>CM060946.1:176764618-186764618 GCA_030765085.1 Allium cepa
AATGTTCAAATTAAATTGGTTATAAATGAATATGTATAATGTTTTAGGTTTTAAATACATATATAAGAATTTATTTACTAAGAAACTTAAATAAGAAAGTAAGTTATATTTACATTTAAACTAAATAAAAATTTATTAAAACACTTAATACAAATGTAACATATTAACACCACTTATAACACATGTAAGGCAATCAAATAAATTTAATGACATTTGTTCAAATAAGGAACAAGTGGCAATATATTTTTATTAAATAATAAAAGAAGAAAACTAATTTTCTCAAAAACACTTTCATTCCCTTGTTTACACTTCTTAACTAAAAATAATGGCTACTTCAAAAATCTTAAAATAAAATCCAAACCTGGAAATAAAAACTTCAGCATGCAAGTGGAAGCCTGTATTTCAAAATGATGTTCAACCTGCAATTCATCAAGTTAAACCTGCAAATGCAAATAAAATTCAACTACAACTTCATATCAATTCAACCTGCATGTCAAAAAGAAGCAAATGAAAATCAAGCTGGAAGCTCATAAAAATCTGCAGTTCAACTGCAATTTCAAATCTGCAACCTGCATTCAAATTGAAGATTAGCACAACAAGTTAAAACAACAGCATGCAAAGGATTTTCTTCAACAAATGCATTTATGAATTAAAGAAATAAAGCTAGTTCTGTTCTCTGCTCTGCATTCTTGAATCAGGTGAGTAAATTCTTTTAAAAACAGTTTTTAACAAATCTGAAGTTGAATTTGATGTTGCATGTGTAGAATTTGCTATGATATAGAATACATGTTTGCATTAGAACTGTTGTACATGAATGATTGATGGTATGGGATGCTTAAGTATAGATGAACCTGTATATTCATCTCTGTATTTTACAGAGGTTGTTCTTCTTAAAGGAAAATGTAAAATCTTCCAATCTATACCTTATTTGAACGTGATATGTGAATAAAAACTGTATGATAATGTTTGGTAGTAATTTTAAAAATAGTTTCAAATTTTTAAAAGCAACAAATAATTATAAAAGAGGGAATTTACTGTTAAAATAGGATTTTTGTTAAAAATCAACTATCTTTAAAATTTAAATTGAATAACATGCATGTAATCAAGATAGAAAATCATGAATTTTGATATGTTACTTGTGATTTTTAGTTGAGTATTCGTAGAGAAATTCGAGTTTGAACATTTTGGGAACTTTTGTGTATTGCAGATGATTTACGCAATAATTTGCGTTGAAATTTGGGCTGTAGCTTGCTTGAATGTTAGGGATTCGGGGAAAAATACAATTAAAATTTTTAAATAAGTGATTTGTTCGATTTGAATCAAACTAGGGTTTAGTAGTGTGGTTTGCTGCCCTGGGTTGTCGTGGCAATTGTATCGAGAATTGTGAATCGGGTTTGATCGCAATGAGGTGGATGGTAGCAGGGGGTTACCGTGGTGCTTTGGAAGGATTACCGGAGTTTCCGGTCGTGAGTTCGTCAATGGTGGTTGGGTTTTGAGGTCGAGGTTGTTTCAGTGTTTCGAGCAGTGGGGTCGAAATTCGATTCATGAGAGGATTGAAAGATCTGAGTTTGGTTTCGTGCTCACGTGCGGTTATATGATCGGCGGCAATTGTTGCGGCGACGTAGCATGGTCAGAGGTGATGTGCTAGGTGCACATGAACGTGGGTGTGCACGGCTTGTACAGGGAAGCTGTTCGATTGGAGAAGACGAGTGAAAACTCGAAGGAACTTGCGTACATTTCAGGAACAACTCGAAGTAGCTCGCGTGAGCTTGCGTGTGACTTGAAGTAGGGTTGTCTTCGGGGTAGCTGGGTGGAGACTCGGGGAAGGTCTCGGGTTGTGCTCGCGTGCGACTCGAAGGAATTGGATTTGGGTGTGCTGCTGGGTTTACTTGGGTATAGGGTGATGTGTTAGTTTAATTACTGTAGCTTAAATGATAATGTTGCTGAGCTATAAATCTGTTATTGAACAAATTGAAGACGAGCAATAAAAGTAACTCAAGATTGAATGTCTGAAAAATCAAGCTTCAATATTTGTAAACAAGTTTATATAAGAAACAATTTTCAAAGTTGAATTTGTTATTCTAAAATAAAGGCAAACAAAACATTTAAAATGTAAATTAAATTTATATTTCAGGTTCATATATTTTAAGATGATTGTTCTGAAAGTGATTATCTTAATTAAATTTGAAATCCAATTTTAAAGAAGTGTTTTGAATGTAAATATTAAACCAAAAGTTTTAAGCAAAATTTAAAGTAATGTTTAAACTTGAGTTTCAAATTTTATTCAAAATGAAGAAGTGGGAATGAGAAAATTTAAAGTGTTTTAGATTTTAAAAATTTGTCTTCTGAATGTTTTTTTTTTTTTTTTTCAAATGAAGTAAAGTAACAATTTTGGTAAACCAAATTGAATAGTTTTGTTTAAATTATGAAAATTTGAACTAATTCAAATAACTTATTTATGAAGATAAATATGATTAAAATTCATTTTTGTTATGAATATAAGAATACTTAATTAGAATGATTTATTAATAAGTAAAGAGTTTAATTAACAATAAATGTTTTCTTAACTAATTAAAGATTTTGAAATTATAAGAAGTTAATTAATTAATTGTTTAATTAATTTTAAATAATTAGTTAATTATTTATTTAATTTTAAATAATCACTTAATTATAATTAATTAAGTGTAATGACTTAATGAAGTAGTTAATGATTAATAATTGAATGTAATTAAGGAGGTTAATTACTTATGGAAGTAATTAATAATGGAGTAATTAGTTAAAGTGATTAATGGGTAATCACTTAATGTTATTAATTAAAGAATTAATTAATATAATTGTTTTAAAATTAATTATTTATGAAGTAATTAATTAATTAAAGAATCAAGAATTAATTAATGATGGAATTAATTATTTGTTAAGTAATTAATTAAGGAAGTAATTAAGGTTTATTAATGAAGTAATTAAAGATAATTACTTATGTAAGATTAAGAGTTAATTACTTAATTTATTTTAGTTAATTAATTAATGTAATTAATTAATGAATGTGATTAAGTTAAGATTAATTACTAAAAGTAATTAATTAAAATGTAATTAATTAATTAAGTAATTAATTAAGGATTAATCATTAATTAAATTGATTAACAATTACTTAATGAAGTAATTAAAGATTAATTAAATGGATTAATTAATCAAGGATTAATATAATTAATTTAGAAGTTAATTAATTAAGAAGTTAATTAATTAAGATAAGTAATCACAAGTTATTAATTACTGTTTATGATTAATTAAGATGATTAATTATAAGTTAATTATTTAATTAATTAAAGGTTAATTAATTAATAAAGATCATTAGTTAATGTAATTAATGAATTTAATCAAGGTGATTAATAAAAGTAATTAATTAAAATGTGATTAATTAATTGTAATTAATTAAGCTCTAATGTAATTAATTATAGATAATTAATTAATGAAGGATCATTAATTATTATAATTAATGATAGTAATTAAAAGTTAATTACTGAATATGGTTTAGAATAATTACTTGAATGTAATTAAAGATAATTAATCAAGGAAGATTAATTAAAGATAATCATTAAGAGATGATTAATTTAATTTGATTTGTAATAAATAAATGATGCAGGATTAGGATAATCCAAGTGATTAAAGGATAGTAATTAATTTAATTATAGGTTAATTAAATTGATTTAGAGTTAATCAATTCTGTATGAATGATTGATATTGGATGATTGGTTGATATTGAATGTTGATTGATATTGAGTGATTGAATGATATTGGATGATTTGGATATATCTGTTATGTGATATGCTGTTTATGAGATGAATGTTTGATATGATTATCTGTTGTGATAATGTTATTCATCTATCTGTTTATTATATCATCCTGTATATAAGTTTAAACTGTTTAAAATCCCTTAAGTACAACTTGGACATTAAAATGGCGTTTGGTTTCGGTGAGACCGGGATCGGGTTTCCATATTTGGAATCCGAAAACCACATCGATTCCAATTAAACGTTAGGTCGTTAATCCAAGTGGAGCGAGTGAAGACTCGAGGTGTAAGGGCTATACGTCAGTATAACTCTGTGGGTGATTCCGTAATGAGTTTGACGGAATAGTGCTTATAGATTCGAGATGGTGAATCAGAGTGCAAGGGCTATGGTCGTTGACTCTGAGGGTGATTCCAATAATGAGTGCAACGAGATAGTGCCTTCGGTTTCGTTCGAACCCGGAACGAACTTGTATGGATTGAATGCTTTCAACACATCGTCAGGCGGGCGATGAGCATTCTAAGTGATATGTCCTATAAAGGTAATCGCAGCCTCAAGCCTCATCAACCGGGAATGGCTAAAACAGGGGAGGTGCGCCAAGGCTTCGTGGGTAGCCCCCACTTTGAGAGTGAGATTCATCCCTGTCTAGAGTCCCTTATTATTCGGCTGTGTGGGTGGTTGGTCGCGCCAACCACGGGGTGGTCTCATTTGGAACTATTCAGTAAGGAATGGGTCCGGCCTTGTGTTGCAGGGGAGTTAGGGTGGCTCCTCGGTACGTTGATCTAGGCCACGTACTGTGACGGGCGGTACCCCAGTAGCCCTGCCATTGTATGGAATCCAAAATCCAATAAGTGCCTGTACGGTTTTGTTTGTGCCCAACTATGTTGGAACGTGAGATGTAAGCATTCCAGCTATTTCTGTATTTTATCTTGAAAACCCTAGACACTATTATAATATCACTGGATTTCCTATCAAATGTTTTGGTTAGCGTAAGGTAAAAACTTTTCCATGTTTATGTGTGGGAAGTCTTACGTGATACCTTTTCTTTTCAAAGGTTTTCTAAAGTTAAGCAATTTTAACCCGTTTACTCACACCAGACCCCTGTCTGACCCGAGTGTTTATTTTCTGTTTTATTAAACTCTTGGGTACTCATATTATGTATGAGTAGTCAAGTGATTCAGGTTAGCTTGACGAATTCTGGAGGAGATATGGAGCAGGAGGCTTCGACGTGTAGATATATATTGATTCCGCTGTGTATATTATGTTTGTATCACTTGTATCTTGAGTTGTATAGTTAGACAGAAGTTTATAATCTGTCTAATATGTGTTGTATAGTTGTACTCTGATGAAATAAGATGCTATGTAATATTTTATGAGATATATTATATTCTATTCGTTCCGCTGTGAGTTCTCTGATGTTGTTTGTATTCTTCTTTCTCTTTCTTTCTTCTTCTATCCCTTTCTTTCTTCAAGATGACGCGATTTTCTGGGAGTAGAAAGTCGGGTCGTCGCACTTGGTATCAGAGCAGTAGGTTGAGTGAATACCTAGGCTCTGAAGTGTGTCTTTCTTTAGGGAGCGTTAGGTTGAGCGAATGCCTAAGCTCTGGAGTGTGTCTTTCTTGAGAGAGCGTACTTGTAATTTTTATATATAACTATATATATATTTATATCTACCTGATCTGTTGGGTTATCTGTTCGGATTTGCCAACGTAAGTTTTAGAGGTAGATGGAGTAGTAGTGGTTTGTGTGTGTAACACGACTATCACTGATGGAAGAGGTTCCATATGTTTGAGGTTGGAAGTTTTTGTCGAGACTGTAGGCCTAATACCGTCTCGAGTAAGTTTTGTAGTTTGGAGTATAGGATTTCTCTGATATCCGTAAGAAATCATTTTGAAGATTCGGAGATTATCTTTGGAGTGTAAGTTGGGATTTCGCTTGGGTAAGCGAATTATTCTTGAGTTTGGATTTGTTGGAAGTACAGAAGTAAGTAATGATATCTTGGTAACTGCGTGATCCTTGGATA
This sequence comes from Allium cepa, assembly GCA_030765085.1. Classification (NCBI taxonomy): domain Eukaryota; kingdom Viridiplantae; phylum Streptophyta; class Magnoliopsida; order Asparagales; family Amaryllidaceae; genus Allium; species Allium cepa. Next base: position 176,770,427 of record CM060946.1, read on the forward strand.
TTTTCTGAAGATGTTTTCTTTTGAAGCAGTTTTAGAAGTAGTTGAGGAGCAGTCTTTACCTACCATAGGGAAGACTCATCTGTGTAGAAGTTATCTGGATCTTTAGCAAGGAGATTGGCTGTTTTGGAATATGAGACTAAGGTCTATGAGTCGTTTTGCTTTGGCATGGTCTCACTTGTTATTCCTTAAGGTAAGAGAGTTGTGGATGCTTGGCTTGGAGTCCGAGTTCCTTGAGAAGTTGTCTGCCATCTCGGAAGTCAGTTGTGTGGTTTGTTGAAGGTTTTGGGTTTTGACAAGACTTAGATTAGAGTCTTTGGATAGCTGTGGTAGCAGTGCAGCTCAGAAATGTTCGGTGTGCTGACGAGAAGGTCTTTTGGCTTCGCAGTATCATCGAGGTAGAGCTTGGAAGCAGCAAGGTTGGTTGTTTCTCTGGGGGTTTAGAAATCTTGTGATTCTTCTTTTTAGCAGTCCGGGCTGAGGGTGGTGATGTTTTCTTGGAGGGTTAACCTGGTTTGGAAAAGCTTTAAGCTGTTCTAAATTGGTAAAGTGGGGACAGTTTCTTTGGAATTCGAACTAGGTAGGATCGCAAAAGTGACTTGCGTCTTATTTGGGAATTATCTTTTGTTTGAGATGAGGGTTCTCATGTGGAAGTAGGAGCTATTGAAATGATCAGAGGTTGTATGCATCTGAAGTTGAGTTCCATATTGTTTTGGTTCCAGAAGCAATTTTCGAAGTTAGCCTGGTAGTAAGATGGTTCTTGGAGAAGTAAAGAGTTGGTGTAGCAACTCGGAAAATTTTTGGAATTTGGATTGGTCAGATCCAGTTTTGAATTGGATTCTGATATAAGGTTGTGTGACTGAGTCGGATGTGTCACTCAGATTTTTATGGATTTGGTGGACAAAGTTTCCCGGATATATTGGATAAGTTTGTATTCGTGTTCATCAATAGTATTCTCATTTATTTCAGAATCAGAGTTGTGCAGCGGAAGCGAGGTAGCAGCTGTATAAGGAAGTAAGCAAGTTCTGTTTGCTATTGCTTTGGAGTGGAGTTTGTGTTCTGGATTTCGACGGATATTGGAAGGCTTTTCTGTTGAATGGAATCCTGAAGCTTGTTTGCTTTGGTCTTGTTGTTTCTGGAAGCATCAGCATAGATTGAGCTGATCTGGAGAAGATTGGTAGCCCAGAATTGTTTGTTGAGTTATGCAGATTTGAGATAAGGAGATTGGAATTCGATGTAGGAAACTTCGTTGTTGATAGATTTCTCTGGTTAAGAGAGCAGTATGATTGGATAAGATTGAATTGTCAGTTTGGATAGCTGGAATTCATTGTATTTCACGTATCTCTGAGGGAGTACGTGTATGATTCATCATTGGTTGTTGAATCTGTAGTTCAGTTGGAGTTAGATGTTGAGATGGATTTGAAAGTAATCTGATGTTCTGTTCAGATTGAAGGATCTAGAGATGAGTGGAGCTCTGGATTTTTGGTTGTGTAGTTAGTTGTTGGTTTTTGTAGAGCGAGTCTCCCGGTGATTTATACTTGGGAAACTCGAGATAGTATTAGAAGTTTATTCTGATTTGTGTCAGGATAATTAGTTAGGTTTGTTTGTTTGATTGATTGCTATGGATGTTAGTAGCTGGTTGATAGGAATGCTTTGCTGTTTTAAATTAAAATCTTTTAAGGGTTATTAAATTACCTTTGTTTTAAATTTCGGGGACGAAATTCTTTTAAGGGGGGAGGATTGTAACGACCCGGAATTTTGGGCAATAACAATTTAATAATCTGTGTTAATAATTTAATTGGATTGATAATTTTCATTGTAATTTTAATTTAAAATTGGCTAATGTAATCTTTTAAAGGTTAATGAATTTATAATCTGGCAATAAAATTGATAAGAATTGTTTTTCAAAAGCTAATAAAATTTTATTCTATTTATAATGTATACATTTGATATATATTGTAAATAGGAGATCTTTTGTTTTAAAGATGAATTTTCAAATTATAATATATATGTATTTATATGTTATAGTTTGAGTTGTTTTGAAATTTAATTTAATCCATTAATAATTTAGATATGAATGAATAATGTAATTGGAGCTTTGTTTTAAAACTTAAAATTTTTCAAGAGATAATTTAAAGATTTATTCAAGATTTGTTTTCAAAATATATGATAGTTGTTTATTTAAAATATGGTAGTTTATAAAGGAATTAATCAATGTTTTATTTTTTTTTTATTTTCTTAAAATGTTCAAATTAAATTGGTTATAAATGAATATGTATAATGTTTTAGGTTTTAAATACATATATAAGAATTTATTTACTAAGAAACTTAAATAAGAAAGTAAGTTATATTTACATTTAAACTAAATAAAAATTTATTAAAACACTTAATACAAATGTAACATATTAACACCACTTATAACACATGTAAGGCAATCAAATAAATTTAATGACATTTGTTCAAATAAGGAACAAGTGGCAATATATTTTTATTAAATAATAAAAGAAGAAAACTAATTTTCTCAAAAACACTTTCATTCCCTTGTTTACACTTCTTAACTAAAAATAATGGCTACTTCAAAAATCTTAAAATAAAATCCAAACCTGGAAATAAAAACTTCAGCATGCAAGTGGAAGCCTGTATTTCAAAATGATGTTCAACCTGCAATTCATCAAGTTAAACCTGCAAATGCAAATAAAATTCAACTACAACTTCATATCAATTCAACCTGCATGTCAAAAAGAAGCAAATGAAAATCAAGCTGGAAGCTCATAAAAATCTGCAGTTCAACTGCAATTTCAAATCTGCAACCTGCATTCAAATTGAAGATTAGCACAACAAGTTAAAACAACAGCATGCAAAGGATTTTCTTCAACAAATGCATTTATGAATTAAAGAAATAAAGCTAGTTCTGTTCTCTGCTCTGCATTCTTGAATCAGGTGAGTAAATTCTTTTAAAAACAGTTTTTAACAAATCTGAAGTTGAATTTGATGTTGCATGTGTAGAATTTGCTATGATATAGAATACATGTTTGCATTAGAACTGTTGTACATGAATGATTGATGGTATGGGATGCTTAAGTATAGATGAACCTGTATATTCATCTCTGTATTTTACAGAGGTTGTTCTTCTTAAAGGAAAATGTAAAATCTTCCAATCTATACCTTATTTGAACGTGATATGTGAATAAAAACTGTATGATAATGTTTGGTAGTAATTTTAAAAATAGTTTCAAATTTTTAAAAGCAACAAATAATTATAAAAGAGGGAATTTACTGTTAAAATAGGATTTTTGTTAAAAATCAACTATCTTTAAAATTTAAATTGAATAACATGCATGTAATCAAGATAGAAAATCATGAATTTTGATATGTTACTTGTGATTTTTAGTTGAGTATTCGTAGAGAAATTCGAGTTTGAACATTTTGGGAACTTTTGTGTATTGCAGATGATTTACGCAATAATTTGCGTTGAAATTTGGGCTGTAGCTTGCTTGAATGTTAGGGATTCGGGGAAAAATACAATTAAAATTTTTAAATAAGTGATTTGTTCGATTTGAATCAAACTAGGGTTTAGTAGTGTGGTTTGCTGCCCTGGGTTGTCGTGGCAATTGTATCGAGAATTGTGAATCGGGTTTGATCGCAATGAGGTGGATGGTAGCAGGGGGTTACCGTGGTGCTTTGGAAGGATTACCGGAGTTTCCGGTCGTGAGTTCGTCAATGGTGGTTGGGTTTTGAGGTCGAGGTTGTTTCAGTGTTTCGAGCAGTGGGGTCGAAATTCGATTCATGAGAGGATTGAAAGATCTGAGTTTGGTTTCGTGCTCACGTGCGGTTATATGATCGGCGGCAATTGTTGCGGCGACGTAGCATGGTCAGAGGTGATGTGCTAGGTGCACATGAACGTGGGTGTGCACGGCTTGTACAGGGAAGCTGTTCGATTGGAGAAGACGAGTGAAAACTCGAAGGAACTTGCGTACATTTCAGGAACAACTCGAAGTAGCTCGCGTGAGCTTGCGTGTGACTTGAAGTAGGGTTGTCTTCGGGGTAGCTGGGTGGAGACTCGGGGAAGGTCTCGGGTTGTGCTCGCGTGCGACTCGAAGGAATTGGATTTGGGTGTGCTGCTGGGTTTACTTGGGTATAGGGTGATGTGTTAGTTTAATTACTGTAGCTTAAATGATAATGTTGCTGAGCTATAAATCTGTTATTGAACAAATTGAAGACGAGCAATAAAAGTAACTCAAGATTGAATGTCTGAAAAATCAAGCTTCAATATTTGTAAACAAGTTTATATAAGAAACAATTTTCAAAGTTGAATTTGTTATTCTAAAATAAAGGCAAACAAAACATTTAAAATGTAAATTAAATTTATATTTCAGGTTCATATATTTTAAGATGATTGTTCTGAAAGTGATTATCTTAATTAAATTTGAAATCCAATTTTAAAGAAGTGTTTTGAATGTAAATATTAAACCAAAAGTTTTAAGCAAAATTTAAAGTAATGTTTAAACTTGAGTTTCAAATTTTATTCAAAATGAAGAAGTGGGAATGAGAAAATTTAAAGTGTTTTAGATTTTAAAAATTTGTCTTCTGAATGTTTTTTTTTTTTTTTTCAAATGAAGTAAAGTAACAATTTTGGTAAACCAAATTGAATAGTTTTGTTTAAATTATGAAAATTTGAACTAATTCAAATAACTTATTTATGAAGATAAATATGATTAAAATTCATTTTTGTTATGAATATAAGAATACTTAATTAGAATGATTTATTAATAAGTAAAGAGTTTAATTAACAATAAATGTTTTCTTAACTAATTAAAGATTTTGAAATTATAAGAAGTTAATTAATTAATTGTTTAATTAATTTTAAATAATTAGTTAATTATTTATTTAATTTTAAATAATCACTTAATTATAATTAATTAAGTGTAATGACTTAATGAAGTAGTTAATGATTAATAATTGAATGTAATTAAGGAGGTTAATTACTTATGGAAGTAATTAATAATGGAGTAATTAGTTAAAGTGATTAATGGGTAATCACTTAATGTTATTAATTAAAGAATTAATTAATATAATTGTTTTAAAATTAATTATTTATGAAGTAATTAATTAATTAAAGAATCAAGAATTAATTAATGATGGAATTAATTATTTGTTAAGTAATTAATTAAGGAAGTAATTAAGGTTTATTAATGAAGTAATTAAAGATAATTACTTATGTAAGATTAAGAGTTAATTACTTAATTTATTTTAGTTAATTAATTAATGTAATTAATTAATGAATGTGATTAAGTTAAGATTAATTACTAAAAGTAATTAATTAAAATGTAATTAATTAATTAAGTAATTAATTAAGGATTAATCATTAATTAAATTGATTAACAATTACTTAATGAAGTAATTAAAGATTAATTAAATGGATTAATTAATCAAGGATTAATATAATTAATTTAGAAGTTAATTAATTAAGAAGTTAATTAATTAAGATAAGTAATCACAAGTTATTAATTACTGTTTATGATTAATTAAGATGATTAATTATAAGTTAATTATTTAATTAATTAAAGGTTAATTAATTAATAAAGATCATTAGTTAATGTAATTAATGAATTTAATCAAGGTGATTAATAAAAGTAATTAATTAAAATGTGATTAATTAATTGTAATTAATTAAGCTCTAATGTAATTAATTATAGATAATTAATTAATGAAGGATCATTAATTATTATAATTAATGATAGTAATTAAAAGTTAATTACTGAATATGGTTTAGAATAATTACTTGAATGTAATTAAAGATAATTAATCAAGGAAGATTAATTAAAGATAATCATTAAGAGATGATTAATTTAATTTGATTTGTAATAAATAAATGATGCAGGATTAGGATAATCCAAGTGATTAAAGGATAGTAATTAATTTAATTATAGGTTAATTAAATTGATTTAGAGTTAATCAATTCTGTATGAATGATTGATATTGGATGATTGGTTGATATTGAATGTTGATTGATATTGAGTGATTGAATGATATTGGATGATTTGGATATATCTGTTATGTGATATGCTGTTTATGAGATGAATGTTTGATATGATTATCTGTTGTGATAATGTTATTCATCTATCTGTTTATTATATCATCCTGTATATAAGTTTAAACTGTTTAAAATCCCTTAAGTACAACTTGGACATTAAAATGGCGTTTGGTTTCGGTGAGACCGGGATCGGGTTTCCATATTTGGAATCCGAAAACCACATCGATTCCAATTAAACGTTAGGTCGTTAATCCAAGTGGAGCGAGTGAAGACTCGAGGTGTAAGGGCTATACGTCAGTATAACTCTGTGGGTGATTCCGTAATGAGTTTGACGGAATAGTGCTTATAGATTCGAGATGGTGAATCAGAGTGCAAGGGCTATGGTCGTTGACTCTGAGGGTGATTCCAATAATGAGTGCAACGAGATAGTGCCTTCGGTTTCGTTCGAACCCGGAACGAACTTGTATGGATTGAATGCTTTCAACACATCGTCAGGCGGGCGATGAGCATTCTAAGTGATATGTCCTATAAAGGTAATCGCAGCCTCAAGCCTCATCAACCGGGAATGGCTAAAACAGGGGAGGTGCGCCAAGGCTTCGTGGGTAGCCCCCACTTTGAGAGTGAGATTCATCCCTGTCTAGAGTCCCTTATTATTCGGCTGTGTGGGTGGTTGGTCGCGCCAACCACGGGGTGGTCTCATTTGGAACTATTCAGTAAGGAATGGGTCCGGCCTTGTGTTGCAGGGGAGTTAGGGTGGCTCCTCGGTACGTTGATCTAGGCCACGTACTGTGACGGGCGGTACCCCAGTAGCCCTGCCATTGTATGGAATCCAAAATCCAATAAGTGCCTGTACGGTTTTGTTTGTGCCCAACTATGTTGGAACGTGAGATGTAAGCATTCCAGCTATTTCTGTATTTTATCTTGAAAACCCTAGACACTATTATAATATCACTGGATTTCCTATCAAATGTTTTGGTTAGCGTAAGGTAAAAACTTTTCCATGTTTATGTGTGGGAAGTCTTACGTGATACCTTTTCTTTTCAAAGGTTTTCTAAAGTTAAGCAATTTTAACCCGTTTACTCACACCAGACCCCTGTCTGACCCGAGTGTTTATTTTCTGTTTTATTAAACTCTTGGGTACTCATATTATGTATGAGTAGTCAAGTGATTCAGGTTAGCTTGACGAATTCTGGAGGAGATATGGAGCAGGAGGCTTCGACGTGTAGATATATATTGATTCCGCTGTGTATATTATGTTTGTATCACTTGTATCTTGAGTTGTATAGTTAGACAGAAGTTTATAATCTGTCTAATATGTGTTGTATAGTTGTACTCTGATGAAATAAGATGCTATGTAATATTTTATGAGATATATTATATTCTATTCGTTCCGCTGTGAGTTCTCTGATGTTGTTTGTATTCTTCTTTCTCTTTCTTTCTTCTTCTATCCCTTTCTTTCTTCAAGATGACGCGATTTTCTGGGAGTAGAAAGTCGGGTCGTCGCATTAATTTTCAAATTTCAAGTTTAATTATTCTTTGAATTTGAATTCGAATTAAATTATTTTAAACTTGAAAACTTCAAATGTCAATAACTTCTTCGTTTGAGCTTCATTTTCAGCGTATTATATATGGAAACGGATCAGAATTTCATCACGAATGCAACAATACAACTTTCATTATCAAATTCAAAATTTTATAAAGTATTCGAATTTACTCCTACTTAACTTAATTCACTTAATTTATTCTTATTGATTTACGGAGTGTTACAATTCATAAGCATTCATACATCGTGATCAAGCAAATCAAACATATTTAATACATTAAATTTAACCTAGATATAACATTTACAGAAGAATGACAATATGGTTTAAAAGGTTATTAAATCACTAAAGTCCACTATTAATGTTTTTAGTTCATCTACAAACTTGTATAATAGTGTAACAACCCTGCATTTTGTGATTATTTTAATTTTATATTTTAATTATTTTAACTAAAATTCCTAATTTAAAAACTTTATTTTATTTATTAAAATGGATAAATTTTGTTAGTTTAAATATAAATTTTGATTTTTGTGTGAATTATAATTCCAAACTTGAATAAATGGAATATTTCCAAAAAGGAGGATTTTGGTCAAAATGGTCAAACTTTGACTTTTAAATTTAAATTTTAAAATTTTGAATTTTCGAATTTTATCTTTAATTATGAAAAAATATTTAATTTCAAGAATACTGCTTTTTGTTTCGTTGAAGTCGGAGTAATATTGTGAAAGTTATGCTTTTTACAATATTGTATGTAAATTATTTAATTACAAATTTATTTGTTTTAATTTATATAAATAATATTTTTGTTTGTAAAATCATGTTCTAATTTGATTAACATGATATATTTTGAATATTTTTATTTTTAAAACATTTCTAAAGTATAGTTATAATGTTCAAATGTTGATTGTATATTGTTTTTAATCTTTAATTCTAGTTTCCATTAAATAAAGTATTTTCTTTATTTATTTCCTACTTTTCTTAAAACCATTTATTTATTCTTCATAATATCTATCTCTACCTTATTTTTCTTATTTATACATTCATTTAGTTATTAAATGGATAATTATTTAGATCCCTATTTATTTCTTGAAAAGAAATCTCAAATACATACACACACACACACACGTTATTGTTTTAAAAGGCATACCTTTAAATGTTTATTTTAATTAATATTGATATATCATGTTATAATTATGTATATATATGTAACATTACATGTTATGTATATATTTACAATATTTGTCCGTTTTTGTTTCATTTAATTTGGATATATACTTTATAAATTAAGTAACATACAAAGATGTAAATAGCAATTAATTTATACATTTCTATAACCGTTTTCTTATTTATTTATACAATGTTTATATAAATGGTATGTATTTACTGAATTATTTCTTTAGGCTATATTTATTAAATAGATGGGAAACAAATCTAATACGTTACCTATTTTTAATTAAAGGCATACGTATGTGTGATTTATTGCCTCTTTATCTTTCCATCCATTAATTTCATACCATAACTCCTCCGTATGTTGTCGTTTATTTCCTTGATCCCTAGCTGTGTATTTTGTATATTACGTGAAAGAAAACATCTCTTTCTCATTAATCATACATGCCATTTTCAGATCTGAAGAGAAAGGTAATAGTTTCCTTCTCATTTCTCCACGTTTCTTCTTTGTTTTTCCTTGTTTTTCACTTGATTTTGCTTGATCTTCACATATGGTTCTCGGCCTAACCCCTTTACCACCACCTCCATCGACCACCACCACTTCTTCCCCACGTAATCCACGGCCTAACCACCATACTCCTTTGGCTTGAAAGTGTCATGGCCTCTCCTTGAACAAAACTTCACGAAAACTATGAAAAACTCCACAAAACCATGCTAACCAAGTCCTATATGCAACACCACGTTCATTTCTTGCCACAGCCACCTCCTTAGCCACCACCACCGTCAAGCACCACCTCTGAACACCATTACTAACCTCTAACCTAACCTGTAGTAGCCTTTGGTTGAGCCCAAATATGCCATTGACCGAGCCTAAGTTGAACCAAAACCCTTTCTAGCCTTGCCTTTTGACCTTCCACACTTTGTAACTTCCAAACCCTTCCTATTCTTCACCAAGCCTTGTTATTTTCAGTCCAATCCTGATCCTTTACCACCTGAAACATGTCATGGCTGAACCAATTTAGCCTTAAGGCCGAGTACATGTTGTGTCAAGAGCAAGCAAAACTTGTTTGAAACTTGGTGATGTCTTTGTTTATCACTATTTCAATTTGTTTCAATAATTTTGGTATTGTGTTTATATTTGTGACAACCTAGAATTTTGAACATTTGAAATCAAAATATTTAATTGATTTTAAATATTTTGAAGTTAATTTAACTTGAATTTCAAATATTGCTATGAATTTAGCAATTTAATTATTGAATTTAATTTATTTAATTGTTAATATTATATAATTTAATTATTTAATTTAGTTATTTAATTATTGTTTCGTTTGACCCTGGCAGCTCAAAACGCATAGAAACTGTTTTAATCGATTTAATTTAAAATCGATCGTTTATTTCCGTAACTCGCGTATATGATCGAATTAGGACTGAAACCTTTTCTGTTGCTTTCGAAATAGGGTTATAATATTATAAACGCCTAGCCAAATGCCTCGATAGGAGTTCGGGATTTTGAGTCATGTAATACGAGATATTTTGAATATAAAAAATTATAAAAAATCAAAACCCTACCTTACTCTATACGCTTCCCCTCTTTAATATCTACAACCGAAGTAATCCAAATCAAATCGTGAAATCCCTCTTTCGATTCGAAATCGAATTTATAAAAAAAAATAGGGATTCGAATTTCGAATTTAAATTCGAGAATGGTGATTTACCACGTGATTGCAAATCGAGTGATGTCTTCGTCAAGTATGGTTGTCGAATCGGGTGTGGGCGCAGCAAGTTCGATCGAGGAGCATGAGGCCGATGCCCAGTCGTAATTTGAAGGAACTCGTGCTCGACCTGCCGACAATTCGTTAACAGAACCATGATGATGTTTGGGAATACGAGAAGATGGGGTAGGCGCCAGGAAGGGAGAGATCCATCAGCGAATCGATGCGCCTCAAATGAGCGAGCAGATCGCGTTCGAGTGTGGGCAACTGGATGGTAGGTTAGATGGTGATAGAGCGAGCACGGTGGTAGGGTTACAACTTTTGTCGATGGTGATGTTAACAGGAGAAGCAGACTTGGCTGTGTTGATGACCGCTGGAGTGAAGTTGGGGGAGTCTGGAACTGACTTTGGTGAGGGAGTGGTCAGTTGTTAGAGTTCAACGACGGAGGGTCGCGATGGATGGAGTACATCTCGACAGTGAGGTATTGGCTGGGTTATTTTCTCTAATTTAATTCATATTTTATACGTGCTGTAGAGATAGAAAAATAAAATAAAACAGTATGGTTTAAAATAATAATAGAATAAAATGAATATGCATATATACTTGTCTTTATTTACTAGTTGATTTTAAAATAATGGAGATTAATTTGATTAATTAACCTGTTAAATTATTTTAAAGATTTTGTAGAAAGGAATTTGTTTAAAATAAAACTATTAGTTTAAAATAAATCATTGGTTAATTTAAAATATTAAATAGAAATTTAATTTGTTCAACAAATTCAAATATTAATAAAAATCATATAATTGTATGCAAGGTTAAACCGTGAAATCAAGTCGGAATGGAAAAGTGGGTTGCAAATATAAAGCAAAGGTGAGATCTTCTCACTCAAGTTTAAATTGGAATTTCCCGTTTGATTTTAAATAGTTAAATTTAAAATTGTTGATTGCCTGCTTGGATGGTGGTTGTTATTATTTGTTTTGAAATAGACCCTATACGCCGCATAATAGCGGAGGTTATTATATTTAAACCCATATACCGCGATATTCCACCTTGAAGTGGAATTGGTATTATATATGTATTTGGAGTTGATTTCCAGCATTATATAGCGGATGAGACCCTATTGCGCCGCATAATAGCAGATGTTATTTTATAAATCCCATATACCGCGATATTCCACCTCGAAATGGAATTGGTATTTAATTGTTGTGCTAATGTCTATGGATGCAGGGAAACAGGTTGGAGGGATCCAACTGTCAAATATTTTAATTTGTTTCATTTGTTGTGTATTAAATTATTTATAATCTCTGTGTGATTATATTGTAATTGGAATCATTGTAGGCTAAAATTTAGCCAAATATATTTTTGGTATCGTAAGATACCAAAAATAAATAAAATAGGATTTTTGAATTTAAGTAGAAAATCTATAGTGAAATCCTATTGAATAAATTCCAAAATATGGAGAAAGATTTTTATAAATGGGTTTTGAGTGATATTGGTTGATAGTTGAAGAATTTATTTAAAATATGGATTTTAAATAGTTTGGAAAAAAATAATAAAGGGATTTATTTTAAAAGATGATAAATTTGGGAAATCCATTTGGGAATTGATTTTTGGAGATTGAAATTAAACCTTTGGGAAATCCATTTGGAAATTGATTTTTGGAGATTGAAATTAAACCTTTGGGAAATCCATTTGGAAATTGATTTGGGTGCTTGAAAAAAATTTGCGAAATCAATATGGAAATTTGATTTGGTGCTTTAAAGTGAATATTTGGGAATTGATTTGGAAATCGTATATCAATGGATATTTGGGAAATTTGAATCCACAATGGAATTTGTAAAAGAAAGGGAAATTTGTTTTAAAAATAAATATTGGTTTATTTTTAAAGTGTGGAAAGGAATTTACGGATTTGGAATGTAAATTTGAAATAAAGCGAGAAGGGTTTATTAAATTGGTCTAAGTGTACCATTTTGAAATGAAAGTGTATTTTCCCTGGAAAGCCGAGTATGTTTTGAAAGTAGCTTCTAAAATATAAATTAAATGTCCTAAGTTGGTTTTAAAAGAATATTTTGGAGATATTATTTACTTGGGTAATTTTGAAAATCTTTAAAGTAAAGATTTATTTAGTTAATTATAGAAGTGATTATTTAAAGATTTAATTGATATTTGTTTTAGAAAATGTTTATTTAAATAGTTATACCCGATCTACTAACTTTATTTTAAAGTTAATTTGGACTTGAAGTTTTATATTAGTATGATATTTTCATAACAAATATTTAAGCAAATGTTTTAAAATAGTCTTTTCTAAATGTTTCCAAGTATATATTTGAATAAGTAATTTAAATTATTTTAAAGTATTTTAACTCGGTAGACTTTCAGTGGAAATAAATAATATCGGGAATTTTAATCCGCGAATGAAAAATAATTTGAAATTTATTTTCAAATGGTTGAAGTGTGAAAATATATATTGCAAAGATATTTTGAAAATAAATAATTAGGAAAATTATTTAAATCTGGAAATTATCGTGAATGTTGATTGATAGTTAAATAACCGACTATTAATATTTGCCTTTAAATGGCGTTTGAATTTCGATGCGACCGGGGGTCGAATTCCAAGTGGACATCCGAAAAACACATCGAACCTTTGTGATTGTGATGAATCTTTTTGTTTAAAAGATCAAAGTGGAAATTGTTGTGATTTGTTTGAAATCCGAATGAACACTTATTTTAAAAATAAGCGCTCGTTATTCGGATTAGCCGGGAGAGGACTTTGTGTCATAAAACCCATTCCGAATAACGATACGACGAAATGGGATTGCATTTAAAGACGGTGTTGAAGACCGGGTATTTTCGAAAGCGAAAGGATTACCTATTGAATGTCTCTGCACCGAGTTGCTCCGGTATAGAGATTTTATCACCCTTTGTGATGGGGATTCCGAACGTGATTTGTGAATTCCAGATTTACAAGGGCATCTTTGAAGTGCCTTCGGTTTCGTTCGATCCCAGAACGGACTTGTATGGACGTGTGTCTGACATTACACTTTGAGATGTAAAGCTGGTTTCTATCAAATACATTTCTGTTGGTGGCGGAGAATTTATTCTCTTTGCTTAACACCCTTCTCTGAGACGTACAAGCTCAGAGGTTATGTTGTTGATGGTTATCATCAATATATTCCCAAACCGGTAATGTGGCATACGAAGTGCTGCTGATCATTTGTTGATCAAAGCATGACTTTGTGAAAAGTGTAGCTTTGTGGACGAGACTTCGTCGGACCTCACACCCCGGAAATGGTCAAAATAAGAAAGATGCGACAAGGTTTTGAGGGTCGCGCCCTTTAGGGTATGTCATTGCCTTCTGGAAAAGGATGGTGTCAGGTATGGAGCCCTGATATTTAACCTTTGTGGTTACTGCAAATACTTTTCTTTGTGGTTGTTGGTGTAGAGGATCCTCGGATAATGGTCCCAATAGACCGGGGGATGGCATACTCGTGTAGTAGTTACCTAGTTATAGAGGTAACCTGGCCTTGTGTTGGCAGAGAGCTGGTTATGTTCTCGGGACGTCCTTCAAGAGGCGTACCCATGTGGCAGTAGGAAGTTCCTTAGCCTGACCATTTGTTGGAAATCCAAAGAAATAATACGCGCCCCGTACGGTTTTAGTTGTATAACCTATCATGGAATGTGGCGGTAACCTGCTATTGAACATGGTAGCTATAGTAGGCATACAATAATAGTTGTATGCTGGCTAAGATTAATATTATACTTTCGAAATATTTTCTGCACTATGCACTAATAATAATATCGAAAGGATTTTGCGTATTAAGCATGTTTGACTATCATAAGGAGAAATCTCCTCCAATTCTTCGTTTGCATTGTGTGTGTGGTGGGAGGCCTTATGGTAGTTTCATTTTCCCAAAGCATAGCGGATTTATTTTTATTTTCTTTGTGAAAATAACTATTTTAAGATCTCACACCAGTCCCACAACTGACCTGGAGTTTATTGTTCCCTTTCTAAACTCTAGGCGCGCACCAATTTCCACGGGCAGTCTAGAGTCAGATTATCAGGTCATTCTGGAATTCAGGAGTTGCTGTGGAGATCAGGAGCAAGCTGGATGGCGAGGCGTATCACTTCTATATGTAATATTTCTTTCCGCTGTTTGTTTTGTACACTCTGATAATGTAATGTGATGTAATGTAATAACTGATATAGTGATTATGTTTAAAGATATTTATTTATCTATTATATTTGTTCCACTGCGAAAGGTGAGATTCTGTTATTGTTTATGCTTCTTCTTCTATCTTTTTCTTCTTTTAACCCAAACAATTCGTTTTTTGGGCATTCGACTGTATGGCATTTGATACAGTGGACGTATCAATGTCGACTTTTAGGCATCGAGAATCGAGTCGTTAAAATTTGGCATCAGAGCATTTGGTTAAGCGACAACCTTGGCTCTGTTGGGTGTTACTCATTAGAGATAGAGTCAGTAGTACTCCAGAATGAGTTTGAGTGTAATAATAGTTATGAGCGCGTATTTGTTAGTGAATATAAAATTGTTTTGTGTTGTGTTGACTTATCGGTTGATTGTTTATAGATTCTGATCGATGCAGTCTGGCCAACTGTATCGATAGGGTTTTCTAAACTCTTAAAAAGGATAAATTGACACAGTATTGTTTTAAATCGGGTAAATGAAATAGTTTTACCCAAACTATTTTCGTATATAAAAGAAATAAATTTTCTGTGAATTCTTATAATATATGGTTGCTTGATTGTTAGGAAGTGATGATATTGAATTATCATCATTATTATATGGAAATTTAATAAGAAATAATGGTATAACCAAAGATTTGGAGATAAATTCATTAAACAAATGAAATTTATAAATATGAATAGAAAGGATAAGGGAATGAATTCATATACGAATGGCATTTGTAAATGTAAATTGTAAATGTGATTTATAATTTGGAATAAAATTCATTAATGGAATGAAATTGGTAATGTGAATGTATAAATGAGTTTTATAAATTGAAATGAGATGCCAGAGAAATTTTTGGAATATGGATTCAAGGATTTGGATTGAAATTTCAAACGATTAAATTTCTTTAATTTGAAAATGGTTTTCAAAAGTCTGAAAAATAATTATTCGATAAGTATTTTTGAGTTGGATATGAAATCTGGTGGGGTTGAAGTTTAAAAATATTTGGAAAAATATTTTGAAGGTATGTAATTGATTTCAAAGTTTGTTTTGAAATGTGAGTAATTGTTAAAATGACTCTGGAAATCTTTAAAATGTTACGATATCTAAATAAATTTGATAACTCATAAAAATATTTGAAATTTGATTGGAATAAGATTCAAATTGAAAAGGGATAAATAAAAGTAAGTGTGGAATAAATTTGTGAATGAACAAATGAGTTAACATTTGTGAGTAAATGAATTGGAATTCAAAAATGGAATGAGATTTGATTTGGATCAAGTTGGATGAAAATCCAAAATTTGGAAAAATAAAAATAAAATGGATTGAATTCAAGTAAACTAATATGATAACTATTTAATTCATGAAATAGGAAAGTTGAATTAGTTAAATTAAAACTTGAATTATGTAAGTAAAAAAATGATTTGAATTTGCAGATTAATTCAAGTAAGTAGAAATAAATTGAAAATTTCATTGTTATTCATAAAATGAATTCAAGAATGGAAAGTTGAAATTAAAAATGGATAAGTGAATAAAACTAATTTAATTAAATTAGCAGATGGAATGAATATACATAAATGAGGTATATAAAATGGATGCTAAGCAAAGATTTTTGTATATCAATGCATCAAAATGAATGTGAGTATGGAATGCAAAATGAATTGAACAAAATCAGTTGGAAATGAAATAGAATAAAGAGTAAATTGAGTTGGTATAAATTCAAATTAGTTATAAACTAGATTGGATATTCTACTTAGTGAATATCGTCAAATTTGCATAGAAATGGTTGACATTTGACGCAAACAAGATTGCATAAAATTCTATGAGTTAATGAAAGCCAATAAAATTGATTTTTGGATTAATTTAAATAGATATGAGTTCGTTTCGTTTAAAAATTGAATCGAATGAAAGAAAATGAGTTGTAAACCATTGAAATTGAATGGAAATGATGTGTGATTTAGTTGTAAGCAACTAAAATTGTATCGAAACCATATAATTGCTTATGGGAATTATTTGTAACGACCCAGAATTTTATTTAATTAAAATTTGAATATTTAATTAATTTTAAATATTAATAAGTGAATTTATAAGTCGAATAAATTTTATTTCGAATAATTGGATTTAATTGGATAATTAAATCAATAATTTAATATGTTAAATTATGGAAAATAATTGAAAATTGGGTTAAATATGATTGTAAATGATTTGTAAAATTTTATTTTATCATATTGAAGTTAGAATGATATTTTAGAACTTTTAAAATCGAATTAAAAGTTTATTTGTGAAAATTGAATATTTTAATAATTAAATCGACTAGTGAAAATAGTCAATTTTTGAACAATCTCAGAATTAAACGAAACCAGTTCCATTGGGTCCGTAATAGTTAGTTATTACCGGATTTCAATTTTCGTGTCAATCGGAGCTATCGTTTGACCGTGGCAGCTCGAAACGCATCGGAATTATTTTTAATTTTAATTTGGCGAGTTAAAATAGCCATTTTTCAAAAAGTCTCGGATTTCGACGAAACTAGTTTCATCGGATCCGTAATGTGATATTATTGTGAGGTTTCAAATTTCGTGTCAATCGGATTTACTGTTTGTCCGGTACGAATTAAAACGCCTAGAAAATCGTTTAAATCGGTTTAATTTAAATTGAACGTTTATTGCCATAACTCGCACAAATGTCCAAATTAGCTTTCGAAACCTGTTCCATTGTGTCTGGAACGCGGGGTAAACCTTAGGAACGTCAGTTTCGGCGCGTAAATCGGACTTCAGAATTTCCGGAATGAATAGTGTCGATCGATTTTCCTATAAATAGACCACTCTCTTCATAAATTAAAAAAAATAAACCTAATTCTAAAACCCTAGCCGCCACCCACATCTATGAACGGCCGAAAACCTCCATACTTCCTCCCTCGATAACTTCAAATCCGTGCAAAGATTCAAGAATCTTTCAACTAGAAACTCGTAGAGCACGTCGCGAACTACCTATCCAACGGTCACGATCGTTTCTAGTGCTTCGGATTGGCGGCAAATCTCGCTCAAAGGCCATGAGTTCGGCCTCGAGATTCGTGCTACAGGCGCAACCGAGCTTGCTTGGGTTGGGGCCGAGCGTAGAGGGGATGGAGGCGAGTCGCATGGAGGTGCCTGATCGAATTATAAACGCTCGTGGAGGGTGCAAAAATCAAACCCTAGCATGATGATGGGTTCGGCCGTGTTTTTTTTATCACCTGGAGCATATGAACGTGAGAGGGAGAAGGGGGTGGACGGTCAGGATGCAAGGTTGGATGGATCAAGGGCTGTGATGGATTAGGTATAAAAATATAAACTAATTTATTGTAATTTAGTTATAAAAATTCGTATAAACTTCAAAAATACATAACATTTTCATACGAGGTCGAAAACGCGCGAAACCAGTTGCGTTGGAATCGTATGGACGAGCACTACGCGATGGAGTTGGATTGGAGTCGTTTGGAGTTAGTGAAAATTTCGTGTAAAATTAAACGTCCATTCGAAATAAACCGCTAAAACGAAATTGAAATCAAGGTGAGAATTTCTCACTCAATCGAATCGGTTTCGATTTTATTTTAAATAGTTAGATTTAAAATATTTGAATGCATGTTTGAATGATGATTGATATCTATTGATTGTTAAAATAGACATTATGCGCCGTTAGTAAGCGGATGTTATTTATTAAAAACATATACCGCGAATATTTCATAAACAGTGAAATTGGTATTATATATAATAGCAATATATATATATATATATATATATATATATATATATATTGGCATATGTATATATTGGAGTTATTGATTTCCCGCATTTGTTTAGCGAATGAGACCCTATTGCGCCGTCTATTAAGCGGATAATATTTAAATCCCATATACCGCGAAAATTTCGTACTGGAGCGAAATTGGTATTGTGCTAATGTTTGTGGATGCAGGAAAACAGGTTGGAGGGATCCAACTAGATTCCTCAACAGTATTTATTTGATTTCAGATATTTTGATATTTGATGGATCATCATATCGATATATGATATCGTTGCAGTCGTAATTGATTATTTGGTATGTAGCATCATTGGACCAAATTTTGGAATTTTAAATTGTTTTTAAAGAGATTTTTGAAAGTATAAGTTATAAAATATTTTTGGAATTGATCCATTTTAAATAAATAAAAATTATAATTTTTAAAGTTATAAAAATTATGATTTTGAGAAATACGGTTAAAGATTTATTTTTGAGAAATATGGATTAATGATTTTATAAAATAGTTAAATCGGAATTTTTGAATTTATTATAAAAAGTTGAAATATAGGATTTATAAAATTTGACTATTTTATAAATCAAAAGGATGAAATTATAAAGGAGATTAAAGATGTTTTAAAAGAATGATATAAATTGATTTATATAAAGGATTTATAAATTGATATTTATAAATTAAAACATTTGAAAGTTTCTATAAGTGTTAGAATGAACTGTGAATGAATTTCATAAATAGAAATGAAATTTATAGAATTATAAACGGTAAAGTTATAAAAGGAATTTTTATAAGCAGTAGGTCTATAAAATTTATAAAGTTATTGAAAGAATATATTTGGATAAATAATTGAATCTTATAAGTTATAAGATTTATAATTATGAAGTTAAAGGAACGATTGTGTAAACAAATAAATTATAGGTGTTTAACTTATAATGTGAACTTTTGGTTTATAATTGAGTTATGAATTGAATATAGGTTAATAAAGGAATTTATAAACGTTGTTTTATAAATTCGCAAACGACTTATTTTAAGAAGTAAATTGTTGAAACCTATTAATGGAGTTATATTCACGTTTTTGAACTGTGAATAATCCTTTAAAATGAAATGTATAAATGGATGAAAATTGTTAACGTAGTATATTCACGTTTTTGAATAGTGAATAATATGTTAAAGAAAATGTTTAGAATGTGATATTTTAAATTGAATTAAAACGATCTAACGATGTTTTAAAATGTGTTGAGATTCGAAACCATAGATTTCAACATTTATTGTTGAAATAGACGTTTTCGAGAAATAAAAGGAAATGGTGGACTATAACACTGTTGTTATAGTAAATGATTTCCAAAAGGAAATGTTTTGTATAGTATTGGGATTTATATATCTATTTTAATTTCGAATCCCTATACTAGTGATTTTGGGTTGTCGTAACGATGTTTTACGCAACATTCGTTTTGGCCCAAATAAATATGGTTAAGAGAATGATTTCCTTAAAGAATGAAATATATACTTAATCTCGATTTAAGTATATTGAATATTTTCCAAGTGTTGAAAATAAATAAAATCTGTGAATTACTTATGAATAAATAAGTATGGAAATGTTTTCCAATATAAAGTGAATATTTTGAGAATTTATCTTTTTGAAGATGAATCGAAATGAATAATTGAAATCGTATATGCATGGGTATTTTGGAATATAAATTCATTATGGAATTTATAAATGAAAAGAAGAATTTGTTTAAAGATAAATATTGATTTATTTTTGAAGTATTGAAAATAATATATCTTGTAAAGATATTTTGGAAAATAAATAATTTGGAAAATTATTTGGAATCTGGTGATGTTGTGCATATCCATTGATAGTTCAATAACCGACTATCAATATTTCCCTTTGAATGAGTAATTGATGTGATTTGTTTGAATTTGAATGCCACACTTATTTTTGAATAAGCGCTCACTATTCGGGTTAACCGGGAAAGGACCATGGGGTCGTATAACCCATTCCGAATATGTGATACGTCGTTATGAATTGCATTTGATGACCGGTGTCGAAGACCGAGTATTTGCGAAAGCGATAGGATGACCTATCGATTGTCTCTGCACTGGGTAGCTCCTGGTATAGAGATTTCCTAAGTGATGGTAAATTCGATCGGGATTAGTGAATATCCGGATTGCAAGGGCTTCGTGAGAAGTGCCTTCGGTTCTGTTCGAGCCCGGAACAGACTTGTATGGATTGTATGTCTGACATTACAAATTGAGATATAAAGCAGATTTCTTTCAAATATATTTCTGTTGGTGGCGGAGAATTTATTCTTTTAGCTTAACACCCTTCTCTGAGACGTACGAGCTCAGAGGTTATGTAGTTGAATGTTATCAGCGATATATTCCCAATTTGGTAATGTGACATGCTGAGTGTTGCTGTGAAATGATCATTGTGTTGATTATTTGTGATAGGATCGTTTATTTGATCGTCTATCCTGGTGATCATTTCTATGATCATTTGTTGACCCAAAGCATGGCTTTTGTATAAAGTATGTTTTTGTGGACGTGACTTCGTCGAGCCTCACACCCCGTGAATGGTCAAAACAGGAAAGAAGCAGCAAGGTTATGAGGGGTATCGCCCTTTAGGATATGTGCATTTCCTTCTGGAAAAGGGTGGTATCATGGTATGGAGCCCAGATGCTTACTCATGTTGAAAACACTTTATGATTGTGTGAATTGATTGCGAGCGCTCAGTGAAAGGTCCCAAAGGACCGGGGGATGGCATATTCGGTCAGTTGTTACCCAGTTAGGGGTAACCCGGCCTTGTGTTGGTAGAGATCCGGTTTGGTTCTTGGGGATGTCCATCCAGAGGCATTCTCATGTGGAAATGGGAAGTTCCTTGGCCTGATCATTCGTTGGAAATCCAAAGAAACAATACGAGACTTGTACGGTTTTAGTTGTATAATCTGCTATGGAATGTGGCGGTAACCTGCTATTGAACATAGTTAGCTATAGTAGGCATAGTTCGAAATGTCTATGCTGGCTAAGATTTATATTCTACTTTCGAAATAAATTTTTCCTACACTATGCACTAGTAATAATATCAAATGTCTTTTAAATGCGTATCAAGCATCTTTGACTATCATAAGGAGAAATCTCCTCCGATTCTGCATTTGCATTGTGTGTGTGTGCGGGAGGCCTTATGGTAGTCTCATTTTTAAAAGCATTGCGAATTGACTTTAAAAATATTCCTCTATTTTGATTTTTTTAAAGATAAATAAACTGTTTTGAGTTCTCACACCAGTCACATGACTGACTCGGAGTTTATTGTTTTCCTTCCTAAACTCTGGGTGCCCACCAATTTCTACACGGGCAGTCAAGAGTTAGGTTTATCAGGATATTCTGGATATTCTGGAGTTACTGGAGGCAAGCTGGATGGCATGGCGTATTACTAGTGTATATAGTATTTCTTTTTCCGCTGCACTGTTTGTTGTTGTTGATGTACACTCTGATGATATGAAATGTAATGTATAAAATGTAATAACTGTTATAGTTCTTTGTTTAGAGATTATTCATTTATTTATTATATGTTGTTCCGCTGCGAATTGTGAGATTTTGATATTGTTCTGGTGTTTTCTGTTCTGTTCTATTTCTTTCTATTCTCTTTCCTCTCTATTTTCTATCTTCTTCTCTCTATCTTTTCCCTCCTCTTCTGTCTCTTTCTTTTTCTAAAACATTGATAATTCATATTTCTGTTCATCTTGAATTAATCTATGGAGATTAGTGTATATTCAAGGGGTACGGATTTGCGGGTCTTCACATTATTTTGAATGCACTGTTTATGAAAACTACGTGTTTATTGTCAAAAATAAGTGAAATATAAATGAATTTCCCATATATGTTACTTACGTGTTTAAATGAGTAAATACAGGTACAGTGGGGCCGTTTGGCTGGATTTGGTCGCGCTAAAATGCTAATAATAAACCGCTTTGCCTAAAAATGCTAAATAAGGTACGCCTACGCAATAAAAATAGGAAATATGAACTGTTTTTGTTTTTCCGACCGGGTGGGTCGATGTATATATATTTATATCTTTTGTCAAATTGCAAAAGCTCCTCTGTACAAAGGAGACTGCCAAAAATTTTCGAAAATTTTGGGAGTTAGAAAATTTTTGAAAATTTTTTGTTAGCGACTAACAATTTCAAATTGGAAATTGAAGTAAATTAGTGAATGAAACTAATTTAAAATAATGGTATGAATTAGTTATAATTGAAAGATAAAATTAAATATTCAAAGTTGAAGATAAATTGAATTCATATGGAAATGGGAAAACTAATTGAATAGAAGTAGATATGAAACTTCTGTAAGGAAATGTATAAAATGATTTTGGAATCTGTAGTTGGATATGGTTAAATTGGATATACAGGCATTATAAAGCAAGTGGGAAAAATTGATTTTGAATTCAGAAGACAAATTTGAATTGCTCGACAAAAAGGTATGTATTCAAATTTCAGTATGAAATTTGACTGGGTTTTTGATCTAGCCACTTGGCTTTTTGTTTTCTTTTAGAATTTGGAAGCCCGTAAAGGCATTTTGTAGTCGTACCGAGCTAGCCGCACAAAGGATACGCTAGCGAAAATTTTCGAAAATTTAAGGTGTTGGAAAATTTTAAGAAATTTTGGAAATTTGAATTTAAATTTAAATTTGAATTATCAAGAAAACAATGTTGTTTGGAACTTATAATTGAAGTTGGAAAGCTAGTTGAAATGATAATGGATTTTTGATAAAAAGATTTGTTTCAGAAAGTTGATAAAACTATTTGGTTCGAAAAATATTAAATGGGTTAAGGATCGTTCTTCCTAACTAGTAATTTCGGGACGAAATTCTTTTAAGGGGGGAAGGATGTGACGACCCAGAATTTTGACCATTTGAAATCGAAATATTTAATTGATTTTAAATATTTGAAAGTTAATTTAACTTGAATTTCAAATATTGCTATGAATTTAGCAATTTAATTATTGAATTTAATTTATTGAAGTTGGGTAAAAATTTGAATCTTTAGTTTTAAGCTGATTAAAAATATTTCAAAGGCTTAGAAAATTTATCTTGATAATACTGAAGATAATAGAAGCTTCAGAATTGAAATTGGAACTATTTTATTCAGTTTTGAAATTATATTGTTTAACTCGATATTTGAAAATAGCCTTCCGAGGCATAGTTTCGAAATTCGACGAAACCAGTTCCATTGGATCCATAATAGTTAGTTATTATCGGATTTTAATTTTCATAGCAATCGGAGTTGTCGTTTGACCCTGGCAGCTCAAAACGCATAGAAACTGTTTTAATCGATTTAATTTAAAATTGATCGTTTATTTCCGTAACTCACGTATATGATGGAATTAGGACTCGAAATCTTTTCTGTTGCATTCGGAGCAAGGTTATAATATTATAAACGCCTAGCGGAATGCCACGAGTCAGGTAATACGAGATATCTTGAATAAAAAAGACTATAAAAAATCAAAACCCTACCTCCCTCTATATGCTTCCCCTCTTTAATATCTACAACCGAATTAATCGAAATCAAATCGTGAAATCCCTCATTTTCGATTCGAAAACGGTTTTATATAAAAAAATTAAATTCGGGATTCGATGTTCGAATTCGAATTCGAGAATGTTGATTTACCACGCGAACGCAATCGCGAATCGAGTGGTGTCTTTGTCAAGTATGGTTGTCGAATCGGGTGTGGGCGCAGCAAGTTCGATCGAGGAGCATGGAGCGGATGCTTAGTCGCGATTTGAAGGAACATGTGCTCGATCTGTTGGCGATTCGTTAACAGAACCATGATGATGTTTCGGAATATAAGAAGATGGGGGTAGGCAACAGGAATGGAGAGATCCATCAGCAAATCGATGCGACTCATATGAGCGAGCAGATCGCGTTCGAGTGTAGGCAACTGGAGGGCACACTAGATGGTGATAGAGCGAGCACGGTGGTAGGGTCACAAGTTTTGTCGATGGTGATGTTAACAGGAGAAATAGACTTGGCTGTGTTGATGACCGTTGGAGTGAAGTTGGGGGAGTGTGGAACTGACTTTGGTGGGGGAGTGGTCAGTTGTTGGAGTTCGACGACGGAGGGTCGCGATGGATGGAGTTCATCTCGACAGTGAGGTATTGGCTGGGTTATTTTCTCTAATTTAATTCATATTTTATATGTGTTGTAGAGGTAGAAAAATAAAATAAAACAATAAGGTTTAAAATAATAATAGAATAAAATGAATTTACATATATACATATCTTTATTTACTAGTTGATTTTAAAATAATAGAGATTAATTTGATTAATTAACCTGTTAATTTATTTTAAAGATTTTGTAGAAAGGAATTTGTTTAAAATCAAACTATTAGTTGAAAATAAATCATTTGTTAATATAAAATATTAAATAGAAATTTAATTTGTTCAACAAATTCAAATATTAATAAAAAATCATATAATTGTATGCAAGGTCAAAACTGTGAAATCAAGTCGGAATGGAAAAGTGGGTTGCAAATATAAAGCAAAGGTGAGATCCTCTCACTCAAGTTTAAATTGGAATTTCCAGTTCGATTTTAAATAGTTAAATTTAAAATTGCTGATTGTGTGCTTAGATGATGGTTGTTATTATTTGTTTTGAAATAGATCCTATATGCCGCATAATAGCGGAGGTTATTATATTTAAACCCATATACCGCGATATTCCACCTTGAAGTGGAATCGGTATTATATATGTATTTGGAGTTGATTTCCTGCATTATATAGCGGATGAGACCCTATTGTGCCGCATAATAGCGGATGATATTATATAAATCCCATATACCGCGATATTCCACCTGGAATTGGTATTTAATTGTTGTGCTAACGTCTGCGGATGCAGGGAAACAGGTTGGAGGGATCCAACAAGATTCCTCAAACATTTGAATTTGTTTCATTTGTTGTGTGTTAAATTATCTATAATCTCTGTGTGATTATATTGTAATTGGAAACATTGTAGGCTAAAATTTAGCCAAATATATTTTTGGTATCGTAAGATACCAGAAATAAATAAAATAGGATTTTTGAATTTAAGTAGAAAATCTATAGTGAAATCCTATTGAATAAATTCCAAAATATGGAGAAAGATTTTTATAAATGGGTTTTGAGTAATATTGGTTGATAGTTAAAGAATTTATTTAAAATATGGATTTTAAATAGTTTGGAAAAAATTTAATAAAGGGATTTATTTTAAAAGATAATAAATTTGGGAAATCCATTTGGGAATTGATTTTTGGAGATTGAAATTAAACCTTTGGGAAATCCATTTGGAAATTGATTTGGGTGCTTGAAAAAAATTTGGGAAATAAATATGGAAATTTTATCTGGAGCTTGAAAGTGAATATTTGGGAGTCGATTTGGAAAATCGTATATCAATGGATATTTAAGAAATTTGAATCCGCAATGGAATTTATAAAAGAAAGAGAAATTTATTTTAAAAATAAATATTGGTTTATTTTTAAAGTGTGGAAAGGAATTTACGGATTTGGAATGTAAATTTGAAATAAATCGAGAAGGGTTTATTAAATTGGTGTAAATGGACCATTTTGAAATGAAAGTGTATTTTCCTTGGAAAGCCGAGTATGTTTTGAAAGTAGCTTTTAAAATATAAATTAAAAGTCCTAAGTTAGTTTTAAAAGAATATTTTGGAGAAATTATTTACTTGGGTTATTTTGAAAATCTTTAAAGTAAAGATTTATTTAATTAATTACAGAAGTGATTATTTAAAGATTTAACTGATATTTGTTTTCGAAAATGGTTATTTAAATAGCTATACCCGATCTACTACCTTTATTTTAAAGTTAATTTGGACTTGAAGTTTTATATAAGATATTAGTATAATATTTTCATAACAAATATTTAAGCAAATGTTTTAAAATAGTTTTGTCTAAATGTTTCCAAGTATATATTTTGAATAAGTAATCTAATTATTTTAAAGTATTTTAAATCGGTAGACTTTCAGTGGAAATAAATAATATCAGGAATTTTATTCCGCGAATGAAAAATAATTTGAAATTTGTTTTCAAATGGTTGAAGTGTGAATATATATCTTGCGAAGATATTTTGAAAATAAATAATTGGGAAAATTATTTAAATCAGGAAATTATCGTGAATGTTGATTGATAGTTAAATAACCGACTATCAATATTTGCCTTTAAGTGGCGTTTGAATTTCGATGCGATCGGGGGTCGGATTCCAAGTGGATATCCGAAAACCAAATCGAACCTTTGTGATTGTGATGGATCTTTTTATTTAAAAGATCAAAGTGGAAATTGTTGTGATTTGTTTGAAATCTGAATAAACACTTATTTTAAAAATAAGCGCTCGTTATTCGGACTAGCCGGGTGAAGACTTTGTGTCATAAAACATATTCCGAATAACGATACGACAAAATGGGATTGCGTTTGAAAACGGTGTTAAAGACCGGGTATTTTCGAAAGCGAAAGGATTACCTGTCGAATGTCTTTGCATCGAGTTGCTTCAATATAGAGATTTTATCACCCTTTGTGATGGGGATTCCGGACGTGATTTGTGAATATCCGAATTTATAAGGGCTTCATTGAAGTGCCTTCGGTTCCGTTCGATCCCGGAATGGACTTGTATGGATGTGTGTCTGACATTACACTTTTATATGTAAAGCTTGTTTCTATCAAATAAAATTCTGTTGGTGGAGGAGAATTTATTCTCTTAGCTTAACACCCTTCTCTGAGACGTACGAGCTCAGAAGTTATGTAGTTGATGGTTCTCAGCTATATATTCACAAACTGGTAATGTGGCATACAATGTGCTGCTGATCATTTGTTGATCAAAGCATGAATTTATGAAAAGTGTAGCTTTGTGGACGAGACTTCGTTAGACCTCACACCCCGAAAATGGTCAAAACAAGAAAGATGCGGCAAGGTTATGAGGGTCGAGCACTTTAGGGTATGTCATTGCCTTCTGGAAAAGGGTGGTGTCAGGTATGGAGCCCTGATATTTAACCTTTGTGGTTACTGCAAATACTTTTCTTTGTGGTTGTTGGTGTAGAGGATCCTCGGATAAAGGTCCCAAAGGACCAGGGGATGGCTTACTGGTGTCGTAGTTACCTAGTTACAGAGATAACCTGGCCTTGTGTTGGCATAAAGCTGGTTAAGTTCTCGAGACGTCCCTCCAGAGGCGTACCCATGTGGCAGTAGGAAGTTCCTTTGCCTGACCATTTGTTGGAAATCCAAAGAAACAATACGCGCCCTGTAAGGTTTTAGTTGTATAACCTATCATGGAATGTGGCGGTAACCTGCTATTGAACATGGTAGCTATAGTAGGCATACAAGAATGGTTGTATGCTGGCTATGATTAATATTATACTTTCGAAATATTTTCTACACTATGCACTAATAATAATATCGAAAGGAATTTGCGTATTAAGCATGTTTGACTATCATAAGGAGAAATCTCCTCCAATTCTGCGTTTGCATTGTGTGTGTGGCGGGAGGCCTTATGTTAGTTTCATTTTCCAAAAGCATAGCAGATTTCTTGTTATGTTGTTTGTGAAAATAACTGTTTTAAGATCTCACACCAGTCCCACGACTGACCTGGAGTTTATTGTTCCCTTTCTAAACTCTAGGTGCCCACCAATTTCCATGGACAGTCTAGAGTCAAGTTATCAGGTCATTCTGGAATTCAGTAGTTGCTGTGGAGATCAGGAGCAAGCTGGATGGCGAGGCATATCACTTATATATGTAATATTTCTTTCTGTTGTTTGTTGTTGTACACTGTGATAATGTAATGTGATGTAATGTAATAATTGATAGAGTGATTCTGTTTAAAGATATTTATTTATCTATTATATTTGTTCTGCTGCGAAATTTGAGATTCTGTTATTGTTTCTACTTCTTCTTCTATCTTCTTCTTCTTTTAACCCTAAAAATTCGGCTTTTGGGCATTCGACTGTGCGGCATTTGATACAGTGGACGTACCGATGTCGACTTTCGGGCATCGAGAAATCGGGTCGTTACAATATTTATGTATGGTCTTGTTTTATTGTTATATACAAGATATACATCTTGTCTTTCTTCCAACTAGAATCAAATCATGCTATCATGCTTTCAGGATTCTCTTTTGATTATGTTGTTTGCGAACTCCATCTTTAAAGAAGTGAGTAATTCACACATGACATATATGCCTATATAATTATGAAGTGACACCAAGTGAATGTGAAGAAACTTTTATATTATGTTATATCTGCCTGTGATATCATTTATATGATGTTAAACCCTATTATTAACTTGTCACATCATCTGTTATATAGTTTATTTATTTCTGTTTCTCAACTGCAAGTTCCCTGTAGAATAGAATCACTATGGGTCGAAATGATACATACCCGAACGGACTTTAGAATAGGGAAAATCATTATAGGCTGAAATGATAGGCTTGAGTGATTTATATTTATTTGTAGTTGTCTTGGGATTTCGGGTCTGAAATAATCAAAACCCAAATATTTTACTGATTACGGATTTAAATGATAATTTCCGTATAACTTGATTTAGGTGTGAACTATATTCCGGACCCGCGGTTGATTTCAAAATATGATTTCTTATAAATTTCATGTATTGTAAATAAAAGAAAAAATATATGAAATTTGACTTATATTGGATTTAAATGGTTAAGCAATGATTTTCTAAAAGGTTAAATGTTATAAGTTAACAGATGGTTTAAGTTGTAGTGTAAAAGTTGATTTAACTTAATAATGGGAATTTAAGTAAAAAAAGGAATTATAAGCTTGACTTGGTAATTAATATAATTGATGTATGAATTAGACAAATATAAAGTAAAAGAAAATATCAAGTTATTTGTAAAATAAAGTTAAGCAACTTACAGTGTATTTTGGATTTATGTAATTAGTTTAAAATGTTAAATAAATGGATAGTTAAATGGAAATTTTGGAATTTAACTTAACTTGAAAATGTGAAATTTGGCTTGAAATTAAAGGTTAAGTTAAGAAATTGAAAATTTAATTAACGTTATATAAATAAAATGGAAATTAATTTATATTTGGAAAATGGTAATAAAAATTTAAGTTAAGTAATTTGTTTAAATGTGAAGAATAGGAAATTGTACACTTGAATTTATTAAGTGAATTATTGAAAATTTGATTTTATTTATAGGAAATTTACTTTATAAAAATCATAAGTTAAAGGTATTTGGGTGAACATTTTTGAGTGTTAAAATATGATTTCTATAATGTTTAAAGGGTTAAAATCAAAGTTTATTTGTGGTTGAAATTTCAATATTTGAAGTGTTTAACTGAATAAATGAACTCAGAAAAGGCTAAATTTTTGGGAATTGAATATTTGATTTGAAAGAGTAATGACTTCACTTTTTAATGGTTTAAATGAATTCTTTTAATTTAGAATTATAAATCATTTTGAAATTTATAACCACGGGTACTCTGCTTTGTGTGTCATGTGATTTCCTTGTGATTGTTTAATGCACACCTTTGATTTTTAGAGTGTGACTAGAGGTGAGCGGTTACTGCAGCTCTACATTACCCTAGTCACAATAACACGGTTATTTGCATTGTTTACTTTAATATGGATATTTCTAGGATAGTGGTTATTACTACTTAAGTGATGGTTTGACTAATCCTTAAAGGATGGGCGATCCCAAGCATCCTTTAAGTTATTGTGCATTGATATTACAGTTCACTTGAGTTGGTTTACATTGTATAAGTATGTATGTCCTGACTTGAGTGTTTGTGTTTTACTCTACGCTCGGGTCAGCCTGAGAATGAAAGCTTTGTATTCACTTTCCGGTGCTAGAGTTTAGTTGGAGCTTATCTGTCTATCTATTCGCCTACTTCTTCCAGTTAGTTCCTATTCGGTATCTATCTCTGTATTATTGATTTATGTATCCAGACTTCTATTGTATCCATTTTTAAACTATGATATTTTGTATATGTTTTGAGAGTTTGTATATAATAGCTTCATGAACTACTAGTATTTTATTTCCGCTGCGAGTATTCTAATATTTCTATGTCTGTGATTCTGTGAATGATTTTATTTGCTCCAAATTTTATTACAATTTGTGATTTTGAATTATTCAAGTCTTGCATGTGTGGATTATTGTCGATTTGAATGGTCCAAAATAGTGGGTCGTTACATTTGGTATCAGAGCTTTGGTTTTTGGCAAACCTTAGTCTGTGGAGCAAAAACTCTTTAGAGGCTGGGTAGAAATACCCTAGAATGAGTGAAATAAATTTCAGAATCATTTCGTTGTGAGAGAACGTATATTCGAAGTATAAAATGATTTTATAGGATTTTTAAAGATTATACTGGTATAAAATTTTCTTATTTTGAAATCAAGATTTTCTATACTTCATCCCTTCTGTATCCACCTTGTTAGAAATCTCCTGGTTAGGATTCTTATCGATTAGAATTCCTTGAACTTTAGAACTCTTCCACTTGTTCTAAAATCCAGCCTTGTCTTCCCTATTTTATCCTTTGATTTTGGATCATTCCATAACTCCATTTTTGAATGACCTCTATAAAGATCGGTGATTCCGCAAATCTTTGAATGATTTGTAGAGGGGTGAAACTCCTTTACAATTGGCATTGATTCACCGGAGATTCATGTATCCTCGGTTTATGATACTACCTATCTTCTGCTATACCTAGATGCTATCTCTGGCGATCGATGTCGATTTGCCTTAGATTTCCACATTGATTATATTCCTGAAGTCACAATTGACCCGATTAAGGTCACCCGTGATTTATATAGGCTTATCATCTCCTATTTGGTAATTATCTCATCTTCATTTGAGCTTATCTTCGAATTAGAATTCTGTTTGATTTGAGTTCCTCTAAATTTGAATCTCTATTTGTTTTGAAATCCATTCTTGAATCATCCCTTGAAAAAATTTGGTTGATTGTATTTTGAAATTGTGTATACATCGAAATTATTATTTTGATAAGGACGACTGCGTTTTTATATAAAAGCGAAATGTTTTCGATGAGGATTATATACCTTTTAAAAACGAGAGTTTGAAATTTTGAAAGGATTTGAAATTTTGAAAATTTATAAGGAATTCGATTATATAAAAGGATTTATAACTGAAGGGTTTTGAATTTGAATTTCGAGGAATTGAACTCCGATATTTTGAAATTTGGTTTTAAGATTTCAAAAATATATGATAATAATACGATTTAAATGTATTTTATGGATAAGAAATGTTTCAAAAGAGTTCAAATGAATTCCAATGATTTATAAGAAATTTCAATGAAGTATTCAAGAAAATAGAAGTCCAGAACCCACTTTTGTCGTTGGAAAATAATTTCGGTGATGGGTGCATGCATCATCGACATTGATTTTCGAGTGTCAGAGTAGGGAGAGGCCACTCTAATAGCTTTGTTATGCGAGTGATTTTGTGAAACCATTTTGATTTCAAAATTCCGAAGGATGATTTGATTTTCGAAAGTTAAATGTATATATATTTGAAATAATTTGAACTGAGCTGGTGTTCAGTCCTAGAGTTTCAGATTTGATTTAATATAACTCTATTTATAAAAATTGATTACTGATTTGTTACTGATTTCCAACTTTTTGATTTGGAATACGATTTCTTCGACTATTTGAATGTTCGAACACTTCAAAATTAAGGTTACTTTTCAAAGCTAAGTAATTTTGAAAGGTATAAGTTATTTGATAAAGAATATAAGTTTAGTTTTGTATGATTAAAGTATAAAGTAATATGAATTATATAAGATTGAAACTGTTTGTTCAGTAAAAAAATAAGACTATTTTGAATTATACTAGTATGAAATATAGATTTGAAATGTTTTGAATAAAGTATATATATATATATATAGAATAATAATCTTTCCAATGGTAAATTGGATTTTTCATATAGAAATAAATAGTTTGAAGGTTTTAAAAGGGATGGTTTTAAACTTAGTAACCATTTTGGGTATAATTGATTTGGAGAAAATATTTGATTTCGAAAAGAGAATGGAATTTAAAACCCAGTATTTATATGATGATTTTGGAAATGAATTTGTTTGACTTGAATTCTGTTGATTTGGAGACTTAAATTATTTTGTAAACCCATTATTTTGGAAACTTTGGAAATGAAGATATTTAATTTGGAAGAAATAATTTGGTGAAATCGTATATGATTTTCAAACTGAATTGATATTGAAATGATTTGAAATTGAGAACCTTAAATTATTAAGTACTTAATTTGGAAGTTATCGAACTCATATAAAATGGATTTGTATAAATATGATGTTGGTTTGAAAACTATTGATTTGAAAGGTACTCAATTTGGAAAGAGAAATCTTATATAATCAAAGTCTATATAAGTGTGATTTGATATACTATTGATTTTGGAAAGTATTCGATTTGAAAATGAAATCCTATATAATGGACTTTATATAAGTATAATATTTGAAAGTGATTTGAAAAGGTACTATATGATATATTTTTTCGAAGTAAAGATATGGGAAGTGCCTTCTGCTTGATATCCGCTTTGTGGCCACATTGTGGATTCATTCTATTATTATTCTCTCTGATTT
Source organism: Allium cepa (assembly GCA_030765085.1). Lineage (NCBI taxonomy): Eukaryota > Viridiplantae > Streptophyta > Magnoliopsida > Asparagales > Amaryllidaceae > Allium > Allium cepa. Next base: position 176,803,428 of record CM060946.1, read on the forward strand.
TGGTTTTCCAGATGTGATACTCGAGTGTCCTACCATGGCGATATCCATGGTTTTTATTTTGAGCGCAACTGCATAGCTCAATTCACCTGGCTGAGCTGGCCTAGGAGTACGGATAGTTTCCTGGGGGATCCAGGCATAATCATTGTGTAACCTGTGAACCATGTAGGCCACATTAGTAGAGAAATCCGCCTGGCTGAGAAGGCCTAAGGGTACGGATTGTTTCCTAGGGGATCCAGGCGTAATCATTGTATATCCTGCAGTCTACTAGTCATCATGGCGCAACTCGCAAGGCTGAGAAAGCTTACGGATATAGATTGTTTCCTAGGGGATCCAGGCGTAACCATTGTGTATCTGCGAACCATGGTCTGACAAAGGTTTTGGTTTGGTTGTTTTGTTTGGATTGTACTTTCCATATCTATTTTTAAAAGTTTTTCCAGTATTTTCACTGGATGTTCAAACAAGTCTACTAAGTACCTGGAGAATTCTAGCTTTACGCCTGATCAACGCACTGCCAGTGTCTGTAGGAACGAAGATAAACTTGTTGAGACATCGAGTTATAAAAGTATTTTGATAAAGTATTATATAAAGGATATTTAGATCATTTATTTTATCCTTCCAAATAATTGAAATTTATATAGCTTTAAAACAATGGTTCGTCCTTGTCTTTCAACCTATTTTCCCTTCTAGCCATTCCTATTATCCACCACGTTCAACTTACTTAAAATAACAGTTATCAGGAATAATTTTAATCTTCTTGTCATATTGTCTTAATCCTATTTCATTCTATCTTTTTCTGTGTTTTCCGTACCTCGTTCCTTTTCAAGGACGAAAAGATTTGAGTGGGGGAGAGTGTAACAACCCTGTATTTTGTGATTATTTTAATTTATATTTTAATTATTTAAACTGAAATTCCCGATTTAAAAACTTTATTTTATTTATTAAAATGATAAATTTTGTTATTTTAAATATAAATTTTAATTTTTGTGTGAATTATAATTCCAAACCTGAATAAATGGAATATTTCCAAAATGGTGAATTTTGGTCAAAATAGTCGAATTTGACTTTTAAATTTAAATTTTAAATATTTTAATTTTTCAATCTATCTTTTATTATGAAAATATATTTAATTTCCAGAATATTGCTTTTCACTGAAATCGGAGTAATATTGTGAAAGTTATGCTTTTTACAATATTGTGTGTACATTGTTTAATTAACAAATTTGTTTATTTTATTTTATATAAATAATATTTTTCTTGTAAAATCATGTTCTAATTTGTGTAACATGACATGCTTTTCATATATTTTATTTTTAAATTTTTTTTAAAGTATAGCTGTAATGTTCAAATGTTGATGTTTTCAATCTTTAATTCTAATTTTCATTAAATAAAGTATTTTCTTTATTTATTTCCTACTTTTCCTAAAACCATTTATTTATTCTTCATAATATCTATCTCTACCTTATTTTTCTTATTTATACATTCATTTAGTAATTAAATGGATAACTATTTAGATCCCTATTTATTTCTTAGAAAGAAATCTCAAATACACACACACACACGTTATTGTTTTAAAAGGCATACCTTTAAATGTTTATTTTAATTAATATAAGTAATATTTTTGGTTGATATATCATTTTATAATTGTGTATATATATGTAACATTACATGTTATGTATATATTTACAGCATTTATCCGTTTTTGTTTCATTTAATTTGCATATATACTTTGTAAATTAAGTAACATACAAAGATGTAAATAGCAATTAATTTATACGTTTCTATAACCGTTTTCTTATTTATTTATATAGTGTTTATATAAATGGTATGTATTTATTGAATTATTTCTTTAGCATATATTTTATTAAATAGATGGGAAACAAATCAAATACGTTACCTATTTTTAATTAAAGGCATGCGTGCGTTTGATTTATTGCCTCTTTATCTTCTCATCCATTAATTTCATACCATAACTCCTCCATATGTTCCCGTTTATTTCCTTGATCCCTAGCCATGTATTTTGCATATTATATGAAAGAAAACATCTCTTTCTCATTCATCATACACGCCATTTTCAGATCTGAAGAGAAAGGTAATGGTTTCCTTCTCTTTTCTCCACTTTTCTTCTTTGTTTTGCCTTGTTTTTCACTTGATTTTACTTGATCTTCACGTATGGTTCTCGGCCTAACCTCTTTACCATCACCTCCACCGACCACACCACTTCTTCCCTGCCCAAGTTGAACCAAAACCCTTTCTAGCCTTGCCTTTTGACCTTCCACACTATGTAATTTCCAAACCCTTCCTATCCTTGACCAAGCCTTGTTATTTTCAGTCCTAACCTGATCCTTTATGTAACGACCCAGAATTTCTATTAATTAAAATTTGAATATTTAATTAATTTTAATTATTAATAAGTGGAATTGGATAATTAAATCGATTATTTAATATTTGAAATTACAGAAATAATTGAAAATCGAGTTTAATATGATTAAAAATGATTTGTAAAATTTTATTTAATCATTTTGGAGTTAGACTGATGTTATAGAACTTTTAAAATTGAATTTAGAGTTAATTTGTGAAAATTGAATATTTTAATATTTAATCGACTAGTGAAATTAGTCAATTTTCGAACAGTCTCAGAATTTGACGAAACTAGTTCCATTGGATCCGTAATAGTTTGTTATTATCGAATTTCAATTTTCGTAGCAATCGGAGTTTTCGTTTGACCGTGCCAGCTTGAAACGCATCGAAATTGTTTTAATATTAATTTGGCGAGTTAAAATGGTTATTTTTCAAAAAGTCTCGGATTTCGACGAAACCAGTTTCATTGGATTCGTAATGTGATATTATTGCATGGTTTCAAATTTCGTGTCAATCGGATTTACCGTTTGTCCGGGGCAAGCCAAAACGCGTAGAAATTAGTTTAAATCGATTTAATTTAAATTGGTCGTTTATTGCCGTAACTCGCACAGGTGATCGAATTGGCTCCCGAAACACGTTCCATTTTGTCCGGAATGCGGGTTAAACCCTAGAAACGCCGGTCACTGCGCGAGAATTGGAGTTCGGAAATTCCGGATGAATAGTAACTCGAGAAATTTTCTATAAAAGCACCATACTCTTCACAAATTTTTCAAACCCTAATTGTAACAGCCTAGCCGCCACTTCAATGTTCAATGGCCAGAAATAGTCGATTCTTTCTCCTCCAATATTTTCAAATCCATTCATCAATTCAAATAATGTTCAACACGAAAGTTGTAGAGCGGAGCAAGACCTTCAAATCCATATGGCGATGATGGATTTTCGAGTTTTGTAGGGGGAGATGTTTGCTCCCGTTCGTGCCGCGTTCGAGCACAAATCATGAGGCTTGTAGTCGACCGAGCCTAACCACGTTCAAGGCAGTGATGTAGTGCGTGATGGTCGTTCTATTGATGGTCACCGATCGTCGTATATATCGTCGAGGAGGTGCGAAAATCAAGCAAAGGTCGGCGGCTATGATGGGTTCAAAGGGCATGCAAGTAACCTGGGAATAATGCGTGAATGGGAGGGAAGCAGGGTGCGGCTGGATTACATCAGGGAAGATTTGAACGGCCTGATTTGTTTCAGGGTATAAAAGTTAAAAAGAAAATAGAAATTAATTTGTATTAATTTGTATAAACTTCTAAATGATGTAACTTGTTGATGCGAGGTCCGTTTTGGACGAAACAAATTGCGACGGGTTCATATTGACGAGCACTACGCTATGGAATTGGATTGGAGCCGTTTGGAGCTAGCGAAAATTTCGGGTAAATTAAACGCGCGTTTAATTTTATTCGAAACAAAAGCTGAAAACGAAATTGAAATCAAGGTGAGAACTTCTCACTCAATCGAATCGGTATCGATTTAATTTTAAATAGTTAGATTTAAAATTCTTGAATGTATGTTTGACTGATGATTGTTATCTATTGATTATTAAAATAGGTATTATACGCCATTAGTAAGCGGAGGTTATTTATTAAAAACATATACCGCGAATATTTCACAGTATAGTGAAATTGGTATTATTTATGTACTTGGAGTTGATTTCCAGCATTATATAGCGGATGAGACCCTATTGCGCCGTCTATTAAGCGGATAATATTTTAAATCCCATATACCGCGATAATTCCGTACTGGAATGGGACTGGTATTGTGCTAATGTTTGTGGATGCAGGGAAACAGGTTGGAGGGATCCAACTGGATTCCTCAACTATATTGATTTATTTACAGATATTGTGATATTTGTTGATTATCATATTGATATATGATATTTGGATGTCGTGATTGACTATTTGGTGCTGTTGCATCATCGGATCCATTTTTAAAGTTTAAAACTAACGATTTTTATTTTAAGGGGATTTTTAAAGTGATTTTCGAAATTATACGTTTTATTCAACTTTTGAACTGATTCACCTTAAATAAAATAAACGTTAAAATTTTAATATTTTAAAATTATGATTTTTTGCGAAATATAACTGAAATGTGATTTTTGAAATAAGTAGTTGATAAATTATAAAATAGTTTAAATTGGGATTTTTGAATTATTATAAACAATTTATATAAAAGTTGTATAAAATTGATATTTATTAATTAAAATATAGAAATGATAAAACGAGCTTTTATAAGTGTTAAAATAAAGTTTGAACCTAGATTCATAAGTAAATAAGAATTTTTGATTTATAAATTATTGTTGATATAAAAGAATGGATTTGTGAATAAATGAATTATAAGTAATTTACTTATAAACCGGATTTCGACATGTAAATGGAATATAAATAGAATTGGTTAATAAAGGAGATTTATAAAACGAAGTTGTTATAAAATATAGAAATGGAATTTATAGACATTGTTTATAAATCCGAAAACGAATTATTTTGATAAGTTAATTATTATAGCTTATTAAAGGAAGTATATTCACGATTTTGGACAGTGAATATATTATTAAATAAAATGGATTTATTTTGGGAAGTGATGCTTTAAATAGAACTAAAACAATTTAAAGATGTTTTAAAATATATTATGAATCGAAACCATAGATTTCAACATTTATTGTTGAAATAGACGTTTCGAGAAATAGAAGGAAACGATGGACTATGACACTGTTGTTATAGCAAATGGTTTCCGAAAGGAAATATTTTATATAGTATTGGGATTTATATATCTATTTAAATTTCGAATCCCTATACTAGTGATTTTGGGTTGTCATAACGATATTTTACGCAACATTCGTTTTGGCCCAAACAAATGTGTTTAAGAGAATGATTTCTTAAAGAATGAAATATATACTTAATTCCGATTTAAGTATATTGAATATTTTCCAAGTGTTGAAAATAAATGATTTTGTGAATTACTCATTATTAAATAAGTATGGAAATGTTTTTCCAATGTGAAATGAAACGTTTTGAGAATTTATCTTTTTGAAGATAAATTGAAAATGAATAATTGAAATCGTATATTCATAAATATTTCTGAATGTAAATTCACTATGGAATTTATAAATGAAAAGGGGAATTTGTTTAAAAATAAACGTTGATTTATTTTTGAAGTGTGGGAATTTATTTACGGATTTGGAACGTAAATATAAAGTAAATCATTAAGGATTTATTTAATCGGTTTAAATGAACCATGTTGAAATGAAAGTATTTCTGCGTAAGGAAAATGATTGAAATTTGTTTTCAAAAGTGATAAAGGTGAAAAGTGTTTTGAAAATTTGTTTTCAAATGGTTGAAGTGTGCAAAATATATATCTAGTAAAGATATTTTGGAAAGTAAATAATTTGGGAAATTATTTGGAATTTGGTGATGTTGAACACGCTTATTGATAGTTAAAAAAATCCGACTATCAATATTTACCTTTAAATAGGTATTTGTTGTGATTGCTTGAATTTGAATGCCACACTTATTTTTAAAATAAGCGCTCACTATTCGGGTTAGCCGGGAAAGGACCTTGGGGTCGTATAACCCATTCCGAATATGTGATACATCGTAATGGATTGCATTTGATGACCGGTGTTGAAGACTGGATATTTTTGAAAACGGAAGGATTACCGTTGAGTTACTCTGCATTGGTTGATCTCCGATATAGAGGTTTTATCACCCTTAGTGACGGGAAGTCCGGACGTGATTAGAAATTATCCGAAATGCAAGGACTTCTTTGTAAGTGCCTTCGGTTCTGTTCGACCCCGGAACAGACTTGTATGGATTGTATGTCTGACATTATAAGTTGAGATATAAAGCTGATTTCTTTCAAATATATTTCTGTTGGTGGCGGAGAATTTATTCTCTTAGCTTAACACCCTTCTCTAAGACGTACGAGCTCATAGGTTATGTAGTTGAAGGTTATTAGTGATGTACTCCCAATCTGGTAATGTGACATGCTGAGTGTTGCTGTGAGATGATCATTGTTTGATCATTTGTGATATGATCATTTGTTTGATCATTTATCTTGGTGATCATTACGTTGATCATTTGTTGACCCAAAGCATAGCTTTTGTATAAAGCGTGGCTTTGTGGACGAGACTTCGTCGGACCTCACACCCCGGAAATGGTCAAAACACGAAGGATGCAGCAAGGTTATTAGGGGTAGTGCCCTTTAGTCTATGTCATTCCTTCAGGATAGAGGTGGTATCATGGTATGGAGCCCAGATACTTAACCTATGTTGTTACTACAAATTTATTGCTTTGTGATTGTTGGAAATCGAGGATCCTCGGATAGATCGGTTACGATCGGGGGATGACATATTCGTGTCAGTAGTTACCCAGTTAGGGGTAACCCGGCCTTGTGTTGGCAGAGATCCGGTTTGGTTCTCGGGTCGTCTTTCCAGAGGCGTACCCATGTGGCAATGGGAAGTTCCTTGGCCTGACCATTTGTTGGAAATCCAAAGAAACAATACGATCTTGTACGGTTTTAGTTGTAGAACCTGCCATTTACTTATGGTGGCGCCCCACTGTTTAGATGGTAGCTATAGTAGGCATACGATAATGGTCGTATGTTGGCTAAGATTTATATCATTACTTTCGAAATAATTTTTACTTACACTATGCACTAGTAATAATATCAAATGTTTCTTTTTAATGCGTATCAAGCATCTTTGACTATCATAAGGAGAAATCTCCTCCGATTCTGCGTTTGCATTGTGTGGGTGTGTGTGTGCGGGAGGCCTTATGGTAGTCTCATTTTTAAAAGCATTGCGAATTGACTTTAAAAATATTCCTCTATTTTGTTTTTGAAGATAAAATAAACTGTTTTAGTTCTCACACCAGTCACATGACTGACTCGGAGTTTATTGTTTTCCTTCCTAAACTCTGGGTGCCCACCAATTTCCACACGGGCAGTCAAGAGTCAGGTTTATCTGGATATTCTGGAATTTAGGAGTTGCTGGAGGCAAGCTGGATGGCATGGCGTATTACTAGTATAGTATTTCTTTTCCGCTGTTTGTTGTTGTTTGTTGTTGTAAACCCTGATGATGTAATGTAAAATGATGTAATGTAATAACTGATATAGTTCTTTGTTTAAAGATTATTCATTTAATTATTATATGTTGTTCCGCTGCGATTGTGAGATTCTGATATTGTTCCGTTGTTTCTTTTCTGTTCTTCTTCTATTTTTTTCTTTCTTCTTCTACCTCTTTCTTCTTCTTCAACCCTACCGGTATGGTTTTCTGGCCTTCGATTGCTTGGCAGTTGAGACAGTGGACGTATTGATGTCGGTTTTCGAGCGTCGAAAAATCGCGTTCGTTACATTTGGTATCTGAGCATATGGTTAAGCGACAACCATGGCTCTGTTGGGTATTACTCATTAGAGATAGAGTGAGTAGTACTCTAGAATGAGTATGAGTGTAATAGTAAATATGAGCGCGTATTTGTTAGTGAATATAAATTGTTTTATATTGTGTTTGCTTATCCGTTGAGCTGTTTATGAATTCTGGTCGATGCGGGGTGTACAACCGTAATCGATAGGGGTTTCTAAACTCTTAAACGAGGCAAGTCGACATAATATCATTTTAAATTAGGTAAATGAAATAATTTTACCTTGATTATATTTTATATACAAAGCAATAATTTTTCAGAATCATTAAAGTATATATGAATTGATTGTTTGGTTGTTGAATAAGTTAAACAAAAACAACAGCTGTAAAAGAATAATTGTATAAGCAATTGAATTATAAGTATAAAATTATAATTAAAATGATTTACACTTGTGAAATAATCTTATATATAAGAAGTGAAATTATATAAGTAAAAGACTTATAAATGTGATTTATAATCTAAAAACAAAAATTCCAGAGGGATATTTGGAAATGTTTTGAAAGGGTTTGCAATCTGGAAAAGATCAAATTCTTTGAAGTTTGAAAATGGTTTTCAAAGGTTTGGAAAATTGTTTTGGAGAAATTAAAGCTCTAAACTCTTTTTGGTCGTTGGAAAATAATTCTGATGATGATTGCAACATCATCGGTGTTCATTTTCGGGTTTCCAAAAGAGGAATTGCTGCTAGATTATTTTAAATAAATGTTGTTTGGAAGAATTTGGGTTTGGGTTTTGAAATTCAAAGGATAATTGAATTGGTTTCAAAAATGGTTTTGAAAGATTAGATAAGACGTTTGAAATGGAATATAACTTAAGTGAAGTTGAATAAAGTTGATTTTGGTATCGAAGTAAAATTAATAAGTGAATTAATGAAATGAAGTCATTAAGAATTTGAACTTGAGTTATATGAATGAAATTCAACTTTATAGTGTTAAAAGAATTAGCAATTAAATTAATTAATGAATTGAATGTAAATCAATTGAATGCAAATAAATTGATATGGAATAATGAATGTAAGTGTTAATTCATTAAAAGCTAATGGAGTTGAATAAATTGAATGAAAATCAATTTAATATAAACCAATTGGAATTAAAAGTAAAAGTGTTGAACCGAATTGAATGTTGAAAGTAAATTAAATAATTTGGTTATGTTGAATATACATTGGTTATTATATGATTATTAGTTGATTGTATATAAATTCATTAAGTGTTAATGAAATTGAATTAGCGAAATTAGAAGCTAAAGTAATTGAATCCAACTTGGAAGAAAATGAACTTGAATAGAATTGAATTTGATTTGGAAGTGAACCAACTTGAATGAAAATTAGTGAATGCAAACTAATTAAAATTGAATATGAATGAATGTTTGTAAATTCCAATGTTAATAGATCAATTGTTATTTAATTCCATGAATATTGATAAGAAATGAGAAATGAAAGAATATTGATTTGGTTATTGATTTGTTGGATGATTATTGGATGATAGTTGTTGATGGTTGCATTTGTTGCTTTAGTTGCATTTGCCATATCATGTAATTGTTATGTTGCTATATGATGTATATTGGTATTATTTTCATATATGCATGTTTCTCATTGTTTGTTGAGTGTTTAGTAGGTGCGGATGGCGTTGCTTCGCATTTGGAGCTCGCTTTCGCGCTATATTAGCCGTATATGCTCGCTAATAAAAATATAAGGTACATATCTCGGATTACATACCATACTTTTACACTTTTTTCCCTGCGGGATGCCTCATCACTTGATGAGATGTATATTTGTGATATATATACTGTCATATTTTTTCGGATCGAGCCGCGCGAAGGAGATTATGGCGAATTTTTTCGAAAATTTAAGGCGTTAGAAAAAAATTGAGAAAAATTGGGAAAGTTTGTGAAAACTATAACTTTGATTTGGAATTGAAAGTTAAACAATAGTTTGGTTTAAAAAGATAACTAAGTATGATTTGGAAACTTAGTAAAGATTTTGTATGAAGTTTAACAACGAATTTTGAGAAAGTTAAACACTTAAGAGATTTGCAAAAAAATCTAATTTGAACGATTTGTTTTGGAAAGTTAATGAATTCTGTAACTTTTTCTTACATGGTAATTTCGAGGACGAAATTCTTTTAAGGGGGGAAGTCTGTAACGACCCAGAATTTCTATTTTGAATATTTAATTAATTTTAATTATTAATAAGTGGAATTGGATAATTAAATCGATTATTTAATATTTGAAATTACAGAAATAATTGAAAATCAAGTTTAATATGATAAAAAATGATTTGTAGAATTTTATTTAATCATGTTGGAGTAAAAGTGATGTTATAGAACTTTTAAAATTGAATTTAGAGTTAATTTGTTAAAATTGAATATTTTAATATTTAATCGACTAGTGAAATTAGTCAATTTTCGAACAGTCTCAGAATTGGACAAAACTAGTTCCATTGGATCCGTAATAGTTTGTTATTATCGAATTTCAATTTTCGTAGCAATCGGAGTTTTTGTTTGGCCGTGGCAACTCGAAACGCATCGAAATTGTCTTAATATTAATTTGGCGAGTTAAAATGGTTATTTTTCAAACAGTCTCGGATTTCGATGAAGCCAGTTTCATCGGATCCGTAATGTGATATTATTGCATGGTTTCAAATTTCGTGTCAATCGGATTTACCGTTTGTCCGGGGCAAGCCAAAACGCGTAGAAATTAGTTTAAATCGATTTAATTTAAATTGATCGTTTATTGCCGTAACTCGCACAGATGATCGAATTGGCTCCCGAAACACGTTCAATTGTGTCCGGAATGTGGGTTAAACCCTAGAAACGCAGGTCACTGCGCGAGAATTGGAGTTCGGAAATTCCAGATGAATAGTAACTCGAGAAATTTTCTACAAAAGCACCATACTCTTCACAAATTTTGCAAACCCTAATTGTAACAGCCTAGCTGCCACTTCAATGTTCAATGTCAGAAATAGTCGGTTCTTTCTCCTCCAATATTTTCAAATCCGTTCATCAATGCAAATAATGTTCAACACGAAAGTTGTAGAGTGGAGCAAGATCTTCAAATCCATATGGCGATGATGGATTTTCGAGTTTTGTAGAGGGAGATGTTTGCTCCCGTTCGTGCCGCGTTCGAGCACAAATCACGAGGCTTATAGTCGATCGAGCCTAGCCACGTTCCAGGCGGTGGTGTAGTGCGTGATGGCCGTTCTATTGATGGTCACCGATCGTCGTATATATCGTCGAGGAGGTGCGAAAATCAAGCAAAGGTCGGCGGCTATGATGGGTTCAAAGGGCACGCAAGTAACTAGGGAATAACGCGTGAATGGGTGGGAAGCAGGGCGCGGCTGGATTACATCAGGGAAGATTTGAACGGCCTGATTTGTTTCAGGGTATAAAAGTTAAAAAGAAAAAAGAAATTAATTTATATTAATTTGTATAAACTTCTAAATGCTGTAACTTGTTGATGCGAGGTCCGTTTTGGACGAAACAAATTGCGACGGTTTCGTATTGACGAGCACTACGCTATGGAATTGTATTGGTGTCGTTTGGAGATAGCGAAAATTTCGGGTAAAATTAAACGCGTGTTTAATTTTATTCGAAATAAAAGCTGAGAACAAAATTAAAATCAAGGTGAGAACTTCTCACTCAATCGAATCGGTTTTGATTTTAATTTTAAATAGTTAGATTTAAAATTCTTGAATGTATGTTTGACTGATGATTTTTATCTATTGATTATTAAAATAGACATTATACGCTGTTAGTAAGCGGAGGTTATTTATTAAAAACATATACCGCGAATATTTCACAGTATAGTGAAATTGGTATTATTTATGTACTTGCAGTTGATTTCCCGCATTATATAGCGGATGAGACCCTATTGTGCCGTCTATTAAGCGGATAATATTTTAAATCCCATATACCGCGATAATTCCGTACTGGAACGGGATTGGTATTGTGCTAATGTTTGTGGATGCAGGGAAACAGGTTGGAGGGATCCAACTGGATTCCTCAACTATATTGATTTATTTACAGATATTGTGATATTTGTTGATTATCATATTGATATATGATATTTGGGTGTCGTGATAAACTATTTGGTGTTGTTGCATCATCAGATTCATTTTTAAAGTTTAAAAATAACGATTTTTATTTTAAGGGGATTTTTAAAGTGATTTTTGAAATTATACGTTTTATTCAAATTTTGAACTGATTCACCTTAAATAAAATAAACGTTAAAATTTTAATATTTTAAAATTATGATTTTTTACGAAATATAACTGAAATGTGATTTTTGAAATAAGTAGTTGATAAATTATAAAATAGTTTAAATTGGGATTTTTGAATTATTATAAACAATTTATATAAAAGTTGTATAAAATTGATATTTATAAATTAAAATATAGAAATGATAAAACGAGCTTTTATAAGTGTTAAAATAAAGTTTGAACCTAGATTCATAAGTAAATAAGAATTTTTGATTTATAAATTATTGTTGATATAAAAGAATGGATTTGTGAATAAATGAATTATAAGTAATTTACTTATAAACCGGATTTCGACATATAAATGGAATATAAATAGAATTGGTTAATAAAGGAGATTTATAAAACGAAGTTGTTATAAAATATAGAAATGGAATTTATAGACATTGTTTATAACTCCGAAAACGAATTATTTTGATAAGTTAATTATTATAGCTTATTAAAGAAAGTATATTCACGATTTTGGACAGTGAATATATTATTCAATAAAATGGATTTATTTTGGGAAGTGATGCTTTAAATAGAAATAAAACGATTCAAAGATGTTTTAAAATATATTATGAATCGAAACCATAGATTTCAACATTTATTGTTGAAATAGACGTTTTCGAGAAATAGAAGGAAACGATGGACTATAACACTGTTGTTATAGTAAATGGTTTCCGGAAGGAAATATTTTATATAGTATTGTGATTTATATATCTATTTAAATTTCGAATCCCTATACTAGTGATTTGGGTTGTCGTAACGATGTTTTACGCAACATTCGTTTTGGCCCAAACAAATGTGTTTAAGAGAATGATTTCTTAAAGAATGAAATATATACTTAATTTCGATTTAAGTGTATTGAATATTTTCCAAGTGTTGAAAATAAATGATTTTGTGAATTACTTATTATTAAATAAGTATGGAAATGTTTTTCCAATGTGAAATGAAACGTTTTGAGAACTTATCTTTTTAAAGATATATTGAAAATGAATAATTGAAATCGTATATTCATAAATATTTTGGAATGTAAATTCACTATGGAATTTATAAATGAAAAGGGGAATTTGTTTAAAAATAAACGTTGATTAATTTTTGAAATGTGGGAATTAATTTATGGATTTGGAACGTAAATATAAAGTAAATCATTAAGGATTTATTTAATCGGTTTAAATGAACCATGTTGAAATGAAAGTATTTCCGCGTAAGGAAAATGATTGAAATTTGTTTTCAAAAGTGATAAAGGTGAAAAGTGTTTTGAAAATTTGTTTTCAAATGGTTGAAGTGTGGAAAATGTATATAATAAAGATATTTTGGAAAGTAAATAATTTGGGAAATTATTTGGAATTTGGTGATGTTGAACACGCTTATTGATAGTTAAAAAAATCCGACTATCAATACTTACCTTTAAATAGGTATTTGTTGTGATTGCTTGAATTTGAATGCCACACTTATTTTTAAAATAAGCGCTCACTATTCGGGTTAGCCAGGAAAGGACCTTGGGGTCGTATAACCCATTCCAAATAGGTAATACGTCGTACTGGATTGCATTTGATGACCGGTGTTGAAGACCAGATATTTTTGAAAACGGAAGGATTACCGTTGAGTTACTCTGCATCGGCTGATCTCCGATATAAAGGTTTTATCACCCTTAGTGACGGGAAGTCCGGACGTGATTATAAATTATCCGTAATGCAAGGACTTCTATGTAAGTGCCTTCGGTTCTGTTCGAGCCCGGAACAGACTTGTATGGATTGTATGTCTGACATTATAAGTTGAGATATAAAGCTGATTTCTTCAAATATATTTCTGTTGGTGGCGGAGAATTTATTCTCTTAGCTTAACACCCTTCTCTGAGACGTACGAGCTCAGAGGTTATGTAGTTGAAGGTTATTAGTGATATACTCCCAATTTGGTAATGTGACATGCTGAGTGTTGCTGTGAGATGATCATTGTTTGATCATTTGTGATATGATCATTTGTTTGATCATTTATCTTGGTGATCATTACTTTGATCATTTGTTGACCCAAAGCACAGCTTTTGTATAAAGCGTGGCTTTGTGGACGAGACTTCGTCGGACCTCATATCCCGGAAATGGTCAAACAGGAAGGATGCAACAAGGTTATTAGGGGTAGCGCCCTTTAGTGTATGTCATTCCTTCTGGATGGATGTGGTATCATGGTATGGAGCCCAGATACTTAACCTATGTTGTTACTGCAAATTTATTACTTTGTGGTTGTTGGAAATCGAGGATCCTCGGATAGATCGGTTACGATCGGGGGATGACATATTCGTGTCAGTAGTTACCCAGTTAGGGGTAACCCGGCCTTGTGTTGACAGAGATCCGGTTTGGTTCTCGGGTCGTCTTTCCAGAGGCGTACCCATGTGGCAATGGGAAGTTCCTTGGCCTGACCATTTGTCGGAAATCCAAAGAAACAATCCGATCTTGTACGGTTTTAGTTGTAGAACCTGCCATTTACTTATGGTGGCACCCTACTGTTTAGATGGTAGCTACAGTAGGCATACGATAATGGTCGTATGTTGGCTAAGATTTATATCTTTACTTTCGAAATAATTTTTTTACACTATGCACTAGTAATAATATCAAATGTTTCTTTTTAATGCGTATCAAGCATCTTTGACTATCATAAGGAGAAATCTCCTCTGATTCTTCGTTTGCATTGTGTGTGTATGCGGGAGGCCTTATGGTAGTCTTTTTTTTAAAAGCATTGCGAATTGACTTTAAAAATATTCCTCTATTTTGTTTTTGAAGATAAAATAAACTGTTTTAGTTCTCACACCAGTCACATGACTGACTCGAAGTTTATTGTTTTCCTTCCTAAACTCTAGGTGCCCACCAATTTCCACACGGGCAGTCAAGAGTCAGGTTTATCTGGATATTCTGGAATTTAGGAGTTGCTGGAGGCAAGCTGGATGGCATGGCGTATTACTAGTATAGTATTTCTTTTCCGCTGTTTGTTGTTGTTTGTTGTTGTACACTCTGATGATGTGATGTAAAATGATGTAATGTAATAACTGATATAGTTCTTTGTTTAAAGATTATTCATTTAATTATTATATGTTGTTCCGCTGCGATTGTGAGATTCTGATATTGTTCCGTTGTTTCTTTTCTGTTCTTCTTCTATCTTTTTCTTTCTTCTTCTACCTCTTTCTCTTCTTCAACCCTAATGGTACTGTTTTTGGCCTTCGATTGCTTGGCAGTTGATACAGTGGACGTATTGATGTCGGTTTTCGAGCGTCGAAAAATCGTGTTCGTTACACTTTACCACCTGAAACATGTCATGGCTGAACCAATTTAGCCTTAAGGCCGAGCACATGTTTAGTCAAGAGCATGCAAAACTTGTTTAAAACTTGGTGATGTCTTTGTTTATCTCTATTTCAATTTGTTTCAATAATTTTGGTATTGTATTTATATTAATGTATGTTCTTGTTTTATTTTTATGTACAAGAATACATCTTGGCTCTCTTCCAACTTGAATCAAATCGTGCTATCGTGCTTTCCGGATTCTCTTTTGTGGGTGCTGTTTGCGAACTCCAGCTTTAAAGAAGTGAGTAATTCACACATGACATATATGCCTATATAATTGTGAAGTGACACCAAGTGAATGTGTAGAAACTTTTATATTATGTTATACCTACTTATGATATCATTTATATCATGTTAAACCCTGTTATTAACTTGTCACATCATCTGTTATATTTTATTATGTTATATTGTTTATTTATTTCTGTTTCTCAACTGCAAGTTCCTATAGAAAAGAATCATTATGGGTTGAAATGATACAAATCCGAAGGGACTTTAGAATAGAGAAAATCATTATGGGCTGAAACGATAGGCCTGAGTGATTTTTATTTATTCATATTTGTGACGACCGCCCATGACTCCCGCACCAAAGCAATGGAATAGTGCGCTGAAAAGGCGTGCCAGGTAGCCATGGACGATAGTCAGGGTAAAATAAAACAGCAAACTCTATCGTACAACTCACAGCGCATGGACAAAATACAATAGAGAAATATATATATATATAGTGAAGCCCCATAACAGAAAAATCATCATATAAGCATCGTAAGTAGATTTATACAGACATGAATCATCCATACATCAAAGCCTTACTACAACACTCAAACAGATATAACAGCGGAACACCCAGTACATATAGTAAGAAAACTAGTATGTAAAGCCTCCTGCTCGTCTTCGTCATCATCAGCGTAGATCTCTAAGAACAGCACCTGTCACCTGCTACCTAGTCTGCCCATCCCAACATGGATGGACAGCCCAAGGTAATAAGAGGAGACATAAAACCTTGAGTCAGACAAAGTCTTAGTGAGCAGTAAATCAACTATCAAACATACCAAAAGAGCATAAAGGATAAAAGGGATAGGAACCAAACCATCCCACTCCACCTCTTTCTACAGTGATAGCCCCCAGACACACACCAAGGAGAAGTGAGCATAACATAGCAGACAATTAAGGTAAAGCAATAATCACTCGAGTCAAGGGCGATGTTTTCCAAATACAAACCCCCAAGGCCTAAACCAAGATCAGATAAGCACCTGGAAAATACCGCTCTTGAGACCGAATGATGATACAACCAAACGTCCAAACATCCATGACTCTGGCTATCACTGTTATCCTTGCTTCGATTTCACCGTTAATTGAATGACCATCCGTCAAGAGCTAATGGTAACCCCGGTTCCAGACATAACTCCGCACACTGCCTTGTGCCTAGGACTTATCTACTTTGCCCAGAGTACTCGACTACCTACCTGTAGTCTTTTGGTTGTCCCGACTACCTACCTGTAGTCGTTATGGGCACCCCATGTACTCTTGCTTTTGAGCATGCTAGAACCTTCAACAACGATGAGATCCAAGCCTCCTAGTCATCCTCCTTGACGACTATTCTCATACTAGCTCAAGCTACCTCTCGAGCAATCCATTATCAACCAACTCGAACCATCCCTCGAGTTATCAACATGCTTGGAATGATCCCTGCCTGGATTACGCCAAGTCTACATCACATCATACTTCGCTTTATTACACCATAGCAAAGTCTCAACTCAACAACATGGTTTGCCTCATCGCATCATGGCAAAGTTCCATCTCAACATCATTCAATCCATACATATGAGCTTCCACATCCGCCACATATGCTTTTAGCAGCTTTCACCATTCAAGAGCCTCTTCTGTAGCTTTTGAATCATCTTTGACCATACTTGTCCAAATCTATCAAGTAGATAGCTCATTCACAACAATCAATCAAGGCAAACATTAATCCAAACAAATAAGTATTCAATCAAGATCTAATTAGGCATTCATAACTACAATGGCAATTTCGTAAATAAATGAGCATAGAACTAACATACATGAATCATGGGTTTTTAGCATAGATCTAGCAAATATAAAACATGGGTTTTGTTTCTATAACTTAATAAATGAGCTTGCATAGGTAAACATCTTCACAAACAATGGATCTATACTTGGATCTAAGGAAAATGCACAAAAATCACTATCTACAACACTCCAATAAACCACCAATCCAATATACTCCTTTGGGTCCGCGTGAGAGATAACTACCACTCACCAAATCACTCAAACACCTCAAAAACTAATCACTACAGATCTGGACAGCGAAGATCAAGGCTTGATCCGGCAATATTTCGCTTCAAACGATGAAATCTAGCTTCGTTGGATGAAGATCTTCAACTTTGTCTCTTGGATCTTCAATCTCGATCTTCGATCTTGGATGGATGTTAGAATTAGATTGGAATGGAGAAAAGAAGATGAAGAAATGTTGTAGTCGAGTTCCCAAAATGGCAGCACTTCGTCGCTTCAAAAACCGATGCCTAAAAGTGAGCCAAAGCCCTCTATTTATAGGCTGAAATCACCCTTAAGTCGGCCGCCCCTTAGGTCGTCCCCGACCTATCACTTGCCAACCTAACACTCACGCCGACTTATCCTCATGGCCGACCTAACTACAAAGCCGACCCTACGACTCAACATCCTACCGACTCAACGACCCAACCCACACACACGGCAAAGCACGCACACGACCTAACACATTGCAACTGCGCGACCTATCGGCTTAACGAGATGCCGACCTAAAGCACATGCCGACCTAACACTATGGTCTGCCCTAACACCTAGTCGACTTACGACTTAATACAAGTGCCGACCCAACGACTCAACACACACTGCCGACTTAACACTTATGCAACCTAACTAGACACGGAATAGCCGACCTAACTTCATAATGTCGCTCCACCGACCTATCTCCTCTCATTAAGTTGGCAACTCTCGGCTAACTACTAGGTCGCTCCAAAGTCTTAACTCGCCCACTGCCTAAGTCGGTAGCCTCCTTGGGTCGGTCCATTACTTAAGTCGGCCAATAACTATAGGTCGGTCACCATCTTAACTCGGTCAACGTGCAAAAGTTGTAACTCGTGTACTACCTAACCCGGCTAAGCCTATGAGTCGGTCAGAACTCAACGCTTAAACACACGAGTTACTCTCCATACGACTCAGGCTAGAGATAACATAAACAACACTAACGACCTGTAAATTCTACGATCTATCAATACGTAAAATACGGGTCGTTACATTCTCTCCCCCTTAGGAATTTTGCCCCCGAAATTCCAAACAGACAATAGCAATCAAAGATATTCCGCATTCCTACCATCCAAAGCAATCAACAAACCATGCAACCAATTCTAGCCTAGCATACAGAATTCTAAGACTTAGAACAAGCTACAAATTCATGAGATGTCACGACACTTTAGGGCCATACCTCGAAGAGTCCAGGATGAGCTGCCTTCATCCTCTCTTCCTCCTCCCACGTACAGTCGTTAACATCATCACTCCATTGTACCTTGAGCAACGTAATCGTCTTCCTCCTAAGCTGTTTCGTATCGGTTTCAACAATACGAAGCGGCTTACGAGGTCTCGAAACAACTGGATCAACCTCCAAGTCTTCACAGCTATCAGCAGAAACCACCGTAGTTGGGTCATGCACATACTTCCGTAGATAAGATACATGAAAAACATTATGCACACCCGCCATCTTTTCTGGTAACTCCAATCTATAAGCGAGTTCTCCAATCCGCTCGATAATCGGGAATGGTCCAACAAATCTCGGAGTCAATTTCCCTTTCTTCCCGAATCTAATAACACTCTTCAAAGGAGAAATCTTCACAAAAACCATATCACCTACGTCGAATTCCAAACCCCTTCGACGATTATCGGCATAACTCTTCTGACGATCTTGGGCTGCCTTCATTCGTTGCCGAATGATCTCTATACAATCCGAAGTCCGTCGAATCATCTCTGGCCCAAGTATCAACTTTTCTCCAGTTTCCAACCAACATGTCGGAGAGTTACACGATCTTCCATATAATGCCTCATATGGTGCCATACCAATACTTGACTGATAACTGTTATTATAAGCAAATTCCACCAAATGAAGATGATCTTCCCATGATCCTCCGAAGTCCAAAACACAAGCTCTAAGAAGATCTTCCAAAACTCGGTTGACTCTTTCAGTCTGACCATCTGTTTGAGGGTGATAAGCTGTACTCAAACACAACTCGGTTCCCAAAACTTCCTGGAAGCTCTTCCAAAATCCACTAGTGAACAATGGGTCTCGATCGCTCACTATACTCTTCGGAACACCATGGAATCGAACTATCCACTTAACATAAAGCTCAGCCAGCTTCGATGCAGTCCTAGTCGATCGAACAGGAATGAATCTTGCACTCTTAGTCAAACGATCTACTATGACCCAAATTCCTTCATTTCCTGCTCTTGTCCTAGGTAGACCATCGATAAAGTCCATCAACACTTGCTCCCACTTCCATGTAGGAACCTCTAATGGCTGAAGTAATCCACTGGGCTTCTTCTGCTCAGCTTTCACCAACTGACAGTTCATACACTTGGAAATAAAATTTCCAACATCCTTCTTCATACCTTCCCAGTAATAGGCTCTCTTCATATCCCGATACATTTTATTTCCACCTGGATGAATTGTCAACTTAGAGTGATGGCTTTCCCTCAGAACTTCATCTCTTAATCCATCTACATCGGGAACAACTAGCCGTCCTTGCTTTCGAAGCCAACCCTCTCGATCGACCTCGAATCCCTTATCCTTCTCTGGGTCCAGTCCGGATTCCAAATCTCGGATAATCTTGACAAGCTTATCGTCTCGCTTTTGGCTCTCACCAATCCTTTCCACAAGAGTAGGTCTTATCGATAAATTTGCCAACATCTCAGGTTCCAATTCACATTTAGGCCTGAAGTCAAATCCAGCCAAATACTCGAGACTCTTCCATTCTGAAAACATAGCTCCCAATCCTGCATGTCTTCGACTTAACGCATCAGCCACTGCGTTACCTTTTCCCGGAGTATAGGCTATACCAAAATCATAAGATGCTAGAAACTCTAGCCACCGTTGCTGTCGAAGATTCAAATCCTTTTGGGAGAACAGATACTTCAACGACTTATGATCTGTAAACAACTCGAATCTAACTCCCAATAGATAATGTCTCTACATCTTCAAAGCAAACACAATTGCCGCTAACTCCAAATCATGAGTCGGATAATTCCTTTCATGCGGCTTCAGTTGTCGACTTGCATACGCAACAACTTTATCCTTCTGCATTAGCACTGCTCCAAGTCCAGTGCCACATGCATCGGTGTAAACCACCATCTCTTCATTCCCACTTGGAATAGTCAAAACAGGAGCACTTGTCAGTCGCTCTTTCAGAATTACGAAAACTTGCTCACACTTGTCATCCCATCTGAACACTTGGTTCTTCTTCGTCAATCCTGTCAACGGTGCAGCTATCTTGGAAAAGTCTTTGATAAACCGACGATAATATCCTGCTAATCCAAGAAAACTCCTCACATCAGATGCATTCTTAGGTCTAACCCAATCCTGGATTGCTGCCACCTTAGCGGGATCAACCGCTATTCCATTTCCAGAGATAACATGGCCTAAGAACCTCACTTCACTCTTCCAGAAGTGACATTTCGAATATTAGCCTTCAGCTGATGTTTCCGCAAGATTTCCAAAACAATTCTCAAGTGCGTCTTGTGCTCTTCCTCAGTTCTGGAGTAAACCAAAATATCATCCACGAAAACAAGCACGAACTTATTCAACTGATCTCTGAACACCCTATTCATAAGATCCATAAAATATGCTGGCGCGTTAGTCAATCCAAACGGCATTACCAGCCACTCATAAAAACCGGATGGTGTCCTGAAAGCAGTCTTCGGCACACTATCCTTAGCCACTCTCAGCTGGTGAAATCCCGTTGCCAAATCCATCTGAGAAAACACCTTGGCCTCGTGAAGCTGATCAAACAAGTCATCTATTCTCGGCAATGGATACTTGTTCTTCTTAGTCAACTTATTCAGCTCACGATAATCCACACACAACCTCAACGATCCATCCGCTTTGGTTGCGAACACAACTGGTGCACCCCATTCGGACACACTTCTCCGAATGAATCCTTTCTGCAAAAGGTCATCAACCTGCACCCTCAACTCTAGCTGCTCCCTAGGTGCCATCCGCCTAAGAGGCATCACAACAGGTCTGGCTCCCTCAACTAGATCGATACGAAACTCGATCTCCCTATGCGGCGGTAACCCTTTGACTTCGTCAAAGACGTCCTCAAATCTATTCACAATAGGCACTGATGACAGTCCATCCCGTGGAACAACCAGCGAATACATGAAGCTCATGAAGACGCCTTCCTCATGCTTACATCGTATCACAACCTTTCGCCCTTCCACATTCCCGACTGTCACCTCAAGCCTCTCACAATCAATCCTTGCCGCATACTTCCTGAGCCAGTCCATACCCAAAATAATTCCGAACCCCGCAAAGTTCAGAACAAAGCAATCACAATCAAACGAGCAATCATGACTCGACACAACCAGACCACGGCATATCATACACAAACATGACGAACCCCCAACCGGATTAGTTACAACCAATGGCCTATCAACAATATCCGGTTTCAAACCTAACCGGCCTACCAAATCATTACAAACAAAAGAATGCGACGCTCCAGTATCAAACAACACTCTAACTGGAACACCACCGATAGAAAGAGTACCTTGAACCACCACACTCTTCCCCTTTTCTTCAGCAGTAGGAGCTTTTGAAGATGACGGCACAACTCCCAAAGCATAAGCTTGCACAATCTGCCTATCTTTCCTCGGCTCTGGGCAATCCTTCTTGATATGTCCCAGCTTATCACAATTATAACATTTTCCCGGCACCTTGGGATTCTTACAATCTTTGTAAAGATGGCCCTTCTGTTGGCAGTTATAACAAGTCACTTCGCCTTTCGGCTTCTTTTGGCCATCCTTACCCTTCTGCTGCTGCTGCTTCTTCCTCTTATTGCCACTCTGGTGTGGTTTAGATCCTTCCCTGGTTACAGCAACAACAGAACTTTCCTTAGGAAACAAACTCTCATGCCTGAGGGCTTTCTCCACAAGCTTCTCAAATGGATCGTCCAGATGATCCACCAACTGCCTCCCAAGATAAGCATCCAAACCAGTCACAAACTTCTCATTCTTCTGATAAGGAGAATCAATATACGATCTAGCATACTTGGACAAAGCTTCAAACTCAGAAATATACTCAAGAACTGGTCTCCCACCTTGCTTGGGCTCTACAAACCTCTTGAACAAAACAGACTTCTGAGCCGTAGAGATGAACTTGGCTTCAAATCTAACTTGGAATTGCTCCCAAGTGATCTCTTCTTCTGGAGTATCGATGGTGATAGAATTCCACCAATCAGCAGCTCTTCCCTGAAGCTGTCTCGATGCAAGCTTCCTCTTAGTTGCATCCTCAATCCCTAAGTCACCAAAGATTCTTCGACATGCATCAATCCATCTCTGCACCTCAATGGTCGACTCCGTCCCCAAGAAAGCTTTTCCTCCAAGAGCAGTATAATCCTTACAAAGCTTAGCAAAATCCACCGGCCTTGGAGCTTGGACTTGAACTCCCACATCCACTGATGATCCCGAGGCTGGTATCCTTCTCATGATCGAAGTCATCATCGCTTCGAACATAGTTCCATAATCAACAGCCCCTTCATCAGCACGGCCTTCCCTTGCAGCTGGTCTCCCTCTTCGACTCATCCTTAATATCTGCAATAAGAATGATTAGAACACCTTAAGAAACAACTGCATAAGGAGTTCAAATCCTTCTAAGCTACTATATTATATATAGTAATTATCCATCAAAATACAATTACGTCTCTCATACGTAGTTACGTCAGCGAGCGTTGGCTAAAATCGATTAACCAAAGCTCTGATACCAAATGTGACGACCGCCCATGACTCCCGCACCAAAGCAATGGAATAGTGCGCTGAAAAGGCGTGCCAGGTAGCCATGGACGATAGTCAGGGTAAAATAAAACAGCAAACTCTATCGTACAACTCACAGCGCATGGACAAAATACAATAGAGAAATATATATATATAGTGAAGCCCCATAACAGAAAAATCATCATATAAGCATCGTAAGTAGATTTATACAGACATGAATCATCCATACATCAAAGCCTCACTACAACACTCAAACAGATATAACAGCGGAACACCCAGTACATATAGTAAGAAAACTAGTATGTAAAGCCTCCTGCTCGTCTTCGTCATCATCAGCGTAGATCTCTAAGAACATCACCTGTCACCTGCTACCTAGTCTGCCCATCCCAACATGGATGAACAGCCCAAGGTAATAAGAGGAGACATAAAACCTTGAGTCAGACAAAGTCTTAGTGAGCAGTAAATCAACTATCAAACATACCAAAAGAGCATAAAGGATAAAAGGGATAGGAACCAAACCATCCCACTCCACCTCTTTCTACAGTGATAGCCCCCAGACACACACCAAGGAGAAGTGAGCATAACATAGCAGACAATTAAGGTAAAGCAATAATCACTCGAGTCAAGGGCGATGTTTTCCAAATACAAACCCCCAAGGCCTAAACCAAGATCAGATAAGCACCTGGAAAATACCGCTCTTGAGACCGAATGATGATACAACCAAACGTCCAAACATCCATGACTCTGGCTATCACTGTTATCCTTGCTTCGATTTCACCGTTAATTGAATGACCATCCGTCAAGGGCTAATGGTAACCCCGGTTCCAGACATAACTCCGCACACTGCCTTGTGCCTAGGACTTATCTACTTTGCCCAGAGTACTCGACTACCTACCTGTAGTCTTTTGGTTGTCCCGACTACCTACCTGTAGTCGTTATGGGCACCCCATGTACTCTTGCTTTTGAGCATGCTAGAACCTTCAACAACGATGAGATCCAAGCCTCCTAGTCATCCTCCTTGACGACTATTCTCATACTAGCTCAAGCTACCTCTCGAGCAATCCATTATCAACCAACTCGAACCATCCCTCGAGTTATCAACATGCTTGGAATGATCCCTGCCTGGATTACGCCAAGTCTACATCACATCATACTTCGCTTTATTACACCATAGCAAAGTCTCAACTCAACAACATGGTTTGCCTCATCGCATCATGGCAAAGTTCCATCTCAACATCATTCAATCCATACATATGAGCTTCCACATCCGCCACATATGCTTTTAGCAGCTTTCACCATTCAAGAGCCTCTTCTGTAGCTTTTGAATCATCTTTGACCATACTTGTCCAAATCTATCAACTAGATAGCTCATTCACAACAATCAATCAAGGCAAACATTAATCCAAACAAATAAGTATTCAATCAAGATCTAATTAGGCATTCATAACTACAATGGCAATTTCGTAAATAAATGAGCATAGAACTAACATACATGAATCATGGGTTTTTAGCATAGATCTAGCAAATATAAAACATGGGTTTTGTTTCTATAACTTAATAAATGAGCTTGCATAGGTAAACATCTTCACAAACAATGGATCTATACTTGGATCTAAGGAAAATGCACAAAAATCACTATCTACAACACTCCAACAAACCACCAATCCAATATACTCCTTTGGGTCCGCGTGAGAGATAACTACCACTCACCAAATCACTCAAACACCTCAAAAACTAATCACTACAGATCTGGACAGCGAAGATCAAGGCTTGATCCGGCAATATTTCGCTTCAAACGATGAAATCTAGCTTCGTTGGATGAAGATCTTCAACTTTGTCTCTTGGATCTTCAATCTCGATCTTCGATCTTGGATGGATGTTAGAATTAGATTGGAATGGAGAAAAGAAGATGAAGAAATGTTGTAGTCGAGTTCCCAAAATGGCAGCACTTCGTCGCTTCAAAAACCGGTGCCTAAAAGTGAGCCAAAGCCCTCTATTTATAGGCTGAAATCACCCTTAAGTCGGCCGCCCCTTAGGTCGTCCCCGACCTATCACTTGCCAACCTAACACTCACGCCGACTTATCCTCATGGCCGACCTAACTACAAAGCCGACCCTACGACTCAACATCCTACCGACTCAACGACCCAACCCACACACACGGCAAAGCACGCACACGACCTAACACATTGCAACTGCGCGACCTATCGGCTTAACGAGATGCCGACCTAAAGCACATGCCGACCTAACACTATGGTCTGCCCTAACACCTAGCCGACTTACGACTTAATACAAGTGCCGACCCAACGACTCAACACACACTGCCGACTTAACACTTATGCAACCTAACTAGACACGGAATAGCCGACCTAACTTCATAATGTCGCTCCACCGACCTATCTCCTCTCATTAAGTCGGCAACTCTCGGCTAACTACTAGGTCGCTCCAAAGTCTTAACTCGCCCACTGCCTAAGTCGGTAGCCTCCTTGGGTCGGTCCATTACTTAAGTCGGCCAATAACTATAGGTCGGTCACCATCTTAACTCGGTCAACGTGCAAAAGTTGTAACTCGTGTACTACCTAACCCGGCTAAGCCTATGAGTCGGTCACAACTCAACGCTTAAACACACGAGTTACTCTCCATACGACTCAGGCTAGAGATA
The DNA here is from genome assembly GCA_030765085.1 of Allium cepa. NCBI lineage: Eukaryota > Viridiplantae > Streptophyta > Magnoliopsida > Asparagales > Amaryllidaceae > Allium > Allium cepa. Next base: position 176,829,499 of record CM060946.1, read on the forward strand.
ACATAAACAACACTAACGACCTGTAAATTCTACGATCTATCAATACGTAAAATACGGGTCGTTACAATATTTGTCTTGGGATTTCGGGTTTGAAATAATCAAAACCCAAAATTTTTACCGATTACAAATTTAAATGATAATTTCTGTATCACTTGATTTAGGTGTGAAATATTTTCCGGACCTATGGTTGATTTCAAACTATGATTTATTATAGATTTCTAGTATTGTAAATGAAAGAAAAATATATGAAATTTGACTTATATTGGATTTAAATGGTTAAGCAGTGATTTTCTTAAAGGTTAAATGTTATAAGTTAATAGATGGTTTAAGTTGTAGTGTGAAAGTTGATTCAACTTAATAATGGGAATTAAGTAAAAAAAATTGGAATTATTAGCTTAACTTGGTAATTAATATAATTGATGTATGAATTGGATAAATATAAAGTAAAAGAAAATATCAAGTTATTTGTAAAATAAAGTTAAGCAACTTACAATGTATTCTGAATTTATGTAATTAGTTTAAAATGTTAAATAAATGGTTAGTTAAATGGAAATTTTGAAATTTAACTTAACTTGGAAATGTGAAATTTGGTTTGAAATTAATGGTTACGTTAAGGAATTAAAAATGGAATTTAAGTTATATAAATAAAATGGAAATTGAGTTATATTTCGAAAATGGTAATAAAAATTTAAGTGTTAAGTAATTTGTTAAAATGTGAAGAATAGGAAATTATACACTTGAATTTATTAAGTGAATTATTGAAAATTTGATTTTATTTATAGAAAATTTATTTATAAAAATCATAAGTTAAAGGTATTTTAATGAACATTTTTGAGTGTTAAAATATGATTTTTATAATGTTTAAAGGGTTAAAATCAAAGTTTATTTCTGGTTGAAATTTCAATATTTGAAGTGTTTAACTGAATAAATAAACTCAGAAATGCTAAATTTTTTGGAATTGAATATTTAATTTGAAGGAATAATGACTTAAGTTTTTAATGGTTTAAATGAATGATTTTAATTCAGAATTATAAATTATTTTGAAATTTATAACCGCGGGTACTCTGCTTTGTGTGTCATGTGATTTCCTTGTGATTGTTTGATGCACACCTTTGATTTTAAGAGTGTGGCTAGAGGTGAGCGGTTAGTGCAGCTCTACGTTACCCTAGTCATAATAACACTGTTATTTGCATTGTTTACTTTAATATGGATATTTCTAGGATAGTGGTTATTACAACTTAATTGATGGTTTGACTGATCCTTAAGGGATGGGCGATCCCAAACATCTTTTAAGTTATTGTGCATTGCTGTTACAGTTCACTTGAGTTGGTTTACATTGTATAAGTATGTATGTCCTGACTCGAGTGTTTTTGTTTTACTTTACGCTCGGGTCAACCTGAGAATGACAGCTTTGGATTCACTTTCTGGAGTTAGAGTTTAGCTGGAGCTTATCTGTCTATCTATTCGTCTACTTCTTCCAGTTAGTTCCTATTCGGTATCTGTCTCTGTATTTTTGATTTATGTATCCAGACTTCTATTGTATTCATTTTAAACTATGATATTTTGTATATGTTTTGAGAGTTTTTATATAGTAGCTTCATGAACTCCTATGGTATTTTATTTCCACTGCGAGTATTCTGATATTTCTGTGTTTGTGATTCTATGAATGATTTTATTTGCTCCAAATTTTATTACAATCTATTATTTTGAATTATTCAAGTCTGACATGTGTGGATTATTGTCGATTTGAATGGTCCAAATTAGTGGGTCATTACAAACAGTGTGGTTAAAATTATATTTTTTTTAATCATGCTTATTACATCAAAAACACCAGACTTAACTACGTAGACAAGCATATGATAGTAAGAGATCAATCATCACTCACCTTATGCTCAATTACCACTTTAATTCTTGAAGTCATAGATGGGAAAGAAAAAAACATAGATCACAAGACAACTAAAATGGTGGATCTATTATTCCTTTCACTAATTACCTCTCTAATGATGGTTTAGGCTAAGATTAATAATAAAAACGGATGTTTTTTGAAGAAATTAGGGTTAGTGAAGCCTCAGAACTATTTTGGAGAAGTTGAAAATGACTTGGAACAATCCTATCAGTCCCTTTAGGCTCCATCCAGAAATGGTCGGTGGACCTAAGTATGAGTTAGTATAATTACCCGATAATACTGGCCAATAATAGACAAAACTTAAAACAGCCAAAACTTTCAAATGGTAAGTCCATTTTACTATTACGACCACTGTACAGAATGGAAAAGTATCATCCTAAAGCAATGAAAGCACGTAATTTTGGACCTTAACGAGGCTCTTATCAAAAGTTAGGCTATACAAGATTTTTAGGGTCAACATGTTTACATAGAAGTTTGATAAAAATCATAGATGTAGAAAATATCCCTAAAAGTCCTTTTCCAAAATATCAAAGTCACTATAATCCCATATAAATTAAATCAAAATATTTTACAATCGCTCGATACATAAAATATGGGTTATTGCATGTTGAAACCTATTTGCAGAAGTGGGAATGAAAATAATGCAAAAATAAATAAGAAAGCCTCATGGCTGGTGGAGTGCAAAGGATAGCAAGATGACATTGGATGAATGAAAGTCATGATTTTGGCTAAGTATGTCAATACCGATTGATATCGATTAGAACTGGTCGATGGTTTGTAGCTTTTCAATGAGAAATCAATGAGATTTGATCTTGAAACATGGTTTAAATCTAAGCCATGAAGCTACGGTCAATCAATCAATAAGATACTAAAATTGGGAGCAAGATAGGAAAATTTTATAATCCTATTGGCATCGATCAAAACCTAATTAGTCTTAGATCAAATATAAGTGATCAAATATGCAATGTATAATTATTCAAATCCAATCCAATCGATTCCATCCAAATCGAAAAATTCAACCAAAAGACATACTAGAAACATTTATTAGTATTTTTAGCCAACAGAAATTGAACCAATTCGAACTAACGCGAAATTGATCCTAAAGTCCCAAAAAATATTAGTTTTAAAGAACATAGTATTGTCTGAGCCTGATAAATTGATTTAACTAGACTTAAGGCCCATTGTGATCACCTGGATTTGATCGACGAATTTAGTTGCAACCTCTCCTTGAGTTTGTGTACAAATGAATAGGTAGGTGTATAGTGCACACAAATATTAGGTATTACACAAATCACTAGAATAACAACTAACCTGGAGATTTTGGATTAAATATGGTGAATATTCGTTACTAATTTTCAATTATTACTAGTATGTAACACGTGTGTTGCATATCGTATGTTTTAGAAAAAAATACATTTATAAATAATTTTAGAAAACGGAGTTTACTATGTAATATAAAATGACTTTGTTAAGATAGTTGAGTCATGTGCTGAGCATATTATTGCTATGTAATTTTTGTTATGTAATTTATGCATTTTTATATTTGTAAAAAAAGAGTTAAAATTTCTTTTGTATATAATAATAGATATATTGAAATTTATTTCTTTTTAGCATTTAATATTTGTTAAGAACACAAATGAAAGTTACTATTCTTAATTAATTTTAAAATTAATATTTTTATAAATTTCAACAGATAATACTTATATAAATAGATTTTAAGTTTCACATTCGCTTTTAGTACATACGTTTAAAAGATTAATGATATATAGATTGGATTTCAAATATTACTTATAAGAACGACAATAATAGCTAGAAAATAAAGTGTAATAGCAATGAATTAGTATATTTTTATGCATTTAATGTTCTTGTAGTTAATGTCAACTTCAAAAAAATTCACATTACGAATGCGATAAACAATTTTTTTATTTATTTAATGAATAAAAAATGTTGATTAAAATAAACATTACAAAACATACTGTTATATTTATTATGTAAAAAAAATCTTTATTTTTAAACCATCCTTTATGCAATCCCCAGTAATTCAAATTTTTGTAATAAGACTTTTCAAAAAAAAATATTAAAATTTGCTTCAAAAAGATAATAAAATGAAAACATTTCTACTCTATAATGATCCACCTTTTTGGACTGTTTAAATCAACAATAAAACACAAATTTCAAAGTTAAACCATTCAAAAGGGAGGATTGTTATGGGGTAAATAAGAAAAAAAAAGAGAAAGAAACAAAACAAACACATAATCTCTTAGCGGAATGACAAAATATAATAATCAAATAAACAGCTAATGAAGATGTTTTACAAATAACATTTGATTACACTTTTACAATACAGATCAGAGTAACATACAACAGGAATGAATAAATAAAATGCAGCGGAACAACATGATGTAGTGCAATAAATATAATAAATAATAATAGTATACAAATCTCCATCTTCGTTCTCCAGAAAAGAAGTCTTCGATACACTGAAAAGTTCAGATTGACCCAAGCGAATTGAAAAGATAAAACACTTAGAACCAAAAGATCTATGTAAGTTAAATCAATAGTAAATAAATATGAGTGCAACGACGTCGGAGATGTTTGAGGGATTTGACATCTCCTATCCCGTGTCTAACTTAAGTGCAATAACTTAAGAGATGTTCTGGACTCCATCTCCTAATAATGTCTAAATAATAGTACAATACGTTGTTATAATAGTGTCTACAGTAAAGTAAAGTATAAAAATAGTGTTAAGGCATTTCCATATACCTCTTAACCCAATTTATATATTCCCGTAGTCTATATAATATTGTAAGCTTCACTAAATCGGTGGTTTACACAAAGGGCACTCTTAGGTACAGTACAAAACAAACTCATAGAAGAAGCGATAAGGCATGTGACAAGAAAAGCGAGGCAATGCCCAGGGTAGGATACTATTGTTTTGCGGATCCAGGCTGGTGGTAATGCATAGCAGCTACTACCTACCACCATGGAATACACCCCCATAATCAAATCTGTAGAATATGCTAGTATATGATTTTTGTTTGATGATAATAAACATATATATATATATATATATATATATATATATATTCGTTTAAATGTATTATTTGTTGCACTACTTTATTTTTCAAATAATTAATTAATTATATGTTGAATAAAATAAATAACTCCTAATTCAAAATTAGATAATTATTTTATTCAAACAATGTTTTATTACAAATTCAAATAGTACAAATTTGAGCTCTCACTACATATTTATATTTTCAATTACATCACAAATTTCAATTTACAATTTTGACCTCACTACATATTCACTAATCACTCGTATTTTTATCTTCAACTTTGTTCCAGCCAATATCCAGCATTCGAATTATCTGCAAAATAAACATCGAAGTAGTAAAATTGAAAAAGAAATATTTTGTAGTGTACAATAAAAGTGTGTGTTTGAAAATATCATTTACCATAGTTATTTGGGTTGTTCATCGCCATATTCTTTTAAATCATCATATACGAACAAATTTTGACATTCATAATGTATCACTGTACATGCCACAAGGCTGTGCACATTTAGCACAAGGTCAAACCTAAGACGGGGCTGTATTCAACACAGGTGCAAAGAAACAAATCAAGACAACAATTCAAAAATGGTCATGAGCAACATATAAGAAAGCATAGCATCACACACATATATACATACATGTATGTATATACATGGAGAGACAAAAATTGATGCCATAGGAAATTGAAGTGATACCAGACTCACAACATACAAGTGAAGACTCAACCAAAACCAGAAAAGCAACAACCAACCATGGATCAAAGAAACATTAGAATGAAATGCCGCACCACTCAATAACAAAGCATACCAGATCAGTACGATATGGAAAGAAAGAACCAGTGACCATCACAACTAAAGGCAATAACAAATCATGGTTGACAACAGTATGTACACGTACAAGTTAAAGGCAAGCTACCAAGTCCAGATAAATGAAACAACAAGAACTCAAACATACCAGCATGATTCAAAAAATGCACAAACCAAGATGAACCGGTGACAATCAGACATGCTCATGATACCAAATGAAAGAACCAAGTTCACAAGAAATAGAGGCCAGAATCACAATTATGCTAGACTCCAAGAGGACATAACCGCACATGCAGTTGCAATGCTATGAATGTACACAAGATAAATGTAGGACTAAGAAAATGCAAGTTTATAGACAAAATAATGAAATTGAATAATCAGTGACTGGATCACACAATTGGACATGAATGTATACACAGTGGAAAACATGTGTAACAGAGGAGACAACGATGGATACAAGCAGTTCAACAGACTTAGTTCAATATGCAACACATAAGACATGGAGCTTCAAAAAAACATAAAAAATAACACTTTAAATCAACACAGTAAAATATGATAATGAAGAAATGAATGAACAAGTGCAACCAGACCAGATTTCAATGTAGACTATAACATACCAGTTAAATGGAACAAGTCCAGTTAGGACGTGAAGCAAACTGACCATCGTATGGACGTGTACAAGCATAACAAAGACAACAATTTCAACCAAACATGATTTCAAGTAAAACAAGATTCCAGTGACATTACAACAAACATATGTATGTATGTACATATATGGTGATACATAAGTATATGCATATGCAACATGGAGACATCATCATTAAAACTCAAGCATAGGTAAATACAAAAATGAAATGATATTGAAATAGTTTGACATAGATGAATCAAAGATTGAAACAACTATAGATGCAAGCAAGTAGTCGAAACAAAGTCATGGTTCGAAAAGAGAATGTAACGGCAGTTCAAAAAATTGGAAATTTGCTAGCAAATAAATGGAACAACAAAACCCTGGGTCAAAACAATGTTGTAGTGAATTTCAAATTGAACAAGTCAAGAAGCAAAATTTCCAGACCATCTCAAAATTAAAATGTCCATCATCGTAGGAGCAAAATAAAGAACCGACTAAAGTAAATAAAAATGTATCAGTAACGTATAAACAAATGAACCAGTCAAGATGAATCGCAAGCATTCAAGCAAAATTGAATGGACAAGTGAAAATCACTAATGAATTCAAACTCCAAAATATGAATGAAAATTAAGAGGTTCGAACCCTATAAATTTCCTACATCATCATCACTAAATTTGTGTGATTCGAGTTCAAGAAAAATACCAGAGCTAACCCTAAAGTAAATCAAAACCGATAACTCGAATCTAGGTCAAGCAAAATCGAAATCGAAGAAGAAAGTCACGTACCAAATTTCATCTAAACATTCCAGCTCAACAATTGGAGCGACCGAATGCCAATCTCGGCTAGTAAATCAATTGCCGAAGCAACCATAGCTAAAGCATATCACAATCGATCAATTAAAGGTGGCATCTTCAATTTTACAGCAAAACCCTAGCTTGTGAAAGAGGAACGAAGAAGAACAGGCAAAGTTTTAGCATGGAATAAATAAAATAAAAGGGAGATTTTTTTTCTCTAATTTAAGTGGGCCGGTCTACTTTATTATAATTGGGTTCTAGTGATTAGATAGGGTTTTTTATTTAGTTTTTATTTTATTTTGCAATTTTCTTTTAAATTTTTGTTAAATTCTAGCCATGTGACTAGGTTACGAACTACCGTGTTGTAGTTTGAGAATCGCAATTCAGTGGCTGAGTTGTGATAGTGTTTTGAGCGTAGAGTTAGGTTAGTTGTTAGCAGGTATCGCAAGTTTAAAGTGTGTTAGCGTCTAACTACTTAATTTCTAATAGAAATCTTGGAGCAGCACGTAGGCAGGTTATTGCTGAAGCTGGGTAAATCTGTTTTGTTCTATTTTTGCTTTTATTATTCTGCTATTATCTAAACTGTAATTATTATATATATTTTTGCATTAATTTTTATTACTTATAGCACCATCTTATTCACTTTCCCTCTAGGGTTAAATCGATCCTACAAGTGGTATCAGAGCAAGGAACAAAAACCGGTTTTTTTTTAATTTGATTTTTTTAAAATGACATCTTTTAATAATGCTTTTGCTAAGGGTCAGCCAATAGTTAGACCACCCATGTTCAATGGTGAATATGCTTATTGGAAAATAGAATGAATTTTTTTTTGAAAATCATTTATGCCTTGAATATTGTTGAAACGGGATATAGGACACTAACAATTATGGTAGATAATCAAGAAGTTGAAAATCCTATGGATCAATGGACAGATCTAGGAAATAAATTGCAACATGCTAATGCTAAAGCTTTGAATTCTATTATTTGTTCATTAGATCAAATTTAATTTAATGTGTCTCACATTGTCTAGCTGTGTAGGAAATTTGGCACACTTGAAGTGACTCAGGAAGGAACCTACCAAGTCAAAGAATCTCTCCTTGCCTTGCTTAGTAGCGAATATGGGAACTTCACAATGGAAAAAGATGAAAGTGTTAAACAAATGTATGTACAGCTTTCTAATCTCGTATGCAAATATAAAGCTCTAGGAAGACCATACACAGAACTGGAAATAATTCCAAAAATCCTTGGAATTCTTGCATGAAATTTTAAAGCAAAAGTGACTGCTATTCAAGAATCGAAGGATTTGAAATAGATTAAAGTTGAAGAACTCATCAGAAATCTTACCACTTATGAGCTAGAATCAAATTCAAGGAAGAACGTGAAGGAGGTGATACGTGAAAGAAATCAATAGCTCTCAAAGGAACAACGGAAATTGATGATGACAACGATGATGATGGAGTAGCTGAATTGGCACTGATAATAAAGAGATTCCCAAGGTGGAACCGCAAATATGGAAATCCTGCCCGAAACCAAAAACTGAAAAGCGGAATCGTCAAAATTCTAGATAATTCAGAAGGGCGGGAGATCATTTGTCACAACTGCAATATACCTGGTCACATCAAGCCCAATTGTCCTCAAAATCAACTCAGTAAAGGAAAGAAACAAAAAGGAGAAGTTTACAGCCACTTGGAATAAAAGTGATAAGGATAACAAAAGCACTAGCGGTGAGAGTGAAAAAGGAAATCTGTATCTTCAAGAATAAACAAATGACAGTGATGAGGACGAGCCAGGCAAAGTATCAAAACTTACTCACTCATAATCACTTATATATTTTCACAAAGTAAATAGTTGTTTTGAACGAATTAGGGAGAAGTACACTAAACTTTAATCACAAGGAAATGGATCTAAATAAACCGCTTGATTAATTGGTTAAAAACTATCGAAATAAGAGCCCAAAGTATGATAAGTGTCCATCAATTAAAGAGGAAATAAAAAATCAGAAATTAAAATTAAATCGCTTGAAAATAAAATTCTGATTTTTAAATAAAGTGAAAATACTAGGAGAGAAAATTCTATCAAAAAGTACACTTTGTTATTAAATGAAAATGACTCTCTCAAAACACAAGTCCAACAATCGTCTACAACTTTAGGAAAATTCTCCAAAGGAGAAAAATAACAAAATATGTTATTAGGGAAACAAACTGTTAATCCTATTAGACAAGGACTTGGATATACTCAATCTAAACATGTTAGAAGAAAGATTAATCAAGTCAATTCCAAGTGCACGATTTGTGAAAAAATTGGACATAATTATAATAATTGCTAGTATAGAGTCAAACACATGAAAATCTTACCAATTTGGGTTCCAAAAGGCACAAATATAAAATCCCTTAAAGTCAAACAAACATGGGTGTTGAATGGAACAAATATAGATTGTCTTTGGTCTACACAACCATATTTTTCAAAATCATTTGTGACTAACAGTAATGGATCTATAAAAACAAAGAGGTCACAAAAATCTTTCCTTATGTCGGTGTAGTGGCAGGCTAAGGAACAACAAGAATGATACCTGGATTCTGGCTATTCCAAGCACACAACGGGCAACAAGTCAAAGTTCCTTAGCCTAGCACAATGGTGGCAGAATCACAATAGGCAACAACGAAAAATTATCAGTAGAGGTAAAATAGATAAAGATACATTTATCTTTAATGGTTTATTAAATGCTGAAAATCTACATCATAATCTAATGTAAATCAGCCAGTTGTGTGATAAGAAAGTAATTGTTGATTTTGTATTCGATTTGTTCAAAATTGTTGACCATTCATCTTTTCATGCCAAGGTTACTGTAAGCACCTCTAGAATTCTTGAACTAGTTCATATAGATTTGTTTGGATTAACGATATTACAAGTTTAGGTGGTAAGAGATGTTGTTTTGTATTGTTCGTTGATTACTCTAGATACACGTGGATATATTTGTTTATCTTACTCTTCTAAATATGACACTATGTTCACAAGTTGTTTATGTGCACGTTTTCAATCAAATCCTTAAGGAGTCCCATTTTAGAAGCTGTAAAAGGATTAGAAGGTATTTGTTGTACACATCATGTTTTAGTCTTTGGTATCCATCTCATAACCTTGAGTTAAAGGGGTATTCAGATGTAGATTACACTGGTAGCCTAGTTGATAGAAAAAGTACTAATGGAACAAGTTTTATGTAGGGACATTCATTAGTTGCATCACACTTCCAAAGAAATTATCTGCAAAATTTTCATTCTAATTGATTTTCAATTTACAAACATTTCTTACAAAACCCCTTTCAGAAAATAGTTTTTGTTTTAGATTAGGCATTTTAGAATTTTAATTTTACATTCATTTTTGGATTTGATCTTAAATGAATACATTAACTAATCTAACTGCCTACTGATTATCGAAAAGAAAAGTAGTTGCTGAAAAATGTAGTTAGTGTTGATATTAATCATATATCATGGCTTGAGACAGTATATGTAGTAAATTTCTTTAAAAATTCATATAAAAGTTGTAATTACTTTGATTGGTAAAAATTCCATGACCATCTCCGTGTCTATCATATTTCTATTGACCATCACTCATCAAAATCCAATATAATATGTAAAAATGTTGTATTTAAACAGGAAATTATTCCTTTTTTCAAAATTAACTGGCAATAAAATTATCCAAAGTATTCACTCTCGTTTAAAAGTCCTCACAGTTATGCATGGGTGAATTACTTGGAATCTTTGATTATATGCTTTCATGCTCATTTAAAAGTCCTCACGATTATGCATGTATGGAACACATATCAAAATTGATTACTAAGTAGACGAGTTGATTCAAATCCCATTTAAAAGTCCTCCCGGTTATGCATAGTTAGAAGATGCTTGAAATTCATTTTTTTAAATAAAAAATTGGGAACACTACTAATCTCATTTAAAAGTCCTAGCGGTTATACATGGTTAATAAGTATTCAAATTTCTGTCATAAATATACCATGAATGGATACAACTATATGGTTTTACATGCCGGCATCACCCTTGCCACTCTAAAGTCGAATATGTGCCTAATAGAGTAATTATGATTTTTGTTTGATTTTTTGTTGAAATTTAACATATATATATACACACACACACTCAATTAGGTATTAATGTTTATTTTCTAACACAAGAACAATTTTGCTGAAAACAAAAGGGGGAGAGAGAATTTAAGATTGGCAAATAAGTCAAGTCATATTTTATTTGCATATTCCCTTCTAGTTTCATTGCACATTTTTATTTTTCATGCATATGTGAAAGGGAAGTTTGGTTGCAGGGGGAGCATTCAAATAGGGAGAGCTAATGGAATTCATCAAAATCAAATACATTTGATAGAGTCAAAATCTTAATATATGTTCGTCATCATCAAAAGAGGGAGATTGAAGAACATGCTAGTATATGATTTTTGTTTGATGATAATAAACATATATACATTCGTTTAAATGTATTTGTTGTTGTACTCTTTTATTTATCTAATAATCAATTAAATGTATGTTGAATAAAATAAATTAATTAAAATTCAAAATTTAACAAATATTTTATTCTAACAAATATTTTATTACAAATTCTAATAGTACAAATTTGTGCTCTCACTAGATATTTACATTTTCAATTACATCACAAATTTCAATCTACAATTTTGACCTCACTACATATTCACTCATCACTCGTATTTTTATCTTCAACTTTGTTCTAGCCTATATCCAGCATCTGAATTATCTGCAAAATGAACACTGAAGTAGTAAAATTGAAAAAGAAATGTTTTGCAGTGTACAACAGAAATGTGTGTTTGAAAATAACATTTTCCTCAGTTATTTGGGTTGTTCGTCGTCATATTCTTTTAAATCATCATACACGAACAACTTGTGACATGCATAGTGTATCACTATACATGCCATAAGTTGTGCACATCAATATACACTTGCTTGTTAAATCGTAGGGACAAGTGAGAACAAGGTCAAACCCAAGCCGAGGCCGGATTCATCACAGGTGCAAAGAAAAAAATCAAAACAACAATTCAGAAATGGTCATGAGCAACATACAAGAAAGCATAGCCATCACACACATATATACATACATGTATGTATGTACGTGGAGAGACAAAAATGGATGCCATAGATGAAGCGATACCAGACTCATGACTTACAAGTGAAGACTCAACCAAAACCAAAAAAGCAACAACCAGTCAAGGATCAAAGCAACACGAGAATAAAATGCCACACCACTCAATAACAAAGCGTACCAGATCAGTACGACATGGCAAAGTAAAAACCAAAGACCATCACAACCAGAGGCAACGGCAAATCGAGGTGGACAGCAGTATGTACATGTACAAGTTAAAGGCAAGCTACCAAGTCTAGATAAATGAAACAACAAGAACTCAAACGCACCGGCATGATTCAAAAAATGCACAAACCAAGATGAACTAGTGACAATCAGACATGCACATGATACCAAATGAAAGAACCAAGTGCACATGAAACGGAGGCCAGAATCACAAGCATACTAGACTCCAAGAGGACATAACCAACCATGCCACTGCAATGCCATGAAGTCATGAACACAAGACAAATGCAGGACTACACAAATGGAAGTTCATAGACAAAATAATAAAATTAAATAATCGCTGATTGGATCACACAACCGGACATGAATGTATACACAGTGACAAACATGTGCAACAGAGGAGACGGCGATGAATACAAACAGTTCAATAGACTCAGTTCAATATGTAACACATAAGACATGGAGCTTCAACAAAACATAACAAATAGTTCTTTAAATCAACATAGTCAAATATGATAATGAAGAAATGAATGAAAAAGTGCAACCAGACCAGAATTCAAGTGTAGACAACATCACACCAATTAAATTGAACAAGTCCAGTTACAACGTGAAGCGAACTGACCACAGTATGGATGTGCACGAGCATAACAAAGACAACAATTTCAACCAGACTTGATATCAAGTAAAACAAGATTCCAGTGATATCACAACACATATATGTATGTATTTACAAATATGGGGATACACGGGTATATGCATATGCAACATGGAGACGTCATCATTAAAACTCAAGCATTAGTAAATATAGAAATGAAATGTAGTTCAACATTGATGAATCGAAAATTGATACAACTACAAATGCAAGCAAGCAGTCGAAACAAAGTCATGGTTTGAATAAAGAATGTAACAGTATTTCAGAAAATTCGAAATTTGTCAGCAAATAAATGGAACAGCAATGTCGTGGGTCAAAAGTGAATTTCAAATTGAACAAGTCAAGATGCAAAATTTCCAAATTATCTAAAAATTAAAATGTCCATGATCGTAGGAGAAAAATAAGGAACCAACTAAAGTAAACAAAAATGTATTAATAACATATAAAAAAAATGAGCCAGTCAAGATAAATCACAAACACTCAAGTAAAATCGAATGGACAAGTGAAAATCATTGATGAATTCAAACTAAAAAACGAACCAAAATTAAGGGGTTCGAACTCTATAAATTTCCCACATCATCATTGTAACAACCCGCATATTTAAATATTTCATTTAAATATAGCGGCGTTAGTCGGATTTTTTGTCCAAAATGTTACTTTTTGCAAATAGACAAATTGGGACTCGAAACCATTTCCATTGGTTCCAAAATGGCGTTTGCGACCTTTTTGAGTATAAGCTTTGATATGTTTGGAGTAAGTTGAATTTTTGCAACTTTTTATAGTTGGGTTGGGTTCAGTCAATTTGTTAGTTTAATAACCTAACTCAGTCCCTCTCCTCTCCATTCTCTCATTCCACTCTTTTAAAACTTATGAAAAACTGAAAATGGTGGAAGGGAAGAGGAAATAGAAATTTGCAAGCCCTAGTTTAACTGCAAACTTGATTCTTGCTCCAAAATCAAAGTAAAGCCATAGGTAAGTCTCCTCCTTATCCTCTCTATCTCTTTCTCTCTTGAATTTTAGGGATCTCCTAAACCTAACTTAGGAAAATACTTGTTTTATTCTTAGATTGAAGCTTGTTGAGTTGAAGTGAAGAGTAGTTAGTCTCCTTCTTGTGTTTGAGCGTCTTCTTCTTTGTTTTGTGATATAAGGTGAGATTCTTATCTCACATCTATGCCTATATATATATATATATATATATATATATATATATATCTTTGTTAGGTGTGAATTCCTAACACTTGTTCATAAGCACTTGTTTTCGATTTGGTTTGCTTTGGTGAAATTGCCAAATATTGATTTTTGAAGCCAAATCTATGTAAAATCTTATATGGTTGATGTTTATGTTGTTCGGAGTGTTTGGGTGTGTCGTTAAGGTTGGGTAGTCGTTTGACGTAAGCCCATAATCAACACGCATCCGATTGCTTTCGATTTGTTGGCATAGATGGCCTAGGTTCAGGAAATGCCTGACCATCAGGTTTCAGACGTCTGAAACTCTTATTTCAGACGTCTGATATTGTTCTGGGGAACATTTTTCACCCCCAGATTCAGACGTCTGAATTTATATTCCAAACGTCTGAATTGGCTAAATTTCGACCAGAGAGGAAATAGGCCAAAATATGTCTATTTCAGACGTCTAGAAGGTTGGATTAAGACGTCTGAATTCTGTTTTGAAAAATAAATTAATTTTCAGATTCAGACGTCTGACTCCCTTCTTGTAGACGTCTGAATATGCTATTTTTTGGCCAAATTGCCTTGTTCTTTTATTTTTCCAAATTTGATCGATGTATATTGATTCCAATTAGTTGTTTATGCCTATTTGATCTTGACGATTCCTTTTTGAATCCATTCATGGGTTTTTATAACTAATTTCTTCAAATCTTATTAAAAGTTCGCTTCTCCGATTTATAAATTCTATTTAAAACACATGCACAATTTCGCACTTCGAACGAAGTGGAAGGGTGATTAAATGGTTGGGCAAAACACGGACCATGAATCTGTGCGTTTATCCTTTCGATTAATTCCCGACCTATTCAATTGATCGTTTTAACCTTCGGTTTTGGTTTACCGATGACATGAGGTGAACTTTGTACTGCTTTGAGTGTGAAATTATCTAACGAATAGTAAACCGTTTAGTGCGAACGAGTGGTTATGGGACTCACGTTACCACTTTTCGGATTCCTTTTTGAGAGTTATGACACATTCCGCCAGTTAGTGATGTCCAGTACTGGGTCTCCGACCTTCACCACTACGGCTTGTTGCCTTCGGATATGTTGCCTTCGTGTTTGTGCCTTCGGGTTTGTTGCCCCATAGTATGGCTTCCGATGTTGGTCGTTATGAGCCGCATGGGTGATATTGTGGTGCCCTTTAGTATCGCTTCCGATGTTGGTCGTTATGAGCCGCATGGGTGATATTGGGGTGCCCTTTAGTATCGCTTCCGATGTTGGTCGTTATGAGCCGCATGGGTGATATTGGGTTTGGAGTCTTCGGGCTCATGGATCCTTTTTTGTACAGTACTGAGCTCAAGCAAATTTTCTGATGTTTCATTCATATGTATATTCCCTAGGTATCGCCCTTTGGCGTTGGTCTTTTTGAGCCGCATGATATGTAGTGATTACCTTGTGGAACTTGTATACCTTATGGGTATTTGTTATTTGCCTTTTTGGCTTGATTTGGGATATTTGTATCCTTTGTTTATCTATGCTGCCGATGATATGAGGCTTGTCTTGTTATCATATGATTCATCTTTTGTTAGATGATTGTGTTATCTCCTTTAGAGATATTTGTTATACCTTGTAACCTTACAGGTTTATTATTGTTCAGTTTATCTAACTGATTTGTTTAGCTAGACTGACATGTGTATTTTATACTCGGGTCAGACCGAGATGTTTCATGTTAGGTGCTTTTGGACCTAGCCTATTTTGCTTCCGCATGGACTATTCAGCTTGTTCCTTTTTGTTAAAGCTTTTTGTGTAGTCCCTTTTATTGTAACTCTGATGTGTGTGTGTGTGTGTGTATTCTTTTGATTCGTCTGTATATTGTGGTTTTCTATACCACTTGACATGTTTGATTTTGTAAACTCTGTTATGTATCCGTATATGTGTATATGATGATCTACTGTTCTATGATGTATATTACATTTGAGTTGTTATATTCTGTTCTGATAGATCCTACAACCACCTATGGTTTTGTTTTAAGTATTCCTTGGATATGTCGATCTGCTTGGTATGACTATTGTCTATGTAATCAATAGATAGTTAGAGCAAGGCTATAGATGGTCGCTCCCAACCAGCCTTATTCTCCGTATTAGTTGACGGCATTACCCTGTAGTGTCCTTGGCTAGCGTGGGTATAGAGGTGGGGCGTCATAGCGTCATATCAGAGCTAAGGTTCAGAACAAAATATGATAAACACAGAATAGAGACACATATTACGGTACATCAAAGTGTACAAGTGATACAAATCTTTGAATTATCATGCCTTTCTATTCCTTCTACCATCAAGGTTAGATAAAATGTGGGAATACGTCTAGGAATGTATTTAAATTCCGTAGTATTCCATATTGAAGTATCTACCTTTTGATTAATCTTGTTCTTATCTTACCTTCAGCGTATGGCTGGAAGAGGCGGGGGCGACGTTCGGATGCTGGACGATCCAGTGGTTCACATCCGGATGGTGTTTATATGTCTACCGATCAGTTTTTGAAATTGTTTAGGAGCACTAAGCCTCCAGTTCCTCCTCGAGTGTCTCCACCTCACAAGTCTGCCTTTGCACGCCAGTGCAGTGATTTTGCTCACCTTGGGGGAAATCCGTTTAAAGGCTCCGAGTCCGTTCTTGAAGTCCAAGCTTGGTTTCGCACGTGCGAGCGTTTCTTCTCTCGTATGGATCTTTCTGACCATGATAGAGTTCTTGTAACTTCTAGCTTATTACAAGAGCATGCTCTTGATTGGTATGAGCTTCTTGTAGCCAAGATTGATGAGACTACTCTTTCTTGGACTCAGTTTCGGGAGGGATTTGAACTCAAGTTCGTTCCTGAATCTGAAAAAGTTTTATTGACCCGTCGCTTCCTTGAGTTGAAGCAAGGCAAATCTTCTGTTTCTGAATATGTTGCGTCATTCGAGGCTTTATCTAAGTATGGTCTTGAATTTATTAGCACTTCTTATAAGAAGAATTTGAAGTTTGTTTCTGGTCTTAAGAAATATCTTAAGAAGTCCTTGTTGCTCTAGCTTAGGCTTTCTTTTGAGGAGTTGGTTGATTCGGCACTTCATCTCGAGATCGTCGAGAAGGAGTGTGATAGTGATGTTGAGGTTTCCAAGAACCCCAACAAGAGGCCGTTTCCATTTCAGAAGTCCAGGCCTTTTCCTTCTAAGAAGAAGAAGACTGGTGGTTCTAGCTCTCAGCCTTAGTCTGTTGGAACACCTTTCATTCGAAAGTGTTTCAATTGTGGTTCTCCGGATCATACTATTCGAGCTTGTCCTAAGCCTCTCTTCTGCCGCTATTGCAAGAAGGAAGGTCATCATGTTTCAGCTTGCCCTACTGTTCCGGCTAGTGCCAAGTCTAGCAGGATTTATGCTGCTAAGGCTTTTGAAGGTCCTTCTCAGCCCAAAGGTATATCTCCATCTATTTTGGAAGGTTCTATTTTATTTCGTGATCTTAGTATTCGAGTTCTTTTCGATACGGGTGCTTCACATTCTTTCTTATCGAAAAAGCTCGTTGATGATTTATCTTTGGATGTATCTTGTTTGGTTACTTCTTTAAGGATTACGAATCCTATTGGGGGATCCGCGACCCTTAGCCTGCTTTGTGATGATGTTAAGATTGTTTTATGTGGCTTTTCTTTTCGTGCGAATCTGCACATTATTTCTTGTCTGGGATTTGATATGATTTTGGGCATGGACTGGCTAGTGAGATATGATGCCAGGATTATTTGTTCGGAGAGAATTATATATCTTCGACATCCGAATTCTCCTGCTCAGCTATCTCTTGTTCTTCGGGATATGGATAATTCCGAAATGGCTTTATATTCTCTTGATTCGCGAGATGGTGATGATATATCTCGTATTCCTATTGCTTGTGACTTTTCTGATGTTTTTGAGCCTGTCTCGGGTTTGCCACCTAAGCGGGCAATTGAGTTCCACATTGATCTCATTCCAGGTGCGCAGCCAGATAGTCATCCTCCCATGAGGATATCTACAAGGGAAAATGAGGAACTCAAGAAGCAGTTTTTAGAGCTTGAGTCCAAGCAGTTGATTCATTCCAGTTTTTCTCCATGGGGATCCGCGGTCGTCTTCGTGAAGAAGTCTGATGGAACTCTTAGTCTTTGCATTGACTATCGCAAACTTAACGAGTTGACCATCAGGAATAGGTATCCATTGCCTAGGATCGATGATATGTTCGATCTATTGAATGGTGCTAAGGTCTTTTCTCAGCTTGACCTCGCCACAGGTTTTCATCAGTTACGAGCCGCGGAGGATAGCGTACCTCTTACCGCTTTCCGCACTCGTTATGGTTCTTTTGAGTGGCTCGTTATGCCGTTCGGGTTAACGAACGCTCCTACTTTTTTTGTCGATCTCATGAATCAAGTATTCCGAGAATATCTCGATAAATTCGTTCTTGTTTTCATTGATGATATCCTTATTTATTCTAAGTCTGAAGCCGAGCATGCTAATCACTTGAGAATTGTCTTGAGTACTCTCCGTCACCATCAACTTAGAGCCAAATTCTCCAAGTGCCATTTTTGCGAGAATAAGGTGAAGTTCTTAGGCCATGTTGTATCTTCCGATGGCATTTCTATCGATCCCTCAAAGATCGAAGCCATCCAGAATTGGAAGAGGCCTGAGAATGTTCATGAGATTCGTAGTTTCCTTGGATTGGCGGGTTATTACCGTCGGTTCATTAAGGATTTTTCCCGTGTTGTGCTTCCTCTCACCTGCCTTACTCAGAAAGACATTCGTTTTATTTGGTCCGACAAGTGTGAAGCTTCCTTTCAGATATTGAAGGAACTTCTCACTAATGCTCCTATTCTTGTGGTTCTCGAGGGGAATCATGATCTTATTGTCTATACTGATGCTTGTGGTAGTGGTCTCTGTGTTGTTCTCATGCAGAAGGATCGGGTAGTTGCTTATGCTTCTAGGCAACTGTGTCCGAATGAAGTTCGCTATGCCACTCATGATCTTGAGTTAGCCGCCATTGTCTTTGCCTTGAAGATTTGGCGACACTATTTATTGGGCGAGCGCTTCATTCTTTATACCGATCATAAATCCTTGAAGTATTTGTTTACTCAAAAGGAACTCAATATGAGACAACAGCATTGGCTCGAGTTTCTTGCCTCCTATGACTTTGATATCCAGTATACCCCTGGAAAGGGTAATCGTGTTGCTGATGCACTTAGTCGCAAACATTCGGCTGCTGCTTCTATGATGCTTGTCGAATGGGATATTCTTGAGACTCTATCTTTTTGTGAAGTTCGTGATCGAGGTTCATCTTCTAATTCTCCTATTCTATTATCAAGTTTGGGGGCTCGACCAATTTTATTGGATCGTATTGCCGATGCTCAGCGGCGTGATCCTGATTTGTTGCATCTTATTCAGCTTTGTGAGTCCGGATCCTATGATGAGGCGTTGTGGGATTTCAGCATTGATTCTCATGGGTGTCTTCGCAAGAAGAACCGTCTTTTTGTGCCTTCTAATTTTGCACTTAGGCATGACATTCTTGATGATTTTCACCGCTCTAAGTATACCATTCATCCTGGTAGTAGTAAGATGTATGCCGATATGCGTCGTCTTTATTACTGGGAAGGCATGAAGCGCGATGTGGTGAGTTATGGAGTAATTGCATAACTTGTCAGCGTTTTAAGGCCGAACATCAGTGTCCTTCGGGTCTTCTTCAGCCTCTAGAGATTCCATTGTGGAAATAGGATCAGATTTCTATGGATTTCATTGATGGCCTACCTCGTTCGAGATCGGGCCATTTTAGCATTTGGGTTATTGTTGATCGCCTCACCAAGTCTGCTCATTTTGTCCCTATTAAGTCTAATAGGACTGCTTCGCATCTGGCTAAGTTATATGTCAAGGAAATCATGAGACTTTCATGGTGTTCCTAGTTCTATTGTGAGTGATCGCGATCCTTTATTCACGAGTCATTTTTGGAAGAGTCTTCAGCAAGCTTTGGGAACAAAGCCTAATTTTAGTACAGCTTATCATCCGCAGTCTGACGGACAGACTGAACGGGTGAATCGTATTTTGAAAGATCTTCTTCGTATTTGTATTTTTGATTTCGGTGGTTGTTGGGAGGATCATCTACCTCTTACAGAGTTCTCCTACAATAATAGTTTTCAATCTAGTATCGGTATGGCTCCTTTCGAAGCCTTATACGGAAGGCCATGTCGATCACCTTCTTGTTGGTTGGAAACTGGGGAGAAGCTTATTCTTGGTCCAGATTTTGTTCGTGATTCTTCCGAGAAGATTGATCTTATCCGGTTGAGAATGAAAGTGGCACAGAGTCGTCAGAAATCCTACGCGGATAGCCGTAGGAAGCCTCTCGAGTTCTAGATTGGTGATCCTGTTTTTATTCGTGTTTCTCCTTTGAAAGGGGTTATGCATTTCAGTATGACTGGGAAATTGGCTCCTCGCTTTATAGGACCATTTTCTATTACTGAACGTATTGGCCCTGTGGCTTATAGAGTTTCACTCCCTGCTTATTTATCTGGCATTCATGACGTGTTTCATGTCTCGCAACTTCGGAAGTGTCTTCGGGAATCGGATCCTGTTATTGATTCTCCTGATTTGCTTGAGCTTGAGGTCTCACCGGACTTATCAATTGTACAGCAGCCTATTTGCGTACTTGACACGGAGGTGCGACACCTTCGGAACAAGGACGTGCCTCTCGTTAAAGTTTAATGGTCCGCTAGTCCCAATGACTGTACTTGGGAAACCAGAGAGTTTATTGAACGATCTTATCCGGGTATTCTATCTTTGCTTGGCAATGGTAGTATATCTTTTCATCTCAAGCTTATTTTCTTTTCTTTTGAATGTTGTATGTATGTTGTTGTTACAAGTATCGTCTCTAGGAATTGCGAGGATGCAATTTTGTTAAGAGGGGAGATCTGTAACAACCCGCATATTTAACGATTTTATATTTAAATATTTTATTTAAATATAGCGTCGTTAGTCAGATTTTTGGTCCGAAACGTTACTTTTGCAAATGGCCGAATTTGGACTCGAAACCATTTCCATTGGTCCCAAAATGGCATTTGCGACCTTTTTGAGTATAAGCTTTGATATGTTTGGAGTAAGTTGAATTTTTGCAACTTTTTTTAGTTGGGTTTGGGTTGGGTTCAGCCAATTTGTTAGTTTAATAACCTAACTCAGTCCCTCTCCTCTCCATTCTCTCATTCCACTCTTCTAAAACTTAAGAAAAACTGAAAATGGTGGAAGGGAAGAGGAAATAGAAATTTGCAAGCCCTAGTTTAACTTGCAAACTTGATTCTTGCTCCAAAATCAAAGTGAAGCCATAGGTAAGTCTCCTCCTTATCCTCTCGATCTCTTTCTCTCTTCAATTTCAGGGATTTCCTAAAACTAACTTAGGAAAGTGAAGAGTAGTTAGTCTCCTTCTTGTGTTTGAGCGTCTTCTTCTTTGTTTTGTGATATAAGTTGAGATTCTTATCTCACATCTATGCTTATATATATATATATATATATATATATATATCTTTGTTAGGTGTGAATTCCTAACACTTGTTCATATGCACTTGTTTTCGATTTAGTTTGCTTTGGTGAAATTGCCAAATATTGATTTTTGAAGCCAAATCTATGTAAAACCTTATATGGTTGATGTTTATGTTGTTCGGAGTGTTTGGGTGTGTCGTTAAGGTTGGGTAGTCGTTTGACGTAAGCCCATAATCAACACGCATCTGATTACTTTCGATTTGTTGGCCATAGATGGCCTAGGTTCAGGAAATGCCTGACCATCAGGTTTCAGACGTCTGAAACTCTTATTTCAGACGTCTGAATATTGTTCTGGGAAACTTTTTTCACCCCCAGATTCAGACGTCTGAATTTATATTCCAGACGTCTGAATTGGCTAAATTTCGACCAGAGAGGAAATATGCCAAAATATGACTATTTCAGACGTCTGGAAGGTTGGATTCAGACGTCTGAATTCTGTTTTGAAAAACCAATTAATTTTCAGATTCAGACGTCTTACTCCCTTCTTTCAGACGTCTGAATATGCTGTTTTTTGGCCAAATTGCCTTGTTCGTTTAGTTTTTCAAATTTGATCGATGTATATTGATTCCAGTTAGTTGTTTATGCCTATTTGATCTTGACGATTCCTTTTTGAATCCATTCACGGGTTTTTATAACTAATTTCTTCAAATCGTATTAAAAGTTCGCTTTTTCGATTTATAAATTCTATTTAAAACACACGCACAATTTCGCACTTCGAGCGAAGTGGAAGGGTGATTAAATGGTTGGGCAAAACACGGACCACGAATCTATGCGTTTATCCTTCCGATTAATTCCCGACCTATTCAATTGATCGTTTTAACCTTCGGATTTGGTTTACCAATGACATAAGGTGAACTTTGTGCTACTTTGAGTGTGAAATTAACTAACGGATAGTAAACCGTTTAGTGCGAATGAGTGGTTATGGGACTCACGTTACCACTTTTCGAATTCCTTTTTGAGGGTTATGACACATTCCGCCAGTTAGTGGTGTCCAGTACTGGGTCTCCGACCTTCACCACTACGGTTTGTTGCCTTCGGGTATGTTGCCTTCGGGTATGTTGCCTTGGGTTTGTGCCTTCGGGTTTGTTGCCCTATAGTATCGCTTCCGATGTTGGTCATTATGAGCCGCATGGGTGATATTAGGGTGCCCTTTAGTATCGCTTCCGATGTTGGTCGTTATGAGCCGCATGGGTGATATTGGGTTTGGAGTCTTCGGGCTCATGGATCCTTATTTGTACGGTACTGAGCTCGAGCAAATTTTCTGATGTTTCATTCATATGTATATTCCCTAGGTATCGACCTTCGGCGTTGGTCTTTTCGAGCCGCATTATATGTAGCGATTACCTTGTGGAACTTGTATACCTTATGGGTATTTGTTATTTGCCTTTTTGGCTTGATTTGGGATATTTGTATCCTTTGTTTATCTATGCTGCCGATGATATGAGGCTTGTCTTGTTATCATATGATTCATCTTTTGTTAGATGATTGTGTTATCTCCTTTAGAGATATTTGTTATACCTTGTAACCTTACAGGTTTATTGTTTTCTAGTTTATCTAACTGATTTGTTTAGCTAGGCTGACCCGTGTATTTTATACTCGGGTAAGACCGAGATGTTTTAGGTTAGGTGCTTTTGGACCTAGCCTATTTTGCTTCCGCATGGACTATTCAGCTTGTTCCTTTTTGTTAAAGCTTTTTGTGTAGTCCCTTTTATTGTAACTCTGATATATATATATATATATATATATATATATATTCTTTTGATTCGTCTGTATATTGTGGTTTGCTATACCATTTGACATGTTTTATTTTGTAAACTCTGTTATGTATCCGTATATGTGTATATGATGATCTACTGTTCTGTGATGTATATTACATTTGAGTTGTTATATTCTGTTCTGATAGATCCTACAACCACCTATGGTTTTGTTTTAAGTATTCATTGGATATGTCGATCTGCTTGGTATGACTATTGTCGATGTATTCAATAGATAGTTAGAGCAAGGCTATAGATGGTCGCTCCCAACCAGCCTTATTCTCCGTGTTAGTTGACAGCATTACCCTGTAGTGTCCTTGGCTAGTGTGGGTATAGAGGTAGGGCGTCACAATCATCGGTAAATTTATGTGATTCGAGTTCAAGAAAAATACCAAAGCTAATTAATTAAGTAGATCAAAACCAATAACTCGAATCCAGGTCAGAAAAAATCAAAATCAAAAAATAAAGTCACGTACCAAATTTCATCTAAACATTCAAGCTTAACAATTAGAGCGACCGAAAGCCAATCTCAACCAGCAATTCAATTGATGAAGCAACGATATCTAAAGCATATCACAATCGATCAATTAAAGGTGGCGCCTTCAATTTACAGCAAAACCTTAGCTTGTGAAAGAGGAACAAAGAAAAACAAGCAAAGTTTTAACATAGAAGGAATAAAATAAAAGGGAGATTTATTTCACTAATTTAACAGGGCCGGTCTAATTTATTATAACTGGGCTTTAGTGATTATATAGGGTTTTTTATTTTGTTTTTATTTTATTTTGTAATTTTCTTTTGAACTTTTGTAAAATTCTAGTCGTGTGACTTGGTTACGAACTACGGTGGTGTAGTTTGACAATTCGCAACTTTGTGGCTGAGTTGTGGCAGGGTTTTGAGCTTAGAGTTAGGATAGTCGTTAGCGGGTGTCGCAAGTTTACGTGCGTAAACGTCTCACTACTTAATTTCTAGTAGAAACTTTTGGGGGAACCACATAGGCAAGTTATTATCGAAGCTAGGTAATTCTATGTTGTTCTATTTCTGCTTTTTTTATTCTGCTATTATCTATGCTACAATTATTATATATACTACCACATTAGTTTTTATTACTATTAGTTTCACCCTATTCACTCCCTTCTATGTTGAAATCGATCCTACAAATTAGAGCGGTGGCCACCAAATCAGTCAGAAAGTCATTATATGGTATCGAAGAAGCGTGATCGTAGGTACGACCTCACTTATCCCGACATGGCTCCTATTTTAGTCACATCAAGCTAACTCGCGGGAGTTAGGGCTACGTTAATACCTCATACAGAATCGTTCGTCAAACCATCCTACTTCATTCTGGGATCTCCACCACGTACACCGTTGTTAAAGTGGTTTTCGGTATTGGCAGAGAGTATGACAATATCTAATCCCGATCTCTTTAACAAACAAACGATTATTTCACACCGGATGGTATTTTTACATTTCAAAAGTCAATTCATAATTTATGTCAAAATATCATATTCTATTGAAACATATCACTTTCGAAATCATATTTACTTTCGAAATCATATTTGCTTTTGAAGTCATGTCATTTTCGAAATCATATTCACTTTCGAAATCGTATTCACTTTTGAAATTGTATCACCTTTGAAATCATATTTTTAATTCATCATATTTACTCAAAATATGTCATTTCACTAGAAAATATCATTTCAAAATCTAACTTAGATTATAACATCATTTTACCATGTCTGCTTTTAAATCAAGGATTTAAATATAAACACTTCAACTTTACATGGTATGGAATTTAGAAATAGTTTGGATAGTTTAAAATATTTTTAAAAAACAGTTAAAGTAGTTTAAAATAGCTTTTAGATGGTTAAAATACTTTAAATATAGTTTGAATGGTTTTTAATAGTCTAAAATAGATTAAAATAGTTTCAAATATTTTAAAATAGTTTAAAATACTTTTAAATAGTTTAAACTAGTTCAAAATGGTTTAAATGTTTTAAATATAGATTAAAATAGTTTAATATAGTTTAAATAATTTAAAAAAGATTAAAATAGTTTGAAATATTTTACAATAGATTAAGATAATTTAATAGTTTGAAATAGTTTACAATAGATTAAAATAATTTAATAGTTTGGAATAGTTTACAATAGATTAAAATAATTTAATAGTTTAAACTAGGTTAAAATAGTTTAAATAATTCAATAGTTTATATTAAAATAATTAATTTGGAAGTAATATCAAAATTAAGCCATTTCTTTTATTTTAACACATCTGGACCATGTCCAGCTTCAAATCAACTAACTAAAATTGGTCTTTCAATTCAGATTCTCAATTAAAACTATTTAGTCAATATTGATTTCGAATTCACGTTTGAATTATCAATTTAAACCACTTCAAATTAAATAGATTTCAAAGTTATATTCAAACATTTCAATAACTCAATTTTGATGAAGTTCAATTATGCTTCAAACTTCAGCTTTGAAATTTCCATTTTAATTCTTTAAACAATTCATTAAATCAATTCCAATTTCAACATTTAACGTTTGGGTTCGAAAATGATTCAGTTTATACAGATCGGATTCTAATTCAAAATATTATTTAACCGAATTCAAAATTGAAAATCATTTAATTTAACCAATCCAGTGTCCTTATATAATTTTCTACCATATGGTCAAGTGATACAGATAAATATATATCATTTCAACCCGCAATGATTTAAAATTTACGGGTATATATCGTTTCAAACCACAATCCCAAATTTAATTTTAAATCCATGAAATCGCTTGAGTCTATCATTTCAACCGATAACGATTTCTCCTTAATCTATCAGATTGTTCGGGTTTGTATCATTTCAACCCATAGGGAACTTGCAGCGTCGTAACAATATAAAATATAACATCCAATCATCCAATATCAACAATCAAACATCCATCACAATCATCATTCAAATCAATCAATAAAGATCAATAGATAACTGAATATCATTAACAGGTATAAACTAACAAATTGAAATTCTATATTAAATTAAATGACGATTAAATGCAATAGAAGTCATATTTAACTGAAATGACAATTTAAATCTACCAAACATCAACCGATAAATTTCTAATCACCTAATTAATTTAAATTAACAAACATAAGACAATATAGTAGTTGTGAGTGGGTTAAAACACTCAATTTTGATTTCAAATCAAAAATACAGTCCAAAATGTAATATTATTAGAATTCGTCCAAATCAGTTCCATGATGTCCAAAATTTCTATATGATCGTAGCGGAGCAAACCGTGTGTAAATTCGACCTCGTACGTAAACGTTATGCATATTATAAGTTAAACGATTTACAAACTAAAAAAATAATTTAATAAATCAATTGACATGCCATTACCTCGTTCCACACTCACGCGGCAATTCTCAGCTGTAGTAAACTCGTTCAAACCCCAAAACACCTTAGCCAGCGATCGTTCTCCTTGATTTTTCCACCGCCAAACAAGCTTTCCACCAGATCGAACGTCAGCCACAACTTCCCCTCTTCCAACCGACCACCCCCATGCCCATGCCATAGCGTGCGACACCCCCGAGCACCGCCCCCACCGCCAACGTTCTCGTGTGTTTTTCGGTGAATCTATGGACACCTATGATCAGGGAACACCACTATAAGGCCTGCTTAACGCGTTCTTCCCAATGCCATTACTCGATCGTTGATCGGGCAAAGATCCACCGTTGGATCGAAACCATAGCAAATGGATGGCCAAAACTTAATCACTGATTCTTGACAAATGGTGATTCGATTGCAAAAAAGAATTGCACCAGTGAATTACACTTGTCGAGAGCTTCGAAACGGTATATATTATGTCATGGTTTGGAGGAGGTTGAATTTTTGAAGTTGATTTTGATTTGAATTTGGATTTGGGATTGAGGTTTTTAGCCATTTAGAAGAGAGAAACGATAGAAATTTCAGTACGTATAGTATGAGAAATAAAATGGCTGCTAGGGGTAGAACAAGACTATTTATATGAACAAAGCCCGATAAGAAAGAATGAATACATTGAATTGGTACGAAATGGCAATAACAATAACAAAAGCCCGTTCCGTCTCCGAAACGGAAGTAGGTCATCCCATATAGCAAAATAGATGTTTTTGATATTTTTAAACTCAAAGGAATGGGTTTCAAGTCCCGATTCCATCTTGTGAAGAAGTTAGTTTTAAAATCAGCTTATTTCAATTAAATTTAATTAAATTGATTTCTACGTGTTTCGAGCCCGTACAGTCAAACGACAAGTCTGATCGCTACGAAACTTGAAATCCTACAATAATTCACCATTTCAAAACCGATGAAACAAGTTTCATTGAAATTCAGGACAGTGGCCAAAATGTCAAATTTCACGTTAATTAAATAAATTAATTTAATCACTATTCAAATTCAAATTTAATAACTAACAAATTTTATTATTTTTGATTACTTAGTTATTAATAATCTTTTAAAACAAATTTCCACATCCGTTCAATGTTAAATATTACACTAATGATGGTGTTCAAATTTAATATCAATAAATTCAATTGATTATTATTTTAAATTCCAATAAATCTATTTATTTGATTTTTTTCTTATTATTCAATTCAGTATTACTCTACGGATATGATCAACATTGGTTTATATCTTATTATGTTAATATTCAACAATTGTCATATTAATTCATATTAATGCAATATTTAATTACATTTATTGCAATTGATTCACAATTAAGTTTCAACGGGTTAAATAACGCAATGCTAGTTAAACCATTGTTATAACTTATGATTTCAAACCCAATCCTCTGTTTATTGTTAATAAACAAAACTAATAAATTCACATACTGATTTATTATTCGATACTAACTAATTTCAAGTAATTACATACAATTTCACTATTTAATACAACATTTGGTTTATTTACTCATTTATAGTTTATAACCAAATTTTATAATTACAATCATTTTAATTACTTAAAATTTCATCAAAATGGATATCAATTACCTTATATTAACACTATTACATTACATTCTAGTTATTTTTCTGATTATTATATCTTAAATTTTTAATTTTTCCACAACATTAAATCCCATAACTTATTTAATTAATAAGCTTAATTATTGAAATTTATGGGTCGTTACACTCTCCCCCACTCAAAACTTTTCATCCCCGAAAAGGGAAAGAAGGAATTAAAGAATTAATATATTTTATTCAAAGTGTTCACTTTATAATAATAGGTTTACATAATTAAATAAATTAAATAAAATATATCAACTAATGATCAATTTAACCCTTTAATTTTCCAGTTCAATAAAAGTTTGAAAACATTTCCATTTTCACAAAATTCTCCATGTCCAAAATTCACTGAAAATTTTGACAGAGTCTCCTTTGTACGGAGAGGTCTGGAAGAAATAATAATATCAATAATACCAATATATATCATATATTTCAAAATAGTATATCCCAAACCACGGGAAAACAATATAATATCGCCAAAAAACTGTAATACGAAAACGTACTGTTTGTCGGGCAGACAACGCTTATTTATGAAACCAAAAGCAGCAGCTATTGCTTCTATAAACCTGTATTTTACTCATATAATCCAAAAGAGTCAGAATTATGTAAAAGAGAAATATTTAATTATTTCAATAACAAATCAACACAACAAATAATCACTCGCAAACAAAATCATCCAATTATTATATGAAATAAAAGTAACCAATCATACATCCTTAGCATTCAAAACAAATGGTTTATTCAGACTTAGAGCTTTTAATCGTACAAGTGTGATAAATAAACTGCAAAGTATACCCTATGCTCCACAGCCTTAGATAATAATTTCATGGATTATTTATACATCCTTATACAGTTAGAAACATCCATTCCCAAACATCCCATAAGCTCAACAACAATGATTTCAAGTATTATTTAAGACCATTATTATTTATTTCCATTCACATCATTTACCATTCATTTTTTTCCATTCATACAATTATTATTGTGGAAATTAGCCACAAGGGCCTCTTTAGCAAGTGGAATTAGTTTCTATGACACACAACGAAAATAATTACTTTCAAGGACAAAACGTAAAATAATTAGTTTGTATGGCCTAAAAACCTATGAAATTATGTTCCTGAAAGTAAACGGACTAACGAATTTGTCCTTGAAAGTAATTATTCTGCGGATTTTGGCCTTGAAAGTAATTTCTTTAAATGTGTGTCCTAGGAACTAATTGGACTGTGAAGTTTGTCCTTCTTGTGAAATGCCCCATTATTATTTTATTTACTTACACAAGTTGTTTCCATTTCAATTATTTAGATCATCTACGAATTCATTATTGAAGGATTACATACTTTTTGTTTCAGTTTACTTCACATTTATCATTTACTTTGATTTGCTTTTCAACATCAATATTCATTTGTGAATCAAATCATACATAGAATTTCAATTTTTTTCTTCCTATTCATTTCCATCATATATAGCATTATTGAATAATAAATCTATTTCTAATCATTTCAACATTTCTGAAGTTATAAACAATTAACTAATATAGTATTCACTTTTACTATTCAACATGACTTCAAACATTAACTTAAGTTTATAAATCAATTACTTACAATATTCACTTTTCTACTAAATTTGATTCCTAACAATCTCAAACTATTAACTTAAGTTTACAGCAATTTATAACATCAGAATTCTTATTTGTAGAAGTAATTCTATTGAATATCTTCATTACTAAAGTTTTCCTGGTATAATATTCTATTACATATTCTTATTAACGTTACATATTCTATTACATATTATTATTAACATATTCTATTATATATTCATTACTAAAGTTTTAAGGATGCAATTGAATGTTACAGAAGTTTATTTTATTCACTTTAGTTAACAAAATGTTCAATAATTACATCTTCTAAATTTTCACTATTCTTAAATTTACAAGTTACAATTTTCCAGTTTCTTGTACGTTTCATTAATTAAAATTGCTTAAATATTTTTCTTCATTTTAGAACTTCCAATTATCGAAATAGTTATGATTTCATTTCACTACAATAATTGAAATTTCTAATTACAGAACATAAGAACTAAATACCGAATTCCCAATTTCAAATCATTTTAAATTAAAATATATATAATCACATCTTTTATATATAATATACATTCAAAAATTAAAATTTAGATTTGTTTATCAAAACAAATGTGCAGTAAAACTACTATAGCTGTCTTTCTGTAATGACCCGTAATTTTCGATAATTAAAAATACTTAATTTAATAAAGTTTTGGTGGTTTAATGTTGACATAAACAAAATTTATGACGTAATAATAAGAGTATAACTGGAATAAAATGAAATAGTATTAATTTAAGGTAACTGATAACTGCTTTAAATGTAATTCCAATTAATTAAAAGAATTAAAGAGTCATAACTGATATAGATTGTTGATAAATTCTAGTAAAGTATGTATTAATTGATAATTGGATTTAGAAGAGTAACTGACAATGATTAATTAATGAAATAATTAGTAATAAAATGAAATTGAATAAAACTAGTATAGTGTGAGTTGTTATAACATTTGCTTGTAAATAATAAACTTACAATTGTGATTAAATATAGAAATGGTGACAATTGTTATTTGTTCCCAATTTAATCAATCAATTACAAATAAATATAAATAAATGTTGCAACAATGCGAGTTAAGACAATAGCTGCAATTTGAATATAATAAATATATAGAAATGTTAATTTTTCTATAAGGCAAATAGTTAATGAAATAAAAGAGTGGAATCAAGACAAATAAATTAATTGGGATTTCAAAGTATAAATAATGTGTAAAATTGACAAACATTCAATATAATTGAATATAGAAGTTAATACAAATAAAAGATGGAAATTGTAGCATATTAGTATAATAAGATATAAACAAATGTTAACTATGTTATTAGAACAATAATTGACTGAAAAAAATAGAAAAAAAAGGATTGAAAACAAATTTGGTCAACTTATTGGAATTACATTATAATTAATTGGATTTAATTACAGTTGGAATTGAACACTTTAATTAGTGTAATAACAAACATTAAAATTATATGTAAATTTGTTTTAAATTATTGTTAATGTTTAAGTAATTAAAATTTATGAAATTGGTTAGTTTATAAGTACTGAATAAAAAAGTGACTAATTAACTGAATATTAATTTATTTAATTAATGTGAAAATAGTCATTTTGACCACTGTCTCGGATTTCAACGAAACCAGTTTCATCAGATCTGTAACAGTGAATTGTTGCAAGGTTTCAAGTTTCGTAGCGATCGGACTTGTCGTTTGACCGTACGGACTCGAAACACGTAGAAATCAATTTAATTAAAAATCAATTGAAATCAATTTGAAATAAGCTGATTCTGACCTAACTTCTTCATACGATGGAATTAGGACCTGAAACCTGTTCCATTGAGTTTAAAAATATTGAAAACATCTATTTTGATATATGGTATGACCAGTTTTCGTTTTGGAGTCAGAACGAGCATTTTGGGTCATGTAGTCGTTTCAACCAATCGATCTTGTCCATTCAATTCTATTTCTGATCTAGCTATAAATAGCCTGTTACAAAACCCTAACGGTCGTTCTATTTCTTATTCCTAAATGTACAATTCGTTCTGTCTGTTATTTCTTCAAAGGTAGAAGCTAATTCGACTTCAGAAACCCTCAATTCAATTTCAAAACCAAATCCTAAAATCAACTCCTTCAACCCTAACATATTATATATCAGTTCAAAGCTCTCGTCGAGCGTAATTCACAAGCATGATTCATTTTCCAATTGGAATCACCATTTGTCTAGAAATTGAATTTCAACGTCGGTCGTCCATTTTAGGGTTTTAATTTTTCAACGATGGATTTTCGTCGAAACGACGATCTGGGGCGCCATGGCGTTGAGCTCGATGAATGGAGGCCATCCATGTCATTGGTTCATGTCAGAGAGGTCGCATAATGGCTAGAAAACGCCTTAAGTGGTGGGGGCAGCGAAGGAGCTTAGTGGGGCCAGAGGCATGCGCGCCTATGTAGGGGATGCGGCCTGAGGTGTAGGTCGTAGTGATCAGTCTAGATCAAGGTGGTCTGGGTCGTAGGTGATCGTCTAGATGGTCAAAATGTGGGGTAGTGGCGGCTTCGTGTCATTCTCGATATGCTTGTAGGGGTTACATGTGGATGCACGTGCCTGGGAGCAAGGTGTGACGTGTAAGCGATTATTATTGTTTTATTTATTTTTTATTTTCAATTCGTTAACTTCTAATGATAATAACTTTCACGTACGAGGACCAATTCACGTGCGGTTTGATCCGCTGGAGTCGTATCGAAATTCAAGACATTTTGATGCTGGTTTGGACGAATTCTGAGACTATTTGAATTTTGGGCTTAAATTGATTTTTATTCGATTTAAATTCAAAGGTGAGTGCTTTAACCCACTCGCAACTTCTAAAATTTCTTATGTTAGTTAAATAAATTTGTGATGTGATTTGGAATTTATTTATTAGTGTGTGGCATACTTAAATAGTCATTTCAGTTAATTTGAATTAAATTTCAATTAAATTTCCATTTAATTTATTATTGAATTGCCAGTTAATTACTTGTTAATGATAATCAGTTATTTATTAATGTTTATTGGTTGATTTGGATGATGATTGTGATATTTGTTTGATTTTGATGTTTGATGACTGGATGTTGTATTTTATATTGTTATAACATTGAAAGTACCCTATGGGTTGAAATGATACATACCCGAATGATCTATAGATTAAGGAAAAATCTTTATGGGTTGAAATGATTGACTTGAGCGATTTTATGGATTTGTATTTAATTCGAGATTGTGGTTTGAAATGATAATTAACCGTAAAGATTTAAATTGCGGATTGAAATGATAATTATCCGTATCACTTGACCCTAGGGTTGAAAATTATTTATGGACGCCAGATTGATTAAATTTAATGAATTTTAATTCTTTAAAAATTTGAATTCAGTTAACTAGTATTTTGGATAAGAAATTGATTTATAGAAACAGAAGTATTTCAATAATCCAAGGGTTGATACTGAAAAAGGGAATTGATTTAATAAATTGTTCAAAGAATTTAAATTGGAATTTCAAGGTTGAAGTGTTGAATACAAATGAAATTTATCAGAACCGAGTTATTAAAATTGTCTAGATAACTTTGAAATCTATTTTAGACTAGTTTAAACTATTTTAATCAATGTAAAACTATTTTAATTTATTTAATCTTTTACAACCTATTTAACCTAATTTAATCTATTTTACCTATCGTAAACTAATTAAATTTATTTAATCTATTTTAAATTTATTTAATATAATTTAGATCTATTTAATCTATTTTAAATTTATTTAATCAATATAGAAATCTACTTAATATAATTTAAATCAGTGTAGTCTATAATTAATCTAACTAAAACTTTAAAACCTAATAAAAATCTAATTAATCTATTTAAAATCTATAAATCATTTTAAATCTAAGTAAACCCAATTTAAAACTATTCAAAGCTATTTTACTATTTAATATATATTAAATATATCTAAACTATTTGTAATTACCTAAACTATTTTCTAAAATTTCAGACAGTGTAAAGTGTAGTATTTATTCTTAAATCCTTGATGATGATACAACCTAAGTTGAAATTTAGAATTGATAACTTTTGTGAAATGGCATATTTGAGTAAATATGATTTTGAAAGTGTATGTGATTTTGAAAGTTAATATGATTTGAAAATAATATGGTTTTGAGAATATGATATTTTGATATTAACTATGAAATGACTTTTGAAATGTAAAAATAATCGTCCAGTGTGAAATAAGCATTTATTTGTTAAAGAGACTGAGATCGGATATTGTCATACTCTCTGCTAATACAGAAAACTACTTTAACAACTGTGCACGTGGTAGAGATTCCAAAAATGAAGTAGAATGGTTTGGCGAACGATTTATGTATGAGCTATAACGTGACCCTAACTCCCGTGAGTCGGTATAGATGTGACTAATATAGGAGACGTGCCGGGCCATGTGAGGTCGCACCTCAGATTGGACAAATTTCTTCGATATCATATTATGACTTATGATGATTTGGTGGCCACCCCTCGATTTTGATTATGGGTGTGTGTTCCAGGTGGACGATAGTAGCTGCTATGCGTTACCACCAGTCTGAATCCGCAATTGGTATATCTACCCTCGCATTGCCTCGAGTGCCATGTTCACATGCCCTAGAGCGCCTTCTACGAGTTTGTTTTGTACCATACTTATGGAGTGCCTCTGATAGCCTCCAGTTTACAGAGGAGTTACGGTACTGTATAGACTATGGAAATATATAAAATGTGTTAAGGGGGATGTGGGTAACGTCTTAGCGCTATTTTAATTTTTTTACTTCACTGTAGACATATTATAATAGAGCATCGTACTACACAGTAGATAGTTTAACCGATCCTTAGGAGATGAAAATCTCGAACATCTCTTAAGTTACTACACCCACGTAAGCCACTGGATAGGAGATGTCAAACCCCATAAACATCTCTGACGCCGACACACTCATATTTACCGTTGATAAAACTAACATAAGATTTTTTAGTTCGGACTCAAGTGTTTTGTCTTTTTAAGTCGCTCGGGTTCGCCTGAGCATTTCATGGTTGAAGACCTTATTTCTGAAGGATGAAGACGAAGATTTGTACTATTATTATTTATGATACGTATTCCACTGCATCATGTTGTTTCGCAGCATTTATTTATTTCTTTGTTCCTGTTTTATGTAACTCTAATTTTGTGTTGTAAAAAAATAACCAAATGTATTTATAAAACAGCTTCATGAACTGTTATTTGATTATTATATTTTGTCTTCGGCTATAGATTCTATTTTTTTTCTTTCCTTGCTTTTTTTATTTACCCTAATAACAGTCTGCCATGTTGTACGGTATGAGTCTGACGTGTGTGGTTTATCGTTGATTTAAACTATCTAAAAAGGCGTTCGTTACAGTTGGAATAAGTGTTTTGGTTTAGCGATAACCTTTGCATTGTGGGGTCTGACTCATATTAAATAGGGTGGTAATACCCTAGAATGAGTCGCTGAGTATATATGTGTGTGTGTGTATGAGAGCGTATTTTTTAGTGTTATAGAAGGTTTTATATTGCGTTAATTTGTTTCGTTTTGTATTTATAAAATCTGGTTGGTGCATGGACGCTATGATATCGATAAGGATTTAAAACACTTAATAGGTCAGATTGACATAATATTTGTTTTGAAATGTAGGAAAATGAAATAATTTTGCCTATTATATATTTTTTGTGATAAAATAACAATGTTATAAATGATATATTTGGTTGTAAAATATTTTTTGTTAGGTAGTGAAATTTATAAATATTGGTTGAAATAAGGTTTGTAAATAAAATAAATATAAATTAGAAAATTTAGAACTTAATTCTAGGATTTTAAAATTTTCTTTCGAAGGATTTTAGAATACAATATTAATATTATTTGGAAGTATTTTCTAATATAAATATTTCAATGTGATTTGGATGGAAGTTTTAAAAAGAATATTTAAGGAAATAACTTCTGTACTCTCCTCTCTGTCACTGGAAAATAATTTCGATGATGAGTGCGTGCATCATCGACATTCATTTTTGAGTTTCAAAGTGGGAAGACCACTGTAGTAGTTTTACTACACATTTATTTTGATATACAAATCTTAATTTTCAATTTCCAAATATGATCGATATGTATAAAGGATATGATTGTATATACATACATTATTTTAAAATGATATGAAATGGAACCCGGCATTTAGTTCTTAAATTTCCATAAATTAGAGATTTTAAATATAGTAATGAAATGGAATTTTAACTATTTAATAATTGGAACTTCGAAAATGAATTTCAAGAGATTAAATGCTAAGTAATTAATGAAATATACAAGAAATTTGAAATTTGTAGCCTATAAATCAAAGGATATGAAAGTCTAGAAGATGTAATTATTAAACATTTTGCTAGTAAAAATAAATATGATAACTTGTGCAACTTTATATTACATTCTTAAAAGACATAAATATAACTTACCAAAATGTAAAAAGTTGAAATGTTAATAGGTTGTGTAATAGAATATTGTGCAAGTAAACTTTAGTAGATAAAAGTGTTCAAGAGAACTACTTTTATAAATAAGAATACTAATATTATAAATTGCTATAAACTTAGGATTAATAGTTGAAATGCCACTAATTAAATGTAATAAAAATGAACAATGTAAGAAAAAAATATTATAAACTTAAGATAACTTTTTAAGCTATTTATAATCAGATTAAATAGTAAAGGTGAATACTGTAATTAAATAATTGTAACTTAAAGTAATATTGAAGCCAATTATAACTCAAATGAGTACTATATTAATAGAATGATTATAACTTTAGAAAACATTGAAATGATTTGAAAATGGATTTAATATTCAATAATACTATATATGAAAGAATGAATGTGAAAAAGAAATATCTATAAATGGTAAATTAAATTGTAAAGAAACTTACCTAATAATGTATAACCCAATAATAAAAATAAAAATAACTTATTTGTGCAATGAATGTAAGGTAATAAAATAAAAGAAAATGACAGTATATGAATAAAGGAGAAATGAACTTTTGTAAGTAATAACGAATGTAATTAATGAAAATAAACATTACACGAATGAGAAAATAAAAGTAAATGACGAAATGAGATAAAAAATCAAACTAAATTGTAAATGTGAAGTGAACCGAAATAAATTATATACAATACTTCAATAATGAACTTAATTATGATACAAATAAATGAAATTGATATAACTTATGTAAGCAAAGAATGCAAATTAATGAAATAATATAACGACCCTGACTCGACCTTCGAGAATCGGCACCAAATACATTATCCGTATTGGAATGCCGCTGATTCAAACGTCGAATCTGGTTCGCCGGAGCTTATAACCCATTAAGTGAACAACACAATGGAACGTAAAGAATAATTTTATTGACATACGATATTTGATACTACACATTGATACAAATGATAATCAACATTATCAGAGATACACAACAGCGGAAAGATAATAGCACCAGAAGAAAAGATAACATCACCAGCGGAAAGATATCTTTAATGCCAAGCAAGAGAGAAAGAAAATCCGACACTACTGCAACTCCATAGCTAAAGTTCCAAACCACAAGCTCGAACCCCCCGTCATGTTGCATTAAGCAAGGTCGATGCATAGTGAAACAATGCGATCACCAAATCCAAAGACTTCAAAGATTTCCAAACAGAAGGCTGAAGGCTATATCTACTGGCTGATTATCTGAAAATCTGGATGTAGGCTGCCCGTATAGAAAATTGTAGGCACCCAGAGTTTAGAAAGGGAACAATAAACTCCAAGTCAATCATGGGACTGGTGTGAGCAAACAAAAATAGTTTATTTAAACAAAATAAACAAAAGAAAAAAAAATTGAAATCCGCTATGCTTTTTGGAAAATGAAACTACTATAAGGCCTCTTGGCGCACACACACAATGCAATTGCACACTTGGGGGAGATTTCTCCTTATGATAGTCAAACAGGCTTGATACGCAAAATGCTTTTGATATTATTATTAGTGCACAGTGGAAAACATTTGCAAGTATAATATTAATCTTAGCCAGCATACATACCATTATAGTATGCCTACTACAACTACCATATTAGATGGCAGGTTCTACAACTAAAACCGTATAAGGCACGTATTGGATGATTGGATTTCCAACAATGGTCAGCTAAGGAACTTCCGATGCCACATGGGTACGCCTCTGGAGGGATGCCCAGAGAACCTAACCGGATCTCTACCAATACAAGGCCGAATTACCTTTGTAACTAGGTAACTACTGACACGAGTTTGCCATCCCTCGGTCATCACCGACCTTTATCCAAGGGCCCTCAACACCAACAACCGCAAAGCAATAGATTTTCAGCAACCACATAAGTTAAGTATCTAGGCTCCATACCATGATACCACATTTATCCAGAAGGAAATGGACATAACCTAAGGGGCGCTAACCCCAATAACCTTGTTGCATCCTTCCTGTTTCTCACTTTAATTTAAATTTTAGGAATTTTAAAAGTATTATTTCAAAAGTATTATTTTGGGAATTTAAATTTAACCCACGTTTATACTTTAAAGGCTATAACTTGTGCATATTTGATCGAGTTTTTTTGAAACGAAAAGCATTTGTTTTCAAATGATAATGGCTTTCATAATATGCAAGAATTCCTAGTTTTTTTAAAGGATTTCAAGTGCTTTAAATGGAAGTTGTTTTGAAAGTTATGAATGAATCTTAGATAAAGATTGGTGAACTTTGTTTTCAAACCAAAGAAGATCTTAAAGGTATATCTTTTGTATAAAAGACTTGAAACGGAAATTGTTTTGAAAGTTATGAACGAATCTTTGTGAAAGATTAGTGATCCTTTGTTTCAAATTGAAGTGGATTTTTATGACGACCCAGAATTTTAAACATTTGAAATTGAAATATTTAATTGATTTTAAATATTTAGAAGTTAGTTTAACTTGAATTTCAAAATTAACTATAGATTAGGCAATTTAATTATTGAATTTAATTTATTGAAGTTGGATAAAATTTTGAAACTTCAATTTTAAGCCTATTAAAAATAATTCAAAGGTTTAGGAAATCCATATTGATAATACTGAAGGTAATAGAAACTACAGAATTGAATTTGAAAGTGAATTGTTCAGTTTTGAAATTATATCGTTTAAATCGATATTTTAAAATAGCATTCCGAGGCAAAGTCTCGAAATTCGACGAAACTAGTTCCGTTGGATCCGTAATATTGTATTTTTCTCGGATTTCAATTTTCATAGTGTTTGGAGTTGTTGTGTGAGCGTACGATATATAAACGCGCTGAAATTTATATCGGGAATTTAATATTTTAAATCGATTTAAAAAGCTATCTTCCACATAGGGCTGAACTGGGCTTCGAAAAACATTCAATTGTGTTCGGAATACGAGCAAAACATTATAATCGCCTGGGGCACGTGTTATTCGGAGTTCGTTTGAAAAGCAAGTTATAGTTTGAGACAAAATTAAAATAATATTAATAAATACATATTTATTCACGCTCAGTCACAACCATAAAACTAATCTGGTAGCCGCCTTCATTGCAAATCTATGGTCGCTCGTTTCTTTCCTAATCGAATCAAAATCAATTCGTTCAAAAAAAATTCGCGATCGAGTCACGGCGAGAGGGCGACGACGTAGAGGCTGCAGCAAGCTAGCGTTCGCCATCAAGGGTATCGATCGCGTGAGGGCTGTTCGAGGTCGCGAGCAAGCGTGCGAAGTCGAAGCGCTCGCGGTGGCGCTCGCGGCTGTTTGTGGTGGTTGAGATATTGGCGGCACGGTCGAGGTCGAGAAGTGGTCGCGTGCGATGGTGCCGGTGACTACACTCGCAAGCGAAGTATGGTGCGTCGATCGTGAGCGCATGGAACTGGGGAGGATTGGGCATCACGTCGGCGATTGGAGAGGCATCTCGAGTAGGTTGGAGGGTTTCGAGCAATGGCCTAGGTTGCTTGATTTAAAGTAAAGTATATGCAAACTATTCAATTCAAATTAAATTTGAAAATGAATATTAATATGTAAAGAAATATAAAGGGAAAATTAATTGGTTTAAAATTTGAAAATATTAGTTTAAGATAAAATCATGGGTTAATTTAAATTTTCAACTAAAAATTTAATTATTCGAATGGTTCGAGTATTAATAAATTTATATAATGTTTATTCAAAGTCAAAATTATGAAGAAAACGAACTGGAATGGAAATGGATTGCAAATCAAAGGTGATATCTTCTCACTCAAGTTCAAATTGGAATTTCCAGTTTGATTTTAAACAGTTAAATTTAAATTGGTTGACTGTGTGCTTGGATGATTGATTTATAATAATTATTCACTGGATGATATTATATATATAGTAGTATATAGTATATATTGGATGATTGATTTCCCGCATTATATAGCGGATGAGACCCTATTGCGCCGCATAATAGCGAATGATATTTTATAAATACCATATACCGCGATATTCCACCTTGAAGTGGAATTGGTATTTAATTGTTGTGCTAACGTCTGTGGATGCAGGGAAACGGGTTGGAGGGATCCAACTGGATTCCTCAAATATTGAATTTGTTTCATATGTTATGTGTTGATAATCTCTGTGTGATTATATCGTAATTGAAATCATTGTAGGCCAAAATTTAGCCAAATATATTTTTGGTATCGTAAGATACCAGAAATAAATAAATTAGATTTTTAAATTAAGTAGAAAACCTATAGTGAAATCCTATTAAATAAATTCAGAGAACATGGGAAAAGATTTGATAAAGGAATTTATTTTTTTAAAGGCAGTAAATTTTTAAATCAAATAAAAAATTGATTTGGTGTTTTAAAATAAATCTTTGGGAAATCAATTTGAAATTTGATTCGGTGTTTAAAATAAGATTTGAAATCAAATTGGAAATTGATTTGGTGTTTGTATACGATTCTTGAAATCGATTTAAAAATCCTATATCAGTGGATATTTTGGAATTTAAGATTCACAATGGGAATTTTATAAAAGAAAGGGAAATTTTTTTAAAAAAAATAAATATCGTTTTATTTCTAAAAGCCTTGAAAGGATTTTACGGATTTGGAACAAAAATTTAAAGTAAATCCAGAAGGATTTATAAATTGATTTGAATGAACCATTTTAGAATGGAAGGTGTACTTTCCTTGGAAAGCTGAGTATGATTTCGAAGTAGCCTATAAATATAAGTTGAAAATTTTTAAGGATTGTTTTAGAAAGGATACTTTGAATAAATTATTTTCTTAACTGGTTTCAAATCTTTAAAGTATGGATTTATTTAATTACTTATAAATAGGATTATTTTAAAGATTGGAACTGATATTTGTCTTAGGAAACGATTATTTAAATAGTTATACTTTATCTGCTGTTAATCCGCCTTTTTACCAGGCCATGGACATGCGGGTTTAACTTAATCGGTTGCACGTTCGTCAAGGCTGGTGTACGATGGATTCAGTCGACTGGATGGATGGATGGATGACGCAACGTGCTTAGGAGATGGAAATATGGCTGGATAAAGATGGATCAACTATAGTTTGGGTTTAGGAAATATGGTTCGGCATTGGCAATCATTCGGCATGGTAGGTCGACCGGCACGATGGATCGTTCGGCATACGAGGTCGCTCGGCACGTTGGATCGTTCGGCATTGGTAGGTCGCTCGGCATCAGGGATCGTTCGGCATGGCAGGTCGTTCGGCAGGATGGATCGTTCGGCATCAGGGATCGATCGGCATTAGACGTATCGCTCGGCATCCTAGCAGCGTTCGGCATGGAAGTAGCGTTCGGCATTAGACTAGCGTTCGGCATGATGGCATCGTTCGGCATTGGACGAGTGTTCAGCATGGAAGCATCATTCAACATCCAACCTCGTTCGGCATCAGACATCGTTCGGCATCGGGG
Organism: Allium cepa; assembly: GCA_030765085.1. Lineage (NCBI taxonomy): Eukaryota > Viridiplantae > Streptophyta > Magnoliopsida > Asparagales > Amaryllidaceae > Allium > Allium cepa. The sequence goes on from CM060946.1 coordinate 176,871,712, forward strand.
TAGTTCGGCACTCATTAGTGGCTCGGCCTTTGGATGGTTCGGCATTCGATGGTGGCTCGGCATAAGGAGGAGGACGGCAGATGCCGCTCGGCATAAGGTCCTGGTTCGGTATTAGGAGGTTGGCTCGGCATTAGGAGGTAGGTCGGCCTGAGGGTTTAGAAAAGGATGGTACGGCCGTGGTTGTTGTTCGGCACTAGTAGTTCTGTTACAATGGGAAGCACGGTTTGGCATATGGCCTTGGTGGGCCGGAATCATTCAGAGAGCCCAACATCTAACTGGACGTGTCTATAAATAGAGCACGTAGAGCTTCAGAAAAAGGGACTTCATTTTTATCTTCTTCTTCTTCTCATATGCTTTCGGACTTTCTATTTTCTAAGGCTAAGGCTGGCCTACCACTTGTAACTATAACTGATTCTCATATCGATAAGAAAGAAAACTTATGGAGTGGACGTAGGCCAGAGTTAGCCGAACCACTATAAAATCTATTGTTCTTTACTGCTTTCGTTTTAATTTTGACTGTTCTTCATATTATTACTCTCTACACACACTCTATCTATTATCAGTAACTGTTAATTGGTGCTTTCATTTACATTTGGGTGTTAGTGACCAATTTTGGCGCTAACATTTTGGTACTTTCACTGAGAGTTGAACTCAGGAATTTTGGAGTTAGAAACTTGGATTTAAAAGAGCAATGGCTAGACCATCAGCAAGGAAGCAAGTAATGGAAAGGAGCAATCAGGAGGGAAGTCAAGAGGCTTCCTCTGGAGATGGAGCAGGTGGAGCATCCATTTACATCACTAGAGAGGAAATGGAGGCGATGATGAAAAGACAAGAGGAGATGATGCAGACTCTTCTCAGACAATTTGCACAAACAGAAAATGCAGGAGCTCAGATCCATGGAGCTGGATCAGAAGCACTCAACCAGCAAGCAGAGGGAATAGCTCGGCAGGGGGCAACCCCCAATCAGCAAACAGCTATCAATCCAGATGGATCTAGACTTGGGGGCATACCACCAGGAAATGTTGGACCAACCCATGGAGGGATACCAGACGATGTTGTGCAACCCGACACCAACAGGAGTGCAGGAGTGCGAGATGAGGAGTATGTGCCAGAATTCCCTCATAAACTCGGGGGGCAGACTAGAGGCGATGGACAAGGATTACATCTTGGCGGCAACGACAGATTAGCGGAGATGGTTAGACGGGCTATGAGAGGTGGATTGGTAAATAGAGACTTGGAGGATGTAAATAGTAGTCCTTTTACTCCTACTATCAGGCAAACTAGGAACCCACCCGAATTTAAGCTACTAAATTTGGAAATGTATAATGGGAAGGCGGATCCAACGGTTCATCTGACAAAATATATAAGGCATATGGAGGTATTGGGGGCATCGGACGAGGTCATGGCTCGATGCTTCCCATTGTATTTGACAGATATCGCAGCTATGTGGTTTAGACTGCTGGAGAATGGTTCTATCGGCACATGGACGGAGCTAATTGAGAGGTTTATGAGACAGTTTCGGGTCCACATAGTTAGACCCAAGAACGTGATGACTCTGACATCTATGAAACAATGGAAAGGGGAATCGCTCAGGGATTTCTTAACCAGATTCAACGCAGCGGTAGCCTCAGTGGATCGACCCGATCTGTCAATGGTTTTGATGGCAGCCGTCTCGGGAACCGCGGATAACTCGGATTTCAAAATATCATTGGAACGGGACCCACCGAGGGATCTCGGGGAGTTCTATCATGAGGCGGAAAGGTTCTTGAGACAGGAGGATGCGCAGGCTGAGAGAGTAGGGAGAGAGGCTGAAGCTTATGTAGTGAGGGGTGGAGGTCCATCCAGGGAGGATCTAAGTAAAGATGATAAAGGGAAAAGGAAAACGAATGGAAATGGTGGCACTTCGAAGAAACCTCGGAGGGAGTTAAAGTTTTCTTCTTACACAGATTTAACTGAGACTCTAGAAAGGATTTACTTGGACACTCGAGGGCAGCTCCAATACCGAAGGCCAGCAAAGAGAGAGCCTTCAGAATACGAACGGACATCGGGAAAGCATTGCCTATTCCATGAGCTAGATGGGCACAACACAAACGACTGTAGGCATTTAAGGGATATCATTGAGCAGCATGTAAGGAATGGTCACCTACAGCAATATGTCAGGAATCGAACTACGGCAGGGGAGCAAGAGCAGCCACTACCTACCTCTAGCAATGGCGGCATTGGGTCTGGTCAACGCCGGTTTACTATCAACTAAACAGGTTCATGGTTTTGAATAAGTAATGGAACTCAAAGTAATACGGCTAGGTCACTTACACACGTACGGGATTGAGGACGGTCCCTAGGCGTGCTCTGAGATGACTGAAAACCGTACTACTTGAGTCTATGAAATTCTGCTTTCTTTCTAGTTTTCTGCAAACTTTGGTTCTCTCTTTCGTATTTCGGACATTTACTTTTCTTTGGTATGGTTTTGGAGTTTGGATTGAACTCCCGATTTGGTTGGTTTTTTCTTAGTTTCCCATTCTGGTTTGGATGTTTGATTTTTTGATATGGATTTCTGGTTTTATATTTGGTTTTCGATCAATGTAATAAACAGTTCAGGTTTTATAATTACCGCCCGACCGGAGAGACGGGGCAATGGTCACAAGTTACGAGTCCCTTCGCCGGAGAGCGAAGAAATGGACTCGGGCAGAATGTAAAAAGTCCTTGACCGGAGAGTCGAGGCCGGAGAATATAAAAAGTCCTTGACCGGAGAGTCGAGGCCGAAGAATAAAAAAAAGTCCTTGACCGAAGAGTCGAGGCCAGAGAATAAAAAAAGTCCTTGACCGGAGAGTCGAGGCCGGAGAATATAAAAAGTCCTTGACCGGAGAGTCGAGGCCGGAAAATATAAAAAGTCCTTGACCAGAGAGTCGAGGCCGGAGAATATAAAAAGTCCTTGACCGGAGAGTCGAGGCCGGAGAATATAAAAAGTCCTTGGCCGGAGAGTCGAGGCCGGAGAATATAAATAGTCCTTGACTGGAGAATCGAGGCCGGAGAATATCAAAATCCTTAACCGGATTGCTGAGGCCGGTGAATATCAAAGTCTTTGATCGGAGAATCGAGGCCGGAGAACATACAAGCCCGTGATAGAAAAGTCAAGGATGGAACAGGATAACACGACCCGACGAGGTCTACAAAATCAAGATTAAGCCCGGAGAGGTCGTGGATTTGATGATATGGTTACAAAAAGGATGTGGACTTTGGATATCAGATTTGAGGCTATTCAAAACACACCTTCCAATAGCAAGGCATGTTTTGGGGGGCAAGTGTTAACCCACCTTTTTACCAGGCCATGGAAATGCGGGTTTAACTTAATCGGTTGCACGTTCGTCAAGGCTGGTGTACGATGGATTCAGTCGACTGGATGGATGACGCAACGTGCTTAGGAGATGGAAATATGGCTGGATAAAGATGGATCAACTACAGTTTGGGTCTAGGAAATATGGTTCGGCATTGGCAATCATTCGGCATGGTAGGTCGACCGGCACGATGGATCGTTCGACATACGAGGTCGCTCGGCATGTTGGATCGTTCGGCATTGGTAGGTCGCTCGGCATCAGGGATCATTCGGCATGGTAGGTAGTTCGGCAGGATGGATCGTTCGGCATCAGGGATCGATCGGCATTAGATGTATCGCTCGGCATCCTAGCAGCGTTCGGCATGGAAGTAGCGTTCGGCATTAGACTAGCATTCGTCATGATAGCATCGTTCGGCATTGGACGAGTGTTCAGCATGGAAGCATCATTCAACATCCAACCTCGTTCGGCATCAGACATCGTTCGGCATCGGGGTAGTTCGGCACTCATTAGTGGCTCGGCCTTTGGATGGTTCGGCATCCGATGGTGGCTCGGCATAAGGAGGAGGACGGCAGATGCCGCTCGGCATAAGGTCCTGGTTCGGTATTAGGTGGTTGGCTCGGCATTAGGAGGTAGGTCGGCCTGAGGGTTTAGCAAAGGATGGTACGGCCATGGTTGTTGTTCGGTACGAGTAGTTCGGTTACAATGGGAAGCACAGTTCGGCATATGGCCTTGGTGGGCCGGAATCATTCAGAGAGCCCAACATCTACCTGGACGTGTCTATAAATAGAGCACGTAGAGCTTCAGAAAAAGGGACTTCATTTTTATCTTCTTCTTCTTCTCCTCTGCTTTCGGACTTTCTATTTTCTAAGGCTAAGGCTAGCCTACCACTTTGTAACTATAACTGATTCTCATATCGATAAGAAAGAAAACTTCTGGAGTGGGCGTAGGCCAGAGTTAGCAGAACCACTATAAAATCTATTGTTCTTTACTGCTTTCGTTTTAATTTTAACTGTTCTTCATATTATTTCTCTCTACACACACTCTATCTGTTATCAGTAACTGTTAATTGGTGCTTTCATTTACATTTGGGTGTTAGTGACCAATTTTGGCGCTAACATCTGCTAATTTTATTTTAAAATTAGTTAGGAGTTAAAATCTTATATGTGATAATTAGTATAATATTTTCATAACCAATATTTTAAGTAAGTATTTAAGATGGTTTTATTTCAAATGTTCCAAGAAAATTTTGGATAAATATTTTTGAATTATTTTAACTCGGCAGATTTCCAGTGGAAATGAATAAATATTTGGGAATGTATTTCGCGTAAGGAAAATTGATTTAAAATTTGTTTTCAAAGTATTGAAATGTGGGAGGTAATTTGAAATCTTTTTTCAAATGGTTGAAGTGTGAAATATATCTTGAGGAAATATTTTGAAAAAAAATAATTTGGGAAATTTATTTAAATCTAGCAAAGTGTTGTGGATTTTGATTGATAGTTAAATAATCGACTATCAATATTGTCCTTTAAATGGCATTTGAATTTCGATCTGATCGGAGGTTGGATTCCAAGTGGATATCCGAAAACCACATCGAACCTTTGTGATCGTGATGGATCTTTTATTTAAAAGATCAATGTGGAAATTGTTGTAATTTGTTAAAATCTGAATGTAACACTTATTTTTAAAAATAAGCGCGCGTTATTCGGATTAGCCGGTAGAGGACCTTGTTTCTTAAAACCCATTTCGAATAACGATATGATGAAATTGGATTGTATTTGAAGACGGTGTTGAAGACCGTGTATTTTCGAAAGTGAAAGGATTACCTATCGAATGTATTTGCACCGGGTTGCTCCGGTATAGAGATTTTATCACCTTCGTGATGGGAATTCCGGACGTGATATGTGAATATCCGGATTTGCAAGGGCTTCTTTGAAGTGCCTTCCGTTCCGTTCGATCCCGGAACGGACTTGTATGGATGTGAGTCTGACGTTACACTTTGAGATATAAAGAAGGTTTCTATCAAATACATTTCTGTTGGTGGCGGAGAATTTATTCTATTAGCTTAACACCCTTCTTTGAGACGTACGAGCTCAGAGGTTATGTAGTTAATCGTTACTAGTAATGCATTTCCAATTTGGTAATGTGGCATACGAAGTGCTGCTGATCATTTGTTGATCAAAGCATGACTTTGTGAAAAGTGTAGCTCTGTGGACGAGACCTCATCAGACCTTACACCCCGGAAATGGTCGAAATAGGAAAGATGCGGCAAGGTTATGAGGGTCGCCCTTTAGGGTAAGTCATTTCCTTCTAGAAAAGGGTGGTATCGTGGTATGGAGCCCAGATATTTAACCTATGCTGTTACCGCAAAATTTATTATACTTTGTGGTTGTTGCTTTATGGTAACGATCCTCGGATAAACGTCCCAAAGGACCGGGGGATGGCATATCGAGTAGTAGTTACCCAGTTACTAAGGTAACTCGGCCTTGTGTTGGCAGAGATCCGGGTAGGTTCTCGGGACGTCCCTCCAAAGGCGTACCCATGTGGCATAGGAAGTTTCTTAGCCTGACCATTTGTTGGAAATCCAAAGAAACAATATGCGCCTTGTACGGTTTTAGGTGTATAACCTACCATGGAATGTGGCGGTAACCTGCTATTGAACGTGGTAGCTATAGTAGGCATACAATAATGGTTGTATGCTGGCTAAGATTAATATTATACTTTCAAAATATTTTCTGCACTATGCACTAATGATAATATAAAAAAAATTGCGTATTAAGCGTGTTTGACTATCATAAGGAGAAATCTCCTCCAATTCTACGTTTACATTGTGTGTGTGGCGGGAGGCCTAATGGTAGTTGCATTTTCCAAAAGCATAGCAGATTTCTTTTTATTTTCTTTGTGAAAATATCTGTTTTTAAGATCTCACACCAGTCCCACGAATGACTTGGAGTTTATTATTTACTTTCTAAACTCAGGGTGCCCATAATTTTCCACACGGCAGCCTAGAGTCAGCTTATCATTATTCGGGAGCAAAGTCAAGATGCTGTTGTTGAATCAGGAGTTGGAGCTGGATGGCGAGGCGTATCACTTATATATGTAATATTTCTTTCCGCTGTTTGTTGTTTCACACTCTGATCTGATAATGTAATGTGATGTAATGTAATAACTGATATAGTGATTCTGTTTAAAGATATTTATTTATCTATTATATTTGTACCGCTGCGAAGTGTGAGATTCTGTTTATCGTTTCTGTTTCTTCTTCTATGTTCTTCTTCTTTAAACCCTAATGGTTCGGTTTTTTGGCATTCGACTGTTTGGCATTCGACACAGTGGACGTATTGATGTCGACTTTCAGGCGTTGAAAAATTGGGTCGTTACATTTTCGGTATCAGATCATTTGGTTAAGATATAACCTTGGCATTGTAGGGTGTTACTTATTAGAGATAGAGTCAGCAGTACTCTAGAATGAGTGTGAGTGTAATAATAGATATGAGTGCGTATTCGTTAGTGAATATAAAATTGTTTTATATTGTGTTGGTTGGTTTGTTTACTGGTATATGGATTCTGGTCAATACGAGTAATTAACGTTATTGATTGGGATCTCTAAACACTTGTACAGAACAAATTCGACACGATATCGTTTTAAAATAGGGTAAATGAAATAATTTTACCCAAACCATTTTCGTATATAAAAGAAATAAATTTTCTCTGAATTATTATAATATATGGTTGCCAGGTTGCTAGGAAGCAATAATATTAGACTATTATCATCGTCGTATGAGGAATTGAAATCAAAACCAAAAGCTAAGAAAATAAAAATCAAAATAGGATTTGTAAGTGTAAACTGTAAATGAGATTTATAATTTGAAATAGAATTCTAGAGAAATATTTGGAAATGTTCTTGAAAATATTTGAAATTCGGGAAGTTTGGAAATTAAATTCCTTTTGAGATTGGAAATAGTTTTCAAAGGTTTTGGAAAAGGGTTGTGAAGGTATGAAAGCTCTAAACTCTTTTTGGTCACTGGAAAATAATTCCGATGATGATCGCGACATCATCGGTGTTCATTTTCGATTTTCCAGAAGAGGAATTGCTATCAAATTAATTAAACGAAAAGTTATTTGGAAAAACTTGGTTTGGTTTTGAAATTCAAAGGATAATTTGAATTGTTTTCAATAATGGTTTTGGAAAAGGTGGAAAGGCTCTGGAATTAAAAATAGTTATGGAATAATAAGTTTGAAACTTAGGAAATTCAGATTTAAACTGAAATTAACTTAAGTTAATTTGAATAAAGGTGAATTTTAGATGTCTAATAGACTAAGATGATTGGAATAAAATTATTAAGGTGGAAAATAAATTGTGAATGAATGAATGAATTTGCAATTGTAAGTATAAGAAAGTGAATTGAATGTTGAAATTCATTTCAAATTTGTAAGTATATTGAAATGGAAATGGAATTGAATTTGGTTTGTATTAAACAAGTGAAATATTGAAATAAAATTAGTACATAAAACTAATTAAAGGAATGACGAAATTGAATATGATTTGAAATGAATCGAAATTCAATAATTGTAAACGAAAGTTAATATATTAATAGAGGTGAATAAAATTGAATTTTTAATCAATTAGAATAATATAGGTTTGTTTAAAATTAAAAATGAATTAAATGTAAGCAAGTGGGTTGTAAACCCTTCAAATTGAAAGAAAATGGTATATGAATTAATTGAAAACAGTTGAATTAGTACTAAAACTATATAAATTGCTTACGGAAAGTGTTTAGTGTGCATTGCTTTTAAAATTCATGTGTTTAACTATTGCAAATAAGTGAAATGTTGTTAACCTTCATATATATGACACTAACATGTTTTAGTTGAGTAAGTACAGGTTCAGGGAAGTTGTTGGGCTGGATTTGATTGTGCAAAATGCTAAATAAGGTACGCCTACGCAATAAAAACAGGAATATGAACCTTTTTTGTTTTTTCCGACCGGGTGGGTCGATGTATATATATTTATATCTTTTTTCAAATTGCGAAAGCTCCTCCATACAAAGGGGACTCTACCAAAATTTTCCAAAAATTTTGGGAGATAACAAAATTTTGGGAAAATTTTTGTTAGCGACAAACGTTTTCAAAATTGGAAATTAAAGTAAATTAGTGAATGAAACTAATTTAAAATAATAATATGAATCGGTTATAATAGAAAGATAAAATTCAATATTCAGAAGTTAAATTGAATCCAAATAGAATTGAAAGTGTAAATCGAATTCAAATGAAATTGAAAATGCAAGATTGAATGATAATTGATATATAACTTCAATAGTGAAATAAAAATGGTATAAGAAGTATATATTGAAGATTTTGTAATGGAATATGCAAAATAAATTTGAATGTTGTAATTGGATATTATGGCTAGCGGGATATACAAGTGTATTAAAGGAAATGGAATTGGGATTTTGAAGATAAATTTGAAATTGCCCGATAAAAAGTTATGTATTTAAATTTCTATAGGAAATTTGGTGATTTTCTTGTCTAGCCACTTGGATTTTTGTTTTCTTTTTGAATCTGAGGTCCTGTGGTGCCATTTTGTAGTCGTACCGAGCTAGCCGCGCAAAGGAGACACTGGTGAAATTTTTCGAAAATTTAGGGAGTTAGAAAATTTTGAAAGTTTAAAATTTGAATTTAAATTTAAATTTGAATTGGTTAAGCAAACAAGGTTGTTTGGAAACTTATAATTGAAGTTGGAAAGTTTGTTAAATTAATGATGGGTCTTAAATAAAAAGATTTGTTTTGGGCAAGTTAATAAAACTATTTGGATTGGGAAAAATAATAAATGGGTTAAGGATCATTCTTCTTAATAGGTAATTTCAGGACAAAATTCTTTAAGGGGGGATGGATGTGACGACCCAAAATTTTGAACATTTGAAATCAAAATATTTAATTGATTTTAAATATTTGTAAGTTAGTTTAACTTGAATTTCAAAATTAACTATGGATTTGGCAATTTAATTATTGAAATTAATTTATTGAAGTTGGATAAAAATTTGAATCTTCAATTTTAAGCTGATTAAAAATAATTATATGGTTTAGGAAATCCATATTGATAATACTGAAGATAATAGAAACTACAGAATTGAATTTGAAAGTGAATTGTTCAGTTTTGAAATTATATCGTTTAAATCGATATTTAAAAATAGCATTCCGAGCCACAGTCTCGGAATTCGACCAAACCAGTTCCATTGGATGTGTAATATTGTATTATTATCGGATTTCAATTTTCGTAATGTTAGGAGTTGTGTGAGCATACGATATATAAACGCACTGAAATTTATATCGGGAATTTAATATTTAAACTCGATTTAAAAAGCTATCTTCCACATAGGATTGAATTGGGCGCCGAAAAACGTTCTGTTGTGTTCGGAATACGGGTAAAACATTATAATCGCTTGGCGGCACGTGTGATTCAGAGTTCGTTTGAAAATCATGTTATAGTTTGAGACAATATTAAAATAATATTAATAAATGTATATTTATTCTAGCTCGATCACAACCCTAAATCTAATCTGGTAGCCGCCTTCATTGCAAATCCATGGTCGCTCGTTTCTTTCCTGTAAGGACCCGGTTCTTCGACTTTCGAAAATTCAACATCGATACTCACTTTATCGACTGCCGAGCAATCGAACGACGGAAAACCGAACACTTAGGGTTTTAAGAAAAAGAAAAGGACAGAAGAAGAGATAGGAAGGTAGAAAATAGAGAGGAAAGAAAATAGAAAATAGAACGGAAAAGAAAATAACAGAACAATAACAGAATCTCACAATTCGCAGCGGAACAACATATATTAATAAATGAATAATCTTTAAACAAAGAACTATATCAGTTATTACATTACATCACATTTGATTACATCATCATCAGAGTGTATAACAACAACAACATCAAACAACGGAAAAGAAATACTATATACTAGTAATACGCCATGCCATCCATCTTGCCTCCAGCAACTCCAGAATATCCATAATATGCTGATAAACCTAACTCTTGACTGCCCGTGTAGAAATGGGTGGGCACCCAGAGTTTAGGAAGGAAAACAATAAACTCCGAGTCAGTCATGTGACTGGTGTGAGAACTCAAAACAGTTTATTTATCTTTAAAATCAAAAAAAGAGGAATATTTTTAAAGTCAATTCGCAATGCTTTTAAAAATGAGACTACCATAAGACCTCCCGCCACACACACAATGCAAACGCAGACTTGGAGGAGATTTCTCCTTATGATAATCAAAGATGCTTGATACGCATTAAAAAGAACATTTGATATTATTACTAGTGCATAGTGTAGAGAAAATTAATTTCGAAAGTAGAATATAAATCTTAGCCAGCATAGACATTTCGAACTATGCCTACTATAGCTACCATCCAAACAGTGGTGACCACCATAAGTGAATGGCAGGTTCTACAACTAATACCGTACAGGGTTTCGTATTGGGAATTGGATTTCCAACGAATGATCAGGCCAAGGAACTTCCCATTGCCACATGAGAATGCCTCTGGATGGACATCCCCGAGAACCAAACCGGATCTCTACCAACACAAGGCCGGGTTACCCCTAACTGAGTAACAACTGACCGAATATGCCATCCCCGGTCCTTTGGGAACTTCAACCGAGCGCTCGCAATCAATTCACACAATCATAAAGTGTTTTCAACATGAGTAAGTATCTGGGCTCCATACCATGATACCACCCTTTTCCAGAAGGAAATGCACATATCCTAAAGGGCGCTACCCCTCATAACCTTGCCGCATCTTTCCTGTTTTGACCATTCACGGGGTGTGAGGCTCGACGAAGTCACGTCCACAAAAACATACTTTATACAAAAGCCATACTTTGGGTCAACAAATGATCATAGAAATGATCACCAAGGTAGACGATCAAATAAACGATCCTATCACAAATAATCAACACAATGATCATTTACAGCAACATTCAGCATGTCACATTACCAAATTGGGAATATATCGCTGATAACATTCAACTACATAACCTCTGAGCTCGTACGTCTCAGAGAAGGGTGTTAAGCTAAAAGAATAAATTCTCCGCCACCAACAGAAATATATTTGAATGAAATCCGCTTTATATCTCAATTTGTAATGTCATACATACAATCCATACAAGTCTGTTCCGGGCTCGAACAAAACCGAAGGCACTTCTCACGAAGCCCTTGCAATCCGGGTATTCACAATCCCGGTCGAATTTCCCATCACTTAGGAAATCTCTATACCAGGAGCTACCCAGTGCAGAGACAATCGATAGGTCATCCTATCGCTTTCGCAAATACTCGATCTTCAACACCGGTCATCAAATGCAATTCATAACGACGTATCACATATTCGGAATGGGTTATACGACCCCATGGTCCTTTCCTGGTTAACCCGAATAGTGAGCGCTTACTCAAAAATAAGTGTGGCATTCAAATTCAAACAAATCACATCAAATACCCATTCAAAGGGAAATATTGATAGTCGGTTATTGAACTATCAATGGATATGCACACATCACCAGATTCCAAATAATTTTCCAAATTATTTATTTTCCAAAATATCTTTACAAGATAAATAATTTTCACACTTCAAAAATAAATCAATATTTATCTTTAAACAAATTTCCTTTCTATTCATAAATTCCATAGTGAATTTATATTTCACAATATCCATACATATACGATTTCAATTATTCATTTCAATTTATCTTCAAAAAGATAAATTCTCAAAATATTCACTTTATATTGGAAAACATTTCCATACTTATTTATTCATAAGTAATTCACAAATTTTATTTATTTTCAACACTTGGAAAATATTCAATATACTTAAATCGAGATTAAGTATATATTTCATTCTTTAAGGAAATCATTCTCTTAAACATATTTATTTGGGCCAAAACGAATGTTGTGTAAAACATCGTTACGACAACCCAAAATCACTAGTATAGGGATTCGAAATTAAAATAGATATATAAATCCCAATACTATACAAAACATTTCCTTTCGGAAATCATTTACTATAACAACAGTGTTATAGTCCACCATTTCCTTTTATTTCTCGAAAATGTCTATTTCAACAATAAATGTTGAAATCCATGGTTTCGATTCTCAACACATTTTAAAACATCGTTAGATCGTTTTTAATTCAATTTAAAATATCAAATCTAAACATTTTCTTTAACATATTATTCACTATTCAAAAACGTGAATATACTACGTTAACCAAATTCATCTTTTCTATTCATTTTACTTTAAAGGATTATTCACCGTCTAAAACGTGAATATAACTCCATAAATAAGTTATAAAAAATTTCTTATCAAAATAAGTCGTTTGCGAATTTATAAACAACGTTTATAAATTCCATTTCTAATTATTTTATAACACTTCCTTTTATACATCTCCTTTATTAACCTATTCGATTTATAACTCAATTATAAACCAAAAGTTCACATTATAAGTTAAATGCTTATAAAACGATTATTTTACAAAATCGTTCTTTTAAACTTCCCAAATTATAAATCTTATAACTTATAAGATTCATTTATTTGTCCAAAACCATTATTTTAATAACTTAATAGATTTTATAAACCTACTGCTTATAAAATTCCATTTATAACTTCACCGTTTAATTCTATAAATTTCATTCATCAATGACACTCATTCACCATTCTTTCCAACATTTATAAAACTCGTTTTATAATTCCAACATTTTTAATTTATAAATATCAATTTATAAATCTTTTAATATAAATCAATTTATATTATTCTTTAAAATGTCCTTAAACCCTTTTATAATTTCATCAATTTCTTTGATTTATAAAATAATCAAATTTTATAAATCCTATTTTTAAACTTTTATAATATATTCAAAAATCCCGATTTACTATTTTATAAAATCATTAATTCATATTTCTCAAAAATCAGCTTTTAACTATGTTTTCTCAAAAACCATAATTTTATAACTTTTTAAAAGTACAACGTTTATTTATTTAAAATGGATCAATTCCAAAAATATTTCATAAACGTATCCTTTCAAAAATTACTTTAAAATCATTTTAAAATCCCAAAATTTGGTTCAATGATGCTACACACCAAATAGTCAATCACGACAACGACAACATCATATATCGATATGATAATCCATCAAATATCAAAATATCTGAAATCAAATAAAAACTGTTGAGGAATCCAGTTGGATCCCTCCAACCTGTTTCCTGCATCCACAAACATTAGCACAATACCAATTCCGCTCCAGTACGGAATTATCGCGGTATATGGGATTTAAAATATTATCCGCTTAATAGACGGCGTAATAGGGTCTCATCCGCTAAACAAATGCGGGGAATCAACAACTCCAATATATACATATGCCAATATATATATATATATATATATATATATTGCTATTATATATAATACCAATTTCATTGTTTATGAAATATTCGCGGTATATGTTTTTAATAAATAACATCCGCTTAATAACGGCGCATAATGTCTATTTTAGCAATCAATAGATAACAATCATCATTCAAACATGCATTCAAATATTTTAAATCTAACTATTTAAAATAAAATCGAAACCGATTCGATTGATTGAGAAGTTCTCACCTTGATTTTATTTTCGTTTTCAGCTTTTATTTCGAATAAAATTAAACGCGCGTTTAATTTTACCCAAAATTCTCACTAACTCCAAACGACTCCAATCCAACTCCATCGCGTAGTGCTCGTCCATACGATTCCAACGCAACTGGTTTCGCGCGTTTTCGACCTCGTATGAAAAAGTTATGAATTTATGAAGTTTCACAATTTTTTGTATAAACAATTACAACAATTTCTTTATAATTTTAAACCTAGCTTTAAATCAAGGCCATTGGATCCTAGCCCCTTGCATCCCGACCGTTCCTATCATCTTCCTCATCTCCACGCTCGGCTACAGGCACAAGCCGTGACACACAAACCCAACCCTCCAAACTAGGGTTCCTTCTTGCGCCAACAACACTCAACTTCGCGACGATCAGAGAGTTCCATCTTGAAGCCCTCATCCAACACTCCACTCGGCTGCAACCATAGGAAGCTCGGCCCTCTCTACCTCCTCGAGTTGCGTGCACAGCCGGCCCCCTTCCACCTCGATTTGCCGCCAATTCGTCACGCCATTGACGATCATAACCGTTGAGAACGTAGAGCTCGTGATGATCTACAAAGTTGCAGTTGATAATTTTTCGAATTGAATGACGGATTGAGAGAGATTTGAAGGAGAAGACATGAAGTTTCTGGCCGTTGATTTTCTACGGCCGGCTGCGTTTATTAGGGTTATAGATTTATTTTATTTTTTTTATTTGTGAGAATGGTGGGCTATTTATAGAGTTTTGAACGAACACTATTCATTCCGATTTTCCAAACTCCGATTCACGCGCCGTAACCAGCGTTTCTAGGGTTTACCCCGCATTCCGGACACAATGGAACAGGTTTCGGAAGCTAATTCGATCATATGTGCGAGTTATGGCAACAAACGATCGATTTAAATTAAACCGATTTAAATCGATTTTTAGGCGTTTTAATTTGTACCGGACAAACGGTAAATCCAATTGACACGAAATTTGAAACCTTACAATAATATCACATTACGGATCCGATGAAACTGGTTTCGTCGAAATCCGAGACTTTTTGAAAAATGGCTATTTTAACTCGCTAAATTAATATTAAAAACAATTCGATGCGTTTCGAGCTGTCACGATCAAACGATAACTCTGATTGACACGAAAATTGAAATCCGGTAATAACTAACTATTACGGATCCAATGAACTGGTTTCGTTCAATTCTAAGACTGTTCAAAAATTGGTTATTTTTACTAGTCGATTAAATATTAAAATATTCAATTTTCATAAATAAACTTTTAATTCGATTTTAAAAGTTCTAAAATATCGTTCTAACTCCAACATGATAAAATAAAATTTTACAAATCATTTTCAATCATATTTAACCCAATTTTCAATTATTTCCATAATTTAACATATTAAATTATCGATTTAATTATCCATTTAAATCCAATAATTCAAATAAAAATTTATTCGACTTATAATTTCACTTATTAATATTTAAAATTAATTAAATATTCAAATTTTAATTAATAAAAATTCTGGGTCGTTACAATCTTCCCCCCTTAAAAGAATTTCGTCCTCGAAATTATTAAGTAAGAAAAGTTACAGAATCTATTAATTTTTCAAAATCCATAGTCAAACTTCTTACAATACTTTACTAAGTTTCCAAATCATACTTAGTTATCTTTTCAAAAACAACTACTATTGTTTAACTTTCAATTCTAAATCAAAGTTAAAGTTTTCAAAATTTTCCAAATTTTCTCAAATTTTTTCTAACGCCTTAAATTTCTGGAAAAATTCGCCATAGTCTCCTTTGCGCGGCTCGATCCGAAAAAAAAATGACAGTATATATATCACAAATATACATCTCATCAAGTAATGAGGCATCCCGAAGGGAAAAAAGTATAAAAGTACGATATTTAATCCGAGATATGTACCTTATATTTTATTAGCAAACATATACGGCTAATATAGCACGAAAGCGAGCTCCAAATGCGAAGCAAACGCGATCCGCACCTACTAATCACTCAACAAACAAGATGAGAACATGCATATATGAAAATAGTATCGATATACAACATATAGTAACATAATAACTATATATGTCAACATAGCAATTGAAACAAAAGCAACAAATGCAAACATCAACCAACTAGCATCCAACTAACATCCATAACCAATAAATATTCATTTATATTCTCATTAATATTCCATGAATTGGTTTTCAACTTAAACACATTTGATTCATTAACAGTGGATGTTTTCTAACATTCATTTTCAATTAGTTTATATTCACTAATTCATATTCAAGTTGGTTCACTTCCAAATCAAATTCAATTCTATTTAAGATTCATTTAACTTCCAATTGAATTTCAATTACTTTAGCTTCCAATTTCATTAATTCAATTTCATTAACACTTAATGAATTATATACAATCAACTAACAACCACATAACAACCAATGTTTATTCAACACAACCAAATTCCTTTGCTATATTCATTCAATTTGGCTTAATACCTTCACTTTCAATTGGTTTAATTAAATTGATTTGCATTCAATTATTCAACTTATAAATCAATTCAAATTTCAATTCTAAAGTAAATTTCCATTTAACTTTAAATTCATTTTTTATTTCAACTCATATTTATAAATATATTCATATAGTTTCACTTCTTATATATATAAGTTTATTTCACAATTGTAGATCACTTTAATTATAATTCAATTCTTATAATTCTTTTGCTTATACAATTATTCTTCAATTTAGATTATTCAAACAACCAAACAATCTACTTACATGCACTTTAATAATTGCGAAAAATTATTCCTTTATATATAAAATATAATCAAGGCAAAATTATTTCATTTACCCAATTTAAAACAATATTGTGTCGAATTGTTCTGTACAAGTGTTTAGAGATCCCTATCAACAACGTTAATTACTCGTATTAACCAGAATCTATATACCACTCAACAAACCAATCATCACAATATAAAACAATTTTATATTCACTAACAAATACGCTCTCATAGCTATTATTACACTCAAACTCATTCTAGAGTACTACTGACTCTATCTCTAATGAGTAATACCCAACAGAACCATGGTTGTCGCTTAACCATATGCTCCGATACCAGATGTAAGGACCTGGTTCTTCGACTTTCGAAAATTCAACATCGATACTCACTTTATCGACTGCCGAGCAATCGAACGACGGAAAACCGAACACTTAGGGTTTTAAGAAAAAGAAAAGGACAGAAGAAGAGATAGGAAGGTAGAAAATAGAGAGGAAAGAAAATAGAAAATAGAACGGAATAGAAAATAACAGAACAATAACAGAATCTCACAATTCGCAGCGGAGCAACGTATATTAATAAATGAATAACTTTAAACAAAGAACTATATCAGTTATTACATTACATCACATTTCATTACATCATCATCAGAGTGTATAACAACAACAACATCAAACAGCGGAAAAGAAATACTATATACTAGTAATACGCCATGCCATCCATCTTGCCTCCAGCAACTCTAGAATATCCAGAATATGCTGATAAACCTAACTCTTGACTGCCCGTGTAGAAATGGGTGGGCACCCAGAGTTTAGGAAGGAAAACAATAAACTCCGAGTCAGTCATGTGACTGGTGTGAGAACTCAAAACAGTTTATTTATCTTTAAAATCAAAAAAAGAGGAATATTTTTAAAGTCAATTCGCAATGCTTTTAAAAATGAGACTACCATAAGACCTCCCGCCACACACACAATGCAAACGCAGACTTGGAGGAGATTTCTCCTTATGATAATCAAAGATGCTTGATACGCATTAAAAAGAACATTTGATATTATTACTAGTGCATAGTGTAGAGAAAATTCATTTCGAAAGTAGAATATAAATCTTAGCCAGCATAGACATTTCGAACTATGCCTACTATAGCTTCCATCCAAACAGTGGTGACCACCATAAGTGAATGGCAGGTTCTACAACTAATACCGTACAGGGTTTCGTATTGGGAATTGGATTTCCAACGAATGATCAGGCCAAGGAACTTCCCATTGCCACATGAGAATGCCTCTGGATGGACATCCCCGAGAACCAAACCGGATCTCTACCAACACAAGGCCGGGTTACCGCTAACTGAGTAACAACTGACCGAATATGCCATCCCCGGTCCTTTGGGACCTTTCAACCGAGCGCTCGCAATCAATTCACATAATCATAAAGTGTTTTCAACATGAGTAAGTATCTGGGCTCCATACCATGATACCACCCTTTTCCAGAAGGAAATGCACATATCCTAAAGGGCGCTACCCCTCATAACCTTGCCGCATCTTTCCTGTTTTGACCATTCACGGGGTGTGAGGCTCGACGAAGTCACGTCCACAAAAACATACTTTATACAAAAGTCATGCTTTGGGTCAACAAATGATCATAGAAATGATCACCAAGATAGACGATCAAATAAACGATCCTATAACAAATAATCAACACAATGATCATTTACAGCAACACTCAGCATGTCACATTACCAAATTGGGAATATATCGCTGATAACATTCAACTACATAACCTCTGAGCTCGTACGTCTCAGAGAAGGGTGTTAAGCTAAAAGAATAAATTCTCCGCCACCAACAGAAATATATTTGAATGAAATCTGCTTTATATCTCAATTTGTAATGTCAGACATACAATCCATACAAGTCTGTTTCGGGCTCGAACAAAACCGAAGGCACTTCTCACGAAGCCCTTGCAATCCGGGTATTCACAATCCCGATCGAATTTCCAATCACTTAGGAAATCTCTATACCAGGAGCTACCCAGTGCAGAGACAATCGATAGGTCATCCTATTGCTTTCGCAAATACTCGGTCTTCAACACCGGTCATCAAATGCAATTCATAACGACGTATCACATATTCGGAATGGGTTATACGACCCCATGTCCTTTCCCGGTTAACCCGAATAGTGAGCGCTTACTCAAAAATAAGTGTGGTATTCAAATTCAAACAAATCACATCAAATACCCATTCAAAGGGAAATATTGATAGTTGGTTATTGAACTATCAATGGATATGCACACATCACCAGATTCCAAATAATTTTCCAAATTATTTATTTTCCAAAATATCTTTACAAGATAAATAATTTTCACACTTCAAAAATAAATCAATATTTATCTTTAAACAAATTTCCTTTCTATTCATAAATTCCATAGTGAATTTATATTTCGCAATATCCATACATATACGATTTCAATTATTCATTTCAATTTATCTTCAAAAAGATAAATTTTCAAAATATTCACTTTATATTGGAAAACATTTCCATACTTATTTATTCATAAGTAATTCACAAATTTTATTTATTTTCAACACTTGGAAAATATTCAATATACTTAAATCGAGATTAAGTATATATTTCATTCTTTAAGGAAATCATTCTCTTAAACATATTTATTTGGGCCAAAACGAATGTTGTGTAAAACATCGTTACGACAACCCAAACTCACTAGTATAGGGATTCGAAATTAAAATAGATATATAAATCCCAATACTATACAAAACATTTCCTTTCGGAAATCATTTACTATAACAACAGTGTTATAGTCCACCATTTCCTTTTATTTCTCGAAAACGTCTATTTCAACAATAAATGTTGAAATCCATGGTTTCGAATCTCAACACATTTTAAAACATCGTTAGATCGTTTTTAATTCAATTTAAAATATCAAATCTAAACACTTACTTTAACATATTATTTACTATTCAAAAACGTGAATATACTACGTTAACCAATTTCATCTTTTCAATTCATTTTACTTTAAAGGATTATTCACCGTCTAAAACGTGAATATAACTCCATAAATAAGTTATAAAAAATTTCTTATCAAAATAAGTCGTTTGCGAATTTATAAACAACGTTTATAAATTCCATTTCTAATTATTTTATAACACTTCCTTTTATACATCTCCTTTATTAACCTATTCGATTTATAACTCAATTATAAACCAAAAGTTCACATTATAAGTTAAATGCTTATAAAATGATTATTTTACAAAATCGTTCTTTTAAACTTCCCAAATTATAAATCTTATAACTTATAAGATTCATTTATTTGTCCAAAACCATTATTTTAATAACTTAATAAATTTTATAAACCTACTGCTTATAAAATTCCATTTATAACTTCACCGTTTAATTCTATAAATTTCATTCATCAATGACATTCATTCACCATTCATTCCAACATTTATAAAACTCGTTTTATAATTCCAACATTTTTAATTTATAAACATCAATTTATTAATCTTTTAATATAAATCAATTTATATTATTCATTAAAACGTCTTTAAACCCTTTTATAATTTCATCAATTTCTTTGATTTATAAAATAATCAAATTTTATAAATCCTATTTTTAAACTTTTATAATATATTCAAAAATCCTGATTTACTATTTTATAAAATCATTAATTCATATTTCTCAAAAATCAGCTTTTAACTATGTTTTCTCAAAAACCATAATTTTATAACTTTTTAAAAGTACAACGTTTATTTATTTAAAATGGATCAATTCCAAAAATATTTCATAAACGTATACTTTCAAAAATTACTTTAAAATCATTTTAAAATCCCAAAATTTGGTTCAATGATGCTACACACCAAGTAGTCAATCACGACAACGACAACATCATATATCGATATGATAATCCATCAAATATCAAAATATCTGAAATCAAATAAAAACTGTTGAGGAATCCAGTTGGATCCCTCCAACCTGTTTCCTGCATCCACAAACATTAGCACAATACCAATTCCGCTCCAGTACGGAATTATCGCGGTATATGGGATTTAAAATATTATCCGCTTAATAGACGGCGTAATAGGGTCTCATCCGCTAAACAAATGCGGGGAATCAACAACTCCAATATACACATATGCCAATATATATATATATTGCTATTATATATAATACCAATTTCACTGTTTATGAAATATTCGCGGTATATGTTTTTAATAAATAACATCCGCTTAATAACGGCGCATAATGGCTATTTTAACAATCAATAGATAACAATCATCATTCAAACATGCATTCAAATATTTTAAATCTAACTATTTAAAATAAAATCGAAACCGATTCGATTGAGTGAGAAGTTCTCACCTTGATTTTATTTTCGTTTTCAGCTTTTATTTCGAATAAAATTAAACGCGCGTTTAATTTTACCCAAAATTCTCACTAACTCCAAATGACTCCAATCAATCTCCATCGCGTAGTGCTCGTCCATACGATTCCAACGCAACTGGTTTCGCGCGTTTTCGACCTCGTATGAAAAAGTTATGAATTTATGAAGTTTCACAAATTTTTTATATAAACAATTACAACAATTTCTTTATAATTTTAAACCTAGCTTTAAATCAAGGCCATTGGATCCTAGCCCCTTGCATCCCGACCGTTCCTATCATCTTCCTCATCTCCACGCTCGGCTACAGGCACAAGTCGTGACACACAAACCCAACCCTCCAAACTAGGGTTCCTTCTTGCGCCAACAACACTCAACTTTGCGACGATCAGAGAGTTCCATCTTGAAGCCCTCACCCAACACTCCACTCGGCTGCAACCATAGGAAGCTCGGCCCTCTCTACCTCCTCGAGTTGCGTGCGCAGCCGACCCCCTTCCACCTCGATTTGCCGCCAATTCGTCACGCCATTGACGATCATAACCGTTGAGAACGTAGAGCTCGTGATGATCTACAAAGTTGCAGTTGATAATTTTTCGAATTGAATGACGGATTGAGAGAGATTTGAGGGAGAAGACATGAAGTTTCTGGCCGTTGATTTTCTAGGGCCGGCTGCGTTTATTAGGGTTATAGATTTATTTTTATTTTTTTTTATTTGTGAGAATGGTGGGCTATTTATAGAGTTTTGAACGAACACTATTCATTTCGATTTTCCAAACTCCGATTCACGCGCCGTAACCAGCGTTTCTAGGGTTTACCCCGCGTTTCGGACACAATGGAATAGGTTTCGGAAGCTAATTCGATCATATGTGCGAGTTATGGCAACAAACGATCGATTTAAATTAAACTGATTTAAATCGATTTCTAGGCGTTTTAATTTGTACCGGACAAACGGTAAATCCAATTGACACGAAATTTGAAACCTTACAATAATATCACATTACGGATCCGATGAAACTGGTTTCGTCGAAATCCGAGACTTTGTGAAAAATGGCTATTTTAACTCGCTAAATTAATATTAAAAACAATTCGATGCGTTTCGAGCTGCCACGATCAAACGATAACTCCGATTGACACGAAAATTGAAATCCGGTAATAACTAACTATTACGGATCCAATGGGACTAGTTTCGTTCAATTCTGAGACTGTTCAAAAATTGGCTATTTTCACTAGTCGATTAAATATTAAAATATTCAATTTTCACAAATAAACTTTTAATTCGATTTTAAAAGTTCTAAAATATCGTTCTAACTCCAACATGATAAAATAAAATTTTACAAATCATTTTCAATCATATTTAACCCAATTTTCAATTATTTCCATAATTTAACATATTAAATTATCGATTTAATTATCCAATTAAATCCAATAATTCAAATAAAAATTTATTCGACTTATAATTTCACTTATTAATATTTAAAATTAATTAAATATTCAAATTTTAATTAATAAAAATTCTGGGTCGTTACATTTCCCAATCGAATCAAAATCGATTCGTTTAGAAAAAATCGCGATCGAGTCGCGGCGAGAGGGCGACGACGTAGAGGCTGCAGAAAGCTAGCGTTCGCCATCAAGGGTATCGATCGCGTGGGGGATGTTCGAGATCACAAGTAGGCGTGCGAAGTCGAAGCGCTCGCGGTGGCGCTCGCGGCTGTTCATGGTGGTTGAGGTATTGGCGGTACGGTCGAGGTCGAGAAGTGGTCGCGTGCGATGGAGCTGGTGACTGCACTCGCATGCGAAGTACGGTACGTCGATTGTGAGAGCATGAAACTGGGGAGATTTGGGCATCACGTCAGCGATTGGAGAGGCATCTCGAGCAGGTTAGAGGGTTTCAAGCAATGGCCTAGGTTGCTTGATTTACAGTAAGGTATATTCAAATTATTCAATTCAATTTAAATTTGAAAATGAATATTAATACGTACAGAAATATAAAAGGAAAATTTATTGGTTTAAAATTTGAAAATATTAGTTTAAGATAAAATCAGGGGTTAATTTAAATTTTAAACTAAAAATTTAATTATTCGATTGGCTCGAATATTAATAAATTTATATAATGTTTATTCAAGGTCAAAATTATGAAGGAAACGAACTGGAATGGAAATGGATTGCAAATCAAAGGTGAGATCTTCTTACTCAAGTTTAAATTGGAATTTCCAGTTTGATTTTAAATGGTTAAATTTAAATTGGTTGACTGTGTGCTTGGATGATTGATTTATAATAATTATTCACTGGATGATATTAAATATATATAGTAGTATATAGTATATATTGGGTGATTGATTTCCCGCATTATATAGCGGATGAGACCCTATTGCGCCGCATAATAGCGGATGATATTTTAAAAATCTCATATACCGCGATATTCCACCTCTAAGTGGAATTGGTATTTAATTGTTGTGCTAACGTCAGTGGATGTAGGGAAACAGGTTGGAGGGATCCAACTGGATACTCAAATATTGAATTTGTTTCATATATTGTGTGTTGATAATCTCTGTGTGATTGTATCGTAATTGAAATCATTGTAGGCTAAAATTTAGCCGAATATATTTTTGGTATTGTAAGACACCAGAAATAAATGAAGTTAGATTTTTAAATTAAGTAGAAAACCTATAGTGAAATCCTATTGAATAAATTCCAAGAACATGGGAAAAGATTTATTAAAGGAATTTACTTTTTTAAAGGCAATAAATTTGTAAATCAAATAAAAAATTGATTTGATGTTTTAAAATAAATCTTTGGGAAATCAGTTTGAAATTGGATTTGGTGTTTAAAATAAGATTTGAAATCAAATTGGAAATTGATTTGGTGTTTGTATACGATTCTTGAAATCGATTTAAAAATCCTATATCAGTGGATATTTGGGAATTTAAGATTCACAATGGGAATTTTATAAAAGAAAGGGAAATTTGTTTTAAAAAATAAATATCGTTTTATTTCTAAAAGAGTAGAAAGGATTTTACGAATTTGGAACATAAATTTAAAGTAAATCCAGAAGGAATTATAAATTGATTTGAATGAACCATTTTAGAATGGAAGGTGTACTTTCCCTGGAAAGCTGAGTATGATTTTGAAGTAGCCTATAAATATAAACTGAAAATTTTTAAGGATGGTTTTAGAAAGGATACTTTGAATAAATTATTTTCTTAACTGGTTTCAAATCTTTGAAGTATGGTTTTATTTAATTACATATAAAAGGGATTATTTTAAAGATTGGAATTGATATTTGTTTTAGGAAACAATTGTTTAAATAATTATACTTTATCTGCTAATTTATTTTAAAATTAGTTAGGACTTAAAATCTTATATGTGATAATTAGTATAATGTTTTCATAACCAATATTTTAAGTATTTAAGATGGTTTATTTTAAATGTTCCAAGAATATTTTGGATAAATATTTTTGAATTATTTTAACTCGGCAGATTTCCATTGGAAATGAATAAATATTTGGGAATGTATTCCGTGTAAGGAAAAGTGATTTGAAATTTGTTTTCAAAGTATTGGAATATGGGAGGTAGTTTGAATATAGTTTTCAAATGGTTGAAGTGTGAAATATATCTTGAGGAAATATTTTGAAAATAAATAATTTAGGAAATTTATTTAAATCCAGCAAAGTATTGTGGATGTTGATTGATAGTTATATAACCGATAATCAATATTGTCTTTTAAATGGCATTTGAATTTCGATCCGACCGGGCGTCGGATTACAAGTGGATATGCGAAAACCACATCGAACCTTTGTGATCGTGATGGATCTTTTATTTAAAAGATCAATGTCGAAATTGTCGTAATTTGTTAAAATCTGAACGTAACACTTATTTTTAAAAATAAGCGCTCGTTATTCGGATTAGCCGGGAGAGGACCTTGTGTCATAAAACCCATTCCGAATAACGATACAATGAAATGGGATTGTATTTGAAGATGGTGTTAAAGACCGGGTATTTTCGAAAGTGAAAGGATTACCTGAAGAATATCTTTACACCGGGTTGCTTCGGTATAGAGATTTTATCACCTTTGTGATGGGAATTCCGGACGTGATTTGTGAATATCCGGATTTGCAAGGCCTTCTTTGAAGTGCCTTCGGTTCCGTTCGATCCCGGAACGGACTTGTATGGATGTGTGTCCGACATTACACTTTGAGATGTAAAGCTGGTTTCTATCAAATACATTTCTGTTGGTGGCGGAGAATTTATTCTCTTAGCTTAACCCCCTTCACCGAGACGTACGAGATCAGAGGTTATGTAGCTAATAGTTACTAGTAATGCATTCCCAATTTGGTAACGTGGCATACGATGTGCTGCTGACCATTTGTTGATCAAAGCATGACTTTGTGAAAAGTGTAGCTTTATGGACGAGACCTCATCGGACCTCACACCCCAGAAATGGTCGAAACAGGAAAGATGCGGCAAGGTTATGAGGGTTGCGCCCTTTAGGTATGTCATTTCTTTCTGGAAAATGGTGGTATCATGGTATGGAGCCCAGATACTTAACCTATGTTGTTGCTGCAAAATTTATTATACTTTGTGGTTATTGCTTTGTGGTTAAGGATCCTCGGATAAAGGTCCCAAAGGACCGGGGGATGGCATACTTGAGTAGTAGTTACCTAGTTACAAAGGTAACCCGAGCTTGTGTTGGCAGAGATCGGGTAGGTTCTCGCGACGTCCCTCCAGAGGCGTACCTATATGGCATAGGAAGTTCCTTAGCCTGACCATTTGTTGGAAATCCAAAGAAACAATACGCGCCTTGTACGGTTTTAGTTGTATAACCCGCCATGGAATATGGTAGCAACCTGCTATTGAACATGGTAGCTATAGTAGGCACACAATAATGGTTGTATGCTGGCTAAGATTAATATTATGCTTTCGAAATATTTTTTGCACTATGCACTAATGATAATATTAAAAAGATTTTGCGTATTAAGCATGTTTGACTATCATAAGAAGAAATCTCGCCCAATTCTGTGTTTACATTGTGTGTGTGGCGGGAGGCCTTATGGTAGTTTCATTTTCCAAAAGCATAGCAAATTTCTTTTTATTTTCTTTGTGAAAATAACTGTTTTTAAGATCTCACACCTGTCCCACGACTGACCTGGAGTTTATTGTCCCCTTTCTAAACTCTGGGTGCCCATAATTTTCCACACGGGCAGCCTAGTGTCAGTTTATCATTATTCGGGAGCAAAGTCAAGAAGTTGCTGTGGAATCAGGAGTTGAAGCTGGATGGCGAGGCGTATCACTTATATATGTAATATTTCTTTCCGCTGTTTGTTGTTGTACACTCTGATAATGTAATGTGATGTAATGTAATAACTGATATAGTGATTCTGTTTAAAGATATTTATTTATCAATTATATTTGTTCTGCTGTGAAATGTGAGATTCTGTTTATCGTTTATGTTTCTTCTTCTATCTTCTTCTTCTTCAAACCCTAACGGTTCGGTTTTTCGGCATTCGACTATTTGGCATTCGATATAGTGGACGTATTTATGTCGACTTTCGGACGTCAAAAAATTGGGTCGTTGCATTTTTGGTATCAGAGCATTTGGTTAAGCGATAACCTTGGCTCTGTTGGGTGTTACTCATTAGAGATAGAGTATGCGGTACTCTAGAATAAGTGTGAGTGTAATCGTAGATATGAGCGTGTATTTGTTAGTGGATATAAAATTGTTTTATATTGTATTGATTGGTTTGTTGAGTGGTATATGGATTCTGGTCAATACGAGTAATTAACGTTATTAATTGGGATCTCTAAACACTTGTACATAACAAATTCGATACGATATCGTTTTAAAATAGGGTAAATGAAATGATTTTACCCAAACTATTTTCGTATATAAAAGAAATATATTTTCTATGAATTATTATAATATATGGTTTCCTGGTTGCTAGGAAGCAATAATATTAAACTATTATCATCGTTGTATGAGGAATTGAAATCAAAACCAAAAGCTAAGAAAATAAAAACCTAAATGGGATTTGTAAATGTAAACTGTAAATGAGATTTATAATACGAAATAGAATTCCAGAGAAATATTTGGAAATGTTCTCGAGAATATTTGAAACTTGGGAAGTTTGGAAATTAAATTCCTTTTGAGATTAGAAATAGTTTTCAAAGGTTTTGGAAAAGGGTTCTGAAGGGATGAAAGCTCTAAACTCTTTTCGGTCACTGGAAAATAATTCTGGTGATGATCGCGACATTATCAGTGTTTATTTTCGAGTTTCCAGAAGAGGAATTGCTGTCGAATTAATTAAACGAAAAGTTATTTGGAAAACTTGGTTTGGTTTTGAAATTCTAAGGATAAATTGAATTGTTTTCAATAATGTTTTTGGAAAAGGTGGAAAGGCTCTGGAATTTTATTAAAAATAGTTATGGAATAATAAGTTTAAAACTTAGGAAATTCGGATTTAAACTGAAATTGACTTGAGTTAATTAGAATAAAGGTGAATTTTAGAAATCTAATAGACTAAGATGATTGGAATAAAATTATTAAGGTAGAAAATAAATTATGAATGAATGAATTTGCAATTGCAAGTACATGAAAGTGAATTGAATGTTGAAATTCATTTCTAATTTGTGAGTACATAGAAATGGAATTGGAACTGAATTTGGTTTGTATTAAACAAAGTGAAATAATGAAATAAAATTAGTAAATAAAACTAATTAAAGGAATGATGAAATTGAATATGATTTGAAATGAATCGAAATTCAATAATTGTTAACGAAAGAATATATATTAAAAGAGGTGAATAAAATTGAATTTTTAATCAATTGGAATAATATGTGTTTGTTTAAAATTAAAAATGAATTGAATGTAAGCAAGTGGGTTGTAGTGCCTTCAAATTGAATGAAAATGGTATATGAATTAATTGAAAACAGTTGAATTAGTATTAAAACTATATAAATTGCTTACGGAAAGTGTTTAGTGTGCATGCTTTTAGAATTCATGTGTTTAACTATTGCGAATAAGTGAAATGTTGTTAACCTTCATATATATGACGTTGACATGTTTTAGTTGAGTAAGTACAGGTTCAGGGAAATTGTTGGGCTGGATTTGATTGCACAAAATGCTAATTAAATAAATCTCTTTCTTAAAAATGATAAATAAGTTACGCCTACGCAATAAAAATAGGAAATATGAACTTTTTTAGTTTTTTCCGACCGGGTGGGTCCATATATATATATTTATATCTTTTGTCAAATTGCGAAAGCTCCTCCGTACAAAGGGGCTCTGCTAAAATTTTCCAAAAATTTTAGGAGAGAATAAATTTTGGGAAATTTTTTGTTAGCGACAAACGATTTCAAAATTGAAAATTGAAGTAAATTAGTGAATGAAACTAATTTAAAATAATAATATGAATTAGTTATATTTGAAAGATAAAATTCAATATTCAGAAGGTAAATTGAATCCAAATAGAATTGAAAGCGTAAATCGAATTCATATGAAATTGAAAATGCAAGATTGAATGATAATGCATATATAACATCAATAGTGAAGTAAAAATGGTATAAGAAGTATATATTGAAGATTTTGTAAAGGAATGTGCAAAATAAATTTGAATGTTGTAATTGGATATTATGGCTAGCAGGATATACATGTGTATTAAAGGAAGTGGAATTGGGATTTTGAAGATAAATTTGAAATTGCTCGACAAAAAGGTATGTATTTAAATTTCTATATGAAATTAGGTGATTTTCTTGTCTAGCCACTTGGGTTTTTGTTTTCGTTTTGAATCTGAGGGCTTGTGGTGCCATTTTGTAGACGTACCAAGCTAGCCGCGCAAAGGAGACGCTGGCGAAAATTTTCAAAAATTTAGGGAGTTAGAAAAAATTTGAGAAAAATTTGAAAGTTTAAAATTTGAATTTAAATTTAAATTTGAATTGGTTAAGTAAACAAGGTTGTTTGGAAACTTATAATTGAAGTTGGAAAGTTAGTTGAATTAATGATGGGTCTTAAATAAAAAGATTTGTTTTGGGCAAGTTGATAAAACTATTTGGATTGGGGAAAAAAATAAATGGGTTGAGGATCATTCTTCTTAACTAGTAATTTCGGGACGAAATTCTTTTAAGGGGGAAAGGATGTGACGACCCAGAATTTTGATCATTTGAAATCAAAATATTTAATTGATTTTAAATATTTGGAAGTTAGTTTAACTTGAATTTCAAAATTAACTATGGATTTGGAAATTTAATTATTGAATTTAATTTATTGAAGTTGGATAAAAATTTGAATCTTCAATTTTAAACTAGTTCAAAATAATTCAAAGGTTTAGGAAATCTATATTGATAATACTGAAGATAATAGAAACTACGGAATTGAATTTGGAAGTGAATTGTTCAGTTTTGAAATTATATCGTTTAAATCGATATTTAAAAATAGCATTCCAAGACACAGTCTCGAAATTCAACGAAAGCAGTTCCGTTGGATCCCTAATATTGTATTATTAACGGATTTCAATTTTAGTAGTGTTTGGAGTTGTTGTGTGAGCGTACGATATATAAACGCGTTGAAATATATTTTGGGGATTTAATATTTAAACTCGATTTAAAAAGCTATCTTCCACATAGGATTGAACTGGGCGTCGAAAAACGTTCTGTTGTGTTCGGAATATGGGTAAAACATTATAATCGCTAGCGGCACGTGTGATTCTGAGTTCGTTTGAAAAGCATGATATAGTTTGAGACAATACTAAAATAATATTAATAAGTGTACATTTATCCACGCTCAGTCACAACCCTAAATCTAATATGGTAGCCGCCTTTATTGCAAATCCAAGGCCGCTCGTTTCTTTCCCAATCGAATCAAAATCGATTCGTTGAAAAAAAAATGGCGATCGAGTGGTGGCGAAAGGGCGACGACGCAGAGGCTGCAGAAAGCTAGCGTTCGCCATCAAGGGTATCGATCGCGTGAGGGCTGTTCGAGGTCGCGAGTAAGCGTGCGAAGTCGAAGCGCTCGCGGTGGCGCTTGCGGCTGTTCGTGGTGGTTGAGATATTGGCGGCACGGTCGAGGTCGAGAAGTGGTCGCGTGCAATGGTGCTGGTGACTACACTCGCAAGCGAAGTATGGTGTGTCGATCGTGAGCGAATGGAAATGGGGAGGTTTGGGCATCACGTCGGCGGTTGGAGAGGCATCTCGAGGAGGTTGGAGGGTTTCAAGCAATGGCCTAGGTTGCTTGATTTACAATAAGGTATATGCAAATTATTCAATTCAATTTAAATTTGAAAAGGAATATTAATATGTATAGAAATATAAAAGGAAATTAATTGGTTTAAAATTTGAAAATATTAGTTTAAGATAAAATCATGGGTTAATTTAAATTTTCAACTAAAAATTTAATTATTCTATTGGTTCGAATATTAATAAATTTAAATAATGTTTATTCAAGGTCAAAATTATGAAGGAAACGAACTGGAATGGAAATGGATTGCAAATCAAAGGTGATATCTTCTCACTCAAGTTCAAATTGGAATTTCCAGTTTGATTTTAAATAGTTAAATTTAAATTGTTTGGCTGTGTGCTTGGATGATTGATTTATAATAATTATTCACTGGATGACATTATATATATAGTAGTATATAGTATATATTGGGTGATTGAATTACCGCATTATATAGCGGATGAGACCCTATTGCGCCGCATAATAGCGGATGATATTTTATAAATCCCATATACCGCGATATTCCACCTCGAAGTGGAATTGGTATTTAATTGTTGTGCTAACGTCTGTGGATGCAGGGAAATAGGTTGGAGGGATCGAACTGGATTCCTCAAATATTGAATTTGTTTCATAAGTTGTGTGTTGATAACCTCTGTGTGATTATATCGTAATCGAAATCATTGTAGGCTAAAATTTAGCCGAATATATTTTTGGTATCGTAAGATACCAAAAATAAATAAAATTAGATTTCTAAATTAAGTAGAAAACCTATAGTGAAATCCTATTGAATAAATTCCAAGAACATGGGAAAAGATTTGATAAAGGAATTTATTTTTTTAACGGCAATAAATTTGTAAATAAAAATAAAAAATTGATTTGGTGTTTTAAAATAAATCTTTGGGAAATTAATTTGAAATTTGATTTGGTGTTTAAAATAAGATTTGAAATCAAATTGGAAATTGATTTAGTGTTTGTATACGATTCTTGAAATCGATTTAAGAATCCTATATTAGTGGATATTTGGGAATTTAAGATTCACAATGGGAATTTTATAAAAGAAAGGGAAATTTGTTTTAAAAAATAAATATCGTTTTATTTCTAAAAGCCTAGAAAGGATTTTAAGGATTTGGAACATAAATTTAAAGTAAATCCAGAAGGACTTATAAATTGATTTGAATGAACCATTTTAGAATGGAAGGTGTACTTTCCCTGGAAAGCTGAGTATGATTTCGAAGTAGCCTATAAATATAAACTGAAAATTTTTAAGGATGGTTTTAGAAAGGATACTTTGAATAAATTATTTTCTGAACCGGTTTCAAATCTTTAAAGTATGGATTTATTTAATTACTTATAAAAGGGATTATTTTAAAGATTGGAACTGATATTTGTTTTAGGAAACGATTATTAAAATAGTTATACTTTATCTGCTAATTTTATTTTTAAATTAGTTAGGACTTAAAATCTTATATGTGATAATTGATATAATGTTTTCATAACCAAGTTTTTAAGTAAGTATTTAAGATGGTTTTATTTTAAATGTTCCAAGAATATTTTGGATAAATATTTTTGAATTATTTTAACTCAGCAGATTTCCAATGGAAATGAATAAATATTTGGGAATGTATTCCGTGTAAGGAAAAGTGATTTGAAATTTGTTTTCAAAGTATTGGAATATGGGAGGTAATTTGTAAACTACTTTCAAATGGTTGAAGTGTGAAATATATCTTGCGGAAATATTTTGAAAATAAACAATTTAGGAAATTTATTTAAATCCGACAAAGTGTTATGGATGTTGATTGAAAGTTATATAACCGACTATCAATATTGATCTTTAAATGGCATTTGAATTTCGATCCGGCCGGGGCTCGGATTCCAAGTGGATGTCCGAAAACCACATCGAACCTTTGTGATTGTGATGGATCTTTTATTTAAAAGATTAAAGCTGAAATTGTTGTAATTTGTTAAAATCTGAATGTAACACTTATTTTTAAAAATAAGCGCTCGTTATTCGGATTAGCCGGGAGAGGACCTTGTGTCATAAAACCCATTCCGAATAACGATACGATGAAATGGGATTGTATTTGAAGACGGTGTTAAAGGTCGGGTATTTTCGAAAGTGAAAGGATTACCTGTCGAATGTCTCTGCACTGGGTTGCTCCGGTATAGAGATTTTATCACCTTTGTGATGGGAATTCCGGACGTGATTTGTGAATATCTGGATTTGCAAGGGCTTCTTTGAAGTGCCTTCGGTTCCGTTCGATCCTAGAACGGACTTGTATGGATGTGTGTCTGACGTTACACTTTGAGATGTAAAGCTGGTTTCTATTAAATACATTTTTGTTGGTAGCGGATAATTTATTCTCTTAGCTTAATACCCTTCTCCGAGACGTACGAGCTCAGAGGTTATGTAGTTAATTGTTACTAGTAATGCATTCCCAATTTGGTAACGTGGCATACGAAGTGATGCTGATCATTTGTTGATCAAAGCATGAATCTGTGAAAAGTGTAGCTCTGTGGACGAGACCTCATCGGACCTCACACCACGAAAATGGCCGAAACAGGAAAGATGCAGCAAGGTTATGAGGTCGCGCCCTTTAGGGTATGTCATTTCCTTCTGGAAATGGGTGGTATCATGGTATGGAGGCCAGATACTAAACCTATGTCATTGCCGTAAAATTTATTATACTTTGTGGTTGTTGCTTTGTGGTTGAGGATCCTTGGATAAATGTCCTAAAGGACCGGGGGATGGCATACTCGAGTAGTAGTTACCTAGTTACAGAGGTAATCCGGCCTTGTGTTGGCAGAGATCCGAGTAGGTTCTCGGGACCTCCCTCCAGAGGCGTACCCATGTGGCATAGGAAGTTCCTTAGACCGACCATTTGTTGGAAAT
This sequence comes from Allium cepa, assembly GCA_030765085.1. NCBI lineage: Eukaryota > Viridiplantae > Streptophyta > Magnoliopsida > Asparagales > Amaryllidaceae > Allium > Allium cepa. The sequence goes on from CM060946.1 coordinate 176,904,964, forward strand.
CCAAAGAAACAATACTCGCCTTGTATGGTTTTAGCTGTATAACCTGCCACAGAATGTGGTGGTAACCTGCTATTGAACATGGTAGATATAATAGGCATACAATAATGGTTGTATGCTGGCTAAGATTAATATTATACTTTTGAAATATTTTCTGCACTATGCGCTAATGATAATATTAAAAAGATTTTGCATATTAAGCATATTTGACTATCATAAGGAGAAATCTCCTCTAATTCTACATTTGCATTGTGTGTGTGGCGGAAGGCCTTACGGTAGTTTTATTTTTCAAAAGCATAGAGGATTTCTTTTTATTTTCTTTGCGAAAATAACTGTTTTTAAGATCTCACTCCAGTCCCACGACTGACCTGGAGATTATTGTCCCCTTTCTAAACTCTAGTTTCCCATAATTTTCCACACGGGCAGCCTAGAGTCAGGTTATCATTATTCGGGAGCAAAGTAAAGAAGTTGCTGTGGAATCAGGAGTTGGAGCTGGATGGCGAGGCGTATCACTTATATATGTAATATTTCTTTCCGCTGTTTGTTGTTGTACACCCTGATAATGTAATGTGATGTAATGTAATAACTGATATAGTGATTCTGTTTAAAAATATTTATTTATCTATTATATTTGTTCCGCTGTGAAATGTGAGATTCTTTTTATCGTTTCTGTTTCTTCTTCTATATTCTTCTTCTTTATACCCTAACGGTTCGATTTTCTGGCATTCGACTGTTTGGTATTCGATACAGTGGACGTATTGATGTCGACTTTCGGACGTCAAAAAATTAGGTCGTTACCTTTTTGGTATCAGAGCATTTGGTTAAGCGATAACCTTGGCTCTTTTTGGTGTTACTCATTAGAGATAGATTCAGCAGTACTCTAGAATGAGTGTGAGTGTAATAATAGATATGAGTGCGTATTTGTTAGTGAATATAAAATTGTTTTATATTGTGTTGATTGGTTTGTTGAGTGGTATATGGATTCTGGTCAATACGAGTAATTAACGTTATTGATTAGGTTCCCTAAACACTTATACATAACAAATTCGACACGATATCGTTTTAAAATAGGGTAAATGAAATGATTTTACCCAAACTATTTTCGCATATAAAGGAAATAAATTTTCTGTGAATTATTATAATATATGGTTTCCTGGTTGTTAGGAAGCGATAATATTAAACTATTGTCATCGTTGTATGAGGAATTGAAATCAAAACCAAAAGCTAAGAAAATAAAAATCCAAATGGGATTTGTAAATGTAAACCGTAAATGAGATTTATAATTTGAAATAGAATTCCAGAGAAATATTTGGAAATGTTCTCGAAAATGTTTGAAATTCGGGAAGTTTGAAAATTAAATTCCTTTTGAGATTGGAAATAGTTTTCAAAGGTTTTAGAAAAGGGTTTTGAAGGGATGAAAGCTCTAAACTCTTTTCGGTCACTGGAAAATAATTCCGGTGATGATTGCGACATCATCGGTGTTCATTTTCGAGTTTCCAGAAGAGGAATTGCTGTCAAATTAATTAAACGAAAAGTTATTTGGAAAAACTTGGTTTGGTTTTGAAATTCAAAGGATAATTTGAATTGTTTTCAATAATGGTTTCGGAAAAGGTGGAAAGGCTCTGGAATTTTATAAAAAATAGTTATGGAATAATAAGTTTGAAACTTAGGAAATTCGGATTTAAACTGAAATCGACTTGAGTTAATTTGAATAAAGGTGAATTTTAGAAATCTAATAGACTAAGATGATTGCAATAAAATTATTAAGGTGGAAAATAAATTGTAAATGAATGAATGAATTTGCAATTGCAAGTACATGAAAGTGAATTGAATGTTGAAATTTATTTCGAATTTGTAAGTACATAGAAATGGAAAAGGAATTGAATTTGGTTTGTATTAAAAAAAGTGAAATATTGAAATAAAATTAGTAAATAAAACAAATTAAAGGAATGACGAAATTGAATATGATTTGAAATGAATCGAAATTCAATAATTGTAAACGAAAGAAAATATATTAACAGAGGTGAATAAAATTGAATTTTTAATCAATTGGAATAATATGTGTTTGTTTAAAATTAAAAATGAATTGAATGTAAGTAAGTGGGTTATAAACCCTTCAAATTGAATGAAATTGGTATATGAATTAATTGAAAACAGTTGAATTAGTATCAAAACTATATAAATTGCTTACGGAAAGTGTTTAGTGTGCATTGCTTTTAGAATTCATGTGTTTAACTATTGCAAATAAGTGAAATGTTGTTAACCTTCAGATATATGACACTGACATGTTTTAGTTGAGTAAGTATAGGTTCAGGGAAGTTGTTGAGCTGGATTTAATTGCGCAAAATGCTAATTAAATAGCCACTTTCTTAAAAATGCTAAATAAGATACGCCTACGAAATAAAAATAGGAAATATGAACTTTTTTGCTTTTCCTACCAGGTGGGTCGACGTATATATATTTATATCTTTTGTCAAATTGCGAAAGCTCCTCCGTACAAAGTGGACTCTGCCAAAATTTTCCAAAAATTTTGAGAGATGGAAAAAATTTGGGAAAATTTTTGTTAGCGACAAACGATTACAAAATTGGAAATATAAGTAAATTAGTGAATGAAACTAATTTAAAATAATAATATGAATGAGTTATAATTGAAAGATAAAATTCAATATTCGGAAGGTAAATTGAATCCAAATAGAGTTGAAAGTGTAAATCAAATTCAAATGAAACTAAAAATGCAAGATTGAATGATAATGCATATATAACATCAATAGTGAAGTAAAAATGGTATAAGAAGTATATATTGAAGATTTTGTAAAGGAATGTGCAAAATAAATTTGAATGTTGTAATTGGATATTATGGCTAGCAGGATATACAGGTGTATTAAAGGAAATGGAATTGGGATTTTGAAGATAAATTTGAAATTTCTCGACAAATAGGTATGTATTTAAATTTCTATATGAAATTTGGTGATTTTCTAGTCTAGCCACTTGGCTTTTTGTTTTCTTTTTGAATCTAAGGGCCTGTGGTGCCATTTTGTAGTCGTACAGAGCTAGCCGCGCAAAGGAGACGCTAGCGAATTTTTTTGAAAATGTAGGGAGTTAGAAAAATTCTGAGAAAAAATTGAAAGTTTAAAATTTGAATTTGAATTTGAGTTGGTTAAGTAAACAAGGTTGTTTGGAAACATATAATTGAAGTTGGAAAGTTAGTTGAATTAATGATGGGTCTTAAATAAAAGATTTTTTTTGGGCAAGTTGATAAAACTATTTGGATTGGGATAAATAATAAATGGGTTAAGGATCATTTTTCTTAACTAATAATTTCGGGACGAAATTCTTTTAAGGGGGAAGGATGTGACAACCCAGAATTTTGAACATTTGAAATCGAAATATTTAATTGATTTTAAATATTTGAAAGTTAGTTTAACTTGAATTTCAAAATTAACTATGGATTTGGCAATTTAATTATTGAATTTAATTTATTAAAGTTTGGTAAAAATTTGAATCTTTAATTTTAAGATGATTAAAAATAATTCAAAGGTTTAGGGAACCATATTGATAATACTGAAGATAATAGAAACTACAGAATTGAATTTGAAAGTGAATTGTTCAGTTTTGAAATTATATTGTTTAAATCGATATTTAAAAATAGCATTCCGAGGCACAGTCTCGGAATTCGACGAAACCAGTTCCGTTGAATCCGTAATATTGTATTATTATCGGATTTCAATTTTCTTAGTATTTGGAGTTGTTGTGTGAGCGTACAATATACAAATGCGCTAAAATTTATATTGGGAATTTAATATTTAAACTCGATTTAAAAAGCTATCTTCCACATAAAATTGAACTGGGCGTCGAAAAACGTTCTGTTGTGTTCGGAATACGGGTAAAACATTATAATCGCCTGGCGACATGTGTGATTCATAGTTCGTTTGAAAAGCATGTTATAGTTTGAGACAATATTAAAATAATATTAATAAACGTATATTTATTCAAGCTCAGTCACAACCCTAAATCTAATCTGGTAGCCGCCTTCATTGCTAATCCATGGCCGCTCGTTTCTTTCCCAATCGAATCAATATCGATTCGTTCGGAGAAAAAATCGCGATCGAGTCACAGCGAGAGGGCGATGGTGGAGGCTGTAAAATGTAGCATTCGCCATCAAGGGTATCGATCGCATGAGGGTTGTTCGAGGTCGTGAACAAGCATGTGAAGTCGAAGCACTCGCGGCTGTTCGTGGTGGTTGAGATATTGGCGGCACGGTCGAGGTCGAGACTTGGTCGCGTGCGATGGAGCTGGTGACTGCACTCGTGTGCGAAGTATGGTGCGTCGATCGTGAGCGCATGGAACTGTGGAGGTTTGGGCATCACGTCGGCCATTGGAGAGGCATCTCGAGCGGGTTGGTGGGTTTCGAGCAATGGCCTAGGTAGCTTGATTTACAGTAAAGTATATGCAAATTATTCAATTCAATTGAAATTTGTAAATGAATATTAATATGTACAGAAATATAAAAGGAAAATTAATTGGTTTAAAATTTGAAAATATTAGTTTAAGATAAAATCATGGGTTAATTTAAATTTTCAACTAAAAATCTTATATGTGATAATTAGTAAATGTTTTCATAACCAATATTTTAAGTAAGTATTTAAGATGGTTTTATTTTAATTGTTCCAAGAATATTTTGGATAAATATTTTTGAATTATTGTAACTCGGCAGATTTCCAGTGGAAATGAATAAATATTTGGGAATGTATTCCGCGTAAGGAAAAGTGATTTCAATTTTTTTTCAAAGTATTGGAATGTGGGAGGTAATTTGAAATCTGTTTTCAAATGGTTAAAATGTGAAATAAATCTTGCGTAAACATTTTGAAAATAAATAATTTGGGAAATTTATTTAAATCCGGCAATGTAACGACCCGAAATTTTCTAACCCGAAAATTCCAGATAGTTATTAAAGAAGAAAGAGGTAGAAGAAGAAGAAGAACAGAACACCAAACATCTCACATTCACAGCGGATAAAATATAATAATAAATAATAACAGTTTACAAAAGAATACTATATCTGTCGATTACATTTTAATTTACATCAGAGTTTCACATACGTACCACATATATACAGTCACTAATCATATACAAATCATGTCTCGGATATAATAATAATATACCGCAGCGGAAATACTCTATACGCTCCTGCCATCCAGCTCGCCTCCTGAGCTCCAGAACGTACCTACCTGAAAATCTGTAATACTCGGTCTGACCCGAGCATTACACCAAAGTAACACCCGGGTCAGGCTGGAAACCAGCGTGAGTAAACCCAACTAACATGGAATACCAAGCAATCAACTTATATAAACCCAGGTAACTTATATCAATTAACCAATCACAATTTGCTATAGAAAATGCTTATTTCACATGTCAATTTCTAAGTACCAAACTTAGATAAAATAATCCACTTTACTTAAGTCATTTCATTTCAACCTATTGATTTCATAAATCAATTTATAAAAATTCGAAGTGGTTTCGGGTATTTCCCAATAAATTTTTGAAGTATCAAACTTAGATAAATTAATCCAATTTACTTACATCATTTTATTCCTGCTTATAGGTTTCACCAATCAATTCATACAAATCGAAGGAGTTTCGGATATTTCCTAATACCCGACCCATTCTCTTCGAAACCCATGCTATCTTAACCCAAGTTGTTCAAAAGAAATACACAATATTTCTTATCAGAAATATTTACTCATTCAAATCATCCAAGTACATTCAATCATCCATAATTTAATTTGATCACTTCCAAATTAATTCAATTGATTCTAACTGAATTTCAATTCTCAATCACTTAGTTTTCTCTACTTGATAATTAATAAATTTCAAAACTAATAATTCAATCATCTCTTCAACATTCATCAGCATTAATCAACTTGGATCAATTATCCTTCAATTTCATTTGAACAACTATCTTTAAGTAACCACACCATATTTCTTATCCTTAACTAAATGATAAGAAATCTTAATTACTTCATGGACAATTTAACTATTTAGTTATATTAATCTTTAATTACTTATATTAATCTTTAATTGCTTATATTAACTTCACATAAGTCATTCATTAATGATTAATCAATCTTAATTAGTAAATCTTGATTTTATAAATTAATGATTCCCGAGTATACTTTAATTTATCCTAATCTAAATTAATTTCATTCCCCAATTAATCATTAATTATGCCACAAATATTAATCGTTCTTGAATTATCTCAACCTTTTAAATTAACTATCTATTTATTTACTCCTTTAAATAAACAAATTTCCTCTTAATTAATCGTCCTAATTAATCTCTTAATAAATTACACAAAGTAATTATATTTTGTTTTAATTAAGTAATTATTCATCAAACCATCCAATGACTATTGTGAATTAATTAAACTTCATTAATTAACTTAAACCATAATTAATCAATTCCAAACCTTTAATTACTAAATTAATTAACCCAAATTATTAATTAATTGAACTAAGTATTTATTTATCTTAATTACGCTTCAAATTTATAAACCAGAATTCATTAAACCCTCAACAACATTCTCTTGTTTATAACAATAAATCTAAAACAATTTAAAAACCCAAATACTTCGAGTCAACCCAAATTGACTCGAAATCTAATCTAAACAAAGTCACATCATCTTCAACAACACATCCAATTAATTTATTCATCCAACCAAATTATTAAAATTTAACCATTTAAAATTTTGAATAGAAATCCATAAAGGGAGATTTACTCACCTTTATTTTGCTGTTTGCAATCCATCCCAAACGAGCTTGTTCTTCATGATTTTTGACCTTACATAAATATTAAATAATTTTATAAATATTTTAACAATTTGGACAAATCAATTTTAATTTAATAAAATTTCATTTTCCCTAATGAGACAATTTCAAACTAAATTTTCTGTTTATAAACTATTATCTAGTCGTCAAATAATTTTATAAGTTAATTAAATAAATTTGATTTTCATTTTATAAATTTAATTTAACTAAATCTTTATCAAAACAAAAATATAATTAAATTTTCCACAATTAAATTCCCCCCCCCCCCCTTTTTTTTCTTTAACCAAGGGTTTAAAATAACCAAAGCTGGAATACATAAAAATAACGAAAGCAATATTACTCACAGAAAATGATCGTGAGAGAACCGAACCACAGCCTCAATGACATCATCACATCTCTGCGTTCCTGCCTTCCCCGTGTTCGCGAAAGCCCCCATACCATCGCGAGAACCACGTTGACATGCGACTTCAAATTCCTAAACTCGACGACAAGTCGACGACTTCGCCTCAACGCCAACTCGAGCCTGCCTCCAAATCCCCTAAACGGCGACCCACTCCTGGCAATCGAACCCTAATTCTCCCTCCATCAATCGATCGCGACTTCCTCCAGATCGAACCCCCTCCCTACGATGATCACCTCGACCTCGAGTTCACAGGCGACCCCTCTCTCTTTCTCTTTTTTTTTTTTACCTAGGGAACGATCGGCCATGATTTTTTTTTTTTTTTTTTAAAGTTCGATTTGCTTCCTGAAGGAAGGGGGAATGGAAATAAATATAAGAGGGTAGAAGGCTTCCTGAGCACGACATAGTCCACGAAAATATCTTGTTAGTTTACTTTAACTCAATTATATTATGAAATTTCAAAACGTCTCGATAATTGCCAATTAAAATACAAACTCCTCTTAAGGGATGCCGCTAGGCGATTATAAGGTTATACCCACGTTTCGAACACAATAGGACATGTTTCGGAGGCTAAATTTGAACGTACGTGCAAGTCACGGAATTAAATGATCGATTATAAATTAAATTGATTAAAATAAATCAAAGCGTTTCGAGCTGCCAGGGTCAAACGACAACTCTGATTGCTACGAAAATTGAAATCCGATAATAACTAACTATTATGGATCCAATGGAACTAGTTTCGTCGAATTCCGAGACTGTGTCTCGGAAGGCTATTTTTAAATTCCAATTTAAACGATATATTATTAAAATTGAACAAATTACCGTTACATTCAATTTCAACCATTCTATTATCTTCAGTATCATCATTATAGATTTTATAAGCCTTCAAATTATTTTAAACAGGCTTAGAATCACAGATTCAAAAATTTACCCAATTTCAATTATTAAATTCAATATTTAAACTGCACAATTTAATGATTTAATTATCAAGTAAATATTGATATCTCGAATTCAAGTTAAAATTAACTTTTAATTATTTTAGAACCAATTAATTATTCCAATTTAATTCATCAAAATTTCTGGGTCGTCACATTCCTCCCCCCTTAAAAGAATTTCGTCCCCGAAATTACTAGTTGGGAAGAATGGACCATTACCCGTTTACCTTTCTCAAAACTCAAAATCAACTTTCTACCAACTATCCGTTATCAATGACCCACTACCACCTTAACCAACTTCCCAAAACCTTCTATAGTTTCAAACAATACCCTCTTGCTTACTCATTTAAATTTAAATTTAAAACCAAATTTGGGATTATCCAAAATTTTCTCAAAATTTTTCTAACTCCCTAAATTCCCGAGAAATTTTGCCAGCGTCTCCTTTGCGCGGCTAGCTCGGTACAACTACAAAAGGCCTCTACGGGCTCCCAAATTCCAAAAGAAAACAAAAGCCAAATGGCTATATCAAAAACCCAATCCAATTTCATATAGAAACTAAAATACATACCTTTTTGTCGGGCAATTCACATTAATCTTTTTGGAATCAAATTCAATTTTCTTTTCCTCTTTTAATACCTGCATATCTCACTTAGCAGCAATATACAATCGCAACCTTACAAATCATTTTATACATTCTCATATATAGGTTTTCACATATACTGCTATTCAATTTTGTTGTTCCCTTTTCATATAAATTCAATTTTATTTCGATTTCTAATATGGAGTTATATCTTTCATTTAAACTGATTCATATTAGTTTCATTTACTAGTTTATTTTAAGTTTCCCATTTGAAATTGTTTTATCGTTAACCAAAATTTTCTAACTCCCAAAATTTTCGAAAATTTTTGGCAGAGTCTCCCTTGTACGGAGGAGCTTTTGCAATTTGACAATAGATATAAATATGTATACATCGACCCACACGGTCGGAAAAAGCAAAAACAGTTCATATTTCCTATTTTTATTGCGTAGGCGTACCTTATTTAGCAATTTAAGCAAGCAGCTTATAAATTTTAGCAATTAGCATACCCCAAATCTAGCCAACGGCTTTCCTGCACCTGTACTTACTCAATTTAAATACGTAAGTGTCATACATAGAAAATCTATTAACATTTCACTTACTTTTAATAGCTAAACACAAGCATTACATAAATAACAAGCACCAAACACTTCCAATAAGCAATTTATATGATTTAAAGCACATCCAATTGTTTCCAACCAAATTTATATCCCTTTTCATTCAATTTTAATGGTTTACCCACAATTACTTGCATTCAACTCATTTTAAGCGAAACAATCTCATATTCACTTCAATTTATTCAAAAATCAATTATATCGCTTCCCCTAATTCATAGCATTTCATTTGATTAAATCTCGCTTTCGTTAAACGATAATCATTTCTACGCAATTTGATAATATCCATGTGAATAATTAATTATTTAAGTTTTATAACCAATTAAAATTGATTCCAACTCAGTTTTATTTAATTCAATTCCATTTTAAATTATTCACCAACCATACATACACATTTCATTTCATCACCTTATTGACTTCATTCAGACTATTTATTAAGCTTAGCATATTCAATATTTCTAAATTTATAACCACTTCCAAATTAATTTTATCCAAGCTTTAATTAATGGGCTTTCATCCTTATTCGAAGTCAAGTTTCCAAAATTTTAAACTTACATTAACTTACTTTAATTTATTCCAACATCAAACTTAAGTTTGCTTCTATATGATTCTTATTTAAGCAATTTCCATAAAATACAATTAGCCCATCCATTTTACATTTTAATTTCAAATTCACTTCTCAATATATCAAAATAATACCCAAGCACCTACTTAACTCATTTATACTTCAAATTAATATGCCACCAACTTACGTCCAGTCTAATAATCCAATTTCAATCACATCTTTGATTTAGTCTTTTATTAAATCAGACTTCATCCATTATTATCTAATTCAATTAACTCATTTTAACTTTTTAATTTACCATTTAATTCATTATCGAATTTATTTTATTAATACAAGGCCATTCTCAATTAGTTCTGCTCACCTGGGTTTTGTTTGCAACTTTAAACATTTCTATTATCATCCAGTTCCATTTTATTCGACAACTTACCTATTTTTCTTCCATAATATCTAAATTTGCTTGCAAATTTCATTAAATATTATTCAAATCACTTGAATTTTATTTGTAATTCAAACTATCACCTTCCAATACAACACAATTTTATTTTTACACCATCTCTTCTTATTTAATCCATTATCAAACCCAAGTCGAATTCTATTTATAAATCGAATTCATTTTCAAACTTCATTATCAACTTACAATCCATTTTAGTTAACCGAGTTAAATTTTATTAACATATTCAATTAAATAATTATTTTATTAATTAGCTTACTTCCAACTTTTAAATCAATATTCGATTTTTAATTACAAAGAATCACTTCATTAAAATTTCCCGAGTTTCAATTTTAATTTTAAAACTTTAGAAATGTCTATAAAATCTCATAGTAATATTAAAATAGCTTTTATAAAATATTTCTTATAACTCGATGTCTCAACCAGTCCATCCTTATTCTCACAGAAATTCAGTCATACGTTGATCAGGCGTAGGACCGAAAATCTATAAGTACTTGGTAAACCCGTTTTCAACACCCAGTGAAAATATTTGGAAAATAATTTTATTGAAAATATTGAAAACAATTTTGAAAATAGAGGAATTTTTTTTTTTTTTTAGTGAGGATGCTCTGGAAATCATCACCCCCATTCCATGGTCACAGTTACAAACCAGGGTTACGTTGCAGTCGCAGCAAAAGTCCATGTAACTGCAGGCTCTCCGCGGCACTCTCGATTACGCCATGGAACCCACACAATAGATCACAGTTACATCCAGGGTTACGTTGCCGTCGCAGCAAAAGTCCATGTAACTGCAGGCTCTCTGCGGCCTCTGATTTCGCTGTCGAAATGAAACTTCTCCACTCTTACATAGGTCGCAGTCTACCGAGATAAACTCAACCGCAGACTGTTGGCTCTCAGCGGCTCACACGACTTTCGCAATGTTACCATAGGTCGCAGTTACATCCTGGGTTACGTTGCAGTCACAACAAAAGTCCATGTAACTGTTGGCTCTCCGCGGCACACACGACTTACGCTATGGTAACTCAACTCATAATCCTCAGGAACTAGTTTTGTCCGGACTCCTCACAGGATCAACTTTAGAACCCCCCCTTGGGGCTCAAGGCAGCACCACCCAGTGGCACTCCTGAGAAGTCCATTTCAAGGAAGCGCCTTTTTCCCCAGAGCTATCATCAAAACATTATATACTATACATATAGTATCTTCAAATCATACACCTAGTATGATATTATACAAAGCTTCTTTACACAAAATCTATTATCCAAAATCGATAATTTCCAAACTAGGCTTTCCAAATTCAATATTGATTTTACCCAAAAATCAAAAGCCTTTTCAAATTTAAAGGTTTTCAAAACCTTTTCCAAAATTCTTATAGGATCCTTTATATATATATATAAATATAAAAATTTTAAAATTTTGGATCCTTTCAAACTTGTATAAAATTCCTTTTTATACTTCAAACACTTCCAAAATCCTTTTCTTCCAGCAATAGATTCAACAAAGAATATATAACAAAGATATAACTTTGTTTATCCAAAATCAAATATTCTCATTTGATTACTCTTCCTAATATCAATTTCCTTTCTATTCACATTCACTTATTCACATTTGCCTTTATCCCCATTTGGATTATTTCCTCAATCCTCATCCCAGTTGGGTATTAAATCATAAACAGTTTGAACTCCGACCAGTTTATATTTAGAAAATAGTTTGTAAATTTTAAAAATAGATAAGTAGTTGAAAAATAATTGTAAAATAGTTAACTAATTATAAAATAGTTGGAAAATAGTTAAATAGTTATAGAAATCTTAATAATTGCAAAATAGTTGTAAATTAGTAAATAATTTGTAACATAGTTAAAATATAGTAATAAGTTCAAGAAACAGTTGAAAAAAAATGTTAAATTGTTCCAAAATAATTGTAAAATAAGTATAAAATAACTTGGCTTTAAGAAAGAAAGGTTGTATATATTTAATAGCTTAGAAAAATAAGTTCATATCAAAACAATTTATATTAAAAATAGTCAAGAGCCAACTGTTCACTTCCCCAGCAATTCAATTTAAATCTCCATTTAAATTGATCCAATTCCAATTCAAATAACTCCAAATTCCATTGGACTTGATTAATTCCCAATTCAAGTTGAATCAATCTTGATTCCTTCCCAAATTTAAAGTTCAACACAAAATATTTTTTTTTTTTTTGAAATAATATTATTATTTCTCCAAAACCTTTGGAAACCACTTTCAAATCCTAAGGAATTTTAAATTTTCCCAAAATTCCAAATTCCCAACCCATCCAATTCATATTTAAAACATTACTCTGGAATTTTCATCTTACTCTATTTTCAAATATTCTTTGGAATTCTATTTCGGAATTCTACTTCAAATTATAATCTCATTTATTTATAAAGTTTATTTCAATTTATGAATTTCATTTACAATATATATTTAAAATTCTTTTTTTTTCTAAACCAATTTCACTTAAATTACAATTCCAAAATTATTCCAATTACTTTGGACTAATATCCATTCAATTGAACCCACTTCAATTTCAAACATTTCAATTCATCCAATTCCAATCTTCCATTTAATTTTTGAACTTATACATCTTCCATCCAAATCCAATTAATTCAAATCGGATTCAATTTTGAATGAGTTCAATTCCAACTTCACATTTAAACCATCTCGAATTATATAATTCGAGCCAAATTCTCAAAGATTGGTTTAACCTTTTTAAACCAAATTTAACTTTGTTCATTTAAAGTTTCAAACAATTCTAGTTTCTGAGTTCTAATTCTAGAATTTCATTTTTAATTAATTTAATTTTAATTTGGTTGTATTATAGTCCTTCTTAACTTAATTCCAATAATTTAACACCCAATCACCTTAATATTTATTAGAAGAAAATAATGTTTTATATATCAAAATATACTTTTATATAAAACCATTTAAAACCTTTATATAAGAAAATAACAAGTACGCGCTCATATATATATATATATATATATATATATATATACACACTTAACTCATTCTAGAGTACTATAGACTCTATTTAATGAGTAATCCCCACCAGAGCCAAGGTTCTCGCTTAACCTTTCTGCTCTGATACCAAATGTAACGACCCGAAATTTTCTAACCCGAAAATTCCAGATAGTTATTAAAGAAGAAAGAGGTAGAAGAAGAAGAACAGAACACCAAACATCTCACATTCGCAGTGGATAAAATATAATAATAAATAATAACAGTTTACAAAAGAATACTATATCTGTCGATTACATTTTAATTTACATCAGAGTTTCACATACGTACCACATATATACAGTCACTAATCATATACAAATCATGTCTCGGATATAATAATAATATACCGCAGCGGAAATATTCTATACGCTCCTGCCATCCAGCTCGCCTCCTGAGCTCCAGAACGTACCTACCTGAAAATCTGTAATACTCGGTCTGACCCGAGCATTACACCAAAGTAACACCCGGGACAGGCTGGAAACCAGCGTGAGTAAACCCAACTAACATGGAATACCAAGCAATCAACTTATATAAACCCGGGTAACTTATATCAATTTAACCAATCACAATTTGCTATAGAAAATGCTTATTTCACATGTCAATTTCTAAGTACCAAACTTAGATATAATAATCCACTTTACTTAAGTCATTTCATTTCAACCTATTGATTTCATAAATCAATTTATAAAAATTCGAAGTGGTTTCGGGTATTTCCCAATAAATTTTCGAAGTATCAAACTTAGATAAATTAATCCAATTTACTTACATCATTTTATTCCTGCTTATAGGTTTCACCAATCAATTCATACAAATCGAAGGAGTTTCGGATATTTCCTAATACCCGACCCATTCTCTTCGAAACCCATGCTATCTTAACCCAAGTTGTTCAAAAGAAATACACAATATTTCTTATCAGAAATATTTACTCATTCAAATCATCCAAGTACATTCAATCATCCATAATTTAATTTGATCACTTCCAAATTAATTCAATTGATTCTAACTGAATTTCAATTCTCAATCACTTAGTTTTCTCTACTTGATAATTAATAAATTTCAAAACTAATAATTCAATCATCTCTTCAACATTCATCAGCATTAATCAACTTGGATCAATTATCCTTCAATTTCATTTGAACAACTATCTTTAAGTAACCACACCATATTTCTTATCCTTAACTAAATGATAAGAAATCTTAATTACTTCATGGACAATTTAACTATTTAGTTATATTAATCTTTAATTACTTATATTAATCTTTAATTGCTTATATTAACTTCACATAAGTCATTCATTAATGATTAATCAATCTTAATTAGTAAATCTTGATTTTATAAATTAATGATTCCCGAGTATACTTTAATTTATCCTAATCTAAATTAATTTCATTCCCCAATTAATCATTAATTATGCCACAAATATTAATCGTTCTTGAATTATCTCAACCTTTTAAATTAACTATCTATTTATTTACTCCTTTAAATAAACAAATTTCCTCTTAATTAATCGTCTTAATTAATCTCTTAATAAATTACACAAAGTAATTATATTTTGTTTTAATTAAGTAATTATTCATCAAACCATCCAATGACTATTGTGAATTAATTAAACTTCATTAATTAACTTAAACCATAATTAATCAATTCCAAACCTTTAATTACTAAATTAATTAACCCAAATTATTAATTAATTGAACTAAGTATTTATTTATCTTAATTACGCTTCAAATTTATAAACCAGAATTCATTATACCCTCAACAACATTCTCTTGTTTATAACAATAAATCTAAAACAATTTAAAAACCCAAATACTTCGAGTCAACCCAAATTGACTCGAAATCTAATCTAAACAAAGTCACATCATCTTCAATAACACATCCAATTAATTTATTCATCCAACCAAATTATTAAAATTTAACCATTTAAAATTTTGAATAGAAATCCATAAAGGGAGATTTACTCACCTTTATTTTGCTGTTTGCAATCCATCCCAAACGAGCTTGTTCTTCATGATTTTTGACCTTACATAAATATTAAATAATTTTATGAATATTTGAACAATTTGGCCAATCAATTTTAATTTAATAAAATTTCATTTTCCCTAATGAGACAATTTCAAACTAAATTTTCTGTTTATAAACTATTATCTAGTCGTCAAATAATTTTATAAGTTAATTAAATAAATTTGATTTTCATTTTATAAATTTAATTTAACTAAATCTTTATCAAAACAAAAATATAATTAAATTTTCCACAATTAAATTCCCCCCCCCCCTTTTTTTTCTTTAACCAAGGGTTTAAAATAACCAAAGCTGGAATACATAAAAATAACGAAAGCAATATTACTCACAGAAAATGATCATGAGAGAACCGAACCACAGCCTCAATGACATCATCACATCTCTGCGTTCCTGCCTTCCCCGTGTTCGCGAAAGCCCCCATACCATCGCGAGAACCACGTTGACATGCGACTTCAAATTCCTAAACTCGACGACAAGTCGACGACTTCGCCTCAACGCCAACTCGAGCCTGCCTCCAAATCCCCTAAACGGCGACCCACTCCTAGCAATCGAACCCTAATTCCCCCTCCATCAATCGATCGCGACTTCCTCCAGATCGAACCCCCTCCCTACGATGATCACCTCGACCTCGAGTTCACAGGCGACCCCTCTCTCTTTCTCTTTTTTTTTTTACCTAGGGAACGATCGGCCATGATTTTTTTTTTTTTAAAGTTCGATTTGCTTCCTGAAGGAAGGGGGAACGGAAATAAATATAAGAGGGTAGAAGGCTTCCTGAGCACGACATAGTCCACGAAAATATCTTGTTAGTTTACTTTAACTCAATTATATTATGAAATTTCAAAACGTCTCGATAATTGCCAATTAAAATACAAACTCCTCTTAAGGGATGCCGCTAGGCGATTATAAGGTTATACCCACGTTTCGAACACAATAGGACATGTTTCGGAGGCTAAATTTGAACGTACGTGCAAGTCACGGAATTAAATGATCGATTATAAATTAAATTGATTAAAATAAATCAAAGCGTTTCGAGCTGCCAGGGTCAAACGACAACTCTGATTGCTACGAAAATTGAAATCCGATAATAACTAACTATTATGGATCCAATGGAACTAGTTTCGTCGAATTCCGAGACTGTGTCTCGGAAGGCTATTTTTAAATTCCAATTTAAACGATATATTATTAAAATTGAACAAATTACCGTTACATTCAATTTCAACCATTCTATTATCTTCAGTATCATCATTATAGATTTTATAAGCCTTCAAATTATTTTAAACAGGCTTAGAATCACAGATTCAAAAATTTACCCAATTTCAATTATTAAATTCAATATTTAAACTGCACAATTTAATGATTTAATTATCAAGTAAATATTGATATCTCGAATTCAAGTTAAAATTAACTTTTAATTATTTTAGAACCAATTAATTATTCCAATTTAATTCATCAAAATTTCTGGGTCGTCACAGGCAAAGTGTTGTGGAAGTCGATTGATAGTTAAAAAACCAACTATTAGTATTGACCTTTAAATGGCATTTGAATTTCGATGCGACTGGGGGTCGGATTACAAGTGGATATCCGAAAACCACATCGAACCTTTGTGATCGTGAAGGATCTTTTATTTAAAAGATTAAAGTGGAAATTGTTGTAATTTGTTAAAATTTTAATGTAACACTTATTTTTAAAAATGCGCGCTCGTTATTCGGGTTAGCCGAGAGAGGACCTTGTGTCATGAAACCCATTTTGAATAACGATACGATGAAATGGGATTGTATTTGATGACGGTGTTGAAGGCCGGGTATTTTCGAAAGCGAAAGGATTATCAGTCGAATGTCTCTGCACTGGGTTGCTCCGGTATAGAGATTTTATCACCTTTGTGATGGGAATTCTGGACGTTATTTGTGAGTATCCGGATTTACAACGGCTTCTCTGAAGTGCCTTCGGTTCCGTTCGATCCCGGAACGGACTTGTATGGATGCATGTCTGACGTTACACTATGAGATGTAAAGATGGTTTCTATCAAATACATTTCTTTTAGTGGCGGAGAATTTATTCTCTTAGCTTAACACCCTTCACCGAGACGTACGAGATCAGAGGTTATGTAGCTAATAGTTACTAGTAATGCATTCCCAATTTGGTAACGTGGCATACGAAGTGCTGTTGATCATTTGTTGATCAAAGCGTGACTTTGTGAAAAGTGTAGCTTTGTGGACGAGACCTCATCCGACCTCACACCCCGAAAATGGTCGAAACAGGAAAGATGCGGCAAGGTTATGTGGGTCACGCCCTTCAGGGTATGTCATTTCCTTCTGGAAAAGGGTGGTATCATGGTATGGAGCCCAGATACTTAACCTATGTTGTTGCCGCAAAATTTATTATACTTTGTGGTTGTTGCTTTGTGGTTGAGGATCATCGGATAAAGGTCCCAAAGGACCGGGGGATGGCATACTCGAGTAGTAGTTACCTAGTTACAGAGGTAACCCGGTCTTGTGTTGGCAGAGATCCGGGTAGGTTCTCGGGACGTCCATCCAGAGGCGCACCCATGTGGCATAGGAAGTTCCTTAGCCTGACCATCTGTTGGAAATCCAAAGAAACAATACGCCCCCTGTACGATTTTAGTTGTATAACCTGCCCTGGAATGTGGCGGTAACCTGCTATTGAACATAGTAGCTATAGTAGGCATACAATAATGGTTGTATGCTGGCTTAGATTAATATTATACTTTCGAAATATTTTCTGCACTATGCACTAATGATAATCTTAAAAGGATTTTACGCATTAAGCATGTCTGACTATCGAGAAATCTCCTCCAATTCTGCGTTTGCATTGTGTGTGCAGCGGGAGGCCTTATGGTTGTTTCATTTTCCAAAAGCATAGCAGATTTATTTTTAGTTTCTTTGTGAAAATAACTGTTTTTAAGATCCCACACCAGTCCCACGACTGACCTGGAGTTTATTGTTCCATTTCTAAGCTCTGGCTGCCGATAATTTTCCACACGAGCAGCTCAGAGTCAGGGTATCATTATTCGGTAACAAAGTCAAGAAGTTGCTGTGGAATCAGGAGTTGGAGCTGGATGGCGAGGCGTATCACTTATATATGTAACATTTCTTTCCGCTGTTTGTTGTTGTACACTCTGATAATGTAATTTGATGTAATGTAATAACTGCTATAGTGATTCTATTTAAAGATATTTATTTATCTATTACATTTGTTCCGCTGCGAAATGTGAGATTCTATTTATCGTTTTTGTTTCTTCTTCTATCTTCTTCTTCTTTAAACCCTAACGGTTCGGTTTTTCGGCATTCGACTGTTCGGCATTCGATACAGTGGACGTATTGATGTCGACTTTCGGGAGTCGAAAAATTGGGTTGTTACAATTTTAAAAGGAAAATCTTTTGTTTTAAAAAGATTGAAAGTGGAAATTTGTTTAAACCATTCATAAGAATGGTTTTTGACTAAAAATTGTGACTTAACTGCGATCCCATATATCCATATGGTTTTAAAATTTTGCGCTCATTATTCGGTTTAGCCGGGAGAGGACTTTATGTCATATAACTCATTAAAAATAATGATACGACGTGGATAGCATTTGAAGAACGGTGGTGAAGACTGGATATTTTCGAGAACGAAAGGATTACCCATCGAATGGCTCTGCATTGAGTAGCTACGGTATAGAGATCTCCATATTTGATGAGGAGTTCGATTGGGATTATGAATACCCGGATTGCAAGGGCTTCTTGGAAATGCCTTCGGTTCCGTTTGAACCCGAAACGGACTTGTATGGACTTATGTCTGATATTACTCTTTGAGATGTAAAGCTGCTTTCTATCAAATACAATTCTGCTTGGTGGTGGAGAATTTATTCTCTTAGCTTAACACCCTTCTCTGAGACGTACGAGCTTAGAGGTTATGTAGTTGATATTTACTAGTGATACATTCCCAATTTGGTAATGTGGCATACTAAGTGTTGTTGATCATTTGTTGATCGAAGCATGGCTTTTTTGAAAAGCATAGCTTTGTGGGACGAGACTTCATCAGAACCTCACAACCCGGGAATGGTCAATTTTAAATTTTTAAACTTAACATATGCCTATAAACAACAAAGAAGGGCATGTGCAGACATGCACACATAACTTCATATGTATACAACATGCAGGCATTTTTAAACAAACATTTCTACAACATACTTCAGGTGTCAATCACAATGTCAAGGTACATAGGTAGATAAACATGAGTTTGCTCGCCTGGATTGGATGTTTAAACAAAGCAAAAGCCTGGTTTTTGAAGCCTGAAAAATGTCTGGAATTTAAAACTGATCTGGAACTTAATTTTTTTGACAATTGAAACTTTGATTTTCTTGAGTTAAATATATACTTGAGATGATCTAACTGAGTTTCTCTATTGCTGAGATGAAAGCTTTGCTGCTTTGATTTTCACTTGTTTTTAGGTTTGTTGAAGACTGTGATATCCGTAAATTTCTAGGCAAATAAATAATGTAATAATCTTCTTTAATAATTTAAAAATGTATTCTTTTTCCAATAGAAAATAAAATAAGTATAATTTGGATTCATATAAGTGAACTTTAAAAAGAGAAAAAAAAGAATTTGAATTTGAAATTTCAAGTGTAAACATTTTAAAAATAAATTGAGTTTAAAATAACAGGAAAATAGACACAAGGAAGAAGTTGCAAAAAAATTAGTTTCAAGAACAAAAAGTTTGCTTTTTAGTCTGAAGGACACTTTGTAGTGCAAAGAGAAAATGGTAGTTACAACTATCATTCTGCGATTTACACTAGAAAGTGTCCTTCAGCCTAAAAAGTAAACTTCTTGTCCTTGAAACTAAATTTTTCTTCAACTTTTTCCTTGAGCCTAAAAACCTCTTAAAATAATATGTATATATGATTAGTTTGATATCGTTGCCTTTAAAGGTTTCATAAATATAAATTAATAACATATTAAACTGGTATAATTATTTTTAAGTGTGTAAATGGATTTTTTATTGTTATCTTTTAAAATTACATAAATAAATAAATAAAGAGAAATATAAAACAATACATATTAAAGACATTTATAAATATACATAACTAAATTTAAAATCTATTAATACGCATGTTAGCTAATAACATTATCTAATTAACAAATGTTAACAAATTAGATAAGAATAATGACAAGTGACCCATTTCCTTTTTCTTTTGAAAAAACTATTTACTAAAAAATAATAGCTTATATAACATTTTCAATTCTTTCCTTCATTTTCATTCTCTGATCTATTTTTTTCCAAAAAAATAAACTAAGAAACAAGAAAAATCGTACAACCAGTAAAACAAAATCAAAGGAAAATAAAAAACAATCTCTTTCTAAATTCAACCTGAAGCTAAGCAAGGACCAGATGTAAGCAAATCGAAATCAACTCAAGCAACAAGGATCAGTTCAGATTCAAATTTACAAACAAGCATTTAGATTAAAATCAAGATACAATGTCCTGAGAAAAAATATAATAAATAAAGCCTATAGCTCTGTCCTCTGTTTGCATAAATAGGTGAGTAAACCACATTTTCATTTTGGTTGAATTTGATTTCTGTTGTATGTGATAAGAAAATAATGTGTGAAATGATTGCGTGTATGAACTAATGGGTTGTATGTATGTCAAGATGGATTATCTGAGTGATCATCTACATCTGTATATATAGATATACCTCTGTTCTTAGTTTTACAAACAAAATATCAATCAAAAATCAAATTCTCTTCACATGTATCAAATTAGATTAGGATGTTTAAGGGAATTATGTTTGAATTAACTAAACATTTCTCTTAAAAGTAACTAAAGGTGGAACTAGTTGATATTTCACTGGAAAATTTGGGGTTTACAGTAATGATCATGAATGTTTCAAAAACCAATGTTAGAAATTCCATGAATTGATTTCATAAACGAATTCATTGTAGGAAATGAGGAATTTTGATATAAAAAGGTAGATTTTTAAGAGGGTTTTTGGGTATGGATTTTGAGTTAAACCAAAAATGGAAAATCTTCGAATTCCGACGATCTACGCAACAAGGGTGGTCGGGGTTCAGGTCAGAGATGGCTAATGGGTCAATGATGGTGGGAAAAATGGCGATTGAATTTATAGATAGCCGTGGTGGGCCTGGCGAAGCTGATTAGGGTCAACTGCCTATTTTCGATCAATGTTTTAATCGAGGCAACTCGTGGTCAGGGGAAAATCGAAGGCGATCGCGAGTAGGGGATTAGTGGCGTAGGCATGTGACGAAGTTTCGATTGTGAATGCGGGGTCGTTAGTGGTCTGTGGTGGCGTTGCTGAAAGGTTTTGGTGATCTAGTTGGTTCCTGATTCAATTCAAACTACTCGATTTCGTTTTGATGCTCATCACATTGTTCTGAAGGTTGGAATCATAGGAGGGTGATGTTGACGACTTATCAGAGGTTGTGACGATGGTCGGATATGCTCTGACCATTTATGCACATATACGCATGTTATCCTGTGTCTGTGGGATGAATGAGAGTTTGCTTTGGGGAGGATGAAGGTCTATCTCGATGTTAACTTCGGGTTTCGAATGGTAATATGAATATGTGTGGGATTAGGATTTGCTCATGTATTTTTCAGTTTAGCTCGGGCTTTGTTTGTCATAGGATCATGATTTCACTTCGTCACTGGTTGAAAGTTAACAGGACTTTTAGTTTTAAAAGCTATGCTTTAAACCAAGTTCAAACGTAAAAGCAATATAAGGTTTTTTTCTAAAAAAGAGCTTTTATACAAGTTCCAAAGTTTTTAAAACTAAGTGAATCTGTAAACAAGTTTCAAAATCAAATTTTGGAAATCAAACGAGATTGAAAGTAGATTTCATTTTCAAATAATTAAATATTTCTTTATAAATTAAAATCCTTAAGTGTTTCCAAGTAAAATGATGAAATTAGAGGGTGATCATGGGGTGTATTAATCCTAAATTAATCAATGATTATAGATGTTAATAATTCCAAGTTTTTACTTTAATTTAATAAGATTTAAAGAATGTAATTAAGTAGAGAAAATTGCCCAATGAAATTGATTAAGTATAATTACTTAATGAAAATAAATGAATGCGATTAGTGAAGGTTTGGTTAATGTAATTAATTAAGGGTTTCTGAAAATATTTGAAGTATAAAAAGGGAATTTATACAAGTATGAAGTGATTCAAAGATTTTTCAAGGTTATATATATATATACACACACACACACACACACACACACACACAAAGGATTTTATGAGAATGATTTTGGGAAAAGGTTTTTGGAACCTTTGAATTTAGAAAGGCTTTTAATTTTTGGGGAAAATCAATTTTGGAAATTTGGAAAGCTTAGTGTGAGAATTATCGATTTTGGGATAATCGATTTTGAGAAACAAGATTTATATGAATTCATACAAAGTGTATGATTTGGAAGATACTATATGTGTATAGTATAAAGTGTTTTGAAAATGGCTCTGGAGAAAAAGGCCTTCCCTTGAAATGAACTTCTTTGGAGTACCATAGGTTGGTACTGCCTTGAGCCCTAAGACGGGGGTTCTAAAGTGGATCCTGTGAGGAAGTCCGGACAAACTGAAGTTCCTGAGGATTATTAGGTAGCGAAAGTCGAGGGCGTTGATGCCTACAGGGGTATTTGGGTTATGCTGTGGCGATAGTGTAACTCGATGTCGCTTCGATCTACTGTGGACCATGGTGGAAATTGTTTGGAGGTGAGTGTCAATGGTCTACACTTGATTTTGCCGAGAAGGCAGTGTAACATTGATAGAGTGCTATCTATGGTGGATTGGAGTGGAGAAGTTTCATTTTTTTGGAAGCAGAATTCGAGGGCGCTGATGCCTACAGTTATATGGGTTTTTGCTTTGATAACAACGTAACCCTAGATGTAGCTGCGATCTGTAGCGGGTTCCATGGTGTAATCAAGGGTCGCGGAGTGCCTACAATTATCTATGGATTTTGCCGAGAAGGCAACGTAACCATCGGGTTAACTGCGACCATGGATACGGGTGATGATTTCCAGAGCATTCTCACCAAAAGATGTTCCCTTTAAATTCAAAAAACAAAAACTGTTTTTTATATTTTCAATAAAATTATTTTCCAAGTATTTTCATTGGATGTTGAAATGGGTCTGCTAAGTATTTATAGATTTTCAGTCCTACGCCTGATCAACTGACCGAATTTCTGTGAGAACGAGGATGGACTTGTTAAAACATCAAGTTATACAAATATTTTTATAAAAACTATTTTTGTAATATTATGTAGATTTTTAAAGTGTTTTAAAAATAATCAAAGAATAATCCATCTGGTTTTATGTTATTGAATAAAGTCTGGCTTCGTTCTTTTTCGAGGATGAAAAGATTCAAAGGGGAGAGGAATGTGATATCCCGTAAATTTCTAGGCAAATAAATAATGTAATAATCTTCTTTAATAATCTACAAATGTATTCATTTTTCTATAGCAAATAAAATAAGTATTAATTTGGATTTATATAGGTGAAATTTAAAAAGAGGAAAAAAAGAAGAATTTGAATTTGAAATTTCAAGTGTAAATATTTTTAAAATAAATTGAGTTTAAAATAATATGTATATATGAATAATTTTATATCGTTGCCTTTAAAGGTTTTATAAATATAAATTAATAATAATTTAAACTAGTATAATTGTTTTTAAGTGTGTAAATGGATTTTTTATTATTTTCTTTTAAAATTACATAAATAAATAAATAAAGAGAAATTTAAAACAATACATATTAAAGACATTTGTAAATATACATGACTAAATTTAAAATCTATTAATACACATGTTAGCAAATAACATTATCTAATTAACAAGTGTTAACAATTTAGATAAGAATAATGACAAGTGTCCTATTTCCTTTTTCTTTTGAAAAAATATTTACCAAAAAAATAATAGCTTATATTAATATTTTCAATTCTTTCCTTCATTTCATTCTCTGATCTATTTTTTACCAAAAAACTAAACTAAGAAACAAGAAAAATCTTGTAACTAGTGAAACAAAATCAAAGAAAAATCAAAAACAATCTCTTTCTAAATTCAACCTGAAGCTAAGCAAGGTCAAGATGTAAGCAAATCGAAAACAACTCAAGCAACAAGGATCAGTTCAGATTCAAATTTACAAACAAGCATTCAGATTAAAATCAAAATACAAAGTCCTGAGAAAAAATATAATAAACAAAGCCTATAGCTCTGTCCTCTGTTTGCACAAATAGGTGAGTAAAGCACATTTTCATTTTGGTTGAATTTGATTTTTGTTGTATGTGATAAGCAAATAATGTGTGAAATGATTGCATGTATGAAATAATGGGTTGTATGTATGTCAACATGGATTATCTGAGTGATCATTCGCATCTGTATATATAGATATACCTTTGTTCATAGTTTTACAGACAAAATATCAATCAAAAATCAATTCATCTTCATATGTATCAAATTAGATTAGTATGTTTAAGGGAATTATGTTCGAATTAACTAAATATTTCTCTTCAAAATAATTAAAGATGGAACTAGTTGATATTTCACTGGAAAATTTGGAGTTTACAGTGATGATCATGACTGTGTCAAAAACCAATGTTCGAAATTCCACGAATTGATTTCATAAACGAATTCGTTGCAGGAAATGAGGAATTTTGATATAAAAAGCTAGATTTTTAAAAGGGTTTTTGGGTGGGGATTTCGAGTTAAACGGAAAATGGAAAATCTTCGAATTCCGGCGATCTACGTAACAAGGATGGTCGAGGTTCAGGTCAGAAGTGGCTAGTGGGTCAATGATGGTGGGAAAAATAGCGTGTGATTTTATAAATAGCCATGGTGGCGCGGTGAAGCTGATTAGGGTTAACGGCCTATTTTCGATCAATGTTTTAATCGAGGCAACTCGTGGTCAAAGGAGAATCAGAGGCAATCGTGAGTAGGGAATCAGTGGCATAGGCATGTGACGAAGTTTCGATCGTGAATGCGGGATCGTTGGTGGTCTATGGTGGCGGTGCTGAGAGGTTTTGGTGATTGACTTGGTTCCTGATTCCATTCGAACTGCTCGATTTTGTTTTGATGCTCATCACATTGTTCTAAAGGTTGGAATCATAAGGGGGTGATGTCGACGACTTATCAGAGGTGGTGACGATGGTCGGAGATGCTCCGACCATCTGTGCACGTATACGCGTGTTATCCTGTGTCTGAGGGATGAATGTGAGTTTTCTTCGGGGAGGATAAAGGTCTATCTCGATGTTAACTTCGGGTTTTGTATGGTAATAGGAATATGTGTGGGATTAGGATTTGCTCGTGTATTTTTGAGTTTAGCTCGGGCTTTTTTTGTCATGGGCTTGGTATTTCATTTTGTCACTCGTTGAAAGTGAACAGGATTTTTAATTTTAAAAGTTATATTTTAAACCAAGTTTAAAGGTAAATGCCGTACAGGTTTTTTTTCTATAAAAAAGAGCTATCATATAAGTTCGAAAGTTTTAAAACTAAGTGAATTTTTAAACAAGTTTCAAAATCAAATTTTTGAAATCAAATGAGATTTGAAAGTAATTTGATTTGGTTTTGAAATAATTAAATATTTAATTATAAATTAAAATCCTTAAGTGTTTCCAAGTAAAAAGATGAAATTAGAGGGTGATCATAGGGTGTATTAATCCTAAATTATTCAATGATTGTATATGTTGATAATTCCAAGTTTTTATTTCAATTTAATAGGATTTAAAGAATGTAATTTAGTAGAGAAAATTGCTCGATGAAATTAATTAAGTATAATTACTTAATGAAAATAAATGAATGTGATTAGTGAAGGTAAAATACTTAATTATGAATTAAGTAGTAGACTAAGATAAGTGGTTTATCTTAATAAAGGTCTTAATTTATTTAAGGTTAATTTGCTTTTGAAATTAATTAAGAAGTAATTACTTAGTGAAAATTAGATAAGGATAATCATTTAGTGGAAGTATTTAGAAGAATAATTACTTTATGTGATTTAAGGATCTCTAATGGATAATTAAAGGATAGTTAATTTCTGAATGTGATTAATTAAAGGATGATTTAAGGAATAATTAATGTGATAAATAAAGGTAATTTGTTAATGAGATTTATTTATGTGATTAAGTGGAAGGTTTGGTTAATGTAATTAATTAAGGGTAATTAATTAAGATGAACTCCTTATAATTTGGATATGTAATCTAAATTCCTTATAATTTGGATATGTAAGATTAATTAGGCTGGAATGGAATAAGTTGAGTTACCTGGACCTCTAACCGAGAACTGTTGTGTGTGAAAAATGATTGAATATGATTAGTAAGAAATCGTAAAGGTACGAGTTAACCTGGTTTGCAATTAGTTTTATAGCTTGATATTTCATATTATATGGGTTTAATCACACTGGTTTCTAGCCTGACCTGGGTGTTACTTTGATGTAATGCTTGGGCCATACCGAGTATTACAGATTACCATGTAAGGACATTCTAGAGCTCAAGAGGCGAGCTGGATGGCAGGAACGTATTCCGCTGTGATATATTGTTACTTATCTGGGACAAGTAAATTTTAACCGTCTAGTGTTGTGTCATGATTGTAACTCTGATGTACTAAAATGTAAATCGACTGATACAGTTTTTCTTATATAACTGTTATTATTTGATATTATATTTTGATCAGCTGCGAATGTGAGATTCTATGATTTGTCTCTGTTTCTTCTTCTACCTCTTTTTTCTCTTCCTAACTATCTGGAATTTTCGAGGTCGAAAATTCCAGGTCGTTAAAAGGACTTAATACGGGTTGATAGCTTCTAGGCTTATTTTCTAATCAGGTTGATATTCGTTTTGATTTCCAGACTTTGGTCTTGATAATGAAGGTGAAAGAAGATTAAAAATATATATTAGCCTGATATTACTCTTATGCATTATATTGATAAATTTAATTTAAAAGAAGATTTAGTTGCCACTTGTTAACAATGCTCACACTTGTTAATATTAAGTATATTTAAGCCTACACTTGTTAATTCATATTGTTATTATTTTACAAATGTTATACATATTAAAATTTATTTACCAGTGTTACAAGTATATATTTTTATGTTTAAATGCCTCTTTTAAATAATTTTATAAATTTTGTTTTAAACCCTTTTATCCTATGTTTTACATGTTTATATAAATTTTAAGTATTATGTTTTTATTGTTTATGTATTATTTTTACATATGTATATATGTGTTTTAAATATATTTTTTACAAAATTTTATATATTATATTTACAATTTACCTTTATGCATTTCTTTTTATAAATATTTATTAAGTCTTAAAGAAATGATTTTAAAACTTAATTACATTTTAACATACATATGTATATTACAAAATATAGAATTTAACTTTAAACAACTTTTGAAAATTTACCGTACTAATTTCAAAATATAACTTTCATATATATCATATATTATAATAGGAAACAAATTTTCATAAACAAAATGTTTTTCAAATCCAATATATTTATAAGATATTCATTTGTGAAATTCAAACCCACAATTTAATTAAAAAAATCAATTTATATACATATATATGAATGAACAAACAACTATCTTATTTAATTTGGGAAAAATTCAAATTAATTCACAATTAAATCCAAAAATTCATATTAATCGTTAAATTTAATTTAGCTTAAAACTAGCATCTTTACAAATAACCTTACATGAATGTATGGAAATTTAAAATTTTGTAAGTAATGAACGTGAATTAAAGAAAATCATTGCATGAAAAGGGGAAAAAATGAACAATAAATGATGTGAAAAAATAAACAGAGTAAACTTAAAAATGTGTTGAATTCTTTGTTTGTTTGACTTATGGATTAATTGAGAAAGGATACTTCTATTGTGTAAGATGTATAAATGATCTATAAAGTTTTATCTACAACTATTGAGTGTATTGTTTACTTCATAGTTTATTTATCGTTTATATGATTTGAAGTTCTGAACCTGAACAAACCATTTGATTTGGTTGCTATGGATGGATGATTGTTTCTTTGTTGAATCGATGATTATGCTGTTTATTTGCAAGTGATTATTGTTATGCTTTATTGATTTTTTTTGTTATTAGTTGGAAACAACTTAAAATATTTAAATTTTATATTATTATTAACATATTTGGATTATATGAGTAAAATACAGGTTATGGAAGCAATTGATACTTCTTTTGATTTCATTAAATAAGCGTTATTTGCCTGACAAATAGGTACGTTCTCGGATTATGGTTTTCTAACAATATTATATTGTTTTCTTGTGGTAGGAGATATATTATTTTGAAAAATATGATATATATTATTATTATTATTAATATTATTATTTCTTCCAAACCTCTATGTACAAAGGAGAGACAACTGAAATTTTTCGAAAATTTTGGACTTAGAAAATTTTGTAAAAAGTTTTCCAAACTTTTATTGACTTGAGTATAAAAGGATTTAACTATTTATAAATTTGAAATATTTTATTTAAATTATTTAATTATGTAAATTAAGGGTTTATAAATTTAATATTTTGAACGAGATATATTGATTTCTTTTTCCTTCTTTTTCCTTCTCAAGGACGAAAAGTTTTGAGTGGGGGAGAGTGTAACGGCCCGTAATTTTTGATAATAAAAAATACTTAATTTAAAAAAAATTTGGTGGTTTAATGTTGAAATAAACAAAAAATTATGTAATAACAAGAGTATAACTGGAATAAATGAAATAGTATTAATTTAAGGTAACTGATAACTACTTTAAATGTAGTTCCAATTAATAAAAAGAATTAAAGAGTTATAATTGATATAGATTGTCGATAAATTCTAGTAATATATGTATTAATTGATAATTGGATTTAAAAGAGTAATTAACAATTTAAATGTTGATTAATTAATGAAATAATGTGTAATAAACTGAAATTGAATAAAATTAGTGTAGTGTGAGTTGTTATAACATTTGCTCGTAAATTATAAACTTACAAATGTGATTAAATATAGAAATGGCGATAATTGTTATTTGTTACCAATTTAATTAATCAATTGCAAATAAATATAAATAAATGTTACAATAATGTGAGTTAAGACAATAGCTGCAATTTGAATGTAATAAATGCATAGAAATGTTAATTTTGTCTACAAGGAAAATAGTTAATGAAATAAAAGAGTGGAATCAAGATAAATAAATTTATAGGGATTTTAAAGTATAAATAATGTGTAAAATTGAGAAACATTCAATATAATTGAAATATAGAAGTTAATACAAATAAAAGATGGAAATTATAGCGTATTAGTGTAATAAGATATAAATAGATGTTAACTATGTTATTAGAGCAATAATTGATTGAAAAAAAACGATTGAAAACAAATTTGGTCAATTTATTAGAATTGAATTATAATTAATTGGATTTATTACAGGTGAAATTGAACACTGTAATTAGTGTAATAACTAACACTGAAATTATATGTAAATTTTTTTTAATTTATTATTAATGTTTAAGTAATCACATTTATGAAATTGGTTAGTTTATAAATATAGAATTAAAAAGTGACTAATTAATTGAATACTAATTCATTTAATTAACGTGAAAATAATCATTTTGACCACTGTCTCGGATTTCGACGAAACCAGTTTCATCGGATCCATAATAGTGAATTGTTGTAAGTTTTAAGTTTCCTAGCGATCGGACTTGTCGTTTGACCGTACGGACTCGAAACGCGTAGAAATCAATTTAATTAAAAATCAATTGAAATCAATTTGAAATAAGCTGATTCTGATCTAAGTTCTTCATACGATGGAATTAGGACCTAAAATCTGTTCCATTGAGTTTAAAAATATTGAAAACAACTATTTGATATATGGGATGACCATTTTTTGTTTCGGAGTCAGAACGAGCTTTTTGGGTCACGTAGTCGTTTCAACCAATCGATCTTGTCCATTCCATTCTATTTATGATATGCCTATAAATAGCCAATTATAAACCTTAGCAGTCTTTCTATTTCTTATTCCTGTACGTACAATTCCTTCTGTCTTTTCTTTCTTCAATGGTAGAAGCCAATTCGACTTCAAAAACCCTCAATTCAATTTCAAAACCAAATCCAAAAATCAAACTCCTCCAAACGCTAACATATTATATATTAATTCGAAGCTCTCGACAAGCGTAATTCACTAGCATGATTCGTTTTCCAATTGGATTTACCATTTGTCCAAAAATTGAGTTTGGACGTCGGTAACGGTGGATTTTCGACGAAATGACGATCAGGGGGCGCCATGACGTTGAGCTTGGCGAATGGAGGCCATCCATGCCGTTGGTCCGTGTCAGGGAGGTCGCGTGTTGGCCTGAAAATGCCATAAGTGGCGGCGGCGGAGGAGGAGCTTGGTGGGGCCGGAGGCATGCGCGCCTAGATGGTGGATGCCGCCGGAGGCGTAGGTCACAGTGGTTAGTCTGGATCGAGGTGGTCTGGGTCGTAGGCGATCGTTTGGACGTTCAAACTAAGGGGTAGTGGCGGCTTCATGTTGTTTTTGATATGCCTGTAGGTTTCGCATGTGGATGCATGTGTCTGGGAGCAAGGTGTGATGTATAAGCGATTATTATTATTTTATTTATTTATTATTTTTGAATCCTTAACTTCTAATGATAATAACTTTCACGTATGAAATCCAATTCATGCGCGGTTTGATCCGCTGATATCGTATCGAAATTTGGATATTTAACGATTCTGAGACCGTTTGAATTTTGGGCTTAAATTGGATTTTTATTCGATTTAAATTAAAAAATGAGTGTTTTAACCCACTCACAACTTCGAAAACTTCTTATGTTAGCTAACTAAATTTTTGATGTGATTAGGAATTTATTTATTGCTATGTGGTATACTTAAATAGTCATTTCAGTTAATTTGAATTTATTTGAATTAAATTTCCATTTAATTTATTATTGAATTGCCAGTTAATAACCTACTAATGATAATCAATTAGTTATTGATGTTTAATGGTTGATTTGGATGATGATTGTGATGTATGTTTGATTGTTGATATTTGACGACTAGATGTTGTACTTTTATATTGTTATAACACTGCAAGTTCCCTGTGGGTTGAAATGATACATAATCGAATGATATACAGATTAAGGAAAAATCGTTATGGATTAAAATGATAGACTCAAGCGATTTTATTGATTTTTATTTAATTCGAAATTGCGGTTTGAAATGATATATAACCGAAAAAATTTAAATTGTGGATTGAAATGACAAATATTCATTTCATTGGACCCTAGGGTAGAAAATTATATACGAACACCGGATTGGTTAAATTTAATGATTTTTAATTCCTTAAAAATTTGAATTCAATTAACTAGTATTTCTATTTATATAAACTGAATTATTTTGATAATCCAAGGTTTAATGCTAAAAAGGGAATTGATTTAATAAATTGTTCAAAGAATTTAAATTGGAATTTCAAGGTCGAAGTGTCGAATTAAATGAAAATTTATCGGAATTGAGTTATTGATATTGTTTGGATAACTTTGAAATCTATTTCAAACTAGTTTAAACTATTTTAGTCAATGTAAAACTATTTTATTTTATTTAATCTATTATAACCTATTTAACCCAATTTAATCTATTTTACCTATCTTAAACTAACTAAATTTATTTAATCTATTTTAGATCTATTATAATTTAAATCTATTTAATCTATTTTAGATTTATTTAATCAAATTAGAAATCTACTTAACATAATATAAATCAATTTAGTCTATAATTAGTCTAACTAAACCTTTAAAATCTAATAAAAATCTAATTAATCTAATTTAAATTTATTTAAATCATTTCAAATCTAACTAAACCCAATTTAAATCTATTCAAAGCTATTTTACTATTTAACTGTATTAAATCTATTTAAACTATATTAAAACTATATAAACTATTTATAATTACCTAAGCTATTTTCTAAAATTTCAGACGATGTAAAATGAAGTATTTATATTTAAGTCCATGATGATGATACAACCTAAGTTGAAATTTAGAATTGATAACTTTTGTGAAATAACATATTTGAGTAAATATGATTTTGGAAGTGTATGTGATTTTGAAATTGAATATGATTTGTAAATAATATGATTTTGAGAATATGATATTAAGTATGAATTGACTTTTGAAATCTAAAGAACCATCCGGTGTGTAATAAGCGTTTGGTTGTTGAGAGACCGGGATCGAATATTGTCATACTCTCTGTCAATACCAACGACCACTTTAACAACTGTGTAGTTGGTGGTGATTTCAGAAATGAAGTAGGATTGTTTGGCGAACGATTTCTGTATGACGTATGACGTGACCCTGACTGCCGTGAGTCAGGTTAGATGTGACTAAAATAGAAGCCTTGCCGGGCCAAGTGAAGTCGCACCTCCGATCGGACACATTTCTTCGATACTATATTATGACTTTGTGATGATTTGGTGGCCACCCCTCGATTTGGATTATGGGAGTGGGTTTTGAGATGGACGGTAATAGTTGTTATGCGTTACACCAGTCCGGATCCACAATTGGTATATCTACCCTGACATTTCCTCGAGTGCCGTGTTCACATGCCATAAAGCGCCTTCCACGAGTTTGTTTTGTACCATACCTATGGAGTGCACTTTGATAGCCTCCAGTTTATGGAGGAGTTACGGTACTGTATGGACTATGAGAATATATAAATTGTGTTAAGAGGAATATGAGTAACGCCTTAATGCTATTTTAATACTTTTTACTTTATTGTAGTCATATTATAATAGCGTATTGTACCACATAGTAGATAGTTTAACGGATCCTTAGGAGACGTAAATCCCGAACATCTCTTCAGTTATTGCACCCACGTTAGACACTGGATAGGAGATGTCCAACCTCTTAAACAACTCTGACATTGCCACACTCATATTTACCGTTGATTTAACTTACATAAGTTCTTTTAATTTTGACTCGAGTGTTTTGCCTTTTCAATTTGTTCGGGTCAGCCTGAGCATTTCGTGATTGAAGAACTTATTACTAGAGGATGAAGACGAAGATTTTTATTATTATTATTTATGATATGTATTCCACTACATCATGTTGTTCCGCTGCATTTATTTATTTCTTTAAAGCTGTTTTATGTAACTCTCATTTTGTGTTGTAAAAGAATAATCAAATGTATTTATAAAACAGCTTCATGAATTGTTATTCGATTATTATATTTTGTCATTCGGCTACGAGATTCTATTTTTTTTCCTTTCCTTGCTATTTCTTATTTACCCCAATAACAATCTGCCCTTTTATATGGTTTGAGTCTGACGTGTATGGTTTATCGTCGATTTAAACTGTCCAAAAAGGCAGTCATTACAATTTCTATTTTGAAACTCGAAAATGAATGTCGATGATGTATGCACTCATCACCGAAATTATTTTCTAACGACAGAGAGGGGAGTACATAACTTATTTCTTTTTTAAAATTTCTTTAAAATATTTTTTTCAAATCACATTGAAATATTTATATTCAAAAATATATTGAAAACAAATTCCAAAATCCCAGAACTTAAGTTCTCAAATGCCAATTTATATTCAATTTATTTATAATCCCATTTTTGCAATTAATGTTCTAAAATTTCAATTCCTAACAAACAAACGTATCACATCCAACTACATTATTTATAAAAATTATTCTTTTATATACAAAAGATAATATTGGGCAAATTATTTTATTTACCTATATTTCAAAACAATATTATGTTGGTCTGCCCTATTAAGTGTTTGGAAATCCCTATCGATATCATAGCGTCCTATGTACTGACCAGAATTTATAAGTACTAAATAGAACAAATTAACACAATACAAAACCTTTTATAATGCTAACAAATACGCTCTCTCATATATGTACACTAAACGTCTCATTCTAGGGTATTACTACCCTATTTCTAATGAGTTAGACCCTACAAAGCTAAGGTTATCGCTAAACTGAAGCTCTGATACCAAATGTAACGATCCACCTTTTTGGACGGTTTAAATGGACAATAAAAGGCACATGTCAAACTCAAACCATTCAAAAGAAAGGAATGTTATGGGGTAAATAACTAAAAAAACAGAGGAAGAAAGAAAACAAACACTGAATCTCACAGTCGAATGACAAAATATAATAATTAAAACAGTTCATAAAGCTGTTTTGCTGGTAACATTTGAGTATACTTTTACAATACAGATCAGAGTTAGAATAAATAAGTGAAATGTAGCGGAACAACATGATGTAGTGGAGTAAATATAATAAATAATAATAGTATACAAATCTCCGTCTTCATTTTCCATAAAAGCATTCTTCGATGCATTGAAAAGCTTTGACTGACCTAAGCGAATTGAAAAGACAAAACACTCGAGTCAGAAATAAAAGATCTTATCTAAGTTAAATCAATAGCAAATAAATATGAGTGCAATGACGTCGCAGATGTTTACCAAATTTGACATCTCCTATCCCATGTCTAAGGTAAGTGCAATAACTTAAGAGAAGTTCGGGGCTCCATCTCCTAAGGATCCGTTAAACTCTCTACATACATAGTACAATACGCTATTATAATAGTGTCTATAGTAAAGTAAAGTATTAAAATAGCATCAAGTAAGGCATGTAACAAGGCATGTGAGGCACTTACCAGGGCATGATACTACCGTTTTGTGGATCCGGACTGGTGATAATGCATAGCAGCTACTACCGTCACCTTGGAACACACTCCCATAATCAAATCGAGGGGTGGCCACCAAATCAATCAAAAAGTCATAATATGTATCGGAGAAGCTTGTGCGATCGGAGATACGACCTCACTTGGCTCGACGTGGCTCATGTTTTAGTCACATCAAGCTGACCCATGGGAATCAGGGGTATGTTAATACCTCATGTAGTAGTTGTCAACCCATCTTACTTCATTCTAGAATTTCCACCACGTACAGAGTTGTTAAAGTAGTTTTAGGTATTGGCACAGGATATGACAATATCCGATCCTGGTTTCCTTAACAACCAAACGCTTATTTCACACTGGATGGTTCTTTTACATTTCAAAAATCATTTCATAATTGATATCAAAATATCATATTCGATTCAAACATATCACTTACGAATTCATAATTACTTTCAAAATCATATTCTCTTTTAAAATCATATCAATTTCGAAATCATATTTACTTTTGAAATCTTATTCACTTTTGAAACCATAGCACCTTTGAAATAATATTTTCAAATCATCATATTTACTCAAAATTTGTCATTTCACTAGTAAATATCATTTCAAATCCTAAACTAGATTATCACATCATTTTACCATATCTGCTTTTAAATCAAGGATTTAAATATAAACACTTCAACTTTACGCGGTCTGGAATTTAGAAATAGTTTGAATAGTATAAAATAGTTTTTAAAAAATAGTTAAAATAGTCCAAAATAGCTTTTAAATGGTTAAAATACTTTAAATATAGTTTAAATGGTTTTAGTAGTTTAAAATAGATTAAAATAGTTTAAATACTTTAAAATAGTTTAAAATACTTTAAAATAGTTCAAATGGTTTAAATATAGATTAAAATAGTTTAATATAGTTTAAGTAATTTAAAATAGATTGAAATAGTTTGAAATAGTTTACAATAGATTAAAATAATTGAATAGTTTACAATAGATTAAAATAATTCAATATTTTGAAATAGTTTACAATAGATTAAAATAATTTAATAGTTTAAACTAGGTTAAAATAGTTCAAATAATTCAATAGTTTATATTACAATAATTAATTTGGAATTAATATCAAAATTTAGCCATTTCTTTCATTTCAACACATTTGGACCTTGTCCAGCTTTCAAATCAACTAACTAAAATTGGTCTTTCAATTCAGGTTCTCAATTAAAACCATTTAATCAATATCGATTTCGAATCCATGCTTGAATTATCAATTTAAACCACTTCAATAACCTAATTTCAATTTAAAAGTTAAAAGTTACATTCAAACATTTCAATAACCCAATTTCGATGAAGTTCATTTATGTTTCAAAATTCAGCCTTGAAATTTCCATTTTAATTCTTTAAAAATTCATTAAAGAAATTCCAATTTCAGCATTTAACACTTCGACTTCGAAAATAATTTTATTTGTATAGATCTAATTCTATTTCAAAATATTATTTAACTGAATTCAAAATTTAATGATTTAAAGATCATTTAATTTAACCAATCTAGTGTTCGTATATAATTTTCTACCATATGGTCAAGTGGTACAGATATATATCATTTCAACCCATAATAGTTTAAAATTTACGAGTATATATCATTTCAACTTGCAATCCAAAATTTAATTTCAAATCCATGAAATCGCTCGAGTTTACCATTTCAACCCATAACGATTATCCCTAATCTATCAGATCGTTCGGGTGTGTAACAGTTCGACCCATAGGAAACTTGCAGTGTTATAACAATATAAAATATAACATCCAGTCATCCAATATCAACAACCAAACATTAACATCCAGTCATCCAATATCAACAACCAAACATCCATCAAAATCATCATTCAAATCAACCAATAAACATCAATAGATAACTGATTATCATTAACAAGTATAAACTGGCAAATTGAAATTTAATATTAATTAAATGACGATTAAATGCAATAAAATTCATATTTAACTAGAACAACAGATAAATCTCTAGTCACCTCTTAAATTTAAATTAACTAACATTAGACAATTTAGTAGTTGTGAGTGGGTTAAAACACTCACTTTTGATTTCAAATCCAAAATAAAACCCAAATTTCAACAATCTCAGAATTCATCCAAACCAGTTCCATGATGTCTGAAGTTTTGATACGATCATGGCGGAGTAAAACGCACGTAAATCCGACTTCGTACGTAAAAGTTATGCATATTAGAAGTTCGATTTACAAACTAAAACAAATAATTTAATAAATCAATTGACACATCATTACCTCGTTCCACCCTCACGTGGCAATTCTTGGCTACAGTAAACTCGTTCTAACCCAAAAAACCGTTGCCGTCAACCGTTCTCCTCGATTTTGCCTCCGCCACGCGAGCTTTCCACGAGATCGAACGTCACCCATGACTTCCCTCTCTTAGCCGACCACCCACATGCCCATGCCATGGCGTGCGACATCCCGAGCATCACTACCGCCGCCAACATTCTCGATCATTTTTCGGTGAATCTTTGAACACCTATGACAAGCGAACACCACTACCAGGCCTTCTTGACGCCCTCTTCCAATGCCCGATCATTGATCGGGCAAAGATCCACCGTTGGATCGAAACCCTATCAAATGGATGGCCGAAACTAAATCACCAATTTCTAGAAAAACGGTGATTCGATTGCAAAAATGAATTGCACCAGTGAATTATTGTAACGTCCCGCCTTTAGGGACACTTTAAATTGGCGATAAACCACACACGTCAGACTTAAACCATACAGAAGGGCGGATTGTTATGGGGTAATATGAAAAAGCAGGGAAAGAAAAAGAACAAAACAGACTCTTGCAGCGGAACGATAAAATATAATAATCAAATATACAGTTCATGAATTTGTTTTACAAAATATTTGATCATACTTATACAATGCATATCAGAGTTACACCTACCATAGAATATCAATTTATGCAGCGGAACACTTTGAATGCAGTGGAATATAATAATAAATAGTAGTAATAAAATCTTCGTCTTCGTCCTCCAGAAGTAAGGTCTTCAAACCTGAAATGCTCAGGCTGACCCGAGCGAAATAAAAAGACAAAACACTCGATTCAGAAATAAAAGATCTTATGTAAGTTAAATCAACAGTAAATAATATGGGTGGAACGACGTCAGAGATGTTTACGGCATTCGACATCTCCTATCCAGTGTCAACATGAGTGCAATAACTTAAGAGATGCTCGGGATTTACATCTCCTAAGAATCCGTTAAACTATTTACTATG
This sequence comes from Allium cepa, assembly GCA_030765085.1. Classification (NCBI taxonomy): domain Eukaryota; kingdom Viridiplantae; phylum Streptophyta; class Magnoliopsida; order Asparagales; family Amaryllidaceae; genus Allium; species Allium cepa. The sequence continues at coordinate 176,943,320 of CM060946.1, forward strand.
TAGTAATATTTCGCTATTATAATAATGTCTATAGTAAAATAAACTTACTTTTAAATAGCGTTTAGGAGTGACCCAACATTCCCCTTAACACGTAATAGTCCTAGTAGTCTATCCAATATCATAATCCCTCCCGATCGGGAAGCTACCAGAGGATACAACACGAGCTACGGGAGAAAACCAAACTCGTACAAGGCGCGATAAGGTAGGTGACGTGGCACACAAGGCAATGCCATGGTAGATATACCAATTATGCACACGAGCTGGTGGTAATGCGTAGCGCACAGCTACCGTCCACCTCGAGCCAAATCAAAAATCAAAAATCAAAAGTGGCCACCGAATCAATCCAAAAGTAAGAGTATAATATCGAAGGGATGTGTCCGATAAGAGGGGCTACCTCCTTGGCCCAAGATCGCTCCTGTTTTAGCCACCTTATGCTAACTCACGGAAGTCAGGTCCACGTAATTAGCTCAAAGGAAACACCGTCGCCATCCTACTTCATTCTGGAATCTACACCGCATACACGGTTGTTAAAGTGGTTTTTGTAGTTGGCAGAGAGTATGACAACTTCCGATCCCGGTCTCTTTAACAACCAAACAGTATTATAACACCACGGTCATTTCAAAATAATTATACTTTTAAAACCAGAATTTAATATCCATTTCAAACCCATATAAATACGATATCATTTTCGTTTTAAAAACCAAATCAATACGATATCATTTTAAAATCATAGTATTTCATAGTTATAAAATTTCGAAACCAAAGACTTAAAACTATAACACTTCCAAATGTAATACTTTGAAATTTTTAACTTTGAAACACAACTTCCAATACTTAAATGGTTCAAATATTAAATTACTTTATATAATAAAATAGCTTCTTTAATTTCACAAATCAATTCCAAATATAGATTTGAACCTCCAATAAACCATTTCAATTTCCATATATTTCAAAGCCTTAAATATTCCACCATTTCAAAACTAATTCTCTGATAGTTCCATATATATCAAATTTAGTTACTATTATTTAGATTTGAAATGTTAACTAAATAAATCCAATATAATTTGCAAAACTTTTAAACTTCAATTAATTGGATATTCTTTCAACTTATTTAACTTGATATATTCATTTAAATCAACTTAATATTCATTTAAATCACTCTAAACAAAAAAATCAGGTTATAAAATCATACCCGTTAAAATCTCAATTTTATTAAAATTTCAAATCAACTTTATTCGAGTATAATCCTTAAATAATTTAATTCACATCAATTTCATATTTATCTTCCAACCTCAGTTTTATTTAAGCCATTATAACTATATATACAATATAATTTAAACAACCACTTAACCATGTTATATAAAACCAACCAAAATTTATTATTCAACTTATTTTATATTTCAAAGCAAACTTATACATAGCTAAAATCAATTTTAAAATAACATTTACAGAACATCTAAAATCAATATTTATATAACCCATATATTTCTTTACAAAACCATAGAAATCATTTAAAATATTTTTGTATATAAAGATCACGGTGTCTGTATAAAATTTTCTATCCTACGGTCAAGTGACACGAATATTTAGCATTTCAATCCGTAATTTAAAATATAAATACGGTTATATATCATTTCAAAATGCAATCCCGAAAGAAATAAAGTGCATAACAATTTGCAGTTTAAAACAATATAAAATACAACATCCATTCATCCAATATCAACCATCAACCATTTATCACAATCATCATCCAATTTAATCCACAACATCAATATATAATCAGAAAACAAATAACAGACATTTACTGGCAGTTTATATTCAATCATAAATTAGCTAACTATTTACTAGCAGTTTATATGCAATAATAAATTAAATAACAATTTAATTTAGATAAATTAAATTTAACTGAGTTGATGATTAGAAATATGCCAAATAGTCATAAATAAATTTATAATCAAATCAAAAATTAATTTAACACACATAAGAATTTTTAGAAGTTGTGAGTGGGTTAAAACACTCACCTTTTGAATTTAAATCCAATTTAAACCCAAAAATTGAATTGTCTTAGAATGCGTCCAAACCAAAGTCGAAATGTCAGGAATTTCAATACGATCCTAACAAAAGAAACCGCGCGTAAAACAGATATCGTACGTAGAAGTTATGTGGATTAGAAGATTTGAAATCGAAAATAAAAAATAATAATAAAGATAACACTTACCTGCCACGTCATCCACGCACACATGCACGGACAACAACTATCATACCCAGGTTTCAACCGAAACCCTAGCAGTCTAAATTCTTGTCGTTGACCACGAATCGCCGCTACCCTACGACACCAGTGCCTCCACCACACCCACCGCCATGCTCGCCTGGTCGAGCCACGTCGAATACTCCGTACGACCCCACAAAATACACCACCACCGTTAGGGTTTTGCAATCCAAATCATCGATTTCCAATCGTCTTCGGCTACCATAGGTGATGCGACCACCTCAGATCGGCTTCCAACACCACTCTCCACAAAATCCATATCTCAATTTCGCCGATTAAAGACGAAATCAAAAATGCCCAAATTGACTTTGACCGTGATTTCTGATCGACCCGGTCATTGTCACGAAAAACGAATAGCATACGTAGGTTCGTATCGTTGAGATCTTCGATATATATTTTTCTCGAATTTTTTTGAGGAGGTTAAATTTTTGAAATTGAATTTGATTTTGAAATTGCAATTGGATTTGGAATTGTCTGCCACTGAGATGAGAAGGTGAGGAGGGATTGTACGTACAGACAAATGACAATGAGGAACAATTAGGGTTTATAACAGGGTATATATAGGCAGAGTTGAAAAACAATAGATGGACACGATTGGTATACGCGCGGAGCGATAAAATGGCTCGAAAAGCCCGTTCTGACTCCGGAACAAAATTTGGTCAACCCATATATCAAAATAGATGTATTTAAATATTTTAAATGCGATGGAACAAGGTTCGAGTTCAAATTCCATCGTATGAAGAAGTTATGCTAAAATCAAGTTATTTCAAATTGATTTCAATTAAATTGATTTCTAAGCGTTTCGAGCCCGTACGATCAAACGACAAGTCCGATCGCTACGAAACTTAAAATCATATTATAATTCACCGTTACGGATGCGATGAAATTGGTTTCGTCAAAATTTGAGTCAGTGGCCAAAATGGCTATTTTGACATTAATTAAATAAATTAATTATTGATTAATTAAATCAAATTTCCAATTTCAATTCTAAAATTAACAATTCTTATCATTTTTATATTTCCAAATCATTCACACTAATTTAAAAAAATTAGATGTTAATTTAAAGTTAATTAATATATCAAATTTCAGTGTTAACCTCAATTTATTGAATTCATAATTTATAAATATAATTCCCAACAATTCCATTTAATTAAATCAATCAATAATTATTCCATTCATTATTGTCAAATAAATGGATTTAACATTTGATTCAAGACTATTACATTAATATTTTCATATTCCATCTTCATTTCAATTAACGTAAAATTTAATATTTAATTCTACTTATTTGAAATAAATCCAATTATTTAACTTTATATTCCAATAAATAAATAAATCCTAACTCCCATTCTTTTAATTCAACTAATTATCATATTATGAATAAAATTAACATTATTTCCAATTATTACCTTAATTTACATTAACGTAACATTTAATTTAGATTTATTGCAATTGATTGCGGATTTTAATTTAATATACTAAATAAATGGTTAACTTATACTATTGTTACCATTAACATTTGATTTGACTTGTAAGCTATTATTAACAACAAATGTTACAATTGATTTAGATCTAATTCACTAAATTAAATGAATGAGTAAACAATTAAAAATTATCACTATTGCCAAATTTACTCTCATTCATACTTAATTATCAACTAACAACTATTATAATTACTTATCTAGCATTGATTCTATCAAATTGCCACTTATTACGTATTATTTCATTAATTAAAATAACTACTGAATTTATTTCCCAATTCACTAATTTCAATCAATTATAACCTTACAATTGTTCCAATTAATAGGTATTGCACTTAATTAGTTATTATTCAACTTGCATAACCTTATTACATTAATTTACATTCAGTTACTATTAATCAACATAGTATCCCATTGGTTGATTCAATATTCTTACTCTTATTCATATTTTTATAAGTTTTCATTTCCAAACAATATTATAATTACTTACAGGATATTGATTTTATTCAATTACTATTTATCATTATTAATTCATTAATTAATTCACTATTTTCCTTTGTTTACTTATATCCAATTCTTAGCCTAGTATAACAATTTACATTAGTTCAATTAATCGAAATTTCATTTCAATTGTTAATACTTAACTTTAACTTCCATGGTTGCATTTCATTTTTAACATTTGCTTCATTATAAATTATAAAAATTTTATTTATTTCTAAATTTAATTACAAAAATCTTATTAATTTAACTAATTTTAATCATCGAAATTTACGGGTCGTTACACTCTCCCCCATTCAAAACTTTTCAGTCCCCGAAAAGGAAAACGAAGGGAAAAGAAGAATTAGGAAATCAATATATCTTACTTAAAATATTAAATTTATAAACAAATAAATTTACAAAATTAATTAATTTAGATAAAATATACCAATTTATAACCATTAAATCTTTTTATACTTAAATTAATAAAGTTTGGAAAACATTTTCAAAAAATTTCTATGTCCAAAATCTAGGAAAATTTCGGCAAAGTCTCCTTTGTACGGAGAGGCTCGGGAGAAAATATAATATCAATTATAACAATATATAACATTTATTTTCCAAAATAATATCCCAACATGGGAAAAATAAATAAAATAGCGCTATAAAACCGTAATCCGAAAACGTACCTATTTGTCGGGCAATTTACGCTTATATTATGAAACCAAATGCGGTAGCAATTGCTTCCATACCTGTATTTCACTTATATAATCCAACAAGAGTTAATAATTATATAGAATGAAATGTTTAAGGTTGTTTCAACTACAAACAAACAATTCAATATAACAATAATCAGTTGCAACCAATATCATACACATCAGATATAAATCAACCATCCAAGCAAGATAAACCATTAGTTTGTTCGGGTTAAAACACTTTAAATCACATAGAATGACAAATAACTATAAAGTATACCACTTACTCAACAGTCTTAGACAAACTCAATAGATTATTCATACATCCAAGCAAATTTAAAGTATCATTTCCCAAACAACCATAAACCAAACAAACAACAAATTCCAAACAATAAATCAAGTAAAAAAATTTCATTCATATAATTATTTATCTTTTTAATTTACATTTTATTTCTTACAGTTTCATTCATTTATTCACTGCTTAATTTCATTTATTTACAGTATTCATCTTTCTTCTTATTTTCAAAATAAATGACTTCAACATTTTCTTAAGTCTATAATTACTTACAACATTTACCTTCTATCATATTTTATTATAGTAAGATTTCCATTATAACTTAAGTTAATAACAATTACAACATCAAATTCTTATTTATTAAAGAATTTCATTGAATACTTCATTACTTCAAGTTTTGCTTGTAAAATTTTCCCTTACATTTTCTTTTAGCATTTAAACCTTTTGTAGTTGGTAAGTTATATATATGTTAAAGAATGCAATTGAAAATTATACAAATTTATCTCATTTCTTTTAATTTAATCAAATATTCAATAATTATAACTTTTGGTTTGTAAGTTACAAATTCAACTTTCTCATAGTTTCATTTATAACTCAACATTTAATATCTTATTTCATTTAGGGTTTCAATTATTAGTTAATTTCCATTTCACTATTCTAATCGAAACTATCAATTAACGAAAACTTAAGAACTAAATACCGGGTTAAGTTTCAAATCATTTTAAAAATAATAGATAAATGCATGCACTTACACTTTACATATCTAATTGTACTTAAAACAATTTAAAATTTATATTTGTTTATAAAATACATCTGTAGTAAAACTACTACAGTGGCATTCCCACTTCGAAACTTGAAAATGAATGTCAATGATGCGTGCACTCATCATCGAAATTATTTTCAGCGACAGAGAGGGGAGTACAACTTATTTCTTCCAAAAATTTCTTTAAAACAATTCTTTCAAATTATATTGAAATATTTATATCAAAACACACTTCTAATAATAATATTATTATATTCCCAAAATTAATTGAAAGAAGTTTCAAATTCCCGGAAATTAAGTCCTAAATTCCCAATTTTCATTTATTTTGTTTTAAATCTCATTTCCACTATTATTTATAAATTTCATTACCTAACAACCAATACATTACAAGCAAATACATATATCATATATATAAAAAATTATTATATATATATGTAGAAAATATAATAGGCAAAATTATTTCATTCACCTATATTCAAAACAAATATTATGTCGATATGTCCTATTAAGTGTTTAGAAATCCCTATTGATGTCATAGCGTCCCATGCACCAACCAGAATATATAAATACAAAACGGAACAAATTAACATAATATCAAACCTTTTTATAACACTAACAGATACGCTCTCTCATATATATATATATATATATATATATATATATATATATATATACACACACACACACACACACACACACTCTACGACTCATTATAGGGTATTACTACCCTATTAATAAAGAGTCAAACCCCACAAAGCTAAGGTTTATCGCTAAACCTGGCTCTTATAGCAGATGTAACGTCTCGCCTTTTCAGACGCTTTAAATCTACAATAAACCACACACATCGGACTTAAACCATACAGAAGGGCGGATTGTTATATGGTAACAAGAAAACACAAAGAAAGAAAAAGAACAAAATAGAATCTTGCAGCAGAACGATAAAATATAATAACCAAATGTACAGTTCATGAATCTGTTTTACAAAATATTTGATTATACTTATACAATGTATATCAGTGTTACACATACCATAGAATATCAATTTATGCAGCGGAACACTATGAATGCAGTGGAATATAAAAATAAATAGTAGTAATAAAATCTTCGTCTTCGTCCTCTATAAGTAAGGTCTTCAAACTTGAAACGCTCAGGCTGACCCGAGCGAATTAAAAAGACAAAACACTCGAGTCAGAACTAAAAGATCTTATGTAAGTTAAATCAACAGTAAATAATATGGGTGGAACGGCTTTAGAGATGTTTACGGGATTTGACATCTCCTATCCAGTGTCAACGTGAGTGCAATAACTTAAAAGATGCTCGGGATTTACATCTCCTAAGGATCCGTTGAACTATTTACTATGTAGTAATATTTCGCTATTATAATAATGTCTGTAGCAAAATAAACTTACTTTTAAATAGCGTTAAAGAGTGTCCTAATATTCTCCTTAACACGTAGTAGTCCCAGTAGTCCATCCAATATCATAGTCCCTCCTAACCGGGAAGCCAGCAGAGGATAGCACACGGGCTATGGGAGAAAACCAAACTTGTACAAGGCACGATAGGGTAGGTGACAAGAAACACAAGGCAACGCCAGGGTAAATATACCAATTACGCACATGAGCTGGTGGTAACGCGTAGCGCCCAGCTACCGTCCACCTCGAGCCACACCCCCAAATCAAAAATCAAAAGTGGCCACCGAATCAATCCAAAAGTAAGAGTATAATATCGAAGGGATGTGTCCGATAAGAGGGGCTACCTCCTTGGTCCGAGATTGCTCCTGTTTTAGACACCTTATGCCAACTCACAGGAGTCGGGTCCACGTATTTACTTCAAAGGAAACGCCACCACCATCCTACTTCATTCGGGATTCTCTACCGCGTACACGGTTGTTAAAGTGGTTTTTGGAGTTGGCAGAGAGTATGACAACATCCGATCCCGGTCTCTTTAACAACTAAACGTTATTATAACACCGCGGTCATTTCAAAATAATTATAATTTTAAAACCAAAATTTAATATCCGTTTCAAATTGACTTGATATTCATTTAAATCACTCTAAACCAAAAATCAAATTATAAAATCATACCCATTAAAATCTCAATTTTATTAAAATTTCAAATCAACTTTATTCGAGTATAATCCTTAAATAATTTAATTCACATCAATTCCACATTTATATTCCAACCTTAGTTTTATTTAAGCCATTATAACTATATATACAATATAATTTAAACAGCTACTTAACCATATTATATAAAACCAATCAAAATTTATTATTCAACTTACTTTATATTTCAAAGAAAACTTATACATAGCTAAAATCAATTTTAAAATAACATTTAAATAACATCCAAAATCAATATTTATATAACCCATAATTTTTTTACAAAACCATAGAAATTGTTCAAAATATTTTTATATATATAAACCGCGGTGTCTGTATAAAATTTTCTATCATACGGTCAAGTGATACAGATATTTATCATTTCAATCCGTAATTTAAAATATAAATACGATTATATATCATTTCAAATCGCAATCCCGAATGAAATAAAGTGCATAACAATTTGCAGTTTAAAACAATATAAAATACAACATCCATTCATCCAATACCAACCATCAACCATTTATCACAATCATCATCCAATTCAATCAATAACATCAATATATAATCAGAAAATAAATAACAGGCATTTATTGGCAGTTTATGTTCAATCATAAATTAACTAACTATTTAACTAGCAGTTTATATGCAATAATAAATTAAATAACAATTTAATTTAGATAAATTAAATTTAACTGAGATGATGATTAAAAATGTGCCAAACAGTCATAAATAAATTTCTAATCAAATCAGAAATTAATTTAACACGCATAAGAATTTTCAGAAGTTGTGAGTGGGTTAAAACACTCACTTTTTGGATTTAAATCCAGTTTGAACCCAAAAATGAACAGTCTCAGAATCCGTCCAAACCAGACTCAATATATCAGGAATTTCAATACAATCCTAAGAAAAGAAACCATGCGTAAAACGGATATCGTACGTAGAAGTTATGTGGATTAGAAGATTTTAAATCGAAAATAAAAAAAATATAATAAAGATAACACTTACCTGCCACGTCATCCACGCACAGACACATGAACAACAACTATCATACCCAGATTTCAACCGAAACCCTAGCCCCCCAAATTCTTGCCATTGGCCACGAATCGCCGCTACCCTAGGCCACCAGTGCCTCCACCACACCCACCGCCATGCTCGCCTGGCCAAGCCGCGTCGAATACTACGTGCGACCCCACAAAACAAACCGCCGCCTTTAGGGTTTTGCAACCCTAATCATCGGTTTCCAACCGTCTTCGGCCACCATAGGTGATGCAACCACCTCAGATCGACTTCCAACACCACTCTCCATAAAATCCATATCTCAATTTCGCTGATTGAAGACGAAATCAAAAATGCCCAAATTGACTTTGACCGCGATTTCTGATCGACCCGGCAATGTCTCGAAAAATGAACAGCAGACATACATTCGTATCATTGAGATCATCGATATATATTTTTCTCGAATTTTTTTGAGGAGGTTAAATTTTTGAAATTGAATTTGATTTTGAAATTGCAATTGGATTTGGAATTGTCTGCCATTGAGTGAGAAGGTGAGGAGGAATTGTACGTACAGACAAATGACAATGAGAAACAATTAGGATTTATAACAGGGTATTTATAGGCAAAGTTGAAAAAGAATAGATTGACAGGATTCGCATACGCGCTGAACGATAAAATGGCCCGAAAGCCCGTTCCGACTCCGGAACGAAATTTGGTCAACCCATATATCAAAATAGATGTTTTAAATATTTTAAACGCGATGAAACGGGTTTCGAGTTCAAATTCCATCGTATGAAGAAGTTATGCTAAAATCAATTTATTTCAAATTGATTTCAATTAAATTGATTTCTGGGCGTTTCGAGCCCGTACGATCAAACGACAAGTCCGATCGCTACAAAACTTGAAATCCTATTATAATTCACCGTTATGGATTCGATGAAACTGATTTCGTCGAAATTCGAGTTAGTGGCCAAAATGGCTATTTTTACATTAATTAAATAACTTAATAATTGATTAATTAAATCAAATTTCCAATTTCAATTCTAAAATTAACAATTCTTATCATTTTTATATTTTCGGATCATTCACACTAATTTAACAAATTTAGATGTCAATTTAAAGTTATTTAATTTATCAAATTTCAGTGTTAACCTCAATTTATTGAATTCAGAATTTATAAATATAATTCCCAATAATTCCATTTAATTAAATCAATCAATAATTATTCCATTCATTATCGTCAAATAGATGGATTTAACATTGGATTCAAAACTATTACATTAATATTCTCATATTCCATCTTCATTTCAATTAACGTAAAATGTAATATTTAATTCTACTTGTTTCAAATAAATCCAATTATTTAACTGTATATTCCAATAAATAAATAAATCCCGACTCTCATTCTTTTAATTCAACTAATTATCATATTATGAATAAAATCAACATTATTCCCAATTATTAGCTCAATTTACATTAAAGTAACAATTAATTTAGATTTATTGCAATTGATTACCGGTTTTAATTTAATATACTAAATAAATGGTTAACTTGTACTAATTGTTATCATTAACATTTGATTTCACTTATAAGCTATTATTAACAACAAATGTTGTGATTGATTTAGATCTAGTTCACTAAATTAAATAAATGGGTAAACAATTAAAAATTATCATTATTGCCAAATTTACTCACATTCATACTTAATTATCAACTAACAACTATTGTAATTACTTATCTAGCATTGATTCTATCAAATTGCCATTTATTACGTATTATGTCATTAATTAATATAACTATTGAATTTATTTCCCAATTCACTAATTTCAATCAATTATAACCTTACAATTGTTTCAATTAATAGGTGTTGCACTAAATTAGTCATGATTCAACTTGCATAACCTAATTACATTAATTTACATTCAGTTACTATTAATCAATATATTATCCCATTGGCTGATTCAATACTCTTACTCTTATTCATACTTTTATAAGTTTTCATTTCCAAACAATATTATAATTACTTACAGGACATTGATTTTATTCAGTTACTATTTTTTATTATTAATTCATTAATTAATTCACTATTTGCCTTTGTTTTCTTATATCCCATTCTTAGCCTAGTATAACCATTTAATTACTTCAATTAATCGAGATTTCATTTGGATTGTTAATACTTAGCTTTAATTTCCATGGTTGCATATCATTTTTAACATTTGCTTCATTATAAATTATAAATTTTTCATTTCCTTCCAAATTTAATTACAAAAATCTTATTAATTTAACTAATTTTAATCATTGAAATTTACGGGTCGTTACAATTATGCTCGTCGAGAGCTTCGAAAGGTATATAAATGTTATGGTTTGGAGGAGTATCAATTTTTGAAATTGATTTTGATTTGAATTTGGATTTGGGATTTAGATTTTTAGCCATTGAAAAGAGAGAAATGATAGAAATTTTAATACGTATAGTAATGAGAAATAAAAGAGCTGCTAGGGTAGAACAAGGCTATTTATACGAACAAGGTCCGATAAGAAAGAATGAACACATTGAATTGGTACAAAATGGCAATAACAACCCCAAAAGTCCGTTTCGTCTCCGAAACGAAAGTAGATCATTCGATATATCAAAGTAGATATTTTCAATATTTTTAAATTCAATGGAATGGATTTCAAGTCCTGATTCTATCGTACAAAGAAATTAGTTTTTAAAATTGGTTTATTCAATTGAATTTAATTAAATCGATATCTACATGTTTCGAGCCCGTACGATCAAACGGCAAGTCCGATCGCCACGAAACTTGAAATCCTACAATAATTCACTATTTTGGATTCGATGAAACTAGTTTCGTCAGAATCCGAAACAGTGACCAAAATGGCAAATTTCAATTTAATTAAATAAATTAATATTAAATTAATTAAATCACTTTTCAAATTCAAATTTAATAACTAACCAATTTTATCATTTTTGATTACTTAGTAATTTATAATCTTTTAGGAAAATTTCCATATCAGTTCAATGTTAAATATTACACTAATGACGGTGTTCAATTTTAATATCAATAAATTTAACTGATTATTATTTTAAATTCAAATAAATTCATTTATTTGTTTTTTGTCTTATTATTCAAGTCATTATTACTCTACGGATATAATCAACATTGGTTTATATCTTATTACATTAATATTCTACAATTGTCATCTTAATCCATATTAACGCAATATTTAATTACATTTATTGCAATTGATTTACAATTAAGTTTCAACAGATTTAATAATGCAATGCTAATTAAACCATTGTTATAACTTATAATTTCAAACTCAATTCTATGTTTATTGTTAACAAACAAAACTAACAAATTTACATACTAATTTATTATTCGACATTAACCAATTTCAATTAATTAGATACAATTTCACCGTTTAATACAACATTTGGTTTATTTACTTATTTATAGTTTATAACCAAATTTTATAATTGCAATCATTTTAATTAACTGAAATTGCATTAAAGCGGTTATCAATTACCTTAAAGTAACACTATTACATTACATTCTAGTTATTTTTCTCATTATTTAATCTTAAATTTTTAATTTTTCCATAACATTAGATCCCAAAAAAATTTTAATTAATAAATTTAATTATCGAAATTTACGGGTCGTTACATACTGAAAATATCGTATATTTTTATCCATTAAGTAACGTAAATTACGAATATACATAGCCAAAATTTAATATCTTGACATAACATGTTAAATGAAAATATCCATTATTTTTCAAAATTACGCACCATCGTATTCATCGCTTTTAAAATTTAATGTCATTCTTAACAAAGACATTTTATCAAAGATAAATAATTCACTTAACGTGTCGGTTTTAAGAGAAAAATCATTGTCTATTTTTTCGGTAATATACGTATTTTAGAAATAAAAAATTGTGTATATGTTTTTATTTGTATTGAAATATCAACTTTAGAAAGAATATTTATGTAAATTTATCTTTGCAATGTAGTACCAATTTTAGTAAGAGGTAAGTTATTTGTAAACTTGGGTGTTTAATAATGTAACAGATCTACTTATAATTTTGTATATACCTTTTAAATTTTAAGTTCTATGGACTTGAATGAAAATATTAGGTTTATAAATATGGGCGAATTAATTTAAAGGACAAAGATTTGTATATTTTTTGCCTCAAGGACACGACCTCAATATTTTTTTCACAAGGACAAACATTCTTCTAAAAATTATTTATAAGGACGAACATTTTCCAAAATTATTCATAAGGACAGCAAAACTGCTACCGAGCTAAAAATTGATACCTAAAAACTGCTACCGATAACTACAAACTGATACCTAAAAACTGATACCGACAGAAAGTTGTCCTTCAAGATAAAATATTGAAGGTCTGTCCTTGAGACTAAAAAGCTGTGAAATTTTTTCCATGACCATAATTTCGTGTATAAATATTTTCAATGCAAGTATGGTATACAATAGATCGAATTATCACTTTTGTAGGGTTTATTAGTTAACTGAATTTTTGAAAATTTCAAATTTTAAATCAATTGGTTCATTTAAATATATTGACTTGAATGTAAAATAATATGTTAATACTTATTAATTTTTTTTTCATAATTGTAGCAATCATTAAATATTGATATTTAAATATAGAATGACAATGGAGAAACTTGCAAGAACCCTGCACTAAGTTGAAAGGATTTGAAAAAATATTTGAAGTTAGACAAGGAGAGAGAAGAAAATTGACAAAATTAACTGCCAAGAGCGCATAAAAATTTTCTATTTGCTTTTATTTAATAGGCGTTTTCTAATCAATTTTCAAATTTAGTTTGTTAAACAGGAAAAAAAAACCTCTGTACCAACACGTTTTATGCTCTTAATTCATCACAATCGTTTGTTTTGTATTAACCAATTTGACCAGTGTTATCTATTCATTAAACAAGATGAACGATGACGATGTTATGCAATAATGGGACCTCAGTAGTTCTGTTATCACGCCTTTGTCTCATCCACCTGACCAGCACTACTTTGACGATCAGATCAATCAAAATTAACGCGGAAGGATTCAATCTTATATTTTTATTACAATTTCTACACAAAAAATATAAAACAAAGTTGCTGAAACCTGTAAATGTACGATTACATAAGCCGGAGGAAAGAACATTCAAATTCAAATGTAAAAAAAATCATTCCTAAAATCCTTTCAATACAAGAATGCCACGACGACACATTAGAAAAGCTAAAAATATGCAGATAACAAAAACAATTGAAGGACAGAATGGTAATCCAAAATAGAACACCAGCCATGTATAAAATGTGCACAACACTTTCATTCATTTTGTACCTACCCATTCTTCTCAATCATATTCATCTCTAGTACAAAGTGAACAAAAAACTATTAATGGCAGACACCATGAAAAGCTTGATAGATGAAAATGATCAAGAGTTTTACTATTCTTCAAGGCTCAGTCGTCTATCTCGTCTATCAATTGAAGCATCAGATGGATGTGAAGCTGACGGAGAAATGTCCGATGAAGAAGAAGATAAGAACACCAGCACTACTACAGCAACGGCCAAATATTCATCCATGTTAGGTGACTTTTTTGGGCAGGATGGTTCCACAGGTTAATTTTTTTCCTTAATTTGAAAACTATAAAAAATAAATGAGAATAGTATTCATGTTAATGAAAAACATGCAGAATATACAACCTCACTGCCAGGAACCCCAGAGAAAACGATGAAAAAGTCGGGAGAAGGGATGAAGAAGTATGTGAGTGATACAGAGGCACCAAGAATTAGAAGGAAGAGGGGATGGGGAAGGAGAGCAAGAGAAAGGAGGCTAGATGAAGCATGGGAGATGAAGAAAAAGAACATAAAAGAAAACAATGAATACTGCAGGGTTTTGATTAAGCCATGCGGAAATGAATCTAAAACAACAATCAGTATGGATATCGACGAGGTTAAGGCTTGCAGAGAGCTCGGGATTGAACTCCCTTCTGATTGGACAGTCGAGATTAGCAGCGGTGGCAATTCTCCTGTAGCCATCTCCAGTCCTGGTACTATTATTTTTTACATCTCCATATCCATATACTAACAAAGAAAATAGAGTTTAATTAGAGATTGTTGAGCTGTATGTACGTACAGGAACCGATCCTAAAGAAGTGAAAGCGCGTTTGAAGGTTTGGGCTCAGGCAGTTGCATTGGCATCAGCATCAAGTCTTAGTGGATGATCATCATCCTTCGTACATATGTTAAACTGGTTTTTTCTCTTTAACATAAACCCCTTTTTCTTAATTATGTTATTATCTTTTTGACAACAGAAAAAAGAAAAGAAAGAAAAATGAGAGTTCTTGTGAGTATTTTTGAACTTGTTTGCACATGATCCTTTTTGTTTGTTTTTTTTATCAAAGCAGATTGTATCATGATAATTTTTTTTTTCCCTTGACCTTTTGGTGAGAATTTTTCTTTGTATAGAGAAATGAATTTGAAGGAGAAGACATTTGTAAATAATAGTTTGCCTGTGTACCCACTGTTTTGTAATATATTGTTGTAATCGATCATTCACATGTGAACAAAAAGACCAACATTACATTATTGTTGGCAATTGTTTGAAAAATTCATTCCTAAGCCATGAGCAAAGTTTCTGGACCATGGTGTCGACCAGGAGGTTACAGTAAGTTAAGGTGTCTGGCTTCCTTTGTTCATAACTCTTAATGATTAAAAGCAATGAAATCTTGTGTGAATGGAGTAAACAACCAACCACCCAGAATAATTTAACATTTAGGAGTAGTACTTGCAACCTGTAATGGATAATGGGGCGCATGTTTGATGTTTCTTCTTTTACAAAAAATATCTTCTATTTCCTTTCACTGTTTCTTAATAATAACAACAGATTGTAAATAGTGGAATGATACATAAAATACATCGACACACAGCCCGTAACCCAGAGCATGAACATCAGTTTCCATTGAACAAGTCAAAATCTGAAAACCTATGGAATTAGACCACACCAATTTCTCTGTCCCAATTGCGTGTGCCCTCATCCCACAGGAATCTACACTAGTCATTATAATACATTGTCAGTACGTGTTATTTTGTCTTATAGCTAATGCATGGCTATGGTATAGTTGGCACTTGACGGGAAGTCTTGACTCGAATTAGAGTGCAACCAATAATCCAAACAGTAAGAAAAGAATGTGCAATATAAATATCTGCCAAAAGTGGGAAAAGCTCAAAGTTGAACAACCAACTACGTACTGCTGCATGTGTCGTCCAACATACGATTCTTAGTTCCTTATCTTTTCTCATGCAAAATAGTTTATCCTCACTGTACTGCAAGCAGAATATGAACTGCAGTTTCTAACAGTTTTACTTATGATCATACATCTTGTGCTAGCTATAAACTTCATATCAACATTCTAATTGTCAATTTAATCAGTATAAGCCTTGGATGCTTCGTTTGTATCATAGTCAGCAGGGTCAGTTTTCTCATATTTGGACCAATGTGCCTATGGCACAATAAATGATAGGACCCTGGTTCTTTAATTGGTTTCTGGTGTTAGTTATTGGTGAAGATTGTTAGTTAAACACGACAAAATTCAAAGTCTTTTTATTGCTTGACCTTTTGCGTTAGTTAGAAGTATACAATAATGAGAGACTGATGGATATCGGCAGAGCATTTTACAAAGCAATTATGTGATAAAGGGTAGCGGGCCTGTACTACTTTTGGCCCAAAACCGTGTAATAATACTTTGTACAAAGCTGTTATACACACACAACCACACACACACAACAACATGTTTCAAACTTGAAGAGGATTGAATAGCTTTCTTCATCATTTTCTTGCAATTCAAACATTCTTTCTAAAACACTAAAACAGATCAGATCATTATTTTGCAAGTCTTATATGGTATTGGAGCTATTGCCTAACGGCACAACAGTAGCCTGAATATCATCAGAATTATCATCATTTGACAATTGAGGAGCTTTGAACGGCACAACGACAGCCTGAATATCATCAGATTTATCATCATTTGATAATTCAAGAGCTTTGAAGTCTCATCAGCAAAATTTCATCTTTGAGATTAAAATTTGAAAGCGCTTATCTAAAAAGAAAGCAAGTGTCATGCCATAAGAATCTAGCAAGAGACTGGCTGCATCAAACTTTCTCTCAGGGAAGCAAAAATGAAATTCAGTTCGAGCAAACCAAGAAAATCATCAGAAAATCATCAAAACATCAAAGAATAGTTCTTTGTCTGAAAAAATCATCATTAAGAAATTAATCATCTGGGTTAGCGGCTGCACATACCTGACCTTTGAAGCTTTTCATTCTATTCTTCATTTTCTTGAAGCACAGTAACAGTTCTTACATCAGTATTGCCCTCGTTTCCTTATGTTTCTCTCCCATCCTGATTCAACATCATGACCATCAGCTCTGCATCATTGGAAACCATCAATTTTGATCAGACAGCAACTGAGAACCTGATTAAAACTGTCATCGGTCCTCAGAGTCAATTGATTACAGCCCATCTAGAAGAAGATAATTATCTTCTTTGGAAGGTACAGGTTGAGACAGCAGTAAGGGGCTATGGACTTGAAGATTTCCTCTTTGGCACTCATACAATTCTACCAAGTTTCATCATTAATGAAGAAAACAAAACTGCTAGTAATCCATAATTTATAAAGTATCAAAGACAAGACAGTTTATATTGCTCATGGTTATTATCATCAATAAGTGTTAAATTGTTGTCACAATTCATTGGAAGCAAAACAACAAATGGAATCTGGTCAACAGTTGAAAGAATCTTTAATTCTCAATCCGCAGCCAAAGTAATGCATCACAAAAGACAATTACACAATATCAAGAAGGAAAATCAATCTATGGGAGAATATCTTGCAAAAATTAAAACAACATGTGATTTACTTGAAGCAGCAGGACATGAAGTACCAGCATCTGAACAAGTATTAATTACTTTATGTGGTTTAAGTAAAGAATATAAGGCTGTTGTAGCAGTAATAGAAACTTAAAGAGTCACACCATCAACTGAGGGTGTACACTCTATACTCCTTGCTCATGGAGGAAGATTAGAATTTAAGAAACCCACATATCCAGACATTTCAGTCAATTATGTAGCAAAATATAAATGCAAGAATCGATACAACAATAAAGTAAATCCACTAGTCAGAGGCAGAGGGAGAGGAAGACAGAATAATAACAACAGACCAAGGTGTCAAATATATGTCAAATATGCGAGAAAGTTGGACACACTGTTCCAAAATGTTACTTCAGACTCAACATGAATTATACTACAAGTCAGAGATCAACAAATCAGAGAAACAACAATTTTAGTGCAAATATGGCATAAGTTCAACAATACTCGAGCAATCATCTAAGCAGCAATAAGGTAAACAGTCAAAATGATACAATCGAACCTGAACAAACTTTTGACGAGAGTTGGTACCCAAATTCAGGAGAAACCAACCATCTCACCAACAGTCTGGACAATCTAAATCTAGAGAACAAGGAGTACAATGATAACAAGTTCATATTCATAGGAAATGGTGAGGCCATAAAAGCGCACACACTGGAATTTCTTGCATCAAACGTGAAAGAAAACTATATCTCAATAATATACTGATGGTACCACAAATAAAGAAAAATCTCTTAAGTGTATCACATTTTGCAAGTGATACCGATGTTTACTTTGAATTTTATCCTAAATACTGTTTAGTTAAAGACATACTAACTAAAGAAATTTTATCGCAGGGTGTGGTTATGAAAGGTCTGTACAGATTTAATCTTGTTGATTTTAGAAATTCCTGTTCAGATAAAAGTTTTAATTACTTTGAGCTAGCTCAAATTGAGAAGAAACTGAGTAACTTCGATGTATGGCATTTTAAACTAGGTCATCCCAGTGTAAATGTTATGAAAAAGATCTTAGCAAAAAATAAGATTTCTTCTGATAATGTTACTTTACCCTATATCTGTACCTATTGTCAATTAGGTAAAAGTCATAAATTAGCATTTGCTGATTCTTTAACCAAATTTGATAAACCATTGGAGCTAATAGCTATTGATCTCTGGGGTCCTGCTCTAATTAATTCAGACTATGGGTATAGATACTATATATAATTTGTAGATGCATATTCTAGATACACTTGGATATAGTTTTTGAAAGCAAAGTTTGAAACACATCATATAGTAGTATGTTTTATTACACAAGTTGAGAAATAAACCAACCATCAAGTTAAAATTATTCAAATAGATGGTGGTGTAGAATTTAAAAACTCAACTATTTTAGTGAGAAAGGAATAGTTCACAGAACAACATGTTCTTATACTTGTGAACAAAATTGTTTCGTAGAAAGGATATAATCAAGTTTAACACTTCTTGCTCAAGCAAACTTATCTTTAAAATTCTGGTAAAATTCCTTTAGTAGTGCAGTTTATCTAACTAACAGGCTACCAACTAAAGTACTAAAGGATAAAAGCCCAATCGAAAAAT
The DNA here is from genome assembly GCA_030765085.1 of Allium cepa. Taxonomy (NCBI): domain Eukaryota; kingdom Viridiplantae; phylum Streptophyta; class Magnoliopsida; order Asparagales; family Amaryllidaceae; genus Allium; species Allium cepa. The sequence continues at coordinate 176,962,916 of CM060946.1, forward strand.
TATTTAAAGTGAAACCTGACTTCCAAAGCATAGAAACCTTCGGATGTCTATGCTTCTCTTATACAAGACCATACAACACTCACAAATTGAACTTTAGGTCCACACCATGTACATTTTTAGGGTATGCCTCAAATCAGAAAGGCTACAAATGTATTGATAGCAATGGTAAAATATTTATAAGTAGACATATTGTATTTAATGAGCATATTTTTCCTTATTCTGATCTGAGCATCAAAACTAGAAGGAAGATTTATAATCCAAAAGTTTCAATACCATCTATACCTCTATATCCAACTTAATGCACTCAAAAAGAAGATGGAAGAGATATAGTGAACTCTGCTCCACAACACACAATGTTCCTAGAACCAAGTCAGGCAGAGTCATCTGGTCCACCTAGCAATGCAACAAGCCCAGTATAGAATGTAAGTCAACATGAATCAGATACTCAACACTATGAGTTAGAGGACAATTCAAATCAAAGCAATGAACTACCACACAAGGAAGCTCAAATCAAAACTGGTTATCGTATGATCACTAGGTCAAAGAGTGGTATATTCAAATCAAAGATATATGTATCAACAATATCAAATGAAACAGAAACATTTGATCAAGCAGTCAAGGACAGAAACTGAAAGGATGGAATGAGTGATGAATACGATGTCCTAATTAAAAACAAGACATGGAGTGTAGTCTTACCACCTGGGAATAAAAATATAGTGGGTTGCAAATGGACATACAAGTTAAAGAAGAACCCAGGTAGTACAATTGCAAGGTATAAAGCAAGGTTGGTAGCAAAGGGATAAACAGAAGAGCATGGTTTTGACTTCAATGAAACATTCTCACCAGTAGTAAAACCAACAACTATCAGGGTCATCCTTATAATAGCTCTATATAAAGATTGGAGTATCAGACAGTTAGATGTGAACAATGCTTTCCGTAATGGAGAGTTAAAGGAGGAGGTATACATGAAACAACCACCAGGCTTTCAGCAAGATAGAAACTAATTGTGAAAATTAAATAAAGCTATATATGGTCTCAAACAAGCACCAAGAGTGTGGTTTGATAAAATGATAACCATCTTATGTAACATGGGTTTCCAGTCCACCAAATCTGATAACTCATTATTTACAAAAATCAATGATGCTATTACTATTTACATATTAATATATGTTGATGATTTAATTCTAACAGGAAATAGTGAAACAGAGATCAGAAAAATCATTCAATATCTAGACAAGCAATTTTCAATCAAAGATCTTGGCTAAATAAACTACTTCTTGGGTATTGAAGTTAAAAGGAGTTCTGACACATGAATCATATTATGCCAAACCAAATACATCAGGAAACTGCTAGACAGGTCAAAGATGATTAGTGCCAATCCTCAAACAACGTGATAACCAGTCAGCATCTATCTAAAAACAGGGGAAAAGCTATATTTAATGACAAATAGTGAAGAAGTCTAGTTGGTGCATTACAATATGTTATCATAACTAGACCTAATTTTTCATTTAGTGTTAATAAAGTTTGTCAATTCATGCAGAAACCTCTAAATCAATATTGGAAAGCAGTTAAGAGGATACTGAGGTACTTAAAAGCAACAGTAGACTATGGAATATAATTAAAGAAAAGCAAACATCTCAACATAACTGGCTATGCAGATGTAGACTGGGCCTCTGATCCCGATGACAGGAAATCAACAATGGGCTACCGCATATACATTAGTGACAACCCAGTTTCATGGTGTTCGAAGAAATAGTGCACAATATCTTGATCAAGCACAGAGGCAGAGTATCGAAGTATAACAAGAGCAACTGTCAAGATCATGTGGATTTATTCGTTGATGCATGAGTTACAAATGAACACAAACAGCAAATCAACACTACGTTGTGATAATCTAAGTGCAATATATTTATTGGCAAATCCAGTACTTCATTCAAGGATGAAACACATAGAATGTGATCTATACTTCGTAAGAGAGCAGATCTTAAAAGGAAAACTTCAAGTTAATGACATATCTGCTACTTTCCAAATCACTGATGTCTTAACAAAACCACTTACAGCAAGAAATTTTGTTCGATTCAGAAAGGAACTACAAGTGGAGCAAAGCATCAGCAAACTAGATGAAGATTCGAGCAACAGTTATTTGAAGATCTAAAAATATAGCATGCTAAAACCATAGAGGCATCGCTAGTATCATTAGATGTCAAAAGCATACGAAGTTTTGAAGAATTCGCAACTAGAAATCAAATTATATTAAAAGGTGGCTCATATTTGGAACCCTATCCCTAATCACAAAGGGGGTTCAGAAGTATGCAGTAGTGAGAGACTTAAGGATATCGACACAGCATTTTACAAAGCAATTATGTGATAAAGGGCAACGGGCTTGTATTACTTTTGGCCCAAAACCGTGTAATAATACTTTATACAGCTGTTATATATATACAGAGCAATGTGTATCAAACGTAAAGAGAATTGAATAACTTTCTTCATCATTTTCTTACAATACAAGCATTCTTTCTAAAACATCAAAACCTATTAGATCATTATCTTACAAGACTTATAGCATTCTTGATCAATGATAATCCGTTTTTATTTATAAAATCATTATTTATTAAGATTGATTTGTTTAAGAGAAAGGCAGAAAAAAATCTATGTTCATTTTTGTATTTTGCTTTCTCTCATTCTTTGATAAACAAAAGTTTACAAGAAACATACTCATATACTTTCTCTCTTTCACTCTCCAATTTCCTCTTAAATAAAATACTCAAAACACCTAGTCAATGACTTTTAGAAATCTCTAAACCCTTAAGTCTTGAGAGCACAAGTTTGAAAGATCATTGCAATACCTTTGGGGACCATATGATAGTTATCGATTGCATCATAACCGTGTCGAACTTTATTTTAAAATTATTGATTTAATGGAATTTAATTCATCCGTGCACATTAGTACTTTAATTTAAAATGATGTCCTTATTTTGTTGACAAATTGTTAGTAGTTTGAATTAACGATGAAACCATTTTCATATTTATTCAATATAATCAAACATCAAAGAAAATTTTCCAATGAGTAACCCTTATTATTTCGACAAGCTACATAAGAAGAGGATTATATAAATATGTAGTTTTTCATTTAAAATTTCATACTGAAATCACTATAATATGTAGTTTTATGATTATAATAATTAAGACTTCTTAAATTTAGCCCTTCTATTTCTAAAAGGAGTTAAAACAACATCTACAGGTAAATGCTTGAAAATATAACATTGTCAATTTAATTAATTGAACTTCCCTTTTCTTAAGAAGTTGTTGTTTTCTTTCATAATAATATTTAAGTCCCATAAATGAAAGATTTGCATAGTGATCTATATGATGTATTTTGAATACATTTAAAAGTTGAAAATAAAATAATAACCATTTTTTAAATGAAATTATGTTTTAAGTTGGGTATTACCTACAAACATGTAAGTGAGTAAATAGCTCACAAGCATATGAAATTTAAATATTAATTAGAAGATTTCATTGAATTTAAATATGATAAAAATACTAATTTGCTTTAAATGTTTATGTTAAGAATTTTATAAGCACTAAATCATAAAATTAACATATGAAAGTAAATTATGAGCATTTAATGATTTATTTGATGCGTGAATGGAAAGTAAATTTGAATGACAAATCGTGATAAAATAATTTGAAACTGAGTGATGAGACTTTATGGCTATTGATTTATAGATTATTTATTCTTATACTATGCTAAGAGCATAAATCTATTGACTTTTTAATGCAAAGATTATGATGATATTTGAATATCAAAGTTATCATATGTCTATTTTGGTTAATAATTATCACTAGTTTTATTGTTAAAGTTAATAAGATTATTGTATATAAAGTTCTATATTACAAAGGAAATGCAAAACATATAAGATTTTGTACTTTGTTAATTTTGGGAATGGAATTTTTTTGAATATTTTATACATGTATTGGTTATTGAAAGGTTCATCAAAAAGGAGAAAGAATACTATCATCTTGATATACATTTTATAATTTATTTCCTATTTTAATGTTAAACATATCAATGTTCGCTATGTGTATATGTACTTGACAATAAAATTCAAATGAAATATTCAAAAGGATTTGAAACATTACCACTTTACCGATATGAATGAATTTATTAAAAGTGAAAAAATAATGAAATGAGCTATGCATTACATTATAGTGGTGATATAATATACACAGAACTTATCTAGCAGCAAATAATGAGATGTAAAATGATGGATATGGAAAGTAATGAGAGATTTATTTATGGGTGATATTTATAAATTAATGTGAATAAGTAACTATTACAGTATCCCATGAAGTTTTCAAAATGAGATATTAATACTTGTAGACAGATGTATTCATATGGTTTTGAGTATCAAAATGGGTAATTTTGACCCATATGCGTGCTTGAGGTAAATTGCATGTTTCGAGAATATTAATTTGGTTCACCAATAATTTGGTGGATATAATGTTTAAAATCTTACAAAAAATATTTCTTCTGAAATAAATGTAAGAAACTGAAATTTAATTATAAGTATTGAGAATTAAAAATGTTTGTGTCAAATATATGTATAAAAAGGAAGATTTATGTGTTGTAGGTTGATATTTTTTCCCTCTACATAAACATTATTATAAGACCTTATGTTTGGCTTGTCATGTTTTATAAGTGCATACTTTAAAAGTTTATATATACATGGTTGAATAATGACATGAGTTGAATTGATTATTGTGTTAATTCATGATGTTTTTATTTTCTCGCAAGTACTGTGTTGACATTTGTTTGTATGTATGAAAATACAAAACATGTCAAAATTATACTGAATGCAGCTGATGATAAAAATAAAATATATCGATATTTGTGAATTAGATTGTATATAGGGAAAGAACTTTGTCAGGTTGTTTTGTACTTAATATGGTTCCTCGTTAAAAAAAAGTAGAAAGAAATATTTTTGGATTATGGAAAGTTATTCCTCTAAACTGGATTTATTTGAAGTGTGGGGGTATATAGCTAAAGTGAGTCTAATGAAGATTAGGAAAATCATGAAGTAACGTTAGTTATTTTGTTTCTATAACACCCCATGTTTTGAAGGGTCCATAATATGAGAAATTGATTAGATTAATAGTAAGAAATTATTAAAAGGTAGATAAAATAGTTTACTTGCAATAATTGCTTAAGGGAGACTTAATTAATTAAGTATGAGACAATTTAAAAAGTTAATTGGATGGACCAAGGATATTTAGAGCAATTAAAGTTGGTCTTGTCAATGAAAATAAATAATTTAGATTTTAAATAAGAAGAATTGCGTTAAGGGAAGTGTAACGGTACGACTAGGGCACTTAGAAAGTTAGCCCAAGCCAAAATCACTAATCCATTTTCTTTAGCCATATTCTCCCATCCTACCTTCATTTCATTTCCATTCTTTGTAAACCAAAGTCCCTAAAGCTCCAAGTCAAGGTCGGCCATCATTTTTCTAAAAAGAATAGGAAAATTTGAGCTAGAAGATTCAAGTTATCAACTTTAAAGAAGAGAGAAGATTAAACAAGTTTTTTAATCAAAGGTAAGCGAACAAGATCCCCAAAACCTACCCGTACGCGATTGGGTATGGACTTGATATTGTATGATTGTTTGATGAAGATAAACATGTTTAAATGATTAATTTTTTTTGGTTATATTTGAAAATTTTAATAAAGTGAAACTGTTCATGTTTTAGGGTAAAACATGAATTTCTAATTTAAATGCTTCTAAATATACTATAATGTTTATAATGATGAAATAAATATGATTTTTTAATTTCATATTTTTTGGAATTAATTTGGAATTATTATGAATTTCTTAAGTCAAGAAAAGAGTTAATTTGAGAAATTAACTATTAAAAATAATAATATAATTTTTTTGATCTAAAATTTTAGAAGAAGGTAAAACATGATGAATTGGATTTTGGAAGAGCTTTTGGGATTTTTCCCATCAATTTTCAATTTGATATGAATTTATTAATAAGGGAAAGAATTGTTTAATTAAGGGTAATTAATCAAATAAATGGTGAAAGTAATTAAATGGTCCCAAAAAATAAATTGTATAGAAGGAAATTAACTAATGAAAATTCGAAACCAAATTAGGGACGGTGAAAGTAAATACTTAATAAGGAAATAAGCTGGATTTCAATAAAATTACAAGTTTGCCATTTTAAGCTCACTAAAGCTATAGATTCAGCCCACGGTGGCAAGTATAGTTATAAAATGTAAGGGCTTGGGGAAAACTATCCATACACGATAGCCAATTAGAGTTAATCCATGATAGCTTAGATAACTATAAACTCTTGGTGGCTATTGGAATCAACTCACGATGACTATTTAAAGTCATCATGCAAAGATTTAGTGAAACCATTAAACCATGAAGACTATTAGAAATCAATATGGGATGACATAATGTGATGACCTAGAATTTTGGGCAATATTTATTTGATAATCTGTATTAATAATTATATCGATTTGATAATTTTCTTTTATAATTTTAATTTAAATTGGCAAATTTATTCTTTTAAAAGCAAATAAATATTCAATTAGTAAATTTAACTTTTAAAAGTAAACAAAATATTTTCTATTTATAATGTGTGTATATATATACTTGTATATATTGTAAATAGAAAAACTTGGTTTTAAATTTAACAAATAAAATCATGATTTCAAATTTTAATATATTTTGGTAATTGTGATTAAATTTAATAATTTTTTTTGCAAAGATTATTTAAAAGCCAACCATACGATTTTAAAATACTTAAGGTAAATATTATTTGTTTAAAATTTATATTTGGCTTAATTTTAAATTTAAATGAAATCAACAAAAAGATTTGTTTTATTTTCTTTTTAAATATTATTTGATAAATATGATTTGGAAATATATATATATATAAGTTTAAATACAATTTACATATGATACATTAATCATTTAAGTAATATAAGTAATTTATAAATAAAGAGATAATTTCTTTTGTAAACCATTTAAAATTAACAATTTGTTATTTTCAAACAATAATAATAATGTGTTATTTTTATAAATAGATTTTAAGGAAAATTGAATTGTCATTTTCAAATTTAATATGTTGTTGATTTTAAATTGGATTTTTGAATTTAATTTGAATTTGAATTTGGATTTAAAATTGAAATTCAAAAGTTATATATTTCAAAAATGTTTTGAATTTAAAATATAGGTATCAGAATTTATTTGTATATAATTTGTTTATTTTATTTTCTTTAAAGAAATTCATATATATGTATTTCGATAAGCATTTATAAAATTGTAAATTAATATAAAGGCTTTTATTTACATTTAAAATAAATAAAATAATATTTATGACAAGTGTAGCTTTTTAATCATGTTAATAACATGTGTTGTAAGATTAAAATATGAGAACGAAAAATGTTAATAAATTGTCAAGTGTCCCTTATTTATGTTATTTCCTTTAATTGTTTTTAGTAAATTCAAATTTAATCTATATAGACAATTCTCTTCTCTTCTCATTCTTTTTCTCATTTTCCAAAAGCAACAAACAACCTGTAATTAGCACCACTCTAAACAGAAAATAAAATTCATTAGCCTATATATCATCTTCACAATAAAACATCAAAACCTGAATCAAAATTTGCAAATCAGACAGCAAAACCTATAATCAAAATTTCAAAATCAATAACTCAAAGCCTACAAGCATCTTCTTTCAACCTATGGTTTTCAAAGCAAGAAACTACAATTTTTTTTGTAATCAAGTTTTAGCAATCTTCAGCATGTAGTTTTTTAAATCAAAACACATTTTTACAGCAGTTCAAGTTCCAGTAGAAAGTTCTAACTAGAGAAAGTAAAAAGAAAACGCACACTTACAATAATTCTTGTCAACAAGATAGGAAAAAGATAAACCTAAATTGAGACTTTTGTTTAATATATCATAAAAGGGAATGTTCTATTACTTATAAAGGAAATAAGATAATTTGAAATTTAGAAACTGTGAGTAGGTTAGAATCACAGTGAAATTTTAGAATAAAAGATATAATAAATATCATCCTCATATAAAACTTTGAATTAGTGATACATTTAGGGTAACGTTTATAATTCAAAATGAAGTATGATTAGAAGTTGATAATTTTGAATAATATGGTTAGTAGGTTTATTGTTGGATGAAAATGTTTAAATAACAAATACCATGTGAATTGAGTTTCACAATTTGACCATAATGTATTTTATGGATTTAAGATAAGAAATTTGATTTTAAAGAAAATGGATAGGTAAATAAGTTAAGTAATAATCATAGAATTAGTAAAGAAAAGGTATACACTTAGTAAAGTTGTCTTCTTAATATATGGATAAGATAAATAATATTAGCTAAATTAAGACCTTAGGTAAATAAAACCAAGAATTAAGTTATAAGTTTTTAATTTGGAATAATAGTAAAATTCCACATTGGTTAAACACCTTAATTGAAGTAATAACAGTTTGAAGTTTGAGGATATTGTATATATACTCTTAGGAAGTAAAGGTATGTTATACAAGTTTAAGTCATATTTATAAGCTTAAGTAATAATGGATTTAGTAGAAAGTAATTGGTTGTGAGCCAAACCTGGATTAATAGAAATTTTAAACAAATCTATTAGGTAAAAATGAATGTGAATAAATACATAAGTTATACATAGATCATTTTGCCACATAAAATTTGACGTAAGATTTGAGCACGGAACTTTGAGGTGTTTACACCAATCCAAAAAAGGATTTATCACTCGATTCTTGACAGCGAACGTTGATGAGAGTTTATGATTATGTACATGAGTTTTCTACCATAGTTGAGAGCTATGCAAGAAAAGCAAGGGTTGTTATTAGAAAGTCTTATCAAAGTCCGCACTAGAAAGTCACGGGATCGATACTAGATTGGAAGCAAAGTTATGGATTCGAATAATAGATCAAATCAAACATCACATATAGTATGATGTTTTAGGTCTGTGAACATAGTATTTGGGTAGTTACATTAAATAGTAGATACTAAGATATAGTGGTTGGACTTATGTTTTGGTATGTGTCTATATATAGACCTCAGGTGTGGTACATGCTCAGGTCAGGGAATGAGTTATAAGGATGTATTTAATTATATTGACATAGCATTAGTTTGGTTGTTTTTGGATGTATAGTCTTGTTTGGTAGTTGGATGTACTATGTTAAGTATGCAGTACGCACTAAGATGGGTTTGATAGAAGTCTGACTTGATGTATGTATATATAACTTTAAGTACATGATAAGCACTCAGGTTACTGTAGGGAATCTCTGTATGTTTATTTGGCATCATTTGTTTTAGTGTTGATATCGACCTTCTTCTTTTCTATCATCAGTATAAATAAGTCAAATTATTTGAGGATATGAGTATGAGATGGATTCCTTTATCTAATTTTCATTTCAAGATGAAATGCTTCTAAGTAGGCGAGAATGTAACGGCCCGTAATTTCATTACTTCGAACATGAGAGATTTTGTTTATTTTGAAATTTAAAAGGAATTTAAAACTTAAATAAATATGTTATATATAGTAAATAATTATCTACTCTTATAGTTAATAAACTAAAAAGTATAAATTTGGATTTTAGAACAAATCGAGAAAATTTAAGTTTTGCTAATAATAAATAAAGGCTTAAATAAAAAAGTTTAAATATTTATTTGATAAATTAAATTTTATTAAAAACATCTAATAAAGATAATAAAAGTATATTAAAAGATTTAAAAGTATGTTAATAATCATTTTACAAAAATAACCAAAATTTGCCGCATTTTGTCAGCTTTACATACATTGTAAAATTAGAGATTTTGATATTAATTAAATATGATTTTGAAATATAAAAAGATATGTTTTACTTTATTTAAAAGAAGGAAAAAGTTTATTTTAAATTTGGTTTACATAAATGAATAGTCTAACTAAAACGTCAAAATATGACCGTAAAAGATTTTATTGAAAATCATCGTTTTGGCGATTAAAATTTGTCGCAACGTTGTTCCACCTTTATTTTTTTATATATGAACATATAATCAAATAGTATAAGTATTATTTAATTCACTAAACAAGTTTAGAAAAAAATTAGCAAATTAAACACAAAAGGACAAAACACGTCACATCAAATCCAACCAAATTTTTTACTTTTCTTTACTTAAATATTAAGTGATTAAGACATAAAGTAATGATGTGATAAGGTGATGGTAAGTGTTGAAAAGGTAAGATAAAGTAAGACTATGTTAGTAACTTTGTAAAGAGTTAGTTTTGTAATTTACCACTTCTTACTTTTTCTATAAATACCCATCCATTCTACTCATTTTTCACACAAACTATTCTCTTCATCTTCTTCCTTTAAGCTATTTTAATAGTTTCCCTCTTTTAGAGAGGTAGGAGGGTTGAAAATAGTATAGTTCTTAAGCACTAATCCACTTGTAACTCCCTAATCTCTTCTTAATTCACTTCTTCTTCTCTTCTTAAAAATGGCCTTAGTCCGTGAGTTTCAGAGTTGATAGAGGGAGAACATGAGCAATTGGGAAGGGAAAGACTATGGCCAAGAGCAAGAAGGGATCTGGGGTGGCAGCCGAGCACTTGAAAAAGGTGAAAGAATGTTTAGGTGGTTGTTTAGTGAAGCGTTGAATTAAATAATTATTGGTAGGAAGTTAAACGTTTTGGTTAAAGGTGAGAAAATTTCCACTGCTTTTTGCTATAATAACTATATTATGACATATACAAGTATAGACCCCTTTAAAATGTTGCTACAGATGTTTGATTATGTTTGTGTTATGTCTGAATAAGTAGAAAATGTTTATGGTTGTGATTATTTATCATGTTAGCTTATGTATGGACCATAATTATGTTAGTGACAAATATTAACTCGATTATGTTCATTTTGATTTAATAATCCCTTTGTTAATAAGACCATATTTTAGTGATATGAGATATTTTGAAAAAATAAGTCTCTTTTCAAATAGAAGTGAAATTACAGTTAAAATAAAAGAGAATATGAAGTATGAAATAATTTTGATAAATCTATTGAAATGGTTTAAAAGAGATTTGGATTGGAAAATATGAATTATCGAATGTTTAAAAGTTAATTTAATCAAATAAGCTTATATAGCACTTTCTTCAGGTTATGCTACGAATGCTATAACTTTTTAAATATGAGTTTAAACGTAACAATTTTTCCCAGAATTAATCGTGAATGTTTTAAAAAAGGAAAATTAAGCGTTTTGAAAGATAATTTGAAATCTCTATAATCAATTCCAAAATTACGTTGAAAATCTGAGTATGCGGAAATGACTAGTACATTGTCCCGCCTATGAGATCTGGGAAGATAAACAAGGGTTTAACTAAGGTTAGGGATGGAGCAACCGGTGCCCTAAACTTACATGGCCTATGTTTTCTTTTCATAGGCGAGGGGTGGAACAGATCGAAAGGAAAGCCCGGATGCTCTAAGATAAAAAGATTCTATTATGTTTTCCAAAATAAAAGAAGATTGGTATTATCCAAAGTTTAAGCAATCTCCAAAATGAATAATTTCTATGATCCTATTTACTCAAAAATGTTTGCTAAGACCGATTTAGGATTTATCGTAAATGATCTTTGAATAACATTGTTTTTGACCTGCCTAAAAAGTTAACGAATTTGGATCAAGAGTTAAATGTGAAAATTTAAGTTATTTTCCAAAGCAAAAGAGTGAATTACTTCGAATTATCCTAAATCAAAATAAAGAGATATCAAAATCATCCGAAAAGAATAAAAGTGAAAAGAGACTTAATAAATCCTGTATACTCATGTTCACTTTTTTCGATAATTGGATTTCGAAGGAACCGGGGTCGGATTTGGATGATTCTTATCCGAAAACCACTTCGAACCAACGTATACGTTCGAACGTGAAGATATGTTGAAGATAATGATTATTGAAGACCGTGGATCTTCATAGCGTGAAGACTGCTTGTTGAACATGCTCTGGGTAGCTCCTATCATAAAGTTATTTATAATAATGGTCTCATCGTAGTGGAGTTTTTTCATATTGCAAGGACTAATCGCTACTAGTGGTTGTAGGACAGTGCCTTCGGTTTATTCTGTTCCTGAACAACTTGTATGGACATTTATCTAACATTTCATTTCGAAAGATGTGATATTTTCATGGAATGCAATTAGTAGTCAACGAAAATGGCAATATGACATTCAAAGATGTGATATGCGCTATATGAAAAGGTAATCGTTGCCTCAAGCCTCATCAAAACGGAAGTGGCCGAAACAGGATTTTATCTAGCAAGGCTAAATGGGTCATTCCCAAGTAGGGTATGGTCATCCTCTTCTAGATATATTTCTTCCCGCTATGACGATCTGAATGTGAATACGAGTGCTCGGTTAAAGGTCCAATGACCGGGGATGACATATTCGGTACTATCTATTTATAGAGGTAGGCTGCTCTTGTGTTGGTAGAGGGCATAGGTTCTGTGCCTTGGGACATCCATCTAGAGGGTGTACCCATTTTGGAAGGTAGATCCTTCACCTGGTCATTTGTATGGAAATCCATTCTCCAATAAGAACCTATAGTTTTGTTTGTAGAACCTATTATGCTGGAATTTAATAATGGTAACAATTTCGGTTAAGATTAATAAGTTTATTTGCAAATGTTTTCAAAGAATGTCATCTGAAATAATACAAAATGTTTTGATATAAAAGTTTTTTAGTTGTCATAAGGTAAAAACCCGTTCGTGTTTATGTGTGGGCGTGGTCTTATGAGATATTCTTTCTTTTCAAAGGATTTTATTCAAAGGATGATATATGACACTGTCATTTATTATCAAGTTTTTCTCACGCTGGTTTATCAAGCCTGATCCGGGTATTTTCAATACTCGGGTCAAATCTGAGTAGTTTCAGGTTTTGTCGAAGATGGTTGGAATTTCCAAAGGAGAGCTGAAGATATTCATCTGTGTATGGACATATTCCATTATCCGATGTACTTAGTTGTTTTAGTTTGATGTTTGTCAGCAATTGTAAGGACATATATTTATAACTGTCCAGGTTGAATTTAGGTTAGACTCTGATATATGTATTTTAAAAAAATTCCACTATAAAGATATTTGTTCAATATTATATGTTATTCCACTCATGTGAGATTGTCTTCTGTCTTATTTTCTTTATTACCCTTCATGTTCTGTATTTTCGTGCAACTTGAATTGAACATGTGTGGTTTATTGTCGATTCAAATGGTGTGGAAAAATGGATCGTGACAACAATTGATCTCATTCTCTTTACTTCCCCATCAAACGAATCCTGTTTTATGCAGAAGGCAAGAATAGACCTGTGTAATAGATATTTGATCCTAGGAAGCGCAAGAGTGAATTTTAGTAGAGGAGATGATCATATTCAAACTAATGGTCAAGGAGGGAAGGCGAGCATGTAAGTTCGTACTCAAGCTGGTACTTAAGTGCGTACCCGACTGAAGGAGGAATGAATGTGAATGCGTTGTTCCGCCAATTTATAATAGATAGAAAATAACTAGCCAGAGTGGTTGAGTCGATATAGGATATAGCAAGAGAAGTAGACTTTTCTAAGCTAAATAAAGATTTTAAGGGTTGTGGAGGAAAAAAGTTTATAAGGAAGGTGCCCAGTTGAATTGGTTGAAAATATATGAACATATTTTAAAGATTTGGAATATAACAATGCTCAGAAAAGGAGGTTAGCTTCTCGTCAACTCTAGGAGGATGCATTAGGCGGGTGTGAGGCTACAATTGCTGAGGTCCCAGAGGAGGAGATAACATGGGAGCAGTTTAAGGAGAGATTCGAGACTCAGTTTTTCCCGAATCTCAAAAGAGTGCTTTATGCAGGGAGTTCATTGACTTGAAGTATGGAGAGATGACTTTGGTAGAGTAAGTCAAATGCTTTAGTGCTTTGTTGAAGTATGAAAGGGATTACATCAATAATTCACTAAAAAAGAATGAGAATTTTGTTGAAGGTCCGAGGAAGGGGCTGTGTAACGACCCGTAAATACACCACTTATAAAAAATACGATTGAATTTAATTTTTTTTGTTTAAATGACTAAATAATGGTTTTTAAATCTTTAAAAGATCTTCATATAAAAATAATAATAGGAATATTATTTTCAAAACTTTTTTACAAATATATATGTATTAAATAAGAAGTGAAAATATGATCGTAAGTCGGAATCAAAATTCATCACGATTCAACGTATAGAAGTTGTAGAATGTTATGAATTATATGTGACAACCAATTGAATACATGCATATACCCATCCAAGAAACCATCTGCACATGTACGTGAACATTTATAATATACATATATACGTATATACCAAATATATAAACATACAAAATAATATAAAAAACTCCTTCTCACTTAAGAAACGAATCCTTACCATCAAACATCACATCTATGAAAGCATAAGGCTTCATGTGACTTAGCTGAGCTAGGAGGTGATGGAGGGGACATGGCCGAGTTAAGGTGGTGGTAGAAGGAGGTAGCCATGCATAAGGTAATGATGAAAGAAGGTGGAACATGTGGTGGTGGATGAGAATCTAAACTAATCATCACATTATCACCATCAAATGTCAATCAAAGAGGCACGTGGCATTACCCCTCCATGGTCTGACTACGATCGTACCTAGGGGGAGTTGGTCGGCGCATGGTGTTGGGATGAGGTGGTGGCATGATGATGTGTGGTGACATAAGGAAGGGATGTTTACACTCTTCTATTTTCCTACAAATACCACTTTACTTCTTCACTTCACTTCATTCATCTTCTTCTTCATTTTGCTAAAAGCTTCCTCCAAATTTTAATGGCTTCCATATAAGAAAAAATATAAAGAAAATTATAGCTAATTATCAATAAATTTATATAGGGGGTGTGTGTGTAGCACTTCAAAACTCACCAAAACCATTCCTTTTTCTCTTCAAACCCTTGGCTAACCACCCTAGTCGAGTCTACCACCATCACAAACCAAGGCTATGAACACCTACCCCCTTCATAAGCAAGGTCGAGCTCTATAGGAGCTTCAGGACGAATGTTTGTGAGCTTCGTGTAACGACCCACCATTTTGGACCATTCAAATCGACAGTAATCCACACATGTCAAACTTGAATAATTCAAAATAACAGATTGTAATAAAATATGGAGTAATTAAAATCATTCATAGAATCACAGACACAGAAATATCAGAATAACTCGCAACGGAAATTAAAATACCATAGTAGTTCATGAAGCTTCTATAACAAAGTCTCAAAACAAATACATAATATCAGTCTGAAAACAAATACAGTATAAATCTCAATACATAGAAGTCCACTAATACAAGAGCAGAAATAGAATAACTGAAACTGGAAGAGATAAATAACTAGATAAGCAGAATCTCCAATGATTCCTAGCTCCAGAAAGAGAAATCCAAAGCTGTGAATACTCTGGCTGACCCGAGCGTAAAGAAAAACACAAAACACTCGAGTCAGGACATACATATTATACAATGTAAACCAACTCAAGTGAACTGCAGTGAATTACAAGTAACTTAAAGGATGCTTGGGATCGCCCATCCTTTAAGGATCCGCCAAACTATTTACTATGTAGTAATATTGCGTTATTATAATAATGTCTACAGTAAAATAAACTTACTTTAAAATAGCGTTAAAGGTTTACCCATATAGCCCTTAACACGTAATAGTCCATGTAGTCCATCCAGTATCAGCGTACCTCCAGATCGGGAGGCTACCCTAAATACTCTATGGGCTACAGAAGAAAAACAAATTTGTAGTAAGGCTCGCTATGGTAGGTGACACAGCACACAAGGCAAAGCCAGGGTAGATATACCAATTACACACACGGGCTGGCGCTAACGTAACAGCCACTACGCCCACCTCGAGCCACACTCCCAAAATCAAAGGGGTGCACCCAATTAATCATAGAATGGTATCAAAGAAGTGTGTCCGATAGGAGGAATGACCTCACTTGGCCCAAGATCGCTCCAGGTTTAGCCACCTTAAGCAACTCACGGGAGTCGGGTCCACGTTCATACCATAATAGGATCGTCGCCGCCATCCTACTTCATTTTAGAATCTCCATCACGTACACAGTTGTTAAAGTGGTTTTCGGTATTGGTAGAGAGTATGTCCATATCTGATCCCGGTCTCTTTAACAACCAATCATTATTATAACCCGTGGTTATAAATTTCAAAAATAGTTTATACTCCAAAAATCAAATATCATTTCAAATTCAAAAATCATTCAAATCCATTTCAAAATATCAAAATATCACATCTTCTCAAAGCCTCTTTCATTTTTGTTTAATTTAAATACCATTCCAAATCACATTGCAAAATGGTTTATATTTCAAATCAAAATACTCCATTTAAACCATTTAAAAGTGAAGTCGTTATATTTACAATTCATATATTCAATGCACAAAAATTTAGCCTTTTCTAAGCTCATTTATTCACTTAAATACATTAAAATAGTGAAATTTCAGCTTTCGCAACACTTTGAAAATGCTACGGTAAGTTGCATTTGAAAACAATTCAATTCAGTAAAGACAGCATTAAAAAACTGCTGTAATAGTTCAGTTTTAGTTCAAAATCACATTTCAGCCAACTGTAGCGCTTAACAAGTGCTACAATAGCTCTTTCATTGGTTTTTAGCCTTTTTAATTCACTTCTGCAACTACAGCACTTACAAAGTGCTGCAGGTTCATTTATTCCAGATTTTAGTTCATTTTCAGAAACGATAGCATTTCTAAAGTGCTACTAAAAGACTTTTCAGATTTACAATAGAATTTCAGCAACAATTAAACTTCAATTTAACCCATTTTAACATATTAAATTTCATATTTTTCACTTTAAAAATGGTCATTTAAATACCCTTTAACTTATGATTTTTATAAAATAAATTTCGCAAATAAATATCAAAATTTTCAATACTTCACTTATAAAAATCAATATACAATTTTCCAAATTTTTGCATTTACTTTACACTTTAATTTAATTTACCATTTCGTAAATTAAACTTAATTTCCATTTTATTATCTTAACTTAACTTTTATTTTTAACCAAATTTCACATTTCCAAGTCAAGTTATATTTCAAATTACATTTTTAAACGTTCATTTATTTAACCATTTTAATTCATAGAAAAATCAATAACACTTATTAAGTCATTTTATATTCAAATTTAAATTAAATTATCATATCTTTACATTTTTAAATTACTTTAGAAATTCCAAAAAATATATATATAATAACCACGGGTCTGTATAATATTTTCTAACCTAAGTCAAGTGATATAGATAATATAACATTTCAATCCGTAATTTACAAAGAAAATTCAGGTTCTATCATTTCAAACCCGCAATCCCAAGTCAATTAAAATAAATAATAGTCGCTCAGACCTATCATTTTAGCCTATAATGATTTTTCCCTGTTCTAAAGTCTGTTTGGGTATGTATCATTTCAACCCATAGTGATTCTATTCTACAGGGAACTTGTAGTCTGAGAAACAGAAATAAATAAGCAGTATGGCAACAAATGGCAGTAACAGATGATATGATAGGTTTATAAACAGGGTTAACATCATATGATTAATATCACAAGTAGGTATAACATGATATAACAATTATACACATTCACTTGTTGTCAATTCATAATTTATGTAAGTATAAATGTCATGAGTGAATACTCACATTTTTACGCTCGAGTTAGAAAACCAAAACACACAAACAAAATCCAGAAAGCACGATATCAAGACTTTTATTCGAGTGGAGTGGAGAGCCAAGATGTTAATCTTGTATTCAACAACAAAAAAAGAAAAAATATAAATATAAATACATACCAAAATTTATTGGAACAAAAGGAAATAGAATTTACAAAAAACATCACAAGTTTTTCAATCGATTTTGGTTGGCTGCTAACAACTTTTTCTCGGCCAAAAAGCTATATTGGTTCATCCATAGTGATGTTTTAGGCTCGGATATGACATATAGGCATGGCTACAAGGAGAAGTGGAGGGGGTCGGAGTTACTAGTGATGGAAGATCAAAAGGTAAGGCAAAAGAGGAATTTTGGTGCACCATTTAGGCTCGGCCATGCATCAATTGGCTCAGCCTTGGTCATGTACAGATCTAGTGGTGGCTACAGTGATGGCTAGAGGTGGTGTACTTGCTGGTGGTGGCTGCTAAGGAGGTGGCCGAAGCAAACTATGAAGGGGATGTGAAAACTAGGCTCCGCTAGGCATTATTCAAGGGGTTTTTGCAACTTTTAGTGATGTTCACATCATTTGGCAGTCACGGCCAGTATTGGTCAGAGGAGGGGATGTTCAAGTCGTGTATGGTGATAAGGAGGAAGTGATGTGGTGGTCGGTGAAGGTGGTGAGGGGTTTAGGCCAAGCAAAGCACAAGGATAATCAAGCAAAACAATGGAAAAATCAATAGAAAAATGGAAAGAAAAAGTAGAAAAAAAGAAGAAGCCATTACCTAATTTTTTCTTAGATCTAAATGGCCAAAAATTGTGAAGGAATGAGAAGATTCCTCACGTCAAAATACAAAAGAAAACACACGGCTATTGCTTGGAAAAGGACTGCCAAAAAATGAAGAGACTAGGCATTGAAAATTCACAAGTTGAAAAGGTTTTTGTCTCTTAAAATTTCCAATTTCTTTTATTCAAGTAAACCAAAAGAAAAATCAAGTAAATAAAAAAAATGAAAACAAAATAAAGTGGAAATGAAATAAATAAATACTTTTAGGAAAATTGGAAAATAAATAAGAAAATAGTTTATTAAATTAAAACTAAGATTAAAATTGTAAACAAAAATACGAATAGTATTGGAAAAATTACTACTACACTTTGAAAATGTCTTAAAAATAAAATCTTGAAATAAAATTAATTTTAAAATATTTTCAAAATGAAATAAAATATAATTTAAAATTATTTCAAAAATCTAGGGTTGTTACACTCTCCCCCATCCAAATCTTTTCGTCCTCGAAAAGAATGAACAAGGAAAATAAGGAAAAACAAGATAGAAAACAAATAGTACCTGAAATAAACAATTCCAGATTCGAAGCACGAATGCTCTCCTCCGTCTCCTAGGTACAATCTTGATCATCGGTACTCCACTGTACTTTGACTAGACTAACAGATTTCCTTCTGAGCTGCTTCGTACCTTTGTCGACAATACGAAGTGGCTTCCTCTCGACGTTCAGATTAGGGTCAATATCCAAACTATCAAGAGCAGAAGGCTGAACAATAAGGATGGATCATGAAGATACCGGCGAAGATGAGAGACATGGAATACATCATGCACTCCAGAAAGCTTCTCGGGCAAATCCAAACGATAAGCCAAAGAACCAACTCTTTCTGCAATGCGGAAAGGACCAATGAACCTAGGAGAAGCTTCCCTCTATGACCAAAGCGAATAGCATTCCTTAAGGGAGAGACCTTAAGAAAAACCTGATCACCAACAGCAAACTCTAAATTCCACCTATGCCTATCAGCGTACTTCTTCTGCCTATCTTGAGCAACTCTCAACTTCCTCTTAATCTCCTTAGCTCTCTTAGAAGCCTCCAAAATCACATCACAGCCAAGAACCAAACGGTTACCAGACTCAATCCAGCAAGATGGAGATCTACAAGGTTGTCCGTATAGAGCAGCAAATAGAGACATTCTAATACTGGCCTGAATTCAAAGATGGAATGAGGTAAATAAAGGATCAAGATAAGCTTAAAACAGAAGATTAGATTTTACCAGATAACTATTATTATAGGTGAATTCGACAAGATGGAGATGATCTTCCCAAGATCCTCCATAATCAAGCACACAAGCACGAAGAAGATCTTCAAGAATCTGATTAACTCTTTCCATTTGACTATCAGTCTATGGATGGTAAGCAGTGCTCGGATTCAGATGAGTACCCAAAGATTCCTGAAAAGCTTTCCAAAACCGACTGGTAAAGATAGGATTACGATCACAAACAATACTGAGAAGAACACCATGGATACAGACAATCTCTCTCATGTAGATCTCAAACAAGCTAGAAGCAGGACGGGTAGACTTGATCGGAATGAAATGAGCATACTTGGTCAGTCTATCCACAATAAGCCAGATACTCTCATTGCCCCTTCTAGTCCTTGGTAGTCCAGTAATGAAATCCATAGAAACCTGTTCCCACTTCCAATTGGGAATCTCAAGGGGCTGCAACAAACCAGGGATCTTCTGATAGTCGGCCTTGACTTGTTGGCAAGTCACACGCACCTACTACCAAAGACAGAGATATCCCGCTTCAAACCCTTCCACCAAATAAGACTCTTTATATCATGATACACCTTTGACACACCAGGATGAATAGAAAGTCTGGATCGATGATTCTCCCGAAGTAACTGTTGCCTCAATCCATCAACATTCGAGACACAAATCCTACCATTAATCCTAAAAATCCCTCTATCATCGATCCGAGCTCCACTACTACCACCCACTCTACTATGAACACTCTCCTTCATCAATCTAAGCAACTCATCCTCATCTTTCTTAGCCATGATACGATCTAAAAGAGGAGAAGAAGAAACAACAAGATGACACAACAAAGCCTTTTTCTGATTCAAAGCATCGACCACAACATTAGCTTTACTGAGAGTATATCTAATATCGAGGTCGTAAGAAGCCAAAAACTCAAGCCAACAAACTTGCCTCTGGTTCAAATCCTTCTGGGTAAAGATATATCTCAGAGACTGATGATCGGTGAAAGGCTCAAACTTAGTTCCCAGAAGATGATGCTTCCAAAGCTTCAAGGCAAAGACAACAGCAAGCAACTCTAAATCATAAGCAGCGTAATTTGCCTCGTGGGTTTTCAACTGACAGCTGGCATAGGAAATGACCTTACCATCTTGCATGAGAAAAGTACCCAATCCCTCACGACTAGCATCAGTGTATACCATCAATCCCTCACTTCCATTCGGAACGGTAAGAACTGGTGCGGAAGTAAGCTTGTTCTTTAACTCATTGAATGCAGCTTTACACTTATCACTCCAAATAAACTTATCATTTTTACGAGTTAAAGCAGTGTGATGTGCAACAATCTAAGGAAAATTCTTAATGAATCTCTGGTAATAACCGGCAAGGCCCAGAAAATTACGAATATCAGATAGAGTCTTAGGATTTTTCCAATCCTTAATAGAATAGGGAGAAAATAAGGACAACCGAAAAGATAGGATAATTAAATGATAAAAAAAGGCAGAAAGGACAAGCTTACATTGATCACAGCGATCTTGAATGGATCAACAGAAACTTCATTACTAGAAACAATATGTCCAAGGAATCGGAATTCATCCTTCCAGAAATGGCATTTAGAAAATTTAGCCTTCAACTGATGATTTCTAAGAGTCTCCAGAATAGATTTCAAATGCGACTCATGCTCTTCCTTGGTCTTAGAGAAGACAAGGATATCATCAACAAAGACAAGAACAAATTTATTAAGCACATCACGAAAGACACGATTCATCAAATTAACAAATAAAGCAGGAGCATTAGTCAAACAAAAAGGCATGAATAGCCATTTATAAAAGCCATTCTCGGTGCGGAAAGCGGTCTTGGGAATACTATCCTCGGCAACCTTGAGCTGATGGAAACCTATGGCAAGATCAAGCTGAGAGAAAACAGTAGCACCATAAAGCTGATCAAACATATCATTGATGCGAGGCATTGTATATCTATTTTTCAAAGTGAGCTTGTTCAGCTCCCTACAATCAACATACATCCTCAAAGAACCATCGAACTTGGTGATAAAAACCATTGCTGCTCCCTATTCTGAATGGCTAGGTCTAATCAGACCATTGGAAGCTAAGTCCTAATTTGCTTTCCTAGCTCAACCTTCTCGTGGGGTGCCATTCTTCTAGGAGGAAGAACTACAGGTCGAGCACCAGGAATAAGATCAATACGAAAATCAATTTCCTGCTTAGGAGGTAAAGAAGTGACTTCACCAAATACATCAGGATAGAATCTGACCATATGAGTCGAATAAAGATCACCATGCGAAGAATCCAAAGAACAAATAATACTGCACGCAAAATCCTAAGGCATGCGACACTGAATAATCAAGGATTTCCTTGATCATCAACAAGATAAACAGACCGGGCTTTACAAGAGATATGGGCATCATGCCTACCAAGCCAATCACTTTCAAGCAATAAATCAAAAGCATCGAAGCCGAGAACATAAAAATCACCACTAAAGCGATGATCGGAATAGAGAAGTTTCACTTGCTTACAAATCCGATTAAGGTTGGCAGGCCCCCAATGGGATTTGAAACACATAAAGGTATAGAAGCATACTCAAGAGAAAGGAGATGCTCAAACATGTCACACAAATCAAAAGAAATAAAACTATGGGAAGCTCCAATATCAAATAAAAGACGGATAGGATGATGAAATAAAGAAAAGGTGCCTTGAAGAGTACCTTGGTCACACTAGGAGCAGAAGTAGGTGCCGGAGCTGGAGAAGATGCAGAAGTGGCAGCAAATATACCAGAAGGCTTACCCTCCTGCTTTGTAGGGCAATCCTTTCTGAAATGGCTAGGCTGAAGACAGGTATGGCAGAGATCACGCTAGCTAATTGAGCAGGAGGAGGAACTGCAGCACCAACTAATGTAGGAAAACTATTGGCATAGTGTCCCTTCTGATCACATCTGAAGCAGGTGATGGAAGAAAGATCAACAGGCTGCCTCTAAGAAGGAGAAGATGATGACGATCCTAAACCCGCATGCTTGAGCCAATTCTTTTTCTGCTGTTAGTAATTAGTCTTTCTCTTCCTGAAATTAGCTGAGGAAGACTGATACGTAGGAGCACCAACAACAGCAGGACCCTTAGAAGTAGGGTTCTCATATTGGATAGCCATATCCGTAAGCTGGGTAAAAGTGCCATGATCATGAGAAATGTGACAATCATAGTACTCGAGATGAGCACCAGCTATGAACTTCTCATTCTTCTTGAGAGGAGTATATATCGGGCTAGGACCGAACTTGGAAAGTTCGTTGAACTTCCTCTCATACTCAGAAAAGGACATGGTACCCTGCTTGAGATCCATGAATTCACGATAAAGCTGAGATTTACCGGCTTTTGGCATCCATTTTGCCACAAAAGCCTCCCTGGAAAGGAGATACAGAGAAAACATAAGATAGATACAAAAGAAAGGAAAATAGGAACAAAATTCAAGATAACACAAAGGATGCCTAAACTGCTCCTAAGTAATATCAGCCTCGACAGTGTTAGCCGTAACAGACTCCCACCAATCTAGGGCAGCCTCCTGCAATTGCCATGCTGCTAAATGATGCTTCTGGGAATTAGTAACATCAAGACCAGTAAATATCCTCTCTAAACTCCACAACCGTTGCTGGGCCTCAATAATGCTCTCTGAACCAGAAAACTTGGTGCCACTAAGTTGAGAGAATTCCTTACAAAGAACAGTAAATCTAAAAGGAGAAACAGGCTGAGGAGCTGGGGCAATACCACGACCCCTACCTCTGGCATTTCCACGATTCATCCTAAAAAAATATCAAGAATTAATCTCGGACAAGGTATAGAGAAGACAAAGATAAGATAAGATAAAATTCACTTGGACGAATATAGTAATGAAAGAAAATACTAACAAGGTAGATACGAAAGGAAGGAAAATTAGAAAATTGCTTTTAACACAAGAAATTTTTTATCAAAATAATCTTTGAAAAACCCTTTGGAAAATCATTTTGAAAATCATTTTATACTTTTAAAATACGTTCTCTCACAAAGAAATTGTTCTAAGATTGATTTCACTCATTCTAGGGTATTTCTACCCTATCTCTAATAAGATTTTGCTCCGCAGGCCAAGGTTTGCCTAAAACCAAAGCTCTGATACCAACTGTAACGACCAACTATTTTGGACCATTCAAATCGACAATGATCCACACATTTCAAACTTGAATAATTCAAAATAACAGATTGTAATAAAATTTGGAGCAAATAAAATCATTCACAGAATCACAGACATAGAAATATCAGAATAACTCGCAGCGGAAATTAAAATATCATAGTAGTTCATAAAGCTACTATAACAAAGTCTAAAAAAATACATAATATCAGTCTGAAAACAAATACAGTAGAAATCCCAATATATAGACGTCCACTAATACAAGAGCTGAAATAGAACAACTGAAATTGAAAGAGATAAATAACTAGACTAGAAGAATATTCAGCGATTCCTAGCTCCAGAAAGAGAAATTCAAAGCTGTGAATGCTCAGGATGACCCGAGCGTAAAGCAAAACACAAAACACTCGAATCAGGACATACATACTTATACAATGTAAACCAGCTCAAGTGGACTACAGTAAATTACAAGTAACTTAAAGGATACTTGGGACAGCCCACCCTCTAAGGATCCGTTAAACTATTTACTATGTAGTAATATTGCGCTATTATAATTATGTCTACAGCAAATTAACTTACTTTAAAATTGCGTTAACGGGTTACCATATAGCCCTTAGCTCGTAATAGTCCCAGTAGTCCATCCAGTATCAGTTTACCTCCAGATCGGGAGGCTACCCTAAATACTCCATGGGCTATGAGAGAAAAACAAACTAGTAATAAGGCTTATTATGGTAGGTGACACGACACACAAGGCAATGCCAGGGTAGATATACCAATTACGCACATGGGCTGGCGGTAACGTAGCTGCCACTACGCCCACCTCGAGCCACACTCCCAAA
The DNA here is from genome assembly GCA_030765085.1 of Allium cepa. NCBI lineage: Eukaryota > Viridiplantae > Streptophyta > Magnoliopsida > Asparagales > Amaryllidaceae > Allium > Allium cepa. The sequence continues at coordinate 176,987,702 of CM060946.1, forward strand.
ATCAAAGGGGTGCACCCAATCAATAACAAAGTAATAGAATGGTATCGAAGAAGTGTGTCCGATAGGAGGTATGACCTCACTTACCCCGAGATCGCTCCCGTTTTAGCCACCTTAAGCCAACTCACGGGAGTCAGGTCCACGTTCATAACATAATAGGATCGTCGCCACAATCCTACCTCATTCTGGAATCTCCACCACATACACAGTTGTTAAAGTTGTTTTCGACATCGATAGAGATTATGTCCATATCCGATCCCGGTCTCTGTAACAACCAATCGTTATTATAGCCCATGGTTATAAATTTCAAAAATAGTTCATACTTCGAAAATCAAATATCATTTCAAATTCAAATATCATTCAAATCCATTTCAAAATATCAAAATATCATATCTTCTCAAAACCTCATTCATTTTTGTTTAATTTACATACCATTCCAAATCACATTTCAAAATGGTTTACATTTCAAATCAAAATACTCCATTTAAATCATTTAAAAGTGAAGTCGTTATATTTACAATTCAAACATTCAATTCCCAAAAATTAAGCCTTTTCTAAGCTCATTTATTCACTTAAATACATTAAAATAGTGAAATTTCAGCTTTCGTAATACTTAGAAAATGCTACGGTAAGTTACGTTTGAAAACAATTCAATTCAGAAAAGACAACATTTAAAAACTGCTGTAATAGTTCAGTTTTAGTTCAAAATCACATTTCAGCAACTACAGCACTTAATAAGTGCTACAATAGCTCTTTCATTAGTTTTTAGCCTTTTAGTTCACTTCTGCAACTACAGCATTTACAAAGTGCTGCAGATTCATTTTTTCAGATTTAATTTCAATTTCAGAAACGATAGCATTTCTGAAGTGCTACTAAAAGAATTTCCGGATTTACAGTAGAATTTCAGCAACAATTAAACTTCAATTTAAACCATTTTAACATATAAAATTTCATTTTTTTCACTTAAAAAATGTCATTTAAATACCCTTTAACTTATGATTTTTATAAAGTAAATTTCACAAATAAATATCAATATTTTCATTACTTCACTTATAAAAATCAATATACAATTTTCCAAATTTTTGCATTTACTTTACACTTTGATTTAATTTACCATTTCGTAAATTAAACTTAATTTCCATTTTATTATCTTAACTTTATTTTTAAACCAATTTCACATTTCCATGTCGAGTTATATTTCGAATTGCATTTTTAAACATTCATTTATTTAACCATTTTAATTCATAGAAAAATAAATAACACTTATTAAGTCATTTTAAATTCAAATATAAATCAAACTATCATATCTTTACGTTTTTAAAATACTTTAAAAATTCTAGAAAATGTATATAATAACCAGGGATCTGTATAATATTTCTAACCTAAGTCAAGTGATAAAGATAATATGTGATTTCAATCCGTAATAAACAAAGAAAATCCAGGTTCTATCATTTCAAACCCACAATCCTAAGTCAATTAAAATAAATAAAAATCTCTTAGGCTTATCATTTCAGCCCATATCGATTTTTTCCTGTTCTAAAGTCCCATTGGGGTATGTATCATTTCAACCCATAGTGATTCTATTCTATAGGGAACTTGCAGTGTGAGAAATGGAAATAAATAAACAGTATAGCAACATATGGCAGTAACAGATGATATGACAGGTTTATAAACAAGGTTAACATCATATGATTCATATCACAGGCAGGCATAACATGATATAACAATTCTACACATTCACTTGTTATCAATTCACAATTTATATAAGTATAAATGTCATGAGTGAATACTCACTTTTTTATGCTGGAGTTAGCAAATCAAAACACACAAACAAAATCCAGAAAGCATGATAGCACGACTTTGATTCGAGTAGAGTGGAGAGCCAAGATGTTAATCTTGTTTTCAACAACAAAATAAAGAAAAAATATAAATATAAATACATACCAAAATTTATTGGAACAAAAGGAAATAGAATTTACAAAAAACTTCATAAGTTTTTCAATCGACTCCGCTTGACCATAACAACTTTGGTCAGCCACAAAGCTATATTGGTTCGGCTATGGTGATGTTTTAGGCTCGGGTATGGCATTTAGGCACGACTACAAGGAGAAGTGGAGGGGGCGGGAGTTACTAGTGAAGGAAGATCAAAAGGCATGGCAAAATAGGAGTTTTGGTGCACCTCTTAGGCTCGGCCAGGCATCAATTGGCTCGGCCTTGGTCATGTACTGATCTAGCAGTTGGAGGAGTGATGTCTACTAGTGTTGTACTTGCTGGTGGTGGCGGCTAAGGAGGTGGCCGAAGCAAACTATGAAGGGGATGTGAAAACTAGGCTCGGTTAGGCATTGTTCAAGGGGTTTTTGCAACAGTGGTGTTTGCATCATCTGGTGGTCACTGCAGTATTGGTCAGAGGAGGGGATGGTCAGGCCATGTATGGGGATGAGGAGGAAGTGACATGGTGGTCGGTGAAGGCGGTGAGGGGTTTAGACCGAGAAAGCACAAGGAGAATCAAGCAAAACAATGGAAAAATCAATGGAAAAATGGAAAGAAAAAGTCGAAAAAAAAGAAGAAGCCATTACCTAATTTTTTCTTAGATCTGAATGGCCGAAAATTGTGATGGAATGAGAAGATTTCTCATGTAAAAATACAAAAGAAAACACATGGCTGTTGCTTGGAAAAGGACGGCCAAAAAATGAAGAGACTAGGCATTGAGAAGTTATAAGTTGAAAAGGTTTTTGTCTCTTAGAATTTTCAATTTCTTTTATTCAAATAAACCAAAAGAAAATTCGAGTAAGTAAAATAAAAATGAAAAAAAATAAAGTAGAAATGAAATAAATAAATATTTTGAGGAAAATTAGAAAATAAATAAGAAAGTAGTCTATTAAATTAAATCTAGGATTAAAATTGTAAACAAAAATACAACTAGTATTGGAAAAATTACTACTACATTTTGAAAATGTTTTAAAAATAAAATCTTGAAATAAAGTAAAATTTAAAATATTGTCAAAATGAAATAAAATATAATTTAAAAATATTTCAAAAGTATAGGGTTGTTACACTCTCCCCTACTTAAATCTTTTCGTCCTCGAAAAGAACGAACAAGGAAAATGTGGAAAAACAAGATAGAAAACAAATACTACCTAAAATAAACAATTCCGGATTCGAAGCACGAATGTTCTCCTCCGTCTCCAAGGTATAATCTTGATCATCAGCACTCCACTGTACTTTGACCAAACCAACAGATTTCCTTCTGGGCTGCTTCATACCTCTGTTGACAATTCTAAGTGACTTCCTCTCGACAATCAGATTAGGCTCATTATCCAAACTATCAAGAGCAGAAGGCTGAACAGTAAGGGATGGATCATGAAGATACCAGCGAAGATGAGAGACATGGAATACATCACGCACTCAGAAAAGCTTCTCGGGCAAATATAGACGATAAGCCAAAGAACCAACTCTTTCCAAAATGCGTAAAGGATCAATGAACCTAGGAAAAAGCTTCCCTCTACAACCAGAGCGAATAATATTCCTTAAAGGAGAAATCTTAAGGAAAACTTGGTCACCAACAGCAAACTCTAAACTCCGCCTATGCCTATCAGCGTACTTCTTCTGCCTATCCTGAGCAACTCTCAACTTCCTCTTAATATACTCAACTCTCTCAGAAGCCTCCCAAATTACATCAGGGCCAAGAACCAAATGATTACCGGACTCAATCGAACAAGATGGAGATCTACAAGGTCGTCTGTATAAAGCAGCAGACGGAGACATTTTAATACGGGCCTGAATTCAAAGATGGAATGAGATAAATAAAGGATTAAGATATTCTTAAAACAGAAGATTAGATTATACCAGATAACTAGTATTGTAGGTGAATTCAACAAGATGAAGATGATCTTCCCAACATCCTCCTTAATCAAGCATACAAGCACGAAGAATATCTTTGAGAATCTGATTCACTCTTTCCATTTAACCGTTGGTCTGCGGTTGGTAAGCAGTGCTCGGATTCAGATGAGTACCCAAAGATTCCTGAAAAGCTTTCCAAAACTGACTGGAAAAGATAGGATCACAATCACAAACAACACTAAGAGGAACACCATGGAGATGAACAGTCTCTCTCATGTAGATCTCAGACAAGTTAGAAGAAGAACGGGTAGACTTGACTGGAATGAAATGAGTAGACTTGGTCAGTCTATCCACAATAACCCAGATACTCTCATTACCCCTCCTAGTCCTAGGTAATCCATCAATGAAATCCACGGAAACCTATTCCCACTTCCAATTGGGAATCTCAAGGGGATACAACAAAGCAGGGGTCTTGTGATGGTCGGCCTTGACTTGCTGACAAGTCACACACCTACTAATAAAGATAGAGATATCCCGCTTCAAACCCTTCCATCAATGAAGCCTCTTCATATCCTAATGCATCTTCAAAACACGAGGATGAATAGAAAGTCTGGATTGATGATTCTCCTGAAGTAACTCATGCCTCAATCCATTAACATTCGGGACACAAATCCTACCATTAATCCTCAAAATCCCTCTATCCTCGATCTGAGCTCCACTACTACCACCAACTCTTCTACGAACACTCTCCTTCATTAATCTAAGCATCTCATTCTCATCTTGCTTAGCCATGATACGATCTAAAAGAGGAGAAGAAGAAACAATAGGCTGACGCAATAAAGCCTTTTTCCAACTGAAAGCATCAACCACAACATTAGCTTTACCGGGAGTATAGCTAATATCGAGGTCATAAGAAGCCATAAACTCAAGCCAACGAACTTGCCTCCGATTCAAATCCTTCTGGGTAAAGATATATCTTAGAGACTGGTGATCGGTGAAAACTCAAACTTAGTTCCCAGAAGATGATGCCTCCAAAGCTTCAAGGCAAAGACAATAGCAAGCAACTCTAAATCATGAGTAGCATAATTTGCCTCGTGGGTTTTCAACTGACGGCTGGCATAGGCAATGACCTTACCATCCTGCATGAGAACAGCACCCAATCCCTCACGACTAGCATCAGAGTATACCGTCAATCCCTCACTTCCATTCGGAATGGTAAGAACTGGTGCGAAAGTAAGCTTGCTCTTAAACTCATTGAATGCATTTACACTTATCACTCCAAATAAACTTAGCATTTTTACGAGTTAAAGCAGTGAGAGCTGCAGCAATCCGAGGAAAATTCTTAATGAATCTCCGGTAATAACCGGCAAGGCCCAAAAAACTACGAATATCAGATGGAGTCTTAGGAGTTTCCTAATCCTGTAACAGAATAGGGGGAAAATAAGGACAACCGAAAAGATAGGATAATTAAATGATAAAAGAAAAGAGAGAAAAGGAAAACTTACATTGATCACAGCGATCTTAACTGGATCAATAGAAACTCCATTACTAGAAACAATATGTCCAAGGAATCAGATTTCATCCTTCCAGAAATGGCATTTACAAAATCTAGCCTTCAACTAATGATTTCTGAGAGTCTCCAGAACAGATTTCAAATGTGACTCATGCTCTTCCTTGGTCTTCGAGAAGACAAGGATATCATCAACAAAGACTAGAACATATTTATTAAGCACATCACGAAAGACACGATTCATCAAATCAAGAAAGAAAGTAGGAGCATTAGTCAAACCAAAAGGCGTGACTAGCCATTCATAAAACCCATTCGCAGTGCGAAAAGCAGTCTTGGGAATACTTTCCTTAGCAACCCTGAGCTGATGGAAACTTGTGGCAAGATCAAGCTGAGAGAAAACAGTAGCACCATAAAGCTGATCAAACATATCATTGATGTGAGGCATTGGATATCTGTTTTTCATAGTGAGCTTGTTCATCTCCCTATAATCGACACACATCCTCAAAGTACCATCGGACATTGTGACAAAAACCACCGCTACTCCCCATTTTGAATGGCTAGGTCTAATCAGATCATTGGAAGCTAACTCCTCAATTTGCTTTCCTAACTCAACCTTCTCGCGGGGTGCCATTTTTCTAAGAGGAAGAACTACAGGTCGAGCACTAGGAATAAGATCAATACGAAAATCAATTTCCTTCTTAGGAGGTAAAGAAATGACTTCCACAAATACATCGGGATAAAATCTGACCACATGGGTCGAATAAAGATCATCAGGCGAAGAATCCAGAGAATAAATAAAACTGCTAGCAAAATCCTGAGGCATGCAGCACTGAATAATCAAGGAATTTCCTTGATCATCAATAAGATAAACAGACCGGGCTTTACAGGAGATATGGGCATCATGCCTACCAAGCCAATCAATTCCAAGCAATAAATCAAAAGCATCGAAGCCCAGAATATAGAAATCACCACTAAAGCGATGATTAAGATAGAGAAGTTTCACTTGCTTACAAATCCGATTAAGGTTGGCAGGGCCCCCAATGGGATTTGAAACATATAAAGGTATAGAAGCGTACTCAGGAGAAAGCATATGCTCAAACTTATCACAAAAATCAACATAAATAAAACTATGGGAAGCTCCAGTATCAAATAAAACATGGACATGATGATGAAATAAAGAAAAGGTTCCCTGAAGAGTACCTTGGTTAGGAGCAGGTGCAGGTGTCGGAGCTGGAGAAGATGCAAAAGTGACAGCAAATATACCGGAAGGCTTACCCTTCTACTGGGTAGGAAAATCCTTTCTAAAGTGGCCAGGCTAAAGACAGATATGGCAGAGATCATGCCTAGCCAACTGAGCAGGAGGAGCAATTGTAGCACTAGCTAAAGAAGGACAACTATTGGCATAGTGTCCCTTCTAATCACATCTGAAGCAGGTGATGGAAGAAAGATCAACAGGCTGCCTCTGAGAAGGAGAAGATGATGAAGATCCTAAACCCGCATGCTTGAGCCAATTCTTTTTCTACTACAGGTAATTAGGCTTTCTCTTCCTAGAATTAGAAAAGGAAGACTGAGATGAAGGAGCACCAACAACAGCAGGACCCTTAGAAGTAGGGTTCTCATATCGGATAGCCATATCCATAAGCTGGGTAAAAGTGCCATGAACATGAGAAATGAGATGATCATAGTACTCGAGACGAGCACCAGCTATGAACTTCTCATTCTTCTTAAGGGAAGTGTCTTCCAGGCTAGGACCGAACTTGGAAAGTTCATTGAACTTCCACTCATACTCAAAGGACATGGTACCCTGCTTGAGATCCATGAATTAACGATAAAGCTACGATATAACGGCTTATGGGATCCATTTTCCCACAAGAGCCTCCTTGGAAAGAAGATAAAGAGCAAACTTAAGATAGATACAAAAGAAAGGAAAATAGGAACAAAATTCAAGATTAGACAAAGGATGCCTAAACTGCTCCAAAGTAATATCAGCCTCGACGGTGTTAGCCGTAACAAAATCCCACCAATCTAGGGTAGCCTCCCGCAACTGCCATGCTGCTAACTAACGCTTCTGGGCATCAGTAATCTCAAGACTAGTAAATATCCTCTCTAAATTCCGTAACCATTGGTGGGCCTCAATAATGCTCTCTGAACCAGATAAATTGGTACCACCAAGTTGAGAGAATTCCTTACAAAGAATAGTAAATCTAAAAGGAGCAACAGACTGAGGAGCTGGGGTAAGATCACGACCCCTACCTCTGGCATTTCCACGATTCATCCTTAAAAAAAATCAAGAATGAATTTAGGACAAGGTATAGAGAATACAAAGATAAGATAGGACAAAATTCACTTGGATGAATATCCTAATGAAAGAAAATACTAACAAGGTAGATACAAAAGGAAGGAAGTTTAGAAAATTGCTTTTAAGACAAGAAAAATTTGTATCAAAATAATCTTTGAAAAATCCTTTGAAAAATCATTTTGAAAATCATTTTATACTTTTAAAATATATTCTCTCACAAAGAAATGATTCTAAGATTGATTTCACTCATTCTAGGGTATTTCTACCCTATCTCTAATGAGTATTTGCTCCATAGGCTAAGGTTTGCCTAAAACCAAAGCTCTGATACCAACTGTAACGACCCACTATTTTGGACCATTCAAATCGACAATAATCCACACATGTCAGACTTGAATAATTCAAAATAACAGATTGTAATAAAATTAGAAGCAAATAAAATCATTCACAGAATCACAGACATAGAAATATCAGAATAACACGTAGCGGAAATTAAAATACCATAGTAGTTCATGAAGCTACTATAACAAATTTTCAAAACAAATACATAATATTAGTCTGAAAACAAATACAATAGAAATCCCAATACATAGAAGTCCACTAATACAAGAGCTGAAATAGAACAATTGAAACTGAAAGAGATAAATAACTAGATAAGCAGAATCTCCAGCGATTCCTAGCTCCAAAAAGATAAATCCAAAGCTATGAATACTCAGACTGACCTGTGCGTAAAGCAAAACACAAAACATTCGAGTTAGGACATACATACTTATACAATGTAAACCAACTCAAGTGAATTGTAGTAAAGTACAAGTAATTTAAAGGATGCTTGGGACCGCCCATCCTCTAAGGATCCGTTAAACTATTTACGATGTAGTAATATTGCGCTATTATAATAATGTCTACAGTAAAATTAACTTACTTTGAAATAGCGTTAAAGGGTTACCCATATAGGCCTTAACACGTAATAGTCCCAGTAGTCCATCTAGTATTAACGTACCTCCAGATCGGAAGACTACCCTAAATACTCCATGGGATATGGCAGAAAAACAAACTCGTAGTAAGACTCGCTATGGTAGGTAACACGACACGCAAGGCAATGCCAGGGTATATATACCAATTACGCACACGGGCGGGCAGTAACAAAGCAACCACTACGCTCACCGCGAGCCACACTCCCAAAATCAAAGGGGTGCACCCAATCAATCACAAAGTAATAGAATGGTATCGAAGAAGTGTATCCGATAGGAGGAACGACCTCATTTGGCACAAGATCGCTCCTGTTTTAGCCACCTTATGCCAACTCACGGGAGTCGGATCCACGTTCATACCACAATAGGATCGTCGCCACCATCCTACTTCATTCTGGAATCTCCACCGTGTACACAGTTGTTAAAGTGGTTTTCGGTCTCGACAGAGAGTATATCAATATCCGATCCCGGTCTCTTTAACAACCAATCGTTATTATAACCCGTGGTTATAAATTTCAAAAATAATTTATACTTCGAAAATCGAATATCATTTCAAATTCAAATATCATTCAAATCCATTTCAAAATATCAAAATATCATATCTTCTCAAAACGTCATTCATTTTCATTTAATTTAAATACCATTCCAAATCACATTTCAAAATGGTTTATATTTCAAATCAAAATACTCCATTTAAACCATTTAAAAGTGAAGTCATTATATTTACAATTCAAGTATTCAATTCTTAAAAATTTAGCCTTTTCTGAGCTCGTTTATTCACTTAAATACATTAAAACAGTGAAATTTTAGCTTCGCAGCACTTAGAAAATTCCACGGTAAGTTACATTTGAAAACAATTCAATTCAGCAAAGACAGCATTTAAAAACTGCGTAATAGTTCGGTTTTAGTTCAAAATCACATTTCAGCCAACTGCAGCACTTAACAAGTGCTACAATAGCTCTTTCATTAGTTTTTTGCCTTTTAGTTCACTTCTACAACTACAGCACTTACAAAGTGTTGCAGATTCATTTATTCCAGATTTTAGTTCATTTTCAGAAACGATAGCATTTTTGAAGTGCTACTGAAAGTATTTTCAGATTTACAATAGAATTTCAGCAATAATTAAAGTTCAATTTGAACCATTTTAACATATAAAGTTTCATATTTTTCACTTTAAAAATGGTCATTTAAATACCCTTTAACTTCTGACTTTTATAAAGTAAATTTCACAAATAAATATCAAATTTTTCAATACTTCACTTATAAAAATCAATATACAATTTTCCAAATTTTTGCATTTACTTTACACTTTAATTTAATTTACCATTTCACAAATTAAACTTAATTTCAATTTTGTTATCTTAACTTAACTTTTATTTTTAAACTAAATTTCACATTTTCAAATCAAGTTATATTTCAAATTACATTTTTAAACATTTGTTTATTTAACCATTTTAGTTCATAGAAAAATCAATAACACTTATTAAGTCATTTTAAATTCAAATTCAAATCAAATTATCATACCTTTACGTTTTTAAAATACTTTAAAAATTCCCGAAAAATATATATAGTAACCACGGCTCTGTATAATATTTTCTAACCTAAGTCAAGTGATACGGATAATATATCATTTCAATCCGTAATTTAGAAAGAAAATTTGGGTTCTATCATTTCAAACCCGTAATCCCAAGTCAATTAAAATAAATAAAAATCGCTCGGGCCTATCATTTTAGCCCATAACGAGTCTTCCCTATTCTAAAGTCTATTCAGGTATGTATCATTTCAACCCATAGTGACTCTACTCTACAGGGAACTTGCAGTGTGAGAAACAGAAATAAATAAATATTATAGCAACGTATGGCAATAACAAATGATATGACAGGTTTATAAAGAGGGTTAACATCATATGATTCATATTACAGGCAGGTATAACATGATATAACAATTCTACACATTCACTTGTTGTCAATTCACAATTTACATAAGTATAAATGTCATGAGTGAAAACTCACTTTTTTACGCTAAAGTCAGCAAATCAAAACACATAAACGAAATCCAAAAAGTACCATAGCACGACTTTGATTCGAGTGGAGTGGAGAGCCAAGATGTTAATCTTGTATTCAACAACAAAACAAAGATAAAATATAAATATAAATATATACCAAAATTTATTGGAACAAAAGGAAATAGAATTTACAAAAAACATCACAAGTTTTTCAATCAATTTTGCTTGACCACTAACAACTTTTGCTCGGCCACAAAGCTATATTGGTTCATCCATGGTGATGTTTTGGGCTCGGGTATGGCATATAGGCATGGCTACAAGGAGAAGTGGAGGGGTAGGAGTTACTAGTGAAGGAAGATCAAAAGGTAAGGCAAAAGAGGAGTTTTGGTGCACCATTTAGGCTCAGCCATGCATCAATTGGCTCATCCTTGGTCATGTACTGATCTAGTGGTACTGAAGTGATGGCCAGCGGTGGTGTACTTGCTAGTGGTGGTGGCTAAGGAGGTGGCCGAAGCAAACTATGAAGGGGATGTGAAAACTAGGCTCGGCTAGGCATTGTTCAAGGTGTTTTTGCAACTTTTAGTGGTGTTTGCATCATTTGTTGGTCACGGCCAGTATTGGTCAGAGGAGGGGATGGTTAGGCCATGTATGGTGATGAGGAGGAAGTGATGTGGTGGTCGGTGAAGGTGGTGAGGGGTTTAGTCCGAGCAAAGCATAAGGGGAATCAAGTAGAACAATGGAAAAATCAATAGAAAAATCGAAAGAAAAAGTAGAAAAAGCCATTACCTAATATTTTCTCAGATCTGAATGGCCAAAAATTGTGATGGAATAAGAAGTTTTCTCACGTGAAAATACAAAAGAAAACGCATGGCTATTGCTTGGAAAAGGACGGCCAAAAAATGAAAAGACTAGGCATTGAAAAGTCATAAGTTGAAAAGGTTCTTATCTCTTAGAATTTCCAATTTCTTTTATTCGAATAAACCAAAATAAAAATCAAGTAAATAACATAATAATGAATACAAAATAAATTAGAAATGAAATAAATAAATACTTTTAGGAAAATTTAAAAATAAATAAGAAAATAGTTTATTAAATTAAAACTAGGATTAAAATTACAAACAAAAATACAACAAGTATTGGAAAAATTACTACTACACTTTGAAAATGTTTTAAAAATAAAATCTTGAATTAAAATAAATTTTAAATATTTTCGAAATGAAATAATATCTAATTTAAAAATATTCAAAAATCTTGGGTTGTTACACTTCGATTCGAGTTAAAAAGGATAATCCACTTTCTAGTTAATCGCTTTATATGTGTGTGTTTTTATGTATGTGTGTGATGATGTGAAATGATTTCCATGGATGCTTGTCTATATGTTGTTCATCAAGTATTGATTGTTATTATAGTTGTTTAACAAGTCATCAAGTATTGATTGTTATTATAGTTGTTTAACTAGTCATCAAGTATTGATTGTTATTATAGTTGTTTAACAAGTCACATTAAATGCACCTCCATATTACACAGGAAAATCAGTTTTCGAACCAAGCTATAAAAATAAAGATGAAATCATCAAACCCCTTAAAAATTATTAGAATTGTTTTATAAACATTTTTTATTCACTTGAACTTATCTCGATAATTTTTAAATGAAAATTAATAATCGAGTCAAAAATAGGCACGTCGCCCAACCGTAGTTCGTGATTTCTTGCCGTAGAATTAAAATGAGTACGTAAAGTGTAATATAGCTCAGAATTCTTCGTAGTAAGAATTATTTAGAACACTATATCCATAATTTTCAATCAAAGAAAGAAAATCAAGTTTTCATCTTATTGATTTTCAGATAAGTCCAAAATAAAACTTCAAAAATACCGTGGTTTTACAGTTTAATGATCAAAGTTTTAAAATGATTTAAAATGGATATATAAATGTTTAAAATTATAAAATAAATCTTTTAAATCTTTTAAAATGATTTAAAATATATATGAGTTATATATAAATTTCCAAATGATATAAAAGCCGATTTAATCAACATAGCTTTTAAAGCATCTTTCGCAGCACTTTTTCAATAACTTTTAAAAATATGATTTCAAGCTTCACAATTATTTTCCAAACTCTATAAAAGTTTTCTAATAAATAAATAAGGGTTTTAAGAATTATTCAAAGGTTATAATTGATTTAAAGAAGTTTAAATAAATAAATTAAAGCAAAGCTATTATAAGCAAATGATTTAATCTTGGCTCTAGTAAGCCGACGAGTACACCTGATTTTTCTATTCCTCGGATTTGGTTGAGGTACTTAAACTAAGGAGATGTTTAGAATCAACTAACGCCTTGGCTCACCTAGCCACCTCCATATGAGGGATGGATAAAGTTGAAATGTCGGAAACGAGAAAAGATTACACTTTTTAAATTTAAACAACTTAGATTGTATAGAAATAATATTCTTATACATGGTGTCAAATTTCAAGAAGGGAACTCATACTATTTGTTTAATTTAAAAGGCGATTTCACCGTTATTCCGCCCATAGTGCCTGCTGAATATGGAAATTAAAATTGAGTAAAAGTAATACAATTTCTATTTGACCCTATTTTACTTAATAATGTATCTAAAATAATATATGAAAATGAATTAGTAAATTTTCATAAGGAGGTTTAATGAATTCCTTATATACTAAAAAGAAATGGTTTTCAAAAGACAAAAATCTCTAAAAATATCTTTGGATAAATAGAACAGAAATAAATGGAATATTTATTATCCACCCACTTAACATCTTTTTATCGATAATTGGTTTGTCGAAACCGGCGTTGGATTTCAATAATCCCTATCAGAAAACCACTTCGAACCAATTTATGCATACAAAAATGAGGAAGATATATTGAAAACCATGATTTTACAAGGGAGGGGATCCTCATTTCGAAAGGACTGCTTGTTGGTAATCGCTGGGTTGCTCTTGAGATAAATAAATAGTAGTGGCCCCTTCGTTATGGAAATCTTTGAAACACAAGGACTATTCACTACTAATTCTAAGGATAATTCTCGACAGGATGTGGTAAAAAAGTGCCTTTAGTTTGTCCTGTTCCTGAACAACTAGTATGGACAAATGTTTGACGTTGCATTTCTGAATCAGATTGATTGATAATTACGAACGTATCATTTGTTTGGTGGCGGAGAAGGCAACTTCTCTTAGCCTAACACCCTTTCTTGAGACACGTGAGCTCAGGAGTTATACATTTGTAGAAATCAGTTGTATGATGATGAAATGGCAAAGTGGAATTCAAAGTGGATGACGTGCTATGTAAAAAAGGTAATCGTTACCAAAGCCTTACATCCGGGATGGGTGAAACCAGGGATGCTTTAAGGCTAAGTGGCTCATAACCAATCAGGGTATAAAATCATCTTCTAAATCTATAAAATTTCTACCTACTATAACATCGAGTTTAAATTATGTGGGGTATGCTTGGGATCCCAGATAGGTTGGTAATGGCCGGGTGATGTAATACTCGGCGCTATTTGTGTAATTTTTGGATAGGCCGGTCATAATTCACATAAGGACCAACGTGGAGGCCTTGGGTGCATTCCTCTGGAAATGCACTGTACCAAAGGTAGTCTCTTACCTCGCAATTCAGTTGGAAATCCAATACCCAATATGTGCCGTACGTAATTAGTTATGAAAATACTGAAATGTGACGTGCAAGCATTTCGGCTAAGATTTATAAGTTTATCTGAAAATGTTTTTAAAAGAATTTTATTGAAAATATTATTTTAAGAATTTGTGTATATATGATTTTAGATATCAAAAGGTAAAAACCCATTTCGTTGTTTATGTGCGGCGTGTCTTATGAGATTTCCTTTTATGTTCAAACATCCGTATTTTGAGTTTCTCACACCAATCCCATGATTGATACAGAATTTATTTTTATTTTCCCTTAAACTCTAAATACCCTAGTTTTTGAGCAGTCAAGTAATCAGGTAGCAAAGAGCATTTTGGAAGGAGCCTGGAATATGAAGACTAGAGGGTCCTTTGTCCATAGTTATCTATTTTCAATTTCCGCTCTATGGTGTATCATGTATTATGTATCTACCAACCCATTTAAGGATATGCAGTTATAAATATCCTAGACTGGGTTAGTACTTAACATAACTCTGATTAATCACTTGGAGTGATTATATGTACTTTCCACCTGTATAATTCTATTGCTTAATACGATGCGAGACTCCTTTAACATTCAAATTTATACATTTCTTTCTTATAGACTCCTGATTATCTGCCTTTTTGGCACATTAATTTGTGGCACGTGATTACCATGGATGTATTAGGATCAATCTTTAAGGGTCGAAAAAAAGCGTGTTGTCACAGGCTAAATCAAAGGCGATGGCGCATCTGTTGGCTCCATTTTATATGGTAGTGGAAATGGAAAGAAGGTATGATTGCTGGTTTTAGAAGGAGAAGAAAGATGATGTTAGACTCAAGGGTGGGTGGAAGAAGAAATTTAATCCCTAAGGTGGAAAGAACCAGAATGGAGGAAAAACTTCTAAAGAAAGGAGTTAGAAGCCGAACATAGCGGATGTCACTTGTTTTAATTGAGGGACTATTCCAATAAGTGTACTTAGCCAGAGAACAAGGACATAACCAAATGCTTTATCTTTAATAGGCCAAACCATAAGAAGAGGGGTATACCAAAAGTTAAGCAGGCAAAGGTTTATGCTTTGGAAGGATCTTCATCTGGACTGACTGCTGAGGAGAAAGGAAAGGGCGTGCTTGTAGGTACAATTTTGATTTTCAGTATATTAATAAGATTTTTGTTTAATACTGGTGCTAGTCACTCTTTTATTTTGAGAGTCTTGGTTGATAGATTAGAGTGAACTACGTATTTAATTACGTCCTTCCATGTGGTTAATCCTATCGGTGGTTATGCCACTCTTAGATTAAGGTGCACTGATCTTAAGTTTGACTTGCATGGATATTTATTTGTTTACAACCTGTATGTGTTTGACTTCGCAGGGTACAGGGTGATTTTGGGTACAGACTAGTTAGTGCGTAGTGATGACATGATTTATTATGAAGGTAGGATTACCGCCTTACAAAATTCAAAGAGGAGAGAAAGAATCATGATAGCATTGGACGTAAGGAAGGAGAAGTCGAGCCTGATGCTATGTGATAAGGAAGATCAAGAAGATGAGATCAGTAAAGTACAAGTAGTCGAAGAATTTACAGATGCTTTTGAACCTATAATAGGATTACTGCTAAGGAAGGCAATCAAATTCCGAAAAGACTTGGTGCTAGGGTCAATCTGTTAGTAGACCGCTAAGCATAATGCCTCTAACGAATATGGAAGAATTGAAGAAGCAGCTAGTGGAACTTGAAGATTAAATTTTCATTAGGCCAAGTAATTTATCATGGAGAGCGTCTGTGGTATTCATAAAGAAGTTAGATAGATCTTTATAGATCTACATTGATTCAAAAGCTGAATGAGTTGACTATGAAGAATGATTATTATGCCCAAGATAGACGACTTATTTGATCAGTTGAGTGGAGCTTGAGTGTTCTTGCAGCTATATTTGGCAATAGTTTCCATCAAGTGAGAGTAGCGAATGATAGTATTCCATTGACCTTGCTCTGAACAAGGTATGATTCATATGAATGGTTAGTGATCTTGTTTGACTAAGCAATTCCTCTACGTTCTTCATCATCTTATGAATAGGATCTTTCGTGATGAGTTTGATAAATTTGTGTTAGTCGACATCGATGATCTCCTGGTGTACTATAAGGATGAGAGAGGTCATGAAGTCCATCTTAGATTTGTGTTCGAGATGTTGGGACAACACAAGTTGAATGCGAAGTTTTTAATGTGCTATTTTTGGAAAAGAGAATTGAAGTTTCTCAGGCATTAGAAAATGGATTGGCAATGGATCCATCAAAGATAAAAACTGTTAATGTATAGAAAAGGCTAAAGACAGTAGTGGAGATGGGAAGTTTCTAGGGATTGGCTAGCTAGTACCGTGGATTCATTAAGGATTTCTTTCTCATAGCATCACCCTTAATCAAGTTGACTAGGATAAATGTGAAATTCGTATAGACTGATAAGTGGGAAGAACAATCCATGAGTTGAAGAGGTTATTGGTGAACTCTCCTGTGTTGATTGTGCCTTAAGGGAATCAGGAGTTGGTAGTGTATATTGAATGTTGATGGACATGTTTGAAAGCAATACTATGCAAAGAGGGCGAGTGATAGCATATGCATCAAGGCAATTAAGACCGCATGAAGTTATCTGAATCATGACCTAGAGTTGGCAATAATAGTATTAATTTTTGATGAAGATTTGGAGATATTACTTATTAGAAGAATGGTTCAAGTTATATACAGATTCTAGGTCCTTTAAGTATTTATTCTCTCAAAAGGAGTTGAATATAAAGAAGTAGAAATGACTGGAGTTCTTAGCAGCATACGATTTTGGGATAGAATATACATTGGAAAAAGAAAAAAGGTTTTCGGTGCTCTGAGTAGGAAGCATCAGAATGGTTGTTAGCTATGATTGAAGAATGAAAGATGTTAGAGACGTTATCCTCTTATGGAGCACATCATAGGTAGTACACTGTATCGACCAAAGATCCGGGCATGTTAGCAAGTTTGGAGGTATGTCCAACACTTATGGATATGATTGCTGTAAGGCAAAGGGAGGACCCATTAATTGTCAAAAGGATTAGGAAATTAGAGATGAGGCAGATATCGAGGATCTAAAAGGATTTGAGATATACTCGAAGGGATGGCTAAGAAAGAAAGGGAGGCTATGTGTTTTGGATGCAAGGGACCTTTAGAAGGAAGTCTTTGAGAAAAGTCATCAGTCAAAGTTTACTATTTATTTTGAGGACATGAAGATGTATCATGGTATGAAGATGGTTTTCTTTTGGAAAGGGATGAAAGAGATAGGAGACTATGAAGAAGTGCTTCACCTATCACCAAGTGAAAGCTAAGAATTAGAAGCCGATTGGTTTACTTCAACCTTTGGAAACTTGGAAGTGTGATTCCATGCCTAAGGATTTTGTTGACTAGTTCCCTAGGTCAAGGTGAGAAATGATAGTATTTAGGTGATATTCGATAAATTGACAAAGAGTTCCCACTTTATCCCAGTGAAGTTAATAAAGATGGTAGTTAGCTTAGCGAAGCTATACGTGAATATTGTGGTGAGATTACATAGGATATCAAGTAGTATCATTAGCGACAGAGACCTATTGTTTACCAGCGATGACTAGAGAAATTTGCTAAGTGCATTGGTTATGGAGTTGAACTTGAGCACGACTTACCTCCTGCATATTGATTGTAAAAACAATAGGGTGGACCATGTACTCGAGGGTTTTTTAAGATCGTGTGTCTTGAATTTTGGAGGATCTTGGGAAGATCATTTATACTTAGCATAGTTTGCCTATATAATAGTTACTAGTTGAATATTGACATAGCATCATTTGAGGCTTGTATGGTAGACCGTGTAAGTCACCAGTTTGTTGATGATACACAGGAGACGGACTAATATTATGGCTCAATTTGGTAGGATATTCTACTGAGAAGGCATAATTTATTCATGCTAGAATGAAGGCAGCGCAATTAAAACTGAAGAGTTATGAAGACAAGTTAAGAAAAAGATCGAGTTCACGATTGATGATCATGTATTCGTGAAGGTTTCTCTAATGAGAGAAGTTATGCACTTTGGAAAGGTGGGGAAGTTGGCACCAAGATATGCAGGACCATTTCCATTGATCGAGTGGATTGGTAAACTTGCTATCAGACGAATTGCTAAGTGATTTGGCTGGTATGCAATTTTTTTTACATATCACATTTGAGGAAGTTTGTGCATGGCCTAAGTTTGATAGTGGAATTGAAGACGATGGAGGATTTATCTATAAAGCTTGATATAACATATACCGGACAACCATAGGGGATACTATGTCATGATACAAAGGAGTAAAGTTATCATACTTATTTGTGTCTAGTGGTGTGACGACAAAGAAGATTGTACCTGGGAGGTGGAGGATAGGATGAGGAATATCTGTCCTGGGTTGTTTTAGACATTCACGTATGTAGTAGGGTGCTTTATTTATCTATTATATGTACTAGTAGGGTACTAGTATATTCATATATGAGATGACTGTGTATTAGTAGTTGTGCTGGTAGCTTTTGTTGGCGATTGATTGTTTACATTAGTAGGATACTAGTGTAATCTTTTGTACTTGTGTGTACTTATATGATGACGACCTTACACTTTCAGCGTGCTAGAGTAAATCTTGAATTCTTTATCGAGATTTTAGGGAAGAAATTTTGTAAAGAGGGGAGACTATAACACTCTATATTTTGAAGGGTTCATAATATAGGAAATAAAATTAGATGAACAATAAGAATTATTAAAAATGGATAAAATAGTTTATTTGCAATACTTGCTTAAGGGAGTTTTAGTTAATTAAGTATGAGATAATTTAAAAGGTTAATTGAATGGACCAAACGTAATTAGAAAAATTAAGGTTAGCCTTTTTATAAAATAAATAATTTAGATTTTAAATGGGAAGGATTGTGCTAAAGGAAGTGTAATGGTGTAACTATGCCATATGGGATGTTGGCCCAAGCCAAAATCACCAGTCTAGTTTCCTTAGCCATATTCTCCCATCCAACCTTCATTTCATTTCCATTTTTACTAAACCAAAATCCTTAAAGCTCCGAGTCAAAGCCACCCATCTATTTGCTAAAGAGAAGAGGAAAGTTTAAGCAATAAGATTCAAAGTACCAAATTTAAAGAAGAGAGAAGATTAAATAAGGATTTTAATCAAAGGTGAATGAGAAACATTCCCTAAAACCTATCCTTACATGACTAGATTTGGTTTTGATCTTGTATGAATGGTTGATGATGGAAAACTTGTTTAAATGATTAGAAATTGTTTGGTTATATTTGAAAATTTTAACAAAATGAATTTTTCATGTTTTAGGTAAAATACGAATTAATCTAAGTTAAATACATTAAAGTTGAAATATGAAGTTTATAATAATAAAATAAAGATGTGTTTTTAATTTTATAATTTTTGGAATTATTTTGCAATTATAATGAATTTTCTAAGTTGAGAAAAAGGTTAATTTTAGGAACTAACTAGTAAAAATAATAAAAATAATTATTTTGATTTTAAATTTTGGGAGAAAGTAATATATAATGAACTGGATCTTTGGTGAATGGGTTATATTTTTCCCATCAATTTTCGATTTGATATGAATTTATAGTAAGGGAAAGGATTGGCAATTAATTAATTAATGGCGGTATATAATTAACTAATCTGGAAAAGTAAGCTATAACGAAGGAAATTAACCAATGAAAACTCGATACCAAATAGGGTTGGTGGAAAGCAAATATTTAATATGAACCAGTTTCAAATTTGTCATTTTAAACTCATGAATGCTATAATTCAACCCAAGATGGCTAGTACATTTATAACATGTGAGGGCTTGGGGAAAACTATCTATACACGATGGCTAATTGGAGTTAACCCATGATAGCTTGCTATCAACCCTTGGTGGCTACTGGAATCAACGCACGATGACTATTTGAAGTCAGTACGCTAAAATTTAGTGAAACCATTAACCCACGAAGGTTATTAGAAATCAATATGCGATTACATAAGATGAAGTTAACATGTGACGAGACTTAAGGAATTAGTACACGATAGCTTTTGAAAGTTAACATGCGATGGCTACTAATGAGATTACACGCGCGGGCTATCGAAAAGACAGTACACAATAACTTAAGAAGTCATCGGCCACGAAAGCCCTTAGGAAGTTAACACATGGTAGCTAAAATAATATTACCAGGCGATGGTTTAGGAAAAATTAACTATGATGGCTATGGGATAGCTAATACACGAGGACAAGGCGTAATGTTCAAAAGCTATGGGATAGCTAGCACATGATAACTAAAGTTAAATTGTGATAGCTTGGGAAGCTATATATTTCAAAGTAAAACAAGAAATGCTTAGGGCACAGTGGAAGATAGTTTCCAAGTGTAATGGACTATTTTGTAAGGATGAAAAAAGAGGAATTTTGATAAGTTAAAAAAACTACGTTAACTTTATTTTGAAAGGTAGAAAACTTACAAAAGCTATTAAATGATAGGGTATCATTTAAATTAAAAGATAAAGACGTTTTATCTAAAGAAAGTGTATGGTAAACTAAATTAATCAAATGGGTTGAACTATAATAGTATAGATATACTGCCTCATAGAGTTATTGTATGTTAGGGTGCCTTGACTATTAGTCTAAAGTCCAATGGTATATGGCATGGTGCCATGATAGGGTTCAATCCTAAAATATTTATAAACTCTAAAGGGGAGTTAAAGTAGGGTACCAAAACAACAAGTAGTTTTATAACCAAAAATAAATTAATCGGTAACATGAACGATAGTGGTTTAAGGACTAAGAAGGACTATTGTCGCTTAGTAAGGACGCTTATTCGAATGTATTCAGGGTGCTTACATTCAACCTCTTTTTAAGAGTCGTGGTGGTTTTAATTGGTTGAATGAGTGGCCATTTCATCAGGAGATGTTGTTCGAGAAAAGATAAATCAGTGATAAATATGCCTAGGGAAGTAATTACCAAATAAGTTGATGATAACATAACGATGAAATCCGAAAACAAGACATTAGGTGATTTGAATAGACAATGAATGATTATATGGCATGATGCATCATGGGATAATAATTATAAGGTATACTTAATTTGTATTGATATACTGTTTCTAAGCCAATAATTTAGTAATTAATATAATTTTTATAATTAATTTTTGAATTAATTTTAATTTTCCAAAACAAATATTTGTTTGTTTATATATATATATACATAGATTGTAAATAAAAATTTTGATTTGAAATTCAAAAATAAATATCTTAAAAATAAATTGAATTTAAAAACTCTATATTTTAAAAGCTAATATATATATATATTTTAAATATGATTTTTATTTAGTGTATAATTAGTTTTAAATCATTTTTCTTTAAAGTTATATATAAATATAAATAATAGATTTAATATACTTTCTTTTGAAATTTTTACATAAAATAAATATAGTTTGTATATATATAAATATAAAACATAAAAACATATATAAATATAAAACTAAATATAATATAATATATAAATTATATAAAAATTTTATTATCATGCAAATTTATAAATTTTAGTATTATAACATGAAGTTTAACAACTGTAACAATCTTAACGTGCAATTAACAAGTGTTAAAAGTTTCTTTTTATTTTTAAATTATATAAAAAAGAAACAAGGCTATATATATATATATCTACCTCTCCTACTCTTCTCATTTTCTTTAATAATTTTAACAACTAAACCTGCAACTTAAAAACCAGAAAAGAAAATCAAAAACCAAAAAAAATTTCAACAACTTCAAGTTTAACCTAATCTAAATCAAGCAAGATCATCTTAAACAAGATTTCAGATTAAAGTCAAGATAAAATCTAAGTTCCAGTTTCAAAGATCAAATTCAAAACAAATTTCCAGGCTCTCTGTTATATTAAATCTGTGAGTAAACTACCTTTATAAAATCTTAAACCTGTTATATCTTGATCGCATGTGATAATACTTGAAGTATGTTGTGAAAAATGATTGTATGGATGTAAATAACACTGGATGTATATATATACATATATATATATGTGTGTGTGTGTGTGTGCAAATGATTATGTGCATGTCTGTGTACTAGTATGCATACTTTGTTCTTGTTTACATGTTTTTAAAACTTATTGAAAAATCAAAATCTCATCCCCAAATTCTTTTTATGCTTTGATGTTTAAACAAAATGAGTTTAAATTTACCAGATGCTAATTTTAAAAATACTTTTAAGTATAAATAACAAGTAGTTTTGTCTGGGAAGAGGATATACAGTGAAACCCAAACCATGTCAAAATTCAATGTCACGTTTTCTTGATTCACCTATATCATCCAACTCGCCTTCGAAAACCATGATTTTTAAAAATAAAATCAAGATTTTTAGGTATGTACCGATTGAGGAATCTCGAGTTGAACGGAATTGAGTGTTTCCTCGATTTTTGGCGATCGGTGGAGGGACGAGCATCGTGCTTGAGGCCAGAGGAAGCCTAGGTGATGGGGATTCATGAAAAAATGGTCGGTGATTTTATAGGTGGTCGGAGTGGCTTGGCGATGTCGAACTAGGGTTCTATAGCCTGTTTTGTTCGATAATGAAGACACGGTGATTTCGTCATCGTCGATACATCGGACTCAACCGAAGGTGGGGAAAACGGTGCGTAGATCTGAGGCGAAGGTTTGGTCGAAGTGCCGAGCGCTCTGGTGATCTAAGGCATTGGAACGAGGAGGTTGTTGGCGATCTGTTTGTTCCTGGTTGGGTTCTAATGTTCTTGAATTTGATTTCGTGGATATCACGAGGTTCTGGGTGGTTGGACTGTTAGGGGAGATGGTCGTCGGCATGCTAGAGGTGGCCTCAATGGTCGAAGCTGCTTCGATCACCTGGCACGTGCAAATGTGTCAGGCTTGGGAAGTAGCTGTGTTAGGATGGAAGGAGAGGAGTGTCTCGGAGTTGTGCTCGGGGATGGGATGGATTTGCTCGAATGTGTTGTCGAGTGAATCCGTATGGGTTTAACATATTTCTAACAGGTTTTAAAATTTAAATAAAAACAAAGAAAAAAAAGTGGCTTGGGTAAGACTCGGGAAAATCTACATTTGGCTCAGGTGTGAACTTGGGTTAGTCTCGGATATATGTTGAAACGGTTTTAAAATTTTGAAATAAAACAAAGCTTTAAAAAGTTTAAATAAATCAAGTTTTAATAATTTCCTTAAACTAATTCTTTGATATAATATGTGTTTAATTAAGTTTGGGACTAATTAATGGTTTTAAAACAAATTATTTTAATTAGTTAAATTTAAAGTGTTTTAATATATATAACCTTTATTTTAAATTTTATTTTAAATAAACTCAATATTGTAATTAAGTCGATAATTTAGAAGATGAAAGAATTTTTAATTATAATTTAACTTAAAGGTTTTAAGTTAATAGGTTAAAGATGAATTAATTCCAAAGGCTATTAAACAAGATTTAAATGATAATTAAAGTAATTAATTAAGATAAATAGTTTATCTTTTAATTAATTAAGGTCTTAAGTAACTAAAGATTAATTAATTAATGAAAGTAATTAAAGGATAATTACTTAAAGGAAAATTACTTAATGAAAGTAATTAAAGAATAATTAATTAATTAATAATTAAGGATAATTAATTAATAATTAAAGGTCAATTAATTAATAATTAGAGGATTAATTAATTAATAATTAAAAGATAATTAATCAGCAATTAAAGGATAATTAATAAATGAAAGTATTTATGTGATTAATTAATTCAATAATTAATTAAAATGGTTTGTAATTACTTATGTTAATTAAACAGGGTCAGGTGATTAATTCATAAGTAATTTATTTATTTATTTTGAGTTAATTAAATTAATTATAACTATGGGATTAATTAATCTTGCTTATGGATGCTTATTGTATAGAATGTTTGGATTGATTAATATTTATAATATGTTAATATGTGATGATATATGATGTGCAATGCTTTGGATTGAGCTGTGATAAATATTTATCTGTGATGAATTGCTGTGTGAATATAAAGTTCTGTATTGAATTTTAAAAGATAGATCTTTTGTTTAAAAGATCTAAAAATGAAATTTGTTTAAACCGTTCAAAAGGAATGGTTTTGGGAAATAAGTTGTGATTTAACTAAGATCCGAATGTATCCACATGTTTTAAAATAAGCGCTCATTATTCGAAAAGGCCGAGGGAGGACATTAAGTCATAAAACTTATTCCGAATAATGATACGACGAAATGGAATTGCATGTGAATATGGTGGTTGAATACTGGGTATTTTTGAAAACGAAAGGATTGCCTATTGATTATCTCTACACCGAGTTGCTCCGGTATAGAGATTACCCTATGTGATGGGGAGTCCAGACGAGATTGGGTATCTCCGAATTTGCAAGGACTTTTTCCTTAATTGGAAGAAGTGCCTTCGGTTCCATTCAGACCCAGGATGGACTTGTATGGATGTATGTCTGACATTACACTTTGAGATATAAAGCTGATTTCTATCAAATACATTTCTGTTTGGTGGCGGAATATTTATTCTCTTAGCTTAACTCGCTTCTTTGAGACATGCGAGCTCAAAGGTTATGTAGTTGATCGTTATTAGTGACATATTACGAATTTGGTAATGTGGCATGCTAAGTGTTGAGCATTGATTGATCGAACATGGATTTTGTGTAAAGCATAGCTTTGTGGGACGAGACTTCATTGAACCTCATACCCGGAGAAATGGTTGATATAGGAAGGATGCACCAAGGTTATGGGGTTCGCGATCCTAAGGGTATGTGCATTTCCTTATGGATAAAAAGTGGTATTCTGGTATGGAGCCCAGATATTTTGCTTATGTTGTTGTTGGAATTTGAGGGCCCTCAATAAAGGTCGGTTACTACCAGGGGATGGCATACTCGTGATAGCTACATAGTTACAAAGGTAACCCGGCCTTGTGTTGGCAGAGATCCGGTTAGGTTCTCAGGACGTCCCTCCAGAGGTGTACCAATTCGGATAAAGGAAGTTCCTTAGCCTTGGCCATTTTTTGGAAATCCAAACAAATAATATGAGCCCTTTATGGTTTTAGTAGCGGAACCTGCCATTTAACATGGTAGCTATAGTAGGCATACTATAATGGTACGTCTGCTGACTAAGATTAATATTGTACTTGCAAATGTTTTTCCACACTATGCACTAAAAATTATATCAAAAGGATTTTCGCATATCAAGCATGTTTGACTACCATAAGGAGAAACCTCCCTCATGTGTTTGATTGCATTTGAGTGTGTGCCAGGAGACCTTATGGTAGTTTCATTTTCCAAAAGCATGAATGGATTTCTCTTTGTACAAATAACTGTTTTTATGTTTCTCACACCAGTCCCATGACTAACTCGGAGTTTATTGTTCTCTTTCCTAAACTCTGGGTGCCCATGATTTTCCACACGGGAAGACTAGAGTGAGGTTATCGGTAGGTTCTGGAGCTAGTACAGATTGTAGATGTAGATTTTGGAAGTCTTTGAAGCTTTTGGTTTTGAGCTTTTTGGTTTGGACTCTGGAGCATTGGAAACGAAGACATAGTTTGTTGAACTCTTTTGGAAGGCCCCGTTGATGTTATTTTCCGCTATTATGTTGTATTCCACTATTATGTTGTATATATTGGCTCTGATGATGTTAGCTGCTTGTTGTAGAATGTAGTAATCCATGGGTGTATCAATGAAAGTTATTTTGTTCCATTGTGTTGTTATCATCTAAAATGTTATAGCTTCAGCGAATCGGACTCAAACGTTTGAATCTCCGGCGTTTGAATACGGGTGATGTACTGGATGTCGATTTTCGAAGGTTGAAGTGCGGGTCGTCACATTTGGTATCAAAGCTAAAGGTTGAGTAAGAACTTTAGCTTTGGAATATAACTCATTAGGTCACTCATTAGAGATAGGGTAAGAAATGCCTTAGAATGAGTATATTTCCTAAGATGTCTCGTCCGTATACCTAAATCAATTATCTTACTATTCGTAGACAATGAGAATGAGTGCAAAAAGAGGACGAGGGAGGGGAAGGGGTGTACCACTACAAATGGTCAAGACCATACGACACAGTAATGGAAGGAGTTTTGGAAGGTAATCTTCTTATTTATGATAAAATTATTAGAGTTCAATTCGACACTGGAGCTATGCATAGTTTTATTCCCAGCAAACTGTAGAAGGGTTAAATCTTGAACTCGAATCCGTAGACGAACCTATTTATGTGAAGAACCCGATAGGATGCCCTGTGAATCTTTGTTTACATTGTAGAAAGGTTCCTATTTCGTATTCTCATCTTCAGTTTCCCATTAGCCTTTTTGTTCTTGATTTTAATGAATTTGAGATTTTACTTGGAATGAATTGGTTGACAAAATATGAAGCTAAATTAGATTGTACCAATAGAATGATTTCGGTCAAACCAAACTTAGGAATTTTGTTGTGATTTCTTGTAAGGATCCAAATCCGAAGAGGGACAAGCTAATGTGTACTTTAGTGTATCCCGACCTGAGTTTGGAATCTATACCTATTGTTCGAGAATTTCCTGACGTATTTGAAGAAGTTAAGTCTTTGCCTCCACATAGGGAAATCAAATTTAGAATCGACTAGGTTCCCAATGCCCGTCCAGTTATGCATGCAAGTCGTAGGATGGCACCAAGGGAAAGAATAGAGCTAGTTAAGCAAACCCAAGATTTACTAGAGAAAGGATTTATACAACCTGTTTGATCAATTGCATGGTGCTCGATTCTTTTCCAAGATGGACCTAGCCCAAGGATTCCATCAGCTAAGAATCGTGGAAGATTGTATTCATTTAGCAGCTTTTAGGGGTCTCGATACATTCTACGAATGGTTGGTTATGCCCTTCGGACTAACCAATGCCCCTGCATATTTCGTAGACCTGATGACACGAGTATTTCGTGAAGTATTGAATAAGTTCGTTCTTGTATTTATTGATGATATTCTGATTTATTCAAAAACTGAAGAGGAACATGCTGAACACTTAAAATAGTTTTGGAAATATTGAGGAGGAATATTCTTTTTGCCAAGTTTTATAAATGTCATTTTTGGGTAAAAGAAGTTATATTTCTGGGACATATTTTAACAGAAGAAGGAATCTCTGTAGACCCTGGTAAGGTTTCCTCTATCCTAGATTCGAAGCAACCCACAACCCTAAAGAAAGTCAGAAGTTTTTTGAGATTAGCCGGATGCTATCGAAAGTTTGTTCAGGATTTATCAAAGTTAGACAGTCCATTAACTAAGCTAACTATGAAGAATGCCAAATTTATTTGGACTCCAAGTGTGAGGAAGCATTCCAGCAATTATAGAAAAGGTTGATCACCGCTCCCGTTCTTGCTATTATTAAAGGGAATAAAGGTCTATCCGTTTACACAGATGCGTGTGGTGAAGGTGTGGCTGCTGTTCTAATGCAAGAGTGTAGAGTGATTGCCTACGCGAGTAGACAATTGCGACAACATGAGAAGAACTACCCGACCCACGATCTTGAGCTTTTGACAGTTATCTTTGCTTTGAAAATCTAGTGTCATTATCTTCTGGGTGAAAATTTTGAATAGTTCACTAACCATAAAACTTTGAAATACCTCTATATCCAGAACGATTTGAACCTAAGGCAACAACCTTAGTTGGAATTCCTAGTGTCACGCGACCTTGAAATTCAACACACTTGGTAAAGCCAAAGTGGTAGCTGATGCTTTGAGTAGAAGACATGTTATTCTTGTAACAACTCGAAATTTTTGGATATTTGAAATTAGAATATTTAATTAATTTTAAATATTTAACAGTTAATGTTTAACTTGAATTTCAAATATCATTATTTATTGAATAATTAAATTATTGAATTTAATTGGGAATTGTGAAAAATTGTTGAATTCGGATATTTCAGGCTTGTTAAAAATACTATAAACGCTTAGAAAATTCATATTGATAATACTGGAGATAATAGAACTTTTAAAGTTGAATTTAAAAACTGTTTTGTTCAGTTTGAAAATATATTGCTTAATCGATAAGTCTTCCGAGGCACAGTCTCAAAATTCGACGAAACCAGTTCCATTGGATCCTTAATATTTCATTATTATCGAATTTCAATTATCATAGCATTCGAAGTTGTCGTGTGATCATACGGTAGATAAACGCGCTAAAATTTATTTCGAAATTCAATTTAATAACTGGGTCTAAAAAGCAATATTCTTCATACGATGGAATTATGACTCGAAACCTTTTCCATTGAGTTGGAATAGGGGTTTAACATTATAAATGCCTGGCCACACGCGTCGATAGGAGGTCAAGGTTCTAGGCTTCCTTTTCTAGATGATTTAATATTTGAATTTGAATTTAAATTAATAATATAATTGCATTGGAATGGTGGCGGGTTTATGTAGACATGTAAAAGAATTTATTACACGTGTTCTCTCAAGATTAACACATGTTGTTTTTTTTTTAAAAATCTCGGAAATTAAATACTCGGAAATCATTTTTCCTTTCTCATTATCGAGGAGAGAAAATGTCTATCTTCATTCGAAATAATCCCTCTTTCCCCCTTTTAGAAGTCATTAATCAATATCAGATTTTAAAAAAAGAGAGGGGTGACCAAGATAAGAACGAAGCCAATTTGAAGCAATCAAAACAAGGAGGGATCACAATCGAATCGCGACGGCGAGCTAGGGCATCTGGGCATGAATCGAGCGGAGAGGCGTAGTGGGCTGTCGCGTATGTCTATTGCAATCGAGCAAGAGAAGAGAGGGAGGAATACTGAATTATAGCAGAGCGGTGAGGCGTCTCTTCTGGGTTCAGGTGATCGTTTGCTCAAGGGAGCAGTCGCATGTGTGGATTAGCGTGAGAAGCCGTGGCAATCAAGTACAACGTAGTTCGTCGACGACGTGGAAGCCGCGATACCGAGACGAAGTAAGCATCGATTTGAAGTTCAATTGGAGATGTCGATAGTGGCATATTCGAGCGCTTCTATAGGGTATATTCTCTTTTTATAATTATTCAATTTAATCTAAACTAAATGTGTGTGTGTGTGTGTATAGTGAAGGTAAACAGGAATTCTACTTTTTTATAGTAAGTTTAAATTTGTAAATTTTGAAACAATGCTATCTTTACTTAATATATATATATATATATATATATGTTAGAATAATTTTTATTGAAGTAGGTATAAAACAATTTTGTTTTAATAAATATGTATATCCACGTGCATGTTTTAATTTACAACAGAAAATAATAGTGTATATATATTCGTACACACACCTATTTTTAATATATACACAAGGAAGACTTTATAAAAGTTAAATTCTTGGAATCTATAATTATTTTTTTATAAGGGTATATGTAGATTCAAAATAAAATAAATATACATACCTACATTTTAAATTTACTAATTTATTTTAAAACAAGGTACTAATATAATTAATTTGTTTATTTGGTTCATTTAATTATTTTAGCCACCAAAAATAATTTATTTAAGGAGAATTTGTTAAATTAAATTTATTAAACGCAAATAGATTGTTCCACTAGCCAAAAGTATTAATAAACCGAATAAATATTTATACAAGGTCAAAATATGAAAGGAAGCAAGCCGGTTTGGAAATGGACTGCATGCATAGTCAAAGGTGAGATAATCTCACTCATTTGGATTACTATTTAAATTTAATTTGTTAAATTTAAATTATTGGTAGAATAATTTAATTGATTAGATGTGATATTATATATAATAGTATATATATTTGGAGTGATTGATTTTCCGCATTATATAGCGGATGAGACCTTATGCGCCCCGCATAATAGCGGATGACCACATATACCACGATATTCCACCTCGAAGTTGAATTGGTATTTTATATTGTGCTAACATTCGTGGATGCAAGAAAACAGGTTGGAGGGATCCAACTGGATTCCTTAAAATGTTGAATTTATTTTACTTTCAGCGATGTGTTTTATATGATAATCTATGATGGATTTTATTGATTTCATTGGGTATTGAACTCATTAAATGTTACAGCTTGGATTGAATATATATTGATACTGAATATATATATATATATATATAATGATTGAATTTTTAAATGAAAATAAAAGAGGGAATTTTAAGTAAATAATTATAGAGAATTCGAATAAATTAAAGAAAGAATTGGGAAAGAATAAAAGTTGATTTTTAAATTCTAAAAAATAATTCCGAAGAGGTTTTTGAATAAATAGGAATAAATGATTTATTATACTTAAACGATAAAGATTTTATTTTCAAATTCAAGGTTTAAATTTGTTTGGAAAAGATAAAGAAGAAGTTTGGGAAGGCATGAAATTTGTATTTTCAGTTTAAATAAGATTTTAAAGTATAGTAAAGAAGTTAAATCTAAAATTAATGGGTTTGAAATTAGCTGAGTAAGTAAAGGAATTTTTTTTAAATGGAGTAAATTTGGAAATCGATTTGGAAATTGATTACATGTTTGAAACTGTTTTTTTAAAAGGAGATGAGACTATGGAATTTATAAGCTGGGTTTACAAAATGAAATATTTATCACAGGATAATTTGGAAATAAAAATTCAGAATGGGTATTTACAAAGGAATGGGAAATTTATTTAAAAATAAAAAGTGATTTATTAAAGGTTTGAAAAGGGAAGTGTATTTCCCAAGTATATTTTCAAAGTAAGATTTTCAAGTATATGTTGGAGATTTTAAAGTAGTTTTAAAAGAACGTTTTCGAGAAATTTTATTATTTTAAATTGTTTTATAATTTAAAATAAATATTTATTTAAATTAATTATAGTATTAATTATTTCAAATGTTTAATTAGTATTATGATTTAAAAGATAATTATTTAATATTTATACCTTATAAAATAACTTTTATTTTGAAATTTGTTTTGGCCTAAGTATAACATAATAAATTATTATAGATTTCATAACTATTATTTTGAATAAAGTATTTTAAGTAGTTTTTTATTAAAATATTTAAAAATATATACTTTTGGATAAAGTGATTTAAGTTATTTTAGAAATCTAAAATATTAAGGCTTGGCGATTTTCAGTGGAAATAAAACAACTGAGTGGAAATTTTCTTCCGAGAGAGAGAAATGATTTGAACACTATTTTTTTAAAAGGGTTGAAGAGTGGAAATACATCTTGCGAAGATATTTTGAGACTAATAAATAATTTGGAAAATTATTTAATCTGATAGTTGTTGGTGAATGTTATTTGATAGTTAAATAACCGACTATCAATATTTGACAATGCACTGATCGTTTGGAAGAGATCGGGATTGGGATTAATTTCCCGAAAACCACTTCGATCCGGTTTGAACGTTTTCGGGAGGAATATAAGAGCTGGGAGTCGAAGATGGAACAGTGAAGTGCAAGGGCTAATCGCTACTAATCCTGAGGGTGATTCCGAATGGATGTAGTAGGAGTAGTGCCTTCGGTTCCGTTTGGACCCGGAACGTACT
Organism: Allium cepa; assembly: GCA_030765085.1. Taxonomy (NCBI): domain Eukaryota; kingdom Viridiplantae; phylum Streptophyta; class Magnoliopsida; order Asparagales; family Amaryllidaceae; genus Allium; species Allium cepa. The sequence goes on from CM060946.1 coordinate 177,019,440, forward strand.
TGTATGGACAAATATTTTCAAAAGATCGTCAGGAGGATGATGAGAATTCTAAGTGAACATGTGCTAAAAAGGTAACGCATAGCCTCGAGCCTTATCAATCAGGAATGGCTAAAACAGGGGAGGTGCACACAAGGCTAAGTGGCTAGCAACCAATTAGGGTACGACCACTTCTGTCTAGATGTCCCTTTATTTCGGCTGTGTGGGCGGTTGCTGATCCCAACCACGGGGTGAACTTATTCAGACTATCCAGTAAGGGGTAGCTCTAGTCCTATGATGCAGGGGATCAGGGTGGATCCTTGGTAACAAGTGGTACCCTAGTAGCCCTGCCATTGTATGGAATCCAATCTCCAATAAGCGCTTGTACGGTTTTGATTATTCCCAACTATTGCTAAAACGTGAGATGCAAGCATTTCATTCTATTTTACTTTCTATAGACACTATTATAATATCAGACGGATTTTGATAAAAATATTTTGCTTATCGTAAGGTAAAAACCCGGCATGTTTATTTGTGGTGTGGTCTTACCAGATACCTTTGGTTTCAAATGATTTTGAAAACTTTAATAATCCAATTGAGTATGATTTTCTCACACTTGTTTTTCAAACTGACTTGGGTGTTATTTAACTATAATGCTCGGGTTAGAGCGAGTATAATAGAACACAGGAAAGGATGCTGAGGAGATCAGGAGACGAGCTGGATGGCGTGACGTATCACACGTATTTAATGAATATTCCGTCGTGTTTGATTTATAGTCAGTTTTGTGAGGACAGGTTATGATAACTAACCAGTTGTGTGTTATGAATTTTGTTGTACTCTTATGATGTAATGTATAATCAGATATAATTATTTTTATTTTAAAGATTAGTCATTTATCTATTATATGTTGTTCAACTGCGATAGTAAGATTCTGATATTGTTTTTTGTCTTTTCTTCTACCTCTTTCTTCATTAACCCTAACAGGTCGCTTTTTCGGCATTCGATTGTTCGACATTTAATATAATGGATATATTAATGTCGATTTTCGGGCGTCGAAAAATCAGATCGTTACAGTTGGTATCATCGTTGAAGGTTAAGCGAGAACCTTGGCTCTGGTAGGGATTACTCATTAGAAATAGAGTCCGCAAGTACTCTAGAATGAGTATGAGTGTATAAATAGATATGAGTGCGAATTTGTTAGTGAATATAAAAATTGTTTTTATATTGTGTTGACTTATCGGTTGAGTGTTTATGGACTTTGGTCGACATGTGGGACGCCATGTCATCGATAGGGGTTTTTAAAATCTTAAACAAGATAAACCATCACGGTATTGTTTAAAATAGGGTAATGAAATTATTTTAACAGAATTATGTTTTTATATAAAAGAAATAAATTTTTCGTAAATTATTATAGTATATGGTTGCCTGGTTGTTAGGAAGTGATAATATTAAATTATTATCATTTAAGTGCGAGATTGAGTAAGAAGTTAAGATAATAATCAAAGGTTAAGGAAATAAATTCATTAATAGAATGGAATTTTAAATGTAAATTTATAAATGTGATTTATAAACAAAAAAATAAAAAAATTCCAGAGTAATGTTTGAATATGAGTTGAAAAGATTTGGAATTTGAAGTTTTAATTCATTTTGAGTTTGAAAATCATTTTCCAAGGTTTTGGAGAAATAATAGTAATACTATTTGGGAAATATTTTTGAATTGGATATGAGATCTGATGAGATTTGGAATTTAAAAATATTTGAAATGTTTTGAAGGAAGTAAAAGCATTAAACTCTTTTTGGTTGCTGGAAAATAACTTCGGTGATGACTACAGCATCATCGGTGTTTTTTTCGAGTTTCCAAGAGAGGAATTGCTGCCAAAATATTCTAGATTGAAGTATTTGTAAAAGTTTGGTTTGATTTGGAAATGCAAAGGATTTTGGATATAACTGATTTTAAAATCATTTTGAAATATTGAGTAATTGCTTAAAAGACTCTGCAATCTCGTTTGAAATATTTACAGAATATAAATAAGTTTGAACATTTATAAAAATTTGAAATTTGTTGGAAATAAAAGTGTGGATAGACAAATGAATTGCATTTGTAAGTAAATAGGATTGAAACTGAATTTATCTTGGAATAATTTGAATAAAGATGAATTTGAGAAGTAAGTCTAGTAGACTAAATGGATTGGAATAAAATTTATTAAGGTGGAAATCAATTGTGAATGAATAAATGAATTTACAATTGCAAGTAAATGAATTTGAAACTGAATGTTGAAATTCATTTTGAATTTGTAAGTAAATGGAAATTAGTCAAGTAGGCTAAGCAAAACAAAGGATTGAAAATAAAATTAGTAAGTTTATTAAAATGTAAACAAAAGTACAGTTGTTAGCGCCAAAATTGGTCACTAACACCCAAATCTAGATGAAAGCACCAAATCCCAATCACAGCTCATAGATAGGATGTATGTGGAGAGTAATAATATGATGAACAATCAAAATTAAAATGAAAGCGGTAAAGAACAACAGATTTTATAGTGGTTCGGCTAACTCCGGCCTACGTCCACTCTAGAAGTTTTCTTTTTGTTAATGTAAGAACCATTACGGTTACAAAGTGGGAGACTAGCCTTAGTCTTAGGAAAAAACTCAAAGAACAGAAGAGAAGAGGCAGAAGATGAAGAAGATCAAGATCCCCTATCTGGAGACCCACATGCTTCATTTATAGGCAAAACCAGGTTGTTGGGCCTCCTGAGTAGTTTGGGCCCATCAAGGGCACCGAGGTGTCAAGGTGTCGAGGTATGGAGCTACCGAGGTGTTGAGGTATGGAGCCACCGAGGTGTCGAGGTATGGATCTACGAAGGTGTGGAGGTATGGATCCACCATGGTGTGGAAGTATGTATCCACCGAGGTGTGGAGGTATGGATCTACCGAGCTGTGGAGGTATGGATCTATCGAGGTATGGATCTACCGAGGTGTGGAGGTATGGATCTACCGAGGTGTGGAGGTATGGATCTACCGAGGCATGGAGGTATGGATCTAATGAGGCATGGAGGTGCGAGGTGAAATGCCGAGCGCTACTGAATGCCGAGTGCTCTTAGAATGCCGGACCACTCAAGTATGCCGGACGCTCTGTGTATGCCGAGTACTCTTGAATGCTATTCGGACGTGAATGCCAGACGAACCATTTGTGCCGAACCTCCACCATGCCGAACCATGCTATCCAATCATATTTCCATCTCCCAAGCACATTGCGTCATCCATCCATCCATCGACCGAATCCATCGTACACCAGCTTCGACGAACGTGCAGTCGATTAAGTTAAACCCGCCTGTCCACGACCTGGTAAAAAGGCGGATTAACGTTTGCCCCCCAAAACATGCCTTGCTGTTGGAAGGTGTGTTTTGAATAGCCTCGAATCCGATATCCAAAGTCCATGTTTCATCCATATCCAATAACCAATAACCGACTTTAGGACCTCTTCGGGTCAATATCCAAATCCTCTGCCGTTCATGGCCGATATTCATATTCCGGGTTCTTGTCAAGCATAATCCACACCTGACGACCGTACTCCAGTGTTCCTGAATGTTGAGTAATGCATGGCTTAAGTCCTAAGCCGAATCCTTGCTGCTCCGGACCCTTACCGAGCATTGTCCATACTCCCAAATAGTAACCGATAAAATGGGGCCTAAGTCGTAGGCCGAATCCTGTCTCTCCGGACCCTTGCCGAGTATTGTCCATACTCGACGACCTGAAATAGTAACCGATAATATAGGGCCTAAGTCCTAGGCCGAATCCTGGTCCCTCCGGACCCTTGCCAAGCACAGTCCGTACTCGACGACCTGAAATAGTAGCCGATAATATGGGGCCTAAGTCCTAGGCCGAATCCTGGTCTCTCTGGACCCTTGCCAAGCATAGTCCATACTCGACGACCTGAATAAGTCGATTTTCCGTGCTTGGACAAAGCGACATACCCCTTTCCAGGTATAATCCATACCTGACGACCATTTATCAAAAAACATATAAAAAATCCAATCGGAAGCCAATCCAAAATCCAGATCAAATCAGAAAACAAAAAATCCATATCGAAAATCCAAACCAATATCCAAACCATAAAACAATCATCCAAATATAAGTCCAAACCAAGAAACAAACAAAACCGGAAGTTAAAACCAAATTAGAAAAAAAGCAAATGTCTAAGCCAAAAAAGAGAAAACAGATTTCACAAATTAGAGCATCGCGGTTTATCATCATCTCAGAGCATGCCTAGGGGATATCTCCGTCCCCATACATGAGTAGTGACTTGGCCGTTTGCCTGTAGTTTGATACTTGTTTCATAATATCCCAATCAATTTATGACCAATCGACCATCATTCCTATGCCTCGTACCATCACTGTGTGAGGCAGACGATGCTTGCTCCTGCCCTACCGCTGCATTCCGAGCTTCGATGTATTGTTGCAACTGTCCATTCCTTACATGCTCCTCAATTATGTCCTCTAAGTGTCTGCAGCTATTTGTATCATGCCCGCCCAAATCGTGGAAGAGGCAGTGTTTTCCTGATGCCCTCACACGTTCGGAGGGTTCTCTCCTAGCCGGCCTTCGGTTGGGAAGGCGATTCTGAGTCTCCAAATAAATCCGTTCCAACGTCTCGTTCAATCCTGTGTAGGTGGAGAATTTTTGCTCTCTCCCCCGCTTCCTAGCCTTTCCTAACTCGTCATCCAACTTCCTCTTTCCTTTTTCCAAGCCTCCGCTAGATGGCCCTCCATCCTCAGCCACGTTCACCTCCTTTAACTTCATATCTGAGCATGCACCTTCTTGCCGAAGGAATTTTTCAGCTTCGTGAAAGAATTCCCCGAGACCCATCGGATGGTCCCGTATCAATGACACTTCGAAATCTGAATTTTCTCTAACTCCTGACACTGCCGCCATTAACACCATCATTGGATCCGGCCGATCCACCGAAGCAACCTCCGCATTGAACCGAGTTAAGAAAGCTCTGAGTGATTTGTCTGTCCTCTATTTTACCGATGTCAGCGTCATTACATTCTTTGGCCTTTTGATATGTACCCGAAATTGCTTCAGAAACCTGTCCACCAGCTCTATCCATGTCCCGATAGATCCTTCTCCCAGCTGCCTGAACCATATAGCAGCTATGTCCGTTAAGAATAAAGGGAAACATCGAGCCATAACTTCTTCCGATGCCCCCAGCACCTTCATGTGTCTTGTATATCTTATCAAGTGATCTGTTGGATTGGCCTTGCCATTGTACATTTCCACGTTAGGTAGCTTGAAATCTGGCGGATTCTGAGCTATCCTGATTTCATGGGTGAACAGACTCTTATTTACTCCTTCTAGATCCTTATTGGTCAAACCCCCGTGCATGGTTCGCTGATAATCTCAGCTAATCCGGCATTGTCCGTCAAGAGATGCCCCACGAGTTCTCGAGGGAATTCTGATACATACTCTTCATCTCTTGCTCTTACATTCCTGCCAGCATCTTGTTGCGTGGTGTTAGCTGGAACCCCTTCATGAACTGGTTCAGCATTATCTAATGATGCGCCCCCAAGTCCAGGTCCATCCAGATTGTTAGTTGTCTGTTGATTGGGGGTTGCCCCCGCTGAACCATTCACTCTGCTTGCTAGTTGAGCGCTTCTGATCTGGCTCCATGGATCTGAGCCCCTGCATTTCCTGCTTGCGTAAATTGTCTAAGAAGAGCCTGCATCATCTCCTCTTGTCTTTTCATCATGACTTCCATTTCCTCTCTGGTGATGTAGATGGATGCTTGACATGCTCCAGCTCCAGAGGAAACCTCTTGACTTCCCTCTTGATTGCTCCTTTCTGTCACTTGCTTTCTTGTTGATGCCTAGCCATTGCTTTCTAGAGACCAAGTTCCTAGCTCCAAAATCCCTGAGTGCTTGCCTTCTCAGTGAAAGCACCAAAATGTTAGTGCCAAAATTGGTCACTAACACCCAAATCCATATGAAAGCACCAAATCCCAATCACAGCTCACAGATAGGATGTATGTAGAGAGTAATAATATGAAGAACAATCAAAATTAAAATGAAAGCGGTAAAGAACAACAGATTTTATAGTGGTTCGGCTAACTCCGGCCTACGTCCACTCCAGAAGTTTTCTTTTTATTGATGTAAGAATCAGTTACAGTTACAAAGTGGGAGACTAGCCTTAGTTTTAGGAAAAAAGCCAGAGAACGGAAGAGAAGAGGCAGAAGATGAAGAAGAAGAAGATCAAGATCCCCCATCTGGAGACCCACATGATATATTTATAGGCAAAACCAGGTTGTTGGGGCTCTTGAGTAGTTTGGGCCCATCAATGGTACCGAGGTGTCGAGGTATGGAGCTACGGAGGTATGGAGGTATGGATCTACCGAGGTATGGAGTATGGATCTACCGAGGTGTGAAGGTATGGATCTTCCGAGGTATGGAGGTATGGATCTACCGAGGTGTGGAGGTATGGATCTACCGAGGCATGGAGGTATGGATCTACAGAGGTCGAACCACTCAAGTATGCCGGACGCTCTGTATACGCCGAGTACTCTTGAATGCTATTCGGACGTACGAACCATTTGTGCCGAACCTCCACCATGCCGAACCATGTTATACAATCATATTTCCATCTCCGAAGCACATTGCGGCATCCATCCATCCAGTCTACCGAATCCATCGTACAACAGCCTCAACGAACGTGCAGTCGATTAAATTAAACCCGCCTGTCCACGGCCTGGTTAAAAGGCGGGTTAACAACAGTGAAACAAATTAATTTGTAAGAAAATAAATTAAAATTTAAATATTGGAATCAATTTGAATTATATTATGTAAAGAGGAATTGAAAATTTAGTTTGAGTGGACTAAAAGAACAAAGTTCTAAAAAAAATTGATTATTGGAAACTGAAATAAATTAGTAAATGGATCTAATTAAAAATAATGATATAAATGAGTTATGAATGAAAGATAGTTGGTAAAATTCAATATTCAGAGCTTGAATATAAATTGCATTTAAATAAAATTGAAAATGAAGTATTCGAATTCATTTTGAATTGGGTTAAGTAAAGCTAAAGAATAAATTCAAAATGGTTTGAGCTAAGATGAATAAAATACAACATTTAACAATGAGAGGTAAACTGAATTAAAAATGGAATTAAAATTTGAGATTAATAAAAATAGATACAAAAGCTTAAGTGGTAAAGTGAAATTAAATATAAGAAGTATATAAAATATTTGCATTAAACTTAAGAAATGGTGAATTTTTTAAATAAAAATTGTTATTGGAAAAATATTCCGTCAATGATTTAACAGGGAGTTGTGAAATAGGAAATTGTAAATAAGTGGATAGAAATCAAAATGAATGCGAATAAGGGGAAGATTCATTTAGTTAATAATCAATTGAGATAAATACGCAGGATATACGCATATCTTTTTAATCGTATAGCGATTTGATCCAGATTCGAGTGCAAAATTTCAAGATAGTTACATCGATCCGAGTTGGGATTTTTCGCTCGATTTTCAACGGCGAACCCTGGATACGGATTTTGATTGATTCTGGAAATTCTCTATCATAGTTTAGAACTATGCAAGGAGAATGAGGATTTTTGATCAAGAAAGCAGATCTCAGTCCGCACTAGAAAATTGGGTGGACGATACTAGTTTGGAAATGAAATTATGTGATCGAGTAAGCGATCGGATTTGGTATTGCATACGGATCATATATGTGCATCGTACAAGTTTAAATGAAATAAATATTGAAACTTTTCTAAAGAAACCTGTAAAATGATTAGAATGTTGTAATTGGACATTATTGCTAAGTAGGTTATACTGGTGTTTAAAGGCAAAAGGGAATAGGGATTTTTGATTTTAGAAGATAAATAGAATTGCTCAACACAAAGGTATGCATTTTAATTTTTGTATGAAATTTGATGGTTTTCTGGTCTAGCCACTTGGCTTTTGTTTTTCTTTTGAAATTTAGGGGCACGTAGAGGCATTTTGTAGTTGTATCGAGCTAGTCGCGCAAAGGAGACACTGGCGAAACTTTTTGAAATTTAAGGAGTGAGTAAAATTTTGAGAAAATTTGATAATTTAAAATTTGGTTTAAAATTTAAATTTGAATTGTTCAATAAATAATATTGTTTGGAAGTTATGGATGAGTTTAGGAAGTTAGCAAGAGTGATTGTTTCTTTAATATATTGTTTGGAAAGATGAAACTATTGGGTTAAGGAAGTTGTTAAAAACTATTTGGATTGGGAAATTAGTGAACTGGTTATGGATCATTCTTCTTAACTAGTAATTTCAGGGATGAAATTCTTTTAAGGGTGGAGTATTGTGACGACCCGAAATTTTTGGATATTTGAAATTATAATATTTAATTAATTTTGAATATTTACCGTTTAACGTTTAACTTGAATTTCAATTATCATTGTTTATAGAATAATTAAATTATTGAATTTAATTGGGAATTGGGAAAAATTTTGAATGTAGATGTTCCAGGCTTGTTAAAAATATTATAAAGGCTTAGAAAATTCATATTGATAATACTGGAGATAATAGAACTTTTAAAAGTTGAATTTAGAAACTATTTTGTTTAGTTTGAAAATATATTGTTTAATCGATAATTAAAAATAGCCTTCCAAGACACAGCCTCAGAAGTCAACGAAACCAGTTTTATTGGATCCGTAATATCGCATTATTGAATTTCAATTATCATAGCATTCAGAGTTGTCGTGTGATCATACGGTAGATAAACTCGCTAAAATTTATTTCGATATTCAATTTAATAACTGGGTCCAAAAAGCTATATTCTCCATACGATCGAATTAGGACTCGAAACCTTTTCCATTGAGTTCGGAATAGGGGTTTAACATTATAAATGCCTGGCAACACGCCTCGATAGGAGATCGGGATTTAGGCTTCGTTTTCTAAGTGATTTAAATTTAAATTAATTATATAATTGCATTGAAATGGTGGTAGGTTAATGTAGACACGTAAAATAATTTATTACAAGTGTTCTCTAAAGATTAACACACGTTATTTTTTTTAAAAAAATTCTTAGAAATTAAAATCCAGAAATCATTCTTCCTTTCTCATTATCGAGCAAAGAAAATGTCTATCTACGCTCGAAATAATCCCTTTTTCCCCCTTTCAGAAGTCATAAATCAATATCAAATTTAAAAAAAAAGAGGCGATCAAGATAAGAACGAAGTCAATTTGAAGCAATCGAAACAAGGAGGGATCGCGATCGAATCATGACGGTGAGCTAGGGCATCCGGGCATGAATCGAGTGGCGAGGCATGGTGGACTGTTGCATACGTCTATGGAAATGGAGCAAGGAAAGAGAGGGAGGAAGATCGAATTGTAGCAGAGCGGTAAGACTTCTCTTTTGGGTTTGGGCGATTGTCTGCTCAAGGGAGCAATCGCGTGTGTGGATTCACGCGAGAAGCCATGGCAATCAAGTACAGCATAGTTCGTCGGTGACGTGGAAGCCGCGACGCCGAGACGAGGTAAGCATCGATTTGAGGTTCGATTAGAGATGTCAATGGTGGCGTGTTCGAGCGCTTCTATGAGGTATATTCTGTTTTTTTACTTATTCAATTTAATATAATCTAAATGTGTATATATACATATATGTATAATGAAGATAAACAAGAATTCTTTTTTTACAATAAGTTTAAATTTGTAAATTTTGAAACAGTGTTGTCTTTACTTAATAAATATATATGTGTGTGTGTGTGTGTGTTAGAAGAATTTTTATTGAAGTAGGTATAAAATTATTTTTCTTTAATAAATAGGTATATCCATATGCATGATTTAATTTAAAATAGAAAATAATAGTGTGTTTATACATATATTCATACACATACCTATTTTTAACATATATAAAAGGAAGAGTTTATAAAATTTAAATTTTTGGAATCTGTAATTTTTTTATAAGGGTATATGTAGTTTCAAAAAAAAATATACATACCTACATTTTAAATTTACTAATTTATTTTAAAATAAGGCACTAATATAATTAATTTTTTTATTTGGTTCATTTAATTATTTTAGTTACCAAAAATAATTTATTTAAGGAGAATTTGTTAAATTAAATTTATTAAACGCTAATAGATTGTTTGATTAGCCAAAAGTATTAATAAACCGAATAAGTGTTTATACATGGTCAAAATCTGAAAGGAAGCAAGCCGGTTTGGAAATGGATTGCATGCATAGTCAAAGGTGAGTTAATATCACTCATTTGGATTATTATTTAAATTTAAATTATTGGTAGAATGATTGAATTGACTGGATGTGATATTATATATAATAGTGTGTGTATATATATATATATATATATATATATATATATATATATATATATATGTATTTGCAGTGATTGATTTCCTGCATTATATAGCGGATGAGACCCTACCCGCCCCGCATAATAGCGGATGATCCCATATACCGTGATATTCCACCTTGAAGTGGAATTGGTATTTTATATTGTGCTAACATCTGTGGATGCAGGAAAACAGGTTGGAGGGATCCAACTAGATTCCTCAAAACGTTGAATTTATTTTATTTTGAGCGATGTGTTTTATGCGGTGTGATGGATTTTATTAATTTCATTGGGGATTGAATTCATTGAATGTTATGGCTTGGATTGAATATATACTGATATTGAGGAAAATGATATATATAATATAAAGATTGAATTTTCAAAGGAAAATAAAAGAGGGGATTCTAAGTAAATAATTATAGAGAATTTTAATAAATTAAGGAAAGAATTGGGAAAGAATAAAAGTTTATTTTTAAATTCTAATTAATAATTCCGAGTATGGAAAAAGAGATTTTGAATAAATAGGAATAAATGAATTATTAAACCTAAGCGATAAAGAATTTATTTCCAAATTCAAGGTTTAAATTTGTTTAGAAAAGATAAAAATGAAATTTGGAAAGGTATGAAATTTGTATTTTCATTTTAAATAAGATTATAAACCATAGTAAAGAAGTTAAATATGAAATTAATGCGTTTGAAATAAGTTTAGTAAGTAAAAGGATTTATATTTTAAAAATGGAATAAATTTGGAAATCGATTTGGAAATTGATTACATGTTTGAAACTGTGTTTTTAAAAGGAGATGAGACTATGGAATTTATAAGAGGGGTTTATAAAGTGAAATATTTATCAGAGGATAATTTGAAAATATAAATTCAGAATGGGAATTTACAAAGGAATGGGAAATTTGTTTTAAAAATAAACAGTGATTTATTTTTAAAGGTCTGAAAAGGGAAGTGTGTTTCCTGAAAGGCCAAGTACATTTTCAAAGTAAGATTTTCAAGTATAAGTTAGAGATTATAAAGTGGTTTTTTAAAGAATGATTTAGAGAAATTTTATTATTTTAAATTATTGTAGAATTTTAGAGTAAATATTTATTTAAATAAATTATAGTATTAATTATTTTAAAGGTTTAACTAGTATTATGATTTAAAAGATAATTATTTAATATTTATACCTTAAAAAATAACTTTTATTTTAAAATTTGTTTTGGGCTAAGTTTTACATAAGAAATTATTATAAATTTCATAACTATTATTTTGGATAAAGTATTTAAGTAGTTTTTAATTTAAATACTTAAAAATATATATTTTTGGATAAAGTTATTTAAGTTATTTTAAAAATCAAAAATATTAGGGCTTGGCGATTTTCAGTGGAAATAAAATAATCGAGTGGAAATTTTCTTCCGAGAGGGAGCGAAGTGATTTTAAAACTATTTTTTCAAAATGGTTGAAGAGTGGAAATATATCTTACGAAGATATTTTGAGATTAACAAATAATTAGGAAAATTATTTAATCTGATGGTTGTTGGTGAATGTTATTTGATAGTTAAATAGCCGACTATCAATATTTGACAGTGCGCTGATCGTTTGGAGGAGGCCGAGATCGGGGTTAATTTCCCAAAAACCCCTTTGATCCAGTTTGAACTCTTTCATAAGGAAGACAAGAGCTGGGGGTCGAAGATGGAGCAGTGAAGTGCAAGGGCTAATCGCTACTAATCCTGAGGGTGATTCCAAAATGAATGTAGTAGGGGTAGTGCCTTCGGTTCCGTTCGGACCCAGAACGGACTTGTATAGACAAATGCTTTCAGAACATCATTAAGAGAACGCTGAGCATTCTAAGTAAATGTGTGCTAAAAAGGTAATGCATAGCCTCGAGCCTCATCAACCAGGAATGGCTAAAACAGGGGAGATGCACACAAGGCTAAGTGGCTAGCAACCAATTAGGGTAAGGTCACCCCTGTCTAGATGTCCGTTTATTTCGGCTGTGTGGTCGGTTCGTGATCCCAACCGTGGGGTGAACTTATTCAGACTATCTAGTAAGGGGTAGCTCCAGTCTTGTGATGCGGGGGTTCAGGGTAGATCCTCGGTGATGGTGATCTAGACCACGTACTATGACGGGCAGTACCCCAGTAGCCCTGCCATTGTATGGAATCCAATCTCCAATAAGCGCCTATATGGTTTTGATTATGCCCTACTATTGTTGAAACATGAGGTGCAAGCATTTCAGCTAGATTCTATTTTACTTTCTATAGACACTATTGTAATATTAAACGGATTTTGATAAAAATGTTTTGGTTATAGTAAAGTAAAAACCCGGCATATTTATTTGTGGCATGGTCTTAGGAGATACCATTGATTTCTAATGATTTTTAAACTTTAATAATCCAGTTGAGTGTGTTTTTCTCATGCTGGTTTTCCAGACCGACTTGTGTGTTATTTAACTATAACGTTCGGATCAGACCGAGTATTATAGAACACAGGACATGATGCTGAAGAGCTTAGGAGATGAGATGGATGGCGAGACATATCACACATATATGATGAATTTCCACTATATTTGATTTATAGTCAGTTTTGTGAGGATGATTTATGATAACTGTCCGGTTGTGTGTTATGAATTTTGTTGCACTCTGATGATGTAATTTATAATCAGAATAATTCTTTTTGTTTTAAAGATTAGTCATTTATCTATTATATATTGTTCCGCTGCAATAGTAAGATTTTATATTGTTTTCTATCTTTTCTTCTACCTCTTTCTTCTTTAACCCTAACGGACCACTTTTCCAGCATTCGGTCATTCAGCATTTAATATAGTGGACATATTAATGTCAAGTTTCGGGAGTCGAAAAATCGGGTCGTTACAGTTCTTGTTTACCTTGTTGTCAACCCCACTTTTCTTGAGAAGATTGCTAGTCAGCAAAAGAAGATAGGTTTCTCCAAGAAATTTATGGGGGAATGCGTCGAGGCGAAGATTCCAGCTTTGAAATCGATAATAGTAGAATTATAAGGTTGAAAGGGAGGATTTGTGTCCCAGACATCCCAGATCTCAAACAAGAAGTATTAAAAAAAATGTCGAAAATCCAAATTTAGTATCCTTCCAGAGGTTAACAAAATGTATCGAGATATTAAGAGGACCTTCTGGTGGAAAAGGATGAAGAGGGATCTATCAATTTATGTTTGTCGATGCGCAACGTACCAATAAATAAAGAGTGATCAAATGAAGATGTCAGGTTTGCTCCAACCACAGGAAGTGCCTAAATGGAAACGGGACCAAGTGTCTATGGATTTCATAGATGGTTTACCACGAACTCGAAAGGGTAATGAGGCGATTTGGGTTATTGTGGATCGTCTGACCAAGAGTGCCCGCTTTATCCCAGTTAAATCCATCCGAACGGCAGAGTGTTTGGTAGAGTTATATGTGAAGGAGATTATTTGACTCCATAGAACACCAAGTAATATAGTGAGTGACCGTGACCCGATCTTCACAAGCAGATTTTGGGAGGCATTTCAAGCCTCACTAGGAACCAAGTTGAACTTCAGTACTGGTTACTACCCATAGTCTGAAGGGAAACCTGTGAGAATAAATCGAATCTTAGAAGATCTTTGCGTGCTTGTATTCTTAATTTTGGAGGTTCATGGGAGGACCATTTACGTTTGGTGGAATTTTCGTATAATAATAGTTATCAGGACAGTATTGGAATGGCTCCTTTCGAAGCATTGTATGGTCGTCCTTGTAGATCACCTGCGCGTTGGATTGAGTCTGGTGATAGGCATAATCTATGTCCGGACATGATAAGGGAAGCTTTTGAGAAGTTTGATTTCATTCGGAAGAAGTTAAAAACTGCCCAGAGTCGACAGAAAAGTTATGTCGAGCGCATGAGAAGAACTTTAGAGTTTCAGGTTGGAGATTCAGTTTTCTTAAAGGTTTCTCCAATGCGTGGAGTTTTGAGATTTGGAACGACGGGTAAGCTGGCATAACGATATATAGGTCCTTTTCCTATACTTGACAGGATTGGTCCTTTGGCTTATTGAGTACAGTTACCTAATTGATTAGCTGGCATGCATAATGTGTTCCATGTTTCACACCTTTGGAAGTATGTGCACGACCCCGATCATATCATTGAGGAGGCCGCTCAACAGGATTTGGAAATCACACATAACTTGGCAGTGAAAAGAGAACCATTGAAGATTATTGGTCGAGATGAAAAGAAGTTAAGGAATAAAGTGGTGAAATTGGTGAAAGTACAATGGAGTGGAGATTCAAATGATTATACTTGGGAAATAGAGGTAAGAATGTAGAAGTCCTATCCCAAGTGTAGAGTGGATATTTCAGCTTGATCTGGTAAGCCATTTTTTTCTATCTTTTTAGGTGTTCATATGTTCCTTGTTTGTCTCCCTGTTTATCAAATTTCGAGGACGAAATTTTCTTAAGGGGGAATTTGTAACGATCCCGTTTCTAAGCCAAATTTAATTTAGTAATTAATATAATTTTTAGAATTAACTTGTGAACTAATTTGAATTTTTCCAAAACAAATATGTGTTTTTGTTTATGTATATATATGTAGATTGTAAATAAAAATTTTGATTTGAAATTCAAAAATAAATATCTTCAAAATAAATTGTATTTAAAAAATCTATATTTTAAAAACTAATATATATATATATATATGTATATGTATATATATGATTTATATTTAGTGTATAAATAGTTTTAAATCATTTTTCTTTAAAGTTATATAGAAATATAAATAAAAGGTTTAATATAGTTTCTTTTCAAATTTTTACATAAATATAATTGTATATGTATAAATATAAAATATAAAAACATATATAAATATTAAACTAAATATAACATATAAATTATATAAAAATATTATTAACATGTAAATTTAAAAATGTAAGTATTATAACATGAAGTTTAACAAGTGTAACAATCTTAACATGCAATTAACAAGTGTCGTTAGTTTCTTTTTATTTTTAAATAATAAATAAAATAAAAACAAGGCAATACACACACACACACACACCCCTTTCCTACTCTTCTCATTTTCTTTAATAATTTCTGTAACAACCCGATATTTTCAGTCATTCACATCCACACATGTTAGACTTGAATTGCTCAAAATACCGCTTTGTAAATAAATTTGGAGCAAATGAAAACAATCACAGAATCACAGACACAGAAATATCAGAATAACTCGTAGCAGAAATTAAAATACCATAGTAGTTCATGAAGCTACTATAACAAAATCTCAAAACATAATACATAATATCAGACTGAAAAACATATACAATAGAAATCCCAAATACATAGAAGTTTATAAATACCAGAGCTGAAATAGAACAACTGAAACTGAAAGGGAATAGATAAATAGACAAATAGAATCTCCTGTGATTCCTAGCTTAAGAAAAGAAATCCAAAGCTAAGCTGTAAATACTCAGGCTGACCCGAGCGTAAAGTAAATCACAAAACACTCGAGTCAGGACATACATACTTATATAATGTAAACCAACTCAAGTGAACTGTAGTAGTAATGCAAAATAACTTAAAGGATTCTTGGGGTTGCCCATCCTCTAAGGATTAGTTTAAACCATAAATTAAATACATCCCATGGTTAAAATTCGAAAATTATATTTTATACTTCTAAATCAAATATCATTTAAAAATTCAATATCATTTCAAATTCATTTATAATATTAAATATCATATCCTTCCAAAACCTCATTCATTTTATTTAATTTAAATACCATTCCAAATCACATTTCAAAATTATTTCAAATCAAACATTCCATTTAAATCATTTAAAAATGAAGTTATTATATTCAATAATCAAATATTCAATTCTCAAAATTTTACCATTTTTAGAATTCATTTATTCATTTCAATTTATTAAAACAGTGGTATTTCAGTTTAAGCAGCATTTAGAAAATGCTACGGAAAAATTTACATTTGAAAACAATTCATTTTAACAAAGATAGCATTTAAAACTGCTGTCATAGGTTTTAGTTTCAAATAAAATCTTAGTTCAATTCTGCAACTACAACACTTACAAAGTGCTATAATAGCCCTTAGTTCATTTTTGCCTTTTAGTTCATTTGTATCAACTACGACACTTAGAATTGCTGTAATATCCTTTACTTAAAAATGATAGCATTTCCGAAATGCTGTTAAATTAAATTTCAAATTTTCAATACAATTTCACAAACCATTAAACTTTAATTTAAACCATTTTAAACTTATAAAATCATATTTTTATCACTTTAAAAACAATCATTTAAATACCCTTTAATTTATGATTTTATAAAGTGAAATTTTCACAAATAATTGTCAAATCTTTTGTTATAATTCACTTATAAAAATAAATATACAATTTTATAACATTTCATTTACTCTACATTTTAATTAATTTTACCATTTCATAAATTAAATTTAAACTCCATTTTGTTTTCTTAACTTAACTTTTATTTTTAAAACACTTTTCACATTTTCCAAGTTAAGTTATATTTCAAATTTCAATTATAAACATTTATTTGTTTAACTATTTTTAATTTATAGAAAATCAATAACACTTTGTAAAATCATTTTAAATTCAAATTAAAATCAAATTATCATATTTTCTTACTTAATTTAAACTACATTTATAAACAAAATCATAAATTCCAAAATTAACTTATATTTCATATTCTACTCTACCATTTAATTATTTCACTTATTTAACTTATAGAAAATCACTAATATTTTATAAAAATCATTTTTAAATTTAAATTTAAATCAAAATTTCATAATATTTTCATTTTTATAATATTTGAAAATTTTATAAAAATATATATTAACCAAGGGTCTGTATACAATTTCTAACCTAGATCAAATGATACGTATAATACATCATTTCAATCCGTAATTTATAAAGAAAAATTTAGGTTCTATCATTTCAAACCCGCAATCCCAAGTAAAATGAAATAAATAAAAGTCGCTCAGGCCTATCATTTCAGCCCATAATGATTTTTCCGTGTTCTAAAGTCCGTTCGGGTATGTATCATTTCAACACATAGTGATTCTAATCTACAGTGAAATTGCAGTGTGATAAACTGATATAAATAAACAGAATAACATTATATAACAGTAACAGATGATATGACAGGTATGTAAATAGGGTGAACATCATACGATCATAGCATAGGCATTTATAACATGATGATACAATTTACAGATTCAAATGCTATCAGTTTACTAATTATGTAAGTATAAAATGTCTAGTGAGAAATACTCACCTCTACAAGCAGGAGATAACAGATTCTGACACACAAGCAAGGATCCGGAATACACGAAGGCATGACTATGGATTCAATTGAGGGAAGAGAAAAAATTATTACCTTGTACATATCAAACAAAACAATACATTTCACATAAATATACAACACAATTATAAAATTAAACAAGCTAGAATTTATGTATAAGAAAGAACCAAACCAGTTGCACTTGCTTTAACAATTACAATGCTAGGCCATATGATGATAAGGCATGGCCAGCTTACCATTTACTCAACAGTCTCTGTTGAAGCTAAAAAGATTATTCATACATCCAAACAATTTTAAAGTATCCTTACCCAAACAACAATAAACCAAAACAAACAACAACATTTCAAATAGCAGATTAAGTTTATCCTTATTATTCCATTTGTTGTTTTGTTTCTCTTTTCATTCATATAATGGTTTATCTTTTTATTTTATATTTTTTTCTTACTTAAAATATTTACCTACTATCATATTTTATTACAGTAAGATTTTCATTATAACTGAGGTTTATAACAATTACACATCAATTCTTAAGAATAAAAGCAATTTATTGAACACTTCATTCATACTTTTACTTGTACAATTCTCATTACATTTCTTATTAACATTTCAACTTTTAAATATTTGGTAAGTTATATTTGCTTTTAAAGAATGTAATTGGAATCATACAAGTTTATCCCTTTTTCTTATAAGTTCCAATTTCAACTTTTTTTAATTTCCTTCATAACCTAGCATTAAATTTCTTATTTTAATTAAAGGCTCCAATTTTTATTTGGTTACATTCCATTTCACTATAATAATTGAAACTATTAATTAACTAAAAACTTAAGAACTAAATACCGGGTTTTTATTCAAAAATCGTTTTAAAATAATAGATAAATGTATATACTTACACTTTATATATCTCATTTACATTTTAAAACAATTTTAAAATTTATATTTTTTTGAAAATGAATCTGCAGTCAACTACCACAGTGCCTTCCCACTTCGAAACTCGAAAATGAATATCGATGATGTGGCCGCCATCACCGAAATTATTTTCCAACGATAGGGAGGGGAGTACAAAACTTATTTTCCAAAATCTTATTTAAACATTTCTTCCAAATTATATTGAAATATTTATATCAGAAAATACTTTTAAATAATACTATTATTATATTCCAAAATCATTCTAAAGAAATTTAAAAACCCCGGAACCTAAATTCTAAATTTCCAAATTTCATATATTTTATTTTCAATCTTATTCCAACTATTATTTATAAATTTCATTACCTAACACCTAGTATATTGCAACCAACATATATCTTATTTATAAAAAATTATTTTATATATAGAAAATATAATAGGCAAAATTATTTCATTCATCTATATTAAAAACAAATATTGTGTCGGTTTGTCCTATTAAGTGTTTAGAAATCCCTATTGATGTCGTAGCGTCCCATGCATCAACCAGAATTTATAAATACAAAACGGAATAGAATAACACAATATTAAAACCTTTTTATTACACTAACAAATACGCTCTCTCATATATACACTCAGTGACTCATCATAGGATATTGCTACACTATTAACAAAGAGTCAAACCCCACAAAGCTAAGGTTTATCGTTAAAACAAAGCTCTGATACCAGATGTAACGCCCCGCCTTTTTGCACGCTATAAATCGACGTTAAACCACACAGGTCAGACTTAAACCATAAAAAAGGGCGGATTATTATGCGGTAAATAAGAAAAAGCAGAGAAGAAAAAAAGAAAACAGAATCTTGCAGCGAAACGATAAAATATAACAATCAATATACAGTTCATAAAACTGTTTTACAAAACATTTGATTTTTCTTTATACAATAAATATCAGAGTTCACATACCAAAGGATAATAACTAATGCAGCGGAATACAGTGTAGTGGAATACTATAATAAGTAATAATAAATTTTCGTCTTCATCCTCCAGATATAAAGGCTTCAAATCCTGAAATGCTCAGGCTAACCCGAGCGAATTGTAAAGACCAAACACTCGAGTCAGAACTAAAATATCTTATGTAAGTTAAATCAACAGAAATAATATGAGTGCAACAGCGTCAGATATGTTTACGGGATTTGACATCTCCTATCCAGTGTCCAACGTGAGTGCAGTAACTTAAGAGATGTTCGGGATTCACACCCCCTAAGGATCCGCTAAACTATCTACTATGTAGTAATATACACTATTATAATAGTGCCTAAAGTAAAGTAAAATATACTAAAAATAGCGTTAAGGGGTTAACCATATAGCCCTTAACACACTTTTATAATCCCATAGTCTATAGAATACCGTAATCTCCCCCATACTGGGCGTCGTCAAAGGACACTCCATAGGTATGGTACAAAACAAAATCGTATAAGACGCACTAGGGTAGGTGACACGGCACAACTAGGCAATGCCAGGGTAGATATACCAATTTCTCTTCTGGGCCGGTGGTAACGCATAGCCGCAGCTACCGCCCACCTCTAGCCACACACCCAAATCGAAAAATCAAAAGTGGCCAACGAATCAATCCAAAGGTCAAAGTATAATATCGAAGGGATGTGTCTGATCAAAGATGCTACCTCATTAGTCCGTCAATCGCTCCTGTTTTGGCCACCTTATGCCAACTCACGAGAGTCGGGTCCACGTATTTACCTCAAAGGAAATGTCGTCACCATCCTACTTCATTATGGAATCTCCACCGCGTACACGGTTGTTAAAGTGGTTTTCGGAATTGGCAGAGAGTATGACAACTTTCGATCCCGGTCTCTTCAACAACCAAATGTTATTATAACACTGCGGTCTTTTCAAAATAATTTATACTTTAAACCGGAATATAATATTTATTTCAAAACTATATAAATATGATATCATTCCTATTTCAAAAACCAAATCAATATGATATCGCTTTTATAAACCCAAATCAATATAATATCATTTTTCAAAAATATCCCTTTTTCCCAAAATCATAACACCTTCAAATTTATATACCTTGGAACCAAACATTTGACATTATAACACTTTTAAGACATAATACTTTGAAATTCATAACTTCGAAACATTTCAATTCCGATAAAACATTTGAAATTCGATATATTCCAAGGCTTTAATATTCCAAAATTCCAAAATTAAATCTGATAATTTAGATTCAAAATCAAACTTCTATTATTTAGCTTTGAAATATTTTACATAATAAACCCATTTCATTTTAAACAAAACTCAAATTTCAAATACTAAATATTTTCTTCCATTCATTTACTTGAAGTAATCATTTAATTCACCTAGACCCAGCAATCCAGTTATAATAATTATACCTTTTAAAATTTTCAATTTAGTATATTTCACATCAACCTTTTAGAGGTTTAATTCTTAAATAAATTCAATTCCAAATAAATCTCCAATTTATCTCCCAACCTTAATTTATTTAAATCATTATACACTCTATATTAAAATAAAATTTAAATACTTACTCACATTTATTTTAATAAAATCAAACTCTATTATTAAACTTAATTTTTATTTAACAACTTATACATAGCTTAAATTCAAGCATTTAACCATATATAAAAATAATTATTTATATAATATTAAAAATCAATATTCATTAAACCATATTATATAAACAATCAAACTTTATTATTGGGCTTATTTTATATTTCAAAGCCTATTTATATATAGCTAAAATCAATAATAAATTTGACGTTTATACAACATCTAAAATCAATATTTATATAACCCGTATATTCCTTTACAAAACCATAGAAATCATTTCAAAATATTTATATATATATATAGACCACGGTGCCTGTATATAATTTTCTATCCTATGGTCAAGTGATACAGATATTTATCAGTTCAATCCGCAATTTAAAATAAAAATACAGTTGTATATCATTTCAAACCGCAATGCCGAATCAAAATGACAAATCAATAAAGAACTTGCAGATTATGATGACATAAATAAAATATCCATTCATCCATCATAAATCATACATCCATCGCAATCATCATCTAAAACAATCAATCTATGCCAATATATAACTGATAATATATAATAGGTAATTAACTGGCAGTTATATTCAATAATAAATTAAATAACGATTTATTTTAAATAAATGCAATTAACTGAGATGCTGATTAAAATATACGAAAAAGTCATAAATAAATTTCTAATCGCCACATTATCAATTTAACAAACATAAGAAATTTTAGAAGTTGTGAGTGGGTTAAAACACTCACCTTTTGAATTTAAATTTAATTTAAATCCAATTTAAACCCAAAAATTTCACAGTCTCCAAATTCATCCAAACCAATGCCTTAATGATCCGAATTCCAATACAAACCTAGCAGAAAAACCCGCGTGTAATTTCGACCTCGTATGAGAAAGATACGTACGTTAGAACGATTTAAAATCAAAAATTAAAATATATAAATAAAAAAAGAAAAACAACACGTCACCATCATCATCTTTCAAACGCGCGTACAGTACTGTGCACGATCGTGCGCCAGGGTTTCGGCCACCACCCTTTCTTCTCTTCCACGTTGATGCCGACCATCGCGGCAACCAAATTTCTCGCCGCCGACCTCCATAAGGCCGTGACCCCATGTCGCACCCCACGGCTACGACTGAAGCCCAAAAAAACCAGCTGCCGCTTTAAAAATTAACCCTAATCGAATAAAATCCGATGATCTAGCCGTTGATTTGCGCAGCTATCTTCTCCGATGAACTCCCCATTCGACTCTCCACACGACAGTACCAACGATTTGTCAATCCGTCACAATCCATCGACGATCAACGAACGGTCATGAATGTTTGCTCGATTTCTGGCCACATCGAACCTCGAATTGAAAAACGAATTGTATTTCTGACTTGCGCTCGTCAAGAGCTTCAAATCCATATATAATTTGCTATGTTTTGTGGAGTTTGAAATTTTGGCTTTGGATTTGATTTGGGATTGCAATTGGAATTAGGGTCTATCTGCCATTGAAGTGAGGAGGTAAATTGAACGTATAGAAATGAGGAACAGGTGCTGTTAGGGTTTCTAGCAGGATATATATAGACACGGTTGACATTTGAACGGATGGATAAGATAGATTTACGCGCTAATGCCAAAGTGGCCCAAAAAGCCCGTTTCGACTCCGGAATGAAATTGGGTCAACCCATATATCAAAATAGATGTTTTTAAATGTTTTAAACACAATGGAAAATGTTTCAAGTCCAAATTCCATATTATGAAGAAGTTATGCTCAAATCAATATTTTTCAAATTTATTTCAATTTCATTTATTTCAAGACGTTTCGAGTATGTACGATCAATCACAAGTCCAATCGCTATGAAACTTGGAACCCTACAATAATTCACCGTTATAGATCCGATGAAACTGGTTTCGTCAAAAGCCGAGTCAGTGACCAAAATGGCTATTTTTCCACAAAAAAAATAAATTTATAATTAATTAATTATATCCAATCTTACATTTCAATTCTATAATTTACAAATTTTTACCCTTTAAATTTTCTTAATCAATTACACTAATTTAAACAAGTTTAGATGTCAATTTAAAGTTGATTAATCTATCCATCGCAGTGTTAAATTTTAAATTTCATTGCATTCAAATTAACAAATTAAATTCCCAATAATTCAATTAAATTTTATTTCCATTCTAATTAATCAATTCCTTATTAACCAACGGATGAAATTAACATTGGTTCATGGTTTATTGCATTATTATTCTCAAATTTTATCTTAATTTCAATAACGTAATATTTTTATTATTTAACTCCACATATCTGCAATAAATCTAATTACTAAATTTTAAATTCCAAATAACTAATAAATCATGCCTTCCATTCTTTAATTCGACTAATGGCCCTATTATGGATAGTATTACATTATTGAATCAATTATCAATCTATGGGAAGAATTATTATCGACTTACTCTTATTCATTAACAATTACCGTCTTATTCCAATTTCCAATTAATATAGAAATAAATTTCATTAACTTACAAATAAATTCATTTATTATAGATTTCCTTCCAATTAATTTAAAAAAAATTCTATAAATTGATTTGACTCAATTGCCAAATATATACATTAATTACTATTAAATGTCCTTAATAGTTTACTTACATGGTTTCCAACTTTCTATTTCATCAATTACTGCCTTATAAATAAACTTACGCTTCTCTTCAATTTACATTCACCTTTCCGTTATTATATTAATTATAATTAAAGTAACCTTTACTTACTTTTATAAGTTATTACTTACCAACACTGGTTAAAATTCCACATATAACACAAATTTTAATTAATTGTCATTAACCATGTATTATTTCATTAAATAAATTCATATTTACATCCACTTCCGTATATAAATTTGGTAACCAGGTTATAACACTTACATTGTTTCACTTATTGGAATTACATCCAAGTTATTAACAGTTAACTTACATTTTTTTTCCTGTTGCAATTCATTCTAGTTATTATTTCCAAACAATTACATACAGAACATTGATTTTACTTAATCACTATTTATTATTATAAATTCATTAATTAATTCACTAATTTCCTTTGTTTTATTATATTCAGTTTATTACCAAATATTTCTATTTACAATCCATTATAACCTAAACAGTCGTTTCAATCAATTTGAATTACATTAAATTTGTTATTCATCAACTGCCATTAACATTACTACCTTAATTTACATATAGTTACTATTTATCAATATTATTACATAGGTTAATTAAATTCTTGTCTTTAGTTACTTATTTTAAATTTTATGTCCAAGTGCACAATTAACACTATTTCTTTATTGGGATTTCACTTAAATTTTCAACAATTAGGTTCAATAACCACTTCTACAATTCATTGTTATGATTTACTTCAATATACATTATAAAATTTTTATTTCTTCCTAATTTAATTACAAAATTTAATTAAATTAACCAAATTTGTTCATCAAAATTTACGGGTCGTTACAGATGGTATATCCTTACTTACTTCTTCAGGTCTAACAGATCCTAATGGTTTTGTAGGCTTATAATAACCTGTCTTTCCTTTCTAGATTACTTTATATATGTAACATAATTTTAGCCTCACTTCCGACAAAACCCTACACAGTGGAATTTTGGACTAAATTAGGTATGGGTTAATAGCTAATGAGTATAGGGCGATCTTCTAATTTGAGTCATTTTGTTAGGGTTAACTAACTTTTAAATTTTTTTTCCTTGAAAACCTTTTCAAATGATTTAAACCTTTAAATCATACATATACAAGGAAAATGTACTATTTGCTTTTCTCTTAGCTATTTTCCATGTTATATATACTTTATCCAAAATAATGTTGATGAAATCATTAAGGATTTACCATCCCTCCAAAATAAGTTATAACCCTTTTTAACTTAAAAACACTTAGGCTATATTACCAAATGAAACTCATTTGAAACCTTTGTTTAAAACCTTTAAGCAAGCCTATTGGAACCATTGAAAACACCCTTTTCGAAACCTTTGAAAGTATCTCATTCAATACAAGTAAAACCTTAGGCCGAAGGCCGAAACATACTTTTTGAAATCATACCTTTCAAAACCCTTCATATTTGTACTTTCGAAAGCACTGGAAAACATCTCCTTTGAAAGCTTTAAAACCTTAGACATCCTATCTTTAAAACACTTAAACATTGTCTTTCGAAACCACTAAAAAACCTTTCCTTTTAGACCATTCGAAAGCATTGGAACTTTTTCTACTTTTAGACCTTTCGAAACCATTGGGGAACCACCCCTCAGAAAGCTTTCTTTATAACCTTTCGAAAGCATTAAAACATCAAGCCTTTCGATAGCATTTGGGTTCAATTTTATAACATGTGGAAAAACCTTTCCAAACCTTTAAAACCATCTCTTTCAAAACCATCTGGGTTCTACCTTTTATAAAGCAAAAGGGTCATTAAAACATTTAAGTCGAAATCATCTCTTTCGAAAGCTTTGCTAAGTAAAGAAGTAATGGGTCGAAACCATCCTTTTGAAAGCAGTATAGAAGCGGCTTGATTTTTAAAAACATTCTAACCATTTCGAAACCAATTTGGAATGAAAGGTAAAAAGCGTCAATCAGGGGCTTCGATCTAATCGAAAGCAGTTGCTTAAAAATAAAGTTGCAACCTCTTAAAACCGTTCTTTTTAAAGTCATTGACCCAGTCAAAAGCAAACCTAGTCGAAAGCTATTCAATCGAAAGCAAAGTATGTGCATTGCCATTTAAAAGCAAAATGGCGCTCCCCTGGTTTTGACCCAATACCTTTCACCTATATCCAATTCGCTATGTATGAGGTATCTGATACCATGTGCATTGGTTTCGATGGAGTTGGAGCCGGAGGCGGAGGTAAGAAATTGGAAGCCTGGTGCCAAAAGCATTAAAAGAAGAAAAAGCATATAGATTTGAATTTTTAAACAATTTCTCTATACCTAACCTGCCTTGTTTGTAAAAATATGATTGGTTGTAAATTTTTCTTTTCTAAAAATACTGTCGATTTTCAGAAATAACAATTTGGATTATTTATATATAAAACATTTAAGTCTCATACCCTAAATAATTTTATATATCTATTAAAAGACATAGGAATGTTCAATTAAAATTTTAGAAAATCATTTTTAATATGTTTTCTAATATTTACAAATTTCAAACCCTAAGCCAATATATTTGGTCGTAATTAATTTTCAGCCCAAATTAGCCTTTTCTTCACTGGAAAATTCATACAAAATCCACATTAATTCAGAAAATTATGAAAATTGAAACTCATTTATAACTCACTATTTCTAATCTAAATTTAAATCTGAAAGGCAATTGGATGTCATATAATAGGGTTTTCATATCAAAATAAATCTTAAAATCTTTGTGAATTAGCGCAAATCATCAACAATATATAGATATACGTTTTATCATCCAAAACATAGCAAAACATTTGCAAACAATTTTGATTTTCATACTAAAACCGAAACCCATTAAAAGATTGAGATGTAATCGTTTTTCACCTTAGCTTTTTGATTAAGACTGTGAGATTTGTTCTTGATTAAGTTATTTGTTTCTTCCTCTTGAATTCTTCTTCTTTGCTCTTCCTAATGGTGGTCGGCTTTAGCTCTATTTTTGTTTGTGAAAATAGAATGAACTCCTAAAGGGATTTAGGGTATAAAGAAATGCCTTGTTCCTATTTTTCACTTGTATATTTCCTAACCCTTTTATTCTCTTTTTATTCTTTAATTCACTTGTTTAACATGGCATGACTGCCTTTTATTAATCACTAATCTTAATCCATAAATCAACTTACATTATTTTATTTTATTTTATTTAACTAACTAAATATCCTAAGTAATATTACTAAAATATTGGATGTTACGGACTTCCTTCCTTAAAGAATTTTGTCCTCCAAATTATGATAAGGTACACATCGAAATAGTCAAAGGTAAAACATACCATCAAACAAATCAAGATAAGTATCTGTCATCCTATTCTCAGTCTCCTAAGTACAGTCTTTCTCGTCCTCACTCCACTGGACTTTAGCTAATCTGACTATCTTGTTTTTGAGCCTCTTCTCTTCTCTTACGACATGCGAACTAGCTTGCTAACTATAGTCAAATTCGGCTCTACGACTAAGTCATCTAACAAGTTGATGATATAGTAGCATCCAGATCTCGAATACACTTCCTTATATGAGAAACATGGAAAACATCGTGGACTCCTGCCAAACTGCTTGAGAACTCTACTCTATATGTGGTTTCTTGATCCTTTCAATAATAGGAAATGGTCTAATGAACCTCGATGTCAACTTCCTTGATTTCCCAGATCGAATCACACCCTTCATTGGCGACACCTATATGAAAACATGCGCTCCAGCAGAAAACTCTAAGTCTTTTTGTCTTTTATCCACATAACCCTTCTGCCTAGATTAAGCTTCCTTCATTCTAGCTCGAATTAACTCAACCTTTTCTGCAGCTTCTGTAACCAAATCTGGACCAAGAACTAATCTATCCTCGATCTCTAACCAACAAACTGGAAATTTGCATGGCCATCCATACAAAGCTTCAAATGGTGTCATCTCTATACTCGTCTGATAACTATTGCTTTACGAAAATTCGACTAGATGTAGATGGTCTTCCCATGATCTCCAAAATCTAGCACAAAAGCTCAAATCCTCCAAGACTTTGTTAACTTTCTCCATTTGCCTGTCGGTCTATGGATGTTAAGCGGTACTCATCTTGAGCTTGGTATCTAAGTTATCCTGTAGGCTCTTCCAAAACTCGCTAGTGAACAAAGAATCTCTATCACTCACTGTACTACTAGGAATTCCATCCAGTCTAATTACATTCTTCATAAACAACTTTGCTAACACAGGTGCCATTTTGGTTGAATTAATTGGAATGAAATGGGAACTCTTGGTCAACCTGTCCACAATGACCCATATGCTTTCATTTCCTCTATTAGGCCTTGGCAATCCATCAATAAAATCCATAGAAATAGAATCCCACTTTCACACAGGAATGTCCAAAGGCTGTAGCAATCCACTTGGCTTCTGATGTTCGGCTATTCACCCCCCTCTAGGGTGAAATCGATCCTACAGTTTTGCACTAAGATTTTCACACAAGCTATCTCGCATCGGAAAAGATCTCGGAGGAGATGAGTGCATCTCAAATTAATATCTTAGGTCTCAAAGTACATTTCAAGAATATTTTGGATAATTTATGTGTCTGAAACTAATGTTTTAATGATTTACTTAATAATTATAATTTTCAATGTAAAATTAAAAATTTTAAAACTCTTGATTTGCATTGAAGAAATTGAAATTATTGTTTTAGAGAAGGGTGGTAGCTTGATTAGTGTAATGAACCGTTTTTCCGTACCCTTTAAATCGACAATAAACCACACATGTCCAACTCAAATTGCACGAAAAAGCGGACCATTAAGGGTAGAAAAGAAAATAAAGATGGAACAGAATCTCACACGTATGGAATAACATATATTATTTCAATAATAATCTTTACGGCGAAAAATTTTAAACACAATATCAAAGTCTAACCTAAATTCAGCTTAGGCAGTTATAACACCGGCCCTTACAAATGCTGACAAACAACAAACAAAACTAACAAACCACAGCGAATAATAGAATACGTCCATACGATGATGAAGACCTCCAGCTCTCCTCTGGAAACTCCAACAGTCTTCAACTAAACCTGAAACTACTCGGATCTGACCCGAGTATAAAATACCCGTATCAGGCTTGATAAACCAGCGTGAGATTCTCGAAATTTAAAATGACTATGTTATCAAAACCTTTGAAAAGAAAGGTATCTCATAAGACCACGCCCGTACATAAACACGGACGGGTTTTTACCTTATGATAACCAAAACACTTTTATATATCAAAACGTTTGATATTATTTCTGATGACATTCTTTTCAAACACTTTTCAAATAAACTTGTTCAAATAAGATATCAATATCTGGACTAAGTCTAAGGTAACATATCCGGACTGGGTCAACGGAATATACCAACGGAATATATGATACCAGAAAGGGGTAGCTGAAATGTTTGCAAGTCATTACAGCTATTTTGGGAATACAATCAAAACCATAAATCTCGTATTGGGATTGGATTTCCAACATGATAGGAAACTAGTGACCTTTTCTCCGATCCACGCATAACAAACATAGTTCCCACAGTGCCTTAATCGCTTTTCTCAAACTAGTCAGTTGGAAACTAAACTTGCTACACTACAAATGATAACCAGTAGTCCCCTTTCTCAAGCTAACCACTTTATCCATATGAGGCAATAATTGCATTGAGGCCCAGACGTATCTGGTACCTAGGGCTCAGAACATCTGATAACCCAAATCACTACTATCCGAAATGGGAGCATACATCTGACCACATCGAATCCCATCATAACCGGGGTGTGAGGCTCACGAAGCTACGATTAATTTCTTCAAAGCCACGCTTTTCATACAAAACCACGCTTTGATCATAACAGGTTCCACTTTGAATGTCACACGGTCATTCCACATCACATGATTGATTTCTAGAAAAGTATAACTTCCTGAGCTCGTATGTCTCGGGAAAGGGTGTTAAGCTAAAAGAAGTTGCCTTCTCCGCCACCAACTGATATACGTTTATAGAAACCACTCAAATGTGATTTAGAGAACAAAGTCAGACAAACATCCATATAAGTTCATTCTAGGACTGAACGAAACCGAAGGCACTTTCCTCGGCCATTGCTAGGCGAAAAGCCCTTGCAATCCGAAAATCTCCATCACGACGAGACTACTGCTATAAATAACTCTATAATGGTGGTCAAGCAGAGCATGTTCAACAAGCAGTCTTCACGCTATGAAGATCCACGGTCTTTGATAATCATCATCTTCAACATGCCTTCACTTTCGAACGTATACATTGGTTCGAAGTGGTTTTCGGATAGGAATCAACCAAATCCGACTCCGTTCCTTAAAAACCAATCATCGCTTTTAAAAAGATGCTAAGTTCATATGTGGATATCAATCATCAATCAATTACTTCATCTTTTATCTTAATCAAATATCTTTCTTAGATATATTCTTTTCAAATGTATATGGAATCATTAAACCTCATTTATCAAATCAGTTGATATATTAAACTTCTTCAGA
This sequence comes from Allium cepa, assembly GCA_030765085.1. Taxonomy (NCBI): domain Eukaryota; kingdom Viridiplantae; phylum Streptophyta; class Magnoliopsida; order Asparagales; family Amaryllidaceae; genus Allium; species Allium cepa. Next base: position 177,049,698 of record CM060946.1, read on the forward strand.
TCTTGGAATTTTTCCAAATCATTTTTCTCATTTACTTAGGAAAACCTTTCCGAATCTTTCATTAAATCTTAATCAATGATTTCTTATATTCAAGTTATAACTTTTAACTTAGGGAAAATATTTCAAAATCATTCATTAAATCTTAATCAAAGATTTTCTTATATTCAAGTTATAACTTCTAAAATTATGGAAAATATTCTCAAATCATTCATTAAATCTTAATCAAAGATTTTCTTATATTCAAGTTATAACTTTTAAACTTATGGAAAATATTCTCAAATCATTCATTAAACCTAAATAAAGTTTTTCTTTCTTAACTTCAAATCATTTTCTTGCAAATCGAAAATTTTCATAACAGAGTACTACTGCCACCTTAAATATGTAAATTTCACCTCTAGGGACTAATGGCAAGTTTCGCCTCTAGGGAGTAGTGGCAAGTTTCACATCCAGGGACTAATGGCAAGTAATCCTACATCATGAATATCTTTGTCTTTTAACTTGGAAAAACTTAAATATAATCTTTTAGGCCAAGTAAGTTCAGGGCACTGGTTGCTCCATCCCTAGCCTTAGTTAAACACCTTGTTTTATCATCCCAGATCTCACAGGCGGGACAAATGTACTAGTCATTTCCGCAAACTCAGTTTGTTATTACATTCAAAACTCTTCACTTTTTGTTTAAGTGGTATAAACAATTCATCTTAACAATTTATTTAAACTCTTATTAAAACTTCCAAATCATTTTTATATTATTTAATTATTCCTTTAAAATCATTCACAAAAGATTTAGGAAATAATAGTTAAGTTTAAACTCATATTCAAAAGGTTATAGAATTCGCAGCAGAAAAGTGTTGTGGAAAGTGCTATATAAGCCTATTTGATTTAAACAACTTTTAAATATTTGAAAATTCATATTTTCCATTCCAAATCTCATTAAAACCATTTTAATAGATTTATCAAATTTATTTCATATTTTTAACCATTTTAAAATATCATTTATAAAGAAATCCCGTTTTGGATTCCGAATTGCAAAACCGTGATGTTTTTAGAAAATTGTTTTGGACATATTTCAAACTCTACTTAACGAAATATTGATTTTATTCTTCGTTTGGAAACTATGGATATAATAGACCGAAAAATTCTTATCTCGAAGAATTCCGAGCTATATTTCACTTTGTACACATATTTAACTTTTATGGCACGAAATCGCGAACTACCGTTACACGACGCGTATAGTTTTGACTTGTTTCTCAATTTCTTTTTAAACTTCTTGAAAACACCTTTAAATGTTTATAAAACATTTCTAAATCATTTTAAACTCATTTTAAACAATATTGCAATATTTCAAACTCATATTCCATTTCACTTCACTTTATAATATTATATCATCATAATATTATTTCTAACCCTTTTAGATATTTTGAAATCATTAAGAGGCTAAAAATTTCCATAAACACATTTGTATGGATTTAATTCTCATTTAGTTTACTATGGTTAATTAATAATTATTTCTCTTATCATTTATCAAACAAGTTATCATCCACATAATCAATCATATAATCAACCAATTTGCAACCAAGTTGTCAAACATTCATTCAACATATTTAAACTTTCAAATCATTATACTTGAAATAAGTTATGGATTTATTAGTAAATAAGAGTACTCACCTTTAACTTAACCACTCTTCCTACCAACATTCATATGCAACAACGCTTCTCATAAATCCTATTATCTTCACCAAATCTTTTCCGTAGACTTTCCTTTTGATTCCGGCAGCACTTCCTTCAGTTTTTCCCACTCCTAAGCTTCACAAACTTGCTCCTCTTCCTCATAGGTTCGACCATGCCTTATTCTTCCCCTTCCTTCATCGTTTCTTCACTTCTTAGATGCTAAACCATGTTTAAATGGTATTCTAAGGTCTTTGGTAAAGTTTGGTGGTGTTTGAAGTTGATTTGATATGGTTTTGAAAAAGTTAGTAAGCATTTGAAAGAGAAGAAGAAGCCATTAAAGAGAGCTTCAAGGAAGAAGAAGAAGGTAGGAAAAGGTGTAAAATAAAGTGGAAGAATGGTGGTCTTATTTATAGAAAAAAACGAGGTGGTAAATTATTAAAATATCCCTTTACCAAATTAACAAAATAACCTTACTTACTTATAAAGTAATCTTATTTTTTTTTCAACACTTAAAGTCACATTTCAAATCATTAATTTATGACATTTTCACTTAGATATTAGGTAATGTATGTAATAATTATGTTCCTTTGGTTTGATGTTTTACCTTTTGACTTTTGTACTTGTTTTGTCTTTTTGTGCTTACTTTTTCTTAATTGTTTTCTAGTAGTTTCTAGCCTTGTTTAGTAAAAGTAAACTTGATTAGTGAATTAATTAATACTTACACTATTTGAATATATATTCCTATATAAGAAAATAAAGGTGCGGTGACGTTGCGACAACTTTAATCGAAAAAACGTCGTTTTTCGGCAAAATGTTTTACGGTCACATTTTGACGTTTTAGTTAAACTATTTATTTATATAAACCAAATTTAAAAATGAACTTTTTACTTCTTTATATAAATTAAAACACTTTATATATTAAAATCATATTCAAATAATATCAAAATCTCTAATTTTACGGTGTATGTAAAACTGACAAAATGCGACAAAATTTGGTTATTTTTGTAAAACGATTATGAACATACTTATAAATATTTTAATATACTTTTATTATGTTTATTAGATGTTTTCAATAAGATTTATCTTTTTAAATAAATATTTAAACCTTTTTATTTAAGCATTTATCTTATTTTTAACAAAACTTAACTTTTGTTGATTTGTTCTAAAATCCAAATTTATACTCTTTAAATTATCAACTATAAGAATAAATAATTTCTCTATTATTATCTATTGTCTATAACTTATTTATTTATGTTTTAAACTTTTTTAAACTTAAAACAAATGAAATCTCTCATTTTCTAAGTAGCGAAATTACAGATCGTTACATTCTCCCCTACTTAAAAGAATTTCGTCCTCGAAATTACCCAAACAAAAATTTCCTAAAACATTTATCTTTAAACTTAATTCCATATAATGTACACATATCAACCATATGAAATATCTTATTCGATCTCCTATTCGAATAGACAACTTTATTTCTGAACTAGTATCGATCCTCCGATCCTCTAGTGCGGACTTTAATCAGGCTCTTCGCTCAAAAACTTTGCTTTCCTTGCATAGCTCTCAACTATGATAGAAAACTCAAGTAACCAACCATAAACCCTAATCAATGTTCGTCGTCAAGAATCGAGTGATAAATCCTTTTTGAATCGGTGTAAACACCTCAAAGTTCCGAACTCGAATCTTAAATCAAAATTTATGTGATGAAATGATCTACATATAATATATGTATTTATTAACCCTCAAAACTTTCATAAAAACTTTAACTTAAGTCAAACACTTTATAAAGGTGCTTTTTTATATAATCCCCTTTTATTATTTATTTTCAAATATTTTTAATCAAAGAAAATATTCTAAAGAAACCATTTTCACTCAAAAGATTATTTATCTTAAAAATAATTTCCTACAATCTTTTAACTCGGTATATTTCCTTTAACACTAATATTATTTACGAATCATTTCGTAAAACCATCGCTTAAGTTTATTACATCTTAAAACTTATGTAAATCAATCACAATTTAAAGACTTAAGTCCGCATTCTTAATTAAGGCTAGAATTCATTAATAAAACATCTTCTAGGCTATAATTTCCCTTTTTATTTATAATCATATTTGAAAATTATACTTATACAATTTCATTTACTCGAAAATATTTCACAACCTTTTAGTTTTCAAAAATTGCTTAGCTTCGAGTTAGGTATGATTCGGAAATTTTCGACTCTCCAAAATCATCGGAAATCCCGCTTTATCTTATCAATTAGCGATCCCAATTTATCTTTAGTTTAAACACTTTTATAAAGATTGCTACTCAATGATTCACATTATCTCCTATAACTTACGAAAATTATATAGATCGAGTAACTCAAAAACAATCCAAGAAACTGCGTACTACCAATAGCATCATATATCCTCTTAATAAGAAAAGTAATACTTAGGAGAATTATATACCATCCGAACACATCTCTTGGCCATTTTTAGTTTATTTTCGAGTCAATCGAATTAGTTATCATAAAATACCTCTTTTTATTTGAAATAATACCATTTTCAAAATCCTTCAGAGATTACTTTGTAACACATATCTTATAAATTCATTTTATCTTATATTAATTAACTTCATTTTGAATTTCCACAATTCTTTAAATTACTCGAATTTAAATTCTCATTCCTTTTATATATAACTTTTACAAAATCATTTTCTATTATTTAAATAAATTTTTATCTTATATGTTCATTCCTTAAACAAATCTTATTATCAAACACCTTATAGTCAAATCATGAAACTTAATGCACATGGTATTTGTACTTAAACTTTTAAATCAAGCAATTGATCAATTTATTATAGTAACTTAACATTATCATTTCTTAGTTTATTATTTTGGAATAGGTATTAAAGATTTTAATTACCTTATTAGATTTCTTACTTATCGACTATCTTTATGAAACATCTTATAGTTAAACTGTGAAATTATAATCACAAGATGTTTATATTTAAATTTCACTAATCCTGATTTCTAACTATACAACTTTTTAAAATATATACTTTATATTCAAACTATAATCCTAGGTAAAACTATTTCAGTTACCTTTTATTTCAAAATTAGTGTGTCGGTTCACCTTGTTTAAGTGTTTAGGAACCCTCATATATAACGGTGATCAGGCGCATCGATAAGAATCCATAAATCACTCAATAGATAAGTCAACACAAAACATTTTTATTAGTCACTAACAAATACACACTCATATATAATACACTCAAACTCATTCTAGGGTGTTACTAACACTATCTCTAATGAGTTACTCAACCTAGGGTATTACTAGCCTTACCTCTGATGAGTCTTTACCCAACCAAAGCCAAGGTTCTCGCTTAAACTTCAGCTCTGATACCAAATGTAATGAACCGTTTTTCCGTACCCTTTGAATCGACAATAAACCACACATGTCCAACTCAAATTGCACGAATAAGCGGATCATTAAGGGTAGAAAAGAAAATAAAGACGGAACAGAATCTCACACATATGGAATAACATATATTATTTCAATAATAATCTTTACAGTGGAAAATTTTAAATACAATATCAAAGTCTAACCTAAATTCAGCTTGGACAGTTATCACACCTGCCCTTACAAATGCTGACAAACAACAAACAAAACTAACAAACCACAGTGGATAATCGAATACGTCCATACGATGATGAAGATCTCCAACTCTCCTCTGGAAACTCCAACCATCTTCAACTAAACCTGAAACTACTCGGATCTGACCCGAGTATTAAAAATACCCAGACCAGTCTTGATAAACCAGCGTGAGATACTCGAAATTTAAAATGACTATGTTATCAAAACCTTTGAAAAGAAAGGTATCTCATACGACCACGTCCACACATAAACACGAATGGGTTTTTACCTTATGATAACCAAAACACTTTTATATATCAAAACGTTTGATATTATTTCTAATGGCATTCTTTTGAAAACACTTTTCAAATAAACTTGTTCAAATAAGATATCAATATCTGGACAAAGTCTAAGGTAATATATCCGGACTAGGTCAGCGGAATATACCAACGGAATATATGATACCAGAAAGGGGCACCTAAAATGTTTGCAAGTCATACAGCTATTTTGGGAATACAATCAAAACCGTAAATCTCGTAGTGGGATTGAATTTCCAACATGATAGGAAACTAGTGACCTTTTCTCTGACCCACGCATAACAAACAAAGTTCCCATGGTGCCTTAATCGCTTTTCTCAAACTAGTCACATAGAAACTATACTTGCGACACTACAAATGATAACCAATAGTTCCCTGCTTTTCTCAAGCTAACCACTTTATCCACATGAGGCAATAAAGAGGCCCAGACGTATCTGGTACCTAGGGCTCAGAACATCTGGTAACCCAAATCACTACTATCCGAAATGCGAGCATACATCTGACCACATAGAATCCCATCATAACCGGGGTGCGACGCTCACGAAGCTACGATCAATTTCTTCAAAGCCACGCGTTTCATACAAAACCACGCTCTGATCATAACAGGTTCCACTTTGAATGCCACACAGTCATTCCACGTCACATGACTGATTTCTAGAAAAGTATAACTTCCTGACCTCATATGTCTCGAGAAAGGGTGTTAAGCTAAAAGAAGTTTCCTTCTCCGCCACCAACTGATATACGTTTATAGAAACCACTCAAATGTTATTTAGAATACAATGTCAGACAAACATCTATACAAGTTCGTTCTAGGACTGAACGAAACGGAAGGCACTTTCCTCGGCCATTACTAGGCGAGAAGCCCTTGCAATCCGAAAAATCTCCATCACGACGAGACTACTGATATAAATAACTCTATAATGGTGGCCAACCAGAGCATGTTCAACAAGCAGTCTTCATGCTATGAAGATTCACGGTCTTCAATAATCATCATCTACAACATGTCTTCACTTTCGAACGTATCATTGGTTCAAAGTTGTTTTCGGATAGGAATCACCAAATCTGACTCCGGTTCCTTCGAAACCAATCGTCGCTTTTAAAAAGATGTTAAGTTCATATGTGGATATCAATCATCAATCAATTACTTCATCTTTTATCTTAATCAAATATCTTTCATAGATATATTCTTTTCAAATATATATGGAATCATTAAGCCTCATTTATCGAATCAATCGATATATTAAACTTCTTTAGATCTTGGAGTTTTTCCAAATCATTTTTCTCTTTTACTTAGGAAAACCTTTCCAAATGATTCATTAAATCTTAGTCAATGATTTCTTATATTCAAGTTATAACTTTTAACTTAGGGAAAATATTCCCAAATCCTTCATTAAATCTTAATCAAAGATTTTCTTATATTCAAGTTATAACTTTCGAAGATTTTCTTATATTCAAGTTATAACTTTTAAACTTATGGAAAATATTCTCAAATCATTCATTAAATATTAATCAAAGATTTTCTTATATTCAAGTTATAACTTTTAAACTTATGGAAAATATTCTCAAATCATTCATTAAATATTAATCAAAGATTTTCTTATATTCAAGTTATAACTTTTAAACTTATGAAAATTATTCTCAAATCATTCATTAAATCAAAATAAAGATTTTCTTTCTTAACTTCAAATCATTTTCTTGCAAATCGAAGGTTTTCACCTCCAGGGACCAATGGCAAGTTTCACCTCTAGGGACTAATGGCAAGTTTCACCTCTAGGGACTAATGGCAAGTAATCCTACATCATGAATATCTTTGTCTTTTAACTTGGAAAAACTTAAATATGACCTTTTAGAGCATCCGGGCTTTCCTTTCGATTTGTTCCACCCCTCGCCTAAGAAGAGAAAACATAGGCCAGGTAAGTTCAGTGCACTAGTTGCTCCATCCCTAACCTTAGATAAACACCTTATTTTATCGTCTCAGATCTCACAGGCGGGACAAATGTACTAGTCGTTTCCGCATACTAGGTGTATGATTTAAAGATACTATATATGTATAGTATAAAATGTTTTGATGATGGCTCTGGGGAAAAAGGCGCTCCCCTAAAATGAACTTCTCAGGAGTGCCACCGGGTGGTGCTGCCTTGAGCCCCAAGGGGGGGTTCTAAAGTTGATCCTGTGAGGAGTCCAGACGAAACTAGTTCATGGGGATTTTGAGTAGAGTATACCATAGCGAAAGTCGTGTGTGCCGCTTAGAGCCAACAGTTACATGGACTTTTGCTGCGACGGCTACATAACCCAGGATGTAACTGCGATCTATGGTATAACATAGCGAAAGTCATGTGTGCCGCTGAGAGCCAACAGTCTGCGTTTGATTTTATATCGGCAGACTGCGACCTATGTAGGAGTGGAGGGGTTTCATTTCGACAGCGAAATCAGAGGCCGTTGAGAGCCTGCAGTTACATGGACTTTTTTTGTGACGGCAACGTAACCCTGGATGTAACTGTGATCTGTTGTGTGAGTTCCATGGCGTAATGGAGAGGCCGCTGAGAGCCTACAGTTACATGGACTTTAGCTGCGACGACAACGTAACCCTGGAATGTAACTGTGACCATGGATGGGTGTGATGATTTCCAGAGCATTCTCACCAGAGATGTATCCTCTATTTTCAAAAACTGTTTTCTATATTTTCAATAAAATTATTTTCCAAGTATTTTCACTCGGTGTTGAAAACGGGTCTGCTAAGTACTTATAGATTTTCAGTCATACACCTGATCAACATATGACCGAATATAACCTGTGAATTTTAGGGATCCTTTTTTTAAATAATTTAAGGTAATAATATTTAGCAAATAGCCTGTGAATTTTAGGGATTTCAGTAAAAAATTTCAAGTTTTGAAAAAAATCAATAACTTTATCATTGAATTATATAATCTGATTCGTATTGATGAATCATGATTTTTAAAATGAAATTGGAAATTTCTCGTTTGAAATTTGAGGAGATCTTTGATGATTAGCAATTTTGGGTATTTCGGTTACCCACGGCGAATGGTGTTGACTGAAGCACCGAGCTTTGGCTCGAAGGAGGGTGGAGCATGGTAGAGTAATGGAAAATTATGGTTGTATTTTTCTAAGGGCCGTGGCAATCAAATTTGGTTAAACTAGGGTTTAATACCCTTAATTTGCCATGATCGGGAACAAGATGACTGGGTCATCTCTGGTTGATCGAGCTACAAGGGATTCAGGGGACAGGTGGCGTGAAGTTCCAGTGAGGTGTGACCGGAGGATGTGAAGCTCTGGTGAACTACATCACCTGAACGAGACAGTCAATGGTCGAAGAGTTCTATTCCTGGGGGCATGATTTTGTAATTTTTTCGATCTCGTGATCGTTTGGATAGCTGGCCTTGAGATCGAAATTGGAAACGTTTTTGGACTTGTTGATGGTTGTCTCAGGTGCCGGAGTATCGCCGGTGGTAGGTGCACGTGTACAGTTTGGTCGCGTGCACGATTTGATGATTTGTGTGAAGTCACTCGAGTTTATGATCAGGGAAGAAATGGTTGTGCTCGGGTTTTTTTATCAGGAAGCTGGTATATGTTTATTAGCATAACTGTTGAAGAGAGAGAAAAAAGAGGAAGAAGAAGAAGTGTGACGCGGGATGTTTCAGGATTTACTCGAGTTGTCGACCGGGGTTTTTCAGGGTTGAGCTCGGGGTTCAACTCGAATTTATTAGCAAGATTTCCTTCGGTAGTTCTCAAGTATAATATCAGATTTAAATTTTAAATCTGGATTCAATGAAGAAATGGGATTTGACTCATAATTTAGTCAGTGTTCTAAAACTATTTTTAAAATAAATTTACTTGCTTGAGGAATCAATGCTTTTATTTTGAGTTAAGAAGTTGAAAAAAAATTATTATTAAAATTAAATCAGTTGATTTTTAAGTACATTTAACTTGATATGTAATTAAGTTGTTTATTAAAGAATTAATACGTTTTTGTGTCATATGCTAATAATAAGAGATTTTAAGATTTATTTAGAGGTAATAAAGTATTAAAAGGGGTATCTCGAGATAAATTAAGGATTTAATTATAGATTAAATAAATGGATAAGCAATATAAAAGTAACTAATTTAATTTTGATTTTTGAATAGCTAATTAATTAAATAATTATGAGATAATTAATTAGAGATTTAGTAATTTATAATTCAGGATAAATTACTTAATTAGAAACTATTTAAGGCAAATAGTTAATGAATTAATTAGGAAATTAAATATGGGTGATAGTTAAATTAATTTGTGTAATTAACTAAAGGCTAATTACTTACTATACTTAAAAGTGACAACTAAGGATTGGTTAATCAAGGCTAGTCAATCAAGAATAATTAAGTGATAAGTAATTAAGAGGCTATTACTCAATATAAGGAATTATTATGAATAATTACTTAATGAAGTAATTAAAGGAATTAATTACTCAGTATAACTTAGTTGATGTGGTTAATTTTAGTTAATTAATTCAGTTTAATTAATTAAAAGAAATCAATTGATGTGGAGATAAGTATAATTACTTAAGGTAATTAATGAGGTATAATCACTTAGTGAAGTAATTGGTGGACAATTACCGGATGTAATTAATTTAAGGATAAATACTTGATTAGGTAATAATTACTCAGTGTAATTGAAGGATTAATTTATAAAATTAATCAAGGAGTTGATTTAATTGATGAAGTAATTAAGGAAAGTTAGTTTCTGATTGTGATTAATCAAGATTGATTAATAAATGTAATTAAGTTAAATTTAATTATTATATGAAATTTAAGAATAATTAACTAGTAGAAGTAATTAGAGGATTATTAATTTATGTAAGCGGTCAATCTGGCTTATTAATGATTAAATGATAATGGGTGCTTTGAATTGGTTAATATCTCTGATATAAATTGTTTTTGTGATATGATTTGTTGGATAGACGATGATAATGTGATTATCAATCAATTATGAGTTGCTGTGTAAAAGTGTTATTCGACAATTTAAGTTGAATTATATTTAATTAGATATCTTGGAATTAGATGACATTGGATTCGAAGAGATCGGAGTCGGGTATTAGTAAATATCCGAAACCACTTCGATTCCTTATAGATTGATATTTGAAATCAATAGGCTGGTATGGAATGGTTTAAGTGAATTGGACCATTTAATCTAAGTATTGGTACTTAGAAAATGATGTGTGAAATAAGTAATGTCTATAACAAATTGTGAAGTTGTAAATTGATATAAGTTACCCCGGGTTTATATATGTAGTATGCTTTTGTATTCCATGTTAGATGGGTTTACTCACGCTGGTTTTCTAGCCTGACCCGGGTGTTACTTTGATGTAATGCTCGGGTCGGACCGAGTATTACAGATTTTCAAGTAAGGACGATCTGGAGCTCAGGAGGCGAGCTGGATGGCTGGAACGTATGGAGCGTACCCGATGTGATATATAGTTATATTTAGGACATGTTGTTTTATAACTGTCCTATACTTTGTAAATGTTATAACTCTGATATATGAAAATGTAAATGTACTGATACTGTTTTTTTTGTAAACTGTTATTATGTGACATTATATTTTGATCTGCTGCGAATGTGAGGTTTCTATGATTGTTTTCTGGTGTTTCTTCTTGTTCTTCTACCTCTTCTTCTTTTTCTCTAACTATCTGGAATTTTCTGGTTCGGAAATTCTGGGTCGTTACACATCTTTAAGCAGCCTCTAAAGAAATATTACTGCAAAAATTGTTAAACATCGTATAAATTGAGATCTGCGAGAATTGCATGCTAATTAGCTACATCCACTTTATGGAACTTGTAATTGATGCCCCGCTCACTATAATTTGCGACTACAAAAATATAGTTACACAAAATGTGTGTGCATGCATGTGAAATATCACCTCTTAACATCGGTGATACAGTTCTTAAAACAAAATTAATTAAGAAAAAAATCTAGCATAAACAACATTAATATAATACCGATAAAAGGTGGTACCTTCTTACTCCGCATTCCGCAAAAACCACTTCTCCTTATTCTCCACGTTGATCCCTTAGTCATGTCAAAGGAATGGTAGCCAGAGAATTTCCCTTCACGAAAACATTAACATATGCTATAAAACATGGTTACAGATAATAGGTTTATACATTTTCTCAAAAAAGGACCAATAAGGAAAAAATTATTTGCATGGATGAAATAATATAGTACAATATAAATTCATTATCAATAGGGTAGATCTATATAGGTCAACAAAATAGTTAAAAGCTGCAATTCAGAACTTACTTCACAATCCAATAGTCCCATGTTCAATGTATAAGCCCCGTTCGTAGTTTGACTGGTCAAGATCCAGTTTTTGCCATAAACCAAATATGCCAAGAGTTAGTGATTTGATTCATTGGTGCTGCATAATATTTATAGAAAAAAGTGTATGGCTCAGTAGCTACATGGGTCGTTCATATTCATTTCGAAAAAATTTCAAGTCAACCTAATGTGCTCATGCAACAATTTTTAGAAAACTAAAAAATAATGAATAAAACAACCATAAATTCTAATACAATAAAACAAAATTAGGGATTGATGTATTACATATAATGTTTTGAACCATTTCTATTTTCCGTTATACACACACACACACACACAAAGACCGTCGGCGACGACAACTGAGCAATTAACATACATCTTTTGTATGGTTGCGCAAACAATATAATGTATTTTGCATAATATATAACCAACGTAAAACAATAAAAAAATAGCGATAGTAAGCAAAGCAGATAATTAGAAATAATATCTGAATGTGACCTTGGAATATAGAAAAGAAAAAACACTATATGTCGTGATTAAAAAGCAAACATAGGCTAAAACCATAGCTCGTGAAATTTATTTATTCTAGAAGTCCAAAAATGAAAGGAAAAAAGAGGTAACTTTCTCGGTTTGTTTTTATTCCGATTAGTAGCCATGATCATAGGACTGTGATCATATTTTTATAGTTTGTAGTATCAGCTCATAGAAACAACACAATATAAAAGAAAACCAAATTATAGTAAAATCTCTGAATGCCGATCGTAAGGTACTTAAATTGTATGTTCAGTTTTATTTCAAACTAGTTGTCCAATCATATACTAGCAGGTCGAAGTACCGAAATTACGTATTTGAATGCAAAGTACTTAAGCACAAAGATAATCATATTTTCCTTTCAAAATAAAAAACATCAGGATAGAATAATATAAAAACTTGTATATAACCATCAAAAATAACGAATTTTAGCTTGACATGTAAACTCTACACAATTTATATTGTGGAAATTAGGTTGGAGGGCTTCTCATTCTAAGATAATAAGTTTTAAGAACAATACTTATGAATAATTAGTTTTAAGTATAATTTATAGAAAAATGATAAATTCATTTGTCATTTTAAGTTTTACAATAAAATGACAAATTCATTTATCATTATCTCTATATAACAGAAAATAACTTCATTAATCTTTTTTCTGTAAATTGTCCTTAAAACAAATTTTCAAAAATGTCATCCTTTAAACCTATTACACTGCACAAAGAAGCCTTTTGAGTGAAAATCCTCATTTATCTTTTAAATATATTAGCATCAAAAAAATTTGCATGGTCAATTTTCATGTGAAAATTTGTAGTTAAAAAAATGTTGAAAACAATAGCCTAGTTTGTTGGCAGAGTCGCATTTATCGTCGCTCTTGCCACTCTGTCCAAAATCGATCGGATGTAGTTCTTTTTATTTCATCCATGGAAAAATCGAATGGGCTTAAATGAACGTTATAAAACGTTCTCTAAAATAAATGGGTTTTGATCATTTCAAAAAAAAGGTTAAAAAAATTTGTATCAAAAATAGAAGTGCTACATTAACCCAGTCCGGTCGGTCAACGAACACATGTATAGTGGTCATGCATATGCTACCTACTCAATTAAAAAGTAACATTGGGTGTCCAAAGAAACTAAGAAAGCCATATAAATATGAGTTCCATTCACTCATATCAAAGCTTCAGGATGACTCGTCAATTGTAAAAACTTTTGAAAGGAGGGATTCAGCCACAAATGTATTCAAAAAATGGATTAATGCATGCATACTTATATACGTTTGGCGGAGCACACTTTGGATTGTCCTAACCATTGGATTTAGATTAGATGTAGTGGGCAGATGTACAAGGTATTCTACTACCCGCACAGTAAGATCTTTATTCTTAAAATAAGAATATGGCAGTGCAATGCAGGAACTATAATGCTCAAAATTACATGTACTTGGAGTATAGTTGTTTTCATCTTCAAGAAACCCTGACTAAAATTTTCTTAATTAATTATAAAAGGGATAATAGTTAATATAATAAAGAAAACGGTTCAATAGTCGATAATCAACCGCATGAATGGCTTAGATGTAAGCTTTTATAAGAAAACTACGTTAAAACATGGCTAAACACAACATAAAGCATCTTCTACTACATCACAGCAGGATATACTCAAGTAGATTGATACAAAAGCTATTTATAGTTACAGAAGCAAATATTCATGCCAAAACGATTTACCAATGTGGTTTATTGTAAGCAATCTGTTATTTATCATATCTTCACTAATTTGAATATTAGACTTGCTACTCATTTAACTCAATAGAGTGACAGTATTTCCGCTAAATCTGAATAGATCCAGACTATTGCAGTATCATGTTGAACATAATAGTTCTTTAGAGTCAGTGAAAACACTTGTGGCATGCAGGTATATATCAATTGGTACTTTGTCTCTTATAACAAATAAGTAACAAGTCCATGCCTTTGGTGTGCATTGAAAAAAGTGGAAAATAGTAATTGTTAACATTAATTTATTCATTGAATGTATGATACCAGCCCTTTTTATAGATTTTCTTTACATATTAATTAGAAAAAATAGACAGTATTTGTCAAAAAATTCCTTTACACTAGCATTGTCAAAAAATATCACATAAACAAAAAGCATGTTAAAGCTACTTTAATCAGTGTATTTGTTTTTATTTAGTTAGTTATTTCATAGGATAAATTTTCAATGTAAACCACTCTGAAACTCTTACTAACAAAATAGGCTAGCATGTAATTTACTATCAAGATACGCTAATATAAACTCAACCAGCAAATGCAATCATTTTAGAAACATTTGAATATTATATGTATGAGTTAAATAAGATATATACAAATACATAAATACAGTATACATATAGTTATTCTAAAGAATCTAGAATCCATATATTTCAAGCTGACATGCTTTAGAAAATATTCCACCAGTTAATCGTTTCAAGAGAACCACGATTATATAGTGGGAGTCTTGAAAGTGCATTTGTAAATGCTCTTTATGGGAATCATATTAAATGAATGAACTTTATGATTTTTGTGTGATTTTATTAAGAAAAAACAAAAATAGTAATCATAATAAACAGAAACTAAAGTAGAGAGAAAGAATTGATGGACACATAGAAAATGCATCCCCTCGGCGACCTACAGCCATTAATATAACTAGCGATATTGCAAAACTAAAATGTTAAAGTCATGAACTCCATAAGCTATGCAATAAAAATTCGTATAACACCAAAGTCATAGCATACATTAATATAAAAACTTATTTTCCAAATGTATATTGATAAAAAATATGCAATTCAATTTAAGTAGCATACTTAATTGGTGCAAGATGAAGAAATGTACAAACCATTATTCCAAATATCTGCGGGTATAAATATCACGATACGAGTGGACGTTAAAAAATATATGAAAACGATGCTATTAGATGTACAAGTTGTTAAAAAATAGTTTCTTCTAGGAACTGAATAACACTTGCATTGAAGCTCGTACACTTTTTGATAAGTGTTTATGTAACTTGCATGAAAACAAATAATGCAGGACTAATATTGTGACTATATTTATGTAGACGTTTAACGTACATGTTAAATACGAGTTCCATTAATTTTTGAAGTTGCTTTCACACACTTGTCAACTATGATTTCGTGTGCTGGATTTTGTACTACATAAACCATATTACTTTTGAAATCATCAACTATGAACAAATCAAATCACCGTGAATCAATATACACTTCTCTATAATCACAATAAGAATACAATACTAAAAAATAACTTTATAAGTGATGTATATCATTAATTTTTGACACTTATTATTTTATTTTATGAAGCTGGTTTAACTAGAGTTCTAATTTCTGTTGGTTCATAGGTTTTGATTCCTGACATGTAACAACAATTCACGAATCTACGACTACGACAACATCCGGACTCAATGACACAAAGTATGGTTCGTATAGTTATATATTTTATCCACAGTCATCAAATATGTATATAAATTCTAGTTTAGTGCTTTGTTAAAATCTTTCTGTAAGAATCATCATTCACATTCAAATAAACTTGCATGCTTTTTAATCAAAACCAAGTTTTTAAAAAAAATGCGTGGAGCAGAGCTCGAAACCGCATCACTAGTTCAGAAGGAAAGTGCTCTAACCAAATGAGCTATGATAATTTTTGTTACAGGCTGAATTCAGTCGGCTGAATGCCTGCATTCAGACAGCTGAATGCTGAAACAATATTGTTGTTTCATAATATTCATCCGTTTGAATGAAAAAATTCTACCGGCTGAATTAGGCTAAAGTTGGCCTATTTCTTTATTGTCTTCGATTTAATCCAATTCAGAAGGCTAAATTAATAAATTCGGCCGGCTGAATTTTTTCAACTAATATTTTTTTGAACAGACACCTCTTTCGTGAACAACCTTCTCCTATGTGAAGAGTTACACCCATTCACCAGTAGTTGCAATTTCTTAACTACTATATATATGCATATAAGATCAAATTACTTCACTAACTTGCTTATACTTGAATCATATTTTCTGAATTAACTACTTTCTGGAATTCATACATTCATTGCTTACAATCACAATTCTATATTTCTTAAAGCAATTGGAAACTTCCTAATCTTCATATACACACAACTACACACATCATACTTGAGGATAAGAATATAGGAAGGGTGTACTACGAGTGACAAATCCATGTTATTCAGAACACACAAAGTCAAGTTAAAATCTAGTTTGTAAGAAAGTCATGTTCGATTGCTCAAGCGGTCAAAGTCCTATTCTGTTGCTCATGCGGTTAAGTCCTATTCAGTTGCTTAGGCGGTAGAAGTCCTGTTCAGTTGTTCTGGCGGTGTAAACCTATTCCTTTGGGTAAAGTGAGAGTTGCTAGTTTTAATTCTAGAAGGAGTCTGGGATTGGACGTAGAACGGGATTTCGAACCAGTATAAAAATTCCTAGGGTCATTTTACTTTACTTCTATTATTAATTTCCGCACTAGTTATTTTTATACTCATAGTCGCATAAGTAGATAATTTAGTTTATATCGCTTTGCCACTACATTTACACTGTTTACAACTGTTGGCCATTTCGATCCTATAGCATAGTAGTCACTATGCATAGCGACTTTCATTTGGTATCAAAGCCTGGGATTCTAGAGATCGTAACAACATCCTAGAATAAATGGCTATAAAGAGATCTATCGAAGGAAATAGGAAGAGGAAGAGCAATAAAGAAGAATCAAAGGAGAAAACAAACAAATGCTTCATGGCTAAACTCGGATTACATTCGGTATGCTTAGATTCTTTGAATAAAGATCTTCTGTTAGCACATGATGAATTATTAAAAGATTGTAAAACCTTTAATAAAGTTAATCCAATTATTTTAGCTAAGTTAAAAGATTGTGAGCAAGAAATATCCAGTTTAAAAGAGGAAAATAAATTTTTGATAAAAAAGTTATATGTTTCAAAAATACTGTAGAAGAACTTGTTTCACAAAAAGATTTCCTATAAAAAGAAAACAAGCAGTTAGAAGAAAAAAACGTTGATCTTTTGGAGAAAATCTGTGTTTTGCAAAATAAAAATACTATGTTTGGAAAAGAAAAAGATTTTTTTCAAAAGAAATTACGGATTTGAAAAGAAAAAATGATTTATTACAATCATCTTTAGATAATTCAGAATCTCAATTTTTTCTTCTCGATTGTACGATAAAAAGGGAGAATTCTGAATTAAACAAGCAAATTGATATTTTGAAAAACAGTAATATTTCATTAGAAAATAATAATTTTTAGTTCGAAGCTAAATTTGATAAACTTAACACTAAAGTTACAAAATTTAATAAAGGTTAAATGATTTAAATATATTTTGTCTAGTTCTAGACCTTTACATGACAAAAGTGGTTTAGGATATAATAAAACTGATCATAGAAATAGCACTAGATACACTTTCATATATAGTAAAAAATAATACTGCTAGTACTAGTAACTAAGATAGTTTTAAAACCAGTTACAGTCATAATAGTACTTTGTTTAGAAATAATAGAAATTATTCTTCAAGTACTAAGCTAATGACTAATTGTATTAAGATATGGATTCCAACTAATATGATTGATCAGGATAAACAACTTTATATTAGCAACTACTATAAGAATGTGATTTCTAATGAAAACTATATCTATAAAGGTTCAACCATACCCAAATGGGAATGGGTTCCTAAAAATTAGGAAATTATAAGAACCTTGGGTATCGCATGCTTTAAATGTTAATTTTTTCTAATATATTACATTATAAGTAGTAGTTATTTTGTTATATATTGTTCTATGGCCACGCTTATGTGAAATATAATTTATGTCATCATGTAAACCTCCTTTTTGTCGATGATGAAGGGGGAGAAAGATATTTCTCTAACACTATTCGCCGGAATAAACGACGCATATATAGATTAAGGGGGAGAAAAGATTAATTATTTACAGGAATATATAGCATAGATTCAGGGGGAGAAATCAATAGCCCAATTATAGGAATATATACAGGGGAGAGATAAGTCGACAAAGCTTGTCGAAGATTCGTCCATAACAAATGGAGTGGTCATTATAAAAACGAGGGAGAACGTCGGATCATAGGTTTTGATTGCTGTCATGAACAGAATCTACGACTACAACAACATCAAGACTCAACGACTCAAAGTTCGGTTCGTATAGTTATACATTTTATCAAGAGTCATCAAATATGTATATAGAGTCTAGTTTAGTGCTCTGTTAAAATCTTTCCTCAAGAATCATCACTCACATTGAAATAAACTTACATGCATATTTTAATTAAAATCAAGTTTTCAAAAAAATGCATGGAGCAGGGCTCGAACCTAGCTCACTAGTTCAGAAGGCAAGTGCTCTAACCAAATGAATTATGGTAATTTTTCTTACAGGCAATATTCAGCCGGCTGAATGCTGAAAAAAAATTATTATTTCATAGTATTCAGCCGACTGAATCAGGCTAAAATTAGCCTACCTTACTGTCTTCAATTTAATTCAATTCAGAAGGCCGAATTAATAAATTCAGCTGGTTGAATTTTTCCAATTGATATTTTTTAAGTAGACACTTCCTTTTATGAACAGCCTTCTCCTACATGAGGAGTTGCAGCAATTCACCAGTAGTTGCAACTTCTTAACTACTATATATATGCATGAATTCAAGATCAAATTACTCCACTTACTTGCTTATACTAGAATCATATTTTATGAATCAACTACTTTCTAGAATTCATACATTCATTGCTTACAATCATAATTCTATATTTCTTAAAGAAATTTGAAACTTCCTAATCTTCATATACACGCAACTTCACACATCATACTTGAGGATAAGATTATAGGAAGGGTGTACTACAAGTGACAAATCCGTGATATTCAGAACACACAAAGTCAAGTTAAAATCCAATTTGTAAGAAAGTCCCATTCGGTTGCTCAGGCGGTCAAAGTCCTATTTCGTTGCTTAGGCGGTCAAGTCATATTCGGTGGCTAGCGGTAGAAGTCCTGTTCGGTTGCTCCGGCGGTGTAAATCTATTCCTTTAGGTAAAGTGAGGGTTGTTAGTTTTAATTTCAGAAGGAGTCTAGGACTGGACGTAGAATAGGAGTTCGAACCAGTATAAAAATTTCTGGTGTCATTTTACTTTACAGCTATTATTATTTTCCGCACTAGTTATTTTTATACTCATATTCGGGCATAAGTAGATAACTTAGTTTATATCGCATTGCCATTGCATTGTTTACAACTATTGGCCATTTCAATCCTATAGCATAGCAGTCACTGAGCATAGAGACATTTATTTGGTATCATTGCTGACATGGAACAACAATTTCCAATTATTCTCTGATAAATCAATATTATAATGATTGAAAACAATATTCCTTCTTATTTTTCCAATCACTGGGCTAAATAAAATGCAATTTTGTAGTTTTGAGGACTTTTAGGTTTTGTTCTTTCAATTTCTACTTTTCCAAAAGTCGACTGAATTGCACGTTAAGCTACAACATTGTTTTGCAAGAGTCAGGTTCAGCTTTACCCAAAATAGTATCCACTAAAAAGATGGAACTAAAAATTAAGAATTAAATAGGACGACAATATAGTAACCAACATGAAACTAATCTTACTCTCAACGACGATGGGCTAATTACTCCTTACGATGATGGTTGTCGATCAGTATCAACGAGAACGACTATGAAGTGAGCCAATCGACTACAATATGGATGAGGACGAAGGCACCGATTCGCTTCCATTGATGAGCTACAAGCGAAGATAATTTAGCTCGGAGGAAGATTGGAATTTCTTTTAGTTTTTTATTAGATCGGTGTTCTAAAATTTTGGTCATTTTTTTATTGAATACTTGGAAATGGAGGGAGGAAAAATGAAATGTAAGTGAATCTCATAGTGTTAAGGTTAGGAAATTAGGGAACTTAGCGCCAAAATAATTGGTTTTAATGGCGACTGTTCATAAACGTTGTTTGCTTACGTTAAGAAAGTAAACTTTTGTTATAGTGGTATATGGTAAATATAATCGAAGCTATATAAATAAATCTATTTGAGAGAAGAATAAAGGTTTTAATTTGTTGAAATATTTATTAAATTATTAAAAAAGGGTTTCAAAATGGTTTATATATTACGTAATCTTTTTAAGTTTTTATTTGAGATTTCAATTCAAATAAAAATAAACATCAATTAGTTTATTATTTAAAAATGATTACTGAGCGGAATTATAAATTATTAGTGAAGTGGGTTGTATTTCATTTCTTGACTTATAAATAAAGTTTTGAAATATAAAGTTTGCACTTGTAAAACAAAGAAACGAAAGAAATATGCTTTTCTTTTCTTAATGGGTTTAATAACAATCTAAAGCCGATTTAAAAGAAAACATAAGAACGGTTTTCCTTCTCATTTTGTATTACCAGTACATACTCTTTGAATAAACAGAAAATGAAATAGAAAATCAAGTTCCTCTTAACCCTAAAAGCAAATCATCAAATTAAATTAGGAATAAATTGCTAGAAAATCCATTAAAATCAAGGTAATGAGTATGAAACCTATTCTATCTTTTAGATTGATTGATTAATTTCAGTGTTTATAGTATTTGATTCTAGTTGTTGTTTGTTTTGATTTGTGATGTTTTCTAGGGTTTGACGATTCTAATTTTAAGCTATAACTCCTGATTATAAGGAGAATAAGTGAGTTAATCCTCACAAAATGTATCTCTGATTATCTAATTGCATGAGTATGAATTTTATACGAATTGGTTGAGAATATTGGAATGTGATTTGCTGTCTCTATGAATGCAAACTTGTTTATTAATCTCTGTCAAAATTGTTTGCTATAATTGAATTTGAACCACTTTTAAATGTCTTAATTGCTTTGATCAATTATTATATGAACGCATGTGTATTTCAGAGTTTATATTACAAACGCATGTCGCCGAAATGAGCTGAAATAGCGTGTTTTAGTGTTCTTCAATAGTGGGGAGAAAGGACACTTGGAACTCATGTTTAGGAATCCCATCGGTCGACCTAGAACGTGAGAGTGCTATTTGTTCTCTCCGTTCTCTTGCTTAAGCTTATATTTTGCTTACTTTGCTTTATGGTTTCTTATTGCTTTTTTTCAATTTTCTAAGACTAGATTCTCCAAATTTTGATGATCCTTTGATCTAATGATTTTTGAAGTTGTATATATATAAATCTATCTAATATATATAGTTTGAATACAAGAAATTTTCAAAAGAAAGTTTACTATAATTTACTGCTTTCAAACTTATTTTGGAATCTATTCAATTTATTTTATAAATAGCTATAAATAGTAATTCTATACTAAATATAGATAAGTCGAATACCTTATGAAGGTAGACGTATGGTTTAAAATGTAAGCTTATATTTTATAAATAAAGGTTTGTACATCTATGTAGCTTTTGGAATGTGGTTTATATAGGATATTTAAACAACTATATATATATATAGGATATTTAAGTATTGTTCTTTATATAGGATATTTAAACAACTATATATATATGTATTTTTTTATTATAATATCAATCTAAAGAATAGCTTATTTTATCAAGTGTTATATATATAGTTGAATAAAAAATGAGTTATAGATTTTTAAAACGAGAAGTTTGCAAGTAAGTTTATATATAAAGTATTCTAGAAATCATTACATATATGGTAAATATCATATTATTTGCTTTAAAAACATAAACCCTTATTGGTTTTTCTTGTGCTTTCCATTGGCAATATACACCATTTTGGCATTCTTTTGTGATTTTCGGAATTATTGCTTTCAATCAATATTTGTGTTTACTTGAATAAGAAATCTAATTAAATGATTTAGCAATACAAGTGTTATGGAACATTTGTGTTAGTTTATCGGTTAATTCTTGGACTCATTGAATTGAATATTTTAGTCAAGCGGGATTTACAATCTTTTATTAAATATTTAAGTATCGCAAAGTGGTTATAGGACGTTGGACGATACTCACATTACTATAAAACAGGCCATTTGCTTCGTTGTATAACCAAAGCAAATGAAGATGATGCAACGTCGATTTCTATAGCATTGGTTGTAGGACCAAAGCAAACGATGGTCATTTGCTTCGGCCATTTGGAAATGACAGATGCAAAACTACCGCAGCAAATGAGGATGCACATCGAAGCAAATGATGTTCGTTTGCTTTGGTTGTTACCAAACGACCGAAGCAAATGCCAACTGAATGAAAAAAGGATACCGTTTTTGGTTTTTAAAACCCGAAACCGTATCAAATTGCATTTAAGAACACTACAACAAAGACCTTTAGAACATTGCTTTTGGACCCAGGTGGAATGACTTCAGATGTTAATTCAAACTATTAAATATAAATCATTGTTCATGATTATTTATAAATCATCAACTATAAAATATTGTGAAAAGTGTGATTTATACTGAGAGTGTTTTATGTGATAATTACTTGTAACTTTTGTTTTTAATAAATAAATTTTAATGAAAACTAGAAACATTTTTAATAAATAAACAAGTACAGAATGTACAGTTACCGGGTAGCGAGAAAGATTTAAGTATATTCAATAGCACATCGAATGTACGAAAATCATAAATGTTATGTTTGACGTTCACCAATAGATGTGCTCATCACTGTCAAACACAGTTCCATGAAGCTATCAGTGGTTAATTCGGTGCCTTTGGTATCCACTTTTTCCTATAGTTCAAATGTATTATCTATTTCGATGTTCCAAATAAAAGGAGAAACTTTGTGAATTAAGCATAGAAGCTACTTCAATTTTGTGATGGCATCAACTTCAAGATGATTGTAATATCCCGGAATTTCCAGGAGTTTAAAATGCTGATAATCGCTTAATTTAAATATTTGAAATAGATAAAACTGTTATTTTCAAAAATAATAATTAACCAAGTAATATTTTAATTTTGGTTATAAATTGGGTTTATAGTAAGAATAATTATTTTGTATTGTGTAAACCAATTCTAAATTGGTGTATTGTTTTCAAAATTTATAAGTATGTTTAAAATGTATTTATATCTATGTATTTAAATCTGTGTATTTTAAATTGATTTTAAAATAAGATATATTATTTGTAAATAATAATGAGCTTATTTTAAAATAGTTTTTTATATTGATTTAAATTTATTTTAGATTTGACTTTTTAATTTGACTTTGAAATGAATATAAATTTGAATTCAAGAGTATATATACATCTTAAAATATAATTATAATATGCTTTGGTTTTAAAAAAATAATATAGATAATATTTTAATTAGAAATAAGATTTTGTTTTATTTTTCTTTTATAGAAGTTTATCTAAACAAATTTGATTTGTGTTTATATAATAAAGAATAATTACAAAGGCTTTTTAAAATAGTATTTAAAATAAGTTTGAAATGTTGTATATAATTTTATTTGGTTTCATTTATTTTTAAAAGATTGTATTTTATATAAACTAGCATACATTTATAAATGTATAAATGTATTTTTAAATTTCAGAAACACATTAGTAATTAGGAGAATAATTTTAAAATGCTTTTAAATTTCTTTAAAATTAGAATAGAAATTAATATTGACAAGTGTTTACTTTTAAAACACTTTATTAACAAGTGTAAACCATTTGTGCAAATAGAGACAAGTGTCATAATATTTGTATTTTCTTTTACTTTTATTAAAATCTGAAACTTTATCCTATATAAACACTCTTTTCATTTTTTTCCCTTTTTCTTTAAATCTTTGCTCATGCTTAAAAAGAAAACTAAAATCTTCATGCAACCTTTATTCAAACACCCAAAAACCAGAAATTTTCAATTAAAAATCTGCATCATTTTTTTTTTGTATGCAAATCTGAAGCAAAATGATTAAATCATTTGCATACACTCTTCAAAAACCCAAATACTTTCAGAAAATCAAACCTGTAACCTTTTCTAAAGCCTGAAACATTCTTCTCATGATCAAATGCCTGCAGTTTTTCTTAAATCAAAAATCTGCATTTACATTTCTCAAAACTTTCAAGAAGCATGCAAGTAAATCCAGTTTTTATGGCAAACCTGTCAAAAGTATTACCTGAAAACAAATTCAGTTTCAAAGCTCCTGATTGTAAAGCTTCAAGTTCAAAGTCTTTTGCAAGTTTCCAGTTCTATCATCTCTGCATTCTTAAAAAAAAGGTGAGTAAACATTATTTACTATAAATTAAATTAGTGTTTGTCCATTTCCAATAAGTTAATGATAATGTTATATGAGTTGCCTCTGTGATAGATTTTATTGTTGCTTAAATTTGTGCATGCTTATTACTTTCCCTTTTGCAGTTTTAAGTGTTTACAAATGTGTGAAAAAAGTTATATTTGTTCATTTATGCATTTTTAACACTTGAATAAAAACATATTAGCTAAGTATTGTTATAAACTAGGTACTGAATATATATCATGTATTATTGGATTAAGAATATGTTGTATTTGGAAATAGAATAGAAGTAATTTGTTACTTCATTAAAATCAAATGTTAAATTTTATTAATTGAAGCTTATATCTTAGATCAGTTAGTAGAATTAGAATTTTGGAAGCAAGTATCTCAATTTTTAAAATTATAGTGAGGATGGAATTGGGGTTTCCTGAAAATTTTGAATTCCGCAAATTCTATCGATTTTGTGCATTTGGGTGATTCAAGATTGTTGATGGAGCTAGAATCATGGTTGTGGATTGAGGCAAAAATCATTTAAGAATTTATAAATCATTGTGGGTTTTGAGTTTTGCCTGTGATTGATTTAAACCTAGTTCGGGAAACTTGCTGTAAATTGGCTACTGTAATCTTCAAATCCGCATCGAGCTTGGAGAAATTTTTGGGGAAGGAAGTGCGGTGGGTCAGTAGCCAATGGCTGGAGTTGTAGTGGATATCATCGACCGGAGGTGATGATTTTGGGAAGTTCTGATGTTAGTGTTGGGTTCAGATTCACCTGGAATGCTCGATTTTGAATAAGGATGAATTTTGAGGTTTGGTGGGTTGTGGAGGCTTGTAGGGTGGTGGAGTGACTCGGCGGTGGGTTCGCCGATGACCAGAGAGGGTCCGGCAATGGTGCAGGTTGCACGGTGGGGTTGTTTGTGTCATAGTGAATTGGGTTTTGTTTTGGGTTTGGGTTCTGGGTTGTAGCACGGGTAGGAAGGGAGTAGGACTCGGGAAGGAGCTCGTGTATTTGGTTGTGGCTCGGGGGAAACTCGCGTGGCTCTGGTTTTGGTAATGATGCGTCAACTGTTTTGTTTTAACAGTTTATTTTAATTTTTAATTTAATCAGTTTTAAGGGATTTAAAATCCTTGTGCTTTGTTCTTGGGTTCCAGTAAGGGTTGAACCCAAGTTAAAGTGTTAACAAATATTTCAAATTTAAATAAAATAAGTTTTAAACTTTAAGAAAATTTTAAGTTAAATTTAAAATTCTTGTTTTGAAATTGAATTATTTTTATGAATAAACTTGTATAATGTTTTAAATATCTTAAGGTTAAAATCTTAATATTATTTCAAATCTTATTTTGGACTATAAAGAGAATTTAAGTAAATGTTTTATTTAAATTGATTAGTGGAAATGATTTATAAGTTTACAATTAAAGATTTAGATAATTTATTATCTTGAAATTAGAATTGCTAATTAATGATTAAAGGAAAATTAATTAATGATTTCTTTATTATTTAATTTAATTAATGAATTAAGTTAAGATAAAGATTTCAAGATTTATTTAAGATAATATTTTATCTTAAATAATAATTAAGAATTTCTAATTAGTTAGTTAATTAAAGAATTTTAAGTTAATTAATTTATTAATTATTATTTTAAAGGAGGTTAATCAAGTAATTAATTAAGTATAATTATTTATTTAATTAACTATTAATTTAGATGATAATTTAATTAATGACAAATGATTAATTAAATTGTAATTACTTATTTAATTAAGTAATTAAGAGTTAATTAAAAATAGTAATTAAGTAATACTTAATAAAGGTTTAATTTAGTTTTAACTAGGTTTTCTTAATTAATAATTAAAGGATTATTAAAATAAATGCTAGTTAATTAAGAATTAATTAACTATTTTTATTTAAGGTTAATTAATTGTAATTAAGAATTAATTAATTTTAATTATGGATTAATTAATTTGTAATTAAGATTATTAATTAATAATTAAGTTTAGTAATTAATGACTAAAGAGTTGATTAATTAGTTAATTAAGTTTAATTAATTAATTAATAAAAGTAATTAGTAATTAATTACTTTTTATTAAAGGATTTATTAATAATTAAGGATTATTAATTAATAATTGAAGATAATTAATCTGATAATTGAAGATTAATTTGGGTTAATGAGTAATTAGGGATGAATTACTCAATGTTGTTTTATGAGATGATTGAAATTAAGTAATTAATTAATTTGTTAATTAATTAAATATGGTCACTTGATAAATGATTAAGTATTATTACTTAATAAGTTTGATAAGGTTAATTACTTAAGATAAGTAATTGATTAATTACAGAGGTAATTGAGTTAGATAAATTACTGATTGGAAAGTAATTTTTAAATTACTTGTTAAAGTAATTAAAGGTTTATTACTTGGGTAATAAATCAAAAGGTTTATAAAGTAATTAAGAAGTAATTAAGAATAATTAATTATTGTATTTAAGTTGATTAACTAAAAGCAATTAATCTAAGCATGATTAATTAATTAAGGTTCATTAATTGTTATGATTTATGAAAATAATTAAGGATTAATTACGAGTTAATTAATCAAGGTTGATTAATTAGGATGATGATTAATTAATTTGTTTAATTAAAGAATAAGTAAGCAAGATATATTTGGATGAAGTAATTAATTTAATTAATTTTAAATTAATTAAGAAATAATTAATTTAATTCACTTTAAATTAATTAGAGATGGAAATAGTTAATTTAATTCATTTTAAATTAATTATATTGTGGTATGAGTAAATCATTGCTTATGTATGAATGGATGACTTTGATTGTCTTGAATGCTGTGTGATCTCAGAAATGAGATAAGTATGTTTGTGTGATATGAATGCTTGGTTGCATTGTAATGATTACATAGATTATCAATTGGGATGTTGATATATGGATTATCTATTATGATATTGATAATGTGGATTACCTGTTATTTGATAATGCTGATTATCAATTATTGATTTGTGAATTATCTATCTGTGTGTATATAGATACTGTAATTTAATTGTTTTAAAACCTTTAAAACAACTTGGACTTAAAAGACACGCTTTGGATTTCGATGAGACCGGTATCGGGTTTCCATATTTGGATATCCGAAAACCACATCGATTCCAAATAATGTTAAATCGTGAGTCAAAATGGAGCTTTGTGAAGACTCGAGTTGTAAGGACTATGAGTTAGTATAACTCTGTGGGTGATTCCGTAATGAGTTGATGGAATTAGTTCTTATAGATTCGAGATGGTGGTTCAGAGTGCAAGGGTTATTGTCGTTAACTCTGAGGGTGATTCCAAAACGAGTGTAACGAGATAATGCCTTCGGTTTCGTTCGAACCCGGAATGAACTTGTATGGATTGAATGCTTTTAGAACATCGTCAAGTGGACGATGAGCATTCTAAGTGATATGTCCTATAAAGGTAATCGAAACCTCAAGCCACATCAACCGGGAATGGCTAAAACAGGGGAGGTGCAGCAAGGCTTCGTGGGTCGCACCCACTGGAAAGTAAGATTTACCCCTGTCTAGAGGTCCCTTTTATTTCGGCTGTGTGGACGGTTGAATAGCTACAACCGTCGGGGTTGTCTTATTCGGAACTGTTCAGTAAGGAACGGGTCAGGCTTTGTGTTGCAGGGGATTGGGAGTAATCCTCGGTACAGTGATCTAGGCCACGTACTGTGACGGGCGGTACCCAATAGCCCTGCCATTGTATGGAATCCAAAATCCAATAAGTGCCAACGGTTTTGATTGTATTACCCACTTTTGTGGCTAGTAGCTGGAATTTAATGAATGTAACAATTTCGGCTATTTCATATTTATTTGAAAACCCTAGACACTATTATAATATCATCGGATTTCCTATCAAATGTTTTGGTTAGCGTAAGGTAAAAACTTTTCCATGTTTATGTGTGGGAAGTCTTACGTGATACCTTTTCTTTCAAAAAGGTTTTTAAAGTTAAGCAACTTTAACCGTTTACTCACACCAGACCCATGTCTCACCCGGAGTTTATTCTGTTTTTCTTATACTCTTGGGTACTCAAATTTTTTACGAGTAGCTAAGGGATTCAGGTTAGGATTTAGGTTGGCTTGACGAATTCTGGAGGAGCAATGGAGCAGGAGGCTTCTGCGTATAGCTATAGAGTATTCCGCTGTGTGTTCTCTGAGTTGTTGTATTGAGTTGTATAACTAGACAGGTGTTTATAACTGTATAGTATGTGTTGTTTTAGCTGTGTATCTCTCATGTATACGATACTATGTAATGTATTATGTGATTAATATAATTTATTCGTTCCGCTGTTTAGATTCTGATGTGTTGTTTCTTTCTTCTTCTCTATCTTTTCTCTTTTCTATCCCTTTCTTTCTTAAAGATGATGCGATTTTCTGGTGATAGAAAGTCGGGTCGTTGCAGCCGGTATCAGAGCATTAGGTTGAGTGAATACCTAGGCACTATAGTGGTGTCTTTCTTGAGAGAGCGTACTTGTAATTTTTATATATAACTATATATATATATATATATATATTTATTACTACCTATCTGTTGGGTTACCTGTTCGGGTTTTCCAATATAAGTTATAAAGGTAGATGAGTAGTGGTGTGTGTAACACGACTACCATTGGTTGGAGTTTGAATGTTTGAGGTTGGAAGTGTATTTGTCGAGAATGTAGACATAATACCGTCTCGAGTAATCTTTGAAGTTTGGTATAAGGATTTCATTGATCTCTGAAGGAAACCTGTTAAGGTTCGGAGTTCATCTTTGAAGTGTAAGTTTGTTTGCGCTCGTGTGAGCGGATTTTTGAGAATTTGGATCTGTCGGTTGGGTAGAAGTAAGTGATGGTATTTTGATACCCCAGGCAGTAGTAGCTGCGTGATGAGATGCAGTGACTATGGATTGTCTCCGAAGATGTTTTCTTTCGGAGCAAGTTTAAGGAAGTGTGTCTGTTTCAGAGTTGTGGCTGGGTTCATCAGGATGTATGTGCTCAGTTGGAGGTCCGAGTTTCTCCAAGAACTTTGGATAAGAAGTCTTTAGCATCTGTGTTAGCAGGGCAACTCGGGAATGTTCTATGTTTTAGCAAAGAGTTCTTTTTGGCTTAGCAGTTTTTTCTGGAATGGAGTTCAGAAGCAGAAGTGACGACCTGTTTCTTAGTTGGATTAGTTAGTTAAGGATAAACTGTTCTGATTAGTGGAGAGAGAACAGTATCTTGGATATTGGATTCGTTGATCGCAAAAGTGACTTGTGATGGTTTGACAATTATCAGATAGTCTTTGCTTGGATTTGTGGCATCTCTAGAGGATGTAGGAATTATGGGATTGCTGAAGATTTTTCTAGATATATCTTCAGGGAAGTTAGAGTTTTGCCCGCATTGGAGATTGAGTTCTGAATCGACTAGATGTCAGGAGTGATAATGGTCATTCAGCTGGGTAGAAGGTTGTCTCATAGGTTGATTGTTTGGTGTAGCAGCTCTGTATCTTTTGGAATTTCTGTTGCAATCTTATTTCCAAGATGTGATGTTTAGTCTGTATTTGTGTTCTTCTATGGCATTTTCATCTGCTCCAGATCAGAGTTGTGCAGCGGAAGCAAGGTGGCTGTTGACTTGTGTAGAAGCAACTGGACTTTGCAGTATTTTGGATTAGAGATTTTTCTTCTGAATTTATTCTTCAGAATCTGAGGCAAGTTGGCGAGTGATTCTGTTCTTGCTTTTATAGATGGGAGAAGTTGTTTTCTTCTGTTGATAGTAGAGTTTGGTTTTGATTTTGGACTGATCTTGTGAGGATCAGTTGTGAGTTGATCCAATTTTTTTGTAGAAATATCAGTAAAGGTTGAGCTGATCGGGTAGGATCTATAGGCAGCCGGATCATCCGGTAAGTTTTGAGGTTAAGTAACAGGAGAATTTGGAATTCGAAGTTGGAGACTTCGATGTTGTTAAGGTTTTCTCTGGTAAAGGGAGCAATGAGATTTGACGTGAGCTCCGAAGTATATTGGATTCTTATGAGTTTTTGTAGAGATCAGTGCTTTGGTTTGAAGAGTTGAATTGTCAGTTTGGAAGACTGGAATTCAAATTATTTCATGTGTCTCTAAGGAAGTACGTGTATTGGTTCATCACTGGTTTTGGGACCAGTAGTTCTGTGAAGGTTTTAGTTGTTGATCAGACTTGTCTATGGTCTGGTGTCTTAGGTAGATTATAGATCTAGCTGAATAGGAACTCAGTAGCTTATAAGTATATAGCTAGTTTAAGTTTAGTAGAGCGACTATCCCTTTGTCAGTACTGGGGAAACTCGAGATATTTTAGGAAGTTCATCCGGATCTGTGTCCGGATAGCTAGTGTTGTTTGATTGAATTGGTTGTTTGGATGAAATTGTTTGTTTGAATTATAGTGTATGGCTGTTATGAATGTTTGAATTGGTTGAAATAGAATAAAATTAAACTGTGGATTATCTTTGTTTTAAATTTCGAGGACGAAATTCTGTTAAGGGGGGAGGATTGTAATATCCTGGAATTTCCAGGAGTTTAAAATGCTGATAATCGCTTAATTTAAATATTTGAAATTGATAAAACTGTTATTTTAAAAAAAAAAAATTAACCAAGTAATATTTTAATTTTGGTTATAAATTAGTTTTATAGTAAGAATAATTGTTTTGTATTGTGTAAACCAATTCTAAATTGGTGTATTGTTTCCAAAATTTATAAGTATGTTTAAAATGTGTTTATATCTATGTATTTAAATCTGTGTATTTTAAATTGATTTTAAAATAGGATATATTATTTGTAAATAATAATGAGCTTATTTTAAAATAGTTGTTTATATTGATTTAAATTTATTTTAGATTTGACTTTTTAATTTGACTTTGAAATGAATAGAAATTTAAATTCAAGAGTATATATACATCTTAAAATATAATAATAATATGGTTTGGTTTTAAAAAAATAATATAGATAATATTTTAATTAGAAATAAGATTTTGTTTTATTTTCCTTTATAGAAGTTAATCTAAACAAATTTGATTTGTGTTTATTTAATAAAGAATAAATACAAAGGCTTTTTAAAATAGTATTTAAAATAAGTTTGAAATGTTGTATATAATTTTATTTAAATTTTATTTGGTTTCATTTCTTTTTAAAAGATTGTATTTTATATAAACTAGAATACATTTATAAATGTATAAGTATATTTTTAAATTTAAGAAACACATTAGTAATTAGGAGAATAATTTTAAAATGCCTTTAAATTTATTTAAAATTAGAATAGAAATTAATATTGACAAGTGTTTACTTTTAAAACACTTTATTAACAAGTGTAAACCATTTGTGTAAATAGAGACAAGTGTCATAATATTTGTATTTTCTTTTATTTTTATTAAAATCTGAAATTTTATCCTATATAAACACTCTTTTCATTTTTTTCCCTTTTTCTTTAAATCTTTGCTCATGCTTAAAAAGAAAACTAAAATCTTCATGCAACCTTTATTCAAACACCCAAAAACCAGAAATTTTCAATTAAAAATCTGCATCATTTTTTTTGTGTATGCAAATCTGAAGCAAAATGATTAAATCATTTGCATACACTCTTCCAAAACCCAAACACTTTCAGAAAATCAAACCTGTAACCTTTTCTAAAGCCTGAAACATTCTTCTCATGATGAAATGCCTGCAGTTTTTCTTAAATCAAAAATCTGCATTTAAATTTCTCAAAACTTTCAAGAAGCATGCAAGTAAATCCAGTTTTTATGGCAAACCAGTCAAAAATATTACCTAAAAAATAATTCAGTTTCAAAGCTCCTGATTGTAAAGCTTCAAGTTCAAAGTCTTTTGCAAGTTTCCAGTTCTATCATCTCTGCATTCTTAAAAAAAAGATGAGTAAACGTTATTTACTATAAATTAAAGTAGTGTTTGTCCATTTGCAATAAGTTAATGATAATGTTATATGAGTTGCCTCTGTGATAGATTTTATTGTTGCTTAAATCTGTGCATGCTTATTACTTTCCCTTTTGTAGTTTTAAGTGTTTACAAATGAGTGAAAAAAATTATATTTGTTCATTTATGCATTTTAAACACTTGAATAAAAACAAATTAGCTAAGTTTGTTATAAACTAGGTACTAAATATATATCATGTATTATTGGATTAAGAATATGTTGTATCTGGAAATAGAACAGAAGTAATTTGTTAATTCATTAAAATCAAATGTTAAATTTTATTAATTGAAGCTTATATCTTAGATCAGTTGGTAGAATTAGGATTTTTGAAGCAAGTATCTCAATTTTTAAAATTATAGTGAGGATGGAATTGGGGTTTCCTGAAAATTTTGAATTCTGCAAATTCTATCGATTCTGTGCATTTGGGTGATTCAAGATTGTTGATGGAGCTAGAATCATGGTTGTGGATTGAGGCAAAAATCATTTAAGAATTTATAAATCATTGTGGGTTTTGATTTTTTTCATGTGATTGATGTAAACCTAGTTTGGGAAACTTGCTGTAAATTGGCTACTGTAATCTTCAAATCCGCATCGAGCTTGGAGAAATTTTTGGGGAAGGAAGTGCGGTGGGTCAGTAGCCAATGGCCGGAGTTGTAGTGGATATCATCGACCGGAGGTGATGATTTTGGGAAGTTCTGATGTTAGTGTTGGGTTCAGATTCACCTAGAATGCTCGATTTTGAATTGGGATGAATTTTGAGGTTTGGTGGGTCGTGGAGGCTTGTAGGGTGGTGGAGTGACACGGCGGTGGGTTCGCCGATGACCAGAGAGGGTCCGGCAACGGTGCAGGTTGCACAGTGGGGTTGTTTGTGTTAGAGTGAATTAGGTTTTGTTTTGGGTTTGGGTTTGGGTTCTGGGTTGTAGCACGGGTAGGAAAGGAGTAGGACTTGGGAAGGAGCTCGTGTATTTTGGTTGTGGCTCGGGGGAAACTCGCGTGGCTCTGGTTTTGGTGATGATGTGTCAACTGTTTTGTTTTTTAACTGTTTATTTTAAGTTTTAATTTAAACACTTTTAAAGGATTTAAAATCCTTGTGCTTTGTTCTTAGGTTCCAGTAAGGGTTGAACCCAAGTTAAAGTGTTAACAAATATTTCAAATTTAAATAAAATATTTTTACACTTTAAGAAAATTTTAAGTTAAATTTAAAATTCTTGTTTTGAAATTGAATTATTTTTATGAATAAACTTGTATAATGTTTTAAATATCTTAAGGTTAAAATCTTAATATTATTTCAAATCTTATTTTGGAATATAAAGAGAATTTAAGTAAATGTTTTATTTAAATTGATTAGTGGAAATGATTTATATGTTTACAATTAAAGATTTAGATAATTTATTAGCTTGAAATTAGAATTGTTAATTAATGATTAAAGGAAAATTAATTAATGATTTCTTTATTATTTAATTTAATTAATGAATTAAGTTAAGATAAAGATTTAAAGATTTATTTAAGATAATATTTTATCTTAAATAATAATTAAGAATTTATAATTTGTAATTAGTTAGTTAATCAAAGAATTTTAAGTTAATTAATTTATTAATTATTATTTTAAAGAAGGTTAATTAAGTAATTAATTAAGTATAATTATTTATTTAATTAACTATTAATTTAGATGATAATTTAATTAATGACAAATGATTAATTAAATTGTAATTACTTATTTAATTAAGTAATTAAGAGTTAATTAAAAATGGTAATTAATTAATACTTAATAAAGGTTTTATTTAGTTTTAACTGGGTTTTCTTAATTAATAATTAAATGATTATTAAAATAAATGCTAGTTAATTAAGAATTAATCAACTACTTTTATTTAAGGTTAATTAATTGTAATTAAGAATTAATTAATTTTAATTATGGATTAATTAATTTGTAATTAAGATTATTAATTAATAATTAAGTTTATTAATTAATGATTAAAGAGTTGATTAATTAGTTAATTAAGTTTTATTAATTAATTAATAAAAGTAATTAGTAATTAATTACTTTGTATTAAAGGATTTATTAATAATTAAGGATTATTAATTAATAATTGAAGATAATTAGTCTGATAATTGAAGATTAATTTGGTTAATGAGCAATTAGGGATGAATTACTCAATGTTGTTTTATGAGATGATTGACATTAAGTAATTAATTAATTTGTTAATTAATTAAATATGGTCACTTGATAAATGATTAAGTATTATTACTTAATAAGTTTGATAAGGTTAATTACTTAAGATAAGTAATTGATTAATTACAGAGGTAATTGAGTTAGATAAATTACTAATTGGAAAGTAATTTTTAAATTACTTGTTAAAGTAATTAAAGGTTTATTACTTGGGTAATAAATCAAAAGGTTTATAAAGTAATTAAGAAGTAATTAAGAATAATTAATTACTGTATTTAAGTTGATTAATTAAAAGCAATTAATCTAAGCATGATTAATTAATTAAGGTTCATTAATTGTTATGATTAATGAAAATAATTAAGGATTAATTACTTTATTAAGAGTTAATTAATCAAGGTTGATTAATTAGGATGATGATTAATTAATTTGTTTAATTAAAGAATAAGTAAGCAAGATATATTTGGATGAAGTAATTAATTTAATTAATTTTAAATGAATTAAGAAGTAATTAATTTAATTCACTTTAAACTAATTAGAGATGGAAATAGTTAATTTAATTCATTTTAAATTAATTATATTGTGGTATGAGTAAATCATTGCTTATGTATGAATGGATGACTTTGATTGTCTTGAATGTTGTGTGATCTCAGAAATGAGATAAGTATGTTTGTGCGATATGAATGCTTGGTTGCATTGTAATGATTACATAGATTATCAATTGGGATGTTGATATATGGATTATCTATTATGATATTGATAATGTGGATTACCTGTTATTTGATAATGCTGATTATCAATTATTGATTTGTGAATTATCTATCTGTGTGTATATAGATACTGTAATTTAATTGTTTTAAAACCTTTAAAACAACTTGGACTTAAAAGACACGCTTTGGATTTTGATGAGACCGGGATCGGGTTTCCATATTTGGATATCCAAAAACCACATCGATTCCAAATAACGTTAGGTCGTGAGTCAAAATGGAGCTTTGTGAAGACTCGAGGTGTAAGGACTATGAGTTAGTATAACTCTGTGGGTGATTCCATAATGAGTTGACGGAATTAGTTCTTATAGATTCGAGATGGTGGTTCAGAGTGCAAGGGTTATTGTCGTTAACTCTGAGGGTGATTCCAAAACGAGTGTAACGAGATAATGCCTTCGGTTTCGTTCGAACCCGGAACGAACTTGTATGGATTGAATGCTTTCAGAACATCGTCAGGTGGACGATGAGCATTCTAAGTGATATGTCCTATAAAGGTAATCGTAACCTCAAGCCTCATCAACCGGGAATGGCTAAAACAGGGGAGGTGCAGCAAAGCTTCGTGGGTCGCACCCACTGGAGAGTAAGAGTTACCCCTATCTAGAGGTTCCTTTTATTTCGGCTGTGTGGACGGTTGAATAGCTACAACCGTCGGGGTTGTCTTATTCGGAACTGTTCAGTAAGGAACGGGTCCGGCTTTGTGTTGCAGGGGATTGGGAGTAATCCTCGGTACGGTGATCTAGGCCACGTACTGTGACAGGCGGTACCCCAGTAGCCCTGTCATTGTATGGAATCCAAAATCCAATAAGTACCAACGGTTTTGATTGTATTACCCACTTTTGTGGCTAGTAGCTGGAATTTAATGAATGTAACAATTTCGGCTATTTCATATTTATTTGAAAACCCTAGACACTATTATAATATAATCGGATTTCCTATCAAATGTTTTGGTTAGCGTAAGGTAAAAACTTTTCCATGTTTATGTGTGGGAAGTCTTACGTGATACCTTTTCTTTCAAAAAGGTTTTTAAAGTTAAGCAACTTTAACCGTTTACTCACACCAGACACATGTCTGACCTGGAGTTTATTCTGTTTTTCTTATACTCTTGGGTACTCAAATTTTTGACGAGTAGCCAAGGGATTCAGGTTAGGATTTAGGTTGGCTTGACGAATTCTGGAGGAGCAGGAGGCTTCTGCGTATAGCTATAGAGTATTCCGCTGTGTGTTCTCTGAGTTGTTGTATTGAGTTGTATAACTAGACAGGTGTTTATAACTGTCTAGTATGTGTTGTTTTAGCTGCGTATCTCTCATGTATATGATACTATGTAATGTATTATGTGATTAATATAATTTATTCGTTCCGCTGTTTAGATTCTGATGTGTTGTTTCTTTCTTCTTCTCTATCTTTTCTCTTTTCTATCCCTTTCTTTATTAAAGATGATGCGATTTTCTGGTGATAGAAAGTCGGGTCGTCGCAATGATCAAACGAAGGAAAACAAATATATATGATTACCAGGCTTGCATATTATTATAGAAATTATTCCAATATTTAATAAGCATTTTGTTTAAATGTTTGGAAAAATTACAGAAATGTTTTAAATGGGATTTCAAAACAAAAGGACACAAACAGGTTTTCAAACTGCAAAAACAAATCTCATCAATACCCACAAAAGCAATAGTTTTTTTCATGTAGGCATCCTTTCATCAACCTGCAAATTTGCAAATCAATTCAAAAGTGCTCATTGACATGGGCAAGTAGTGGCATCAGGAGATTTTAAAGCAACAAGCACGTCATCCCAAAAACAAGTGCAGCAGCATCGCTTTCATCAAACTATTGGCATCATGAGTTGCTAAACAGATCGATTCAGCAATCTCCCAAAACACTAATCGGACATATTATAAGTTTTCATGCAGCATGACACGATGCACAAATTCTGTCAAAGCCACTTCAATGCAATGCAAAGTCATAAATTATTATCTCCAAATTAACAAATTGAATCGCTATGGAAATAACACAAGTGAACAATGAAATTAAAAAATGATACAACTAAAACTGAAAGTTATGAGTAAAAATATAGTGGCTTACAGTAAGGGGAACGATTGGATCGGTTAAAGTGGCATTTTGTCAAGTAAGACATCAGATCTAATCCATCATTATCTTCCTTATACAAGCACCGACCAAAACAGCATACCCAAGCATCACGACATTAGAAACAAGCAATTGCATTTGAATGCGACACCAGATCTACTACCATTCACCTCAAAGTTCCTATGCAGTTAAACCCCCATTATTACCCCTTGATAAACTTGTTATATCTCATAGCGTATTTCTACCGCTATGATTTTCCCATATGGCCTCAAATATAGCGATTTCGCTTTAAGCCCCGCTATTTCTGCTATATCTTGTTATTCCCTCTATATTTCGCTATTTTCGCTATATTTCCTTTAAAAGAAATGAATTGAAAAATGATATTTATACATTATAAAAATTATGAAATTAATTTATTTAATTTAATTTTTAGTATATTTTCAAAAATGAAAATACAATAATATTCTATTAAATTCCATTATGTTATATAATAGCTTTTTGTTTATTTGTAGTATATTCGCACATGTTTTTATTTAAAATTATTTATGTATTAATTGTAGTTCAATGAATGTTAATTTTCATTTCATTGGCACTTATATATTTGTAAAAATATTAAGTACGAGTTTGATATTCTATTTTAGAGTTATCCGTTATATCCCGTTATATCCTCGTCGTATCCCCGCATTGACTTTTCGCACCTCCGTCGTATTGAATCTACCAAGCGCTTTAACTGCAAATCCTCAAACATCAACTTCAGATCAACTATGGCCAACTTGTGTTTAATAAGCATTTCCAGATCTCAATCACACATCACATTGCAATTCAGTTCAACCATTGAAGTCTAACAATATATCATATCATCAAATCGAACAAATGATGTCCTCTCATAGGAGCATCTTCAGATCCACGACAGTGAGCAAATCCATGTAACGGTTGTTTCTAGCAACTCCAGTTCGATGGTAGTTTCAAGCAGTAGGTAGTGGAGCATTTATCATCAAGCATGGTGTGAGCTATTCGATGGTAGTTTCATGTAGTAGGCAGTGGAGCATTTATCCTCAAGCATGGTGTGAGCTCTTCGATGGTAGTTTCAACTAGCATATGATGAAGCTTTTTTCTCCAGGCACGACGACGACATTAGTTTAGGCATTGGGTTACATATTTTCAAGTGGAGGAATTATTATTTTATATTACGTGAACCTTTAGGAGAACATAATTTTGGAGAAGTTTTATTTCTAGAGTGAATTAATGTGGAGGAAGAAGTAGTAACTTTGGAACAAATTTTGGAATATTACATGCGAATTTTGGAACCAAATTTTCACCATTTCCCACCGAAATTTCATATCTTCGAGTCAATTATGTTAATCGAGTTTTTAACCTAGCATAATTCAAAAGGATCTAGAACATTTAGATTAAACCAGAACAACTCGAAACTTGACCGAAATGCCTAAAAGGATAAGGCAAAGGAAAATAAGAAGTTTAAGCCTAAAATACACACCCTTTATGGATCAATAATGATCCGATCCAATTGGATCGGAACTGATCGAAAAAGTTCGCTTATGCTTTCTTCTAATCACTTAATTCATGATCTTATACCTCTTCTAAGCCTATTTACCAAGTTTGGTGATACTCCAAGCAACCGGATTCAAGAAGCAAAGAATTATCTAATTCGGACGATAATACAGTCAATTCCATAAGTGAATCATCATCAGAAAAAATCAATAAGCTCTGAAATTATATTAAGGGCATCATAATCAAGCAAGGAAGTCAACTAGATGGAATTTGTGCAAAACTTCATGACCATTTGGATCGATACTGATTCGACCCAAATGATTGGTACCTATCCAAATACTTAAATCAAAATTGCTCGAAACTTTCTATGTTGCTTCCTATTCTTGACTAAATGCTTCAAGTGCAATAGTTCTGGCCCCAGTGCTCCCTAATACCTATAACCATCCTAACTCGAATAGTAAGTGGTTCCTAAATGTATCTCTACTGAAGCTCTACTGTTCTTTTACTCCTCTTCTTCTATATAACAGCCATTAAGAGAGAATCGAGAGCCTCATTTTATCTCTAACAATGGTAGGTTGACCAAACGTAAGAAAACAGAATCGTACTACAATTCAAAATCTTTTGTAATAGTAGTTGATCAATAAAAGATATAAAGTGGATGTAGGCTTCGTTAACAGCCGAACCACCATAAAAATTTCTTATCTCTTTGCTTTTTCTACAATTTACTATTGTTTTTCCTACTTCATTTGCCTTGATAAATAGCGCTGGTGCTTTCACACTCAATTCAGGGTATCGATCCGTTTTTTTTTTATTAACATACTGGTGCTTTCACTAAGAGTTGAACTCGGGCTTAGATCTAGCTATCTACTTTATGTCAGATAGGTTTAGAAGTTAGATCCCCAATCTGCTGCTTAGAAAATTAGCTATTGAAAATCAATGGCACCACGAAGAAAGAGAACTGCTTCCAGAATATCAATAGGAGCTGTAATAGCTGGAGAGGAAACCAATCCCCAACAAGTTAAAGTCAATATCGCCAACAACCCATTTGTCCGACCAAATCCTTGCACAAACAGAGGATATCAGGTGCCGGGATGTTCTATTCAGTAGGAAGTTGTCACTAGAGATGAATTAAATAAGACGGTTGATGAAATTAATCAGAAAATGGAAAAACCCCAAAAAAAATATGCAAAAATGAATGCCCTCTTGACCTTACAATCACTTGCTGCTCCAAGAACTATGCCAAATCCTGCGACCGTCATTAAACCAAAAAAATCTTCAGTTTTTGGCCTAAACAGGAGAAAAGGAAAGTAGCAGCAAAAGGGAGTCATAGATGGAGCTGTAGGAGTCACTGTAGAAGGAAATGCAAGCACTTTACCAACTGTAAAGTAGCCTACGTAAACTTGAATCTAAGAAGGAAAACCTTGCGGGAAGATATAGCATTTGATCTCTCCGACTCTGAACATGGAGAACAACTTTATGAAGACTAGTTGAAAGAGAACACTAACGTACTAAATACTGGCAGAGGCCCAAACTGCTCCAATACAACCAACCTCAAGCCAATAGAATTCCAAGGGAGTGGCTTTCCTAAAGATAGGGGAGCTTAGGCTTCATCCCACAAACCAACACCATTTGTGAGATCAAACACTTAGTACAGTCGCTGACAGCTAACCCATGAATTACCAGACATTTGAGGCATATATCGCGAACACGCTTAATGGTTGAAAGTAAGAATAGGAGAGATGATGAATGTGGATCCGCTCTAAGTCGAACTTCCTTCACTTATGACATTCTGAATGAATGATATCCTAAAAAGTTCAATATACCAACTGTCCTGCCCTACAATGGAACCAGGGACCCGAAAATGCACTTATATATGTACAGTTGGTACATGGATGGAGAGAATGCTTCAAATGCTGTTCGGTGTAGATATTTTCCAATCTTTCTGGAGGTAATCACTTTTATGTTGTTCATTAGGCTCCTACCTAAATCCATCTCCACTTTCGATGAATTAGTAATGAGATTCGTTGATCAGTTCAGGCTTCACATGGCACAACCAAAAGATGTGATGTCCTTATTGGGCCTATTCCAAGGACGAAAAAAATCTTTGAATTACTTCATGAGTTGGCTTAATACCGCAGTTACTAAAGTAAGTAATCCGAATTAAGATATGGTCTTCATGGCTTTGGCCCGTGGCATCTATCCCGACACTGAATTTGGAAAATGGATCAAAATGAAGCAACCTACCTCTAGAAAGGACTTTAATCAAAAGGCAAGCAAGTACTTGAGAATGGAAGAAGCAGAAGAGCTTGAAGGAAGACCTGCCAATCTGCAACCAACTAATGTTGGTCAGAATGGTATGGCTGCAAACCAAGATGCAAATACCTTTCGGACCATCGCCAGAAACACGGGAAAGGACACGAATCAGAAAAGGAAGAACCAAAATTCCAACAAGTAACGTAATTAGTAAGAGGCTTAAAGGCTTCAGGCCCGACGACTATATCCCGCTCAATGATACCCCAGAGAACATATACTTTGCAACACAAGGGACGGAGGAGTACAAGAAGTTGCCTAAAAAGGAAGCGACTGGACAACAAAAGCACTCCTGAAAGTACCGCCATTTCCAGGAAACATAAGTTTAAAAAAAAGGAGTGCCTTTACCTGAAGAACCTGATTTAAGAACTGATTCGAGAAAACAAGCTTCAGGAGTATGTAAAGAAGCCAAAAAATCCTAAATGACCCGTAACACTCAAAGCTCCCAAAGATTGCGGAAACCAAACTGGAGACAGCAAAGAGGGATCCAGACAGACTGATCGGAGTCTTACTATGGGAACAATATTTGGAGGACCTCATCCTATGCAAAAGAGTTGGGGATCAATGGAGCGATATGTGAGCTCACTAAGACACGCTTCGAAAGATTCATGTTTTATGCTCGAAGATGGAACTCTTGCGAAGTAGTAGAGGACCACGAACGATGACATAATGTTCCGAAATCGAGATATTAAAGGAATAGAAGCTTCGCTCCTTGACCCCATGGTCGTGACAGTAGGAATCAGACTACCCATGGTGCAACAAGTATAGGGAGACAGTGGCATTTCTGTAAATTTCTTTTTCAAACACATTTGATCAAATGAAGATCAATATGAATGACGTACCCGCTTGCCAAACAAAGATCCAGGGATTCAATGGTGAACCTAGACAACCCGTCGGAATAATTGAGTTACCTGTAGAACTCAAAGGACACCGAAGAGTCATCCTTATCCAGACCTTTGTGATTATAGATGAAATGTCCACCTACAATGCTTTCTTAGGTCGGCCCGCTTTGGTGGATTTTAGGATTATTTTCGCTCAATGGTGTTAAACCATGAAATTTCCAAGGGAGCATGGAGTTGGGGTGATCAAAGGAGACAAAAGTGCCGCTAGAGAGTCTGACATCGTGGAACTACGTGAATCTAGAAGAAAAGAAAAGAGGAAGAATGTGGGGAGTACTCTCCACATTCATGAACCTACCAAATAGAAATTATAGAGCCACCTATGGCATGCGGACCATAGTCGATTCAATAAGGCTTTGGACCTTAGAAAGAAGAGTTCAGAGGAGGAATGAATAGTGTTGGTAGAATTGACGGTGTCTATCCTAGTCGATATGGATCACCCAACACGGATCGTGAAGATTGGATCACATCTTGGAAACAAAATGCGATTGGAACTCATCAAATTCCTTTGCACCAACCTAAATGTATTCGCTTGGACACATTTTGATATGTGTGGATTTTTACTGGAGACTGCATGCCACGTACTTTATATCGATCCTAAATATACACCGGTGAAGCAGAAGAGACACAGCCTATGACTCGAATGGTCCAAAGCGCCGAAAGAAGAAGTGGATAAGTTAGCGGCAAACATTTTTATTTGTGATGCAAACATACCTCGAATGGGTATCCAACTCGGTCTTAGTCTAGAAGTCTAATAGAAAATGGCGAACTTATATCAACTATTCAGACCTAAACAAGGCTTGCCCAAAAAATAGCTTTCCTCTGTTAAGAATCGACCAACTTGTGGATGGGGTAGTTGGACATGAACTACTATCATTTATGGATGCTTACTCCGGGTGCAATAGATCATAATGCATGAACCTGACCGAAAAAAATACCAGTTGCATCACTGATCTAGGATTATACCGCTACAATGTATTGTCATTCGGCTTAAGGAATGTTGGAGCAACCTACCGATGACTGGTGAATTCCATGTTCAAATAGTGGATCGGGAAGACTATGGAAGTTTATGTAGACGATATGTTGGTTAAATCATGCATAGCTGCAAATCACTTAGATAACCTCGCCGAGATGTTTGAAATACTCCTCAAATATGAAATGAAACTCAAAACACATAAATGTAACTTCGGGGTAGCCTTTATAAATTTATTTGCATAAATTATAAGAACCATAGGTATCGAAGAAAATCCCAAACAAATTACCTCTTTACGGGGAGTCGAAGCCTTAAGGAACAAGGAATTACAAAGCTTGAAAAGAAAAGTTGCAGCACTAAGCCGGTTCATCTTAAAAACAACTGATAAATGTGTACCGTTCTTTAACGCTCTAAAGAAGTGAAAGAAGAATTTCGAATGGAATCAAGCTTGTCAGACTGCATTTAAAGATCTGCTGCAACATATGGAAACTCCAATCCTATCCAAGATGGTGGATGGAGAAGACTTGTTCATCTACTTAGCAGTTTCACCCAATGCATTAAGTGATGCGGTTGTAAGAGAAGAAGCTAAGGTCCAATGAACCGTATATTACATCACTAAACTATTTACTGGAGCGAGAAGAATTATTCGAAATTAGAAAAACTAGCATATTGCCTCTTGTTCACATCTTAAAAGTTACGATCATACTTCCAAGTATACCTGACTAAAGTGCAAATGGATCAACCATTGAAGAAAGTGTTGCACCACCCCGATATCTTTGGGGGGCTTATCTAATGGTACATATAGTTGCGTCTTTGAAATTACTTACCATCTGCAAAGGGCGATCAATGGGAAAACAATGGCAGACTTCATTTTTGAGTTTACGATACAAGATAGCGAAGAAGAAATAGACCCAAAAGTGGTAACACGTTGGAAACTGTTCATCGATGGTGCATATAACTACTTCTTCTTGGGGGCTAGAATAGTTCTCAAAGCTTCCAATGGGCAATCTATTTGTTATGCCTTATGCATGGTATTCCCTACAACAAATAATGAAGTGGAGTATGAAGCATTGATAGTTGGGCTGAAAGTTTTGAAAGAACTCAGGATAAAGTCCGTACGCATCTATAGTGACTCTTAGCTAGTCGTCTGCCACATGAAAGACGAATACCAAGCTCGAGGAGAGAACCTCGCCCTGTATTTATCTAAAATGCAGGAATTGCTGAATGACATCGAATATTTCAACAT
The DNA here is from genome assembly GCA_030765085.1 of Allium cepa. Taxonomy (NCBI): domain Eukaryota; kingdom Viridiplantae; phylum Streptophyta; class Magnoliopsida; order Asparagales; family Amaryllidaceae; genus Allium; species Allium cepa. Next base: position 177,094,243 of record CM060946.1, read on the forward strand.
AACTTATATCTCGAGAGAACAAAACACAAAGGCAGACTATCTAGCAAAATCGAAAAGTTTTGGAAAAGCTTAATCCTTGGGGTTAGTCTTAATCGAAACCCTAACCACTCCAAGCATAAGCAAGATGGATATAGGCTGGAGTTTTGGGACAACTAAAGAGCCAAAATCAGGGATGACTCCAAGGACTACTTGCTCAAAGGGACACTCCTTGCAGACAAGAATCTATGAAAAAATCCCCTTCGGAAGGCTCCCCGGTTTGTAGTAAATGATGGGATTCTCTACCAAAGGGGTTCCTCTACCCCCTTTCTCAGGTGTGTGACTATCGATGAAGCCCGAAGAATCCTCGAGGAAATTCATAAAGGCGACTGCAGAGATCACACTAGGTGGCAAATCTTCGCAAAGAAGGTCCTTCGATATGTGTATTTCGGCCAATAGTAAACGACGACGAATCAAATTATGCCAAATGGTGCGACCAATGCTAAAGATTCAACAAGATCAAAAGAACTCCTTCGAAAGAGCTGACACAGATGGTCAGCCCGTGACCATTCGTAATCTAGGGAATTCACTAGATTTTCGTATTACCAATGGCCCAAGGAGGAGCTAAATATGCTATAGTTATTGTTGACTATTTCACTAAATAGGCCGAAGTGGAATCGCTGGCCACTATTACCACAAAGAAAGTTATTAATTTTATCACTAAAAACATTATTTGTAGGTTTGGAGTGCCATAAAAGATCATCACTCACAATGGGACTCAGTTCAAAAACGTAGAGTTCAAAGACTTTTGCAAATGCTTCCGAATCAACGAAAGCTTTTCCTCTTTTGCACACCTATAGGAAAATGGGAAAGTGGAAGCAGTGAACAAGATCATTAAGTCGACCATTAAAAAGCAGCTAACTAAAGCTAAAGGGAATAAGATTGATGAACTTCCACTTGCACAATAGGCTTTCAGGACAACGTGCAAATCTGCAACAGGCACTCCCTGGTCGCCCTAACATATGGTTCAGAAGCAATGTTCCCATTCGAGCTAGAAGTCCCTTCTCACTGAAGGTATAACTTCAATCAAAGGCAAAACAAGCAACTCCTACTCGAGTTGCTCCATCTGATCGACGAGCAGAGGGAAGAAGACAAGTAAGGAATGTGCCCACTAGAAAAGAGTCGCATGATATTTCAATTCCAAAGTCAGTAACCGCACTTTTGAGTGGGAGACCTTGTCCTCAAACAGGTCTACCCTGTACCAGGAACATTCGGACCAAACTAGGAAGGGCCCTATATAATCGGTAAGAATCTAAGGGACGAAGCATTCAACCTAACAACCGTTGTTGGAATCCAAATTCCTTGAGCATGGAACAGAGAATCGTTACATCTTTACTTTGTCTAAGATTATTTTATGTACTTTCTATTTTTAGAAAATAAGCCATCCCGGAATACCCAAGGCATTGTAAATAAGTAGAACTTGCCCAAGTTTATTAATAAGATTGCTTTGCTATCTAAACTAATAAACTGTGTTCACAAAAGTAATCTGCTGAGTCAGTGGGGCCAAATCGACTCAAAACCATCCAATCGTTGCTTGAAATAGTGGAACCACACTCAAGTATGCCCTATCCACCTACGGAGTCGACGAGAACAAATTGGCTCAAACCATTGGATCAACGGAACTTGATCCCTGTCTTCTAAGTACCATTGTTGCTCCAGCAACACTTGGAAGGTCCCAATCAAAGCCGTGCACCCCTATAAGCCATGCATTACTTCTTGAGCCATGGAACACACTCTCGAAACACAAACTCCTCATGTTACCTGAGAATTGGTAATGTCGAGAGCTTCCAAACCATTTTGGAACGATGTGTCATATCGATCCTAGAAGCCACACATCTTATAAGCCACGCACACTCTTATAAGCCGCGCATACTCTTATAAGCCACGCACACTCTTAAAAGTCGTGCATTTCATAAGTCGCGCACACTCTAAAGTACCGGCATTGTCTTGGCAATGGTTGAAAACTCGTCTATTGCTGGACTAACAAGAATCAATCCACTCCTGTATCAGAAGTACTAGACATGAATCCAGCATTGTCATCCAACTACGATTCGGCAAAAATTCCAATCGTTGACCGACAAAATCTTTAGAATTGAGATGCTCAAATCACAAGTTTTCGAAGATAGAAACCGCAAAATTGTCTCATTTACAGACATCCGAGGAATCACATGGATCAACCGGTCATGTGTTCGGGGTGAACAATCCCGTGAATGAGGTGGCATACACACTAACACTCAACCAATGTAGCAAATACTCACTACACCCTATATGGACTATTGCAACGAAAATACAAGATGTTGCTAGCTACAATGTAACGATAGTTATGCTGATTTTTGTCTATTACAACATTAGCTTCAGGATGTTACCATAGATATCAACACTATGTTGCAGTAGCTATAGACTTATAAAAATATTATAAAAAAAGAGCGTGGGATGAAAAAAAAGAGGGCTGAAATTATTTTTAACGCGGGAAGAAAAAACAAAGTGGCAAAAGTTAACAAAATATTGAAGGGTTTCACTCAAGCCCTTAACAAAATACGTACTCCGCCCAACCTCTTGCAGTTTCAATTAGGGCTTGCATTTTCCCCAAACCTTTCTTGAACAACTAATGGCAACTGCGAATCTGAATAGTCACCCAAAGCAAAAACCATCGCCTAGCTTCGCCCTCCTTCGCGCTGTATATTCATAATCGTCACAAGAATTTTCTTTTTCATCTTCTTTCTTACGTCCACATGGACATCAGGTAATGCTTCTCTTACTACTGAGTTCGCATTATTCGTATTATTACTGTGAATCGCTTTAATGCTTCTCTTCCACTTCATTTTTTTGCTAGCGTGCTTGGGTTTTCGATAGTTGATCGCAGCCTTAATCGTCCGGATCTTCTGCTGCTCAGGTATGATGTTTTTGTTCTCCCTATTTTATGACTGTTTTTCGTTCCTTCTATTGTGATTGGATGTTGTTATTGGTTGTTTTCCATCTTTGCCTCCGTTGGTTCTGATTGAATGTGTTCCTTCCATTGTGATTGAATGTTACTGAAATTCCTAAGTTGTGAGTTTCATCTATTCCTGCTGGGTTGCTTTGATTTTTTCTTCATCCTCTACTCATTTTTTGGTTGAAATTTTGTTTGGGTTTCTTTTTGGGATATAGTTCAAGTTTTTAGGTAATGGGACTTGTAATTTTGTTCGTGACCACCTTCGTGCTGGTGTACACTGTGTTTATTGTGATGGAAATCATGGTCAGTGCTTATTGTTAAATAGCTTTAAACCAATAAACAATACATTTTATTGTGATGCTTTGGTTATTGATCTAGATCATTGTAGTTGTTTGAGGCTAATTAAAATTATTCATCAATTCCAGAATTTAGATTATATATTATATTTGAGAAATGTTATAACATATTAACCGTGGTTTGTGTTCTATTTGTCTCCTGAATTTGTCATATAACTTAGCGTGAAAAATTTCTTTTCATTCGTGCAAACCTACCTATCTTGGTTTAAAGAAATTGGCACTACGTAACTGATTATGTTTCCATCATAATTATTTACTAGTGCTCAATTTGTTTATGTCAGATATTTAAGCGAAATTTAGAAGGATATTAACTTATACGAAATGTTAGTAGTTCATAGCGTAAAGCAATGTGGATGACACTGAAGACTTATCATATATGATATACCAAAGCAACAGTTCCATATGCTAGCTTCATAGATTGCTGAAATTGGAACATGTTAGTATTCGTCTAGATCATGCACAGTTGTGTGTATAGTGCATAATCGTTGCACAACTGCAAATATGTTATGTCAAGACTACATGTAGGTCCTTTAAATATGCTACTACATATTACGTTGATACATGTCACCATGTATAGGTCTATGTCAAAATGTTTCCTTCATATTAGACACTTTATAAATTGCTCTAACATTCAAAAGGTACTGTTTCTGTTGTCTACTGTGTAGATCTATGTTAAAGGTTAAGAAGAATAGTAATATATTAAACACTCTCATCAATAATAGATAATTGTACTTAACAATAATTGTACTCTTCCATGAATTTATTTTCTTTTTAATGACCAGGTCGGCATGGTTCATTATCCAAATCATACGTTGAACCGATAGATAATTATGTAATACATATTGATCAGCAATACATCCCGACATTAACATAAGTAAGTGGTCCTGATTAAACCTGTGCTTGGTAGATCTTGTCTTCATGTACATGAATTATGTTTTTCTCGTCTAAAAGTCGACATTTACGGTTACATAATTGTTGATATGCGCTTATATGATTTTTATTTGATGATAATAAACATATATATATTCGTTTAAATGTATTTGTTAATGTACTATTTTATTTTTCATAGATTAAATAAATATTTGCTGGATAAAATTAAATAACACAGAATTTTAATTCAAACAGAAATTTTATTCAAACAAATATTTATTACAATTTTGAATAGTACAAATTCAAGCTCTCACTATACATATACAATTTTGATTACAAATACATCACAATTTCATATTTACATAAATTTCTCACTACATATCACTCACACTCGTAGTTCATCTTCAACTTCATTCCAGTTAGAATCCTGCATCTGAGCAATCTGCAAAAATATTCGCTAACGCGGTAAAATTGAAAAAGAAATATTTTTGCAATATAAAATAAAATATGGATTTTGAAAATATTATTTGCCTCGGTTATTTGGGTTGTTCGTCATCATTTACATTTGAATTCATCACACACGAACAATGTGACATGAATAGTGTATCACTGTACATGCCACAAGGCCGTGCACACCGATATATACACTTGACAAATTTACAGGGACAAGCGAGCACAGGTCAAACCCAAATTATCGGATTCAACTCAAGTGCAATAAAAATGTCACAACTTTCAGGACAAGGTCAAGTCCGAGCTATAAGTTGGATTCAACATAGGTGCAAGTTCGAGACAACTAAAACAAGCCTCGACCAAAAATCCAAATGTACAAAACCATATGCAAACTGAAACAAGCAATGGCAACAACTATAAAGTATGGAGGCAATGCATATGCCAACAAGATAGGTGGATAAATACATATGCAAATGCCACTGTGGTCTTGACAAAACCAGAACAATGCACAGAACAACTCACATGTATGCAACCTGACCAAAGCAGTTTTCAAGTCAAGTAGAACAACAGTGCACAAGGGCAGTTTCACCAAAACAAATCAGTGTTAACCAAATCAGTGATGAAGTCGCATTCTCAAAACCACGACCATGCTACAGTTCAAATGCAAATACCACAAATCCAAGACCAGAAAAACAAAACTGCAAATACCCATGTCCAGACTCAATGCAACATTCACATTACAGTTTCATGTAACAAATAATGCACAGGAACCAAAGTCAAGGCAACACGAAGTCAGCAAAATGACATTGCAAATAAGTGATACAGCGAATATGAAGACAGCAACTTGACACAGTGAGATGCAAGTGTCGACCAGGTAGCAAGCAAGATCAACGCGGCAACTACAAACTGCAAATATCCAAGTACTACAAGCCCAACACAATGAATAACTACCAGAAACCATCACACTTGTTACACATATATAAGCAACTGAAGTGCAGCCTCAAACCACTGACTCCATTGAACAAATCAATAATGATGCAAGCATGTACATGTGTGGTCAACAAACACAAAGCTAACAACATTCATATGAAAACATGATCAGATCAAACTCAATTCAATACGACTGTAAACAGTGCCACAAGACCACCATGCAAAGACCACAAAGTCAGTGCATAAAAACTTCAAATGACTCGAGTGAACATATCAAAGTGAAGCTCAAAGTAACCAGAGGCAAATGGACAGAGACAATAACAATGAACCAGTGGCCATAAACAGAGTGCATGCTGCAACAACAAATTCAAGGCATCAAGTTCAAGCAAGACCTCTGCAAAGTCAGGAAAAGTCAAGCCGAGTCAAGATGAACAATGTAAATGTCGAAGTCGTGGAAGCATACCGAAATCAACGAGAAATTCACGAAACCAAAAATGACCGAAATCAAAGTATGAACAAATCAAAATCGAAGCCGTGGTGGCCACGGAAGAGATCAACACCATGATAATCAAGTAACCAAAAATATACGATTATGAGCAAGTCATAAATCATCTCAAACATCCATACGAAAATCAACGGCCAAGCTATATCAGTTGACAAATTCAAATAAAGTATATGTGACTAAAATTTAGGAATTCGACTCCTATAAAAGGATAGCATCATCGGCAAATTTAATCCATCGAGTTCAAGTACGAAAACATTAAAGCATAAATTACATACCGAACCAAAAATAGAACTCGATCAACGAAGCAGCCGAAGTGAGCAACGAGAAAAGATCGATCAAAGCTACTCGCGGATTGTTCACGCAATCGATCAACATAAGTCAGGCTCTTCGCGTAACCCTAATTTGGAATCAAAGGACGAAGCCCTAATTTAGTTGCAAGAGGAATAGCCGCCGTCTTCGTATAAACGAATGAAAGTGGAACGTGTTAAAGTATAAAAGATGGCCGGCTTATTTTTCACCTTTTTATTGTATAAGGGCTTTTTATTTTAATTAGGGTTATTTTATTTTAAATTGTTTTTTTTTAATTTTTAATTCCTTTTTAAACCGTTTAAATTTCTAGTTGTGTGACTAGGGGACAAACTACATGGCGTAGTTTGAGAATTCGCAACTCAGTGGCTGAGTTGTGGCAGGGTTTTGAGTGTAGAGTTAGGTTTAGTCGATAGCGGGTGTCGCAAGTTTATGTGTGTAAGCGTCTGACTATCTAATTTCTAGTAGAAACCCTGAAGGCAGCACGTAGGCAGTGTTTTGCCGAAGCTGGGTAAATTCTGTGTCGTTCTATTTCTACATTTATTATTCTGCTATTTTCTGTGCTGTTATTAATCTGTGATCTGTGTTGAAATAATTTTATAAGCTTCCGCAATTAATTTTTATAATTTATACCATCACCCTATTCACCCTCTCTAGGGTGAAATCGATCCTACAAGTGGTATCGGAGCTTGGAATAGAAGTCAATTTGTGTTTTAGAAATTCTTGTTTCAAAAATTGGTTTTTGTTTTAAAATTTTGAATTTTTAAAATGGCTTATTTTAATAATACTTTTGTTGAGGGTCGCTCCAATATTATTACTTCTATTTTCGATGGAATAGATTTTTTGAATTGGAAATTGAAAATGGAATTTTATTTAAAATATGTTAATATTAAATGTTGGGATATTATTGAAAATGGGTGTGATATAACAGATAAGAAAATTATCTCGATTAATGCTCTTGCTATGCATATATTATATTCTCAGATTAATCAAGATAATTTTAATTTCATCTCTCATTGTGAAAATGCATAGGAAATCTTGAATACTTTAAATGCAATATATGGTACAAAAGTCAACAGCAATGAGAAGTCCTCCACAACCGACTCAGTTAAAGAAATGTGCTTAACAGGATTGGTAAAAAGCAGCTGTGATGAGGATGATAATGATGGAGCAGCTGAGCTGGCATTAATAATGAAGAAATTCAAAAGATGGAACCACAAATACGGAAATCCAGCTCTAAACCAAAAATTAAAATGCATAATAATCAAAGCACTAGACAACTCGGAGGAACACGGGATCATTTGCAACAAACCCTGTGATATCAAGCCCAATTATCCCCGATTTCAACGCGATTTTGATAAGAAATCAAAACGGAGAAATACTACAGCCACATGGAATACAAGTGATGAAGATAATCAAAGTTCTAGCGGTAAGAGTGAGAAAGCAGATATGTGCCTTCATGGAAATATAACCGATAGCGACGATGACGAACCAAGCGAGGTATCAAAACTTACTCACTCTGAATTACTTATTATTTCCACGAAGTAAATGGCTATTTTGAACAACTTAGGGAAAAATACGCTAAACTTGAATCACAAAAAGGCACTTTGATAGAATTAAATGAACAACTTGACCAATTAGTTAAAACCTATCAAAGTAGGATCCCTAAGTGTGATAAGTGTCCAACATTTGATGAAGAAATTAAAAAATCAAAAATCAAAATGAAATCACTTGAAAATGAAATTCTGATTTTAAAAGAGAATGAAAATACTAGGAGAGATAAATCTATTAAAAAGTGCACACAATTATTAAACGAAAATGAATCTCTCAAAACACAAGTCCAACAATTGTCAACGACTTTAGATAAATTTTAAAAAAGTGAAAAATCGTTGAATATGCTATTAGGGAAACAAATTGTTAATACAGTTAGACAAGGACATGGATATAATCAATCTAAAAATGTTAGAAATGAGATTAATCGAGAAAATTTAATGTGCACAATTTGTAGAAAATTTGGACACGATCACAATAATTTTTGGTATAGACCCAAACATGTGAAAACTATACCGATTTTGGTTCCAAAAGGCACAAATATAAAATCTCTCAAAGTTAAACAAATTTGGGTGCTGAAGGGAACAATTATAAATAGTTTTGGGCCTCCACAAAATTATTTTTCAAAATATTCTGCCACTTACAACTATGGACCTATAAAAACAAATAGGTCACCTAAATCTTTTCCCGTGTAGGTGTGGTGGCAGGCTAAGGAACAACAACAGTGTTCTCTGGTTTTTTGGCTGTTCAAGAAACACAACGGGCAACAAAGCAAAGTTCCTTAGCCTAGTATAAAAGTGACATAATCACAATGGACAACAATGAAAAATATCGTAAAGGTAAAATAGGTAATGGTATATTTTGAACGATATATTAAATGTGATAATCTGCACCACATTCTGAATTAAATCAACCAATAATGAGATGATGAAAAAATGATGATTTTGACTCTGACTTATTCAAAATAGTTGGCCAATTATATTCCTATGCCAAAAACACTATAAAATTCTCTAGATTCTTTGAATTACTTCTTATACATCACTTTGGATTAAAAAAAGTGTTTTGTTGGATGATGATACATTTGGTTATAATACGGCTAACTCTTTATTCTCGGTTTTTTTGATTATTTACACGGCTTCAATTCAGATTCAAAAGAATGTCATTTAAATTGCTGTTAAAATTGAGTTTGAAATTTTTGGTGCACACTTCATGTTTTGGTCTATCAAATTCAATTGACGATAATTTTGAGTGAAAGAGAAATTCAGATGCAGATTACACTGGTAATCTAGTTGATAGAAGAATTACTAGTGAAACATGATTTTTGTTGAGACATTTAGTAACTGCATCGCTTTTTCAATGAAAATATCTGCATATTTTTCATTTCAAATAATTTTCATATAGCAGAAAATTTTCTTATAAAACCGCCTCGAGAAAATCATTTTTGACAATATTTTCAGATTAGTCATTTTGAAAATTTGATTTCATAATTATTTTTGAATTTGATTTTAAATGACTATTTTGACTAATCTGACTCCCTAATGATTATTGAAAAGACAAATAGTGATTGAAAAAGTGATGAGTGTTGATATTGATCATATATTATAACTCGAGAAAGTATAATTAGAAAATTTCTTTAGAAATTTAAACAAGAGTTATGAAACATTTTGTTGGTAAAAATTCCATGACCATCTCTATCTCTATCATATTTCTAACAACCATCACTCATCAAAATTCTATATAGTTTGTCGATATGTGGTACTTTAAGCAGGAATCGTTCGTTTTTCATTTTACATTTTTTTTTTCTTAAAAAAAATTAGTAATAATAAATAAACACCAATGTATTCACTCTCATTTAAAATTCCTTACGGTTATGCATTGGTGAATTACTTGGAATTTGTTGTGTGCTTCCATGCTCATTTAAAAGTCCTCACGGTTATGCATGTATGGAACGCATATCAAAAGTTGATTTTTGAAAATAAACAAGTTGATTCTAATCCCATATAAAAGTCCTCACGGTTATGCGTGGTTAGAAGATACTTGAGTTCATCTTTTTTGTAAAATAAAATTGGAATACTACTAGTCTCATTTAAAAGTCCTAACGGTTATGCCTGGTTAGTAGATATTCAAATTCCTGATATAAATATACCACAAATAGACACAACTGTATGGTTTTATTAGATGACATAATTCCCATCATTCTAAAAGTGGAATATGCGCCTAACAAAATATTTATGATTTTTGTTTGATTTTTAATTGAAATTTAATATTTATATTCAATTGAGTTTTTAATGTTGGATTAATATCAATCATTTATCTCTATTTTCTCCAACACTATTATTCTTTTGCTGATAACAAAAGGGGGAGAGAAAAGTTAAGATTTTGTCAAATAAAATCAAGCAAAGGTCAAACAATTTTCTATTTGCATCTAGGCTCATTTGCATATTTTTATTTGTATGCATATATGTAGGGGGAGCTTTGTGTAGAGAGGAAGCATTTAAATAGAGGGAGCAATTAGAGAATATCAATAATCAAATACATTTAACATATTCAAAATCTTAAATATATGTTTTTTATCATCAAAAGGGGGAGATTATTGAATATGCGCTTATATGATTTTTGTTTGATGATAATAAACATATATATATATATATATATATATAATTCGTTTAAATGTATTCGTTAATGTACTATTTTATTTTTCATAGATTAAATAAACATTTGCTGAATAAAATTAAATAACACAGACTTTGAATTCAAACAGAAATTTTATTCAAACAAATATTTATTACAATTTTGAATAGTACAAATTCAAGCTCTCACTATGCATATACAATTTTGATTACAAATACATCATAATTTCATATTTACATAAATTCCTCACTGCATATCACTCACACTCGTAGTTCATCTTCAACCTCATTCCAGTTAGAATCCAACATCTGAGCAATCTGCAAAAATATTCAATAACGCAGTAAAATTGTAAAAGAAATATTTTTGCAATATAAAATAAAATATGGATTTTGAAAATATTATTTGCCTCAGTTATTTGGGTTGTTCGTCATCATTTACATTTGAATTCATCACACACGAACAATGTGACATGCATAGTGTATCACTATACATGCCACAAGGCCGTGCACACCGATATATACACTTGACTAATTTACAGGGACAAGTGAGCACAGGTCAAACCCAAATTATCGGATTCAATGCAAGTGCAATAAAAATGTCACAACTTTCTGCACAAGGTCAAATCCGAGCTATAAGCTGGATTCAACACAGGTGCATGTTCGAGACAACTAAAACAAGCCTCGACCAAAAATCCAAATGTACAAAACCATATGCAAACTGAAACAAGCAATGGCAACAACTATAAAGTATGGAGGCAATACATATGCCAACAAGATAGGTGGATAAATACATATGCAAATTCCACTGTGGTCTCGACAAAACAAGAACAATGCACAGAACAACTCACATGTATGCAACCTGACCAAAGCAGTTTTCAAGTCAAGTAGAACAACAGTGCACAAGGGAAGTTACACCAAAACAAATCAATTTTAACCAAATCAGTGATGAAGTCGCATTCTCAAAACCACGACAATGCTACAGTTCAAATGCAAATACCACAAATCCAAGACCATAAAAACAAAACTGCAAATACCCATGTCCAGACTCAATGCAACATTCACATTACAGTTTCATGTAACAGATAATGCACAGGAACCAAAGTCAAGGCAACATGAAGTCAGCAAAATGATAGTGCAAACAAGTGACACAACGAATATGAAGACAGAAACTTCACACAGTGAGCTGCAAGTGTCGACCAGGTAGCAAGAAAGATCAACACGCAACTACAAACTGCAAATATCCAAGTACTACAAGCCCAACACAATGGACGACTACCAGAAACCATCACACTTGTTACACATATATAAGCAACTGAAGTGCAGCCTCAAACCACTGACTCCATTGAACAAATCAATAATGATGCAAGCATGTACATGTGTGGTCAACAAACACAAAGCTAACAACACTCAGATGAACATGATCAGATCAAACTCAATTTAATACGACTGTAAACAGTGCCACAAGACCACCTTGCAAAGACCACAAAGTCAGTGCACAACAAACTTCAAATGACTCAAGTGAACATATCACAGTGAAGCTCAAAGTAACCAAAGGCAAATGGACAGAGACAACAACAATGAACCAGTGGCCATAAACAGAGTGCATGCTACAACAATAAATTCAAGGCATCAAGTTCAAGCAAGCCCTCTGCAAAGTGAGGAAAAGTCAAGCTGAGTCAAGATGAACAATGTAAATGTCAAAGTCTTGGAAGCATACTGAAGTCAACGAGAAATTCACGAAACCAAAAATGACCGAAATCAAAGTATGAACAAATCAAAATCGAAGCCATGGTGGCCACGAAAGAGATCAACACCGTGATTATCAAGAAACCAAAAATATACGATTATGAACAAGTCGTAAATCATCTCAAACATCCATACGAAAATCAACGGCCAAGCTATATCAGTTGACAAATTCAAATAAAGTTTATGTGACGAAAATTTAGGAATTCGACTCCTATAAAAGGATAGCATCATCGGCAAATTCAATCCATCGTGTTCAAGTACGAAAACATTAAAGCATAAATTACATACCGAACCAAAAATAGAACTCGATCAACGAAGCAGCCAAAGTGAGCAACGAGAAAAGATCGATCAAAGCTACTCATGGATTATTCACGGAATCAATCAACATAAGTCAGGCTCTTCGCGTAACTCTAATTTGGAATCAAAGGACGAAGCCCTAATTTAGTTGCAAGTGGAACATCTGCCATCTTCGTATAAACGAACGAAAGTGGAACGTGTTAAATTATAAAAGAGGGCCGGCTTATTTTTCTCCTTTTTATTATATAAGGGCTTTTAATTTAATTAGGGTTATTTTATTTTAAATTGTTTTTTTAATTTGTAATTTCTTTTTAAACCGTTTAAATTTTTAGTCGTGTGACTAGGGGACGAACTACGTGGTGTAGTTTGAGAATTCCAACTTAGTGGCTGAGTTGTGGCAGGGTTTTGAGCGTAGAGTTAGGTTTAGTAGATAGCGGATGTCGCGAGTTTACGCGTGTAAGTGTCTGACTATCTAATTTCTAGTAGAAACCTTGAAGGCAGCACGTAGGCAGGGTTTTGCCGAAGCTGGGTAAATTCTGTGTCATTCTTTTTCTGCATTTATTATTCTGCTATTTTTCTGTGCTGCTATTAATCTGTGATCTGTGTTGAAATAATTTTATAAGCTTCTGCAATTAATTTTTATAATTTATACCATCACCCTATTCACCCCCTCTAGGGTGAAATCGATCCTACAATAATTTCACTTCATGTTTTGTTTTGACAAGGCAGTAGAACTGGCAGATGCTAATGCATAAGAAAAAAATACAAAAGACCTCCATCAAATGAAGTAATTCAAACTAGCAATTAACAAAGGTGCACATGCAAAAGTATAATCTCACATGTTTACAAGTTGACAGTTTGATTATAAAAAACATCAATGATCATGGCTGCATCACTTTGTCAGCTTAACTAAAGACTTTACCATGTAAACCTATGATTATCTTCCTATAAAATGGGAGGCGTTTTCAACGTGTTTACATATGAGCAATTGTTAACCTTATGCAGTAGTAAGTCCTAATCATCTTTAATTGCATTTATATATAAGTCTAATTTGCATATGATTATGCAGTTGTAAGTCCTAATCATCTTTAACGGTGTTTGAAATGATGTCACACCAATTGAGGTAAGAATATCTCCTCATAGAATTTTAAATTATTCCGCGTCTTCCATCGTTGGATATTATTTAGATTTATAATTATCTTAAATCAGGGATTTCATAAATACCCTTATGTAGCTTTGATGTTTGATCTTGGGATCAAATCTTTTGTGCAGTACGTATTTACTTTTTACACTACATGTTTTTTCTTCCTTTCTAAATATTTATTGGGTGCTATGTAGGTTCATCTCTAAAACATTTAAGTTTCATTATGCTGAGCATTTGTTATCAATTAGGGTTCGTTTGGGTTTCGAATTTCAGTTAGGTCTTCAATTAGGTCTTCAATTGATGATCTGAAAATAGCAATATCAGAAACCGGATGGCCTAGTAAAGAAGAAAAGAACGAGACGGGTGCCGGAGAGGAGAATGCTGCAGCTTATGATGGCAACTTGGTCAGGAGGGTGCTTTCAGGGAATGCCGGGACGCCTTTTGTAACAACCCAAATTTTGAAGATTACCATTAATATTAAATTATAATGCAAATAATAATTTAATATTGTGATTATAAATGAATTGGAGGAATGAAATGTGAGTTAATGTTGTTTATTTTATATAAACAATGTTTTAATGAATAAAACTTGGGTTTTTAATTTATGTGAGTTAATTTATCTCATAAGATGTTATTTCAACATATTGATGGTTGGAATAAATATAAATGAGCGAAAATAAGCATGGAATATTTTATTTGTGAAAGTGGGTTGAAAATAAATGATGTTAGTTATTCATTGAGTCAAAATGGGAAGTATTTGAATTTTATTCCAATAATAGCTTTTTTTAGTGAATAAAAAATGGTAAATGAGAAGAAAATGTATTTTTCGAAGTGTATTAATGATTGAAAATAGTGTTGTAATATTTTAAAAAGTATTAAAACTTTTAATATACTTATTTGAGTTAAGAAATAATTTTTATTTGACTTAGATTGTTTAAAATTGTGTTTTTGTCTAAAAATAACAATATTGTCAAATATTGTGTAAATTAAAAGTTTAATGGGAAAATAATATTTTTAAGTGCAAAAAAAAAAGTTGTGTTAATCATGTTCACCTTGTTAAAATATGAAGAATGCATTTTGTCTCATGTAAAAAGAAGTTAACATGAGAAAGTAATGCTAAAAATGGTATAAAACCTATGTATATTAGCCTAAATAATTTTCTAAGTATGAGAATGGACTAATTGGGTATAGTAAACATCCAATAACCCAAATTCTAGAGTTTTCTAATAAAGTATGTACCTTTTCTCCCAAAACTCATTACAGTAAAACCTAAATCAGAAAAGAAAAAGCTTCAAAGTACAAAACAATGGCCACCCTCTTCAAAATTTAATCTTCAAAGCTCAATCTTTGCAAATTTAAAAGCCTAATTCAAGTTAAAATCATAAAAGAAGGTAATCTCCAACCTATTCTATCTTAAAATCCATCTATAACCCTAGAATTGTTTAGTAAATTTTGTTTTGATCAATTTCTTTTTGCATGTATCGTTTTTTTTCTATTTTCAGATGTTTAGGGCTCCAATCTTATGCTAAAGGTTCAATCTTGCTTGCAAATCCTTACGTATTCACTGAAAATCAATTGGTAATTGTAAAGCTTACAAATGCTAGCCAAAAATAAGGGTTTGAGTTGAATTTTCGTATTAATAAGATTGCGTTTCGTCTTTGTTATTTTCTGTTTTCCATTGCCATATTGTTTTAGCCATAACTTTTTCATCTTTTATCCAAATTTCATAATTTTTGATGTTCTGGAAAGCGCAGACAAAGTGCTAAAAGTTTCATGTTTTAAGATTTTTAAAATTTTGAAGATTTCTAGATCAAAATCATGCTTGTTTATTGCTGTCCCGAGAGCAAATGACAGCAACAACAATCATAAAATCTGAGGATTTATTTTGACCATAACACATTCATTTCTTATCCAAATTTCATTATTTTAGATGTTCCGGAAAGCCCAGACAAAGAGCTCCAAGTTTTATGTTTGGATTTTTCTAAAATTTTGAGGATTAATGGACCAAAATCGTGCTTGTTTGTTGTTATCTCGAGAGCAAATGACAGCAACAACAATCACAAGTCTGAGAAATTATTTTGGCCATAACTCATTTGTTTCTTAACCGATTTTGATAATTTTGGATGTTTTGGAAAGATTAAATCATGCACTAAAACTTTCATGTATTGAGTTTTCTGTAATTTTAAGGTTAGCTATGTCAAAATTGAATTTTTATACTGTTATCCCGAGAGCAAAACCAATAATTGCTCTGCACTTGAGCTGAAACGAAGTTGGCCATAACTTCTTCGCTTCTTAATCGATTTTGTTAATTTTAGATGTTCCGGAAAGATTAGGTCGTTTTTTACAGGTTTTGTTCATTGTGTTTTCTGGAATTTTGAGGTTTGTTAGGTTGAAATTATGGTTGTATGTTGCTGTCCTGAGAGCAAAATGACAGCAACAACAATCGTTGACCTTAGAATTGTATTAGCTCGTTTTGCTTTCATTCTCTTCGGTTTTAATGATGTTTTTGAGATATTTTCAGAGCTATGATGCCTATCAATAGGCTAGCTCTATTTGGAGAATTTTAAATTCAAATTTTAAATGGAATATGAATTGATTTTGGGTTAAAATAGAATTGAATTCGTATTGAATTCAAGTTATCGGTTTTGAGATATCCCTCTTAGTTTTCATTGTTTTCGAGCACGGTTTTCATCGAAACCAATTTGAAGTGTTATTTTGAATTGATTTAGAAGTTACCAAATTTGGGTGAAGATTATTGGTTTGAGAATTACTCTTTGAGTACATTCGACGATGAACCAATCTAGATGCATTTTGTGATGGCCGATGAAATGAGGCAATATTGATGTTAAGTTTTAATTTGCAACCATGGTTAGAAATAACCATCACGATGTTCTTTTACTTGCCCAGGAGATGAGGCAAGTTGTTATGATGGACTGATGATGATTTTGATATTTATGATGAATTTTTACTTGTCGATGAAATGAGACAAGTCTCGATGTCACTTAAAATTCGTCCAAGTATGAGATAAGACGAGTTAGGTATCTTACACTCGCCGATGAGATGAGGCAGTGTTTATTTGATGATGTTTTATGATGGTTTTCTAATGTGGCATCGAATAACGATTAGTAAACCAATAGGTACAAACATATGGTATGGGACGTACGTTGACGCCTATTGGATTCCTATTCGAGAAGTTGAGACACATTCACGCTGTTACTAGTGCTGCAGACCGAGTACTCGATTGGAGTCATCACGATGTTAATGAAGTTATTACTCGACTCCAATCATCACGATGTTATTACTTGGGTTTTTGTGACTGGGTGTCATCAAGATGTTTCCAACTATAGTCAATCAAGATGATCACGATGTTATGATGTTATGTGACCCCAAGTCATCACGATCAATGGTACCCAATAATGGTAGTACTAGTCAAGATGTAAATGCACGTGCTGTTTTCCATGAAGTTTAGATGTTTCGTTTTCACTGTTTTGATGATGATGCTTTAGTATAGCCTTATGTAAGAAAAAGTCTTATTGACATACATGGTTTTATTTGTGATTTCGAATATGATGTATTGGATTCTTTCCAGGCTCTATCAAGATGGATTTGAGACATTATATATATTTATACCAATGAGATGAGGTATAAATTATGCTAATGCTTTTATGATGAGTTTTGATAATAGATTTAAGATATATTTATATTTATACCATGATTTGCATTATGGATCGACGATTTGACAATTTCATAGACTACTTGATGTTAAGATGGAGTTGAGATGTATTTATAAATTTATACCAATGAGATGAGGTATAAATGATTATGAAGAATTTTTTATGATGAGTTTTAGTGATGGATTTGAGATGTATCTATATTCATACCGATGAGATGAGGTATGAATAAGTATAATGCTTCTTTTATTATTGGGTTTTATATTTCCTTGAATGATTATTAGGATGCGCCAACGAGATGAGGCACATCCATATGCGTTTTATTCTATGTATGAAGGATATGTACCTTTGATGTATTGTTATATTGACGACCACTTCTAAGAAGATAATTTATTCATTTGAAGTCATTATCCATATTTTTTTATACCGCTGATGATATGAGGCGAAAGCGATGTTTATTGAATCTTATCATTAAAATTTTGCTCGACGATGGTCCATTTGCTTAAGTATCTGTTATGCCACTTAAGTATGACTTCATCATCATTATCTCCCTTACTTGCCAAGAAGAGATGTTGTCCTTTCTTACGATGTTGAAACCCTATTTAAGGCATGGCATCCTTTATGAAAAAGTATACCGTAGCTTTCACCTAATTATCCTCATCGATTATTCTGTTTAACTGATGATTTTAGCTAGCCTGACCCGTGTGTTTTCACTCGGGTCAGACCGAGTTGTTTCAGATATCATCTATTGGCCTTAGCTTGAAGTTGATGTTGGATAATAGCTCTTCTTTTGGTTGAGTAGTTTATTTCTTCCGCATACTCTGATGCTTTTACATTTGATTCGATGTATACGGTGTGGTCGTGCACCACCTTTATTGTATTCATATTGTATTGTACCGAACGTGTATCAGTGTATATGTATATATATGATGTTGGTTACTGTTCTGTGATGTGGTTTACATTCAGTTATTGTATTTTGTTCTGCTAGATCTGTTAGCCACCTATAGTTTTGGATTAAGCATTTACTGGGTATGTCGATCCACTTGAGTTGAAAAATTATAATGCATTTATCGACGTATTAAATGGATGTTTAAGACAAAATTATAGATGGTCGCCCTTAACCAGCCTTATTCTCCGCTTTAGTAGACGGAACTACTTCTTAATTCTCTTTGTTAAGGTGGGTCTCGGGGTGGGGCGTTACAGCTTGGTATCAGAGCTGTGGTCAGAACAAAGTATAATAAATGCAGAACAGTTCGTATATCATGATACATCGAAGTACAATACAAGTAAATCATTGTCCTTTATTCGAGCTTGTTTTCGAATCGAGCTTTGATTCTTTTTCGAGTTTTGGGATTATTCTATTCTTATTTTTATCGATACGAGTGAGTTCGTATCGATGGAGCTGATTGATTTCTTTGAGCATTCTTATGCATTCCTTTGAGAGTTGTGAATCCTATTAAAGGGATCCACAACGATTGGCTTGTTGTGAGCATTTTGAGTTCTCTATTGGTTGCTGCTTTAGTGAGTATTTGTTTATTACTCACTACCTTGAGATGTATCTGATTTGAGATGGATTGGCTTATTGGATATAAAGTCTGATCCTTTTGTTGTTATAGGATCCTATATTTATTTAGGCATCCTAATTTGATTGGGTTATTATTTCTATCATTTTGGAATGTTAATGATGATTCTGAAGTTCTCTATTCACTCTTGAGTATCGAGATGTTGTTGATATATCTCGAATTCTAGTCAAGGTGATTTTTTTGAGTTTTGTGAGTCTGTTTGGATTTGACATCCAATCGGGCAATCGAGTATTGAGGTAACCTTAATCCTGGCTCTTAGCTCTTCGGTTATCCTTCCACGAGGATATCCACTAAGGAATGAGATGAGTTTCTAGATTGTTCGAGTTTGATTGAGTTTATCATTCAGCTTCACCGAGTGTTCTTTTCAAATACTCAATCAATGTTATCTTTGTAGCATTACTTTGTTTGAAGTAATGATTTGTTGTTTTGTGCTTCATCTCCTTCGAGAAGAATATCTTTCTTATCCTGTATCTTGATGACTTTAGGAGTGGATCATGATATTGTAAGATTGACTAACACTTTATCTCCTTTTGTTGATTTTGAGAATCGCGTATTCTAGGAATATCTCGATGCATTCTCTTAATGTTCTTTGGTTTGAGTTTTTGAAGCTATATATATGAGTTTTAAAAAAAGAAATTATAGTTTTGAGATATTTAAAAAAATCAAAGAATGTTTTGAGAATACATTTATATGAATAGTACTCTTTCATAGAAATAACATGAGAGTGTTAGGTTATCCATCGAGTAGTTAAGAGTTCTGGTCGATACGCCTGATCAACGTTATCGATAGGAATCTCCTAAATGCTATGATGAGGCAATCATACACAATGGTTTGTATTTTAAAAATTGAGATTTTGAAAATAATATTTTGAGATTAAATATTAAATTTATTTTTGAATGGTAATTGCAGCCATTGATTTTAGAGACCAGTAATAGAGTTGCAAGGCAGTTTTGATCGTTCGGTCAACTCTGCAGGCAACAGATATATTTATTTATTAGAGACTCAATGGCGAGGCAATGCTATTTCTTTATTTTTAAATTATAAAGATGAGAATATAAATGAGATTATTTTTGAGCTGTGCTTTATTGAAAGTATATTTTGAGATTTTAGAATCTATATTATATACATTGGATGTTTTAAGAGAAGAGTTACAAGAGAATTTGAAGATTGTTTTAAAACTACTTAAGTGGTTTAATAAAAAGAGTAAAGAGAATTTAAATCCTTAATTTATTTTGTGGAATATTATTATGGATTTACAAATTTCTGTGGAAATTAATTTTTGAGTAAGAGAAGAAATTTGGACTTTTAATTTGAGTTTTAAATTACCTACAAAGTAATATAGTAAAAAGTTTGAAAATTTTCAAATGTTGAAATTTGAGATTTAAAATTTAAAAGATGTTGAGATTTAAAAATTCTAAATATCTTGGATTAAAAGATAATTCGAGCTTATATCCTTATTCTTGAGTATATTCTATCTTTGAGCTATTATTGACGACATGCATTTTTCACGGTCATTCGAGTTGGCGGCCTTGTGAGAAGCCATCTTGTGATTTATCAATCTTGTCTATTGTGTCTATCATGTTATGAGGATGTTCTTTCCATATATTTATGCGGAAAATCTTATTGATGATCTTCTTTATTGCTTAGTGTTTGGGTTTAAGTGAGTTTGAAGCCGACTCTATTCATAGGATTTTGAGTAATCAATCATTTTCGATTGATTATTTGTAGAGCATTTTATTGAGTTTTAATTCGAGACAGGAGATCTTTGAAATTCTTTCGAGTTCTTGGAAAATTCGATGGTTTTCTAATCACTATATTAGCATATGATGGGCCATTGAATTAACCAAGTGAGTTTTCTTTGTTTCTTTCTACCATTCTATATTGAGAGTATGAATGGTTTGGAATTCGAGCTTGTCCTTATCCTTCGATGATTGTATCGAGAGTGTTGTTTATAGCTTTTTCTTCTAGAAAATTGCGAGGACGCAATTTTGTTAAGGAGGGGAGTCTGTAACAACCCAAATTTTGGAGATTACCATTAATATTAAATTATAATGAAAATAATAATTTAATATTGTGATTATAAATGAATTGGAGGAATGAAATGTGAGTTAATGTTGTTTATTTTATATAAACAATGTTTTAATGAATAAAACTTGGGTTTTTAATTTATGTGAGTTAATTTATCTCATAAGATGTTATTTCAACATATTGATGGTTGGAATAAATATAAATGAGTGAAAATAAGCATGGAATATTTTATTTGTGAAAGTGGGTTGAAAATAAATGATGTTAGTTATTTATTGAGTCAAAATGGGAAGTATTTGAATTTTATTCCAATAATAGCTTTTTTTAGTGAATAAAAAAAGGTAAATGAGAAGAAAATGTATTTTTCGAAGTGTATTAATGATTGAAAATAGTGTTGTAATATTTTAAAAAGTATTGAAACTTTTAATATACTTATTTGAGTTAAGAAATAATTTTTATTTGACTCAGATTGTTTAAAATTGTGTTTTTGTCTAAAAATAACAATATTGTCAAATATTGTGTAAATTAAAAGTTTAATGGGAAAATAATACTTTTAAGTGCAAAAAAAAATTATGTTAATCATGTTCACCTTGTTAATATATGAAGAATGCATTTTGTCTCATGTAAAAAGAAGTTAACATGAGAAAGTAATGCTAAAAATGGTATAAAACCTATGTATATTAGCCTAAATAATTTTCTAAGTATGAGAATGGACTAATTGGGTATAGTAAACATCCAATAACCCAAATTCTAGAGTTTTCTAATAAAGTATGTACCTTTTCTCCCAAAACTCATTACAGTAAAACCTAAATCAGAAAAGAAAAAGCTTCAAAGTACAAAACAATGGCCACCCTCTTCAAAATTTAATCTTCAAAGCTCAATCTTTGCAAATTTGAAAGCCTGATTCAAGTTAAAATCATAAAAGAAGGTAATCTCCAACCTATTCTATCTTAAAATCCATCTATAAACCTAGAATTGTTTAGTAAATTTTGTTTTGATCAATTTCTTCTTGCGTGTATTGTTTTTTTTCTATTTTCAGATGTTTAGGGCTCCAATCTTATGCTAAAGGTTCAATCTTGCTTGCAAATCCTTATTTATTCACTAAAAATCAATTGGTAAGTGTAAAAGCTTACAAATGCTAGCCAAAAATAAGGGTTCGAGTTGAATTTTCGTATTAAGAAGATTGCGTTTCGTCCTTGTTATTTTCCGTTTTCTGTTGCCATATTGTTTTGGCCATAACTTTTTCATCTTTTATCCAAATTTCATAATTTTTGATGTTCTGGAAAGCGCAGACAAAGTGCTAAAAGTTTCGTGTTTTAAGATTTTTATAATTTTGAAGTTTTCTTGATCAAAATCGTGCTTGTTTGTTGCTGTCCCGAGAGCTAATGACATCAACAACAATCGTAAAATCTGAGGAATAATTTTGACCATAACTCATTCATTTCTTATCCAAATTTCATAATTTTGGATGTTCCGGAAAGCTCAGACAAAGAGCTCTAAGTTTTATGTTTTGATTTTTCTAAAATTTTGAGATTTAATGGACCAAAATCATGCTTGTTTGTTGTTATTCCGAGAGCAAATGACAACAACAACAATCACAAGTCTGAGAAATTATTTTGGCCATAACTCATTTGTTTCTTAACCAATTTTGATAATTTTGGATGTTTCTAAAAGCTTAAATCATGTACTAATACTTTCATGTATTGAGTTTTCTGTAATTTTAAGGTTAACTATGTCAAAATTGAATTTTTATACTGTTATCCCGAGAGCAAAACCAATAATTGCTCTGCGCTTGAGGCTGAAACGAAGTTGCCATAACTTCTTCGTTTCTTAACCGATTTTGTTAATTTTAGATGTTTCGAAAAGATTAGGTCGTGTGTTACAGGTTTCGTTCATTGTGTTTTCTGGAATTTTGAAGTTTGTTAGGTTGAAATTATGGTTGTATGTTGCTGTCCTGAGAGCAAAATGACAGCAACAACAATCGTTGACCTTAGAATTGTATTAGCTCGTTTTGCTTTAATTCTCTTCGGTTTTAATGATGTTTTTGAGATATTTTCAGAGCTATGATGCCTATCAATAGGATAGCTATATTTGAAGAATTTTAAATTCAAATTTTAAATTGAATTTGAATTGATTTTGGGTTAAAATTGAATTGAATTCGTATTGAATTCAAGTTATCGGTTTTGAGATATCCCTCTTAGTTTTCATTGTTTTCGAGCACGGTTTTCATCGAAACCAATTTGAAGTGTAATTTTGAATTGATTTAGAAGTTACCAAATTTGGGTGAAGATTATTGGTTTGAGAATTACTCTTTGAGTACATTCGACGACGAACCAATCTAGATGCATTTTGTGATGGCCGATGAAATGAGGCAATATTGATGTTAAGTTTTAATTTGCAACCATGGTTAGAAATAACCATCACGATGTTCTTTTACTTTCCCAGGAGATGAGGCAAGTTGTTATGATGGACTGATGATGATTTCGATATTTATGATGAATTTTTACTTATCGATGAAATGAGACAAGTCTCGATGTCACTTAAAATTCGTCCAAATATGAGATAAGACGAGTTAGGTATCTTACACTCACCGATGAGATGAGGCAGTGTTTATTTGATGATGTTTTATGATGGTTTTCTAATGTGGCATCGACTAACGATTAGTAAACCAATAGGTACAAACGTATGGTATGGGACGTACGTTGACGCCTATTGGATTCCTATTCGAGAAGTTGAGACACATTCACGATGTTACTAGTGCTGCAGACCGAGTACTCGATTGGAGTCATCACGATGTTCATGAAGTTATTACTCAACTATAATCATCACGATGTTATTACTCGGGTTTTTGTGACTGGGTGTCATAAAGATGTTTCCGACTATAGTCAATCAAGATGATCACGATCTTATGATATTATGTGACCCCAAGTCATCACGATGAATGGTACCCAATAATGGTAGTACTAGTCAAGATGTAAATGCACATGCTGTTTTCCGTGAAGTTTAGATGTTTCGTTTTCACTGTTTTGATGATGATGCTTTAGTATATCCTTATGTAAGAAAAAGGCTTATTGACATACATGGTTTTATTTGTGATTTCGAATATGATGTATCGGATTCTTTCCAGGCTCTATCAAGATGGATTTGAGACATTATGTATATTTATACCAATGAGATGAGGTATAAATTATGGTAATGCTTTTATGATGAGTTTTGATAATAGATTTAAGATATATTTATATTTATACCATGATTTGCATTATGGATCGACGATTTGACGATTTCATAGACTACTTGATGTTAAGATGGAGTTGAGATGTATTTATAAATTTATACCAATGAGATGAGGTATAAATGATTATGAAGAATCTTTTATGATGAGTTTTAGTGATGGATTTGAGATGTATCTATATTCATACCGATGAGATAAGGTATGAATAAGTATAATCCTTCTTTTATGATTGGGTTTTATATTTCCTTGAATGATTATTAGGATGCGCCAATGAGATGAGGCACAGCCGTATGCGTTTTACTCTATGTATGAAGGATATGTACCTTTGATGTATTGTTATATTGACGAGCACTTCTAAGAAGATAATTTATTCATTTGAAGTTATTATCCATATTTTTTTATACCGCTGATGATATGAGGCGAAAGTGATGTTTATTGAATCTTATCTTTAAAATTTTGTTCGGCGATGTTCCATTTTCTTAAGTATCTGTTATGCCACTTAAGTATGACTTTATCATCATTATCTCCCTTACTTGCCAAGAAGAGATGTTGTCCTTTCTTACGATGTTGAAACCCTATTTAAGGCATGGCATCCTTTATGAAAAAGGATACCGTAGCTTTCACCTAATTATCCTCATCGATTACTGATGATTTTAGCTAGCATGACCCGTGTGTTTTCACTCTGGTCAGACCGAGTTGTTTCAGGTATCATCTACTGGCCTTAGCTTGAAGTTGATGTTGGATAATAGCTCTTCTTTTGGTTGAGTAGTTTATTTCTTCCATATACTCTAATGCTTTTACATTTGATTCGATGTATATGGTGTGGTCGTGCACCACCTTTATTGTATTCATATTGTATTGTACCGAACGTGTATCAGTGTATATGTGTATATATATGATGTTGGTTACTGTTCTATGATGTGATTTACATTCAGTTATTGTATTTTGTTCTGATAGATCCGTTAGCCACCTATAGTTTTGGATTAAGCATTTACTGGGTATGTCAATCCACTTGAGTTGAAAAATTATAATGCATTTATCGACGTATTCAATGGATGTTTAAGACAAAATTATAGATGGTCGCCCTTAACCAGCCCTATTCTCCGCTTTAGTAGACGGAATTACTTCATAATTCTCTTCGTTAAGGTGGGTCTCGGGGTGGGGCGTTACACCTTTGAAGCCCGATGCGGATTTGGATGTGTACTTGTTCGCCCTTTTCAATGAGAATATGAAGGCAGTACCTACTTCGGAGAGAAATTATGGGTTGTTTTATCCTAACGAGGAGAAAGTTTATGATATTTAGCTAAGTTTCAAAGGCAGCAATGGTGGATATGCTGGTTTGAGGTATATTTTTATTTTTATTTTTCTTTTTATTTAAAGTTAAATGTTGATTATCTAATTGATTTTTATGTAGTGCTATTTTATCATGATTTACATTATCTAATACCTTTCGAAAGTTGGTAAGGTTAATTATTGTTACCCGTTATTTTCATCGAAAAGTTATTCAATTGTTGTTTGATTCTTATCCCATTCATGTCTATTGGAGGAATGTTAGAATATAAAGTGAATTATGCCCTTCAAGGTTCACGTTGCATTTTGCCCTACCATTCAAACAAAGTTTTAAAACATTTGAATCCCAAGTTTTAGATACCTATTGTCTTTGCATCATAACATCAACATTTGGAATTTAATCTTATCAAGTATGGAACTTTATTCTATATGGAATTGATTCAGAGTTGAATCTGGATTAATAATTGGCTGATTATGCATAAGATTTTTCATGTACGTATGGAGATGCAATTAATCATTGAAAGAAGTATCATATGGTAATAAAGTTTATAAGCTACATCGCTCCTCTGTCTTATGATTTACACATCATATATTTCATTGACATTGATATAATTTGTGAAAATGTACAGATGGCAAGATCGAAGAGGAAGGAGAAGCGTTAGATCATCGCAAAACAAGGGAAGCGGTGAAGGATCTGGAAGTGGAAGGGTTGCGAAGAGTTCAACAGGGGAGACATGGTGTGTTGCAAATGCAGAGGTGGGGAAGGAGAAGCTACAAAAAGCATTAGACTATCCTGTGGAGAAGGGGGAGCAGACTATAAGAAGATACAACCGGGTGCGGCTTGCTACGATCCAGATACAATAGAGGCCCATGCTAGTTTTGCGTTCAATAGTTACTATCAGAAGAAAGGAAGGGTCTCTGGTACTTGTTCCTTTCAGGGCGCTGCTTATGTTGTTTCCCAATCTCCCAGTAAGTTTGTTTTTCTTCTTATCGATCCACATTTACATTTCTCGTTATTATCACATGATAATGTGTTATTTTATAGATATAGACATAGAACATATGTTGCCTTTGGTTAAAACACTCATTTCAGTTGATGAGGAGCTTAATAACTGCTTAAGTAATTAAAATTACCGAACAATTTAGAAGTATAGATAAATGAACATTTTTTTTATATCCTTTTGAACCTATTTTAGCTAGGTTATGACCATCGTAACTAACGGTCCTTAGATGAATTGATATTGTCAATGGCAACATCTTTGACCAATAATCATTTAATTTATAATAAACTGAAGCAACTAACCATTTAGATTGGTTATGAATTTGAAGTTATTTCATTATATGCCTTGTTTATAAATAACAATGGTATACTATATAACAGTAGATACAACTGATACTAGTTAACATATACATGTGAGAAACTTAACCCATGTTTCACTCAATATTTAATGGATTCAACAACCCAATCAATAAGCATAAATTTTAACATGTTAGTTTCAGACTGTAGGCTTTCATTGTACCTGACTTGCTTCTTCTTTCTTCTTGCTTATTTTCTATTGATTGTTGAATGAAAACTTGTGTAATTTGTCTGTTCTGGAAAAGTTTGCGTTCTTTGAAATTGCAATTACTTTGTGTCTATATTCTGTTATAATTATACAGTTTTAGCTTTGTTCAAAACTAGAATTATTAACGAAGGTCCTTGCACGGTCAATTACTGAAGTGATGGCAGTGGGGGCACTAGATGTACTGATGGCACTGGAGGCTCGCAAATATGAATGTACTGTTAATAAGTAGAATTTAGTATGTACTGGCTGTAACTATGAATACACTGGCTATGTTTTTAAGTGTGTTTGTTATTTTGTACTTGACCATGTAAAACTTGTGTTGCTGGTTATTCTGAAATGAAAAGTTCTTTGTTGCAGTGTAATATTGCCATTAGATATGATATAATGTTGCATTATAATGTTGCCATAGATATGGTATAATGTTGCAGTAGTATAATGTTGCAGTACATTTTCAATTTAAATTGCAAAAGGTGTTGCCATAAATATGATATAATGTTGCAGTATGTGATGTTAAATGTGGTAATAAACTGCCAAAGTGTTGTCATTGGATGGTAAAAGTGTTACCATAGATTAATGAATATGGGCCCCACAACAGGGTTCCGTAAAGGTGGACCACAGAATTAGTGGTCCCCGCAATGTGGGCCCATATGTTGGGGCCTAGATTGTGAGGTGCACTTTTTAGTAAATTTAGTACCCGTGGCTACAACAGTACCGATGTTGTCGTAGGGCCGCAAAGATGTGGCCTTTGACTCTAGGGCAACGCGGCAAAATGCATCACTGAGAAAGCGTTGCCTTTGCCCTTTTTTAGCCTACAGCAACATTTTTTGGTACTTCCTGCATCATTTTTGGGTGTTGCAGTATGCAATCTATGGCGTACTGACTTCACGGTCCTATTACTCCAAACAAATATTTTTGAAATAATTATGGGACTAAATAAAAAAATGATGAATAAAATTGGCATAAGTTCTCAAAACATAGATAAATAAACAAAATAAAGCTACAATTAAAATTTCAACAATTATATTACTTATATTGTTTTTAATGTACAGCAATAAACAGCGAGGGTCGTGCCCTCACAATATCGACTAAGCATGAGAAAATACAAACACCACTACAACTAATATAAAACAAAATGTTAAGTGCGGACTCTGCTCTTGTACAAAAAGTACTCAAAAAAGGGGGAAAAGTAATTAATCCTTCATCTCACCGCTTCCTAGGTTTCCTTTCTCGCCTCTTATCGGGTACTTTCTTAGATTTGTCCCCTTCCACGGTTATCCCGCTTTCCAAAATATGGCCACTGGCGGACCCTCCTTTGCCTTTATGCTTGCGAGGCTTGTGAGAGCTCTTTGATGACCGCTTCTATTCTTCAACCTTCTCCTTCTTCACCGCTATCATCTATTGCTCGGTCGCCGACTACTGAACCTCAGATATATCTAGTTTAATAGCCTTACCCACCTATTCTTATGTATCAGTAGCCATGATATAGAGGGGTCATCCAAGCCATGCAACACGTCAATCTTCTTGGATTGCGAGCTAGATGCAGAGATGATGGTTGATGTGGTTAGAATGGCGGCAGATCCATCATTGTGATGAGGAGGCAACTCAGCAGGAAGAGTACGTAGATCTACAATGTCAGAAAAAAGGGTGATTATCTTAGCAATTTTATCAGGCGTGAATTGAAATTCTTCAAGCATGGGAGAGATAGATAAGTAAATTACCTGTTGTGGGGGTATGTTCATGCATCACAACTTCGATGCCTTCATCGTTACCTTCTTTGTTGGCTACACAATTGTGAGAGCAGTAGGAATGATCCTCTCACCATTATGAAAGTGCGAAGACAGCCCGCCCGGGCCTGAAGGAAAATGCTCGGTATCGGCTTTAGCGATAGCCATGACATCAGTGGCTTCTCATTCCTTCTCAAGTCTCAAGATTTTACGGATTCCACTAAACCTCAATGGGATTCTTCATTCAGGTATGCCCAAACCAATTCTTCTTTAGTATATGCCTATATCTTCAAATTGGGCTAGAACCTCTTTCCAGACTGTAGCAAGTGTGCGAGGGTAAAACAGACCAAAGTAATTTAGGCTCCCTTGATGTAGCATGGAATTAACATAGAAGCCCAACATAATAGCATCCAAGCCTTCCATCTTCTCTACGAAGGTAGATTGAAGCTTTGAGAAGCTGGCTTCCATGCTAGCCTTCTTCGCCACCAGATGATTTTTTTGGCATCCAAAGTCGAAATTCGCTCACAAAGAGAGGAAATTTCATCATCCTATTCGACGATGGTTTTCCTCTCCTTCTCGACCATCGCCTCGCTTATCCTCGACTTTTCTTTTAAAGTATCCTCGCCATTGTGGCACTTTTTAATTTCTTCTCTAAACAAAAGCGTGATCCGGTCAGGGGACTCCTTCAGATCTTTAAACAAAGAAGCACTTTTACTTTCTTTCTTGAGGGCATTATCCCTCTCCTTCTTCAGCCTCTCAATCTCTACGTCATGATCTGCTAGCTGCTTGTCGTGCTCATCTTTTTAGGACTCGAATGAGAGAATTTCTTAGTAATTATTTCGACTACGAGTGGAAAGATGCATGCATGATTTTTTCCACCACTCGACTTGCTCCGAACCGCTCTAAATCACTTGGAGATGGGGTGAATATGAATCTGCACAAACCGATTTCAAATTAGGCTTATCAAAAAAAAAAAACATTAAGAACAAGCTAGGGAATGCAGTGTGTAGGTGCAGGGGATCAACTGGGAGAACGTATGGAGTATGCGTAGAAACTAGGAGAGAGGAGGCCATAACAGCATGAGTAGAGGAGGACATGACCTCGGAAGTAGGAACGGTTATTCTAGTAGAAGCAGGAAGCTATGAAGCGGGTTCCTGCCCTTGGACTTTTTTCAGCTTCTTTGATAAATCTTCCCGTTCATCGAGCTCTTCCTCTTCTCATGGCCACTTCCCCTATCGTAACCTTAATCTTTTCGAACATGACAATGCTCTTCTGCATCCCTATCCTTCTTCTTCTTCCTTTCTTCATCAGTCTCTTAGGAAGCGGGATACCTAGAATAATGTCTCAGTGAACGTTGAGACTCCAGCACTCGATCAAGATCATTGTAAAAGCCATGAGACATGATTTCTACAGCAAATGATGTAAATGAATTTAGGAAAGAGGCATTTAGCAAACTAAAACAACCTAGAAAATAACAATAATATAAATGTGTGATCCTAGTGAAGTGTGTGTTATAATTGAATGACCCTACCAGAATACATAGGCCAGACCGATCACCGACTGTTCCATGGCTTCGATTCTTATAGGGACGATTTGATTAAGCTAGGAAGGTAACCCTTCCGATGTGAAGTCTTCCATCAAGCCACCTATATTTACAAAAATGTTGCTCATATCTCCTAAGTCAATATCGGCACCTTTCGGAAAACGGCTGGGAACGAGTTTGTTCTTGGGAGTAGCCTCTTCGGTACATTCTTTCAAAGGAGGAGAGGGGGTATGTTCGGGGATCAACTCTGAGGCCTCAACACCTAAATGGACTTCACCTACTTTGGTGTCAGTATCCCAATCTATTTCTTATACATTTAGTGGACGCCCCTTGTTGACCTCTCATTCCTCTTTCCATTCAATCAACAGCCCCTTGCCCAACCGTTGAACGAACTCTTCTTCTTTCTCCTCCAAGATCGATGGCATTTTAAGCAGACTGCCAACCCCGACTTGAACATTGACCTCTTTTGAAATATTCTCTGACTTGTCGGATGGGTCACTTTCTACTTCTTCCTCATCATCATCATCTTCTTCTTCACCAAAATCATGGGGAGAGGAAAGAAAGTGGGCCAGTGCTTTGGAGCAAGAGGGAGCGCTAACAAATCTAACAGACCTCCTAAAATGTAAGGGCACGCATCGGTAGAGATTTTTATCTTTGAGCAAGAACCTGATTGTGCGCTGCTAAGCATTGACCACTTTCAGGGCACTAAGAATAGCACCAAGAGCTGGATGCTTCTAAATCTTTGGTAGAACTGTAAGGAATATATGATCATCAAAAGACTTGTAGCATTTAGAAGAAGTTCCAAGCATGGTGAAAGAAACTTACACCCCATGGTCTATAGACGGGTGAATCCCTTTGGACATATAACAAAGAAGAACTGATTTTTAATTAAGGGAACCTTACTGGGAGATCAAGTATGAGTTTTCGGCTACATTACGCCTCAATATAAACGAGGGATGGGTTAGCCTCTATCTTTTTGAAAAATAAGAGATACTGCAACTCGGAAAAGCTCGAGGCATGATTAAGCGCCTGCATAAACAGAACGTATAAGCACGTTAGCATGGTGTACCCAATTGGAAGAATTTGGAACGGGGCCATCCATATATTCTGGAGTGTTTTCATTAAGAAATGATTGAACAGGGGCACTGCACAGTATATACACATATAGCGATGACAAGCCACATATCTTGAAGGCTATGAGCGAATTCCCTTTTCGACGCAGAAGCACGTCATCCTTTGGGATAGCATTCTATGAGCAGATGCTTCGAAACATCCCATATGTAAGAACAGAAGAAGCTTTTTCCGAAGAATCGAGCAGGACTTTAAAGTTAGGGCGAGTGCGATTAATACAGGGCCAACTGGAATTAGACAACCATATTGAACCAAAACTATGGGAGCAGTAGACCCCGCTGGGATTGACGAAGACTCTGCCTCAGTAATATGTGTTCCCTCAACTGACTTGCACCGGGAAGATTCGCATGTCATTCTATATAAGAAAGCTTGTGCTCAAAAAAGTCAGGTGCGCCAAATCTATAAACCATAAACCTTATGATAGTTGACACTTGAAATTTAGAAGATAACTGACATGTACCAACTACCGATCGGATTCCTATTATTAACCGTGGTGTGTGAGATGTGTGATCTAAGTGAGAATGGGTCCAGCATTATGAATGCTATGAACGAATCATTCTGTGTGGATGGCTCACTCATACTGGAAAGAGCGATCTGTATCACTTGTTAATGTCTTTTCTTTTATACCTACCCATTATCCACTAATGATCGTTAACGGATCCGTTGTTCGAAGCAACATCGAAGGTTCTTCCTATTTTGGGTACATTGGCTATGCCATAATGGAACCAATCCAAAAGCGAGCAACTATAAATCAGTAGGTCTGAATTGGGAAGAGAATTCTTAGCTAAGTCAACTAAAGTTAGTTGGAAAGTAATAACAGCCTGAGATGCATACAAAATGCTACTCTAAGCTATTATCACCTCCCAAAAAAAAACTAAAATCAATCCATAAGATGTCATACCAGGACCGAATTTGTAACTCGGTGCAAGTTAATTATGACTTTGTAGATGAAGATAGCAAAACATGTCGAGCATCAGGGAAAAACCCTAGCTTTTTTCCGTGAAGAACTTAAGACTCGATTTACTATCTTCTTCCACAAAGTCACAATCGGCTCGAACCGTCCTACATATCCATTGCTAATATAGCATCATCACCAATCGTTGATAACATGCCAAAATATGCATCATCAACCTTTAAAACGGGAGAGGTGGGCTGATCTCTGATGCAAAGTAACCCAAATTAGGGTAATGATGGTTTGGAATGGTGAAGATTGGAAATGAAGAAGGGCACGATAGTGGAACGAAGACGAAAGCTTAAGTAGACGGCGACTAGTGGTGCTAGAGGCGAAGATCAACGGCTTGCAGCTCTCTGGCCATGGTAGGCGATGGATCGACAACAACTCAGGATGCTTGGATCGGTTTGGCTCGAAATGGTAAAGTGAGAGAATGAGAGTTCCGATCCTACATATATATATATATATAAAGAAAAAAAGAGAAAACTGGAAGATTTACCAAGTAGTCGGATCGGATTCGTTCCAATTGGATCGGTACCGATCCAAATATACTCCTCCGAAAGACTTCAAATTTCATCTTCTTAGCCTACTTGATGTTTGTATTGACCTTGGAATTTATAAAGTGAAAGATCACTCCGTAATTTTGAATAATGAAGGTTCACAACTAAGGACTAGACAGTTAGCTGGTTTGCCATAAATGACTATTCAAGATGACTAGTACAACCATTGAAACTCCATAAAATAGGAACCGAAAGATGAAAAATTTCAGGGCACGCCTTGTTTCCATTTAAAGCATGCTCCGGGAGGCAAATGTTAACCACGATTTTAACCCAGCGAAATTCAAAAGGAGTTAGAGCATTTAGATTAAGCCAGAACGACTGAAAACTTGACCAGAAGGCCTAAAAGGACAAGACAAAGGAACACAATAAGTTTAAGCCAAAAATACACCAACTCTTTCGATCGATACTGATCCAATCCAATTTCATCGGACCAATCCAAAAAGTTGGCTTGTGGTTTCTTCTAATCACTTGCATCATGACTTTATATCCCTTCCAAGCCTATCTACCAAGTTTGGTGATATTCCAAGCATCCGAGTTCAAGAATCAAAGACATATCTAATTCAGACTATAATTCAGTCAAGTCCATAGGCGAATCATTATCAAAATAAGTCGACAAGCTAAGAAATTACATGGAGGCCATCACAATCAAGCAAGGAAGTCAACTAGATGGAAGTTGAGCAAAAATTGTATAACTATTTGGAGCGATACTGATCCGATCCAATTGGATCGGTACTGATCCAAATACTTAGATCAAAATTGCTCCAAACTTTCTATATTGCTTCCTTTTCTCTCATACAGGCTTCTAGTGCAATAATTCAGGTCTAAATGCTCTCTATGTCCTATAAATACCATCCTGAATCCAATAGAAAAGGGGTTCCTAACTGGATCTCCACTTAAGCACTGCTATTTTTTCTTCACTCCTCTTCTCCTAGACAACAACCATTAGGTGAGGTCTTCCTTTTGTCGTTTCTAATGGTGGCTAGACCTAATTTAAGATAGAAGAATCATACTATAATTCAAAATCTTTTGTACCAGCAGTTGATCATTAAAAGATGTAAAGTGGACGTAGCACCGTTAACAACTAAACCACCATAAGAATCTCATTTCTCTTTCCTTTTTCTACAATATTGGTTAATTATTATTAATATTGGTTAATTATTAAGCATTAACTATTAACTATTAAAAACAAATTACTAGTAGTTAATTATTAAGTATTAACTTTTAACTATTAATTATTATTAATATCAATTTTTATTAATTTGTAAGGTTATTATTCAATATTCTTCGATATTAATATTATTAATAATTAATTATTAACTATAAATTATATTTTTTAACTATGAAATATAATCAATATATATTGACATAATTTACTAATTATTAATAATTAACAATAACAAATTATTATATATAAACTATTAATTATTTCCAGTATATTAATAATTATTTTCTGACTTATAGTTTATTAACTATAATTGAAACACTCCACAACTCTTAGTATAACCAAAACGGTCACACTAAAAGATGTGGTGCGTTGTAGTTATAGCTAAAACTTTACAAATGTACATAAATAAATTTATCCCTCTCAATCGTACTAGTGTTAAGAACTGGAGATAGTGGTTTTAATGATAATAACCTTTGTAACTTATTTTATTATAACTTATATACTAACACTATTATCTAGATATATATGAATGTTATTATGCACGATATACACAAGGGAGGTACTGATTATTGAAGAGTGTACAGTATGAAGATCAAGAATGAAGAAATCAATTTGAAGACTCATGAATATCAAGATCAAGATTTCAAGATAAGTGTCTAATTTTGTTAAAACTTCATAATAGCATGGAAATATTCATTCCAAATTTCATTTGGGATGGAACCCATTTCTAACTTGTTTATGGCTTACAAACCCATGACAAGTAACTTACAAACCTACTACAAGTTGCTTACAAACCCACGAACATCCTGCTTTTGTACAAGTTCTCGAGTCCTGATATGATGAAATATTCTGCAGGAAGAAGCTTGCAAAACTAGTTCAAAATGGTTTTCAAAAATGATTTTCAAAACTGCTTTTTTAAAAAAGTTTTAGCTTTAAAAAATTATCTTTTCAAATGATTTTCAAAAAGATGTTTTAGCCTTAAAATATTCTTTGTTTTTGTTTTAAATTAAACACTTGTTTTAAACTTTGTTTTTAAACTATCTTCCGATTTTTAAAAATTCTTCTATAATATATATATACTTGAGATTTAAAATCAGATTTATATGTATACATTCTAGAAATATATTTTTCTATCCTTCTTTTTTTAAAACATAGGAAAATTAGTTTATTTTACTTCAGAATCATTTCATCTTGTTTTCCTTTCAATACCATTTTCAAAACAAATTTTACATAGTTTTTAACAAAGGGATGTCAACATCATGGGATATCCCATGTCGATATGGTGGCCATTAAATTCAAAAGTTTCAATTTTCAAAAGAAGTGTCTATTCATTTGAATATCTTCAAGAATGATTATGACCGTTACTAATCTATAAATAGCCTTCACAAACGAATTTTTTAACTAACTATTTGCTTATTTTCTTCACTCCTTCTTCTCCACAAATCCACATTCTAAAGTTTTCATATTTTTAAGATTGTTTCGAAATTCTACCGAATTCTCAAGTGAATCAAATTAGAATCTCATTCTTGTTTGATTCTCTGCCCTCCCTTGAAGATTAAAGTGTTGTTCAGAGTTATAGGATCAATTTATAATCGAAAATATATCGAGTCTCTCTATAAAATGTGGTTGTGCCTGGAAATCAATTGGGTGATATTGTGTCCCGTAATCAAGAGAGTTTTCCCCGGACTCAAAGACAGAAGGGTACATCAAGGCCTTTAGAAATTGAGGATTGTAATCTCGACATTGATATAATAAAAATCAGTATGTAGGACTGGACGTAGGGTAACGCCGAACCAGTATAAAATTCGCTGTGTTCTTTCCTTTTACTACTTTTTATTTACTTTCCGCATCTGTGTTTGACTCTATGATTGTTCTGTTATTCAGTTCTGCATTTGTTTGTGACAGAATTTTAATTTAGTCCATATAAGTCTTAGAATCCATTAAACATTATTCACCACCCTCTAATGTTAAATTCGCCTTAAGATCCTTAATCCGCACTCCTTTCCAATTAGTATCAGAGCATAGATTTTCATAATTTAGATAATCAAAAACTTCAAAAGTTAAAAATGGCATTTTTAGGAAATTTTTTTGATACTGGTTTGAATTTATGCATTTCATCAAACTATCATAAGTCTGCATATAGTTTTTATGAAAAATCAAGTTATCTACCGAGTTGGTTTGTTATGCAGGAACAAACATTTTACATGGCTTTGTAAGAATCAACAATCAATGGACAAATTATGCAAACTGAAAAAGATAAATGGATACTTGATAGTGGCTGTTCAAGGCATATGACTGGAAATCCCGAGATACTCATTGACATTATATATCAAGATGGTGGATTGGTCAACCTCGGAGATAACTCAAAAGGATATGTGATTGGAATCGGCAATGTCGGTAATTCTAAAACTCATTTTATTTCTAATGTTTTGCTAGTTTGGAATTTAAAACATAATTTGCTTAGTATAAGTCAACTATGTGATAAAGGATTTAAAATTAAATTTGGAAAAGATAAGTGTCACATCAAAGATAATCAGTCAAATATTATCTTTAAAGGAATTAGAAAGAAAAACATTTACATCCTTAATATGAAAATTTCAAATGATAATGTATGTCTTTTGGCTAATACAAGTGACCCTTAGATTTGGCATAAAAGATTTGGTCATTTAAATTTCAAACTATTATATAGGTTATCAAAACTTGACTTAATTAGAGGTCTTCCCAAGTTAAACTTTAAAGCAGATAGTATATGTGATACTTGCCAATCAGGAAAACTTAAGAAAAGTTCATTTAAATTAAAAAATATGATTTCTACTTCTGAACCTCTAGAAATACTTCATCTAGATTTATTTGGCCTATCTTAAATTCAAATAATTAATCACAATAAATATGTTTTTTGTAATTGTGGATTATTATTTAGATCAGGAAAATAGGCACATGGAAGAAGTTGCGAACAAATTTAGTCTTAGGGACAGCAAGTTTTCTTTTTAGTCTGAAGGACATTTGTTAGTGTAAACATAAAATGATAGTTACAATTATCATTCTGTGATTTGCACTAAAAAGTGTCCTTCAGCCTAAAAAACAAACTTCCTGTCCCTAGAACTAAATTTTTCTGCAACTTTTTCCTTAAGCCTAAAATCCCCTATTTAGATATACTTGGACAATTTTTCTTAAACTCCAAAGTGATCCATTTGAATTATTTAAGAATTTTGCTAAAAGAATTCAAAATCAACTTTCTTTAAAAATAAAAAATATTCATAGTGATCATGGAGGAGAATTTGAAAATGAAAATTTTGAAAATTTCTGTAATCAAAAAGGAATTACTCATAATTTCTCTTTTCCAAGAATTCCACATCATAATGGACTAGTAGAATGTAAGAATAGAACGATTCAAGTGTGTGCTAGAACAATGTTTTCTGACAGTAGCTTACCTAAAAACTTTTGGGCTGAAGCAGTCGCTACAGCTTGTTATATATTAAACAGGATTTTAATTAGACCATTAACTAATAAAACACTATATGAATTACTTTACAATAAGAAACCTACAGTAGCTTATTTTAAATTTTTTGGTAGTAAGTGTTCTATTCTTAATACAAAATATAATTTAGATAAATTTGAACCTAAATCCATCCGACAACGGTATCTTTATCGGATATTCTAATAGAATTATATTAATTTAGAGTTTATAATTTAAGAACTAATACTATTGAAGAAACAATGCATGTATTTTTGATGAAAATTTTAAGGATACTGTACAAATAGAAGATGAAGAAGATTTTGTAACTTTAAATAATGAACCTAATGAAATTAATTATGAAATCATTCACCTAATAAAAGAACTAGGTTATTAAAAGATCATCCTGTAGAAATTATACTAGGAAATATTGAATCTATAGTTAAAACAAGAAATCAACTAAATAGTATGAGTAATGTAGCTTTTATATCAATTATTGAACCTAAAAATCCAAAGAAAGCATCATATGATGATTCATGGATTCTTGTTATGCAAGAAGAATTGAATCAGTTCATAAGAAATGATGTTTGGGAATTTATTCCTAGACCTGAGGATAAAAGTATAATTGGAACAAAATGGGTTTATTAAAATAAAATGAATGAACTTGGTGAGGTCGTGAGAAATAAAGCTCATTAGTCGTGCAAGGTTATTGTCAAGAAGAAGGAATTGATTATGATGAAATCTTTGCACCCATAGCAAGATTAGAAGCTATCAGGATTCTACTTTCTTTTGCAAACTACAATAATTTCAAGTTATATCCGATGGATGATAAAAGTGCTTTTCTAAATGGTTTATTAAAAGAAGATGTTTATGTTGAACAACCTCCACTTTTTGAAGATAATAATTTTCCAAATCATGTATATAAATTAAAGAAAGCTTTATATGGTCTGAAACAAGCTCCTAGAGCCTGCTATGAAAAACTGAGATCTTATTTTCTACAATCCAGTTTTGAAATTGGTAAAATAGATTCAACTCTTTTTATTAAAAGACACAAAAATGATATTCAATTAGTACAAATATATGTAAATGATATAATATTTGGGTCAACCAATAACATAATGAATAAAGAATTTTCAGATATAATGACTAAAGAATTTGAAATGATTCATATGGGAGAATTAAGTTTCTTCTTAGGACTTCAAATAAAACAATTAGATAAAAGAATTTTCATTAGTCAAGAAAAATATGCTAAGGATTTAATTAATAAATTTGGATTGACCACTTCTAGTAGGAAACCAACTCCAATGACAATTAATGTAGCATTAAGTGAAGAAGATTAATTAAAAGATGTTGAACAAAAACTATATAGGAGAATGATTGGTTCGTTGCTTTATATAACAGCAAGTCGTCCTGACATCATGCATAGTGTCTGTATCTGTGCAAGATACCAATCTCAACCTAAAGAAACTCATTTAGGTTGTAAAAAGAATTTTAAGATATGTAAAACATACTTTAGATTATGATTTATTTTACCCTAAAAATGATGTATTTGATTTACTTTCATATTGTGATGCCGATTACGCTGGTTTTAAATCAGACCGAAAAAGTACAAGCGGAACTTGTCACTTTCTAGGACAATCTCTGGTCTCCTGGTTTAGTAAGAGGCAAAACATTGTAGCCTTCTCAACAACTGAAGTAGAATATATATCTGTTGCTTTTGCTTGTTCTCATGCAACAAACTTTAAAAGATTTTGGATTAACTATAACTAAATCACCAATTTATTTTAATAATACTAGTGCAATAAACCTATCTAAAAATCCAACTCATCATGCTAGAACAAAACATATTGATATTAGACATCATTTTCGTAGAGACAGTATAAGTAAAGAAGTCATAAATCCTGAATATATTAATACTGAAAAACAAATTGCTGATATATTAACCAAACCATTAAATGAATAAAACTTTACTAAATTTAGAAGATAATTAGGTATGTGTTCATTAACTCAAATATAAATTATAAATAATACAAGTATAGTTAATAATTAATACAAATAAAAATTTCTCAAAAATTGAACTGGGCATATCGACATGACCCATCCCACTATGTCGACATACATGCCGAGATTTTTAAATTTAAATTTCCCTCTAAAATAAGTTATTTGGTTATGTATTTATATATTTTGACTTATACTCCTTTTCTCTGTTCTATTCTCTATAATAAACTTCTAAAACAGTAAAGTAATGGTTTCCACTTCTAATAATGAACCATCTTCACCTACTTCTCCTCACTCTGGTCCTTTTCAACATTCCACACACGTATGAGTCATCAAATTACAAGCAAAGATGAAATATTTTCTTTAAATGATGATGGAAATTCAAGTGAGTCAACTGCGAATGGCTAGAGAACAAGATAGGCTAGGCAGAATCCCTATGAATTTACAAAACTTCCTTATGAATAACCATGTCAATCCCATTGTCATCGAAGAATCATAACTATCCATGGAATTTGAAGAAGAAGAGCCTCTAAATGAACTACAAGATGATCAAGAAGAAGGTTATCCTATGCCGAATCCGGATGTTCATATGGACGAAGACGATGGCATGATTTGCGTTGGAGAGGTCCTTTTTGACGATAATGGGAATTTGGTTGAACAACGTGGAAACTTTTATCTCCTCTATCCAAATTGTTCGGTCCATAAATCACCAATAGCTAAGGTCCTCGTTAAGAATTTTTATTTTTTCTCTTTCTTGACTTTATATTGGTTTGTTAATTTGTATATAAGTGTTATCTTAATTAATGTTCTTCTAAAAACAATCTTTAATGTATAAAATCTTGAATTTAATTTAAACTTAGGATGTTATAATTCACTCACACATAGTTATTATTCTTATGTCATATGTTTGTTTATCTCATTTTCTATTAAGTTCAAGGTTTATAGGTTATTTTTGTTGATGACATAGGGGGAGAAGTTATATAAAATAGTAGGCTTGGAGTAAGGGGGAGTTTTTGGTGTAAGGGGGAGTTATGGTATGATCGAAGTGGTAAGTATATTTTATAAGATTGTCATCATCAAAAATGGGGAGATTATTAGGAACTGGAGATAGTGTTTTTGATGACAATAACCTTTGTAACTTATTTTATTATAACTTATATACTAACACAATTTTCTAGATACATATGAATGTTATTGTGCAAGATATATATATAAGGCAGGTACTGATTATTGAAGATTTCACATTATAAAGATCAAGAATGAAGAAATCAAGTTTGAAGACTCATGTGTATCAAGATCAAAGATTTCAAGATAAGTGTCTAGTTTTATTAAAACTTCATAATAGCATGAAAATCATCATTCCAAATTTCATTTGGGATGGAACCCATTTCTACCTTCTTAGTGGTTTACAAACCCACAACAAATAGCTTACAAACCTATGA
The DNA here is from genome assembly GCA_030765085.1 of Allium cepa. NCBI lineage: Eukaryota > Viridiplantae > Streptophyta > Magnoliopsida > Asparagales > Amaryllidaceae > Allium > Allium cepa. The sequence goes on from CM060946.1 coordinate 177,135,331, forward strand.
CAAGTGTCTTACAAACCCACAAACATCCTGGTTTTGTACATGTTCTCGAGTCCTAATGTGATGAAATATTCTACAGGAAGAAGCTTGCAAAACTACTTCAAAATAGTTTTTAGAAATGATTTTCAAAACAATTTTTTTAATGTTTAGCTTTAGAAAATTATCTTTTCGAATGATTTTCAAAAAGATGTTTTAGCCTTAAATTATACTTTGTTTTTGTTTTTAAATAAACTCTTGTTTTAAACATCGTTTGTTTTTAAACTGTCTTTCGATTTTTAAAGTTATTTTTATAATATATATACTTGAGATTTAAAATCAAATTTATATATATACATACTAAAAAAATATTTTTCTACTCTTCTTTATTTAAAACATAGGAAATTAGTTTATTTCACTTTAGAATCATTTCATCTTTTTTCCTTTCAATGCCATTTTCAAAAAAAATTACATAGTTTTTAACTAAGGGATGTCGACATCATGAGATACTCCATGTCGACATGTTGGCCGTTAAATTCAAAAGTTTCAATTTTCAAAAGAAGTGTCTATTCGTTTAAATCTCTTCACGAATGGTTATGACCGTTACTGGTCTGCAAATAGCCTTCACAAACGAATTTTTTAACTAACTATTTCCTTCACTCCTTCTTCCACACAAATCCATAATCTAAATTTTTTTATATTTTTAAGATCGTGCCAAAATTCTGCCTAATTCTCAAGTGAATCAAATTAGAATCTCATTCTTGTTTAATTCTCTGCCCTCTCTCGAAGTTACAAGTGTTATTCATATCTATATGATCAATTTGTAATCAAAAGTTTATCGAGTCTCTCTATAAGGTGTGGTTATGCCTGGAAATCAATTGGGTGATCTTGTGTCCCGTAAATCAAGAGAGTTTGCACCGGACTCGAAGACAAGAGGGTACATCAAGGCCTTTAGAAATTGAGGATTGTAATCTCGACATTGGTATAATAAAAATTTATAGGAGGTGTTTTCCTTGGTGCCGGACTGAACATAGGGTAACTTCGAACATGTACAAAAATCCAGTGTTTTCTTTCCTTTTACTGCTTTTTATTTACTTTCTGCATCTAGGTTTGATTCTGTGATTGTTCTGTGATTAATTTCTACATTTGTTTATTGCATAATTTTAATTTAGTCCATATAAGTCTTAGAATACATTAAACACTATTCACCCCCCTCCAGTGTTAAATTAGCCTTAAGATCCTTAACCCGCACTCGCTTTCCACTAGTACATCTAAACTAAAATAAAACGGAAACTGGAGCAGCAGAAGAAGAACACATGAAGAATGTCACTTCTGAAAAGCTGGAAGTCTACTGTCATTGTCTCTACTGGCCTATGGGGGAATAGGGGAAATAGAGGAATGGGTCAAACTAAAAGTCTGGTGAATGAAAGTTATTACTAGTATTCTTAAGCAAGATAATAGACTTTGCAATAGTTTTAGTATAAAAGGAAAAGATAAAGTTGGAATAAAATACGGTTTAACTGTTTGCTTTGCTTAGATAGTTCGATTAGACTGTTTTCATTTGTCTTAGATAACTACTTTGATTAGGCTAAATTCCTAATCCTACTTTAATTAGGCTAAAATCCTAATTCCACCATTTGATCGGCCTTCTATCTCTGTTATGCCACTGTGAGCTAGTCCCATCATGTGGGTCCTACAGTAAAAGACACACGTTTAGCGCTTTGGAACTCAATAGCCACTTATCTCCCTGCACCTAGGCCGCATGCTCAATCACCGTTAGGCTTGCACTATCTGTTGCTCCCTCTTTTGTCCACTTACCTATCCTAAACAGCATACGCATGCACAGCCTCACCTGAAATGTTGTGAGACCATCAGTCCTATTCTGAAAGGGTCATGCCCAGCCTCACCTAAGTGTGTTGTGAGACCATCAATCCTAGTCTGAAAGGGGAATGCTGCCGATACGGATCCTAAAAACAAAATCTAGTTGCACCCCTTGACCAAATCCCTTGATTTGACCTTCTATCTATTGACCCCTTAGTTACCCTAGTTAGCCTAAGCATGTCACCTCAACTAATCTGTTGTGAGACCATCAGTTTCTGACTGAAAGGGAATGCTATTGGCATGGGCCCTACTTCTATCTTTTCTTAGTATAAGTCTTTTAAATAAGCCTATTCTCTTGATTCTGCTCTATTTGCTTATTAACTTATTCTAAGCCTTTAAAATAAGCCTTTTTTATTATCTTTGATATTTTTTCTTATTAACTTAGAGTAAGTCTTTAAAATAATAAGCCTTTTATGTTTTGTCTCTAATTATAACCTGTGTGTTATAACTTTGCTTATTTACTTAACCCAAGGCCTAAGTTTAAAAATAAGCTACTCTGCTATTTTTCCTATTTTTACTTTTTAGTTATAATTACATGTTATAAATATGCTTGCAAATATCCTAAATTTTCTTATTCCAGTCTAAGTCCAATTTATTACAGTTCTTCTTATTTTACATCTGATTTTCTATAAATTTGGTTTTCTTATATTTTAGACCATAATAACGAATTATTTTCTTCTACTTATTCCATTGGCTAAAAAAGGGAATTAAAAAGAAACTGAAATTTAAAAAATAGATCCCAACGTAGAATAGATGTATATAATATGCAAATAACAGTAGATAACTGTAAATACCATAAACAACTGTAAATAATTGGGAAAGCTATAATTAACAGTAAATAGTTGCAAATAACTGAGAATAGATAAATGAAATAGATTCGAAAATAAGTCTTAAATTTTCTTAAAAATAAATAATAAATAAACTTGCATAAAGTTTATCCCAAAATTGTACAACTATTGGAAACCATATTATTTTAAATTACTTAAAAATCTAAAATAATTACTTAAACACTAACCTGCGGCCCTTAGCTCTTTTCCTTGGCATTCCAGAATCCATTTAAGGGTTATAAATATTTTAATTAAAAAGATCTTCTCCTCGGAAAAATATTCCTCCTAAGGTGTAGCCTCAGGCAATGAACGCGGATGGAGAAAATTTGAGTGAGAAAAATAGCTAAGCCTAGGATCTTATTTATAGTGTCACTTGTGAATCTCAAACCATTGAATTTGAAGATTAAATCTGGTGCAACCACGTCATAGGCTCGATTGGAACCGTTGGATAGAAGCATGGACGCGTAAGATGGAGTAAAAATCAAAAAACACATCATTCGTTCACCTGGATGAAACTTCATCCAAGAATGCATGCGGGTCGACCTAGGTGTTGACCCACATTTGAATTTGGTCGATCTATAAGTCAACCTAGTTGATGGGTCCCTTTATTATTATTATTATTATTCCTTTTGTTTTCTCTTATTTTTTTGAATTCTTCTTTCTTTTGTAACTTCTTCGTTTTAGCTCCGATTTTGAGAATCTATATATAGAAATTGATCAGAAAATTACCATGGACACAATGGTGCCACATCTATAGCTCAATTCTAATAATTTCACAAAGTTATTTTATTATTTAATTAATTCGTTAATTAATTACTATAGTTTTAATTTTGGGTTGTTACATTCTTCCCTCCTTAAGGGAATTCGTCTCTGAGACCTCTAAGGATATAAGAATGAAATAAATGTTTTCATCCAAGTTCTACAACCAACTACTCAACCATCATCCATTACATCCATTGATCTTAAGTTTTTGTAATGCGATTTATGATACATATGCAATTAGTGTAGTGTCAATGTCCCTAACTAATGCAAAATATTAGGCTGTCTACTGATTTAGTTGACCTCCTTTTATGCAACCATGTCGTGTCATGTATAAAAATTGATGCAAATTCCCTAATGATAACTGATAGTTCTATATGCGTGCTACAGTCATCATCTTAATGCAATAATCATGTGATAGTCATCCATTTATAGCAACCATGGAATAAAAATAAAAATAAAAATGCAAATGCGCACAAATCCATGTGCATGTGCCCTAGTGCTCTAGTTAGGCCGATCCTAAGAGATAATAGTACCTAGTGTAAGTATGTGCGTCAATTAGCATCCACTAGAAACCACTTGCGACTACTAGTATCCATCATACATAATATGTTCTAATAAATTGTTTACATCAAATCCTAACATCCATAGGTTAAATCCTAACTTCTACCCTCCCAAAAGGATAATAAAGGAAAGAACCTATTCAAAACTAAAGATGGAAACAGGAAATTCTAAAACTTATTATGTAACATCCTGATATTTTCAACCATTCGCACCCAAACACATTGGACTTGAATTGTTCAAAATATCAGATTGTTAATCTAAATTTGGAAAAAACTCAGCACATACAGTAAATAAATAATCACTGAATGACAGACACAGAGTAATATAACAATATGCACCGGAAATAGAAGAATAGTAGTTCATGAAGCTACTGTATATATATAACAGAGTTAAACAAGATACAACAGAAGTCTCGAATACAGTAGTTAAATACAAGATATGAATAAATCACTAGAATCAAGTGAATATCTAAAATCTAGATAGACAGCTGGATCTCCAAGTGAAGCTCCAACTCCAAAGGTGAGTCTCAAAGCTTTATCACTTATTCTGACCCAAGCGTAAAGTAAAACACAAAACACTCGAGTCAGAAGTAACATTCTTATAACAATAAATCCAACTCAAGTGAAATAACAACAGAAATACAAGTAACTCAAAGGATGTTTGGAATAACCATCCTCTAAGGATCCGTTAAACTTTCTACTATATAGTAATATACGCTATTATAACAATGTCTAAAGTAAAGTACAATATATTTAAAATTTGCATTAAGGCATTACCCATATGCCCCTTAACACATTTTATAGTGCCAATAGTCTACATAGTACAGTAACACCTCCTGATCGGGAGCCTACCAGAGGATACTCCATAGGTACGACATAAATCAAACTCGTAGAAGGCGTGCTTGGGTAGGTGACACGGCACAACTAGGCAATGTCAGGGTAGATGTACCAATTACGCTTCTGGACCGGTGGTAACGTGTAGCACCCATTACCGCCCACCTCGAGCCATACTCCTAAAATCAAAGGTGCACCCAATCAATCACAAAGTAATATAATGGTATCGAAGGAGTGTGTCCGATCAGAGGAGCTACCTCATTAGCCCGTCAATCTCTGCTGTTTTAGCCACCTTATGCCAACTCACGGGAGCCGGGTCCATGTACATACCTCAAAAGAACGTCGCCACAATCCTACTTCATTCTGGAATCTCCATCGTGTATACGGTTGTTAAATTTGTTTTCGGAGTTGGCAGAGAGCATGAAAACTTCTGATCCCGGTCTCTTTAACAACCAAGCGTTATTATAACACTATAGTCATTTCAAAATAGTTTATACTTCAAAACAAAAATACCATTGCCTTTTCAAAACCATATAAATATGATATCATTTCCATTTTCCAAACCAAATCAGTACGGTATAATTTCCATTCCAAATATATCCTTTACCAAAATCATAGCACTTTCAAAGTTATAACACTTCGATGTCAAAACATTTGAAATATAACACTTTCAAATCATAATACTTTGAACTCATAACTTTGAAACATAACTTTCACCACTTAACCGTTAAGATATTGTAACGATCCCAATTTTTATGCTAAATTTAAATTGGTAATTAATTTAATTTTTGAATCTAATTGTGAAATAATGGTGAGTTAATTTGAATTTTTTCTAAATTTTATATAGAAATTTATATTTGAAACAAAAATATAACAAGTACAATTACTTAAGTTTAGAATGAAAATTTTAAATAAGTACGTTTAATATCTTAAGTTTATAAATATAAATGTATTGAAAATAAATAAAAAATTGTATTTAATAACTTATAAATATTTGCTAGTAATGTACAATTTAATTTCAATTATTTTATTTTAATTTGTATAAGTACAATTTACTTAATAAAAAGTTTAAAATACTTTTCTTTATACTTGGAATAAATTAGTTTGTATATACTTAGATTTGTCTCGGATTTGAAAATTTTACATTTTCAAATTTGTGAAAGAAAATGGATTTTTATTTAATTGAAACTATAAATAGGAAATATAATACATATGTGGATAACATGTTCATAAAAACATGATTTATAAATAAATTTACATAAGGGTTTAAAAATGTAAATAAATTTAAGTTTAACAAGGATATAAACACAAATTTTAAATAAATTTAATGAGAGGGGTTTAAACACAATTTAGTTAAATAAAACATGTGTAAGAAAACTAACAATTGAAATTACAAATGTAAACATAAAGGCAAGTGGCATTTAGTCCTCTCTTAAAATTAAAGTTTTATTTACATATATTAAAAGAAAATAAGGTTCAGTCTAACTTTTCAAAACCTGAAACTAAACAAAGATCAAAGAAAGAAAATGAAATTCAGCAAAACAAAATTCTCAAACCTAGAATAAAGTAAATCATTTTGCTTAAAACAAAATCCAAACCTGAAACCTGAGAAAATGGAAGTCTGAAAACTAGAAAAGTATCAAAGTGAGCACCACTTTCCAGATTTTCACAAAGCATGAATTCAATCTGGAAGCTTGCAACATGCCTGAGACCAAATCAAGTTTATACTTGATTCAAGAGCAAGTTTAAGCAAATGAGAATCAAGATCATGCATGCAGTTCTAATTTGGTTTTAAAAGCATCAGGATCAAAACAAGATTCAATGCAAATTCCCTGATTTTTCAAACCAGGCCTCTGTCATCATCTACAAAATGGTGAGCAAACCACTTTTATAAACCCTTTAAGTTGATATATATGATCTGCCTGTGATGATCTTTGGGTTTGCTGTGCCATATGATGTGCATGTGTGTTTATATATATGAGTATAGAGATATATTTTTGATATCAAGCTACAGTTTCAAATAGATCCAAGGAAACTCAAGTTTTCTTGGAATATTCTCTAATAATCATTAGCATTTGAACAAGTTACGTTGTTAAACATGAACTAAAATCTAGGAATAGTTAAGTATGTTGTTTATAAACTTTCTGGAATATTTAGAAAAGGAAAAAAAATAGAAATCCCTGTTCTTGTAACAGGAATTATAAACTTGTTAGAAAAAAAAAATTAAATCTTCCTATCCAAGTGATTTCAAGTTTCGATTTCTAAATGGAAAGTGGTAATCACTATGAAATGCAAAGTTTCAAAAATTTTTCAAGTATACTTACTGTGTATACAACTTAGAAATTGGAAATTACAAATGGAACACCCTTATATCAGGAAAATAAAGCATCAATGTTTTAAAATTCACTTACATCATTTAGTTCAATTTTGAAAGACATGAATTTTAGTAGCAAATCGAAGATTTTAAAAACTATAATACGTGAAAAATTGTCAATTGATCTAAATTGGGGTTTTTGTAAATTCCCATCGATCAAAGAAAAATTAAGTTATGAAACTGAATCTGAAGGAAGCTGAGTAGATGTAGACTTAAGGAAAAATGGTTGGATAATTTTTAAATGATCATAGGAGTGTTGCGACATGGAATTAGGGTTTAGAATGTAGTATTTGGTCGGCTTAGTTCTTGTGGTCGTGCGGAGTAAGTAATGGATCGAGTTTGATGATATTCAATGGGGCGTTGGCTTGGGGTTTGACGAGGATGTGGCCAGAAGCATGCGACCTCTGGTGGCCGGAATTGGCAACACGAGGCGATATTGGGTCGATGGTTTGGGTTTTCAGGTGATGCTCGATTGCTTAATTTTGATTCGAGGATGGATTTGGAGTTCTGGGTGATCAAGCCGTTGAGGTAGGTGTTTGATGAAGTGTTGATCGTTATGGCGATGATCGGAATAGTTCTGATCATCTATACACGTGAACGTGTACAATTTTCACGTCGTTGGGTTGTTTGGTTTGGGAACGATGAAGTTCCTCGAGTTTGGCACGAGTTGTTTGGGGGATTTCTCGAAGTAATTGGGTTGCCCATTTTTCTCGAAGCTGGAAACGAGAAAAGTCTCGTATGGCTGTGATAGAAGCTAGCGTGTGCGTGTTGTTTAACAGGTTTAAAACTTAAACAATGTTAAAAATAAAAGGGAAGAAGAAGGGGATTCGAAGAAGAGGAATATGAGGTTGGTTTCGTGAAACATCTTGAGTGTTGGCCCGAGAGAAATAGGGTTGGACCCGAGTTTTATTTTAAATGAATCAACTAGATTTTAAATTGTTTAAGTAATTTGAATTTTAAAAAAATGAAGGTTTAAAATGTAAATGAGTTTTAAATCTGAGTTTAATACGGAATTAAATTTAAATCTGTTTAAGAGCTTTTGAAATAAAAGAAAGTTTTATAAATTAAATTGTTTTAAACAACTTTAAATTGTTTAACATGTATTTTAAAGGGTAAGAAATTTAAAAGTAAATTAGGTTTAAATTCTTAAAGTTCTTTTATAAGATGAGTATTTCTTCAACATATGATTTTTAAAGTTTGTAAATGGTTTTAAACCTTGTTAAGTTAAAAATTATTTTTCATTTTAAATTTTAAAATTTGAAAAAAAAGTTTAAATTAAATTGTTTTTAAATACTTTGATAATGATAATTTGATCATTAATAGGTAATGTTTTTATCTTTAAGTAAACGAAGATTAAATGATTTGAATTATTAAGTTAATTAAAATGGAGAATTAATTTACTTAATTTATTATGATTTGGATTAATCAAGTAAGTAATTAAAGGTTTAAATTAATTAATTAATTAAGGTTTAAGATTAATTAATTAAGGATAATTAATTTGTAATTAAGGATTTTTAATTTGAGATTAATTAGTTGATATCAAGTAGTTAATGAATAATTAAAAAAATTACTTAATGAAAGTAATTAAGGATTGATAATTGATGATTATAGATTAATTTAATCAAGTGTTTAGAGGTTAATAAATTAGGGATAACTAACTAATTGTAATTAAGGTAATTAATTAATTAATTAAAGGTTAGTTAATTAATAAAAGTAATCAATTAATGATAAGAGTTAATTAAGTAATTAGGGATAATTACTTATTTTTAAATTAATTAGGATTAATTAATTTATGTGATAAATTAATTCAAGGTTAATTGATTAATGAAGGCAATTAAGGAATGATTATTAATTAAGGCTTAATTAATTTTTGTAATTAATTAAGAATAATTAATTAAATGGTTTGTAATTAATTAACATTAATTAACCAAGGTTAATTACTAATCTGATTTAAATAAATCAGGTAATTAATTGATATTACCTCTGGATGTTTGAATTGGATGATTAAATTGTTTGATACCCCTGATATATAATACTTTGCGTTATGGATTATTCTGATTTGTGTTGTGATCTGTAATATAATTTATTTATCTGTGATGTAAATTACTATCTACGATGAACTTATATTATTCATCCATGATCTGTAAATGAAGATAAGCGTTATAGATTATACCGCTTATCGATATTTCTGTGTTTGAATCTGTGATGTGATGATTGTTGTTGCACTATTGTGTATAACCCCTGAACTACACTATACACACACAATATGGATTTCATGAGGAAATTAGTTAAGTCATAGATATTTGAATTTAATGAAATGGTTTTAAAATTTGAATTTTTAAATTCAAATAATTCTGGAAATGAAATTTTGTTGAATTTGAAAAGTCTTTTGAAAAGGAATTTTCAAGCATAAAAGTTATATTTTGAATAACTTAATTTAGTTTTCAAATTTGATTAAAATTTGGATTCAAAATTTGAAATTGAATTCTCTATTTAGTTTCTGATGTAAAAAGGAATTATACAAGCTTATATGGGTTTTAAACCATTTTTAAAGTATTATTATGGGAATTTAAATTAACCTCAAAGATTTTGACTTGTATAAATGAGATCGGGATTTTTCGAAGTAAAACTGTTTGTTTTCAAAGGATAAAAGCTTTCACATGAGTAATGAATTTCCAATTCATAAGGAATTTTAATTTGAATTGAAATAGTTTTCCAAGTTATGAATGAATCTTTCAAAATTATTTTGAAAACTATGAAATGAGTCTTTGGTTTAAAGACCTGATGATTTAATCCAATCCTAAATGGAATTGTTTTGAAAGGCTATGAATGAATCTTTGTTAAAAAATTTGTGAACCAGGTTTTAAATTGAAAAGGGGTCTTAAAAGTAAATCTTTTGTTTAAAAGATTAAAGTGTGGAAATTGTTTAAACCATTGAAAGGTTTCTGGAAGTAAACCATTTTGTTTAAAAGATTTAAAATGGTAATTTGTCTTAACCATTTAAATGAAAGGCTTTAGGCTTTAAAGTTGTGACTTAACTGAAATCCCATTATCCATATATTTTTAAATATTGCGCTCGTTATTCGGTTTAGCCGGGAGAGGACCTGTTGAATGTCTCTGCATCGAATGGCCCCGGTATAGAGATTTGAGAACCCATTGTGATGGGATGTCCGGACGTGATTAGAAATTATTCGGATTGCAAAGGCTTGTTTGGAAGTGCCTTCGTTTCTGTTCGGACCCGGAACAGACTTGTATGGATGTGTGTTTGACATTACACTTTGAGATGTAAAACCGGTTCCTATCAAATACATTTTTGTTTGGTGGCGGAGATTTATTCTCTTAGCTTAACACCCTTCTCTGAGACGTACGAGCTCAGAGATTATGTATTGACGGTTACTAGTGATACATTCTCAATTTGGTACTGTGGCATACGAAGTGTTGCTGATCATTTGTTGATCGAAGCATGGCTTTTGTGAAAAGCGTAGCTTTGTGGACGAAACTTCGTCGAGCCTCACACCCCGGAATGGTCGAAACAGGAAGAATGCAGCAAGGTTTCAGGGGTAGTGCCCCTATGATATGACCATTCCTTCTGGGAAAGGGTAGTATCATGGTATGGATCCCAGATACTTACTCGTGTGGACACCGTAGTATATTTATTACCGTGTGATGTTGTTGGAGGGCCCTCGGATGAAAGGTCCCAAAGGACCGGGGGTGGCATATCTTAGGTTTTATTTCCCGGGAAGGGGGTGGCCGGCCTTGTGTTGGCAGGAGAACGAAGGATGGTTCTCGGGACGTCCCTCCAGAGGCGTACCCATGTGGCAATGGGAAGTTCCTTGGCCTGACCATTTGTTGGAAAATTCAAAGAAACAATACGCGCCCTTTACGGTTTTAGTTGTATAACCTGCCATCTACTTATTGTGGCACCTCACTGTTTGGATGGTAGCAATAGTAGGCATAGTACGAAATGTCTATGCTGGCTAAGATTAATATTATACTTTCGAAATGTTTTCCACTATGCACTTATAGTAATAATATCAAAGGATTTCGCGTATCAAGCATTTTTGACTGTCATAAGGAGAAATCTCCTCCAAGTCTGCGTTTGCATTGTGTGTGTGGTGGAAGGCCTTATGGAAGTTTCATTTTCAAAAAAAAACATTGCGGATTTCAAATTTAAAATCTTTTGTTTGTTTTAAAAAAAGATAAAACTGTTTTTGTTTGCTCATACCTGTCCCATGTCTGACCCGGAGTTTATTGTCCCTTCCTAAACTCTGGGTGCCCACTATTTTCCACACGGGCAGTCTAGCGTTGGGTTTTTCAGATAGTAGATATCGATTTGGTGGCTATCAGCTCTCTTTTTGGTATTCTTTGGAGTCTTCGGATTCATGACCAGTCTTGCTTAGCTTAGTGTAACGTGATGGTGGTTCAACCTAGTAGGTTGGAGTTATAGCTTTGGAGCATTGGATTGGAATTACCTCTTGGCTATTTGTTTTCCGTTGTTATATCATATTGTTATTCCGCTGTAGCATTGTTATCTTGTATCTATGATATTTTGTATCATATTGTATCAGTGTTGTTCCATATTTGGATATTGTATTCATTTCGTTTTCTTTCGCTTTGTTGTTATACTTAATTGTGTTATAGGCTCAGGCGATTCGGATTTGAACGGTCGAATCTACGGCATTCGAGTACGATGTAAAGTATGGATGTCGATTTTCGAACATAAAAAATCTGTATCGTTACAGATATTCAAATAGTATATATAATAAAATAGTTCAATTTTTAAAATTACTTTACAAAATAAAATAATTTCCTCAACTTCACAAATTGATTCAAATCAACTTGAATCCAAAATTCAATTTAAATCAAATCTCAATACATAAATTTCAACTCCATTCAGTTTTCAATAAACCATTTCAATTTATATCGATTTCAAATACAGATTTGAACCTTAATTAAAACTTTTCAATTTCCACATATTTCAAAGCTTTAAATATTCCACAATTTCAAAACTAAATTTATTAACTTCATATATACTTTAATTTAACTTCATTATTATTCAGTTTTTTAAATATTTACTTAACAAATCCAATATCTTTTAAATAAACCTCAAATCACAAATCACTAAATATTACTTCAATTAATTTAAACTTGAAATATCCATTTTAAATCATCGTAAACCAAAATCAAGTTATAAAACCATATCTTTTAAAATTTCAAATTCCATAAGTTTCAAATCGATTAATTAAGTAAATTCTTAATTAAATACAACTCCAAATCAATTTCAAGTCTATCTTCTCGCCCTTATTATTAAATCATTTTAAACTCTGTATTAAAATATAATTTAAATAAATACTTATCCATATTATATTTCGAAAAAATCAACTTTATTATTAAACTTATTTTATATCAAACAAATTTATACATAGATCAAAATCAAGAATTTAACTATATATAAAATAACATTTATACAATATCAAAAATCAATATTATATAAAACCATATATTTCTTTCCAAAACCATAAAAATCATTTCAAAATATTTTGTATATATAGACCACGGTGTCTGTATATAATTTTCAATCCTATGGTCAAGTGAAACGGACATTTATCATTTCAATCCGCAATTTAAAATATAAATACGAGTACATATATCATTTCAACTCACAATCCCATATTCAATTCAAATGAAAATCGCTTGGGTCTATCATTTCAACCCATAACGATTTTCTTCCATTCTAAAATCCATTCGGGTACGCATCATTTCAACCCATAGTGAATTCTATATTAACATGGAACTTGCAGAGTGATAACAAATATGAGGCATATATCACGATATGAATAACAGATAATGGTGTCAGATATCACAGGTGAATAGAGAGCATATAATGGCATATATAACAATGTAAATAACTAACAGCAACATATTTCAATTGTCATTTCAGTTGAAATCAAATTTAATAAATATATGAACGTTAATCGTGAGTGATTGCTCACCTTTTGTGGCCAGAGACGAGCGAGAAGATGACACAGATATGACACTGATACGAACGCTGAATCTGAATTACAAATCCAAGCAAAACAAATTCGGCATGAATTCAACGATCAAAGCCGATAACAAGAATCGATAAAACGAATTAGAACCATCTTAAGGTAATGAAATTGAAGAGTAAATTGTGTTATTTCATTGCTTTCCTTTAAAACAATATTTAATTAAGGCACGTACAAAATAAAATTTAAAGTCCAACTTTATATATCCAGCCGAAAACAAAATCTTACGACTTATACATATATTTGCTTTTAAATCAATTCAAAACATAAAATTTTAAAACCATATATACATACTTATCTTCCGAACCCAAATATATATATATATAAAAATATAACCTTGATATATAAACTAATATGCAAATTGTTGAAATTCATATATGTAATTCTTATTTACAATCACATATAAACATCAAATACTCCATCCAAATTTCATTATATATACTAGAATTGGCCCGTGCTTTGCACACGGTCTATTTATATTATTGTAAATGGAAAGTAAGGGCATTTTTAGAATTTCAAAAAGACGCCGAGTAAATTAACTCAATGAGTTTCTTTAATAGAAGTAGAGATATATTCTATATGAAATGTATATAGCACTTTAAACTAGATATATAAAACATATAACATATACCATCTAATGTTAAAATATACGGACGTGGAAAAATAAGTTCACCCATACCAATATATGATATATATATATGTATGTATGTATGTATGTATGTATGTATGTATGTATGTATATAAATTGTACAACAATACCTTTAAACAATGAATATACTGCTTCCATAATGAAATATACTGTAATTATATTTCACTATACACTTAACATTTCAAAATCACATATTAAATTTAAAATAAGATCCCTACTGACTATATACATTCATACCATAACATAAAACTTATTTGTTATACAAGTATTTTTACATTAGCCCATACTTTCGAAAGTCATTGTTATAAATAAATATAATCATAAAAGCAAGTTAGGTTGTCTACCCTTATAAAAATATCTATAACAACAAAAAACTTATATAACTTGTAACTGGTGAAAATACATACAATACTTCCTTTATATAACTTTCGTACAGCACACCTTATAGACTATGTATATATTTTTATATCCATATATATACAAACACAAAATATACTTTTCTAGTTAATATGTAACAACCCAGAATTTCTGTCATTTGAAATTCAGATATTTAATTGATTTTAAATATCAACAAGTAAAATTTCTAAGTCGAATAATTTATTTTTCGAATATCTAGATTTAATTGGATAATTAAATCGATAATTTAATATTTGAAATTACAGAAAAATTGGAAATTGGGTTTAATGTGATTAAAAATGATTTATATAGTTATATTAAATCATATTGGAGTTAGAACAATGTTTGTGAACTTTTAACGTTGAATTAAAAGCTAAATTGTGAAAATTGAATATTTTAATATTTAATCGACTAGTGAAAATATTCGTTTTTCAAACAGTCTCGGATTTCGACAAAACCAGTTTCAATCGGATCCGTAATGTTATATTATTATGTGGTTTCAAATTTCGTGTCAATCGGATTTACCGTTTGTCCGGGGCAAGCCAAAACGCATAGAAATTGGTTTAATCGATTTAATTTGAATTTGATCATTTATTGCCGTAACTCGCACAGATGATCGAATTGGCGTACAAAACACATTCCATTATGTCTGGAACGTGGGGCAAACCCTAGAAACGCCAGCCGGCACACTTCGTTTGGAGTTCGGAAATTTTGGGATGAATAGTGTTTTGTGAAATTTTCTATATAAGCACCTCTAGTTTCACATTGCAAACACAACTCAAACCCTAGGGTTTCAACAGAGCCGCAGCCTCTCTCTATTTCAATGGCCAAGAAATACCCTTCTTCTTCCCTTAATTTCTTTAAATCCGCACATCTATTCGATAATCTTCCAACACGAAAAACGTAGAGCTCGAGATGATCTTTCAATCCATACGGTTCTGATTAGAATTCGAGAGGTGGATCAACAGCTAGGACGCTGCGTTCATGCTCGTTTGTGCACACATCTCGAGGTCAGGGAGGCGACCGAGCTCCACTTCTTTGGGGCCGTGGGTAGCTCTTGACAGGGGCGTTCTAGTGGTGTTCTCTGATCAACGTGAAGGCGCGTGTAGATGGCTCGATAAATGGATGTTGGTGGCGGCTAATGGGTTGTTCGATCCTGGGAACAAATCGCACGCAACGGCTCTGATTCTAGGGCTTGGGATCCAACGGCCGAAAGTTGTTAGGTCAAAAATTATAAAAGAAATTTGTAATTTAATTATATTATAATTCGTGTAACTTCAAAAATCAATATCTCTTTTATACGAGGTCGAAAACGTACAAAACAAATTGCGACAGGTTCATATGGATGAGCACTACGCAATGGAGCTGGTTTGGAGTTGTTTGGAGCTAGTGATAATTTCGAGTAAAATTAAACGCACGTTTAATTTTATTCGAAACAAAACGCTACAACTGTTATCGGAAACTCAAGGTGAGAACTTCTCATTCAATCGAATTGTTTCAATTTAAATTTTTAAATAGTTAGATTTAAAATTGCTTGATTGTGTGATTGGATGATAGTTATTATCTGTGTATTGAAATAGACCCTATACGCCGTATATTAAGAGAATGTTATTTATTAAACACATATACCGTGATAATTCCAACTTGTATGGAATTGGTATTATATATGTACTTGGAGATGATTTCCCGCATTATATAGCGGATGAGACCCTATTGCGCCGCATAATAGCGAGTAGTATTTTATAAATCCCATATACCGCGATATTCCGTCTCGAAGCGGAATTGGTATTGTGCTAACATCTTTGGATGTCGGGAAACATGATGAAGGGATCCAATTGGATTCCTCAAACATTCATAATAAAATTTAATTTTGGAATTGATTCATTTCAAATAAATAAACGTTGAAATTTTTATGTTACAAAAATTATGATTTTTGTGAAATATAACTGAAATGTGACTTTTGAAATAAGTAGTTGATTAATTTATAAAATGGTTTAAATTGGGATTTTTGAATTATTATAAATGATTAATATAAAAGATTTACAAAATTGTTATTTATAAATTAAAATATTGGAATTATAAAACGAGTTTTTATAAGTGTTAAAAATGAAGTATAAATGGATTTCATAAGTGGATGAATTCTATAGATTTATAAATTGTGAAGTTATAAAATGAATAGATTTTTGTAAAATAAAAGATTTATTAGTAATTAACTTATAAATTGGATTTTGGCGTGTAAATGGGATATGGATAGAATTTGTTAATAAAGTGATTTTATAAGTGAAGTTGTTATAAAGTATAAATGGAATTTATAAATGTTGTTTTATAAATCTGAAATCGACTTATTTTGATAAGTTTAATTATTATAGCTTATTGAATGAAATATATCCACGATTTTGAACAGTGGATAAACCTTTAAATAAAATATGTAGAAATTAAATTTGGTAAATGAAGTATATTCACGATTTTGGACGGTGAATAACATATAAAGAAATATTTTGGGAAAGTGATATTTTAAATAGAACTAAAACGATTCAAAAAATGTTTTAAAATGTATTAAGTATCGAAACCATAGATTTCAACATGCATTGTTGAAATAGACGTTTTCGAGAAATAGAAGGAAATGGTGGACTATAACACTATTGTTATAGTAAATGATTTGCGAATGGAAAAGTTTTATATAGTATTGGGATTTATATATCTATCTTAATTTCGAATCCCTATAATAGTGATTTTGGGTTGTCGTAACGAGGTTTTACGCAACATTCGTTTTGACTCAAATAAATGTGTTTAAGAGAATGTTTTCCTTAAAGAATGAAATATATACTTAATTTGGATTTAAGTTTATTGAATATTTTCCAAATGTTGGAAATAAATAGATTTGTGAATTACATATTATTAAATAAGTATGGAAATGTTTTCTAATATGAAGTGAGTGTTTTGAGATTTTATCTTTTAAAGATAAATTGAAAGTGAGTAATTGAAATCAATTTGAAAAATCATATAAAAGGTGAATGTTTGGAAATGTAAATTCACAGTGGAAATTTGTAAGGGAAATTTGTTTTAAAAATAAACATTGATTTATTTTTGAAGTGTGGAAATAAATTTACGGATTTGGAACGTAAATTTAAAGTAAAACGATAAGGATTTATTTAATTGGTTTAAATGAACCATTTTTAAATGAAAGTTGTAAAGGTGAAAAGTGATTTGAAATCTGTTTTCAAATGGTTGAAGTGTGGAAAGATATCTTATAAAGATATTTTGGAAATAAATCATTTGGGAAATTATTTGAAATCGGGTTATGTTGTGAATGTGGATTGATAGTTAAATAACCGACTATCAATACTGACCATTGAATGGCTATTTGTTATGAATTGGTTGAAATTGAATGCTACACTTATTTTTAAATTATTGCGCTCATTATTCGGATTACCCATTTCGAATAGTGATACGACGTAATGGATAGCATTGAAGACCGGTGTTGAAGACCGGGTATTTGTGAAAACGATAGGATGACCTATCGATTGTCTCTGCACCGTTAGCTACGGTATGGAGATTTCCTTTGTGATGGGAACTTCGATCGGGATTGTGAATACCCGGATTGCAAGGGCTTCTTTTGAAGTGCCTACTGTTCTGTTCGAACCCGGAACAGACTTGTACGATTACGTGTCTGACATTACATTTTGAGATGTAAAGCAGATTTCTTTCAAATACATTTCTGTTGGTGCAGAGGATTTATTCTCCTAGCTTAACACCCTTCTCTGAGACGTATGAGCTTAGAGGTTTTGTAGTTGAAGGTTATCAGCGATATACTCCCAATTAGGTAATGTGGCATGCTGAGTGTTGCTGTTTGATGATTATTTATTGATCATTTGTTGATCAAAGCGTGGCTTTGTGAAAAAGCTTACCTTTGTGGACGAGACTTCGTCATACCTTATACCCCAGAAATGGTCGAAATAGAAATATGCGGCAAGGTTATGAGGGTCGCTCCCTTTAGGGTATTTCATTTCCTTCTGAAAAAGAGTAGTGTTAGGTATGGAGCCCTGATGCTTAGCCTATGTGGTTGCTCCAATCTCATTTTTTCTGTGTGGTTGTTGCTTGGTGATAGAGGGCCCTCGGATAAAGGTCCCAGAGGACCGGGGAGTGGCATACTCGAGTAGTAGTTACCTAGTTACAGAGGTAACCCGGCCATGTGTTGGTAGAGAGCTGGTTAAGTTCTCGGGACGTCCCGCCAGAGGCGATCCCATGTGGCAGTAGGAAGTTCCTTAGCCTGACCATTTGTTGGAAATCCAATTCCCAATACGAACCCAGTATGGTTTTAGTTGTATAACCTGCCATTTACTTATGGTGGTCACCACTGTTTAGATGGTAGCTATAGTAGGCATAGTTCGAAATGTCTATGCTGGCTAAGATTTATATTCTATTTTCGAAATGATTTCATCACTATGCACTAATAATAATATCAAAAATGATTTGTTTTGCGTAGTAAGCATCTTTGTCTATCATAAGGAGAAATCTCCTCCAATTCTGTGTTTGCATTGTGTGTGTGCGGGGAGGTCTTATGGTAGTTTCATTTTCCAAAAGCATTACGGATATTTTCACTTCCCTTGTTGTTGTTGTTGTTTTAAAGATAAATAACTATTTTGAGTTCTCACACCAGTCTTGCTTATCTAGGTGAAACGTGAAGGGGGTTTCTCGCTTTTTGTTTGGTAGCGAGCAGGAGCTCTTACCCCCACACGTCCTCTTTACGGGGTTGGTTAGGCGTAAGCTGTGACAGTCGAAAGGCTAGCCGTAAAAGCTAGTTTGGGATACCAGTGTATGCCACGGCGGGGCTGGGATGGTTGAAAAGCCTACCAGTCGAGAGAGGCCGCATTCGTTGCATGTGGTATCAGAGCATTTGGTTAAGTGACAACCTTGGCTCTGTTGGGTGTTATAGAGTCAGTAGTACTCTAGAATGAGTTTGAGTGTAATAATATATATGAGCGCGTATTTGTTAGTGAATATAAAATTGTTTTATATTGTGATGATTGGTTTGTGGAGTGGTATATGGATTCTGGTCGGTATAGTCTGTACAACTCTGTCGATAGGGATCTCTAAACACTCGTTCAGAACAATTCGGCATGATATTGTTTTAAATTGGGTAAATGAAATAAGTTTACCTTGATTATATTTTATATATAAAGGAATAATTTTTCAGAATTATCAAAGTGTATGTAAAATTGAATTGTTTGATTGTTGAAAATGTAAGATACTATATAAGTAAATCAAAGTTGTTCGAATAATCCGAATAAAAACAACAATTATGAAAGAATAAATTATCTAAGAGCAACAATTGTATAAGTGTAGATTATAATTGAAATGATTTACAATTGTGGAATAATCTTGTATAAGTAAAGGGAAATAGTGAAATTATATAAGAAAGATTTATAAATGTGATTTATAAATAAAAGAAAATTTTGAAAGAATTTAAAGCACTGGATTCACTACTGTTGCTGGGAAATAATAAGGGTGATGACTGCAGCATCATCAGTATCATTTTTGAGTTTCTGTGTGATGGAGTTGCTACCATAGTAAAATTGAATTGAATTTTGTTGTGATAAACAAATTTGAAATTAAAATCCAAGTTGAACTTGATGAATATAAGTTATCAAGTTTTGAACTTATAATATGAGATAATAAAGATTTAACTTTAGTAAAGTTGAAATAAATTTGAACTAGTACGATAAAATATATGATGTGAAATTTAACAAAAAGAAGTTCAATAAATTAAATCAGATTTGGAAGTTGAATAATAAGCTGTATAACTTATAAAATGTAGAGATGTAAGTAAAACCAATTATTAAAATGGTTAAACAACATTCTTAAGCAAAACGAGGTATGAATCTGAATAGGTGATAAAATTGACTTTGGTAAAAGTTAAATAGTATTTACTTTGGAGTTGGAATTTGAATTGATTTTAACTGGATTGGATATGTTGTTGAAATGGAAATTTAAGTTAGGTTAAACAAATGGTTTTTAAAAGGAATATAACCTAAGTAATGTTGAATAAAGTTGATTTTGGTATCAAAATGAATTAATGAAATGAAGTCATTAAATGGATATGAATTTGAGTTATATAAAGGAGATTCAACTTTGTTTGTAAAATAAATTAGTAATTGAACTAATGAGTTGAATATTAATCAATCTAATGTAATGAATTGATATAGAATAATGGATATAAGTGCTAATTCGTTTAAGGCTAATTGAATGTTAAACCAACTTAAAGGTAAACAAAGTGAATATGAACGTTGAATGTAAAGAGAATAAATTTGGTTGTATTGGATATACATTGGTTGTTAGATTTTTGTTAGTTGATGATATTGAAATTCATTAATATTAATGAAGTTGAATTAAAAAAAAATTGGAAGTTAAGTAAATTTAAATTGAATGGAAATTGATTTGAATTGAAAATTAACCAATGTGAATGTAATTTAGTGAATGAAAACTACTTGAAAATGAATAATTGAATGTCATTGTATGTGAATTGGTTGTAAACAATTACAAGTAACGTTGAAATCATATAAGTTACTTATAAACCTTGTTTAGTTTGCATTTCTTTTGATATGCATGTGTTGTAGTAGTTTAAAAGAGTAAAATGTTAATAACTTCTTATATATGTCACTTACGTGTTTATATTGAGTAAGTACAGGTACCGAGGCTACCGTTAGCGGGATTTTGGTTGCACAAAATGCTAAATAAATAACTGCTTTGCTTAAAAATGCTAAAAAGGTACGCCTACGCAATAAAAAAATAGGAAATATGAACTATTTTTCTGTTTTCCGACCGTGTGGGTCGATGTATATATATTTATATCTATTGTGATATTGTAAAAGACCTTCCGTACAAAGGAGGTTATGGAAAAAAATTCTGAAAATTTAAGGCGTTAGAAAATTTTCGGAACATTTTGGAAATTTTTTGTGAAAACCAAGTTTTGATTTGAAGTTAAAGGTTAAACGATGTAGTTGATTTTGGAAAGATAACTATGTATGGATTTGAAAACTTAGTAAATATTTTGTAAGAAGTTTAACTATTGAATTTTTGGAAAAGTTAAACACTTAAGAGATTTGTGAATCAAATTTGAACGGTTTGTTTTGAAAAGTTAATGAATTTCAAAACATTTTCTTACTTGGTAATTTCGAGGACGAAATCTTTTAAGGGGGGAAGTTTGTAACGACCCAGAATTTCTGTCATTTGAAATTAAGATATTTAATTGATTTTAAATATCAACAAGTAAAATTTCTAAGTTGAATAATTTATTTTTCGAATATCTGGATTTAATTGGATAATTAAATCGATAATTTAATATTTGAAATTACAGAAAAATTGGAAATTGGGTTTAATATGATTAAAAATGATTTATAAAGTTATATTAAATCATATTAGAGTTAGAACAATGTTTGTGAACTTTTAAAGTTGAATTAAAAGTTAAATTGTAAAAATTGAGTATTTTAATATTTAATCGACTAGTGAAAATAGCCATTTTTCAAACAGTCTCAGATTTCGACGAAACTAGTTTCATTGGATCCGTATTATTATATTATTGCGTGGTATCAAATTTCATGCCAATCGGATTTACCGTTTGCCCGGGGCAAGGCAAAACGCATAGAAATTGGTTTAATCGATTTAATTTGAATTTGATCGTTTATTGCCGTAACTCGCACAGATGATTGAATTGGCCTCCGAAACACATTCCATTGTGTCCGGAACGTGGGGTAAACCCTAGAAACGCCAGCCGTCACGCTTCGTTTGGAGTTCGGAAAATTTGGAATGAATAGTGTCTTGTGAAATTTTCTATATAAGCACCTCTAATTTCACATTTGCAAACACAACTCAAACCCTAGGGTTTCAACAGAGCCGCCGCCTCTCTCTATTTCAATGGCGGAGAAACACCCTTCTTCTTCCCTTAATTTCTTCAAATCCACACATCTATTTGATAAACTTCCAACATGAAAAACGTAGAGCTCTAGATGATCTTTCAATCCATACGGTTGTGATTAGAATTCGAGAGGTGGATCAACAGCTAGGGCGCCGCGTTCATGCTCGTTTGTGCATGCATCTCGAGGTCAGGGAGGCAATCGAACTCCATTTCCTTGGGGCTGTGGGTAGCTCTTGACAGAGGCGTTCTAATGGTGTTCTCTGATCAACTTGAAGGTGCGTTTAGAAGGCTCGATAAATGGATGTTGGTGGCGGCTAATGGGTTGTTCGATCCTGGGAACAAATCGCGTGCAAGGGCTCTGATTCTAGGGCTTGGGATCCAACGGCCGAAAGTTGTTAGGTTAAAAATTATAAAAGAAATTTGTAATTTAATTATATTATAATTCGTGTAACTTCAAAAATCAATGTCTCTTTCATACGAGGTCAAAAACGCACGAAACAAATTGCAACGGGTTCGTATGGATGAGCATTACGCAATGGAGCAGGTTTGGATTTGTTTGGAGCTAGTGATAATTTCAGGCAAAATTAAACGCACGTTTTATTTTATTCGAAACAAAGCGCTACAACTGTTATCGGAAACTCAAGGTGAGAACTTCGCACTCAATCGAATTGTTTCGATTTAAATTTTTAAATAGTCAGATTTAAAATTTCTTGATCATGTGATTGGATGATAGTTATTATCTGTGTATTGAAATAAACCCTATACGCCGTATATTAAGCGGATGTTACTTATTAAACACATATACCGCGATAATTCCAACTTGTATGGAATTGGTATTATATATGTACTTGGAGTTGATTTCCCGCATTATATAGCGGATGAGACCCTATTGCGCCGCATAATAGCGGGTAGTATTTTATAAATCCCACATACCGCGATATTCCGTCTCGAAGCGGAATTGGTAATGTGCTAACATCTTTGGATGCCGGGAAATAGGATGGAGGGATCCAACAGGATTCATCAAACATTTGAATTTGTTTCAATGTTGTGTGTTGATCATTTTATTGATCTATTTATAATCTACGTGATTATCTTTGTGATTGAAATCGTTAAAGGCTAAAATTTAGCCGAATATATTTTTGGTATCGTTAGATGCCGAAAATAAATAAAATTGGATTTTGGAAAATTTAAGTTGAGAATTCATAATAAAATTTAATTTTGGAATTGATTCATTTTAAATAAATAAACATTGAAATTTTTATGTTACAAAAATTATGTTTTTGTGAAATATAACCGAAATGTATTTTTGAAATAAGTAGTTGATTAATTTATAAAATGGTTTAAAATGGGATTTTTGGATTATTATAAATGATCTATATAAAAGATTTACAAAATTGATATTTATAAATTAAAATATTGGAATTATAAAACGAGTTTTATAAGTATTAAAAATGAAGTATAAATGGAGTTCATAAGTGGATGAAATCTATAGATTTATAAATTGTGAAGTTATAAAATGAATAGATTTTTGTAAAATAAAAGATTTATAAGTAATTAACTTATAAATTGGATTTTGGCGTGTAAATGGGACATGGATAGAATTTGTTAATAAAGTGATTTTATAAGTGAAGTTGTTATAAAGTATAAATGGAATTTATAAACGTTTTTTTATAAATCCGAAATCGACTTATTTTGATAAGTTTAATTATTATGGCTTATTGAATGAAATATATCCACGATTTTGGACAGTGCTTTAAATAAAATATGTAAAAATTGAATTTGGTAAATAAAGTATATTCACGATTTTGGAGGTGAACAATATATTAAAAAATATTTTGGGAAAGTGATATATTAAATAGAATTAAAACGATTCAAAAAATGTTTTAAAATCTATTAAGTATCGAAACCATAGATTTCAACATTCATTGTTGAAATAGACGTTTTCGAGAAATAAAAGGAAATGGTGGACTATAACACTATTGTTATAGTAAATCATTTCCGAAAGGAAAAGTTTGTATAGTATTGGGATTTATATATCTATCTTAATTTCGAATCCCTATACTAGTGATTTTGGTATGCCGTAACGATATTTTATGCAACATTCATTTTGACTCAAATAAATGTGTTCAAGAGAATGTTTTCCGTAAAGAATGAAAATATACTTAATTTGGATTTAAGTATATTGAATATTTTCCAAATGTTGGAAATAAATAGATTTGTGAATTACTTATTATTAAATAAGTATGGAAATGTTTTCCAATATGAAGTGAATGTTTTGAGATTTTATCTTTTAAAGATAAATTTAAAGTGAATAATTGAAATCGATTTGAAAAATCGTATAAAAGATGAATATTTGGAAATGTAAATTCACCTTGGAAATTTGTAAGGGAAATTTGTTTTAAAAATAAAAATTGATTTATTTTTGAACTGTGGAAATAAATTTATGGATTTGGAACGTAAATTTAAAGTAAATCGATAAGGATTTATTTAATTGGTTTAAATGAACCATTTTGAAATGAAAGTTGTAAAGGTGAAAAGTGATTTGAAATCTGTTTTCAAATGGTTGAAGTGTGTAAAAGATATCTTATAAAGATATTTTGGAAATAAATAATTTGGGAAATTATTTGAAATCGGGTTATGTTGTGAATGTTGATTGATAGTTAAATAACCGACTATCAATACTGACCCTTGAATGGCTATTTGCTATGGATTGGTTGAAATTGAATGCTACACTTATTTTTAAATTATTGCGTCTTTTATTCGGATTACCCATTCCGAATAGTGATACGACGTAATGGATAGCATTGAAGATCGGTGTTGAAGACCGGGTATTTATGAAAATGATAGGATGACCTATCGATTGTCTCTGTACCGTTAGCTACGGTATGGAGATTTCCTTTGTGATGGGAAGTTCAATCGGGATTGTGAATACCCGGATTGCACGGGCTTCTTTCGAAGTGTCTTCGGTTCTGTTCGAACCCGGAACAGACTTGTATGGTTACGTGTCTAACATTACATTTTGAGATATAAAGCAGATTTCTTTCAAATACATTTCTGTTGGTGCAGAGGATTTATTATCTTAGCTTAACACCCTTCTCTGAGACGTATGAGCTCAGAGGTTTTGTAGTTGAAGGTTATCAGCGATACACTCCCAATTTGGTAATGTGGCATGCTGAGTGTTATTGTGTGATGATTATTTATTGATCATTTGTTGATCAAAGCATGGCTTTGTGAAAATGCGTAGCTTTGTGGACAAGACTTCGTCAGATCTCACACCCCGGAAATGGTCGAAACAGGAATATGCGGCAAGGTTGTGAGGCTCGCTCCCTTTAGGGTATGTCATTTCCTTCTGGAAAAGGGTAGTGTCAGGTATGGAGCCCTGATGTTTAACCTATGTGGTTGCTCCAATCTCATTTTTTCTGTATGGTTGTTGCTTGGTGATAGAGGGCCCTCGGATAAAGGTCCAAAGGACCACGGAGTGGCATACTCGAGTAGCAGTTAGCTAGTTACAGAGGTAACCCGGCCTTGTGTTGGTAGAGAGCTGGTTAAGTTTTCGGGACGTCCCGCCAGAGGCGATCCCATGTGGCGGTAGGAGGTTCCTTAGCCTGACCATTGGTTGGAAATCCATTTCCCAATACGAACCCAGTACGGTTTTAGTTGTATAACTGCCATTTACTTATGGTGGTAACCACTGTTTAGATGGTAGCTATAGTAGGCATAGTTTGAAATGTCTATGCTTGCTAAGATTTATATTCTATTTTCGAAATGCTTTCATCACTATGCACTAATAATAATGTCAAAAATGATTTGTTTTGCGTAGTAAGCATCTTTGACTATCATAAGGAGAAATCTCCTCCAATTCTGCATTTGCATTAGGTGTATGCGGGGAGGCCTTATGGTAGTTTCATTTTCCAAAAGCATTACAGATATTTTTCACTTCCCTTGTTGTTGTTGTTTTAAAGATAAATAACTATTTTGAGTTCTCACACCAGTCTCATGAATGACCTGGAGTTTATTGTTCTCTTCCTAAACTCTGGGTGCCCATAATTTTCCACACGGGCAGTCTAGAGTCAGGTTACCAGGTTATTCTGGATTTAGGTGTGCTATGGAGCTCAAGTGGCAAGTTGGATGGCGAGACGTATTACTTGTATATGATATTATCTTTCCGCTGTAAATTAACTTGTAAGGACAAGTTTGTATAACCATCCATTGTTTTGTTGTGTTGTATATATTTGTTGTATACTCTGATGATAATGTAATGTAATAACTGATATAGTTCTTTGTTTTAAAGATTATTCATTTATCTATTATATGTTTTTCCGCTGCGATATGTGAGATTCTGATTTTGTTTCTTTTCGATTTCCTTACTTCTTCTATATTTTTCTTCTACCACTTCTACCTCTTCTTTAAGCCATAACATCCCGATTTTCCGGCATTCGATTATGCGGCATTTGATATAGTGGACGTAAGAATGCTGACCTTCGAATCCCGACAAAATCGCATTCGATACATAATATGCAGCAAATACACACACACACACTCTAGCCAACAATACATAAAATAAACATTAAAGCATGATATGCATTTTCCAAATTCATACTTATTAGACATGTAAAACCAAAATTATATACAAAATATCTGTTTCAAACTGTATATACGCATACCTAATATATAAAAATTTATGCCCACCTATATATATAGTGTAACTGAAACAAGCTCATTCCTTATATAACTAACATATATGTCTAAATCTTTTATATATATATATACATATATATATATATATATACATATATATATATATTGAAATCGTTATATATCAAAACAAAATAACAATCGAAATATCAGCGGCTTCTATAAAAATTTCTTTAAATCAATTTTAAAACGTATATAAGAATACCTTTAACAATATATATACCTCCTTATTTATGAAAGAAGAGCAGCTGGCACAAGCAGGAGATAAACATGGACAAGAGAAATTATGAATGCCCGGGCTGTGCACGCTCAGCTGGGAGGGTGGTTTTGTCGAGGTCGACAATGGTGGTAGGCCACGGTCTAGGTTGAGGAAGATCTGGACGAGCTCGAGTGGATGATGAAAAGAGGCTGGGTCGATGGGCTTGGTGGCCTGGGAAGTGGAGCAGTTTTGGTTGCAAGCTGTGATGATGATGAGACGATGACCTCGGTGGAGGGAGGCCGTGGTGGGACTGGAGTTGTGCGGAGGTCAAGGCATGAGGTCATAATTAGTTTCAGCCACGTTGGTAGTAGTAGAAGTCTGGGTTCGATGTCTTCAGACAAACAAAAGAGGAGGGATCTGAAGGAACAATGAGGGAAGAGCATTGAATATTTGCGCTGGCAAAATATTGGGGAAGGAAGGAAACAAAATGGCAAAGGAGGAAAAGTATAAATATAATTTATAATTGTGTTTTATTTTTTTCGAAACGGACAGAGAGGAGAGGAATGGGCATAATCAACGAACATATTTTGAAACAGAATAGTAAAAGCCAACGGTTGAATTTCAGAAAATTAATAAAGAAAATTATTATTGTGTTACAGGCTGTACGTTTTAACCTTTAAAAGGAAAGGAAAGTTAAAAGTTACAGATTTAGGTATCGTTACAACAGATCGTTATTGTCGTTTCTGTTGCGTATCGAACCTCAAAACACAGAATTGAGAACACCATAAAGATCGGCACGACGAGACGATCAAAACGGTATACAGATATTAGTTATACGATCATCCAATCAAAAGTCGATAATCGGTACCGATAAACGCTGTTATTCCATACGGGAAAATCCAAATGGAGCTAGAAACGTCCGAATTTCGTGAAACGAATTTCGCAGTCTGATTTAGAGTGTTCTAAATAAATTTTCTCATATTGACATATATAGGTTTCGGAAAATATTTTATTATCATCAATTTTTAACTAATATAAATTGAAATAGAATTACATGAAAATAAACTTCCAAATTATCTAATGAAAATTTACCAGTTGTTATGTTAAAACAGATGTATTCCAAATATTAAATTTTTATTTCAAAATTTTATTATTTCAAATTTCACAAAATTCGAATTAAATATATTATTAAGACAATTAAAATTTTATGGGTCGTTAGACTCTCCCCCACTTAGAACTTTTCGTCCCCGAAAAGGAAGAATGTAGGAGAATAGGAACAACCCGAAAGGAAAATAGATTGGAAAACAAAATAAAACAATTAATTTAAAACCATATAAGTTTCAATTTTAAATTAATTAATATTTAACAATTTGGTTTAACTCCTTTAGTTTCACTTAAATTAATTCAATCTTAACTATTTCTAAACCCATTACCTTATTATCTAATTATCCTAAATCAATAATTTCTAAATTCATAAATTTGTATAGTCATTTATTATACTCATATTTTATTCAACAAATTTAATTCTTCTTTATTACAAATTATTATTAAATTTATTCCACTTAATATATCTTATCACATATATTAAGTTCAATTACTTATTATAAACACTCATGCTATTTATAAATTCCTTTGATATCATTTTATATTGTATAATATTCAACTACATAGTTAACTTTTGAAAAATTAGGTAAGTTATATATGGAGTGCAATTGAGTATTATACAAATAAAATTTTACAATTCAATCATTTCATGTTTAAATACCTATTAGAGATTTTGGCTACATTTTATAATGATTGAAATCATTCTTTAAGAAAAATTAAGAATTAAATTTCAGATTAAATTCAAACAAGTTAGAGGTAAATATATACTATATATTAAATGAAATTTATAATCATATACTTATATATATATATATTGTAAATCAAGCCATACTATAGAAATTTAAATCAATTTCATTTTCCAAAACAAAAGAATAGCAAAGCTACTAAATGGTCTCTCAGCTTCGAAACTCGAAAATGAATGTCGATGATGCTGCAGTCATCACCGAAATTAATTTCCAGCGTCAGAAAATGAGAGCACTGATTTAAAACTTTTAAATTCTTTGGAAACGGTTTCTATTCGAAAATACTTTAAATAATATACATTCTAAAGCTTAAAACCAAAGTTTGAAATCATCGGAAATAAAATTCTCAAATTCTTAATTTTAATTCATTTAAACGTCAGATTAAATTATAAACCATTTTTGATATTTTCATTTATTTATATATTGGGGAAAATCAATGGGTTACAAAACAACAGATGAAAATCATATATTATCATTTATAATAACCATTTTACTTGACTATTAAATCTCGAAAAATAATACTTACATATGATATAATATAATATAATTCTATTTATTTATATGTTAGAATAATCAAGGGTTTACAAAGCAATAAATCAAATATTATCATTTTAAACATTCAATTCAGTTAACAATTCAATTTCAAAAAATTATACATACATACATACATACATACATATATATATAATCATACAAAAATTTATTTCATTAACCAAATTTTGAAAATAATATGTGTTAGTTTGCTCTGTTCAAGTGTTTGAAAATCCTATCGATAACGTTGATCAGACGAATCAATCGAAAATCCAATCAACATCAACAACTCAAACAACACAATATATATATTAAACATTTTTAATATTAATTTACAAATACACTTCCTCGCTCGACGATACAAGAATGGATTTCAAAACAAGGATAGAGATTTTAAATTTGATGGACTCAAATCAAAGAGAATTTTGTTCGAAGATAGGTTCGAAACAATGATAAGATGATTAAATAACAAAATAGGAGATGGATAAGTTTATTAAATCGTGGGAAACCTTAAGCGGGTCGACCATGAATTCTAGAATAAGATCAATGCAAAATCCAGAGGCAAATCGACATTCGATCGCAAAAGATAGAATTTGGGCGTAGCAGGAGATAGATAGCATCGTAAACCGAATATACGGAAATCTCCTATAAATCAATGCCTTTTGTAAAGAAGTTTCACCCCTTTTCAAATCATTCAAAGATTGGCGAAACCGCCAAGTTGTCATAGAGATCATTCGAAGTAGAGTTATGTGATACTCCAAAATCAAGGAGAATACGAATAGGGGGAGATAAGGATGAATTTTGGAACCGAGGGGGTCTTCCAAAATTCACAGGAAACCGAATCAAAGAGGAAGGGATTCAAGCTCGAATGAAGTGACTCCGTAATTAAATTTAGCCTATATGTTGAATTTTGACTAAAACCAAAGCTTTGATACAAAATGTAATATCCCGATATTTTCAACCATTCGCATCCACACACCTTGAACTTGAATTGATCAAGTTAATTTAAATTTGGCAAAAACTCAGCACATACAGCAAATAGATAATCACAGAATCACAGACACAGAGTGATATAACAATATGCAACGGAAATAGAAGAATAGTAGTTCATGAAGCACTATATATATAACATAGTTAAATAAGATACAATAGAAGTCTCGAATACAATAGTTAAATACAAGATCAGAATACATCACTAGAATCAACTGAATATCCAAAAGTTGGATAGATACCTGGATCTCCAAGCGAAGCTCCAACTCCAAGGTGAGTCTCAAGGCTATATCACCCAGTCTGACCCGAGCGTAAAGCAAAACACAAAACACTCGAGTCAGGATTAACATTCTTATATCAATAAATCCTACTCAAGTGAAATAACAACAAAAATACAAGTAACTCAAATGATGTTTGGGATAACCATCCTCTATGAATCCGTTAAACTATTTACTATGTAGTAATATATGCTATTATAGTAATGTCTAAAGTAAAGTATAATATATTTAAAAATAGCGTTAAGGCGTTACCCATATCCCCCACATATTTATAGTGCCAATAGTCTATACAGTACCGTAATACCTCCTGATCGAGAGGCTACCAGAGGAAACTCCATAGGTACGACACAAATATCAAACTCGTAGAAGGTGCGTTAGGGTAGGTGACATGGCACAACTAGGCAATGCCAGAGTAGATATACCAATTACACTTCCGGACCGGTGGTAACACGTAGCAGCCACTACCGCCCACCTTAAGCCACACTCCCAAAATCAAAGGTGCACCCAATCAATCACATAGTAATAGAATGGTATCGAAGGAATGTGTTCGATCAGAGGAGCTACCTCATTAGCCCGTCAATCGCTCCTGTTTTAGCCACCTTATGCCAACTCATGGGAGTTGGGTCCACATAGATGCCTCAAAAGAACGTATCCACAATCCTACTTCATTTTTGAATCTCCACCACGTATACGGTTGTTAAAGTGGCTTTCAGAGTTGGCCGATAGTATGACAACTTCCGATCCCAATCTCTTTGACAATCAAATGTTATTATAACACCACGGTCATTTCAAAATAGTTTATACTTTAAAACCAAAATGTCATTGCCTTTTCAAAACCATATAAATATGATATCATTTCCATTTTCGAAACCAAATCAATACGATATCATTTTCTTTTCAAATATTCCTTTTCCAAAGTCATAGCACTTTCAAAGTTATAACACTTCAAAATTAAAACACTTGAAATATAACACTTTCAAATCATAATACTTTGAAATTCATAACTTTGAAACACAACTTTCACCACTTAATTGTTAAGATATTCAAATAATATATATAATAAAATAGTTTAATTTTTAAAATTACTTACAAAATAAAATAATTTCCTCAACTTCACAAATTAATCCAAGTCAACTTGAATCCAAAATTCAAATCTCAATTCATAAGTTTCTACTCCATTCAGTTTTCAATAAACCATTCCAATTTATATCGATTTCAAATACAGATTTGAACCTTAATTAAACCATTTCAATTTCCATATATTTCACATCTTTAAATATTCCACAATTTCAAAACTAAATTTGTTAACTTCATATATACTTTAATTTAACTTCATTATTATTCAGTTTTTGAAATATATACTTAACAAATACAATATCTTTTAAATAAACCCCAAATTCCAAATCACTAAATATTCCCTCAATTAATTTAAACTTTAAATATTCATTTTAAATCATCCTAAACCAAAATCAAGTTATAAAATCATATCTTTTAAAATTTCAAATTCCAAAAGGTTCAAATCGACTAATTAAGTAAATTCTTAATTAAATATAATTTCAAATCAATTTCAAATCTATCTTCTCAACCTTAATTTATAAAATCATTATAAACTCTATATTAAAATATAATTTAAATAAATACCTATCCATATTATATTTTAATAAAATCAACTTTATTATTAAACTTATTTTATATCAAACAATTTATATATAGCTTAAAATCAAGAATTTAACTATATATAAATAACATTTATATAATATAAAAAATCAGTACTATATAAAACCATATATTTCTTTCCAAAACCATAGAAATCATTTCAAAATATTTTGTATATATAGACCACGGTGTCTGTATATAATTTTCTGTCCTATGGTCAAGTGATATGGGTATTTATCATTTCAATTCGTAATTTAAAATATAAATACGGGTATATATCATTTCAACCGCAATCCCAAATTCAATTCAAATTAAAATCGCTTGGGTCTATCATTTCAACCTATAACGATTTTCTCCTATTCTAAAGCCCATTCGAGTATGTATCATTTCAACCCATAGTGAATATTATATTAAGAGGGAACTTGCAGAGTGATAACAGATATGATAATAATATAATAGGCATATATCATCAATATGAATAATAGATAATGGTGTCAGATGTCACAGGTGAACAGATATCATATAATGGCATATATAACAATGTAAATAACTAACAGCAGCATATTTCAATTATCGTTTCAATTGTCATCAAATTTAACAAATATAAGAATGTTAATCGTGAGAAATTGCTCACCTTTCGAGGCTAGAGATGAACCAGAAGATGACATGGACACGACACTGATACGGACGCTGAAATTGAATTACAAATCTAAGCAAAACAAAATCGGCATGAATTCAACGATCAAAGATGATAACAGGAATTGATAAAATGAATTAGAACCGTCTTAAAGTAATGAAATTGAAGAGTAAATTGTGTTATTTCATTGCTTTCCTTTAAAACAATATTTAATTAAGACACGTATAAAATAAAATTTAAAGCCCAACTTTATATATCTAACTGAAAACAGAATCTTACGACTTATACATATATTTGCTTTTAAATGAATTCAAAACATAAAATTTTAAAACCATACATACATACTTATCTTCCAACCTAAATATATATAACATTTATATATAAATTAATACGCAAACTGTTGAAATTCATATGTGTAATTCTGATTTATGATCACATATAAACAGCAAATACCCATCCAAATTTATATATATATATATATTCTATATGAAATGTATATAGCACTTTAAACTAGACATATAAAACATATAACATATACCATCTAATGTTAAAATATACGTACGTGGAAAAATCAGTTTTCCCATACTGATATATATATATATATATATATATATATATATAATGCACAACAATACCTTTAAACAATGAATATACTGCTTCCACAATGAAATATACCGTAATTATATTTTACTGTACAGTCAACATTTCAAAATCAAATATTAAATTTAAAATAAGATCCCTACAGACTATATACATACATACTATAATATAAAACTTATTTGTTATATATATATATATATATATATATATATATATATATATATTAACCCGTACTTTCGAAAGTCACTGTTACAAATAAATATATTCATAAAAGCAAGCTAGGTTATCAACCCTTATAAAAATATCTATAATAACAAACAATTTATATAACTTGTAACTGGTGAAAACACATATAATACTTCCTTTATATAACTTTCGTACTACATACCTTATAAACTATGTATATATTTTTATACCCATGTATATACGAACACAAAATATAATTTTCTAGCTAATATGCAGCAAATATATATATATATACTAGCCAACAATACATAAAATAAACATTAAAGCGAGATATGCATTTTCCAAATTCATACTTATTAGACACGTAAAACCAAACTTACATACAAAATATATGTTTAAAACTCTATATACGCATACCAAATATATATAAATTTTTGCACACCTATATATATAGTGTAACTGAAACATGCTCATTCCTTATATGACTAACATATATGTCTAAATTATATATATATATATATACCCAACTTATAAAACAATATATATATATATATATATTGTAAATTTATTGAAACCATTATATATTAAAGAAAATAACAATCGAAATATCAATGGCTTCTATAAAAATTTATTTAAATCAATTGTAAAACGTGTATAAGAATACCTTTAACAATATATATATATACCTTCTTATTTATAAAAGAAGAGCAACTGGCATAAGTAGGAGAGAAACATGGACAAGAGCAATAGTGAATGCCTGGGTTGTGCATGCTCGGTTGGGAGGGTGGTTTCGTCAAGGTCGGCAATGGTGGTAGGCCACGATCTAGGCCGAGGAAGATGTGAACGAGCTCGGGTGGATGATGAAACGTGACTGGCTCAATGGGCTTGGTGGCTCGGGAAGTGGAGCAGGTTTGGTCGCAAGCTGTGATGATGACGATACGATGACCTCGGTGGAGGGAGGCCGTGGTGGGACTGGAGTTGTGCAGAGGTCGAAGCATGAGGCCATAATTAGTTTCTACTATGCTGATTGTAGTAGAAGTCTGGGTTCGACGTCTTCAGACAAACAAAAGAGGAGGGTTATGAAGGGATAATGAGGGGTGAGCATTGAATATTTACGTTGGCACATATTGGGGAAGGAAGGAAACAAAATGGCAGAGGAGGTAAAGTATAAATAAAATTTATTGTGTTTTATTTTTTTGAAACGTACAGAGAGGAGAGGGCACAATCAACGGACACATTTTGAAACAAAATAGTAAAAGCCAACAGTTGAATTTCAGAAAATTAATAAAGCAAATTATTATTGTGTTGCAGGCTGTACGTTTCAAATTTTAAAAGGAAAGGAAATTTAAAGTTACAGATTTTGGTACCGTTAAAACGAATCATTATTGTCA
Source organism: Allium cepa (assembly GCA_030765085.1). Taxonomy (NCBI): domain Eukaryota; kingdom Viridiplantae; phylum Streptophyta; class Magnoliopsida; order Asparagales; family Amaryllidaceae; genus Allium; species Allium cepa. The sequence goes on from CM060946.1 coordinate 177,170,559, forward strand.
TTTCTGTTGTGTATCGAACCTCAAAACACAGAATTGAATACCATAGAGATCAACACGATGAGACAACCAAAACGGTATACATATATTAGTGATTCAATCATCCGATCAAAAGCCGATAATCGGTACTGATAAACGCTGCTATTACGTACGGAAAAATCCAAAAGAAGTTAGAAATGTCCGAATTTCACGATGAATTTCGCAGTCTAATTCAGAGTGTTCTAAATAAATTTTATCATGTTGACATATTTAGGTTATTATAATAAATTTTTAACTGATATAAATTGAAATAGAATTACATAGAAATAAACTTCCAAATTATCTAATGAAAATTTACCAGTTGTTATGTTAAAACATACGTATTCCAAATATTAAATTTTTATTTCAAAATTTTATTATTTAAAATTTCACAAATTCCAATTAAATATATTACTAAAACAATTATAATTTTAGGGGTCGTTACATATTATCAAAGAGATGCGGATAAGAGGTACGAATCTTCTCGTCAGCTTCCCACGTAGCGTCTTCAACACCACCACCCCACTACACCTTCACTAACGGGACTTCTTTATTCCTAAGCTTCTTGATGTCACGTCCAATGATCTTGGTATGAATACAATGAACCGATGCTTCTCTCTCCACTCCAACCTCCTCCAATCGACCAGGTTCCACAATCTCCGCTAAGTCATGTAAACACTTTCTCAAGTGCGAAACATGAAAAACATCGTGTGCTCCTACGAGCCTCTTGGTAGTTTTACTCGATATGCCATCTTCCCTACTCTCTCTACAATGGTAAACGGTCCTATGAATATGGGAGCTAGTTTCCCACTCGATCCAAACCTCAATACCTTCCTTAGCAGGGATACTTTAATGAAAACTAAGTGTCCTACCTTAAACTCAATGTCTCTTATCCGCTTTCTACATAAGATTTCTGTCTATCTTGGGTTGTTTTCATCCTCCTTCTAATCAAATCAACCTTCTCTGAAGTCTCCCTAACCACGCCAGGGCCATAAAGCAATCTCTCTGTAGACTCCACCCAATATGATGGTGACTTGCAAGGCCTCCCATAAAGAGCTTCGAAAGGTGCCATCCTAATGCTAGCTTGAAAACTGTTATTATATGCGAACTCCACCAAAGGAATATGCTCCTCTCAAGTACCTCCAAAATCAAGAATGCACATCCTCAACAAATCGACAAGCACTCTATTAACTCTCTCCATTTTGTCGTCGTCTGAGGTTGATATGATGTACTCAATCTAAGATGCCCTAAAGCCTCTTGCATGCTCCTCCAAAAATTACAAGTAAAAATAGGTCACTATTGCTTACTATGATAAAGGGCTCCATGAAGTTAGGCTACCTCACGAACATATAAAGATGCCAAATAAAGTGTCGTCCTCTTACTCTAGACCAGAATGAAGTGGGCACTTTTAGTCAATCAATCTAAAATTACCCAAATGCTAGTATTCTCCTTCCTAGACGCGGTAAATTATCTACGAAGTCCATCAGAACACTATCCCACTACCATTCAGGTACATCCAATGGCTAAAGTAATCCATTGGGCTTCTACTACTCTGCCTTAACTCTTTAGCACACAAGATACTTAGCTACAAACTCCGCCTCATCTTTTTCATGCCGCTATAATAAAACATTCTCGTTATGTCCCTATACATTTATCACCACCCGGATGAATAATCATTCGAGAATGATGTGCTTCCTCTAGAACTGCTCGCAACAAATCACTAGCACAGGGGATACAAAGTCTTCCATCTCTCCTTAGCCACCCTTTGCTTCTATGGTATAGCGTTGGAGATGTTTAGGTATCTCACCTCTGCTAATCCTCTCTAAAATATCCATAAGCTCGGAATCCTCTCATTATCTTGAGCCAATCAGATGTATGAGGGTAGGCTTAACCTCAAGTGCTGCCAACAATCCCAGGGTAATGTCCGCAGAGGGCTTAAAATCAAAAGTCAAAATAAAATCTAGGCTTTTACATTCTACAAACATAGGACTAAGTGTTTCTTTCTTCCTACTCAATCCATCTTCAACCACGTTTCCCTTACCAGGGGTATAAGCTATCTCAAAGTCGTATGATGACAAAAACTCTATCCATCGCTGCCGCCTCAAGTTCAAATCCTTCTGTGAGAATAGGTTCTTCAATGACTTATGGTTAGTGAAAAGCTTGGACCTCTCTCCTAGCAAGTAATGCCTCCAAGACTTGAGTGTAAAAACTATAGCAGCTAACTCCAAATAATGGTAGGGTAGTTCTTCTCATGCATCCTCAATTATCTATTCCCATAACATACCACCATCCCTTCTTGCATTAACACTGCTCCTAGGCCCATCCCACGTGCATCGGTGTATACTAAAAAAGGCTTAGCTCCATGGAGTAAAACTAACACTGGTGCACTAATAAGGGCTCTCTTTAGCATCATGAAGGAATCCTCACAATCCACTTCCAAATGAATGCTTTGTCCTTCATAGTGAGGCGAGTAAGTGATGCTGAAATCTGGGCAAAATCTCTTATGAACTTCCTATGATAGCCAGCCAAACCAAGGAAGCTTCTAACTTCGGTAACGTTCTTGGGGGCCTTCCAATCTTGCACTACAATTATTTTAGCGGGATCAACAGATAAACCCCCTCTTGAGACTACGTGCCCCAAGAAACGTACCTCCCCTCGCCAAAAGTGACACTTCGAGAAATTTTCTGTCAACTAATGACCATGAAGTGTACGAAGAACCTCCTCTAGATGAACAACATGCCCTTCCATACTCTTGAAAAACACCAAAATGTCATCCACAAATACTACTACAAACTTATTTAGGACATTTTGAAAAATGCGGCTCATCAAATCTACAAAATAGGCGGGATCATTGGTCGGCCCAAATGACATAACCAACCACTCAAAGAATCCGTCGGGTGTCCTAAATGTCATCTTATCATTGCTATGTCCACGACCCTAAGCTAATGAAATCTATTTGCTAAATCAAGCTAAGAAAATACTGAAGAGCGAACCAACCGATCGAAAAGATCATCTATCCTAGAAAATGTATAATAGTTTTTCTTAGTGAGCTTATTCAACTCTCTATAGTCTACATAAAGTCGAAGGGAACCATTCGTCCTGGAAGTGAAGATGACTTGTGCTCCCCACTCAGATATGCTCCTTCTAATGAAGCCTTTCTCCAATAGCTCATGAATATGCTTACTTAACTCCTTCCTCTCCCTACGTGCCATATGTCTTATAGGCAATGCCACTGGCTTGCATTGTCATTCAAATAGATCCTGAAGTTGATCTCTCTCTTAGGGGGTAGTCCCTTAACCTCCTTAAAGACATTTGGAAAATCTCTGATGAATGGAACTGAATCTAACTCCACAGATGATGAATCGAAGGAATAAAAGAAGCTCAACATGACTGACCACTGTGGGTCATAAGAAACCTCGAGAGTCCTACCGCTGCATGTCTCTAGTTTACGACTCTCTTCTCATAGTCCAATATCGCTCTGTATGTGGATAGCCAATCCATCAGTAAAATCATCCCATACCCCAAAAATCCTATTTATAGGCGTCACAATCAAACTCTGCACCTAGGATGAAAATTTTCAAACCCCTACAAACCATAGATAAATTTGTTGATCCTCTTATGGGGTTTGAAACAACTATGGGGTTTATTACTAAGGAGATGTCTAGGTCTAAAAAATCAACCAAAGAACACAAAAAGAAAGAAGGTGATGTTCCAAAATCAAAAAGAGTCCGAATGGGAAAATCAGAAATAAAAATCAAACCTTCTACGGTGACTTTCCTACCTGTATCTTGTCCGTTGTTGGAAGGTGCTGCATCCAAAGCCTGAATCTGTGCTATAGGTGCACCCACTGCCTACCCCGTCCTTTGAGGACAAAATCTACTAATGTAACTAGGCTACCCATAATTATAACACTTTCCATTTATTACCTCCTTCTTACAGTCTCTTGCGTAATGACCAACGCGGCTACCGTTATTGCATTTTTCGCTTTTCTTGATCTATTTTTGAGGTCCTCCTCCTTTCTTCTTATCTTTCTTATTCTTCTACCACTGCTTCTTAGAAATCTCCGACTTAGGAACCTCCATAGTTCTCCTTCCTTAACAGCATCAGACATAAGCGCCATCTCCAGTGACTCATGGGTAGCTCCCATCGGTACGTGAGTCAACAACAACTCATGGAGGGGCTGATTCAATCCCTTTGCAAACTTCGTACCCTTCTTATATAGTGTATTCACTAGCTCCATCCCAAACCATAACAAGTCATTAAATTGGTTGACATACTCTTTTATTGATAGACTTCCTTGCTTCAAGCTAATAAACCATTCCAACTGCATACTCTCCTCTGCTTGTGACAAAAACATCCTCTCAGACCTCTCTCGAAATCCAAACCATCCAAATTCTCTTCCTTCCATCTCAACAACCTCCCACCAATAAGAAGCCTCGTCTTTTAGCTGCCAAGATGCAGTTGAACTCTCTGTTGATCCTCCAGTCCCAATAGCCTAAATATCCTCTCTGTACTCCTTAACCAAGCTCTTGCATCCACAAAATTATCTATACCAGAGAACATCTTGCCTCCCAGATTGGAGAAATCCTCACATAGCTTAGAAAAATTGGCTACTATAGGTGGGTTGATGTGATTCCCACTTGCTACTGCTAGATTGGGTGCTTGCCCTTGCACCTCTAGAGTCGTAGCCCACAGTATCTACAAAACCAGCCTAGGAGTTGGACACCCAGAGGAAGATTAGGGGCATTCGCCATTCTATGCAAATAAAAAGATAATTTAGGCTCGAAAGACGTTATCCCACCTTTTGGCAAGGCCGAGGTATCAAGGAACTTGTTACAAACTTAGAATCAATCGCCTTGGGTATCGAACATGCACAGGTTCGCTATGGATGTTGATGAATTTCATCCGAGTCCGAATCAGACTACAACTGACAAGACATGACAAACTAAGCCATGGATGCCCGCATTACAAATTTCAAGTCAATCCCAGTTCGTATGCTCAAGTTATGATCGATGCAAATTGAAGGTGATAACCCCATTTTTGTGTCCATCACCAAACTCCGGTTCGAATCCATCACCATCGTACCCATCAGAGTGGCAGCACCTTCGTATCCATCTAGGAACCCTGGGTCGTATCGATCTCATTCGCATCCATCGTTATGCCATAATTCGAATCGATCGGTTTCATATCAATTGATGAGTAGCATGCTTCGTATTGGATAACTAGTGTCTAGTTCGTAACCACCAGTCGTCAACTGTTTGTATCGATCACTGATTGTTGCTGTTCGAATCCATCGAGTTATGACTACTTCACATCCATCAGCTGCGACAAGTCATTGTCTCATATCCATAAAGTAACTGCCCCTTTCGTATCCATCCACCTTTGTTAGTTCGTTTCCATCACAAAGCAAGGATTCGTATCCATCAGATACCTGACATTCGTATCCATCAGAGGTTTACGTTGTGCACTTGGAGACTCAAATTCGAATCCATGGGTGATGGCTTGTTCGTATCCATCGGTCCGAACCGATCTGGGATGACACGTTAATTATGGATACGGACGCGGCGAGATACATGAGGTGACTCGACCAAATCGGAGTGAAAAGCTGATCGACATGAAGAGCACATGCCACGTCAACTTGCTCACGCGCGTTATCATCGAGTCGAAGTGATCGATTCGAATCAGTGGATTCGAAACAAATAGCCACCAAGCATTCCAAGTTTGTATCGACCATAACTCAAAATCCACCAATCCAAATGCAATGAAATTTTCACAGAAGATTACGTACGAGCCAAGGAACGTTCCTACCAAATTTCAGCTCCATCGGACATGATCTTGATCGATACGAAATTATTTAGTATCTATTACAGATCGAGTCGAAACTTTCTGGAATTGGTCGTGTGGGACCCCTCATGTGCCAGAATGAGTTTCCCGAAGTTTGAGCGAAGTCTCAGCCTCCTACGCCTATAAATAATGCCCCAGAGCCTACAAAAGAAGGATCTTTGGATTCTCAAGCGCCCAGACTGTGCCGGATCGAGATTTACACCATATTCTTACTGTTGAATTCAAATTCCAAGTTGTATTTTTTTGTTGTTCACTATAATCATTTGTAATCATTGAAAGAGAATCAATAAAGTTGCAAAAACTTTATAGTGGATATAGGCAACACGCCGAACTACTTAAAATCGCATGTCTGTGCATTTACATTTCTGTTGTTTGAAGTTTTTATTAGATAATCCTCATTTTAAATTTATATTCTTCACTGTTATCTCTTAAAAAACTTCGAAAGAGTGTTGTGGCCAATTTTGGTACGAACACTTTGGTGCTTTCACCGATAAAACTAAGATTTTCTCCTGCTCGTTGGATCTGTCGTCGATACCGGATTGCATAAATCTAAGAAAGAGATCCAGATCACTAATTCGAGTTCCTACCCTTCTTTTCAGATTTGCATAAAGTCTATGAATGGAGTTCAACCCCCAAGATGGTTAGCACAAGGACCACCTCCAACGCTGTCAATCAAGAAGACCAGGGTAGACAGGATCTCACACCACTACCTCCCTCTAACCAAGACGCTACCGGACACTCGGAACCATCAGATCTCCTTACCAGACAAGAGTTCCAGTTGCTGCTTCAGGAACGGACTCAGAGTCGGCAACATATAACAGAACAGCTACGCACCAATGCCGAGCTGACCAACCAGCTGAATCGCCAGGAGCGGAGGAGATCTAGGAGAGATCATGCTCCTCGTTCCTCCAGCGAAAGTTCTTCCTCTTCTAATTATCATCATCGATCTCCGCGACCACAGCTAGATGGGATCACATACAAACTGTCGAATATTAACCGGCAATGACCGATGGACGGCCGAGAGTTGGTCCATCGGCCAGCTTCCACACCGGGCCCTCCTCCGAGGGGGTACCACTCCTCACTACACCATAGACTACCGCGCCACGACCGTCCTAGTTGAACAATTGGTCGATGCCCAAAATCAGTCGAACCTGGACCGTCGTCACCATGGACGTACTCCTGAACCATACGTCCTGGAAGACTATGAGCCAAGAAGGCGAGATGTGGACCGTCGATAGCATCCGGTCCAACCTCATAATGTAGGACCCAACCACATTTTGGCTCAACACACACAGAATGTACATGCTGGACTTTCCGACCATAATACGTCAGATGATCCGTGAGAGCCAGGGTCTCACGAATGATGACCGGGGAATCTCCCGGAGTGACACTCCTTTTACAGACGATATACTTACCGCTGAACCCCCTCGGCGATTCAGGATGCCGACTTTACCCATGTACGAAGGAAACTCCGACCCCAACCAACATATTTTGAAATATGAATGGCCGATGAGCGCTGCTAAAGCGGACGACGTAGTGAAGTGTCACAGTTTCCCCATTTCCTTGGGGGCATCTCTACCATGTGGTTCACCCGAATACCGCCATGATCTGTTTCCTCCTTTGACCAGCTAGCCACTAAATTTGTTGAGCAATTCCGCATGCACGTCGCAAGGCCAAAATATGTCAACACTCTATCTAGTGTCACCTAAGCTCCTGGAGAGACGCTCAGACGCTACTTAGAGAGATTCCATGCTGCGTGTGCGGAAATCAGCAATCCGAACAATAACTCCATTCTTATGGTGTTGACTAAGGGGATTGACCCCGATTTTGAGTTTGGCAACTGGTTGGCTGGAAAACAACCTGCATCATTGGACCGTTTCTACGCCATGGCGACTCAATTCCTGAGAAGGGAAGATGCAAAACAGTCTAGGAAGCAGATTGATGTAGGTCCAAGCACGGAAGGGATCCAAAGCAATGTCGCAATCAAACAATCCAGTCAGAGTTCTGGAAAAGTTCAGTTGAACGTTCAAAACAAACAAACTCAGTGGGGGGAGAACGTGAATCAAAATAGAAAGCGAGATAAGAACCATGGCCCACGGTGCAAGAATCCTATGTTTGACAACTACACTCCTTTGAATACATCACTGGAGAACTTGTATTTATAAACCTGTAATACAATTCAATACAAAAAACTTGCACCAAAACCATTGTCAGAAAGGCAAATCCAGACGAGACAATTTTGCAGGTTTCATGAAAGCTACGGGCACAATACAAATGAATGTCGTCATTTGCAAGATCTCATGGAAAACTTGATTAGAGAAAGGAAGTTGGAACAGTTTGTGCGGACGCCGTAGCCTGGAGGAGCGGGCCCATCAAATCAAAATAATGAGCCCGATCGACCGAGACAGGAGGACTCTACCCGTCCCGGCGGGAGATTAGTGATAAACGACGTCAGTGGTGGACCCACTTTGTCAGGACCCTAGAATGACGAGAATCTTCGTCACTGTTACACATGACAGGCTTATTTAGTCTATGAATACTTTGCAATTTGTCTTTGCATTCTGCAGTTTGAATTTGTAATAAGGCATTGACTTTGCCATGTTTTTCCATTCCAATAATAAATTACCGTTTCTTCAAGCTAGAGCTGTGATTCACCGAATGCGACATTCAACGCTCACGATGCACGAAGAGCTAAGTTGTATCGCACGTTGGAATTTATTCAAATAGCGAGTGACTATGATACGACCGGCCACTCATTAAGTGAAACCTCAGCTATGGGGCAAGCTGTCACATTAAAGGCTGAACTGGATCGACACACGACAGTTCTATAACCAACTCCAAATTTCCAGAGTGTGAATTGGAGTATAAACATCAACTCTAGGTCCCCAGAGTGCGGACCGAAGTATAAAAACCAACTCCAAATTCCCAGAGTGTGACTGGAGTATAAACATCAACTCTAGGTTCCTAGAGTGCGAACCAGAGTATAAAGCCAACTCTAAATTCCCAGAGTGCGAATTGGAGTGTAAACATTTACTCTAGGTTCCCGGAGTGCGAACCAGAGTATAAACACTACTCCAAATTCTCAGAGTGTGAGTTGGAGTATAAACAAATAAATTTGGTTCTGGAGAGGGTGGACCCGTCCGCCTAACGACTTCGGCCGTATCCTTACCAAGTTTGAGGAGGATGGACCCGTCCGTCTAAGCACCTCGCTTGTCAACTCGGGGAGATGTAATCCGACATCCACGATCCCTAAAATTCCGTCGTTCCCAGAGTGCGAACGAATTCCTAAAAAGCCTAAATAGATGTGACTGACCATCTATCGGCTAACTCCAAATTCCCAAAGCTTGAATTGGAGTATAAACATCAATTCCAGGTTCACGGAGTGCGAACCGAAATATAAATGCTAACTCCAAGTTCCCAGAGCGTGAATAGGAGTATAAACATCAATTCTAGGTTCCCGGAGTGCGCATCGAAATATACATGTTGACCCCAAATTCCCAGAGCGTGAATTAGAGCACAAATACTAAGTCAAGGTTCCTGGAGTGTGAACTATGTGACGAACATCGATAACTCTCGAATTCCCAAAATGCGAACCAGGTTATCAATCATTGATTATCCTAAGCCCCGGAGCGTGGACATGTGCTCAAGATTTGTGATAGGTGCGATTGACCACCGAAATATAAATACTGATCCCCGGAGGGTGGATGTGATTATTGTCAGTGAATGCGCACAACTGAAACCGCTCACCCTTCACTTGCTTTAACATCGATTTGACGATGTTAAGTTCGAAAGGCAGAGATAGAATTGCAATCGTTAGTCAACAATTACAACTGGATCCCCAGACTGCGGGCAATGCTTAAGTGTAAAACATTGAATGAAACGATACAGCATCGAATATCCAGCTTAATCTTGTGTTGCGGCTTGTATCCATGATTTTAAGACTTGTGTATGAAACAAATTCAGCTCCAGAACCGATACTCCGCAAGCATACCAAGCTATAAGTCGAACATTACAACACTTAAGCGTAAAAGACAAATGGTGGAAGCAAAGAAAATAAAGTTTTATTTCAACTAACTGAAGATAAGAATTTATGTACAAGTTCTTCCAAAAATGCCTTCTAGCGGGGGCCGAATCCGCGTTTATACACGACTCACTAAAGCAAAAGTAAACTCCTATCTACCCCAAAATGTGCCTAAGGAATCTATCTACTCTTTATTCTTCCTCGGCTTTTTCTTCAAAGAGGAGCCGCAGGCACCGCTAGCAATCTTTCGTTTCGAACTTTTCTCCTTAGGCGGAGAACCTTTGGATGAAGGCATGATGTCAATCTCTTCCTCCGAGCTCGAATCTACGAGGATGCTCTCTTTAGGAGGAATCGGGGGAACTGAATCTACAACCGAGGGCGGAGTAGACACTCTAGCATCAACCAGTGTCCCCCTAGGTGATATCATCACAAGTGGAGTCATACCTGGCACCGTCACTACACCCTCAGAATCATCGCCGCGAGCCGCTGCCTCTATCTCAACATTAATTTCGACCAAAATCTCTGCTTCACGAGTGGCACGGGCTTCACGGTGGGTAGTGATGGACTGTGACGAAGCGCTGGAACCAGACGGGATCGCGCCAAGAACAAACGGCATGTCCGCAAAAGGGTCGTTGTTTCGGCCCAGGAGCTCATTCATCATCTTCTCGTCAAAACAAATTGAGCTCCCCTGTGTCATCTCCATCTGTGCGACCGCAGTCGTTGTAATCGCCTCAGTAATGATGGCCTCCTGCACTTGATGTGACTCTTGAATAGCAGGAGGCACTGTCAGTGTAACTTCGCTCACTGGACGAGAAAGAAAAGAAGTTGTTAGAACACACTTCAAAAAACAAGTCCTTCACTTCATATACACATGGAATTTGTTCAGAATACCTTCCTCGGTTCGGCTTGTGGTTGGCGGAACAGCTTCGGATGAATGCTCCCTAATAGGAGATAGGTGTGGTTGTTCAGGGTCATAGGCCGGGACGGGCTGGGGCTCGGTCAGTGGAGTAGGCTCAGATAGAGATGAAGTTATAATCTCAGAACTTGCAGCAGAGTGCTCGACTCCGGAACCTTCCCCGGTTTCTAAGTGCTGGGTGCCTAGCCTCTATCTTGCATGAGAGATCATAGAATCATGGAGAACCTTCTTTTCATCTTCGCTTAATATGAGGTTCTCCAGCTCAAATTCATCAAGGGTATCACCCAATAGCACTGCCTTCTCTTCTTTGACCAGCAAATTCCAGGCATTGTATAGATGTGTGGAGTAATCGTCGAGCCATGCCAAGTTCCTATGCCTCAACACGTTGGCGTTGTACGTGAGGAGCAGCTCCTCTATGTCCGCCTTAAGCCTGGTCTCTGCCAGCCGAACCTTCTCATCAACTTCGGCATCCACCTCATGGATCTTTTCCATGGCCGCATCTCTTTCCCTCCGGAGCGCCACCGCCTGATCGCATGCTTCCTGTGCGGCAACGTTAGCAGCATCCTTTTCCTTTATGATTTCGAAAATTTTGGATTTAAGCTCGTTAAGCTCTTTAAGGGTTACATCCCTCTCAACGATAATAATGGTGTTCATGTGGCCCATATCCTCTACTGTAGCGTAGTGCTCTCGCTTCATCCTATCCATCGCCGCTTGGGCCTCGTCGGCTTTCTTAAGAGCCCCGATCTCATATTGACGAGAAGACTCGGCCTCACTATTGAGCGCTTGAATATTCTAGTCTTTTTGACCAAGTTCTTTCTCTATCTTTTCAATCATGACTGCTCGATCAAAGGCCACTTTTGATGCTTTTTTTGCGGTCTTTGACCACTCCTGATACTGGAAAAATATATCTGCGACAAAATCATGCACCATGGTTTCGACCGACGCCGGTAACGCGGGGGGAAGACAAACCCATCAAAACAGATGTCGAGGAAATCCTTTTTCAGTTGAACGAGCCTTATCGCTCCTCTTCCCCAATAGGCTCGACAACGGCCTGTGTGGTGGTTGAAGGGTCTACTACCATAGTTTGGCGTTGAGAGTCGGACCGTGAAGAATGGGAAGACTGCATGTGCCGTGAAGTCTCTAGGGACCTCGAAACATGAACCGGAGGGGGTGCGGGAGCTCTAGGAGGGGTAGTGCGTGATCGAGAACAGTGTACATATCTCCTATCCCTGTCAGTCCATTCCTGGCTGGAATACCCTTGATCATAATCTCGATCTCCTTCCCTCCTACGCGATTCATAGTATGATGAAGATCGACGTTTGTTGCGCAGGCTGCCAAGCATCGAGCCTCGACCGGACATGGTGTCTGCAAAGAAAAAATGGAAACGAAATTAACAATCTTTAGAAAAAGGCAGCTTACGGTCAAAAAAAATATGTAATGCCATGAAGTGTGTATGTATGTGCATCCCCCCGACCAACTGGATGTGTCAACCACGCTAGCTGGCAGAGATTCGCTTAAAACTAGGGTGTGTTGGAGTTCACCCAATCCGGCATCATGCTGCATGAACACATCGTCCGAAATTGGAAAATCGGCGAGCCCTTTGTAAAGACTTTCTGTTCTTGGTGGAGACATCTTCGAAATTCTAATTTCGAAGGCAGGCCGGGATGTGACAACAGATTTCCATCTCTCCTTTCTAGATGGCTTAAAAATGGTTGCCTTGCCTTTTCTTTGCTCTTCAATATCCTGGGCTACATCCGCAGGTTCGCCAAATGGTTCCTCATCTGTGTGAGTTTTCTCGGAGTTAGCCTCTTCGACTATAACAACTCTAGGCTTTTTTTGCTTAACTCGCTCCCTCGAGATAGTTCTTAATGCACCTTCGAGCCTTATACTCTTCTTACGTTCAATCAGCCCAGGAATCCTAAGATTCCTATTCGTCAAGAGCAAATCGATATTCTTCTCTTCGCTTGGGATTTCTTGGAGAACCCGAACCATCTCCTTGAAATATTCACCTTCGGAACGTTGAATTATTGCTGTAAAGAAAGAAAAAAGGGATGTAAGCTCGACTTCGTCTATGGCTGTCCTATCAATTACCCCAGAGGATGACAATACTCACGTCTAAATAGCCATCGCCTGGCAAATCCTGGAGGACATCGAACGTAGAACCACTCCATCTTGAAGTAACTCGGTCTAGTCCAAGACCCTTTAACCACCTGACAGTTTCTTACTACCTCCAGGAATGTGAAGGATGGGCTATCTGTTCGACTTTTGAAGTTGAATAAGTATCTGATCTCAATCGAGAGCGGCGGTCGATAGAGATACTCCATAAATGCAATGAACAAGCTATCGAGCGAGGCATATCCATTCAGGTGTAACTGAGAGGGGGCGATCCCCAAAAATGCCAACACTTCTCTTATATACTAGTTAAACGGAGGAAGTGTCCCAGTTGTGCATGCATGGCGGTTAAATGCCGTATACCCTTCCGGAGGACTGTGCGGTCTGTCGTTTGGTCCTGGCAATAGAACATCGTCCATTGACAGACCATGCCTTAAGCATATTCTTCCTAGCTTGTCTTCTGAAATATTGGAGGGAACAGAGTTTGATGAATTATTGATGAAGGATGTGTCAGGTAACTCGTCCGGGGTTGGACTGATGACTTCGGCCTCGATGTCCGGTATTTCAAGTCTGGGAGGAGCCAAACTATGAGTTTCTTGTGGCTACGAGCTTGAAGTTTCCATAACTAGCTAACTCATGAGAAATCATCATTAGACGACAAAGAGCCCGTGTGTTCCCCTCGTGTAAAGTGTGTGTTGTGTAGTGTTGTGCATTACTTGGATAAATTTTGCAGAGTTAGAGGAAAATTGGCAAACGACGAAGATAATCGGATTCCAGTTGGAATAACCGTCATCACTGACCGTCATTACCAAATCATCTAAATGTTAGCAATCGATCCGGTTTAAAGTTGTTATGGTTCCATCGACGAGCTTCGAAAGGTAGTCAAGTATGCAGTTTAACTGTCAAGTTCAAATATGCAAGTATGAAGCTCATCGGAATTGTACGAAAGAGTGTTAAAAATTTCGTATCCATCATGGGATGGATTCGAATCGATCACAGGAAGCTGGTTCAAATCCATCAGGATACTTGTTCGTATCGATCCCGGGGACATGCTTCGATCGATTGTCAAGGCTCAAGTTCGCATCGATCAAAAAAGGATTACTTCGAATCGATCCTTGATTGTCAGGTTCGTACCGATCAGGAAAGTCTCAGCTAAACATTGATCATGTTCGAATCGATATTTTTCATATCAAACATGAGAGTAAAATTTGTATCGATCTAAAGCTGAGAACTTCGAAACGACCGTTTAATTGATTTTCGTATCGATAATTTCGTATCGATACGACCTACCACCATCAACATCGATACGAGCTACAACGTCACCGAAAGAATATTCCAGGGATCGGTGCGAAATCCAAGGAAAAACATCATTGCCTTCATCAATTCAAACACAGGTCCCCAGATCAACACGAAGAATGGATCAATTTATTTTTTCCATCCTTTCTTCTTCAATCAGCAGACACATCGCCATGGCCATTTTCGGCCAAGCTTTGACCCAGATCTAATCTTGAAGGTTGCCAGAATGGATAATTAATGAAGATGGAGTGGATCTGAGATAACCTCATCGTTTTGATTTAGTTACAACCGATTCATTACCTAAATTGAAGTTAAAACTCGAGGGATTCTGATCGATTCGAAAGCGTTGTGCAGTTCCTTTTCTTTCTTGAAGACCGTGGATCGATGTAAAGGTAAAAAATAGGGAGTGTGGTAGTAAAAAGTGAAAAGGTGAAAATGACTGAAGCCTCGAGTATTTATATGAAGCCTAGTGAAGGACCGGGTAGATTCGCCTCCCAGTCCACGTGACCGGTCGCAACCGGTCAAGCCACGAGTCGATTCGAATGATCCATTCGAATCCATCGGCCCTTTCCTTTGTCAAGGCAAAATTACCAACAGGACTTACTGGTTTGAAGCTTCCGTTCATTTCGATTGGTTCGACTTCACCCACAAGGCGCCAATGTGAACTGTACCATTCGAATCCATCGGTTCACAGAATCCAGAAGTCAATTTTCATCGATACGACTTATGGATCGCCCATTCATAACAAACAACAGAGTTCATCGATACGAAACAAGCGATGAAGACAATCCTAAAGGCATTGAACTCCATCGATTCGAAACGACTTATTCATATCTATCGATGCTCGACCCACAACAATCGAAGCCCATTGATACGAAATGGTGATTCGTATCCATAAATGCCAAACATATCAATGCGAGAACAACTTTTCAAACTTCTATATCGATCCAGAAGAGGAGCGATACGAAGGAATGCTAAAAATCAACTGTCAATCATGGTTGCAACTCAAATTTCACATCGTTTCAGGGGAGGATCGATACGAAATCCGATACAAAAAAAACCGACGACTCGTGAGCACGCAACGTCAACGAGAGTTAGATCAACATATATGTGTGTGTGTGTGTGTGTGTGTGTGTGTGTGTATGTATGTATGTATGTATGTATGTAGAAACAATATCCCATTTTTAGCATTAACAGGAATTGGATATTCATTTAATAACGCTTACGGCAACAAACAGCTAAGCACTATCATACAGCAATCGGTTATAGTAACGCAAGGTTACAACCTTCGACAACAGAGCAATGGCTGTTCAGAGTAAAGACTGCAGCTTTTCAAAGCACGTCATGTTTCCAAAAGACGTACTTTGGGGAGCAAATGTTAACCCGCCTTTTGGCAAGGCCGAGATATCAAGAAACTGGTTACAAACCTAGAATCAATCGTCCTTGGAATCGAGCATGCGCAGGTTCGCTATGGATGTTGATGAATTTCGTCCAAGTCCGAATCAGGCTACAACTGACAAGACATGACAAACTAAGCCATGGAAGCCCGCATTCCAAATTTCAAGTCAATCTGAGTTCGTATTCTTAAGTTATGATTGATGCAAATTGAAGGTGATAACCCCACTTTCGTATCCATCACCGAGCTCCGGTTCGAATCCATCACCTTCATACCCATCAAAGCGGTAGCATCTTTGTTTCCATCTAGGAACCCCGGGTCGTATCGATCTCATTCGCATCCATCGTTATGCCATACTTCGAATCGATCGGTTTCGTATCGATCGATGAGTAGCATGCTTCGTATTGGACAAGTAGTGTCTAGTTCATCACCACCGGTCGTCAACTGTTTGTATCGATCAACGATTGCTGCTGTTTGAATCCATCGAGTTATGACTACTTCGCACCCATCAGCTGGGACAAGTCGTTGTCTCGTATCCATGAAGTAACTGCCCCTTTCATATCCATCCACCTTTGCTAGTTCGTTTCCATCACAAAGAAAGGATTCGTATCCATCAGATACCTAACATTCATATCCATCAGAGGGTTACGTTGTGCGCTTGGAGACTTATATTTGAATCCATGGGTAATGGCTTGTCTGTATCCATTGGTTCGAACCGATCTAGGATGACACGTTAATTATTGATACGGATGCGGAGAAATACATGGGGTGACTCGATCAAATCGGAGTGAAAAGCGGATCGACATGAAGAGCACATGCCACGTCAACTTGTTCACGCGCGTTATCATCGAGTCGAAGTGATCGATTCGAATCAGTTGATTCGAACCAAATACCACCGAGCATTCCAACTTCGTATCGACCATAACTCAAAATCCACCAATCCAAATGCCTTGAAATTTTCACAGAATATTACGTACGAGCCAAGGAACGTTCCCACCAAATTTCAGCTCCATCGGACATGATCTTGATCGATACAAAATTATTTTGTGTCAATCACATATCGAGTCGAAACTTTCTGGAATTGGTCGTGTAGGCCCCCTCACGTGCCAGAACGAGTTTGCCGAAGTTTGAGCGAAGTCTCAGCCTTCTACGCCTATAAATAGAGTCCAGAGCCTACAGAAGAAGGATCTTTGGATTCTCAAGCGCCCAGACTCTGTCGGATCGAGATTTTCACCATATTCTTGCTGTTGAATTCGAATTCCAAGTTGTATTTTGTTGTTGTTCGCTGTAATCACTTGTAACCGTTGAAAGAGAATCAATGCAAAAACTTCATAGTGGACGTAGGCAACACGCCGAACCACTCTAAATCGCTTGTCTGTGCATTTACATTTCTGTTGTTTGGAGTTTTTGTTAGATAATCCTCATTTTAAATTTATATTCTTCACTGTTATCTCTTCAAAAACTTCCGAAGAGTGTTATGCCCAATTTTGGTATAAACAAAAGAATCGAAGGAAGATTGAACTGAACTTTGAGGGAATTATTATAAAAACTCTTTTATATTTGAAAACTTTTTCTAAGAGTTTCTTTCTGAAAAATATTTTTAAAACAAGTTATTTTTGGAAAGTACTTTACTTTTTAAAACAAATTTTTAGAAACCTTGTAACATTAGGCACCGATACCAAGTGAAACACCCCAAACCCCTTAGTATATCCAAAAAGGGCACACTAAATGATGTGGTACGTTGTAGGTATAGCTAATATTTTAAAAAGACTATAATTCATAAGAAATAATAAATAAAACAGCGAAAACATTTAAAAAATAACTTATTTATAAATCAAACTTCATAAAATAAGTCAATACTAAAATAAGTCTCAAAATACCAAATACATCTGCCTTATGAAAAACATCATCTCTGTCACAAAATCAGAGTACATAAATAAAACCATCCCTCTCAATAGTACCATTACATCCAAACTAAAATAAAAGGAAAACTGGAACAGAAGAAGAAGAATGCATGAAGAGCCTCCAAGAATGTCAATCTTGAAAAGTTGGATGTTTAATGCCCTTGTCTCTGCTAGCCTATGGAGGAAAAGGGCAAAACAGAGGAGTGGATTAGACTAAAAGCTGGTGAATCAAAGTAATTACTAGTATTCTTAAGCAAGATAATAGACTTTGCAACAGTTCTAGTATAAAAAGAAATAAAGGAAAAGATGAAGCTGGAATAAAATACGGTTTGTATGTTTTCTTTACTTAGATAGTTCGATTAGATCGTTTGCACTTGTCTTTGATAACTGCTTTGATTAGGCTGAATCCCTAATCCTACTTTAATTAGGCTGAAATTCTAACTCACCTTTTGATCGGCCTTCTATCTCTGTTGTGCCACTGTGAGCTAGTCCCATTCTATGGGTCCCACAGCAAAAGGAACCTATTTAACACCTTGGAACTCAATTGCGACTTATCTCCCTGCACCGAAGTCGCACGCTCGGCCATCGTTAGGCTCACACTATCTATTGCTCCCTCTTTTGACCTCTTTCCTACCCTAAACAGCATAAGCGTGCCCAGCCTCACTTGATCTGTTGTGAGGCCATCAGTCCTAGTCTGAAAGGTACCTACCCAGCCTCACTTAAGTAGGTTGTAAGACCATCAGTCCTAGTCTAAAAGGGGAATGCTACCGATACGGGTCCTAACTAACAAAATCATGCTACACCCCTTGTCCAAATCCTTTTATTTGGGCTTCTATCTATTGGCCCCTTAGTTACCTTAGTTAGCATAAGCATGTCCCAGCCTCACCTAATCTATTGTGAGACCATCATTTTTTGAATGAAAGGGAATGTTATTGGCTGGGCCTTACTTCTATCTTCACATAGTATAAGTCTTTTAAATAAGCCTCTTCTATTTATTATGCTCTACTTGCTTTTTAACTTATTCTAAGTCTTTAAAATAATCCTCTTTTATTATCTTTGCTATATTTGCTTATTAACTTAGTGTAAGTCTTTCAAATAAGCCTCTTCTGTTTTGTCTCTATTTATAACCTATGTGTTATAACTTTACTTATTTACTTAATCTAAGGCATAAGTTAAAAAATAAGCTACTTCTGTTATTTATTCTGTTTTATCTTTTTAGTTATTATTACATGTTATAACTATGCTTGCAAATATCTTAAATTTTCCTATTTCAATCTAAGTCCAATTTATTAAAGTTCTTCTTATTTTACAAGCTATTTTCTGTAAATTCAGTGTTCATATATTTTTATCCATGGTAACGAATTATTTTCTTCTATTTATTTCATTGGCGTAAAAAGGGAATTAAAAAGAAACTGACATTTACAGAATAAATCCCAGCGTAAAATAGATGTAAATAAAACGTAAATAATAGTAAATAAATGTAAATACCGTAAATAACTGTATATAATTGGGAAAGCTATAAGATTAGTAAATAATTGCAAATAATTGAAATAGAATAGCTATATGAAAATAGATTAGAAAACAAGTCTAAAATTTACATAAAATAAACTGTAAATAAACTTGCGTAAAGGTTATCCCAAAATTGTTGAAAAACTACAACTATTGGACCATACTATTTTAGATTACTTAAAAATCTAAAATAATTACTTAAACACTCACATGTGGTCCTTATCTCTTTTCATTGGCCTTCCTGGATCCATTTGTGGGACATAAATATTTTAATTAAAAAGATCTTCTCCTCGGAAAAATATTGCTTTTAGGGTGTAGCCTCAGTCAGTGAACCCGGATAGAGAACAACTGAATGAGAAGAATAACTAGCCTAGGGTCTTATTTATAGTGTCATTTGTGAATGTTAGACCATTGGATTTTAAGATTAAATCCGGTGCAACTAGGTCATAGGCTCGATGGGAACCATCGGATGGAAGCACGAACGCATGAGATGGAGTAAAAATCAAAAAACACACATTCGTTTACCTGGAAGAAACTTCTTCCAAGAATGCATACGGGTCGACCTGAATGTCGACCCCTATATGAGTTAGGTCGTCATAGCTGATGGGAGGGTCGTCCCTAGGGTTGACCTAGACCCTTTATTTTTTCTTTTAGTTTTCACTTATTTTCTGAATTCTTCTTTCTTCTATAACTTCTTTGTTTTAGCTCCGATTTTGACAATCTATATATGGAAATTAACTAGAAAATTACCACAGACACAATGGAGCAACTACCGTGGATCAATTTTAATAATTTCACAAAGTTATTATATTATTTAATTAGTTCGTTAAGTAATTACTATAACTTAAATTTTGGGATGTTACAATAATTTACTAATTTACTTCTAGTTTATTAACCATTACTTATTAATTATTACTTATTTACTTATAGTTTATTAATTATTAAATATATTTATTAACTATATTTATTAACTATCAAATATAATTAATATATATTAACTGTAATTTACTAATTATTATAATTAACAATGGTAGATTATTATATTAACAACTATTTGCTAATTTAAAGTTTAGTAACTATAATTTACTGATTTATGTCTAGTTTATGAACTATTATTTATTAATTATTACTTAATTACTTCTAATTTATTATTGTTAATTATACTTATTATATAATTAATAAGTATTAACTTTAGTTTACTAATTATTAATAATTAACAATAATAAATTATTATACATAAATTATAATTTATTTATATTTTATTTACTGTTATTTACTAATTTCATAATTTATTAACTACAATTTACTAATTTACTTATAGTTTATAAACTATTATTTATTTCTTGTTTATTGACTATAATTTACTAATTTACTTTTAGTTTATTAACTATTATTTATTAACTATTACTTATTACTTCTTAATTATAATTGAGTATATTTTACCAACTATTACTTATTTATTTCTAGCTTGTTAATTATACTTATTAACTATTACTTATTGACAATAATAAATATAATTAACAACTAAATATATTCATTAGTTATTACTTATTTATTTCTAGTTTACTAATTATTAGATATATTTATTAAAAATTAAATAAAATTAATAAATATTAATTGTAATTTAGATAGTATTAATAATCAACAACAATAAATTATTATCTATGAATTACTGAATCTTATAATATTTAAATTTTTATAAATTTATAATTTTATTTCACTTTGGAATTTTATGAAAATTCATAATTTTGCTTTTGAATTTAATGAATTGTTTTAAATTTATTATAGAGATTTTCCAATTTTATTGAAATATTGCTTCTTATTGTTAATTATTGTAACAACTCGTACTTCAGTAGGCTTAAATTTCGCCAAAAATCAAAACCCAAGTTCATCAAAACCAAGATCATTCGATTTGGTACCTGCAAATAAGCATGAGCACTATCAGAGATTGATAAAAATCTAAACTCACAACGGAAACAATAATAGAATAAGAATATAGACTATGACTTCTACCTTGGAATTAATGGTATTCCTTTCATAGTAGATTGTCACATCAACATCGAGCATTAGAGAAAAGAAAACTTCTCCGACAACAAAGCACATCCAACTCCAACAATCAGATCCTTTAATTATATCATATGGCTTGTAATGAGAAGGAGGTCACAACAACGTTCTGGTGACTAGAAAATTTATAAACTGTCAATAATGTATATTTATACCTATTGGTTTTCACTTAATTGTTATGTCTATTAAGGTTATCACTCTAATGTAATCTTGCATTGCACGCACGATTACGTAAACCTTTCTAAGGTACAAAATACTGATGAAACCTTATCAACCCCCCAACACTTCCAAACCGTTTTCTACGTAATACTTCTAAATATGGAGAGGGCTTCTATAATCATCAAAAATTGTTTCTAAAAGGGAAATAGGAAGACTCCGCTATTTAGGACCTCAATCAAGATAGACCCCATCATTTAAAACTTATTCCCAGGCGGTTTTCTAACAATGTTGTCAATGTTCGGTGAGTCCTAGCTATAAAGACCTCTAACCATTATTTAAGGCTTTCGACATTTAACGTCCAACTATTACAGCATCCATCGCTAATAAAATTGTATCCATATAAGAGACAGTATCCAAACCACTTGATACCTTAAAAAAGACTAGATGGACTTCTAACCATTTAATACCTACATTCTATGTAGGTCCTACATCACTTAATATCTATCCTCAGGCGGACTCCTCATTGTTACTATTGTTGTTACATCAGTAGTAAGTATATCCGACTGCTGGTAGCTTCAAATTTAAGGGAAGTCTTCCATTCAGTGACTCTACTGACCTTGCATCACTAACCTACTAAGTCCAATTAACCATCCTAAGTCTTTACTTATGTTATCTTAGGTAGACATTGGCCTTAGCTTACCAATTCCCTTTTTATTTAAGACGACAATACTTACCTTAAATACTTATCTACTTGTAAATCCTCTTTTAATGATCAGAAATGTCAATTTGTCCATAAAATTCCAATGGACATTTCCTAAGACATTTATGTGTAATTACTAACTTAGTAACATTTTTAATCATTCAATTTTTATCAGTCCTATTAATCCATTTACCATATCAAATTATTAGAACTCTCATATTTATTATTAATGAAGTTACAACCTTTTAAATTTCTTTCTCATTAATTAGTTATCCTAAATGCGAATATTACGAGTAAGCGTCATTATTAGCCAAGTTTTATTTTAATTATTATAAGCGCAGTAAATTACGTACAAATTTCTACTTTTATCAGATATATTCTAGTGACATATCTTCGCTAAAATATTCTTTTCGATGTTCAATTGTTGGAATCATATTTGAAAAAATCATACGCTGTAATTTCCATAAATTAGTTCAAAACAAAAGATTTAACTTTAAAATATAAAAGGTTACATTATTTGAAATTACGAGGAATAATCATTTCTTTTTACTACTAAAATAAACAGTGTAAATGATAATGAATTCATACCTTACACATCTCTTTCTCTTGTTATTTGCATCTATTCCTTACTAGATCAAATACTATATTTTTTCAAAAAGGGAAAGAAATCAAACTAATTTACAAATATTAAACGGATCTAAATTTCAATAATTCCAAACGTAGGAAAGTTTACATTCCAACAAAGTAAGGATAATAATCCAAATTTATAACATTATTATATAACCAATTTTAGATCTGTAATAAATTTCATTCAAATAAATATTCTAAATTCATACTTTTGGGACTGATTTTTGGATCAAATTGTAAAAAGTTCTAAATTAATTCATAAACAAGAATATCTAGGTGATATTTATTACATTCAGATTATATTCAATTTGTTGCCTACTGAAAGTGACTACTATGTGGCCAGTTAACACTTAGGATCGTGTAATAAGAAATGTATTATAATTTAAATGCGAAAACAGATAATAATAGTATAGTAAATCAGAATAAGCACACCAGGGGTTTTTATACTGGTTCGAACTTCTCAACCTACGTCAAGTCCTAGACGTCCCTCTGGAATTTCACTCAATAACCCCTCACTTAACCCGGAGGAATAGGTAAACAACACATGAGTAGCCAAATAGGATTATCCTCCTCAACAACCAAAGAGGACTTTTACTGCCTGAACAATAGAACATGACTTTATGCCTGAGCAACCAAACAGGACTTTGACCGTTTGAGCAGCCAAACAGGATTTTCTTACAAATTAGATTTTAACTTGACTTTATGTGTTTTGAATAACACGGATTTGTCACTTGCAGTACACCCTTCCTATTTTCTTATCCTCAGGTGTGGTGTGTGTAGTTGTGTGTATATGAAGATTAGGAAGTTTCAAATTGCTTTTAGAAATACAGAATTGTGATTGTAAGCAATGAATGTATGAATTAAAGAGGGTAATTAATTCAGAAAATATGATTCAAGTATAAGCAAGTAAACTAAGTTGTTTGATCTTGAAATTCATGAATGTATATAGTAGTTAAGAAGTTGCAACTACTGGTGAAAAGTTCTCAACGAATAGCAATGGTTGCAACTCTTCGCGACGAAGAAGGATATTCAAAAAGGAAGTGTCTTTTTAAAAAATAATAGTTACAACCAGGACAATCGACTAAATGAAATTTATCAGTCGACTGAATATTTGAAGATAGTAAAAAACGGTGCATATCTGTGTACTGAACATGGTCAGTCGACTGGTCGATTTCGGTCAGCCGATTGAATTTGAAAAAATAAACATGTATACATATGTGCATAAGTTCAGTATGTTGTTTATAAATATTCAGTCGACTGCTCGATTTTGTTCAGTCCACTGAATTCTATTGATAATTAAAAATCACCTTAGCTCATTTGATTAGAGCACTTTCTTTCTAAACTAGTAATCCGAGTTTGAGCCGTGCTCCACGCATTTTTTGAAAACTCTATTTTGATTAAAATATGTATGCAAGTTTATTTGAATGTAAATGACGACTCTTGAGGAAAGATTTTAACAAAGCACTAAATTAGACTCTATATACATATTTGATGACTCTTGTTAAAATATATAACTATACGAACCATATTTTGAGTCGTTGAGTCCGGACGTTGTCGTAGTCAGAGATTCGTGAATTGTTGTTTCATGTCAGCAATCAAAACCTATGATCCAACATTCTACCCCTTTTTGATGATGACAACTCCATTTGCTTCGGACGAATCTTGGACAAGCTTTGTTGACTTAACTTTGAATATATTCCTGTAATTATGCTATAGATTTCTCCCGTTGAATCTATGCTATATATTCTTGTAAATAATTAACCTTTTCTCCCCCTTAATCTGTGCTTGCATCGTTTATTTCTGCAAATAGCGTTAGAGCAACATCTTTATCCCCCTTTGTCATCGAGAAAAAGGAGAGTTTATGTAACACCCCGCCTCGAGACCTACGTTAACAAAGAGAATTACTGGATAACTATATCTGCTAATGTGGAGAATAGGGTTGGTAAGGAGCGACAATCTATAATCTTGTCTTAAACATCTACTGCATACGTCGATAAATGCTCTATATATTTTTTCCTAAGTGGATCGACATATCTAATAAATGCTTAATACAAAACTATAGATGGCTAATGGATCTATCATAACATAATACAATAACAGAATGCATATCACATCACAGAACAATAATCATCATATATATAAATACATATACACAAATACATCCCAGTATGATACAAATTGATATACAAAAGTGGTATAAAGACCACACTATATACATCTAATCAAATACATATCAGAGTCAAGCGGAAAGAAATATAAACTACGCAAAAGTGTTAGGCTGATATCTAAGCAGATGCATCAAAGCTATAAGTCCCGTAACTGATAGCTAATCTGAAACAACCCGGTCTGACCCAAGTACAAAATACACGGGTCAGTCTAGCTAAAGCAATCAGTTAATGAGGATAGACGATAATATGAACCATAGGTCATAAGGTGATAATTCTTTTCGAATGAGAAAAGGCAATAGAAAGAATACAACCCATAACTTAAGTGAACTAATGTCACTTAAGTATACAAAGACCTCAAAAGAGGTAAATTCAATAATAATACTCAAATAATATAAAAACGTCTCATATCATCAGCGACATCCCAAAATGTCTACATGGTTTTCATGAACCATATCTCCTAGAAAGAAGAAACATCAATACAAACTCTTGCCAAAATGGAAAAATCCAAAATATCCTATAAAATCATGAAATCATCCGAACTCATGACTCAAGGAACTCAATAAGAGTTCAAGACATCATAAATGAAATCACCACATATGAAGCATTTTATATAACACTAGGCTATCGATGTAATAAAACATCTTAAAATGGTGAAATCACAATAAAACAGAAAACCCAGAAAACCCAGATTGGCCAAATCCCCGATTGCAATGCCGAAGCAATGTTGCACGTGCTAAACTTAGATGGTCGAAGCCTCAGGCAAGGTCGCTAACACCTTCCAAAGCAGTTCGATCTCATGACAAGGTCGCTGACACCTCTCCAAGCCATTTTGTCAGCCCTAACAAGGTCGCTAACACCTCCCAAAACAGTTCGTCCTCATGACAAGGTCGCTAACACCTCTCAAAGCACTTCTGTTTGGTAAACATCGTGAATGTGTCATAAACTCACGGATAGGAACCCAAAAAGTGTTAACGTGTGTCCCATACCACACGTTCGCACTTAACAGTTTACTAACCGTTAGTCGATGCCACACTAGGAACATCATAAAACTCAGAAAATCATATCTCGCCTCATCTCATTGGCGAGTGATAAAGAGGCACCATAATTATCTCATCTCATCGACAAGTATTAAATGGCATCGTAACTCGTCTCATCTCATCGAAAAGTGAAAACATCATGATGGTTCTTCATAAACCATAAATCTCTAAGTAGAAATCTCAAACCATAAAACTCGCCAAATATTGGTCTTCCTAGATAATTCCTAAATATAGGAATTATGATCTCAAGAACTCGCCATAAATTGGCTAAGTAACTAAGAAATCATAACCCAGATAGTTTCGATCATACAAGTCCGAAATTAACCGAAATAGTAAACGCACATGTCCCATACCATGTCTTTTACTAAATCGTTTAATTGTCTTTCTCATACGTTGGAATAGTGCAAAAGTGTGTGCTTTATATTTAAAATAGTTTACTAGAGAAAACAAGCTTTCAAAACTTTTCCCCAAAAAGATTAATAAATCTAGTATTTGAAATTCCTTTATTATAGAAAATAAATAGATTTTATGTTAGAAAAATAATTTTAAAATACTACACAATAATAATAATTTGAATTTTCTATTTATTTCAAAAAATCACTTCAAAATTGTTTAGTGAAAACTGTGCTCGAAAACAATGAAAAACAAGAAAGATAACTCAAAACTTGTATTCAATACGAATTCAATTCAAATTAACCCAAAATCAATTCAAATTCTATTTAAATTTGAATTTCAAATTCTCTAGATATAGCTAGCATATTGATAGGCATCTTAGCTCCCAAAACATCTCAAAAACAACATCAAAATCGAACAAGAATGAGAGCAAAATAAGCTAATAAAATTCTCAGGTCAAAGATTGTTATTGCTATCGTTTTGCACTCAAGACAGCAGCATACAAACATAATTTCGACTAAGCAAACTTCAAAATTTTAGAAAACTCAAAGCATAAAACTTGTAGTATATGATATAAGCTTTTCCAAAACATATAAAATTATTGAGATTGGTTTAGAAACGTAGGAGTTATGGTTAATTCCATTTCAGATTCAAACAAAGAACAAATGTTAGTTTTGCTCTCGGGATAGCAATAAAAACACTCAACTTTGACCCAGATAACTTCAAAATTATGGAAAACTCAAAACAAAAAACTTGTAACACTATGTCCTAGTTCCAAAACATCCAAAATTATTAAATTTGGATAAGAAATGTGTAACTTATGGCCAAAACAAATTTCAGGCCTGTGAACGTTGTTGCTGTTGATTTGCTCTCGGGATAGCAACAAGCAAGCATGACTTTGATCAAGTAAACATCAAATTTTTATAAAAATCAAAACATAAAACTTGTAGCACTATGTCTAAGCTTTCAGGAACATCTCGAATCGTCAAATTCAAATATCAAACGAAAAAGATATACTTAAATTACCAATAACACTTAGCACAGAAAGTCAAGGTTTACAGTGACAGGGCAGTGAGTTTGAATTGGGTTTTTCGACCTTCTATGATCAAAATTTTCGAAAATACATAACATCAAAGTTGTCACATTCTTTTCAAGCTTCTCAGAACATCAAAGAAAATCAAATTCTGATTTAAAACGAAAGAGATATACACATTTACTAACAGTGATTCACAAATGAACATGCAATAAACGAAATTGAGATTTCTACCTTGAAATCTCAATCAAAGCTAGAAAATTGTGAGTTTTGATACTCATCTTGCTGTAGAGAAAATATAACCCGAATTTGTGTTGAAATAGACAATCTTTAAGAAGTAAGAAGCTTCAATTAACCTGTATAAACTTAAAACAAGGAAGATGAGATATTCGTCATTTCTTTCTACAGACTAGTGACTAGATGGGCTTAAGACCCATTAATAAAAGAAATAGCCTAAGTTAATTCATTTTTTACTTAACACACTAGTGAACACTTATGTTTTTAAACAAACATCAAATGTTTCAAAGTTTTCACATTATAAAATTATGAAACCTTGTTCCCATGTTAATTAAAGTATTTTGTACTTAACAAAAGGATAAATTTGGTTATTAAAATATTTCTATTATTAAAAATCCTTATTTTTAAATAAGTATCCAATTATACTTATAATTACATAAATCACTATTTTTAACCCCAAAAATTACATAAAAATAATGTTCTTGTGTAATAAAATGTAACCAATCATTTTAACTCAATTTTATGACCAAATCGTATTTTTAATCCCAATTCACCTTTTTATTTAGTATAACACTTTAAAAATTAAATATCCTTTTTCAAAAAATTTATTAAAAGAAGCAAATCACCATAATTAATAAAATTATTGCACTATCACCAAATAAAAACCATCTTCCACTTATTATTAACTCAAATTACTATAATAAAGTTCCAGAACGTTATTTTCTCTTTTTATTCCCAAAATTCATTGTTCATTCCAAATAAACAATTTCAATTCTCAAAATAATTATTGATTCTAAATTTTAAATTATAACTACCGTTATAATCTAATACTTATAAGTAATCACTAAAACCAGGGTTGTTACAGTTTATATGATGACATAAATTATATTCTACATAAGTGTTTAATATCGAATAATATAAAACACAATAACTAGTACTTATAATGTAAGGTATCAAAAATAAATTTAACATTTAAAGCATGCGATACCGAAGGTTCTTATAATTTCCTAGTTTTTAGAAAATCATACCCATTTGGGTGTGATTGAACCTTTATAGATATAATTTTCATTACAAATCACATTCCTATACTAATTGTTAATATAAAGTTGTTTATCATGATTAATCATATTAGCTGGAATCCATATCTTAACACTATTAGTCATTAGCTTAGTACTTAAAGGATAATTTTCATCATTTCTAAACAGAGTATTATTATGACTATAACTGGTTTTAAAACTATCTTGGTTACTAGTACTAGCACTAAAATTGGTATACAAGAATGCATATCTAGTACTATTCTTACTTTTAGCATGTTTATAGCCTAAACCGTCTTTATCATTGTAAGCTTTTGAATTTGTAACTAAGAAAGATAAGATATCTTTACCTTTGTTAAAATTTATGATTTTTGTATTTAATCTTTCAAAATTTGCTTTAGAATAAGAAACTTCTTTTTGAAAAATATTATTATTAACTTTTAAAATCTCACACTCTTTAGATAATTCTAGATTCTTTTTAATTAAAGCTTCATTCTCTTTTTCAAGAGACAAAATTAACGAACTAGAATTATTTAAAGAATTTTCAAAATTGTATTTTTATTTTGCGAAACATTGATTTACTTCAAAAGATCATTGTTTTTATCTTCTAACTACTCATATTCTTTTTGTAGGAAATCTTTTTGTAAAACAAATTCTTATACGGTATTTTCAAAACATTTAGTTTGTTTTACCAAAAATTTATTTTTCTCTTTTAAATTGGAAATTTCTTGCTCATAATCTTTTAACTTAGCTAAAGCAATTCGATTAACTTTATTCGGAGTTTTACAATCTTTTAATAATTCATCATGTGCTACAGAAGAACTTTATATAAAGAATCTAAGCATTGTGATCTGAGTTTAGCCATGAAGCAATTGTTTGTTTGCTCCCTTGATTTTTCTTTATTGCTCTTCCTTTTCTTATTACCTCGATTAGATCACTTTTAGCCATTTATTCTAAGATGTTGTTACGATCTCTAGAATTCCAGGTTCTGATAACAAATGAAAGTGACTACTGTGTGGCTAATTATCACTTAGGATCGTGTAATATGAAATGTATTATAATCTAAATGTGGAAACAGATAATAATAGTAAAGTAAAAAAAATAATCACACCGGGAGTTTTTATACTAGTTCGAACTTCCCGTTCTACGTCCAGTCCCAGAGTTCCCTCTGGAATTTCACTCAATAACCCTCACTTAATCCGAAGGAATAGGTATACAACACCTGAGCAACCGATCAGAATTTTTCCGCCTCAACAACCGAAAAGGACTTTTACCACCTAAACAACAGAACTGGACTTTACCGCCTGAGCAACCGAATAGGACTTTGATTACAAAGTATGTTGTCTTGACCTTGTGTGTTCTAATAACACAAAATTGTCACTTATAGTACACCTTTCCTATAATCTTTTCCTCAAGTATGATGTGTATAGTTGTGTGTATATGAAGATTAGGAAGTTTCAAATTGCTTTAGAAATATAGAATTATGATTGTATGCAATGAATGTATGAATTCAAGAGAGTAGTTGATTCAGAAAATATGATTCAAGTATAAGCAAGCAAGTTAAGTTATTTGATCTTGAAATTCAAGCATGTATATAGTAGTTAAGGAGTTGCAACTGATGGTGAAGAGTTCTCAACGAATAGCAATGGCTACAACTCTTTGTAAGGAAGAAGGCTATTCAAAAAGGAAGTGTCTTTTCAAAAAATAATAGTTAGAACCAGGTCAGTCGACTGAACAAAATCGATCAGTCGATTGAATATTCAAAGATATAAAAAACAGTGCATATCTGTGTAGTAAGCATGGTCAGCCGACTGGTCGATTTCGGTCAGTCGACTGAATTTGAAAAAATAAATGTGTATACATACATGCATAAGTTTAGTAGGTTGTTTATAGATATTCGGTCGGCAAGTCGATTTTTCTCAGTCGACTGAATTATGTAGATAATCAAAAATCACCATAGCTCGTTTGGTTAAAGTACTTGCCTTTTATACTAGTGACCTAAGTTCGAGCCTCGCTCCATGCATTTTTTAAATACTTGATTTCGATCAAAATATGTGTAACGATCCCGATTTTCAATTAAATTTAAATTGATAAGTAAAATGTATTTTTTTGAATAAAATTGTAGATTAATTTGAATTTTTCAAATTTAAATAGGATATGTATTTATTTGGACATTGATTCTAAAATTTAACTATGAATTTGAAATTCTATATTTAATATCTTATATAAAATAAAATAAAATAACATCCTAAAATCTGTCAATATAAGTTAATAATATATTTTTAACTTTTGAAACATAATTTGAGAATAAATTGAAAAAAAAGTAATTATAAACTATACATAAATAAATTCCAATTGATTTTGAGTTTAAGAATCTTGAGATGATAATAAGGAAATCATTTGAATTCAAATTATATAATACATACTTTCTTTTGAAAAGGAAAAAAATTCACTTATTAATAAAAATTAGTTTTAAATCATTTGTTTCTTTAAATTGGTATAAGTTGAAATAACAAACAAAAATGTATATTGCATATGTGAGTATGTATATGGACATAAATGGAATTTAAAATTCATTGAGATATAATGTATATATGTAAATATTGGCTAAGAAACAAAATTCTTTTAACATTGTATATGTATATACATACACACAAATGAATAAAGATATATATATTGGTTTATAAAAGTATATATAACATAGGAAATAAATCCATAAAACTTTCTTTTGCTTTGTAAACATCAAAGGCTAATTATACATTCACAATGGAGTAGAACGATCAACAAAAATCTAAGGCAAAAGATATCTCTTTACAAATGGCATCAAATTGAATTAAATAATAAGATTAAAAAATTACAAAAACCTTTCCATTTCCCCACAAGCAATTATAATAGCTTTTTAGAAAACTGGAAACAAATAGTATCAAGGATTTGATGTCACAAGTCCAAACACCAAAGAAACAAAATTGATAAAAAATCTGAAAAACATTATGAACCAGATTTCCAAATTCATCTCAAAACAAAAAAAAGATTCAGTTTAATCAACCCTGGAAAAAAAAATCAAGTAAGCAAGTCTGCAATCTGGAAATTGGTTCTGCATGCCAATCAAAAGCAAAATCTGGAATTCAAGAAGATTCAAAAACAAAAGCTAGAAGCAACTCAACTGGATTCAAACATCAAGTAACAATCAGTTTCAAAGCTGAAAAGAGAATTTACAAATCAAATAGGGCCTGGAAATCAAAACTTGAGAAATTAGTGTAAAAGAAAACAAGTGCAAGATCAATCTCAGGTAAGTTTTTAACATCAAAAGTAATAAATTTTTGGTTTCAAAATCAAGTTTTAACATAAACAAATTTCAAAACTGCAGTTTAAAATCAGCTACTGCAGCAAATAATCAAGAAAGAAAAATTGCTTCAGCCTGGGAAGCAAGTGCAGGGTTTCTGAAAGTAAATAAAGGCAAGTAACCTTCTTTTTAAAATTGGAAATTGAAGTTGTTAAACAATAATAAAGCAGGAATTTAACTAATTGAATCAATCAATTTATTTGCAGGAAAGTATAAGATCAAAGACTCGAAACAAATTGTTTTTTTTTTCAAAGTTCCAGGAAATAACTCTGTTTTATTCAAAAACAGTAAGTGAATTTAAAATTCTTGTTTTGATATTAATAAACTGAATAAACAAGAGCATGCAATAGAGATTAAACAAAGTGTTATAATTTCAAAGATGCAGATTTAAAACTAAAATCAAGATCAGATTCAAACAACTTCAACAGGCTAAAAAAATCAAATGCAAGTTCAAAGAACAAATTCAAAGATCCAGGAAAATCCAGAAACCTGTTCTCTGTTTGGCTTTCTGCTTTTACACACTCAGGTGAGCAAATCTACCCAAATCTATGTTATATGCAATGATAAATGTTGTTCTGTTGTTAAAAAGCCTGCTTGCCTGTGAGTATGTGAATATATATATATACTATGATGGATGCATTCTTGTGTATATGTATATGTATACTCACCTCTTTATGGTATACAGTTTCAGAAGAAGAAAAAATAAACTGTGAGCAAATTTTTGATTTTATTTTTTTTTCTTATAAAACTATTCTCTTGGTTTTGATGTCTGTGATGAAATAGCCTTGGAAATGATAAATGCATGTGTGTGTGTGTCTATATATATATATACATATATATATATATATATATATATATATATATATATATATCAGCAAGTATGTGTACATAGTTCTGTACATGTTTGGAAAATAGGAGATGAAGCTTCTTTTACAGTTTACAGGCTTTTGAATTAATCCAAGAAAACTCAGTTTTCTTTAAATCAATCTCCAATGACCTTCAATATTTGAATGAATCATGTTGTTGAAATTTAAACTAAGATTTAAGAATAGTTAAAGTATGTTAGTTATGAATTATCTGGAAAATGTAGAAAAACAATGACAGTGAAATTTCAAACTACATCAAAAAAAAACTTAACCTGAATAATTCGTTGATTTAGGAATATAAATTGATTTGTTATCAAAAACTATGAATTTTAAAATTTTATTCATGATTTTTAAGCCTAAAATCATTGGGATAATCAGATTTTTTCAAATTTGGGTTTGTTGTCAATTGCCATCGATCGGCAACGATGGGTGAGTCGTAGACATCCCTGGAAGGAGTGGACATGAGGAAGATCATCAGAAAAATAACAAATGAATTTTTAATTCATGATGGAAGTAGCAGTTGTCGATTCTGGTGTGCAACCCTAGTATGAACAAGGTTTGATATTTCGGTCATCTCCTCTTCTACAGTTGATCGAGTGTAAAGGGGTTTTGGGTGGTGGAAGTTTGGTCGTTGACGAAGGTGCGGCCGGAGTTTCAGAGGCAATGGTGGTTCCAGGTTTGCAGTTGAACACCCAAATTCGAATTCGAGTTAGTATTGATTGATTTGTTGATCATGATGGGATGCGGAGGTGCTTGCTGACCTGAGGAGATCATCGATGATGATCGGAGCTCGCTGTGACGATGGGGCATGTGCACGTGGTAGTGGGTTGTGTCAGTGTTTCGGTTTGAAGCAGAGGGCAAATTACTCGTGTTTTTCCCGAGTCGATAGCGTGAGTGACTCGAAGTTTTGGGGTGTTTTACTCGAAGTAAAGCAGGGGCAACTCGGGAAAAGATTTTGGTTCAGGTTTTCTTTTAAAACCTGTCTGTTCAAATTTAAATCAAAGATTTTAAATCCAGAAATTAAAAATGATTCGTATTTGGGTTTGGAGATTTATGAGTTTTCAAAATTTAAATTGTTTGACAATTTCAAATATTAAAGTATGATTTAAAATGGTTTGAAAAAAAAAAGAAGTTTTTTTTAAATTTTCTTTAAACTTCTTTTAGAAAATGAGTATTTCCTTAACTTAAGATTTCAAAATGTGTTTCAAATTGTTTTTAACTTTAAATTGTACCCATTCTAAATCTTAAGTGTAAAAAGAATGGAAATTTGAAAGTAAATTTGAAAGAAATGGTTTAAGATACTTTGTTAATGATAAATTAAATCATTAATGAGGATGATGTTTTTCTTAAAATTTAATGAGGATTTAATAATTTTAAATTCATTAAATTATTAAGTTAATTGAAATGGATAATTTATTTATCTAATTAATTATTGATTTGGATTAATTAAATAAGTAATTAAAGGCTTAAATTTATTTAATTAAGATTTGAGATTAATTAATTAAAGGATAATTAATTTGATTAAGAAGAGAAAAATTATTAATTAAAGGTTAATAATTTGTGAAAGTAATTAAGGGATGTTATTAATTAAAAAATTTATTTATCTTGTGATTAACTTAAGGTTAATAAATTGTTGTAATTAAATAAGGATAACTAATTTAACGATAATTAATTAATTTAGGGTTGATTAATTAATTAAAGATAATGTATTTAACGGTGAATTAAATAATTGATGATTAATTACTAAATAAAGGTTGATAAATTACAATTAAAGGTTAATTAATTTACTATAAATGGTTAATTAATAAATGATTAAAGAAAAGTTAATCAAAATGATTTGTAATTTATTAATGATAAATTAACCAGGATTAGTAGTTATTCATAAGCAATTAAAATTGATTCGAATCAAACAATTAACTGATCTTATTTATGGATGTTTGATTGTTAGATGATATGTGATGGATTGATGTATCTGTTGTGTGATGTGATGCCATGTAAGGTTTTGTGCTAGACTATTATATCTGTGATGTATATATTGTTATATGTATATGCAAACCCTTGACCCGTAAACGACATTTAAATTTCGATGCGACAGGGAGTCGGATTCCAATTGGTTATCCGAAACCCACATCGGATCATATTAGTGAATCTTTATGATTGATAATTTACTTTATCTATGCATCTGTTAATATAGATAAGCGTTATGGGTTATATCGCTTATCGATATGATTGAATCTGTACTGATTATGTGTGCACTATTGTGTTGAACCCCTGGACCACACTTATACACACACAAATATGGATTCCACGTGCAAATGAGTTAAGTCACAGATTTTGAAATTGTGTTAAAGATTAAATTGTTGAATCCAAAATAGTTTTGGAATTAGAATTAAAAAGATTTTGAGAATGAATTTCAAAAATAAAAGTTATTTTGAATAACTTGATTGAGTTTTGAAATTTAAATAATTTGATTTAAATTTGAGTTCAGTATTTGAAGTTGAATTCTATAATTTGGGAACTAGGGTTTAAAAGGTTATCCAACTTATAAATAGATTTATATGGGTTTTTAAACCATTTTAAAAAGTGATGTTTGGAATTTAAATTTAACCCAAGATTTCGATTTGTATAAATCGGACTTTTCTGAAACGAAAACTGTTGTTTTCAAATAATAGAAGCTTTCATATAAGAAATGGATTTCCAAGGTGTGTTAAAAGGAATTCAAGTTTTGAAATGAAAATGATTTTCCAAGTTATGAATAAATCTTTGGTACGTGTTTTGAAAGCTATAAATTAAATCTTTAATTTAAAGATTTATTGAGTTGATCCAATTGGAATGGAAGTTGTTTTGAATCTATGAATAGATCTTTGTGAAACTAGGTGAAACTTTGTGAAATAAATCTTTTGATTTAAAGATTTAAAATGGTAATTTGTTTAACCATTGAAAGAAAAGTTTTGGATTTTATAAGTTGTGACTTAACTAAAATCCCATATCCATATGTCTTAAAATATGGCGCTCATTATTCGGTTTAGCCGGGGGAGGACCTTGTGTCATATAGCCCATTTTGGATAGTGATACGACGTTATGGATAGCAATTGAAGACCGATGGTGAAAACCGGATATTTCCGAAAACAAAAGGGTAACTCATCGATTGTCTCTGCACTGGCTGATCCCCGGTATAGAGATCTCCATATGTGATGGGAAGTCCGGACGTGATTAGGGATTATCCGGATTTGCAAGGGCTTCTTCGGAAGTGCCTTCGGTTCTGTTCGAACCCGGGACAGACTTGTATGGTTGTATGTCCGACATTACACTTTGAGATATTAAACTGATCTCTATCAAATACATTTCTGCTTGGTGGCGAAGAATTTATTCTCTTAGCTTAACACCCTTCTCTGAGACGTACGAGCTCAGAGGTTATGTAGTTGATATTTATCAGTGGTGTATTCCCAATTTGGTAGTGTGGCATGCTAAGTGCTGCTGTGTGTTGATGATCATTTGTTGATCATTTGTGATCAAAGCATGGCTTTGGTATAAAGCGTAGCTTTGTGGACGAGACTGCATCAGGACCTCACACCCCGGAAATGGTCGAAACAGGAAAGATGCGGCAAGGTTATGAGGGTCGCGCCCTTTAGGGTATGTCATTCCCTTATGGTAAAGGGTGGTATCAGGTATGGAGCCCTGGTATTCAACCTATGTGGTTGCTCCAATCTCATTTACTGTGTGGTTGTTGCTTCGAGGCGCCTCGGATAAAGGTCCCAAAGTACCGGGGGATGGCATATTCGTGTAGTAGTTACCTAGTTACAGAGGTATCCCGGCCTTGTGTTGGCAGAGATCTAACCGTAACGTTAGTTTCTCGGGACGTCCCGCCAGAGGCGATCCCTTGTGGCAGTAGGAAGTTCCTTAGCCTTACCATTTGTTGGAAATCCATTACGGGCCTTGTACGGTTTTAGTTGTATTACCTGCCATTCACTTATGGTGGTCACCACTGTTTGGATGGTAGCTATAGTAGGCATAGTTCGGAATGTCTATGCTGGCTAGGATTTATATTGTACTTTCGAAAAGGTTTTTCCTGCACTATGCACTAGTAATAATAGCAAAAGAAATTTCTCGTATCAAGCATATTTGACTATCATAAGGAGAAATCTCCTCCAATTCTGCGTTTGCATTGTGTGTGTGGCGGGAGGCCTTATGGTAGTTTCATTTTCTAAAAAAGCATTGCGGATTTCAAATTTAAATTCTCTTGTTTGTTTTTAAGACCAAATGTTTTTGTTTGCTCATACCAGTCCCATGACTGACCTGGAGTTTATTGTTCCTTTCCTAAACTCTGGGTGCCCGCTATTTTCCCACATGGGCAGTCTAGAGTTGGGTTTTCAGATAATCCCGTATTAGGTGTAGATTCTATAGCTTTCAGAATCCTTGGTTTGGTAGCATTTGGAGATCTTTTTCAGTCTTTGGTTGGATGAGACTTGCTTAGCTTAGTGCATCGGGATTGGGAGTTCGAGCTATTGCTGGATTGGTGTTTTGGAGATGAAGTTTTTTAGAGTTTGGCATTTGAAGACATTATCTTTCCGCTGCTATTATCTTGTATCATAACTCTGATGTATATTGATGTTCATTGTACCATTCATGTTGTATCAGATATTGTATCAATGTTGTATATTGATATATGCTATTCTTTTTCTTCCGCTGTGTTATTGTACTTAATGTGTTATAAGCTCCGGGGAACCAGATTCGGCGTTTGGATCTGCGGCATTTGAATACGAGTGTCGTATTCGGTGCCGATTTTCGAAGGCCGATTATGGATCGTCAAATTTGATATCAGAGCTGAAGGTTAAAACTTTAGCTAAGGAGTATAACACATTAAGTAGCTCATTAGAGATAGGGTGAAGTACACCCTAGAATGAGTATATCCTTAAGATATCCGTTCGAATGCCTCAATAAATTCTCTTACTATCCACTGATAGTGAGTATGAGTGCGAGAAAAGGACGAGATAGGGGACAGGGGAGTACCACTATAAATGGTCAATACCCTGTAATGGTGGAAACAGCTTTCTTCTCAATCTCCTTTGATTCGATTCTAAATTCTTTTGATTGCTTCGTACCAGCTCCAGAAGAAGTTTCGATGCGATGGTGGCCCAATGAATCGTTGTAGAAATTCTTACTTCGTATCTTCATCGGTTTCTTATCAGCTTTTTGATCTAAAACTTTAATAAACTTGGAATTTGGAATTGAAATATTAAATAATTGGGAAATTTTAAATTAAGTAAATTGGTTAACTAATATGAAGCTGAATTTGAATTGTATCGATAAAACGATTTCGTTTAAAACCAAATTGGAAATTCTATTGTAATTTCTTGTGTATATCAAAGCCCGAAGTGGAACAAATTGGTATATACTTTGGAGTATTCCGACCCGAATTTGGAATCCATAGTGTTTGAGAAATTATAGAAGATTGAATCTATCTATCTATTCTCTGGGATCCGATATATTCTACGAACGATTAGTTATCCCTTCGAACTAATCAATGCCCTTGCATATTCGTAGACCGGTGGACCCGAATATCTTGTGTAATATTATATGAGTTTGTTCTCATATTGTCGATGTTCTGATTTGGTAACCCAAATACAGAATTGTTATCCGATCTGATTTGGAAAGATATTTCCCTATCTTCCATCTATCTTTTTGTCTCTGTAGCAAATTTCTGGGACGAAATTTATTTAAGGGGGGAATCTGTAACGATCCCGATTTTCAATTAAATTTAAATTGATAAGTAAAATGTATTTTTTTGAATAAAATTGTAGATTAATTTGAATTTTTTAATTTTAAATAGGATATGTATTTATTTGGACATTGATTCTACAATTTAACTATGAATTTGAAATTCTATATTTAATATCTTATAAATAAAATAAAATAAAATAACATCCTAAAATCTGTCAATATAAGTTAATAATATATTTTTTACTTTTGAAATATAATTTGAGAATAAATTGAAAAAAAAAGTAATTATAAACTATACATAAATAAATTCCAATTGATTTTGAGTTTAAGAATCTTGAGATGATAATAAGGAAATCATTTGAATTCAAATTATATAATACATACTTTCTTTTGAAAAGGAAAAAAATTCACTTATTAATAAAAATTAGTTTTAAATCATTTGTTTCTTTAAATTGGTATAAGTTGAAATAACAAACAAAAATGTATATTGCATATGTGAGTATGTATATGGACATAAATGGAATTTAAAATTCATTGAGATATAATATATATATGTAAATATTGGCTAAGAAACAAAATTCTTTTAACATTGTATATGTATATACACACACACAAATGAATAAAGATATATATATATATATATATATTGGTTTATAAAAGTATATATAACATAGGAAATAAATCCATAAAACTTTCTTTTGCTTTGTAAACATCAAAGGCTAATTATACATTCACAATGGAGTAGAATGATCAACAAAAATCTAAGGCATAAGATATCTCTTTACAAATGGCATCAAATTGAATTAAAAAATAAGATTAAAAAATTACAAAAACCTTTCCATTTCCCCACAAGAAATTATAATAGCTTTTTAGAAAACTGGAAACAAATAGTATCAAGGATTTGATGTCACAAGTCCAAACACCAAAGAAACAAAATTGATAAAAAATCTGAAAAACATTATGAACCAGATTTCCAAATTCATCTCAAAACAAAAAAAGATTCAGTTTAATCAACCCGGGAAAAAAAATCAAGTAAGCAAGTCTGCAATCTGGAAACTGGTTCTGCATGCCAATCAAAAGCAAAATCTGGAATTCAAGAAGATTCAAAAACAAAAGCTAGAAGCAACTCAACTGGATTCAAACATCAAGTAACAATCAGTTTCAAAGCTGAAAAGAGAATTTACAAATCAAATAGGGCCTGGAAATCAAAACCTGAGAAATTAGTGTAAAAGCAAAACAGTGCAAGATCAATCTCAGGTAAGTTTTTAACATCAAAAGTAATAAATTTTTGGTTTCAAAATCAAGTTTTAACACAAACAAATTTCAAAACTGCAGTTTAAAATCAGCTACTGCAGCAAAATAATCAAGACTTCAGCCTGGGAAGCAAGTGCAGGGTTTCTGAAAGTAAATAAAGGCAAGTAACCTTCTTTTTAAAATTGGAAATTGAACTTGTTAAACAATAATAAAGCAGGAATTTAACTAATTGAATCAATCAATTTATTTGCAGGAAAGTATAAGATCAAAGACTCAAAACAAAATGTTTTTTTTTTTCAAAGTTCCAGGAAATAACTCTGTTTTATTCAAAAACAGTAAGTGAATTTAAAATTCTTGTTTTGATATTAATAAACTGAATAAACAAGAGCATGCAATAGAGATTAAACAAAGTGTTATAATTTCAAAGATGCAGATTTAAAACTAAAATCAAGATCAGATTCAAACAACTTCAACAGGCTTAAAAAATCAAATGCAAGTTCAAAGAACAAATTCAAAGATCCAAGAAAATCCAGAAACCTGTTCTCTGTTTGGCTTTCTGCTTTTACACACTCAGGTGAGCAAATCTACCCAAATCTATGTTATATGCAATGATAAATGTTGTTCTGTTGTTAAAAAGCCTGCTTGCCTGTGAGTATGTGAATATATATATACACTATGATGGATGCATGCTTGTGTATATGTATATGTATACTCACCTCTTTATAGTATACAGTTTCAGAAGAAGAAAAAAATAAACTGTGAGCAAATTTTTGATTTTTTTTTTCTTATAAAACTATTCTCTTGGTTTTGATGTCTGTGATGAAATAGCCTTGGAAATGATAAATGCATGTGTGTGTGTGTGTGTGTTTATATATATCAGCAAGTATGTGTACATAGTTCTGTACATGTCTGGAAAATAGGAGATGAAGCTTCTTTTACAGTTTACAGGCTTTTGAATTAATCCAAGAAAACTCAGTTTTCTTTAAATCAATCTCCAATAACCTTCAGTATTTGAATGAATCATGTTGTTGAAATTTAAACTAAGATTTAAGAATAGTTAAAGTATGTTAGTTATGAATTATCTGGAAAATGCAGAAAAACAATGACAGTGAAATTTCAAACTACATCAAAAAAAAAAAACTTAACCTGAATAATTCGTTGATTCAGGAATATAAATTGATTTGTTATCAAAAACTATGAATTTTAAAATTTTATTCATGATTTTTAAGCCTAAAATCATTGGGATAATCAGATTTGTTCAAATTTGGGTTTGTTGTCAATTGCCATCGATCGGCAACGATGGGTGAGTCGTAGACGTCCCTGGAAGGAGTGGACATGAGGAAGATCATCAGAAAAATAACAAATGAATTTTTAATTCATGATGGAAGTAGCAGTTGTCGATTTTGGTGTGCAACCCTAGTTTGAACAAGGTTTGATATTTCGGTCATCTCCTCTTCTACAGTTGATCGAGTGTAAAGGGGTTTTGGGTGGTGGAAGTTTGGTTGTTGACGAAGGTGCGGCCGGAGTTTCAGAGGCAATGGTGGTCGGGGGATCGTAGATGAGGCGGTTTCAGGTTTTGGTGAGATGGTGCCAGGCGTTGTTATCTTGGTTCCAGATTTGCAGTTGAACACCCAAATTCGAATTCGAGTTAGTATTGATTGATTTGTTGATCATGATGGGATGCGGAGGTGCTTGCTGACCTGAGGAGATCATCGATGATGATCGGAGCTCGCTGTGACGATGGGGCATGTGCACGTGGTAGTGGGTTGTGTCAGTGTTTCGGTTTGAAGCAGAGGGCAAATTACTCGTGTTTTTCCCGATTCGATAGCGTGAGTGACTCGAAGTTTTGGGGTGTTTTACTCGAAGTAAAGCAGGGGCAACTCGGGA
Source organism: Allium cepa (assembly GCA_030765085.1). NCBI lineage: Eukaryota > Viridiplantae > Streptophyta > Magnoliopsida > Asparagales > Amaryllidaceae > Allium > Allium cepa. The sequence continues at coordinate 177,212,095 of CM060946.1, forward strand.
AAAGATTTTGGTTCAGGTTTTCTTTTAAAACCTGTCTGTTCAAATTTAAATCAAAGATTTTAAATCCAGAAATTAAAAATGATTCGTATTTGGGTTTGGAGATTTATGAATTTTCAAAATTTAAATTGTTTGACAATTTTAAATATTAAAGTATGATTTAAAATGGTTTGAAAAAAAAATAAGTTGTTTTTAAATTTTCTTTAAACTTTTTTTAGAAAATGAGTATTTCCTTAACTTAAGATTTCAAAATGTGTTTCAAAATGTTTTTAACTTTAAATTGTACCCATTCTAAATCTTAAGTGTAAAAAAGAATGGAAATTTGAAAGTAAATTTGAAAGAAATGGTTTAAGATACTTTGTTAATGATAAATTAAATCATTAATGAGGATGATGTTTTTCTTAAAATTTAATGAGGATTTAATAATTTTAAATTCATTAAATTATTAAGTTAATTGAAATGGATAATTTATTTATCTAATTAATTATTGATTTGGATTAATTAAATAAGTAATTAAAGGCTTAAATTTATTTAATTAGGATTTGAGATTAATTAATTAAAGGTTAATTAATTTGATTAAGAAGAGAAAAATTATTAATTAAAGGTTAATAATTTGTGAAAGTAATTAAGGGATGTTATTAATTGAAAAATTTATTTATCTTGTGATTAACTTAAGGTTAATAAATTGTTGTAATTAAATAAGGATAACTAATTTAACGATAATTAATTAATTTAGGGTTGATTAATTAATTAAAGATAATGTATTTAACGGTGAATTAAATAATTGATGATTAATTACTAAATAATTAAAGGTTGATAAATTACAATTAAAGGTTAATTAATTTACTATAAATGGTTAATTAATAAATGATTAAAGAAAAGTTAATCAAAATGATTTGTAATTTATTAATGATAAATTAACCAGGATTAGTAGTTATTCATAAGCAATTAAAATTGATTCGAATCAAACAATTAGCTGATCTTATTTATGGATGTTTGATTGTTAGATGATATGTGATGGATTGATGTATCTGTTGTGTGATGTGATGCCATGTAAGGTTTTGTGCTAGACTATTATATCTGTGATGTATATATTGTTATAAGTATATGCAACCCCTTGACCCGTAAACGACATTTAAATTTCGATGCGACAGGGAGTCGGATTCCAATTGGTTATCCGAAACCCACATCGGATCATATTAGTGAATCTTTGTGATTGATAATTTACTTTATCTATGAATCTGTTAATATAGATAAGCATTATGGGTTATATCGCTTATCGATATGATTGAATCTGTGCTGATGATGTGTGCACTATTGTGTTGAACCCCTGGACCACACTTATACACATACAAATATGGATTGCACGTGGAAATGAGTTAAGTCACAGATTTTGAAATTGTTTTAAAGATTAAATTGTTGAATCCAAAATAGTTTTGGAATTAGAATTAAAAAGATTTTGAGAATGAATTTCAAAAATAAAAGTTATTTTGAATAACTTGATCGAGTTTTGAAATTTAAATAATTTGATTTAAATTTGAGTTCAGTATTTGAAGTTGAATTCTATAATTTGGGAACTAGGGTTTAAAAGGTTATCCAACTTATAAATGGATTTATATGGGTTTTTAAACCATTTTAAAAAGTGATGTTTGGAATTTAAATTTAACCCAAGATTTCAACTTGTATAAATCGGACTTTTCTGAAACGAAAACTATTGTTTTCAAATAATAGAAGCTTTCATATAAGAAATGGATTTCCAAGGTGTGTTAAAAGGAATTCAAGTTTTGAAATGAAAATGGTTTTCCAAGTTATGAATAAATCTTTGGAACGTGTTTTGAAAGCTATAAATTAAATCTTTAATTTAAAGATTTATTGAGTTAATCCAATTGGAATGGAAGTTGTTTTGAATCTATGAATAGATCTTTGTGAAACTAGGTGAAACTTTGTGAAATAAATCTTTTGGTTTAAAGATTTAAAATGGTAATTTGTTTAACCATTGAAAGAAAAGTTTTGGATTTTATAAGTTGTGACTTAACTAAAATCCCATATCCATATGTTTTAAAATATGGCGCTCATTATTCGGTTTAGCCGGGGGAGGACCTTGTGTCATATAGCCTATTCCGGATAGTGATACGACGTTATGGATAGCAATTGAAGACCGGTGGTGAAGACTGGATATTTTCGAAAACAAAAGGGTAACTCATCGATTGTCTCTGCACTGGCTAATCCCCGGTATAGAGATCTCCATATGTGATGGGAAGTCCGGACGTGATTAGGGATTATCCGGATTTGCAAGGGCTTCTTCGGAAGTGCCTTCGGTTCTGTTCGAACCCGGGACAGACTTGCATGGTTGTATGTCTGACATTACACTTTGAGATATTAAACTGATCTCTATCAAATTCATTTCTGCTTTGTGGCGGAGAATTTATTCTCTTAGCTTAACCCCTTCTCTGAGACGTACGAGCTCAGAGGTTATGTAGTTGATATTTATCAGTGATATATTCCCAATTTGGTAGTGTGGCATGCTAAGTGCTGCTGTGTGTTGATGATCATTTGTTGATCATTTGTGATCAAAGAATGGCTTTGGTATAAAGCGTAGCTTTGTGGACGAGACTGCATCAGGACCTCACACCTCGGAAATGGTCGAAACAGGAAAGATGTGGCAAGGTTATGAGGGTCGCTCCCTTTAGGGTATGTCATTCCCTTCTGGTAAAGGGTGGTATCAGGTATGGAGCCCTGGTATTTAACCTATGTGGTTGCTCCAATCTCATTTACTGTGTGGTTGTTGCTTTGAGGCGCCTCGGATAAAGGTCCCAAAGGACCGGGGGATGGCATATTCGTGTAGTAGTTACCTAGTTACAGAGGTAACCCGGCCTTGTGTTGGCAGAGATCTAACCGTAACGTTAGTTTCTCGGGACGTCCCTCCAGAGGCGATCCCTTGTGGCAGTAGGAAGTTCCTTAGCCTGACCATTTGTTGGAAATCCATTCATCCAATATGGGCCTTGTACGGTTTTAGTTGTATTACCTGCCATTCACTTATGGTGGTCACCACTGTTTGGATGGTAGCTATAGTAGGCATAGTTCGGGATGTCTATGCTGGCTAGGATTTATATTGTACTTTCGAAAAGATTTTTCATGCACTATGCACTAGTAATAATAGCAAAAGAAATTTCTCGTATCAAGCATATTTGACTATCATAAGGAGAAATCTCCTCCAATTCTGCGTTTGCATTGTGTGTGTGTCGGGAGGCCTTATGGTAGTTTCATTTTCTAAAAAAGCATTGCGGATTTCAAATTTAAATTCTCTTGTTTGTTTTTAAGACCAAATGTTTTTGTTTGCTCATACCAGTCCCATGACTGACCTGGAGTTTATTGTTCCTTTCCTAAACTCTGGGTGCCCGCTATTTTCCCACATAGGCAGTCTAGAGTTGGGTTTTCAGATAATCCCGTATTAGGTGTAGATTCTATAGCTTTCAGAATCCTTGGTTGAGTAGCATTTGGAGATCTTTTTCAGTCTTTGGTTGGATGAGACTTGCTTAGCTTAGTGCATCGGGATTGGGAGTTCGAGCTATTGCTGGATTAGTGTTTTGGAGATGAAGTTTTTTAGAGTTTGGCATTTGAAGACATTATCTTTCCGCTGCTATTATCTTGTATCATAACTCTGATGTATATTGATGTTCATTGTACCATTCATGTTGTATCAGATATTGTATCAATATTGTATATTGATATATGCTATTCTTTTTCTTCCGCTGTGTTATTGTACTTAATGTGTTATAAGCTCCGGCGAACCAGATTCGGTGTTTGGATCTGCGGCATTTGAATACGAGTGTCGTATTCGGTGCCGATTTTCGAAGGCCGATTATGGATCGTCACAATATGCATGCAAGTTTATTTGAATGTAAATGATGATTCTTGAGGAAAGATTTTAAAAGCACTAAAATTAGACTCTATATACATATTTGATGACTCTTATTAAAATATATAACTATACAAACAATACTTGGAGTCGTTGAGTCTGGATGTTGTCGTAGTCGTAGATTCGTGAATTGTTGTTTCAAGTCAGCAATCAAACCTACGATCCAACACCTTTAACTCATACACAATTTTGCAATTAGGGATAAAAATCAAATAACACCAAATGGATAATTTTCATATTATAACAATTTATAAAATTTCTTATTCACCTATTAAATGTGATATAGATCTCCAGATCTGAAGTAGAACCTTTGATTAATCTACAAACTTTTTATAATCTAAGAAATATATATAAAAGGGTATATACATTTATTAGGATTACAGATCCGAGATGAGATTTGGGATTAAGAGAGAAAATAGATACAAATATATAAATTACCTCAAATACACGTATAGTTGATTCTCTTCTCTTCTTCTTTTTATTAAATTTCGATTCTTCTCTATTTTGTATGAATATAAATACAAATATCTTATTTTCATGATTCAGAAAGAAAGAGGAGAAGAGGAAATTGTAGAGCTTCGCTACTGCCTTCAGAAAAATATAAGAAGAGAAGGGAAGGTTAGGCCTGAACTTATAGGCATAAGAATCAACCTCAACCGTTCAATTTAAAGTATTTAAATCTGGGTCATTGTGGCCTAGATTTATTATGTCCGCGGTTACCCAATCGGTCGACCGCCTTATATGCACAAGTCGACTGTTACATGTCAACCATTTGTATTGAATGGTCGGCCTGTGTGTCCGGATGAATAATTATAAATGTTAATTTATCTAATTGAACTATTTCTGTTCGAAATTCATTTTTCATCCATAAATTCTTCGTTTAGATTCCAATTGCAAAACTCCAATATGAAAATTGCTCCAAATTTCGCCATGAATGTAATAGTGCAACTTTTATGGTCAAATTCTATCATTTGCATAAATTCCATTTTTGAAGCCTAATTAATCAACTAACTAATTAGTTAAATAACTAACATCAAATTATAGGGTGTTACAAAATGCACGACATAAAAACAGATGCCGTTAAATAGTCTGGTATTGCTAAGACGTCACAATACTGATTTCATAATGGCATCACTAAAAATTAGAGGCTATATTACGATGTCAGTGTTGTGATACATAACAGGCATCACAATGCCATCGCTAATTTTTAGTGACGCCATTGTGACACCACTTTTCTACACCAGAACAAACGTCATGTTGACTTCCCTAAGTAAGCAAGACCTTTGCTTTGTGTGGCCGATCTTCTAAGTTCCAACAAATTTTTTTTGCAAAACATGTACAAAAATGTAATCAAAGCTTTTCCTGATCCATATTCCAAATCAATTCTATTTTGGAACATAACAAGTGAACATTAATATTATGTTAATATTTTTATTACATATAGAGAATTCTTTTCTTGGGTTTTGTAATTCAACTTCTCCTATGGCCATATGTCCCTTTCTTTATCACTAAACCATGAATCCTACCTCTACAACGCGGTTGTTATGTTGGTCATTGGCCAAGGTAGCGCTACTGCCACGTCTTCGTAGTAGAACTGTTTGTAGCATTTAGTTGATGAAGTAGAACATGATTTGCTTATGTTCCCTTTAGAATTTGATGCTTCATATCTCCATATGTGCACATGAGAATCATCATTTGTAAAAATCAAATATTTTTCAATTGAAGTTGAATATGTTGAAAGCTAGCTATTAGTATTACAGAAACCTACAACTAGTGCCAGCCCCAGGATGTCTAATGCCCAGTCGAAATTTTTTCTTTTCAATTTTTATTGCCCCTTAACTCAACAAATAGCATTAATACATTTATATAACAACATAAAATGTAAATTATTTTATAAAATTTAATATCAATCACAAAATATTGATCAACTAAATTATTTAGATTACATGTCAAAAAAATCTAAATGTGAACATAATATGCTGACATATCAATAAATATTAACGAAAACAATTACTTCTTGTATTTTGAAAGCAAATTTATCTATTTTTTCTTTATTACTAAGCTTATCTAAATACTCTTTTTCAATTGACATCATAGTTAGTCCATATAATCTCTCTTACGACATAGTAGGCCGAAGATATTTTTTAATTTTAAAAGCATTTTTCCACCAAAGCAGCCCCGACCAATAGTAAAATTCGATAAGCAACCATACATTTAGGAATCCACTTGAATCCCGATGATATCTCAAGGAATAAAGAATACCAATTGATGTAGTTATTTTCAATTACATAATTCCATTTAGCCGTCGAAGCTTAAAAAATAATTTTTGAGATTTTCATTCCTCGCTTATAATAAATTTGGATTCACCCAACTAATGATTTTGCTTCGTATTTATGTTGTGTATTCTTCCTATTTTGATATTCATAATTTTGTTTTTGGTTCCTAATTCAATTTAAGATACATCCTAATACGATTGGTCATTTATACAATAAAACTAGAACTTTTTTCTTCAATTAACAGCCAACTAAAAACATAACTTTTTTTTTCAATTAATAGCTATCTAAAAAAACATTACCTTTTTTTCAATTAACGACCAATTAAAAATATAACTTCTTTTTCAATTGACAGCCAGGTAAGAAAGGATAACTTTCAATTAACCACCATAGAAAACAAATTAACTAATAATTATCATTTAGTATTAGTTTATTCCTCACATTGGTTGAGTTGGGGACTTGATCCAGCTTCTATATTGAGGCTACAATTTGAAGCTGCTATTTAGGTCTTTGAAATTTAAGGGACTGCAGTCTGAAAGCATAGCAAGTTGATTTGAGAATTAGGACAATGGAGCCTGAAGGTGCGTTTGAGAGGAAATGCGAGGCGATGGAGATGGATCTTCTTTGCTGCAGTTGTGGTGGATGACAAGCGGAGATAATCTCCATATGTGAAACGCTTTTTTTCTTCTTTAGATTTTTTTTTTGCTCCCGTTCTATCCTTTTGTCTCTCCCAAGTTTGTTGTGGGTCGAGCCTTCCTGTAACACAATAATCAATACTTAACATATAGTTACTTAAAAAGGCAGCACTAAAGTTGAATTAGTATGAAGCTGTCATATCTTTGAATTTATTCATAACATCCCCACCATTGACAACTCTTATAGTGATTTTGCAAATGTAACTATCACATCTTCTAAACTCTCCTCTGAAAACTGAACGAGTATCAAAATTTATTAACGAAAAATCCTATATAGTAGAAAATTTTACTTATAACGGTCAATGTTACACAATATCAATGACATCTAGTAATCACAGATCTAGCTATAAAAAATTACTTATACAAGTGTTTGTATCAAAATTGGGCATAACACTCTTCAGATGTGATTGAAGTGATTAAAATGAAGAAATTAAATGGAAATAGAGGCTAATCCAACAATCACACCAATAAAAGCATGCAGAAGTAGAAAAGGACAATGAATTATAGCTATTCGGCATTGTAGCCTACATCCACTTTGAATATTTTGCTATTTATTGACGATTAACAACTGAATACAATTGTACAACACTCTATCACTCAAGTTACAACGGAGTCATGAGCAACGGTGTAGCAAAGTTAAAAGTCCTTTTTCTACACGCGTAGAGGTGCTATTTATAGGTGTAGGTCTCAAATTTCTACCCTTGAACTCGGAATACTCCTTCTCACATGTGGGTGGGCCCACTAGATAAATCAAGGGTCATTTGGGATCGATTTGGATCAATCCACATCTCTTTTGCATCGATCAGTATTGTGTCCATTTGGGCTGCGATTGTCCATATGCATTCTTGAGATGGTAAGCAAGCTCCTATGGAAATTTCATAGCATTTAGACTTGTAGATTTTGAGTTTTTATCGATCCAAGATTGATTTTGCAAGTATGCTAATTGTTGCGTATCGATCCCTAAGTTTGATGGATACGAATATAGTGGATATGAAGTAAGCATGTCTCACGTGAAACTTGATCGATCCATAACTTGAGCATATGAACTCTGATTTATCTGAAATTTGAAATGCTCCCTTTCAAAGCTTTGTTTATCATGCCTGTTAATTTTAGCTCGATCCAGACTTAGACCAAATTTGCCAACATCCATAATATACCTGTGTATAAACGATCTTCGAGACAGATTGTTTTTGGTTTCTAGTTAAGTCCTTGGTTTTATGGCCTTGCCAAAAGCTGGATAACATTTTACCCCTGAAGTATGTCCTGTATGAACATTACGAGCTTTGAAAGCTACAATATTTATTCTAAAAAAGTTCTATCCGATTCGTTGAATAGTCGTTGTCTTTTCATCAAGAGACGCGACCTTTGACTGATTTCTAGCATTATGAATGTTGAATTATTGACCGCCAATGACCATGCAGTGTTTTGTAGTAAATGTGGGTTAAGTGCTAGCAATTTGTTATTCGTTTTTATGGTTTCATCAGGTAAGCATTCCGTTCCTGTCAATTTGAAAATCAAATATTTTTTCATCGTACATGCACATGTGTTAACCTGACTTATATTCACGTTTGCATGAGTTCTTTTGTTCTTATTTGGATCAAGTTTCATATCGATCCTCTCCTGGATTGATGTGAAATTCAAGTTGTAGCAATGATTGATGGTTGTTCTAATCACTCCTTCGTATCGATCCTCTCCTAGATCGATTGGAGATGTTGCAATGCGTGCTTTGTATCGATGGCTTTCGATACGAAATAATTAGTCCTTGGATATGATTTGTATCGATGGATACAAGGTCTTAGGGTCTTCAAACAAATGGATACGAAACAAACGCTTCTTATTGATGGAGCTTAATAGTTCAAATAAGACCTTGTTGCAACTTTCGTATTGATGAAAAATTGACCGCTTCTATCGGTTCTTTCTATTGGGATACAAATGATTTATGTTGGTTACAAAGGCATACAAATGCCTTTAAGTACTTAGCCAAAGTTTTCTATCTGCCCTTGTTTCTTACCTTTGCTTCGTATCAATCGAAAACTTGAGAAAAAAGAATTGCAAAGCCCTTCGTCTCCAAAACGAATAACCTGCTAATCCTTCAAACCAACTTTGTAAACTAGGTAATTAATTAAATGAATCCATCTTAAAGTGTCGAGATTTGAGGCTCGATGCAAGTTCATCCAAAGTTGTGGCCAATTCCGGCATTGTTGATGCTGGAATTTGGTTAGAGTGAGGTCAAGGAAGTAGTAATGGAGTTTTGGTAGCTTGGGGAAGAAGAAGAGCAGTTGATTGGGAGATGGAGTTATTCATATCGATGGTGGATGAAGGAAGCATCTTTGTATCGATCTGGAATGTGGAAGTACGTATCAATCTAGAAATGATGGATGGAGGGAGCAGCTTCATATCAATCTGGAACTGTGGGAGTTCATATCGATTCAGATCAATCGGTAGGAAGCCATGGCCATGTGATCGATATAAAGCCATGGTTAGTGATTGATACGAAGCCTTGGCTGGTGATCGATACGATTCCTGGCTCTTGTGTATTGATCCAAGTTTGAGCTTCAGTGGATACGAACTTTTACATATTCCAACACTCGACTCCAACGAGCTTCACCCTTACCTAACTGGACTTGACCATTAAACTACATATTTGACTATCCATTGAAGCTCTTCGATGGAACTGTGATTTGATAAACATAACTAACTTCAACACAGATCGTTCTTCGATGTCAGGATGGGCGCGGTTGGGACGGTCTGCAGTGAGGTCACTCCGGTTGAGTCTTTAAGTCTTATCGTTTTACAACCTTTTGAACTTGTAGAAATTTAAAGTATTATGTAGCACTGCACTACACAACATGATCACTCACTTTACACCGGGTGGAACATGGGTTTATTACCATCTAATGACGGTTTTTACTGAGTTTAATAGCTATGGATTCTAAAAGCTTAGGGCAGCAGGAAGTTCATGGTTCTCCACTTTCTATTATAGAAATACCAGAAATCGCAGCAGATGTAATAAGTCATGCTCCGGATGAATTGCCGGGTGTAGTGTTGGTTCTAAATCCAGAGGACTTGGTTCGTTCCAAAATCTAATATGCTAGGCAGAATCTTCCTTAGGCATGGTCTATCTCTAGAAGATGTTTTGTTACTGGGGATGGAAGACAGAGCCCACAATCCTCCAGAAGGGCATACTGCTTGCAATCGGTTCATGTGCGTAGCCGGAACGTTGTTCAACCAATTTATTTAGGAAGTTCTATTCTTTCTGAGGATTACGCCTTCTCAATTGCATCCGAATGGATATGCTCTACTCAATTGCTTGTATATTATCATCATGGAGCACTTTATCGGACCCCAACCATTGAGGAAATCAGATATCTATTGAACGTCAAGAGTCGTGGGGATAACCCTTCATTCACATTTTTAGAAGCAGTCAGAAACTGCCAAGTAGTGGTAGGGGCTTGGAGCAAGTTAAACTATTTTAAAATCGAATGATTCTACATTTGGTGTCCACCAGGATTTGCTAGACGGTGATTAGTTAGATGTAAGTACTTTAACATCTTCGTCGATCAACTGGATTATGTAAGTTGATGTTGAGTCTAGTACTGCGCTTCTTTTATAGCTTCAACTCCATGGCCCGAAGGAGTGCAATTTAAGAAGATAGTAAGGATTCTTTAATCGGTGCCGACCGAGCTCAGAGAAATTGATGAAGTCCTTACTGATGAAAACTTAATCACCATGGGGCTGATAGAGGGAGATCAAAGCATTGGGCTAGTAGGAGTTCCCAGGGTGGCTCCGGTAAGGCAAGGAGGAAGAAGAGCTCCCAGCGTTGTAATCACTGAACAGGGAGATGACGAGAGTATCCGTGCTAGGGATGAGCCCACAGTTGCGCCTCACGGAGTCTTCGATTACCAGATCAAAAAGAAAAGACAAGGCTTTGTGTCATAAATCCAAGAGCGTAAAACTGTTGTGGTATCTCTGCCTTCCGCAACTGCTATAAGTCAGGAGACTTCTTCTCCGCAAATGGAGAGTTCGCTGAATGGATTGGCGGATATCCCTATTACGGATGACTTGGCTCCATTTCATGATTTTTTATTAGAGGGACTTCACTCCCCATCGCAAACCGATGCAGGCATAAGTACTTTAAATGTATGGGATCCAACATCTGTGAGCAATGCCACCACAACCGATTGGTGGGGGGCTTGCACAGCATACACCCAATTCACGACATCACACAACTTATAATTACATATTTTCTAGTTTCAAGAGATAATTAACTCTGCTTCTCTTTTCATTTTACAAATACGATGGTGAAGTAGGGGTCTATGCTCAGCAACCTTCGCTCTAAACGCCGTTCTTCTAGCTCTTATTCTGAATCTCATAAGCGTGAACGTGAAAGGGACCATGATCACAGCCACCGCTCCAGCCAAAAGCATTAGCATTATGAAAGGGGGTCCCTAAGCGAGTAACCGTCTCTCTCGATCACGATCTCCACACTCAAAACCATCTAGCTCTGGCAGGAAATCTTCAAAAACTGCATGCCAAGCAGTGCCACCTAAAGCTTCGAAATTTAGTGATTAACGTCGTAGAATTGAAACGGAAGCTCCCATCATCGCTAAGCAAACCGTTATCGAGCCTACAGGGGAGGGAGCTATCCGAATTGCTATGTTAAAGGAAGGCTTCCGAACTATCTGGTTCGAAGGCTTCCACTTCCATCCAGACCTGAAAAGAATTCTCAATGATGCAAAAAAAACTGGTACAGTTTTACATGCACGACATGTACAGCCAATACCGAGAGTGGACTAAAATTGTAGAAAAGGCTTCGGTAGTAGATTTTGAGCAAGCCAAAATAATTGAGAAAATGGAGGCCGACCTTGCTAAAAAAGATAGAATAATAGGAGTGCTTAATAATGAAGCTGAAACTTCAAGGAAATCAGAGATAGAAGCCGACCAGAGAGCCGAAGAGGCCAGGCAATCCAAAGAAAACATGTGAAAAACCCACATGGACCTGGTTTAGGAGTTGGGCCACCAGAATACCCTTGTCATGGAGGAGAGAGATTCTACAATGAATGATTTCAACGAGCTAATGGTAAAACTTGTTGAGGCCATTAAGGAAAAGGACGAGGCCAAAAAATCCGCCTAAGAGGCGTGTGAACAGGCTGTGGTACTCAAGGATGAAAGGGATGCGACGAGTTTAAAGGCTAAGGAAGTAAAGGCTATAATTAAGAACGAAATTAAATCTGTGGAGGCCAGGAGGGAAAGTGAATTTGAAGATCTCCCGGTCATATACAATGCCAATGTCTTGAGAAAACGCAAACTAAACTGGCTCGGCGAAGATTACACCTCCTAATTATACAAGGCCTGGAGAAACTTAGTTGACAACAAAAAGGTGATCCGAAATACCACAACTGTTGATGAGTTCGAAGTGGAAGCTCAAATACTTGCCGGAGATTAATCAAAAGTCCACCACGACACTATCATTTCCCTTGAAAAAGAAAAGTTGGCTGCTAAGTATCCAAACACTGGAGAATGATCCGAAGTCGAGCATCATGAAGTAGGTTTCGAGGTGCTCCTAGTCTCTTAATCTGAACCCACCTCTTCTACTGATCCTCTAAATGTACCAGGTTACGACCCTGATAAGCCACACCTATCTCTAATAAATGAACGTGGCTTTGAAGGCACAATAGCCCAACACATGAATCAACTTGAGGAAGGTATTCTGAACACTTCTCCTATTTATCCAAATGTAGGAGCATTGTTAGATGATGTCGCTAATATTTTCTCCTATTTTTATTCAGCTCTAGATTCTGCATAAGTCGATCCTCCTACATCCCAAGAAAGGCATCATGAGCAGGAGACTATAATGAAGGAGACAACAACTACAACGGTAGCTACATCAGCTGAGGAGTTGCATGAAAGTAGCTGCGTGCACGATGATCAAATGTTGGAAGCACTCCTCAGTCATCAAACAGACCCGAACGTCGAAATACCTTTCACAATAGATGAAGACGTGATCATTACGAGAACCTTGGGTCCCACTAGTAGCATTTCTATGAGTGTTCGCACGGAGCGGGATGAGAAAATAATGGAAAAGATCAAAACCGAGATAGAGCAAGCTAAGTAGGCTAGCAGGGTTATTGGCATGGTAGGTCCTGGTCTGGTTCCCATACTTGTCATTTCTCCTGGTGGTACATTGATACGGCCGCTCCTCCATTTTCTAACATCGAGAGTGCCACCATTCCTCTAGCCTCGCATACAAAGGAATCTCCGGTCCATGTAAATTCTAAGGAGGAGACATTGTAATTCCCCCGGCTGAAGACAAACCAACTGGTGCGGGCTGGGGAGGCAAAAGCTCGAAGAGAGGACCGAGTGGCAGTACAAGCGAGTCTATGCCAAAGAAGTGACAGAAGGAGAAAAATATCAAAGGCGTAGATTTTCACTTTTACTTCTTCTTTTTGTAGATAGCTAGAATAGGATTCTCTTTTGCTTTTTATAGGCCGCGTATAGATGCAAGTTCGACCCCTGCTTATAGGAATTCTTTGAATAAGTTTTTGTACTTATCTTTTTCAAAGAATAGTGGAAATAAAACTTCATTTTTTTCCATAACTCTATGTTTATTTGTTTAAGCATTTAGCACTCGCGTTTCCGTTCAGTGTAGTTGTGAGACTCTAGTCACCGAGTCAAACTTGAGTTCGGTCGTTAAGTCCCAAGTCATGGCTTCGAGTCATAACCGGACATCGAGTCGAGTCCCAACATTGTGTTGTCTCGGTCAGCGATTGGCACTTGAGTTATGCCCCCAGTCTTGGGGATCAATTGAAGTAGTTGATCGGTAGTTGTCCTCCGCCTTTGTTAATTTTAGTTTAACTAAGTTGGAACAAAGTTAAAGTAAAACAAGTTTGAGTGGTCGGATCACACTTGTTTGGTAGTCAGAACTATGTCCACACTCTGAGTACATGAGTTATTTTACGGGCGGTCGGTCACATCCGTTTAATGCTTGGAATCATATCCGCACTCCAGGAACATGAGTTAATTTACGGGTGGTCAATCACACCTGTTTGGTGTTCATACTCTAGTCTGCACTCTCGGGGATAAAGTTAGTTGATGGATGGTCAGTCACACTCATTTAATGTTTTGGATTTCTCCGCACTCTGAGGACATAAGTTGTTTTACGGGTGGTCAACCACACCCACTTAATGTTTATGCTCTAGTCCACGCTCTCGGGACCAAGATTAGTTGATGGATGGTCTGTCACACCCATTTGGTGGTTATACTCTAGTCCGCTCTCTCGAGATTAGAGCTAGTTGGTGGGTGGTCAATCGCGCCCATTTAATGTTTGCACTCCAGTTCGCACTCCAGGAATCGAAAGTTAGTTGATGGGTCATCAGTCAAGCCCATTTGGTGTTTATAATCCAATCCACACTCTCGGGACCAAAGTTAGTTGATAGATGATCAATCACACCTATTTAGGCATTAAGATCTTATTGGCACTCTGGGAACAAGGAGTTGATCAAGGTTGAGGACGGTAGGATCTCATCCACCTTAATTTGGCAGTCTAAGTCACGAAAGGATGGATCCATCCTCTTCGAGTTTGGATTTGGATTCTGCACCCCACCTCGCACTTCGGGAGCTAGATCTTGTTAGAGGATTGTCGTGTTTAAATCCTTCTTTTCTTTATAGATATTTGCCCACGAGCTTGGGGTTTCACTTAGTAAGTGACCGGTCGGATCACGACCACTCCCCATTCGAATGAGTCCCATCGTGGGACGAGACTTAGCTCTTTGTACATCATGACGACCGCATGATGCATGTCAAGGATTGCCGTTCTAGCTTGATGAGTCTGCATTTTATTGCTGGAATAAGAAAGTATGGCAAAGTCAGTTGTCTTATTACAAGTTCAAATTCAAATGCATAAAAAAATTTCAAAGGAAAAGTATATTAAAATGAATAAAAGCAAGTTATTTGTAATAATGACGGAGACTCTCACTATTCCATGCTCTGGGCAAAGTAAGGTCGTCAATAGTTGATAGTTTGAATGTGTCATCTCCAAGTCGCCGCTCGATGACATACGATCCCTCATATGTCGGTTTCATGTGTGAAGGAACCGAATAAATTTGTTTGAGTACAAGGTTGCCAACTTCAAAGGTTCTAGGTCGGACGTTAGCGTTGTATAATTGGGCAACTCAACTGCGGTGTGTTGCTGCCCTCAAATCATCCTCTTTAAGCTTCTCATCCAATAAATCCAGGGACTCTGCAAGTAAAATGGCTTTCGCCTTTGGATCATATATGTCACACTGTGAGAAGGTACTTCTAGTTCAACAGGAATAGCGGCTTTAGAGTCATATAAAAGTGCAAATGGAGTGTGGACGATCGTGGACTTGTGGGTAGTTCGATATGCCCATAGGGCCATGGAAAGCTCATCGACCCACTTGCCTCCAGCCTTCTCCAGTTGTTTCTTCAGAATGGACTCGATAGCTTTATTGACAGCTTCGACTTGTCCATTCGCTTGAGGGTGAGCTACTACTGAGAACTTCTTCTAGATGCGGTAGCGTTGACGGAAATCTTTGAATTCAACGGTATCGAATTGAGTCTCGTTATCAGTTATAATTGTGTGTAGAAGGCAAAAAAACAGATGATATTGCCCACAACAAAGTTGATTACTTTCTTCATCGTGATAGTAGCAAGGGGCTTGGCTTCCGCCCATTTAGTAAAGTAATCGACTACAACGATGGCGTACTTCGCACCACCCTTGGCTAAAGTAAAGACCTTATTATATCAATGCTCCATGTGGAAAACGGCCATGGACTGACAATTTGCATGATTTCGGTAGGCGAGGCTCTCGGAATCCTAGCATGCTTCTGCATCTATTACATCTCTTGCATAATCAGATGTATCTCAGTTCACAGTTGGCCAGTAACACCAATATCTAAGTATGTTTTTTGCAAGTGTTTGCCCCAGTGTGTTCTCCTCACTCTCCTTCATACACATCATGTAACCCTCATTCGATCTTATTATGGGAGATACACCGAAGTAAAGGAACAAAATATCCCTTCTTGTATAGGACTCCATCTTGGATAATAAATCTTGAAGCCTTTCGAAGAACCTATCTTTTCTCACTTCTATGCCTGGGTAAAGCTCCATGCTCAAGATAGTTTTTGAGTGGAGTCATCCATGACTCCTTCTCGGACATTGCCTTTTACATCCGGTCTGTCTCTAATTGATCGATACTCAGAGCGGCAAGGGTCTCGACGGGGACGAGTCCCATCTGTTGTGCTTCTCCAGTGCTGGCCAGTTTCGCTAAAGAATCGATTTTCTGATTATGCTCTTTGGGTATACAATGAGTAGCATAATAGTTGAACTAATTCAACATTTCCTGAACTCGAGTGAGGTATGTGACCAATTTTCGGTCTCTTACTTGATACTCTCCCCGAACCCGGCACATGACCAATTACGAGTCAAAATAAATCTCTATAGCAATAATGCCCAAGTATCTGGAAAGTCTAAGTCCAACTAGTAAAGCTTCATACTCGACCTCATTGTTAGTTGCATGGAAGCCAAAGTTCAAAGCATAACATACGGATAGGCCTTCTGGGGTTTCGAGTACCATGCAATGCCTGAGCAACGGTCGATTTGATACACCATCGGTGTTTAGCTAAGACACATGCTTAGGAGATTCATTGGCTTCGAGAAAGTCTTCTGATATGATGAATTCAGCTATGAAGTCCGCTAGAACTTGTCCTTGGATGGCTCGCCTTGGTGTATAAGTGATATCAAATTAACTCAACTCGATGTTCTACTTGAGCAATCTACTAGACATCTCAGATCGTGTTAGGATCTCTCATAATGGCTGGTCGGTGTAGACTATAATCAGGTGAGCCTGGAAATATGGATGGACCTTTCTCGAGGCTATAATGAGACAATAAGCCAACTTTTCCAATTTTGGGTAGTTTCTTTCTGCCCATGTCAATCGCTTACTGATATAGTAGACAAGTAGTTGGATTCGATCCTCTTCTCGAATTAGCGCAGCATTGATTGTGTTTGCTAAAACCGCCAAATAGATGTATATCTCTAATGATCAACCGTCTTCGACAAAATGGGAGGTGCCGCCAAATGCTAAACAAGTGCTTAGAATGTTCCTTCATACTCCTTTTTCCATTCGAAGTACCGCTTTCCTTTTCTAAATAGATCAAAGAAAGCGATGCATTTATCTGTGGATCTGGAAATAAATCCACTTAAGGCTGCCACCTTCTCGTTGAGGTTTTGTACTTGCTTTATGGTTCTGGGAGTTTCGAGGTTCTGAATCGCCCAGATTTTCTCAGAATTGGCTTCAATTCCTCGAGTGTTGATAACGAATCCAAGAAACTTTCCCGATGCAACTTCGAAGTGACATTTCAATGGATTGAGCTTCATTCTGTAATGTTGGAGTATGTTGAAAATTGTTTCTAAATCTCTGACATGGTTGATGGGCAGTTTCGACTTCACGAGCATATCATCCATGTACACCTCCATGGTCTTCCTGATCTAGTTAGCGAACATTTAATTCACGAGCCTTTGATAAGTTTCCCCAGTGTTCATAAGTCTGAATAGCATTACTTTGTAATAATAGAGTCCCAAATCAGTGACGAAGCTAGTATGCTCCTAGTTGGGAAGGTGCATTGGGATTTGATTATAGCCAGAGTACGCGTCCATGAAAGATAAGAGCTCGTGTCCGGTTGTTGAATCCACAAGTTGATCAATTTCGGGGAGTGGAAAACTGTCTTTGCGGCGTGCTTTGTTTAAATCTGAGTAGTCCACACATGTTCGCCATTTTCCGTTGATTTCCTAACAAGCACTATATTTGATATCCACTCTCGAATAGTGCATCACGAATAAACCCATTCGACTTGAGTTATTCACTTCTTCCACCAGGGCAGCATAACTCTCCAGATCCATACCACGCCTTTTTTGTTTGATCGAGATGTGATGCGGGTCAATATTTAATGCATGGCTCGCGATGTCCGACGAGATCTCACACATGTCTGAATGATTGCAGGTAAACATGTCAAGTTTTTCCCAAAGAAAATCAACCAATTCCTGTCTCATCTGGGGGCTGAGTTGAGATCCGACCTTTATCATTTTAGAGTCATCATTGTCATGGAAAAGAACATCGATCGTCAACTTTGTCGGGGAAGCCAGATTGTCTTTGACTTCCTCTTCATCACTATTGTCTTGGGGATCAAGATCTTTAAGGAACTGGTTGTGGCGCTCGGGCCTAGTCTTAGGCATTAGCTGTCAATTCTCTGAAAAAATGAACGTAGAGAGATTCCTCTACGCCTTTGCCATTTTTCTTACGCCGCACATCCTACAGCTCAACAACATAACAGGCGCATCCAGCTGCATGATCATCATGTACTACTCCAACCCCGTTATCAGTAGGGAACTTCAGAGTCAAACACATTAGGGCAACTGCTTCCCTGAATTCTACGAGGGTCCGTTGTCCAAGAAAGCATTATAGGGGGAATGAATGTCTAACACAACAAACTGTAGCATCCGAACTCTCCAGCGGTCTCCAATACCTAACATAATTGGCAACTCCACCATCCTAGTTGGTATAGTTGCGTTTCCGTTAAAACCATGTATATGTGATTGGCACGGTTTTAGATCTTTTGCCTCCATTCTCATTTGGTCATAAGCTCGCTTAAAAAGAATGTTCACAGAGCTTCCGCTGTCAACCATGACCTTCTTCATCCAAGCAGGACCTGTTTGTGCTGAAATGACTAACAGATCAATAGTGGGGTCTCGACTCTATCAGCATCTCAGCTTCTGGAAACGATGTTGTTTGTCATTATTCTCTATTGTTTCGTCGGGGCCCCGTCATCAACATCACTACAACATTCAAAGTCCACATGCCTAATCGAACTGGCATATGACTCCATTTCCTCTAGCTTCGATCAGCCGGAAGAAAACCACCACTCACAATGTTTATTAAGAATCTCCCACCAGTATGCAAGGGTTCTTCTGGCCTAGCTTGGCCTTGACCTTGATTCGGATTAGTTGGGCCTGCACCTCCATTCTACGGTGCACGCACAAACTATTCCGACCTCCACCTAATCAACTTCTCAATGATGTCTTGTAAATGATGGCACTTATTCATGTTATGGCCGTAACAATCATGGAATCTACAGAATTTTCTAGTCTGAAGTTATTTCATAGATGATGGTTTCGGAGCTGGCTTCCTATACTTTTTGCTATTACAGGTCTAAAGGTAAACATTTTCCAGCGATGTGGGTATATCAATTGAACATGGGAGCCCTAGGTCTCGGTCTGCGATTTCTGTCTCTTTTTTTCCCTTACCTCCGTTACCCTTCGGCTGACCTTTTTTGTTTTGAATATTCAATTATTTCTTACCAGAACTCTCGTCGGTCTGTTTCACAACAACATTACTCTGAATGCCTTCAACACTGGGCCATGCATTTTCCTGCTTCCTAGATCGTCTAGCGTCTTCTCTCCTCAAAAACTGGGCCGCCTTAGCATAGAAACAATCCAACGAAGCAGGGGCTTTCCAAGCCAACCAATTGCCAAATTCGAAATCGAGATTGATCTGTTTAGTCAATGCCATCAATATTGAATTATCATTGGGGTTGTTGGCCTCAGCGCAAGTAGCATGAAAACTTTCCAGATAATGCCTAAAAGTCTATCCCGGAGCTTGAGTGACACTGGACAAGGTGTTGACATCCTTCGGTCTTGCAACATGCTTATGAAATTTTTCAACGATCTCTGTAGCCAACCGATCGAAACATTAAATGGATTTGGGTGGCAGATGAGTGAACCACATGGCTGCAATGTCTCCCAATGAGATAGGGAAACTTTCTCCTTTGACTACATCGTCAGCTCGAGCGGTGTTCATGAGCCATTCATAGTTCAAGATGTGCCGGTTAGGATTTGAACTTCCTTCGTACAAGGGAAAGGTAGGCACTTTGAATTGACGAGGTGACTTAGCGTAAAGAACGTCATTGATGAACGAAATATGACTTTGGGAGATTTTCCAATCATCGTTGGTAAGACCATGACTTTCTTGGATCATTTAGCGGATCATGGTTGTAATGTCAAACATTTGTATATTCGAAGCCGAGGCATGGTTGGGTTCCATGTTGCAGGGACGGTCTGGGCGCTGTCGACGGTTCATTCCTCGTCTCCTTGGCTTCTGGTCTTTGAGAATGTAGAGCTCATGAGCATCAATGTGTTGATGAAGGGCTGGATCTGGCTGGTCCTGGATCTCAACTTCCAGATCTATAACGGCAACAGCTACATGGTCATGGATGGTGTGATAAGGAAGCGCCCTTCCTTAGGAGGAGGGTCCAGCTTGGTGCCCTGTAGAAGGACCAACCCCAGCTCTCACAACACGTTGATGCCTGGAGGCTTCTGCAGAATTTCCAGCCGATGGCATGTAGATCTGTGGTTAAAGTCAAATGAAGCTGAGCTTTCAATCGAGAAATGTGAGACATGATCCCTCCTAGATCTCCTTCGCCTTTCCTCGTTCAACTGGTTCGCGAGCTCCATATTGGCACGGATCTACTAGGTGAAATCTTGATGGCTTCGAGTGAGCTCTTGCATGAGGATCTGGACTCCTCTCTAATCACAGGACCTTGTGGATCTGAAGCTCCAGTCGATGCCTGGCCTGCGGTAGCCGGCTTCTTGGGATTTTGCTTATACCTTCCTTCTAGATCTGCAACATTTGAAGCAGTTCTGGTAGCACGCACCATGGTTGATGTAGCTCTTTCCTACATCTCGAGCAATCTGAGTGGAATGGAATGAACCACAAGAAGATAGATCTGGATTTCCTCCTTAGATTTTAGCAATGCAACAACGGTAGTAGATCCACCGAATTGGAGAAAAACGGAGTTTTCTTGGTGAAAGCACCAAAATGTTTGTACCAAAATTAGACACAACACTCTTCGAATGTGAGTGAAGAGATTAAAATAAAGAAATTAAATGGAAAAGGAGGCTAATCTAACAATCACACCAATAAAAGAATTGTAGAAGTAGTAAAAAACAAGGAATTACAATGGTTCAGTGTTGTAACCTACGTCCACTTTGAATGTTTGGCTGTTTATTGATGATTGACAACCTATTACAATAGTACAACACTCTAACACTCAAGTTACAATGGAGTTATGGCAGAGTAAAAGCTTAGCAGAGTCAAAAGTCCTTTGTTTGTATGCGTAGGGGTGTTATTTATAGGTGTAGGTCTGAAATATCTACCCCTGAACTAGGAATACTCCTTTTCACAGGTGGTTGGGCCGACCAGATCGATCAGGGTTCATTTGAGATTGATTTGGATCGATCCTCATCTCTTTCGCATCGATCAATATTGTGTCCATTTGGACTGCGATCGATCATATGCATTCTTGAGATGGTAACCAATCTCCTTTGAAAATTTCATTGCATTTGAACTTGTAAATTTTGACTTATGATAGATCCAAGATTGATTTTCCAAGTATGTCTGTGGCTGTGTATCGATCCATGTTCGTATCAATACTCCTTCGTATCGATAGGCCATGCACCGATGACGTGGAGCGGCGTTCAAGTGGAGATCCACTTTTCATGCCGAGTGACCGTTTCTCTTGGTTTGAACATACCTTTTTCTTATCATCTAGTATGATTCCTTTCGTATCGATGCTTAGACGCGCCTACGTATCGATGCCTGTGTGTTACTTCCTTCGTATCGATAGCTGGCTGTTGTCTTCGTATCGATGTACCAACTGATCGATACAAAATGTGTGAATGGGGGATCGATACGAAGAGTGTCAAGGGTCGACAAAATGAACTCTGAGTGATGCTTGTACTTGATGTATATGAAGGGGATGGATGTGGAGTTTGATGGATACGAAGTAAGCTTGTCTCATATGAAACTTGATCGATCCATAACTTGAGCATACGAATTGCGATTGATTTGAAATTTGGATTGTTGTCTTTCATAGCTTTGTTTGTCGTGCCATATTAATTATAACTCGATCCGGACTCGGATCAAATTTGCCGGTAGGCATAGCGGACCTGTGTATAATCGATTTTCGTGACGGACTGTTTTTTATTAGTCAAGTCTTTGGTCTCATGGCCTTGCCAAAAGACGGAATAACAACAAGCATAAACTATAATCGCAACATCAAATAAACAAAGAAGGTTCTACACTATACATACTCAAGCCAATCACTTTTGCTCCAAAACACGATCCGTTCCCTTATTCCAACCTATTTCAATACAAATTAATGAATATATTGTAAAAAGAAAGCAAAACAAATCAATATGTACAATAGTATAAGTCAGTCAGAAAGTTATTCTAAAGGGTATAATAGGAGCTTATAGGCATTAATTTGTGCAAAAAATGGAAATAAACTATGATAAAATAATGCAATATAAATGTAAAAGATAAATGGATGGGGATTTTATCTTGAAGAGATGAAAACCCAACTTTTTAAATAATGCAGTGATCTTAGTTACCGCTAAAATTCAATAGACATCTCCGTGAATAAAAAAAATTCTTCCATACTGTTCATTGTACTGACAATAATAACAAGTATTAAATTGTTTGTGTAAGTTATGAATTTTGTATTGTCATCTTTACAAGTGGGTGTTTTTCCTTTCGTCAATAGTCATGTAACATGAATCAATGAATGTAGAGTTGTAAATATAACAAGTACTATAACCGACCTTTTTTCATACGTGCTGTGGATGCGACTTTAAAAATAAATTATGGGTCTTAGCATTGCAAATATCAAACCCGTGACAGGGGAAACTTAAAGTCATTTAAATATCAAAGGCAACTTATATTCAAACAAAAGTTTTTTCTAAAAAAAAGTGAAAGAAAATTGAAAACGAGAAATTATGGTGCACACTTATATATATAAGCATAATAGATATTTCAGCCACGCTCTAAAATATTTTACTATGATTTGAATAGCACTTTCCATCTGAATTCATTTCTCTTTGACATTCGTACTCTAAATGATTTTCTTGTAACCAATTTTTATTCCAATATTTGTTGAGGCTCGCATGTTACTTTATACATCTCCTCGTGTGTAAAATATATATTATCAGTGTATTAAGATGTATGATATCTTGTAGCATGCGACTAAAACTATAAATATTTAACACTCTTTAGAATACATAATGTCTTAAAAATTAATTAATACGCTCACCTGATTGTTTCTGATATTTTTAGTTTTCAAGTAAAGAAAACTATGCCTTTGACCAGTTTCTAGTCTATAAATTACTCAAGTTGATTTCTTTATTAAGTCTGCACATCAGATTATATTTAGTCAGCAGAAGCCTGCAAAACCAAATGCAAAGATATATAATTTTTGTGCGATACTGAGCTATGACAAAGAATGCAAAATGAACCGTCCACTAACTTGTATTGTGCAAAATTTTAATTAATTTGCACCGGTGCCAAACCGTTGTGGAAATAGTTAGGCTTATGCACGGAAGCAACGAAAGATCTAACATGTCGATCAATTATCAACATCAATTCAACGAACAATAATCAAAATAAAAAAAAAATAAAAAAAACCAAAGACTGCAGAGATTTAACGTGGTTGATTAGATTGAGGACATCCTCGATCCCAACAACTATTCTTTATTTAAATGAAAAAGGAAAAAAGTATAAGGAAGATTACAAAATTATAGCTAGCAAAGTGATGAGACTAATCTATGATTACAAATTGAATAATAAATTTCACCAAAGATTTGTTTGCGCTAAAAACCCCTAATTTGATTTGACAACAGAAACTAGGGTTCCCACCTTGATTTAAATAGACTTAATGAAAAAATTACTTGAAAATTAAGAAAATTAATTGTTCAATTATCTTGAAATTTTCTCAAATATCCATGATTTAATTTCTATGCAAATGTATAATAGTAATCTTGGTTTCCATAATTTTCCTTGCTTGAATCAATCATTAGCAATTTTTTCTTTCTTCATATAACAAACTTTGACAAATTAATTGATTGGATAGTTATTTGGTTTCCTTTCTTCAAAAAGCAATCACATATAACTTTCCTTTTTTCCTCAGGAAGCTAATTATAATGATACACCCTGGTGTCTGGTTGGTGATTTTAATAATATTTTATCTTCTTCTGATAAAAAAGGGGGGAATGCTGTTCCATTCAGTCAAATTGAAAAGTTTAAAAATTGTGTGGATAACTCTGGCTTGATAGAATTGCCTATTCAGGGTTTCAAATTTACATGGAGGAAAAGGGGAGTAGCTACCAAAATTGATAAAATCCTTTGCAATGATCTCTTTATAAACAAATTTCCTAACCTTGCATGTTTTGGGGTCTCAAATCCAATCAGTGATCATATCCCTTTATGCCTTAAATTACTGGTAATCCATAATTCTTCAGTAGGAAAACCTTTCAGGTATGTGAATTCTTGGCATTTACTAGATGGCTATGGAGAATGCTTTACAAATGCTTTCAAGTTAGAATTTGAGGGATCTAATCTCCATGTTTTCAGACAAAAGTTAAAAGTGTGTAAAATGTATTTAACAGCATGGAACTATAGTAGAAATTTGGATGGGAACATTTTAAAAGAGTTACAACAGGAATATGAATCTGCTCTTAACTCTGTTGATAACAACCCAGAAAATGATTTAGCTTTTGAAAATTTATTGACAGCTTGCAAAAAATGGAAGGAACAAAATAATATTGAATTTCAAAATATTAATCAAAGAGCGAAAGTGGAATGGCTAACAGAAGGAGATGAATGCACTAGATTTTTTCATTCTAAAATGTCCATGAGGAGGCACATTTCAAATTTGAATTCCATTATTTCTAAGGAAGGTAAACTAGTTCATGATCCTATAACTATTGAAAATGAAGCTATTTCATACTTCACTCAAATTTTTAATGGGGATGATATGAATACAAATTTTCCTGAAGTGAATTGCATATATTGTATTAATGATGAAGGGAGAAATCACTTATCTGACAGAGTTAGTTCTGAGGAAATATACACTGCAATAAACTCCATGTCTGATAATAGCAGTCCAGGGCCTGATGGGTTCTCTGCAAAATTTTATAAAATTCACTGGAAAGAGTTAGAATGCAGTTTGTATAATTCGATAAATCAGGTTTTCTTCACAGGCAAACTAGATAAAGGCATAAACCATACATTTATTACCCTTGTGCCAAAAATTAACAACCCATCGTCTCTTGCTGACTATAGGCCAATATCATGTTGTAATGTTATTTACAAAATTATTGCCAAAGTGATATGCAACAGAATTAAACCTTTTCTCAGTTTTTTAATTTCTGAAGCTCAATCAGCGTTTATTCCGGGAAGAGTTATTTCTGAAAACATTCTACTTGCGCATGAACAAGTAAGATTATTTAATAGAAAAGGAGCTGGTAAATTATGTCTGAAACTAGATTTACATAAAGCATATGATATGGTAAACAGGAAATTCATATGTCATATGCTTGAAAAGATGGGGTTCCCTGGAAAATTGGTAAAATTAATATTCAATTGCATAAATTCTCCTACATTTTCTATTATAATCAACGGTTACCCTAAAGGTTTTATTACCAGCAACATGGGCATTAGACAAGGAGATCCACTATCCCCATACTTGTTTTGTGTGGCTATGGAATATTTTTCGATTTTGATGATGAAAGCATACAAAGTTAAAGACATTTCTCCCCCTTTTAACATAGAACCAGCTATCACTCACCTTTTATATGCAGATGACTTGATGATTTTCATTCGGGCATCAATGAAAAGCGTCAAGGTAATTAGAAAGTGCATAAAGAATCTCAATAAATTTGCGGGTCTAAAAGTTAATAATAACAAATCTAAATTGTATTTTAGTAAAGGCACAGAGAATAAGCAAGAAATCATGAATATTCTGAATATGCAAGAAAGCAAGCTTCCTGTTAAATATTTAGGGGTGCCTTTGTCTCATAATTACCTTCATTTTTCTGATTGTGGAGCCCTATTTGATAATGTTAACAATAGATTAAAGGGATGGGATTGCAAACTATTATCAATGGCTGGTAGAATAGAATTGATTCATTCAGTTATCACCCCTATGATTTTGTACTGGATGATGGTTTATCAATTGCCTATGGCTACTGTTGAGAAACTTAATAAAATATGTGCTAATTTTATCTGGAATGGTAGAAGTCATAAAATTGCTTGGAACACACTTTGTCGTCCTAAATTAGAAGGAGGTATTGGATTGAGGAATTTTATAGATATCAGGAAAGCAGCTAGTCTCAAACTTCTGTGGCAACTTATAAACTCAAAAAATTTATGGGCTCGCTGGATGTACAAAAGATACTGCAATAACAAACACTTCTGGACGATGAATATTGATAATAACTCCTCATGTACTTGGAAATCTATCCTCAAACTCAGACATTTTGCATGTAACAATATTACCAGAGTCATTGTCAATGGTAGTAACACATTGTTATGGCATGACCCTTGGATTAACAGTGAAAGCATGGTTTCAATTCTTGGATGGGATAGCTTACAGCTCTATGGACATGCTAATGATACTGTTTCATCTATAATTCATGATGGCAACTTTAAATTGGAATTAGTGCCTTTTACGAGACAATTACACAATCAAATTTTGAATATAAAAATTGATAACTCGGCAAATGAGGATTACTGGAAATGGACTGGGGAAAGTAAAGGGTTCAGTTTCAAATCTGCATGGGAGGCAGCTAGAATTCACTATCCTACTGAAGAATGGGGCAAAATTATATGGAATAAATGCAATAATCCTAGAATGGCTTTAACTGCTTATAAAGCTATTTTAAATCGGTTGCCGACTAGAGATAAATTACTGGAATGGGGTTATTACACATACATGAATTGTTTACTTTGCAACCAATATCCTGAAAGCAATTCACACTTATTTTTTTCATGTCCTTACTCGGCATATTTATGGCAAACATGCTGCAATAAGTTGGAATTACCTCAGCCGAGCTTGATGACTATAGAAGAAGGAATTCAACTACTCCTCTTGTTCTTTTCTGCAAAGGACCAGGCTGCAGGCTTAGCGTATGCGAGTTTATCTACTACCATTTACCATATCTGGCAAGAACGCAACAGAAGGCTCCATGAAAACCGCATATTGGCAAGGCAGAATCGATGGAAATTACTTGAATTGGACTTGAAAATGCTGGGAATCAATAAATTGAGGAAGAAAAGAACAATTTCGAATAGATGTAAGAGGATTTTGGATCGATGGGGTATTAATCTGATGGGAGAATGATTCGTTAAAGAGGATGGTTCTTGAAGAAGCAGTGTAGTTAGTTGTTGATTTTTCCTTCGAGCTTTGGCTGTATCTTGTTGTGCGTGGGTATGGTGTTTGCTGTGTTGCCACCATGTATTGATATTGTTTGGCCCCTTTATGTTTGTATTTGGGGTGGTTATGTACATTGTATTATAACTTTGGCTTTGTTAATGAGATGTTAATAAAGTGCCGCACTCTTTTTCCCTGTCCTATATTCACGCTGGATATAGGCTCAGGTTTTTAATGAGGCAGTTTACCTTTTTATATATATATATATATATATATATATATATATATAACATAATTGATAGATAAGGTCAATTAGCTAAATTTCTTTTTTCTTTGGCAAATATTTGAATCATCTAAATTTAATACTCCACCTTGATTCAATATAACAATTTCTCTTCATCACCACTGTTAACAAGATTTCTTCTCAACACCCCAAAACGATGCTAAGAAAGGTGAATAATTCTATACACAAGTTGTGCAGAAAAGAAGGTATGAATCCTCTTGAGATTACCTTTCAACGAGGCCTTATTTGATAACAATCATGAAGCAGGCCTTTCGACCGTGTCGAAAGGTTCGAATTTCGTCTTGTATGATCTTTCGATCCAGTTGAGTAAATATGGCTTCTCCTTCGATTGCATTCCTTTCAATCTAGTTGAAATATCCTGAGTTAGGCTTTCTTAGATAGGTTTCGACCTAGATGGAGGTCTTAGGTTATTAGTTAACTTGAGTTTTGGGTTCTTGAGCGGAGATTGGGATTTTGGACTTGTCGAAAGCTTGAGGATTTGTCTTTCTTGTGCATAAGTAGAAAACCGTAAGCTTCAATGGATTATGAGATGGGTTTCGATCTTGTCGGAAGCATAAACTTGAGTTCTTTATGTTGGATGAAAACCTTTAGTGAATTTATCTTGGTTTCGACCTTATCGAAGACTTCAGGTTAGAGAGAAGATGGTTCTGAGTTGGCTACAGAAGTTATTAGAACTTAAACGGATTTCGTCTATGTTGGTAGTAGCCCTTCGATGGAGGTGAAGCCTGGAATGTAGAAGTGAATCCAGCAGAAGCTAAAATGAAAAAGTAAAATAGCATAAAGTAATTGAAACTTCCCTTTCTTCCCCTCAAAAGACTTTATTTCTCTAAATTTTCAAATTTATTTTCAAACTTGGGTTACAAGACTTTATTTAAAAGCATACAAGTTGAGGGTCAGAGGAATCAGATCTCCAAAACTTGACCCCTTGGGCCATATTTATAGATGCGGCCTGGCACTTTTCGAACCTGATGTCTTCGACTGGGTCAGAAGGTGGCCATTGAATGATTTAAGCAAGATTCCACCTTTGTTGAAAGGTACGTGGTGCTCCTCTTCCTTGAGTTATCTTGTAAGTGCTTCCAACTCTGTCAATAGCTTTCAATTATTGGTTTTGATGATGTTGGTCTCGTCCGTGTTCTTTTTCTGATCTGATGCAGAACCCATACTGGACCATACTGGTTTCCATCGATTCGAAAGGCTTACTATAGCTTTCGAAGGGATTGTTCAGGATAACATTTGCTTTTTGGCAGCTTGAATGAACGAAAAACCAATGGTTCCAAATGGTTTTGCATATGTTCAAAGAGCTATTTTTCATTGTCTTGGGAAGATGTGGCCTCACCTTAATCGAAAGATCTTTAGCTGGTCGATGGTTGTTAATGAAGGCGGAAGGGTGCTTTCGATCCTTTCGAAAGGTAAGATCTTACTGGATAAATATTGGAGAAGCCTTCCATCACCTTCGAATGGACCTGAAGCTTATAAACATTGATGGCATCATCTCTTTGACTTCTTTGAAAGGTATGGCTGGAGCTATTCTCTCTTGCTTTTTATTCAAAGAGGTTATAACTTGGTAGAAAGGTGAATATTTGGAGTAACATTTGCCCCCTCCCCCAACGAAGGGATGCTCTTGACTTTCCAAGTTATCTTTGCCGAAACCTAGAAGTGTCCCACCTCTTGGCGTTGCGGTGTAGATTTGGGTCGTTCATTCAAATCCTATCCAATAGTTGATAATTTAGATAACTTTTCTTATAAAGTACGCTTTTCTTCTTCTTCCTCCTCATTCACTCTTCCTGTAACTGAAATTTTAAACACAAGTAAAAGAATTCTACGAATTCTCAAACTTCCATCTCGCTTGCAGAAATCAAAAGCATCAGCAAATCCAATTCGTAAGTTTTAAATTTAACTCTATTTTATTAACTTCAATTGGATTTTACCCACCCATATTTTAAAATTGAAATTCTCTTTTTGAAGTGTTCGAATCTCGACTTTTATGAAGGTTAATTCTGATTGATTTATCGATAAACTTTTTCTAATCCTGTTCAAGGAATTTTCAGAGTCTTTTTTCGTGTAAGAGTATGAAATGGATAGTGGTTAATACTGCAACCCATCTTCTTATCGGGTCTGGGTTTCTATTCTAAAATTTTCTATTCTGTTCATTGTTAATCAATCTATTCGATTTATTGAGTATTTTCATACTTTTGAAATCGAGAAAAATTGATTCTAGTTTGAATCCATTTTCTTAACGGATTGGATTTGCTTGTTCTTCAATTTTTTTTTGAAAACTTGGATTTATAATCGGGTTTAGGGCATAACTAGACCCAATTCCTTTACCCGAAAGTTTCTCATGTGCAGATGAAAAATCTGGCGCCACAAAATGACTTTTCTACCCCCTTGAAAGAAAATTGAGGCGACAACATTGGGTTTGCTTCTTTATCCCCTTTCGATGGGGTCGAAAGTTTATGATATTAGGTAGAGAGTAGAAACTCCTTCGATAGCAAAACATTTCGATTTAGTCGAAATTTATGATTTCGATTGCAATCCATTTTCCTTAGTTAATTTTTGGAATCATCAAATCCCTTCAACCCCTCCGACACCACCTTTACCTTCTAGGTCGAAACCCCCTAGAGTTGTCCTTTTCCAGTCTTGTTGAAACGTCCTAAGAGTACATGAGTTTATCTTACCTTTCGACTTCAATGAGTATGTTAGGTTTTGACAACATTAGTATCTTTTTCAGATAACCTTAGTTATTTGTTTCGGCAGTGTCGAAGGGTCTCGTTGCTTGGTTTATGGAATGTTTGTAGTGTAAGTTTTTTGAGTTGATCCTTTCGACACTGTAGAAAAATGATGAATAAATGATTATATGTCCTATCCTTTCGACCCTGTCTATAGCTCCGCAAATACCTATATTTAGGCTTTTGAAAATGTTGAGATGTGCTTGTTAAATGTTGATGCCCTCTTCCTTTCAACTTTGTCGAAAGCCCAATTTCTTTACATTTTTAACTTAAGGTATTTGCGCAAACTTAATGTTTCATATATTTTTGTTGTTTAAATTATCTAAGTCTACTTTTTGATCAGTTTTTGAAAGTATGCTAAACTCATAATTAACTCTAAAAGTTTAACTAAAATATTTTCACTTGGCATAATCATGAGTTCTCCAAAGAAGGCTGAAGCCATCTCCAAGCACACTCTCATTTCAACCTAAGATGAAGTCGCTGCAATCATTAACGATTTCGGCATCATTGGTATTGAAGCCATTCCCCCAAAAGTAACACTATCAACAACCCTCCTTAAGGGTTTTTTGTTTATACTGCTACCAACATATGGCATGGTGGATTCTTGCCCTTCCCAGAATTCTTGTCTTCATATCTATCTCATGTTAGGGTCGCCCCAATCCAGTTGTCTCCAAATGTTTGTACTTATCTCTTGTCTCGAAAGATGATGGCATTGGAATTCGGACTTCCTTCTCTGAACGTCAAAGTGCTAAATCATTTGATCCTATTAGTCAAGCTAAGAAATCTCAATAGCTAGATTTATAGGGCCAATTCCTAAAAGAAGGTAATATCAAACGGGGTTAACAAATTAAGAGACTGGGAAAACCAGTTCTTCTTTGTTAAGTGCTTTTCTAACATCCTTGGGATTTTTTCTTCTCCCAGTAAGTCTTAACCTATGTTGCTTTTCCTTACTTGAAATTTTTTTTGTTGCCGAAACTTTGTTTTTATCAGGTGCGCCTACTAAAGAACTTAGTGATGCTAACAAAAAAACAGTTGAATCTCTAATTGCAGCTTTAAATCGATTTGGGAGCAGACTGATGTTGCTGACTCCCTCCAATATACGAAAACACTCTCTTCTGCTGGCAGGCCAGATGATTTTGGGAACTCCACCCTCTGTCTAGCACACTTCACGCAGCAAACGCTTTCTATCCCTGGGAGATGCTGAACACTTCTTTCCAATGTCTCTTATCTGTGTAGATCATCCTAGTAAATTATTGGTATAATATTTGCTTTTCGTCCTTGGTATTCTTTGAATTATTCTGCTTGACTTTTAATCAGGTTGAATTTGTTTCAGCTTATTCTCAAGTCATAGTGTCTGCTAGCGATGTTGCCTCTCTTCATTTCTTCCTCCAACTTCTGCGGTGTCGTCAATCATCAAATCACTTGCCGAGTCAAAGAGAAATTTTAAGAGAAAGTTAATGGATACATTCGAAGCTGAGCCTCCAAAGAAGGTTGCCAAAATTGTTGAGGTGGTGGAGGAGGAGGAACATTTATCTCTCCAAAGAGTTTCGAAGAGCCCTGTCGTTGAAGCGCCTATAGATAAACCAGAGCAAACTCTGCCTAATCTTGACACTCTTTACACATCTCTATCTCTGATTCTCCGGCTGCACTTGAGCAGCTGCAACTACCTTTGTTGACAACTCCTTTCGTAAAATAATTCCTCCAAAGCCATCGTCTTCTACTCCTCCATCTACAAAATTTTTGAAGAGATAATTGAGTCCTTTTTGCACTCTGAATCTTTCTCCTCTATTCACCCACTTTCAAGTGTCCTAGATTTGGCAGGGCACTACCGCTGCTTGATCGAGCAACAACTTCTAGTAAATTTAACTTTGACTGACTTTGTCGCCATCGGTTTGTTCTTAAATCACTGTTGGTTGGCTTTGAATGAACGTGTTTGAAATTCATTTCCTGAATCCTCTAAGCTCTAGAAGGAAAATATTGAACTCAAGAATCAGGTGTCTACTCTATCTACCACCAAAAATGATGTTTCCAAAGATTTGGAATGAGTTATGGCTTCTCTTTCTCGAGTTTAAAACCGAACTAGAAACAAAAAGGCAGGCTCGCCAACTTTTAACCAATGAAAAACTTGTAGTAGAGATTACTCTAAAAGATTCAGAAGAAGAGAAGGCTTGCCTGGTCGCATGGAACATCTCTTTAAAGGAAAAAATCAAGATGACTGGAGCCTCTTAAAACTTGCCATCCACACCATCATCGATATCCAACATCAAGTGTCTCAATCTGACAGCGCCACTTTGGGGCCAATGATGCTGAAAACTTATGAAGATGCTCTTATGCTGGCAAATGCTGACAATTATAAGAAATGCCCTAACTTTGGCTTTCCTTCACTTGATTCTGCCTTAGTCAACACAGTGATGGGCAAATTGATCAGATGAAGCTGGGGATTGAGCCTGTACATGAAGAAGAAGTTAATGCTTCTGAAGTCCTTTCTTTTGGTCCCATCCTTCAAAATTGAGTCAGACTCTAAGGAGGAGGATGGTAAAGATAATGCCGTCAAGGAAAAAACGACGATGATGGCGATGGCAGTGATGATGATAACAATGACGATGACAATGATGATGACCCTGCTGGAGGTCAAGGTCTTGATGGAGACAAAGGGGTCCTTCTGGAGTTTCTAAAAAAGAAGATGGAGACCAAGCTGAATTTTTTGAAAAAGAGCCATCTCCTCAAAAGGATATGCCACCTTCATCACCCGGGCCTTCTGCTCCTCATGAGGATGATTTGCTCCCATTCATACTGAAGATCCAAAAGAGAAAGAGCAGGCATCTTAGGCTTCCGTTCCGGTTTCTCAGGTATGAGATTCTCTATTTAAATGTCTTTCATTTCAAAGATAATAATTAGTGCAAAATCATTTGTTTTAGATAAGGAAGAAGTCTGCCCATCCATATAGGACTAAACTGAATGGAAACAAGCAGAAATTAACAAGTTAGATAGGGAATTAGAAAAAGTGATAAAGAAGCATAACGTTCTTTCCGAAAAATATCATAATCTCAGTAGGGGTACTTCTGTACTAGCATCCTTTAAATATCGGAAAGCTTCCCTTTAATAAAGAGAGCGTGCGTCCAATACGACGCGCTCCTAAAGAAGAATCTAGAGTTACTTATGTTATTTTGGATGATGATTGCAGAAAGAAAAACTTTAGTTAATTTTTTGTATAAATTTTATTGTAGACATTTGAATAAGACTTTTTGTACATAGGCAAATTTAGCGGGGGTTTACTTAGACGTTTCCATAAAAGATACTTAGACGAATTTGGATCTGACTCATATCCCGGAGCTTGTTGGAATTTTACATGGGTTAGGTCAATTCCTCAAAATCTCCCCACCGAAAAGCTTAAGTACTATAAAGATAAATTTGTCTCTGAGTTTTTCTCTAATTCTATTTTGTATAAACCGGATGAGTGATTGTAAATATGTAACAGTTTGTTGATTTATGAATATATGTTTTAGCTCTGCCTTTTATGTTTAGCTTTTCTTTATTATACTATTACAGAATGACTGTTCACTAGGTCGACTTGTTCCTATAGACCATTTAGGCTAATGTGTTAAACTGAGGAGATTTTATCATGAAAAGACATCACTTTTAAAGACTTCGAAATTAGCAAGATATTGCTTTCTTCGAGATTTACAAAAAACATTATTTGGAATACCCCCGCCTTCGTTTTGACTTCCTTGGGGACAAGAAAGAAAATTTTCTTAGGAAGATCAGAACATTTCATACAAAATTAATTTGCGATCGCAATGGTCCTCCAGCCAGGAAGTGGGATTATAGCATATACCCGCCAGTCATTACACCAGAAGGAGTCATTATTGCCTTCGACTCAACAGTTACACTTTCTGCTAACTCACTAAATAAAGTTAGAAAAGTAGTTTCTAAACTTTAGATGTAGTCCAGTTGCTTGTTGTATCTTTTAACTTCATTGTTATTTAAGTTGTAATTCGTTATTATAATAATAAAGATATCTTTTATATTTTGATTTTGATTCTATTTTATTTCTTTTGCTAAATAGGAGCTACAGTTATCCTCAACTTCTCTTCTTCATAATTTGTCGTCATGCATTGATGCTATTAGAGAGAAGTTGTTGCAAAGAAGTGGACGGATTGTGCCTAGCGACGACATCTTATTAGAACGCTTTTGTGGTAATACTGAGGCTGTAAGATGGCATAAAAGACATGTTATTTAGAAAACCATCGGCAGTGGTCAAAAAGATCACATTACCCACCTTGGCACTGAAATTAATAGTAAAGATGAAATGATTACCATGTTTAAGAGACAAGTGAAACAAATCTTTCAATCGATTTTGATCATAAGATGTCAGAGCTTATTCAGCAAATAAGTGACTTGGGACTGAAATTAAAGGATAGGCAAGCACAGTGTGAATTACTGGAATTCATTATGGGAGAAAAGATTTCAAGTATTGATTTGCCAGTCCCTCACTCTTCTCCTACAACTAGTAAACCAACAAGATCAACGCAACTTGGGCCTTAGAAATCCCTACTATGCCCAATCCTCCTCCCAGTTTAGAGGAAAATGCTGTGGGGAATTGGTGCCACAGAGTTAAGTTTGAGATAGCCAAATATTTTGACGAACAACAGAAAGTTAAGTATTCTCATACAATTAATGCTTACACCGCCAAGAATCAAAGGCTCGAGCGTGATATTTATTTCCTCCAAAAGCGCGTTGCGGAGTTAGCAAGGGATAACAAGACCCTTAGGGTGGCAAATAGAGCCTTCAATCGTGCTTTGAAAACTAACATTGACGCCATTGATGACGAAAATAAAGTAAGGAAGAAAGAGAAAAAACTCAAAGAAGTTCTCTGTTCTGCGATCTGCCTTGTAGTAGATCCTTTGATCGCCACGACTATTGACAAAGCTGCATAGGACTTATAATGTATTGTATATTTGATTTGAATAAGCTTATTTTGTATAAAGATGTGATTATTTTTATAATTTTTTAAATCATCTCATGACTTATGTAAATTATATGAATTTGGAAAACATCACCTGATTTATTATCCTTTTCCGTGATGTCAAATCTAAAATATTTTTTGATAGTTCTTTCCTTACTTCCGAATTTGTTAAATCTTTTATTTCTCTTTGCTGTGATGATTTCCCTGAAAGGTATGAAGCAAATAGCATTTCTAATTGTTAGCTTGAAATTAACATACCAGTCTATGTATATTATTTATTTAAATTAACAAATCGTCTTGTTAACTTCATGAGACATAATCTATATCAAACATTTAAATCCCATCTTAAACTGTAATAAGAAATGCTTAAGAGTTTAACTTCAACCACTTGGCTGGAATATCTGAAATTTGCTGATAGAAAATCCTGCTATCTGAATTTCGAAAGTAGAGATCCTTCGACCCATTCCTTAACACTAATGGGATTTGGTAAATTAGAAATCCAAAATTCAGATTTGAAAACTCTGATCTTTATGACAACATTCTTTGATCTAGGTTCGGGCATTTGTGATAAATAATATAATTTCATCATTGAAATTTCATACCTAGATTAGGGTTCAAATAAGTAATTGTCTTGATACCCAGATTCAGGTATATTAAGATAATCAGTGATAGATAGAGATTTGAAACCCAGATTTGGGTATTAAATAATAGAGTTCTAAAATGAATATCTTGGAACCCAGATTCGGGTATTAATAGATGAAATTTCAGTACAAGAGACCTGAGACTTAGATTCGGATATTTATAGATGATGTTTAGAAATGAAAGTCCTGAAACCCAGATTCAGTTATTTACAAGTGGAGCTCTATTCTACTTCTTAATGTGCGAACCCTTCAGGTCTTGTATAGAAGTATCTTATTTGATTGCCCCTTGAACTTGGACGTCTTAGTCCATACTTTGAAGTGCCTCTTCTCGAGCTTTAATATCTTAGTTCATGATTTGATGTGCCTCTTCTCGGGTTTAGACATCTTAGTCTATTGCTGAATGTGCCTCCACTTGGGCTTGGACGTCTCAGTCCATTATAGAATGTGCCTCCTATTGGGCTTGGACATCTTAGTCCATTGTCTGGCGGGCCACTTCTTAGGCCAGGATATCTTCGTCCATTGTTGTCTGGTGCTCTTGGTTAGCTCATCTTAGAGACTGGAACCAAGTATTTACTCAACCGCCCTCCAGGAGGCGCCCTGCCCTGCCCTTTTGCGGCGTGGATAGAGGTTTGTTCAGTGCCCTACCCTGGCCATCTTATGACATGGATAGAGGCTTACTCCTTCCTCCCTTCAGGAGGTGCCTTACCCTGGCCCTTTTGTGGTATAGATAAGGGCTTGATCGGTGCTTTACCCTGGCCATCTTATGCGCGGATAAAGGCTTGCTCCGTCCTTCCTTCAAGAGGTTCCTTAACCTGACCAGAGGCACGGCCAAGGACTAAGGGCTTGTCCGATGCTTTAGCCTGACCATCTTATGGTGCGGTTAAAGGCTTGTCCGCCCTTCCTCTAGTAGGTGCTCTGCCCTGGCCATCTCGGTGCGGACCGAGGCATTTCTACCATCTTAAGTAGACTACTATCTTAGGTAGTGTCCAAATATAAGGAGTATTTTACTCCCAGCCATGTAAATTTTCTCTTTATAGAAAGTTTCTCTTTATTGATTTTATTTCATATTCTTTTTAAAAACTCATGGATTTTTCCTTATCGAAAGAAATTTATAATCACCCTCTCCAAGGCTCTACAGTGGTTGGTTTCATGACCATTCATCGTATGATAGTAGCAATAGGATCCTCCCAAGATTCTTTCATGTTTTGGCTTTTTCTTTTGCGACGGCGAATAATTAAGCTCATCCTTAACAAGTAAGCGGAAATTATCCATAGATGTTGTTAAATTGCATTCCTTTGGAAGTCTAAATTTGAAGCTTGATTCTTAAGGATGGCTTTTCGACTTTTTGTTCTTTGGCCTTATTATTTCATGCTCTTCAATGGCTTTTCTTTTTGCCAGCCATTGGATTTCTTGAGTTGAAAGTGCTCTTGCTGTAGTTGATTGCCATTTATGTGCAAAGGCACTATAATCATTCATTAGTTCTTTCTCAAAGATCACGCCTTCGAAATAATGTTTAATGGTTCTTCTCATTTGTTTGAAGATATTGTCACTTCCATTTGTATTCGTTCCTAATGCAAAGATGGAGGTGGGGCCAACATGAAAATGATTTAAATTTTATTTTTCAGGATCATAAGATTCTGCTTTCTTCCTGCTTATAATCCTTAAGGCTTCGTGCCTCAGTCTTTGCTCTTCATTTTGATTGGAGTCCTTGATGATTATTTAGGAGAACCTTATTAAACGTGGTTTGGAGGACCCTTGTTCACATCTCTTAATTCTTCTGGCAATGATCAAACCAAAGTAGTTGAACTTGAGTTAGAATCGAGTAGGGTTAAAAAATGATGTTAGGGGTTTATCCAAGTAGGAGTTTCAGGCCCTCCTTCTAGTGCCAAAAATATTAACAAGATTTCTTGTCAACGCCTTAAAATGATGCAAAGATAGGTGAATAATTATTTACACAAGTTGTGCAGAAAAGAAGGTATGAATCCTCTTAATATTATCTTTCGATCAGGCCTTATTTGATAACAATCATCAAGCAGGACTTTTGAACGTGTCGAAAGGGTCGGATTCTATGTTATATGACCTTTTGATCCAGTTGAGTAAGTATGGATTCTCCTTTGAAAGCCTTCCTTTCAATCTAGTTGAAATATCCTGAGCTAGGCTTTCTTAGATAGGTTTCGATCTAGATGGAATCCTTAGGTTGTTAGTCAACTTGAGTTTTGGGTTTTTAAGTAGAGATTGGGGGTTTCGACCTTGTGGAAAGCTTGAGAATTTGTCCTTCTTGTGTATAAGTAGGAAACCTTAAGCTTCAATGGATATGAGATGGGTTTCTATCTTGTCAGAAGCCTAAACTTGAGTTCTTTGTGTTGGATGAAAACCTTTAGTGAATTTTAGCTTTGTTTTGACCTTATTGAAGACTTTGACTTAGAGAGAAGATGGTTCTGAGTTGGATAAAGAAGTTATTATAACTTAAAGGGGTTTCGTCTATGTTGGTAGTAGCCCTTCGACGGAGCTGAAACCTAGAATATAGAAGTGAATCCAGCAAAAGCTAAAATGAATCAGTAAAATAGCATAAATTAACTGAAACTCCTCTTTCTTTCTCTCAAAAGACTTTATTTCTCTAAATTCCCAAATTGATTTTCAAACTAGGTTTACAAGACTTTATTTAAGAGCATACAAGTTGAGAGTCAGAGGAATCGGATCCCCAAGCAATGACCCCTTGGGTCTTATTTATAGATGCGGCTTGGAACATTTCAACTCTGATGCCTTCGATTGGCTCGAAAGGTGGCTATTGATTGACTTAAGCAAGCTCTCACCTTTGTTGAAAGGTACGATGTTGCTCCTCTTCCTTGAGTTATCTTGTAAGTGCATTCGACTCTATCTATGGCTTTCAATCACTGGTTTCGATGATGCTGGGCTTGCCCATGTTCCTTTTTTATCTGATGCGGAACCCATACTGGGTCACACTGGTTTCAACCAATTCGAAAGGCTTATTATAGCTTTGGAAAGGGTTGTTCGTGATAACACTCACTTTTTGGCAGCTTGAATGTAGGCGAAACTATTTGGTTTCGAATGGTTTGGCATATGTTCGAAGAGCTATTTTTTATTGTCTTCAGAAGATGTGGCCTCACCTTAAGCGAAAGGTTTTTAGTTGGTCGAAGGGTTGTTAATGAAGAAGGAAGGGTGCTTTTGAACCCCTCATCTTCTTCAAAAGGTAAGGTCTTCCTAGATAAAGATTGGAGAAGCCTTCCATCATCTTCGAAAGGTCCTGAAGGTTAAAAAACTTTGATGACAACATCCCTTCGACTTCTTTGAAAGGTATGGTTGCTCTCTTGCTTTTTTTTCAAAGAGGTTTTGACTTGGTCGAAAGGTGAATCTTTGGAGTAACAACCACATCTCAACAAATTGTTGGGTTTACGCCGTCAAGCTCAATATGAATTAATTTGGGCATTATCACCTAAATGGAGCTAAAAAATATTTCCTAAGCATAAAAAAAATAGTATGCACATAAGTAAACAAAATGCAAATGAAAAAATACCAAAATTATTCAATATATCTGATGTAGGAGACGAATACATGCAGATACTAAGCTTCGAGGGACCAATGGAGATTTAACGGCGTGACTTCACCTTCTCTGTTCCAAATTTAGTGAGGACATACTCAACATTATCTACTTCAATCTCCTCCATAAGAATTTTTCTAGACTTTCCTAAACTAACACCAGCAGACTTATCAACAAGCTTCTCAGCATTCAAAGTATAGGATGAAGAATCATCACTACAAATATGCTTACAAATAGGGCCAATTGAAACAACTGACCTTTCCTGTAATTGAGCTTCACCTAGTGTCTGAACCTCTGCAATCTTCTCATCAACCATTGTATCATCGAAATAGCAATATCTCTCCGAATATGAAAATAATCTAATGAGTCCAAGTGTGTTTGGCAATTTTTTATCCTCCCAATGTCATCACTTGATAGAGGCTCTACATTCAACATAAACCTCTCATCATATATCACATGCTTGCTAGTCACAATTGGTCTAGTTGTTTTACACCACAACCTATACCTCTTCACTCCTTTTCTATTACCTAACAAAATATGCTTGGTTTTCCTAGGCTTTAACTTATCACTTTTAGATAAGCTAAACAACCAAACACTTTAAGGAATAAATAATCAACAGGCTCTCTTATCCATACTTCTTTTAGGATCTTCATATATGTTGAAATAGAAGGTGTATGGTTAATGAGAAATACTGCCATAGATATTGTTTCTGTCCAAAATCTCTTTACTAGACCAGCAGTCATTCTCAAGCTTATAGTTCTTTCTTATAATATCTGGCACATGCTCTTCGCCACTCCATAACAATGCGACTCAACAAAAACTGAAAAATTTCTTACTACATGCTCGGACCTATAATAGTTAGTAAATTCTTATGATATAATTTCACTGCTATTTATAACTTTAAGAATTTTCATACGCTTCCTCGACCGTTTATCTACCAAGGTCTTCCACTTCTAAAATTAGGAAAATATTTCGTCTTTGGCCTTTAAGAAATAGACTCGGACCATTTTTGAGAAATCATCCACAAATAAGATGAAGTAACTGGCTCCACTTAAAGATGCAACTGGGGTGGTCCTCACACATAAAAATAAAGAAACTCCAGGAACTCTGTAGCTTTAGGTTTCCCAACATTAAATGTGATACGGTTCTTTCCAAAAGAACAATCTTCACATGAGCTAGGCTTCGACTAATAAATACCATCGATCAACCCTGACTTTTTTAATAGTTTAAGGTTCTCCTCATCAACATGACCTAAACGAAAATGCCATAATTAAGTAGAAACTGAAACACTAGAATCGGTAGAAACTACAGACTCTCCCAAGACTCTCTCCATAAGCACATATATATATCATTAACTCGCACCCCTTTCATCACTACCAAGGAACGCATCACCACTCTTAATTTTTCTCCATCTACTATTATCCTCATACCAAGTCCACTAAAGAACTAACATACAACAAACTTATACGTAGCATCAGAACATGGCTAACATATGTGATGGTCCTAACAACACCATCATGCATCCTAAATCTCACACTTCCAATGCCCATAACATGATAAGATTTGTCCTCCCCTATAGAAACTGTTCCGCCATCAATCTTGTTGTAACTGACAAAATAACTTCTATTTGG
The DNA here is from genome assembly GCA_030765085.1 of Allium cepa. Classification (NCBI taxonomy): domain Eukaryota; kingdom Viridiplantae; phylum Streptophyta; class Magnoliopsida; order Asparagales; family Amaryllidaceae; genus Allium; species Allium cepa. The sequence continues at coordinate 177,253,085 of CM060946.1, forward strand.
CGTCATATGAGAGTCTCCAAAATCCATCATTGAACTTATACTCTTTAAAGGTGAAATACTGGCTGAAAATAATGATGTATTAATATTTCTTCTATCTACATTCAATTTAACCGCTATCGAAACTAAAGCTTTCTCCTTCTTCTCTCTCCTTTCTAAGAGTTGGACAATCCCGTATGAAATATGCCTTCTTCTTACAATAATAGCAAACACCATTTGTAGGACTCATGAAATGGGACCTATGCATATTTCTTCTATCTCTAAGGTGCTTCTACCTTTTATCTCTTCTCTAAATGAACGAAGTTGTTTTTGAAGAATACCATCATTAATTTTCACCTTCCATGTCCTAAAAACTCATTTTATTCGATGATGCCATAATTTTCCATACTAATACTAAACGTGTTTGTCATTGATAACTACTTTATAATTTGCCAGCTAGCTCAGATACCAATCTGTTGTGCGAAATTTTAGTTAATTTGCATTAAGACCAAACAGTTGTGCAATAGTTAGGCTTATGCGCGGAAGTAAGCAAAAAGATCTAATCTGTCAATTAGTTATCAACCACCAATTCAATAAACAATAATCATCAAAAAAATAGAAGAGCAGAGAACATAGAGATTTAATATGGTTCGGTTAGATTGCCTACGTCCACGGATCTAACAACTATTATTAATTTTACTAATAAGAAAGAGAGTACAAGAGAGAGACTACAAAATTATAGGTAGAAAAATGAAGAGACTAACCTATAATTACAAGTTGAATAATCAATTTCACCAAAGACTTATTTGTGCTCAAAAACCCTAATTTGATTTGACAGCAGAAATTAGGGTTTACTAAAGAAGAGGATAATGGTGGATACTCTCTCCCACACTCACAAATATGAAGTTGAATTTCTTTTATTTAAATAGACTTAATGAAGGAGTTACTACAGATTAAGAAAATCAATTGTCTAATTAGCTTGAAATATTTTCAAATATTCATGATTTGATTTCTATGCAAATGGATAATGGCGACCTCAGTTTTTATAATTTTCCTTGCTTGAATCAATCTCCATCGGCAATGTTTTCTTTCTTCATATAAAAAATTTGGCTAATTAATTGATGAGCTAATTAATTAGTTCCTTTTCTCCAAAAGCAACCACACACAACTTTCCTCTTTTCCTTTCTACATATAACCTAAATGATTGATAAGATCAATTATCTAAATTCTTTGCTTCATTGGCAAATATTTGAATCATCCAAATTTAATAACTTAAACTTCTAACCAAGTGGAACCACCCTAAAAATAAGTAGCAATATCGATGGAATAATAAACTAGGCTGGTAATTAATGTAATTCAAGCTATACCCATAAGCACATTTATGAACATTCATCACCAGACCAAAACATAATAAAAAAGCAAGCAGAGCTAGGGTAAGTCCATTCAATAATTAAATATTGGAACTACTGATGTAGATTTTGAAACACCTAAAATGCCAAATTTTGGAAGGAATACCAAGAAAAATCCTTTAAGTATAAAATAATAGGTATGTGTTGACCTTGCCCTAACGACTGCCTTAACTTTCAACTTGTTATGAATTTTTTGAACTTAAGAATCCAACCATGTTAATTTTATATATATTTGACAAACATATAAAATGATATCAACGCAACAGTTACTTGAATTATGGCTATACATATTACATACCGAGCCATTTTTATTCAAATTTATCGTACTCACGTTCCAAATTTTGTCACTCATGATCCAACTATCCAACCAACCATCTAGACCAGCCCTCAATGTTAAGATGCAGATCTAATCGTCTACAATTTTGCAAAGCCCTCAACAACTTAGCTCATTTCCTCCTACCCAAATCCAAATCGCGACCGTGACTGCCCTCACAAGCTCATCAAGAGAATCCTTCGCTAATCTCTAACATACACGGATGACACCCTCCCTTCCCTCTACTCCTTAACGTATTCCGTCTTAGGAAGCGCTCACTAAAATCGATTTGGGCGCCATTGCTATTCTTTTTAGATTTGGACAAAGCATTTTTTTCTTTGTTTCTTTCAAGCTTTGGGTGGCGTGGCTAATATTTGGGTTTTGGGAAATGTTTTGCTTAAGTAAACTTGAAAATTATGGAGTGAAAGGTGTTTGTGATAGAAGGGATTTGAATTTTTATTGCAAGAGAGAGTGGAGAAGATTGATGAAGTGGAGGCATTGTACAACGTTTGATTTGTTTGAATTTAATGGTTGTAGTTTTAGGATTCATCAGTAAGATGTGAAGGATATCATCAGAGTTGCTTATAAAGCCACGGTGGATGAAGGGACAAAGTAGGGAGATGAAATGTGATAAATGTGTGCAGTAAAAGCAAGGAAATTAGAGTGTGCATGTGAGTGTACATATGTGCACTTTCTCACGTGCATGCATGATTGCGCCGCAGTTGTTGCACAAGTCCAGTATGAATAAATATGCCGTCAAGTCTACTAGCACACTACATTTTGCTTTTAACACTCTAGTAATTTAAAAAAGAAAAGAAACACATCCTACTTTTTCTTTTCTCACTTCATTTTATTTCAAAAATACCCTTATTTCTTTTATCTCCCTCTTTCTCTTCCTCTTTTTCATAAAATCTACTTCTACAATTATGGTAAGAAATCTATGTAATGTATTTTATTACACTTGATTTAATATAATTGATGGCGCAGTTCATACTAAATTTACTACCACTTCAAATTATCAGGAAGCTTGGATGTTATCATATTCTATATACCATGAATAAAATCCTAGGAAACAAACACGCACATGATAAGAAAATGCTTGTGATTAACATTTTCAATACAACTTTTTCTTCGTAGACATTATTTTCTTCTTCTAACAAATTTTTTTTCTTTAAATTTATTATTTTCATCTTCATCCATTTTTAGCTGTGAAAGAAAAAAGGTAAATAGTTAAAAAAATGGAAAGTCATAATTCATTTCAGTTCAATTTATGAGGTTAAAACAGTTATTTGTTTTCAAAATTTTTAATGGTGCTGGAAAAAAAGAGCGTGTTAATATATTTCCATTTATCTTTTAAATAGTGAAAATAAGGGATGCATCCTAAAATCAAACTTAATACACAAAACATCATTCTTATGAAAAAGATATAAATTACATTTATATTTTCAAATACTACAATTTTCTTCTCAACGGTACCCCTCTTCTCCATTACAGCAATATTGATTCTTCATATATGGATGCTACTCTCACATCCATATTTTCAAATACTACCATTTTTTTTCCCTACAATACCCTTCTTCTCCATTGCAGCAATGTTGATTCTTCGTATATGAATGTTATTCTTACATCCATAATTAAAATTTCACCCCATTAATTATCAATCTTTAAAATGCAACAACTTGTTGTAGAAACAACAAATTAACACACAGTTTCACCAATAAATCACAATTTTTTTTATCTTTCTAACGAGCGGCATTGTGTATATGTAAAAACAATGGCAGGAGAAGCTATTCGCGGATCCAACTCCGGGCTGAGTTGGCCAGGGGTTTACAGGGGGCAGTGCGCCCCTATCGAAAAAAATTTAAATTGTTGTTTTTCAAATTTCTATAATTATATGATATGATTGTAGACATTTGTGCAATTGTATGCAATAATTGCAGACATGCCAAATAATTGCAGACATGTATACCATATAATTGCAGAAATGCCTGCAACTATATGTAATAGTTATAGACATTTGTTCAGCTATTAATATTTCTTCAACTATAAGCAATAGTTGCAAACATTTCTTCAACTATTGATATTTCCTCAACTATATGCAATAATTGCAGACATGTCTGCAATTATATGCAATAGTTGCATATATTTCTTCAACTATTGACATTTCTTCAACTATATGCAATAATTGCATAAATGTCTGCAATTATATGCTGTAGTTCCAGACATTTCTTCAACTATTGACATTTCTTCAACTATATACAATAATTGCAGACATATGTACAATTATACCATATAATTACAGACATGTCTGCAATTATATGCAATAGTTACAGACATTTCTTTGCCTATATGCAATAATTGCAGACATGTCTGCAATTATACCATATAATTGTAGAAACGTCTGCAATTATATCTGTAATTATACGCAATAGTTGCAGACATTTATTCAACTATTGACATTTCTTCAACTATATGCAATAATTGTCTACAATTATACCATATAATTGCAGAAATGTTTGCAACTATATGCAATAGATGCAGACATTTCTTCAATTATCGGCATTTCTTCAACTATATGCAATAATTTTCTGCAATTATACCATATAATTACAGAAATATCTACAATTATATCCAATAATTGCAGCCATTTCTTCAACTATATGCAATAATTATAAACATTTCTACAATCACACCACATAATTGCAGAAATGTCTGCAAGTATATGCAATAGTTGTAGCTTCAACTATTGACATTTCTTTAACTATATGCAATAATCGCACACATATCTGCAATCACACCATATAATTGTAGCAATATCTGCAATTATATGCAATAGTTGCAGATTTGAAGAAAAATCAAAGATGCTCAAAATTTGCAGTATTGTCAGTAAATTTATGGAATAATTGCACATTTACTACAAATATGATTTTTTTTGTATCAACAATGGTTCTCATTTTAAAAATCATAATTTTTTTAAATTTTTGGTGAAAACGGTATACTGATCTAATATTTCTACAGAAAGTTATACATGTTTGAAATGTTAAAAAACGTAAAGGGTATTTGGGTAATTGTGCGCACGTGAATTTGAAAACAGAAACCGAAAACTTATTAAATAGTGAATATTAGTCACGCATCCCTAAAAGCAAAGTTAATTCAAACGGCGCCCTCTTAAAAAAAGTTGTAAAGCGGGTCCCTATAATTATTTTACTGTACCAACATGTATTTTTCGTGTTTTTTTACGCCAGAGTTTATAAAAAAATTTCAGAAAACTATAAATATTATAATTATGTTTCTGAAAGAAAAAATGAAATTGCAGACATATCTGCAATCATTCCATATAATTGCAGATATGTTTGCAATTATTTGCTGAATTATTGCATTCGATAAACATCTGAACAATTGGAGACATGTATGCAATTATTCATGTAATTGCAGACATGTACGCAATTATTCACTGAATAACTGCGTTGAATAAAAATCTACATAACTGCAGGCATGTTTGCAATTATTCAAATATTTGCAAACATGTATTCAATTATTCACTGAATAACAACAACCTTGATTTAAAAATCAGAATATTTACGTAGATATCTGCACTTGTTCTTAAAGTTGTACACATATCTGCAATTTTTAGTTGCAAAGTCATGCTATACAGAATAAGTGTAAACATGTCTGCAATTATTCTCTAACATTGCTTACATGTTCGTAAATATTTCTGAAACATACAATGTGTCATTTTTTTCCCCTTTTCATCCTTATTTTTTGATTTTTTTGACATGAATACGAATATAAATATTAATTGAAATAAGTTTTAAAATTTGGAAGTTTTTTTTTTTGTTTTTTTAATATGTTTTTTTTGATGATTTTGAAAAAATAACGACCTAATTTACATACTTTTCCACTGGTGTTTTTGTCAATTTGAAAACCTATCAAAGATCTGTGCCAAAAGTACCATATTAAATGAACGAATAGATGTTTTGTGTATTTTTAAAACTTACGAGAATGTATGCCGAACGAACCCGTTTAAACATTTGAATTTGTCTAGTTGTGCGTGTAAATAGAGTAGTTGCAAGTTGCAACTGCTTTTGGTCTATTGCATACAAAAGCAGCTACCACTAAACTTGTGACGTGGCATAATGAATGAATACAAAGTCCGCTGTCTCAACTTCTATGGTAATCGTTTCTGTTATCCATTCTTTTGCTCATTTCTTAAACTAACTTCTTCTTAGACTTCTCCTTTCTTCCTTGAATCTTCTTTTCTCTTTTTCTCTGTAATCTTAACACGATTCTACCTCAATTAAACTATCAAATGCCAATCATCTCCACCGATAACGAACACCAGAAACCAATTAAAGAAGAAGGGTCCAACCATTAAATGTGTTACGTGCATATTAGTCCAAGCATAGGAAAATGACCCTGCTGACTAAGATGCAAGTGAAGCATCCAAAGCTTATACTGATGACATTGACAAGTAGAATGTTGATATGAAGTTTATAGGTAGCACTGTTAGGGTTCAAGATGCATGATAAGTTAAACTGAGAGAAACTGCAGGTCATATTCTGCTTACAGTACACAGATGAACTATTTTTGCATAAGATAAGTAAGAAACTAAGGATGACACATGCAGCACTAGTTGATTGTTCAACTTTGCGCTTTTTCCGGCTTTTGGCAGATATTTGTATTGCATATTTATTTCTTACTGTTTGGGCTATTGGTTGCACTGCAATTCGAGTCAAGATTTCCTGTCAAGTGCCGACTATACCATAGCCATGCATTAGCTATATGTAAAACAAAATAACAAATACTGATAAAATGTATAATAATAGTGTAGATTCCAGTGGGATGGGTGCACACGCAACATGTTACCGGGACAACATAATATAAGCTACATGTAAATATATGTTCGAATCACGCTACACAAGTTTCGAACCCAAAGTCAAACCACTTAACTACTGAGACAATGATGCTTGTTATTTGTTTTCATGGTGAAAGGAAATAGAAGATATTTTTTGGTATAGAAGAAGAAACACCAAACATGCCCCTCAGTATCCATTAAATTATCCTGATGATGCTTCTAGTCATTAACATATTTATAAGCTTGTCCACCTTGTCCACGCCATGGTTAAGAAACTTTGCTCATAAACATACGATAACTTTATAAAAAGTTGAAGAAAAGGCTTAGGAATGAATTATTCAAACAGTCGCCAACAATAATGTAATGTTGGTCTTTATGTTCACATGTGAATCATCAATTACAACAATATATTACAAAACAGTGGGCACATAGGCAAACTATTATGTACAAGTGTCTTCTCCTTTAATTCATTTCTGTATTAATAATTAAAATTCTCACCAAAAGGTCAAGAAAAAATAAATTCCATGATACAATCTGCTTTGATTAAAAAAAAAATCTCAAACAAAAAGGATCATGTGCAAAGTAAACAAGATCAAAAATACTAACAGGAACTCTCTCTCTTTTTCTTTAGTCAGAAAAATAATAATAATATAACAAAAATATGTTTAAAAAAAATAATAAAAAAATAAACAAAGAAAATCCAGTACACATATATGTATACGAAGGACGATGATCATCCACTAGCTAAGACTTGACGCTGATGCCAATGCAACTGCCTGAGCCCAAACCTTCAGCCGCTCTTTCACTTCTTTTGGATGGCTTCCTATACACAATGTTCGACAATCACGGATTAAACTCTATTTTCTTTGTTATTACATGAATACGGAAATGTTAAAATAATAGTACCCGGACTGGAGATGGCAAAAGAAGATTTGCCACCACTGCTAATCTCTACTGTCCAATCGGAAGGGAGATCAATTCCGAGCTCTCTGCAGGCCTTAACCTCATCCATATCCATACTGATTGTTGTTTTAGATTCATTTCCATATGGCTTAATCAAAACCCTGCAGTATTCATTGTTTTCTTTAATGTTCTTTTTTTTCATCTCCCATGCTTCATCTAGCCTCCTTTCTTTTGCTCTCCTTCCCCATCCCCTCTTCCTTCTAGTTCTTGGTAACTCTGTATCGCTCACATGATCTCCTGACCTTTCCATCATTTTCTCTGGTGTTCCAGGCAGTGAAGTGGTATATTCTGCATGTTTTTCATTAACATCAATATTGTTCTCATTTTTTGTAACTTTCAAATTAAGGAAAAATATTAACCTGTGGAACCATCACGTGGAAAAATGTCACTTAACATGGACGAATATTTGGTTCTTGCTGTAGTAGCGCTGGTGTTCTTATCTTCTTCTTCATCAGACATTTGTCCACCAGCTTCGCATCCATCTGATGTTTCAATTGATAGATGAGATAGACGACTGAGCCTTAAAGAATAGTAAATTTCCTGATAATTTTTATCTATCAAGCTTTTCATGGTGTCTGCCATTAGTAACTTCTTGTTCACTTTATACTACAAATGAATATGATTGAGAAGAATGGGTAGGTACAAACTGAATGAAAGTGCTGTGCACATTTTATACATGGCTGGCATGCCGGGCGTAACGTTGAACCTTGGTTATTGTTATGTGCTTGTTTTTAACTTTTCTAACGCGTGGTCGTGGCAATCTTGTATTGAAAGAAAATCAGGAATAATTTTTTTATATTTTGACGCAGCGTGAGAAGCGAATTTGATGATGTAAATCGAATCCGTTCAGGATCTCGCACGATTAGCGGAAAATAATCGGTGAATCGACGAAGAATCGATGGATTTAAGAATACCGAAAGGCCCAAATCCGTTGATCATGAAGATACCGGATTCTAGCAATTTTCGACACGTTGATCGCGCACAATTCCATGAAGAAAAATCTACAATTCTTTGAGCGTTGATCAAACGCACTTGATTCCGCAAATTGGGTTTAACGTTCGTTGATTCGAGCACACTCGAATGCCGAAGTGGAGATAGGAGTTAACACTCGACTACCAATTTAATGGAGGCACAAAGCTTCACAAACAAAATTTTATTCAATTTTCAACAACTCCTTACAATGACATTACATTCCTATTTATAGGGTTTACAACACAACACAAATGACTTGAGAAAATTACAACACAAAATAGTACACGACTTGACAAACAGCACACGACATAAGAAATACGACCTATACAATAGTACACGACTTAAGACTTAAAAAAGTAACGACCTAAAATAAACTTCGCGACTTAAAATCTTCATCAGAACTTCGGCGACTTACTTCTGACGACTTAAAGAAATCACACGCGACTGAAGATAAGTCGTTTGCGACCTAAAACTTGGCGCGATTCAAAGCTTGGCGACCTAAAGAAATCACACGCGACTGAAGATAAGTCATTCGCGACCTAAAACTTGGCGCGATTCAAAGCTTGGCGACCTAAAGAATTCCATAGCTTGCGACCTTCTTGGAAACGACACGAGGTAGTTCACGACCTAGGCGGATATCTGGAGGGAGAATTCGTGACATAAGGCAGGTAATTCGCGACCTAGGGCTTGTGAAGCGTGCGGCAAAGTCTCGTTCGCGATTTAAGGCGGAGATAGGTCGCTCGCCTGTGGAATTAGGTCGCGGGAAGGATGCCTCTAGAAAGTTAGGTCGCGGGTTCGCGGAATGGAGTTGGATCGTGGATCGCGGGATGGAGTTGGGTCGTGGATTGGGAATGGAGTTTAGTTCGTTGGTCGTGGAGATGGGTTTTAGGTCGTAGGTCGCGGGATATGGTGATGTGGTGGGTTGCGGCAAGTAGTGATCGTTGTTGGTGGAGGTGTGGAACGTGGTAAGTGTTTCCCCTGTATCATCCTCCTTGGGTACGAAAGAATTCGTCCTCGAATTCACATTTTCTCGATCATCAGCATAATTCGGAATCAAGTGTTTCACATTAAACACATCAGAAGTATGAACCTCTTCCGGCAACCTTAACCGATACGCATTATCATTGATCTTCTTCAAGATTTCTAATGGACCAATTTTCTGTGCTTTCAGCTTGTTGTAAGTTCCAACTGGAAAACGATCTTTCGTTAAAACGGCATATACAAAATCTCCCTCTTTGAAGACAACTCTTCTTCGTTTCTTATCCGCCATTTGTTTATACTTCTCATTTGATTTAAGTAATCGTTCCTGTACAACCTTGTGGCATTCCTGTAACTCATTCACCAAGTCACTAGCCCGCTTAACAACTCCTTTCGGTTGTGGCACTATTGTCAAATCCAGCCGTCCCTGTGGTAAGCTTGAATATACAATCTGAAATGGACTGAAACCTGTACTTCGGTTAATTGCATGATTGTGAGCAAATTCAGCTTGACACAACTTCAAATCCCAACTCTTCAAATTGTCTTTCACAAGACATCGTAACAAATTTCCCAACGATCTATTCACCACCTCTGTTTGTCCATCTGTCTGCGGATGATAAGCGCTGCTAAAATTCAGCTTCGTTCCGACCATCTTCCACAAACTCAACCAAAAATGGCTTAGAAATCTAGTATCCCAATCAGAAACAATAGATTCAGGTAAACCATGCAATCGATACACCTCTTTAAAGAATAATTGAGCTACTCGAACTGCATCTGCTGTCTTCTTACAGGCTATAAAATGCGTCATCTTCGAAAATCTGTCCACCACAACAAATATAGAATCATTCCCCCTTTGAGTTCTAGGCAAACCCAAAACGAAATCCATGCTGATATCAACCCATGGTCTGGTAGGCACAGGTAACGGCATATATAATCCCGCATTCGTCGCCGTTCCTTTCGAAACCTGACAGATACAACATCTCTCCACAAATCTCTCTACCTCTTTCCTCATTGACTGCCAAAAATAAGGCTGAGAAATCAACTGCAGTGTACGATCTCTGCCTACATGGCCTTCTTCATGTAATTTTTTAACAATCTTCATTCTCAAACTACAGTCTGGTATGCATAATCGATTTCCTTTAAACAAGAATCCATCAACCAACACAAATTCATCAGTATCCCCATCCTTAACTTTCTCAACAAACTTTGCAAAGTAAGGATCCCCCTCAAACAACTCTGGCAATAATTCGAATCCTGTCTTCGGTTATGGCCAACTCCTGACAGCTTCCACTTTATTTTCATCCACTTGAATACCTTCCTTTGAAAGAACATACCCCAGGAATAAAACTCTGTCCGTCATAAACACGCACTTCTTTGTTGCTGCATAAAACTGCTCTTGTCGTAGAATCAACAATACTTCTCGCAAATGCTAGATGTGTTCTTCCGTGCTCCCACTATAAATCAGAATATCATCAAAGTAAACAACCACGAACTTCCCAACAAATGGTCTAAAAATCTGGTTCATCACTCTCATGAAAGTACTAGGAGCATTTGACAAACCAAATGGCATAACCAACCATTCGTATAAACCCTCCCTGGTTTTAAAAGCAGTCTTCCACTCATCACCCGGTCTAATACGAATTTGATGGTATCCGCTCTTCAGGTCAATCTTGGAAAACACAACAGCCCCACTCAATTGATCAATCAAATCATCAAATCTCGGCATAGGAAATCTGTATCTCACCGTGATCTTGTTTAGAGCCCGACTGTCCGTACACATCCTCCACGTTCCATCCTTCTTTGGTACCAATAAGGCTGGCACGGCACATGGACTCAAACTCTCCTGCACACGCCCTTGTTCTAGTAACTCCTCCAACTGCTTTCTCAGTTCTTCATGCTCCTTCGGACTCATCCGGTAATGTGGCATGTAAGGTAACACTGACCCTGGCACAAGATCAATTTGACGTTGAATATCCCTCAACGGCGGTAACTCCTTTGGTAGTTCTTCTGGAAATACATCACTGAATTCTTCTAATATCGGTTTTACTTCCTTTGGAATCTCAACGGATTCAGTAGCTTCATGTCCAATCAACAAAAACACTTCAGGACTCTCCTCTACTTCTTCAACAAATTCTTTTAAAGTCAATAGAGTTTTCAGCTCCTTAATCTCCTCAGATTTGCCCTCACCTTGCTGTCACTTCTTTGGGACTAAAATAATTTTAACGCCTTCAAACATAAAACTATAGCTATTGGTCCGACCGTCATGTTGCACTGCTCGATCATACTGCCACAGTCTTCCCAAAAGCAAATGACAAACATCCATCTCAACTTCATCACACCAGATTTCGTCTTTACATTTCTTCCCAATAGAAAATGGAACTCGAACTCGCTTATCCACCTTCACTTCTCCTCCTTTTCTCAGCCACGCTAACTTATAAGGATTTGGATGTTTTTCCGTTTTCAACTTCAATTTTCTCACCGCTTCTATAGAAATAATATTGTCACAACTTCCTGCGTCAATCACAAATTTACAAACTTTCCCCAATATAGTGCATGTCGACTGAAAAATGTTACTCCTTAACCAACTAGCTTCATCCTCTTGCTTCGGTGTTAAACAAGATCTCCTCATCATTAGATTACACCCTTCGTCTCCCGATGCGATATCCTGTTCATCTTCCTCCACTGGACTAGAATCACCTTCACCAACATCCTCAACTTCAACCTCCGCTATCATAGTTCGTTTCTTCGGTTTTGGACACTCATTGCTTTTATGACCTATCTCCTGGCAATTGTAGCAATTGAAACCATTGTTAACCTTCGCCTTCTCACCCTCCTTTATCACGGGTTTACTAACAGGTTTAGAAACATTTGAACTTCCACTAATACCCTTCACTTGATTGTTGGAATTAGTAAACACACCACCTCCACGCCTCCCCTGCTTCTCCCAAGCCAACGCCTTTTGGTGTGCTTCCGCCACAGATCTTGGATCGAACATATTAACCATATCCTGAATCAGCATTCGCAAACCTCCAACAAACCTCGCAGTCAATTGTTCCTCGGTCTCCATAATGTCATTTCGAGCAATCAGTTGATAAAACTCATCAGCATAGTCATTAACAGTCTTCGTTCCTTGCCTCAAGTTTTGCAACCTCTGATACATGAGTGATTGATAGTTGTAAGGTAAAAATGTAGCCTTCATCAATTTCTTCATTTTCTCCCATTCAACAATCTTCGACTTTCCCATCCATTCTCGCGTAAGTTTGGTTTGCTGCCACCACGCCATAGCTCTCCCTCTCAACCTAGTAGCAACTAACTTCACTTGACGGTCTTTCGGAACCTCCTTGAATTCAAAGATCTCCTCAACATTAGACAACCAGTCCAAGAATTCTTCTACAACGATTCCACCTTTAAATTCAGGAATCTCCATTTTCATTCCCGATTCCCATCGACGATCATCATCTACATCTCGATACTGTCGTCGTGTTTGTTCTCTATCTCGGTAATGAACACTTCCCCTATCACCATCAAACTCCTCATCAAAATCTGAAGTATATCGATGTCGATCACGACCACCAACATCTCTTCCACCACCACTTCTTCGATCTTCATTCCCATCATGATTGTCAGCACTTCCACGATCATGATCTTCCCTTCTCTCTCGATCTGAATGTGGTGAAACTCTACTTCTCCCATGGCTCGATTCAGGTGAAGCTCTTCTTCAATTTTGATTCATTTCAAGCATCATTCTCTCTAATCGACCAATTCCTTCATTCAACTTTTCAGTGAAACTCTCGTTGATTCGTTGTTCCATTTCATCGGCCTCTTCTCTTCCGTACAAAGCATTAATATTGCGATGACGTTGAGCTCGTCTCAGAGGCATGATTGAACTTCAAACAAACTCAAGAATAAATTTCAAACACTTTCCGAACTTTGATCCAAAGTGAGATGGATCGAAACTCCCAACTTGTTGCAACTTCACGATGAACACGATGAACACCAAATTTCTCAATAATTTGCAAATCCGATCTCCAAACTTCAAATTCTCAAAACCCAAGTCTCCAAATGATGCAAACTCCTTGTGATCTCGCTTTGATACCAAACTGACGCAGCGTGAGAAGCGAATTCGATGATGTAAATCGAATCCGTCCAGGATCTCGCACGATTAGCGGAAAATAATCGGTGAATCGACGAAGAATCGATGGATTTAAGAATACCGAAAGGCCCAAATCCGTTGATCACGAAGATACCGGATTCTAGCAATCTTCGACACGTTGATCGCGCACGATTCCGTGAAGAAAGATCTACAATTCTTTGAGCGTTGATCAAGTGCACTTGATTCCGCGAATTGGCTTCAACGTTCGTTGATTCGAGCACACTCGAATGCCGAAGTGGAGATAGGAGTTAACACTCGACTACCAATTTAATGGAGGCAAAAAGCTACACAAACAAAATTTTATTCAATTTTCAACAACTCCTTACAATGACATTACATTCCTATTTATAGGGTTTACAACACAACACAAATGACTTGAGAAAATTACAACACAAAATAGTACACGACTTGACAAACAACACACGACATAAGAAATACGACCTATACAATAGTACACGACTTAAGACTTAAAAAAGTAACGACCTAAAATAAACTTCGCGACTTAAAATCTTCATCAGAACTTCGGCGACTTACTTCTGGCGACTTAAAGAAATCACACGCGACTGAAGATAAGTCGTTTGGGACCTAAAACTTGGCGCGATTCAAAGCTTGGCGACCTAAAGAAATCACACGCGACTGAAGATAAGTCGTTCGCGACCTAAAACTTGGCGCGATTCAAAGCTTGGCGACCTAAAGAATTCCATAGCTTGCGACCTTCTTGGAAACGACACGAGGTAGTTCACGACCTAGGCTGATATCTGAAGGGAAAATTCACGACATAAGGCAGGTAATTCGCGACCTAGGGCTTGTGAAGCGTGCGGCATAGTCTCGTTCATGATTTAAGGTGGAGTTAGGTCGCTCGCCTGTGGAATTAGGTCGCGGGAAGGATGCCTCTAGAAAGTTAGGTCGCGGGTTCGCGGAATGGAGTTGGATCGTGGATCGCGGGATGGAGTTGGGTCATGGATTGGGAATGGAGTTTAGGTCCTGGGTCGCGGAGATGGGTTTTAGGTCGTAGGTCGCGGGATATGGTGATGTGGTGGGTTGCGGCAAGTAGTGATCGTTGTTGGTGGAGGTGTGGAACGTGGTAAGTGTTTCCCCTGTATCATCTTTAATTTTGAATATTGCTCGCTCCTGCTTATGTAACCGTACACTGTACAGGTTTTAGCAACTCTGCTTTATATTTCAGATTTGTTGCCTATGAGATAAATAAGAGATGGAACCCCTCCGCCTTAAGTAGTGCTGGTCAGGTGGATGAGACAATGCATGATAACAAAACTAATGAACTTCCATCGACACCATGATCACTCCTCGTCTTGTTTAATGAATCAATTAATATTGGTTAATACAAAATAAATGATTGTGATAAATCAAGAACATAATACGCTTTAGTTTGTATATATTCTTCATTCATGTTTGATAAGCTAAATTTGAACATTGATAAAAAAAATAATAGTTGAAAAATTAACAATGAACATTCACTAAACTGAATCCAAAATACATAGTTTACTAGAATTCTTCTACTGACTTTTGCGGCACTTGATATTTTGAGAAATTTTAACATACATCTTATTATCATCAAAACTTAGCAATAGATCCCTTTCAATTTTCTTTTATAAATTACATCTCGATTTCAATAATAAAATTCACGAGAGTATTCGAGTAATTTTACTAACCTTAATATGTGTTATTAGAGTATACCTCTATAACTCATAATCGTCGTGATATAGTCGAAGTGGTTGTTTTTAAATTTAAAAATGAGAGAAGTAAAAAGGAAAGAAATTCAAAAAAAGTGGGATGTAGAAAATAGTTCTAAAAGAGAAGGATGTAAAACAAACAACTTTAAAAAGCAGGGATGCGTTTCAAATTTCCACTAACATTTTTATAGATCATAAGCCTATCTATGCATGTGTAGAGAGGAGAGTGTAGCCACCAAGCCCCTACGCTGGAACAACCCACTAGACTGGGAAAATAAAGTAAAATTTTAGTTATAAAGTATTTAATTTAAAGATTTATTAATACATTGTGAGTACGCACATGATATTTTGCTATAGTGGCGATTTATTTGATTTGTACCGGAGTGTGTTGAGGTCAAAAGCTCATAGGGTGATCTGTTATTTCCATAAAATAAGTTTCGTTGAATTTT
Source organism: Allium cepa (assembly GCA_030765085.1). Taxonomy (NCBI): domain Eukaryota; kingdom Viridiplantae; phylum Streptophyta; class Magnoliopsida; order Asparagales; family Amaryllidaceae; genus Allium; species Allium cepa. The sequence goes on from CM060946.1 coordinate 177,268,847, forward strand.
GAAATTCTAGGGGAGGGGCAGTAAATTATTTAGGCTGGATCTTGTTATATCAAGATCTACTCAATGGGTCTTAGATTCAATTTGATCAAGTTTTATCTGGTTCAAACTATGCATTTTTATAAGCTTGATCTTATGCAACTTGAGGTTCAGTTTGTGTTAGTTCAAATATGTGCTGGTCGGGTTGGGTAATAACACTATTAAATGTTGTTCGGTCGAATCTTTCGAGTTTGATCGAATCAGATTGGATTTGATTGATTCTTTATCGTATCTTTAGTTACTTATATTTGATCCAAGACTAATAGGGTTGGCTCGGGTTCATTTCGGGTTCGGGACTTGTTGGAGCAATTTACGTATGGGTTTGTGCACGACAATTCTAATTTTTAGCCCTAAAATCAAGTCTATGTGAGTGAGCATGGGATGTTCCTGTGCATGGATTGGAGTACAAATGCATATCTATGTATTAAGTTGATTTGCTGTAAGAATATATGATTGGGGCAAAAAATAAGTTAAGCGCACATGGATGAATGGGAATATTGGTATCTTTGTCAATCAAAAACAATATTGTAGATTTAGTGAAGTGCCTAAATTTTTCTTAAGAGTTGTAAATATCTAATATATCGCGTTATGCTTAAATAGGTCAAACAGGACAATTAACTTTAATCTCGACCCACTGTCCCTTAACTAAATACGCTTTCTCCTTATTACCTAGTTATAATTGGCTAAGCGAAACAATGGTGATTTTAAGAGAGGAGAAACCAAATCATCCATTAGATGAGAAGCTAGAAGATGGTACTTAGACAAAATTATTGGATGGATCAAGTGGAAGTCACTATTTTAATAGATTGTCGATCGATGAAAGTTGCTACCTAATAACGATAAGCCAAGTCTATGGCTGGATTTGGATGGATTTTGGTAAAATAGATTTGGGCGGACATATTTTGATGCAAAGATAAGTTGTAGCTCACTCAAGAACATATTTATGATAAGTTGCAACTAATAATGATGAGTTAGTTTCTGTTATGTTATTTTCTACGACTTAATGGATTTATGATTTGAAGATGTATACATGCGGATGTTCTCTTATATGTATTGTATGATTTGGTGATCTATTGTGTACGAATCAAAAAAAATCGCATTGATCGCAATATATTGTTAGCAACGACCAGTGGTAGATTGATGTAGTGATTTTGATTGGTTTCTATCTGTGAGTGATGTAGTGGCGAAAACAGTGTAATGATGAAAGTGTGGGCAAGTACTTCAAGGAGTTCCAAGCGTCGAAGTCTAGTTTAGCAAGTGATGGAATTCAAGTGGTATAGTTGCATTTTGATAAGGTTAAAAGGATACCCTAGGAGCAATTATGTAATTTCTTACATATATCTAACTCGATAACTCTAAGTGCTTCCGCATCCACCGTGCGTCTTCAGTGCTATCTCGCTCCACCGCATAGAAGCCAAGGTTTTCTCAATTCTATTCAAACAAGGAAAACACCAGGTATGGATCTCCCTGACTTGGTATATTTCTTGATTTCTGTAGCTCGAGTAATATTATTTTATCTTGCTGGGCATGCTTTTGGTCTATTTGTAAATATGATTGAAGAACTATTAATGCTGTACGACCAACAAAAATCTGGAAAAAAAAACAAAAACCGAGCTCAAATTTACCGGCCTTCTACCCGTTTTGGTATCAGAGCATGGTTCATCCTTGAGCAGTAAAACAAGTTTTATGTTACTGATAAGTCTGACTCAGGTAGCCAGGAAGAGCGTAAAGCCTAATTAGGTTAGATAAAAGCTAATATAAGACTTTTGTTTACTCAAAAGGAAAAAATCAAGCCCATGATCAAAAAATAACTAGCTGCTTATTTTAAATGTGTTAGTAAGTTTTCAACGTTCTAATTTGTTTTAAATATTGAGGAACGAGTAATTAATTTATGAAGTAAAGAAGGTGATGTTTTCAAAATAGATTTTCAACACTCAGTTAAATGCTTGCAATATTTAAATTTAGAATACTCCTTCAAATAACGAAATATTGTTAGTTTAGACAAATATAAGTTTCCTTGCTACTTTGAACAACAATTTAGTCATCAGTTGCACGGTAATAAATATATTGTAGACTTTTTAATCAATCAAGCAAGTAACCTCGAAACCCATAATAACACAATAACGAGGACAATAAATAACTTAACAGAAGCTACTAAAGAATTTTTTTTTAAAGCTGATTAGTTCCAATCTAGACTTTCTTAAAGATCAAAACAGTACTATTGAAAACCAGTTTAATCAGATTAAAAGGAATATACCTACTAGAGAAGAACTAACCCAACTTAAATTCCTGCTAGAAACTAATAAACCTAAATATTTACAAACAGAATCAAAACGAATATTAGACGAATTACAAAAACAAACAGTCAAGTTTGATCATAAAATTAAGAAAGTAGAATAAGTAATCGAAGAAATAAAAAAGGTAGTAGCAAGTTAATGAATAAAGAACTGATAGAAGCAAAAAAGAAAGCGGATGAATTTAAAGCAGAAAATAACTTACGACCAATTCCCGATCAAGGCTTTTCTAGGTTTTCCGGACATAGTCAAACAAATCAAGAATATCAACGTTTATTCAATATTTTAATAGGCTTAAATCTTCGGTTAATTGAAAAAGTTAATCAACTAACAGAAAATGTAAATAGTCTATCGGTGGGAAAGGATTGTCAGCATTTACAAATAATAACAAAAAAGCCAGAACAACTTTACAAATTTTGAAAACCAAGACAATGAATTTACAACGGGAATCAAGATCCAGTAGAGCCTTAACAAGACGTAATTCTACTACTGTGACTAGAGATGAAATATCAAATATCATGTCGTTATTTAATAAAAAGAAAGACAAACAAATAATACAACTTGATGAAGAAATAGATGTGGATAAAAAACTATAAATATTTAATAACCATCAACTAGATGTACTAAATCCAAAAGTTTTATATCAAACAGGAGTAATGAACTTAAACACTACTTTAATACGAAGCACTCGTGAAGAAGAACTTAGAATAGTAGATAATAGTGAAATGATCGATATAATTTCCCTAGAAACAATAGAAAAGTTAAAGAATACAGGAAAAGGATTTTTCCACTTAGGTCTAATTGTAATAGGAATAAAAGCATTAACTAGAAAAGGCTTAGGAACAAAGTTGTTAACATTAATCCTAGATAAATCGTGGACTTCCGATATCGAAAAGGCATTAATACCAGGAATGGAAGTAGATTTAAGCAATAATTTCGCTCTTATATATTGTGTGCCAGACATTATTAAAAGTATAGATAATTTAGGAAATCAAAAAAGCGATTTCAAGCAAAGAGATTTGAAGGATATATTGGAAAAAAAATTATTATTAGTATAGGATTACTAGGAAATGCATCAAATAGATCAGGTATGAAATTTAAGCTAGATTTAACAGGAATAGTAAAAAACATAGCAAGTAAAGGCATTCAGATGATAGAACCTAGAAGAATTAATCTAGAAGATTTAGCAGGACTCGAATGGTCCTTAAAGGATTTTGTCACCAATGATAAAACACTATTAGTTCCAGAATCACATATCATATATACAAATCAATATAATGAACCAAGTATTAGATTTAATAATTATAAAACAAAGCAATCTGAAATAGAACAACATAGTGATGAAGACACAGAATATAATAACTTAAATTGGGAGGAAGGACCAATTTACGATGAATATGATAGTGACATAGAACTAGAATATGATGAACTAGAAGATGTAATCGATACTTACCAATAGACGAAGAGATAATACAACAAATAGATGAAATCCAAATCGAAGCCGACTTTATTAAAGAAATTGAAAATTTGGAAACAGGATTTAAAACTGAAACAAAAATATCCTTAGTAGAAATAATGAACAAAAAATTAACAGTCGACAATGTAAGAGAAGAAATTGATAATATGATCATACAATGTATGATGAATCTCCAAATGAATTATCAAACAGCATTCAACACATTAAGCGAATATTATAACCTAGCATTACTAGATGATATAAGTATAGGAAAAATTCCTTTAAGTGGCATATATACCCAAAAAAATGAAACAAATTATCAAGATTCAATGATTACAGAAGCCTCATCAAGTAAACGGCCAAGATGTGAATTTATAAGACCAGGAGTAGGATATGATGAAAAAACATTTGAAAGAGAACCATGGAATCCTCCTAGTATTAGTTATACAGAAGGAAATACCAAAATAGGAAAAGGAAGTAGGAAATCATATACAAAAATTTATAGTTCTAATATGTTACTATTAGAAAATCAAAGCCCTCAATTATGGCCAGATGAAATATTAACCTGGGAACAAAATGTCATAAGCTACTGGGAAGTTAATAAAAGAGGAGATATGGATAAGTTTGCAGTACTAGAAACTACTTTAGGCCTAATGGCATTAGGAATATATCAGAGTTTTAAAGCAGTAAATCCAGACGAAATAGTTAGGCAAAAATCTTTAGGAAATAATCCGTATAACTTTACGTCAATGATCCGAACGATAATAATTGGTATGGATCCAGCTAAAGGAAATACAACATTACAAGATACAGCTATAAGAAATCTAGAACAATTAAGTATTGGTGATTTTAAATACATTAAAGAATTTAGCCAAGATTTTGCAACAATGATAGTGCAAACAAGTAAAGCTTTTGATGACGAATTATGTGATAGATACTTTACAAAATTACCAGTAGATTTAGGACGGAATATACATAAAGAATGGAAGGATAGTCATGGAACAGAACAAGGGTTAAGTATAGGAATTAGAATTACTTTTGTTTTCCAAAAATTAGAGGAATTATGTAAAGAAGCCACTATGCAAGAACAGAATAAAAGGCAAGCATGGGCATTTGGTAAAACAGTAATATATACACCTCAAGCCTATGGATACAAAAAGAGAAAAAAGTTTTTAAGAAAATCGGTAAAATATGACAAGCGTAAACAAGTAGATATGTTAAAAAGCAAAGACCATACAATAAAAAATGTACCTGCTATATATGTGGCGACTCGAATCATTTAGCTAATAAATGTCCAAATCGTGCCAATAATCAGTATAGAGCCAATCTAGTCGACGAAGTAGGAGAATACGATCTATAAAGTGTAAATGATAATTCCGATAACGAATCTATTTACAGTATAGTTTCCGAAGAAGATAATGATCATCCTTATCCTATAACTTATACCCTAATGAATCAAGAAAACTGTTCACATGAATGGATACAAAATAAAGGAAGTGATCACATACCCTGCTACAACTGCAATAGATACCCAACAATTAATAAGCGATTTCAATGTAATGAATGTTATAAGGAAATATGTTTTTTATGCGCCAAAAAAATCTTTAACACAGAATTAACCAAAAAAGAAAGAGAAACAACGAAAAACAGCTTCTTATAAGAAAGAGTAGACAAGCATGAAGTTAAAATAAGGTTACTCTAATATGAATTACATGAAATAAAACGAGAATTAGCAACCTTAAAACAAGAAAGGAAAGATACCGGAAAAGAAGTAATAACTGAGGTAAATGAAGAAAACTTCCAACAAACAACAGAAATAATTCAAGTAAAAGAATTCTCTACAACTTTGCTAACCCTAGAATGTAAACTAGTTTGATCACCAAAATTTTATAACCACAACAGCTATAATTAACACTGGTAGTACAAAGAGCCTAATAGCTCATAAACTAATTCCTAAAGAATTCCAAGTACCTTTAACATATAAGCTATTCTCTAAAATAGCCGAACAACGCATTATGCAATTAAAATATAAATTACCTAATCATACACAAATTCAATTTAAAGACTTTTATGGTAATTACAGTAGTAAATATGGTTTAGGACAAACAAATATTACACCACCTGAAATTAATAGTTCCGAGTTTTTATTGGGTCTAAATTTCATATAAAATCTTAATGGTAGTATTTCCTTTAGTAAAAATAGCATTACCTTTAATAAAAATACATACACCTTACCTACCAACTTTAACCAAACCAAATCAGAGTTGCTGTAGAAGCGTGGTGGTACCCCTGAGTTAGATTTTTTTTCAAACAACCTAAACACCAAACATTTTTGTTACCAGAGGAAGAACTAGAAGTGTTTAGTCTTTTAGCACAAGATAAAGCAAACAAATTAAAAAAAAGGGCCAGACATTTTTAACTCGATTAATTACCCTTTAATTCAAAAATGAGAAAAATAGGCCTTATTGCGAAAATAAAAATAAAAAACCCAGACATAACAATAAAAACGGCAAATATAGAAGATTCACCTGCAAACGTTGCAGAATTCAAACTCCAAATACAAGAAATGTTGAAACGGAACTTAATCAAAAAATCGAAAGTCCCCACAGATCAGCTGCTTTTATTATTAGAAATCATGCTGAAGTTAGTAGAGGAAAACCTCGAATAGTATATAATTATAAAAGACTTAATGATAGTACAAAAGATGATGGCTACAATATCCCAAATAAAGACACCTTAATAAATCTAATTCAAAATAAGATCTTTAGCAAATTTGATTTAAAATCAGGATACAACTAGCTGCAGTTAGAAGAAACCTTTAAAACATGGACTACATTTACATGTTCAGAAGGACATTTCGAATGGAATGTTCTGAGCTTCGGATTAAAAATAGCCCCAGCAGTTTTCCAACGACTTATGGATAGTATATTTAAAAAATATGACTTTTGTCTAGTTTATATTGACGACACCCTAATAGCTAGTAATACAATCCAAGAACACGAATCTCATTTAAAGTTAATCGTTGATGAAATATTAAAAAATAGAATAGTTATTTCAAAAAGAAAATGGAATTATTTAAAAGAAAAATTGCTTTTTTAGGACTAGAAATTGGAAATGGTAAAATAGAACTACAACCACATATTTTCCAAATTTTTTTAGAGTTTCCAGATAAACTAAATAGTGTAAAAAAGATTCAAGCATTCCTAGGACTCGTAAATTATGCTACAAAATTTATCCCAGATCTTGCCAAACTAGTAGGACCATTATACGGTAAAATATCTAAAAATGGAGAAAGACGATTTAATAATGAAGACATTAAGTTAATAAAAACAATCAAAGAAGAAGTCAAATGAATTAAGCCATTAGAACTCCCATTAACCACTGACTATAATATAATCGAATGCGATGGATGCAAGGAAGGATGGGGAGCCATCCTTATTTGTAAAACAAATAAATTTGTAGATAAATCATAAGAAAAAATAACGTCAATGCTAGTGGTACGTTTAGCAAACTTGGGAAAAACTTGACTAGTATCGAATTTGAAATACAAGCACTTATTAACGCATTAGACAAATTCAAGATACACCTAACTAAAAATTTTTACTGTCAGAACAGATTGCAAAGCCATTGTCAAATTTATCAATAATGAAAACTCCAAAAAACAAAAAAAAATTGTTACTAAGAGTTGTAATCATGATAAAATTATCACAACGTAGAATAACATATTATTTTAAATATTCCTGTCAAGATGCATCAAGAAAGGATATTAATGCATTCATTGAGACCAGAGTGCGTAACACTCTCCAAATATTAGGTAGTGTATTACTCATGGCCACTAGGGGCATCAAGGGTTTGAACATTGATAATTATTAGATAATTATGAAATAAATCGTCCCTAATAATGACTAATTCAAATAGGAGATCTCGAGACATGATATTATACAATTCTCTTGACTTGAGAATACTGTTAAACTTCAATGTATTTAAAGTTAAATCATGATATGGCCTCGATCGAAAGACTATAGTTGGCTCTGAGTTGAAGCACCAGAAGTGAAACATAATTCAATAGAGAATTTGTCTTCTTGGTTGTTTGAAGTTAATATCAAGGTCGACTCCAGTCAACTCAAAATCAAAATCTCTAGTTAGAGTAGAACGGTTAATAATAAATATTATTATTGAAAAAATAATTTGGTTTATGGACTAACCAAGTTAAGGATGATATCTTATTCTAGGTCACTCCTCCCCTTATCCTATTATTGATTGCTTACGAATCTGAACAAGTATGCTAGATCTTTCCAACATTCTTATTCATACCTCATGGGGGCCCTTAGGTTTAGGAAGGCGATCTAATATGGAAATGGGATGGATAATGTTGAAATTTTGTACAAAATCAAATTCCATAAATTCTAGTGTAAGATAGAGTTGATGGAGAGAATTTGTGTAAAATAATCATTACTAAAAGGTACCGCTTAAATTGTAAAATTGGATTTTACTAATGAGATTTGTAAGCGATGAATTAAGTCAAGCTATCACACCAGTAGCTAAACTAACATGCGAACATTAGTAATTAAATGTTTATATATTAATTTATGGAAAAATTCATACTTATGAGTTACATAACCAAATCTATTCACTCCCCGAAACACCGAAACAACGCTTGATTTAATCGATTTATAATAGTTATAATTAATTAATATTTGTTAAATATTAATTATTATTGTATTTTTTATACAAGATGTAATTAGTCAAATTGAACTACCTCTAGAAATGTTTGAGGTGTCAATAGTAATTTATTGTATGCACATAAAAAAGCCGTACATGTGTATATCAATAACAATTTAAAATGGATCTAAATTAAATAAATTGTTAATGGGTTAAGTAGGTTTTTTATTTCATTATCGACTCTAATCCATGCGTCGGGACAAATGGGGCTATTTGGTTTTTTAATTGATAAGAGATATTGGTGCAAGATATTTGTTCCTAGATCTCACTATATATTCATATTAATAGCCTTCACTTTTTTTAGTCTTTGTTTCTTTTCTCATCCCATTCATGGCCGCCGCTTCCTTATCCCATAACTCCATTTTTCAACTATAATTCAAATCTATTAAAAAATACAACTAAATACAGTGTTAAGGCATCGATTGCTAGTAACGATAGTGCTGATTCAGAATTTAGGAGACCAATAGATCAAGGTGTGGTTCTAAGACAAACTCTATTAATGTAATCTTCTTCTTACATTCTTAGATGTAGTTAACTCAATTATTGCCATTCTATATGTGTGATAATTAACCCCTTCGAATAGTAATGCACTTAACAATTTTAAACAATTGATTTGCATTAATCTGTTATATAAAAATCAAAATTTAAATTAAAAATAATAAAAATAATATGTAAATATTTTTATTCAACCACAAGTCATCTTGTATGCGTGTATAATAATTATTAAATATTTTAGTTTTTTTATTCATTTTAAATGAATATGTACTATTTTTAAATCCTAAAATACTTTAGTATAGGCTTTAAATAACTATATATGTGTGTATATGTATGTATATATATGTGTGTCTGTGTGTGTGTGTAAAATCCAATAAAAAATATGTATGTATGTATGTATGCATGTGTATAGTTAAATTATTTAAAATATGTTTTGAAAATAATTAAAAAATTATTCTTTGGCTTAAAGCATAATTTATAAACAGTTATAGTATACATTAGTTATCACTTAATATAGTGTTTACTTTTAATATTATTATAGATATATTCATCTAACAAAATTAGTTTTTTTCTAATTTGTTGACCAAAAAAGATTTCCATATATATATATATATATCATTTTTAAAATTTTAATTTGTAAGATATGTATATTATTTTTACATAGTAATACATTGTTATATATTTTAAACAAGCAAATGAATAAAAATATGTGTAGACATATACATAATATTTTTTACCGGCCAAATAAGATTTATATATATGTATATATGTACGTATGTAAGTTTAAATATTTATTTTATAATGAACACATAAATAAATATATATACATGTTGCGTATTTTTAAATTAATTAATTAAATATGTGTGTATGTATAGATTTAACTCTAATAGCTATTTTATATAAATATGCATATTTAAATTTAGTTAAAACATATTTTAGCTAACATTTTTTGAAATTTAAAATGTTTTACTATGTCAATATAAAATTTGAATTTAAAATTTAGTGACTTAGTCAAAATTAGGTCAATATTTTATAATTTATTATATATAAATAATTTCGAGTTTTAAAATCAAATTTATGTATTATAAATATATTAAACATTTTTTTAAGATAGTCTATATATATATATATGTATATATATAAAAATTGCGAAGGCATACGTTATGTAGATGCAGATCACAACATTTATATATGTAGACATTTCCCAAGTGCACATTATATGTTACGTTTGCATACTAAATGCATATGAATACATAATGATATACCAATTAATTGCACTAATTATTAATTCATTAAAATTCATTAATCAATAAAATTAGAACAACAATAGCAACAACAGCAATAATTAAATTATAAAATTAAATATAATTAGATTTTATTTAATTAATCTAGATTGGATCTAGTTAATCCCTTTAGACTTCATATACCCAGTATATCCAAAAATAGGAATTTTTTGTAATGGTCTGTCTTTCTCACTCCTAAGACAACACTTAATACATTAACGGTACTCATGTGCCAGTCATCTAGGTGTCCGAAAGACAAGTCATTTGGGTGAAAATAAAAGAAAAGACAAGAAGAAAGAAACACAGAATCTCACAACGCAAGGAAATCATATATAATAGTACATAAGATAGTATATATGGTCAATTCCAAAATGAAACATCAGAGCAACAACATGTACTAACTTCAGCTAGGGCAGTCACAACAGCCCGTCCGTACAATGTTGATACATAATATACACACAGTGGAAATAAAATAAATTACGATCCTGACTCAACCTTCGAAAATCGGCATCGAATACATCACCTGTATTGGAATACCGCATATTCAACCGTTGAATCTGGTTCGTCGGAGCTTATAACACATTAAGTATAACAACATAGCGGAAGAAAATGAATATCATTTATATACAATAGATGATTACAATGATACAACACATTGATACAATTGATATCAACATCATAGATACAAGATAACAGCGGAAAATAACATAACTTGATGGTCTAAACTTTGCAACCATCGACAGCGGAAAGTTAACTCCAATAGAATGCATCTCCAAAAGAATCCAATACCAAAGATAGCTTGAACCAAAAGCTCGAACCACCATCAACACTGAAGTGAAGCAACTTGATCCAAATGTGATTGCTAATATCCAGAGATTGAATGCTATCGAATCTACATCTACTATTCGACTATCTGAAAAATCCAACTCTAGACTGCCTGTGTGGAAAATTATGAGAACCCAGAGTTTAGAAAGGGAAAAATAAACTCCAGATCAGTTATGGGACTGGTATGAGCAAACAAAAACAGTTTTTCTTTTAAAAGCAAAACAAAAGAGTTTAAAAGAAATCCGCAATGCTTTTTGGAAAATGAAACTACCATAAGGCATCCCACCGCACACACAATGCGAACGCAGAATTGGAGGAGATTTCTCCTTATGATAGTCAAACATGCTTGATACGCAAAAACCCTTTGATATTATTATTAGTGCATAGTGCAGAAAATATTTCGAAAGTATAATATTAATCTTAGCCAGCATAGACATTTCGCACTTATGCCTACTATAGCTACCATGTTTAATAGCAGGTTACCGCTACATTCCATGACAGGTTATACAACTAAAACCATACAGGGCGCATATTATTTCTTTGGATTTCCAACAAATGGTTAGGCAAAGGAACTTTCCACATCAAATGGAATGCCTTTGGAGGGACGTCCCCGAGAACCTAACCGATCTCCGCTACACAAGACCGGGTTACCTCTGTAATTAGATAACTACTGACATGAGTATGCCACCCCCGGTCGTTACCAACCTTAATCCGAGGCGCCTATCAACCAACACCACAAAGCAATAATTTTTGCAGCAACCACAAAGTTAAGTATCTGGGCTCCATACCATGATACCACTTATAATCCAGAAGGAAATGGACATACCCTCGGAGACACTATCCCCAAATAACCTTGCTGCCACGATTCATGTATCGACCATTACCGAGTTGTGAGGCTCGACGAAGTCTCGTCCACAAAGCTACACTTTTCACAAAGCCATTCTTTGATCAACAAATGATCAGCTGCACTTCGTATGCCACATTATCAAATTGGGAGTTTACCACTATTAATCATCAATTTACATAACCTCTGAGCTCGTATGTCTCAAAGAAGGGTGTCAAGCTAAGAGAATAAATCCCTACCACCAAACAGAAATGTATTTGATAGAAACCAGCTTTACATCTCAAAGTGTAACGTCAGACACACATCCATACAAGTCTGTTCCAGGTTCAACAGAAAAGGCACTTCAAAAGAAGCCCTTGCAATCCGGGCATCCACAATCCCGATCGGACTCCCCATCACATATGGAGATCTTTGTACCAAAGCAACTCAGTGCCAAGTCATTCAACAGGTTATCCTATTGTTCTCGAAGACACCCGGTCTTCAACACCGTCTTCATATGCTTTCCATTTCATCATATCACTATTCGGAATGGGTTATATGACAAAAAATCCTCTCGGCTAAGCCGAGTAGTGGGCACAATATTTTAAAAACATATGGATATTAGGATCTCGGTTAAGTCACAACTTGTTACCCAAAACTTTTTTTCAAATGGTTTAAACAAATTGACATTTTCAAATCTTTAAACGAAAAGATTCACTTCACAAAGTTCACCAATCTTTCACAAAGATTCATTTATAGTTTCCAAAACTATTTCCAAGGATTCATTCATATTTTTCTAAACAATTCCACATTTCAAATCTTTTATATAAAAGATACACCATTTAAAATCCTTTTCAATTTCAAAACAAGGTTCAACCATCTTTCACAAAGATTCATTCATAGCTTTCAAAACTATTTCAATTCCATTTCAAACTTGAAATCTTTCAACACGAATTGAAAATCCTTTCTTTATATGAAAGTTATTATTATTTGAAAAAAATAGTTTTTGTTTCGGAAAAATCAGAGTACATTTGCACTAGTTAAAGCCCTTCAAGTCTAAAATTTGGGTTAAATTCAAATTCCTAAAACAATGCTTTTTAAAATGATTTTAAAACACATTTATAGATTGTGTAACCTTTTAAACCATAATTTCCGAACATAGAATTTAATTTCAAATTTTGAATTTAAATTTAAATCTAATTATTTAGATTTCAAAACTTTATAAATTATTCAAAATAACTTTTATCTTTAAAACACTCTTTCAAAACTTTTCACATTTAACCCAATTCCATTTCCAAAACCATTTGGATTCAAAATTCAACTTTAAAACCATTTCAAAATTCTGTGACTCAACCAAATTCCTCGTGCAATCCATATTTGTGTGTGTCTGTGTAGTTAATTCCCCGCTATTTCCCCGCTATAACTCCGCAATATCTCATAGCGGATTTCTACCGCTATGATTTTTCCATATAGCCCCATAAATATAGTCTTTTCGCATTAACCCCCGCTATTTCCGGTAAATCCTGTTATTCCCGCTATATTTTGCGATTTCCGCGATATCTTCTTTAATAAAATGAATTAAAAAATTGCACTTGTACATTATAAAAATTATGAAACTAATTTATATTATTTAATTTTTAATATATTTTCAGAAATGAAAATACTCTAATATTCTACTAAATTCAATTATGTTATATAACAGTTTTACGTTTATTTAAAGTATATTCGCACATGTTTTTTGTTTAAAATCATTTACGTATTAATTATAATTCAATTGAATGATAATTCTTCATTTAATTACCATTTATATATTTGTAAAAACATTAAGTATGAGTTTTATATGCTATTTTTGAGCTATCCGCTATATCCCGCTATATCCTCTCTTTATCTCTACTATGACTTTTTTCACCTCCACCGCTTTGAATCTGCCGAGCGCTTTAACTGCACAGGTGTGTGTATGGTGTAGTCCAGGGGTTTTGCACAATAATGCAACATTATCGATTATCACAGATTTATGCACATCAATATCGATAAGCGGTATATTCCTATAACGCTTATCTTTATTCACAGATTCACAAATAAATAATATACATTCATCATAAATAAATAATAAATTGCATTTATCCTAGCTCAAACAAAACAATTCATGTCACAAAGCATCATACATCAGGGATATCAAACCATTCAAAGCATTCAATGCAACCCAAACATCCATAAGTAAGGTTAATTGATCATTTGATTAATTGAAAACAGATTAATTACTTATGAATGAATTTACTAATTTTGGTTAATTGACATTAATTAAGTACAAATCATTTCGATTGATTATTCTTTAATTATTTATTAATTAACCATTAATAATAAATTAATTAACCTTTAATTATTAATTAATCAACCTGCAATTATTAAATGATTATTCTTAATTAATTTATTATCCTTTAATTAATTATTCTTAATTAATCCCATTAATTAATTACTCTTTAATTAATTATCATTCCTCAATCACCTTTATTAATTAATTAACCTTTAATTAATTAATTATCCTTAAATTGATTATTCTTTGATCACTTGATTAATCAACCTTTAATCATAAATTAATTACTTTTGATTAAGTAATTATCTTAAGCAATTAATTACCCTTAATTACTTAATTAATTAATTAAATAAATCATTCCTTAAATACTTTCATTAATTAATTAATCTTTAAATCATTATTTAATTAACCTTTATCATGTAATTAATTTACCTTAATTCTTAAATGATTAACCCTTAATTAATCACAAAATTAAATCAATCACCTTGATTTAAAACAAATAAACCTTTAACTAATCACATTGATTAATTAATCGTCTACCCTAATAATCAATTATTAAATCATTTGAAAGCTTTTAAAATAAAATACATAATATATTATTTTAAAAAACAAATCAGTTTTAAATATTTAACTTAAAAATTAAATTTTGAAACATTGTTAAAAATTATTTAATTTTCATTTTAACTTCTAAAACAAGATCAATATATTTGAAAACTTGATTTAATTCATCATTACCTTTTTAAACTTTAATTTACCCTCCTATATTTTTAAAACTTAATTTAAACATTTATATAGTTTAAAACTTCGTTAAATATTCACGTCAAATTATAAAACCTGCTGTATTATCATCGACCCGAGTAAAAACACAAAAACCCCGAGACACTCTCGAGCAATCACGCGATCCCATTTTACTTTGAGTCACACATGCAATCTCCTCGAGCTTGATCCGTGCACATTTCTTCTTCCCCAACTATCATAGCAACTCAGATACGCCAACAACCTTGTGCACATGCATTGATCAACGGCGATGCTTTGGCATCCACAACCATCACCAACAAATCCCCTTCGACCACTTTAAGCCATCTGACCACCTAATGACTCGAATTCAACTCAAAAACGAAATCGAGCAGGTTGAAACATCTGAACCAAAAACTAATCACTGAAAAGCGCCTCGCCGACGACGTTCCCAATCACCATCATCCACGTCATCCTACCCAAAACGGCGCCACCTTCCCACGCATCGCTTTCCCCTTGGCCCAATTGACTCCGATGTGCCAACGTTGACGTAATTACTTCAAGAACTACGACAACCCAAACCAGGATTTAAACCTTACTTCAACCTCGCACGGCCACCATGGTGCCAAAAAAATCATCTACTATTTTTCCACGAATCTTCCTTCGTCAAACTACCACTACCCTCGAGCTCGATGAGCAACTCGCCGTCAATCATCACGAATTGACAAAAAGGCAAACTCTGGTCAACTCGAAAATTCACCTTTGTTACAGTCTTTAAAATTTTGATTTTATTATCAAAATTCATATTTTTCGATTACAAATCTAGTGCTACGATCTAAACTTGAAATCATGATCATCAAATTTGGACTCAAATTGATTTCTTACTGTATTTTTCCTATTTTAAATTAAATACTTAATATAAATCATATGAAAACATTTTTTAAATGGATGTTATGGTTTTACAACCATCTTTTATTTAGATATCAGAACCTAAAAAGGATTAGAGATGAAGATTTTTCCGATTTTCAAATAGATTTTAAAACTTAGAACTAAGACAGAAGTAAATGTATTTGTTTCTAGACATGCACACAGAGTATGCAGGCAGATATTTCATCCATATAAACACATTCCACAACATATATTCAATATTGATCACATGCAAACCAGGGTCAATATATGGGTTTAAGGTTTTTTTTCTCACCAATTTTGAAGATAGAGGCCTGGAACTTGAATCTGGAACTTTTGTTTTGATCTTGATGATTGGGAATGTTTGATTTAACATTGAAGTGAAGCTAAGTGTTGTTTGGTCTTTTTTAGATTCCCAGGTTTGCAATTTACAGAGGATTTGTTTTAATTGCTTCCAGTTTTCCTTTTCCCTATTTTTGATTTTGAGTTTTTCCAGGTTAAAGTTGTTTGATCTTAATTTTCCAGATCATTTCTTAGATTTTCTCTGAGCTCCTGGAACTTAATTTTGATCTGTTACTTGATCATGTTGAACTTGAACACTTTTTTCAGGTTGAAACAGATCTTTGTTTTTCCATTTTGTTTTGATGTTTGAATTTGCTTGCCTGAATTTGCATGTTTTTCAGGCTTTGATTTCCGGTTTTAATTGTTGAATTTGTACATGCTTGATTCAGCTTTGGGTTTAAACTTTGTTTTGATTACTTTCTTTGATCTCCGATCTTATTTACTTTGTTTGATCTGGCTTTGATCTTTAGAGGTTTATTAAGGAAGAAATTTTGAACAGAGAGAAAAAAAATGTACAAGTTTCTCACTTTTCTTAAACATGTCATTAATTTTTTTTTAAGAGAAAGTAATTTGCCACTTGTCTACTTTAATTACACTTGTTATTTGTATGATGCTAATGTTCACAAATGTCATTTGTGATACTTTTGTGTTTAAGTCCTTTTGTTAAATTCTATTTTAAAATTTATGTTAAACCCTTGTCATATTATAATTTATGAAACATGTTTTAAATGTCTATGTTTTTATCTTCTTATATATTTACGTTTGCACAAATTAAATTTAACTCAATTGCTCTTCATATTACAATCTTAATTTAGTTTAATGAATTAAAAATAATTTATGCACTTAATAAATAATCATACATATACGATTAATTTGTGTCTAACCCTTACCGTAATTAATTTACAAATTTTGGTTTAAACCCTCTTGTTTATAAGTTTTGTTTTAAACGCTTAATGTTCCCATATTTACATAGGTTTAAGTTTTTATCAGCTATGTAATATGTTTACAAATGCTTTAATATAATATATATGTAAATATATTTATTTGTAAGTATATAAGTGAAAAATATTTCAAATCTTTAATTAAATCTCACTTTACATTTTTACAAACCAATTTTAAAATATATTTATGTCTTTATATTTTATTCATACCTTTTCTATATTAATAAGAAAATTTATTTGAAATCAAATTATCCATTACAAATAAATATTTATATATATTAGTCCCTTAGAAATAATAAATTAGTAAATCCAATTTTATTTTCAATTTAGTTTTTAATTAAATTTTATAAAATCATTATACTTGGTTCAAAATATAACTTTCAAATAATTATATTATAACTAGATTTTTTTATAAATTTTGAACATAGTATTTTCAAATTCAATTTATTTGTAAAATATTTACAATTGAATTCCAAAATTAAGTTAAATTTATTTTCAAAAACATTTATTTTTAATTCCCAAAACAAAAACTCTTATTTAATATACACTTATATGAGAACGAACTTATTCGATATTACACAGGAAAACCGGGTCATCCAGTCTTCGAAATATGCAAGGGCATCGGTTAGTTCGAAGGAATAACTAACCACTCGTAGAATATATCGAGACCAAAACAATAGATAAATGGATTTAATCTTCCACATCTCTTAAACACTAGGTATGGAATCCAAACCCAGCTCGAAAACCCCAACGTAATATTAACTTGTCCCTTTTCGAACTTTGATACTCACAAGAAATCACAATAGAATTTCGAATTTGGTTATAATCGAAATCGTTTTATCGATACAAACCTTCATATTTTATTAACCAATTTATTTCAATTTTAAAATTTCAAATGCACAAAGGTTACAAACGAAAAGTTAATAGAGAAACTGATAATCAGAATATGAAATAAGAACTTATCTTGTGACGATCCGACATTTTCTCCACAGAAAGTCATATCATCTGTAAGAAAGAAAGGGATAGAAAAGAGAAAAGAAAGAAGAGAAAGAAGAAACTACACTAGAATCTCAACAGCGGAATGAATAAATTATATTAATAACATAAGTACTACATAATATACAACAATTATCAGAGTTACACAGCATACACAACACATACTAGACAGTTATAAACACATGTCTAGTTATTACAACTCAAAACAACTCAACAAAGAGATACCAACACAGAGAACACACAGCGGAAACTATATATCTAACGTCGAAGCCTCCCGCTCCACTGCTCCTTCACAATTCGTCAAAGCTAACCTGAATCCCTTGGCTACTCGTGAAAATTTGAGTACCCAAGAGTTTAAGAAAACAAAAGATAAACTCCGGGTCAGACATGGGTTTGGTGTGAGTAATAGGTTAAGGTTGCTTAACTTTAAAAATCCTTTGAAAAGAAAGGTATCACGTAAGACTTCCCACACATAAACATGAAAAAGTTTTTACCTTACGCTAACCAAAACATTTGATAGGAAATCCGGTGATATTATAAAAGTGTCTAGGGTTTTCAAACAAATAAGAAATAGCCGAAATTGTTACATGATTAAATTCCAGCTACTAGCCACAAAAGTGGGTAATACAATCAAAACCGTTGGCACTTATTGGATTTTGGATTCCATACAATGATAGGGCTACTGGGGTACCGCCCGTCACAGCACGTGGCCTAGATCACCGTACAGAGGAGCCACCCTAACTCCCCTGCAACACAAGACTGGGACCATTCCTGATGCAGCGCAAGCTAACATTGATGATGCAGCACAAGCTAACATGGTTTTAGGTCGTTCGGAGGAAACCTCAGTTTTAGGTCGCTCGGGAATTTTAGGTCGCTCACGACCTAGTGAAGGCCGTTCACAACCTAACGTGATGATGAGTCGGCCAAGCGACCTAATAAGGCAGAAAGACCAACCTCGCGAGTTACAGCAACCGAGACAACATGTCTTAGGTCGGCTACGACCTAGTGGGGATTCGCGACCTAGCGAAGAACGCTCACGAGTCAACTTGATGGGTCGCTCAGGTGATAGGTCGTGAAGTTGATAGGTCGCGAAGTTGATAGGTCGTGTGAAGAAGATTATGAAGAATTCCTGATTGCCGCTTCTTTAGGTCGCAAACGACCTAACTCATAAGTCGCGTGAAGTATCCCTGTTGCTGATAGGTCGCGTGTGTGTAGGTCGTTGATTGATAAGTCGTCAATGTTGTAAATATGTGTGTGTTGTAATGTTTTTTCTTATGCCGTTTGAGTCATAGGTCGTTGAGACGTAGGTCGCGACCTTATTTAGGTCGTTAAGTCGTATGTTGTGTATGTTGCTAGGTCGCGTGCAACCTGGGTCGTGTTAAGTCGTGTTATTTTTAAGTCGTAGGTCGCGTGGCGACTTATGTTGAGTCGTTCGATGATAGGTCGCTGCCGACCTATGCTAAGTTGTGTATGCGAGTCTTTTACATATTGTAAGCCTATAAATAGGCATGGCATGGGTCATTTGTAACTCGGTTATTATTGAATAAAATTCTTTTTTGTTAGCTTTGTGCTTTCATTAAATCGGTAGTTGAGTGTGATCTCCTATCTCCACCTACGGTATTCGAGTGCGCCCGAATCAACGTTCGTTGAAGCCAATTCGCGGAATCAAGTGCGCTTGATCAACGCTCGAAGAATTGTAGATCTTTTTCCACGGTATCGTGCGCGATCAACGTGTCAGAGATAGCTAGAATTCGGTATCTTCGGATCAACGAATTTGGGCCTTTCAGTATTTCTCAATCCACCGATTGCTACTTTCACCATTTCATCTACTTTTCGTAATTCCACTGCGTCAGTTTGGTATCAGAGCTAGACCTAGCCAATCATAGCTAAGCCGTGTCTTGGAGCCGAGTTGAAGTTGAAGTTTTGTAACAACCCTGTATTTTGTAATTATTTTATTGTATATTTTAATTATTTTTAATGTAAGATTTTGATTTAAAAACTTATTTTACTTATTTGAAATGATTAAATTTATTATTTAAATATAATCTTTATTTTTATATGAGTTATAATTCCAAACTTGTGTAAGTTGAATATTTGCCTGAAATGTTGATTTTGGTCAAAATAGTCAAACTGTGACTTTTAACTTAAAATTTTAAAAGTTTAAAATTGTAAGTTTTTTCTTTTATTATGAAAGTACATTAAATTCTAAGAACACCACTTTTCGTTTCGTTGAGTTTGGATGTAAATTGTGAAAGTTATACCCTTTACAATATTGTGCGTATATAGGGTTATTTAAAAATGACTATTTTAAATTGTATAAGTTACTTCTTCTTGGTTATATTTTATTTTAATATGTGATAATATGTTATATTATGTATATTTTGACTTTTAAGTATTTTTAAAATGATAATATAATTTTTCTAAAGTTTATTTGAATTTATTTCAATTTATAAAGCCTAGTTGGTATTTACTGCATTTTTCTTTATTTAACTTTCTATTTAATAAAAATTAAATTATTATTTTACCTTGAAATTTTTTTAAAACCATTTTTAATTCAAATTTTGTGTTATAATATTTTTTTCGTGAAGTAATAAATTTTCCACAGTCATTGGAGATTTTCTTGTAATTTTTATGTCAGGGTTGCTATTTTTAAGCAATTTCTTATTTCCTTTTTCTATTTTACTTAAAATACATTATTTATTTTATTTTATTCTTACTTAGTTTCGGTTTTAAATAACATTTCTGAGTTTATTTTGTTTTTATAAAGTTAAAAAGAAAAGGAAATGCAAAAGGTTTAGAAAGTTAAGAGATCTTAAAAGCCCGAAACGTAAAGACGTTTTATCCGTTTCTTTTTGCAATTAATACATCAATTTATCTTAGCCATTCCTTTCCTCATCCTTTGCAGCCGACTCCATCATATTATTCACGAATTTTCAAGCTCCAAAACGCTAAAAATCATGGCTTCCATCTTGAGAAAAAAATCTGGTAATGGCTACATCTTTTTCTACCTTTTTCTTCTCATTTTCTATGTATTTTGCCTAGTTTTCTATGCTTTCTGGATTGGCCTCTACCACCCACCATCACCACAATACTCTCCACCATCCCCTACCACTCTTCCTTAGCATCATCTCCAGCCATCATTTCAGATCCATCCATGGCCACACCTCCCTTGGTGACAAAACACCACAAAATTGCAAATAATGTCCAAAACGATGCCCTAGCCACCACTATTACTTCACCACTTCTAGCCACGACCACCACCTCTAGACATGACTACCACCTTACTACCACCACTACACTTCATCTTAGCCTCTGTCCAGATCTGAAATTGACATGGCCAAGACTCCATGAACCAAAACTCCACAAAAACAATGCATAAAGCCTTGGAACAATCATGATAGCCACCTTATCACTTCATATCTTCATCCACCACCTTGGCCACCACCATAGGCCGCTACCACCACCTTTTCCAGACCTCCCCACACCCCTCCATCTACTGTCCAAACCTATACAAGTATGGCCAAGCCCCACTTGACCCAAGGCCGAGCCTTGTTGTGCTCAAAAACTTCATATATGTTGCCTTGACCAATTGTATGCTTCATGTCATAACCCTACCACTCTATACTCCTTCTAACCGTGAGTTATGGTGCCAAACCTGAGCTATATCATCATCATGGATGAACCCAAGAACCTCCTAGGCCAAGCATTTGAATGGTTAAAGTAAGGTCAAGTAATCTATTCCTTTGTTGCTTCGTATTTTCATTGTTTCAACATTGTTTTGCGTTGAATATTTATGTGTATATTTTCTTGTTTTGGTTATTGTTTACAAGACAAATATCAAGGCTCTCCATTCATTCAAATCAAAAGTCATGCTATATCGTGCTTGTCATGCTTTTGGAATCGTACTTGTGTTTGTTGTTTTGGTCTTCAGCTTGAAAAAGTGAGTCTTTCTCACTCTGACATTTATACTTATGAAAAGTGAATTGATGACAAGTGTTTAGTAATAAAAAATGTTTATGCAAGTTAATGATGATCATATGATATGCTATGCCATATTATTACCATGTTCTTACCATGTTTAAACTGTTAATTTTCACCTGACATCTGATATATGACTGTATATTGTGATATTGACCTTGTTTATATTATTCCTGTATATGATTACAATGCAAGTTCCCTGTTAGAATAGAATCATTAGGGCTGAAATGATAGGCCTGATTTATTTTATTTAATTTATTTTAACTTGGGATTGCGGGTTTGAAATGATAAAACCCGGATTTTCTTTGTAAATTATGGGTTGAAATGATATATTACCCATATCACTTTACCTAGCATAGAAAATTATATACAGGCCCGTAGTTAAAATATGTTTTTCTAAAATTTTAAATATTTTAGAAATTTAATTATTATAATATTTTGATTTTAAATTTAAAAAAAAGGATTTTTGTAAATTATTATTGATTTTCTTAATAATTGTAAGTGAAATGAATTAATGAAAAAGTTAGAAATTTTGAACGTGAGTTATTTTGGAAATTTTGATTTAATTATAATTGGAAATTTAATTGAATATGAAATTATGATAAATTTGTGATAATTTGAATTTAAATGAATTTAAGGTGATTTTTATATCATATTAATGATTTTAATAAAGTTGAAATGTGAAATGAATGAATATTGTAAGTTGAAATTTTGAAATATAACTAAAACTGGAAATTTATGAAATTGACGTAAAAGTGAACTTTTAGTTAAGTAAATAAAAATAAAACAAAGTTATATTTGAGGATTTAAACTTAAGTGTTAAGTTGAAATTTAATGTAATGGATTTTAAAAATTCAACATTGCAATTTAATAAGTGAATTATTATTAAATCTTGATTTTTGAATGGAAATTTAACTTTATAAAATCATGAATTTGAGGAAAATTAAATGATGTTTATAAATGTGATAAATGTATGATTTTATAAGTTAAAATGTTTTAAATAAAAATATAATCGGTTGAGAAATTATATTGAATATTTGAAGTTAATTGACTGCATTTTTGAAATGCTATTAATTACAATGTAAATGATATTACGGCATTTGTAAATGCTGAAGTTGATGATAATGAACTAAAAAGCTAAATTGAATTAAAAGCTATTATAGCAATTTTTGTAAGTGCTATAAATTGTTGAATTTAACTAAGTTTATTCGAAATTTAAGTAAACCATATTACAACATTTTAAAATGTCGTCTTTTGATAAATTGAACTGTTTTGAATGTAACTTTCCGTAGCGTTTTCTAAATACTGCGAAAAATGAATTTTCACTGTTTTAATAAACTTAAGTGAATAAATGAACTTTGGAAGTTGAAATTTTGGCAATTTAATAATTTAATTATTAAACATAATAACTTCATTTAATGATTAAAAATGATTTTGGAATATAAACTGTTTTGAAATATGAATTGAAATGGTATTTTAAATTTAATAAAATGAATAATGATTGAAATGTGGTACTGAAAGATATGATATTTTGATATTAAAATGATTTGAAACGAAGTTTTGAAAGATATGATATTTTGATATTAAATGATTTGAAAAATGGACTTTTGAAAGATATGACATTTTGATATATTAAAATGATTTGAAACGAATTTTTGAAAGATATGATATTTTGATATTAAATGTTTTGAAAAATGAAGCTTTGAAAGGTTATGATATTTTGATGTATTAAAATGATTTGAAAGGAAGTTTTTAAAAGGATATGATAATTTAATATATTGAAATGGTTAGAAATGACTTGATATTTATTTTGATAAATATTTGAATTGAAAGATATGGTATGATGATATATTGAAATGGTTTGGAAATGATTTACTCTTTATTTTGATAAAGATTTGGGTTGAAATGATATTTTATTTTGAGGTATAAAATATCGTTTTAAAAGTTATAACTACGGGTTATAATAACGATTGGTTGTTAAAGAGACCAGGATCAGATATTGTCTTATAGCCGGCCAATACCGAAAACCACTTTAACAACTGTGTACGCGGTGGAGATTCTAGAATGAAGTAGGATGGTGGCGACGTTCTCGAGGTATATTACGTGGACCCAACTCCCGTGAGTTTGCATATATGACTTAAACAGGAGCTATACCGGGCTACACAAAGGGTCGCACCCTTTCATCGAGCATGCTCCATCGGAAACCATTCTATTACTTTTGTGATTCGATATGTGGCGCCATTTTGATTCGGGGGTATTGTTCGAGGTGGGCGGAAGCTGCTGGCTTGCCGTCACCACCGGTCCGGGAGTGCAAACGGTGTATCCACCCTGACATTGCCTCGCGTGCCGTGTCATATCCTTATATCGAGCCCACTACGATTTTGGTTTTAAAGATCCGACCGCGTTAAGGTTCACCATCCCCTTAACGCTATTTTCTATATGATTATACTTTACTGATTAGACACTACCGTATATAGCGTATATTACTACATAGTAAATAGTTTAACGGATTCTTAGGGGATGGGCGGTTCCAAGCATCCTTTAAGTTACTGATGCATTTTGTTACTGTTCACTTGAGTTGATTTACAGTTTATAAGTATTTATGTCCTGGATCGAGGGTTTTGTGTTTTGCTTTACGCTCGGGTCAGATTGATTGAGTTAGCATTCAAGATTCACCTTTGGCGTTGGAGCTTTCCTTGAAGATCCAGCCATCTATTTTGTTTCAGTATCCAGTGGTTCAGTGATGTATCTGATTTGTACCTGATGTATCCTGTTACTCTTCTGTTGTATCTTATTTAACTCTGATGTATCTTATATTTTATATAGTAGCTTCATGAACTACTATCTCTTTTTCTTCCGCTGCATTTTTATATACTTTGTGTCTGTGATTTTTATTTACTTTATATTCTGAGGTTTGCCAAAATTTTATTTACAACACGATATTTTGAGCAATTTAATTCCAACATGAGTGTCTGCCTATGCACTTGTAATGGATGCGAATGGTTGAAAATACCTGGTTGTTACAGTTGGTATCAGAGCTTTGGTAGCTCTAGGCAAAACTCAACATATGGAGTGAATGTATTTACAGAACCACTTACATTCGAGTTTGAATCTCTTCTTTTTTGACTCAATTCCTTTGAATTTTGGAACGTTCCCTACGATTCCAAAATCCATTCGTATCCTTCACTATTCATCTTCTTTTGACTCTGGAGCATTCCATAACTCCGCTTCGAATGATCTTTCTAGTGAGTCGGTGGTTACGCCAATTTCAAATTGAATTGAAAAAGGGGGAAACTCCTTTACAATTAGCATCGATTCACCAGAGATTCTTATCTATCCTTGGTTTAGATGCTAATATCTTTTGTTATTCCAAACTCTAACTCTTGAGGTCGAATGTAGATTTACCCTAGAAAATCCACATCGATCTTATTCTTTAAGTCATGGTTGACCCGGTTAAGGTTGCCCGTGATTTATATAAGCTTATCCATCTTCCTATTCTGTTATTTAATTATGTCATCCTTGTTTCCAACTTATTTTTAAATCATAATCTCCTTTGATTTTTGTTAATCAAAAAAATTTGAATCTCTATCCTTCTTTGAAAATCTATTCATGTTTAGTGTATTTGTAAACTAGTATTTAAAATTTAAAATGTTTTATATATTGTGTTGTTTGAGTTGTTGATGTTGAGTTGGGTTTCTGATCGATACGTTTGATCAGCGCTATCGATAAGATTTCCAAAACACTTTGACAGAACAAACGGACACAATATATTTTAAAAAATAAATTTGGTTAATGAAATAAATTTTGATATATAAGTAAATTTATGGAACTTAATGAAATGAATTTAAAACAAGAATTTGAGGATTTAAATCCCGATTATTTCGAACTTTGGTTTAAAGTTTTAAAAGGTTATATTATTTAAAGTATTTTGAATAGAATTTGTTTTCAAAGAATTTTTAAAGGTTTAAAATTAGTGCTTTTCTCTTTGTCGCTGGAAAATAACTTCAGTGATGATCGCGACATCATCGACGTTCATTTTCGAGTTTCGAAGTTAGGAGACTGTTCTGTAGTCTTGCTACAGCTTTGTTTTGGGAAATTAAATTGATTTGAATTTCTAAAATATGACTTGATTTATAATATATATATATATATATATATATATATAGATATATGATTGAAATTTGATTTGACATATTATATATGTATATATATTATTACTTATCTCTAAATGGTTTGAAGAAATCGGAAATTTAATTCTTAAATTTTATTTTAAAGAATAATTCAAAAAAAAAATCAATCTATCAAAATTTTGGATGAATATCAAGCATGAAATGATTCTAATTGGAAGGTTTATTTGTATAATACAATTGCATTCAAATATAACTTACCAAAATTTCAGAAGTTAAAAATGTAATTGGATAATATACAATATAAAAAAGATGTATAAATAAAATTTGAGTGGTTATAATAAATGATATACACTTAAATTTTAAGTTATAAAACGATTAACAGAGTTAAAGAATAATAAAGGGTAATTGAATAACTTGCAATAAAACAATGTTAGAAGAACTAAGAATAAAATAAAGCAGTTATAATAAGTGTAAGTATATTTAACATCAGTGATGAATATATTGAGAGGAATAAATTTAAGTTTAATTAGGAATAAAGAAGAATTAAATTTATTAAGTACAATGTGAGTGTAATAAATGATTATTTTTCAAACCTATGGTTTTAAAAATTGTTAATTTAAGATGATTGGATAATAAAATAATGAAATTTGGGGTAGTTAAGATTTATTTAACTTGTGTAAAGATTTATTCTCTATTTAAGTTGAAATTTCCATTCTTTCAAATTTATTTCCTTATTTTGTTCTTCAAACTATCTTTTGGTTGTCCTTATTATCCTTATCTTGCTATAGACCGGTATAGGCATCTTTCTATAATCTTTCTGTTTAGAAATCTTTCTATAATCTTGATAGACCTTTGGTAATCATTTTGAATCCACCTTTTTCGTGCTTTTGTTCTTGATTCTGGAGGATCTTGGAAAGATCACCTCCACCTTGTTAAACTTACCTACAACAACAGTTATCAGGTATAACTTCAATCTTCTTGTCATCTTATCTTAATCCTATTTCACTCTATCTTTTCTGTGCCCTTCCATACCTCATTCCTTTTCGGGGACGAAAAGTTTTGAGTGGGGGAGAGTGTAACAACCCTGTATTTTGTAATTATTTTATTGTATATTTTAATTATTTTTAATGTAAGATTTTGATTTAAAAACTTATTTTACTTATTTGAAATGATTAAATTATTATTTAAATATAATCTTTATTTTTATATGAGTTATAATTCCAAACTTGTGTAAGTTGAATATTTGCCTGAAATGTTGATTTTGGTCAAAATAGTCAAACTGTGACTTTTAACTTAAAATTTTAAAAGTTTAAAATTTTAATTTTTTTTTCTTTTATTATGAAAGTACATAAAATTCTAAGAAAACCACTTTTTGTTTCGTTGAGTTTGGATGTAAATTGTGAAAGTTATACCCTTTACAATATTGTGCGTATATAGGGTTATTTAACAATGACTATTTTAAATTGTATAAGTTACTTCTTCTTGGTTATATTTTATTTTAATATGTGATAATATGTTATATTATGTATATTTTGACTTTTAAGTAATTTTAAAATGATATTATAATTTTTCTAAAGTTTATTTGAATTTATTTCAATTTATAAAGCCTAGTTGGTATTTACTGCATTTTTCTTTATTTAACTTTCTATTTAATAAAAATTAAATTATTATTTTACCTTGAAAATGTTTTAAAACCATTTTTAATTCAAATTTTGTGTTATAATATTTTTTTTGTGAAGTAATAAATTTTCCAAAGTCATTGGAGATTTTCTTGTAATTTTTATGTCAGGGTTGCTATTTTTAAGCAATTTCTTATTTCCTTTTTCTATTTTACTTAAAATAAATTATTTATTTTATTTTATTCTTACTTAGTTTCAGTTTTAAATAACATTTCTGAGTTTGTTTTGTTTTTATAAAGTTAAAAAGAAAAGGAAATGCAAAAGGTTTAGAAAGTTAAGAGATCTTAAAAGCCCGAAACGTAAAGACGTTTTATCCGTTTCTTTTCGCAATTAATACATCAATTTATCTTAGCCATTCCTTTCCTCATCCTTTGCAGCCGACTCCCTCATATTATTCATGAATTTTCAAGCCCCAAAACCCTAAAAATCATGGCCTCCATCTTGAGAGAAAAATCTGGTAATGGCTACATCTTTTTCTACCTTTTTCTTCTCATTTTCTATGTATTTTGCCTAGTTTTCTATGCTTTCTGGATTGGCCTCTACCACCCACCATCACCACAATACTCTCCACCATCCCCTACCACTCTTCCTTGGCATCATCTCCAGCCATCATTTCAGATCCATCCATGGCCACACCTCCCTTGGTGACAAAACTCCACAAAATTGCAAATAATGTCCAAAACAATGCCCTAACCACCACTATTACTTCACCACCTTCATACTTCACCATGGCACCACCTCTAGCCACGACCACCACCTTTCTACCACCACTACACTTCATCTTAGCCTCTGTCCAGATCTGAAATTGACATGGCCAAGACTCCATGAACCAAAACTCCACAAAAACAATGCATAAAGTCTTGAAACATTCATGATAGCCACCTTATCACTTCATATCTTCATCCACCACCTTGGCCATCACCATAGGCCGCTACCACCACCTTTTCCAGACCTCCCCACACCCCTCCATCTACTGTCCAAACCTGTACAAGTATGGCCAAGCCCCACTTGACCCAAGGCCGAGCCTTGTTGTGCTCAAAAACTTCATATATGTTGCCTTGACCAATTGTATGCTTCATGTTATAACCCTACCACTCCATACTCCTTCTAGCCGTGAGTTTTGGTGCCAAACCTATGCTATATCATCATCATGGCTGAACCCAAGAACCTCCTAGGCCAAACATTTGAATGGTTAAAGCAAGGTCAAGTAATCTATTCCTTTGTTGCTTCGTATTTTCATTGTTTCAACATTGTTTTGCGTTGAATATTTATGTGTATATTGTCTTGTTTTGGTTATTGTTTACAAGACAAATATCAAGGCTCTCCATTAATTCAAATCAAAAGTCATGCTATGTCGTGCTTGTCGTGCTTTTGGAATCGCACTTGTGTTTGTTGTTTTGGTCTTCAGCTTGAAAAAGTGAGTCTTTCTCACTCTGACATTTATACTTATGAAAAGTGAATTGATGACAAGTGTTTAGTAATAAAAAATGTTTATGCAAGTTAATGATGATCATATGATATGCTATGCCATGTTATTACCATGTTTAAACTGTTAATTTTCACCTGACATCTGATATATGACTGTATATTGTGATATTGACCTTGTTTATATTATTCCTGTATATGATTACAATGCAAGTTCCTTGTTAGAATAGAATCATTACGGGCTGAAATGATAGGCCTGATTTATTTTATTTAATTTATTTTAACTTGGGATTGCGGGTTTGAAATGATATAACCTGGATTTTCTTTGTAAATTATGGGTTGAAATGATATATTACCCATATCACTTTACCTAGCGTAGAAAATTATATACAGGCCCGTAGTTAAAATATATTTTTCTAAAATTTTAAATATTTTAGAAATTTAATTATTATAATACTTTGATTTTAAATTTAAAAAAAAAGGATTTTTGTAAATTATTATTGATTTTCTGAATAATTGTAAGTGAAATGAATTAATGAAAAAGTTAGAAATTTTGAACGTGAGTTATTTTGAAAATTTTGATTTAATTATAATTGGAAATTTAATTGAATATGAAATTATGATAAATTTATGATAATTTGAATTTAAATGAATTTAAGGTGATTTTTATATCATATTAATGATTTTAATAAAGTTGAAATGTGAAATGAATGAATATTGTAAGTTGAAATTTTGAAATATAACTAAAACTGGAAATTTATGAAATTGACGTAAAAGTGAACTTTTAGTTAAGTAAATAAAAATAAAACAAAGTTATATTTGAGGATTTGAACTTAAGTGTTAAGTTGAAATTTAATGTAATGGATTTTAAAAATTCAACATTGCAATTTAATAAGTGAATTATTATTAAATCTTGATTTTTGAATGGAAATTTAACTTTATAAAATCATGAATTTGAGGAAAATTAAATGATGTTTATAAATGTGATAAATGTATGATTTTATAAGTTAAAATGTTTTAAATAAAAATATAATCGGTTGAGAAATTATATTGAATATTTGAAGTTAATTGACTGCATTTTTGAAATGCTATTAATTACAATGTAAATGATATTACGGCATTTGTAAATGCTGAAGTTGATGATAATGAACTAAAAAGCTAAATTGAATTAAAAGCTATTATAGCAATTTTTGTAAGTGCTATAAATTGTTGAATTTAACTAAGTTTATTCGAAATTTAAGTAAACCCTATTACAACATTTTAAAATGTCGTCTTTTGATAAATTGAACTGTTTTGAATGTAACTTTCCGTAGCGTTTTCTAAATACTGCGAAAAATGAATTTTCACTGTTTTAATAAACTTAAGTGAATAAATGAACTTTGGAAGTTGAAATTTTGGAAATTTAATAATTTAATTATTAAAGATAATAACTTCATTTAATGATTAAAAATGATTTTGGAATATAAACTGTTTTGAAATATGAATTGAAATGGTATTTTAAATTTAATAAAATGAATACTGATTGAAATGTGGTGCTGAAAGATATGATATTTTGATATTAAAATGATTTGAAACGAAGTATTGAAAGATATTATATTTTGATATTAAATGATTTGAAAAATGGAGTTTTGAAAGATATGACATTTTGATATATTAAAATGATTTGAAACAAATTTTTGAAAGATATGATATTTTGATATTAAATGATTTGAAAAATGAAGCTTTGAAAGGTTATGATATTTTGATGTATTAAAATGATTTGAAAAGAAGTTTTTAAAAGGATATGATAATTTAATATATTGAAATGGTTAGAAATGACTTGATATTTATTTTGATAAATATTTGAATTGAAAGATATGGTATGATGATATATTGAAATGGTTTGGAAATGATTTACTCTTTATTTTGATAAAGATTTGGGTTGAAATGATATTTTATTTTGAAGTATAAAATATTGTTTTAAAAGTTATAACTACGGGTTATAATAACGATTGGTTGTTAAAGAGACCAGGATCAGATATTGTCTTATAGCCGGCCAATACCGAAAACCACTTTAACAACTGTGTACGCGGTGGAGATTCCAGAATGAAGTATGATGGTGGCGACGTTCTCGAGGTATATTACGTGGACCCAACTCCCGTGAGTTGGCATATATGACTTAAACAGGAGCTATACCGGGCTACACAAAGGGTCGCACCCTTTCATCGAGCATGCTCCATCGAAAACCATTCTATTACTTTTGTGATTCGATATGTGGCGCCATTTTTATTCGGGGGTATTGTTCGAGGTGGGCGGAAGCTGCTGGCTTGTCGTCACCACCGGTCCGGGAGTGCAAACGGTGTATCCACCCTGGCATTGCCTCGCGTGCCTTGTCATATCCTTATATCGAGCCCACTACGATTTTGGTTTTAAAGATCCGACCGCGTTAAGGTTCACCATCCCCTTAACGCTATTTTCTATATGATTATACTTTACTGATTAGACACTACCGTATATAGCGTATATTACTACATAGTAAATAGTTTAACGGATCCTTAGAGGATGGGCGGTCCCAAGCATCCTTTAAGTTACTGATGCATTTTGTTACTGTTCACTTGAGTTGATTTACAGTTTATAAGTATTTATGTCCTGACTCGAGGGTTTTGTGTTTTGCTTTACGCTCGGGTCAGATTGATTGAGTTAGCATTCAAGATTCACCTTCGGCGTTGGAGCTTTCCTTGAAGATCCAGCCATCTATTTTGTTTCAGTATCTAGTGGTTCGGTGATGTATCTGATTTGTACCTGATGTATCCTGTTACTCTTCTGTTGTATCTTATTTAACTCTGATGTATCTTATATTTTATATAGTAGCTTCATGAACTACTATCTCTTTTTCTTCCGCTGCATTTTTATATACTCTATGTCTGTGATCTGTGATTTTTATTTACTTTATATTCTGAGGTTTGCCAAAAATTTATTTACAACACGGTATTTTGAGCAATTCAATTCCGACATGAGTGTCTGCCTATGCACTTTTAGTGAATGCGAATGGTTGAAAATACCTGGTTGTTACAAGTTTGGTGTTCATCGTGTTCATCGTTTGTTGCAACAAGTTTGGAGTTTTCGATCCATATTCTTTTGGATCAAAGTGTGGAAATTGTTTGAATCTTGGCCGTGGAAGTTTGCACGCCAAAGTGTTTGAATTTGGAGTTGGGGCCGAACCAAGTTAGGTCGCAACTGTGTGTGACGAGCTTAGTTAGGTCGTTGCACTTTGAAGTCGAGCTAGTGGTTGTGCGAGCTAAGTTAAGAGGCCGTGCTTTGTTTGTTTAAGTTTAAGTTGAAGTTTGAAGTTGGCATTTGAATTGTTGCAGTATTTGTGTTTGATTCAACCATGCCGTCGAGGAGAGCTAACCGCCATCAAAATGTTGAAGCGTTGTATAGAAGAGAAGAAGCCGAGCAAATGGAACAATGTATCAATGAAAAATTTGATGAAGGCATTGCAAAGTTAGAGAAACTGATGATTGACATGAATGAAGGTCAAAGAAGAAGGTCGCCAATATCGAACCATGGAGGAAACAGAGTTTCGCCATCGGTTACGGAAGCGAGGAGGGTGTCACCGCAATTTTTTAAAGAAAGAAGAGAAACATCAAATTCATCGAGGAGAGATCACCATGACTTTGGACATGAAGAGAGAAGAACTCCACGTGAGTTTGAAGATGAACCATATAGAGATGAAGAGAGACATAGTAGAAGAAATATGCATGATCGAAGGGATGATGATGGTCGAAATCGATATAGACGTACATTTGATTTTGATGAACAGGGCGACAGAGCTAGCATTCATTATCGAGATCGAGACCAAGTTCGAAATTCATATCGGGATGTGGAAGATGATCATCTTTGGGAATCGGGAATGAAAACCGAAATTCCAGAATTCAAGGGTAGTATGGTTGCAGAAGAATTCTTAGATTGGTTGTCTAATGTTGAGGAAAATTTTAACTTTAAAGAAGTTCCTGAGCATAGAAGAGTGAAGTTAGTTGCTACAAGGTTGAGGGGGAGAGCTTTAGCATGGTGGCAGCAAACTAAACTTACACGGGAGAGAATGGGAAAGTCAAAAATTGAATCATGGGAGAAAATGAAGAAGCTGATGAAGGGCACATTCTTACCTTACAATTATCAATCGCTCGTGTATCAGAGATTGCAGAATCTGAGGCAAGGGACGAAGACTGTTAATGATTATGTCGGCGAATTTTATCAACTGATTGCTCGAAATGACATTATGGAGACGGAGGAACAATTGACGGCTAGGTTTGTTGGGGGGTTGAGAATGCAGATTCAAGATATGGTGAACATGTTCGATCCTAGATCTGTTGCTGAAGCACACTAGAAGGCGTTGGCTTGGGAGAAGCAGGGAAGACGAGGTGGTGGTGTGTTTACAAATTCCAACAATCAAGTGAAGGGTGCTAGTGGGAGTTCCAATGTTTCTAAAGTTGTTGCAAAACCAGTTGTACAGGAGGTTGCGAAGGCGATGGTCAATAATAATTTCAAGTGCTATAATTGCCAGGAAGTGGGTCACAAAAGCAATGAATGTCCAAAGCCGAAGAAACGAGCTATGATAGCTGAGGTTGAGGATGAAGATATAGAAGCTGAATGTTCTAATTCACCACTTGTTGAGGAGGAAGAAGAGTTGTCCGGAGATGAGGGCTGTAATTTGATGATGAGGAGGTCTTGTCTAACACCGAAGCAAGAAGATGATTCTAGTTGGTTGAGGAGCAACATTTTTCAGTCAACATGCACTATTCTGGGGAAGGTTTGCAAGTTTGTTATTGACGCTGGAAGTTGTGATAATATTATTTCTACCGAGGCTGTGAAGAAGTTGGCATTGAAGACCGAGAAACATCTGAAACCTTACAAGTTAGCTTGGTTGAGGAAGGGTGGTGAAGTGAAGGTTTGTCGAAGGGCTTGTGTGAATTTTTCAATTGGGAAGAAATACAAAGATGAAATTTGGTGTGATGTTGTGGACATAGATGTATGCCATTTGTTGCTGGGGAGACCGTGGCAGTATGATAGAGCGGTGCAACATGATGGTCGTACCAACAGTTACAGTTTCATGTTTGAGGGCACAAAAATCACTTTAGTTCCCAAGAAGCGACAACCAGAAGAAAGCAAGTTGGAGGAGATTGAAGAGCTGAAAACTTTGCTATCTTTAAAGGAGTTTGTTAAGGAGGTTGAAGAGGAGCCTGAAGTATTTTTGTTGATTGGACGAGAGAATAGTGAAGTGGTGGAAGTTCTTGAAGAAGTAAAGCCAGTGCTAGAAGAATTTGAAGATGTATTTCCGGAAGAACTGCCGAAAGAATTGCCACCGTTGAGAGACATACAACATCAAATTGATCTAGTGCCAGGTGCTGTTTTACCGCACAGGCCACATTACAGAATGAGTCCGAAGGAACACGAGGAGTTGAGAAGGCAAGTGGAAGAGTTACTTGAAAAAGGGCGCATACAAGAGAGCTTAAGTCCTTGTGCTGTGCCAGCATTGTTAGTGCCTAAGAAGGATGGTTCGTGGAGAATGTGTACCGATTGTCGGGCATTGAACAAGATTACTGTTCGCTACAGATTTCCTATGCCTAGACTGGATGACTTGCTAGATCAGTTGAGTGGAGCTGTTATATTTTCAAAGATTGACCTTATGAGTGGTTATCATCAAATTCGAATCAGACCAGGGGACGAATGGAAGACAACATTCACGACGAGGGAAGGATTATATGAATGGCTGGTTATGCCGTTTGGTCTATCGAATGCACCAAGTACATTCATGAGGGTGATGAATCAAATTTTCAGGCCGTACATTGGGAAGTTTGTGGTAGTTTATTTTGATGATATTCTGATCTATAGTGCTAGTACAGAAGAGCATATTCAGCATTTGTGGAAGGTGTTAATTATTCTTCGTGAAGAGCAGTTTTATGCAGCAACAAAGAAGTGTGTGTTCATGACTCGAAGTGTTTTATTTTTGGGGTATGTTGTATCTGAGAAGGGTATCCAGGTGGATCAAAGTAAAGTTGAAGCCATTAGAAATTGGCCACAGCCCAGAACTATTACTGAAGTTAGAAGTTTTCATGGGTTGGCATCATTCTACCGAAGATTCATTCCACACTTCAGTAGCGTGATGGCACCAGTTACTGATTGTATGAAGGAAAAGAAATTTATGTGGTCAGAGGAAGCAGGGTTTGCTTTTGAGAAGATCAAGACATTATTGACGTCAGCGCCAATTCTTGTATTACCAGACTTTCAGTTGTTATTTGAGCTACATACTGATGCATCTAAAGTTGGGATTGGTGGAGTATTGAGTCAGAGCGGAAGACCAGTTGCTTATTTCAGTGAGAAGTTGTCAGGAGCCAAGTTGAGATATAGTACTTACGATGTTGAGTTTTACGCAATTGTTCAAGCTATGAAACACTGGAGACACTATCTATTTCAAAAAGAGTTTATTCTTTACACTGACCATGAGGCGTTAAAGCACTTACAAGGGCAGGAAAAGATTTCAGCAAGGCATGCATCGTGGATTGCCTATTTGCAGCAGTTTACTTTTGTTTTAAAACACAAATCAGGGGTGACAAATCGAGTAGCAGATGCATTGAGCAGGAGAAGTCATTTATTGACGACAATAAAAGTTGAAGTAACGGGGTTCTATATGCTTCCAGAATTATTTGTCGATGATCCTTATTTTGCCAAGGTGGTAAATGATGTAGAGAAGGGAAAGACGGATGAGTACATGTTAGTGGATGGTTTTCTGTTCAAGGGGGATAAATTGTGTATTGCAGATAGCAGTTTGAGAATGAAGACTATCAAAGAATTGCACAAGGAAGGACATGTGGGCCGTGATCGTACAATGCAGTTGATAACGAAATCTTATTTCTGGCCGTCAATGAGGAAAGAGGTTGAACGGTTTGTGGAGAGGTGTCATATTTGTCAGGTTTTGAAGGGAACCGCGACCAATGCAGGATTGTATATGCCGTTACCTGTACCGAATAAACCTTGGGTTGATGTGAGTATGGATTTTGTTTTGGGTTTGCCTAGAACTCAAAGGGGTAACGATTCCATTTATGTGGTGGCTGACCAGTTTTCAAAAATGGCACATTTTATTGCTTGTAAGAAGACGGCGGATGCTGTTCATGTTGCTCAGTTATATTTCAAAGAGATCTATCGACTTCATGGGTTGCCAGAGTCTATTGTTTCGGATAGAGATACTCGCTTTTTGAGTCATTTTTGGCTAAGTTTGTGGAAGATGGTCAGAACGAAGCTGAATTTTAGTAGCGCTTACCATCCGCAAACTGATGGACAAATAGAGGTGGTTAACAGATCATTGGGAAACTTATTAAGATGTCTTCTGAAGGACAATTTGAAGAGCTGGGATTTGAAATTGTGTCAAGCGGAGTTTACTCACAACCATGCGGTTAATCGAAGCACAGGATTCAATCCATTTCAGGTTGTTTATTCGGCAATTCCAAAGGGACCGTTGGATCTAACAACAGTGTCATATCAGAAGGGAGTTGTTAAGCGAGCTAGTGACTTCGTTAATGAGTTACAGGAGTGCCACAGAACTGTTCATGAACGATTGCTTGCGTCTAATGAAAAGTATAAACAACTGGCAGATAAGAAGCGGAGAAGTGTGAATCTCGAGGAAGGTGATTTGGTTTACGCAGTGTTGACAAAAGACGTTTTCCGATGGGAACGTACAATAAATTGAAGGCGCGGAAAATTGGTCCAATTGAAATTTTGAAGAAAATCAATGAGAATGCGTATCAGTTGAAGTTACCAGAAAATGTTCATACTTCTGATGTTTTTAACGTCAAATACTTAATTTCGTATCATGGAAATGAACTTGTGGTGGAAGAAGATAGTGAAAATTCGAGGTCGGATTTCTGTCAACCAGGG
This sequence comes from Allium cepa, assembly GCA_030765085.1. Lineage (NCBI taxonomy): Eukaryota > Viridiplantae > Streptophyta > Magnoliopsida > Asparagales > Amaryllidaceae > Allium > Allium cepa. The sequence continues at coordinate 177,306,138 of CM060946.1, forward strand.
GAGGATGATGCAGCGCAAGCTAACATTGATGATGCAGCGCAAGCTAACATGGTTTTAGGTTGTTCGGAGGAAACCTCGGTTTTAGGTCTCTCGGGAATTTTAGGTCGCTCACGACCTAGTGAAGGCCGTTCACGACCTAACGTGATGATGAGTCGGCCAAGCGACCTAATAAGGCAGAAAGACCAACCTCGCGAGTTACAGGAACCGGGACAACATGTCTTAGGTCGGCTACGACCTAGTGGGGATTCGCGACCTAGCGAAGAATGCTCACGAGTCAACTTGATGGGTCGCTCAGGTGATAGGTCGTGAAGTTGATAGGTCGCGAAGGTGATAGGTCGTGTGAAGAAGATTGTGAAGAATTCCTGATTGCCGCTTCTTTAGGTCGCGAACGACCTAACTCATAAGTCGCGTGAAGTATTCCTGTTGCTGATAGGTTGCGTGTGTGTAGGTCGTTGATTGATAAGTCGTCAATGTTGTAAATATGTGTGTGTTGTAACGTTTTTTCTTATGCCGTTGAGTCATAAGTCGTTGAGTCATAGGTCGCGACCTTGTTTAGGTCGTTAAGTCGTATGTTGTGTATGTTGTTAGGTCGCGTGCGACCTGGGTCGTGTTTAGTCGTGTTATTTTTAAGTCGTAGGTCGCGTGGCGACTTATGTTGAGTCGTTCGATGATAGGTCGCTGCTGACCTATGCTAAGTCGTGTATGCGAGTCTTGTACATATTATAAGCCTATAAATAGGCATGGTGTGGGTAATTTGTAACTCGGTTATTGTTGAATAAAATTCTTGTTTATTAGCTTTGTGCTTTCATTAAATCGGTAGTTGAGTGTGATCTCCTATCTCCACCTACGGTATTCGAGTGCGCTCGAATCAACGTTCGTTGAAGCCATTTCGCGGAATCAAGTGCGCTTGATCAACGCTCGAAGAATTGTAGATATCTTTCCACGGTATCGTGCGCGATCAACGTGTCAGAGATAGCTAGAATTCGGTATCTTCGGATCAACGAATTTGGGGCTTTCAGTATTTCTCAATTCACCGATTCTACTTTCACCGTTTCATCTAGTTTTCGTAATTCTGCTGCATCAATTCCTTACTGAACAGTCCCGAACAAGACAACCCCGGTAGTTGTTGCAATCAACTGCCCCACATAGCCGAATATAAAGGGACTTCTAGACAGGGGTAAATCTCGTCCTACTTGGGCATGACCCACTTAACCTTGATGCACCTCCCCTGTTTTAGCCATTCCTGGTTGATGGGGCTTGAGGCTACGATTACCTTTAGAGAACACATCTCTTAGAATGCTCATCCTCCACCTGACGATGTTCTGAAAGCATTCAATCCATACAAGTTCGTTTCGGGTTCGAACGAAACCGAAGGGATTATCTCGTTACACTCATTTTGGAATCACCCTCAGAGTTAAAGACGATAACCCTTGCACTCTGAATCTTCATCTTCACTTGAGATTCATGACCTATCGTTAATTTGGATCGATGTGGTTTTCGGATATCCAAACATGGAAACCTGATCCCGGTCTCATCGAAATCCAAACGCCATCTTTTAGGTCCATGTTGTTTTAAAGTTTAAAACAATACAATTCAATATTATCTATACACACACAGATAAATAATTCACAATTTCACAATAGATAATCAACATTATCACTATAAACAGATAATTCATATTATCATCACAGTAGATAATTCATATTATCAACTCAATGCAACCAAAGCATCCATATCACACAACCTTACTCATCTCATATCTGAGATCTCAACTATTCAGGGCAATCAATATCAAACAGCATTCATAAGCAATGACTTTTTTATTACCATTCTATAATTAATTTAAAATGAATTGAATTAATTACTTCTTCCCTAATTAATTTAAAGTAAATTAAATTAATTACCTCATTACATAAATCTTGCTTACATATCCATTAATTAATTACAAATCAATCAATTAATTACCCTCAACAAATTACCCTAAATTAATCACCCTTGATTAATTATCCTTTAATTACATTCAAGTAATTAACCTCAAATTAATTTCACAAATTAAATATTCTAAACTAAATTCAGTAATTAACCTATAATTACTTCATTAATTAATTAATTATAATTAATTACATTAATTAATTCCTTCATTGGTTAATTGTTCTTATTAATCAATCCTTAATTACACCATTAATCACATAAATTAATGATCCCTAATTATTTTATTTATAATTACCCTATTTAAATTAAGTAATTTAATTATCAATTATCCATATTGATTAATCACTCTTGATTAATCACATTAAGTAATTAATTACACTTAATTAATTACATCTCTTAATTATCTTTAAATAACTTAATTAACCAATTCTTAATTAATTACACTAAGTAATTAATTATTAATTACTTTCTCTAAGTAATTATCCTTCATATGAATTACACAAAGTAATTAATTTCTAAAACTCTTCCATTACCCGATTATCCTTCAATTTAATTACATCCAGTAATCATCTTCTTAATTACTTAACTAAGTAATTATTCTTTACTAATTACATTGAGTAATTACCTCTTAAATTATTCAATGATTATTTAAATTAATTAAATTTAATTAATTAACTTAAACTAATCAAAAATAAACTTAATTAATTAACTTAAACTAATCAAAAATAAACTTAATTAATTAACTTAAACTAATCAAATTAAACTTAATTTATTACAATTAGTAATTAATTTCTTAATTACTTTCATTAAACAATTACACTTAAACAATTTAAATGATTATCTTTAAATTAATTAATCTAATTAATCATTAAAAATTAATCACATTAATTAATTATTAATAATCCTATGTTAATGACCTTCATTAACCATTAACAAAGCTTTAATTACTTCTTTAAAGTAATTAACTGGGATTAATAAATATTAATTACAAATTAATTTATCTATAAAACCCATTAATTAATCTCTAACTATTTAATTAATCAAGTGATAATCTAAAACTTAATTAATTTTTAATTACTTTATTAATGAATACAAATCATTAATTTAAAATCTAATCTTATCTAAATAATGATTTCTTAATTATAATTTTAATTAATCTTAAATTATCTTACTTAATCCTTTGATTAATTAAATAAAAATCTTAATTATTTAATTAATTAACACAAACCATTAATTAATTAAATTAATTAATTATCCATCTTAAATAACTTAATAATTTAATGAATTAAAATCATTAAGTCCTAATTAATTTTAAGATAAACCTTAATCTTATTCATGATTTAATTATCACTAATAAAGTATTTTTAAAAAAACAATTTTCCTTTTTAAATTTCCTTTAAATTCCATTTTAAATTCAAGATTTAAAAAGAAAACAATTTGAACTTAAACAAAAATTAACAATTCAAAAACTTTTTAATTTCGTTTTAAAGAATTACTTATCTTCTAAGGTAAATTGATAAATAGTTTTAAATCCCTATTCAATTTAAATCAATTTAAAATATACTTTAAATATTCCAAGTTTTTTAAACATTTTAAATTCAAAAACTTTGTTTTATTTCAAACTAGAATTCAAACTAAGCTTTGAATCCAGATTTAAACTTAAATTTTAAAATCTTGTTTCAGTCTTATATTTCAGATGTTAGAAAATACTTTAACATTCAACTTATTTACAACACTAGAATTTATAAGCTTTATTTTCCTTTCAAAACTTAAGATTCAAATTCAAATTTGAATTCAGATTTAAAATTAAAATTAAACTTAAATCTCATTTCAGATTTCTAAAACACTTTATAAATACTTTAACATTTTAAAGTGGTTAAAACATTTCATTTTTATAAAAACTTATTTATTTTAAAAAGTAGAATTCAAACTCATTTGAATTCATATTTAAATTTATTTCAAAACTTTCGTTTACAACATGCTTTGCTTCTTCCCTTTTTAAATTTAGTTTAAATTCTAAAACTGGAAACTTGTCAGGTTTCAAAAACCTGAAACCTGTAATCTAAAGTTTACTCGAGAAAAGCTAACATTGCCCCGAGTCCAAAATCGAAAATCTTCGAGTTACATGCTCGAGTTACTCGAGACAAACCCAAGTTCAAAACATTTTCCCAAAGCAAATAAGACTCTGACACACAAACCTGCACCGTGCACCGTGCACCACCCACGACGAAGCTCCAACCATCGCCTACGCTTCCCACACATCCACGATCAACCTTGAACTTGAATCCGACCCCCAGAATTTCACATCCCCTCGAATTAAAAATCGAGATACAATATCCAAACCTGGAACACAGAACCTCCTCAAAAACCCAAACCTGAAATATCACTTCGTTCTCATACTGCCGATCACCAAAATGGCAATGCCTCCAGCCACATCCTCTTTTACAACCCCTCATCCAATTCCCAAACTCTGGTGGAGCTCGATCCACCAGAGATGATGAACGAACACATTAAATACCCAACCCAAAAACTAGGGTTACTGATAAGATTGACCTCCTGCCGCCACCACGTCAACTTCACCTGACATTTTTGCCAAGATACCAGATCCCTCTACTTCGTCCATTGTGAACCCTGACCATCCAAATCAACCCGTTCGCTAGAAAACACCCCAAACAACATTTCCAGATAAATACAAACTGCTCCCATAATTCAGTGTTAAAAATAATGTTTTCTGTTTTAAAAATCTTGTTTTCATATAAGGTTTCGGAACACAAACTTAATTTAATGAATTAAAGAATTTAAATTTTAAACAAAACTCATGTTTCCTGACCATTTTGGTTTCCAGAGAAAGTTTGTATTTATTTTAACTTAATTAAAATTTCAAGCTTAAACTTATGATCACACAAACAATTTATGTTTGTACTCAATTCATAACAATAATTAGATCAAGAGCTAGGGGATTTAAATAAAAAAAATGGACTTGAATCTGGGAACATTGTCATTGCAGACTACATCATACATGCACATATCATTCATCCATATATACACAAATATACTTGTAAATATTCACACAAGCAACCTTACTTCCAGAGAAATTCAGACAATTAGAATCATACTAACATTAGGCAACCATAATTTAACTTAAGTAGTTATCAAAAATGTTACTCACCTGATATTCAGAAGAACAGAGCACCATTGAAAATGAAAAGGCTTGAATTTTTAAAAATTGAGTTGCTCCTTTGTTCATGATTTCAAAAACTTGAGTTGCATGCTGTTGAAACTGAAGTACTTATGCTCCCTGACCAAAACTACATGCATGTAGGCTTGAAAATGCTGGCATGCTGATGATTTTCTAGGGGAAGAAATGCAGGGTTGATTTCTTTGGGTTTTGAAAATGCAGACATTTGATTTTTGCAGGAATTTATTTCAGGTTGAAATGAAATGCAGGTTTGCTTTTGAAGGGGTTTTGAGTTTCAGATTTTTTTTGATTTTTCTTTCTTTGATACACTGAGCTTTTGATTAAAAGATAGGAAAAGAGTGAAGGGGAAGAAATTATGGTTTATAAGAGCTGAAATTAATTTAACAAAATAAAGAAAGAGATAAAAATAAATTGACACTTGTCATGTTGTTTAGTTCATACATTAACACATGTATTTAGATTACTAATATGTTAACACATGTCTTGTTATTTTTTTTATTTTAAATGTTAATAAAAGTTTAACTTAATTTATATACTTATATAAATATATATGTGAATTTCTTATTTAAAGAAAATGTAAATAAAACAAATTATAAATTAAAGCTTATCCAAATATTTAAGAATCTATTATTTTGAATTTCAAAATAAATTCCAAATTCAAATTAAACTTTTGAGATCCAAATTAAATTCAACTTATTCAATTTAAAATGATAATTTCATTTTCTTATTTTAATTCTTTTTATATTTAAATAGAAAAATAATATATTATTAATATGGCTTGAAAATAACAAATTTAACAATTTTAAATGATTTATAAAAGAGATTATAAATCACTTTATTATTAAATGAATTAAGGTCATATACTATATTGTAATTTAAACTTATATATAAAATTTTCAAATCACATTAATATCAAGTAATATTTAAAAAGAAATAAAACAAACTTTTATTTAATTTAAAAATTAAGCTAAGATATAATTTTAAACAATAACATTTATTTTAAGTATTTACAAATCATATAGTTATTAATTAAAATAGCTTTGAAAAACTTAATATCAATTTAAATCATAATTTCCAAATTATTAAATATATTATTAGAATTTGAAAACAAAACTTTATTTATTAATTAAATTCCAAATCAAAGATTGTCTATAATATATATATACAAATATATATATACATTATAAATAGAAACATTTATTTAGTTTTTAAAAGATAAAATCACTAATTAAAAATTTATTTAATTAGATTGTTAAACCAATTCATATTTTATTAATTAATAAGATCAAACCAATTTAATTTTAGATAAAGATCATTAAATTGATATTGCCAAAAATTCCGGGATATCACATTCCTTCCCCCTTAAAAGAATTTCGTCTTCGAAATTTAAAAAAAGGTAATTTAATAATCTATTTAAAAGATTTTAAATTTTAAAACACAAGCATATATTATCAACCATATGCTAACAACCATAGCAACCAGTTCACCCAAACAAACAAATTTAACTATCCAGACAAAAAAAATTCTGAATAGAATTTTCTCGAGTTTCCCAAATATAAACACCGGGATACTCGCTCTGCAGAATCCAAACAATCAACACTATTAAGCTATAGAACTCCTACTCATCTAGATCTACAACTAAACAAGATATCAGACTACAGACAAGTCTGACTCAACAATCAAATCTCCTAGAACAGCTGATTCCACAACTCAGCGATAGATCATACACGTACTCCATCAGAGATACGTGAAACACATCGAATTCCAGTTGTTCAAACTGGCAATTCAATCCATAAGTCCAAAAACTTATCCAAAACAAAACACAGAAGAGATCCAAAACACCTCGAAGCTAGCTTACCAGACTTACCAAAATTTATATCTCCTAAAACCGGAGAAAACTTATCCAAAAATCAGATCTTCGATTCAGATCCACAAAACTCTTCAGATGATCCTGGGCTGCCTACATCCTACCTGATCAGCTCAATCCTCGCTGATGTCTCAAGAAACAAACTGGACCAAACCCAATCCACCAGAAAGATCCTCCAAGATCAACCATGATCAAGAACAAACTCCATTCGCAACCATCAGAAGAAAACAAACTTCTCCTATCCGGAAAAGAAAAACAGATGCACTCCCAAACTGCTTCCTCTGCACAACTCTGATCTGTAGTAGAAAAGAATGCTGATGAAGAACATAATCACAAACTGGACAACACAACCTAGAAAATCTTTGATAACCAAGAGAAAACTCAGATGTTCCTCCAATCCTGAGTTGCTTCAACAAACTCCATTTCAAGGAACCAACCTTCAACTAGTTGAACCACCGGTAACACTCTTGGAATCCTGGTCGATGCCAAAATCAGTCCCCATATGTTGACAAAACTCTGACTTCCTGAAGACATCCAGAAAAATCTCTAATAATCCAAGAGAATACTCAACCATCACAAGTCACTTTTGCGATCAATCCAGACCAAATTCCAAAGAAAAACTGTCATCTCTTTACCTATCAGAACAGCTTACGCTTATCTAGCCAATCCATCGAAGAAAAGAATCCACTCTGCTGCTTTTGAACTCCATCTCTCAGACACTGCTAAGCCAGAAAACTCTGCCGACACATAGAACACTCCGAGCTGCATTGCTGACTCATATACCAAATAATTCCTAATCCAAAACTCTTCGAGAAACTCGGACTTCAAACCAAACAGAAACACCCTGTTGAACTCAGCCACAACACCAAAGCAGACCTACTTCCTCAAATTTGTTCCAAAGAAATCATCTTCGGAAACATCCATAGTCACTGCATCTCATCACGTAGCTACTATTTCCTGAGGTATCAAGATACCATCACTCACTTCTGCTTTGCCAACAGATCCAAACTCTACCCATTCAACCTCAAAGATGAACTTTGAACCTTAACAGGTTACCTTCAGAGATCGATGAAATCCGTACATCACTCAAAGCTTACTCGAGACGGTATTAGGTCTGTAGTCTCAACAGATACACTTCCAACCTCAAACATTCAAACTCCAACCAATGGTAGTAGTCGTGTTGCACACACCACTACCTTATCTACCTTATAACTTATATTGGAAAACCCAAAAGGGTAATCCAATAGATAGGTAGAAATATATATATATATATATATATATATATATATATATATATACACACACACACCAAAATTACAAATACGCTCTCTCAAGAAAGAAACACTCCAAAGCCTAGGTATTCACTCAACCTAGCGCTCTGATACCAACTATGACGACCCGACTTTTTCTCCACAGAAAGTCGTATCATCTTTAAGAAAGAAAGGGATAGAAAAGAGAAAAGAAAGAAGAGAAAGAAGAAACTACACTAGATTCTCAACTGCAGAACGAATAAATTATATTAATAACATAAGTATTACATAATACACAACAATTATCAGAGTTACACAGCATACACAACACATACTAGACAGTTATAAACACATGTCTAGTTATTACAACTCAAAATAACTCAACAAAGAGATACCAACACAGAGAACACACAAGGAAACTATATATCTAATGTCGAAGCTTCCTGCTCCAATGCTCCTCCATAATTTGTCAAAGCTAACCCGAATCCCTTGGCTACTCATTTGAGTAACCAAGAGTCTAAAAAAACAAAAGATAAACTACGAGTCAGACATGGATCTGGTGTAAGTAACAGGTTAAGGTTGCTTAACTTTAAAAATCCTTTGAAAAAAAAGGTATCACGTAAGACTTCCCACACATAAACATGGAAAACTTTTTACCTTATGCTAAGCAAAACATTTGATAGGAAATCCGGTGATATTATAATAGTGTCTAGGGTTTTCAAATAAATAAGAAATAGCCGAAATTGTTACATGATTAAATTCCAGCTACTAGCCACAAAAGTGGGTAATACGATCAAAACGTTGGGACTTATTGGATTTTGGATTCCATACCATGGCAAGGCTACTTGGGTACCGTCCATCACTTAACGTGGCCTAGATCACCGTAACGAGGATCCACCCTAACTACCCTGCAACACAAGGCCGAGACCATTCCTTACTGAATAGTCTTGAACAAGACAACCCCGGCAGTTGTTGCAATCAACTGCCCCACACAGCCGAATATAAAGGGACATCTAGACAGGGGTAAATCTCGTCCTACTTGGGCATGACCCACTTAACCTTGCTGCACCTCCCATGTTTTAGCCATTCCCGGTTAATGAGGCTTGAGGCTACGATTACCTTTAGAGAACGCATCTCTTAGAATGCTCATCGTCCACCTAACGATGTTCTGAAAGCATTTAATCCTTACAAGTTCGTTCCAGGTTCGAACGAAACCGAAGGCATTATCTCATTACACTCATTTTGGAATCACCCTCAGAGTTAACAATGATAACCCTTGCACTCTGAATCTTCATCTTCACTTGAGATTCACGACCTATCGTTAATTTGGATCGATGTGGTTTTTGGATATCCAAATACGGAAACCCGATCCCGGTCTCATTGAAATCCAAAACGCCATCTTTTAGGTCCAAGTTGTTTTAAAGTTTAAAACAATTCAATTCAATATTATCTATACACACACAGATAGATAATTCACTATTTCACAATAAATAATCAACATTATCACTATAAACAGATAATTCATATTATCATCACAGCAGATAATTCATATTATCAACTCAATGCAACCAAAGCATCCATATCACACAACCTTACTCATCTCATATCTGAGATCTCAACTATTCAGGGCATTCAATATCAAACAGCATTCATAAGCAATGACTTATTTATTACCATTCTATAATTAATTTAAAATGAATTAAATTAATTACTTCTTCCCTAATTAATTTAAAGTAATTTAAATTAATTACTTCATTACATAAATATTGCTTACATATCCATTAATTGTTTACAATCATTCAATTAATTACCCTTAACAAATTACCCTAAATTAATCACCCTTGATTAATTATCCTTTAATTACATTCAAGTAATTAACCTCTAATTAGTTTCACGAATTAAATATTCTAAACCAAGTTCAGTAATTAACCTGTAATTACTTCATTAATTAATTAATTATAATTAATTACATTAATCCTTAATTAATTGCATTAATTAATTCCTTCATTGATTAATTGTTGTTATTAATCAATTCTTAATTACACCATTAATCATAAAATTAATGATCTCTAATTATTTTATTTATAATTACCCTATTTAAATTAAGTAATTTAATTATCAATTATCCATATTGATTAATCACTCTTGATTAATCACATTAAGTACTCAATTAATTACATCTCTTAATTATCTTCAAATAATTTAATTAACCAATTCTTAATTAATTACACTAAGTAATTAATTATTAATTACTTTCTCTAAGTAATTATCCTTCATATGAATTACACAAAGTAATTTATTTCCAAAGCTCTTCCATTAATCAATTATCCTTTAATTTAATTACATCCAGTAATTATCTTCTTAATACTTTACTAAGTAAGTATTCTTTACTAATTACATTGAGTAATTACCTCTTAAATTATTCAATGATTATTTAAATTAATTAAACTTAATTAATTAACTTAAACTAATCAAAAATAAACTTAATTAATTAACTTAAACTAATCAAAAATAAACTTAATTAATTAACATAAACTAATCAAAATAAACTTAATTTATTACAATTACTAATTAATTTCTTAATTAATTTCACTAAGTAATTACACTTAAACAATTTAAATGATTACCTTTAAATTAATTAATATAATTAATCATTAAAAATTAATCACGTTAATTAATTATTAATAATCCTATGTTAATGACCTTCATTAACTATTAACAAATCTTTAATTACTTCTCTAAGGTAATTAAATGGGATTAATCAATATTAATTACCAACTAATTTATCTATAAAACCCATTAATTAATCACTAACTATTCAATTAACCAAGTGATAATCTAAAACTTAATTAATTTTTGATCACTTGATTAATGAATTCAAATCGTTAATTTAAAATAAATCTTATCTAAATAATGATTTCTTAATTACAATTTTAATTAATCTTAAATTATCTTACTTAATCCGTTAATTAATTAAATAAAACCCTTAATTATTTAATTAATTAACAGAAAACATTAAGTAATTAAATTAATTAATTATCCATCTTAAATAACTTAATAATTTAACGAATTAAAATCACTAATTCCTAATTAATTTTAAGATAAACCTTAATCTTATTCATGATTTAATTATCGTTAATAAAGTATTTTAAAAAAATAATTTGCCTTTTTAAATTTCCTTTAAATTCAATTTTAAATTCAAGATTTAAAATGAAAACAATTTTAACTTAAACAAAGTTTAATAATTCAAAAACTTTTTAATTTCATTTTAAAGAATTACTTATCTTCTAAGGTAAATTTAAAAATAGTTTTAAATCCCTATTCAATTTAAATCAATTTAAAATATACTTTAAATATTCCAAGTTGTTTAAACATTTTAAATTTAAAAACTTTGTTTTGTTTCAAACTAGAATTCAAACTAAGCTTTGAATTCAGATTTAAACTTAAATTTTAAAATCTTGTTTAAATCTTATATTTCAGATGTTATAAAATACTTTAAGATTCAACTTATTTACAACATTAGAATTTATAAGCTTTATTTTCCTTTCAAAACTTAAGATTCAAATTCAAATTTGAATTCAGATTTAAAATTAAACTTAAACTTAAAATCCTATTTAAATCTCATTTCAGATTTCTAAAACACTTTATAAATACTTTAACATTTGAAAGTGGTTAAAACATTTCATTTTTATAAAAACTTATTTATTTTAAAAAGTAGAATTCAAACTCATTTGAATTTAGATTTAAATTTATTTCTAAAGTTTTGTTTACAACATTCTTTGCTTCTTCCCTTTTTTAATTTAGTTTAAATTTTAAAACCGGAAATTTGTCAGGTTTCAAAAACCTGAAACCTGTAATCTAAAGTTTACTCGAGACAAGCTAACATTGCCCAGAGTCCAAAACCAAAAATCTTCGAGTTACATGCTTGAGTTACTCGAGACAAACTCGAGTTCAAAACATTTTCCCAAAGAAAATAAGACCCTGACACCCAAACTTGCACCGTGCACCCTGCACCACCCACGCCGAAGCTCCTACCATCGCCTATGCTTCCCATACATCCACGATTAACCTCGAACTTGAATCCGACCCCCAGAACTTCAATATCCCCTCGAATTCAAAATCGAGATACAATACCCAAACCTGGAACACAGAACCTCCTCAAAATCCCAAATCTGAAACATCATTTCGTTCTCCCACTACCGATCACCAGAACGGCAATGCCTCCGACCACATCCTCTTTTGAAACCCCTCATCCAATTCCCAAACTCTGGTGGAGCTCGATCCACCAGAGATGATGAACGAACACATTAAATTCCCAACTCAAAAACTAGGGTTACCGATAAGATTGACCCCCCGCCACCGCCATGTCACCTTAAACCACCACCTGACATTTTTGCTAAGATACCAGATCCCTCTACTTCCTCCATTGTGAACCTTGACTATCCAAATCACCTCGTTCGCCAGAAAACTCCCCAAATACCATTTCTAGATAAATACGAACCGCTCCCATAATTCAGTGTTAAAAAATATGTATTTTATTTTAAAAATCTTGTTTTCATATAAGGTTTCAGATCACAAACTTAATTTAATGAATTAAAGAATTAAAATTTTAAATAAAGCTCATGTTTCCTGACCATTTTGGTTTCCAGAGAAAGTTTGTATTTATTTTAACTTAATTAAATTTTTAAGCTTAAATTTATGATCACATAAACAATTTTTGTTTATAACTCAATTCATAACAATAATTAGATCAAGGGCTAGGGGATTTAAATAAAAAAAATGGACTTGAATCTGGGAATAGAGTCATTGCAGACTACAGCATACATGCACATATCATTCATCCATATATACACATATATATACTTGTAAATATTCACACAAGCAACCTTACTTCCAGAGAAAATCAGACAACTAGAATCATACTAAAATTAGGAAACCATAATTCAACTTAAGTAATTATCAAAAATGTTACTCACCTGATATTCAGAAGAACATAGCACCATTGAAAATGAAAAATCTTGAAATTTTAAAATTGAGTTGCTCCTTTGTTCATGATTTCAAAAATTTGAGTTGCATGCTGTTGAAACTGAAATGCTTATGCTCCCTGACCAAAACTACATGCATGTAGGCTTGAAAATGCTGGCATGCTAATGATTTTCCAGAGGAAGAAATGCAGGGTTGATTTCTTTGGGTTTTGAAAATGCAGACATTTGATTTTTGTAGGAATTTATTTCAGGTTGAAATGAAATGCAGGTTTTCTTTTGAGGGGGTTTTGAGTTTTAGATTTTTTTGATTTTTCTTTCTTTGATACACTAAGCTTTTGATTAAAAGATAGGAAAAGAGTGGAGGGGAAGAAATTATGGTTTATAAGAGCTGAAATTAATTTAACAAAATAAAGAAAGAGATAAAAATAAATTGACACTTGTCATGTTGTTTAGTTCATACATTAACACATGTATTTAGATTACTAATATGTTAACAGATGTCTTGTTAATTTTTTTATTTATTTTAAATGTTAATAAAAGTTTAACTTAATTTATTTATACTTATATAAATATATGTGTGAATTTCTTATTTAAAGAAAATGTAAATAAAAAAAATTATAAATTAAAGCTTATCCAAATATTTAAGAATCTATTATTTTGAATTTCAAAATAAATTCCAAATTCAAATTAAACTTTTGAAATCCAAATTAAAGTCAACTTATTCAATTTAAAATGATAATTTCATTTTCTTATTTGAATTCTTTTTATATTTAAATGGAAAATAATACATTATTAATATGGCTTGAAAATAACAAATTTAACAATTTTAAATGATTTATAAAAGAGATTATAAATCACTTTATTATTAAATGAATTAAGATGATACACTATATTGTAATTTAAACTTATATATAAAATTTTCAAATCACATTTATATTAAGTAATATTTAAAAATAAATAAAATAAAGTTTTATTTAAATTTAAAAATTAAGCTAAGATATAATTTTAACCAATAACATTTATTTTAAGTATTTACAAATCATATAGTTATTAATTAAAATAGCTTTGAAAAACTTAATATCAAATCATAATTTCCAAATTATTAAATATATTATTAGAATTTGAAAACAAAACTTTATTTATTTATTAAATTCCAAATCAAAGATTATCTATAATATATATGTATATATACATGTACAAATATATATACATTATAAATAGAAACATTTATTTAGTTTTTAAAAGATAAAATCACTAATTAAATATTTATTTAATTAGATTATTAAACCAATTCATATTTTATTAATCAACATTATCAAATCAATTTAATTTTAGATAAAGATCATTAAATTTATATTGCCAAAAATTCCGGGATGCACATATCTACTCGGTTCACAGGGCCACCATCATCCCAAAGCTTCTCCCTTGAGCTGCCACGAAGTCATCAAAGAATTGAAATTGAATCAAAGGATATTGATAGAGAAATGATCGTTTCCTTATTGTTGCAGGGTATTGACCATTTGAAGTGATACTCCCACGTCCCTTACCAAATCCTTTTCTTGCACTCATACTTACTATCAGTGGATAATAAGAGAATTTACTGAGGTGTACCGACGGATATCTTAGGGATATACTCGTTCTAGGGTATACTTCACCCTATCTCTAATGAGTTACCTAATGTGTTATACTCCAAAAGCTAAAGTTCGACCTTTAGCACTGACATCAATTATAAAGATCCTGACTTGACCTTCGAAAATCGACATCGAATACATCACTTGTATTCGAATGCCGCAGATCCAAACATCGAATCTGGTTTGCCGGAGCTTATAACACATTAAGTATAACAACACAGCGGAAGAAAATGAATATCACTGATACACAGTAGTTGATTACAACGATACAACACAATGATACAATTGATATCAACATCAGAGATACAAGATAACAACGGAAAATAACACAACTAGATGGTCTAAACTTTGCAACCATCGACAATGGAAAGATAACTCCAATAGAATTCATCTCCAAAAGAATCCAATACCAAAGATAAGTTGAACCAAAAGCTCGAACCACCGTCAACACTGAAGTGAAGCAACTTGATCCAAATGCAATTGCTAATATCCAGAGATTGAATGCTATTGAAGCTACATCTACTATTCGACTATCTGAAAATCCAACTCTAGACTGCCCGTATGGAAAACTGTGGGCACCCAAAGTTTAGAAAGGGAACAATAAACTCCAGACCAGTCATGGGACTGGTATGGGCAAACAAAAATAGTTTTTCGTTTAAAAGAAAAACAAAAGAGTTTGAAAGAAATCTGCAATACTTTTTGGAAAATGAAACTACCATAAGGCCTCCCACCGCACACACAATGCAAATGCAGAATTGGAGGAGATTTCACCTTATGGTAGTCAAACATGCTTGATACGCATATTATTATTAGTGCATAATGTAGAAAATATTTCGAAAGTATAATATTAATCTTAGCCAGCATAGACATTTCGCACTTATGCCCACTACAGCTACCATGTTCAATGGCAGGTTACCGACACATTCCATGGCAGGTTATACAACTAAAACCATACAGAGTGCGTATTGTTTCTTTGGATTTCCAACAAATGGTCAGAAAAAAAAACTTCCCACATCAAATGGAACGCCTCTTGAGGGACGTCCCCGAGAACCTAACCGGATCTTACACAAGGCCGGGTTACCTCTGTAACTAGGTAACTACTGACATGAGTATGCCACCCCCCAGTCGTTACCAACCTTTATCTGAGGCACCTATCAACCAACACTACAAAGCAATAATTTTGCAGCAATAATTTGTTCTACGGTTTTCTAAACCGATAGAATTTCCGTCGTACGAACAGCTCCATACCATGATACCACTTATAATCTAGAAGGAAATGGACATAGCCTCAGGGGGCGCTACCCCTAAATAACCTTGCTACCATGATTCTTGTTTCGACCATTACTGGGTTGTAAGGTTCGACGAAGTCTCGTCCACAAAGCTACACGTTTCACAAATCCATGCTTTGATCAACAAATGATCATCAGCACTTCGTATGCCACATTACCAAATTGGGAATGTATCACTAGTAACCATCAACTACATAACCTCTGAGCTCGTACGTCTCAGAAAAGGTTGTTAAGCTAAGAGAATAAAACTCCGCCGCCAAAAAGAAATGTATTTGATAAAAACCGGCTTTACATCTCAAAGTGTAACGCCGGACACATATCCATACTAGTCTGTTCCATGTTCGAACAGAACCGAAGGCACTTCAAAAGAAGCCCTTGCAATCTGGGCATCCACAATCTCGATCGGACTCCCCATCACATATGGAGATCTCTATATCATAGCAACTCAGTGTAGAGTCATTCGACAGGTTATCCTATCGTTCACGAAGACATCTGGTCTTCAACACCATCTTCATATGCTTTCCATTTCGTCGTATCACTATTCGAAATGAGTTATATGGCACAAAGTCCTCTTCCGGCTAAACTGAATAGTGGGCACAATATTTTAAAAACATATGGATATTGGAATCTCAGTTAAGTCACAACTTATACCCAAAACTTTTCTTCAAATGGTTTAAACAAATTACCATTTTCAAATCTTTAAACGAAAAGATTCACTTCACAAAGTTCCCCAATCTTTCACAAAGATTCATTTACGGTTTTCAAAACTATTTCCAAGGATTCATTCATAATTTTCAAAACAATTCCCCATTTCAAATCTTTTATATAAAAGATACACCATTTAAAATCCTTTTCAATTTCAAAACAAGGTTCAACCATCTTTCACAAAGATTCATTCATAGCTTTCAAAATTATTTCTATTCCATTTCAAACTTGAAATCTTTCAACACAGATTGAAAATCCTTTCTTTATATGAAAGCTGTTATTAATTGAAAAAAATAGTTTTTGTTTCGGAAAAATCCGATTACATTTGCACAAGTTAAAGCCCTTCAAGTCTAAAATTTGGGTTAAATTCAAATTCCCAAAACAATGCTTTTTAAAATGGTTTAAAAACACATTTATAGATTGTGTAACCTTTTTAAACCAAAATTTCCAAACATAGAATTCAATTTCAAATCTTGAATTTAAATTCAAATCAAATTATTTAGATTTCAAAAATTAATCAAGTTATTCAGAATAACTTTTATCTTTAAAACTCCCTTTCAAAACTTTTCACATTTAACCCAATTCCATTTCCAAAACCATTTGGATTCAAAATTCAACTTTAAAACCATTTCAAAGATCTATGACTTAACAAAATTCCTTGCGCAATCCATATTTGTGTGTGTATGGTGTAGTCTAGGGGTTTTACACAATAGTGCAACGTTATCAATTATCATAAATTTAAGCACAACAATATCGATAAGCGGTATATTCCTATAACGCTCATCTTTATTCATAGATTCACAGATAAATAATATACATTTATCATAGATAAATAAATAAATTGCATTCATCCCAGCTCAAACAAAAGAATTCATGTCACAAAGCATCATACATCATGGATATCAAACCATTCAGAGCATTCAATGCAACACAAACATCCATAAGTAAGGTTAATTAATCATCTGGTTAATTGAAAACAGATTAATTACTTATGAATAAATTTACTAATTTTGGTTAACTAACATTAATTAATTATAAATCATTTTGATTAATTATTCTTTAATCATGTATTAGTTAACTACTAATAATAAAATAATTAACCTTTAATTATTAATTAATCAACCTGTAATTATTAAATTATTATTCTTAATTAATTTATTATCCTTTAATTAACTATTCTTAATTAATCCCATTAACTAATTACTCTTTAATTAATTATCATTCGTTAATCACCTTTATTAATTAATTAACCTTTAGTTAATTAATTATTCTTAATTAATCACATTAATTAATTATCCTTAAATTAGTTATTCTTTGATCACTTGATTAATCAACCTTTAATCATAAATTAATTACTTTTAGTTAAGTAATTATCATTAAGCAATTAATTACCTTTATTACTTACTTAATTAATTAATTATATTAATAAATCATTCCTTAAATACTTTCATTAATTAATTAGTCTTTAAATCATTATTTAATTAACCATTATCATGTAATTAATTTACCTTAATTCTTAAATGATTAACCCTAAATTAATCAAAAAATTAAATCAATCACCTTGATTTAAAACAAATAAACCTTTAATTAATCACATTGATTAATTAATCACCTCTCTTAATAATCAATTATTAAATTTCACTTGAAAGCATTTAAAAAATAAAATAAATAATATATTATTTTAAAAAACAAATCAATTTTAAATATTTAACTTAAAAATAAAATTTTGAAACATTGTTAAAAACTTATTTAATTTTCATTTTAACTTCTAAAACATGACCAATATATTTGAAAACTTGATTTAATTCATCATTGCCTTTTTAAACTTTAATTCACCCTCCTATATTTGTTAAAACTTGATTTATACATTTATATAGTTTAAAACTTCATTAAATATTCAGCTAAAATTCTAAAACCTGCTGTATTATCATCGACCCGAGTAAAAATACAAAAACCCCGAGACACTCTCGAGCAATCATGCGATCCCATTTTAGTTCGAGTCACACATGCAATCTCCTCGAGCTTGACCCATGCACATTTCTTCTTCCCCAACTACCATAGCAACTCAGATACGCCAGCAACCTCATGCACATGCACTGATCGACGGCGATGCTTCGACATCCATGACCATCACCAACAAATCCCCTTCGACCACCTCAAGCCATCTGACCACCCAAAAACTCGAATTCAACTCGAAAACGAAATCGAGTAGGTTGAAACATTTGAACCAAAAACTAATCACAGGAAAATGCCTCGCCGACGACAATCGCAATCACCATCATCCACATCATCGAACCCAAAATGGCGCCACCTTCCCATGCATCACTTTCCCCTCGGTCCCATTGACTCCGATGCGCCAACGTTGACGCAATTACTTCAAGAACTACGGCAACCCAAACCAGGCTTTAAACCATACTTCAACCTCGCACGGCTACCTTGGTGCCAAAAAAATCATCTATTATTTTTCCACGAATCTTCCTTCATCAAACTACCACTAGCCTCGACCTCGATAAGCAACACACCATCGATCATCATGAATTGACAGAAAGGCCAATTCTGATCAACTCGAAAATTCATCTTTGTTACAATCTTTAAAATTTTGATTTTATTATGAAAATTCATATATTTCCATTAAAAATCTAGTGGTACGATCTAAACTTAAAATAATGATCATCAAATTTGGACTTCAATTGATTTCTTGCTGTATTTTTCCTATTTTAAATTAAGTACTTAATATAAATTATTTGAAACCATTTTTTAAATGGATGTTATGGTTTTACAACCATCTTTTATTTAGATATCATAACCTAAAGAGGATCAGAGATGAAGATTTTTTTGATTTTCAAATAGATTTTAAAACCTGAAACTAAGACAAAAGTAAACGTATTTGTTTCTAGATATGCACACAAAGTATGCAGGCATATATTTCATCCATACAAATACAATCCACAACATATATTCAATATTGATCACTTGCAAACCATAGTAAATATATGGGTTTAAGGTTTTTTTGCTCACCAATTTTGAAGACAGAGGCCTGGAACTGGAATCTGGAACTTTTGTTTTGATCTTGATGATCGAGAATGTTTAATTTAACTGAAGTGAACTTAAGTTTTGTTTGATCTTTTTTTAATTCCAAGGTTTGCAATTTACAGAGGATTTGTTTTAATTGCTTCCAGTTTTCCTTTCCCTTGTTTTTGATTTTGAGTTTTTCCAGGTAAAAGTTGTTTGATCTTCATTTTTCAGATCTTTTCTTAAATTTTCTTTGAGCTCTTGGAACTTGATTTTGATCTGTTGCTTGATCATGTTGAACTTGAACACTTTGTTTCAGGTTGAAACAGATCTTTATTTTTCCATTTTGTTTTGATGTTTGAATTTTCTTGCCTGAACTTGCATGTTTTCCAGGCTTTGATTTCCAGTTTGAACTGTTGAATTTGTACATGCTTGATTCAGTTTTGGGTTTAAACTTTTCTTTGATTACTTTCTTTTTTCTCAGATCTTATTTCCTTTGTTTGATCTGGTTTTGATCTTTAGAGGTTTAGGAAGGAAGAAATTTTGAATAGAGAGAAAAAAAATATACAGGTTTCTCACTTTTCTTAAACATGTCATTAAATTTTTTTTAAGAGAAAATAATTTTCCACTTGTCTACTTTAATTACACTTGTTATTTGTATGATGCTAAAGTTCACAAATGTCATTTGTGATAATTTTCTGTTTAAGTCCTTTTGTTAAATGCTATTTTAAAATTTATGTTAAACCCTTGTCATATTATAATTTATGAAACATGTTTTAAATGTTTATGTTTTTATCTTCCTATATATTTACATTTGCACAAATTAAATTTATCTCAATTTTTTTTCATATTACAATCTTAATTTAGTTTAATATACATATTTATATTTTATATTTTTCATTCATACATTTTCTATCATTTATATTTATATAACTTTTAAAAGAAAAATGAATTAAAAAGAATTTATGCACTTAATAAATAATCATACATATATGATTAATTTATGTCTAACCCTTACTTTAATTAATTTACAAATTTTGGTTCAAACCCTCTTGTTTATAAATTTTGTTTTAAACCTTTATTGTTCCTATATTTACATAGGTCTAAGTTTTTATCAATTATGTAATATGTTTACAAATACTTTTATATATATATATATATATATATATAATATATATTTATTTTTATGTATATAAGTGAAAAGTATTTCAAATCTTTAATTAAATCTCACTTTACATTTTTACAAACCAATTTTAAATATATTTGTATGTCTTTATATTTTATTCATACCTTTTCTACATTAGTAGGAAAATTGATTTGAAATCAAATTATCCATTACAAATAAATATTTATGTATATTAGTCCCCTAGAAATAATAAGTTAATAAATCCAATTTTATTTTCAATTTATTTTTTAAATAAATTTTTATAAAATCATTATACTTGGTTCAAAATATAACTTTCAAATAATTATATTATAATTAGGAAACAAATTTTATAAACTTTGAACATAGTATTTTCAAATTCAATATATTTGTAAAATATTTACAATTGAATTCCCAAATTAAATTCAATTTATTTTCAAAAATATTTATTTGAATTCCTAAATCAAAAACTCTTTTTAAAATACACATTTTTATTTTTGGAAAAAATCCAAATTCAAAGTTCAAATTACAATTTATCTATATAAATAAACATGCACTTCTTTTATTCAATTTAGAAAATTCAGATTAATTCACAGTTTAATTTCGAAAATTAAATTACCTACCAATTTAAATTTGACTTAAAAACAGGAATGTTACAAAATAGATAACTAGATAATGTCGAAACCGTTTGCTTCTTGTTTCTCCAAAATGCATTTGTAAGAACCTAGACTACTTGGCTACTCATACAAATTTGAGTACCCAAGAGTTTTAGGAAAAGAAAGAAAAAACTCTAGGATAGATCTGGATCTTGTGTAGGTAAACTCCAAACAATTGGATTGTTACACTTATAAAACCCTTTAAAAATAAATCTCGTAAGAACATACCGCAAATAAACATAAACGGGTTCACTACAACAAGACTTCTTTTTAAAAGCATTTATTAGTAGCGTTTAAATACTAAATGCGACTATTGCTCATTTATAAAAACTAAAGTAAATAAAGCAAGCTTCTACTTTATCCGCCAATAATTACTAAAATTTGGATGATTTGATCATTCGAACACTCATATTTCATTTTCCTTCTCTTCCTTCCATGTAGTATGGAATCGCTATAAGAAATCTCCTCATTTTTGTTTCGCTTTAGCTCATGTCGTTCCATATCAACTTTGCCTCAAAACTCTTACTTTCAACCAACAATTCCAGTCCCCACCACCACCACTTCTAACCTCTAGCTCGAATAAAGGTAATCCAAAAATAAATTTTGCCTTCAGTTTGATACTTTGAGTTTTCATAATGGCATTTGAGGATTGTTGGTTGAATTCATTATGTGAATTGAATTCATTTCATTTCAAAATCAAAATTAAAAATTAGGTATATTTGCGGGGAGTGGTGGTTCGAGAAGTCTGGTAATTTTGAGGAGAGGGATGATTCGAGAAGTATGGGGTTGAATTTGGAGTGTCAGAGAACTCAGCTTGGGTTTTGATGAGGCATAAAAAAGGAAGAGGGGAGTGTGGTGGGAATTTGGTTATATGATGTCTTCATTTTTCCTTTTGGCAATCGGGTATGTGATAGGAAGAGAAACATAAAAAAATGGCACCTTTATTATTATACAAAATCATATTTTATTTGAAATGATTTCACTTGTAATATGGAAAGTTTGGTTTATCGTTTGAAATATAAGTATGTTCACATGTCGTAGGTCAAGCGTTCGGTTTCTGGACATGTCAAAAATTTTCGATCATATTTTATTTCTAAGTGTTTATTTTCCCAGGACCCATATGTGATTGTGAACATTATGTTTTACATTCCATTCCTATTTTATTTTTCCTTAGTATCAATAAATTACGTACTTGTTAAAAACATTATTAGCTACATTGTTATATAGTTTATATCCATAGGAATTTGTGTATCTTATAGGGTTCTTGATTCTATATGTTTAAAGATCTGGAAGAGGTGGAGGTGGAGCTTTTAATTGTTATATGAATTTTTTGTAATATGGCATGAAAACTCATCAGGCAATGCTGATAATTCGGTAATGTGATCTTTGACTGTGTACTTTTTAATTTTTTAATGAAAGTTGCATTGGTAAGCTGTATACTATAGTCGTTTTCTTGTTATGGCTGTTTATTTATCTTAATTTTTGCTTAAAGATGTACACTATTTTGTGTTGGAATGCTCTGTAGGTAAGAGTTGCTGCACAGGAATAGAAGTTTTCCATAATCTTTCTTGCCCACTTCATATTACATTGTATGTGATAGTTGCCTTTGTATATGTTATGATGTATGTATTTAGGTAATTAAGATAAATTGTTTCATTAGTGATATAAAGTTGATTCGAGCAGTTTCTGACCTCAATGCTTTAGTAATTATGCTGGGATACCATATCTGTTTCCAAGATAATTAATGTTCGGCATACACTAGGAATTATGTTTTCATCCTTTCTTCTCTTTTGTATAATACTTAAAAACCATTAAATCTTGTACATATAAATTTTAACCTCCTGAATTTGATGAAAAGAATAAAGCTTTCTAAACTTTTGTGGAAATATAAAGCACTGCTGCTTTTTTTAGTTCACATTGTATACAATAAGTTACATTGTTTTCCATACAACAGACCTCTTACCCTTCTTTCATTACACTATTAAAGTACAACTTACACAAATGTACTAAATTGTAATAATCTCTAGATGGGCTCTAGGCGTTGAGTATAAATTAGAGATTAATCTTCTAGATTGTGATTGATCGAATATTAATCAGGACTAGCATTTTGATAAACTAATGTATTTTTGATAGAAGTTTAGTATTTTATTTATAGGAAAATAGTTCAAAAGACAAACTTGAGTTGGATTCTTCAGCTTAATAAATAACATTATGTTTTGATTCAGAGATATTATATAGATCATATCAAATCAGCACAAACATTTTAAGTTTTCTTTACTAATCCTCAAATTGAATCTCTATTCCATGTAAAATATTATAATTCATTATATAATCAAGTTTATGACTGTAATATGAATGGATTGTAAACCTGAGACAATTAGATATGCGATCTCTATAAACATGGCTTCTCTAAAGCTGCATAGAAATAGTATTCACCGTGTTTGTTGTTGAAGTTGAATATATACCATAGAACATTTAAAAGATCAATGAAAGGTAAAAGAATATATGTTATATATGTATGTATGTGTGTGTATTATTCATGCTATATTATCTTGTTCTTAAAAAGATAAAAGTACAACCAAAACAAAATGGACTATATTTGTGAAGGTATCATGTTATACTCTATATGAGAAATTTATTTCTTGTATGCTTTTAGTAAGGCGATACTTAAATTTTTTAGCCATACATGGGTAGAGAAAAGCATGTTGTTATCTTCGTATGTTCAAAATTAGTTTGTATTGGAGTGCCTTTGTACTAACTAGTTTTAGTCTTGCTACTATTTTCTTAGAGTGCTTTTAAACTGTTTGCATTTCATCAGGGGACTAAACCGGGTCATAAGAGCTAAATTGCATCATAATGGTTTATCTTCTTTGCCCAAAGGACTTAACTATTTGAATTTTACGATATCAATCTTTAATGTCCTTTTTTCTACCATCATTATACAATCTTAAGTTATCATTGTTGACCCTTTTTCCCTGCTGTTTTTCACATAGTTTCTTCTGCTATAATACATCGACCTAAGCAATTCCTTGCTTTCAGTAATTTATGTCGATAAGTGTACTTTGCTATCGTCAAGTTGAATTGATTTTTTTATCTATCCATGTTAGGATGAAAGCAATTTTCTTTTGATTTTTAATTCCAGTTAATATCAGCTATCTCCCTATATGCGATAACATGTTGTATCATGATGTCTCTAGGTTGTATTCGTTTCTGATATCCATATTTTAGCTAAATAATTAGATTGTGATGTTTTTCCTTGATAATCTCATATTGAAAAAGTTGTTTTCGTACCGAATTCACTAATATTGAAATCAATCAAGGATATCTGTTTTATATGATCGACAACTAAGGCAATATGGATCACTAACATTTATCCTCTTCCATTTATGCAAAAAAATTCCTGCTCACAATTTTCATCGAATATGTGACGATCCGTATTTTTGGACTAGTCAAAATCGCCGAAAAATCCGCTCGTTATCTTGTATAGGATGCAATTTCAATTATATAACTTATCAAAGTAATTAATTAATTTATTCTACAAGGTGTGCTTTAATACATACTAAATACCAATATAAATAAATCAATCGCTGCACTACTCTGATGAGAGAGAAAAAATAGTCATTCCTGCTAACTCAATAAACATGTCAAATGCGGAATAAAATAATATGCAGAAAAAGTACATCAATACACAATATATGACAAACAATAAACAGAAAAATGTTATGTTATTATTAAGGCGGCACCACTACCACTTATGGCTGCCTACATACCCTTATCTAATTGGGTACCCGATTAGATATAGGATCAAGTCAACGTAGTTCTGCTACTGTAAATAGGACTTATGGAGCCAATGATGCACCAAAAATATGCAATTCCCAAAACTACCCATTTTAGCTTAATCTTCAATTTTATAATCTCAAAATCTAGTTAACTTTATGGAAATTATCTCTTTGGACTTTATTCTCGAATTCTTATTTCAAATATATATATGTATCCTTAATATTCAAACTAGTCCTTAACTTCGGTATCTGAAAACAAATCACCTTTTGAAATGATACATATATACAAGCATAAAAAACTATATGCTACCTGATCAGGAGGTTTCTAGTCATAAAAAGATAACTGGGTCCCAGCCTTTTGAAAAATAATTATAGATATGTAATCCCTCTACAACAAGAGCAGACTATACCGAGGCTACAGAACATCTATAACTACCTTGCCTACATTTTTAGTTATGGGTTACCGGAATCTTTGGTAACATAACAAATCATTTATATCCCGAAATGACAAAATCATTTACACTAATAATTACAAATACTTCAAATCTATAATAATTTCTATTTCCAAATCCTTTCCAAAATCATTGTAAAACCAACGGGTTTAGTCCTCGAAAATCTTTTCATTTTATAAAACATGGTTATAAAACCATACTTTATATAAATCACTTTTATATAATATGACTTCAAAACATCCATTTCTAATTTCTATTTATTTAAACATTTCATAAACTTTTATTTACGAAAACCAACTTTGAAAACTATTCCATTGACGCCAAATTATTATAACTAATTATAACAATTTAAATGAACCAATATTATCGCTAAACACCTTTTAGTCAATTTTAAGGATAATTAATTACTCATAAACTGGTCGAGCAAAGTTGACAATCAATAAATAATAATCAGCGCTCATGAACTGGCCGAGCCTAATTCAAACAATCAATCATTAAAATGAACACAACAATATATGATAATCAACGCTTCATTCTATTAAATATTTATAACACTTTTATTTTACCTTAAGTTAAAACGGTTTGATATTTATTTTGGAGCGCCCGTGCTTTCCCTTCGACATGATTTGTCCCTCGCCCAAGTCTTCATGGATCTCACAGACGAAACATGTGTACCAGTCCTTTCTTCATACCCTACTAAGTATTTAACTTCTAAATTTTAAAATACTTAATTAACCATCCAAATAGTCAAACAAGGAAATAAAACCATTGCTTTACCAAAAAAAGTTTTTTTTTCTTTCTAAAATTATCATATCATAAATAAACTCAACCAAAAGCTGTCAACATGCCTGACAGGTAACCAAAACGAAATCCAAAAGAAAACAACACCGAAAACCCACAACATAGGCTTTTCAAAGTAAACAAAGTAAACAAGCATTCAACAAGGCTTTTCAAACAACACTTAACACTTAGAGTTCCTTCAACTTAGCAATGATTTTAATGAGCTTAAAAGAAGAAATAACTCACTTTGGATTCCACTCCGTCAAACTTTAAGGCAAGGAACTTCATATCTAAATCATACTTCCTACCAATTTTACCAACTTTGTCACTATGGATTTTGACTATTGTTTCGCTACTATTTCCCAAAACTTCTTGAAATCTGGTTATGGCTTTCTATCCTAGAAGTTGAGATGAAAAGAGGTGGACGTGGCTTCTAGGTGGGCATGGTCATGGGTGGGTGGACGAAATTTACTAGCTTGAACTTAACTTAAGCGGTATACTTTTTTGTCGATTATTTTTGCCATAACTTTGTTACGCTTTTGAATTTTTTTAGAGAGGTATGAAAACCATTAAAGAATGGAAGAAGAGCCTGAAAATGGAGATGAAAGGTATGAAAAAAGTGACAAAGTGTGTTGGTATTTATAGGAAAAAATTTGGATTAAAATAATATTTTGTGAAAAGACAAAAATACCCTTTACTTACACTTTATGCAAACTATTTTTTCAACACTTAACATCACATTTCAAATCATTAATTTAAGTCACTTTCATTTAAGTATTAAGTA
Source organism: Allium cepa (assembly GCA_030765085.1). Taxonomy (NCBI): domain Eukaryota; kingdom Viridiplantae; phylum Streptophyta; class Magnoliopsida; order Asparagales; family Amaryllidaceae; genus Allium; species Allium cepa. Next base: position 177,333,603 of record CM060946.1, read on the forward strand.
AATAATATAATAATTATATTTGTTTGATTGATATTTACTTTTTGTCTTTTACGCTTACTTTTTGTTAATATTCTAGAATTTTCTAAGTATGTTTAGTAATAGTAAACTTAATTAGTGAATTAATTAATACTTATACTACTTGAATATATATTCATATATAAAAAATAAAAGTGCAATAACGATGCGACAAATTTAAATCGACGAAACGCTGATTTTCGACAAAATGTTTTACAGACATATTTTGAAATTTTAGTTAAACTATTTATTTATGTAAACCAAATTAAAAAATAAATTTGTATAATGTTATTTATAAATATAAAAAATCGTAAATTAACTAAGTAATTTATTTAACCATTGAAACTTACTTCTCTAAAATCAAGATTTTGTCACTTTTGTCGATATAAGCGACTTTTCCTATTTTTGTGTATATTTCTCTTTGAAAATCCTATCTAATATTATTTAAATCATAAAATATTTTATATTTTATATTTAAAGTTGCTTTAAATAGTATATTTTAAAGTGGTCAAATTCTGGATCATTATAGCATACAATAGCCGATGTAGGCTTTATACTTCCAGTTTACATTTTTGGGAAGGAGGGTGGATGTTTGTCCGGATGCGGGTGATGTCAGATGATTGGAGTACTTTTCTTCTTCTTATATTTGGCTTCAGGGTGCTTTAGGGTGGAGCTTTTTTCTTTAAAGGAGAGTTGTGGTATTATGGTATGTACCAACTTGCAATTTGAAAATGAATGTTTCTTATTTTACCTTTTTTAGATACTAATTACCATATCTTATGTTCTCAACATCAGTTCTCACGTTGAACAGTGGTGGTTAAATGAAAGGATGTTTCACACATGCTACATCACTGAAAATTTGAATAGTGTACTTGGGAAAAGTTTAATTGAGAAGTGATGAAAACAAAATATGTTATTTCTTTGGTAAATATAATTAAAATAACAAATTATCCATTAGTGTAAGAGATGCCATTGAACCAAGCTTTGCAAAAGAATACCATTCTCATAAATACAAATGAGACATTATCTGCTATTTAGGCTCATTGGATAAAATTGAGACATTATACGAAGGAATAAACTTTATAAATCATAGGTTAAAACTTTAGAGTATATCGATCTAGCACTGGCAAGAAGTGACAGAGTGTCTTAGTTCCTCAAGAAAGCAGTTGAAGGGCCTGTTGAAGGTGTAAAGTAAGCTAATAATCTTCTACACGATCATTTTTGTATATTTCACTTATCAAAGTTTTATGCCTTAGCTGCATATGAAATATGGAGGAAGGAAATATTTATGCCATTATACTTCTACCTGGTATGAATGCCTCTCTCACCATAGTAGATATAGAATCCATAGAAGATTACGTCCTAGTCAAAGTTTGTGATTCAGTGTTTTTTCACCTATTATTCATTCATATGATTGAAATTTAATTTGGTGCTGGTTTTAAAGACGTGAGAAATTGGGTTAACTCCAACTTAATCTGAAAAATTCTTTAGTTTTCTGAAACTATTCAACTTATTATATATATTATACTATACTATAGAAAGCATGATGTTTTCTGTACTGTAAAAAGCATGATGTACACCTATTTTAAAATTGCACGGTGGTACATACCATATTCTTCAGTTTCAACTTTTGTGTATTTATGTTGTCCAACATATTTTTTTATAAAGATAAATTATGTGTATATAGTATTGAATCCTTCTTATATATTTCTTCTTTGGGAGTACTCAGTTTCTTCAAATCAAACTAATGTTTTGAGATAATGAATTTGGCCGATAGAATATTTTTAACTTCACAGAGTATTCTAATTACTGCCAACATGGTATATATCATTTTAACATTTGATACAGTACAATATTTGTAAATTTTGATATGTAAATCTAATTATAACTTGCATATTTCATTACTTAAAGCTCATCATGAGTTCTTCAATGGCTTTGGTATGACAGATGATGCAGTTGCTCAAATAGGAGAGGCGCTTGCACTAGCTACTATGTCCTTTATTTTTATTTTACTCTTTAAAGGTATGAAACATCTTCAAGTTCATCTTCCTCTTTCTCTTCCTCTTTAATGACTTCATCAGGCAACTGAATTGTATATTTATTTGTCGATACTTTCCAGCTGAATTGTATTTTGACTAAACCGTATTATATGTGCTGCTCATTTTGGATAGAAGGATTTTGACCAAGGTGAGTGAATTTACATTCACCATGATGCATTAACCAAGGTGCAAGTGCATAGTCACAGTGCCGGTCCAAAGGAAGCAGTTGCCCTAGTCGGCTATGCAAAAAAAAGAAGAAGATGATTATTAGTAAATAAACAAAATGGTTGATTGTGAGAATTGAACCCTAAACAAAACTTAGCAAAGTGAAGTAAAACCACCAAGCTATACCAACTTTAATTTTATGTTGCCCTTGTAAATATTTATATCTGGACTTTTCAAATTAAATTCAAGAATTTGTTGCCCTCTTTGGAGATGCTGTAGGTGTTGCCCTAGGCGGAAGTATCAGCAGACTACCCCTAAGGCCGGCCCTGCATAGTCATACCATAACTTTATTTAACTTCCTACAAAAGCCTTTCTAATTTTAATTATGTTATCTTACTTTTATAACTATCAGCTATCCATGTTCTATTTTGGCTTTTGCATTTAGGAGTAGGGTTGCATTATCTGAATAAAGGTTGTCGGAAAAGAATCATATATAGAGATATAAAAACTTCTAATGTACTTCTTACGACTGATTTTGAACTTAAGATTTCTGATTTTCAGCTTATGAGGTGGTTGCCTTTCGAGTGGACTCATTGCACCGTTGCTCCGCTTAAAGGCACATTTGGATTGGTTGCTTATTACTATTTTTTACTTCGTATATTTATGTTAGCAATACTGAAGTTTATTGATGATTACTACCAGGTGTATTTGGCACCGGAGTATGGATAGTTAATGAAAAGACAGATGTGTTTGCATTTGCAGTGTTTGTACTGGAGGTTATATTGGGGAGAAACCAGTGGATGGTCTCATAAAAGCTTGCTTAGTTGGGTATATACACTATAATTTATTACAGTCTTGTATATTAACACATAATACTGATTTTTTCTTTGCTTTATGTTTGAAGGAGAAATATTTGAATAGTGAGATGACACACATTTTAGCGGGTCCAAAATTAGGAGAGAAGCATAATTTTTATGTTGCTTCATTTTACATTAGACCATCTGCAGCTTGGCCAGCTTCTATAATCGAGGTCCTATGTAATTGCAGTTTATTTTTTATGTTTCATTAATGAGAAGAAAATTCTAAGTACTTTTTAAGACATGCCGAGGAACTTAGAAATCTCTTTTACAATTATAAATCTCAGGCAAAATGTCAAATACATGTTATTTTTGGCAACAGTTGTCATCATAAAAATTAATTTTAGTTCACCTTTTCCATTAGAGCAAAAATTAGATTATAATGTGCGTTGTTATAGTTGTGTAGGAATCAAGTTGTTTTTTGTTTTCCTTGAATGTGCAATTTGGTAAGCATTTAATTCTTGTTTAATCCGCTTTTTAAGTATTTCTAAACTTACATTTTTATACATACAAATAGATATATCTGAACTAGACATTGTATTAACGTGGACAAACTAGACATTATAACATTGGTAGAGCACAACTGTACACGTCCCCTTATTAACTAAGTTTATGAAAATTTATAAGTTTGAGATAATTTATAATAACTATGATAATAGAGTTTATGTTTGAGATAATTTATAAGTTTATGTTAATTAAAATAAAAGGTATGACATTTTAAGTTTTAGCAATTGAGATAATTTATTAGTTTAATAATAATAATAAACAGTAGTTTGAATAAATTAATTAAGTTTATAAAAATTAAATATATTTATACAAATTAACCAAGTATTTTAAAAATTAACAAGTTTATAATATTAATAAGAATAAACTAATTTTGATAAAAAAATTAACTAGGTTTATAATAATAATAATAAAGTATGGTCTGATTAAATTAACTAAAATAATAATAAATTAATAAAGTCAACTAAGTTTTATAATTAACAACAACAACAACAACAACAACAATAATAACTAAAACTAAGTTTATAAAAATTAACTAAGTTAATTAACTTTAATAAAAAAATAAATAAGTTTATAAAAATTAATTTTATAATAATAATAGTAATAATAATAATAATAATAAATTAACTAGGTATACACTAATAATAATAAAATAACTATGCTTACGAAAAATTTATAGGTTTGAGACAACTTATAAAAATTAACCAATTAATAAACTTTAAGTTTGGGATAATTTATAAGTTTAAGTTAACTAAAAAATAAGTCATGACATTTAAGTTTTAGCAATTGAGATAATTTATAAGTTTGAGTTAATGTAAATAAAGTTATAAATAAGTTAACCGAGCTTTATTAAAAATATAACTAATTTTTATAAAAATTAACCAAAAATTTAAAATTAACTTAGTTTTATATAATTTAACAATGGTTTATAAAAATTAAGTAAATTTATACAAAGTAATTAAGTTTTATTAGAATTTAACCAAGTTAACAAGTTTTTGAAAATTAAATAAGTTTACTATAAAAATTAACCAAGTTTTATAAAAATTTAGCTAAGTTAACTAAGTTTTATAAAAATTATTTAAATTTAATAAAATTTTAACTAAGGATGTTTGATATACTTTAAATGTGCAAAACAGTTTCATAATCATCCATTGATTGTTAAACTTGTCTAAAGGTAATTAGCTTTTTAAGAGCAAAGACCAACTACAGCAAAGAATTGTGGGTAATCAAATAATGAACAAGGCTTTAATTATTATATATGCTATAACATTTTGTTAGTACTTGTTGTGTAAACTTGTTTATGAATGGTTATGGATTTTATCTGAATTTTCTCAGTTTGTTGAGAAATTATTATCGAAATGGTTATGGTATTATATTTGATTACGTGATTAACGTGTTTTTTTAATTGTTTGAATATAAAGATTATGTAGTTGATTGATTGATTTTGGGTTTGAATACGATGATTATATGATTGATTGCTAGTTATAATAAAACTATATTATGTGAGCGATGGATGGAAATGGTATAAACCATTAACATGAAATGATAGCATGTACAGTGTGCTACAAAACAGTTAATAACTTTTAGTAGCGTTTTAAAAACGCTATGGAAATAAATTTAAACAGATACGACTTTTGTAGCATTGAAAAAACGCTAACAAACTTTTTAGTAGCGTTTCGGCAAACACTATGATACGACATGCTACTAAAAGTCTACAACTTTTTGTACGTTTCTAAAATCCTACAATAGGTCAAGTTTTGACAGCGTTTTCTATAATGCCAAAAGTTTCAGATTTTAGTTGAATATTGTATCGCAACATTTACCGAAACGCTACAAAAAGTTTTGGTATCGGTTTTTCAGCGCTACAAAGGCCTTTTCTAGTGCAATGGTTTTTACCTTACGATAACCAAAAATTTCGATAGAAAATCCAATGACATTATAATAATGTCTAAGATTTAAAATAAATATTTAATCTTAGCCTAAATAGTGGCATTAATTACATTCCAGCATATTAGATATACAATTAAGTCCGTAAAGGTACGTGTTAGAAAATGGATTCCATACGATGACAAGGTAAGGACTTGAAGTGTAACGACCCGTAAAATTTTGTTAATTTTAATGGTTTTATTTAGCATATTTAATTTGATTTTTGAGAAATTTTAAATAATAATATTTTGAAATAAAATTTTACATTTGGATTACGTATAGATAAATGTGGCAAATGATAAATTTTCATCAAAAATTAAGGAAGTATATTTTAGGGTGTGATCCTGTTCAATTTAAGTCAGTAATAATTGATGTTCATAAAATAATTTATTTTGGGAAATTCAAGGCACAGTTGTTTTATTTGCCATCATTTCTTTTATTTATTTTCAAACGGTTCATTTTGCCTTAATAACGTGTCCTTCCATATTTATTCTTGCTGTCCAATCAAGCTATTAATTGCTTTGATTTTTTCTAAAACAGTTTGTAGCTGTTACCATTTCTACCGTTAAAATTTCAATTTCTTAATAATTTTTCCAATTCACAGATAGACTTCCCCATTCCTAGCCATTAATAAACTTTGAAATCATCGTCCTTGCCTTTCGTTATTCCCCGTTTTATAATAATAATTGAAATTTATAGCCGTTTCAGTATATAACTTTTACATGTTTTATACTCATTTAATTTCAGCAGTCCATTGCCTTTAATTTTTAAACCGTTCCATTTTCTTCCCAGGCAACAGCTCACATTCCATTTCGCTTATAAATCAGTTTCCACTTTTACTCACCTGCTCACCTTTTCTTCCATCTATCCGTTTAATAGTTATATATAAGTTATAATACGTTTCTCTGATTCATCTCCTTTCCTTTTTTCATTGACATATTAATTCTGGAAAGTGATTAATTTAAAAACCCATCTTCCCCTCATTTCTTTAAACTTTCAGCTAAATGTTAGCTTGCGACCGTTGCTGTACATTTCATTAAAGAGGTACGTTACCTTATTAATCTTCGGAATTTAAGGGTGAAAATTTTATTTTTCTAACCTTTCCTTTCCTACGCTCCCTGTTTCCACTTCTTTCATTATGACCGTTCATTATATATATATATATACACTACAACTGGAAAGTTATAAACGTATGAACTTAGATACGTTTTGTATTTATTAAAAATTTAAAGCTCACCTTAAATTATGCAAAGAGTTTTTCCTCTGCCTTTATAACTTTGGGTTTATACCTACTGTTGCTTCCTCTTCCTCCGTGAAGCCTATTTTCTTTCTTTCCCAAGTTGTTACAGCGCCTCTTCAAGGCCATAACCGCATACCCTATCGCCATCACCCATCAGACACTCGTCACCACTAGCTTGCATACGTTTGCATATATTAGGTATATCACTTCTGTCTGTTAGCACACACACACACACACACACACATATATATATATATATCAGTGAATTTGTTACATGGGTTATATTATCTTGGGTTTCCCTGTTTCCAGTTTAATAATATATTATACAAATTTTGCAGCGTCTATTATATGGTTTATATATATATATGTCAAAGTTATTCTTTTATATATATAAATGTATTTGTGTATATATGTATATATGTTGTTATACTAGTTTATAGAATAAAATTTTCCATTTTCGGCTGCTGTATGTAAAGATGCTTTATAATCTAATTTGTTTAAGCTTAGTATTTTGTTTTTTATATAATATTTTAAACGTGAATTTGATTTAAGTGAAGCTGTTCGTATCATGTTATTAAATGAAATAACATAAGGTGATTTAAAAAAATATATACCTTTTTTTTTTGAATCTTTTTGGGGTTTTGTTGGTTTTGTTATATATTACTCTTTCTTAATGTAATGTACTGGAAACAACAAAATAGGTGAGGGAGAAAACGAACGAAAACCGTATATATATCTAAGCATTCGAGTTTATACATTTGGTCAGTAAGTGTATGGTATTTATAACGGTTTTGAAAGTAAATTTTAAGCATGTCTAAGCGGTTTATGTTGTAATGGTTATATTATTATTTGAATATAAGTATCACAAGCGCAGGTTTTAAGTGTATATAGTATATTTATAATATAAAGTTTATTAAGTTATAAAAGTTTATACAGTTTATATTTATAAGATAAAGTTTGAAAGTTAAATACGCGGCAGTTGATATGTTGCAATGAACGTACATTATATATAAGTTTTTATTTTAGTAAGTATTATTTCAACATATATATTGCATATATGTTTGATTTTTTTTTTATTGTATATGTGTTTGGTTTAAAAACTATGATTTGAAATGTATGTATATTAAATTTAGAATATGTTTTATATATGTAAATAGTTATATATAATTATATATATAATTGTAAGTTCACTTATATCATTCATCTTCATCAATCTAGTTCTAATTTGAAATCGATTTTTTTTCTCTTCCATTTATCAGCTTTGTTCGTCGTGCCTGTTTTCTTCGTTGAAGCGTTGCTTTGTAATTCGTAACTAAACTTCATTGTCTATTCTCTTTAGCCTCGAAAGGTGAGAAATCACTCATGATTAATGTTCTTATATTTATTAAATTTGATTTCAATTGAAACAACAATTGAAATCTGCTACTATAGTTATTTAAATTGTTATATTTATGCTATTATCTATAACTGTTCACTTGTGGGATATGACACCATATCCTATTGTTTATATTATACTGTTATTGATGATATATGCAAGTTGTTATATTATTATCATATCTGTTATCACTCTGCAAGTGCCCTGTTAGTATAGTATTCACTATGGGTTGAAATGATACATACCCGGACGGAGTTTAGGATAGGAGAAAATCGTTATGGGTTGAAATGATAAACCCAAGCGATTTTCATTTAATTGAATTTGGGATTACGGGTTGAAATGATATCCACCCGTATATATTTAGTGGACGGATTGAAATGATAAATATCCGGAGCACTTGACCATATGATAGAAAATATATACAGACACTGTTGGTCCATATATAAATATTTTGAAATATTTTCTATGATTTTGGAAAGAAATATATGGTTAAATAAATATTGATTCTTAAGGTGGAAATTTTATATATAGATTTAGTAGTAATATTTGATTTAAACTAGAATTGATTTAATACACATAATATGGTTAAGTATTTATGTAAATCTATATTTCAAAAAGATTTTCTTTTAATAAATTGAATAATTAAGATTGGGAGATAAATTTGGATTTATTAAAAATGGTATTTAAATAAGGATTTATTTAATTAAATCGATTTGAAATTATTAAATGGGAAATCTAAAGGTATGATTTTTATAATTGGATTTTTGATTTAAGCGATTTAATGAATATTTCACGTTTAAATAAATTAAAATAAAATATAGAGTAAAATGTAATTCAAGATTACTTAAATGATATTGAATCAAATGAGGGAGCATTTCAAGACTAAATAACAATGAGGTTAATCAAGATCTTTATGGAACTGTTAAATTGAACATTTAAATATTAAAGCTTTGAACTATATTGGAATTTAAATAGGTTATTTTGAGAATTAGATCCGTACTTGAAATCAATATAGTTGAATTGTTATTTAGAAACTAAATTGAATAAAAAAATAAAAATTAAGGTTGAACTAAAATTTGAAATTATTATTTAGAAAACTAAATTGAATAAAATTTAGTTTGAAACGTTGAATACTTAAAGTTTAAAATATATTAAAATATAAAGGGGTATTTTGTGATTACAAATCCGAATTTTGAGATCGATAAAATTGAAGTGGTTATTTAGGAATTGAGTTGAATTTTAAATTGATAAATGGAGATTTGACTAGATTTGAATTTTTGATTGGAGTAGATTTGAATCGTAACTGAGAAAGTGATCAAATTTGAAAACAAATAAATTTGAAGTGAAATGATATTTTGTTTTTGAATAATAAATAAACTTGAGATGACCACGGTGACATAGTATATATTTCTACCCTATAGATAGTTCCATGGACCCTTAGATGATGGTTATCCCAAACATCCTTAAGTTATTTGTATTTCCGTTGATATTTCACTTGAGTTGGATTTACTGATATAAGAATGTTAATCCTGACTTGAGTGTTTTGTGTTTTTGCTTTACGCTCGGGTGAGACTAAGCGATACAGCATTTGAGACTTGCCTTTGGAGTTTGGAGCTTCGTTTGAGGATCCAACTATTGATTCAGCTTTCACCACTTTCAGTTGATTGGTTCGGAGTGGTCATCTGTTCATACTGGAGACTTCACTATATTTGAGATATTCTATTGTATTTTTATTTCTAACTCTGGTATTTATATAGTAGCTTCATGAACTACTATTTATCTATTCCGCTGCATTATTTTATATTACTCTATGTCTATGATTCTGTGTTGATTTATTGACTGTATATGCTGAGTTTTGCCAAATTTTAATTAACAATTCGGTATTTTGAATTATTCAAGTCGGAAATGTATGGTTTTATTGTCGATTTGAATGGTCCAAAATAGCGGGTCATTACAGTTGGTATCAAAGCTTTGGCTCTAGGCAAAACTTAGCATATATGGTAAATTTATTAACAGAATCACTTTCTTTCGAGTTGAATCTCTTCCTTTAGACTCGATTTCCTTTTAACTTTGGAACGATCCCTGTGGTTCAAAATTCATTCTTGTCTCTCTCTATTTATATTCTTTTGATTCTAGAGTATCCAACGACTCCACTGAATGATTTGTAAAGGGGTGAAACTCATTTACAATTGGCATTGATTCACTGGAGATTTATGTATCCCTCGGTTTAGATGCTACTATCTCTTGTTACGAATTATATCTCTGGCGACCGAATGTCGAATTACCTTAGAATTCTGCACCGATCTAATTTTGGAATCACGGTTAACCGGTAAAGGTCGCCTGCGATTTACAGACGTATATCCATCTTCTATTTTGTAATTTAATTATCTCATCTTCGATCGAGTCTATCTTCAAATCAGGATTCTATTGATTGGAGTTCCCCTAAATTAAATCTCTATCTTTGTTTTAAAATCCATTCTTGAATCATCCTTTGAAAATCGGGTTTTGTTGTATTTTAAAATTGTTTTACATGACGAAATTTTTATTTGGGTAACTATGATTTTATTCTATATATAAAAGAGAAATTGTTTTCGATAAGGATTATAAACCTTAAAAAAAAATGAGAATTTGAAGTTTCGAAAAGATTTGAAAATTTGAAAATATTATAAGAAAATTTATTTATATAAAAATGATTTATAACTGAAAGGTTTTGAATTTGAAATTCGAGAGATTGGACTCTGGTATTTTTGAAAATTGGTTTAAGATTTTGAAGTATATAATAATAAGATTTGAAAGTATTTTCTGAATAAGAAATGTTTCAAATGACTTTAAATGAGTTCCAAGGATTTCGAAAAAAAATTCAAACAAGTTTTCAAGGAAATAGAAGTCCAGAACTCATTTATGTTGCTGGAAAATAATTTCGGTGATGAGTGCACGCATCATCGACATTGATTTTCGAGTTTCAGAGTGGGGAGAGGCCACTTTAATAGCTTTGCTATGCAAGTGACTTTGTAAAACCAATTTTGATTTCGAATTCCGAAGTATGATTAGATATTCAAAAGATATAGGTATATATATTTGAAATAATTTAAAGTAAGCCGATGTTCAATCCTCGAGTTTTCGATTTGATTTAGTATAACTCTACTTATAAAAAAAAATTTTGATTTACTGATTTGTTGCTGATTTCCAACTCTTGGATTTGAAATTTGATTTCACCGACTATTTTGAAGGTTCGAGCACTTCCAAATCAAGCTTTAAAATTTTAAAACTAAGAAATTTCGTAGAATATAAAATATTTGATAAAGAATATAAGTTTAGTTTTGTATGTTTAAAGTATGAAGAGTATGACTTAAGTAAATTTGAAACTTTTGTTAAATAAATAATTTGAAAAAGGAAAATTGGATTTTTCTTATAGAAATAAATAGTTTAAAGGTTTTAAAGGGATAATTATAAATTTAGAAACCATTTTGAGTATAATTGATTTTGAGAAGAATAATTGGTTTTGAAATTAGATTGGAATTAAAACCAGTACTTATATGGTGATTTTGGAAATGAATTTGTTTGACCTAAATTTTGTTGATTTGGAAATTTGGATTATTTTCTAAACCTATTGTTTAAGATACTTTGAAACTGAATATATTTAATTTGCAAGAAAATTTGGTGAAATCATATATGATCTTGAAACTGAAATGTTATTGAAACGAGAAAATTTTTGAGAACCTTGATTTACTAAATACTTGATTTGGGAGTGGTCGAACTTATATAAAATGGATTTGTAGAAGTATGAAGTTGATTTGAAATCTATTGATTTGAAAGATACTCAATTTGGAAAGAGAATTTTTTATAATTGAAGTCTATATAAGTATGATTTGATATACTATTTATTAGGAAAGTATTCGATTTGGAAAAGGAATCCTATATATAATGGACTTTATATAAGTATGATATTTGGAAGTATTTGGAAAGGTGCTATATGATATTATTTTTTTCGAAGTAAAGATATGGAAAGTGCCTTCTGCTTGATATCCGCTTTGTGGCCACATTGTGGATTCATTCTATCGATATTATTCTCTCTGATTTTTGTTTTCCGGACGTGATACTCGAGTGTCCCACCGTGGCGTAACCCATGGTTTTTTTTCTTGCGACTGCAAAGCGCAACTGCCTGGCTGAGACTGCCTAGGGGCATGGATTGTTTCCTGGGGGACCTAGGCGTAACCGTTGTGTATCCTGCAATCTGTGTATGTCGCATTAGTAGCGAAACTGCCTGGCTGAGACAGCCTAGGGGTACATATTGTTTCCTAGGGCACCCAGGCGTAACCATTGTGTATCCTGCACCCTACTAGTCATCATGGCGTAACTCGCAGGGCTGAGAAAGCTTACGGATACGGATTGTTTCCTGGGGGATCCAGGCGTAACCATTGTGTATCTACGAACCATGGTTGGACAAAGGTTTTGGTTTGATTGTTTTGTTTGGATTGTACTTTCCATATATGTTTTTACGGTTTTTCAAGTATTTTCACTGGGTGTTGAAATAGGACTACTAAGTACTTGAAGAATTCTATGTTGATGCACGAAGATTTTGATCAATGACAATGAGCTTCAACAAATAGGAAGAAAATGCAAAAGCTAGAAGAAGATAGATGAAGACCAAAGTATAAACATTAGTATGATTTTCTATGTGTCTTAGTCTAGATTATTTGTTAAAATCTATCCTCAAGAGATTTGCATGAACATTAGAACACATTCATAAAAACTTCATTCACATGTTCACTGTGCATACTTTTATACTTCAGTCGACTGAACAGACATGGCCAGTCGACTGAAACTGTACACATATACAAAATTGCACAGTTTCAGTCGACTGAATTACCTGTGCAGTCGACTGAAATTGTTCCTGAAAATTTTTCTTTGTATTTTCAGTCGACTGAATTTAAACCTGCGAATTTTCTCTGAAAAGACACCTTCTTCTTCCCAAGAGTTGCAACCATTCATCAATGGAAATGGAAGCATCTCTTGTTTGCAACCTTTGACAACTTATGCACCTCTTCTACAAGTATATATACATGATTCTAACATCATTTAATTCACCGAATTCTCTTGCTTTAATCTTACTATTCTCTTGTTCATATTCTCTAGATATTCTCAAAGCAATCACCAATCTATTGCTTGAATCACTGTTTTTGTTTATAACATTCTTTTGATTCATAGCAATTCACATTTCCTAAATCTTCACAAACACATTGCATATTCTCGAGGATAAGATTATAGGAATATTGTACTACATTAGAATCATTAGTGTTGACAAGAACACAATAAGTCAAATATTGTATTTTAGTAATTGAGTTGAAGTCCTCTTTTGTAGTTGAGGCAAGAAATCCCGTTCGGTTGTTCGGGTAAGTTGTAAACCTATTCCTCCGGGTGAAGTGAGGGTGTTAGTTAGTGAAATTCCTAAGAGGAGCTTAGGGACTGCACGTAGGACGAGAGGTCCGAACCAGTATAAAATCTTGGTGTCACCTTGCATTTACCTACTTTATCTATCTAGACCATTTCATTATTCCATATTACACGATCCTACCGCATAGCCCCCTCTTTCAATTGGTATCAGAGCTTGGTCGTCCTATAACCATAACACCGTTATTAGACATATTGGTAATATGGAAAATAACACAAGCACAAGCACAACATCTGCTTATAGTTCTACATTTGCGGAAGGACAATCCACCCAAAGACCTCCTCTATTCAATGGACTAAACTATAACTATTGGGCTACAAGGATGAGAATTTATATGCAAGCAACAAGTTTCGAAGCCTGGAATGCTACTCAAGCAGAGTTCATTGTACCTACAACCGATTATCCTACATGGACACAAACTCAAAAGAATGAAGCAAGTGCAAATGCTAAAGCTATGAATATGCTTTTTTGCACCCTGGATAGAAATGAATTCAACCGTGTTAGCATATGTACTACTGCATATCAGATATGGGAAACTCTTAAAGTCATACATGAAGGCGCAAACAAGGTTAAACAAACAAAGATATCCATGCCGAAGAATCAATTCCAAAACTTTAGAATGCGACAAAATGAATCCATCAATGACATGCACTCAAGATTTCAAGACATTCATCATGCTCTAATCGGACTAGGAGAAAGATACACGGACTTTGACATTGTGTCTAAAGTTCTAAATTCACTCACTGATGAATGGGAGAGAAAAGTACTAGCAATCGAGGAAGCAAATGATTTATCTACAATGAAACCAGAAGAATTGATTGGAAATCTTATGTCGTATGAAGTAAATATGCAAGCTAAAAAGGATCAAGCTCAAGAAAGAAAGAATATTGTTTTTCATGCGGAAAAGGAAGAATCAGAGTCTGAAGATGAGGATTTAGCATTTATGGCCAAAAATTTCAAGAAATTCCTAAAGTATAGAAAAGGAAACAAAATCGGAATCAAAAAGAATTTCTTGAACAAACCATCATCCTCAAATATAGAATGCTTCAATTGTCATAAGAAAGGACATATGCAAAAAGATTGTCAAGAACAAATGAAGGAAAATCAGAAAAACTTCAACAACAAAAACAAGAAGGATAAATTCAAAAAGAAGGCATTTTCTGTAACATGGGACGATTCAGATTCATCTTCATCCGAAAATGATAGTGATAGCGACAATGAACAGGCAAATGTATGCTTCATGGCTCAAGAATCTAAGGTAAATAATTTAACTTTCGACGATTTAATTGAAGTAAACACTGAACTCTTAAGCACAATAAAAATTCTTAAAAAGAAAATTAAGGAAATTCGTGAAAATCAAAACAAAGCTGAGTTTGAGAGAGATACGTTAAATGATGAAAAGAAAATTCTTGAAGAAGAACTTGAAAAAGTTCAAGAATCTTATTCAAATTTGAAAACTCAATTATCACTTTTAAGTCAAGAAATTGAAACTCAAAAATTAAAGAATGATATAATTATTTATGAAAATCATGATTTAAAAACTAAAATTAGACAAGTTGAGTTAGAAAATAATAGTCTTCAAACAAGATTAGACAACATCACTAAAAATGTTTCTAACTTTAACAAAGGAAGAGAAAATTTATCTAAGATTTTAGAAAATTCTCAATTCTCTTCAAATAAACATGGATTAGGATATAATAAGGAGTCAAAAATTCCTAAAAAGAAAAATACAAATTTTAAAAGGAATATGGATTCAAAACAACAAAAATTAATTAAGAAACCTATTAAAACAAAAGTACAAAACAAAGTAGTTACAATTTGGGTACCAAAAACTAACAATGTATTAATAAGAAATAAATATATTAAAATATTTATGGATAATGTTCATCATAATAAAAACTATATTTATAAAAAAGATACTAAACCAAACTGGGTTTGGTTTCCTAAAACTCAAACTTCTTAGGACCCTATTAAAAAGTGGGTACCAATAATCTCGTATTTATTTTCAGGTCCCACTTAAAAAGAAGAAATGGATATTAGACAGTGGTTGTTCACAACACATGACCAGAGACAAAGATATGCTTACAAACATCACATACTTTAATGGTGGCTCGGTTACCTTCTGAGACAATTCAAAAGGCTATATCATTGGCAAAGGAGATGTGAACAATTACGGTACATCAAATTTACCTTTTATAACAAATGTTTCATTAGTTGAAAATTTAAAACATAATCTACTTAGCATAAGTCAATTATGTGACAAAGGTTTTAAAATAACTTTCTCAAATAATAATTGTAGTATTTTTGATCAAGACCAAAATCTTATATTTGAAGAAAAAAGAGATAGAAATATTTATGTTCTAAATATGAGTATTAATCATAATTCAAGTATGTGTTTACTTGCCAAAGACAATGATCCTTGGTTATGGCACAAAAGATTTTGTCACATAAATTTTAAAACTATTAGAAAACTTTCTAAAAACGAATTAGTAAGAGGATTACCCAAAATAAATTTTAAAATAAATAATTTTTGCGATGATTGTCAAAAAGGGAAATTAACGAAATCATCTTTTAAATCTAAGAAAACTATTTCAACTTTACAACCATTAGAATTACTACATATGGACTTATTCGGACCAACACAAGTTCAATCCATTAATCATAGTCGATACGTATTTGTAATTGTTGATGATTTTTCAAGATATACATGGACTATTTTTATGAAAAATAAAAGTGACACTTTTGAGCATTTTAAAACATTTGTCAAAAGAATCCAAAATATTAAAAACTTGAAAATTAAAAATATTCGAAGTGATCATGGAGGCGAATTCGAAAATGAAGATTTTGAAACATTTTGTAAAAAGAAAGGAATTAATCATAATTTCTCTTTTCCTAGAACTCCTCAACAGAATGGAGTTGTAGAAAGAAAGAATAGAACATTACAAGAATGCGCGAGAACATTGTTAAATGGATGTTCTCTACCAAAACATTTTTGGGCAGAAGCAGTTGCTACTGCACGTTATGTATTAAATAGAATTTCAATTAGACCTTTAACTAAAAATACTTCTTATGAATTATTCAATAATAAAAAACCAAATATATCTTATTTTAAAATATTTGGATCAAAATGTTTTATTTTAAATACAAAAGATCAACTAGGAAAATTCGATTCAAAAGCTGATGAAGGAATTTTCGTAGGATATTCTGAACGAAGTAAAGCATATCGAGTGTTTAATAAACGAACAAACTTACTTGAAGAATCTTTACATATATCTTTTGATGAAAACTTTAATAAAAATTTAAATATAAAAGATGATGAAGAATTGATAAATATAGAAGAAATAAACCTTGAAAATAATAATGAACTAAGATCACCTCCTAGAATATTACGAGATCATCCAACTCAAAATATAATAGGAGAAATAAATTCTCAAGTTAGAACAAGAAATCAACTAAATCAAATGGGTCATGTAGCTTTCATTTCATCTATAGAACCTAAAAATCCCAAAGAAGCATCAACAAAAATGATTATTGGATTATCGTAATGCAAGAAGAATTAAATCAATTTGAACGTAACAATGTTTGGGAATTAGTTCCCCGTCCGAATAATCAATCTGTAATTGGAACAAAATGGATTTACAAAAATAAAGTAGATGAACAAGGTAATATAACAAGGAATAAAGCAAGACTAGTAGCACAAGGATATAATCAAGAAGAAGGTATTGATTTTGAAGAAACATTTTCTCATGTTGCAAGATTGGAAGCAATACGTATACTATTAGCCTTTGCTTGTTATCACAATTTTAAACTTTACCAAATGGATGTTAAAAGTGCATTTTTAAATGGTTTTATTAAAGAGAATGTATATGTAGAACATTCTCCGTTATTTATACATGAAAAATATCCGGATCATGTATTTAAATTGAAAAAAGCACTATATGGTCTTAAACAAGCTCCTCGTGCTTGGTATGAAAGACTTAAAAGTTATTTATTAAACTCAGGATTTAAAATTGGAAAAGTAGATCAAACACCGTTTATTAAAAATACTACCAAAGATATTTTAATAATTCAAATTTATGTAGATGATATTATTTTTGGTTCAACAAATGAAAATTTGTGTAAAGAATTTTCAAAAATAATGACTAATGAGTTCGAAATGTCTCATATGGGAGAACTATCTTATTTTCTCGGACTTCAAATCAAACAATTAACAAATGGAATTTTTATCAACCAAGAAAAATATTGTGATAATTTAATAAAACGATTCGGCATGGAAAACACTTCTGCTAAACCTACTCCTATGAGTACTGCTACACATCTCGAGCGAGATGAAAATGGCAAAAGTGTTGATCAAAAATTGTTTAGAAGTATGATAGGTTCTTTGCTCTACTTAACCGCTAGTAGACCAGACATAATGATGAGTGTTTGTTTATGTGCACGTTTTCAATCCGATCCTAAAGATTCACACTTAAGAGCAGTAAAACGAATAATGCGATATCTTAACCAAACTAAAGATTTCGGTCTTTTCTATCCAAAGGAATGTTCGTTTGAGTTAGTGTCATTCAGTGATGCTGATTTAGGTGGATCCCGAACGGATAGAAAAAGTACAAGTGGTACTTGCCATTTCATTGGAAAATTACTTGTGTCTTGGTTTAGTAAGAAACAAAATTGTGTCTCACTTTCCACATGCGAAGCAGAGTATATATCAGCTGTTTTAGCTTGCACACAAGTTATATATATGCAACAAACACTTAAAGATTTTAATATAAATTTAACAAATTCTACAATATATTGTGATAATACAAGTACCATAAACTTATCTAAAAATCCTGTTAATCACTCTCGTACAAAACATATAGATATTCGCCACCATTTTTTACGAGACAATATCGAAAAAGGAATAATTAATTTAGAACATATTTCTACCGAAAATCAAATTGTCGATATATTTACTAAACCTCTATTAGAAAACTCCTTTATAAAACTTCGACGAGAATTAGGTATAATATCCTTTAAAGATATCAATTAAATATAATTTTCAATCATTTCAGTCGACTAAAAAAAATCTGTTTAGTCGACTGAATGAAAATATACAATATTTTTCAGAAATGTTATATGTTACATTATGTAATTTTTAAAACCACACATTTTAAAACTGAATTATTAATATGAACCATACTTTTCTATCAACATTCTCCTATCCACTAAATCATTGTGCGGTTACAAATTTTAAAATAAATTATAACCTTTAGTTATTTAGTAAAGCTCGACTATAAATAAACTCAAAATTTTTTATTTTTTTTACATCTCGATCTTACAATTAAAAGCTTAATCAAATTTCAATACAAAATGTCGTCAAACAACTCCTTCTCTCCAATCAATATCACCTCGTCAGTTGATAACACTCCAACATCGCCAAAACTTCCCACACCAACACCAGCACATGAGCCGGTTTACAAATGGGAAAATTATCGTACTGGTTTCACACCAGAATCTAAAATGGCAAAACGAGGACTATTTATTTCCCCTGACACAAAAAGAAAGATTGATGAAATTCATCACTTTCAACAACAACAAATAGATCTTCAATGAGAGCTATATTTCGAGCAAAAAGTTACGGCAAGACGTTTGAGTTTTCTAGAACAAATCGGTTTACGCTTCTGTGGATCAAAGAAGAACGAAGTGGCTGAACCTCTACCTCGCCCTGTTAGCTCACTTGATCCGTCTTCATCTTATCGTACACCGGTTGATCCTGTGAATCCTTGGATGTCTCCTAAGACTCCTCAATATAGTCCGAATTCATGGGATATAAATTACATGAAGAATGAAGGAAAGAAGACTCCAAGTCCATCCCCAAAGAAATAGTTGAATTTTGAAATATTTATATCAATATTTTTATAACTATTCCTTTAAATAAATTGTTTAATTTCAACAATTAACTGAAACAACAACATTGCATGTTTCAGTCGACTGGATTCCTCTGCTTAGTCGACTGAAAATATGATAGAAAATAATATATGCAAAGTTCAGTCGACTGGAAACATCTGCACAGTCGACTGAAAATTCAACAGAAAATTTCAGCAACAAAATTCAGTCGACTGAATGTACTGCTCAGTCGACTGAATCTATCACAGAACACTTCGGCCTTTGATTCAGTCGACTGAACAGAATATTCAGTCGACTGAACGCTGCTTCCCAGGCAGAATTTCCCCTTTTAACCACCAAAAATTACCATACCTATTCACTTTTACCTCCTACAAACCTTCTTCCCCAAATCTATTCGAAACCCTAGCTCTCAAATTCCTCAAAATCAAATCAATTCTCACCAAAATGGCACCAAAAAGATCAAGAGCCTCATCTTCTTCATCCTCCGAGCCAATTGATGCTCAAATAGCACAATGGCTTTATGATGGAACCGCTGTCACTCGATGGAACAAGATGAAGAATTCTCGAATTTTTGAGCATTCTTTCGTTGATTTTCAAAGCTTTCAAACCTACAACCTTCAAGCATTAACAGATCTGGCAGGTTTGACTCCACTTCTAGATTTAAAAAGAAATGATCATGCCATCAATCATGTAATGGTAAAATTATTTTATGCTAATCTTAATCTTGGACACCAAAATCCAAGAAATCCAAACAATAGTGTTTGGAGTATGGTGTGTGGAAAGAAAGTTTGGTTCTCCTCGGATAGAATAACACACATTTTAGAATCCCCAGTTGTTGGAAGAAAGCTCGAGGAGATAGATTTCAATCCACACATTCGTGACAACATCAACCATCGATTTATGGAGGATAATATCAACTTTAGGGATTTTAAGTCCACCTCCCTTCGACCTATGGCAAGAATTTTCCATAAAGCCCTAATGAGAACAATTACACCTCGTACGGGATCGTACGAAATTGTCTACCAAAATAACTATCGAGCACTATATGCTATTTTTGGCAATATACAAGTTAATTGGGTACAGCTTACTCTTGATGAATTTCTCACTTTCAACAATGGCAAAATGCGCACTATTTACTTTGGAGAGTACATCATGCGACTTCTCCTAAATGTCGATACGCCATTACCTGAATCAGAGAATACAATGGTCCATCAGATTAACCATCGGACCATAAGCCTAATGCAACTCCCATCTCGACCTCCTCGAATAATATCACTTGCCGAATGGGAAGCAAGGCATCAAGAACAACAACAACAACAACCTCCTCAACCTCTCCACGAAGAACATCTCGAGCAAGATGATGAAATTCGTCTTATTGACCCAAGCTTCACTACCAACCAATCCTTGGGGATATTGTCAAGAAATCAACAAATTCTAGACACTCGTCTTAAAAAGGTAGATGATAAGCTTGATAAAATAAAAGGATTCTTCAACAAGCTTTGGGATGCAATCTCATGCTCAAGCACCACTACTGCTTCAACATCACGAGGCAAACGTCCGGCACATATATTTACATGGACGACATCCGAAGAGCATACAAGTAATAGTGCAAGTGGAGCTAGTTGTGGACAAGGAGGAAGAGCTCAAAGACCACCAACAAGAGGACCTGTCATACGTGAACCAACAGGAAGAGAAGGTTCATATGACTGGGATAAGGATGAGTAATTTTGTTGTTTTGATGTGTACTTTTAACTTTCTAATGGCTTGTATAAATAGCCATCTTACGCTTGTCTGTCATAACAATTTTATTTCTCTTAATTCATGCTTATGCAAATATTCTTTATGATTCAGTGATTGTTTTGATATATTATTACTGATGTTATTTCTTCCTTTTTGTCGATGACAAAGTGGGAGAAAATCTATGGTACTAACTTTGTTTTGTAGAAAAGATAGTGCATACATTCAGGGGGAGAAAGTAAGTATATACGTCTCTACAAAAGTATTGTCATCAATCAAAAAGGGGGAGAATGTTGATACACAAAGATTTTGATCAATGACAATGAGCTTCAACACATAGGAAGAAAATGCAAAAGCTAGAAGAAGATAGATGAAGACCAAAGTATAAACATTAGTATGATTTTCTAAGTGTCTTAGTCTAGATTATTTGTTAAAATCTATCCTCAAGAGATTTGCACGAACATTAGAACACATTCATAAAAACTTCATTCACATGTTCACTGTGCATACTTTTATACTTCAGTCGACTGAACAGACATGGCCAGTCGACTGAAACTGTACACATATACAAAATTGCACAGTTTCAGTCGACTGAATTACCTATGCAGTCGACTGAAATTGTTCCTGAAAATTTTTCTTTGTATTTTCAGTCGACTGAATCTCCTGCTCAGTCGACTGAATTTAAACCTGCGAATTTTCTCTGAAAAGACACCTTCTTCTTCCCAAGAGTTGCAACCATTCATCAATGGAAATGGAAGCATCTCTTGTTTGCAACCTTTGACAACTTATGCACCTCTTCTACAAGTATATATACATGATTCTAACATCATTTAATTCACCGAATTCTCTTGCTTTAATCTTACTATTCTCTTGTTCATATTCTCTAGATATTCTCAAAGCAATCACCAATCTATTGCTTGAATCGCTGTTTTGTTTATAACATTCTTTTGATTCATAGCAATTCACATTTCCTAAATCTTCACAAACACATTGCATATTCTCGAGGATAAGACTATAGGAATATTGTACTACATTAGACTCATTAGTGTTGACAAGAACACAACAAGTCAAATATTGTATTTTAGTAATTGAGTTGAAGTCCTCTTCGGTAGTTGAGGCAAGAAATCCCATTCGGTTGTTCGGGTAAGTTGTAAACCTATTCCTCCGGGTGAAGTGAGGGTGTTAGTTAGTGAAATTCCTAAGAGGAGCTTAGGGACTGGACGTAGGACGAGAGGTCCGAACTAGTATAAAATCTTGGTGTCACCTTGCATTTACCTACTTTATCTATCTAGACCATTTCATTATTCCATATTACACGATCCTACCGCATAGCCCCCTCTTTCATTCTAGCTTTGCGTCTGATCAACGCATGGCCAGAGTCTGCAAGAACGACGATAAACTTGTTGAAACATCGAGTTATAAAAGTATTTTTGAAAGGAAAAATTCATTTCGATATAAAAGTATTTTATTATAAAGGTATTTCCAACAAAGAAATTTTGTAGATTAAAATTTTATGGTTTGATTTAATTATTCGAGCCCGATAAGATCCCTTTGAACCTACCTTATCTGTTCAGCTTTGTTTATTCACCTATATTCTGTTTTTCGGAATCTACCCTCCTTTCCTTTTTGAATATAATCTTTAAAATATTGTTTATTTATATACAACATGGTTTAATAGTAAATTGTTAGTGTCAATAATATTTCAGAAGTTATTAATTTAATATAACATATTTAAGAAATGAGTATTAATTTATCTATAATATTGAAAGTATCTTAAGATAAATTAGTAATTTTATAAACTACGGATTCAATGTTGTCAAATAACTTCCTTGAAAATATAACCAAGGATGTGAATAACTGTTTCCAAATAGTTTTCATATATATATTTATAAAGGTGTTATTTAAACATATAAATGTTATTTATAAGGGAAGCAGGAAATTTTACAAATGGGTTTTGAAATTTTTTAAAGTATTAAAGATAATTGAACTACAAATGAAGTTTTCAAATGAATATTTCTAGAAAAATTTATATGATCTTAAATTAATTGTTTATCCTTGTCTTTCAATCTATTTATCTCTCTGGTTATTTCTATTCTCTTACCTTCTTCCTTTTCGGGAACGAAAAGTTTTGAGCGGGGGAGAGTGTAACGACCCGTAAAATTTTGTTAATTTTTAATGGTTTTATTCAGCGTATTTAATTTGATTTTTGAGAAATTTTAAATAATAATATTTGAAATAAATTTTACGTTTGGATTACGTATAGTTAAATGTGGCAAATGATACATTTTCATCAAAAATTAAGGAAATATATTTTAAGGTGTGATTCTGTTCAATTTAAGTCAGTAATAATTGATGTTCATAAAATAATTTATTTTGGGAAATTCAAGGCACAACTGTTTTATTTGCAATCATTTCTTTTATTTATTTTCAAATGGTTCATTTTGCCTTTATAACGTGTCCTTCCATATTTATTCTTGCTGTCCAATCAAGCTGTTAATTGCTTTGATTGTTTCTAAAACAGTGTGTAGCTGTTACTTTTTCTACCGTTAAAATTTCAATTGCTTAATAATTTTTCCAATTCACACATAGACTTCCCCGTTCCTAGCCATTAATAAACTTTGAAATCATCGTCCTTGCCTTTCGTTATTCCCCGTTTTATAATAATAATTGAAATTTATAGCCGTTTCAGTATATAACTTTTACACGTTTTATACACATTTAATTTCAGCAGTCCATTGCCTTTAATTTTTAAACTGTTCCATTTACTTCCCAGGCAACAGCTCACATTCCATTTCGCTTATAAATTAGTTTTCACTTTTACTCACCTGCTCACCTTTTCTTCCATCTATCCGTTTAATAGTTATATATAAGTTATAATACGTTTCCCTGATTCATCTCCTTTCCTTTTTTCATTGACATATTAATTCTGGGAAGTGATTAATTTAAAAACCCATCTTCCCCTCATTTCTTTAAACTTTCAGCTAAATGTTAGCTTGTGACCGTTGCTGTACATTTCATTAAAGAGGTACGTTACCTTATTAACCTCCTGAATTTAAGGGTGAAAATTTTATTTTTCTAACCTTTCCTTTCCTACGCTCCCTGTTTCCACTTCTTTCATTATCACCGTTCATTATATATATACACTACAGCTGGAAAGTTATAAACGTATAAGCTTAGATACGTTTTGTATTTATTAAAAATTTAAAGCTCATCTTAAATTGTGCAAAGCGTTTTTCCTCTGCCTTTATAACTTTAGGTTTATACCTGCTGTTGCTTCCTCTTACTCCGTGAATCCTATTTTCTTTCTTTCCTAAGTTGTTACAGCGCCTCTTCAAGGCCATAACCGCATACCCTATCGCCATCACCCATCAGACACTCGTCACCACTAGCTTGCATACGTTGAATATATAGGTATAGCACTTTTGTCTGTTAGCATATATATATATATATATATATATATATATATATCAGTGAATTTGTTACATGGGTTATATTATCTTAGGTTTCCCTGTTTCCAGTTTAATAATATATTATACAATTTTTGTAGCGTCTATTATATGGTTTTTATATATATATGTCATAGTTATTCTTTTATATATATAAATGTATTTGTGTACATGTATATATGCTGTTATATTAGTTTATAGAATAAAATTTTCCTTTTTTGGCTGCTGTATGTAAAGATGCTTTATAATCTAATTTGTTTAAGCTTAGTATTTTTTTTTATATATAATATTTTAAACGTGAATTTGATTTAAGTGAAGCTGTTCGTACGATGTTATTAAATGAAATAATATAAGGTGATTTAAAAATATACATACTTTTTTTGAATCTTTCTGGGGTTTTGTTGGTTTTGTTATATATTACTCTTCTTAGTGCAATGTACTGGAAGCAACAAAGTAGGTGAGTGAGAAAAAGAACGAAAACCATATATATATATATATATATATATATATATATATAAAAGAATTCGAGTTTATACATTTGGTCGGTAAGTGTGGTATTTATAACGGTTTTGAAAGTAAATTTTAGGCATGTCTAAGCGGTTTATGTCGTAATGGTTATATTATTATTTGAATATAAGTATCACATGCGCAGGTTTTAAGTGTATATAGTATATTTATAATATAAAGTTTATTAAGTTATAAAAGTTTATACAGTTTATATTTTATAAGATAAAGTTTAAAAGTTATATACGCGGCAGTTGATATGTTGCAATGAACATACATTATATATAAGTTTTAATAAGTATTATTTCAACATATATATTGCATACATGTTTGATTTTTTTTATTGTATATGTGTTTGGTTTAGAAACTATGATTTGAAATGTATGTATATTAATTTAGAATATGTTTTATATATGTAAATAGTTATATATAATTATATATAATTATAAGTTCACTTATATCATTCATCTTCATCGATCTAGTTCTAATTTGAATTCGATTTTTTCTCTCTTCCATTTATCAGCTTTGTTCGCCGTGCCTGTTTTCTTCGTCGAAGCGTTGCTTTGGAATTCGTAACTAAACTTCATTGTCTATTCTCTTTAGCCTCGAAAGGTGAGCAATCACTCACGATTAACGCTCTTATATTTATTAAATTTGATTTCAATTGAAACAACAATTGAAATCTGCTGCTATAGTTATTTAAATTGTTATATTTATGCTATTATCTATAACTGTTCACTTGTGGGATATGACACCATATCCTATTGTTTATATTATATTGTTATTGATGATATATGCATGTTGTTATATTATTATCATATCTGTTATCACTTTGCAAGTGCCCTTTTAGCATAGTATTCAATATGGGTTGAAATGATACATACCCGAACGGACTTTAGGATAGGAGAAAATCGTTATGGGTTGAAATGATAAACCCAAGCGATTTTCATTTAATTGAATTTGGGATTACGGGTTGGAATGATATCCATCCGTATATATTTAGTGGACGGATTGAAATGATAAATATTCGTAGCACTTGACCATATGATAGAAAATATATACAGACACCGTTAGTCCATATTTAAATATTTCAAAATAATTTCTAAGATTTTGGAATGAAATATATGGTTAAATAAATATTGTTTCTTAATATGGAAATTTTATATATAGATTTAGTAGTAATATTTGATTTAAATTAGAATTGATTTAATACACATAATATGGTTAAGTATTTATGTAAATCTATAATTCAAAAATATTTTCTTGTAATAAATTGAATAATTAAGATTGGGAGATAAATTTGGATTTATTAAAAATGGTATTTAAATAAGGATTTATTTAATTAAATCGATTTGAAATTATTAAATGGGAAATCTAAAGGTATGGTTTTACAAATGGATTTTTGATTTAAGTGATTTAATGAATATTTCACGTTTAAATAAATTAAAATAAAGTATTGAGTAAAATGTAATTCAAGATTACTTAAATGATATTGAATCAAATGAGGGAGCATTTCAAGATTAAATAATAATGAGGTTAATCGAGATCTTTATGAGTTAAATTGAACATTTAAATATTAAAGCTTTGAACTATATTGGAATTTTAATGGGTTATTTTGAGATTCAGATCTGTACTTGAAATCAATATAGTTGAATTGTTATTTAGAAACTAAATTGAATAAAAAAATGAAAATTAAGGTTGAACCAAAATTTGAAATTATTATTTAAAAAACTAAATTGAATAAAATTTAGTTTGAAACGTTGAATACTTAAAGTTTGAAATATATTGAAATATAAAGGGGTATTTTTTGATTACAAATCCGAATTTTGAGATCGATAAAATTGAAGTGGTTATTTAGGAATTGAGTTGAATTTTAAATTGATAAACTGAGATTTGACTAGATTTGAATTTTTGATTGGAGTAGATTTGAATCGTGACTGAGAAAGTGATCAAATTTGAAAACAAATATATTTGTAGTGAAATGATATTTTGTTTTTGAATAATAAATAAAATTGAGATGACCACGGTGACATAGTGCATATTTCTACCCTATAGATAATTCCATGGACCCTTAGGGGATGGTTATCCCAAACATCCTTAAGTTATTTGTATTTCAGTTGATATTTCACTTGAGTTCGATTTATTGATATAAGAATGTTAATCCTGACTCGAGTGTTTTGTCCTTTTGCTTTACGCTCGGGTCAGACTAAGCGATACAACATTTAGACTCGCCTTTGGAGTTTGGAGCTTCATTTGAGGATCCAACTATTGATTCAGCTTTCAGCACTTTTAGTTGATTCGTTCGGAGAGGTCATCTGTTCGTACTGGAGACTCACTATATTTGAGATATTCTGTTGTATTTTTATTTCTAACTCTGGTATTTATATAGTAGCTTCATGAACTACTATTTATCTATTCCGTTGCATTATTTTATATTACTTGTGAAGACCCGTAAATCCGTACTCCTTGAATATACACTAATCTCCATAGATTAATTCAAGATGAACAGAAATACGAATTCTCAATGTTTAAGAAAAGGAAAGAGAAGAAGAAGAAGAGAGGAAAGATAGAAAATAGAGAGAAGAAAGAAAATAGAAAGCAATAGAAAAACAACTGAACAAGAACAGAGAACAACAATAACAGAATCTCACAATTCGCAGCGGAACAACATATAATAATAAATGAATAATCTTTAAACAAAGAACTATATCAGTTATTACATTTTATACATTACATTTCATTACATCATATCATCAGAGTGTACAACAACAAACAACATCAAATAGTGCAGCGGAAAAAGAAATACTATATACTAATAATACGCCATGCCATCCAGCTTGCCTCCAGCAACTCTAGAATATCCATAATATCATGATAAACCTAACTCTTGACTGCCCGTGTGGAAATTGGTGGGGACCCAGAGTTTAGGAAGGAAAACAATAAACTCCGAGTCAGTCATGTGACTGGTGTGGGAGCTCAAAACAGTTTATTTATCTTAAAAAAACAAAATAGAAGAATATTTTTAAAGTCAATTCGCAATGCTTTTAAAAATGAGACTACCATAAGGCCTCCCGCACACACACACAATGCAAACGCAGAATCAGAGGAGATTTCTCGTTATGATAGTCAAAGATGCTTGATACACATTTAAAAAGAACATTTTATATTATTACTAGTGCATAGTTTAGAGAAAAATTCATTTCGAAAGTAGAATATAAATCTTAGCCAACATAGACATTTCGAACTATGCCTACTATAGCTACCATCTAAACAGTGGTGATCACCATAAGTAAATGGCAGGTTCTACAACTAATACCGTACAGAGTTTCGTATTGGGAATTGGATTTCCAATGAATGATCAGGCCAAGGAACTTCCCATTGCCACATGAGAATGCCTCTGGATGGACATCCCCGAGAACCAAACCGGATCTCTACCAACACAAGGCCGGGTTACCCCTAACTGAGTAACAACTGACCGAATATGCCATCCCCCGGTCCTTTGGGACCTTTCAACCGAGCGCTCGCAATCAATTCACACAATCATAAAGTGTTTTCAACATGAGTAAGTATCTGGGCTCCATACCATGATACCACCCTTTTCCAGAAGAAAATGCACATATCCTAAAGGGCGCTACCCCTCATAACCTTGCCGCATCTTTCCTGTTTTGACCATTCCCGAGGTGTGAGGCTCGACGAAGTCACGTCCACAAAAACATACTTTATACAAAAGCCATGCTTTGGGTCAACAAATGATCATAGAAATGATCACAAAGATAGACGATCAAATAAATGATCCTATCACAAATAATCAACACAATGATCATTTCACAGCAACACTCAGCATGTCACATTACCAAATTGGGAATATATCGCAGATAACCTTCAACTACATAACCTCTAAGCTCGTACGTCTCAGAGAAGGGTGTTAAGCTAAAAGAATAAATTCTCCACCACCAACAGAAATATATTTGAAAGAAATCTGCTTTATATCTCAATTTGTAACGTCAGACATACAATCCATACAAGTCTGTTCCGGGCTCGAACAAAACCGAAGGCACTTACAAAGAAGTCCTTGCAATCCGGATAATCTCTAATCACGTCCGGACTTCCCATCACATAGGGAGTCTCTATACCGTAGCTACTCGGTGCAAAGACAATCGACGAGTTGTCCTTTCGCTTTCAGAAAGATCCGGTCTTCAACACCGGTCATCAATGCAATTCATAACGACGTATCACATATTCGGAATGGGTTATACGACCCCATGGTCCTTTCCCGGTTAACCCGAATAGTGAGCGCTTATTCAAAAATAAGTGTGGCATTCAAATTCAAACAAATCACATCAATTATCCATTCAAAGGGAAATATTGATAGTCGGTTATTGAACTATCAATTGATATGCACACATCACCAGTTTCCATATAATTTTCCAAATTATTTCTTTTCCAAAATATCTTCACAAGATATATTATTTTCAATACTTCAAAAATAAATCAATATTTATTTTTTTACAAATTCCACTTTCTTTTATAAATTCCATAGTGAATTTATATTTCACAATATCTATGAATATATGATTTCAATTATTCATTTTCGATTTATCTTCAAAAAGATAAATTCTTAAGATATTCACTTTATATTGGAAAACATTTCCATACTTAATTATTCATAAGTAATTCACAAATTTTATTTATTTTCAACACTTATAAAATATTCAATATACTTAAATCGAGATTAAGTATATATTTCATTCTTTAGGGAAATCATTCTCTTAAACATATTTATTTGGGCCAAAACGAATGTTACGTAAAACATCGTTACGACAACCCAAAATCACTAGTATAGGGATTTGAAATTAAAATAGATATATAAATCCCAATACTATACAAAACATTTCCTTTCGGAAACCATTTACTATAACAACAGTGTTATAGTCCACCATTTCCTTTTATTTCTCGAAAACGTCTATTTCAACAATGAATGTTGAAATCTATGGTTTCGAATCTTAACACCTTTTAAAAACATCGTTAGATCGTTTTAATTCAATTTAAAATATCACATTCTAAACAATTTCTTTAACATACTATTCACTATTCAAAAACGTGAATGTACTACGTTAACAATTTCATCATTTCTATACATTTTATTTCCAAGGATTATTCACAGTCAAAAACGTGAATATAACTCCATTAATAGGTTATAACAATTTTCTTATCAAAATAAGTCATTTGCGAATTTATAAAACAACGTTTATAAATTCCTTTATTTTCCTATATTCAATTTATACCCCAATTATATACCAAAGGTTCATATTATAAGTTAAATACTTATAATTTATTTGTTTGCAAAAATCGTTCCTTTGAACTTCATAATTATAAATCTTATAACTTATAAGATTCGTTATTTATCCAAACCTACTCTTTAAATAACTTTATGAAATTTATAAACCTACTGCTTATAAAATTCCATTTATAACTTCACCGTTTATGATTCTATAAATTTCATTCATTTCTGAAATTCATTCACAATTCATTCTAACACTTATAAAAACTCGTTTTATAATTCAAATGTTTTAATTTATAAATATCAATTTATAAATCCTTTATAAAATCAATTTATACTATTATTTTAAAACATCTTTAATCTCCTTTATAATTTCACCATTTTGATTTATAAAATAATCAAATTTTATAAATCCTATATTTAAACTTTTCACAATAAATTCAAAAATTCCGATTTAACTATTTTATAAAATCATTAGCATCATATTCTCAAAAATCAGTTTTTTACTATATTTCTCAAAAATCATAATTTTTATAACATTAAAATTATACGTTTATTTATTTAAAATGGATCAATTCCAAACATATAGTATATTTTCAAAAATCACTTTAAAAATCATTTTAAATTTCCAAATTTGGTCCAATGATGCTACACACCAAATAGTCAATCACGACGACAACGATATCATATATCGATATGATAATCCATCAAATATCAAAATATCTGAAATCAAATAAATACTGTTGAGGAATCCAGTTGGATCCCCCCAACCTGTTTTCCTGCATCCACAAACATTAGCACAATACCAATTTCCGCTCCAGTACGGAATTATCGCGGTATATGGGATTTAAAATATTATCCGCTTAATAGACGGCGCAATAGGGTCTCATCCGCTATGCAAATGCGGGAAATCAATAACTCCAATATATACATATGCCAATATATATATATATTGCTATTATATATAATACCAATTTCACTGTTTATGAAATATTCGCGGTATATGTTTTTAATAAATAACATCCGCTTACTAACGGCGCATAATGTCTATTTTACAATCAATAGATAACAATCATCATTCAAACATGCATTCAAATATTTTAAATCTAACTATTTAAAATAAAAATCGAAACTGATTCGATTGAGTGAGAAGTTCTCACCTTGATTTTATTTTCGTTTTAGCGATTTATTTCGAATAAAATTAAACGGACGTTTAATTTTACCCGAAATTCTCACTAACTCCAAACGACTCCAATCCAATTTCATCGCGTAGTGCTCGTCCATACGATTCCAACGCAACTGGTTTCGCGCGTTTTCGACCTCGTATGAAAAAGTTATGATAATATGAAGTTTACTCGATTTTAAACTAAAATTAATTTACAACTTTAATTAAAATTTTAAACCTAACTAATTACAGCCTTTGATCCATCCAACCTCTCATCTGGACCGCACATCCCCTTTTCCTTCATCTCCCTCGTCACGTTTGCTCCCAGATAACACTACACGCACAAACCCATAGCATGAAACTAGGGTTCATTCTTTCGGCCACCACATCCATCGATACTACGATCAGGGAGCGCCAAGCGAAGCCCCCTACCCTCCTCCACCTTCGGCCACAACCGTGGTCCACTCGGTCAACCCTTTTGCTCTCGAAGTGCGTGCAAACGGCATCAGAACGTGGCCCATAATCGCCTCCCATCATTAACAAAACTCCATCTTAACCGTATGGATGTGAAGGTCTTGCGAAGCTCTTCGACTTATTAGTTAACAACTTTTTCTAAAAACGAGTGGATTGAGAAAGATTGAGGGAGGAAGGAGATGGATTTTCAGCCTTCCATTACTTCACTGGTGGCTGCGTTTATAGATTAGGGTTTAGGTTATAATTTTTTTAATTTATGAGAGAGAGGGGGCTATTTATAGAGAATCGAACGACACTATTCATCCCGGATTTTCCGAACTCTGATTCACGCGTCGTAACCAGCGTTTTTAGGGTTTACCCCGCGTTCTGGACACAATGGAAAAGGTTTCGGAAACTAATTCGGACATCTGTGCGAGTTATGGCAATAAACGTTCAATTTGAATTAAACCGGTTTAAACGATTTTCTTGGCGTTTTAATTTGTACCGGACAAACGGTAAATCCAATTGACACGAAATTTGAAACCATACAATAATATCACATACGGATCCGATGAAACTGGTTTCGTCGAAATCCGAGACTTTTTGAAAAATGGCTATTTTAACTCGCCAAATTAAAATTAAAAAATAATTCGATGCGTTTCGAGCTGCCACGATCAAACGGTAACTCCGATTGATACGAAAATTGAAATCCGGTAATAACTAACTATTACGGATCCAAAGGAACTAGTTTCGTCCAATTCTGAGACTGTTCAAAAATTGACTATTTTCACTAGTCGATTTAATATTAAAATATTCAATTTTCACAAATAAACTTTTAATTCGATTTTAAAAGTTCTAAAATATCATTCTAACTTCAATATGATAAAATAAAATTTTACAACTCATTTACAATCATATTTAACTCAATTTTCAATTATTCCCATAATTTCACATATTAAATTATCGATTTAATTATTCAATTAAATCCAATTATTCGAAATAAAATTTATTCGACTTATAAATTTCACTTATTAATATTTAAAATTAATTAAATATTCAAATTTTAATTACTAAAAATCCTGGGTCGTTACAATCTTCCCCCCTTAAAAGAATTTCGTCCTCGAAATTATCAAGTAAGAAAAGTTACAGAATCTATTAACTTTCCAAAATTCATAGTCAAACTTCTTACAATAACTTACTAAGTTTCCAAATCATACTTAGTTATCTTTTCAAAACAACTACTATTGTTTAACTTTCAATTCCAAAATCAAAGTTATAGTTTTCAAAGAATTTTCCAATTTTTCTCAAATTTTTTCTAACGCCTTAAATTTCCGGAAAAATTCGCCATAGTCTCCTTTGCGGGGCTCGATCCGAAAAAAAAATTACAGTATATATATCACAAATATACATCTCATCAAGTAATGAGGCATCCCACAGGGAAAAAAGTGTAAAAGTACGATATTTAATCCGAGATATGTACCTTATATTTTATTAGCGAGCATATACGGCTAATATAGCGCGAAAGCGAGCTCCAAATGCGAAGCAAACGCGATCCGCACCTACTAATCACTCAACAAACAACATGAGAACATGCATGTAGACAATAGTATCGAATATACAACCTATAGCAACATAATAACTATATATGTTAAC
Source organism: Allium cepa (assembly GCA_030765085.1). Classification (NCBI taxonomy): domain Eukaryota; kingdom Viridiplantae; phylum Streptophyta; class Magnoliopsida; order Asparagales; family Amaryllidaceae; genus Allium; species Allium cepa. The sequence continues at coordinate 177,367,301 of CM060946.1, forward strand.
ATAGCAAATGTAGTAAAAGCAACAAATGCAAACATCAACCAACTATCATCCATAACCAATAAATATTCATTCTTATTCTCATTAATATTCAATGAAATAGGTTTTCAATTTAAATCACATTTGATTCATTAACAGTGGATGTTTCTAACATTTATTTTCAATTAGTTTATATTCACTAATTCATATTCAAGTTGGTTCACTTCCAAATCAAATTCAATTTTATTTAAGATTCACTTAACTTCCAATTGGATTTATTAAATTGATTTTCATTCAATTATTCAACTTCCAATAACATTACATTTTAATGAATTAACACTTACATTCATTATTCCATATCAACTAAATTTACATTCCATTGATTAACATTCAATCCATTAATTCAATTCAATTACAAAGTTGAATTTCATTTACATAACTCAAGTTCATATCTATCACTTAACTTTAATAATTTACTTTGATACCCATATCAACTTATTCAACATCTCTTAAGTTATATTTCATTTTACTTTATAAACATCACTTGGTTTTACATAACTTAAATTCCCACTTATAAATAAATTCAGCTTCCAATTCTAAAGTAAATTTCCATTTTAACTTTAAATTCATTTTTATTTTCAACTCATGTTCATAAATATATTCATATAGTTTCACTTCTTATATATATAAGTTTATTTCACAATTGTAAATCACTTTAATTATAATTCAATTCTTATAATTCATTTGCTTATACAATTATGCTTTTATTTAGATTATTCAAACAACTAAACAATCTACTTATATACACTTTAATAATTCTGAAAAATTATTCCTTTATATTCAAAATATAATAAAGGTAAAATCATTTCATTTACCCAATTTAAAAACAATATTGTGTCGAATTGTTCTATTCAAGTGTTTAGAAACCCCTTCGGCATAGTTTTGCGGACCACGCTGACGAAAGTTCATATGCCACTCAATAAACCAATCATCACAATATAAAACAGTTTTATATTCACTAACAAATACGCTCACATGGCCACTCAAACTCATTCTAGAGCACTACTGACTCTATCTCTAATGAGTAATACCCAACAGAACCATGGTTGTCGCTTAACCATATGCTCTGATGCCACCTGTGAAGACCCGTAAATCCGTACTCCTTGAATATACACTAATTTCCATAGATTAATTCAAGATGAACAGAAATACGAATTCTCAATGTTTAAGAAAAGGAAAGAGAAGAAGAAGAAGAGAGAAAAGATAGAAAATAGAGAGAAGAAAGAAAATAGAAAGCAATAGAAAAACAACTGAACAAGAACAGAGAACAACAATAACAGAATCTCACAATTCGCAGCGGAACAACATATAATAATAAATGAATAATCTTTAAACAAAGAACTATATCAGTTATTACATTTTATACATTACATTTCATTACATCATATCATCAGAGTGTACAACAACAAACAACATCAAATAGTGCAGCGGAAAAAGAAATACTACATACTAATAATACGCCATGCCATCCAGCTTGCCTCCAGCAACTCCAGAATATCCATAATATCCTGATAAACCTAACTCTTGACTGCCCGTGTGGAAATTGGTGGGCACCCAGAGTTTAGGAAGGAAAACAATAAACTCTGAGTCAGTCATGTGACTGGTGTGGGAACTCAAAACAGTTTATTTATCTTAAAAAAACAAAATAGAAGAATATTTTTAAAGTCAATTCGCAATGCTTTTAAAAATGAGACTACCATAAGGCCTCCCGCACACACACACAATGCAAACGCAGAATCGGAGGAGATTTCTCCTTATGATAGTCAAAGATGCTTGATACGCATTTAAAAGAACATTTTATATTATTACTAGTGCATAGTTTAGAGAAAAATTCATTTCGAAAGTAGAATATAAATCTTAGCCAACATAGACATTTCGAACTATGCCTACTATAGCTACCATCTAAACAGTGGTGACCACCATAAGTAAATGGCAGGTTCTACAACTAATACCGTACAGAGTTTCGTATTTGGAATTGGATTTCCGACGAATGATCAGGCCAAGGAACTTCCCATTTCCACATGAGAATGCCTCTGGATGGACATCCCCGAGAACCAAACCGGATCTCTACCAACACAAGGCCGGGTTACCCCTAACTGAGTAACAACTGACCGAATATGCCATCCCCCGGTCCTTTGGGACTTTCAACCGAGCGCTCGCAATCAATTCACACAATTATAAAGTGTTTTCAACATGAGTAAGTATCTGGGCTCCATACCATGATACCACCCTTTTCCAGAAGGAAATGCACATATCCTAAAGGGCGCTACCCCTCATAACCTTGCCGCATCTTTCCTGTTTTGACCATTCCCGAGGTGTGAGGCTCGACGAAGTCACGTCCACAAAAACATACTTTATACAAAAGCCATGCTTTGTGTAACGACCCGCCTTTTTGGACAGTTTAAACCGACGATCAAATACACATGTCGATTCCAAACCATTAAAAGAGCAGATAGTTATTGGGGTAATTAAGAAAAGAAAAGGAAGGGAAATAAAGGAAATGAAACAACACAGAATCTCACAGCGGAAGGCTAAAGTATAATAATAAAATAACAGTTCATGAAGCTGTTAATTAAATGAATACATTTGAAATGAATACATTTGATTATTATTATACAACATTTATCAGAGTTACATACACAGCAAATATCATACAACAATGCAGCGGAATGGAATGAATATAATAGTAGTAGATAATATACCAAATCTTCGTCTCCGTCCTCCAAGGAAATGATCTTCAACCTAAACTGAAAACTCAGGACTGACCCGAGCGTAATGAAAAGACAAAACATTCGAGTCAGGACTAAAATATCCTTATGAAAGTTAAATCAATCGTAAATAAATATGAGTGTAACGGCGTCAGAGATGTTTACGGGGTTTGACATCTCCTATCCAGTGTCAACGTGCGTGCAATAACTCAAGAGATGTTACGGGATTTTCCATCTCTCAAGGATCCGTTAAACTATCTACTATGTAGTAATATACGCTAAGTAGATAATGTCTATCAGTAATATAAAGTATCAAAATAGCGTTAAGGCGTTACCATAATCCCCCTTAACACATTTTTATATTCCCAAAAGCATATACAAGACCGTAGTTTCCCCAAAACCGGAAGTCACCAGAGGGCAATCCATATACTCAAGGTACAAATCAAAACGTAGTGGTCGCGAATAGGATAATCAGTATGACAAGGTACATGAGGCAATACCAACTAGGATACTAGTAGTTGCGTGATCCGGACTGATGTTGGGCATAGCCAGCAGCTACCCCAACACCGCGAAACAACACTCCCAAATCAAGGGGTGCACCCAAATCGCATCACAAATGTAATAGATATGGTATCGAAGAAGTGTTTCCGCTAGAGGTGGCGAACCTCAATGGCCCGGCGCGGCTCCAGTTTTAGTCATGTCAGGGGTCATCCAATAATCGTTCTCTTTCTTCAGTCAACGCGTTCACCAAACCATCCACTTCATTCTGGATCAACACTCCGCGTATAATAGTTATTAAAGTGGTTTTCGGTATCGACAGAGAGTATGTCCATATCCGATCCCGGTCTCTTTAATAACTACGTATTATTACACCGTTGGCTCTTTTACATTTCAAATCGATTCATAATTGATATCAAAATATCATGTTCGCTTTAAAAAATCAAATCCATTTCAAATATCATTTTATATCGCTTTTACATAGTAATATTCAAAGCCCGAATTAGGGTTAAATCTTTAAACAAATCAATTTTCGAATTTAAATCAAATCCCAATTTTTAAATTTCAAAGTCTCGACTTATATTACATAACAATTTCTTTTAACCAAATTTATTTCAACTTTCCAAACCCAAATTTCGATAAATTCGATTTCTATAAATTTATGTCTATTTATAACTTTTAAACAAACATATAAATAAATTTCAAATCGACGATTTTAAAAATTATTAATTTAGCCAATTCGGTGTCCGTATATAATTTTCTATCCTATGGCCAAGTAATTATTTATTTCAATTAAATGTCAGGGATGAGCATATATTACTTAAATTAAATCACAGTATCATATGTATGCATAACAGGATATATATAAGCAAATAAACGTCCAAACATTCAAACATCAACCAATAACATCGTCGAAATACATCGTCCAATAGGCAATACAATTCAAGGCAATTTCATAGTTATCGATGTTGGGTGATTAAATTGCAATTCAATTTCAATTTCAATTTAACTGTCAAATTTAAACTTCAACGATTAATTCGAATGACAATCTATATGACCATTTAATTTTTATCAAACAATGACAAATAAAATCATAACACTACATAATGACAATTTTAACTAGCATAAAGATATTCAGTACGTTGTGAGCGTTATAAAACACTCACCTTGATTTTTACGATTTTAAATCAAATCGAACGACGTTCGATTTAACTCAAAATTTTCTCTAGCTCCAAATGATTCCAATCCAGTTGCATCGCGTAGAGCTCGTCCATATGATTCCAACGCAAAAAGTTTCGCGCGTTTTCGACCTCGTATGAAAAAGTTATGCATTTTAGAAGTTTACACAAATTGAAATATACAATTTCAGCTTAATTAAATTTTAAAAACCCACCCCATCATCACCGTTGATTTCCTGCATAGCAGATCTGGGCCGCACTCCCTCATCTCCTCACGTACGCGTATCATCTTCTTCCCGGTGTTCGAACGCGCAACACAACCCATAGCCGCCATCTTCATCGATTTTTCACGACCAAACCGAGCAACTTGAAGACGATCAGGTTACACCACTTCGAAGCCACCGCCTTACTCCACCTTCAACCCAAATAGCTCCAAGCTCGGCCTCATCCTCTGCCTCGAATTGCGTGAAAAACGCAGCCCCTTCTTGCTCGATTTCCCGTTGATCCGTGGCTCCGTTTTCGATCATCTCCGTATGGATTTGAAGCTTTCATCGTGCTCTACAACTTTGTAGTTGAGAGTTTTTGTTAATTGTTGACGGATTGAGAGGAAAATGAGAAAGAAGTTTCAAATTTCGTGGCCATTGATTCAGGAAATGGCGGCTAGGGCTGAAGTCAATTAGGGTTTCTGGATTAAAATAATAATAAAACTGCCTCGGTTTGCGTGCGTATATATATAGGTAGGTCCAAAATCATCCGAACTCCAATCGAGACGTGCCGCCAGGCGTTTATAAGGTTTTACCCCCATTCCGGACGCAATGGAACTAGTTTCAAGGCCTAATTCGATCATATGTGAGAGTTACGGAAATAAATGATCAATTTTAAATTAAACCGATTAAACGATTTTCTATGCGTTTTGGCTTGCCCCGGACAAACGGTAAATCCGATTGACACGAAATTTGAAACCTTACAATGATATCACATTACGGATCCAATGAAACTAGTTTCGTCGAAATCCGAGACCGTTTGAAAAATGACTATTTTAACTCGCCAAATTAATATTAAAACAATTTCAACGCGTTTCGAGCTGCCACGGTCAAACGACAACTCCGATTGCTACGAAAATTGAAATCCGATAATAACTAACTATTACGGATCCAATGGAACTAGTTTTGTCCAATTCTGAGACTGTTCAAAAATTGGCTATTTTCCAGTCGAAAATTAAATATTAAAATATTCAATTTTCACAAATAAATTTTAAATTCAGTTTTAAAAGTTCTATAACATCACTATAACTTCAATATGATAAAATAAAATTTTACAAATCATTTTTAATCATATTAAACCCGTTATTTAATTTATCCAATAAATTCCAAATATTTAATTTAGACAATTTCGCTTATCCAATAATTCATTATCTTTTGAAATATTGAAATTGAACTTATAAGATTTAACTTTTAAAACCATTTCAAAATTTAGAACACTATTTTCATTTTACAGTTATTCAATTATTCAATAAGTTTTAAATATTTAATTTAAACAATTTTACGTGTTCAATATTCAATATTTGATTTCAAATAGATTTTACTCATCAATCAACTACTCTCTTATACCAAATGAATTCAACATTTATCACCCAATTCGACTATCGATTGCAAAAGAATTTACTAAGTCGCATTTATTTTTCATTACTTGGATAATTATTATTGCAATTCCTTTCAGTTATTATTATACCAAACGAATCACAAATTTTTTTCTAACACTAAATCACGAAATCTTTTTTAAATTAGCTATTTTAATTATCGAAAATTTACGGGTCGTTACACTCTCCCCCACTCAAAACTTTTCGTCCCCGAAAAGGAAAAAGAAGGGAAAAGAAACTAAGTATAGAATTCAACATCAGATATATTTTATCAAAGTTACCAACTTATAAAACAATGAAATTCCACTTATAAAGTCATAACTACGCTTCCACAATGTTACTCCGAACGGCTTTCTAAATTTAAAAGTTTATTATCAAAACAAGTTATAAAAAAAAATTTAAAAGTTGAAAATTTTTCTAACACCCGGATTTATGGAAAAATTCGGCAGAGTCTCCTTTGCGCGGCTCGATCGGAAGAATATAATAGCATATATATCACAAATATACATCTCATCTCAATGATGAGGCATCCCATATGTGGGGAAACAACATATAAATATCACCAATATCATATAAAACCGTAAGCGTACCTTTTATTTAGCATTTATTAGCATTTTACTTACATTATGCGTTTAGCGTAGAAGTGAGCTCCACAACGAAGCGCAACCCCTTTGCTACCTACTAAAATGCTCAATAACTAAGTTAGAACCATGCATATAAAGATAGATCGCTATACTTAGCCTACACAACATATATATAACATATTTAGCTTCAAAACTGAGATTTCAATTTCTGGACAGCAAATAAATCTTAGCTTTAGGTCACCTAAACGGTAAAATTTGACAATAGAATCTAAACAAAAGTTATTGCATTCATTTCAGGCTTTCCGGAATGTCCAAAATCATCGAATTCGGATCATCCGTTCAAAAGTTATGGCCGTTTACTTAGGGGATACGCTTCAGCCTGGGCAGTGTTTGCGCAGGTCAGCGACGTTCACCCACGTTTCGACCTTCTAAACGATATCAAAACACAAAACACTTAAAACAAAAGTTTTAGCTTAAGTTCTTAGCTTTCCATAAAGGGCAAGATCATCAAAATCCGATAAACCAGTCAAAAGATATGGCGAAAATACTAAGGTTGTATGCTTCAGATTTTTCTTATTTTTTTACACAGGACAGCGAGTAACATTCAAGTTTTTAACCTAGTAGACGAAGGAATTTCTCAAGACACTCTAAATAAAAGTTGTGCTATAGTTACTAAGCTTTTCGAAAAGTCTAAGATCATTGAATTCCGTTCAGCCATTTAAAAGTTATGGTTTTTTTCGTTTCAGCATATATTGGACAAATTTGGATTTTTCCAAAAATTTGCTTTTATTATTTCAAAGTGCAAACCATCAAAACTTCAAATTTTCTAAAAAAAACAATCATAAACACAAAGTCATTTATTTTCTTATTCATCCATGCAATAGGTTTACATTCAATTTGTTTCCGATTTATTCAAGTTTGTTTCATTCACATTTTTAATTCAAGTCAATTTGCTCCCAATTTGAATTTAATTATTTAAAATTTTATTCCGTTTATTCAATTCCATTAACACTAATGAATTCTACTTAATCAATTATCATCCATCTAACAACCAATGCATATCAAACATTAACATCCATCCAAAATCTACACTAAATCAATTATACATTTCCAAGTCAATTTTAATTTCATACACTTCCATGTTTATTGACATTTAGTTATATTCAAATTTAATTAGTTTCCATTTACCAATTTTATATTTCATTAAGTTTAAATTTTATTCATTCACTTATACATGTATCATTCATTTTACAACTTAAATTTCTTTTATATTTACAACTATCAATAGATCTTTACATTTTATTTTTTCACTCTCACACTGGTATATTATTACTCTACTTATCCTTATTAGCATTTTAAACCCTTTTAAGTATTTGGTAAGTTATAGCTATGCAAATAGAATGTAGTTAAACAACATACAACTTCTTTCCATTTGAAGTTGAATTTTCAATTTATTAATTCTTAAGTCATTACTTAAATTTCACTATAATTTAATTTCACATTTACATTCACATATAGTATTTCCATTTTATATTAACATAATTGTGAATCTCCTTTAAATGTTAATTTAAATTCCAATCATTTACTAACAATTTTATTTATATTTGCAAACCATTAATTAAATGCACATTTCATTATTCAAACCTATACTCGTATATTATCCAATTAACAATCCATATAACATTTTGAACTTCTTAAGTATTTTGGTAAGTTATATCTATGCTATAGAATGAAATTTAATACTACGCGAGTTTTACAGTTTCAATTTTATTTTAAGTTCATAATTTCCTAATTCTAAGGATTTCTACTTCAATTGATATTTTCACTTAGCTCTTAGGTTCATTTCTCATTTCACAATTCAGAAGTTCCTTAATGATTCAAGTCTAAATTCATTTCGATCATTAAAAAAAATCATTAATTATTAAAGGACTTAAGAATTCCAATCCCGATTTCATTTTAAATCAAGTTTTGAAATAATATATACTTATATAATTTATATATCAAATCATACTATAGAGAATACAAAATAAAATAAAATAAAATTTGAATCAAAACAAGGTTTGGACAAGCTATTAAGTGGTCTCCCCCACTCGGACTCTCGAAAATAAACGCCGATGATGCGTGCACTCATCACCGAAATCATTTTCTAGCGTCAAGAGAAGGGAATATAACACTTCTCATTAAAAAAAATCATTCGAAAACAATTTCAACTCAATTATACTATCATATAATACTCATATTATATTTTTCAAATTCTTGTAAGTCAATCTCAAACACCGGAATTTAAATTCCCAAATCCAAGTTAAAATTCATTTATATTCATTATCAACTGTGTTTACAAGATTTCATTTTCCTAAATCCATTGTTATTTAATCAATTGTTGTAAATATTGACTGATCAAACAATAACGATAATAATCTAATATTATCATCTCCTAACAATCAATTCAATCAAAATGAATAAATATTCAAATAATTCTTTTATATAAAATATATTCCAAAATGATATTGTGTTGGTTTGTCCTATTCGAGTGTTTAGAAATTCCTATCGACGCCTTGGCGTCCCAAGTATCGACCAGAATTCATAAATACTCAACGGAACAAATTAACACAATATAAAACCATTTTATATCAAATAACAAGTACGCTCTCTCATATACACTCAACTCATTCATATAGTTTACCTCTATTTCAATGAGTTATTCCCCACTAGAGCCAAGGTTTATCGCTAAACCAAAGCTCTGATACCAACTGTAACGACCCGCCTTTTTGGACAGTTTAAACCGACGATCAAATACACATGTCGATTCCAAACCATTAAAAGAGCAGATAGTTATTGGGGTAATTAAGAAAAGAAAAGGAAGGGAAATAAAGGAAATGAAACAACACAGAATCTCACAGCGGAAGGCTAAAGTATAATAATAAAATAACAGTTCATGAAGCTGTTAATTAAATGAATACATTTGAAATGAATACATTTGATTATTATTATACAACATTTATCAGAGTTACATACACAGCAAATATCATACAACAATGCAGCGGAATGGAATGAATATAATAGTAGTAGATAATATACCAAATCTTCGTCTCCGTCCTCCAAGGAAATGATCTTCAACCTAAACTGAAAACTCAGGACTGACCCGAGCGTAATGAAAAGACAAAACACTCGAGTCAGGACTAAAATATCCTTATGAAAGTTAAATCAATCGTAAATAAATATGAGTGTAACGGCGTCAGAGATGTTTACGGGGTTTGACATCTCCTATCCAGTGTCAACGTGCGTGCAATAACTCAAGAGATGTTACGGGATTTTCCATCTCTCAAGGATCCGTTAAACTATCTACTATGTAGTAATATACGCTAAGTAGATAATGTCTATCAGTAATATAAAGTATCAAAATAGCGTTAAGGCGTTACCATAATCCCCCTTAACACATTTTTATATTCCCAAAAGCATATACAAGACCGTAGTTTCCCCAAAACCGGAAGTCACCAGAGGGCAATCCATATACTCAAGGTACAAATCAAAACGTAGTGGTCGCGAATAGGATAATCAGTATGACAAGGTACATGAGGCAATACCAACTAGGATACTAGTAGTTGCGTAATCCGGACTGATGTTGGGCATAGCCAGCAGCTACCCCAACACCGCGAAACAACACTCCCAAATCAAGGGGTGCACCCAAATCGCATCACAAATGTAATAGATATGGTATCGAAGAAGTGTGTCCGCTAGAGGTGGCGAACCTCAATGGCCCGGCGCGGCTCCTGTTTTAGTCATGTCAGGGGTCATCCAATAATCGTTCTCTTTCTTCAGTCAACGCGTTCACCAAACCATCCACTTCATTCTGGATCAACACTCCGCGTATAATAGTTATTAAAGTGGTTTTCGGTATCGACAGAGAGTATGTCCATATCCGATCCCGGTCTCTTTAATAACTACGTATTATTACACCGTTGGCTCTTTTACATTTCAAATCGATTCATAATTGATATCAAAATATCATGTTCGCTTTAAAAAATCAAATCCATTTCAAATATCATTTTATATCGCTTTTACATAGTAATATTCAAAGCCCGAATTAGGGTTAAATCTTTAAACAAATCAATTTTCGAATTTAAATCAAATCCCAACTTTTAAATTTCAAAGTCTCGACTTATATTACTTAACAATTTCTTTTAACCAAATTTATTTCAACTTTCCAAACCCAAATTTCGATAAATTCGATTTCTATAAATTTATGTCTATTTATAACTTTTAAACAAACATATAAATAAATTTCAAATCGACGATTTTAAAAATTATTAATTTAGCCAATTCGGTGTCCGTATATAATTTTCTATCCTATGGCCAAGTAATTATTTATTTCAATTAAATGTCAGGGATGAGCATATATTACTTAAATTAAATCACAATATCATATGTATGCATAACAGGATATATATAAGCAAATAAACATCCAAACATTCAAACATCAACCAATAACATCGTCGAAATACATCGTCCAATAGGCAATACAATTCAAGGCAATTTCATAGTTATCGATGTCGGGTGATTAAATTGCAATTCAATTTCAATTTCAATTTAACTGTCAAATTTAAACTTCAACGATTAATTCGAATGACAATCTATATGACCATTTAATTTTTATCAAACAACGACAAATAAAATCATAACACTACATAATGACAATTTTAACTAGCATAAAGATATTCAGTACGTTGTGAGCGTTATAAAACACTCACCTTGATTTTTACGATTTTAAATCAAATCGAACGACGTTCGATTTAACTCAAAATTTTCTCTAGCTCCAAATGATTCCAATCCAGTTGCATCGCGTAGAGCTCGTCCATACGATTCCAACGCAAAAAGTTTCGCGCGTTTTCGACCTCGTATGAAAAAGTTATGCATTTTAGAAGTTTACACAAATTGAAATATACAATTTCAGCTTAATTAAATTTTTAAAACCCACCCCATCATCACCGTTGATTTCCTGCATAGCAGATCTGGGCCGCACTCCCTCATCTCCTCACGTACGCGTATCATCTTCTTCCCGGTGTTCGAACGCGCAACACAACCCATAGCCGCCATCTTCATCGATTTTTCACGACCAAACCGAGCAACTTGAAGATGATCAGGTTACACCACTTCGAAGCCACCGCCTTACTCCACCTTCACCCCAAATAGCTCCAAGCTCGGCCTCATCCTCTGCCTCGAATTGCGTGAAAAACGCAGCCCCTTCTTGCTCGATTTCCCGTTGATCCGTGGCTCCGTTTTCGATCATCTCCGTATGGATTTGAAGCTTTCATCGTGCTCTACAACTTTGTAGTTGAGAGTTTTTGCTAATTGTTGATGGATTGAGAGGAAAATGAGAAAGAAGTTTCGAATTTCGTGGCCATTGATTCAGGAAATGGCGGCTAGGGCTGAAGTCAATTAGGGTTTCTGGATTAAAATAATAATAAAACTGCCTCGGTTTGCGTGCGTATATATATAGGTAGGTCCAAAATCATCCGAACTCCAATCGAGACGTGCCGCCAGGCGTTTATAAGGTTTTACCCCCATTCCGGACGCAATGGAACTAGTTTCAAGGCCTAATTCGATCATATGTGAGAGTTACGGAAATAAATGATCAATTTTAAATTAAACCGATTAAACGATTTTCTATGCGTTTTGGCTTGCCCCGGACAAACGGTAAATCCGATTGACACGAAATTTGAAACCTTACAATGATATCACTTTACGGATCCAATGAAACTAGTTTCGTCGAAATCCGAGACCGTTTGAAAAATGACTATTTTAACTCGCCAAATTAATATTAAAACAATTTCAACGCGTTTCGAGCTGCCACGGTCAAACGACAACTCCGATTGCTACGAAAATTGAAATCCGACAATAACTAACTATTACGGATCCAATGGAACTAGTTTTGTCCAATTCTGAGACTGTTCAAAAATTGGCTATTTTCCAGTCGAATATTAAATATTAAAATATTCAATTTTCACAAATAAATTTTAAATTCAGTTTTAAAAGTTCTATAACATCACTATAACTTCAATATGATAAAATAAAATTTTACAAACCGTTTTTAATCATATTAAACCCGTTATTTAATTTATCCAATAAATTCCAAATATTTAATTTAGACAATTTCGCTTATCCAATAATTCATTATCTTTTGAAATATTGAAATTGAACTTATAAGATTCAACTTTTAAAACCATTTCAAAATTTAGAACACTATTTTCATTTTACAGTTATTCAATTATTCAATAAGTTTTAAATATTTAATTTAAACAATTTTACGTGTTCAATATTCAATATTTGATTTCAAATAGATTTTACTCATCAATCAACTACTCTCTTATACCAAATGAATTCAACATTTATCACCCAATTCGACTATCGATTGCAAAAGAATTTACTAAGTCGCATTTATTTTTCATTACTTGGATAATTATTATTGCAATTCCTTTCAGTTATTATTATACCAAACGAATCACAAATTTTTTTCTAACACTAAATCACGAAATCTTTTTTAAATTAGCTATTTTAATTATCGAAAATTTACGGGTCGTTACACTTTGGGTCAACAAATGATCATAGAAATGATCACAAAGATAGACGATCAAATAAATGATCCTATCACAAATAATCAACACAATGATCATTTCACAGCAACACTCAGCATGTCACATTACCAAATTGGGAATATATCGCTGATGACCTTCAACTACATAACCTCTAAGCTCGTACGTCTCAGAGAAGGGTGTTAAGCTAAAAGAATAAATTCTCCGCCACCAACAGAAATATATTTGAAAGAAATCTGCTTTATATCTCAATTTGTAACGTGAGACATACAATCCATACAAGTCTGTTCCGGGCTCGAACAAAACCGAAGGCACTTACAAAGAAGTCCTTGAAATCCGGATAATCTCTAATCACGTCCGGACTTCCCATCACATAGGGAGTCTCTATACCGTAGATACTCGGTGCAAAGACAATCGACGAGTTGTCCTTTCGCTTTCAAAAAGATCCGGTCTTCAACACCGGTCATCAATGCAATTCATAACGACGTATCACATATTCGGAATGGGTTATACGGCCCCATGGTCCTTTCCCGGTTAACCCGAATAGTGAGCGCTTATTCAAAAATAAGTGTGGCATTCAAATTCAAACAAATCACATCAATTACCCATTCAAAGGGAAATATTGATAGTCGGTTATTGAACTATCAATTGATATGCACACATCACCAGTTTCCAAATAATTTTCCAAATTATTTCTTTTCCAAAATATCTTCACAAGATATATTATTTTCAATACTTCAAAAATAAATCAATATTTATTTTTTTACAAATTCCAATTTCTTTTATAAATTCCATAGTGAATTTATATTTCACAATATCTATGAATATATGATTTCAATTATTCATTTTCAATTTATCTTCAAAAAGATAAATTATTAAGATATTCACTTTATATTGGAAAACATTTCCATACTTACTTATTCATAAGTAATTCACAAATTTTATTTATTTTCAACACTTAGAAAATATTCAATATACTTAAATCGAGATTAAGTATATATTTCATTCTTTAAGGAAATCATTCTCTTAAACATATTTATTTGGGCCAAAACGAATGTTACGTAAAACATCGTTACGACAACCCAAAATCACTAGTATAGGAATTTGAAATTAAAATAGATATATAAATCCCAATACTATACAAAACATTTCCTTTCGGAAACCATTTACTATAACAACAGTGTTATAGTCCACCATTTCCTTTTATTTCTCGAAAACGTCTATTTCAACAATGAATGTTGAAATCTATGGTTTCGAATCTTAACACCTTTTAAAAACATCGTTAGATCGTTTTAATTCAATTTAAAATATCACATTCTAAACAATTTCTTTAACATACTATTCACTATTCAAAAACGTGAATGTACTACGTTAACAATTTCATCATTTCTATACATTTTATTTCCAAGGATTATTCACGGTCAAAAACGTTAATATAACTCCGTTAATAGGTTATAACAATTTTCTTATCAAAATAAGTCAATTGCGAATTTATAAAACAACGTTTATAAATTCCTTTATTTTCCTATATTCAATTCATACCCCAATTATATACCAAAGGTTCATATTATAAGTTAAATACTTATAATTTATTTGTTTGCAAAAATCGTTCCTTTGAACTTCATAATTATAAATCTTATAACTTATAAGATTCGTTATTTATCCAAACCTATTCTTCAAATAACTTTATGAAATTTATAAACCTACTGCTTATAAAATTCCATTTATAACTTCACCGTTTATGATTCTATAAATTTCATTCATTTATGAAATTCATTCATAATTCATTCTAACACTTATAAAAACTCGTTTTATAATTCAAATGTTTTAATTTATAAATATCAATTTATAAATCCTTTATAAAATCAATTTATACTATTATTTTAAAACATCTTTAATCTCCTTTATAATTTCACCATTTTGATTTATAAAATAATCAAATTTTATAAATCCTATATTTAAACTTTTCACAATAAATTCAAAAATTCCGATTTAACTATTTTATAAAATCATTAGCATCATATTCTCAAAAATCAGTTTTTAACTATATTTCTCAAAAATCATAATTTTTATAACATTAAAATTATACGTTTATTTATTTAAAATGGATCAATTCCAAACATATGGTATGTTTTCAAAAATCACTTTAAAAGTCATTTTAAAGTTCAAAATTTTGTCCAATGATGCTACACACCAAATAGTCAGTCACGACGACGACGATATCATATATCGATATGATAATCCATCAAATATCAAAATATCTGAAATCAAATAAATACTGTTGAGGAATCCAGTTGGATCCCCCCAACCTGTTTTCCTGCATCCACAAACATTAGCACAATACCAATTTCCGCTCCAGTACGGAATTATCGCGGTATATGGGATTTAAAATATTATCCGCTTAATAGACGGCGCAATAGGGTCTCATCCGCTATGCAAATGCGGGAAATCTATAACTCCAATATATACATATGCCAATATATATATATATTGCTATTATATATAATACCAATTTCACTGTTTATGAAATATTCGCGGTATATGTTTTTAATGAATAACATCCGCTTACTAACGGCGCATAATGTCTATTTTAACAATCAATAGATAACAATCATCATTCAAACATGCATTCAAATATTTTAAATCTAACTATTTAAAATAAAAATCGAAACTGATTCGATTGAGTGAGAAGTTCTCACCTTGATTTTATTTTCGTTTTAGCGATTTATTTCGAATAAAATTAAACGGACGTTTAATTTTACCCGAAATTCTCACTAACTCCAAACGACTCCAGTCCAATTTCATCGCGTAGTGCTCGTCCATACGATTCCAACGCAACTGGTTTCGCGCGTTTTCGACCTCGTATGAAAAAGTATGATAATATGAAGTTTACTCGATTTTAAACTAAAATTAATTTACAACTTTAATTAAAATTTTAAACCTAACTAATTACAGCCTTTGATCCATCCAACCTCTCATCTGGACCGCACATTCCCTTTTCCTTCATCTCCCTCATCACGTTTGCTCCCAGATAACACTACACGCACAAACCCATAGCATGAAACTAGGGTTCATTCTTTCGGCCACCACATCCATCGATACTACGATCAGGGAGCGCCAAGCGAAGCCCCCTACCCTCCTCCACCTTCGGCCACAACCGTGGTCCACTCGGTCAACCCTTTTGCTCTCGAAGTGCGAGCAAACGGCATCAGAACGTGGCCCATAATCGCCTCCCATCGTTAACAAAACTCCATCTTAACTGTATGGATGTGAAGGTCTTGCGAAGCTCTTCGACTTATTAGTTAACAACTTTTTCTAAAAACGAGTGGATTGAGAAAGATTGAGGGAGGAAGGAGATGGATTTTCAGCCTTCCATTACTTCACTGGCGGCTGCGTTTATAGATTAGGGTTTAGGTTATAATTTTTTTAATTTATGAGAGAGAGGGGGCTATTTATAGAGAATCGAACGACACTATTCATCCCGGATTTTCCGAACTCCGATTCACGCGCCGTAACCAGCGTTTCTAGGGTTTACCCCGCATTCCGGACACAATGGAACAAGTTTCGGAAGCTAATTCGGACATCTGTGCGAGTTATGGCAATAAACGTTCAATTTGAATTAAACCGATTTAAACGATTTTCTAGGCGTTTTAATTTGTACCGGACAAACGGTAAATCCAATTGACACGAAATTTGAAACCATACAATAATATCACATTACGGATCCGATGAAACTGGTTTCGTCGAAATCCGAGACTTTTTGAAAATGGCTATTTTAACTCGCCAAATTAAAATTAAAAAATAATTCGATGCGTTTCGAGCTGCAACGATCAAACGGTAACTCCGATTGACACGAAAATTGAAATCCGGTAATAACTAACTATTACGGATCCAATGGAACAAGTTTCGTCCAATTCTGAGACTGTTCAAAAATTGACTATTTTCACTAGTCGATTTAATATTAAAATATTCAATTTTCACAAATAAACTTTTAATTCGATTTTAAAAGTTCTAAAATATCATTCTAACTTCAATATGATAAAATAAAATTTTACAACTCATTTACAATCATATTTAACTCAATTTTCAATTATTCTCATAATTTCACATATTAAATTATCGATTTAATTATTCAATTAAATGCAATTATTCGAAATAAAATTTATTCGACTTATAAATTTCACTTATTAATATTTAAAATCAATTAAATATTCAAATTTTAATTACTAAAAATCCTGGGTCGTTACATTACTCTATGTCTGTGATTCTGTGGTTGATTTATTTACTGTATATGCTGAGTTTTGCCAAATTTTAATTAACAATTCAGTATTTTGAATTAATCAAGTCGGACATGTATGGTTTTACTGTCGATTTGAATGGTCCAAAATAGCAGGTCGTTACATGAAGCATACATAAATCCATAAATACCGATCTAGGTCAAGCGATCATCATACTCTAATCGGGGCAACCCACTTAGCCCTGCGGCATGTCGTTACTTTAGTCATTTCCGGTTGTGAGGTCTACGGCTATGTTTTGCCTTATATAAAAATCCTACTTGGAATGCTAACACTACCCACGAAGCAACACTACAATGCAAACATTCATCCATATAAGTTTTTTATGATATAAACAAACCGACGGCACTACTTCTATTGCATCCATTTTGGAATCACCTTCAAGATTGGGAGCAAGTAACCCTTGCACTTCAAGATCTTTATCCTCGATTCCAGCATCTTCAAATGTTTCCAATTTGAACGCTTACGTTGGCTCGAAATGGTTTTTGGATAACTTATGCTTTTTGATCCCCGTCTCTTCGAACCAACAATCGACAATTTGAAAATTGGTTAAGTTATCAATACTTTAAAAATACACTATCTAAGTGTACGTATAGTTGCATATGAAAAATAAGGCATCCTATGCTTATCATCACTTTTTGATTTTAAACAGTGCTATCCTTTGATTAACAATGAAGTCAGACAAATTAGAAAACCATCCTTGTCTCGACATTCATTCTTACTTCTCGAGATAGACAATGAAATTTAATGTTAAGTATACAATGAAATACCTTCCACACACTTAATTAATGTCCACTTCTTGAAATTGACTCTCTTACACCTATCACATTTTCAACTTTTTGACTTCTCTATCCTTTGCCTAGAAAATATGGTTCTAGATCTCACAGATAGAGGAAAGACTACTCATTAGCTTTTAGCGCTAAATACAAGATGACTTACTTTTTCACAAAACATGTCAATGTTTTAGCACTTCCTATCATATTTTTTTGACTATTTAACGACACAGACAAAGAAATCCTTGTATTTAAAACATCCTTGAAAAAATTGCCTTAAAAAATCCGACTTTTGAAAACAAAACGGATTAAAAATTAAAAAAATTTTTTTAATAATTACATATTTGAAAAGATAAAACCTTTTATTTAAATAATTAAATAATCTTTAAAAATATTTTTAATATTTAAACTTCCTTTTTAATACTTATATTATATTTTAAAAGACTTCAAAAAAAATATCTAAACTAGAAATCCTTTTTATTTTACGCAAAAATTGTCAATTTACAAATTGCATCCATTACGACTTTCCCTATATGGACCATAACTTTAAAACTTGTTTTTAAATTAAAATAGCCTTTTTTATTCATTTCTTTTATATTTAAACTGCTGTATAAACTTTGTATCAAGGTTTGAAGACAAAAAGGTATAGTTTTGAGAACCCTTTAAAACATTTATAAAAAAAACAAGGAAGTAAACTAGTTTTAAATAAATACGGAATCTCAATGTTGAAACATAAACCAATTCAAGTGTGTTAACTTTCCAATCAACATACAACATTCATATACATAAGCATATACATACATACATACATATACATACATACATACATATATATATAAATATATATGTAAATGACATCCATAAAGCAAGGAAAGATTATCACCTGTAAATAATTACTTAAGCACTTCGACTACATTTCAAGTCATCGACAAAACATTACATATGCAATCCGGTTCAAGTAAGAACCAAACCAAACTACATCATCAATAAACACTTATAAACACAAGAAATTCGCTAATATTATTAACACAAATAATAAAGTTTAAAACTTGGATTTTAAAATTGAGATATACTCAATAAAATCAACACAAATACAATTCAAAGCTACTACAACTTTGCACCAACACATGGACTTAGTTTTCCTTTTCAAATACTTATGTTTTAGAACTTCGAGAAGTAGATATGAGCTTGGCCTAGGTGTGCATGGGCTCGCCATGCTTGAGGAGGGTGTGGGCTTGGAAGAAAAATGGGTTTTTGGACTTTGTTTTGAAGGATAGGAGATATATAGAAGAAATGAGGCGTCTTTAACTAAGTTTAAGGTTTTAAAGTGGAAAAAGAAGAGATATTCAATTTGAAAATTTTAGAGAAGCCATGAAAAAGTAAGAGAGAAGCTTGGAAAAGAAGGAGATATGTATTTGAAAATGAATAAAGTGGAGTAAAATAAGAAACAAAAAAATTAAGCCGTTTTTATATAAAATGAAATATAGGAAATTACCAATTTACCCATGGCTATACCCTCCATGACAAGATGCTACATCACCTCCACCTTCCTCCTTGCACACACCACCCATCCTGTCCCTCACTTCTCCATCATCTCTTAAATCATGTGCCTGATGTATTTTCATTAGTACTATTTTCTTTTTAAATTTAAAAAAAAAAGTCAAACTCACTTTATTTACTTAAGTATAAATTTAAACTTATTTAACTCTAACCATCTCCTTAACCAAAGAATGTGTTATTTATATGTGTGCGTATACTCTAGTGCATATAGCATGGTCCGACAACTTTTAAATAATGAAAGTTGAAAATCCAAAAAATGATTTTCGATCACATTATCGATTTGTCTCCAACTAATTATTTTGTAACCAAATTTTAAAACAACTTCACCATCACTAGTTATTACTTAAAAGTGGTCCATTTAAGTTATAAAATTAATTAATTATAAAGTTAATTAATTAATTATTTTAATATGTATAATATTCATATAAAAAGTGATCAAATTACGGTAGTTAAACTCTCCTCCCACTTAGCATTTCATCCCGAAATTAACACACAAAAAGATAACTCAAAATAACTCAAAAATGGCATATGTTATATATAATGAATATGTACAAAAGATACATACTAAGCAGCTACAACATAAATGGTGAGTACACAATCCACACAACTAGCAAGCAATTATTCTATTATAAACTTGGGATAAGCCTCCGATATGCTATCTTCAGTCTCCCAAGTGCAGTCTTTGGAATCTTCACTCCATTGAACTTTAACCAATCTTACGACGTTATTATGCATTTTTTTCACATCTCCATCAACAATGCAAATAAGATGTCATATCACAGTCCAATTCGGTTCCACTTTCAAATCCTCTTGAACGGGTGGCTCAACAATAAGGGATGGGTCATACACATACTTCCTCAAATTTGATACATGAAAAACATTATGGACTCTCGATAATCTTACCGACAACTCAACTCTATAAGCAAGTAGCTCAATCCTCTCAAGAATCTGGAAAGGTCCAACATATCTAGGCACCAACTTCCCTGCACTTCCAAATCGTACAACTCCTCTAATCGGGGAAATCTTCCCAAACACAAGGTCTACAAATAGAAATTCTCCACCTTTGATCGATATAGCTTTTCTATGTATCTTGAGCTTCCATCGTCCTCCTTTTGATCACATCAACCTTCTTCGTAGCTACCTAAATTATATCAGGTGCAAGCACTAACCGATCCTCAATTTCTATCTAATACGATGGTGATTTACATGGACGTACATAAAGAGCCTCATAAGGTGTCATGCCAATGCTTGTTTGATAATTGTTGCTATATGAGAATTCCACTAAGTGAAGATAATTCTCCCATGATCCTCTAAAGTCCAAAATATATGCTTTCAAAAGATATTCCAAGACTTGGTTCACTCTCTCTGTTTGAACATCAATTTGAGGATGATATATTGTACTCAAACTTAGCATTGTTCCCAAAGCTACTTGTAACGCTTCCTAAAACTGACTGGTAAAGGTTGGATTCCAGTCACTTATAATACTAATTGGAACTTCACATGATCAGACGATCTTCCTCGTATAAATCTCCACCAAAGTTGTTGCAGTCCTAGACGGTTTTATTACTCTTTCTTGATTTGGGAAAACCATCTATAAAATCCACTGATACTAGCTTCCATTTTCAGTTTGGAAACTTCAATGGTTGTAGTAACCCAGAAATTTTTGATGATCACCTTTGACTTGCTGGAAATTTGCATATCAACTAAAATAGATTGAGATATCCCTCTTCATCTCTATCCACCAAAATACCCGCTTCATACCCCGATACATCCTAGTAACTCCAGTTTGGATACTAACTTGAATTGATGCATCCTGCTAAAACTTCTTACCTAAGACCATCAACATTTGGAACACATATCCTTCCATTCATTGCTATATACCACGATGAACGATCTAAAAGCTCGAACAATTGCCTTTGCCTATATTCTTGATGATCACCATTAAGCGACTATCTTCCCTTTGCTTACTTGTAATCCTTTGGAGGAGAGTTGGAATAACTTTCAAAAGAGCCATGACTACATTTATACTCAAAGCATCCACTACCATATTAGTTTTTCCCGACGTGTATAAAATATTCAAGTCATATGCCGCAAAAAATTTCAACCAATGTCACTGCCTTATATTCAAATCATTCTACATGAATAGATAGTTCAAGGACTTATGATCCGTGAAAAGCTTGAATTTTTCACCTAACAAATAATGCCTCTACATCTTAATGCAAACACCACATCAAATAACTCCAAATCATATGTTGCGTAAGTC
This sequence comes from Allium cepa, assembly GCA_030765085.1. NCBI lineage: Eukaryota > Viridiplantae > Streptophyta > Magnoliopsida > Asparagales > Amaryllidaceae > Allium > Allium cepa. The sequence continues at coordinate 177,389,425 of CM060946.1, forward strand.
CTCTCATGAGGCTTCAGCTGCCTACTAGCATCAGCAATAACTCTCCCGTGCTGCATCAAAAATGCAACCAAACTTACACCTCAAGTATCTGTATACACAGTCAACTCTTCACCTCCATCCTGAATAGCTAGAACTAGAGCACCGGTTAACCTCTTGTTTAACTCAATGAATGCTTCTTTGCATTCCGAAGTCAAAATAAACTTATCATTTTTCTTTATTAACTTGATTAGGTGCGAGGCGATATTGGAGATGCCTTGGATGATATCCTACTAAGCTTAATAAGCTTCTAACCTCCGTTGGAGTCTTCGATGTCTTCCAACCTCGAGCAGCCGCTACCTTTTTTGTATCAACCAAAGTACCATCCCCCGACATAACATGCCCGAGGAACCTTACTTTTTGATTGCCAAGAATGACACTTAAAAAATTTAGCTTTCAAATTGTGTTTCCTTTACGTTTCCATCACTTCTTCCAAATGATGTTTGTGTTCTTCCTCGGTCTTAGAATAAATAATGATATCATCTATAAAGACCAACATAAATTTATTAAGCACATCTCTGAAAGCTCGATTCATAAAATCTACAAAATAAACTGGTGCATTGGTTAGCCCAAAAGGCATAACAAACTACACGAAGAAACAATCCGGTCCCCTAAATGTTATTAAGGGTATCCTATCTTCTGCTACCCTTAACTGGTGGAATCATGTAGCAAGATCCATATGGGGGAATTTATCACCATAAAGTTGGTCAAACACGTCATCTATATGGGGTAAGAGATACTTATTCCACATTTTCTGCTTGTTAAGCTTATAGTAATCCACACAAAGTGTCGATAATCCATCTGACTATACAACAAAAACTATACCTGCTCTCCAACTTGACGACTTGACCTAATTGTTCCTTTTCTCAACAAATCATTGGTTTGATTCCTTAATTCTTGTTTCTCTCCTGGGATCATCTTAGGAATAGGTTGAATAACAGATGTCTAATCGAAATTAAGTCAATATGAAACTCAATCTCACGATGTGGAGGTAGACTGTTAATTTATTAAATACATGGAAATCCTTAACTATCAATATCGATCCCAACCCTTCGTGGGACGAATCAAGTGCATATAAGAAACTACTCATCCACTTGCTTGGCTTACCACAACATACCTTTTCCAATACCCTTTTGGAATTGTTTTCAAAACTCCCTCGCTTGATGTAGTTCAGAACAGTTCCATACTTTTATAACCAATCCATACTAAGTAAAACATCAACAATCAAAAATACAGAACAAATAGATCACAAAAGAAATGGTGTTTAAGGTAAACAACTCATGCATTTTCACAAATCATACACATATTAGTTATTCCACCTATGGGGTTAGACACATAAATAGGGGTTTCTATGATTCTTAAGGAAAGTTACAATCTGTCTACCAATTCTTTGGAAATAAAACTATGGAAAGCCTCGTTATCAAATAATACTAGAACTAAAATGCCATTAACATATAAAGTACCTTTAAGAACACTTTTCACTTTCATATCCTTGGAAGTCGATCATGCCTCTTTGATAGCATAAACTTTTACTTGATGTCCCTTTGTCATAAGTGGACAATTCTTAACCATATGCCTGATTGGTGATAATTAAAGCAGAGTGCCTTCTAAACTATTGGAGAAATAGGCTCTACCTTCTAAACCTTGGGATTCTTACAGAATTATGAAATGTGACACTTCCGATTACAATTGTGACAAGTAACATTCTCGTACAATTTCTCCTGAGTCCATCCTTCTGGCTTTCCTTGTTGATTAAATGTAACGATCCATAATTTTTAACGATTTATATAACGTAATCAATTGAATTTTTGCTTGGAAATAAATAATAAAATTTAACAATGAAAATTTGAAATTTGGATCGCGTCTATTAAAAAATAGCAAATGGTAAATTTTCATTGGAAATTATGTAAGTTAGTTCTGTTATGTAAATTCCAATTTCAATTTAAATCAGTTAAATTTGAGGAAAGTAAAATATTTTCAAAATCCGGATATTTTTATATAAGAAAAATGTTTAATATTTTCTAATTGAGACGCCATCTTTCGTTTCATCAAATTTAAACTTCTCTAGCCCCGTTTGTTTTATTTTTGGAATGTTAGCTGCATTTTCTGCACCGCATATCAAGTTTTGACAAAATGATCGTATCGCTGATATCTGTATACCCTCCATTCTTCTCGTCGTGCAGATCTCCATAGTATATTCATTTGTACATCTCGGGGTCCGGTAAGCGACGAATTCGACAAAACGATTTGCTATACCGATTTTGTATTTTGAGCCTTTTAGCTTTCCTTTGTCCTTTCGTCTGTCCATTGGGTAGTGTTAATAGCCATTGTTTATTGATAAATTCTGAAATTCAACTTTTGACTTTTATTTCCTAATGGTCAATTAATTTTGGTTCTTTTCGTTCGTCCTTTCCTTATCTTTTTTTTGATTCGTCGTTCTATAAAAAAGAAAAAAAGAGATACACACACACACTGTGAAACACCCATATATTTACTTTGTATATCCTAATGTTATCTTCTCCATGGAAACCCCGTCGTGTACTCTTCATTTCTCCGTCGAACAATACCTTCCACCCTCTTCCTCCTGCACCTCTTTTCACAGCCCTCAATCGAGATTGCATTCACCTCACCCATGTACCACTACTCCGGCCAAACACAGCACCATTGCCAATTTAACCCACCATAACATAACTCGGCAACCTATACTGCACCCCATGCGAACAGCAGATCCGCAACCACCACTTCCTATTCGCCCCCACTCCTCACCACCCCTCAGTTCACCTTGCCTCACCACTGGCTGGCCTCTCCATGATTTCTCCTCTTCCTTCCATTATACGAACGCCTTCCACCCTCTCACAACTCTGAGTGTAGCAACCTACCACAATCAAGTGCAACGGCCCATCTGAATCCACAGCCTCCTTTGTCAAACTGACAGCCATGTCAACATCCACCCGAAGCAGCCTGTCCCACTCAAGCCACCCATCGCTACGCAATAGCTCCTCTTCCACCTGAAGTTTGCTCACGTCCCTTAAATAGCTGCATGTCAATCCACCAAGTAGCCCAGACAGTTCCATCTTTTTCCAGCCTATCACCGCCCCATCGTGCGTCGAACCTACGCCTCCTTCCTTGGTAGCCGTGCAATGTGAGCACCTTCATACCAATATCATCTAGTTTGCATGCATACTTATATATATATGTGTATGTGTGTGTGTGTGTGTGTGTGTGTGTGTGTGTGTGTGTGTGTGTGTGTCTATATATATATATATATATTAGCATACTGTGTGTGACGTTTAAGGCATTCGTGCGCATATATATATCATCAAGTTCTGTTCTGTGCTTTATTCTAAAAAAGGGAAATATGTATATAGAATGATATATATATGCTGAAATTTTTGAGATACCTGCTCATTCATATGTTCGCAGCACAATGTTTAAAGTATATTTATATTGTAAATTTTATTTTATCGTTTAAGTATTGTTTAAAAAATTATAATATGTATAAGTTATGCATATAACATGTACATTTAGATAAGTATAAAATCTGCTTGTTTATATGTAAGTCTATATAAAATTGTAGATATGTATATAAGTCTGTAAGTTATATTATTGAATTGTTTATTGATTTTGAAATTTATTATATAAAGTTCCTATTTAATTTTTATGTATAGTATATAAATCTCGACTTGTTTATTTATGTATAAACTATATATATTGATATTTTGGTTATAAAAAGAAGAAAAAATATATATATTGGGAGTTCTAAAATATAACATATATATATATATATATTTATATATATTGATCTTTATAATATATAGGTTCATTTCCATAGCTGAGAAGCTCTTTGATTTTGGTATTGATTTTTAAATATGATATATATAAAGATTTTGAATTTTAATAAGTACTTTAAATTAAATACTGATTTTTAAGAAAGATTTACATTCTAAATATTTTATGAGTCGGTATTTATCTTTTTAAATATATATATATATATATATATATACATACATACATATATTGTTTTCATTGACTTTCGAATTCTAGCCCAGCCTTGCCCAAATCATCGAATCCATGTTCACCTTGGTTTGCTTTGAGATTTGTGATTGGTTTAGTCGATGTTCGAGTTCGTGATTCAATTCGCGGCTTGTCGAGTTATCTAATTTCTTTAGCCTCGAAAGGTGAGCAATCACTCACGATTAACATTCTTATATTTAATAAATTCACATTGAAATGACAATTGAAATATGCTGTTAAATTTGAATTGTTAAGTTATTTAATTGTTAAATATGATATGCGATTATCTGCCATTGTTTACCTATGATATATAACAACATAACCTGTTGTATATATTACACTTAATTTGTTGTTGATGATATATGTCTATTGTTGATATGTTATATTATTATCATATTTGTTCTCACTCTACAAGTTCCGTAGTAGTTTAGAATTCCCTACAGGCAGAAATGGTACATACCCGAACAATATTATAGACTAGGGGAAAATCGTTGTGGATTGAAATGATAAACCCAATCGATTTTCATTGATTTTGAAATTTTAGGATTTTGGGTTGAAATGATATATACCCGTAGAAATGTTAATTACGGATTGAAATGATAAATATCCGTCTCACTTGACCATAGGATAAAAAGTTATATACTAACACCATTGGTCTATATTTTGAAATGATTTCTAAGGTTTTGGAAGGAAGGATTTTATTAAATATTGATTTTTATATATAATATAATATATTTTATTTTGTAAAATTAGATTTTTAAATTATATGTTTGGAAATTTTAAATTTATAAGTTTGTTTTGAAATCATAAATTTTAGATTTTACTTATAATTTTATTATTTTTAAATATATATAAAATAAGATTTAAAATAGATTTATTAACAAGATTTAATTTTATATAATTTATTTATAAAATTTAATTTAATCACTATATATATAATATGTTTAAATATTTATTTAAAAATTTACATTAATATTTTTAAATAGATTTTTATAATAACTTTAAATAAATATAGATTAGAAAAAAATAAAGTAAAAGTGACTGGAATTTAATTAGTTAATAATTGAATTTAAATAAGAATTATTTAAACTTATTGATTTTGAGATTTGAAAGGTATGATTTATAACTTGATTTGATGAAAAATGATTAAATGAATATTCTCAAATTTAAATAAAAATTGAGATAGAATATTTAATATTGATTTAACTTTATAAATTGAGATTTTATTTAATTGTTATTTAAATTATTAAGTGAATATTTTCCAATTTGAATAAAATTAGAATTGAATGTTGAAATATAAATGAAACCTATATTGTAAATGTTTGAATGTTTAAACTTTGAATCTTATTGGAATTGAAATGATAGTTCAAACCAAGATTTGAATCGATAAAAATTGAAATGGTTTATTGGGAATTTGAATTGTTAACCTTTTTAGTTGAAATTGTTGAACTAAAATTGATTAAATTGAATTTTGGAATGTAAGTTGATTTGAATCAATTAGTGAAATTGGATGAAACGATTCGAATTGGGAAACTATTTCAGTACAATCTCTTTAAATAAATATAAACTATTTTTAATTTACAACTATGTTTAATGTATAAATTATTTTAATATATAAACTATTTTAATTTATATCTATTTAATATATATACAAAAGTGTTATGGTTTCAAAAATGTTGTGATTTCAAAAGTTTTATGATTTCGAAAGTGTTATAATTTGGAAAGTGTTATAATTCTGAAAGTGTTACGATTCTGGAAATGAATATTATTTAAAGTGAATAATGATATCGAATTGATATGGTTTTAAAATGAATATGATATTTTGATATGAAGTATGAACTATTTGAAATGAAATGACCACGGTGTGAAATAAGTGTTTGTTGTTAAAGAGACCGAGATCGGATATTGTCATGCTCTCTGCCAATATCGAAAACCACTTTAACAATTGTATATACGATGGTGAATCTAGAACGAAGTAGGATGGTTTGAAGACGTTGCTGCATTGAGGTATGAAACGAGCCCTAAATAAGATGACTGAAATAGGAGCAATTGACGGGCCAAGTGAGGTAGCTCCTCCGATAGGACATACTTCTTCGATACCATTCTATTACTTTGTGATTTGATTAGGTGCACCTTTGATTTTGGGAGTGTTGTACTAGGTGGACGGTAGCTATGGCTATGTATTACCACCATCCCGGAAGTGTAAATTGGTAGAATCCCGGAAATTATTATAATTTTGAAAGTGTTATAATTTTGGAAATGAATATTATTTAAAGTGAATAAAGATATCGAATTGATATGGTTTTGAAATGAATATGATATTTTGATATGAAGTATGAACTATTTGAAATGAAATGACAACGATGTAAAATAAGCGTTTTTTGTTAAAGAGACCGAGATCGGATATTGTTATACTCTTTGACAACACCGAAAACCACTTTAACAACTGTGTACGCGGTGGTGAATTCATAACGAAGTAGGATGGTTTGCTGCATTGTGGTATGAAACAAGCCGTAAATAAGGTGACTAAAACATGAGCAATTGACGGGTCAAGTTAGGTAGTTCTTCCGATCGGACACACTTCTTCGATACCATTCTATTACTTTGTGATTTGATGGGTGCACCTTTTATTTTGGGAGTGTTGTACGAGGTGGGCGGTAGCTGCAACTATGCGTTACCACCAGTCCGGATGTGTAAATTGGTAGAATCCTATCCAGGGTATAGCCTCGCGTGCCCTGTCATCTACCTTATCGAGCCCACTATGATTTTAGTTTGTGCCGTACCTATAGAGTGCTCCCTGATAGCCCATTGGTTTGGTGGAATTTACAGTACTGTATAGATCATGACATTATATAAAATGTGTCACGGGGGATACGGGTAACGCATTAACACTATTTTGATAGTTTACTTTACTATAGATATATTATAATAGCGCGTATTACTACATAGTAGATAGTTCCATGGATCGTTAGAGGATGAAAATCCCAAACATTCTTTAAGTTACTTGTATTTCAGTTGACATTTCACTTTAGTTAAAATTTATAATATAAGAATGTTAATCCTGACTCGAGTGTTTTGTGTTTTGCTTTATGCTCGGGTCAGACTAAGTGTCACAGCATTTGAGACACCTTTGGAGATTGGAGCTTTGTTTGAAGATCTATTTATCTAGCTTTCAGTTATTTTAGTTCATTGTAGTCAATTATGCTCAGACTTGTCAGTTTCTTGTGTATTAGAGATTCATTTGTATTTTTGATTCTACGTATTTTATTTAAGGCTCTAATATTTTATAGCAGCTTCATGAATTACTATTTATCTATTCCGCTCTGTGTCTATGATTCTGCGATTGATTTATTTACTATATATGATAAGTGTTGCCAAATATAAATTAATAATCCGTTGTTTTGAAAAATTCAAGTTTGACATGTGTGGATGATTGCCGATTTGAACGGTTCAAAATAACGGGTCGTTACATTAAACTTCCTCTTATTCTAGTTACTATTACTGCCGCTGGCTTCTTTTTCTCAAGAGCTTCATACATCAAAGCCATATCTACCAAATTCACAAAAGATCCTTTCAAATGAGTAGTGATCTTCTCCTAAAATCTTTTCCTCATCCCACTCCCAAACATCTCATTTTCTGAAGAGGGGTATTAATCAATTCCGGGCCAAATCGTGATAACTCTTTAAACTTTGTTTCACATTATGACACTAACAAATCTCTTTGCTTAAGATCCTAGAGATTTTTATATGGATGGGTCTATCCTACAGCGGGAATGAACTAGTCTTCATACACCCCTTAAATCTAGCCCAAGAAAAAATAATCCTCTGAAACATTCACTGTAATGGAGTCCCACCATGCTACAGCCCCATCTTGTAATTGCCAAAATTCTAAGAAACTCTTCTGCTCATCTGAAATATCTAGCCTCTTGAAATCTTCTTTCTAGAATGAAGCCAAACTTGGACTTCGATAATGGACTCCGTGCCCTTAAACGGCTTTCCTCCCATATTACTATAGTCCTTGCACAAAGCTGTAAAGTTTACATGGAGCTGAACTGATGCTGCCTCTTCAACTCTTCCAACACTTCCAATATTCAGAGCTCGACCATTAGTAGTCATGGTGCTACTAGCTCCTTTAACCCATTTTGCTTTATTACTCATTGTTACACCATGGTTATAGTAAGATAAGTTTAGAATACTTAGATGAGATAATCCTAAGGAAAAGAGTACCAAATCAAACATATCAAGCTAATCAAAATAATTCGGATATATATATATATATGGAAAAAATTTATAAATACTCGCCCTCATAGATTAAACTCATTCTATAACATACTAACCCTATCTCTAATGAGTTGATCCCAACCAAGGCCTAAGTGTCCAGTCAACATAAGCTCTAATACCACGTGTAATGATCTGCGTTTCTTACCTAAGAAGACACTTAATACATCCATGGTATTCATGCGTTGATCGTACAGTTATTCAAAAGACAAGTCTTTGGGGTAAAAGAAAACAAAAGATAAGAAGAAAGAAACAAAGAATCTCACAATGCAAGGAAATCATATATAACAAAACATAAGATAGTACATATATTCACTTCCAAAATGAAACATCAGAGTCACGGCAGGTACTAACTTCAGTCTGGACAGATATAACTACCAGCCCCTACAATGCTGATGCATAATATACACACATAGAGGAATTAAAATAGATAACTAGATAACATCGAAACCTTATGCTTCGTGCTCCTCCAAAATACATCCGTAAGAACCTAGACTGCTTAGCTACTCGTGCAAATTTGATTCCTAAGAGTTTTAGGAAAAGAAAGAAAAAGACTTTGGGTCGGACAAGAGTTTGGTGTGAGTAAACTCCAAGTAACTGAATTGTTACAATTATAAAACCCTTTAAAAATAAAGGTCTCTCACAAGACCACGTCGCACATAAACATGGATGGATTTTTACCTTACAATAACCGAAACCTTTCGACAGAAAATCTAGTGATGTTATAATAATGTCTAAGGTTTAAAATAAATATTTGAGCTTCATTGAAATGATTACATTAATTACATTCCAGCATATTAGATATACCACAAAGTATGTAAAGGCATGTATTGAAAATGGATTCCACACAATGAAAAGATAAGGGTCCACCTTTTGTACAGTACACCTCTAGAGAAAATGTACCAAGGCTACAATACATTTGCACTCTATTACTAAGGACTGACCTACCTCTTCCTAGATAGTACCAAATATAATTTCCATTTGGTTGCGATCAACAACCAAACCGGACCACAAGCATACATAAATCTATAAATATCGATCTAGAGCAGGCGATGCTCACACCCTAGTGAGAGCGACTCACTTAGCCATGTGACACGTACTTACTTTAGTGATTACCAATTATAAGGTTTGAGACTATGTTTTACCTTTTATATATCAAGCTAACTTGGAATGCTAACACAGCCCTTTAGGTAACACTACAATGCCAGCATTCATCCATACAAGTTGTTCAGGATTTGAACAAACCGAAGGAACTACTTCTACTACATCCATTTTGGATTCACTAGAAAATTGCCCTTGTACTTCAAGATCTTCATCTTCGATTCCATCGTCTTCAATATATTTCCAATTCGAACGCTTATGTTGGTTCAAACTGCTTTTGGAATAACTAACGCTTATCTGATCCCAGTCTCTTCAAACCCAAAAATCGGTAATTTTAAAACTGGTCAAGTTATCGATAATGGACAAATCCACTATCCGAGTGTAAGTACATATTTGCATATGAAAAATAAGACATTTTATAATTATCACCACCTTTTGATTTCAAGCAGTGCTATTTCTTGATTAACAATAAAGTCGGAAAAGTAAGAAAACTATCATTGCCTCGACATTCATTCTTACTTCTCCAGATAGAGACGAGCTTTCATACCTCAAAATTTAGTGTTAATGATACAATGAAATGTCTTCCATATACATAATTAATCATGGCACATTTACCAAAATTATTTCTCCTATACTTATCATGTTTTCAACATTTTGACTTCTCTATCCCTCGCCTAGAAAATTTTGTTCTAACTCTCGCAAAAGTCTACTCACCGACTTTTAGTGCTAAATACAAGATGACTTATTTTCCATTAAACATGTCAACGTTTTAGCACTACTTATCATATTTGTTTGGCTACTCAATGGCACAGACAAAGAAATATCTTGTATTTAAAACATCCTTAAAAAATTTCTCTTGAACAAAATCAATTTTTGGGAATAAAGCGATTTCAAAATTGAAAACTTATATTAAAATAATTAGATATTTTAAAAATAAAACCATTTATTTAAATAAGAACCTTTCATTTAAATAATTAAATAATCTTTAAAAATATTTTTAATATTTATACTTTCTTTTTAATACTTATATTATATTTTAAATGACTTTCCAAAACATTTAGTAGAAATTCTTTTTATTTACAAAAAAGTTTTCGATTTACAAACTGCATCCATAGTGATTATCCCTATATGGACGATAACTTTTAAACTTATTTTGTAAGTCAAAATAGCCTTTTAAATCCTTTCCTTTTATATTTAGACCACTTTATAAACTTTGTATAAAGGTTTGAAAACAAAAAGGCAAAGTTCAGGAAACCCTTAAAACATTTATAAAAAAACAAGGAAGTAAACTAGGTTTAAACAAACACGGGATCTCGATGTCGAAGCATAAAACAATTCAAGTGTAACAACCCATAATTTTGTAAATATTTTTAATTCAATTTTAGTTGAAACTTTTATTTTAATTACTTAAAATTTGAAATTTTGGAATTTTTCAATATAATCAGGATTTTGTGTATAAATTATTTTCCAAATACAATAGAATAAATATTTTTTGAAATTTTTATATTTTGGTCGACTGAAAGTCAAAGTTTGACCACAGTTGAAAATTTTAAATTTGAATTTTTAAATTCTAGTCTTTCTCTTTGAAACTGTATTTTATTTTAATATTAGTTCTGCTCTTCGTTTCGTAAAATTCCGTTTTATACTTTTTAAATTTGATAACTTTCAATGTTTTACACGCGATTATTTTCAGCATTTTTCTGTTTATTTTCTATTCTATATTTTTCTACTTCAATCCTATTTTTATTTATTTTCTATTTTATATTTTTTTGGACTTTTTAACGTGATTTTATTTGATTTTTTGGGCTTAGAAATTCAAAGAGTCTTCGATTTATTCACTTGGAAATCAAGTTAGGCCTCTTCATTTGCCTAGCCTTTCATTTCCATATCTCCTAGCCGTGTATTCCCATAACCCTAGCTGCCACTTCTATTTCTAAATCACGTACAAAAGTTTCTCACCACATCTCATTTCCTATTTGCACCCAAAAAAAATACAGTAAGTTTTCTCCATGGCCTCCTCTTTCTTCTCTTTCTATTCCCTTTTCTCTTTTCTTTTTTCCTTTTGTTTTTCTATTTGCCTTGCTTGGCCTCCACTGTCTCTATGCTCTAGCCGATCACCTTCACCATCCTCCACCTCCTCAAATCTCCTCCATGCCATAGATGTGACCTAGATCTAAAAAATTCCATCACCGAATCAACTTAGAAACCCTAGCCAAACCCTACTTCCCCAAAACTCTATCCACTTGCCTCGACCATAATATGAAACACCACCATCTCCTATTGCTTTGCCACTCCATAGCCGTGAATTGTTGCCTTGACCCAAATAAACATGGCTGAGCCATGCTAGACTATGGCCAAACTTATGTGAACCCAAAAACCTTTCAATTGCTTGACCTCTAGCATCACATGCTTTGTAACTTGCCTCTACTTGCTTTTCCTTCCATTTTCTATACCCAAGCCATGCATTGTTTGACCCAAAGACCACCTAACCGAGCCTACCTTGCCTCTAAACATCGTGACCGAGCAAAGTTTGGTGATGGCTTAGCCCATTTGATGGTGCTCGAGCCCACTTGATGTATTAAAACAAGTTATGTCATTTTGATTCATAATTCTCATTGTTTATTCCATATTTGTTTGTGTTGAATCATATACTTATAATTGTTTTATTTATTTGATTACAAGATTTGAATTTGGGTGTTACTTCTTCTCAAATCTAGCTGTTCCTTTTCTTTCTTTGTGGAGTTTGGATTTTGTGTTTTGAATTTGATCTCTAGCTTGAGAAGGCGAGTTATTCATTCTAGACAAATCTACTTATATAAATGTAAAACAATGTCACTCGAACTGTAATAGTTAATATGCAATGTTATATGCTCACGTCTGCCTGTTATCTGACATTATATGATGATATTACCTGATTATATATATATATATATATATATCTGTTGCATCACCTAACATCATATGATATGTTTTACTGTTTATTTTATTTATTATTTCTCACACTACAAGTGCCCTGTAGAATTAAATCACTATGGGTTGAAATGATACATACCCGAATGGACATTAGAATAAGGAAAAATCGTTATGAGCTGAAATGATAGGCTCAAGCGATTTTTGTTTATTTTATTTGACTTCGAATTGCAGGTTTGAAATGATAGAACCCGGATTTTTCTTTTTAAATTACGGATTCAAATGATACATATTCATATCACTTGACCTAGGTTAGAAAATTATATACAAACCCGTGGTTAATTTTAAATATTTTCTGCAGATTATTAAGTAATTTTCAAATATAAAATATGAAATTTTAACTTAAATTGGATTTAATTGATCAAATAAATTTTATAGTGATTTTCTAAGTTAAAATGTATAAGCAAATTAATGATTAAAGGTAAATTTTGATGTGACTTAATAATTGAAAATTTAGGGTTCAAACGGAATTCTAAGCTTAACTTAGTGATAAGAATATTTTATTTATGAAATGGGTATTTTAAATAAAGTATTAAGTTATTTGTTGAAATAAAAGATAATCAGTTTATAAAGTATTTGACGTAATAAATGAATTTTTATTTAAAGTTGGATATTTATTAATAAAAAGTTATTTTATTAAAATTATAAGTTAAGTAATATCCAAATAAATAATTTTGAAAAGTGAAATAAATTTGATAAGTTAAAAGTGAGAAAAGTTGAAGATATATTGTTTTTAAAGGATATAATAAAACTTATAACAGAAATTATAGCGTTTCAGAAATGGTGTGGTTTAATGAACTATGTGTTGAATATACTAAACAAACCTACAATAGCATTTCTGAAGTGCTGCAGTTTCTGAAATTTGAACTATGTGTTGAAAATACTAAATAAACCAACAATAGCATTTCTGAAGTGCTGCAGTTTCTAAAATTTGAACTATGCGTTGAATTTACTAAATAAACCTACAATAGCATTTCTGAAGTATTGCAGTTTCTGAATTTGAACTATTTTTTGAATATAACTAAATACCTACTGTAGCACTTTGTAAGTGCTGCTGTTTCTGAAACCGAACTGTTTTGAAATACTAAAATACTTACCGTCACTTTATAAGTGCTGCTATTTCTGAAAATGACAATGTTTTGAAATATTACTATATCTACCGTAACATTTATAAGTGCTGTTGTAGCTGAAATTTACAATGTTTTGGAAATTTTATAATTGAATGAATGAACTTTGGAAAGCTACAACTTTGAAATGAATATTATTTGGCATTGAATTTAAATGGTTTAAAAGAATATGTTTTAAAGTGAAATATAAACCATTTTGAAATTAATAACCACAGGTAATAATAATGTTTGGTTGTTAAAGAGACTGGGATCGGAAGTTGCCATACTCTCCGCCAACTTCGAAAACACTTTAACAACCGTATATGCGGTGCAGATTCCAGAATGAAGTAGGATGGTGGCGACGTCCTTTGAGATATGAACGTGGACCCGACTCCCGTGAGTTGGCATAAGGTGGCTAAAACATGAGCGATTGATGGGCTAATGAGGTAGCTCCTCTTATCGGACACACTTCTTCCCATTCTATTAATTTGTGATTGATTGGTATGCACCTTTGAATTTGGGAGTGTGGCTCAAGGTGGGTAGTAGTGGCTGCTACGCGTTACCACCGGCCCGGAAGCATAATTGGTTTATCTACCCTGCCATTGCCTAGTTGTGCCATGTCAGCTACCCTAGCGCGCCTTGTATGATTTTGGTTTTGTGTCGTAGCCTGTGGAGTATCCTCTAGTGGCCGATCAAAAGGGACTATGATACTGGATAGACTACTGCGACTATGTATGTGTTAATGGGGATATGGGTAACTCCTTAACGCTATTTTAAAGTAAGTTTACTTTACTTCTAGACATTATTATAATATCATATATTACTACATAGTAAATAGTTTAACGGATCCTTAGAGGATGGGCGGTCCTAAGCATCCTTTAAGTTACTTGTGCAATTTATATTACAGTTTACTTGAGTTGGTTTACATTGTATAAATATGTATGTCCTGACTCGAGTGTTTGTGTTTATTTCTTCGAGTCATCCTGAGTATTTCAGCTTTGGAATTCACCTTCTGGAGCTAGGATTTGCTGGAGATCATCATTTAGCTAGTTGCTATCTATATCTTTTAGTATTTTCTATTCTGCTATTTTACTAGTGAACATTTATGTACTAGGATTTCTATTGTATCCACTTTTCGGACTATGGTATTGTGTATTGTTTTGAGACTGTATTTGAGACTATGTTATAGTAGCTTCATGAAGTACTACTATTGTTTTATTTTTCGCTGCGAGTTATTTTGATTTATCTGTCTGTGCTTCTGTGATTGGTTTTATTTTCTCCAAATTATATTACAATCTACTGTTTTGAATTATTCAAGTCAGACATATGTGGTTTTATTGTCGATTTGAATGGTCCAAAATAGTAGGTCGTTACAGTTGGTATCAGAGGTTTGGTTTTAGAAAACCATGGCCTATGGAGCAAAACTCATTAGAGATAGGGTAGAAATGCCCTAGAACGAGTAAAGTCAAGCTTAGAATCCCTTCTGTGAGAGAACGTATTTTAAAGTATAAAATGATTTTCAAATGACTTTCAAAGGATTTTCAAAAAGTATTTTTATATAAAAACTTTTCTAGCTTCGAAATCAAATTTTTTCTTAACTTCCTTCTTTTCCTTATCCACCTTGTTAGTAATGTCTTTGTTTAGGACATTTCGTTCAAGTTGAATCTAATTTTATCTTATCGTATCTAATCTTGTCTTTGTTTCTCAATTACCTCTGCCCTAAAATTCATTCTTGATTTTTCAGGATAAGTTATAGGAATGCGAGAGGTAGGGGATGTGGTGTAGCCCCAGCTCCTGAACCTGCTGCAGCAGTTAGGTTCACTAAACTCTATAAGGAATACACTGAGCTTGGTGGCACCAAGTTCACCGGATCTGAGAGCACCATTGAAGCTCAACAGTGGTTGAAGGATTTGGAGAGGATTTTCTTCGGTCTTGAGATCACCAATGCGTAGCAGCGTCAGTTGGCAGCTTGGCAGTTGAAAGGAGCAGCCTTGGATTGGTGGGAGTCCGTCACAGCCACACTACTGAGGCTGACATTTCTTCGGAGCAGTTTAGATATCATCTTCTGTTTGTCTTGAATTTGGTTCAGTTTCGTTTTTTGAAATCTGTCTTATGCTCTTTATCGTGCTTCAGGGATGCTTTTCTTGTGAAGTGGAAGCCTGAGGGAGGAAAATCTCAGTTGTATCGAGAATTCATGGATCTAAAACAGGGTGATATGTCTTTTGCTGAATATGAGAGAAAGTTCAATGAACTTTCTAAGTTCGGCCTTAATCTGATTGACACTCCTCTCAAGAAGAATGAGAATTTCATTACTGACGCCCGTCCAAAGTACTATAATCGTCTCATCGCTCATGTGCATAGCCCTTTCACTACTATGATGGACATGGCCATTAGATACGAGAATCCTACTTCTAAGGATCCTCCAGTTGCTCGCTCTGCTTCGGCTCAGTCTTTTTCTGGCAATCCTAGGATGTGGAAGCCCAACTTTCATGATCAGAAGAGGAATCAGAACAAGACTCCAGGGTTGGGATCATCTTCTTCATCTTAGAGGCAGTCTATAGACCTATCTGCCATTACTTGTTTCTGACGTAACCAGATGGGACACTATGCTAATAGTTGTCCTACTTTAGTTGGTGCTGCTATCTCTCCTCCATCTCAGTTGACCAGGCATGATCTTTGCCACATTTGTCTACAGCCTGGCCATTTCAAGAAGGACTGCCCTACTCAGCAGAAGGGCAAGTCATTGGGTATTTTTGATGTCACTTCTGCATCTTCACCAGCTCCACCTCATGCACCTGCACCTGTTCCTGCTCTTGCTTCTAGTGATTACCAAGGTACACTTCAGGGCACTTTTTCTCTATTTTATTTTTCAGTTCGTGTTCTCTTTGATACTAGAGCATCCCATATCTTTATCTCTGTGGGTCTTTGTAATAAATTTGAGCATCTTCTTTCTTCTGAGTTGGCTCCTGTGCCTTTGTGTGTTTCAAATCCTATTAGTGGTCCTGCAAACCTTAGTAGGATTTGTAGAATGTGAAACTCTTTCATTCTAGCTATTGGGTTTTTGGTGATTTCTTTGTTTTGGGTTTTGATGCTTTTGATCTATTGCTTGGGGGTGATTGGCTGAAGAGGCATGATGCCATTATCTCTTGTAGTACCCAAACTGTTTCTCTTATGAATGATTTTGGTAATTCTTTGGTGATTCATTGTAGTTTGCCCGAGGATTTTGCTGGCAGCTTTATTTATTCTCTTGAAGCTTCTCCTGGTGATATTCATTCGATTCCTGTTGTCAAACTCTATCCCGACATATTTGGTAAAGTCACTTCTTTACCTCCTAAGCAGGAAATTAATTTCCGTACTGATCATATTCCTGGAGCTCGAACTATAGTCCTTCCTCCCAAAAGGACGGCACCTCGTGAGAAGGTTGAGCTAAGGAATCAAATTGAGAACTTGTTCTCCAAGGGTTTGATCAGACCTAGCCATTCAGAATGGGTAGCAGTAATGGTTTTCATCACTAAGTCTGATGATTCATTGAGGATGTGTATTGATTATAGGGAGCTGAACAAGCTCACTATGAGGAACAGATATCCTATGCCTTGCATCAATCATATGTTTGATCAGCTCCATGGAGCTACTGTTTTCTCTCAGCTTGATCTTGCCACAGGTTTTCACCAACTCATAGTTGTCGAGTAAAGTATTCCAAAGACCGCTTTCCATACTAAGAATGGGTTTTATGAATGGTTAGTTATGCCTTTTGGTTTGACTAACAGTTCTGCTTTCTTTGGTTATCTGATGAATCATGTTTTTTGAGATGTGGTTAGCAAGTTTGTTCTAGTCTTTATTGGTGATATCCTTGTGTAACGACCCAAAAATTTCGATCTTGAAATTTCCATATAGTTAGAAAAAGAAGAAAAGAGAAAGAAGAAGAAAACAGAAACAAGTCACAGAAACCACACATTCATAGCGGATCAAAATATAATATCACATAAATAACTATTTTTACAAAGAAGAACTGTATCAGTACACTTATATTTTTATACATCAAAGTTACAACCATTACACAACACTGGACAGTTTAAAACAACATGACTTAGTATACAACAATATATCACAGCGGGAACACTCCATTTGTTCCTGCCATCCAGGTCGCTTCCTGAGCTCCAGAACGTCCGCACCTGAAAATCTGTAATACTCGGTCTGACCCGAGCATTACATTATAAAAAATTTAAAAATTTTGGATCATTTCAAACTTGTATAAAACTCCTTTTATACTTCAAATATTTTCATAACCCTTTCTTATGGCTTTAGATTCAACAAAGGGAGATTTATCTTACATAACAAAGACATATAACTTTGTTTATTCCAAATTAAATATTCAAATTTGATTACTCTATAAAATCACTTACCAGTTTACTTATCCATAAAGTAATTTTTACCATAGAAATATCCAATTTCCACTTTACTTCATCATATACTTCACAAAATATACCTTTTATTTCAAAAAAACCATATCACATTTCTTATTCACAAATTCCCAGTATCAATTTCATTCAAATCCATACGATGTTCACATATCATCCGTACGCTATATCAATCTGATCGCTCACTCGATCACACTATTTCACTTCCGAACTAGTATTATCCACCCAATTTCCTAGCGCGGACTCAGATCTGGTTTCTTGATCAGAAACCGTCATTCTCCTTACATAGCCTAACTACGATAGGGAATATCCAGAATCAATCAACAATCCATATCTAGGTTCGCCGTCGAAAATCGAGTGGAAAATCTCAACTCGAATCGATATAACTATCTCGTAATTCTATGCTCGAATCTGGATCAAATCACGATGTGAATAGAAAGGAGAAATTGTTTTAGTTGATAATCAAAAAAGATAAATGCGTAGGATGTATGTACATTTGGTAATACTTAATGGGATAAATTAAGGGTCACTTGCTTAGTATAATGAGTTAAAATATTGATTAATTAATGAAATTAATGAGTGTGAATTAATTAAAGGATAATTAATCAATGTGATTGTAGGATAATTAATTTGGGTAATTAAGTAAGATGATATTTAAAGGTTAATTAATGTGATGGGCTTGAGAATAATTAATTTGTGTAATTAATTAAGGGCAGATGACTTAATGTAATTAAAGAATGATTAATTAAGAATGATTAATCAAGATGAATAATTAAGGGATGATTTTAAATATAATTAATTAATGTTAAATAAGCAAGATTTATAAATAATAAGTAATTAATTTAATTCAGTGGTAGATAATTAAATTAATTATAAATGGTATGACTGATTTATTTTCCTTATGGATGATTAAATGATATTTAAATGCCTTAGATTAATTGTTATCCCTGATATGTGATCGTGATGCTATGTGATATGAAATGTTTCTGCAATATGATATGTTGGGTTGAACAGTGATAATGTGGTTATCTATGACGAAATGTTGTTAGAAGTGACATCCATGTTTAAAAGTAAATTGTAATCACTTGAATAACTTGGGTTAAGAGGGTATTGAATTCTAAGAGACCAGAGTCGGGTATTAGTAAATACCCGAAATCACTTCGATTCTTTATAAATTGATATGTGGAATCAATAGGCTGAAATGGAATGATTTGAGCGAATTGGACCATATAATGTAAGTTTTGGTACTTAGAAATTGATGTGTGAAATAAGTGTAACGACCTTGAAATTTCGATCCTGAAATTTCCAGATAGTTAGGAAAAGAAGAAAAGAGAAAGAAGAAGAAAACAGAAACAAGTCACAGAAACCTCACATTCGCAGCGGATCAAAATATAATATCACATAAATAACTGTTTTTACAAAGAAGAACTGTATCAATACACTTATATTTTTATATATCAGAGTTACAACCATTACACAACACTCGATAATTTAAAACAACATGACTTAGATATACAACAATATATCAAAGCGGAAACACTCCATACGTTCCTACCAACCAACTCGCTTTCTGAGCTCCAGAATGTCCTTATCTGAAAATCTGTAATACTCGGTCTGACCCGGGTGTTACGTTGATGTATTACTTGGGTCAGACCGAGTATTACAGATTTTCAGGTAAGGACGTTTTGGAGCTCAGGAAGCAAGTTGGATGGCAAGAACGTATGGAGTTTTCCGCTGTGATATATTGTTGTATATCTAAGTCACATTGTTTTAAACGTCCAGTGTTGTGTAATGTTTGTAACTATGATGTATAAAAATATAAGTGTACCGGTACAGTTCTTCTTTGTAAAAAAAGTTATTAATGTGATATTATATTTTGATCCGCTGCGATTGTGGGGTTTTTGTGACTTGTTTCTGTTTTCTTTCTCTTGTCTTCTTTTCCTAACTATCTGGAAATTTCAGGATCGAAATTTCCAGGTCATTACACCTTGTCTTCTCTAAGACAAGAGACGAGCATGAGTCGCGTTTGAAATTTGTTCTGGAGACTTTAGAAATCATCATTTGAAGGCTAAGTTCTCAAAATGCCATTTCTGGAGAGATGAAGTCCGATTTCTAAGGCATATTGTTTCTAGTAATGGAGCTTTGTTGATCTTCAAGATCACTGCGATCAATGTAAGTCTTTCCCTTCTTCCCTCTCCATAATTAGATCATTCTATCTTTTCTGTGGTCCTTATTTCTCCCTATTCTATTATAGGATTGGAAAACTCCTAGGACTCCAACTGATATTCGCAGTTTTCTGGTCCTTGCCGGTTATTATCGGAGATTCATTGAGAATTTTGCTCGGTTGTCTGCACCTCTCACGGCTTTAACTCGAAAGAGTGATAAGTTTATATGGAGTGATAAGTGTGAAGCTGTATTTAATGAGTTGAAGCGCAAGCATACTTCCACACTAGTGCTTAACTTTCCGAATGGAAATGAGGGATTAACAGTATACACTGATGCTTGTCGTGAGGGCTTGGGAGCTGTTCTAATGCAAGATGGGAAGGTGATTTCTTATGCTCGTCACCAGATGAAGAACCATGAGGCCAATTATGCAGCTCATGACCTAGAATTTCTTGCTGTAGCCTCTGCTTTGAAGCTTTGGAGACATCATCTTTTGGGAGCTAAGTTTGAACTCTTTTCTTATCATTAGTCTTTGAAATATACCTTCACCCAAGAGGATTTGAATCAGCGTCAGGTTAGGTGGCTTGAGTTTCTTGCTTCTTATGATCTTCACATTAGCTATACTCCTAGGAAGGCTAATGTTGTAGCTGATGCTTTGAGTCGGAAGAAGGCCATGTTGTGTCAGCTTGTTGTTTCTTCTTCTCCTCTTTTGGATCGGATCATTGCTAAGCAAGATGAGTATGAGATGCTTAGGCATATGAAGGAGAGTGTTTGTAGCAAGGTTGGTGGTAGTAATCTTGATGGTAGTGGAGCCCAGATCGATGATAGAGATATTTTGAGGATTAATAATCAGATTTGTGTCCCGTATGTTGATGGTTTGAGGCAAGAGTTACTTCGGGAACATCATCGATCTAGACTTTCTATTCATCCTGGTGTGTCGAAGATGTATCAGGATATGAAGAAGCTTTATTGATGGAAGGGTATGAGGCGGGATATCTCTAGCTCTGTTAGTAGATGTGCGACTTGTGAACAAATCAAGGCAGATCATCAGAAGACCTTTGGTTTGTTGCAGCCTCTTGAGATTCCCAATTGGAAGTGCGAATAGGTTTCCATGGATTTTATTGATGGTTTACCGAGGACTCGAAGGGTTAAGAAGATCATCTAGCTTATTGCGGATAGATTGACCAAATCAGCTCATTTCATTTCGGTCAAATCTACCCATTGTGCTTCCAGTCTGGCTGAGATTTATATGAAGGAGATTGTTTGTTTCCATGGTGTTCCTATCAGCATTATTTATGATCAGGACCCTATCTTCACCAGCCAGTTTTGGAAAGCTTTCCAGGAATCTTTGGGCACTTGTCTGAATCTGAGCACTACTTACCATCCGCAGACCGATGGTCAAACGGAATGAATGAATTAGATTCTTGAGGATCTTCTTTGTGCTTGTGTTTTGGATTATGGAGGATCTTGGGAAGATCATCTCCATATTTTTGAATTCACCTATAACAATAGTTATTAGGTATACTTTCGCTCTTCTATTTTGATCTTATTTTAATTTGTTATCGATCTCATTCGTCTTTGAATTCAGGCTAGTATTGAAATGTCTCCATTTGCTGCTCTTTACGGAAGACCTTGTAGATCTCCATCTTGCTGGATTGAATCCGATAATCATTTGGTTCTTGGTCCTGATGTGATTTTGGAGGCTTTTGAGAAAGTTGAAGGGATTAAGAGGAAGATGAGGATTACTCAGGATAGGCAGAAGAAGTATGCTGATCGATGTAGGAGGAGTTGGAGTTTGTTGTTGGTGATTTGGTTTTCCTTAAGGTCTCTTCCTTAAGGAATGTGGTTCGGTTTGGTCGTAGAGGTAAGTTTGATCCTAGGTTTATTGGTCCTTTCTGTATCTCTAAGAGGATAAGTTCTCCAGCTTATTGTCTAGATTTGCCTGAGAAGTTTTCTAGGGTACATAATGTATTCCATGTTTCGCATCTTCGTCGATATCTGCATGATCCATCTTTGATTGTCCAGCCTTCTGCTCCCTAGAGTTTGGATATTGAGCCTAATCTGACTATCGAGAGGAAGCCACTTCGTATTATCAAAAGAGGTATGAAGAAGTTGAGAAGGAAATCTATCAACCTGGTCAAAGCGAAGTGGAGTACGGATGATCGGGATTGTACCTGAGAGACGGAGGAGACCATGCCTGCTTCGAATCCGGAATCGTCTGTTTCAGGTACTATTCGCTTTCTATCTTATCTTTCCATGTTTTCGGGTCTCGTTCCTTTTCGAGGACGAAAAGTTTTAAGTGGGGAGAGTGTAACAACCCATAATTTTGTAAATATTTTTTATTCAATTTTAATTGAAACTTTGATTAATTATTTAAAATTTGAAATTTTGGAATTTTCCAATATAATCTTGGATTTTGCTTATAAATTATTTTCCAAATACAATAGAATAAATATTTTTGAAATTTTTATATTTTGGTCAACTGAAAGTCAAAGTTTGACCACAGTTGAAAATTTTAATTTTGAAAATTTTAAATTATAATATTTTTCTTTGAAACTGTATTTTATTTTAATATTAGTTCTGCTTTTCGTTTCGTAAAATTCCATCTTATACATTTTAAATTTGATAACTTCAGCGTTTTACACACGATTATTTTCAGCTTTTTTCTGTTTATTTTCTATTATATATTTTTCTACTTCAATCCTATTTTTATTTATTTTCTATTTTGTTTGGACTTTTTAATGTGATTTTATTTATTTTTTATTTGATTTTTTGGGCTTGGAAATTCAAAGAGTCTTCGGTTTATTTGCTTGGAAATGAAGTTAGGCCTCTTCATTTGCCTTGCCTTTCATTTCCACATCTCCTAGCCATGTATTCCCATTACCCTAGCTACCACTTCTATTTCTAAATCACGAACAAAAGTTTCTCACCATATCTCATTATCTATTTGCATCCAAAAAAAATACAGTAAGTTTTCTCCATGGCCACCTCTTTCTTCTCTTTCTCTTCTCTTTTCTCTTTTAGTTTTTCCTTTTTTTTTCTATTTGCTTTGCTCGGCTTCCACCATCTCCATGCTCTAGCTGATCACCTTCACCATCGTCCACCTCCTCACATCTCTTGGGTGCCAAAGCCGTGACCTAGATCTAAAAACTTCCATCACCAAATCAAGTTAGAAACCCAAGCCAAACCCTACATCCCCAAAACCCTATCCACTTGCCTCGGCCACAACATGAAACACCACCATCTCCTATTACTTTGCCGCTCCATAGCTGTGAATTATTGCCTTGACCCAAATGAACATGGCCGAGCCATGCTAGACTATCTTCGAACCTATGTGAACCCAAAAACCTTTCAATTGCTTGACCTCTAGCTTCCCATGCTTTGTAACTTGCCTCTACTTGCTTTACCTTCCATTTTCTATAACCTAGTCGTGCATTGCATGACCCAAAGACCACCTAACCGAGCCTAGCTTGCCTTTAAACATCATGGCCGAGCAAGGTATGCCGATGGCCGAGCCCATTTGATGGTGGCCTAGCCCACTTGATTGATTAAAGCAAGCTTTTGTCATTTTGATTCATAATTCTCATTGTTCAATCCATATTTGTTTGTGTTAAACATATACTTATATTTTTTTTATTTATTTGATTACAGGATTTGAATTTAGGTGTCCCTTCTTCTTGAATCTAGTCGTGCCTTTACGTGCTTTGCGGAGTTTGGATTTTGTGTTTTGAATTTGATCTCTAGCTTGAGAAGGTGAGTTATTCGCTCTAGACAAATCGTACTTATATAAATGTAAAAAAATGTCACTTGAATTGTAATAGTTGATATGCTATGTTATATGCTCACATCTGCCTGTTATTTGACATTATATGATGATATTACCCGATTATACATATCTGTTGCATCACCTGACATCATATGATATGTTTTACTGCTTATTTTATTTATTATTTCTCACACTACAAGTTCCCTGTAGAATAGAATCATTATGTCTTGAAATGATACATACCCAAACGGACATTAGAATAAGGAAAAATCGTTATGAGCTGAAATGCTAGGCTCAAGCGATTTTTATTTATTTTATTTGACTTGGAATTGCAGGTTTGAAATGATAGAACCCGGATTTTTATTTTTAAATCACAGATTCGAATGATACATATCCGTATCACTTGACCTAGGTTAGAAAATTATATACAGACCCGTGGTTGATTTTAAATATTTTCTGAAGATTATTAAGTATTTTTCAAATATAAAATATGAAATTTTAACTTAAATTGGATTTAAATGATTCAAATAAATTTTATAGTGATTTTCTAAGTTAAAATGTATAAGCAAATTAATGATTAAAGTGTAAATTTTGATGTGACTTAATAATTGAAAATTTAGGGTTCAAATGCAATTCTAAGCTTAACTTAGTGATAAGAATACTTTATTTATGAAATGGGTATTTTAAATAAAGTATTAAGTTATTTGTGGAAATAAAAGATAAGCAATTTGTAAAGTATTTGACTTAATAAATGAATTTTTATTTAAGGTTGGACATTTATTAATAACATGTTATTTTATTAAAATTATAAGTTAAGTAATATCCAAAAAAAAAAAATTTGAAAAGTGAAATAAGTTTGATAAGTTAAAAATGAGAAAAGATGAAGATATATTGTTTTTAAAGGGTATAGTAAAGCTTATAACAGAAATTATAGCGTTTCATAAATGCTGTGGTTTAATGAACTACGTGTTGGATATACTAAATAAACCTACAATAGCATTTCTGAAGTGCTGCGGTTTCTGAAATTTGAACTATATGCTGAAAATACTAAATAAACCTACAATAGCATTTCTGAAGTGCTGTAGTTTCTCAAATTTGAACTATGTGTTGAAATTACTAAATAAACCTACAATAGCATTTCTGAACTGCTGTAGTTTCTGAATTTGAACTATGTTTTGAATATAACTAAATACCTACTATAGCACTTTGTAAGTGCTGCTATTTCTGAAACTGAACTGTTTTGAAATACTAAAATACCTACCGTAGCACTTTATAAGTGCTGCTGTTTTTGAAAATGACAAGCTTTTGAAATATTACTATATCTACCGTAACATTTTATAAGTGCTGTTGTAGCTGAAATTTACAATGTTTTGGAAATTTTATGATTAAATGAATGAACTTTGGAAAGCTACAACTTTGAAATGAATATTATTTGAAATTGAATTTAAATGGATTAAATGAATATATTTTAAAGTGAAATATAAAACATTTTGAAATTAATAACCACGGGTAATAATAATGTTTGGTTGTTAAAGAGACCGGGATCGAAAGTTGTCATACTCTTTGCCAACTCCGAAAACGACTTTAACAACCGTGTACACGGTGGAGATTCTAGAATGAAGTAGGATGGTGGTGATGTCCTTTGAGGTATGAACGTGGACCCGACTCCCGTAAGTTGGCATAAGGTGGCTAAATCAGGAGTGATTGATGGGCTAATGAGATAGCTCCTCTTATCGGACACACTTCTTCGTATGTCATTCTATTACTTTGTGATTGATTGGTGCACATCTTTGTTTTTGGGAGTGTGGCTCGAGGTGGGCGGTAGTGGCTGCTACGCGTCTACCACCGGACCGGAAGCGTAATTGGGATATCTACCCTGGCATTGCCTAGTTTTGTCGTGTCACCTACCCTAGCGCGCCTTGTATGATTTGGTTTTGTGTCGTAGTCTGTGGAGTTACCTTTGGTGGCTTCCGGATCAGGAGGGACTATGATACTGGATAGACTACTGGGACTATGTATGTGTTAAGGGGGATATGGGTAACTCCTAAACGCTATTTTAAAGTAAGTTTACTTTACTTCTAGACATTATTATAATAGCGTATATTACTACATAGTAAATAGTTTAGCGGATCCTTAGAGGATGGGCGGTCTCAAGCATCCTTTAAGTTACTTGTGCAATTTATATTACAGTTCACTAGAGTTGGTTTACATTATATAAGTATGTATGTCCTGACTCGAGTGTTTGTGTTTATTTCTTACGCTCGGATCAGCTTGCGTATTTCAGCTTTGGAATTCACCTTCTGGAGCTAGGATTTGCTGGAGATCATCATTTATCTAGTTGCTATCTATTTCTTTCAGTATTTCTATTCAGCTATTGTACTAGTGAACATTTATGTACTGTGATTTTTTTTGTATCTACTTTTAAGACTATGGTATTTTGTACTGTTTTGAGACTGTATTTGAGACTGTGTTGTAGTAGCTTCATGAACTTCTACTGTTGTTTTATTT
This sequence comes from Allium cepa, assembly GCA_030765085.1. Classification (NCBI taxonomy): domain Eukaryota; kingdom Viridiplantae; phylum Streptophyta; class Magnoliopsida; order Asparagales; family Amaryllidaceae; genus Allium; species Allium cepa. The sequence goes on from CM060946.1 coordinate 177,415,784, forward strand.
TCTGCTGCGAGTTATTCTGATTTATCTGTTTCTATGATTCTATGATTGGTTTTATTTTCTCCAAATTATATTACAATCTATTGTTTTGAATTATTCAAGTCAGACATGTGTGGTTATATTGTCAATTTTAATGGTCCAAAATAGTGGGTCGTTACATCAAGCGTGTTACTTTTCCAATCAATGCACAATCATTCATATAAATAAGCACATACATAAATACGTACATACATACATACATACACACATAAAAAATGTAAATGACATCCATAATGGAAGGAAAGATTATCACTTGTAAATAATTACTTAAGCACTTCGACTACATTTCAAGTCATCAACAAAACATCACATATGTCATCTGCTTTAAGAAGGAACCAAATCAAACTGCATCACTTCTTAACGCTTATAAATCCAAGCAACTAACTAATATTATTAGAACAAATAATAAAGTTTAAATCTTGGATATTAAAAGTGAGATTTACTCATCAGGAAAAGTAACTAAATTGAATTGGTTCAGTTCGGTCGATTGGTTCGGTTATTGTGTAACTAAGTTAAATATAAATTGTCTTGTACATAAAATAATTGAATGGAATGACAATATATTTTAATGAAAATAGATCGATGATTAATATTAAGCTAAAGTACTAATTTGATGCAATATTCAATATGCCAAACCGAAACACATTCACATTACAAATACTGTCACTATCCTAAACATTGTCACTAACCCAAAACACATTCATTTAGCAAAGTAACCAAAATGATACACTAATAAACATAAAACTACATTATCGAAAATCATTTGATGGAGGCCTTCATATCCTTATCACACGCAGCAGCATCTATAAGTGGTAACTGACATGTTAGAACAAAGCAGGAGAAGTCAGATTTAAACTTCACTAGAACCATACCTACCTTCACCAACATCACCTGTACCATCTCCATCTGGTGGTCTGTAAGTCTCATATACAGCAAATCTAGCATATAACTCATCAATCTATTCCTCTAACATATGAATATGCTGCATGTACATTTCATGCCAGGTGTGCATATATGTGAAGTGAACGTCATATCTCGATACACACCAAATGAAACTCTACAACGATCTAATCTAAATGCATACTACACAAACAAATAATTTGACATGTAATAAGCTAAATTTTAAATAAAAGACGAAATTCACATAACTAACAAAAAACACCTCATATGAGGGCTATAACCCAAATGAAGGCACGCAAGGAATGTCATGGTGCTCTGGAAGGACTAAGGGCTGCTCAATCAACGTACTTGTAACATCGTATGCCCTAAAAGTATAATCGGGCTCTAACTACATCGGAGTCTAAAAGAACTATGAAGGAATATGATCAAATGAAACTTAGGGTACTTTAATTCTCCCAATTGAGATGTGAGGGCCTATATGATCAAGGTTGACCCCATAGACATAATCTGGTAACATGAAACAATGCAGTGCTATGCTAGCCTAATATGCATCGTAATCTCCATATATGAAGTATGTACTAGTATCCACCCATCCAACCCGTCGGAGAGCATGCATGTAATAATCTCAAATCATCCTATGTCTGCCAAACATATCCTCGGATGATAATGGATTGGCTGATAAACAACAATCGCCTATGGTCTGATATGCACACCACTCTCCCAAATACTATATAGGAAAGAATGCAAGTGTGTGCAAAGTGACCATACGTATAGATAATGAATATGCGATCATCAAGAGACGATCGTTCACCATAAGGCCTGCATCTACAAGCTGGGTCCAATGGGAGGCCTAAGGAGTCAGTATGATGTTTCCGCGACTGTGCATGTCAAGCTGGGATCCAGCCTTCATCAAGTCATGTCGAACACCTAAGGGAGCATGCTGCACATACCGAACTGTCTCTCAACATCTCATCCTAGGGAAGTACTGCTTGAGAGCCTGATTAGCCATCCCCTGGATTTCGACATGCATGTTTTCCATGTACTCGTAGTACCATAACAATAATATGTACCAAAAAGCCGACATCTGCTTGACATCGCCAAGCGCAAATGAATCTAACATGGTATGGGTACCTAGAATGGCTGTGATTTAATCAATAGTATGAAGCTGGTCTAACCGAGTAAGCGACGCTAGATAACTTAGACAGACCATGCCTTTTTGGTTCAAGACAAAGGTCGAACTAAGCAAGTATAAAGAAATGCCCGAGTGATCACAACCATCATATCCGCTCTATCTTTGTAAGTGTTGATGTAGGGATGAAGGTAGCTCAACTTCATAGAACCAATATTAATGTAGCTAACATCTAAGGTAGAAAAACGGTAAACAAATTGGGAGACTTGTATAACTCGTCAAATAGGAATGGCCTAAGCGCATGTTTTCCAATCTCAATACCGATGAGCATGTAGAAGTCGATAGGGGTAATACCCAACTTAAATTCTGAAAAGTGGAATGTATGCGTCGTGTGTCACCACCTCTCAACTAATGCCTTGATGGGAAGTCGATCGAAGGAATGGAAAGACCTAATCATCAAAAACATGCCAAAAGGGCTAGACTGTAGTCTCTCTATAATAGGAAATGGGAGAGTGTCGTAAAACTGTGTAATACACTTGACCCAACTACCACGACGATGAATGTACTGATCCTATACATAATTTAAGGATGAATTTTTTTAAATATACTAGCGGTTATTGAATATGAACACGGGATAAATATATAAAAATTATTCTACTGAAGTTACGCCTAAAATATACCTACACCATGGTCAATGTGGTTTCGAACCTATGCCGATAACCGTTTGGAAACTTATGTATTATACGCAGAAAGTCAGATGTCAGCTTGGAGGCTAAAGGAACGTGCACTAGTCCAGCTTTTTCCTAAATGTCTACGAACGATTCTTCTAGCTATTTTAGTTGGACGCGGCAACATTTTATATCAATTTCTGAATTAATTTTTTTTTAAATGGAGGCATGGATGAGAAAGTGAATGTAAGAATGAGAATGAGGGTTTGAAATAGGAAGGAAATCAGATGCTCGGGACATCTGAACTTCAGGTACACATAAAACAAACGCCTAGGATGAAGTATCCATTTTATGGGCGCCTGACCACTGGGGAATCTCCCTCAGTACATCCCTTAATATTCAGTTCATCGAGTACTAAGGGCTGAACCCACTAAACATGTCCTTAAAAACTTTTACATTAAGACCTGAAAAAAAAGTCTACAAAATACCACCACCGAAATCCCCCTTCCTTCACTTTGAAAATATGCTCATGTCCAACATAATCCCTACTACCAGCTCCAATTCTGTTAATTCTTCTCAAGATTTCTAGTGAGGCTTTCAGTCTCTTCTTTCTGGATCGTAGTACTGTCATCATAACCATAACTAAAACAAGTTGTTAGCCCCCAAATTCTTTAACTCGCATGAAATGAAACTTAATGATGTTGATCTATAGCATCAATTTTTCATCTCTGGTAGATTCCATTGCTTCTTGTTCAAATTTGGAGAGTCGGATAAGATTAAAATTCTTACATACGTGTTCTATTTTGTTACGTTCAATTTAATATGCTTGGATTGATTGATGATAATTTTGTTGTCATATACTATTAGATCTAATCTGACTATAGCTGGCATGCTTTGATTTGAAGAACTCTTTGATTTCTCCTATGAGGATCTTGATTTTAGTAGACTGAGCTCAGGTGTTTGCCATGACAATCAAACATATAATAACAATTTGGTTGAATATTTGAGTTGAAGAAAGCAATCGGAGGAGAAGAAATGGCAGAAAAAAAGGTGGTGATACAACTGGAGAAGGATGATGAAGGAGCAGATAATAGAAGAAAGGGTGAAACAAGATTAGTAACTAGAAATGCACATAAGTAAGAAACTGATACCCGATTTTTCATTCATAAAAATTCAATGTTTACATGCCCTTTTTTGTACTTATATATTAGTTAGTAAAGACTCATTCAACTGACCCAGTCACTGACAACCCATCATAATACATTAATTAAACCACAATTTATTATTGAAAAAATGCAGTTTTACATAAATAGGATATGCATGTGCACATGTTCACAACGTGCACACTCTTCCTCTAACGAACCTGACTCGACCTTCGAAAATCGACATCAAAATACATCACTCGTATTCAAATGTCGTAGAGTCAAACGTTGAATCTGGTTTGCCGGAGCTTATAACACATTAGGTACAACAGCACAGCGGAAGAAAATAAAATTTTGTTGATACACAAAAGATACATCTGATACAAATGAATATCAACATATATCAAAGATACAAGACAACAGCGGGAGAGATTACTCCAACATGATCTCCAAGAGAAAGTGAATCCATAAACTGCATCACTAATTCCAAAGCTCAAAAGACTCCAAGCTCTAAGTCGAAAGCTCGAACCATCTTCATGTTGTAATGTAGCAAACTAGGTAAGTATATAATGCAATCACCAAAATCCAAAGACTGAATGCTATTGAATCTACATCTACTATCCTATTATCTGAAAAAGCCAACTCTAGGTTGCCCGTATGGAAAATTGTGGGCACCCAAAATTTAGAAAGAGAAGAATAAACTTCAGGTCAGTCATGGAACTAGTATGAGCAAACAAAAATAGTTTTATTTGAAACAAACAACAAAAGAATTTAAATTTGAAATCTGCAATGCTTTTTGGAAAATGAAACTACCATAAGGCCTCCCGGCACACAAACACAATGCAACCGCACACTTGGGGGGAGATTTCTCCTTATGATAGTCAAACATGCTTGATACATAAAATCCTTTTGATATTATTATTAGTGCATAGTACAGAAAACATTTCAAAAGTATAATATTAATCTTAGCCAGCATATATACCACTATATTATGCCTGCTATAGCTACTACCTGAGGTGGTAGGTTATACACTACAATCGTAAAGGGCTCGTATTGTTTGACTGGATTTCCAACAAATGATCAGGCTAAGAAACTTCCTGGGTCACATGGGTACGCCTCTGGAGGGATGCTCCGAGAACCTAACTGGATCTCTGCCAACACTGGGCCGGGTACCTCTGTAACTAGGTAACTACTACACGAGTATGCCATCCCCCGGTCGTAACCAAATTTTATCAGGGCCCCAACAACAACAACCATAAACAAACATAATTGCAATATCCACATAAGTTAAGTATCTGTGCTCCATGCCATGATATCACTTCTATCCAAAAGGAAATGGACATACCCTATGGGGCATTACCCCAAAATAACCTTGCTGCATCCTTCCTGTTTCGACCATTTCCGGGTTGTGAGGCTCGATGAGGTCTCGTCCACAAAGCTACACTTTTCACAAAAGTCATGCTTCGATCAACAAATGATCAACAGCACTTCGTATGCCACATTATCAAATTGGGAATGTATCACTAGTAACCATCAACTACATAACCTCTGAGCACGTACATCTCAGAGAAGGGTGTTAAGTTAAGAGAATAAATTCTCCGACACCAAACAGAAATGTATTTGATAGAAACCAGCTTTACATCTCAAAGTGTAATGTCAAACACACATCCATACAAGTCTGTTTCAGGTTCGAATAGAAACCAAGGCACTTCAAAAGAAGCCCTTGCAATCCGGGTATTCACAATCCCAATCGTACTCCCAATCACATATGAAGATCTCTATACCGGCGCAACTCAGCGCAGAGACAATCGACGGGTAATCCTTTCTTTCTCGAAAATACCTGGTCTTCACCATTGGTCTTCAAATGCTATCCATTTGCGACGTATCATTATTTGGGATAGGTAATATGACACAAAGTCCTCTCCTAGCAAAACTGAATAATGAGCGCTTATTTAAAAAAAATTAACATATGGATATTGGGATCTTAGTTAAGTCACAACTTATCACCCAAAACCTTTCTTTTGAATGGTTTAAACAAATTTCCACTTTTTAATCTTTTAAACAAAAAGATTCACTTCACTTTGAAAACAAAGTTCAACAATCTTTCACAAAGATTCATTTATAGCTTTCAAAACTATTTCAATTTCAAATCGTGAAAACCTTTCAACAAAAAATGGAAATCTTTTCGTTACATGAAAGCTATTATCATTTGAAACCGAATGTTATTCATTTCAGAAAAACCCGATTATATTTAATTAAGTTATAGCCTTTCAAAGTATACATCGGAAAATCAACGAACTGCCGTATACTCGGCAATTTCTATTAGAATTAAATTCAAATTTCCAAAACAATTTATTTAAATTGTTTTAAATCCATATATATATATATAGTGTGACTTATAAAAATAATTTATTCAATATACTTTCAAAAATTGATCTAAAATCCATATATATATATATAGTATAACTTGTATAACCCTTTCAAACCATAAGTTCCAAATAATTTCAAAATGTTAACAAGATATAGTATATTCAACTAAATTTCAATTTCAAAACTTCCTTTTCAAAAGCTTTTCATATTCATCCCAATTCCATTTCCAAAACCATTTGGATTTAAAATTTAACTTTTAAATAAAATAATATAAAAATTAAAATATCTGTGACTTAACCGATTCTCCGTGAAATCCATATTTGTGTGTGTGTTGTGTAGTCCACGGGTTTTACACACAACAATACTATATCATCAATCATCATAATCCAAACACAGCAATATCGATAAGCGGTATAATCCTATAACGCTTATCTTCATTCACAGATTCACAGCTAAATAATATAAATTCATCACAGCTTAAACCAAAATAATTCATATCACAGAGCATCACGCATCAAGGATATCAAACAATTCAAACATTCAATAGAATCCAAACATCCATAAGTAAGATCAATTAATCATATGATTTGATTAAATCAGATTAATTACTTATGAATAAATTACTAATCCTGGTTAATTAATAAATTAATTACAAACCATTTTAATTTTAATCATTTATCAATAAATTAATCAACCTTTAATAATAAATTAATTAACCTTTAATTATTAATTATCAACCTTTAATCAATAAATGATTATCCTTTAATTATTTAACTATCCTTTAATTAATTATCTTTAATTAATTATCTTTAATTAATTACATTAATTAATTAACCCTTAATTAATTACTATTTAATTAATTACCATTTAATTAATTATCCTTTAATTAATTTAATTAACCTTTAATTGCTTACATTAATTACATTAATTAATGATCTTAATTAATTATCCTGGTTAATTATCCAACATCTACTTCCGTTAAGTAATTAATCTTTAATCACTTTTATTTAAGTAATTATCCTTAATTACTTATATAAATTTATTATACCATAATTTATTACATAAATCGAATATCCCATAATCACTTACATTGATTAATTATCTTTTAATTAATCACATTCACTAGTTAACCCAATACTTAATTATATACCCAAACAATTTTGAAAACATTTAACTTCAATTTTAAACCTTTAAAACTTGTTTTAAATAAATTTACTTTGAAAACTAAATTCATATTTATTTTACCTTTAAAACTTAGTCAATTCATATTTTTTTAAATTTGTAAATTTTCATTTAGCTTTAAACTTGTTTAACGTTTTTCTTATGCTTATTAAAGATGTAACAACCCTAGATTTTGCATATAATTTAAATTTGACTTTATTTTATTTTAAAATTATTTTAAACTTGTTTTATTTCAAAATTTTCATTTTAAAAATATAAATGTTGATTATTATGTGTATTATAATTTCAAACTTGTGTAAGTTGAATATTTTCCTGAAATGTTGATTTTGGTCAAAATAGACAAATTTTGGTTTTTTTACTTAAAAATTTAAAAAGTTTGAAATTATAAATTTTTTATTTTTTTATGAAAATAGATTTTATAACATGAATATTACTTTTCGTTTCGTGGAAAACGGATTTAAATTGTGAAAGTTATACTGTTTTCAATATTGTGTGTACATTGAATTATTTAACAATTTTCTTTATGTTAAATTTTATAAATTATATTTTTAATTGTTAAATAATGTTCTAATATGTGTTATATGACATGTTAGATATATATTCTATTTTAGAAAAAAAAAATTTGTGATGTTATAATTTTTCCAAAGTTTACTGTGTTGGTTTCTTTTTTTTTAAAGGCTGTTTTCTTATTTTCTACTATTTTCTTCATCAAAATTATATTCAAATTTAATTTTATATATTTATTTTGTGAATTCATTTTTATTTTGTGTACTTATCTTTATTTATAAATATTTTTCAAGTATATAAAAATTTTCCAAAGTGCATTGAATTTATTTCTAATTTTAAAGTCTACTTCGCAATTTTAAGCCATTTTCTTATTCTATTTAATTAAAATTTAATTATTTATTTTACTTTAGGAATGATAAGTAAATTATTTTATTTCAAAATTTTGCTTTAGAATATTTTTAAAATGAAGTAGATATTTTTCCAAAGCCATCGATGTTTTAATTGTAATTTTTGAACCCTGTTTTCAGTTTTTAAGCAATTTCCTTAATTCTTTTTATATTTTCTTTAAATTTAATTATATATTTTTATTTTATTTCACTTTTTTTCGGATTTTAGATGTACTTGCTTAATTTTATTTTGTTTTATTTGATTTAAAAGGAAAGGGAGTATGGAAGGTTTTAAAAGCTAAGAAACGTAAAGTCGTTTCACCGTTTCTTTTACTGTTTCTTTTTCAATCAATACATCAGTTATTTTGGCCGTTCCTTATACTATTTTTATCTGACTTCTTTTTCTTCATTTTCATGTGAAAACATCTTCCTCGTCTCATTTTCATGGCTAGAGAAAAATTGGTAATGGCTTCTTTATATTTTTCTACTTTTTCTCCTTCCTTTTTGCTTGTTTTTGTCTGGTTTTCTTTGTTTGTTTTGCTCGGCCACCACTAGCTATCCTTGGCCATCACCCCCACCACGTTCTCCTCTTCACCATCCACCACTTAACATGATCTCCTCCTCTGACTTGACCAGGCCGCACCCTCCCCCTTGACAAAACTCCACACAAAAGCCTTGAAAACTCCTTAAAAACATGTTAGCCTAGCCAAGTTGCTTCACTACCTTCATTCACCACCAAGGCCACCACCTTAGGCCACCACCACCACCTTGATATGACCACCACCCATCACCTAAGCTACTGTCCAGATCTGAAACCTGAAAGGCTGAGCCCAAACATGCCTTAGCCGAGCCCAAAAAGTTCACCAAAACTCTTATATATGCCTTAACCTTTTGTATTCTCTACATTTAAACTCCTACCCACTTCATCACCTTGTAACCGCGCCTTTTCCTACCCATACCTGATCCAAACCATGCTCAAACCTGACCTTACGAATCCCCTAGGCCATGCAAACAAGCATAGGAAGCAAGTGCAAAGTCTTTGGTCTTGTTTTATACATCTATTTCTAACATTGTTAAGTATATCCTTTTTTTGAAACTTATGTTTCATATATTTGTTTTGTTTGAATGTATCCAAGGCTATAAATCTTTGGCTCTCCACTCTCAAATCATATTCATGCTTTTGTGCCTTCGAAGATCTTTGTTGTGTGTAGTTGTTTGTCATCTCTAGTTAATACAGGTGAGTAAATCTCACCAGATGTTTATACTTACACAAATGTGAATTGACACCCTGTGAATCTGTAGAACTATATTATCATGTTATATATGCTTATATTATTATCATATGATGTTCACACCTGTTATTACACTTATTATATTATATGTTACTGTTATTTCATGCTATTCTGTTTATTTTATCTGTTCATCACACTGCAAGTACCCTTTAGATTAGAGTCACTATGGGTTAAAATGATACATACCCGAACGGACTTTAGAATAGGGAAAAATAGTTATGGGCTGAAATGATAGGCTTGAACGGTTTTTATTTAATTTATTTTAACTTGGGATTGCGGGTTTGAAATGATAAAACCCGGATTTTCTTTGTAAATTACGGGTTGAAATGATATATTACCCGTATCACTTTACTTAGCGTAGAAAATTATATACAGGCCTGCAGTTAAAATATGTTTTTCTAAAATTTTTAAATTATTTTAGAAATTTAATTATCATAATATTTTGATTTGAAATTTAATAAAAATATTATTTTTGTAAAGTATTATTGTTTTTCTAGAAATCTATAAGTTAAATAAATTATGGAAAAGTTAGAAAATATGAATGTAAGTTATTTTGGAAATTTTGATTTGATTTTTAATGGGATTTAAATAACTTTGAAAATATGATAAATTTATGATATTTTGAATTTAAATTAAGTTAAAATGATTTTATAACATATTAATGATTTTGAATAAAGTTAAAATGTGAAATGAATGGATATTTTAAGTTGAAATTTTGAAATATAACTAAAATTAGAAATTTATGAAATTGACTTAAAAGTGAACTTTTAGTTAAGTAAACAAAAATAAAATTAAGTTATATTTGAGCATTTGAACTTAAGTGTTAAGTTGAAATTTAATGTATGAATTTAAAATTGAACATTGCATTTTAATAAGTGAATTATTATTAAATCTTGATTTTTGAATGGAAATTTAACTTTATAAAATCATGAACTTGAGGAAAATTAAATGATGTTTATAAATGTGAAAATGTATGATTTTATGTGTTAAAAATTTATTAAATAAAAATATAATTGGTTGAGAAATTATATTGAATATTTGAAGTTAATTTACTGCATTTTTGAAATGCTATTAATTACAATGTAAATGATATTACAGCATTTGTAAATGCTGTAGTTGATGATAATGAACTAAAAAGCTATTGAATTAAAAACTATTATAGCAATTCTTGTAAGTGCTATAAATTTTCAATTTAACTAAGTTTATTTGAAATTTAAGTAAACCCTATTACAACGTTTTAAAATGTTGTTTTTTGTTAAATTGAACTTTTTTGAATGTAACTTTCCGTAGCGTTTTCTAAATGCTGCGAATAGTGAAATTTCACTGTTTTGATAAACGTAAGTGAATAAATGAACTTTGGAAGTTGAAATTTTGGAAATTTAATAATTTAATTATTAACATAATAACTTCATTTTAATGATAAAAATGATTTTTTCTGGAATATAAACTGTTTTGAAATATGAATTGAAATTGTATTTTAAACTGAATAAAATGGATAATGATTTGAAATGTGGTTTCGAAATGATATGATATTTTGGAATGATTTAATCTTTGTTTTGATAAAGATTTGGGTTGAAATGATATTTTATTTTGAAGTATAAATATTGTTTTAAAGTTATAACTAAGGATTATAATAACGATTGGTTGTTAAAGAGACCGCGATCGGATATTGTCTTATAGCCGGCCAATATCGAAAACCACTTTAATAACTGTGTACGCGGTGGAGATTCCAGAATGAAGTAGGATGGTGGCGACGTTCTCGTGGTATATTACGTGGACCCAACTCCCGTGAGTTGGCATAAATGACTAAAACAGGAGCTATACCGGACTACACAAAGGGTCGCACCCTTTCATCGAGCATGCTCCATCGAAAACCATTCTATTACTTTTGTGATTCGATATGTGGCGCCACTTTGATTCGGGGGTATTGTTCGAGGTGGGCGGAAGCTGCTGGCTTGCCGTCACCACTGGTCCGGGAGTGCAAACGGTGTATCCACCCTGGCATTGCCTCGCGTGCCGTGTCATCTCCTTATATCGAGCCCACTACGATTTTGGTTTTAAAGATCCGACCGCGTTAAGGTTCACCATCCCCTTAACGCTATTTTCTATATGATTATACTTTACTGATTAGACACTATTGTATATAGCGTATATTACTATATAGAAAATAGTTTAACGGATCCTTAGAGGATGGGCGGTCCCAAGCATCTTCTAAGTTACTTGTACCTGTACTACAGTTCACTTGAGTTGGTTCACATTGTATAAGTATGTATGTCCAGACTCGAGTGTTTATATTTTTATTTACGCTCGGGTCAGCCTGAGTATTCACAGATTTGGATTTCCACTTTCTGGAGATTGGAATCGCTGGAGATTATCTACTTGTCAAGTTTTGTCTTTTCAGTTCGGTTGTTCTATTCAGGTTGTACTTGGTTATCATATTTAAACTTTTGTTGTACTTTATTTCTTCTGTTATATCTTATGTAACTCTGATATATTTATATAGTAGCTTCATGAACTACTATCTCTTTTACTTCCGCTGCATTATTATTACTCTGTGTCTATGATCTGTGATTTTTATTTACTGTATATTCTGAGATTTGCCAAATTTTTATTTACAACGCGGTATTTTGAGCAATTCAATTCCGACATGAGTGTCTACCTATACACTTATAATGGATGCGAATGGTTGAAAATTCCTGGTTGTCACAGTTGGTATCAGAGCTTTGGTATCTCTAGGCAAAACTCAGCATATGGAGTGAATGTATTTACAGAATCACTTTCATTCGAGTTTGAATCTCTTCCTTTTTGACTCGATTCCTTTGAATTTTGGAACGTTCCCTATGGTTCCAAAATCCATTCGTATCCCTCACTATTCATCTTCTCTTGACTCTGTAGTATTCCATAACTCCGCTTCGAATGATCTTTTAGTGAGTCGGCGGTCACGCCAATTTCAAATTGAATTGAAAAAAAGGGGAACTCCTTTACAATTAGCATCGATTCACCAGAGATTTTATCCTTGGTTTAGATGCTAATATCTTTATCATTTCAAGCTCTATCTCTTGAGATCGAATGTTGATTTACCCCTATAATCCACATTGATCTTATTTTTTAAGCCACGGTTGACCCGGTTAAGGTTGCCCGCGATATATTTAAGCTTATCCACCTCCCTACCCTGTTATTTAATCATCTTGCCTTTTGTTTCCAATCTATTCTTCCAAACATTTTGAATTGTACTTGTATATCTATGTTTTGTTTTATATATTGTGTTGTTTGAGTTGTTGATGTTGATTTGGGTTTCCGATCGATTCGTCTGATCAACGCTATCGTTAGGATTTCTAAAACACTTTGACAAAACAAACTGACACAATATTATTTTAAAAATTTGGTTAATGAAATAAATTTTGATATAAGTAAATTTATGGAGCTTAATAAATTGATTTAAACTAATCATTTGAAATGATAATACTTGATTTATCATTTATAGTTCTATAAATGAATTTTAAATAGTTGTTTATAAATTGATTTGGGAATTGAAATGAATTTAAATCAAGAATTTGAGAATTTAATTTCCGATGGTTTCAAACATTGTGTTTAAAATTTTAAAAGGATATATTATTTAAAGTATTTTCGAATAGAAATTTGTTTCCAAAGAATTTTAAAGTTTAAAATTAGCGCTCTTTTCTTTGTCGCTGGAAAATAACTTCGGTGATGACTGCAGCATCATCGACGTTCATTTTCGAGTTTTGAAGTGAAGAGACTGTTCTGTAGTCTTGCTACAGCTTTGTTTTGGGAATTTAATTGATTTGAATTTCTAAAATATGACTTGATTTATATATATATATGATTTAAAATTGATTTGACATATTATGTATATATAATTACTTATCTTCAAATGGTTTGAAGGTAATCGGAAATTTAGTTCTTAAATTTTAGTTTGAAGAATAATTTCAATTATAAAAAAAAATCAAAATTTTTGAATAAATGATTTAAGCTTGAAATGATTGAATTGGAAAGTTTTGTTTGTATAATACACAATTTCATTCCAATATAACTTACCTTAATTTTCAAAAGATGAATATGTAACTGGATAATGTACAACATAAAATGGATTTTATAAATAAAATTTGAGTGATTATAATAAATGTTATACACTTAAATTTTAGTTATGAAAGATTAACAGAGGCAAATAGAGAAAAAGAGGAATTTAAAGAGTTTTATTTAAATAACTTAATAATCAAATTTGATGTAATATAGAACCTTAAATCTAACCTAGAAATTTTAATAAAGGTTAATTCTTGGAATGAATATGTTATATATTGAATAATGTATCTTTGAATAGAAAGAAAAATAAATTACATTTTAATGGGACATTTTGTAATAAAGTTTATTTAACTTGGAATCATAGTTTAATTGATGTCTAAATGAATAAATTTGTAAAGAAATTTGATTGTTATATTTGCTATGATAAATATTTTATTTATGTAATAGATATGTCTTGAAAAATAAATAATTATGGCTTAAATAGAAAATTGTATTTAATATCACTAAAATTAGATAATTAAGAATTTGGTTTCCAAATGGAAATTTCATGTGTAACTTATTGAAGGAATATCTTATTATGAAATGGGTATTTTAAATAAAGTGTTAGGTTATTTGTTAAATTAAGAGTTAGGTAAAATAATGAACTTTTGACTTATTAAAATGAAGTATAGTTTATTTGGATATTCCATTCATAAAAGTTTGTTTTTAATAAATCATAAGTAAATGATATCCAAATGAATATTTCTGCAATTGAACTGATTGAAATACTAATATATCTACCATAGTACTTTAAAAAGTACTGCTGTTTTTGAAAATACAATGTTTTGGAAATTTTATAATTGAATGAATGAACTTACAAATGTTAAAATTTTGAAATGAATATTATTTTACCTTGAATTTAAAATGGTTTAAATGAAGATTATTTTAAAAGTGTTATGATTTTAGTAGTATGATTTCCAAATGATAACATCTCTAAATGGTTATGATCTCAAAGTATTATGATTTCAAAGCATTATGATTAAAATTTATTTACTTATTTTGGTTTTCAAACTATCCATTAGTTGTCCTCATTTCCCTTATCTTGCTTCAGACTGGTATAGGCACCTTTCTATAATCTTTCTGTTTATAAATCTTTCTATAATCTTTGATAATCTGCACCTTGTAAAACTTACCTATAACAACAGTTATCAGGTATAATTTCAATCTTCTTGTCATATTATCTTAATCCTATTTCACTCTATCTTTTTCTATGCTTTTCCGTACCTCATCCCTATTCGAGGACGAAAAGTTTTGAGTGGGGGAGAGTGTAACAACCCTAGATTTTGCATATAATTTAAATTTGACTTTATTTTATTTTAAAATTATGTTAAACTTGTTTTATTTCAAACACTTCATTTTAAAAATATAAATGTTGATTATTATGTGTATTATAATTTCAAACTTGTGTAAGTTGAATATTTTCCTGAAATGTTGATTTTGGTCAAAATAGACAAATTTTGGTTTTTTTACTTAAAAACTTAAAAAGTTTGAAATTACAATTTTTTTTTATTTTTTGTATGAAAATAGCTTTTATAACATGAATACTACTTTTCGTTTCGTGGAAAACGGATTTAAATTGTGAAAGTTATATTGTTTCCAATATTGTGTGTACATTGAATTATTTAACAATTTTCTTTATGTTAAATTTTATAAATTATATTTTTAATTGTAAAATAATGTTCTAATATGTGTCATATGACATGTTAGATATATATTCTATTTTAAAAACATTTTTTTGTGATTTTATAATTTTTCCAAAGTTTACTATGTTGGTTTCTTTTTTTTTTAAAGGTTGTTTTCTTATTTTCTGCTATTTTCTTCATCAAAATTATATTCAAATTTAATTTTATATATTTATTTTGTGAATTCATTTTTATTTTGTTTACTTATCTTTATTTATAAATATTTTTCAAGTATATAAAAATTTTCCAAAGTGCATTGAATTTATTTCTAATTTTAAAGTCTACTTCGCAATTTTAAGCCATTTCTTAATTTAAATTCTATTTAATTAAAATTTAATTATTTATTTTATTTTAGGAATGATAAGTAAATTATTTTATTTCAAAATTTTGCTTTAGAATATTTTTAAAATGAAGTAGATATTTTTCCAAAGCCATCGATGTTTTAATTGTAATTTTTGAACCCTGTTTTCAATTTTTAAGCAATTTCCTTAATTCTTTTTATATTTTCTTTAAATTTAATTATATATTTTTATTTTATTTCACTTTTTTTCGGTTTTTAGATGTACTTGCTGAAATTTATTTTGTTTTATTTGATTTAAAAGGAAAGGGAGTATGGAAGGTTTTAAAAGCTAAGAAACGTAAAGTCGTTTCACCGTTTCTTTTACCGTTTCTTTTTCAATCAATACATCAATTATTTTGTCCATTCCTTATACTATCTTCAGCTGACTTCTTTTTCTTCATTTTCATGTTAAAACATCTTCCTCGTCTCATTTTCATGGCTAAAGAAAAATTGGTAATGGCTTCTCTATATTTTTCTACTTTTTCTCCTTCCTTTTTGTTTGTTTTTGCCTTGTTTTCTTTGTTTGTTTTGCTCAGCCACCACTAGCTAGCCTTGGCCATCACCCCCACCACCTTCTCCTCTTCACCATCCACCACTTAACATCATCTCCTCCTCTGACTTGACCAGGCCGCACCCTCCACCTTGACAAAACTCCACACAAAAGCCTTGAAAACTCCTTAAAAACATGTTAGCCTAGCCTAATTGTTTCACTACCTTCATCCACCACCAAGGCCACCACCACCACCTTGATATGACCAGCACCGATCACCTAAGCTACTGCCTAGATCTGAAAACTGAAAGGCTGAGCCCAAACATGCCTTAGCCGAGCCCAAAAAGTTCACCAAAACTCTTATATATGCCTTAACCTTTTATATTTTCTACATTTAAACTCCTACCCACTTCATCACCTTCTAACCGCGCCTTTTCCAACCCATACCTGATCTAAACCATGCTCAAACCCGACCTTATTAATCCCCTAGGCCATGCAAACAAGCATAGGAAGCAAGTGCAAAGTCTTTGGTTTTGTTTTATACATCTATTTCTCCATTGTTAAGTATATCATGTTTTTGAAACTTATGTTTCATATATTTGTTTTGTTTGAATATATCCAAGGCTATAAATCTTTGGCTCTCCACTCTCAAATCATATTCATGCTTTCGTGCCTTCGAAGATCTTTGTTGTGTGTAGTTGTTTGTCATCTCCAGTTATACAGGTGAGTAAATCTCACCAGATGTTTATACTAATACAAATGTGAATTGACACCCTGTGAATCTGTAGAACTATATTATCATGTTATATATGCTTATATATTATCATATGATGTTCACACCTGTTATTACACTTATTATATTATATGTTACTGTTATTTCATGCTATTCTGTTTATTTTATCAGTTCATCACACTGCAAGTTCTCTTTAGATTAGAGTCACTATGGGTTGAAATGATACATACCCGAACGGACTTTAGAATAGGGAAAAATCGTTATGGGCTGAAATGATAGGCTTGAACAGTTTTTATTTAATTTATTTTAACTTGGGATTGCGGGTTTGAAATGATAAAACCCATATTTTCTTTGTAAATTATGGGTTGAAATGATATACTATCCGTATCACTTAGCGTAGAAAATTATATACAGGCCTGCAGTTAAAATATGTTTTTCTAAAATTTTTAAAATATTTTAGAAATTTAATTATTATAATACTTTGATTTGAAATTTAATAAAAATATAATTTTTGTACAGTATTATTGATTTTCTGGAAATCTATAAGTTAAATAAATTATGGAAAAGTTAGAAAATATGAAAGTAAGTTATTTTGGAAATTTTGATTTAATTTTTAATGGGATTTAAATAACTTTGAAAATATGATAAATTTATGATATTTTGAATTTAAATTAAGTGAAAATGATTTTATAACATATTAATGATTTTGAATAAAGTTAAAATGTGAAATGAATGGATATTTTAAGTGGAAATTTTGAAATATAACTAAAATTGGAAATTTATGAAATTGACTTAAAAGTGTACTTTTAGTTAAGTAAACAAAAATAAAATTAAGTTATATTTGAGAATTTGAGCTTAAGTGTTAAGTTGAAATTTAATGTAATGAATTTAAAATTGAACATTGCATTTTAATAAGTGAATTATTATTAAATCTTGATTTTTGAATGGAAATTTAACTTTATAAAATCATGAACTTGAGGAAAATTAAATGATGTTTATAAATGTGAAAATGTATGATTTTATGTGTTAAAAATGTTTTAAATAAAAATATAATTGGTTGAGAAAATATATTGAATATCTGAAGTCAATTTACTGCATTTTTGAAATGCTATTAATTACAATGTAAATGATATTACAGCATTTGTAAATGCTGTAGTTGATGATAATGAACTAAAAAGCTATTGAATTAAAAACTTCTATAGCAATTGTTGTTAGTGCTATAAATTTTAAATTTAACTAAGTTTATTTGAAATTTAAGTAAACCCTATTACAACGTTTTAAAATGTTGTTTTTTTGTTAAATTGAACTGTTTTGAATGTAACTTTCCGTAGCGTTTTCTAAATGCGGCGAAAAGTGAAATTTCACTGTTTTGATAAACGTAAGTGAATAAATGAACTTTGGAAGTTGAAATTTTGGAAATTTAATAATTTAATTATGAACATAATTACTTCATTTTAATGATAAAAATGATTTTTTTTGGAATATAAACTGTTTTGAAATATGAATTGAAATGGTATTTTAAATTGAATAAAATGAATAATGATTTGAAATGTGGTTTCGAAATGATATGATATTTTGGAATGATTTAATCTTTGTTTTGATCAAGATTTGGGTTGAAATGATATTTTATTTTGAAGTATAAATATTGTTTTAAAGTTATAACTACGGATTATAATAACGATTGGTTGTTAAAGGGACCACGATCGGATATTGTCTTATAGCCGGCCAATACCGCAAACCACTTTAATAACTGTGTACGCGGTGGAGATTCCAGAATGAAGTAGGATGGTGGCGACGTTCTCTAGGTATATTACGTGGACCCAACTCCCGTGAGTTGGCATAAATGACTAAAACAAGAGCTATACCGGGCTACACAAAGGGTCGCACCCTTTCATCGAGCATGCTCCATCAGAAACCATTCTATTACTTTTGTGATTCGATATGTGGCGCCACTTTGATTCGAGGGTATTGTTCGAGGTGGGCGGAAGCTGCCGGCTTGCCGTCCCCACCGGTTTGGGAGTACAAACGTTGTATCCACCCTGGAATTGCCTCGCGTGCCGTGTCATCTCCTTATATCGAGCCCACTACGATTTTGGTTTTAAAGATCTGACCGCGTTAAAGTTCATCATCCCCTTAACGCTATTTTCTATATGATTATACTTTACTGATTAGACACAATTGTATATAGCGTATATTACTATATAGCAAATAGTTTAACGGATCCTTAGAGGATGGGCGGTCCCAAGCATCTTCTAAGTTACTTGTACCTTTACTACAGTTCACTTGAGTTGGTTTACATTGTATAAGTATGTATGTCCTGACTCGAGTGTTTGTATTTTTATTTACGCTCGGGTCAGCCTGAGTATTCACAGATTTGGATTTCCACTTTCTGGAGATTGGAATCGCTGGAGATTATCTACTTGTCAAGTTTTATCTTTTCAGTTCGGTTGTTCTATTCAGCTTGTACTTGGTTATCATATTTAAACTTATGTTGTACTTTATTTCTTCTGTTATATCTTATGTAACTCTGATATATTTATATAGTAGCTTCATGAACTACTATCTCTTTTACTTCCGCTGCATTATTATTACTCTGTGTCTATGATCTGTGATTTTTATTTACTGTATACTCTGAGATTTGCCAAATTTTTATTTACAACGCGGTATTTTGAGCAATTCAATTCCAGCATGAGTGTCTACCTATACACTTATAATGGATGCGAAGGGTTGAAAATTCCTGGTTGTCACAAAAGACTTGATTAAAACATTAACATTGTTTAAAACTTATAAGTACTTGAAACTTGATCATACTCTTTATATTTTAAGCTTGTTGTATTTTAAATCCTGAAAATAATTTTTTTTAGTTTAAAAACCTGGAACAAAACAAAAAAGGCCCGAGCCTAAACCGCATACTCCCAGAGCTCATCTTCGAGTTTCCCACATTTTCATTTGCTTCGAGTCGAACTTACATTTTCCCAAGCTTGAACCGGAGTAACTTGATCTTGTTCTTTTCCCTTCTTTCGATCCTGATACAAAGGATATCGAGTGCATGTGTGCAGGCAAATTTGCCACCTTCGATCGTCGTTGCGACTACCAGAACATCGTCGACTACCACCACAATCAATTTGAGGAACCAGATTACGAAATCATTTATAAATCAAAATCGAACGAATTTTCAAAACCATCAGGAATATCCCGATCAACAAACACCTCATCGACGACACTACTGACCATCAGAGGCCACATAATCTCGACCAAACCCTTGCCATAGACCTCGGCGTCGATTCCACCTACACCGGTCAAGCTCGATACATTACCGACGGCGATTTTCCCCTTTAAACTTTGCCAACAAAACTGGGTCTAAAACCCTATATAACCAACGTTCAACCACCATAGCGCACTATAAACCTTACAACCATTTTTCCATGAACCTCCACCACCCAGGCTAACTCCAACTTTGAACCAAATATCCATTTCAACGTTGATTGTCGGAATTTGGCATAAAAGCTAAAAACGATCAACTCGAGAAACCCAAGCATTCCGAATGTTAAAAATTATGATATTAATTTCAAAAATTAACATTTTCAAGCTCAAACTAGATTATAAAGTTAAAACATGAAATTTTAACAATTTATTTTCTGTCTTGAATTTCTTTCTACTGATATTTCATGTTTTCTAAATAAATTCCCAATATATTCACTTGGAAATATTTTTAAAACTTGGATATTGTTAATATAGACAGGTTTAGTTTATATCCTATAGCCTCAAAAGAATCAGAGGAATAGATTTCTGTTTTTAAATATGTTTTTTAGCCTGTATACTTAGAACAGAGGCAACTTTGCCTGTTTCCCAGACATGCATACCAAGATAACCATTCATATATACATGAAAACAACCTCACAAAGCATACTTCACGTCATACATTTTAGGATAATCACATGTTCATAAAAACATAAAAGTTTTAAGCTTTTAGAAAAGGTATTTACTCACTTGGGAAAAACATAGAAGCAGAGAACCTGGAATATTTGATTTGCTAGATCCCAAACCGAAAACTTGAAGGTTAAAGTTGAACTAAACCCACTATATGCCTGATCCGATACTGATGTATATTGAGTTGAGCTTGCTCTAATCTTTACTTTGCTTTTCTAGGTTTTGATTCCAGAAAATTGTCTGTTGTTTGAGCTTAATTTGATCTGGATCTTGTTTCCAGGTTGCACTTGAAAACAGGTTTTGGATTTTGATTAAATTGCTTTCTGGTTCAATTGTTTTGATTATTTTTATCTCAGGTTGAAGATTGACTCTAGATTTAAGTTTTATTTTCATTTTGTTTCAGGTTTTCATTTCTTTCTAGTTTATAGATTTGAAGATAAATGAAAGAGGTAGGAAAGATTTTGAGAAACCTGATAACTTCTTCATAATACATGTTGTCTATACTTTAAATTAAAAGAATATATGATATGCCACTTGTAAATTATGTTAACACTTGTTATATGCATATTAAAATTATTTTACAAATGTCATAATAAATCATTTTTACGTCCTAAACCTTTATTTATTTTCTTATTTTTAAACCCTTTCATTTTATAAATTACTTAATTTTATATTTATATATGTTTTACATTTGTTTAAATGCTTGTCAAAATGTTTGTAAATGTAAATTTTATTGTTAAAACCCTTACACATGTCTTTTTTTATATATTAATGCTTTAAATATATTCTAAAATACTTACACTTGTATAAATACATACTTAAAATAGTTACACATGTTTAAAATTACCTTTACACTTGTTTAGTTACATGTATTATGAGTTAATATATTTTTGTAAAATTTTATATAGTTTTCTATTTATATTTTCAATTTAAATAAAATCCATTTCCTTTTACCTATATGTATTAATAATTTTAAAGAACGTGATTTAAAATTAATCAAACACTAATAAATAAATATATGAATATGTATATATTTGAATTTCACACTTAAGGAAAATGATTTTAAAATCAAATTGTACCTTAATAAATAATTAATATATATATATATATATGTATTAGAATTTAATCCTTAAATAGTTCTTGAAAAATTACTATATTAAATTTCAAATTTAATAGATATAGATATATATTATAATTCCAAAACAAATTTTTTAATTTTATATTATAGAGCTTTCAAATTCAAATTATATCAAAAATATTTATTTTTGAATTTCAAAACCAAATTTTTATTAACAACATATATATTTATTTCTAACTTTTCAAATTAATCCACAATTAAATTTATAATCAATATATTATTCAAAGCATTTATTTTTGAATTTCCAATTAAAATTCTATTTATAGTCATATTTATATACATTTATGTTTGTAAACAAACAAATATCTCTTTATAAATATATATATATCTTATTCCATTCACAATCTATTTATTTCCAAAATTTTCAAATAGATTCACAATTTAATCCAAAATATTGTATTAATTATCAAATTAAATTTGTCTTAAAAGCTGGAACATTACAGATTCCCCCCTTAAGGAAATTTCATGCTCGAAATTTGCTAGACAGGGAAACAAACAAATAACAGATAAAGAGATGTTTTACCAAATCAAACTGAATATCTATTCTGCATTTGACTTACCAAATCAGAATAATTATGAGAACGAACTCATTCAATACTTTACGAAATACTTAGGTCGACCGGTCTACGAAATTTGCAGGGGCATTTATTAGTTCGTAAATTTAACTAACCATTCGTAGAATATATCTGGACCCAAAAGAATAGACAAATGAATACAATCTAATTTGGCTTCATATTTTATTAACCAATTTATTTCAAATAAAATTTTAAATTCATTAAATTTAAAGACCAAAAGCTGATAGCGAATCGATGAAGAGAATACGAAATAGGAACTTATCTACAATGATTCGTAAGGACACCACCACACCAAAGCTTCTTCTTGTAGCTGCCAGGAAGAAATCAAAGAATTGAAAAGAGATTGATAGATAAAGTTGTTCCTTATTGTTGCAAGGCATCGACCATTTATAGTAGTACTCCATTGTCCCCTACCCCATCCTCTTCGTGCACTCATACTCACCAGTGAATGGTAAGAGAATTTACTGAGGCATACGGATAGATATCTTAGGGATATACTCATTCTAGGGTAATTGTAACCCTATCTCCAATGAGCTGCCTAATGTGTTATACTCCTGAGCTAAAGTTCAACCTTTAGCTCTGATACTAATTCTAATGACCCTGACTCAACCTTCGAAAATCGACATCCAAATACATCATCCGTATTCAAATGCACAGATTCAAAAGTTGAATCTGGTTCACCGGAGCTTACAACACATTAAGTACAACAACACAGCGGAAGAAAATAAAATTTTATTGATACATAAAAGATACAACATCTGATACGAATGAATATCAACATATATCAGAGATACAAGACAACAACGGAAGTATAATAGCGGGAGAGATAACTCCAACATGATCTCAAAGAGAGATGAATCCATAAACTGCATCACTAATGCCAAAGCTCAAAAGACACCAAGGTCCAAGTCGAAAGATCGAACCATCATCATGTTGTAATGTAGCAAACTAGGTAACTCCATAATGCAATCACCAAAATCCAAAGAATGAATGCTATCAAATCTACATCTACTATCCGATTACCTAAAAAACCCAACTCTAGGCTGCCCATGTGGAAAATTGTGGGCACCCAGAGTCTAGAAAGGGAATAATAAACTCCAGGTCAGTCATGGGACTGGTGTGAGCAAACGAAAAAAGGTTTATTTGAAACAAAACAACAAAAGAATTTAAATTTGAAATCCACAATGCTTTTTAGAAAATGAAACTACCATAAGGCCTCCAGACACACACACAATGCAAACGCACACTTGGCGGAGATTTCTCCTTATGATAGTCAAACATGCTTGATACGTAAAATCCTTTTGATATTGTTATTAGTGCATAGTGTAGAAAACATTTTGAAAGTATAATATTAATCTTAGCCAGCATAGGTACCATTATATTATGCCTGCTATAGCTAACACCTGAGGTGGCAGGTTATATAACTGCAATCGTAAAGGATTCGTATTGTTTGACTGGATTTCCATAAATTGGCCAGGCTAAGGAACTTCCTGGGCCACATAGGTACGCCTCTGAAGGGACGCCCTGAGAACCTATCCGGATCTCTGCCAACACAAGGCCGGGTTACCTCTGTAACTAGGTAACTACTACACAAGTATGTCATCCCTCGGTCGTAACCAACCTTTATCCGAGGCCCCAACAACAACAACCATAAAGCAACATAATTGCAATATCCACATAAGTTAAGTATTTGTGCTCCATACCATGATACCATTTCTATCCAAAAGGAAATTGACATACCCTAAGGGGCCCTATCCACAAATAACCTTGCCGCATCCTTCCTGTTTCGACCATTTCTGGGTTGTGAGGCTCGATGAGGTCTCATCCACAAAGCTACGCTTTTCAAAAAAGCCATGCTTCGATCAACAAATGATCAGCAGCACTTTGTATGCCACATTACCAAATTGAGAATGTATCACTATTAACCATCAACTACATAACCTCTGAGCTCGTACATCTCAAAGAAGGGTGTTAAGCAAAGAGAATAAATTCTTCATCGCCAAACAGAAATGTATTTGATAGAAACCAGCTTTACATCTCAAAGTGTAATGTCAGACACGCATCCATACAAGTCTGTTCCGGGTTCGAACAGAACCGAAGGCACTTCAAAAGAAGCCCTTACAATCTAGGTATTCACAATCCCAATCGAACTCCCCATCACATATGGAGATCTCTATACTGGCGCGACTCAGTGAAGAGACATTCAACGGGTAATCCTTTCGTTCTCGAAAATACCCGGTCTTCACCACCGGTCTTCAAATGCTATCTATTTACGTCATATCATTATTCGAAATGAGTTATATGACACAAAGTCCTCTCCCGGCTAAACCGAATAATGCGCCCTTGTTTTAAAAAAACAAATGGATATTGAGATCTTAGTTAAGTCACAGCTTATTACCCAAAACCTTTCTTTTGAATGGTTTAACACCTTGAAAACAAAATTCACCAATCTTTCACAAAGATTCATTTATAGCTTTCAACACTATTTCAATTTCAAATCTTGAAAACCTTTCAACAAAAACTGGAAATCTTTTCCTTATATGAAAGCTATTATCATTTGAAAACAAATGCTATTCATTTCTAAAAAACCCGACTATATTTACTTAAGTTATAGCCTTTCAGAGTATACATTGGAAAATCGGCGAACTGCCGTATACTCGGCAAGTTCTATTTGAATTAAATTCAAATTTCCTAAACAATTTATTTAAAATAGTTTTAAATCCATATATATATATATATATAATATAACTTATAAAAACAATTTATTCAGTATACTTACAAAATTTGATTCAAAATCCATATATATATATATATATATATATATATATATATATATTGCATAACTTGCATAACCCTTTCAAACCATAAGTTCCAAATAATTTCAAAACTTTAACAAGATATAGTATATTCTACTAAATTTCAATTTCAAAACTTCCTTTTCAAAAGCTTTTGATATTCAACCCAATTCCATTTCCAAAACCATTTGGATTTAAAATTCAACTTTTAAATAAAATAATATTTAAATTAAAATATCTATGACTCAACCGATTCCCTATGAAATCCGTATTTTTGTGTTTTTGGTGTAGTCCAGGGCTTTTACACATAACAATACTATATCATCAATCATCACAATCCAAACACAGCAATATCGATAAGCAGCATAATCCAATAACGCTTATCTTCATTCACAGATTCACAGATAAATAATATAAATTCATCACAGCTCAAATTAAAACAATTCATATCACAGAGTATCACACATCAGGGATATCAAACAATTCAAACATTCAATAGAATCCAAACATCTACAAGTAAGATCAACTAGTCATCCGATTAGATTAAATCAAATTAATTACTTATGAATAAATTACTAATCTTGGTTAATTAATAAATTAACTACAAACCATTTTAATTTTAATCATTTATCAATAAATTAATCAACCTTTAATAATAAATTAATTAACCTTTAATTATTAATTAATCAACCTTTAATCATTAAATAATTATCCTTTGATTATTTAACTATCCTTTAGTTAATTATTGTTAATTAATTAAATTAATTAATTAACCCTTAATTAAATATCATTTAATTAGTTATCCTTTAATTAATTTAATTAACCTTTAATTACTTACATTAATTAATTACATTAATTAATGATCTTAATTAATTATCCTGATTAGTTATCCAATATCTACTTCCGTTAAGTAATTATTCTTTAATCACTTTTATTTAAGTAATTATCCTTAATTACTTTTATAAATATATTATACCATAATTTATTACATAAATCGATTATCCCATAATCACTTACACTGATTAATTATCTTTTAATTAGTCACATTCACTAGTTAACCCAATACTTAATTATATACGCCAAACAATTTTAAAAACATTTAACTTCAATTTTAAACCTTTAAAACTTGTTTAAAAATAATAAATTTACTTTGAAAACTCAATTCACATTTATTTTACCTTTAAAACTTAGTTAATTCATAATTATGAAAACTTGTAAATTTTCATTTAGCATTGAACTTGTTTAACATTTTTCCTATGCTTATTAAAGACTTGATTAAAACATTTACATCGTTCAAAACTTATAAATACTTGAAACTTGATCATACTCTTTATATTAAAAGCCTGGTTGTATTTTAAAAACTGAAAACAAAATTTTTATTTATTTAAAAACCTGGAACAAAACAAACATGGCTCAAGCCCAAACTGCATACTCCTCAAGCTCATCTTCGAGCTTCCTACATTTTCTTTTTCTTCGAGTCGAACTTACATTTTCTCGAGCTTGAATTCGAGTAACTTCATCTTCTTCTTTCCATTCTTTCGATCCTGATATAAAGGCTATCGCGTGCACGTGTACAGATAAATTTTCCATCTTCGATCATCATTGCGACTACCAAAACATTATCGATGACCACCACAATCAATTCGAGCAACCAGATTTACGAAATAATTTATAAATCAAAATCGAACGAATTTTCGAAACCATCAGGAATATCATGATCAACAAACACCTCATCGACGACACTACTGACCATCAGAGGCCACATAATCGCAACCAAACCCTTGCCACAGACCCCGACATCAATTCCACCTACAACGGTCAAGCTCGATCCATCACCGACGGTGATTTTCCTATTTAAACTTCGCCAACAAAACTGGGTCTAATACCCTATATTGCCAACGTTCAGCCACCACAGTGCACTATAAACCTTACAACCATTTTCCCATGAACCTCCAGCACCCAGGCTACCCCAACCTTGAACCCGATATCCATTTGAACATTGATTGTTGGAATTTGGCTGGAAAAACTAAAAATGATCAACTCGAGAAACCCAAGCATTCCCAATGTTAAAAATTATGATATTGATTTCAAAAATCAACATTTTCAAGCTCGAACTAGATTATAAAGTTAAAACATGAAATTTTAACAATTTATTTTCTGGCTTTAATTTCTTTCTACTGATATTTCTTGTTTTCTAAATAAATTCCCAATATATTCACTAGGAAGTATTTTTGAAACTTGGATATTGATAATATAGACAGGTTTTGTTTACATCCTATAGCCTCAAAAGAATCAGAGGAATAGATTTTTGTTTTTAAACAGGTTTTGTAGCCTGTATACCTAGAATAGAGGCAACTTTGCCTGTTTTCCAGACATGCATACCAAGATAACCATTCATATATACATGAAAACAACCTCACAAAGCATACTTCATGTCATACATTTCAGGATCATCACATGTTCATCAAAATAGAACAGTTTTAAGCTTTTAGAAAAGCTGTTTACTCACCTGGGAAAAACAGAGAAGCAGAGAACCTAGAATATTTGATTTACCAGATCCCAAACTGAAACTTGAAGGTTAATCCTATGTTTAAGTTGAACTAAACCCACTACATGCCTTATCCAGAACTGATGTATATTGAGTTGAGATTGCTTTAATTTTTACTTTTCTTTTCCAGGTTTTGATTCCAGAAAATTTTCTGTTATTTGAGCTTAATTTGATTTGGATCTTGTTTCCAGATTGCACTTGAAAACAGGCTTTTGATTTTGAATGAATTGCTTTCAGGTTCAATTGTTTTGATTGTTTTTACCTCGGTTTGAAGATTGATTCTAGATTTAAGTTTTGATTTCATTTTGTTTTCAGGTTTTCATTTCTTTCCAGTTTATAGATTTTAAGATAAATGAAAGAGGTAGGAAAGATTTTGGGAAACCTGATTTCTTGTTCATAGTACATGTTATCTATACTTTAAATTAAAATAATATATGATATGCCACTCGTAAATTATGTTTACACATGTTATATGCATATTAAAATTATTTTACAAATGTCATAATAATGCATTTTTATGTCTTAAACCTTTATTTATGTTTTTAGTTTTAAACCCTTTCATTTTATAAATTACTTAATTTTATATTTACATATGTTTTACATTTGTTTAAATGCTTGTCAAAATGTTTACAAATGTAAATTTTATTGTTAAAATGCTTACACATGTCTTTTTTTATACTAATGTTTTAAATATATTCTAAAACACTTACACCTATATAAATGCATACTTAAAATAGTTACACATGTTTACAATTATCTTTACACTTGTTTAATTATATGCATTATGAGTTAATATATTTCTATAAAATTTTGTATAGTTTTATATTTATATTTTCAATTTAAATAAAATCCATTTTCTTTTGCATATATATATTAATAATTTTAAAGAACATGATTTAAAATTAATCAAACACTAATAAATAAATATATGAATGTGTACATTTGAATTTAACTCTTAAGGGAAATGACTTTAAAATCTAATTATACCTTAATAAATAATTAATATATATATACATGTATTAGAATTTAATACTTAAATAGTTCTGGAAAAATTGCTATATTAAATTTCAAATATAACTTCTAAAGTATAGATATACATATATATTATAATTCCAAAACAAATTTTGGTTAATTTTATATTATAGAGTTTTCAAACTCAAATTATATCAAAAATATTTGTTTTTGAATTATAAAACCAAATTTTTATTCACAACATATATATTTATTTCTAACTTTTCAAATTAATCCACAATTAAATTTATAATCAATATATTATTCAAAACATTTATTTTTGAATTTCCAATTAAAATTCTATTTATAATCATATTTATACACATTTATATTAATAAACAAACAAATATCTTTTTTATAAATATATATCTTATTCCATTCACAATCTATTTATTTCCAAAATTTTCAAATAGATTCACAATTTAATCCAAAATATTATATTAATTATCAAATTAAATTTGCCTTAAAAACAAGAATGTTACACTTCCATTTAGCTTCCCGAGGGCCATAATGAACTTTTATTCATATTATCTTGTGTCTGCATCATCTTTAAGTCATCATAACCTTTCTTTACCATTGCAGTTGAACTAGGTATCATGGGTAGCTTCTTATCCAAAACTATTTGTTGAATGACATTCCAGTTTGGCACACATCAGCTAATTGATGAAATGCTTGGGAATAACAACTCCCCTCCCCTTTAAAAAGAGACATTGTCTTAAGGTCTAGCATATGAAATTTTTGAACAATCTTCCCATAATCTTCCCATGTAGCTTCCGAATCTGGTTTATTCTTTCATTTTATTAAGACTTGAGCTACTGGCTTGTTATTTCGTGGTATTAATCCTCTATCAATGATTAATTCGGGTTCATTTACTAATTCTTCTCTATAGGAAGGCAAGTCATGCTGCAAGATAACATTGGAGCCAAGATTCTTCTTCAGTTGCGACATGTGGAAGATTGGATGAGTTTGAGCAAAGTCTGGTAATTCCAATTTATAAGTTACTGTTCCAATTTTCTAGATAATTTTAAAGGGCCCATAATATTTTGACGAAAGCTTTGTTGTTTTAGTTGTACTAATTGAAAGTTGTCTGTAGGGCTATAGTTTCAAGTGCCCAATCACTAATAGAGTATGTCTTTCTGTTCTTTTTTGGTCTATCAATTTTCTCATTTTTCCTAAGAAAGCTTTAAACTGTCTTTTAGAAATTGTAATGTTATATCTCTAGAAAATAAGTGTTGCTCTAATTTCACTATTTGGTATATAGGATAAAAGTGTTGGAGGATGTTTGCCATATAGCATTTCATATGGTGTCATTTGTGTGACTTCTTTCCATGATGTGTTGAACAAGAATTCAGCAAGTGTGAGCCAGGTGCTACATTGATTAGGTTTGTGGCAAACAAAACACCTAAGGTAAGTCTCCAAAGCTTCATTTGTGATTTTAGTTTGGCCATCTGTTTGTGGATGGTAGGAAGAGCTAAATTTTAAGGTACACCCTTGTAGCTAAAATAATTCTTGCCAAAAGTTGCTAATGAAGAGGGAATCCATGTCACTTATAATTGATTTTGACATGCCATATAACTTAAAAATACCATCAAAGAATACTTTAGCCATTAGCTTTGCTGTATAAGGATGTTGAAGTGAAAAAAATGTTCATATTTCGATAGTCTGTCAACCACTACAAAAATTACTATTGCATTGTTGCTCTTTGGTAGATGAGTAATAAATTCGATTGATATGTCATTCCAAACTTGTTCTGGTATGGATAAAGGTTGCGATAGACCTAGAGAGGATATGCTTTCTGATTTGGTTCTTTGGCAGTCATCACATTGTTGAATGTATTGTTCAACTGACTTCTTCATGTGTTTCCAAATGAGAACCTTTTTAATTCTTTTTAAATTCTTTTTAACATCAAAGTGTCCTCCAAGTGGCGATGAATGAAATTCAAACAATATTGTGTCTATAAGTACTGATTGAGAGTGGTCTCGTAATATTTTTCCCTTGTAAAAAATTAAGTCATCAAGTATCTGATACTTAGTGGGATCCAAAGTTCCTTGTAGAATATTTTCTTTCTTTATTTCATAAAATGGGTTTTGTTTTATTTATCTTATGAGTTAAGTAATCCAATCTGGTTGTAGAACTGAAATTGCCGACAGATCCGAGTCATCATGTATTCTTGATAAACTGTTTGCTATAATGTTCTCCTTTCCTTTTCTGCATTGAACATCATATTCATACCCATGCAATTTTGCTAACCAATTTCGTTGAATTCCTGTTGTCAATTTCTGAGATAAAAGATGTTGTAAACTTTGGTGATCTGTTTGAACTATAGACTTTCTTCCAAGTAAGTATTGCGACCACTTTTTTGTGGCATGCATTAAAGCAAGGAGTTCTTATTCATAAATTGATAAGTGCATATTTTCCCCCATAGTGCTTAGCTAATATAAGCAAGTGGTTTGTTATCTTGAAGTACACTACCCTATACCAAATCCACTTGCATCACACTCTACCAGAAATTCTTTGTTAAAATTGGGCATAGCTAAAATTTGAGGATTGTTAAGGCATGAATTTAATTTATAGAATGCATCAGTAGCTTCTGTTGTCCTTTGGAAGGAGTTTTTCTTCAACATTGTTGTCAGTGGTTTTGCAATAATGACATAACCTCTAATGAATTTTCTGTAATAACCTAAAAGGCCTAAAAATCCCCTTAAAGCTTCGATGTTGTGTGGTTGTGGAAAATCTAGAATTGCTTTTGTCTTTTCTTTATCCGCTGAAATACCATCTTCAGAAATGATATGGCCTAAATATTGTTGTTTGTTTTCGGCAAATGAACATTTGGATAGCTTGATGACTAGTTGATTGTCTTGTAGTATTTGTAATGTGATTCTCTATTGCTTCAGATGATCATCCCAACATGTATTGTAAATTAAAATGTCATCAAAGACGATTAAAATAAAGTGCTTTAAAAAATTTAAAAATAGAATCCATGAGGGATTGAAATGTTGAAGGGGCATTGGATAATCCAAATGGCATGACTAAAAATTTGTAATGACCTTCATTGTAACGTACGCGATTTTTCGTTGTCGAAAAACCGAATAGTTAGGGTTTTAAGAAAAAGAAAGAAACAGAAGAAGAGAGAAAAGATAGAAAATAGAGAGAAAAGAAAATAGAACGGAAAGAACAGAAAACAACAGAACAATATCAGAATCTCACAATCACAGCGGAACAACATATAATAAATAAATGAATAATCTTTAAACAAAGAACTATATCAGTTATTAGATCACATTACATTTCATTTCATTACATCATCATCAGAGTGTAAAACAAACAACAACAAACAATGCAGCGGAAAAAGAAATACTATATACTAGTAATACGCCATGCCATCCAGCTTGCCTCCAGCAACTCCTGAATTCCAGAATATCCCGATAAACCTGTCTCTTGACTGCCCGTATGGAAATTGGTGGGCACCCAGAGTTTAGGAAGGAAAACAATAAACTCCGAGTCAGTCATGTGACTGGTGTGAGAACTCGAAACAGTTTGTTTATCTTTGAAATCAAAATAGAGGAATATTTTTAAAGTCAATTCGCAATGCTTTTAAAAATGAGACTACCATAAGGCCTCCCGCACACACACACATGCAAACGCAGAATCGGAGGAGATTTCTCCTTACGATAGTCAAAGATGCTTGATACGTATTAAAAAGAAACATTTGATATTATTACTAGTGCATAGTGTAGAAAATATTTCGAAAGTAGAACATAAATCTTAGCCAGCATAGGTACCATTATAGTATGCTTACTATAGCTACCATATTAAATGGCAGGTTCTACAACTAAAACCGTACAAGTCTCATATTGTTTCTTTGGATTTCCAACGAATGGTCAGGCCAAGGAACTTTCCATTTCCACATGAGAACGCCTCTGGAAGGACGTCCCCGAGAATCAAACCGGATCTCTGCCAACACAAGGCCGGGTTACCCCTAACTGGGTAACAACTGACACGAGTATGCCATCCCCCGGTCCTTTGGGACCTTTATCCAAGCGCTCGTCATCATCACCACACCATAATAATAAGTGTTTCAACATGAGTAAGTGTCTGGGCTCCATACCATGATACCACCCTTTTCCAGAAGGAAATGCACATACCCTAAAGGGAGCTACCCCTCATAACCTTGCCGCATCTTTCCTGTTTTGACCATTCCGGGGTGTGAGGCTCGACGAAGTCTCGTCTACAAAGCCACGCTTTATACAAAAACTGTGCTTTGGGTCAACAAATGATCATAGAAATGATCACCAAGATAAATGATCAAATAAATGATCCTATCACAAATGATCAACACAACGATCATTTCATAGCAACACTCAGCATGTCACATTACCAAATTGGGAATACATCGCTGATAACATTCAACTACATAACCTCTGAGCTTGTACGTCTCAGAGAAGGGTGTTAAGCTAAGAGAATAAATTCTTCGCCACCAACAAAAATATATTTGAAAGAAATCTGCTTTATATCTCAATTTGTAATGTCAGACATACAATCCATACAAGTCTGTTCCGCGCTCGAACAGAACCAAAGGCACTTACAAAGAAGTCCTTGCAATCCGAATAATCTCTAATCACGTCCGGACTTCCCATCACATAGGGAGTCTCTATACGTAGCTACTCGGTGCAAAGACAATCGACGAGTTGTCCTTTCGCTTTCAAAAATATCTGGTCTTCAACACTGGTCATCAATGCTATCCATTACGTCGTATCACTATTCGGGATGGGTAATCCGAATAACGAGCGTAATAATTTAAAAATAAGTGTGCATTCAAATTCAAGCAAATCACAACAAATACCTTTGAAAGGTAAATATTGATAGTCGGTTATTGAACTATCAATGGATATGCACAACATCACCAGATTTCAAATAATTTTCCAAATTATTTATTTCCCAAAAATAAATATCTTTACAAGATATATGTTTTCAATACTTTAAAAATAAATCAATATTTATTTTTAAACAAATTCTCCTTTTCATTTATAAATTCCATAGTGAATTTTCATCCCAAAATATCCATGCATATATGATTTCAATTATTCATTTCAATTTATCTTCAAAAAGACAAATTCTCAAAACGTTTCATTCCACATTGGAAAAACATTTCCATACTTATTTATTCATAAGTAATTCACAAATTTTATTTATTTTCAACCTTTGGAAAATATTCAATATACTTGAATCGAAATTAAGCATATATTTCATTCTTTAAGGAAATCATTCTCTTAAACATATTTATTTGGGCCAAAACGAATGTTGCATAAAACATCGTTACGACAACCCAAAATCACTAGTATAGGGATTCGAAATTAAAATAGATATATAAATCCCAATACTATGCAAAACATTTCCTTTCGGAAATCATTTACTATAACAACAGTGTTATTGTCCACCATTTCCTTCTATTTCTTGAAAACGTCTATTTCAACAATGAATGTTGAAATCTATGGTTTCGAATCTCAACACATTTAAAACATCGTTAGATCGTTTTAATTCTATTTAAAACATCAAATCCAAAACATTTTCTTTAACATATTATTCACTGTTCAAAAATGTGAATATACTTCGTTAACCAATTTCATCATTTCTAATCATTTTATCTTAAAGGATTATTCACTGTCTAAAACGTGAATATAATTCCATAAATAAGTTATAAAAATTAACTTATCAAAATAAGTCGTTTTGCGGATTTATAAAAACAATGTTTATAAATTCCATTTCTATTTATTTTACAACAACTTCCTTTTATAAATCTCCTTTATTAACCTATTCCAATTTATAACTCAATTATAAACCAAAGGTTCATATTATAAGTTAAATGCTTATAAAACGATTATTTTACAACATCGTTCTTTTTAAGACTTTCCAAACTATAAATCTTATAACTTATAAGATTCATTTATTTAACCAAATCTATTCTTCAAATAACGTTACAAATTTTATAAACCTACTACTTATAAAATTTCATTTATAACTTCACTGTTTATAATTCTATAAATTTCATTCATTTACGAAATTTATTCACAATTCATTCTAACACTTATAAAAAATCGTTTTATAATTCTAATATTTTAATTTATAAATTATCAATTTATAAATCTTTTATATAAATCAATTTATATTATTATTTCAAAACGTCTTTAAAGTCCTTTATAATTTCACCATTCTCTTTGATTTATAAAATTATCAAATTTCATAAATCCTATTTTTAAACTTTTTATAATAAATTCAGAAATCCCAATTTAAACTATTTATAAAACCATTAACCCCATATTTTCAAAAATCAACTTTTAACTATTTTTCTCAAAAATCATAATTTTTATAACATTAAAATTATATCGTTTATTTATTTAAAATGAATCAATTCCAAAAATATTTTATAAACGTATACTGTTCAAAAATCACTTTAAAAATCCTTTTAAAATTTCAAATTTGGTCCAATGATGCTACATACCAAATAGTCAATCACGACTACAACGATATCATATATCGATATGATAATCAACGAATATCAAAATATCCATAATCAATATAAATACTGTTGAGGAATCCAGTTGGATCCCTCCAACCTGTTTTCCTGCATCAAAAGATGTTAGCACAATACCAATTCCGTTCCAGTACGAAATTATCGCGGTATATGGGATTTAAAATATTATCCGCTTAATAGACGGTGCAATAGGGTCTCATCCGCTATACAATGCGGGAAATCAATAACTGCAATATATACATATGCCAATATATATATATATATTGCTATTATATATAATACCAATTTCACTGTTTATGAAATATTCGCGGTATATGTTTTTAATAAATAACCTCGGCTTACTAACGGCGCATAATGTCTATTTTAACAATCAATAGATAACAATCATCATTCAAACATGCACTCAAGAATTTTAAATCTAACTATTTAAAATTAAAATCGAAACCGATTCGATTGAGTGAGAAGTTCTCACCTTGATTTCAATTTCGTTTTAGCGATTTATTTCGAATAAAATTAAACGGATGTTTAATTTTACCCGAAATTCTCACTAACTCCAAACGACTCCAATCCAATTCCATAGCGTAGTGCTCGTCTATACGATCCCAACGCAACTAGTTTCGTGCGTTTTCAACCTCGTATGAAAAAGATATGAATTTTTAAAGATTACACGATTTTATATAAACAAATTTTACAACTTTTATTTTGTAATTAACCTAGAAAAATTCCTGGCCGTGCATCTCAAGCAAAGGAATCAGGACCGTGCACATCATCTCTCCCTCATCACTCACGTAATTCCTACAGATACTAGCCGCATACGCACAAACCCATATAGGCCGAACTAGGGTTTCACTTTGCGCCACCAACACTCGACTAAAATTCGATCAGGCACCTCCATTTTAAAGAGCATCGCACGAGCAAACTTCGGCCCAAATCCTATGCAACTCGGCTGCCCCATCCTCCTTGAAAGTCGTGCGCAACTACAGGACTTCTAACTCGATTTGCCGCCAATCCGAAGCCCTAGAAACGATCTTAGCCGTTGGATGTCTAGCTCTTGACGAGCTCTACGAGTTCCATGTTGAAAGTTTGTTGTAATTCTTCACGGATTTGAAAAGATATGAGGAAGAAGGTGAAAATTTTTCGGCCATTGGTATAAGCTACTGGCGGCTAGGTATTAGGTTTAGGGTTTGAGATATTTTAGAAAAAAAGAAAATAATAAGTTGCTATTTATAGAAGTTTGAACGACACCATTCATTCCGGAATTTCCAAACTCCGATTTACACGCGATGACCAACGTTTCTAGGGTTTACCCCGCGTTCCGGACAAAATAGAATAGGTTTCGGAAGCTAATTCGGTCATCTGTGCGAGTTATGGCAATAAATGTTCGATTTAAAATTAAACCGATTAAACGATTTTCTAGGCGTTTTAGCTTGCACCGGACAAACGGTAAATCTGATTGACACAAAATTTTAAACCATATAATAATATCACATTACGGATCCGATGAAACTGGTTTCGTCGAAATCCGAGACTTTTTGAAAAATGACTATTTTAACTCGCCAATTTAATATTAAAAACAATTTGGATGCGTTTCGAGCTGCCACGATCAAACGACAACTCCGATTGCTACGAAAATTGAAATCTAATAATAACAAACTATTACGGATCCAATGGAACTAGTTTCTTCCAATTCTGAGACTGTTCAAAAATTGGCTATTTTTCAGTCGATAATTAAATATTAAAATATCAATTTTCACAAATAAACTTTTAATTCGATTTTAAAAGTTCTAAAATATCATTCTAACTCCAACATGATAAAATAAAATTTTACAAATCATTTTCAATCATATTTAAACCAATTTTCAATTTTTTCCATAATTTAACATATTAAATCATCGATTTAATTTTTCAATTAAATTCAATTATTCGAAATAAAATTTATTCGACTTATAATTTCACTTCTTAATATTTAAAATTAATTAAACATTCAAATTTTAATTAATAAAAATCCTGGGTCGTTACATACTTCCCTCCTTAAAAGAATTTCGTCCTCGAAATTATCAAGTAAGAAAAGTTACAGAATCTATTAACTTTCCCAAAATCCATAGTTAAACTTCTTACAAATCTTTACTAAGTTTTCAAATCTTACTTAGTTATCTTTTCAAAAACAACTACTATTGTTTAACTTTCAATTCTAAATCAAAGTTAAAGTTTTCAAAATTTTCCAATTTTCTCAAATTTTTTCTAACGCCTTAAATTTTCGGAAAAATTCGCCATAGTCTCCTTTGCGCGGCTCGATCCGAAAAAAAATGATAGTATATATATCACAAATATACATCTCATCAAGTAATGAGGCATCCCGCAGGGAAAAAAGTGTAAAAGTACGATATTTAATCCGAGATATGTACCTCATATTTTATTTGCAAGCATATACGGCTAATATAGCGCGAAAGCGAGCTCCAAATGCAAAGCAAACGCGATCCACACCTACTAAACACTCAACAAACAACATGAGAACATGCATATAGACAATAGTATCGATATACAACATATATCAACATAATAACTATATATGCCAACATAGCAAATGCAGTAAAAGCAATATATTCAACCATCAACCAACTAGCATCCAACTAACATCCATAACCAATAAATATTCATTCATATTCTCATTAATATTCAATGAAATGGTTTTCAATTTAAATCATATTTGATTCATTAACAGTGGATTTTTTTACTAACATTCATTCTCAATTAGTTTATATTCACTAATTCATATTCAAGTTGGTTCACTTTCAAATCAAATTCAATTCTATTTAAGATTCACTTAAGTTCCAATTGAATTCCAATTACTTTAGCTTTCAATTTCATTAATTCAATTTCATTAACACTTAATGAATTATATACAGTCAACTAACAACCATATAACAACCAATGTATATTTATTGCAACCAAATTCCTTTGTTTATATTCATTCAATTTGGTTTAACACCATTACTTTCAATTGGTTTAATTAAATTGATTTTCATTCAACTATTCAACTTCCTATAACATTAGATTTTAATGAATTAACACTTATATTCATTATTCCATATCAACTTAATTCAACAACTCTTAAGTTATACTTCATTTTACAGACATCACTTGGTTTTACATAACTTAAATTCCCACTTATAAATCAATTCAGCTTCCAAATTCTAAAGTAAATTTCCATTTGACTTCAAATTCATTTTTATTTACAACTCATATTCATAAATATATTCATATAGTTTCACTTCTTATATATATAAGTTTATTTCACAATTGTAAATCACATTAATTATAATTCAATTCTTATAATTCTTTTTACTTATACAATTATTCTTTTATTTAGATTATTCAAACATCTTATTCAACAACCAAACAATCAACTTATATACACTTTAATAATTCTGAAAAATTATTCCTTTACATATAAAAATATAATCAAGGCAAAATTATTTCATTTACCCAATTTAAAACAATATCGTGTCGAATTGTTCTATTCAAGTGTTTAGAGATCCCTATCAACAACGCTGATCACACGTATCAACCAGAATCCATATACCACTCAACAAACCAATCATCACAATATAAAACAATTTTATATTCACTAACAAATACGCGCTCATAGCTATTATTACACTCAAACTCATTCTAGAGTACTACTGACTCTATCTCTAACGAGTAATACCCAACAGAACCATGGTTGTCGCTTAACCATAAGCTCCGATACCACATGTAACGTACGCGATTTTTCGTTGCCGAAAAACCGAATAGTTAGGGTTTTAAGAAAAAGAAAGAAACAGAAGAAGAGAGAAAAGATAGAAAATAGAGAGAAAAGAAAATAGAACGGAAAGAACAGAAAACAACAGAACAATATCAGAATCTCACAATCGCAGCGGAACAACATATAATAAATAAATGAATAATCTTTAAACAAAAAACTATATCAGTTATTACATCACATTACATTTCATTTCATTACATCATCATCAGAGTGTACAACAAACAACAACAAACAATGCAGCGGAAAAAGAAATACTATATACTAGTAATACGCCATGCCATCCAGCTTGCCTCCAGCAACTCCTGAATTCCAGAATATCCTGATAAACCTGTCTCTTGACTGCCCGTGTGGAAATTGTTGGGCGCCCAGAGTTTAGGAGGGAAAACAATAAACTCCGAGTCAGTCATGTGACTGGTGTGAGAACTCGAAACAGTTTACTTATCTTTGAAATCAAAATAGAGGAATATTTTTAAAGTCAATTCGCAATGCTTTTAAAAATGAGACTACCATAAGGCCTCCCGCACACACACACATGCAAACGCAAAATC
The DNA here is from genome assembly GCA_030765085.1 of Allium cepa. Classification (NCBI taxonomy): domain Eukaryota; kingdom Viridiplantae; phylum Streptophyta; class Magnoliopsida; order Asparagales; family Amaryllidaceae; genus Allium; species Allium cepa. The sequence goes on from CM060946.1 coordinate 177,455,603, forward strand.
GGAGGAGATTTCTCCTTATGATAGTCAAAGATGCTTGATACGTATTAAAATAAAACATTTGATATTATTACTAGTGCATAGTGTAGGAAATATTTCGAAAGTAGAATATAAATCTTAGCCAGCATAGGTATCATTATAGTATGCTTACTATAGCTACCATATTAAATGGCATGTTCTACAACTAAAACCGTACAAGTCTCGTATTGTTTCTTTGGATTTCCAACGAATAGTCAGGCCAAGGAACTTCCCATTGCCACATGAGAACGCCTCTGGAAGGACGTCCCCGAGAACCAAACCAGATCTCTGCCAACACAAGCCCGGGTTACCCCTAACTGGGTAACCACTGACACGAGTATGCCATCCCCCGGTCCTTTGAGACCTTTATCCGAGCGCTCGTCATCAACATCACACCATAATAATAAGTGTTTCAACATAAGTAAGTATCTGGGCTCCATACCATGATACCACCCTTTTTCAGAAGGAAATGCACATACCCTAAAGGGAGCTACCCCTCATAACCTTGCCGCATCTTTCCTGTTTTGACCATTCCGGGGTGTGAGGCTCGACGAAGTCTCGTCCACAAAGCCACGCTTTATACAAAAACTGTGCTTTGGGTCAACAAATGATCATAGAAATGATCACCAAGATAAATGATCAAATAAATGATCCTATCACAAATGATCAACACAATGATCATTTCACAGTAACACTCAGCATGTCACATTACCAAATTGGGAATATATCGCTGATAACATTCAACTACATAACCTCTGAGCTCGTACGTCTCAGAGAAGGGTGTTAAGCTAAGAGAATAAATTCTCCGCCACCAACAGAAATATATTTGAAAGAAATCTGCTTTATATCTCAATTTGTAATGTCAGACATACAATCCATACAAGTCTGTTTCGGGCTCGAACAGAACCGAAGGCACTTACAAAGAAGTCCTTGCAATCCGAATAATCTCTAATCACGTCCGGACTTCCCATCACATAAGGAGTCTCTATACATAGCTACTCGGTGCAAAGACAATCGACGAGTTGTCCTTTCGCTTTCAAAAATATCCGGTCTTCAACACTGGTCATCAATGCTATCCATTACGTCGTATCACTATTCGGGATGGGTAATCCGAATAATGAGCGTAATAATTTAAAAATAAGTGTGCATTCAAATTCAAGCAAATCACAACAAATACCTTTGAAAGGTAAATATTGATAGTCGGTTATTGAACTATCAATGGATATGCACAACATCACCAGATTCCAAATAATTTTTCAAATTATTTATTTCCCAAAAATAAATATCTTTACAAGATATATGTTTTCAATACTTCAAAAATAAATCAATATTTATTTTTAAACAAATTCTCCTTTTCATTTATAAATTCCATAGTGAATTTTCATCCTAAAATATCCATGCATATATGATTTCAATTATTCATTTCAATTTATCTTCAAAAAGACAAATTCTCAAAACGTTTCATTCCACATTGGAAAAACATTTCCATACTTATTTATTCATAAGTAATTCACAAATTTTATTTATTTTCAACCTTTGGAAAATATTCAATATACTTGAATCGAAATTAAGCATATATTTCATTCTTTAAGGAAATCATTCTCTTAAACATATTTATTTGGGCCAAAACGAATGTTGCATAAAACATCGTTACGACAACCCAAAATCACTAGTATAGGGATTCGAAATTAAAATAGATATATAAATCCCAATACTATGCAAAAAATTTCCTTTCGGAAATCATTTACTATAACAACAGTGTTATTGTCCACCATTTCCTTCTATTTCTCGAAAACGTCTATTTCAACAATGAATGTTGAAATCTATGGTTTCGAATCTCAACACATTTAAAACATCGTTAGATCGTTTTAATTCTATGTAAAACATCAAATCCAAAACATTTTCTTTAACATATTATTCACTGTTCAAAAACGTGAATATACTTCGTTAACCAATTTCATCATTTCTAATCATTTTATCTTAAAGGATTATTCACTGTCTAAAACGTGAATATAATTCCATAAATAAGTTATAAAAATTAACTTATCAAAATAAGTCATTTTGCGGATTTATAAAAACAATGTTTATAAATTCCATTTCTATTTATTTTACAACAACTTCCTTTTATAAATCTCCTTTATTAACCTATTCCAATTTATAACTCAATTATAAACCAAAGGTTCATATTATAAGTTAAATGCTTATAAAACGATTATTTTACAACATCGTTCTTTTTAAGACTTTCCAAACTATAAATCTTATAACTTATAAGATTCATTTATTTAACCAAATCTATTCTTCAAATAACGTTACAAATTTTATAAACCTACTACTTATAAAATTTCATTTATAACTTCACTGTTTATAATTCTATAAATTTCATTCATTTATGAAATTTATTCACAATTCATTCTAACACTTATAAAAACTCGTTTTATAATTCTAATATTTTAATTTATAAATTATCAATTTATAAATCTTTTATATAAATCAGTTTATATTATTATTTCAAAACGTCTTTAAAGTCCTTTATAATTTCACCATTCTCTTTGATTTATAAAATAATCAAATTTCATAAATCCTATTTTTAAACTTTTTATAATAAATTCAGAAATCCCAATTTAAACTATTTATAAAACCATTAACCCCATATTTTCAAAAATCAACTTTTAACTATTTTTCTCAAAAATCATAATTTTTATAACATTAAAATTATATCGTTTATTTATTTAAAATGAATCAATTCCAAAAATATTTTATAAACGTATACTGTTCAAAAATCACTTTAAAAATCCTTTTAAAATTTCAAATTTGGTCCAATGATGCTACATACCAAATAGTCAATCACGACTACAACGATATCATATATCGATATGATAATCAACGAATATCAAAATATCCATAATCAATATAAATACTGTTGAGGAATCCAGTTGGATCCCTCCAACCTGTTTTCCTGCATCAAAAGATGTTAGCACAATACCAATTCCGTTCCAGTACGAAATTATCGCGGTATATGGGATTTAAAATATTATCCGCTTAATAGACGGTGCAATAGGGTCTCATCTGCTATACAATGCGGGAAATCAATAACTGCAATATATACATATGCCAATATATATATATATATATATATTGCTATTATATATAATACCAATTTCACTGTTTATGAAATATTCGCGGTATATGTTTTTAATAAATAACCTCGGCTTACTAACGGCGCATAATGTCTATTTTAACAATCAATAGATAACAATCATCATTCAAACATGCACTCAAGAATTTTAAATCTAACTATTTAAAATTAAAATCGAAACCGATTCGATTGAGTGAGAAGTTCTCACCTTGATTTCAATTTCGTTTTAGCGATTTATTTCGAATAAAATTAAACGGATGTTTAATTTTACCCGAAATTCTCACTAACTCCAAACGACTCCAATCCAATTCCATTGCGTAGTGCTCGTCTATACGATCCCAACGCAACTAGTTTCGCGCGTTTTCGACCTCGTATGAAAAAGATATGAATTTTTAAAGATTACACGATTTTATATAAACAAATTTTACAACTTTTATTTTGTAATTAACACAGAAAAATTCCTGGCCGTGCATCTCAAGCAAAGGAATCAGGACCGTGCACATCATCTCTCCCTCATCACTCACGTAATTCCTACAGATACTAGCCGCATACGCACAAACCCATATAGGCCGAACTAGGGTTTCACTTTGCGCCACCAACACTCGACTAAAATTCGATCAGGCACCTCCATTTTGAAGAGCATCGCACGAGCAAACTTCGGCCCAAACCCTATGCAACTCGGCTGCCCCATCCTCCTTGAAAGTCGTGCGCAACTACAGGACTTCTAGCTCGATTTGCCGCCAATCCGAAGCCCTAGAAACGATCTTAGCCGTTGGATGTCTAGCTCTTGACGAGCTCTACGAGTTCCATGTTAAAAGTTTGTTGTAATTCTTCACGGATTTGAAAAGATATGAGGAAGAAGGTGAAAATTTTTCGGCCATTGGTATAAGCTACTGGCGGCTAGGTATTAGGTTTAGGGTTTGAGATATTTTAGAAAAAAAGAAAATAATAAGTTGCTATTTATAGAAGTTTGAACGACACCATTCATTCCGGAATTTCCAAACTCCGATTTACACGCGATGACCAACGTTTCTAGGGTTTACCCCGCGTTCCGGAAAAAATGGAATAGGTTTCGGAAGCTAATTCGGTCATCTGTGCGAGTTATGGCAATAAACGTTCGATTTAAAATTAAACCGATTAAACGATTTTCTAGGCGTTTTAGCTTGCACCGGACAAACGGTAAATCTGATTGACACAAAATTTTAAACCATATAATAATATCACATTACGGATCCGATGAAACTGGTTTCGTCGAAATCCGAGATTTTTGAAAAATGACTATTTTAACTCGCCAATTTAATATTAAAAACAATTTGGATGCGTTTCGAGCTGCCACGATCAAACGACAACTCCGATTGCTACGAAAATTGAAATCTAATAATAAGAAACTATTACGGATCCAATGGAACTAGTTTCTTCCAATTCTGAGACTGTTCAAAAATTGGCTATTTTTCAGTCGATAATTAAATATTAAAATATCAATTTTCACAAATAAACTTTTAATTCGATTTTAAAAGTTCTAAAATATCATTCTAACTCCAACATGATAAAATAAAATTTTACAAATCATTTTCAATCATATTTAAACCAATTTTCAATTTTTTCCATAATTTAACATATTAAATCATCGATTTAATTTTTCAATTAAATCCAATTATTCGAAATAAAATTTATTCGACTTATAATTTCACTTCTTAATATTTAAAATTAATTAAACATTCAAATTTTAATTAATAAAAATCCTGGGTCGTTACATACTTCCCTCCTTAAAAGAATTTCGTCCTCGAAATTATCAAGTAAGAAAAGTTACAGAATCTATTAACTTTCCCAAAATCCATAGTTAAACTTCTTACAAATCTTTACAAATCCATAGTTTAACAATCAATAGATAACAATCATCATTCAAACATGCACTCAAGAATTTTAAATCTAACTATTAAAATTAAAATCGAAACCGATTCGATTGAGTGAGAAGTTCTCACCTTGATTTCAATTTCGCTTTAGCGATTTATTTCGAATAAAATTAAACGGATGTTTAATTTTATCCGAAATTCTCACTAACTCCAAACGACTCCAATCCAATTCCATAGCGTAGTGCTCGTCCATACGATCCCAACGCAACTGGTTTCGCGCGTTTTCGACCTCGTATGAAAAAGATATGATTTTTTAAAGATTACACGATTTTATATAAACAAATTTTACAACTTTTATTTTGTAATTAACCCAAAACAATTCCTGGCCGTGCATCTCAAGCAATGGAATCAGGACCTTGCGCATCATCTCTCCCTCATCACTCATGTAATTCCTACAGATACTAGCCGCATATGCACAAACCCATATAGGCCGAACTAGGGTTTCACTTTGCGCCACCAACACTCGACTAAAATTCGATCAGGCACCTCCATTTTGAAGAGCATCACACGAGCAAACTTCGGCCCAAACCCTATGCAACTCGGCTGCCCATCCTCCTTGAAAGTCGTGCGCAACTACAGGACTTCTAGCTCGATTTTCCGCCAATCCGAAGCACTAGAAACGATCTTAGCCGTTGGATGTCTAGCTCTTGACGAGCTCTACGAGTTCCATGTTGAAAGTTTGTTGTAATTCTTCACGGATTTGAAAAGATTTGAGGTAGAAGGTGAAAAAATTTCGGCCATTGGTATAAGCTACTGGCGGCTAGGTATTAGGTTTAGGGTTTGAGATATTTTAGAAAAAAAGAAAATAATAAGGTGTTATTTATAGAAGTTTGAACGACACTATTCATTCCGGAATTTCCAAACTCCGATTTACGTGCGGTGACCAGCGTTTCTAGGGTTTACCCCGCGTTCCGGACACAATGGAACAGGTTTCGGAAGCTAATTCGGTCATCTGTGCGAGTTATGGCAATAAACGTTCGATTTAAAATTAAACCGATTAAACGATTTTCTAGGCGTTTTAGCTCGCACCGGACAAACGGTAAATCTGATTGACACGAAATTTTAAACCATACAATAATATCACATTACGGATCCGATGAAACTGGTTTCGTCGAAATCTGAGACTTTTTGAAAAATGACTATTTTAACTCGCCAATTTAATATTAAAAACAATTTGGATGCGTTTCGAGCTGCCACGATCAAACGACAACTCCGATTGCTACGAAAATTGAAATCCGATAATAACAAACTATTACCGATCCAATGAAACTAGTTTCATCCAATTCTGAGACTGTTCAAAAATTGGCTATTTTTCAGTCGATAATTAAATATTAAAATATTCAATTTTCACAAATAAACTTTTAATTCGATTTTAAAAGTTCTAAAATATCATTCTAACTCCAACATGATAAAATAAAATTTTACAAATCATTTTCAATCATATTTAAACCAATTTTCAATTTTTTCCCATAATTTAACATATTAAATTATCGATTTAATTTTTCAATTAAATCCAATTATTCGAAATAAAATTTATTCGACTTATAATTTCACTTCTTAATATTTAAAATTAATTAAATATTCAAATTTTAATTAATAAAAATCCTGGGTCGTTACATTCATTTGTTCGAAAAGCAGTTTTATGAATATCATCTTCATGCATCCTTCTTTGGTGATAGCCAAATTTGAGGTCATGTTTAGTGAAATATTTTGAGCCATGAAGTTAAACTAAGAGATCATCTATAAAGGGAATAGGAAAGTTATCTTTAATTGTATTCTTATTTAACCCCCTATAATCTATGCAGTGTCTCCAAGAGCCATCTTTTTTCTAGACTACTACCACTAAAGCTGAGAATGCACTATTACTGTTGCTGATAATACTAGAATCTAACATTTCTTTAATTAACTTTTCATGCTCATTTCTAATATGATATGAGTGCCTATAAGGTTTTAAGAAAACTGGCTTTGAACCATGCAAAGGTGGAATTGTGTGGTCACAGTTCCTTTTTGGTGGTAGTGTATTAAGTGTACAGAGTGAAATTCATGAAGTAATTGTGGTATATCAGTGTGCATGTAATTGTCTGATGGTGTTGAAATGGATGAGGAAAGAAGCATGAATTTTAAATGAGCTAAATTCAATTCTTTTGAAATTTTATTGTCACTGAAATAATGAATATCATAAATTGTTAGTCCTTGCCATTTATATTCTTTGCCATTATAATAAAATCGAACTTGAAGTTTCTTGAAATTAAAACAAATTTCATCAAGCTCTCTCATCCATTGTGTACCCAAGACAATATCACAAACTTCCATTGGAAGAACTAGTAGATCCATAGTCATTTTGCAACCTTGACATGTTAATAAAGTTTGAGAACAGAGTTCATTACCTTGAAGCTTTTGGCATATGGCAACTTGCACTTCATAAGTTTTTGTTTGATTTTTCTTTAAATTTAATTTCTGATCTAAGGTGCTGTCAATAAAACTATGAGTTGAACCAGAGTCTATTAGTAAAATGATATATTTATTATTAATTTTGCCCCTTATTTTAATAGAGTGTAAAGTTGTAATTCAAAGCGGTGCATTTATAGATTTTGACAGTAGTGTATGATTTGATTCTTGATGATTATCTAAATCATTAAGTTGTAAAAAATCATCAATTGAATCATCTTGATCAGATGAGTCATCTAAATTGATAATACCCTCGAGAATAAAAAGTTGTTTGGTTTTACATTTATGACCATAGTGGTATTTTTCATTGCAACCAAAAAAAACATTTTTTTCTTTTCCTGTCTAAAATTTCATCAGGAGTTAAGCATTTAATTTTTGATTGTTTTTCAGAAAAATTTTGAGCAGTTGCTTTGGAGGAAATCTTTGATTATTTATGGAAGAATTTTTAGAGGTAAAATTATTTTTGAAATAATTATTCTTTGAATATTTATTAGTTGATAACTATTTTGTTTCATAAGTTTTAGCAAGAGCAACTGTTGAATCAAAATCAGGTGGATTGGCAACAATAACATAGTTTGGTACCTGAATCAAAACCCCCTAAATTTTTTTTGTAAAAGATGTGTGGTAGTAATTTGTTCAATCTTTCCTCCTAATTGTTCGAATTGGTTAACATAATGCATAACATAGGTGGTCTGTTTCAAAGAAGAGAATGTATCATATGGTCTCTCTAGTTCATTAGGTTTAAATTGTACTTGGATAGCCTTGTAAAATGTAGAGCATTGATCATAGTTTGGTACCTGATGAGAGTACCTATAAAACCACTATAGAGCCTCCTTTTTGAGGTGGAAGGAACATATGTGAACCCACTCCTGAATATCAGTGTTGTTGTACATGAAAAATTGTTCAACATGTCTTAATCAGTCAATAACTCTATCTTCACCTGTAAATGTAGGAAATTCTATTTTAATATTGAGTATTATAGAATCGTTAGAATGATGATCAGAGTTTCTTGAGGAAGGTTGATCAAGATTGATTAGGTCAGATCTGGGTAATATTGGGTCTCTATGATTTGAAGGGACATAAATAAGTGATATGTGGTTGTAGTTGTGTGTATGAGGAAGGGAATTTAATCTTGTGACGACCCACATTTCGGAAGGTTTAATTAACAATAATCTACACATTTCCAATTCAAACAATTTGGAACATAGATAATCGATGGGGTTTGTAACGACCCGGAATTTTCGAAGCCGAAAATTCCAGATAGTTATGAAAAGAAGGAAGAGATAGAAGAAGAAGAAAAACAGAACACCAAACATCTCACATACGCAGCGGATAAAATATAATAATAAATAACAGTTTACAAAAGAATACTACATCTATCGATTACATTATATATACATCAGAGTTTCATATATATACAGTCACAGAATATGTACAATTATCATGTCTTAGATTAACAATATTATAAACATAGCGGATATACTCTATACGATATTGCCTCCAGCTCGTCTCCTGAGCTCCAGAACGTACCTACCTGAAAATCTGTAATACTCGGTCTGACCCGAGCATTACATCAAAGTAACACCGGGGTCAGGCTGGAAACCAGCGTGAGTAAACCCATCTAACATGGAATACAAAGCATACAATATAAACCCGGGTAACTTGCATCAATTTACACTTCACAAGTTGTTATAGACAATACCTATTCACACATCAATTTCTAAGTACCAACTTAGGTTAAATGGTCCGATCTACTTAAACATTCCATTACTACCTATTGACTCCAAGTATTAAGTTTATATAGAATCGAAGTGGTTTCGGGTATTAATCAATACCCGACTCCAGTCTCTTCGAATCCCGTCTATCATAACTTAAGTGGAATGCAATTCAACTTTAAAGAAAAGATGTCATCGTTTTTACTCAGCAATTCAACGTGACAGATAACCACATTATCATTGCCCACCCAACACATCAAATCACGAACTATTTCATGTAAGGGATATTAATATCAATCTATTCAGAGCATTTAATTATCATTTAATCATACATAAGCAAGATAAACCAACCACACCATCTCGAACAAACCCAATTAGCCATAATTGAATTAAATCAATTACCTTTAAGTCCTGCTTATTTATTAATTTCAACCCAATTGATTATCCATCCCGTAATCGTTGATCTTAATTAATCCTCCTTGATTAATTATTCATTTATTTACATTAAAATTATCATCATTATCTAAATACTTTCATTAAGTAAGTATACTTAACCACATTACATGAATGATTATTCTTAATTAATTAAGTTAACTTAACCAATTGTATAATAAACTTAAATTAACACCCTTCATTTATAATTCATTAATCACTTCTCTACAGAATTTAATTTTAGATTTACCATTATTAATTACGGATTAATTATCCTTGATTAACAAATCTTAACCCTTAACAGATTCATAATTATTGCTCAGGGATAAACCATTTTATTCTGCTTAGTTAATCACCAATTAATCGACTTACTAAATTTATTAATTTATTACTTAATTACTCACTAAATTAATAAAATAATTATTAATTAATAACCTCAATTATCCATTTATTAATCACTAATTAATTGATCGTTAATTACCATTTAAATCCTGGATTAATTACTTAAGTTAACTATTATTTACTCATGAATTAACTTTAAGTAGATAATTAAATTCTTAAGTTCAAATTGACTTAACCACAAAATTATTAATGTCAAGCTTCAATTACCAATTTATCTAATCTTAAATTATTTATTTGATTACAAGTATAAATTAATTTACATGTTTGATTAACTTACACTTTAAATTAATTAAACGTCTTATACTCGCAAACCTTCCTTAATAAGTTTTAAATCAGAACTTAACTTGAAACTTGTCAACATTTATAACTTGATTAATACTGAACTTAGTTTAACAAACCAACTTAAAAGTAATTAAGTTTAACCCCTAAAAGAATGGACCCGAGGCAAACAATACGTTTACTCGAGTAAAGCTCGAGTCTTTCCCTTTTCTTCCCGAGTTCCCCTCTCTTCTCATACCCTTCTTCTCCCACCTGTTCTCTTTTTTTATTTTATTTAGTTTTATGTTTACGCAGAACCACACGGAAGCAACTCACGACACCACTGACACCCGCACACCCCTGTGCATATGCACAGCGCGTCGCCGCCACTAAGGTGATCCACGGCGGCCCCCGCAAACCCCAAATCGATCACGCATACGAAATCAAACCCCAGATCAACACGAAAGGGTCGAAATCAAAATATGCTCGTTAGAACGAACGACAACTCGAACGCGTTCATAGGAAATCGCAACCACCACCCCACATCGATCATCATTGGCTAAGCGATTCCGGCCACACCTCGCCATCACCTTCCCCTAAAATCTCATGAAGCTCGGTCGTTCCAAGGCAACGAAATCGACGTATATGCAGGCCACCAATATTCGAACCCAAAAACCCTAACCTCGATTCAACCCAATAATTTCTGCATTCGAAAATTTTCTTGTATTTTTCCTGTGTTCGTGGATCATCAAGCAAGCTTCCCCTCAAATTTCAACATCTAAAATCCATTAAAACAACTGCAATTTTCAAAAATGTGAAATTTGTTCATCTGTAAACTTCTCTTACATTTCTAAACTAAAAATTATCATTCTTGCTTTACAAATCTTGTCTTTGAGTGTTTATTCCAAATATAAAATCAACTAACAATTTAACATATTCGAATTTAAAATTTATTTTCTTATTGCTGGGATATTTGATCATACAGTAACAAAGTTATTCTGTCAAACTTCAAAACAATCCCCAGGTCCTGATTTTTGTTCATACAAACATAATTAGTTATATTTCTAAGTTTAAATTTGCTTTTATACGAAGAAGTACTAGTTTTCTTTATAATTCTTTGCTCAGAGTCTAGAAAATACTTAAGAGCATCTCATAACAGAACTTCAGACAAACAGAAACATCACAGAACAAACATATATCCACATAACATTTTCATGAACCAATAATTAAGATTTAAAGTTCCAAAGTATGTTCACTCACCAAATTTACTGTTGAAACATAGGATACTTGTTGTAGAAAAAAAAACAACACTGCAGATATGAATCCCTGAAGAACTTCACTGCCTTGATGAATTTGTTTGAATTGATTTGAATTTGTAGAGACAAGATGTTATTAATATATATTTTTTTTTCCAGATTTACTTAAGTTTTTTGCACGAACCAAAACAGCATGTTGTATATATATAGAGATGGCTTAGGCAGTAAGTTATAACTGGACAACCTTATTTATTTGACAAGGATTGATTTTGTATTAATTTTACTGCAAACCTGAAATGATATTTGTATTTCGGCTGAAAGATTTTATTTGCAACTTGAATTGACAAAATCTCATGCTAATTAAATGCATGTCTTCATTGTAGTTGACATATAATTAATATTGGCTACTATTTATATTTGATGTACAAAGATATTTTTGTATACTATGTGAATAAATTTGTCTTCTTCTTGCATACATAATTTATACAGCAACATCTTCCTAAACCCTCTCTTATAAGTTGATGAAAAGTTATGATGACTATTGTTTTGGCTTATATGTGAAGGTAGCCTATATGTGAAGGTATGGTGTAAAGGTGTTAATTACGTGAAGATATTTTGTATGCAAACGTTTCACTTTGCAGCTAGGAATTTGGCTTGTAGATGAATATAGTTTGCATAAGAATATTTGTCTTCTTGCTTGATTCAAATAAAAATGTTTGACTTATTACTTCTAGCTTGAATATACTACGCTTTACAATTTCCCAGTTTTATGTTGTAAGCATGCACTAACACTTAAATTCTTATTTTAATTACTATTTGTATTTTAACTTTTACTATCAATATCTAAGTTATATTCAATATGGTTTACTTATACTTTATTTGCAAATTTATTCATTTGGCTTTCATCTTCATTTTTATTTTGTATTTCAGTCATCAACATTAAATTATATTCATATGCTTTACTTACATTTAATACATATTTTTATATTGATAGCCCTTGATTTAATTTTAAACATTACCATCCATATGTATTTGTTTACCAAGATAGAATATTTTAATTCAATTGCATAGGATAAATATTATTAAAAGGTTTTATTTAAATTTCCAGAATCAAATTTCCCTTTTAAAAAAAATACAAATTTATATAAACAAACGGCAATTATTCCAAAAGATTTATTTACTTTGAAATAATAAGTTCACTTTTTATTTAATTGGATTAAATATTTATTAAAATAGTGTTGCCAAAATACCGGGTCATCACATTCCTCCCCCCTTTAAATCTTTTCGTCCTCGAAAGGAACGAAGCCAGATTTATTAAAATGCTTAAAATTAGATAAATTGTCTTTGATCATTTTTGAACTACTTTAAATTAATTTATCTCATTACTTAAGTCCATTCTAATAATCCAATTCCAAATAAAACTTTTATTTATCAGACTTCATCCATTATTATTTAATCCCACTAACCCATTTTATTTTTAATTCACTTTCTTAATTCATTTGTGAATTTATTTATACAAAGCCATTCTCAATTTATTTCTACTCACCTGGGTTTTGTTTGCAACTCAAACTATTTCTATCATAATTCACTTTTATTTCATTCGACAACACTTCCATTATATCAAACTTACTTGCAAATTATGTTAAGTATTATTCATATCACACTTGAATTTTATTTGCATGTCAAATCATCACCCTTTCAAGCCAACTTTTTTTTTTTTTACAATACCTCTTATTTAATTCATTACCAAATCCAAGTCGAATTCTATTTATAATTCGAATTCATTTCCAAACTCCCTTATCAACTTACAATCCATTTTAGTTATCCGAGTTAAATTTTATTAACATACTCTATCAAACAATTATTTAGTGCATTAGCTTACTTCCAATTTTACCAAGATTCGATTTTATTACAAAAATCACATCATTTAAATTTTTTTCCTGAGTCCAATTTTTATTTTATAATTCCAGTTTGGATTTCCCTTTATTTTCCCCAAAATTTCAACACTTTTTTTTTACAATTTAGAAATGCTTTTAAATTCAGATAATATAATTAAAATAGCTTTTTATAAAATATTACTTATAACTTGATGTCTCAACCAGTCCATCCTTGTTCTCACAGAAATTCAATCATACGTTAATCAGGCGTAGGACTGAAAATCTATAAGTACTTGGTAAACCCGTTTTCAACACCCAGTAAAAATACTTCGAAAATAATTTTACTAAATATATCGAAAACAGTTTTTGAAAATAGAGGAAATATCTTTAGTGAGGATGCTCTGGAAATCATCACCCCCAGTCCATGGTCACAGTTACATACCAGGGTTACGTTGCAGTCACAACAAAAGTCCATGTAACTGCAGGCTCTCCGCGGCACTCTCGATTACGCCATGGAACCCACACAACAGATCACAGTTACATCCAGGGTTACGTTGCCGTCGCAGCAAAAGTCCATGTAACTGCAGGCTCTCCGCGGCACTCTGATTTTCGCTGTTGAAATGAAACTTCTCCACTCCTACATAGGTCGCAGTCTACCGAGATAAACTCAAACGCAGACTGTTGGCTCTCAGCGGCACACACGACTTTCGCAATGTTACCATAGTCGCAGTTACATCTTGGGTTACGTTGTAGTCACAACAAAAGTCCATGTAACTGTTGGCTCTTCGCGGCACACACGACTTACGCTATGGTAAACTCAACTCATAATCCTCAGAAACTAGTTTTGTCCGGACTCCTCACAGGATCAACTTTAGAACCCCCCTTAGGGCTCAAGGCAGCACCACCCGGTGGCACTCCTGAGAAGTCCATTCCAAGGGAGCGCCTTTTTCCCCAGAGCTATCATCAAAACACTTTATACTATACACATATAGTATCTTTCAAATCATACACCTAGTATGAATTTTATCAAAGCTCCTTTACACAAAATTGATTATTCCCAAAATCGATAATTCTCAAACTAGGCTTTCCAAATTCAATATTGATTTTTTTATGAAAATCAAAAGCCTTTCTCAAAATCCTCATAAGATCCTTTATATATATTCAGATATATATATATATATAAATTTTTAAAACTTTGGATCCTTACCTTCTTGTATAAAACACCTTTTATACTCCAAACACTCTCAAAAACCATAGAAATATCCAATTTCCATCTTTATTCATTTCATAATTCTCAAAATATTCATTCAGTTCAAAAGAACCATTTCATATTCCTCATTCACATTTACATTAATCCCCATTTGGATTATTACTTCAATCCTTATCTCAGTTGGGTACTTAATCAATAACAGTTTGAACTCCGACCAGTTTATATTTAGGAAATAGCTTGAAAATTTTGAAAATATATAAGTAGTTGAAAAATAATCAATAGTTTGCAAAATAGTTGTAGAATAATTGACTAATTGAAAAAGAGTTGGAAAATAGTTAAATAGTTATAGAAATCTTAAATAATTGCGAAATAGTTGTAAAATAGAAATTAATTCGTAACTTAGTTGAAAATTAGTAATTAGTTTATAAAACAGTTGTAAAATAGTTAAAGAGTTCCAAAAGTAGTGGCAAAACCAGTATAAAATAGTTTAGGTTTTTTAAAAAGGAAGTTGTATAGTAAATAGATAAGAAAATAGTTTTAAAACTATTTATATTAAAACAATTTGTATTGAAAATGGACTAGAGTCGAAACTGTTCACTTTCCCAACAATCCAATTTAAATTTCCACTCCATTCAAATTAACCTAATCCCAATTTAGTTTACTCCAATTTCCATTGGACTTGATTCATTCCCCATTCAAATTGAATTGATTCTCAATTTCTTTCCAATTTCATGTCAAATTCCATTTGATCTTTAAACTTACAACCTTAAGTATAATTTCAATTTTACACCTTCTATTTGTAATCAATTACATTCACATTTTGCTTTTAACTTGGAGTTATACTTTTTATTTAACCAATATGTTTTTTTTATTATTCCATAAACAATTTAACCAAGACTCCAGAGTTTAAACAAATCTCCAAAATTTTAATATCACCTTAGAATTTTACTATATCCAAATTCCTTTGCAAATTCAATTATCCCTTTGAATTCCCAAAACCAAACCTAGTTCACAAGCAATTCCAATTTAAAATGATTTGGTAGCAATTTCTCTTCTAGAAACTCGAAAATGAGCATCGATGATGCTGCAGTCATCACCGACGTTATTTACCAGTGACCGGAAGAGTTCAATGCTTTTATCTCTTTAAAAAACATTTCCAAACATTTTTAATTTCAAATCTCCCATATTTCAAATTGAACACCAAAAATATTTTTGAAATAATACTATTATTTCTCTAAAACATCTGGAAATCACTTTCAAATCCAAAGAAATTTTAAATTTTCCCAAAATTCCAAATTCCCAATCCATCCAATTTATTTTTGAACATTACTCTGGAGTTTATATCTTTCTTTATTTTCAAATATTCTCTGGAATTCTATTTCAAATTATAATCTCATTTATTTATGAAGTTTATTTCAATTAATAAATTACATCTACAATCTACATTTCAAATTCCATTTTGTTACATAAGTTTACTCTTCAACTTGGTTATAAGTTTCAATTTGGTCGTATTTTATTTTACTTCTTAACTTAATTTTAATAATTTAACAACCAATCATCTAGATATTTCTTAGAAGGAAATATTGCTATATATATCAAAATATATATTTTTATATAAAATCATTAAAAATCTTTATAAGCAAATAACAAGTATGCACTCATATATATATATATACACACTCAACTTATTCTAGAGTACTACGGACTCTATTCAATGAGTAATTCTCACCAGAGCCAAGGTTCTCGCTTAACCTTCAGCTCTGATACCAAATGTAACGACCCGGAATTTTCGAAGCCGAAAATTCCAGATAGTTATGAAAAGAAGGAAGAGATAGAAGAAGAAGAAAAACAGAACACCAAACATCTCACATACGCAGCGGATAAAATATAATAATAAATAACGGTTTACAAAAGAATACTACATCTATCGATTACATTATATATACATCAGAGTTTCATATATATACAGTCACAGAATATGTACAATTATCATGTCTTAGATTAACAATATTATAAATATAGCGGATATACTCTATAGGATATTGCCTCCAGCTCGCCTCCTGAGCTCCAGAACGTACCTACCTGAAAATCTGTAATACTCGGTCTGACCCGAGTATTACATCAAAGTAACACCCGGGTCAGGCTGGAAACCAGCGTGAGTAAACTCATCTAACATGGAATACAAAGCATACAATATAAACCCGGGTAACTTGCATCAATTTACACTTCACAAGTTGTTATAGACAATACCTATTCACACATCAATTTCTAAGTACCAACTTAGGTTAAATGGTCCGATCTACTTAAACATTCCATTACTACCTATTGACTCCAAGTATTAAGTTTATATAGAATCGAAGTGGTTTCGGGTATTAATCAATACCCGACCCCAGTCTCTTCGAATCCCGTCTATCATAACACATATACTTAAGTGGAATGCAATTCAACTTTAAAGAAAAGATGTCATCATTTTTACTCAGCAATTCAACGTGACAGATAACCACATTATCATTGCCCACCCAACACATCAAATCACGAACCATTTCATGTAAGGGATATTAATATCAATCTATTCAGAGCATTTAATTATCATTTAATCATACATAAGCAAGATAAACCAACCACACCATCTCGAACAAACCCAATTAGCCATAATTGAATTAAATCAATTACCTTTAGGTCCTGCTTATTTATTAATTTCAACCCAATTGATTATCCATCCCGTAATCGTTGATCTTAATTAATCCTCCTTGATTAATTATTCATTTATTTACATTAAAATTATCATCATTATCTAATTATTTTCATTAAGTAAGTATACTTAACCACATTACATGAATGATTATTCTTAATTAATTAAGTTAACTTAACCAATTGTATAATAAACTTAAATTAACACCCTTCATTTATAATTCATTAATCACTTCTCTACAGAATTTAATTTTAGATTTACCATTATTAATTACGGATTAATTATCCTTGATTAACAAATCTTAACCCTTAACAGATTCATAATTATTGCTCAGGGATAAACCATTTTATTCTTCTTAGTTAATCACCAATTAATCGACTTACTAAATTTATTAATTTATTACTTAATTACTCACTAAATTAATAAAATAATTACTAATTAATAACCTCAATTATCCATTTATTAATCACTAATTAATTGATCGTTAATTACCATTTAAATCCTGGATTAATTACTTAAGTTAACTATTATTTACTCATGAATTAACTTTAAGTAGATAATTAAATTCTTAAGTTCAAATTGACTTAACCACAAAATTATTAATGTCAAGCTTCAATTACCAATTTATCTAATCTTAAATTATTTATTTGATTACAAGTATAAATTAATTTACATGTTTGATTAACTTACACTTTAAATTAATTAAACGTCTTATACTAGCAAACCTTCCTTAATAAGTTTTAAATCAGAACTTAACTTGAAACTTGTCAACATTTATAACTTGATTAATACTGAACTTAGTTTAACAAAACAACTTAAAAGTAATTAAGTTTAACCCCTAAAAGAATGGACCCGAGGCAAACAATACGTTTACTCGAGTAAAGCTCGAGTCTTTCCCTGTTCTTCCCGAGTTCCCCTCTCTTCTCATACCCTTCTTCTCCCACCTGTTCTCTTTTTTTATTTTATTTAGTTTTATGTTTACGCAGAACCACACGGAAGCAACTCACGACACCACTGACACCTGCACACCCCTGTGCATATGCACGGCGCGTCGCCGCCACTAAGGTGATCCACGACGGCCCCCGCAAACCCCAAATCGATCACGCATACGAAATCAAACCCCAGATCAACACGAAAGGGTCGAAATCAAAATATGCTCGTTAGAACGAACGACAACTCGAACGCGTTCATAGGAAATCGCAACCACCACCCAACATCGATCATCATTGGCTAAGCGATTCCGGCCACACCTCGCCATCACCTTCCCTTACCTTCCCCTAAAATCTCATGAAGCTCGGTCGTTCCAAGGCAACGAAATCAACGTATATGCAGGCCACCAATATTCGAACCCAAAAACCCTAACCTCGATTCAACCCAATAATTTCTGCATTCGAAAATTTTTCTTGTATTTTTCCTGTGTTCGTGGATCATCAAGCAAGCTTCCCCTCAAATTTCAACATATAAAATCCATTAAAACAACCGTAATTTTTAAAAATGTGAAATTTGTTCATCTGTAAACTTCTCTTACATTTCTAAACTAAAAATTATCATTCTTGCTTTACAAATCTTGTCTTTGAGTGTTTATTCCAAATATAAAATCAACTAACAATTTAACATATTTGAATTTAACAATTTATTTTCTTATTGCTGTGATATTTGATCATACAGTAACAAAGTTATTCTGTCAAACTTCAAAATAATCCCCAGGTCCTTATTTTTGTTCATACAAACATAATTAGTTATATTTCTAAGTTTAAATTTGTTTTTATACGAAGAAGTACTAGTTTTCTTTATAATTCTTTGCTCAGAGTCTAGAAAATACTGAAGAGCATCTCATAATAGAACTTCAAACAAACAACAACATCACAGAACAAACATATAACCACATAACATTTTCATGAACCAATAATTAAGATTTAAAGTTCCAAAGTATGTTTACTCACCAAATTTACTGTTGAAACAAAGGATACTTGTTGTTGAAAAAAAAACAACACTGCAGATATGAATCCCTAAAGACCTTCACTGCCTTGATGAATTTGTTTGAATTGATTTGAATTTGTAGAGACAAGATGTTATTAATATTTTTTTTTCAGATTTACTTAATTTTTTTACACGAACCAAAATAGCATGTTTTATATATATAGAGATGGCTTAGGCAGTAGGTTATAACTGGACAACCTTATTTATTTGACAAGGATTGATTTTGTATTAATTTTACTGCAAACCTGAAATGATATCTGTATTTCGGCTGAAATATTTTATTTGCAACTTGAATTGACAAAATCTCATGCTAATTAAATGCATGTCTTCATTGTAGTTAACATATAATTAATATTGGCTACTAATTATATTTGATGTACAAAGATATTTTTGTATACTATGTGAATAAATTTGTCTTCTTCTTGCATACATAATTTATACAGCAACATCTTCCTAAACCCTCTCTTATAAGTTGATGAAAAGTTATGATGGCTATTGTTTTGGCTTATATGTGAAGGTAGCCTATATGTGAAGGTATGGTGTAAAGGTGTTAATTATGTGAAGATATTTTGTATGCAAACGTTTCACTTTGCACCTAGGAATTTGGCTTGTAGATGAATATAGTTTGCATAAGAATATTTTTCTTCTTGCTTGATTCAAATAAAAATGTTTGACTTATTACTTCTAGCTTGAATATACTACGCTTTACAATTTTCCAGTTTTATGTTGTAAGCATGCACTAACACTTAAATTCTTATTTTAATTACTATTTGTATTTTAACTTTGACTATCAATATCTAAGTTATATTCAATATGGTTTACTTATACTTTATTTGCAAATTTATTCATTTGGCTTTCATCTTCATTTTTATTTTGTATTTCAGTCATCAACATTAAATTATATTCATATGCTTTACTTACATTTAATACATATTTTTTTATTGATAGCCCTTGATTTAATTTTAAACATTACCATCCATATATATTTGTTTACCAAGATAGAACATTTTAATTCAATTGCATAGGATAAATATTATTAAAAGGTTTTATTTAAATTTCCAGAATCAAATTTCCCTTTTAAAAAAAATACAAATTTATATAAACAAGCGGCAATTATTCCAAAAGATTTATTTACTTTGAAATAAGAAGTTCACTTTTTATTTAATTGGATTAAATATTTATTAAAATAGTGTTGCCAAAATACCGGGTCATCACAGGGTTAATTAAGAAAAATAAGAAAAGAAGAAGAAAACAAGCACAGAATCTCGTAGCAGAACGACAAAATTAATAATCAAATAAACAATTCATGAAGCTGTTGACTATACATTTGATTATAATTTATATAACATTTGCCAGAGTTATATACAACAGAACAAATAAAATAATGCAGCCGAACAAACAATGATGGAATAGTACTAGTAATAATATACCAAATCTTCATCTTCGTCCTCCAGAGAATAATCTTCGATAAGCTGAAAACTCAAGGCTGAACCTAGCGTAATGAAACGACAAAATACTCGAATCAGGACTAAAATATCCTTATGTAAGTCAAATCAATATCACGTATAACATGAGTGTAATAGTGTTAGGGATGTTTACGGGATTTTACATCTTCTATCCAGTGTATAACGTGCGTGCATAACTAAAGAGATGTTATGGGATTTTCCATCTCTTAAGGATCCGTCAAAATATAAATATGCAGTAGAATACGCCAATATATAATGTCTAATTAGTAAAATAAATAATTTTCTTAACATTAAGGCTTTACATTAATGCTCCTTAACGCATTTTTAATTAAGCGTTGTCGTACAGTTTGCATATAAAACACCAGTAAACCGTTGGTGGATAGAGATGCGCTGTGATACGACAATGGTAAATCCAAATCGTAGTGGTCTTGTATAGGGATAAAAGTATGACAAGGCACATGAGGCAATGTCCAAGGTAAGATACTACCAGTTTACCCATCTCGGCTGGTGGTAATGCATCATAGCCATGATCGCCCACCGCGTCCAACACTCCCAAAATCTGAGGGTGCGCACCAATCAATCATAACGTAAATGATGGTAATACGAAGAAGTGTGTCCGCTCGGGATAGCTAGCCCACTTGACCGGTACGCTTCCTGTTTTAGTCATTTCAAATTGGCACAAGTGCCAGGCAATTCATCACCGTTCTCTTTCTTCAAATCCAGCAAACGACGCCAAATCCAACCACTTCGTTCTGGATCTTCACTCCACGCAAAAAGTTGTTAAAGCGGTTTCGGTATCGATAGAAAGTATGCCCATACCCGGCCTCGGTCTCTTCAACAACCAAACATCGTTTTACACATCGGTTGGTACTTTTACATTTTGAAAACAGTTCATACTTGATATCAAAATATCATATTCGCTTCAAAATCAAATCCATTTCAAAGTTATCATATTTACTCAAAATACACCATTTCACTTTAAAAATCATTTCGCCTCAATATCTCGGTTTCAGTTCAAAAATTGTTTCAAAATTTCATTTGGGTTATAACTTCATTCGACCCAATTCTTATTTAAATCCATGATTTAAAAAAATGCATTCTACCCTTAACCGGTTTGATTTTTTTAAAATAGTTTGAATAGTTTTAAAATAGTTAAAATAATTAAATAGTTAAAAATAGTTTAAGTGGTTATAATAGTAAAAATGGTTAAAATAGTTTAATATATAAAATAGTTAAAGTATTGAATGGTTTATATAACAAAATAGTTTGGAAAGTCCAAAATGATTTGAATAATTAAAAAAGATAGTTTTAAATAGTTTATATCAAAATAATTACTTGAAAATATTTTCGAAGTCAACTGATTCAATTTTCAATTTTTCCCATTCAAATCACTTTTAAATTTCCATTTCGATTTAATCGATTCAATTTCGATTTCAAGTCAAATTTTAGTTCGATTCCAAATTAATTTCAATGTCAATTTCAAATTAATTTCAATTACAATTCCATCAATTTAAAATTTTGAACCATTTCGATTTTTATCAATTCCGAGTTCGATTTTCAAAACGTCGATTCAAAACACTTAAATCAAATTACTTTCAATACCCAATTTGAAATCCAAATCCTCAAATATAATTCAATTCCGAGCTCAATTTCGAAATTGTTCGATTTCCATAAATTCGATTTTCATTTTCTTAAGATCAAATCATTTAAATAAAATTCAAATCAAAATTTTTAAAATCATTTAATTTAACTAATTCGTTGTTCGTATATAATTTTCTATCTTATGGCCAAGTGATCAATTATTTCAATTTAATTTCAGGGATAAATATATATCATTTCAACCCAAATCATAGTGTCATAGGTATATATCATTTCAACATATTTCTTATTTTATTCGAAATAATTCAATTTACAGTTTTATATACCGTAAATAATTTACTAGGTGATAATAGGTCATATAAAAATAAATAAACATTCAGTTATTCAAATATCAATCAATTGGCATCCATTACAATCAATCATCCAAACAATCAAAATAATTCACAACAATTTCATAGTTTTTAATATCAGGTATTTTACTGGCAATTAAATTCCAATTTCAATTTCAACTGTCAATTTTAATTTTATCACTTAATTCATATGCCCATTTCGATGACAATTAAACTTATGAAACAACGATCAATAAATTTATCACTCTATAATGTCAAATTTAACTAGCATAAGAATATTTTAGTATGTTGTGAGCGTTATAAAACACTCACCTCGAGCTTTAAACTTTGAATCAAATCAAACGAAGTTCGATTTAACCTAAATTTTTAGCGATTCTCAATCGTCTCAATCAGTTCCACAATGTAGTGCTCGTCGGCATGATTCCAATGCCACTTGTTTTTCCAAATTTTGACTTCGTATGGAAAAGTGATTCAGAATATAAGATTATAGGATTTTTAATATAATAATATAAATATATATTTTTTCTTTTTTTATACCATCAACAAAACAAAATATTGGCCGCTCATTTTTCAGATCTGCAAATCACGGCCACACATCTGCTTCTTCCTATCATCGCGTGCTACTTGCTTCATTCGCAAGCGAACCCACTCGCCGCCTCCTTCCCCCCATTAACCGTGACCAACATGTCCCATAGGAGAATGATCCAAGATTGCCATAGCGTGCGCCTTGCTCTGGCGCCTCGACAGCCTAAGACCTGCCCAGCTCGACTACTCAAAGACACACAGAATTGCCCATGAACGGCAAGCGAATGCGAACCCACTGCTCTCTCCTCACTGTGCCAATCACGATCACCACCGTTGAAACGACGCAAGAGCTCGATGAGCTCGACAATTCTCTAATTGAAGCTTTTTCATGACAGCTGATGGATTTGGAGAAAAATTGAGGGAAAGATGATGGTGTTTCAGCCATTGGAATAAAGTGGAGGTGCTAGGATTTTCTGGTGTGATGATGCGCACATATGTACGTGCACATATTATTTTAATATTATTTTTACTGTTTACGTACCTTTCCGGACTAACTTCAAACGACACGTGCCACTTGGCGTTTATAATGTTTTACTTCTATTTCGAAACAATGGAAAATGTTTCGAGGCATAATTCGATCGTATGTATGCAGAATATAGTTTTTTAAACCCAATTAAAATATTAAATTTTCGATATTAATTTCTACGGGTTTCTATCCCGTACGATTAAACGATAACTCCACACACTACGAAACTTGAAATCCGATAATAATACACTTTTACGGATCCAATGAAACTGGTTTCATCGAAATCCAAGGCTGTCCTCCGAAAGGCTATTTTCCCTTGTCAATTAAAATATAAAATTTTTAATTTTTAAATTTTAAATTAATCACTTATATTCAATTTTTAAGTGTTGACAATCTTCATCCATTTTTAAATAACATCTAAATCAACTTTTAAAATCATTTTCATTCATATTTAATTTAGGATTCAGTTATTAATAAAATTATAAAGATTAAATTTTAAACAATTTAATTGTCCAATATTCAATAAATTTCAATATTAGCTTTCATATGAATTTTAGTTATTAACCAATTAACTTATTTACATGTAATGAATTCGGCTTTTATTATTTAATTCAACTATTGATTGTAAACACATTCAATGCATAACAATTCCTTTCAATGCTTCTTATTACTTAAATCTTCGAAATTTGTTTATTTTAAAATCTTGTTCAAGTTCATATTTAATTGCTACATTAATTAATCATAATTTTTTTATTTTGAACCATTTTTATTCATTAATTACACTAAATTTAATAATTTAAAAAGTTATAAGTTTGGGTCGTTACAGATCTGATGTCAGTTCTGATATCTTGATTTTATCGATTCTTGATGTCTTTCAGTTCAGAAAAAAAAAATTATTCATCATTTCCTACACCTTATCCAATTTAATGTTGACTTCTTGGCTATTCTTGGATAGATTTGTGATGGTAGATGACAATTCTTGAGTGGCTCTCTCCAATTTCCTTAAAGATAATGCATTTCTGTTGTTGATGAGGTCTTGTTTCTGCCACCTATCCTGTTGCGATAGTTCCTTAAAGATGTTGTAACGCAGTATCTTCATCATTGTCTGCTACTGATGGGTCTTCAAAGTGAGGGTCTGAATCTTGCTCACCACGTAGCTCCGATACCAAATTGTGAGGATCTTTGTTTTTAGCAGACCGAGCTCTGGTGTTTGCCATGACAATTAAACATATAATAACAATTTGGTTGAATATTCGAGTTGCAGATAGCAATCAGAGGAGCAGAAATGGCAGAAAAAAGGGTGGTGATACAACTGGAGAAGGATGGTGATGGAGCAGATAATAGAAGAAAGGGTGAAACAAGATTAGTAATTAGAAATGCACGGAACTAAGTACCTGATACCAGATTTTTCATTCATAAAAATTCAATGTTTACATGCCCTTTCTGTTGTACATATATGTTTAATTTGATGATTCAAATATCCGTTAAAAGGGAAAGAAATTGATTAGTTGATTCAATCAAATCAATTAATTTAGCTGATATATGGAAGAATATTTTAAAGGAAACTAATTAATTAGCAAATCAATTAATTAGTCTGCTATATGAAGAAATAAATTGTTAGGCATGGAGAATAAAGGAAAGATATGGAAACGAAGATTACGTCATCCATTTGTACCAAAATCAAATCACGCAAATTGGAAAGATATCTGCGTAATCAGGAAATTGATTTGCTTAATCTCCAAGCAACCCTTCATTATCAAGTCTATATAAATGAAGGAACTTCATCTTCATATGAACAAGCAAGTGTAGTATCCACCATTATTCTTTCCTCTTTCTTTTGTACTCTCTTCTTTAGTGAAATAAAAAGTTGTTGGGTCTCCGTGGACGTAGGATATTCATATCCGAACCACGTTAAATCTTCCTGTCTTCTATTTCTGTTATTTTTCTGTGAGACTGCATAATTCTTTTTAAGTGTCATTGATATCTAAATAGGCAATACTAGATTCTGAACAAATAAACCGCTTCCGCTCAAATAAAAAAAAAAATCACTACAGTTTGGTATCAGAGCTAGTGTTATTGTTTCTGTTTGGATATTAATGGCTACTTCTAGTAAGTCTGTTGGCAGATCTGGTGTCAATTATGGAGTAACACGTTTTGACGGAAAAGGATATTTTGGTACTTGGAAGATGAAGATGGAGGCTGTATTGAAGAAGGAGAAGACTTACAAGGTTGTTTCTGCGCCTGAGAAATTGAAAGATATTGATGCAGCTGATTTGGAAGAGATGGAAGATGAAGCTCTTACAACAATTCAGTTGAGCCTTTCAGATGAAGTTCTTAGAGAATTCTCTCAAAAGAAGACGGCGAAAGAACTATGGGATGCATTATCGGATGCATATCAAGACAAGTCTCTCACTAATCGGATTATTCTTCAGCAACAACTTTATTCGTTCAAGATGAAGCCTGGAGCTGATCTCATGGAGCATGTAGATGCTTTGACGACTTTGATTATGAACCTGAAGGCAGCGAAAGTTGATATTACTGATGAGGCTCAAGCTGTGATCCTCTTATGTTCCTTGCCTAAGGAGTATACTGCTTTTGTTAATTCCATGATTTATGGCCGCAGTAAAATTAGCCTATCTGATGTAAAGGCTGGTCTTCATAATGAAGTATTAAGAGGTAGATTGGCGAGCACTAGCTTGGATAGTGATACTGAAGGCTTATCTGTTCAGAGAGGTAGAGGCCAAAGCAGGACGAAGAAAGGTGGAGGACGGAATTATTCACGGTCTCAGTCTAGGGGGCCTAAGAATTTGACTTGCCATTATTGTAAAAAACCAGGGCACTTCATAGCACAATGTCCCAAGCTTGAAGGTAGGAGAAAAGATCCAAAGCAAGCTTCAGCTTCTACAGCAGAGAAATCAGATACAGAAAGTGACACCGATGTATTTACAGCTTCTGGCTCTTCTGGGAAGAGCAACTTATGGCTGATTGATTCTGGCGCATCCTATCATATGACATCTGATAGGAACTGCTTTTCCACTTACCATGAAACTGATGGAGGAGAAGTTCTGATGGGCAATGATGCTTCTTGCCGTATGGTGGGTGTTGGTAGCGTGATGATTAGGATGTTTGATGGTGTTATTCGTACGATCACCGATGTTAGACATGTACCTGATTTGAGGAGGAGCTTGATTTCTATTGGGGCATTAAGTAGACTTGGCTTGAAGATTGTAGTGGAAGGAGAGAAAATGAAGATATCGAAGGGTTCCATGATTGTTATGAGAGGTGTGAGGGCAGGAAATCTTTATCTACTAAAGGGCACTACTGTAATTGGTGAATCGGCTTCTGTTACATCTGTTGATTCGGATTCTTCCAGATTATGGCACTTACGGATGGGTCACATCGGTGAGCGCAGCATGGATGAGTTGAGAAAACGAGGATTGATTGATGGAGTTCATCATTCAAAACTTGGTTTTTGTGAAGGATGTGTTCTTGGAAAGCAGACGAAGATTTCTTTTGGTACAGGAGAGCATAAAGCAAAAGCTGTCTTGGAGTATGTTCATACAGATGTTTGGGGTCCCTCCCCTTGTCCGTCTTTAGGTGGAGCCAGATATTTTATTTCATTTATAGATGATTTCTCTCGTAAAGTATGGGTATACTTTCTTCAGTCAAAGAGTGAAACATTTGCCAAGTTTCGGAAGTGGAAATCTATGGTTGAGAAGCAGTCAGGGAAGAAATTGAAAGTTCTCCGTTCAGATAATGGCGGTGAATTTGTATCACAGGAATTCATCGACTATTGTGAGTCTGAAGGCATTAAGAGGCATTACATCAAACCAGGCGACCCCCAGTCTAATGGAGTTGCAGAAAGGATGAATCGGACATTATTGGAGAGGACAAGATGCCTTAGACTGACTGCTAAATTGAAGAAGGGATTTTGGGCTGAAGCTTTATCTATGGCGGCTTTCCTCATCAACCGCACACCTTCCACTGCCATAGATATGAAGATCCCTGAAGAAGTATGGAAAGGAGAGCCTGTCGGCTATTCATTTCTCAAAGTGTTTGGTTGCCCAGCTTATGTAAACGAGAGCAAAGGGAAGCTGGAACCTAGAGCTCGCAAGTGTATTTTTCTAGGTTATAGGAGAGGAGTGAAGGGATATAGGTTGTGGTGTCCTATTAGCAAGAAGATCGTTATGAGCAGGCATGTGACTTTTGATGAGAAGGCTATGTTGAAGGTGGAGCCTTCCTCATCGGATGACAATGAGAGGACTTGTGAAGAATACCAGACACAAAGCAAGTCATCTGTTGATTCTTTCCATAGACGTTCAAATGGTGTTTCCGATGACACCGTGGTTGATGAGGATAATATCGATGTTGGTACAGAGGATCAAACACAAGGTGGAGCTCATTCGGAACCTAGGCCTGTCAAACAAAGAAGAAAGCCTAAGTGGCTTGATGAGTTTGTTGGATTGAGCATCGAAGATATTAACTTCGATGATATCGCAACATATGCTTTGAATGTTGTCCATGATGAGCCCTGTGATTATAGAGAAGCTATCGCATCAGTTAACGGTTCCAGTTGGTTAGTTGCTATGGAGGAGGAGATTGAATCATTGCAGAGAAATCATACTTGGGATTTGGTGCCTCTTCCCACCGACAAGAGAGCTATTGGATGCAAGTGGATCTATAGAGTGAAAGACGGCGAAAACGGTAATCTCAGATACAAGGCAAGGTTAGTCGCAAAGGGGTATGTTCAGAAGAAAGGGGTAGAGTATCATGATATCTTTGCTCCAGTGGTTAGGCATACTTCTATTCGTATTCTTTTGGCATTGGTTGCTCATTATGATATGGAATTAGAGCAACTAGATGTCAAAACTGCATTCTTGCATGGTGATCTGGATGAGGAAATTTATTTAAAGCAGCCGGAAGGGTTCATTGACAGTAGCAGGCCAGACTATGTTTGCAAACTCAACAAATCTCCATATGGACTGAAGCAGTCTCCTAGACTATGGTATAAGAGGTTTGATAAGTTTATGCTTTCACAGGGATACTCCAGAAGTTTCAAAGACCAGTGTGTTTATTTCAGGAGATGTGATGGTGATATGATTTATTTGTTGTTATATGTTGATGATATGCTGATTGCATCTCGGAGTATGGTCAGAATTAAGGAGTTGAAAGCGGAGCTCGGTAGAGAGTTTGACATGAAGGATTTGGGAAAGGCACAAAGAATATTGGGTATGGAGATAAGCAGGGATAGGAAGCGGAGAGAGTTAAGGCTCACTCAAGCTCAGTACATCGAGAAGGTCCTCGCTCGATTTGGAATGGAGAAAGCTAAACCGGTTGGCACTCCATTAGGCTCTCATTTTAAGTTATCAAAAGACTTATCTCCCTCATCGGAAGAAGACAAAAGGTATATGGCTGATATACCTTATTCTAGTGCTGTTGGTAGTCTTATGTATGCGATGGTGTGCACAAGACCAGATTTGGCCCATGCAGTGGGTGTTGTGAGTCGATATATGTCTAACCCAGGCAAAGAGCATTGGCAAGCTGTGAAGTGGATTCTTAGATATCTTCGAGGCACTTCTTCGGTGGGCTTGTTATATGGTGGAGTGGATGGTGACATCTTTCTTAGAGGATACTGTGATTCTGATTACGCTGGGGATAGAGATGCTAGGAAGTCAGTGTCGGGCTATGTTTTTACACTTGGCATAGGCTCGATTTCATGGAGATCAAAGCCGCAATCTATCGTAGCTTTATCGACTACCGAAGCAGAGTTGATATCGATTGTGGAAGCAACAAAGGAAGGATTGTACTTACTTCAGTTGTTGGATGATCTTTCAATGGTGCAGCGGACAGTAGAGCTATTTTCAGACAGTCAGAGTGCGATTCATCTTGTAGAAAATCAAGCTTATAGTTCACGGACGAAGCACATTGATGTTAGAGGTTTCTTTCTTATGCTTGAGGAAGAACGAAGAAAGATCAAATTGTTGAAGGTGAGTACTTTGGATAATCCTTCAGATATGATGACAAAGTCACTTCCTAAGGACAAGTTTGAGCATTGCTCAAACTTGATCAGTTTGATACCTGTTACTTGAGCGCCATGGGGCGCTAGACCCAACAACTTATATGCTGATTACTCGATGATAAGGTGGTGAAGGGAGATTGTTATATTTGAATCAAGGTGGAGTGTTGAATTTGATGATTCAAATATTCGTTAAAAGGGAAAGAAATTGATTAGTTGATTAAATTAAATCAATTAATTTAGCTGATATATGAAAGAATATTTTAAAGGAAACTAATTAATTAGCAAATCAATTAATTAGTCTGCTATATGAAGAAATAAATTATTAGGCATGGAGAATAAAGGAAAGATATGGAAACGAAGATTACGTCATCCATTTGTACCAAAATCAAATCACGTAAATTGGAAAGATATCTGCGTAATCAGGAAATTGATTTGCTTAATCTCCAAGCAACCCTTCATTATCAAGTCTATATAAATGAAGGAACTTCATCTTCATATGAACAAGCAAGTGTAGTATCCACCATTATTCTTTCCTCTTTCTTTTGTACTCTCTTCTTTAGTGAAATAAAAAGTTGTTGGGTCTCCGTGGACATAGAATATTCATATCCGAACCACGTTAAATCTTCCTGTCTTCTATTTCTGTTATTTTTCTGTGAGACTGCATAATTCTTTTTAAGTGTCATTGATATCTAAATAGGCAATACTAGATTCTGAACAAATAAACCGCTTCCGCTCAAATAAAAAAAAAATCACTACAATATATACTAGTTAGCAAAACTCATTCAACTGATCCAATCACTGACAATTCATCATAATATATTAATTAGACCACAATTTATTACTGGAAAAAATGCAGTTTTACATAAATAGGATGTGCACGTGCACTTGTGCACAACGTGCAAACTCTTCCATTTAGCTTTCCGAGGGCTATCATGAACTTCTATTCATATTATCTTGTGTTTGCATCATCTCTAAGTGATCATGACCTTTCTTTACCATTACAGTTGAACTAGGTGTCGTGGGTAGCTTCTTATCCAAAACTGTTTGTTAAAATGACATTCCAGTTTAGCGCACATCAGTTGTTTGATGAAACGCTTGGGCATAACATCTCTCTATCCACAAATGCCACACCGTTGCATTTACTGTTACATCTACCATGTCCCTAATGAAGTCCTTTTTATTGATATTATTGCTTAAGTATTCTAGACAGTTGTTTAGACTGTCTGTTTGCAGTGTATTCAGACCTAACTTTTGTTGAAGTATCTACCACAATTGTTTAGAATATAAACAATTGAAGAACATATGTTCATTTTTCTCATCCTCTGCATTGCATAATTTACAGTTTAAGTTTCATGGTAGACAAATTTCTAATTATGTCCATAGTATTCAATCTGTTTAAATATGCAAAATATAAGCACATAGACATCTTTTAAGGCATTCACCTGATTCTATATATGATGATTGACATTTTGAACCGGCTCATGTATTCTAATGATATTCCAGGCAGATTTTAAACTAAGTTCTTCGTTGTGGTTAGGTTTCCACCAAGAAATCAGATACACGGTTGTTATAAATGTGAACATACTTTATTTGATTGCAAATAATAGGAGGAAGATTGAGGTTGTTAAGGCTCCAATTTGCGTTGTCAATTAAAGCACATAACTCATTATTTGCACCACCTAAATCACTAAGCTATTGCCAACATAAAATATTGATTAATGACTCTCCATTTATCCATGGGTCAAACCACATGTTGGTGTCAGCCCCATTGGCTATTTTCTTCTGGATCAGCCCCTGACACTCTCTTCTAGTTTTTGAAATGAGTTTCCATGTCTGTGAACTATTGGAATCTTCTTGTATCGCCAGAAGTTTTTCTTACCACAATATCTATGATGTATCCCTTATGCCCACGTACTTTTCCTCTCCAAATATTTCCATGCAAGTTTGATTGCTAGGGTTTTGGCAATATCTTCTAACATTCTCAGTTCCATGCCCCCCTCTTCCTTTGGTTTGCATACTATACCGCAATTTATCAGATGTTTCCTTCCTTGCCACAGAAAGTTTGCAAAAATCCTGTCAATTTGGTTCATCATATTAACCGTCGACATTTGGCGAATTTGCATCCAAAAGAATACTGTAGAGTGGATCACTGTATTGATCGGCTCTATTCTTCCACTAAGAGTTAGCAGCCTCCCACTCTAACTACTTAATCTCTTCTTTTATCAATCAAACCGATAAAACGAGCACTTTTGAGGGAAGAACTACTTAATGGGGTATCCAAATACATAATTGGTAGACTTTTAATCTCCACAGATGAAGTTGCAGCAATAATAGCCCTTTTCTTGAAGAAAAAAAACATTGAATTTTTGTTCATTTAAAACTAAGCCCGCTTGCTGTTCCAATTTCTACACGACCCTCTTAATGCTGTTGGCATTTTTCATTGTCGCTTTAGAAAACCCTAATAAATCGCATATATTAGGTGAGTAATTAGTGGATCATTTTTATAAATTGGGGACAAGTTTCCTTCTAAATGTTCTAATTCAAAGAATAGCGAGAGATATCCCATAACAATAACAAATAAATATGGTGATAGGGGATCATCTTGCCTCAAGCACCTATTACTGTAAATAAATCCACATGGGGAGCCATTGATTAAAATAAAGAAGATTGGACAAGATATGCATTTGTTAATTAGGGCTGTTATTTTCTGTGAGAACCCCATAGCTCCTACAATATGACACAAAAACTTTCTTCTTACTTTATCATATGCTTTCTGCAAGTCTGCTTTAGGACATAAGTTTCTCTAACCTTCGCGATTAAATGTTCTTACCATCTCACATGCTATTAGAGAATTTTCAGTTATATTTATGTCTGGAATAAAACATTCTGATTGTATAAGACCAGTTCATTCTTGTAACCCTTAAATCTGTTGCATAAGGCATTAGATATGATTTTATATATGACATTGCAATAACATATGAGTCTAAAATCTAATATGGATCCTGGATTTTCTTACTTCACCAATGTTATAAACGCGTGATTGATTTCATTTATAAACGGACCCGATGCAAAAATACCCATAATAGCAGCGTTTAAATCTTCACTCGCCGTATCCCAATGAACTTTAAAAAATTAGATCCAAAACCATCTGGACGTGGGCTGCTATTATCATTGAAACAAAGCATCTTTAATTTACTCGGCTGTAACCTTTGCATCTAGTTTGTACCTTTACTGAGTAGATATAAACTTTTTATATGTGATGGCTACAAAATAGGTTTGTATGTTATTTGAGTTGTACAAATCTGCGTAGTAATTTATAGCTGCAATTTTCTATTCATCTTCCTCTGATATAATTCTTCCATTTTGATCTAGTAATTGCGTAATTTGTTTCTTATTCTTCGCTGCTAACATTTGAGTGTAAAAGAATTTCATACATTGGTCACCTTCTTTCAATTAATTGATTTTTGACGTTTTGCTTCATTTCCGTAGATAAATTGTTCATCCTTCTCTCCAAAGTCAACGAATTACATTTATATGGCTGCAATAGGCCTGTGTTGTTTGGGTCTGCAACAAGTTGATCGTAAATTTATTATTAGCTAAACTTAATTGATCAATAAGTTCTGGCATACTTGTTATTCTTTTAGTTGCTTTTTAGTATTTTTTTTTTCTTTTTTTAAATTTGCAAAGCAACTTTTAAAGTGGATTCCCAAACACTGTAATCTCCCATGCACTTGTAGCCACATTATTAAACCCATGATACTTTTTCCAAACATCATTATATCTAAATGAGGACTTCACCTTGGTATTATCCTTATTATTGAAGTGAATTAATAAGGGACAGTGATCGCTTGTGGAGTGATTCAAGACATCCGCATATGCATTTGGACAGAAGTCAAAGAACTTCTTATAATGAAATACTCTCTTTATCTTGCATGTGTAGAATAATCTTTACCACCTCACCAAGCGCAGTTATTGCCAGTGCATTTAATTTTATGCAGCCCAGTAGAAATAATAGTATTATAAAATTCCTCATCTGCATTTTGAAATATATTGAAGTACTTCATATTTTCTTGTAGAGGAATTGAGCCCCTCCACGTTCCAAATGAGGAGGAGTTATCTTGAAGTTTCCCCTTATTTTCGAGCTACTAGGGTAACCGCTCACTTTAGTCCTTTTATTTTTCTTATTTTTTTTTTGTT
Source organism: Allium cepa (assembly GCA_030765085.1). Taxonomy (NCBI): domain Eukaryota; kingdom Viridiplantae; phylum Streptophyta; class Magnoliopsida; order Asparagales; family Amaryllidaceae; genus Allium; species Allium cepa. The sequence continues at coordinate 177,489,619 of CM060946.1, forward strand.
TGAATTTCCGTGATCAAATCAACCCATACAAGATTATGATTATTTATCACATCCGAAGGGACGCTAGCTTTGAACTTGAAGAGAATTTCATATGTACGTGTCCTCCTCGTCGTTCTAGCTGCAGCACCATTTAATGAAGGATTAACCGTATTAGCAGTTGATTTCTTATTCTCCTCTCCATTGACCGAACTATGCTGATGTGCTTTCAGGGAGAACTTCAAAGGTTCAGAAGCATCCATGCCCTCATTTTTTGCCATCTCCATACCAGGATCAGGAGCTAATTCTGTAGCTGATTTGGTTGTCATTTGTTTGGTTGTACTTACATTTCAGGTTTACTTTCTTTTCCCTTTTATTTTCCACCTTCTCGTTTTTTCCCCTTTATTATGTGTTTTTATATTATCTGGTTACATTATGTTATTGACGCTCGGGTCAGTCACAGAGTGAGTAAAATACGATAACAAATAACAACCAAACTGATTTCAACATTTGAAAACCTTTCAAATAAAGAGTATCTCTTAAGACCACAATGCACATAAAAACGGATGGGTTTTATCTTACGATAACTAAAACATTTTATATCAAAATCCAGCGATATTATCATAGTGTCTAGGTTTAACGTAAATATATAAAATAGCTGAAATGCCTGCATCTACATTCTAAAATTAGACTTTACAATCAAAATCCTAAAGCACGTATTGGAGATTGGATCACAACAATGACGAGGTAAGGGACCACCTTCCGATAATACACCTTTAGAAAATGCACTGATGCTAACACAGAGCCGGCTGCATATTTAACATGACAGACCGGATTATCTCACCCCCTTGACACCGAGGGATTATACTACCACGGTATTTGCACGCAAACCAACTCTTAAAGGGACATCTTGAATGGGACAACCGCTTTTAATGGTAACTAACCACGTAGCTCTGCTACATGCTATGTTTTTTCCATTGCTCCCGGTTGTTTGGCTTGAGGCTATGAATAACAATCTATCTTGGAATGTTAACACTATCCTTCGGGCATCATTGCAATGCCAGCATTCATCCATACAAGTTCGTTCTGGGTCTGAGCGAAACCGAAGGCGCTAACTCTACTATATCCATTTTGGAATAACCTTATAATTAGTAGCAGTAGCCCTCGCACTTCAAAAAGCAACATACAATATGAATAGTGTCATCAATATAATATTACTTTCAACAAACTGGAAAACTTGAAATAATCTTGAACATGTTATAATATAGACAGTAATTGCATATTTAAGAAATGTCATTGCTCTTCCTATAATCAAATACTACTGAAATATTACATCATATGTTTTGCAAGTTTACGGTCATTGTATTCTTAGTAGACGACTAAATTTGTTTCAAAACCATTGCAGGTTTGTGTGCTTTTTCTTGATTTCAATTTTGACTTATGGCTGATTTTTTCAGCCTTATCAATCGTGCCAATAATAAGTTTGACTTCCTAAATATTAAGCTACTAAGTCACTTACTAATACAGTTTGCATTTGTAATCCCGAAAAGTGGCATTTGTCATATTAGGAAAGACTTGACAAAAGGCATTTAAGCCTCTATGTTATTTCAGTTATGCCTGGCTTACATGATAAGTGGAAGCAATTCTTATGAAAGTTAAAACTTTAATATAGTTTAGAGTATCACCAAGTGGAAAACAAAAGCTTGTTGCGCATGCAAAATTAACAAGCATACTGTAATATTATAATTATACATGCCTCAATCATAGCTATAAAATGTCATAATTAAGAGTTGGACACATAACTATACTTAAAACTATCATTAAATATGAACACAAATAAAAATATGACTGCACATATTTTTGATCCTAAACTTACTACATGTGCAAACATAGGGGCAGCAAACGCGAGTAACTTAATACATCCTAAACTTAGCCTCTAATCATGATTTTATAATTGGTGGATATTCATTTTTCAACCATTCGTAGTATGTAGTGGTGAAGTATATTAAAATCCAAACTTTTAATAGGGCACTCATCGACTTACAGAACAAAAATTGACCAACTCCACACTAATTTTTACTGCTCAATAACCAAGTTGTAAGCAAATATATGGACCAGTGAAGAAATCAGAGTTCAGATCAACGGGAAAAATAAGACTGATACAAATATAAAATAGTTTGTTTATACTTCGGACAAAAATTTATAGTAAAATTATTAATACACTTACCCACAAGCAATACAAATACAAAAGAAAAACCGTGCAATTTCAGGTTAACTACAATCAATCAGTCATGTATACTTGTAAAACAACAAACGGTCGACTATATTTTCTTTAATTCACACAATAATGCAATGAAAAGATTCTATAATCTAGAACACTATCATAATTTTAAAAATACGAACCCTTAAGATAGTGAAAATACCATAATATACAAAGTTCAAGATGATTACCTCTTCTTGATGTTGCTCATTCTTACCCAATGCAACAAGTTCAAGCTTCTTTTACTAACTGATCAACCTTGAAAAAAAATCATAATATATAAAGAATTAGAACATAACACAAATCAACACCTATTATATATACTTACCTTCACTATGAAAATATATGCCTCCATATATAAGTAATTAAGTGTTATAGTATGTTTGGACTTGTACTAATTTTTGAGCTATAGTTTTGTGTTTAGTTAATATTCTGAACCCTTGTACTACTGGTCATTTTATGATTATTTGCCATTACAGAAACTTGACATTGCTGTAACCAATTACACTGCTAAGGCTTTGCTGGTAATAACTACAGACAAGTCTAGTATGTAACCAAAGGAAATACAAGATCAGTAGATAGTTGATCGCCAAAGTCTGTAAATGATTATTCATAGGCATGCAACACATTACTAAAATATGATCTACTGTGCTACATAATTGAGAAGTGAATATATGTTAATGTTAATATTTAATTTTGGAAATGATTATTTATAGGCCAATACTACATTCTTAGAGTATGTGCTATTGCGCTACATAATTGAGCAGAGAATAGATGTGACTGTTCAGTTTTGGCTACATAAAAGTGCAGTAATAAGTTGGTATATTAAGCTGCTGCATGGTTGGTGAGCTCTTGTGCAAGGAGAGCTCTTGTGCAAGGCAACACTTCTATGAAACCTTAAGCTGTTGCAAAGTTTACGACCTAACATCAGGACCAAAGCGAGGCTCTCCAAATTTCCCAAGGACAAATCCATCTTCGCCACATCAAATCGAGTACGAACCGAATGAATAGATTCGTGCGGTTAAGAATTAATTCAAATAAGACACAATTATAATTGCATGCAACAAACCATGCATAACTGATAATAGGCAACAAGATGATTAAATGACTACTAAAGCATCCATTATTGGTTATTATGTATTAATAGAATAATAAATACAGGGTTCAGTGGTGTAAAGCTAGTCATTGTCTATGTACAAGGCATAATAAGATAATATCACACATTATTTATGCCCCACACATTTCATGATATATAGATACTGAAAACAAGATAATCCTTTTGATGATAACTAGCATAGAAAAACTAGTTAATTGATGGAAATGATTTCAGTTCCATGCACCATACCATCATATATCTTTTGTGTGGTACATGATCAAAGTTCAACAAAGAGACCGTGCAAACATATAATTAATACATTGAATACCTAACCACAAATACAGTGCGAATAACAATCTATATAAATGGCCTGCAAATATTCAGCATGCATAATTACCATAAAATGAATTTTCTTTAATATTTCTAATAATGTGGCGGATTGGATTGGTGGGTATGCTTGCTCATGAATCATGTGACAGTGTTCTCACATTTCTGCTGGTTAACATTTCTTTTTGAATAGTCACTTCACCCATCAACTTTTTTGGTTTAATTCGCTGATATAATGAACCATATAAGAAAAAAGGGTACAGTTTCTTGTTATATATAAAATGAGTTTAATGAATGGCAGTTGCATAGTGAGTCTGGTAAAACGCAAAACCATGTTGTTCATACTGATACATACTATTAATTTATTAATTGAAGGAGTCAAGTAAAACTAATAAAAACATTTAATTACATAGACATATTCACACGTATTTTGAATGTTGAAATTGCGTGGGAAAGCAGCAAAACCACCATTCATGGAACTCACTGCCGTGTGTGTATTCACATACCGAGTCATTTTATGTATTATCACATACTCTCTCTGTAGTGACATTCCTAAAAAAAGGTATAGTCATATCTAATCCAACCACACAGGTGGCCAATTTTGATCAATATTCGTTAACATAAATTATCCAAATATGGTTATTGCAAAGTTGCTGCAAATTTCCTAAGGACCATATTTTACATTGGTCCTTATGTGTTAAAAATCACTACTGGATGGTATAACCAAGTGACAGCAGATAAGTTAACGATTAAATACATCATGCCACAAATTTTTTACTCCATGATAAAATTCAGGGTAGTGTCACAAGGCTAAACCATGTCAATCATTTTGTTAGCAACCGTGACAAGGAACCAAGTGAATAGGAAGTCATTAATTCCTATCACAAAACACTTGCTGCTCTTATTGGAAGATATAGATGAATATGGAATGAATGGACGGTAATTTTTTCAAAACATTTTTAATTAATACCTTTTGAACTCCAAAGTGTAAACGATTCGAAATGCTCGGTTAGAGCAAGCGTAGAATCGAAGGGACACCACAGCTTATGCTTCGTCGAGGACAACGGGTTAGGGTTCGTAAGAGGATTTCGTCGATAGCAAGGAGAGCAAGCGCGACTAGCTTCATCGACGGCAACGGCGGCGAGGGTAGCTGTGTCGATGGCAAGGCGGCGAGCGCGGCGGCGGCAAGGCGGCGAGCTCGGCAACGCCGACGGCAAGGCGACGAGCGCAACGCGGGATAGGATTAGGATTTAGTTTAGGAAATTTTGACGATGAGGTTTATTGTAGTTATTTAATAAATTGAGCGGCCATTGAAATGTTTGGTAGGGTACTCTAATCTTTCACGAAGCGGAAAAGTTATTAAAATTAGCACCGTAAAAAATAAACAGTTACAAATTTACAACTGGCACTTGTGCAAGTGATATAGAAAAGGTTGTAATATGGTTGTTTTGTTGTAGTGTAAGTATTCGAGACGTTATCGAACTCGAATTTACATTCATACTTCCTAAGTCAAATTGGATCAAACTTGATAGTCGGTTATTTAACTATCAAATAAACAAACATCCAATCATGATTTAATTTTCATAACCTCTAAGCCTATATTAATTAAACTTTAATTAATAAAATTACTTTATAAAAGCTAATCAAAAGATATTTTTAAACCCTATTTCCAAACCTCTTGCATTTATTTTTTACTTAAAAAACACAATATAAGTATTTATCAAACATTTTGGAAATTCCATTTCCTTAAAATTCCATGTTAAATGGCCAAACACTTCCCGTTCAAAAACACCACCTCCTATAAAACACAGTTACTTATTCCTTATAAAAATTCATTTTATGAGTTCACTTCACATTTCAACCCACTTAAAAATTTCACACTAGATTTAAAATTTCTTTCAAAAATATCTAAAATGATTTATAAAATCTATTTCTATTTTTAAAACTATTTAATATTCTTCCTTCATAATGTCTTTATAGAATCTCCTTTATAAAATATCATTTTCAAGATATCCTTTATAAATCACTCTAGTTAAAAAAAATATATTTAATAAACCCCTTTTTAAAAATAAGACATTGTTTAAAATAAATTTATAAAATAATAAAATTTGAAAATCGTTTATAACCGTTAAACCCAAATTGTTTTAAGAATTAAAGTTAATTCAAAAATATACTTTAATAATTCTAAAAGAGGCTTAGCAATCCCAATGGTACTAATTTATGTTACCATTCAATTTAATTTCAATTCACTTAACAGTTATTTACGAAGGTCAACATATATGTAAATACAACTTATATCCAAAATGGGGAATAACATATCAGTATGAACTAATTGTCATATACATGTCCAAATAACATAATAGCAGAAGGGTGATTTATTATGCTAAATAGATGTCCAAATAATTCGATCAATTAATAGTAGAACAAAAATTCATTCTACTAAACACATGTCTTGCAACAATCTGAATTCCAATGGTCTGGATTTTTCATAAAAGTACCAAAAACTAAGCCCAGTGAAGCCCGAGTTGGGTATCTAGTATCCTATAAATAGGTAAAGATAAATATATCAGAGATTAATTAATTATCTCATAGCGGTATTGACTAAAATATAATAGTAAGTAAACACTCATCCAAATAATAACACTTTCCAAGCAAGTGTCGTAAAGCTGAGAAGTCTCTACCATCTACCTAACGTGTAGGATTTTATAAGGAGGGATCAGAAAAAAAGTTCTGGTTAATGAATCAAAAATATACTTCTAGGCTTAATTCTACATATATCGTTTTATTTCCATTTACTCTTATATTAGGCTCATTAGGTTATAATACTCTCGCCTCTGTTCGTGAATTGTGCCCATCTACTCCATAGTAGATTAAAACTAATAATTAATATATGCATATATGTAGCTATATGCACAACAACCATATTAGTCCTAGGTACCACCTATGGTACCTTCCGTATCCTCCTCGAAAAGAGCTCCATCATCTAACTTCGAGAGCTTTCTGTAACTACATTCCGCTTCGTAAGGCCTACGATGCAGATGATCCACTGTCTTGCTCCACGAGCGTTTCATAGCTGCATCCATAAACACCGCTACATAAAGCCTACAATATAGATGCTCCACTACTTGCTTAAAACGTAAATTGTGTCAGCACTAGTCTATACCACTGCTCGGGCATTCACAATGGACCACCTAGTATGTACATTGAGGACTACGTAATCGTTGTATCAACTACCTTAATCCTGCCAACAAGGTCTACCTTGTACGGAATTCAGTTGGAGATTTTCTGTATCTTTAAAGGACTGCTTCGTTAGGCCTACAGTACAGAGATTCGAGTTAGTTTGTCCCTTTCTCATAGTGGTTATGGCCCCACGCAGCCTCCCCTCAACTAATCGAAAGACTTCTAAAGTGTTAAGTGGTCGTGCCCTACTGCAAACAATCTAACATCCAATTGGTGTTGCCCATCAATCCAATGTCTCGATAGTGAAAGAATCATTGGCATGTTGGTTTAACTCTAGTCTTTTCCGAAATCGCTCTTGGTCTTGGTGCTGGCTAATATCCTCGTGTGACTATCCTTCACTTTACTTATATGTACTGAACATATGAATACCCTACTCCGAATACCAAACCCTTATGACTGCTTACAGAGGTCCGCTTCGTTAAGCCTACAATGCAAATGCAGTCAAGGCATACTCTCTTGATGGAACACCTACAGACTGCCTTCGGGGATGCATCTTCGTTTGGCTTACCCAGAGGGCCATCCTAGTGATACTCATGTCCCATTGAAGTCTCGTACTTCCTTCAAGCCCAAAAATTCTAAGTTGGACGTGATTCTCCATTGCTGGAATCCATGATGGACTGCTTCATTAGGCGCTTCATTCTTTGGGCTACTCCAAACGTAATTCGATTATTTTATTATACCCTAAGTCTAATCTTTTAATTTGCATTGAGGTTGCTTTCTTACTCTATTGGCTAATTATTTAACTTAATTAGCATATTTGTGCCCTCATCTCATTTCTACTTTTTGTGAGATTACCATAGATCTAACAAGGAATACTGTTAGTATAAGCCACATTTATTATCTTGCTTATTTTACTTAATATATAAATCCTTAAGTTCAATGAGATAAGCCTCTTTTACCATTTCTGATTTATTTTCTTATTGGCTTAGTATAAGTGGCTTAAATAAGCTTCTGCCACTATTTTCTACTACCATTGCTTACAACTTACTATAAGTCTCATGATAAGCTTTTCCATTCTTATTTCATAATTATAACCTATGTTATAATTCTACTTGTAATTATTATTTTTTCTTCTTTTATAGTCCGTTATATAATTACAAGCATTTCTTATCTGTTCTAGTTTGCCTTCTTTTATTAGGATATGGAATTTTCTTTAATTCTCTAATATTACATAATTCACTTATCATAATAGTTGCCTATTTGAATAACATGCGCAATAAATGCAGACTTAGGCTCATTAATTTTTACAGGTTCAAATTCTTGATTGATAATTTTCTTGTTTCAATTCATACTTTACTTTATTGTCTTCTATTTTAGGAAGAAATTCTATTTTATTTAGTTGGTTATGAATACTATATAATCCATTTCCATATCTTAATATTGGATAATACTATAAACAATAATCTATAACTGCAATATATTTCTTTTACTAGTTTGAGGTAGTGTAAAATACAACGGTTACTCTATTTTACACTAGCTCCCCTTTTTATTTCTTTTATTCTTACAGTTATGTTTATTGCTATCATTTAGATGTTAAGTTATGAAAATATGTCATATTCTCTAAACCGACCAATTAATCTAATAATTACTCCCAAATTAACTTTTCTCCTTTTAATGCAATTTATTATAATAATTCTATTCCTCAGACTTTTATTATTTTACATCTTCATTTCAGTATTCCTAATTATTTAATCCATATTTGCATTTAATCTGTGCTAATCCATACGCAAGAAAAATGAGAGGATAAAAGAAAACCGATGCTTGCATAAAATCCAAAACGTTGAAAAAGATATAATAAGGCATAGAAAATAGTATATAAATACTAATATTGTATATAAACTGCAAGTTTTCTTATAGTTCATCATAATTTAATTATTGATTAATTACTGAATATAATTTTTTAAACGGAATCTAACGATAATATATCTTAAACTTAAAAGATATATATAAGTAAATCCACCCATCTGTCGTCCTTAGCTTCGCTTGTGCTTCGCTTGACTCCATAATCTTTTTTTTAGGGAAACTAGAGTGTAGCGTATGACTATACAACCGATTAGATATTAATATAAATTAGTAGTAGTCGACCAACAGGCCTGATCGATAGCCAAAAATAACTTTCGCGGACCAATCTGGTCCCAAGTTCTGCATACACAGAAAGAAATATACACAAAAAGTAGCAGCATTGTGTCAAAGTACCAAGCCAGAGTAAGAGCATTACTACCACCGACTATTAAGGTGATGATCATACATATGAGTCAGAAAGGTGCCAGCAAGAAGAGACTTCCCATGTACTTCCCCATTAGTCAGTAGGAGCATTGTCACTGGGAGGGAGACGCAGATTGAAAGGCATCCTTCGCGCAGATCTTGTCCAGAGAGAAAACAAATAGGAGATTCGGTTACAAATTCCTTTAATATTGCGTTTGGACTTGTTGAAAACGTATGCATTTCTTTCCAGATGCACCAATTGTAAATGGCAATGAAGGAGTCGAGTTTTCTATCCGAAGGGTTATACTGCAAGTAGTCAAAGAACGAGTGGAGGCAGGGATGTAGCTGATTAGATTAGCACAGGTTGAGGCCCAAATGTAGTAGGAAAAATCACAGCCAAAAAAGAGATGAGGGTTCATCTTGCATAGAGCAGAAGGCACAAAAAGGGTCTAGAGGGATATTCATTCGTCTAAGTATCTTTGGTGTTGATACGAGCATGGATGAGGCACCATTGAAAAAAAGGATGCGGGGAAGGAGTCTGCATTTCCATAGTCTTGCGAAAGAGAATGATATGCCTGGGTGGTTAAGGAATGAGTAGCATGAGGCGACTATAAAGCCTTTCTCAAGAGATAAGGCCCAGGTATATTGGTCTTTTGTGTTAGAGAGCTAGAGAGAAAGGAGCAGGTTAGTGGCTGAAGTGAGATCGTTCAAGGTGTTAAGGTCAAAGAGAGCTGGGGACACAGGCAGTTTGGGCCAAGGGTTGAAATCTCGCCAACTGATGAGTTATGTTGGGAGGTACGGGAAAATAGGTTAGAGAATGAGCGGGCGAGGGGTGTTTGATTATGCCATATGTCTAGCCAGAAAAGACAGCTACTATAATGACCCGAAATTTTCGATAATTAAATTCTGTTAATTTAATAAGTTTTGGTAATTTAATTCGGAAAGGAAATAAAAATTTGTAATTTAATAATGGAATCACTATAATAAAGGTGATAATGTTAATGCAAGTTAATAAATAACTAAATTAGTGCAAACCCAATTAATTGAAACAATGGAAAGATTATAATTGATTGTATTTAGTAAATTGGGAAATAAATTTTAATAAATGTAATTAAATATTATGTTAATGTAAATTAAGATAATATTTGAAGGTAATGTCAATTCCATTTATAATATGACAATAGGTTGATTTAAAGAATGGAAAACAAGATGTATTAATTTATTTGAATTTAAATTTTAGTGATTGGGTTTATTGCAAATAAATAGAATTAAATATTTAGATATTACGTTAATGGGAAATTAAGAGAAATTTGGAGATTTTAATGTAATAAATCATGAACCAATGTTAGTGGCATCCCTTATTGTGATAAAAATGTGAACAACAAGGTTTAAAATTTTAATAAATGGATTTTTGAATTTTAAATGTATAAATTTCTGAATTTGATGGAATTGCAATTAAACACCGAAATTGATGGATTAATCAATTTTAATTGACATCTAAATTTTTTTAAATTACTGCAATTGTTTAAGAATTTTTTTGATAAGATTTGTTAATTTTTGAATTGAAAATGAAAAAGTGATTTAATTAATTATTAATTTATTTAATTAACTGGAAAATAGCCATTTTGGCCACTGACTCGGATTTCGACGAAACTAGTTTAATCAGATCCATAACGGTGAATTATTGTAGGATTTCAAGTTTCGTAGCGATCGGACTTTTCATTTGATCGTACGGGCTCGAAACGCCTAGAAATCAATGAAATTGAAATCAATTTGAAATAACTTGATTTTAGCATAACTTCTTCATACAATGGAATTTGGGCTTGAAACTTGTTCCATTGATTTTAAAATATTCCGAAACATCTATTTTGATATATGGATTGACCCAATTTCGTTTCGGGGTCAGAATGGGCTTTTCGGGCCATTTATCGTTCAACGTGTGAACCGATCTTGTCCATTCATCTCTATTTCTGACCTACCTATATATAACTCGTTATAAACCCTAAACTATTTCTTATGTTCATTATTCTGCACATACAATTCTATTTGCTTCTCCTCTTCAATGGTAGACAGAACCCTAAATCACAAAGTGCAATTTCAAAGCCAAAAATTCAAACTCCTCAAATTATATCAAATTTTATATCAATTTGAAGCTCTCGACGAGCGCATCGCAGATCTGTAATTCGTTTTCCAATTTGGGTCACTGTTTGGCTAGAAATTGAAGAGAAAATATTAGTCGTTCATCATGTTCCGATGAACGTCGATGGATCGCCAAACCGCTTGTACCTTGTGCAGAGGGGACCGAGGGGATGGCATCGGTGTGTTCGTTCGATGATTCAATGGTTAGATTGGCTGCGAAAATTCAATTAGGTCATGAAAAAAACGTGGCGGCGACTGCGTCGTTGGGGCGCGTGGGGGCGTCGAGCTTGGTCGGCCGGAGGTGAGCATCGAGGGGGCGTCGACTGGCCTGGCAGTTGTCGAGCGTTGGCGCGGTGATTGCTCGAAGTGGCGACGCGCGTTTTTGGTTGAACGAGTGGGTTCAGGTAGGTTTTCGACTATGTAAGTGGAGATGATGACGTGTAGCATATTTTATTATTCTATTTATTATAAATTTAAATCGTCTAACTTTAAATGTTAATAACTTGTGTATATGAGGTCCGATTTACGCGTGGTTTTCTCCGCTAGGATCATATGGGAATTCCGGACATTTTGACGTGAGTTTGGACGAATTCTGAGACTGTTCAAATTTTGGGTTTAAATTGGATTTAAATTCAATTTAAATTCAAAAGGTGAGTGTTTTAATCCACTCACAACTTCTAAAATTTCTTATATCTATTAAATTAAATTTTGATGTGATTACAAATTTATTTATGACTGCTTAGCATATTTTAATCATCATCCCAGTTAAATTGAATTTATTGAATTAAATTGTTATTTAATTTATTATTGCATATAAACTGCCCATTAAATTGTTATTTAATTTATTATTGCATATAAACTGCCAGTTAAATTGTTAGTTAATTTATTATTGAATATAAACTGCAAGTAAATACTTATTATTTATTATCTGTTCTATATTGATGTTATTGATTAAATTGGATGATGATTGCGATAAATGTTTGATGATTGATAGTGAATGAATGGATGTTGTATTTTATATTGTCATAAACTGCAAGTTGTTATGGATTTTTATTTCATTCGGGATTGCAGTTTGAAATGATATATAACCGTATTTATATTTTAAATTACGGATTGAAATGATAAATACCCATATCACTTGACCATAGGATAGAAAATTATATACAGACACCATGGTCTATATATATATAAATATTTTGAAATTGATTTCTATGGTTTTGTAAAGAAATATATGGTTTAATATCAATATTGATTTAGATACTATATAAATGTTATTTTATTATTGATTTTTAGCTATGTATAAATTTGTTTTGAAATGTAAAATAAGTTGAATAATAAAGTTTGATTGTTTTATATAATATGGTTAAGTATCTTTGTAACGATCCCGAATTTTAATTTATTTTAAATTGAGAATTTAAATGAATTTTTGAATTAAAATTATAAAATTGATCATAAATGGAAGCGAGTTTCCTCGATTCAAATAGAAAATATATATATATATATATATATATATAGCCATATGAATTTGAAAATTGTATATATGAGAATATATATGTATATATTGGATTTTTAAATAAATTCTTAAATAAATGGTTTTGAAAAATAAATAATATACTTTAGACACAAGTATAGAAATAAATAAATAAATTGATTTAAAAATTTATAAATGATGATAATTTGAGTTATATAAAATATATGTGTACAAAGAGAAATGTAAAACAATAATTTTTAAAATAAAATTTATGATAATTATTTAAACTAAAAGTAGAAGTAAATATGCTAGGCAAGTATATATAAAAAAAAAAGTTGTAAATAAATTTCAAAGTAACAAGGCCTAAACAAATATAAAAGTAAACATGTAGGCTGAGAAAACAAGTAAACAAGAAAATGTAAATATATTTAATAGCTTGCAAAAGAAAGGATAAGCATACATTCAAGTATGGTACAAACAAATGAAAATGTAAGTACACAACATATTAGCCACCACATTTTCATAAAAATATGTGTTGCATGTAAAGTGAATATTGGTTTTGCACATAATAAACTAAAGTGTTTTAGTATGTAGAAGCAAACCTGCAAAGTAAAATCAAAATAAAATAAAGTTAAAAAAATAAAAAAATATGCATAAATAAGTACAAACAAAACATAACTAAAATAAGAGGTACATAAGCATGGGCTGTAAACATAAAAGAATAGGAAGCATGGGAACAAAGCATCTTCAGCCATGACTTGCTTATACCTTCCCCTGTACACAATCTTCATTTATATATATACACATCCACAAACCTTTATTCATTCGTTCAACAAGTCTTAGCAAAGATCATAATAATAAAAAGGAAAACACCTCTGATCAAAACATTAACAAACCAGAAAACAAATTCAACTTAATCAAGCAATGCAAAGTTCATGCAAGTTTAAAAGCAAATCCAGTTTCCAGTTTTTCAGAGAACTTCCAGGCTTGTACTCTCTGTTTCAAACAAAATCAATGTGAGTAACTTATGTTTCTAAAATTTAAAAGTTGAATTGATTTCATATAGGTGTCTGTTGCTATATATAAATATATATATCCTCTGAATATATTTGGAAAACTGGAAAAATCTTGTGTACAGGTTATTGTTATACATGTTCTGTTCTAATATTTTTAAATATCAGACTTTGATTCAAAAATCATTTTCACCTGATTTACTTGATGATTGGGTTTAATGGTAAAACAAGAATTGTTTGTTATTGTATATATTCAAGATTTAAAATTTATTTAAATCAAATAAACTTGTTTATAACCCTGGGAAGAAAGAAACTGAGCAAAGCTTAAATTTGTCAGGAATTGAACTTCTTAATTCTCGAATTCAGGTTTATAAACTGAATTCTTATGGTAAAATATGATTTTTAAAGCAAAAATTATAATTTTTAGATCAAAGAATTAATAGCAGACCCTTGTTGAACTAAAAATGCCTTTTAACCAATTTCTTGCGATCGAAGAATCTGTGAGGGTTGAGATTTTGATGGAAGCTTGCTTGATTTTCAATGGGTTCAGGAAAAATGAAAACAAATTTTTTTGTTGCAAGAATTGATGGTACGAGGTCACATTAGGGTTGCAGTTCCAGTTGTTTTTCTGGTTCTGTAAATTTTTGATGGCGTAACCGTGGGATGATCGAGTTTGACCGGATCTGGAGGGAAGGTGCCTGAGACGTAGACGTAGGGGTCGGCGAAGTCCTGAGGGTTTCGGTGGTCGAGTTTGCCTGAGCGGGGTGGTTTCTGGCGAGTGGGTAGACTTCCTGTTTCGATTGGAAGGGGTGTTTTAGATTTAGGCTATGAAATCTCAGGTTGAGGATCGGGATCGAATGGATGGTCGTTAGTCGACTGCTGGGTGATCGACTCTGGTGACGGAAGTTCGCCACTGGCGAGTGCACGTGCACAGTTGATCGTGTGCACGTCTGAGTTTTTGGGTTCGGTGACGTTTTCAAGCATGTGGGGTTGGAACTCGGGGTCGAGTGCGTGAGAACGACGAATAGACTCGAAGCAGTTTTATAACTTAAAGAAAAAGAGAGGAGAAGATAAGTACTGAAGAAGAAGAAGAAGGCGGGAAGGGTGAGTGACACGGGGAAAATGGGAAGAACTCGAGTTTTGCTCGAGTAAAGTAGTTTTGGGACTCGAAGCAAGTTGCTTCTGGCTCGGGTCGAAGACTGGAACAGGTTTAAACCTGTTTTCTGTTATATACTTTAAAACCTAACCTCAAATTATAAATAAAATAAAAGATTTAAATCAAAGTTTCAAAGCCAAGTTTAATCAAGTGTTTAGATATGAACTAAAATAAATATTTGAATTAGATTTTGATTTAAGTTCTTTTATAAAAAGAATTTCCAATGAAAAGTTAAATAATTGGTTTTCACCTGAATTGGCAAGTTAAAAAGAAATGTATGTTAAGACTTAAATTTCAAATAAAAATTCAAGTAAATTAGTTAGGACTTTTCTTATATAGGTTTATAAATTGATACTTAGATTTGGTTAAAATTAAATATCAAAATCTTAAATTTAAAATGGAAATTGAATCTGAATTTGAAAACGTAATGTTTAAATCCACTTTAATGAAGTCATTAATAAAGTAAATGGATTATCTTAGAAAAATTAAGATATTTAAGTAATTTAATTAGTAAGATAATTAAGAATGACTTATTTATTTAATTTATAAATAAATGATTAGATTAATTTAAAATTAGAAATGATTAATAATGAATTAATCTAAGATAATTTCTTAAGAAAGAAATTAAAGAAATGTTATTAGTTAATAAAGATAATTAACTAGAGATTATTAAGTAATTAAATTAATGTGATTAATTTTGATAATTAATTGGATTTATAGATTAAGATAATCAATTGTAAATTGTTAATTACTTAATGAAAGCAATTAAGGGGTTAATTACTAATTGTAATTAAATTGAATATTTTGATTTAATCAATGATAAAGATAAATTGGTGATTAATGATTTGTTATTATGAGATGATTGCTTAGTGGTAAGTAATTAAATCGTAAATTTCTTGAAATAATTAATTAAGAAGTTAATTAATTATATAATTGGTTTAAAGGTCAATTTAATTAATATGATTAATTATAAATAATATAATTAATTAAAGTGTTTGATTAACTAATTATATCAAATGATTTGAAATTAATAAATCAGGAATTGGATGATTAGTTCATAAGTAATTGAATTAAATTGGAAATAAATTGAATAAATCAGGATTTAATAATGAATTAATCCTGCTTATAAATGTTTATTGAATGCTTATGAATGATTGTACTGTATGAAATGCCTTGAATTGATTATCCTATCTGATTTGTGATATTTTGTTCTGTAGATTGAGCTGTGTATATTTATTTGCATGTGCATATTATCTGTGAATCTGTGAATGGACGATGAGCATTATAGTTTATATCGCTTATCAACTATATTTCTTTGTTTTAACCTGTGATGATTGATGATGTTGCACTATTGTGTTAAAACCCTGGACCACACCATTCACACACAAATATGGATTTCACGAGGAAATCGATTAAGTCACAGATTTAGAAATGATTTATAAAAATTGAATATTTGAATTCAAATGTTTTGGAAATGGAATCGGAATAAATGTGAAAAGCTTTTGGAATGAAATTTCAAGTTAAAATTTATTTTAATTTACTTGATTAAGTTTTGAAATTAAATAATTCAATTTAAATTTGAATTCGATATTTGGAATTGAATTCGATGATTGGAAATTATGGTTAAAGATATTATAAACAGGTTTGTATGAATTTAAACCATTTTAAAGGTATTATTTTTGGGAATTTGAATTTAACCCAAGGATTTCAACTCGTATAAAAGAATCAGATTTTCTGAGATGAAACTGTTTGTTTTCAAAAGATAAAAGCTTTCAGATAAGAAATGGAATTCCTATTTAATTAAGGGAATTTCAAGATTGAATAGAGAAATGATTTTCCTAAGTTATGAATGAATTCTTTTTGAAAGCTATAAATTAAATCTGTTTATTTTTAACAGATTTAAATTGATGATTTGTTTAAATCAAGTTGAAAAGAAATTGTTTTGAAGGTTATAAGTTAAATCTTTGATTTAAAGATTTAACGAGTTAAATCAAATTGAAATGAAAATTGATTTGGAAAATCTGTGAATGAATCTTTTATTTAAAAGATTAAAATGTGAAAATTGTTTAAAACCATTAAAGGTTGTGAAAATAAATCTTTTTGTTTAAAGATTGAAAATGGTAATTTGTTAAGCCATTTGAAGAAAAGTTTTGAGTAATAAGTTGTGACTTAATCGAAATCCAATATCCATATATTTTTGAACTATTTCGCTCACTATTCGGTTTAGCCGGGAGAGGACCTTTGTGTCATATATCCCATTCCGAATATTGATACGTCGTTATGGATAGCATTTGAAGACCGGTGATGAAGACCGGGCATTTGCGAAAGCGATAGGATGACCTATCGATTGTTTCTGCACCGAGTCGCGCCGGTATAGAAACTCCCTAAGTGATGGGAAATCCGATCGGGATTGTGAATATCCGGATTGCAAGGACTTCTTTGTAAGTGCCTTCGGTTCTGTTCAAACCCAGAACAGACTTGTATGGATTGTATGTCTGACATTACAAATTGAGATATAAAGCCGATTTCTTTCAAATATATTTCTGTTGGTGGCGGAGAATTTATTCTCTTAGCTTAACACCCTTCTCTGAGACATACGAGCTCAGAGGTTATATAGTTGATGGTTATCAGCGATATATTCCCAATTTGGTAATGTGACATGCTGAGTGTTGCTGTGAAATGATCATTGTGTTGATTATTTGTGATAGGATCGTTTATTTGATCGTCTATCCTGGTGATCATTTCTATGATCATTTGTTGACCCAAAGCATGGCTTTTGTATAAAGTATGTTTTTGTGGACGTGACTTCGTCGAGCCTCACACCCCGTGAATGGTCAAAACAGGAAAGACGCGGCAAGGTTATGAGGGGTAGCGCCCTTTAGGATGTGTGCATTTCCTTCTGGAAAAGGGTGGTATCATGGTATGGAGCCCAGATACTTACTCATGTTGAAAACACTTTGTTATGATTGTGTGAATTGATTAGAGAGCTCTCGGATAAAGGTCCCAAAGGACCGGGGGATGGCATATTCGGTCAGTTGTTACTCAGTTAGGGGTAACCCGGCCTTGTGTTGGTAGAGATCCGGTTTGGTTCTCGGGGATGTCCATCCAGAGGCATTCTCATGTGGCAATGGGAAGTTCCTTGGCCTGATCATTCGTTGGAAATCCAAAGAAACAATACGAACCTTGTACAGTATTAGTTGTATAACCTGCCATGGAATGTAGCGGTAACCTGCTATTGAACATGGTAGCTATAGTAGGCATAAGTGCGGAATGTCTATGCTGGCTAAGATTTATATTCTACTTTCGAAATGAATTTTTCCTACACTATGCGCTAGTAATAATATCAAATGTTTCTTTTAATGCGTATCAAGCATCTTTGACTATCATAAGGAGAAATCTCCTCCGATTCTGCGTTTGCATTGTGTGTGTGTGCGGGAGGCCTTATGGTAGTCTCATTTTTTAAAAAGCATTGCGAATTGACTTTGAAAATCTTATGTTGAATGTTTTAAAAGATAAATTGTTTTTGTTGCTCACACCAGTCCCACGACTGATCCGGAGTTTATTGTTTCTTTCCTAAACTCTGGGTGCTCATTATTTTCTACACGAGCAGTCTAGAGTTGGGTTTTTCAGATAGTTAGATATAGTGGATTATCTGGAGTTAGTTCAGTCTTTGGATCGCACCAGTCTTGCCTAGCTTGGTGCATTGTTATGGGGAGTTCGAGCTATTGCTGGATTGATTCTTGGAAATGGAGTTGCAGTTCTTCCTTGAAGACTATCTCAGAGTTATTTGTTCCACTGCTAGATGTTATCTATTTTCTTTCCGCTGCTGTTTTACTGTATCATATCTCTGATGTATATTGATATCTATTGGATCATCTGTTGTATCAGATATTGTATCAAAGCTGTATATCAATGTATTATTCTTTTATTCCGCTGTGTTGTTTACTTAATGTTTGTTATAAGCTCCGGCGAATCGGATTTGAACGGTCGAATCTATGACATTCGAATACGATTTGAAGTATGGATGTCGATTTTTGAGCGAGCAAAATTCGTAAGGTTACAATCTTTTAAAATATATTGCATATAGAGTATATAATCACTTTAAAAAAATTAGGTTGGAAGATAAATATGAAATTGATTTGAATTAAATTATTTAAGAATTATACTCAAATAAATTTATTTGAAATTTAAATAAAATTGAGATTTCAAAGGGCATGATTTTTATAACTTGATTTTGGTTTAGAGTGATTTAAATGAATATCAAGTTGATTTAAATGAATATATCAAGTTAAATAAATTGAAGGAATATCCAATTACTTGAAGTTGAAAGGTTTTACTTAAATGATATTGGATTCATTGTGTAAACATTTCAAATCTAAATAATAGCAATTGAATTTGATATTTATGGAATCATCAGAGAATTAGTTTTGAAATGGTGGAATATTTAAAGCTTTGAAATATATGGAAATTGAAATGGTTTATTTGGGGGTTCAAACCTGTATTTAGAATTGATTAGTGAAATTGAAGAAGCTATTTTATTATATAAAGTAATTTAATATTTAAGCCAGTTAAGTGGTGTAGTTATGTTACAAAGTTATGAAATTCAAAGTTTTATGTTTTGAAAGTTTATATTTCAAGAGTTTGGTTTCGAAATATTATAACTTTGAAAGTGTTATGGTTTTAGAAAAGGTTACATTTGAAATAAAATTGATATCATATTGATTTGGTTTTAAAAGGGGAAATGGCATCGTATTTATATGGTTTTGAAATGGATAGTATATTCTGGTTTTGAAGTATAATTATTTTGAAATGACTGTGATGTTATAATAACGTTTGGTTGTTAAAGAGACTGGGATTGGAAGTTGTCATACTCTCTACCAACTCCGCAAACCATTTAACAACCGTGTAAGCGGTGGAGATTCCAGAATGAAGTACGATGGTGGCGGCGTTTCCTTTGAGGTATATACGTGGACCCGACTCCCGTGAGTTGGCATAATGTGATAACCCGAATTTTTGGTCATCTGTAATTGATTAACAAACTGGGTTAATTAATTGAAATACTGAATCTTAAATTTAACAAATGAATCTAATAGTAAATATTATGTTTAAATAAATATTTATTTGATCATATCTTAATATAATCACTTTAAATTGACAAAGTAAAAATAAGTATTGATGATTGTTTAGTAGATTATTTAAATTAAACAAAATTGTTAATTTCAAACCAACAATATTTGTGTTATTTAAGATAATTTTTATTTACTCCAAGTTGAATTTAGGCTTGTTTAAATATATGTATTTATTTTAAATTAACCTTGAATTGGATTTTTAATGAAATTTAAAGATTGAATTTGAATTTGAAATTTAAAAAGCAAGTATATCTTAAATATATGTTATATTGATTTGATCAAAAACACAAGTTAGGAAAATAAATGGTTATATAGATTCATATGTGTATTTACAAAAATCTAAAGCTTATTTATATAAAATAAATACACATTATATTCATGTGAATATCACATAATTAATTATTCATAACTTAAATAAATTTGTAAATAAGAAAGCAACATTTGTAAATTATTAATTAAGCATTGAAAACACTTGTGAACTTATTAATATATGTTAATGGCTATTGTAAACAAGAGTGTATAGGTGTAAGGTAATTAGGACTTAAGGGGACAATTGTAATTAATTTACCCCATAATTTATCAAGTGTCTCAATTATAGTTATTTCCTTTTTAATTTTTTTAATAAGTTATTAGAAAAGAAGAAAACAAGAAAATCTAAAAAATACTTCTAAATCTCTTTGTTCCTCTCAAATAAAAAAAAACTAGCAATTCATTATTGATCAAACTTTATCTTCAATTGAAAACTGAAGTCAGATTTTAGAAAATTCATGTTTAAAATATGCAAAACTAAAAAAAAGAAAAAAAGAAACTGCAAACCTAAATCTGTTTAAAGATTAAACTTCAACTCTAACAAAAGAAGATGGGGTCTGCTGCAGTTTTGAGATCAACTTCAACTAGCATGCAATTTTAAGATCAACTTCAACTAGCATTGCAAAATTCAGATTCAACAATTCATCAGGAGGTGCAAAACTGGTTCAGGAGAATGATAATGTATCTGAGTTGGTTCCTTACTTCTTCAATAAATAAGTGAGTAATCTACATCCTTAAATCTAAAACCTGAGGTATAAATTTGGTAGTAATGAATGATTTAAGATTTGCAGGAATTAATTATCAAGGCTAATGAGTATTAAGTTGAAAGAAAATGTGCATGTTTGTTCAATATATATCCAAGTCTCTGTTTAACAATAATATCTTGTTCATACATATAAAAATCGAATTCTCTTCGTACATAATTTTAGGTTGTGATCCTTGAAGATAAAGTGTGTATGTGGATATGATTTCATTCCTAAAAATAATTTGTACTATATATATTAGGTGATTCATTCGAAAATTTCAAAAAAAAAATGACAGAGTAAATCAATCAATGGCAGAAATTCGATTGTTAAATTTTCAAGATTTGATTATATAACCAGAATTATTATCAAAAAGGATGAATTTTAAAACTAGAATGGGAATTTTAAAATAAATAGAGATCTCGAAATTGTGAGTTGATCAGAAACTGCAATTCTTTAAATTTTTGGCGATTGGGGAAACTTTGGATGTCGTGATCAAGGTGGAAGGAGGTTGGAGGTTAGATGAGCATCAGAAAAATACTCACTTGAATTCTGGGTGACCACGGTGGCAAAACGATGATGATCTAGGGTTTGTGTACAGATTTGGGTTGTCATGGTTCTAGAGGCATTTACATCTACGTGAAAGCATCGGATTGGATATGAGGTATGGAGATGGAAGAAAGGAACTCTGGCAAGGGCATGGGTTCGATGACGTGGTGTCAAACGATCAGAGTTAGGCGTCGGCAAGTAGGTTTGGTGACTAGTTTGTCCAGGTTGGGTGTGCTCGAGTACTATTTTGTTTTCGTGCCCAATTCAAGTTTTGGGTGATCGTGGTCAGAGAAGTAGGTCAACGTCGATTTGTTGTCAATGGTGATGGTG
The DNA here is from genome assembly GCA_030765085.1 of Allium cepa. Lineage (NCBI taxonomy): Eukaryota > Viridiplantae > Streptophyta > Magnoliopsida > Asparagales > Amaryllidaceae > Allium > Allium cepa. The sequence continues at coordinate 177,511,562 of CM060946.1, forward strand.
GTCGGAGCCGCCGCTTTGGACTGTGCATGTGCACGGGAAGATATTGGTGGATGCTGTTTTGTTTGGAAATGAAGAATGGATGGACTCGGGTTTGCACTCGAGAGAGGGCTGTGATGACTCGAGTAATGCTCGGGTATGTTCTCGTGACAATTGATTAACAGGTTTTATAGTGTTAAACAGACAGAGTTAAGGAAATTTTGTTCGAAATAAACTCGGGGAAAATAGTAGTTTAGCACGGGTAATTTAGTTTTGGACTCGAGTTTGTTATAATGGACATCTGGTTTCCTGAAGTTATTTTTTTTATATATAAACAGTTCTAAGTAAAGCATAAACAAAATAAGGGTTTTATAAAAACAAGTTGTAAATTGAAATGAAGCTAGTTTAAATTATTTCATGATAATGTTTTAACCATTTGATTTAAGGAAGTTATAACTTGTTTAACCGGATTTTGATAAGTTAATGTTATGTTAAAATTGAAATTGCATGATTATTTTAAGTAAATGTAAGGTGGAAGCCAAAATGAGGAGTTAATAAATTTTTAAGATAATTAATCAATTGGGTAATTAAATCGTGTAATCAATTTTAAGGGTTTATTTATAAAAGTGGTAAATTGTTTAGGTAATTAAAAACGATTAATTTATTTAAAAGTTGAAATTACTTAATGTAATTATTTAACGATAATTACTTAAAGTTTAGGTATAATTTCTTAATGTCATTAATTAAGGTAGGTAATTAATGAGGTGTGAATACTTAGTGAATTACTTTGTGAAAAATCACTGGATGTAATTTATTAAAAGGAAATTTCTTGATGGAAAGTAATTATAAAATAATTACTTAGTGAAAGAAATTTAATGATAATTACTCAGTATAATTAAAGGATTGATTAGTAGAAATAATCAAGGAGTTGGTTTAATAGATGGAGTAATCCAGGTAAGTTGATTTCTGATTGGGGCTAATCAAGGTTGATTAATGAATGTAATTAAGTTAAAGGTTAATTATGAAATGAAATTTAAGAATAATTAACTAATAAAAGTAATTAGAGGATCATTAATTAATGTAAGTAAGGAAGTGATAAATCTTGCTTATTAAGGATTGAATGATGATAAGTGCTTTAGATTGGGTGATATCTCTGATATGAACTGCTTTATGATATGATATATGGGATAGATTGTGATAATGTGATTTTCTATCAACTATGAATTTAAGTATAAAAATGTTATCTGGTATTTAAGTTGAATTGTATTTAATTGGATAACTTGGTCTTAGATGACATTGGTGTGACGCCCCACCCCGAGACCCACATTAGTAAAGAGAATTAACGAGTAATTCCGTCTACTAATGCAGAGAATAGGGCTGGTTAAGGGCGACCGAATAGTAATGCACTAGCTAATGACTAAGAATGTCGATGCTTACCATTTTTTTCGCGAATCTCAAGGAGTCGACATACTCAGTGATTAACTAATACGATACTACACGGCTAACGGGTCTATTCAGAACAAAGCACAATAACATCATAACATGTCACAGAAACAACAGCCACAGATAATATGTATACTGATACAAAACCAAACATCTGATGTAATACCATTCACCACATAATGTAATACAACATCATCCCATAAAAGAATATATACATGAAGTGATAAATAAAAGATCCATCAAAAGTGGAGATATCCAAGTCCATAGTCATGAGCCCACAAAAGATAGCAAAACGGATCCAAGCATAAAGGATAGTCATCCAACCTAACCTGCAACTCGGTCTGACCCGAGTGATAAACACACGGGTCAGGCAACTGAATCTTATCGTTAGAAAGGAAATACGATAAGGTATAAGGGAAACATACATCAAGGGGCCAATAATTGATAAGAATGACTAAGGTTGATATCAAGAATTATCTATCTCTAAGAATGGTATAATTCTACACTTACTTGGGTTAATACTAGGGGATTCATGCATATAAAGAAAACATCCAAATATGATACATGAATAAATAAACTTCTCAAAGTAGTAAATGAAACCCAAGTATAAAACCATAAAATTGAAATCACCAAAATCCTCAAGAACTCATATTTCGCCTTATTCATCTCTATAAGGCTAAGTAAACATATCAAAATATGGTGAAATCAAAATTCTCTTAACTCATAAAATAAATCTCAGATTGGCCAATAATTACATGCTAAAGCATGTTGCACGTGCTAAAGTTCTCAGACTAGTGCTAGTAATATAGTTAGGTACCCACATGACTCTTTAAGGCGACCGAAGTCACCCTTTCCTAGATTCTTAATTTCCCAGATTCTCAGATTCCCAGATTCTCAGATGACCCAAAGGTCATAGCACTAGTAATTCCCAGAATGTGTCAGAAACTCTCGGATAGTAACCCGAAAAGTGGTTACGTACGTCCCATACCGTACGTCCTCACTCAGCGGTTTTCTAGCCGCTAGTCGATGCCACACTAACAAAAGCATCAAAATCTCAAAGAATTGCCTCATGTCATTGGCGTAAGGCATAAAATACCTAACATGTCTAATCTCATTGACAAGTGGAAAATTCCATAAAATTATAAATCTAAGAAAATCTCATATAAAACAATTGCCTCATATCATCGGCAATAATGTTTTTCCCAAAATAGTCCCATGTCGTATATGCTCTCGAATACGAAATATTAGACTAAAGTTATTAGTCTAAAAGACTAATATAACACTTTATCCCAGACCACAAAGTGGTAAATCCCAAGGAGGAAATCAAAAAGATTTCTCAATGTCGTTTCGATCGTACAAGTCCATAATTAACCGATTAAGTGAATGCACGAGTCCCATTCCTCGCGGATTTACTAAATCGTTTAATTTATTTTCTTATACGTCCGAAAGTATTTATATATATATATATATAGTAAAAATAAGTAAAATTATACATATAATATTTTTCATGAGAAAACATGATTTTAAAACAATTTCCAGCAATTTATAGAAAAGATTTTAGAGAGAAAACGGCTTATTTTCAGAGTTTTTAATAAATTATAAAATCTTAGAAAATAAGAAAAATCCTCAAATCCCCAACCATATATGATTTCTTTATCCAATGGTTTAATCATCTAATCTCAACAATTAGCAAATCATGTAAAAGAGAAAGAACAAAAAAAATCATCATAAAAAAAAACTAATCAACCAAAGCAAATACAACACCCAAGGCTACATGCAAGTGCTCAGGACAGCGATCTTGCATCAGCTATTTCGACCCTTTAATCTCAAAATTTCAGAAAGTGATACAAATGAAATTTGTCACAATCTTCCTGTAGTTTCCAGAACTATAAAAATTATAGAATTTGGATAAGAAACGCAAAAGTTATGCACAAAATACTAACTCAGGTCTGCACAAAACACTGAGTTTTCAACAACAACAGGACATCGAGTTTGTAAGAGGTTTTTCAACATTTTAATCAACGAATTATCGAAAGTGATACAAATAAAAGTTGTCACATTCTTTCTGCAGTTTCCAAAACTTCAAAAATTAATGGATTTGGATAAGAAACGCAAAAGTTATGTGCAAAATACTAGCTTAGGTTTGCACAAAACGAAAACAGAATCAGAATTGAAATCACTCGATCCAGCCACTTCGACAACTGATTTCACTGATCAAACCATTTCTGAACACAATGAAAATTTGCATGATTAAACTAGACACATAGACCTTCAAAATGACACCAAGATTGCCTCAATCCGACACCGGATGAGGGAGATATAGCCAAAACAAAATATGCTATTTTCAGCAACAAAGCACAAACAAATTGAATATACTGTATGTATATTCAAGCATAGAATTCAAAAGGTTTTTGCTTTATGGCAGCGAAATTTCTTGTTTACAGTTGCTGTAAGTTTGCTAACTTACCTTTTGCGGCAAAAAGGGGTGAAATTGGCTGCAAGATGAGATCTTCAAGCTAGCAATGGCCTAGGCAGTACCTATAGTTGCTGAAAAAATGAACATGCAAAGGAGAAAACCCATTAAAACAACAATAGTAACTGAAACTAAGATTTTTCCCGGATTTAAGATGGAGATTGGTTAGGAGATTAGCTGAATTTAATTTTTAGATGAGAGAATCTCTTAATTTCGTGTGGAATTAATTAAGATTTAGCAAGGGTTTGAGGTTGCCATTGATTTTTCTTTTGAGCTTCTGTTACTAACAGGAGGAGGAGATAGGAGAAGGAAATTGTACGTACGCTATTTTCCTCACCAGAAACTTCTTTATGGGCTAATGGATCAACACTTCAGCCCAAAAACATACTTAGCCAAAAATTCTAATTTATGTTTTTATTATGTATATAATGTTATTTCTCTCATATTTTACACATTTTATATCCGAATTCAACGAAATAAAATGTGTTGGATTCGTTAAAACACAAGGAATCAAATAAAAAGAATAAAATTATATTTTACCAAGTTTTATTATATATTTACCATTTATTCCCTATTTATGGCAAATTTACACTATTTATCCAACTAATGTAAATATGGACATATTTTGTCAAATAAAATGGGTTATCTCATTTTATTATGGGGGAATGTTTTATTTTTAACTCCCCAAAATATTTATCCCCATTATATATCATTTATAACATGATTAATTATTTATTCAACACTTTTCCTGGTGTATATAAAAAAAAATGTAATTTAGACATCACATATATTATTGCCAAATTGTGCATGCTAATGGAATATAGGCACAAATCTCTATTCAAAAGTCATGAAACAAAGAGATATTATATATTTTTTATTCCATTCCCATATATGTATTACACAACCCCAAAATATATACTCCCCTTTTCATTTTCTTTCTTCCTAAATTTATTTCAAATCATAAAATTGAAATAAATCTCATTTTATTTTATTCTCCTAAGATTAACTCACATAATATTGTTCTATCCCTAACAACAATATTATCCTCATTTTCTCCCCATTAATTTAATTAATGAATCTAATATTGAATCATAACTATAATTATGACTTAATACTAGCGGTAATCTCCAACCAGGGTTGTTACAGACTTCCCCTCTTAACAAAATTGCGTCCACGCAATTTCTAAAGGAAAAACCCATAATAATGCAATAATTCACTCAAAAGAAACAAGAAAAGGCTTGAGAAAGAAAGTTCTCACCGATGTCAAATGAAGAAAGAAAACCCGGAAAAGAACGCTCGATATATTCTCTGGTTTCCCAAGTGCAATCTTTCGGATTCTCCGACCATTGAATCTTAACAAGAGAAACGTTCTTGCTTCGAAGGCGTTTCACCTCCGAATCAAGAACGCGAATAGGCTGCTGAGAAGTAGATAAACTCGGTGAAATCTCAAGCTCAAGCTGCTCGGAAGGATCAATGACTGAATCTGAATCTCGAATACATTTCCGAAGCTGAGAAACGTGGAAGACATCATGAATACCCGATAAATGAGATGGCAGGGACAATCGATATGCTACAGGACCAATGCGCTCAATAATCGGAAATGGTCCTATAAAGCGAGGAGCCAATTTCCCAGTGGAGCTAAAGCGCATTACTCCCTTCATAGGGGATACACGAAGGAATACATGATCACCCACTGCGAATTCTAGAGGCTTCCTACGGTTGTCCGCGTAGGATTTCTGACGATTCTGTGCCTCTTTCATCCGCTGTCTAATCAAAGATATCTTCTCAGAAGACTCACGAATCGAATCAGGACCGAGAATGAACTTCTCGCCCGATTCTAACCAACAAGAAGGCGAACGGCACGGTCTACCATAAAGAGCCTCAAAGGGTGCCATACCGATACTGGATTGGAAGCTATTATTATAAGAGAATTCAACCAATGGAACGTGATCTTCCCAAGAGCCACCGAAATCGAGAATACACGCACGGAGGAGGTCTTCAAGCACACGATTCACCCTCTCAGTCTGACCATCAGACTGGGGATGATAAGCTGTAGAGATATTTAGCTTTGTTCCCAAAGCTTGCTGAAAGCTTGTCCAGAAGTGACTAGTGAACAACGGATCACGATCACAAACTATCGAAGAAGGAACACCATGTAATCGAACAATTTCCTTAATATAAAGCTTCGCTAAAAGAGGAGCATTCCTATTAGATTTAATAGGGATGAAATGGGCAGATTTATTAAGACGATCCACAATAACCCAAATGCTAGAATGACCCGACCTCGAACGAGGTAGGCCGTCAACGAAGTCCATCGATACTTGGTCCCACTTCCACTGTGGAACCTCAAGAGGCTGAAGAAGACCGGATGGCCGCTGATGCTCGGCCTTAACAAGCTGACAGGTAGGACACTGGCTCACATATCTCGCAACATCACGCTTCATACCATCCCAATAATAAAGACGATGCATATCCGCATACATTTTACTGCTACCCGGATGGATGGTATACTTAGAGCGATGACAATCATCAAGTATGTCACGCCTAAGTGCTGAATCAGATGGAACAATTATACGGTTCCTCAGACGAAGGCAACCATGAGAATCAATCGAATAATCCCGCAAATCCTCATTACGGGACTCAGATGAGCAAGACTGAATGAGGCGCATAATATAAGCATCACGTCTCTGGGCCTCAGAGATACGATCAAGGAGAGAAGGTCGAGCCACCATACTGAATAATAAGACCGGTGAATCAGATGACGGTGCTCGATCACGAATGTCGAAGCTGGATAAGGTCTCAAGAACATCCCATTCGGCTAACATCATGGAAACAACTGCCGAATGCTTGCGGCTAAGCGCATCAGCTACACGATTACCCTTGCCAGGGGTATACTCGATATCAAAGTCATATGAGGCGAGAAACTCTAACCATCGCTGTTGCCTCATACTAAGATCTTTCTGCGAAAAGAGATACTTGAGAGACTTATGATCGGTGTAAAGAATGAAGTGCTCTCCCAAAAGAAAATGACGCCACATCTTCAAAGCGAAGACGATAGCTGCAAGCTCTAAGTCATGGGTAGCATACCGAATCTCATTCGGACGTAATTGCCTTGAAGCGTAGGCAACAACCCGATCCTTCTGCATAAGAACCGCACCAAGACCACTAAGGCTGGCATCAGTATAGACGATGAGATCCTGATTCCCCTCAGGAACTACAAGCACGGGAGCATGAGTAAGAAGTTCCTTCAATCTCCGGAAGGAAGTCTCACACTTATCAGACCAAATATAACGAACACCCTTCCTAGTAAGACTAGTAAGAGGAAGAGCGATACGAGAGAAATCCTTAATGAAACGGCGATAATAACCCGCTAAACCCAGAAAGCTACGAATCTCATGAACATTCTCAGGCCTCTTCCAATTCTGAATAGCCTCAATCTTAGACGGATCGACTGAGATGCCATTGGAAGATACAACATGACCTAAGAATTTCACTTGCTTCTCCCAGAAGTGACATTTAGAAAGCTTTGCCTTGAGTTGATGCTTGCGGAGAGTACTCAAGACAATTCTAAGATGTCGAGCATGATCTTCTTCGGATCTAGAATAAACTAAGATGTCATCGATGAATACAAGGACGAACTTATCGAGATATTCCCTGAATACTCGATTCATGAGATCAACAAAGAAAGCAGGAGCATTCGTCAATCCGAATGGCATGACGAGCCACTCATATGAACCATATCGAGTGCGGAAAGCTGTAAGTGGAATGCTATCTTCCGCAACACGAAGCTGATGAAAACCCGTGGCTAGGTCCAACTGAGAAAAGACCTTTGCACCACTCAACTGATCGAACATGTCATCAATACGAGGCAAGGGATAGCGATTCTTGATGGTTAACTCATTAAGCTTGCGATAGTCGACGCAGAGCCTAAGAGTACCATCGGACTTCCTCACGAATACCACCGCGGCACCCCACGGTGAAGAACTAGATCGAATGAAGTGTTTAGCTTCGAGCTCAATGAGTTGCTTCTTAAGTTCCTCATTCTCTTTAGTAGACATCCTCGTGGGAGGACGACTAACGGGTTGCGCACCAGGGATGAGGTCAATACGAAACTCTATGGCCCGCTTGGGTGGCAAACCCGAAACAGGCTAAAAAACATCAGCGAAGTCACAAACAATCGGAATACGAGACACATCATCATCACTGTCTCGCGAATCAAGAGCATGCAAAGATGCTAAGGAATCAACATCGGTATCCCGGAGAACTAGGGATAACTGAGAAGAGGAATCTGGATGTCGAAGATAAATGACTCTTTCTGAACAAATAATCCTGGCATCGTATCGAACTAGCCAGTCCATACCAAAGATCATATCAAAACCAAGCGATGGAATCACGTGCAGATTCGCATGGAAAGAAAACCCACAAAGCATAACCTCAACATCATCACAATATAAGCTAAGGGTTGCAGACCCCCCAATAGGATTTGAAATCTGCAAAGAAGTAAGCAAACAAGAAACATCTAAAGAACAAGCATCCACGAGTTCCTTTGATACGAATGAGTGTGACGCACCCGTATCAAAGAGCACTCTAATCGATCGATCATGAAATAGAATGGAACCTTCAAGAACAGAAGGAAATATACCTTTCGGCTGAGATGCATCACTAGAAGCTGCTGCAATATTCAGATTTCCCGGACGAGAACCTTTGTTCTTCTTAGGACAAGAGAAAGCCATATGTCCTTCGGCCTTGCAATAATTGCACTTCTTAGGCTTTGGACATTCACGGGCTGGATGGTTAGGAGAACCGCAGTTGTAGCATGCGAAAGGCTTAGGCTGAGAAGGAGCTTGAGATTGAGAAGAAGACGATCCACCTTGTTTCTTCTTCTTGGAATGCGGAAATCGAGACTTGCGGAAAGGAAACTTCTTCTTTTTAGGATTGGACAGAGGACCACCTTCGTCATCACTCTCTTTCTCATTCTCCACTGTCTCGAGATTGAGAGCTGCATCAACTAATTCTTCAAAAGATAACTTGAGTTGGAGCATCAAAGCTTTCTTCAAATATTTCTTAAGTCCAGATACGAACTTAAGATTTTTCTTGTATGGAGTATCAATGAATTCCAACCCATACTTAGATAGAGACTCGAAGGAGGAGACATAATCAGATACCGATGACTTGCCTTGCTTCAACTCAATAAAGCGACAAGTGAGATGAGCCTTCTCAGAAGCGGGAATAAACTTAAGCTCAAATCTATCTCGAAACTGCTGCCATGTGAGGGTAGTCTCATCCACCTCAGCTATAAGAAGCTCGTACCAGTCAAGAGCACGCTCTTGTAGCATACTAGATGCCACAAGAACTCGATAATGATCAGATAAGTCCATACGAAGAAACACACGCTCGCAAATGCGAAGCCAAGCATGCACATCAAGAACTGACTCGGAGCCTTTGAATGGCTTGCCTCCGAGATGAGTGAAATCACTGCATAGACGTGCGAATACAGATTGGCGAGGAGATGAAGATGGGATAGGAGCGGGAGGTTGTGTGCTCCCAAGAAGCTCTCGAATCTGATCGGTAGTCATATAAATGCCTTCGGGTCGAGAACCACTGGACGGTCCTGCTGCCGAAGTGCGACCTCTACCTCTACCAGACATAGCTGAAAGATAAGATAAGAAAAGATTATTCACAGGGTAGACATATATATCGCAATAAAAATGCAGTAGGTAAGGAATACTACGGAATAATATTTAACATTCCTAGACGTATTCCCTCCTATCTACCCCGAAGGAATTGAAAGGATAAGGACATGACTAGGTTTGGCCACTTCTAAGGGATGAGATGCATAAAGGTGTTACACTAGATGTATGGTCCTTAGCGTCTGCTGTTCTGTATTTATTCTATTTTGTTCTGAAAGCTAGCTCTGATACCAAGCTGTGACGCCCCACCCCGAGACCCACATTAGTAAAGAGAATTAACGAGTAATTCCGTCTACTAATGCAGAGAATAGGGCTGGTTAAGGGCGACCGAATAGTAATGCACTAGCTAATGACTAAGAATGTCGATGCTTACCATTTTTTTCGCGAATCTCAAGGAGTCGACATACTCAGTGATTAACTAATACGATACTACACGGCTAACGGGTCTATTCAGAACAAAGCACAATAACATCATAACATGTCACAGAAACAACAGCCACAGATAATATGTATACTGATACAAAACCAAACATCTGATGTAATACCATTCACCACATAATGTAATACAACATCATCCCATAAAAGAATATATACATGAAGTGATAAATAAAAGATCCATCAAAAGTGGAGATATCCAAGTCCATAGTCATGAGCCCACAAAAGATAGCAAAACGGATCCAAGCATAAAGGATAGTCATCCAACCTAACCTGCAACTCGGTCTGACCCGAGTGATAAACACACGGGTCAGGCAACTGAATCTTATCGTTAGAAAGGAAATACGATAAGGTATAAGGGAAACATACATCAAGGGGCCAATAATTGATAAGAATGACTAAGGTTGATATCAAGAATTATCTATCTCTAAGAATGGTATAATTCTACACTTACTTGGGTTAATACTAGGGGATTCATGCATATAAAGAAAACATCCAAATATGATACATGAATAAATAAACTTCTCAAAGTAGTAAATGAAACCCAAGTATAAAACCATAAAATTGAAATCACCAAAATCCTCAAGAACTCATATTTCGCCTTATTCATCTCTATAAGGCTAAGTAAACATATCAAAATATGGTGAAATCAAAATTCTCTTAACTCATAAAATAAATCTCAGATTGGCCAATAATTACATGCTAAAGCATGTTGCACGTGCTAAAGTTCTCAGACTAGTGCTAGTAATATAGTTAGGTACCCACATGACTCTTTAAGGCGACCGAAGTCACCCTTTCCCAGATTCTTAATTTCCCAGATTCTCAGATTCCCAGATTCTCAGATGACCCAAAGGTCATAGCACTAGTAATTCCCAGAATGTGTCAGAAACTCTCGGATAGTAACCCGAAAAGTGGTTACGTACGTCCCATACCGTACGTCCTCACTCAGCGGTTTTCTAGCCGCTAGTCGATGCCACACTAACAAAAGCATCAAAATCTCAAAGAATTGCCTCATGTCATTGGCGTAAGGCATAAAATACCTAACATGTCTAATCTCATTGACAAGTGGAAAATTCCATAAAATTATAAATCTAAGAAAATCTCATATAAAACAATTGCCTCATATCATCGGCAATAATGTTTTTCCCAAAATAGTCCCATGTCGTATATGCTCTCGAATACGAAATATTAGACTAAAGTTATTAGTCTAAAAGACTAATATAACACTTTATCCCAGACCACAAAGTGGTAAATCCCAAGGAGGAAATCAAAAAGATTTCTCAATGTCGTTTCGATCGTACAAGTCCATAATTAACCGATTAAGTGAATGCACGAGTCCCATTCCTCGCGGATTTACTAAATCGTTTAATTTATTTTCTTATACGTCCGAAAGTATTTATATATATATATATATAGTAAAAATAAGTAAAATTATACATATAATATTTTTCATGAGAAAACATGATTTTAAAACAATTTCCAGCAATTTATAGAAAAGATTTTAGAGAGAAAACGGCTTATTTTCAGAGTTTTTAATAAATTATAAAATCTTAGAAAATAAGAAAAATCCTCAAATCCCCAACCATATATGATTTCTTTATCCAATGGTTTAATCATCTAATCTCAACAATTAGCAAATCATGTAAAAGAGAAAGAACAAAAAAAATCATCATAAAAAAAAACTAATCAACCAAAGCAAATACAACACCCAAGGCTACATGCAAGTGCTCAGGACAGCGATCTTGCATCAGCTATTTCGACCCTTTAATCTCAAAATTTCAGAAAGTGATACAAACTAAATTTGTCACAATCTTCCTGTAGTTTCCAGAACTATAAAAATTATAGGATTTGGATAAGAAACGCAAAAGTTATGCACAAAATACTAACTCAGGTCTGCACAAAACACTGAGTTTTCAACAACAACAGGACATCGAGTTTGCAAGAGGTTTTTCAACATTTTAATCAACGAATTATCGAAAGTGATACAAATAAAAGTTGTCACATTCTTTCTGCAGTTTCCAAAACTTCAAAAATTAATGGATTTGGATAAGAAACGCAAAAGTTATGTGCAAAATACTAGCTTAGGTTTGCACAAAACGAAAACAGAATCAGAATTGAAATCACTCGATCCAGCCACTTCGACAACTGATTTCACTGATCAAACCATTTCTGAACACAATGAAAATTTGCATGATTAAACTAGACACATAGACCTTCAAAATGACACCAAGATTGCCTCAATCCGACACCGGATGAGGGAGATATAGCCAAAACAAAATATGCTATTTTCAGCAACAAAGCACAAACAAATTGAATATACTGTACGTATATTCAAGCATAGAATTCAAAAGGTTTTTGCTTTATGGCAGCGAAATTTCTTGTTTACAGTTGCTGTAAGTTTGCTAACTTACCTTTTGCGGCAAAAAGGGGTGAAATTGGCTGCAAGATGAGATCTTCAAGCTAGCAATGGCCTAGGCAGTACCTATAGTTGCTGAAAAAATGAACATGCAAAGGAGAAAACCCATTAAAACAACAATAGTAACTGAAACTAAGATTTTTCCCGGATTTAAGATGGAGATTGGTTAGGAGATTACCTGAATTTAATTTTTAGATGAGAGAATCTCTTAATTTCGTGTGGAATTAACTAAGATTTAGCAAGGGTTTGAGGTTGCCATTGATTTTTCTTTTGAGCTTCTGTTACTAACAGGAGGAGGAGATAGGAGAAGGAAATTGTACGTACGCTATTTTCCTCACCAGAAACTTCTTTATGGGCTAATGGATCAACACTTCAGCCCAAAAACATACTTAGCCAAAAATTCTAATTTATGTTTTTATTATGTATATAATGCTATTTCTCTCATATTTTACACATTTTATATCCGAATTCAACGAAATAAAATGCGTTGGATTCGTTAAAACACAAGGAATCAAATAAAAAGAATAAAATTATATTTTACCAAGTTTTATTATATATTTACCATTTATTCCCTATTTATGGCAAATTTACACTATTTATCCAACTAATGTAAATATGGACATATTTTGTCAAATAAAATGGGTTATCTCATTTTATTATGGGGGAATGTTTTATTTTTAACTCCCCAAAATATTTATCCCCATTATATATCATTTATAACATGATTAATTATTTATTCAACACTTTTCCTGGTGTATATAAAAAAAAATGTAATTTAGACATCACATATATTATTGCCAAATTGTGCATGCTAATGGAATATAGGCACAAATCTCTATTCAAAAGTCATGAAACAAAGAGATATTATATATTTTTTATTCCATTCCCATATATGTATTACACAACCCCAAAATATATACTCCCCTTTTCATTTTATTTCTTCCTAAATTTATTTCAAATCATAAAATTGAAATAAATCTCATTTTATTTTATTCTCCTAAGATTAACTCACATAATATTGTTCTATCCCTAACAACAATATTATCCTCATTTTCTCCCCATTAATTTAATTAATGAATCTAATATTGAATCATAACTATAATTATGACTTAATACTAGCGGTAATCTCCAACCAGGGTTGTTACAATTGGATTCGAAGAGTCTGGAGTCGGGTATGGTAAATACCCGAAACCACTTCGATTCTTTATAATTTGATGTGTGGAATTAATGGGCTGAAATGAAATGGAATGTTTTAAGTGGATTGGACCATTTATTATAGGTTTTGAAGCTTAGAAATTGACATGTGAAATAGGTAATGTCTATAACTTGTGGAGTTGTAAATTGATATAAGTTAACCCGGGTTTATATAAGTTGTATGCTTTCGTATTCCTTGTTGATGAGTTTACTCACGCTGGTTTCCAGCCTGACCCGGGTGTTACTTTGATGTAATGCTCGGGTCAGACCGAGTATTACATATTTTCAGGTAAGGACGTTCTGGAGCTCAGAAGGCAAGCTGGATGGCAGGGACGTATGGAGATTTTCCACTATGATATTATATATATATATATATATCTGAGATATGTTAAATTGCATATGTCCAATATTGTGTAAATTTTTTGTAACTCTGATATATCGATGAAAATTGATAGATACAGTTTCTCTTTGTATAACTGTTATTATTATGTGATATTATATTTTGATCCGCTGCGAATGTGAGGTTTCTGTGTCTTGTTCTTGCTCTTCTTCTTTCTCTTTCTTCTTGTTTCTAACTATCTGGAATTTTCGGGATTGAAAATTTCGGGTCGTTACACATAAGTTGGCTAAAACATGAGAGATCGACGGGCTAAGAAGGTAGCACCTTTGTTCAGACACACTCCTTCGATACCATTCTATTACTTTGTGATTGATTGGGGCCCTTTTTGATTTTTTGGGTGTGGCCCGAGGTAGGCAGTAGCAGCTGCTACATGTTACCACCGGTCTGGAAGCGTAATTGGTATATCTACCCTGGCGTTTCCTAGTTGTGCCGTGTCACCTACCCTAGCTCGCCTTGTACGAGTTTGGTTTTCTACCGTAGCCGTGGAGTATTTAGGGTAGTCTTCCGATCTGGAGATGCGCTGATACTGGATGGACTATTGGGACTATTATTGTGTTAAGAGGGAGATTGGGTAACTCCTTAACGCTATTTAAAAGTAAGTTTATTTTACTATAGACATTATTATAATAGCGAAATATTACTACATAGTAAATAGTTTAACGGATCCTTAGGAGATGTGAATCCCATGCATCTCTTAAATTACTACCCTCACATTTGACACTGGATAGGAGATGCCAAATCCCGTAAACATCTCTGACGCCGTTCCACTCATATTTTTACTGTCGATTTATCTTACATAAGATCTTTTAGTTCTGACTCGAGTGTTTTGTCTTTTCAATTCGCTCGGGTCAGCCTGAGCATTTCAGGATTCGAAGACGAAGATTTGTATTACTATTATTTATTAATATGTTCCACTGCATCACATTGTTCCGCTGCATTGTTATTGATTATTCTCTCATATGTGTAACTCTGATATGTATTGTATAAGTATAATCAAATATTTTTGTAAAACAGCTTCATGAACCGCTATTTGATTATTATATTTTTTCGTTCCGCTGCAAGATTCTATTTTGTTTTTCTTCTTTCTTTGCTTTTTCTTATTCACCCCAATAACAATCTGCCCTTCTATATGGTTTGAGTCTGACGTGTGTGGTTTATCATCGATTTAAAGCGTACAAAAAGGTGGGATGTTACAACTATCACCGTTGCCAATGAAGACATGGAATAGGGATTTGACACGGGGTATGGATTGTAAAACGCCAGCCCAGAAGGGAGAAGGTTTAAGACAATGGGTGGAGTGAAGGACAAGGTGAGGGTTGAAGTGATAATGAAGCTGAAGTATCCACTCTTTGCAGATGAAATTCTCTGGTGTGATGATACGCCAAAGCAATTTGGATAGGAGAGCTATGTTGAAAGAGCCGAGGTTAACTATTCCTAGGCCACCATGATCTTGGTGCAAACAGACAGACTTCCAATTGACTAAACATTTTTCTTTATTGCCATGCCAAAGAAAAGATCGCTTAATAGCGTCAATTTTGTTTATAACCCAATTCAGCATTTTATGAAACGACATCCAGTATGAAGGAAGGGCTGATGGGACTGATTTTGCAAGGACGAGATGACCTACAGATGTTAGAGATTTGGCCTTCTATGATGAAAGCCGAGATTCAATCTTGGAGATATTCGAGAGCTAGTCCAGTCGGGCGAGTTTAGTGGGGTGACGAGGGACGCCAATGTAGATGATGGGGAAGTGGTCCAGTTTACAGTTGAGAAGAGAGGCGGAGGAAGGGCCGAGGTGGTGGGAGTCGCCTAGCATGATGATGGAGCTTTTGTTAAAGTTGATGCATAGGCCAGAGATGAGTTCGAAGACATATAAAAGAAATTTAAGACAATGAATATGATCAGGTTCCGGGGAAACCAATAAGATGGTGTCATCTGCAAATTGGAGGTTAGTGACTGTTAAGTCCGAGTTGGGGAGTTTAATGCCAGTAAGCAGGTTGTTGGATATTACAAGCTTGACCATGCGATCAAACACATCAGAAATGAGGACAAAAAGGATGGGCGATAGGGGGTCGCCTTGTCTTAAACCTCGAGCTGATTTTATATGCCCACCTAGAGAGCCATTGATGGAAATTGATGAAAAGCTTGTACTGAGAATGCACTTGATCCAACTACACCATGTATCGGAAAAACCTCTACATTTCATAAGATCGAGCAAAAAGTTCCAGTTGAATAAATCAAAGGCTTTGGAGAAGTCAAGTTTGAGTAGGGCACCTGGAATGTTAGAGTGGTGACAGAAGGAGATGACTTCCTGTGTGGCTGCCACACAATTAAGGATGTTACTGCCCAGGATGAAGGCTGATTGTTCAACCCCTTCTAGAGATCCAATAACTTTTTGGAGATGATTGGCAAGGATTTTAGTGATGATTTTGAAGGTGGTGTCGAGGAGGCTAATGGGTCGAAAGAAAGGCAAGGTGATTGAACTGGGGGATTAGGGATAAGGATAATGTTGGCGCAATTCAAACGTGCTACAGACGAGGGGTTGGATTGAGATTCAAAGCACATCTTTATGATATCAGGTTTAACAGTGTCCCAGAAGTGTTTGAAAAATAGGGGACCAAAGCCATCTGGACCTGGGGATTTGTCGTCAGCCATATCTTTCATGGCCAACCAAATTACATATTCAAAGAAGGGATGGTCAATGGAAATCGTAGAAGGGTTGGGATAAAGGATATTCTAGTCAATGGGCAGGAATGAAGGAGAGGGATTACCTAGTAGATTGCGATAGAAATGAGTGAAAAGGTGAAGGATATCTGATTGCCCAAAGAAGGTGGTATCGTTACGAGAGATTTCAGAGATGAAGGTGGATCTACGATGTCCATTGGCGATGCGATGGAAGAAAGCAGTGTTTTTGTATTCCTCGTCAATCCATTTAACTTTGGAGCCTTGTTTCAATCCAATCTCTTCTTGCTTGATAAGTCTGTCCAATTCAAGCTCTAGCTCGCGCATGCGATTAGATTCGAAGACAGGTAAGGGGCAAGATTCTTCTAGTACGTTGAGATGCAAAAGGCTATCTTGGGTTGCCGCAATGCGGGAATGGATCAAGCCTCAAATGCACTTGGCCCAAGGTCTGATGAGTTTTCCAAGTGATCGGAGTTTGAAGACAACTCGAGCAGTGGCCGATTGAATCTGAGAGAGTTGGGTCCATGTTAGTTTGACAAAGTCGTCGAACGATGGTTCTAGGAGCCAAAGGCGCTCAAATCTAAATGGGCGCTTAGGGTTTAGTGTGGTGCCTGAATCAAGTAGCAGAGAACAGTGACCAGTGAAGGTGGTAGCGAGACCATTAACTAAAGAGAGGGGGTGAAGGTTGTCCCAGGCGGAGTTGAAAAGGGAACGATCCAATTTTGCTAGGGCTGGCTCAGATCTACGATTTGACCAGGTAAAGAGTCTGTTGCTGATAGGTGGGTCAATGAGGGTGAAAGAATTGATAAAGTCATAAAAAGAACCAGAATCTTGTGAGCTGCTTTCGAAGTTTCTTTCAGAATGAGATCTGGTCGTGTTGAAATCCCCTCCAATTACCCAAGTACCATTGATATGCGAGGCAAATTCCAAGTAGTTCGACCAAAGGAGAGATCTCTCATGGATATTTTGAGGACCATAAACATTGGAAAAGAGGTAGAGTATACTCGCGTGAAGATGGCGAAGGGTAACATGTAGTGCAACAGGATGAGAAATGATTTGACAAAGGGACAATGCCGATTCATTCGAAGCGGTAGTTATACCACCCCTTGTACCAATAGCATCTATGTGGGCCCAGCCAGACATGTGGGGAGTCACGACCCGATTTTTCGACGCTTGAAAATTGACCTCAATACGTCCATTGTATTAAATGCCAAACAATCGAATGCCGAAAAACCAAACCGTAAGGGAAAGAAGAAGGAGGTAGAAAAAGAAAATAGAAAACAATACCAAAATCTCGCAATCGCAACGGAACAATATATAATAGATAAATGACTTATCTTTATTCAAAAGAAAACTGTAATTGTTTTATATATACATCATCAGAGTACAACATCAACAAAACACAACACTGGACAGTTATGATAACTTGTCCATACAGAAACTGAATTTGCAGCAAACCATACATAGCGGATAATACATCAAATACGTGCGATACGTCTTTCCATCCAGCTCCTCTCCTGAGCTCCACAACATACTTTTCTATATCTATAATACTCGGTCTAACCCAAGCATTGCAGTTAAATAACACTCGAGTCAGTCTGGAGAAGCAGAGTGAGAAAACACACTCAATTGGATTGTTATTAAAGTTTAAAAATCCTTGGAAATCAAAGTTATCTCGTAAGACCACGCCATAAATAAACATGCCGGGTTTTTACCTTACGATAACCAAAACATTTTTATCAAATCCGTTTGATATTATAATGATGTCTATAGAAAGTAAAATAGAATCAAGCTGAAATGCTTGCATCTCACGTTTCAACATAGTTGGGCACAATCAAAACCGTATAGGCGCTTATTGGAGATTGGATTCCATACAATGGCAGGGTTACTGGGGTACCACCCATCATAGTATGTGGTTTAGATCAATGTACCGAGGATCCACCCTGATCGCCTACTACACAATACCGGAGCTACCGCTTACTGGATAGTCCGAATATGATCACCCCATGGTTGGGATCAGCAACAGCCCACACAACCGAGATAAAGGGACCTCTAGACAGGAATGACCTTACCCTAATTGGTTGCTAGCCACTTAGCCTTGCGTGCACCTTCCTGTTTTAGTCATTCCCGGTTGATGAGGCTTGAGGCTATGCATTACCTTTTTTGCACATATTCACTTAGAATGCTCATCGTCCTCCGACGATGTTCTGATAGCATTCATCCATACAAGTCCGTTTCGAGTCTAAACGGAACCGAAGGCGCTACTCCTACTACATCTATTTTGGAATCACCCTTAGGATTAGTAGCGATTAGCCCTTGCACTTCACTGCTCGATCTTTGATTCCAAGCTCTTGTCTTCCTCACGAAAACATTCAAACCGAATTGAAGTGGTTCGTGAAATATATCCCGATCCCGGTCTCTTCGAAACGATCAGCGCATCGGCCAATATTGATAATCGGTTATTTAACTATCAATTAACATCCACAAACAACCATCAGGCTTTATAATTTTCCTAATTATTTATTTCAAAATATCTTCGCAAGATATTTTCTATACTTCAATCCTTGAAAATAGTTTTCAAATCACTTTTCTGCTGCGGAATAAATCCCACCCAATTGTTTTATTTTCACTGCAAATCACCAAGCCTTAAATACTTCAGATTTTTAAATAATTTAAACCACTTTATCCAAAAATATATACTTTAAACACTTAAAATTAAAATTACTTAAAATACTTTATTTAGATACTAGTTATGACATTTTATGATAATTTTCTCATGTAAAATTTAAGCCAAAACTAAATTTAAAATAAAAGTTATTCTATAAGGTATAAATGTTAAATAATTATCTTTTAAATCATAATACTAGTTAACCTTTAAAATAGTTACTACTATAATCAATTAAACAAATATTTACTTTAAAAATTTTAAACAATTAAAAGTAATAAAATTTCTCTAATGCATTCTTCTAAAATCACTTTAAAACCTCTAACTTATACTTGGAAATCTTTCTTTGAAACTTTACTTGGGTTTTAAGGGAAATACACTTCCCTTTTCACACCTTTAAAAATAAACCACTATTTATTATTAACAAATCCCCCTTTCCTTATAAATCCCCATCCTGAATTTATACTTCCAATTTATCCTCCGATAAGTATTTCACTTTATTTATAAACCCTGTTTATAAATTTCACAATCTCATTCTCCTTTATTCACAGTTTCAACACTTAGTTAGCTTTCAAACCGATTCCCAAAACCAACTACATTTTGAAATAAATTCCATTACTTATCCAAATTTATTTCAAAACACATTTGTCCCGTATTCACACTTTTATTATGATTTAAATTCTTATTTAAATCAAAAATACCAATTTCACACTTTATTTCAAATTCTCCTTTTATTTTCCCAAACTCATTTCAAATCTTAAATTTTAAAAATATATTTCTTCATACTATACAAAACAATATTGCTTAAGTCCTTATTTAAATGAAATCCTATTCCCATATATTCAAAATCTTATTTCTCCCATTCTTGAATTTAATATATAGGATTTAAAATCTATCCTTTATCCCTTTTCCAAATTCATTCCTTTAATTTATTTAAATTCACTATAACTATTTTACTTAAAAATTTCCTTTTTTATTTCCTTTTAAAATCCAAACATTTTTTTTTCATTTCCTCAAAATACCAATATATATTCAACCAAGCCATAGTATTCAATAATTTCAATTCCTAGTATAATGAATATAATCATTATAGATTATCATCAAAATCACATTACTGAATATAAAATAAATTCAACATTTTGAGGAATTCAGTTGGATCCCTCCAACGTATTTTCCTGCATCTACAGATGTTAGCACAACAATCAATTTACAATACCAATCCCGCTACAAGGCGGGATATCGCGGTATAAAGGGTCATCCGCTATTATGCGGGGTGCATAGGGTCTCATCCGCTATATAACGAGGGAAATCAATCACTCCAATATATACTATATATACTACTATATATATTATCACATCTAGATCGATAATAATAACCAATTCAAGCAATCAATCCCATGATTTAAATTTTACTACTTAAATTAACCAGTATCTAGATGTGAGTGAGATTAACTCACCTTTGCTTGTTTATGCAATCTACTTCAATCCCTACCGGCTTCACGTTTTTTCGATCTTGTACAAACATCGTACTGTTTATTAATATTTGAATTGATCGAACAATTAATTACTATTTATTTATTTAGTTTGCACTAATAATTCGATTTAAACTAATTTCCCTTAAAATCTTTTTGTAACTAAAATAATTAAATAGGTTAATCACCAAAATACATTCTTTTGATATAAACTGGTAAGTTTAAAATGTTTATAGGTATATTTATTTTGTTTTATTTTTTTCCACTTTGAAAATACATACATACATACACACATATATATAGACTTAAAAATAAGTTATAAATTTCAAAAATCTGATTTAACATAAACTTTACCAATTTAAAATTTCTATATAATATTTTTCAAAATCTTTCTATATAAAATAATTTTTTGTTTATCTACATATATTTGAACTAAGCAGGTATGTGAATATGTATATTACATTTGTATTACATATTTTTCTATCAAGTTCATTCCTGTTTAACTAAAATTTGAATTCAAAATTAAAAACAGACAAAAAACCCATACCTTTGAAGACAACCGGCCCAGACACCTGAACGCGACTGCGCCTCCGCCATCCATCGCCGACGAATCAAAACCACATTGCGACACACATGCCACCGCTCGACCCTCCATGGCTACGCCTTGCGCGACCCACACCGTCGCGCCTCCTCCCTAAAGCGCCTGCATCGAAACCAAACTCGATTTCACATCGGGTCGTACGAGTCTCCACCAACACTTAAACCTAATTCCAATCGAATCCTCCACCCTCTCGTTGCCTATACCTGTTCAGACCGCCGCTTCAATAAGAACGAGCCCATCTTCATTGCCCTCAAAAGATCGTCGCCTCGAATCTCCAGCTGAGATTACTCTTGCGAAAGTCTCCGTCCTTCCCATATGAGAGAATGCGCTTGTAAAAGCTTGCGATTTAAATTCGAATTTTGCCCTACATCTTATTTTTGGTTTTAACTGAAGAGAGTAGAAGAAATGTATGCGATTCTATTGTTTGCTTGACCATGGATTTCTTTTTCGAATGAAAGAACATTTCTTTGGTCATCTTTTTTTAACTGCTCGGCTGTTTCAATATTTAAAATAAAAATAAAAAGACGCATGTTATCCCAAATGAACACGTGTTTAGAAGGGCAGGACACATGTTCCTTTGAGATGAAGGCCAAAATGGTCAGATGTTGATATATGATATATTAATTTAATTCAAATTAAAATTCAAATTCTTTCGATTAACATAGCTTAAAATCGCGAACCCCTATCAAGGCGTGTCGCCAGACGTTCATAATATTATACCCTTATTACAAACACAATGGAAAAAGTTTCAAGTCCAAATTCGATCGTATGGAGATGATAGCTTTTTGGATCCAGTTATTATATTGAATTTTCGATTTAGATTTCGATGCGTTAAGAAACCGTACGATCACACGACAACTCCAAACACTACGAAATTTGAAATGCGATAATAATATACTATTACGGATCCAATAGAACTAGTTTCGTCGAATTCCAAGACCGTGCCTCGAAAGGCTATTTATAAATATCGATTTAAACGATATACTTTAAAACTGAACAAACCACTATTAAATTCAATTTTAACTCATTTATTATCTTTAGTATTATCAATATAAATTTTATAAGCCTTCAAATTATTTTTAACAAGCTCAAAACTGAAGATTCAATATTTTACCCAATTTCAAATTATTAAATTCAACAATTTAATTCCCAAACAAACAGTGAGATTTGAAATTCAAGTTAAATTAACTTTCAAATATTAAAATCAATTAAATATTTCAATTTCAAATATTCAAAAAATCCGGATCGTCCCATTCCTCCCCCTTAAAAGAATTTCGTCCTCGAAATTGCTAGATAAGAAGAATGATCCATAACCTGCTAACTAATTCTCAATTAAAACAGTTTTCAACACCAAAACAATCTTTTTATTAAAGTCACACCATCACCTTACTAACTTTCCAAACCCAACCATAGATTACAATCCACATTATTAACTCAATCAATTCAAATTATAATTCAAAACCAAATTTTAAATTTTCAAAATTTCTAACTCTCTAAATTTTTGAAAAATTTCGCCATCGTCTCCTTTGCGCGGCTAAATCGACAACTACAAAATGCTTCTACGGGCCCCCAAATTTCAAAAGAAAAAAAAAGCCAAGTGGCTAGATCAGAAAACCATCATATTTCATACGGAAATTTAAATTCATAACTTATGTCGAGCAATTTCGTTTATCTTCTGACCAATTTCCGTTTTGCTTTTAAAACACCTATATATCCTACTATGCAATAATACCCAATTACAACAGTCAGATTTACACATTTCTTTACAAAAATTTCAATATTTATTTTACTTAAGTCGTACGATGCACATATATCGTCCGTACGCAATAGCAACTCTGATTGCTCACTCAATCACACAATTTCACTTCCGAACTAGTATCGTCCACCCGACTTTCTAGTGCGGACTCAGATCTGGTTTCTTGAACAGAAACCGTCATTCTCCTTGAATAGCTATAAACTATGATAGAGAGTTTCAGAAACAATCAAAAATCCATATCCAGGGTCCGCCGTCGAAAATCGAGTGAAAAATCCCAACTCGAATCGGTATAACTGCCTCGAAATTCTGTGCTCGAATCTGGATCAAATTGCTATGCGAATAAAATAATATACGTACATCCTACGTATTTATCTTAATTGATTATTAGCTATATCAATTTTCTTTTTATTCACATTTATTTCGATTTCTATTCACTTATCCACACTCATTCCATTTCACACTTTACTTAACCTTTATTCAACATTAACTTAGAATATTTTCCCAATACCAAATTTTACTTAAGAATGTAACAACCCGCATATTTGTCGATTTTATATTTAAATATTTTATTTAAATATTTTATCGATACTCGGAATTTAGTCCGAAAAACTACTTTTTGCATACGGTCGAATTAGGACTCGGGACCACTCCCATTGAGTTTAAAATGCCGTTTACGACATTTTTGAGTATAAGCTTCGATATGTTTGGAGTAAGTCGATTTTTTGCTACTTTTCACTTAGGGCTTTGGTTTGGGCTAAACCCATTAACCCCACCTAGGTATTCAGTCCCAACCCCTTCTCCTCTTCATTACTTCATTCCTCATTTCTTTATACTCAAGCTTTATATTAATGGAGAGTGGAAGAGGAAATTAAAACTCCAAAACCCTAGTTTTATTTTGCAAATCAAGCTCTAGCTCCAAACTAATAGAAGAACCCATTGGTAAGCTTCTCTTCTTCTTCTCCAACTCATTCTCTTATCAATTTCAGAAATTCCTAAACCTAACTTTGGGAATGTTCTTCTTTTGAAGCTTAGAATAAAGCTTCTTGAGTTGGATTTGAAGAGTGGTTGATTCTCCTTTGCTTCTAAGCTTCTTTTTCAATCTTTTGGGTTCAAAGGTGAGATTTTTATCTCACATCTTAGTCTATGTTTATCTCCGATTGTTAGGTATGAATTCCTAAGACTTATTCTTGTGCAATTGCTTTTGGTTTGGATTGATTTGGTGAATATTCCAATTTTTAGTGTTTTGGGTTCAAATCTTTAAAAATCCTAACTTTGATGTTTGAATGTGTTTTGGTTATGCATCGAAGAGCTTATAGGGCCGGGTAGTCGATTGGCATAAACCCTTAGCGCCGTTGCTCGAGCGAGTGCAATTTGGTCGAGGTTGGACCTCATTTGGATGGGCTGGGAAGAGACTGACAACAGGTCCGGTCGACCGAGCCCTGCTGCCGGCCGACCGACCTGCTTCCAAGTGCATAAGCACTTCTCTGTTTATGGTCCGGTCGACCAACTACAGGGTTTGGCCAACCGACCTGCTTCCAGAGGAATTTTGAGAACAGGGTCCAGTCGACCAAGCTCTGTAGCCGGCCAACCGACCTGTTGCAATTTTTCCTACTTCACCTAATTGTTTGAATTTCCAACTTTAATCGATTCGTGTTATTTCCCTATTTGTTGTTATCATTTGTTATCAACTTTGGTGACTTCTTTTCTTCGGGAATTTTTGGAATATCCGTTTTGATGGATTCGGTATCGATTTCTTTGGATTTTCATTCACGTCTTCGAATGTGAATCTTAGTGATTGATTGTTCCTACAATCTTCTTTGTGATTTGTCACTTTAAAAATATAAAGGTTTTCTATACTAGTAGGAAATATTAAAACTCTTTCTTCAAATGATTTCAACACTATTTTATTACAAGCTCGTTTCTTAAACCGTTTTCCAATCTATTAGTATATACAAGCCTTTACCTCACTTATATGAGAAATCTAATTAAACGACTTAGTAAAACGAGTGGTATGAATCACTTGCGTTTACTTCGTCGGTTAATTCTTGGACTTGTTCGATTGAACCTCTTGTGACAATTTTCTAGTGGAGATCTACAATTTGTTCGTAAATATTTAAGTTAAGCTAGTGGTTATGGGACATGAAGCTAAGCTCATATATTTACTAGCTTACTGTAATTGACACTTCTCGTTGATCATGACGATCATCTTTGTGATTTAGATTAGCAATGTGCGATGTCTCTTTGTTTCTGTGTGATTTCGACTCACACATGTGAGGTAGCTCCCCATAGTCTTCGGGCCATTCGTATGTCAAAAATTAATGGCTAGCTACCATGAGATAGCTTCTCGTTCGTGTGATACATATGTTGGTGAGTTTTAATGCTCCCGTTCGTGTGATAGGCCTCCCCCCCTTTTTGTGATTTCTGGATTTCGTGTGTTGAATTTTGGAATTTATGCTTCACCAATTTTAGTGATTTTCATTGATATGATTTGTCAATATTTGTGCATTGGTGAATTCGTATGTCATTGACTTGTTGTGAATACAAGTTTTGGGTATGAAACCCTTTTTGGATCTTTGTGAAGATTTTTGTGATATTGATTAATCTCTTGTTGATTTTAAATTACTTATATATATCACAGCTTGGCATTGTGATTATTATGTGTTTAGTCATATCTCTTATTCTTTATCGTTTCATCTGATATTTATAGCTAGACTGATCCGTTTATTATTTTCTTATTAAATAATACTCGGGTCAGACCGAGATGTTACAGGTGCTTCTGCTTGACTTCTCATCCAGGATCATTACTCTGACTTTTGGCTAACTACTTAGATTAGTAGTTTATTTTGTTGTATAAACTTGAGATGTAGACTCATAGTTGTATTCTTTTGTATAGCACGTGTTGCCATTCTTTTGTATTATTATGGATCTTTTTGACCATTACTCTGATATACACTTTCAGGTGTTAGTTATATATTCATATCTTCTTCCGCCTTTGTGATATGAATTATCTGTGACTGATTTGTGTTATGCTTATTTCTATATTTGTTTCCGAAGATTATTATAGCCACTGTGTAGTAGCTTTGTGTTTATATCGGTATGTCGGATTTCCTCTTGAAATGAAATGCATGTTATACTATCTGACATATCGGTACTCGCGCAAAGCAATTACATGGATGGTCGCTCCTCAACAGCCTTATTCTCCGTGCTAGTTGACAGCATTACACCGTAATGTTCTTGGCTAGCGTGGGTATAGAGGTGGGGCGTCACAACTTGGTATCAGAGCCAAACTTTGGAACAATGTAGAATATGATAACAAGGATGATCGTCCTAAATCTTTCTTAGGAGTCGTGCTTTAGGATTTAATTCGAGTCTTCGTACCGATTCATCCTATCTTCTTTATGATTCCATGTTTTATCTATCAAGATTGCTTGATATTCATTTTGTGAATAACCTTCTTCTTCTTCGTTCTTTCTTTCTTAAGGAAGAGAAATGGTTAGACCTGGTCGTCCCAGAGCTGGAGCATCTAGTGTTCCACCCCAAGATGGAGTTTTTATGACTACCCAGCAACTTCTTGACCTTGTCACGAATGCTCAAGCAGCTGGTTCTAATCCGGAACCTACTCACCCTAAATCTGGGTTTGCACGTTTGTGCAATGATTACACCAACCTGGGCGGGAAGCCATTTAAAGGTTCTGAAACTATTATTGAAGTCCAGGCTTGGTTAAGGACATGCGATCGAATCTTTTCTCGCATGAACCTCATTGATCTTCACTAAGTTCAGGTGGCTTCTAGTATGCTCCAAGAAAGAGCATTAGACTAGTACGAGCTTCTGATTTCTGAGATAAATGAAGCGGATCTCAATTGGGAGAGATTCCGAGAGCGCTTCGAGTTAAAATTCGTACCAGAAGATGAGAACGTGACTTTGGCTCGCCGTTTTATTGACCTTTTTCAGGGTGAAGCCTCCGTGACTGATTATGTTGCATCCTTCGAGTCACTTTCCAAATATGGGGTTGAATGCATCAACACCCCATTGAAGTAGAACCAAAGATTTGTCTATGGCTTAAACAAAAATCTCAAGAAGCCATTACTTCTAAAATTAGAAGTTCCCTTCGACCAACTCATTGATATCGCTCTTCGTCTTGAAGAGGCGGATAGGGAAAGTGATGTTGAAGTGGTGGGTTCCAAACCAAACTTCAACAACAAGAAAAGGCCCGGTAAATTCAAAGGCCCGTATCCCAACAAAAAGGGGAAGCAAGCAACTCCTGCTGCAAGACCTTTTCCTCTACTGAAGGGAAATGCTTTAACTGTGGTTCCAGAGACCATTTTGCGAACAAGTGTTCAAAGCCTCGTACTTGTCGCTATTGCAAAAGCCCGGATCATTATCTATCTTCTTGCCCCAAGCTTCAGGGCAGGAAGGAGGGAAAGCTTAATGTTGCTCAATCCCCTGGCAGCACATCTCGTGGTCAAGGTATTTCTCATTATATCCTTGATGGCATTATTGTGTTTCGTGATCATCCTATTCGTGTTCTTTTTGATACAGGTGCATCCCATTCTTTTATTTCAAAAGAACTCGTTGATACTTTTTCTTTAAGTGTTGTTGCTTTAATGACTTCTTTGAGAATTGCGAATCCGGTTGGTGGATCCGCAATTCTTAGTTTGCTTTGTAAAGATGTGGAGATTATTTTGTGTGATTTTCCTTTCCTAGCGGATTTGCATGTCATGCGTTATTTAGGCTTTGGAATGTTTTTGGGAATGGATTGGCTTAACCGTTATGAAGCTCATATCCTATGTCCTGAGCGGACTATTCATCTTCGACATCCTTAATCTGTTATGCAGATTTCTATTAATCTTAAAGATTCGGATTCCAGCTTGGTTGCGTCTTTATATTCTTTAAATCCTCGTGATGATGATAATGATGATGAGGAAGATATTATTTCTCTTATTCACGTTGTTCGTGAATTTTTCGACATATTTGAGCCCGTTTTAGGATTACCACCTAAGCGAGCCATTGAGTTCAGAATTAATCTTATTCCTGGAGCTTAACCTATTACTCGTCCTCCTTATCGCATGTCCAATAAAGAAAATGAGGAGATGCGCCTACAATTATCCGATTTGGAAACGAAGCAATTTATTCGCTCAAGTTCCTCGCCTTGGGGAGCTTCAACTATTTTCGTGAGGAAATCTGATGGTACACTTAGGCTTTACGTTGACTACCGCAAGCTTAATGATCTCACTATCAAAAATAAATATCGTTTACCTCGGATTGATGATCTATTCGATCAACTTAGTGGTGCTAGAGTCTTTTCACAATTAGACTTAGCTACTGGGTTTCATCAGCTTCGTATTGTAGAGGATAACATTCCTTTGACATCGTTCCGTACTCGTTATGGATCTTATGAATGGCTTGTTATGCTATTTGGTATATCGAATGCTCTGGCTTATTTTGTTGACCTTATGAATCGAGTTTTCAAAGACTTCCTCGATCGATTTGTTCTCATCTTTATTGATGACATTCTTGTGTATTCTAAAACCGAGGAGGAACATGAGAAGCATCTTCGGATTGTGTTGGAAACTCTTAGGAGTAATCATTTAAAAGCAAAGTTTTCTAAATGCCACTTTTGGCAATCTCGTGTGAAGTTTCTCGGTCATATTATTTCCGAATCCGGAATTTCCGTGGATCCTTCAAAAATTGAAGCGATTCAATATTGGAAGAGACCGGAGAGTGTGACGGAGATTCGTAGTTTTCTTGGATTGGCGGGTTATTACCGCCGTTTTATCAAAGACTTTTCTAAGATTGTTGTGCCTCTCACTAGCTTAACAAAGAAAGGTGTTAAATACATTTGGTCGGACAAATGTGAAACTTCTTTTCAGAAATTAAAAGAACTCCTTTCTGATGCTCCTATTCTTGTTATTCCCGAGGTAAATCAAGATTTCGTTGTTTATAACGATGCTAGTCGTGTTGGTTTGGGTGCCGTTCTTATGCAAAGAGAACGCGTTATTGCTTATGCTTCAAGGCAATTAAAGCCGGGTGAGACTAGATATGCCACACATGATTTAGAACTCGCGGCTATTGTTTTTGCTCTTCGGATTTGGCGTCATTATCTTTTAGGAGAGAAATTTGTTCTTTATACCGATCATAAGTCCTTGAAGTATTTATTCTCTCAAAAGGAGCTTAATTTGCGTCAACAGCGTTGGCTCGAATTTCTTGCACCATATAATCTTGATATCCTTTATACTCCTGGTAAGGGTAATCGTGTTGCCGATGCTTTTAGCCATAAACAACAAGCTGTTTTTTCTATGATGATATCCGAATGGAACGATCTAGAGATTTTATCCACTTGTGAGATTCAAGATCGTGTTTCCGATTTATGTCCTTCTCTTGTTTTATGTAGCCTTGAGGCACATCCTTCTCTTTTAGACTGCATTCTTGAAGCTCAAAGGCTAGATCCCGACTTGGCTCTTCTTGGCCAAAATATTAAGGATAAAATTGATATTGAAGGTTTGAAAGACTTTGATATTGATTCTCGTGGCGGCATTCGGAAATTTGGTAGACTTATCGTGCCAAATATTAGTGATCTTCGAAAAGATATTTTAGAAGATTCCCATCGTTCTAAATTTACCATTTATCCCGGTAGTAGTAAAATGTACGCGGATATGAAGCGGCTTTATTATTGGGAGGGAATGAAATCTGATATTGCTTACTTCGTTAAGCATTGCATGGCTTGCCAACTCGTTAAGGCCGAGCATCAAAGGCCCGGTGGGTTATTGCAACCTTTATAAATTCCAATTTGAAAGTGGGACCAAATTTCCATGGATTTTATAGATGGACTTCCCCGTTCTCGTTCGGGTCATGATAGCTTATGGGTGATTGTTGATAGACTTACTAAATCTGCCCATTTTATTCCCGTTCGGTCTAATCGAACCGTTCCTCTATTGGTCAAACTCTTTGTTAAAGAGATTGTTAAATTACATGGAGTTCCTACTTTTATTGTTAGTGATCGTGATCCATTGTTTACTAGTGGGTTTTGGAAGAGTCTTCAAAAAGCTTTGGGAACAAAGCTTAATTTTAGCACGCTTATCACCCCCAGTCCGATGGACAAACCGAGCGTGTGAATCAAACTCTTGAAGATCTTATTCGTGCTTGTTTGCTTGACTTCGGTGGAAGCTGGGAAGATCATATTCCTCTTGTTGAGTTTTCCTATAATAATAGCTTCCAATATAGTATTGGTATGGCACCTTTTGAGGCACTCTATGGAAGGCCATGCCGATCTCCTTCTTGTTGGCTTGAGGCCGGTGAGAAGCTGGTTTTAGGTCCAGATTTTGTTCGGGATTCCACAGAGAAAATTGACCTTATTCGACATAGGATGAAAGAAGCCCAGAGCAGACAAAAATCCCATGCCGATAACCGGAGAAGGAGATTAGAATTTTCTGTGGGAGATCTTGTGTTTGTTCGTGTTTCACCCATGAAAGGTGTTGTACGTTTCAGCCGATCGGGAAAATTGGCGCCTTGATATATTGGGCCATTTCCTATCACTGAACGTATTGGTTCCATGGCTTATCGCCTTTTATTACCGGCTCAATTTTCTGCGATCCATGACGGGTTTCACGTTTCTCAACTTCGGAAATGTCTTCGAGATTCCGATTCTATTCTTGAGCCCGGTGTTGTAGAAGAGATTGAAGTTTCGCCTAATTTAACTTATGAGCAACATCCTATTCGTATTATTGCTTCGGAAGTAGAACGACTTCAAAATAAGGATGTTCCACTTGTGAAAGTTCAATGGTCTTCAAATCCTAAGGATTGTTCTTGGGAGTCTAGAGAGTTCATCGAGCGATCACATCCGGTCTTGCTTTCCCGTGCTCTTTAAGGTGAACCTTTTACTTCAAATTTCTTTTGTGCTGAATATGCTTTTATGGTTGTTACTTTATATTTTCTTCTTGAATATTGCGAGGACGGAATTTCTTTAAGGCGGGAGTCTGCAACAACCTGCATATTTGTCGATTTAGAATTTAAATATTTTATTTAAATATTTTATCGATACTCGGAATTTAGTTCGAAAAGCTACTTTTTGCATACAGTCGAATTAGGACTCGGGACCGCTCCCATTGAGTTTAAAATGCCGTTTGCGACCTTTTTGAGTATAAGCTTCGATATGTTTGGAGTAAGTTGATTTTTTGCTACTTTTTCACTTAGGGCTTTGGTTTGGGCTGAACCCATTAACCCTACCTATGTATTCAGTCCCAACCCCTTCTCCTCTTCATTACTTCATTCCTCATTTCGTTATACTCAAGTTTTATATTAATGGAGAGTGGAAGAGGAAATTAAAACTCCAAAACCCTAGTTTTCTTTTGCAAATCAAGCTCGAGCTCCAAACTAATAGAAGAACCCATTGGTAAGCTTCTCTTTTTCTTCTCCAACTCATTCTCTTATCAATTTCAGAAATTCCTAAACCTAACTTTGGGGATGTTCTTATTTTAAAGCTTAGAATCAAGCTTCTTGAGTTGGATTTGAAGAGTGGTTGATTCTCCTTTGCTTCTAAGCTTCTTTTTCAATCTTTTGGGTTCAAAGGTGAGATTTTTATCTGACATCTTAGTCTATGTTTATCTCCGATTGTTAGGTATGAATTCCTAACACTTATTCTTGTGCAATTGCTTTTGGTTTGGATTGATTTGGTGAATATTCCAATTTTTAGTGTTTTGGGTTCAAATCTTTAAAAATCCTAACTTTGATGTTTGAATGTGTTTTGGTTATGCATCGAAGAGCTTATAGGGCCGGGTAGTCGATTGGCATAAACCATTAGCGCCGTTGCTCGAGCGAATGCAATTTGGTCGAGGTTGGACCTCATTTGGATGGGCTGGGAAGAGACTGGCAACAGGTCCGGTCGACCGAGCCCTGCTGCCGGCTGACCGACCTGCTTCCAAGTGCATAAGCACTTCTCTGTTTATGGTCCGGTCGACCAACTACAGGGTTCGGCCGACCGACCTGCTTCCCGAGGAATTTTAAGAACAAGGTCCGGTCGATCGAGCTCTGTAGCCGGCCGACCGACCTGTTACAATTTTGCCTACTTCGCCTAATTGTTTGAATTTCCAACTTTAATTGATTCGTGTTATTTCCCTATTTGTTGTTATCATTTGTTATCAACTTTGGTGACTTCTTTTCTTCGGGAATTTTTGGAATATCCGTTTTGATGGATTCGGTATCGATTTCTTTGGATTTTCATTCACGTCTTCGAACATGAATCTTAGTGATTGATTGTTCCTACAATCTTCTTTGTGATTTGTCACTTTAAAAATATAAAGGTTTTCTATACTAGTAGTAAATATTAAAACTCTTTCTTCAAATGATTTCAACACTATTTTATTACAAAGCTCATTTTCTTAAATCGTTTTCCAATCTATTAGTATATACAAGCCTTTACCTCACTCGTATGAGAAATCTAATTAAACGACTTAGTAAAAGGAGTGGTGTGAAACACTTGCGTTTACTTCGTCGGTTAATTCTTGGACTTGTTCGATTGAACCCCTTGTGACAATTTTCTAGTGGAGATCTACAATTTCTTCGTAAATATTTAAGTTAAGCTAGTGGTTATGGGACATGAAGCTAAGCTCATATATTTACTAGCTTACTGTAATTGACACTTCTCGTTGATCATGACGATCATCTTTGTGATTTAGACTAGCAATGTGCGATGTCTCTTTGTTTCGGTGTGATTTCGACTCACACATGTGGGGTAGCTCCCCATGGCCTTCGAGCCATTCGTGTGTCAAAAATTAATGGCTAGCTACCATGAGATAGTTTCTCGTTCGTGTGATACATATGTTGGTGAGTTTAATGCTCCCGTTCGTGTGATAGGCCTCCCCCTTTTTGTGATTTCTAGATTTCGTGTGTTGAATTCTGGAATTTATGCTTCACAAATTTTGGTGATTTTCATTGATATGATTTGTCAATTTTTGTGCATTGGTGAATTCGTGTGTCATTGACTTGTTGTGAATACAAGTTTTGGGTATGAAATCCTTTTTGGATCTTTGTGAAGATTTTTGTGATATTGATTAATCTCTTGTTGATTTTCAATTACTTATATATATCACAGCTTGGCATTGTGATTATTATGTGTTTGGTCATATCTCTTATTCTATATCGTTTCATCTGATATTTATAGCTAGACTGATCCGTTTATTATTTTCTTATTAAATAATACTCGGGTCAGACCGAGATTTACAGGTGCTTCTGCTTGACTTCTCATCCAGGATCATTACTCTGACTTTTGGCTAACTACTTAGATTAGTAGTTTATTTTGTTGTATACACTTGAGATATAGACTCATAGTTGTATTCTTTTGTATAGCACGTGTTGCTATTCTTTTGTATTATTGTGGATCTTTTTGACCACTACTGTGATATACACTTTCAGGTGTTAGTTATATATTCATATCTTCTTCCGCCTTTGTGATATGAATTATCTATGACTGATTTGTGTTATGCTTATTTCTATATTTTTTTCCGAAGGTTATTATAGCCACTGTGTAGTAGCTTTGTGTTTATATCGGTATGTCGGATTTCCTCTTGAAATGAAATGCATGTTATACTATCTGACATATCGGTACTCGCGCAAAGCAATTACATGGATGGTCGCTCCTCAACAGCCTTATTGTCCGTGCTAGTTGACAGCATTACACCGTAATGTTCTTGGCTAGCGTGGGTATAGAGGTGGGGCGTCATATAGAGTTTCACAATTTCTTAAGTCAATATGAAGATTTTATATACTTCTTATAACTACTATAACTTAAGCTTTCACATCTAATTTCATTTAACTGAATTTCCAATTCTGTTTCTGAATTCAATTCACTTTCATTTTTAAACATTGAATTCAATTCATTTCAAACCATATTTAATTTTTTCATTACTTTAATTAGTTCCACTTACTAATTCATTTTAAATTTCAAACAATTTTTATTTCCAAACCTTATTCACTATTAGTCCACGTTGATCCAATTCTTCAACTTTACTTTACTTAACCCAATTTAAATTGAATTCGAGTATTCAGTTCAAGTTCCATTTACTCACAATTTAAATTAAATATCATTCCGAATTTTCATTTCCAATTCATATTTACAAATGTTAATTCATTTGTTCGTTCACAAATTTATTTCGTACTTGATAAATTTTTATTATAGTAACCATTTTATTTTGCCTACTTAGATCAAAAATTACTTTTATTTAACTTGATTTAGTTAAATTTCATTTCCATTTATAATTTTGAACTTCCATAAGTTTTCCAACTTATTTAAATTCCATTCACTCTCTTTAAATTTACTTCATTTAATAGGTTTATTTTCCAACTTATTTCATTTTCATGCTCATTTTAATTTAACTCTTCTTAAGTTAAATTTTATCTAAACAAATTTCAAATTTTTTGTAAGTTTTTCAAACCCATTTATTATTCCATAAACATTTTAAATAAGATTCCAGAGTCTTTTAAACAATTACTCAACATTTCAAAATCATCTTTGAAATCAATTATTCCTTTGAATTTCAAAACTAAACTAATTTTTGCAAACAACTCCAATTCAAAATCTCCAAGCAGCAATTCCTCCCTTAGAAACTCGAAAATGAACATCGACGACGCTGCAGCCATCACCGAAGTTATTTTCCAGCGACCGAAGTGAGTACAGTGCTTTTATTCTTTCCGAAAACCATTTCCAAATATTTTTAAATTCCAAATCTCACCAGACTTCATTCAAAAATATTTACGAAATAATATCACTATTATTTCTCCAAAACTTTTGAAAACCATTTTCAAATTCAAAGGAATTTAAATTTCCCAAATTTTCAAATTTCAAATCCTTTCAATTTATTTTCAAATATTTCTTTGGAATTATATTTCAAATTATAAATCACATTTATAATTTACATTTACAAATCCCATTTGTATATGAATTTATTTCTTAGCTGTTAGTTAAGATTTCAATTTCTTATTTAGTTTTTACACAACAATGATAATAAATTAATATTATCACTTCCTAACAACCAAGCAACCACATATAACTATAATAATTTATAGAAAATTCTTTCTTTTATATACATAAATAATTTGGGTAAAATTAGTTTATTTACCCTATTTTAAAACAATAATGTATCGATTTATTTTGTTTAAGAGTTTAGAAACCCCTATCGATGACATGGCGTCTTATATATCGACCAGAATCCATAAACACTCAACCGATAAGTCAACACAATATTAAAACAATTTTTTATTCACTAACAAATACGTGCTCATATCTATTAATATACTCAATTCATTCTAAAGTGCTACGGACTACATTGTTAACGAGTAACCCCCACCAGAGTCAAGGTTCTCGCTTAACCTTCAGTTTGATACCAAAAGACACGACTCGAATTTTCGACGCCCGAAAATCGACATCAATACGTCCACTGTATTAAATCCCGAACAATCGAATTCCAAAACCAAACCGTAAGGGAAATAAGAAGAAGGTAGAAGAAGAAAGCAGAAAACAATATCGGATTCTCGCAATTGCAGCGGAACAATATATAATAGATAAATGACTTATCTTTATACAAAAGAAAACTGTAATTGTTTTATATATACATCATCAGAGTACAACATCAATAAAACACAACACTAGATAGTTATGATAACTTGTCTACATAGGAACTGAATTTGTAGAGAATCATATATAGCGGATAATACATCAAATACGTGTGATACGTCTTACAATCCAGCTCGTCTCCTGACCTCCACAGCATACTTTTCTGTAATACTCGGTCTAACCCGAGTATTATAGTTAAATAACAACCGAGTCATTCTGGAAAACCAGAGTGAGAAAACACACTCAATTGGACTATTAAAGTTTCAAAATCCTTTGAAATCAAAGGTATCTCATAAGACCACGCCACAAATAAACATGCTGGGTTTTTACCTTATGATAACCAAAACATTTTTATCAAATCCGTCTGATATTATAATAGAGTCCATAGAAAGTAAAATAGAATCTAGATGAAATGCTTGCAGCTTATGTTTCAGCATAGTTGGGCACGATCAAAACCGTATGGGCGCTTATTGGAGATTGGATTCCATACAATGGCAGGGCCACTAGGGTGCCGCCCATCACAGTATGTGGTTTAGATCACCATACCGAGGATCCACTTTGACCCCCTGCTACACAAGACCGGAGCTACCCATTACTGGATAGTCTGAATAAGATCACCACGCGGTCGGGATCAACAACCGCCCACATAGCCGAAATAAAGGGACTCTAGGCAGGGATGGCCTTACCCTAATTGGTTGCTAGCCACTTAGCCTTGCATGCACCTCCCCTATTTTAGCCATTCCTGGTTGATGAGGCTCGAGGCTATGGGTTACCTTTATAGCACACATTCACTTAGAATGCTCATCGCCCTCCTGACGATGTTACGATAGCATTCATCCATACAAGTCCGTTCTAGGTCCAAACGGAATCAAAGGTGCTACTCCTATTACATCCATTTTGGAATCACCCTTAGGATTAGTAGCGATTAACCCTTGCACTTCACTGCTCCATCTTCAATTCCAAGCTCTTGTCTTTCTCATAACGTTTAAACCGGATCAAAGTGGCTTTCATGAAATAAATCCCGATCCCGGTCTCTTCGAAACGATCAGTGCATTAACCAATATTGATAGTCGGTTATTTAACTATCAATTAACATCCATAAACAACCATCATGCTTTATAATTTCCCAAATTATTTATTTCAAAATATCTTCGCAAGATATTTTCAATACCTCAATCATTGAAAATAGTTTTCAAATCACTTTTCCCTCGCGGAATAAATCCTACCCAATTGTTTTACTTTCACAAAAATCACCAAGTCTTAAATACTTTAGATTTTTAAATAATTTAAATCACTTTATCCAAAAATATATACTTCAGACACTTAAAATAAAAACGTCTTAAAATACTTTATTTAAATACTAGTTACGAAATTTTATAATAATTTTCTCATGTGAAATTTAAGCCAAAACTAAACCTAAAATAAAAGTTATTCTATAACGTATAAATGTTAAGTAATTATCTTTTAAATCATAACACTAGGTAAACCTTTAGAATAGTTAATACTATAATTAATTTAAATAAATATTTACTTTAAAATTCTAAAACAATTTAAAATAATAAAATTTCTCTAAAAATTCTTTTAAAACCACTTTAAAACCTCTAACTTATACTTGGAAACTTTTTTTGAAAATATACTCAGCTTTTAAGGGAAATACACTTCCCTTTTCACACCTTTAAAAATAAACCACTGTTTATTTTAAACAAATCCCCCTTTCCTTATAAATCTCTTCAATTTATACTTCCAATTTATCCTTTGATAAATATTTCACTTTATTTATAAACTCTCTTTATAAATTTCACACTCTCATTCTCCTTTATTCACAGTTTCAACACTTAGTTAGTTTTCATATCAATTCCCAAAGCCAACTACACTTTAAAATAAATTCCTTTTCTTTTCCAAATTTATTTTGAAACCCATTTATCCCGTATTCACACTTTTATTTATGATTTAAATTCTTATTCAAATCGAAAATACCAATTTCATACTTTATCTCAAATTCTCCTTTTATTTCCCCAAACTCATTTCAAATCTTAAATTTTAAAACTATATTTCTTCATACTTTACAAAACAATATTGCTTAAGTCCTTATTTTAAATAAAATCCTTTTCCCATTTATTTAAAATCCTTGTTTTTCCCATTCTTGAATTTAAATCCTATGATTTAAAATCAATCCTTTATCCCTTTCCCAAATTCATTCCTTTAATTTATTTGAATTCACTATAATTATTTTACTTAATAATTTCCTCTTTTTATTTCCTTTAAAAATCCAAACTTTATATTTTTTTTCTTCGTTTTCTCAAAATACCAATATATATTCAACCAAGCCATAGTATTCAATAATTTCAGTTCCTAATATAATCAATATAACTGTCATAGATTATCACCTAAATCGCATTACTAAATATAAAATAAATTCAACAATTTGGGGAATCCAGTTGGATCCCTCCAACCTATTTCCCTGCATACACTGATGTTAGCACAACAGTTTACAATACCAATCCCGCTTCAAGGTGGGACATCGCGGTATAAAGGGCCATCCGCTATTATGCGGGGCACATAGGGTCTCATCCGCTATATAACGTGGGAAATTAATCACTCTAATATATACAATATATTCTGGTATATTTACTATCACATCTAGACTGATAATAATAATCAATTCAAGCAATCAATCCAACAATTTAAATTTTACTATTTAAATTAAC
Organism: Allium cepa; assembly: GCA_030765085.1. NCBI lineage: Eukaryota > Viridiplantae > Streptophyta > Magnoliopsida > Asparagales > Amaryllidaceae > Allium > Allium cepa. The sequence continues at coordinate 177,550,077 of CM060946.1, forward strand.
CGGTATCCAGATATGAGTGAGATTAACTCACCTTTGCTTGTTTATGCAATCTACTTCAATCCCGACTGGCTTCACGATTTTTCGACCTTGTACAAACATCATACGGTTTATTAATATTTGAATTGATCGAACAATTAATTAGTTTAAACTAATAAATTCATTTAAAGTAATTTCCCTTAAAATCTTTTTGTAACTAAAATAATAAATAGGTTAATCACCAAAATGCATTGTTTTAAAATAAACTGGTAAGTTTAAAATGTATATAGGTATATTTATTTTATTTTTATTTTTTCCACTTTGAAAATACATACATATGTGTATATACTTAAAAATAAATTATAGATTTCAAAAATATGATTTTACATAAACTTTACCAATTTAAAATTCCTACATACTATTTTTCAAAATCTTTCCATATAAAATAATTTTCTGTTTATCTACATATATTTGAACTGCAGGTATGTGAATATGTAAATTATATTTGTATTACATATTTTATCTCGAGTTCCTGTTTAACTAAAATTTGAATTCAAAATTAAAATCAGACAAGGAACTCATACCCTTGAAGACAACCGACCCAGACACCTAAACACGACTGCGCCTCCGCCATCCCATCGTCGACTAATCGAAACCACCATGCGACAAACATACCGCCGCTCGACCATCCACGGCTCCGCCTTGCGCGACCACACCGTCGCGCCTCCTCCCTGAAGCGCCTGCGTCGAAACCAAACTCGATTTCACATCGGGTCGTATGAGTCTCCACCAACAAGAAAACCCAATTCAAATTGAACCCTCCACCCACTCATCGCCAACACCAGGTCAGGCTGTCGGTTCAATACGAATGATCCCATCTTCATCGCCCTCAAAAGATCATCGTCTCGAATCTCCAGTTGAGATTACTCTCATGAAAATCTCTGTCCTTCCCAAGTGAGAGAATGCCCGAGTAAAAGCTTGCGATATAAATTTGAATTTCGCCCTACATCTTATTTTCGGTTTTGAATGAAGAGAGTAGAAGAAGAGTATGCGATTCTGTTGTTTGCTTGGCCATGGATTTCTTTTTCAAACGAAAGAACATTTCTTCGGTCATCTTTTTTTCAAATGCTCGGCTATTTCTATATTTAAAAAGAAGATGCATGTTCTACCAAATGAACAAGAGTTTGGAAGGGCAAGACACGTATTCCCTTAAGATGAAGGCTAAATAGGCCAGATGTTGATATATGATATATTAAATTTAATTCAAATTCAAATTCAAATTGTTTCGATTAACGTAGCTTAAAATCACGAACCCCTATCAAGGCGTGCCGCCAGGCTTTCATAATGTTATACGTCTATTACGAACAAAATGGAAAAGGTTTCGAGTCCAAATTCGATCTTATGAAAAAGGTAACTTTTTGGATCCAGTTATTATATTGAATTTTTGATTTAGATTTCGACGCGTTATGGTACCGTACGATCATACGACAACTCCAAATACTATGGAATTTGAAATTCAATAATAATACACTATTACGGATCCAATAGAACTGGTTTCGTCGAATTCCAAGATGTGCCTCGGAAGGCTATTTTTAAATATCGATGTAAACAATATATTTGAAAACTGAACAAACCACTGTTAGATTCAGTTTTGACTCATTTACTATCTTCAGTATTATCAATATAAATTTTATAATCCTTCAAATTAGTTTTTACAAGCTCAAAACTGAAGATTCAATATTTTACCCAGTTTCAAATTATTAAATTCAATAATTTAATTGCCAAATAAACAGTGATATTTGAAATTCAAGGTAAAATAACATTCAAATATTAAAATCAATAATATTTTGATTTTCAAATAGCCAAAAATTTCAGGTCATCACATGGTGGCCACTTATAGTCTAAGATGAGATGGGGATGGGTCCGAAAGTTTAGATTCTTAGATTAAAAGGATGTCTAGTTTTTGTAGGGCTCGAATAAGGTTGATAACATGACATTTAGAGGGGTCCCCCAAATCCCAAACATTCCAGGAGACTATTTTCATTGGGAAAGGGACAGACGCTTAGATCTAGTATTTGCATGGTTGTATATTGATCACCAGATTAACTTATATCCATGCAACGTCCCATTTTCTTATTAATTTTAGAATTAGCAGAGGAAAAAACAACAGGTTTAAAAAACTACCCGAGCTTCCAGGAAGAGTGTCTTCATAGTTCAATCTGTTACTGCGGCGAACAAGGGCTAGGAGAGGGTTGCTAATGGTTGAGAAGCTGGAGGTAGTTCCTGGGTTGATGATTGAGCTTCAGGCTGGGGAGGTGGCGCATCTTGTAGGCGATGGGTCTAAAGATGAAGCGGAACCAAGGGGTCAAGGTCTGCAAGCGAGTCCCAACGCGGCTGAGCAGGAGGCCAATCTTCCCATTTGAGTGGGCCCACTACTTTCATAGAGTCGTCTTGTAAGATATGTTGGGAGGCGATAGGAATGTTGGGCGGTGACATAAAGGCCTCAAAGTTCGTTGCGTCAAAGCGTGAATCTGAGTCTGACTAGTCCGAGAGAATGTTGTGGGGTTCATTAAAACATCTCCAATCTCGCTTGAAATCTGTGCCCAAAATGAGTGTCTCTGGCCTTCTTCTAGGATGTTCGTGATCCCAACGCTCGACAGTAATCATGTGTTCTGCATTTTTAAGCCAAGAAATGAAAGTATATGGAGAGATTATTCTGGCAAAGAACTGTATTCACAGAAAAAGATATCGATGATCAAAATAGGACCAATCGCAGTCATCTACGCTCACCGACCGACCAATGGGGCTCAAGGCTTCACGCACCGCCTCTAGATTTTCCTACAGAAGTTCGAGAAAACGATGAACCCTAGCCCATGTTGGAGGTTCGAGGTTTGGTGTGGATGGTGGCACAAAATCCATTCAGGGCTGGATTAGAACTGTGCCGGAGTTGCCTAATTTGGAAATCGTTCTGAGTTGCAGCGCCGTTTCTCGAACACTCGTGGAGGGGCAGTAAACAAGGAAGCATTTGTCAGAAAGGATCCACATAGGCCATTCTTGGAGCTGGAGGTGCAATGTCAGAGTGATGGAAAGGGTCTCAATGGTCTAGAAGCCATCAATAATGGTGGCGGTAAAGTATTTTGAGGGATCTTCCATGGGGAAATGTTGAGAAGAGGAGGGTTTTGGGAGAGAGGCTTGAGCAGATGGTTGAGTGTGGAGATGGATTTGCATTTTGATGTTTTGTACACCAGTAGGAATAGATATTAGGGCCCGCTTCAATTGAACGAAATGATTTTTTTGGGGAACTGGCATTATGCGCACGGGTAACGAAGCATTTCTATGACTTTTTTATTGGGACAATTCGATTGTGAATGACCATAGAAGCTGTAAAAAAAATAGATCTTGCAGTCCTATAGTTTTTTTCCACATGGTCGTTTCCCGCACACCAAAGACAACGACGCTTGGCCTTCAAAAAATCAAGAATTGTGCAGTTGATTTGAAAATAGGGAGGTAACGATGGCGCTACGGGAATGGGAAGGGGGCGGTACGAAGCAGGGGAGGAAGGGGAGTAGAGACCGCCACCTATGCGTAAGTTTTAATCGTAGTTGATCTATTGATAGGGACGGTCTAAGGACGAACAGGCTAGTTGTGGGAATGACTCACTGGCTTGCGAGGGGCGGCAACAATAGGAGAGGTATGAATAGGTTTGTCAGTAGGCCCAGCTCCACAGTGTGCCGCTGGTTGTGGTGGGGTAGACGTAGATGAGGATGGATGCAGGTTCTAGGTTGAAAGTGGTGGGGGGATTGGAAGGGAGGATAAGGAAGCCATTGATAAGTTCCGCAGTCTTTTTGGATTTCCTTCTTCCAAGGTGTATAATATTTTAATTTAGAAGATCTTCTCCCTAGATATTATTTTCTTTTTAGGGTTTTGCTTTAGGCAATGAACACATGGAAGAAAATCTAATTGTGAGAAGATAGCTGGACCTAGGGTCCTATTTATATTGGAGCTTGGGGATCTCAGACCGTCGGATTCTTGGACTAAACCTAGAGCCACCACATCATAGGGTCATTTGGAGCCATAGGATCGAAGAACGTAAGGCTCAGATGGCGTAAAAACTAGAAAACATGTCATGCATATACTTGGATGAAAAATTCGTCCAGGTTGCATGTTGGTCGACCGGGCGGTCGACCGCCTCTAAGCACCGATCGACCATGCAGTCGATCTGTGTGCCAATTGGGTCGACTTATGGTCTCCCATACATACATACATACATACATACATACATACATACATACATACATAAATACATACATACATATATCTATATGTATATATATATACACACACATATATTCGTTTTGTCTCCTACTTTTGTTTCTTTCTTAACTTCTTCATATTGGCTCAAATTTTGACAAGTGTATATGGAAACTGATGAGAAAATCGCCTCGGACGGAATGGTACAAGTTTCGGATCCATATTCCGATAATTCCAAAATTATTTATTTTAATTACTTATCGTTATACATTAAATTTAACTATTTTAAAATGCGAGGCGTTACACTCTCCTACCCTTAGGAAATTTCGTCCCTGAAATTTGACAAGTATAAAATTTATGTAATCCTCGCATTTACTACAACCAATTTGTGTACATCCAATTTTGCAACCATCCGTGCTTTTATGCAAAAGTATTTTTCAAAACAAAATATATGTATGTACATATATTTCTAAGCGGCACCTCCTATATGAATGCTTTTTATTTAAAAATTTATTTTTAAAACATGATGCATACAACCTAAATATACTTGCAATTTCTATATGAATATAATTTTTTGAAAACTTAAAAACAATTTCACCCAATTTTTCCCACACTCCTTTTGAATAGGGGTATAGTTCAACCAATTTTTCTTCTAAATCCTAACGCAACTTTTAATACTCAAATTTAAGAAAAGTGTAATTTTTCGAATTCAAGTTCTTATGTTAGAAAGAAGACAAAAAAAGAGAAGCTTCATTTTTCTCCGCTCTTCTTTTTCGTACATCTTTCTCCATATTTGGAATTTTAGGTTGGGATCCTATGAAAATCCCTTTTCTATTTTTCCTAAGCATAGTTTACATAAGAAAATAGCCTTTTATTTATTTTTTAAAATTTTCCGTCGACATTTCCATTTCGTTTCTTTAGTTTGCTATTTTCCTTTTTGTTATTCTTATTTCTTCTCTTACTTTTTAAAATAACATTCTTATGTCCATATCCTCCATTTGTGAACATCACAAAAATAAAGAGAAAAGGCATTAATACTAATATATTACGATAGAACTTTAAATGCATATATAAGAGTATAATATTATAACTAAAAAGAGAAAACTCTCTCTACTACTATAAGATACTAGATAGATGACATACGTAGGCTAACATAGCCATCATCTCGGCTAGGAGGCCGATGCCCCTGTCCGCTTTGACACAGGAAGGCTCTAATAAAGGAATCCGAATAGCAAAGGCGCTCCTCCTACCGACTAGTGCTCGACTCAACCTCACGCTGAGACCTAGCTAACTCATCCTGTCTCCTATTCACCTCTTGCTATCCCTGAAGAATCTCTACATGCTCCTTAGCGAGCCGCTCTTGCCTCTCGGCAAGGGTCCTAAACTGATCCTCGTAGCTCATCAGTGGAAGGGGTTGAGAGGGTCTTGCTCCCTCTCCCCAAGATCCATACCCGTTGCCATATTCCCATGTACTTGCGTTGTAGGCTCTGATGGCCAAGCCGGTCATGGAGACTCAGTATGTCCTACGCTACCTCCAAATAATTGTGTAGGAAAGTGCTAATGCTCATGAAGTTACTGGGGTGCCTGCCCATGTGGTGGGGGCTGTGGTGATGGCTGTTAGTTGTGCTCCTGCTCCTCCTGAGGAGCTAAAATCTGGGCCAATCCTATATGCATCCTCCTTAGAGTGGATGAATCTATCATGTGGTAGGCCTGCTCACTGTATGTCTTTCTCCATCTCGACCCTGGCCCACTTGAACATCCGTGTCCAAAGGTGACAGTAAATCATAGTAGATTTGTGAAGTCTTGTAACTTTCATATACTGGGCCATAATTGTCCTAGCCCAGTTCACCTACAATCCTCCGAATATGACGTAAGTGGCCCACCTCACAATAGGGTATATTTGTTCAAAACTCCCTATCTTGGGGAAAAGGTTGTGATGTGGAATGCGGATAACTAACCTAGCCAATAGGGTAAATTGACCAACGCTCCAGTCAGGGTGCTAGGGGTCTAAAAGAGTCTACTGCAAAATGACCATGTTCGTCATCTCAATCTGCTCTACCTCTAAGCCATACCCTTTGATATCTAAAATACTAGCCAATTAAGACTCGGTGAAAGCTATCCTAACTTCCTTTACCTTCGACTGGAAGGCTAACTCCTCATCCTCATTGCTAGTACGCAAGTTACCATTAAAAAGACGTACTAACCTTGAATACGCTTGCTGCTCGAACATCTCATGGCACAAAATCTATTGCAGCCCTGTGTCCAAGAAGAGCTGCTCTAAACGTGTGCCCAAAAATTCAGTAAACTTCACTGCCCTTCCTTGCAGAAACTAGTACGTGGCTGTATCGGAGAGACTGCACTATCCGCCAATCACTCTAACACCAAGCTATCTCCTGTGGTGTGAGGTGGGGATAGAGGTGGACTAAATACGGTCTTGGAGGCATGGTGAAAAATTCTCAGAGAAATATGGATCCGAGTAGATCTTACAACATGCTTCAATTTGGCACTAACCATGAGCGAAATGGTGGAGTTTTTGAAGCATTTGGGTGGTTGGAAGAAGTGTTTTTTGGGTGAGGCTTCCGTCTTCGTGGAGGTATAGATAAGAATGTGGAAGAAGGGGGCACGCATTTATACGCGTTCGAATGAACTAGGGCGGTCGATCCGCCTTAATAACTGGTCGACCTCACGGTCGAATGGTTTGGCCTATTTTTTTTCATGCTGCCGCATCGCCCACCTCCCTTTAACTAATCGAAGCCTAAGCCAATTCTACCTACTACCAGGCTATCCGAGTCGCGGTTAAGACTTAGGCTAAATATCCCTGTCTACTCTCCATCCTCCAAGTGGAGTCTTGAAGTGTTTTATACTTCAACTGAACCTATATTAGCTTGCTCCAACCACTTAAATCATTTAACCCATAAAAATTCTTTTTCAGAACAACTTTAATTACTTTAAAACAAGAAAAATATTTTTACGTACTTATTTAAGGATTTCAAAATACGTTTGTACTTGGCTAAGACAGATATCGCGTAAAACATCGTCACTACAGCCAAAATACTAGTTTTCAATTAGAGTTAATAATACCTATATTTTTCTAAACTGTATATTTCTCTATTTTCAAAAAAATGCTTTAATGTTGTTTTTCCTAAACTTCCTATACTTATAAAGCAGTAAACTTCTAAAGTTAAAACTTGAAAACCTTCAAAAATTTTCGAATTTTAAGAGTTTAATTGCCGTGCTAAACTAAAAATTGCCTTTTTAATTTACTTTCATCCTTATAAATATCCCTGACTGAATCCAAAAATCTTCGGCATATGAGGTCTTTTAGCTTTTGGAATTTCCTCGTTCCAAGTTTTGATATACCGAATTGTTTTCAAAACTCTTTCCAACTATTGGTTTACTCAAAAGAATTGACTTCTCTTTCGGGTTTTAAGACTGTGTGTGTATATATATGTTTATATTAAAATACAAATACGTTCACTCGCTATCTACCTAGCAATCTAAAACTAGACTCTGATACGAAATGTAACAATCCGAATTCCTATGGTTTGAATTTTTCGCAAAAATGCTAAAAACCAAGCCCATCGAAGCCGAGTTAGGTACTTGGTATCACGCAAATAGGTAAAGATAAAAATATCAGAGATCAATTAATTATCTCACAGCAGAATTGATTTAAATACAATAGTAAGTAAATACTCATCCAAATAATAGCACTTTCCAAGCAAGTGCCGTAAAGCTGAGAAATCTCTGCCATCTAGCTAACATGTAGGATGTTATGAGAAGGGGGTCAGAACAAAAGTTCTAGTGAATGAATAAATTATATACTTCTAGGCTTAAGTCTACATATATCGTTTTATATCCATTTACTCTCGTATGAGATTCATTAACTTATAATACTCTCGACTCTGTTCGTGAACCATGCCCATCTTGTGACGACCCAACTTCCACACTCCAGGAAGTCGCATCGCTAAGAAGAAAGAAAGGGATAGAAAAGAGAAAAGAAAGGAAAGAAAGAACAGATCACATCAGAATCTCACAGCGGAATCGAATAATTTATAATATATCACATAAAACTTTACATAGTATCTTATACATCAGAGTTAAACAGCTAATACAACACAAAACTTGACAGTTATAAACATCTGTCTAGCATTTACAATCCAAGTATATCAGAGAAACAGACTCAACTCATCACAGCGGAATCATTACATATATCTACAGGCTGAAGCCTCCTGCTCCATTATCTCCTCCAGAACTCGATCAAAGCAATCCTGAAAGACTTGACTACTCATACATAATATGAGTACCCAAGAGTTTAATAAAACAGAAAATAAACACTCAGGTCAGACAGTGGTCTGGTGTGAGTAAACGGGGATAAAAGTTGCTTAACTTTAGAAAATCCTTTGAAAACAAAAGGTATCACGTAAGACTTCCCACACATAAACATGGAAAAGTTTTTACCTTACGCTAACCAAAACATTCGATAGGAAATCCAGTGAAATTATAATAGCGTCTAGGGTTTTCAAGTAAATAAGATATAGCCGAAATTGTTACATTCATTAAATTCCAGCTACTAGCCACAAAAGTGGGTAATACAAACAATACCGTAGGGTCTCGTAGGGTAAATGGGTTTCCATCAATGGCAGGGCTACTGGGGTACCGCTCGTCACAGTACGCGGCCTAGATCACCGTACCGAGGATTACTCCCTTCATCCCCTGCAACACAAAGCCGGACCCGTTCCTTACTGAACAGTTCCAAACAAGACTACCCCGCAGATTGGTCGTCACCAACTGCCACACGGCCGACATATAAAGGGACCTCTAGACAGGAGTAAATCTTGCTCTCAAGTGGGTGCTACCCACGAAGCTTTGCTGCACCTCCCCTGTTTTAGCCATTCCCGGTTGATGAGGCTTGAGGCTACGATTACCTTTATAGGACACATAAATCTTAGAATGCTCATCGTCCGCCTGACGATGTGCTGAAAGCATTCAATCCATACAAGTTCGTTCCGGGTTCGAACGAAACCGAAGGCATTATCTCGTTACACTCGTAATGGAATCACCCTCATAGTTAACGACGATAACCCTTGCACTCTATATCACCATCTCGAATCTATAAGTACTATTTTGTCAAACTCATTACGGAATCACCCACAGAGTTATACTGACGTATAGCGCTTACACCTCGAGTCTTCACTTGCTCCACTTGGATTAACGACCTAACGTTTAATTGGAATCGATGTGGTTTTCGGATATCCAAATATGGAAACCCGATCCCGGTCTCACCGAAACCAAACGCCATTTTAATGTCCAAGTTGTACTTAAGGGTTTTAAACTTATCTCATTATTATCTATTTCATACAAATAGATAAACTACATCTAGCAATAGATAATCACATTCATATCATAACAGATAATCTGTATCATCCATAAACAGATAATTATCACAACCAAATAATCCATCACAAACTATCATACTTAAACCAATCATCCATATCATACAGATACAACTAGTCTCATTACTGAGATCACAACCATTCAATCAATAGAATCCATAAACAAAGATTCATTAACCATCAATTATAATTAATTTAAAATGAATTTAATTAATTACAACTATCTCTAATTAATTTAAATTAAATTAAATTAATTAACACATTTACATCTTGCTTAACAACCATTAATTAATTAACCCAGTTAATTAATTCACTTCCTAAGTATTTAACTTGATCAAACATCTTTGATTAATCATTCACTAATTACAATAAGTAATTAGTATTAAATTAATTTCATAAATTAATTTACCTTAATCATAAGTAATTAACATCTAATTACTCATTTATTAATTAATTATATTAATTATATTTATCCTTAATTAATTACAATTAATTAATCTCTTAATTAATTATTACTTAATCAAACAATCCTTAATTACATCATTAATTATAATAATTAATGATCTCTAATATTACTTAATTAAAATTAATTACATTTAGTAATTAATCTAATTATTAATCACCTTGATTAATAAACAATTAAGTAATTAACAATCTTTAATTACTTATTAACAAATTAATTATCCAATAATTAATCATTAATTAATTCCTTAATTAATTACAAAAGTAATTATCCAAATTACTAATTACATTCCAGTAATTATCATTATTACTTCTCTAAGAAATCCTGCTCCACTAATTACATTAAGTAATTTACACTTAAAATCATCAAATGATTTATTAAAATTAATTAAACTAAATTAATTAACTTAACAAATCACAATCCAAATTAATAAGTAATTAATTCCTTAATTACTTAACAAATTACCATTAATCAGATTCAATTAATCAATCTAATTAATTATCCAAAATTAATTTCCTTAATTAATTACTAAATTATCCTTAGATAATTATCATCATTTATTTATTAACATATTTCATTAATTATATACTTAAGAAAATTTAAATTAGATAAATTATCAAAAATTAATCTAAACCATTATTCAAAATCAAATATTTAAGTATACCCTTAATTTTCTTAAAGATTTTCAAAATAATCAAATTACTTATCAAATGACTCATTTAAATTCAAAATGTCTTAAAACAATACATTTCTAAAAATTTAATTCAAATTTAAAATTTTATTTAAAGATTCAAATGTTTAATTATTTAAACATTGATCCAAATTAAATGAAATAATTATAAAACCTTACAATATAATGCATGTTAAGAACATTCATTATCTAACTATAAAGAAAGATTTAATATTAATTACTTGATTAAAATAGATTGAGCCCTTGGAAATAAATTGATTTGTTTAACTTCAAATCAACATTAAACATTTCATATTTATTCAAGTATTAAAGAATAAATTCTTCAAGTTTTAAAACTTACTTGAAATCAAACTTTATTTCCAAATCTATTTTTAAACATTTGAACATGTTCATATATTTTTTATTTATTTATTATATATTTTACAAACTGGTTTTGAAATCAAAATTGTTCCAAAGAAAATTGAAACTGTTTTTAACTAAATTTCAAAACCAATTTAAATCTTTGTTTAAGTCATTTAAGTCTACTCAAAAATTTTAAAACTCAAATAAACTGTTTTAAATCAAAATCAGGATTAAAAGATAACTTGAAACTATTTTAAATCTTGACTTAAACCCAGATTAAATTTTGTTTAAATTTCAGATTCTCATTTTCAAAAACTTTAAATTTCAAACTACATTTTAATTCAGTTACAACTCATTAAAATTCAAAACTGCATAAGTCTCTCTGGGTAAAACTGTTTTTAAAACTTGATTGAAAACAGAATTTAACTTGTTTAAATTTAAAAGTTTCATTTTTAAAAACTTTGAATTTCAAACCTCATTTGAAATTAGATTTAACTTCCACTTAAATCAGATTCTAACTAAAAATATAATATGAATTCACTTAACTAAAAAACTGCAAAATTTACTCTCAGGCTTCAAACCTGCAAACTGTTTTAACTCCTGATTTGAAACAAAATTTTAAATCTTGTTTAAATTTAAGATTTTACTTTTAAAAACTTTGAATTCAAAGCTACATTTGAATTCAGTTTAAATCTTCCATTTGATTCAATCTATAATCTTTAAAATAGGAGCTACATTCAAAATTCTAAAAAAACTGCAAAACAACTTTCAGGTTTAAAACCTGAAACAGTTTTAATTTTGATTTAAAACCAAACTTTAAACTGGTCTAAGACATTTCATCTTTTAAAACTTAAATTTCAAACTCTATTTGAATTCAGCTTCAACTTATACATGAATCAAAACTCCTGCACTTGAGTTTGATTTCCATTCAACATTAAAAAAAAAACTGTGAAAGCTCTCTGTATAAATCTGTAACCATGCTACCCGAGTAATCCCCTGATTTACTTCGAGTTACTACACCTGTTGCTTCGATTTACAATGTATAAACATTTATACATCATAAATAAAATATTTTTAAATCAATTTAGAAAAATAGATTTATTATTTAAATATTTTTAACATTTGAAAACAATATCATTAAACAAACCAAATAATTATAAATTTTCGAAAGAAAATTCCAGTTTAAATTAAATTATTAAATCAATATTTCACATTTTAAAATAATTATCAATGAAATTATTAAATAATTATTGCCTAAATTTCTGGGACATCACACATCTGCTCCATTGTAGATTAAAACCTAATAACTAATATATACATATATGTAGCCATATGCCCAATGACCGTATTGGTCCTAGGTACCACCCATGATACCTTGCGTATCCTTCTTGAATAGAGCTCCATTGTCTAGCTTTGACAGCGTTCCATAACTACATTTGTAAAGGACTGCTTTGTAAGGCCTACAATACAGATGCTCCACTGTCTTGCTCCGAAAGTGTTTCATAGCTGCATCAATAAAGGACCACTTCGTAAGGCCTACAATATGGATGCTCCACTACTTACTATAAAAACGTAAATCGCGTCCGCACTAGTTTAAACCATTAATCGGACATCCATAATATACCACCCAATGCGTACATTGAGGACTACATAATCGTTCTGTCTACTATCTGAATCCCGCCAACAAGGTCCACCTTGTATGGAATTCAGTTGAGGATTTTCTATATCTGTAAGGACCGCTTCGTTAGACCTACAATACAAATATTCCAGTTAGTCCGTCCTTATCTAATCGTGGCTACGGCCCCACGCAGGCACCCCTCAACTAATCGAAAGACTTCTGTAGATTTAAGTGGTCGTGCCCTACTGCAAATAATCTAACATCCAATTAGCGGTGTACCTCCGTCCAATGTATCGATAGTGAAGAATCATTAGCTTGTTGGTTTAACTCTAGTCTTTCCTGAAATCGCTCTTGATCTTGATGTTGGCTGATATCTACATGCGACTATCCTTCACCTTACTTGAAAGTACCGGACATACGAATACCCTACTCCGAATACCAAGCCCTTCTGATAGCCTACAAAGTTCCGCTTCATTAGGCCTACAATGCAAATGCAGTCAAGGCATACTCTCTTGATGAAACACCTACAGACCTGCCTCTGTGGATTCAACTTCGTTAGGCCTACCCAGAGGGAATCCTAGAGTATCCTCACGTCCCGTTGAAGTCTCGTACTTCTTCTAGCCCAGAAATTCTAAGTTGGACATGCTTCTCCATTACTGGAATCCATGATGCAATGCTTCGTTAGGCGCTTCATTCTTTGGGCTGCTCCAAATGCAATTTGATTCTTTTATTAGACCGTAAATCTAATCTTTTATTTTGTGTTTATGTTGCTTTCTTACTCCGTTGGCTATTTATTTAACGTAATTAGCATATCCTTGCCCTCATCTCACTTTTAATCATTGTGAAATTACCATAGATCTAACAGGGAATACTGTTAGTATGATCCACATTTATTATCTTGCTTAATTAACTTAATATATAAAGTTCAATAAAATAAGCCTCTTTTACCATTTTTGTTTGATTTGCTTATTGACTTAATAGAAGCTGTTTTAAATAAGCTTCTTCCATTATTCTCTACTACCATTGCTTACCAATTTATTAAAAGTCTCAAGATAAGCTTTTCTGTTCTTATTTCATAAGTATAACCTATGATATAATTCTACTTGTAATTATTACGTTTTCTTCTTTTATAGTCTTTTATGTTATTACAAGTGTTTCTTGTCTGTTCTAGTCTGCCTTCTTTTATTATGATATAGAATTTTCTTTAATTCTCTACTATTACATAATTCACTTATCATAATATTTGCCTATTTGAATAGCCTGCGCAGTAAATGCAAACTTAGGCTCACTAATTTTTACAACTTCAAATTCTTGAGTAATAATTTTTTTTGTTTCAATTCATACTATACTTTATTGTCTTCTATTCTAGGGGGCAATTCTATTTTATTTAGTTGGTTATGAAAACTATATAATCCATTTTCATATCTTAATATTGGATAATACTATAAACAATAATCTGTAACTGCAAGGTATTTCTTTTACTATTTTAGAGTAGTGTAAAATACAGCTGTTTCTCTACTTTACACTAGCTTCCTTTTTTATTTCTTTCATAGAAATGTATCGTATTCTCTAAACCAACCAATTAGTCTAATAAGTACTCCCAAATAAACTTTTCCTGTTTTAATGCAATTTATTACAGTAATTCTATTCCTCAAACTTTTATTATTTTACATCTTCATTTCAGTATTCTTAATTATTTAATCCATATCCACGTTCAATCTATTCTAATTCACACGTGAATAAAAAGGAGAGGATAGAAGAAAACTGACGCTTGCATAAAATCCGAAACGTAGAAAAAGATGTAAATAAAGCATAGAAAATAGTATATAAATACTGATACTGTAAATAAACTACAAGTTTTCTTATAGTTAACATAATTTAATTAATATGATTAATTATTAAATACAATTTTCTAAACGAGAATCTAACAGTAATATATCTTAAACTTAAAGGATATATAAATAAATCCACTCATGTGTCGTCCTTAGCTTCGCTTGTGCTACGCTTGGTTCCAAAGTCTTTCTGGATCCCCTTCTTCATAGGTGTATATGTAACGACCCAAATTTTTCAATAATTGAATTTGAATTATAGTTTGACTTTGAATATGAAAATTTGGTTTAATTTATATAAATCCAAAATTTATATACAGTGATTTATTGGGTAATTTAATTATTGAGTTTATAAGCGAACGTTGGGTAAATTATTGTATCGTGAGTTTTAAGCTTGAATAAAACAATTTAAAGGCTTATAAAATTCATATTAATAAACTGAAGACAATGCAGCTTTTAAAATTGAATTTGGAAGATATCTATTCAGTTTTAAAAATATATTATCTAAATTGACATTTAAAAATAGACTTCCGAGGCATAATCTTGGAATTCGATGAAACTAGTTCCATTGGATTCGCAATATTGTATTATTATTAGATTTCAAATTTTTTAGCTTTCGAAGTTATCGTGCGGTCTAAAAGTGCTGAAATTTATATTGAAAATTCAATATAATAGTTGAATCCAAAAAAGGCTATCTTCTCCATACGATCGAATTAGGACTCGAAACCTTTTCCATTGCGTTTGGAATATGGGTGTAACATTATGAACGCCTAGCGGCATGCCTCAATAGAAGGTCAATATTTTAAGTTACGATTTCGAGATGTTTAAAAATTTAAATATAATGAATGGTAAAAATACCCTTCACATCAGAACCTTTTCAAATCACATAAGGGTTTAATCTCCATCAGCCGACCTAGGAAAGGTGCTCGAGACGCTTGCTCCCTTTCAGTCCGACATTGCCCTTTCTCTTTGTTTAAATCAAACTACCTATTATCCTTAAATCGCGCTGCCTTCTCGCTCAAAATCACGAAACCAATTCGAAAATATAAAAGTAAAAATAAAATGGCCGAACTCAGTAGGGAATTGGAAACCAAATACAATCAATTAAAAAGAGGAATGAGGTGCGCCTGTTTAAAATCGCGACCCTCTCTTTGTTTTCAAATCGAGTCACATACCATCGACGAGAGATATAAGGGGCGAAATCGATGTCGAGTCGAAGGCGTTTGAGGGAAGTAGGGTTGCGAGGTCGAGAGCAAGGTGAGGCACGATGATAAGGAGGGAATCGTGACTTCGTCAATGCAACAAGGAGGTGACGCGATCTTCGATCGCGTGGAGTTAGACGAGGACATCAAAGCATTGCATGCGCGCAGGCACATGCAAGTGCGAGGCGGAATGCAGGGTCAATCTTGAGAAGGTTTTGGCATTGCGTGATGTCAGGGGACGACAAGGATTTGAGGTCGAGGCTCGGCAACGCTCGTGAGGCGTTTTGGGTATGGCTTCTTCTTTTTATTCGAATTTGTATAAAAATAAACTGCAGACAAATACGGAGCAAAAAATTACAGTAAGGTAAAAAAAATTTTGACAAGAAAAGAAGGAACGTTAAAAATCATACTTTTATATATAGTAAAGAAGAAAATATTTACAGTTAAGGAAATTACTGCTTTGATATTTACAGAAGAAAATACAATGATATATATATATATATATATATATATGCAAGTTATTTTCAATATATATATACAGAAAATAGAAAAGAAAAAGAAATATTTTACAGTAAGATATATAGGTAAAACAGAAAACATATACGTATAGGAAACAATAAATAAATAAATAAATAAATAAATATATTAGGTTTTGGGAAAATATAGGAATTTTAAAATGTTGTAAAGTTTAAATAAAATAAATTAGATTTTAGAAAAACCTATATAGATTATTTTTATAAGTATATATATGTAGTTTCAAATGAAAATAAATATACATATGCACATTTTAATCTACTATTTGACTTTAAAAATATGTATTATGGAGATTAATTTATTTAATAAACTTATTTAGTTATTTTATTCGTTAAAAATAACTTACTAAAGGAAAATTAGTTTAAAATTATTCGATTAAATTAAATTATTAAATGGAAAACTAATTGTTCGATAATTTCAAATATTAATAAATCATATAATGTTTACATAAGGTCAAAACCGTGAAACCAAGTCAAGATTGAAGCGGGCTACAAATAAAAAGCAAAGAAGAGATTTTCTCACTCATTTGAATTACCTTGTTAAAATTAAATGTTAAATTTAAAATTATTGGATGCTTGACTTGATTGATAAATTTATAATTTATATGTTGGATGTTATTTATATGTAGTAGTGTGTGTGTGTATATATATATTGGAGTGATTGATATTCCCGCATTATATAGCAGATGAAACCCTATATGCCCCGCATAATAGCGGATGACCTTATATACCACGATATTCCCCTCGCAGTGAGATTGGTATTTTATTTGTTGACTAACATCTGTGGATGCTGGGAAAAACAGGTTGGAGGGATCCAACTGAATTCTTCAAAAATATTTATTGTTTCCATATATATGTTGATATATGATATGATGGATAAATTGATATCGATCGTGTGTGAATTGAATTAGTAAATATTAATAGCATGGAAATTGAATTTGGCAGTTTTAAATATCATAATTAATCAATTGAAGGAATTTAAAAGGAAATTTGAAAGAAATTATTTATATTGAAAATTTGATTTATTCTATAATGAATTAAGTAAAATAAAAATATATTAAGTAAATGGGGTTATACTTAACTATTTGAAATTGGTTTAAGTAAAGACTTGAAATTAAATTTTATATATTAAGGGCTTGAAGAGATATTAGAATCAATAAGTAGATTTGAATAAATGGAATTTTATTATGGGATAAATTATAATATGGATTTATAAATATAATTTGTTTTATAAATAGATGGAAAGCTCAAAGGAGTTTATAAATTTATAAACGGGGTTTATAAATAAGATGGAATGATATTAGTGGATATATAAAATATAAGTTGATGGTGCGAACTTATTTCGGGGAATGGAAATTGTTTTGAAAAGAAATAATGGGATATATTTCAAATAAGAGAAATGGTGGTAAATTTGGATATAGTCGATGGGATACGAATCAAGAGGAATGTATGAATCCAACTGGTGAATATTGGATTTGCTAAAAATAGAATTTTGTTGAGTAAATATGAATTGTTTAAAAGGAATTTAAAAAAAAACAATTATACTATATAATTTTAAACTATTATTTGAATTTAGAATATTCCAAAAGTTAGTTATTATAATACTTAATATTTATTGAAATAAGTTCTAATTTTATAATTAGCTTTGTAAATAAATTAGCAACTAGATATGAATTTTAATGCTTTAAGATGTTGTATTTTAGTTTACCTAAACCGTATTTTGCAAACAAACCATTTTCTTATTTCATATATAATTTTAATTGTTTTAAAATCAATTATAAAATCCTCTTGAGATAGGAAGCGAAATTTAACAAAAATGGATAAGGTTTTAGAAGAAAGATCTTATAGCGGGTTATGGGAACTTAAACAAATTTTCACGAATAAGGTAAGTAAACTATAGAAGGTGAAATAAAATTCATAAGGGAAGTAGAAGTGAAATTGGAATTTTAAATAAGCGTAAATGGCCTTGGAGCAGTAAAGAAAATGGAGTAAGAAATTCTAGGATTTATAAACGAGTTGGAATTTACAAATAAAATTGTAAATGATTTCTGGAAAGAAACAGGAGATAAAAATGAACGTTTTCCAAGTGTTGAATATCAAATAAAGTGGGAAAAATATTCTAAGCATTTGACAAAAGGTTGAAATTATTCCATGAGAATAAAAACGAATTTGAAAAACTATTTTCAAAGCGTTGAAATATGGAAATAATATCTTGAGTAGATAATTTGAGATAAATAATTTGGAAAACTATTTAAGGCCTGATGGTTGCTTGTGAATGTTATTTGATAGTAAAAAAACCGACTATCAATATTAGCCAATGCGCTGATCGTGTCGAAGAGACCGGGGTCGGATTTAATTATCCGAAATTCGATCCGGTTTGAATGTAATGAATGAAGACCGTGAAGATGATGAAGATGGTGATTCGGTTTGTCCAAACCCAGAGCAACTTGTATGGACGAATGCTATCAGACCATCGTCATTGGAGGACGATAAGCATTCCAAGTGAATGTGTGCTAAAAAGGTAACGCATAGCCTTAAGCCTCATTAACCGGGAATGACTAAAATAGGGGAGGTACAACAAGGCTAAGTGGGTAGCACCCAATTAGGGTTAGATTTCCCCTGTCTAAATGTCCCTTTATTCGGCTGTGTAGGCGGTTGCTGATCCCAACCGTGGGTGATCTTATTCGGACCATCCAATAATGGGTAGCTCCGGTCTTGTGTTGCAGGGTATCAAGAGTGGTCCTTGGTAATCTTATCTAGACCAAGTACTATAATGGGCGGTACCCCACTAGCCTAGCTATTGTATGGAATCCAATCTCCAATAAGCCCACATAAGGTTCTGATTGTGCCTAACTATTGCTGGAACATGGATGCAAGCATTTCAGCTAGATTCTATTTCACTTTTCTATAGACACTATTATAATATCAGACGGATTTAATAGAAATGTTTTGGTTTTCGTAAGGTAAAAACCTGACATGTTTATTTATAGCGTGGTCTTGCGAGATACCTTTGTCTTAAAGGATTTTCGAAAATATTATAATCCAATTGAGTCTGGTGTTTTCACATTGGTTTTCTAGACTGACTTCGGTGTTGTTTTATTATGATACTCGGCTCAACTCGAGTTGAACAGATCTAGGATAATATGCTATGGAACTCAAGAGGCGAGCTGGATGACAAAGACATATCTTCATACTTGAATTATTAGTTCCGCTGTGTAAGGACAGATAATAAGCTGTCTAAAGTGACGGATGATTATTGTACTCTGATAATGGTATGTATATGTAATAGTACAGATTTCTTTGTATTCAAAGGCTGTTATTATATATTATATTTTCTTCTGCTATGATTCTGAGACTCTCATGTTGTTTTATCTTCTTTTTCTACCTCTTTCTTCTTCTTTTACCCTAATGACATGCTATTTCCGGCACTTGAATATTCAACATTTGATACTGTGGACGTATTGATGTTGATTTTCTAGGGCCGAAAATCCTCGGCCGTTACAACATAATATATTAATTTAGAAGATCTTCTACCTAGAAATTATTTTCTTTTTAGGGTTCAGCCTGAGGTAATCAACCCATGGGAGAAAACCTAACTGTGGGAAGATAGCTAGGTGTAACGACCCATAAATTTTGAGAAATTAATTTCTTAATTTAATTAAGAGTTTGTAATTAATTTTAGGAAGAAATAAGTAAATGCTAAAATATTAAATAAATGAAATGCAACATTTAAAATTAAAGATAAGTTGTAACAACCTGCTATTTTGGACCATTCAAATCGACAATAATACTATACATGTCTGACTTGAATAATTCAAAATACCGAATTGTTAATTTAAACTTGGCAAAACATATACAGTAAATAAATCAATTACAGAATCACAGATACAGAGTAGTACAATAATACGCAGCGGAATAAACGAATAGTAGTTCATGAAGCTACTATATAACAAAGTTAGAAATAAAATACATCAGAATATCCCAGATACAGTGAAGTCTCCAATGCAACAGATGACTTCTCTTAACGAATCAACTGGAAGTTCTAAAAGCTAAGCGATAGTTGGATCTCCAAGCGAAGCTCCAAACTCCAAAGGTGAGTCTCAATGTTGTATCACTCAGTCTGATCCGAGCGCAAAGCAAAACAGAAAACACTCGAGTCAGGATTAACATTCTTATATCAATAAATCAACCTCAAGTGAAATATCAACTAAAATAAAATTAAATCAGAGGATGTTTGGGATAACCATCCTCTATGGATCCCTGGAACTATCTATAGGGTAGAAATATACACTATGTCACCGTGGTCATCTCAATTTTAATTATTATTCAAAAGCAAAATACCATTTCACTTCAAATATATTTGTTTTCAAATTTGATCACTTTCACAGTTACGATTCAAATCTACTCCAATAAAAATTCAAATCTAGTCAAAACTCAATTTATCAAATTTAAAATTCAACTCAATTCCTAAATAACCACTTCAATTTTATCGATCTCAAAATTCGGATTCGTAATCACAAAATACCCCTTTATATTTCAATATATTTCAAACTTTAAGTATTCGACGTTTCAAACTAAATTTTATTCAATTTAGTTTTCTAAATAATAATTTTAAATTCTAGTTCAACCTAAATTCTCATTTTTATTCAATTTAGTTTCTAAATAACAATTCAACTATATTGATTTCAAGTATAGATCTGAATCTCAAAATAACCCATTTAAATTCCAATATAGTTCAAAGCTTTAATATTTAAATGTTCAATTTAACGGTTTCATAAAGATCTCGATTAACCTTATTATTATTTAGTCTTGAAATGCTCCCTCGTTTGATTAAATATCATTTAGGTAATCTTAAATTACATTTTACTCAATATTTTATTTTAATTTATTTAAACGTGAAATATTCATTAAATCACTTAAATCAAAAATCCAGTTATAAAAATCATACCTTTAGATTTCCCATTTAATAATTCCAAATCGATTTAATCAAATAAATCCTTATTTAAATACCATTTTTAATAAATCCACATTTATCTCCCAATCTTAATTATTCAATTTATCACAAGAAAATCTTTTTGAAATATAGATTTACATAAATACTTAACCATATTATGTGTACTAAATCAATTCTAATTTAAATCAAGTATTACTACTAAATCTATATATAAAATTTCCATCTTAAGAATCAATATTTATTTAACCATATATTTCTTTCCAAAATCATAGAAATTATTTCAAAATATTTATATATGGACCAATTCTATCTGTATATATTTTCTATCATATGGTCAAGTGCTACGGACATTTATCATTTCAATCCATCCACTAAATATATACGGGTGGATATCATTTCAACCCGTGATCCCAAATTCAATTAAATGAAAATCGTTTGGGTTTATCATTTCAACCCATAATGATTTTCTCCTATCCTAAAGTCCGTTCGGGTATGTATCATTTCAACCCATAGTGAATACCATACTAACATGGCACTGGCAGAGTGATAACATATATGTTAATAATATAACAACATGCATATATCATCAATAACAGTATAATATAAACAATAGGATATGGTGTCATATCCCATATGTGAACAGTTATAGATAATAGCATAAATATAATAATTTAAATAACTACAGCAGGATACTTCAATTGTTGTTTCAATTTAAATCAAATTTAATAAATATAAGAACGTTAATCGTGAGTGATTGCTCACCTTTCGAGGCTAAAGAGAATAGACATTGAAGTTTAGTTACAAATTCCAAAGCAACGCTAGATAGACACGATTCGACGAAGAAAACAGGCACGACGAACAAAGCTGATAAATGGAAGAGAAAAAAATCGAATTCAAATCAGAACTAGATCGATGAAGATGAATGATGTGAACTTACAATTATATATATAATTATATATAACTATTTACATATATAAAACATATTCTAAATTTAATATACATACATTTCAAATCATTGTTTTTAAACCAAACACATATACAATAAAAAAAATCAAACATGTATGCAATATATATGTTGAAATAATACTTATTAAAATAAAAACTTATATATAATGTATGTACATTGCAACATATCAACTGCCGCTTATATAACTTTTAAAATTTATGTTAGAAAATATAAACTGTATAAACTTTTATAACTTAATAAACTTTATATTATAAGTATACTATATACACTTAAAACCTGCGCATGTGATACTTATATTTAAATAATAATTTAACCAGAAACATATTATAGTTATAAATATACATATATGTTCATATGTGCTTAAAAAATAATTCAAAACGTCAATAAAACTAACTACTGACTCACAACATCCTATATAACCAGTTGTATAACAAATATATGATATATACTCATCTTAAAATAGTAAAATATAGAATGACAAAACAAAGCAGCCTGGATATAATACATATATGTGACGCACCAGATGTTCAAAATATAGCTATCTTAAACTCATATATAATATAAAATTTACATATATAATAACTCGTATTAACATATATCATAAAATTTTATGTAAACCTTATAGTTTTTAAATAACTTACTTTATATAATAAATAGAACCTATGCAAGTTAAAATATGTAAGCTAATATAGGCTGCGGCCATTTAAAAAAAAATACATTATATACTTAAACAACAATAAATTATGTACACGGTACATATTAAAAATTAATTTAGTCTTACTATACATATCATAATATATATATATATATATATATATATATATATATATATATATATATATAAAACAAACCGTTTTATATAAGCGAAATATATATACCATATATATGCACACGCATAAAAACGAACTATAAAACCTTCATATATAACCCAGATCAGATACTTTATAAACTCTATCATATATAACTTACATTTTTTTCTCTCAAACTGCAACTATAAGAAACTATATACATAGATATATAACAAATGTTATTGCAAAAATCAGATTTAAAATAATAATGTCTATTTATAAAATAAACTTACTTTTTTCTTAGCATTAAGGGGTTACCCATATAGCCCTTAACACGTAATAGTTCCAGTAGTCCATCCAATATCATAGTCCCTCCTGATCGGGAAGCCACCAGAGGATACCACATGGGCTACGGGAGAAAAACTAAATTCGTACAAGGCGCGATAGGGTAGGTGACACGGCACAACTAGGCAATGCCAGGGTAGATATACCAATTACGCTTCCGGGTCGGTGGTAACGCGTAGCGCGCAGGTACTTCCCACCTCGAGCCACACCCCCAAATAAAAATCAAAAGCGGTTACCGAATCAATCCAAAAGTCAAAGTATAATATCGAAGGGATGCGTCCGATCAAAGGTGCTACCTTATTAACCCGTCAATCGCTCCTGTTTTAGCCACCTTATGCCAACTCACGGGATTTGGGTCCACGTATTTACCTTACATGAAACGCCGCCCCCATCCTACTTCATTCTGGAATCTCCACGCGTACACGGTTGTTAATGTGGTTTTCAGAGTTGGCAGAGAGTATGACAACTTCCGATCCCGGTGTCTTCAACAACCAAACGTTATTATAACACCATGGTCATTTAAAAATTAATTATACTTTCAAAAACAAGAATAAAATTATCCATTTCAAAACCCATAAATACGATATCATTTCCTTTCCAAAACGAACTCATTTGATATTATTTTTATAAAAGCCCGATTTAAAATAATATCATTTTATTTCAAATATATATTTCTTTTCCAAAATCATATTGTTTTCAAACTTATAATAATCGAAAACCAAACATTGAATTATAACTTTCAAACTATAATACATCGAAAATTCATAGCTTTAAACCATAATTTCTAAAACTTAAATGGTTTGGATATTCAAACAATATATAGCATCAATAGTTTGGATTCAAAATTTCTTTATAAAATAAAATAATTTTCGCGACTTACAATTTATTTCATTTAAGATTAAGTCAAAATCCATAAATTTAAAATCTCTTTCAGTTTAAATAAACCACTTCAGTTTCAATATATTTCAAACTTTGAATATTAAACAATTGGAACCAAGGTTGGAAATTTCTACTTCACCAATTTAAAGTCCTATTATTTAGTTTGAAATAATAATTTCATAATAAACCCGTAATCATTTAAGTAAAACTCAAATTACTTATAAAAGAAATTTTCCTTCAATTTTTATACTAGAAATATTCATTTAATTTACCTTGAATAGAATTCAGTTACAAAAATCATACCTTTTTTAAAATTTCAAGTTAATAAATTTTACATCAACTTATGAAGTTAACTTATTAATTAAGCTCAATTCCAAATAAATTTTCCAATTTAACTCCCAATCTTAATTAATTTAAAAGCTTTAAAATTATATGTAATTGCAATATCTTAACATGTACTTAACCATATAATATTAAATAATCAAACTCCATCATTCAACTTATTTATTTTATTTAACAAATCCATACATAGCTTATCGTCAATACTTTAACTATAGATGTATAAATAAAATAAGATTTTATATAATATCTATATTTATTAACCGTATCCTATCCAAACCATAGAAAAATCATTTCAAAAATAATTTTTATATATACACCGCGGTGCCTGTATATAATTTTCTATCCTATGGTCAAGTGATACGGATATTTATCATTTCAATCCGCAATTTAAAAATAAAAAAATGCGGTTGTATATCATTTCAAACCGCAATCCCGAATGAATGAAATACACGAAAACTTGCAGATTTTAAAATATAGTACACATCATCCATTCACCAAACATCAATCATCAATCATTAATTATAATCATCATCCAATTTAAACAAACATCAATACAGAGCATATGAAATATAACAGGTAAAATGATAGTTATTAACTAACAGTTTATATGCAACAATAAATTTATTTAACTGTTTAACTATCAGTTTATATGCAAAATAAATAAATTTTAACTATCAATTTATATGCAATAATAAAATTAATTAACAGTTATATTAAATAAATGCGATTTAACTAAGATGATGAATAAAATATGCAAAACAGTCATAAATAAATTTCTACTCATATCTCAAATAAATTTAACAAACATAAGAAATTTAGAAGTTGTGAGTGGGTTAAAACACTCACCTTTTGGATTTAAATTGAATTAAAATCCAATTTAAACCCAAAAATTCAACAGCCTCAAAATCTGCCCAAATTAGCGTCAAAATGTCATAAATCTCAATACGATCCTTCAAAAAAAAACGTGCGTAAATCGGGCATTGTATGCGAAAGTTATTCAAGTTATAAGATGACCATTGCCATAATAAAGTGTATATATATAGTGATATTAAAATAAAAAAAATAAATACCAAATTTCAGGTTTTGGGATAAGGCGACTAGGGTACCTGCTAACAAGGTGGTGGCAAGGATTGGGCGAGGTGGAGAGGCTTTCACGCAACTCAAAGCTTTAAGAAGGATTAGGAAAAAGTGTTGCAAGCAGGTGAGGGAGAAAATGAAATAGGGTCATGTTTGCATAATGAAGTTCAGTGAGATTGGAAAATTGAAATGAGGCTAATGGAGGATGGAACCAATGGAGGATTTGAATGCTTTAGGTAGTAAAAATGAAAATTTATACATTTCAAACAAAGAAGTGGTAATGAATAAATATAAAGTACCAAATGGACCAGTTGTACTAAAACTTTGAGATCCAATTTCAAAACGTCTACTCCGCTAAATTAATTTCTATTAACCCTAATTATATACCTTATTAACACCCAATTAAATTTTTTTAACACACATTAAATAAAATGTAACACTCCAATTAATGTGTAACAACCCAGGAATTTCTCACCAATTTGTAATCATCGTCATTTCGATTAATGGAGATAGTTAATGCTGTTGGAATTTTATTGGGTTGAAATTCTTTTAATATATGGTTAAAAGTGAATGCGGGCTTTAAAATAATGTTGGCCCATGTTTTTCTTGGGGCTGTGATGCTTATCCACTATTATACCGTTCCTCTCTCTTTCTCGTTTGATTCATTCGTTAAAACCCAGAGTTTTACAGCAATTAATTATCGACATTAGACGATTTAATTTGGTCGCTAATGGCTATTGGCATTTTAATTAGTTGAAAATTCTTTTATACATTTGCTAAAAGATTCGCGGGCTTAAAATTTAATATTGGGCCATGTTTTCTTGATGCTGCGTTATTTCGAGTAATACCGCCCTCTTTCATTTTCGTTCACTCAAAAAAAACCCTAAAATAAAAAATCGAACGAACGAAAAATAATGGTGGCTTCTTTTATTTTGGTCGAGTTCGACATTGTCTTCGGCTCCTTCAATCTGCGCTCGTACTGAGGTGGGTAATTCTATTTACTCACATCTAATTCATTCTTAATATGGTGCTTCTGCAATTCGTTGTTGATTCGATACTGTTTTATCTTGGCCCTTTGTTTTCGTTCGATGTTGGTAATCGATGTTGTTATGCAAATTTCTTCTGTGCTTATGTCGTTCAACTTTGTTTCAATGTTGATGATTTTTAATGGCCTTGGTTCGATTACTATTATCCATGGCTCTGAATAATTAATTGGTATATGTAGCTTGGGTTAGAGTGATTTGAACTGCAAATGACTTTGAGTATTTCTTTGTTGGCATCGGCATTAGAGTGAATTTCTGTTTCTGCTTCAATTTGATTTTTTACCTGACTTCGGGTTGTGATGTTGTTTTTGAGATGATTTTGGGATTCCAAGGTTGAACTTGCTACTGTGATTTCTTTTGTGACTTCGGTTACTTCAAATATGTGATTTTATCACTTGGCATCTTTTTTCAATATTCTAATTCGTTGCATTAGTTTATAACTACTGCATATAAGTATTTATGTGTTGTGCTTATTGCACTTCATGTTAGCACTGGCTAGTCTCGACTTCCTTCTGGTAGTTGCTATATTGAGTTGCACCAGTCTTTGCATTTATTTTGGGCATCGTCTCAATTGGGTTGGGGATTGTTTTGCACTGTAGTTCTTTGTTAAGACTATATTTGTGCATGATTCAATTCGAACCTGCATTGTTTAACTGGTTAGTCTGATCTTTGTTCCACCTGTTGACATGTTTTGTATCATCTTGAAGTCTGATTCATTGCGTGTTTGTGATGAACTCTTTGGTTTGGTCTAGTTGCTGCTTTCTTGTAGTCGTTGATATCACCCTGTTTCACTGGTACATATGCATTACTCACTCTCTGTTGACATGTAAATATGCACTGATTTTCATGTACACACATATGTATGTATAATTGTATATATGTGTGATATTTTATAGCATGTATGTTCATGTGTGTTGCACCATTGTGTTGCACCCAGTTTTTGGCTTTACTGAAACATATTCATGGTTACTTGTATTGGCTGTACACTTCTCTGTGTATCCTTGTTGGCCCGTGACCTTTGTGTCCATTTCTTGGTTCACCTGTTTATGCTATGTTGAACTGAACCTGATATATTGCCTTTATGCATTTCCCTTTGTTTCATATTTATGATTTTGGCTCGTGAAATACCTATGTTGATCTTCATGTGTGTGCACACTCTTTTACCTTCTTTGTGCACGGGTCATTCCTTTTGCCTGCACATGTGCAGTTGTATATTTGATTTATGATACATGCACTTGAGTTGAATCCGGTATTCGGGTTTGACCTTGTGTTCGTTTGTGAACTTTCATTGTGTACATACGTGCACATTTTCCATGTTTGTCAGCTTTGACCGTTGAGGCCGTGGCATTGATATTTGAATCTTCATTGATTTTGGTTCGTCGATCTTTTGGGTACATCATCACTGTAGTGGCAAGGTAGTGCACGCAAGCGTGAACTGCAGCAACACGGTATGGCTTGTATGATATTCTATTTTGTTTTGATTAATTGACATTTTGCATATTTCATAAGCTGTAGTGGCAAGGCAGTACACGCGTGCGTGTGCTGCAGCCCTACCCGAATTGACATTTTAAATTGATATTTCGATTGCTGGATTTGTTTCGTGTTACCAATTCAATAATTTGAAATCGTATTTTGATTGGTTTAATTTGCTGATTTGTTGTTTAACACTATTACGTGTTATATTCACTGTTATCCGATTTTCTTGTTAAGGGATCGGATAGGAGAATTTATTTTGACTGTCGTCTAACTGTTATTTAATTATTATTGCTTCCGTGCATTAATAACTGAGTTTGAATTAGACTGACCCGTGTAATATTTTCTTTTGAATTTAATACTCGGATCAGACAGAGTTATTACAGGTTGTAGATATCTTGCATTGGGTTGCTGCTAGAGCTATGAAGTTCTTTCATACCTTTTGGAGTAGTCGTCGTCATCTTATTATAGTCAGTGTATTAGTATAGGATGATATGTATTCATGTATATTATTCACGATAATGTACTTGTATATGTAACTTCCTGAGTCAACTGTTGTATTTGTATCATATGTACTGTATCACGTGTATTGTAACTGACATCAGTTATTACATATATGAGACTTTTTTTGTTTTATCCATGTTCCGCATTTATATTATCTGTGTTATTATTATATCTGCTGTCCTAAACTATTATGAACCATCGTAGTTCGTTTTATATTGGAATTGGGGTATGTCGATGGGAGTAAATAAATCTCAGATTAAAAATGAAAGAATATATATACCACTCCTATCGAGATAACCAATACTAGTGTAAGGCCTAACTACGGATGGCCGCTCCTTAACAGCCTTATTCTCCACGCTAGTTGACAGCATTACACCGTATTGTTCTTGGCTAGCGTGGGTATAGAAGTGTGGCATCACAACTTGGTATCAAAGCCTGGGGTTTATGGACATAATATAAAACATAACTTAGATGGAACATGTGTTACAACTATTTGTCGATGTTTTATCTCTCATATTTGTATATGATTATCTTTAATTGTTAGGTGTGAATTCCTAACGTTTATTCATGTGCATTTGATTTTGATTTCGTGAAAGTATTTTGGCTTCGGCCTCCGTTTGCTTTGCGAACTCAAATTGGGTTTTTGATGATGAGGATTTTGTTCTTGTGTTTTCGGCTTTGTATTGATTTAGCCGATGTTCATTTTATTAGAATTTGGCCAATTAAAGTTATTTTGACCTCTGGACTTTATTCCACTTTTGTGCTATGCTGTGGGTGTCATTGTGTACCTGTTACACTATGATGAAAAATAGCTCGACCGGTTGCAAATTGAGTGATTTTGATTTTCACTCATATCTAGTTCGAATCTCAGCGATTTTGAACTTGATATTTTGTGTTTTCCTCGGCTTGATTTCCATTCGACTTTGGTCACTTTGTTTTTGTGAAATTGCTAATTTCTTAATTTCCAAGACTTTGACTTTGTTTGCCGTTGAATTCTTTGATGATGATGTTGATTCATTTTGTACTCGACTATGGCTGTTAATTGTTGACTTCGACATTGACTTGATTTTTATTTTTTGTTGAGGTCATTTATGCATTTATGCTCGTTCTGCTTTATTTTTCCAATTGTAAATCGATTCTTCTTTTCCGATTAGTTGTTATCACCTTTGTCGACTTTGATAACTTCTATTTCTGGAATTTTTGGGCATTTCTATTTTGATGAATTTGGAATCGAATTCTTTGGATTTTATTCACGTCTTCGAATGTGAATTTTAGTGAATTGATTAGGTTTCCAAATTTAATCGATTATTGTTAATTCCCCGATTTGTTGCTATCATTTATTAGCAACTTTGATGACATTTTGTTTGGGATTTTTGTGAACATACTTTTTGAAGGATTCAGTATCGATTTCTTTGGATTCTATTCACATCTTTGTATGTGAATTCTTGTGATTGATTGTTTCTACAATCATTTTTGTGGTTGGTCACTTTAAAAATATAAAGGTTTTCTATACTAGTAGTAAATATCAAAACCCTTTTCTCCAAACGATTTCAAAACTATTTTACTACAAAGCTCTTTTCCTAAACCATTTTCCAATATATTAGTATATACAAACCTTTACCTCACTCGTATGAGAAATTGAATTAAACGGCTTAGTAAAACAAGTGGTATGAAACGCTTGCGTTTGCTTCGTCGGTTAACTCTTGGACTTGTTCGATTGAAAACTCTTGTGATAATTTTCTAGTGAAGATCTACAGTTTGTTCGTATATATTTGAGTTAAGCTAGTGGTTATGGGACATGAAGCTAAACTTTTATATTTACTAACTTAGTGTAATTGACACTTCTTGATGATCGTGACGATCATTTTTGTGATTTAGACTAGCAACTGTGCGATGTCTCTTTGTCTGTGAGGGAGACTAGACCCCGCTCTTGTGATGTTTGGCCATCGCATTTGTGTGATGTTTCGCCATCATATAAATGGGGTAGCGCCCCACGGTCTTCGGGCCATTCGTGTGTCAAAATTTAATGGTTGGCCACCATGAGATAGCGTCTCGTCTTGTGATACCGGTTGGTGAGTTTTCATGCTCCCATTTTGTGTTAGGCCTTCCCCTTTTTATGATTTAGACTAGCGATTGTGCGATGTCTCTTTTTTTATGAGGGAGACTAAACCCCGTTTGTGTGAAGTTGCGACTCATATATATGGGGCAGCGCTCCATGGTTTTCGGACCATTCGTGTATCAAAATTTAATGGTTAGCCACCATGAGATAACGTCTCGTCTTGTGATACCGGTGTGGTGTGTTTTCATACTTTCGTTTTGTGATAGGCCTCCCCCTCCTTGTGTTTTCTGGATTTCTTGTGTAAATTTCTAGAATTTTTGTTTTCTGGATTTCTTGTGTAGATTTCTAGAATTTGTGTTTTCTGGATTTCTTGTGATGATTTCTAGAATTTGTGCTTCACCAATTTTCGTGATTTCTATTGATAAGTTTTATCAATTTTTGTGCATTGGTGGATTCGTGTGTCATTGACTTGTTATGAATACAAGTTTAGGGTATGATAACCCTTTTTATCTTTGAGAAGATTCTTGTGACATTTTAATGAATGAAAATTCATTGGTATTATATTTTGATGTCAACTATTTTGATGAGATTTTGACGTATTAACTTCAGTAACCGTCAA
Source organism: Allium cepa (assembly GCA_030765085.1). Lineage (NCBI taxonomy): Eukaryota > Viridiplantae > Streptophyta > Magnoliopsida > Asparagales > Amaryllidaceae > Allium > Allium cepa. The sequence continues at coordinate 177,581,424 of CM060946.1, forward strand.
TTTTAAAATGGATTTTCAAGCGGTTATCCCGCAATGCCGATTGTGTTGTCCGTTTTTACGGTTTATGCTTTCAAAAGAATGAGGAAGCGATTTAAACGTTTCAGCAAAATCGAGGACTATGACCCCTTTCTTTTGCTGATTCGTTTAATTCCGGACTTGTTCGTTTGAGAATGTAAATTATTGCTTTTATAAAATAAATGAAAATTGTTTTCAGAAGTTTTACAATTTGTGCTTTCAAAAGAATGAGGAAGCGAATTAAACGTTTCAGTAAAATCGAGGACTATGACCCCTTTCTTTTACTGATTCGCTTAATACCGGACTTGTCCGTTTGAGAACATGAAATGTTATTTTTAGAATACACAATTTTGCACTTTCAAGGAAACAATGAAGAGAATTAAACAATTTAGTAAAACTCGTGGTTATGGGACATGTGCGTTTGCTATTTCGCTTAATCCCGGATTTGTTAATTGAAATATTTGTGATTTCTGATTATCGTTTCTGATAATCGAATATTTGTTGTTTCTGATTATCGTTTTGATAATCCGATATTTGTTGATTTTGATTATCGTTTTTGATAATCGGATATCTATGGTTTCTGATTATCGTTTTTGATAATCGGATATTTGTTGATTTTGATTTCGTTTTTGATAATTAAATATTTCTTGAATTGAGATTTGATTATCATTTGTGATAATTAAATATTTGTGATTTAAGATTTGATTATCATTTGTGACAATTAAATATTTGTGATTTAAGATTTGATTATCGTTTTTGATAATTAAATATTTGTTGTTTCCAATTATCGTATTTGATAATTGGATATTTGTTGATTTGAGATTTCTAATTATCGTTTTTGGTAATTAGATATTTGCAACTTTGCGACTTGTGATTTTTGTTTTCTAATTATCTTGGTTGATAATTAGATTTTGCTGTCTTCTAATTATCGTATCGATAATTAGATATTGCTATTTTGTGATTTCTGTATTCTGGTTATCTATTTGATAATTAAATTTTGTAGAGAGTTTGTGAATTTCTTTTATGAAATTAAAAGATTTCTTTGGTGTTTATATTGTACTACGCCGGTGTACCGGCTCAATTTTCTGCTATTCATGACGTTTTCCACATCTTCCAATTACGAAAATGCCTTAGGGATTTTCGATTTTTATTCTTGAGCCCAGTGTTATTGAAGAAATGGAAGTTTTGCCTATTTGACTTTTGAGCAATCTTCTATTCACATCATTTCTTCGGGGGTGTAGCACCTTCGAAATAAAGATGTTTTTCTTGCGGAAGTTCAATGGTTCTCAAATCCTAAGGATTGCACTTAGGAATCCTGAGAATTCATCGAGCAAACATGTTCAGGCTTACTCTTTCAAGCTCTTTATGGTGAACTTCCTATTTCAAATTTCTTCATCTTGTAATGATGTTCTTTATGGTTGTTACCATTTGTTCATTTATTCCATATGATTGCGAGGACGCAATTTCTTTAAGGAGGGGAGTCTGTAACAACCCAGGAATTTCTCACCAATTTGTAATCATCGTCATTTCGATTAATGGTGATAGTTATTGCTGTTGGAATTTTATTGGGTTGAAATTCTTTTAATATATGGTTAAAAGTGAATGCGGGCTTTAAAATAATGTTGGCCCATGTTTTTCTTGGGGCCGTGATGCTTATCCACTATTATACCGTTCCCCTCTCTTTCTCGTTTGATTCATTCGTTAAAACCCAGAGTTTTACAGCAATTAATTATCGACATTAGACGATTTAATTTGGTCGCTAATGGCTATTGGCATTTTAATTAGTTGAAAATTCTTTTGTACATTTGCTAAAAGATTCGCGAGCTTAAAATTTAATATTGGGCCATGTTTTCTTGATGCTGCGTTATTTCAAGTAATACCCGCCCCCTTTCATTTTCGTTCATTCAAAAAAACCCTAAAACAAAAAATCGAACGAACGAAAAATAATGGCGGCTTCTTTTATTTTGGTCGAGTTCGACATTGTCTTCGGTTCCTTCAATCTGCGCTCGTACTGAGGTGAGTAATTGTGACGCCCCACCTCTATACCCACGCTAGCCAAGAACACTCCGGAGAAGTGCTGTCAACTAGCACGGAGAATAAGGCTGTTGAGGAGCGACCATCCATGTAATAGCTTATCACACGGTGGCTATAAATAAATCTTCGGAAACAAACATAGAAATAATCATATCACAAATCAGTCACAGATATCCATATCACAAAGGCGGAAGAAGATATGACTATATAACTAACACATGAAAGTGTACATCAGAGTAGTGGTCAATAAGATCCACGATAATACAAAAGAATAGCAACACGTGCTATACAAAAGAATACAACTATGAGTCTATATCTCAAGTGTATACAGCAAAAACTGCTAATCTAAACAGTTAGCCAAAAGTCAGAGTGATGAATCCCTGGGAAGAAGTCAAGCAGAAGCACCTGTAACATCTCGGTCTGATCCGAGTATTATTTAAGAAAATAATAAACGGATCAGTCTAGCTATAAATATCAGATGACATGATATAACATAAAAGATATGGCATAAACATAAACATCCATAACGACATACCGCTATAAGTATGTAAATAATGATCAACAGAAGATCAATCAATAAGAGATAATCAATATCACAAGAATCTTCTCAAAGATTCGAAGGGGGCATCATACCCTAAACTTGTACTCATAACAAGTCAATGACACAAATTCCAGAAATCAACACGAGAAATCCAGAAATCATAAAAAGGGAAAGAGGCCTATCACATGACGGTCCGAAGACCATGGGGAGCTACCCCACATGTGTGAGTGGAATCACACAGAATGAGGTCAAGACTAACCAAAAAGCAGAAAGGTATGTGTGAATGGAATCACACAAGTGGTGTCTAGTCTAACCTTGCAATGAAAGAGACATCGCGCAATTGCTAGTCTAATTCATAAAGCGATCATCAAGATCAACGAGAAGTGTCAATTACACTAAGCTAGTAAATATAGAAGTTTAGCTTCATGTCCCATAACCACTTGCTTAACTTAAATATTTACGAACAAACTGTAAATCTTCACTAATAAAATTGTCACAAGGGGTTCAATCGAACAAGTCCAAGAATTAACCGACGAAGTGAACGCAAGCGTTTCATACCACTTGTTTTACTAAGTCGTTTAATTAGATTTCTCATCCGAGTGAGGTAAAGGCTTGTATATACTAATAGATTGGAAAACGGTTTAAGAAAATATTTACTACTAGTATTGAAACCTTCATATTTTAAAGTGACAAATCACAGAAGCGATTGTAGAAACAATCAATCACAAAGATCACATTCGAAGATGTGATAAAAATCCAAGGAAATCAGCTCAGGAAGTTCGGTTGAATGTTCTTCAGATAAGATCGCCTACGCAGAGTTATACGGGGTTCGACCTGCCCGGTCAGGTCGCGGGGGTCCAGGGGGCAGCGCCCCCGGCGGGGTGTGGGGCAGCGCCCCGTCACGGTACGACCTAAGTGAAGACAAGCGGCTTACGACCTAAAGCAAAATGAGGTCTAACGACCTAAAGAGTTCGCGGCCTAAGGGATACGACCTAAGTGAAGACAAGCGGCTTACGACCTAAAGCAAAATGAGGTCTAACGACCTAAAGAGTTCGCGGCCTAAGGGATACGACCTAAGTGGCGCGACCTAGTGGATGACAGGTCATACGACCTAAGGGTAAGGTCGGAGGCGACCTACGACTTAGTGGGGTCGAACGACTTAAGGACAGCCGACTTAACAAACAGGTCATACGACCTAAGGGTAAGGTCGGAGGCGACCTATGACTTAGTGGGGTCGAACGACTTAAGGACAGCCGACTTAACAATTCGCGACTTAGAGAGGCTTAGGTCGGATACGACCTACGACCTAGTGGAGCATAGGTCGGAGACGACTTACGAGATAACACGCGAACGACTTACTGGAGCTTAGGTCGGAGACGACTTACGAGATAACACACGAACGACTTACTGGAGCTTAGGTCGGAGACGACTTACGAGATAACACACGAACGACTTACTGGAGCTTAGGTCGGAGACGACTTACGAGATAACACACGAACGACTTAACTCTTAACTCGCAGCCGACTTAGCACTCTAACTCGTGAACGACTCAACACAGGCGAACAGAAATACAAAGGCGGTGACTTTTCAACGCGCGCGACTTACGACTTAGGCTTAACTCGTGGACGACTTAGCGATGGCCAGAAACGACTTAAGGCCAGAACGACCTAACTCCGAGGCAGTGCGACCTAACTGCAGTTTTTTGTCAAAAACGCTAAAAAATGGAGTTTTTCGCCAATCCAATCCAAACCAAATGCAAATGCACATGCTAAAGTGATGGGGAATCATTCCCAACAGTCCAATATAGTTATAGGCTAGAATTGTGAGATAAAAATCTCACCTTTGCACTAAAATTTATGAAGATGAAGCTTGAAAGCAAGGAGAAGCAATCCAAAGCTTGAATCCAATATCTTCTACTTGAATTTGGAGTTGAATGATGGAGTTGCAATTGAATTTGAGCTTGGAGTTTTAATTTCCCATTCTCTTCACCATTAATGCTAAAGCTTGAGTTAGTTAGGAAATTTATGAAGAGTGAGGAGAAGAGGGTTGGAACTTGGGCTTAATAGGCTAAACTAACCCAAAGTCCAAAGCGGGAAAAGTTAGTGAAATTTCACTAACTCCAAACCTATCGATGTTTATACTTAAAAAGTTGTAAACGACATTTCGAACTCAATGGAAGTGGTCTCGAGTCCTAATTTGACCGTTTGCAAAAAGTAGTTTTTCGGACCAAAATGCGATTAACGATTTAATATTTAAATAAAAATATTTAAATGTAAACTCGATAAATATGCGGGTTGTTACAGTAATTCTATTTACTCCCATCTAATTCATTCTTAATATGGTGCTTCTGCAATTCGTTGTTGATTCGATACTCTTTTATCTTGGCCCTTTGTTTTCGTTCGATGTTGGTAATCGATGTTGTTATGCAAATTTCTTCTGTGCTTATGTCGTTCAACTTTTTTTCAATGTTGATGATTTTTAATGGCCTTGGTTCGATTACTATTATCCATGGCTCTGAATAATTAATGGGTATATGTAGCTTGGGTTAGAGTGATTTGAACTGCAAATGACTTTGAGTATTTCTTTGTTGGCATCGGCATTAGAGTGAATTTCTGTTTCTGCTTCAATTTGATTTTTTACCTGACTTCGGGTTGTGATGTTGTTTTTGAGATGATTTTGGGATTCCAAGGTTGAACTTGCTACTGTGATTTCTTTTGTGACTTCGGTTACTTCAAATATGTGATTTTATCACTTGGCATCTTTTTTCAATATTCTAATTCGTTGCATTAGTTTATAACTACTGCATATAAGTATTTATGTGTTGTGCTTATTGCACTTCATGTTAGCACTGGCTAGTCTCGACTTCCTTCTGGTAATTGCCGTATTGAGTTGCACCAGTCTTTGCATTTATTCTGGGCAACGTGTCAATTGGGTTAGGCATTGTTTTGCACTGTAGTTCTTTGTTAAGACTATATTTGTGCATGATTCAATTCGAACTGCATTGTTTAACTGGTTAGTCTGATCTTTGTTCCACCTGTTGACATGTTTTGTATCATCTTGAAGTCTGATTCATTGCGTGTTTGTGATGAACTCTTTGGTTTGGTCTAGTTGCTGCTTTCTTGTAGTCGTTGATATCACCCTGTTTCACTGGTACATATGCATTACTCACTCTCTTTTGACATGTAAATATGCACTGATTTTCATGTACACGTATATATGTATAATTGTATATATGTGTGATATTTTATAGCATGTATGTTCATGTGTGTTGCACCATTGTGTTACACCCAGATTTTGGCTTTGCTGAAACATGTTCATGGTTACTTGTATTGGCTGCACACTTCTCTGTGTATCCTTGTTGGCCCGTGACCTTTGTGTACATTTCTTGGTTCACGTGTTTATGCTATGTTGAACTGAACCTGATATATTGCCTTTATGCATTTCCCTTTGTTTCATATTTATGATTTTGGCTCGTGAAATACCTATGTTGATCTTCATGTGTGTGCACACTCTTTTACCTTCTTTGTGCACGGGTCATTCCTTTTGCCTGCACATGTGCAGTTGTATATTTGGTTTATGATACATGCACTTGAGTTGAATCCGGTATTCGGGTTTGACCTTGTGTTCATTTGTGAACTTTCATTGTGTACATACGTGCACATTTTCCATGTTTGTCAGCTTTGACCATTGAGGCCGTGGCATTGATATTTGAATCTTCATTGATTTTGGTTCGTTGATCTTTTGGGTACATCATCACTGTAGTGGCAAGGCAGTGCACGCAAGCGTGAACTGCAGCCACACGGTATGGCTTGTATGATATTCTATTTTGTTTTGATTAATTGATCTTTTGCATATTTCATAAGCTGTAGTGGCGAGGTAGTACACGCGTGCATGTGCTGCAGCCCTACCCGAATTGACATTTTAAATTGATATTTCGATTGCTGGATTTGTTTCGTGTAACCAATTCAATAATTTGAAATTGTATTTTGATTGGTTTAATTTGCTGATTTGTTGTTTAACACTATTACGTGTTATATTCACCGTTATTCGATTTTCTTGTTAAGGGATTGGATAGGAGAATTTATTTTGACTATCGTCTAATTGTTATTTAATTATTATTGCTTCTGTGCATTAATAACTGAGTTTGAACTAGACTGACCCGTGCATTTTTTTTTTGAATTTAATACTCGGGTCAGACCGAGTTATTACAGGTTGTAGATATCTTGCATTGGGTTGCTGCTAGAGCTATGAAGTTCTTTCATACCTTTTGGAGTAGTCGTCGTCATCTTATTGTAGTCAGTGTATTAGTATATGATGATATGTATTCATGTATATTATTCACGATAATGTACTTGTATATGTAACTTCCCGAGTCGACTATTGTAGTTGTATCATATGTACTGTATCACGTGTATTGTAACTGACATCAGTTATTATATATATGAGACTTTTTTGTTTTATCTGTGTTTCGCATTTATACTATCTGTGTTATTATTATATCTACTGTCCTAAACTATTATGAACCATCGTAGTTCGTTTTATACTGGAAATTGGGGTATGTCGATGGGAGTAAATAAATCATAGATTAAAAATGAAAGAATATATATGCCACTCCTATCGAAATAACCAATACTAATGTAAGGCCTAACTACGGATGGCCGCTCCTCAACAGCCTTATTCTCCGCGCTAGTTGACAGCATTACACCGTAGTGTTCTTGGCTAGTGTGGGTATAGATGTGGGGCGTCACATGCCACTGGGGACCGCCGCTGCACACAATAAAAGATGAACCGAGACTGGAAGTTCAAATTTAAAAACGGCTTTTTTCTCAGCGCGCAATCACGATTCAAAATATTAAATTTACTTTAAAATATAAGGTTAGCATTAAAATCACTTCTATACTGCCTTTGATTGTTATAAAATGAATGTAAAATGTTGTTTCAAAATTTAAATTTTTCCTTTTTTATAAAATTTTACTTATCTTTAAAATGAAACGTTCATTTTATTTTTCTCAAACTGTTCTTTTATTTTCATTAAAAATGTTCCTTCTATTTAACCCAAAAATGTACGTTTCTTATATTAATTGCCATAAATTTCAATTAACTTCTCTTTCCTTTTAATTCAAAGATTCCTCATATGAATTAGATGTTGCAAATTCCACACTTTCAAAGCTTTAACTTCTATTTCAATTGTTTATAGATTATACATTAAATCTTCCTAAATTTTCAATGAAATTAGCTTTCCATTTATTTTCAATACATTCTTCTTATGGTATAATTATTTTGTGTAACAACCCGCATATTTATCGATTATATATTTAAATATTTTGTTTAAATATTTTATCGTTATTCGGATATTGGTCCGAAAAGCTACTTTTTGCAAACGGTCGAATTAGGACTCGAGACCACTTCCATTAAGTTCGAAATGCCTTTTACAATTTTTTTAAGTATAAACATTGATAGGTTTGGAGTTAGTGAAATTTCACTAACTTTTCCCGCTTTGGACTTTGGGTTAGTCTAGCCATTATAACTCAAGCCCACTTCTCTCCTTCTCCTCACTCTTCGTAAATTCCTACCAAACTCTAGCTCAAGCATTAATGGTGAGTGGAAAGGGAAACTAAAACTCCAAACCTAGGCTTCTACTTCAAATCCATCTTTCAACTCCAAATTCAAAGAGAAGATATTGGATTCAAGCTTCTTGTGTTGAGGTTAAAGTGGATTGATTCTTGCTTTGCTTCAAAGCTTCATTTTCATTCATTTTGGCCCAAAGGTGAGATTTTTATCTCACAATTCTAGCCTATAACTATCTTGGACTGTTGGGAATGATTCCCTATCACTTTTGCATGTACACTTGCATTTGGTTTGGATTGGATTGGCGAAAAAATTCCAATTTCTAGTGTTTTTGGTGAAAAACTGCACCTAGGTCGCACTGCCTCGAAACCCTCGGCCTGCAAATTTTCGTTCGCCTTTAGGTCGTCCGGTGTTAGGTCGGTTGGGTGTTGGGTCGTAGGTCATTGGGTCATAACTCGTTGGTCGTTCCCTCTGTTGGATAAGGCTCTCGGTGTTAGGTCGTTCAGTATGGCTAGGTCGTACAGTAGTTAGGTCGTTCACGACCTTATTCCTCTCGGCCACGTTTGGGATGCTTAACCCCTTTAGGTCGCTAGGTCGTATGACCTTAGGTCGTTAGGTCCTATGGCTTTTAGGTCGCTTCCACGCTAAGTCGTTCGACTCTTAGGTCATAACACTTAGGTTGCTCGCCTCTTAAACCGATAGGTCGCATGACCTTTATACTTTTAGGTCGTTAGACCCTTAAATCGTTAGGTTGTTATGACCTTAGATCGTCTAGTCGTTAGGTCGCATGACTTGTTTGCTTTCACTAGGTCGGTTGACCTTTATATGCCGTTAGGTCGCTTGAGGGTTAAACCGTTAGGTCGCTCGAGTGATAAACCCCTTAGGTCGCGTGCCGTTGGGTCGTTCCACCTTGACCCTAATTGAACCCATTAGGTCGTAGGTCGCTGGACATTAGGTCGCTAGGCCTTCAACCATAGGCCATTCTATTTAGGTTGCTCGACCGTGCTAATGATAGGTCGTGAGCTTCTTGAGTCGCTCGATCCTATCCTCTCTTAGGTCTTCACTAGGTCGAACCCCGTAGAGGGGGTGTTGCCCCTACACCCCCACCTTGGGGGGTTGCCACCCCCTTGGACCCCCCCCCCTTCGTAGGGGATCTTATATGTAAAACATTCAACGGAACTTGCTTTGTGGAGATGCTGATTTGAACATTCTTCAAGACAAACTATCTTTGGCTTCTCGGTCGATTTTATGGTATCACGGCCTGGCTAAAAAGGCGGGATAACAACTTTAGAAATATGAAGGTTTCAATACCAGTAGTAAATATCAAAACTCTTTCAACAAAATGATTTCAACTCTATTTTCAATAACAAAGCTCTTTTCTTAAACCGTTTTCCAATCTACTAGTATATACAAACCTTTACCTCACTCGGATGAGAAATCTAATTAAACGGCTTAGTAAAACAAGTGGTATGAAATGCTTGCATTCACTTCGTCGGTTAATTGTTGGACTGTTTCGATTGAACCTCTTGTGACAATTTTCTAGTGAAGATTTACAGTTTGTTCGTAAATATTTAAGTTAAGCAAGTGGTTATGGGACACGAAGATAAACTTTTATATTTACTAGCTTAGTGTAATTGACACTTCTCGTTGATCATGACGATCATTTTATGATTTAGACTAGCAATTGTGTGATGTCTCTTTGTTTGCAAGGTTAGACTAGACCTCATGGGTGTGATTCCGACTCACACATATCTCTTTGTCCGCAAGGTTAGTCTAGACACCATTTGTGTGATTCCACTCACACATACCTTTTTGCTTTTTGGTTAGCCTAGACCTCATCTGGGGGATTCCGTGTGACGCCCCACCTCTGTACCCACGCTAGCCAAGAACATTACGGTGAATGTTGTCAACTAGCACGGAGAATAAGGCTGTTGAGGAGTGACCATCCGTGTAATTGCTTTGCGCGAGCATCGATATGTCAGATAGTATAACATGCATTTCCATATCAAGAGGGAAATCCGACATACCGACACAAACTCAAAGCTACTACACAGTGGCTGTAATATCTTCGGAAACAAATATAGAAATAAACATAACATAAATCAGTCACAAACAATTCATATAATAAAGGCGGAAGAAGATATGAATATAACACATGAAAGTGTTCATCAGAGTAGTGGTCAAAAAGATCCACAATAACAAAAAGAATAGTAACATGTGCTATACAAAAGAATACATCAATGAGTCAATATCTCAAGAGTATACAAGAAAAACTACTAATCTATGTAGTAAGCAAAAGGTTAGAGTAATGAATCCCTGGGAAGAAGTCAAGCAGAAGCACCTGTAACATCTCGGTCTGACCCGAGTATTATTTGATAAGAAAATAATAAACGGATCAGTCTAACTATAAATATCAGATGACACGATATAGAATAAGAGATATGACTAAACACATAATAATCACAATGCCTAGCTGTGATATATAAGCAGTTGAAAATCATCAAGGGATTATTCAATGTCACAAAATCTACACAAGAATCACAGAAACGTCATACTCCTAATTTAGTTCACCAAACCATAAATATTGACGATAATATCAATGTCAATCACAAAAGTCAATGACCCACAAATTCCAGAATTCAACACACGAAATCTAGAAATCACAAAAGTCAAGGACGCACAAATTCACCAATGCACAAATATCGATAAAGCTTATCGATGGAAATCACGAAAATTGGTGAAACACAAATTCTAGAACTCATCTCAAGAAATCCAGAAATCACAAAAAGGGGGAAGGCCTATCACAAACGGGAGCATAAAGCCCACCAACACGTGTATCACAAACGGAACTCTAATTCCATGGTTGCTAACCATCACAAATTGAGCCGAAGCTCCACAAACGGCCCGAAGACCATGGGTTGCTACCCAACCAAATTGAGTCGAAACTCCACAAAACGGGGTTTAGTCTCCCTCGTAGACAAAGAGACATCGCACATTGCTAGTCTAAATCACAAAGATGATCGTCATGATCAACGAGAAGTGTCGATTACATTAAGCTAGTAAATATATGAGTTTAGCTTCATGTCCCATAACCACTTGCTTAACTCAAATATTTACGAATAAACTGTAGATCTCCACTAGGAAATTGTCACAAAAGGTTCAATCGAACAAGTTCGAGAATTAACCGACGAAGTAAACGCAAGCGTTTCATACCACTTGTTTTACAAAGCCGTTTAATTAGATTTCTCATACGAGTGAGGTAAAGGTTTGTATATACTAATAGATTAGAAATCGGTTTGAGAAAACGATCTTTGTAATAAAATAGTGTTGAAATCATTTGAAGAAAGAGTTTTGATATTTACTACTAGTATAGAAAACCTTTATATTTTTAAAGTGACAAATCACAAAGAAGATTGTTGGAACAATCAATCACTAAAATTCACATTCGAAGACGTGAATAAAAATCCAAACAAATCGATAAAGAATCCATCGAAATGGATATTCAAAAATCCCTAAAAAGGAGTCATCAAAGTCATAATAAATGATAACAACAAATAGGATCATCACGAATCGATTTAAATTGGAATTCTCAAGCGAATAGGCAAATAGGCAAAACACAACAGTTTCAGACGTCTGAAACAAGTGGTTCAGACGTCTGAATCTGGAAATATAAAGATTTCCAGAACATAATTCAGACGTCTGAACCAAGTGTTTCAGACGTCTGAAATAGGCATATTTTAGCCTATTTTCTTTCTGTTTGAAATAGAACCAATTCAGACGTCTGAAACCATATATTCAGACGTCTGAATCTGGGAATAGAAATCTTCCCAGAACAATATTCAAACGTCTGAATTTTCCGTTTCAGACGTCTGAATCTGGGGTTCAGGGCATTCCCTGAACCTAGGCCAAAAATGGCCAAACGAATATCGAAAACGATCGAACGAGCAAATGGCGATGACTAAGGAATTACGTCGAACGACAACCCAGCCTAAACGGCTCTTCGATACGCCTCAAATATCAATGTCCAAATATCCATAATAGGATTTTCATAATTAGACCAAAACACCAAAAATTGGAATATACACGAAATCGATCCAAACTAAAATCAAGTGCACACGAATAAGCGTTAGGAATTCATACCTAACAATCGAAGATAATTTTAGACTAAGATGTGAGATAAAAATCTCACCTTTTTACAAAATCAAACAAGAAGAAGCTTGAAAGCAAATGGAGAATCAACCTCTCTTCAACACAACCCAAATAAGCTTGAATCTATGCTCAAAACAAGAACATTCCCAAAATTAGGTTTAGGAATTTCTGAAATTGGTAAGAGAATAAGTTGGAGAAGAAGAAGAGAATGCTTACCAATGGGTTCTCTTGAATTTGGAGCTAGGAATTTGAGGTTGCAAGAGAAACTAGGGTTTTGGAGTTTTAATTTCCAATCTCTCCCACCATTATTGCCTTAGAACTGAAAAGAGGAAGAAGTGAGGGTGAATGGGGAGGAGTGGTTCAGTTTTGAGTATAAGTTGGTTAGTGGGCTGAACCCAAACTCAAACCCAAAGTGAAAAAGGTCAAATTTTTTGACTAACTCCAAATATATCAAAGTTTATACTCAAAAAGGTCGCAAACGGCATTTTGAACGCAATGGGAGTGGTCCCGAGTCCTAATTCGACCGTATGCAAAAAGTAGCTTTTCGGACTAAAAACCGACTAACAATAAAATATTTAAATATAAAATCGATAAATATGCGGGTTGTTACAGACTCCCCTCCTTAAAGAAATTGCGTCCTCACAATATTTAAGAAGAAGATATGTTGTAACAACCATAAAAGCATATTCAACACAAAAGAAATTTGAAATAAGAAGTTCACCTCAAATAGCACGAGAAAGTAAGTCCGGATGTGTTCGCTCGATGTACTCTCTAGATTCCCAAGAACAATCCTTAGGATTTGAAGACCATTGAACTTTAACAAGCGGGACATCTTTATTTCGAAGGCGTTTTACCTCCGAAGCAACAATTCGAATAGGATGTTGCTCATAAATTAGATGAAACTTCAATCTCTTCCACAACACCGGGCTCAAGAATAGAATCGGAATCTCGAAGGCATTTCCGTAATTGAGAAACGTGAAACACGTCATGAATAGCAGAAAATTGAGCCGGTAATAAAAGGCGATAAGCCATGGAACCAATACGTTCAGTGATAGGAAATGGCCCAATATATCGTGGCGCCAATTTTCCCGATCGATTGAAACGTACAACACCTTTCATTGGTGAACACGAATAAAAACAGAGTCTCCAACAGAAAATTCTAATTTCCTTCACGGGTTATCGGCATAGGATCTTTGTCTACTCTGGGCTTCTTTCACCTATGACGAATAAGATCAATCTTTTCTGTGGAATCACGAATAAAGTCTGGACCTAAAGCCAGCATCTCACCGGCCTCAAGCCAACAAGAAGGAGATCGGCATGGCCTTCCGTAGAGTGCCTCAAAAGGTGTCATACCAATACTAGATTGGAAGCTATTGTTATAGGAGAATTCAACAAGGGAAATATGATCTTCCCAACTTTCCCCAAAATCAAGCACACAAGCACGAAGAAGATCTTCAAGTGTTTGATTCACACGCTCGGTTTGTCCATCGGACTGAGGATGATAAGCGTGCTAAAATTGAGCTTCGTTCCCAAAGCTTTTTGAAGACTCTTCCAAAATCCACTAGTAAACAATGGATCACGGTCACTAACAATAGAAGTAGGAATTCCATGCAATTTAACAATCTCTTTGATAAAGAGCTTGGCCAAAAGAGGAACGGTTCGGTTAGACCGAACGGGAATAAAATGGGCAGATTTAGTAAGTCTATCAACGATCACCCATAAGCTATCATGACCCGAACGAGAACGAGGAAGGCCATCTATAAAATCCATGGAAATTTGGTCCCACTTCCAAATTGGAATTTATAAAGGTTGCAATAACCCACCGGGCCTTTGATGTTCGGCCTTAACGAGTTGGCAAGTCATGCAACGCTTAACGAAGTTAGCGATGTCAAGTTTCATTCCCTCCCAATAATAAAGTCGCTTCATATCTGCGTACATTTTACTACTACCGGGATGAATGGCGAATTTGGAACGATGAGAATCTTCTAAAATATCTTTTCGAAGATCACTAATATTTGGTACGATAAGTCTACAAAACTCCGAATGCCGCCACGAGAATCGATATCAAAGTCTTTCAAACCTTCAATATCAAATTTATCCTTAATATTTTGGCCAAGAAGAGCCATTTCGGGATCTAGCCTTTGAGCTTCAAGAATGCGGTCTAAAAGAGAAGGATGAGCCTCAAGGCTACATAAAACAAGAGATGAACATAAATCGAAGACACGGTCTCGAATCTCACAAGAGGATAATATCTCGAGATCATTCCATTCGGATTTCATCATAGAAACAACCGCTTGTTGCTTGCGACTAAGTGCGTTGGCAACACGATTTCCCTTTTCGCGAGTATAAAGGATATCAAGATCATATGGTGCAAGAAATTCGAGCCAACGCTGTTGACGCAAATTAGTTCCTTTTGAGAGAATAAATACTTCAAGGACTTATGATCGGTATAAAGAACAAATTTCTCTCTTAAAAGATAATGACGCCAAATACGAAGGGCGAAAACAATAGCCGCGAGCTCTAAATCATGAGTGGCATATCTAGTCTCAGCAGGCTTCAATTGCCTAGAAGCATAAGCAATAACACGTTCTCTTTGCATAAGAACGGCACCCAAACCAACGCGACTAGCATCGGTATAAACAACGAAATCTTGATTCCCCTCGGGAATAACGAGAATAGGAGCATCAGAAAGAAGCTCTTTTAATTTCTGAAAAGAAGCTTCACATTTGTCTGACCAAATGTATTTAACACCTTTCTTCGTCAAGCTAGTGAGAGGCACGACAATCTTAGAAAAGTCTTCGATAAAGCGACGGTAATAGCCCGCCAATCCGAGACAACTACGAATCTCTGTCACACTCTCCGGTCTCTTCCAATCTTGAATCGCTTCAATCTTTGAAGGATCCGCGGAAATTCCGGATTCGGAAATAATATGACCGAGAAACTTCACACGAGATTGCCAAAAATGGCATTTAGAAAATTTTGCCTTTAAACGATTACTCCTAAGAGTTTCCAACACAATCCGAAGATGCTTCTCATGCTCCTCCTCGGTTTTAGAATACACAAGAATATCATCGATAAAGATGAGAACAAACCGGTCGAGAAAGTCTTTGAAAACTCTATTCATAAGGTCAACGAAATAGGCCGAAGCATTCGTTAGCCCAAATGGCATAACAAGCCATTCATAAGATCCATAACGAGTACGGAACGATGTCAAAGGAATACTATCCTTTGCAATACGAAGCTGATGAAATCCAGTAGCTAAGTCTAATTGTGAAAAGACTCTAGCACCACTAAGTTGATCGAATAGATCATCAATCCGAGGTAAAGGATATTTATTTTTGATAGTAAGATCATTAAGCTTGCGGTAGTCAACGCAAAGCCTAAGTGTTCCATCAGATTTCTTCACAAAAATAGCTGAAGCTCCCCAAGGCGAAGAACTAGAGCGAATAAATTGCTTCGTCTCCAATTCGGATAATTGTTTACGCATCTCCACGTTTTCTTTATTGGACATACGATAAGGAGGACGAGAGATAGGTTGAGCTCCAGGAATAAGATTAATTCTGAACTCAATTGCTCGCTTAGGTGGTAATCCTAAAACGGGCTCGAATATGTCGGAAAATTCACGAACGACGTGAATAAGAGAAATAATATCACCCTCATCATCATCGTCGTCATCACGAGGATTTAAAGAATATAAAGATGCAACCAAGCTGGAAACTGAATCTTGAAGATTAATAGAAATCTGCTTAACAGATTGAGGATGTCGAAGATGAATAGTACGCTCAGGACATAGGATATGAGCTTCATAACGGTTAAGCCAATCCATTCCCAAAATCATTCCAAAGCCTAAATAACGCATGACATGCAAATCGGCTCGGAAAGAAAAATCACACAAAATAATCTCGACATCTTCACACAATAAACTGATGGTCGCGGATCCACCAACCGCATTCGCAATTCTCAAAGAAGTCATTAAACACAAAACATCCAAAGGAAAAGTATCAACAAGTTCTTTTGATATAAAAGAATGGGACGCACCCGTATCAAAAAGAACTCGAATAGGATGATCATGAAATAAAATAATTCCATCCAGAATAGAATGAGAAATACCTTGGCCACGAGATGTGTTGCCAGGGGCTTGAGCAACATTAAGCTTTCCCTCTTTCCTGCCCTGAAGCTTGGGGCATGAGGATATAACATGACCGGGACCTTTGCAGTAGCGACAAGAGAGAAACTTTGGACACTTGTTCGCGCAATGGTCCTTCGAACCATAATTATAGCATTCCCCACGACCAAATGAAGAAGTCTTTGCCACGGAGGTTGCTTGCTTCCCTTTCTTATTAGGATAGGGGCCTATGAATTTGTTTGGCCTCTTCTTGTTGTTGTTGAAGCTTGGTTTGGAACCCACCACTTCAAAATCATTCTCACTATCCGCTTCTTCAAGATGAAGAGCGATATCAACGAGTTGGTTGAAAGAAACTTCTAATTTTAGAAGTAATGGCTTCTTGAGATTTTTGTTTAAGCCATAGACGAACCTATGATTTTTCTTCAATGGGGTGTTGATGTATTCAACCCCATATTTGGAGAGAGATTCAAAAGATGCGACATAATCTGCCACGGAAGATTCACCTTGAACAAGGTCTATAAAACGGCGAGCCAAAGTCACCTTCTCAGCTTCTGGTACGAATTTCAAATCGAAGCGTTCCGGAATTGCTCCCAGGTGAGATCCGCTTCATTAATCTCAGAAATAAGAAGCTTGTACCAGTCCAATGCTCTTTCTCGGAGCATACTAGAGGCCACCTGAACTCGGTGAAGGTCAATAAGACTCATGTGAGAAAAGATTCGATCGCATGACCTTATCCATTCCTGTACTTCAATAATAGTTTCGGAACCTTTGAATGGCTCCCCACCCAAATTAGTGTAATCGCTACACAAGCGTGCAAATCCCGACTTTGGGTGAGTAGGTTCCGGGTTAGCTCCAGCTGCTTGAGCATTAGTTACCAAATCAAGAAGCTGTTGAGCAGTCATAAAAACTCCATCCTAGGGCGGAGTGCTAGATGGTACGGCTCTGGGGCGGCCTGGTCTAGACATTTCTCTTTCTTTTGAAAGAAAGAAGAAGAAGAAAAAGGTTATTCACCAAATTCAATATCAAGCAATTCTTGATAGATAAAACAAGGAATCATAAAATAAAATAGGATGAATCGGTACGAAGACTCGAATAAAATCCTAAAGCACGACTCTTAAGGTAGACTTAGGACGATGATCCTTGTTAAGTTATTCTACATTGTTTCGAAGTTTGGCTCCGATACCAAGCTGTGACGCCCCACCTCTATACCCACGCTAACCAAGAACATTATGGTGAATGCTGTCAACTAGCACGGAGAATAAGGCTGTTGAGGAGCGACCATCCGTGTAATTGCTTTGCGCGAGCATCGATATGTCAGATAGTGTAACATGCATTTCTTTATCAAGAGGGAAATTCGACATACCGACACAAACTCAAAGCTACTACACAGTGGCTGTAATATCTTCGGAAACAAATATAGAAATAAACATAACATAAATCAGTCATAGACAATTCATATCACAAAGGCGGAAGAAGATATGAATATAACACGTGAAAGTGTTCATCAGAGTAGTGGTCAAAAAGATCCACAATAACAAAAAGAATAGCAACATGTGCTATACAAAAGAATACATCAATGAGTCAATATCTCAAGAGTATACAACAAAAACTACTAATCTATGTAGTAAGCAAAAGGTTAGAGTAATGAATCCCTGGGAAGAAGTCAAGCAGAAGCACCTGTAACATCTCGGTCTGACCCGGGTATTATTTCATAAGAAAATAATAAACGGACCAGTCTAACTATAAATATCAGATGACACGATATAGAATAAGAGATATGACTAAACACATAATAATCACAATGCCAAGCTGTGATATATAAGCAGTTGAAAATCATCAAGGGATTATTTAATGTCACAAAATCTACACAAGAATCACAGAAACGTCATACTCCTAATTTAGTTCACCAAACCATAAATATTGACGATAATATCAATGTCAATCACAAAAGTCAATGACACACAAATTCCAGAATTCAACACACGAAATCTAGAAATCACAAAAGTCAATGACGCACAAATTCACCAATGCACAAATATCGATAAAGCTTATCGATGGAAATCACGAAAATTGGTGAAACACAAATTCTAGAAATCATCTCAAGAAATCCAGAAATCACAAAAAGGGGGAAGGCCTATCACAAACGGAAGCATAAAGCCCACCAACACGTGTATCACAAACGGAACGCTAATTCCATGGTTGCTAACCATCACAAATTGAGCCGGAGCTCCACAAACGGCCCGAAGACCATGGGTTGCTACCCAACCAAATTGAGTCGAAACTCCACAAAACGGGGTTTAGTCTCCCTCGTAGACAAAGAGACATCGCACATTGCTAGTCTAAATCACAAAGATGATCATCATGATCAACGAGAAGTGTCGATTACACTAAGCTAATAAATATATGAGTTTAGCTTCATGTCCCATAACCACTTGCTTAACTCAAATATTTACGAACAAACTGTAGATCTCCACTAGGAAATTGTCACAAGAGGTTCAATCGAACAAGTCCGAGAATTAACCGGCGAAGTAAACGCAAGCGTTTCATACCACTTGTTTTACTAAACCGTTTAATTAGATTTCTCATACGAGTGAGGTAAAGGTTTGTATATACTAATAGATTAGAAATCGGTTTGAGAAAACGATCTTCGTAATAAAATAGTGTTGAAATCATTTGAAGAAAGCGTTTTGATATTTACTACTAGTATAGAAAACCTTTATATTTTTAAAGTGACAAATCACAAAGAAGATTGTTGGAACAATCAATCACTAAAATTCACATTCGAAGACGTGAATAAAAATCCAAACAAATCGATAAAGAATCCATCGAAATGGATATTCAAAAATCCCTAAAAAGGAGTCATCAAAGTCATAATAAATGATAACAACAAATAGGATCATCACGAATCGATTTAAATTGGAATTCTCAAGCGAATAGGCAAATAGGCAAAACACAACAGTTTCAGACGTCTGAAACAAGTGGTTCAGACGTTTGAATCTGGAAATATAAAGATTTCCAGAACATAATTCAGACGTCTGAACCAAGTGTTTCAGACGTCTGAAATAGGCATATTTTAGCCTATTTTCTTTCTGTTTGAAATAGAACCAATTCAGACGTCTGAAACCATATATTCAGACGTCTGAATCTGGGAATAGAAATCTTCCCAGAACAATATTCAGACGTCTGAATATTCCGTTTCAGACGTCTGAATCTGGGGTTCAGGGCATTCCCTGAACCTAGGCCAAAAATGGCCAAACGAATATCGAAAACGATCGAACGAGCAAATGGCGATGACTAAGGAATTACGTCGAACGACAACCCAGCCTAAACGGCTCTTTGATACGCCTCAAATATCAATGTCCAAATATCCATAATAGGATTTTCATAATTAGACCAAAACACCAAAAATTGGAATATACACGAAATCGATCCAAACCAAAATCAATTGCACATGAATAAACGTTAGGAATTCATACCTAACAATCGAAGATAATTATAGACTAAGATGTGAGCTAAAAATCTCACCTTTTTACAAAATCAAATAAGAAGAAGCTTGAAAGCAAATGGAGAATCAACCTCTCTTCAACACAACCCAAATGAGCTTGAATCTATGCTCAAAACAAGAACATTCCCAAAATTAGGTTTAGGAATTTCTGAAATTGGTAAGAGAATAAGTTGGCGAAGAAGAAGAGAATGCTTACCAATGGGTTCTCTTGAATTTGGAGCTAGGAATTTGAGGTTGCAAGATAAACTAGGGTTTTGGAGTTTTAATTTCCAATCTCTCCCACCATTATTGCCTTAGAACTGAAAAGAGGAAGAAGTGAGGGTGAATGGGGAAGAGTGGTTCAGTTTTGATTATAAGTTGGCTAGTGGGCTGAACCCAAACTCAAACCCAAAGTGAAAAAGGTCAATTTTTTTGACTAACTCCAAATATATCAAAGTTTATACTCAAAAGGTCGCAAACGGCATTTTAAAATCAATGGGAGTGGTCCTGAGTCCTAATTCGACCGTATGCAAAAAGTAGCTTTTCGGACTAAAATCCGACTAACGATAAAATATTTAAATAAAATATTTAAATATAAAATCGATAGATATGCGGGTTGTTACATTCCGACTCACCCATATGGGGTAGCTACCCATGGTCTTCGGACCGTCATGTGATAGGCCTCTTTCCCTTTTGTGATTTTTGGATTTCTTGTGTTTATTTCTGGAATTTATGTCGTTGACTTGTTATGAGTACAAGTTTAGGGTATGATGCCCTCTTTGGATCTTTGAGAAGATTCTTGTGATATTGATTTATCTCTTATTGATTGATCTTCTGTTGATCATCATTTGCATACTTATAGTAGTATGTCGGTATGGATATTTTATGTTTATGCCATATCTTTTATTTTATATCATGTCATCTGATATTTATAACTAGACTGATCCGCTTATTATTTTCTTAAATAATACTCAGGTCAGACCGAGATGTTACAAGTGCTTCTGCTTGACTTCTTCCAGGGATTTGCTACTCTGACTTTTGGCTAACTATTTAGATTAGCAGTTTTTGTTGTATACACTTGAGATATAGACTCATAGTTGTATTCTTTTGTATAGCACATGTTGCTATTCTTTTGTATTATTGTGGATCTTTTTGACCACTACTCTGATGTAGACTTTCATGTGTCAGTTATATATTCATATCTCTTCCACCTTTGTGATATGGATGTCTGTGACTGATTTGTGTTATGCTTATTTCTATGTTTGTTTCCGAAGATTATTTTTAGCCACCGTGTGATAAGCAATCACATGGATGGTCGCTCCTCAACAGCCTTATTCTCCGTGCTAGTTGACAGCACTACACCGTAGTGTTTTTGGCTAGCGTGGGTATAGAGGTGGGGCGTCGCAAGCTGCTTTTATTTGCACCTATTAATTTACAATTAGTATTATCTCTCCTATTAATTAGAAATTTTCAATTACATTTATTTCAATTGATTAGGTTTCAAAATGGACTAAATGAATGTAATGGGAATTAAACAATTTTTCCTATCTAATAGTAACTTAAACATATTTACATTATTGGATACAAATAGTAATTACACATTTCTCACTAAATAATAGTTACTCATCTCTACAATCAATCTTTCAGCTAATAAACATATGTTTACTCCTTTACTAAACTTATTCATTTTTATTCTTTTTGATTTACACTCCTACTATTAAATCAACAATACCTTATGAAATTATTAACATAGGTTTCTATCTTTTTATTTCATAAATCATTGCCTTGTAAATAAAGTTTACATTTCTATACCTTTTATTATGTTGGTACTACAATTATTGTCTTATTCCATATTAATGTAAAATTTATTTACATTGAATTGCAATATATCCATTTATCATAATATAAACTACAATAAATTGATCAAACATGATTTCCATTTTTATTCAAATCAATAATCATATTATGATTAAAATTTTCATTGGTTACATCCTATTGAATTAACATTCTTCGATTACCAATTTAATCTACATTAATTGCACAAATTAAGTAAAACAAATTTTATGAACTAAATAAATACGTAACTTATAACCATTGTTACCCTTAACTTTTAATTACATTTAAAAGTTCATTAATTACAACAAATGTTCAAATCATCTATATAATTCTAATTTCATCTTTTATTTGTGTTAACTATTTTATTTCCATTATGCTGAGATTTAGTCACTTATACACACTTAATATTCCAATTCATTTATTTATATTGGTTTCAAATTTTTTTATTAAATCAATTGCCATTTAGGCATATAATTAACGTTTCTATTGATTTTACATTCAAAATTTTCAGTTATTATCTTATCTTACAAAAGGTAATGTTTAATTACATTTAATTGCTATTGATTAAATACATTGGTAATGAACAATAGTTATCACCATTATACATTTTATAACATTTGTAAATTTATTCTTTACCTTTTACAACCCACTGTAATCAATGCACACATTAATGCAACACATATTATAATCCCTTATACAATACTGTTCTTATTCAATTACCCTTAAATATCTATTTTATACAATAATTAAATGTTTACATTTGTTACTTATTAATAATTTTTTTTACCAAGCATAGCATGTTTAAATACAATGAATTGGAATTTCATTAAGATTGTTGATAATTAACTTGTATTAACATTGTTTCACTTTAATTTAGTTATTATTCCATTATTAAATTACAACATTTTATTTCTTTTAAAATTAACTCATAAAATATTATTAAATCAACAAAATTTAAACATCGAAAATTTATGGGTCGTTACATAAATATTCATATATATTCATATGTGCTTAAAAAAAATCAAAACGTCAATAAAACTAACTACTGACTCACAACATCCTATAAACCAGTTGTATAACAAATATATGATATATACTCATCTTAAAATAGGAAAATATAGAATGACAAAACAAAGCAGCCTGGATAAAATATATATATATGTGACGCACCAGATGTTCAAAATACAACTATCTTAAACTCATATATAATATAAACTTTACATATATAATAACTCGTATTAACATATATCATAAAATTTTATATAAACCTTATAGTATATAAATAACTTACTTTATATAATAAATAGAACCTATGCAAGTTAAAATATGTAAGCTAATATAGGCCGCGGCCATTTTTAGAAAAAATCAAAATACATTATGTACTTAAACAACAATAAATTATGTACACATTACATATTAAAAATTAATTTAGTCTTACTATACATATCATATAATATATATATATATATATATATATATATATATATATATATATATATATATATATATATATATATATATATATATATATAACAAACCGATTTATGTAAGTGAAATATATATACCATATATACGCACACACATACAAACAAACTATAACATTTATAAAACCTTCGTATATAACCCAGATCAGATACTTTAAAAACTCTATCATACATAACTTACATTTTTTTCTCTCAAACTGCAACTATAAGAAACTATATACATAGATATATAACAAACGTTATTGCAAAAATCAAATTTAAAATAATAATATTTTATGCAACTAAATAATTAAATCATATTAAATACACATACTTTTTTCCTTCTCTGTGAACATGGACGCAAAGGCCAGGAGGGTGGTAGCACGATGGTGACACGCAAGTGGAGGAAGCTTTAGCAAGCAAGTTCGGTTATCACAGGGAGAAGAAGGAAGAGGGGAGAGGAAGAAGGAGACGACGTGCAGAGGTGGTTTTGATGATAAGGTATAAAGAGGCTAGGTGTCAGGTTTCAAAAATTCAAATTATAAATGCTATATTTTTATTATTTTATAAACACAAGTGCAGAGAGAAGATATAGGCTAGTCAGAGGAAGAGGAAGTAACAGTAGGCATAAACCCAAAGTTATAAAGGCAGAGGGAAAAACTCTTTGCACAATTTAAGGTGAGCTTTAAATTTTTAATAAATACGAAACGTATATAAGTTTATACGTTTATAACTTTCTAGCTGTAGTGTATATATATAATGAACGATCATAATGAAAGAAGTGGAAACAGGGAGCATAGGAAATGAAAGGTTAGAAAAATAAAATTTTCAGCCTTAAATTCCGAAGATTAATAAGGTAACGTACCTCTTTAATGAAATGCACAACAACAGTCACAAGCTAAAATTTAGCTGAAAGTTTAAAGAAATGAGGGGAAGATGGGTTTTTAAATTAATCACTTTCCAGAATGAATATGTCAATGAAATAGGAAAGGAGATGAATCAGGGAAACGTATTATAACTTATATATATCTATTAAATGGATAGATGGAAGAAAAGGTGAGCAGGTGAGTAAAAGTGGAAACTGATTTATAAGCGAAATGGAATGTGAGCTGTTGCCTGGGAAGAAATGGAACAGTTTAAAAATTAAAGGCAATGGACTGCTGAAATTAAATGAGTATAAAACGTGTAAAAGTTATATACTGAAACGACTATAAATTTCAATTATTATTATAAAACGGGGAATAATGAAAGGCAAGGACGATGATTTCAAAGTTTATTAATGGCTAGGAATGGGGAAGTCTATCTGTGAATCGGAAAAATTATTAAGCAATTGAAATTTTAACGGTAGAAAAAGTAACATCTACACACTGTTTTAGAAACAATCAAAGCAATTAATAGCTTGATTGGACAGCAAGAATAAATATGGAAGGACACGTTATAAATGCAAAATGAACCGTTTGAAAATAAATAAAAGAAATGATGGCAAATAAAACTGCTGTGCCTTGAATTTCCCAAAATAAATTATTTTATGAACCTCAATTATCACTGACTTAAATTGAACAGAATCACATCCTAAAATATACTTCCTTAATTTTTGATGAAAATTTATCATTTGCCACATTTAACTATATGAAATCCAAATGTAAAATTTTATTTCAAAATATTATTATTTAAAATTTCTCAAAAATCAAATTAAATGCGCTAAATAAAACCATTAGAAATTATCAAAATTTTACGGGTCGTTACACAAGTGTTAACAATGGAAATGAAATTATGATTTATTTAAAGTAATGGAAATTGCTATAGGCTAAGGAATTGAATATAAGAAAAATAAATGGGAATATTGTATTAACTAATTCAATGGTATCTTTAGTAATAAATTTAATCAATTCAATGTTATAGTAACCGAAAGTAATATGCAATAAATGGAAATTTTTTGCAATCAATGTAGGTAAGTAATAACAATGTTTATTGTAGATGATAAACCTTACTTTAATGGTAATTAATAACATAAAGGAAGTTTGTTACATTTGGTTATAAATAGAAAATGAGTAAATAAAAAAGTAACTATTGAATAAACCAATGCAGTAATTGTAGATAAGTAATTTTAAGGAACGTTGTTGATAATAAACGTATTTAAAATAGTAATAAATTGAATGTAAGGAAACAAAGGCAATTAGTGGACTTATTTAATGAATTCATGAAAAAAACCAATGTCATGTAGGTAATTATAATATTGTTGGAAGTGAAAATTATTGCGACATCCCGCATTTTCGCACGATTTAAACAGACACACGTGCCTATTCAAACCATACGTAAGGGCGGACTGTTATGGGGTAAATAAGAAAACAAGGAAGAAATAACAAAAATAGAATCTCAC
The DNA here is from genome assembly GCA_030765085.1 of Allium cepa. Classification (NCBI taxonomy): domain Eukaryota; kingdom Viridiplantae; phylum Streptophyta; class Magnoliopsida; order Asparagales; family Amaryllidaceae; genus Allium; species Allium cepa. The sequence goes on from CM060946.1 coordinate 177,607,020, forward strand.
AGCGGAAGGATAAAATATAATAATCAAATATACAGTTCATGAAGCTGTTTAAAAAAAACATTTGATTATATTTATATAACACATATCAGAGTTACACATACCAATAACAATGCAGCGGAACACAGTGTGTAGTGAAACCATATAATATAACAATAATAATAATGAAATCTTTGTCTTCGTCCTCCAGAAATAAAGTCTTCAAATCGTGAAACGCTCGGACTGACCCGAGCGAATTTGAAAAGACAAAACACTCGAGTCAGAACTAAAAGATCTTATGTAAGTTAAATTAGCAGAAATAAATATGAGTGCAGTAACTCAAGAGATGCTCGGGATTTACATCTCCAAAGGATCCGTTAAACTATTTACTATGTAGTATATTGCGCTATTATAATAGTGTCTAATTGTAAAATAAACTTACTTTTAAATAGCATTAAGGCTTTACATTTTCCACCTTAACACGTAATAGTCCCAGTAGTCCATCCAATATCATAGTCCCTCCTGATCGGGAAGCCACCAGAGGATACCACAGGGGCTACGGGAGAAATCCAAACTCATACAAGGCTCGATAGGGTAGGTGACACGGCACAACTAGGCAATGCCAGGGTAGATATACCAATTACTATCCGGGCTGGTGGAAACGCGCAGCGCGCAGCTGCCGCCCACCTCGAACAAACTCCCCCAAATTCAAAAATAAAGGTGGCCACCGAATCAATCCAAAGTCAAAGTATAGTATCGAAGAGGAGTGTCCGATCAGAGGAATGACCTCATTGGCCCGAGAATCGCTCCTGTTTTAGCCACCTTATGCCAACTCATGGGAGTTGGGTCCACGTATTTACCTCAAAGGAAACGCCTCAACCAACCTACTTCATTCTGGAATCTCCACCGCGCACACGGTTGTTAAAGTGGTTTTCGGAGTTGGCAGAGAGTATGACAACTTCCGATCCCGGTCTCTTCAACAACCAAACGTTATTATAACACCGCGGTCCTTTAAAATAATTTATACTTTTAAAACCAGAATTTAATATCCATTTCAAAACCATGTGAATACGATATTCCTTCCTTTTAAAACCCCAAAACAATATGATATCATCTTTATTTTCCAATATATTCTTTCCAAAAATCATAGTGGCTTCAAAGTAAAATATTTAGAAATCAAAACTCTTGAATATAATATTTCCAAATTATACTACCTTGAAAACTTAGCTTTGAAACAAAATTTCCATCTCTTAAATGGTTAAATATTAAATTACTTTTATAAAATAAAATAGCTTCTTTAGATTTCACAAATCAATTTCAAATATCGATTTAAACTACCAAATACCATTTCAATTCTTATGTTTCAAAGCTTTAAATATTTCACCATTTCAAAAACAAACTCATTTGACAAACCCATATATATCAAATTCAATTACTTATTATTTAGACTTGAAATGTTTACTTAATGAATTCAATATTATTTAAGTAAAACCTTTAACTTCACATAATTGGAAAATCTTTCAATTTATTAAACTTGATATATTCATTTAAATCAACCTGATATTCATTTAAATCACTTTACACAAAAATCAAGTTATAAAAATCATATCCTTTAAAAAATTTAATTTTTATTAAATTTCAATTTAACTTAATATTCATCTTCCAAATCTTATTCTCATTTAAGTCATAAAAACTCCAGAAATTAGATTTTAAATAAATGCTTAATCGTATTTGATCTTAAAAATCAAACTTTATTTTATACTTCAAATCAAATTTATACAAAGCTTAAACCCGAAAATTACTATATATATACATAAATAACTAATTCAATATCCCATAAACCATATATATATATAGCTTTACAAAACCATAAAAACATTCCAAAATATATTTTATTTATATACCGCGGTGCCTGTATAAAATTTTCAACCCTATGGTCAGGTGATACGGATGTTTATCATTTCAATCCGCAATTTAAAATAAAATGCGGTTGTATATCATTTCAAACCGCAATCCCGAATGAATGAAATGCATAGTAACTTGCAATTAATAGAATAAATCATCCATTCATCCATCAAATCATACATCCATTTATCACAGTCATCATCCAATTTCAAACAATCATCAATATATAACAGGTGATAAATAATGATATCAATTATCAGTTTATACTCAGAATAAATTTAATAACTGTTAATTGGCAGTTTATATGCAAAAATAAACGTAAACTTAACTGGTAGTTAATATGAAATAAAATTAACATAACTATGCCTGGTAGTTAATATGAAAGAAATAAATTCTAACTGTCAAATTTATATGCAATAAATAAATAAATTTACAGTTATATTAAATAAATGCGTTTAAATAGAAATAGTGAATAAAACATGCCAAACAGTCATAAAAAAATTCCTACCCATATCTAAAATTAATTTAACAAACACAAGATATTTTAGAAATTGTGAGTGGGTTAAAACACTCACCTTTTGAATTTAAATCGAATTTAAATCTGATTTAAACCCAAAAATTCGACGGTCTCCAAATCTGTCCAAAGCAGTGTCAAAAGATCTGTAATTTTATTACGATCTTAACAAAAAAAATCTCGCGTGAAACGGAGTTTGTAGGAGAAAGTTATACGCATTAATGGTGATTGAAATTTCAAAAAAAAGAAAAAAAGAATAGAAATGAAAGAACACCTTCAAGCGCCACGTCATCCCCCTTTCTTTCCCTCTCTCCCTCATGCGTTTTGCTTCCAGATTTTTCTGAGAAGTTTGAATTTTAGCTTTTGATTTGGTTTGGAATTTTTATCTGGATTTAAGATTTGTTTCTCTGCCATTGAGGAGGAGAAGGAGCTGATGAAATTTTACGCGCAGACAAATGAGAATAGGCGGAGGCTAGGGTTTAGCGAGGTATTTATAGATGAAGTTGGAATAGAAAGATGGACCCGAATTTAAATGAATTCACAATTTGTCAAATTTAAATTCCAATAATCCATTTGTTTGATTTTTAGATCTTATTATGAATAAATGGTCAACTTACCATTCCTATCATTTCTGATTGCAATTAGCTTCAAATTTATTAACCAAACCTCCATATCAAATAAAGATTTATTGCAAAAAATTTAGTGTTTACCTTTAGTTAAAGTAAATTCAATAAACTATAAAATCTTATTTCAAATGGAATTTTATACCATTCGTATTCAATTCTCTTTATTAAATCAATCATCATCTTATGTATATATTTAACATTAGTATATATCAATTTACCCCAATTAAATAAAATTTAATTCCCAAATTGATTTACAGCCTAATATAACATTTGAATTTTGTACCCAATTCATAAATTACTACCTTAACTAAATTTTACGTTTCCCTTTTAATTTACATTTTCACCTTACGTTACTACATTAATTATCCTTAAAGTAACGTCTATTATTAATAACAATATTATAATTACTTACCATTTTACTTCATAAATTAATCCATTTCATCTAAGTTCTTATCTATGTAATATTTCAACATTTAATTTCATCAAATGTAATTGTTTTCCAATACGTTAATAACTTTATTTCCAAGTCTTATATTACAACAAACTATCCAATGCGAAAGTCTTAACATTATTACAAATACTACTTTAATTAACATTAACGCAATACTCAATTAAAAATTATTGTAACTGATTTCAAAATTGTAAATTAACAAGCTACCAAAATAGGCAACATACAATAAGCGTACTCTAACCTTTAGTCACATTAATACGCTTTTATTTCTCAAAATCAAAGTTCCCATTTAACTAAATCACCATAAATGAATTTGACGTTATCTTCAAAAAGTACTTTATATTAACATTAACGTAAAAATTTATTTATATCTATTGCAATCGATTTAGTACTATTTTCTCAATATTTAAAATGATTTAACAAATTTTATATGTCAATTTATTAAAGATTAAATCAATCTAAATATTCAATTCCATAAAATCCAAAATTGTTGATAAATTTCCAAAACTTCCTTTTTTTTATTGAATCAATCTATATTTATTCCTTTCATTAATCTCAAATATAAGGGTTTACCCTTTGGATTAAAAATTATCACATAAATATCCTATTTCAACGTAATTCTTAATTTAACGTAAAAAATAAAAATTTGATTTCATTTATCTCAATAAGTCCTACTACTATAAAATAACCAATTGACTCACTATTCAAATTCACATTCTATAATTCAAAATTTTTCTATCACCTTGATTTACTTAACTTTATAATTCCTTAGACAAATCTCTATCTCAAATCTTAAATGTAAATCATTCTACTAATTATAGTGCTTAATATTTTCTTAAAATAGTCTTTCTATTACGCTTGAATCCAATTTATTAAGTAAGTTTCCAATTAGAATCCAATTTCAACCTTGCACATAAATTTAGGTTATAATTAACTTATAACGTATACTTCCCTAGTTATTCCTTTATATACTCCCCATATTAATTCCACAATTAACCATTATTATTAGAATAACGCTTATAATAAATACAATCCTATAATTTACTCAACACTTAATTATTTCCTTTTCCATTAGGGTAACGTTCCTTTATCTGATTATTACTTATTACACATTCTAATTCCATTAACAAGGAAGCAGGTAAATTATGATATATGCTACAAATTTTTAATTTATTACCTAAATTCAGCATTACTTACCTCGCATTAACCTTATTACTTAAAATCCTTATCCAATTGAAATTAATTCTCTAAATAAATACATTTACTCCTTTCGTTATTTTATTAATTACAATTAAGGCACACCTAATTATCTTTATAGGTAAATAAGTGAATTTACTAGTAACCTACTATTACAACCTTTAATATACTTGTATATGGTTATTTTACCCTTTTATAATCCATTTATAAATATATGCACATCTACAAATTAAGATTCTAAATCCAATTTCTTATTCCATCTAGGTTCCATTTCTTCACTTTATGAATAACTAGCATTTCCTATTCATTTGTTACATCTACTTATATTCACTTTATGAATAGTTTGATATTCCATTTATTACTAACTTTAATTATTGCAATTTATTATCTACATACAATTTGAATCTATTTTCAAATTTTCACCTTCCAATAATAAATAAAAAGGATTGTACTAAATAAAAATTTATTTTCATTAATGAATTCAATCCTTGCCTTTATTTACTTATTTCTAACCTTATATCCCATTGCAAAAATTTCCACTATTACAATTGATTGCAATAAATAATTTAATTTGTACATTTTAATTACCCTTGATACATCAAATTTTAACATTCTCTTTTATATAAATAAATAAGATTTTCATTCCTTTCTAAATTTAAATTAAAAATCCTATTACTTTAATTCATTTTAAATATCGAATTCACACGGGTTGTTACACTCTCCCCCACTCAAAACTTTTCATCCCCGAAAAGGAAAGAAAAGGAAAAGAAGAATTGAATAACACTACATCTTAGTCAAAATATTTAACTTATAACTAATAATTTACTAAATTTATTTCCTTAAATAAAATAAACCCGTTTTATAATCATTATATCTTTTTATACTTAAATTACTAAAGTTCGGAAAACATTTTCAAAATATTCTAAGTCTAAAATTTTACGGGAAATTTTGGCAGAGTCTCCTTTGTACAGAGGGCTCGGGAGAAAATATAATATAAATATAACAATATACACAAATACTTTCCAAAATAATATATATCCCTGCACGGGAAAATATATAAATAGCGCTATAAACCGTAATTCGAAAGGTACCTATTTGTCGGGCAATTTACGCTTATTTTATGGAATCAAAAGAAGTAGCAATTGCTTCCATAACCTGTATTTCACTTATAAAATCCAAAGGGTTAAAAATTTATATAAAGTGAAATATTTAAGTGGTTTCAATCACTATCAACAAATCAATACAACAACCAACAATTTCAACAAACAGCATATACAACAATACAAACAACCATTCAATCAAACAAACAAATAGTTGTTTGGGTTCAAAACTTTTAAGTTATACGGAATGAAGAATAAACCATCAAGTGCATCATTTACTCAACAGTCTTAGATTAAACACAATGGATTATTCATCCATCCCAACAAGATTAAAGTTCCCTTACCCAACAACTCCAAACCACGACAAACAACAATTTCAATCAACAAATCAAATTAACTTATTATAAATTTTATTTTACACATTAGTTGTTTGATTCTTTTCATTTATTTCATTCAATTTTATTTCCATTTTATTTCTTTCAGTTATATTCAGAATTAACTCTACCCTATTTCTTAAATTTACAATTTCTCTTACCATACTTACCTTTAATTATATTTACTTGGTAAAATTTCAATTATAACTTAAGTTTATAACATTATATTCTCATTTAATAGCAATTTCATTGAATACTTCATTACCTACCTTTACTTGTACAATTTTCATTACATTTCCTATTAAACATTTCAACTTTTAATATTTGGTTAGTTATATATGTTATTTAAGAGTATAATTGAAAGTTATACAAGTTTGTTCTATTTCCTTAAATTAAATTAAAGTTCAATAATAGTAATCTTTATTTCATAGGTTACAAATTTCCAATTTCATTTAATACCATTTTTACTTTACTTAAAGGTTCAAATTTGCTACACTTAACTGTCCTATTAATTAACTGGAACCTAAGAACCAAATACCGGGTTTAATTTTAAATCATTTAAAATAATAGATAGATATCTACACTTAACATATATATCCAATTATAATTAAAACGATAAAATTTCTTAACAATTCTGCAGTAAATTACTACATTGGCCTTCCCACTTCGAAACTCGAAAATGAATGTCGATGATGCGCGCACTCATCACCGAAATTATTTTCCAGCGACAGAGAGGAAATTACAAAACTTATTTTCTCCAAAAATCTTCTTTAAAACAATTTATTTTAAATTATATTAAATATTTATATCAGAAAATACTTATAACAATATTATTATATTCCAAATCATCTGAAAGAAGTTTTCAAAAACCCTGGAACTTAAGTTCTAAATTCCCAAATTAATTTTTAATCTTATTTACCTATTATTTATAAATTTTATTCCTAACAACCAATATATTGCAACCAAATATAAATATCATTTGAAAATTTTATTTTATATATAGAAAATATAAAGGCAAAATTATTTCATTCACCTATATTAAAAACAAATATTATGTATGTCTGTCCTATTAAGTGTTTAGAAATTCCTATTGATGTCACAGCGTCCCATGCACCAACCTGAATTTATAAATACCAAACGGAACAAATTAACACAATATTAAAACCTCTTATGATATTAACAAATACGCTCTCTCATATATATACACTCAGCGACTCCCATAGGGTATTACTACCCTATTAGTAAAGAGTCAAACCCCACAAAGCTAAGCTTTATCGCTAAACCAAAGCTCTGATACAAACTGTAACATCCCGCATTTTCGCACGATTTAAACAGACACACGTGCCTATTCAAACCATACGTAAGGGCGGATTGTTATGGGGTAAATAAGAAAACAAGAAAGAAATAACAAAAATAGAATCTCACAGCGGAAGGATAAAATATAATAATCAAATATACAGTTCATGAAGCTGTTTAAAAAAAACATTTGATTATATTTATATAACACATATCATAGTTACACATACCAATAACAATGCAGCGGAACACAGTGTGTAGTGGAACCATATAATATAATAATAATAATAATGAAATCTTTGTCATCGTCCTCCAGAAATAAAGTCTTCAAATCCTGAAACGCTCGGACTGACCCGAGCGAATTTGAAAAGACAAAAACACTCGAGTCAGAACTAAAAGATCTTATGTAAGTTAAATTAGCAGAAATAAATATGAGTGCAGTAACTCAAGAGATGCTCGGGATTTACATCTCCTAAGGATCCGTTAAACTATTTACTATGTAGTATATTGCGCTATTATAATAGTGTCTAATTGTAAAATAAACTTACTTTTAAATAGCATTAAGGCTTTAAATTTTCCACCTTAACACGTAATAGTCCCAGTAGTCCATCCAATATCATAGTCCCTCTTGATCGGGAAGCCACCAGAGGATGCCACACGGGCTACGAGAGAAATCCAAACTCGTACAAGGCTCGATAGGGTAGGTGACACGGCACAACTAGGCAATGCCAGGGTAGATATACCAATTGCTATCTGGGCTGGTGGAAACGCGCAGCGCGCAGCTGCTGCCCACCTCGAACAAACTCCCCCAAAATCAAAAATAAAGGTGGCCACCGAATCAATCCAAAGTCAAATATTTATCGATTTTATATTTAAATATTTTATTTAAATATTTTATCGTTAGTCGGATTTTAGTCCGAAAAGCTCCTTTTTGTATACGGTCGAATTAGGACTCTGGACCACTCCCATTGAGTTTAAAATGTCGTTTGCGACCTTTTTGAGTATAAGCTTCGATATGTTTGGAGAAAGTTGATTTTTGCTACTTTTCACTTTGGGTTTGGTTTTGGGCTCAGCCCTATGTTAACTTATGCTCAAATCTGAGCCACTCTTCCCCACTCACCCTCATTCTCTTCTCTTTTCAGTTTTTAGAGTATTAATGGTGGGGGAGATTGGAAATTAAAACTCCAAAACCCTAGTTCCTCTTGCAAATCCAATTCCTAGCTCCAAACTCAAGAAGAACCCATTGGTAAGCTTCTCTTCTTCTTCTCCAACTTATTCTCTTACCAATTTCAGAAATTCCTAAACCTAATTTTGGGAATGTTCTTGTTTTTGAGCTTAGATTCAAGCTCATTTGGGTTGTGTTGAAGAGAGGTTGATTCTCCATTTGCTTTCAAGCTTCTTCTTGTTTGATTTTATGAAAAGGTGAGATTTTTATCTCACATCTATGCTTATATTTATCTTCGATTGTTAGGTATGAATTCCTAACACTTATTCGTGTGCAATTGCTTTTGGTTTGGATTGATTTGGTGAATATTCCAATTTTTGGTGTTTTGGGTTCAAACCTTTAAAAATCATAACTTTGATGTTTGAACATGTGCTTGGTGATGCATCGAGGAGCCAACAGGGCCGGGTAGCCGTTAGGCATAATTCCCTAGCGTCCGTGCTCGTTCGGTTGCGAATTGGTGGAGGTCGCATATCAATTTATGGGTATCATTGTGTAGAGCATCAGGTTCGGCCGACCGACCCCCCTGGTCCGGTCGACCGACCTGCTAGTTAAAATTTGCCTCTGTTTCTGGTTCGGCCGACCGACCCCCCTGGTCCGGTCGACCGACCTGGTGCCCGAGAAGTTTCCTACCTCTGGTTTGGTCGACCGACTCAGGGAGTCCGGTCGACCGACCTGCTTCTATTTGCCAGATGAGCCTATTTTGCTAATTCGTTTGAATATCCAACTTTAATCGATTCGTATTGTTTCCCTATTTGTTGTTATCATTTGTTATTGACTTTGATGAATTATTTTCTTTGGGAATTCTTGGAATATCCATTTCGATGGATTCGGTATCGATTTCTTTGGATTTTATTCACATCTTCTTATGTGAATTTTTGTGATTGATTGTTCTTACAATCTTCTTCGTGATTTGTCACTTTAAAAATACAAAGGTTTTCTATACTAGTAGTAAATATCAAAACTCTTTCCTCAAACGATTTCAATACTATTTTAATACCAAATTCGTTTATAAAACCGTTTTCCAATCTATTAGTATATACAAACCTTTACCTCACTCGTATGAGAAATCTAATTAAACGACTTAGTAAAACAAGTGGTATGAAACGCTTGCGTTTACTTCGTCGGTTAATTGTTGGACTTGCTCGATTGAATCTCTTGTGACAATTTTATAGTGGAGATCTACAGTTTGTTCGTAAATATTTAAGTCAAGCAAGTGGTTATGGGACATGAAGCTAAACTCATATATTTACTAGCTTAGTGTAATTGGCACTTCTCGTTGATCATGATGATCATCTTTGTGATTTAGACTAGCAAATGTGCGATGTCTCTTTGTCTGCGAGGGAGACTAAACCCCGTTTTGTGGAGTTTCGACTCAATTTGGTTGGTAGCAACCCATAGTCTTCGGGCCGTTTGTGGAGCTTCGGCTCAATTTGTGATGGTTAGCGACCATGGAATTAGCGTTCCGTTTGTGATACACGTGTTGGTGGGCTTTATGCTCCCGTTTGTGATAGGCCTCCCCCCACTTTGTGATTTCTGGATTTCTTGTGTAGATTTCTAGAATTTGTGTTTCACCAATTTTCGTGATTTCCATTGATAAGTTTTATCAATATTTGTACATTGGTGAATTTGTGCGTCATTGACTTATGTGATTGACATTGGTATTATTGTCAATATTTGTGCATTGGTGAATTTGTGTGTCATTGACTTTTGTGATTGATATTGGTATTATTGTCAATATTTGTGCATTGGTGAATTTGTGTGTCATTGACTTTTGTGATTGACATTGCATTGGTGAATTTGTGTGTCATTGACTTTTGTGATTGACATTAATATAATCGTCAATATTTGTGGTTTGATGAACGAAATAAGGAGTATGGCAATTCTTTGTTTCTTGTGTAGATTTGGTGATATTGATTAATCTCTCGTTGGTTTTTCAATTACTTAAATATATCACAGCTTGGCATAGTGATTATTATGTGTTTAGTCATATCTCTTATTCTATATTGTTTCATCTGATATCTATAGTTAGACTGATCCGTTTATTATTTTCTTATTAAATAATACTCGGGTCAGACCGAGATGTTAGAGGTGCTTCTGCTTGACTTCTCTCTTGGGATTGACTTCTCTGACTTTTGGCAAACTACTTAGATTAGTAGTTTATTTTGTTGTATACACCTGAGATATAAACTCATTGTTGTATTCTTTTGTATAGCACGTGTTGCTATTCTTTTGTATATTTGTGGATCCTTTTGACCACTACTCTGATATACACTTTCATGTATTAATTTTATATTCATGTCTTCTTCCGCCTTTGTGATATGAATTATCTGTGACTGATTTATGTTATGTTTATTTCTGTATTTGTTTCCGAAGATATTATAGCCACTGTGTGATATCTTTGAGTTTGTGTCGGCATGTTGGATTTTCACTTAAAAAGAATTGCATGTTATACTATCTGACATATCGATGCTCGCACAAAGCAATTACACGGATGGTAGCTCCTCAACAGCCTTATTCTCCGTGCTAGTTGACAGCATTATTTCGTAGTGTTCTTGGCTAGCGTGGGTATAGAGGTGGGGCATCACAGCTTGGTATCAGAGCAAAACTTCAGAACAATATGGAATATTATAATAAGGATCATCGTCCTAAGTCCATCTTAGGAGTCGTGCTTTAGGATTTAATTCGAGTCTTCGTACCGATTCATCCTATTTTCCTTATGATTCCTTGTTTATCTATCAAGATCGCTTGATATTCAATTTGGTGAATAATCTTCTTCTTACTCTTCTTTCTTTCTAAGGAAGAGGAATGTCTAGACCAGGCCGTCCCAGAGCTGGACCATCTAGTGTTCCACCCCAAGATGGACTTTTTATGACTGCTCAACAGCTTCTTGATATAGTGACGAATGCTCAAGCAGCTGGAGTTAACCCGGAACCTACTCACCCAAAGTCGGGATTTGCACGCTTGTGTAGCGATTACACCAATTTAGGTGGGGATCCATTCAAAGGTTCCGAAACTGTTATTGAAGTACAGGCTTGGCTAAGGTCATGCGATCAAAACTTTTCTCGCATGAATCTTATTGACCTTCACCGAGTTCAGGTGGCCTCAAGTATGCTCCGAGAAAGAGCATTGGACTGGTACGAGCTTCTTATTTCTGAGATTAATGAAGCGGATCTCACCTGGGAGAAATTCCGGGAACGCTTCGAGTTGAAATTCATACCGGAAGCTGAGAAAGTGACATTGGCTCGACGATTTATAGACCTTGTTCAAGGTGAGTCCTCCGTGACTGATTACGTCGCCTCCTTCGAGTCGCTTTCCAAATATGGGGTTGAATACATCAACACCCCTTTAAAGAAGAACCATAGATTCGTCTATGGCTTAAACAAAAATCTCAAGGAGCCATTACTTATAAAATTAGAAGTTTCTTTCGACCAACTCGTTGATATTGCTCTTCGTCTTGAAGAGGCGGATAGGGAGAACGATGTTGAAGTGGTGGGTTCCAAACCAAACTTCAACAACAAGAAGAGGCCAAACAAATTCAAAGGCCCTTATCCCAATAAGAAAGGGAAGCAAGCAACCTCCGTGGCAAAGACTTCTTCCTTTGGCCGTGGGGAATGCTATAATTGTGGTTCGAAGGACCATTATGCGAACAAGTGCCCAAAGTCTCTTCTTGTCGCTACTGCAGAGTTCCCGGACATATTATATCTTCATGCCCCAAGCTTAAGGCCAAGAAGGAGGGAAAACTTAATGTTGCTCAAGCCCCTGGCAACACATCTCGTGGCCAAGGTATTTCTCATTCTATCCTTGATGGAATTATTTTATTTTGTGATCATCCTATTCGAGTTCTTTTTGATACGGGTGCGTCCCATTCTTTTATATCAAAAGAACTTGTTGATACTTTTTCTTTGGATGTTTTGTGTTTAATGACTTTTTTGAGAATTGCGAATCCGGTTGGTGGATCCGCAATAATCAGTTTATTGTGTAAAGATGTCGAGATTATTTTGTGTGATTTTCCTTTCCTAGCCGATTTGCATGTCATGCGTTATTTAGGCTTTGGAATGATTTTGGGAGTGGATTGGCTTAACTGTTATGAAGCTCATATCCTATGTCCTGAGAGGACTATCCATCTTCGACATCCTCAATCTGTTAAGCAGATTTCTATTAATCTTAAAGATTCAGATTCCAGCTTGGTCGCATCTTTATATTCTTTAAATCCTCGTGATGACGATGATGATGATGAGGGTGATATTATTTCTCTTATTCACGTCATTCGTGAATTTTCCGACTTATTCGAGCCCGTTTTAGGATTACCACCTAAGCGAGCAATTGAGTTCAGAATTAATCTTATTCCTGGAGCTCAACCTATCACTCGTCCTCCTTATCGTATGTCTAATAAAGAAAACGAGGAGATGCGTAAACAATTATCCGAATTGGAGACGAAGCAATTTATTCGCTCTAGTTCCTCGCCTTGGGGAGCTTCGGCTATTTTCGTGAAGAAATCCGATGGAACACTTAGGCTTTGCGTTGACTACCGCAAGCTTAATGATCTTACTATCAAAAATAAGTATCCTTTACCTCGGATTGATGATCTATTCGATCAACTTAGTGGTGCTAGAGTCTTTTCACTATTAGACTTAGCTACTGGATTTCATCAGCTTCGTATTGCAGAGGATAGTATTCCTTTGACATCGTTCCGTACTCGTTATGGATCTTATGAATGGCTTGTTATGCCATTTGGTCTAACGAATGCTCCGGCGTATTTCGTTGACTTTATGAATAGAGTTTTCAAAGACTTCCTCGACCGGTTTGTTCTCATCTTTATCGATGATATTCTTGTGTATTCTAAAACCGAGGAGGAGCATGAAAAACATCTTCGGATTGTGTTGGAAACTATTAGGAGTAATCAATTAAAGGCAAAATTTTCTAAATGCCACTTTTGGCAATCTCGTGTGAAGTTTCTCGGTCATATTATTTCCAAATCCGGAATTTCCGTGGATCCTTTAAAGATTGAAGCGATTCAAGATTGGAAGAGACCGGAGAGTGTGACAGAGATTCGTAGTTTTCTCGGATTGGCGGGCTATTACCGTCGTTTTATCAAAGACTTTTCTAAGATTACCGTGCCTCTCACTAGCTTGACTAAGAAAGGTGTTAAATACATTTGGTCGGACAAATGTGAAGCTTCTTTTCAGAAACTAAAGGAACTTCTTTCTGATGCTCCTATTCTTATTATTCCTGAGGGGAATCAAGATTTCGTTGTTTATACCGATGCTAGTCGCGTTGGTTAGGGTGCCGTTCTTATGCAAAGAGAACGTGTTATTGCTTATACTTCAAGGCAATTAAAGCCTGCCGAGACTAGATATGCCACTCGTGATTTAGAACTCGCGGCTATTGTTTTCGCTCTTTGGATTTGGCGTCATTATCTTTTAGGAGAGAAATTTGTTCTTTACACGGATCATAAGTCTTTGAAATATTTATTTTCTCAAAAGAAACTTAATTTGCGTCAACAACGTTGGCTCGAATTTCTTGCTCCTTATGATCTTCATATTCTTTGTACACCCGGTAAGGGTAATCGTGTCGCCGATGCTCTTAGCCGTAAACAACAAGCTGTTGTTTCTATGATGATATCCGAATGGAATGATCTCGAGATCTTATCCACTTGTGAGATTCGAGACCGTGTCTCCGATTTATGTTCATCACTTGTGTTATGTAGCCTTGAGGCTCATCCTTCTCTTTTAGACCGCATTCTTGAAGCTCAAAGGCTAGATCCCGAAATGGCTCTTCTTGGCCAAAATGTTAAGGATAAAATTGATATTGAAGGTTTGAAAGAATTTGATATCGATTCTCGTGGCGGCATTCGAAGATTTGGTAAACTTATCGTGCCAAATATTAGTGATCTTCGTAAAGATATTTTAGAAGATTCACATCGTTCTAAATTCACCATTCATCCCGGTAGTAGTAAAATGTACGCGGATATGAAGCGACTTTATTATTGGGAGGGAATGAAACTTGACATCGCTAACTTCGTTAAGCGTTGCATGACTTGCCAACTCGTTAAGGCCGAACATCAAAGGCCCGGTGGGTTATTGCAACCTTTAGAAATTCCAATTTGGAAGTGGGACCAAATTTCCATGGATTTTATAGATGGCCTTCCCCGTTCTCGTTCGGGTCATGATAGCTTATGGGTGATTGTTGATAGGCTTACTAAATCTTCCCATTTTATTCCCGTTCGGTCTAACCGAACCGTTCCTCTCTTGGCCAAGCTCTTTATCAAAGAGATTGTTAAATTGCATGGGGTTCCTACTTCTATTGTTAGCGATCGTTATCCATTATTTACTAGTGGATTTTGGAAGAGTCTTCAAAAAGCTTTGGGAACGAGGCTTAATTTTAGCACCGCTTATCACCCCCAGTCCGATGGACAAACCGAGTGTGTGAATCAAACCCTTGAAGATCTTCTTCGTGTTTGTGTGCTTGATTTCAGTGGAAGTTGGGAAGATCATATTTCACTTGTTGAATTTTCCTATAATAATAGCTTCCAATCTAGTATTGGTATGGCACCTTTTGAGGCACTCTATGGAAGGCCATGCTGATCTCCTTCTTGTTGGCTTGAGGCCGGTGAGAAGCTGGTTTTAGGTCCAGATTTTATTCATGATTCCACAGAAAAGATTGATCTTATTCGTCATAGGATGAAAGAAGCCCAGAGTAGACAAAAATCCTATGCCGATAACCGGAGAAGGAGGTAAGAATTTTCTGTGGGAGATCTTGTGCTCATTCGTGTTTCACCTATGAAAGGTGTTGTACGTTTCAGTCAATCGGGAAAATTGGCGCCTCGATATATTGGGCCATTTCCTATCACCGAACGTATTGGTTCCATGGCTTATCGCCTTTCATTACCGGCTCAATTTTCTGCTATTCATCACGTGTTTCACGTTTCTCAATTACGGAAGTGCCTTCGAGATTCCGATTCTGTTCTTGAGCCCGGTATTGTGGAAGAGATTGAAGTTTCGCCTAATTTAACTTATGAGCAACATCCTATTCGTATCATTGCTTCGGAGGTCAAACGACTTCGAAATAGAGATGTTCCACTTGTTAAATTTCAATGGTCTTCAAATCCTAAGGATTGTTCTTGGGAACCTAGAGAGTAAATCGAGCGAACACATTCGGACTTACTTTCTCGTGCTCTTTGAGGTGAACTTCTTATTTCAAACTTCTTTTGTGTTGAATATGCTTTTATGGTTGTTACTATATATCTTCTTCTTAAAATATTGCGAGTACGCAATTTCTTTATGGAGGGAAGTCTGTAACAACCCGCATATTAATCGATTTTATATTTAAATATTTTATCGTTAGTCGGATTTTAGTCCGAAAAGCTACTTTTTGCATACGGTCGAATTAGGACTCGGGACCACTCCCATTGAGTTTAAAATGCCGTTTGCGAACTTTTTGAGTATAAGCTTCGATATGTTTGGATAAAGTTGATTTTCGCTACTTTTCACTTTGGGTTTGGTTTTGGGATCAGCCCTATGTTAACTTATGCTCAAATCTGAGCCACTCTTCCCCACTCACCCTCATTCTCTTCTCTTTTCAGTTTTTAGAGTATTAATGGTGGGAGAGATTAGAAATTAAAACTCCAAAACCCTAGTTCCTCTTGCAAATCCAATTCCTAGCTCCAAACTCAAGAAGAACCCATTGGTAAGCTTCTCTTCTTCTTCTCCAACTTATTCTCTTACCAATTTCAGAAATTCCTAAACCTAATTTTGGGAATGTTCTTGTTTTTGAGCTTAGATTCAAGCTCATTTGGGTTTTGTTGAAGAGAGGTTGATTCTCCATTTGCTTTCAAGCTTCTTCTTGTTTGATTTTGTGAAAAGGTGAGATTTTTGTCTCACATCTATGCTTATATTTATCTTCGATTGTTAGGTATGAATTCCTAACACTTATTCGTGTGCAATTGCTTTTGGTTTGGATTGATTTGGTGAATATTCCAATTTTTGGTGTTTTGGGTTCAAACCTTTAAAAATCATAACTTTGATGTTTGAACATGTGCTTGGTGATGCATCGAGGAGCCAACAGGACCGGGTAGCCGTTAGGCATAAGTCCCTAGCGTCCGTGCTCGTTCGGTTGCGAATTGGTGGAGGTTGCATATCAATTTATGGGTATCATTGTGCAGAGCATCAGGTTCGGCCAACCGACCCCCCTGGTCCGGTCGACCGACCTGCTAGTTAAAATTTGCCTCTGTTTCTGGTTTGGCCGACCGACCCCCCTGGTCCGGTCGACCGACCTGGTGCCCGAGAAGTTTCCTACCTCTGGTTCGGTCGACCGACTCAGGGAGTCCGGTCGACCGACCTGCTTCTATTTGCCAGATTTGCCTATTTTGCTAATTCATTTGAATATCCAACTTTAATCGATTCGTGTTGTTTCCCTATTTGTTGTTATCATTTGTTATTGACTTTGATGACTTATTTTCTTTGGGAATTTTTGGAATATCCATTTCGATGGATTCAGTATCGATTTCTTTGGATTTTATTCACATCTTCTTATGTGAATTTTTGTGATTGATTGTTCTTACAATCTTCTTCGTGATTTGTCACTTTAAAAATACAAAGGTTTTCTATACTAGTAGTAAATATCAAAACTCTTTCCTCAAACGATTTCAATACTATTTTAGTACCAAATTCGTTTATAAAACCATTTTCCAATCTATTAGTATATACAAACCTTTACCTCACTCGTATGAGAAATCTAATAAACGACTTATTAAAACAAGTGGTATGAAACGCTTGCGTTTACTTCGTCGGTTAATTCTTGGACTTGTTCGATTGAATCTCTTGTGACAATTTTATAGTGGAGATCTACAGTTTGTTCGTAAATATTTAAGTTAAGCAAGTGGTTATGGGACATGAAGCTAAACTCATATATTTACTAGCTTAGTGTAATTGACACTTCTCGTTGATCATGATGATCATCTTTGTGATTTAGACTAGCAAATGTGCGATGTCTCTTTGTCTGCGAGGGAGACTAAACCCCATTTTGTGGAGTTTTGACTCAATTTGGTGGGGTAGCAACCCATGGTCTTCGGGCCGTTTGTGGAGCTTCGGCTCAATTTGTGATGGTTAGCGACCATGGAATTAGCGTTCCGTTTGTGATACACGTGTTGGTGGGCTTTATGCTCCCGTTTGTGATAGGCCTCCCCCCCTTTGTGATTTCTGGATTTCTTGTGTAGATTTCTAGAATTTGTGTTTCACCAATTTTCGTGATTTCCATTGATAAGTTTTATCAATATTTATGCATTGGTGAATTTGTGCGTCATTGACTTTTGTGATTGACATTGGTATTATTGTCAATATTTGTGCATTGGTGAATTTGTGTGTCATTGACTTTTGTGATTGACATTGCTATTATTGTCAATATTTGTGCATTGGTGAATTTGTGTGTCATTGACTTTTGTGATTGACATTAATATAATCGTTAATATTTGTGGTTTGATGAACGAAATAAGGAGTATGGCATTTCTTTGTTTCTTGTGTAGATTTGGTGATATTGATTAATCTCTCTTTGGTTTTTCAATTACTTAAATATATCACAGCTTGGCATAGTGATTATTATGTGTTTAATCATATCTCTTATTCTATATCGTTTCATCTGATATCTATAGTTAGACTGATACGTTTATTATTTTCGTATTAAATAATACTCGGGTCAGACCGAGATGTTACAGGTGCTTCTGCTTGACTTCTCTCTTGGGATTGACTTCTCTGACTTTTGGCAAACTACTTAGATTAGTAGTTTATTTTGTTGTATACACCTGAGATATAGACTCATTGTTGTATTCTTTTGTATAGCACGTGTTGCTACTCTTTTGTATATTTGTGGATCCTTTTGACCACTACTCTGATATACACTTTCATGTATTAATTTTATATTCATGTCTTCTTCCGCCTTTGTGATATGAATTATCTGTGACTGATTTATGTTATGTTTATTTCTGTATTTGTTTCCGAAGATATTATAGCCACTGTGTGATATCTTTGAGTTTGTGTCGGCATGTTGGATTTTCACTTAAAAAGAATTGCATGTTATACTATCTGACATATCGATGCTCGCACAAAGCAATTACACGGATGGTAGCTCCTCAACAGCCTTATTCTCCGTGCTAGTTGACAGCATTACTTCGTAGTGTTCTTGGCTAGCGTGGGTATAGAGGTGGGGCGTCACATCATACAAGGCTCGATAGGGTAGGTGACACGGCACAACTACGCAATGCCAGGGTAGATATACCAATTGCTATCCGGGCTGGTGGAAACGCGCAGCGCGCAACTGCCGCCCACCTCGAACAAACTCCCCCAAAATCAAAAATAAAGGTGGCCACCGAATCAATCCAAAGTCAAAGTATAGTATCGAAGAGGAGTGTCCGATTAGAGGAATGACCTCATTGGCCCGAGAATCGCTCCTGTTTTAGCCACCTTATGCCAACTCATGGGAGTTGGGTCCACGTATTTACCTCAAAGGAAACGCCTCCACCAACCTACTTCATTCTGGAATCTCCACCGCGTACACGGTTGTTAAAGTGGTTTTCGGAGTTGGCAGAGAGTATGACAACTTCCGATCCCGGTCTCTTCAACAACCAAACGTTATTATAACACCGCGGTCCTTTAAAATAATTTATACTTTTAAAACCAGAATATAATATCCATTTTAAAACCATGTGAATATGATATTCCTTCCTTTTAAAACCCCAAAACAATATGATATCATCTTTATTTTCCAATATATTCTTTCCAAAAATCATAGTGGTTTCAAAGTAAAATATTTAGAAATCAAAACTCTTGAATATAATATTTCCAAATTATACTACCTTGAAAACATAGCTTTGAAACAAAATTTTCATCTCTTAAATGGTTAAATATTAAATTACTTTTATAAAACAAAATAGCTTCTTTAGATTTCACAAATCAATTTCAAATATCGATTTAAACTACCAATACCATTTCAGTTCTTATGTTTCAAAGCTTTAAATATTTCACCATTTCAAAAACAAACTCATTTGACAAACCCATATATATCAAATTCAATTACTTATTATTTAGACTTGAAATGTTTACTTAATGAATTCAGTATAATTTAAGTAAAACCTTTAACTTCACATAATTGGAAAATCTTTCAATTTATTAAACTTGATATATTCATTTAAATCAACCTGATATTCATTTAAATCACTTTACACAAAAATCAAGTTATAAAAATCATATCCTTTAAAAAAATTAATTTTTATTAAATTTCAATTTAACTTAATATTCATCTTCCAAATCTTATTCTCATTTAAGTTATAAAAACTCCAGAAATTAGATTTTAAATAAATGCTTAATCGTATTTGATCTTAAAAATCAAACTTTATTTTAAACTTCAAATCAAATTTATACAAAGCTTAAACCCGAAAATTACTATATATATATATATATATAACTAATTCAATATCCCATAAACCATATATATATAGCTTTACAAAACCATAAAAACATTCCAAAATATATTTTATATATATACCGCGGCGCGTGTATAAAATTTTCTAGCCTATAGTCAAGTGATACGGATGTTTATCATTTCAATCCGCAACTTAAAATAAAATGAGGTTGTATATCATTTCAAACCGCAATCCCGAATGAATGAAATGCATAGCAGCTTGCAATTAATAAAATAAATCATCCATTCATCCATCAAATCATATATCCATTTATTACAGTCATCATCCAATTTCAAACAATCATCAATATATAACAGGTGATAAATAATGGTATCAATTATCAGTTTATACTCAAAATAAATTTAATAACTGTTAATTGGCAGTTTATATGCAAAAATAAACGTAAACTTAACTGGCAGTTAATATGAAATAAAATTTAACATAACTATGTCTGGCAGTTAATATGAAATAAATAAATTCTAACTGTCAAATTTATATGCAATAAATAAATAAATTTACAGTTATATTAAATAAATGCGTTTAAACAGAAATAGTGAATAAAACATGCCAAACAGTCATAAAAAACTTTCTACCCATATCTAAAATTAATTTAACAAACACAAGAAATTTTAGAAATTGTGAGTGGGTTAAAACACTCACCTTTTGAATTTAAATCGAATTTAAATCCGATTTAAACCCAAAAATTCGACGGTCTCCAAATCTGTCCAAAGCAGTGTCAAAAGATCTGGAATTTTATTACGATCCTAACAAAAAAAATCTCGCGTGAAACGGAGTTCGTAGGAGAAAGTTATACGCATTAATGGTGATTGAAATTTCAAAAAATAAATGAAAAAAGAATAGAAATAAAAGAACACCTTCAAGCGCCACGTCATCCCCCTTTCTTTCCCTCTCTCCCTCATACGTTTTTCTTCCAGATTTTTTTGAGAAGTTTGAATTTTAGCTTTTGATTTGGTTTGGAATTTTTATTTGGATTTAAGATTTGTTTGTCTGCCATTGAGGAGGTGAAGAAGCTGATGAAATTTTACGCGCAGACAAATGAGAATAGGCGGAGGCTAGGGTTTAGCGAGGTATTTATAGATGAAGTTGGAATAGACAGATGGATCCGAATTTAAATGAATTCACAATTTGTCAAATTTAAATTCCAATAATCCATTTATTTGATTTTTAGGTCTTATTATGAATAAATGGTCAACTTACCATTCCTATCATTTCTGATTGCAATTAGCTTCAAATTTATTAACCAAACCTCCATATCAAATAAAGATTTATTGCAAAAAATTTAGTGTTTACCTTTAGTTAAAGTAAATTCAATAAACTATAAAATCTTATTTCAAATGAAATTTTATACCATTCGTATTCAATTCTCTTTATTAAATCAATCATCATCTTATGTATATATTTAACATTAGTATATACCAATTTACCCCAATTAAATAAAATTTTATTCCCAAATTGATTTACAGCCTAATATAACATTTGAATTTTCTTCCCAATTCATAAATTACTACCTTAACTAAATTTTACGTTTCCCTTTTAATTTACATTTTCACCTTACGTTACTACATTAATTATCCTTAAAGCAACGTCTATTATTAATAACAATATTATAATTACTTACCATTTTATTTCATAAATTAATCCATTTCATCTAAATTCTTATCTATGTAATATTTCAACATTTAGTTTCATCAAATGTAATTGTTTTCCAATACATTAATTACTTTATTTCCAAGTCTTATATTACAACAAACTATCCAATACGAAAGTCTTAACATTGTTACAAATACTACTTTAATTAACATTAACGCAATACCCAATTAAAAATTATTGTAACTGATTTCAAAATTGTAAATTAACAAGCTACCAAAATAGGCAACATATAATAATCGTACTCTAACCTTTGGTCACATTAATACGCTTTTATTTCTCAAAATCAAAGTTCCCATTTAACTAAATCTCCATAAATGAATTTGACGTTATCTTCAAAAAGTACTTTATATTAACATTAACGTAAAACTTTATTTATATCTATTGCAATCGATATAGTACTATTTTCTCAATATTTAAAATGATTTAACAAATTTTATATGTCAATTTATTAAAGATTAAATCAATCTAAATATTCAATTCCATAAAATCCAAAATTGTTGATAAATTTCCAAAACTTCCTTTTTTATATTGAATCAATCTATATTTATTCCTTTCATTAATCTTTAATATAAGGGTTTACCCTTTGGATTAAAAATTATCACATAAATATCCTATTTCAACGTAATTCTTAATTTAACGTAAAAAATAAAAACTTGATTTAATTTATCTCAATAAGTCCTCCTATTATAAAATAACCAATTGACTCACTATTCAAATTCACATTCTGTAATTCAAAATTTTTCTATCACCTTGATTTACTTAACTTTATAAGTCCTTAGACAAATCTCTATCTCAAATCTTAAATGTAAATCATTCTACTAATTATAGTACTTAATATTTTCTTAAAATAATCTTTCTATTACGCTTGAATCCAATTTATTAAGTAAGTTTCCAATTAGAATCCAATTTCAACCTTGCATATAAATTTAGGTTATAATTAACTTATAACGTGTACTTCCCTAGTTATTCCTTTATATACTCCCCATATTAATTCCACAATTAACCATTATTATTAGAATAACGCTTATAATAAATACAATCCTATAATTTACTCAACACTTAATTATTTCCTTTTCTATTAGGGTAACATTCCTTTATCTGATTATTACTTATTACACATTCTAATTCCATTAACAAGAAAGTAGTTAAATTATGATATATGCTACAAATTTTTAATTTATTACCTAAATTCAGCATTACTTACCTCATTAACCTTATTACTTAAAATCCTTATCCAATTGAAATTAATTCTCTAAATAAATACATTTACTCCTTTCATTATTTTATTAATTACAATTAAGGCACGCCTAATTATCTTTATAGGTAAATAAGTGAATTTACTAGTAACCTACTATTGCAACCTTTAATATACTTGTATATGGTTATTTTACCCTTTTATAATCCATTTATAAATATATGCACATCTACAAATTAAGATTCTAAATCCAATTTCTTATTCCATCTAGGTTCCACTTCTTCACTTTATGAATAACTAGCATTTCCTATTCATTTGTTACATCTACTTATATTCACTTTATGAATAGTTTGATATTCCATTTATTACTAACTTTAATTATTGCAATTTATTATCTACATACAATTTGAATCTATTTTCAAATTTTCACCTTCCAATAATAAATAAAAAGGATTGTACTAAATAAAATTTTATTTTCATTAATGAATTCAGTCCTTGCTTTTATTTACTTATTTCTAACCTTATATCACATTGCAAAAATTTCCACTATTACAATTAATTGCAATAAATAATTTAATTTGTACATTTTAATTACCCTTGATACATCAAATTTTGACATTCTCTTTTATATAAATAAATAAGATTTTCATTCCTTTCTAAATTTAAATTAAAAATCCTATTAATTTAATTTATTTTAAATATCGAATTCACACGGGTTGTTATAATTATTAAGTATGAAACCAAGAAAGAAAATTAATTAAAGAATTTAAATAGTAATTAATATACATACTTGGCAAAAATAACTAAATAGTATGAAATAAAGCATACATTTATGATATGAAATATAAGCCAATGTTAATTTCACCTATAAATGTCAATTTATTGAATAACAGGGTTTTAAATCAAGTAACGGATTTGTTAAAGTTTCAACTGATAATTTATAAAATTTAATATGAAATTAATTGCAGTTAATTGACCTAATTGTGCAGGTAGGATAAATTGATTTGTCATAAAAGATTGTTAATTCCAGAGGATGTAACCAATGTTAATTTCATTTATAATATAACAAGTGGTGGATCTTAGGAGTGAAATTTTAGATTTATTAATTTATTTGAAAGTAAAAAAAATTTCAATAAGTGAATTAATTGCAAATAATGGGGATTTAATATTAAATTTTACATTAATAGAGATGTGGATGAAATGTGTGGATATTAATGCAATAGCTACGAATCAATGAAAATTCATCCAATTGGTAACAGGGTGAGAACGGTGTATGTAATCAATTTCAACACTTGTCCGTTAGTGGTAACTTAAAGGTAAATTAACGGTATGGAGGATAATAAATTAAAATGGGAAATCAATAGAAATTTTTGGTTACAAATTGAAATATAGCCATTTGAACAAATCTAAGATGAATATAGGAGTATTGGGTAATAAATTTATTATAAGAAAAACAAATGCAAATGTTGAATTAATCAATGAAATGATAATAATAAATAGTAATTAATTCAAAATTTGTAACTTGGGAATAATGTAGATTAATATATGTTAGTTATTTAGGGCAGTGACTAAAATTGGTAATCTGTTTGCAATTAATGATAATAGTGTTGATGTAAGCTAATAAGTTTAAATGTCAATGCAATTAAAAGCACATAAGTTGCAATTTTTAGGTTGCTTGTTTATTTAATGAGTTAAAATAAAATTTGGTAATCGATTACAAATAAATCTTAATTTTATGTTGGTTAATGTAAGTTAAAGTAACAGTTAATGTAATAAAGGATGGAACCGAGGAAAATTGGTTAAGTGGATTTAAAATCTTAATTTATGGGTGAAATCGACAAATTTCAATATGTTGGATTTGGTAGTTATTACACAATTAGTGGAAATAAAATAGTAATACGAATAAAGGTGAAACGGAATTATCAATGTAATGAAACGTAACCAAATGTAAATATGTTTATGGGATAATGATTGTTTTAATAATAAGAATGAGAATCAACATTTATTTATTTATTTGAATTTTTTTGTTGAATGATTTAGTTTGACTTTTAATTTGATAAATCAAAACAACAAAAAAAATTGTATATATATTAAAAGGATGTTTTAATTATAGATCCATATTTTAAACTCCTAAACAAAATTGCATTTTTTTTTAGATCTGAAAGTTTATATACATATAATTTGCATTTGTGTTGAAACAGAAATATTGTATACACATACTGTCACTTTATCTTGAATTGAAAATATCACGAAATTTGAATACTTTGTTGAATAAATTATTTGTTCTTAATCTAATAAATTATAATAGAAGTTTACATATGCTTAACAATTTTTCGATGATAAATCTAAGCTTTGATTTTGATTACAACAATATTTAAATTTGTTACCTAAATTATTATCTCAAATGTCCTTATTTAACGATCTTAAAGGTTTGTTACTACATTGCTTAATTTGTCGTGTTCCACTTTTGTTTTGTTAAAAAAATAAATAAATTTCATTAAGGTAAAAAGGTTTAATTTATATGTATATGTGTATTTTTGACTTCAAGTATACATAAGTTTACAAATGCATTAGATAATTTAATGTGGTATGGAAGTATGCTTTGAATTAATTAATAAGCTTTGGTTTAATCTTTATACACACATGTATGTGTGTTTGTGTGCATGTGTATGCATATAAAAATTTAATATATTAATTTCAAATTGCTAAAGCATGATTTAACTTTTATTATTATTATCGAACAATTTAAAAGTGAGGTAATATTATGTACATATTAATTTATTGTTTGTTGTTTATGTTTTCTAGTCATAATACAACTTGCATGATAATTAAATGTCGTATTAATAAAATTGGCTAAAGTGGGAAAGTGGAATTAATCAACGTCGTCACCTTTTATCTCCTTCCCTATTAGATCCTTATGTGATTGCATCTACATTTATTCGTGTCTATTCCTATATATTGTCGCTAATTAATCATACTTGATATATGTTTAGCAATTTTGACACATAGTTAAAGTATGAAAATATATGATGTATTCAAATTTTTCTGTATCTAGCACTTAATTAATTTGGAATCAAACTAATAAAATGTGACATTTAATTTTGTCCCTCTACATTCATTTCCTAATTAAATTAACCTACATCTTATTTCTTCTTTTACATTTTGTTTCTTCTATCACCTCATATTCAAAAGCTCTTGTTCTTGCAAATCCAAAAGCTTTCTTTTATAAAAATGTTTTATTTTTTTTCATTTTTCGTACACTTCCTGGTCTCATCTTAGTTGGTCTTCAATCTTTTCCTGAAGCTTTATCTTGAGAAAACGCAACATGAAATTGATTTAGTTGAATTTGGAGATTGTTGAGTTTTGCGCTTCTGTTTGGATTTTTATGGGCTAAAATCAAAGGTGAATGTTTTAACCCACTCACAACTTCTAAAATTTCTTATGTTTGTTAAATTGATTTATGATGTGTTTAGAAATTTATTTATAGCTATTTGGCATATATTTCAACATTATCTTAGTAAATTTGCATTCATATAATTTACTTGTTATTTAATTCATTTTTGCATATAAACTGCCGGTTAAAGTTTTAGTTAAACTTATTATTGCATATAAACTACAGTTAAACAGTAATTTAATTCATTATTGAAAAATTAACTATCAGTAGTTAATTATTATTTATTGATGTGATTGTTTGAATTGGATGATAAATTGATAAATGTTTGCTGATTGATATGATGGATGAATGGATGCTATATTTATATTGTATAAACCGCAAGTTATTATGCATTTTCATTTCATTCGGATTGCAGTTTGAAATGATATACAACCGCATTTTATTTTTAAATTGCGGATTGAAATGATAAATATCCGTATCACTTGACCGTAGAATAGAAAATTTTATACAGGCACTCCGGTATATATATAAAATTATTTTTGAAATGATTTTCTATGGTTTTGGAAAGAATATGATTTAAAAAATATTAAATTTTGATATATATATAGTAAAATTTCTTGAATTTGGCTATGTATAAATTTGTTTTGAATTTTTAAATAAGCTAAATAATGAAGTTGATTTCGTTTATATAATATGGTTAAGAATATATTTGAAATTCTATTGTATATAGTGTTAATAATAAGCCAAATAAAAGTAAGGTTGAAAATAAATGTGAATATGATTGAATTAAAGTATTTAAGAATTTTCCTCGAAAAATTTGTTTTGAAGTGTAAATAAATTAAGATTTAAAAGGGGATGATCTTATAACTTGATTTTTTTGATTTGAGGATTTAAACGAATATCAAATTTATTTAAAGAACATTATCAATTTAATTTATTTAAAAGAATACCCTGTTGTTGAAGTTTAAGGGTTTCACTTGAATAATATTTGTTTAGTAAGTAAATATTTCAAATTTAAATAATAGGAATTGGATTTGATATATATTAAATTATCAGAGAATCCATTTTGAAATAGTGGTATAATTAAAGATTGAAATAGATGAACTATAAAGTTTTGAATATAGAATATTTAAGCTTTGAAATATATGGGAATTAAAATGGTTTATTTGGAGGTTCAAATTGATATTGGGAATTTATTGTGAAACTTAAAGAATCTGTTTTATTTTATAAAGTAATATAGTATTTGAACCATTAAGTATTAAATTTATGTTTCAAAGCTATGGTTTCAAGGTATATAGATTTGAAAAGGCTATGATTTTTGAAAAGATATATTTGATATCATATGGATTTGGGTCTTTAAAATATAAATGATATCGTATTTATGTAGTTTTGAAATGAATATTTTATCCTGGTTTTAAAGTATAATTTATTTTAAATTAACCGCAGCGTTATAATAATGTTTGTGTGACGCCGCACCTCTATACCCACGCTAGCCAAGGACACTACAGGGTAATGCCGTCAACTAACACGGAGAATAAGGCTGGTTAGGAGCGACCATCTATAGCCTTGCTCTAACTATCTATTGAATACATCGACAATAGACATACCAAGCAAGTCGACATACCCAATGAATACTTAAAACAAAACCATAGGTGGTTGAAGGATATATCAGAACAGAATATAAAAACTCAAATGTAATATACATCACAGAACAATAGATCATCATATACACCTATAACGATACATAACAGAGTTTACAAAATAATACATGCAAGTGGTATAGCAAACCACAATATACAGACGAGTCAAATGAATAAATATCAGAGTTACAACATAATAGGATTACACAAAAAGCTTTAACAAAAAGGAACAAGCTGAATAGTCCATGCGGAAGCAAAATAGGCTAAGTCCAAAAGCACCTAACCTGAAACATCTCGGTCTGACCCGAGTATAAAATACACGAGTCAGTCTGGCTAAACAAATCAGTTGGATAAACTGAACAACAATAAACCTACAAGGTTACAAGGTATAACAAATATCTCTAAAGGAGATAACACAATCATCTAACAAAAGATGAATCATATGATAACATAACAAGCCTCATATCATAGGCAACATAGATAAACAAAGGATACAAATATCCCAAATCAAGCCAAAAAGGCAAATAACAAATACCAATAAGGTATACAAGTTCCACAAGGTAAACGCTACCCATCATGCGGCTCAAAAAGACCAACAATGAAGGGCGATTCCTAGGGAATATACATATGAATGAAACATCAGAAAATTGCTCGAGCTCAGTACTGTACAAACAAGGATCCATGAGCCCGAAGACTCCAAACCCAATATCACCCCTGCGGCTCATAACGACCAACATCGGAAGCGATACTAAAGGGCAACCCAATATCACCCATGCGGCTCATAACGACCTACATCGGAAGCGATACTAAAGGGCAACAAACCCGAAGGCACAAACCCGAAGGCACAAACCCGAAGGCACAAACCCGAAGGCACATACCCGAAGGCAACAAACCGTAGTGGTGAAGGTCGGAGACCCAGTACTGGACACCACTAACTGGCGGAATGTGTCATAACTCTCAAAAAGGAATCCAAAAAGTGGTAACGCGAGTCCTATAACCACTCGTTCGCACTAAACGGTTTACTATCCGTTAGTTAATTTCACACTCAAAGCAGTACAAAGTTCACCTCATATCATCGGTAAACCTAACCCGAAGGTTAAAACGATCAATTGAATAGGTTGGGGATTAATCGGAATGACAAATGCATGGATTCATGGTCCGTGTTTTACCTAACCATTCAATCTCCCTTCCACTCCACTAGAAGTGCGAAATTGTGTATGTGCGTTTTAAATAGAATTTAAGAATTGGAGAAGGAAACTTTTAATATA
Organism: Allium cepa; assembly: GCA_030765085.1. Lineage (NCBI taxonomy): Eukaryota > Viridiplantae > Streptophyta > Magnoliopsida > Asparagales > Amaryllidaceae > Allium > Allium cepa. The sequence continues at coordinate 177,636,304 of CM060946.1, forward strand.
ATTTAGAGGGATTATTTATGAAAACCCGTGAATGAAGTCAAAAATAAGTTATCAAAGCCAAAGATGCAATGACAACCACTAAAAACCAACTTGAATCGATAAAATTTGGAAAACCAATCAAAATGAGCAAAAATAGGCAAAACAGCCAAATAGGAGCAGGTCGGTCGACCGGACTACAGGGATCGGTCGGCTGGCCAGATGCAGAAAATAAAAAAAGCTCGGAGTAGCAGGTCGGTCGACCAGCTACAGGGCTCGGTCGGCCGAACTGCAACTTTCTGCAGTTCCTGCCCTTTCTCCTCTAAATGCAAACTCTTCCAAAACGCGACCGTACGAGCAATGGACCTAAGGAGCCTTAGCCAATTGATACCCCAGCTCCATTAGCTCTTCGATTCGCCATAAAAAACATGTTCAAACATCAAAGTTAGGATCTTTAAAGAATTGAACCCAAACGCTAAAAATTTGGATATTCTCCAATTCAATCCAAACCAAAAGCAAGTGCATAAGAACAAGTGCTAGGAATTCATACCCAACATCAATGAAATCAAGAGAGGTAGAGGATGTGAGATAAAAAATCTCACCTTTTATCCCAAAACAAAGAAGAAGGAGTTCAATTTGCAAGGAGAAGACCAACAAATCTCCACTTCAACTCTACTAGCTTCAATCTAAGAATAAAACAAATATTTTCCTAAGTTTAGGTTTAGGAATTTCTGAGATTGAAGAGAGAAGGAGATAGAGAAGATGAAGAGGAAGCTTACCAATGTCTTCTCTTTGATATTGGAGCAAGAATCAAGTTTGCAAAGAAGAAACTAGGGCTTGCAATTTCTATTTCCCTTTCCCTTCCACCATTTTCAGTTTTGCTTAAGTTAAAGAAATGAAATGAGGGTGAATGGAGAGGAGAGGGCTGAGTTAGGTTAATAAACTAACAAATGGGCTGAACCCAAAACCAAAACCCAAATAGAAAAAGTTGCAAAAATTCAACTTACTCCAAACATATCAAAGCTTATACTTAAAAAGATCGCAAACGCCATTTTGGACTCAATGGAAATGGTATCGAGTTCTAATTCGGCCGTTTGCAGAAAGTAGCATTTCAGACCAAAAATCCGACTAACGACGCTATATTTAAATAAAATACCTAAATATAAAATCGTTAAATATGCGGGTTGTTACAGATCTCCCCTCCTTACAAAATTACGTCCCCGCAATTCCTAGAGACGATATTTGTAACAACTACATACATACAACATCCAAAAAGAAAAGAAAATAAGCTTGAGATGAAAAGATATACTCACCATTACTAGGCAAAGATAGAAAACCCAGATAGGATCGCTCAATAAACTCTCTGGTTTCCCAAGTACAGTCATTGGGGTTTGTGGACCATTGAACTTTAACGAACGGCACGTCCTTGTTTCGAAGGTGTCGCACCTCCGTGTCAAGTACGCGAATAGGCTGCTGTACAATAGATAAGTCCGGTGAGATCTTAAGCTCCAGCAAATCAGGAGAATCAATAACAGAATCCGACTCCCGAAGACACTTCCGAAGTTGTGAGACGTGAAACACGTCATGAATACTAGATAAATGAGCTAGAAGTGAAACTCGATAAGCCACAGGGCCAATACGTTCAGTAAGAGAAAATGGTCCTATATAGCGAGGAGCCAATTTCCCAGTTGTACTGAAACGTATAACCGCTTTCAAAGGAGAAACATGAATAAAAACAAGGTCACCAATCGAGAACTCGAGAGGCTTCCTACGGCTATCCGCGTAGGATTTCTGGCGGCTCTGTTCCTCTTTCATTCTCAACCGAATAAGATCAATCTTCTTGGTAGAATCACGAACAAAATATGGACAAAGAATAAGCTTCTCCCCAGATTCCAACCAACATGAAGGAGATCGACATGGCCTTCCGTATAAAGCTTCGAAAGGAGCCATACCGATACTAGACTGAAAACTATTGTTGTAGGAGAACTCTACTAGAGGTAAGTGATCCTCCCAACTACCACCGAAATCAAAAATACAAATACGGAGAAGATCTTCCAAGATACGATTCACCCGTTCAGTCCGTCCGTCAGAATGCGGATGATAAGCTGTGCTAAAATTAAGTTTGTTCCCAAAGCTTGCTGAAGACTCTTCCAAAAATGACTCGTGAATAAAGGATCACGATCACTCACAATAGAACTAGGAACACCGTGAAGTCTCATGATTTCCTTGACATATAACTTAGCCAAATGCGAAGCAGTCCTATTAGACTTAATATGGACAAAATGAGCAGATTTAGTGAGACGATCAACAATAACCCAGATGCTAGAATGGCCTGATCTCGAACGAGGTAGGCCGTCAATGAAATCTATAGAAATCTGATCCCATTTCCACAATGGAATCTCTAGAGGCTGAAGAAGACCAGAAGGACGCTGATGCTCGGCCTTAAAACGCTGACAAGTTATGCAATTACTCACATAACTCGCCACATCACGCTTCATGCCTTCCCAATAATAAAGACGATGCATATCGGCATACATCTTACTACTACCAGGATGAATGGTATACTTAGAACAGTGACATTCATCAAGAATGTCATGCCTAAGTGCAAAATCAGAGGGCACAAAAAGACGGTTCTTCTTGCGAAGACACCCATGAGAATCAATGCTGAAATCCCACAACGCCTCATCACAGGATCCAGACTCACAAAGCTGAATAAGATGCAACAAATCAGGATCACGCCATTGAGCATCGGCAATACGATCCAATAAAATAGGTCGAGCTCCCAAACTAAATAATAGAATAGGAGAATCAGAAGATGAACCTCAATCATGAATTTCACAAAAAGATAGAGTCTCAAGAATATCCCATTCGGCAAGCATCATGGAAATAACAGCCGATGCGACTAAGCGCATCTGCAACACGATTACCCTTTCCAGGGGTATACTGGATAGCAAAGTCATAGGAAGCAAGAAACTCGAGCCAACGCTGTTGTATCATATTGAGTTCCTTCTGAGTGAACAAATACTTCAAGGATTTATGATCGGTAAAGAGAATGAAGCGCTCGCCAAATAAATAGTGTCGCCAAATCTTCAAGGCGAAGACAATGGCGGCTAACTCAAGATCATGAGTGGCATAGCGAACTTCATTCGGACGTAGTTGCCTAGAAGCATAAGCAACTACCCGATCCTTCTGCATAAGAACAGCACCGAGACCACTACCACAAGCATCAGTGTAAACAACAAGATCATGATTCCCCTCGGGAACCACAAAAATAGGACCATTAGTGAGAAGTTTCTTTAATGATAGAAAGGAAGCTTCACACTTGTCAGACCAAATAAAACGAATGCCTTTCCGAGTAAGGCAGGTGAGAGGAAGCACAACCCGGGAAAAATCCTTAATGAATCGACGGTAATAACTTGCCAATCCAAGGAAAGTACGAATCTCATGCACATTCTCATGCCTCCTACAATTCTGGATGGCTTCGATCTTTGAGGGATCGACAGAAATGCCATCGGAAGATACAACATGGCCTAAGAACTCAACCTTATTCTCCCAAAAATGGCACTTGGAGAATTTGGCTCTAAGCTGATGATGACGAAGAGTACTCAAGACAATTCTCAAGTGATTAGCATGCTCATCTTTAGACTTAGAATAAATAAGGATATCATCAATGAAAACAACGACGAACTTATCGAGATATTCCCGGAATACCCGATTCATGAGATCGACAAAGAAAGCAGGAGCGTTCGTCAATCCGAACGGCATAACGAGCCACTCAAAAGAACCATAACGAGTGCGGAAAGCGGTAAGAGGAATGCTATCTTCCGCGACTTGTAACTGATGAAACCTGTGGCAAGGTCAAGCTGAGAAAAGACCTTAGCACCACTCAATAGATCGAACAAATCATCGATCCTAGGCAATGGATACCTATTCCTTATAGTAACTCGTTAAGCTTGCGATAGTCCATGCAAAACCTAAGAGTTCCATCCGACTTCTTCACGAAGACGACCGCGGATCCCCACGGAGAAAAACTGGACTGAATCAACTGCTTGGACTCAAGCTCTAAAAACTGCTTCTTGAGTTCCTCATTTTCCTTTGTAGACATCCTCGTGGGAGGACGACTAACTGGCTGCGCGCGTGGATGAGATCAATGCGGAACTCAATTGCCCGCTTAGGTGCAAACTCGAGACAGGCTCAAAAACATCAGAAAAGTCACAAGCAATAGGAATACGAGATATATCATCATCATCTCGCGAGTCAAGAGAATATAAAGCCATTTCGGAATTATCCACATCCCGAAGAATAAGAGATAGCTGAGTAGGAGAATCCGGATGTCGAAGATACAAAATTCTCTCCGAACAAATAATCCTGGTATCATATCTCACTAGCTAGTCCATTCCCAAAATCATATCAAATCGCAGACAGGAAATAACGTGCAGATTCGCACGAAAAGAAAAGCCACATAAAACAATCTCAACATCATCACAAAGCAAGCTAAGGGTCGCGGATCCCCCAATAGGATTCACAATCCTCCATGAAGTAACCATACAAGAAACATCCAAAGATAAATCATCGACGAGCTTCTTCGATACGAAAGAATGTGAAGCACCCATATCGAAAAGAACTCGAATACTATGGTCATGAAATAAAATAGGCCCTTCCAAAATAGATGAAGATATACCTTTGGGCTGAGAAGGACCTTCAGAAGCCTTAGCAGCATAAAGCCTGCTAGACTTGGCACCAGCCGGAACAATAGGGCAAGCTGAAACATGATGACCTTCCTTCTTGCAATAACGGCAGAAGAGAGGCTTAGGACAAGCTCGAATAATATGATCAGGAGAACCACAATTGAAACACTTCCGAACGAATGGTGTTCCAACAGACTGAGGCTGAAAGCTAGAACTACCAGTCTTCTTCTTCTTAGAAGGAAAAGGCCTGGACTTCTGAAATGGAATCGGCCTCTTGTTGGGGTTCTTGGAAACATCAACATCACTATCACACTCCTTCTCGACGGTCTCGAGATGAAGCGCAGAATCAACCAACTCCTCAAAAGAAAGTTTAAGCTGGAGCAACAAAGACTTCTTAAGATATTTCTTAAGACCAGAAACAAACTTCAAATTCTTCTTATAAGAAGTGCTAATGAATTCAAGACCATACATAGATAAAGCCTCGAATGATGCAACATACTCAGAAACAGAAGATTTTCCTTGCTTCAACTCAAGGAAGCGACAGGTCAATAAAACTTTTTCAGATTCATGAACGAACTTGAGCTCAAATCGCTCCCGAAACTGAGTCCAAGAAAGAGTAGACTCATCAATCTCGGTACAAGAAGCTCATACCAATCAAGAGCACGCTCTTGTAATAAGCTAGAAGTTACAAGAACTCTATCATGGTCAGCAAGATCCATACGAGAGAAGATACGCTCGCACGTGCGAAACCAAGCTTGGTCTTCAAGAACAGACTCGGAGCCCTTAAACGGCTTTCCTCCAAGATGAGCAAAATCACTGCACTGACGGGCAAAGGAAGACTTGCGAGGTGGAGACACTCGAGGAGGAACTGGAGGCTGAGTGCTCCTAAATAACTCCAAAAACAGATCGGCAGACATATAAACGCCATCCGGATGTGAGCCACTGGATTGCCCAGCATCCGAACGTCGTCCCCTGCCTCTTCCAGCCATACGCTGAAAGTAAGATAAGAACAAGATTATTCACAAGGTAGATATTATAATATGGGATACTACGGAATAAAAATGCATTCCTAGACGTATTCCCAAATTCTATCTAACCTTGATGGAATAGAGAGACACGATGATTCAAGGATTTGTATCACTTATACACTTTGATGTACCGTAATATGTGCATCTATTTTGTGTTTATCATATTTTGTCCTGAACTCAGCTCTGATACCACGATGTGACGCCCCACCTCTATACCCACGCTAGCCAAGGACACTACAGGGTAATGCCGTCAACTAACATGGAGAATAAGGCTGGTTAGGAGCGACCATCTATAGCCTTGCTCTAACTATCTATTGAATACATCGACAATAGACATACCAAGCAAGTCGACATACCCAATGAATACTTAAAACAAAACCATAGGTGGTTGAAGGATATATCAGAACAGAATATAAAAACTCAAATGTAATATACATCACAGAACAATAGATCATCATATACACCTATAACGATACATAACAGAGTTTACAAAATAATACATGCAAGTGGTAGAGCAAACCACAATATACAGACGAGTCAAAAGAATAAATATCAGAGTTACAACATAATAGGATTACACAAAAAGCTTTAACAAAAAGGAACAAGCTGAATAGTCCATGCGGAAGCAAAATAGGCTAAGTCCAAAAGCACCTAACCTGAAACATCTCGGTCTAACCCGAGTATAAAATACCCGGGTTAGTCTGGCTAAACAAATCAGTTAGATAAACTGAACAACAATAAACCTGCAAGCTTACAAGGTATAACAAATATCTCTAAAGGAGATAACACAATCATCTAACAAAAGATGAATCATATGATAACATAACAAGCCTCATATCATAGGCAACATAGATAAACAAAGGATACAAATATCCCAAATCAAGCCAAAAAGGCAAATAACAAATACCAATAAGGTATACAAGTTCCACAAGGTAAACGCTACCCATCATGCGGCTCAAAAAGACCAACACTGAAGGGCGATTCCTAGGGAATATACATATGAATGAAACATCAGAAAATTGCTCGAGCTCAGTACTGTACAAACAAGGATCCATGAGCCCGAAGACTCCAAACCCAATATCACCCATGCGGCTCATAACGACCAACATCGGAAGCGATACTAAAGGGCAACCCAATATCACCCATGCGGCTCATAACGACCTACATCGGAAGCGATACTAAAGGGCAACAAACCCGAAGGCACAAACCCGAAGGCACATACCCGAAGGCAACAAACCATAGTGGTGAAGGTCGGAGACCCAGTACTGGACACCACTAACTGGCGGAATGTGTCATAACTCTCAAAAAGGAATCCGAAAAGTGGTAACGTGAGTCCTATAACCACTCATTCGTACTAAACGGTTTACTATCCGTTAGTGAATTTCACACTCAAAATAGTACAAAGTTCACCTCATATCATCGGTAAACCTAACCCGAAGGTTAAAACGATCAATTGAATAGGTTGGGGATTAATCGGAATGACAAATGCATGGATTCATGGTCCATGTTTAACCTAACCATTTAATCTCCCTTCCACTCCACTCGAAGTGTGAAATTGTGTATGTGCTTTTTAAATAGAATTTAAGAATTGGAGAAGGAAACTTTTAATACGATTTAGAGGGATTATTTATGAAAACCGGTGAATGAAGTCAAAAATAAGTTATCAAAGCCAAAGATGCAATGACAACCACTAAAAACCAACTTGAATCGATAAAATTTGAAAAACCAATCAAAATGAGCAAAAATAGGCAAAACAGCCAAACAGGAGCAGGTCGGTCGACCGGACTACAGGGATCGGTCGGCTGGCCAGATGCAGAAAATAAAAAAAAGCTTGGAGTAGCAGGTCGGTCGACCGGCTACAGGGCTCGGTCGGCCGAACTGCAACTTTCTTCAGTTCCTGCCCTTTCTCCTCTAAATGCAAACTCTTCCAAAACGCGACGTACGACCAATGGACCTAAGGAGCCTTAGCCAATTGATACCCCAGCTCCATTAGCTCTTCGATTCGCCATCAAAAACATGTTCAAACATCAAAGTTAGGATCTTTAAAGAATTGAACCCAAATGCTAAAAGTTTGGATATTCTCCAATTCAATCCAAACCAAAAGCAAGTGCATAAGAACAAGTGCTAGGAATTCATACCCAACATCAATGAAATCAAGAGAGGTAGAAGATGTGAGATAAAAAATCTCACCTTTTATCCCAAAACAATGAAGAAGGAGTTCAATTTGCAAGGATAAGACCAACAAATCTCCACTTCAACTCTACTAGCTTCAATCTAAGAATAAAACAAGTATTTTCCTAAGTTTAGGTTTAGGAATTTCTGAGATTGAAGAGAGAAGGAGATAGAGAAGATGAAGAGGAAGCTTACCAATGTCTTCTCTTTGATATTGGAGCAAGAATCAAGTTTGCAAAGAAGAAACTAGGGCTTGCAATTTCTATTTTCCTTTCCCTTCCACCATTTTCAGTTTTGCTTAAGTTAAAGAAATGAAATGAGGGTGAATGGAAAGGAGAGGGCTGAGTTAGGTTAATAAACTAACAAATGGGCTGAACCCAACCCCAAAACCCAAATAGAAAAAGTTGCAAAAATTCAACTTACTCCAAACATATCAAAGCTTATACTTAAAAAGATCGCAAACGCCATTTTGGACTCAATGGAAATGGTTTCGAGTCGTAATTCGGCCGTTTGCAGAAAGTAACATTTCGGACCAAAAATCCGACTAACGACGCTATATTTAAATAAAATACCTAAATATAAAATCGTTAAATATGGGGTTGTTACAGTTTGGTTGTTGAAGAGACCGGGATCGGAAGTTGTCATACTCTCTGCCATCTCTGAAAACCACTTTAACAACCGTGTACGCGGTGGAGATTCCAAAATGAAGTGGGATGGTGGCAGCGTTTCCTTTAAGGTAAATACGTGGACCCGACTCCCGTGAGTTGGCATAAGGTGGCTAAAATAGGAGCTGTAACAACCCAGTATTTTCAGCCATTCGCAGCCGCACATGTCGGACTTGAATTGCTCAAAATACCGCATTGTAAATAAATTTGGAGCAAATGAAATACAAATCACATAATCACAGACACAGAACAAATAGAATACCTCACAGCGGAATATAAAATACATAGTAGTTCATGAAGCTACTACGGCAGAGTCTCAAACCAAAAACATAATACAGTCTGAAAACAACAAAATAGAAATCCCAAATACATAGAACTTCACTAATACATGAGATAAACTAGAATAGCTGAAACCAAAAGTAGATATAAATGTAGATAAGCAGAAACTCCAGCAAAGACCAGCTCCTAAAAGAGAATCCAAAGCTGTGAATACTCAGGCTGACCCGAGCGCAAAGTAAAATGCAAAACACTTGAGTCAGGACAATATATACTTATATAATGTAAATCAACTCAAGTGAACTTTAGTAGAAATGCACCATAACTTAAAGGATGCTTGGGATCGCCCATTCTTTAAAGATCAGTTAAACCATAAATTAAATACATCCCGTGGTTAAAATTTCAAAATAGTATTTATACTTTGAAATCAAATATCATTTAAAAATTCAATATCATTCAAAATCCATTTCAAAATATCAAAATATCATATCTTCCAAACCACATTCATTTTTATTTAATTTAAATACCATTTCAAAACACATTTCAAAATAGTTTATATTCGAAACAAATTGCTTCATTTAAGTCATTAAAATGAAGATATTATATTTAATAATTAAATTATTAAATTTCCAAAATTTTAATCTTTTAAGTTCATTCATTCACTTAAATTTATTAAAACAATGAAAATTCAACTTTCGCAGCATTTAGAAAATGCTACGGAAAGTCACACTTAAAACAGCTCGATTTAACAAAAGACAACATTTAAAATGCTGTAATAAGGTTCCATTAGTTTCAAATAAACTCAGTTAAATTCAACCTTTATAACATTCACAAAAAATGCTATAATAGCCTTTAATTAAACTGAGCCATTTGGTTCATTATTATCAACTACAGCATTTACAAATGTTGTATTATCCTTTACATTAGAATTAATAGCATTTTAGAAATGCAGTAAATTAACTTCAAATATTCAGTATAATTTCACAAACAATTATATTTTTATTTAAACCATTTTTAACTTATAAAATCGTATAATTTCACTTTTAAAACAATCATTCAAATACCCTTATATTCATGATTTTATGAAGTTAAATCTCTATTCAAAAATCAAAATTTAATAGTAATTCACTTATTAAATTCCAACAATAAATTTTAAATTCATTAAAGTAAATTTAACTTAACACTTAAGTTTAAATTTTCAAATATAACTTAATTTCATTTTTATTTACTTAACTTAAAATTCACTTTTAAGCCAAATTCACAAATTTCCAACTTTAGTTATATTTCAAAATTTCAACTTAAATATTCATTCATTTCACATTTTAACTTAATTCAAAAATCATTAATATATTATAAAATTATTTTAAATTCATTTAATTCAAAATATCATAAATTTATCATATCTTCATATTTAATTTAAATTCCATTTATCACAAAATTATAATTTCCAAAAAAACTTACATTTCAGATTTTCTAACTTTACCATTAATTTATTTCACTTATAAATTTTCGGAGAGTCAATAATGCTTTACAAAAATCATTTTTAATCAAATTTAAATCAAAATATTATAATATATGCATTCCTAAATTTTTTTAAAATTTTAGAAAAACATATTTTAACAACGGGTCTGTATTTCATTTTCTAGCCTAGGTAAAGTGATACGGGTAATATATCATTTCAACCCGTAATTTACAAAGAAAACCCGGCTTTGATCATTTCAAACCTGCAATCCCAAGTAAATGAAAATAATTGAAAATCATTCAGGCCTATCATTTCAGCCCATATCGATTTTCTCCTATTCTAAAGTCCGTTCGGGTATGTATCATTTCAACCCATAGTGATTCTAATATAAAAGAAACTTGCAGTGTGATAAACTGATAAAAATAATAGAACAGCATAATATAACAGTAACATATGATATAACAGGTGTTTAAGCATCGGTGAACATTATAAAATCATAACATAGCAGGTGTAACATGATAATGTATTTTACAGATTCAAAAGGGGTCAATTTACTAGTTGTACATGTACGTATTGTCTGGTGAGAATAACTCACTGGTTTGTGCTGGAGACACAACGACGAATGCACGAATGAGATCCATACAAGCACGGTAAAATGATACAAATATGAGTGGAGGAGCCAAAGTATCAAACCCCTTGAATGCAAGTCACACAAAACAATAATAATAACATAAGTTTCAAATGCAAATACGATAAACAATGATAGAATAGACTGCACAAATCAAAGCGGAATTGTTTTGCCCTTGTCTCCAACACACATTGGGTTTGGCCACGAGTGTATTACAAGTCTAAAGTAATGTTTTTGGTTCAGGTCTGGGTTGCTAAGGGTCGGCCTAACATGCTAGAAGGTGGTGCAAAGGTGGGTGGTGGTGGAACTACACTAACAAAGCAATATACAGGGGTTTAAGGCCATAGTTTGGCTTGGCCAAGGGCATAAAGGTCACGGCTATTTTAGGTGGGGTTAGTCGGTGGTGTGCAGAGATGTCTTAGTTCTTGAACAGGGCTGGTGGTGGTGGTGTTTGGTCGGCCATGGGTGGTGGAAGTGGTGGATGTGGATGACGTGTTCGGTCTAGGCAAGTTTTATGGAGTTTTGTTGGATTTTGGTGATGGATCAATCCACAAGGAGGCATGGCTTGGGGTTTGGTCAGAGAAGAGGTAAAAATGGTGATGTTCTCAGGTGGTGGTGGAGGTGGCAGGGGCTGGAGAGGAGGTGACCGAACCTATGACATAAAAGAACAAGTGCAAATCAAATTCAAACAATAAGAAATAAACAAAAGAAGAAGAGAAAAAGAATTCTTTTACCAAGCTTTCTCCTCAAGCAAGGCCGAATTATTTTTGTTTCAGAAGTGGGAAATGAGTTTACGTGAATGGAAATGAAAATATATGGCTGAAAAATGTGTATAATAAAAGCTAATTGATGAATAGTTATGTTGAATATGAAAGGGTGGAAGATAAAGGGTCATTTGAAAACCAAAAGTCAAAACCCTTTCAAATTTCTTTTAATTTATTTATATAAGATTAAATTACTGAAAATAATAATTATTTCAGTTAAATTTTTTAAATTAACAAAATATAAATATATATATTTATATTTATTAATTATATAAGGTTAAAATAAGAAAATAGCACAAAATTGCAAACTAGACTAGAAAATTTGAAAATGAACAGAATGATAATATGGACTTGTAAAAATATTTATAACAAAGATAATAACATAAAAATTAAAATGCATTCACAAAATAAATATATAAATTTTAATTAATATAATTTAAATGAAGAAAATAACAGAAAAGTAGAAAATAGCCTTTAAAAATAGGAAATAAATACAGCAAATTTTGGAAAATTTTATTATCGCTTTAAAAATATTAAAAGAAAAAATATACATAAAATAACATATTAACACATGTTAAAATAAAATATAACATAGAAAATATGATTTATATAATTTAAAATAGACAAAATTTCAAAATAAAACAAATTATACTCAAAATTGAAATGTACTTAACTTTCACAAATTAAATCCTTTTTAACGAAACGAAAATCTGTATTCAAGTTATTAAATCTATTTTCATAATAAAAGATAAAATTAAGAATTTAAATATTTAAATTTGAAATTTAAAAGTCAAGGTTTGACCAGTTTGAACAGAAATTCATCTTTTAGTAAAATATCCAATTTATACCGGTTCGAAATTATAATTCACATAATAATCAACACCTACATTTAAAAATGAAATGTTTGAAATAAATAAGTTTAAAATAATTTAAAAATAAAACAAAGTCAAATATTAAAATATATGAAAAATCTAGGGTTGTTACACTCTCCCCCACTCAAATCTTTTCGTCCTCGAAAAGGAAGGAAGCGGAGAAACAACAAGAAAGAACAATAGGTTGGAAGACATCCTGAAAGAAGGTAGGGAAAAAGTAGCTAGGAGGGAAAGTAGGTTGAAAGACATGGATGAACCATTATTTTAAAAAAAATTATATTTGACATGTTAAACATTTAATATGACAATTAGTTATTTGATTCAAAGTTGATAGTTCGAAGTAAACAATATTTAAGACATTTTAAATCATGATTAGAATATCCTTTATACAATACTTTATCAAAATACTTTTATAACTCAATGTCTTAACAAGTTTACTTTCGTTCCTGCAGACTCTGGCTATGCGTTGATCACGCGCAAAGGTAGAATTCTCCAAGTAATTAGTAGACCTGTTTCAACACCCAATGAAAATACTAAAAAAATAGGTATGAGCCGCTCAAAATCCAATGTCAAATGATGATAATACGATAGAAGTGGCCCGCTGCTGATCCAATATTTACAAAATGGACACAACACTTTCCAGAAGATCCTTCTACCTTCCGGATTCCAGAAAAATTTCGTAGCCAGTTCGTAAACAAGGGACCATCGACCCCTGCTGCAGTGGTACGCTGCTGATTCAACGATTTACGCAATGGATGCACTTCCTTCCCGGAAGATCCATAAACAACATATCCCAGGATCGAAAGCGCCTCCATTGGGTAAACTAAAGAACCATCTTCCCTGGAAAAAAATCGAGGAACTCATGAGTTTAAGTCCGGACAACCATATCAGTTCGAATCCATTTCTGAATTCACCCAAGTCCATTAGGGTTTATCGGTCGAATCCATTCCTTGATTCCCCAAGTCCATCTGGGTCGAAGCATATCACTATTCTTCTTCCGGAGGGTACTTCCCATACCTTTTACATCAGAATATAATATACCATATATAGTAGCCCTTCAAAATCATAGCTTCAAATATCGCACTTATATAAATTCCATTATATATAAGATTTCATTTTCAAATCGAATACTTTCCAAAATCAATAGTATATCAAATCATACTTATATAAACTTCGATTATATAAGATTTTAATTTACAAATTGAGTACCTTTTCAATTTAACATTTTCAAATCAACTTCATACTTATAAAAATCCATTTTATATAAGTTCGATAACTCCTAAATCAAGTATTTAGTAAAACAAGGTTCTCAATTTTAATTTGTTTCAATAACATTTCAGTTTCAAAATCATATATGATTTCGCCAAATCATTTCTTCTGAATTACATATACTCAGTTTCAAAGTTTCTTAAAACAATAGATTTAGAAGATAATCCAAATTTCCAAATCAACAAAAAATTTAGGTCAAACAAATTCATTTCCATTTCAAACATATATTCACTTTCAAAAATCATAATACTTTCAAAGTTATAAATCTTTCGAAACCAAAATACTTGAAATCATTACACTTTGAAAATCATAACTTTTCTAAATCATACATTTGAAATCATAAAAAATTCATTTAATTCTTTACATTTCACAAATTTATTCAATTTAAACCCAAGTCTACAAGTTCCTGTTTTAATTCAATTCAGACCATCATTTTCAATTCAATTTATTTTTCCAACAAAACCATTTCAAATATTATCAAATTTCAAATAAAGATTTGATCCGCAAAATAAACTATTCAATCTTTAATATATTTCAGAGCTTAAATGTACCGTATTCCAAAACTAAATTTTATAATTTCATATATCTCAAATTTTACTTCACTATTACTTAGTTTTGACATATTCATTTCATACATCCATCATCTTTAATTAAACTCAAATTACAAGTAAACGAAATATCCTTTCATACAAATATAAACTTTAAATTTCATTTATCAAAATCAGTTATCATTCCTGATTCACATTCTTTATCAAATAAAGATTATATCATTCAAAGCCTCATTATCAAATTATTATTTGAATTCAATTTCAAATATTTAAATTTAAATATCATTTAGAAAATCAAATATGTCATTCAATTATTATTTCAAATATCATTACAAAATACATTTCAAAATTCCATTCAAAAATTCATTTATCTCATTACATTTCATTCCATTTAACACATAACCAAGTAAACCTTATTTAAATTCAAATTCAATTTAAATTCCTTAAAATTCAAATTTAAATATTAAATTGTATTCAAAACTCCTTAAATTTCAAAAATAATCAATTCCAAAATTAAATCATTTAACTTTCTAAAACATAACTCAACAGTGTTAAAATCTATAACATTACGAAACACTGTCAAATTATAACAATGACAGCATTTAAAAGTGCTATCGCAACTTATAGTTTTCAAAATAGTTTAGTTCAAGATTAATGGCATTTATAATATGCCATAACAGATATTTAGTTAATTCAAACAAAGTTAAGTTCAAAAACAACAGCATTTTAAAGCATTTTCATAAAATTACAGCATTTTAGAAATGCTATTAATAAAATTCCAGATTTTATTATAACTTTTAAAAAACAATACAACTTCAATTTTAGCAAATTTTAAACTTATAAATCATATTCTAGACTTCAAAATTTCACATTTAAATAATTTTTAACATATGATTTATCACAACAAAATTTTAAATCAAATATTCAATTTAAAACTCACTTTCATTTGTTAAGTCAAAATTCACTGTTTTTCTTAACTTATAAACTTAACAAAAACTCAACATTTAACTTCAAGTATCTTTTCAAAACTATATTTCATACCAGTATAATTCAAATTAGTCTTATATTTCACCCCACAACAGTTTCAAACTTATATAAATCATATTACTTTATACATTAATCATACCAAACTAAACTTATACTTTATCAAATACCTTATACCATTCAAAATTTCTTAGCTTTGAAAAAGTTAACCTTGATTTGGAAGTGCTCGAACCTTCAAAATAGTCGAAGATATCATATTTTCAATCCAAGAGTTGGAAATCGCCAACAAATTAGTAAATCGATCCCAATAGGTAAGGTTATACCAAATCAAATCTGAATCTCGAGGATTGAACGCCGGCTTATTTTAAATCATTTCAATTATATATATACACATATCTTTCGAATATCAAACCATACTTCGAAATCGGAAATCAAAATTTGGTTTCATAAAATCACTCGCATAGCAAAGCTACTAGAGTGGCCTCTTCCCCACTCAGAAACTCAAAAATCAATGTCGATGATGCATGTATTCATCACCGAAATTATTTTTCAGCGACATAAGTGGGTTTTGGACTTTTATTTCTTGAAACTTCTTTGAAATATCTTTGACACCATTGGAATTCATCGAATACATTTGAAACATTTCTTATTTGGAAAAATATCTTTAAATCGTATTATTATTATATATTTTCCAAAATCTTAAAAACCCATTTCAAAACGCCGGAGTTCGATTCCTCGAAATTCAAATTCAAAACCCTTCATTTATAAATCATTTTTATATAAATCACATTTTCTTATAAATTTCCAAAATTTCAAATCCTTTAAAAGCTTCAAATTTTCATTTTCCAAAGGTAAAAATCCTTATTGAAAACATTTCACTTTTATATACAAAATAGGGTCATCCTTGTTAAAATAATAATTTCGATGTATGCACAAATTCAAAATACAATCAAACACAAATTTCCAAAGAATGATTCAAGGTTAGATTTCAAGCAATACGGAGATTCGAATTTAGAGGAACTCTAATCAAATAGAATTCTGTTTCGAAGATAAGCTCGAACGAAGATAAGATAATTTTATTACCAAACAGAAGATGATAAGCCTATATAAATCGTCGGCGACTTTAACCGGTCAACCGTGACTTCAGTAATATAATCAATTCAGAAATCTAAGGCAAATCGACATTCGATCGCCATAGATAGAATCCGGGTAGAGCAGGAGATAGATAGCATCAAAAACCGAGGATACAGGAATCTCCGGTGAATCAATGCCAATTATAAACGATTTTCACCCCTTTACAAATCATTCAAAGATTTGCGGAATCACCGATCTTTATAGAGGTCATTCCAAAGTGGAGTTATGAAATGCTCCAAAATCAAAATGAATAGATAGGGAAGACAAGACTGGATTTCAGAACAAGTGGGAGCGTTCCAAAGTTCAAGGAATCCTAATCGATAAGAATCCTAACCAAGAGATTTCTAACAAGATGGATACTGAAGGGATGAAGTTTTGAAAATCTTGGTTTCAAAATAAGAAATTTTTTATACCAAAATAATCTTTGAAAATCCTTTAAAAATTATTTGGAAATTATTTTATACTTTGAAAATACGTTACCTCACAAGAAAGGATTCTGAGATTGATTTCACTCATTCTAGGGTATTTCTACCCTATCTCTAATGAGTTTTTGCTCCACAGGCTATGGTTTTCCTAAAACCAAAGCTCTGATACCAAATGTAACAACTCGGTATTTTCAGCCATTCGCAGCTGCACATGTCGGACTTGAATTGCTCAAAATACCGCATTGTAAATAAATTGGGAGCAAATGAAATACAAATCACAGAATCATAGACACAAAACAAACAAAATACCTAGCAGCGGAATACAAAATACATAGTAGTTCATGAAGCTACTAGGGCAGAGTCTCAAACCAAAAACGTAATACAGTCTGAAAACAACAAAATAGAAATCCCAAATACATAGAAGTTCACTAATACATGAGATAAACTAGAATAGCTGAAACAGAAAGTAGATATAAATGTAGATAAGCAGAAACTCCAGCAAAGACCATCTCTAGAAAGAGAATCCAAAGCTGTGAATACTCAGGCTGACCCGAGCGCAAAGTAAAACACAAAGCACTCGAGTCAGGACAATATATACTTATATAATGTAAATCAACTCAAGTGAACTGTAGTAGAAATGCACCATAACTTAAAGGATGCTTGGGATCGCCCATCCTTTAAAGATCAGTTAAACCATAAATTAAATACATCCCATGGTTAAAATTTCAAAATAGTATTTATACTTCGAAATCAAATATCATTTAAAAATTCAATATCATTCAAAATCCATTTCAAAATATCATATCTTCCAAACCACATTCATTTTTATTTAATTTAAATACCATTTCAAAACACATTTCAAAATAGTTTATATTTCGAAACAAATTGCTTCATTTAAGTCATTAAAATGAAGATATTATATTTAATAATTAAATTATTAAATTTCCAAAATTTTAATCTTTTAAGTTCATTCAGTCACTTAAATTTATTAAAACAATGGAAATTCAACCTTCGGAGCATTTAGAAAATGCTACGGAAAGTCATACTTAAAACAGCTCAATTTAACAAAAGACAACATTTAAAATGCTGTAATAGGGTTCTGTGACGACCCAACTTCCTATCTCCAGGAAGTCGCATCGCTAAAAAGAAAGAAAGGGATAGAGAATAGAAAGAAAGAGAAGAAAGAAGAAACAACACATCAGAATCTAAACAACGGAACGAATAAATTATATTAATAACATGAAATATTTACATAGTTTACAACCACTATCAGAGTACACAGATATACAACACATACTAGGCAGTTATAAACATCTGTCTAGTTATTACAACTCAATCAGTACAAGAAACAACTCAGAGAAAACACACAGTGGACACGCAGAAGCCTCCTGCTCCATTTCTCCTCCCCAATTCGTCAAAGCTAACCCGAATCCTAACCTGAATCCCTTGGCTACTCGTAAAAATTTGAGTACCCAAGAGTTTATGAAAAACAAAAATAAACTCCAGATCAGACATGGGTCTGGTGTGAGTAACAGGTTAAAGTTGCTTAACTTTCAAAAATCCTTTAAAAGAAAGGTATCACGTAAGACTTCCCACACATAAACATGGAAAAGTTTTTACCTTACGCTAACCAAAACATTTGATAGGAAATCTGATGATATTATAATAGTGTCTAGGGTTTTCAAATAAATATGAAATAGCCGAAATTGTTACATCTATTAAATTCCAGCTACTAGCCACAAAAGTGGGTAATACAATCAAAACCATTGGCACTTATTCGATTTTGGATTCCATACAATGGCAGGGCTACTGGGGTACCGTCCGTCACAGTATGTGGCCTAGATCACCGTACCGAGGAGTACTCCCACTCCCCTGCAACACAAGGCCGGACCCATTCTTTACTGAACAGTTCCGAACAAGACAACCCCGGCAGTTGTCGCGACCAACCGCCCACACAGCCGAAATAAAAAGGGACCTCTAGACAGGGATCAATCTTGCTCTCCAGTGGGAGCTACCCACGAAGCCTTGCTGCACCTCCCCTGTTTTAGCCATTCCTGGTTGATGAGTGTGACGCCCCACCTCTATACCCACGCTAGCCAAGAACACTCCGGAGTAGTGCTGTCAACTAGCACGGAGAATGAGGCTGTTGAGGAGCGACCATCCATGTAATTGCTTATCACACGGTGGCTATAAATAATCTTCGGAAACAAACATAGAAATAATCATATCACAAATCAGTCCCAGACATCCATATCACAAAGGCGGAAGAAGATATGAATATATAACTAACACATGAAAGTGTACATCAGAGTAGTGGTCAGTAAGTCCCACGATAATACAAAAGAATAGCAACACGTGCTATACAAAAGAATACAACTATGAGTCTATATCTCAAGTGTATACAACAAAAACTGCTAATCTAAACAGTTAGCCAAAAGTCAGAGTGATGAATCCCTAGGAAGAAGTCAAGCAGAAGCACCTGTAACATCTCGGTCTGACCCGAGTATTATTTAAGAAAATAATAAACGGGTCAGTCTAGCTATAAATATCAGATGACATGATATAACATAAAAGATATGGCATAAACATAAACATCCATAATGACATACCACTATAAGTATGTAAATAATGATCAACAGAAGATCAATCAATAAGAGATAATCAATATCACAAGAATCTTCTCAAAGATTCGAAAAGGGCATCATACCCCAAACTTGTACTCATAACAAGTCAATGACATAAATTCTAGAAATCAATGCAAGAAGTCCAGAAATCATAGAAAAGAGAAAGAGGCCTATCACATGACGGTCCGAAGACCAAGGGGAGCTACCCCACATGTGTGAATGGAATCACACAGATTAAGGTCCAGACTAACCAAACAGCAAAAAGGTATGTGTGAGTGGAATCACACAAGTGGTGTCTAGTCTAACCTCGCAACAAGAGACATCGCACAGTTGCTAGTCTAAATCATCAGAACGATCGTCATGATCAACGAGAAGTGTCAATTACACTAAGCTAGTAAATATAGAAGTTTAGCTTCATGTCCCATAACCACTTGCTTAACTTAAATATTTACGAACAAACTGTAAATCTTCACTAATAAAATTGTCACAAGAGGTTCAATCGAACAAGTCCAAGAATTAACCGACGAAGTGAACGCAAGCGTTTCATACCACTTGTTTTACTAAGTCGTTTAATTAGATTTCTCATCCGAGTGAGGTAAAGGCTTGTGTATACTAATAGATTGGAAAACGGTTTAAGAAAAGAGCTTTGTTATTAAAAATAGAGTTGAAATTGTTTGTTAAAAGAGTTTTGATATTTACTACTAGTATTGAAACCTTTATATTATAAAGTGACAAAACACAGAAGCAATTGTAGAAACAATCAGTCACAAAAAATCGCATACGGAGATGTGAATAAAATCCAAGGAAATCAGCTCAATGTTTTTCAGATAAGATCCCCTACGGAGGGGGGGGTCCAGGGGGGGTGGCAACCCCCCAAGGTGGGGGTGCGGGGGCAACGCCACCGCTTACGGGGTTCGACCTGACCGGTCAGGTCGCGGGGGTCCAGGGGGCAGCGCCCCCGGCGGGGTGCGGGGCAGCGCCCCGACCAAAACGGTACGACCTAGTGAAGACAAAATGAGGTCTAACGACCTAACGACTCAAGGGTCATACGACCTAACGGCTGCGGCCTAGGGGTCTAAGGGGTCAAGCGACTTAGTGGTTGCGACCTAGAGGTGTTCGCGACCTAACGATGACTCACGACCCAACATGGCCGACTTAACAGAGGTCGCGACCTAACAGGATAACTCGTGACCGACTTAAGAGTTGCGTGACTGAAGGGTTCCACGACTTAAGGGTTGCACGACTTAAGAGTTGCACGACTTAAGAGTTGCACGACTTAAGAGTTGCACGACTTAAGGGTTGCACGACTTAAGGGTTGCACGACTTAAGAGTTGCACGACTTAAGGGTTGCACGACTTAAGGGTTGCACGACTTAAGAGTTGCACGACTTAAGAGTTGCACGACTTAAGGGTTGCACGACTTAAGGGTTACACGACTTAAGAGTTGCACGACTTAAGAGTTAGGCCAGGAGCGACCTAACGAGATAAGGTCCAACGACCTATCGGGATAACTCGTAAACGACCTATGGATGAACGACTTAACTCCGAACGAGCTAAAAATGGCCAGAACGACCTAGGTTTAACTCGTGAACGACTCACGACCTAGGGACGAACGACTTAACTCCGAACGACCTAAAAATGGCCAGAACGACCTAAGTTTAACTCGTGAACGACTAACGACCTAGGGACGAACGACTTAACTCCGAACGACCTAAAAATGGCCAGAACGACCTAAGTTTAACTCGTGAACGACTCACGACCTAGGGACGAACGACTTAACTCCGAACGACCTAAAAATGGCCAGAACGACCTAAGTTTAACTCGTGAACGACTCACGACCTAGGGACGAACGACTTAACTCCGAACGACCTAAAAATGGCCAGAACAACCTAAGTGCAGAAAATTCACCAAAACGCTAGAAATTGGAGTTTTTCGCCAATCCAATCCAAACCAAATGCAAATGTGCATGCAAAAGTGATAGGGAATCATTCCCAACAGTCCAATATAGTTATAGACTAGATTTGTGAGATAAAAATCTCACCTTTGCACCAAATATCAATGAAAATGAAGTTTTAAGCAAGCAAGAATCAATCCTTCTTCTATCTAAGCACAAGAAGCTTGAATCCAATGTCTTCTTCTTGAATTTGGAGTAGAAAGATGGATTGCAATTGAATTTGAGTTTTGGAATTTTAATTTCCCATTCCCTCCACCATTAATGCCAAAGCTTGATTAGTTAGGAAATTTATGAA
Source organism: Allium cepa (assembly GCA_030765085.1). NCBI lineage: Eukaryota > Viridiplantae > Streptophyta > Magnoliopsida > Asparagales > Amaryllidaceae > Allium > Allium cepa. The sequence continues at coordinate 177,658,067 of CM060946.1, forward strand.
GAGTGAGGAGAAGAGGGTTGGACTTGGGCTTAATAGGCTAAACTAACCCAAAGTCCAAAGCGGGAAAAGTTAGTGAAATTTCACTAACTCCAAACCTATCGATGTTTATACTTAAAAAAGTTGTAAACGACATTTCGAACTCAATGGAAGTGGTCTCGAGTCCTAATTTGACCGTTTGCAAAAAGTAACTTTTCGGACCAAAATCCGATTAACGAGTTAATATTTAAATAAAATATTTAAATACAAACTCGATAAATATGCGGGTTGTTACAATGAGGCTTGAGGCTACGATTACCTTTATAGGACATCAAATCTTAGAATGCTCATCGTCCACCTGACGATGTTCTGAAAGCATTCAATCCATACAAGTTCGTTCCGGGTTCGAACGAAACCGAAGGCACTATCTCGTTGCACTCATTATTGGAATCACCCTCAGAGTCAACGACGATAACCCTTGCACTCTGATTCGCCATCTTGAATTTATAAGCACTATTCCGTCTAACTCATTACGGAATCACCCACAGAGTTATACTGACGTATAGCCCTTACACCTCGAGTCTTCACTTACCCCACTTAGATTAACGACCTAACGTTTAATTGGAATCGATGTGGTTTTCGGATTCCCAATATGGAAACCCGATCCTGGTCACATCGAAATCCAAAGCGTGTCTTTTAAGGTCCAAGTTGTTTTAATTTTAAAACAATTCACATCGAAATCCATATACACACAGATAGATAATTCATATCATCGTAATAGATAATCAATATTATCATAAACAGGTAATCATCACAAATTTATAATCTATATTATCATTATCAATAGATAACTCATATCATCATCACAATGCAACCAATGCATCCATAACACACATCACTATTTATCTCATGTCTGAGATTCAAACCATTCAGGGCAAATCATATCATCCATTCATAAGCAAAGATCTATCATCACACCATCTATAATTAATTTAAAATGAATTAAATTAATTACTTCTATCTCTAATTAATTTAAAGTGAATTAAATCAATTATCTATCTTTAATTAATTTAAAATGAATTAAATTAATTACTTCACCATTTAAAACTTGCTTACTTAACCCTTAATTGATCACAAATCAATCAATCAATTATCCTCAAATTAATTACCTTAATTAATCACCCTTGATTAATTATTCCTTAATTACATTCAAGTAATTATCCTTAATTAATTTTACAAATTAATTATCCTTAACCAAAATTAGTAATTAACCTTTAGTTACATCATTAATTAATTACATTAATTAATTACTTCCTTCATCACTTATCATTGATTAATTTATCTTAATTAATTAATCCTTAATTACATCATTAATTATATTAATTAATGATCCTTAATTAAATTTAAATTAATTACTTATTTAAATTAATTACATTAAGTAATTAACCTTAATTAATCCACAATTATTAATCATACTCGATTAATTACATTTAGTAATTAACTACTCTTAATTACTTCTTAATTACTCCCAAATTAATTTAACAATTAAAAATAAATCTTGACTAATCTCATTAGTAATTAATTACTCTTAATTAATTACATTACTTAATCTTTTCAAATAACTCAATTAATAAATGCTTAAATTAATTCCATTAAGTAATTAATTATTAATCACTTCACAAAGTAATTAATCCCAAATATCATACTTTAATTTATTACTTCCAGTCATTTACTTAACTTAATTACTTCTCTAAGTAATTATTCCTCATTGATTTCTTATCAATCCATTCAATGATTATTCTAAATTAATTAAACTTAATTAATTAATTTAAACTAATCTAATTAATAAATTAATTACAATGAGTAATTAATATCTTTAATTATTTTCATAAAGTAATCATACTTAATCAAGTTCCATAATTGATTATCTAAATTAATTAATCCATTTAATTTATTAAAATTAATTACATTAATTAATTAATAAATAATCACAAGTTAACGACCTTCATTAACTCATCATCAATTCTTTAATTACCTTTCTTAAGTAATTAACTTAAGTTAATTACTAATTTAATTAACCTTAATTAATTTATTTCAAATCTTTAATTAATTAAACAAATTAATTAATTAAATTATTTAAATTACCTTACTAATTTAATGAAACAAAGATCATTAAATCTTAAATTTACTTTAAAATAAAACATTTCTTATTCATGATTACTTTATCATAAATAAAGTAACTTAAAACAATTTAACTCAAAATTGTTTCAAATTACATTTTAAATTTAAAATTTAAAAAGAAATCAAACTTAACTAAAACAAAATTTTAAAAACATTTCAAAAACCCTTTTAAAAACTTGTGCTAAAGATTTTCTTATTTTATAAAGAAGTTTGAAAACCCAAATTCATTTTAAAATACAAACCATAATTTAAATTAACTTTAACATTCAAAGTTGTTTTTAAACAATTTAAATTTAACAACTTCTTTCATTTCAAAACATTGTTTTTTTCAAATTGAAGTTTGATTCCAGATTTAAACTTATGTTTAAATCTCTAATTAAATCTTAAGGATTTAACTTTTAATTTTAGATTTATTTACCCTTTTTAAAATTGTTTAAATATTTTGTTTAAAAGTTTAAATTAAATTTCAAACCTGGATTCAAATCTCGCTTGAAATTCATACCGTAAATTTTGATTTAAATTCTGTTTACAAAATCCTGCATTAGATTTTAAAACAAACTTAAATTGGAATATACAGGTTTTCTAAAACCTGTAACTTCAAAAGAAAGAATACCCGAGCCACTCTACAGTTTACTTCGAGTAAACCCCAGGCTATCATCGAGCAAAACTCGAATTAACTCGAGTACAACCCGAGTAAAACAAACATAGCAAACCCAAACTTTCCCCCCTGATACACCACCCCACCGTGCATATGCACGGTGGCTTTGGCCATCTCCGGCCTCCGCCCATGCATCGAACAAGTCGACCACCAACCTTAAAACCCACCACGGCCATTAAAATCCCACTAGCATCACGAAATCAAAATTTGAACATCCAACAGAACCTGGAAACAATAGGCAACCTTCACCAATCCAAAAAAAATCCTCCTCGTTCTCGCTCCTCCAATCACCGGAGCCGTTGGAACTTCGTCCACTTCTTCTTCAACACTCAAGCCCCCATTACTCCAAGAATTACTGCACTCGATCGTTTCTTGACTTCGAGATGATCAAAATTTACCAGACCAGTTAAAATTAGGTTTATAGACTTCGTCTCCCTCCCTTCGCCTCCACCGCACACTTTTCATCTTCCTGACATTTTTGCCCCACTCCTTGATCACTACTCTACCTCCACCAAAAACCCCAAACACTCAAATCAACTTGGTCATCAGAGATTGGCCAAAACCCAATTTTAGTTCAAATGGGTACTGCAGTGTCAATCCTTAACTAAACAATTTGATTTTAGTTTTAAAATTTATCCTTTTGTTTAAGTTTCCAGATTATAACACTGTATTTAAAATTTATAATGTTTGAGTTTTCAAGTTTATTAATCATACTCTGATGTTTTCAAAAAATTTCAGAGTAAGTTACAAATTTTGTGTTTTTACTTAATAAGTTTTAAATTAAACTATGGTATATTTAACATAATTATTTCAGGACCTTAACAAAGTATATAACTAGAGCAAAGAAATTTTTTTGTTTAGAAACAGGACCTGAAGCTAGAAGCAGAGGAAGCATAGTCACATACATCTCACATATATATATATATATATATATATATATATATGCATATATTCAACAATACATTTAAAAGCATATGCATAGGCAACAAATCAACACGAAATCAAATAACATACACAAACATACCTATTTAAGCAACAATTTATATTTAAATTTCAAAAAAAGTTACTTACTTATGTTTTGAAAATTGTTCTATAAGCAGAGCACAAATTTCCTGAAATGCTTTAGACAAAACTTGAATTGCTTTGCTTTTAAATTTGCATGCATGCTTTTTGAAACATGGACTTGCTGTTGCTTGATTTATCTTGCATGCAGACAACACTTGATTCCCAGATTCAAAAAATGCAGAGGCTTTGGTTTCCAGATGCAGGCTTTCATTTGCTTTTGAAAAGATTTTAGGTGCAGGTTTGATTTTTGAAAACAGATTGTAGGATGTGGATTGCAGGATTAAACATGCAAGTTTTTGAAAAGAAGAGTACACATGTTACAGATTTGATTTTTAAGAGTTTGAAAGCAAATTTTGTTTCAGCTGCAAAAAATTTTCTTATCTTAGAAAAAAAAATGAACATTAGAAAAATGAGAGTAAAGGAAAACATGTTTTATATAAGTGTATAAATGATTTATTTAAAAATTAAAAGGAAATCAAAACAAAAAGGACACTTGTATAAAGAGATAACACTTGTCAAATTGAGTAGCTTATAAATTTACATTTGCCTCATTAGTTTCATTAATAAATGTATATATATATATATATTTCTTTTTAATGAAATAAAACAATTTATAAAACATGAAAGCTCACTTACAAAATTTAAATATGGTTATTCATTTGAATTTCAAAATGAATTCAAAATCAAATTCCATTTATACATTAAAATCCAATTTTAAAACTAATTTATATTAACATATTTAATTTTACAATAATACATTTGTCTTTTAAAACATACCTACATTTATACATTTATTATTATTAGAAAATAACTCATTTATCAATTTTAAATTATTTATAAAGAAATTATAAATTACTTGCCTTATTTATCTTAATTAAAAGAATTAATGTTTAATATATAAAAAGTATCTTAAATTTTCATATAATTCCAAATTGTAATTAATAAGCTATATTTAAAACAAATAAAATAAACTTTTATTTATCTTATTAAAATTTAAACTATGTTTAAAATGCAATTATACAATTTAAAACAATTTCTTTAAGTATTTTAAACCAATTAGTTATTTATTAAATAAAATAATAATCTTCAAATTATCAAATGAATTTACAATTTTTAAAATAAGATTTTATCTGTTAATTTAACTTCACCTCAAAACTTATCTATTCACAATATATATATAAATATATATACATACATTATAAATAGGAAAACAATTATTAGCTTTTGAAAAAATAAAATTCATAAATTACACATTTATTTAATTGGATTATTAAATCAAGTAAATTTTTATTAAATTTTTATCAAATCAATTTAATTTTAAATACAGATTACTAAATTGATATTGCTAAAATTTCCGAGATATCACAGGTTCCATTAGTTTCAAATAAACTTAGTTAAATTCAGCCATTATAACATTCGCATAAAATGCTATAATAGCCTTTAATTAAATTGAGCCATTTGGTTCATTATTATCAACTACAGCATTTACAAATGCTGTATTATCCTTTACATTAGAATTAATAGCATTTTAGAAATGCAGTAAATTAACTTCAAATATTCAGTATAATTTCACAAACAATTATATTTTTATGTAAACCGTTATTAACTTATAAAATCATAAAATCATATAATTTCACTTTTAAAACAATCATTCAAATACCCTTATATTCATGATTTTATAAAGTTAAATCTCTATTCAGAAATCAAAATTTAACAGTAATTCACTTATTAAATTCCAACAATAAATTTTAAATTCATTAAATTAAATTTAATGTAACGACCCGAAATTTTCTAACCCGAAAATTCCAGATAGTTATGAAAAAGAAGAAAGAGGTAGGAGAAGAAGAACAGAAACATCAACAACTCACGATCGCAGCGGATAATATATAATAATACATAATAACAGCTTACAAAAGAATAATATATCAATCAATTACATGTTAATACATCAGAGTTTCACATATATACAGTCACTGCATACATACAATTATCATGACTCATATACGCAATAATATACTACAGCGGAAATACTCTATACATACTTGTCATCCAGCTCGCCTTCTGAACTACATAACGTCCTTACCTGAAAACCTGTAATACTCGGTCTGACCCGAGCATTACATCAAAGTAACACCCGGGTCAGGCTGGAAACAGCGTGAGTAAACTCATCCAACATGGAATACCAAAGCATACAACTTATATAGAACCCGGGTAAGTCGAACCAATTTTACAAGACCACAATATGTCATAGACATAACTTCTTTCACACATGAGTTTTCTAAATACCAAAGATTTAGATTTGAAATAGTCAAATTCCTCCAAATCACCTTACTCCAACTTATAGATTTTATATATCAATCTATAAATATTCGAAGTGGTTTCGGGTATTTCCCAATACCCGACCCCGGTCTCTTTGAACTCATGTCATCCTAACCCAAGTTATCCAAATGAAATACACAACATTTCATATCAGAAATATCAACTCATTCAAAGCATCCAATACCATTCAATCACCCATACACGAAGTTTAATCGCATACAAGCCTATTCAATTGATTCTAAATTGAATTTCTAAGCTCAATTTCTTAGATTTCTTCATTACTTAATTTCCAAACCAATTAATTAATCAACTCTTCCATATTCACTCATCTTAATTAATCACCCTGGATTAATTATCTTTCAATTTCATTCAAGTAGTTATCTTTAATTGATTTCACGATGTTAATTATTCTTAACCCAAAATCAATAAGTAATCACATTTTCCTCAGGAATTAATTTACAATTTTAATTATATTAGTCCATAATTATTTATATTAATTACCCTTCGTAAGTCACTTATATTAATTTATTTTCTTAATAATCAATCTCTATTTACATCATTGATTTTATAAATTAATGATTCCTCATTTACATTTCAAATTATTCTAATCTAATTTAATTACAAGAAATAATTGGACATTAATTAAACCAAAAATATTAATCATTCTTGATTTATCTCAACCAATAATTAACTATCTAGTATTTACTTCATTCATAAATCAATTTCTTCCAAATTAATCATCTTAATAACTCTCTTGATTTATTTCGCAAGGTAATTATATTTTATTAATTTCATTTAGTAATTATTTATCAAATCATCCAATGATTATTCCGAATTACTTACACTCAATTAATTATCTTAAATCGAAATTAATCCCAGCCCTTCATTACTAAATTAATTAACCCAAATTATTAATTAATTGAATTAATCAATTATCCATTTTAATTATTCTTTCAATTTAATGACTCACAATCTTTAAGCCCCTTATTAACTTTAAATTGAAATATTACCTTCTTTATGATTTAACATTAAACAAATTTAAAATTCGAATATTTCGAGTCAAGCAACAATTAACTCGGGGACCAACCAGAATCAAAGTCACATCATCGTCAGTGAACATCCAATCAATTTAATCATTCAACCAATCATTTGAATTTAACCATTTAAATTTATATATAAATCCAATAGAGTGAGATTTACTCACCTTTGATTTTTGATTTGCAAATCCGATCCAATCTCAGCTTGTTCTCTTCACAATATTAAACCTTGTACACATTACATAATTTATTAACATCTGAAATAATCTCTAAGTAATTTATCATTCAATGAATTAAATTGACCGATAATTTAGTTTGAAAAATCATTTGGTTTTATTACGAATAAATTGATTTTTAAACAGGTTTCCTTAAAATAAATAGATTTTTACTAACAAAAATATTTAAATAGATTAATTAAACAGATTAGTTTCCATAATACATCATTCATTTCTTCCTTTAATATACTAATAAATTTAAAATAACATACATATACGTTTCCCTGCTTATATTTAAATTAACTATGTAGGTGTGTATATTTTTTTCTCTTCTTTCAAACTGCTTGTAAAATAAGAATCTAACTTTTACGTTTCAAAATCTAATGTATACTTACTGCAACATTATTTCTAATTCCATATATGTTTATAGATTAAGTTTAGTTGAAAATAAAATAAACAACCGAGAATACCTTGCAGACCAGAAACCCTCACTCGCCAAGCTCGAGTTCGAGCCATCCTACTCACTCACCAGATCGCAAAGCTAACCTCCATCCAAGATTTCCCTTCCGAGCTCGAAGGTGCTACCGTGGCCGCGAGCGATAATATTCCAAAGGTCGGACCTTCCCAACTCTGGCTAAAGCTGCGCCTTGCCGTCGCCTTCGTTCCAGACTCACCATGAGTCCCACATCCTTGCTTCCTGACTCGTCGACAATAGTCCTTCTCTTCGCAACCGCGTGGCTTCACCTATTGTGGTATCAAACAACCCACAAAAGATGACATCCCACAACGTCGCCCTATCTCCTTTCGCTTGTTTGATCGAACGTGGGCTTGTTCGATTTGAGAAAACACGATCTTTCAGAAGAAAGAAGGGCAGTTGGTTCGGCAATCGATTCGAATGATTTCGAATCCCTTCGTCCCCTTTTATTTCGGGTATTTTAATTTATGAACGAGTCGATCCCTTTATTTTATTTTATATCGGCTTGCTGCCATTTTGAACTTGATTTCGTGAATTTGGGTTTAATTCTAAAACGAAATTTGGTATACAGATTCTTCGTGACTTCCATCAGAAGGAAAAAGGAGGAAAGCGACGAGATTTTGAAGAAAAGGGGGACATTGATTTGAACGGAGAGAAAGGTTAGGTCGGCTATGCTACATAGGTATAGAATAGGGTGGCTGATTGACTTTTCTATTTTTAAAATTATTAATTTACCAAAATATCTCGTTAAGAATTCACGAAATCTCGAAATCAGAATCAGACATGCCGGCAGGCGCTTATAAGGTTTTACCCGCATTCCGAACACAATTGAACGTGTTTCGAAAGCTAATTCGATCATATGCACGAGATACGGAAGTAACCGATCAATTTAAAATTAAATCGATTCAAATAAATTCGAAGCGTTTTGAGCTGCCAGGGTCAAACGACAACCCCGATTGCTACGAAAATTAAAATCCGATAATAACTAACTATTACGGATCCAATGGCACTGGTTTCATCGAGTTCCGAGACTGTGCTTCGGAAGGCTATTTTTAAATTCAATTTAAACGATATACTACTAAAGCTGAACAAATCACCTTTAATTTAAATTTCATCCATTCTATTATCTTCAGTATCATCATTAAAAATTTCATAAGCCTTCAGATTATTTTTAACAGGCTTAAAACTCCAGATTCAACGTTGTACCCACTTTCGAATTATATAATTCAATAATTTAATTATCAAGTAAATATTGATATCTTGAATTCAAGTTAAAATTAACTTTTAAATATTTTAAAATCTATTAATTATCCCAATTTAATTTGTTAAAATTTTCGGGTCGTCACATTCATCCCCCCTTAAAAGAATTTCGTCCTCGAAATTACTAATTAGGGAGAATGGACCAATACCCATTTACCTCTTTCCAAAACTCACTATTCAACACCCTACGAACTATCTTTATTAAAAACCTATTATCACATCAACCCACTTCTCAAAACCTTTCATGGTTTCAAATCATATCCCTTTGCTCAGTTATCTAAATTTAAATTTTAAACCAAATTTTGAATTATCAAAATTTTCTCAAAATTTTTCTAACTCTCTAAATTTCCGAAATTTTTTGCCAGCGTCTCCTTTGCGCGGCTAGCTCGGTACTACTACAAAAGGCCTCTACGGGCTCCCAAATACCAAAAAGAAAACAAAAGCCAAGTGGCTACATCAAAAACCCAATCCAATTTCATCTAGAAATTTAAATACGTACCTTTTTGTCGGGCAATTCACATTTATCTTTTCGAATCAAATCCAATTTTCTTTTCCCCTTTTAATACCTGCATATCTTTACTTAACAATAATATCCAATCATAACATTTTCAATCATTTTATACATTTCCTCACATATGTTTCATACCTACTTCGATTCGAATTAGCTTTCTCATTTCATATGAATTCCATTTATCTTCACTTCTGAGTATTTAATTTTACCTTTCATTTATCACCGATTCATATTAGATTCATCTTCTAATTTACATTAGTTTTTAATTTGAAATCGTTTTGTCGTTAACCAAAATTTTTTCCAAAAATTTCAAAAAATTTCTAAGTCCCAAAATTTTCGGTAAATTTCGGCAGAGTCCCCTTTGTACGGAGGAGCTTTTGCAATTTGATAAGAGATATAAATATATATACATCGATCCACCCGGTCGGAAAAAGCAAAAACAGTTCATATTTCCTAATTTTATTGCGTAGGCGTACCTTATTTAGCATTTTAAGCAAGCAGCTTATTAATTTAAGCAATTAGTGCAATCCAAATCCAACTAAACGGCCTTCAGGTACATGTACTTACTCAATTTAAACATATAAGCACTATATATATATCAAGTTTACAACATTTCTCTTACTTACACAACTATAACACTTCAATTCTAAAGGAAATACATTTGAAATAACTTCCATGAGCAACTTATATGTTTTCAAATCTAATTCGATTGCTTTCAACCAATTCATAAGCCATTTCATTCGATTTTAATGGTTCACAACTCAATTTCTTACATTCAATTGATTTTAAATCCGAACAAGCTCATTTTCAATTTAGTTGATTACAAAATCAATTTATTTAATCTCTATCAGGCCGTAGAATTTTAATTACTTTTATTTACGCCGAACGACAACCATTTTTATGCAATTTCGACGATATTCGTTTAATAGAGTATCTATTTTAGTTTATAACTACTTCAAATAAATTTTAACTCATTCTATAATTAATTCCATTTCATTGCTAATTTATTTACCAACCATTCATTGCATTTCATTTCGTCTCAGCCTTGGATTCATTCAAAACCGTTTTATTAAACTTGGCACATTCAATACTTATACATTAACACCCATTTCCGAATTAATTTAATCCGGACTTTCATTTAATGGGCTTTCACCCTAATTCGAAGCCAAGCTTCCATAAATTTTAAACATAAGTTAATTTATTATAATTTATTCCAACATCAAACTTAAGTTTACTTCTATTTGATTTTCACTTGATCAAATTCCATTAAATTCCGTTAGCCCATCCATTTTAATTTTAATTTTAGTTCACCTCCTCAATTTATCAAAATAATATCCAAGCACATATACCGCCGAACTTAAGTTCAGTCTGATAATCTAATTCCAATTACAACTTCGATTTAGTTTTTATTCAATCAGACTTCATCTATTTATTATTTAACTCAATTAGCCCGTTTTAAATTTTTAATTTACTTACTTAATTCGTTATCTAATTTATTTTATTAATACAAGGCCATTCTCAATTTATTTCTATTCACTTGGGTTTTGTTTTGCAACTCAAACCATTTCTATTATAATCACCTCTCTTATATCCAATTTACTTGCAAATTTTCATTAAATATTATTCAAATCACACTTGAATTTTATTTGTAATTCAAACCATCACATTTCAATCTAACTCTATTTTATTTCCATTTTATAGCATCTCCTCTTATTTAATTTATTATCAAATCTAAGTCGAATTCTATTTAAAATTCAAATTCAATTCCAAACTCCTTTATTAATTCACAATCCATTTTATTTACCCAAGTTCAATTTTATTAACTTACACTATTAAATAGTTTATTTAGCTCATTAGCTTACTTTCACTTTTAAATCAATAATCGTTTTTATTACAAAAATCACTTCATTAAATTTTCCTGATTTCAATTTTATTTTATAATTCCAGTTTGGAATTTCTTTTTAATTTTCCTAAAATACCAACACCTTTATTTAAATGTTTTAGAAATTCTTTTAAATTCACATCATACTATTAAAATAACTCTATATAAAAATACTTTTTATAACTCGATGTCTCAACCTGTCCATCCTCGTTCTCACAGAAATTCAGTCATACGTTGATCAGGCGTAGGACTGAAAATCTATAAGTACTTGGTAAACCCGTTTTCAACACCCAGTGAAAACATTTGAAAAAATAATAATTTTATTGAAAATATAGGAATCAGGTTTGGAAATAGTGGAAATATCTTTGCTGAGGATGCTCTGGAAATCATCACCCCCATCCATGGTCGCAGTTAACCCGATGGTTACGTTGCCGTCCCGACAAAATCCACAGATAACTGTAGGCCTCTGCGCCCCTCGATTACACCATGGAACCCACGACAGATCGCAGCTACAACTGGGGTTACGTAGCTATCACAGCAAAAACCCATATAACTGTAGGCATCAGCGCCATCGAATTTCGCTGCCAAAATGAAACTTCTCCACTCCACTTGACCATAGATCGCAGTCTACCATTGTTGCGTTGCCTTCTCGGCAAAATCAAATGTAGACCGTTGACACTCATCCTCCACACGATTTCCGCTATGGTCCCCACAGTAGATCGCAATGACATCGAGTTACACTGTCGTCATAGCATAACCCAAATGCCTCTATAGGCATCAACGCCATCGACTTACGCTACCCAATAATCCTCAAGAACTAGTTTTGTCCGGACTCCTCACAGGATCAACTTTAGAACCTCCTGGGCTCAAAGCAGCACCACCCGGTGGCACTCCTGAGAAGTTCATTTCAAGGGAGCGCCTTTTTCCCCAGAGCCATCATCAAACACTTTATACTATACACATATAGTATCTTTCAAATCATACACCTAGTATGATCTCATACCAAGCTCCTTTACACAAAATCGATTATCCCAAAATCGATAATTCTAAAAATAGGCTTTCCAAATTCCAATATTGATTTTACCCAAAATCAAAAGCCTTTCCAAATCCAAAGGTTCCCAAAACCTTTTCCAAAATCCTCATAAGATCCTTTATATATATACCGATATATATAAATTTTAAAACTTTGGACCACTATAAACTTGTATAAAATTCCTTTTATACTTCAAACACTTCCAAAATCCTTTTTCTTCCAACAATAGATTCAACAAAGGGGTTTCATCTTAAATAAAACAAAGATATATAACTTTGTTTATTCAAAATCAAATATTCCAATTTGATTACTCTTTTCAATATCAATTTCTTTTCCATTCACTTATCCACCTTTACATTAATCCCCATTTGGGTTATCATTTCAATTCCTATCTCAGTTGGGTATTAAATCCATAACAGTTTGAACTCCAACCAGTTTATTTAGAAAATAGCTTGAAAATTTTAAAAACAAACAAGTAGTTGGAAAATAATTACTAGTTTTGTAAAATAGTTAGAAAATAGTTAACTAATCGTAGAATAGTTGAAAATAGCTGAATAGTTTCAGAAATTTTAGATAATTGTAAAATAGTTGTAAAATAGTAATTAATTTGTAACATAGTTGAAAAATAGTAATTAGTTTAGAAAATAGTTGAAAAATGGTTAAATAGCTCCAAAAATAATCGTAAAACAAGTATATAAAATAATTTGGCTTTAAGAAAGAAAGGTTGTATATATTTAATAGCTTAGAAAAATAAGTTTATATCAAAACAATTTATATTAAAAATAATCAAGAGTCAAACTGTTCACTCCCCCAACAATCCAATTTAAATCTCCATTTAAATTGACCCAATTCCAATTCAAATAACTCCAAATTCCATTGGACTTGATTAATTCCCTATTCAAGTTGAATCAATCTTGATTCCTTTCCTAATTTAAATCAAATTCTAGTTGATTTTAATCTTGTTCAATTTTAAATTTGAATTATTATCAATTTAATTTCAGAATCCAAATCACTTCAATTTAATCCAATCGAATTTCCCATTTAAAAATTTTAAACTTAGACATCTTCAATCACCAATCCAATTACTTCAAACCAAATCAATTTTAAACTAATTCAATTAAATCTTGAATTTAAACTATCTCGAATTATAGAAATTCGAGTTAAATTCTCAAAGGTTGGTTTAACTCTTTAAACCAAATTAACCTTTAAATCAAAGTGTTTAATCATTTTAATTTCCGAGCCCAATTTCTCAAAATTCTCAGTTTAAATTATTTTTACTTATGTATTTCAAGATTCAATACAATTTTATTTTAAAATTTTAATTTATTATTCAATCTAATTTTCCAGTTTGAAGCCAGTTCTTAACAAGTTTATTTTACAATTCAATTATTAAAACTTATTTTATTTTATTTATACAATTCCATTCTCAATTTAAAGATTTTTATTAACAATAGGATGATAACATCCAATTTATTTGAAAACGTCCCTCCATTTTCAATTTTTAAATCTCAAACCATTTGAGATCACACATATTCCCGATTCCAATCAACCATTTATCTTTCCAAGTTAAGTTCCAATTTACTTAATCCAATCAACCTTACCAAATTTGAATTCCCACTTCAAATTTCAAAATTCTTTCCCTCTTATAAGTTCAAACTTATATCACTTTAGGTTTTTACATCGCTTCAGAGAAAAATCAAAACTCAACCTCTTAGAGTTTATTTCAAATTATCTTTGATATCATGTATATCCATACATACATATTTATTTCTTGGCCCTCCCAGCCATATTCTAAAATTTTAAACTGCCCTTTGGTTTTTAATTCAAATCAAATTTTCAAACAACCCATTGTTTGCAAAAAGTCCCAGTTATTTAAATATACTTATTTATATTTTTCATTATTTTGAAACAAAATTTCCAAATTCTGAGACCAGATTTAGAATTTCATTTTCAAACCATTAAAATTTTAATTTGGTTGTATTTTTATTTCTAATTAATTTAATTCCACTTCAAGACTTCAGTTTGGTTGTATTATATTTCTTCTAAATTTTAAATTTTAATAATTAACAACCAATCACCTTAATATTTATTAGAAAGAAATATTACTTTATATATCAAAATATATATTTTATATAAAATCATTTAAAATCTTTATAAGAAAATAACAAGTACGCTCTCATATATATATATATATATATATATATATATATATATACTCAACTCATTCTAGAGTACTTCGGACTCTATTAAATGAGTAATCCCCACCAGAGCCAAGGTTCTCGCTTAACCTTTCTGCTCTGATACCAAATGTAACGACCCGAAATTTTCTAACCCGAAAATTCCAGATAGCTATGAAAAAGAAGAAAGAGGTAGGAGAAGAAGAACAGAAACATCAACAACTCACGATCGCAGCGGATAATATATAATAACACATAATAACAGTTTACAAAAGAATAGTATATCAGTCAGTTACATATTAATACATCAGAGTTTCACATATATACAGTCACTGCATACATACAATTATCATGACTCATATACGCAATAATATACTGCAGCGGAAATACTCTATACATACTTGCCATCTAGCTCGCCTTCTGAACTCCATAACGTCCTTACCTGAAAACCTGTAATACTCGGTCTGACCCGAGCATTACATCAAAGTAACACCCGGCTCAGGCTGGAAACCAGCATGAGTAAACTCATCCAACATGGAATAGCAAAGCATACGACTTATATAGAACCCGGGTAACTCAAACCAATTTTACAAGACCACAATATGTTATAGACATAATGTAAGGACCCGACAATTTTCGAAGCCGGAAATTACAGATAGTTATGAAAAAGAAGAAAGAGATAGAAGAAGAAGAAGAACAGAAAACATCAACAACTCACATTCGCAGCGGATAAAATATAATAATAAATAATAGTTTACAGAAGAATACTATATTTGTTGATTACATTTAATATACATCAGAGTTTACATTACATTCAGTCACTGAATATATACAATTATCATGCCTCAGATTAATAACAATATAAATACAGCGAAAATACTCTATACGCTGTAGCCATCCAGCTCGCCTCCTGAGCTCCGGAACGTACCTACCTGAAAATCTGTATTACTCGGTCTGACTCGAGCATTACACCAAAGTAACACCCGGGTCAGGCTGGAAACCAGCGTGAGTAAATCGAACTAACATGAATACCAAAGCAATCAACTTAAATAAACCCAGGGTAAAATATGTCAAATTATCCAATTCACAATTTGCTATAAACACACTTATTTCACATATCAATTTCTAAGTGCCAAACTAAAATAATTCAATTTACTTAAATTATTTCATTCCAGCCTATTGATTTCACAAATTAAATTATAAAAAGTCGATGTAGTTTCGGGTATTTCCCAATACCCGACCACTGTCTCTTCGAAACTCATGCCATCATATCCCAAGTTATCCAAATGAAATACACAACCTCTCAGAATAGTGATATTAACACATGCAAGGGATTCAATACCATTCAATCATTTATAAGCAAAGCTTAATCTCTTCCAATTTTATTTAACTAACCTGATCGAATTACTAACCTCATCCACTTGGATTCCTTCATTCCATATCAATTTATTCAAATCAATAAATTAATCCATCCCTTCATTATTCATCTTAATTAATCACACTGGATTAATTATCCCGCGATTGCATTCAAGTAATTATCTTTAATTAATTATCATGATATTGATTATTCTTAACCAAATCAATGAGTAATCTTCAATTACCTCATAAATTAATTAACTATATCAATTACATTAATCCTTAATGACTTATATTAATTAATTCTCATAAGTCGCTTATTATGATTAATCAATTTTAATTTGTCAGTCATTAAATACCTCATGACTTATATAAGCTTATGATTCCCAATTATATTTCAATTTATACTAAGCTAAATTAATTATATTAATTGATTAATCATTAATTAAACCGCAACATTGATCATTCCTGACTTATCTCAACCTGTGAATCTATCTTTCCATTTATTATCTTTCCATTAATTTATCACATCCAGTAATTTCAGGTATCACTAATTACCTCACTAAGTAACCTCACTTTATAAATTACATAAAGTAATTATACCTTTCAAATTCCATAATTGATTACCCTTAATTAATTAATAAAATTAATTACCTTAAGTTAATCACTTATTACAAGTTAATTCGTTAATTAATTCTTAATTACAAACTATTTAACTTCTAATTACATCATCGATTCACAGACCTTAACTAAATTTATCTTTAATTACTCGAAACAAATTCTTACTCATCAATTAACAAATTGGACTTATTTAATTACAATTCATAATAGTAACTAATTTACTGATCATTTCCAAAACACATTTAAAATGTTTCTTTCAAATTCATTTAAACTTAAACTTTGTATTCTTTCAAATTCAAACTGCAAATAGATTTTGCGAAACAGAGATTACTCACCTTTGTCCTCACTGCCAAAACTCTACGTCTCCCTCACCATAGCTTCGGCCCAAAGCATCACTTTGTCGCCTTCGAGTCCACCCATGCCTTGAAACAACTCCTTCCATCCTGAACAACCCCTCCGGCATCACCACGTCGCGCTGCGCCCTGCCTTCGCCTTGCGATTCATCTGGCTTCGTGCGCAAACCCTAGGTTGGAGAGCGGCATCTCTGAACTATGTCGCCGTGCCTCCACGCGAGCGCGAATCCACAATGAACCCTCCTCCAGGCCGTGCTAAGTCGGCTCAAGTATCGCGACCTTGATTCGCGAATTTCTGGACGTGGAACGCGACGAGCGAACACCCAAATCGAGGCCACCATTTTTTTCTTTTCTGAACGATTTGTTTCGTGAATTTAGTAGAGAGGGGGACGGTAATAAAATAGAGTTTGGTGTAAGGCTTCCTGAGTACGCTTTTGTGAATGAGAAATATCTTTGATCGTTGACCCTAAATTTATTATATTATAAAGCTCTCAGAACGTCTCGCTTAATTGCTACTAAAATTTCGAACTCCTTGAATGCCGCTAGGCGATTATAAGGTTTTAACCGTGTTCCAAACACAATGGAACATGTTTCAGAGGCTAATTTGGCCATATGCACGAGTTACAGAAGTAAACGATCGATTTTAAATTAAATCGATTAAAACAATTTCTAAGCGTTTTGAGCTGTCAGGGTCAAACGACAACTCCAATTGCTATGAAAATTGAAATCCGATAATAACTAACTATTATGGATCCAATGGAACTAGTTTTGTCGAATTCCGAGACTATGTCTCGGAAGGCTATTTTTAAATATCAATTTAAACGATATATTATTAAAATTGAACGAATCACCTTTAATTTATATTCCAACCATTCTATTATTTTTAGTATCATCGTTATAAATTTTATAAGCCTTTGAATTTTTTAAACATGTTTAAAAATTTCAGATTCAACAATTTACCTAATTTTCAATTATTAAATTCAATATTTAAACTATATAATACAATAATTTAATTATCAAGTAAATATTAATATCTTGAATTCAAGTTAAAATTAAATTTTAAATATTTAGAAATCAATTAAATATTCCAATATAATTTGTCAAAATTTCCGGGTCGTCACACATAACTTCTTTCACACATGAGTTTTCTAAATACCAAAGATTTAGATTTGAAATAGTCAAATTCCTCCAAATCACCTTACTCCAACTTATAGATTTTATATATCAATTTATAAATATTCGAAGTGGTTTCGGGTATTTCCCAATACCTGACCCCGGTCTCTTTGAACTCATGTCATCCTAACCCAAGTTATCTAAATGAAATACACAACATTTCATATCAGAGATATCAACTCATTCAAAGCATCCAATACCATTCAATCACCCATACACGAAGCTTAATCGCATAGAAGCCTATTCAATTGATTCTAAATTGAATTTCCAAGCTCAATTGCTTCGGTTTCTTCATTACTTAATTTCCAAACCAATTAATTAATCAACTCTTCCATATTCACTCATCTTAATTAATCACACTGGATTAATTATCTTTAAATTTCATTCAAGTAGTTATCTTTAATTGATTTCACGATGTTAATTATTCTTAACCCAAAATCAATAAGTAATCTCAATTTCCTTAGGAATTAATTTACAATTTTAATTATATTAGTCCATAATTATTTATATTAATTACCCTTCATAAGTCACTTATATTGATTTATTTTCTTATTAATCAATCTCTATTTACATCATTGATTTTATAAATTAATGATTCCTCATTTGCATTTCAATTTATTCTAATCTAATTTAATTACAAGAAATAATTGGACATTAATTAAACCATGAATATTAGTCATTCTTGATTTATCTCAACCGATAATTAACTATCTTGTATTTACTTCATTCATAAATCAATTTCTTCCTAATTAATAATCTTAATAACTCTCTTGATTTATTTCTCAAGGTAATTATATTTTATTAATTTCATTTAGTAATTATTTATCAAATCATCCAATGATTATTCCGAATTACTTACACTCAACTAATTATCTTAAATCGAAATTAATCCCAGCCCTTCATTACTAAATTAATTAACCCAAATTATTAATTAATTGAATTAATCAATTATCCATTTTAATTATTCTTTCAATTTAATGACTCGAAATCTTTAAGCCCCTTATTAACTTTAAATTGAAATATTCCCTTCTTTATGATTTAACATTAAACAAATTTAAAACTCGAATATTTCGAGTCAAGCAACAATTAACTCGGGGACCAACCAGAATCAAAGTCACATCATCGTCAGTGAACATCCAATCAATTTAATCATTCAACCAACCATTTAAATTTAACCATTTAAATTTATATATAAATCCAACAGAGTGAGATTTACTCACTTTGATTTTTGATTTCCAAATCCGATCCAATCTCGGCTTGTTCTCTTCACAGTATTAGACCTTGTACACATTACATAATTTATTAACATCTAAAATAATCTCTAAGTAATTTATCATTCAATGAATTAAATTGACCAATAATTTAGTTTGAAAAATCATTTGGTTTTATAACGAATAAATTGATTTTTAAACAGGTTTCCTTAAAATAAATAGATTTTTACTAATAAAAATATTTAAATAGATTAATTAAACAGATTAGTTTCCATAATACATCATTCATTTCTTCCTTTAATATACTAGTAAATTTAAAATAACATACATATACGTTTCCCTGCTTATATTTAAATTAACTATGTAGGTGTGTATATTTTTTTCTCTTCTTTCAAACTGCTTGTAAAATAAGAATCTAACTTTTACGTTTCAAAATCTAATGTATACTTACTGCAACATTATTTCTAATTCCATATATGTTTATAGATTAAGTTTAGTTGAAAATAAAATAAACAACCGAGAATACCTTGCAGACCAGAAACCCTCACTCGCCAAGCTCGAGTTCGAGCCATCCTACTCACTCACAAGATCGCAAAGCTAACCTCCATCCAAGATTTCCCTTCCGAGCTCGAAGGTGCTACCGTGGCCGCGAGCGATATTATCCCCAAGGTCGGACCTTCCCAACTATGGCTAAAGCTGCGCCTTGCCGTCGCCTTCGTTCCAGGCTCACCATGAGTCCCACATCCTCGCTTCCTGACTCGTCGACAATACTCCTTCTCTTCGCAACTGCGTGGCTTCACCTATTGTGGTATCAAACAACCCACAAACGATGACATCCCACAACGTCGCCCTATCTCCTTTCGCTTGTTTGATCGAACGTGGGCTTGTTCGATTTGAGAAAACACAATCTTTCAGAAGAAAGAAGGGCAGTTGGTTCGGCAATTCGATTCGAATGATTTCGAATCCCTTCGTCCCCTTTTGTTTCGGGTATTTTAATTTATGAACGAGTCGATCCCTTTATTTTATTTTTTTGGCTTGCTGCCATTTTGAACTTGATTTCGTGAATTTGGGTTTAATTCTGAAACGAAATGTGGTATATAGATTTTTCGTGACTTCCATCCAGAAGGAAAGAGGAGGAAATCGACGAGATTTTGAAGGAAAGGGGGACGTTGATTTGAACGTAGAGAAAGGTTAGGTCGGCTATGCTACATAGGTATAGAATAGGGTGGCTGATTGACTTTTATATTTTTAAAATTATTAAATTACCAAAATATCTCGTTAAGAATACACGAAATCTCGAAACCGGAATCAGACATGCCGACAGGCGCTTATAAGGTTTTACCCGCATTCCGAACATAGTTGAACGTGTTTCGGAAGCTAATTCGATCATATGCGCGAGATACGGAAGTAACCGATCAATTTAAAATTAAATCGATTCAAATAAATTCGAAGCGTTTTGAGCTGCCAAGGTCAAACGACGACCCCGATTGCTACGAAAATTGAAATCCGATAATAACTAACTATTACGGATCCAATGGGATTGGTTTCATCGAGTTCCGAGACTGTGCTTCGAAAGGCTATTTTTAAATTCAATTTAAACGGTATACTACTAAAGCTGAACAAATCACCTTTAATTTAAATTTCGTCCATTCTATTATCTTCAGTATCATCATTAAAAGTTTCATAAGCATTCAGATTATTTTTAACAGGCTTAAAACTACAGATTCAACATTGTACCCAGTTTCAAATTATATAATTCAATAATTTAATTATCAAGTAAATATTGATATCTTGAATTCAAGTTAAAATTAACTTTTAAATATTTTTAAATCGATTAATTATCCCAATTTAATTTGTTAAAATTTCCGGGTCGTCACATTTTACTTAACATTTAAGTTTAAATTTTCAAATATAACTTAATTTCATTTTTATTTATTAACTTAAAATTCACTTTTAAGCCAAATTCACAAATTTCCAATTTTAGTTATATTTCAAAATTTCAACTTAAATATTCATTCATTTCACGTTTTGACTTAATTCAAAAATCATTAATATATTATAAAATTATTTTCAATTCATTTAATTCAAAATATCATAAATTTATCATATTTTCATATTTAATTTAAATTCCATTTATCACAAAATTATAATTTCCAAAAAAACTTACATTTCAGATTTTCTAACTTTACCATTAATTTATTTCACTTATAAATTTTCAGAGAGTCAATAATGCTTTACAAAAATCATTTTTAATCAAATTTAAATAAAAATATTATAATATTTGCATTTCTAAAATATTTTAAAATTTTAAGAAAAACATATTCTAACAATGGGTCTGTATTTCATTTTCTAGCCTAGGTAAAGTGATACGGGTAATATATCATTTCAACCCGTAATTTACAAAGAAAAACCGGGTTTGATCATTTCAAACCCGCAATCCCAAGTGAAAATGATTGAAAATCATTCAGGCCTATGATTTCAGCCTATAACGATTTTCTCCTATTCTAAAGTCCGTTCGGGTATGTATCATTTCAACCCATAGTGATTCTAATCTAAAAGGAACTTGCAGTGTGATAAACTGATAAAAATAATAGAACAACATAATATAACAGTAACATATGATATAACAGGTGTTTAAGCATGGGTGAACATCATAAAATCATAACATAGTAGGTCTAACATGATAATGTATTTTACTGATTCAAAAGGGGTCAATTTACTAGCTATAAATATACATATTGTCTGGAGAGAGTAACTCACTGGTTTGTGCTGGAGACACAACGAGGAATGGACGAATGAGATCCATACAAGCACGATAAAATGATACAAATATGAGTGGAGGAGCCAAAGTATCAAACCCCTTGAATGCAAGTCAAACAAAACAATAATAATAACATAAGTTTCAAATGCAAATACGATAAACAATGATAGAATAGACTGCACAAATCAAAGCGGAATTGTTTTGCACTTGTCTCCAACACACATTGGGTTCGGCCATGAGTGTATTACAAGTCTAAAGCAATATTTTTGGTTCAGGTCTGGGTTGCTAAGGGTCGGCCTAACATGCTAGAAGGTGGTGCAAAGGTGGGTGGTGGTGGAACTACGCTAACAAAGCAATATACAAGGGTTTAAGGCCATAGTTTGGCTCGGCCAAGGGCATAAATGTCACGGCTATTTCAGGTGGGGTCAGTAGGTGGTGTGCAGAGGTGTCTCAGGTCTTGAACAGGGCTGGTGGTGGTGGTGTTTGGTCGACCATGGGTGGTGGAAATGGTGGATGTGGATGATGTGTTTGGTCTAGGCAAGTTTTATGGAGTTTTGTTGGATTTTGGTGATGGATCAATCCACAAGGAGGCATGGCTTGGGGTTTGGTCAGAGAAGAGGTGAAGATGGTGATGTTCTCAGGTGGTGCTGGAGGTGGCAGGGGCTGGAGAGGAGGTGACCAAACCTATGACATAAAAGAACAAGTGCAAATCAAATTCAAACAATAAGAAATAAACAAAAGAAGAAGAGAAAAAGAATTCTTTTACCAAACTTTCTCCTCAAGCAAGACCAAATTTTTTTTGTCTCAGAAGTGGGAAATGAGTTTCCGTGAGTGGAAATGAAAATATGCGGCTGAAAAATGTGTATAATAAAAGCTAATTGATGAATAGTTATGTTGAATATGAAAGGGTGGAAGATAAATGGCCATTTGAAAACCAAAAGTCAAAACCCTTTCAAATTTCTTTTAATTTATGTATATAAGATTAAATTACTGAAAATAATAATTATTTCAGTTAAACTTTCGAAAATTTAACAAAATATAAAAATATATATATATATATATATATATATTTATTAATTATATAAGGTTAAAATAAGAAAATAGCACAAAATTGCAAACTAGACTAGAAAATTTGAAAATGAACAGAATGAACTTTGGAAAATTTATATGGACTTGTAAAAATATTTATAACAAAGATAATAACATAAAAATTAAAATTCATTCACAAAATAAATATATAAATTTTAATTAATATAATTTAAATGAAGAAAATAGCAGAAAAATAGAAAATAGCCTTTAAAAATAGGAAATGAATACAGTAAATTTTGGAAATTTTTTATTATCACTTTAAAAATATTAGAAGACAAAATATACATAAAATAACATATTAACACATATTAAAATAAAATATAACATAGAAAATATGATTTATATAATTTAAAATAGACAAAATTTCAAAATAAAACAAATTATACTCAAAATTGAAATGTACATAACTTTCACAAATTAAATCCGTTTTCAACGAAACAAAACGCAGTATTCAAGTTATTAAATCTATTTTCATAATAAAAGATAAAATTTAAGAATTTAAATATGTAAATTTGAAATTTAAAAGTCTAGGTTTGACCAGTTTGAACAGAAATTCATCTTCTTGTAAAATATCCAATTTATACCGGTTCGAAATTATAATTCACATAATAATCAACACCTACATTTAAAAATGAAATATTTGAAATAAAACAAGTTTAAAATAATTTCAAAATAAAACAAAGTCAAATATTAAAATATATGAAAAATCTAGGGTTGTTGCAGGAGCGATTCTCGGGCCAAGGGGGTTAGCGCCCTTTATCGGATACTCCTCTTCGATATTATACTATGACTTTGGATTGATTCGGTGGCCACTTTTGATTCCTTTGATTTTAGGGAGGAGTTTGTCCGAGGTGGGCGGTAGTAGCTACTACGCGTTACCACCAACCCGGATGCGTAATTGGTATATCTACCATGGCGTTGACTAGTTGTGTCGTGTCACCTACCCTATCACGCCTTGTACAAGTTTCTATTTGTGTCGTACCTATGGAGTATCCTCTGGCAGCCTCCCGATCAGGAGGTATTACAGTAATGTATAGACTATTTTCATTATTTATGTTAAGGGCTATATGGGTAACCCCTTAACGCTATTTAAAAGTAAGTTTATTTTACAATTAGACACTATTATAATAGCGAAATATACTACATAGTAAATAGTTTAACGGATCCTTAAGAGATGTGAATCCCGAGCATCTTTTGAGTTACTGCACTCATATTTACTTCTGTTAATTTAACTTATATAAGATCTTTTAGTTCTGACTCGAGTGTTTTGTCTTTTCAATTCGCTCAGGTCAGTTCGAGCATTTCAGGATTTCGAAGACCTTAGCTCTGGATGACGAAGATGGAGATTTATATTATTATTATTATTGTTACTCCACCATACTCATACTGTTCCGCTGCATTGTTATTGGTATGTGTGACTCTGATAAATGTTGTAAGTGTAAATGTATAATCGAATATTTTGTAAAACAGCTTTATAAACTGTATATTTGATTATTATATTTTATCCTTCCATCGTGAGGTTCTATTTTGTTTTATTTTCTTCTTGTTTTTTTTCTCTGATTTACCCAATAACAATCCGCCCTTGCGTATGGTTTGAATTAGCACGTGTGTCGATTTAAACCGTATAAAAAGGTGGGACGTTACATCTGTTATCAGAGCTTTGGTTTAGCGATAAACCTTAGCTTTGTGGGGTTTGACTCTTTATTAATAGGGTAGTAATACTCTATGGGAGTCGCTGAGTGTATATATGAGAGAGCGTACTTGTTAGTGTTATAAAAAGGTTTTAATATAGTGTTAATCTGTTCCGTTTTGTATTTATATCTGGTTGGTGCGTGGGACACTGTGACATCAATAGGAATTTCTAAACACTTAATAGGACAGACCGACATAATATTTTTTCTATTATAGGCGAATGAAATAATTTTGCCTATTATATTTTCTACATATAAAATAAATTTTTAAATGATATATATATATATATATATATTTGGTTGCAATATATTGGTTGTTAGGTAATTACTTTATAATTAATAGTCGAAGTAAGATTTAAAATAAAATAAATGAAATTGGAAATTTAGAACTTAAGTTCCGGGCGATCGAAAATTTCTTTCGAACAATTTTGGAATATTAATATTATTTTAGAAGTATTTTCTGATATAAATATTTCAATAAATTTGAAAGAAATGTTTTAAAAGAAATTTGAAAAAAAATATTAGTTCTGTACTCCCCTCTCTGTCTTTGGAAAATAATTTCGGTGATGAGTGCACGCATCATCGACATTCATTTCCGAGTTTCGAAGTGGGAAGGCCCACTGTAGATGTTCGACTACAGAAATTTTCAAACAAATATAAATTTGCGTTGTTTAAATATAAATGGATATATAAGTTGTAAGTATATATTTATCTATTATTTTAAATTGATTTGAAATAAAACCCGACATTAAATTCTTAAGTTTCCATTAATTAATAGTTTCAATTACTGTAGTTAATTGGAACGTAGGTAATTAATAAATCGAAACCTCTAAAGGAAATAAGAGATTTAATGCTAGGTTATAAATGATATTAAATGAAATTTGCAATTTGTAACCTATGAAATAAAGGATATAATTACTGAACATTAAATTAATGAAAAGAAATGAGAAAACTTGTATAACCTTCAATTTCATTCTTTAAAAGCATATATATATATATAACTTACCAAATATTAAAAGTTGAAATGTTTACTAAGAAATGTAATGGAGATTGTACACGTAAAAGTATGAAATGAAAGTGTTCAATCAATTGCTTTTATTTATAAGAATTGATGTTATAGAGTTATAAACTTAAGTTATAATGGAATTCTTACTATAATAAGAATTTGGGGTTAGAGGCGTTATGAACTTAAGCACTAATTGAAAGGCTATTAATTAAAAAAGAAAGCAAGCATTATAAATGGAATTTAGTAATAAATAAAATTAAGTAGTATATATGAAAGATAATAAACTTAAGTAAATGATTGAAGCTATGTATTAATAAAATAAGCAGAAAGATGAATACTGCAAATAAATGGAAAAAAAGAGATAAACCATTATATGTATAAAAAGAAGTCAAACAACAATAGTATGAAATGAAATTGACAAGAATAAACTTAGTTTATTCTTGAAATTGTTGTTTGTTGGTTTATAGTTGTTTGGGTAAGGATACGTTTAGTAGTTATTCTTCATTCTGTACAATTTAAAGTGTCTAAACCTAAAGAACTATTTGTTGTGTTTGATATGAATGAATGATTGTTGTTATGGTCGTATGCATTGTTGCAAGTATTTGATGTTGTATTGATTTTGTTTATTGATGGTTGTTTGTATTGAATTGGATGTTTGTGGTTGAAACCATTTTTAATATTTCATTTTATATAATCCAATTAAAATTATGATTATATATAATGATTTATATAATAGATATTAATTTATAAGTTCCTCTTTCCCTTCTTTTCCTTTTTGGGGATGAAAAGTTTTGAGTGGAGGAGAGTGTAACGACCCGTAAATTTTGAGAAATTAATTGCTTAATTTAATTAAGAGCTTGTAATTAATTTTAGGAAGAAATAAGTAAATGCTAAAATTTTAAATAAATGAAATGCAACATTTAAATTAAAGATAAGTATTAACAATGGAAATGAAATTATGATTTATTTAAAGTAATGGAAATTGTTATAGGCTAAGGAATTGAATATAAGAAAAACAAATGGGAATATTGTATTAACTAATGCAATGATATAATTAGTAATAAATTTAATGAATCAATGTTATAGTAACCAGAAGTAATATGCAATAAATGGAAAAAAATTGCAATTAATGTAGGTAAGTAATTACAATGTTTACTGTAGATGATAAACATTACTTTAATGGTAATTAATAACATATAGGAAGTGTGAAAATTGTTACATTTGGTTATAAATAGAAAATGAGTAAATAAAAAAGTAACTGTTGAATAAACCAATGCAATAATTGTAGATAAGTAATTTTAAGGAATGTTGTTGATAATAAATGTATTTAAAATGGTAATAAATTGAATATAAGGAAACAAAGGCAATTAGTGGAATTATTTAATGAATTCATGAAATAAAAATCAATGTCATGTAGGTAATTATAATATTGTTGGAAGTGAAAACTTATTAAGCATGAAACCAAGAAAGTAAATTAATTAAAGAATATAAATAGTAATTAATATACATACTTGACAAATATAACTAAATAGTATGAAATGAAGCATTCATTTATGATATGAAATATAAGTCAATGTCAATTTCACCTATAAATGTCAATTTATTGAATAGCAGGGTTTTAAATCAAGTAACGGATTTGTTAAAGTTTCAATTGATAATTTATAAAATTAAATATGAAATTAATTGCAGTTAATTGACCTAATTGTGCAGTTAGGATAAATTGATTTATCATAAAAGATTGTTAATTCCAAAGGATGTAACCAATGTTAATTTCATTTATATAACAAGTGGTGGATCTTAGGAGTGAACTTTTAGATTTATTAATTTATTTGAAAGTAAAAAATAAAATTCAATAAGTGAATTAATTGCAAATAAAGGGGACTTAAGATTAAATTATACATTAATAGAGATGTGGATGAAATTTGTGGATATTAATGCAATAGTTACGAATCAATGAGAATTCATCCAATTGGTAACAGGATGAGAACGGTGTATGTAATCAATCTCAACACTTGTCCGCTAGTGATAACTTAAAGGTAAATTAACGTTAATGGAGGCTAATAAATTAAAATGGGAAATCAATAGAAATTTTTGGTTATAAATTGAAATATAGCCATTTGAACAAATCTAAGATGAATATAGGAGTATTGGGTAATAAATTTATTATAACAAAAACCAATGCAAATGTTGAATTAATCAGTGAAACGATAATAATAAATAGTAATTAATTCAAAATTTGTAACCTGGGAATAATGTAGATTAATATACATTAGTTATTTAGGGTAATGACTAAAATTGGTAATCCATTTGCAATTAATGATAATAGTGTTGATATAAGCTAATAAGTTTAAATGTCAATGCAATTAAAAGCACATAAGTTGCAGTTTTTAGGTTGCTTATTTATTTAATGAGTTAAAATAAAATTTGGTAATCGATTACAAATAAATCTTAATTTTACGTTGGCTAAAGTAAATTAAAGTAACAGTTGATGTAATAAAGGATGGAACCGAGGAAAATTAGTTAAATGGATTTAAAATCTTAATTTATGGGTGAAATCGACAAATTTCAATATGTTGGATTTGGTAGTTATAACACAATTAGTGGAAATAAAATAGTAATACGAATAAAGGTGAAACGAAAGTATCAATGTAATGAAACGTAACCAAATGTAAATGTGTTTATGGGATAATGATTGTTTTAATAATAAGAATGGGAATCAACATTTATTTATTTATTTGGATTTTTTTGTTGAAGGAATTAATTTGACTTTTAATTTGATAAATCAAAATAATTTTTTTTTTGTATATATATTAAAAGAATGTTTAATTATAGATCCATGTTTTAAACTCTTAAACAAAATTGCATTTTTTTTAGATCTGGAAGTTTATATACATATAATTTGCATTTGTGTTGAAACAGAAATAATGTATACACATATTGTCACTTTATCTTGAATTGAAAATATCATGAAATTTGAATACTTTGTTGAATAAATTATTTGTTCTTAATCTAATAAATTATCATAGTAGTTTACATATGCTTAACAATTTTTCGATGATAAATCTAAGCTTTGATTTTTATTACAACAATATTTAAATTTTTTACCTAAATTATTATCTCAAATGTCCTTATTTAAGGATCTTAAAGGTTTGTTATTATATTGCTTAATTTGTCGTGTTCCACTTTTGTTATGTTAAAAAAATAAATAAATTTCATTAAGGTAAAAAGTTTTAATTTATATGTATATGTGTATTTTTGACTTCAGGTATACATAAGTTTACAAATGCATTAGACAATTTAAGGTGGTATGGAAGTATGCTTTAATTAATTAATAAGCTTTGGTTTAATATTTATACACACATGTATGTGTGTTTGTGTGCATGTGTATACATATAAACATTTAATATTTTAATTTCAAATTGCTAATGCATGATTTAATTTTTATTATTATTATTATCGAACAATTTAAAAGTGAGGTAATATTATATGCATATTAATTTATTGTTTATTGTTTATGTTTTCTAGTCATGATACAACTTGCATGATAATTAAATGTCGTATTAAAAAATTGGCTAAAGTGGGAAAGTGGAATTAATCAATGTCATCACCTTTTATCTCCTTCCCTATTAGATCCTTATGTAATTGCATCTACATTTATTCTTATTTTTCCTATATATTGTCACCAATTAATCGTACTTGATATATGTTTGGCAATTTTGAACACAGTTAAAGTATGAATATATATGATGTATTCAAACTTTTCTGTATCTAGCACTTAACTAATTTAGAATCAAACTAATAAAATGTGACATTTATTTTTGTCCCTCCACATTCATTTCCTAATTATAAATAACCTACATCTTATTTCTTCTTTTACATTTTGTTTCTCCTATCACCTCATATTCAAAAGCTCTTATTCTTGCAAATCCAAAAGCATTCTTTTATAAAAATGTTTTTTTTCATTTTTCGTACACTTCCTGCTCTCATCTTAGTTGTTCTTCAATCTTTTCCTGAAGCCTCATCTTGAGAAAACACAACATGAAATTGATTTAGTTGAATTTGGAGATTGTTGAGTTTTGCGCTTCTGTTTGGATTTTTACGGGCTAAAATCAAAGGTGAGTGTTTTAACCCACTCACAACTTCTAAAATTTCTTATTTTTGTTAAATTGATTTATGATGTGTTTAGAAATTTATTTATAGCTGTTTGGCATATATTTCATCATTATCTCAGTAAATTTGCATTCATATAATTTACTTGTTATTTAATTCATTTTTGCATATAAATTGCCAGTTAAAATTTTAGTTAAACTTATTATTGCATATAAACTACAGTTAAACTTTAACAACCAGGTATTTTCAACCATTCGCATCCATTATAAGTGTATAGGTAGACACTCATGCCGGAATTGAATTGCTCAAAATACCGCGTTGTAAATAAAAATTTGGCAAATCTTAGAATATACAGTAAATAAAAATCACATATCACAGACATAGAGTAATAATAATGCAGCGGAAGTAAAAGAAATAGTAGTTCATGAAGCTACTATATAAAAATATCAGAGTTACATAAGATACAATAGAAGAAATAAAGTACAACAGAAGTTTAAATATGATAACCAAGTACAAGCTGAATAGAACAACCGAACTGAAAAGATGAAACTTGACAAGTAGATAATCTCCAGCGATTCAAATCTCCAGAAAGTGGAAATCCAAATCTGTGAATAACTCAGGCTGACCCGAGCGTAAATAAAAATACAAACACTCGAGTCAGGACATACATACTTATACAATGTAAACCAACTCAAGTGAACTGTAGTAAAGGTACAAGTAACTTAGAAGATGCTTGGGGCCGCCCATCCTCTAAGGATCCGTTAAACTATTTACTATGTAGTAATATACGCTATATACAGTAGTGTCTAATCAGTAAAGTATAATCATACAGAAAATAGCGTTAAGGGGATGGTGAACCTTAACGTGGTCGGATCGTTAAAACTAAAATCGTAGTGGGCTCGATATAAGGAGATGACACGGCACGCGAGGCAATGCCAAGGTGGATACACCGTTTGCACTCCCGGACCAGTGGTGACGGCAAGCCAGCAGCTTCCGCCCACCACAAACAGTACCCCCAAATCAAAGTGGCGCCACATATCGAATCACAAAAGTAATAGAATGGTTTCCGATGGAGCATGCTCGATGAAAGGGTGCGACCCTTTATGTAGCCCGGTATAGCTCCTGTTTTAGTCATTTATGCCAACTCACGGGAGTTGGGTCCACGTAATATACCTTGAGAACGTCGCCACCATCCTACTTCATTCTGGAATCTCCATCGCGTACACAGTTGTTAAAGTGGTTTTCGGTATTGGCCGGCTATAAGACAATATCCGATCCCGGTCTCTTTAACAACCAATCGTTATAATAACCCGTAGTTATAACTTTAAAACAATATTTTATACTTCAAAATAAAATATCATTCCAACCCAAATCTTTATCAAAATAAAGATTAAATCATTTCTAAACCATTTCAATATATCAACATACCATATCCTTCAAATTCAAATATTTATCAAAATAAATATCAAGTCATTTCAAATCATTTCAATATATTAAATTATCATATCCTTTCAAAACTTCCTTTCAAATCATTTTAATATATCAAAATATCATAACCTTTCAAAACTTCGTTCAAAATATCTTATCTTTCAGCACTTCCTTTCAAATTATTTTAATATCAAAATGTCATATCTTTCAAAACTCCATTTTCAAATCATTTTAATATATCAAAATATCGTATCTTTTCAAACCACATTTCAATCATTTAATATATCAAAATATCAAAACCACATTCATTTCAAATCATTATTCATTTTATTCAATTTAAAATACCATTTCAATTCACATTTCAAAATAGTTTATATTCAAAAAAATCATTTTTAATCATTAAAATGAAGTTATTATGTTCAATAATTAAATTATTAAATTTTCAAAATTTTCAACTTCCAAAGTTCATTTATCCACTTAAGTTTATCAAAACAGTGAAAATTCACTTTTCGTGACATTTAGAAAACGCTACGGAAAGATACATTCAAAACAGTTCAATTTAACAAAAGACAACATTTTAAAATGTTGTAATAGGGTTTACTTAAATTTCAAATAAACTTAGTTAAATTCAAAAATTATAGCACTTACAAAAATTTCTATAATAGCTTTTAATTCAATTTAGCTTTTTAGTTCATTATCATCAACTACAGCATTTACAAATGCTGTAACATCATTTACATTGTAATTAATAGCATTTCAAAATTGCAGTCAATTAACTTCAAATATTCAATATAATTTCTCAACCAATTATATTTTTTTGTTTAAAACATTTTTAACTCATAAAATCATACATTTTCACATTTATAAACATAATTTATTTTCCTCAAGTTCATGATTTTATAAAGTTAAATCTCCATTCAAAAATCAAGATTTAATAATAATTCACTTATTAAATTGCAATGTTCAATTTTAAATTCAATGCATTAAATTTCAACTTAACACTTAAGTTCAAATTCTCAAATATAACTTAGTTTTATTTTTATTTACTTAACTAAAAGTTCACTTTTAAGTCAATTTCATAAATTTCCAATTTAGTTATATTTCAAAATTTCAACTTAAAGCATTCATTCATTCCACATTTCAACTTTATTAAAAATCATTAATATGATATAAAATCACTTTAAATTCATTTAAATTCAAATCATAAATTTATCATAATTTCATATTCCATTTAGTTTCCAATTATAATTAAATCAAATTTTCTAAAATAACTTACATTCAAAATTTTCTAACTTTTTCATTAATTCATTTCACTTACAATTATTCAAAAAATCAATAATATTTTACAAAAATCCTTTTTAATTAGATTTAAATCAAAATATTTTAATATTTACATTTCTAAAATAATTTTAAATTTTTTAGAAAACGTATATTAACTACGGGTCTGTATATAATTTTCTACGCTAGGTAAAGTGATACGGGTAATATATCATTTCAACTCGTAATTTACAAAGAAAATTCTGGTTTTATCATTTCAAATCCGCAGTCCCAAGTAAATAAAAATAAATTGAAAATCGCTCAGGCCTATCATTTCAGCCCATAACGATTTTCCCCATTCTAAAGTCCGTTCGGGTATGTATCATTTCAACCCATAGTGATTCTAATATAAAGGGAACTTGCAGTGTGATAAACTGATAAAATATACAGAATAGCATGAAATAACAGTAACATATGATACAATAGGTGTAATAACAGGTGTGAACATCATATGATAATAATATAAGCAGTTATAACATGTTAATATAGTTCTACAGATTCACAGGGTGTCAATTTACTACTTATATAAGTACATAATGTCTGGTGAGAAATACTCACTTTTTTTTTTGCTGGAGATACCAATTAGAATGACACAACGGATCCAGAAGGCAAGACCTTTGATTTGAATGGAGAGAAATAGCTAAGATATCTTCTTGTAAACAACCCCAAAACAAGACAATATAACTTATGAATATTCAACCAAAATATATTGAAATAAATTGAAACTGAAAGGCAACAAAGGCAAGATAACTTGACCTTGCTACTACCATTCAAAAGCTCGACTAAGGGGTTCGTTTTCTCAGCCATGATGATGATATGAGTGTGGGAGAGACAAGGTTAATTGCCTTGAATACATGAGACAAAACAATATAAACAATATAAGTTACAACACGAATTAACATCAAACAACATAAGAATTCAAAGCCCAAAACAATGCCAATTTCTTTGCACTTGCTCTCAACCTCATATATTTCAGTTAGGTGGTGGTTAAGTTTAGCCTAGGGGTGGAAAGTGGTCCGGTTTGGGTTCCATATGGGTCGGCGTATGTCGGGTTGAAGGGTGATGAAGTATAGATGCAACAATCACTACTACAAGGCAATCTACATCATTTCATAGTTACAAATAGGTTCGGCCCTAGGTCCTATGGGCACGGCCAGGTGTCCAAAAAGTATTGGCTGATGTGCCAGGGGGTGGTGGTCAGGTCAGAGCTGGTGGTGGTGGTGGAAGTGGCGGCAAAAGGTGGATGAAGGTGATGGTACCAAAACTAGGTCAGCTTGAGTGCATAGGTGATGGATTTGTGGATTTTGGTGGTGGTGTTTGCCTTGGGGTTGCTTGGCCTGCCATGGTGGTGATCTAGGGTGGATGATGATCAGAGAATAAAGTGGTGGAGGTTGGCCTAGATCTGGTTGAGGAGGAGTGGAGCCATGAAGTTGAGAATAAGTTGCAAAATCACATAGAAAAACTAGAAAACAAGAGAAGAGAAGAAGATTTTACCAAATTTTTGCATGATGGAGGCCATGATTTTTTTTAGGGTTGAGAAGCTTTGAAAATACGTGAAAAAGATGAGAGAATGCAGCTGAAAAGAATAGAGAAAGGTACGGCCAAACTAAATGGTGTATTGATTGAAAAAGAAACGGTAAAAGAAACGGTGAAATGATTTTACGTAGCTTTTAAAACCTTCCATACTTCCTTTTCTTTTAAATCAAGTAAAACAAAACAAACTTCAGAAAGTACATCTAAAAACCGAAACAAAGTGAAAAAAATAAAAATAAATAATTAAATTTAAAGAAAATATAAAAAGAATTAAGGAAATTGCTTAAAAATTGAAAACAGAGTTCAAAAATTATAATTAAAACATCGATGGCTTTGGAAAAATATCTACTTCATTTTAAAAATATTCTAAAGCAAAATTTTGAAATAAAATAATTTATTTATCATTTCTAAAATAAAATAAATAATTAAATTTTTATTAAATATAATTTAAATTAAGAAAATGGCTTAAAATTGCGAAGTAGACTTTAAAATTAGAAATAAATTCAATGTACTTTGGAAAATTTTTATATACTTGAAAAATATTTATAAATAAAGATAAGTACACATAATAAAAATGAATTCACAAAATAAATAGATAAAATTAAATTTAAATAAAGTCTCAATGAAGAAAATAGCAGAAAATAAGAAAACAGCCAAAAAAAAGAAATCAACATGGTAAGCTTTGGAAAAATTATAACATCACAAAAAAATGTTTTAAAAAAAATATATATCTAACATGTCATATAACACATATTAGAACTTTATTTGAAAATTAAAAATATAATTTATAAAATTTAACGTAAAGAAAATTGTTAAATAATTCAATGTACACACAATATTGAAAACAGTATAACTTTCACAAATTAAACCCGTTTCCAACGAAACAAAAAACAGTGTTCTTAAAATTTTATGTACTTTCATAATAAAAGAAAAAATTTAAATTTTCAAACTTTTAAAAATTTAATGCAACGACCCGTGAATTTTAATAATTAAGTTTATTTTAAATTAAAATTTAGTAACTAAATTTAGATGGAAAAAAAAGAATTTTTTTTTATAAGTTAATATTAAAATGAACGCTGAAATAAAATATATTGAATAGTAGTTGAATGAAAATGTATGTGAAAAGGTTTATGAAAGTTGATAAGTAACGATATTTGTGCAATACCTATTAATTGGGAAAAATTTGTAAAGTTATATTTGAGTGAAATTGTAAATTTGAAGTAAGTAACATGGTCATTGTTAAAATTAGACGTTACCTCAATGATTATTAAAAGGTAACGGAGGTGAATGAAAATTTAATAGAAACAATGCAAATTTAAGGTTAATGATTTATGAACTTGCATAAAATTCCAATTATAGAAAATAAATCTAAATGTATGTTTGGCTATAAATTGTACACAAGAAAATAAATAGATTAAGAATATAAATAGTAATTAGTGTACATACTTGGCAAATAACTGTAAGGTCATACTTTGTGGTATCTAGTAAATTTGGAATATAAATCTCAATAAATGTAATAAGGTATTGAAATGTATATTGTTTCCATAGGGTAATATAAAGAAATGAAACTTGCAACCTATACTTGGAATAACGACCAAAATAAGTGAAATAGAGTTAATGCAAGTATTTAATTTATTTATGAGATAATAACGTGTAAATGGTAATTAATTTAAATTTGAGTGTATATGGAATTTTAACCTGTGTTGTGAAGTAATAAACTTATAAACGCAAGAAAGGGAAAATAGGTAACAATCTATATATGTTATTTATTTTATTTAGTATGTAAATAAAAGTTGGAAATCAAATTGCAATTTAAGGAAATTAGGTAATACGTTAATTTAAAATAAATTTAATAAATACATTTATGAAATGTATTATGATTCAATGTTATATATACCCATAAAATGTCTATTTATTGAATAGCTAGATTTTTAAATCAATAAACAAATTTATTGAGGTTTCAATTTATAATTAATAACATTAATGGGGAATCAATTACAATTAATTGACATAAATTATGCAGTTAGGGTAGATTTGGTTTGTCCTTGAAGATGGTTAATTTATAAGATGAAATTTATGCTAAGCCTGTTTATTTTCTAAAAAATTATTGATTTAATGATTTGGAAGCAAGAGTTATTATTTTGATTGAAGTGTAAAATTCAATAATTTATTGCAAATAAATGGAATTCAACATTTATTATTACGTTAATTGAAACTAGATGGAATGTCAGATATAGTTATAATAGATTTAGAATCAAATGTTGATTTCATCAGGTGTAATAATGAATTGAATAAAATACAATAAAGAAAGTACGTTGAATACAAGAATGGATAGAAAGTTTATTTATTTATTTTTGAGATGTATAAAGAAAAAATTTCATTTTGAATAAGTATAATTTTATGTAACGGAAAAATTGAATTTTTGAATAATGTATACAAACGCACTTATTAGTATTCATATTTTAAAATTTATCATAGGGTTCATGGTTGTGTAAATGTTATGGAATCAATTAGAAATTTCCTTGTATTAAAAGTTGTACATTAATTATACATGTTTATATTTATTTTTACACTTTATATACAGTTAAAACTTGTAAATTTGTTTGCATTAATATCACGGTTACAATGACCAAAAAAGTAAAGTAAATAATTTTTATTGTGCATATATATATTCATAAATTAATAAAATTGGTTTGAGTAATATAAATAAATATATAGGTAGATTGGTTTGGTAATTGATTGATTGATTGTATATTGATTGATTTTTTTATCCATTGAGTAATATCATTAATTGATTGTTAAATTGATTGTTTAATTTGATTGCGTTAATGGAGGATGCATACATTACCATAAAATGAATGTGTTAATAAAGAATTTAATGATATAAATATGTGCATATTTGGATTTATGAGAATGAATCAATCAAGTAAGATTCAAAATTTGGACCCCCAAAGGTTTGTCTATAGTATATAAGTGGCCCTTCATTTGCTTAATATTTATTATCATATCCGCATTCTTTTTATTTTATTTTCTTTCGTTCCAAGTCATCCATGTAGGTTCCACTTGAGCATCCATTTGTTAAACTACTCATTCTTATTAATTTATAGTAACCTCGTATGATTGATTTCTAATTAATAACTGCCTCATTCTTTTCATTTGTTTCTTTTTTGTTTTCTCCATTACAAGTAGTTTTCCTGATGTTTTTATTTTATTTTTAATGACATCCAAATTACTATTCATGCCATGTCATTAGCATTTAATATTCTTTATTTCTAAACTTCATTTTGTTTACACATTATAAGTTCTTGTAGCTTTCTTTTATTGGCAATTCATTCTCCTGAAGCTTCATATTTAAAAATGGAAGATTTATTTTATCTTCATTTATACACTTATTCCTTTACTTTACCTCTTTCAACACTAAGTTTTTCTAAGGCTGTTCATATTTTTACTTATATTTCAATTCGTACTTGGTTTATATATACTTTGTTAACTATTCATTTATTTCTATCTTCATTTCTGCAGCCTTAATTTATTCTTCAAATCTCCTTATTATCTCTCATTTTAAATTTTTCCTTCCTCTTAAAATATTCATCTTCTTCAAATTTTATTCTAGTTCAAACTTTCTTCTTTCTTTACAACTTTCTCTATAAATATCCTGCTATAAACCCAAGCCTCCCTAATTCTCATTTGTTCTATAAGTACATCTCAACTCTCTCCTCCTCGATGGCAGACAAACAAATCTTAGATCCAAATAAAAATTCCAAACAAAATCAAAAGCTAAAATTCAAACTCCTTAGAAAAATCTGGAAGCAAAACGCGTGAGGAAGAAAGGGAAAGAAAGGGAGATGATGTGGCGCTTGAAGGTGTTCTTTTATTTCTATTCTTTTTTTTTGAATTTCAATCACCATTAATGCGTATAACTTTCTCCTACGAACGCCATTTCACGCAGGATTTTTTTTGTTAGGATCATAATAAAATTTCTGACGTTTTGGCGCTGGTTTGGACGGATTTGGAGACTGAAGTTTTCGGGTCTAAATTGAATTTAAATTCGATTTAAATTCAAAAGGTGAGTGTTTTAACACACTCACAAATTCTAAAAATTCTTATGTTCGTTAAATTGATTTGTGATGTGTTTAGAAATTTATTTATGACTGATTGGCATGTTTTAATCATCATCTCAGTAAATTGCATTTTATTTCATTAAATTGTTATTCATTTATTGCGTATTAACTGCTAGTTTTATTTATGTTTATTTTTATTGCATATTAACTGCCAGTAAATTTATATTTACTTTTGCATATAAACTGCCAATTAATAGTTATTAAATTTATTTTTGAATATAAACTGATAATTGATACCAGTTATTTATCACCTGTTATATATTGATGTTTTGCTTAAATTGGATGATGATTATAAACAATGTTTGAGATGGATATTTGGTGAATGGATGATTGTCCTATATTTTAAAATCTGCAAGTTATCCTGCATTTCATTTCATTCGGGATTGCGGTTTGAAATGATATACAACCGCATTTTTATTTTTAAATTGCGAATTGAAATGATAAATATCCGTATCACAAGACCATAGGATAGAAAATTTTATACAGGCACCGCGATATATATATATATAATTGTTTTTGAAATAATTTCTATGGTTTGGATAGAATGCGGTTTAATACATATTAATTTTGATCTTCTATAAAATCTTATTTTATATACATACATAGTTGAATTATTGAATTTAAGCTATGAATTTGTTAAATAAAATAAATAAGTTGAATAATGGAGTTTTAATGATTTAATCTATTAAGATTGGAAGGTAAATTGGAATTTATTTGGAATTGAGCTTATTTAAAAATTTAACTCCACAAGTTGGTGTAAACTTATTAAACTTGGAAATTTTAAAAGGTATGATATTTATAACTGGATTTTTATTCAAAATAAATTAAATGAATGTTTCTAGTATAAATAAATTGAAGGAAATAATTAAGTTGTTAGTAAATGGAGTTTTATTTTAAATGATTTTTTATTTATTATGTAAACATTTCAAAACTAAATAACAGAAAAATGTATTGTTGAATATAAATTTCCAACCTTAAGTTTTGAAATTGTTAAATACTCAAAGTTAGAAATTTATTGAAATTGAAGTGGTTTATTCAACTGAAAATGAATTTAAAATTTATGGTTTTAGACTGAAATTATAAATAAATTGTAAAGTTGCGGAAATTATTTTTCTTTTATAAAGAAAATTTAAATTCAACTATTTTATTCTATACTGTTTGAATATCCAAACCATTTAAGTTGGAAGTTATGGTTTTAAAGCTGTGGATTTCGAAGTATTATGTTTTGAGGAGTTAAAATTTAAAGGTATGGTTTCGAGATATTATAAATTTAAAGTGGTATGGTTTTAGAAAAAAAAATATATTTGAAATGATATCAATATTGATTGGGTTTTTAAAAATATAAATGATATCGTATTTATATAGTTTGAAAGAGGTATTAAATTCTGGTTTTAAAGAATAAATTATTTTAAAATAACCGTGGTGTTATAATAACGTTTGGTTGCTGAAGAGACCGGGATCGGAAGTTGTCTTACTCTCTTCCAACTTCGAAAACCAATTTAACAACAGTGTACGCGGTGGAGATTCCAGAATGAAGTAGGTTGGTGACGGCGTTTCCTAT
This sequence comes from Allium cepa, assembly GCA_030765085.1. Taxonomy (NCBI): domain Eukaryota; kingdom Viridiplantae; phylum Streptophyta; class Magnoliopsida; order Asparagales; family Amaryllidaceae; genus Allium; species Allium cepa. Next base: position 177,698,187 of record CM060946.1, read on the forward strand.
AAGGTAAATACGTGGACCCAACTCCCGTGAGTTGGCATAAGGTGGATAAACAGGAGCGATTCTCGGGCCAATGAGGTCATTCCTCTGATCAAACGCACTCCTACGATACTATACTCTGACTTTGGATTGATTCGGTGGCCACTATTGATTTCTTTGGTTTTGAGGGTGGTTGTTCGAGGTGGGCGGTAGCTGCGGCTATGCGTTACCATCAGCCCGGATGCGTAATTGGTATATCTATCCTGGCATTGCCTAGTTGTGTCGTGTCACCTACTCTAGCGCGCCTTATACGATTTTGGTTTTGTACCATACCTATGGAGTGCCCTCTGACGACGCCCAGTACGGGGGAGATTACGGTACTGTACAGACTATGGGAATATATAACTATGTTAAGGTGGAAAATGTAAAGCCTTAACGCTATTTAAAAGTAAGTTTATTTTACAAATAGACACTATTATAATAGCGCAATATACTACATAGTAAATAGTTTAACGGATCCTTAGGAGATGTAAATCCCAAGCATCTCTTGAGTTACTACACTCATATTTATTCCTGTTGATTTAACTTACATAAGATCTTTTAGTTCTGACTCGAGTGTTTTGTCTTTTCAATTCGCTCAGGTCAGTCCGAGCGTTTCAGGATTTGAAAATTTTATTTGGAGGACGAAGACGAAGATTTGTAGTATTATTATCTACTATATTATTCCACTACACTCAATATTATTCCGCTGCATTGTATTGGTATTTGTAACTCTGATATTAATTGTGTAAGTAAAATCAAATATTTTGTAAAACAGCTTCATGAACTGTATATTTGATTATTATATTTTATCCTTCCGCTGCGAGATTCTGTTTTTTTTATTTCTTTCTTGTTTTCTTATTTACCCCATAACAATCCGCCCTTCCGTATGGTTTGAATTAGCATGTGTGTCGATTTAAAGCGTGCGAAAAGGCGGGACGTTACATCTGGTATCAGAGCTTTGGTTTAGCGATAAACCTTAGCTTTGTGGGGTCTGACTCTTTATTAATAGGGTAATAATAGCCTATGGGAGTCGCTGAATATATATATGAGAGAGCGTATTTGTTAGTGTTATAAAAAGGTTTTAATATTGTGTTAATCTGTTCCATTTTGTATTTATAAATTCTGGTTGGTGCATGGGACGCTGTGACATCAATAGGGATTTCTAAACACTTAATAGGATAGACCGACACAATATTTGTTTTGAATATAGGTGAATGAAATAATTTTGCCTATTATATTTTCTATATATAAAATAAATTTTATAAAGATTATATTTGGTTGCAATAAATTGGTTGTTTGGAATAAAATTTATAAATAATAGGTAAAATAAGATTGAAAATAAAATCAATGTAATGTGGAAATTTTAGAACTTAAGTCCGAGATTTTGAATAAGTGCTTTCAAAGGATTTTGAAATTTAATATTTTCTGATATAAATATTTCAATATAATTTAAAAGTATGGTTTTTAAGAAATTCTGGAAAGATTAAGTTGTCCTCCCCTCTCTCTCGCTGGAAAATAATTTCGGTGATGAATGCACGCATCATCGACATTCATTTTCGAGTTTCGAAGTGGGAAGGCCACTGTAGTAGTTTACTGCAGATTTGTTTGGTAAACCAAATATATATTTTTAATTATTCTAAATATAAAGTGATATATAGAGGGTAAGCATATAAATTTATCTGTTATTTTAAATGATTTTGAATAAAACTCGGTATTTAATTCTTAAGTTTCCATTTATTAATAGTTTAATTAATGTAGTAAAACGGAATTTAACTAATAAATTGAAACCCTAAATGAAATTAAAAATTTAATGCTAGGTTATAAATGGTATTAAATGAAATTTGAAATTTGTAACCTATGAAATAAAGGATATAATTTTGGAACATTAAAATTAATTAGAAGAAATAGAATAAAACTTGTATGACTTTCAAACTTCATTCTTAAAAGCATATATATAACTTACCAAATATTAAAGGTTGAAAATGTTAATAAGAAAATGTAATAGATATTATACAAGTAATTAACTTGAGGTAATGAAAGTAATTAATGAAATTCCTTAATAAATAAGAAATTGGTGCTGTAGATGTTAGGAACTTAAGTATAATTGAAAGACTGCTAGTTAAAGGGTAAGTATTATAAATGAAGTTTAGTAATAAATGAAGGAATAATTGTTAAATATAATAGAAAAGTTATAAAGAAATGATTATAAGCTTAAGTAAATAAAATGGAAATGCTAAGAAATTGAATGGGACATGAATACTATTGATAAATGAATGTAAATAAATGAGGGCATGCAATAAATGAATGAGTAATTATAATGAAATAAAAGGAACTGGCATGACCTGAGTTAATGGAAATGAATCATTGTAAGTAATAAATGGAAATGAATGAAGGAATCACTGAATGAATGAAAGAAAGGAAATCAAAAAACTAATGTATGAAATAAAATTAATAATAAGTAAATTTGATTTGAATTGTTGTTTGGTTTATGGTTGTTGGGGTAAGGATACTTTAAATTGGTTGGATGAGTGAATAACCTATTTAGATTCATCTAAGACTGTTGAGTAATGGTGTACTTGATAGTTTATTTTTCATTCCATACAATTTAAATTTTGACCCGAACAACTATGTGTTTGTTTGCTTGAATGGTTAATTTGTATTTTTGTGGATGCTGTATGTTGGAATTGATTGTTATTGTGGTTAAAATGTCAAGACCCGTAAATCCGTACTCCTTGAATAGACACTAATCTCCTTTGTTTAATTCAAGATGAACGAAAATACGAACCCTTAGGGGTTTTAAGAAAAAGAAAAGAAGAAAAGAGAAAGAGAGAAAAAGATAGAAGATAGAGAATTTAGATAGGGAAAAGAAGGTAGATAATTTTAAGATAGAAGGAAAAGAGAATAGAGGAAAAAGAAAAACAGAAGAAAATAGGACGGAACAGAAAACAACAGAACAACATCAGAATCTCACAATTCGCAGCGGAACAACATATACAATAATAAATGAATAATCTTTAAACAAAGAACTATATCAGTTATTACATTACATCACATTACATTACATCATATCATCAGAGTGTACAACAACAACAAGTAGTGCAGCGGAAAAAGAAATACTATATAGGTAATATGCCATGCCATCCAGCTTGCCTCCAGCAACTCAAGAATATCCAGAATATCCTGATAAACCTAACTCTTAACTGCCCGTGTGAAAATTGGTGGGCACCCAGAGTTTAGGAAGGAAAACAATAAACTCCAAGTCAGTCATATGACTGGTGTGAGAACTCAAAACAGTTTATTTATCTTTAAAATCAAAATAGAGAGAAATTTTTAAATTCAATTCGCAATGCTTTTAAAAATGAGACTACCATAAGGCCTCCCGCACACACACACATGCAAACGCAGAATCGGAGGAGATTTCTCCTTATGATAGTCAAAGATGCTTGATACGCATTTAAAATAACATTTGATATTATTACTAGTGTATAGTGTAGGAAAAATTTATTTCGAAAGTAGAATATAAATCTTAGCCAGCATAGACATTCCGAACTATGCCTACTATAGCTAACTATGTTCAATAGCAGGTTACCGCCACATTCCATAGCAGGTTATACAACTAAAACCGTACAAGTCACGTATTGTTTCTTTGGATTTCCAACAAATGGTCAGGCCAAGGAACTTCCCATTGCCACATGAGAATGCCTCTGGAAAGACATCCCCGAGAACCAAACCGGAACTCTGCCAACACAAGGCCGGGTTACCCCTAACTGGGTAACTACTGACACGAGCACGCCATTCCCCGATCGTAAACGACCTTTCTCACGGGATCCCGAAAAACCAACAACCACAAAGTAATAAATTCGTAGTAACCACATAGGTTAAATATCTGGGCTCCATACCATGATACCACCTCTATCCAGAAGGAAATGTACATACCCTAAAGGGTGCTACCCCTCATAACCTTGCCGCATCTTTCCTGTTTTGACCATTTCCGGGGTGTGAGGTTCGACGAAGTCACGTCCACAAAAACATACTTTATACAAAAGCCATGCTTTGGTTCAACAAATGATCAACACAATGATCACTAAGATAGACGATCAAATAAACGATCCTATCACAATAATCAACACAATGATCATTTCAGCATCACTCAGCATGTCACATTACCAAATTGGGAATATATCGCTGATAACTTCAACTATATAACCTCTGAGCTCGTACGTCTCAGAGAAGGGTGTTAAGCTAAATAATAAATACTTCGCCACCAACAGAAATATATTTGAAAGAAATCGGCTTTATATCTCAACTTGTAATGTCAGACACACAATCCATACAAGTCTGTTCCGGGATCGAACAAAACCGAAGGCACTTACAAAGAAGTCCTTGCAATCCGGATATTCACAATCCTGATCGGATTCACCATCACTTAGGGAGTCTCTATACCGCTGCAACTCAGTGCAGAGACAATCGACAGGTCATCCTATCGCTCTCGCAAATACCGGGTCTTCAACACCGATCTTCAATGCAATTCACAACGACGTATCACATATTCGGAATGGGTTATACGACCCCATGGTCCTTTCCCGGTTAACCCGAATAGTGAGCGCTTATTCAAAATAAGTGTAGCATTCACATTCAAACAAATCACATCAAATACCCATTCAAAGGGAAATATTGATAGTCAGTTATTGAACTATCACTGATATGCACACATCACCAGTTTCCAAATAATTTTCCAAATTATTTATTTTCCAAAATATCTTCACTAGATATAAACTTTCAATACTTCAAAAATAAATCAATATTTATTTTTAAACAAATTCCACTTCCTTTATAAATTCCTTAGTGAATTTATAATTCCAAAATATCAATGAATATTCGATTTCAATTATTCATTTCAATTTATCTTTTCAATTTATCTTCAAAAAGATAAATTCTAAATATCACTTCATATTGGAAAACATTTCCATACTTATTTAATAAGTAATTCACAAATTTTATTTATTTTCAACACTTAGAAAATATTCACTATACTTCAATCGAAATTAAGTATATATTTCATTCTTTAAGGAAATCATTCTCTTAAACATATTTATTTGGGCCAAAACGAATGTTGCGTAAAACATCGTTACGACAACCCAAAATCACTAGTATAGGGATTCGAAATTAAGATATATATATAAATCCCAATACTATACAAAACATTTCCTTTCGGAAATCATTTACTATAACAACAGTGTTATAGTCCATCATCTCCTTTTATTTCTCGAAAACGTCTATTTCAACAATAAATGTTGAAATCTATGGTTTCGAATCTCAACGCATTTTTAAAACATCGTTAGATCGTTTTAATTGAATTTCAAATATCACATTCAAAACAATTTCTTTAACGTGTTATTCACTATTCAAAAACGTGAATATACTACGTTAACAACTTTCATCACTTCTATTCATTTTATTTCAAAGGATTATTCATAGTCAAAAATGTGAATATAACTCCATAAATAAGTTATAACCATTTACTTCTCAAAATAAGTCTTTTGCGAATTTATAAAACAACGTTTATAAATTCCATTTCTATTTATTTCATAACTACTTCCTTTATAAATCTCCTTTATTAACCTATTCGATTTATAACTCAATTATAAATAAAAAGTTCACATTATAAGTTAAATGCTTATAAAACGATTATTTTACAAAATCGTCCTTTTAAACTTCATAGTTATAAATCTTATAACTTATAAGATTCAGTTATTCATCCAAATATATTCTTTAATAATTTCACAAAATTTATAAATCTTACTATTTATAAATTTCATTTATAACTTCACCATTTATAATTTTATAAATTCCATTCACTTATAACTTCACCCTTTAAATTCTATAAATTTCATTCTTTAATGAAATTCATTTTCACTTCATTCAAACACTTATAAAAACTCGTTTTATAATGTCTATATTTCAATTTATAAATATCCATTTATAAATCTCTTAATATAAATCAATTTATATTATTCTTTTAAAACGTCTTTACCCTTCTTTATTATTTCACCATTTTGATTCATAAAATAATTAAATTTTATAAATCCTATATTTAAACTTTTCACAATAATTCTAAAATATCTCGATCTAACTATTTTATAAACTCAATAGCATCATATTCTCAAAAATCAGTTTTTTTACTGTATTTCACAAAAATCATAATTTTTATAACCTTAAAAATTATAACGTTTATTTATTTAAAATGAATCAATTCCAAAAATTATTTTATAACTTATACTTTCAAAAATCACTTTGAAATCATTTTAAAATTCCAAATTTGGTCCAATGATGCTACACACCAAATAGTCAATCACGACAACAACGATATCATATATCAATATGAAAATCCATCAAATATCAAAATATCTGAAATCAAATAAATATTGTTGAGGAATCCAGTTGGATCCCTCCAACCTGTTTTCCTGTATTCACAAACATTAGCACAATACCAATTTCGCTCCAGTACGAAATTATCGCGGTATATGTTCTTATTAAATATTATCCGCTTAATAACGGCGCAATAGGGTCTCATCCGCTAAAAAATACGGGAAATCAATCAACTGCAATATATACATATGCCAATATATATATATTGCTACTATATATAATACCAATTTCATTGTTTATGAAATATTCGCGGTATATGTTTTTAATAAATAACATCCGCTTACTAACGGCGTATAATGTCTATTTTAACAATCAATAGATATCAATCAACATTCAAACATGCATTCAAATATTTTAAATCTAACTATTTAAAATAAAATTGAAACTAATTCGATTGAGTGAGAAGTTCTCACCTTGATTTTAATTTCCGTTTTAGCGATTTATTTCGAATAAAATTAAACGGACGTTTAATTTTACCCAAAATTTTCACTAACTCCAAACGACTCCAAACCAACTCCATCGCGTAGTGCTCGTCCATACGATCCCAACGCAACTGGTTTCGCGCGTTTTCGACCTCGTATGAAAAAGTTATGTATTTTACAAGTTTGTACACGATTTATATACACTAATTTACAACTTAATTTATATTTTAAAATCTCAAACCATTCCAGGCCGTGTGATCTGCATCCAAGGCCCCTCCCTTCTCCTTCCCCATCATGCGTATTGCTCCAGTAAATCACGTTGAGGCCGAACAAACCCATATAGCAAATTAGGGTTAAAAAATTCTCCTCCATTTCTCAACGATACTTCATCAAACTACTTGCAATAGGAAGCTCTCGACCAAGGCTATGCTCGGCCAGAATAGTGGTGAACTCGGCCACCTGATGAGCCTCGAAAGGCGTGCGCAGGCCTGAAGAGAACGGCCCCCTTTTCTCCTCCATCGTCGCTCCAAATTCGATCATAACCGTTGGATCTCTAGTTCGTGTTGTGCTCTACAACTTTCTAGTTGGAAGCTTCATCTAATTGCTGATGGATTGGAAGATCTAGAGGAAAGAAGCTTGGCAAATTCTGGCCGTTCAGGGGGGGGGGTGGCGGCTGTGCAGTTTTGATTAGGGTTAGGGTTATTTTTTTATCAAATTATGAAGAGTAGGGCTATTTATAAGAGAACGAGCGACACTATTCATCCCGGAAATTCCGAACTTCGATTTACGCGCCGTAACCAGCGTTTCTAGGGTTTACCCCGCGTTCCGGACACAATGGAACAGGTTTTGGAAGCTAATTCGGAAGTATGTGCGAGTTATGGCTGTAAACGCTCAATTTGAATTAAACCGATTTAAGCGATTTTCTAGGCGTTTTAATTTGTACCGGACAAACGATAAATCCAATTAACTTGAAATTTGAAACCTTACAATAATATCACATTATGGATCCGATGAAACTGGTTTCGTCGAAATCCGAGACTTTTTGAAAAATGGCTATTTTCACTCGTCAAATTTAAATTAAAAATAAATCGATGCGTTTCGAGCTGCCACGATCAAACGATAGCTCCGATTGACACGAAATTTGAAATCCGGTAATAACTAACTATTACGGATCCAATGGAACTAGTTTCGTTCAATTCTGAGACTGTTCAAAAATTGACTATTTTACAGTTGATTATTAAATATTAAAATATTCAATTTTCACAAATTAACTTTTAATTCGATTTTAAAAGTTCTAAAATATCATTCTAACTCCCATATGATAAAATAAAATTTTACAAATCATTTACAATCATATTTAACTCTATTTTCAATTATTTCCATAATTTAACGTATTAAATTATCGATTTAATTATCCAATTAAATTCAATAATTCAAAATAAAATTTATTTGACTTATAAATTCACTTATTAATATTTAAAATTAATTAAATATTCAAATTTTAATTTCTAAAAATTCTGGGTCGTTACAATCTTCCCCACTTAAAAGAATTTCGTCCTCGAAATTAACTAGTAAGAAAAGTTACAGAATTTATTAATTTTCCCAAAACAAATTTAAACTTCTTTACAATAACCTTACTAAGTTTTGAAATCATACTTAGTTATCTTTTCAAAAACAACTACTATTGTTTAACTTTCAATTCCAAAATCAAAGTTAAAGTTTTCAAAATTTCCAATTTTCTCAAAATTTTTCTAACGCCTTAAATTTTCGGAAAAATTCGCCATAGTCTCCTTTGCGCGGCTCGATCCGGAAAAAAAAATGACAGTATATATATCACAAATATACATCTCATCAAGTAATGAGGCATCCCGAAGGGAAAAAAGTGTAAAAGTACGGTATGTAATCCGAGATATGTACCTTATATTTTTATTAGCAAGCATATACGGCTAATATAGCGCAAAAGCGAGCTCCAAATGCGAAGCAAACGCGATCCGCACCTACTAATCACTCAACAAACAACATGAGAACATGCATATATGAAAATAATCTCAATATACAACATATATCTCCATAACAACTATATATGTCAACATAGCATATGCAATAAAAGCAAACATCAACCAACTATCATCCAACAAATTCATAACCAATATATATTTTTTCATATTCTCATTAATATTAATGAAATAGGTTTTCAATTTAATAACATTCGATTCATATACAGTGGATGTTCTTATTAACATTCATTTTCAATTTGCTTATATTCACTAATTCATATTCAAGTTGGTTCACTTCCAATTCAAATTCAATTCTATTTAAGTTTCACTTAATTTCCAATTGAATTTCAATTACTTTAGCTTTCCATTTCATTAACACTTAATGAATTTTATACAATCAACTAACAATCATATATCAACCAAAGTATATTAATTTCAACCAAATCACTTTGCTTACAATTGGTTTAATTAAATTGATTTTCATTCAATTATTCAACTTTCTATAACATTATATTTTAAATGAATTAACACTTATATTCATTATTTCATATCAACTTAATTCACATTTAATTGATTAATATTCAATCCATTCATTCAATTCTATTACAAAAGTTGAATTTCATTTATATAACTCAAGCTCACATTTATCACTTAACTTTATTACTTTACTTTGATATTAATATCAACTTAATTCCATATCACTTAAGTTATACTTCCATTTATAAACATCACTTGTTTTTACATAACTTAAATTCATTTTTATATTTACAACTCATATTCATAAATATATTCATTAGTTTCACTTCTTACATATATAAGTTTTTTTTCACAATTGTAAATCACTTTAATTATAATTTAACTCTTATAATTCTTTTTGCTTATACAATTTATTCTTCAATTTAGATTATTCAAACAACTAAACAATCAACTTATATACACTTTAATAATTCTGAAAATTATTTCTTTATATATAAAATATAATCAAGGCAAAATTATTTCATTTACCCAATTTTTTTAAAACAATACTGTGTCGAATTGTTCTATTCAAGTGTTTAGAAACCCCTTCGATTCAGTTTCGAAGCTGCGCCGACGAAGGTTCATATGCCACTCAATAAACCAATCATCACAATATAAAACAATTTTATATTCACTAACAAATACGCTCTCATAGCTATTATTACACTCAAACTCATTCTAGAGCACTACTGACTCTATCTCTAATGAGTAATACCCAACAGAACCATGGTTGTCGCTTAACCATAAGCTCCGATACCACATTGTCAAGACCCGTAAATCCGTACTCCTTGAATAGACACTAATCTCCTTTGTTTAATTCAAGATGAACGAAAATACGAACCCTTAGGGGTTTTAAGAAAAAGAAAAGAAGAAAAGAGAAAGAGAGAAAAAGATAGAAGATAGAGAATTTAGATAGGGAAAAGAAGGTAGATAATTTTAAGATAGAAGGAAAAGAGAATAGAGGAAAAAGAAAAACAGAAGAAAATAGGACGGAACAGAAAACAACAGAACAACATCAGAATCTCACAATTCGCAGCGGAACAACATATACAATAATAAATGAATAATCTTTAAACAAAGAACTATATCAGTTATTACATTACATCACATTACATTACATCATATCATCAGAGTGTACAACAACAACAAATAGTGCAGCGGAAAAAGAAATACTATATAGGTAATATGCCATGCCATCCAGCTTGCCTCCAGCAACTCAAGAATATCCAGAATATCCTGATAAACCTAACTCTTAACTGCCCGTGTGAAAATTGGTGGGCACCCAGAGTTCAGGAAGGAAAACAATAAACTCCAAGTCAGTCATGTGACTGGTGTGAGAACTCAAAACAGTTTATTTATCTTTAAAATCAAAATAGAGAGATATTTTTAAATTCAATTCGCAATGCTTTTAAAAATGAGACTACCATAAGGCCTCCCGCACACACACACATGCAAACGCAGAATCGGAGGAGATTTCTCCTTATGATAGTCAAAGATGCTTGATACGCATTTAAAATAACATTTGATATTATTACTAGTGTATAGTGTAGGAAAAATTTATTTTGAAAGTAGAATATAAATCTTAGCCAGCATAGACATTCCGAACTATGCCTACTATAGCTAACTATGTTCAATAGCAGGTTACCGCCACATTCCATAGCAGGTTATACAACTAAAACCGTACAAGTCACGTATTGTTTCTTTGGATTTCCAACAAATGGTCAGGCCAAGGAACTTCCCATTGCCACATGAGAATGCCTCTGGAAAGACATCCCCGAGAACCAAACCGGAACTCTGCCAACACAAGGCCGGGTTACCCCTAACTGGGTAACTACTGACACGAGCACGCCATTCCCTGATCGTAAACGACCTTTCTCACGGGATCCCGAAAAACCAACAACCACAAAGTAATAAATTCGTAGTAACCACATAGGTTAAATATCTGGGCTCCATACCATGATACCACCTCTATCCAGAAGGAAATGTACATACCCTAAAGGGTGCTACCCCTCATAACCTTGCCGCATCTTTCCTGTTTTGACCATTTCCAGGGTGTGAGGTTCGACGAAGTCACGTCCACAAAAACATACTTTATACAAAAGCCATGCTTTGGGTCAACAAATGATCAACACAATGATCACTAAGATAGACGATCAAATAAACGATCCTATCACAATAATCAACACAATGATCATTTCAGCATCACTCAGCATGTCACATTACCAAATTGGGAATATATCGCTGATAACTTCAACTATATAACCTCTGAGCTCGTACGTCTCAGAGAAGGGTGTTAAGCTAAAGAATAAATTCTTCGCCACCAACAGAAATATATTTGAAAGAAATCGGCTTTATATCTCAACTTGTAATGTCAGACACACAATCCATACAAGTCTGTTCCGGGATCGAACAAAACCGAAGGCACTTACAAAGAAGTCCTTGCAATCCGGATATTCACAATCCTGATCGGATTCACCATCACTTAGGGAGTCTCTATACCGCTGCAACTCAGTGCAGAGACAATCGACAGGTCATCCTATCGCTCTCGCAAATACCGGGTCTTCAACACCGATCTTCAATGCAATTCACAACGACGTATCACATATTCGGAATGGGTTATACGACCCCATGGTCCTTTCCCGGTTAACCCGAATAGTGAGCGCTTATTCAAAATAAGTGTAGCATTCACATTCAAACAAATCACATCAAATACCCATTCAAAGGGAAATATTGATAGTCAGTTATTGAACTATCACTGATATGCACACATCACCAGTTTCCAAATAATTTTCCAAATTATTTATTTTCCAAAATATCTTCACTAGATATAAACTTTCAATACTTCAAAAATAAATCAATATTTATTTTTAAACAAATTCCACTTCCTTTATAAATTCCTTAGTGAATTTATAATTCCAAAATATCAATGAATATTCGATTTCAATTATTCATTTCAATTTATCTTTTCAATTTATCTTCAAAAAGATAAATTCTAAATATCACTTCATATTGGAAAACATTTCCATACTTATTTAATAAGTAATTCACAAATTTTATTTATTTTCAACACTTAGAAAATATTCACTATACTTCAATCGAAATTAAGTATATATTTCATTCTTTAAGGAAATCATTCTCTTAAACATATTTATTTGGGCCAAAACGAATGTTGCGTAAAACATCGTTACGACAACCCAAAATCACTAGTATAGGGATTCGAAATTAAGATATATATATAAATCCCAATACTATACAAAACATTTCCTTTCGGAAATCATTTACTATAACAACAGTGTTATAGTCCATCATCTCCTTTTATTTCTCGAAAACGTCTATTTCAACAATAAATGTTGAAATCTATGGTTTCGACTCTCAACACATTTTTAAAACATCGTTAGATCGTTTTAATTGAATTTCAAATATCACATTCAAAACAATTTCTTTAACGTGTTATTCACTATTCAAAAACGTGAATATACTACGTTAACAACTTTCATCACTTCTATTCATTTTATTTCAAAGGATTATTCACAGTCAAAAATGTGAATATAACTCCATAAATAAGTTATAACCATTTACTTCTCAAAATAAGTCTTTTGCGAATTTATAAAACAACGTTTATAAATTCCATTTCTATTTATTTCATAACTACTTCCTTTATAAATCTCCTTTATTAACCTATTCGATTTATAACTCAATTATAAATAAAAAGTTCACATTATAAGTTAAATGCTTATAAAACGATTATTTTACAAAAACGTCCTTTTAAACTTCATAGTTATAAATCGTATAACTTATAAGATTCAGTTATTCATCCAAATATATTCTTTAATAATTTCACAAAATTTATAAATCTTACTATTTATAAATTTCATTTATAACTTCACCATTTATAATTTTATAAATTCCATTCACTTATAACTTCACCCTTTAAATTCTATAAATTTCATTCTTTAATGAAATTCATTTTCACTTCATTCAAACACTTATAAAAACTCGTTTTATAATGTCTATATTTCAATTTATAAATATCCATTTATAAATCTCTTAATATAAATCAATTTATATTATTCTTTTAAAACGTCTTTACCCTTCTTTATTATTTCACCATTTTGATTCATAAAATAATTAAATTTTATAAATCCTATATTTAAACTTTTCACAATAATTCTAAAATATCTCGATCTAACTATTTTATAAACTCAATAGCACCATATTCTCAAAAATCAGTTTTTTTACTGTATTTCACAAAAATCATAATTTTTATAACCTTAAAAATTATAACGTTTATTTATTTAAAATGAATCAATTCCAAAAATTATTTTATAACTTATACTTTCAAAAATCACTATGGAATCATTTTAAAATTCCAAATTTGGTCCAATGATGCTACACACCAAATAGTCAATCACGACAACAACGATATCATATATCAATATGAAAATCCATCAAATATCAAAATATCTGAAATCAAATAAATATTGTTGAGGAATCCAGTTGGATCCCTCCAACCTGTTTTCCTGCATTCACAAACATTAGCACAATACCAATTTCGCTCCAGTACGAAATTATCGCGGTATATGTTCTTATTAAATATTATCCGCTTAATAACGGCGCAATAGGGTCTCATCCGCTAAAAAATACGGGAAATCAATCAACTGCAATATATACATATGCCAATATATATATATTGCTACTATATATAATACCAATTTCATTGTTTATGAAATATTTGCGGTATATGTTTTTAATAAATAACATCCGCTTACTAACGGCGTATAATGTCTATTTTAACAATCAATAGATGTCAATCAACATTCAAACATGCATTCAAATATTTTAAATCTAACTATTTAAAATAAAATCGAAACTAATTTGATTGAGTGAGAAGTTCTCACCTTGATTTAATTTCCGTTTTAGCGATTTATTTCGAATAAAATTAAACGGACGTTTAATTTTACCCAAAATTTTCACTAACTCCAAATGACTCCAAACCAACTCTATCGCGTAGTGCTCGTCCATACGATCCCAACGCAACTGGTTTCGCACGTTTTCGACCTCGTATGAAAAAGTTATGTATTTTACAAGTTTGTACACGATTTATATACACTAATTTACAACTTAATTTATATTTTAAAATCTCAAACCATTCCAGGCCGTGTGATCTGCATCCAAGGCCCCTCCCTTCTCCTTCCCCATCACGCGTATTTCTCCAGTAAATCACGTTGAGGCCGAACAAACCCATATAGCAAATTAGGGTTAAAAAATTCTCCTCCATTTCTCAACGATACTTCATCAAACTACTTGCAATAGGAAGCTCTCGACCAAGGCTATGCTCGGCCAGAACAGTGGTGAACTCGGCCACCTGATGAGCCTCGAAAGGCGTGCGCAGGCCTGAAGAGAACGGCCCCCTTTTCTCCTCCATCGTCGCTCCAAATTCGATCATAACCGTTGGATCTCTAGTTCGTGTTGTGCTCTACAACTTTCTAGTTGGAAGCTTCATCTAATTGCTGATGGATTGGAAGATCTAGAGGAAAGAAGTTTGGCAAATTCTGGCCGTTCAGGGGGGGGTGGCGGCTGTGCAGTTTTGATTAGGGTTAGGGTTATTTTTTTATCAAATTATGAAGAGTAGGGCTATTTATAAGAGAACGAGCGACACTATTCATCCCGGAAATTCCGAACTCCGATTTACGCGCCGTAACCAGCGTTTCTAGGGTTTACCCCGCGTTCCGGACACAATGGAACAGGTTTCGGAAGCTAATTCGGAAGTATGTGCGAGTTATGGCTGTAAACGCTCAATTTGAATTAAACCGATTTAAGCGATTTTCTAGGCGTTTTAATTTGTACCGGACAAACGGTAAATCCAATTGACTTGAAATTTGAAACCTTACAATAATATCACATTACGGATCCGATGAAACTGGTTTCGTCGAAATCCGAGACTTTTTGAAAAATGGCTATTTTCACTCGTCAAATTTAAATTAAAAATAAATCGATGCGTTTCGAGCTGCCACGATCAAACGATAGCTCCGATTGACACGAAATTTGAAATCCGGTAATAACTAACTATTACGGATCCAATGGAACTGGTTTCGTTCAATTCTGAGACTGTTCAAAAATTGACTATTTTACAGTTGATTATTAAATATTAAAATATTCAATTTTCACAAATTAACTTTTAATTCGATTTTAAAAGTTCTAAAATATCATTCTAACTCCCATATGATAAAATAAAATTTTACAAATCATTTACAATCATATTTAACTCTATTTTCAATTATTTCCATAATTTAACGTATTAAATTATCGATTTAATTATCCAATTAAATTCAATAATTCAAAATAAAATTTATTTGACTTATAAATTCACTTATTAATATTTAAAATTAATTAAATATTCAAATTTTAATTTCTAAAAATTCTGGGTCGTTACATAAAACAACTTTAATATTTCATTTATATGATTGTTAACCCTTTTAGATTTTATAAGTGAAATGCAGGTTATGGAAGCAATTGCTACTGCTTTTGGTTCCATAAAATAAGCGTAATTTGCCAAACAAATAGGTACGTTCTCGGAGTACGGTTTTATAACGCTATTTTATATATTTTCCCGTGTTGGGATATAATACTTTGGATATTATATGTGTATATTGTTATATTTGATATTATATTTTCTTACGAGCCTCTCCGTACAAAGGAGACTCTGTTGAAATTTTTCGAAAATTTCAGACCTAGAAATTATTTTGAAGATGTTGTCCAAATTTTATTAATTTAAGTATAAAAGGTTTAATGGTTATATATTGCATATTTTATTTAAAATAATTAATTTTGTAAATTTATTTTTTTATAATTTAATATGTTAAATAAAATATATTGATTTCTTAATTCTTCTTTTCCCTTCTTTTCCTTTTCGGGGACGAAAAGTTTTGAGTGGGGGAGAGTGTAACGACCCATGAATTTTAATAATTAAGCTGGTTATTTTAAATTAAAATTTAGTAACTAAATTTAGATGAAAAAAAAAAGAATTTTTTTTTATAAGTTAATATTAAAATGAACGCTGAAATAAAATATATTGAAAAATAGTTGAATGAAAATGTATGTGAAGGTTTATGCAAGTTGATAAGTAACGATATTTGTGCAATACCTATTAATTGGGAAAAATTTGTAAAGTTATATTTGAGTGAAATTGTAAATTTGAAGTAAGTAATATGGTCATTGTTAAAATTATACATTACCTCAATGATTATTAAAAGGGTAACGGAGGTGAATGAAAATTTAATAGAAACAATGCAAATTTAAGGTTAATGATTTATGAACTTGCATAAAATTCCAATTATAGAAAATAAATCTAAATGTTTGTTTGGCTATAAATTGTACACAAGAAAATAAATGGATTAAGAATACAAATAGTAATTAGTGTACATACTTGGCAAATAACTGTAAGGTCATACTTTGTGGTATCTAGTAAATTTGGAATATAAATCTCAATAAATGTAATAAGGTATTGAAATGTATATTGTTTCCATAGGGTAATATAAAGAAATGAAACTTGCAACCTATGCTTGGAATAACGACCAAAATAAGTGAAATAGTGTTAATGCAAGTATTTGATTTATTTATGAGATAATAACGTGTAAATGGTAATTAATTTAAATTTGTGTATATATGGAATTTTAACCTGTGTTGTTAAGTAATAAACTTATAAACGCAAGAAAGGGAAAATAGGTAACAATCTATATATGTTATTTATTTTATTTAGTATGTAAATAAAAGTTGGAAATCAAATTGCAATTTAAGGAAATTAGGTAATACGTTAATTTGAAATAAATTTAATAAATACATTTATGAAATGTATTATGATTCAATGTTATATATACCCATAAAATGTCTATTTATTGAATAGCTAGATTTTTAAATCAATAAACAAATTTATTGAGGTTTCAATTTATAATTAATAACATTAATGGGGAATCAATTACAATTAATTGACATAAATTATGCAGTTAGGGTAGATTTGGTTTGTCCTTGAAGATGGTTAATTTATAAGATGAAATTTATGCTAAGCCTGTTTATTTTATGAAAAATTATTGATTTAATGATTTGGAAGCAAGAGTTATTATTTTGATTGAAGTGTAAAATTCAATAATTTATTGCAAATAAATGGAATTCAACATTTATTATTACGTTAATTGAAACTAGATGGAATGTGAGATATAGTTATAATAGAATTTGAATCAAATGTTGATTTCATCAGGTGTAATAATGAATTGAATAAAATACAATAAAGAAAGTACGTTAAATACAAGAATGGATAGAAAGTTTATTTATTTATTTTTGAGATGTATAAAGAAAATTTTTCATTTTGAATAAGTATAATTTTATATAACGGAAAAATTGAATTTTCGAATAATGTATACAAACGCACTTATTAGTATTCATATTTTAAAATATATCATAGGGTTCATGGTTGTGTAAATGTTATGGAATCAATTAGAAATTACCTTGTATTAAAAGTTTTACATTAATTATACATGTTTATATTTATTTTTACACTTTATATACGGTTAAAACTTGTAAATTTGTTTGCATTAATATCACGGTTACAGTGACCAAAAAAGTAAAGTAAATAATTTTTATAGTGCATATATATATATATATTCATAAATTAATAAAATTGGTTTGAGTAATATAAATAAATATATAGGTAGATTGGTTTGGTAATTGATTGATTGATTGTATATTGATTGATTTTTTTATCGATTGAGTAATATCATTAATTGATTGTTAAATTGATTGTTTAATTTGATTGCATTAATGGAGGATGCATATATTACCATAAAATGAATGTGTTGATAAAGAATTTAATGTTATAAATATGTGCATGTTTGGATTTATGGGAATGAATTAATCAAGTAAGATTCAAAATTTGGACCCCAAAGGTTTGTTTATAGTATATAAGTGGCCCTTCATTTTCTTAATATTTATTATCATATCCGCATTCTTTTTATTTTATTTTCTTTCGTTCCAAGTCATCCATGTAGGTTCCACTTGAGCATCCATTTGTTAAACTACTCATTCTTATTAATTTATAGTAACCTCGTATGATTGATTTCTAATTAATAACTGCCTCATTCTTTTCATTTGTTTCTTTTTTGTTTTCTCCATTACAAGTAGTTTTCCTGAAGTTTTTATTTTATTTTTAATGACATCCAAATTACTATTCATGCCATATCATTAGCATTTAATATTCTTTATTTCTAAACTTCATTTTGTTTACACATTATAAGTTCTTGTAGCTTTCTTTTATTGGCAATTCATTCTCTTGAAGCTTCATATTTAAAAACAGAAGATTTATTTTATCTTCATTTATATACTTATTCCTTTACATTACCTCTTTCAACACTACCGTTTTCTAAGGCTGTTCATATTTTTACTTATATTTCAATTCATACTTGGTTTATATATATTTTGTTAACTTTTCATTTATTTCTATCTTCATTCCTGCAGCCTTAATTTATTCTTCAAATCTCCTTATTATCTCTCATTTTAAATTTTTCCTTCCTCTTAAAATATTCATCTTCTTCAAATTTTATTCTAGTTCAAACTTTCTTCTTTCTTTTCAACTTTCTCTATAAATATCCAGCTATAAACCCAAGCCTTCCTAGTTCTCATTTGTTCTATAAGTACATCTCAATTCTCTCCTCCTCAGTGGTAGACAAACAAATCTTAGATCCAAATAAAAATTCCAAACCAAATCAAAAGCTAAAATTCAAACTCCTCAGAAAAATCTGGAAGCAAAACGCATGAGGAAGAGAGGGAAAGAAAGGGAGATGATGTGGCACTTGAAGGTGTTCTTTTATTTCTATTCTTTTTTTTTTGAATTTCAATCACCATTAATGCGTATAACTTTCTCCTACGAACGCCATTTCATGCAGGATTTCTTTTGTTAGGATCGTAATAAAATTTCTGACGTTTTGACGCTAGTTTGGACGGATTTGGAGACTGTGAAATTTTTGGGTCTAAATTGAATTTAAATTCGATTTAAATTCAAAAGATGAGTGTTTTAACACACTCACAACTTCTAAAAATTCTTATGTTCGTTAAATTGATTTGTGATGTGTTTAGAAATTTATTTATGACTGATTGGCATGTTTTAATCATCATCTCAGTAAATTGCATTTTATTTCATTAAATTGCTATTCATTTATTGCGTATTAACTGCTAGTTATATTTATGTTTATTTTTATTGCATATTAACTGCCAGTAAATTTATTTTTACTTTTGCATATAAACTGCCAATTAACAGTTATTAAATTTATTTTTGAATATAAACTGATAATTGATACAAGTTATTTATCACCTG
Organism: Allium cepa; assembly: GCA_030765085.1. NCBI lineage: Eukaryota > Viridiplantae > Streptophyta > Magnoliopsida > Asparagales > Amaryllidaceae > Allium > Allium cepa. The sequence goes on from CM060946.1 coordinate 177,717,932, forward strand.
TCATATATTGAGGTTTTGCTTAAATTGGATGATGATTATAAATAAATGTTTGAGATGGATGTTTGGTGAATGGATGATTGTCCTATATTTTAAAATCTGCAAGTTATCCTGCATTTCATTTCATTCGGGATTGCGGTTTGAAATGATATACAACTGCATTTTTATTTTTAAATTGCGAATTGAAATGATAAATATCCGTATCACAAGACCATAGGATAGAAATTTTATATAGGCACCGCGGTGTGTGTGTATATATATATAATTATTTTTGAAATAATTTTTATGGTTTGGATAGAATGCGGTTTAATACATATTAATTTTGATCTTCTATAAAATCTTATTTTATATACATACATAGTTGAATTATTGAATTTAAGCTATGAATTTGTTAAATAAAATAAATAAGTTGAATAATGGAGTTTTAATGATTTAAATCAATTAAGATTGGAAGGTAAATTGGAATTTATTTGGAATTGAGCTTATTTAAAAATTTAACTCCACAAGTTGGTGTAAACTTATTAAACTTGGAAATTTTAAAAGGTATGATATTTATATTTGGATTTTTATTCAAAATAAATTAAATGAATGTTTCTTGTATAAATAAATTGAAGGAAATGATTAAGTTGTTAGTAAATGGAGTATTTTAAATGATTTTTGATTTATTATGTAAACATTTCAAAACTAAATAACAGAAAAATGTATTGTTGAATATAAATTTCCAACCTTAAGTTTTGAAATTGTTAAATACTCAAAGTTAGAAATTTATTGAAATTGAAGTGGTTTATTCAACTGAAAATGAATTTAAAATTTATGGTTTTAGACTGAAATTATAAATAAATTGTAAAGTTGCGGAAATTATTTTTCTTTTATAAAAAAATTTTAATTCGACTATTTTATTCTATACTGTTTGAATATCCAAACCATTTAAGTTGGTAGTTATGGTTTTAAAGCTGTGGATTTCGAAGTATTATGTTTTGAGGAGTTAAAATTTAAAGGTATGGTTTCGAGATATTATAAATTTAAAGTGGTATGGTTTTAGAAAAAAAAAGATATATTTGAAATGATATCAATATTTATTGGGTTTTTAAAAATATAAATGATATCGTATTTATATAGTTTGAAAGAGGTATTATATTCTGGTTTTAAAGAATAAATTATTTTAAAATAACCGTGGTGTTATAATAACGTTTGGTTACTGAAGAGACCTGGATCGGAAGTTGTCATACTCTCTTCCAACTTCGAAAACCACTTTAACAACGGTGTATGCGGTGGAAATTCCAGAATGAAGTAGGTTGGTGACGGCGTTTCCTATAAGGTAAATACGTGGACCCAACTCCCGTGAGTTGGCATAAGGTGGCTAAAACAGGAGCGATTCTCGCGCCAATGAGGTCATTCCTCTAATCGAACGCACTCTTTCGATACTGTACTCTGACTTTGGATTGATTCGGTGGCCACTATTGATTTCTTTGACTTTGGGGGTGTTTGTTCGATGTGGGCGGTAGCTGCGGCTATGCGTTACCATCAGCCCGGATGCGTAATTGGTATATCTACCCTGGCATTGCCTAGTTGTGCTGTGTCACCTACCCTAGCGCGCCTTATACGTTTTTGGTTTTGTACCATACCTATGGAGTGCCCTCTGACGACGCCCAGTACGGGGGAGATTACGGTACTGTATAGACTACGGGAATATATAACTGTGTTAAGGTGGAAAATGTAAAGCCTTAACGCTATTTAAAAGTAAGTTTATTTTACAAATAGACAATATTATAATAGCGCAATATACTACAGAGTAAATAGTTTAACGGATCCTTAGGAGATGTAAATCCCAAGCATCCCTTGAGTTACTGCACTCATATTTATTCCTGTTGATTTAACTTACATAAGATCTTTTAGTTCTGACTCGAGTGTTTTGTCATTTCAATTCGCTCGGGTCAGTCCGAGCGTTTCAGGATTTGGAGATTTTATTTGGAGAACGAAGACGAAGATTTGTAGTATTATTATCTACTATATTATTCCACTACACTCGATATTGTTCCGCTGCATTGTATTGGTATGTGTAACTCTGATATTAATTGTGTAAGTAAAATCAAATATTTTGTAAAACAGCTTCATGAACTGTATATTTGATTATTATATTTTATCCTTCCGCTGTGAGATTCTGTTTTTTTATTTCTTTCTTGTTTTCTTATTTATCCCACAACAATCCGCCCTTCCGTATGGTTTGAATTAGCATGTGTGTCGATTTAAAGCGTACTAAAAGGCGGGACGTTACATTTAAACTAAAAGTCAAAGTTTGATTATTTTGACCAAAAATTCACTTTTTGGAAAATATTCTTTTTAGTCATGCTTTAGAATGATAATCCATATCAAAACTAAAGTTTATATTTAAAATAACAAAATTAATCATTCAAAATAAATAAAATAAGTTTTTAGATCAAAATTCAATTAAAATAATTAAAATATACAATTAAAAAAAATCACAAAATACAGGGTTGTTACACTCTCCCCCACTTAAAACTTTTCGTCCCCGAAAAGGAATGAGGTACGGGAAAGCATAGAAAAAGATAGAGTGAAACAAGATTAGGACAAGATGACAAGGAGAATGAAATTATACATGATAACTATTGTTATAGGTAAGTTTAACAAGGTGCATATTATCAAAGATTATAGAAATATTTCTAAACAGAAAGATTATAGAAAGATGCCTATACCAGTCTATAGCAAGATGAGGATGATGAGGACAACAAAAAAAATAGTTTGAAAAACAAAATAAGGACATAAATTTGAAAGCATGGAAATTTCAACTTAAATAGAGAATAAATCTTTTACACAAGTTAAATAAATCTTAACTATCTCATTTTCATTATCTTATTATCCAATCATCTAAAATTAACAATTTTTAAAACCATGGGTTTGAAAAATAATCATTTATTACACTCACAATGTACTTAATAAATTTAATTCTTCTTTATTCCTAATTAAATTAAATTTATTCCGCTCAATATATTTATCACTTATGTTAAATATATTTACACTTATTATAACTGCTTTCTTTTATTCTTAGTTCTTCTAACATTATTTTATTGTAAATTATTCAATTACTCTTTTATTCTATTTACCTCTGTTAATCATTTTATAATTAAAATTTAAGTATATAACATTTATTATAACCACTCAATTTTTATTTATAAAATCTTTTTATATTGTATATTGTCCAATTACATTGTTAACTTTTAAAAAACTAAGGTAAGTTATATTGGAATGCAATTGAGTATTATACAAATAAAACTTTCCAATTCAATCATTTCAAGCTTAAATCATTTATTCAAAAAAAATTGATTTTCTTTTTATAATTGAAATTATTCTTTAAAAATAAAATTTAAGAATTAAATTTCCGATTTCTTCAAACCATTTAGAGATAACTAAATGTATGTACATAGTTTATCAAATAAAATTTAAATCATATGTCTATATATATTATAAATCAAGTCATATTTTAGAAAATTCAAACCAAATTAAATTCCCAAAACAAAGCTGTAGCAAGACTACAGAACAGACTCTTCACTTCAAAACTCGAAAATGAACGTCAATGATGCTGCACTCATCACCGAAGTTATTTTCCAGCGACAAAGAGAAGAGCACTAATTTTGACCTTAAAATTCTTTGGAAACAAATTTCTATTCAAAAATACTTTATATAATATAACCTTTTAAAACTTTAAACACAAGGTTTGAACCCATCGGAAATTAAATTCTCAAATTTCTTGTTCTAAATTCATTTCACTTCACAAATCAAGTATTATCACTTCAAATAATCAATTTAAATCAGTTTATTAAGTTTCATAAATTTACTTATATATCAAATTTTATTTCATTAACCAAAATTTTAAAATATATTATGTCAGTTTGTTCTGTCAATGTGTTTTAGAAATCCTATCAATAGCGTTGATCAAACGAATCGATCAGAAACCCAAATCAACATCAACAACCCAAACAACACAATATATAAAACATTTTAATTTTAAATATTAGTTCACAAATACACCATACATGAACATATTTTCAACGAAGGATAGAGATTCAAATTTTGATTTACTCAAATCAAAGGAAATTCTGATTTAAAAATAAGTTGGAAAGAAGGATGACATGATTAAATAACTGAATAGGAACATGGATAAGCTTACATAAATCACGGGCAACCTTAACTGGGTCAACCGTGACTTAAATAATAAGATCGATGTGGATTTTTAGGGTAAATCTACATTCAGTCTCAAGAGTTAAAGTTTGGAATAACAAAAGATATTAGCATCTAAACCAAGGACAGATATAAATCTCTGGTGAATCGATGCTAATTGTAAAGGAGTTTTCCTCCTTTATCAATTCAATTTGAAATTGGCATCACCGCCGACTTACTAGAAAGATCACTCGAAGCGGAGTTATGGAATACTCCAGAGTCAAAAGAAGACGAATAGTGAGGGATACGAATGGATTTTCGAACCGTAGGGAACGTTCCAAATTCAAAGGAATCGAGTCAAAAGGGAGAGATTCAAACTCGAATGAAAGTGATTCTGTAAATACATTCACTCCATATGCTAAGTTTTTCCTAGAGCTACCAAAGGTCTGATACCAACTGTAACAACCAGGTATTTTCAACCATTCGCATCCATTATAAGTGTATAGGTAGATACTCATGCCGGAATTGAATTGCTCAAAATACCGTGTTGTAAATAAAAATTTGGAAAACCTCAGAACATACAGTAAATAAAAATCACAGATCATAGACACAGAGTAATAATAATGCAGCGGAAGTAAAAGAAATAGTAGTTCATGAAGCTACTATATAAAAATATCAGAGTTACATAAGATACAATAGAAGAAATAAAGTACAACAGAAGTTTAAATATGATAACCAAGTACAAGCTGAATAGAACAACCGAACTGAAAAGATGAAACTTGACAAGTAGATAATCTCCAGCGATTCAAATCTCCAGAAAGTGGAAATCCAAATCTGTGAATAACTCAGGCTGACCCGAGCGTTAATAAAAATACAAAAACTCGAATCAGGACATACATACTTATACAATGTAAGCCAACTCAAGTGAACTGTAGTAAAGGTACAAGTAACTTAGAAGATGCTTGGGACCGTCCATCCTCTAAGGATCCGTTAAACTATTTACTATGTAGTAATATACGCTATATACAGTAGTGTCCAATCAGAAAAGTATAATCATACAGAAAATAGCGTTAAGGGGATGGTAAACCTTAACGCGGTCGGATCTTTAAAACCAAAATCGTAGTGGGCTCGATATAAGGAGATGACACGGCACGCGAGGCAATGCCAGGGTGGATACACCGTTTGCACTTCCGGACCGGTGGTGACGGCAAGCCAGCAGCTTCCGCCCACCTCGAACAATACCCCCGAATCAAAGTGGCGCCACATATCGAATCACAAAAGTAACAGAATGGTTTCCTATGGAGCATGCTCGATGAAAGGGTGCGACCCTTTGTGTAGCCCGGTATAGCTCCTGTTTTAGTCATTTATGCCAACTCACGGGAGTTGGGTCCACGTAATATACCTTGAGAACGTCACCACCATCCTACTTCATTCTGGAATCCCCATCGCGTACACAGTTGTTAAAGTGGTTTTCGGTATTGGCCGGCTATAAGACAATATCCGATCCCGGTCTCTTTAACAACCAATCATTATAATAACCCGTAGTTATAACTATAAAACAATATTTTATACTTCAAAATAAAATATCATTTCAACCCAAATCTTTATCAAAATAAAGATTAAATCATTTCTAAACCATTTCAATATATCAACATACCATATCCTTCAAATTCAAATATTTATCAAAATAAATATCAAGTCATTTCAAATCATTTCAATATATTAAATTATCATATCCTTTCAAAACTTCCTTTCAAATCATTTTAATATATCAAAATATCATAACCTTTCAAAACTTCGTTCAAAATATCTTATCTTTCAGCACTTCCTTTCAAATTATTTTAATATCAAAATGTCATATCTTTCAAAACTCCATTTTCAAATCATTTTAATATATCAAAATATCGTATCTTTTCAAACCACATTTCAATCATTTAATATATCAAAATATCAGAACCACATTCATTTCAAATCATTATTCATTTTATTCAATTTAAAATACCATTTCAATTCACATTTCAAAATAGTTTATATTCAAAAAAAATCATTTTTAATCATTAAAATGAAGTTATTATGTTCAATAATTAAATTATTAAATTTTCAAAATTTTCAACTTCCAAAGTTCATTTATCCACTTAAGTTTATCAAAACAGTGAAAATTCACTTTTCGTGACATTTAGAAAACGCTACGGAAAGATACATTCAAAACAGTTCAATTTAACAAAAGACAACATTTTAAAATGTTGTAATAGGGTTTACTTAAATTTCAAATAAACTTAGTTAAATTCAAAAATTATAGCACTTACAAAAATTTCTATAATAGCTTTTAATTCAATTTAGCTTTTTAGTTCATTATCATCAACTACAGCATTTACAAATGCTGTAATATCATTTACATTGTAATTAATAGCATTTCAAAAATGCAGTCAATTAACTTCAAATATTCAATATAATTTCTCAACCAATTATAATTTTTTGTTTAAAACATTTTTAACTCATAAAATCATACATTTTCACATTTATAAACATAATTTAATTTTCCTCAAGTTCATGATTTTATAAAGTTAAATCTCCATACAAAAATCAAGATTTAATAATAATTCACTTATTAAATTGCAATGTTCAATTTTAAATTCATTGCATTAAATTTCAACTTAACACTTAAGTTCAAATTCTCAAATATAACTTAGTTTTATTTTTATTTACTTAACTAAAAGTTCACTTTTAAGTCAATTTCATAAATTTCTAATTTAGTTATATTTCAAAATTTCAACTTAAAGCATTCATTCATTTCACATTTCAACTTTATTAAAAATCATTAATATGATATAAAATCACTTTAAATTAATTTAAATTCAAATTATCATAAATTTATCATAATTTCATATTCAATTTAATTTCCAATTATAATTAAATCAAATTTTCCAAAATAACTTACATTCAAAATTTTCTAACTTTTTCATTAATTCATTTCACTTACAATTATTCAAAAAATCAATAATATTTTACAAAAATCCTTTTTAATTAGATTTAAATCAAAATATTTTAATATTTACATTTCTAAAATAATTTTAAATTTTTTAGAAAACGTATATTAACTACGGGTCTGTATATAATTTTCTACGCTAGGTAAAGTGATACGGGTAATATATCATTTCAACCCGTAATTTACAAAGAAAATCCGGGTTTAAACATTTCAAACCCGCAGTCCCAAGTAAATAAAAATAAATTGAAAATCGCTCAGGCCTATCATTTCAGCCCATAACGATTTTCCCCTATTCTAAAGTCCGTTCGGGTATGTATCATTTCAACCCATAGTGATTCTAATATAAAGGGAACTTGCAGTGTGATAAACTGATAAAATATACAGAATAGCATGAAATAACAGTAACATATGATACAACAGGTGTAATAACAGGTGTGAACATCATATGATAATAATATAAGCAGTTATAACATGTTAATATAGTTATACAGATTCACAGGGTGTAACAACTCGCATATTTATCGAGTTTGTATTTAAATATTTTATTTAGATATTAACTCGTTAATCGGATTTTGGTCCGAAAAGCTACTTTTTGCAAACGGTCAAATTAGGACTCGAGACCACTTCCATTGAGTTCGAAATGTCGTTTACAACTTTTTAAGTATAAACATCGATAGGTTTGGAGTTAGTGAAATTTCACTAACTTTTCCCGCTTTGGACTTTGGGTTAGTTTAGCCTATTAAGCCCAAGTTCCAACCCTCTTCTCCTCACTCTTCATAAATTTCCTAACTAATCAAGCTTTGGCATTAATGGTGGAGGGAATGGGAAATTAAAACTCCAAGCACAAATTCAATTGCAAATCCAACATTCAACTCCAAATTCAAGTAGAAGATATTGGATTCAAGCTTTGGATTGCTTCTCCTTGCTTTCAAGCTTCATCTTCATAAACTTTAGTGCAAAGGTGAGATTTTTAACTCACATTCTTGTCTATAACTATCTTGGGTTGTTGGGAATGATTTCCTATCAATTTAGCATGAATATTTGCTTTTGGTTTGGATTGGATTGGCGAGAAACTCCGATTTTTGGCGTTTTGGCGAAATTTCTGCATGTAGGTCGTTCTGGCCATTTTTAGGTCGTTCGGATTTAGGTCGTGTGGGACTTAGGTCGTAGGTCGCATACGAGATAGCTCCTAGATCGTTCTGACCACTTTTCGTGTGTTCGGAGTTAGGTCGTTCACGACCTAGTACTTAGGTCGCTCGTGAGTTGGTGGCGTAGGTCGTAGGTCGTTTAACTCTTAGGGCGTTAGGCCTTGTGAGTGGAGTTAGGTCGCCTGCTTTCCTTAGGTCGTAAGTCGCGTGTGTCTTAGGTCGCGCATCGCCTTAAGTCACTCGACCTGCTCTCACCTTAGGTCGCGCCATCCTTTAGGTCGCGTACCATACTTTAGGCCGTTGTCCCTTAGGTCGCTTGCACCTTAGGTCGGCCTCGTTAGCTCGCAGATCCTCTAGGTCGCGTGGCCTTTAGACCGTAGGTCGTTAGGTCGCAAGACCTTAGGTCGCCTGACCACCTAGGTCGCTTGGCCTCTTCACTGCTTAGGTCGTTAAACCCTTCCTCTTTTGGGTCGCTCCCCTTTATTTCTTAGGTCGTGTGGCCTTAGGTCGTGATATTTATAGGTCGCGGCAAAGTTAGGTCGCTCGACCCATGTTTCCGTTAGGTCGCTCGATCCTTATTGTCGATAGGCCGCGTGCTTTCTTAGGTCGCGTACCTTTAGGTCGCGTGTCCCCTCTACCCCGTTAGGTCGCAAAGAACTTTAGGTCGCTCGACCTCCTTACCCACTAGGTCGCGCACTTAGTTAGGTCGCTCAGCCATTGTGTTAGGTCGCGTGCACCCTTAGGTCGTTTGACCTCATTTTGCTTTAGGTTGTAGGCCTCTTGCCTTCACTTAGGTCGTACCGTTTTGTCGGGGCGCTGCCCCCTGGACCCCCGCGACCTGACCGGGCAGGTCGAACCCCGTAAGCGGTGGCGTTGCCCCCGCACCCCCACCTTGGGGGGTTGCCACCCCCCTGGACCCCCCCTCCGTAGGGGATCTTATATGAAAAACATTGAGCTGATTTCCTTGGATTTTATTTCTGAGTTTATTTTATCTTTATTTATCAGTATTTTAACTGTATTTAAAATTACAAAAAGAATTAGAGAAATATGAAGAGTTTAAAACCTTTCATTTACCTTTGACTTTTTACCTCCCTGCCTTTTCATTTTTCAACCTCCACTTACATTCAATTGTGGCCGTTCCTTATACTATCTTCATCCGTATCTTTTTTTTCTTCATTTTTCACGAAAATTCTTCCTTCTCATCTCTGAAAATTTGAGCCTCCATCATCTCCAAGAGTTTGGTAAAATTCCTTTTCTTTTCCATTGCTTTTCTACTTGTTTATGTTGTTTTCACTTGCTTTCTCACCTTTGTAGCTCAGCCCCTTGCTCCTCCTTCACCATGGCTGCCACCACCACCACCTGAGCCAGCCTCCACCACCTCCTCTACAGCCCCAAGCCACTGGCCATGCACCCATGTGACCAAATCCAACAATATCTACACAAACTTCACCTATATGCACCATAGCCAATCACCTATGCCTTCATCACTTTCAACCACCCTTTGGCCGCCACCTACTCCACCTCCACCATCCATGGATGACCTGGAACCCACTGCCACACCATCCTACAGCCAACTACAGTGATGGCCGCACCATGCTAGCTTGTGGCCGAACCCATATGTTGCATAGGATCCATGGTAGTTGCATTGTAGTGTTAGTTCCATGCACCTATCTCTCTACCATACTTTGCTCCATCATTTTCCCATGCTAGGCCGACCTTTAGGAACCCAGACCAGATCCAAACCATGCCTTTAGCCGTGCCATTTCAGATCTGGAGCTGAAGCATAGGTGGTAGAAAGCAAGTGCAAACACTTTGGATTTGTTTATGCATCCAATTCTATCATTGTTTAATGGTATTTTGTGTTGAAACTTATGTGTTATTATACTTGTTTTGTTGAATGTATCCAAGGGAATTGATACTTTGGCTCTCCCACTCATCTTTGTGTCGTGTTATCGTTCTTGTTGGGATCTCATTCGTGCATTCGTTGTTGTGTCTCCAGCTCAAACATGTGAGTTATCCTCACAAGACAATATGTACATATATAACTAGTAAATTGACCCCTTTTGAATCTGTAAAATGCATTATCATGTTACATATGCTATATTATGATTATATGATGTTCACCCATGCTTAAACACCTATTATAACATCTGTTACTGTTATATTATGTTGTTCTGTTATTTTTATCAGTTTATCACACTGCAAGTTCCCTTTAGATTAGAATCACTATGGGTTGAAATGATACATACCCGAACGGACTTTAGAATAGGGGAAAATCGTTATGGGCTGAAATGATAGGCCTGAGCGATTTTCATTTTATTTCATTTACTTGGGACTGCGGGTTTGAAATGATAAAACCCGGATTTTCTTTGTAAATTACGGGTTGAAATGATACATTACCCGTATCACTTTACCTAGGCTAGAAAATTATATACAGACCCGTAGTTAAAATATATTTTTCTAAAATTTTTAAAAATATGTTTGAAATGTAAATATTATAATATTTTGATTTAAAACATAATTAAAAATGATTTTTGTAAAGTATTATTGATTTTATAGGTTAAATAAATTATGGAAAAGTTAGAAAATTTAAATGTAAGTTATTTTGGAAATTTTGATTTAATTATAATTGGAAATTAAATTAAATATGAAATTATGATAAATTTATGATAATTTGAATTTAAAATGATTTTATATTATATTATTGATTTTTGAGTAAAGTTAAAAAATGAAAGGGATGATTATTTAAGTTGAAATTTTGAAATATAACCAAATGGGAATTTGTGAATTTGGCTTAAAAGTGAATTTTAAGTTAAGTGAATAAAATTGAAATTAAGTTATATTTTGAAATTTATACTTAAGTGTTAAGTTGAAATTTAATTTAATGAATTTAAATTTGAATGTTGAAATTTAATAAGTGAATTATTATTAAATCTTGATTTTTTAATGGAAATTTAACTTTATAAAATCATGAACTTAAGGAAAATTAAATGTTGTTTGTAAATGTGAAAATGTATGATTTTATAAGTTAAAAATGTTTTAAATAAAAATATAATTGGTTGTGAAATTATGTTGAACATTTGAAGTTAATTAACTGCATTTTTGAAATGCTATTAATTGCAATTTAAATGATATTACAGCATTTGTAAATGATGTAGTTGATGATAATGAACTAAAAAGCTAAATAGAATTAAAGGCTATTATAGCAATCTTTTTAAGTGCTATAATTGTTGAATTTAACTAAGTTTATTTGAAATATTAAGTAAACCCTATTACAACATTTTTAAAAATGTTGTCTTTTGTTAAATTGAACTGTTTTGAATGTAACTTTCCGTAGCGTTTTCTAAATGCTGCGAAAAGTGAATTTTCACTGTTTTGATAAACTTAAGTGAATAAATGAACTTTGGAAGTTGAAATTTTTGGAAATTTAATAATTTAATTATTAAATATAATAACTTCATTTTAATGATTTAAAATGATTTTTGAAATATAAACTGTTTGGAAATGTAAATTGAAATGGTATTTTAAATTGAATAAAATGAATAATGATTTGAAATGAATGTGGTTTTGAAAAGATATGATATTTTGGTTTATTAAAATGATTTGAAATGTGGTTTTGGAAAGATATGATATTTTGATATATTAAAATGATTTGAAATGAAGTTTTGGAAAGATATGATATTTTTGATATATTAAAATGATTGAAATGACTTGAAATGGATATGATATTTTTGATATATTAAAATGATTGAAATGACTTGAAATGGATATGATATTTTTGATATATTAAAATGATTGAAACGAGGTTTTGAAATGATATGATATTTTGATATATTAAAATGATTTGAAATGTGGTTTTGAAATGATATGATATTTTGATATATTAAAATGATTTGAAATGTGGTTTTGAAATGATATGATATTTTGATATATTAAAATGATTTGATAAGAATTTCTGGAAAGATATGATGTTTTAAAATGGTTTGGAATTAATTTAATCATTATTTTGATAAAGATTTGGATTTGAAATGATATCCTATTTTGAAGTATAAACATTATTTTAAAAGTTATAACTACGGGTTATAATAACGATTGATTGGCAAAGAGACCGGGATCGGATATCTGGCATACTCTCTGTCGATACCGAAAACCACTTTGACAACCGTGTACGCGGTGGAGATTCCAGAATGAAGTAGGATGGTGGCGACGTTCTTGAGGTATATTACGTGGACCCAACTCCCATGAGTTGGCATAAGGTGGCTAAAATAGGAGCGATCTCGGGCCAAGTGAGGTCATTCCTCCGATCGGACACATTCCATCGATACTATACTCTTACTTGTGATTGATTAGATGGCCATCCTCCGATTTTGATTGGGAGTGTGTTCCGAGGTGGGCGTATGTGGCTGCTGCGTTACCACCAGCCCGTGTGCGTAATTGGTATATCTACCCTGGCATTGCCTTGTGTGCCGTGTCACCTACCATACCGAGCCTTTACTACGAGTTTGTTTTTCTCCCGTAGCCCGTGTGGTATCCTCTGACAGTCACCCGGAGTGGAGATGGCATGATATTGGATGGACTACTGGGACTATTATGTGTGAAGGGTGATATGGTTAGCCTGGAACGCTATTTAAAAGTATGTTTATTTTACTGTAGACATTATTATAATAGCGAAATATTACTACATAGTAAATAGTTTGGCGGATCCTTAGAGGATGGGCGGTCCCAGACATCCTTTAAGTTACTTATACCTTATTAAAGTTCACTTGAGTTGGTTTACATTAGATAAGTATATATTGTCCTGACTCGAGTGTTTGTATTTTTATTTACGCTCGGGTCAGCCTGAGTTATTCACAGATTTGGATTCCACTTTCTGGAGATTGGAATCGCTGGAGATTATCTGCTTATCTAGTTTTATCTATTCCAGTTCTGTTGTTCTATTCAGCTTGTACTTGGTTATCATCTTAAGAGTTCTGTTGTACTTTATTTAGTTTGTTGTATTTTATTTAACTCTGATATATTTACATAGTAGCTTCATGAACTGCTATCTCTTTACTTCCGCTGCTTTTCTTACTCTGTGTCTGTGTTCTTTGATTTTTATTTACTGTATATTCTGAGATTTGCCAAATTTTATTTACAACGCGGTATTTTAAGCAATTCAAGTCCGACATGTGCGGATGCGAATGGTTGAAAATATCGGGTTGTTACATATTACCATGTTATTACCATGTTAAAACTGTAAATTTTCACCTGACATCTGATACATGACTGTATATTGTGATATTGACATTGTTTATATTATTTCTGTATATGATCACACTGCAAGTTCCTTGTTAGGATAAAAATCATTATGGGCTGAAATGATTGGCCTGAGTTATTTTATTTATTTATTTAAACTTGGGATTGCGGGTTTGAAATGATAGAACCCGGATTTTTACCTTTTAAACTGCGGATTGAAATGATACATATCTGTATCACTTGACCTAGGTTAGAAAACTATATACAAACCCGTGGTTATTCTATAAAGTGCTTTGAATATTTTAAGTATTTTAAAAATATAAAATTATGAAATTTGATTTAAATAGATTTTGAAAGGTTTTAAAATAAATAAATTATGATTTTTCTATGTGTTAAAAATGTAATTTATGAATGGATTAACTGGATTTTTGAAATATAACTTATGTTTGAAATTTGGAATTTTGACTAAAAATGATATTTAAGTTACATGAATAAAATGGACTTTAATTTTATTTGGAAAATGGTAAATATGATAAATTGATTTATATTTGAATTTAAGTGATTTATTAAAGAATTATTGATTTTCCATAAATTTAAGTGGTTGAATAAATGACTGTTGAAAATGAAATTTTAAAATATAACTTGACTTGAAAATGTGAAATTTGAGTTTTAACTAAAGATTTTAAATTAATTAAATAAACTGGAAGTTTAGTTAAATTTGTGAAATGGTAATATAAATCTGAAATGTTAGGTTTTAATTTATGAAAGAAACGTATAGGTTTTAATTTATGAAAGGAACGTATAGGTTTTAATTTATGAAAGAAACGTATAGGTTTTAATTTATGAAAGAAACGTATAGGTTTTAATTTATGAAGGAAACATATAGGTTTTAATTAATGAAAGAACGTATGGTGTTCTAATTAATGATAGGAACATGTAAATTCCTAATTAATGAAAGGAAGGTATAAGTTTTAATTAATGAAAGAAACGTATAAGTTTTTAATTAATGAAAGAAACGTGTAAAGTCCTAATTAATGAGAGAACATGAAAGTTTTAATTAATGCAGGAACATGAAAAGTTTTAACTAAGAAAGAAACATGTAAAGTTTAAAGTAGCGTGGTATTGATTTAATTAATAAATATTCATTATTGTAATATGAATATAAAATTTAAAATGTACATTTGACACGTAGATTTTAATCAATGTAATGGTGTATTTTAAATTGATTAAAATGATAAATGTTACTTACTGTAATAATAAAATGTAAGTTGATAACGTAAATTTGATAAGAAAATTTTAATTTATGTGAATGGCATACTTTAAATGATTAAAATAACAAAATTTCTTTATTGTAATAATAATGTAAGTTAATAAGGTGCTTTTAACTTAACATAAGAATTTCGGTTTAAATTGTATATTACAGTAAGAAAGTTTATTTAACTATAAGGCTATGATAAATTGACATGTTAAAATTTTAAGCTTATCAATACTTTGATTATATACAATGTAAAGTGGAAAGTAGTACATTCCAAAAATGCTATGATTCCTTAATGTAACATTTCCAAAATGCAATGATAATTTAAAGGAATATTTCAAGTTTAATAAATTTAAAGAAATATTCAATGATTTGAAAATTTGGGTTTTATTTGAATGATATAATATTGAATTTTTTTTTGGAATGGAAATGATACAATTGTGATATTGTTTTGAAATGAGTATGATATTTTGGTCTTGAAAGTATAAATTATTTGAAATAAATATCCATGGGTTATAATAACGATTGGTTGTTAAAGAGACCGGGATCGGATATTGTCTTATAGCCGGACAATACCGAAAACCACTTTAACAACTGTGTACGCGGTGGAGATTTCAGAATGAAGTGGGATGGTGGCGACATTCTCGAGGTATATTACGTGGACCCAACTCCCGTGAGTTGGCATATATGCCTAAAACAGGAGCTATACCGGGCTACACAAAGGGTCGCACCCTTTCATCGAGCATGCTACATCGGAAACTATTCTATTAATGTTGTGATTCGATTCGGTGGCGCCACTTTGATTCGGGGGTATTGTTCGAGGTGGGCGTAAGCTGCTGGCTTGCCGTCACCACCGGTCCAGGAGTGCAAACGGTGTATCCACCCTGGCATTGCCTCGCGTGCCGTGTCATATCCTTATATCGAGCCCACTATGATTTTGGTTTTAAAGATCCGACCGCGTTAAGGTTCACCATCCCCTTAACGCTATTTTCTATATGATTATACTTTACTGATTAGACACTACCGTATATAGCGTATATTACTACATAGTAAATAGTTTAACGGATCCTTAGAGGATGGGCGGTCCCAAGCATCCTTTAAGTTACTGATGCATTTTTTTACTGTTCACATGAGTTAATTTACAGTTTATAAGTATTTATGTCCTGACTCGAAGGTTTTGTGTTTTCCTTTACGCTCGGGTCAGATTGAGTGAGTTAGCATTCCAGATTCACCTTCGGCGTTGGAGCTTTCCTTGAAGATCCAGCCTTCTATTTTGTTTCAGTATCCAGTGTTTCAGTGATGTATCTTGTTACTCTTCTGTTGTATCTTATTTAACTCTGATGTATCTCATATTTATATTGTAGCTTCATGAACTACTATCTCCTTTTCTTCCGCTGCATTTTTATATAATCTGTCTCTGTGATCTGTGATTTTATTTACTGTATATTCTGAGATTTGCCAAATTTTTATTTACAACGCGGTATTTTGAGCTATCCAATTCCGGCATGAATGTCTACCTATACACTTATAATGGATGCGAATGGTTGAAAATATCGGGTCGTTACAGTTGGTATCAGAGCTTTGGTTAGCTCTAGGCAAAACTCAGCATATGGAGTAGATGTATTTACAGAATCACTTTCATTCGAGTTGAATCTCTCTCTTTTGACTCGATTCCTTTGAATTTTGGAACGTTCCCTGCGGTTCCAAAAATCCATTCTTATTCCCCGCTACTCATCTTCACTTGATTCTGGAGTATCCCATAACTCCACTTCGAATGATCTTTATAGTGAATTGGCGGTCCCGCCAATCTCAAAAAATTTCTTGTAAAAGGAGTGAAACTCCTTTACAACAGCATCGATTCACCAAAAATTTTATATCCGCGGTTTAGATGCTAGTATCTCCTATTATCCGAAACTCTATCTCTTGAGGTCGAATGTAGATTTACCCCAGAAAATCCACTTCGATCTTATACTTTAAGTCACGGTTGACCCGATTAAGGTTGCCCGTGATTTATTTTTGCTTATCCGCCTCCCTACTCTATATTTAATCATCTTGTATTTTGTTTCCAACATATTTTCAAACATTTTGAATTGTATTTGTCAATCTATATTTTGTATATATATTGTGTTGTTTGAGTTGTTGATGTTGAGTTGGGTTTCCGATCGATTCGTCTGATTAACACTATCGATAGGATTTCTAAAGCACTTTGACAGAACAAACTGACACGATATTATTTTAAAATTCGGTTAATGAAATAAAATTTTGATATACATATTTATGGAACTTAATAAAATGATTCAAATTGATAATTTAAATGATAATACTTGATTTATCATTTATTGTTCTATAAATGAATTTATAAATAATTGTTTATAAATTTATGTGGGAACTTAAATGAATTTAGAAAAAGAAATTTGAGAATTTAATTTCCGATGGTTCCAAACCTTTTGTTTAAAAGTTTAAAGGGATATAATATTTAAAAAAAATTCAAATAGAAATTTATTTCCAAAGAATTTTAAGTTTAAAATTAGTACTCTTCTCTTTGTCGCTGGAAAATAACTTCGGTGATGACTCCAGCATCATCGACGTTCATTTTCGAGTTTCGAAGTGAAGAGACTGTTATGTAGTCTTGCTACAGCTTTGTTTTGGGAAATTAAATTGATTTGAATTTCTAAAATATGACTTAATTTATAATATATATAGATATATGATTGAATTTTGATTTGACATATTATATATATATTATTACTTATCTCTAAATGGTTTGAAGAAATCGAAAATTTAATTCTTAAATTTTATTTTTAACAATAATTTCAATTATAAAAAGAAAATCAAAAAAATTTGTATAAATGATTAAACTTGAGATAATTGAATTGGAAAGTTTTATTTGTATGACACAATTCCATTCCAATATAACTTACCTAATTTCAGAAGTTAACAATGTAATTGGGTAATATACAATATAAAAAGATTTTATAAATAAAATTTTGGTGGTTATAATAAATGTTATACACTTAAATTTTAATTATAAAATGATTAACAGAGGTAAATATAATAAAGGGTAATTGAATAACTTACAATAAAATGATGTTAAAAGAACTAAGAATAAAAGAAAGCAGTTATAATAAGTGTAAGTATATTGAACATGAGTGATAAATATATTGAGAGGAATAAATTTAATTTTATTAGGAATAAATAAGAATAAAATTTATTAAATACATTGTGAGTGTAATAAATGATTATTTTTCTAACCCATGGTTTTAAAAAAAATTGTTAATTTTAAGATGATTGGATAATAAGATAATGAAATTTGAGATAGTTAAGATTTATATAACTTGTGTAAAATTTTATTTTCTATTTAAGTTGAAATCTCCATGCTTTCAAATTCATTTTCTTATTTTGTTTTTTAAACTATCTTTTGGTTGTTCTTATCGTCCTCATCTTGCTATAGACTGGTATATGCATCTTTCTATGATCTTTCTGTTTAGAAATCTTTCTATAATCTTTGATAATCTCCACCTTGTAAAACTTACCTATAACAACAGTTATCAGGTATAACTTCAATCTTCTTGTCATCTTATCTTAATCCTATTTCACTCTATCTTTTTTGTGCCCTTCCATACCTTATTCCTTTTCGGGGACGAAAAATTTTGAGTGGGGGAGAGTGTAACAACCCTGTATTTTGTAATTGTTTTATTGTATAGTTTAATTATTTTTAATGTAAGATTTTGATTTAAAAACTTATTTTACTTATTTGAATTGATTAAATTTATTATTTAAATATAATCTTGATTTTTATGAGTTATAATTCCAAACTTGTGTAAGTTGAATATTTGCCTGAAATGCTGATTTTGGTCAAAATAGTCAAACTGTGACTTTCAACTTAAAATTTTAAAAGTCTAAAAATTTATTTTTTTCATTTATTTAAAGACTTTGGCTTTTGTTTTCTTAAAAATCTAATTTTGAAAATTTTCTTGAAATGATTTCTGATCATTTGTCCAAATAAAAATAAACAATGTCTGAAAATTTGATTTGGATAAAAAGTTTAACTTTAATAGAAATTCTAAATTTTATAATTCTAAAGGCAAAATTTTCATCTTGAACTGTATACAATTGTGTAACATTTGTTTCACTTTTGTTTTGGTCAGATTTGTTGTATACTTTTTTTTTTAAAAAAGGTTAGTAATAATTAGTGTGAAACGGGAAATAAACTTTACATTTCTTTTACATATGTTTACATCTGTTTCTTAACTTTATATTTAACAATCAATTGGATGAAGCTAAATCAAATGTTATTAATTATGGTATAATAGCTATTAAATTTTGGTTTAAAGTGATGGTTTATTTTTCCTAATAGAAACATTAGTATTTTAAATTTATTTAATAAGAGAAACAAAATAATTTGTACGTTACTTTGGGCATATATTTAATTGTTGCTCTTGCCTTTTCGTTATCTATTTGATTTTTTTCTTGCGTTAACAATGCAAAGTTTTCAGCCGTATATTCTCTTTTGAGAATCCAAAATCTTGCTCAAATCTTGCCTTAAATCATTTCCGTGTGTGAATTATTTCTTTCCCTCTTGCCTCCCATACGTTTCCACCTATTGGATAGAATTAAATTGCCTCTACCGTTCAAGCATTTTACTCTTGCCTGCCCTCTACATAAATTAGTGAGCAAATGCTAATATATATTTCACGTTCAAAAGTTCCATACCACAAATTATTCATTTTGCTTCCATCAAAATTTGCATGAGCATCTCCTGAAGGTATGAACCGGCGCATGCCTTTCCTTTCATTTTTTTTTTCTCTTTTTTCTTTCTTTCTTCTTTTCACTCTTGTTTTATTTCATTTGTTCTCCTTTCATTGTTTTGCTTTATCCTATTGCCTGCCACCGTGCTTGGCCATTAACCATATTTTTCTGACCCTACCCACGCCAGACCACCGAGCCTTGTTTGAGAAAAAAAAGGAATGAAAAAATTCCATTTTTGTCGCCTTTGTATTTTGTTTTTGAAGTAATATTGCCACCGAGCCTTGTTTTGAAAAAAAAAGGAAATGAAAAAAAAAGTTGCTTTTGTCACTTTGTATTTTTGAAGTTATAATCTATTTTTCCACTGGCCCTTGTTCTAGAAAAAAGAAATGAGAAAAAAAAAATTGTTTTGCTACCTCTGTAATTTGGCATTCTAGTCTATATTCCCTCTGCCCTTTTGTTTGAAAAAAAAAGAAATGAACAAAATTTGTTTTGTCACCTTTGTTTTGAAGTTATAGTCTATTTTAAAAGTGGTCTTGTATTTTTAAAGTCATAATTTATTTTGTTTTTATAAAATTAAATAGAAAAGGAAATTTGAAAGGCCTTAAACTTTCTATCTTTCTATGGGCCTTTATAGTCCATCCTTTTACTTTTAACCTAACCTTTCACCAATTAACCCTAACACCTCCTCATATCATCTCCTACCACTTCACATTTTTGTGCTTGCCATGCCTTTGTGATGCCAAACCAGATCCTTTTCCACCTGAAAACATGTGTGGCCTAGCCCTAAGCATGTATGGCCGAGCATACACGGAGTTGTGGTCAAGCAAAAGTGGTTGAAAAGCTTGGTAATGTCATTTGTTGCTTCTACTTTTCTATTGTTTAACAAATCTTTATATTGTATGCATATGTTTATATGGTCTTGTTTATTTGTTGTATACAAGATCATTATCAAGGCTTTCCATTCATTCAATTCAAATCGTGTTGGTCGTGCTTTTGGAATCGCTCTTGTGTTTGTTGTTTTGGTCTCTAGCTTCGAAAAGGTGAGTCTTTCTCACTCTGACATATATACTTACGAAAAGTGGATTGATGACAAGTGTTTAGTAATTTAAAATGTTTATGCAAGTTAATGATGATCATATGATATGCTATGCCGTGTTATTACCATGTTATTACCATGTTAAAACTGTAAATTTTCACCTGACATCTGATACATGACTGTATATTGTGATATTGACATTGTTTATATTATTTCTATATATGATCACACTGCAAGTTCCCTGTTAGGGTAAAAATCATTATGGGCTGAAATGATAGGCCTGAGTTATTTTATTTATTTATTTAAACTTCGGATTGCGGGTTTGAAATGATAGAACCTGGATTTTTACCTTTTAAACTGCGGATTGAAATGATACATATCTGTATCACTTGACCTAGGTTAGAAAACTATATACAGACCTGTGGTTATTCTATAAAGTGCTTTGAATATTTTAAGTATTTTAAAAATATAAAATTATGAAATTTGATTTAAATAGATTTTGAAAGGTTTTAAAATAAATAAATTA
Organism: Allium cepa; assembly: GCA_030765085.1. NCBI lineage: Eukaryota > Viridiplantae > Streptophyta > Magnoliopsida > Asparagales > Amaryllidaceae > Allium > Allium cepa. The sequence continues at coordinate 177,739,040 of CM060946.1, forward strand.
TGATTTTTCTATGTGTTAAAAATGTAATTTATGAATGGATTAACTGGATTTTTGAAATATAACTTATGTTTGAAATTTGGAATTTTGACTAAAAATGATATTTAAGTTACATGAATAAAATGGACTTTAATTTTATTTGGAAAATAGTAAATATGATAAATTGATTTATATTTGAATTTAAGTGATTTATTAAAGAATTATTGATTTTCCATAAATTTAAGTGGTTGAATAAATGACTGTTGAAAATGAAATTTTAAAATATAACTTGACTTGAAAATGTGAAATTTGAGTTTTAACTAGAGATGTTAAATTAATTAAATAAACTGGAAGTTTAGTTAAATTTGTGAAATGGTAATATAAATCTAAAATGTTAGGTTTTAATTTATGAAAGAAACGTATAGGTTTTAATTTATGAAAGGAACGTATAGGTTTTAATTTATGAAAGAAACGTATAGGTTTTTATTTATGAAAGAAACGTATAGGTTTTAATTTATGAAAGAAACGTATAGGTTTTAATTTATGAAAGAAACGTATAGGTTTTAATTAATGAAAGAACGTATGGTGTTCTAATTAATGATAGGAACACGTAAATTCCTAATTAATGAAAGAAAGGTATAAGTTTTAATTAATGAAAGAAAGGTATAAGTTTTAATTAATGAAAGAAACGTATAAGTTTTTAATTAATGAAAGAAACGTGTAAAGTCCTAATTAATGAGAGAACATGAAAGTTTTAATTAATGCAAGAACATGTAAAGTTTTAATTAAGAAAAAAACATGTAAAGTTTTAAGTAGTGTGGTATTGATTTAATTAATAAATATTCATTACTGTAATAGGAATATAAAATTTAAAACGTACATTTGACATGTAGATTTTAATCAATGTAATGGTGTACTTTAAATTGATTAAAATGATAAATGTTACTTATTGTAATAATAAAATGTAAGTTGATAACATACATTTGATAAGCAAATTTTAATTTATGTGAATGGCATACTTTAAATGATTAAAATAATAAAGTTTCTTTATTGTAATAATAATGTAAGTTAATAAGGTGCTTTTAACTTAACATAAGAATTTTGGTTTAAATTGTATATTACAGTAAGAAAGTTTATTTAACTATAAGGCTATGATAAATTGACATGTTAAAATTTTAAGCTTATCAATACTTTGATTATATACAATGTAAAGTGGAAAGTAGTACATTCCAAAAATGCTATGATTCCTTAAGGTAACATTTCCAAAATGCTATGATAATTTAAAGGAATATTTCAAGTTTAATAAATTTAAAGAAATATTCAATGATTTGAAAATTTGGGTTTTATTTGAATGATATAATATTGAATTTTTTTTGGAATGGAAATGATACAATTGTGATATTGTTTTGAAATGAGTATGATATTTTGGTCTTGAAAGTATAAATTATTTGAAATAAATATCCATGGGTTATAATAACGATTGGTTGTTAAAGAGACCGGGATCGGATATTGTCTTATAGCCGGACAATACCGAAAACCACTTTAACAACTGTGTACGCAGTGGAGATTCCAGAATGAAGTAGGATGGTGGCGACATTCTCGAGGTATATTATGTGGACCCAACTCCGGTGAGTTGGCATATATGACTAAAACAGGAGCTATACCGGGCTGCACAAAGGGTCGCACCCTTTCATCGAGCATGCTCCATCGGAAACTATTCTATTACTGTTGTGATTCGGTTCGGTGGCGCCACTTTGATTCGGGGGTATTGTTCGAGGTGGGCGTAAGCTGCTGGCTTGCCGTCACCACCGGTCCGGGAGTGCAAACGGTGTATCCACCCTGGCATTGCCTCGCGTGCCGTGTCATATCCTTATATCGAGCCCACTACGATTTTGATTCTAAAGATCCGACCGCGTTAAGGTTCACCATCCCCTTAACGCTATTTTCTATATGATTATACTTTACTGATTAGACACTACCGTATATAGCGTATATTACTACATAGTAAATAGTTTAACGGATCCTTAGAGGATGGGCGGTCCCAAGCATCCTTTAAGTTACTGATGCATTTTGTTACTGTTCACTTGAGTTGATTTACAGTTTATAAGTATTTATGTCCTGACTCGAGGGTTTTGTGTTTTGCTTTACGCTCGGGTCAGATTGAGTGAGTTAGCATTCCAGATTCACCTTCGGCGTTGGAGCTTTCCTTGAAGATCCAGCCTTCTATTTTGTTTCAGTATCCAGTGTTTCAGTGATGTATCTTGTTACTCTTCTGTTGTATCTTATTTAACTCTGATGTATCTCATATTTATATAGTAGCTTCATGAACTACTATCTCTTTTTCTTCCGCGGCATTTTTATATACTCTGTCTCTGTGATCTGTGATTTTATTTACTGTATATTCTGAGATTTGCCAAATTTTTATTTACAACGCAGTATTTTAAGCTATCCAATTCCGGCATGAGTGTCTACCTATACACTTATAATGGATGCGAATGGTTGAAAATATCGGGTCGTTACAACTAAGGGGTTCGTTTTCTCAGCCGTGATGATGATATGAGTGTGGGAGAGACAAGGTTAATTGCCTTGAATACATGAGACAAAACAATATAAACAATATAAGTTACAACACGAATTAACATCAAACAACATAAGAATTCAAAGCCCAAAACAATGCCAATTTCTTTGCACTTGCTCTCAACCTCATATATTTCAGTTAGGCGGTGGTTAAGTTTAGCTAGGGGTGGAAAGTGGTCCGTATTGGGTTCCATATGGGTCAGCGTATGTTGGGTTGAAGGGTGATGAAGTATAGATGCAACAAACACTACTACAAGGCAATCTACATCATTTCAAAGCTACAAATAGGTTCGGCCCTAGGTCCTATGGGAACGGCCAGGTGTCCAGAAGGTGTTGGCTGATGTGCCAGGGGGTGGTGGTCAGGTCAGAGCTAGTGGTGGTGGTGGAAGTGGCAGCAAAAGGTGGATGAAGGTGATGCTACCAAAACTAGGTCAGCTTGAGTGCATAGGTGATGGATTTGTGGATTTTGGTGGTGGTGTTTGCCTTGGGGTTGCTTGGCCTGCCATGGTGGTGATCTAGGGTTGATGATGATCAGAGAATAAAGTGATGGAGGTTGGCCTAGATCTGGTTGAGGAGGAGTGGAGCCATGAAGTTGAGAACAAGTTGCAAAATCACATAGAAAAACTAGAAAACAAGAGAAGAGAAGAAGATTTTACCAAATTTTTGCAAGATGGAGGCCATGATTTCTTTTTAGGGTTGAGAAGCTTTGAAAATACGTGAAAAAGATGAGAGAATGCAGCTAAAAAGAATAGAGAAAGGTACGGCCAAAATAAATGGTGTATTGATTGAAAAAGAAACGGTAAAAGAAACGGTGAAACGACTTTACGTTTCTTAGCTTTTAAAACCTTCCATACTTCCTTTTATTTTAAATCAAGTAAAACAAAATAAACTTCAGCAAGTATATCTAAAAACCGAAACAAAGTGAAAAAAATGAAAATAAATAATTAACTTTAAAGAAAATATAAAAAGAATTAAGGAAATTGCTTAAAAATTGAAAACAGGGTTCAAAAATTATTATTAAAACATCGATGGCTTTGGAAAAATATCTACTTCATTTTAAAAATATCTAAAGAAAATTTTTGAAATAAAATAATTTATTTATCATTTCTAAAATAAAATAAATAATTAAATTTTTATTAAATAGAATTTAAATTAAGAAAATGGCTTAAAATTGCGAAGTAGACTTTAAAATTAGAAATAAATTCAATGTACTTTGGAAAACTTTTATATACTTGAAATTTTTTTATAAATAAAGATAAGTACACAAAATAAAAATGAATTCACAAAATAAATATATAAAATTAAATTTAAATAAAGTCTTAATGAAGAAAATAGCAGAAAATAAGAAAACAGCCAAAAAAAAAAAGAAATCAACACGGTAAACTTTGGAAAAATTATAACATCACAAAAAAATGTTTTTAAAAAAAATATATATCTACCATGTCATATAACACATATTAGAACATTATTTGACAATTAAAAATATAATTTATAAAATTTAACATAAAGAAAATTGTTAAATAATTCAATGTACACATAATATTGAAAACAGAGTAACTTTCACAAATTAAATCCGTTTTCAACGAAACAAAAAGCAGTTTTCTTAAAATTTTATGTACTTTCATAATAAAAGAAAAAATTTAAATTTTCAAACTTTTAAAAATTTAAACTAAAAGTCAAAGTTTGATTATTTTGACCAAAAATTCACTTTTTGGAAAATATTCTTTTTAGTCATGCTTTGGAATGATAATTCATATCAAAACTAAAGTTTATATTTAAAATAACAAAATTAATCATTCAAAATAAATAAAATAAGTTTTTAGATCAAAATTCAATTAAAATAATTAAAATATACAATTAAAAAAATCACAAAATACAAGGTTGTTACATAAACAGTTATTTAATTCATTATTGAAAAATTAACTGTCAGTAGTTAATTATTATTTATTGGTGTGATTGTTTGAATTGGATGATAAATTGATAAATGTTTGTGATTGATATGATGGATGAATGGATGCTGTATTTATATTGTATAAACTACAAGTTATTATGCATTTTCATTTCATTCGGGATTGCGGTTTGAAATGATATACAACCGCATTTTATTTTTAAATTACGGATTGAAATGATAAATATTCGTATCACTTGACCATAGGATAGAAAATTTTATACAGGCACCGCGGTATATACATAAATTATTTTGAAATGATTTTCTATGGTTTTGGAAAGAATATGATTTAGTAAATATTAAGTTTTGATATATATAGTAAAATTTCTTGAATTTAGCTATGTATAAATTTGTTTCGAATTTTAAAATAAGCTAAATAATGAAGTTGATTTCGTTTATATAATATGGTTAAGAATATATTTGAAATTCTATTGTACATAGAGTTTATAATAACTCAAATAAAAGTAAGGTTGAAGGTAAATGTGAATATGATTTGAATTAAAGTATTTAAGAATTTTCCTCGAAAAATTTGTTTCGAAGTGTAAATAAATTAAGATTTAAAAGGGTATGATCTTATAGCTTGATTTTTTTGATTTGAGGATTTAAACGAATATCAAATTTATTTAAAGAATATTATCAAGTTAATTTAATTAAAAGAATACCCTGTTATTGAAGTTTAAGGGTTTTACCTGAATAATATTTGTTTAGTAAGTAAATATTTCAAATTTAAATAGTAGGAATTGGATTTGATATATATTAAATTATCAGAGAATCCATTTCGAAATAGTGGAATATTTATAGATTGAAATAGATGAGCTATAAAGTTTCGAAATATAGAATATTTAAGCTTTGAAATATATGGGAATTAAAATGGTTTATTTGGAGGTTCAAACTGATATTGGGAATTTATTGTGAAACTTAAAGAAGCTGTTTTACTTTATAAAGTAATATAGTATTTGAACCATTAAGTATTAAATTTATGTTTCAAAGCTATGGTTTCAAGGTATATAGATTTGAAAAGGCTATGATTTTTGAAAAGATATATTTGATATCATATGGATTTGGATCTTTAAAATATAAATGATATCGAATTTATGGAGTTTTGAAATGAATATTTTACCCTGGTTTTAAAGTATAATTTATTTTAAATTAACCGTGGTGTTATAATAACGTTTGATTGTTGAAGAGACCGGGATCGGAAGTTGTCATACTCTCTGCCAACTCCAAAAACCACTTTAACAAACGTGTACGCGGTGGGGATTCCAGAATGAAGTAGGATGGTGGCGGTGTGTAACATCCCGCCTTTTCGCAAGATTTAAATTGACACATGTGCCGATTCAAATCATACGGAAGGGCGGATTGTTATGGGGTAAATAAGAAAAACAAGAAAGAAATAAAAAGAAAACAAAATCTCACAGCGGAAGGATAAAATATAATAATCAAATATACAGTTTATAAATCTGTTTGCAAAAACATTTGATTATGTTTATATAATACATATCAGAGTTACACATACCAATAACAATGCAGCGGAACAATATGAGTGTAATGCAATAGTATAAATAATAATAATACAAATCTTCGTCTTCGTCCTCCAGAGCTAAATCTTCAAATCCTGAAACGCTCGGACTGACACGAGCGAATTTGAAAAGACAAAAACACTCGAGTCAGAACTAAAAGATCTTATGTGAGTTAAATTAACAAAAATAAATATGAGTGCAGTAACTTAAGAGATGCTTGAGATTTACATCTCCTAAGGATCCGTTAAACTATTTACTATGTAGTATGTTGCGCTATTATAATAGTGTCTATAGTAAAATAAACATACTTTTAAATAGCGTTAAGGCTTTACATTTTCCACCTTAACACGTAATAGTCCCAGTAGTCCATCCAACATCATAGTCCCTCATGATCGGGAAGCAACCAGAGGACACCACACGGGCAACGGGAGAAATCCAAACTCGTACAAGGCTCGGTATGGTAAGTGACACGGCACAACTAGGCAATGTTGGGGTAGATATACCAACTACGCTTCCGGGTCGGTGGTAACGCGTAGCGCGCAGCTACAGCCCACCTCGAACAAACTCCCCCAAATCAAAGAAATCAAAAGTGAAGGTGGCCACCGAATCAATCCAAAGTCAGAGTATAGTATCGAAGGGAAGTGTCCGATCGGAGGTTCTACCTCATTAACCCGTCGATCGCACCTGTTTTATCCACCTTATGCCAACACACGGGAGTTGGGTCCACGTATTTACCTTACAGGAAACGCCGCCACCAACCTGCTTCATTCTGGAATCTCCACCGCGTACACGGTTGTTAAAGTGGTTTTCGGAGTTGGCAGAGAGTATGACAACTTCCGATCCCGGTCTCTTCAACAACCAAACGTTATTATAACACCGTGGTCTTTAAAAATAGTTTATACCTTAAAACCAGAATACAATTATCCTTTTGAAAACCTATAAATACGATATCATTTCCATTTCCGAAACAACTCATTTTGGTATTATTTTTATAAAACCCAAATCAATAATATCATTTTATTTCAAATATATTTCTTTTCCAAAATCATACTGCTTTAAAATTTATAGTATCTGGAAACCAAACATTTGAATTATAGCTTTCAAAACATAATACTTCGAAATTCATAGCTTTAAAACCATAACTTCTAAAACTTGAATGGCTTGGATATTCAACAGTATGTAAATTAGTTGATTTCAAATTACTTAATGAAGTAAATAATTTCCACGCCTTGACCAAATATTCACTTTAATTTTAGTCTAAAACCTATAAATTTAGATTCACTTTCAGTTTCAATAAAACACTTCGATTTCAATATATTCAGATTTTGAGTATTTTATGATTTCAAAACTAAGGTTGGAAATTTCTATTTACCTATTTATTGTCCTATTACATAGTTTTAAAATATTTACATAATGAATCCATAATCATTAGAAATAAACTCAAATTACTAACAACTAAATATTTCCTTCAATTTATTTATACTAGAAATACTCATTTAATTTATCTTGAGTAAAAAAAATCTAGTTATAAATAGCATACCTTTAAAATTTCCAAGTTTAATAAGTTCACCTCCACTTATGGAGTTAAATTTTTAAATAAGCTAAATTCCAAATAAATTTCCAATTTATTTTCCAATCTTAATTGGTTTGAATCATTTAAAACTCTATATATATACAAAATTTAAACCTGTATTTAAACATAAAATATAAATTATTAAACTTCATTTTTCAACTTATTCATTTTTATTTAACAGATTTATACATAACTTAAATTCAAACATTTAAGTATATATGTACATATAAAATAATATTTATATAATATCATATTTTAATATTTATTAAACCGTACCCTATCCAAACCATAGAAATCATTTCAAAATAATTATATATATATACCGCGGTGCCTGTATAAAATTTTCTATCCTATGGTCAAGTGATACGGATATTTATCATTTCAATCCGCAATTTAAAGAAAAATGCGGTTGAATATCATTTCAAACCGCAATCCCGAATGAAATGAAATACATGATAACTTGCAGATTATATAATGTAGAACACATCATCCATTCACCAAACATCAATCATCAACCATTTATTACAATCATCATCCAATTTGAACAAAACATCAATATATAGCATATAAAATATAAAAGGTATCAACGAACAGTTTATATTCAATAATATATTAATAACTGTTTAAATGGAAGTTTATATGCAAAAATAAATAAATTTAACTGTCAATTTATATGCAATAATAAAATTAAATAACAATTTATTTTAAATAAATGTAATCTAACTGAGATGATGAATAAAATATGCCAAATAGTCATAAATGAATTTCTAATCATATCATAAATCAATTTAACAAACATAAGAAATTTTAGAAGTTGTGAGTGGGTTAAAACACTCATAAATCGAATTTAAATCTGATTTAAACCCAAAAATTTGACCGTCTCAGAATTCATCCAAACCAGCATCATCAATTCCGGAATTTCAATACGATCCTAACAAAAAAACCGCGCGTAAATCGAATATCGTATGCACAAAATATTGCGAAAATTGTGATTGAATTTAAATTAAAAATAAGCAAAAGAAGGGAACACTTTCACCCACTTCAATTTCATGGCCACGTCACTGATCAAGTGCACAGTACGCACGCTTCTTCTAGGGACCGAGACCCACGAACGCTAGGTTTTCACTGCTGCAACCGCTAGAGCCGCCGTCTCCCCTTTCGAACGCACGCCGCCACATGACCCACTGCGACAATCTCGAACAGCTCTGCCCCCTCGCGAACACCACGGTGACGACGAACCCTCCCCAAATCACAGCCGCCGCCTCTTATCTTGAAACCCTAGAGCAATCTTGCCGTAGATCCAACCGTTAACTCCACGAACAAACGCCACAGATCAACTCCCCTCGGTCCCCACTACAAAACCTAGAAATGGTTCGTCGATTAGACAACGTTCATCGACGCGCGATGAACGGTCGAGAATTGATTTAGAAATTCTGGCCAAACGATGCATCGGATCGGAAAAAAAATTTCAGTTTTGGGATGCGTACATCGAAAAATTCAATATATATTTTTTTAAAATTTTTCTGAGGAGTTTTAAATTTTAGCTTTGGATTTGATTTGGAATTGGATCTGGAATTTGTTTGTCTGCCATTGAGAAGGAGAGAGTTGAGATATACGTACAGCCAAATGAGAATAGATGCAGGCTAGGGTTTATAGCAACGTATTTATAGGGAAAGTTGAAAAAAGAATTGATTGGATCTATTAGATATACGCGCTAACGACAAAGTGGCCCAAAAAGTCCGCTTTGACTCCGGAACAAAATTGGGTAAATCTACATATCAAAATAGGTGTTTTAAAATATTTTAAAACCAATGGAAAAGGTTTCAGGTTCAAATTGCATCGTATGGAGAAGTTATGCTAAAATCAATAATTTCAAATTGATTTCGATTGCATAAATTTCAAGGCGTTTGAGTTCGTACAATCAAACGACAAATCTGATCGCTACGAAACTTGGAACATTATTATAATTCACTGTTACGGATCCGATGAAACTGGTTTCTTCGAAATCCGAGTCAGTGGCCAAAATGACTATTTTTATATTAATTAAATAAATTAAAAATTAAATTAATTAAATCCAAATTTAAATTTCAATCTTAAAATCTCCAATTTTAATAGTTTAAAATTTCTCAACCATTTACAAGGCTTCGAACAAAATTTAAATGTCAATAATAGTTGTAACAACCCGGTATTTTCAGCCATTCGCAGCCGCACATGTCGGACTTGAATTGCTCAAAATACCGCATTGTAAATAAATTTGGAGCAAATGAAATACAAATCACAGAATCACAGACACAGAACAAACAGAATACCTCACAGCGGAATATAAAATACATAGTAGTTCATGAAGCTACCACGGTAGAGTCTCAAACCAAAAACATAATACAGTCTGAAAACAACAAAATAGAAATCCCAAATACATAGAACTTCACTAATACACGAGATACACTAGAATAGTTGAAACAGAAAGTAGATATAAATGTAGATAAGCAGAAACTCCAGCAAAGACCAGCTCCAGAAAGAGAATCCAAAGCTGTGAATACTCAGGTTGACTCGAGCGTAAAGTAAAACACAAAACACTCGAGTCAGGACAATATATACTTATATAATGTAAATCAACTCAAGTGAACTGTAGTAGAAATGCACCATAACTTAAAGGATGCTTGGGATCACCCATCCTTTAAAGATCAGTTAAACCATAAATTAAATACATCCCGTGGTTAAAATTTCAAAATAATATTTATACTTCGAAATCAAATATCATTAAAAAATTCAATATCATTCAGAATCCATTTCAAAATATCAAAATATCATATCTTCCAAACCACATTCATTTTTGTTTAATTCAAATACCATTTCAAAACACATTTCAAAATAGTTTATATTTCGAAACAAATTGCTTCATTTAAATCATTAAAATGAAGATATTATATTTAATCATTAAAATATTAAATTTCCAAAATTTTAATCTTTCAAAGTTCATTTATTCAATTAAATTTATTAAAACAATGAAAAATTCAACTTTCGCAGCATTTAGAAAATGCTACGGAAAGTCACACTTAAAACAGTTCAATTTAACAAAAGACAACATTTAAAATGCTGTAATAGGGTTCCATTAGTTTCAAATAAACTTAGTTAAATTTAACCATTATAACATTCACAAAAAAATGCTATAATATCCTTTAATTAAATTGAGCCATTTGGTTCATTATTATCAACTACAGCATTTACAAATGCTGTATTATCCTTTACATTAGAATTAATAGCATTTTAGAAATGCAGTAAATTAACTTCAAATATTCAGTATAATTTCACCAACAATTATATTTTTATTTAAAACATTTTTAACTTATAAAATCATATAATTTCACTTTTAAAACAATCATTCAAATGCCCTTATATTCATGATTTTATAAAGTTAAATCTCTATTCAAAAATCAAAATTTAATAGTAATTTACTTATTAAATTCCAACATTAAATTTTAAATTCATTAAATTAAATTTAACTTAACACTTACGTTTAAATTTTCAAATATAACTTAATTTCATTTTTATTTACATAACTTAAAATTCACTTTTAAGCCAAATTCACAAATTTCCAATTTTAGTTATATTTCAAAATTTCAACTTAAATATTCATTCATTTCACATTTTAACTTAATTCAAAAATCATTAATATATTATAAAATTATTTTAAATTCATTTAATTCAAAATATCATAAATTTATCATATTTTCATATTTAATTTAAATTCCATTTATCACAAAATTATAATTTCCAAAAACTTACATTTTAGATTTTCTAACTTTACCATTAATTTATTTCACTTATAAATTTTCAGAGAGTCAATAATGCTTTACAAAAAACATTTTTAATCAAATTTAAATCAAAATATTGTAATATTTACATTTCTAAAATATTTTAAAATTTTAAGAAAAACTTATTTTAAAACGGGTCAGTATTTCATTTTCTAGCCTAGGTAAAGTGATACGGATAATATATCATTTCAACCCGTAATTTACAAAGAAAACCCGGGTTTGATCATTTCAAACTCGCAATCCCAAGTAGATGAAAATAATTGAAAATCATTCAGGCCTATCATTTCAGCCCATAACGATTTTCTCCTATTCTAAAGTCCGTTCGGGTATGTATCATTTCAACCCATAGTGATTCTAATCTAAAGGGAACTTGCAGTGTGATTAACTGATAAAATAACAAAACAACAATAATATAACAGTAAAATATGATATAACTGGTGTTTAATCATGTGTGAACATCATATGATAGTGACATAACAAATAAAATTTGGTGATGCAGTTTACATATTCACAAGCGATCGATTTACTATTCATATAAGTATAAAACCGTCTGTTGAGAATAACTCACTGGTTTGAGCTGATGACCCAACGACAAATTTCACAAACGGAATCTACACAAGCACAAAAGCACGACACAGATTCGAACGGAGGAGCCAAATGTCAAATTCCTTGGATACACATCAAATAAAACAATATAACAACGATGAGTTTAAAATCAACTACGATCAAAACTACACTAGAATAGACTGCACAAAATCAAATAGATATGCTTGCACTTGCTTTTAACATTTACTAGGCTCAGCCATAAGGGAAAATACAACATAAGTGCAGGTGTTTGTGTCTGGTTTGGGTGTGTATGGGTTCGGCCTACAAGTTGGAATGATGGTTTAAAGGTGGGTGAAGGCAATAACACACATAAGCATGCATACATGAATTTGGTCAAAGATTTGGGCTCGGCCAAGGCCCTAGGTGTCACAGCCAGAGGAGTGGGGTCCACTGTGGTGGTGTGGCCATGGGTGATGGATGTTCTGGAGGTGGTGGTGGTGTGGTAGGTGGCGGCTAGAGGGGTGGTGAGGTGATGGAATGAGAGTGGTGCTCGGTTAGGCTAGTATGAAGGGTGTTTTGAAACTTTTGTGGATATGCGTCGCTAATGGAGTTCATGGCTTGGGGGGCCGGTGAGGAGGAGGTGCTGGTGGTGTGCCATCATGTGGTGGAGGCGGCTAGGCAGCAAGGTAGCATGGCCGAACCTAGATGGAAGAGCAAGTGCAAACAAAAATCAAAAGGAATAAGCAATATAAGTGAAAAAAAGAGATAAAAGAAATAAAAATTTTTACCAACTTCCCAAGCATGTGATAGCCAAAAAATTTTTCTCAGGAAGGAGGAAAGGAAGATACGTGAAATGAAAATGAAATAGTCAGCTGAAATGTGGGGAGTTATGCCAAAAGAAATGAAGAGTTGTGAGGAAAATGAAGAGGTGGAATTCAAAAAGGCAAAAGGCAATTCAAAAGTCAAAAACTCTTCATATGTCCTTATTTAATTTACATAACTTTATATTTATGGAAATAATAATAATCCCAGATTAAATTTCGAAAATTTATCAAAATATAAAAAATTATATAATATTTATTAATTATATAAAGTTAAATTAAGAAAAATAGCTAAAAATAGTGAACTAGACTAGAAAATTTGAAATTAAATAGAATAATTTTTAGAAAATTCATATGAGCTTGTAAAAAAATTTTAAAAATAAATAATAACATAAAATAAAAATATATTCACAAAATAAATATGTAAATTTTAATTAAATATAATTTAAATGAAGAAAATAGCAGAAAAATTGAAAGCAACCTTTAAAAATAGGAAATAAATACGGTAAATTTTGGAAAATTTTTATTATCACTTTAAAAATATTAAAATACAAAATATACATAAATTAACATATTAACACATATTAAAATAAAATATAACATAGAAAATATGATTTAGATTATTTAAAATAGATAAAATTTCAAATTAAGACAAATTATACTCAAAATTGAAATGTACATAACTTTCACAAATTAAATCCATTTTCAACGAAACGAAAAGCAGTATTCAACTTATTAAATCAATTTTAAAAATAAAAGAAAAAATTTAAGAATTTAAATACTTAAATTTGAAATTTAAAATTCAAGGTTTGACGAGTTTGAACATAAATTCATCTTTCAGTAAAATATCCAATTTAGACCGGTTTGAAATTATAATTCACATAATAATCAACACCTACATTTAAAAATTAAAATTTTGAAATAAAATAAGTTTAAAATAATGTCAAAATAAAATAAAGTCAAATATTAAAATATATGAAAAATCTAGGGTTGTTACACTCTCTCCCACTAAAATCTTTTGGTCCTCGAAAAGGAAGGAAGCAGAGAAACAATAAGAAAGAACAATAGGTTGGAAGACATCCTGAAAGAAGGTAGGGAAACAGTAGCTAGGAGGGAAAGCAGGTTGAAAGACATGGATGAACCATTATTTTAATTTTTTTTTATATTTGACATGTTAAACATTTAATATGACAGTTAGTTATTTGATTCAAACTTGATAGTTCGAAGTAAACCATATTTAAGACATTTTAAATCATGATTAGAATATCCTTTATACAATACTGTACCAAAATACTTTTATAACTCGATGTCTTAACAAGTTTACTTTCGTTCCTGCAGACTCTGGCTATGCGTTGATCAGGCGCAAAGCTTGAATTCTCCAAGTACTTAGTAGACCCGTTTCAACACCCAGTGAAAATACTAAAAAAATAGGTATGAGAAGTTCCGCTCAAAATCCAACGTCAAATGATGATAATACGATAGCAGTGGCCCTCTACTGATCCATTATTTACGAAATGGACACAACACTTTCCAGAAGATCCTTCTACCTTCCGGATTCCAGAAAAATATCGTAGCCAGTTCGTAAACAAGGGACCATCGATCCCTGCTGCAGTGGTATGTTGCTGATCAAACGATTTACGCAATGGATGCACTTCCATCCCAGAAGATCCATAAACAACAGATCCCAGGATCGAAAGCGCCTCCATTGGGTAAACTAAAGAACCATCTACCCTAAAAAAAATTGAGGAACTCATGAGTTTAAGTCCGGACAACCATATCAGTTCGAATCCATTTTTGAATTCACCCAAGTCCATCTGGATCGAAGCATATACTTCTTCTGGAGGGTACTTCCCATACCTCTTACATCAAAATATAATATACCATATATAGTAGCCCTTCAAAATCATAGCTTCAAATATCGCGCTTATATAAATTCCATTATATATAAGATTTCATTTTCAAATCGAATACTTTCCAAAATCAATAGTATATCAAATCATACTTATATATACTTCGATTATATAAGATTTTAATTTACAAATTGAGTACCTTTACAATTCAACATTTTCAAATCAACTTCATACTTATACAAATCCATTTTATATAAGTTCGATAACTCCCAAATCAAGTATTTAGTAAAACAAGGTTCTCAATTTTAATTTGTTTCAATAACATTTCAGTTTCAAAATCATATATGATTTCGCCAAATCATTTCTTCTGAATTACATATACTCAGTTTCAAAGTTTCTTAAAACAATAGATTTAGAAATAATCCAAATTTCCAAATCAACAAAAACTTAGGTCAAATAAATTCATTTCCATTTCAAACATATATTCACTTTCAAAAATCATAATACTTTCAAAGTTATAAATCTTTCGAAACCAAAATACTTAAAATCATTGCACTTTGAAAATCGTAACTTTTCTAACTCATACATCTAAAATCATAAAGCATCCCTTTAATTTTTTTTACATTTCACAAATTTATTCAATTTAAACCCATGTCTACAAGTTCCATCTTTAATTCAATTCAAACCATCAGTTTCAATTCAATTTAGTTTTCCAACAAAACCATTTCAAATATTATCAAATTTCAAATAAAGATTTAATCCGCAAAATAAACTATTCAATCTTTAATATATTTCAGAGCTTAAATGTACCGTATTCCAAAATTAAATTTTATAATTTCATATATCTCAAATTTTACTTCAATATTACTTAGCTTTTACATATTCATTTCATAAATCCATCATTTTTAATTAAACTCAAATTACAAGTAAACCAAATATTTTTTCATACAAATATAAACTTTAAATTTCATTTAGCATTCCTGATTCACATTCTTTATCAAATAAAGATTATATCATTCAAAGCCTCATTATAAAATCATTATTTGAATTCAATTTCAAATATTTAAATTTAAATATCATTTAAAAAAACAAATATGTCATTCAATTATACATTTCAAAATTCCATTCAAAAATTCATTTATCTCATTACATTTCATTCCATTTAACACATAACCAAGTAAACCTTATTTAAATTAAAATTCAATTTAAATTCCTTAAAATTCAAATTTAAATATTAAATTATATTAAAAACTCCTTAAATTTCACAAATAATCAATTCCAAAATTAAATCATTTAACTTTTTAAAACATAACTCAACAGTGCTAAAATCTATAACATTACGAAACATTGTCTGATTATAACAATGACAACATTTAAAAGTGCTATCGTAACTTATAGTTTCCAAAATAGTTTAGTTCAAGAATAACGGCATTTATAATATGCCATAACAGATATTTAGTTAATTCAAACAAAGTTAAATTCAAAAACAATAGCATTTTAAAGTGTTGTCATCAAACTATAGCATTTTAGAAACGCTATAAAAAAAATTCCAGATTTTATTATAACTTAAAAAAACAATACAACTTCAATTTTAGCAATTTTAAACTTATAAATCATATTTCTAAACTTCAAAATTTCACATTTAAATAATTTTTAACATATGATTTATCACAACAAAATTTTAAATCAAATATTCAATTTAAAACTCACTTTCATCTGTTAAGTTAAAATTCACTGTTTTTCTTAACTTATAAATTTAACAAAAACTCAACATTTTACTTCAAATATCTTTTCAAAACTATATTTCATACCAGTATAATTCAAAATAGGCTTATTTATTTCACTCCACAATAGTTTCAAACTTATATAAATCATATTACTTTATACATTAATCATACCAAACTAAACTTATACTTTATCAAATACCTTATACCATTCAAAATTCTTAGCTTTGAAAAGTAAACCTTGATTTGGAAGTGCTCGAACCTTTAAAATAGTCGAAGAAATCATATTTTCAATCCAAGAGTTGGAAATCACCAACAAATTAATAAATCGATTCCAATAGGTAAGGTTACACCAAAACAAATCTGAATCTCGAAGATTGAACACCGGCTTATTTTAAATCATTTCAATTATACATATATATACATATCTTTCGAACATCAAACCATACTTCGAAATCGGAAATCAAAATTTGGTTTCATAATATCACTCGCATAGCAAAGCTACTAGAGTGGCCTCTTCCCCACTCAAAAACTCAAAAATCAATGTCGAGGATGCATGTATTCATCACCGAAATTATTTTTCAGCGACATAAGTGGGTTCTGGACTTTTATTTCTTGAAACTACTTTGAAATGTCTTTGACATCATTGGAATTCATTTGAATACATTTGAAACATTTCTTATTTGGAAAAATATCTTTAAATCATATTATTATTATTATTATATATTTTCCAAAATCTTAAAACCCATTTCAAAACACCGGAGTTCTATTCCTCGAAATTCAAATTCAAAACCCTTCATTTATAAATCATTTTTATATAAATCAAATTTTCTTAAAAATTTCCAAAATTTCAAATCCTTTCAAAGCCTCAAATTTTCATTTTCCAAAGGTAAAAATCCTTATTGAAAACATTTCACTTTTACATACAAAATAGGGTCATCCTTGTCAAAATAATAATTTCGATGTGTGCACAAATTCAAAATACAATCAAACACAAATTTCCAAAGAATGATTCAAGGTTAGATTTCAAGCAATACAGAGATTCGAATTTAGAGGAACTCTAATAAATAGAATTCTGTTTCGAAGATAAGCTCGAACGAAGGTAAGATAATTTTATTACCAAATAGAAGATGATAAGCCTATATAAATCGCGGGCGACCTTAATCGGTCAACCGTGACTTCAGTAATATAATCAATTCCGAAATCTAAGGCAAATCGACATTCGATCGCCAGAGATAGAATTTGGGTAGAGCAGGAGATAGACAGCATCAGAAACCGAGCATACAAGAATCTCCAGTGAATCAATGCCAATTATAAAGGATTTTCACTCTTTTACAAATCATTCAAAGATTTGCGGAATCACCGATCTTTATAGAGGTCATTCCAAAGTGGAGTTATGAAATGCTCCAAAATCAAAATGGATAGAATAGGGAAGACAAGACTGGATTTCAAAATAAGTGGGAGCGTTCCAAAGTTGAAGGAATCCTAATCGATAAGAATCCTAACCAAGAGATTTCTAACAAGATGGATACTGAAGGGATGAAGTTTCGAAAATCTTAGTTTCAAAATAAGAAAAATTTTATACCAAAATAATCTTTGAAAATCCTTTAAAAATCATTTGGAAATTATATTATACTTCGAAAATACGTTCTCTCACAAGAAAGGATTCTAAGATTGATTTCACTCATTCTAGGGTATTTGTAGCCTATCTCTAATGAGATTTTGCTCCACAGGCTGTGGTTTGCCTAAAACCAAAGCTCTGATACCAAATGTAACAACCCGGTATTTTCAGCCATTCGCAGCCGCACATGTCGGACTTGAATTGCTCAAAATGCCGCATTGTAAATAAATTTGGAGCAAATGAAATACAAATCACAGAATCACAGACATAGAACGAACAGAATACCTCACAGTGGAATATAAAATACATAGTAGTTCATGAAGCTACTACGACAGAGTCTCAAACCAAAAACATAATACAGTCTGAAAACAACAAAATAGAAATCCCAAATACAAAGAACTTCACTAATACATGAGATAAACTAGAATAGCTGAAGCCGAAGGTAGATATAAATGTAGATAAGCAGAAACTCCAGCAAAGACCAGCTCCAGAAAGAGAATCCAAAGCTATGAATACTCAGGCTGACCTGAGCGTAAAGTAAAACACAAAACACTCGAGTCAGGACAATATATACGTATATAATGTAAATCAACTCAAGTGAACTGTAGTAGAAATGCACAATAACTTAAAGGATGCTAGGGATCGTCCATCCTTTAAAGATCAGTTAAACCATAAATTAAATACATCTCGTGGTTAAAATTTGAAAATAGTATTTATACTTCGAAATCAGATATCATTAAAAAATTCAATATCATTCAAAATCCATTTCAAAATATCAAAATATCATATCTTCCAAACCACATTCATTTTTATTTAATTTAAATACCATTTCAAAACACATTTCAAAATAGTTTATATTTCGAAACAAATTGCTTCATTTAAATCATTAAAATAAAGATATTATATTTAATCATTAAATTATTAAATTTTCAAAATTTTAATCTTTCAAAGTTCATTTATTCACTTAAATTTATTAAAACAATGAAAAATTCAACTTTCGTAGCATTTAGAAAATGCTACGGAAAGTCACACTTAAAACCGTTCAATTTAACAAAAGACAACATTTAAAATGTTGTAATAGGGTTCCATTAGTTTCAAATAAACATAGTTAAATTCAGCCATTATAACATTCACAAAAAAATGCTATAATAGCCTTTAATTAAATTGAGCCATTTGGTTCATTATTATCAACTACATCATTTACAAATGCTGTATTATCCTTTACATTAGAATTAATATCATTTTAGAAATGCATTAAATTAAATTCAAATATTCAGTATAATTTAACCAAAAATTATATTTTTATTTAAACCATTTTTAACTTATAAAATCATATAATTTCACTTTTAAAACAATCATTCAAATACCCTTATATTCATGATTTTATAAAGTTAAATCTCTATTCAAAAATCAAAATTTAATAGTAATTCACTTATTAAATTCCAACATTAAATTTTAAATTCATTAAATTAAATTTAACTTAACACTTTAGTTTAAATTTTCAAATATAACTTAATTTAAGCCAAATTCACAAATTTCCAATTTTAGTTATATTTCAAAATTTCAACTTAAATATTCATTCATTTCACATTTTAACTTAATTAAAAAATCATTAATATATTATAAAATTATTTTAAATTCATTTAATTCAAAATATCATAAATTTATCATATTTTCATATTTAATTTAAATTCCATTTATCACAAAATTATAATTTCCAAAAACTTACATTTCAGATTTTCTAGTTTTACCATTAATTTATTTCACTTATAAATTTTCAAAGAGTCAATAATGCTTTACAAAAAACATTTTTAATCAAATTTAAATCAAAATATTGTAATATTTACATTTCTAAAATATTTTAAAATTTTAAGAAAAACATATTTTAACAACGGGTCTGTATTTCATTTTCTAGCCTAGGTAAAGTGATACGGGTAATATACAATTTCAACCCGTAATTTACAAAGAAAACACGGGTTTGGTCATTTCAAACTCGCAATCCCAAGTAGATGAAAATAATTGAAAATCATTCAGTCCCATCATTTCAGCCCATAATGATTTTCTCATATTCTAAAGTCCGTTCGGGTATGTATCATTTCAACCCATAGTGATTCTAATCTAAAGGGATCTTGCAGTGTGATTAACTGATAAAATAACAAAACGACAATAATATAATAGTAAAATATGATATAACTGGTGTTTAATCATGTGTGAACATCATATGATAGTGACATAACAAATAAAATATGGTGATGCAGTTTACATATTCACTAGCGATCGATTTACTATTCATATAAGTATAAAACAGTCTGGTGAGAATAACTCACTGGTTTGAGCTGATGATCCAATGACAAATTTAACAAACGTGATCTATACAAGCACAAAAGCACGACACATATTCGAATAGAGGAGCCAAATGTTAAATTCCTTGGATACACATCAAATAAAACAATATAACAACGATGAGTTTAAAATCAACTACGATCAAAACTACACTAGAATAGACTGCACAGAATCAAACAGAAATGCTTGCACTTGCTTTTAACATTTACTAGGCTCAGCCATAAGGGAAAATACAACATAATTACAGGTGTTTGGGTCTGGTTTGGGTGAGTATGGGTTCGGCCTACAAGTTGGAATGATGGTGTAAAGGTGGGTGAAGGCAATAACACACATAAGCATGCATACATGAATTTGGTCAAAGATTTAGGCTCGGCCAAGGCCCTAGGTGTCATGGCCAGAGTAGTGGGGTCCACTATGGTGGTGTGGCCATGGGTTCTGGAGGTTTTGAAGGTGGTGGTGGTGTGGTAGGTGGCAGCTAGAGGGGTGGTGAGGTGATGGAATGAGAGTGGTGCTCGGTTAGGCTAGTATGAAGGGTGTTTTGAAACTTTTGTGGATATGCGTCACCAAGGGGGTTCATAGCTTAGGTGGCTGGTGAGGAGGAGGTGCTGGTGGTGTGCCATCATGTGGTGGAGGCGGCTAGGCAGCAAGATAGCATGGCCGAACCTAGATGGAAGAGCAAGTGCAAACAAAAATCAAAGGGAATAAGCAATATAAGTGAAAAAAAGAGATAAAAGAAATAAATTTTTTTACCAACTTCCCAAGCATGTGATGGCCGAAATTTTTTTCTCAGGAAGGAGGAAAGGAAGATACGTGAAATGAAAATGAATTAGTCAACTGAAATGTGGGGAGTTATGCCCAAAGAAATGAAGAGTTGTGAGGAAAATGAAGAGGTGGAATTCAAAAAGGCAAAAGGCAATTCAAAAGTCAAAAACTCTTCATATATCCTTATTTAATTTACATAACTTTATATTTCTGGAAATAATAATAATCCCAGATTAAATTTCAAAAATTTATCAAAATATAAAAAATTATATAATACTTATTAATTACATAAAGTTAAATTAAGAAAAATAGCTAAAAATAGTGAACTAGACTAGAAAATTTGAAATTAAATAGAATAATTTTTAGAAAATTCATATGAGCTTGTAAAATATTTTTAAACATAAATAATAACATAAAATAAAAATACATTCACAAAATAAATATGTAAATTTTAATTAAATATAATTTAAATGAAGAAATAGCAGAAAAATAGAAAGTAGCCTTTAAAAATAGGAAATAAATACAGTAAATTTTGGAAAAGTTTTATTATCACTTTAAAAATATTAAAATACAAAATATACATAAAATAAAATATTAACACATATTAAAATAAAATATAACTTAGAAAATATGATTTATATAATTTAAAATAGACAAAATTTCAAAATAAAACAAATTATACTCAAAATTGAAATGTACATAACTTTCACAAATTAAATCCGTTTTCAACGAAAAGGAAAGCAGTATTCAAGTTATTAAATCTATTTTAAAAATAGAAGAAAAAATTTAAGAATTTAAATATTTAAATTTGAAATTTAAAAGTCAAGGTTTGACGAGTTTGAACAGAAATTCATCTTTCAGTAAAATATCCAATTTATGCCGGTTTAAAATTATAATTCTCATAATAATCAACACCTACATTTAAAAATGAAATGTTTGAAACAAAATAAGTTTAAAATAATTTCAAAATAAAATAAAGTCAAATATTAGAATATATGAAAAATATATGAGAAACAACAAGAAAGAACAATAGGTTGGAAGACATCCTGAAAGAAGGTAGGGAAAAAGTAGGTAGGAGGGAAAGCAGGTTGAAAGACATGGATGAACCATTATTTTAATTTTTTTTATATTTGACATGTTAAACATTTAATATGATAATTAGTTATTTGATTTAAATTTGATAGTTCGAAGTAAACCATATTTAAGACATTTTAAATCATGATTAGAATATCATTTATACAATACTGTACCAAAATACTTTTATAACTCGATGTCTTAACAAGTTTACTTTCGTTCCTGCAGACTCTGGCTATGCGTTGATCAGGCGCAAAGCTAGAATTCTCCAAGTACTTAGTAGACCTGTTTCAACACCCAGATACTAAATAAATAGGTACGAGAAGTTCCGCTCAAAATCCAATGTCAAATGATGATAATACGATAGCAGTGGCCCGCTGCTGATCCAGTATTTACGAAATGGACACAACACTTTCCAAAAGATCCTTCTACCTTCCGGTTTCCAGAAAAATATCGTAGCCAGTTCGTAAATAAGGGACCATCGACCCCTGCTGCAGTGGTACTCTGCTGATTCAATGATTTACGCAATGGATGCACTTCCTTCCCAAAAGATCCATAAACAACAGATCCCAGGATCGAAAGCGCCTCCATTGGGTAAACTAAAGAACCATCTACCCTGAAAAAATTCGAGGAACTCATGAGTTTAAGTCCGGACGACCATATCAGTGCGAATCCATTTCTAAATTCACCCAAGTCCATCTGGGTCGAAGCATATCACTATACTTCTTCCGGAGGGTACTTCCCATACCTCTTACATCAAAATATAATATACCATATATAGTAGCCCTTCAAAATCATAGCTTCAAATATCACACTTATATAAATTCCATTATATATAAGATTTCATTTTCAAATCGAATACTTTCCAAAATCAATAGTATATCAAATCATACTTATATAAACTTCGATTATATAAGATTTTAATTTACAAATTGAGTACCTTTTCAATTCAACATTTTCAAATCAACTTCATACTTATACAAATCCATTTTATATAAGTTCGATAACTCCCAAATCAAGTATTTAGTAAAACAAGGTTCTCAATTTTAATTTGTTTCAATAACATTTCAGTTTCAAAATCATATATGATTTCGCCAAATCATTTCTTCTGAATTACATATACTCAGTTTTAAAGTTTCTTAAAACAATAGATTTAGAAAATAATCCAAATTTCCAAATCAACAAAAACATAGGTCAAACAAATTCATTTCCATTTCAAACATATATTCACTTTCAAAAATCATAATACTTTCAAAGTTATAAATCTTTCGAAACCAAAATATTTGAAATCATTACACTTTGAAAATTGTAACTTTTCTAAATCATACATCTGAAATCATAAAGCATCCCTTTAATTTTTTTTACATTTCACAAATTTATTCAATTTAAACCCAAGTCTACAAGTTCCATCTTTAATTCAATTCAAACCATCAGTTTCAATTCAATTTAGTTTTCCAACAAAACCATTTCAAATATTATCAAATTTCAATTAAAGATTTGATCCGCAAAATAAACTACTCAATCTTTAATATAGTTCAGAGCTTAAATGTACCGTATTCCAAAACTAAATTTTATAATTTCATATATCTCAAATTTTACTTCAATATTACTTAGTTTTGACATATTTATTTCATAAATCCATCATTTTTAATTAAACACAAATTACAAGTAAACCAAATATCCTTTCATACAAATATAAACTTTAAATTTCATTTATCAGAATCAGTTAGCATTCCTGATTCACATTCTTTATCAAATAAAGATTATGTCATTCAAAGCCTCATTATCAAATCATTATTTGAATTCAATTTCAAATATTTAAATTTAAATATCATTTTAAAAAAATCAAATATGTCATTCAATTATATATTTCGAAATTCCATTCAAAAATTCATTTAACTGATTACATTTCATTCCATTTAACACATAACCAAGTAAACCTTATTTAAATTCAAATTCAATTTAAATTCCTTAAAATTCAAATTTAAATATTAAATTATATTCAAAACTCCTTAAATTTCACAAATAATCAATTCCAAAATTAAATCGTTTAACTTTTTAAAACATAACTCAACAGTGCTAAAATCTATAACATTACGAAACATTGTCAAATTATAACAATCACAGCATTTAAAAGTGCTATTGTAACTTATAGTTTCCAAAAAGGTTTAGTTCAAGAATAACGGCATTTATAATATTCCATGACAGATATTTAGTTAATTCAAACAAAGTTAAATTCAAAAACAATAGCATTTTAAAGTGTTGTCATCAAACTATAGCATTTTAGAAATGCTATAAATAAAATTCCAGATTATATTATAACTTAAGAAAAACAATACAACTTCAATTTTAGCAATTTTAAACTTATAAATCATATTTCTAAACTTCAAAATTTCACATTGTAACAACCCGCATATTTATCGATATTTTATTTAAATATTTCATCGTTAGTCGGATTTTAGTCCGAAAAGCTACTTTTTGCATACGGTCGAATTAGGACTCGGGACCACTCCCATTGAGTTTAAAATGCCATTTGCGACCTTTTTGAGTATAAGCTTCGATATGTTTGGAGAAAGTTGATTTTTGCTACTTTTCACTTTGGGTTTGGTTTTGGGCTCAGCCCTATGTTAACTTATGCTCAAATCTGAGCCACTCTTCCCCACTCACCCTCATTCTCTTCTCTTTTCAGTTTTTAGAGTATTAATGGTGGGAGAGATTGGAAATTAAAACTCCAAAACCCTAGTTCCTCTTGCAAATCCAATTCCTAGCTCCAAACTCAAGAAGAACCCATTGGTAAGCTTCTCTTCTTCTTCCCCAACTTATTCTCTTACCAATTTCAGAAATTCCTAAACCTAATTTTGGGAATGTTCTTGTTTTGAGCATAGATTCAAGCTCATTTGGGTTGTGTTGAAGAGAGGTTGATTCTCCATTTTCTTTCAAGCTTCTTCTTGTTTGATTTTGTGAAAAGGTGAGATTTTTATCTCACATTGTAACGCCCCGAAAATTTTCGACTTTCGAAAATTCAACATCGATACTCACTTTATCGACTGCCGAGAAATCGAAGGCCGGAAACCCGAAATGTTATGGGTTTAAGAAAAAGAAAGACAAAGAAAGAAGAATAAAAAAAATAGAAAATAGGGAGGAGAGAAAATAGAACGGAACAATAACTGAACAACATCAAAATCTCACAATTCGCAGCGGAACAACATATAATAATAAATGAATAATCTTTAAACAAAGAACTATATCAGTTATTACATTTCATCACATTACATTTCATTACATCATATCATCAGAGTGTACAACAACAACAACATCAAACAGTGCAGCGGAAAAAGAAATACTATATAAGTAATACGCCATGCCATCCAGCTTGCCTCCAGCAACTCCAGAATATCCAGAATATCCTGATAAACCTTAACTCTTGACTGCCCGTGTGGAAATTGGTGGGCACCCAGAGTTTAGGAAGGAAAACAATAAACTCCAAGTCAGTCATGTGACTGGTGTGAGAACTCAAAACAGTTTATTTATCTTTAAAATCAAAATGTAGGAATATTTTTAAAGTCAATTCGCAATGCTTTTAAAAATGAGACTACCATAAGGCCTCCCGCACACACACACATGCAAACGCAGAATCGGAGGAGATTTCTCCTTATGATAGTCAAAGATGCTTGATACGCATTAGAAGAACATTTGATATTATTACTAGTGTATAGTGTAGAAAAAAATTCATTTCGAAAGTAGAATATAAATCTTAGCCAACATACGACCATTATTGTATGCCTACTATAGCTAACTATGTTCAATAGCAGGTTACCGCCACATTCCATAGCAGGTTGTACAACTAAAACCGTACAAGTTTCGTATTGTTTCTTTGGATTTCCAACGAATGATCAGGCCAAGGAACTTCCCATTGCCACATGAGAATGCCTCTGGATGGACATCCCCGAGAACCAAACCGGATCTCTACCAACACAAGGCCGGGTTACCCTTAACTGAGTAACAACTGACCGAATATGCTATCCCCCGGTCCTTTGGGACCTTTCACCGAGCGCTCGTAATCAATTCACACAATCATAACAAAGTGTTTTCAACATGAGTAAGTATCTGGGCTCCATACCATGATACCACCCTTTTCCAGAAGGAAATGCACACATCCTAAAGGGCGCTACCCCTCATAACCTTGCTGCTTCTTTCCTGTTTTGACCATTCACGGGGTGTGAGGCTCGACGAAGTCACGTCCACAAAAACATACTTTATACAAAAGCCATGCTTTGGGTCAAAAATGATCATAGAAATGATCACCAGGATAGACGATCAAATAAACGATCCTATCACAAATAATCAACACAATGATCATTTCACGGCAACACTTAGCATGTCACATTACCAAATTGGGAATATATCGCTGATAACATTCAACTACATAACCTCTAAGCTCGTACGTCTCAGAGAAGGGTGTTAAGCTAAAAGAATAAATTCTCCGCCACCAACAGAAATATATTTGAAAGAAATCTGCTTTATATCTCAATTTGTAACGTCAGACATACAATCCATACAAGTCTGTTCCGGGCTCGAACAAAACCGAAGGCACTTACAAAGAAGTCCTTGCAATCCGGATATTCACGATCCTGATCGGATTTCCCATCACTTAGGGAGTCTCTATACCGTTGCAACTCAGTGCAGAGACAATCGACAGGTCATCCTATCGCTTTCGCAAATACCGGGTCTTCAACACCAATCTTCAATGCGATTCATAACGACGTATCACATATTCGGAATGGGTTATACGACCCCATGGTCCTTTCCCGGTTAACCCGAATAGTGAGCGCTTATTCAAAAATAAGTGTAGCATCTAAATTCAAACCAATCACATCAATTACCCATTCAAAGGGAAATATTGATAGTCGGTTATTGAACTATCAATGGATATGCACACATCACCAGTTTCCAAATAATTTTCCAAATTATTTATTTTCCAAAATGTCTTTACAAGATATATAATTTCACACTCCAAAAATAAATCAATATTTATTTTTAAACAAATTCCCCATTTCATTCATAAATTCCATAATGAATTTATATTTCACAATATCCATGCATATACGATTTCAATTATTCATTTCAATTTATCTTCAAAAGGATAAATTCTCAAAGTGTTCACTTTATATTGGAAGACATTTCCATACTTATTTAATAAGTAATTCACAAATTTTATTTATTTTCAACACTTAGAAAATATTCAATATACTTAAATCGAAATTTAGTATATATTTCATTCTTTAAGGAAATCATTCTTTTAAACATATTTATTTGGTCCAAAACGAATGTTGCGTAAAACATCGTTACGACAACCCAAAATCACTAGTATAGGGATTCGAATTTTAAGATAGATATATAAATCCAATACTATACAAAACATTTCCTTTCGGAAATCATTTACTATAACAACAGTGTTATAGTCCACCATTCCCTTTTATTTCTCGAAAACGTCTATTTCAACAATGAATGTTGAAATCTATGGTTTCGAATCTCAACACATTTTAAAACATCGTTAGATCGTTTTAATTCAATTTAAAACATCAATTCTAAACATTTTCTTTAACATATTATTCACTATCCAAAACGTGAATATACTTCATTAACCAATTTCATCCTTTCTATTCATTTTATTTCAAAGGATTCATTCACAGTCAAAAATGTGAATATAACTCCATTAATAGGTTTCAACAATTAACTTATCAAAATAAGCCGTTTGCGGATTTATAAAACAACGTTTATAAACTCCATTTCTATTTGTTTTATAACTTCTTTCCTTATAAATTTTCTTTATTAACCTATTCACTTTATAACTCAATTATAAACCAAAGATTCATATTATAAGTTAAATGGTTATAAAACGATTATTTTACAAAATCGTTTCTTTGAACTTCATAATTATAAATCTTATAACTTATAAGATTCAATTATTCATCCAAATATATTCTTTAATAATTTCACAAAATTTATAAATCTTACTATTTATAAATTTCATTTATAACTTCACCATTTATAATTTTATAAATTCCATTCATTTACAAAATTCATTTTCACTTCATTCAAACACTTATAAAAACTCGTTTTATAATGTCAATATTTCAATTTATAAATATCCATTTATAAATCTCTTAATATAAGTCAATTTATATTATTCTTTAAAACATATTTAATCTCCTTTATAATTTCACCATTTTGATTTATAAAATAATTAAATTATATAAATCCTATATTTAAACTTTTCACAATAAATTCTAAAATCCCGATTAAACTATTTTATAAAATCATTAGCATCATATTCTCAAAAAAATCAACTTTTAACTATATTTCTCAAAAATCATATTTTTTTATAACATTAAAATTATACGTTTATTTATTTTAAATGGATCGATTCCAAATATATAGTATATTTTCAAAAATCACTTTTAAATCCTTTTAAAATTCTAAATTTGGTCCAATGATGCTACACACCAAATAGTCAATCACGACAACAACGATATCATATATCGATACGATAATCCATCAAATATCAAAATATCTGAAATCAAATAAATACTGTTGAGGAATCCAGTTGGATCCCTCCAACCTGTTTTCCTACATCTACAAACATTAGCACAATACCAATTTCGCTCCAGTACGAAATTATCGCGGTATATGGGATTTTTAATATTATCCGCTTAATAGACGGCGCAATAGGGTCTCATCCGCTAAACAAATAAATGCGGGAAATCAATAACTCCAATATATACATATGCCAATATATATATATTGCTATTATATATAATACCAATTTCACTGTTTATGAAATATTCGCGGTATATGTTTTTAATAAATAACATCCGCTTACTAACGGCGCATAATGTCTATTTTAACAATCAGTGGATAACAATCATCATTCAAACATGCATTCAAATATTTTAAATCTAACTATTTAAAATAAAATCGAAACTGATTCGATTGAGTGAGAAATTCTCACCTTGTTTTCAATTTCATTTTAGCGATTTATTTCGAATAAAATTAAACGGACGTTTAATTTTACCCAAAATTCTCACTAACTCCAAATGACTCCATTCCAATTTCATCACGTAGTGCTCGTCCATACGATTCCAACGCAACTGGTTTCGTGCGTTTTCGACCTCGTATGAAAAAGATATCAATTTTTGAAGTTACACATTTTTATATTTAATAAAATTACAACATAAATTAAAATTATAAACCTACAACCCCTCATCACCCTTGGATCCATTGCAAAGCCATCACCACCGCACGTTACCTTCATCTTCCCACTCCAGTAACTCACGTATGAAATCAAACCCATTAGCAACAAATTAGGTTTTGATTTTGCAACTCCATCGCTCGACTAAAACACGATCAGGAAGTTGCATTGCGAAGCCCTCACCACAAGCTTCTTTCGGCCCCAAGCTCATAGAGCTCGGCCCCACCTGGTGCCTAGGGTTGCGCGCGTAACCTGCAGGTGATGGCCTCCCCTTGCTCCCTCCACGTCGCGCCGTTTTCGATCATCTCCGTATGAAATTAAAGCTCTTGTCGAGCTCTACAAGTTTCATGTTGAACACTTCGTGTAATTCTTGATGGATTGAGAGTGATTGAGGGATGAATGTGGGTGTTTTCTGGCCATCCATCATAAAAGAGGCGGCTAGGTTTATAAAATTAGGGTTTAGTGTTTTTATTTATTTAATTTATGAAGGGTGGGGCTATTTATAAGAAAATCGATCGACACTATTCATCCCGGAAATTCCGAACTCCGATTTACGCGCCGTAACCAGCGTTTCTAGGGTTTACCCCGCGTTTCGGACAAAATGGAATAGGTTTCGAAAGCTAATTCGGACATCTGTGCGAGTTATGGCTATAAACGTTCAATTTGAATTAAACCGATTTAAATCGATTTCTAGGCGTTTTAATTTGTACCGGACAAACGGTAAATCCAATTGACACGAAATTTGAAACCTTACAATAATATCACATTACGGATCCGATGAAACTAGTTTCGTCGAAATCCGAGACTTTTTGAAAAATGGCTATTTTAACTCGCCAAATTAAAATTAAAAATAAATCGATGCGTTTCGAGCTGCTACGATCAAACGGTAACTCCGATTGACACGAAAATTGAAATCCGGTAATAACTAACTATTACGGATCCAATGGAACTAGTTTCGTTCAATTCTGAGACTGTTCAAAAATTGACTATTTTCACTAGTCGATTTAAATATTAAAATATTCAATTTTCACAAATTAACTCTTAATTCGATTTTAAAAGTTCTAAAATATCATTCTAACTCCAACATGATAAAATAAAATTTTACAAATCATTTTCAATCATATTTAACTCAATTTTCAATTATTTCCATAATTTAACATATTAAATTATCGATTTAATTATTCAATTAAATCCAATTATTCAAATAAAAATTTATTTGACTTATAAATTCACTTCTTAATATTTAAAATTAATTAAATATTCAAATTTTAATTAATAAAAATTCTGTGTCGTTACAATCTTCCCCCCTTAAAAGAATTTCGTCCTCGAAATTATTAAGTAAGAAAAGTTACAGAATCTATCAACTTTCCAAAATTCATAATTAAACTTCTTACAAAACTTTACTAAGTTTTCAAATCATACTTAGTTATCTTTTTTCAAAAACAACTACTATTGTTTAACTTTCAATTCTAAATCAAAGTTAAAGTTTTCAAAAAATTTCCAATTTTCTCAAAATTTTCTAACGCCTTAAATTTTCGGAAAAATTCGCCATAGTCTCCTTTGCGCGGCTCGATCCGAAAAAAAAAATGACAGTATATATATCACAAATATACATCTCATCAAGTAATGAGGCATCCCGAAGGGAAAAAGTGTAAAAGTACGATATTTAATCCGAGATATGTACCTTATATTTTATTAGCGAGCATATACGGCTAATATAGCGCGAAAGCGAGCTCCAAATGCGAAGCAAACGCGATCCGCACCTACTAAACACTCAACAAACAACATGAGAATCGTGCATATAGATAATAGTATCGATATACAACATATAGCAACATAATAACTATATATGTCAAAATAGCAAATGAAACAAAAGCAATATATTCAACCATCAACCAACTATCATCCAACAAATTCATAACCAATATATATTCATTCATATTCTCATTAATATTCAATGAAATAGGTTTTCAATTTAATCACATTTGATTCATTAACAGTGGATGTTCTTACTAACATTCATTCTTAATTAGTTTATATTCACTAATTCATATTCAAGTTGGTTCACTTCCAAATCAAATTCAATTCTATTTAAGATTCACTTAACTTCAAATTGAATTTCCAATTACTTTAGTTTTCAATTTCATTAATTCAATTTCATTAACACTTAATAAATTATATACAATCAACTAACAATCAAATAACAACCAATGTATATTAATTGCAACCCAATTCCTTTGCTTACAATTGGTTTAATTAAATTGATTTTTATCCAATTATTCAACTTTCAATAACATTAACACTTATATTCATTATTTCATATCAACTTAATTTAC
The DNA here is from genome assembly GCA_030765085.1 of Allium cepa. Lineage (NCBI taxonomy): Eukaryota > Viridiplantae > Streptophyta > Magnoliopsida > Asparagales > Amaryllidaceae > Allium > Allium cepa. The sequence continues at coordinate 177,770,778 of CM060946.1, forward strand.
ATTCAATTGATTCATTTAATCCATTTCAATTTCTAAAGTTGAATTTTATTTCATAATCTTAAGTTCATATCCATCACTTAACTTTATTAATTTACTTCGATACTAATATCAACTTCAGTCAACACCTCTTAAGTTATATTTCATTTACAAACATCACTTGTTTTTTTTTTACATAACTTAAATTCCCACTTATAAATAAATTCAGCTTCCAATTCTAAAGTAAATTTCCATTTTAACTTTAAATTCACTTTTACTTACAACTCATATTCATAAATATATTCATATAGCTTCACTTCTTATATATATAAGTTTATTTCACAATTGTAAATCACTTTAATTATAATTTCCTACTTATAATTCTTTTACTTATACACTTATTCTTTTATTTAGGTTATTCAAACATCTTAACAATCAACGTATATACACTTTAATAATTCTAAAAATTATTCCTTCATATATAAAAATATAATCAAGGTAAAATTATTTTATTTACCCAATTTAAAACAATACTGTGTCGATTTATCTTGTTTAAGAGTTTAGAAACCCCTTTCTACGATAGTTAGCTAGACTACATCGACCGAAATCTATAAACAATCAACCGATAAGTCAACACAATACAAAACAAATTTTATATTCACTAACAAATACGCTCTCATAGCTATTATTATACTCAACCTCATTCTAGAGTACTACTGACTCTATCTCTAATGAGTAATACCCAACAGAACCATGGTTGTCGCTTAACCATATGCTTTGATACCAGATGTAACGTTTGTGGTCACAACCAGTAGGCTTTTCAACCATCCCAGCCCCACCGTGGCTTACACTGATATCCCAAACTTGCTTTTACGGCCACCCTTTCGAATGTCTCAGGTTACACCTAACCAACCCCCTAAAAGAGGATATGTAGGGGTAAGAGTCTCCCGTTCGCCACCAAACCGCGAAGCGAGAACCCCCCATCACATAGCCCAAAGCTTAGCAAAACTGGTGTGAGAACTCAAAATAGTTTATTTATCTTTAAAATCAAAATGTAGGAATATTTTTAAAGTCAATTCGCAATGCTTTTAAAAATGAGACTACCATAAGGCCTCCCGCACACACACACATGCAAACGCAGAATCGGAGGAGATTTCTCCTTATGATAGTCAAAGATGCTTGATACGCATTAAAAGAACATTTGATATTATTACTAGTGTATAGTGTAGAAAAAAATTCATTTCGAAAGTAGAATATAAATCTTAGCCAACATACGACCATTATCGTATGCCTACTATAGCTAACTATGTTCAATAGCAGGTTACCGCCACATTCCATAGCAGGTTATACAACTAAAACCGTACAAGTTTCGTATTGTTTCTTTGGATTTCCAACGAATGATCAGGCCAAGGAACTTCCCATTGCCACATGAGAATGCCTCTGGATGGACATCCCCGAGAACCAAACCGGATCTCTACCAACACAAGGCCGGGTTACCCCTAACTGAGTAACAACTGACCGAATATGCCATCCCCCGGTCCTTTGGGACCTTTCACCGAGCGCTCGTAATCAATTCACACAATCATAACAAAGTGTTTTCAACATGAGTAAGTATCTGGGCTCCATACCATGATACCACCCTTTTCCAGAAGGAAATGCACACATCCTAAAGGGCGCTACCCCTCATAACCTTGCTGCTTCTTTCCTGTTTTGACCATTCACGGGGTGTGAGGCTCGACGAAGTCACGTCCACAAAAACATACTTTATACAAAAGCCATGCTTTGGGTCAACAAATGATCATAGAAATGATCACCAGGATAGACGATCAAATAAACGATCCTATCACAAATAATCAACACAATGATCATTTCACAGCAACACTTAGCATGTCACACTACCAAATTGGGAATATATCGCTGATAACATTCAACTACATAACCTCTAAGCTCGTACGTCTCAGAGAAGGGTGTTAAGCTAAAAGAATAAATTCTCCGCCACCAACAGAAATATATTTGAAAGAAATCTGCTTTATATCTCAATTTGTAACGTCAGACATACAATCCATACAAGTCTGTTCCGGGCTCGAACAAAACCGAAGGCACTTACAAAGAAGTCCTTGCAATCCGGATATTCACGATCCTGATCGGATTTCCCATCACTTAGGGAGTCTCTATACCGTTGCAACTCAGTGCAGAGACAATCGACAGGTCATCCTATCGCTTTCGCAAATACCGGATCTTCAACACCGATCTTCAATGTGATTCATAACGACGTATCACATATTCGGAATGGGTTATACGACCCCATGGTCCTTTCCCGGTTAACCCGAATAGTGAGCGCTTATTCAAAAATAAGTGTAGCATCTAAATTCAAACCAATCACATCAATTACCCATTCAAAGGGAAATATTGATAGTCGGTTATTGAACTATCAATGGATATGCACACATCACCAGTTTCCAAATAATTTTCCAAATTATTTATTTTCCAAAATGTCTTTACAAGATATATAATTTCACACTCCAAAAATAAATCAATATTTATTTTTAAACAAATTCCCCCTTTCATTCATAAATTCCACAATGAATTTATATTTCACAATATCCATGCATATACGATTTCAATTATTCATTTCAATTTATCTTCAAAAGGATAAATTATCAAAGTGCTCACTTTATATTGGAAGACATTTCCATACTTATTTAATAAGTAATTCACAAATTTTATTTATTTTCAACACTTAGAAAATATTCAATATACTTAAATCGAAATTTAGTATATATTTCATTCTTTAAGGAAATCATTCTTTTAAACATATTTATTTGGGCCAAAACGAATGTTGCGTAAAACATCGTTATGACAACCCAAAATCACTAGTATAGGGATTCGAATTTTAAGATAGATATATAAATCCAATACTATACAAAACATTTCCTTTCGGAAATCATTTACTATAACAACAGTGTTATAGTCCACCATTCCCTTTTATTTCTCGAAAACGTCTATTTCAACAATGAATGTTGAAATCTATGGTTTCGAATCTCTACACATTTTAAAACATCGTTAGATCGTTTTAATTCAATTTAAAACATCAATTCTAAACATTTTCTTTAACATATTATTCACTATCCAAAACGTGAATATACTTCATTAACCAATTTCATCCTTTCTATTCATTTTATTTCAAAGGATTCATTCACAGTCAAAAATGTGAATATAACTCCATTAATAGATTTCAACAATTAACTTATCTAAATAAGCCGTTTGCGGATTTATAAAACAACGTTTATAAACTCCATTTCTATTTGTTTTATAACTTCTTTCCTTTTAAATTTTCTTTATTAACCTATTCACTTTATAACTCAATTATAAACCAAAGATTCATATTATAAGTTAAATGGTTATAAAACGATTATTTTACAAAATCGTTTCTTTGAACTTCATAATTATAAATCTTATAACTTATAAGATTCAATTATTCATCCAAATATATTCTTTAATAATTTCACAAAATTTATAAATCTTACTATTTATAAATTTCATTTATAACTTCACCATTTATAATTTTATAAATTCCATTCATTTACAAAATTCATTTTCACTTCATTCAAACACTTATAAAAACTCGTTTTATAATGTCAATATTTCAATTTATAAATATCCATTTATAAATCTCTTAATATAAATCAATTTATATTATTCTTTAAAACATATTTAATCTCCTTTATAATTTCACCATTTTGATTTATAAAATAATTAAATTTTATAAATCCTATATTTAAACTTTTCACAATAAATTCTAAAATCCCGATTAAACTATTTTATAAAATCATTAGCATCATATTCTCAAAAAAATCAACTTTTAACTATATTTCTCAAAAATCATATTTTTTTATAACATTAAAATTATACGTTTATTTATTTTAAATGGATCGATTCCAAATATATAGTATATTTTCAAAAATCACTTTTAAATCCTTTTAAAATTCTAAATTTGGTCCAATGATGCTACACACCAAATAGTGAATCACGACAACAACGATATCATATATCGATATGATAATCCATCAAATATCAAAATATCTGAAATCAAATAAATACTGTTGAGGAATCCAGTTGGATCCCTCCAACCTGTTTTCCTGCATCTACAAACATTAGCACAATACCAATTTCGCTCCAGTACGAAATTATCGCGGTATATGGGATTTTAAATATTATCCGCTTAATAGACGGCGCAATAGGGTCTCATCCGCTAAACAAATAAATGCGGGAAATCAATAACTCCAATATATACATATGCCAATATATATATATTGCTATTATATATAATACCAATTTCACTGTTTATGAAATATTCGCGGTATATGTTTTTAATAAATAACATCCGCTTACTAACGGCGCATAATGTCTATTTTAACAATCAATAGATAACAATCATCATTCAAACATGCATTCAAATATTTTAAATCTAACTATTTAAAATAAAATCGAAACTGATTCGATTGAGTGAGAAATTCTCACCTTGTTTTCAATTTCATTTTAGCGATTTATTTCGAATAAAATTAAACGGACGTTTAATTTTACCCAAAATTCTCACTAACTCCAAACGACTCCAATCCAATTTCATCGCGTAGTGCTCATCCATACGATTCCAACGCAACTGGTTTCGCGCGTTTTCGACCTCGTATGAAAAAGATATCAATTTTTGAAGTTACACGATTTTTATATTTAATAAAATTACAACATAAATTAAAATTATAAACCTACAACCCCTCATCACCCTTGGATCCATTGCAAAGCCATCACCACCGCACGTTACCTTCATCTTCCCACTCCAGTAACTCACGTATGAAATCAAACCCATTAGCAACAAATTAGGTTTTGATTTTGCAACTCCATCGCTCGACTAAAACACGATCAAGAAGTTGCATTGCGAAGCCCTCACCACAAGCTTCTTTCGGCCCCAATCTCATAGAGCTCGGCCCCACCTGGTGCCTAGGGTTGCGTGCGCAACCTGCAGGTGACGGCCCCCCTTGCTCCCTCCACGTCGCGCCGTTTTCGATCATCTCCGTATGAAATTAAAGCTCTCGTCGAGCTCTACAAGTTTCATGTTGAACACTTCGTGTAATTCTTGATGGATTGAGAGTGATTGAGGGATGAATGTGGGTGTTTTCTAGCCATCCATCATAAAAGAGGCGGCTAGGTTTAGAAAATTAGGGTTTAGTGTTTTTATTTATTTAATTTATGAAGGGTGGGGCTATTTATAAGAAAATCGATCGACACTATTCATCCCGGAAATTCCGAACTCCGATTTACGCGCCGTAACCAGCATTTCTAGTGTTTAACCCGCGTTCCGGACACAATGGAACAGGTTTCGGAAGCTAATTCGGACATCTGTGCGAGTTATGGCTGTAAACGTTCAATTTGAATTAAACCGATTTAAATCGATTTCTAGGCGTTTTAATTTATACCGGACAAACGGTAAATCCAATTGACACGAAATTTGAAACCTTACAATAATATCACATTACGGATCCGTTGAAACAGGTTTCGTCGAAATCCGAGACTTTTTGAAAAATGGCTATTTTAACTCGCCAAATTAAAATTAAAAATAAATCGATGCGTTTCGAGCTGCTACGATCAAACGGTAACTCCGATTGACACGAAAATTGAAATCCGGTAATAACTAACTATTACGGATCCAATGGAACTGGTTTCGTTCAATTCTGAGACTGTTCAAAAATTGACTATTTTCACTAGTCGATTTAAATATTAAAATATTCAATTTTCACAAATTAACTCTTAATTCGATTTTAAAAGTTCTAAAATATCATTCTAACTCCAACATGATAAAATAAAATTTTACAAATCATTTTCAATCATATTTAACTCAATTTTCAATTATTTCCATAATTTAACATATTAAATTATCGATTTAATTATTCAATTAAATCCAATTATTCAAATAAAAATTTATTTGACTTATAAATTCACTTCTTAATATTTAAAATTAATTAAATATTCAAATTTTAATTAATAAAAATTCTGGGTCGTTACACATATCTATGCTTATATTTATCTTCGATTGTTAGGTATGAATTCCTAACACTTATTCGTGTGCATTTGCTTTTGGTTTGGATTGATTTGGTGAATATCCCAATTTTTGGTGTTTTGGGTTCAATCCTTTAAAAATCATAGCTTTGATCTTTGATCATGTTTTTGGAGATGCATCGAAGAGCTTATAGGGTCGGGTAGTCGATTGGCATAATCCCTTAGCGTCGTTGCTCGAGAGAATGCAATTTGGTCAAGATTGAACCTCATTTGTAATAGGCAGGGAAGAGACTGGAAACAGGTCTGGCCGACCGACCTCCCTGGCTCGGTCGACCGACCTGCTTCCAAATGTGCAGTTGCACTTCTGTTTCTGGTTTGGTCGACCGACCTGGTGCCCGAGAAGTTTCCTACCTCTGGTTCGGTCGACCGACTCAGGGAGTCCGGTCGACCGACCTGCTTCTATTTGCCAGATTAGCCTATTTTGCTAATTCGTTTGAATATCCAACTTTAATCGATTCGTGTTGTTTCCTATGTCTTGTTATCATTTGTTATGACTTTGATGACTCCTTTTTAGGGATTTTTGGGTATCCATTTTGATGGATTCTTTATCGGTTTCGTTAGATTTTTATTCACATTTTCGTATGTGAATTTTAGTGATTGATTGTTCCTACAATCTTCTTTGTGATTTGTCACTTTAAAAATACAAAGGTTTTCTATACTAGTAGTAAATATCAAAACTCTTTCCTCAAACGATTTCAATTCTATTTTAATACCAAATTCGTTTATAAAACCGTTTTCCAATCTATTAGTATATACAAACCTTTACCTCACTCGTATGAGAAATCTAATTAAACGACTTAGTAAAACAAGTGGTATGAAACGCTTGCATTCACTTTGTTGGTTAATTCTTGGACTTGTTGGATTGAAACTCTTGTGACAATTTTCTAGTGGAGATCTACAATTTGTTCGCAAATATTTAAGTTAAGCTAGTGGTTATGGGACATGAAGCTAAGCTCATATATTTACTAGCTTACTGTAATTGACACTTCTCGTTGATCATGACGATCATTTTTGTGATTTAGACTAGCAATGTGCGATGTCTCTTTGTCTGCAAGGGAGACTAAACCCCGTTTTGTGGAGTTTCGACTCAAGTTGGTGGGGTAGAAACCCACGGTCTTCGGACCATTCGTGTGTCAGGTCTTCCGACCATTCGTGTGTCAAATTAATGGCTAGCTACCATTAGATAGCTTCTCGTTCGTGTGTTACAGCTGTTGGTGAGTTTTCATGCTCCCGTTCATGTGATAGGCCTTTTCCCCACTATTTTGTGTGATTTCTGGTTTTCGTGTGTTGAATTCTGGAATTTCCTTCTTCACCTATTTTTGTGATTTCTATTGATATTATTTATCAATTTTTGTGCATAGGTGAATTTGTGTGTCATTTACTGGATTTCTTGAGATGATTTCTAGAATTTGTGCTTCACCAATTTTCGTGATTTCCATTGATAAGTTTTATCAATATTTGTGCATTGGTGAATTTGTGTGTCATTGATTTTTGTAATCGACATTGATATAATCGTCAATATTTATGGTTAGGTGAACGAAATGAGGAGTATGACATTTCTTTGTTTCTTGTGTAGATTTGGTGATAGTGATTAATCTCTCGTTGATTTTCAATTACTTATATATATCACAGCTTGGCATTGTGATTATTATGTGTTTAGTCATATCTCTTATTTTATATCGTTTCATCTGATATCTATAGTTAGACTGATCCGTTTATTATTTTCTTATTAAATAATACTCGGGTCAGACCGAGATGTTACAGGTGCTTCTGCTTCACTTCTCTCTTGGGATTGATTTCTCTGGCTTTTGGCTTACTACTTAGATTGGTAGTTTATTTTGGTGTATACATTCGAGATATAGACTCCATATTGTATACTTATTCTCGTATGTAGTTCATGTAACTATTCTTTTGTGATATTGTGGATCTTTTTAGACCACTACTCTGATGTACACTTCTTAGTGTAATATTCATATCTATTTTCGCCTTTGTGATATGAATTGTCTGTGACTGATTTATGTTATGCTTATTTCTATATTTGTTTCCGAAGATATTACAGCCACCGTGTGATATCTTTGAGTTTGCGTCGGCATGTCGGATTTTTGCATGTTATACTATCTGACATATCGATGCTCGCACAAAGCAATTACACGGATGGTCGCTCCTCAACAGCCTTATTCTCCGTGCTAGTTGACAGCATTACTTCGTAGTGTTCTTGGCTAGCGTGGGTATAGAGGTGGGGCGTCAAAGCTTGGTATCAGAGCCAAACTTCGGAACAATATGGAATAATTTAGCAAGGATCATGTCCTAAGTCTTTCTTAGGAGTTGTGCTTTAGGATTTTATTCGGGTCTTCGTACTGTTCTATCCTACTTTCTTTTATGATTCCTTGTTTTATCTATCAAGATTTCTTGATATTTATTTTGAGAGTAACTTTTTCCTCTTCTTTCTTTCTTTCTTAAAGAAGAGAAATGGTTAGACCAGGCCGTCCCAGCGCCGGTCAATCTAGTGCTACTCCCTAAGATGGAGTATTTATGTCTGCTCAACAGCTTCTTGATTTAGTGACAAATGCTCAAGCAGCTGGAGCTAACCCGGAACCTACTCACCCAAAGTCGGGATTTGCACGCTTGTGTAGCGATTACACTAATTTGGGTGGGGAGCCATTCAAAGGTTCCGAAACTGTTATCGAGGTACAGGCTTGGCTAAGGTCATGCGATCGAATCTTTTCTCGCATGAATCTTATTGACCTTCACCGAGTTCAGGTGGCCTCAAGTATGCTCCGAGAAAGAGTATTGGACCGGTACGAGCTTCTTATTTCTGAGATTAATGAAGCGGATCTCACCTGGGAGAAATTCCGAGAACGCTTCGAGTTGAAATTCGTACTGGAAGCTGAGAAAGTGACATTGGCTCGACGATTTATAGACCTTGTTCAAGGTGAGTCCTCCGTGATTGATTACGTCGCCTCCTTCGAGTCGCTTTCCAAATATGGGGTTGAATACATCAACACCCCTTTAAAGAAGAACCAGAGATTCGTCTATGGCTTAAACAAAAATCTCAAGAAGCCATTACTTCTAAAATTAGAAGTTTCTTTCGACCAACTCGTTGATATTGCTCTTCGTCTTGAAGAGGTGGATAGGGAGAATGATGTTGAAGTGGTGGGTTACAAACCAAACTTCAACAACAAGAAGAGGCCAAATAAATTCAAAGGCCCTTATCCCAATAAGAAAGGGAGGCAAGCAACTCCTGCTGAAAAGACCTTTTCCTCTACTCAAGGGAAATGCAATAATTGTGGTTCCAGAGACCATTTTGCGAACAAGTGTTCAAAGCCTCGTACTTGTCGCTATTGCAAGAGCCCGGACCATTTTATGCATGCATGTCCCAAACTTCAAAATAGGAAGGAGGGAAAGCTTAATGTTGCTCAAGCCCCTGGCAACACATCTCGTGGCCAAGGTATTTCTCATTCTATTCTGGATGGAATTATTTTATTTCGTGATCATCCTATTCGAGTTATTTTTGATACGGGTGCGTCCCATTCTTTTATATCAAAAGAACTTGTTGATACTTTTTCTTTGGATGTTTTGTGTTTAATGACTTCTTTGAGAATTGCGAATCCGGTTGGTGGATCCGCAACAATCAGTTTATTGTGTAAAGATGTCGAGATTATTTTGTGTGATTTTCCTTTCCTAGCCGATTTGCATGTCATGCGTTATTTAGGCTTTGGAATGATTTTGGGAATGGATTGGCTTAACCGTTATGAAGCTCATATCCTATGTCCTGAGCGGACTATTCATCTTCGACATCCTCAATCTGTTAAGCAGATTTCTATTAATCTTAAAGATTCAGATTCCAGCTTGGTTGCATCTTTATATTCTTTAAACCCTCGTGATGACGATGATGATGATGAGGGTGATATTATTTCTCTTATTCACGTCGTTCGTGAATTTTCAAACATATTTGAGCCCGTTTTAGGACTACCACCTAAGCGAGCGATTGAGTTTAGAATTAATCTCATTCCTGGAGCTCAACCTATCACTCGCCCTCCTTATCGTATGTCCAATAAAGAAAACGAGGAGATGCGCAAACAATTATCTGAATTGGTGATGAAGCAATTTATTCGCTCTAGTTCCTCGCCTTGGAGAGCTTCAGCTCTTTTTGTGAAGAAATCCGATGGAACACTTAGGCTTTGCGTTGACTACCGCAAGCTTAATGATCTTACTATCAAAAATAAATATCCTTTACCTCGGATTGATGATATATTCGATCAACTTAGTGGTGCTAGAGTCTTTTCACTATTAGACTTAGCTACTGGATTTCATCAGCTTCGAATTACAGAGGATAGTATTCGTTTGACATCGTTCCGTACTCGTTATGGATCTTATGAATGGCTTGTTATGCCATTTGGCCTAACGAATGCTCCGGCGTATTTCGTTGACCTTATGAATAGAGTTTTCAAAGACTTCCTCGACCGGTTTGTTCTCATCTTTATCGATGATATTCTTGTGTATTCTAACACCGAGGAGGAGCATGAAAAACATCTTCGGATTGTGTTGGAAACTCTTAGGAGTAATCAATTAAAGGAAAATTTTTCTAAATGCCACTTTTGGCAATCTCGTGTGAAGTTTCTTGGTCACATTATTTCCGAATCCAGAATTTCCATGGATCCTTCAAAGATTGAAGCGATTGAAGATTGGAAGAGACCGGAGAGTGTGACGGAGATTCGTAGTTTTCTTGGATTGGCAGGTTATTACCGCCGTTTTATCAAAGACTTTTCTAAGATTGTCGTGCCTCTCACTAGCTTAACGAAGAAAGGTATTAAATACATTTGGTCGGACAAATGTGAAACTTCTTTTCGGAAACTAAAGGAACTTCTTTCTGATGCTCCTATTCTTGTTATTCCCGAGGGGAATAAGATTTCGTTGTTTATACTGATGCTAGTCGCGTTGGTTTGGGTGCCGTTCTTATGCAAAGAGAACGTGTTATTGCTTATGCTTCTAGGCAACTGAAGCCTGCCGAGACTAGATATGCCACTCATGATTTAGAACTCGCGGCTATTGTTTTTGCTCTTCGGATTTGGCGTCATTATCTTTTAGGAGAGAAATTTGTTCTTTATACCGATCATAAGTCCTTGAAGTATTTATTTTCTCAAAAGGAACTTAATTTGCGTCAACAACGTTGGCTCGAATTTCTTGCACCATATGATCTTGATATTCTTTATACTCTCGGTAAGGGTAATCGTGTCGTCGATGCTCTTAGCCGTAAACAACAAGCTGTTGTTTCTATGATGATATCCGAATGGAACGATCTCGAGATCTTATCCACTTGTGAGATTCGAGACCGCGTATCCGATTTGTGTTCATCACTTGTGTTATGTAGCCTTGAGGCTCATCCTTCTCTTTTGGACCGCATTCTTGAATCTCAAAGGCTAGATCCCGAATTGGCATTTCTTGGCCAAATATTAAGGATAAAATTGATATCGAAGGTTTAAAAGATTTTGATATCGATTCTCGTGGCGGCATTCGGAGATTTGGTAGATTTATCGTACCAAATATTGTTGATCTTCGTAAGGATATTTTAGAAGATTCCCATCGTTCTAAATTTACCATTCATCCCGGTAGTAGTAAAATGTATGTGGATATGGAGCGACTTTATTATTGGGAGGGAATGAAACTTGACATCGCTAGCTTCGTTAAGCGTTGCATGACTTGCCAACTTGTTAAGGCCGAACATCAAAGGCCCGGTGGGTTATTACAACCTTTAGACATTCCAATTTGGAAGTGGGACCAAATTTCCATGGATTTTATAGATGGCCTTCCCCGTTCTCGTTCGGGTCATGATAGTTTATGGGTGATTGTCGATAGGCTTACTAAATCTGCCCATTTTATTCCTGTTCGGTCTAACCGAACCGTTCCTCTTTTGGCCAGGCTCTTTATCAAAGAGATTGTTAAATTGCATGGGGTTCCTACTTATATTGTTAGCGATCGTGATCCATTGTTCACTAGCGGATTTTGGAAAAGTCTTCAAAAAGCTTTAGGAACGAAGCTTAATTTTAGCACCGCTTATCACCCCCAGTCCGATGGACAAACTGAGCGTGTGAATCAAACTCTTGAAGATCTTCTTCGTGCTTGTGTGCTTGATTTCGGTGGAAGTTGGGAAGATCATATTTCTCTTGTTGAATTTTCCTATAATAATAGCTTCCAATCTAGTATTGGTATGGCACCTTTTGAGGCACTCTACGGAAGGCCATGTCGATCTCCTTCTTGTTGGCTTGAGGCCGGTGAGAAGCTGGTTTTAGGTCCAGATTTTATTCGTGATTCCACAGAAAAGATTGATCTTATTCGTCATAGGATGAAAGAAGCCCAGAGTATACAAAAATCCTATGCCGATAACCGGAGAAGGAAGTTAGAATTTTCTGTGGGAGATCTTGTGTTCATTCGTGTTTCACCTATGAAAGGTGTTGTACGTTTCAGTCGATCGGGAAAATTGGCGCCTCGATATATTGGGCCATTTCCTATCACCGAACGTATTGGTTCCATGGCTTATCGTCTTTTATTACCGGCTCAATTTTCTGCTATCCATGACGTGTTTCACGTTTCTCAACTTCGGAAATGTCTTCGAGATTCCGATTCTGTTCTTGAGCCCGGTGTTGTGGAAGAGATTGAAGTTTCGCCTAATTTAACTTATGAGCAACATCCTATTCGTATCATTGCTTCGGAGGTCAAACGACTTCGAAATAAAGACGTTCCGCCTGTTAAAGTTCAATGGTCTTCAAATCCTAAGGATTGTTCTTGGGAATCTAGAGAGTACATCGAGCGAACACATCTGGACTTACTTTCTCGTGCTCTTTGAGGTGAACTTCTTATTTCAAACTTCTTTTGTGTTGAATATGCTTTTATGGTTGTTACTATATATCTTTTTCTTAAAATATTGCGAGGACGCAATTTCTTTAAGGGGGGAGTCTGTAACAACCCGCATATTTATCGATTTTGTATTTAAATATTTTATTTAAATATTTCATCGTTAGTCGGATTTTAGTCCGAAAAGCTACTTTTTGCATACGGTCGAATTAGGACTCGGGACCACTCCCATTGAGTTTAAAATGCCATTTGCGACCTTTTTGAGTATAAGCTTCGATATGTTTGGAGAAAGTTGATTTTTGCTACTTTTCACTTTGGGTTTGGTTTTGGGCTCAGCCCTATGTTAACTTATGCTCAAATCTGAGCCACTCTTCACCACTCACCCTCATTCTCTTCTCTTTTCAGTTTTTAGAGTATTAATGGTGGGAGAGATTGGAAATTAAAACTCCAAAACCCTAGTTCCTCTTGCAAATCCAATTCCTAGCTCCAAACTCAAGAAGAACCCATTGGTAAGCTTCTCTTCTTCTTCTCCAACTTATTCTCTTACCAATTTCAGAAATTCCTAAACCTAATTTTGGGAATGTTCTTGTTTTGAGCATAGATTCAAGCTCATTTGGGTTGTATTGAAGAGAGGTTGATTCTCCATTTGCTTTCAAGCTTCTTCTTGTTTGATTTTGTGAAAAGGTGAGATTTTTATCTCACATCTATGCTTATATTTATCTTCGATTGTTAGGTATGAATTCCTAACACTTATTCGTGTGCATTTGCTTTTGGTTTGGATTGATTTGGTGAATATCCAAATTTTTGGTGTTTTGGGTTCAATCCTTTAAAAATCATAGCTTTGATCTTTGATCATGTTTTTGGAGATGCATCGAAGAGCTTATAGGGCCGGGTAGTCGATTGGCATAATCCCTTAGCGCCGTTGCTCGAGAGAATGCAATTTGGTCAAGATTGAACCTCATTTGTAATAGGCAGGGAAGAGGCTGGAAACAGGTCCGGCCGACCGACCCCCCTGGCTCGGTCGACCGACCTGCTTCCAAATGTGCAGTTGCACTTCTGTTTCTGGTTCGGTCGACCGACCTGGTGCCCGAGAAGTTTCCTACCTCTGGTTCGGTCGACCGACTCAGGGAGTCCGGTCGACCGACCTGCTTCTATTTGCCAGATTAGCCTATTTTGCTAATTCGTTTGAATATCCAACTTTAATCGATTCGTTTTGTTTCCTATGTCTTGTTATCATTTGTTATGACTTTGATGACTCCTTTTTAGGGATTTTTTAGTATCCATTTTGATGGATTCTTTATCGGTTTCGTTGGATTTTTATTCACATTTTCGTATGTGAATTTTAGTGATTGATTGTTCCTACAATCTTCTTTGTGATTTGTCACTTTAAAAATATAAAGGTTTTCTATACTAGTAGTAAATATCAAAACTCTTTCCTCAAACGATTTCAATTCTATTTTCATACCAAATTCGTTTATAAAACCGTTTTCCAATCTATTAGTATATACAAACCTTTACCTCACTCGTATGAGAAATCTAATTAAACGACTTAGTAAAACAAGTGGTATGAAATGCTTGCATTCACTTTGTTGGTTAATTCTTGGACTTGTTGGATTGAAACTCTTGTGACAATTTTCTAGTGGAGATCTACAATTTGTTCGTAAATATTTAAGTTAAGCTAGTGGTTATGGGACATGAAGCTAAGCTCATATATTTACTAGCTTACTGTAATTGACACTTCTCGTTGATCATGACGATCATTTTTGTGATTTAGACTAGCAATGTGCGATGTCTCTTTGTCTGCAAGGGAGACTAAACCCCGTTTTGTGGAGTTTCGACTCAAGTTGGTGGGGTAGAAACCCACGGTCTTCGGACCATTCATGTGTCAGGTCTTCGGACCATTCGTGTGTCAAATTAATGGCTAGCTACCATGAGATAGCTTCTTGTTCGTGTGTTACAGCTGTTGGTGAGTTTTCATGCTCCCGTTCGTGTGATAGGCCTTTTCCCCCCTATTTTGTGTGATTTCTGGTTTTCGTGTGTTGAATTCTAGAATTTCCTTCTTCACCTATTTTTGTGATTTCTATTGATATGATTTATCAATTTTTGTGCATAGGTGAATTTGTGTGTCATTTACTGGATTTCTTGAGATGATTTCTAGAATTTGTGCTTCACCAATTTTCGTGATTTCCATTGATAAGTTTTATCAATATTTGTGCATTGGTGAATTTGTGTGTCATTGACTTTTGTGATCGACATTGATATAATCGTCAATATTTATGGTTAGGTGAACGAAATGAGGAGTATGACATTTCTTTGTTTCTTGTGTAGATTTGGTGATAGTGATTAATCTCTCGTTGATTTTCAATTACTTATATATATCACAGCTTGGCATTGTGATTATTATGTGTTTAGTCATATCTCTTATTTTATATCATTTCATCTGATATCTGTAGTTAGACTGATCCGTTTATTATTTTCTTATTAAATAATACTCGGGTGAGACCGAGATGTTACAGGTGCTTCTGCTTGACTTCTCTCTTGGGATTGATTTCTCTGGCTTTTGGCTTACTAATTAGATTAGTAGTTTATTTTGGTGTATACATTCGAGATATAGACTCCATATTGTATACTTATTCTCGTGTGTAGTTCATGTAACTATTCTTTTGTGATGTTGTGGATCTTTTTAGACCACTACTCTGATGTACACTTTTTAGTGTAATATTCATATCTATTTCCGCCTTTGTGATGTGAATTGTCTGTGACTAATTTATGTTATGCTTATTTCTATATTTGTTTCCGAAGATATTACAGCCACCGTGTGATATCTTTGAGTTTGTGTCGGCATGTCGGATTTTTGCATGTTATACTATCTGACATATCGATGCTCGCACAAAGCAATTACATGGATGGTCGCTCCTCAACAGCCTTATTCTCCGTGCTAGTTGACAGCATTACTTCGTAGTGTTCTTGGCTAGCGTGGGTATAGAGGTGGGGTGTCACACATATTTAAATAATTTTTAACATATGATTTATCACAACAAAATTTTAAATCAAATATTCAATTTAAAACACACTTTCATTTGTTAAGTTAAAATTCACTGTTTTTCTTAACTTATAAATTTAACAAAAACTCAACATTTTACTTCTAATATCTTTTCAAAACTATATTTCATACCAGTATAATTCAATATAGTCTTACTTATTTCACTCCACAACAGTTTCAAACTTATATAAATCATATTACTTTATACATTAATCATACCAAACTAAACTTATACTTTTTCAAACACCTTATACCATTCAAAATTTCTTAGCTTTGAAAAGTTAACCTTGATTTGGAAGTGAACGAACCTTTAAAATAGTCGAAGAAATCATATTTTCAATCCAAGAGTTAGAAATCACCAACAAATTAGTAAATCGATTCCAATAGGTAAGGTTATACCAAAACAAATCTGAATCTCGAAGATTGAACACCGGCTTATTTTAAATCATTTCAATTATACATATATACACATATCTTTCGAACATCAAACCATACTTCGAAAACGGAAATCAAAATTTGGTTTCATAAAATCACTCGCATAGCAAAGCTACTAGAGTGGCCTCTTCCCCACTCAGAAACTCAAAAATCAATGTCGATGATGCATGTATTCATCACCAAAATTATTTTTCAGCGACATAAGTGGGTTCTGGACTTTTATTTCTTGAAACTACTTTGAAATCGCTTTGACATCATTGGAATTCATTTGAATACATTTGAAGCATTTCTTATTTGTAAAAATATCTTTAAATCATATTATTATTATTATATATTTTCCAAAATCTTAAAACCCATTTCAAAACACCGGAGTTCTATTCCTCGAAATTCAAATTCAAAACCCTTCATTTATAAATCATTTTTATATAAATCACATTTTCTTTTAAATTTTCAAAATTTCAAATCCTTTCACAGCTTCAAATTTTCATTTTCCAAAGGTAAAAATCCTTATTGAAAAAATTTCACTTTTACATACAAAATAGGGTAATCCTTATCAAAATAATAATTTCGATGTGTGCACAAATTTAAAATACAATCAAACACAAATTTCCAAAGAATGATTCAAGGTTAGATTTCAAGCAATATGGAGATTCGAATTTAGAGGAACTCTAATCAAATAGAATTCTGTTTCGAAGATAAGCTCGAACGAAGGTAAGATAATTTTATTACCAAATAGAAGATGATAAGCCTATATAAATCGCGGGCGACCTTAATCGATCAACCGTGACTTTAGTAATATAATCAATTCCGAAATCTAAGGAAAATCAACATTCGATCGCCAGAGATAGAATTTGGGTAGAGCAGGAGATAGATAGAATCGAAAACCGAGGATACAAGTATCTCTAGTGAATCAATGCCAATTATAAAGGATTTTTACCCTTTTACAAATCATTCAAAGATTTGCGAAATCACCGATCTTTATAGAGGTCATTCCAAAGTGGAGTTACGAAATGCTCCAAAATCAAAATGGATAGAATAGGGAAGACAAGACTGGATTTCAGAACAAGTGCGAGCATTCCAAAGTTCAAGGAATCCTAATCGATAAGAATCCTAACCAAGAGATTTCTAACAAGATGGATACTGAAGGGATGAAGTTTCGAAAATCTTAGTTTCAAAATAAGAAATTTTTTATACCAAAATAATCTTTGAAAATCCTTTAAAAATCATTTGGAAATTGTATTACACTTCGAAAATACATTCTCTCACAAGAAAGGATTCTGAGATTGATTTCACTCATTCTAGGGTATTTCTAGCCTATCTCTAATGAGTTTTTGCTCCACAGGCTGTGGTTTGCCTAAAACCAAAGCTCTGATACCAAATGTAACAACCCGGTAATTTCAGCCATTCGCAGCCGCACATGTCGGACTTGAATTGCTCAAAATACCGCGTTGTAAATAAATTTGGAGCAAATGAAATACAAATCACAGAATCACAGACACAGAACAAACAGAATACCTCACAGCGGAATAAAAAATACATAGTAGTACATGAAGCTACTACGGCAGCGTCTCAAACCAAAAACATAATATAGTCTGAAAACAACAAAATAGAAATCCCAAATACATAGAACTTCACTAATACATGAGATAAACTAGAATAGCTGAAACCGAAAGTAGATATAAATGTAGATAAGCAGAAACTCCAGCAAAGACCAGCTCCAGAAAGAGAATCCAAAGCTGTGAATACTTAGGCTGACCCGAGCGTAAAGTAAAACACAAAACACTCGAGTCAGGACAATATATACTTATATAATGTAAATCAACTCATGTGAACTGTAGTAGAAATGCACCATAACTTAAAGGATGCTTGGGATCGCCCATCCTTTAAAGATCAGTTAAACCATAAATTAAATGCATCCCGTGGTTAAAATTTTAAAATAGTATTTATACTTCGAAATCAAATATCATTAAAAAATTCAATATCATTCAAAATCCATTTCAAAATATCAAAATATCGTATCTTCCAAACCACATTCATTCTTATTTAATTTAAATACCATTTCAAAACACATTTCAAAATAGTTTATATTTCGAAACAAATTGCTTCATTTAAATCATTAGAATGAAGATATTATATTTAATCATTAAATTATTAAATTTCCAAAATTTTAATCTTTCAAAGTTCATTTATTCACTTAAATTTATTAAAACAATGAAAAAATCAACTTTCGCAGCATTTAGGAAATGCTACGGATAGTCACACTTAAAACAGTTCAATTTAACAAAAGATAACATTTAAAATGCTGTAATAGGGTTCCATAGTTACAAATAAACTTAGTTAAATTCAACCATTATAACATTCACACAAAAAATGCTATAATAGCCTTTAATTAAATTGAGCCATTTGGTTCATTATTATCAACTACAGCATTTACAAATGCTGTATTATCCTTTACATTAGAATTAATATCATTTTAGAAATGCAGTAAATTAACTTCAAATATTTAGTATAATTTCACCAAAAATTATATTTTTATTTAAACCATTTTTAACTTATAAAATCATATAATTTCACTTTTAAAACAATCATTCAAATACCCTTATATTCATGATTTTATAAAGTTAAATCTCTATTCAAAAATCAAAATTTAATAGTAATTCACTTATTAAATTCCAACATTAAATTTTAAATTCATTAAATTAAATTTAACTTAACACTTTAGTTTAAATTTTCAAATATAACTTAATTTCATTTTTATTTACTTAACTTAAAATTCACTTTTAAGCCAAATTCACAAATTTCCAATTTTAGTTATATTTCAAAATTTCAACTTAGATATTCATTCATTTCACATTTTAACTTAATTCAAAAATCATTAATATATTATAAAATTATTTTAAATTCATTTCATTCAAAATATCATAAATTTATCATATTTTCATATTTAATTTAAATTCCATTTATCACAAAATTATAATTTCCAAAAACTTACATTTTAGATTTTCTAACTTTACCATTAATTTATTTCACTTATAAATTTTCAGAGAGTCAATAATGCTTTACAAAAAACATTTTTAATCAAATTTAAATCAAAATATTATAATATTTACATTTCTAAAATATTTTAAAATTTTAAGAAAAATATATCTTAACAACGGGTCTGTATTTCATTTTCTAGCCTAGGTAAAGTGATACGGGTAATATATCATTTCAACCCGTAATTTACAAAGAAAACCCGGGTTTGATCATTTCAAACCCGCAATCCCAAGTAGATGAAAATAATTTAAAATCATTCAGGCCTATCATTTCAGCCCATAATGATTTTCTCCTATTCTAAAGTCCGTTCGGGTATGTATCATTTCAACCCATAGTGATTCTAATCTAAAGGGAACTTGCAGTGTGATTAACTGATAAAATAACAAAACAACAATAATATAACAGTACCATATGATATAACTGGTGTTTAATCATGTGTGAACATCATATGATAGTGACATAGCAAATAAAATATGGTGATGCAGTTTACATATTCACAAGCGATCGATTTACTATTCATATAAGTATAAAACTGTCTGGTGAGAATAACTCACTGGTTTGAGCTGATGACCCAATGACAAATTTCACAAATGGGATCTACACAAGCACAAAAGCACGACACAGATTCAAATGGAGGAGACAAATGTCAAATTCCTTGGATAAACATCAAATAAAACAATATAACAACGATGAGTTTCAAATCAACTACGATCAAAACTACACTAGAATAGACTGCACAGAATCAAATAGAAATGCTTGCACTTGTTTTTAACATTTACTAGGCTCAGCCATAAGGGAAAATACAACATAATTGCTGGTGTTTGGGTCTGGTTTGGGTGAGTATGGGTTCGGCCTACAAGTTGGAATGATGGTGTAAAGGTGGGTGAAGGCAATAACACACATAAGCATGCATACATGAATTTGGTCAAGGATTTGAGCTCGGCCAAGGCCCTATGTGTCACAGCCAGAGGAGTGGGTCCACTGTGGTGGTGTGGCCATGGGTGCTGGAGGTTCTGGAGGTGGTGGTGGTGTGGTAGGTGGCGGCTAAAGGGGTGGTGAGGTGATGGAATGAGAGTAGTGCTCGCTTAGGCTAGTATGAAGGGTGTTTTGAAACTTTTGTGGATATGCGTCAACAAGGGGGTTCATGGCTTGGGTGGCTGGTGAGGAGGAGGTGCTGGTGCTGTGCCATCAGGTGGTGGAGGCGGTTAGGCAGCAAGGTAGCATGGCCGAACCTAGATGGAAGAGCAAGTGCAAACAAAAATCAAAAGGAATAAGCAATATAAGTGAAAAAAAAGAGATGAAAGAAATAAATTTTTTTACCAACTTCCCAAGCATGTGATGGCCGAAATTTTTTTCTCAGGAAGGAGGAAAGGAAGATACATGAAATGAAAATGAATTATTCAGCTGAAATGTGGGGAATTATGCCAAAAGAAATGAAGAGCTGTGAGGAAAATGAAGAGGTGGAATTCAAAACGGCAAAAGGCAATTCAAAAGTCAAAAACTCTTCATATATCCTTATTTGATTTATATAACTTCATATTTCTGGAAATAAGAATAATCCCAGATAAAATTTCGAAAATTTATCAAAATATAAAAAATTGTATAATATTTATTAATTATATAAAGTTAAATTAAGAAAAATAGCTAAAATAGTGAACTAGACTAGAAAATTTGAAATTAAATAGAATAATTTTTAGAAAATTCATATGAGCTTGTAATATATTTTTAAAAATAAATAATAACATAAAATAAAAATACATTCACAAAATAAATATGTAAATTTTAATTAAATATAATTTAAATGAAGAAAATAGTAGAAAAATAGAAAACTGCCTTTAAAAATAGGAAATAAATACAGTAAATTTTGGAAAATTTTATTATCACTTTAAAAATATTAAAATACAAAATATACATAAAATAGCATATTAACGCATATTAAAATAAAATATAACATAGAAAATATGATTTATATAATTTAAAATAGACAAAATTTCAAAATAAAACAAATTATACTCAAAAGTGAAATGTACATAACTTTCACAAACTAAATCCGTTTTCAGCGAAACGAAAAATAGTATTCAAGTTAGTAAATCTATTTTCAAAATAATAGAAAAAATTTAAGAATCTAAATATTTAAATTTGAAATTTAAAAGTCAAGGTTTGACCAGTTTGAATAGAAATTCATCTTTCAATAAAATATCCAATTTATACCGGTTTGAAATTATAATTCACATAATAATCAACACCTACATTTAAAAATGAAATGTTTGAAATAAAATAAGTTTAAAATAATTTCAAAATAAAACAAAGTCAAATATTAAAATATATGAAAAATCTAGGGTTCTTACAATAGTTGGTTTATTTATCATTTCCAATGTAAATCTACATTTCAATATTAAATTTAAATTTCATTAAATTTAGAAATTATAAAAATAAAACTCCAAAACCCACTATTTAAATTCTTACCCTTGTTATTCAAGTCCTATTAAATTAATATTTCAAATAAATTAACAAAGCTTGGTTTTCACTCCTTAAATCAACCAATTTTCATTTTATAATTAAAATTAATATTTATTACATTTTATAGAATTAATCATTTCAAATGACCAATCACGTCTACCGTTGCTGCACAAATTTATAAACTAGTAAATTTTTGTCATTTTTAATCCCCTAGATATTTATAATAACTAAAAGCAAATTCACAATCTATTTAGTTGTCAATTATTCCAGTAAACACAGTGTTCAAATGTCAACTGCACTTAATCCAATTAATTGCAAATTAATTCCAATAAATTTGATTTTATTCGATTACAACTTAATATTCAGTCAATTATTACTCAACTAACCTAGTTAATATTGTTTTATATTTCATTACATTAAAACTTCTATATACATCTTAGCTTTGTATCAACGATTATACTTAAAATGTGAATCTTGTCAATTGTGCGTATTAATTAAGGTTTTAAACTCAATTTACAAAATTTCCTAAGTCAGTCCCTTTTTACCAAATTTGACAATCCCTAACCATTTGTACTACATCCCATATTAATGTAATATTTTGTTAGATTTTATTTCAAATTAACGTACAACTTAATTTCCTTTAATTGAGATCTGATTCCCATTTTTTTTATTTAACATACTAAATGAATAAATAACCTAAATAAATGGTCACCTACTTACTTCTTTCATTTATAAGTTTACTACTCACCCACCCAGGTATAGATTCCATATATAACACTAATTAATTTGCTTTAACACTGCATTATCCAATTATCATAAATTTGTTCAATATATACTCTTGTTTACTTAAAAATAAATTTATGTTTTCTGTAAATTCTCATTCACTCTTCCTTTACGAAATAAAAAATCATTAAGTAATGTTTATTATCAAAACAAAATTAATTTATTACCTTTTACATCCCACTATAAATCAGTGTAACCATTAATACCACACATATTACAATTCCTTACACCATACTGATCTTATTTAATTACCATTGACTATCTATTTTGTACAATAACTAAATGTTTACATTTGTTACTTATATTTAGTTTTACAACTAAGCATAACATGTTTAAATACAATGAATTGGAGTTTCATTAAGATTGTATACGTTTTCCACTAATTGCGTATTACTTCATCGGTTACTATACATTGAATTCATTAAATTGTCACAAATTACTTTATTGCATTAGTTTATAAAATATTCCCATTCGTTTTCTTATAATAAATTTCTTAGCCTATAATAACAATCCCCATTACTTCAATGCATCGTAATTTCCTTTTTTTATTTTTATACTTACCTTAAATTTCAAATGTTGCATTTTCTTTCTACATTTACTTCAACATGAATTAGAAAATTTTTCTTTCTTTCTTAATTAAATTACAGAATCAAATTAAATTAACAAATTAAATGGTCGAAATTTACGGGTCGTTACACTCTCCCCCCCTCAAAACTTTTCGTCCCCGAAAAGGAAAAAGAAGGGAAAAGAAAAACTTATAAATTAATATCTATTATTCAAAACATTAAATTTATAAATAATTAGATTCACAAACTAAAATATACAAATTTATAATCATTATATCTTTTTATACTTAAATTATTGAAGTTTGGAAAACATTTTCAAAAATATTTTCTAAGTCCAAAAATTTCGAATTTTTTGGCAGAGTCTCTTTTGTACGGAGATGCTCGGGAGAAAATATAATATCAAATATAACAAAATATCACATATATTATCCAAAATACAATATCCCAACATGGGAAAATATATAAATAGCGCTATAAACCGTAATACGAAAACGTACCTATTTGTCGGGCAGTTTACGCTTATATTACGGAACCAACTGCAATAGTAATTGCTTCCATAACCTGCACTTCAATTATATAATCCAATTAAAGTTACAATTATATAAAATGAAATATTAAAATGATTTCAACCACAACCATCCAATTCAATACAAACAACCATCAATAAACAAATTAATACAACATCAAACACTTGCAACAAGACATACAACCGTAAAATCAATCAATCATTCATATCAAACAACAAATAGTTGTTCGGGTTCAAAACTTTAAATTGTACAGAATGAAAAATAAACTATCAAGTGCATCATTTACTCAACAGTCTTAGATGGAGGAAAATAGATTATTTATTCATCCAAACAATTTCCTTACCCAACCAACCATAAACCAAACAATAACAATTCCAACCAACAAATCAAATTAACTTATTATAAATTTTATTTCATACATTTGTTGTTTGATTTCCTTTTTATTTACACAATGATTTATCTGTAACGACCCAGGATTTTGGCCCCATTTATGTTAATAAATATTCAAATCTATGTAAATAAAATGTATACTTATTCATTTGAAACGGATATAAGTTTGAGATAATTGCCATTGTTTATATAAATGGTATTTTTAAAAGGAAGTTGATTTGGAAGTTTAATAAATTATCTTGAAAAATATTCATAATAAAATTTATCTTTTATGATTAAATCAAAATATCTTACTTTGTTTATATTTAGTAAGTATACATATGAATGATGATGTTTGAAATGGAATCAAAGTTAATCAATATAAAATATAAATGTGAAATATAAGTTAACTTATGCTTATAATTTAAATAAAATACAAATGTAGATAAATAAGTATAAATGTAAATAAATCATATTATTCATAATTGAAATATTTATAGTTCAATACAAATAAAATAAATATAAAGATGGTGTGAACTCTCGGATCTAATTTAAATATGGATAGTTAAACATAAATATAAGAATATTAACTATAACACATGACTATAACTAATTTAAGAACAAAGTATGGAGTAGAAAAATAATAATATAATATAAAATAAAATAACAATGTCTAGAATTAAAATAAAATAAACTTATAAATATGTAATATAAGTATAACATAAAATATAGTTGTAAACTTGAGTCTACTTGAACATAAGCAAACTAGAAGCTGTTAAAACAAAAACTTTTACAAATGTCTTCATAAGCCAATCCATTTGCAAATATGAAAAAAAAAATAGAAACATAGACCTACCTGCAAGTAATTACTCTTACATGAATTTCTTTTGTCATAAAATATTGTAATAATTATACAAACTAATTAAGGTACAAAACAAATATAAATTAATGAAAAGCTTCTTGTGCAAGCTATGCTGGCCTGCAAAATGATAAAGAACAAATCAATATACTTATGCACAGTACAAAACAAGCATGTCAGCAAAGCATTATAAGGTAAACTGTATATGTATAGTACAAAACAATTATATACAGTATCTATTTGCAGCCAAACATAATAAATATGTAAACTTATTAGGTAAACAAGGCATTAAATGACCAATCTTCTCAGCCAATCTTTGTTAACTCAAGATATTTGTAAACCTGTTCAATCTAGAAACTACTGACCAGTTAAAGCCTCCCCATCCTGTTCTCTACTTATATGTATCTCATGCTACTTCTAGTTCGTGTAACAAAATAAGAAAAAAAAGAAAAAAAAATGATGAAACCTAAAGAAACTAAAACAAGAGAAGGAAACATATTCAAATCTTAAAGAAAGGCAGATTCATGAACAAAGTGACAGTCCATTTTATCTGCAGTTTTCAAGTCATAACGAAGGCTTGTTGTTTAACAATTATGTGAGGTGAGTAACACCACGAATCTAAATGGTTTAAAAGTATTGTTTTGTTGTATGTGTATCTCTGAAACTTAGTTTGTTTGTTTTAGCATACCTCTGTGAATGTTGAATACAGTGACAAACATCTCATTGTTCTATGCTTCTCTGTTGTTTGTTATAGTTAAATATTTTTTTTAAAAAAACTTAAACTATCTTCATCAAATCATTATTAAGTCTTAGCTTTTCAACAAAAACAAGATGTCTAAACTTAAAATCAGATTTTTAAATTTGTTCAACAAAACAAAATGGTGGACTATGCTCTGAAAGCAAGTTACAGATAAACCATAATAATTTTGGATAAATCTGATTTTTGTGAAATGCTAATTCACATTTATAACTTGAATCCTTACTGGGAAACATGATTTTTAAACCCAGTTTGATGATTTTTCATTGTGTGGTTCGAGAGTAGTTTTGGGTTGATCAAAAAAGTGAGTTTCGATCAAGTTCAGTTGGCTGGAGGCTTAATCGAGCTTGGGTCTTCGTGTGGTGGTGGAGGAGCCTATGGTGGGGCGGCGAAAAATAATCGGAGACGCTCATGTTCGTCGTGGTGTCGGCGGCGTAGGGGTAAAGTTGGTAAACCTAGTTTTTGAGTGGGGAGGGAGCTCGTGCCTCACGTCCTCGTTTGAGCATCGAGTTGCTCGTGGCTTTGGGGAATGGTGGCTGGGTGGATGACACGTTCGTGGCCGGAGGCGTTGGCGGTCTGGTGGTCGGAGTTGATGGCGTGGCGCGTTGACAGGTTTGTGGGAGTCGACTGTTTCGAGTTTCCAGCTTTTGACTTTTGGTCTCGATTTCGAATTCGAGGAGATGGCAACGTTGTGATGGTTGGGGTTGATGCGGGGATGGTCGGCGACTTGCTGAAGGTCTCGCCGATGATCGGAGCGCCGCTGCGACTATGTGCACGTGCACAAGTTTTTGGGTTGCCTGAGTGTTTTGTTGAAGAACAGAGTTGCTAAAGAAAAAAAAATGTTACAGGCTTTGAACCTGAACTGATTTGCTTGAAAAAAAATTGAAAACTAAGCTAAACATTAAGTCAAGTTTTAAAAATCTAGTTCCAAAGTAAATGTTTTTGAACTTCTTTAAACCCGAGGTTAAGAAGTTTAAGTAGTTTTTGGAAAACTTTGTTAAAATGGTGTTTACTCATTTTAACCTTTAAGCTTAAAATGAAATATGAAAAATAAATTTGAAACAAATTGTTTAAACTTGCTTTGTGATGATAATTAAAACATTAGATAGAAAATGTTCTAAAATTTGAATTAGTGAAGATAAAATGATATGCACTCATTAAATTAATTCAAGTGAATAGTTAATTAATTATTTAATCAAGAAATTAAGATTTGAGTTAAATTAATTAAGGTCAACTTAAATTGTAATTAAGAATAATTAATTGAGGATAAATTATTAATCAAGTTAAATTAACTTGTAAATAAGATTGGGTGAGTTTCTCGAAGAGTTACGCGAGTTGTAACTGGGGAGATCTCAGGTTTTAACAGGGAAGGCTCGGTTTCTTCAAACAGTAGTATTTATAATAAAACGAAGGTAAGCAATCTTGTGAGTTATCAGGGTTTAAACATTGTAAGATTTAATAATTCAACAAACTTAATTAAAACTCTGTACTAGTTAATTGTCTAGTTAAGGTATAACGATGTTTAAACTCTTAATTAATATTTTAATTAAGTAATTAAAATTAGTAAGTATGAAATTAATTATCATTTAAAGTCGTAGTTAATAACAAATTAGTTTTCAAAATTTAAAGAAAACTTGTAATGTTAATTAAGAAGAGGAGTTAATATACATTGATTTCCTTTGGGAAACAATTAAAGATAATTACATTATAATAAGAGTTTGGGTTAATTAATGATTAAGTAATAAAGACTTGTAATTAACCACTTGCTATTAATTAATATATGATTAGTGGACAATTCATTACGTAATTTAATCAAGAATTACCAATTGATCATTAAGTAACGTTTAGTAAATAGAAAATATGTTTTATTACTATATATAATTAAAGTTATTAGGGGTTAATAATTAAGCAATTACGGTTTAATAATTGATTAAATAATGGTGAATTAATTTGAATAAGTAATTAGTTAATGATTGATTAAACAGGGTTAAGAGATTAACTCTCAAGTAATTAAGTAACTGATGGATAATTAAGTTTTATAAGTTAGTAATTTAAGAAATTAATAATTAAGAGTAATTAACTAAGTAATTAAGATATAATTATTACTTAAGAGTTGATTATTAATTAAATAATTTGAAATGGAATAAGTAATGAATTATTGACTAATGATTAATCTAACAGGATTAAGAGGTTAATCCTCAAGTAATTGGTTTAATTGAATTGACTAAATTTAGAATTCAAGATGATTGCTTATGGATGTTGTATGTATTGTATATTTGCTTGTGATGCTTATTGATGATATTCTGTGATGCTCTCTGATATGCTTTAATATATCCATGGCAATTGTGTATGATTTATCTGTGATAAATGTTATATGAATTTAATCATTGAATTAAATTGTTTAAGTTAATTAGACAACTTGGCTTTTAAAATGGCGTTTGGATTTCGATGAGACCGGGATCGGGTATCCAATTGATATTCCGAAAACCACATCGATCCAAATTAAATGTTAGGTCGTGAATTCTCAAGTGAAGATCAAGATGGTGCTTTCAGAATGCAAGGGTTATCGTCGTTGACTCTGAGGGTGATTCCAAAATGAGTGTGACGAGATAATACCTTCGGTTTCGTTCGAACCCGGAACGAACTTGTATGGATTGAATGCTTTCAGCACATCGTCAGGCGGACGATGAGCATTCTAACATATTTGTCCTATAAAGGTAATCGCAGCCTCAAGCCTCATCAATTGGGAATGGCTAAAAAAGGGAGGTGCAGCAAGGTTAGGTGGGTCATGCCCAAGCAGGACGAGATATACCCCTGTCTAGATGTCCCTTTATTTCGGCTGTGTGGGCGGTTGGATATGCGCACCAACTGTGGGGTTATCTTGTTCGGGACTGTTCAGTAAGGAATGGTTCCGGCCTTGTGTTGCAGGGGAGTTAGGGTGGCTCCTCGGTACTGTGATCTAGACCACGTACTGTGACGGGCGGTACCCCAGTAGCCCTGCCATTGTATGGGATCCAATTTCCAATAAGCGCCGTACGTTTTGATTGTGCACAACTATGTTGAAATGTGGGATGTAAACATTTTAGCTATTTCTGTATTTTACTTGAAAACCCTAGACACTATTATAATATCACTGGATTTCCTATAAAATGTTTTGGTTAGCGTAAGATAAAAACTTACCCGTATTTATTTGTGGGGAGTCTTACGTGATACCTTTGTTTTTTAATGATTTTCAA
The DNA here is from genome assembly GCA_030765085.1 of Allium cepa. NCBI lineage: Eukaryota > Viridiplantae > Streptophyta > Magnoliopsida > Asparagales > Amaryllidaceae > Allium > Allium cepa. The sequence goes on from CM060946.1 coordinate 177,799,788, forward strand.
AGTTAAACAACTTTAACCCGTTTACTCATACCAGACCCATGTCTGACCCGGAGTTTATATTTTGTTTTTCATAAACTTTCGGGTACCCAAATTTTTACGGGTAGCCAAAGAATTCAGGTTGGCTTTGACGAATTCTGGAGGAGCAATGGAGCAGGAGGCTTCAGCGTTGTAGATATCTATCTAGTTCCGTTGTGTCAGTTGATGTATATTGTATCTCTGATGTATATAGTGACAGATGTATGTATGATTGTCATGTGTATTGATATTATATAACTCTGATATATGTAAATCTATGTAATAGATATGTGATATATTATATTTTGTTCCGTTCCGCTGTGAGATTCTAATGTTTTGTTTCTTTCTTTTCTATTCTTTTCTATTTCTATCCCTTTCTTTCTTAATGATGATGCGTCTTTCTGGTGGTTAGAAGGGCGGGTCGTCACACTTGGTATCAGAGCGCTAGGTTGAGTGAATGCCTAGGCTCTTAAGTGATTTCTTTCTTGAGAGAGCGTATTTGTAATTTTGCTATATATATATATTTATTTATTTCTACCTATTTATTGGGTTACCTGTTCGGGTTTTCCAATATAAGTTATAAAGGGTAGATAAGACAGTGGTGTGTGAAACACGACTACCGATGGTTGGAGTTTTGAATATTTGTAGTGGAAGTGTATCTGTTGAGACGGTAGACCTATTACCGTCTCGAGTGAGCTTTGGATAATGTGAGGATCTTATTTTTGGAATGTAATTTTGGGATGAGCTTGAGTTTGGATCTATCGGATGGACATGACCAAGTCATGATATCTTAATATCTCAGGGCATAGTAGCTGCGTAATGAGACTCAGTGAGTTTGGATGCCTCCGAAGATGTTTCTTTGGAACTAGTTAAGGAAGTATGTCCGTTTCGGAATGGTGACTAAGTCCAGAAGGGTATTTTTGTTTAATTGAGGCCCGAGTTTCTCGAAGAGCTTTGAATAGAAGTCTTTGGTCATCGAGGTTAACCATATAGCTTGAAGTGTTCTGTGTGCTGTCGAGAAGTTATTGATTAGTAATTTTCTTGAGGTGATTTCAGAAGTAGCAGAGTGGATTCATTACCGAACAGTATATGACTGTTCTTGATTATGAAGGGAGAACAAACTTATTTGGGTAGAATTGCCAGAGTGTTGTGCGATAATTCTGGAATTCATTTGTGTAGTCTTTTATTTGGAGTTGGGACTTCTCAAGAGAATTTTTAAGTTATTGATGTGATTCAAATTGTTTGTCTTCCCATCGAGAGATAGAGTTACGTGATGATTTGATTCCAAGGTAGTGCTAGCGATTCAGCCTAGTTGGAGAATGGTTCCGAGAAAGGGAGTAGAGTTAGTTGAGCAGATTAGGATCGATAAGAGTAAGAATGAGTTTGTTTATGTATATACTAAGTTTGAAGAAGAGCTCAAGCTGTATTTGAAGATAGTGTTGGAGACACTGAGGAGGCATGTTTTGAAGGCGAGTTCTTTTAAGTGCCATTTTTGGAAACGGGAAGTTATTTTTTTGGGCACATTATATTGGGTGAAGATATCTGTGAGGACCTAGCGAAGGAAGAATCTATTCTAAGAGTGGAAGACGAGGCTGACCAGAGCTCCAGTGATTGTTATTCCGAAAGTGAAGGGCAGCTTTGGAATTCATACGGATGATCGTATAATTGATTTGGGAAGCAGTGTTGATGCAAGAGTGGAGAGTAACTGCGTATGCGTGTCGGTAATTAAGGCAACATGAAGGGAACTACGCTATGCATGACCTTGAGTAGTTAGCCATTTTGTTTGTTTTGAGTTTGGGAGGCACTATTTGTTGGGAGAGAAGTTGGGTTATTAACGGATCACAAAAACATTAAAATATTCTTTTTCTCTAAGGGGATTTTAATTTGTGGCAGCCATGGCAAGTCGAATTTCTGACCTCATATGATATGGATATTTTGTATACCCAGGATAAGGGAATGTGGTAGTTGATGCTCTTAATAGGAATGCAGTTTTGTTCTTTTAGAAATTGTTTCTTCTCTCCAGGGCAGAATCATAAGTAAGCTAAGGGAGGATAGATCTTTTGAGGAATTGATTCTTAAACTAATGATGGAAGGTGTTCAAATTTTAAGGTAGATGATCAAGGTGCTTAAAAGAATAGTGGCCGTTTGTGTGCTTGATATGGATGAATTGAGGCAATAAGTTTTAGCTAAATGACATCACTCCAGACTGAATATTCACCCAGAATCTTTAAGATGTATAAAGATATGAGAATATTTTCTGGAGACCGAGCATGAAGAGGGTCGTAGTTGCTTTCGTTTATAGTTGTACTTTCTATCAGCAAGTAAGGTGATTATGAGAAGATGTCTAGAAGTATTGCAATCTTTAGAAATCTCAGATGGAATATGGATTATTGTGGATAGATTAACTAAGAGTGGTCATTCTATACTAGTTAGATAACTCAAACTACAGTTTCAGGACGAAATTTCTCTTGAGGGAAATAGTAGGATTGCTTGGTGTTCCTGTTAGCATAATAAGTGATCGTGACCCTATTTTTCATCAGCAAATTCTGGAAGGTTCTACAATTGGCTTTGGGATCGAGTTTGAAATTTAGTATAGCCTATCATCCTCATACGGAAGGACAGAGAGACTGAACCGTATTTTAGAGGATATGCGGTAAGTTTGAGTTTTGGATTCTGGTGAATTATGGAAATACTATCTTGTGTTTGGACCAAAGTTTTGTTTTGTGAAGATTCTGATAAGATTAGGCTTATCAAAGGATAAGATAAGAGCTTCTCAAGACCGTTAGAAGTAGTATGCAGATGAGAAGGAGACAATTGGAATTTGAGTTTGGTAATTTGTTTTGACCAAAGTTTCCCGATTAAAAAGGAACTATTAGATTCGGAAGGCGGGAAAACTTGACCTAAGTTATATTGGACCATTTCAGATATTGAGAAGATTGGAACTGTAGCTTGTAGAATCGAATTGTCAGAAAAGATGTCTGGAATTCATAGTGTATTCTGTGTGACCCATCTAAAGAAATTTGTTCTTGATTCAGCATTAGTTGTAGAATCAATAGTACAGGAAGACTGGAAAGATGAGCCGAATGTGACTGTGGATAGAATTCAGTTCGGATTGTTAGTTAAGGTGAGAGGCAACTCAGGAGTTTAGTAGTGTAGCTTGTCATAGTATAGTGGAGCGAGAATGCCAGGGATTTCACCCGGGAAACTATGGATAGTTTTAGAAAAGCTTATCTGGATTTGTGTCCGGATAGCTAGCGATGTTTGTTAGGATAGATTGTTGGTTGTTTGTTAATATATGAATGATATGTATGTTTGAATGGTTGATATGACAACTTTTAAATTATCTTTATTTTAAATTTCGGGGACGAAATTCTTTTAAGGGGGGAGGAATGTAACGACCCAGGATTTTGGCCCCATTTATGTTAATAAATATTCAAATCTATGTAAATAAAATGTATACTTATTCATTTGAAACGGATATAAGTTTGAGATAATTGCCATTGTTTATATAAATGGTATTTTTAAAAGGAAGTTGATTTGGAAGTTTAATAAATTATCTTGAAAAATATTCATAATAAAATTTATCTTTTATGATTAAATCAAAATATCTTACTTTGTTTATATTTAGTAAGTATGCATATGAATGACGATGTTTGAAATGGAATCAAAGTTAATCAATATAAAATATAAATGTGAAATATAAGTTAACTCATGCTTATAATTTAAATAAAATACAAATGGAGATAAATAAGTATAAATGTAAATAAATCATATTATTCATAATTGAAATATTTATAGTTCAATACAAATAAAATAAATATAAAGATGGAGTGAACACTCGGATCTAATTTAAATATGGATAGTTAAATATAAATATAAGAATATTAACTATAACACATGACTATAACTAAATTAAGAACAAAGTATGGAGTAGAAAAATAATAATATAACATAAAATAAAATAACAATGTCTAGAATTAAAATAAAATAAACTTTTAAATATGTAATATAAGTATAACATAAAATATAGTTGTAAACTTGAGTCTACTTGAACATAAGCAAACTAGAAGCTGTTAAAACAAAAACTTTTACAAATGTCTTCATAAGCCAATCCATTTGCAAATATGAAAAAAAATATAGAAACATAGACCTACCTGCAAGTAATTACTCTTACATGAATTTCTTTTGTCAGCAAATATTGTAATAATTATACAAACTAATTAAGGTACAAAACAAATATAAATTAATGAAAAGCTTCTTGTGCAAGCTATGCTGGCCTGCAAAATGATAAAGAACAAATCAATATACTTATGCACAGCACAAAACAAGCCTGTCAGCAAAGCATTATAAGGTAAACTATATATGTATAGTACAAAACAATTATATACAGTATCTATTTGCAGCCAAACATAATAAATATGTAAACTTATTAGGTAAACAAGGCATTAAATGACAAATCATCTCAGCCAATCTTTGTTAACTCAAGATATTTGTAAACCTGTTCAATCTAGAAACTACTGACCAGTTAAAGCCTCCCCATCCTGTTCTCTACTTATATGTATCTCATGCTACTTCTAGTTCGTGTAACAAAACAAGAAAAAAAGAAAAGAAAAAAAATGAAGAAACCAGAAGAAACTAAAACAAGAGAAGGAAACATATTCAAATCTTAAAGAAAGGCAGATTCATGAACAAAGTGACAGTCCATTTTATCTGCAGTTTTCAAGTCATAAAGAAGGCTTGTTGTTCAACAATTATGTGAGGTGAGTAATACCACGAATCTAAATGGTTTAAAAGTATTGTTTTGTTGTATGTTTATCTCTGAAACTTAGTTTGTTTGTTTTATCATACCTCTGTGAATGTTGAATACAGTGACAAACATCTCAGTGTGCTATGCTTCTCTGTTGTTTGTTGCAGTTAAATATTTTTTTTAAAAAAACTTAAACTATCTTCATCAAATCATTGTTAAGTCTTAACTTTTCAACAAAAACAAGATGTCTAAACTTAAAATCAGATTTATAAATTTCTTCAACAAAATAAAATGGTGGATTATGCTCTGAAAGCAAGTTTACAGGTAAACCATAATAATTTTGGATAAATCTGATTTTTGTGAAATGCTAATTCACATTTATAACTTGAATCCTTACTGGGAAACATGATTTTTAAACCCAGTTTGATGATTTTTCATTGTGTGGTTCGAGAGTAGTTTTGGGTTGATCAAAAAAGTGAGTTTCGATCAAGTTCATTTGGGCAGAGGCTCAATCGAGCTTGGGTCTTCGCGTGGTGGTGGAGGAGCCTATGGTGGGGCGGCGAAAAATAATCGGAGACGCTCATGTTCGTCGTGGTGTCGGTGGCGTAGGGGTAAAGTTGGTAAACCTAGTTTTTGAGTGGGGAGGGAGCTCGTGCCTCACGTCCTCGTTTGAGCATCGAGTTGCTCGTGGCTTTGGGGAATGGTGGCTGGGTGGATGACGTGTTCGTGGCCGGAGGCGTTGGCGGTCTGGTGGTCAGAGTTGATGGCGTGGCGCGTTGACAGGTTTGTGGGGGTCGACTATTTCGAGTTTCCAGCTTTTGACTTTTGGTCTCGATTTCGAATTCGAGGAGATGGCAGCGTCGTGATGGTTGGGGGTTGATGCGGGGATGGTCGGCGACTTGCTGAAGGTCTCGCCGATGATCGGAACGCCGCCGCGACTATATGCACGTGCACAAGTTTTTTGGTTGCCTGAGTGTTTTGTTGAAGAACAAAGTTGCTAAAGAAAAAAAATGTTACAGGCTTTGAACCTGAACTGATTTGCTTGAAAAAAAAAATTGAAAACTAAGCTAAACATTAAGTCAAGTTTTAAAAATCTAGTTCCAAAGTAAATGTTTTTGAACTTCTTTGAACCTGAGGTTAAGAAGTTTAAGTAGTTTTTCGAAAACTTTGTTAAAATGGTATTTACTCATTTTAACCTTTAAGCTTAAAATGAAATATGAAAAATAAATTTGAAACAAATTGTTTAAACTTGCGTTGTGATGATAATTAAAACATTAGATAGAAAATGTTCTAAAATTTGAATTAGTGAAGATAAAATGATATGCACTCATTAAATTAATTCAAGTGGATAGTTAATTAATTATTTAATCAATAAATTAAGATTTGAGTTAAATTAATTAAGGTCAACTTAAATTGTAATTAAGAATAATTAATTGAGGATAAATTATTAATCAAGTTAAATTAACTTGTAAATAAGATTGGGTGAGTTTCTCGAAGAGTTACGCGAGTTGTAACTGGGGAGATCTCAGGTTTTAACAGGGAAGGCTCGGTTTCTTCAAACAGTAGTATTTATAATAAAATGAAGGTAAGCAATCTTGTGAGTTGTCAGGGTTTAAACATTGTAAGATTTAATAATTCAACAAACTTAATTAAAACTTTATACTAGTTAATTGTCTAGTTAAGGTATAACGATGTTTAAACTCTTAATTAATATTGTAAGTAAGTAATTAAAATTAGTAAGTATGAAATTAATTATCATTTAAAGTCGTAGTTAATAACAAATTAGTTTTCAAAATTTAAAGAAAACTTGTAATGTTAATTAAGATGAGGAGTTAATATACATTGATTTCCTTTGGGAAACAATTAAAGATAATTACATTATAATAAGAGTTTGGGTTAATTAATGATTAATTAATAAAGACTTGTAATTAACCACTTGCTATTAATTAATATATGATTAGTGGACAATTCATTACGTAATTTAATCAAGAATTACCAATTGATCATTAAGTAACGTTTAGTAAATAGAAAATATGTTTTATTACTATATATAATTAAAGTTATTAGGGGTTAGTAATTAAGCAATTACGGTTTAATAATTGATTAAATAATGGTTAATTAATTTGAATAAGTAATTAGTTAATGATTGATTAAACAGGGTTAAGAGATTAACTATCAAGTAATTAAGTAACTGATGGATAATTAAGTTTTATAAGTTAATAATTTAAGAAATTAATAATTAGGAGTAATTAACTAAGTAATTAAGATATAATTATTACTTAAGAGTTGATTATTAATTAAATAATTTGAAATGGAATAAGTAATGAATTATTGACTAATGATTAATCTAACAGGATTAAGAGGTTAATCCTCAAGTAATTGGTTTAATTGAATTGATTAAATTTAGAATTCAAGATGATTGCTTATGGATGTTGTATGTATTGTATATTTGCTTGTGATGCTTATTGATGATATTCTGTGATGCTCTCTGATATGCTTTAATATATCCATGGCAATTGTGTATGATTTATCTGTGATAAATGTTATATGAATTTAATCATTGAATTAAATTGTTTAAGTTAATTAGACAACTTGGCTTTTAAAATGGCGTTTGGATTTCGATGAGACCGGGATCGGGTATCCAATTGATATTTCGAAAACCACATCGATCCAAATTAAACGTTAGGTCGTGAATTCTCAAGTGAAGATCAAGATGGTGCTTTCAGAATGCAAGGGTTATCGTCGTTGACTCTGAGGGTGATTCCAAAATGAGTGTGACGAGATAATGCCTTCGGTTTCGTTCGAACCCGGAACGAACTTGTATGGATTGAATGCATTCAGCACATCGTCAGGCGGACGATGAGGATTCTAAGATTTTGTCCTATAAAGGTAATCGCAGCCTCAAGCCTCATCAACCGGGAATGGCTAAAACAGGGGAGGTGCAGCAAGGTTAGGTGGGTCATGCCCAAGCAGGACGAGATATACCCCTGTCTAGATGTCCCTTTATTTCGGCTGTGTAGGCGGTTGGATATGCGCACCAACTGCGGGGTTATCTTGTTCGGGACTGTTCAGTAAGGAATGGTTCCGGCCTTGTGTTGCAGGGGAGTTAGGGTGGCTCCTCGGTACTGTGATCTAGACCACGTACTGTGACGGGCGGTACCCCAGTAGCCCCGCCATTGTATGGGATCCAATTTCCAATAAGCGCCGTACGTTTTGATTGTGCCCAACTATGTTGAAATGTGAGATGTAAGCATTTCAGCTATTTCTGTATTTTTCTTGAAAACCCTAGACACTAGTATAATATCACTGGATTTCCTATAAAATGTTTTGGTTAGCGTAAGGTAGAAACTTACCCGTATTTATTTGTGGGGAGTCTTACGTGATACCTTTGTTTTTTTTAATGATTTTCAAAGTTAAACAACTTTAACCCGTTTACTCATACCAGACCCATGTCTGACCCGGAGTTTATATTTTGTTTTTCATAAACTTTCGGGTACCCAAATTTTTACGGGTAGCCAAGGGATTCAGGTTGGCTTTGACGAATTCTGGAGGAGCAATGGAGTAGGAGGCTTCAGCGTTGTAGATATCTATCTAGTTCCACTGTGTCAGTTGATGTATATTGTATCTATGATGTATATAGTGACAGATGTATGTATGATTGTCATGTGTATTGATATTATATAACTCTGATATATGTAAATCTATGTAATAGATATGTGATATATTATATTTTGTTCCGTTGCACTGTGAGATTCTGATGTTTTGTTTCTTTCTTTTCTATTCTTTTCTATTTCTATCCCTTTCTTTCTTAATGATGATGTGTCTTTCTGGTGGTTAGAAGGGCGGGTCGTCACATTATCTTTTTAATTTACATTTATTTCTTAAAACTTTTATTCTATCCATTAATTTAGTGTTTATTATACTCATTTTCATTTATTACTTACAATTTTTCATTTTCCATTTTAATGTCATGTAAGTTTCTTCTTTATTGCATCATATTTTATCATACTAGCATTTCATTTTATTTACTTAAGTTTATAATCATCTATTTATGATACTTACCTTTAATTATATTTAAATATAGTAAAATTCCAATTGTAAATTAAGTTTACAACAATTACAACATCAAATCCTTGTTTATTAAAGAATTTCATAAATTACTTTCACTACCTCAAGTTTATTTCTTGTATAATATCTATTACATTCTCTTATTAACATTTCAACTTTTAATATTTTTGGTAAGTTATATATATGCCTTTAAGAATGTAATTGAAAGTTATACAAGTTTTTTCTCCATTCTTTAATTAAATTTAATGTTCAATAATATTACTCTTTGTTTCATATGTTACAAATTTCAAATTTCCTTTATTACCACTAATAACCTAGCATTAAATCTCTTATTTCATTTAGGGTTTCTATTATTAGTTAAATTCCGTCTCACTACATTAATTACACAATTAATAAATGGAAACTTAAGAATTAAATACCAGGTCTAATTTCAATTTATATTAAAATAATAGATAAATATACTTACAATTTATCTATATCCAAGTATATTTAAAACAAATTAAAAATTTACTTCTGTTTATCAAAAATAAATCTATAGTAAAACTACTACAATGGCCTTCCCACTTCGACACTCAAAAATGAATGTCGATGATGCGTGCACTCATCACCGAAATTATTTTCCAGTGACAGAGAAGGAAGTACAACTTATTTCTTTCCAGAATTTCTTTAAACCATACTTTCAAATTATATTGAAATATTTATATCAGAAAATATTTCTAAATACTATTATTATATTTCAAAATCCTTTGAAAGCAATTTTTCAAAATCCCGGACTTAAGTTCTAAATTCCCAATTTCCATTTATTTTTATTTTCAATCTTACTTCAACTATTTTTATGAATTTCATTACCTAACAACCAATATATTGCAACCAAGTTTATATATCATTTATAAAATTTTTATTTTATACATAGAAAATATAATATGCAAAATTATTTCATTCACCTATATTAAAACCGAATATTATGTCGGTCTGTCCTATTAAGTGTTTAGAAATCCCTATTGATGTCATAGCGTCCCATGCACCAATCAGAATTTATAAATACAAAACAGAACGGATTAACACAATATTAAAACCTTTTTATAACACTAACAAATATGCTCTCTCATATACACACACTCAGCGACTCCCATAGGGTATTTCCACCCTATTAGTAAAGAGTCAAAACCCCACAAATCTAAGGTTTATCGCTAAACCACAGCTTTGATACCAGATGTAACATCCCGCCTTTCGCACGATTTAAATTGACACACGTGCTAATTCAAATCATACGGAAGGGCGGATTGTTATGGGGTAAATAAGAAAAACAAGAAAGAAATAAAAAAACAAAATCTCACAACGGAAGGATAAAATATAATAATCAAATATACAGTTTATAAATCTGTATACAAAAACATTTGATTATGTTTATATAATACATATCAGAGTTACACATACCAATAACAATGCAGCGGAACAGTATGGGTGTAGTGCAATAGTATAAATAATAATAATACAAATCTTTGTCTTCGTCCTCCAGAGCTAAATCTTCAAATCCTGAAACGCTCGGACTGGCCCGAGCGAATTTGTAAAGACAAAAACACTCGAGTAAGAACTAAAAGATCTTATGTGAGTTAAATTAACAGAAATAAATATGAGTGCAGTAACTCAAGAGATGCTCGGGATTTACATCTCCTAAGGATCCGTTAAACTATTTACTATGTAGTATATTGCGCTATTATAATATTGTCTGTAGTAAAATAAACATACTTTTAAATAGCGTTAAGGCTTTACATTTTCCACCTTAACACGTAATAGTCCCAGTAGTCCATCCAATATCATAGTCCCTCCTGATTGGGAAGCCACCAGAGGATACCACACGGGATACGGGAGAAATCCAAACTCGTACAAGGCTCGGTATGGTAGGTGACACGGCACAACTAGGAAATGCCAAGGTAGATATACCAATTACGCTTCTGGGTCGGTGGTAACGCGTAGCGCGCAACTACCGCCCACCTCGAACAAACTCCCCCAAATCAAAGAAATCAAAAGTGAAGGTGGCCACCGAATCAATCCAAAGTCAGAGTATAGTATCGAAGGAAAGTGTCCGATCAGAGGTGCTACCTTATTAACCCGTCGATCGCTACTGTTTTATCCACCTTATGCCAACTCACGGGAGTTGGGTCCACGTATTTACCTTACAGGAAATGCCGCCACCAACCTGCTTCATTCTGGAATCTCCACCGCGTACACGGTTGTTAAAGTGGTTTTCGGAGTTAGCAGAGAGTATGACAACTTCCGATCTCGGTCTTTTCAACAACCAAACGTTATTCTAACACCGCGGTCTTTAAAAATAGTTTATACTTTAAAACCAAAATATAATTATCCATTTTAAAACCCATAAATACGATATCATTTCCATTTCCGAAACAACTCATTTTGATATTATTTTATAAAACCCAAATCAATATTATCATTTTATTTCAAATATATTTCTTTTCCAAAATCATACTGCTTTAAAATTCATAGTATCTGGAAAGCAAACATTTGAACTATAGCTTTCAAAACATAATACTTCGAAATTCATAGCTTTAAAACCATAACTTCAAAAACTTGAATGGTTTGGATATTCAACAATATGTAAATTAGTTGATTTCGAATTACTTAATAAAGTAAATAATATCCATGCCTTTACCATTTATTCACTTTAATTTTAGTCTAAAACCCATAAATTTAGATTCACTTTAAGTTTCAATAAAACACTTCGATTTCAATATATTCAGACTTTGAGTATTTAACGATTTCAAAACTAAGGTTGGAAATTTCTATTCAACAATTTATTGTCCTATTACTTAGTTTTGAAATATTTACATAATGAATCCATAATCATTAGAAATAAACTCAAATTACTAACAACTAAATATTTCCTTCAATTTATTTATATTAGAAATATTCATTTAGTTTATCTTGAATAAAAAAAATCTAGTTATAAATATCATACCTTTAAATTTTCCAAGTTTAATAAGTTCACCTCCACTTATGGAGTTAAATTTTTAAATAAGCTAAATTCCAAATAAATTTCCAATTTATCTTCCAATCTTAATTGATTTGAATCATTTAAAACTCTATATTTATACAAAATTTAAACATGTACTTAAACATAAAATATAAATTATTAAACTTCATTTTTCAACTTATTCATTTTTATTTAACATATTTATACATAGATTAAATTCAAACATTTAACTATATATGTATATATAAAATAATATTTATATAATATCAAATTTTAATATTTATTAAACCGTATGTAACGACCCGCTATTTTGGACTATTCGCATTCGCACATGTCGGACTTGAATAATTCAAAATATCGAATTGTTAATTTAAATTTGGCAAAACTGAGATATACAGTAAATAAATAGTCACAGCATCACAGACACAGAGTAATAATATGCAGCGGAAATAAAAGAGATAGTAGTTCATGAAGCTACTATGTAAATATATAAGATACATCAGAGTTTACAACAAATGAGTAATATGATACATCAGATATAAATCAGAATACATCACTAGAATCATCGAATACTGAAAACAGAATAGATGGCTGGATCTTCAAGCAAAGCTCCAACTCCAAAGGTGAGTCTCAAAGCTGAACCACTCAGTCTGACCCGAGCGTAAAGCAAAACACAAAACACTCGAGTCAGGATTAATATTCTTATATCAATAAATCTAACTCAAGTGAAATAGCAATCAAAATACAGGTAACTCAAAGGATGTTTGGAATAACCATCCTCTAAGGATCCGCTAAACTATCTATTAGGTAGTACTGTACGCTAAGTAGATAATGTCTATCAGTAATATAAAATATCAAAATAGCGTTAAGGCGTTACCATAATCCCCCTTAACACATTTTATATTCCCAAAAGCATATACAAGACCGTAGTTTCCCCAAAACCGGAAGTCACCAGAGGGCAATCCATATACTCAAGGTACAAATCAAAACGTAGTGGTCGCGAATAGGATAATCAGTATGACAAGGTACATGAGGCGATACCAACTAGGATACTAGTAGTTGCGTGATCCGGACTGATGTTGAGCATAGCCAGCAGCTACCTCAACACCGCGAAACAACACTCCCAAATCGAGGGGTGCACCCAAATCGAATCACAAAAGTAATAGATATGGTATCGAAGAAGTGTGTCCGCTAGAGGTGGCGAACCTCAATGGCCCGGCGCGGCTCCTGTTTTAGTCATGTCAGGGGTCATCCAATATCGTTCTCTTTCTTCAGTCAACGCGTTCACCAAACCATCCACTTCATTCTGGATCAACACTCCGCGTATAATAGTTATTAAAGTGGTTTTCGGTATCGACAGAGAGTATGTCCATATCCGATCCCGGTCTCTTTAATAACTACGTATTATTACACCGATTGGTCGTTTAATATATTTCAAAACAATCAATTTCAATTTCAATTTCAATTCGAAAACCATCATTTCATTTGTCTTTCTAAATCAATTTCCACCATTTACATTTCAAAATTTCCAAATTATCATTTCAAAATCTTACAATTCAATTTTAATTTTATTTAACAAAACAAATATTGATTCAAGTTCGTACATAAGTTTTATTCCGAAATTATTTAAATTAGTTTAATTTAACATTCAAAATCAATTTAAATTTATTTATCGATTTTATTCAATATTCATTAAGTTAATTTAACATCCAAAACAATTCTTTTAAATTTCCAAGTCATTAAATCAATTACTTAAGTTCAACTTCATTATATCAAAACTTCAAATTTAATTAGATTAAATTCGTCAAATCAAATTTCTTAAATTACAAGTCTTACATTTATTTCAATAAAACGCATTTTATTTCTTGTCAAAGAAATTCAATTTCATTTATTCACTTACTTAAATAATTCCCAAAACTTAATTAACAAAGAGACTCAATTTCACTTATTTACGAAGTTGCAATTCACTTATGCAAAAGTTCAATTTCTCTTATCAAATAATTCAATTTTTATTCAATTATCAAATAATTCAATCTTATTCAATTATTGAATAATTTCAATCTTAATTATTAATAATTTCAAAACTTAATAATTTTAAATTTAATTATAAATTCAACCTTAATTATTAAATCATTTCAAAACAACGTCCTTTCATCAGTTATTACATTAATATCTTGTTTCAGATTTCAATATTAACATTTCCTTTTATCAAAATTTACGTTCCAATTTTATTTCAAAACCTTATTATTCAAATAAAATCTTATTTTATTTTAAATCAAATTATTGACCAATCGGGTTTTATTAAATTTTCTATCCTAAGTCAAGTTCATTTGGGTATGTATCATTTCAACCCGATTCCATTTCAATTTAAAATCAAGCAAAATAAAGGGAACTTGCAGTGTGATAACAGGGATGGTGTCAAAGTAAATAAACAAGCAATAACAACAACAAAACAATTCAAATAATCAATTTTAAATAATCCCGAAATAATCGTATTAATTCGCATTGTTATTTGTGCGAATTAATATAATTATTCCTAGAATCTACACTATCATTTCATGTAGATTAAAGATTTTTATATTCCGGTTTTCACTTGTCGTTCAATTTCAGTTTAATACTTCAACAATTAATACAAACTACGTTCAAAGTTCAAAGTACAATTTATCAAATTCTACGACAACTAAAGGGTCAAATTTAACTAATCAATTTTTGTCATATATAATCCGTTTCAATTTGTTAACTATTCTACATTAAATTTAACTTGCAAATTAATTATCACTTAACAATACTAACTAACATCCAATTCAAACAACAATCAATCAATCAATTTATCAACCAAACTGTATTATTATCCAATAAATAATTAACAGATAATGGTGTCAGATGTCATAGGTATACAGATACAGGTAATAGCAAACATAAAAGAATAAACAACTAACAAAAACATATTTCAATTTTCGTTTCAATTGAAATCAAATTTAATAAATAAAAGAATATTAATCGTGAGTGATTACTCACCTTTCCAGGCTAGAGAAAATAGAAGATGGCACGGATACGCACACTGATACTGACACTGAAATGGAGTTACAAATCCAAGCATGATTCTCAGAGCAAAGTAAGATTGGAACGAATCGACGAGCAAAACTGTTAAATAGGAATTGCCGAAATCAATCAAAACATTCAACATAGCAACAATTACAAAACATGCCCTACGTCAAAGTTTAACAATATAATTCTATGTGCTACCGAGATCGAAATGGTCTGAAATTTGGTATGAATAAAAATCAAAACTTGTATTTCAAAACTGCAAAGAATCACTTGATTCCGACATAAGACGGAGGAGATACGATGCGTCAAACATGAACTCATGTCGTGTTTGCAGCAGTGTAAAATAAATTCTAAGTACAAAAGAATATCTGCCTGGGTCTAACTTCCAGATCCTCGACCACAAATCAAACGATGTTGGATTTTGCTGGAATTTGACATGCATAAACTACGTAACTTAAACTCCTTTTTAAAAATAGAATCAACCCATTCCGGTAAAACATGAGTGAGATACGATGTCGTGAACATGAAGTCTAACTGCTGTTCAGACAAATAAAAATAAACAAATATAAACTTATATTTCAAAACCCGCATATATATATGCATACAATACAATAGTAATGTACATGTTTGAACAGATTAATACATATACATATCAATAACAGTAATTGCAACTTTTAAAACTACCCAAATATCTAAATAATCGATAATTTATAAAACAAAGACTGACATATGTATAAATGAAAATTTTCAAACAACCAACTCTCAAAAATAAAGTTGCAGACCTATAAGCTTATATTCATACAAAATATATGCAAACGTTGATCGGTAATGTATACAAACATATATATAAAGCAATGGATCCAAAATAGATCACGGAAACTTATATACCACTACATTTTAACCAACTTTTAAAAGAAAATATATGTAAACCAACTTAGTATGTATAAATTATGCAGGCATATCTATCTTAAAACCATTACATACTAACGGCTCAATACAACATTTCTATATATCTAACTTACATTATTATTTAAAATACAACACACACCTACTGTAACATACTATAGGTCTATGCAATGAACAGCCCCATATATATAAAATAAACTATAATAAATCCTTTTCATTAAAACATAACAAACTAATAGGTATATTAAGACTTATGTAACTTATATACATAGTAAAATAAACTAAAGTAAACAGTATATTGAAGACACGTATATGCGGTAAAATAAATAATATATACATGTACAATATACTTACACAAAATGAACTCACGAATACAAGTTTGGAAAGAGGAACATGCTGGAGCACCAAAATTGCATGCGTGTCGCGGTGGTTGCTTGCTACTGATGTTTGGGCGAGGCTTCGCTCTGGTGGACAAGGCGGCAGCTGCTTGAGGCCGATAATGAGAAGAAGCTAGGGAAGGGGTCGAAGTCTTCGGAAGCACGGCTGTGCTAGGCAGCGGGAAGGCTTTGGCGAAGGTTGCGGCGGGTCTGGGCTAAGGCTGGCGGGGTCTGGGCAAGGCTGGCGGGGTCTGGGCGAGGCTGGCGGGTCTGGGCAAGGCTGGCGGAGTCTGGGCGAAGCTGGCGGGGTCTGGGCCAAGGCTGACGAATCTGGGCGAAGCTGGCGGGTCTGGGCAAGGCTGGCGGAGTCTGGGCGAAGTTGGCGAAGTCTGGGCGAAGGCTGACGGGTCTGGGCGAAGCTGGCGGGTCTGGGCAAGGCTGGCGGGTCTGGGCAAGGCTGGCGGAGTCTGGGCGAAGCTGGCGGGTCTGGGCAAGGATGGCGGAGTCTGGGCGAAGCTGGCGGGTTGATGTGCAGTGTTGCATGTATGGAGAAGGATTTTTGTGTTAATGCTGTAGAGGAAAAATATATATAATAAAAGAAAGATGAGAGAGGGGGAAAAGCACGAACCAGAGGAGTTTTAGATTTGCAAGGAAAGAAGAATGAAGCCGAACCCGGTATAAAGTGAATAATGCAGGCAACCAAGAGCCACAAATTTATTTTCTTGGTAACTGAACTGGCTATTGGGTTCCCTATGCAGCTGAATAGTCAAAGGACTGTTAAAATTTCTGAACGTTGGAGAGAATGGGTTCCGTTATTGTGCTGCGTAACGGACCAGTTTGTACTCCGTTAATAATTATAATTTGCAACGCCGAACTCCGATTGACACAAATAAATATACCGTTTTGATCAGCGCGACGAGGCGGTCACAACGGTATGAAGATATTGGTGATACGATCGAATTATAAAAATTCGAAATTTTCTACTACGGAAAATGCATAAAATTCACCGAAAAATAAGAACGACGGAGCCAAAGATGTCCGAATTTGGAAAAACGACAAACTGACAACTTGCTCAAAAGATGGTTTAGAATTTTTCTATGTAAAAATATTTTGGTTTCGAAAACAGTTTATTTCCATCGATTACAACTGATTTAAATTTGAATTAAGTTTACGCGCGAAATAAACTTTCATATTTCCGGACGAAAATTTACCAGTTGCTATGTTTAATTAGACGCATTTCAAATATGAAGTTTGAATAGCATCGGAATTTGTTTGTGAAAATACGAAATTCTATACTAAATAATCAATTTTAAAAATTTTAAACTGGGTCTGAATTTCAGGGTCGTTACATTCTCCCCCACTCAAAACTTTTCGTCCGCGAAAAGGAAGGAGGTAGGAGAATAGAAACAACTAGAAGAAGTAGACTTGAGTTACAAAATAAACAATTGATTTAAACCATAGAAATTTCAATTCAAATTAATTTATTTTTAACAATTTGACTTTAAATTCAAGACTTCCATAAAATTGATTTGACTTCACATATATTAATGTTAGGTACAAAAGATTCCTTTCAAATGAAATTCAATTTAAATTAATTTTCAAGATATTCTCTTAAGTTGATTTAATTCAATTTATTTACTTTCAAAACAAAATTTTCTTCTATTAATCATACCTATGATTTATTTAACTTATTATTCTATTTATCTCACAAACATTTATAATTAAAATTTAGTGAACAATATTTATGATGCGCACTTACATTTTATTTATAAAGACAAGTTATATTATGTATTATCCAATTTTCTTAAATTAACAACTTCAAAGATCGTAAATTTGAACTCATTTATTATAATCAAGCCTTCTTTGACAAATTTAATTCTTCTTTATTCCAAATTATTATTAAATTTATTCTACTTAATATATCATATCACATATATATTAAGTATATTCACATTTATTATAACTACTCAATTTATTAAAAATTCCTCTGATATCATTTTCTACTGTATAATATTCAATTACATAATTAACCCCTTTTTTTTATTTAGGTAAGTTATATATAATGCAATTTTGTATTATCCAAATAAAATTTTACAATTCAGTTATTTCAAGTTAAGTATTTATATAAAAGAATTTGGCTTTATTTAATTGAAAATCATCCTTTAACAAATTTTAAGAATTAATTTCCGATTAGCTTCAAACAACTTGAGGTAAAATAAATAAATATATTCATAATACATCAAATCAAATTTAAAATCTTCAATATATATTATAAATCAAGTCATGTTTAGAAATTCAAATCAATTTTTTTTTTCAAAACAAATCGTAGCAAAGCTACAGAATAGTCTCTCCACTTCGAAACTCGAAAATGAATGTCGATGATGCGGCCGTCATCACCGAAATTATTTTTCAAGCGACAAAAGAGAAGAGCTCAAATTTAATCATTTTAAATTCTTTGCAAACCATTTCTATTCGAAAATATTTTAAATAATACACACTTTAAACTTTTAAAACCATAGTTCGAAATCACCGGAAATTAATTTCCTGAATTCTTGATTTGAATTCATTACAAACTTCAAATCAAATTATAACCAGATTTTTTTTAAAAAATTCATTTATTTAGGTTATGAAATAGTCAATGATTTATAAAATAATAAATGAAAATTAAATTTTTCACATTTCGGACAACAGGTTCATTAACATTTTAATTTCATAAAATTTATACTTATATAATGTAATCATAAAACTATTTGTTTACCAAATTTGAAAACAATATTGTGTCAGTTTGCTCTGTTCAAGTGTTTTGAAAATCCTATCGATAGCGTTGATCAGACTAATCGATCGGAAACCCAAATCAACATCAACAACTCAAACAACACAATATATGTAAAACATTTTTAAATATTAATTTTCAAAGACACTTCCTCGCTTGACGATACAACAATGGATTTCAAAACAATAATAAAGATTCAAATTTGATGGACTCCAATCAAAGAGAATTTTGATTCGAAAATAGGTTTGAAACAAAGATAGATAATTAAATAACAAAATAGGAAGCCTGATAAGTTTATATATATCGCGGGCAACCTTAACCGGATTGACCGTGGCTTCAAGAATAAGATCGATGCAGAGTTCCGAGGTAAATCAGAATTCGGTCTCAAGAAATAGAATTCAGGTATTGCAGGAGATAGATAGCATCGTAAACCGAGGATACAGAAATCTCCGGTAAATCAATGCTTATTGTAAAGGAGCTTCACCCATTTACAAATCATTCGGCGTTTGGGAAGACCGCCGATTCATTATAAAGATTATTCGAGGTGGAGTTATGGAATACTCTAGAATTGAAAGAAGACGAATAGGGAGGGACGAGAATGAATTTGGGAACCGAGGGAACGTTCCAAAGTTCAAAGGAAACGAGTCAAGAAGAAGAGATTGAAACTCGAGTGGGAGTGATTCTGTAAATACATTTACCCTATATGCTAAGTTCTGCCTAGAGCTACCAAAAGCTCTGATACCAACTGTAACGACCCGCTATTTTGGACTATTCGCATCCGCACATGTCGGACTTGAATAATTCAAAATATCGAATTGTTAATTTAAATTTGGCAAAACTGAGATATACAGTAAATAAATAGTCACAGCATCACAGACACAGAGTAATAATATGCAGCGGAAATAAAAGAGATAGTAGTTCATGAAGCTACTATGTAAATATATAAGATACATCAGAGTTTACAACAAATGAGTAATATGATACATCAGATATAAATCAGAATACATCACTAGAATCATCGAATACTGAAAACAGAATAGATGGCTGGATCTTCAAGCAAAGCTCCAACTCCAAAGGTGAGTCTCAAAGCTGAACCACTCAGTCTGACCCGAGCGTAAAGCAAAACACAAAACACTCGAGTCAGGATTAATATTCTTATATCAATAAATCTAACTCAAGTGAAATAGCAATCAAAATACAGGTAACTCAAAGGATGTTTGGAATAACCATCCTCTAAGGATCCGCTAAACTATCTATTAGGTAGTACTGTACGCTAAGTAGATAATGTCTATCAGTAATATAAAATATCAAAATAGCGTTAAGGCGTTACCATAATCCCCCTTAACACATTTTATATTCCCAAAAGCATATACAAGACCGTAGTTTCCCCAAAACCGGAAGTCACCAGAGGGCAATCCATATACTCAAGGTACAAATCAAAACGTAGTGGTCGCGAATAGGATAATCAGTATGACAAGGTACATGAGGCGATACCAACTAGGATACTAGTAGTTGCGTGATCCGGACTGATGTTGAGCATAGCCAGCAGCTACCTCAACACCGCGAAACAACACTCCCAAATCGAGGGGTGCACCCAAATCGAATCACAAAAGTAATAGATATGGTATCGAAGAAGTGTGTCCGCTAGAGGTGGCGAACCTCAATGGCCCGGCGCGGCTCCTGTTTTAGTCATGTCAGGGGTCATCCAATATCGTTCTCTTTCTTCAGTCAACGCGTTCACCAAACCATCCACTTCATTCTGGATCAACACTCCGCGTATAATAGTTATTAAAGTGGTTTTCGGTATCGACAGAGAGTATGTCCATATCCGATCCCGGTCTCTTTAATAACTACGTATTATTACACCGATTGGTCGTTTAATATATTTCAAAACAATCAATTTCAATTTCAATTTCAATTCGAAAACCATCATTTCATTTGTCTTTCTAAATCAATTTCCACCATTTACATTTCAAAATTTCCAAATTATCATTTCAAAATCTTACAATTCAATTTTAATTTTATTTAACAAAACAAATATTGATTCAAGTTCGTACATAAGTTTTATTCCGAAATTATTTAAATTAGTTTAATTTAACATTCAAAATCAATTTAAATTTATTTATCGATTTTATTCAATATTCATTAAGTTAATTTAACATCCAAAACAATTCTTTTAAATTTCCAAGTCATTAAATCAATTACTTAAGTTCAACTTCATTATATCAAAACGTCAAATTTAATTAGATTAAATTCGTCAAATCAAATTTCTTAAATTACAAGTCTTACATTTATTTCAATAAAACGCATTTTATTTCTTGTCAAAGAAATTCAATTTCATTTATTCACTTACTTAAATAATTCCCAAAACTTAATTAACAAAGAGACTCAATTTCACTTATTTACGAAGTTGCAATTCACTTATGCAAAAGTTCAATTTCTCTTATCAAATAATTCAATTTTTATTCAATTATCAAATAATTCAATCTTATTCAATTATTGAATAATTTCAATCTTAATTATTAATAATTTCAAAACTTAATAATTTTAAATTTAATTATAAATTCAACCTTAATTATTAAATCATTTCAAAACAACGTCCTTTCATCAACTATTACATTAATATCTTGTTTCAGATTTCAATATTAACATTTCCTTTTATCAAAATTTACGTTCCAATTTTATTTCAAAACCTTATTATTCAAATAAAATCTTATTTTATTTTAAATCAAATTATTGACCAATCGGGTTTTATTAAATTTTCTATCCTAAGTCAAGTTCATTTGGGTATGTATCATTTCAACCCGATTCCATTTCAATTTAAAATCAAGCAAAATAAAGGGAACTTGCAGTGTGATAACAGGGATGGTGTCAAAGTAAATAAACAAGCAATAACAACAACAAAACAATTCAAATAATCAATTTTAAATAATCCCGAAATAATCGTATTAATTCGCATTGTTATTTGTGCGAATTAATATAATTATTCCTAGAATCTACACTATCATTTCATGTAGATTAAAGATTTTTATATTCCGGTTTTCACTTGTCGTTCAATTTCAGTTTAATACTTCAACAATTAATACAAACTACGTTCAAAGTTCAAAGTACAATTTATCAAATTCTACGACAATTAAAGGGTCAAATTTAACTAATCAATTTTTGTCATATATAATCCGTTTCAATTTGTTAACTATTCTACATTAAATTTAACTTGCAAATTAATTATCACTTAACAATACTAACTAACATCCAATTCAAACAACAATCAATCAATCAATTTATCAACCAAACTGTATTATTATCCAATAAATAATTAACAGATAATGGTGTCAGATGTCATAGGTATACAGATACAGGTAATAGCAGACATAAAAGAATAAACAACTAACAAAAACATATTTCAATTTTCGTTTCAATTGAAATCAAATTTAATAAATAAAAGAATATTAATCGTGAGTGATTACTCACCTTTCGAGGCTAGAGAAAATAGAAGATGGCACGGATACACACACTGATACTGACACTGAAATGGAGTTACAAATCTAAGCATGATTCTCAGAGCAAAGTAAGATTGGCACGAATCGACGAGCAAAACTGTTAAATAGGAATTGCCGAAATCAATCAAAACATTCAACATAGCAACAATTACAAAACATGCCCTACGTCAAAGTTTAACAATATAATTCTATGTGCTACCGAGATCGAAATGGTCTGAAATTTGGTATGAATAAAAATCAAAACTTGTATTTCAAAACTGCAAAGAATCACTTGATTCCGACATAAGACGGAGGAGATACGATGCGTCAAACATGAACTCATGTCGTGTTTGCAGCAGTGTAAAATAAATTCTAAGTACAAAAGAATATCTGCCTGGGTCTAACTTCCAGATCCTCGACCACAAATCAAACGATGTTGGATTTTGCTGGAATTTGACATGCATAAACTACGTAACTTAAACTCCTTTTTAAAAATAGAATCAACCCATTCCGATAAAACATGAGTGAGATACGATGTCGTGAACATGAAGTCTAACTGCTGTTCAGACAAATAAAAATAAACAAATATAAACTTATATTTCAAAACCCGCATATATATATATGCATACAATACAATAGTAATGTACATGTTTGAACATATTAATATATATACATATCAATAACAGTAATTGCAACTTTTAAAACTACCCAAATATCTAAATAATCGATAATTTATAAAACAAAGACTGACATATGTATAAATGAAAATTTTCAAACAACCAACTCTCAAAAATAAAGTTGCAGACCTATAAGCTTATATTCATACAAAATATATGCAAACGTTGATCGGTAATGTATACAAACATATATATAAAGCAATGGATCCAAAATAGATCACGGAAATTTATATACCACTACATTTTAACCAACTTTTAAAAGAAAATATATGTAAACCAACTTAGTATGTATAAATTATGCAGGCATATCTATCTTAAAACCATTACATACTAACGGCTCAATACAACATTTCTATATATCTAACTTACATTATTATTTAAAATACAACACACACCTACTGTAACATACTATAGGTGTATGCAATGAACAGCCCCATATATATAAAATAAACTATAATAAATCCTTTTCATTAAAACATAACAAACTAATAGGTATATTAAGACTTATGTAACTTATATACATAGTAAAATAAACTAAAGTAAACAGTATATTGAAGACACGTATATGCGGTAAAATAAATAATATATACATGTACAATATACTTACACAAAATGAACTCACGAATACAAGTTTGGAAAGAGGAACATGATGGAGCAACAAAATTGCATGCGTGTCTCGGTGGTTGCTTGCTACTGATGTTTGGGCGAGGCTTCGCTCTGGTGGACAAGGCGGCAGCTGCTTGAGGCCGATAATGAGAAGAAGCTAGGGAAGGGGTCGAAGTCTTCGGAAGCACGGCTGTGCTAGGCAGCGGGAAGGCTTTGGCGAAGGTTGCGGCGGGTCTGGGCTAAGGCTGGCGGGGTCTGGGCGAGGCTGGCGGGGTCTGGGCGAGGCTGGCGGGTCTGGGCAAGGCTGGCGGAGTCTGGGCGAAGCTGGCGGGGTCTGGGCGAAGGCTGACGAATCTGGGCGAAGCTGGCGGGTCTAGGCAAGGCTGGCGGAGTCTGGGCGAAGTTGGCGGGGTCTGGGCGAAGGCTGACGGATCTGGGCGAAGGCTGACGGGTCTGGGCGAAGCTGGCGGGTCTGGGCAAGGCTGGCGGGTCTGGGCAAGGCTGGCGGAGTCTGGGCGAAGCTGGCGGGTCTGGGCAAGGCTGGCGGGTCTGGGCAAGGCTGGCGGAGTCTGGGCGAAGCTGGCGGGTCTGATGTGCAGTGTTGCATGTATGGAGAAGGGTTTTTGTGTTAATGCTGTAGAGGAAAAATATATATAATAAAAGAAAGATGAGAGAGGGGGAAAAGCACGAACCAGAGGAGCTTTAGATTTGCAAGGAAAGAAGAATGAAGCCGAACCCGGTATAAAGTGAATAATGCAGGCAACCAAGAGCCACAAATTTATTTTCTTGGTAACTGAACTGGCTATTGGGTTCCCTATGCAGCTGAATAGTCAAAGGACTGTTAAAATTTCTGAACGTTGGAGAGAATGGGTTCCGTTATTGTGCTGCGTAACGGACCAGTTTGTACTCCCTTAATAATTATAATTTGCAACGCCGAACTCCGATTGACACAAATAAATATACCGTTTTGATCAGCGCGACGAGGCGGTCACAACGGTATGAAGATATTGGTGATACGATCGAATTATAAAAATTCGAAATTTTCTACTACGGAAAATGCATAAAATTCACCGAAAAATAAGAACGACGGAGCCAAAGATGTCCGAATTTGGAAAAACGACAAACTGACAACTTGCTCAAAAGATGGTTTAGAATTTTTCTATGTAAAAATATTTTGGTTTCGAAAACGGTTTATTTCCATCGATTACAACTGATTTAAATTTGAAGTAAGTTTACGCGCGAAATAAACTTTCATATTTCCGGACGAAAATTTACCAGTTGCTATGTTTAATTAGACGCATTTCAAATATGAAGTTTGAATAGCATCGGAATTTGTTTGTGAAAATACGAAATTCTATACTAAATAATCAATTTTAAAAATTTTAAACTGGGTCTGAATTTCAGGGTCGTTACACCGTATCCTATCCAAACCATAGAAATCATTTCAAAATAATTTTATGTACATACCGGGGTGCATGTATAAAATTTTCTATCCTATGGTCAAGTGATACGGATATTTATCATTTCAATCCGCAATTTAAAAATAAAGACGCGGTTGTATATTATTTCAAATCGCAATCACAAATAAAATGAAATGCATGATAACTTGCAGATTATATAACATAGAACACATCATCCATTCACCAAACATCAATCCTCAACCATTTATTACAATCGTCATCCAATTTGAACAAAACATCAATATATAGCATATAAAATATGAAAGGTATCAACGAACAGTTTATATTCAATAATATATTAATAATTGTTTAAATGGAAGTTTATATGCAAAAATAAATAATTTTAACTGTCAATTTATATGCAATAATAAAATTAAATAACAATTTATTTTAAATAAACGCAATCTAACTGAGATGATGAATAAAATATGCCAAATAGTCATAAATGAATTTCTACTCATATCACAAATTAATTTAACAAACATAAGAAATTTTAGAAGTTGTGAGTGGGTTATAACACTCACCTTTTGAATTTAAATCGAATTTAAATCCGATTTAAACCCAAAAATTTAACCGTCTTGGAATTCATCCAAACTAGCGTCATCAAGTTCGGAATTTCAATAAGATCCTAACAAAAAAAACCGCACGTAAATCGGATATTGTATGCACAAAATATTGCGAAAATTGTGATTGAATTTAAATTAAAAATAAGCAAAAGAAGGGAACACTTTCACACACTTCAATTTCATGGCCACGTCACTGGTCAAGTGCATAGTATGCACGCTTCTTCCAGGGACCGAGACCCATGAACGTAAGGTTTTCACTACTGCAACCGCTAGAGCCGCCGTCTCCCCTTTCGAACGCACGCCGCCACATGACCCACTGCGACAATCTCGAACGGCTCTGCCCCCTCGCTAACACCACGGCGACGACGAAACCTCCCCAAATCACAGCCGCCGCCACTTATCTTGAAAGCCCAGAGCAATCTTGTCATAGATCCAACCGTTAAGTCCACGAACGAATGCCACAGATCAACTCCCCTCGGTCCCCACTACAAAACCCAGAAATGGTTCGTCGATCTGACAACGTTCATCGACGCGCGATGAACGGTCGAGAATAGATTTAGAAATTCCGGCCAAACGATGCATCAAATCAGAAAACGAATTTCAGTTTTGAGATGCGTACATTAAAAACTTCAATATATATTTTTTTAACTTTTTCTGATGAGTTTGAAATTTTAGCTTTGGATTTGATTTGGAATTGGATCTAGAATTTGTTTGTCTGCCATTGAGGCAGAGAGAGTTGAGATATATGTACGGACAAATGAGAATAGATGTAGGCTAGCGTTTATAACAACGTATTTATAGAGAAAGTTGAAAAAAGAATGGATCGGATCTATTAGATATACGCGCTAACGACAAAGTGGCCCAAAAAGTCCGCTTTGACTCCGGA
This sequence comes from Allium cepa, assembly GCA_030765085.1. Taxonomy (NCBI): domain Eukaryota; kingdom Viridiplantae; phylum Streptophyta; class Magnoliopsida; order Asparagales; family Amaryllidaceae; genus Allium; species Allium cepa. The sequence goes on from CM060946.1 coordinate 177,826,391, forward strand.
ACGAAATTGGGTAAACCCACATATCAAAATAGGTGTTTAAAAATATTTTAAACGCAATGGAAAAGGTTTCAGGTTCAAATTGCATCGTATGGAGAAGTTATGTTAAAATCTATAATTTCGAATTGATTTCAATTGCATAAATTTCAAGGCGTTTCGAGTCCGTACGATCAAACGACAAGTCCGATCGCTACGAAACTTGGAACATTATTATAATTTACTGTTACGGATCCGATGAAACCAGTTTCGTCGAAATCCAAGTCAGTGGCAAAAATGACCATTTTTATATTAATTAAATAAATTAAAAATTAAATTAATTAAATCCAAATTTAAATTTCAATCTTAAAATCTCCAATTTCGACATTTTAAAATTTCTTAACCATTTATAAGGCTTCGAACAAAATTTAAATGTCAATAATAGTTGGTTTATTTATCATTTCCAATGTAAATCTACATTTCAATATTAAATTTAAATTTCATTAAATTTAGAAATTATAAAAATAAAACTCCAAGACCCACTATTTAAATTCTTACCCTTGTTATTCAAGTCTTATTAAATTAATATTTCAAATAAATTAACAAATCTTGGTTTTCACTCCTTAAATCAACCAATTTTCATTTTATAATTAAAATTAACATTTATTGCATCTAATAGAATTAATCATTTCAAATAACCAATCACGTCTACCATAACTGCACAAATTTATAAACTAGTAAATTTTAGTCATTTTTAATCCCCTAGATATTTATAATAACTAAAACCAAATTCTGAATCAATTTAGTTGTCAATTATTCCGGTAAATACAGTATTCAAAATGTCAACTGCAATTAATCCAATTAATTGAAAATTAATTCCAATAAATTTGATTTTATTCGATTACAACTTAATATTCAATCAATTACTACTCCACTAACCTAGTTAACATTGTTTTATATTTCATTACATTAATACTTCTATATACATCTTAGATTTGTATCAACGGTTATACTTAAAATGTGAATCTTGTCAATTATGCGTATTAATTAAGGTTTTAAACTCAATTAACAAAATTTCCTAAGTCAGTCCCTTTTTACCAAATTTGACAATCCCTAACCATTTGTACTACATCCCATATTAATGTAATATTTATTAGATTTTATTTCAAATTAACGTACAACTTAATTTCCCTTAATTGAGATCTGATTCCCAAATGTTTTTTTATTTAACATACCAAATGAATAAATAACCTAAATAAATGGTCACCTACTTACTTCTTTCATTTATAAGTTTATTACTCACCCACCCAGGTAAAATTCCATATGTAACACTAATTAATTTCCATTAACAATGCATTATCCAATTATCATAAATTTGTTCAATATATACTCTTGTTTACTTAAAAATAAATTTATGTTTTCCATAAATTCTCATTCACTCTTCCGTTACGAAATAAAAAATCATTAAGTAATGTTTATTATCAAAACAACATTAATTTATTACCTTTTACATCCCACTATAAATCAGTGTAACCATTAATACCACACATATTACAATTCCTTGCACCATAATGGTCTTATTTAATTACCATTAACTATCTATTTTGTACAATAACTAAATGTTTGCATTTGTTACTTATATTTAGTTTTACAACCAAGCATAACATGTTTAAATACAATGAATTCGAGTTTCATTAAGATTGCATACGCTTTCCATTAATTGCGTATTACTTCATCGGTTACTATACATTGAATTCATTAAATTATCACAAATTACTTTATTGCATTAGTTTATAAAATATTCCCATTCGTTTTTTTATAATAAATTTCTTAGCCTAGTGTAACGTCCCACCTTTTCGCACGCTTCAAATCGACACACGTGCCCATTTTAAAGCATACGGAAGGGCAGATTGTTATGGGGTAAATAAGAAAAAGAGAGAAGAAATAAAATAAAATAGAATCTCACAGCGGAAGGATAAAATGTAATAATAAATATACAGTTCATAAAACTATTTACAAAACAATTGATTCTTTTTCTTTTTATACAATAAATATCAGAGTTCACATAACAATGAATATCAATGCAGCGGAATTAAATGGTGTAGTGGAATAATAGTAGATAATAGTAATACAAAGCTTCGTCTTCGTCCTCCAGAGCTAAAACTTCAAATCTGAAACTCTCGGACTGACCCGAGCGAACTGAAAAGACAAAACACTCGAGTCAGAACTAAAAGATCTTATGTAAGTTAAATTAACAGAAATGAATATGGGTGCGGTAACTCAAGAGATGCTCGGGATTTACATCTCCTAAGGATCTGTTAAACTATTTACTATGTAGTATATTTCACTATTATAATAGTGTCTAATTGTAAAATAAACTTAATTTTAAATAGCGTTAAGGAGTGACCCAATATTCCCCTTAACACAAATAATGCCAATAGTCTATATAGTGCCTGCATATCTCCTAATCGGGAGACTTCGAGAAGACACTCCATAGGTACGGCACAAATAGAAACTTGTACAAGGCTCGATAGGTTAGGTGACATGGCACAACTAGGCAATGCCAGGGTAGATATACCAATTATGCTTCCGGGTCGGTGGTAACGCGTAGCCGCAGCTACCGCCCACCTCGAGCCACACCCTCAAATAAAAATCAAAAGTGGCCATCGAATCAATCCAAGAGTCAAAGTATAATATCTAAGGGATGTGTCCGATCAAAGGTGCTACCTTATTAACCCATCAATCGCTCTTGTTTTAGCCACCTTTTGCCAACTCATGGGAGTTGGGTCTACTATTTACCTTACAGGAAACGTCGCCACCAGTCTACTTCATTCTGGAATCTCAACCGCGTACACGGTTGTTAAAGTGGTTTTCGGAGTTGGCAGAGAGTATGACAACTTCCGATCCCGGTCTCTTCCACAACCAAACGTTATTATAACACCGCGGTCATTTAAAAATAATTATACTTTCAAAACCAAAATATCCATTTCAAAACCCATAAATACGATATCATTTCCCTTTCAAACCAAACTCATTTGATATTATTTTTATAAAACCCAAATTTATATAATATCATTTTATTCCAAATACATTTCTTTTCCAAAATCATACTGCTTTAAGATTTATAATATCTGAAAACCAAACATTTGAATTATAACTTTCAAAACAAAAACTTCGAAATCCATAGTTTTTAAAACCATAACTTCCAAAACTTAAATGGTTTGGATATTCAACAGTACGTAAAATAGCTGATTTTAAATTACTTTATAAAGTAAATAATTTCCACGCCTTTACCATTTATTCACTTTAAATTTAGTCTAAACCCATAAATTTAGATTCACTTTCAGTTTCAAAAAAAAACACTTCGATTCCAAAATATTTCAAACTTTGCGTATTTAACAAATTTCAAAACTAAGGTTGGAAATTTCTATTCAACAAATCTATTGTCCTATTATTTAGTTTTGAAATATTCACATAACAAATCCATAAAATAAAACTCAAATTTTTAACAATTAATTCTTTCCTTCACTTTATTTATACTAGAAATATTCATTAAATTTATCTTGAATAAAGAATCTAGTTATGAATATCATACCTTTAAAATTTCCAATCTTAATAAGTTTACGTCAACTTACGGAGTTTAATTTTAAATAAACCCAATTCCAAATAAATTTCTAACTTATCTTCAAATCTTAATTGATTGGAATCATTAAACTCTATCTATAAATTATCTTAAACCTGTACTTAATCGTATAATATAAATTGTCAAACTTCACTATTCAACTTATTTATTTATATTCAACAGATTTATACGGAGCTTAAATTCTAAATTTAACTATAAAATATCCAAATTTAATATTTATTAAACCGTATCATATCCAAACCAAAAATCATTTCAAAATAATTTTATATATATATACCGCGGTGCCTGTATAAAATTTTCTACCCAATGGTCAAGTGATACGGATATTTATCATTTCAACCCGCAATTTAAAAAAAATAAAAATGCGGTTTTATATCATTTCAAACCACAATCCCGAATAAAAAGAAATGCATGATAACTGACAGATTTTTATTTATAGTACACATCATCCATTCACCAAACATCAAACTTCGACCATTAATTATAATCATCATCAATTTTACAACATCAATATAGAGCATATAAATATAACAGGGAATAAATAACAGGCATTAACTAACAGTTTATATTCAGTAGTAAATTTAATAACTGTTTAACAAGCAGTTTATATGCAAATAAATAAATTCTAACTGGCAATTTATATGCAATAATAAAAATTAATTAACAGTTAAATTAAATAAATACGATTTAACTGAGATGATGAATATAACATGCCAAACAATCATAAATAAATTCCTACTCATGTCTTAAGTCAAATTAACAAACATAAGAAACTTTAGAAGTTGTGAGTGGGTTAAAACACTCACTTTTTGAATTTAAATTGGATTTAAATCCAATTTAAACCCAAGATTTTGACAGTCTCCAAATCCATCCAAAGAAGTGTCAACAGATCCGGAATTTCAATACAATCCTAACAAAAAAAATCTCGCGTGAAATGGATAACGTATGTGAAAGTTACATGGATTCAAATTGTTTGAAATAAAAATTTAATTAAAACAAAACTTACATAAATAACTTGCCACTCAGCACGTTACCTTGCGCACGAGACTCAAATGAAAACCCTAACTACCAACAGAACGTGATACTCGATCCAACCACAGCCGCCGTCACCTTGCGCAATTTTCCACGCCACCACAAGCCATGCCACGTCGATCCGGTTTCTCCACCGAGTCTCCAACGACGAGCCGCCCTCCTCCTAGCCGTGCGCCGCCACCCGATTCACCCAAAGCGACCGCGAACGCCCCCCAAAAACCACCAATTTGCCGTGAATCCAATGACCATCTCAAAACTCCAACCGTACAGATGTGCGCTGCTCGGCGCCACCTTCGTAACGGAACAATCCGATCGTCGAATAGCTTCAGATCCACCGTTAAAATTCACAATCACCCATGGACGGCCGAAACTAAAACTCTATTTCTGGTCAAACCACTACCTGAATCGTCGAGAGCATTAACATATATTTTTTTGGAATTTTTCTGAGGACTTTAATTTTTTTTTTTTTGGATTTGATTTTTGAAATTGAACATGGATCTAGGGTTTCTAGCCATTGGAAGAAGAGAAGGAACTGATGAAATGAACGCACAAAAAAATGTGAATAGATGGAGGTAAGGTTTAGTAGGGTATTTATATAGGTAGGTTAGAATAGAGTAGATGGATCCGGTAAACGAACGTGTTGAACGATAATTGGCCCAAAAAGCCAATTCTGACCCCGGAACGAAATTGGTTAAACCCATATATCCAAGTAGGTGTTTAAAAATATTCTGAACGCGATGGAAAAAGTTTCACGTCCAAATTCGATCATACGAAGAAGTTATGCTGAAATTAATATTTTCAAATTGATTTCAAATTGATTTCAATTAAATCGATTTCAAGGCGTTTCGCATTTGTACGATCAAACGACAAGTCCGATCGCTATGAAACTTGAAACGCTATAATAATTCACTGTTACAGATGTGATGAAACTGGTTTCGTCGAAATCCGAGTCAGTGGCCAAAATGACTATTTTTATATAAATTAAATTAATTGATTAAATCCAATTATATATTTTAAATTCTAAAATCGACAATTTGGTCATCTTTATATTGCTTAACCATTTACAATGATTTCAACAAAATTAAATGTCAATATAGAGAAGATAAATTTATCAATTCAAATGTTAATCTCACTTTTAATAATTAATTTCATTGAATTCACAACATTATAAATAAAATCCTCAAAATTCCATTTAGTTAAGTAAATAAATTATTATTCCATTCATTCCAGTCAAATGGATGAATTAAATATTGGATTCAAAAATTATTACAAAATTTCTCATATCATCGTTTCTTTCAACTAACGTTTATTTTTAACTATTCCAATTTCATTTAATCGCCATTAAATCCAATTTCTGAATTTTCCATAAATGTAGTACCTAGATTTTTAAATTTCATTTATTTGAAATAAACTCAATCACTAAATTTATATTCAAATAAATTAATAAATTTTGATTTCAATGCTACATCATCCAATAGTTACATTATAAATGGAATTGACATAAATTACAAATATTACTTAAATTTACATTAATGTAATTATTATTCATATTTATTGCAATTGATTATCAGTTATAATTTAATATACTAAATAGATGGTTAATCTTAAAATACTTATTATCATTAACGTTTTATTTTCACTTAAAAGCTATTAATAACAAGCCAAATGTTGCTATTTGATTTAGACCTAATTCAATGTATTAATGAATGTGTAAATGATTAACGTTTTGCACTATTGCCACAATTCTCATTAATATACAATAAGGTTTATTAAGTTCAAATTGACTCCCATTTAATTATTTCAATAATTACTACCCTTGCTTCAAATTTCCAAAATTTCAGAAATTACAAATTTTATTATTAATATTTCCATTAAATAGACTTCCCATTCTATCATTCAATCTAATTTTCCTATTATGGATAGTATTACATTATTTCATCGATTATCAATTTATGGGAAGGATTTTTATTGGCCTACACTTATTACATTAACAATTACCATCTTATCCCAATATCCAATTAGTATAGAAATAAATTTCATTCACTTACAAATAAGTGCATTTATTTCAAATTTCCCTCCAATTAATTTAAAATTAATTTCTATAGGTTGATTTGCTTAAATCGCCAAATATATATTCATAAATTGCTATTAAATGTCCTCAATAATTCATGTATTTTGTTTTCTGTCTCTTATATTCAATTTACTATCAAATATATCTATGTACACTCCATTAATACCTAAACAGTCATTTCAAAAATATTTTAATATCATTAAATTGGTTATCCATCAACTGCTATTTACGTTAATTGCCTTAAATTATGTTCAGTTACTATTAATCAACGTATTATTCCATCAATACGTTAATTGCCTACTTTCATCTATTTTATATTTAAATTTATACCCAAATGCAACCGAATTACACTAATTCAATTAATTGCAATAAAATTTAAATTGTTAATTCCAATTGACACATCAAATTTCTACATTCGCTCCCATATAAATTTATAAGATTTTTACTTTTATCTGAATTTAATTACCAATTCTCATAAATTTAACAATTTAGTTATCAGAATTTTCTGGTTGTTACAATCTCCCACACTCAAAACTTTTCGTCCCCGAAAAGGAAAAGATGGGAAAAGAAGAAATAAGAAATCAATATATCTTTCTTAAATATTAAATTTATAAACAAATAAGTTTACAAAATAAAATAATTTTAAAATAAAATATACCAATTTATACCCATTTAAATCTTTTATACATAAATTATTAAAGTTTGTAAAACATTTTGAAATTTTTCTAAGTCCAAATTTATGGAAAATTTTGGCAGAGTCTCCTTTGTACGGAGAGGCTCGGGAGAAAATATAATATTTAATATAACAAAATATCACATATAATATCCAAAATATTATATCCCCATACTAAAAAAATATATAAAATAGCGCTATAAACCGTAATCCGAAAACGTACCTATATGTCGGGCAATTTGCGCTTATTGTATGGAACCAAAAGCAGTAGAAATTTGCTTCCATAACCTGCATTTCACTTATATAATCTAAAAGGGTTAAAAATAAAATGTTTAAGTGGTTTCAATCACTAACAAACAAATCAATACAACAACCATCAATTTCAACAAACAGCATACACAACAAAACAAAACAACCATTCAATCAAACGAGCAAATAGTTGTTCGGGTTAAAAACTTGAAATTGTACGGAATGAAAAATAACTATCAAGTGCATCATTTACTCAACAGTCTTAGATGGAACAAAAATATATTATTTATTCATCCAACAATTTCAAATTTCCTTACCCAACCAACCATAAATCAAACAATAACAATTCAAACCACAAATCAAATTAACTTATTATAAATTTATTTCATACTTTAGTTGTTTAATTTCCTTCCTTTCATTTATTCACTACTTAATTTCATGATCTTAAGTTTAAAATCTTATATTTACAATACTTACGATATTTTCCTTTATCGTTTTAATTAGTAACATTCAATTATACTTAAGTTTATACAACTACACATCAATTCTTATTTATTATAGAAATTCGTTTTATTTTCTTAAGTTTAAAATCAACTAATTATAATACTGTAACAACCCTAGATTTTGCCTATATATTTTAAATTTGAATTTATTTTATTTTTATTATTCTAAATTTGTTTTATTTCAAACATTTCATTTTTTAAATATAAATGTTGATTTTTATGTGAATTATATTTTCAAACTTGTATAAATTGAATATTTTACTGAAAAGTGAATTTCAGGTCAAACTGGTCAAACTTTGACTTTTCAACTTCAAACTTAAATTATTATTTTTTTATGAAAATAGATGAAATAACTTGAATACTGCTTTTCGTTTCATTGAAAACGGATTTAAGTTGTGAAAGTTATACTGTTTTCAATATTGTGTGTATATTAAGTTATTTAACAATATTCTTTGTTTTAATGTATATAAATGATATTTTACTTGATATATCTTATCCTAATTTATATATTTATGTTATTGTATGTATATTTTTGTATTATAATAATTTTAAAATGAAGTAAACAATTTTCCAAAGTCAATGGTGATTTATTTGTAATTTCTGGATACCGTTTTGGATTTTTAAGCAATTTCTCTAAATCTTTTTCTATTTTCTTTAAATTTAATTTTTTTAATATGTGTTAGTATGTTATTTTAAGTATATTTTGTCTTTTAAATATTTTAAAAGTGATATTTGAATTTTTCCAAAGCTTATTGAATTTATTTCCAAATTTTAAAGCCTAGTTTCCATTTTTCTGCTATTTTCTTTATTTAAATTATATTTAAATTAAAATTTATATATTTATTTGTGAATGAATTTTTAATTTTATGTTTTTATCTTTGTTATAAATATTTTTACAAGTCCATATAAATTTTCCAAAGTCATTCTGTTTATTTTCCATTTTTTTAGACTAGTTTGCAATTTTGTGCTATTTTCTTATTTTAACCTTATATAATTAATAAATATTTATATATATCTTATATTTTTGAAATTTTGACTGGAATCATTATTAACTTCATTAATATAAACTTATATGAATAAATTATGGAAATACCAAAGGTTTTATAAGCTTTTGAAGCGTAAGTCGTTTCTTTTACCGTTTCCTCATTTACTCTCTGGCAGTTTTTATTTATTTATTAGCCTTTACTTCTTTTGGATATATATTACTTTTTTTAGCCGTGTATTCCAGTCTTCATTCACTAAAAAAGATTTGCACTTCTCATTCATTCACGGCTAGGAGAAAAAAATTGGGTAATGGCCTCCTTTTTTGCACTTTTTCTTCTATTTTTTTCCATACTTTTGTCTTGTTTCTTTCTTCTTTTTGCATGGCCTCCTCACTATTTCCATGTCCACCACTCTCTACATCTATTCCCTGCCATCATCACCACCTACACTCCAGGTCATGACTATATCCGAGCAAACCATGGTGACAAAACCCCTCAAAATCCAACCTATGCCTTGAAAACATGCTAGTTTGAGCCTTGTTGCTTCACCACTTCATTTTCCACCACCACCACCACCTCTAGCCGCCGCCGCCACCTCTGAACAGACCAGCACACACCACCCCAACAACATCCCAGATCTGAACTTGAATGGCCAAGCCAAACCACTCCAAGGCCGAGCCCTTTTGTTGACCAAAACATGCTATTTTGCCTTAAACCCTTAACATTCTCAAGTTGTAACCCCTCCACCTTCAACGCCTTATAGCCGTGCATTTTTTGTTCATACCTGAGCCATGCTATGTCCAAACCTGAGCCAAATACACCCCTAGGCCATGCAAAACAATAATATAAAGCAAGGCAAAAGATCGTGTGTTCATATTGCTTTTTATTTCAAAGTTATTTCAATTCAATCAGGTATTGAATCTATGTTTATGTTTGGTTTTGTTTATGGGTTGTGACAAGATCATTGAGCTTGGTTCTCTTCCCACTTGGATATATTGTTGTGTCATGTTGCCTTTTGGAATCCGTTTATGTCGTTTGTATTGCAATCTCAAGCTAAAAAGGTGAGTAAAGCTCACATGACATTTATACTTATGCAGTTGTGAAACAACAACAACTGAATGTGTAGAAAAAATATGTGATGTTATAACTGCCTGTGATTAATTATACATGATGTTAAACCTGTTAAATTTCATGTCATATCATCTGTTATTATATATATGTTGTTACTGCTCATTTTTATATATGTTTATCACACTGCAAGTTCCGTGTAGATTAGAAATCACTATGGGTTGAAATGATACATACCCGAACGGACTTTAGAATAGGGAAAAATCGTTATGGGCTGAAATGATAAGCATGAACAGTTTTTATTTATTTTATTTAACTTGGGATTGCGGGTTTGAAATTATAGAACCCGGATTTTTCTTTTTAAACTGCGGATTGAAATGATACATATCCGTATCACTTAACCTAGGTTAGAAAACTATATACAGACCCATGGTTATTTTATAAAGTATTTTGGATATTTTTAAGCATTTTAAAATATAAATTTATGAAATTTGATTTAAATATATTTTTAAATGTTTTAAAATAAAGAAAATTATGATTTTTTCTATGAGTTAAAAATGTAATTAATGAATGGTTAAATTGGATTATTGAATACAACTTAAGTTTGGAAATTTGGAATTTTGGTTAAAAACGATATTTAAGTTATATGAATAAAATAGAAATTTAATTTTATTGGAAATTGGTAAATATGATAATTTGATTAAATTTGAATTTAAGTGAATTATTAAAGAATTATTGATTTTCTATGAATTTAAGTGGTTAAATAAATGAATGCTTAAAAAGTGAAATTTTAAAATACAACTTGATTTGGAAATGTGGAATTTGGTTTTTTTTAAAGTTTTAAGTTAATTAAATAAATTGGGAATTTAGTTTAATTCTTGAAATGATAATTTGGAAATGTAAACATTAATAAAGTGTTAAATGTAAAAATAAGAAGTTTACACTTGAATTTATTAAGTGGATTTGTGAAATTTGATTTAATTATAAAATGTTGCTTTATAAAAATCATTAATTAAAAGATTATTTAATACACATATTGAATGTTAAAATATGATTTTTATAATGTTTAAATGGTTTAAATTGAAATGTTTTCACGTATAACTTTCGGCACCTTTTTCTGAATGTTGTAAAGGTTGAAATTTTCAATGTTTATGGTTTTAACTTAGTAAATGAACTCATAATGGTTTAAAACTTTGGAAATTGAACACTTGATTTGAAAGTATATAAACTTAAATTTTAAATGGTTTAAATGAATTATTTTGATTAAAATATAAGCTATAAAGAAGGTGATTTGGGATGATAATAAATGAATGATATCTTTGAATTTAAAGGGTATTTAAAGTTGAATATTTGGATTTGAACTTATATGATGATTTGAAACAGAAGCTTTGGAAAGATATGATATTTTGATATATATTAAATGTTTTGAAGTGAAGCTTTGGAAAGATATGATATTTTGATATAAAAAAAACATTTTGGAATGAAGTTTTGAAAGATACGATATTTTAATGTACTAAATTGATTTGAAAGGAGTTTTGAAAGGATACGATAATTCAATACATTGAAATGGTTAGAAATGACTTGATATTTATTTTGATAAATATTTGAATTTGAAAGATATGGTATGTTGATTTATTGAAATGGTTTTGGAAATGATTTAACTTTATTTTGACAAAGATTCGGATTGAAAGGGATACTTTATTTTGAAGTATAAAATATTGTTTTACAAGTTATAACCACGGGTTATAATAACGATTGGTTGTTAAAGAGACCGGGATCGGATATTGTCTTATAGCCGGCCAATACCGAAAACCACTTTAACAACTGTGTACGCGGTGGAGATTCCAGAATGAAGTAGGATGGTGGTGACGTTCTCGAGGTATATTACGTGGACCCGACTCCCGTGAGTGGGCACAAGGTGGCTAAAACAGGAGCGATTGACGGACTAATAAGGTAGCACCTTTGATCGGACGCACTACTTCGTATGTCATTCTATTACTTTGTGATTGTTTGGTGCGCACCTTTGATATGGGAGTGTTGTTCGAGGTGGGCGGTAGATGCGTGCTACGCGTTACCACTGGTCAGGAAGCGTAATTGGTATATCTACCCTGGCATTGCCTGGTTGTGCCGTGTCACCTACCATAGTGAGCCTTATACGATTTTGGTTTTGTACCATGCCTATGGAGTGCCCTCTGACGACGCCCGTTCCGAGGGAGATTACGGTACCGTATAGACTATGGGAATAAATTATGTGTTAAGGTGGAAAATGTAAAGCCATAACGCTATTTAAAAGTAAGTTTATTTTACTAATAGACACTATTATAATAACGAAGTATTACTACGTAATAAATAGTTTAAAGGATCCTTAGAGGATGGGCGGTCTCAAGCATCCTTTAAGTTACTTGTACTTTTACTACAGTTTACTTGAGTTGGTTTACATTGCATAAGTATGTATGTCCTGACTCGAGTGTTTGTATTTTATTTACGCTTGGGTCAGCTTGAGTTATTCACAGATTTGGATTTCCACTTTCTGGAGATTGGAATCGCTGGAGATTATCTATTTGTCAAGTTTTATCTTTTGCAGTCTGTTGTTCCTTTCAGCTCTTGTATTAGTAGACTTCTATATAGTGAGACATCCCTTGTACTTTATTTCTTCTGTTGTATTTTATGTAACTCTGATATTTTATATAGTAGCTTCATGAACTACTATCTCTTTTACTTCCGCTGCATTATTATTACTCTGTGTCTGTGATATGTGATTTTTATTTACTGTATATTCTGAGATTTGCCAAATTTTTAATTACAACGCGGTATTTTGAGTAATTCAATTCCGGCATGAGTGTCTACCTATACACTTATAATGGATGCGAATGGTTGAAAATTCCGGGTCGTTACATTTGGTATCAGAGCTTTGGCTCTAGACAAAACTTAGAATGTATGGTAAATTTGATTTGCAGAATCATTTTCATTCGAGCTTGAATCTCTTCCTTTCCGAATTTTGGAACGTTCCCTGCGGTTCCAAAGTTCATTCTTGTCCCTCACTATTCATTTTCTTTCGATTCTGGAGTATCCCATAACTCCACTTCGGATGATCATTATAGTGAATTGGCGGTTTCGCCAATATTCTAATAAAGGGGTGAAACTCCTTTACAACTAGCATTGATTCACCAGAGATTTATATTTATCCTCGGTTTATATGCTAGTTTCTTTGGTTATTCCGAACTCTATCTCCTCAGCTCGAATGTAGATTTACCCCAGAAAATCCATATCGATCTTACTCTTTAAGCCACGGTTGACCAGGTTAAGGTTGCCCGCGATTTATATAAACTTATCCAGTTCCTTATTCGGTTGTTTAATCATCGAATCTTCTGATTCCAACTTATCTTTAAATCAAAAATCTCTTTGATTTGAGTCCATCAAATTTGAATCTTTATCCTTGTTTTGAAAAATTTATTCCTATATTTGGAAAAAAAATCTAATATTATATATAAGTATAACTTTCAGAATTTTATAATTAATTTAACTAGTTGTCAAGAGGTAATAGTCTTTATTTATGGTTTTGTAAACCACGGGTTTTGTCTCATATAAATAATTGAATATAAACAATGGTTATAAATTAATTTGGAAATAGAAATGAATTTAAAACAAGAACTTGAGAATTCAATTTTCGACAGTTTCAAACCTTGTGTTTTAATTTTAAAAGGATATATTATTTAAAGTATTTTCGAATAGGAATTTGTTTTCAAAGAACTTGAAAGTTTAAAAATTAGTGCTCTTCTCTTTGTCGTTGGAAAATAACTTCGGTGATGATCGCGATATCATCGACGTTCATTTTCGAGTTTCGAAGTGAAGAGACCGCTCTGTAGACTTACTACAGCTTTGTTTTGGTAAATCAAATTGATTTGATTTGAATTTCTAAAATATGACTTGATCTATAATATATATAGACATATGATTTAAATTTGATTTGATCAACTATGTACACAACTATGTACATACCTTTAGTTATCTCTAAATGGTTTGAAGAAATCGGAAATTTAATTCTTAAATTTTATTTTTAAAGAATAATTTCAATTATAAAAAGAAAATCAAAAATTTTGGATAAATAATTTAAACTTGAGATAATTGAATTGGAAAGTTTTATTTGTATAATACTCAATTGCATTCCAATATAACTTACCTTAATTTTAGAAGTTAACAATGTAATTGGATAATATACAATATAAAAAGTTTTTATAAATAAAATTTGAGTGGTTATAATAAACGTTATACACTTGTATTTTAATTATAAAATGATTAACAGAGGTAAATATAATAAAGGGTAATTGAATAACCTACAATAAAATAATTTTAAAAAGAACTAAGAATAAAAGAAAGCAGTTATAATAAGTGTAAGTATATTTAACATAAATGATGAATATGTTGAGAGGAATAATTTTAATTTTAATTAGGAATAAAGAAGAATAAAATTTATTAAGTACATTGTGAGTGTAAAAAATGATTATTTTTCAAACCCATGGTTTTAAAAATTGTTAATTTAAGATGATTGGATAATAAGATAATGAAATTTGAGATAGTTAAGATTTATTTAACTTTTGTAAAGATTTATTTAACTTGTGTAAAGATTTATTCTCTATTTAAGTTGAAATTTCCATGCTTTCAAATTTATTTTCTTATTTTGTTTTTCAAACTATCTTTTGGTTGTCCTTATCATCCTTATCTTGCTATAGACTGATATAAGCATCTTTCTATAAACTTTCTGTTTAGAAATCTTTCTATAATCTTTGATAATCTGCACCTTGTTAAACTTATAGATAACAATAGTTATCAGGTATAATTTCAATCTCCTTTTCATCTTATCTTAATCCTATTTCACTCTATCTTTGTCTGTGCTTTCCAGTACCTCATTCCTTTTCGGGGACGAAAAGTTTTGAGTGGGGGAGAGTGTAACAACCCTAGATTTTGCCTATATATTTTAAATTTGACTTTATTTTATTTTTATTATTTTAAATTTATTTTATTTCAAACATTTCATTTTTTAAATATAAATGTTGATTTTTATGTGAATTATAGTTTCAAACTTGTATAAATTGAATATTTTACTGAAAAGTGAATTTCTGGTCAAACTGGTCAAACTTTGACTTTTCAACTTCAAACTTAAATTATTTAAAATCTTAATTTTTTTATGAAAATAGATGAAATAACTTGAATACTGCTTTTCGTTTCATTGAAAACGGATTTAAATTGTGAAAGTTATATTATTTTCAATATTGTGAGTATATTAAGTTATTTAACAATATTCTTTGTTTTAATGTATATAAATGATATTTTACTTGATATATCTTATCCTAATTTGCATATTTATGTTATTGTATGTATATTTTGTATTATAATAATTTTAAAATGAAGTAAACAATTTTTCAAAGTCAATGGTGATTTGTTTGTAATTTCTGGACACCGTTTTGGATTTTTAAGCAATTTCTTTAAATATTTTTCTATTTTCTTTAAATTTAATTTTTTTATATGTGTTAATATGTTATATTAAGTATATTTTGTCTTTTGAATATTTTTAAAGTGATGTTTGAATTTTTCCAAAGCTTATTGAATTTATTTCCAAATTTTAAAGCCTAGTTTCCATTCTTTTGCTATTTTCTTTATTTAAATTAAAATTTATATATTTATTTGTGAATGCATTTTACTTTTATGTTTTTATCTTTGTTATAAATATTTTTACAAGTCCATATAAATTTTCCAAAGTTCATTCTGTTTATTTTCCATTTTTCTAGACTGGTTTGCAATTTGGTGCTATTTTCTTATTTTAACCTTATATAATTAATAAATATTTATATATATCTTATATTTTGCTATATTTTCAAAATTTTGACTGGAACAATTATTACTTTCAGTAGTATAAACTTATATGAATAAATTATGGAAATACCAAAGGTTTTAAAAGCTTTTGAATCGTAAGTCATTTCTTTTACCGTTTCCTCATTTACTCTCTGGCAGTTTTTATTTATTTATTAGCCTTTACTTCTTTTGGCTGTATATTACTTTGTTTGTCAGTGTATTCCAGTCTTCATTCACTAAAAAAAAATTCCACTTCTAATTCATTCACGGCTAGGAGAAAAAAAATTGGGTAATGGCTTCCTCTTTTTGCACTTTTTCTTCTATTTTTTCCATACTTTTGTCTTGTTTCTTTCTTCTATTTGCATGGCCTCCTCACTATTGCCATGGCCACCACTCTCTACATCTATTCCTTGCCATCATCACCACCTACACTTCCAGTCATGACCATATCCGAGCCAACCATGGTGACAAAACCCCTCAAAATCCAACCTATGCCTTGAAAACATGCTACTTTGAGCCTTGTTGCTTCACCACTACATTTTCCACCACCACCACGACCTCTAGCCGCCGCCGCCACCTCTGACCAGACCACCACACACCACCCCAACATCATTCCAGATCTGAACTTGAATGGCCAAGCCAAACCACTCCAAGGCCGAGCCCTTTTGTTGACCGAAACATGCTATTTTGCCTTAAACCCTTAACATTCTCAAGTTGTAACCCCTCCATCTTCAATGCCTTGTAATCGTGCATTTTTGTGTTCATACCTGAGCCATGCTATGTCCAAACCTAAGCCAAATACACCCCTAGGCCATGCAAAACGATAATAGAAAGCAAGACAAAAGATCGTGTGTTCATATTGCTTTTTATTTCAAAGTTATTTCAATTCAATCGGGTATTGAATCTATGTTTATGTTTGGTTTTGTTTATGGGTTGTGACAAGATCATTGATCTTGGTTCTCTTCCCACATGGATCTATTGTTGTGTCATCTTGCCTTTTGGAATCCGTTTATGTCGTTTGTATTGCAATCTCCAGCTAAAAAGGTGAGTAAAGCTCACACGACATTTATACTTATGCAGTTGTAAAACAACAACAACTGAATGTGTAGAAAAAATATGTGATGTTATAACTGCCTGTGATAAATTATATATAATGTTAAACCTGTTAAATTTCATGTCTAATTATCTGTTATTATATATATGTTGTTACTGTTCATTTTTATATATGTTTATCACACTGCAAGTTCCCTGTAGATTAGAAATCACTATGGGTTGAAATGATACATACCCGAACGGACTTTAGAATATGGAAAAATCGTTATGGGCTGAAATGATAAGCCTGAACGGTTTTTATTTATTTTATTTAACTTGGGATTGTGGGTTTGAAATGATAGAACCCGGATTTTTCTTTTTAAACTGCGGATTGAAATGATACATATCCGTATCACTTGACTTAGGTTAGAAAACTATATACAGACCTGTGGTTATTTTATGAAGTATTTTGGATATTTTTAAGCATTTTAAAATATAAATTTATGAAATTTGATTTAAATAGATTTTTAAATGTTTAAAATAACAAAAATTATGATTTTTTTTCTATGAGTTAAAAATGTAATTAATGAATGGTTAAATTGGATTATTGAATATAACTTAAGTTTGGAAATTTGGAATTTTGGTTAAAAACGATATTTAAGTTATATGAATAAAATGGAAATTTAATTTTATTGGAAATTGGTAAATATGATAATTTGATTAAATTTGATTTAAGTGATTTATTAAAGTATTATTGATTTTCTATGAATTTATGTGGTTAAATAAATAAATGCTTAAAAAATGAAATTTGAAAATACAACTTGATTTGGAAACGTGTTTAAAGTTTTAAGTTAATTAAATAAATTGGGAATTTAGTTTAATTTGTGAAATGATAATTTGGAAATGTAAACATTAATAAATTGTTAAATGTAAAAATAGGAAGTTTACACTTGAATTTATTAAGTGGATTTGTGAAATTTGATTTAGTTATAAAATTTTGCTTTATAAAAATCATTAATTAAAAGAGTATTTAATGCACATCTTGAATGTTAAAATATGATTTTTATAATGTTTAAATGGTTTAAATTGAAATATTTTCAAGTATAACTTTCAGCACCTTTTTCTGAATGTTGTAAAGGTTGAAATTTTCAATGTTTATGGTTTTAACTTAGTAAATGAACTCATAATGTTTTAAAACTTTGGAAATTGAATGCTTGATTTGAAAGTACATAAACTTAAATTTCAAATGGTTTAAATGAATTATTTTGATTAAAATATAAGCTACAAAGAAGGTGATTTGGGACGATAATAAATGAATGATATCTTTGAATTTAAAGGGTATTTAAAGTTGAATATTTGGATTTGAACTTATATGATGATTTGAAACTGAAGCTTTGGAAAGATATGATATTTTGATATATATTAAATGTTTTGAAATGAAGCTTTGGAAAGATATGATATTTTGATATAAAAAAAACATTCTGGAATGAAGTTTTGAAAGATATGATATTTTAATATATTAAAATGATTTGAAAGGAGTTTTGAAAGGATATAATAATTTAATATATTGAAATGGTTAGAAATGACTTGATATTTATTTTGATAAATATTTGAATTTGAAAGATATGGTATGTTGATTTATTGAGATGGTTTTGGAAATGATTTAATCTTTATTTTGATAAAGAATCGGATTGAAAGGGATACTTTATTTTGAAGTATAAAATATTGTTTTAAAAGTTATAACCACGGGTTATAATAATGATTGGTTGTTAAAGAGACCGAGATCAGATATTGTCTTATAGCCGGCCAATACCGAAAACCACTTTAACAACTGTGTACGCGGTGGAGATTCCGTAATGAAGTAGGATGGTGGTGACGTTCTCGAGGTATATTACGTGGACCCGACTCCCGTGAGTTGGCATAAGGTGGCTAAAACAGGAGCGATTGACGGACTAATAAGGTAGCACCTTTGATCGGTTGCACTTCTTCGTATGCCATTCTATTACTTTGTGATTGTTTGGTGCACACCTTTGATATGGGAGTGTTGTTCGAGGTGGGCGGTAGATGCGCGCTATGCGTTACCACCGGTCCGGAAGCGTAATTGTTATATCTACCCTGGCATTGCCTGGTTGTGCCGTGTCACCTACCATAGTGAGCCTTATACGATTTTGGTTTTGTACCATACCTATGGAGTGCCCTCTGACGACGCCCGTTCCGAGGGAGATTACGGTACCGTATAGACTATGGGAATAAATTCTGTGTTAAGGTGGAAAATGTAAAGCCATAACGCTATTTAAAAGTAAGTTTATTTTACTAATAGACACTATTATAATAACGAAGTATTACTACGTAATAAATAGTTTAACGGATCCTTAGAGGATGGGCGGTCTCAAGCTTCCTTTAAGTTACTTGTACTTTTACTATAGTTCACTTGAGTTGGTTTACATTGTATGAGTATGTATGTCCTGACTCGAGTGTTTGTATTTTGTTTACGCTCGGGTCAGCCTGAGTTATTCACAGATTTGGATTTCCACTTTCTGGAGATTGGAATCGCTGGAGATTATCTATTTGTCAAGTTTTATCTTTTGCAGTCTGTTGTTCCTTTTAGCTCTTGTATTAGTAGACTTCTATGTAGCGAGACTTCCCTTGTACTTTATTTCTTCTGTTGTATTTTATGTAACTCTGATATTTTATATAGTAGCTTCATGAACTACTATTTCTTTTACTTCCGCTGCATTATTATTATTCTGTGTCTGTGAATCTGTGATTTTATTTACTGCATATTCTGGGATTTGCCAAATTTTTATCTACAACGCGGTATTTTGAGCAATTCAATTCCGGCATGAGTGACTACCTATACACTTATAATGGATGCGAATGGTTGAAAATACCGGGTCGTTACAAATACTTACCTTAGATTATGGTAAAATTTCAATTCATAACTTAAGTTTATAACATTAAATTCTCATTTATAACAACAAATTCACTGAATACTTTCATTACCTCAAGCTTTACTTGTAAGATTTCCCCTTTACATTTTCTTGTTAACATTGTTACTTTTATTATATGGTAAGTTATATATATGCTTTAAGAATGTAAGTGAAAATTATACAAGTTTCTTCTCAATTCCTTAAATTAATTAATGGTTCAATAATTATATATTCGTTTTATAAGTTACAATTTCAACTTACTTTTAATTTCACTCATTTATTTAATGCTTACATTTCTATTATATTTAATAATAGTAACACTTTAATTACACCAAATTTGTAACCTTATAACATCAATTCTTATAAATAAAGAATTTCATTAATTCATTTACTAAAGTTTAAAATCATTTATTTATATTACTTATCTTCCTATTGTATTAAATTTTTACTTTAATTAAAGGTTCCACTTTGCTACACTTAATTTACTATTAATTAACTAGAACTTTAAGAATCAGTTACCGGTTTTTATTTTTAAATCATTTAAAATAATAGATAGATATCTACACTTAACATATATATATATATATATATATATATATATATATCCGATTATAATTAAAATGATAAAATTTTCTTAAACAATTCTGTAGTAAATTACTATAGTGGCCTTCCCACTTCGAAACTCGAAAATGAATGTCGATGATGCATGCACTCATCACCGAAATTATTTTCCAATGACAGAGAGGGGAGTACAAAACTTATTCTTTCCAAAATTTCTTTTAAAACATTTCTTTCAATTTGTATTGAACATTTATATCCGAAAACACTTCTAAATAATATTATTATTATATTCAAAAAATCAATTTAAAGAATTTCCACAACCCCGGAACTTAAGTTCTATCTTTCCAGTTTTTATTTATTTTAAGTCTTATTTCGACCATTAATTATAAACTTTATTACCTAACAATCAATATAATACACCCAAATATAGACTTTATAAAATTTTACTTTATATATAGAAAATATAATAGGTAAAATTATTTCATTCACCTATATTAAAACAAATATTGTGTCGGTCTGTCCTATTAAGTGTTTAGAAATCCCTGTTGATGTCATAGCGTCCCATGCATCAACCAGAATTTATAAATACAAAACGGAACAGATTAACACAATATCAAAACCTTTTTATAACAATAATAAATACGCTCTCTCATATATATATATACTCAGCGACTCCCATAGGGTATTACTACCATATTAATAAAGAGTCAAACCCCACAAAGCTATGGTTTATCGCTAAACGAAAGCTCTGATACCAGATGTAACGTCCCGCCTTTTCGCACGCTTCAAATCGACACACGTGCCCATTTCAAAGCATACGGAAGGGCGGATTGTTATGGGGTAAATAAGAAAAACAGAGAAGAAATAAAATAAAACAGAATCTCACAGCGGAAGGATAAAATGTAATAATAAATATACAGTTCATAAAACTGTTTACAAAACAATTGATTCTTTTTTTTATACAATAAATATCAGAGTTCACATACCAATGAATATCAATGTAGTGGAATTAAATGGTGTAGTGGAATAATAGTAGATAATAGTAGTACAAATCTTCGTCTTCGTCCTCCAGAGTTAAAACTTCAAATCCTGAAACGCTCGGACTGACCCGAGCGAATTGAAAAGACAAAACACTCGAGTCAGAACTAAAAGATCTTATGTAAGTTAAATTAACAGAAATGAATATGAGTGCGGTAACTCAAGAGATGCTCAGGATTTACATCTCCTAACGATCCGTTAAACTATTTACTATGTAGTATATTTCACTATTATAACAGTGTCTAGTTGGAAAATAAACTTACTTTTAAATAGCGTTAAGGAGTGACCCAATATTCCCCTTAACACAAATAATGCCAATAGTCTATACAGTGCCTGCATATCTCCTGATCGGGAGACTACGAGAAGACACTCCATAGGTACGACACAAATAGAAACTCGTACAAGGCGCGATGGGTAGGTGACATGGCACAACTAGGCAATGCCATGGTAGATATACCAATTACGCTTTCGGTTCGGTGGTAACGCGTAGCCGCAGCTACCGCCCACCTTGAGCCACACCCCCAAATAAAAATCAAAAGTGGCCACCGAATCAATCCAAGAGTCAAAGTATAATATTGAAGGGATGTGTCCGATCAAAAGTGCTACCTTATTAACATGTCAATCGCTCCTGTTTTAGCCACATTATGCCAACTCACGGGAGTTGGGTCCACGTATTTACCTTACAGGAAACGTCGCCACCAATCTACTTTATTCTGGAATCTCCACCGCGTACACGGTTGTTAAAGTGGTTTTCGGAGTTGGCAGAGAGTATGACAACTTTTAATCCGGGTCTCTTCAACAACCAAACTTTATTATAACACCGCGATCATTTAAAAATAATTATACTTTCAAAACCATAATTTAATTATCCATTTCAAAACCCATAAATACGATATCATTTCCCTTTCAAACCAAACTCATTTGATATTATTTTATAAAACCCAAATTTATATAGTATCATTTTATTCCAAATATATTTCTTTTCCAAAATCATACTGCTTTAAGATTTATAATATCTGGAAACCAAACATTTGAATTATAACTTTCAAAACAAAAACTTCGAAATCCATAGTTTTTAAAACAATAACTTCCAAAACTTAAAATGGTTTGGATATTCAATAGTACATAAAATAGCTGTTTTTAAGTTACTTTATAATGTAAATAATTTCCACGCCTTTACCATTTATTCACTTTAAATTTAGTCTAAACCCATAAATTTAGATTCACTTTCAGTTTCAAAAAAAAATACTTCTATTCCAAAATATTTCAAACTTTGCATATTTAACAAATTTCAAAACTAAGGTTGGAAATTTCTATTCAACAAATCTATTGTCCTATTATTTAGTTTTGAAATATTCACATAACAAATCCATAAAACTCAAATTTCTAACAATTAATTATTTCCTTCACTTTATTTATATTAGAAATATTCATTAAATTTATCTTAAATAAAGAATCCAGTTATGAATATCATACCTTTAAAATTTCCAATCTTAATAAGTTTACATCAACTTACGGAGTTTAATTTTAAATAAACCCAATTCCAAATAAATTTCCAACTTATCTTCAAATCTTAATTGATTGGAATCATTAAACTCTATATATAAAATATCTTAAACCTGTACTTAATCGTATAATATAAATTGTCAAATTTCACTATTCAACTTATTTATTTATATTCAACAGATTTATACGTAGCTTAAATTCTAAATTTAACTATAAAATATCCAAATTTAATATTTATTAAACCGTATCATATCTAAACCAAAAATCATTTCAAAATAATTTTATATATATACATACCGCAGTGCCTGTATAAAATTTTCTACTATGGTCAAGTGATACAGATATTTATCATTTCAACCCGCACTTTTAAAAAAATAAAAATGGGGTTGTATATCATTTTAAACCGCAATCCCGAATAAAATGAAATGCATGATAACTGACAGATTTTTAATTATAGTACACATCATCCATTCACCAAACATCAAACATCAACCATTAATTATAATCATCATCCAATTTTACAACATCAATATAGAGCATATAAATATAACAGGGAATAAATAACAGGTATTAACTAACAGTTTATATTCAGTAATAAATTTAATAACTGTTTAACTAGTAGTTTATATGCAAATAAATAAATTCTAACTATCAATTTATATGCAATAATAAAAATTATTTAACAGTTAAATTAAATAAATACGATTTAACTGAGATGATGAATAAAACATGCCAAACAATCATAAATAAATTTCTACTCATGTCTTAAGTCAAATTAACAAACATAAGAAATTTTAGAAGTTGTGAGTGGGTTAAAACACCCGCCTTATGAATTTAAATTGGATTTAAATCCAATTTAAACCTAAAATTTTGACAGTCTCCAAATCGGTCCAAACTAGTGTCAACAGATGTAGACTTTCAATACAATCCTAACAAAAAAATCTCGCGTGAAACGGATAACGTAGGTGAAAGTTACATCGATTCAAATTGTTTGAAATAAAAATTTAATTAAAACAAAACTTACATAAATAATTTGCCACGTCAGCACGTTGCCTTGCGCACGAGACTCAAATGAAAACCCTAACTACCAACAGAATGCGATACTCGATCCAACCACAGCCGCCATCACCTTGCGCAATTTTCCACGCCACCACAAGCCATGCCACGTCGATCCGGTTGCTCCACCAAGTCGCCAACGACGTGCCGCCCTCCTCCTAACCATGCGCCGCCACCCGGTTCACCCAAAGCGACCGCGACCGCCCCCCAAAAACCCCCAATTTGCCGTGAATCCAATGACCATCTCATAACTCCAACCGTACAGATGCGCGCTGCTCGGCGCCACCTTTGTAACGGCACAATCCGATCGTCGAATAGCTTGAGATCCACCGTTAAAATTCACTATCACCCATGGATGGCCGAAACTAAAACTCCTATTTCTGGTCAAATCATTACCCGAATCGAAAAACGAATTGCGCCATTGAATTTCGCTCGTCGAGAGCATTAACATATATTTTTTTGGAATTTTTCTAAGGACTTTAATTTTTTTTTGGATTTGATTTTTGAAATTGAACATGGATTTAGGGTTTCTAGCCATTGGAAGAAGAGAAGGAACTTATGAAATGAACGCACAAACAAATGAGAATAGAAAGAGGTAGGGTTTAGTAGGGTATTTATATAGGTAGGTTAGAATAGAGTAGATGGATCCGGTAAACAAACGTGTTGAACGATAATTGGCCCAAAAAGTCCGCTCTGACCCCGGAACGAAATTGGTTAAACCCATATATCCGAATAGGTGTTTAAAAATATTCTGAATGCGATGGAAAAAGTTTCACGTACAAATTCGATCGTATGAAGAAGTTATGCTGAAATCAATATTTTCAAATTGATTTCAAATTGACTTCAATTAAATCGATTTCAAGGCGTTTCACGTTCGTACGATCAAACGACAAGTCCGATCGCTACGAAACTTGAAACCCTACAATAATTCATTGTTACGGATCCGATGAAACTGGTTTCGTCGAAATCCGAGTCAGTGGTCAAAATGGCTATTTTTATGTAAATTAAATTAATTGATTAAATCCAATTATATATTTTAAATTCTAAAATTGACAATTTTGCCATCTTTATATTGCTCAACCATTTACAATGATTTCAACAAAATTAAATGTCAATATAGAGAAGATAAATTTATCAATTCAAATGTTAATCTCACTTTTAATAATTAATTTTATTGAATTCACAACATTATAAATAAAATCCTCAAAATTCCATTTAGTTAAATAAATTAATTATTATTCCATTCATTCAAGTCAAATGGATGAATTAAATATTGGATTCAAAAATTATTACAAAATTTCTCATATCATCGTTTCTTTCAACTAACGTATATTTTTAACTATTCCAATTTCATTTAATTGCCATTAAATCCAATTTCTGAATTTTCCATAAATGTAGTACCTAGATTTTTAAATTTCATTTATTTGAAATAAACTCAATCACTAAATTTATATTCAAATAAATAAATAAATTTTGATTTCAATGCTACATCAACCAATAGTTACATTATAAATGGAATTGACATAAATTACAAATATTACTTAAATTTACGTTAATGTAATTATTATTCATATTTATTGCAATTAATTATCAGTTATAATTTAATATACTAAATAGTTGGTTAATCTTAAAATACTTGTTATCATTAACGTTTTATTTTCACTTAAAAGCTATCAATAACAAGCCAAATGTTGCTATTTGATTTAGACCTAATTCAATGTATTAATGAATGGGTAAATGATTAACGCTTTGCACTATTGCCACAATTCTCATCAATATACAATAAGGTTTATTAAGTTCAAATTGACTCCCATTTAATTATTACAATAATTACTACCCTTGCTTCAAATTTTCAAAATTTCAGAAATTACAAATTTTATTATTGATATTTCCATTAAGTAGACTTCCCATTCTATCATTCAATCTAATTTCCCTATTATGGATAGTATTACATTATTGCATCGATTATCAATTTATGGGAAGGATTTTTATTGGCCTACACTTATTACATTAATAATTACCATCTTATCCCAATATCCAATTAGTATAGAAATAAATTTCATTCACTTACAAATTAGTGCATTTATTACAAATTTCCCTCCAATTAATTTAAAATTAATTTCTATATGTTGATTTGCTTAAATCGCCAAATATATATTCATAAATTACTATTAAATGTCCTCAATAATTCATGTATTTTGTTTTCTGTCTCTTATATTCAATTTACTATCAAATATATCTATTTACACTCCAGTAATACCTAAACAGTCATTTCAATAAATTTTTAATTTCATTAAATTGGTTATCCATCAACTGCTATTTACGTTAATTACCTTAAATTACGTTCAGTTACTATTAATCAACGTATTAGTCCATCAGTACGTTAATTGCCTACTTTCATTTCCTTTTATATTTAAATTTATACCCAAATGCTACTGAATTACACTAATTCAATTAATTGCAATAAAATTTAAATTGCTAATTCCAATTGACACATCAAATTTCTACATTCGCTTCCATATAAATTTCTAAGATTTTTACTTCTATCTGAATTTAATTACCAATTCTCATAAATTTAAAAATTTAGTTATCAGAATTTTCGGGTCGTTACACCTAGAGTAACAATTCCCATTACCTCAATCCATCGTAATTTCCTTTTTTAATTTTTATACTTAGCTTAAATTTCAAATGTTGCATTTTCTTTCTACATTTACTTCAACATGAATTAGAAAATTTTTCTTTCTTTCTAAATTAAATTATAGAATCAAAGTAAATTAACAAATTAAATGGTCGAAATTTACGGGTCGTTACACGGCGTTTCCTTTGAGGTAAATACGTGGACCCGACTGCCGTGAGTTGGCATAAGGTGGCTAAAACAGGAGAGATTCTCGGGACAAGAGGGTTAGCGCCCTTTATCGGATACTCCTCTTCGATATTATACTCTGACTTTCTATTGATTCGGTGATCACTTTTGATTTCTTTGATTTTAGGGGGGAGTTTGTCCGAGGTGGGCGGTAGTAGCTACTGCGCGTTACCACCAGCCTGGATGCGTAATTGGTATATCTACCATGGCATTGCCTAGTTGTGCCGTGTCACCTACCCTACGCGCCTTGTATGAGTTTCTATTTGTGTCGTACCTATGGAGTATCTTCTGGTAACCTCCCGATCAGGAGGTATTACGGTACTGTATAGACTATTGGCATTATTTGTGTTAAGGGCTATATGGGTAACCACTTAACGCTATTTAAAAGTAATTTTATTTTATAGGTAATCACTATTATAATAGCGAAATATACTACATAGTAAATAGTTTAACGGATCCTTAACAGATGTGAATCCCGAGCATATTTTAGTTACTGCACTCATATTTACTTCTGTTAATTTAACTTACATAAGATCTTTTAGTTCCGACTCGAGTGTTTTGTCTTTTCAATTCTCTCTGGTAAGTCCGAGCGTTTCAGGATTTCGAAGACCTTAGCTCTGAAGGACGAAGATGGAGATTTATATTATTATTATTAGTCCACCATACTCATACCGTTCCGCTGCATTTTTATTGGTATGTGTGACTCTGATAAATGTTGTAAGTATAATCGAATATTTTGTAAAACAGCTTTATAAACTGTATATTTGATTATTATATTTTATCCTTCCACTGTGAGATTCTATTTTGTTTTATTTTCTTCTTGTTTTTTTTCTGATTTATCCCATAACAATCCGCCCTTGCGTATGGTTTGAATTGGCACGTGTGTCGATTTAAACCGTATAAAAAGGTGGGATGTTACACTAGGCATAGGGTCCTATTTATATTGGAGCTTGGGGAGCTCAAACCGTCAGATTCTTAGATTGAACCTGGAGCCACCACGTTACAGGGTCGTTCGGAGCCATAGGAGCGAAGAACATATGGCTCGGATGGCATAAAAACAATAAAACATGTCACGTACGTACCTGGAAGAAAATTTCGTCCAGGTCATATGCGGATCGACCGGGCTGTCGACAGCTTTTAAGCACCGGTCGACCTATGTGCCAATTGGGTCGACCTATGGTTGGCCCATACGTACATATATGTATATAACTATTTTCATTTTGTCTCCTGCTTTTGTTTCGTTCATAACTTCTTCATATTGGTTTGAATTTTGACAAGTTATATATGTAAACTGATAAAAATATCGCCCCGGACACAATGATACAAGTTTCAGAGCCATATTCCAATAATTCCAAAATTATTTATTTTCGTTACTTATCATCATACGTTAAATTTTAATTTTATAAAAATGCAGGGTGTTACATGTCCAAACAATCCAAACAATTAGCCTATAGTAGAATGGTGTGCTATTCTTCTAATGAACATCCATACAACACAACAATCACACTCTAACTTATTCACAGTTGTTTTTCTATTTAATATCATAGACAGGAGATCCTTTTGTTAAAATCAAACCACTTAGAAAGAACTCAACTGCAACGTCCCGTTTTTTGCATGGTTTAAATCGACGATAAACCACACACGTCCGACTTAAACCATACAGAAGGGCGGAACGTTATGGGAAAAACAAGAAAAAGCAGAGAAAGAAAAAACAAAATAGAATCTTGCAGGGGAACGATAAAATATAATAATCAAATAAACAGTTCATGAAGCTGTTTTACGAAACATTTGATTATACTTATACAATACACTCAGAGTAACACATACCAGAGAATAATCAATAACAATGCAGCAGAACAGTATGAATGTAGTGGAATAATATAATAAATAATAGTAATAAAATGTTCGTATTCGTCCTACAGAAATAAAATCTTCAAACCTGAAATGTTCAGGCTGACCCGAGCGAATTTAAAAGACAAAACACTCGAGTCAGAACTAAAAGATCTTATGTAAGTGAAATCAACAATAAACAATATGAGTGGAACGGCGTCAGAGATGTTTACGGTATTTGACATCTCCTATCCAGTGTCTAATGTGAGTGCAGTAACTCAAGAGATGCTCGGGATTCACATCTCCTAAGGATCCGTTAAACTATTTACTATATAGTAATTTACGCTATTATAATAATGTCTATTAGTAAAATAAGCTTACTTTTAAATAACATTAAGGCGTTACATTTTTCACCTTAACACATAATAGTCCCAGTAGTCCATCCAGTATCAACGCATCTCCAGATCGGGAGACTACCCTAAATACTCCACGAGCTACGGGAGAAAGCCAAACTCGTACAAGGCGCGATAGGGTAGGTGATACGGCACAACTAGGCAATGCCAGGGTAGATATACCAATTATGCTTCCGGACCGGTGGTAATGCGTAGTAGCTACTACCGCCCACCTTGAGCCACACCCCCAAATCAAAAATCAAAAGTGGTCATCGAATTAATCCAAAGTCAGAGTATAATATCGAAGGGATGTGTCCGATAAAAGGTGCTACCTTCTTATCCCGTCAATCGCACCTGTTTGAGCCACATTATGCCAACTCACGGGAGTCGGGTCCATGTATTTACCTCAAAGGAAATGGCGCCGCCATCCTACTTCATTCTGGAATATCCATCGCGTACATGGCTGTTAAAGTGGTTGTCGGAGTTAGTAGAGAGTATGACAAATTCCGATCCCGGTCTCTTTATCAACCAAACGTTATTATAACACCGCGGTCAATTTAAAATAATTATACTTCAAAACCAGAATATGATATCCCTTTCAAAACCATATAAATAAGATATCATTTCTGTTTTGAAAACCCAAATCAATATAATATCATTTTTCGAATATATTCTTTTATAAAACCACAACACTTTCAAAGTTGAAATATTTGAAACCAAACGCTTGAAATATAACCTTTCAAAACATAAAACTCTAAATTTCATAACTTTGGAACATAACCGCACCGCTTAAATGGCTTAATTATTAAATTACTTTATATAATAAAACAGCAACTTCAGTTCCACAAATCAATTCCGAATACATATTTAAATCCCCAAATAAACCATTTCAAATTCAATATGTTTCAAAGCTTAAATATTCAATATTTCAAAACTAAATTTTATAAGTCATATATATATATACATATACATACATACCAAAATCACTTTTACTATTATTTAAATTTGAAATATTTGCTAAATAAATCCAATATCCTTTAAATAAAACTTCAAATTTCAATTACCGAATATTCCTCAATTTATTTAGACTCGATACATTCACTTAAATCATCTTAAACCCGTATTAAGTTATAAAACCATATTCTTTTAAAATCCCAGTTTCAATAAGTTTCGAATAGATTCTTATTAAATATATCTCTTAATTAAATAAAATCTCAAATAAATTTCAAAACTATCTTCTCAATCTTGATTTATAAAAATCAATATAACTCTATATTAAAATATAATTTAAGAAAACACTTATCCATATTATATTTTAATAAAATCAAACTTTATTATTGGACTTATTTTCATAGCTTAAACCCAATAATTTAACTATATATATAAAATAACGTTTATAAAATATCCAAATCAATATCTCATAGAACCATATATTTCTTTGCAAAACCCTAGAAATCATTTCAAAAATATTTTTTTATATATATACCGTGGTGTCTGTATTTAATTTTCTAGCCTATGGTCAAAGGATATGGATATTTATCATTTCAATCCGTAATTTAAATTAAAAATATCGGTTTGCATCATTTCAAACCGCAATCCCGAATCAAAATGACAAATCAATAAAGAACTTGCAGATTATGATGATATAAATAAAACATCCATTCATCCATCATATATCATACATCCATCACAATCATCATCCAAAACAATCGATCAATATCAATATATAACTGATAATATATAACAGGCAATTAACTGCCAGTTATATTCAATAATAAATTAAATAACGATTTCATCTAAATAAATGCAATTAACTGAGATGATGGTTAAAAATATACAAAACAGTCATAAATAAATTCATAATCACAACATAAATTAAATTTACAGACATAAGAAATTTTAGATGTTGTGAGTGGATTAAAACACTCACCTTTGAATTTAAATTGAATTTAAATCCAATTTAAACCCAAAATCAAGCAGCTTCAGAATTCATCTGTAACAACCCGCATATTTATCGATTTTATATTTAAATATTTTATCGTTAGTCGGATTTTAGTCCGAAAAGCTACTTTTTGCATACGGTCGAATTAGGACTCGGGACCACTCCCATTGAGTTTAAAATGCCGTTTGCGACCTTTTTGAGTATAAGCTTCGATATGTTTGGAGAAAGTTGATTTTTGCTACTTTTCACTTTGGGTTTGGTTTTGGGCTCATCCCTATGTTAACTTATGCTCAAATCTGAGCCACTCTTCCCCACTCACCCTCATTCTCTTCTCTTTTCAGTTTTTATAACATTAATGGTGGGAGAGATTGGAAATTAAAAACTCCAAAACCCTAGTTTCTCTTGCAAATCAAATTCCTAGCTCCAAACTCAAGAAGAACCCATTAGTAAGCATTCTCTTCATCTTCTCCAACTTATTCTCTTACCAATTTCAGAAATTCCTAAACCTAATTTTGGGAATGTTCTTGTTTTTGAGCTTAGATTCAAGCTCAATTGGGTTGTGTTGAAGAGAGGTTGATTCTCCATTTGCTTTCAAGCTTCTTCTTGCTCGATTTTGTGAAAAGGTGAGATTTTTATCTCACATCTATGACTATAATTATCTTTGGTTGTTGGGTATGAATTCCTAACACTTCTTCACGTGCATTTGCTCTTGATTTGGATTGGTTTTGTGAATATTCCAATTTTTGGGTTTTTTTAGTCAAATTTGTGTGAAATCCTTTTATGGATGTTTGATCATGCTTTTGGTGATGCATCGGGGAGCATATAGGTCGGGTTGCCGATTGGCATAAACCTTTAGAGCCAATGTTCGTCTAGTTGCATTTTGGAAGAGTTTGCTCTCCATTTGAATAGGCTGAAAAACATCCCACGCATGATTTAGTCGACTGAATCTTCTTTTCAGTCGACTGAACCTGGAACCCGAAAGTTTCCAGGCATGATTCAGTCGACTGAATCCTCTGTTCAGTCGACTGAACCTGGAAACAGAAAGTTTCCTGAACCTGGAAAATTTCCAGGTACAGGGTCAGTCGACTGAAAACTCTGTTCAGTCGACTGAACCTGCTGTTTGAGTCCATTTTGCCTTTTTGGATTGAATTTCCAATTTAAATCGATTCTTGATGATCCTATTTGTTGTTATCATTTATTATGACTTTGATGACTCCTTTTTAGAGATTTTGGAATATCCATTTCGATGGATTCTTTATCGGTTTCGTTGGATTTTTATTCACATCTTCGTGTGTGAATTTTAGTGATTGATTGTTCTACAATCATTTTTGTGATTTGTCACTTTAAAAATATAAAGGTTTCAATACTAGTATTAAATATCAAAACCTCTTCATCAAAACGATTTCAACTATATTTTCAATATCAAACTCGTTTATAAAACCGTTTTCCAATCTACTAGTATACACAAACCTTTACCTCACTCGTGTGAGAAATCTAATTAAACGGCATAGTAAAACAAGTGGTATGAAACGCTTGCGTTTACTTGTTCGGTTAATTCTTGGACTTGTTCGATTGAATCTCTTGTGACAATTTTCTAGTGGAAACTTACAATTTGTTCGTAAATGTTTAAGTTAAGCTAGTGGTTATGGGACATGATGCTAAACTCATATATTTACTAGCTTAGTGTAATTGACACTTCTTGATGATCATGACGATCATCTTTGTGATTTAGACTAGCAATGTGCGATGTCTCTTTGTCTGCGAGGGAGACTAAACCCCGTTTTGTGGAGTTTCGACTCAATTTGGTGGGGTAGCAACCCATGGTCTTCGGGCCGTTTGTGGAGCTTCGGCTCAATTTGTGATGGTTAGCAACCATGGAATTAGCATTCCGTTTGTGATACACGTGTTGGTGGGCTTTATGCTCCCGTTTGTGATAGGCCTCCCCCCCTTTGTGATTTCTGGATTTCTTGAGATGATTTCTAGAATTTGTGTTTCACCAATTTTCGTGATTTCCATTGATAAGTTTTATCAATATTTGTGCATTGGTGAATTTGTGTGTCATTGACTTTTATGATTGACATTGATATTATTGTCAATATTTGTGCATTGGTGAATTTGTGTTCCATTGACTTTTGTGATTGACGTTGATATTATCGTCAATATTTGTGGTTTGGTGAACGAAATAAGGACTATGACATTTCTTT
Source organism: Allium cepa (assembly GCA_030765085.1). Lineage (NCBI taxonomy): Eukaryota > Viridiplantae > Streptophyta > Magnoliopsida > Asparagales > Amaryllidaceae > Allium > Allium cepa. The sequence continues at coordinate 177,859,790 of CM060946.1, forward strand.
GATTCTTGTGTAGATTTGGTGATATTGATTAATCTCTTGTTGATTTTCAATTACTTATATATATCACAGCTTGGCATAGCGATTATTATGTATTTAGTCATATCTCTTATTCTATATCGTTTCACCTGATATTTATAGCTAGACTGATCCGTTTATTATTTTCTTATTAAATAATACTCGGGTCAGACCGAGATTTTACAGATGCTTCTGCTTGACTTCTCTCTTGGGATTGATTCCTCTGACTTTTGGTTAACTACTTAGATTAGTAGTTTTTGTTGTATACATTTGAGATATAGACTCCATAATGTATACTTATTCTTTTGTGTAGTTCATGTAACTATTCTTTTGTGATATTGTGGATCTTTTTAGACCACTACTCTGATATACACTTTCATATGTAATATTCGTATCTATTTCCGCCTTTGTGATATGAATTGTCTGTGACTGATTTGTGTTATGTTTATTTCTATATTTGTTTCCGAAGACCTTTATAGCCACTGTGTAGTAGCTTGGAGTTTGTGTCGGTATGTCGGATTTCCTCTTGAGATGAAAAGTTATATTTTTATCCGGTATATCGGTACTCGCACAAAGCAATTACATAGATGGTCGCTCCTCAATAGCCTTATTCTCCGTGCTAGTTGACAGCATTCACAGTAATGTTCTTGGCTAGCGTGGGTATAGAGGTGGGGCGTCACAGCTTGGTATCAAAGCCAAACTTCAGAACAATATGGAATATTATAACAAGGATCATTGTCCTAAGTCCATCTTAGGAGTCGTGCTTTAGGATTTAATTCGAGTCTTCGTACCGATTCATCCTATTTTCCTTATGATTCCTTGTTTATCTATCAAGATTGCTTGATATTCAATTTGGTGAATAACCTTTTTCTTCTTCTTCTTTCTTTCTAAAGGAAGAGAAATGTCTAGACCAGGCCGCCCCAGAGCCGTGCCATCTAGCACTCCACCCCAAGATGGAGTTTTTATGACTGCTCAACAGCTTCTTGATTTGGTAACTAATGCTCAAGCAGCTGGAGCTAACCCGAAACCTACTCACCCAAAGTCGAGATTTGCACGCTTGTGCAGCGATTACACCAATTTGGGTGGGGAGCCATTCAAAGGTTTCGAAACTGTTATTGAAGTCCAAGCTTGGCTTAGAACATGCGATCGCATCTTTTCGCGCATGAATCTTATTGACCTTCACCGAGTTCAGGTGGCCTCTAGTATGCTCCGAGAAAGAGCATTGGACTGGTATGAGCTTCTTATTTCTGAGATAAATGAAGCGGATCTCACCTGGGAGCAATTCCGGGAATGCTTCGAATTAAAATTCATGCCAGAAGCTGAGAAAGTGACATTGGCTCGACGATTTATAGACCTTGTTCAAGGTGAGTCCTCCGTGACTGATTACGTCGCCTCCTTCGAGTCGCTTCCCAAATATGGGGTTGAATACATCAACACCCCTCTGAAGAAGAATCAGAGATTTGTTTATGGCTTAAACAAAAGTCTCAAGAAGCCATTACTTCTAAAATTAGAAGTTTCTTTCGACCAACTCGTTGATATCGCTCTTCGTCTTGAAGAGGCAGATAGAGAGAATGATGTTGAAGAGGTGGGTTCCAAACCAAACTTCAACAATAACAAGAAGAGGCCAAAAAAATTTAAAGGTCCTTATCCCAATAAAAAGGGGAAACAAGCAACCTCCGTGGCAAAGACTTCTTCCTTTGGCCGTGGGGAATGCTATAATTGTGGTTCGAAGGACCATTATGCGAACAAGTGCCCAAAGTTTCTCTCTTGTCGCTACTGCAAAGTTCCCGGACATGTTATATCTTCATGCCCTAAGCTTCAGGGCAGCAAGGAGGGAAAGTTAAATGTTGCTCAAGCCCCTGGCAACACATCTCGTGGTCAAGGTATGCCTCATTCTATCCTTGATGGAATTATTTTATTTTGTGATCATCCTATTCGAGTTCTTTTTGATACGGGTGCGTCCCATTCTTTTATATCAAAAGAACTTGTTGATGCTTTTTCTTTGGATGTTTTGTGTTTGATGACTTCTTTGAGAATTGCGAATCCGGTTGGTGGATCTGCAACAATCAGTTTATTGTGTAAAGATGTCAAAATTATTTTGTGTGATTTTCCTTTCCTAGCCGATTTGCATGTCAAGCGTTATTTAGGCTTTGGAATGATTTTGGGAATGGATTGGCTTAACCGTTATGAAGCTCATATCCTATGTCCTGAGCGGACTATTCATCTTCGACATCCTCAATCTGTTAAGCAGATTTCTATTAATCTTAAAGATTCAGATTCCAGCTTGGTTGCATCTTTATATTCTTTAAATCCTCGTGATGACGATGATGACGATGAGGGTGATATTATTTCTCTTATTCACGTCGTTCGTGAATTTTCCGACATATTCGAGCCCGTTTTAGGATTACCACCTAAGCGAGCAATTGAGTTCAGAATTAATCTTATTCCTGTAGCTCAACCTATCACTCGTCCTCCTTATCGTATGTCCAATAAAGAAAACGAGGAGATGCGCGAACAATTATTTGAATTGGAGACGAAGCAATTTATTTGCTCTAGTTCCTCGCCTTGGGGAGCTTCAGCTATTTTTGTGAAGAAATCCGATGGAACACTTATGCTTTGTGTTGACTACCGCAAGCTTAATGATCTTACTATCAAAAATAAATATCCTCTACCTCGGATTGATGATCTATTCGATCAACTTAGTGGTGCTAGAGTCTTTTCACAATTAGACTTAGCTACTGGATTTCATCAGCTTCGTATTGCAGAGGATAGTATTCCTTTGACATCGTTCCGTACTCGATATGGATCTCATGAATGGCTAGTCATGCCATTCGGTCTAACGAATGCTCCGGCCTATTTCGTTGACCTTATGAATAGAGTTTTCAAAGACTTTCTCGACCGGTTTGTTCTCATTTTTATCGATGATATTCTTGTGTATTCTAAAACCGAGGAGGAGCATGAAAAACATCTTCGGATTGTGTTGGAAACTCTTAGGAGTAATCAATTAAAGGCAAAATTTTCTAAATGCCACTTTTGGCAATCTCGTGTGAAATTTCTCGGTCATATTATTTCCGAAACCGGAATTTCCGTGGATCCTTCAAAGATTGAAGCGATTCAAGATTGGAAGAGACCGGAGAGTGTGACAGAGATTCGTAGTTTTCTTGGATTGGCGGGCTATTACCGTCGCTTTATCAAAGACTTTTCCAAGATTGCCGTGCCTCTCACTGGCTTGACGAAGAAAGGTGTTAAATATATTTGGTCGGACAAATGTGAAGCTTCTTTTCAGAAATTAAAAGAACTTCTTTCTGATGCTCCTATTCTCGTTATTCCCGAGGGGAATCTAGATTTCGTTGTCTATACCGATGCTAGTCCCGTTGGTTTGGGTGTCGTTCTCATGCAAAGAGAATGTGTTATTGCTTATGCTTCTAGGCAATTGAAGCCTGCTGAGATTAGATATGCCACTCATGATTTAGAGCTCGCGGCTATTGTTTTCGCCCTTCGTATTTGGCGTCATTATCTTTTAGGAGAGAAATTTGTTCTTTATACCGATCATAAGTCCTTGAAGTATTTATTCTCCCAAAAGGAACTTAATTTGCGTCAACAGCGTTGGCTCGAGTTCCTTGCTCCTTATGATCTTGATATTCTTTATACCCCCGGTAAGGGTAATCGTGTCGCCGATGCTCTTAGCCGTAAACAACAAGCTGTTGTTTCTATGATGATATCTGAATGGAACGATCTCGAGATCTTAACCACTTGTGAGATTCGAGAGCGTGTTCCCGATTTATATTCATCTCTTGTTTTATGTAGCCTTGAGGCTCATCCTTCTCTTTTAGACCTCATTCTTGAAGCTCAAAGGCTAGATCCCGAATTGGCCCTTCTTAGCCAAAATATTAAGGATAAGATTGATATTGAAGGATTGAAAGACTTTGATATCGATTCTCGTGGCGGCGTTCGGAGATTTGGTAGACTCATCGTGCCAAATATTAGTGATCTTTGTAAAGATATTTTGGAAGATTCACATCGTTCTAAATTCACCATTCATCCCGGTAGTAGTAAAATGTACGCGGATATGAAGCGACCTTATTATTGGGAGGGAATGAAACTTGACATCGCTAACTTCGTTAAGCGTTGCATGACTTGCCAACTCGTCAAGGCCGAACATCAAAGGCCCGGTGGGTTATTGCAACCTTTAGAAATTCCAGTTTGGAAGTGGGACAGTATTTCCATGGATTTTATAGATGGCCTTCCCCGTTCTCGTTCGGGTCATGATAGCTTATGGGTGATTGTTGATAGGCTTACTAAATCTGCCCATTTTATTCCCGTTCGGTCTAACCGAACCGTACCCCTTTTGGCCAAACTCTTTATCAAAGAAATTGTTAAATTGTATGGAGTTCCTACTTCTATTGTTAGTGATCGTGATCCATTGTTTACTAGTGGATTTTGGAAGAGTCTTCAAAAAGCTTTAGGAACGAAGCTTAATTTTAGCACCGCTTATCACCCCCAGTCCGATGGACAAACCGAGCGTGTGAATCAAACTCTTGAAGATCTTCTTCGTGCTTGTGTTCTTGATTTTGGTGGAAGTTGGGAAGATCATATTTCGCTTGTTGAATTTTCCTATAATAATAGCTTCCAATCTAGTATTGGTATGGCACCTTTTGAGGCACTCTATGGAAGGCCATGCCGATCTCCTTCTTGTTGGCTTGAGGCCGGTGAGAAGCTGGTTTTAGGTCCAGATTTTATTCATGATTCCACAGAAAAGATTGATCTTATTCGTTATAGGATGAAAGAAGCCCAGAGTAGACAAAAATCCTATGCCGATAACCGGAGAAGGAGGTTAGAATTTTCTGAGGGAGATCTTGTGTTCATTCGTGTTTCACCTATGAAAGGTGTTATACGTTTCAGTCGATCGGGAAAATTGGCGCCTCGATATATTGGGTCATTTCCTATCATTGAACGTATTGGTTCCATGGCTTATCGCCTTTTATTACCTGCTCAATTTTCTGCTACCCATGACGTGTTTCACGTTTCTCAACTTCGGAAATGTCTTCGAGATTCCGATTCTGTTCTTGAGCCCGATGTTGTGGAAGAGATTGAAGTTTCGCCTAATTTAACTTATGAGAAACATCCTATTCGTATCATTACTTCGGAAGTCAAACGACTTCGAAATAAAGATGTTCCGCTTGTTAAAGTTCAATGGTCTTCAAATCCTAAGGATTGTTCTTGGGAATCTAGAGAGTACATCGAGCGAACACATCCGGACTTACTTTCTCGTGCTCTTTGAGGTGAACTTCTTATTTCAAGTTTCTTTTGTGATTGAATATGCTTTTATGGTTGTTACTTTATGTTCTCTTCTTAATATTGCGAGGACGCAATTTCTTTAAGGAGGGGAGTCTGTAACAACCCTCATATTTATCGATTTTATATTTAAATATTTTATTTAAATATTTTATCGTTAGTCGGATTTTAGTCTGAAAAGCTACTTTTTGCATACGGTCGAATTAGGACTCGGGACCACTCCCATTGAGTTTAAAATGCCGTTTGCGACCTTTTTGAGTATAAGCTTCGATATGTTTGGAGAAAGTTGATTTTGGCTACTTTTCATTTTGGGTTTGGTTTTGGGCTCAGCCCTATGTTAACTTATGCTCAAATCTAAGCCACTCTTCCCCACTCACCCTCATTCTCTTCTCTTTTCAGTTTTTATAACATTAATGGTGGGAGAGATTGGAAATTAAAAACTCCAAAACCCTAGTTTCTCTTGCAAATCAAATTCCTAGCTCCAAACTCAAGAAGAACCCATTGGTAAGCATTCTCTTCATCTTCTCCAACTTATTCTATTACCAATTTCAGAAATTCCTAAACCTAATTTTGGGAATGTTCTTGTTTTTGAGCTTAGATTCAAGCTCAATTGGGTTGTGTTGAAGAGAGGTTGATTCTCCATTTGCTTTCAAGCTTCTTCTTGCTCGATTTTGTGAAAAGTTGAGATTTTTATCTCACATCTATGACTTTAATTATCTTTGGTTGTTGGGTATGAATTCCTAACACTTCTTCATGTGCATATACTCTTGATTTGGATTGATTTTGTGAATATTCCATTTTTTGGGTTTTTTTAGTCAAATTTGTGTGAAATCCTTTTATGGAGGTTTGATAATGCTTTTGGTGATGCATCGAGGAGCATATAGGGCCGGGTTGCCGATTGGCATAAACCTTTAGAGCCAATGTTCGTCCGGTTGCATTTTGGAAGAGTTTGCTCTCCATTTGAATAGGCTAAAAAACATCCCAGGCATGATTCAATCGACTGAATCTTCTGTTCAGTCGACTGAACCTGGAACCCGAAAGTTTCCAGGCATGATTCAGTCGACTGAATCCTCTGTTCAGTCGACTGAACTTGGAAACAGAAAGTTTCCTGAACCTGGAAAATTTCCAGGTACAGGATCAGTCGACTGAAAACTCTGTTCAGTCGACTGAACCTGCTGTTTGAGTCCATTTTGCCTTTTTGGATTGAATTTCCAATTTAAATCGATTCGTGATGATCCTATTTGTTGTTATCATTTATTATGACTTTGATGACTCCTTTTTAGGGATTTTTGAATATCCATTTCGATGGATTCTTTATCGGTTTTGTTGGATTTTTATTCACATCTTCGTGTGTGAATTTTAGTGATTGATTGTTCTACAATCGTTTTTGTGATTTGTCACTTTAAAAATATAAAGGTTTCAATACTAGTATTAAATATCAAAACCTCTTCATCAAAACGATTTCAACTATATTTTCAATATCTAACTCGTTTATAAAACCGTTTTCCAATCTACTAGTATACACAAACCTTTACCTCACTCGTGTGAGAAATCTAATTAAACGGCATAGTAAAATAAGTGGTATGAAACGCTTGCGTTTACTTGTTCGGTTAATTCTTGGACTTGTTCGATTGAATCTCTTGTGACAATTTTCTAGTGGAAATTTACAATTTGTTTGCAAATGTTTAAGTTAAGCTAGTGGTTATGGGACATGATAAACTCATATATTTACTAGCTTAGTGTAATTGACACTTCTTGATGATCATGACGATCATCTTTGTGATTTAGACAAGCAATGTGCGATGTCTCTTTGTCTGCGAGGGAGACTAAACCCCGTTTTGTGGAGTTTCGACTCAATTTGGTGGGGTAGCAACCCATGGTCTTCGGGCCGTTTGTGGAGCTTCGGCTCAATTTGTGATGGTTAGCAACCATGGAATTAGCATTCTGTTTGTGATACACGTGTTGGTGGGCTTTATGCTCCCGTTTGTGATAGGCCTCCCCCCTTTTGTGATTTCTGGATTTCTTGAGATGATTTCTAGAATTTGTGTTTCACCAATTTTCGTGATTTCCATTGATAAGTTTTATCAATATTTGTGCATTGGTGAATTTGTGTGTCATTGACTTTTGTGATTGACATTGATATTATTGTCAATATTTGTGCATTGGTGAATTTGTGTGTCATTGACTTTTTTGATTGACGTTGATATTATCGTCAATATTTGTGGTTTGGTGAACGAAATAAGGAGTATGACATTTCTTTGATTCTTGTGTAGATTTGGTGATATTGATTAATCTCTTGTTGGTTTTCAATTACTTATATATATCACAGCTTGGCATAGTGATTATTATGTGTTTAGTCATATCTCTTATTCTATATCGTTTCACCTGATATTTATAGCTAGACTGATCCGTTTATTATTTTCTTATTAAATAATACTCGGGTCAAACCGAGATGTTACAAGTGCTTCTGCTTGACTTCTCACTTGGGATTGATTCCTCTGACTTTTGGTTAACTACTTAGATTAGTAGTTTTTGTTGTATACATTTGAGATATAGACTCCATAATGTATACTTATTCTTTTGTGTAGTTCATGTAACTATTATTTTGTGATATTGTGGATCTTTTTAGACCACTACTCTGATATACACTTTCATGTGTAATATTCATATCTATTTCCGCCTTTGTGATATGAATTGTCTGTGACTGAGTTGTGTTATGTTTATTTCTATATTTGTTTCCGAAGACCTTTATAGCCACTGTGTAGTAGCTTGGAGTTTGTGTCGGTATGTCGGATTTCCTCTTGAGATGAAAGGTTATATTTTTATCCGGTATATCGGTACTCGCACAAAGCAATTACATAGATGGTCGCTCCTCAACAGCCTTATTCTCCGTGCTAGTTGACAGCATTCACAGTAATGTTCTTGGCTAGCGTGGGTATAGAGGTGGGGCGTCACATCATCCAAACCAATGCCAAAATGATCGGAATTCCAATACGATCCTAACAAAAATAATCGCGTATAAATCAGATATCGTATGCAAAAGTTATTCACCTTATAACGGTTTGAAATCAAAATCAAAATAAAATAAAATAAACTACAGGAACCTACCAGAAGCCACCACTTCATCATCTTCCAGAGAGCTGCACGCGCGAACGAACGCGATAACCTGAACCCATACCTGCCGTTGACTGTGAAGTTTGACCATTGAATTCACAATCCCTGGACCACCGTATCCAACGCCACTGCCTCCATCCCACTCGTCTACCTCTACCGCACCTCCAGGTGGCATGACGTCGCTTCCGGTAGCCCCTAGTGGCATGCGCCACCGCCGCCCGTATACGGTTTTCAAACCCTAACTTGCAAAATTCGAGAGCCATAGGCCATGCTAGGCCACGAGACCACTACTAATCGACGCCCCCTGAAAAATTCTTTAATACCCACTTCTCGATTTCTCCGATCGAAATCTCAATCGAAAACGCCCAATTCGCCCTAAGGTTTCAAAATTCATGTTTGACCGTGGTTTGCCGCTGATTAGAGAATCATTTCCGAAAACAAACACTTGGCACAGATTAGTATTGTCGAGATATATGATATATAATTTTTCTGAATTTTTTCGAGGAGTTTGAAATTTCAATTTGATTTTTGAACTGCAATTGTATTTGGAATTGTTTGCCATTGAATTGAGGAGATGAGGAGGAATTTTACGTATAGATAAATGAGAAATAGAGGTAGGTTAGGGTTTATAATAGGGTATTTATAGACAAAACTGCAATAGAATGGATCAAATCGATTGGATATACGCGTTGAACGATAAAATGGCCCGCAAAGCCCGTTCTGACTCCGGAACGAAATTGGGTCAACCCATATATGAAAATAGATGTTTTTAGATATTTTAAACATGATGGAATATGTTTCAAGTCCAAATTCCAGTTTGAAGAAGTTATGCTAAAATAAAGTAATTTCAAATTGATTTCAATTTAATTGATTTCAAGGCGTTTCAAGCTCGTATGATCAAACGACAAGTCCGATCGTTACGAAACTTGAAATCCTACAATAATTTACCGTTACGGATCGATGAAAATGGTTTCGTCGAAATCCGAGTCAGTTGCCAAAATGGCTATTTTTACATTAATTAAATAAATAAATTAATAATTAATTAATTAAATCAAATTTTCAATTTCAATTCTAAAATTGACAATTCTTATCATTTTTATATTTCCAAATCATTCACACTAATTTGAGAAATTTAGATGTCAATCTAAAGTTAACTAATTTATCAAATTTCAATGTTAACCTCAATTTATTGAATTCAGAATTTATAAATAAAATTCCCAAAATTTCCATTTAATTAAATTACCAATAATTATTCCACTCGTTATTGCCAAATAGATGGATTTAACATTGGATTCAAAACTATTACATAAATTTTCTCATATTCCATCTTTATTTCAAATAACGTAATATTTAGATATTTCAATTTCATTTAATTGAAACTAATGCAATTATTGAATTTTAAATTCAATTAAATAAATAAAATCTTAATTTCCATTCTTTAAATCAACCAATTCATATTATAAATAAAATTAACATTACTTCCGACTGTTACTTAAATTTACATTAACACAACGTTAAATTTGGATTTATTATAGTTGATAACCAAAGTTTATTTAACACATTAAATAAATAAACAACCTATATTAATTGTCAACTATTTGCTTTCCATTACCTCTATAGGTTTTTTACCTATCAACCTAGGTTGTTATTCCATATATAGCACTAATTTTATTCCATTCTATTTATGATACCCTTGCATTACATACTTCAATATTTCCATTTTCATCTTTATTTCAATTGCATAATTTTTAATTTCAAATGCTACAATAATTACACTTTATTATAAATAGATTTAAATGGAATGATTTGTTTGTCTTTCATTACACTACTATATTCAAAAATCCAGCTTTCCTTTGTATTAACTACTATTTCCATTATATTGTATTTGCCAAATATGTACATTAATTACGATTTATATTCTTAATCAATTTATTTACTTCGTTTCATACTTTTATTACATCAATTACTACCTTATAAATAAATCTATGTTTCTATTTAATACCTTTATTAAAAATTTATTTCCAATTTCAATTAACAATAGGTAACATACAATAATCATTATCGTTACCCTTTAATCACATAAATAAGTTTTTATTACTTACAAATCAATGTTGCCATTTACTTTCATACTACTAATTTCATTCACTTATGTTAAATTTATAACCAAACATAACATTTATATTTTTTTCATTAATTAGTATTCTTTCAATTCATAAATTTATCAACTTTGATTAGTATTGTTTACCTTGCCTTCTAGTTATAATTTCATTAATATTATTCCCAAATTTATTTCTTTCGGTATTAATTACATAATCATATTAAATTAACAATTTATAATGTTTCCACTATTTCTTTATTGGGATTTCATTCCAATTGTCAAAAATTAATTTTAATTACCATTGCTACATTTCATTTTTAACATTTGCTTCATTATAAATTATAAAGTCTTGTTTCCTTCTAAATTTAATTACCAAAAATCTTATTAAATTAACCAATTTAATTAGCGAATTTTACGGGTCGTTGCACTCTCCCCCACTCAAAACTTTTCGTCCCCGAAAATGAAAAAGAAGGGAAAAGAAGAATTAAGAAATCAATATATCTTACTTAAATTATTTAAATTTATAAATAAATAAATTTACAAAATTAGTTAATTTAAATAAAATATACCAATTTATAACCATTAAATCTTTTATACTCAAATTAATAAAGTTTGGAAAATATTTTTTAAATATTTCTAGGTCCAAAATTTACAGAAAATTTTGGCAGAGTCTCCTTTATACGGAGAGGCTTGGGAGAAAATATAATATCAAATGTAAAAATATACAACATGTATTTCAAAATTATATATCCCAACAATGGAAAAAATAATATAATAACGCCATAAAACCGTAATCCGAAAATGTACCCATTTGTTGGGCAAATAACGCTTAATTATGAAACCAAAAGCAGTAGAAATCGCTTCCATAACCTGTATTTCACTTATATAATCCAAAAAGAAGTTAATAATTATATAAAATGAAGTATTTGAAACAAATCAATGCAAACAACAATCACTTGCATCCAATATACACCCATCATATAAAATCAATTACCCATTCATATCAAACAAAACAAAAAGTTGTTCGAGTTCAAAAACTTTAAATTGTACGGAATGAAAAATAAACTAATAAGCATACCCTTCACTCAACAGTCTTAGGTGAACTAAATAGATTATTCATACTTTCCAAAAAAAATTAAAGTATCCTTGCCCAAACAACCATAAACCAAACAACAACAATTCCCAATGATAAATCAAGTTTCCTTATTATCAATCTCATTTCATAAGGTTTGTTGTTTGATTTCCTTTTAATTTATACGATGATTCATTCTTTAATTTACATTTATTTCTTACAAACTTTTATTTCCATCCATTAATTTAGTGTTTATTTCACTTATTTGCACTTATACTTACCTAAAATTCATTTTTTTTTCATATTAACTTCATTGGTTTACATTCATTTGTTTATAGTATTTATGTGCAAATCAATTACTTAGCATATTAATACATTAACTTAAGTCTACAATCATATGTTTACTGCATTCATTTTTTTACTTATTTAATTCATAAATAGCTTCAACCATATACTTAATTTTATTATCATTTATTTATAATACTTACCTTTCTATTCTATTGCATTAGTTGCATTTCAATTATACGTAAGTTTACGACAACTTGAACATCAAATTTTTATTAATTAAGCAATTTAATATTACTTCAAGTTTACTTGTAAAATTTTCCATTACATTTTCTTTTAACATTTTAACTTTTTATAGTTGGTAAGTCGTATATATGTTAAAGAATGCAATTGAAAATTATCCAAGTTTATCTTACTTCTTTTAAATTAATTCAATGTTCGATAATTATATCTTTTGTTATACATGTTACAAATTTCAATTTCCTTTTAATTTCATTTATAACTTAGCATTAAATCTCTTATTTCATTTAGAGGTTCCAGTTATTGATTACTTACATTCCATTTCACTACAATAATTGAAGCTATTAATTAACGGAAGTTAAGAACTAAATACCGGGTTAAATTTCAAATTATTTTAAAGTAATAGATAAATGTATATCCTGGAAACAAAAATATCTAATTATATTTAAAACAATTTAAAATCTATATTTGTTTATCAAAATAAATCTACAGTAAAACTACTACAGTGGCCTTCCCACTTTAAAACTCGAAAATGAACGTCGATGATGCGTGCACTCATCACCGAAATTATTTTCCAGGGATATAGAGGGGAGTACAAAACTTATTTTCTTTCCAAAATTTCTTTAAAGCAATTCTTCCAAATTATTCTGAAATATTTATATCAGAAAATACTTCTGATAATATTATTACTATATCCCAAAATCATTTGAAAGTATTTTTCAAAACCCCGGAATTAAGTTCTAAATTTTCAGTTTATTCTCAATCTCATTTCAACTATTATTTATAAATTTTATTACCTAACAACTAATATATTGCAACCAAATATATATATCATTTTAAAAAATTATTTTGTATATATAGAAAATATAATAGGCAAAATTATTTCATTCACCTATATTCAAAAACAAATATTGTGTCGGTCTGTCCTATTAAGTGTTTAGAAATCTCTATTGATGTCATGACGTCCCATGCACCAACCAGAATTTATAAATACAAAACGGAACAAATTAACACAATATTAAAACCTTTTTATAACACTAACAGATACGCTCTCTCGTATATATACACTCAGCGGCGCATCGTAGGGTATTACTACCCTATTAATAAAGAGTCAGACCACATAAAGCTAAGGTTTATCGCTAAACCAAAGCTCTGATACCAGATGTAACGTCCCGCCTTTTTTGCACGGTTTACGTAGACGACAAACCACACACGTCCGACTTAAACCATACAGAAGGGTGGATTGTTATGGGGAAAATAAGAAAAAGCAGAGAAAAAAAAAAATAGAATCTTGCGGCGGAACGATAAAATATAATAATCAAATAAACAGTTCATGAAGCTGTTTTACAAAACATTTGATTATACTTATACAATACATATCAGAGTTACACGTACTAGAGAATAATCAATAACAATGCAGAGGAACATTATGTCTGTAGTGGAATAATATAATAAATAATAGTAATAAAATCTTCGTCTTCGTCCTCCAGAAATAAAATCTTCAAACCTGAAATGCTCAGGATGACCCGAGCGAATTGAAAAGACAAAACACTCGAGTCAGAACTAAAAGATCTTATGTAAGTTAAATCAACAATAAACAATATTAGTGGAATGGCGTCAGAGATGTTTACAGGATTTGACATCTCCTATCCAGTGTCTAACGTGATTGCAGTAACTCAAGAGATGGTCGGGATTCACATCTCCTAAGGATCCGTTAAACTATTTACTATGTAGTAATATCACGCGATTATATTAATGTCTATTAGCAAAATAAACTTACTTTTAAATAGCATTAAGGCTTTACATTTTACACTTAACATGTAATAGTCCCAGTAGTCCATCCAGTATCAACGCATCTCCAGATCGGGAGACTACCATAAATACTCCACGGGCTACGGGAGAAAACCAAACTCGTACAAGGCGCGATAGAGTAGGCGAAACGACACAACTAGGCAATCCGAGGGTAGATATACCAATTACGCTTCCAGGACGGTGGTAACGTATAACTGCTACTATGGCCCACCTCGTGCCACTCCTCGAAATCAAAAATCAAAAGTGGCAACCGAATCAATCCAAAGTCAGAGTATAATATCGAAGGATGTGTCCGATAAAAGGTGCTACCTTCTTAGCCCGTCAATCGCTCCTGTTTTAGCTACCTTATGCCAACTCACGGGAGTTGGGTCCACGTATTTACCTCAAAGGAAACGCCGCCGCCACCATACTTCATTCTGGAATCTCCAACACGTACACGGTTGTTAAAGTGGTTTTCGGAGTTGGCAGAGAGTGTGACAACTTCCGATCCCGGTCTCTTTATCAACCAAACGTTATTATAACACCGCGGTCAATTTAAAATAATTATACTTCAAAACCAGAATATAATATCCATTTCAAAACCATATAAATACGATATCATTTCTGTTTTAAAAACCCAAATCAGTATAATATCGTTTTTCAAACATATTCTTTTATAAAACCATAACACTTTCAGATTTATAATATTTGAAACCAAACGCGTGAAATATAGCCTTTCAAAACATAAAACTCTGAATTTCATAACTTTGAAACATAACTACACCTCTTAAATGGCTTAAATATTAAATTACTTTATATAATAAAATAGCTACTTCAATTTCATAAATCAATTCCAAATACATATTTAAATCCCCAAATAAATCATTTCAAATTCAATATGTTCAAAGCTTAAATATTCATCATTTCAAAACTAAATTTTATAATTTATATATATACCAAAATCACTTTTACTATTATTTAAATTTGAAATATTTGCTAAATAAATCCAGTATCCTTTAAATAAAACTTCAAATTTCAATAAATGAATGTTCCTCAATTTATTTAGACTTGATACAGTCACTTAAATCACCTTAAACCCGAACTAATTAATAAAACCATATTCTTTTAAAATCCCAGTTTCAATAATTTCCAAATGGATTCTTATTAAATATAACTCTTAATTAAATAAAATTTCAAATCAATTTCAAAACTATCTTCTTAATCTTGATTTATAAAAATCAATATAACCTTATATTAAAATATAAATTAAGTAAATACTTATCCATAATATATTTTAATAAAATCAAACTTTGTTATTGGACTTATTTTATACTTTAAACAATTTCATTCATAGCTTAAACCCAAGAATTTAACTATATATATATAAAATAACATTTATAAAAATCCAAATCAATATCTCATAAAACCGTATATTTCTTTACAAAACCCTATAAATCATTTCAAATATATATACATATATATATACATATATACCGCAGTGTCTGTATATAATTTTTTAGCCTATGGTCAAGTGATACAGAAATTTATCATTTCAATCCGTAATTTAAAATAAAAATTCGGTTGTATATCATTTCAAACCGCAATCCCGAATCAAAATGACAAATCAATAAAGAACTTGCAGATTATGATGATATAAATAAAACATCCACTCATCCATCATAAATCATACATCCATCACAATCATCATCCAAAACAATCAATCAATACCAATATATTACTGATAATTTATAACAGGTAATTAACCGCCAATTATATTCAATAATAAATTAAATAGCGATTTAATTTAAATAAATGCAATTAACTAAGATGATGGTTAAAAATATACAAAACAGTCATAAATAAATTCATAATCACAACATAAATTAAATTTAACGAACATAAGAAATTTTAGAAGTTGTGAGTGGGTTAAAACACTCACCTTTTAAATTTAAATTGAATTTAAATCCAATTTAAATCCAAAATCAAACAGCCTCAGTATTCGTCCAAACCAACGCCTAAATGTCCGAAATTCCAATACGATCCTAACAAAAAAATCGTGCTTAAATCGGATATCGTATGCGAAAGTTATTCACGTTATAACGATTTAAAATCAAAATTAAAATAAAATAAAATAAACTACACGAACCAACCAAAAGCCGCCACGTCATCATCTTCCAGAGAGCTGCACGCGCCAACGAATGCTATAACTGAACCTATACTCACCAATGACCGTGAAGTTTGACCAGCGAATTCACACTCCCTGGACCAACGTATCCAACGCCCCGGCCTCCATCCCACTCGTCTACCTCTGCAGCACCTCCAGGTGGCACGACGTCGCTTCCAGTCGCCCTAGTGGCGTTCGCCGCCGCCGCCCATATAGGGTTTTCGAACCCTAACTCGCAAAATTCGAGAGCCACAGGCCATGCTAGTCCACGAGACCACTACCAATCGACTCCCCCTGACGAGTTCTTCGATACCCACTTCTCGATTTCTCCGATTGAAGTCTAAATCGAAAATGCCCATATCGCCCTAAGGTTTCGAAATTCCAGGTTTGACCGCGATTTGCCGCTGATTAGAGCATCAATTCCAAAAACGAACACTTGACGCAGATTCAAATTGTCAAGATATACGACATATAATTTTTTTGAATTTTTTCGAGGAGTTTGAAATTTCAATTTGATTTTTGAATTGCAATTGTATTTGGAATTGTCTGCCACTGAAATGAGGAGATGAGGTGGAATTGTTCGTACAAACAAATGAGAAATAGAGGTAGGTTAGGGTTTATAATAGGGTATTTATAGATGAAGCTGCAATAAATGGATCAGATCGATTGGATATACGCCTTGAACAATAAAATGGCCCGCAAAGCCTGTTTTGACTCCGGAACGAAATTGGGTCAACCCATATATCAAAATAGATGTTTTTAAATATTTTAAATGTGATGTGTAATGACCCGTAAATTTAGATAATCAAATTTGTCATTTTAATAAGATTTTTGTAATTAAATTTAGAAAGAAATAAAAATTTTATAATTTATATTGAAGTAAACGTTAATAGTGAATTGTAGCAATGGTTATTAAAACTAATTATTGACAATTGAAGTGAAGCCACAATAAAAAAATGTAATAGTATAAATTTTTGCCCTGGGTTATAAAATAGAAAATGAGTAAATAAAAGTAAGTGTTGACTTAACCAATAAAATAATATTTCTCAATAGTAACTGAACGTAAATTTAGGTAATAAGGTTAAAGCAAGTTGATAAATAATAAATGTAGTGCAATCCCAATTAATTGAAACATTGGTGAAGTTTTAATTGATTGAAATTAGTAGATTTGGAAAATAGATTCAAAATTATATTAATTGTTAGAATAATACGTAATAAATTGTAGATGATAGGATTAATGCTAGGGAGTAATTATAATAGTTGTTGTTTGATAATAAAGTAAGAATAGGAACCAAGATTATTAATTTAAATGTAATAAATAGGATTAATTGGAATTAAATGAAATTTGATGTTTGAATATTACGTAAATAAGAATTGAGATGAAATTTGGAAATATTAATGCATCAAGGTATAACCAATGCTAATTTAAGGTTAATAATGAATGGATTGAATGAAATGACAATTAATTAAAATATGTTATACTTGACTATAAATGGAACATAAGCGAATAAATGGAATATTAGATGAAATTAGTACTATGAAAATAAATGGTAACATACATTTGTAAGTAATAAAAGCTTATTAATGTGACTAGAGATTAGCGTAATGATTTTGTATGTTACCTATTTTTGTAGCTTGTTAATTTAAATTGGAAATCAGTTACCAAAATTCTAATTTGAATATTATGTTAATATTAATTAAGGTAATATTAGAAACAATGTTAATGTTACTCATAATTTAAAAATTTATTGAATTAAAAGAATGGGAATAAATATTTATCGATTTATTGGGATTTAAACTATAATAATAATTGTAGTAATTGCAATTTAAGGAAATTAAATATCTAAATATTGCGTTAATTGAAATGAAGATGGAATGTAAGGATATTAATGTAATAGATTTTGAATCTAATACTTATTTCATCCGTTTGATAACAATGAAATGAATAATAGAATGAAAAGTAAAATAAATAGAATTTTTGAAAATTAAATTTATAATTTTGAATTTTATGGAATTGAGGTTAATGCTGGAATCGATAAATTAATCAACACTAAATTGACATTAAAATTTGTTTAAATCATTGTAAATGATTGAGAAATCAAAAATGATGAAAATTTTCAATTACCGAATTGAAATTGAAAATTTCATTTAATTAATTAATTTTTAATTAGTTTAATTAACTGGAAAAATCATCATTTTGGCCACTAAATCGGATTTCGACGAAACTAGTTTCATCGGATCCGTATCGGTGAATTATTGTAGGATTTCAAGTTTCATAGCGATCGGGCTTGTCATTTGATCGTATGGGCTTGAAACCCCTTGAAATCAATTAAATTGAAATAAATTGAAATCAATTTGAAATAAATTGATTTTAGCATAACTTTTCCATACGATGCAATTTGAACCTGAAACCTATTCCATCGCATTTAAAATATTTAAAAACATCTATTTTGATATATGGGTTGACCCAATTTCGTTCCGGAGTCGAAACGGGCTTTCGGGCCCCTTTATCGTTCAACGCATATATCCAATCAATCCGATCCATTCTATTTCAACCCTACCTATAAATACCATGTTATAAACCCTAATTGTTCCACATTGTAAATTGTTTGTACGTACAATTCCTCCTCATCTCCTCGTTTCATGGCAGACAATTCCAAATACAATTGCAATTCAAAAATCAAATTGAAATTTCAAACTCCTCAAAAAATTTCAGAAAAATTATATATCGAAGTTCTCAAAAATACAAATCAGCGTCAGGAGTTCGTTTGTCGTAATTGTGCTTCAATCATCGGAAAATCGAGGTTAAAATTGAATTAGGTGTTTTCGATTTCGTCGCCAATCAACGAAATCGAAATGTGGGTATTGAAGAGCTCGGCAAGGGGAGTCGTTTGGTGGTAGTCGCTTGGCCTATATCGAAGTGTGGTGGCCGGAAATTGCGATTAGGGTTTCAAAACCCTAAAACCCCAGCTAGCGGTGCACACAAATTAAGGCGTCCGGAGGGTGAATCGTGGCCGTGGGGAGTTGCGGCTCGTCTTGGGCTCGAAGATGGTAGTGGATGGAGGTGGTCAGGTGGTCGGAGTTGATCGAATTTGATGGTCAAAGGCGGCGGTTATGGGTTATCGTGCTAGGCTTACTGTAGCCGCATGTGAAGATGCATGCATACTAGGGTTCTGGAGAGAATAGTAGGTGACGTGGCTGCGAGCTTTTGGGTATTCTTTTTTTATTTGTTTAAAATTCATTTCAAACCTTATAACTCGAGTAACTTTTGCATACGTTATCCGATTGTGATGGATGTATGATTTATGATGGATGAATGGATGTTTTTATTTATATCATCATAATCTACAAGTTCTTTATTGATCTGTCACTTGGATTCGGGATTGAGATTTGAAATGATATATAACCATATTTTTATTTTAAATTACTGATTGAAATGATAAATATCCATATTAATTGACCATAGGGTAGAAAATTTTATACATACATCACAGTTTATATATAAAAATATTTTGAAATAATATTCTATGGTTTAGTAAAGAAATATATGGTTTTATGAAATATTGATTTGGATATTGTATAAATGTTATTTATATATAGTTGAATTCTTGGTTTTAAGCTATGTATAAAATTGATTTAAAGTATGAAAGGAGTTTAATAATAAAGTTTGATTTTATTAAGATATAATATGGTTAAGTATTTATTTAAATTATATTTCTGGAGTATTAATGAGATAAATAAGAATTAGGTTAGAAGATAAATATGAAATTGGTTTGAATTGAATTATTTAAGAATTATCCACGAATAAATTTGATTTGAAATTTAAATAAAATTGATATTTCAAAGGGTATGATTCTTATAACTTGATTTGGTTTAGAGTGATTTAAATGAATACAAAGTTGATTTAAATGAATATATCAAGTTAAACAAATTGAAAGAATATCCAGTTATGTGAAGTTAAAAAATTTCTTAAATGATATTGGTTTATTACGTAAACATTTCTAATCTAAATAATAGTAATTGAATTTGATGTATATGGGATTATCAAAGAATAAATTTTGAAATGGTGGAATATTTAAAGCTCTGAAATATATGGAAATTGAAATGGTTTATTTGGGGATTCAAATCTGTATTTGGAACTTATTTGTGAAATTAAAGAAGCTATTTTATTATATAAAGTAATTAATATTAAACCATTTAAGTATTGGAAGTTATGTTTCAAAGTTGTGGGTTTCAAGGTATTATGATTTGTAAATGCTATAATTTTCGAAAAAGGGTATTTTAAATAAAAATGATATTATATTGATTTGGGTGTTATAAATGATATCATATTGATTTGTTTTTTTAAAATGAAAATAATATCGTATTTATATGGTTTTGAAATGAATATTATATCCTCATTTTGAAGTATAATTATTTTGAAAGACCGCGGTGTTATAATAACGATTGGTTGGCAAAGAGACCGAGATCGAATATGGGCATACTGTCCGTCGATACCGAAAACCACTTTGACAACCGTGTACGCGATGGAGATTCCAGAATGAAGTAGGATGGCGGTGGCGCTTCCTTTGAGGTAAATACGTGGACCTGACTCCCGTGAGTTGGCATAAGGTGGCTAAAACATGAGCGATTGACGGGCTAATGAGGTAGCACCTTTGGTCGGAAACATCCCTTCGATACTATACTCTGACTTTTGGATTTTTTCGGTGGCCACTTTTGATTTTTTTTATTTGGGGGTGTGGCTCGAGGTGGGCGGTAGCTGCATGCTACGCGTTACCACTGGCTCGGAAGCGTAATTGATATATCTACCCTAGCATTGCCTAGTTGTGCCGTGTCACCTACCATAGCGCGCCTTGTACGAGTTTGGACTTCTCCCGTAGCGGATTAGAATCGTTCCGCTACGAGATTCTATTTTGT
This sequence comes from Allium cepa, assembly GCA_030765085.1. NCBI lineage: Eukaryota > Viridiplantae > Streptophyta > Magnoliopsida > Asparagales > Amaryllidaceae > Allium > Allium cepa. Next base: position 177,880,781 of record CM060946.1, read on the forward strand.
TTTTTTTCTTTCTCTGCTTTTTCTTATTTACCCCATAGCAATCCGCCCTTATGTATGGTTTAAGTCTTACGTGTGTGGTTTATCGTCGATTTAAAACTTACAAAAAGGCGGGACGTTACATCTGGTATTAGAGCTTTGGTTCAGCGATAAACCTTAGCTTTGTGGGGTCTGACTCTTTATTAATAGGGTAGTAATACCCTATGATGAGTCGTTGAGTGTGTATATATATGAGAGAGTGTATTTGTTAGTGTTATAAAAGGTTTTAATATTGTATTAATTTGTTCCGTTTTGTATTTATAAATTCCGGTTGGTGCATAGGACGCTATGACATCAATAGGGATTTCTAAACATTTAATAGGATAGACCGATTTTTTTAAATATAGGTGAATGAAATAATTTTGCCTATTATATTTTCTATACATAAAATATTTTTTTTTATAAATGATATATATTTGGTTGCAACATATTGGTTGTTATGTAGTGAAATTTATAAATAATAGTTGAAATGAGATTGGAAATAAAATAAATGAAAATTGGGAATTTAGAACTTAAATCCCGGGGTTTTCAAAATTCTTTCAATAATTTTAGGATATAATAACAATATTATTATAAGTATTTTCTAAAATAAATATTTCAATACAAGTTGAAAAAAAATTTAAATAATTTTTTTAAAGAAATAAGCTATACTCCCGTCTCTGTCGCTGGAAAATAATTTCGGTGATGAGTGCATGCATCATCGACATTCATTTTCGAGTTTCTAAGTGGAAAGGCCACTGTATTAATTTTATTGCAGCTTTATTTTGATAAACAAATATAAATTTTAATTATTTTTAAATATAATTGGATCTATAAAGTGTAAGGATATACATTTATCTATTATTTTAAAATGATTTGAAATTAAACTCGGTTTTTAATTCTCAAGTTTCCGTTAATCAATGGTTTCAATTATTATAGGGAAATAGAATATAACTAATTAATGATTGAAACCTTTAATTAAAATAAGAAATTAAATGCTAGGTTATAAATGAAACTTCTAGAGAGTTGAAATGGTAACCTAGAAAACAAAAGATATTATTATTGAACATTTAATCAATTAAAAGAAAATGAGATAAACTTGTATAAATTTTAATTGCATTCTTAACAAACATATATATAACTTACCAAATATTGAAAGCTAAAATGTTAAAAGATAATGTAATGGGAAATTTACAAGAAAACTTGAAGTAATGAAGTAACCAATGAATTTGCTTTTATAAATAACAATTTGATGTTATAATGGTTATAAACTTAAGTTATGATTTAAACGCCACTAATGTAACACAAATGTAAGTAGTATAAATGAATGATAATAAACTTAAGTAAATGGTTGCAGCTATTTATAAATAAATAGGTAGGAAAAATGAATACTGTAAATAAGTGAAATTAAGTAATGAATAAATGAATGTAATGCAAATGAAAGCATTATATATGGATAAATGAAAACTGTAAGAAATAAAATGTAAACTAAAAAGATAAATCATTAATTGAATGAAAAGGAAATCGAACAATAAATCTTATGGAATGAAATTTACAAAAATTAACTTGATCTTTTGTTTGGAATTGTTGTTTGTTTTGGTTTATGCTTGTTTGGGTAAGGATACTTTAAAATTGTTTGGATGTATGAATAATCTATTTAGCTTCATCAAAGACTGTTAAGTAAATGGTGCGCTTAGTAGTTTATTCATTATGTACAATTTGAAGTTTTCAACCCGAACAACTATTTTTTTCGTTTGATATGAATGAATGATTGATTTGTAATGATTCTATGTGATGGTTGTATGCCTTGTTGCAAGTGATTGTTGTTTGTATTGATTTTTTTGTTTATGGTTGAAACAACTTTAAACATTTCATTTTATATAATTATTAACTCTTCTGGATTATATAAGTGGAATACAGGTTATGGAAGCAATTGCTACTGCTTTTGGTTTCATAATTAAACATTAATTGCCCGATAAATAGGTACGTTCTCGGATTACGGTTTTATAGCGTTATTATATTATTTTTCTTGTGTTGGGACATATTATTTTGGAAATTATATATTGTATATTTTTATTTTTGATATTATATTTTCTCCCGAGCCTCTCCGTACAAAGGAGACTCTAACAAAAATTTCCGTAAATTTTGGATTTAGAAAATTTATGAAAAGTGTTTTATAAACTTTATTAATTTGAGTATAAAAAGAATTAATGGTTATAAACTGGTATACTTTATTTAAATTAATTAATTTTGTAAATTTAATTGTTTATAAATCTAATATTTTAAGTAAGATATATTGATTTCTCAATTCTTTCTTTCTTTTTCCTTTTCGGGGATGAAAAGTTTTGAGTGGGGGAGAATGTAATGACCAGTAAATTTTGATAATTAAATGTGATAACCAGGATTTCTGGGCATCATAATTAATACTATAATTGGGTTAATTAATAGAAATACTAAATTTATAGATAAATAAATTTTTGAATATAATTATTAATTACAAATTGAATTGGATTTGTTTAAAATATATGTATTGTTGACTTGATTTTAAATTATTTTCAAATTTAATTTGAATAAGAATTTGGATTTATTAAATAATTCAAAGGATAGATATTTTAAATATTTGGATTTAAAATATATGTATAAGCTTTTATTTATATATAAATTGTTTGTTACATTTTCAATAAAAAGAAATTCATATATACATTTACATAACAATAAATACATTAAGTAAGGGCTTTTACTAACATTTTAAAATTTAATATAGGTTACTTAATTAAAAGTGTATATATATTAAGTTTTCATTATGACAAATGTTGATTTATAAAGTTTAGTGAATGACAAATGTAAAGATTTTAAAAACGTGTCACTTTTTATTTTTGATTTTCTTTTATTTTAAATAACTCAAATTCAGCGTATATAAAACATTGTTCCTTCTCTTCATTTCTTCTTACTGTTCTCTTTTCAAGCTAAGAAACTAAAATCCTATAACTCCAAAACAATCAGCGATAAATCTCTCCTCAAACCAGAATTTATCAAACAATAAACTACATATCAACTTCAAAATCATAACAACTCAAAGCCTGTACATTTTCAAAGATCAATATCAACCTGCAAAGTATTTTCTTCAAACCTGGAATCAAGCAGTTTCCCTTTGTTTCAAAGCAGTTCATCTCTGTTTTAGATTTAAGTCATCTTTGCCAGTTTCAATAGCAAGCAACTCAAGTTTTTAAATCAAAAACAAAAGCATCTTACTTTAGCGACTCAAGTTTTGTAAGCAAAAGCATATTCCAGTTTAAAGTTTCAAATCATAGAAGCCTTTGTTCATCTTCAAACAGGCGAGTAAAACAAACCTATATTTGATTAAAACCTGTTGCATGATATAGGAGCATGAAGTAATGAGGTGTTAATGGTTATCATGAATGGAAATTTGTCTTGCATGTTAATAAATACATGGGATCTATCTGTGCATGTCCAAGACCAAGAAAACTTGCTCTGTTCTAAATCTTACAAGTTTAAAACCCTTTAAAAATTTAAATCCTCTTCATCTATTCTCTGATAGGTCTGGATTATCAAACAATATATGTTGGTTTGAAGATAAATTAAGATGTAAAAATATATTTAGGTGAAACAAGTCTGTATATATTTTTAATTCCAAAAAGAACAGTGGAAACTTGAGATATGAGAAAATTCAAACATCTTAATTCTTCGATTCAGGTATATGATCTGAATCACTATCTTAAAATCATGATTTATATGGGTTAATTCATAATTTTTAGAGGCAAATCAAGTGAGAAATTTTGGGTTAACCAGAAAATGAGTTTTGAGATATCGCGCGTGATCAGGACGATGTGGAGGGTCGGGACCACGTCTATAGGTGGCGAGAAGATCGACGAGTTTGGAAAAAATGGTGGATGTTTTTCTTCACCACTCTGGCGTCGGCGTGGGTCGAAATGTGTTTTAAACCCTAATTTTAGTCGAATCTGGAAACAGGATCAGGGCGTTGCCTCTGGTAGTTCGAGTTACATCGGACCAAGGGGAATGGCCGTGTGGATGGCTGGAGAGTGTGTGGCCGAAGTCTCAGGACTTCTGGTGGTCGACGACGTGAGTTCAAGGAGTTTCAGGCGAAGTTGCTTTGCTCCAAAAGGTTCGAGTTTGCTCGATTTGGTTCCAATCAATTTAATAGAACCTGGATGGTCGGAATCAGATGAGATGAGCGTTGTTGACGTGTCGGCGACGACCACGATAGTCGGAGATGTTCCGGCTGTTTGTGCACGTGTACATATTTCTGCTCGTATATGTTGTAACTAGGTGTTCGTTTGCCTCGGGAAGAAGATGTTGAGTGCTCGGGTTCGAGTGCGAGTCCATAGGATTTTGGCTCGAGTGAATTTAGGAGTTGTTGCCTTTGTCTCGGTTGTATATACGATAGCAGGGTTGGAAATTTTAAATAAACCATTACTAGTTTTAAATTATAACTTAACCAAGTTTTTAAGAAGAAAGGGAAGTTCTTGGGTTATCTCGGAGTAGGCTTCGGGTTGAACTCGAAGTAATTTACAGCAAGTTTAAATTAATTTGAAAAGCAAGTTTAAAATAAAATTAAAGGTAAATCTAGTTTAAACTAATTTTAAATCAATTTCTTTATATGATAATGTTTTAAATACTTAGTTTAAGTAAAGTTGTAGGTCTTGTTTAACTAGTTTAGTTATGAAGTTATTTTAGCCTAAGTTAAAAATATAATTAAGTGGTTAATTAAAAGATTTATGTTTTATCTTAAAATAAATCAAGATTTTGAGTAATTATAGATCAATTAAATTAATGAATAAATTAAAGAGAAGATTAATTAATTAATGATTAAAGAATAATTTATTCATAATTGAGGGTTATTAGTTAATTAATTAATTGGTAATTTGAGATTTATTGGTTAGCAATTAGAGACTAATTACTTAAACGATAATTACTTATGTAAGTTACTAAAGGTTAATTTATTAAGAGTCAATCAGTAATTAAAGGTTAAATTAATTAATAATCAAAGGCTAATTTATTATGGATGATTAACCAAAGGAATAATTACTTGATGAAAGAATGTAAAATGAAAATATCTTAATGGAAGTAATTAAGGATTAATTACTTAGTGTAATTAATTAAGGATTGATTTTCTTTATAGATTTGATTTAGAATTGATTAATCAAGAGAATTAATTAAGGGAAGTTAATTAATAAATGTGGTTAATTAAGGATTAATGTAATCAATGTGAATGGGTAAAGATTAATTAATTTGAGTAATTAACTAAAGGCTAATTACTTAATGTAAATAAAGATGATAATTAAGGGACGCATAATTAATGGTTGGTAATTAAATAAATGTTAAGTAAGCAGGATTAAAAGTGACTGAAGGAACCAATTTAAATTAATTAAATTAATTAGAAATGGTGTCAAATATATCTTGCTTATGAATGATTGAATGATATTGTATGCCTTAGATTAAATGATAGCTGATATGTGATGCTATGTGATATGATATGTTTGAGTTGAACTGTAACAATATGGTTTGTTTATCTGTGATAAATGGTTATCTAAATATGTAATTCTGGCTATAAATGGAATTGTTTAAAAACTTAACATCTTTGTTATAGGACAACATTGGATTTGAAGAAACCATGGTCGGGTATCGGTACATACCCGAAACCACTTCGAATTTGTAACTTTATTTCTCTAAATCCTTTATAAATTGGACATGTAAAAGTATACAGGCTGGAATGGAATAAATTGAGTAACATGGATATTTAACTTGAAACTGTTGCGCGTAATAAATGTTTGACTTTAATAACTCGTAAAAGGTACGAGTTACCCTGGAAATTCATTTAAGACGTAGTTTGGTATTTCATATTATATGGATTTGATGTATGAAATCAATAGACTGAAATGGAATAATATGGACCTTTGAACTAAGTAAGAATACTTAGAATTTGATTATGAAATAAGTTTTGAGCATAATAAGTAATGAACACGTAGTAAAGTACGAGTTACACGGCTTTTCTTTTATCATTTGAATTTAGTATTTCAAACTATATGGGTTTACTCACGCTGGTTTCCAGCCTGACCCGAGTGTTACTTTGATGTAATGTTCGGGTCAGACCGAGTATTACAGAATTTCAGGTAAGGATGATCTGGAGCTCAAGAGGCGAGCTGGATGGCAGGAACGTGAGTGTATTCCACTGTGACATGTTGTAGTTTATCTGGAACTAGTTAATTTTAACTGTCCAGTGTTTGTGTAATTATTGTAACTCTGATGTATTGTACGAAATTTAACTGATACAGCTTCCTTGTATAAATGTTATTTTATGAGATATTATATTTTATCCACTGCGAATGTGAGAATTTGTGTTTTGTATCTGTTTCTTCTTCTTTCTCTTTCTTCTTTTCTTAACTATCTGAAAATTTTGGGATCGAAATTTTTGGGTCGTTACATTTGGTGTCAGAGCTAAAGATTAAAAAAGAACCTTGGCTCTGGTGGGATTACTCATTAAAGATAGGGTCAATGGTACCCTAGAATGAGTTGAGTGTGTGTGTGTGTGTGTGTGTGTGTGTGTGTGTGTATGAGAGCGTACTTGTTATTTTCTTATATAAAGATTCTAAATGATTTTATATAAGTATATATTTTTGTGACACCCCACCTCTATGCTCATGATACAAAGAGTACTAATGGAAATACTGTTTGTTATTACGAAGAATAAGGCTGGATAGGAGCGGCCATCCGTAGTTAAGCCTTACGCTAGTATTAGTTATCTCGATAAGAGTGGGATATATTTTTATTTTTCATCTCTTATTTATTTACTCCCATCGACATACCCAATTCCAATATAAAATGAACTATGATGGTTCATAATAGTTTAGGACAATATATATAATAATAACACAGATAAACTAATGCGGAACACAGATAACAAAAGTCTCATATATATATATATATATATATATATATATAACTGATGTTAGTTACAATACATGTGATACAATACATATGATACAACTACAACTGTCGACTCTGGAAGTTACATATATAAGTACATTATCGTATATAATATACGTGAATACATATCTTCCTATACTATGACAAAGACTACTTCAAAAGATATGAAGAGGCTTCATAGCTCAAGCAGCAACCCAAAGTAAGATATCTACAACCTATAATAACTCGGTCTGACACGAGTATTAAATTCAAAAGAAAATAACACACGGGTCAGTCTAATTCAAACTCAGTTATTAGTGCACAGAAGCAATAATAATTAAGTAACAAATAAACGACAGTCACAATAAATCTCGTCTATCCGATCCTTAAATAAAGAAATCGAATAACGATAAATATAACACGTAATAGTGTTAAACAACAAATCAACAAAATTTGAATTATCAACGAAGATAAATAAAAGGGTTATCAAATGAAGATAATTTAGAAAACAGCAGAATTGCCTAAACAACAATTAACAACAAGATCTAATTATTAAATAAATAATTAGAAACTCATAATCTAATTATCAAAAAGATAATTAGATACAACAAAATCATTAAATTAAACCAAATCAAAATATGATTCAAAATATTGAATTGGACACACGAAACAATTCAAACAATTGAAATATCCATTAAAACGTCAATTCGGGTAGGGCTGCAGTGCACGCACGCGTGTACTGCCTCGCCACTACGGCATATGGAATACGCTAATGATCAATAAATCAAAACAAAATAGAATATCAATAAAAGCCATACCGTGTGGCCGCAGTACACGCTTGCGTGCACTGCCTTGCCACTACAGTGATGATGTACACAAAAGATCAACGAACCAAAATCAATGAAGATTCAAATATCAATGCCATGGACTCAATGGTCAAAGCAGACAGACACAAGCGACGAACCAACAATGCAATATTGATCATTCAAGATACAATGCAGCAGTATGGAAGTGAGGAATTCAAGTGCAAAACAACAACAATGATCAGACTCAATGCATGCATGAGCACTTATTACAAAACTGCAAACACATGCAATACAGTATGAATAAGACCAAGCCGAGCACATGTATCAAAACCAGGTGCAAGTAATGCATTCATTTAATACACGTGAAAGGGAATTATAGTTTGGCATCAATATGCATGCAATGTATTTCAAGTGCAAATAATACACGCACTTGATTCTCAAGTGAAAACAATTCATGTAACTGATTTCAAGGTGCAAATAATGCACGCACTAATAAAAGCTTGGACCTGGACTTTAACTTTGCAATACAATTCTTCATATTATTATTATTTATATTTTTTCTTTTCACACATGTACCGAGTACACAAATTATAACCAACCTGGACAAATTTCCCATCACACTGCACTTGCACGCATATATTTGCCATTATGGTCAGGACAACAGTTCAAGGCAACGATAACACTACATGAAATTGGAGATTGCAAACTTAAATGAAGATGCACATGAACATGAAGGCAACAACAAGTGATGCAATATCACACAATACAGTGAGCTTCAGCACAAGACTCATGGACACGCGAATCCAGACTGACAACATAATGCACAAAACAAAACTTGACCAAGAACAAATAGTGACATGATCAGAATTGCAAAAATAGTGGTCGAAGCAAAGTCATGACATACTTAAAACCTGAATGAACAAAGACCAAACTCATAACCAGATTCAAAACCGAGAAACCACATCCAGACCTCAAGTATGCACAAGTCAAAATGCAACAAAGTCGAACAATATTAAAGTTAAAGCCGATGCCAACCTAAAAATACAACTTAAATCAAACTGTGATGAATCGGTCAAGTACATTTCGAATACTACCACCAATAAGGAATCGAATTACAAACTGCAAATGAGCATAAACTAAAATGTTTGGTCAGACAAGGCAACCTTGAACAAAGAAATTTAGGTAGCAATCTCAATCAAACTCGAAACTGTGGTCATGCCGAAGCCAACTAAAAACACGAATAGTACCCAGTCGAGTTCAAATGTCAAAAACAAGATACAGTTCAAAATCAAGTCAGATGATAAACAAATTGAAGCAGAAATAAGATTCATGTTAATGCCGATGCCAACAGAAAAATACTCAAAATCATTTGCAGTTCAAATCACACTGTACTCTAGCTATAGAAATCAATTAACTATTCAAAGCCGTGGATAATAGAAATTGAACCAAGGCAAATAAAAATCATCAACATCGAAACAAAGTTGAACAACATAAACACAATACTAAGCAGGAATTAGATGTGAGTGATGTGAGTGTCACTCACCTGTTTGAGGGCACAGATCCAAACAGCCGAGTATCTGAAGTCGGCAACCACGAAATCGATCAAAGCGGCGGTCAATCGAGGAAGACGAGAGAGATGAAGAAATCGAAACCCTAATTTGCCAAGATGAAGAACACAGCCGCCATTTCTTTTTCTTTTTTTTCGTTTTAGGGTTTCGAATCGAATGAAAAGAGGAACGAGCACACCCTTATCTAAATAAAGGGAACAGGCCTAATTATTAAAGATAGAAGAGAGAGTGTTAATGGGTCAAGATTAAATTGAAAGCCCGCATAACCACTCAACAAATTTCAAAAGAATTTCAACCAGATAAAATCCCAATAGCAATTAACAATTAATTTTAATCGTCAAATGACGAAAACTAATTAATGCGAAATCTCGGGTTGTTACAGACTCCCCTCCTCATAAAAATTGCGTCCCCGCAATTTTCATAATTAAAGTCATCAATAACAATTTATTTTTCTAACATAAACTAGTTAAGCTAGAAAAATTGTAACGACCCGTAAATTTTAGTCGTTTTACTTATTTAATTAATTTAATTTAGAGAAATTGTAAACGACAAAATTTTGAAATATAAATTTTATATTTGGAATGCGTCTAGTTAAACATAGCAACTGGTAAATTTTCGTCCGAAAATATGAAAGTTTATTTCGTGCGTAAAATTACTTCGATTTAATCAGTTAAAAAGCGATGAAAATAAAACTTTTTCAAAACCGAAATATTTTTACATAGAAAAATTCTAAATCATCTTTTGAGCAAGTTGTCAGTTTGTCGTTTTTCCAAATTCGGACATCTTTGGCTTCGTCGATCTTAATTTGCTGCGATTTTTACGCATTTTCCGCCAGTATAAAAATGCGAATTTTTATATTTCGATCATACAGCTGATATCTGTATACCATTTCGATCATCTCGTCGTGCTGATCTTCGCGGTATATTCATCTATGCGTTTCGGAGTTCGGTATGCAACGAAATCGACAAAACAGCTATCCGTATCGGTTCCGTATCTTGGCTTTGGTTCCTTTGTTTTTCGTTTTTCCACCAATTCATTTTTTCCACCGTGATGGTGAATAGCTTCTATGAATTTATGATGCACATTTACTTCGAAATGTACGTTCAAACTTTTGGGCTCCTCATGCACATTAATTATTTAGGCGTTCATTTCCATTTGGCTGGATCCTCTTCATATTCTTAGCTCCTCTCTCCTCTGTTGTACAAAACAAGGATAATATTTTGATACAGAACTATCTTTCTCTTTTTATTTTTATTTTTCCACCTTTCTCTTTTACATACTTGACCACACACCGTGTACCACCTCCCGCCATCAACCCAATGCCCACGACCAAGCCCTCCCCTCCAGGCCCATGTCGCCCGCTCTTTCCCCTCCACCCTCTCCCCTTCGCCTTCTCTCCTACCTCCAGCTGCGTCACCTTGCTACCGAACCCAACCCCTTCCATTTCCCATGCCTACCCCTTTCTCCACTCCATGCCAAACGCCCATGCCCGGACCCACCACCAGCATTGCCTCCATCCACGGCAAACTCAGCCGACCATGCTTCCTCCACCGCCCGCGCAATCAAGTTCGACACCAACCCTCCCACACGCCTCCGCATGCATCCCCACCCACTCCGCCATGAACCGCCGCCGACCACTATTTTTCCTCTGACTTCTCCTATAAACTTGCACAGCCATGCATGTAGCAGCAGCCAACGTTGCTTATCCCTGTCGATTTATCATCTCCAGCCACTCTCTCCTCCAACCTCCAGTGCCGCGTCTCCAACCACTTCGGTTCCTTTCTGTATGTATATATATATATATATATATATATATATCTTAATTATATAAACTGCATATAGTAAACGTTGCCTGTATTTTTGATAGGTCCTATTTGATTAATTATTGCGTATAGTATCACTGTATATATAGGAGTTTATATATTTTGCATATAGGTAGTGTATGTGTAAGTGTGTATTTTTGGTCTGTTGATTATGTTATAAAAGTTTAGTTTTGTTTAGTTTTGTTTTTTTTTTTTTTGTTTTTTTTTTTTTTCAAAGCAATAGTGTGTCGGGTTATTGATTTTTATACATGTAGAATATAATGTTGAATATATGTATACGCATTTGGTCTTGAAATATATGCTCTATAAAAGCATGTTTTGACAGTGCTGTATATGAGTTATATTATTTCTTAAGTTACAGTGTTATATTTTAGTAGTCTACTATGTTAAGCTTTCACCTATGTTTGCAAGCATACCCGCATATACATTTCGTTATAATATATTTTAGTATTCATATAACTTTATTTGCCAAGAGTATATATACAATCTGTTGGGTTTTATATATAAAGATTCCATTTTAATTATTATTTTTAGTGTTTAATTAAAACATTGATTTTAAAATATAGGTTGTGTATTTGAATATGTTTGCATGTTTATTTTTTTTTTCTCTGAACAGCAGTTAGAGTTCATGTTTGACGCATCGTATCTCACTCATGTTTTATCGGAATTGGTTGATTCTATTTTTAAAAAGGAGTTTAAGTTACCTAGTTTATACATGTCAAATTCCAGCAAAATCCGACATCGTTTGATTTGTGGTCGAGGATCTGGAAGTTAGACCCAAGCAGATATTCTTTTGTACTTAGAATTATTTTACACTGCTGCAAACACAACCTGAGTTCATGTTTGACGCATCGTATCTCCTCCGTCTTACGTCGGAATCAAGTGATTCTTTGCGGTTTTGAAATACAAGTTTTGATCTTTATTCATACCAAATTTCAGACCATTTCGATCTCGGTAGCACATAGAATTATATTGTTAAACTTTGACGTAGGACATGTTTTGTAATTGTTGCTATGTTGAATGTTTTGATTGATTTCAGCAATTCCTATTTAACAGTTTTGCTCGTCGATTCATGCCAATCTTACTTTGCTCTGAGAATCATGCTTGGATTTGTAACTCCATTTCAGTGTCCGTATCAGTGTGTGTATCCGTGCCATCTCCTATTTTCTCTAGCCTCAAAAGGTGAGTAATCACTCACGATTAATATTCTTTTATTTATTAAATTTGATTTCAATTGAAACGACAATTGAAATATGCTGCTGTTAGTTGTTTATACTGTTATGACTGCTATTATCTGTACCTGTTCACCTATGACCCTGACACCATTATCGGTTAATTATTTATGTGATAATAATACAGGTTGGTTGATAATTGATTGATTAATTGTTGTTTGAATAGGATGTTAATTATTATTGTTAAGTGATAACTAGTTTGCTAGTTAATTTGATGTAGTATAGCTTACAAATTAAAACGGATTATATATGACGGACCTTGATTTATTAAACTTGACCCCGCCATATGTAAAATTTGATTTGTTAAATTTGACCCATTAATTGTCATAGAATTTGATAAATTATACTTTAAACCTTTGAACGTAGTTTGGATTAATTGTTGTAGTATTAAACTGAAATTGAAATGGAACGACAAGTGAAAAACCGTAATGTAATAATCTTTAATCTACATGAAATGATAGTGTAGATTCTAGAAATAATTATATTAATTCACACAAATAACAATGCGAATTAATACGATTATTTCGGGGTTATTCGATTAATTTATTAAATTGTTATTGATTGTTGTTATTGCTTGTTTATTTACTTTGACACCATCCCAGTTATCACACTGCAAGTTCCCTTTGCTATGTTTTGATTTTGAATTGGAAATGGAATCGGGTTGAAATGATAAACACCCAAATGAACTTGACTTAGGATAGAGAATTAAATAAACCCGATTGGTCAATAATTTGATTTAAAATAAAATAAAGATTTTATTCGAATAATAAGGTTGAAATAAGATTGGAACGTAAATTTTGATAAAAGGAAAACGTTAATATTGAAATCTGAAACAAGATATTAATGTAATAACTGATGAAAGGATGTTGTTTTGAAATGAATTATTTGAGAATAAATTTGGAATTGTTAATAATTAAGTTGAAATTAGTAATAGTTAAGTTTGGAATTATTAATGAATGAGTTTGAAATGATTTAATAATTAAGGTTGAATTTATAAGTAAGTTTGAAATTATTAAGTTTTGAAATTATTAATAATTAAGATTGAAATTATTTAATAATTGCATAAGATTGAATTATTTGATAACTGAATGAAAATTGAGTTCTTTGATAAGCGAAATTGAACTTTTGAATAAGTGAATTTGAACTTCGTAAATATTTGAATTTGGGATTCTTTGTTAATTAAGTTTTGGAAATTATTTAAGTAAGTGAATAAATGAAATTGAATTTCCTTGACAAGAAATAAAATGCGTTTCATTGAAATAAATGTAAGAATTGTAATTTAAGGAATTTGATTTGACAAATTTAATTAAATTAAATTTGTAAGTTTGATATAATGAAGTTAACTTAAGTGATTGTTTTAATGACTTGGAAATTAAAAAGAATTGTTTTGGATGTTAAATTAACTTAAATAATATTGAATAAAATCGATAAATAAGTTTAAATTGATCTGAATGTTGAATTTAATCATTTAAATGATTTCCGGAATAAAACTTATATATGAACTTGAATCAATATTTGAATCGTTTAAATAAAATTGAAATTGAATTGTAAGACTTTGAAATGGTAATTTGGGAGTTTTGAAACGTAGATTTTGGAAATTGATTTTTTGAAAGACAAATGAAATGATAGTTTATGAAGTCTAATTGAAATTGAATGTGATTGATCGTTTTGAAATATATTAAATGACCAATCGGTGTAATAATACGTAGTTATTAAAGAGACCGGGATCAGATATGGACATACTCTCTGTCGATACCGAATACCACTTTAATAACTATTATACGTGGAGTGTTGATCCAGAATGAAGTGGATGGTTTGGTGAACGCGTTGACTGAAGAAAGAGAACGATATTGGATTACCCTTGACATGACTAAAACAGGAGCCGCGCCGGGCCATTGAGGTTCGCCACCTCTAGCGGACACACTTCTTCGATACCATATCTATTACTTTTGTGATTCGATTTGGGTGCACCCCTCGATTTGGGAGTGTTGTTTCGCGGTGTTGAGGTAGCTGCTGGCTATGCTCAACATCAGTCCGGATCACGCAACTACTAGTATCCTAGTTGGTATCGCCTCATGTACCTTGTCATACTGATTATCCTATTCGCGACCACTACGTTTTGATTTGTACCTTGAGCATATGGATTGCCCTCTGGTGACTTCCGGTTTTGGGGAAACTACGGTCTTGTATATGCTTTTGGGAATATAAAATGTGTTAAGGGGAATTATGGTAACGCCTTAACGCTATTTTGATATTTTATATTACTAATAGACATTATCTACTTAGCGTACATTACTACCTAGTAGATAGTTTAGCGGATCCTTAGAGGATGGTTATTCCAAACATCCTTTGAGTTACTTGTATTTCGATTGCTATTTCACTTGAGTTGGATTTATTGATATAAGAATATTAATCCTGACTCGAGTGTCTTGTGTTTTGCTTTACGCTCGGGTCAGACTGAGTGTACCAGTATTCGAGGCTCACCTTTGGAGTTGGAGCTTTGCTTGAAGATCCAGCCATCTATTCTACTTTCAGTATTCGATGATTCTTGTGATGTATTCTGATTTATATCTGATGTATCATATTACTCATTTGTTGTAAACTCTGATGTATCTTATATATTTACATAGTAGCTTCATGAACTACTATCTCTTTTATTTCCGCTGCATATTATTACTCTGTGTCTGTGATGCTGTGACTATTTATTTACTGTATATCTCAGTTTTGCCAAATTTAAATTAACAATTCGATATTTTGAATTATTCAAGTCCGACATGTGCGGATGCGAATAGTCCAAAATAGCGGGTTGTTACAGTTGGTATCAGAGCTTTTGGTAGCTCTAGGCAAAACTTAGCATATAGGGTAAATATATTTACAGAATCACTCCCACTCGAGTTTCAATCTCTTCCTTTTAACTCAATTCCTTTGAATTTTGGAACGTCCCATGTGGTTCCAAAATTTATTCGTATCCCTCACTATTCGTCTTCTTTCAATTCTGGAGTATCGCATAACTCCACTTCGAATGATCTTTATAATGAATCGGCGGTCTCGCCAAAATTCGAATGATTTGTAAAGGGGTGAAACTCCTTTACAATAAGCATTGATTTACCGGAGATTTCTGTATCCTCGGTTTACCATGCTATCTATCTCCTGTTATACTTGAATTCTATTTTTGAGATCGAATGTTGATTTACCTTGGAATTCTGCATCGATCTTATTCTTGAAGTTACGGTCGACCCGGTTAAGGTTGCCCGCAAATTAAATAAGCTTATCCATCTCCAGATTCTGTTAATTGAATTATCTTATCTTCTGTTTCGAACTTATTATAGAATCAAAATTCTCTTTGATTTGATTTCCATCAAATTTGAATCTCTATACTTGTTTTGAAATCTATTCTAGTATCGTCGAGCGAGGAAGTGTATTTGTAAATTGATATTTAAAAATGTTTTATATATCGTGTTGTTTGAGTTGTTGATGTTGATTTAGATTTTCGATCGATTCGTCTGATCAACGCTATCTATAGAATTTCTAAAACACTTGAGCAGGGCAAAACTGACACAATATTGTTTCAAATTTAGTAAATAAAATAATATTGAATGATTTTATTATATATAAGTTTAAATTTTCTGAAATTAAAAGGTTAATGAATCTGTTCTGAAAAGTTAAAATTTTAATTTTCATTTATTGATTTATAAATCATTGACTATTTCATGATATAAATAAATGAATTTATAAAGCTTGTTTATATTTTGATTGGAATTCAAATGGATTTAAAGTAGAATTTGAGAATTTAATTTCCGGTGATTTCAAACTTGGCTTTTAAGTTTTATAGGGTATATTACTTAAAGTATTTTCGAATAGAAATATTTTCAAAGAAATTTTAGATGTTTAAATCAGTGCTCTTCTCTTTGTCGCTGGAAAATAATTTCGGTGATGACGGCCGCATCATCGACATTCATTTTCGAGTTTCGAAGTGGAGAGACTATTCTGTAGTTTTGCTACGGTTTGTTTTGAAAAATAAATTGATTTGAATTTCTAAACATGACTTGATTTATAATATATATTGTAGATTTTAAATTTGATTTGATATATGTAGTATATACATAATTATCTCTAAAATGGTTTGAAACTAATCGGAAATTAATTCTTAAAACTTGTCAAAGGATGGTTTTCAATTATAAATGAAGCAAAATTCTTTAATATAAATACTTAACTTGAAATAACTAAGTTGTAAAATTTTATTCGGATAATGCTCAATTACATTATATATAACTTACCAAAATTTTCAAAAGTTAATTATGTAATTGAATATTATACAAAATAAATGATATTAAAGGAATTTTTAAACAAATTTGAGTAGTTATAATAAATGTAAATATATTTAATATATATGTGATCAGATATATTAAGTAGAATAACTCTAATAACAATATGAAGTAAGGAGAACTAAATTTGTCGAATAAAGTATTATTATAATAAATGACTATTCAAATTTATGATCTTTGAAATTGTTAATTCAAGAAAATTGGAGAATGTACAATAAATTTCCTTTATAAATAAAATTTTGTTTTTAAAGTTAATAAATTGAATTAAATCAACTTAATAAGATTTCTTGAATTAATTGAATTTAAATTGAATTTCATTTTGAAAGAAACCTTTTATATCTAACATTAATAAGTCTGAAATTAATTTTATTTAACGGAAACCTTGAATTTAAAACCAATTGTTGAATATAAATTATTTAAATTAAAATTTATATGGTTTAAATGAATTGTTTATTATGTAATTCAAGTTTATTTTATTTTGGTTGTTTCTATTCTCCTACTTCCTTCCTTTTCGGGGACGAAAAGTTTTGAGTAGGGGAGAATGTAACGACCCGTAAATTTTAGTCGTTTTACTTATTTAATTAATTTAATTTAGAGAAATTGTAAACGACAAAATTTTGAAATATAAATTTTATATTTGGAATGCGTCTAGTTAAACATAGCAACTGGTAAATTTTCGTCCGAAAATATGAAAGTTTATTTCGTGCGTAAAATTACTTCGATTTAATCAGTTAAAAAGCGATGAAAATAAAACTTTTTCAAAACCGAAATATTTTTACATAGAAAAATTCTAAAACATCTTTTGAGCAAGTTGTCAGTTTGTCGTTTTTCCAAATTCGGACATCTTTGTCTCCGTCGATCTTAATTTGCTGCGATTTTTACGCATTTTCCGCCAGTATAAAAATGCGAATTTTTATATTTCGATCATACAGCTGATATCTGTATACCATTTCGATCGTCGCGTCGTGCTGATCTTCGCGGTATATTCATCTGTGCGTTTCGGAGTTCGGTATGCAACGAAATCGACAAAACAGCTATCCGTATCGGTTCCGTATCTTGGCTTTGGTTCCTTTGTTTTTCGTTTTTCCACCAATTCATTTTTTCCACCGTGATGGTGAATAGCTTCTATGAATTTATGATGCACATTTACTTCGAAATGTACGTTCAAACTTTTGGGCTCCTCATGCACATTAATTATTTAGGCGTTCATTTCCATTTGGCTGGATCCTCTTCATATTCTTAGCTCCTCTCTCCTCTGTTGTACAAAACAAGGATAATATTTTGATACAGAACTATCTTTCTCTTTTTATTTTTATTTTTCCACCTTTCTCTTTTACATACTTGACCACACACCGTGTACCACCTCCCGCCATCAACCCAATGCCCACGACCAAGCCCTCCCCTCCAGGCCCATGTCGCCCGCTCTTTCCCCTCCACCCTCTCCCCTTCGCCTTCTCTCCTACCTCCAGCTGCGTCACCTTGCTACCGAACCCATCCCCTTCCATTTCCCATGCCTACCCCTTTCTCCACTCCATGCCAAACGCCCATGCCCGGACCCACCACCAGCATTGCCTCCATCCACGGCAAACTCAGCCGACCATGCTTCCTCCACCGCCCGCGCAACCAAGTTCGACACCAACCCTCCCACACGCCTCCGCATGCATCCCCACCCACTCCACCATGAACCGCCGCCGACCACTATTTTTCCTTTGACTTCTCCTATAAACTTGCACAGCCATGCATGTAGCAGCAGCCAACGTTGCTTATCCCTGTCGATTTATCATCTCCAGCCACTCTCTCCTCCAACCTCCAGTGCCGCGTCTCCAACCACTTCGGTTCCTTTCTGTATGTATATATATATATATATATATATATATATATATATATATATATATATATATCTTAATTATATAAACTGCATATAGTAAACGTTGCCTGTATTTTTGATAGGTCCTATTTGATTAATTATTGCGTATAGTATCACTGTATATATAGGAGTTTATATATTTTGTATATAGGTAGTGTATGTGTAAGTGTGTATTTTTGGTCTGCTGATTATGTTAGAAAAGTTTTGTTTTGTTTTGTTTTGTTTTTTTTTTTTCTCAAAGCAATAGTGTGTCGGGTTATTGATTTTTATACATGTAGAATATAATGTTGAATATATGTATACGCATTTGGTCTTGAAATATATGCTATATAAAAGCATGTTTTGACAGTGCTGTATATGAGTTATATTATTTCTTAAGTTACAGTGTTATATTTTAGTAGTCTACTATGTTAAGCTTTCACCTATGTTTGCAAGCATACCCGCATATACATTTCGTTATAATATATTTTAGTATTCATATAACTTTATTTGCCAAGAGTATATATACAATCTGTTGGGTTTTATATATAAAGATTCCATTTTAATTATTATTTTTAGTGTTTAATTAAAACATTGATTTTAAAATATAGGTTGTGTATTTGAATATGTTTGCATGTTTATTTTTTTTTTCTCTGAACAGCAGTTAGAGTTCATGTTTGACGCATCGTATCTCACTCATGTTTTATCGGAATTGGTTGATTCTATTTTTAAAAAGGAGTTTAAGTTACCTAGTTTATACATGTCAAATTCCAGCAAAATCCGACATCGTTTGATTTGTGGTCGAGGATCTGGAAGTTAGACCCAAGCAGATATTCTTTTGTACTTAGAATTATTTTACACTGCTGCAAACACGACCTGAGTTCATGTTTGACGCATCGTATCTCCTCCGTCTTACGTCGGAATCAAGTGATTCTTTGCGGTTTTGAAATACAAGTTTTGATCTTTATTCATACCAAATTTCAAACCATTTCGATCTCGGTAGCACATAGAATTATATTGTTAAACTTTGACGTAGGACATGTTTTGTAATTGTTGCTATGTTGAATGTTTTGATTGATTTCAGCAATTCCTATTTAACAGTTTTGCTCGTCGATTCGTGCCAATCTTACTTTGCTCTGAGAATCATGCTTGGATTTGTAACTCCATTTCAGTGTCCGTATCAGTGTGCGTATCCGTGCCATCTCCTATTTTCTCTAGCCTCAAAAGGTGAGTAATCACTCACGATTAATATTCTTTTATTTATTAAATTTGATTTCAATTGAAACGACAATTGAAATATGCTGCTGTTAGTTGTTTATACTGTTATGACTGCTATTATCTGTACCTGTTCACCTATGACCCTGACACCATTATCGGTTAATTATTTATGTGATAATAATACAGGTTGGTTGATAATTGATTGATTAATTGTTGTTTGAATAGGATGTTAATTATTATTGTTAAGTGATAACTAGTTTGCTAGTTAATTTGATGTAGTATAGCTTACAAATTAAAACGGATTATATATGACGGACCTTGATTTATTAAACTTGACCCCGCCATATGTAAAATTTGATTTGTTAAATTTGACCCATTAATTGTCATAGAATTTGATAAATTATACTTTAAACCTTTGAACGTAGTTTGGATTAATTGTTGTAGTATTAAACTGAAATTGAAATGGAACGACAAGTGAAAAACCGTAATGTAATAATCTTTAATCTACATGAAATGATAGTGTAGATTCTAGAAATAATTATATTAATTCACACAAATAACAATGCGAATTAATACGATTATTTCGGGGTTATTCGATTAATTTATTAAATTGTTATTGATTGTTGTTATTGCTTGTTTATTTACTTTGACACCATCCCAGTTATCACACTGCAAGTTCCCTTTGCTATGTTTTGATTTTGAATTGGAAATGGAATCGGGTTGAAATGATAAACACCCAAATGAACTTGACTTAGGATAGAGAATTAAATAAACCCGATTGGTCAATAATTTGATTTAAAATAAAATAAAGATTTTATTCGAATAATAAGGTTGAAATAAGATTGGAACGTAAATTTTGATAAAAGGAAAACGTTAATATTGAAATCTGAAACAAGATATTAATGTAATAACTGATGAAAGGATGTTGTTTTGAAATGAATTATTTGAGAATAAATTTGGAATTGTTAATAATTAAGTTGAAATTAGTAATAGTTAAGTTTGGAATTATTAATGAATGAGTTTGAAATGATTTAATAATTAAGGTTGAATTTATAAGTAAGTTTGAAATTATTAAGTTTTGAAATTATTAATAATTAAGATTGAAATTATTTAATAATTGCATAAGATTGAATTATTTGATAACTGAATGAAAATTGAGTTCTTTGATAAGCGAAATTGAACTTTTGAATAAGTGAATTTGAACTTCGTAAATATTTGAATTTGGGATTCTTTGTTAATTAAGTTTTGGAAATTATTTAAGTAAGTGAATAAATGAAATTGAATTTCCTCGACAAGAAATAAAATGCGTTTCATTGAAATAAATGTAAGAATTGTAATTTAAGGAATTTGATTTGACAAATTTAATTAAATTAAATTTGTAAGTTTGATATAATGAAGTTAACTTAAGTGATTGTTTTAATGACTTGGAAATTAAAAAGAATTGTTTTGGATGTTAAATTAACTTAAAGAATATTGAATAAAATCGATAAATAAGTTTAAATTGATCTGAATGTTGAATTTAATCATTTAAATGATTTCCGGAATAAAACTTATATATGAACTTGAATCAATATTTGAATCGTTTAAATAAAATTGAAATTGAATTGTAAGACTTTGAAATGGTAATTTGGGAGTTTTGAAACGTAGATTTTGGAAATTGATTTTTGAAAGACAAATGAAATGATAGTTTATGAAGTCTAATTGAAATTGAATGTGATTGATCGTTTTGAAATATATTAAATGACCAATCGGTGTAATAATACGTAGTTATTAAAGAGACCGGGATCGGATATGGACATACTCTCTGTCGATACCGAATACCACTTTAATAACTATTATACGTGGAGTGTTGATCCAGAATGAAGTGGATGGTTTGGTGAACGCGTTGACTGAAGAAAGAGAACGATATTGGATGACCCTTGACATGACTAAAACAGGAGCCGCGCCGGGCCATTGAGGTTCGCCACCTCTAGCGGACACACTTCTTCGATACCATATCTATTACTTTTGTGATTCGATTTGGGTGCACCCCTCGATTTGGGAGTGTTGTTTCGCGGTGTTGAGGTAGCTGCTGGCTATGCTCAACATCAGTCCGGATCACGCAACTACTAGTATCCTAGTTGGTATCGCCTCATGTACCTTGTCATACTGATTATCCTATTCGCGACCACTACGTTTTGATTTGTACCTTGAGCATATGGATTGCCCTCTGGTGACTTCCGGTTTTGGGGAAACTACGGTCTTGTATATGCTTTTGGGAATATAAAATGTGTTAAGGGGAATTATGGTAACGCCTTAACGCTATTTTGATATTTTATATTACTAATAGACATTATCTACTTAGCGTACATTACTACCTAGTAGATAGTTTAGCGGATCCTTAGAGGATGGTTATTCCAAACATCATTTGAGTTACTTGTATTTCGATTGCTATTTCACTTGAGTTGGATTTATTGATATAAGAATATTAATCCTGACTCGAGTGTCTTGTGTTTTGCTTTACGCTCGGGTCAGACTGAGTGTACCAGTATTCGAGGCTCACCTTTGGAGTTGGAGCTTTGCTTGAAGATCCAGCCATCTATTCTACTTTCAGTATTCGATGATTCTTGTGATGTATTATGATTTATATCTGATGTATCATCTTACTCATTTGTTGTAAACTCTGATGTATCTTATATATTTACATGGTAGCTTCATGAACTACTATCTCTTTTATTTCCGCTGCATATTATTACTCTGTGTCTGTGATGCTGTGACTATTTATTTACTGTATATCTCAGTTTTGCCAAATTTAAATTAACAATTCGATATTTTGAATTATTCAAGTCCGACATGTGCGGATGCGAATAGTCCAAAATAGCGGGTCGTTACAAAAATAAAGGTCGGGAACACAAACACCAAAGAAATCTTTTAATTCCATAAAAGAAATTCACGAATTTTCAACAAATCTAACTATCAGATAGATAATCAGAAGACAACAAAACTGGATAAATGCAATTACCAGCAATATTCAATTTATCAATTAGACAATTAGAATTTAGAAATCACAAAAAGCAATATCTAATCATCGATACGATAATTAGAAAATAGCAAAATCTAATTATCAACAAAGATAATTGGAAAATACAAATCACAATTCGTAAAACTGCAATTATCTAGTTATCAACCAGATAATTGAAAAACAACAATTATATAATCACCAAAAACGATAATCAGAATTCTCAAATCATTAAACATCTAATTATCACAAACGATAATCAAATCTCAAATCAAAAAACACTCAATTATCACAAACGATAATCAAATCTCAAATCAACAATATTTAATTATCACAAACGATAATCAAATCTCAAATCAATAAATACTTAATTATCACAAACGATAATCAAATCTCAAATCAACAATTATTTAATTATCATAAACTATAATCAAATCTCAACAAATATCTAATTATCAAAAACGATAATCAGAATCAACAAATATCTAATTATCAACAAAGATAAGTAGAACTCATATCAACAAATATTTAATTATCACAAATGATAATCAAATCTCAAATCAACAAATGTTTATTATCAAAAACGATAATCAAATCTTAAATCAAAAATATTTAATTATTACAAACGATAATCAAATCTCAAATCAACAATTATTTAATTATCACAAACGATAATCAAATCTCAAAAAATATCTAATTATCAAAAATGATAATTAGAATCAACAAGTATCTAATTATCAAAAACGAATCAAAAACAACAAATATTTAATTATCAAAACGATAATCAGAAATCTCAAATCAATAAATATCCAATTATCAAAAACGATAATCAGAAACAACAAATATCTAATTATCAACAAAGATAATTTGAACTCATATCAACAAATATCCAATTACCTGCAGATAATTGGAACAACAAATATCTTGAAATCAATTAAGATAATCTAGAAAATCAACATAAAAGGTTGGATCGATCCCATCAGATATCGAGTTTTTAAGCTACGCCGCACGTGCATCAAGAAATGGCCGAAGCCTACCAAGTACTATCAACATAATTTTTGACGCCCAACAAATGACCCGGAGGTCCAACAAATGACCCGAAGGTCTAGTATTGGTATTGATCCGAAGGTCCAACATATGACCCGAAGGTCCAACAAATGACCCGGAGGTCCAACATATGACCCGAAGGTCCAACATAATGGCTCGAAAGCACACGAAAATAATCAAATATTTCAATTAACGAGTCCGGAATTAACCGAAATAGCAAATACACATGTCCCATACCACAAGTTTTACTAAATCCTTTGATTCTATTCATCATTTCCTTGAAAGTGCAAAATTGTGTATTTCAAAAATAACATTTCACATTCTCAAACGGACAAGTCCGAAATTAAGCGAATCAGTAAAAGAAAGGGGTCATAGTCCTTGATTTTGCTGAAGCGTTTAAATCGTTTCCTCATTCTTTTGAAAGCGCAAACTGCAAAACTTCTGAAAACAATTTCATCTATTTTATAAAAGTAATAATTTACATTCTCAAACGAACAAGTCCGGAATTAAGCGAATCAGTAAAAGAAAGAGGTCATAGTCCTTGATTTTGCTGAAATGTTTAAATCACTTCCTCATTCTTTTGAAAGCGCAAACTGCAAAACTTATGAAAACAATTTCATTTATTTTATAAAAGTAATAATTTACATTCTCAAACGAACAAGTCCGGAATTAAGCGAATCAGTAAAAGAAAGGGGTCATAGTCCTTGATTTTGCTGAAACGCGCTTCCTCATTCTTTTGAAAGCGTAAATTGTAAAAAAAATAATTGAAAACAATTTTATTTTGAAACAATTTTTTTTAAAACACGTAATTAAAATAGCAACATCAGTAGCAACTTCGACAAGGAAATTGCACTTCTCAAAATACCGTAAAAACGGATAACAAAATCAGCATTGCGGAATAACCGCTTGAAAATCCACTTTAAAACATGACGGTTACTGAAGTCAAAGTGACATTACTTTTAAACGTCAAAATCTCATCAAAATAATTTGCATCAAAATATAATATCAGTGGATTTTCATTCATTAAAAATGTCAACAAAACACCGTGCTTCAAAAACATAGCACCAATGTGAAAATCCCGTTATGAAATAACGGAAACAAAATACATTCAAAACCAAACATCGGTTCAACGTAAAATTAATGTAGTAACCTGCAACATAAATTTTTGCACGTATACAACAAAATGAACAAAGAAATCATTCGAATATATCTTCAACGAAGATAATTCAAAACAACAAAAATCTCAACAAAATCACATAACTGCAATCGCTTCGAATCCTCAAATCGGATTCGAAATTTTCAATGAAAACAAATTAAACACAGCTATGTGAACAACAAATGAAATTTATTTTTATTCCATATTTTTATTTTTAAATCAAAAGAGTTATCAGCTGTACTCAGCGAAGACAGTCTCACTATTTCCGCTGCGCACTCTGATAAACAAAACACAAATTACTCAATCATCAAAACACAGTTTCACATTTATTTTTAAATAAATATATTTAAAAATTTCATCATACTTCCAAAACTTTAGTTTTGACTCAAGGCATAAATAAAATATCGACAATTAGTTGTAACACATGTTCCATCCAAGTTATGTTTTATATTATGTCCATAAACCCCAAGCCCTGATACCAACTGTGACGCCCCACCTCTATGCCCATGATACAAAGAGTATTAAAGGAAATACTGTCTGTTATTACGAAGAATAAGGCTGGATAGGAAAGGCCATTCACAGTTTGGCCTTACGCTAGTATTAGTTATCTCGATAGGAGTGGTATACATTTTTATTTTTCATCTCTTATTTATTTACTCCCATCGACATACCCAATTCCAGTATAAAACGAACTACGATGGTTCATAATAGTTTAGGACAATATATATAATGATAACACTGATAAACTAATGCGGAACACATATAACAAAAGTCTTATATATATAACTGATGTCAGTTACAATACATGTGATACAATACATATGATATAACTACAACTGTCGACTCTGAAAGTTACATATAAAAGTACATAATCGTATATAACATACGTGAATGCATATCTCCTTATACTATGACAATGAATACTCCAAAAGATATGAAGATGCTTCATAGCTCAAGCAGCAACCCAAAGTAAGATATCTACAACCTGTAATAACTCGGTCTGACCCGAGTATTCAATTCAAAAGAAAATAATACACGGGTCAGTCTAATTCAAACTCAGTTATTGGTGCACAAAAGCAATAATAATTAAGTAACAAATAGACGACAGTCACAACTCGTCTATCCGATCCTTAAATAAAGAAATCGGATAACGATAAATATAAAACGTAACAGTGTTAAACAACAAATCAACAAAATTCAAATTATCAACGAAGATAAATAAAAGGGTTATCAAATGAAGATAATTAAGAAAAAAATAGAATTGCCTAAACGGAAATTTACAACAAGATCTAATTATTAAATAAATAATTAGAAACTCGTAATCTAATTATCAAAAAGATAATTAGATGTCAACAAAATCATTAAATTAAACCAAATCAAAATATGATTCAAAATATTGAATTGGACACACGAAACAATTCAAACAATTGAAATATCCATTAAAACGTCAATTCGTGTAGGGCTGCAGTGCACACACGCGTGTACTGCCTCGCCACTACGGCATATGGAATACGCAAAAGATCAATAAATCGAAACAAAATAGAATATCAATAAAAGCCATACCGTGTGGCTGCAGTACACGCTTGCGTGCACTGCCTTGCTACTACAGTGATGATGTACACAAAAGATCAACGAACCAAAATCAATGAAGATTCAAATATCAATGCCATGGACTCAATGGTCAAAGCAGACAGACACAAGTGACGAACCAACAATGCAATATTGAGCATTCAAGATACAACGCAGCAGTATGGAAGTGAAGACTTCAAGTGCAAAACAACAACAATGATCAGACTCAATGCATGCACGAGCACTTATTACAAAACTGCAAACACATGCAATACGGTATGAATAAGACCAAGCCGAGCACATGTATCAAAACCAGGTGCAAGTAATGCATTCATTTAATACACGTGAAAGGGAATTACAGTTTGGCATTGAATCAATATGCATGCAATGCATTTCAAGTGCAAATAATACACGCACTTGATTCTCAAGTGAAAATAATTCATGTAACTGATTTCAAGGTGCAAATAATGCACGCACTAATAAAAGCTTGGATCTGGACTTTAACTTTGCAATACAATTCTTCGTATTATTATTATTTATATTTTTTCTTTTCACAGATGTACCGGGTACACAAATTATGACCAACCTGGACAAATTTCCCATCACACTGCACTTGCACGCATATATTTGCCATTATGGTCAGGACAACAGTTCAGGGCAACGATAACACTGCATTAAACTGGAGATTGCAAACTTAAATGAAGATGCACATGAACATGAAGGCAACAACAGGTGATGCAATATCACACAATATAGTGAGCTCGAGCACAAGACTCATGGACAAGCGAATCCAAACTGACAACATAATGCACAAAACAAAACTCGACCAAGAACAAATAGTGACATGATCAGAATTGCAAAAATAGTGGTCGAAGAAAAGCCATGACAAGCCTGAGTTTACTTAAAGCCTGAATGAACAAAGACCAAACTCACAACCAGATTCAAAACCGAGAAACCACATCCAGACCTCAAGTATGCTCAAGTCAAAATGCAACTAAGTCGAACAATATTAAAGTTAAAGCCTATGCCAACCTAAAAATACAACTCAAATCAAACTGTGATGAATCGGTCAAGTACAGTTCGAATACTACCACCAATAAGGAATCGAATTACAAACTGAAAATGAGCATAAACTAAAATGTTTGGTCAGACAAGGCAACCTTGAACGAAGAATTTTAGGTAGCAATCTCAATCAAACTCGAAACTGTGGTCATGCCGAAGCCAACTAAAAACATGAATAGTACCTAGTCGAGTTCAAATGTCAAAAACAAGATACGGTTCAAAATCAAGTCAGATGATTAACAAATTGAAGCAGAAATAAGATTCACGTTAATGCGGATGCCAACAGAAAAATACTCAAAATTATTTGCAGTTCAAATCACACTGTACTCTAGCTACAGAAATCAATTAACTATTCAAAGCCGTGGATAATAGAAATCGAACCAAGGCTAATAAAAATCATCAACATAGAAACAAAGTGGAACAACATAAACACAATACTAAGCAGGAATTAGATGTGAGTGATGCGAGTGTCACTCGCCTGTTCGAGGGCACAGATCCAAACAGCCGAGTATCTGAAGTCGGCAACCACCAAATCGATCAAAGCGGCGGTCAATCGAGGAAGACGAGCGAGCTGAAGAAATCGAAACCCTAATTTGCCAAGATGATGAACACGGCCGCCATTTCTTTTCTTTTTTTTCGTTTTAGGGTTTCGAATCGAATGAAAAGAGGAATGAGCGCACCCTTATCTCAACAAAGAGAACGGGCTGAATAAATTAAAAGGGAACAGGCCCAATTAATGAAGATAGAAGAGAGAGTGTTAATAGGCCAAGATTCAATTGAAAGCCCGCATAACCACTCAACAAATTTCAAAAGAATTTCAACCAGATAAAATCCCAATAACAATTAACAATCAATTTTAATCGTCAAATGACGAATAATGAATGCGAAATCTTGGGTTGTTACAATTTTGATATATAAAGCAATGTTTCTTTCTAATAAATATTAAGGCAATTGGTTGTTAAATTATTGAAATTAAATTAAGTGGTAATATAAATACAACCAAAATTGAAATTGAATAAAGATGAGTCTGAAATGGATGCAAACTGAAATTTAAAATCTTGAATTTGGGGAAGAATTCCAAAATTTGATGGTAATGAATTGTTTTCCAAATACGATAATCTTGGTTATTATCATAAATGTTTATTATGTTGATAATGAAATATTTGATAATGAGTATAACTTATAAATTGAGATGGGTTTTGAATTGTGAAGTTCTGAATTCAAAATTTAAACATTTGAATTTTTTTTTCAAAATGTTAAAGGAAATAATATTGTTCAAACTATTTTGATTGTAATCTTATTTTAGAATATAAATTGTTTGTAAACTTTAAAAGAATTTGTTGAATTAAAACCAAGGTTGGTTTAAATTTTAAAATTTGTCATGGTGGGCCAAGAAGTAAATATGTATATATGTGTGGATATACATAATATCAAAGATAGTTTGAAATAAACTCTAAATGTTGAGTCTTAATTTGGAATGAGATGTGATACCCGAAGTGATAAGTTTTTGAAATTTAAAAGTGGAAAGATTAATAATGTGAAATTTAGAATTTGAAATGCAATTCAAATTGGTAAGGTTGGCTGGGTTAAGTAAATAGAATTTAACTTTGGGACAGTTAAATAATTTAACAAGCAACCTGAATTGGAAATTTCAAGATGAAATTGGGATTTAACTTGCAAAGTTAAATGGTTGATTTGAATTGGGAATTTGTGTGATCTCAAAATGGATTTGAGATCTGGAAATTGGAAATGGATGGATATTTTAAAATAATTTGAATAATACCATCCCGTTGTTATTAATAATCTTTAAACTGTGAATTGGATTTGTTTAAAATGAAGTGTGGTAATATATCCATTGTTGAGATAAAAGGGTAATTAAGCTTTAATTTAAAATGAAGGATATGGAATCACTTTGAACTGAAGATTTGAATGTTAAGAATTGAATTTGTAAATTAAAATTGTTTTGAACCCTTACTTGAACCTTGTAATGAGTTAAGTAAAGATAAGTTAAAAATGGAATTTGAATTCTGAATCAAATGGCTTCAAGATATAAGTTGATTGGATTTAAAGTATTAAATCAACATTTAAAAAAAAAATTAAAAAAAATTAACTCGAATTTATATAATTCGGGATGGTTAAAATTTAGAATTTGAATTGAATTAGTTCAAATTAAATTTGATTTGAATTAATTAGAATTGTGACGAAGATGGATAAGTTTAAAAATTCAAATGGAAAATCTGAATTGGATTGATTTGAAATGAAATTGAAGTTGAATAAGTTCAAATTCAAATGGGAACTGGGATTAATTCAAACAGAAATTGATACGAATTGAAATTGGTTCAATTTGAAATTTATTTGAGTTAATTGAAATTATGATTAAAGTTGAATGAGTAAATTCAAATAGAATCTGATTTGAATTTGGAAAGAAATTGAGGCTGACTCAACTTGAATTAGGGCTAGATCAATTTCAATGGAAATTGAAGTTATTTAAATTGGAATTGACTCAATTTAAATGGATGTGGAAATTTAAATTGAATTGATGAAAATGGAGGTTGTGAATTGAATAGTTTGACTCTGGACTATTTTCAAAATAAATTGTTTTAAATACAAATCTATTTTTCCAAACTATTTGCTATACAACTTTTCTTTTCAAAACCTAAAACTATCTTATACTTGTTTTACAATTATTTTTGGAACTATTTAATAATTTTTCAACTGTTTTATAAACTAATTATTATTTTTCAACTATTTCACAAATTAATTACTATTTTTCAACTATTTTACAATTACTTAACCGTTTTACAGCTATTTTAAAAACTAATAATTATTTTTCAACTGCTTGTCCATTTTAAACTTTTCAAATTATTTTCTAAGTTTAAGCCAATTAGAGCGTAAACTATTTTTGATTAAATTCCCAAACGAGATAGGAATTGAGGTGATAATCCATATGGGATTGAAGAAATTATGGATAAATGAAAAGAATTAAAGGAAATGTGAATAGATAGGGGAAATTGATTTAGATAATAATCAATGAGGATAAATACGTAGGATGTACGTATATTGTTCTATTCGCATTAATCCAGATTCGAGCATAGAATTTCGAGATAATATCGATCCGAGTTGGGATGTTTCACTAGATTTTTGAAGGCGAACCTGGATATGGATTTGATTGGTTCTGGATATTCTCTATTATAGTTATGACTATGCAAGGAGAATGATGGTTTCAAATCAAGAAACCGATTTGTGTCCGCACTAGGAATTCGGGTAGTGTAACAACCGAGTATTTTCAACCATTCGCATCCCCACATGTCGGACTTGAATTGCTGAAAATACCGCATCGTAAATAAAATTTGGCAAATCTTAGAATACACAGTAAATAATAATCACAGATCACAGACACAGAGTGTTTGATAATGCAGCGGAAGTAAAAGAAATAGTAGTTCATGAAGCTACTATATAAATATATCATAGTTAAATAAGATACAACAGAAGAAATAAAGTACAATAGAAGTCTTAGTATGATAACTAAGTACAAACTGAATACAACAATAGAACTGAAATAGATAAGACTAGATAAGCAGATAATCTCCAGCGATTCAAATCTCTAAAAAGTGGAATTCAATCTGTGAATAACTCAGGCTGACCCGAGCGTAAATAAAAATACAAACACTCGAGTCCGGACATACATACTTATACAAGGCAAACCAACTCAAGTGAACTGTAGTAAAGGTACAAGTAACTTAAAGGATGCTTGGGACCGCCCATCATCTAAGGATCCGTTAAACTATTTACTATATAGTATATTGCGCTATTAAAATAATGTCTAATAGTAAAATAAACTTACTTTTAAATAGCGTTAAGGAGTGACCCAATATTCCCCTTAACACAAATAATGCCAATAGTCTATACCGTACCTGCATATCTCCTGATCTGGAGACTACGAGAAGATACTGCATAGGTACGACACAAATAGAAACTCGTAGTAAAGGCTCGATATGGTAGGTGACACGGCACACAAGGCAATGCTAGGGTAGATATACCAATTACGACACTCGAGCTGGTGGTAACGCAGCAGCCACATACGCCCACCGCGGAACAAATTCCCACAAAATCGGAGGGGCGCCCAAACAATCACGAGTAATAGTATGGTATCAAAGAAATGTGTCCGCTACGAGGTGCGACCTCAACTGGCCCGAGACCGCTCCTGTTTCTGCCACCTTATGCCAACTCACAGGAGTTAGGTCCACGTAATATACCTCAAGAACGTCGCCACCATCCTACTTCATTCTGGAATCTCCACCGCGTACACGGTTAGTCAAAGTGGTTTTCGGTATCGATAGAGAGTACGCCCATATCCGATCCCGGTCTCTTTGCCAACCAATCGTTATTATAACCCGTGGCTATAGCTTAAAAATCATATTTTATACTTCAAAACAAAATATCATTTCAATCCCAATCTTTATCAAAATAAAGATTAAATCATTTCCAAACCATTTCTATATATCAACGTACCATATACTTCAAATTCAAATATTTATCAAAGTAAATATCCAGTCATTTCTAACAATTTCAATATATTAAATTGTCGTATCTTTTCATACTTTCCTTTCAAATCATTTTAATATATTAAAATATCATATCCTTTCAAACTTCCTTTCAAATCATTTTATTATATTAAAATATCATATCTTTTCAAAACCACATTTCAAATCATTTTAATATATATATATATATATATATATATAAATATAAATATCATATCTTTTCAAAGCCACATTTCAAATCATTTTTATATCAAAATATCATATCTTTCAAAATTTCATTTCAAAACATTTAATATATCAAAATATTATATCTTTCAAAAGCTTCAATTCAAAACATTTAATATATATCAAAATATCATATCTTTCAAAACTTCATTTCAAACATTTTTAATATCAGAATATCACATCTTTCAAAAACTTCATTTCAAATCATCATATAAGTTCAAATCCAAATATTCAACTTTAAATACCTTTTAAATTCAAAGATATCATTCATTTATTATCATTCCAAACCACCTTTTTAAATAGCTTATATTTTAATCAAAATAATTCATTTAAACCATTTAAAATTTAAGTTTATATACTTTCAAATCAAGTATTTAGTTTCCAAAGTTTAAACAATTTGAGTCCATTTACTAAGTTAAAACCATAAACATTGAAAATTTCAACCTTTCACAGCGTTCAGAAAAAGCTGATGTAAGTTATACTTGAAAACATTTCAATTTAAACCATTTAAACATTACAAAAAAATCATATTTTTACATTCAAAGATGTTCATTACAATACTCTTTTAATTAATGATTTTTATAAAGCAAACCTTTTATAATTAAATCAAATTTCACAAATCCACTTAATAAATTCAAGTGTAAACTTTCCCATTTTTACATTTAACACTTTATTAACATTTACATTTTCAAATCATCATTTCACAAATTAAACTAAATTTCCAATTTATTTAACTAATTTAAACCCTTAATTAAAACCTAATTCACATTTCCAGGTCAAGTTCATTTTAAAATTACACTTTTAAGCATCTATTCATTTAACCATTTTAATAAATAGAAAAATCAAAAACACTTTATTAATTCATTTAAACTCAAATTTAATCAAATCATCATATTTACCATTTTTCAAATATAATTAAATTACCATTTTACTTATATAACTTAAATTCCCTTTTTAAACCAAAACCCAAATTTCCAGACTTTAAGTTATATTTCAAATATCCACTTTTACCATTCATTTGAATTACATTTTTAACTTCTAGAAAAATCCAAAATTCCATTATTTAAATATTAAAAATCCAATTTAAATCAAATTTCATAATTTTTCACTTTTAAAAATATTAAAAATATTAAAAATACTTTATAAAATATAACCACGGGCCTGTATATAGGTTTCTAAGCTAGGTCAAGTGGTACGGATATATATCATTTCAATCCGCAGTTTAAAAAGAAAAATCCAGGTTCTATCATTTCAAACCTGCAATCCCAATATAAAATAAATAAATAAATAAATAAAAATCGTTCAGGCCTATCATTTCAGCCCATAACGATTTTTCCCTATTCTAAAGTCCGTTCGGCTATGTATCATTTCAACCCATAGTGAACCTAATCTACAGGGAACTTGCAGTGTGATAAACATATATAAATGAACAGTAATGACATATAAATAATTAACAGATGATATGACAGGTGTATAAACAGGTTTAACATCATATATAATTAATCACAAGCATTTATAACACAATATATATTTTTTCTACACATTCAGTTGTTGTTGTTTCACAACTGTATAAGTATAAACGTCGTGTGAGTTTTACTCGCCTCTTTGTGCTTGAGATTTCAATACAACTGGCACAACGGAATCAAAAGAAAACCGACGAGCCTATGGACTTGAGTGGAGAGAGAATCCAAGCTAAAGATCTTGTGACAACCCAAACAAAATAGAATAAAATTATAATTCAACACAACATTGAAATGGAACAACTTTGAATTGAAAAGGAATACGAATACACAACTTTTTACCTTGCTTTCTACACTTGCTACCATGGCTTAGGGGATGTTTTGGTTCAGGTTTGGACATGCTTTGGCTCAGGTTTGAACAAAGTAAATGCATGGCATGAAGGCTAGGCATGTAAAGGAAGTTACAACATAGGCATGTGAAGAGTTTTAGGTACACTAGCATGGTTTTGGTCAACAAGGGGGGCTTGGCCATGGGATGTTTGGCTCGGCCAGTGGAGTATGGGTCTGGTCAGAGGTAGGAGGGGTGAGTAGATGTCTGGACAGAGGTGGTGGCGGCGGCTAGAGGTGGTGGTGGTGGTGGAAAATGAAGTGGTGAAGCAACAAGGCTCAAACTAGCATGTTTTCAAGGCATAGGTTGGATTTTGAGGGATTTTGTCACCATAGTTGGCTCGGCTATGGTCACGACCTGGAGTGTAGGTGGTGATGATGGAAGGGAATATATGTAGAGTGTGGTGGCCATGGAAATAGTGAGGAGGCCGGGCAAACATCATGTGAAAACAAGGCAAAATATAAGAAAACAAAGGAAAAAGAAGAGAAAATGAAAGGAAAAGAGGAGCCATTTCCCAAACCTTTCTAGCCGTGGAAAATAAAGTGGAGAGAAATTTTTTCACGTGAAATGAATTGATAAACTCATGGCTAAGCATAAGGTAGTGTACGACCAAGCAAAGCAAGTGAAAAGACAAGAAAATGAAAGGACTAGCAAATGAAAGGTCTTAAGTTAAAAGCTTTTTTTAAACTCTTCACATTTCCTTTTCTTTAATTCAATTAAAACAAAATAAAATCAGAAATTTACTTTTATAAAACGAAACCAAGTCAAAAAATGTGAAAATAAATAGTTAATTTTAAAGAAAATATAAAAAGAATAAAACAAATTGCTCAAAAATCAAAAACAGTGTCCAGAAATTACAAATAAATCAACATTGACTTTGGAAAATTGTTTACTTCATTTAAAAAAATATTATAAAACAAAATTTGAAATCAAATAATTTATTTATCATTTCTAATATGAAATAAATAATTTAAATTATTGAAAATAGAAAAATAACTAAAGAAATTGTTTAAAAATTGCAAACAGGGCATGAAAATCTCAAATAAATATCACTAGCCTTAGAAAATTTCTATTTCACTTTAAAACAAATAAAAAATAAAATAAAATAAATGATGAAAAAAATGAAGTGGAGATGAGAATAAAATAAATTATTAAGAAAAATATAAAGATAAATAAAGAATTACTTTAATTATTTAAAACTAGGAATTAAAACTTACAAACAAAACACAACTGACATTTGAAAATGTCAATTATACTTTTAAAAATGTTTTAAAACCAAAATATATACATAGCATGTTATTTTACACATAAAAAAATAAATTATAACATTAAATGACCAAATAAAATATTATTTATAAAGTTTAATATAAACAATTTTTGTTAAATACAACAAATTTCACACAATAGTTAAAAAGGCATAACTTTTACATTATAAATCAGATTTCAACGAAACGAAAAGCAGTGATCTTAAAATTTTATTTAATTTCATAATAAAAGATAAAATTAAAAAATTTAAAACTTTTAAATTTTAAATTTAAAAGTCAAAGTTTGACCATATTGACAAATATTCACTTTTTTGGAAAATATTCTTTTTTTTAGTCATGTTTTGGAATGATAATTCATATCAAAATCAAAGTTTATATTTTAAAATTACAAAATTATCTAAATTAATAATAAAGTTAAATCAAAATTCAATTAAAATAATTACAAAATACAGGGTTGTTACACTCAACCCCACTCAAAACTTTTCGTCCCCGAAAAGGAATGAGGTAGGGGAAAGCACAAAAAAGATGGAAATGAAATAAGATTAAGATAAGGCGACAAGAAGATTGAGATTATACCTAATAATTGTTGTTATAGGTAAGTTTAACAAGGTGGAGATGATCTTTCCAAGATCCTCTAGAATCAAGAACACAAGCACGAAAAGGTGGATTCAAAATGAGCACCAAAGATTATAGAAAGATGTCTATACCAGTCTGTAGCAAGATAAGGATAATAAGGACAACCAAAAGATAGTTTGAAAAACAAAATAAGGAAATAAGTTTGAAAACATGGAAATTTCAACTTAAATAGAAAGTAATTT
The DNA here is from genome assembly GCA_030765085.1 of Allium cepa. Classification (NCBI taxonomy): domain Eukaryota; kingdom Viridiplantae; phylum Streptophyta; class Magnoliopsida; order Asparagales; family Amaryllidaceae; genus Allium; species Allium cepa. Next base: position 177,917,091 of record CM060946.1, read on the forward strand.
TATTTTTTTTACACAAGTTAAATAAATCTTAACTATCTTAAATTTCATTATCTTATTATCCAATCATCTTAAATTAACAATTTCTAAAATCATGGATTTGAAAAAAAATCATTTATTATACTCATAATGTATTTAATAAATTTAAGTCATCTTCATTCCTAATTTAAAATTTAAATTTATTCCTCCTCAATATATTTATCACTTATGCTAAATATACTTACGCTTATTGTAACTACTTTATTTTATTCTTAGTTCTCTTAACATTATTTTATTGTAAGTTATTCAATTTCCCTTTATTATATTTACCTTTGTTAATCGTTTTATAACTAAAATTTAATTGTCTAACATTTATTATAACCACTCAAATTTTATTTATAAAATCTTCTTATATTGTATATTATCCAATTACATATTCAACTTCTGAAAATAAAGGTAAGTTATATTGGAACGAAATTGTGTATTATAAAAAGAAAACTTCCAAATTCAATTATCTCAAGTTTGAATCATTTATTCAAAAGTTCTAAATTTTCTATTTTATAATTGAAATTATTCTTTAAGATAGAATTTAAGTATATTTCTGATTCCTTTCAAACCATTTAGAGATAAGTAATAATATATACATAATGTGTCAAATCAAATTTCAATCATATATCTATATATATTATAAATCATTAGAAATTCAAATCAATTTGATTTTCCAAAACAAAGCTGTAGCATGACTACAGAGCGGTCTCTTCCCTTCGAAACACGAAAATGAACATCGATGATGCCGCGGTCATCATCGAAGTTATTTTCCAACGACAAAGAGAAGAGCATTAATTTTTAAACTTTAAAATTCTTTGATAACAAATTTCTATTCGAAAATACTTTAGATAATATAACCTTTTAAAACTTTAAACACAAGGTTTGAAACCGTCGGAAATTAAATTCTCAAATTTCTTGTTTTAAATGCATTTCAGTTCCCAAATCAATTTATAAACAACTATTTATAAATTCATTTATAAAACAACAAATGATAAATCAAGTATTATCATTTCAATAATTAATTTAAATCAGTTTATTAAGTTCCATAAATTTACTTTAATATCAAAATTTATTTCATTAACCAAATTTTAAAAAAAAATGTTGTGTCAATATGTTCTGTCAAAGTGTTTTAGAAATCCTATCGATAGCGTTGATCAGATGAATTGATCGGAAACCCAAATCAACATCAACAGCTCAAACAACACAATATATAAACAAAACATAGATTTACAAGTACAATTCACAATGTTTGGAAGAATAGATTGGAACCAAAAGATAAGATGATCAATTAACAGAGTAGGGAGATGGGTAAGCTTAAGTAAATCGTGGGCAACCTTAACCGGGTCAACCGTGACTTAAAGAATAAGGTCAATGTGGATTTTTCTGGGGTAAATCTACATTCGACCTCAAGAGATAGAGTTTGGAATAACAGATGATATTAGCATCTAAACCAAGGATAGATATAAATCTCTCGTGAATCGATGCTAATTGTAAAGGGGTTTTCCCCCTTTTACAATTCAATTTGAAATTGGCGAGACCGCCGACTCGCTAAAAAGATCATTCGAAGTGGAGTTAAGGGATACTCCAGAATCCAAGAAGATGAATAGTGAGGGACACGAATGGATTTTGGAATCGCAGGGAACGTTCCAAAATTCAAAGGAATCGAGTCAAAAAGGAAGAGATTTAAACTCGAATGAAAGTGATTCTGTAAATATATTCACTCATATGCTGAGTTTAGCCTAGAGCTACCAAAGCTCTGATACCAAATGTAACAGCCGGGTATTTTCAATCATTCGCATCCGCACATGTCGGACTTGAATTGCTCAAAATACCGCGTCGTAAATAAAATTTGGCAAATCACAGAATATACGGTAAATAATAATCACAGATCACATACATAGAGTATTTAATAATGTAGTGGAAGTAAAAGAAATAGTAGTTCATGAAGCTACTATATAAATATATCAGAGTTAAATAAGATACAACAGAAGAAATAAAGTACAACAGAAGTCTCAATATGATAACTAAGTACAAACTGAATACAACAATAGAACTGAAATAGATAAGACTATATAAGCATATAATCTCCAGCAATTCAAATCTCCAGAAAGTGGACTCCAATCTGTGAATAACTCAGGCTGACCCGAGCGTAAATAAAAATACAAACACTGTAACATCCAGCCTTTTCGCATGCTTTAAATCGACACAGGTGCCAATTCAAACCATACGGAAGGGCCGATTGATATGGGGTAAATAAGAAAAACAGAGAAGAGAAAAAAAACTAAACGGAATCTCACAGCGGAAGGATAAAATATAATAATAAATATACAGTTCATAAAACTGTTTACAAAACATTTGATACTTCTTCATACAATAAATATCAGAGTTCACGCACCAATAAATACCAACGTAGCGGAATTAAATAGTGTAGTGGAATAATATAGTAGATAGTAATACTACAAATCATCTTCTTCGTCCTCCAGAATAAAATCTTCAAATACTGAAACGCTCGAACTGACCCGAACAAATTGAAAAGACAAAACACTTGAGCCAGAACTAAAAGATCTTATGTAAGTGTGACGCCCCACCTCTATACCCACGCTAGCCAAGAACATTACGGTGAATGCTGTCGACTAGCATGGAGAATAAGGCTGTTGAGAAGCGACCATCCGTATAATTGCTTTGTGTGAGCATCGATATGTCAGATAGTATAACATGCAATACTTTATCAAGAGGAAATCCGACATACCGACACAAACTCAAAGCTACAACACAGTGGCTATAATATCTTCGAAAAACAAATACAGAAATAAACATAACATAAATCAGTCACAGATAATTCATATCACAAAGGCGGAAGAAGATATGAATATAATTAACACATGAAAGTGTATATCAGAGTAGTGGTCACTAAAGATCCACAATAATACAAAAGAATAGCAACACGTGATATACAAAAGAGTAAGTATACATCATAGAGTCTATATCTCAAGTGTATATAACAAAATAAACTACTAATTTAAGTAGTTTGCCAAAAATTAGAGAAATCAATCCCAGGGGAGAAGTCAAGCAGAAGCACCTGTAACATCTCGGTCTGACCCGAGTATTATTTAATAAGAAAATAATAAACGGATCAGTCTAACTATAAATATCAGATGAAACGATATAGAATAAGAGATATGACTAAGCACATAATAATCACAATGCCAAGCTGTGATATATATATAAGTAGTTGAAAATCATCAAGGGATTATTCAATGTCACCAAATCTACACAAGAATCAGAGAAATGCCATAATCCTGATTTCATTCATCAAATCACAAATATTGACGATTATATCAATGTCAATCACAAAAGTCAATGACACACAAATTCACCAATGCACAAATATTGACAATAACATCAATGTCAATCACAAAAGTCAATGACACACAAATTCCAGAATTCAATATGCGAAATCCAGAAATTACAAAAGTCAATGACGCACAAATTCACCAATGCACAAATATTGATAAAACTTATCAATGGAAATCACGAAAATTGGTGAAACACAAATTCTAGAAATCATCTCGAGAAATCCAGAAATCACAAGGGGGGCCTATCACAAACGGGAGCATAAAGCCCACCAACACGTGTATCACAAACGGAACGCTAATTCCATGGTTGCTAACCATCACAAATTGAGCCGAAGCTCCACAAACGGCCCGAAGACCATGGGTTGCTACCCCACCAAATTGAGTCGAAACTCCACAAAACGGGGTTTAGTCTCCCTCGCAGACAAAGAGACATCGCGCATTGCTAGTCTAAATCACAAAGATGATCGTCAAGATTAACGAGAAGTGTCAATTACACTAAGCTAGTAAATATATGAGTTTAGCTTCATGTTCCATAACCACTTGCTTAACTTAAATATTTACGAACAAACTGTAGATCTCCACTATAAAATTATCACAAGGGATTCAATCGAACAAGTCCAAGAATTAACCAACAAAGTGAACGCAAGCGTTTCATACCACTTGTTTTACTAAGTCGTTTAATTAGATTTCTCATACGAGTGAGGTAAAGGTTTGTATATACTAATAGATTGGAAAATGGTTTTATAAACGAATTTGGTATTAAAATAGTATTGAAATCGTTTGAGGAAAGAGTTTTGATATTTACTACTAGTATACAAAACCTTTATATTTTTAAAGTGACAAATCACGAAGAAGATTGTAAGAACAATCAATCACTAAAATTCACATACGAAGACGTGAATAAAATCCAAAGAAATCGATAAAGGATCCATCGAAATGGATATTCAAAAATCCCTAAAAAGAGTCATCAAAGTCATAATAAATGATAACAACAACTAGGAAACAACTCGAATCGATCGAAGTTGGAAATTCACGCGACTAGGCGAAAATAGGCAAAATGCATCAGGTCGGTCGGCCGGCTACAGAGCTCGGTCGACCGAACCCTGTTTTGAAAACTTCTCGGGTATCAGGTCGGTCGACCGAACCAGGGGGGTCGGTCGGCCGAACCAGAAATAGAGAAGTGCAACTGCACTTTTACTAGCAGGTCGGTCGACCGGACCAGGGGGTCGGTCGGCCGAACCTGATGCTCTGCAAATTGATGCCCATAAATTGATATGCAACCTCCACCAATTCGCAACCGAAAGAGCACGGACGCTAGGGAATTATGCCTAACGGCTACCCGGTCCTATTGGCTCCTCGATTCATCACCAAAAAAACATTTGAACCTCAAAGCTATGATTTTTAAGGATTTGGCTTTCAAACACTAAAATTGGAATATTCTCAAAAGCAATCCAAATCAAAAGCAATTGCACAAGAATAAGTGTTAGGAATTTATACCTAACAATCGAAGATAATTCATAGACTTAGATGTGAGATTAAAAATCTCACATTTTCACAAAATCAAACAAGAAGAAGCTTGAAAGCAATTGGAAATCAACCTCTCTTCAACACAACCCAAATGAGCTTGAATCTATGCTCAAACAAGGACATTCCCAAAATTATGTTTAGGAATTTCTGAAATTGGTAAGAGAATAAGTTGGAGAAGAAGAAGAGAATGCTTACCAATGGGTTCTCTTGAATTTGGAGCTAGGAATTTGATTTGCAAAAGAAAACTAGGGTTTTGGAGTTTTAATTTCCAATCTCACCCACCATTAATGCCTTAGAACTGAAAAGAGAAGAGAATGAGGGTGACTGGGGAAGAGTGGCTCGGATTTGAGCATAAGTTAACATAGGGCTGAGCCCAAAACCAAACCCAAAGTGAAAAGTAGCAAAAATCAACTTTCTCCAAACATATCGAAGCTTATACTCAAAAAGGTCGTAAATGGCATTTTAAACTCAATGGGAGTGGTCCCGAGTCCTAATTCGACCGTATGCAAAAAGTAGCTTTTCGGATTTAAATCCGACTAACGATGAAATATTTAAATAAAATATTTAAATATAAAATCGATAAATATGCGGGTTGTTACAGACTCCCCTCCTTAAAGAAATTGCATCCTCGCAATATTTTAAGAAGAAGATATATAGTAACAACCATAAAAGCATATTCAACACAAAAGAAGTTTGAAATAAGAAGTTCACCTCAAAGAGCACGAGAAAGTAAGTCCGGATGTGTTCGCTCGATGTACTCTCTAGATTCCCAAGAACAATCCTTAGGATTTGAAGACCATTGAACTTTAACAAGCGGAACATCTTTATTTCGAAGTCGTTTGACCTCCGAAGCAATGATACGAATAGGATGTTGCTCATAAGTTAAATTAGGCGAAACTTCAATCTCTTCCACAACACCGGGCTCAAGAACAGAATCGGAATCTCGAAGGCACTTCCGTAATTGAGAAGCGTGAAACACGTCATGAATAGCAGATAATTGAGCCGGTAATAAAAGGCGATAAGCCATGGAACCAATACGTTCGGTGATAGGAAATGGCCCAATATATCGAGGCGCTAGTTTTCCCGATCGACTGAATCGCACAACTGTAACATCCCGGAATTTTTTTAACACGGGATTTGTGAACATTTAATTCATTTTAAATGTTTATTATGGGTTTAAGGTTTATTTTGAACTAAGAAGAATTTGGTTAAATTAATAAACCTTGTTTAAATTTCAAATATGGCAATTGAAATTGGAATAATAATAATTTAATATTAGGATTGGGTTAATTGGCAATTCGGGGTGTAAAAGATATGGGAATGAGTTTAAAATTTATTTTAAGACTATTTGGTCATTAAATAGTGTGGTTGGATTTTTAGATGGATTTTAAAGTTAATAAATTAATATTTGGAATTTTATATTAATTTAGGAATGAATTTAATATTATTAAATATTGCAATTAATTCGATTTAAGTCCGGAATGAGCCAAAACGATTTTTAATATGTTTATAAATGTTATATGAATTATTGTTAAGTTAATAAAATTTTAAAAGTGGAGATTTGGAGTGATTTCGATAATTTCGAAAATTGCTTAATTTAATAGACGAGTTAAAATAGCCTTCCGGGGCACAGTCTCGGAATTCGACGAAACTAGTTTCATTGGATCCGTAATAGTTAGTTATTATCGGATTTCAATTATCGTAGCAATCGGAGTTGTCGTTTGACCCCGGCAGCTCGAAACGCATCGAAATCGTTTTAATCGATTTAATTTCAAATTGATCGTTTAATCTCGTAACTCGCGCATATGACCGAATTAGCTTACGAAACCTGTTCCATTGTGTCCGGAACGCGGAAAAACCCCAGGATAGCCTGTCGGAGCGTGAGAATCGGATGTCGTTTGCATTCACGTTTTAACGAGATTTTATATTAATAAAATATTATTAAATTTATATATATATATTCTATTATCTTTGCAAACCCTAATATTTTAGCACCAGCCGCCGTTCTACGCTTGAATGGCCGAAAATATCCTCATTTCATTTCGAATTTTCACTCAATCCTTGCATTAATTTCAAAAACTTTCTACATGAACATTGTAGAGGGCTTCGAGATCTACACATCTAACGGTAGGTCTTCGCTATTGTCACCGTGGGTGGCCAGAAATTGGCTGGGAATGGGCGGCGTTTGGGCTCGTCGTTGGAGACCTTGTGTTGACCGAGCTCTGAGGGGTTTTGGTCGAGTATAGAGGAAGTGAAGAGCTTCGAAGTGGGCTTGGTTGATCGACCTCTGGTGGTGGTCGGAGGGTGCGGTTCGAAGCCCTAGTTTGGGCTGATGGGTTCTTCGTGAGTGGTAGATGCGAACGAGAAGAACAGGTTTTGCGTGCGCGTGGGAAGAACGTGGTGGATGGCCGCGTGTTATGGTATAAAAAAAAAAAAGAGACTTCTTTTAAATTCAAATTGGAATTTATAAAATACATAACTTTTGCATATGTTATCAGTTTCGGACGAAAACGGAAGCGTTGGAATCGCAGAGTCGAATACTACGCGATGGTGCAGATCTGGATCCATTCCGGGCAAGTAGAAATTTAGGTTAAATCGAACGTCGTTCGATTTAATTTGAATTTCGAACGCTCGCCGAAACTCAAGGTGAGTTATTCTCACTCACATCTGGATACTAGTAAAGTAGACAGTTAGTATTGATTGGTTGTTTGGATGTTTAGCTGAATATGTTAGTTATTATCAAATTGAATTGATATATATACTGTTGTGCTAATATTTGTGGATGCAGGGGAAACAGGTTGGAGGGATCCAACTGGATTCCTCACAATGTAGTATTATTTTTATAATTGGTAATGATGCCTGTTATATATTGTGATTGATAAATTTGGAATTGAATTGCATAGTGATATTGTGATATTAACTATAAAACTCAGAATGTTAATTTTAAAAGAATTTGGAGTTTAAATTTTAAAGGAATTTAATTGGGTTTCAAAAGAAACTAAGAAAATTAATAAATATGAAATTTGAAGAATATAAATTATAATCTGCTGGATGGGAAAACTGAAATGAAATAGTATTGGAATATTTCTAAATAAATTATAAATCCATAATTAATTGTAAATGGATAAAATTGAATTTTAGAGAAATAAAAGGTATTGTTAAATAATGGATTTAAAAAGATTAAAATCTAAAATCTATTTAAAAATGGAATTGAAAGTTGTAAAATCTGGAATGGTAATCAAAGATAAATGTTATTAGTTGAAAATTTGGGAAAATAATTTATGTTATTAGAATATAAAACTAAATTGAAATAATTGGACAGAAATCGTGAGAAGGATTTCTGTGATGATTTAGTAGAAATGAGATTTCCTAAGGAAAATCCAAGTTCGAGTTTTAAATTGATTTTATAAAAAGGAAGTTTTAAAATCTTAAACCAGTTTTAAAGAATGTTTTAAAAATTATTATTTTAAAGTGATTTTTTTTTATAAATTAGCAATAGTAAAATTTTATAAATATTTTAATAATTATGTTTACAAATGGATTTGTTTAAAAGCTAGTTTTGACCTAAGTATATTGAAAAAAAGAGTTAATCTTTTTACCACTTTATTTTAATATATAGTATAACTTAACCTTAATTTAAATTAAGCTATATCTTTTAAACAGATTTGCTTTAAATATTTTGGAATTATATTTTGATTAAATAATTAGTAGTAAATTTATCTATTTAAAATATACTTTAAATTAAAATGTTTTTAACTGTTTTAAATCTAAACTGTTTTGAACTTGGATATTTCCAATGGAAATATATGGTAACGGATTTACCTTGTAAATGGAGAATTTTGAGAAATGTTTTCAAATGAGATTTGGGAATTTGGTAATATATCTTTTAAAGATATTTGAGGTAAATAAATAATTTGGGAATTATTTATTGTGTGATGGATGCTATGGATGTTTATGAATATAAATTGATAGTTAAATCACCGACTATCAATATTGGACAAATGCGTTGATCGTTTCGAAGAGACCGGGATCGAGATTTATTTCTCGAAAACCACTTCGATCCGGTTTGTACGTTTTCGTGCGATAAAACGTTTTTCGGAGTCGAAGATGGAGCAGTGAAGTGCAAGGGCTAGTCGCTACTAATCCTGAGGATATTTCCAAAATGGATGTAGTAGGAATAGTGCCTTCGGTTCCGTTCGAACCCGGGACGGACTTGTATGGACGAATGCTTTCGGGACATCGTCAGCGGACGATGGGCATTCTAAGTGAAACGTTTTAAAGGTAACGTTAAGCCTCAAGCCTCATCAACCGGGAATGACTGAAAATCAGGGGATATGCAGCAAGGCTTCGTGGGTAGCCCCCACTGGAGAGTAAGGTCATCCCTGTCTTGAGGTTCCTTTTTATTTCGGCTTAGTGGTGCGGTTGCTGATCCCAACCGCGGGGTGATCTTATTCGGAATTGCCCATAGGTGATTCCGGTCTTGTGTTGCAGGGGACGAAGGGAGTAGTCCTCGGTACTGTGATCTAGACCACGTACTGTGATAGGTGGTACCCCAGTGCCTAGTCATTGTTGGAAATCCATTTTTCCCTACGAGCCTTTTACGAGTTTTGTTTGTATTACCCACTTCGGTGGCTAGTAGCTGGAATTTAATGAATGTAACAATTTCGGCTATTTTATAAGTATTTGTAAATAGACCCTATTATAATATCAGAGGATTTCTATAAAAAGAGTTTTAGCTATCGTAAGGTAAAAACCCGACATGTTTATTTGTGGCGTGGTCTTACGAGATGCTTTTGTTTTCAAAAGGATTTTTGAAACTTTAATAATCAATTGTGTGCATTATTATCAGCTGGTATTCCAGACTGACTCGGGTGTTATTTCATTATAATGCTCGGGTCAGACCGAGTATTATTGTTCAGGATAGGTTGCTATGGAGCAGGAGAGGAGCTGGAGTTCGAGACGTATTATATGTACCTATATATATATCCGCTGCTATGTTGTATGGTATGTCTGTTATGTGATGATTGATGTATGAGTTACTCTGATGATATGTTGTATAAACAGTTATAGATTTCATTTTGTGTAAAGATATATAGTTGCTATTATATTTTATTCCGCTGCGACTGTGAGATTCTGATATTGTTTAGTTTCTTCTTCTTCTATCTCTTTTCTTTAAACCTCAATGGTTCGTATTTCTGTTCCACTTGAGTCAATTAGGGTAGAATAATGTTGATTCAAGGGGTACGGATTTGCGGGTTGTCACACTTGGTATCAGAGCATAGGTTGGCGACAACCTAGGCTTTGGTGGGGTAATTTCTCATTTAATAGAGTCAATAGTACTCTATAATGAGCTGAGCGTATTTATAGCTATGAGAGCGTACTTGTTAGTGTTTATAAAATTGTTTTTATACTGTGTTGACTTATCGGTTGAGTGTTTATGAATTCTGGTCGGTGCGGGAAGTACAACCGTATCGATAGGGGTTTCTAAACTCTTAAACAAGATAAACCGACATAGTATTGTTTTTAAAATGGATAAATGAAATAATTTTATCCAAATTTATATTTTGATATAAAGAAAATGTTTTTTTTAGCTTATTATATATTGGATGTTTGTTGGATTGTTAATACTGTAATTAAGTAAGAATATTGAATTTGATCAAAATTGAAATAATAAGCTAATAAGAATAAAGATATTAAAATGGTCTATAACCAAATAGAATTAGTTAAATAAGTTGTAATAAGAGAAAGTGAAATTAAAATTAGAATTTAACCAGAATTTAAAACCTGGAAGTTTTGGGAAGGATTTTAAATACATTGAAAATAAAAGTTTGGAAATTTGAAATCCTGGGAAGTTTGAAATGTTTTCCAATGTATTGAAGGCAATAATGGAATGTTGTTTTGGGTAATATTTTTGAATGGCAACTGTTTGAAAAGAATTTGGGAAAAATAAGAAGCATTGAACTCACTGCAGTCGCTGGAAAATAATCCTGATGATGCTGGCCACATCATTAGAATTCATTTTCGAGTTTCTAAAGTGATGGATTGCTTCCCTAGTAATTGGTTATGGTATTGTTTGGATTTGTTGGGAATAACAGTTGTTTTGGATATTTCAAAAATGGAAATTTGTTTTGGAATATAAACAAATTGTTTTGGGTACAACCAAATTGGTTTGGAAAACATGGAGATTTGATTGATATACCAAATGGGTATATATTTAGTATTTCAAAATGGTTTTGACATAAAACCGGGTAAATTGAATTCTGGGAAAGTTCTTATTAAATAATGAGTAAAGTTGAAATGAATCAACTATTGAATTTGTTAAAGTGAAGCTAATGCTAATAAGAAGGAAGAAATGAAAATCTTAAATCTTGGAATTAAAATTTAATTTGAAAAATTGAAAGTGAATAACATATATTGAAGTGAATAAAATATGTTGAGGTGAATGGAAATTCAAATTTAACTTGGATAAGTAAATAAATTGGACTTAAAATAAGTTGATTTGGATTAAAATTGGAATATAAGATGACTTGAAATTGTGAGTCATTGTGACCCACAAGCTATTAATTGTTATGCTTATGGTTGAGGTTATAAATTTAAAGGTTTACAAAGGGTTAAGGTGGAAGAAGATTTGTATTCTTAAAATTTCAGTGATACACATATATATAAAATTTGAAATTGTGGTTATATGATGTAAAAGAATTAAAATGAGCAATATGAGCTTTTAAATAAGTAAGTTGGTGAACTTATATATTGAAATGGAATTATAATCACAAATGAGGAAATAGTGGAATGGTATGGTGAATTCAAACTTAATCTCTAATTGAAATATAAAGAAGTGAATGAATTTCACTTAGTAAACAAGTTTTGAACTTGTATTTGGAGAATTAAATTGTGAATTTGAAATTGAAATAAATCTAGATGAAATGGAAAATTTAAAATTGAGAAATTGGAATTTAATTCAATCTGGATGAATTGGAATTAAAGTAAATAGTTATAAAGGTGAAATGTAAATTGTTTATAATTGCATAAAGGAATTCATATTCTTAAGTTATTAAGTGTTATAATTTGAATATGTTATTGTGAAATGGGAAGAGTTGAAGGGTGTGGCAAATTTAAATTTTGACCATAAATGAGATGCAAAGTCTAATGAAGCAAAATGAGAACATAAATGTGAATGTTCTTAAGTGGAAAATAAGTCTTGAACTTATGTATGGGGAGAATAAGGTTTGTTTGGTAATGAAATTGAAATTGAATTTCAGTTGTGTAATAAATAATATTGAAAGAAATTTAGATTCTATTTAAAGGAGTAAAAAGAAAAGGTAGAAAATTTAAATGTGCCAAATGAAATAATTGGAAAATGGTGATATTATGAATGAATTCAGAGTAAATTAAGAAAGTGGATTAAAACCTAATATGGATTAGGTTATTGACTGAATTAAATTACAAATTAATGGAATTTGTATTGTAATGGATGGAATTTGATAATCAGTCAAAATTTGAAGGTAAATAAAATCCAGTTTGGGTTGAGATTTAATTATGGTAATAAATTTTGGATGTGTAAATGAATAATGGAATTTGAATATGTTAGTGATGATTTGAGTTGTGGATAAAATTCAAATGAGTGGAATAATTTAAATGGTCTCTTTGTTAATAAAATAAATCTAAAATAGATTGGATAACTAAACAAAGAGCATTAAATGTGTATATGAATTGAAAATTTGATTAAATGAGAATCAAATGGAAATAAAATAAAGTTGATATAAGAAGATAACGAAAATATTGTGAAGAAAGCTTAAGTAAATTAAATAAATGAGATTAAGCTTTATAATGTGGTCTTGCATAAATTTTGTTTGGGTGATAGGCATTGAATTGCAAGTGGAATGGCTTTAATAATATTGTGATATGGAAATGCATTGGAAATATAAGGATGAGATTTGAAAGATGAAAAGCAAGAATATAAACTTGGATTGGTTAATGAAATAAGATGTAAGCAAATGTAATTTAACAATTGCATTGAAATAAAAATGATTGGATTGTAAACCATGAAAATTGAAAGAGAATTAATATAAATTTAAGTTGAAAATTAATTTAAAATGGTTAAGTATAAGTGGCAATTGTTTTGCTTGAATGACATGAATATTTGAATATATTCAGAATTGAGTTGTTTAAACAACTAAATTGGTTTTGGATAAATTAGAATTTGATTAAGTGAAGTCAAATTAAAATGGAACTAAATTTGGTATGCAAGAAAGAATTGAGATATTATGAAATTGAATTTGGGTTTAAAATAAATTGAGTTGAATTGGAATATAACCTAAGGGTTGTATATTAATGCAATCAAACTTGGTGATTATGCATATGAATAGGCATAAGCATAAAGGAAATGTGAGTCCTTTACATTGGTAATAAGAATTTGATTGTGAATCAAATTTAAATAATGTTGCATATAAATGAATTAAAGCACTTATTCATGATATTAAAGTGAATAGGAATGGGTGGTCTTATTGTATGCAAAATTGAATTGGTTTTTGAAATGTTTGGAAGGGATTGGAAATTATTAAGTGACTTTGCTTATGAATGAAAATGGATTACCCTAGTAAGGCAAATGCTTCAAAATTTTGAAGTGAAAAAAAATTGGTTTGTAAATCAACTTGATATTGAAATGGTGTAGAAAGATGTTAGTGAAGCACATGTTAACTATATGTTAAATAACAATGAATTGGTTGAAATAAATCATTCAAGTGAAATTAAAACGAAGTTGGACTTGAATAGGCAATTTGAAAGGTGATTTAAATCTTTGATTTGCTAGTAAATGGTTAACATTGTTAAGGTATGAAGTTGCTTGGTTTGGTTATGGAATGGATATGTTTGCCTTGCATTTACATTGGAAATGTGATTAAAATGCTTACATCTTGAAACTGATGAGTTTGTTTGAGTTTAGCACAGGTGCGGGAGGCGTTTGAAAGAGTTGGAGCGCGTAAATGCTAAAATGTTAGCCGCTTGTTTTTAAAATGCTAATAAAAGGTACGCCTACGCAAATATAATTGGAAAATGATATATATATATATATTGTAATATATTTTGGATTCCGGCCGTGTGGGCCGATGTATATATATTTGTGTATCCTGCGATATCGCAGAAGCTCCTCCGTACAGGGGAGACTCTGCCAAAATTTTCCGGAAATTTTGGGAGTTAGAAAATTTTTGAGGTTTTGGAAAAAGTTAAATAACTTGGAAAGTTATAAGTTAAAATTAAAGCTTTAGAGTTAGTAAAGCAAATAGGTTTGGAATTGAGCTAAAGGTTTTTGAAAGGGTATATAAGTTGTAACTAGAGAAGTTTGGGTTAAGTTAATGAGTGTAGGAACATTCTTTCTACCTTAACAAATTTCGGGGACGAAATTTTTATAAGGGGGGAGGAATGTAACATCCCGGAATTTTTTTAACACGGGATTTGTGAACATTTAATTCATTTTAAATGTTTATTATGGGTTTAAGGTTTATTTTGAACTAAGAAGAATTTGGTTAAATTAATAAACCTTGTTTAAATTTCAAATATGGCAATTGAAATTGGAATAATAATAATTTAATATTAGGATTGGGTTAATTGGCAATTCGGGGTGTAAAAGATATGGGAATGAGTTTAAAATTTATTTTAAGACTATTTGGTCATTAAATAGTGTGGTTGGATTTTTAGATGGATTTTAAAGTTAATAAATTAATATTTGGAATTTTATATTAATTTAGGAATGAATTTAATATTATTAAATATTGCAATTAATTCGATTTAAGTCCGGAATGAGCCAAAACGATTTTTAATATGTTTATAAATGTTATATGAATTATTGTTAAGTTAATAAAATTTTAAAAGTGGAGATTTGGAGTGATTTCGATAATTTCGAAAATTGCTTAATTTAATAGACGAGTTAAAATAGCCTTCCGGGGCACAGTCTCGGAATTCGACGAAACTAGTTTCATTGGATCCGTAATAGTTAGTTATTATCGGATTTCAATTATCGTAGCAATCGGAGTTGTCGTTTGACCCCGGCAGCTCGAAACGCATCGAAATCGTTTTAATCGATTTAATTTCAAATTGATCGTTTAATCTCGTAACTCGCGCATATGACCGAATTAGCTTACGAAACCTGTTCCATTGTGTCCGGAACGCGGAAAAACCCCAGGATAGCCTGTCGGAGCGTGAGAATCGGATGTCGTTTGCATTCACGTTTTAACGAGATTTTATATTAATAAAATATTATTAAATTTATATATATATATTCTATTATCTTTGCAAACCCTAATATTTTAGCACCAGCCGCCGTTCTACGCTTGAATGGCCGAAAATATCCTCATTTCATTTCGAATTTTCACTCAATCCTTGCATTAATTTCAAAAACTTTCTACATGAACATTGTAGAGGGCTTCGAGATCTACACATCTAACGGTAGGTCTTCGCTATTGTCACCGTGGGTGGCCAGAAATTGGCTGGGAATGGGCGGCGTTTGGGCTCGTCGTTGGAGACCTTGTGTTGACCGAGCTCTGAGGGGTTTTGGTCGAGTATAGAGGAAGTGAAGAGCTTCGAAGTGGGCTTGGTTGATCGACCTCTGGTGGTGGTCGGAGGGTGCGGTTCGAAGCCCTAGTTTGGGCTGATGGGTTCTTCGTGAGTGGTAGATGCGAACGAGAAGAACAGGTTTTGCGTGCGCGTGGGAAGAACGTGGTGGATGGCCGCGTGTTATGGTATAAAAAAAAAAAAAAAAAGAGACTTCTTTTAAATTCAAATTGGAATTTATAAAATACATAACTTTTGCATATGTTATCAGTTTCGGACGAAAACGGAAGCGTTGGAATCGCAGAGTCGAATACTACGCGATGGTGCAGATCTGGATCCATTCCGGGCAAGTAGAAATTTAGGTTAAATCGAACGTCGTTCGATTTAATTTGAATTTCGAACGCTCGCCGAAACTCAAGGTGAGTTATTCTCACTCACATCTGGATACTAGTAAAGTAGACAGTTAGTATTGATTGGTTGTTTGGATGTTTAGCTGAATATGTTAGTTATTATCAAATTGAATTGATATATATACTGTTGTGCTAATATTTGTGGATGCAGGGGAAACAGGTTGGAGGGATCCAACTGGATTCCTCACAATGTAGTATTATTTTTATAATTGGTAATGATGCCTGTTATATATTGTGATTGATAAATTTGGAATTGAATTGCATTGTGATATTGTGATATTAACTATAAAACTCAGAATGTTAATTTTAAAAGAATTTGGAGTTTAAATTTTAAAGGAATTTAATTGGGTTTCAAAAGAAACTAAGAAAATTAATAAATATGAAATTTGAAGAATATAAATTATAATCTGCTGGATGGGAAAACTGAAATGAAATAGTATTGGAATATTTCTAAATAAATTATAAATCCATAATTAATTGTAAATGGATAAAATTGAATTTTAGAGAAATAAAAGGTATTGTTAAATAATGGATTTAAAAAGATTAAAATCTAAAATCTATTTAAAAATGGAATTGAAAGTTGTAAAATCTGGAATGGTAATCAAAGATAAATGTTATTAGTTGAAAATTTGGGAAAATAATTTATGTTATTAGAATATAAAACTAAATTGAAATAATTGGACAGAAATCGTGAGAAGGATTTCTGTGATGATTTAGTAGAAATGAGATTTCCTAAGGAAAATCCAAGTTCGAGTTTTAAATTGATTTTATAAAAAGGAAGTTTTAAAATCTTAAACCAGTTTTAAAGAATGTTTTAAAAATTATTATTTTAAAGTGATTTTTTTTTATAAATTAGCAATAGTAAAATTTTATAAATATTTTAATAATTATGTTTACAAATGGATTTGTTTAAAAGCTAGTTTTGACCTAAGTATATTGAAAAAAAGAGTTAATCTTTTTACCACTTTATTTTAATATATAGTATAACTTAACCTTAATTTAAATTAAGCTATATCTTTTAAACAGATTTGCTTTAAATATTTTGGAATTATATTTTGATTAAATAATTAGTAGTAAATTTATCTATTTAAAATATACTTTAAATTAAAATGTTTTTAACTGTTTTAAATCTAAACTGTTTTGAACTTGGATATTTCCAATGGAAATATATGGTAACGGATTTACCTTGTAAATGGAGAATTTTGAGAAATGTTTTCAAATGAGATTTGGGAATTTGGTAATATATCTTTTAAAGATATTTGAGGTAAATAAATAATTTGGGAATTATTTATTGTGTGATGGATGCTATGGATGTTTATGAATATAAATTGATAGTTAAATCACCGACTATCAATATTGGACAAATGCGTTGATCGTTTCGAAGAGACCGGGATCGAGATTTATTTCTCGAAAACCACTTCGATCCGGTTTGTACGTTTTCGTGCGATAAAACGTTTTTCGGAGTCGAAGATGGAGCAGTGAAGTGCAAGGGCTAGTCGCTACTAATCCTGAGGATATTTCCAAAATGGATGTAGTAGGAATAGTGCCTTCGGTTCCGTTCGAACCCGGGACGGACTTGTATGGACGAATGCTTTCGGGACATCGTCAGCGGACGATGGGCATTCTAAGTGAAACGTTTTAAAGGTAACGTTAAGCCTCAAGCCTCATCAACCGGGAATGACTGAAAATCAGGGGATATGCAGCAAGGCTTCGTGGGTAGCCCCCACTGGAGAGTAAGGTCATCCCTGTCTAGAGGTTCCTTTTTATTTCGGCTTAGTGGTGCGGTTGCTGATCCCAACCGCGGGGTGATCTTATTCGGAATTGCCCATAGGTGATTCCGGTCTTGTGTTGCAGGGGACGAAGGGAGTAGTCCTCGGTACTGTGATCTAGACCACGTACTGTGATAGGTGGTACCCCAGTGCCTAGTCATTGTTGGAAATCCATTTTTCCCTACGAGCCTTTTACGAGTTTTGTTTGTATTACCCACTTCGGTGGCTAGTAGCTGGAATTTAATGAATGTAACAATTTCGGCTATTTTATAAGTATTTGTAAATAGACCCTATTATAATATCAGAGGATTTCTATAAAAAGAGTTTTAGCTATCGTAAGGTAAAAACCCGACATGTTTATTTGTGGCGTGGTCTTACGAGATGCTTTTGTTTTCAAAAGGATTTTTGAAACTTTAATAATCAATTGTGTGCATTATTATCAGCTGGTATTCCAGACTAACTCGGGTGTTATTTCATTATAATGCTCGGGTCAGACCGAGTATTATTGTTCAGGATAGGTTGCTATGGAGCAGGAGAGGAGCTGGAGTTCGAGACGTATTATATGTACCTATATATATATCCGCTGCTATGTTGTATGGTATGTCTGTTATGTGATGATTGATGTATGAGTTACTCTGATGATATGTTGTATAAACAGTTATAGATTTCATTTTGTGTAAAGATATATAGTTGCTATTATATTTTATTCCGCTGCGACTGTGAGATTCTGATATTGTTTAGTTTCTTCTTCTTCTATCTCTTTTCTTTAAACCTCAATGGTTCGTATTTCTGTTCCACTTGAGTCAATTAGGGTAGAATAATGTTGATTCAAGGGGTACGGATTTGCGGGTTGTCACAACAACACCCTTCGTAGGCGAAACACGAACAAACACGAGATCTCCCACAGAAAATTCTAATTTCCTTCTCCGGTTATCGGCATAGGATTTTTGTCTACTCTGGGCTTCTTTCATCCTATGACGAATAAGGTCAATCTTTTCTGTGTAATCACGAATAAAATCTGGACCTAAAACCAGCTTCTCACCGGTCTCAAGCCAACAAGAAGGAGATCGGCATGGCCTTCCGTAGAGTGCCTCAAAAGGTGCGATACCAATACTAGATCGGAAGCTATTATTATCGGAAAATTCAACAAGTGAAATATGATCTTTCCAACTTCCACCAAAATCAAGAACACAAGCACGAAGAAGATCTTCAAGAGTTTGATTCACACGCTCGGTTTGTCCATCGGACTGAGGATGATAAGCGGTGCTAAAATTAAGCTTCGTTCCCAAAGCTTTTTGAAAACTCTTCCAAAATCCACTAGTAAACAATGGATCGCGATCACTAACAATAGAAGTAGGAACACCATGTAATTTAACAATCTCTTTAACAAAGAGTTTGGCCAAAAGAGGAATGGTTCGGTTAGACCGAACGGGAATAAAATGGGTGGATTTAGTAAGTCTATCAACGATCACCCACAAGCTATCATGACCCGAACGAGAACGGGGAAGGCCATCCATAAAATCCATGGAAATTTGGACCCACTTCCAAATTGGAATTTCTAAAGGTTGCAATAACCCACCGGGCCTTTGATGTTCGACCTTAACGAGTTGGCACGTCATGCAACGCTTAATGAAGTTAGAGATGTCAAGTTTCATTCCCTCCCAATAATAAAGTCGCTTCATATCTGCGTACATTTTTCTACTTCCGGGATGAATGGTAAATTTAGAACGATGAGAATCTTCTAAAATATCTTTACGAAGATCACTAATATTTGGTACGATAAGTCTACCAAATCTCCGAATGCCGCCACGAGAATCGATATCAAAGTCTTTCAAACCTTCAATATCAATTTCATCCTTAATACTTTGGCCAAAAAGAGCCAATTCGGGATCTAGCCTTTGAGCTTCAAGAATGCAGTCCAAAAGAGAAGGATGAGCCTCAAGGCTACATAAAACAAATGATGAGCATAAATCGGATACGCGGTCTCGAAACTCACAAGTGGATAAGATCTCGAGATCGTTCCATTCGGATATCATCATAGAAACAACAGCTTGTTGTTTACGGCTAAGAGCATCGGCAACACGATTACCCTTACCGGGTGTATAAAGAGTATCAAGATCATAAGGAGCAAGGAACTCGAGCCAACGTTGTTGACGCAAATTAAGTTCCTTTTGAGAAAATAAATATTTCAAAGACTTATGATCCGTGTAAAGAACAAATTTCTCTCCTAAAAGATAATGACGCCAAATCCGAAGAGCGAAAACAATAGCCGCAAGTTCTAAATCATGAGTGGCATATCTAGTCTCAGCTGGCTTCAATTGCCTAGAAGCGTAAGCAACAACACGTTCTTTTTGCATAAGAACGACACCCAAACCAACCCGACTAGCATCGGTATAAACAACGAAATCTTGATTCCCCTCGGGAATAATAAGAATAGGAGCATCAGAAAGGAGTTCTTTTAATTTCTGAAAAGAAGCTTCACATTTTTCCGACCAAATGTATTTAACACCTTTCTTAGTCAAGCTAGTGAGAGGCACGACAATATTAGAAAAGTCTTTGATAAAACGACGGTAATAGCCCGCCAATCCGAGAAAACTACGAATCTCTGTCACACTCTCCGGTCTCTTCCAATCTTGAATCGCTTCAATCTTTGAAGGATCCATGGAAATTCCGGATTCGGAAATAATATGACCGAAAAACTTCACATGAGATTGCCAAAAGTGGCATTTAGAAAATTTTGCCCTTAATTGATTACTCCTAAGAGTTTCCAACACAATCTGAAGATGTTTTTCATGCTCCTCCTCGGTTTTAGAATACATAAGAATATCATCGATAAAGATAAGAACAAACCGACCGAGGAAGTCTTTGAAAACTCTGTTCATAAGGTCAACGAAATACGCCGGAGCATTCGTCAAACCAAATGGCATGACAATCCATTCATAAGATCCATAACGAGTACGGAACGAGGTCAATGGAATACTATCCTCTGCAATACGAAGCTGATGAAATCCAGTAGCCAAGTCTAATTGTGAAAAGACCTTAGCACCACTAAGCTGATCGAATAGATCATCAATCCGAGGTAAAGGATATTTATTTTTGATAGTAAGATCATTAAGCTTGCGGTAGTCAACGCAAAGCCTAAGTGTACTATCAGATTTCTTCACAAAAATAGCTGAAGCTCCCCAAGGCGAGGAACTAGAGCGAATAAATTGCTTCGTCTCCAATTCGGATAATTGTTTACGCATCTCCTCGTTTTCTTTATTGGACATACGATACGGAGGACGAGTGATAGGTTGAGCTCCAGGAATAAGATTAATTCGGAACTCAATTGCCCGCTTAGGTGGTAATCCTAAAACGGGTTCGAATATGTCGGAAAATTCACGAACGATGTGAATAAGAGAAATAATATCACCCTCATCATCGTCATCGTCATCACGAGGATTTAAAGAATATAAAGATGCGACCAAGCTGGAAACTGAATCTTGAAGATTAATAGAAATCTACTTAACAGATTGAGGATGTCGAAGATGAATAGTCCGCTCAGGACATAGGATATGAGCTTCACAACGGTTAAGCCAATCCATTCCCATAATCATTCCAAAGCCTAAATAACGCATGACATGCAAATCGGCTAGGAAAGGAAAATCACACAAAATAATCTCGACATCTTTACACAATAAACTGATTGTTGCGGATCCACCAACCGGATTCGCAATTCTCAAAGAAGTCATTAAACACAAAACATCCAAAGAAAAAGTATCAACAAGTTCTTTTGATATAAAAGAATGGGACGCACCCGTATCAAAAAGAACTCGAATAGGATGATCACGAAATAAAATAATTCCATCCAGAATAGAATGAGAAATACCTTGGCCACGAGATGTGTTGCCAGGTGCTTGAGCAACATTTAACTTTCCCTCCTTCTTGCCTTGAAGTTTGGGGCATGAAGATATAACATGACCGGGAACTTTGCAGTAGCGACAAGAGAGAGACTTTGGGCACTTGTTCGCATAATGGTCCTTCGAACCACAATTATAGCATTCCCCACGGCCAAAGGAAGAAGTCTTTGCCACGGAGGTTGCTTGCTTCCCTTTCTTATTGGGATAAGGTCCTTAGAATTTATTTGGCCTCTTCATGTTGTTGAAGTTTGGTTTGGAACCCACCACTTCAACATCATTCTCCCTATCCGCCTCTTCAAGACGAAGAGCGAAATCGACGAGTTGGTCAAAAGAAACTTCTAATTTTAGAAGTAATGGCTTCTTGAGATTTTTGCTTAAGCCATAGACGAACCTCTGGTTCTTCTTTAAAGGGGTGTTGATGTATTCAACCCCATATTTGGAAAGCGACTCGAAGGAGGCGACGTAATCAGTTACGGAGGACTCACCTTGAACAAGGTCTATAAAACGTCGAGCCAATGTCACTTTCTCAGCTTCTGGTACGAATTTCAACTCGAAGCGTTCCCGGAATTGCTCCCAGGTGAGATCCGCTTCATTAATCTCAGAAATAAGAAGCTCGTACCAGTCCAATGCCCTTTCTCGAAGCATACTAGAGGCCACCTGAACTCGGTGAGGGTCAATAAGATTCATGCGAGAAAAGATTCGATCGCATGACCTTAGCCAAGCCTGTACTTCAGTAATAGTTTCGGAAACTTTGAATGGCTCCCCACCCAAATTAGTGTAATCGCTGCACAAGCGTGCAA
Source organism: Allium cepa (assembly GCA_030765085.1). Taxonomy (NCBI): domain Eukaryota; kingdom Viridiplantae; phylum Streptophyta; class Magnoliopsida; order Asparagales; family Amaryllidaceae; genus Allium; species Allium cepa. The sequence continues at coordinate 177,939,421 of CM060946.1, forward strand.
ATCCTGACTTTGGGTGAGTAGGTTCCGGGTTAGCTCCAGCTGCTTGAGCATTAGTTACCAAATCAAGAAGCTGTTGAGCAGTCATAAAAACTCCATCCTGGGGTAGGGTACTAGATTGACCGGCGCTGGGACGGCCAGGTCTAACCATTTCTCTTCCTTTAGAAAGAAAGAAAGAAAGAAGAAGAAAAAGGTTATTCACCAAATGAATATCAAGCAATCTTCATAGATAAAACAAGGAATCATAAAGAAAATAGGATGAATCGGTACGAAGACTCGAATTAAATCCTAAAGCACGACTCCTAAGATGGACTCAGGACGATGATCCTTGTTATAATATTCCATATTGTTCCGAAGTTTGGCTCCGATACTAAGCTGTGACTCCCCACCTCTATACCCACGCTAGCCAAGAACATTACGGTGAATGCTGTCGACTAGCACGGAGAATAAGGTTGTTGAGGAGCGACCATCCGTATAATTACTTTGTGTGAGCACCGATACGTCAGATAGTATAACATGCAATACTTTATCAAGAGGAAATCCGACATACCGACACAAACTCAAAGCTACTACGCAGTGGCTATAATATCTTTGGAAAAAAAATACAGAAATAAACAAAACATAAATCAGTCACAGATAATTCATATCACAAAGGCGGAAGAAGATATGAATATAATTAACACATGGAAGTGTATATCAGAGTAGTGGTCACTAAAGATCCACAATAATACAAAAGAATAGCAACACGTGCTATACAAAAGAGTAAGTATACATCATAGAGTCTATATCTCAAGTGTATATAACAAAATAAACTATTAATTTAAGTAGTTTGCCAAAAGTCAGAGAAATCAGTCCCAGGGGAGAAGTCAAGAAGAAGCACCTGTAACATCTCGGTCTGACCCGAGTATTATTTAATAAGAAAATAATAAACGGATCAGTCTAACTATAAACATCAGATGAAACGATATAGAATAAGAGATATGACTAAGCACATAATAATCACAATGCCAAGCTGTGATATATATATAAGTAGTTGAAAATCATCAAGGGATTATTCAATGTCACCAAATCTACATAAGAATCATAGAAATGCCATACTCCTTATTTCTTTCATCACACCACAAATATTGACGATTATATCAATGTCAATCACAAAAGTCAATGACACACAAATTCACCAATGCACAAATATTGACAATAACATCAATGTCAATCACAAAAGTCAATGACACACAAATTCCAGAATTCAATATGCGAAATCCAGAAATTACAAAAGTCAATGACGCACAAATTCACCAATGCACAAATATTGATAAAACTTATCAATGGAAATCACGGAAATTGGTGAAACAGAAATTCTAGAAATCATCTCAAGAAATCCAGAAATCACAAAGGGGGGAGGCCTATCACAAACGGGAGCATAAAGCCCACCAACACGTGTATCACAAACGGAATGCTAATTCCATGGTTGCTAACCATCACAAATTGAGCCGAAGCTCCACAAACGGCCCGAAGACCATGGGTTGCTACCCCACCAAATTGAGTCGAAACTCCACAAAACGGGGTTTAGTCTCCCTCGCAGACAAAGAGACATCGCACATTGCTAGTCTAAATCACAAAGATGATCGTCATGATCAACGAGAAGTGTCAATTACACTAAGCTAGTAAATATTTGAGTTTAGCTTCATGCCCCATAACCACTTGCTTAACTTAAATATTGACGAACAAACTATAGATCTCCACTATAAAATTGTCACAAGGGATTCAATCGAACAAGTCCAAGAATTAACCAACAAAGTGAACGCAAGCGTTTCATACCACTTGTTTTACTAAGTCGTTTAATTAGATTTCTCATACGAGTGAGGTAAAGGTTTGTATATACTAATAGATTGGAAAACGGTTTTATAAACGAATTTGGTATTAAAATAGCATTGAAATCGTTTGAGGAAAGAGTTTTGATATTTACTACTAGTATACAAAACCTTTATATTTTTAAAGTGACAAATCACGAAGAAGATTGTAAGAACAATCAATCACTAAAATTCACATACGAAGACGTGAATAAAATCCAAAGAAATCGATAAAGGATCCATTGAAATGGATATTCAAAAATCCCTAAAAAGAGTCATCAAAGTCATAATAAATGATAACAACAACTAAGAAACAACTCGAATCGATCAAAGTTGGAAATTCACGCGACTAGGCGAAAATAGGCAAAATGCATCAGGTCGGTCAGCCGGCTACAGAGCTCGGTCGACCGAACCCTGTTTTGAAAACTTCTCGGGCATCAGGTCGGTCGACCGAACCAGGGGGGTCGGTCGGCCGAACCAGAAACAGAGAAGTGCAACTGCACTTTTACTAGCAGGTCGGTCGACCGGACCAGGGGGGTCGGTCGGCCGAACCTGATGCTCTGCAAATTGATGCCCATAAATTGATATGCAACCTCCACCAATTCGCAACCGAACGAGCACGGACGCTAGGGAATTATGCCTAACGGCTACCCGGCCCTATTGGCTCCTCGATGCATCACCAAAAACACATTTGAACCTCAAAGCTATGATTTTTAAGGATTTGGCTTTCAAACACTAAAATTGGAATATTCTCAAAAGCAATCCAAATCAAAAGCAATTGCACAAGAATAAGTGTTAGGAATTTATACCTAACAATAGAAGATAATTCATAGACTTAGATGTGAGATTAAAAATCTCACCTTTTCACAAAATCACACAAGAAGAAGCTTGAAAGCAAATGGAGAATCAACCTCTCTTCAACACAACCCAAATGAGCTTGAATCTATGCCCAAAACAAGGACATTCCCAAAATTAGGTTTAGGAATTTCTGAAATTGGTAAGAGAATAAGTTGGAGAAGAAGAAGAGAATGCTTACCAATGGGTTCTCTTGAATTTGGAGCTAGGAATTTGATTTGCAAAAGAAAACTAGGGTTTTGGAGTTTTAATTTCCAATCTCACCCACCATTAATGCCTTAGAACTGAAAAGAGAAGAAAATGAGGGTGAGTGGGGAAGAGTGGCTCAGATTTGAGCATAAGTTAACATAGGGCTGAGCCCAAAACCAAACCCAAAGTGAAAAGTAGCAAAAATCAACTTTCTCCAAACATATCGAAGCTTATACTCAAAAAGGTCGCAAACGGCATTTTAAACTCAATGGGAGTGGTCCCGAGTCCTAATTCGACCGTATGCAAAAAGTAGCTTTTCGGACTAAAATCCGACTAACGATGAAATATTTAAATAAAATATTTAAATATAAAATCGATAAATATGCGGGTTGTTACAGTAAGTTAAATCAACAGGGATAAATATAAGTGCAGTAACTTAAAAGATGCTCGGGATTCACATCTCTTAAGGGTCCGTTAAACATTTACTATGTAGTATATTTCGCTATTATAATAGTGTCTATTTGTAAGGTAAACTTACTTTTAAATAGTGTTAAGGAGTTACCCAATCTCCCCCTTAACGTAATAATAGTCCCAGTAGTCCATCCAATATCATAGTCCCTCCTGATCGGGAACCACCAGAGGATACCACACGGGCTACGGGAGAAATCCAAACTCGTACAAGGCGCGATAGGGTAGGTGACACGGCACAACTAGGCAATGCCAGGGTAGATATACCAATTACGCTTCCGGGTCGGTGGTAACACGCAGCGCGCAGCTACCGCCCACCTCGAACAAACTCCCCCAAATCAAAGAAATCAAAAGTGAAGGTGGCCACCGAATCAATCCAAAGTCTGAGTATAGTATCGAAGGGAAGTGTCCGATCAAAAGTGCTACCTTATTAACCCGTCAATCGCTCATGTTTTTAGCCACCTTATGCCAACTCACAGGAGTTGGGTCCACGTATTTACCTTACAGGAAACGCCGCCACCAACCTGCTTCATTATGGAATCTCCACCGCGTACACTGTTGTTAAAGTGGTTTTCGGAGTTGGCAGAGAGTATGACAACTTCCGATCCCGTTTAACAACCAAACATTATTATAACACCGCGGTCATTTAAAAATAATTTTACTTTCAAAACCAGAATAAAATATCTATTTCAAAACCGTATAAATACGATATCCTTTCCATTACAAAACGAACTCATTTGATATTATTTTTATAAACCCCAAATTAATATAATATCATTTCATTTCAAATATATTTCTTTCCAAAATCATATTACTTTAAAATTTATAATAATTGAAAACCAAACATTTGAATTATAACTTTCAAACATAAAACTACGAAATTTCTAGCTTTTTAAACCATAACTTTCAAAACTTGGATGGTTTGAATATTCAAACGGTATATAAAATAAAATAGTTTGCAATTAAAATTTATTTATAAAATAAAATAATTTCCACGGCTTATAATTTATTTCATTTAAAATTAAGCGAAAATCCATAAATTTCAAAATCGCTTTAAGTTTTCAATAACCACTTCAGTTTCAATATATTTCAAACTTTGAATATTAAACAATTGGAACTAAGGTTGGAAATTTCTATTTACAATTTAAAGTCCTATTATTTAGTTTGAAATATTTGCATAATAAACCCATAATCAATTAAGTAAAACTCAAATTAATTTTATCTAAAAATATTCCTTCAATTTATTTATACTAGAAATATCCATTTATTTCATCTTGAAATAAAATCCAGTTATAAATATCATACCCTTATTTTTAAAAAATCCCAAGTTAATAAATTCTACATCAACTTATGAAGTTAAATTCTTAATTAAGCTTAATTCCAAATAAAATTTTCAATTAACTCCCAATATTAATTGGTTTAAATCATTTAAAACTCTATATATTCTCAATATCTTAACATGTACTTAACCATATAATATAAAATAATCAAACTCCAATATTCATCTTATTTATTTTATTTAACAAATTTATACACAGCTTAAATTCAATAATTTAACTATAGATGTATATAAAATAAGATCTTATACAAGATCAAAAATTAATATTTATTAAACCATATCCTATCCAAAACCATAAATCCTTTCAAAAGTAATGTTATATATATACTACGGTGCCTGTATACAATTTTCTATCCTATGGTCAAGTGATACAGATATTTATCATTTCAATCCGCAATTTAATAATAAAATGCGGTTGTATATCATTTCAAACCGCAATCCCAAATGAATTAAATGCATAACAACTTGCAGTTAATATAAATAAACGTCCATTCATCCGAATATCAATCATCAACCATTTATTACAAACCATCATCCAATTTAAACAAACATCAATATAGAGCATATAAAATATAACAGGTACTAAATAACATGTATTAACTAACAGTTTATATTCAATAATAAATTTATTAACTATTTAACTAGCAGTTTATATGCAAATAAATAAATTTTAACAGTCAAATTTATATGCAATAATAAAATTAATTAACAGTTAAATTAAAAAAAATTGATGTAACTGAGATGATGAAAAAATCATGCCAAACAGTCATAAATAAATTTCTATAAATTTCTACTCATATCTTAAACCAATTTAACAAACATAAGAAACCTTAGAAGTTGTGAGTGGGTTAAAACACTCACCTTTGATTTAGCCTGTAACGACCCTGGATTTTGGCCCTATTTATTTTTATAAATATTAAAATCAATTTAAATCAAATGTATACTTATTCATTTGAAACGGATATAATTTTGAGATAATTGCCATTATTTATATAAATGGTATTTTTAAAAAGGAAATTGATTTGGAAGTTTAATAAATTTTCTCAATAATGTTCATAATAAAATTTGTCTTTTATGATTGAATTAAAATATCTTACTTTGTTTATATTTAGTAAGTATACATATGTATGATAATAATTTTTGAAATAAAATTAAAATATAAATGTGAAATATAAGTCAAACTTATGCATATAATTTTAAATAAAATACAAATGGAGATAAATATAAATAAGTATAAATGTAAATAAATCATATTATTCATAATTTAAATATTTGTAGTTAAATACAAATAAAATAAATATAAAGAAGGAGTAAACTCATAAATCTAATTTAAATATTGACAGTTAAAATATAAATATAAGAATATTAACTATAACACATGAATATAACTAAATTAAGAACAAAGTATAGAATAGAAGAAAATAATAATATAATATAAAAAAAAAATAACATAAATAGAATTAAAATAGACAAACAAGCATACAACATAACCTTAAAAGTCGTAAGCAAAATAAAATGGAATATGACACATATATGCAAAATATTCAAACTAGAAGCTGTCAAAAACAAATACGTATGAACACATCTTCTTTCACAAGCCTTAGACCTACTTGCAAGTATACTAATCAATTTCATATAAAATATTTAATGTCAGAGAAGATATAACATAGCAAAACATTATAACTATGCAAATATTTTAATAGTTATGCTGACATACAAAATTCTTTTACATAGCTTCTTGTGTAAGCCTGCAAAGTGAAAGAGAACAAACAAATATATTTATGCATAGTACAATAATTATATACAAAATAACTTCATACGGCCAACATAATAATTTTGTAAACATATGTAGGAGGCAAAACATTTAATTGTTATCTCTCAGCCGAAATTTCATAATACATCTCAGGCTTTAGTACATAACAATAAAATAAAAATAAAGCAAGATATTTTGTCAAGTAAAAGCTTGTTCAAGAAGACATGTTGTTCAAAGTTATTAATATGTATGCATCTGTACTTACCATTGAGTTCAGTCATAACTAAAAAAAAAAGTGAAACCAGAGGAAAACTGAAACAAGAAAAGAGAAACATACTCAAATCAAAAAGAAAAAGGCAGATTCATGGATAAACTCAGGTTATTCCATCTGCAGTTTTCAAGTCATAAGAGGGCTTGTTGTTCAACAATTATTGGAGGTGAGTAAACTTAACTTTTCTCAAGCATAAGTTAATTATATCAGTAAGAACATTCATGAGAATTATTGGCATGTTCTTTGTTTTGATATGTGTCTGAGATTATATACAAGTTGAACTTGGAATATTGAAGATGCTGAACTATGCTTTTTGTTACAGGGTTGAAACAATTAAAATTTGAATTGTTTTCATTTGATTATAGTAAGTTTAAATTTGTTTCCATCAAAAACTTGTTGCGTGAACTTCAATCGGAAGATTTTTGTGAAAACTGTACCAACATATTAGTAATTTTTATTTTTATTTTTGTTGTTTTCACTGTTTAAAGTCAAGCAAGAAAACATAGGTAAATTCAATCATATAAAAAGCTAATTTAAACTTATATCTTGAATTATGACTACAAGTTATGATTTTTAAAATTTGAATGAGGAATTATAGCTCAATATATTAAGAGCGGCTTGATGTTGAACAAAAATTGAACTTTTATCAAATTCGAGAAAATTACTCATTATAAAATACTGAAATTCGAATCGAAGCAAGTATGAATGTATGTGATCTTAGGAAAAATATTCAATAATTTTTCCATTGCATAGAAATCGAATACGAGATCAACATGGGGTTTTCTGCGCGTTTTTGTACCTGTCAGTAAAATATGAAATTCGTCTCGTACCTATGACCGAGTGAATCGAGGCTTGGTGGGAAGGTTTCTGGTGACGTTGACAAGGTGTGGCCGAGATGGCATCACCTCTGGTGAACCGTGTTGGGTAGCGCGACATTGGTTGCAGAGAGGTTGTTGTTTTACTTTCGTTCGTACTGCATCTTTTTGAATTTGAAGTTTGGGTGATATTTCAACTGTGGTTTTCTTATATTCGTTCTATTTGAGATTTGCCTGAAGCGTTGGAAGATTTCCGGAGCCATAAGAGGCGATGTACACGTGTACGGCACTGAGGTGTATCAGTGTTTGAAGTTGGGAAGAAGAGGGCGCTGGCTCGAGTCAATCTCGAGAATAAGGAACAATTGCTTCGGGTTTTCGTGTGAGTTTGAGTGCGAAATACTCTGTTGATTATCTTTTACTTAAGTTTAATTGAAACTTGCTGTAAAATTTAAAATGAGGGAAGAAGGGGGAAGTCGCATGCCGGGGTGGTGACTCGGTGGATTGGGTGAGTTTCTCGAAGCGTTACGTGAGTTGTAACTGGGGAGATCTCAGGGTTTTAACAGTGAAGGCTCGGTTTCTTCAAACTGTAGTTTTTAACTCCTACTCATGTTTAAAAGTATAAACTTAAAAATAAAGAAAGGGGGAGAAGATGAAGTTGCATGGGAATGGAGGGGAGACTAGGGGAAATCCTGTATGCAACTCGAAGGGCACTCGAGTAAGGACGGGGGAAGCCTCGGGTTAATATTAGCTTTGAACTATTGTTTTTAAAATAAAAGGGGAGTTAGGTAAATTTTGGGTTTTCCAGGATTTAAACAGTGTAAGTTAATAAATGTTGACAATTAGAATTATTTTTATATACTAGTTTAATTATTAGTTATTGCATAACAATGTCTAAACTGTTAACTAATATTTTATTAAGTGATTAATTTAAGTTAATATAAGATTCATTATCGTTTGAGATTATAATTAATAATAAGTTAGTCTCCAAAATTTAAGGAAGACTTTTAGTGTCTAATTTAGTTGAACAACTAATATTAATTAATTATTTTAGAAAGAAACTGAGGATAATTACATCAGAATTATAATTAGAGATTCGTTAATCAATGAACTTTGTGATTGATTAAATTGTAATTAACTACTTAAGTTAATTAATGAATGCTTAATAGATGATTAATTAGGTAATTTAATTACGAATTAATAATTAATTAATTAAGTAACTAATGGTTAATCAATGGATAATTAAGTTTTATAAGTTAAAAATAAAGTTATTAATTATTAATTAGGAGTAATTAACTAAGCAATTAAGATATAATTATTAATTAAGAGTTGATTATTAATTAAATAATTTAAAATAGAATAAGTAATGAGTTATTGACTAATGATTAATCTAACAGGATTAAGAGGTTAATCCTCAAGTAATTGGTTTAATTGAATTGACTAAATTTAGAATTCAAGATGATTGCTTATGGATGTTGTATGTATTGTATATTTGCGTGTGATGTTTATTGATGATATTCTGTGATGCTCTCTGATATGCTTTAATATATCCATGGCAATTGTGTATGATTTATCTGTGATAAATGTTATATGAATTTAATCATTGAATTAAACTGTTTAAGTTAATTAGACAACTTGGCCTTTAAAATGGCGTTTGGATTTCGATGAGACCGGGATCGGGTATTCAATTGATATTCCGAAAACCACATCGATCCAAATTAAACGATAGGTCGTGAATTCTCATGTGAAGATCGAGATGGTGTTTTCAGAATGCAAGGGTTATCGTCGTTGACTCTGAGGGTGATTCCAAAATGAGTGTAATGAGATAATGCCTTCTGTTTCGTTCGAACCCGGAACGAACTTTTATGGATTGAATGCTTTCAACACATCGTTAGGCGGACGATGAGCATTCCAAGATATTTGTCCTATAAAGTTAATCGCAGCCTCAAGCCTCATCAACCGGGAATGGCTAAAACAGGGGAGGTGCAGCAAGGTTAGGTGGGTCATGCCCAGGCAGGATGAGATATACCCCTGTCTAGATGTTCCTTTATTTCGGCTGTGTGGGCGGTTGGAATTGCGCACCAACTGCGGGGTTATCTTGTTCGGGACTGTTCGGTAAGGAATGGTTCCGGCCTTGTGTTGCAGGGGAGTTAGGTGGCTCCTCGGTACTGTGATCTAGACCACGTACTGTGACGGGCGGTACCCCAGTAGCCTTGCCATTGTATGTGATCCAATTTCCAATAAGCGCCGTACGTTTTGATTTTGCCCAACTACGTTGGAATGTGAGATGTAAGCATTTCAGCTATTTCTATATTTTACTTGAAAACCCTAGACACTATTATAATATCACTGGATTTCCTATAAAATGTTTTGGTTAGCATAAGGTAAAAACTTACCCGTATTTATTTGTGGGGAGTCTTACGTGATACCTTTGTTTTTAAAAGGTTTTCAAAGTTAAACAATTTAAACCGTTTACTCATACCAGACCCATGTCTGACCCGGAGTTTATTTTTGTTTTCATAAACTTTCGGGTACCCAAATATTTATGGGTAGCTAAGGGATTCAGGTTGGCTTTGTCAAATTCTGGGGGAGCAATGGAGCAGGAGGCTTCAGCATTGTAGATATCTATCTAGTTCCGCTGTGTTAGTTGATGTATACTGTATCTCTGATTTTTATAGTGACAGATGTATGTATGATTGTCATGTGTATTGATATTATATAACTCTGATATATGTAAATCTATGTAATAGATATGTGATATATTATATTTTGTTCCGTTCCGCTGTGAGATTCTGATGTTTTGTTTCTTTCTTTTCAATTCTTTTCTATTTCTATCCCTTTCTTTCTTACTGGTGATGCGTCTTTCTGGTAGTTAGAAGGGCGGGTCATCACACTTGGTATCAGAGCCCTAAGTTGAGTGAGTACCTAGGCTCTTAAGTGATTTCTTTCTTGAGAGAGCGTATTTGTAATTTTGATATATATATATATATATATATATATATATATATATATATATTTATTTATTTCTACCTATTTATTGGGTTACCTGTTCGGGTTTTCCAATTTAAGTTATAAAGGTAGATAAGATAGTGGTGTGTGTAACACGACTACCGATGGTTTGAGTTTTGAATATTTGTAGTTGGAGTGTATATGTCGAGACTGTAGACCTATTACCGTCTCGAGTGAGCTTTGGGGTGATGTGAGAATTTCATTGTTGGAATGTAATTTTGGATGAGCTTGAGTTTGGATCTGTCGGAAGGACATGACCAAATCATGATATCTTGATATCTCAGGGTGTAGTAGCTGTGCAATGAGACACAGTGAGTTTGGATGTCTCCGAAGATGTTTCTTTGGAACAAGTTAAGGAAGTATGTCTGTTTCAGAATTGTGACCAAGTTCAGTAGGGTATTTTTGTTTGATTGAGGCCCGAGTTTCTCGTAGAGCTTTGAATGGAAGTCTTTGGTCATCGAGGTTAGCCATATAGCTTGAAGTGTTCTGTGTGCTGTCGAGGAGGTTATTGATTAGCAGTTTTCTTGAGGTGATTTCAGAAGTAGCAGAGTGGATTGATCCGAACAGTATATGACTGTTCTGGATTGTGAAGGGAGAACATACTTATTTGGGTAGAATTACCAGGGTTTTGTACGACAATTCTAGAATTCATTTGAGTAGTCTTTTATTGGAGTTGGGACTTCTCAAGAGAAGTTTAAGTTATTGATGTGATTCAAATTGTTTGTCTTCCCATCGAGAGATAGAGTTTCGTGTTGATTTGATTTCAGGGTAGTGCTAGTGATTCAGTCTAGTTGGAGAATGGCTCCGAGAAAGGAAGTAGAGTTAGTTGAGCAGATTTAGGATCGATAAGAGTATGAATAAGTTTGTTTTAGTATATTCTAAGTTTGAAGAAGAGCTTAAGCTGTATTCGAGAATGGTGTTGGAAATACTGAGGAAGTATGTTTTGAAGGCGAGTTCTTTAAGTGCCATTTTTGGAAACCAGAAGTTATTTTGAGGCACATTATTTTGGGTGAAGATATCTCTGTAGACGCAGCGAAGGGAGAATCTATTCTTCGAATGGAAGACGAGGCTAACCAGAGCTCCAGTGATTGTTATTTCGGGAAGGAAAAGGAAGATTTGGAATTTATACGAATGCTTGTATAATTGATTTGGGAAGTAGTGTTGATGCAAGAGTGGAGAGTTACTGCATATGCGTGACAGCAATTAAAGCAACATGAAGGGAACTACGCTACACATGACCTTAAGTAGTTATCCATTGTGTTTGTTTTGAGATTTGGAGGCACTAACTGTTGGGAGAGAATTTGAGGTATTAACGGATCACAAAACCATTGGATTTTTTTTTCTCTAAGAGGATTTTAATTTGAGGCAGCCGTGGCGAGTCGAATTTCTGACCTCATATGATATGGATATGTTGTGTACCCAGGAGAAGCGAATGTTGTGGTTGATGCTCTTAGTAGGAATGCAGTTTTGTTCTTTTGGAACTTGTTTCTTCTCTCAAGGGCAGAATCATAAGTAAGCAAAAGGGAGGATAGATCTTTTAAGGAATTGATTCTTAAACTAAAGATGGAAGGTGTTCAAATTTTAAGGTAGATGATCAAGGTGCTTAAAGGAATAGTGTACATGTGCGTGCTTGATAGGGGTGAATTGAGGCAATAAGTTTTAGCTAAATGACATCATTCCAAACTGAATATTCACCCGGAATTTTTAAGATGTATAAAGATACGAGAAGAATTTTCTGGAGATCGAGCATGAAGAGGGTCGTAGTTGCTTTCGTTTATAGTTGTACTTTCTATCAGTTAGTTAAGGTGATCATTAGAAGTTGTCCAAGATTATTGCAATCTTTAGAAATCTTAGATGGAAGTGGGAGATGATTCCGACGGATTTCAACGACGGTTTTCCAAGAAACGAAAAGAAGCGATGGAATATGGATTATTGTGGATAAATTAACTAAGAATGCTCATTATATACTAGTTCGATAACTCGTACTACAGTTTCAGGTCAAAAATTTTCTTGAGGAAAATAGTAAAATTGCTTGGTGTTCCTGTTAGCATAATAAGTGATCGTGACCCTATTTTTCATCAGCAAATTTCTGTAGGGTTCTACAATTGACTTTGGGATCGAGTTTGAAATTTAATACAGCCTATCATCCTCATACGGACGGACAGAGAGACTGAACCGTATTTTAGAGGATATGCGGTAAGTTTGAGTTTTGGATTTTGGTGAATTATGGAAAGACTATCTTGTGTTTGGACCAGTTTTGATTTGTGAAGTTTCCGCTTAGATTAGATTTATCAAAGGATTGATAAGAGCTTCCCAAGACCGTTAGAATAAGTAAGCAGATAAGAAGGAGACAATTGGAATTTGAGTTTGGTAATTTGTTTTGACCAAAGTTTCCCGATTAAAAAGGAAGTATTAGATTCGGAAGGCGGAAAAAAAAATATTTGACCTGAGTTATATCGGACCATTTCGGATATTGAAAAGATTGGAACTGTAGCTTGCAGAGTCGAATTGTCAGAACAAATGTCTGGAATTCATAGTGTCTTCTGTGTGACCCATCTAAAGGAATTTGTTCTTGATTCAGTATTAGTTGCAGAATCAATAGTACAAGAAGACTTGAAAGATGAGCCGAATGTGACTGTGGATAGAGATTTAGTTCGGATTTGTTAATTAAGGTGAGAGGCAACTCAGGAGTATAGTAGGGTAGCTTGTCATAGTATAGTGGAGCGAGGATTCCGGAGTTTTCACCCAGGAAACTCTGGATAGTTTTAGAAAAGCTTATTTGGATTTGTGTCTGGATGGCTAGCGATGTTTGTTAGGATAAATTGTTGGTTGTTTGTTAATATATGAATGATATGTATGTTTGAATGGTTGATATGACAACTTTAAATTATCTTTGTTTTAAATTTCGGGGACGAAATTCTTTTAAGGGGGAGGAATGTAACGACCCTGGATTTTGGCCCTATTTATTTTTATAAATATTCAAATCAATTTAAATAAAATGTATACTTATTCATTTGAAACGGATATAATTTTGAGATAATTGCCATTGTTTATATAAATGGTATTTTTAAAAAGGAAATTGATTTGGAAGTATAATAAATTTTCTCAATAAGGTTCATAATAAAATTTGTCTTTTATGATTGAATTAAAATATCTTACTTTGTTTATATTTAGTAAGTATACATATGTATGATAATAATGTTTGAAATAAAATTAAAATATAGATGTGAAATATAAGTCAAACTTATGCATATAATTTTAAATAAAATACAAACGGAGATAAATATAAATAAGTATAAATGTAAATAAATCATATTATTCATAATTTAAATATTTATAGTTAAATACAAACAAAATAAATATAAAGAAGGAGTAAACTCACAAATCTAATTTAAATATTGACAGTTAAAATATAAATATAAGAATATTAACTATAACACATGAATATAACTAAATTAAGAACAAAGTATAGAATAGAAGAAAATAATAATAGTAATAATATAATATAAAATAAAATAACATAAATAGAATTAAAATAGACAAACAAGCATACAACATAACCTTAAAAGTTGTAAGCAAAATAAAATGGAATATGACACATATATGCAAAATAACTAGAAGCTGTCAAAAACAAATACATATGAACACATCTTCTTTCACAAGCCTTAGACCTACTTGCAAGTATACTAATCAATTTAATATAAAATATTTAATGTCAGAGAAGATATAACATAGCAAAACATGATAACTATGCAAATATTTTAATAGTTATGCTGACATACAAAATTCTTTTACATAGCTTCTTGTGTAAGCCTGCAAAGTGAAAGAGAACAAACCAATATATTTATGCATAGTACAATAATTATATACGAAATATCTTCATACGGCCAACATAATAATTTTGTAAACATATGTAGGAGGCAAAACATTTAATTGTTATCTCTCAGCCGAAATTTCATAATACATCTCAGGCTTTAGTACATAACAATAAAATAAAAATAAAGCAAGATAGTTTGTCTAGTAAAAGCTTGTTCAAGAAGACATGTTGTTCAAAGTTATTAATATGTATGCATCTGTACTTACCATTGAGTTCAGTCATAACTAAAAAAAAAAGTGAAATTAGAGGAAAACTGAAACAAGAAAAGAGAAACATATTCAAATCAAAAAGAAAAAGGCAGATTCATGGATAAACTCAGGTTATTCCATCTGCAGTTTTCAAGTCATAAGAGGGCTTGTTGTTCAACAATTATTGGAGGTGAGTAAACTTAACTTTTCTCAAGCATAAGTTAATTATATCAGTAAGAACATTCATGAGAATTTTTGGCATGTGCTTTGTTTTGATATGTGTCTGAGATTATATACAAGTTGAACCTGGAATATTGAAGATGTTGAACTATGCTTTGTGTTACAGGGTTGAAACAATTAAAATTTGAATTGTTTTCATTTGATTATAGTAAGTTTAAATTCGTTTCCATCAAAAACTTGTTGCATGAACTTCAATCAGAAGATTTTTGTGAAAACTGTACCAACATATTAGTAATTTTTGTTTTTATTTTTGTTGTTTTCTCTGTTTACAGTCAAGCAAGAAAACATAGGTAAATTCAATCATATAAAAAGCTAATTTAAACTTATATCTTGAATTATGACTACAAGTTATGATTTTTAAAATTTGAATGAGGAATTATAGCTCAATATATTAAGAGCAGCTTGATGTTGAACAAAAATTGAACTTCTATCAAATTCGAGAAAATTACTCATTATAAAATACTGAAATTCGAATCGAAGCAAGTATGAATGTATGTGATCTTAGGAAAAATATTCAATAATTTTTCCATTGCATAGAAATCGAATACGAGATTAACATAGGGTTTTCTGCACGTTTTTGTACCTGTCTGTAAAATATGAAATTCATCTCGTACCTATGACCGAGTGAATCGAGGCTTGGTGGGAAGGTTTCTGGTGACGTTGACAAGGTGTGGTCGAGATGGCATCGCCTCTGGTGAACCGTGTTGGGTGGCGCGACGTTGGTTGCAGAGAGGTTGTTGTTTTACTTTCGTTCATACTACATCTTTTTGAATTTGAAGTTTGGGTGATATTTCAACTGTGGTTTTCTTATATTCGTGCTATTTGAGATTTGCCTGAAGCGTTGGAAGATTGCCGGAGCCATGAGCGACGATGTACATGTGTACGGCACTGAGGTGTATCAGTGTTTGAAGTTGGGAAGAAGAGGGCGCTGGCTCGAGTCAATCTCGAGAATAAGGAACGATTGCTTCGGGTTTTCGTGTGAGTTTGAGTGCGAAATACTCTGTTGATTATCTTCTACTTAAGTTTAATTGAAACTTGCTGTAAAATTTAAAATGAGGGAAGAAGGGGGAAATCGCATGCCGGGGTGGTGACTCGGTGGATTGGGTGAGTTTCTCGAAGCGTTACGCGAGTTGTAACTGGGGAGATCTCAGGGTTTTAACAGTGAAGGCTCGGTTTCTTCAAACTGTAGTTTTTAACTCCTGCTCATGTTTAAAAGTATAAACTTAAAAATAAAGAAAGGGGGAGAAGATGAAGTTGCGTGGGAATGGAGGGGAGACTAGGGGAAATCCTGTATGCAACTCGAAGGGCACTCGAGTAAGGACGGGGGAAGCCTCGGGTTAATATTAGCTTTGAACTGTTATTTTTAAAATAAAAGGGGAGTTAGGTAAATTTTGGGTTTTCCAGGATTTAAACAGTGTAAGTTAATAAATGTTGACAATTAGAATTATTTTTATATACTAGTTTAATTATTAGTTATTGTATAACAATGTCTAAACTCCTAACTAATATTTTATTAAGTGATTAATTTAAGTTAATATAAGATTCATTATCGTTTGAGATTATAATTAATAATAAGTTAGTCTCCAAAATTTAAGGAAGACTTTTAGTGTCTAATTTAGTTGAACAACTAATATTAATTAATTATTTTAGAAAGAAACTAAGGATAATTACATTAGAATTATAATTAGGGATTCGTTAATCAATGAACTTTGTGATTGATTAAATTGTAATTAACTACTTAAGTTAATTAATGAATGCTTAATAGATGATTAATTAGGTATTTAATTACGAATTAATAATTAGTTAATTAAGTAACTAATGGTTAATCAATGGATAATTAAGTTTTATAAGTTAAAAATAAAGTAATTAATTAATAATTAGGAGTAATTAACTAAGTAATTAAGATATAATTATTAATTAAGAGTTGATTATTAATTAAATAATTTAAAATAGAATAAGTAACGAGTTATTGACTAATGATTAATCTAACAGGATTAAGAGGTTAATCCTCAAGTAATTGGTTTAATTGAATTGACTAAATTTAGAATTCAAGATGATTGCTTATGGATGTTGTATGTATTGTATATTTGCTTGTGATGTTTATTGATGATATTCTGTGATGCTCTTTGATATGCTTTAATATATCCATGGCAATTGTGTATGATTTATCTGTGATAAATGTTATATGAATTTAATCATTGAATTAAACTGTTTATGTTAATTAGACAACTTGGCCTTTAAAATGGCGTTTGGATTTCGATGAGACCGGGATCGGGTATCCAATTGATATTCCGGAAACCACATCGATCCAAATTAAACGATAGGTCGTGAATTCTCAAGTGAAGATCGAGATGGTGTTTTCAGAATGCAAGGGTTATCGTCATTGACTCTGAGGGTGATTCCAAAATGAGTGTAACGAGATAATGCCTTCGGTTTCGTTCGAACCCGAAATGAACTTGTATGGATTGAATGCTTTCAACACATCATCAGGCGGACGATGAGCATTCTAAGATATTTGTCCTATAAAGGTAATCGCAGCCTCAAGCCTCATCAACCGGGAATGGCTAAAACAGGGGAGGTGCAGCAAGGTTAGGTGGGTCATGCCCAAGCAGGACGCGATATACCCCTGTCTAGATGTTCCTTTATTTCGGCTGTATAGGCGGTTGGAATTGCGCACCAACTGCGGGGTTATCTTGTTCGGGACTGTTCAGTAAGGAATGGTTCCATCCTTGTGTTGCAGGGGAGTTAGGGTGGCTCCTCGGTACTGTGATCTAGACCACGTACTGTGACGGGCGGTACCCCAGTAGCCCTGCCATTGTATGGGATCCAATTTCCAATAAGCGCCGTACGTTTTGATTTTGCCCAACTACGTTGGAATGTGAGATGTAAGCATTTCAGCTATTTCTGTATTTTACTTGAAAACCCTATACACTATTATAATATCACTGGATTTCCTATAAAATGTTTTGGTTAGCGTAAGGTAATAACTTACCCGTATTTATTTGTGGGGAGTCTTACGTGATACCTTTGTTTTTAAAAGGTTTTCAAAGTTAAACAATTTAAACCGTTTACTCATACCAGACCCATGTCTGACCCGGAGTTCATTTTTGTTTTCATAAACTTTCGGGTACCCAAATTTTTACGGGTAGCCAAGGGATTCAGGTTGGCTTCGTCAAATTCTGGAGGAGCAATGGAGCAGGAGGCTTCAGCGTTGTAGATATCTATCTAGTTCCGCTGTGTTAGTTGATGTATACTGTATCTATGATGTTTATAGTGACAGATGTACATATGATTGTCATGTGTATTGATATTATATAACTCTGATATATGTAAATCTATGTAATAGATATGTGATATATTATATTTTGTTCCGTTCCGCTGTGAGATTCTGATGTATTGTTTCTTTCTTTTCTATTCTTTTCTATTTCTATCCCTTTCTTTCTTAATGGTGATGCGTCTTTCTGGTAGTTAGAAGGGCGGGTCATCACATAGCCCATAAAAATCCAAACAGAATCGCAAAACTCAACAATCTCCAAATTCAACTAAATCAATTTCATGTTGTCCAGAATATAAATTTGAATCCAACAGAAGAAATCGCGCGTGAATCAAAGTGTATATGCAAAAGGTATTCATGTTACAAGAAGTGTTATTAAAATAAAAATTAGTACGCATTAAAAAAATATATAGATAAACAAATTGTAATACTTACGTTTTCTCAAGATGAGGCTTCAGGAAAAGATTGAAGAACAACTAAGATGAGGACAGGAAGTGTACGAAAAATGAAAAAGAATCATTTTTGTAAAAGAATGCTTTTGGATTTGCAAGAATAAGAGCTTTTGAATATGAGGTGTTAGGAGAAACAAAATGTAAAAGAAGAAATAAGATGTAGATTATTTATAATTAGGAAATGAATGTGGAGGGACAAAAATAAATGTCACGTTTTATTTTTAAAGCTTCAGGCATTAATAGTGCATAAGGAAATGTACGTAGGAATGGAAAAGTTTGCAAACAAAAGTAAAATTTTGTATACGTGAAAATGAGGTGGCAAGAAATAAATACAATCTAAGAGTCTAGGCTCAGGTATTAAACAGAAGGAGAAAAGAATAAAAATGGATCAACTATTAATAATAAGGTAACTATTTTAAAACGTTCATGCAACAATTAATAATAAGAAAATGAAGGGACCATGTACCTCGCACAACCTTTTGAAATTTAATTTTTTTGTAACGTAACCAAATTAACTTCATTAACTCAAATAATATTCAAATTTGTATGCATTTAGGTTTTTATCTACGCATAATAAAATATTTATACTTACCTTAAAAATGAAAACGTTCAATTTTGTTTTCTCAAAATGATCTTTTATTTCCATTAAAACACCCTTTTTGTTTAACACAAAACGTGCGTTTCTTTTATTAAATCTATTAATTGCAATCAATGTTTCCTTTCCTTTTAATTGAAATATTTGAATTACATTAATTGCAGTTACTTACAAAGTTAAAATTTAAAACTAACAACTAGAATGGATAAAAAAATAGAACAATTGTTTATTTAAACATGTTTATAAATTTATTGTTTATACACAAGCGTAATAAATAGACTATTTTCCTATTCTTGAAATCAGTCTGTAAGCTAAAACACAGTTCAAATAAATATATATTTCTTTCTTTAAAATCAATCTTTCTATTCTTTATTTTAATGAAATTAAACCTACATTTTCAAATGAAACATTCATTTTATTTGGTGTAAATTTTCTTTTTATTAAATCAAACTTTCCCTATATTTTCGTAAAACATATGCTGCTTTTATTTACACCTATTAATTTACAATTAGTATTCTCTCTCCTATTAATTGAAAATTTTCAATTACATTAATTTCAGCTGATTAAGTTTCAAAATGGACTAAATGAATGTAATAAGAAGTATAACAATTATTTCCTATCTAATAGTAATTTAAACATATTAATACACTATTGGATACAAACAGTAATTATATTTTCTTACTATAATAATAGTTTCTCATCTTGATTTACTTATAAATTTAAAATTCTTTAAACCCAATTCCATCTCAATTTAAAGTAGCTTAATTCATCCATTATAGAATTTATTTCAGTTTCTTAAAATAACACCTGTATTACAAATTGAATCCAATTTATTTTAATAAGTTTCCAATTAAACGGATTAGATTTAATTCCAACCCTTAAATTGAGTCTATTATAACTCTATACCACAATTAACACTTGTCTCACATTTCATTTCATTGAAATACTCAATTTCATCTTCCATGCAAATTTTATTTCATTACCTAAATATACACCTATTTACACTTTAAATTTGAAGGAATATTATGTTTTTTAAATGTGTATTTCTATATATTGAACACATAAATTATGGTCTCCAAATACTTTACATTCTATAACTTACTCTACATTCTATAACTTACTTTACATACTTTTTCATATTAATTTCTTAATTATCAAAACTTCAACTTATTCCCCAAATCCACAAATTATTACTTAACATAAATCTACGCTTTTATTACTTTACGTTCACACTTTCGTTACTCTATAATTAACCACCAAGTAATGTTATCATCAAACCAACATTAATTTGTATATTAATGCTTACATTTATTTCTCTATATCCAATTTGTTTCAACTTTATTTACATTGATACTATTGCCTTATTTTGGTTATTACTTATCAACTTGTTCTAACCTTATTTCCTAAATTTACGTTATAGTAAATCTATATATATATATATATATATATTTAAATTAAATTTAAAATTCCAATCCAATCAACCATCTCAACAAGCAACTTGTAATAAATGCTTACAGGTATGAATGGAATTATCATTTATTTCACATTAACTGCCATAATTTAGCGAATTAATTGAAATTGATTACAAATTTACTTGACAACCTAATAAAATAAGTAACGTACAATACATATTGTCATTAACTCTAAATTACACTTTTAGAGGTTCATTATTTACACCCGAAATATTGTAATTACTTACATAACAATGGTTTTACTTAATTAACAATTATTACAAACTATTCCAAATTTATTCAATAATTATTAGTTCTCTTATATTATATTTATAACCAAGTGTAATTTTTAATTTGAATTGGTTGGATTTCCTTTCAAGTTATTAATAATTAACTTATACTAACATATTCCTTAATTTATTCCAATTAACGTTACAATGTTTTTTTATTACAAAATCAATTAAATACTTTCCTTTCTCGTATTAAATTATACACCTGTATAATCCTTTCCACCATTCATTTATTAGAATTCTATTTAAAATTTCAGTCTCTTGTAATAACTCATTTATTATACTTTTGCATATCAATAAACAAGGTTCCAAATAAATAGGCTTTATTAAATTCAATTTTTATAATTAAGTCTATTACAACCAATGAAATATTTCATAGGTTAATTATTAACATTTTCTTCGTTACCAATTATAACAATTATATTTCTTTATAATTTAATTCCAAAATCTTACAAATATGAAAAATTTAATTAACGAAATTTACGGGCCGTTACAAACACTCGAGTCAGGACATACATACTTATACAATGTAAACCAACTCAAGTGAACTGTAGTAAAGGTACAAGTAACTTAAAGGATGCTTGGGACTGCCCATCATCTAAGGATCCATTAAACTATTTACTATGTAGTATAATGCGCTATTATAATAATTTCTAATAGTAAAATAAACTTACTTTTAAATAGCGTTAAGGAGTGACCCAATATTCCCCTTAACACAAATAATGCCAATAGTCTATACAGTACCTGCATATCTCCTGATCGGGAGACTACGAGAAGATACTGCATAGGTATGACACAAATAGAAACTCATAGTAAAGGCTCGATATGGTAGGTGACACGGCACACAAGGCAATGCCAGGGTAGATATACCAATTACGACACTCGGGCTGGTGGTAACGCAGCAGCCACATACGCCCACCGCGGAACAAATTCCCACAAAATCGGAGGGGCGCCCAAACAATCACGAGTAATAGTATGGTATCGAAGAAATGCGTCTGCTACGAGGTGCGACCTCAACTGGCCCGAGACCGCTCATGTTTCTGCCACCTTATGCCAACTCACGGGAGGTGGGTCCACATAATATACCTCAAGAACGTCACCACCATCCTACTTCATTATGGAATCTCCACCACGTACACGGTTAGTCAAAGTGGTTTTCGGTATCGACAGAGAGTATGCCCATATTCGATCCCGGTCTATTTGCCAACCAATCTTTATTATAACCCGTGGTTATAACTTAAAAATAATATTTTATACTTCAAAACAAAATATCATTTCAATCCAAATCTTTATCAAAATAAAGATTAAATCATTTCCAAACCATTTCTATATATCAACGTACCATCTTTTTCGAATTCAAATATTTATCAAAGTAAATATCTAGTCATTTCTAACCATTTCAATATATTAAATTATCGTAACTTTTCATAATTTCCTTTCAAATCATTTTAATATATTAAAATATCATATTCTTTCAGACTTCCTTTCAAATCATTTTATTATACTAAAATATCATATCTTTTCAAAACATCCTTTCAAATCATTTTAATATATATAAATATCATATCTTTTCAAAACCACATTTCAAATCATTTTAATATCAACATATCATATCTTTCAAAACTTCATTTCAAAACATTTAATATATCAAAATATCATATCTTTCAAAAGCTTCGATTCAAAACATTTAATATATACCAAAATATCATATCTTTCAAAACTTCATTTCAAACATTTTTAATATCAGAATATCATATCTTTCAAAAACTTCATTTCAAATCATCATATAAGTTCAAATCCAAATATTCAACTTCAAATACTTTTTAAATTCAAAGATATCATTCATTTATTATCATTCTAAATCACCTTTTAAATAGCTTATATTTTAATCAAAATAATTCATTTAAAACATTTAAAATTTAAATTTATATACTTTCAAATAAAGTATTCAATTTCCAAAGTTTAAACCATTATGAGTTCATTAACTAAGTTAAAACCATAAACATTGAAAATTTCAACCTTTCACAGCGTTCAGAAATAGCAGCTGTAAGTTATACTTGAAAACATTTCAATTTAAACCATTTAAACATTACAAAAATAATAATCATATTTTAACATTCAAAGATGTTCATTACAATACTCTTTTAATTAATGATTTTTATAAAGAAAACCTTTTATAATTAAATCGAATTTCACAAATCCACTTAATAAATTCAAGTGTAAACTTTCCCATTTTTAAATTTAACACTTTATTAACATTTACACTTTCAAATCATCATTTCACAAATTAAACTAAATTTCCAATTTATGTAATTAACTTAAACCCTTAATTAAAACCAAATTCACATTTTCAGGTCAAGTTCATTTTAAAATTACACTTTTAAGCATCTATTCATTTAACCATTTTAATACATAGAAAAATCAAAAATACTTTATTAATTCATTTAAACTCAAATTTAATCAAATCGTCATATTTTCCATTTTCCAAATATAAGTAAATTTCCATTTTACTTATATAACTTAAAATTCCCTTTTTAAACCAAAACCCAAATTTCCAGACTTTAAGTTATATTTCAAAAATCCACTTTTACCATTCATTTGAATTACATTTTTAACTTCTAGAAAAATTAAAAATTCCTTTATTTAAACATTAAAAATCCAATTTAAATCAAATTTCACAATTTTTCACTTTTAAAAATATTTAAATATTCAAAATACTTTATAAAATATAACCACGGGCCTGTATATAGTTTTCTAACCTATGTCAAGTGATACGGATATATATCATTTCAATCCACAGTTTAAAAAGAAAAATCCGGGTTCTATCATTTCAAACCCGCAATCCCAAGTTAAATAAATAAATAAATAAATAAATAAATAAAAATCGTTCAGGCCTATCATTTCAGCCCATAACGATTTTTCCCTATTCTAAAGTCCGTTCGGGTATGTATCATTTCAACCCATAGTGAACCTAATCTACCGGGAACTTGCAGTGTGATAAACAGATATAAATGAACAGTAATGACATATAGCTGTGACGCCCCACCTCTATGCCCACGCTAGCCAAGGACACTACGGTGCAATGTCGTCAACTAGCACGGAGAATAAGGCTGTTGAGGAGCGACCATCTGTATAATTGCTTTGTGCGAGTACCGATATGCCAGATAAAATATAACTTGCATTCTTTTCAAGAGGAAATCCGACATACCGACACAAACTCAAAGCTACTACACAGTGGCTATAATGTCTTCGGAAACAAATATAGAAATAAACATATAACAATTCAGTCACAGATAATTCATATCACAAAGGCGGAAATAGACATGAATATAACACATGAAAGTGTACATCAGAGTAGTGGTCAAACAAGATCCACAATATCACAAAGGAATAGATACAAGTGCTAGACAAAAGAATACGTATACATCAAGGAGTCTATATCCCAATAGTATACAACAAAAACTACTAAACTAGAGTAGTTAGCCAAAAGATCAGATGATGGTCCAATAAGGAGTCAAGTAGAAGCACCTGTAAAATCTCAGTCTGACCCGAGTATTATTTAATAAGAAAATAATAAACAGATCAGTCTAGTTATAATTATCAGATAAAATGAGATATAAGAAGAGATATAATAAAAAGACGTATGATAACCAAAAATGTCATACTACGACAGGTATACATTAGAAAATCCACAAAAGTCATACAATATCTCAAGAATCTCATAGCATCAAAAGAATGTCATATTCCTTATTTCATTCACCAAGCCACAATAAAATGACATACATATCAATGCCAATTGTAAAAGTTAGTGAAACATAAATTCCAGATATCATCAATTAGAAATCCAGAAATCACAAGAAAAGGATGGCCAATCCCAAATGGAACGCTATTCCATAGACCGAACATCGACGCACCTAAATAGAGACGCCCCATGCACAGTCAAACATCGACGCACCTAGGAAGGTACGACCCATGCGAAGACAAACACCGACGCACCTAAATAGATACGCCCCATGTAATGTCTAGCATCAATGCACCTAGAAAGATACACCCCATGCATAAATAAGCATCGACATACCTAGAAAGATACACCCCATGCATAAATAAGCATCGACGTACCTAGAAAGATACGCCCCATGCATAAATCAACATCGACGTATCTAAAAAGATACGCCCCATGTAATGCCTAACATCGATGCACCTAGAAAGATACACCCCATGTAAAGTCGAACATCGACGTACCTAGAAAGATACGACCCATGCAAAGACAAACACCGACGCACCTAAATAGATACGCCCCATGTAATGTCTAGCATCAATGCACCTAGAAAGATACACCCCATGCATAAATAAGCATCGACGTACCTAGATAGATACGCCCTATGCACAAATAAGCATCAACGTACCTAGAAAGATACGCCCCATGTATAAATCAACATCGACGTATCTAAAAAGATACGCCCCATGTAATGCCTAACATCGATCCACCTAGAAGGATACACCCCATGCAAAGTCGAGCATCAGCGTACCTAGAAAGATACGCCCCATGCATAGACGAACATCAGCGCACCTAGAAAGATACGCCCCATGTCCCGACTTGTTGAGCCGATTGCTCCATGAAGTAAACAGACATCGACGCACCTAAATAGGTACGACCAATGCGTGAAATGAGACGAATCTCAATAAAATGAAGTACAGTCCTCCACATGGACAAAGAGACATCGCACATTGCTAGTCTAAACCATAAGATGATCATCATCGATCATCAAGAAGTGTCAATTACAGTAAGCTAGTAAATATATGAGCTTAGCTTCATGTCCCATAATCACTAGCTTAACTTAAATATTTATGAACAAATTGTAGATTTCCACTAGAAAATTGTCACAAGAGATTCAATCTAACAAGTCCAAGAATTAACCGACGAAGTAAACGCGAGCGTTTCATACCACTTGTTTTACTAAGTCGTTTAATTAGATTTCTCATACGAGTGAGGTAAAGGTTTGTATATACTAATAGATTGGAAATCGGTTTGAGAAAACGAGCTTTGTTATAAAATAGTGTTGAAATCATTTGAAGAAAGAGTTTTGATATTTACTACTAGTATTGAAACCTTCATATTTTAAAGTGAAAGATCATAGAAGTGATTGTACAAACAATCAATCATAAAAATTCACATTCGAAGACGTGAATAAAATCCAAAGAAACCGATAAAGAATCCATCGAAATAGATATTCAAAAATCCATAAAATCGACCGAGAAGCCCAAGATAGTTTGTCTCGATGAATGGTCAATTCAGCATCTCAACAAAGCAAGTTCTGTTGAATGTTCTTCAGATAAGATCCCCTACGGAGGTGGGGTCCAGGGGGTGGAAAACCCCAAGATGGGGGTGCGGGCACAACGCCCCCGCTACGGGGTTCGACCTGCCCGGTCAGGTCGTAGGGGTCCAAGGGGCAGCGCCCCGTCCCAACCGGTACGACCTAGTGAAGACCTAAGGGAGGATAGGATCGAGCGACCTCGATAATAAATGATAACAACAAATAGGATCAACATGAATCGATTTAAATTGCAAATTCAATCAAAATAGGCAATATAGGCAAAAAGTGCAGATTCAGACGTCTGAAATCAAGGATTCAGACGTCTGAATCTGGAAAACTAAAAGTTTCCAAAGTATATTTCAAACGTCTGAACCCTATATTTCAGATGTCTGAAATAGGCAATTTTTAGCCTATTTCCTTTCTGGTCCAAAACAAACTAATTCAGACGTCTGAAATATAGATTCAGACGTCTGAATCTGGGAAGACAAATCTTCCCAATATAATATTCAGACGTCTGAATCTAACGTTTCAGACGTCTGAAACTAGGGTTGAGGGCATTCCCTGAACCTAGACCAAAAATGGCCAAACGAATACCGGAATCGATCGATCGAGCGACAATGACTAAGGATTTACGCCAAGAGACAACCCAGCCTTAACGGCTCTTCGATACGCATCAAATATCAATGTCCAAATATCCATAAAAGGATTTACATAGATTTTGATTTCAAAACACGAAAAATTGGAATATACACCAAATCAATCCAAACCAAAATCAATTGCAAAAGAATAAGTGTTAGGAATTCATACCTAACAATCGAAGATAATTATAGACAAAGATGTGAAATAAAAATCTCACCTTTGAACCTAAAAGCACAAGATTGAGAAGCTTGAAAACAAAGGTGGATCTGCCACTCTTCAATCCCAACTCGAGAAGCTTGATTCTAAGCTTAAAAGAAAAATATTTCCCAAATTAGGTTTAGGAATTTTCTGAAATCAAAGAGAGAATGAGTTAGGGAAGATGAAGAGAAGGCTTACCAATGGGTTCTCTTGAATTTGGAGCTAGATCTTGGATTTTGCAAAGGAACTAGGGCTTTGGATTTCTATTTCCCATTCTCTTCCACTATTTTTGCTTTAGAACTGAAAAAAGGAGGAAGTGAGAGTGAATGGGGAGGGATGATTCAGTTTGGGGAATTACTATGGCTAGTGGGCTGAACCTAAACCCAAAACCCAATAAATAAAGTACCAAAAATAACCTTACTCCAAACATATCGAAGCTTATACTCAAAAAAGTCGCAAACGGGGTTTTGAACTCAATGGAAGTGGCCTCGAGTCCTAATTCGACTGTTTGCAAAAAGTAGCTTTTCGGACTAAAATCCGACGAACGATGAAATATTTAAATAAAATATTTAAATATACAATCGATAAATATGAGGGTTGTTACAAAATAATTAACAGATGATATGACAGGTGTATAAACAGGTTTAACATAATATATAATTAATCACAGGCAGTTATAACGCAATATATTTTTTCTACACATTCAGTTGTTGTTGTTTCACAAGTGTATAAGTATAAACTTCGTGTGAGTTTTACTCACCTCTTTTTGCTGGAGATTACAATACAACTGACACAACGGAATCAAAAGAAAAATGACAAGCCTATGGACTTGAGTGGAGAGGGAATCCAAGCTAAAGATCTTGTGACAACCCAAACAAAATAGAATAAAATTATAATTCAACACAACATTGAAATGGAACAACTTTGAATTGAAAAGCAATACGAATACACAACTTTTTGCCTTGCTTTCTACACTTGCTAGCATGGCTTAGGGGATGTTTTGGTTCAGGTTTGGACATGCTTCGGCTCAAGATTGAACACAGGAAATGCATGGCATGAAGGCTAGACATGTAGAGGAAGTTACAACATAGGCATGTGAAGAGTTTTTGGCACACTAGCATGGTTTTGGTCAACAAGAGGGGCTTGGCCACGGGATGTTTGGCTCAGCCAGTGGAGTATGGGTCTGGTCAGAGGTAGGAGGGGTGAGTAATGGTCTGGACAGAGGTGGTGGCGGCGACTAGAGATGGTGGTGGAAAATGAAGTGGTGAAGCAACAAGGCTCAAACTAGCATGTTTTCAAGGCATGGGTTAGATTATGAGGGGTTTTGTCACCATGGTTGGCTCGTCTATGGTCATGACCTAGAGTGTAGGTGATGATGATAGCAGGGAATAGATGTAGAGTGTGGTGGCCATGGCAATATTGAGGACGCTGGGCAAACTTCATGTGAAAATAAGACAAAATATAAGAAAACAATGGAAAAAGAAGAGAAAATGAGGAGGAAAAGTGGAGCCATTACCCAAACCTTTCTAGCCGTGAAAAATAAAGTGGAGAGGAAATTTTTCACGTGAAATGAATTGAGAAACTCACGGCTAAGCATAAGGTAGTGTACGACCAAGCGAAGCAAGTGAAAAGACAAGAAAATGAAAGGACTAGCAAATAAAAGGTCTTAAGTTAAAAGCTTTTTTTAAACTCTTCACGTTTCCTTTTCTTTAATTCAATTAAAACAAAATAAAATCAAAAATTTACTTTTATAAACTGAAACCAAGTAAAAAAATGTGAAAATAAATAATTAATTTTAAAGAAAATATAAAAAGAATAAAACAAATTGCTTAAAAATCCAAAATAGTGTCCAGAAATTACAAATAAATCACCATTGACTTTGGAAAATATTTACTTCATTTAAAAATATATTCTATAACAAAATTTGACATAAAATAATTTATTTATCATTTCTAAAATGAATAAGTAATTTAAATTATTGAAAATAGAAAAAGAACAAAAGAAATTGTTTAAAAATTGCAAACAGGGCATGAAAATCTCAAATAAATATCACTAGCCTTAGAAAATTTCTATTTCACTTTAAAATAAATAAAAATAAAATAAATAAAATAAATGATGAACAAAATGAAACGTAGATGAGAATAAAATAAATTCTTAAGAAAAATATAAAGATAAATAAAGAATTACTTTAATATTTAAAACTACGAATTAAAACTTACAAACAAAATACAACTGACACTTGAAAATGTCAATTATACTTTTAAAAATGTTTTAAAACCAAAATATATACGTAGCATGTTAGTTTACACATAAATATATAAATTAGATCATTAAATGATGAAATAAAATATTATTTATAAAGTTCAAAATAAACAATTTTTGTTAAATACAGCAAATTTCACACAATAGTTAAAATGGCATAACTTTCACATTATGAATCAGATTTCAACGAAATGAAAAACAATGATCTTAAAATTTTATTTACTTTCGTAATAAAAGATAAAATTCAAAATTTTCAAACTTTTAAATTTTAAATTTAAAAGTCAAAGTTTTGACCATATTGACCAAAATTCACTTTTTTTGAAAATATTCTTTTTTTAGTCATGTTTTGAAATGATAACTCATATCAAAATCAAAGTTTATATTTTAAAATAACAAAATTATCTAAATTAATATTAAAGTTAAACCAAAATTCAATTAAAATAATTACAAAATACAGGGTTGTTACAGGTGGACGATACTAGTCCGGAAGTGAAATTGTGTGATCGATTGAGCGATCAGATTGGTACAGCGTACGGATGATATGTGTACATCGTACGAATTTGAATGAAATTGATATTGGAAGGAGTAATCAAAATTTGAATATTTGTTTTGAATAAACAAAGCTATATATCTTTATTATATAATATAAAACTCCCCTTGTTGAATCTATTGCCAGAAGGAAAGGATTTTGAAAGTGTTTGAAGTATAAAAGGAGTTTTATACAAGTTTAAAATGATCCAAAGATTTTTTATCAAGGATGTTACACACACACACACACACACACATATATATATATGTATATATGTAAAAGGATCTTATGAGGAATTTGGAAAAAGGTTTTGGGAACCTTTGGATTTGAAAAGGCTTTTTATTTTTGGGTAAAATCAATATTGAATTTAGAAAGCCTAGTTTGAGAATTATAGATGGGATAATCGATTTTGTGTAAAGGAGCTTTTTATGAAATCATACTAGGTGTATGATTTGAAAGATACTATATGTGTATAGTATAGTGTTTTGATGATGGCTCTGGGGAAAAGGCACTCCCTTGAAATGAACTTCTCAGTAGTGCCAACGGGTGGTACTTCCTTGAGCCTCTAAGGGGGAGGTTCTAAAGTTGATCCTGCGAGGAGTCCGGACAAAACTAGTTCCTGAGGATTATGAGAAGAGTATACCATAGAGAAAGTCGTGTGCGCCGCTGAGTTCCAACAATCTGTGTTTGATTTTATATCGGGGACTGCGACCTATGGTAACATAACGAAAGTCGTGTGTGCCGCTGAGAGCCAACAGTGTGCGTTTGATTTTATATCGGTAGACCGCGACCTATATAGGAGTGAAGAAGCTTCATTTTTACAGCGAAAATCATGTGTTCCGTTGAGAGCCAACAGTTACTTGGACTTTTGCTGCGATGGCAACGTAACCCTGGAATGTAACTGCGATCTGTTGTGGGTTCCATGGTGTAATCGAGGGGAGTAGAGTGCCTACAATTACATGGACTTTTGCTGCGATGGCAACGTAGCCTAGGATGTAACTGCGACCATGGATGGGCGTGATGATTTCTAGAGAATTCTCACCAAAGATATTTCCTCTATTTTCAAAAATGTTTTCTATATTTTCAATAAAATTATTTTCCAAAAGTATTTTCACTGGGTGTTGAAAATGGGTATGCTAAGTACTTATACATTTTCAGTCCTACGCCTGATCAACGTACGACCGAATTTCTGTAAGAACAAGGATGGACTTGTCGAAACATCGAGTTATAAAAGTATTTTTATAAAAACTATTTTTGTAATACTATATAGATTTTAAAGTGTTTTGAAAATGATCAAAGAAAACCTATCTGATTTTAAGTACTAAATTAATTCTAGCTTATTTCCTTTTCGAGGATGAAAAGATTCTAAGGGGGAGGAATGTGATAACCAGGATTTCTGGGGATTGTAATTAATAATATAATTGGGTTAATTAATAGAAATACTGAATTTATAGATAAATAAATTTTTAAATATAATTATTAATTACAAATTGAATTGGGTTTGTTTAAAATATATGTATTGTTGACTTGATTTTAAATTAGGTTTTCAAATTTAATCTGAATATGAATTTGGATTTATTAAGTAATTCAAAGGATAGATATTTTAAATATTTGGATTTAAAATATATGTTTAAGCTTTTATTTATATATAAATTTTTCGTTGCATTTTCAAATTAAAGAAATTCATATATACATTTACATAACAATAAATACATTAAGTAAGGGCTTTTACTAACATTTTAAAATTTAATATAAGTTACTTAAATTACAAGTGTGCATATATATATATATTAAGTTTTCATTATGACAAATGTTGATTTATAAACTTTTGTGAATAACAAATGTAAAGATTTTAAACATGTGTCACTTTTTATTTTTGATTTTATTTTATTTTAAATAACTCAAATTCAGCCTATATAAAACATTGTTCCTTCTCTTCATTTCTTTTTACTATTCTCTTTTCAAGCTAAAAAACTAAAATCCTATAACTCCAAAACAATTAGTGATAAATCTCTCCTCAAACCAGAATTTACCAAACAATAAAGTGCATATCAACTTCAAATCATAACAAC
Organism: Allium cepa; assembly: GCA_030765085.1. Classification (NCBI taxonomy): domain Eukaryota; kingdom Viridiplantae; phylum Streptophyta; class Magnoliopsida; order Asparagales; family Amaryllidaceae; genus Allium; species Allium cepa. Next base: position 177,971,346 of record CM060946.1, read on the forward strand.
TCAAAGCCTGTACATTTTCAAAGGTCAATATCAACCTGCAAAGTATTTTCTTCAAACATGGAATCAAGTAGTTTCCCCTTTGTTTCAAAGCAGTTCATCTCTGTTCTAGATTTAAGTCATCTCTGCCAGTTTCAATAGCAAGAAACTCAAGTTTTTAAATCAAAAACAGAAGCATCTTACTTTAGTGACTCAAGTTTTTAAAGCAAAAGCATATTCCAGTTTACAGTTTTCAAATCATAGAAGCCTCTGTTCATCTTCTAACAAGTGAGTAAAACAAACCTATATTTGATTAAAACATGTTGCATGATATAGGAGCATGAAGTAATGAGGTGTAAATGGTTAGCGTGAATGGAAATTTGTCTTGCATGTTGATAAATATATGGGATCTATCTGTGCGTGTCCAAGAGCAAGAAAACTTGCTCTGCTCTAAATCTTACAGGTTTAAACCCTTTAAAAATTTAAATCCTCTTCACCTACTCCCTCATAGTTATGGATTATCAATTAATATATATTGGTTTGAACATAAATTAAGATGTAAAAATATATTTAGGTGAAACAAGTCTGTATATATTTTTAATTCCAAAAAGAACTGTGGAAACTTGAGATATGAGAAAATTCAAACATCTTAATTCTTCGATTCAGGTATATGATCTGAATCACTATCTTAAAATCATGATTTATAAGGGTTAATTCATAATTTTTAGAGGGAAATCAAGTGAGAAATTTTGGGTTAATCAGAAAATGAGTTTTGAGATATCGCGGGTGATCGGGAGGATGTGGAGGGTATGGACCACGTCTATAGGTGGCGAGAAGGTCGACGAGTTTGGAAAAAATGGTGGATGTTTTTCTTCACTACTATGCCATCAACGGTAGGTCGAAATGTGTTTTAAACCCTAATTTTAGTCGATCTGGAAACAAGATCAGGGCATCACCTCTATTAGTTCGAGTTACATCGGACCTAGGGGAATGGCTATGTGGATGGCTGGAGAGTGTGTGGCCGAAGTCTCAGGACTTTCGGTGGTCGACGATGTGAATTCAAGGAGTTTCAGGCGAACTTGCTTTGTTCCAGGAGGTTCGAGTTTGCTCGATTTGGTTCACATCGATTTAATAGAACCTGGATGGTCAGAATCAGATGAGATGAGCGTTGTTGACGTGTTGGCGATGGCCACGATGGTCGGAGATGTTCCGGCCGTCTATGAACCTGTACGTGTTTCTGCTCGTATATGTTGTAACTGGGTGTTCGTTTGCCTCGGGAAGAAGATGTTGAGTGCTCGGGTTCAAGCGCGAGTCCATAGGGTTTTGGCTCAAGTGAATTTAGGAGTTGTTGTCTTTGGCTCGGTTGTTATACGATAGCAGGGTTGGAAATTTTAAATAAACTATTACTAGTTTTGAATTATAACTTAATGAAGTTTTTAGGAAGAAAGGGAAGTTCTTGGGTTATCTCGGAGTAGGCTCCGGTTTGAACTCGAAGTAATTTATAGCAAGTTTAAATTAATTTGAAAAGCAAGTTTAAAAATTTTTTAAAGGTAAATCAAGTTTAAACTAATTTTAAATCAATTTCTTTATATGATAATGTTTTAAATACTTAGTTTAAGTAAAGTTGTATGTCTTGTTTAATTAGTTTAGTTCTTAAGTTATTTTAGCCTAAGTTAAAAATATAATTAAGTGGTTAATTAAAAGATTTATGTTTTATCTTAAAATAAATTAAGATTTTGAGTAATTATAGATCAATTAAATTAATGAATAAATTAAAGAGAAGATTAATTAATTAATGATTAAAGAATAATTTATTCATAATTGAGGGTTATTAGTTAATAAATTAATTGGTAATTTGAGATTTATTGGTTAGTAATTAGAGACTAATTACTTAAACGATAATTACTTATGTAAGTAACTAAAGGATTAATTTATTAAGAGTTAATTAGTAATTAAAGGTTAAATTAATTATTAATCAAAGGTTAATTTATTAAGGATGATTAACCAAAGGAATAATTACTTGATGAAAGAATGGAAAATGGAAATATCTTAATGGAAGTAATTAAGGATTAATTACTTAGTGTAATTAATTAAGGATTGATTTTTTTAGATTTGATTTAGAATTGATTAATTAAGGGAATTAATTAAGGGAAGTTAATTAATAAGTGTGGTTAATTAAGGATTAATGTAATTAATGTGAATAGGTAACGATTAATTAATTTGAGTAATTAATTAAAGGCTAATTACTTAATGTAAATAAAGATGATAATTAAGGAATGCTTAATTAATGGTTGGCAATTACATAAATGTTAAGTAAGCAGGATTAAAACTGACTGAAGGAACCAATTTAAATTAATTAATTTAATTAGAAATGGTGTCAAATATATCTTGCTTATGAATGATTGGATGATATTGTATGCCTTAGATTATATGATAGCTGATATGTGATGTTATGTGTATGATATGTTTGAGTTGAACTGTAATAATATGGTTTGTTTATTTGTGATAAATGGTTATCTAAATATGTAATTCTGGCTATAAATGGAATTGTTTATAAACTTAACATCTTTGTTATAGGACAACATTGGAGTCGAAGAAACCATGGTCGGGTATCGGTACATACCCGAAACCACTTCGAATTTGTAACTTTATTTCTCTAAATCCTTTATAAATTGGACATGTAAAAGTATACAGGCTGGAATGGAATAAATTGAGTAACATGGATATTTAACCTGAAACTGTTGCGCGTAGTAAATGTTTGACTTTAAGAACTCGTTAAAGGTACGAGTTACCCTAGAAATTCATTTAAGATGTAGTTTGGTATTTCATATTATAAGGATTTGATGTGTAACAACCCGCATATTTATCGATTGTATATTTAAATATTTTATTTAAATATTTCATCGTTCGCCGGATTTTAGTCCGAAAACCTACTTTTTGCAAATAGTCGAATTGGGACTCGAGACCCCTTACATTGAGTTCAAAATGCCGTTTGCAACCTTTTTGAGTATAAGCTTCGATATGTTTGGAGTAAGTTGATTTTTGCTACTTTTTCACTTAAGGCTTTGGTTTGGGCTGAACCCTTTAATCACTTACTAACTTAGTCCCAACCCCCTCTCCTCTTCATTACTTCATTCCTCATTTCATAACACTTCGAGCTAAAGAAAAAATGGGGGAAAGGAGAGGAAATTAAAACTCCAAGCCCTAGCTTTCTTTGCAAATCCAACTTCTAGCTCCAAATTCAAGGGAACCCATTGGTAAGCCTTCTTTTCATCTTCCCCAACTCATTCTCTCTTTGATTTTAGAAAATTCCTAAACCTAATTTGGGAAATATTTCTCTTTTAAGCTTAGAATCAAGCTTCTTGAGTTGGGATTGAAGTGTGGTTGATCTTCCTTTGCTTCCAAGCTTCTTCTTCATTAATTTGGGTTCAAATGTGAGATTTTTATCTCACATCTTTGTCTAATTATCTTCAATTGTTAGGTATGAATTCCTAACACTTATTCTTTTGCAATTGATTTTGGTTTGGATTGATTTGGTGTATATTCCAATTTTTGATATTTTCTTCTTAAATAATACTCGGGTCAGACTGATATATTGCAGGTGCTTCCTCATGACTTCCTATGTGGAACCATCTTCTGACTTTTGCTTATCTACTTTGGTCTAGTAGTTTTTGTTGTATACATTTGAGAGATAGACTCCTTAATATATACATATTCTTTTGTCTTACACTTGTATCTATTCTTTTGTGATATTGTGGATCTTGTTAGACCACTACTCTGATGTACACTTTCATGTGTTAGTTATATATTCATATCTTCTTTCGCCTTTGTGATATGAATTATCTGTGACTGATTTGTGTTATGTTTATTTCTATATTTGTTTCCGAAGATTTATTTATAGCCACCGTGTGATAGATTTGAGTTTGTATCGGTATGTTGGACTTCCTCCTTAGCATGCTATACTATCTGACTTATCGGTGTCGGCACAAAGATGTTACACGGATGGTCGCTCCTCAACAGCCTTATTCTCCGCGCTAGTTGACGGCATTACCCCGTAGTGTCCTTGGCAAGCGTGGGTATAGAGGTGGGGCGTCACATGATGTATAAAATCAATAGACTAAAATGGAATAATATGGACCTTGGAACCAAGTAAGAATACTTAGAATTTGATAATGAAATAAGTTTTGAGCATAATAAGTAATGAACTCGTAGTAAAGTACGAGTTACCCGGGTTTTCTTTTATGATTTGAATTTAGTATTTCAAATTATATAGGTTTACTCACGCTGGTTTCCAGCCTGACCCGGGTGTTACTTTGATGTAATGCTCGGGTTTGACCGAGTATTACAGAATTTCAGGTAAGGACGATCTGGAGCTCAGGAGGCGAGCTGGATGGCAGGAACATATGGAGTGTATTCCGCTGTGACATGTTCTAGTTTATCTGGAACTAGTTAATTTTAACTGTCCAGTGTTTGTGTAATTATTGTAACTTTGATGTATTGTACTAAATTTAACTTATACAGCTTCTTTGTATAAATGTTATTTTATGAGATATTATATTTTATCCGCTGCGAACGTGAGAATCTATGTTTTGTATATGTTTCTTCTTCTTTCTCTTTCTTCTTTTCTTAACTATCGGAAAATTTCGGGATCGAAATTTTCAGGTGGTTACATTAAATTTTCATTTAATAAGATTTTTGTAATTAAATTTAGAAAGAAATAAAATTTCTATAATTTATATTGAAGTAAATGTTAATAGTGAATTGTAGCAATGGTTATTAAAACTAATTATTGACAATTGAAGTGAAGTCATAAAAAAAATGTAATAGTATAAATTGTTGCCTTGGGTTATAAAATAGAAAATGAGTAAATAAAAGTAAGTGTTGAATTAACCAATGAAATAGTATTTCTCAATAGTAACTGAACGTAAATTTAGGTAATAAGGTTAAAGCAAGTTGATAACTAATAAATGTAGTGCAATCCTAATTAATTGATACAATTGTGAAGTTTTAATTGATTGAAATTAGTAGATTTGGGAAATAGATTCAAAATTATATTAATTGATAGAATAATACATAATAAATTGTAGATGATAGGATTAATGCTAGAGAGTAATTATAATAGTTGTAGCTTGATAATAAAGTAAGAATAGGAACTAAGATTACTAATTTAAATGTAATAATATAACGATCCTGACTCGACCTTCGAAAATCGGCACCGAATACGTCACTCGTACTCGAATGTTGCAGATTCAAACGTAAAATATGGCTTGTCGGAGCTTATAACACATTAAGTACAACAACACAGCGGAAGAAAATGAATAATATTTATTAGTCACAACTCTAATGATACATTATTCAAATATACAATAATGATCAATATCAGAGATACAATGAAATGCTACAGTGGAAACAACAATGAACCAATAGCGGAAATAACTAGAACTTGAAACTCCAGAAGAAACACCAATATCAGTAATCTCCATAGATAGCTCGAACCACCATCAAGTTGTACCAAGCTAAGAAAAATCAGTCGTCCTAACCAAAGACTTCAATATCCAAAGTCTCCATAGAATTCCAAAGAGAAAGCTACTGAATCGATATCTATTATCTGAAAAATCCAACTTTAGACTGCCCATGTGGAAAATTATGGGCATCGAGAGTTTAGGAAGGGAACAATAAACTCTAGTTCAGTCATGGGACTGGTATGAGCAAACAAAAAAAGTTTTATCTTTAAACAAACAACAATGGAATTTAAAACATTGAAAATCTCAATGCTTTATGGAAAATGAAACTACCATAAGGCCTCCCGCCACACACACCATGCAAACACAGAATTGGAAGAGATTTCTCCTTGTGATAGTCAAAAATGCTTGATACGCGAAAACCATTTTGATATTATTATTAGTGCATAGTGGAAAACATTTCGAAAGTATAATATTAACCTTAGCCAGCATACAACATTTCGTCCTATGCCTACTATAGCTATCATGTTCAATAGCAGGTTACCGCCACATTCCATGGTAGGTTATACAACTAAAACCGTATAGGCGTGTATTGTTTCTTTGGATTTTCCAACAAATGGTCAGGCTTAAGAACTTCCCATTGCCACATGGGTACGCCTCTGGAGGGATGCCCCGAGAACCTACCCGGCTCTCTGCCAACACAAGGCCGATGCACTCCCTTCCCGGGAGTAACTACTAAGATATGCCACCTCCGGTCTTTTGCGACCTTTATCCGAGAGCTCTCAACACCAACAACATCACGAGTAATAAATATACAATATCCACATGATTAAGTATCTGGGCTCCATACCATGGTACCACCCTTTTCCAAAAGGAATGGACATACCCTAAGGGTGCGATCCCTGAAACCTTCCCGCATCTTTCCTGTTTCGATCACTACCGGGTTGTGAGGCTCGATGAGGTCTCGTCCACAAAGCTACACTTTTTCCCAAAGTCATGCTTTGATCAATAAATGATCAGCAGCACTTCGTATGCCACATTACCAAATTGGGAATGTATCACTAGTACCATCAACTACATAACCTCTAAGCTTGTACGTCTCAGAGAAGGGCGTTAAGCTAAGAGAATAAATCTCCACCACCAAACAGATATGTATTTGATAGAAAGCAGCTTTACATCTAAAAGTGTAATGTCAGACACACATCCATACAAGTCTGTTCCGGGTTCAAACAGAACCGAAGGCACTTCCAAAGAAGCCCTTGCAATCCGGGTATTCACAATCCCGATCGGACTCCCCATCACATAAGGAGAACTCTATACCGTAGCTACTCAGTGCATAGTCAATCGATAGGTTATCCTATCGTTTTGTAAATACCCGGTCTTCAACGCCGGTCTGCAAATGCTATCCATATACGTCGTATCATTATTCGAAATGGGTTATATGACACAAGGTACTCTTCCGGCTAAACCGAATAATGAGCGCAATATTTTAAAACATATGGATATGGGATTTCAATTAAGTCACAACTTTAAAATCCAAAACTTTCTTTCCAAATGGTTTAAACAAATTACCATTTTCAAATCTTTTAACAAAAAGATTCATTCACAAAGTTCACCCAGTTTCACAAAGATCCATCCATGGATTCCAAATTTTTTTCCATTTTAATTGGATTAACTCATTCAATCTTTAAATCAAAGATTTATCTTATAGCTTTCAAAATCCGTTTTCAAAGATTCATTCATAACTTGGAAAACCATTCTCATTTCGAATTTGAAACCCCTTTAACACAAATTGGAATTTCATTTCTTATATGAAAGCTTTTATTATTTGAAAACAAATAGTTTCCATTTTGGAAAAAAATCCGATTTCATTTATACAAGCTAAAATCTTTTGGTTAATTCAAATTCCCCAAACAACACTTTAAAAATGGTTTAAAACCCATATAAACACTTTTATAACTTGTATAACTTTTTTTAACCATAATTTCCAAATCATAGAATTCAATTTCAAATATCGAATTCAAATTTAAATCAAATTATTTAAATTTCAAAACTCTTATTAAGTTATTCAAAAATAACTTTTACCTTCAAAACTTCTTTTCAAAAGCTTTTCATATTTAACCCAATTCCATTTTCAAACTTATTTGAATTCAAAATTCAATTTAAAACCATTTCAAAAATCTGTGACTTAACCAATTTCCTCGTGCAATCCATATTTGTGTGTGTAAGGTGTAGTCCAGGGGTTTCACCCAATAGTGCAACAACATCAATCATCACAGATTCAAGCATAATGATATTTGATAAGCAGTATAATCCTATAACGCTTATCATCATTCACAGATTCATAGATAGATATGTAAATGCATCACAGATAAATGAGTCACAGTGAACAACTTAAACATACAATTCATATCACATAATAACATCCAACAAAAGATATTAAACAATACAAGACATTTCATACAGTTCGAACATCCAAGCATTCGATAATCATTTATAAGCAGGACTAATTACTTGTTTAATCCTAAATTAATTCAATTAAATTAATTACTCATGAATTAATTACTCAATCCTGATTATATTTTAATTTCAACTAGATTAATAAATTACTAACCCTGGTTTATTAACATTAATTTATTACAAATCATTTTAGTTAATCTTTAATCATTTATTAATTAACCTTAATTAATAAATCGATTAACCCTAAATCATTAAATAATTAATCTTTAATTATTTAATTATTCTTTTATTAATTAATTACTCCTCAATTAATTATCATTATCCTTAAATAAATTAACCCTTAATTGATTATTCTCAATTAATTACAGTAAGTGATTATCCCAAATAACTTATATTAATGAATTACGAATTAATTATCACTTGATAAATTAATTATTAATCATATGTTAATTTAGCTCTCAACAAATTAATCAATCTTTAATTTATACTCAGTTAAACTCTAATTAAGTAATTATACTAAATATAGAGAAATTAATGATCTTTTAAGATAACACATTTATCTTAATTAATTTCATAAAATTTAACTTAACCCTTTTTATGTTAATTGATAATCAAAACCATAATCTCAAAATAAACCATTTTTTAAATCAAATGTTAAAAAAAAACTTATCTATTAAAGAAATTTATAAGGTTCAAAAATCAAATTATTTAAACTTCAGAATCTTGTTTTTATTTTTTAAAACTTTATTTATTTTCAAAACCAAGGTACAAAATTTATTTTGAACCCAACTTAACATCTTGATCTTCCATTTTAAACATGATTATTACTTCATGAATCACATTTTTCACCTTTTGTTCTTGCAATTTGGTATCTGCTTTCATAAAATTTAAAACATAAATCTGGAACCTAATTCCCATAGAACAAACCCGAGCCTAAATTGCTTAAATCCCGAGCACCACTCGAGTCATTTCTTTCTTGGAACCCCTGACATCCTTTTGTTGTTTTTTTTAATTTTAAAAGAAAATTGTTAAAACATTAAAATCCGGTATGAATCCAAACTAATACGAGAATCGCTTCGAGTTGAAATGACATTTTCCCGAGTATTCCTTCGAGCCCCCCTCCTCCTTCTTCTTTCTCTGTTCTTCCAGATCCAAGGATGCACGTATACGTGCACAATTGATCGGAGTTTCTCCGATCATTGCCACGAGCATCTATGCATCACCCATCGACCCTTAAAATGATAAGACCACTCAGATTCAACGAATTCGACAGGAATCGAAATCGAGCTATTCACACTCACAGGAACTAAATCCTGATCAACTAAATGGCCTCGCCGAATACGATTCTGACCAACTGTGATCACACCATCACGTCCAAAGCAGTACCATACTTTCATGCTTCTAATCCCTCTGGCCCCTTTCGACTCGATGCAACATTGATGGTGATCCATTCTCGAATTCAACAGCCACCCAAACCTAAACTTAAATCCTACTAAGCCACCGTGTCGCCACCTAGATGATCGAAAAACTCTCCGGTCATTTTTTCCCAAACTTGGCAACCACCAAAGCACCTTCAGCCCAAAGCTCGAACCTAAATTCGTCGTTGATCACCAGAAAATGAGCGAAATGCGTAAATCGTTCAACTACAAATATCTCTTCGATCCCACACAAAAATTTATGATTTAACTTTTAAAATTCATAAATTTAAGTAGTGATTCAGAGTATATAAGTAGATCACAAAATTTCGATGCTTGAAATTCAACATGTTATAAATTTCTGCTGTTCTTCTTGCTTTTCAGATTATATATGGACAATATTATATTTTAACTATTTTTAAATTAAATATCTATCTATTTTAAACAATATCTGTTTGATCAGTAAAGTCTATAAGGAATTAGAAGATGAGATCTTTGTTTTTAAAAGGTTTGGAAACCTGTTTAACAAGAACAGAAAGCATCTTCGTCCAGATATGCACAATACATTTGTATAATATACACAGACATGCAATAATACATAATCATTTTAAGCCCATTTCATATCATGCTTCAAAGATCATTCAGATGTATCAAGTTTAATAACTTAAAAAGGAGTGTTTGCTTAGCTGTACTTGGAACAGAGAGGAACATGGAAGTTTCTTTGAACTGGAAATGGTTTCTTGATTGATCTGCTACTTTTGCTTTGTGTTCTTACTGAGTTGATTAGTATGCTTCCTTCAATTTTTGTTTTGATCATCATTTCCTGAGTTGATCATTCTAGGTTTTGAATTTTGCTTGAATCTAGATTTTGATTTGCTCTCGGCTTTTAATTTTTGAATCTACTTTGCTTGCCCTTTACTTGTTCTTGAAAACTGGTAACTAGTTTAAACCTAATCTGTTTGTTTTCAGGCTGAAGTTATTCCAGATTTCCATTTCCAGGTTTGAAATGAACCTGAACCTGATTTTGCTTTGATATCTTGCCTTTGATCTTGAATTTACTTTTTGAATTTACTATACGCTTTAGATTGGTTTCTCAGATTATCATTTAATCTCAGGCATTTTGATTTAGTTTTTCTTTTTCTAGTTTCTTTTGTTTTAGATTTCAAGTTTAGAGAAAAGAAAGTGTATTGCTTTTTTTCCTTTTAAATTTTAATCAGAAGATAAATACCACTTGTATCACCTGCATGGAAACATATTTACACTTGCTAATCTATATTATTACTAATTAAAAATTTGTTTAATGTGTTTAAATTATGTTTAAACCCTTTTTTAACTTATATATAAATTTGTTTTAAATCCTTACTTCATTATAAATTACTTAATTTATGTACAAACTATATGCTTTAGCCCTTGTTTATCTAAGTATCTATGTTTATATAAACAAACAAACTTCATTTTGCATTTATTAAAACAAATTATACTTTTATAAATAACACACATATGTACATTATAAAATTTAGCTTTTAAACAACATCCAAAATCTTAACTATATTTTAAACATTTCAAATAATATTTGAAGATAATTTTATATCATATTTCTTATTTAAACAAATATATTTTCTTTATAAATCATTATAAAATCTTTTAAAGTAAAAGACGGTTTTATAATTTTAATTTCACATGAATAAATAATTTTATTCTTAATTAGCCTTTGAGAAAATTTATTACATTCAATTCAAAATATCATTTTTCTCAAATCAAAATGCATATTAAATATAATTAGAAACAAATTCTTATTAACTTAAATATAAAAATTTTAAATTCAATTTATCTCTAGAATCCAATTCATTTCTCTAAATATTTATTCTTCAATTTTCAAATTCCAAATTCAATTTAAAAATACATATCCTTATTTATTATGGAAATTTTCCAATTAATTCATTTTTAAATCCAAAATTTAAAATTAGTTACCAATAATTTCATAATTTAATTCCAAAGATTAAATTAATTATCAAATTATTTTTAGCTAAAATTCGGGAATGTTATAGATTCCCTCCTTAAGAAAGTTTCATCCCCGAAATTTGGCAGGGAGACAACAAGAATTGATACACAAAGATAGAGGATCGACTCATCAATCAAGCGGATTATCTATTTTGTATTTGGCGTACCAAATTAGAATATCAACAATAGATACGAGAACGAACTCATTCAATATTACACAGGATACTCAGGTCATCCAGTCTACGAAATACGCAAGGCATTGGTTAGTTCAAAATGGATAACTAATCGTTCGTAGAATATATCTAGACCCAAGCAATAGATAAATGGATTTAATCTTCCATAATTCTCAAACACTGCGTATGGATTCCGAACTCAAGTCAGAATACCCTAAAGTATATATAACTTGTCCCTCTTCGGACTTTGATATACACAAGAAATCATAATAGAACTTCAAATTTGGTTTTAATCGAAATATAAATCTTCATATTCAATTTCATATTTAATTTACCAATTTATTTCAATTTAAATTTTAAATTTTATAAAAGTTAAAAACGAAAAGCTGATAGAAAACCAATGGAGAGAATACGAAATAGAAACTTATCTATAAGGATTCATAGGGCCAACATTACACCAAAGCTTCTTCCTCGAGCTGCCACGAAGACATCAAAGAATTAAAAATCGAATGATGATCAAAGAAGATTGGTTGGAAAAGATTGTTTCCATTGTTATTGCGGGGATTGACCATTTGAAGTGGTATTCCCCTATCCCCTATCTTTCCTCTTCTTGCACTCATACTTATTATCAGTGAATAGTAAGAGAATTTACTGAGGCATTCGGACGGATATATTAGGGACATACTCATTCTAGGGTATACTTCATCCTATCTCTAATGAGCAACTTAATGTGTTATACTCCTGAGCTAAAGTTTCAACCTTAAGCTTTGATACCACTTATAACGACCCTGACTCGACCTTCGAAAATCGACACCGAATACGTCATTCGTGCTCAAATGCCGTAGATTCAAACATCGAATCTGGTTTGTCGGAGCTTATTACACATTAAGTACAGCAACACAGCAGAAGAAAATGAAAAATATATATCAAATACAACTCCAATGATACAATATCCAAATATACAACAATGATCAATATCAGAGATACAATGAAATGCTACAGTGGAAACACCAATGAACCAGCAGCGGAAACAACTAGAACTTGAAACTCTAGAAGAAACACCAATATCAGCAATCTCCATAGATAGCTCGAACCACCATCAAGTTGTACCAAGCTAAGCAAGGTCAGTCGTCCTAACCAAAGTCTTCAATATCCAAAGACTCCATAGAATTCCAAAGAGAAAGTTGAAAGCTACTGAATTGATATCTATGATCTAAAAAACCCAACTCTAGACTGCCCGTGTGGAAAATTGTGGGCACCCAGAGTTTAGGAAGGGAACAATAAACACCAGGTTAGTCATGGGACTAGTATGAGCAAATAAAAACAGTTTTATCTTTAAACAAACAACAAAGGAATTTAAAACATTGAAAATCGCAATGCTTTTTGGAAAATGAAACTACCATAAGGCCTCCCGCCACACACACCATGCAAACACCGAATCGGTGGAGATTTCTCCTTATGATAGTCAAAAATGCTTGATACGCGAAAACCATTTTGATATTATTATTAGTGCATAGGGGAAAACATTTCGAAAGTATAATATTAATTTTAGCCAGCATACAACATTTCGTCGTATGCCTACTATAGCTACCATGTTCAATAGCAGGTTACCGCCACATTCCATGGCAGGTTATACAACTAAAACTGTACAGGGGGCGTATTGTTTGTTTGATTTTCCAACAAATGGTCAGGCCAAGGAACTTCCCATTGCCACATGGGTACGTCTCTGGAGGGACGCCCCGAGAACCTACCGGGCTCTCTGCCAACACAAGGCCGGTGCACTCCCTTCCCGGAAGTAACACCTAGGATATGCCACTCCCGATCATTTGCGACCTTTATCCAAGAGCTCTCAACACCAACAACATCACACAATATAAATATACAGTGTCCACATGAGCAAGTACCTAGGCTCCATACCATGATATCACCCTTTTCCAGAAGGCATGGACATACCCTAGGGGTGCGACCCCTGAAACCTTGCTGCATCTTTCCTGTTTCGACACTTACCGGGTTATGAGGCTCGATGAGGTCTCGTCCACAAATCTACACTTTTTCAAAAAGTCATGCTTTGATCAACAAATGATCAGCAGCACTTCGTATGCCATATTAACAAATTGGGAATGTAGCACTAGCAACCATCAACTACATAACCTCTGAGCTCGTACGTCCCAGAGAAGGGTATTAAGCTAAGAGAATAAATCTCCGCCACCAAGCAGAAATGTATTTTATAGAAAGCAGCTTTACATCTCAAAGTGTAACGTCAGACACATCCATACAAGTCTGTTCTGGGTTCGAACAGAACTGAAGGCACTCCCAAAGAAGCCCTTGCAATCCGGGTATTCACAATCCCAATCGGACTCCCCATCACATAAGGAGAACTCTATACCGTCTCTACTCAGCGCAGAGTCATTCGATAGGTTATCCTATTGTTCTCGTAAATACCCGGTCTTCAACACCGGTCTATAAATGTTATCCATACCATATGCGTCGTATCATTATTCGGAATGGGTTATATGACACAAGGTCCTCTCCCGGCTAAACCGAATAATGAGCGCAATATTTTAAAAACATACGGATATGGGATTTCAGTTAAGTCACAACTTTAAAATCCAAAACATTCTTTCCAAATGGTTTAAACAAATTACCATTTTCAAATCTTTTAACAAAAAGATTTATTTCATAAAGTTCACCCAGTTTCACAAAGATCCATCCATGGGTTCCAAAACAATTTCCATTTTAATTGGATTAACTCATTCAATCTTTAAATCAAAGATTTAACTTATAGCTTTCAAAATCCGTTTTCAAAGATTCATTCATAACTTGGAAAACCATTTTCATTTCAAACTTGAAACCCCTTTAACACAAATTGGAATTTCATTTCTTATATGAACGCTTTTATTATTTGAAAACAAATAGTTTCCATTTCGAAAAAAAATCTGATTTCATTTATACAAGCTAAAATCTTTAGGTTAGTTCAAATTCCCAAAACAACACTTTAAAAATGGTTTAAAACCCATATAAACACTTTTATAACTTGTATAACTTTTTTTACCATAATTTCCAAATAATAGAATTCAATTTCAAACATTGAATTCAAATTTAAATCAAATTATTTAAATTTCAAAACTCTTATTAAGGTATTCAAAAATAATTTTTATCCTCAAAACTTCTTTTCAAAAGCTTTTCATATTTAACCCATTCCATTTTCAAAATTATTTTAATTTAAAATTCACTTTTAAAACCATTTCAAAAATCTGTGACTCAACCAATTTCCTCGTGCAATCCATATTTGTGTGTGTAAGGTGTAGTCCAGGGGTTTCACCCAATAGTGCAACAACATCAATCATCACAGATTCAAGCACAATGATATTTGATAAGCCGTATAATCCTATAACGCTTATCATCATTGTAACAACCCTAGATTTTGTATATTATTTAAATTGGACTTTCTTTTATTTTTATATTATTTTAAATTTGTTTTATTTCAAACATTTCATTTTTAAATATAAGTGTTGATTATTAAGTGATTTATAGTTCAAATTAGTATAATGTGAATATTTTACTGTAAAGTGAATTTCTACTCAAACTGTTTAAACTTTGACTTTTAAAATTAAAATTTAAAATCATTTTTAAATCTTAAATTTTATCTTTTATTATGAAAATAGATGTAATAACTTGAACACCGCTTTTCGTTTCTTTGAAAACGGAGTTAAACTGTAAAAGTTATGTATGTTTCAATATTGAGCGCATTTTGTTTATTCTGCGATTTTGTCATTTTTAAATTGTATAACGTATATTTTATTGTCATATTTCATGTTAATCTGGTTCAACATGTTATTGTATGTATATTTTTGTATTATAATAATTTTAAAATGAAGTAAACAATTTTTCAAAGTCAATGGTGATTTATTTGTAACTTTTGGACACTGTTTTGGATTTTTAAGAAATTTCTTTAAATCTTTTTCTATTTTATTTAAATTTAAATTTTTTTGTGTTAATATTTTATTTTAAGTATATCTTGTCTTTTAAAAAATTTTAAAGTGATGTTTGAATTTTTCCAAAGCTTATTGAATCTATTTCCAAATTTTAAAGCCTAGTTTTCTTATTTTCTACTATTTTCTTCATTAAAATTATATTTAGATTTAATTTTCTTTTTTTGTGAATGTACTTTTATTTTATATTATTATTTATGTTTAAAAATATATTACAAGCTCATATGAATTTTCTAAAATTTATTTCATGTAATTTCAAATTTTCTAGACTAGTTTACTATTTTAGCTATTTTCCTTAGTTTAACTTTTTATAATTAATAAATATTATATATATTTTTATATTTTGATAAATTTTCGAAATTTTATCTGGGATTATTATTGTTTCCAGAAATATCAAGTTATATAAACAAAATTAAGGAAATTTGAAAGGTTTTAAAAGCTTTGAAGCGTAAAGTCGTTCACCTCCTAAGTCGTTTCTTTTACCGTTTCCTCATTTACTCTTTGACCGTTTTTTTTTCTTTTTCTATTGAATAGCCATGTATTTTCCTTCCTATTCATGTGAGAAACTTCTCACTTTCCATCATCAAACTCACGGCTAGAAGTATTTAAGGTAATGGCTTCCATTTCATCTTCTTCTTCCTTTGTTTTCTACTTTTACATTTTGAATTTTGTACTTGTTCTCACCTTCATAGCTTGGCTCCTCCTCAACCAGATCTGACCTGACCTCTACCACCCCTTTCCTCTGACCATCACCCATACTAGTACCTCTCCATTTTAGGTCGGGACCATCCATGGCAAGGACCACCACAAAATCCACCAAAAACCATCACCTATTGCACTAGCCTAGTCTAGTTTATCATCTCCTCCTTCCACCACCATTAGCCGCCACTACCTCCACCATCACCACCTCTGACCTGACCTCCACCCTCTGCCACATCACCCACCACCATCTGGAAATCAGGCCATGACCATAGAGCATGAGGCCGACCCCAATAGGAGCCAAGATGTGATGATATTTGCTTTGTTTTGTAAAGTGTTGCACCTATATCTTCATCTCCTTTAAACCCATGTAGGCCAACCACTTTGCACCCAAACCAGACCTTAATACATGGCATAACTGAGCTTAACCCATCCATAATTGATCCATGTGAAGTTGAGAACAAGTGCAAAGCATTTGACTTTGTTCTGGACATTGATTTCTAGTGTTGTTCAAGTGTTACATTGTTTTGTAACTTATATGTTGTATTATTTGTTTAAATATTTTAATAAGGAAATTATCTTTGGCTCTCTCAATATCAAATCTTTGTCATGCCATCGTTCTTTTGAAGATCTTAGTTTGGGTCATTTGTATCACAATCTCCAGCTCAAACAAGTGAGTATTTCTCACCAGACATTATGTACTTATATAAGTAGTAAATTGACACCCTGTGAATCTGTAGAACTATATGACCATGTTATAACTGCTTATATTATTATCATATGATGTTCACACCTGTTATTACACCTATTATATTATATGTTACTATTACTTCATGCTATTTCTGTTTATTTTATCTGTCCATCACACTGCAAGTTGCCTTTAGATTAGAATCACTATGGTTTGAAATGATACATACCCGAACGGACTTTAGAATAAGGGAAAATTGTTATGGGCTGAAATGATAGGCCTGAATGATTTTCAACTTATTTTATTTACTTGGGACTGCGAGTTAGAAATGATAAAACTCGGATTTTTCTTTGTAAATTACGGGTTGAAACGATACATTACCCGTATCACTTTACCTTGCGTAGAAAATTATATACAGGCCCGTAATTAAAATATGTTTTTCTATAAATTTTAAAATTTTTATAAATTTAATTATCATAATATTTCGATTTAAAATTAAATAAAATATAATTTTTTTAAAGTATTATTGATTTTCTGGAAATCTATAAGTTAAATAAATTATGGAAAAGTCAGAAAATCTGAATGTAAGTTATTTTTGAAATTTTGATTTAATTTTTAATGGAATTTAAATTAACTTTGAAAATATGATTAATTTATGATATTTTCAATTTTAAATTAATTTAAAATGATTTTATAACATATTAATGATTTTTGAATAAAGTTAAAATGTTAATGAGTGAATATTGAGTTGAATTTGGAAATATAACTTAAATTAGAATTTATGAATTTGGTTTAAAAGTGAAATTTAAAGTTAAGTTAAATAAAATGGAATTAAGTTATATTTGAAATTTTAAACTTAAGTGTTAATTTGAAATTTAATGTAATGAATTTAAATTTGAATGTTGAAATTTAATAAGCGAATAATTAATAAATATTGATTTTTGAAAGGAAACTTAACTTTATAAAATCATGAATTTAAGGAAAATTAAATGATGCTTATAAATGTGAAAATGTATGATTTCATAAGTTAAAAATGATTTAAATAAAAATATAAGTGTTTGTGAAATTCTATTGAATATTTGAAGTTAACTAACAGCATTTTTAATACTGTCTTTTGTTAAATTGAATTGTTTTTTAATGTAACTTTCGGTAGCATTTTCTAAATGCTGCGAAACTTGAATTTTCAGTGTTTTAAAAAGTTTAAGTGCATAAATGAACATCGAAAAGTTTAAATTTTTGGAATTTAATAATTTAATTATTAAATGTAATAACTTTATTTTTATGATTTAAAATGAAGTAATTTGTTTTGAAATATAACTTTTGATATATTAAATTGATTTGAAATGTGGTACTGAAAGATTTGATATTTTGGTATATTGAAATGATTTGAAATGTGGTTTTGAAAAAATATAGCTATATTGATATATTAAAATGATTTGAAATGTGGTTTTGAAAAGATATAGTATCTCGATATATTAAAATGATTTGAAATGAAGTTTTGAAAGATATGATACTTTGATATTAAAATGATTTGAAAGAGGTTCTGAAAGATATGATATTTTGAAAATGAAGCTCTGAAAGGTTATGATATTTTGATATATTAAAATAATTTGAACGGAAGTTTTGAAAGGATATGATAATTTAATATATTGAAATGGTTAGAAATGACTTGATATTTATTTTGATAAATATTTGAATTGAAATATATGGTATGATGATATATTGAAATGGTTTGGAAATGATTTAATCTTTATTTTTATAAAGATTTGGGGTGAAATGATATTTTATTTTGAAGTATAAAATATTGTTTTAAAGTTATAACTACGGGTTACAATAACGATTGGTTGTTAAAGAGACAGGGATCGGATATTGTCTTATAGCCGGCCAATACCGAAAACCACTTTAACAACTGTGTACGCGGTGGAGATTCCAGAATGAAGTAGGATGGTGGCGACGTTCTCGAGGTATATTACGTGGACCCAACTCCCATGAGTTGGCATATATGACTAAAACAGGAGCTATACCGGGCTACACAAAGGGTCGCACCCTTTCATCGAGCATGCTCCATCGTAAACCATTCTATTACTTTTGTGATTCGATACGAGGCGCCACTTTGATTCGGGGGTATTGTTCGAGGTGGGCGGAAGCTGCTGGCTTGCCGTCACCACCGGTCCGGGAGTGCAAACGGCGTATCCACCCTGGCATTGCCTCGCGTGCCGTGTCATATCCTTATATCGAGCCCACTACGATTTTGGTTTTAAAGATCCGACCGCGTTAAGGTTCACCATCCCCTTAACGCTATTTTCTGTATGATTATACTTTACTGATTAGACACTACTGTAAATAGCGTATATTACTACATAGTAAATAGTTTAATGGATCCTTAGAGGATGGGCGGTCCCAAGCGTCTTCTAAGTTACTTGTACCTTTACTACAGTTCAGTTGAGTTGGTTTACATTGTATAAGTATGTATGTCCTGACTCGAGTGTTTGTATTTTTATTTACGCTAGGGTCAGCCTGAGTTATTCACAGATTTGGATTTCCACTTTATGGAGATTGGAATCGCTGGAGATTATCTGCTTGTCTAGTTTTATCTTTTGCAGTCTGTTGTTCCTTTCAGCTCTTGTATTAGTAGACTTCTATGTAGCGAGACTTCCTTTGTACTTTATTTCTTCTGTTGTATTTTATGTAACTCTGATATTTTTTTATATAGTAGCTTCATGAACTACTATTCTTTTACTTCCGCTGCATTATTATTACTCTATGTTTGTGATCAGTGATTTTATTTACTGTATATTCTGAGATTTGCCAAATTTTTATTTACAACGCGGTATTTTGAGCAATTCAATTCCGGCATGAGTGTCTACCTATACACTTATAATGGATGCGAATGGTTGAAAATATCGGGTCGTTACAGTTGGTATCAGAGCTTTGGTAGCTCTAGGAAAAACTCAGCATATGGAGTGAATGTATTTACAGAATCACATTCATTCGAGTTGAATCTCTTCCTTTTTTTCTCGATTCCTTTGAAATTTGGAACGTTCCCTACGGTTCCAAAATCCATTCGTACCCCCACTATTCATCTTCTTTTCACTCTGGAGTATTCCATAACTCCGCTTCGAATGATCTTTTTAGTGAGTTGGCGATCACGCCAATTTCAAATTGAATTGTAAAAGGGGAAACTCCTTTACATTAGCATCGATTCACCAGAGAATTTATATCTATCCTTGGTTAAGATGCTAATATCTTTGTTATCCCAAACTCTAACTCTTGAGATCAAATGTAGATTTACCCCAGAAAAATCCACATTGATCTTATTCTTTAAGTCACGGTTGACCCGGTTAAGGTTGCCCGTGATTTATTTTAGCTTATCCACCTCCCTATTTTGTTATTTAATCATCTTGTCTTTTGTTTCCAACATATTTTCAAACATTTGGAATTGTACTTGTAAATCAATGTTTTGTTTATATATTGTGTTGTTTGAGTTGTTGATGTTGAGTTGGATTTCTGATCGATTCGTTTGATCAACGCTATCGATAGGATTTCTAAAACACATTGACAGAACAAACTGACATAATATTATTTTTAAATTTGGTTAATGAAATAAAATTTTGATATATAAGTAAATTTATGGAACTTAATAAATTGATTTAAAATTGATTTTTTGAAATGATAATATTTAATTTATCATTTATTGTTCTATAAATGAATTTATAGATTGTTGTTTATAAATTTATTTGGGAACTGAAATGAATTTAAAACAAGAAATTTGAGAATTTAATTTCTGATGGTTTCAAACTTCATGTTTAAAGTTTTAAAAGATTATATTATTTAAAGTATTTTCGAATAAGAATATGTTTCCAAAGGATTTTAAAGTTTAAAAATTAGTGCTCTTCTCTTTGTTGTTGGGAAATAATTTTGGTGATGACTACAGCATCATCGACATTCATTTTCAAGTTTCGAAGTGAAGAGACCTCTCTGTAGTCTTGCTACAGGTTTGTTTTGGAAATCAATTTGATTTGAATTTCTAAAATATGATTGATTTATAATATATATAGACATATGATTTAAATTTTATTTGATAAACTATGTACATACCTTTAGTTATCTCTAAATGGTTTGAAGAAATCGGAAATCTAATTCTTAAATTTTATTTTTAAAGAATAATTTCGATTATAAAATGAAAATCAAAATTTTTGGATAAATAATTCAAACTTGAGATAATTGAATTGGAAAGTTTTATTTGTATAATACTCAATTGCATTCCAATATAACTTACCTTAATTTTAGAAGTTAACAATGTAATTGGATAATATACAATATAAAAAGATTTTTTTAAAATAAAATTTGAGTAGTTATAATAAATGTTATACACTTAAATTTTTAATTATTAAATGATTAACAGAGGTAAATAGAATAAATGGGTAATTGAATAATTCACAATATAAAATAATGTTAAAAGAACTAAGAATAAAAGAAAGCAGTTATAATAAGTGTAAGTATGTTTAACTTAAGTGATAAATATATTGAGAGGAATAAATTTAATTTTAATTAGGAAAAAGAAGAATTAAATTTATTGAGTACATTATGAGTATAATAAATGATTATTTTTCAAACCCATGGTTTTAAAAATTGTCAATTTAAGATGATTGGATAATAAGATAATGAAATTTGAGATAATTAAGATTTATTTAACTTGTGTAAAGGTTTATTCTCTATTTAAGTTGAAATTTCCATGCTTTCAAATTTATTTCCTTATTTTTTTTTTCAAACTATCTTTTGGTTGTCCGTATCATCCTTATCTTGCTATAAACTGGTATAGGCATCTTTCTATAATACTTCTGTCTAGAAATCTTTCTATAATCTTTGATAATCTGAACCTTGTTAAACTTACCTATAACAATAGTTATCAGGTATAATTTCAGTTTCCCTATCATCTTATCTTAGTCTTATTTCACTCTATCTTTTTCTATGCTTTCCGTACCTCATTCCTTTTCGGCGACGAAAAGTTTTGAGTGGGGGAGAGTGTAACAACCCTAGATTTTGTATATTATTTAAATTGGACTTTCTTTTATTTTTAAATTATTTTAAATTTTTTTTATTTCAAACATTTCATTTTTAAATATAAATGTTGATTATT
Source organism: Allium cepa (assembly GCA_030765085.1). NCBI lineage: Eukaryota > Viridiplantae > Streptophyta > Magnoliopsida > Asparagales > Amaryllidaceae > Allium > Allium cepa. The sequence goes on from CM060946.1 coordinate 177,993,352, forward strand.
AAGTGATTTATAATTCAAATTAGTATAATGTGAATATTTTACTGTAAAGTGAATTTCTACTCAAACTGTTTAAACTTTGACTTTTAAAATTAAAATTTAAAATCATTTTTAAATCTTAAATTTTATTGTTTATTATGAAAATAAATGTAATAACTTGAACACTGCTTTTCGTTTCGTTGAAAACGGTGTTAAACTGTGAAAGTTATGTATGTTTCAATATTGAGCGCATTTTGATTATTCTGCAATTTTGTTATTTTTAAATTGTATAAAGTATATTTTATTGTCATATTTCATGTTAATCTGGGTCAATATGTTACTTTATGTATATTTTTGTATTATAGTAATTTTAAAATGAAGTAAACGATTTTTCAAAGTCAATGGTGATTTATTTGTAATTTCTAGACACTGTTTTGGATTTTTAAGAAATTTCTTTAAATCTTTATCTATTTTCTTTAAATTTAATTTTTTTGTGTTAATATTTTATTTTAAGTATATATTATCTTTTAAAAAGTTTTAAAGTGATGTTTGAATTTTTCCAAAGCTTATTGAATCTATTTCCAAATTTTAAAGCCTAGTTTTCTTATTTTCTACTATTTTCTTCATTAAAATTATATTTAATTTTTTTTTTTTTTGTGAAAGTCTTTATTTTATATTGTTATTTATTTTTAAAAATATATTACAAGCTCATATTAATTTTCTAAAATTTATTTCATGTAATTTCAAATTTTCTAGACTAGTCTACTATTTTAGCTATTTTCCTTAGTTTAACTTTTTATAATTAATAAATATTATATATATTTTTATATTTTGATAAATTTTCGAAATTTTATCTGGGATTATTATTATTTCCAAAAATATCAAGTTATATAAACAAAATTAAGGAAATTTGAAAGGTTTTAAAAGCTTTGAAACGTAAAGTCGTTCCACCTCCTAAGTCGTTTCTTTTACCGTTTCCTCATTTACTCTTTAACCATTTTTTTTCTTTTTCTATTGAATATCCGTGTGTTTTCCTTCCTATTCACGTGAGAAACTTCTCACTTTCCATCATCAAACTCACGGCTAGAAGTATTTAAGGTAATGGCTTCCATTTCATCTTCTTCTTCCTTTGTTTTCTACTTTTATATTATGAATTTTGTACTTGTTCTCACCTTCATAGCTTGGCTCCTCCTCAACCAGATCTGACCTGACCTCTACCACCCCTTTCCTCTAACCATCACCAATCCTACTACCTCTCCATTTCAGGTCGGGACCATCCATGGCAAGGACCACCACAAAATCCACCAAAAACCATCACCTATTGCACTAGCCTAGCCTGGTTTATCATCTCCCCATTCCACCACCATTAGCCGCCACTACCTCCACCACCACCACCTCTGACCTGACCTCCACCTTCTGCCACATCACCCACCACCATCTGGAAATCAGGCCATGACAATAGAGCTTGAGGCCGAGCCCAATAGGAGCCAAGATGTGATAATATTTGCTTTGTTTTGTAAAGTGTTGCACCTATATCTTCATCTCCTTTAAACCCATGTAGTCCGACCACTTTGCACCCAAACCAGACCTTAATACATGGCATAGCTGAGCTTAACCCATCCATAACTGATCCATGTGAAGTTGAGAACAAGTGCAAAGCATTTGACTTTGTTCTGGACATTGATTTCTAGTGTTGTTCAAGTGTTACATTGTTTTGTAACTTATATGTTGTATTGTTTGTTTAAATATTTGAATAAGGAAATAACCTTTGGCTCTCTCAATATCAAATCTTTGTCGTGCCATCGTGCTTTTGAAGATCTAAGTTTGGGTCATTTGTATCACAATCTCCAGCTCAAACAAGTGAGTATTTCTCACCAGACATTATGTACTTATATAAGTAGTAAATTGACACCCTGTGAATCTGTAGAACTATATGACCATGTTATAACTGCTAATATTATTATCATATGATGTTTACACCTGTTATTACACTTATTATATTATATGTTACTGTTATTTCATGCTATTTCTATTTATTTTATCTGTCCATCACACTGCAAGTTCCCTTTAGATTGGAATCACTATGGTTTGAAATGATACATACCCGAACGGACTTTAGAATAAGGAAAAATTGTTATGGGCTGAAATGATAGGCCTGAATGATTTTCAACTTATTTTATTTACTTGGGACTGCGAGGTAGAAATGATAAAACCCGGATTTTTCTTTGTAAATTACGGGTTGAAATGATACATTACCTATCACTTTACCTAGCGTAGAAAATTATATATAGGCCCGTAATTAAAATATGTTTTTCTTAAAAAATCTAAAATATTTTATAAATTTAATCATTATAATATTTCGATTTAAAATTAAATAATAATATAATTTTTGTAAAGTATTGTTGATTTTCTGGAAATCTATAAGTTAAATAAATTATGGAAAAGTTAGAAAATCTGAATGTAAGTTATTTTGGAAATTTTGATTTAATTTTTAATGGAATTTAAATTAACTTTGAAAATATGATAAATTTATTATATTTTGAATTTTAAATTAATTTAAAATGATTTTATAACATATTAATGATTTTTGAATAATGTTAAAATGTTATTGAGTGAATATTGAGTTGAATTTTGAAATATAACTTAAATTAGAATTTATGAATTTGGTTTAAAAGTGAAATTATAAGTTAAGTTAAATAAAATGGAATTAAGTTATATTTGAAATTTTAAAATTAAGTGTTAATTTGAAATTTAATGTAATGAATTTAAATTTGAATGTTGAAATTTAATAAGCGAATTATTAATAAATATTGATTTTTGAAAGGAAACTTAACTTTATAAAATCATGAATTTAGGGAAAATTAAATGATGCTTATAAATGTGAAAATGTATGATTTCATAAGTTAAAAATGATTTAAATAAAAACATAAGTGTTTGTGAAATTCTATTGAATATTTGAAGTTAATTAACAGCATTTTTAATACTGTCTTTTGCTAAATTGAATTGTTTTTTAATGTAACTTTCTGTATCATTTTCTAAATGCTGCGAAACTTGAATTTTCATTGTTTTAATAAATTTAAGTGCATAAATGAACATCGAAAAGTTTAAATTTTTGGAATTTAATAAAGTAATTATTAAATGTAATAACTTCATTTTTATGATTTAAAATGAAGTAATTTGTTTTGAAATATAACTTTTGATATATTAAATTGATTTGAAATGTGGTACTGAAAGATTTGATATTTTGGTATATTGAAATGATTTGAAATGTGGTTTTGAAAAAATATAGCTATTTTGATATATTAAAATGATTTGAAATGTGGTTTTGAAAAGATATGGTATCTCGATATATTAAAATGATTTGAAACGAAGTTTTGAATGATATGATACTTTGATATTAAAATGATTTGAAAGAAGTTCTGAAAGATATGATATTTTGAAAATGAAGCTCTGAAAGGTTATGATATTTTGATATATTAAAATGATTTGAAAGAAAGTTTTGAAAGGATATGATAATTTAATATATTGAAATGGTTAGAAATGACTTGATATTTATTTTGATAAATATTTGAATTGAAATATATGGTATGATGATATATTGAAATGGTTTGGAAATGATTTGATCTTTATTTTGATAAAGATTTGGGTTGAAATGATATTTTATTTTGAAGTATAAAATATTGTTTTAAATTTATAACTACGGGTTACAATAACGATTGGTTGTTAAAGAGACAGGGATCGGATATTGTCTTATAGCCGGCCAATACCGAAAACCACTTTAACAACTGTGTACGCGGTGGAGATTCCAGAATGAAGTAGGATGGTGGCGACGTTCTCGAGGTATATTACGTGGACCCAACTCCCGTGAGTTGGCATATATGACTAAAACAGGAGCTATACCGGGCTACACAAAGGGTCGCACCCTTTCATCGAGCATGCTCCATCGTAAACCATTCTATTACTTTTGTGATTCGATACGAGGCGCCACTTTGATTCGGGGGTATTGTTCGAGGTGGGCGGAAGCTGCTGGCTTGCCGTCACCATCGGTCCGGGAGTGCAAACGGCGTATCCACCCTGGCATTGCCTCGCGTGCCGTGTCATATCCTTATATCGAGCCCACTACGATTTTGGTTTTAAAGATCCGACCGCGTTAAGGTTCACCATCCCCTTAACGCTATTTTCTGTATGATTATACTTTACTGATTAGACACTACTGTAAATAGCGTATATTACTACATAGTAAATAGTTTAACGGATCCTTAGAGGATGGGCGGTCCCAAGCATCTTCTAAGTTACTTGTACCTTTACTACAGTTCAGTTGGGTTGGTTTACGTTGTATAAGTATGTATGTCCTGACTCGAGTGTTTGTATTTTTATTTATGCTCGGGTCAGCTTGAGTTATTCACAGATTTGGATTTCCACTTTCTCGAGATTGGAATCGCCGGAGATTATCTGCTTGTCTAGTTTTATCTTTTGCAGTCTGTTGTTCCTTTCAGCTCTTGCATTAGTAGACTTCTATGTAGTGAGACTTCCTTTGTACTTTATTTCTTCTGTTGCATTTTATGTAACTCTGATAGTTTTTTATATAGTAGCTTCATGAACTACTATTCTTTTACTTCCGCTGCATTATTATTACTCTATGTCTGTGATCTGTGATTTTATTTACTGTATATTCTGAGATTTGCCAAATTTTTATTTACAACGCGGTATTTTGAGCAATTCAATTCCGTCATGAGTGTCTACCTATACACTTATAGTGGATGCGAATGGTTGAAAATATCGGGTCGTTACAATCATTCACAGATTCACAGATAGATTTATAAATGCATCACAGATAAATTCTTCATATGATGGAATTTGGACTTGAAACCTGTTACATCGCGTTTAAATATTTTAAAACATCTATTTTGATATATGGGTAGACCTAATTTCATTCCGGAGTCAGAACGGGCTTTTTGGGCCACTCATCGTTCAACGCGTTTATAAATCGGGTCCATCTATTCTATTTCACCCTTGTCTATATATACCATGTTATAAACCATAGCCTACCTCTATTTCTCATTTATATGTGCATACAATCCCTATTCACCTTCTCCTCAATGGCAGACAATAAAATCCCAGATCCAATTGAAATTCCAAATCAAATCCAAAGCCAAATTTTAAAGCTCCACAATATATGCCAAATTTTATATCAATTCGAAGCACTCGAAGTGCGTAACTCAGATCTGCAACTTGTTTTTCGATTCGACGCATTGTTTGTCCAGAAATCGAAGAACAATTTTTGGCCATTCATCGCGAGTCAATGAACATCAACAGATCGACGAACCATTTTTGGGTTTTGAAGAGGGGACGAAGGGGAGTTCATCGACGGTGTTCGCTTGTCGATCTGACGATTGGATCTACGGCAAAATTCGATTAGGGTTTTTGTATATAGGTGGCGGCTGCCTCGAACGCGTGGATTCGCGTGTGTGGAGAGGTCGTGGATGATGGCGACGGGCTCGGCAAGTGGTGAGGCGGCAGTGGGACGAGTGCGTAGTGCAGCGCGCGCAGATCGAGGTGGCGGCACGTTCAATTGCGTTCTAGGGTTCATATTTCTGGTTCGTGCGTGTCTAGGTTGGCGAGATGACGTGTTGAGGTGGTAAAGATTAAAAGGGGTTGTTTTATTTAATTTAATTTTAAACTATAATTGTTCTAATGCTTATAACTTTTACGTACAAGGTCGTATTCACGCGCCTCCGTTAGATTCGTATAGGAATTCCTGACATTCTGGCACAGGTTTGGATGGATTTGGAGACTTTTCAATTTTTGGATTTAAATTAGATTTAAATTCAATTTAAATTAAAAAGGTGAGTGTTTTAGCCCAGTCACAACTTCTAAAATTTCTTATGTTTGTTAAATCTAATTTTTGTTGTGATTATGCATTTATTTATGACTGTTTAGTATATTTTAATCATCATCTCAGTTAATTGCGTTTATTTAATTTAAATTTTTATTTAATTTATTATTGAATATAATTGCCAGTTAATTACTTGTTAAATATTATTAGTTATATATTAATAGTTGATTGATTGTTTTGGGATGATGATGGTGATGGATGTATAATTTTACGATGGGTGAATGGATGTTTATTTATATCATCATAATCTGCAAGTTCTTTATTTCTTTATCATTATTGATTCGGGATTACGTTTTGAAATGATATATAACCGTATTTTTATTTTAAATTACGGATTGAAATGATAAATATCTGTATCACTTAACCATAGGATAGAAAATTATATGCAGACACTGTCGGTCTATATATATAAATATTTTGAAATGATTTCTATGGTTTTGGACAGAAATATACGATTTAATAAATAATAAATTTTGATATTATATAAATATTATATAAATATATAGTTAAATTCTTGAATTTAAGCTATATATAAATTTGTGCAATAAAATAAGTATTTCATAAAGTTTGATTGTTTTATATTATATGGTTAAGTACCTGTTTAAGATATTGTATATATATAGAGTTTTAATGACTTAAATAAAATTCAAATTGGAAGATAAATATGAAATTGGTTAAGAATTTTACTCGAATAAATTTGATTTGAAATTTAAATAAAATTGAGATTTATAGGGTGGGATTCTTATAACTTGGTTTGGCTTAGAGGGATTTAAATAACTATATCAAGTTAAATAAATTGAAAGGATATCCAGTTGTTGAAGTTAAAAGCTTTACTTAAATTATATTGGATTTATTAAGTAGACATTTCAAATCTAAATAATAGTAATTAAATTTGATATATATGGAATTATCAAAGAATTCGTTTTGAAATGGTGGAATATTTAAAGCTTTGAATTATATGGAAATTGAAATGGTTTAATTGGAGGTTCAAATCGGTATTTGGAATTTATTGTGAAATTTTAGAAAGCTATTTTAATATATAAAGTAATTTAGTATTTAAACCATTTAAGTATTCGAAGTTATATTTCAAAGCTATGGGGTTCAAGGTATATATATTTGAAAGTACTATAATTTTGGGAAAAAGATATATTTTGAAATGAAATCATATTGATTTGGGTTTTAAAATGGAAATGATATCATATTCATATGGTTTTGAAATGGATATTATATTCTGGTTTTAAAAGTATAAACTATTTCGAAAAGACCGCGGTGTTATAATAACGTTTGGTTGTTGAAGAGACCGGGATCGGAAGTTGTCATACTCTCTGCCAACTCCAAAAACCACTTTAACAACTGTGTACGCGGTGGAGATTCCAGAATGAAGTAGGATGGTGGTGGCATTTCCTTTGAGGTAAATACGTGGACCCAACTCCCGTGAGTTGGCATAAGGTGGCAAAACAGGAGAGATTCTCGGGCCAATGAGGTAGCACCTTTGATCGGACACATCCCTTCGATATTATACTTTGACTTTTGGATTGATTCGGTGGCTACTATTGGTTTTTTTTCTTTAGGGGTGTGGCTCGAGGTGGGCGGTAGTTGCGGCTATGCGTTACCACCAGCCCGAATAGCAATTGGTATATCTACCCTGTAATTGCCTAGTTGTGCCGTGTCTCTACCCTTGCGTGCCTTATATGATTTTTTTTGTATCATACCTGTGGAGTGCCTTCTGACGACGCCCAGTACGGGGGAGATTACGGTACTGTATAGATTATGGGAATATAAAAGTGTGTTAAGGGCTATATAGGTAGCCCCTTAACTCTATTTTTAGTATATTATACTTTTCTTTAGACATTATTATAATAACGTACATTACTACATAGTAAATAGTTTAACGGATCCTTAGGAAATGAGAATCCTGAGCATCTCTTAAGTTACTGCACTCATATTTATTTCTGTTGATTTAACTCACATAAGATATCATAGTTCTGACTCGAGTGTTTTGTCTTTTCAATTCACTTGGGTCAGCCTAAGCATTTTAGGATTTGAAGACCTTACTTGTAGAGGATGAAGACGAAGATTTTATTACTATTGTATATTATATTAGTCCACTGCATCACATTTGTTCCGCTGCTTTATTAGTTGTTTTCTCTGGTATGTGTAACTCTGATTGTACTGTATAAATATAATCAAATATTTTGTAAACAGCTTCATGAACTGTATATTTGATTATTATATTTTATCGTTCCGCTGCAAGATTCTATTTTGTTTTTTTTCTTCTCTGCTTTTTCTTGTTTAGCCCATTGCAATCCGCCCTTCTGTATGGTTTAAGTTTGACGTGTGTGGATTATCGTCGATTTACCGTCCAAAAAGGCAGGAGTTACATCTGGTATCAGAGCTTTGGTTTAGCAATAAACCTTAGCTTTGTGGGGTCTGACTCTTTACCAATAGGGTAGTAATACCCTATGGGAGTCGCTGAGTGTGCGTGTGTGTGTATATATATATATGAGAGAGCGTATTTGTTAGTGTTATAAAAGGTTTTGATATCGTGTTTATTTGTTCCGTTTTGTATATATAAATTCTGGTTGGTGCATGGGACGCTATGACATCAATAGGGATTTCTAAACACTTAATAGGACATACCGACATAATATTTGTTTTGAATATAGGTGAATGAAATAATTTGCCTATTATATTTTCTATATATAAAATAAATTTTTATAAAGGTTATATTTGGTTGCAATATATTGATCGTTAGTTAACGAAAATTATAAATAATAGTTGAAATGAGATTGAAAATGAAATAAATGAAAATTGGAAATTCAGAGCTTAAGTCCCAGGGTTTTGAAAATTCTTTCAAAGATTTTTGGAATATAATAATGATATTATTTAGATGTATTTTCTGATAAAAGTATTTCAATGTAATTTGAAAGAAATGTTTTAGAAAAAAGAAATTTTTGAAAGAAATAAGTTTTATACTCCCCTCTCTGTCGCTGGAAAATAATTTCAGTGATGTGTGCACGCACCGTCGACATTCATTTTCGAGTTTCTAAGTGGGAAGGCCACTTTAGTAGTTTTACTACGGATTTATTTTGATAACCAAATATAAATTTCTGATTGTTTAAGTATAATGGGATATATAAGTTTTAAGTATAAACCTTTATTTATTATCTTTAAAATGATTTGGAATTTAACCCGGTATTTAATTCTTAAGTTTCCGCTAATTAATAGTTTCAATTATTGTAGTGAAATGGAAAGTAACTAACTAAAAATTGGAACCTCTAATAAAAATAAGAGATTTAATGCTAAGTAATAGATGGGATTAAAGGAAATTGTAAATTGTAGCCTATGAAACAAAAGAATAATATTATTGAACATTAAATTAATTAAAGGAAATAGAACAAACTTGTATAACTTTCGATTACATTCTTAAAAGCATATATATATGACTTACCCAATAATACAAGTTACAATGTTTAATAAGAAATTGTAACAGAATATTATACAAGTAAAATTTCGAAATAATGGAAGTATTCAATGAAATTCCTTAATGAGAATTGGATGCTCTAGTTGTTATGAACTTAAGTATAATTGAAATGCTACTAATATAAGAGAAAAGAAAGGTAATTGTTATAAATAAATGATAATAGATTTGAGTGAACGTTGAAGTTATTTACTTTTGAAATAAGTAGAAAGATGAACACTATAAATAAAATGAATAAAAGAGAAAAACACACAACAACGATTTCAAACAACAGATTAAGTTTATCCTTATTAATTCCATTCATACATTTATTGTTTGATTTCTATGGGATGGTTGTATGCCTTGTTGCAAGTGATTGTTATTTGTATTGATTTGTTTTTTATGGTTGAAACAACTTTAAATATTTCATTTTATATAATTATTAATTCTTCTTGATTATATAAGTGAAATACAGGTTATGTAAGCAATTGCTACTGCTTTCTGTTTCATAATTAAGCATTGCTTGCCCGACAAATAGGTACGTTTTTGGATTACGATTTATAGCATTATTATTTTTCCCATGTTGGGATATATATTATTTTGGAAAAATATATGTTATATATTGTTATATTTTGATATTATATTTTCTCTCAAGCCTCTCTGTACGAAGGAGACACTGCCAAAATTTTCCGTAAATGTGACGACCCGGAATTTTTAAGCATTTGAAATTGGAATATTTAATTGATTTTAAATATTTAAAAGTTAATTTTTAACTTGACTTCAAATATCACTATTTATTTGATAATTAAATTATTGAATTAAATAATTTAAAGTTGGGTAAAATGTTGAATCTGGAGTTTTAAGCCTGTTAAAAATAATTTGAGGGCATGTAAAATTTATATTGATAGTACTAAAGATAGTAGAAATATTAAAATTGAATTTGGAAGTTCTTTGTTAAGTTTTCGAATTTTATCGTTTTAAATTGAATTTTAAAAATAGTCTTCCGAGGCACAGTCTTGGAATTCGACGAAACCAGTTCCATTGGATCAGTAATATTGTATTATTATCGGATTTCAATTTTCATAGTAATTGGAGTTGTTGTGTGAGCGTACGACATATAAACGCGCTAAAATATTATAACGAAAATTTAAAGCGATTTCGTTCTTTCTCAACGAAAAAAATCATGTTGCATGCCTCTTTCCTTTTTAAATCACGAAATTTCTTTTTATCCCAGGCTTCCAATCGAATCAACGAAACCATATCTACGTTCCTTCTCTCCAAGCTAAAAAAATGGAATGTCTTATATTTATCTTCCTCCTATCTTCAATTCAGCAGAATCGAAAAAAAAAAAGAATGGCCGAGCAAAAAGTTTTCCACTTCGAAATTGCACCTTCTCCCTACCCTTCCATTTCTCCTTTTCAATTGAATTTACCTGGCTAAAAAAAACAAAGAGAGCGGCGAGCTCGAATTCGAGGTTGAGGGAAGGCGCGCGAGTGGAGGGGGATTTGCAATCTCCTGCTTCTGTGCGCGAAGTCGAGATGGGTAGTGGCGCGCATCCGAGGCCGCGGCTTCGAGCGAGGAGCTAGGGTTCGCGTTCGATTTGGGGGATTTGTGTGGGATGTTGATGGCGAGTAGGGGATAGACGTGATGGCAAGTCGTGTTGGAAGGTAGCGCGTTCTTTAGCGAATTTTTTGTCATTGGAGAGGCCTAGCTCGCCCAGATCATCCGCGATGGTGCGGCGCATGAAGGGCTTTATTTGGGTTGTCTTCGATATAACCTCGACGAAAGAGGAGGTAGCGGCATGTTGGGAAATCATTGTTGGGTTTGGGTTCGAGGGTGTTTGTGTTTCGCATGAAGGAAGAAGTATGGGAGCGACCAGATTTGCATCTCTCGGTAATTGGTAGTTCTGGTATTAATTTTAGCCTAAATTTCTTTTTATGCCAAATCTAATTTTTGTCACTTCTGAATTAATTTAGTTAATAATAGGAGTATTTAGTTAATAATAGGAGTATTACAAATTTTTTATCTAATCCAGAGAAATGAAGTTACTGCTTTTACAAAAGATATATGTTACAGGCAAAAAGGCTTTTACAGCGAAGCAAATTTTTAATTAATTTGTTTGTTGAAAGGAAAAAGAAAAATGAATATACATATTTTAACTTACTAGGTGATTTTAAAGTAATGGATTATGGGATTAACTCGTTTAATTAACTCGTTCAATTATTCTTATGACTAAAGATTTTCAAAGAAAAGGTTTTGAGTTTAAAATTAAAGGTGTAAACAGAATATATATACGCAATTTAAATCTACCATTATTTTAAAATAATGTGTATTAGTGATTAGTTTGTTTAATTTATTATAGTTAGAAAAAGGTTTTAAAAAGGAAAATTTTGATTTAAATAAAATTAGTAGCTAATTTACTTAACCACTAAAAGATTCTAAAAGAAAAAAATAAAGAGATAACTATTTAGTTAGAATTGAATTATTAACTAATTAATTTATTTAAAGGAATTTAGTTTTAAATTAAATTAATTAATTAAATCTATGGGAATTAGTTGTTTGACTAATTCAAATATTAATAAATTATATAAATGTTTTACAAGGTCTAAAATCGAGAAGCAAGCTGGATTGGATTGCAAACAAAACAAATGTGAGTTAATCTCACTCATCTGATTTGATTCAAATTTAAATGGTTAAATTTAATTAATTGGTTGAATAATTGAATTGATTGATGTGCTATATTATAGTATATAATACATCTTGTAATGATTGATTTACCGCATTATATAGCGGATGAGACCCTATGCGCCGCATAATAGCGGATGATATTATATTAATCTCATATACCGCGATATTCCACCTCGAAGTGGAATTGGTATTTTATATTGTGCTAACATATGTGGATGCAGGGAAACATGTTGGAGGGATCCAACTGGATTCCTCAACATTTGTTTAAATTATTTAACATTCTCTGTTGTGATTATTTTGATATTCTATGATGGCTTATATTAGAATATTGGATGCTATGGTTTGCTTGAATATATTTCGGTACACTAAGTTAACAAAATATATATATTGGAATTTTGGAAAGACAATAAAAGAGTGGAGTTTTAAGTAAAATAATTATAGCGAATTTGAATAAATCAAGAATGAATTGAAAAGAAATGGAAGCGATATTAAAATACTAATAAATAATTTGGAGTATGAGAAAAAAGGATTTTGAATAAACAGAAATTAGTGAGTTGTAAACTTAAGTGATATCATTTGAAGGAATAAAGAATTCTTTTAAAATTCAAAGTTTAAATTTATTTAAAAGGATAAAGAAGTAATTTGGGAAATCTAAAATTGGTATTTTCAGTTAAAAGTATTTTAAATCATAATTAAGGAATAAAATCTGAAGTTAATGGATTTTGGAATAAATGGAGTAAATTGGAAATCAATTTGGGAATTGATTTAAGTGTGTAAAACTGGATTTTTAAAGGAGAATTTGGCTATGGGATTTATAAACTAGGTTTGTGACAAAGTAATATATCTGTGGATATTTGGAAAATAAATTCATGATGGGAATTTATTAAAGGAATGGGAACATTTGCTTAAAAATAAATAGTGAATTATTTTTAAAGCATGTGAAGAGAATTATATTTTCCTGGATAGCCAAGTACGTTTTCAAAGAAAATTTTGAAATATAAGATAAAAGTTTTGATGTTGTTTTAAAAAGCATATTTTAGAAAATTTATTATTGCTAATTGTTTAAATTCTAAAGTAAGTATTATTTAAATCTATTATCGTAGTAATTATTTAAATGTGACTTAGTGTTTTGTTTTAAAGGAAAAAATCTAGTTTTATATTTTATAAAGTAACCTTACTTTAAATATTCCTAAAGTATTAAAGTATTTTTTCTAAATTTAAATGTTAAAGAATATTTTACAATAAAGTGTTTTTAAATTATTTTAAAAATCTAAACTTTTGTGCTTAGTGATTTCGGTGGAAATAGAAAATATTTGGAAAATTTATTCTGTAAAAGGAAGGTAGTTTGAAATTTTTTCAAAAAGATTGAAAATGGAAGTATACCTTGCGAAGATATTTTGAGAATAATAAATAGTTTGGTGAAATTATTTATGTTGACGGATGTTGTGAATGTAATTGATAGTTAAGTAACGAACTATCAATATTGGCCAATGCGATGATCGTTTCGAAGAGACCGGGATCAGAATTTATTTTCGAAAACCACTTCGATCCGGTTTGTATGTTTCCGTGGGAAAACGAGTCCGGAGTCGAAGATGGAGCAGTGAAGTGCAAGGGCTAGTCGCTACTAATCCTGAGGATATTTCTAAAATGGATGTAGTAGGAATAGTGCCTTTGGTTCCGTTCGAACCCGAGACAGACTTGAATAGACGAATGCTTCGCGTCAGGTGGATGATGGGAATTCTAAGGGATATGTTCTAAAGGTAACGTTTAGCTTCAAGCCTCATCAAACAGGAATGACTGAAAATCACGGGTTATGTAGCAAGGCTGGTGGGTAGTACCCATTTCGGGTGAGGTCATCCCTGTTTAGATGTCCCTTTTATTTCGGCTTAGTGGTGCGGTTGCTGATCACAACCGTGGGGTGATCTTACTCGGGATTATCCAGTAAGGGGTGGTCCCGGTCTTGTGTTACAGGGGGTTGGGAGTGATCCTCGGTACGGTGATCTACGGCACGTACTGTGACAGGTGGTACCCTAGTGCCTAGTCATTAGTTGGAAATCCATTCTCCCTACGCGCCTTGTACGAGTTTTATTTGTATTACCCACTTTGTGGCTAGTAGATGGAATTTAATAGATGTAACAATTTCGGCTATTTTAATAAGTATTTGTATATAGGCCTTATTATAATATCAGAGGATTTTGATAAAAAAGTGTTTTAGTTATCGTAAGGTAAAAACCTGACAAGTTTATTTGTGGCATGGTGAGATGCTTTTGTTTTCAAAGGATTTTTGAAACTTTAATAATCAATTTGAGTGTGATTTCTCACGCTGGTTTTCCAGACTAACTTGGGTGTTATTTAACTATAATGCTCGGGTCAGACCGAGTATTATAGGATACATGAGAGGATGCTGTGAAGCTCAGGAGACGAGCTGGATGGCGATACGTACTTTCGTATTTGATTATTATTCCATTGTGTATCCAGTTGTATGTTATTGATGTGGAACTCTGATGATGTACTCTGATGATGTATGTATAAACAAATATAGTATTTTTTTGGTGTAAAGATCTGTGATTACCTATTATATTTTATTCCACCGCGATGGTTAGATTCTGATGTTGTTTTCTATTTTCTTCTTCTACCTCTTCTTCTTTAACCCAAATGGTTCGTATTTTCGTACATCTTGAGTTGATATATGGAGTATAGTGTTGATTCAAGGTGTACGGATTTGCGGGGTGTTACAGTTGGTATCAGAGCGAGGTTAAGTGAGAACCTTGGCTCTGGTGCAAATTACTCATTAAATGGAGTCTGTGGTACTCTAAAATGAGTTTGAGTGTATTAACAGTATGAGCGCGTATTTGTTAGTGAATATAAAATTGTTTTATATTGTGTTGACTTATCGGTTGAGTGTTTATGGATTGTAGTCGATGGGTGGGACGCCATGTTATTGATAGGGATTTCTAAACTCTTAAACAAGATAAACCGACATAGTATTGTTTTAAATAGGGTAAAATGAAATAATTTTACCCAAAATTATTTTTGTATATAAAAGAAATGATTTTTCGTAAATTATTATAGTTATATATGGATGCTTGGTTGTTAGGAATTATAATATTAAATTATTATTGTGTAAAATTGAATAAGAAATTGAAATAATAACCAAAGATGAACGAATAAATTAATAAATAAATGGGATTTGTAAATGTGATTAGTAACTGAATAAGGAATTGAAATCATAAAAAAAACTAGAAACAAATTCATATACAAATGAGATTTGTAAATGTAAACTGTAAATGTGAATTATAGTGTGATTAATAATTAAAATAAGATAAAATTCCAAAGTAATGTTTGAATATAAATTTAAAGGATTTGGAATTTGAAAATTTGAAAATTTGGAAATTTAGATTCCTTTGAATTTGAAAATGATTCTCAAAAAGTTGGGAAAAATAATATATATTGGAGAAATATTTTTGAATCGGATTTGAAATCTAGAGAGATTTGGAATTTGAAAATATTTGAAGGGTTTTAAAAGAGATAAAAGCATTGAACTCTTTACGGTCATTGGAAAATAATTCCGATGATGATCGTGACATCACCGGTGTTCATTTTCGAGTTTCCAGAAGAGTGATTGCTACCGGGATGTTTTGGATTAATGTTTGTTTGTGAAATTTGGTTTGATTTTGAAAATGCAAAGGAATAGTTTGATTTAGATATATATATTTTCAAATTTTGATTTTTAACATTTTAGTAATGAGTTTAAACATGTAAGCAAAAGAGAATTGAAGCTGAATGTTGAACTTAATTTTGAATGGAAAAGATTAGTCAAGTTGGACTAAATAAAACAAAGTTTGAGATTAAAATTAGTAAGTAACTAAATGATTTATATGGTATGCAACTAAAATGAAATTTGAATATTAGATAATGTTTGAATTGGAATTGTCAAAGATGAAGTGTAGAATTAGTTTAAATGGACTAAAAATAATTAATGTTTGGAAATAGAATTTATTGATTGAAAATAAATTATGAATAAACTAATCAAATAAATTAGTAAAACGGTTGGGATTTGATCAAAGGAAAAATCAAATCAAGGATTTAAAATGGAAGTTGAAGGATTAAAATAAACTTAAGTTATTGGGTGGAATAGTTTGAAGAAAATAAATAACCTAAGTAAATTGTGAGATGGTTATTTATATATTGGTTGTCGAGTTTAATAAAATGGTTTGGAATCAAACTTTTTGGAAATGAAAGAAAATGCAATGAAAGGATTGTGAATAAATTAAAATGGGATGGAATCAAGTGTAAATTGGGTTGGAATCAATTTAAATGGTTATAAGCTTAAGTAATTATTTATTCACATTAATATTGTCGAATTGTATAAGAAAATGGATCGTTTGATGTAAACGAGATTAGATAAAATCCGATGAGTTATTAGAAGTGAAATAGGATGATTTTAAGATCAATTGAAGTGAATATGAGTTTGTTTTGCTTAAAAATGAATTGAATGTAAGAAATTGAGTTGTAAACCATTTAAATTGAATGAAGCTGCATATGAATTGTTTGTAAACAATTAAAATTAATGTTGGAGCCCTATAAGTTGCTTATAAATATTGTTTAACCTGCATTTCTTATTGAAACTCGTATGTTTATTAGTTAAATATGTAAACTGTTGTTAAGTTACATGATTTTGGCACTTACATGTTATAATTGAGTAAGTACAGGTATCTGAAGGCCGTTTGGCAGGATTTTGGTCATGCTAATTGCTAAATAATAAGCCGCTTGCTTAAAAATGCTAAATGGAGGTACGCCTATGCAACAGAATAGGATATATGAACTGTTTTTGTTTTTCTGACCGTGTGGGTCGATGTATACATATTTATATCTCTTGTCAACTTGAAAAAGCTCATCCGTACAAAGGAGACTTTGCCAAAATTTTCTGAAAATGTTGGGAGTTAGAATTTATTTTTTGAAAATTTTGGGAAAATTTTAGTTAGCGACAAAACGATTCCAGATTGGAAATTGAAATAAACTAGGGAATGAAACTAATTTAAAATAATGATATGATCGGTATAAACGGATGATAAAATTAAATATTCAGAGTTGAAGATAAATTAAATTCATATGGAGATGAGTGAACCAATTTAATAGAAATAGATATAAACTAAAGTGGTGAAATAAAAATAAATATTTAAAGTGTATAAAATATTTATATTAAACTTAAGAAATAAAAGGTGAAATCCTTAAGTAAATTTGGTATTGAAAAAAATTATTCTAGGCGAATAATTGAATGAAGATTAAAACTGAAAGTTACGAATGGGATAATTGTGGATAGTGAAAAAAATCAAAATAATATGAATAAATAAAATTGATATAGTTAATAATCGATGGATATAAATACGTAGGATGTACGTATATTCATTTTATTTGCATAACGATTTGATCCAGATTCGAGCACAGAATTTCGAGATAGTTATATCGATCAGAGTTAGGATTTTTCACTCGATTTTCGACGGCGAACCATGGATATGGATTTTGATTGATTCTGGAAATTCTCTATCATAGTTATGACTATGCAAGGAGAATGAAGGTTTCTGATCAGGAAAACAGATCTGAGTCCGCACTAGGAAGCCATGTGGACGATACTAGTTCGGAAATGAAATTGTGTGATCGAGTAAGCGATCAGATTCGGTATTGCGTACGAATGATATAGGTACATCGTACGAGCTTAAATGGAATGAATATTGAAATTTTGTAAAGGAGTCAGGTAAATAATTTTGAATGTTGTGATTGGATATTATTGCTAAATAGGATTCATAGGTATTATAAAGGGAAAGGAAAATTGGTTTCGATTTCAGAAAATAAATTTGAATTGCTCGACAAAAAAGGTATGTGTTTAATTCCTGTATGAAATTTGATTGGGTTTTTGGATCTAGCCAGTTGGCTTTTGTTTTCTTTTGTAATATGGGAGCCCGTAGAGGCATTTTGTAGTTGTACCGAGCTAGCCGCGCAAATGAGACGCTGGCAAAAAATTTCGAAAATTTACGGAGTTAGAAAATTTTTGAGAAAATTTTGATAAATCAAAATTTGGTTTTAAACCGAAACTTGAATGATTGAGCAAATAGTATTAATTGCAAACTATGGAGGAATTTAGGAAATTAATAAAAGTGTATTGTCTTTATGTAACGACCCGTAAATTTTGTGGATTTAATTTGGTTGAATTAATGAGTTTTGTAAGTAAATGTAGTAGAAATAAACACTTTATAAACAAATATTGAAATGAACGCTAAATTAAAATATATAAATGGTGACTTAAAACCTATTTACTAGTAATTTGAATAAATTTCAATAAATGAAATGGGGTAAGTAATATACTTGGATATAAAATTCATTTAAAAGGGAATTTATTTAATATGTTAATGTAAAGTTAGAAAATATTGGAATAAATGATAATTCCATTCATACTTGTAAGAAGTTATTATAAGTTGCATCTTGAAATGGTTGATTAATTTGGAATTTAAAATTTAATTTAAATGGAAAATAAAAATAAAGGTTTACAATAACGGAAATTTAGGTAATAAAGTCAGAACAAGTTTATAAATAATAATCAAAATAAGGGAGTAGTAATAATGTAAATAAAGTTGAAACAAATTGAATATGGAGAAACCTAAAAGTTAGTTTTGAATTCAAACTATGCATAATTTGGGTAATAAATAAGTTTATTTATGGAGTTAGATTGTTTATATTATTTTAGGCAATAAATCAAATAGAAGAGAATAAGCGTAAATCTTAAGGGTATGATAACAATTATTATAAATTACCTAATTTATTGGTCAATCAAGTTATTTGAAATAAAGTCATCTTAAATGTTAAGTAATTTTAATACTGTTATTGAGGAAACGTTACTTAATAACTTTTAATTTAGTAACGGAAGAGTGAATGAGAATTGATAGAAAACATAAATTTATTTTTAAGTAAACAAGAGTATATATTGAACAAATTTATGATAATTGGATAATACAGTGTTGATGGAAATTAATTAGTGTTATATATGGGATTTATACCTGGGTGGGTAAGTAGTAAACTTATAAATGAAAGAAAGTAAGTAGGTGACCATTTATTTAGGTTGTTTATTCATTTAGTATGTTAAATGAAAATATGGGAATCAGATCTCAATTAAGGGAAATTAAGTTGTACGTTAATTTGAAATAAAATCTAATAAATATTACATTAATAAGGAATGTAGTACAAATGGTTGGGGATTGTCAAATTTGGTAAAAATGGATTAAGAGTTTTACAATAATTATTATGAGTTATATACTTAGTTCATTCAATTAAATTGGAAATCATTGCAATAAATACAAATTTAATGGTACGTTGAATAAATTAAGGTAATGAATGGAGAATAACGTAAATGTTCTTCATAATATAATGATTTGTGAATAAAAAGAATGGAAACAAAGTTCTATCAGTATATCGGAATTTAATTTATGATAAAAAGGTTAATTGCAATTAAATGAGCTAATTATTTAAATGGGAATCGAGCTTTATTTATTTGTTTGGATTTAAAATATGATAATTTGGATTTATTGCAATTAATCGAAATTAAATGTAAAATTTTACGTTAATTGAAAATTAACTTGAAATTAGAAAATATTTGTGTAATAACTTTGAACCAATGTTAATTTCATCCATTTGACTGTAATGGATCGAATAAAAAGGAATGAATAGTGAATTCAATGGAATTATTGAAAAGTTAATTTATAATTGATAAATATAACGAAAATTGAATTTACGCTGAAATTTATGATTGAATCAACAATTATTTGACATCTAAATTGGTTTAAATCACTGAGATTGTTTATGAAAACAAAACTGATAAGATTTTTAAATTTTGGAAGTGAAATTGAAAAGGCGATTTAATTAATGAATTTTTAATTTATTTAGTTGATATAAAAATAGCCATTTTGGCCACTAACTCGGATTTCGACGAAACCATTTTCATCGGATCTGTAACGGTGAATTATAATAGCGTTTCAAGTTACGTAGCGATCGGACTTGTCGTTTGATCGTACGAACTCGAAATGCCTTGAAATTTATGCAATTGAAATCAATTGAAATCGATTTGAAAAAATTATTTTTAGCATAACTTCTTCATACGATGGAATTTGGACTTCAAATCTTTTCCATTGCGTTTACAATATTTTAAAACACCTATTTTGATATATGGGTTTAACCAATTTCGTTCCGGGGTCAGAACATGCTTTTTGGGCCACGTTAGCGGTAGCACGTATATCTATCAACCCGATCCATCTATTTTTCAATTTGCCTATAAACATCCTAAACCCTAGCCTCCGCCTATTCTCATTTATCTGCGCGTAAAATTTCATCAGCTCTTCTTGTTCTTCAATGGATGCAAACCCTAGATTCAATTTCAATCCAAAATCAAAGTCAAACATTCAAATTATTAAGAAAAATAAGAAAAAATATATGTTGAAGCTCTCGAAATGCGTAATCTGCTGGTCCAATTCGTTTTATAATTCGAGTTATCGTTTTCTCTCAAATTAAAGTTCATCCACTGTCATTCATCATCATCGCAATCAAAATCGTCGGATCGAGAAACCATTTCTCGTTATTGTAGAGTGGACGATGGGGAGTGCATCAGTAGTGTTCGTTCGTCGAATTGACGATCGGATTGCTCGATTTAATTCAATTAGGGTTTCGAGCCTAGGGGCGGTTGCTGGAAATCGTGGCTGTTGGTGGCCTTAGCGTCGAACGGTGATCAAGGGGAGGCAAGCCATGAATGCGCGACGGTGGCGGCAGGCCGCGAGGGGACGTACGACGGCGCTTTATGCGTTCGAACGAGATGTTGTTTTGGACCTGGACTGTAGCTTGCGTGAGGTAGCAAAGTTGGAACGAGAGAGAGTTGCGTGCAGGTCAACACGTGATGACATGTCAGGCGGGGGAAAGTAAAATGTGTTCCATTTTGTTTATTTGTTTTAAATTGTTTTCAATCGCATTAATTTTCATAATTTTTGCATACGATATCCGATTTACGTGCGGTTTCTTTTGTTAGGATCGTATTGAAATTCCGGACTTGATGATGCTAGTTTGGACGAATTCTGAGACGGTCAAATTTTTGGGTTTAAATTCAATTTAAATTTGAAAGGTGAGTGTTTTAAACCAGTTCCATTGGATCCGTAATATTTGGAGTTGTTGTGTGAGAGTACGGCATATAAACGCGCTGAAATTTTATATCGAAAATTTAAATCGATTTCGTTCTTTCTCAACGGAAAAAAAATTGTGTTGCATGCCTCTTTCCTTTCTTTTTTAAATCACGAAATTTATTTTTATCCTAGGCTTCCAATCGAATCAACGAAACCATATCTACTTTCCTTCTCTTCCAAGCTCAAAAAAAGGAATAGCTTATATTTATCTTCCTCCTATCTTCAATTCAGCAGAATCGAAAGAAAAAAAAGAATGGCCGAGCAAAAAAATTTCCACTTCAAAATCACACCTTCTCCTTGCTCTTCCATTTCTCCTTTTCAATTGAATTTACCCAGCTAAAAAAAAGAGCGGCGAGCTCGAATTCGAGGGAAGGCGCACGGGTGGAGGGGGATTTGCAATCTCATGCTTTTGTGTGTGAATTCGAGATGGGTAGTGGCGCACATGCGAGGCCGCGGCTTCGAGCGAGGAGCTAGGGTTCGCGTTCGATTTGGGGGATTTGTGTGGGATGTTGATAGCGAGTAGGGGATAGACGTGACGGCAAGTCGTGTTGGAAGGTAGCGCGTTCTTTCGTGAATTTCTAGTCATTGGAGAGGCCTAGCTTGCCCATATCATCCACGATGGCGCGGCGCATGAAGGGCTTCAGGTGGGTTGTCTTCGATATACCCTAGGCAAACAAGGAGGCAGCAGCATGTTGGGAAATCGTTGTTGTTTTTGGGTTCGAGGGCGCCTTTGTTCGCATGGAGGAAGAAGTATGGGAGCGACCAGATTTGCTTCTCTCAGTAAACGGTAGTTCTGGCATTAATTTTAGCCTAAATTTCTTTTTGTGCCAAATCTAATTTTTGTCACTTCTGCATTAATTTAGTTAATAATAAGAATTTACAAAGTTTTTATCTAATCCAGAGAAGTGAAGTTACTGTTTTTACTAAAGATATATATTAGAGGCAAAAAGGCTTTTACAGTGAAGTAAATTTTAAATTTATTTGTTTGCTGAAAGGAAAAATAAAAATGAATATACATATTTAAACTTACTAGGTTATTTTAAAGTAATGGATTATGGGATTAACTCGTTTAATTATTCTTAATACTAAAGATTTTCAAAGAAAGGTTTTTGAGTTTAAAATTAAGGGTGTAAACAGAATATATATACGCAATTTAAATCTACCAGTTGTTTTAAAATAATGTGTATTACTGATTAATTTGTTTAATTTATTATAGTTACAAAAAGGTTTCAAAAAGGGAAATTTTGATTTGAATAAAATTAGTAGCTAATTTATTTTAACTACTAAAAGAAAAATAAAATAAAGAGATAATTATTTAGTTAGAATTGACTTGTTAACTAATTAATTTATTTGAAGGAATTTAGTTTTAAATTAAATAAATAAATTAAATCTATGGGAATTAATTGTTTGATTAATTCAAATATTAATAAATTATATAAATGTTTTACAAGGTCTAAAATCGAGAAGCAAGCTGGATGGATTGCAAAAAAAACAAAGGTGAGTTAATCTCACTCATCTGATTTGATTCAAATTTAAATGGTTAAATTTAATTAATTGGTTGAATAATTGAATTAATTGATGTGCTATATTATAGTATATAATACATCTTGGAATGATTGATTTCCCGCATTATATAACGGATGAGACCCTATGCGCCGCATAATAGCGGATGATATTATATTAATCCCTTATATCGCGATATTCCACCTCGAAGTGGAATTGGTATTTTATATTGTGATAACGTCTGTGGGTGCAGGGAAACAAGTTGGAGGGATCCAACTAGATTCCTCAACATTTATTTAAATTATTTAATATTCTCTGTTGTGATTATTTTGATATTCTATGATGGATTATATTAGAATATTGGATTCTATGGTTTGCTTGAATATATTTCAATGCACTAAGTTATCAAAATATATAAATTGGATTTTTGAAAGGACAATAAAAGAGTAGAGATTTTAGTAAAATAATTATAGCGAACTTGAATAAATCAAGAATGAATTGAAAAGAAATGGAAGCGATATTAAAATACTATTAAATAATTTCGAGTATGGAATTTTTTTTTTGAATAAACAGAAATTAATGAATTGGAAATTAAGTGATATCATTTAAAGGAATAAAGAATTATATTAAAATTCAAAGTTTAAATTTATTTAAAAGGATATAAAAGTAATTTGGGAAATCTAAAATTGGTATTTTCAGTTAAAAGTATTTTAAATCATAATTAAGGAATAAAATCTGAAGTTAATGGATTTTGGAATAAATGGAGTAAATTGGAAATCAATTTGAGAATTGATTTTAGTGTGTAAAACCAGGATTTTTAAAGGAGAATGTGGCTATGGGATTTATAAACTGGATTTATAAAAGCAAAGTAATATATCTGTGGATATTTGGAAAATCAATTCACGATAGGAATTTATTAAAGGAATGGGAACATTTGCTTAAAAATAAATAGTGATTTATTTTTAAAGAATGTGAAGATAAGTATATTTCCCTGGATAGCCAAGTACGTTTTCAAAGCAAATTTTTAAATATAAGATAAAAGTTTTGATGTTTTAAAAAGCATATTTTAGAAAATTTATTATTGCTAAATGTTTAAATTCTAAAGTAAGTATTTTTCAAATCTATTATCGTAGTAATTATTTAAAGGTGACTTAGTATTTTGTTTTAAAGGAAAAAAGCTAGTTTTATATTTTATAAAGTAACCTTTTAAATATTCCTAAAGTATTATTTTGAATGAAGTATTAAAGTAGTTTTTCTAAATTTAAATGTTAAAGCATATTTTACAATAAAGTGTTTTTAAATTATTTTAAAATTCTAAAGTTTTGTGCTTGGTGATTTCAGTGGAAATAGAAAATATTTCGGAAATTTATTCTGCAAAAGGAAGGCAGTTTGAAACTGTTTTAGAAAGATTGAAAATGGAAATATATCTTGCGAAGATATTTTGAGAATAATAAATAATTTGGTCAAATTATTTATGTTGATGGATGTTGTGAATGTAATTGATAGTTAAGTAACCGACTATCAATATTGGCCAATACGCTGATCGTTTCGAAGAGACCGGGATCGGGATTTATTTCTCGAAAACCACTTCGCTCCGGTTTGTACGTTTCTGTGGGAAAACGAGTTCGGAGTCAAAGATGGAGCAGTGAAGTGCAATGGCTAGTCTCTACTAATCCTGAGGATATTTTCAAAATGGATATAATAGGAATAGTGCCTTCGGTTCCATTCAAACTCAGGACGGACTTATATGGACGAATGCTTTCGGAACATTGTCAGGTGGGCGATGGGAATTCTAAGGGATATGTTCTAAATGTAACGCTTAGCTTCGAGGCTCATCAACCGGGAATGATTGAAAATCAGGGGTTATGCAGCAAGGCTGGTGGATAGTACCCATTTCGGGTCAGGTCATCCCTGTCTAGATGTCCCCTTTATTTCGACTTAGTGGTGCGGTTGTTGATCACAACCGTGGGGTGATCTTATTCGGGATTATCCAGAAAGGGGTAGTCCCGGTCTTGTGTTGTAGGGGGTCGGGAGTGATCCTCGGTACGGTGATCTAGGCCACGTACTGTGACAGGTGGTACCTCGGTGTCTAATCATTAGTTGGAAATCCATTCTCCCTACGTGCCTTTTACGAATTTTGTTTGTGCTACCAACTTTGTGGCTAGTAGCTAGAATTTAATAGATGTAACAATTTTTGCTATTTTAATAAGTATTTGTATATAGACCTTATTATAATATCAGAGGATTTTGATAAAAAAGTGTTTTAGCTATCCTAAGGTAAAACCCGACATGTTTATTTGTGGCATGTTCGTACGAGATGCTTTTGTTTTCAAAGAATTTTTGAAATTTTAATAATGAATTTGAGTGTGATTTCTCACGCTGGTTTTCCATACTAACTCGGGTGTTATTTGACTATAATGCTCGGTCAGACCGAGTATTATAGGATACATGAAAGGATGCTGTGAAGCTTAGGAGACGAGCTGGATGGCGATACGTACTTCTGTATTTGATTATTATTCCGCTGTGCATCCAGTTGTATGTTATTGATGTGGAACTCTGATGATGTACTCTGATGATGTATGTATAAATAGATAGTATTTGTTTTTGGTGTAAAGATCTATGATTATCTATTATATTTTATTCCGCTGTGATGGATAGATTCTATTGTTGTTTTCTATTTTCTTCTTCTACCTTGTCTTCTTTAACCAAAATGGTTCGTACTTTTGTACATCTTGAGTTGATTGATGGAGTATAGTGCTGACTCAAGGGGTACGGATTTGCGGGCTGTTACAGTAAATTTTGGACTTAGAAAATATTTTGAAAATGTTTTCCGAGCTTTATTAATTTGAGTACAAAAGGATTTAATGGTTATAAATGAGTACATTTTATCTAAACTAATTAATTTTGTAAATTTATTTGTTTATAAATTTAATATTTTAAGTAAGATATATTGATTTCTTTATTCTTCTTTCCCTTCTTTTCCTTTTCGGAGACGAAAAGTGTGATGTCTCGGAATTTTAGCAATACTTATTTAGTAATTTCCATTTATAATTTATTTTAAAATATGTTATATTGATTTAAAAATCTAATTTAACCAAATATTATATATTCAAAACTAATAATTAATCTAACTAAACAAATGTTATCTTTTCAAAAACTCAATAATAATGATAATTTAATTTGAATGTTTATTCTTTTCAAATTATAATAATAATATATATGTGTAACTAAAAATAATTGATCTTTTTAAGCTAATAGAAATATTCTATTTGTAATATATATATGTATACTTTGTAATAAGGAAATTGTTTCAATTTAAATTTAATAAAAATATTTTCAAATTATAATATATATGTTTATATATTGTGATTTGGGGAGCTGTTTTAAAATTAAAACAATTTCTAAAGCTAATATTTAAGATGTTCTATTAAAATGAATATTTATATTTGGATATATTTATTTTACATAGAAAATAATGGATTAAACTTAAATACAAAATGTATTTTCAAATTTTTAATATACATAAGTTTTTATAGTGATTTGAAGTTTTTGAGTTGATTTAATAAAAAAAATTTCTAAAGCAATTTAAAATTAAAATTTTATTTATAAACACTTAAAGGAAAATTTTATTCTTATTTAAAAGAATAATAGCTTGAAATATAGTACATTGTTATAAAATTTAAAATTGTTTTCTTTTAAATTGGTTTTTGGAAACAAATTTAGATTTTTAAATATGATATCAATATAGCAATAATAACTTTAGTTTAAACTTTAAAATAAAATTTAAATGAATGTTTCTTCTTTTAAACTTATTTGTAGAAAAATGAGTTTTAAAATAATTATAAATTTAACACAAAATTAAATACATTTCATAAGTTATATATATAACATGAGTATTAAATTAGTATTGGTAATTAAGGTTTAATTTATTTATAAACAAATAATTAAGGTTTAATTCATTTGTTTTAAGACAAGTAATTAATGCAATCTTTAAAACGCATGGCATCATGAGAAATTATAAAATACACTTGTTCACAAGATAATGAAGGGGATTTACATTTGTTAAAACATGGTTCATTCTTGTAACAAGTGGCTTCTTTATTTTAAAAAGAAAGTTTTGTTTTTATTAAAAGTTAAAAAGAAAATAAAAGTTTAAAAGAAAAGGATCTCTTTTGATTTTTGTTTCTTCAGCTAATTTAACAAGCAAAATTCAGTGGTTCAACAGCTAGTTTAAAAGCAAATGCAAATTCAAATTCCTGGAAATCTAAATACAGTGATGTAGTGTTCTCTGTTTATAAGCTAGGTGAGTAAATTTATTTTTACAAACAGTTTTGAATCTTTTATTTGCTGATCTGTGAAATGTTTAAAATTGTATTCTATGCTTGCATGTTGAATTTAATGATTGAATGCATGTTAAATTGGCTGTTTGAAAACCTATAGCTATGAAGTTTTAAATTTATGTTCTTTCATGTTATGTTTAAGGAAATTTTTATCTTCTAAATTGATCACTTATATTCATTGATCATTGAAGATAATTTAGTTACAAAAAGAAAATCTTGTTATTAAAAATAAATATAAAGATTTATATTGAACAAAATACTGTAAATGATGAGTTTACAGTGGAAAATCTAAATTTGATAAAAATCAAATTTAATAATTTAAATTTCTGTTCATATGATCTGAATGGTTGATCAAATTAATGAATTTTAAAATGAATATTGTAATTTTTATGATGGTGGTTGAAGAGAAATTGGGGGTTTGAGGTATTTGGGGTTTTGATCGATTTCTGTTGATTGGAGTTGTGATAGAGGACGAGCTTTGGCATGGAGGAGGTCACAGTGACGGGTGATGTGGGAAAATTAGTAGCAACTTTTTATGGTGACGATGGAGGCCGTGGAAGGGGCTAGTAGGGTTTGGGGTGTTTTCTGTTAGGGTCGGAATCATGGAGTTTTCATCGTCGTGGATAAGTTTTGGTGGATCACGAGTAGGGGAAAGGCTTGAGTGGAGCGTGGCGCGTGTGTGGATGGAATTACTGGCACTCCGACATTAGGGTTCACCGTTGGTGACGCTTTTGGGTTCGATTGTTTTCTGGATTAAGGGTGTTGTTGCTCGTATTTTGATGCAGTGGCGTTTCCTTCAATTGAGGATGTCGAGAGGGTTGCCGAGGCCAGAGACGACTTGTGGGAAATGTCGGCGTTGATCGCCGTCGACCGGCTCCGGCTCCGGCGTGCACGTGCACGAGGCCGGAATTTGGTGCATCGTCTTTTGTTTTGGGTAGAGTGTTTGGCCATGGGTTTCTTCTGTGATTTGCTCGAGTGGGTCTCGTGTATTTTTTAGGGTGACTCGGGATTTTGAGTGTGTTACCTCGTGTGTTTGTTCCAGTTTTAGTTGGTCCAGGTTATAGCAAAGGAGAAAAAAAAATTTAAAGCAAAACTATACTTAAGTTTGGGTTTCAGGATTTATATCCTGTTAAATTTTCAACTACAAATTTAAATTGATGTAGTTAAAGCAAACTAAGTTTATAAATGAAGTTTTGAATAATTTAAAAATGTTGAAATGTTTTAAATTTGAAACTTCGTGTTTTAATGAGTTAAGTTGAATTTGTTTTAAATAGTTTGTTTTTTATATGCTTGTATTAACCGAATTTTTATACTTTATAAAATTGAAGTTTCAAAGTTGGAAACAAATTGATGTTAAACAAAGTGTTTTAAATTTTTTTGTATAAGAATGAATGTTTTGAATTTAAAAGAATTTTAGTTTAAAGTTTGGATTTTTAAATTTAAACTTTTTTTTTAAAATCGTTTGTTTCCAAATTTGTTTTGATAATGATGTGATAATAAAATTATATTTGAAGTAATTTGAATGTGATTAAGGAAAGGAATTTAATAATGATAAATTTAAAGATAATGTTTTTGTATAAACCAAATACCAATTTTTGAATTTAAATAATTAATTGATTTAAGTTAATAAAATGTTTGGTTTATTTTAATTAATTTTTGTTTATAAGGGAAGTCAAAGTAAATTACTTAATTTACTTAAATTGGTTAATGTAAGTAATTAAATTAAGGTAAATTAGTTGAGTAATTAATTAAGCATAATAAATTACTTAATTAAAATTAATTAATCAAGTTTAATTAATTAAGAAATAATTATTTAATATGTAATTAAGAAGTTAATTACTAAATGATTAAGAAGAATTATTTAAATATAATTACTTAATGAAGTAATTAAGGTAATTAATTACTCGGTGTAATTAATTAAGTATGGTTAACTTTAGCTAATTAATTAAGTTTAATTAATTAAAAAGGAATTACTTAATGATGGGATTAAGTATAATTACTTAAAGTAATTAAAAATGTGCAATTACTTAATGAAGTAAATAATGAATAATTACTGAATGTGATTAATTTAGGAAATTACTGGATGGATAGTAATTAAAGAGGTAAAATTACTTACAGGAAGTAATTAAGGGATAATTACTCAGTGTAATTAAAGAATTGATTAATGTAATTAATCAAGGTGGTTGTTTAATTGGTAAAGTAATTAAGGAAGTTAATTACTGATTTTGATTAATCAGGTTTGATTAAAAATTGTAATCAAGTTTATAATTAATAATTAAATGTAAGTGTGAGAACAACTGATTAATAAATTAATTAGAGGGTCATTATTTTATGTAATTAATGAATAACTAATTGTTTAATTAATTAATGAATGTGATTAATTATGAGATAATTAATCAATGAAGTGAGAAAGAAGTAATAATTAATTAATGTACTTAATTAAAGATTTTGTAATTAATTATCGTTAATTAATTAATTAGAAATTAATTAAAATTAATTATTGATTAAAGATAAATTAATCTGTGTAATTAATTTAAAGGCTAATTACATAGTGTAATTAAAGAATAATTAATATAATTGATTAATTAAGAATATGATTAAAGGATAATTAATCTGTAATTGAAGATTAATTAATTGGATTATGAAGATGATCAAAGAGTGATTAGTTAACTAATTGTAATTAATGATTGTTTAAGTAGGATTAGTTGTTTAATTCTCAAGTAATTAATTTAATTTAAGATGATTAAATTAATTATAAAGGAATTTATGATGCCTGTTTGTGTATGATTGTTTGTGGAATATCTGGTTTGGTTGGTATCTATTGGATGGTATGTTGGGATATTCTGTGATATGATATTTGATATATCAATGATAAATGTGTGGTATTTACCTGTGAATGATGCTGTGTGAATTCAATTTTTTTTTAAAATTGAATTAATTTGTTAAACTTAAATCACTTGGACATTAAGATGGCGTTTGGATTCGATGAGACCAGGATCGGGTTCCAAATTTGGAATTTCGAAAACCACATCGATTCAAGTTAAACGTTAGATCGTGAATCCAAGGGAAGTGCAAGTGAAGACTCGAGGTGTAAGAACTATTCGTCAGTATAACTCTGGAGGTGATTTCGAGATGAGTTTGACGGAAATAGTACTTACAGGTTCGAGATGGTGATTCAGAGTGCAAGGGCTATTGTCGTTAACTCTAAGGGTGATTCCAAAACGAGTGTAACGGGATAGTGCCTTCGGTTCTGTTCGAATCCAGAACGAACTTGTATGGATTGAATGCTTTCAGAACATCGTTAGGTGGACGATGAGCATTCTAAGATAGATGTGTTCTATAAAGGTAATCGTAGCCTCAAGCCTCATCAACCGGGAATGGCTAAAACAGTGGAGGTGCAGCAGGGGTTCGTGGGTAGCCCCCACTGGAGAGCAAGTTTTACCCCTGTCTAGAGGTCCCTTTTTATTTCGGCTGTGTGGGGCAGTTGATCATGACAACTACTAGGGTGGTCTTGTTCGAGACTGTCCAGTAAGGGATGCTTCCGGCTTTGTGTTGCAGGGGAGCGGGCGTACTCCTCAGTATGGTGATCTAGGCCACGTACTGTGACGGGCAGTACCCCAGTAGCCCTGCCATTGTATGGAATCCAAAATCCAATAAGTGCCTGTACGGTTTTGATTGTGCCCAACTATATTGGAACGTGAGATGTAAGCATTACAGCTATTTCTGTATTTTATTTTGAAAACCCTAGACACTATTATAATATCACTGGATTTCCTATCAAATGTTTTGGTTAGCGTAAGGTAAAAACTTACCCATGTTTATTTGTGGGGAGCCTTACGTGATACCTTTCTTTTCAAAGGATTTTCTAAAGTTAAGCATTTTTTAATCGTTTACTCACACCAGATCCCTGTCTGACCCGAGTGTTTACTTTCTATTTTATTAAACTCTTGGGTACTCATATTACGTATGAGTAGTCAAGTGATTCTATTTATTATATACTATTAATCTAATGGAAAGAATTTAAAGAATTCTAAATTCGGCCCTATTATCGAGGTTTTCAGAGGTCTTTTTCCCTAAGGGCACCGAGGGGAAAAAGTACCTAATCATGAAAGTTGTCGAGACAAGATACAAAGCCCTGTAAAGGGATAGGC
This sequence comes from Allium cepa, assembly GCA_030765085.1. Classification (NCBI taxonomy): domain Eukaryota; kingdom Viridiplantae; phylum Streptophyta; class Magnoliopsida; order Asparagales; family Amaryllidaceae; genus Allium; species Allium cepa. The sequence goes on from CM060946.1 coordinate 178,024,581, forward strand.
ATTTTCCTCACTCCTTATCCTCTATGAAAAAGAAGATATTTTTTTACCCCAGCCCCCACTAAGGCTCGATGTTATTGAGATCGGGCCACTTCGCCATAGCCTTGGGGCCATGGCTCGCTCCAATTCGCCATAGCCTTGGGGCCACCAAAGACGTCTGATTGGAGATAGCAGAATCGGCCTTATTATCGAGGTTTCAGAGGTTCAGGTTTGCTTTGATGGTTTATGGAGGAGATATGGAGCAGGTGGCTTTAGCATGTAGATATATATAGAGTTTTCTGCTGTATTTGAGTTTTTTCTGTTTCTGTGATGTACTTGAGTTGTAATATCTAGACAGGTGTTATAACTGTCTAGTTTGTTTCTTATGAGCTGTATAACTCTGATGAATATGATACCATGTAATATTTCATTTGATTAATATAATTTATTCGTTCCGCTGTGAGATTCTGATGTTGTTTGGTTCTTTCTTTTCTTTCTTTCCTCTTTTCTATCCCTTTCTTTCTTCCTAATGATGCGTCTTTCTGTGTCATGAAAGGCGGGTCGTTACATTGTGGTATCAGAGCACTAGGTTGAGCGAGTACCTAGACTTTGGAGTGGTGTCTTTCTTGAGAGAGTATATTTGTAATTTTGACTATATATATATTTGTTTATTCCTACCTATTTTGTTGGGTTACGTGTTCGGGTTTGCCAACATAAGTTCTAAAAGTAGGAGAGATAGTGATGTGTATAGCACGACTATCAATGGAAGAAGTCTGAGTATTTGAGGGTGGAAGAGTATCTACCAAGACAGTTTTGAGCATCATAAGTAAGTTTGGCAGCTTGGTGTATGGATTTTATCGATCTCTGAAGGAAATCTTTTTAAGGTTCGGAGTTTATCTTTGGAGTATAGGTTTGGATTGTGCTCGTGCGGGCGGATTCTCTAGAGTTTGGATCAGTTGGGAGAGCTGAAGCAAGAATGGTATTTTGGCAACCGTAGAAAGGAGTCTTATCTGTATTGAAGTAGGAGACTCAGTTCAGCTATGTGTTTGTGCTTGGTCTGAAGCCCAAGTTTCTTGAGAGGTTTCTGCTCATCTTGAAGACTCTTTTTGTAGAGTTGTTTGATATAGATTTTGGGATTCAAGGAGCTTTTGATTAGGAAGTCTATGGTAGTAAGGGAAGCTCAGAGGTGTTGAGTGTGCTGTCAGGAAGATATTTTGGCTCAGTAGTATCCTAGAGGTGGAGTTTGACAACAGTTGTGTGGTATGTTTCTTCGATGGTTCAGAAGTCTTTGAGATTTTTCTATCAGTAGATAGGGCTAATTGTGAAGGCTTGTTCCTTTTTCTTTTGGAAGCTCAGCTGGGTAAGGTGTTTGTGGTCGAGGTGGACCATCAGTTTCTTCTTTTGGAGGGAATAAGCTATTCTGTTATGTAAGAGGGAATAGTTTCTTTGGAATCCGAACTGGGTGGTATCGCAAAAGTGAATTGCAATGATTCGGAAGTTCTTTTATTAATCTTTTCTTTAGTTTGAGACATCTCTTAAGATGTTGGAGCTATCGTAATGGTTTGAGACTTTCTGAATATCTTCAAGGAAGTTAAAGGAGTTTGTCCGCATCAGGTAATGGAGTTTTGTTTTGAATTTGGTTCTTGGATTTTCTGATGGTTTGGCCTAATAGTGAGAAGACTCCAGGAGAGAGTATTCTTGTGAGAAATCAGGATTGATCGGATCTACTTTTCCTTTTGGATTTTTGTTGTAGTATTTGTGACCAAATCGAATAGGTCATTAAGCTTTTATGGAATTTGATGAACAATGTCTCTTGATGAGTTGATCAAGTTTGTGCTTGTGTTCATCAGAAGCATTCTCATCTTCTTCGGATCAGAGTTGCGCAGCGGAAGCGTGATGGTAGCTATTCCAGAATAGAAGAAACTCGAATTCATCGAAGGATTTGTGTTTTCTTAGATTTAGGGTTTACTTCAGGAAGTTCATTCGGGATATGAAGGCTTGGATATCAGGAGCATCTGTTCTGTTTTCCGGAAAGGAGAAGCTAGTTTGAGGTTCATGATGCTATTATGGTAGATTGGAGGTTTGGATTTCTATGGATTTTGGGAAAATCATCTTGTTGAGTAGAATCAGAAGGTCGTCTCATTCTTGATCTAGTTTTGATTTGAGAAGCATTTGTGAAGTTTGGTTGAACAGGAAGGTTGAGGGCAGTCCAGGATCAGCAGAGGTTGTGGTCAAGATACGAAGAGATTTGAAGTTAGAAGTCGGAGATTTAAATTTTGGATAAGTTTTCTCCGATCATAAGAGTGATGAGATTGGATAAGTTAGGAAGCTAGCTCAAGAGTATATGAAAATCTTTCTATATTCTCTTAAGGATAAGTGGTTGAGCTATCACTGGTTTAGAACTAGCAGATCATGGAAATTTGGAAGTTGATCGGATTGTCTGTAATCCGGTATCCTTTTCAGATCGTAGATGTGGATATATAGGAGTTCTAGATTCTGAGTAGAGCAGCTAGTTTAGATTCTGTAGGGTGAGTAACCTGTACCTGGGAAACTCAAGTAAATTCTGTCCAGAATTTTGTCTGGATAGTTAAAATTGATTGTTTGAATTGGATGTTGTGGTTTCTAGTATGGTTGATAGCATTTGTTGTTGTTTTAAAATTTAAAATCTGTATAGAATTATTAAATTATCTTTGCTTTTAATTTCGGGGACGAAATTCTTTTAAGGGGGAGGAATGTGATGTCCTAGGATTTTAGCAATACTTATTTAATAATTTCCATTTATAATTTATTTTAAAATATGTTATGTTGATTTAAAAATCTAATTAAACCAAATATTATATATTCAAAACTAATAATTAATCTAACTTAACAAATGTTATCTTTTAAAAACTCAATAATAATGATAATTTAATTTGAATGTTTATTCTTTTCAAATTATAATAATAATAGACATGTGTAATTAAAAATAATTGGTCTTTTTAAGCTAATAAAAATATTCTATTTGTAATATATATATGTATACTTTGTAATAAGGAAATTGTTTCAATTTAAATTTAATAAAAATATTTTCAAATTATAATATATATATGTTTATATATTGTGATTTGGTGTTCTGTTTTAAAATTCAAATAATTTCTAAAGCTCATATTTAAGATGATCTATTAAAATGAATATTTATATTTGGATATGTTTATTTTAAATAGAAAATAATGGATTAAACTTAAATAGAAAATGTATTTTCAAATTTTTAATATACATAAGTTTTAATAGTGATTTGGAAGTTTTTGAGTTGATTTAATAAAATGTTTTTCAAAAGCAATTTAAAATTTTATTTATAAACACTTAAAGGAAAATTTTATTCTTATTTAAAAGAATAATAGCTTGAAATATAGTACATTGTTATAAAATTTAAAATTGTTTTCTTTTAAATTGATTTTTGGAAACGAATTTAGATTTTTAAATATAATATCAATATAGCTATAATAACTTTAGTTTAAACTTTAAAATAAAATTTAAATAAATGTTTCTTCTTTTACACTTATTTGTAGAAAAGTGAGTTTTAAAATAATTATAAATTTAATACAAAGTTAAATACATTTCATAAGTTATATATATATATATATATATATATATATATATATATATATAGAACATGAGTATTGAATTAGTATTGGTAAATAAGGTTTAATTTATTTATAAACAATTAATTAAGGTTCAATTCATTTTTTTAAAACAGGTATTTAATGCAATCTTTCAAACACATGGTATCATGAGAAATTATAAAATACACTTGTTTACAAGATAATGAACGGGTTTGACATTTGTTAAAACATGGTTCATTCTTGTAACAAGTGGCTTCTTTATTTTAAAAAGAAAGTTTTGTTTTTATTGAAAGATAAAAAGAAAATAAAAGTTTAAAAGAAAAATATCTGTTTTGATTTTTTGTCTTCAGCTAATTTAACAAGCAAAATTCAGTGGTTCAACAGCTAGTTTAAATGCAGATGCAAATTCAAATTCCTGGAAATCTAAATACAGTGATGCAGTGTTCTCTTTTTATAAGCTAGGTGAGTAAATTTCTTTTTAAAAACAGTTTTCAATCTTTTATTTGCTGATCTGTGAAATGTTTAAAATTGTATTTTATGCTTGCATGTTGAATTTAATGATTGAATACATGTTAAATTGGCTGTTTGAAAACCTATAGCTACAAAGTTTTAAATTTATGTTCTTTCATGTTCTATTTAAGGAAAAAAATTTATCTTCTAAATTGATCACTTATATTAATGATCTTTGAAGATAATTTAGTTACAACAAGAAAATCTTTTTATTAAAAATAAATATAAAGATTTATATTGAACAAAATACTGTAAATGATGAATTTACAGTGGAAAATCTAAATTTGATAAAAATCAAATTTAATAATTTAAATTTCTGTTCATATGATCTTAATGGTTGATCAAATTCATGAATTTTAAAATGAATATTGTAATTTTTATGATGGTGGTTGAAGAGAAATTGGGGGTTTTAGGTATTTGGGGTTTTGATTGATTTCTGTTGATTGGAGTTGTGATGGAGGATGAGCTTTGGCATGGAGGAGGTCACGGTGACGGGTGATGTGGGAAAAATGGTGGCAATTTTTTATGGTGACGATGGTGGCCGTGGAAGGGGTTAGTAGGGTTTGGGGTTGTTTTCTGTTAGGGGTCGGAATCATGGAGTTTTCATCGTCGTGGATAAGTTTTGGTGGATCGCGAGTAGGGAAAGGATTGAGTGGAGCGTGGCGTGTGTGTGGATGGAATTGCAGGCACTCCGGCGTTGGGGTACTCCGTTGGCGACTCTTTTGAGTTCGATTGTTTTCTGGATTAAGGAGGCTGTTGCTCGTATTTTGATGCAGTGGCGTTTCCTTCAATCGAGGGGTCGAGAGGGTTGCCGAGGCCAGAGACCACTTGTGGGAAATGTCGGCGTTGATCGCCGTCTACCAGCTCCGGCGTGCACGTGCACGTGCACGTGCACGAGGCCAGAATTTGGTGCATCGGCTGTTGTTTTGGGTAGAGTGTTTGGCCATGGGTTTCTTCTATGATTTGCTCGAGTGGGTCTCGTGTATTTTTTAGGGTGACTCGGGTTTTTGAGTGTGTTACCTCGTGTGTTTATTCCAGTTTTAGTTGGTCCAGGTTATAGCAAAGGAGAAAAAAAATTAAAGCAAAACTATACTTAAGTTTGGGTTTTAGGATTTATATCCTGTTAAATTTTCAACTGCAAATTTAAATTGCTATAGTTAAAGCAAACTAAGTCTATAAATGAAGTTTTATATAGTTCAAAAATGTTGAAGTTTTTTAAATTTAAAACTTCGTGTTTTAATAAGTTAAGTTGAATTTGTTTTAAAATATTTTGTTTTTTAAGCTTTTATTAACCGAATTTTTATACTTTATAAAATTGAAGTTTCAAAGTTGGAAACAAATTGATGTTAAACAAAGTGTTTTAAAATTTATTGTATAAGAATGAATGTTTTGAATTTAAAAGAATTTGATTTTTAAATTTAAACTTTTGTTTTTAAAATAGTTTGTGTAACAACCCGCATATTTATCGATTTTATATTTAAATATTTTATCGTTAGTCGGATTTTAGTCCGAAAAGCTACTTTTTGCAAACAACCGAATTAGGACTCGAGACCACCCCCATTGAGTTCAAAATGATGTTTGCGACCTTTTTGAGTATTATCTTCGATATGTTTGGAGAAAGTTGATTTTTTGCTACTTTTCACTTAGGGTTTTGGTTTGGGCTGAGCCCACTTATGTACTCAGTCCCAACCCCTCACCTCCTCATTTACTTCATTTCCAATTCCTAACACTTCAAGCTTTAGCAACAATGGTGGAGAGGAGTGGAAATTAAAACTCCAAGCCCTAGTTCCTCTTGCTAGCTCAAGTTCTTGCTCCAAAATCAAAGAGAACCCATTGGTAAGCATCTCCCTCATCTTCTCCAACTCTTTCTCCATTCAATTTCAGAAATATCCTAAACCTAACTTAGGGAATGTTCTTCTTTTAAGCTTAGATTCAAGCTTCTAGAGTTGGATTTGAAGAGTGGTTGATTCCCCTTTGCTTTCAAGCTTCATCTTCATAAATTTAGTTCAAAGGTGAGATTTTTAATCTCACATCTATGTCTATATCTCTCTTTGTTGTTAGGTATGAATCCCTAACATTTATTCATGTGCAATTGCTTTTGATTTGGATTGGTTTTGTGAATATTTCCATTTTTGGTGTTTGAAGCCGATTCCCCAAAAATCATAACTTTGATGTTTGATCATGCTTTAGTAGGTGTTTCGGAGAGCCTATAAGGCTGGGTTGTCATTTGGCATAAATCCCTAGTCCATTTTTGGGCAAGGCTGATTTTTGCCTACAGGGGGATTTCAGACGTCTGAACCCAATTTCAAACGTCTGGTTTCAAATTCAGACGTCTGGTTTGGAAATTCAGACTTCTGGAATTGGTCCCTGGAAAACGTGAAAAGGCAGAGAAGAATTTCAGACGTCTGGAAATCCATCCAGACGTCTGGTTAGTGGTTCAGACGTCTGGAAGGTAATTTCAGACGTCTGAAATGTGCAGTTTTGCCTATTTTCGCTGTTTTTGAGTATATGTCCAACTTTAATCGATTCGTGTTGATTCCCTTTTTGTTGCTATCGTTTATTATGGACTTTGATGACATTTTTCATCGTGATTTTTGGGAATATCCATTTTGATGGATTCGGTATCGATTTCTTTGGAATTTATTCATGTCTTCGAATGTGAATTTCGGTGATTGATTGTTCTACAATCATTTTTGTGATTTGTCACTTTAAAAATATAAAGGTTTCAATACTAGTAGTAAATATCAAAACTCTTTCAACAAAATGATTTCAACTCTATTTTCAATAACAAAGCTCGTTTCTTAAACCGTTTTCTAATCTATTAGTATATACAAACCTTTATCTCACTCGTATGAGAAATCTAATTAAACGGCTTAGTAAAACAAGTGGTATGAAACGCTTGCGTTTACTTGTTCGGTTAATTCTTGGACTTGTTCGATTGAATCTCTTGTGACAATTTTCTAGTGGAAACTTACAATTTGTTCGTAAATATTTAAGTTAAGCTAGTGGTTATGGGACATGATGCTAAACTCATATATTTACTAGCTTAGTGTAATTGACACTTCTTGATGATCATGGCGATCATCTTTGTGATTTAGACTAGCAATGTGCGATGTCTCTTTGTCTGCGAGGGAGACTAAACCCCGTTTTGTGGAGTTTCGACTCAATTTGGTGGGGTAGCAACCCATGGTCTTCGGGCCGTTTATGGAGCTTCGGCTCAATTTGTGATGGTTAGCAACCATGGAATTAGCATTCCGTTTGTGATACACGTGTTGGTGGGCTTTATGCTCCCGTTTGTGATAGGCCTCCCCCCTTTGTGATTTCTGGATTTCTTGAGATGATTTCTAGAATTTGTGTTTCACCAATTTTCGTGATTTCCATTGATAAGTTTTATCAATATTTGTGCATTGGTGAATTTGTGTGTCATTGACTTTTGTGATTGACATTGATATTATTGTCAATATTTGTGCATTGGTGAATTTGTGTGTCATTGACTTTTGTGATTGACGTTGATATTATCATCAATATTTGTGGTTTGGTGAACGAAATAAGGAGTATGACATTTCTTTGATTCTTGTGTAGATTTGGTGATATTGATTAATCTCTTGTTGATTTTCAATTACTTATATATATCACAGCTTGGCATAGTGATTATTATGTGTTTAGTCATATCTCTTATTCTATATCGTTTCACCTGATATTTGTAGCTAGACTGATCCATTTATTTTTTTCTTATTAAATAATACTCGGGTCAGACCGAGATGTTACAGGTGCTTCTTCTTGACTTCTCTCTTGGGATTGATTCCTCTGACTTTTGGTTAACTACTTAGATTAGTAGTTTTTGTTGTATACATTTGAGATATAGACTCCATAATGTATACTTATTCTTTTGTGTAGTTCATGTAACTATTCCTTTGTGATATTGTGGATCTTTTTAGACCACTACTCTGATATACACTTTCATGTGTAATATTCATATCTATTTCCGCCTTTGTGATATGAATTGTCTGTGACTGATTTGTGTTATGTTTATTTCTATATTTGTTTCCGAAGACCTTTATAGCCACTGTGTAGTAGCTTTGAGTTTGTGTCGGTATGTCGGATTTCCTCTTGAGATGAAAAGTTATATTTTTATCTGGTATATCGGTACTCGCACAAAGCAATTATACAGAGGGTCGCTCCTCAACAGCCTTATTCTCCGTGCTAGTTGACAGCATTCACAGTAATGTTCTTGTCTAGCGTGGGTATAGAGGTGGGGCGTCACTGCTTGGTATCAGAGCCAAACTTCGGAACAATATGGAATACTATAACAAGGATCATCGTCCTAAGTCCATCTTAGGAGTCGTGCTTTAGGATTTTATTCGGGTCTTTGTACCGTCCTATCCTATTTTCTTTTATGATTCCTTGTTTTATCTATCAATATTGCTTGATATTTATTTTGAGAATAACTTTTTCCTCTTCTTTCTTTCTTTCTTAAAGAAGAGAAATGGTTAGACCTGGCCGCCCCAGCACCGGTCAATCTAGTGCTACTCCCCTGGATGGAGTTTTTATGTCTGCCCAGCAGCTTTTAGATCTTGTCAAGAACGCTCAAACAGCTTCTTGATTTGGTAACTAATGCTCAAGCAGCTGGAGCTAACCCGGAGCCTACTCATCCTAGATCCGGTTTTGCACGCTTGTGCCGAGACTATACCGATTTGGGTGGAAGGCCATTCACGGGACCCGAGAGTGTTATAGAAATTCAAGCTTGGCTCAAATCATGCGATCGCATCTTTTCTCGCATGAATCTTATTGACCTTCATCGAGTCCAAGTGGCTTCTAGCATGCTCCAAGAAAGAGCGTTAGATTGGTATGAGCTTTTAATTTCTGAAATCGTTGAAGCGGATCTTACTTGGGAACGACTCCGGGAATGATTCGAACTAAAGTTTGTGCCGGAGGCTGAAAAAGTAACTTTAGCACGGCGTTTTATAGACCTTGTTCAAGGTCAATCCTATGTGACTGATTACGTCGCATCCTTCGAGTCGCTTTCCAAATATGGGGTTGAATACATCAATACCCCATTGAAGAAAAATCAGAGATTTGTCTATGGCTTGAATAAGAATCTTAAAAAGCCGTTACTTATGAAACTTGAGGTTTCATTTGATCAGCTTATTGATATCGCTCTTCGTCTTGAAGAGGCCGACAATGAAGGTGATGTTGAAGTTGTGCGTGCCCAACAGAACTTCAACAACAACATGAAGAGGCCTATCAAGTCAAAGGCCCCAATTCTAATAAGAAAGGGAAGCAACAAATTCCGGTAGCAATGACTCCTACCTCTAGTCGTGGTCATTGCTACAATTGTGGTTCCACGGACCATTATGCAAGGGAGTGTCCGAAACCCCTCTTTTGTCGGTACTGCAAAGTTTTGGGCCATCGTTTATCTTCATGTCCTAAGCTTCCAAGCAAGAGAGAAGGAAGGCTGCAAGTTCCTAGCAACTCTTCTCTTGGTCAAGGTATTTCTCATTTAATCCTTGATTACATTTATTTTGTGATCTTCTTATTCGAGTTCTTTTTGATATGAGTTTCATCTCATTATTTTTATATCAAAAGAACTTGTCGATTCTTTTTCTTTGAATATTTTGGGCTTGATGACTTCTTTGAGTATTGCGAATCCGGATGGAAGATCCGCAACACTCAATTTGCTTTTGTTTTGATGTCGAGATTGTTCTATGTGACTTTTCTTTCCGAGCCGATATTTTTGCTTTGGCTTCGGAATTGACCTTTCTGTAAGGATTGGCTTAATCGTTGTGAAGCCCATATCCTATTTTTCCGAGTGGATTATTCATCTTCGACATTTTCAATCTGTTAAGCAGATTTCTATTTTTCCTTTATGATTTTGATTCCAACTTGATGGCATCATTTTATTCCTTAAGCCCACTTATAAGGAAAGTGTTATTTCTCTTATTCATGTAGTTTGAGAAATTTTCCGGTATTTTTGAGTTTGTCTTAGGATTATCACCTAAGAAATCTTTTGTGTGGTGTTAAGGTCTTTTCAGTTTGACTTTACCACCGGTTTTCGTTTGCTACGAGTTGTGGAAATTAGCATTCCACATACCGCATTCCGCACTTGTTATGATTCTTATGAATGACTTATTATGTCATTCAATTTGTCCAGCTCATTTCATCCATTTTATAAATCGAATATTCTATGGATATTTCGATGAGACCATTCTTGTATTTATTGATTTTGGATGAAAATAGTAATTTAAAATTTTGCAAATCTTTTTCATAAGATTTATTTATAAGTAAAACTGGATTTTTGTTCTTGAAACGAACAAAGAATATTCTTAAAACTTTTTAAGAGATTTATTTATCCTATAAAAGATGATTTTGTGATTGTATTGCCCGTTGAGTGCTTTAAGAATTTTGGTCGATGCGCTTGATCAACGTTATCGATAGGAATTTCGTAAACGCTTTGATGTGACAATCAGACACGATATATTGACTTGTAAAAATGTAAATTTTTGTAGAAAGATTATTACATAAAAGTAAAAATGTAATTTTGAAAGTTTTAACTTTTCGGGGAAGAGAATTATTTAAAAGAAGTTCTTTCTTTTCGATACTCTTATTCTTTCTTGTGATTCCTTAAGGGGAACCAAGACTTTGCTATTTGTACCGATACTAGTCGTATTGGTTAGGATGCCATTCTCTTGCCATAGAGAACGTACTATCTCTTGTGCTTCTAAATCATTATAGTTTATCGAGACTAGATATGCCACTCATGATCTAGTGTTCGTGGCTATTGTTTTTGCTTTTGGAATTTGGCATCATCATATTTGGATGAGAAATTTGTTCTCTACCTCGATCATAAATCTTTAGAATATTTATGTTCTCTTAAGGAACTGCATGTTGGCTCGAGTTCCTAGCTTCTTATGATCTTGATATTCTTTTTATTCCCGAAAGGGAAATCGTGTTGCCAATGCGTTTAGTCGTAAGCAACAAGGGGTTGTTTCTTTGTTGATGACTAAATGAAATTATCTTTTTATCAAGTTCATCGGGCGTTTTGATGTACTTCGTTTTATTGAGTTTCATCTCATTTCTTTTATGAGCTTGCGTCCGATGTTCTTTTATTGTGTTCGGTTCATTGGACGTACCGTTTTTGTACTACGTCGGTGTTCCGAAATCATCCGGGCTTCGGTTCATTGGACGTACCGTTTTTGTACTACGTCGGTGTTACGAAATCATTCGGGCTTTGATTCATTGGTTGTACCGTTTGTACTACATCAATGACTTTGCTGTTTGATACATTGGATGTACCGTTTGTACTACATCAGTGTCTTTGATTCATTGGATGTACCGTTTGTACTACATCAATGTCTTTGATTCATTGGATGTACCGTTTGTACTACATCAATGCCTTTGCTGTTTGATACATTGGATGTACCGTTTGTACTACATCAGTGTCTTTGATTCATTGGATGTACCGTTTGTACTACATCAATGCCTTTGCTGTTTGATACATTGGATGTACCGTTTGTACTACATCAGTGTCTTTGATTCATTGGATGTGCCGTTTGTACTACATCAATGCCTTTGCTGTTTGATACATTGGATGTACCGTTTGTACTACATCAGTGTCTTTGATTCATCGGATGTGCCGTTTGTACTACATCAATGCTTTGCTGTTTGATACATTGGATGTACCGTTTGTACTACATCAGTGTCTTTGATTCATCGGATGTACCGTTTGTACTACATCAATGCCTTTGCTGTTTGATACATTGGATGTACCGTTTGTACTACATCAGTGTCTTTGATTCATTGGATGTACCGTTTGTACTACATCAATGCCTTTGCTGTTTGATACATTGGATGTACCGTTTGTACTACATCAGTGTCTTTGATTCATTGGATATTCCGTTTGTACTACATCAATGCCTTTGCTGTTTGATACATTGGATGTACCGTTTGTACTACATCAGTGTCTTTGATTCATCGGATGTACCGTTTGTACTACATCAATGCCTTTGCTGTTTGATACATTGGATGTACCGTTTGTACTACATCAGTGTCTTTGATTCATTGGATGTACCGTTTGTACTACATCAATGCCTTTGCTGTTTGATACATTGGATGTACCGTTTGTACTACATCGGTGTCTTTGATTCATTGGATGTGCTGTTTGTACTATACCAATGCCTTTGCTGTTTGATACATTTGATGTACTGTTTGTACTACATCAGTGTCTTTGATTCATTGGATGTACCGTTTGTACTACATCAATGCCTTTGCTGTTTGATACATTGGATGTACCATTTGTACTACATCAGTGTCTTTGATTCATTGGATGTACCGTTTGTACTACATCAATGCCTTTGCTGTTTGATACATCGGATGTACCGTTTGTACTACATCAGTGTTTTTGATTCATTGGATGTACCGTTTGCACTACATCAATGATATGCTTTTGATACATTGGATGTACCGTTTGCACTACATCAATGTCTTTGCTTTTGATTCATTGGATGTACTGTTTGTACTACATCAATGTCTTCACTTTTTGGTTCATTGTATGTACCGTTTGCACTACATCAATGACTTGGCTTTTTGGTTCACTGGACGTACCGTCTTTGTACTACGTCGGTGTTCCAAATTATTCGAGTTTCTAGTTTCTCGGGCGTACCGTGATTGTACTACGCCGTTGCACCGGCTCAACTTTCTGCTATTCTTGACGTTTTCCACGTCTTTTAACTATGGAAATGCTTTTATGTTTCCGGTTTTTATTCTTGAGCCCGATGTTATTGACGGATTGAAGTTTCACCAAATTTGACTTTTGGGCAACATCCTATTCGAATTATTGCTTCGGAGCTCAAACGACTTCGAAATAAAGATGTCCTTTTTGTGAGAGTTCAATGGTTCTCAAATATTAGGGATTACTCTTGGGAATCTAGAGGATTCATTGAGCGATCCCGTTCTTGCTAACTCTTTCGTGCTCTTTATGGTGAACTTCTAATTTCAATTTTCTTTTGTGTTGATATGCTTCCATGGTTGTTACTTCTTATTTTCCTCTTAAGTATTGCGAGTACGCAATTTCTTTAAGGAGGGGAGTCTGTAACAACCCGCATATTTATCGGTTTTATATTTAAATATTTTATTTAAAAATTTTATCGTTAGTCGGATTTTAGTCCGAAAAGCTACTTTTTGCAAACAGCCGAATTAGGACTCGAGACCACCCCCATTGAGTTCAAAATGATGTTTGCGACCTTTTTGAGTATAAGCTTCGATATGTTTGGAGAAAGTTGATTTTTTGCTACTTTTCACTTAGGGTTTTGGTTTGGGCTGAGCCCACTTATGTATTCAGTCCCAACCCCTCACCTCCTCATTTACTTCATTTCCAATTCCTAACCCTTCAAGCTTTAGCAACAATGGTGGAGAGGAGTGGAAATTAAAAATCCAAGCCCTAGTTCCTCTTGCTAGCTCAAGTTCTTGCTCCAAAATCAAAGAGAACCCATTGGTAAGCATCTCCCTCATCTTCTCCAACTCTTTCTCCATTCAATTTCAGAAATATCCTAAACCTAACTTAGGGAATGTTCTTCTTTTAAGCTTAGATTCAAGCTTCTAGAGTTGGATTTGAAGAGTGGTTGATTCCCCTTTGCTTTCAAGCTTCATCTTCATAAATTTAGTTCAAAGGTGAGATTTTTAATCTCACATCTATGTCTATATCTATCTTTGTTGTTAGGTATGAATCCCTAACATTTATTCATGTGCAATTGCTTTTGATTTGGATTGGTTTTGTGAATATTTCCATTTTTGGTGTTTGAAGCCGATTCTCTAAAAATCATAACTTTGATGTTTGATCATGCTTTAGTAGGTGTTTCGGAGAGCCTATAAGGCTGGGTTTTCATTTGGCATAAATCCCTAGTCTTCGTCGCTCGTCCGATCGCTTCCGTTTGGATTTTCGCCCATTTTTGGGCAAGGCTGATTTTTGCCTACAGGGGGATTTCAGACGTCTGAACCCAATTTCAGACGTCTGGTTTCAAATTCAGACGTCTGGTTTGGAAATTCAGACGTTTGGAATTGGTCCCTGGAAAACGCGAAAAGGCAGAGAAGAATTTTAGACGTCTGGAAATCCATCCAGACGTCTGGTTAGTGGTTCAGACGTTTGGAAGGTAATTTCAGACGTCTGAAATGTGCAGTTTTGCCTATTTTCGCTGTTTTTGAGTATATGTCCAACTTTAATCGATTCGTATTGATTCCCTTTTTGTTGTTATCATTTATTATGGACTTTGATGACATTTTCATCATGATTTTTGGGAATATCCATTTTGATGGATTCGGTATCGATTTCTTTGGATTTTATTCACGTCTTCGAATGTGAATTTCGGTGATTGATTGTTCTACAATCATTTTTGTGATTTGTCACTTTAAAAATATAAAGGTTTCAATACTAGTAGTAAATATCAAAACTCTTTCAACAAAATGATTTCAACTCTATTTTCAATAACAAAGCTCGTTTCTTAAACCGTTTTCCAGTCTATTAGTATATACAAACCTTTACCTCACTCGTATGAGAAATCTAATTAAACGGCTTAGTAAAACAAGTGGTATGAAACGCTTGCGTTTACTTGTTCGGTTAATTCTTGGACTTGTTCGATTGAATCTCTTGTGACAATTTTCTAGTGGAAACTTACAATTTGTTCGTAAATATTTAAGTTAAGCTAGTGGTTATGGGACATGATGCTAAACTCATATATTTACTAGCTTAGTGTAATTGACACTTCTTGATGATCATGACGATCATCTTTGTGATTTAGACTAGCAATGTGCGATGTCTCTTTGTCTGCGAGGGAGACTAAACCCCGTTTTGTGGAGTTTCGACTCAATTTGGTGGGGTAGCAACCCATGGTCTTCGTGCCGTTTGTGGAGCTTCGGCTCAATTTGTGATGGTTAGCAACCATGGAATTAGCATTCCGTTTGTGATACACGTGTTGGTGGGCTTTATGCTCCCGTTTGTGATAAGCCTCCCCCCTTTGTGATTTCTGGATTTCTTGAGATGATTTCTAGAATTTGTGTTTCACCAATTTTCGTGATTTCCATTGATAAGTTTTATCAATATTTGTGCATTGGTGAATTTGTGTGTCATTGACTTTTGTGATTGACATTGATATTATTGTCAATATTTGTGCATTGGTGAATTTGTGTGTCATTGACTTTTGTGATTGACGTTGATATTATTGTCAATATTTGTGGTTTGGTGAACGAAATAAGGAGTATGACATTTCTTTGATTCTTGTGTAGATTTGGTGATATTGATTAATCTCTTGTTGATTTTCAATTACTTATATATATCACAGCTTGGCATAGTGATTATTATGTGTTTAGTCATATCTCTTATTCTATATCGTTTCACCTAATATTTATAGCTAGACTGATCCGTTTATTATTTTCTTATTAAATAATACTCGGGTCAGACCGAGAAGTTACAGGTGCTTCTGCTTGACTTCTCTCTTGGGATTGATTCCTCTGACTTTTGGTTAACTACTTATATTAGTAGTTTTTGTTGTATACATTTGAGATATAGACTCCATAATGTATACTTATTCTTTTGTGTAGTTCATGTAACTATTCCTTTGTGATATTGTGGATCTTTTTAGACAACTACTCTGATATACACTTTCATGTGTAATATTCATATCTATTTCCGCCTTTGTGATATGAATTGTCTGTGACTGATTTGTGTTATGTTTATTTCTATATTTGTTTTCGAAGACCTTTATAGCCACTGTGTAGTAGCTTTGAGTTTGTGTCGGTATGTCGGATTTCCTCTTGAGATGAAAAGTTATATTTTTATCCGGTATATCGGTACTCGCACAAAGCAATTATTAAGAGGGTCGCTCCTCAACAGCCTTATTCTCCTTGCTAGTTGACAGCATTCACGGTAATGTTCTTGTCTAGCGTGGGTATAGAGGTGGGGCATCACAGTTTGTTTCCAAATTTGTTTTGATAATGACTTGATAATAAAATTGTATTTGAAGTAATTTGAATGTGATTAAGGAAAGTAATTTAATAATGATAAATTTAAAGATAATGTTTTTGTATAAACCAAATACAAGTTTTCGAATTTAAATATTTAATTGATTTAAGTTTTTTTGGCATGGCCGACGGGGTTGAATGGTCCCCGACCATATTTTATTGCAACACCAAAGAGTAGAAACACTAGCATCAACTTGAGCAACTGCTCAAAGAAAACAGAGGAACTAGGTGCTACAAACACAAGGAAAACAACAAGAAGACAACAAAGGAAATAGAATCAATTTAGTTACAACAGGTTGTATCGCATGAATATACCAGGGTCATAAGTGAAGAGCAGATCCAAGGAACATTTAATCTCGTGCATTATCCAGTGCTTTAATAATGCATCAAATTTAGCATTGTTGGCATCAAAAATTCTTGTATTTCGTTCTCTCCATACAGCATTTATGAAGCTTTTCAGCACCACAGTGAATACTCTATTTTGTTTCTCCTTTCCCCTCGCCTTAGCATGTATACATTCCCACTCTCTCAAATTGTTATGTGCAGGCACAGTACTATGTATCCTTATCATGATATCTGTCCAGACTTGTTTTATTATTGAGCATTCAAAAAACAAATGCTCAGCTGTCTCTGGTTGGTCACAGCAGAATGAGCAGTATATGTTCAAATTCATTCCCATACTCACAAGTCTCGCCTTAGTTAGGATAGCTCTTTTCAGTACCTTCCACAATATTAAGTTCTCACGCATACTGCTGTCTGATGTCCATGTACACTTCCACCATTTGCAAATTGGTTTGGCACTGTTCCGTTGCATGTATTCATAAGCATCACCAATTTTATAAGATACCCTCTTCTCTCCCCAAACAATTCTATCAGATGTAGTAGATATCGGGGTGAACTTTCGTATCTTGTCCCATAAGTTTTGGATCCTCTGGTTAGAAGAGAAAGTACCCACCCCAAGAAATGTGATGATGACATCCCTAACTTTCATTGCAGGGTGCACTCCAGTTTGATTAATTTCGTTGTGGGTTAGTTGACGTCTCAGTATGAATCCCTTCTCCAGCCAGGGATCATCCCAAAAGTTAACACTGTAAATAGGATCAGAGTTCATTTGTATCATAGGGAGAAAAAATTCTTTAAGCTTGAAGAGGCACTGCCACGTCCAGCTTAAGTTTTGTGGCTTATTCATATTCCAGATACTCTTTCCTTTAATCACATTTTTCTCTGACAACTTAGCCAATAGACTTTCTGAGCAATTAAACAAAGTGTCAACATGTTTAGCAAAGGCTGCTTTATTCCATTGTTTGAGATTTAACAGTCCAAGCCCTCCCTTGTTCATAGGTTGCTCGAGAGTACTAAACTTAATAGGAGCAATGTATCTGCCCATAGTTCTACCCGTCCAAAAGAATCTCATTATTGCTGCTCTAATCATTTTAATTAACTTGAAGGGCAGAACATAGGTTCTGGCCCAATACACTTGCATGGCAAAAATAACAGACTTGATTAAAGTTAATCTACCAGCTTGGCTAAGCTTTCTAGTGTTCCAGCAGTTCATTTTTGTTGTTATCTTCTCGAACAGAGGAAGACATTGATTTGCTGTAATTTTAGATGTGGTTAGAGGCAGACCAAGATAAGAGACAGTGGATAGGTTAAGAGATAAACCAGTGATCTGTGTAATCTGATTAACTCTTTCCAAACTCACACTAGCCAGCTTAATATCAGATTTCTGGAGATTAACCTTTAACACAGTCATGGCATGAAATTGTTGCAATGTATTCATAATGTTTTGAACAGTATTGAGCTCAGGAGCACTGAACAAGACAAGGTCATCAGCAAACATAAGAGCAGAGATTTGTGGTTCTTTACACGATGGGTGAAGTTTAAATTTGCATTGTTGTATAGTTTTGTTAATCATCCTGTTAAGAAGCTCCATAACCAGAATGAAGATGCAAGCAGATAACGGATCACCTTGCCTTATTCCTTGTTTGCTAATAAAAAAACCTTTCATCACATCACTAACATTGATTGAGTAAGCAGGAGCCGATATACATTCATAAATCCATGCTAAAAAATGAGGGGGGAAATTCATATAGCCCATAACTCGTACAATGTTGTCCCATTGTAACATATCAAAAGCTTTCATGATATCAAGCTTCAACATCGCTTTCGAGGGAGAATTTGTTCTACTATAACCTTTTATTAGTTCATGTGCAAGGAGGATGTTATCAAGAATATTCCTTCCAGGAAGAAAAGCAGCCAGATTAATGGATACTAAACGTGGAAGCACATACTTTAATCTGGTCGCAATAACCTTTGCGATGCATTTGTATATTGTATTACAGCATGATATAAGACGAAAGTCTTTAACATCTTGCGCATTCTTGAGCTTGGGAATTAGTGCAATATTGGTGTAATTAAACGACCTGTAGATTTTACATTTCTTGAAGAAAAGGGTTATTGCATTACACACATCATTAGAAACAATGGACCAGCAAGAGGTATAGAAAAATGCATTCAATCCATCTGGTCCTCCACACGAGTTAGTATTTAGTGAGAACATCGCCTTAACAATTTCATCACTAGTAACTTCATAACAGAGAAAGTTAAAATCATTTTCATCAAGTCTTGGCAAGATATCAGAGGGGATGTTATCAACATCAGGTTCGAAATTGGTAGAGTTGCCGTACAACGTTAAGAAATATTGTTCAAAAGCTACCTAAACACCATCAGTAGTTGTTTGAAGAACACCATGTGTATCTATGATAGAAGCAATATTATCCCTATTCTGCTTATTTTTTAGGCTGGCATGGAAGTATGCACTGTTTTTATCCCCTTTTTCCCACCATTTAATTCTTGACTTTTGTATTATCATATCACTTTCCTTGGCTAATGCTTCATAGTATTGCAGAGACAAAGCTTATTCGACAGCAGAGAGTTGAGCATTGTTAACATCAGCCATCATATCATTTTGAGCATCAACAAGTTTCATCTGAATAGATGTGCTCATACTATCTCCTTTTCCATACTTCTTATATGCCCAAAGCTTTAAGACATCCTTCACTTCTTTAATTTTTTCCTGCAAAACAAATAAGTGATTTCCAGGCTTAGTCTTGTTCCATGCTATTATAACAGTAGATTTAAAGTCAGGCTCTAGAACCCAAGAATTAAAAATTTAAAAATTTGTTTTTCCTCTCTTGTCCACTCCACGTAGATGGATGATTTGTGGCAAGTGATCAGAAAGGAGTGGAGGGGGAAGGTGGTTGTAGAGGAGAGGCCATTTGAGAAGGGCAATTTGATTGGAGAAGGTGTGATCTATTCTAGAAAAGGGCCTGCTACCATTTCTTCTTTTATTATTCCATGAGTATTGCATTCCCACAGTTTTAATGGTAACAAGATCTGCATCAATTAGCGTTGCATTAAGTGGTTGTATCTCACTTTGGGACAGAGGATTCCCTCCAACTCTATCACTGAGGTTATAACAGCAATTAAAGTCACCAAAAATTAACCACGGATGAGTGGATTGCCTAATTGCAGGAATGACAGCATGTAAGGAGCTCCTTGCAGCGGTAGAGTTGGCTGCGTATATAATGGTTACATAAAAAGATGTATTATCAGTGTTGTCCTTAGCATGACAGTGAATCAATTGGGCAGTGGAGAGTATGGGAGTTAATAGAAGCTGAAGGGGATTATATAGGATCATTATTCTACCATAAGGAGATTCATTCAGATTGTGAATGAGCTTACACTCCGGTTTTATGTATTCAGCTGCCTTGAGAGTTAAGGGAAGATTTAATTTTGTTTCTAGAATCGCCATTAACGCTAATTGATGTGCACTAATAAGTTGTTTACATTGATCAAGCTTGATAATGTTGTGTCCCCCTCGTATATTCCATGCTCCAATGATCGACATCATTATAGAACATGTGCATTGAGCATTTCTATCTTCATTCTCCTAGTTACTGCATGCTTCGATGACAAGTAATTAGGAATTGTTGCTGAAAGTGGAGTTACTTCATTGCTTGGTGAACCAGCTATTGGGGAGGAGGTCTGCTGGGACAGAGCGGGTAAGGTTGGAGAGGAGGGTAGGATGGGTGGTGAGGAGTGGGTATGGGATATTGGAGGAGGTTTATGGGCCTTAGGTGGCTGAATATTGGAGTAAGAATGATTGAGAGATGAAACATTTACAAGTTGGTAGGTAGAGTCAGCTGTGCATGCCTCCTGCACATTGTGCATGTTTTTTTTTCCACATCAGTATTCCTGTTCTTCTTGCCTTTACTTTTCTCGTTTTTTCTACTTGTCATGCTTGAATCTTCTTCATTTTCCTTATCTTTATCTGTTCCACCTTCATTGGTTCCATAATTGTTTGCTATTGTGTCTCCTGTGTTATCTGTTCCACCTTCATTTTCCTTATCTGAATTGATTTAAGTTAATAAAATGTTTGGTTTATTTTAATTGAGTTTTATTTATAAGGGTAGTTAAAGTAAATTACTTAATTTACTTAAATTGGTTAATGTAAGTAATTAAATTAAGGTAAATTAGTGGAGTAATTAATAACGTATAATTAATTACTTAATTAAAAATTAATTAATCAAGTTTAATTAATAAATAAATAAATAATTAATAAGTAATTAAGAAGTTAATTACTAAATGATTAAGAAGAATTATTTAAATATAATTACTTAATGAAGTAATTAAGGTAATTAATTACTTAGTGTAATTAAATAAGTTAAGTATGGTTACTTTTAGTTAATTAATTAAGCTTAATTAATTAAAAAGGTATTACTTAATGATGGAATTAAGTATAACTACTTAAAGTAATTAAAGATGTGTAATTACTTAATGAAGTAATTAATGAATAATTACCGAATGTAATTAGTTTAGGAAATTACTGGATGGATAGTAATTAAAGAGGTATAATTACTTAAGGGAAGTAATTAAGGGAATTACTCAGTGTAATTAAAGAATTGATTAATGTAATTAATCAAGGTGGTTGTTTAATTGGTAAAGTAATTAAGGAAGTTAATTACTGATTTTGATTAATCAGGTTTGATTAAAAATTGTAATCAAGTTTATAATTAATAATTAAATGTAAGTGTGAGAACAATTGATTAATAAATTAATTAGGCGGTCATTAATTTATGTAGTTAATGAATAACTAATTGTTTAATTAATTAACAAATGTGATTAATTATGAGATAATTAATCAATGAAGTGAGAAAGAAGTAATAATTAATTAATGTAATTAATTAAAGATTTTGTAATTAATTATCGTTAATTAACTAATTAGAAATTAATTAATGATTAAAGATAAATTAATCTGTGTAATTAATTTAAAGACTAATTACATAGTGTAATTAAAGAATAATTAATCTATTGATTAATTAAGAATATGATTAAAGGATAATTAATCTGTAATTGAAGATTTATTAATTGGATTATGAAGATGATTAAAGAGTGATTAGTTAATTAATTGTAATTAATGATTGTTTAAGTAGGATTAGTTGTTTAATTCTCAAGTAATTAATTTAATTTAAGATGATTAAATTAATTATAAAGGAATTTATGATGCCTGTTTGTGTATGATTGTTTGTGGAATATCTGGTTTGGTTGATATCTATTGGATGGTATGTTGGGATATTCTGTGATATGATATTTGATATATCAATGATAAGTGTGTGGTATTTACCTGTGAATGATGCTGTGTGAATTCAATTTTTTAAATTGAATTAATTTGTTAAACTTAAATCACTTGGACATTAAGATGGCGTTTGGATTCGATGAGACCAGGATCAGGTTTCCAGATTTGGAATTCCGAAAACCACATCGGTCCAAGTTAAACGTTAGGTCGTGAATCCAAGGGAAGTGCAAGTGAAGACTCGAGGTGTAAGAATTATTCGTCAGTATAACTCTGGGGTGATTTCGAGATGAGTTTGACGGAAATAGTTCTTACAGGTTCGAGATGGTGATTCAGAGTGCAAGGGCTATTGTCGTTAACTCTGAGGGTGATTCCAAAACGAGTGTAACGAGATAGTGCCTTCGGTTCCATTCGAACCGGAACGAACTTGTATGGATTGAATGCTTTCAGAACATCGTCAGGTGGACGATGAGCATTCTAAGATAGATGTATTCTATAAAGGTAATCGTAGCCTCAAGCCTCATCAACCGAGAATGGCTAAAACAGGGGAGGTGCAGCAGGGCTTCGTGGGTAGCTGTGACGCCCCACCTCTATACCCACGCTAGCCAAGAACACTACAGTGTAGTGCTGTCAACTAGCATGGAGAATAAGGCTATTGAGGAGCGACCATCCATGTGATTGCTTATCACACGGTGGTTAAAAATAATCTTCGGAAAAAACATAGAAATAAGCATAACACAAATCAGTCACGGACATCCATATCACAAAGGCGGAAGAAGATATGAATATATAACTAACACATGAAAGTGTACATCAGAGTAGTGGTCAAAAAGATCCATAATAATAAAAAAGAATAGCAACATGTGCTATACAAAAGAATACAACTATGAGTCTATATCTCAAGTGTATACAACAAAAAGTGCTAATCTAAATAGTTAGCCAAAAGTCAGAGTAGCAAATCCCGGGAGGAAGTCAAGGAGAAGCACCTGTAACATCTCGGTCTGACCGGAGTATTATTTAGGAAAATAATAAACGGATCAGTCTAGCTATAAATATCAGATGACATAGTATAAAATAAAAGATATGGCATAAACATAAAATATCCATACTGACATACTACTATAAGTACGCAAATGATGATCAACAGAAGATCAATCAATAAGAGATAAATCAATATCACAAGAATCTTCTCAAAGATCCAAAGAGGGCATCATACTCTAAACTTGTACTCATAACAAGTCAATGACATAAATTCCAGAAATCAACACAAAAAATCCAGAAATCACAGAAAAAGGGAAAGAGGCCTATCACATGACGGTCCGAAGACCATGGGGAGCTACCCCATACGGGTGAGTCGGAATCACCCAAATGAGGTCTAGGCTAACCAAAAAGCAAAAAGGTATGTGTGAGTGGAATCACACAAATGGTGTCTAGCCTAACCTCGCAACAAAAAGGTATGTGTGAGTGGAATCGCAGAAATGGTGTCTAGACTAACCTTGCGGACAAAGAGATATGTGTGAGTCGTAATCACACCCATGAGGTCTAGTCTAACCTTGCAAACAAAGAGACGTCACACAATTGCTAGTCTAAATCATAAAATGATCGTCATGATCAACGAGAAGTGTCAATTACACTAAGTTAGTAAATATAAAAGTTTATCTTCGTGTCCCATAACCACTTGCTTAACTTAAATATTTACGAACAAACTGTAAATCTTCACTAGAAAATTATCACAAGAGGTTCCATCGAACAAGTCCAAGAATTAACCGACGAAGTGAACGCAAGCATTTCATACTACTTGTTTTACTAAGCCGTTTAATTAGATTTCTCATCCGAGTGAGGTAAAGGTTTGTATATACTAGTAGATTGGAAAACGGTATAAGAAAAGAGCTTTGTTATTGAAAATAGAGTTGAAACCATTTTGTTGAAAGAGTTTTGATATTTACTACTAGTATTGAAACCTTCATATTTCTAAAGTTGTTATCCCGCCTTTGTAGCAAGGCCGTGATACCATAAAATCGACCGAGAAGCCAAAGATAGTTTGTCTCGAAGAATGGTCAACTTAGCATCTCAACAAAGCAAGTTCTATTGAATGTTTTTTAGATAAGATCCCCTACGGAGGGGGGGGGTCCAGGAGGGGTGGCAACCCCCCAAGGTGGGGGTGCGAGGGCAACACCCCCGCTACGGGGTTCGACCTAGTGAAGACCTAAGGGAGGATTGGATCGAGCGACTCAAGAAGCTCATGACGTATCGTTAGCACGGTCGAGCGACCGAAATAGAACGGCCTAAGGTTGAAGGCCTAACGACCTAATGTCCAGCGACCTACGACCTAATGGGTTCAAGCATGGTCAAGGTGGATCGACCCAACGGCACGCGACCAAAGGGGTTTATCACTCAAGCGACCTAACGGTTTAACCCTCAAGCGACCTAACGACATATAAAGGTCAACCGACCTAGTGAAAGCAAACAAGTTATGCGGCCTAACGAGTAGACGATCTAAGGTCTTAACGACCTAACGATTTAAGGGTCTAACGACCTAAAAGTATAAAAGTCATGCGACCTATCGGTTTAAGAGGCGAGCGACCTAAGTGTTACGACCTAAGAGTCGAACGACTTAGCGTGGAAGTGACCTAAAAGCCTAGGACCTAACGACCTAGCGACCTAAAGGGGTTAAGCATCCCAAACGTGGCCGAGAGGAATTAGGTCGTGAACGACCTAACTACTGTACGACCTAGCCATACTGAACGACCTAACACCGAGAGCCTTATCCAACAGAGGGAACGACCAACGAGTTACGACCCAATGACCTACGACCCAACACCCAACCGACCTAACACCGGACGACCTAAGGGCGAACAAAAATTTGCAGGACGAAGGTTTCGAGGCAGTGCGACCTAGGTGCAGTTTTTCACCAAAAACACTAGAAATTGGAATTTTTTTGCCAACCCAATCCAAACCAAATGCAAGTGTATATGCAAAAGTGATAGGGAATCATTCCCAACAGTCCAAGATAGTTATAGGCTAGAATTGTGAGATAAAAATCTCACCTTTGGGCCAAAAATGAATGAAAATGAAGCTTTGAAGCAAAGCAAGAATCAATCCACTTTAACCTCAACACAAGAAGCTTGAATCCAATATCTTCTCTTTGAATTTGGAGTTGAAAGGTGGATTTGAAGTAGAGGCCTAGGTTGGGAGTTTTAGTTTCCCTTTCCACTCACCATTAATGCTTGAGCTAGAGTTTGGTAGGAATTTATGAAGAGTGAGGAGAAGGAGAGAAGTGGGCTTGAGTTATAATGGCTAGACTAACCCAAAGTCCAAAGCGGGAAAAGTTATTGAAATTTCACTAACTCCAAACCTATCAATGTTTATACTAAAAAAAATTGTAAACGGCATTTCGAACTCAATGGAAGTAGTCTCGAGTCCTAATTCGACCGTTTGCAAAAAGTAGTTTTTCGGACCAATATCCGAATAACGATAAAATATTTAAACAATATTTAAATATATAATCGATAAATATGCGGGTTGTTACACAGCTTATGTTTTGTGAAAATAAGGAAAGTTTGATTTAATAAAAAGAAAATTTACATCAAATAAATGAATGTTTCATTTATGAATGTAGGTCTAATTTCATTAAAATATAGAATAGAATGATTGATTTAAAAAAAAGAAATATATGTTTATTTGAACTGTGTTTTAGCTTACAGATTAATTACAAGAATAGGAAAATAATATATTTCAGTAAGTTATTTATTACTCTTGTGTATAAACAATTTTACTTTGTTTTTTTTTCATGCATTTTAGTTGTCTGTTTTAAAATTTAACTTTGTAAGTGATTGCAATTAGTGTAGTTCAAATGTTTCAATTAAAAGGAAAGGAACGGTGATTGCAATTAATAGATTTAACAAAAAAATGCACGTTTTGTGTTAAACAAAATTTAATGCTAGTTTACTACATATATGTTTATACGTAAATTCAAACTTATGTTTTAGATCAAAATTTAATGCTAGTTTATATTGAAATCTCATACGTTGTTAAATTAAATATTAATAGGAGATGATAAAGGGGGTAAAATAGATTTACACTTGACTATTTCCTTTCCAATCAGACTTTATTAGATTTTTTTTGCAACATAACTTACCTTTCCATCTTCACTTTTCTAATTTACTCTTACATTCATCTCCTCTATTTTCATACCTTTTATTTATGAATGTAAACTATAAGTGGCGATAAAGATGTACATATATATTATACACCTATTTATATTACCTTATTTATGCTATCATATTCTGGAATGTATGTTAATGCATTCCTTGTAAAACATTCAATCGAAATGTTAACATGTTGTTTAATTTCCAAACTAATCACAAAGAGGGAGAAATGAAGATTTCTTAATGCTGCATATTCTTTTAATTTATGACACAAATTTGGGTGAAGAATTTATTTTCATTTATTGTGTGTTAATTAAATCTTTGAAAGATGTTAATTTTGGTGTGTTTAGGGTTAACAAAATTTATTAAGTAAACGATTATTTTGAAATTTGAATTCTAAAAGTTTGTTCATATTTAATTTATTTCTCTCCATTCATTTTCCAACTTCATTTTCTGAAACATCATTTCATTTATTTCTAATTAATAGCGGTCTCTCTTTTCAAATCTCTTTGACCCTAAACCTAAATCTAACCTTATAAATAAGATATGACGCAAATGAAACCACAACCTCCATTCTAATCTTTTTTTTTCTTCTTCTTCAAATCTCCTTATTATCTCTCGTTTTAATTTTTCTTTCCTCTTCAAATATTCTTCTTTTTCTTCAAATTTTCTTCTATTTCAAAGTTTCTTCTTTCTTTTCAAATCTAGATCTTCTCTTCCATTTTCAGTTCTTATTTTAATCCTTTTATTTTTCAATTCTTCTTTTTCAAATCTTTTTTCCAAACCTTTTAAAAATACATACATTCATATAATAAGGAGGAAAATTAAAGTAAATCGAAATAAAAGAAAAATTATGGAACAAAGCTAGCAATCAAAAAGAAGCATACGCGTTTTTCACGTGGGAAGAGTGGATGTGGCACGGTATTTTATTTTTGTTTAATTTATTTGTGTAAATCTCGATTTCAATTAGTTCTAATAATCATAACTCATACATACGAACTCCATTTCACGCGCGGTTTTCTCCGCTAGGTTCATATTGAGATCCCGGACATTTTGATGCTGGTTTGGGTGAATTTGGAGACGGTCAAATTTTTGGGTTTAAATTGGATTTAAATTCAATTTAAATTCAAAAGGTGAGTGTTTTAACCCACTCACAACTTCTAAAATTTCTTATGTTTGTTAATTTGACTTAAGATATGAGTAAAAAAATTATTTATGATTGTTTGGCATGTTTTGTTCATCATCTCAGTTAAATCGCATTTATTAAATTTAACTGTAAATTAATTTTTATTATTGCATATAAATTGACAGTTAGAATTTATTTATTTGCGTATAAACTACTAGTAAAACAGTTATTAAATTTATTACTGAATAAAAACTGTTAGTTAATACCTGTTTTTTATTCCCTATTATATTTATATGCTCTATATTGATGTTTGTTTAAATTGGATGATGATTACAATTAATGGTTGATGATTGATGTTTGGTGAATGGATGATGTGTACTATAATTTTAAAATCTGCAAGTTATCATGCATTTCATTTTGTTCGGGATTGCGGTTTGAAATGATATACAACCGCATTTTTTATTTTTAAATTGCAGGTTAGAATGATAAATATCCGTATCACTTGACCATAGGATAGAGAATTATATACAGGCACCGCGGTATATATATATAAATTTTTGAAATGATTTTATGGTTTGGATATGATACGGTTTAATAAATATAAAATTTTGATATTTTATAAATATTATTTTATATACATATATAGTTAAATTTTGAATTTAAGCTATGTATAAATCTGTTAAATAAAAATGAATAAGTTGAAAATGGAATTTGATAATCTATATTATATGTTTTAAGTACATGTTAAGATCTTGTATATATAGAGAGTTTTAAATGATTCAAATCAATTAAGAGTGAAAGATAAATTGGAAATTAATTGGAATTGAGCTTATTTGAAAATTTAACTCCATAAGTTGGTGTTAACTTATTTAAAATTGGAAGTTTAAAGGAATGATATTTGTAACTGGATTTAATGAATAATTCTAGTATAAATAAATGGAAGGAAATATTTAGTGTTAATAAATTGAGTTTTATTTTAAATAGTTAGGGATTTATCATGTAAACCTTTCAAAACTAAATAATAGGAAACTGAATTGTTGAATGGAAATTCCCAACCTTAGTTTTGAAATTCATTAAATACTCAATGTTTGAAAATATTGAAATCGAAGTGTTTTCAAACTGAAAGTGAATCTAAAAGTTATGGGTTAGACTGAATTTAAAATGAATAAAAATTGTGAAGGCATGGAAATTATTTACTTTTAAAGAAATATTAAGTTCAACTGTTTTATTTTATATACTGTTGAATATCCAAACCATTTAAGTTTTGAAAGTTATTGTTTTAAAACTATGGATTTCGAAGTATTATGTTGAAAGTTAATTTCATATATTTGGTTTCGAGGTATTATAAATCTTAAAAGTGGCATGATTTTGGAAAAGAAATATATTTGAAATAAAATGATATCATATTTATTTGGGTTTTATAAGGAAATGATATCGTATTTATGGGTTTTGAAATGGATAATTATATTCTGGTTTTGAAAGTATAATTATTTTTAAATGACCACGGTGTTATAATAACGTTTGGTTGTTGAAGAGACCGGGATCGGAAGTTGTCATACTCTCTGCCAACTCTGAAAACCACTTTAACAACCGTGTATGCGGTGGTGAGTCCAAAATGAAGTAGGATGATGGCGGCGTTTCCTTTGAGGTAAATACGTGGACCAGACTCTCGTGAGTTGGCATAAGGTGGCTAAAACATGAGCGATTTTCGGGCCAATGAGGTCATTCCTCTGATCGAACGCACTCCTGCGATATTATACTCTGACTTTTGGATTGATTCGATGGCCACTTTTGATTTTTGATTTGTGGATGTTGTTCGAGGTGGGCGGTAGCTGCGCTGTAACAACCCGCATATTTATCGATTTTTATATTTAAATATTTTATCGTTAATCAGATTTTGGTCCGAAGCTACTTTTTGCAAACGGTCAAATTAGGACTCGAGACCACTTCCATTGAGTTCGAAACGTCATTTGCAATCTTCTAAGTATAAACATTGATATGTTTGGGGTTAGTGGAATTTCACCACTTTTTCACTCGAGCCTTTGGTTTGGACTTTTAGCCCATTAGGCCCAAGTTCCACCCCCCCTTCTTCTTCATTGCTTCATTTCATTTTCTAACACTAAAGCTTCAACAAAAATGGTGAATGGAATGAGAAATTAAAACTCCAAAGTCATTGTTTTATTGTAACTCCAACATTCAACTCCAAATTCAAGAAGAAGACATCGGATTCAAGCTTGTGGTTGCTTCTCCATTTGCCTTCAAGCTTTGTTCTTAATTTTCATTGGATTTTGGAGCAAAGGTGAGATTTTTATCTCACAAATCTAGTCTATAACTATATTGGACTGTTGGGAATGATTCCCTATCACTTTTGCATGCACATTTGCATTTGGTTTGGATTGGATTGGCGAAAAACTCCAATTTTTAGCGTTTTGGTGAATTTTCTGCACTTAGGTCGTTCTCACCATTTTCGTGTGTTCGGAGTTAGGTCGCTCGCGACCTAACCCTTAGGTCGTTCGCGTGTTATCGCGCTAGGTCGCACTACCTTGAATTTTCACTTCGGAGTTAGGTCGTTTCACGTTAGGTCGTATGGGGTTTAGGTCGTAGGTCGTTTCTGGCCTTAAATCCCCTCTGCAGTGTTAGGTCGCTCAGCCTTTCCTTGTTAGGTCGTCACCACTTAGGTCGCGACAAATGTTAGTACGTTAGGGCCTTAGGTCGTAGGCCTTAGCTCGCATTTGAGCTTAGGTCGTAGGCCGCTAGCTCGTAGCTCGTATTTGAGCTTAGGTCGTAGGTCGCATCACCTTAAGTCGTTCGACCTGATGCCTCTCTTAGGTCGCGCATCCCTTTAGGTCGCTAGGTCTTAGGTCGCGCATCGCCTTAAGTCGCTCGACCTGCTCTCACCTTAGGTCACGCCATCTTTTAGGTCGTGTACCATACTTTAGCCCGTTGTCCCTTAGGTCGCTTGCACCTTAGGTCGGCCTCGTTAGCTCGCAGATCCTCTAGGTCGCGTGGTCTTTAGACCGTAGGTCGTTAGGTCGTAAGACCTTAGGTCGCCTGACCACTTAGGTCGCTTGACCTATTCAAATGTTAGGTCGCGAGTTCCTTAAGTCGCTCGTCTCTCTTAGGTCGCTCGCTTCGGCTAACTCGCGAACACCACTAGGTCGTTTGACCCCTTAGACCCCTAGGTCGCAACCATTAGATCGCTCGACCCTATTCCTCTTAGGTCGAACCCCGTAAGCGGTGGCGTTGCCCCCGCACCCCCACCTAGGGGGGTTGCCACCCCCCCTGGACCCCCCCTCCGTAGGGGATCTTATCTGAAGAACATTGAGATGATTTCCTTGGATTTTATTCACATCTCCGTATGCGATTTTTGTGACTGATTGTTTCTACAATTGCTTCTGTGTTTTGTCACTTTATAATATAAAGGTTTCAATACTAGTAGTAAATATCAAAACTCTTTTAACAAACAATTTCAACTCTATTTTTAATAACAAAGCTCTTTTCTTAAACCGTTTTCCAATCTATTAGTATATACAAACCTTTACCTCACTCGGATGAGAAATCTAATTAAACGACTTAGTAAAACAAGTGGTATGAAACGCTTGCGTTCACTTCGTCGGTTAATTCTTGGACTTGTTCGATTGAACCTCTTGTGACAATTTTATTAGTGAAGATTTACAGTTTGTTCGTAAATATTTAAGTTATGCAAGTGGTTATGGGACATGAAGCTAAACTTTTATATTTCCTAGCTTAGTGTAATTGACACTTCTCGTTGATCATGACGATCATTCTTATGACTTAGACTAGCAATTGTGCGATGTCTCTTGTTTGCGAGGTCAAACTAGACACCACTTGTGTGATTTCACTCATACATACCTTTTTGATTTTTGGTTAGTCTAGACCTCATCTGTGTGATTTCGACTCACACATGTGGGGTAGCTCCCCATGGTCTTCGGACCGTCATGTGATAGGCCTCTTTCCCTTTTTATGATTTCTGGATTTCTTGTGTTGATTTCTGGAATTTATCTCTTTGACTTGTCATGAGTACAAGTTTAGGGTATGATGCCCTCTTTGGATCTTTGAGAAGATTCTTGTGATATTGATTTATCTCTTATCGGTTGATCTCCTGTTTATCATTATTTGCATACTTATAGTAGTATGTCAGTATGGATATTTTATGTTTATGCCATATCTTTTATTTTATATTATGTCATCTGATATTTATAGCTAGACTGATCCGTTTATTATTTTCTTATAAATAATACTCGGGTCAGACCGAGATGTTACAGGTGCTACTGCTTGACTCCTCCCCCAGTGATTCACTACTCAGACTTTTGGCTACTTGTTTAGATTAGCAGCTTTTGTTGTTTACACTTGAGATATAGACTCATAGTTGTATTCTTTTGTATAGCACGCGTTGCTATTCTTTTGTATTATCGTGGATCTTTTTAGACCACTACTCTGATGTACACTTTTATGTGATATATATTCATATCTCTCTCCGCCTTTGTGATATGGATATCTGTGATTGATTCGCATGTTATGCTTACTTCTATATTTGTTTCCGAAGATTATTTTATAGCCACCGTGTGATAAGAAATTACATGGATGGTCGCTCCTCAACAGCCTTATTCTCCGCGCTAGTTGACAGCACTACACCGTAGTGTTCTTGGCTAGCGTGGGTATAGAGGTGGGGCGTCACATGCGCTCTGCGCATTTCCACCAGCCCGGATGCGTAATTGGTATATCTACCCTGGCATTGCCTAGTTGTGCCGTGTCACCTACACTATCGCACCTTGTACGAGTTTGGATTTCTCCCGTAGCCCGTGTGGTATCCTCTGATGGCTTCCCGATCATGAGAAACTATGATATTGGATGGACTACTGGGACTATTACGTGTTAAGGGCTATATGGGTGACCCCTTAATGCTAAGAAAAAAGTAAGTTTATTTTACAATTAGACACTATTATAATAGCGCAATATACTACATAGTAAATAGTTTAACGGATCCTTAGGAGATGTAAATCTTGAGCATCTCTTAAGTTACTGCACTCATATTTATTTCTGTTGATTTAACTTACGTAACATCTTTTAGTTCTGACTCGAGTGTTTTGTCTTTTTAATTCGGTCGGGTCAGTCCGAGCGTATCAGGATTTGAAGATTTTATTCTGGAGGATGAAGACATGTAGTATTACTACCTACTATATTATTTCACTACACTATTTAATTCCGCTGCATTGATATTTATTGGTATGTGAACTCTGATATTTATTGTATAAAAAAGAATCAAATGTTTTGTAAACAGTTTTATGAACTGTATATTTATTATTATATTTTATCCTTCTGCTGTGAGATTCTCTTTTGTTTCCTTTCCCTGCTTTTCTTATTTACCCCATAACAATCCGCCCTTATAACAACCTGAGGTTTCGTATCGATTGATTATCGCTGTTTGAAGATAAAAATCGGGTTATTAATTGCTATTGAGAGTTTTGAATTCGGTTTAAATTCTTTTGAAATTTGATAAAGAGAATTGTGATAATTAATTTTCGTCAATGACGATTAGATTGGTTTGTTAATTGATGATGGAGTTTTTAAATCTGTTGCATTTCGTTCGAAATTTGGTTAAGGGTTATACGGGTTTAAAAATTTGATCTTGGCCCATGTTTTCATCATTTAGTTATGCCATGGTGGTTGTCAAAAGAAAACCCGTCCCCCATTTCTCATAACACTTCGAAAACCCTAAGTCAAAATGAATAAAATTATATGGCGGCTCGTTTTCGTTCTTCATTTGTTCGAAAATGAGAAACCCTAACAAAATAAATTAAAGAAATCAGAAAGGCGGCCTCGTCTACTTTCTGAAAATTTGGGCTAGCTCGTTCTTCCACTGTCAAAATAAGGGCTTCGCAATTTTAGGGATCAGTGTCTCTCGAGATGATTCTCGTCCCTTCACTTCGTCAATCGGTCGTATTTGCTTCGATTGGGCTAGGGTTTCTTCGACCGATTCTTTGGTGCATGCTTTGGAAAGCAAGGTGAGTAATTTATATTACTCACAGCTAATTCGAACTTCGTATTTACGTGGTTGTGTGATTTACGCGGCTTTGATGATTCTTGATTTCGGTTTGAACTTGTTGTTTTGAATTCTCTGACGGCTTTGATTTTTGGATGATGGCTTTTGTTTGTATGATTCACCTAGTAACATCCTTGTCTTGTTCGATTTTTTTACTTATTGCTCCATGACTTCAATCCGCCGAAGCTATTTTGATTCGTCCCTGTCTTGATTATGTGATAATTTTTGATCACTTGTTGTTATCATTGTGTTGCAATCTTCAACTAGATGCATTTGCTGTTTGGACTTATTTGTACTTGTGCACATCCTCTGTTGTTCAATGATATCAAAGTTGGAGATAGTAACTGTTGCTGCCTTTTTCTCAGTTTGGCCGTGTACTTTTTCTTGAGCAATTGAGCATTTCTTGGTACTTAAATGGCCTGACCACTTTGATTGCCATTGTTGTTCTGTTGCTCCCTTAGTGCTGGAATGACTTGGACATTGTTTTAGTGTTATGGTCTTTGATGTGAGGCTGCTAGTTTGATTTCTTTGTAATTTCTGTGCCCTTGCGATCTTGTGGTGACTGCAGTATTTGTTGCAGATTACCCTTGTATCCTTGTGGTGACGGTAGTTCCATTTTTGCGCATTTTTAGATTATATTAGTTGACTTGAGCCTTTTTGTTGTTTTATTGCAACTTTGGTTTGCATATGATATGCAATAATCCGTAGCACTTGACTTAGGCATACCTTAATTACACTGCAATTATCTTGGTTCAAAACTGATAATTGCTCCTAGGCATTGTATTTTGCTTGTTACTGAGTTGACTTAGTTTGGGCACACATGCCTATTTCACTTTTAGTGGCAGTAGTGATGCAGTCATTAACTTGTACCACTTTTTGTTTCAATTTTTGATTGCACTGTTACTGTTTTGTGCACTTGTCATTCGAATTGATAATGTTCATTGAATTGTTGTATCACTTACTCATGTATTTATGTGCTGTGGTGCCATACCTCTGGTGCACTCACCTTCATACTGCTGTGTTCTTGTTTCATTCTGATCAGGTTGGGTGAATATTGTTTTGATCTCTGCAGTGTATATGCACGTGAGTCTGTTATCGATTTTGCCTTCTATCTTGAACAATTGCTACTGCTGCATTAGGATACATGTATATCCATGTATCACTTGAGTCTGCACTTGCAATGCTATAACTTGATCTCTTGTTCATGTATGCAGCCCAGTCATAGTAGTTTGCACTGACCTGTTGCAATACTGCATACATGTCCTGTTGCTCCATGTTGCATTGAACACCCCATTTACTACTTGCATTGTTCATGTGTGTTCAGTATCACTTGACGTTGGTTTAACTACATAGTCATGTGTCTGGTTCATTTTAATGTTGGATTCATTCTTGTACCATTTGAGTCCGCACTCGCACTGTCTCTGACCTTTTGGCACTTATGTTGCATTTCATTCTGTTGTTGGATGGTCAACATTTATTGTTGTTGTCACTGCACAGTGCACTTAGTCTCCTTTATGTTGCATAGCTTGTTCTTTGGTGTTGAGCATTTGCGTCTGCAGTTTTCACTGCAACCTTTGTCTGCATATCGCGTTGTTTCACTGATGCATTCATTTGCACATAACTTGGTTGCCTCGTGTATTGCCTGTTCTTCGAGACATGTTGTCTTGTACACTTGTGATCTTGTGGTGGCTGCAGTTTTTGGTTGCAGTTGCCCTTGTTGTTTTGCGTTGCATTGATGCAAATGGATTGTTTTTCCGACTACACTTGAGTTGAATCCAGCTTAAACGCTTGAGTTTGACCTTGTGTTCATTTGTGAATTTTCATTGTGTACATCATCACTGTAGTGGCAAGGCAGTGCACGCAAGCGTGAACTGCAGCCACACGGTATTGCTTTTATTGATATTCTAATTGCTTTTGATTTTTGGATCTTTTGTGTATTTCCTTATGTCGTAGTGGCGAGGCAGTACACACGTGCGTGTACTGCAGCCCTACCCGTGTTGACCTTTTAATTGATGTTTCAATTGTTTTAATTGATTCGTGTTTCCAATTCAATAATTTGAATTTTTTGATTTGTTGTTTAACACCATTACGGGTTATATTTACCGTTATCCGATTGCCTTATTTAAGAATCGGATAGGTAAATTTACTGTGACTGTCGTCTAATTTTTATTTAATTATTATTGCTTCTGTGCACTAATAACTGAGTTTGAATTAGACTGACCCGTGTATTATTTTCTTTTAAATTTAATACTCGGGTCAGACCGAGTTATTACAGGTTGTAGATATCTTAGTTTGGGTTGCTGTTAGAGCTATGAAATCTTTTCATACCTTTTGGAGTAGTCGTTGTCATTTTATAGTAGACAGTGTATTTGTATAGGAAGATATGTATTCATTTATATTATATACGATAATGTACTTGTATATATAACTTCCAGAGTCGACAGTTGTAGTTGTATCATATGTACTGTATCACATGTATTGTAACTGACATCAGTTATTATATATAAATGAGACTTTTTGTTTTATCTGTGTTCCGCATTTATATGATCTGTGTTATTACTATATTTATTGTCCTAAACTATTATGAACCATCGTAGTTCGTTTTATATTGGAATTGGGTATGTCGATGGGAGTAAATAAATAAGAGATGAAAAATAAAAATATATACCACTCCTATCGAGATAACCAATACTGGTGTAAGGCCTAACTACGGATGGCCGCTCCTATCCAGCCTTATTCTTCGTGATAACGGACAGTATTTCCTTTAATACTCTTTGTTATTGCGAGCATAGAGGTGGGGCGTCACAGTTGGTATCAGAGCTTGGGGTTTATGGACATAATATAAAACATAACTTAGATGGAACATGTGTTACAACTATTAGTCGATGTTTTATTTATGCTTTGAGTCAAAACCAAAGTTTGAAAATATGTTGAAATTTTTAAATATCTTTATCTAAAAATAAACGTGAAATTGTGTTTTGTTGATTGGTTGATTGATTGATTTGTATCTGTTTATCAGAGTGCGCAGCGAAAACAGTGAGACTGCTTCGCTGAGTACAGTTGATAATTATTTTGATTTAAAAATCGAAATATGAAAATGAATTTAATTTCATTATGTTGTTTAACCAGTGGTTTGATTTATTGAAATTCTTGCTGGTTTTCTTTGGTGCTAATCATATTTGTTGAGATTTTTGCTGTTTTAAATTATCTTCATTGAAGATATATTTGAATGATTTCTTTGTTCATTTTGCGGTATACGTGCAAATTTAGGTTGCACGTTACTGCATTATTTTTACGTTGAACCGATGTTTGGTTCTAAACGTATTTTGTTGCCGTTATTTTTATAACGGGATTTTCATACTGATGCTAAGTTTTTGAAGCATGGTGTTTTGTTGACATTTTGATGAATGAAAATTCTCTGGTGTTATATTTTGATGCGATTTATTTTGATGAGATTTTGACGTTTAAAAATCACTGTCGCATTGACTTCAGTAACCATCAAATTTTAAAGTGGATTTTCAAGAGGTTATCCCGCAATGCTGATTTTGAGATCCGTTTTTACGGTATTTTGAAAAGTGCAATTTCCTTGTTGAAATTGTCACTAATGTTGCTGTTTTTATCACGGATTTGCAAATCGTTTTAAAAATAAAATTGTTTGTCCAAATTTTTTATAGTTTACGCTTTCAGAAGAATGAGAAAGTGACTTAAACGTTTCAACAAAATCAAGGACTATGACCCCTTTCTTTTACTGATTCGCTTAATTCCGGACTTGTTCGTTTGAGAATGTAAATTATTAGTTTTATAAAATAGATGAAATTGTTTCAGAAGTTTTGCAGTTTACGTTTTCAAAAGAATGAGAAAGCGATTTAAACGTTTCAGCAAAATCGAGGATTATGACCCCTTTCTTTTACTGATTCGCTTAATTCCTGACTTGTCCGTTTGAGAATGTGAAATGTTATTTTTGAAATACACAATTTTGCACTTTCAAGGAAACGATGAAGAGAATTAAACGATTTAGTAAAACACGTGGTATGAGACATGTGCGTTTTCTATTTTGGTTAATTTCGGACTCGTTAATTGAAATATTTGATGATTTTCGTGTGCTTTCGAGCCACTTTGTTGGACCTCCAGGTCATTTGTTGGACCTTCGGGTCAATGCCAGTACTAGACCTTCGGGTCATTTGTTAGACCTTCGGGTCATTTGTTGGACCTCCCGGTCATTTGTTGGGCGCCAAAAATATAGTACTTGGTAGGCTTCGGCCATTTGTTGATGCACGTGCGGCGTAGCTAAAACTCGCCATTTATTGGGATCGATCCACCTTTTATGTTGATTTTCTAGTTATCTTAATTGATTCTAGATATTTGTTGTTTCCAATTATCTGCAGGTAATTGGATATTTGTTGATATGAGTTCTGATTATCGTTTTTGATAATCAGATATTTGTTGTTTCTGATTATCGCTTGTGATAATTGGATATTTGTTGACATGAGTTCTGATTATCGTTTTTGATAATCAGATATTTGTTGTTTCTGATTATCGCTTCTGATAATTGGATATTTGTTGATATGAGTTCTGATTATCGTTTTTGATAATCAGATATTTGTTGTTTCTGATTATCGCTTGTAATAATTGGATATTTGTTGATATGAGTTCTGATTATCGTTTTCGATAATCAGATATTTGTTGTTTCTGATTATCGCTTGTGATAATTAGATATATGATGTTATGAGTTCTAATTATTGTTTTTGATAATCAGATATTTGTTGTTTCTGATTATCGCTTGTGATAATTAGATATTTGATGTTATGAGTTGTTATGAGTTCTGATTATCGTTTTTGATAATTGAATATTTGTTAAATGAGATTTGATTATCGTTTTTGATAATCGAATAATTGTTGATTTGATTATCGTTTTTGATAATCGAATATTTGTTGATTTGAGATTTGATTATCGTTTTTGATAATCGAATATTTGTTGATTTGAGATTTGATTATCGTTTTTGATAATCGAATATTTGTTGATTTGATTATCGTTTTTGATAATCGAATATTTGTTGATTTGAGATTTGATTATCGTTTTTGATAATCGAATATTTGTTGATTTGATTATCGTTTTTGATAATCGAATAATTGTTGATTTGATTATCGTTTTTGATAATCGAATATTTGTTGATTTGATTATTTGTTGATCTGAGATTTGATTATCGTTTTTGATAATCAAATATTTGTTGATTTGATTATCGTTTTTGATAATCGAATATTTGTTGATTTGAGATTTGATTATCGTTTTTGATAATCGAATATTTGTTGATTTGATTATCGTTTTTGATAATCGAATATTTGTTGATTTGATTATCGTTTTTGATAATTGAATATTTGTTGATTTGATTATCATTTTTGATAAATGGATATTTGTTGAATTGAGATTTCTGATTGTCGTTGTGATAACTGGACCTTTGTTGTTTTCTGATTACCGTTTTGGTAACTAGATAATTGCGGTTTTGCAATTTACGATTTGGATTTTATAATTATCTTTGTTGATAATTAGATTTTACTGTCTTCTAATTATCGTATCGATAATTAGATATGGCTGTTTTGTGATTTATGTATTCTAATTATCTAACTGATAATTGAATATTGCTGATAATTGCATTTATCTAGTTTTGTTGTATTCTGAATACCTAATGGATATTTAGATTTTGATGAGAATTGGTGAATTTCTTTTATGAAATTAAAAAGATTTCTTTGGCGTTTGAATTCTTTACCTTAATTTTTCTAGCTTAACCAGTTTTTGTTAGAAAAATAATTGTTGTAGACGTCTTTAATTATGAAAATTGAGGGGACGCAATTTTTATAAGGAGGGGAGTCTGTAACAACCCGAGGTTTCGTATCGATTGATTATCGTTGTTTGAAGATAAAAATCGGGTTATTAATTGCTATTGAGAGTTTTGAATTCGGTTTAAATTCTTCTGAAATTTGTTAAAGGGAATTGTGATAATTCATTTTCGTCAAATGACGATTAGATTGGTTTGTTAACTGATGATGGAGTTTTTTAATCTGTTGCATTCCGTTCGAAATTTGGTTAAGGGTTATACGTGTTTAAAAATTTGACATTGGCCCATGTTTTCATCATAGTTATGCCATGGTGGTTGTCAAAAGAAAACCTGTCCCCCATTTCTCATACACACTTCGAAAACCCTAAGTCAAAATGAAGAAAATTATATGGCGGCTCGTTTTCGTTCTTCATTTGTTCGAAAATGAGAAACCCTAACAAAATAAATTAAAGAAATTAGAAATGGCGGCCTTGTCTTCTTTCTGAAAATTTGGTCTAGCTCGTTCGTTCCATTGTCAAAATTAGGGTTTCGCAATTTTAGGGATCAGTGTTTCTCGAGATGATTCTCGTCCCTTCACTTCGTCAATCGGTCGTATTTGCTTCGATTCGGCTAGGGTTTCTTCGACCGATTCTTTGGTGTGTGCTTTGGAAAGCAAGGTGAGTAATTTATATTACTCACAGCTAATTCGAACTTCGTATTTACGTGGTTGTGTGATTTATGCGGCTTTGATGATTCTTGATTTTGGTTTGAACCTGTTGTTTTGAATTCTTTGACGGCTTTGATTTTTGGATGGTGGCTTTTGTTTGTATGATTCACCCAGTAACATCCTTGACTTGTTCGATTTTTTTTTACTTACTACTCCATGACTTCAGTCCGTCGAGCTATTTTGATTTCGTCCCTGTCTTGATTATGTGATAATTTTTGATCACTTGTTGTAATCATTGTGTTGCAATCTTCAACTAGATGCATTTGCTGTTTGGACTTGTTTGTACTTGTGCACATCCTCTGTTGTTCTATGATATCAAAGTTGGAGATAGTAACTGTTGCTGCCTTTTTCTCAGTTTGGCCATGTACTTTTTCTTGAGCAATTGAGCATTTCTTGGTACTTAAATGTCCTGACCACTTTGATTTCCATTGTTGTTCTGTTGCTCCCTTAGTGCTGGAATGACTTGGACATTGTTTTAGTGTTATGGTCTTTGATGTGAGGCTGCTGGTTTGATTTCTTTGTAATTTCTGTGCGCTTGAGATCTTGTGGTGACTGCAGTATTTGTTGCAGATTACCCTTGTATCCTTATGGTGGCGGCAGTTCCATTTTTGCGCATTTTTAGATTATATAAGTTGACTTGAGCCTTTTTGTTGTTTTATTGCAACTTTGGTTTGCATATATGATATGCAGTAATCTATAGCACTGGACTTAGGCATGCCTTAATTACACTGCAGTTATCTTGGTTCAAAACTGATAATTGCTCCTAGGCATTGTATTTTGCTTGTTACTGAGTTGACTTAGTTTGGGCACACATGCCTATTTCACTTTTAGTGGTAGTAGTGATGCAGTCATTAACTTGTACCACTTGCTGTTTCAATTTTTGATTGCACTGTTACTGTTTTGTGCACTTGTCATTCGAATTGATAATGTTCATTGAATTGTTGTATCACTTACTCATGTATTTATGTGCTGTGGTGCCATAACTCTGGTGCACTCACCTTCACACTGCTGTGTTCTTGTTTCATTCTGATCAGGTTGGGTGCTTATTGTTTTGATCTCTATAGTGTATATGCACTTGAGTCTGTTATCGATTTTGCCTTCTATCTTGAACAATTGCTACTGCTGCATTAGGATACATGTATATCCATGTATCACTTGGGTCTGCACTTGCCATGCTATAACTTGATCTCTTGTTCATGTATGCAGCCCAGTCATAGTAGTTTGCACTGACCTGTTGCAATATTGCATATATGTCCTGTTGCTCCATGTTGCATTGAACACCCTATTTACTACTTGCATTGTTCATGTGTGTTCAGTATCACTTGACGTTGGTTTCACTGCATAGTCAAGTGTCTGGTTCATTTTAATGTTGGATTCATTCTTGTACCATTTGAGTCCGCACTCGCACTGTCTCTGACCTTTTGGCACTTATGTTGCATTTCATTCTGTTGTTGGATGGTCAACATTTATTGTTGTTGTCACTGCATAGTGCATTTAGTCCCCTTTATGTTGCATAGCTTGTTCTTTGGTGTTGAGCATTTGCGTCTGCAATTTTCACTGCAACCTTTGTCTGCATATCGCGTTGTTTCACTGATGCATTCATTTGCACATAACTTGGTTGCCTCGTGTATTGCCTGTTCTTCGAGACATGTTGTCTTGTACACTTGTGATCTTGTGGTGGCTGCAGTTTTTGGTTGCAGTTGCCCTTGTTGCTTTGTGTTGCATTGATGCAAATGGATTGTTTTTCTGACTACACTTGAGTTGAATCCGGCTTAAACGCTTGGGTTTGACCTTGTGTTCGTTTGTGAATTTTCATTGTGTACATCATCACTGTAGTGGCAAGGCAGTGCACGCAAGCGTGAACTGCAGCCACACGGTATTGCTTTTATTGATATTCTAATTGCTTTTGATTTATGGATCTTTTGCGCATTTCCTTATGTCGTAGTGGCGAGGCAGTACACGCGTGCGTGTACTGCAGCCCTACTCGTGTTGACCTTTTAATTGATGTTTCAATTGTTTTAATTGATTCTTGTTTCCAATTCAATAATTTGAATTTGTTTATTTGTTGTTTAACACCGTTACGGGTTATATTTACCGTTATCCGATTTCCTTATTTAAGAATTGGATAGGTAAATTTATTGTGACTGTCGCCTAATTTTTGTTTAATTATTATTGCTTCTGTGCACTAATAACTGAGTTTGAATTAGACTGACCCGTGTATTATTTTCTTTTGAATTTAATACTCGGGTCAGACCGAGTTATTACATGTTGTAGATATCTTACTTTGGGTTGCTGCTAGAGCTATGAAGTCTTTTCATACCTTTTGGAGTAGTCGTCGTCATTTTATAGTAGTCAGCGTATTTGTATAGGAAGATATGTATTCATGTATATTATATACGATAATGTACTTGTATATATAACTTCCAGAGTCGACAGTTGTAGTTGTATCATATGTACTGTATCACATGTATTGTAACTGACATCAGTTATTATATATAAATGAGACTTTTTGTTTTATCTGTGTTCCGCATTTATATGATCTGTGTTATTATTATATTTATTGTCCTAAACTATTATGAACCATCGTAGTTCGTTTTATATTGGAATTGGGTATGTCGATGGGAGTAAATAAATAAGAGATGAAAAATAAAAATATATACCACTCCTATCGAGATAATAAATACTAGTGTAAGGCCTAACTAGGGATGGCCGCTCCTATCTAGCCTTATTCTTCGTGATAACGGACGGTAATTCCTTTAATACTCTTTGTTATTGCGAGCATAGAGGTGGGGCATCACAGCCCTTCCGTATGGTTTGAATTGGCACGTGTGTCGATTTAAAGCGTGCGAAAAGGCGGGATGTTACATATGGTATCAGAGCATTGGTTTAGCGATAAACCTTAGCTTTGTGGTGTTTGACTCTTTACTAATAGGGTAGTAATACCATATGGGAGTCGCTAAGTGTATATATATGAGAGAGCGTATTTGTTAGTGTTATAAAATGGTTTTAATATTGTGTTAATCTGTTCCGTTTGGTATTTATAAATTCCGGTTGATGCCTGGGATGCTATGACATCAATAGTGATTATTA
Source organism: Allium cepa (assembly GCA_030765085.1). Classification (NCBI taxonomy): domain Eukaryota; kingdom Viridiplantae; phylum Streptophyta; class Magnoliopsida; order Asparagales; family Amaryllidaceae; genus Allium; species Allium cepa. The sequence goes on from CM060946.1 coordinate 178,067,280, forward strand.
AACACTTAGTAGGATAGACCGACATAATATTTGTTTTTAATATAGGTGAATGAAATAATTTTGCCTATTATATTTTATATATATATAAAATAATTTTTTTTTAGGATTATATTTGGTCGTAATATATTGGTTGTTAGGAATAAAATTTATAAATAATAGGTAAAATGAGATTGAAAATAAAATCAATGAAAATTTGGAAATTTTAGAACTTAAGTCCGGGATTTTGAAAAATTACTTTCAAAGGATTTTGAAATATAATAATAGTATTTAGAAATATTTTCTGATATAAATATTTTAATATAATTTGAAATTATGGTTTTAAATAAATTCTGGAAAGAAAAAAAGTTGTGCTCCTCTCTCTATCGCTGGAAAATAATTTCGGTATTGAGTGCACGCATCATCGACATTCATTTTCGAGTTTCGAAGTGGTAAGGCCATTGTAGTAGTTTTACTACAGATTTATTTTGATAAACAAAAGTGAATTTTAAATTTCTTTAAATATACTTGGATATAGGTAAGTTGTAAGTATATTTTTATCTATTATTTTAAAATGATTTGAAATTTAACCTGGTATTTAGTTCTTCGGTTTTCGTTAATTAATAGTTTTAATTTTTTGTAGGAAATGGGTTGTAACTAATTTATAAGTTGGAACCTTTATTTAAATAAGAGATAAATGCTAAGTTATAAATAAAATTTAAAGAAAGTTGAAATTGTAATTTATAAACCAAAGATGTAATTATTGAACATTTAATTTAAGTTAAAAGATGAGGTAAATCTTGTATAAGTTTTGCATTTCTTAAAAACATATATATAACTTACCATCTATAAAAAGTTAAAATGTTATAAGAAATTTAAACAGAATATTATACAAGTAATAAATTTGAAGTAATGGAGTATTCAATAAAATTCATTAATAAATAAGGATTGATGTTGTTATTGTATAGACTTAAGTTATAATGAAGATCTTACTATAATAAAATATGATAGAGATAAATGTTGTAAGTAATTACAGACTTAAGTATATGATGAAGTTATTTATTTTAAAAATAAGTAGAAAGATGAATACTGTAAATAAGTGAAATTAAGCAATAAATAAATGAATGTAATGCAAATAAAAGAAATTTGCATATATGGATCAACGAAAAATGTAAGAAATAAAATGTAAAATAAAAAGATAAACCATTATATGAATGAAAAAGAAATCAAACAACAAAAGTATGAATGGAATTAATAAGAATAAACTTAATCTATTGGTTGAGATTGTTGTTTGTTTGGATTATGGTAGTTTGGACAAGGATACTTTAAAATCTGTTTGGAAGGTATGAACAATCTATTTAGTTTCACCTATGACTGTTGAGTGAAGGGTATGCTTAGTAGTTTGTTTTTCTTTCCATACAATTTAAAGTTTTAAGCCCGAATAACTATTTGTTTTGTTTGATATGAATGAATGATTGATGCGTGTTGATTTTTGTGATGGTCGTATGCTTGTTGCAAGTGATGGTTGATTGATTTGTTTGTTGATTATTTGAAACAGCTTTAAATATTTCATTTTATATAATTGTTAACCTTTTGGATTATATAAGTGAAATACAGGTTATAGAAGCAATTGGTATTGCTTTTGGTTTCATAATTAAGCGTAAATTGCCCGAAAAATAGGTACGTTTTCGGATTATAGTTTATAGCGCTATTATATTGTTTCCCGTGTTGGGATATATATTATTTTGAAAATATTTGTTATATTGATATTATATTTTCTCCCAAGCCTCTCCGTACAAAGGAGACTCTGCCGAAATTTTTCGTAAATTTTGGACTTAGAATTTTTTTTGAAAATGATTTTCAAACTTTATTTATTTAAGTACAAAAGATTTAATGGGTATAGAATGGGTATATTTTATTTAAAGTAATAAAATTTGTAAATTATTTGTTTATAAAGTTAATATTTTGAATAAGACGTATTGTTTATTCAAATCTTCTTTTCCCTTCTTTTCCTTTTCGGGGACGAAAAGTTTTGAGTGGGGGAGAGTGTAACGACCCATAAATTTTCGATGTTTAAATTTTGTTAATTTAATAATATTTTATGAGTTAATATTGAAAGAAATAAAATGTTGTAATTTAATAATGGAATAATAACTAAATTAAAGTGAAACAATGTTAATAAAACTTAACTATCAGCAATCTTAATGAAATTCCAATTCATTGTATTTAAACATGCTATGCTTGGTAAAAAAATATATTAATAAGTAACAAATGTAAACATTTAATTATTGTATAAAATAGATAGTTAAGGGGTAATTGAATAAGATCAGTATTGTATAAGGGATTATAATATGTGTTGTATTAATGTGTGCATTGATTATAGTGGGATGTAAAAGGTAAAGAATAAATTTCAAATGTTATAAAATGTATAATGGTGACAACTATTGTTCGTTACCAATGTATTTAATCAATAGCAATTAAATGTAATTAAACATTACCTTATGTAAGTTAAGATAATAAGTGAAAATTTTTGACTGTAAAATCAATAGAAATGTTAATTATATGCCTAAATGGCAATTGATTTAATAAAAAATAAAATTAAAACCAATATAAATAAATGAATTGGAATATTAAGTGTGTATAAGTGACTAAATCTCAACATAATGGAAATAAAATAGTTAACATAAATAAAAGCTGAAATTAGAATTATATAGATGATTTGAACATTTGTTGTGATTAATGAACATTTAAATGTAATTAAAAGTTAAGGGTAACAATGGTTATAAGTTACCTATTTATTTAGTTCATAAAATTTGTTTTAATTAATTTGTGCAATTAATGTAGATTAAATTGGTAATCGAAGAATGTTAATTCAATAGGATGTAACCAATGAAAATTTTAATCATAATATGACTATTGATTTGAATAAAAATGAAAATCGTGTTTGATCAATTTATTGTAGTTTATATTATGATAAATGGATATATTGCAATTGAACGTAAATAAATTTTACATTAATATGGAATAAGACAATAATTGTAGTATCAACATAATAAATGGTATAGAAATGTAAACTTTATTTACAAGGCAATGATTTATGAAGTAAAAAGATAGAAACCTATGTTAATAATTTCATAAGGTATTGTTGATTTAATAGTCGGAGTGTAAATCAAAAAGAATAAAAATGAATAAGTTTAGTAAAGGAGTAAACATATGTTTATTAGCTGAAAGATTGATTGTAGAGATGAGTAACTATTATTTAGTGAGAAATGTGTAATTACTATTTGTATCCAATAATGTAAATATGTTTAAGTTACTATTAGATAGGAAAAATTGTTTAATTCTCATTACATTCATTTAGTCCATTTTGAAACTTAATCAACTGAAATGAATGTAATTGAAAATTTGTAATTAATAGGAGAGAGAATACTAATTGCAAATTAATAGGTGTAATTAAAAGCAGCTTATGTTTTGTGAAAATAAGGAAAGTTTGATTTAATAAAAAGAACATTTACATCAAATAAATGAATGTTTCATTTATGAATGTAGGTCTAATTTCATTAAGATATAGAATAGAATGATCGATTTAAAAAAAAAAGAAATATATGTTTATTTGAACTGTGTTTTAGCTTACAGATTAATTACAAGAATAAGAAAATAATATATTTCAGTAAGTTATTTATTGCTCTTGTGTATAAACAATTTTTCTTTGTTTTTTTTTCATGCATTTTAGTTGCCTGTTTTAAAATTTAACTTTGTAAGTGATTGCAATTAATTTAGTTCAAATGTTTCAATTAAAAGGAAAGAAACGGTGATTGCAATTAATAGATTTAACAAAAAAATGCACGTTTTCTGTTGAACAAAATTTAATGCTAGTTTACTACATACATGTTTATACCTAAATTCAAACTTATGTTTTAGATCAAAATTTAATGCTAGTTTATATTGAAATCTCATACGTTGTTAAATTAAATATTAATAGGAGATGATAAAGGGGGTAAAATAGATTTACACTTGACTATTTCCTTTCCAATCAGACTTTATTACATTTTTTTTGCAACATAACTTACCTTTCCATCTTCACTTTTCTAATTTACTCTTACATTCATCGCCTCTATTTTCCTACCTTTTATTTATGAATGTAAACTATAAGTGGCGATAAAGACGTACATATATATTATACACCTATTTATATTACCTTGTTTATGCTATCATATTCTGGAATGTAAGTTAATGCATTCCTTGTAAAACATTCAATCGAAATGTTAACATGTTGTTTAATTACCAATCTAATCACAAAGAGGGAGAAATGAAGATTTCTTAATGCTGCATATTCTTTTAATTTATGACACAAATTTGGGTGAAGAATTTATTTCATTTATTGTGTGTTAATTAAATCTTTAAAAGATTATAATTTCGTTGTGTTTAGGGTTAACAAAATTTATTAAGTAAACGATTGTTTTGAAATTTGAATTCTAAAAGTTTGTTCATATTTAATTTATTTCTTTCCATTCATTTTCCAACTTCATTTTTTGAAACGTCATTTCATTTATTTCTAATTAATAGCGGTCTTTCTTTTCAAATCTCTTTGACCCTAAACCTAAATCTAACCTTATAAATAAGATATGACGCAAATGAAACCACAACCTCCATTCTAATCTTCTTCTTCTTTTTCCTTTCTTTTTTTCTTCAAATCTCCTTATTATCTCTCGTTTTAATTTTTCCTTCCTCTTCAAATATTCTTCTTCTTCAAATTTTCTTCTATTTCAAAGCTTCTTCTTTCTTTTCAAATCTAGATCTTCTCTTCCATTTTCAGTTCTTATTTTAATGCTTTTATTTTTCAAATCTTCTTTTTCAAATCTTTTTTTTCCAAACCTTTTAAAAATACATACATTCATATAATAAGGAGGAAAATTAAAGTAAATCGAAATAAAAGAAAAATTATGGAACAAAGCTAGCAATCAAAAAGAAGCATACGCGTTTTTCACGTAGGAAGAGTGGATGTGGCACGGTATTTTATTTTTGTTTAATTTATTTTTGTAAATCTCGATTTCAATTAGTTCTAATAATCATAACTCATACATACGAACTCCGTTTCACGCGCGGTTTTCTCCGCTAGGTTCATATTGAGATCTCAGACACTTTGACGCGGGTTTGAGCGAATTTGAAGATGGTCAAATTTTTGGGTTTAAATTGGATTTAAATTCAATTTAAATTCAAAACGTGAGTGTTTTAACCCACTCACAACTTCTAAAATTTATTATGTTTGTTAATTTGACTTAAGATATGAGTAAAAATTTATTTATGATTGTTTGGCATGTTTTGTTCATCATCTCAGTTAAATCGCATTTATTAAATTTATTTGTAAATTAATTTTTATTATTGCATATAAATTGACAGTTAGAATTTATTTATTTGCGTATAAACTGCTAGTTAAACAGTTATTAAATTTATTACTGAATAAAAAATGTTAGTTAATACCTGTTATTTATTCCCTGTTATATTTATATGCTCTATATTGATGTTTATTTAAATTGGATGATGATTATAATTAATGGTTGATGATTAATGTTTGGTGAATGGATGATATGTACTATAATTTTAAAATCTGCAAGTTATCATGCATTTCATTTTGTTCGGGATTGTGGTTTGAAATGATATACAACCGCATTTTTTATTTTTAAATTGCAGGTTGAAATGATAAATATCCGTATCACTTGACCATATGATAGAGAATTATATACAGGCACCGCGGTATATATATATATATAAATTTTTGAAATGATTTTATGGTTTGGATATGATACGGTTTAATAAATATAAAATTTTAATATTTTATAGATATTATTTTATATACATATATAGTTAAATTTTGAATTTAAGCTATGTATAAATCTATTAAATAAAAATGAATAAGTTGAAAATGGAATTTGATAATCTATATTATATGTTTTAAGTACAGGTTAAGATCTTGTATATATATATAGAGTTTTAAATGATTCAAATCAATTAAGATTGAAAGATAAATTGGAAATTAATTGGAATTGAGCTTATTTGAAAATTTAACTCCATAAGTTGATGTTAACTTATTTAAAATTGGAAGTTTAAAGGAATGATATTTATAACTGGATTTAATGAATAATTCTAGTATAAATAAATGGAAGGAAATATTTAGTGTTAATAAATTGAGTTTTATTTTAAATAGTTAGGGATCTATCATGTAAACCTTTCAAAACTAAATAGTAGGAAACTGAATTGTTGAATGGAAATTCCCAACCTTAGTTTTGAAATTCATTAAATACTCAAAGTTGGAAAATATTGAAATCAAAGTGTTTTCAAACTGAAAGTGAATCTAAAAGTTATGGGTTAGACTGTATTTAAAATGAATAAAATTTGTGAAGGCCTGGAAATTATTTACTTTTAAAGAAATTTTAAATTCAACTGTTTTATTTTACATACTTTTGAATATCCAAACCATTTAAGTTTTGAAAGTTATGGTTTTAAAACTATGGATTTCGAAGTATTATGTTGAAAGTTAATTTCAAATATTTGGTTTCGAGGTATTATAAATCTTAATAGTGGCATGATTTTGGAAAAGAAATATATTCGAAATAAAATGATATCATATTTATTTGGGTTTTAAAAGGAAACGATATCGTATTTATGGGTTTTGAAATGGATAATTATATTCTGGTTTTGAAAGTATAATTATTTTTAAATGACCGCGGTGTTATAATAACGTTTGGTTGTTGAAGAGACCGGGATCTGAAGTTGTCATACTCTCTGCCAACTCCGAAAACCACTTTAACAACCGTGTATGCGGTGGAGAGTCCAGAATGAAGTAGGATGGTGGCGGCGTTTCCTTTGTGGTAAATACGTGGACCCGACTCTCGTGAGTTGGCATAAGGTGACTAAAACAGGAGCGATTCTTGGGCCAATGAGGTCATTCCTCTGATCGAACGCACTCCTTCGATATTATACTCTGACTTTTGGATTGATTCGGTGGACACTTTTGATTTTTGATTTGGGGGTGTTGTTCGAGGTGGGCGGTAGCTGCGCGCTGCGCGTTTCTACCAGCCCGGATGCGTAATTGGTATATCTACCCTGGCATTGCCTAGTTGTGCCATGTCACCTACCCTATCGCGCCTTGTATGAGTTTGGATTTCTTCCGTAGCCCGCGTGGTATCCTCTGGTGGCTTTTCGATCGGGAGGGACTATGATATTGGATGGACTACTGGAACTATTACGTGTTAAGGGCTATATGGGTAACCCCTCAATGCTAAGAAAAAAGTAAGTTTATTTTACAATTAGACACTATTATAATAGCGCAATATACTACATAGTAAATAGTTTAACGGATCCTTAGGAGATGTAAATCCCGAGCATCTCTTAAGTTACCACACTCATATTTATTTCTGTTGATTTAACTTACATAAGATCTTTTAGTTCTGAATCGAGTGTTTTGTCTTTTCAATTCGCTCGGGTCAGTCCGAGCGTTTCAGGATTTGAAAATTTTATTGTGGAGGACGAAGACGAAGATTTGTAGTATACTACCTACTATATTATTCCACTACACTATTTAATTCCGTTGCATTGATATTTATTTGTATGTGAGCTCTGATATTTATTGTATAAAGAAGAATCAAATGTTTTGTAAACAGTTTTATGAACTGTATATTTATTATTACATTTTGTCCTTCCGGTGTGAGATTCTCTTTTGTTTCCTTTCCCTGTTTTCTTATTTACCCCATAACAATCCGCCCTTCCGTATGGTTTGAATTGGCACGTGTGTCGATTTAAAGCGTGCGAAAAGGCGGGATGTTACAATTTATAACTATAATATGTTTCTGGTTATATTGTTATTTAAATATAAGTATCACATGCGCAGGCTTTAAGTGTATATAGTATATTTATAATATAAAGTTTATTAAGTTATAAAAGTTTATACAGTTTATATTTTATAAGATAAAGTTTAAAGTTATATACGCGGCAGTTGATATGTTGCAATGAACATACATTATATATAAGTTTTTATTTTAATAAGTATTATTTCAACATATATATTGCATATATGTTTGATTTTTTTTATTGTATATGTGTTTGGTTTAAAAACAGTGATTTGAAATGTATGTATATTAAATTTAGAATATGTTTTATATATGTAAATAGTTATATATAATTATATATATAATTGTAAGTTCGCTTATATCATTCATCTTCATCGATCTAGTTCTGATTTGAATTCGATTTTTTTTCTCTTCCATTTATTAGCTTTGTTCGTTGTGCTTGTTTTCATTGTCGAATCGTGTCTATCTAGCGTTGCTTTGGAATTCGTAACTAAACTTCATTGTCTATTCTCTTTAGCCTCGAAAGGTGAGCAATCACTCACGATTAACGTTCTTATATTTATCAAATTTGATTTCAACTGAAACAACAATTGAAGTATGCTGCTGTAGTTATTTAAATTGTTATATTTATGCTATTATCTATAACTGTTCACTTGTGGGATATGACAGCATATCCTATTGTTTATATTATACTGTTATTGATGATATATGCATGTTGTTATCATATCTGTTATCACTCTGCAAGTCCCCTGTTAATATAGTATTCACTATGGGTTGAAATGATACTTACCCGAACGGACTTTAGGATAGGAGAAAATTGTTATGGGTTGAAATGATAAACCCAAGCGATTTTCATTTAATTGAATTTGGGATTACGGGTTGAAATGATATCCACCCGTATATATTTAGTGGACGGATTGAAATGATAAATATCCGTAGCACTTAACCATATGATAGAAAATATATACAGACACCGTTGGTCCATATATAAATATTTTGAAATAATTCTATGATTTTGGAAAGAAATATATGGTTAAATAAATTTTGATTCTTAAGATGGAAATTTTATATATAGATTTAGTAGTAATATTTGATTTAAATTAGAATTGATTTAATACACATAATAAGGTCAAGTATTTATGTAAATCTATATTTCAAAAAGATTTTCTTGTGATATATTGAATAACTAAGATTGGGAGATAAATTTGGATTTATTAAAAATGATATTTAAATAAGGATTTATTTAATTAAATCGATTTGAAATTATTAAATGGGAAATCTAAAGGTATGATTTTTATAACTGGATTTTTGATTTAAGTGATTTAATAAATATTTCACGTTTAAATAAACTAAAATAAATATTGAGTAAAATGTAATTTAAGATTACCAAAATGATATTGAGTCAAATGAGGGAGAATTTGAAGAATAAATAATAATGAGGTTAATCGAGATCTTTATGAAACTGTTAAATTGAACATTTAAATATTAAAGCTTTGAACTATATTGGAATTTAAATGGGTTATTTTGAGATTCAGATCTGTACTTGAAATCAATATAGTTAAATTGTTATTTAGAAACTAAATTGAATAAAAACTGAGAATTTAGGTTGAACTAAAATTTGAAATTATTATTTAGAAAACTAAATTGAATAAAATTTAGTTTGGAACATTGAATACTTAAAGTTTGAAATATATTGAAATATAAAGGGGTATTTTGTGATTACAAATCCGAATTTTGAGATCGATAAAATTAAAGTGGTTATTTAGGAATTGAGTTGAATTTTAAATTTGATAAATTGAGATTTGACTAGATTTGAATTTTTGATTGGAGTAAATTTGAATCGTAACTGTGAAAGTGATCAAATTTGAAATCAAATATATTTGAAGTGAAATGATATTTTGTTTTTGAATAATAAATAAAATTGAGATGACCACGGTGACATAGTGTATATTTCTACCCTATAGATTGTTCCAGGGATCCTTAGAGGATGGTTATCCCAAACATCCTCTAAGTTAATTTTATTACAGTTGATATTTCACTTGAGTTGGATTTATTGATATAAGAATGTTAATCCTGACTCGAGTGTTTTGTGTTTTGCTTTACGCTCGGATCAGACTGAGTGATAGAGCATTGAGACTCACCTTTGGAGTTTGGAGCTTCGCATAGAGATCCAATTATCGCTTAGCTTTCAGCACTTCTAGTTGATTCGTTAAGAGAAGTCATCTATTGCATTGGAGACTTCACTGTATCTGGGATATTCTGATGTATTTTACTTCTGACTTTGTTATATAGTAGCTTCATGAACTACTATTCATTTATTCCGCTGCGTAATATTGTACTACTCTGTATTTGTGATTCTGTGATTGATTTATTTACTGAATATGTTTTGCCAATTTAAATTAACAATTCGGTATTTTGAATTATTCAAGTCGGACATGTATAGTATTGTCGATTTGAATGGTCCAAAATAGCGGGTCGTTACAGTTGGTATCAGAGCGAGGCTCTAGGCAAAACTTAGCATATATGGTAAATTTATTTGCAGAATCACTTTCGTTCGAGTTGATTCTCTTCCTTTTTGACTCGATTTCCTTTGAATTTTGGAATGTCCCTCGGTTCCGAAATTCATTCTTGTCTCTTCTATTTATATTCGTTTGATTCTGGAGTATTCCATAACTCCACTAAATGTTTTGTAAAGGGGGTGAAAACTCCTTTACAATCGGCATTGATTCACCGAAGATTTATATATTCTCGGTTTAGATGCTGATATCTCTGGTTATGTCGAATTCTATATCTGGCGATCGAATGTCGATTTTCCTTGGAATTCCGCATCGATCATGTTCATGAAGTCACGGTTGACCCGGTTAAGGTCGCCCGCGATTTATATCCATAATCTATTTTGTAATTCAATTATCTCATCTTCGATCGAGTCTATCTTCGAATAAGGGTTCTATTGATTAGAGTTCCTCTAATTTAAATCTCTATCTTTGTTTCGAAGTCCATTCTTGAGTCATCCTTTGTAAATCGGGTTTTTTTTGTATTTTGAAATTGTTTTATATACCGAAACTTTTATTTGGGCAACTATAATTTTATTTGATATGCAAAAGTGAAAATATTGTCGATAAGGATTATATATCTTTTATAAACGAAAGTCTGAAATTTTGAAAGGATTTGAAATTTTGAAAATTTATAAGGAATTTGATTATATAAAGGATTTATAACTGAAGGATTTTGAATTTTAATTTCGAAGAATTGAACTCCGGTATTTTGAAATTTGGTTTTGAGATTTCTAAAATATATAATAATAATACGATTTAAAAGTATTTTCTGAATAAGAAATATTTCAAAAGAATTACAACGATTTAGAAGAAATTTCAATAAAGTTTTCAAGAAAATAGAAGTCCAGAACTCACTTATGTCACTGGAGAATAATTTTGGTGATGAGTGCACGCATCATCGACATTGATTTTCGAGTTTCAGAGTAGGGGGGAGGCCACTCTAATAGCTTCGCTATGCGAGTGATTTTGTGAAACCAAATTTTGATTTCACGTGCCGAAGTACGATTTGATATTCGAAAGATATATGTATTTATATTTGAAATGATTTAAAGTGAACCAGTGTTCAGTCCTTGAGCTTTAGATTTGATTTAGTATAACTCTATTTATAAGTAAATTTATATAAAAAAATTTGATTTACTGATTTGTTGCTGATTTTCAACTCTTGGATTTGAAATTTGATTTCACCGACTATTTTGAAGGTTCGAGCACTTCCAAATCAAGGTTTAACTTTTTAAAACTAAGAAATTTCGAAGAGTATAAAATATTTGATAAAGAATATAAGTTTAGTTTTGTATGTTTAAAGTATGAAGAGTATGACTTAAGTAAATTTGAAACTTTTGTTAAATAAATAATTCGAAAAAGGAAAATTGGATTTTTCATATAGAAATAAATAGTTAAAGGTTTTAAGGGGATAATTACAAATTTTGAAACCATTTTGAGTATAATTGATTTTGAGAAGAATATTTGGTTTTGAAATTAGATTGGAATTAAAACCAGTATTTGTATGGTGATTTTGTAAATGAATTTGTTTGACCTAAATTTTGTTGATTTGGAAATTTGGATTATTTTCTAAACCTATTGTTTAAGAAGAAAATTCGTTAAATCATATATGATCTTGAAACTAAAATGTTATTGAAACGAGAAATTTTTTGAGAACCTTGATTTACTAAATACTTGATTCGGGAGTGGTCGAACTTATATAAAATGGATTTGTATAAGTATGAAGTTCATTTGAAATCTATTGATTTGAAATCTGTTGATTTGCAAGATACTCAATTTGGAAAGAGAATTTTTTATAATCGAAGTCTATATAAGTATGATTTGATATACTATTGTTTTGGAAAGTATTCGATTTGAAAAAGGAATCCTATATATAATGGACTTTATATAAGTATGATATTTGAAAGTATTTGGAAAGGTATTATATGATATATATTTTTTCGAAGTAAACCATGCATTAACATTGTTATTTAAAATCTCTATCCAATTGCAATTAATATTCAAATGAATACATTTACTCTTTTCCGTTATGTTATTAATTATCATCCAGGCACATCTAATTATCTTTATTGGTAAATGAGTGAATTTACTAGTAAACCACTATTATAACCCTTCATATACTTGTATATTTATTTATCAATCAATATTTACGTTTTTTTATTCAAATTGATTTATAACCTAATATACATTTATATTTGTCCCATTTCATTCCATTCATAAATGGGTATTGCATTAACATTGTTACTTTACATTACATTCAGTTTCCAAATTTTATAGAATTAAATTCTAATTACTTACCATTTAATCCATCAATTATTGATTCTATCCAAACATGTATTTTGATTTTATTTTAATTAATTTATTCAATGTTGACATCCACTTAATACAATTTACTTTCATTTATATGGTTGTAATTCAATTCAGTTATTATTTCATTAATACTATTTCCAATTTATTTCTTCCATTGGATTTTATTTCAATACTAATTTATCACCGTTTTTTTACAATTTCTAAAACTTCAATTACAAAATCCTATTTAATTAACAACTTTAATTGTCGAAATTTATGGGTCGTTACAATTTATAAAGGTGTTATTTAAACATACAAATGTTATTTATAAGGGAAGTAGGAAATTTTACAAATGGGTTTTGAAAAGTTTTAAAGTATTAAAGATAATCGAACTGCAAATGAAGTTTTTAAATGAATATTTCTAGAAAAATTTATATAGTCTTAAATTAATTGTTTTTCCTTGTCTTTCAATCTATTTATCTTTCTGGTTGTTTCTATTCTCCAACCTTCTTCCTTTTCGGGGATGAAAAGTTTTGAGTAGGGGAGAGTGTAACGACCCGTAAAATTTTGATAATTTTTAATGGTTTTATTTAGCGTATTTAATTTGATTTTTGAGAAATTTTAAATAATAATATTTTGAAATAAAATTTTACATTTGGATTTCGTATAGTTAAATGTGGAAAATGATAAATTTTCATCAAAAATTAAGGAAGTATAATTTAGGGTGTGATTCTGTTCAATTAAAGTTAGTAATAATTGAGGTTCATAAAATAATTTATTTTGGGAAATTCAAGGCACAGCTGTTTTATTTACCATCATTTCTTTTATTTATTTTCAAACGGTTCATTTTGTCTTTATAAGGTGTCCTTCCATATTTATTCTTGCTGTCCAATCAAGCTATTAATTGCTTTGATTGTTTCTAAAATAGTGTGTAGCTGTTACTTTTTCTACCGTTAAAATTTCAATTGCTTAATAATTTTTCCGATTCACAGATTGACTTCCCCATTCCTAGCCATTAATAAACTTTGAAATCATCTTCCTTGCCTATCGTTATTCCCCGTTTTATAATAATAATTGAAATTTATAGCCGTTTCAGTATATAACTTTCACACACTTAATGCTTGTTTAATTTCAGCAGTCCATTACCTTTAGTTTTTAAACTGTTCCATTTTCTTCCCAGGCAACAGCTCATATTCCATTTCGCCTATAAATCAGTTTCCACTTTTACTCACTTGCTCGCCTTTTTTTACACCTATCCGTTTAATAGATATATATAAGTTATAATACATTTCCCTGATTCATCTCCTTTCCTTTTTTCATTGACATATTAATTCTGGGAAGTGATTAACTTAAAAACCCATCTTCCCCTCATTTCTTTAAACTTTCACCTAAATTTTAGCTTGTGACCATTGCTGTACATTTCATTAAAGAGGTACGTTACCTTATTAATCTCCGGAATTTAAAGGTGAAAATTTTATTTTTCTAACCTTTCCTTTCCTACGCTCCCTGTTTCCACTTCTTTCATTATGACCGTTCATTATATATGTACACTACAGCTGGAAAATTATAAACGTATAAACTTAGATACGTTTCATATTTATTAAAAATTTAAAGCTCACATTAAATTATGCAATTTTTTGCCTTTATAACTTTGGGTTTATGCCTACTGTTACTTCCTCTTCCTCTGACTAGCCTATATCTTCTCTCTGCACTTGTGTTTATAAAATAATAAAAATATAGCATTTATAATTTGCATTTTTGAAACCTGACACCTAGCCTATTTATACCTTATCATCAAAACCATGTAACAACCCAGGGTTTTGCAATTATTTTATTATCGTCATTAGACTATTAATCTGTCGGCTAATAGCTAATTTGAGTTTTGAATCCTGTTTGAATTCTTTGAAAAAAAACACACCATCTCCTTTAAAAATAATAATAATAATAATAATAATAATAATTTGGTCGTTCCCTATTTATTCCAATTCGACTCGTTCCCCTTTTCTTTCACTTTTTCATTCGAAACCCTACACCAAAATAAATGAGAAAATTAATAATGGCGGCTGCGTTATTTCGTTCGTTCCTTTACCCAAATTAGGGCTTTGGTTCTGAAGTCGCCGATCTTTGTTGCTCGATCGAAAATGGCTGCTAGTGTTCGCACGCCTTCGTGATATCGCGGCTTCAATCCCGATGTTCGATCTTTGGGTTCTTCGAAACTAGGTGAGTGGTTTCACTCACATTTTAATTCAAACCTCAGTATTTTGCTTCGGCATTTTTGATCTGGTTTCGATGTTGACGAATTCATTGATTTTTTTTCAATTCTCGGCTATTTGGTTTCGTTCGTTCTTGTTGTCTTCGGCCGTTATTCTATTTTGGGTCTGTTGAACCATTGATTCGTTGAAAATTTGTATCATTTGATACCTGATACTCTTGGGGTTGATTCGCGACTTGGTTACTTTACTTGGTCACCACAGTCTCGAATTGCTTTTGCTGAGGTTGATTTCGATGCTGGTGATTTATTGTTGACTTTTCAAACTTACTTGAATAATACAGTTTTGATTTCTGGCTTGGTTCGATTCTCTGATTATCAAGGCGTTCTTGTTACCTTGGTCTTCACGGAGTTGACTTGATTGTGAACCGCGTATAGTTTTTATCTTGGTTTGCCTGTTGACTTTTGTTCTGTTCATTGTGCTTCATTGACACTTGATGCTGTTGGTTTAGTTGCATCTCCATTTGTATATTTGTGGTTGATTTGAGTATGGTCTTTGATGACAAGGCTGTTGCACCATCGTTTGTTCCATTATGAGGTAGCTGTCTTCATGTTCATATATATTTCCTAATTGAGTTTGCACTACCCAGCTATATTAAACAGAAACATTATAATTTACTTGCAGTCATGTGTAGGCATACAGTTATCTGTTCTTTGAAATCGGTTAGGTTGAACTAAAACAATTTAGATTATAATTTACTGTCCCAGTCATGAGATAAATAAGTACGATTCCCTTGGTTTACATATAGTTATATCTCTACCATTTTTACCATGGTAGTTTCCAATGCATTTACGACGGTGATCAGGATTGCTTGATGTTCTACATGCTAACATTTATAATTTATATAAGTATGTTTAGTTTGGTAAATAATTGGGTAGCTAATGTTTTTGAGTTTGGCTTCATCCTAGTTGATGTTGCATATAGATGATCGTCCATCCATGTTGTAAGACCTGTAGCATGCTTTGTTTATGCATTTTGAGAGTACTGTCCAGTTTCACCGTGGTATACATGTCGCATCTTTTGCAGTTCCATGTTGCACGTCTGATTTATTTTGTACATGTGCAGTTCGTTATTGTGTACAATTGAGTTTGCATGCAGGTAATTTTGTTGCAGACCCTAGTTTGATATTAGCATGCATGTGAACCATTTTGTGTTGGAGCATAATTTTGTTTGCACTGCTTCATCATGTCACTATTTCATTTGAATATACACCCGAGTTGAATCTAGCTAATCGCTTGGATTTGACCTTGTGCTGATTTCTATTTCTTAGACTGAATTGGCGAGGCAGTACACGCGTGCGTGTACTGCAGCCACACAGAATTAACGTTCTATTGTGGCAAGGCAATGCACGCAAGCGTGAACTGCAGCCACACGGTATGGCTTTTATGATATTCTATATTTTTTTTGATTTATTAATCTTTTGCATATCACATGTGCCGTAGCGGCGAGGCAGTATACGCGTGCGTATACTGCAGCCCTACTTGGATTGTCGTTTTAATTGATATTTCAATTGTTTGACTGTTTCGTTTATTCAATTCAATATTCTGAATTTCATTCTGATTTGGTTTAATTTGCTGATTTGTTGTTTAACACTGTAACGTGTTATATTTATCGTTATCCGATTTCTTTAATTAAGGATCGGATAGACGAAATTTATTGTGACCATCGTCTATTCATTATTTAATTATTATTGCTTCTGTGCACTAATAACTGAGTTTGAATTAGACTGACCCGTGTATTATTTTCTTTTGAATTTAATACTCGGGTCAGACCTAGTATTTACAGGTTGTGGATATCTTACTTTGGATTACTGTTTGAGCTTGAAGACTTTTCATATCTTATGGATTTGTCGTGTCATTGTATAGGATGTTGTATATTCATGTATATTATTCACGATAATGTACTTGTATATGTAACTTCCAGAGTCGACAGTTGTATTTGTATCATATGTATTGTATCACATGTATATCAACTGACTTCAGTTATATATATTTGAGACTTTTCTGTTTAATCTATATTCCGCATTTGTATTATCTGTGTTATTATTCTATATTTTGTCCTAAACTATTATGAACCATCGTAGTTCATTTTATACTGGAATTGGGTATGTCGATGGGAGTAAATAAATATGAGATGAAAAATTAAAAATATATACCACTCCTATCGAGGTAACCAATACTAGTGTAAGGCCTAACTACGGATGGCCGCTCCTATCCAGCCTTATTCTTCGTGATAACAGACAGTATTTCCTTTAATACTCTTTGTTATTATGAGCATAGAGGTGGGGCGTCACAGTTGGTATCAGAGCATGGGGTTTATGGACATAATATAAAACATAACTTAGATGTAACATGTGTTACAACTAATTGTCGATGTTTTAGTTGTGTTTTGAGTCAAAAATAAAGTTTTGAAATTTTGAGGAAATTTTTAAATAGTTTATTTAAAAATAAAAGTGAATTTGTGTTTGATGATTGATTGAATTGTGTTTTGTTTATCAGAGTGCGCAGCGGAAACAGTAAGACTGCTTCGCTGAGTACAGCTGATAATTATTTTGATTAAAAAATCAAAATATGAAAATGAATTTAATTTCATTATGTTGTTTAACCAGTGGTTATGAAACGTATATTGTTGCCGTTATTCTTATAACGGGATTTTTACACCAATGCTATATTTTGAAGCAAGGTGTTTTGTCGACATTTTTAATGAATGAAAATTCACTGATATTGTATTTTGATGTGAATTATTTTGATGAAATTTTGACGTTTAAAAATTACCGTCGCTTTGACTTCTGTATCCGTCATATTTTAAAGTAGATTTTCAAGCGGTCATCCTGCAATGCTGATTTTGAGATCCGTTTCTATGGTGTTTTGAGAAGTACAATTTTCTTATTGAAATTGTCACTAATGTTGCTGTTTTTATCACGGATTGCAAATCGTTTTAAAGATAAAATTGTTTTTCAAATTTTTTATAGTTTATGCTTTCAAAAGAATAAGGAAGCGATTTAAACGTTTTAGAAAAATCGAGGACTATGAACCCTTTCTTTTACTAATTCGCTTAATTCCGGACTTGTTCGTTTGAGAATGTAGATTATTTACTTTTATAAAAAATAAATGAAATTGTTTTCAGAATTTTTACAGTTTGCGTTTTCAGAAGAATGAGAAAGCGATTTAAACGTTTTAGCAAAATCGAGGATTATGACCCCTTTCTTTTACTGATTCGTTTAATTCCGGACTTGTCCGTTTGAGAATGTAAAATGTAGTTTTACAACATACACAGTTTTGCACTTTCAAGGAAATGATGAAGAGAATCAAACGATTTAGTAAAACACGTGGTATGGGACATGTGAGTTTGCTATTTCGGTTAATTCCGGACTCGTTAATTGAAATATTTGATGTTTTGATGATTCTGATGATTTGTGTGCTTTCGAGCCACTATGTTGGACCTTCGGGTCATCTGCTGGACCTTCGGGTCATTTGTTGGACCTTCGGGTCATTTGTTGGGCTTTCGTGCCACTCTGATGGACCTTCGGGTCAAATACCAGTACTAGACCTTCGAGTCACTCTGCGGACCTTCGGGTCAATCTGATGGGCGCCAAAAATTTTTTGAGTACTTGGTAGGCTTCGGCCATTTGTTGGTGCGGCGAACTAAAAACTCGCCATCTGATGGGATCGATCCAACCTTTTATGTTGATTTTCTAGAATATCTTAATTAATTTCTAGATATTTGTTTTTTCCAATTATCTGCAGGTAATTGAATATTTGTTGATTTTATTATCGTTTTTGATAATCGAATATTTGTTGATTTGAGATTTGATTATCGTTTTTGATAATCGAATATTGGTTGATTTGAGATTTGATTATCGTTTTTGATAATCGAATATTGGTTGATTTGAGATTTGATTATCGTTTTTGATAATCGAATATTTGTTGATTCGAGATTTGATTATCGTTTTTGATAATCGAATATTTGTTGATTTGATTATCGTTTTTGATAATCGAATATTTGAGATTTGATTATCGTTTTTGATAATCGAATATTTGAGATTTGATTATCGTTTTTGATAATCGAATATTTGTTGATTTGATTATCGTTTTTGATAATCGAATATTTGAGTTGATTATCGTTTTTGATAATCGAATATTTGTTGATTTGATTATCGTTTATCGATTTTGATAATCGAATATTTGTTGATTTGAGATTTGATTATCGTTTTTGATAATCGAATATTGGTTGATTTGAGATTTGATTATCGTTTTTGATAATCGAATATTGGTTGATTTGAGATTTGATTATCGTTTTTGATAATCGAATATTTGTTGATTTGAGATTTGATTATCGTTTTTGATAATCGAATATTGGTTGATTTGAGATTTGATTATCGTTTTTGATAATCGAATATTTGTTGATTCGAGATTTGATTATCGTTTTTGATAATCGAATATTTGTTGATTTGATTATCGTTTTTGATAATCGAATATTTGTTGATTTGATTATCGTTTTTGATAATCGAATATTTGAGATTTGATTATCGTTTTTGATAATCGAATATTTGAGATTTGATTATCGTTTTTGATAATCGAATATTTGTTGATTTGATTATCGTTTTTAATAATCGAATATTTGAGTTGATTATGGCTTTTGATAATCGAATATTTGTTGATTTGATTATCGTTTATCGATATTGATAATCGAATATTTGTTGATTTGAGATTTGATTATCGTTTTTGATAATCGAATATTGGTTGATTTGAGATTTGATTATCGTTTTTGATAATCGAATATTGGTTGATTTGAGATTTGATTATCGTTTTTGATAATCGAATATTTGTTGATTTGAGATTTGATTATCGTTTTTGATAATCGAATATTGGTTGATTCGAGATTTGATTATCGTTTTTGATAATCGAATATTTGTTGATTCGAGATTTGATTATCGTTTTTGATAATCGAATATTTGTTGATTTGATTATCGTTTTTGATAATCGAATATTTGTTGATTTGAGATTTGATTATCGTTTTTGATAATCGAATATTGGTTGATTTGAGATTTGATTATCGTTTTTGATAATCGAATATTGGTTGATTTGAGATTTGATTATCGTTTTTGATAATCGAATATTTGTTGATTCGAGATTTGATTATCGTTTTTGGTAATCGAATATTTGTTGATTTGATTATCGTTTTTGATAATCGAATATTTGTTGATTTGATTATCGTTTTTGATAATCGAATATTTGTTGATTTGATTATCGTTTTTGATAATCGAATATTTGAGATTTGATTATCGTTTTCGATAATCGAATATTTGTTGATTTGATTATCGTTTTTGATAATCGAATATTTGAGTTGATTATCGTTTTTGATAATCGAATATTTGTTGATTTGATTATCGTTTATCGTTTTTGATAATCGAATATTTGTTGATTTGAGATTTGATTATCGTTTTTGATAATCGAATATTTGTTGATTTGATTATCGTTTTTGATAATCGAATATTTGAGATTTGATTATCGTTTTTGATAATCGAATATTTGTTGATTTGAGATTTGATTATCGTTTTTGATAATCGAATATTGGTTGATTTGAGATTTGATTATCGTTTTTGATAATCGAATATTTGTTGATTCGAGATTTGATTATCGTTTTTGATAATCGAATATTTGTTGATTTGAGATTTGATTATCGTTTTTGATAATCGAATATTTGAGATTTGATTATCGTTTTCGATAATCGAATATTTGAGATTTGATTATCGTTTTTGATAATCGAATATTGGTTGATTTGAGATTTGATTATCGTTTTTGATAATCGAATATTTGTTGATTTGAGATTTGATTATCGTTTTTGATAATCGAATATTTGAGTTGATTATCGTTTTTGATAATCGAATATTTGTTGATTTGATTATCGTTTATCGTTTTTGATAATCGAATATTTGTTGATTTGAGATTTTATTATCGTTTTTGATAATCGAATATTTGTTGATTTGAGATTTGATTATCGTTTTTGATAATCGAATATTTGTTGATTTGATTATCGTTTTTGATAATCGAATATTTGTTGATTTGATTATCGTTTTTGATAATCGAATATTTGAGATTTGATTATCGTTTTTGATAATCGAATATTTGTTGATTTGAGATTTGATTATCGTTTTTGATAATCGAATATTGGTTGATTTGAGATTTGATTATCGTTTTTGATAATCGAATATTTGTTGATTTGAGATTTGATTATCGTTTTTGATAATCGAATATTTGTTGATTTGAGATTTGATTATCGTTTTTGATAATCGAATATTTGAGATTTGATTATCGTTTTTCATAATCGAATATTTGTTGATTTGAGATTTGATTATCGATTGTGATAATTAAATATTTGTTGATTTAAAAGTTGATTATCGATTGTGATAATTAAATATTAGTTGATCTGAGATTTTTGATTTTTGTCTTGATAATTAGGTAATTGCTAATTTTGCTGATTTTAAGATTCTCTAGTCTCTTATTGATTCTAGATTATGTAGTTCATGTTTTCTATTTATCTGTTGGATAACTAGATATTGGCAGTTTGCGATTTGCGAATTTTGTTTTCTAATTATCTTTGTTGATAATTAGATTTTGCTGTTTTCTAATTGTCGTATCGATAGTATATATTGCTGCTTCGTGATTTTTGTATTCTGACTATCTAATTAATAATTAGATTTTGTTGAGAATTTGTGAATCTCTTGTATGCAATTGGAAGATTTCCCTAGTATTGGGTTCTCGATCTTTATTTTTCTAACTTAACTAGTTTATGTTAGAAGAATAATAATTGTTGACGACCTTAATTATGAAAATTGCGGGGACGCAATTTTTATAAGGAAGGGAGTCTGTAACAACCCAGGGTTTTGCAATTATTTTATTATCGTCATTAGACTATTAATCTGTCGGCTAATAGCTAATTTGAGTTTTGAATCCTGTTTGAATTCTTTGAAAAAAAAACACACTATCTCCTTTAAAAATAATAATAATAATAATAATTTGGTCGTTCCCTATTTATTCCAATTCGACCCGTTCCCCTTTTCTTTCACTTTTTCATTCGAAACCCTACACCAAAATAAATGAGAAAATTAATAATGGCGGCTGCGTTATTTCGTTCGTTCCTCTATCTAAATTAGGGCTTTGGTTCTGAAGTCGTCGATCTTTGTTGCTCGATCGAAAATGGCTGCTAGTGTTCGCGCGCCTTCGTGATACCGCGGCTTCAATCCCGATGTTCGATCTTTGGGTTCTTCGAAACTAGGTGAGTGGTTTCACTCACATTTTAATTCAAACCTCAGTATTTTGCTTCGGCATTTTTGATCTGGTTTCGATGTTGACGAATTCATTGATTTTTTTTCAATTCTCGGCTATTTGGTTTCGTTCGTTCTTGTTGTCTTCGGCCGTTATTCTATTTTGGATCTGTTGAACCATTGATTCGTTGAAAATTTGTATCATTTGATACCTGATACTCTTGGGGTTGATTCGCGACTTGGTTACTTTACGTGGTCACCACAGTCTCGAATTGCTTTTGCTGAGGTTGATTTCGATGCTGGTGATTTATTATTCACTTTTCAAATTTACTTGAATAATACAGTTTTGATTTCTGGCTTGGTTCGATTCTCTGATTATCAAGGCGTTCTTGTTACCTTGGTCTTCACGGTGTTGACTTGATTGTGAACCGCGTATAGTTTTTATCTTGGTTTGCCTGTTGACTTTTGTTCTGTTCATTGTGCTTCATTGGCACTTGATGCTGTTGGTTTAGTTGCATCTCCATTAGTATATTTGAGGTTGATTTGAGTCTGGTCTTTGATGACAAGGCCGTTGCACCATCGTTTGTTCCATTATGAGGTAGTTGTCTTCATGTTCATATATATTTCCTAATTGAGTTTGCGCTACCCAGTTATATTAAACAGAAACATTATAATTTACTTGCAGTCATGTGTAGGCATACAGTTATCTGTTCTTTGAAATCGGTTAGGTTGAACTAAAACAATTTAGATTATAATTTACTGTCCCAGTCATGAGATAAATAAGTACGATTCCCTTGGTTTACATATAGTTATATCTCTATCGTTTTTACCATGGTAGTTACCAATGCATTTACGACGGTGATCAGGATTGCTTGATGTTCTACATGCTAACATTTATAATTTATATAAGTATGTTTAGTTTGGTAAATAATTGGTTAGCTAATGTTTTTGAGTTTGGCTTCATCCTAGTTGATGTTGCATATAGAGGATTTTCCATCCATATTGTAAGACCTGTAGCATGCTTTGTTCATGCATTTTGAGAGTACTGTCCAGTTTCACCGTGGTACACCTGTCGCATCTTTTGCAGTTCCATGTTGCACGTCTGATTTATTTTGTACATGTGCAGTTCGTTATTGTGTACAATTGAGTTTGCATGCAGGTAATTTTGTTACAGACCCTAGTTTGATATTAGCATGCATGTGAACCATTTTGTGTTGGAGCATAATTTTGTTTGCACTGCTTCATCATGTCACTATTTCATTTGAATATACACCTGAGTTGAATCTAGCTAATCGCTTGGATTTGACCTTGTGCTGATTTCTATTTCTTAGACTGAAGTGGCGAGGCAGTACACGCATGCTTGTACTGCAGCCACACAGAATTAACGTTCTATTGTGGCAAGGCAGTGCACGCAAGCGTGAACTGCAGCCACACGGTATGGCTTTTATGATATTCTATTTTTTTTTGATTTATTAATCTTTTTCATATCACATGTGCCGTAGCGGCGAGGCAGTATACGCGTGCGTATACTGCAGCCCTACTCGGATTGTCATTTTAATTGATATTTCAATTGTTTGACTGTTTCGTTTATTCAATTCAATATTCTGAATTTCATTCTGATTTGGTTGAATTTGCTGATTTGTTGTTTAACACTGTAACGTGTTATATTTATCGTTATCCGATTTCTTTAATTAAGGATCGGATAGACGAAATTTATTGTGACCATCGTCTATTCATTATTTAATTATTATTGCTTCTGTGCACTAATAACTGAGTTTGAATTAGACTGACCCATGTATTATTTTCTTTTGAATTTAATACTCAGGTCAGACCGAGTATTTACAGGTTGTGGATATCTTACTTTGGATTGCTGTTTGAGCTTGAAGACTTTTCATATCTTATGGATTTGTCATGTCATTGTATAGGATGTTGTATATTCATGTATATTATTCACGATAATGTACTTGTATATGTAACTTCCAGAGTCGACAGTTGTATTTGTATCATATGTATTGTATCACATGTATATCAACTGACTTCAGTTATATATATTTGAGACTATTCTGTTTAATCTATGTTCCGCATTTATATTATCTGTGTTATTGTTCTATATTTTGTCCTAAACTATTATGAACCATCGTAGTTCGTTTTATACTGGAATTGGGTATGTCGATGGGAGTAAATAAATATGAGATGAAAAATTAAAAATATATACCACAGCTATCGAGGTAACCAATACTAGTGTAAGGCCTAACTACGGATGGCCGCTCCTATCCAGTCTTATTCTTCGTGATAACAGACAGTATTTCCTTTAATACTCTTTGTTATTATGAGCATAGAGGTGGGGCTTCACAAACCACCTCTGCACGTCCCCTCCTTCTTCCTCTCCCCTCTTCCTTCTTCTCCCTTTGATAACCGAACTTGCTTGCTAAAGCTTCCTCCACTTGCGTGTCACCATCGTGCTACCACCGTCCTGGCCTTTGCGTCCATGTTCACAAAGAAGAAAAAAAAGTATGTGTATTTAATATGATTTAATTATTTTGTTGCAGAAAATATTATTATTTTAAATTTGATTTTTGCAATAACTTTTGTTATATATCTATGTATATAGTTTCTTATAGTTATAGTTTGAGAGAGAGAAAAATGTAAGTTATATATGATAGAGTTTATAAAGTATACGATCTGGGTTATATATGAAGGTTTTATAAATGTTATAGTTTGTTTATATGCGTGTGCGTATATATGGTATATGTATTTCGCTTATATAAATTTGTTTGTTTTTATATATACACACACACACACACACACATATTATTACTATTATATGATATGTATAGTAAGACTAAATTAATTTTTAATATGTAATGTGTACATAATTTATTGTTGTTTAAGTATATAATGTATTTTGATTTTTTTTTAAATGGCCGCAGCCTATATTAGCTTACATATTTTAACTTGCATAGGTTCTATTTATTATATAAAGTAAGTTAATTATATACTATATGGTTTATATAAAATTTTATGATATATGTTAATACGAGTTATTATATATGTAAAATTTATATTATATACGAGTTTAAGATAGCCGTATTTTGAACATCTGGTGCGTCACATATATATATATTATATCCAGGCTGCTTTGTTTTGTCATTCTATATTTTACTATTTTAAGATGAGTATATATCATATATTTGTTAACAACTGGTTATATAGGATGTTGTGAGTCAGTAGTTAGTTTTATTGATGTTTTGAATTATTGTTTTTAAGCACATATGAATATATATGAATGTTTATAACTATAATATGTTTCTGGTTATATTATTATTTAAATATAAGTATCACATGCGCAGGTTTTAAGTGTATATAGTATATTTATAATATAAAGTTTATTAAGTTATAAAAGTTTATACAGTTTATATTTTATAAGATAAAGTTTAAAAGTTATATACGTGGCAGTTGATATGTTGCAATGAACATACATTATATATAAGTTTTTATTTTAATAAATAATATTTTAACATATATATTGCATATATGTTTGATTTTTTTATTGTATATGTGTTTGGTTTAAAAACAATGATTTGAAATGTATGTATATTAAATTTAGAATATGTTTTATATATGTAAATAGTTATATATAATTATATACATAATTGTAAGTTCACTTATATCAGTCATCTTCATCGATCTAGTCCTGATTTGAATTCGAATTTTTTCTCTTCCATTTATCAGCTTTGTTCGTCGTGCCTGTTTTCTTCGTCGAATCGTGTCTATCTAGCGTTGCTTTCGAATTCGTAACTAAACTTCATTGTCTATTCTCTTTAGCCTCCAAAGGTGACCAATCACTCACGATTAACGTTCTTATATTTATTAAATTTGATTTCAGTTGAAACAACAATTGAAGTATGCTGCTGTAGTTATTTAAATTGTTATATTTATGCTATTATCTATAACTGTTCACTTGTGGGATATGACACCAGATCCTATTGTTTATATTATACTGTTATTGATGATATATGCATGTTGTTATATTATTATCATATCTGTTATCACTCTGCAATTGCCTTGTTAGTATAGTATTCACTATGGGTTGAAATGATACATACCCGAACGGACTTTAGAATAGGAGAAAATCGTTATGGGTTGAAATGATAAACCCAAGCGATTTTCATTTAATTGAATTTGGGATTACGGGTTGAAATGATATCCACCCGTATATATTTAGTGGACGGATTGAAATGATAAATATCCATAGCACTTGACCATATGATAGAAAATATATATAGACACCGTTGGTCCATATATAAATATTTTGAAATAATTTCTATGATTTTGGAAAGAAATATATGGTTAAATAAATATTGATTCTTAAGATGGAAATTTTATATATAGATTTAGTAGTAATATTTGATTTAAATTAGAATTGATTTAATACACATAATATGGTTAAGTATTTATGCAAATCTATATTTCAAAAAAAATTCTTGTTATAAATTGACTAATTAAGATTGGGAGATAAATTTTGATTTATTAAAAATGGTATTTAAATAAGGATTTATTTAATTAAATCGATTTGAAATTATTAAATGGGAAATCTAAAGGTATGATTTTTATAACTGGATTTGATTTAAGTGATTTAAAAAATATTTCACGTTTAAATAAATTAAAACAAAATATTGAGTAAAATGTAATTTAAGATTACCTAAATGATATTGAATCAAATAAGGGAGCATTTCAAGACTAAATAATAATGAGGTTAATCGAGATCTTTATGAAACTGTTAAATAGAACATTTAAATATTAAAGCTTTGAACAATATTGGAATTTAAATGGGTTATTTTGAGATTCAGATCTGTACTTGAAATCAATATAGTTGAATTGTTATTTAGAAACTAAATTGAATAAAAATGAGAATTTAGGTTGAACTAAAATTTGAAATTATTATTTAGAAAACTAAATTGAATAAAATTTATTTTAAAACGTTGAATACTTAAAGTTTGAAATATATCGAAATATGAAGGGGTATTTTGTGATAACAAATCCGAATTTTGAGATCGATAAAATTAAAGTGGTTATTTAGGAATTGAGTTGAATTTCAAATTTGATAAATTGAGATTTGACTAGATTAGAATTTTTGATTGGAGTATATTTGAATCGTAACTGTGAAAGTGATCAAATTTGAAAATAAATATATTTGAAGTGAAATGATATTTTGTTTTTGAATAATAAATAAAATTGAGATGACCACGGTGACATAGTGCATATTTCTACCCTATAGATGGTTCCAAGGATCCTAAGAGGATGGTTATCCCAAACATCCTCTAAGTTAATTTTATTTCAGTTCATATTTCACTTGAGTTGGATTTATTGATATAAGAATGTTAATCCTGACTCGAGTGTTTTGTGTTTTGCTTTACGCTCGGGTCAGACTGAGTGATACAGCATTGAGACTCACCTTTGCAGTTTGGAGCTTCGCTTGGAGATCCAACTATCGCTTAGCTTTCAGCACTTCCAGTTGATTTGTTAAGAGAAGTCATCTTTTGCATTGGATACTTCATTGTATCTGGGATATTTTTATGTATTTTATTTCTAACTTTGTTATATAGTAGCTTCGTGAACTACTATTCATTTATTCCGCTGCGTATTATTGTACTACTCTGTATCTGTGATTCTGTGATTGATTTATTTACTGTATATGTTCTGCCAAATTTTTATTAACAATTCGATATTTTGAATTATTCAAGTCAGACATGTATAGTATTATTGTCGATTTGAATGGTCCAAAATAGCGGGTCGTTACAGTTAGTATCAGAGCGAGGCTCTAGGAAAAACTTAGCATATATGGTAAATTTATTTACAGAATCACTTCCATTCGAGTTGAATCTCTTCCTTTTTGACTCGATTTCCTTTGAATTTTGGAATGTCCCTCGGTTCCGAAATTCATTCTTGTATCTTCTATTTATATTCGTTTGATTCTGCAGTATTCCATAACTCCACTGAATGTTTTGTAAAGGGGGTGAAAACTCCTTTACAATCGACATTGATTCACCAAAGATAGATATATCCTCGGTTTAGATGCTGCTATCACTGGTTATGCCGAATTCTATATCTGGCGATCCAATGTCAATTTGCCTTGGAATTCCGCATCGATCATATTCATGATGTCACAGTTGACCCGGTTAAGGTCGCCCGCGATTTATATCCATAATCTATTTTGTAATTCAATTATCTCATCTACAATCGGGTCTATCTTCGAATCAGGGTTCTATTGATTAGAGTTCCTCTAATTTAAATCTCTATCTTTGTTTCGAAGTCCAATCTTGAATCATCCTTTGAAAATCGGGTTTTGTTTGTATTTTGAAATTGTTTTATGTACCGAAATTTTTATTTGGGCAACTATAATTTTATTTGATATGCAAAAGTTAAAATATTTTCGATAAGGATTATATATCTTTTATAAACGATAGTCTGAAATTTTGAAAGGATTTGAAATTTTGAAAATTCATAAGGAATTCGATTATATAAAGGATTTATAACTGAAGGATTTTGAATTTTAATTTCGAGGAATTGAACTCCGGTATTTTGAAATTTGGTTTTGAGATTTCTAAAATATATAATAATAATACGATTTAAAAGTATTTTCTGAATAAGAAATATTTCAAAAGAATTACAACGATTTAGAAGAAATTTCAATAAAGTTTTCAAGAAAATAGAAGTCCAGAACTTACTTATGTCACTGGAGAATAATTTTGGTGATGAGTACGCGCATCATCGACATTGATTTTCGAGTTTCAGAGTAGGGGGAGGCCACTCTAATAGCTTCGCTATGCGAGTGATTTTGTGAAACCAAATTTTGATTTCAAGCGCCGAAGTACGATTTTATATTCGAAAGATATATGTATTTATATTTGAAATGATTTAAAGTGAACCAATGTTCAGTCCTTGAGTTTTAGATTTGATTTAGTATAACTCTATTTATAAATAAATTTATATAAAAAAAATTTGATTTACTGATTTGTTGCTGAGTTTCAACTCTTGGATTTGAAATTTGATTTCACCGACTATTTTGAAGGTTCGAGCACTTCGAAATCAAGGTTTAACATTTTAAAACTATGAAATTTCGAAGAGTATAAAATATTTGATAAAGAATATAAGTTTAGTTTTGTATGTTTAAAGTATGAAGAGTATGACTTAAGTAAATTTGAAACTTTTGTTAAATAAATAATTCGAAAAGGAAAATTGGATTTTTCATATAGAAATAAATAGTTAAAGGTTTTAAAGGGATAATTATAAATTTAGAAACCATTTTGAGTATAATTGATTTTGAGAAGAATATTTGGTTTTGAAATTAGATTGGAATTAAAACCAGTACTTGTATGGTGATTTTGTAAATGAATTTGTTTGACCTAAATTTTGTTGATTTGGAAATTTGGATTATTTTCTAAACCTATTGTTTAAGAAGAAAATTGGGTGAAATCATATATGATCTTGAAACCGAAATGTTATTGAAACGAGAAAATTTTTGAGAACCTTGATTTACTAAATACTTGATTCGGGAGTGGTCGAACTTATATAAAATTGATTTGTATAAGTATGAAGTTGATTTGAAATCTGTTGATATGAAAGATACTCAATTTGGAAAGAGAATTTTTTATAATCGAAGTCTATATAAGTATGATTTGATATATTATTGATTTGGAAAGTATTCGATTTGGAAAAGGAATCCTATACATAATGGACTGTAACGACCCAGAATTTTGAACAATTTAATTTGAAAATATTTTATTAATTTTAAATATTTGAATGATGGTTTGGATTGAATTTTCAATATAACTTTGAATTTGGAGATAAAATTTTAGAATTTAATCTATTGAAAGTTGAATAAAAATTTGAATCTTCAATTTTAAGTTGAATAAAAATATTTCAAAGGCTTGTAAAATTCATATTGATAATATTGAAGATTTTAGAAGCTTCAGAATTGAATTTGAAAATGAATTATTCAGTTTTGAAATTAAATCGTTTGAATCGATATTTAAAAATAGCCGTCCGAGGCGCAGTCTCGAAATTCGACGAAACCAGTTCCATTGGGTCCGGAATATTGAATTATTGCCGGATTTCAAATTTCGTATTTTTCGGAGTTGATATGTGAGTACACGGTGAGTAAACGCATTGGAATTTTATCGAACTCAATTTAAAATTTAAATTTAAATTTATAAACAAACACAGCACGTTCTCTTTCCTTTACTCACGCCTAGGATCACGCAGAAAATCATGATAGGAATCGTGATGCCCATGTTCTTTACGATTTTTTAAATACCATCTCATTTCCCCCCTCTCTAAAACCTTATTCCCGAAATCATATAGAAAAAAAAAAGACAATATAATCATCTCGTTCAAAAACTTCAATGGCCAAGGAATCAAGTCGAAGAAAAAATTACATGGCCGAGTTTTCCTCCTTCCCCTTTCTCTCCAAAATTTCGAACGAAATCTTATTTCGTTCGTTCTAAAAAAAAAGGAAAAGCCGGAGCCCTAAATCAATTCGAGCTTGACTCGTTCGTGAGCAAAGACAACAGGGCTGAGCAAGTCGCGATACTGGGTGAGGCTAGGGCTTAGGTGGCGGCGCGCGTTTCGAAGTGGAAGCAGCGGCTGCGTTCGGTGGCAATTCAAGGAGATGGCGGCGACGTCGTGTAGCTCGCGTGCGCGCGCGAGAGGAGGGGGAGCTCGAATTGGTCGCGTGGGTTCGAGGTTGTTCGAGGCAGTGGCCGCGATACTGGGTTGAGCAGCGGCATCTGGGGGATTGATCGCGATCGATGTGGAGGAGCTCGAGTGGCGATGGGTGCGTTCGATCGATTTCAGGGGGCGCCACAAGGAGGTAGTTTTGTTTAAAACATTTTTTTTAGTTGTTTTTGGAAATTTAAAATTTGCAGATCAATTGTCTTTGATTCAAGTTATAAAAATATACTATTGTATTTTAAATATAAACAGTAAAAAAATATATATAAATAGTTAGATATAAACAGAAAAAAATTTGGATTGGACAAATTTAATTAAGGGTTCAGTTTGAAATTTCTAGTTAAATTTATTATAGAAGATATGTTTAAAATTAAATTTATTTGTTAAAACAAAATAATCATTTAAATATAAATTTAGTTTCAAATGAAAAATATTTTGCAAAAGAAAATTTGTTAAGAATTCAAATTATTTGAAGAAATGATTTATTTAAGGAAATTTAGTTTTTAAATTTAGTTTTATCAAGTAAATTTGTTAAAAGAGATTTCTTTAGAAACTAAAAATATCAGTTTAAACTTAATCTATTTAATTATTTTAAGATATTAATAGAAGGAAAATTTTGGTTTATAATTAAATTAAGAAAATCATTAGTTAGATAAATTTAATTATTTAAAAGAAATTGTTTTAAGAATAAAAGGAATTTGTTAGTTAGAATAAAATCCTGGTTAAATAAATTTAATTTAAAAGGAAATTTTATTTTTAGTTAAAATAAATTTATTAAAGAAGAAACTGGTTTAAATAAAACTATCAGTAACATTAACTATTAGAATGAATTAAAACAATCTAATAAAAAAAAATATTTGGTTCGAATATTAATAAATTGTGTAAATATTTATACAAGGTATAAATGAAGAAAACAAGTTGAATTGGGAGTGGATTGCAAACGGGAATAAAGGTGAGAACTTCTCACTCAAAAGGAATTTTGTTGTTTATTTAAATTTTAAATAGTTAGATTTAAAATTGATTGACTGTGTTGATTGAATGCTTGAATGCTGATTGATATATATATATATATATATATATATATATATATATATATATATTGGATGTGAATAGACCCTATACGCCGTTAGTAAGCGGAGGTTATTTATTACACACATATACCGCGATATTCCACCTCGAAGTGGAATTGGTATTATATTATATATATAGCAATATATATATATTGGCATATGTATATATTGCAGTTGATTGATTTTCCGCATTTTCTTTTAGCGGATGAGACCCTATTGCGCCGTTAGTAAGCGGATATATATTTATAAAATCCCATGTACCGCGATATTACGTCTTGAAACGGAATGGTATTGTGCTAATGTCTGTGGATGCAGGGAAACAGGTTGGAGGGATCCAACTGGATTCCTCACAAATATTTATTTGATTTCATATATTGTGATATTTGATTGTTATCATGGATGATATATGATGTTTGAAAGTTATGATTGACTATTGATGTGTTGTATCATCGGATCCAATTTTTGAAGTTTAAAAATAACTATTTTGATTTCTAAAATAATTTTTGAAAGTATACGTTTATAAAAATATTGGAATTGATTCATCTTAAATAAATAAACGTTATAATTTTAATATTATAAAAATTATGATTTTTGAGAAATACAGTTAAAAGTTAATTTTTGAAATTATGGGATGAGTGATTTTATAAAATAGTTTGAACTGGGATTTCTGAATTTATTATAAGAAGAAATAAAAATAGGATTTATAAAAATTTTATTTTATAAGCCAGAATGATGAAATTATAAAAGAGTTTAAAGATGTTTAAAGTAATAATATAAATTGATTTATATTAAAAGATTTATAAGTTGATATTTATAAATTTAGAATATCTTGAATTATTAAACGAGCTTTTATAGATGATAGAATGATTTGTAAATGAATTTCATAAAGAAATGAAATCTATAGAATTTATGAAATTTGATTATTTTATAAATCAGAATGATGAAATTATAAGGAGCTGAAAAACGTTTTAAAATAATAATATAAATTGTTTTATATTAAAAGATTTATAAATTGATATTTATAAATTAAAAATATTGGAATTATAAAACGAGCTTTTATAAGTATTAGAAAGAATTGTGAATGAATTTCACTAATGAATGAAACTTATAGAATTATAACGGTGAAGTTCTAAATAGAATTTTATAAATAAAATTTATAAAGTTATTTAGGAAATAGATGTGGATAAATAAATGAATCTTAGAAGTTATAAGATTTATAGATTTGGGAAGTTTGAAGGAATGATTATGTAAATAAATAAATTATAAGTATTTGACTTATAATATGAATTTTTAGTATATCATTGTGATATGAATTAAGATAGGTTAATAAAGGAATTTATAAAAAGGAGTTGATATAAAATAAATAGAAATAGGATTTATAAACGTTGTTTTATAAATCCGCAACGACTTATTTTGATAAGGAATTGTTGTAATTTATTTATGGAATTATATTCATGTTTTAGACAGTGAATAATTCTTTAAAATAAAATGAATAGAAGTGATGAAATTTATTAACAAGTATATTCACGTTTTTGAATAGTGAATATTATGTTAAAGAAATTATTTTCGATGTGGTGTTTTAAATAGAATTAAAACGATCTAAAGATGTTTTAAAATGTATTGAGATTTGAAACCATAGATTTCAACATTTGTTGTTGAAATAGATGTTTTCGAGAAATATAAGGAGATAATGGACTATAACACTATTGTTATAGTAAATGATTTCCGAAAGGAAATGTTTTGTATAGTATTGGGATTTATATATCTATTTTAATTTCGAATCCCTATACTAGTGATTTTGGGTTGTCGTAACGATGTTTTACGCAACATTCGTTTTGGCCCAAATAAATATGTTTAAGTGAATGATTTCCTTAAGGAATGAAATATATACTTAATTTCGATTAGAGTATATTAAATATTTTCTAAGTATAGAAAATAAAAAGATCTGTGAATTACTTATTTTTAATAAGTATAGAAATGCTTTTCCAATATTAAGTGAATATTTGGAATTTATCTTTTTGAAGATAAATTGAAAATGAATATTAAAAATTGAATGGAAATCGTATATTCATAAATATTTTGGGAATGTAAATTCCTTATGGAATTTATAAATGAAAAGGGGATTTGTTTGAAAATAAATGGTGATTTATTTTTGAAGTGTGGAAACTATATATCTTATGAAGATATTTTTGGGAAATAAATAATTTGGAAAATTATTTGGAATCTGGTGATGTTGGCATATCTATTGATAGTTCAATAACTGACTATCAATATTTACCTTTAAATAGGTATTTGTTGTGAATTGTTTGAAATTGGATGCCACACTTTTTTTTTTAAAAAAATTAGCGCTCACTATTCGGGTTAACCGGGAAAGGACCTTGGGGTCGTATAACCCATTCCGAATATGTGATACGTCGTTATGAATTGCATTCGAAGATCGGTGTTGAAGACCGGATATTTTCGAAAGCGAAAGGGTTTCTTGTTGATTGTCTCTGCATTGGCTGATCCCTGGTATTGAGATCTCCATATGTGATGGGAAATCCGAACGTGATTAGAGATTATTCGGATTGCAAGGACTTCTTTGTAAGTGCCTTCGGTTCTGTTCGAGCCCGGAACAGACTTGTATGGATTGTGTGTCTGACATTACAAGTTGAGATGTAAAGCCGATTTCTTTCAAATATATTTCTGTGGTGGCGGAGAATTTATTCTCTTAGCTTAACACCCTTCTCTGAGACGTACGAGCTCAGAGGTTATATAGTTGAAGTTATCAGCGATATATTCCCAATTTGGTAATGTGACATGCTGAGTGTAGCTGTAAATGATCATTGTGTTGATTATTTGTGATAGGATCATTTATTTGATCGTCTATCTTGGTGATCATTTCTATGATCATTTGTTGACCCAAAGCATGGCTTTTGTATAAAGTATGTTTTTGTGGACGTGACTTCGTCGAGCCTCACACCCCGGAAATGGTCAAAACAGGAAAGATGCGGCAAGGTTATGAGGAGTAGCTCCCTTTAGGGTATGTACATTTCCTTCTGGATAGAGGTGGTATCATGGTATGGAGCCCAGATATTTAACCTATGTGGTTACTGCGAATTTATTACTTTGTGGTTGTTGGTTATCGGGATCCCGTGAGAAAGGTCGTTTACGATCGGGGAATGGCGTGCTCGTGTCAGTAGTTACCCAGTTAGGGGTAACCCGGCCTTGTGTTGGCAGAGTTCCGGTTTGGTTCTCGGGGATGTCTTTCCAGAGGCATTCTCATGTGGCAATGGGAAGTTCCTTGGCCTGACCATTTGTTGGAAATCCAATTCCCAATACGAAACTTGTACGGTATTAGTTGTAGGACCTGCCATTCACTTATGGTGGTCACCACTGTTTGGATGGTAGCTATAGTAGGCATACGATAATGGTCGTATGTTGGCTAAGATTTATATTCTACTTTCGAAATGAATTTTTCCTACACTATACACTAATAATAATATCAAATGTCTTTCTAAATGCGTATCAAGCATCTTTGACTATCATAAGGAGAAATCTCCTCTGATTCTGCGTTTGCATGTGTGTGTGTGCGGGAGGCCTTATGGTAGTCTCATTTTTAAAAGCATTGCGAATTGAAATAAAAATATCTCTCTATTTTGATTTTAAAGTTAAATAAACTGTTTTGAGTTCTCACACCAGTCACATGACTGACTTGGAGTTTATTGTTTTCCTTCCTAAACTCTGGGTGCCCACCAATTTTCACACGGGCAGTCAAGAGTTAAGGTTTATCAGGATATTCTGGAGTTGCTGGAGGCAAGATGGATGACATGGCGTATTACTAGTTTATATAGTATTTCTTTTTCCGCTGCATTGTTTGTTGTTGTACACTCTGATGATGATATGATGTAAAGTATAAAATGTAATAACTGATATAGTTCTTTGTTTAAAGATTATTCATTTATTATTATATGTTGTTCCGCTGCGAATTGTGAGATTCTGTTATTGTTCTGTTGTTTTCTGTTCTGTTCTATGTTCTTTGTTTAAAAGTATAAAATTTCTATTTTCTGTTTTTCTCTTCCCTCTATTTTTCTATTCTTTCTTCTCTCCATCTTCTACCTTCTTCTCTTCTTCTTCCTTTCTTCTTTCTTAAACCCATAACATTTCGGTTTTTCGGCAACGAAAAATCACGATCGTTACATTTGGTATCAGAGCTTATGGTTAAGCGACAACCATGGTTCTGTTGGGTATTACTCATTAGAGATAGAGTCAGTAGTACTCTAGAATGAGTTTGAGTGTAATAATAGCTATGAGAGCGTATTTGTTAGTGAATATAAAATTGTTTTGAATCGGGTGAATAAGATAATTTTGCCCAAAAACTATTTTTGATAGACAAAAGAAATGATTTTCTATGAATTATTATAGTATATGGTTGCATGATTGTTAGGAAGTAATAATATTAAATTATTTTCATCATTAGTAAACTAACTTGATAAATTATAAATTCTAGGACTAATGAATTGAATATAGATATTGAAATTTTGAATTGAATTCAAATGAAATTGAATGAATTGAAAATTGAAATGAATTAGTGAATAAAACTAATTTAAAGTAGTAATATGAATTAGCAAATGAAAGTTAATCGATAGAATTCAATATTTAGAATTGAGAATTAAATTCGAATGGAATTTCAAATTGTGAATTGAATTCAAATGGAATTTAAATTGTGAATGAAATTGAATTGAAGAGTAAAATTGAATGAAATGAATATGTAACTTCAATAGTGAAGTTAAAATATATAAGAAACATATATCGAAATTTTGCAATAGAATTGGCAAATTGGTTTGAATATTGTATTTGGATTTGTATGCTACTACTACTAGCAGGTTATACAGGTGTATAAAGGAATTGAGATTTTGATTTCAAAGATAAAATTAAATTGATCGACAAAAAGGTACGTATTTGAATTTCAGTATGAGATTTGATGACTTTCTTCTCTAGCCACTTGGCTTTTCTCTTTTCTTTTTGATTCTGAGGGGCCGTGGTGCCATTTTGTAGTCGTACCGATCGAGCCGCGCAAAGGAGACGCTGGCGAAATTTTTCGAAAATTTAGGGTGTTAGAAAAATTTTGAGAAATTTTGAAAGTTTGAAATTTGAATTTGAATTTAATTTTGAATTGTTAGGAAAACAATGTTGTTTGAAACTTATAAGTGAAGTTGGAAAACTAGTTGAAAGGATAATGAAACTCTAGTAAAAAGATTTAGGTTAGTAAGTTGATAAAACTATTTGGATTGTGAAAAATAATTGACGGGATAAGGGCATTCTTCTTAACTTGTAATTTCGGAACGAAATTCTTTTAAGGAGGGAAGATTGTAACGACCCAGAATTTTGAACAATTTAATTTGAAAATATTTTATTAATTTTAAATATTTGAATGATGGTTTGGATTGAATTTTCAATATAACTTTGAATTTGGCGATAAAATTTTAGAATTTAATCTATTGAAAGTTGAATAAAAATTTGAATCTTCAATTTTAAGTTGAATAAAAATATTTCAAAGGCTTGTAAAATTCATATTGATAATATTGAAGATTTTAGAAGCTTCAGAATTGAATTTGAAAATGAATTATTCAGTTTTGAAATTAAATCGTTTGAATCGATATTTAAAAATAGCCGTCCGAGGCGCAGTCTCGAAATTCGACGAAGCGAGTTCCATTGGGTCCGGAATATTGAATTATTGCCGGATTTCAAATTTCGTATTTTTCGGAGTTGATATGTGAGTACACGGTGAGTAAACGCATTGGAATTTTATCGAACTCAATTTAAAATTTAAATTTAAATTTATAAACAAACACAGCACGTTCTCTTTCCTTTACTCACGCCTAGGATCACGCAGAAAATCACGATAGGAATCGTGATGCCCATGTTCTTTACGATTTTTTAAATACCATCTCGTTTCCCCCCTCTCTAAAACCTTATTCCCGAAATCATATAGAAAAAAAAAGACAATATAATCATCTCGTTCAAAAACTTCAATGGCCAAGGAATCAAGTCGAAGAAAAAATTACATGGCCGAGTTTTCCTCCTTCCCCTTTCTCTCCAAAATTTCGAACGAAATCTTATTTCGTTCGTTCTAAAAAAAAAAAAGGAAAAGCCGGAGCCCTAAATCAATTCGAGCTTGACTCGTTCGTGAGCAAAGACAACAGGGCTGAGCAAGTCGCGATACTGGGTGAGGCTAGGGCTTCGGTGGCGGCGCGCGTTTCGAAGTGGAAGCAGCGGCTGCGTTGGGTGGCAATTCAAGGAGATGGCGGCGACGTCGTGTAGCTCGCGTGCGCGCGCGAGAGGAGGGGGAGCTCGAATTGGTCGCGTGGGTTCGAGGTTGTTCGAGGCAGTGGCCGCGATACTGGGTTGAGCAGCGGCATCCGGGGGATTGATCGCGATCGATGTGGAGGAGCTCGAGTGGTTATGGGTGCGTTCGATCGATTTCAGGGGGCGCCACAAGGAGGTAGTTTTGTTTAAAACATTTTTTTTTAGTTGTTTTTGGAAATTTAAAATTTGCAGTTCAATTGTCTTTGATTCAAGTTATAAAAATATACTATTGTATTTTAAATATAAACAGTAAAAAAAAAATATAAATAGTTAGATATAAACAGAAAAAAAATTTGGATTGAACAAATTTAATTAAGGGTTCAGTTTGAAATTTCTAGTTAAATTTATTATAGAAGATATGTTTAAAATTAAATTTATTTGTTAAAGCAAAATTATCATTTAAATATAAATTTAGTTTCAAATGAAAAATATTTTGTAAAAGAAAATTTGTTAAGAATTCAAATTATTTGAAGAAATGATTTATTTAAGGAAATTTAGTTTTTAAATTTAGTTTTATCAAGTAAATTTGTTAAAAGAGATTTCTTTAGAAACTAAAAATATCAGTTTAAACTTAATCTATTTAATTATTTTTAGATATTAATAGAAGGAAAATTTTGGTTTATAATTAAATTAAGAAAATCATTAGTTAGATAAATTTAATTATTTAAAAGAAATTGTTTTAAGAATAAAAGGAATTTGTTAGTTAGAATAAAATCCTGGTTAAATAAATTTAATTTAAAAGGAAATTTTATTTTTAGTTAAAATAAATTTATTAAAGAAGAAACTGGTTTAAATAAAACTATCAGTAACTTTAACTATTAGAATGAAAAAAACCGATGAATTAAAACAATCTAATAAAAAAAAATTATTTGGTTCGAATATTAATAAATTGTGTAAATATTTATACAAGGTATAAATGAAGAAAACAAGTTGAATTGGGAGTGGATTGCAAACGGGAATAAAGGTGAGAACTTCTCACTCAAAAGGAATTTTGTTGTTTATTTAAATTTTAAATAGTTAGATTTAAAATTGATTGACTGTGTTGATTGAATGCTTGAATGCTGATTGATATATATATATATATATATGTATGTATGTATGTATATATATATATATATATATATATATATATATATATATATATATATAGGATGTGAATAGACCCTATACGCCGTTAGTAAGCGGAGGTTATTTATTACACACATATACCGCTATATTCCACCTCGAAGTGGAATTGGTATTATATTATATATATAGCAATATATATATATATATATATATTGGCATATGTATATATTGCAGTTGATTGATTTCCCGCATTTTCTTTTAGCGGATGAGACCCTATTGCGC
Organism: Allium cepa; assembly: GCA_030765085.1. Taxonomy (NCBI): domain Eukaryota; kingdom Viridiplantae; phylum Streptophyta; class Magnoliopsida; order Asparagales; family Amaryllidaceae; genus Allium; species Allium cepa. The sequence continues at coordinate 178,106,985 of CM060946.1, forward strand.
CGTTAGTAAGCGGATATATATTTATAAAATCCCATGTACCGCGATATTCCGTCTTGAAACGGAATGGTATTGTGCTAATGTCTGTGGATGTAGGGAAACAGGTTGGAGAGATCCAACTGGATTCCTCACAAATATTTATTTGATTTCATATATTGTGATATTTGATTGTTATCATGGATGATATATGATGTTTGAAAGTTGTGATTGACTATTGATGTGTTGCATCATCGGATCCAATTTTTGAAGTTTAAAAATAACTATTTTGATTTCTAAAATAATTTTTGAAAGTATACGTTTATAAAAATATTGGAATTGATTCATCTTAAATAAATAAACGTTATAATTTTAATATTATAAAAATTATGATTTTTGAGAAATACAGTTAAAAGTTAATTTTTGAAATTATGGGATTAGTGATTTTATAAAATAGTTTGAACTGGGATTTCTGAATTTATTATAAGAAGAAATAAAAATAGGATTTATAAAATTTTTATTTTATAAGTCAGAATGATGAAATTATAAAAGAGTTTAAAGATGTTTAAAGTAATAATATAAATTGATTTATATTAAAAGATTTATAAGTTGATATTTATAAATTTAGAATATCTTGAATTATTAAACAAGCTTTTATAGATGATAGAATGATTTGTAAATGAATTTCATAAAGAAATGAAATCTATAGAATTTATGAAATTTGATTATTTTATAAATCAGAATGATGAAATTATAAGGAGCTGAAAAACGTTTTAAAATAATAATATAAATTGTTTTATATTAAAAGATTTATAAATTGATATTTATAAATTAAAAATATTGGAATTATAAAACGAGCTTTTATAAGTATTAGAAAGAATTGTGAATGAATTTCACTAATGAATGAAACTTATAGAATTATAACGGTGAAGTTCTAAATAGAATTTTATAAATAAAATTTATAAAGTTATTTAGGAAATAGATGTGGATAAATAAATGAATCTTAGAAGTTATAAGATTTATAGATTTGGGAAGTTTAAAGGAATGATTATGTAAATAAATAAATTATAAGTATTTGACTTATAATATGAATTTTTAGTATATCATTGTGATATGAATTAAGATAGGTTAATAAAGGAATTTATAAAAAGGAGTTGATATAAAATAAATAGAAATAGGATTTATAAACGTTGTTTTATAAATCCGCAACGACTTATTTTGATAAGGAATTGTTGTAATTTATTTATGGAATTATATTCATGTTTTAGACAGTGAATAATTCTTTAAAATAAAATGAATAGAAGTGATGAAATTTATTAACAAGTATATTCACGTTTTTGAATAGTGAATATTATGTTAAAGAAATTATTTTCGATGTGGTGTTTTAAATAGAATTAAAACGATCTAAAGATGTTTTAAAATGTATTGAGATTTGAAACCATAGATTTCAACATTTGTTGTTGAAATAGATGTTTTCGAGAAATATAAGGAGATAATGGACTATAACACTATTGTTATAGTAAATGATTTCCGAAAGGAAATGTTTTGTATAGTATTGGGATTTATATATCTATTTTAATTTCGAATCCCTATACTAGTGATTTTGGGTTGTCGTAACGATGTTTTACGCAACATTCGTTTTGGCCCAAATAAATATGTTTAAGTGAATGATTTCCTTAAGGAATGAAATATATACTTAATTTCGATTAGAGTATATTAAATATTTTCTAAGTATAGAAAATAAAAAGATCTGTGAATTACTTATTTTTAATAAGTATAGAAATGCTTTTCCAATATTAAGTGAATATTTGGAATTTATCTTTTTGAAGATAAATTGAAAATGAATATTAAAAATTGAATGGAAATTGTATATTCATAAATATTTTGGGAATGTAAATTCCTTATGGAATTTATAAATGAAAAGGGGATTTGTTTGAAAATAAATGGTGATTTATTTTTGAAGTGTGGAAACTATATATCTTATGAAGATATTTTTGGGAAATAAATAATTTGGAAAATTATTTGGAATCTGGTGATGTTGGCATATCTATTGATAGTTCAATAACTGACTATCAATATTTACCTTTAAATAGGTATTTGTTGTGAATTGTTTGAAATTGGATGCCACACTTATTTTTTTTAAACATAAGCGCTCACTATTCGGGTTAACCGGGAAAGGACCTTGGGGTCGTATAACCCATTCCGAATATGTGATACGTCGTTATGAATTGCATTCGAAGATCGGTGTTGAAGACCGGATATTTTCGAAAGCGAAAGGGTTTCTTGTTGATTGTCTCTGCACTGGCTGATCCCTGGTATTGAGATCTCCATATGTTATGGGAAATCCGAACGTGATTAGAGATTATTCGGATTGCAAGGACTTCTTTGTAAGTGCCTTCGGTTCTGTTCGAGCCCGGAACAGACTTGTATGGATTGTGTGTCTGACATTACAAGTTGAGATGTAAAGCCGATTTCTTTCAAATATATTTCTGTGGTGGCGGAGAATTTATTCTCTTAGCTTAACACCCTTCTCTGAGACGTACGAGCTCAGAGGTTATATAGTTGATGTTATCAGCGATATATTCCCAATTTGGTAATGTGACATGCTGAGTGTAGCTGTAAATGATCATTGTGTTGATTATTTGTGATAGGATCATTTATTTGATCGTCTATCTTGGTGATCATTTCTATGATCATTTGTTGACCCAAAGCATGGCTTTTGTATAAAGTATGTTTTTGTGGACGTGACTTCGTCGAGCCTCACACCCCGGAAATGTTCAAAACAGGAAAGATGCGGCAAGGTTATGAGGGGTAGCTCCCTTTAGGGTATGTACATTTCCTTCTGGATAGAGGAGGTATCATGGTATGGAGCCCAGATATTTAACCTATGTGGTTACTGCGAATTTATTACTTTGTGGTTGTTGGTTATCGGGATCTCGTGAGAAAGGTCGTTTACGATCGGGGAATGGCGTGCTCGTGTCAGTAGTTACCCAGTTAGGGGTAACCCGGCCTTGTGTTGGCAGAGTTCCGGTTTGGTTCTCGGGGATGTCTTTCCAGAGGCATTCTCATGTGGCAATGGGAAGTTCCTTGGCCTGACCATTTGTTGGAAATCCAATTCCCAATACGAAACTTGTACGGTATTAGTTGTAGGACCTGCCATTCACTTATGGTGGTCACCACTGTTTGGATGGTAGCTATAGTAGGCATACGATAATGGTCGTATGTTGGCTAAGATTTATATTCTACTTTCGAAATGAATTTTTCCTACACTATACACTAATAATAATATCAAATGTCTTTTTAAATGCGTATCAAGCATCTTTGACTATCATAAGGAGAAATCTCCTCCGATACTGCGTTTGCATGTGTGTGTGTGCGGGAGGCCTTATGGTAGTCTCATTTTTAAAAGCATTGCGAATTGAAATAAAAATATCTCTCTATTTTGATTTTAAAGTTAAATAAACTGTTTTGAGTTCTCACACCAGTCACATGACTGACTTGGAGTTTATTGTTTTCCTTCCTAAACTCTGGGTGCCCACCAATTTTCACACGGGCAGTCAAGAGTTAAGGTTTATCAGGATATTCTGGAGTTGCTGGAGGCAAGATGGATGGCATGGCGTATTACTAGTTTATATAGTATTTCTTTTTCCGCTGCATTGTTTGTTGTTGTACACTCTGATGATGATATGATGTAAAGTATAAAATGTAATAACTGATATAGTTCTTTGTTTAAAGATTATTCATTTATTATTATATGTTGTTCCGCTGCAAATTGTGAGATTCTGTTATTGTTCTGTTGTTTTCTGTTCTGTTCTATGTTCTTTGTTTAAAAGTATAAAATTTCTATTTTCTGTTTTTCTCTTCCCTCTATTTTTCTATTCTTTCTTCTCTCCATCTTCTACCTTCTTCTCTTCTTCTTCCTTTATTCTTTCTTAAACCCATAACATTTCGGTTTTTCGGCAACGAAAAATCGCGATCGTTACATGGACTTTATATAAGTATGATATTTAAAGGTATTTGGAAAGGTACTATATGTTATTTTTTTTTTTGAAGTAAAGATATGGAAATTGCCTTCTGCTTGATATCTGCTTTGTGGCCACATTGTGGATTCATTCTATTGATATTATTCTCTCTGATTTTTGGTTTTCCGGATGTGATACTCGAGTGTTCCAACCGTGGCGTAACCCATGGTTTTTTTTCTCTCGCAACTGCATAGCGCAACTGCCTGGCTGAGTCTGGCCTAGGGGTACGGATTGTTTCCTGCGAGATCCAGAAGCAACCATTGTGTATCCTGCAATTTGTGTTGGTCGCATTATTAGCGAAACTGCCTGGCTGAGATGGCCTAGGGGTACGGATTGTTTCCTGGGGGACCCAGGCGTAACCATTGTGTATCCTGCACCCTACTAGTCATCATGGCGTAACTCGCAGGGCCGAGAAAGCTTACAGATACGGATTGTTTCCTGGGGGATCCAGGCGTAATTGTGTATCTGCGAACCATGGTTAGACAATGGTTTTGGTTTGATTGTTTTGTTTGGATTGTAATTTCCATATCTGTTTTTTTAAACGTTTTTCAAGTATTTTCACTGGGTGTTGAAACAGGTCTACTAAGTGCTTGAAGAATTCTAGCTTTGTGCCTGATCAACGCATGGCCAGAGTCTGCAAGAGCGAGGATAAACTTGTTGAAACATCGAGTTATAAAAGTATTTTCGAAAGGAAAAATTCGTTTCGATATAAAAGTATTTTATTATAAAGATATTTCCAACAAAGAAATTTTGTATTAATATTCGAGATTAAAATTTTATGGTTTGATTTAATTATTCGAGCCCGATACTATCCCTTTGAACCTACCTTATCTGCTTAGCCTTATTTATTCACATATATTCCGTTTTTCTGAATCTACCCTCCTATCCTTTTTGAATATAATCTTTAAAATATTGTTTATTTATATACTACATGGTTTATTAGTAAATCATTAGTGTCATTAATATTTTAGAAGTTATTAATTTAATATAACATATTTAATAAATGAGTATTAATTTATCTATAATGCTGAAAGTGTCTTAGATAAATTAGTAAATTTATAAACTATGGATTTAATGTTGTCAAATAACTTCCTTGAAAATATAACCATGGATGTGAATAACTGTTTCCAAATAGTTTTCATATATATTTATAAAGGTGTTATTTAAACAAATAAATGTTATTTATAAGCAAAGCAAGAAATTTTATAAATGGGTTTTGAAAAGTTTTAAAGTATTAAAGATAATTGAACTCCAAATGAAGTTTTCAAATGAATATTCCTAGAAAAATTTATATGGTCTTAAATTAATTGTTTATCCTTGTCTTTCAATCTATTTATTTTTCTCGTTGTTTCTATTCTCCTATCTTCTTCCTTTTCGGGATGAAAAGTTTTGAGTCGGGGAGAGTGTAACGACCCGTAAAATTTTGATAATTTTTAATGGTTTTATTTAGCGTATTTAATTTGATTTTTGAGAAATTTTAAATAATAATATTTTGAAATAAAATTTTACATTTGGATTTCGTATAGTTAAATGTGGCAAATGATAAATTTTCATCAAACATTAAGGAAGTATATTTTAGGGTGTGATTCTGTTCAATTAAAGTTAGTAATAATTGAGGTTCATAAAATAATTTATTTTGGGAAATTCAAGGCACAGCTGTTTTATTTTCCATCATTTCTTTTATTTATTTTCAAATGGTTCATTTTGCCTTTATAACGTGTCCTTCCATATTTATTCTTGCTGTCCAATCAAGCTATTAATTGCTTTGATTGTTTCTAAAACAGTGTGTAGCTATTACTTTTTCTACCGTTAAAATTTCACTTGCTTAATAATTGTTCCGATTCACAGATAGACTTCCCCATTCCTAGCCATTAATAAACTTTGAAATCATCGTCCTTGCCTTTCATTATTCCCCGTTTTATAATAATAATTGAAATTAATAGCCGTTTCAGTGTATAACTTTTACACGTTTTATACTCATTTAATTTCAGCAGTCCATTGCCTTTAATTTTTAACTGTTCCATTTTCTTCCCAGGCAACAGCGCACATTCCATTTCGCTTATAAATCAGTTTCCACTTTTACTCACCTTCTCGCCTTTTCTTCCATCTGTCCGTTTAATAGATGTATATAAGTTATAATATGTTTCCCTGGTTCATCTCCTTTCCTTTTTTCATTGACAAATTAATTCTGGAAAGTGATTAATTAAAAAACCCATCTTCCCCTCATTTCTTTAAATTTTCAGCTAAATTTTAGCTTGTGACCGTTGTTGTACATTTCATTGAAGAGGTATGTTACCTTATTAATCTCCGGAATTTAAGGGTGAAAATTTTATTTTTCTAACCTTTCCTTTCCTACGCTCCCTGTTTCCACTTCTTTCGCTATGACCGTTCATTATATATATACACTATGGCTGGAAAGTTATAAACATATAAACTTAGATACGTTTCATATTTATTAAAAATTTAAAGCTCACCTTAAACTGTGCAAAGAGTTTTTCCCTCTGCCTTTATAACTTTGGGTTTATGCTTATTGTTACATCCTCTTCCTCTGACTAGCCTATATCTTCTCTCTGCACTTGTGTTTATAAAATAATAAAAATATTGCATTTATAATTTGCATTTTTGAAACCTGACACCTAGCCTATTTATACCTTATCATCAAAACCACCTCTGCACGTCCCCTCCTTCTTCCTCTCCCATCTTCCTTGTTCTCCCTGTGTTAACCGGACTTGCTTTCCAACGCTTCCTCCACTTGTGTGTCACCATCGTGCTACCACCCTCCTGACCTTTGCGTCCATGTTCACAGAGAAGAAAAAAAAGTATGTGTATTTAATATGATTTAATTATTTTGTAACGGCCCGATAAATTCGATGTTTAAAATGAATTAAATTAATAAGATTTTAATTTAAATTTAGAAAGAAATAAATATCTTATTTATTTTTATGAAAGCGAATGTTGAAATTAGATGTATCAAGGGTAAAATTTACAAATTAAATTATATATTGCAAGTAATTGTAATAGTGGAAATTGTCGCATTTGGATATAAAGTTAAAAATAAGTAAAAAGGGGCAAGTATTGAATTCATCAATGGAATTAAATATTGATTTATGGAAAGTAAATGTAAATGGAGGTAATAAAGTAGTGAAGTACAATAAATAATTTTTTTTCAGTACAATCCCTTTTTTTTGTTAACTATTGTAAGATATTAATTAATTGAAATGTGAAGATTAGGAGATAGATTCAAAATTTATGTTAGATAATGAATTGCAATAATTAGATTTAATAATTAATGGATTAAATGGAATACCAATTTACTCATAAACGTGACTATAAGAAAACTAATAAATATTGAATAAATTTTGGAATAGTTGCAATAAATGTTAATTGAGTAAAACCAGTGAATGTAAGTCATTACAATGTTGGGGTGTAAATAATGAACCTCTAAAAGTGTAATTAAGAGTTAAGGACTATATTTCTTGTACGTTATTTACTTTATTAGTTTGTTAAGTTAATTTGTAATCAATTTCAATTAATTCACTAAATTATGGCAGTTAATGTGGAATAAATTGGTAAGTAAAGAATGTTGAATTCAAATAAGATGTAACCAAAGTAAAATTCCATTCATATTAGGATAATAAATGTGACGCCCCACCTCTATACCCACGCTAGCCAAGAACATTACGGTGAATGCTATCAACTAGCACGGAGAATAAGGCTGTTGAGGAGCGACCATCCGTGTAATTGCTTTGCGCGAGCATCAATATGTGAGATAGTATAACATGCATTTCTTTATCAAGAGGGAAATCCGGCATACCGACACAAACTCAAAGCTACTACACAGTGGCTATAATATCTTCAGAAACAAATATAGAAATAAACATAACATAAATCAGTCACAGACAATCCATATCACAAAGGCGGAAATAGATATGAATATTACACTAGGAAGTGTATATCAGAGTAGCGGTCTAAAAAAGATCCACAATATCTCAAAAGAATAGTTACACGAACTACACAAAAGAATAAGTATACATCATGGAGTCTATATCTCAAATGTATACAACAAAAATTACTAATCTAAGTAGTTAACCAAAAGTCAAGGAGGTAATCCCGGATGTAAAGTCAAGCAGAAGCACCTGTAACATCTCGGTCTGACGCGAGTATTATTTAATAAGAAAATAATAAACGGATCATTCTTACTATAAATATTAGATGAAACGATATAGAATAAGAGATATGACTAAACACATAATAATCACAATACCAAGCTGTGATATGTATAAGTAATTGAAAATCAACAAGAGATTAATCAATATCACAGAATCTACACAAGAATCAAAGAAATGTCATACTCCTTATTTCGTTCACCAAACCATAAATATTGACGATTATATCAATGTCAATCACAAAAGTCAATGACACACAAATTCATTAATGCACAAAAATTGATAAATCATATCAATAGAAATCACAAAAATAGGTGAAGCATAAATTCCAGAATTCAACACACGAAATCCAGAAATCACAAGAAAGGGGGGAGGCCTATCACACGAATGGGAGTATAAAAACTCACCAACATATGTATCACATGAACGAGAAGCTATCTCATGGTAGCTAGCCATTAATTTTTGACACACGAACGAGAAGTTATCTCATGGTAGCTAACAATTAGTTTTTGACACACGAACAACCCGAAGGCCATGGGGAGCTACCCCAAAAGAAATGAGACGAAGCTCAATAAAATGAGTTACTGTCCTCCACGTGGACAAAGAGACATCGCACAATTGCTAGTCTAAATCACAAAAATGATCATCATGATCATCAAGAAGTGTCAATTACAGTAAGCTAGTAAATATATGAGCTTAGCTTCATGTCCCATAACCACTAGCTTAACTTCAATATTTACGAACAAATTGTAGATCTGCACTAGAAAATTGTCACAAGAGTTTCAATCGAACAAGTCCAAGAATTAACCGACGAAGTAAACGCAAGCGTTTCATACCACTTGTTTTACTAAGCCGTTTAATTAGATTTCTCATACGAGTGAGGTAAAGGTTTGTGTATACTAGTAGATTGGAAAACGGTTTTATAAACGAGTTTGATATTGAAAATATAGTTGAAATCGTTTTGATGAAGAAGTTTTGATATTTAATACTAGTATTGAAACCTTTAAATTTTTAAACTGACAAATTACAAAAATGATTGTAGAACAATCAATCACCAAAATTCACATCCGAAGACGTGAATAAAATCCAAAGAAATCGATACCAAACCCATAGAAATGGATATTTCCAAAAATCCATAAAAAGAAGTCATCAGAGTCGATAATAAGTGATAACGACAAATAAGATCGCTAAAATTGATAAATAATGGAAATTCACACAAAACAGCCTGAATAGGCAAAAATAAACATCTCCAGACGTCTGATTTGGAATCTAGACGTCTGGATTTGTTTTCTGAAAAATAGTTCAGAAAGCTGCCCAGACGTCTGGAATAGCCAAAACAGACGTCTGAGCCATGGCCAGACGTCTGGTTTTGAATCCATACGTCTGGTTTTGTTCTCTGGAATTTTTTTATAATATGCGTGCATACATTTTTCTTTCCAGGTCCAAACCAGACGTCTGGACTTGGCCACCAGACGTCTGGTCACCTGGTCTGGGCAACAATTTTCCTAGGCCAAAGTGGCCAAAATGTATCGGAAGCGATCAGACGAGCAATGTCGACTAAGGATTTACGCCAAGCGACAACCCGGCCTTAAAAGCTCTTCGATACACCTCGAATATCAATGTCCAAATGTCCATAAAAGGATTTTCATAAAATTGGACCAAAGCACAAAAATTTGGAAAATTCACCAAATCAATTCAAATTGAAAGCAAATGAATATGCACATATGTTAGAAATTCATACCTAACAACAATGATAGATATAGAAAAAGACGTGGATAAAAATCTCATCTTTATGCACAAGAACAAGGAGGAAGAAGCTATAGAACAATGACAATGACAATCACTCTTCAATTCCAACTCAACAAGCTTAAATCTAAGCTAAAAAGAGAAACATTTCCTAAATTAGGTTTAGGAATTTCTGAATTTGATAAGAGAATGAGTTGGAGAAGAAGAAGAGATGCTTACCAATGGTTTCTTCTATTAGTTTGGAGCTAGAGTTTGATTTGCATAAGAAAACTAGGGTTTTGGAGTTTTAATTTCCCATCTCTCCCACCATTGATGCTTTAGAACTGAAAAGAGGAGAAAGTGAGAGTGAATGGGGAGGAGTGGTTCAGATTTGAGTATAAGTTAAACATAGGGCTGAACCCAAACCCAAACCCAAAGTGAAAAAGTAGCAAAACTTGACTAACTCCAAACATATCAAAGTTTACACTTAAAAAGGTTGCAAACGGCATTTTAAACTCAATGGGAGTGGTCCCGAGTCCTAATTCGACCGTATGCAAAAAGTAGCTTTTCGGACTAAATTTCGAGTATCGATAAAATATTTAAATAAAATATTTAAATATAAAAATCGATAAATATGCAGGTTGTTACAGACTCCCCTCCTTAAAGAAATTGCGTCCTCGCAATATTTAAGAATAAAATATAAAGTAACAACCATAAAAACATATTCAACACAAAAGAAATTTGAAATAAAAGGTTCACCTTAAAGAGCACGGGAAAGTAAGTCCGGATGTGATCGCTCGATGAACTCTCTAGATTCCCAAGAACAATCCTTAGGATTTGAAGACCATTGAACTTTCACAAGCGGAACATCCTTATTTCAAAGTCATTTGACTTCCGAAGCAATAATACGAACAAGATGCTGCTCATAAGTTAATTTAGGTGAAACTTCAATCTCTTCCACAACACCGGGCTAAAGAATAGAATCGAAATCTCGAAGGCATTTTCGAAGTTGAGAAATGTGAAACACGTCATGGATAGCAGAAAATTGAGCCGGTAATAAAAGGCGATAAGCCATGGAACCAATACACTCAGTGATAGGAAATGGCCCAATATACCGAGGCGCCAATTTTCTCGATCGGCTGAAACGTACAACACCTTTCATAGGTGAAACACGGATAAATACGGGATCTCCCACAGAAAATTCTAATTTCCTTCTTCGGTTATCGGCATAGGATTTTTGTCTACTCTGGGTTCTTTCATCCTATGACAAATAAGATCAATCTTTTCTGTGGAATCACGAATAAAATCTGGACCTAAAACCAACTTCTCACCGGCCTCAAGCCAACAAGAAGGAGATCGGCATGGCCTTCCATAGAGTGCCTCAAAAGGTGCCATACCAATACTAGATTGGAAGCTATTATTATAGGAAAATTCAACAAGAGGAATATGATCTTCCCAGCTTCCACCGAAATCAATCACACAAGCACGAAGAAGATCTTCAAGAGTTTGATTCACATGCTCGGTTTGTCCATCGGACTGGGGATGATAAACGGTGCTAAAATTAAGCTTCGTTCCCAAAGCTTTTTGAAGACTCTTCCAAAATCCACTAGTAAACAATGGATCACGATCGCAAACAATAGAAGTAGGAACTCCATGTAATTTAACAATCTCTTTAATAAAGAGTTTGACCAAAAGAGGAACGGTTCTGTTAGATCGAACGGGAATAAAATGGGTGGATTTAGTAAGTCTATCCACTATCACCCATAAGCTATCATGACTTGAACGAGAACGGGGAAGGCCATCTATAAAATCCATGGAAATTTGGTCCCACTTCCAAATTGGAATTTCTAAAGGTTGCAATAACCCACCGGGCCTTTGATGCTCGGCCTTAACGAGTTGGCAAGTCATGCAACGCTTAACGAAGTTAGCGATGTCAAGTTTCATTCCCTCCCAATAATAAAGTTGCTTCATATTCGCGTACATTTTGCTACTACCGGGATGAATGGTGAATTTAGAACGATGGGAATCTTCTAAAATATCTTTGTGAAGATCACCAATATTTGGCATGATAAGTCTACCAAATTTTCTAATGCCGCCACGAGAATCGATATCAAAGTCTTTCAAACCTTCAATATCAACTTTATCCTTAATATTTTGGCCAAGAAGAGCCAATTCGGGTTCTAGCCTTTGAGCTTCAAGAATGCGGTCTAAAACAGACGGATGAGCCTCAAGGCTAAATAAAAAAAATGATTAACATAAATCGGATACGCGGTCTCGAATCTCACAAGTGGATAAGATCTCGAGATCGTTCCATTCGGATATCATCATAGAAACAACAGCTTGTTGTTTACGGCTAAGAGCATCGGCGACACGATTACCCTTACCGGGGTATAAAGAATATCAAGATCATAAGGAGCAAGGAACTCGAGCCAATGCTGTTGACGCAAATTAAGTTCCTTTTGAGAGAATAAATACATCAAAGACTTATGATCGGTATAAAGAACAAATTTCTCTCCCGAAATATAGTGACGCCAAATCCGAAGAGCGAAAACAATAGCCGCGAGCTCTAAATCATGAGTGGCATATCTAGTCTCGGCAGGCTTTAATTGCCTTGAAGCATAAGCAATAACACGTTCTTTTTGCATAAGAACGGCACCTAAACCAACGCGACTGGCATCGGTATAAACAACAAAATCTTGATTCCCCTCGGGAATAACAAGAATAGGAGCATCAGAAAGGAGTCCTTTTAATTTCTGAAAACAAGTTTCACATTTGTCCGACCAAATGTATTTAACACCTTTCTTCATTAAGCTAGTGAGAGGCACGACAATCTTAGAAAAGTCTTTGATAAAACGGCGGTAATAACCCGCCAATCCAAGAAAACTACGAATCTCCGTCACACTCTCCGGTCTCTTCCAATCTTGAATTGCTTCAATCTTTGAAGGATCCACGGAAATTCCGGTTCGGAAATAATATGACCGAGAAACTTCACACTAGATTGCCAAAAGTGGCATTTAGAAAACTTTGCTTTTGATTGATTACTCCTAAGAGTTTCCAATACAATCCGAAGATGCTTCCCATATTCCTCCTCGGTTTTAGAATACACAAGAATATCATCAATAAAGATGAGAACAAATCGATCGAGGAAGTCTTTGAAAACACGATTCATTAGGTCAACGAAATAAGCTGGGGCATTCGTCAACCCAAATGGCATAACGAGCCATTCATAAGATCCATACCGAGTACGGAACGATGTCAAAGGAATGCTATCCTCTGCAATACGAAGCTGATGAAAACAAGTAGCTAAGTCAAATTGTGAAACGACTCTAGCACCACTAAGCTGATCGAATAGATCATCAATCCGAGGTAAAGGATATTTATTTTTGATAGTGAGATCATTAAGCTTGCGGTAGACAACGCAAAGCCTAAGTGTACCATCGGATTTCTTCACAAAAATAGCTGAAGCTCCCTAAGGTGAGGAACTAGAGCGAATAAATTGCTTCGTCTCCAATTCGGATAATTGTATACGCATCTCCTCGTTTTATTTATTGGACATACGATAAGGAGGACGAGTGATAGGTTGAGCTCCAGGGATAAGATTAATTCTGAACTCAATTGCTTGCTTATGTGGTAATCCTAAAACGGGCTCAAATATGTCGGAAAATTCACGAACAACGTGAATAAGAGAAATAATATCTTCCTCATCATCATTATCGTCATCACGAGGATTTAAAGAGTATAAAGATGCAACCAAGCTGGAATCCGAATCTTTAAGATTAATAGAAATCTGTTTCACAGATTGAGGATGTCGAAGATGAATAATCCGCTCAGGACATAGGATATGAGCTTCATAACGGTTAAGCCAATCCATTCCCAAAATCATTCCAAAGCCTAAATAACGCATGATATGCAAATCGGCTAGGAAAGCAAAATCAGACAAAATAATCTCCACATCTTTACAAAGCAAACTAAGAGTTGCGGATCCACCAACCAGATTCGCAATTCTCAAAGAAATCTTTAAAGCAACAACACTCAAAGAAAAAGTATCAACAAGTTCTTTTGATATAAAAGAATGGGACGCACCCGTATCAAAAAGAACTCGAATAGGATGACCACGAAATAAAATAATACCATCAAGGATGGAATGAGAAATACCTTGGCCACGAGATGTGTTGCCAGGGGCTTGAGCAACATTTAACTTCCCTCCTACCTGCCCTGAAGCTTGGGGCAAGAAGATAAATAATGATCCGGGCTTTTGCAATAGCGACAAGTACGAGGCTTTGAACACTTTTTTGCAAAATGGTCTCTGGAACCACAGTTAAAGCATTTCCCTTCAGTAGAGGAAAAGGTCTTTGCAGCAGGAGTTGCTTGCCTCCCTTTCTTATTGGGATAAGGGCCTTTGAATTTGTTTGGCCTCTTCTTGTTGTTGAAGTTTGGTTTGGAACCCACCACTTCAACAACATTCTCCCTATCCGCCTCTTCAAGACGAAGAGCGATATCAATGAGTTGGTCGAAAGAAACTTCTAATTTTAGAAGTAATGGCTTCTTGAGATTTTTGTTTAAGCCATAGACAAATCTCTAATTTTTCTTCAATGGGGTGCTGATGTATTCAACCCCATATTTGGAGAGAGATTCAAAAGACGCTACATAATCTGCCATGGAAGATTCACCTTGAACAAGGTCTATAAAGTGACGAGCCAAAGTCACCTTCTCAGCTTTTGGTATGAATTTTAACTCGAAGCGCTCTCGGAATATCTCCCAGGTGAGATCCACTTCATTAATCTCAGAAATAAGAAGTTCGTACCAGTCCAATGCTCTTTCTTGGAGCATACTAGAAGCCACCTGAACTCGGTGAAGATCAATGAGGTTCATGCGAGAAAAGATTCAATCGCATGTCCTTAACCAAGCCTGGACTTCAATAATAGTTTCGGAACCTTTAAATGGCTTCCCGCCCAGGTTGGTGTAATCACTGCACAAACGTGCAAACCCAGATTTAGGGTGAGTAGGTTCCGGATTAGAACCAGCTGCTTGATCATTCGTGACAAGGTCAACAATTTGCTGGGTAGTCATAAAAACTCCATCTTGGGGTGGAGCACTAGATGGTCCAGCTCTGGGACGACCAGGTCTAACTATTTCTCTTCTTTAAGAAAGAAAGAAGAGGAAAAAGTTATTCTCAAGATAAATATCAAGCAATCTTGATAGATAAAACAAGGAATCATAAAGAAAATAGGATGAATCGGTACGAAGGCTCGAATTAAATCCTAAAGCACGACTCCTAAGAAAGACTTAGGACGATGATCCTTGTTATAATATTCCATATTGTTCCGAAGTTTGGCTCTGATACCAAGCTATGACGCCCCACCTCTATACCCACGCTAGCCAAGAACATTACAGTGAATGCTGTCAACTAGCACGGAGAATAAGGCTGTTAAGGAGCGACCATCCATGTAATTGCTTTGCGCGAGCATCGATATGTCAGATAGTATAACATGGATTTCTTTATCAAGAGGGAAATCTGACATACCGACACAAACACAAAGCTACTACACAGTGGCTATAATATCTTCAGAAACAAATATAGAAATAAACATAACATAAATCAGTCACACACAATCCATATCACAAAGGCGGAAATAGATATGAATATTACACTAGAAAGTGTATATCAGAGTAGCGGTCTAAAAAAGATCCACAATATCTCAAAAGAATAGTTACACGAACTACACAAAAGAATAAGTATACATCATGGAGTCTATATCTCAAATGTATACAACAAAAATTACTAATCTAAGTAGTTAACCAAAAGTCAAGGAGGTAATCCCGGATGTAAAGTCAAGCAGAAGCACCTGTAACATCTCGGTCTGACCCGAGTATTATTTAATAAGAAAATAATAAACGGATCAGTCTAACTATAAATATCAGATGAAACGATATAGAATAAGAGATATGACTAAACACATAATAATCACAATGCCAAGCTGTGATATGTATAAGTAATTGAAAATCAATAAGAGATTAATCAATATCACAGGATCTACACCAGAATCAAAGAAATGCCATACTCCTTATTTCGTTCACCAAACCATAAATATTGACGATTATATCAATGCCAATCACAAAAGTCAATGACATACAAATTCACCAATGCACAAAAATTGATAAATCATATCAATAGAAATCACAAAAATAGGTGAAGCATAAATTCCAGAATTCAACACACGAAATCCAGAAATCACAAGAAAAGGGGGAGGCCCATCACACGAACGGGAGCATAAAAACTCACCAACATATGTATCACACGAATGAGAAGTTATCTCATGGTAGCTAGCCATTAATTTTTGACACACGAACGAGAAGATATCTCATGGTAGCTAACCATTAGTTTTTGACACACGAACGGCCTGAAGGCCATGGGGAGCTGCCCCACAAAGAAACGAGATGAAGCTTAATAAAATGAGTTACTGTCCTCCACGTGCACAAAGAGACATCGCACAATTGCTAGTCTAAATCACAAAAATCATCGTCATGATCATCAAGAAGTGTCAATTAGAGTAAGCTAGTAAATATATGAGCTTAGCTTCATGTCCCGTAACCACTAGCGTAACTTAAATATTTACGAACAAATTGTAGATCTCCGCTAGAAAATTGTCACAGGAGTTTCAATCGAACAAGTCCAAGAATTAACCGACGAAGTAAACGCAAGCGTTTCATACCACTTGTTTTACTAAGCCGTTTAATTAGATTTCTCATACGAGTGAGGTAAAGGTTTGTGTATACTAGTAGATTGGAAAATGGTTTTATAAACGAGTTTGATATTGAAAATATAGTTGAAATCGTTTTGATGAAGTGGTTTTGATATTTAATACTAGTATTGAAACCTTTAGATTTTTAAACTGACAAATCACAAAAATGATTGTAGAACAATCAATCACCAAAATTCACATCCGAAGACGTGAATAAAATCCAAATAAATCGATACCAAATCCATAGAAATGGATATTTCCAAAAATCCATAAAAAGAAGTCATCAGAGTCGATAATAAGTGATAACGACTAATAGGATCGCTAAAATCGATAAATAATGGAAATTCACACAAAACAGCCTGAATAGGCAAAAATAAACATCTCCAGACATCTGATTTGGAATCCAGACGTCTGGATTTGTTTTCTGAAAAATAGTTCAGAAAGCTGCCTAGACGTCTGGAATAGCCAAAACAGACATCTACGCCATGGCCAGACGTCTGGTTTTGAAACCAGACGTCTGGTTTTGTTCTCTGGAATTTTTTTATAATATGCGTGCATACATTTTTCTTTCCAGGTCCAAACCAGATGTCTGGACTTGGTCACCAGATGTCTGGTCACTTGGTCTGGGCAACAATTTGCCTAGGCCAAAGTGGCCAAAACGTATCGGAAGCGATCGGACGAGCAATGTCGACTAAGGATTTATGCCAAGCGACAACCCGGCCATAAAAGCTCTTCGATACACCCCGAATATCAATGTCCAAATGTCCATAAAAGGATTTTCATAAAATTGGACCAAAGCACAAAAATTTGGAAAATTCACCAAATCAATTCAAATTGAAAGCAAATGAATATGCACATATGTTAGGAATTCATACCTAACAACAATGATAGATATAGAAAAAGATGTGAGATAAAAATCCCACCTTTATGCACAAGAACAAGGAGGAAGAAGCTATAGAACAATGACAATGACAATCACTCTACAATTCCAACTCAACAAGCTTGAATCTAAGCTAAAAAGAGATTCCTAAATTAGGTTTAGGAATTTCTGAATTTGATAAGAGAATGAGTTGGAGAAGAAGAAGAGAAGCTTACCAATGGGTTCTTCTACTAGTTTGGAGCTAGAGTTTGATTTGCATAAGAAAACTAGGGTTTTGGAGTTAAAATTTCCCATCTCTCCCACCATTGATGCTTTAGAACTAAAAAGAGGAGAAAGTGAGAGTGAATGGGGAGGAGTGGTTCAGATTTGAGTATAAGTTAGACATAGGGCTGAACCCAAACCCAAATCCAAAGTGAAAAAGTAGCAAAACTTGACTAACTCCAAACATATCAAAGTTTACACTTAAAAAGGTCACAAACGGCATTTTAAACTCAATAGGAGTGGTCCCGAGTCCTAATTCGACCGTATGCAAAAAGTAGCTTTCCGGACTAAATTTCGAGTATCGATAAAATATTTAAATATAAAAATCGATAAATATGCGGGTTGTTACAATAAATGTGATAAAAAGAAATGAGACCAAAATAAAATTTGGAAAATATAAATGTAATGAATCTAAAATAATATTAACTGTGTTGGTTAAGTAATAAATTGATTCAATATTAAGTTGTAACCGAATAAAAATCAAATTCGGAATTAATTTGCAATCAATTGGATTAATCGCAGCTGACATTTGAACATTGTATTTACTGGAATAATTGACACTAAATTGATATGTGAATTAGCTTTTAGTTAATGTATAAATCAAAGGGATTAATTGCAATTAAATGGATTTAGTATTTAAAGATTTTGTAGATATTTATTTAGATGAAATTGAAGCCACTATATGAGTATGAATCTAATGTAAATTTTGACTTATGGAATGGACAATTGATATTAAATGAAAGGAATAAAATTTAAGTGGATCAATAAATTGAAATTTAATGAAATCAAACATCTAAATGTTATGTTAATAGAAATTTAAAATGGAATCTGAGAATATTTATATGACAGATTTTGAGTCAAATGTTGATTTCATCAGTGTAATATTGAATTTAATAATAAACGAAGTTTTAACTTATATTTTTTAAATTTAATGAAATATGGAAATTAACACTAAAATGGATAGATTTATCAACTTCCAATGTACATCTAAACTTGTTTAAACTTCTACAAATGATTAAGAAATATAAAAGGGAATTTCTGAAATCGATAAATTTGGCAACTTTCAATTAACTTTCAATTGTTAAACTATTGTAATTGATTTAGAAACATATAGAGTTGCTTATTTATTTGAAGTTAAATTTTGGAAATTGGGTTATTTCAATTTAATGGGAATAAAATGTTAAATGTTACGTTAATGGAGTTTATGTTGAAAATTTAGAATAACAATCTATTAGACCATTAACCAATGCTAATTTATCTACTTGGTGATAATGGAGTGAATAAAATGATTTAAAAACCAAACAAATGAAATATAATACTTAATTTTACGTTAATAGAAAGTTAGATGGAATGTAAGAATATTCTGATAGTTTGCAAATTCAATGAAATTTTTATCCGTTTAAGAATAGTGAATTGAATAATAGATATGAAACGAAATGTGACGCCCCTCCTCTATACCCACGCTAGCCAAGAACGCTACGGTGTAGTGCTGTCAACTAGCACGGAGAATAAGGCTGTTGAGGAGCGACCATCCATGTGATTGCTTATCACATGGTGGCTAAAAATAATCTTCGGAAACAAACATAGAAATAAGCATAACACAAACCAGTCACAGACATCCATATCACAAAGGCGGAAGAAGATATGAATATATAACTAACACATGAAAGTGTACATCATAGTAGTGGTTAAAAAGATCCACAATAATACAAAAGATTAGCAACACGTGCTATACAAAAGAATACAACTATGAGTTTATATCTCAAGTGTATACAACAAAAACTGCTAATCTAAATAGTTAGCCAAAAGTCAGAGTAGCAAATCCCGAGAAGAAGTGAAGAAGAAGCACCTGTAACACTCGGTCTGACCCGAGTATTATTTAAGAAAATAATAAACGGATCAGTCTAGCTATAAATATCAGATGACATGGTATAAAAAAAAAGATATGGCATAAAGATATGGCATAAAGATATGGCATAAACATAAAATATCCATACTGACATACTACTATAAGTATGCAAATGATGATCAACAGAAGATCAATCAATAAGAGATAAATTAATATAACAAGAATCTTCTCAAAGATCCAAAGAGGCATCATACCCTAAACTTGTACTCATAACAAGTCAATGACATAAATTCCAGAAATCAACACAAGAAATCTAGAAATCACAAAAGGGAAAGAGGCCTATCACATGACGGTCCAAAGACCATGGGGAGCTACCCTATATGGGTGAGTCGGAATCACCCAAATGAGGTCTAGGCTAACCAAAAAGCAAAAAGGTATGTGTGAGTGGAATCACACAAATGGTGTCTAGCCTAACCTCGCAACAAAAAGGTATGTGTGAGTGGAATCACACAAATGGTGTTTAGACTAACCTTGCGGACAAAGATATATATGTGAGTCGGAATCACACCCGTGAGGTCTAGTCTAACCTTGCAAACAAAGAGACATCACAAATTGCTAGTCTAAATCATAAAATGATCGTCATGATCAACGAAAAGTGTAAATTACACTAAGCTAGTAAATATAAAAGTTTATCTTCGTGTCCCATAACCTCTTGCTTAACTTAAATATTTACGAACAAACTGTAAATCTTCATAGAAAATTGTCACAAGAGGTTCAATCGAGCAAGTCCAAGAATTAACCGACGAAGTGAACGCCAGCGTTTCATACCACTTGTTTTACTAAGCCGTTTAATTGGATTTCTCATCCGAGTGATGTAAAGGTTTGTACATACTAGTAGATTGGAAAACGGTTTAAGAAAAGAGCTTTGTTATGAAAATAGAGTTGAAATCATTTTGTTGAAAGATTTTTGATATTTACTACTAGTATTGAAACCTTCAAATTTCTAAAGTTGTTATGCCGCCTTTTTAGCAAGGCCGTGATACCATAAAATCGACCGAGAAGCCAAAGATAGTTTGTCTCGAAGAATGGCCAACTCAGCATCTCAACAAAGCAAGTTCTTTTGAATGTTTTTCAGATAAGATCCCCTATGGATGGGGGTCCAGGGGGGTGGCAACCCCCAAGGTGGGGGTGCGGGGGAAACACCCCCGCTACGGGGTTCGACCTAGTGAAGACCTAAGGGAGGATAGGATCGAGCGACTCAAGAAGATCACGACCTGTCATTAGCACGGTCTAGCGATCTAAATAGAACGGCCTAAGGTTGAAGGCCTAGCGACTTAATGTCCAGCGACCTACGACCTAATGGATTCAAGCAGGGTCAAGGTGGAACGATCCAACGGCACGCGGCCTAAGTGGTTTATCACTCGAGCGACCTAACGGTTTAACCCTCAAGCGACCTAACGGCATATAAAGGTCAACTGACCTAGTGAAAGCAAACAAGTCATGCGACCTAACGAGTAGACAATCTAAGGTCTTAACGACCTAACGATTTAAGGGTCTAACGACCTAAAAGTATAAAGGTCATGCGACCTATCGGTTTAAGAGGCGAGCGACCTAAGTGTTACGACCTAAGAGTCGAACGAATTAGCGTGGAAGCGACCTAAAAGCCATAGGACCTAACGACCTAAGGTCGTACGACCTAGCGACCTAAAGGGGTTAAGCATCCCAAACGTGGCCGAGAGGAATAAGGTCGGGAACGACCTAACTACTGTACGACCTAGCCATACTGAACGACCTAGCACCGAGAGCCTTATCCAACAGAGGGAACGACCAACGAGTTACGACCCAACGACCTATGACCCAACACCCAACCGACCTAACACCGGACGACCTAAGGGCGAACGAAAATTTGCAGGCCGAGGGTTTCCAGGCAGTGCGACCTAGGTGCAGTTTTTCACCAAAAACACAAGAAATTGGAATTTTTTCGCCAATCCAATCCAAACCAAATGCAAGTGTACATGCAAAAGTGATAGGGAATCATTCCCAACAGTCCAAGATAGTTATAGGCTAGAATTGTGAGATAAAAATCTCACCTTTGGGCCAAAAATGAATGAAAATGAAGCTTTGAAGCAAAGCAAGAATCAATCCACTTTAACCTCAACACAAGAAGCTTGAATATAATATCTTCTCTTTGAATTTGGAGTTGAAAGATTGATTTGAAGTAGAAGCCTAGGTTTGAAGTTTTAGTTTCCCTTTCCACTCACTATTAATGCTTGAGCTAGAGTTTGGTAGGAATTTATGAAGAGTGAGGAGAAGGAGAGAAGTGGGCTTGAGTTATAATGGCTAGACTAACCCAAAGTCCAAAGCGGGAAAAGTTAGTGAAATTTCACTAACGTCAAACCTATCAATGTTTATACTTAAGAAAATTATAAACGGCATTTCGAACTCAATGGAAGTGGTCTCGAGTCCTAATTCAACCGTTTGCAAAACGTAGCTTTTCGAACCAATATCCGAATAACGATAAAATATTTAAACAAAATATTTAAATATATAATCGATAAATATGTGGGTTGTTACAGTAGCCCCCAATGGAGAGCAAGATTTACCTCTTTCTAGAGGTCCCTTTTTATTTCAGCTATGTAGGGCGGTAGATCATGACAACTGTCGGGGCGGTCTTGTTCGGGACTGTCCAGTAAGGGATGGTTCTGGCTTTGTGTTGCAGGGCAGCGGGCATACTCCTCGGTACGTTGATCTAGGACATGTACTATAACGGGCAGTACCCCAGTAGCCCTGCCGTTGTGTGGAATCCAAAATCCAATAAGTGCCTGTACGGTTTTGATTGTGCCCAACTATGTTGGAACGTGAGATGTAAGCATTCCATCTATTTCTGTATTTTATTTTGAAAACCCTAGATACTGTTATAATATCACTGGATTTCCTATCAAATGTTTTGGTTAGCGTAAGGTAAAAACTTACCCATGTTTATTTGTGGGGAGTCTTACGTGATACCTTTCTTTTCAAAGGATTTTCTAAAGTTAAGAAACTTTTAACCGTTTACTCACACCAGACCACTGCCTGACCCTAGTGTTTATTTTCTATTTTATTAAACTCTTGGGTACTCATATTACATATGAGTAGTCAAGTGATTCATGTTTGCTTTGATGGTTTATGGAGGAGATATAGAGCAGGTGGCTTCAGCGTGTAGATATATATAGAGTTTTCCGTTGTATTTGAGTTGCTTCTGTTTCTGTGATGTACTTGAGTTGAAATATCTAGACAGGTGTTATAACTATCTTGTTTGTTTCGTATGAGCTGTATAACTTTGATGAATATGATACTATGTAATATTTTATTTGATTAATATAATTTATTCGTTCTGCTGTGAGATTCTGATGTTGTTTGGTTCTTTCTTTTCTTTCTTTCCTCTTTTCTATCCCTTTCTTTCTTCTTAATGATACGTCTTTCTGTGTTATGAAAGGCGGGTCGTTACGAAAAGTTTTGAGTGGGGGAGAGTGTAACGACCTGGAAATTTTCATAGATATAACTGGTTAATTTAATTGGATCTTTTTAATTAAATTTAGAAAGAAATAAAAATCTTATAATTTATATTTGAGGGAATGTTAGAAATTAGATGTAGCAATTGTAATTAAAATTAACAATTTAAAATAAAATTGAAGTTAATTGAAATAATGTAAATTGTCTTACTTGGTTGTAAGTTTAATATAAGAAACAAATGGAAATGTTGAATTAGTGAACCATTAATAAAAATATTAACTAGAATGGTATTCAAATTAATATACTAATGGAAAGTGTAAATGGTTGCATTTGGGTATAAAATTTAAAATAAGTAATCAAAGGTAAGCATTTAATTAACCAATGCAACAATATATTGATTAATAGTAACTGCATGTAATTTTAGTCAATAATGTTAATGCAAGGTAAACAATACTAATTAAAGTTAATAATAAATGAATGGAAGGAAATTCCAATTAATGAAAATAAATTTAAATGTAGGACTTAGTATAAATGCAAAATTATTAAATAAATGTAAGTGTTGTATAAATAAAGGAATTTGTATATAATTAACAATAATTATATGAATTTGGTATATTGTATGAAATTATAATAATGGGTTGAGGTGTGATAAACTCAAGTGTAACCTTAGCTTGTAAACAATTATTTTAAGTTGCCTGTTGAATTAGTGGATTGAATTGGAATTTAAATTAAATTTTTATGAATATAAATATAGGTTACATAATGGAATGAGAATATGGCAAGTAAATGAAAGGCAAACAATAGTAACCAGTTTATAGCGTAATAATAAGCATAATATAAAGATGGGAATTTAATTCAAATCAATGGAAATAATGTAGATAAGTAATTATAATGTTTATTGTTGATAATAAATGTTACTTTAATGGTAATTAATAATAACGGAAAGTGTGAATGTAAATTTAAAAGGAAACATAATTTTATTTATAAGGTAGTAATTGGTGTAACAGAAAGCACGAGTCCAAGTAAATAAATGTTATTGAGAATATTAATTGTAATTAATGTGAATCAAAGTAATAGTAACGGTCGTAAGTTACTATTTAATTGTCCTATTAATATGTTGTAACTATTATATTTAGGAGTGAGATTTTATTATAAGTAAATAAAGGTAAGTATTGGATGAATATATGAATTAATGTATGGTTTATGGTAATAGAATAAATTCATAGGATGTAAGTAATTGTAATAAATAATTGAAATGATAAGCCTAAGTGAAATTTTAAGGCTATTGTAACAATCATCATAGATTCATTTAAATGAAAATAAATATCTCATTAATGTGGGTAAGAACTGTAATTGTAAAGTGTAAATGTAATAAAGCAACGGAAATGCATATTTTATTCCTAAGTTAATATAAAGGAATGAAACCTATTGAATGAATTAATTGATTTTCTAATTTCAACAAATGTATATATTTTACAACTTCAATATATTTGGAAATAATAATTAATACAAAGGGAAGCTGGAAATTTGAATATATAAATGGAATGAAATGTGAGACAAGTGTTAACTGCGATATAAAGTAATAATAGACTCAACTAAAGGGTTGGAATTGAATCTAATCAGTTTAATTGGAATTTATTAAAATTAATTGGATTCAATTTACAATAAAGGGATTATTTTAAGTAACAAAATAGATACTATAATTGGTGAATTAATTTACTTTAAATTGATATGGGAATTGGTTTTTAAGGATTATAAATTACTAAAGTAATAAAAGATGATAAAATTTATGAATTATAAAATTTCAATTTAAATAGTGATTTAATTTATTTAATATTAATTTATTTAATTAACTGGAAAATAGCCATTTTGGCAACTGACTCGGATTTCGACGAAACCAGCTTTATCGTGTCCGTAACGGTGAACTATTGTAGGATTTCAAGTTTCATAGCAACGGACGTGTCGTTTGATCGTATGAGCTTGAAACGCTGTAACAACCCGATATTTTCAACCATTCGCATCCGCACATGTCGAACTTGAATTGCTCAAAATACTGTGTTGTAAATAAAATTTGGTAAATCTCAGAATATACAGTAAATACATAATCACAGACCACAGACATAGAGTAAATAATAACGCAGCGGAATTAAAGAGATAGTATTTCATGAAGCAACTATATAAAAATAAGATACATCCGAGTTAAACAAGATACAATAGAAGAGTAACAAGATGCATCAAGTACAAATCAGAACACATCAATAAAATCACTGGATACAGAAAGAAAAATAGATGGCTGGATCTTCAAGGAAAGCTCCAACTCCGAAGGTGAATCTTGAATGCTAACTCACTCAATCTGACTCGAGCGCAAACCAAAACACAAAACACTCGAGTCGGTACATAAATACTTATGAACTGTAAATCAACGCAAGTGAACAGTAAAAAAATGCGACAGTGACTTAAAGGATGCTTGGGATCGCCCATCCTTTAAGGATCCGTTAAACTATTTATTATGTAGTAATATTTCGCTATTATAATAATGTCTATAGTAAAATAAACTTAATTTAAAATAGTGTTACGGGCTTACCCATATCACACTTTACATATAATAGTCCCAGTAGTCCATCCAATATCATAATATCTCCAGATCGAAAAACTATCATAGGATACCACAAGGGCTGCGGGAGAAAAACAAACTCGTAGTAAACGCTCGGTATGGTAGGTGACACGGCACACAAGGCAATGCCAGGATAGATATACCAATTACGCACACAGACTGGTGGTAACGCAACAACCACATACGCCCACCTAGGAACACACTCCCATATCAAAATCGGAGGATGGCCATCTAATCAATCACAAGTAAGAGTATAATAACGTAGAAATGTGTCCGACCAGAGGAGCTACCCCTTTTGGCCCGAGATCGCTCCTGTTTTAGCCACCTTATACCAACTCACAGGAGTTGGGTCCACGTAATATACCTCAAGAACGACGCCACCATCCTACTTCATTCTCGAAACTCCACCGCGTACACGGTTGTTAAAGTTGTTTTTAGAGTTGGCAGAGAGTACGACAACTTCAGATCCCGGTCTCTTTAACCACCAAACGTTTTTATAACGCCATGGTCATTTAAAAATAGTTTATACTTCAAAAAGATCAAATCATTTCATTTCTGTAACGACCCAGAATTTTTAGAAATTAAAATTTGAATATTTAATTAATTTTAAATATTAATAAGTGAATTTATGAGTCGAATAAATTTTTATTTGAATTTTTGGATTTAATTGGATAATTAAATCGATAATTTAATACGTTAAATTATGGAAATAATTGAAAATTGGGTTAAATATGATTGAAAATGATTTGTAAAATTTTATTTTATCATATTGGAGTTAGAATGATATTTTAGAACTTTTAAAATCGAATTAAAAGTTAATTTGTGAAAATTGAATATTTTAATAATTTAATCGACTAGTGAAAATAGTCAATTTTTGAACAGTCTCAGAATTGAACGAAACTAGTTCCATTGGATCCTTAATAGTTAGTTATTACCGGATTTCAAATTTCGTGTCAATCGGAGCTATCGTTTGATCGTGGCAGCTCGAAACGCATCGATTTATTTTTAATTTAAGTTTGGCGACTGAAAATAGCCATTTTTCAAAAAGTCTCAGATTTTGACGAAACTAGTTTCATCGGATCCGTAATGTGATATTATTGTAAGGTTTCAAATTTCAAGTCAATTGGATTTACCGTTTGTCCGGTACGAATTAAAACGCCTAGAAATCGACTTAAATCGGTTTAATTCAAATTGAGCGTTTACAGCCATAACTCGCACAGATGTCCGAATTAGCTTTCGAAACCTGTTCCATTGTGTCCGGAACGCGGGATAAACCCTAGGTATGTCAGTTACGGCGCGTAAATCGGAGTTCGGAATTTCCGGAATGAATAGTGTTCGAAAATTTCCTATAAATAGCTCATTATTCACAAAATTAAGAAAAAAAAAATATAAAAACCTAAACCCTAGCCGGCCGCCACCATTTAAAACCTAAGGCCGAAAATCAATGACCTTCCTCCCTCCAAATCTTCAAATCCACTCATTTCTAGCAAAAGCTTCCAACAGGAAAGGTGTAGAGCTCTCCGAGATCGTCACATCCAACGGTGGATTCGCGTTAAAGTGGTTGGGATTCGCCGAAATTGGCCAATGAAGGCTGCAAGTTCGGTCACGTTTTTCGTGACGATGGGGGGGCCGAGCTTGCTCGTGCTTGGGGCGGTGGTGGGGCTCGTGTAGCTCGTTCGAATGGCATCTCCTGATCAGGGTATCGATGAGTGTTGGTGGTCGCGTGCATAAGGGAAGAGGGTCGATATTGGGTTCGGTTGTGCGTGGGTTTGCCTGTAGAGAAAACGTGGGGAAGAGAAGAGAAAGGAGGGGAGAGAAGCGTTGGATCTGGTGATGGACGGCCAGATTAGATTTAGGTTTAAATTTTTTTTTTATTTAAGTTGTGAATTAGTTATTAAATTTGTGTAAAACTTCAAATATTCATAACTTTTTCATACGAGGTCAAAAAAATGCAAACTCAGTTGCGTTGGAATCGTATGGACGAGCACTACGCGATGGAGTTGGTTTGGAGTCGTTTGGAGTTAGTGAGAATTTTGGGCAAAATTAAACGTCCGTTTAATTTTATTCGAAATAAAAGCTGAAACGGAAATTAAAATCAAGGTGAGAACTTCTCACTCAATCGAATCGGTTTTGATTTTATTTTAAATAGTTAGATTTAAAATATTTGAATGCATGTTTGAATGTTGATTGTTATGTATTGATTGTTAAAATAGACATTATACGCCGTTAGTAAGCGGATGTTATTTAATAAAAACATATACCGCGAATATTTCATAAACAGTGAAATTGGTATTATGTATAATATCAATATATATATATTGGCATATGTATATATTGCAGTTGATTGATTTCCCGTATTTTTTTGCGGATGAGACCCTATTACGCCGTTATTAAGCGGATAATATTTAATAAGAACATATACCCCGATAATTTCGTACTGGAACGAAATTGGTATTGTGCTAATGTTTTTGGATGCAGGAAACAGATTGGAGGGATCCAACTGGATTCCTCAACAGTATTTATTTAATTTCAGATATTTAGATATTTGATTGATTATCATATTGATATATGATATCGTTGTTGTCGTGATTGATTATTTGGTGTGTAGCATCATTGGACCCAGATTTTGGGATTTTTAAATGATTTTTAAAGTGATTTTTGAGAATATACTATATTTTTGGAATTGATCCGTTTTAAATAAATAAACGTTATAATTTTTAAAGTTATATAAATTATGATTTTGTGAAATATAGTTAAAAGATGATTTTTGAGAAATATGAACCAATGATTTTATAAAATAGTTTAAACTGGATTTTTGAGTTTATTATTAAAAGTTTGAATATAAGATTTATAAAATTTGATTATTTTATAAATCAAAATGGTGAAACTATAAAGGAAATTAAAGACGTTTAAAAGAATAATATAAATTGATTTATATTAAGAGATTTATAAACGGATATTTATAAATTAAAATATTGACTTATAAAACGAGTTTTTATAAGTGTTTGAATGAAGTGAAAATGAAATTCATAAATGAATGGAATTTATAGAATTATAAACTGTGAAGTTATAAAAGAAAATTTATAAATAGTAAGATTTATAAATTTGGTGAAATTATTTGAAGAATAGATTGGTTAGATAAATGGATCTTATAAGTTATAAGATTTATAAATTGGAAAGTCTCTAAAGGAACGATTTTGTAAATTAATCGTTTTATAAGTAATTAACTTATAATATGAACGTTTGGTTTATAATTTAGTTATAAACTGGAATAGGTGAATAAAGGAATTTATAAAAAGGAAGTTTTTATAAATAAATAGAAATGGAATTTATAAACGTTGTTTTATAAATCCGCAAACAACTTATTTTGATAAGTTAATTGTCATAACTTATTTAATGGAGTTATATTCACATTTTTGAATAGTGAATAATCCTTTGAATTAAAATGAATAAAAGGATGAAATTTGTTAACGAAGTTTATTCACATTTTTGAATAGTGAATAACACGTTAAAGAAATTGTTTTGGATTTGGTGTTTTAAATAGAATTAAAACGATCTAACGATGTTTTAAAATGTGTTGAGATTCGAAACCATAGATTTCAACATTTATAGTTGAAATAGACGTTTTCGAGAAATAAAAGGGAATGGTGGACTATAACACTATTGTTATAGTAAATGATTTCCGAAAGGAAGTGTTTTGTATAGTATTGGGATTTATATATCTATTTAAATTTCGAATCCCTATACTAGTGATTTTGGGTTGTCGTAACGATGTTTTACGTAACATTCGTTTTAGCCCAAATAAATATGTTAAGAGAATGATTTCCGTAAAAGAATGAAATATATACTTAATCTCGATTTAAGTATATTGAATATTTTCCAAGTGTTGAAAATAAATAAAAATTGTGAATTACTTATGAATAAATAAGTATGGAAATGTTTTTCCAATATAAAGTGAATATTAGAGAATTTATCTTTTTGAAGATAAATTGAAAATGAATATTATAAATCGAATTGAAGTCGTATATTCATTAATACTTTGGAATGTAAATTCACCAGTGAATTTATAAAAGAAGGGGGAATTGGTTTAAAAATAAATATGATTTATTTTTGAAGTATGAAATTATATATCTCTTGAAGATATTTTGGAAAATAAATAATTTGGAAAATTATTTGGAAACTGGTGATGTGTGCATATCCATTGATAGTTCAATAACCGACTATCAATATTTCCCTTTGAATGGGTAATTGATGTGATTTGTTTGAATGTGAATGCTACACTTATTTTTGAATAAGCGCTCACTATTCGGGTTAACCGGGAAAGGACCATGGGGTCGTATAACCCATTCCGAATATGTGATACGTCGTTGTGAATTGCATTTGAAGATCGGTGTTGAAGACCGAGTATTTGCGAAAGCGATAGGATGACCTATCGATTGTCTCTGCACTGGGTAGCTCCTGGTATAGAGATCTCCTAAGTGATGGGAAATTCGATCGGGATTGTGAATACCCGTATTGCAAGGGCTTCGTAAGAAGTGCCTTCGGTTCTGTTCGAGCCCGGAACAGACTTGTATGGATTGTATGTCTGACATTACAAGTTGAGATATAAAGCCGATTTCTTTCAAATATATTTCTGTTGGTGGCGGAGAATTTATTATTTTAGCTTAACACCCTTCTCTGAGACGTACGTGCTCAGAGGTTATATAGTTGAATGTTATCAGCGATATATTCCCAATTTGGTAATGTGACATGTTGAGTGATGCTGAAATGATCATTGTGTTGATTATTTGTGATAGGATCGTTTATTTGATCGTCTATCCTTGTGATCATTGTGTTGATCATTTGTTGACCCAAAGCATGGCTTTTGTATAAAGTATGTTTTTGTGGACGTGACTTCGTCGAGCCTCACACCCCGTGAATGGTCAAAACAGGAAAGATGCAGCAAGGTTATGAGGGGTAGCACCCTTTAGGATGTGTCCATTTCCTTCTGGAAAAGGGTGGTATCATGGTATGAAGCCCAGATACTTACTCATGTTGAAAACACTTTGTTATGATTGTGTGAATTGATTACGAGCGCTCGGTGATAAAGGTCCCAAAGGACCGGAGGATGGCATATTCGGTCAGTTGTTACTCAGTTAGGGGTAACCCGGCCTTGTGTTGGTAGAGATCCGGTTTGGTTCTCGGGGATGTCCATCCAGAGGCATTCTCATGTGGCAATGGGAAGTTCCTTGGCCTGACCATTTGTTGGAAATCCAAAGAAACAATACGTGACTTGTACGGTTTTAGTTGTATAACCTGCTATGGAATGTTGCGGTAACCTGCTATTGAACATAGTTAGCTATAGTAGGCATACGATAATGGTCGTATGTTGGCTAAGATTTATATTCTACTTTCGAAAATGAATTTTCCCTACACTATACACTAATAATAATATCAAATGTTCTTTTAAATGCGTATCAAGCATCTTTGACTATCATAAGGAGAAATCTCCTCCGATTCTGCGTTTGCATGTGTGTGTGTGCGGGAGGCCTTATGGTAGTCTCATTTTTAAAAGCATTGCGAATTGAATTTAAAATATTCTTCTATTTTGATTTTAAAGTAAATAAACTGTTTTGAGTTCTCACACCACTCACATGACTGACTTGGAGTTTATTATTTTCCTTCCTAAACTCTGGGTGCCCACCAATTTCCACACGGGCAGTCAAGAGTAAGGTTTATCAGGATATTCTGGATATTCTGGAGTTGCTGGAGGCAAGATGGATGGCATGACGTATTACTACTATATAGTATTTCTTTTTCCGCTGCATTGTTTGTTGTTGTTGATGTTGTACACTCTGATGATATGATGTGATGAAATGTAATGTAATGTAATAACTGATATAGTTCTTTGTTTAAAGATTATTCATTTATTATTATATGTTGTTCCGCTGCGAATTGTGAGATTCTGATGTTGTTCTGTTGTTTTCTATTCCGTCCTATTTTCTTCTGTTTTTCTTTTTCCTCTTTCTTCTATTTCTTCTATGTTAAAATTTCCTATTTTCTATTTTCTCTTCCCTCTTCTTTCTACCTTCTTTTCTACTTTTTCTTTTCTTAAATTCTTTTTAAAACCCTCAGTGTTCGGTTTTCCGTCGTTCGATTCCTCGGCAGTCGATAAAGTGAGTGTCGATGTCGAATTTTCGAAAGTCGAAGAATCGTGTCCTGACAATGTGGTATCGGAGCTTATGGTTAAGCGACAACCATGGTTCTGTTGGGTATTACTCATTAGAGATAGAGTCAGTAGTACTCTAGAATGAGTTGAGTGTAATAATAGCTATGGGAGCGTATTTGTTAGTGAATATAAAAAATTGTTTTATATTGTGATGATTGGTTTATTTAGTGGTATATGAACTTTCGTCAGCGTGGTTCGCAAGACTATGCCGAAGGGGTTTCTAAACACTTAAATAGAACAATTCGGCACAATATTGATTTTAAAAATTGGGTAAATGAAATAATTTTACCTTGATTATATTTTATATATAAAGAAATAATTTTTCAGAATTATTAAAGTGTATATAAGTTGGTTGTTTAGTTGTTTGAATAATCTAAATAAAAGAATTATAAGAATTGAATTATAATTAAAGTGATTTACAATTGTGAAATAAACTTATATATATAAGAAGTGAAACTATATGAATATATTTATGAATGTGAATTGTAAATATAAAGTGATAAATATAAACTTAAGTTATGTAATAGAATTCAACTTTAGAAATTGAATTGAATTAATGGATTGAATGATTAATCAATTAAATGTAAATTAAATTGGATATGGAATAATGAATATAAGTGTTAACTCATTAAAATCTAATGTTATTAGAAGTTGAAAGATTGAATGTTAATCAAGTTAATTAAACCAATTGATAAGCAAAGGAATTTGGTTGCAATTAATATACTTTGGTTGTTATATGATTGTTAGTTGATTGTATATAATTCATTAAGTGTTAATGAAATTGAATTAAGGAAATTGGAAACTAAAGTAATTGGAATTCAATTTGAAATTAAATGAATTTGAATGGAATTGAATTTGATTTGGAAGTGAACCAACTTGAATATGAATTAGTGAATATAAACTAATTGAAAATGAATGTTAGAAAAAAAACATCCACTGTTAAATGAATCGAATGTGATTAAATTGAAAACCATTTCATTAAATATTAATGAGAATATGGTTGAATATATATTGCTATTGAATGCATTGCTATGTTGACATATATAGTTATTATGTTGCTATATGTTGTATATTGATACTATTGTCTATATGCATGATTCTCATGTTGTTTGTTGAGTGATTAGTAGGTGCGGATCGCGTTTGCTTCGCATTTGGAGCTCGCTTTCGCGCTATATTAGCCGTATATGCTTGCTAATAAAATATAAGGTGCATATCTCGGATTACATACAGTACTTTTACACTTTTTTCCCTGCGGGATGCCTCATTACTTGATGAGATGTATATTTGTGATATATATACTGTCATTTTTTTTTCGGATCGAGCCGCGCAAAGGAGACTATGGCGAATTTTTCCGAAAATTTAAGGCGTTAGAAAAATTTGAGAAAATTGGAAAAATTTTGAAAACTTTAACTTTGATTTGGAATTGAAAGTTAAACAATAGTAGTTGTTTTTGAAAAGATAACTAAGTATGATTTGAAAACTTAGTAAAGTATTATAAGAAGTTTAATTATGAATTTTGGGAAAATTAATAGAATTCTATAACTTTTCTTACTTGTTAATTTCGAGGACGAAATTCTTTTAAGTGGGGAAGATTGTAACGACCCAGAATTTTTAGAAATTAAAATTTGAATATTTAATTAATTTTAAATATTAATAAGTGAATTTATGAGTTGAATAAATTTTTATTTGAATTTTTGGATTTAATTGGATAATTAAATCGATAATTTAATACGTTAAATTATGGAAATAATTGAAAATTGGGTTAAATATGATTGAAAATGATTTGTAAAATTTTATTTTACCATATTGGAGTTAGAATGATATTTTAGAACTTTTAAAATCGAATTAAAAGTTAATTTGTGAAAATTGAATATTTTAATAATTTAATCGACTAGTGAAAATAGTCAATTTTTGAACAGTCTCAGAATTGAACGAAACTAGTTCCATTGGATCCGTAATAGTTAGTTATTACCAGATTTCAAATTTCGTGTCAATCGGAGCTATCGTTTGATCGTGGCAGCTCGAAACGCATCGATTTATTTTTAATTTAAGTTTGGCGAGTGAAAATAGCCATTTTTCAAAAAGTCTCGGATTTCGACGAAACCAGTTTCATCGGATCCGTAATGTGATATTATTGTAAGGTTTCAAATTTCAAGTCAATTGGATTTACCGTTTGTCCGGTACGAATTAAAACGCCTAGAAATCGACTTAAATCGGTTTAATTCAAATTGAGCGTTTACAGCCATAACTCGCACACATGTCCGAATTAGCTTTCGAAACCTATTCCATTGTGTCCGGAACGCGGGATAATCCCTAGGTACGTCAGTTACGGCGCGTAAATCGGAGTTCGGAATTTCCGGAATGAATAGTGTTCGAAAATTTCCTATAAATAGCTCATTATTCACAAAATTAAGAGAAAAAAAATATATAAAAACCTAAACCCTAGCCGGCCGCCACCATTTAAAACCTAAGGCCGAAAATCAATGACCTTCGTCCCTCCAAATCTTCAAATCCACTCATTTCTAGCAAAAGCTTCCAACAGGAAAGGTGTAGAGCTCTCCGAGATCGTCACATCCAACGGTGGATTCGCGTTAAAGTGGTTGGGATTCGCCGAAATTGGCCAATGAAGGCTGCGTGTTCGGTCACGTTTTTCGTGACGATGGGGGGGCCGAGCTTGCTCGTGCTTGGGGCGGTGGTGGGGCTCGTGTAGCTCGTTCGAATGGCATCTCCTGATCGGGGTATCGATGAGTGTTGGTGGTCGCGTGCATAAGGGAAGAGGGTCGATATTGGGTTCGGTTGTGCGTTGGTTTGCCTATAGAGAAAACGTGGGGAAGAGAAGAGAAAGGAGGGGAGAGAAGCGTTGGATCTGGTGATGGACGGCCAGATTAGATTTAGGTTTAAATTTTTTTATTTATTTAAGTTGTGAATTAGTTATTAAATTTGTGTAAAACTTCAAATATTCATAACTTTTTCATACGAGGTCGAAAAAATGCAAACTCAGTTGCGTTGGAATCGTATGGACGAGCACTACGTGATGGATTTGGTTTGGAGTCGTTTGGAGTTAGTGAGAATTTTGGGTAAAAATTAAACGTCCGTTTAATTTTATTCGAAATAAAAGCTGAAACGGAAATTAAAATCAAGGTGAGAACTTCTCACTCAATCGAATCGGTTTCGATTTTATTTTAAATAGTTAGATTTAAAATATTTGAATGCATGTTTGAATGTTGATTGTTATGTATTGATTGTTAAAATAGACATTATACGCCGTTAGTAATCGGATGTTATTTAATAAAACATATACCGCGAATATTTCATAAACAGTGAAATTGGTATTATGTATAATATCAATATATATATATTGGCATATGTATATATTGCAGTTGATTGATTTCCCGTATTTTTTTGCGGATGAGACCCTATTACGCCGTTATTAAGCAGATAATATTTAATAAGAACATATACCGCGATAATTTCGTACTGGAACGAAATTGGTATTGTGCTAATGTTTTTGGATGAAGGAAACAGATTGGAGGGATCCAACTGGATTCCTCAACAATATTTATTTAATTTCAGATATTTAGATATTTGATTGATTATCATATTGATATATGATATCGTTGTTGTCGTGATTGACTATTTGGTGTGTAGCATCATTGGACCCAGAGTTTGGGATTTTAAAATGATTTTTAAAGTGATTTTTGAGAATATACTATATTTTTGGAATTGATCCGTTTTAAATAAATAAACGTTATAATTTTTAAAGTTATAAAAATTATGATTTTGTGAAATATAGTTAAAAGATGATTTTTGGGAAATATGAACCAATGATTTTATAAAATAGTTTAAACTGGATTTTTGAGTTTATTATTAAAAGTTTGAATATAAGATTTATAAAATTTGATTATTTTATAAATCAAAATGGTGAAACTATAAAGGAAATTAAAGACGTTTAAAAGAATAATATAAATTGATTTATATTAAGAGATTTATAAACGGATATTTATAAATTGAAATATTGACTTATAAAACGAGTTTTTATAAGTGTTTGAATGAAGTGAAAATGAAATTCATAAATGAATGGAATTTATAGAACTATAAACTGTGAAGTTATAAAAGAAAATTTATAAATAGTAAGATTTATAAATTTGGTGAAATTATTTGAAGAATAGATTGGTTAGATAAATGGATCTTATAAGTTATAAGATTTATAAATTGGAAAGTCTCTAAAGGAACGATTTTGTAAAATAATCGTTTTATAAGTAATTAACTTATAATATGAACGTTTGGTTTATAATTTAGTTATAAACTGGAATAGGTGAATAAAGGAATTTATAAAAAGGAAGTTTTTATAAATAAATAGAAATGGAATTTATAAACGTTGTTTTATAAATCCGCAAACAACTTATTTTGATAAGTTAATTGTCATAACTTATTTAATGGAGTTATATTCACATTTTTGAATAGTGAATAATCCTTTGAATTAAAATGAATAAAAGGATGAAATTTGTTAACGAAGTTTATTCACATTTTTGAATAGTGAATAACACGTTAAAGAAATTGTTTTGGATTTGGTGTTTTAAATAGAATTAAAACGATCTAACGATGTTTTAAAATGTGTTGAGATTCGAAACCATAGATTTCAACATTTATTGTTGAAATAGACGTTTTCGAGAAATAAAAGGGAATGGTGGACTATAACACTATTGTTATAGTAAATGATTTCCGAAAGGAAGTGTTTTGTATAGTATTGGGATTTATATATCTATTTAAATTTCGAATCCCTATACTAGTGATTTTGGGTTGTCGTAACGATGTTTTACGTAACATTCGTTTTAGCCCAAATAAATATGTTAAGAGAATGATTTCCTTAAAAGAATGAAATATATACATAATCTCGATTTAAGTATATTGAATATTTTCCAAGTGTTGAAAATAAATAAAAATTGTGAATTACTTATGAATAAATAAGTATGGAAATGTTTTTCCAATATAAAGTGAATATTAGAGAATTTATCTTTTTGAAGATAAATTGAAAATGAATATTATAAATCGAATTGAAGTCGTATATTCATTAATACTTTGGAATGTAAATTCACCAGTGAATTTATAAAAGAAGGTGGGATTGGTTTAAAAATAAATATTGATTTATTTTTGAAGTATGAAATTATATATCTAGTGAAGATATTTTGGAAAATAAATAATTTGGAAAATTATTTGGAAACTGGTGATGTGTGCATATCCATTGATAGTTCAATAACCGACTATCAATATTTCCCTTTGAATGGGTAATTGATGTGATTTGTTTGAATGTGAATGCTACACTTATTTTTGAATAAGCGCTCACTATTCGGGTTAACCGGGAAAGGACCATGGGGTCGTATAACCCATTCCGAATATGTGATACGTCGTTGTGAATTGCATTTGAAGATCGGTGTTGAAGACCGAGTATTTGCGAAAGCGATAGGATGACCTATCGATTGTCTTTGCACTGGGTAGCTCCTGGTATAGAGATCTCCTAAGTGATGGGAAATTCGATCGGGATTGTGAATACCCGTATTGCAAGGGCTTCGTAAGAAGTGCCTTCGGTTCTGTTCGAGCCCGGAACAGACTTGTATGGATTGTATGTCTGACATTACAAGTTGAGATATAAAGCCGATTTCTTTCAAATATATTTCTGTTGGTGGCGGAGAATTTATTCTTTTAGCTTAACACCCTTCTCTGAGACGTACGTGCTCAGAGGTTATATAGTTGAATGTTATCAGTGATATATTCCCAATTTGGTAATGTGACATGCTGAGTGATGCTGAAATGATCATTGTGTTGATTATTTGTGATAGGATCGTTTATTTGATCGTCTATCCTTGTGATCATTGTGTTGATCATTTGTTGACCCAAAGCATGGCTTTTGTATAAAGTATGTTTTTGTGGACGTGACTTCGTCGAGCCTCACACCCCGTGAATGGTCAAAACAGGAAAGATGCAGCAAGGTTATGAGGGGTAGCACCCTTTAGGATGTGTCCATTTCCTTCTGGAAAAGGGTGGTATCATGGTATGGAGCCCAGATACTTACTCATGTTGAAAACACTTTGTTATGATTGTGTGAATTGATTACGAGCTCTCGGTGATAAAGGTCCCAAAGGACCGGGGGATGGCATATTCGGTCAGTTGTTACTCAGTTAGGGGTAACCCGGCCTTGTGTTGGTAGAGATCCGGTTTGGTTCTCGGGGATGTCCATCCAGAGGCATTCTCATGTGGCAATGGGAAGTTCCTTGGCCTGACCATTTGTTGGAAATCCAAAGAAACAATACGTGACTTGTACGGTTTTAGTTGTATAACCTGCTATGGAATGTGGCGGTAACCTGCTATTGAACATAGTTAGCTATAGTAGGCATACGATAATGGTCGTATGTTGGCTAAGATTTATATTCTACTTTCGAAATGAATTTTCCCTACACTATACACTAATAATAATATCAAATGTTCTTTTAAATGCGTATCAAGCATCTTTGACTATCATAAGGAGAAATCTCCTCCGATTCTGCGTTTGCATGTGTGTGTGTGCGGGAGGCCTTATGGTAGTCTCATTTTTAAAAGCATTGCGAATTGAATTTAAAATATTCTTCTATTTTGATTTTAAAGTAAATAAACTGTTTTGAGTTCTCACACCAGTCATATGACTGACTTGGAGTTTATTGTTTTCCTTCCTAAACTCTGGGTGCCCACCAATTTCCACACGGGCAGTCAAGAGTAAGGTTTATCAGGATATTCTGGATATTCTGGAGTTGCTGGAGGCAAGATGGATGGCATGACGTATTACTACTATATAGTATTTCTTTTTCCGCTGCATTGTTTGTTGTTGTTGATGTTGTACACTCTGATGATATGATGTGATGAAATGTAATGTAATGTAATAACTGATATAGTTCTTTGTTTAAAGATTATTCATTTATTATTATATGTTGTTCCGCTGCGAATTGTGAGATTCTGATGTTGTTCTGTTGTTTTCTATTCCGTCCTATTTTCTTCTGTTTTTCTTTTTCCTCTTTCTTCTATTTCTTCTATGTTAAAATTTCCTATTTTCTATTTTCTCTTCCCTCTTCTTTCTACCTTCTTTTCTACTTTTTCTTTTCTTAAATTCTTTTTAAAACCCTCAGTGTTCGGTTTTCCGTCGTTCGATTC
Source organism: Allium cepa (assembly GCA_030765085.1). Classification (NCBI taxonomy): domain Eukaryota; kingdom Viridiplantae; phylum Streptophyta; class Magnoliopsida; order Asparagales; family Amaryllidaceae; genus Allium; species Allium cepa. Next base: position 178,146,097 of record CM060946.1, read on the forward strand.
CTCGGCAGTCGATAAAGTGAGCGTCGATGTCGAATTTTCGGAAGTCGAAGAATCGTGTCCTGACAATTTCAAACTATATTCCTTTCAAAATAGTTTAAACTTCGAAACCAAAACCATTTTTATCTCAATACTATTTATCCAATCAAAATAGTTTATACTTCGAAACCAAAATCATTTTTATTTCAAAACTATATATTAAATCAAAATAGTTTATACTTCGAAACCAAAATCATTTTTATTTCAAAACTATTTATTCGATCAAAATATATTATACTTCGAAACCAAAAACATTTCAAACATATATTCATTTCAAAATCATAATGCTTTCAAAGTATAACTCTTTCGAAACCAAAAATACTTGAAACAATTACACTTTGAAAATCATAACATTTCAAAATCATACATTTGAAATCATGAAACATTCTTTTAATTATTTACACTTTACAAATTTATTCAATTAAACCAAAATGTCAAATTTCAAATTTAATACAAATCAAACCATCAGTTTCAATTCAATTCAGTTTCCTTACAAAACATTTAATCTTATGAATTTAAATATAGATTTTATCCACAAAATAAACTATTAAATTTTTAATGTACTTCAAGGCATTAATATCCCATATTTCAAAACTAAATTTTATAATTTCATATATCTCAAATTTAACTTCATTATTACATAGTTTTGAAATATTCATTTCATAAATCCAATATCATTTAAATAAAATCAAATTCCAAGTAAACCAAATATCTTTTCGAATAAATATAAACTTAAAATATTCTTTTATTAAAATTAAATATCATTCCAAATTCATATTCTTTCTCAAAATAAAAGATCAAATCATTTCCAACCATTTAAATCATCAAAATATCATGTCCTTTCAAAACCTCATTATTAAATCATTATTTGAATTCAATTTCAAATATTCGAATTTGAATATCGTTTTAAAATCAATTATGAAATTTATTTATTATTTCAAACATCATTACAAAATACATTTCAAAATTCCAATCAAAAATTCATTTATCCCATTTCATTCAAATTAACACATAACCAGTAAACCTTATTTAAATTCAAATTCAATTTAAATTCCTTAAAATTCAAATTCAAATATTAAATATATATTCAAACGTCTTAAATTTCACAAATAATCAATTCCAAAAGTTAAATCATTTAATACTTTAAAATATGACTCAAATAGTGATATTTCAAAGATTGTCAAAATATAGCAATGACATCATTTATAAAGTGCTATCATAGCTTAAAATTTCCAAAATTGCTTAGTTTAGGAACCACGGCATTTATAAAATGCCGTAATAGATATTTAGTTACTTCAAACATAGTTAAATTCAAAACAACAACATTTTTAAAGTGCTATCATAAAACTACAGCATTTTAGAAATGCTATTAATAAAATTCCATATTTTATTATAACTTCAAAAATAATAAAACTTCAGTTAACAATATTTAAACTTATAAATCATGTTTCTAGACTTCAAAATTTCACATTTAAATAATTTTAACATATGATTTATCACAACAAAATGTTATAATTAAATATCCAATTAAAACTCACTTTCATTTGTTAAGTCAAAATTCATTGTTTATTAGCTTGTAAATTCGATAAAACTTAACATTTTACTTCAAATATCATTTCAAAACTTTAAATTTAATTTCCATTATTTATTTACATTTTAAAATAAAATTTAAATTCAAAAATCACATTTACTTCAAATTTACATACTTAAATTCACAACTTCAAGACTTAATATCTAATATTCTTAAAACCATAAAATATATATTTTTAAATCAAAATTTCATACTTTTAAAAATACATATTTTGATAAAAAAAATCATTTAAAAATATAACACGGGGTCTGTATATAATTTTCTAAACTAGGTCAAGTGATACGGATATATATCATTTCAGTCCGTAATTTACAAAGAAAACCGAGTTCTATCATTTCAAACCCGCAATCCCAAGTAAATAAAAATCGCGCAGGCCTATCATTTCAGCCCATAACAATTTTTTCCTGTAACAACCCCCAATTTCGTACCATTCAAATCGACAATAATCCACACATGTCAGACTTGAATGATGCGAAATAACAGATTGTAAATAAATTTGGAGCAAATAAAATCAAATATACAGAATCACAGCCACAGAACAAACATAATAAATCGCAGCGGAATATAAAATAACATAGTAGTTCATGAAGCTACTATAACAGAGTCTCAAACCAAATACATAATACAGTCTGAAAACAACATAATAGAAATCCCAAATACATAGAAGTTCACTAAAACATGAGATAAACTAGAACAGCTGAAACAGAAGTAGATAAATATGTAGATAAGCAGAAATTCCAGTGAAAGACCAGCTCCAGGAAGAGAATCCAAAGCTGTGAATACTCAGGCTGACCCGAGCGTAAAGCAAAACACAAAACACTCGAGTCAGGACAATATATACTTATATAATGTAAACGAACTCAAATGAACTGTAATAAAGATACAAGTAACTTAAAGGATGTCTGGGACCGCCCATCCTCTAAGGATCCGTTAAATTATTTACTATATAGTAATTTTCGCTACTATAGTAATGTCTATATTAAAATAAACATACTTTTAAATAGTGTTCCGGGCTACCCATATCACCCTTCACACATAATAGTCCCAGTAGTCCATCCAATATCATGCCATCTCCACTCCGGGTGACTGTCAGAGGATACCACACGGGCTACGGGAGAAAAACAAACTCGTAGTAAAGGCTCGGTATGGTAGGTGACACGGCACACAAGGCAATGCCATGGTAGATATACCAATTACGCACATGGGATGGTTGTAACGCAGCAGCCACATACGCCCACCCTGAACAACACTCCAAAATCAAGGGGTGCACCCAAACAATCACAACAGTAATAGAATGGTATTGAAGAAGTGTGTTCAGCCATAGATGCTACCTCCTTTGGCCCGAGATCGCTCCTGTTTTAGCCACCTTATGCTAACTCACGGGAGTTAGGTCCACGAAATGTACCTTAGGAACGTCGTCACCATCCTACTTCATTCTGGAATCTCCACCGTGTACACAGTTGTTAAAGTGGTTTTCGGTATCGATAGAGAGTATGTCCATATCCGATCCCGGACTCTTTAACAACCAATCGTTATTATAACCCATAGTTATAATTTAAAAATGGTATTTATTTATCAAAAATCAAATATCATTTCAAATCCATTTCAAAATATCAAACTTATCATTTCATTTGAAAACATATTCATTTTATTCAATTTCAAAATACCATTTTAATTCACATTTCAAAATAGTTCAATTCCAAACAAATTACTTCATCTGAATCATTTAAAATGAAGTTATTACATAAAAAAATTAAATTATTAAATTTCCAAAAATTTCAACTTCCACGGTTCATTTATTCATTTAAATTTTATCAAAACAGTGAAAAATCAACTTTCGCAGCATTTGGAAAATGCTACAGAAAGTTATATTCAAAACAGTTCAATTTAACAAAAAGACAGCCTTTAAAATGCTGTAATAGAGTTACATTAGTTTCAAAGAAAATTTAGTATAATCAAACAATTATAGCATTTGTAAGATGCTATAGTAGCCATTAATTCAATTTAGCTATTTAGTTCACTTATCAACTACAACATTTACAAATGTTGTATTATCATTTACATTATAGCATTTCAAAAATGCAGTTAATTAACTTCAAATTTTCCATATAATTTCACAACAATTATGTTTTTCTTTAAATCACTTTTAACTTACAAAATCACTCACTTTTACTTTTATAAACACCATTTAATTTTCCTTAATTTCATGATATCATAAAGTTAAATTTCCATTTAAAAATTCATATTTAACACTAATTCACTTATTAAATTGCAATGTTCAATTTTAAATTCCTTACATTAAAAATTAAAACTAACACTTAAGTTCAAATTCTCAAATATAACTTAGTTTTATTTTTATTTACTTAACTAAAATTCACTTTTAAGTCAATTCCATGAATTTCCAATTTTAGTTATACTTTCAAAATTTCAACTTAACTATTCATTCATTTCACATTTCAACTTTATTAAAAATCATTAATATGATATAAAATCTCTTTAAATTCATTTAAATACAAATAATCATAAATTTATCATGATTTTATATTCAACTTAATTTTCAATTATAATTAAATCAAATTTTCCAAAATAACTTACATTTAGAATTTTCTAACTTTTTCATTAATTTATTTCACTTATAATTATTCAGAAAATCCATAATATTTTACAAAAATAATTTTTAATTAGATTTAAATCAAAATATTTTAATATTTACATTTCTAAAATAATTTTAAAATTTTTAGAAAACATACATTAACTACGGGTCTGTATATAATTTTCTACACTAGGAAAAGTGATACGGGTAATATATCATTTCAACCTGTAATTTACAAAGAAAATCCGGGTTTTATCATTTCAAACCCGCAGTCCCAAGTAAATGAAATAAATTTGAAAAACATTCAGGCCTATCATTTCAGCCCATAACGATTTTCCCTTATTCTAAAGTCCGTTCGGGTATTTATTATTTCAACCCATAGTGATTCTAATCTAAAGGGAACTTGTAGTGTGATTAAATGATAAAATAAAAAACAGAAATAATATAACAGTAACATATGATACAACAGGTGTTTAATCATGTGTGAACATCATATAATAGTGACATAGCAAATAAAATATGGTGATGCAGTTTACATATTCACAAGCGATCAATTTACTATTCATATAAGTATAAGACTGTCTGGTGAGAATAACTCACTGTTTTGAGCTGATGACACAATGACGAATTGCACAAACGGGGTCTACACAAGCACAAAAGCACGACACAGATACGAAATGGAGGAGCCAAAGATTAATTCCCTTGAATACAAATCAAACAAAACAATATAACAATTATAAGGTTTCAGACCAAAATACGATACACTATGCTAGAAATAACTTCATAAAACAAAGCTGAAATGCTTTGCACTTGCTTCCGACATCCCATAGGCTCGACCAGAGGTAGAGTATAGGTCTAAGACAATGGTTTTGGGTCAGGTCTGGGTTGTTAAGGTCGGCCTAACATGAGTTTGTTGATGTGAAAAAGTTATGAAGATGGAACAACAACACAACAAAGCATCACTACTAACAACATCACAAGTTTTCAAGCAAACAAGGCTCGGTCAAGGCTGCTGTGGTCACGGACAGAGGTGTGGGGTCTAAGGTGATGACATGGCAGAGGGTCCAAGTGGTGCTGGAGGTGGTGGAGGTGGAGTAGGCGACGGCCATGGGTGGTGGAAGTGGTGGATGTGGAAGCCGGTGCTCAGCTAGGTCAAGATGTTGGAGTTTGGTGAACTTGGTGAAGGAACTACCACGTAGGGTGGTACGGCTGGGGGTGGTCAGTGTGGAGGAGGTGTTGGTGGAGTGCTCAGGTGGTGGTGGTGGCGGCAGGGGCTAGAGAGGAGCATGGCCGATCCTAAGATATAGAAGATCAAGTGCAAATCATTATCAAAAAAACAATAAAAGTAAAAAAAAAAAAAAAAGAAGTTTTACCAAACTTGAACAAGAGGATGATGGCCGAATTTTTTTAGAAATGAGATGGGAAATGGTGTACGTGAATGAAGAATGGAGGTAGGAAGCTGAAGTATGTGATTAGTTATGGCTAATTGATGGCAAAAGTAAGTAAAAATGTGAAAAGGTGGGAAAATCAAAAGTCATTGGAAATAAAAAGTCACAAACCCTTTCAATTTACCTTTAATTATTTATATAAGTTTATGTAACTGAAATAATAATAATATCAGATAAAATTTCGAAATTTTAACAAAATATAAAAATATATATAATATTTATTAATTATATAAAGTAAAATTAGGGAAAATAGTTAAAACAGTGAACTAGACTAGAAAATTTGAAATTAAATGAAATAATTTTTAGAAAATTCATATAAGCTTGTAAAATATTTTTAAGCATAAATAATAACAAAAATAAAAATATATTCACAAAATAAATATTTTAAAAATTAATTTAAATATAATTTTTTTATGAGGAAAATAGCGGAAAATAGGAAAACAGCCCTTAAAAATAGGAAATCAACACAGTAAATTCTGGAAAAATTCTATTATTATTTTAAAAATATTTAGAGATGAAATTTCACAAATAAAAAAAACTTAAAATAATTTCAAAATGAAATAAAGTCAAATTTAAATATATAGTCAAAATCTAGGGTTGTTACACTCTCCCCCACTCAAATTTTTTCGTCCTCGAAAAGAATGGAAAGGAAAAATAAAGAGAAACAATCTCGATCATCAGTAATCCACTATACTTTGACCATATTAACAGATTTCCTTCTAAGCTGCTTCGTATCTATACCAACAATACGAAGTGGCTTCCTCTGAACAGTCAGGTTAGGCTCAATATCCAAACTATCAAGAGCAGAAGGCTGGACAATAAGAGATGGATCATGAAGATGACGACGAAGATGCGAGACATGGAATACATTATGCACTCCAGAAATCTTCTCGGGCAAATCCAGACGATAAGCCAAAGAACCAACTCTTTCCACAATGCGGAAAGGACCAATGAACCTAGGAGAAAGGTTCCCTCTACGACCAAAGCAAATGACATTCCTCAAGGGAGAAACCATAAGGAACACCTGATCACCAACAACAAATTCCAAATTCCGCCTACGCCTATCGGCATACTTCTTATGTCAATCCCGAGTGACTCTCAACCTCTTCTTAATCTCCTCAACTTTCTAAGAAGCTTCCAAAATCACTTCAGGACCACGAACCAAACGAATACCGGATTCAATCCAGCAAGATGGAGATCTACAAGGTCGCCCATATAAAGCAACAAATGGAGACATTTTGAGACTGGCCTGAATATAAAGATGGAATGAGATAGATAAAAAAGATCAAGAATGGACTGAAAACAGAAGATAAGATTATACCTGATAGCTATTATTGTAGGTAAATTCGGCAAGATGGAGATAATCTTCCCAAGATCCTCCATAGTCAAGCACACAAGCACGAAGATGATCCTCGAGAATCTGATTTACTCTTCTGTTTGACCGTTGGTCTGAGGATGGTAAACAGTGCTCAGATTCAAATGAGTGCCCAAAGATTCCTGAAAAGCCTTCCAGAACTGACTAGTAAAAATAGGGTCACGATCACAAACAATACTGAGAGGAACACCATGGAGACGAACGATCTCTCTCATGTAAATCTCAGATAAACTAGAAGCAGAACAAGTAGACTTGACCGGAATAAAATGAGCGGACTTGGTCAGTCTATCCACAATAACCCAGATACTCTCATTGCCCTTCCGAGTCCTCGGTAAACCATCGATGAAATCCATGGAAACATGTTCCCACTTCCAATTAGGAATCTCAAAGGGCTGCAACAAACCAGGGGTCTTCTGGTGATCGGCTTTGACTTGCTGACAAGTCGCACACCGACTAACAAAGATAGAAATATCCCTCTTCATCCCCTTCCACCAATAAAGCTTCTTCATATCATGATAATCTTCGACACACCAGGATGAATAGAAAGTCTGGATCGATGATTCTCCTGAAGAAACTCCTGCCTCAAACTATCAACCTTCGGAACACAAATCCTGCCATTAATCCTTAATATCCCTCTATCATCAATCTGAGCTCCACTACTACCACTACTACCACCAACTCTGCTACGAACACTCTCTTTCATCAATCTAAGCGTCTCATCCTCATCCTGCTTAGCCATAATCCGATCCAAAAGAGGAGAAGAAGAAACAACAAGCTGACACAATAAAGCTTTCTTCTGACTCAGAGCATTGGCAACAACATTAGCTTTACCGGGAGTATAGTTAATGTCGAGGTCGTAAGAAGCCAGAAACTCAAGCCAACGAACTTGCCTCTGATTCAGATCCTTCTGGGAGAAGATATATCTCAGAGACTGATGATCTGTGAAAAGCTCAAACTTGGTTCCAAGAAGATGATGCCTCCAAAGTTTCAAAGCAAAGACAACAACAAGTAACTCTAAATCATGAGCAGCATAATTTGCTTCATGGGTTTTCAACTAACGGCTGGCGTAGGAAATGACCCTACCATCCTGCATGAGAACAACACCCAAACCCTCACGACAAGCATCAGTATAAACTGTAAATCCCTCACTTCCATTCGGAACGGTAAGAACTGGTGCGGAAGTTAGCTTGCTCTTCAACTCACTGAATGCAGCCTTACACTGATCACTCCAGACAAATCTGGCATTCTTCCGAGTCAAAGCTGTGAGAGGTGCAGCAATCCAAGCAAAATTCTCAATGAATCTCCGGTAATAACCGGCAAGGCCCAGAAAACTACGAATATCAGATGGAGTCTTTGGAGTTTCCCAATCCTGGAATAGAATTAGGAGAAAATAAGGACAACAGGAAAAAAAGAATTATTAAAATGATAGAGAAAGAGAAGAAAGAAAGACTTACATTGATCGTAGCGATCTTGACTGGACCGACAGAAACTCCATTACTAGAAATAATATGCCCGAGATAACAGACTTCATCCTTCCAGAAATGGCATTTAGAAAACTTAGCCTTTAACTGATGATTTCTAAGAGTCTCAAGAACATATTTCAAATGCGACTTATGCTCATCCTTAGTCTTAGAGAAGACAAGGATATCATCAATAAAGACTAGCACAAATTTATTAAGCACATCACGAAATACACAATTCATCAAATCAACAAAGAAAGCAGGAGCATTAGTCAAACCAAAAGGCATGACTAACCATTCATAAAATCCATTCTCAGTGCAGAAAGCAGTCTTGGGAATGCTATCCTCAGCAACCCTGAGCTGATGAAAACCTGTGGCAAGGTCAAGCTGAGAGAAAATAGTGGCACCATGAAGCTGATCAAACATATCATTTATACGAGGCATTGGATCTCTGTTTTTCATAGTGAGCTTGTTCAGCTCCCTATAATCAACACACATCCGAAGAGAACCGTCAGATTTGGTGACAAAAACCACCGCAGTTCCCCATTCAGAAAATCTAGGCCTAATCAGACCTTTGGAAGATAAGTCTTCAATTTGCTTTCCCATCTCAACCTTCTCACGGGTGCCATTCTTCTAGGAGGAAGAACAATAGGTCGAGCACCAGGTATAAGATCAATCCAAAAGTCAATTTACCGCTTAGGAGGTAAAGAAGTGACTTCACCAAATACATCGGGATATAGTCTAACCATAGGAGTAGAATCGAGATCACTGGGAGAAGAATCCAAAGAATAAATAAAGTTGCCAGCAAAATCCTGAGGCATGCGGCACTGAATAATCAAGGCATTCCCATAACATCAAAGAGACGAACAGACCGGGCTTTACAAGAGATATGAGCATCATGATTCACTAACCAATCCTGACCAAGCAATGAATCAAAGGCACCGAAGCCCAGAATATAAAATTCACCACTAAAGCGATGATCAGAATGGAGAAGTTTCACCTCTCGACAAATCCGGTTAATGTTAGCAGGACCCCCAATAAGATTTGAAACACATAACGGAACAGAAGTATACTCAGGAGAAAGGAGATGCTCAAACTTATCACACAAATCAACAGAAACAAAACTATGTGAAGCACCAGTATCAAACAACACACGAACAGGATGATGAAATAAAGTAAATGAACCCTGGAGTGTACCTTGGTCATCACTAGGAGCAGAAGTAGGTGGAGGAACTGGAGATGAGGCAGAAGTGACAGCAAATATACCAGAAGGAGTACCCCTCTGCTGGGTATAGCAATCCTTCTTAAAATGACCGGGCTGGACACAGATATGGCATAGATCACATCTAACTGACTGAACAGGTGGAGGAACAACAGCACCAGATAAAGTAGGACAGCTATTGGCATAGTGCCCTCTCTGGTCACACCTAAAGTAAGTGATGGAGGAGAGATCAACTGGTTGCCTCTGAGCAGGAGCAGATGATGAACATCCCAAACCAGGACGCTTCGGCCAATTCTTCTTCTACTGCTGGAAATTTGGCTTACGCTTCTTGGAAACTGCAGAGGAAGACTGAGCACCAAAAACAACAGGACCTTTGGATGTGGGATTCTCATAGCGAATAGCCATATCCATGAACTGGGTGAAAGAACCATGAACATGAGAAATGAGGCGACTATAATACTCTGGACTAGCACTAGAAATGAATTTCTCATTCTTCTTAAGAGGAATATCAGTTAGGCTAGGACCGAATTTGGAAAGTTCATTGAACTTCCTCTCATACTCAGCAAAAGACATGGTACCCTGCTTCAAATCCATAAACTCGCGATAAAGCTGAGATTTTCCGGCTTCTAGCATCCATTTTGCCACAAAAGCCTCCTTGGAAAAGAGATACAGAAAAAAACTTAAGATAGATTCAAAGGAAGAAAAATATAGGAACAAAATTAAGACAACACAAAGGATACCTAAACTGCTCCCAAATGAGATCAGCCTCAACGGTGTTAGCCGTAACGGACTCCCGCCAATCTAAAGCAGAATCATGCAACTGCCAGGCTGCTAGCTGATGCTTCTGAGCATCAGTAATGTCAAGACCATTAAATATCCTTTCAAGACTCCGCAACCACTGCTGAGCCTCAATGATAGTCTCTGAACCGGTGAATGGGGTTCCACCTAGTTGAGAGAATTCCTTACAAAGAACAGTGAACGTGACTGAGCAACAGGTTGAGGAACTAGGGCAATACCACGACCCCTACCTCTAGCATTTCCTCGATTCATCCTGAAAAATATCAAGAATGAATTTAGGACAAGAATAAAGACAAGCCAAAGATAAATTAAGATAAGGCAAGATAATACACTTGGATGAATATCTTAAAGAAAGAAAAATCCTATCATGGTAGATATGAAAGAAAGGAAAGTTAGAACACATTTGAAAATCCTTTAAAAGCAAGAAAATTTTATATATCAAAATAATCTTTGAAAATCCTTTGAAAACATTTTGAAAAATCATTTTATACTTTGAAAATACGTCTCTCACAAAGATATGATTCTGAGATTGATTTCACTCATTCTAGGGTAGAAATACCCTATCTCTAATGAGTTTTTGCTCCGCAGAGGCAATGGTTGCCAAAACCAAAGCTCTGATACCAACTGTAACAACCCCCAATTTCGTACCACTCAAATCAACAATAATCCACACATGTCAGACTTGAATGATGCGAAATAACAGATTGTAAATAAATTTGGAGCAAATAAAATCAAATATACAGAATCACAGATACAGAACAAACATAATAACTCGCAACAGAATATAAAATAACATAGTAGTTCATGAAGCTACTATAACAGAGTCTCAAACCAAATACATAATACAGTCTGAAAACAACATAATAGAAATCCCAAATACATAGAAGTTCACTAATACATGAGATAAACTAGAACAGCTAAAACAGAAGTAGATAAATATGTAAATAAGCAGAAACTCCGGTGAAAGACCAGCTCCAGGAAGAGAATCCAAAGCTGTGAATACTCAGGCTGACCCGAGCGTAAAGCAAAACACAAAACACTCGAGTCAGGACAATATATACTTATCTAATGTAAACCAACTCAAATGAACTGTAATAAAGATACAAGTAACTTAAAGGATGCTTCGGACCGCCCATCCTCTAAGGATCCGTTAAACTATTTACTATATAGTAATATTTCTCTATTATAATAATGTCTACAGAAAAATAAACATACTTTTAAATAGCATTCCAGGCTACCCATGTCACCCTTCACACATAATAGTCCAAGTAGTCCATCCAAATATCATGCCATCTCCACACCGGGTGACTGTCAGAGGATACCACACGGGCTACGGGAGAAAAACAAACACGTAGTAATGGCTCGGTATTGCAGGTGACACGGCACACAAGGCAATGCCAGGGTAGATATACCAATTACGCATATGGGATGGTGGAAACGCAGCAGCCACATATGCCCACCCTGAACAACACTCCAAAATCAAGGGGTGCACCCAAACAATCACATCAGTAATAGAATGGTATCGAAGAAGTGTGTTCAGCCAGAGGTGCTACCTCCTTTGGCCCGAGATCGCTCCTGTTTTAGACACCTTATCCTAACTCACGGGAGTTAGGTCCACGAAATGTACCTTAGGAACGTCGTCACCATCCTACTACATTCTGAAATCTCCATCGCGTACACAGTTGTTAAAGTGGTTTTCGGTATCGACGGAGAGCATGTCCATATCCGATCCCGGACTCTTTAGCAACCAATCGTTATTATAACCCATAGTTATAATTTAAAAATGGCATTTATTTTTCAAAAATCAAATATCATTTCAAATCCATTTCAAAATATCAAATTTATCATTTCATTTGAAAACATATTCATTTTATTCAATTTAAAAATAGTTTAATTCCAAACAAATTACTTCATTTAAATCATTTAAAATGAAGTTATTACATAAAAAAAATTAAATTATTAAATTTCCAAAATTTTCAACTTTCAAGGTTCATTTATTCACTTAAATTTTATCAAAACGGTGAATTTCAACTTTCGCAGCATTTGGAAAATACTACAGAAAGTTATATTCAAAACAGTTCAATTTAACAAAAGACAGCCTTTAAAATGCTATAATAGAGTTACATTAGTTTCAAAGAAAATTTAGTTTAATCCAATAATTACAGCATTTATAAGATGCTATAATAGCCATTAATTCAATTTAGCTATTTAGTTCAATTATCAACTACAGCATTTACAAATGCTGTATTATCATTTACATTATAGCATTTCAAAAATGCAGTTAATTAACTTCAAATTGTCCATATAATTTCACAACAATTATATTTTTCTTTAAATCACTTTTAACTTATAAAATCACCAACTTTTACTATTATAAACACCATTTAATTTTCCTTAATTTCATGATATCATAAAGTTAAATTTCCATTTAAAAATTCATATTTAACACTAATTCACTTATTAAATTGCAATGTTCAATTTTAAATTCCTTACATTAAAATTTCAACCTAAAACTTAAGTTCAAATTCTCAAATATAACTTAGTTTTATTTTTATTTACTTAACTAAAATTCACTTTTAAGTCAATTCCATGAATTTCCAGTTTTAGTTATACTTTCAAAATTTCAACTTAACTATTCATTCATTTCACATTTCAACTTTATTAAAAATCATTAATATGATATAAAATCACTTTAAATTCATTTAAATTCAAATTACAATAAATTTATCATGATTTCATATTCAACTTAATTTCCAATTATAATTAAATCAAATTTTCCAAAATAACTTACATTTAGAATTTTCAAACTTTTTCATTAATTTATTTCACTTATAATTATTCAGAAAATCCATAATATTTTACAAAAATCATTTTTAATTAGCTTTAAATCAAAATATATTAATATTTACATTTCTAAAATAATTTTAAATTTTTTAGAAAACATACATTAACTACGGGTCTGCATATAATATTCTACACTAGGAAAAGTGATACGGGTAATATATCATTTCAACCCGTAATTTACAAAGAAAATCCGGGTTTTAACATTTCAAACCCGCAGTCCCAAGTAAATGAAATAAATTTGAAAATCATTCAAGCCTATCATTTCAGCCCATAACGATTTTCCCTTATTCTAAAGTCCTTCCGGGTATGTATCATTTCAACCCATAGTGATTCTAATCTAAAGGGAACTTGCAGTGTGATTAATTGATAAAATAACAAACAGCAATAATATAACAGTAACATATGATATAACAGGTGTTTAATCATGTGTGAACATCATATAATAGTGACATAGCAAATAAAATATGGTGATGCAGTCTACATATTCACAAGCGATCAATTTATTATTCATATAAGTATAAGACTGTCTGGTGAGAATAACTCACTGTTTTGAGCTAATGAAACAACGAAGAATTGCACAAACGGGATCTACACAGGCACAAAAGCACGACACAGATATGAAATGGAGGGGCCAAGGATTAAATCCTTTGAATACAAATCAAACAAAACAATATAACAAATATAAGGCTTCAGACCAAAATACGATAAACTATGCTAGAAATAACTTCATAAAACAAAGCTGAAATGCTTTGCACTTGCTTACGACATCCCGTAGGCTCGGCCAGAGGTAGAGTACAGGTCTAAGACAATGGTTTTGGGTCAGGTCTGGGTTGCTAAGGTCGGCCTAACATGAGTATGTTGATGGGCAAAAGTTATGAAGATGGAACAACAACACAACAAAGCATCACTACTAACAACATCACAAGTTTTCAAGCAAACAAGGCTCGGTCAAGGCTGCTGTGGTCACGGCCAGAGGTGTGGGGTCTAAGGTGATGACGTGGCAGAGGGTCCAAGTGGTGCTGGAGGTGGTGGAGGTGGAGTAGGTGGCGGCCATGGGTGGTGGAAGTGGTGGATGTGGAAGCTGGTGCTCGGCTAGGTCAAGATGTTGGAGTTTGGTGAACTTGGTGAAGGAACTACCACCTAGGTTGGTACGGCTGGGAGTGGTCAGTAAGGAGGAGGTGTTGGTGGCGTGCTCATGTGGTGGTGGTGGCGGCGGCAGGGGCTGGAGAGGAGCATGGCCGATCCTACGATAAAGAAGATCAAGTGCAAATCATTATCAAAAAAACAATAAAAGTAGAAAAAAAAGAAAGAAGATTTACCAAACTTGAACAAGAGGATGATGGCCGAATTTATTAAGAAATGAGATGGGAAATGATGTACGTGAATGAAGAATGGAGGTAGGCAGCTGAAGTATGTAAGTAGTTATGGCTAATTGATGGCAAAAGTAAGTAAAAATGTGAAAAGGTGGGAAAATCAAAAGCCATTGGAAATAAAAAGTCACAAACCCTTTCAATTTACCTTTAATTATTTATATAAGTTTATGTAACTGAAATAATAATAATATCAGATAAAATTTCGAAATTTTAACAAAATATAAAAATATATATAATATTTATTAATTATATAAAGTAAAATTAAGGAAAATAGTTAAAACAGTGAACTAGACTAGAAAATTTGAAATTAAATGAGATAATTTTTAGAAAATTCATATAAGCTTGTAAAATATTTTTAAACATAATAATAAAAAAATAAAAATAGATTCAAAAAATAAATATTTTAAAAATTAATTTAAATATAATTTTTTTATGAAGAAAATAGTGGAAAATAGGAAAACAACCCTTAAAAATAGGAAATCAACACAGTAAATTCTGGAAAAATTCTATTATTATTTTAAAAATATTTAGAGATGAAATTTCACAAATAAAACAAATTTAAAATAATTTCAAAGTGAAATAAAGTCAAATTTAAATATATAGTCAAAATCTAGGGTTGGTACATTTCCTATTCTAAATCCGTTCGGGTATGTATCATTTCAACCCATAGTGATTCTATTCTAACAGGGAACTTGCAGTGTGAATATATGCATAAATTATATAAACAATGTCAATGTCACAATATAATGTCATATATCAAATGTCAGGTGATAATTAACAGTTTTAACATGGCATAGCTTATCATATAATCATCATTAACTTACATAAACATTTTATATTACTAAACACTTGTCAACAATTCACTATTTCAGAAGTACAATTGTCAGAGTGAGAAAGACTCATCATTTCAAGCTGAACACCACTACGACACACCAAACGATTGCAAAGGCACGACAAGCATGATTTGGCACGACTTTGATTCAAATGAGAGAGAGCTAAGATATGGTCTTGCAAAGAACCAATAAAACAAAGCAACATATACATGAATATATAACCAAAACTAAATAGAAACAAGTTGAAATACAAGGCAATAAAGACAAGACCTTGTCTTTACCATTCAAATGCTCGACCAAGGTGGAACGTGAGCTCGGCCATTGATGTGTTAAGGTCAGGTTTGGCATCATATAGGTCAGGTTTAACATCATATAGGCAAGGCAACAAGTGTATGAATGTGGTAGATGATACAATATGAAGCATACATAGGCTCAAGGCAAATAGAGTGGAATTTTGAGCAAACAAGGCTCGACCATAAGGTCAATTGGGCTCCGCCCAAGAAAGACCGGGCACGGCCATCTCTGTAGTGGGCTAGAGGATGGTGTGATAGAGTGTTCCAGGTCATTCATGGGTGGTGGAGGTGGAGTAGGTGGCGGCCAAGGGAAGGTTGAAGGTGATGGTGATGTATGGTGCTCGGCTAGGCATATAGAGTGAAGTTTGTTCAAGTTTTGGTGGAGTTTGATCAACTATTGGGCATGGCCAGTGGCTTGGGGCTGGACTTGAGGAGGTGGTGGGTGGTTCAGGTGGTGAGGAGGCAGCCATGGTGTAGGAGGAGCAAGGGGCTGAGCTACAAAGGTGAGAAAGCAAGTGAAAAACAACATAAACAAGTAGAAAACTAGAAGAAATTTCATAGAAAAGAAGAAGTGGTTTACCACCACTTTGCTTTAGAAATGGCCGTGATCTTTTTGTGATGAGGAAGAAAAAGTATTCATGTGAAATGGAAAATAAAATTTCAGCTGAAGAGTGGAGTTAAGGCAGCCAATTGAAGAGATGTTGTTTGAGAAATGAAAAGACAGAATACAAAAAGGCTTAAGCAAATAAAAGATTACTAAACTCTTCAAATTTCCAATATTTCTTTTTAAATTTTATATAACTGAAAAATATATATAAATTCAGATGAAAAATAATAAAATTTAGTAAATAAACAAAAATAAATAAATATTAATTATATATAATTAAATTAAGAAAATAACAAAGAAAATGTAAACTAGTCTTGAAACTTTGAAAATAAATGGAACAAACTTTGGAAAATTTTATGTACTTGAAAAATAGTTATAAACAAAGATAAGAACACAAAATAAAATGCATTCACAAAAATAAATAAATAAATTTTAATTAAATATAATTAAAATAAAGAAAATAACAGAAAAATGGAAATTAGGGTTTAAAATAGAAAATAAATTCAATATACTTTGGAAAAATTCAAGCACCACTTTAAAAATATTTAAAAGAAAAAAATATATGTAAAATAACATATAGCACAAACTAGAATAAGATATGACAAATAAAAATATTATTTATATAGATTAAAATATACAATATTGTTAAATAAAACAGTATACACCCAATATTGTAAAAAGCACAACTTTCACAATATAAATCCAATTTCAACGAAACGAAAAGCAGTATTCTTGAAATTTAATCTAATTTCATAATAAAAGATAAAATTAAAAATTTAAATATTTAAATTTTAAATTTAAAAGTCAAAGTTTGAGCATATTGACCAAAATTCACTTTCTAGAAAATATTCAGTTTATTCAAGTTTGAAAGTATAATTCACGTAATAATCAAAATTTATATTTAAATAACAAAGTTTATTATTTTTAATAAATACAATAAAGTTTTAAATTAGGAAATTCAAATTAAAAGAAATAAAATATACAATAAAATAATCAAAAAATACAGGGTTGTTACACTCTCCCCCGCTCAAAACTTTTCATCCCCGAAAAGGAATGAGGTACGGGAAAGCACGGAAAAAGATTGAATGAAATAGGATTAGGGCAAGATGACAAGAAGACTAAAATTATACCTGATAATAGTAGTCATAGGTAAGTATAACAAGGTGGAGATGATCTTCTCAAGATCCTCTAGAATCAAGAACACAAGCACGAAAAAGATCTTCAAGAATCCGATTCACTCTTTCCGTTTGACCGATGGTCTGTGGATGGAAAACAATGCTACGATTCAAGATGAGTACCAAAGATTATCAAAGATCATGAAAGATTTTTTAACAGACTGGTATAAGCATTAGCTTCCCCATTCTGTAGCAAGATAAGGAAAATAAGGACAATCAGAAGATAGTTTGAAAAATAAAATAAGATCATAAGTTTGGAACCATGAAAATTTCAACTTAAATTGAAAATTAAATTTTTACATAAGTTAAATAAATCTTAAACATCTCTAATTTCATTATCTTATCATCAAATTATCTTGAAATAAACCATCTCTAAAATCATGGATTTGAAAAATCATCCATATACTCATAATGTACTCAATAAAATAATTCTTCTTTATTCCTAATTATAATTAAATTTATTCCTTTCAATATATTTTATCACCTATGTTAAATAAACTTACACTTATTATAACTGCTTTAATTTACTCCTAGTTCCTTTAGCATCATTTTATATTGTAAATTATTCCATTACCCTTTTTCATCATTAACCGCTGTTATTCTTTTTATAACTAAAATTTAAGTGTATAACATGTATTATAACCACTCAAATTTCATTTATAAACTCTTTTTATATTGTATATTATCAAATTACTTATTCAACTTCTAAAATTTAAGGTAAGTTATATTGGAATGAAATTGTGTATTATACAAATAAAACTTTCTAATTTAATCATTTCAAGTTTGAATATTTATTCAAATCTTGAAATGATACTTAAAATTTATCTTTCAAGAAAATTTAGGGACTAAATTTTTGATAAAATTCAAAACTATTTAGGGATAAATAAATGCACATATACTATATATATATCCATTCAAATTTAAATCACATATCAGCATATGTCATAAATCCAGTCTTATTTTAGAAATTCAAATCAATTAAATTTCCCAAAACAAAACTGTAGCAAGACTACAGAATGGTCTCTTCACTTCGAAACTTGAAAATGGATGTCGATGATGCCGTAGTCATCACCGAAATTATTTTCTAGCGATAAAGAGAAGAGCACTAGTTTTAAACTTTAAAATTCTTTGGAAACAAATTTCTGTTCGAAAATACTTTAAATAATATATCCTTTTAAAACTTTATATACAAGGTTTGAAATCCATTGGAAATTAAATTCTCAAATTCTTGTACTAAATTCATTTAAATTTGCAAATAAATTTATAACCATGTTTATAGTTCAATTATTTATATATGAAACAAGAGATAATGATACATAAAATCAATTATTATTTCTTAACAATCAATTCAATAAAATCAATAAAAAGATTTATAATATAATTACAAAATTTATTTCATTACTAAATTTGAAAAACATATTGTGTCAGTTTGCTCTGCTCAAGTGTTTTGGAAATCTTATCGATAGCAGTGATCAGACGAATCGATCCGAATCCCAAATCAACATCAACAACTCAAACAACACAATATACAAAACATTTTATATATTAGTTTACAATTACACTTCAAAAATGATTGAAGATAAGTTGGAAATAAAGATGAGATGATTAAATAACAGAATAGGGACATGGATAAGCTTATATAAATCACGGGCAACCTTAACCGGGTCAACCATGAATTAAAGAATAAGATCGATGTGGATTTCTGGGGAAAAATCAACATTCGATCTCAAGAGATAGAGTTTAGGATAATAAGAGATACTAGCATCTAAACTGAGGATATAAAATCCTTGGTGAATTGATGCTATTGTAAAGGAGTTTCACCCCTTTACAAATCAATTTGAGATTGGCAAGACTGCCAACTTACTATTAAGATCATTCGAAGTGGAGTCATGGGATACTCCAGAATCAAAAGAAGATAAATAGTGAGGAACACGAATGGATTTTGGGACCGCAGGGAACGTTCCAAAATTCAAAGGGATCGAGTGAAAAAGGAAGAGATTTAACTCGAATGAAAGTGATTCTGTAAATACATTTACACTATATACTGAGTTTTGCCTAGAGCTACCAAAGCTTTGATACCAACTGTAATAACCCGATGTTTTCAACCATTTGCATCCGCACATGTCGGACTTGAATTGCTCAAAATACCGCATAGTAAATAAAATTTGGCAAATCTCGGAATATACAATGAATACATAATCACAGATCACAGACACAGAGTAAATAATAATGCAGCGGAATTAAAGAGATAGTAGTTCATGAAGCTACTATATAAAAATAAGATTCATCAGAGTTAAACAGGATACAACAGAAGAGTAACAAGATACATCAAGTACAAATCAGAATACATCACCGAAATCACTGGATACAGAAAGAAAAATAGATGGTTGGATCTTCAAGGAAAGCTCCAACTCCGAAGGTGAATCTTGAATGCTAACTCACTCAATCTGACTCGAGCGTAAACCAAAACACAAAACACTCAAGTCAGGATATAAATACTTATGAACTGTAAATCAACTCAAGTGAACAGTAACAAAAATGCATCAGTGACTTAAAGGATGCTTGGGATCGCCCATCCTTTAAGGATCCGTTAACTATTTACTATGTAGTAATATTGCGCTATTATAATAATGTCTACAGTAAAATAAATTTACTTTAAAATAGCGTTCCAGGCTTACCCATACCACCCTTCACATTTAATAGTCCCAGTAGTCCATCCAATATAATAATATCTGCAGATCGGGAAACTATCAGAGAATACCATACGGGCTACGGGAGAAAAACAAACTCGTAGTAAAGGCTCGGTATGGTAGGTAACACGACACACAAGGCAATGTCAGGGTAGATATACCAATTACGCACACGGGATGGTGGTAAAGCAGCAGCCACATACGCCCACCTCGAAACACACTCCCATATCAAAATCGGAGGATGGCCATCTAATCAACCATAAGTAAGAGTATAGTATCGAAGGAATGTGTCCAACCAGAGGAGCTACCCCTTTTGGCCCAAGATCGTTCCCGTTTTAGCCACCTTATGCCAACTCACGGGAGTTGGGTCCACGTAATACACCTTAAGAATGACGCCACCATCCTACTTCTATCTGGAATCAGAGTTGGCAGAGAGTATGACAACTTCTGATCCCGGTCTCTTTAACAACCAAACGTTATTATAACGCCGTTGTCTTTTCAAAATAGTTTATACTTCAAAAAGATCAAACCATTTCATTTCAAACAATATTCCTTTCAAAATAGTTTATACTTCGAAATCAAAACCATTTTTATCTCAAAACTATTTATTCAATCAAAATAGTTTATACTTTGAAACCAAAATCATTTTTATTTCAAAACTATTTATTCAATAAAATAGTTTATACTTCGAAACCAAAATCATTTTTATTTCAAAACTATTTATTCAATCAAAATAGTTTATACTTCGAAACCAAAATCATTTTTATTTCAAAACTATTTATTCAATCAAAATAGATTATACTTCGAAACTAAAAACATTTCAAACATATACTCATTTCAAAATCATAATACTTTCAAAATATAACTCTTTCGAAACCAAAAAACTTGAAACAAGTACACTTTGAAAATCATAACATTTCAAAATCATACGTTTTAAATCATGAAACATTCCTTTAATTCTTTACATTTTACAAATTTATTCAATTAAACCAAAATTTCAAATTTCTAATTTAATTCAAATCAAACCATCAGTTCAATTCAATTCAGTTTCCTTACAAAACATTTCAAATCTTATGAATTTAAATATAGATTTGATCCACAAAATAAACTATTAAATTTTTAATATACTTCAAGGCTTTAATATCCCACATTTCAAAGCTAAATTTATAATTTCATATATCTCAAATTTAACATCATTATTACATAGTTTTGAAATATTCATTTCATAAATCCAATATCATTTAAACAAAATGAAATTCCAAGTAAACCAAATATCTTTTCATACAAATATGAACTTCAAATATTCTTCTATCAAAATTAAATATTATTCCAAATTCATATTCTTTCTCAAAATAAAGATCAAATCATTTCCAACCATTTAAATAATCAAAATATCGTATCCTTTCAAAACCTCATTATCAAATCATTATTTGAATTCAATTTCAAATATTCAAATTTAAATATCATGTCAAAATCAATTATGTCATTTATTTATTATTTCAAATATCATTACAAAATACATTTCAAAATTCCATTCAAAAATTCATTTATCTCATTTCATTCAAATTAACACATAACTAGTAAACCTTATTTAAATTCAAATTCAATTTAAATTCCTTAAAAATTCAAATTCAAATATTAAATATATATTCAAATGTCTTAAATTTCACAAATAATCAATTCCAAAAGTTAAATCATTTAACACTTTAAAATATGACTCAAATAGCGTTAAAATCTATAATATTTCAAAGATTGTCAAAATATAGCAACGACAGCATTTATAAAGTGCTATCATAGCTTAAAATTTCCAAAATAGTTTAGTTTAGGAACAACGGCATTTATAAAATGTCGTAATAGATATTTAGTTACTTCAAAGATAGTTAAATTCAAAACAACAGCATTTTTAAAGTGTTGTCATAAAAACTACAACATTTTAGAAATGCTATTAATAAAATTCCATATTTTATTATAATTTCAAAAACAATAAAACTTCAATTTAACAATTTTTAAACTTATAAATCATGTTTCTAGACTTCAAAATTTCACATTTAAATAATTTTAACATATGATTTATCACAACAAAATGTTATACTTAAATATCCAATTAAAACTCACTTTCATTTGTTAAGTCAAAATTCATTGTTTATTAACTTATAAATTTAATAAAACTTAACATTTTACTTCAAATATCATTTCAAAACTTTAAATTTAATTTCCATTATTTATTTACATTTTAAAATAAAATTTAAAGTCAAAAATCACATTTACTTCAAATTTACATACTTAAATTCACAATTTCAAGACTTAATATTTAATATTCTTAAAACATAAAATATATATTTTTAAATCAAAATTTTATACTTTTAAAAATACATATTTTAATAAAAAACCATTTAAAAGTATACCATGGGGTCTGTATATAATTTTCTAACCTAGGTCAAGTGATACAGATATATATCATTTCAATCCGTAATTTACAAAGAAAACCGGGTTCTATCATTTCAAACCCGCAATCCTAAGTAAATAAAAATCGCTCATGTCTATCATTTTAGCCCATAACGATTTTTTCCTATTCTAAAGTCCGTTTGGCTTTGTATCATTTCAACCCATAGTAATTTTATTCTAACAGGGAACTTGCAGTGTGAATATATGCATAAATAATATAAACAATGACAATGTCACAATATAATGTCATATATCAAATGTCAGGTGATAATTAACGGTTTTAACATGGTAATAACATGGCATAGCATATCATATGATCATCATTAACTTACATAAACATTTTATATTACTAAAAACTTGTCATCGATTCACTATTTCAAAATTGTAAATGTCAAAGTGAGAAAGACTCACCTTTTCAAGCTGAAGACCACTACGACGCACCAAACAATTCCAAAGGCATGACAAGCACGATTTGGCATGGCTTTGATTCAATAAGAGAGAGCTAAGATATGATCTTGCAAACAACCAATAATACAAAGCAACATATACATGAATATATAACCAAAACAAAATATAAACAAGTTGAAATACAGGGCAATAAAGACAAGACCTTGTCTTTACCATTCAAATGCTCGACCAAGGTGGAACGTGAGCTCAGCCAATGATGTGTTAAGCTCAGGTTTGGCATCATATAGGTCAGGTTTAATCATCATATAGGCAAGGCAACAAGTGGATGAAGGTGGTAGATGATACAACATGAGGGTTCAAGGCAAATAGAGTGGAATTTTGAGCAAACAAGGCTCGGCCATAAGGTCAATTGGGCTCGGACCAAGAAAGACCAGGCACGACCATCTCTGTAGTGGGCTGGAGGATGGAGTGGCAGAGGGTTTCAGGTCATTCATGGGTGGTGGAGGTGGAGTAGGTGGCGGCGAAGGTAAGGTTGAAGGTGATGGTGATGTATGGTGCTCGGCTAGGCATATAGGGTGAAGTTTGTTCAAGTTTTGGTGGAGTTTGATCAACTATTGGGCACGGCCAGTGGCTTAGAGCTAGAATGGAGGAGGTGGTGGAGGAGGCAGCCATGGTGAAGGAGGAGCAAGGGGCTGAGCTAAAATGGTGAGATAGCAAGTGAAAAACAACATAAACAAGTAGAGAACAAGATGAAATTTCATAGAAAAGAAAAAGAGGTTTACCACCACTTTGCTTCAGAAATGGCCATGATTTTTTTTGTGACAAGGAATAAAAAGTATTCACGTGAAATGGAAAATAAAATGTCGGCTGAAGAGTGGAGTTAAGGCAGCCAATTGAAGAGATGTTGTTTGAGAAATGAAAAGACAGAATACAAAAAGGCTTAAGCAAATAAAAGATCACTAAACTCTTCAAATTTCCAATATTTATTTTTGAATTTTATATAACTAAAAAGTTTATATAAATTCAGATAAAAACTATGAAAATTCAGTAAATAAACAAATTAAATAAATAAAAATTAATTATATATAATTAAATTGAGAAAATAACAAAGAAAATGTAAACTAGTCTTGAAACTTTGAAAATAAATGGAACAAACTTTGGAAAAAATTTATGTACTTGAACAATATTTATAAATAAAGATAGGAATACAAAATAAAATGCATTCACAAAAATAGGTAAATAAATTTTAATTAAATATAATTTAAATAAAGAAAATAACAGAAAAATGGAAATTAGGCTTTAAAATAGAAAATAATTCAATAAACTTTGCAAAAGTTCAAACACCACTTTAAAAATATTTAAAAGACAAAAATATATGTAACATAACATATAACACAAATTAGAATAAGATATGACAAATAAAAATATTATTTACATAGATTAAAATAAACAATATTGTTAAATAAAACAGTTTACACCCAATATTGTAAAAAACATAACTTTCACAATATAAATCCAATTTCAACGAAACGAAAAGCGGTATTCTTAAAATGTAATCAAATTTCATAATAGAAGATAAAATTAAAAATTTTAAATATTTAAATTTTAAATTTAAAAGTCAAATTTTGAGCATATTGACCAAAA
This sequence comes from Allium cepa, assembly GCA_030765085.1. Lineage (NCBI taxonomy): Eukaryota > Viridiplantae > Streptophyta > Magnoliopsida > Asparagales > Amaryllidaceae > Allium > Allium cepa. Next base: position 178,170,932 of record CM060946.1, read on the forward strand.
TTCACTTTCTAGAAAATATTCAATTTATTCAAGTTTGGAAGTATAATTCACATAATAATCAAAATTTATTTTTAAATAACAAAGTTTATTCTTTGTAATAAATAAAATGAATTTTTAAATCAGGAAATTCAAATTAAAATAAATAAAATATACAATAAAATAATCAAAAAAATACAGGGTTTTTACAACGCCTTGAAATCGATAAATTGAAATCAATTTGAAATAAATTGATTTTAGCATAACTTCTTCATACGATGGAATTTGGACATGAAACCTGTTCCATCGCGTTGAAAATATTTTAAAACATCTATTTTGATATATGGGTTGACCCAATTTCGTTCTAGAGCCAGAACGGGCTTTTCGGGCAATTCATCGTTCAGCGCGTTTATAAATCGGGTCCATCAATTCTATTTCAACCTTGTCTATATATACCGTGTTATAAACCCTAGCCTACCTCTATTTTTCATTTGTATGTGCGTACAATCCCTCTTCTCCTTCTCCTCAATGGCAGACAATAAAATTACAGATCCAATTGAAATTACAAATCAAATCCAAAGCCAAAATTTCAAACTCCACAATATGTGCCAAATTTTATATCAATTCGAAGCTCTCGAAGAGCGTAACTTAAATCTGCAACTCTTTTTTCGATTCGACGCATTGTTTGCCAAGAAATTGAAGAACAATTTTTGGCCATTCATCGTACGTCGATGAACATCGACGGATCGACGAACCATTTTTGGGTTTTGAAGAGGGGACGGAGGGGAGTTCATCAGCGGTGTTCGCTTGTCGATCTAACCGTTGGATCTACGGCAAAATTTGATTAGGGTTTTTGTATATGAGCGGCGGATGGCTTGAACGCGTGGAGTCGTGTGCGTGGCGATGTAACGATCCTGATTTTTAATTAAAATTAAATTGATAGTGTAAATAAATTTTGGAATAAATTTGTAAATTTATTTGAATTTTTCAAATTAAATAGGATATTTTTTTATTTGAGTATTGATTTTTAAATTTAATTGAGGTTTTGAATTTCTATATTTAAAATCTTATAGACAAAAAGTAACGTCCCAATGTTAACAATTTAAATAAATAATATGTTTTAAACTTTTGGAATTTAATTTCAAATTAAATTGGAAGAAAAATCCTAAACAAATAAAAATGAGTGATAGTAATATATAATTAAATCCCAAATTTATTTTGAGATTAAAATATTGAAATAATAAATATTGTAAAAAAATCATATAGATTTAAAATCTTATATATATGAGTATATTACAAATATGAGTAAATTGAATGCATATTTAAAATTTAATTTAAATTTGTTCAGGGTGAGTGTGGATATAACAAATGAACATGAAAGTTTATATTTCAAGTTTGAGATTGAAAATTGAATTTAAATTTGAAATAAATGTTTTAAAAAAAAATTAAGTAGCATTAAAAATCATTTCTTTCTTTAAAATTAATAAAACAAAATGTGTATAAAATGAGCAATAAAAGTTTAAAATAATATATACAGATAAGTTGTTTATTTAAAAGATATAATAGTCTTAATTCAAAAGAAAAAATACATATAATGAACTAAGCTTAAATATATTGGTTTAAAAAGTGATATTGTAAAATTGATATAAACAAAAGTTTACAAAAGCTAAATCATCTTGTATACTTAATAATTAGATTTGATAAAATAAGGACTTAAAACACATTGTACATATATATATATATATATATATATATATATATATATGTACAAACAAATTTAAACATACATATGTAAGTATAGGATTTACAAGTGTTTAAGATATACATTTATTTTCAAGGTGTATAAGTTATAAATATAAAATTTATAAAATTCAATTTCTTTGTAAACATCAAAGGCTGAATATATATTGCACATGGAAGGTAGAGTAGCATAATCAACAAGATCTAAAGATTATGATTATTTTTTACAGATGGCATGAAGGCATCATTTCCTAAATAAAAAAATCAAATAAAAAAAAATTCAGGAAACTTTTCACCTTCCAATTCGAATTTTAAATCTCCTATCTGAAGTTCAGTAACCAAAAAGAGATCTTGCAAATCTTTAAACTCCAACACTCTAACAAGAAAAAAAATTCAGAAAAAACAATGAAGAAAACTGCCAATGTCTCCTTCAAATTCAAAGTAAACCTGAAATGTTTTTTAAGTATCAAGTGTAGTGTGATACATTCAGGTAAGTTTTTAAATTTTTATAGTTAATAAAAATTATGATTTTTAAAACCCAGTTTTTAACACAAACAGAAAATTTCAAACTGCAGATTTTCTTTAAGACAAGTGTTTCAAGTTTCTGGCCAGTGCAAGTTTCTGGAAAAGAATTTTTAAAAGGCAAGTAACCTTTTTGAATTTGAATTTGAAGTTACAATCTGTAATAAAGCAAGAATTAAGTACAATAACAATATTCAATCACTTATTTGCAGCAAAAGGTCAAGAATCAAAAGCTAATTCCAGGCAGCAGTTCAAGTTCTTTGTTGCATTTAAAAAAAAAAAAAATAAGCAGTAAGTAAAATTTAAAATTCTTGTTTTGATATTAATAAACTGAATAAAACAAGAGCATGCAATAGAGATTAAACAAAGTGTTATAATTTCAAGTTGCAGATTTAAATTTCAAAATTAAGTAGAAAAGGAATTTCCCAGCCTCATCTCTGTTTGAAAAAAAAACTGTCAGGAAGACACTTCTTTCTTCTAGAAAATCTGGTGAGCAAACCATACCTTGATCTGATTTATGATTTGATGCATGCTAAAGTAAAGTTGTGAATCTGCTTGAATGTATACCATATATATACATAGGTGTGTGATTGTGCATGTTTGTTACATCTCTGTTTTTAAGAATACAGGCTGTAAAACCTGTTTCAGAAACTAAGAGCTATTTCTCGAATCAGTTTTAGGCTTCGAGATCTAAGTAAAATCTGTTGAATGACCATGATTTGAGTCTTAAAAATTTAAGCATAAGTTGTTAAAGCTTTTTCTGACATTTTAGAGAGAAAAAAAAAGATAGTGACAATCTTCTCTGATAAATACAGTGAGTAAACTTTTGCTTTTTTTTTTCTTCCAATCTTTGTTGCTGTGTGAATTCTTGGATGGTATAGTAAATTAAATTGTTGTCTGCAAGCAAGAGATTTGGATGTATGATTGAAAGCATGGCTTGCATGTTGATCTTACACAAAAACTAGTCACTGTTCTTAGCTTCAGGAAACCAAACCTGTCAAACCCCCTTTCCTTTCTTTCTGTTTCTTTTTCTGTTGCATTAGGAAAAAAAATAAACAAGTTGGAGTTGTATATTCAACTTGCACTAGGTTTCAGTAAAAATTAAAAACAAGTTTTGAAAATTTCTTTTACTGGAAAGAAAAATAAAAAGAAAACAATGACATCTAAATGTTGGATTACAGGTTAACCCATGCCAAAGATAAATTTTAAATCCCTCTCTTTCTCTCTACTTTTGAAAAAAGTTGTAACTAGTTAAATTTTTGTTTTAAACCTGTGTTTTATTTCAGAAATGAACTAGGGTAAATTGTATAAGAAAAAAATTTCCTGGAGACAATGAGACATAGCCACAGTTTCAAACTTTCAAGAATTTTGAACTTCCTAAAATTTGATTTCTATAATACCAGGCGAATCTAATTCGAAAATGATGATTTTAAAAACAAAAATCAAGATTTTTCATTGGACATTTCTCAGGAAAATGTAAGTAGATCATATAATGAACTTTTGAACAATTCTGGTGATCTATGTAGTTATGGGCCTCGAATTCGTCACTGGAGATCGTTTGAATGTTAAACATCACCAGAAAAATATCACTGGAATTTATAAAACATGGGATTGTTGATCTGAGGTCAAACTAGGGTTTAAAACCCTTTTCTGTTCACATTGGATACAACGGCGCCGTGCCTCCTAGGGATGATCGGGATGCATGTCAGTGGGCGAAATCGAAGCGTAGCACGTGGGCAAGGCTTCTGGCAAAAGTTGATGGTCGATTACGGCCAGTTGTGGTGGCGCGAGGCAATTATCGGATGACATTTCTGATGGGTTGTTGGGTCGAAGTTCGCGATTCACATTTTCAATTTTTTTTTCCAAATCTGGGTGGTCTTATCGTGTTGGGGAATAGTATGCGACGTATTGGTGGCCTTGGCTCCGACCATCGGCGACGGTTCTAGCAGTGCACGTGCACGTGGATGATCGGTGTGTCAGTGGACTGGTTTGGGAAGGATAGGGGAAAGCTCGAAGCATGGCACGGGGAAATTGAGTGGAAACTCGAAGACGAGCTCGAGTGGATTTGGGTTGTATCGGGTTTGAACTTAAAAACTTAGCAAATTTTGTAAAAGAAGGGCAACACGGGTAAATTTGGGAAAAACTCGAAGCAGGGGGTGATTTCCCTCGGGTACGACCCGAAGCAAGCCTCGAGATGGTCAGTGAAACCAGGAAATCCAGTTTTTATTAAATTCTAAAATACAAGTTAAATTATTATTTTTTAAAATCCACTCTTTATAAATTAATGATAGTTACAAATGGAATTTTGGTAAATGGTATTGAAACATTGTTTTGAGATTTATGGAGTTCAAGGATATTTTTAAATTTTTTATTTTCTTTTAAATAAAAGTTGTTTAAAAGGTTTTACTTAATAAAAATTCTAGAAGTAAACCACAATATCAAATGTTAACTGTAAACCATATTCATTTATTTGACTAAATAATGATTAACAATTAATGTTTTTGATAATGATTTTTATAATTAATAGTTAATCAATTGAAGAATAGTCAAGTAATAAAGACAATTAAACTTAATCAGGTTAATAATTAAGAATTTGTAAGTTATGATAATTAATTAAAGGAATAATTAGTTAATAAAACCAATTAAAATTAAATTGATTCATAATTAAGTAAAATTAAACATTGACTTAAAATAATTAATTAAGATAATTATATGGTTAATCCACCTTAATCACAATCACCTAAATCAAAGATGATTGACCATCATCAAATATTCTGTTCTGGATTGACCTTTTTGTTGTGATGTTGTGATTTCTTTGTGATGGACTGTGATTTGTGATTTGTTTCTATATGTGTGTAAAACCCCTTTTGCCCATGAAACGGCATTTGAACTTCGATGCGGCAGAGAGTCGGATTCCAGTTTGTTATCCGAAACCCACATCAAATCATATTAGTGAATCTTTGTGATTGTTAAATTTACTTTATCTATGAATCTGTTGATGAAGATAAGCGTTATGTGTTATACCGCTTATCGATATATCTGTAATGATTGATGTTGTGCACTATCGTGTAATACCCCTAGACTACACTATACACACACAAATATGGATTGCACGTGGAAATCGGTTAAGTCATAGACTTTTGAAAATATTAAAATTTGAATTTTTAAATTCAAGTGGTTTTTGAAATGGATGGGGTTTAAACTAAAAAGCTTTGAAAAAGAATTTCAAAGATAAAAGTTATTTTTGAATAACTTAATTTAGTTTTGAAATCTGATTTAAATTTGAATTCAAAAATTTGCAATTGAATTCTATTTTGAGAATTTAAGATGTAAAAAGGTTATAGAAGCTTATATGGGTTTCAAACCATTTTTAAAGTGTTGTTTTGGGAATTAAATTTAACCCAAAGATTTTAACTTTTATAAATGAAATCGGATTTTTCCAAAATGAAAACTGTTTGTTTTCAAATGATAAAAGCTTTCATACAAGAAATGAATTTCCAAATTGGTATTATAGGAATTTCAAGTTTGAATTGAAAAACAGTCTTCCAAGTTATGAATGAACCTTTGAAAACGATTTTTTTGAAAGCTATAAGTTAAATCTTGGATTTAAAGATTAAATGAATTAATCCGATTAAAATGGATATTGTTTTGGAAACCGTAAATGGATCTTTGTGAAACTGGTTAAACTTTGTGAAATAAATCTTTTGTTTAAAGATCTGAAATGGTAATTTGGTTTAAACCATTTAAATGAAAGTTTTGAATAATAAGTTGTGACTTAACTGAAAATCCCATGTCCATATGTTTTTAAATATCGCGTTCATTATTCGGTTTAGCCGGGAGAGGACCTTGTGTCATATAACCCATTCCAAATAATGATACGTCGTTATGGATAGCATTTGAAGACTGGTGGTGAAGACCGGGTATTTGCGAGAATGATAGGACGACCTATCGATTGTCTCTGCACTGACTAGCTACGGTATAGAGAATTCCTAAGTGATGGGAAGTCCGATCGGGATTGTGAATACCCGGATTTGCAAGGGCTTCTTCGGAAGTGCCTTCGGTTCTGTTCGAGCCCGGAACAGACTTGTATGGTTGTGTGTCTGACACTACACTTTGAGATGTAAAGCCGATTTCTTTCAAATACATATCTGTTGGTGGCGGAGAATTTATTCTCTTAGCTTAACACCCTTCTCTAAGACGTACGAGCTCAGAGGTTATGTAGTTGGAGGTTATCAGCGATATACTCCCAATTTGGTAGTGTGGCACGCTAAGTGCTGCTGTATGTTGATGATCATTTGTTGATCAAAGCATGGCTTTGTGAAAAAGCGTAGCTTTGTGGTCGAGACCTCATCAAGCCTCACAAACCGGTAATGGTCGAAACAGGAAAGATGCGGCAAGGTTTCAGGGGTAGCTCCCCTAGGGTATGGCCATTCCTTCTGGAAAAGGGTGGTATCATGGTATGGAGCCCAGATACTTACTCATGTGGACACTAGTATATTTATTACTGTGTGATGTTGTTGTTGGAGGGCCCTCGGATAAGGGTCCCAAAGGACCGGGGGTGGCATATCTTAGGTTTTATTCCCCGGGAAGGGGGTAGCCGGCCTTGTTTGGCAGAGAGCCGGGTAGGTTCTCGGGGCGTCCCGCCAGAGGCGTTCCCATGTGGTAATAGGAAGTTCCTTGGCCTGACCATTTGTTGGAAATCCAATCAAAAAAATACGCACCCGGTACGGTTTTAGTTGTATAACCTGCCATGGAATGTGGCGGTAACCTGCTATTGAACATGGTAGCTATAGTAGGCATACGACGAAATGTTGTATGCTGGCTAGGATTAATATTATACTTTCGAAATGGTTTTTCCACACTGTGCACTTATAGTAATAAAGTTAAAGAAATTTTCCTCGTATCAAGCATATTTGACTATCATAAGGGGAAATCTCCTCCAATTCTGCGTTTGCATTGTGTGTGTGGCGGGAGGCCTTATGGTAGTTTCATTTTCCAAAAGCATTGCGGATTTGAACTTTAAAAGCTTTGTTGTTTGTTTTAACAGATAAAACTGCTTTGTTTGCTCACACCAGTCCCATGACTGACCTGGAGTTTATTGTTCCTTTCCTAAACTCTGGGTGCCCACTATTTTCCACACGGGCAGTCTAGAGTTGGGTTTTCAAATAATCATGTAATAGGTATAGATTCGTTAGCCTTCGAAGCTCTTTGGATTTGTGGATCGCATTTGCTACACTTCAGCATTGGACGAGAATTGCTTAGCTTGGTGCAATGTGATGGGGGATCGAGCTAGCTTTGGATTGAAGATGGAGTTCTTGGAGTTTGGCATTGAAGACATTATCTTTCCGCTGCTATTTTCTTGTATCCCCGTTAGTATTGATATCTGTTGTATCATTCGATTGTATTCTGTTGTATCAGATATTGTATCAAATGTTATATATATCAAATGTATCATGCATATTTCTTCCGCTGTGTTGTACTTATTGTGTTATAAGCTCCGGCGAACCAGGTTCGACGTTTGGATCTGCGGCATTTGAATACGAGTGTCGTATTCGGTGTCAATTTTCGAAGGTCGAGTCAGGGTCGTTAGAATTGGTATCAGAGCTGAAAGTTAAAACTTTAGCTCAGGAGTATAACACATTAAGTAACTCATTAGAGATAGGGTGAAGTATACCCTAGAATGAGTAATCTCTAAGATATCCGTTCGAATGCCTCAGTAAATTCTCTTACTATCCACTGATAGTGAGTATGAGTGCAAGAAGAGAACGAGATAGGGGACAGGGAAATACCAGTACAAGTGGTCAATTCCCTGCAACAACGGAAATAACTTTCTTTATCAATCTCCTTTGATTCGTCTTTTCAATTCTTTTGATTACTTTGTAGCAGCACAAGAAAGAAGCTTCGGTGTGATGGTGGCCCTGCGAATCGTAGATAAGTATCTATTTCGTATTCTCTTGGTTAAATTTCTATCAACTTTTCGTTCTTAACCTTAGCAAAATTTAAATTTGATAAATTGGTATCTAAAATATAAAGTTAAATAATTTGTATCGATAAAATGATTTCGATTAAAACCAAATTTGAAATTCTATTGTAATTCCTTGTGTTGATTGAAGTCCAAAGAGGGACAAGTCATATATACTTGGGGATATTTCGACTTGAAGTTGGAATCCATATCTTGTGTTTGAGAAATTGTAGAAGATTGAATCTATCTATCTATTCTCTGGGATCCGATATATTCTACGAACGATTAGTTATCTCTTCGAACTCATCAATGCCCTTGCATATTCGTAGACCGGATAAACCCGAGTATCTTATGAAATAATTGTATGTGTTTATTCTCATATTGTTGATATTCTGATTTGTTAAGCCAAATACAGAATTGTTATCCAGTTTGATTTGGAAAGATATTTCTCTATCTTTCATCTATTCCTTGTCGTCTTCCTTGCAAATTTCGAGGACGAAATTTATTTTAAGGGGGGCAATCTGTAACGATCCTGATTTTTAATTAAAATTAAATTGATAGTGTAAATAAATTTTGGAATAAAATTGTAAATTTATTCGAATTTTCAAATTAAATAGGATATTTGTTTATTTGAGTATTGATTTTCAAATTTAATTGAGGTTTTGAATTTCTATATTTAAAATCTTATAGACAAAAAGTAACGTCCCAAAGTTAACAATTTAAATAAATAATATGTTTTAAACTTTTGGAATTTAATTTCAAATTAAATTGGAAGAAAAATCCTAAACGAATAAAAATGAGTGATAGTAATATATAACTAAATCCCAATTTTATTTTCAGATTAAAATATTGAAATAATAAATATTGTAAAAAAGTCATATAGATTTAAAATCTTATATATATGTGTATATTACAAATATGAGTAAATTGAATGCATATTTAAAATTTAATTTAAATTTGTTCAGGGTGAGTGTGGATATAACAAATGGACATGAAAGTTTATATTTCAAGTTTGAGATTGAAATTGAATTTAAATATGAAATAAATGTTTTAAAAAAAAATTAAACAGCATTAAAAATCATTTCTTTCTTTAAAATTAATAAAACAAAATGTGTATAAAATGAGCAATAAAAGTTTAAAATAATATATATATATATAAGTTGTTTATTTAAAAGATATAATAGTCTTAATTCAAAAGAAAATATATATATAATGAACTAAGCTTAAATATATTGGTTTAAAAAGTGATATTGTAAAATTGATATAAACAAAAGTTTACAAAAGCTAAATCATCTTGTATACTTAATAATTAGATTTGGTAAAATAAGGACTTAAAACACATTGTACATATATATATATACAAACATATTTAAACATACATATGTAAGTATAGGATTTACAAGTGTTTAAGATATACATTTATTTTCAAGGTGTATAAGTTATAAATATAAAATTTATAAAATTCAATTTCTTTGTAAACATCAAAGGCTGAATATATATTGCACATGGAAGGTAGAGTAGCATAATCAACAAGATCTAAAGCTTATGATTATTTTTTACAAATGGCATGAAGGCATCATTTCCTAAATAAAATAATCAAATAAAAAAAAAATCAGGAAACTTTTCACCTTCCAATTCGAATTTTAAATCTCCTATCTGAAGTTCGGTAACCAAAAAGAGATCTTGCAAATCTTTAAACTCCAACACTCAAACAAGAAAAAAAATTCAGAAAAAAATGAAGAAAACTGCCAATGTCTCCTTCAAATTCAAAGTAAACCTGAAATGTTTTTTAAGTATCAAGTGTAGTGTGATACATTCAGGTAAGTTTTTAAATTTTTATAGTTAATAAAAATTATGATTTTTAAAACCCAGTTTTTAACACAAATAGAAAATTTCAAACTGCAGATTTTCTTTAAGACAAGTGTTTCAAGTTTCTGGCCAGTGCAAGTTTCTGGAAAAGAATTTTTAAAAGGCAAGTAACCTTTTTGAATTTGAATTTGAAGTTACAATCTGTAATAAAGCAAGAATTAAGTACTATAACAATATTCAATCACTTATTTGCAGCAAAAGGTCAAGAATCAAAAGCTAATTCCAGGCAGCAGTTCAAGTTCTTTGTTGCATTTAAAAAAAAAATTAAGCAGTAAGTAAAATTTAAAATTCTTGTTTTGATATTAATAAACTGAATAAAACAAGAGCATGCAATAGAGATTAAACAAAGTGTTATAATTTCAAGTTGCAGATTTAAATTTCAAAATCAAGTAGAAAAGGAATTTCCCAGCCTCATCTCTGTTTGAAAAAAAACTGTCAGGAAGACACTTCTTTCTTCTAGAAAATCTGGTGAGCAAACCATACCTTGATCTGATTTATGATTTGATGCATGCTAAAGTAAAGTTGTGAATCTGCTTGAATGTATACCATATATATACATAGGTGTGTGATTGTGCATGTTTGTTACATCTTTGTTTTTAAGAATACAGGCTGTAAAACCTGTTTCAGAAACTAAGAGCTATTTCTCGAATAAGTTTTAGGCTTCGAGATCTAAGTAAAATCTGTTGAATTACCATGATTTGAGTCTTAAAAATTTAAGCATAAGTTGTTAAAGCTTTTTCTGACATTTTAGAGAGAAAAAAAAAAAGATAGTGACAATCTTCTCTGATAAATACAGTGAGTAAACTTTTGCTTTTTTTTTCTTTCCAATCTTTGTTGCTGTGTGAATTCTTGGATGGTATAGTAAATTAAATTGTTGTCTACATGCAAGAGATTTGGATGTATGATTGAAAGCTTGGCTTGCATGTTGATCTTACACAAAAACTAGTCACTGTTCTTAGCTTCAGGAAACCAAACCTGTCAAACCCCCTTTCCTTTCTTTCTGTTTCTTTTTCTATTGCATTAGGAAAAAAAATAAACAAGTTGGAGTTGTATATTCAACTTGCACTAGGTTTCGGCAACAAATTAAAAACAAGTTTTGAAAATTTCTTTTACTGGAAAGAAAAATAAAAAGAAAACAATGACATCTAAATGTTGGATTATAGGTTAACCCATGCCAAAGATAAATTTTAAATCCCTCTCTTTCTCTCTACTTTTGAAAAAAGTTGTAACTAGTTAAATTTTTGTTTTAAACCTGTGTTTTATTTCAGAAATGAACTAGGGTAAATTGTATAAGAAAAAAATTTCCTGGAGACAATGAGACATAGCCACAGTTTCAAACTTTCAAGAATTTTGAACTTCCTAAAATTTGATTTCTATAATACCAGGCGAATCTAATTCGAAAATGATGATTTTAAAAACAAAAATCAAAATTTTTCATTGGACATTTCTCAGGAAAATGTAAGTAGATCAGAAAATGAACTTTTGAACAATTCTGGTGATCTATGTAGTTATGGGCCTCGAATTCGTCACTGGAGATCGTTTGAATGTTAAACATCACCAGAAAAATATCACTGGAATTGATAAAACATGGGATTGTTGATCTGAGGTCAAACTAGGGTTTAAAACCCTTTTCTGTTCACATTGGATACAGCGGCGCTGTGCCTCCTAGGGATGATCGGGATGCATGTCAGTGGGCGAAATCGAAGCGTAGCACGTGGGCAAGGCTTCTGGCAAAAGTTGATGGTCGATTACAGCCAGTGGTGGTGGCGCGAGGCAATTATCGGATGACATTTCTGATGGGTTGTTGGGTCGAAGGTCGCGATTCACATTTTCAAATTTTTTTCCAAATCTGGGTGGTCTTATCGTGTTGGGGAATAGTACGCGACGTATTGGTGGCCTTGGCTCCGATCATCGACGGCGGTTCCAGCAGTGCACGTGCACGTGGATGATCGGTGTGTCAGTGGACTGGTTTGGGAAGGACAGGGGAAAGCTCGAAGCATGGCACGGGGAAATTGAGTGGAAACTCGAAGACGAGCTCGAGTGGATTTGGGTTGTATCAGGTTTGAACTTAAAAACTTAGCAAATTTTGTAAAAGAAGGGCAACACGGGTAAATTTGGGAAAAACTCAAAGCAGGTGGTGATTTCCCTCGGGTACGCCCCGAAGCAAGCCTCGGGATGGTCAGTGAAACCAGGAAATCAAGTTTTTATTAAATTCTAAAATGCAAGTTAAATTATTATTTTTTAAAATCCACTCTTTATAAATTAATGATAGTTACAAATGGAATTTTGGTAAATGGTATTGAAACATTGTTTTGAGATTTATGGAGTTCAAGGATATTTTAAATTTTATATTTTCTTTTAAATAAAAGTTGTTTTAAAGTGTTTACTTAATAAAAATTCTAGAAGTAAACCACAATATCAAATGTTAACTGTAAACCAAATTCGTTTATTTGACTAAATAATGATTAACAATTAATGTTTTTGATAATGATTTTTATAATTAATACTTAATCAATGGAAGAATAGTCAAGTAATAAAGACAATTAAACTTAATCAGGTTAATAATTAAGAATTTGTAAGTTATGATAATTAATTAAAGGAATAATTAGTTAATAAAACCAATTAAGATTAAATTGATTCATAATTAAGTAAAATTAAACATTGACTTAAAATAATTAATTAAGGTAATTATATGGTTAATCCACCTTAATCACAATCACCTAAATCAAAGATGATTGACCATCATCAAATATTCTGTTCTGGATTGACCTTTTTGTTGTGATGTTGTGATTTCTTTGTGATGGACTGTGATTTGTGATTTGTTTCTATATGTGTGTAAAACCCCTTTTGCCCATGAAACGGCATTTGAACTTCGATGCGGCAGGGAGTCAGATTCCAGTTTGTTATCCGAAACCCACATCAAATCATATTAGTGAATCTTTGTGATTGATAAATTTACTTTATCTATGAATCTGTTGATGAAGATAAGCGTTATGTGTTATACCGCTTATCGATATATCTGTAATGATTGATGTTGTGCACTATCGTGTAATACCCCTGGACTACACTATACACACAAAAATATGGATTGCACTTGGAAATCGGTTAAGTAATAGACTTTTGAAAATATTTAAATTTGAATTTTTAAATTCAAGTGGTTTTTGAAATGGATGGGGTTTAAACTAAAAATCTTTGAAAAAGAATTTCAAAGATAAAAGTTATTTTTGAATAACTTAATTTAGTTTTGAAATCTGATTTAAATTTGAATTCAAAAGTTTGAAATTGAATTCTAAGAATTTAAGATGTAAAAAGGTTATAGAAGCTTATATGGGTTTCAAACCATTTTTAAAGTGTTGTTTTGGGAATTAAATTTAACCCAAAGATTTTAACTTCTATAAATGAAATCGGATTTTTCCAAAATGAAAACTGTTTGTTTTCAAATGATAAAAGTTTTCATACAAGAAATGAATTTCCAAATTGGTATTATAGGAATTTCAAGTTTGAATTGAAAAACAGTTTTCCAAGTTATGAATGAACCTTTGGAAACGATTTTTTTGAAAGCTATAAGTTAAATCTTGGATTTAAAGATTAAATGAATTAATCCACTTAAAATGGATATTTTTTTGGAAACCGTAAATGGATCTTTGTGAAACTGGTTAAACTTTGTGAAATAAATCTTTTGTTTAAAGATTTGAAATGGTAATTTGGTTTAAACCATTTAAATGAAAGTTTTGAATAATAAGTTGTTACTTAACTGAAAATCCCATGTCCATATGTTTTTAAATATCGCGTTCATTTTCGGTTTAGCCGGGAGAGGACCTTGTGTCATATAACCCATTCCGAATAATGACACGTCGTTATGGATAGCATTTGAAGACCGGTGGTGAAGACCGGGTATTTGCGAGAATGATAGGACGACCTATCGATTGTCTCTGCACTGAGTAGCTACGGTATATAGATTTCCTAAGTGATGGGAAGTCCGATCGGGATTGTGAATACCCGGATTTGCAAGGGCTTCTTCGGAAGTGCCTTCGGTTCTGTTCGAGCCCGGAACAGACCTGTATGGTTGTGTGTCTAACACTACACTTTGAGATGCAAAGCCGATTTCTTTCAAATACATATCTGTTGGTGGCGGAGAATTTATTCTCTTAGCTTAACACCCTTCTCTGAGACGTACGAGCTCAGAGGTTATGTAGTTGGAGGTTATCAGCGATATACTCCCAATTTGGTAGTGTGGCACGCTAAGTGCTGCTGTATGTTGATGATCATTTGGTGATCAATGCATGGCTTTGTGAAAAAGCGTAGCTTTGTGGTCGAGACCTCATCAAGCCTCACAAACCGGTAATGGTCGAAACAGGAAAGATGCGGCAAGGTTTCAGGGGTAGCTCCCCTAGGGTATGGCCATTCCTTCTGGAAAAGGGTGGTATCATGGTATGGAGCCCAGATACTTACTCATGTGGACACTAGTATATTTATTACTGTGTGATGTTGTTGTTGGAGGGCCCTCGAATAAGGGTCCCAAAGGACCGGGGGTGGCATATCTTAGGTTTTATTCCCCCGGAAGGGGGGTAGCCGGCCTTGTTTGGCAGAGAGCCGGGTAGGTTCTCGGGGCGTCCCGCTAGAGGCATTCCCATGTGGCAATAGGAAGTTCCTTAGCCTGACCATTTGTTGGAAATCCAATCAAAAAAATACGCGCCCGGTACGGTTTTAGTTGTATAACCTGCCATGGAATGTGGCGGTAACCTGCTATTGAACATGATAGCTATAGTAGGCATACGACGAAATGTTGTATGCTGGCTTGGATTAATATTATACTTTCGAAATGGTTTTTCCACACTGTGCACTTATAGTAATAATATCAAAGAAATTTTCCTCGTATCAAGCATATTTGACTATCATAAGGGGAAATCTCCTCCAATTCTGCGTTTGCATTGTGTGTGTGGCGGGAGGCCTTATGGTAGTTTCATTTTCCAAAAGCATTGCGGATTTGAACTTTAAAAGCTTTGTTGTTTGTTTTAAAAGATAAAACTGCTTTGTTTGCTCACACCAGTCCCATGACTGACCTGGAGTTTATTGTTCCTTTCCTAAACTCTGGGTGCCCACTATTTTCCACACGGGCAGTCTAGAGTTGGGTTTTCAGATAATCTTGTAATAGGTATAGATTCTTTAGCCTTCGAAGCTCTTTGGATTTGTGGATCGAATTTGCTACACTTCAGCATTGGACGAGACTTGCTTAGCTTGGTACAATGTGATGGGGGATCGAGCTACCTTTGGATTGAAGATGGAGTTCTTGGAGTTTGGCATTGAAGACATTATCTTTCCGCTGCTATTTTATTGTATCCCCGTTAGTATTGATACCTGTTGTATCATTCGATTGTATTCTGTTGTATCAGATATTGTATCAAATGTTATATATATCAAATGTATCATGCATATTTCTTCCGGTGTGTTGTACTTATTGTGTTATAAGCTCCGGCGGACCAGGCTCGACGTTTGGATCTGCGGCATTTGAATACGAGTGTCGTATTCGGTGCCGATTTTCGAAGGTCGAGTCAGGGTCATTAGAGGCGAGGTCGTGGATGATGGCGACGGGCTCGGAAAGTGGTGAGGCGATTGTAGGACGAGTGCGGAAGTGCAACGCACGCAGATCGAGGTGGCGGTGTGTTCAATTGCGTGCTAGGGTTCGTGTTTCTGGTTCGTGCATGTCCAGGTTGGGGAGATGACATGCTGAAGTGGTAAAGATTAAAGGGGGTTGTTTTATTTAATTTAATTTTGAACAATAATTATTCTAATGTTTATAACTTTTCGTACGAGGTAGTATTCACGTGCAATTTTCTCCGTTAGGTTTGTATTGGAATTCTTGACATTCTGCCGCAGGTTTGGACGAATTTAGAGACCGTTCAATTTTTGGGTTTAAATTGGATTTAAATTCAGTATAAATTGGATTTAAATTCAATTTAAATTCAAAAGGTGTGTGTTTTAACCCACTCACAACTTCTAAAATTTCTTATGTTTGTTAAATTTAATTTTTGTTGTGAATACACATTAATTTATGACTGTTTAGTATATTTTAATCATCATCTCAATTAATTCCATTTATTTAAATTAAATCGTTATTTAATTTATTATTGAATATAACTGCCAGTTAATTACCTGTTAAATATTATCAGTTATATATTGATAGTTGATTGATTGTTTTGGGATGATGATGGTGATGATTGTATGATTTTATGATGGGTGAATGGATGTTTATTTATATCATCATAATTTGCAAGTTCTTTATTGCTTTGTCATTATTGATTCGGGATTGCGGTTTGAAATGATATATAACCGTATTTTTATTTTAAATTACGGATTGAAATGATAAATATCTGTATCACTTGACCATAGGATAGAAAATTATATAAAGACACTGTCGGTCTATATATATAAATATTTTGAAATGATTTCTATGGTTTTGGAGAGAAATATACGGTTTAATAAATAATAAATTTTGATATTATATAAATATTATTTTTATATATATAGTTAAATTCTTGAATTTAAGCTATGTATAAATTTGTGTAATAAAATAAGTATTTCATGAGGTTTGATTGTTTTATATTATATGGTTTAAGTACCTGTTTAAGATATTGTGTATATATAGAGTTTTAATGGATTAAATAAAATTTAAGTTGAAAGATAAATATGAAATTGGTTAAGTATTTTACTCGAATAAATTTGATTTGAAATTTAAATAAAATTGAGATTTATAGGGTGGGATTCTTATAACTTGGTTTGGCTTAGAGGGATTTAAATGAGTATATCTAGTTAAATAAATTGAAAGGATATCCAATTGTTGAAGTTAAAAGCTTTACTTAAATTATATTGGATTTATTAATTAGACATTTCAAATCTAAATAATAGTAATTAAATTTGATATATATGGAATTATCAAAGAATTCGTTTTGAAATGGTGGAATATTTAAAGCTTTGAATTATATGAAAATTGAAATGGTTTATTTGGAGATTCAAATCAGTATTTGGAATTTATTGTGAAATTTTAAAAAGCTATATTAATATATAAAGTAATTTAATATTTAAACCATTTACGTATTCGAAGTTATATTTCAAAGCTGTGGGGTTCAAGGTATATAGATTTGAAAGTACGATGATTTTGGAAGAAAGATATATTTTGAAATAAAATTGATATCATGCTGATTTGGGTTTTTAAAATGGAAATGATATCTTATTCATATGGTTTTGAAATGGATATTATATTTTGGTTTTAAAAGTATAAACTATTTTGAAAAGACCGCGGTGTTATAATAACGTTTGGTTGTTGAAGAGACCGGGATCAGAAGTTGTCATACTCTCTACCAACTCCGAAAACCACTTTAACAACCGTGTACGCGGTGGAGACTCCAGAATGAAGTAAGATGGCGGCGGCATTTCCTTTGAGGTAAATACGTGGACCTGACTCCCGTGAGTTGGCATAAGGTGGCTAATACAGGAGCGATTCTCGGGCCAATGTGATAACACCTTTGATCGGGCACATCCCTTCGATATTATACTTTGACTTTTGGATTGATTCGAGGGCCACTTTTGATTTTTTTATTTGGGCATGTGGCTCGAGGTGGCCGGTAGCTGCGGCTATGCGTTACCACCATCCCGGATAGCAATTGGTATATCTACCCTGGCATTGCCTAGTTGTGCCATGTCCCTACTCTAGCGCTCCTTATACGATTTTGTTTTGTATCATACCTATGGAGTGCCCTCTGATGACGCCCAGTACAGAGGAGATTATGGTACTGTATAGACTATGGAAATATAAAAGTGTGTTAAGGGCAATATCGGTAACCCCTTAACGCTTTTTTCAGTATATTATACTTTACTTTAGACACTATTATAATAGCGTACATTACTACGTAGTAAATAGTTTAACGGATCCTTTGGAAATGAGAATCCCGAGCATCTCTTAAGTTACTGCACTCATATTTATTTCTGTCGAATTAACTCATATAAGATATCTTAGTTCTGACTCGAGTGTTTGTCTTTTCAATTCACTCGGATCAGCCTGAGCATTTCTGGATTTGAAGACCTTACTTCTGGAGGACGAAGACGAAGATTTTATTACTATTATATATTATATTAGTCCACTGCATCACATTTGTTCCGCTGCATTATTAGTTGTTTTCTCTGGTCTGTGTAACTCTGATATGTACTGTATAAATATAATCAAATATTTTGTAAGCAACTTCATGAACTGTATATTTGATTATTATATTTTATCGCTCCACTGCAAGATTCTATTTTGTTTTTTTTCTTCTCCGCTTTTTCTTATTTACCCCATAACAATCCACCCTTCTGTATGGTTTAAGTCTGACGTGTGTGGATTATCGTCGATTCAAACCGTCCGAAAAGGCGGGACATTACAGTTAATTTAGCTCTGAACAAATTAATGATTCAATCATTAATTTATACTCAATTAAACTCTAATTAAGTAATTATCACTAAATATAGAGAAATTAATGATCTTCTAAGATAACACATTTATGTTAATTAATTTCATAAAATTTAACTTAAACCTTTTTAAGTTAATTGATAATCAAAATCATAATCTCAAAATAAAACATTTTTTTAAAATCAAATGTTAAAAAAACACTTATCTATTAAAGAAATTTATAAGATTCAAAAACAAAATTATTTAAACTTCGAAATCTTGATTTTATTTTTTAAAACTTTATTTATTTTCAAAACCAAGGTACAAAATTTATTTTGAACCCAACCTAACATCTTGATCTTCCATTTTAAACATGATTATTACTTCACGAATCACGTTTTTCACCTTTTGTTCTTGCAATTTGTTATCTGCTTTCATTAAATTTAAAACTTAAATCTGGAACCCAATTCCTGCATAACAAACCCGAGCCTAAATTGCTTAAATCTCGAGCACCACTCGAGTCATTTCTTCCTTCGAACCCTTGAAATCCTTTTGTTGTTTTTTTTAATTTTAAAAGAAAACAATTAAAACGTTAAAACCCGGTATCAATCCAAACGAACACGAGAATCACTTCGAGTTGAAATGACATTTTCTCGAGTATTCCTTCGAGCCTCCCTCCCCCTTCTTCTTTCTCTGTTCTTCCATATCCAAGGGTGCACGTATACGTGCAAAAATGAATGGAGTTTTTCCGATCATTGCCACGAGCATCTACGCATCGCCTATCTCCCCCTAAAATGATAAGACCACTCAGATTCGGCGAATTCGACAAGAATCGAAATCGAGCTATTCACACTCACAGGAACTAAATAATGATCAACTAAATGGCCTTGTCGAAGACGATTCTGACCATCCGTGACCACGCCGTCACGTCCAAAGCAGCACCATACCTTCACGCTTCTAATCCCTCAAGTCCCTTTCGACTCGATGCAACATTGATGGTGATCCATTCTCGAATTCAACAGCCACCCAAACCTAAACTTAAACCCTACCAAGTCACCGTGTCACTACCTAGATGATCGGAAAACTCTCCGATCATTTTTCCCAAATTTGGTAACCACCAAAGCACCTTCAGCCCAAAGCTCGAATCTTAATTCGTCGTTGATCACCAAAAAAGGAGCGAAATGCGTAAATTGTTCAGCTACCAATATCTCTTTCGATCCCAAACAAAAATTTATGATTTAACTTTTAAAATTTATGATTTTAAATAATGATTCAGAGTATATAAGTAGATCATAGAATTTCGATGTTTGAATTTCAACATGTTATAAATTTCTACTGTTCTTCTTGCTTTTCAGATTATATATGAACAATATTATGCCCATAACTATTTTTAAATTAAAGATCTTTCTATTTTAAACAATAACTGTTTGATCAGTAAAGTTTATAAGGAATTAGAAGATGAGATCTGTAACAACCCTGTATTTTGTAATTATTTTAATTGTATATTTTAATTTTTTATTTAAATTTTGATTTAAAAACTTATTTTACTTATTTGAAATGATTAAATTTTATTAATTAAATATAAATCTTGATTTTATATGAATTATAATTCCAAACTTGTGTAAGTTGAATATTTTCCTAAAATATTGATTTTGGTCAAAATAGTCAAACTTTGACTTTTAACTTAAAAATTTAAATGTTTGAAATTATAAATTTTATCATTTATTATGAAAATAGATTTATAACTTGAACACTGCTTTTTGTTTCGTTGAAAAAGGAGTTAAACTGCAAAAGATATGTACATTTCAATTTTGAGTAGAAATTGTTTATTTTGCAATTTTGTTATTTTAAATTGTATAAATTTTATTTCCTTTGTCATATTTTATTTTAATATGTTTTAATATGTTATATTATGTATATTTTGACTTTTAAATATTTTTAAAATGATAATAGAATTTTTCCAAAAATTTACTGTATTTATTTCCGATTTTGTTTTTAAGCTGTTTCTATTTTTCTGCTATTTTCTTCATCTAAACTATATTTAAACTAAAATTTATTTATTTATTTTGTGATTTCCTTTTTATTTTGTGTTCTTATCTTTATTTATAAATATTTTTAAGTACATAAAATAATTTCCCAAGTTCATTGCACTTATTTTTCATATTTTCAAGACTAGTTGCAAATTTTGCTGTTTTATTTAATTAAACTATATATAATTAATAATTAATTAATTTGTTTATTTTTATTTACTATATTTTCGTATTTTAACTGAATTTATATATGTTTTTCAGTTATATAAAAATTTAAAAAGAAATAGTGAATATATGAAGAGTTTGAAATCTTTTGTATGCTTAGTCCTTTTGCATTCCGACCTTTCACTTTCCAAACTCCATTCATCAATGCTTTGGCCGTACCTTACTCCATCTTTCAGCCACATTCCTCACTCTTTCTCACGAAAATTTTATTATCTTTCTTGAGATAAAAAACTCACGGCCATTTGTTTTACAAAAATTTGGTAAATTCTATCATCTTTCTTCTTGTTTTTATGATTTTCCTATTGATTTTTGCATTGATCCTTCTTGTGTTTTGCTAGGCCTAGCCTCTACCACCACCACCACCATCCTCTCCACCATCATCTCTAGTAGCTCATAAGCCTCTCCTCTGACCAAGACAGTAGCCATGACCATCCATTGATGTTGCACCACAAAATTTGCACAAAAGTTCCACCAAACTAGCCTAGCCAAACCCTTAAGGCCATAGCCTTCATTTTTAACCTAAACCACCTCCATGGCCGCCACCACCAGTCCCTCCACCACCTCTGGCCACCACTCCAGCCACCACCTGACCATCCCCTTGCATGACCAAGCCCAAGCCATGGCAGGCCGAACCTATAGTTGCACCAAAAATCCACTTAATTGCCTTGACTTTTGTATTTCTCATGTCACAACTTCCACTCCTTCATATCCAAGTTAGGCCGAGCCATATGAACCCATATTGACCTAAACCTGAGCCATGTTGGCATCTAGGCTGAGCCTAGTGTGATGAGAGCAAGCCCATTTGATCATGTGACAAGCTTATGTTGTCATGTGCAGGTCTTTTGATTCTAAGGTTTGGTCATCTCTCTTGTTTTGCAACTGTTTTGCAAACTAAAGTTGTTAATTATATTTGTATGTCGATATCTATATTTGTGCTTATGTATGTTATATTTTGTGTTGTATACAAGGGTCTCCATCTATTCAAATCAAATCGTGTCTGTCGTGCCTTTGGAATCGCTCTTGTGTGTGTTGTTTGTCTCTAGCTTTGATAAAGGTGAGTCTTTCTCACTCTAACATTTATACTTATGAAATAGTGAATTGATGACAAGTGATTAGTAATATAAAATGTTATGCAAGTTAATGTTGATCATATGATATCTATACCATGTTATTACCATGTTAAAACTGTTAATTATCACCTGACAACTGATATATGACATTATATTGTGACATTGACATTATTTATATTGTTTATGCATATATTCACACTGCAAGTTCCCTGTTAGAATAGAATCACTATGGGTTGAAATGATACATGTCCGAACGGACTTTAGAATAGGGAAAAATCGTTATGGGCTGAAATGATAGGCCTGAGCGATTTTTAATGTATTTTATCTGACTTGGGATTGCGGGTTTGAAATGATAAAACCCGGTTTTCTTTGTAAATTACGGATTGAAATGATATATATCCGTATCACTTGACCTAGGTTAGAAAATTATATACAGACCCCGTGGTATATTTTTAAATGATTTTTTTATGTATTTCAAAAGTATGAAATTTTGATTTAAAAATATATATATTATGGTTTTAAGAAAGTTAAATATTAAATCTTGAAATTGTGAATTTAAGTGAATTCAAGTATGTAAATTTGGAGTAAATGTGATGTTTGACTTTAAATTTTATTTTAAAATGTAAATAAATAATGGAAATTAAATTTAAATTTTTGAAATGATATTTGAAGTAAAATGTTAAGTTTATTAAATTTATAAATATATAAACAGTGAATTTTGACTTAATAAATGAATGGAGTTTGTAAAATTGAATATTTGATCTTAAAATATTATTGTGTTAAATCATATGTTAAAATGATTTTTAGTGTAAAATTTTGAAGTCTAGAAATATGATTTTTAAGTTGTAATAATAAAAATTTGGAGTTTTATTATTGTTTTTGAAAAGCTAAAATGAAACCTGGAATTTTATAGCATTTTCAAATTGCTGTAGTCTTTTGACAGCATTTTTAAATGCTATTGTTTTGAATCTAACAATGTTTGAAATAACTAAATATCTATTATGACATTTTATAAATGTCGTTATTTTTGAACTAAACCATTTTGGAAACTATAAGCTACGATAGCACTTTATAAATGCTGTCGTTGCTATAATTTGACAATGTTTTGAAATATTATAGATTTTTACACTGTTTGGGCTATATTTTAAAGTGTTAAATAATTTAAATTTTGAAATGGATTATTTGTGAAATTTTAGAAGTTTTGAATATTTAAATTTGAATTTTTAAGGAATTTAAATTGAATTTGAATTTAAATAAAGTTTACTTGGTTATGTGTTAAACGGAATGAGACGTAATGAGATAAATGAATTTTTGAATGGAATTTTGAAATGTATTTTGTAATGATGTTTGAAATAATAAATGAATGAAATATTTGATTTTTAAATGATATTTAAATTTGAATATTTGGATTTGAATTCAAATAATGATTTGATTGTGAAGTTTTGAAAGGATGTAATATTTTAATGATTTTGAAATGATTGGAAATGATTTGATCTTTATTTTAGTAAAGAATGTGAATGTGGAATGACATTTGATTTTGATTTATTTGATAAAGGAATATTGAAGTTTATATTTGTATTAAAAGATATTTGGTTTAATTGTAATGTAAGTTTATTTAAATAATATTGGATTTATGAAATGAATATTTCAAAACTACATAATAACGAAATTAGATTTGAGATATGAATATATGGAATTATAAAGTTTAGTTTTGAAATGTGGGATATTAAAGTTTGGAAATATATTATATTGGATTTTTTTATCTTGTAGATCAAATCTATATTTGAAATTTGTAAGATTTGAAATGTCTTGTTAGAAAACTAAACTGAATTGAATATGATGGTTTGAATTGAATTAAATTGGAAATTTGAAATTTTGGTTTCATTGAATAAATTTGTAAAGTGTAATGAATTAAAAGATTGATTTCAAATGAATGATTTCGGAATGTTATGATTTTCAAAGTGTAATGATTTCAAGTATTTTGGTTTCGGAAAGGTTATACTTTGAAAGTATTATGAATTTTTTTTAACGGTTAATATATGTTTGAAATGGAAATCATAAACTATTT
Source organism: Allium cepa (assembly GCA_030765085.1). Taxonomy (NCBI): domain Eukaryota; kingdom Viridiplantae; phylum Streptophyta; class Magnoliopsida; order Asparagales; family Amaryllidaceae; genus Allium; species Allium cepa. The sequence goes on from CM060946.1 coordinate 178,194,816, forward strand.
GATTTGAATATAGTTTTGAAATAAAAATGGTTTTGGTTTCGAAGTGTAAACTATTTTGAAAGGAATATAGTTTCGAAATGAAATGATTTGATCCTTTTGAAGTATAAACTATTTTGAAATGACCACGACGTTACAGTAACGTTTGGTTGTTAAAGAGACCAGGATCGAAAGTTGTCATACTCTCTGCCAACTCCGAAAACCACTTTAACAACTGTGTACGAGGTGGAGATTCCAGAATGAAGTAGGATGGTGGCGATGTTCTTGAGGTATATTACGTGAACCCAACTCCCGTGAGTTGGCATAAGGTGGCTAAAACAGGAGCGATCTCGGGCTAAAGGAGGTAGCACCTCTGGTCGGACACATTCCTTCGATTCTATACTCCTACTGGTGATTGATTAGATGGCCATCCTCCGATTTTGATTGGGAGTGCGTTCCGAGGTGGGCGTATGTGGCTGCTGCGTTACCACCAGCCCGTGTGCGTAATTGGTATATCTACCCTGGCATTGCCTTGTGTGCCGTGCCATCTACCATACCGAGCCTTTACTACGAGTTTGTTTTTCTCCTGTAGCCCGTGGAGTATTTAGGGTAGTCTCTCGATCTGGAGATATGCTGATACTGGATGGACTACTGGGACTATTATGTGTGAAAGGTGATGTGGGTAGCCCGGAACGCTATTTAAAAGTATGTTTATTTTACTGTAGACATTATTATAGTAGTGCAATATTACTACATAGTAAATAGTTTAACGGATCCTTAAAGGATGGGCGATCCCAAGCATCCTTTACATTACTGATGCATTTTTGTTACTGTTCACTTGAATTTATTTACAGTTCATAAGTATTTATGTCCTGACTCGAGTGTTTTGTATTTTTCTTTACGCTTGAGTCGTTAGCATTGAAGATTCACCTTCGGAGTTGGAGCTTTCCTTGAAGATCCATCCATCTATTTTGTTTCAGTATCCAGTGTTTCAGTGATGTATTCTGAATTGTACCTGATGTATCTTGTTACTCTTCTGTTGTATCTTATTTAACTCTGATGTATCTTATTTTTACACAGTAGCTTCATGAACTACTATCTCTTTTTACTTCCGCTGTATTATTATATACTCTGTGTCTGTGATCTGTGATTTTTATTTACTGTATATTATGAGATTTGCCAAATTTTTATTTACAACGCGGTATTTTGAGCAATTCAATTCCGGCATGAGTGTCTACCTATACACTTATAATGTATGCGAATGGTTGAAAATATCGGGTCGTTACAGTTGGTATCAGAGCTTTGGTAGATCTAGGCAAAACTCAGTATATAGGGTAAATGAAATTGCAGAATCACTTCCATTCGAGTTTAAATCTCTTCCTTTTGACTCGATTCATTTGAATTTTTGGAACATTCCCTACGGGTCCAAAATCCATTCGTGTCCCTCACTATTCATCTTCTTTTGATTTTGGAGTATCCCATAACTCCACTTCAAAAGGATCTTTATAATGAGTCGGCGGTCTCGCCAATCTCAAATTGATTTGTAAAGGGGTGAAACTCCTTTACAACAGCATCGATTCACCAAAGATTTTATATCCTCGGTTTAGATGCTAGTATCTCTTATTATCCCAAACTCTATCTCTTGAGGTCGAATGTAGATTTACCCAAAAATCCACATCGAACTTATACTTTAAGTCACGGTTGACCCGGTTAAGGTTGCCCGCGATTTATATAAGCTTATCCATCTTCCTATTCTGTTATTTAATCATCCCATCCTTGTTTCCAACTTATTTTCAAATCAGAATTTCCTTTGATTTGAGTTAATCATATTTGAATCTCTATCCTTCTTTGAAAAATCTATTCATGTATAGTGTATTTGTGAACAAATATTTAAAATTAATGTTTTGTTATATATTGTGTTGTTTGAGTTGTTGATGTTGATTTGGGTTTCCAATCGATTCGTCTGATCAACGCTATCGATAAGATTTTCAAAACACTTGAACAGAGCAAACTGACACAATATTATTTTAAAATTTGGTTAATGAAATAAATTTTGATACAGAAGTTTATGGAACTTAATTAATGATTTAAATTGATAATTTTAAATGATAATACTTGATTTATCATTTATTGTTCTACAAATGAATTTACAAATAATTGCTTATAAATTTATTTGGGAACTGAAATGAATTTAAAACAAGAATTTGAGAATTTAAATTTTCGATCATTTCGAACTTTGGTTTAAAGTTTTAAAAAGGATATATTATGTAAAGTATTTCCAAATAGAAATTTGTTTCCAAACAATTTTAAAGTTAAAAATTTAGTGCTCTTCGTTTTCTCGCTGGAAAATAACTTCGGCGATGACTGCAGCATCATCGACGTTGATTTTCGAGTTTCTAAGTGAAGAGACAGTTCTGTAGTCGTGCTATAGCTTTGTTTTGGGAATTTAATTGATTTGAATTTCTCAAATATGATTTGATTTTTTTATACATATAGATATAAGATTTAAAAATTGATTTGACATATTATGTATATATTATTACTTATCTCTAAATGCTTTGAATGGAATCGGAAATTAAATTATTAAACTCTATCTTCAAGAATAATTTCAATTATAAAAAGAAAATCAAAAATTTGGATAAATGATTCAAACTTGAGATAATTGAATTGGAAAGTTTTAATTGTATAATACATTTGCATTCAATATAACTTACCTTAATTTTTAAAAAATTTAACAATGTAATTAGATAATATACAATATAAAAAGATTTTTATAAATAAAATTTGAGTGGTTATAATAAATGTTACACACTTAAATTTTAGTTATAAAAGATTAACAGAGGTAAATAGTGAAAAAGGGAATTTAAAGAGTTTTATTAAATAACTTAATAATCAAATTTGATTTAATATGAACCTTAAGTCTAACCTAGGAAGTTTAATAAAGGTTATCTCTTGAAATGAATATGTTTGTGTAATAAATAATGTATCTCTGAATAGGTAAAATAAAATACATTTTATGGGACATTTTGTAATAAAGTTTATTTAACTTGGAATCATAGTTTAATTGGTGTCTAAATGAATAAATGTGTAAAGAAATTTGATCATTATATTTGCTAAGATAAATATTTTATTTCTGTAATAGGCATGTTTTGAAAAATGAATAATTTTGATTTTTGTAGTTAAGGTGTATTTTTAATACCGCTGAAATTTGATAATTGATAATTGATAATTTGGTTTTCAAATGGAATTTTTAGTGTAACTTATTGGAGGAATATCTATTTGTGAAATGGGTATTTCAAATAAAGTGTTAGGTTATTTGTTAAATTAAGAGTTAAGTAAAATAGTGAACTTTTGACTTAATAAAGGAAGTATAGTTTGATTTGGATATTCCATTCATAAAATTTGTTTTAATAAATATAAGTAAATGATATCCAAATGAATATTTCTAAAATTGAACTGATTGAAATACTAATATATCTACCGTAGCACTTTATAAGTGCTGTTGTTTCTAAAATAAAATGTTTTGCGAATTTTATAATTAAATAAATGAACTTGAAATGTTACAACTTTGAAATGAATATCATTTGACCTTGAATTTAAATGGTCTAAATAAAGATTATTTTAAAAGTGTTATGATTTTGGTAGTATGATTTCCAAATAATAACATCTCTAAAGTATTATGATTCCAAAGCATTATAATTTCAAATTTATTATCTTATTTTTTTTTTCAAACTATCTTTTAGTTGTCCTTATTTCATTTATCTTGCTACAGAATGGGGAGGCTATTGCTTATACCAGTCTGTTTAGAAATATTTCTATAATCTTTGATAATCTTGGGTACTCATCTGGATTTGAGCACTGCTTACTTATCTGAATCTTTTTCGTTCTTGTGTTCTTGGTTCTAGAGGATCTTAGGAAGATCATCTCCACATTGTTAAACTTACCTATAGCAACAGTTATCAGGTATAATTTTAATCTTCTTGTCACCTTGTCAAAATCCTATTTCAGTCTATCTTTTTCTATGCTTTCCCGTACCTCATTCCTTTTCGGGGACGAAAAGTTTCGAGTGGGGGAGAGTGTAACAACCCTGTATTTTGTAATTATTTTAATTGTATATTTAAATTTTGATTTAAAAACTTATTTTACTTATTTGAAATGATTAAATTTTATTAATTAAATATAAATCTTGATTTTATATGAATTATAATTCCAAACTTGTGTAAGTTGAATATTTTCATGAAATGTTGATTTTGGTCAAAATAGTCAAACTTTGACTTTTAACTTAAAAATTTAAAAGTTTGAAATTATAAATTTTATCTTTTATTATGAAAATAGATTTAATAACTTGAACACTGCTTTTTGTTTCGTTGAAAACGGAGTTAAACTGCAAAAGATATGTACATTTCAATTTTGAGTATAAATTGTTTATTTTGCAATTTTGTTATTTTAAATTGTATAAATTTTATTTCCTTTGTCATATTTTATTTTAATATGTTTTAATATGTTATATTATGTATATTTTGACTTTTAAATATTTCTAAAATGATAATAAAATTTTTCCAAAAATTTACTGTATTTATTTCCTTTTTTTTTAAAGTTGTTTCTATTTTTCTGCTATTTTCTTCATCTAAACTATACTTAAATTAAAATTTATTTATTTATTTTGTGATTTCCTTTTTATTTTGTGTTCTTATCTTTATTTATAAATAATTTTAAGTACATAAAAAATTTTCCCAAGTTCATTGCACTTATTTTTCATATTTTCAAGACTAGTTGCAAATTTTGCTGTTTTATTTAATTAAACTATATATAACTAATAATTAATTTATTTATTTTTGTTTATTTACTATATTTTCTTATTTTAACTGAATTTATATATGTTTTTTAGTTATATAAAAATTTAAAAAGAAATAGTGAATATATGAAGAGTTCGGAATCTTTTGTATGCTTAGTCCTTTTGCATTCCGACCTTTCACATTCCAAACTCCATTCATCAATGCTTTGGCCGTACCTTACTCCATTTTTCAGCCACATTCCTCACTCTTTATCACGAAAATTTTATTATCTTTCTTGAGAGAAAAAACTCACGGCCATTTGTTTTACAAAAATTTGGTAAATTCTATCATCTTTCTTCTTGTTTTTATGATTTTCCTATTGATTTTTGCATTGATCCTTCTTGTGTTTTGCTAGGCCTAGCCTCTACCACCACCACCACCATCCTCTCCACCATCATCTCCAGCAGCTCATAAGCCTCTCCTATGACCAAGACAGTAGCCATGACCATCCATTGATGTTGCACCACAAAATTTGCACAAAAGTTCCACCAAACTAGCCTAGCCAAACCCTTAAGGCCATAGCCTTCATTTTTAACCTAAACCACCTCCATGGCCGCCACCATAAGTCCCTCCACCACCTCTGGCCGCCACTATAGCCACCACCTAACCATCCCCTTGCATGACCAAGCCCAAGCCATGGCAGGCCGAACCTATAGTTGCACCAAAAATCCACTTAATTGCCTTGACTTTTGTATTTCTCATGTCACAACTTCCACTCCTTCATATCCAAGTTAGGCCGAGCCATTTGAACCCATATTGACCCAAACCTGAGCCATGTTGGCATCTAGGTTGAGCCTAGTGTGATGAGAGCAAGCCCATTTGATCATGTGACAAGCTTATGTTGTCGTGTGCAGGTCTTCTGCTTCTAAGGTTTGGTCATCTCTCTTGTTTTGCAACTGTTTTGCAAACTAAAGTTGTTAATTATATTTGTATGTCGATATCTATATTTGTGCTTATGTATGCTATATTTTGTGTTGTATACAAGGGTCTCCATCTATTCAAATCAAATCGTGCTTGTCGTGCCTTTGGAATCGCTCTTGTGTGTGTTATTTGTCTCTAGCTTTGATAAAGGTGAGTCTTTCTCACTCTAACATTTACACTTATGAAATAGTGAATTGATGACAAGTGATTAGTAATATAAAATGTTATGCAAGTTAATGTTGATCATATGATATCTATACCATGTTATTACCATGTTAAAACTGTTAATTATCACCTGACACCTGATATATGACATTATATTGTGACATTGACATTGTTTATATTGTTTATGCATATATTCACACTGCAAGTTCCCTGTTAGAATAGAATCACTATGGGTTGAAATGATATATACCCGAACTGACTTTAGAATAGGGAAAAATCGTTATGGGCTGAAATGATGGGCCTGAGCGATTTTTAATGTATTTTATCTGACTTGGGATTGCGGGTTTGAAATGATTAAACCCGGTTTTCTTTGTAAATTACGGATTGAAATGATATATATCCGTATCACTTGACCTAGGTTAGAAAATTATATACAGACCCCGTGGTATATTTTTAAATGATTTTTTTTATGTATTTTCAAAAGTATGAAATTTTGGTTTAAAAATATATATATTATGGTTTTAAGAAAGTTAAATATTAAATCTTGAAATTGTGAATTTAAGTGAATTCAAGTATGTAAATTTGGAGTAAATGTGATGTTTGACTTTAAATTTTATTTTAAAATGTAAATAGATAATGGAAATTAAATTTAAAGTTTTGAAATGATATTTGAAGTAAAATGTTAAGTTTATTAAATTTATAAATAAATAAACGGTGAATTTTGACTTAATAAATGAATGGAGTTTGTAAAATTGAATATTTGATCTTAAAATTTTATTGTGTTAAATCATATGTTAAAATGATTTTTAATGTAAAATTTTGAAGTCTAGAAATATGATTTTTAGCTGTAATAATAAAAATTTGGAGTTTCATTATTATTTTTGAAAAGCTAAAATGAAACCTGGAGTTTTATAGCATTTTCAAAATGTTGTAGTCTTTTGACAGCATTTTTAAATGCTATTGTTTTGAATCTAACAATGTTTGAAATAACTAAATATCTATTATGACATTTTATAAATGTCGTTATTCTTGAACTAAACCATTTTGGAAACTATAAGCTACGATAGCACTTTATAAATGCTGTCGTTGCTATAATTTGACAATGTTTTGAAATGTTATAGATTTTTACACTGTTTGGGCTATATTTTAAAGTGTTAAATAATTTAACTTTTGAAATGGATTATTTGTGAAATTTTAGAAGTTTTGAATATTTAAATTTGAATTTTTAAGGAATTTAAATTGAATTTGAATTTAAATAAAGTTTACTTGGTTATGTGTTAAACGGAATGAGACATAATGAGATAAATGAATTTTTGAATGGAATTTTGAAATGTATTTTGTAATGATGTTTGAAATAATAAATGAATGAAATATTTGATTTTTAAATGATATTTAAATTTGAATATTTGGATTTGAATTCAAATAATGATTTGATTATGAAGTTTTGAAAGCATGTAATATTTTAATGATTTTGAAATGATTGGAAATGATTTGATCTTTATTTTAGTAAAGAATGTGAATGTGGAATGATATTTGATTTTGATTTATTTGATAAAGGAATAATGAAGTTTATATTTGTATGAAAAGATATTTGGTTTAATTGTAATGTAAGTTTATTTAAATAATATTGGATTTACGAAATGAATATTTCAAAACTACATAATAATGAAATTAGATTTGAGATATGAATATACAGAATTATAAAGTTTAGTTTTGAAATGTGGGATATTAAAGTTTGGAAATATATTAAATTGGATTTTTTTATCTTGTAGATCAAATCTATATTTGAAATTTGTAAGATTTGAAATGTTTTGTTACAAAACTAAACTGAATTGAAACCGATGGTTTGAATTGAATTAAATTAGAAATTTGAAATTTTGGTTTCATTGAATAAATTTGTAAATTGTAATGAATTAAAAGATTGATTTCAAATGAATGATTTCGGAATGTTATGATTTTCAAAGTGTAATGATTTCAAGTATTTTGGTTTCGGAAAAGTTATACTTTGAAAGTATTATGAATTTTTTTTAAAGGTGCATATATGTTTGAAATGGAAATGATAAACTATTTGATTTGAATATAGTTTTGAAATAAAAATGGTTTTGGTTTCGAAGTGTAAACTATGTTGAAAGGAATATAGTTTTGAAATGAAATGATTTAATCCTTTTGAAGTATAAACTATTTTGAAATGACCACGGCGTTATAATAACGTTTGGTTGTTAAAGAGACCAGGATGAGATGTTGTCATACTCTCTGCCAACTCCAAAAACCACATTAACAACTGTGTACGCGGTGGAGATTCCAGAATGAAGTAGGATGATGACGACGTTCTTGAGGTATATTACGTGGACCCAACTCCCGTGAGTTGGCATAAGGTGGCTAAAACAGGAGCGATCTCAGGCCAAAGGAGGAAGCACCTCTGGTCGGACACATTCCTTCGATACTATACTCTTACTGGTGATTGATTAGATGGCCATCCTCCGATTTTGATTGGGAGTGTGTTCCGAGGTGGGCGTATGTGGCTGCTGCGTTACCACCAGCCCGTGTGCGTAATTGGTATATCTACCCTGGCATTGCCTTGTGTGCCGTGTCACCTACCATACAGAGCCTTTACTACGAGTTTGTTTTTCTCCCATAGCCCGTGGAGTATTTAGGGTAGTCTCCCGATCTGGAGATATGCTGATACTGGATGGACTACTGGGACTATTATGTGTGAAGGGTGATATGGGTAGCCCGGAACGCTATTTAAAAGTATGTTTATTTTACTGTAGACATTATTATAGTAGTGCAATATTACTACATAGTAAATAGTTTAACGGATCCTTAAAGGATGGGCGATCCCAAGCATCCTTTACGTTACTGATGCATTTTTATTACTGTTCACTTGAGTTTATTTACAGTTCATAAGTATTTATGTCCTGACTCGAGTGTTTTGTATTTTGCTTTACGCTCGAGTCAGATTGATTGAGTTAGCATTCAAGATTCACCTTCGGAGTTGGAGCTTTCCTTGAAGATCCAACCGTCTATTTTGTTTCAGTATCCAGTGTTTCAGTGATGTATTCTGATTTGTACCTGATGTATCTTGTTACTCTTATGTTGTATCTTATTTTTACATAGTAGCTTCATGAACTACTATCTATTTTTACTTCCGCTGCATTATTACATACTCTGTGTCTGTGATCTGTGATTTTTACTTACTGTATATTCTTAGATTTGCCAAATTTTTATTTACAACGCGGTATTTTGAGCAATTCAATTTCGGCATGAGTGTCTACCTATACACTTATAATGGATGCGAATGGTTGAAAATATCGGGTCGTTACAAGATCTTTGTTTTTAAAAGGTTTGGAAACTTCTTTAATAAGAACAAAAAGCATCTTCGTCCAGATATGCACACATACATTTATATAATATATACAGACGTGGAAGAGTACATAATCATTTTAAGCCCATTTCAGATCATGCTTCAAAGATCATTCAGATGTATCAAGTTTAATAACTTAAAGAGGAGAGTTTGCGCACATGTACTTCGAACAGAGAGGAACAGAGAAGTTTCTTTGAACTGGAAATGGTTTCTTGATTGATCTGCTACTTTTGCTTTGTGTTGTTACTGAGTTGATTAGTATGCTTGCTTTAATTTTTGTTTTGATCATCATTTCCTGAGTTGATCATTCCAAGTTTTGAAATTTGGTTGAATCCAGATTTTGATTTGCTCTCGGCTTTTAATTTTTGAATCTACTTTGCTTGCCCTTTACTTGTTCTTGAAAAATGGTAACTAGTTCGAACCTAATCTGTTTGTTTTCAGGTTGAAGTTGTTCCAAATTTCCATTTCCATTTCTAGGTTTGAAATGAACCTGAACCTAATTTTGCTTTGATATCTTGCCTTTGATCTTGAATTTACTTTTTGAATTTACTGTATGTTTTAGATTGGTTTCTCAGATTATCATTTAATCTCAGGCATTTTGATTCAGTTTTTCCTTTTCTGGTTTATTTCAGATTTCAAGTTTAGAGAAAAGGAAGTGTATTTCTTTTTTTTCTTAAATTTCAATCGAAAGATAAATGCCACTTGTATCACTTGCATGGCAACATATTTACACTTGTTAATCTATATTATTACTTATTAAACATTTGTCAAATGTGTTTAAATTGTGTTTAAACCCTTTTTTTTAACTTATATGTAAAAAAAATTTAAATCCTTACTTCATTATAAATTACTTAATTTATGTACAAACTATATGCTTTAGCACTTGTTTACTTAAGTATCCATGTTTATATAAACAAACAAACAAACTTCATTTTGTATTTATTAAAACAAATTATACTTCTATAAATAACACACATATGTATATTATGAAATTTAGCTTTTAAACAACATTCAAAATCTTTACTATATTTTAAACATTTCAAATAATATTTGAAGATAATTTTATATTATATTTCTTATATAAACAAATATATTTTCTTTATAAATCATTTACAAAATCTTTTAACGTAAAAGATGTTTTACAATTTTGATTTCACATGAATAAATAATTTTATTCTTAATTAGCCTTTGAGAAAATTTATTACATTCAATTCAAAATATCATTTTTTTTCAAATCAGAATGCATATTAAATATAATTAGAAACAAATTCTTATTAACTTAAATATAAAAATTTTAAATTCGATTTATCTCTAGATCCAATTTGCTTCTCCAAATATTTATTCTTGAATTTTCAAATTCAAAATTCAATTTAAAATAACATATCCTTATTTATTCTGGAAATTTTCCAATTAATTCATTATTAAATCCAAAATTTAAAATTAATTACTAATAAATTCATAATTTAATTCCAAAGATTAAATTAATTATCAAATTATTTTTAGCTAAAATTCAGGAATGTTACAAATAAAGTGGATTTGTTGGAATTAAATGAAATTTGATGTTTGAATATTAAGTAAATAAGAATTGAGATGAAATTGGGAAATATTAAGGCATCAAGATATAACCAACGCTAATTTAAGGTTAATAATGAATGGACTGAATAAAATGACAATCAACAAAAATATGTTATACTCGACTATAAATGGAACATAAGCGAATAACTTGAATATTAGATGAAATTAGTACTATGAAAATAAATGGTAACATATATTTGTAAGTAATAAAAGATTATTAATGTGACTAGAGATTAGCGTAACGATTTTGTATGTTATCTATTTTTGTAGCTTGTTAATTTAAATCGGAAATCAGTTACCAAAATTCTAATTTGAATATACGTTAATATTAATTAAGGTAATATTTAGAAATAATGTTAATGTTACTCATAATTGGAAAATTTGTTGAATCATAAGAATGGAATAAATATTTATCAATTTATTGGGATTTAAACTATAGTAATAATTTGTAACAACCCTAGTATTAGTGATTACCTATAATATTAAAATCTAACAATGGTTATATTTTAATTGAGAATAAAATAAATTAGAGAAGATAAATTTTATTAAAAATTGTTTATTTAAAATAAACAATGTTTTGAGGTTAAATAAGGGATTAAATTTTATTGGATAAGTATTTAGTTGAATAAATTATAAATATGGGGTTTATATTTTGTTTGGAGCTAACAAATTAAATAAGTGATACATTTCAACATTTAAATTGTTGAAATAATTCTAATTGATGAAAATAAAGTTTTAAAAACTTTATTTTGAGAATTTGGAGAGAAAATGATCATTCATTGATTTTAATTGAGTCAATACAACAATATTGGAAGCTATTGCCAATATTAATCTTTTAACGATTTTAAAAAGGAGAAATACGAAATAATTATATATTTATTGACAAAATAAAAGAGTGAAATGTGGTTTAAAAATAATATTTTGATGTGTAAATAAAGTTGGAATGGTTTGTTGTATTTTATTTGACAAGACAACAATTTTTGTATTAATTGTTATGTTAAAAATGGTGTTTTATGAGAATAAAAAGCGTAAATTGTGTAAGTTGTAAAATATTGTTGAAAATAAGGTTTTATTTGTAAAATTGACTTTTTATTCTTAAAATAAATTTCATATTGTTAAAATAATAATTTTGGTTACATATATTGGTTGAATAGAATGTAATTCACTTTAAAATATGAAAATTTGCTTATATAGTGTTAATATAGAAAAGAAATGAACATAACTTAAAGTACATTTACACTTGGGCTTATTGGGTAAGAACTAGGTCCATTAGTCCTCACTATAGCCTTCTGCCTTGAGAAATCATCCTGTACGTAGCTTTCTTTTTCATCCTCTTCTCAAAACATCTTACAGTAAAAGGAAAGGGAAAAAAATCATGGCTTCCTCCAATTAAAACCAAAAGCCACCAAATCTGTTGCAAATTAAAGAAGATAATCAATAAAACAAGAATTTACAAGGTAATCTCCATCTAATTCCAAAAATTTCTCATCAAAATCCTTGAATCAAGATGAGTTGTCTGCAATTTATTTTGGTTTGTTTTGCATGTCTTCTTTTTAGCTTCTACAGGTGCTTAGAGCCTAAATCCATGGCCAAAACTTGCTTCTTGCCATCCAAATTCGCTGTAAACAAACACTAAGGTGAGTAACCTCACTCATGCTAGCTGTAAAAAATCTTTCTTACTCATATTTAGTGTGAAATTAGATGTTTAGAGCTATAAAAATAAAGTTTTGATCATATTTTGTGCTCAATCCAAAAACTGAATTCTGTCTATCTTTGGAGCTGAAACCAAATTATCCATAACTTTCTCGTTTTTCATCGGAATTTGATAATTTAGGATGTTACGGAAAGCAAAAATCATGTGTTACAACTTTTATGTCTTATATTTTCTTTAATTTTGAGGTTAGCTATGTCAAAATTTGATTTTTCTACTGCTAACCCGAGAGCAATGTCTATATTTGCTCTGTGCTTGAGGCTGAAACAAATTTAAGCATAACTTTCTCGTTTTTGATCCGATTTCGATAATTTTAGATGTTCCTGAAATCTTAATTCATGTACTACAATTTTTATGTTTTGAGTTTTCTGTAATTTTGAAGTTATCTATGTCAAAATCATGTTTTACTACTGCAAACCCGAGAGCAAAACCAATATTTGCTGTATCATTGAAGTTGAACGAATTTGATCATAAATACTTCGTTTCTTAACCGATTTTGATGAACTTGGTCATTCCAGAAAGCCTAGATTTTGTTCTAAAACTTTTACGTTTTAATTTTTCTGAAATTTCGAAGTTATCTTGGTCAAAAATGTGATTGTTTGTTGTTATCCCGAGAGCAAAACGAGAGCGACAATGATTAGTGACCTAAGAACGTTTTTGGCCGTATCTTTTGATCCCTAAGTCAGATTTTCGTGATTATTTTTCCGACTTCAAGCTAATAAAATCACCTTCAACTTTTATGTTTTGAGTTTTCTAAAATTTCGAAGTTATCTTGGCCAGAAATGTGATTGTTTGTCGCTGTCCCGAGACAAAATGACAGAAGTTGTGAAATTCAAATCTCAGAATTGTTTTATCTATAACTTTTACATTTCTTATCAAAATTCGATAATTTTTAATGCATTGAAAATCTTAGGATGTCTTCTACAACTTTTATCTTTTGTGTTCTCTCAAATTATGTGCTTAAAAGTGGCAAACTGAACAAACAAAATACAGGGCTGGGCAAAACACCAATGTTTATTCCTGTATATCTTGAATTGTTGCACCAGCTTTTGGTGCTTTCTCTTATGTTTTCCGAACACGGTTTTGATGCTCCTTTCAGTGCAAATACTGAGAGCTCTATATCACATATGCTCTGGTATTGAATCATGTATTTTCTTAGATTGTGCGAGCAAGTCTTTGATGATGAATTTTAATATAGATCTTGAGTGTTTTATTACCTTATTCAAGGGATAAACCATGCGTCTTGTGATTATTTTTGGGCTGCTTCTACTCTATAGAATCATGGATTTTCATGAATCCGTCATTTGGATTTTAATTAATTTTAATGATTCATTATGTAATGTTTTCATTGTGATTCCGAGCGCATGTGCACGTATTTTCAAACTATTTTCCAACAGTGTTCATATTCAAGCTATTGTTCTAAGCAATATATTTTACAAAGTGATTTCATAAAAAAATGATACAATTAATATTTATAAATTATAAAGAGATTCCCAAAGTTGATTTCTTGAATATTTTCTGAAATTTATTTCAAAACCCGATTTAGCAAAAATATATTTTCTATTTAAAGATACACGTTTTTGCACTTTTCGGACGTATGAGAAATAGAATTAAACGATTTAGTAAAACATGTGGTATGGGACACATGAGTTTGCATTTTCGGTTAATTCCGGACTTGTACGATCGAAACCTCTTGAGTATTGTATATTGAGTTAGTATTTAAGATTTTCAATTCCTATTATAGGAATTACCCAAGTAGCCAATATTTGGCGAGTTGAGGTGTTCGAGATCTCCTATTATAGGATTAAAAATCGATGAGAACCACTTAAAGATGTTGTTTTACTTGTCGATGAGATGAGGTGAGTCTTGAGATGAGATTTCCCTTTTCGTGGATTATGGTTTATGAGAAACCATTATGAGATTTAATTGCATTTGCCGATGATATGAGGTAAGTCTATTTATGAAGTATTCATGAAGTTAAGATGTTTATGATGATTTATGAAGTTAAGATGGTTATGATGATTTTTACATGTCGATGAAATAAGACAAGTCACGATGGAACCATTACACGTCGATGAGAAGATATGAGTGTGGTATTATATTAACTCGCCGATGAGATGAGGCAGAGTGAGTTTTATGATGGTTCTGATATTTTATGATGTTTTCTAATGTGGAACCAACTAATTATTAGTAAAACATTAGGGGAGAACGTATAGTATGGGATATACGTTCTCGCCTTTTGGGTTCCTATTCGAATAGTTGAGACACATTCAAGATGTTACTAGTACTAGACCGAGTACGATTGGAGTCACAATGATGTTCACGATGTTATTACTCAACTCCAATCATCATGATGTTTTTACTCGGATTTGTAACTGGGTGTCATCAAGATGTTCCGACTAGTCAATCACGATGTTATGATGTTATGTGACACCAAGTCATCACGATGTATGGTACCAAACTACTAGTACTTGACGCAGCGGATTAATCAAACAATACTTCAATCAATGAAATGTAGCAATCGGTGAGTTGAAGATACCAAAATGCCCAAGTTCGTTGATCCAAAGATACCGAACTCTAGCTATCTCAAACACGTTGATAGCGCACTATACCGTGTTCTAAGATCTACGATTCTTCGCACGTTGATCTAGCGCACTAGATTCCGTGAATCGGCTTCTACGATCGTTGAATCGAGCGCACTCGATTAACCGAAAGAGGAGATAGGAGATCACACTCAACTACCAATTGGTATGAAAGCACAAAGCTAACAAAGAGAATTTTATTCAAAAAAATCAACCTCCTCAAAAATTACAACACACACGCTATTTATAGAGTTTTCACAAACTGTCCTTAAGTCGTGACCGACTTATGAAACCCCCCCCCCGACTCATCATAACTCGCTACCGACTCATCCAAGTCGCAGCCGACTCAACAGACGCCACATACTTCAATTACAACACCTCATAAGCAATCGACTCAAACAAGACCAACTCATATATATTACATGAACGACTCATACTAGGTCGGCAACGACCTACGACTCACGGCACAAAACACACAGTGCAAACGACTCAAGAAACTCACTACATGCCAACTTTACACGACTCATCACAACAAACGACTCAACACGACCGACTCAAGCGCATGCCGACTCAACTCCTTGCCGCCTTGACTCCCCCCGACTCAAAGCCTTCACTAGCTGGGCTGTGACTTGCTTCATGCTAAGTCGTGGACGACTTACTCGTTGAGTCGTGGACGACTCATGTTCTTCCAATCCTGAACGACTCATAGTTAAACCGGACCTTGCCTTCTCTAACTTGTTCCCCTTTGCTTTAATAAGTCGCAAACGACTTATGGATAGACCGATGAGTTGTGGACGACTCCTCAAGCACGAACTCCTCCAAGCTTTGTTAAGTCGGCACCGACTCATACTTCCACTATCCCGTGACCGACTCATCAAGTATGCACGTCTTAAGCTCGTGTACGACTTAAGGTGGTTTAACTTTTGAAATCCCATATGCCTTGCTGCATCATCCTCCCCTGGTTGAGAAAAATTCGACCTCGAATTTGCAAATTCTTTCTCATCAACATGTTCATCCCCATAATATGGCACCAGATGCTTAACATTGAATACGTCAGAAGTGTAAATATCCTCCGGCAGCTTCAACTTATAAGCATTGTCATTAATTCGCTTCACAATTTCGACAGGACCAACTTTTCTGGCTTTCAACTTATTGTAAGCACCCACTGGAAAACGATCTTTGGTTAACACGGCATAAACCAAATCACCTTCTTTAAATTCAACATTTCGACGTTTCAAATCTGCCGACTTCTTATACTTCTCATTCGATTTCTCCAATCGTTCCTGAACGATTTTATGACATTCAGTCAGCTCATCAACAAAATCAGCAGCTCGTTTAACTGTTCTCTTCGACTGTGGTACTACTGCCAAATCCAACGGCCCCCTGGGTAAATTTGAATAAACAATCTGAAACGGACTGAATCCTGTGCTTCGATTTACTGCATGATTATGAGCAAATTCTGCCTGGCATAGCTTTATGTCCCAACTTCTCAAATTATCTTGTACAAGACAACGCAACAAATTTCCCAATGACCTGTTAACAACTTCTGTCTGCCCATCAGTTTGCGGATGATAAGCACTACTAAATTTCAGTTTCGTTCCCACCATCTTCCACAAACTCAACCAAAAGTGACTCAGAAAACGAGTATCTCGATCAGAAACAATAGATTCTGGTAAACCATGAAGTCGATAAATTTCCTTGAAAAATAACTGTGCCACTCGAACTGCATCTGCTGTCTTCTTGCAAGCAACAAAATGTGCCATCTTTGAAAACCTGTCCACCACAACAAATATCGAATCATTTCCCCTTTGAGTTCTCGGCAAACCCAAGACAAAATCCATGCTAATATCAACCCATGGCGTAGATGGTACTGGTAATGGCATATACAACCCTGCATTCGTTGCTGTCCCCTTTGAAACTTGGCAAATATGGCATCGCTCCACAAATCTTTCAACCTCTTTTCTCATCGACGGCCAAAAGTAAGACTGCGAAATCAACTGCAAAGTACGATCACGGCCTACATGTCCTTCCTCGTGCAACTCCTTTACAATCTTCATCCTCAAACTACAATCCGGAATACATAAACGATTTCCTTTAAACAGAAAACCATCAACCAATATGAATTCATCGGTACTCCCATCCTTCACTTTCTCAACATATTTCACAAAGTAAGGATCTCCTTCAATAATTTCTGGCAACATTTCAAACCCGATCACTTCAACCTTCATTGTCGTTAACAAATGACTCCTCCTACTTAAAGCATCAGCTACCCGATTTGTCACCCCTGATTTGTGCTTAACGACAAAAGTAAACTGCTGCAGATAAGCAATCCATGATGCATGTCTCGCTGAAATTTTATCCTGCCCCTGTAAATGTTTCAAAGCTTCGTGATCAGTGTACAGAACAAATTCCTTCTGAAATAAGTAATGTCTCCAATGCTTAACAGCCTGAACAACAGCATAAAATTCAACGTCATATGTACTGTATCTCATCCTCGCCCCTGACAGTTTCTCACTAAAATAAGCAACTGGCTTCCCATTCTGACTCAGAACTCCTCCAATACCAACCTTCGATGCATCAGTATGCAATTCAAACAATAACTGAAAATTAGGTAGAACAAGAATTGGTGCAGACGTCAACAATTCCTTGATCTTCTCAAAGGCAACCCCCGCTTCTTCTGACCATACAAATTGTTTCCCTTTTATGCAATCGGTAACTGGTGCCATCACACTACTGAAATGTGGAATGAACCTTCGGTAGAATGATGCCAATCCATGAAAACTTCTAACTTCAGTGATAGTTCTCGGCTGTGGCCAATTTCTAATAGCTTCAACTTTACTCTGGTCCACTTGAATACCCTTTCCTGAAACAACATAACCCAGGAATAAAACCCTAGGTGTCATAAACACACATTTCTTTGTAGCAGCATAAAATTGTTCTTCACGAAGAATAAGCAACACTTCTCTTAGATGTAGAACATGCTCCTCCGTACTCCTGCTATAAATCAGAATATCATCGAAATAAACCACAACGAACTTCCCAATGAATGGTCGAAAGATTTGATTCATCACCCGCATGAATGTACTAGGTGCATTTGACAAACCAAATGGCATAACCAACCATTCGTACAACCCCTCTCTTGTTTTGAAGGCTGTCTTCCATTCATCTCCAGGTCTGATTCGAATTTGATGATAACCACTCTTCAAATCAATCTTCGAGAATATAGTTGCCCCACTCAACTGATCCAACAAATCATCCAACCTTGGCATAGGAAATCTGTAACGAACAGTGATCTTATTCAAAGCTCTACTATCAGTGCACATTCTCCAAGTTCCGTCCTTCTTTGGTACTAACAATGCAGGCACAGCACACGGACTCAAACTTTCCTGAATACGACCCTGCTCAAGTAACTCTTCCACCTGCCTTCGTAACTCCTCATGTTCCTTCGGACTCATTCTGTAATGTGGTCGATGTGGTAACACTGCTCCTGGAACAAGATCAATCTGATGTTGAATGTCTCTCAGTGGTGGTAACTCCTTCGGTAACTCCTCTGGAAAGACATCTTCAAACTCTTTCAAAACTGGCTTTGCTTCTTCGGGAATCTCAACTTCTTCACTACTCTCTCTCCCAATCAACAAAAATACTTCCGGTTCTTCCTCAACTTCCTTGACAAACTCTTTCAAAGTCAACAAAGTTTTCAATTCTTCAATCTCTTCTAGCTTGTTCTCCTTCTGCTGTTGCTTCTTAGGAACCAAAGTGATTTTAGTACCCTCGAACATGAAACTGTAACTGTTGGCACGACCGTCATGCTGAACTGCTCTATCAAACTGCCATGGTCTGCCTAACAATAAATGACAAACATCCATATCTACGACATCACACCAGATTTCATCTTTGTACTTCTTCCCAATCGAAAAATTAACACAAGCCCTTCGACACACCTTCACTTCACCACCCTTCCTTAACCATGCAAGCTTGTATGGTTTTGGATGCTTCTCGGTCTTCAAGTTCAACTTTCTAACTGCCTCTGTAGAAATAATATTATCACAACTTCCTGCATCAATAACGAACTTGCAAACTTTCCCCAGAATAGTGCATGTCGACTGAAAAATATTGCTTCTCAACCAACTAGAATCCTCTTCTTGCTTTGGTGTCAAACAACTTCTCCTCATCATAAGATTACAACCTTCATCTCCAAACAATTCTTCTTCCTTTTCAACATAAGGTGTATTTGAACATTCTGCCTCCTCACCATCATCCTCCTCAACTTCTGCAACCATGGTTCTCTTCTTCGGCTTCGGACATTCGTTGCTTTTGTGACCCAACTCCTGACAATTATAACACTTGAACCCACTGCTACCCTTCGCCTTCTCAGCCTCCTTCACCACTGGCTTTGAAACAGGTTTAGGAACATTAGAACTTCCACCAACACCCCTTGCTTGATTATTGGCATTAGTAAACACACCACCTCCACGCCTTCCTTGTTTCTCCCAAGCCAACGCTTTCTGATGTGCCTCTGCAACTGATCTAGGATCAAACATATTAACCATATCCTGGATCTGCATTCTCAATCCCCCAATGAATCTAGCAGTTAGCTGTTCTTCTGTCTCCATAATATCATTCCTGGCAATGAGTTGGTAAAATTCATCAGCATAATCACTAACAGACTTTGTCCCTTGCCTCAGATTCTGCAACCTTTGGTACATAAGTGACTGGTAGTTGTAAGGTAAGAAAGTAGATCTCATCAACTTTTTCATCTTCTCCCAAGATTCTATCTTTGACTTCCCCATTCGTTCTCGAGTAAGTTTAGTTTGCTGCCACCATGCCAATGCTCTTCCCCTCAGCCTTGTAGCAACTAACTTCACCCTTCTATTCTCCGGCACCTCCTTGAAATCAAAGATTTCCTCCACATTAGACAACCAATCTAAAAACTCCTCAGCAACCATCCCGTCTTTAAATTCTGGAATTTCCATTTTCATACCCGACTCCCAACGACGATCATCCTCCACATCACGGTAAGAATTTCGAATTTGGTCTCGATCTCTATAATGAATACTTGCTCTATCACCCTCTTCAACAAAATCAAAGGTACGCCTACATCGATCTCGACTAACATCATCCCTTCTCTCATGCATGCTTCTTTGACTATGTCTCTCTTCATCTCTATATGCTTCATGGTCAAATTCTCGATGACTTCTTCTTTCTTCATGTGCATAGTCATGATGATCTCTTCGTGATGAAATTGATGTTTCTCTTCTATCTCTACAAGAATGTGGTGATACCCTCCTCGCTTCCGTAACCAATGGCGAAACTCGGTTTCCTCCATGGTTCGAGTTTGGTGATCTCCTCCTTTGATTCAAATCAGTCATCAATCTCTCCAATTTACCAATGCCTTCATCAAACTTTTCATTAATACGTTGTTCCATAAGCTCGGCTTCTTCTCTACGATACAAAGCTTCAACGTTTTGATGACGATTAACTCTCCTTGGTGGCATGGTTGAAAACTTCACAAACACTTCAACAATTCACTCACAAGACTTCAAAATTTCACACAAGAAAGCAATCTAGGCTCAACCTTAGATCGGCAATAGATGTTCACGGCTCACACTAACTCGGTTCAAGTTAGGTCGGCTCTACCTTGACTCGCTATGACTTGCCTTGGTACAACTTGTCTTGGCCACCTACTACAAACACTTCAATGCAATCAACAAGGCACGGCTACTCCCCAGTATACACGGCCTTCTTCAAATTCAAACTCCTTGGCGCGCAAAAACTCCAAGTCAAAATCCAAACAAAGTCCAACTCCTCGATCCAAAATGAAATGGATCAAACACTCCTAACTTGATGCAACTTCAATATGAACACGATGAACTCCTTCAACTTCAAAAACTTCAAAAACTTGGCTCCAAGAATCAAACTTAGCTATGATTGGCTAAGAATGGCTCCGATACCAAAAACACTGACGCAGCGGATTAATCAAACAATACTTCAATCAATGAAATGTAGCAATCGGTGAGTTGAAGATACCAAAATGCCCAAGTTCGTTGATCCAAAGATACCGAACTCTAGCTATCTCAAACACGTTGATAGCGCACTATACCGTGTTCTAAGATCTACGATTCTTCGCACGTTGATCTAGCGCACTAGATTCCGTGAATCGGCTTCTACGATCGTTGAATCGAGCGCACTCGATTAACCGAAAGAGGAGATAGGAGATCACACTCAACTACCAATTGGTATGAAAGCACAAAGCTAACAAAGAGAATTTTATTCAAAAAAATCAACCTCCTCAAAAATTACAACACACACGCTATTTATAGAGTTTTCACAAACTGTCCTTAAGTCGTGACCGACTTATGAAACCCCCCCGACTCATCATAACTCGCTACCGACTCATCCAAGTCGCAGCCGACTCAACAGACGCCACATACTTCAATTACAACACCTCATAAGCAATCGACTCAAACAAGACCAACTCATATATATTACATGAACGACTCATACTAGGTCGGCAACGACCTACGACTCACGGCACAAAACACACAGTGCAAACGACTCAAGAAACTCACTACATGCCAACTTTACACGACTCATCACAACAAACGACTCAACACGACCGACTCAAGCGCATGCCGACTCAACTCCTTGCCGCCTTGACTCCCCCCGACTCAAAGCCTTCACTAGCTGGGCTGTGCCTTGCTTCATGCTAAGTCGTGGACGACTTACTCGTTGAGTCGTGGACGACTCATGTTCTTCCAATCCTGAACGACTCATAGTTAAACCGGACCTTGCCTTCTCTAACTTGTTCCCCTTTGCTTTAATAAGTCGCAAACGACTTATGGATAGACCGATGAGTTGTGGACGACTCCTCAAGCACGAACTCCTCCAAGCTTTGTTAAGTCGGCACCGACTCATACTTCCACTATCCCGTGACCGACTCATCAAGTATGCACGTCTTAAGCTCGTGTACGACTTAAGGTGGTTTAACTTTTGAAATCCCATATGCCTTGCTGCATCATCCTCCCCTGGTTGAGAAAAATTCGACCTCGAATTTGCAAATTCTTTCTCATCAACATGTTCATCCCCATAATATGGCACCAGATGCTTAACATTGAATACGTCAGAAGTGTAAATATCCTCCGGCAGCTTCAACTTATAAGCATTGTCATTAATTCGCTTCACAATTTCGACAGGACCAACTTTTCTGGCTTTCAACTTATTGTAAGCACCCACTGGAAAACGATCTTTGGTTAACACGGCATAAACCAAAGTCAAGATGTAAAGCACGTGCTGTTTTCCATGAAGTTTAGATGTTTCGTTTTCACTGTTTTGATGATGATGCTTTATTGTAGCCGTATGTAAGAAAAGGGCTTATTCATATACATGGTTTTATGGTGATTTCGAATATGATGTTTTGGATTCTTTCCGGGCTCTATCAAGATAGATTTGAGACATTATATATATTTATTCCAATGAGATGAGGTATAAATTATGGTAATGCTTTTATGATAAGTGTTGATAATATATTTAAGATAGATTTATATTTATACCAATGATATGAGGTATAAATGATTACGGAGATTCGTTTATTATGAGGTTAATGATGGGTTTGTGATGTATTTATATTTATATCGATGAGATGAGATATAATAATTAAGAAGTTTATATTAGATAGTTTTATTTATGATGGATTCTTGAAGTTTAATTATCTTATGAAGATTTACTTTATGGTCCACATCCTCACCCATTTCATTCGGTTATATATATAATTAGATAAACCATGTCTATCTAATATACATATTGTAACCCTCTATGCAATCATGATGAACCATTGATGTATCACTGTAGAGATAACTTAAAGACCTATATCATTCCATTGGTAATGATGGAATGGTTTCTCCCTTATATCTTATCATCACCTTTACTAATGATAAGTTCTAGCTAGCCCGACCCGTGTGTTTTCACTCGGGTCAGACCGAGTTGTTTCAGGTATCATCTATTGGGCTTAGCTTGAAGTTGATGTTGGATATCAGCTCTTTTTCTTTCTCTTGAGTAGTTTATTTCTTTCGCATACTCTGATGTTTTTACATTTGATTCGATGTATATGGTGTGGTCATGTACCACCTTTATTGTATTCATATTGTATTGTACTGAACGTGTATCAGTGTATATGTATATATATGATGTTGGTTACTGTTCTGTGATGTGGTTTACATTCAGTTATTGTATTTTGTTCTGATAGATCCTTTAGCCACCTATAGTTTTGGATTAAGCATTTACTGGGTATGTCGATCCACTTGAGTTGAAAAAAAAATATAATGCATTTATCGACGTATTCAATGGATATTTAAGACAAAATTATAGATGGTCGTACTTAACCAACCCTATTCTCCGCTTTAGTAGAAGGAATTACTTGTTAATTCTCTTTGCTAAGGTGGGCCTCGAGGTGGGGCGTTACAGCATGGTATCAGAGCTGTGGTCAGAACAAAGTAGAATAAACATAGAACAGTACGTATATCACGATACGTCAAAGTACAATATGAGTGAATCATTGTCTTTTATTCGAGCTTGTTTTCGAATCGTTCTTTGATTCCTTTTCGAATATTAGGATATGCTGAGATGGAATATGTCTAGGAATATATATTATATTCCATAGTATTCCATAATTGAGTTTGATGTTATCTTGTTTTATAAATAATCTTATTTGGGATTATTCTACTTTCATTTTTTTTGATATGAGTGAGTTCGTATCGATGGAGCTGATTGATTTCTTTGAGCATTCTTGTTGCATTCCTTTGAGAGTTGTGAATCCTATTGAAGGGATCACAACGATTGGCATGTTGTGAGCATTCTGAATTTTCTATTTGTTGTTGCTTTAGTGAATATTAGTTTATTACTCACTATCTTGAGATGTATTTGATTTGGGATGGATTGACTTATTTGATGTTAAACCCGATCATTTTGTGTTGTAGGATCCTATATTTATTTAGGCATCCTAATTTGATTGGGTTATTATTTCTATCACTTTGGAATGTTAATGATGGTTCCGAAGTTTTTGTATTCACTCTTTAGTATGGAGATGCGGACGATATATCTCGAATTCCGGTCAAGGTGACTTTGTTGAGTTTTGTGAGTCCGTTTGGATTTGACATCCAATCGGGCAATCAAATGTTGAGGTAACTTTATTCCTGGCTCTTAGCTCTTCGGTTATCCTTCCACAAGGACATCCACTAAAGAATGAGGTGAATTTCTTGATTGTTTGAGTTTGATTGAGTTTATCATTCAGTGTCTTTGAGTTATCCTTTTCGAATACTCAATCGGTGTTATCCTTTGTAGCGTTACTTTGTATGATGTAATGACTTGTTGTTTGTGTGCTTCTTCTCCTTCGAGAAGAATATCTTGCTTATCTTTTGTCTTGATGATTTTCGAGAGTGGCTCATCATCTTGTAGGAGTTGACGAACACTCTATCTCCTTCTATTGATTTTGAGAATCGAGTATTCTGGGAATATCTCGAAGCATTCTCTTAATGTTCTTTGGTTTGAGTTTTGAAGCTATATAAATATGAGTTTTAAAGAGAAATTTGAGCTTTGAGATAAAAAAATATATCAAAGAATATTTTGAGAATATATTTACATGAGTAGTATTTCTTTTATAAAATATAACGATGGTTTGTGTTTTAAAAATTAAGATTTTGAAAATAGTATATGAGATTAAATGTTAAATTTATTTATGAATGGTAATTGCAGCCATTGATTTTAAAGACGAATATTAAAGTGGCGAGGCAGTTTTGATCGTTCGATCGACTCTGCAGCCAACAGATATATCTATTTATTAGAGGTTCAATGGCGAGGCAATGCCAATTATCTATTTATTTACTTTGAGCTATACTTTATTGAAATATATTTTAAGATTTTAGAATCTATATTATATACATTGGATGTTTTAAGAGAAGAGTTATAAGAGGATTTGAAGATTGTTTTTAAGCGATTTAAGTAGTTTAATAAAAAGAGTAAAGAGAATTTAAACCCTTAATTAATTTTGAGGAAAATTATTATGGATTTACAAAATTCTTTGAAAATTAATTTTTGAAGTAAGAGAAGAAATTTAGACTTTTAATTTGAGTTTTATACTACTTACTAAGTAATATAGTAAAGAGTTTGAAAATTTTCTAAGGTTGAAAACTGAGATTTAAAATTTAAAAGATGTTGAGAAAAATAAGAAAAAAAATTTCAAAATATCTGGGATTGAAAAGTAATTTAAGCTTATTTCTTGTTCTTAAGTTCACTCTACTCTTGTGCTATTGTTAACGACATGCATTTTCGCAGTCGTTCGAGTTTGGTGGCCTCGTGAGAAGCCATTTTTTTTGCAATTTATCTATCTTGTCTCTTGAGTCTATCCTTGTTGTGAGGATGTTCTTTCCGTATAATTATGTGGAAAATTATGTAGATGATCATTTATGTTGCTTAAAGTTCGGGTTTGAATGAGTTTGATCGTAGAGTTGTAAGAAATCTATCTTATTTGATAGATTATTTGTTGAGCTTTTTATTGAGTATTGATACGAAGACCGAATATCTTCGAAATTCTTTCGAGTTGCTTGGAAAATTCAATGGCTTGCTAATCACTATATTAGCATATGATGGACCATTGGATTAACCAAGGGAGATTTTCCTTATTTCTCTCTAGCATTTTATGTCGAGAGTATGAATGGTTTGAGTTTTGAGCTAGTCCATCACCTTTGTTGATTGAATTTTTATTTGGTTTATGACTCTTTTTCTAGAAAATTGCAGGGGACGCAATTTTTCTAGGGGGGGAGTCTGTAACAACCCTAGTATCAGTGATTACCTATAATATTAAAATATAACGATGGTTATATTTTAATTGAGAATAAAATAAATCAGAGAAGATAAATTTTATTAAATTTTTTTATTTAAAATAAACAATGTTTTGAGGTTAAATAAGGGATTAAATTTGATTGGATAAGTATTTAGTTGAATAAATTATAAATATGGGTTTTATATTTTGTTTGGAGCTAATAAATTAAATAAGTGATACATTTCAACATTTAAATTATTGAAATAAATATAATTGATGAAAATAAAGTTTTAAAAACTTTATTTTGATAAATTGGAGAGAAAATGATCATTCATTGATTTTAATTGAGTCAATACAACAATATTGGAAGTTATTGCCAATATTAATCTTTTATCGATTTTAAAAAGGAGAAATACGAAGTAATTATGTATTTATTGATAAAATAAAAGAGTGAAATGTGGTTTAAAAATAATATTTTGATGTGTAAATAAAGTTGGAATGGTTTGTTGTATTTTATTTGACAGGACAACAAATTTTGTATTAATGTTATGTTAAAAATGGTGTTTTATGAGAATAAAAAGCGTAAATTGTGTAAGTTGTAAAATATTGTTGAAAATAAGGTTTTTTTTTTTTGAAAGTCAATAGGCTAAGGGAGCCTTGCCCATTATTTATTACAACGATCATTATAACATATCTACATTACAATATACATCAGCTCATAATTTGCAAGAATCCAAAAATAAGAATCATACAAAGAAACTAATATATAAGCTATCAATATGTCTTGAATACTAAATTGTACATTTTTACTTTCCAGCCTTTAAGCTTCAGATCTAGTCTTTATGCTTCATATCCAAATTGAACATTTGTACTTCAGAAGAAAATGCTATTTGTCTCAATACTTCAAATCCAAACTTAACCTTCAGAAGCCATGCTACTGCCTCAATGCATCAGTTCCATAACTATCTTCAGATCCATATGCATGGAACATACTATCAATAATAGCTTCAGAAGCCAAAGGATCAGCAAGTATGTTACAGGCAGTTAATATATAATCACTCATCTATTCTTTCTTTTTTGAAATAAAATGTTAATTGTTTAAATCAAATCAGTGGCTGATTTATAATTATCAGAAAAAATTCTCTCATTTCTTTCCTTCCATATTACATTAACAAAGATTTTAAGAACTGTTAATAATTCTTTAGCTCTGTAATTCCTCCATCTAGTAGCTTTGTAGATATTGAACCATTCTTCCTTAGAATTCTTATTAGGAGTGTGAAAATTTCCAGAAATCATCAACTTGTTCCAAATATCACCTGTAAAAGCACAACTAAAAAATAGATGAGTATTGTTTTCTAAATGATCATTGCAGAGAACACATGTGCTATTTTCAATTATTCCATAAGACACAAGTTTATCCTTTGTTAATAGAGCATTAGCCACTTTAAAATAAATTGACTTTTTATTGTTAAAATAAATTTCATATTGTTATAATAATAATTTTGGTTACATATATTGGTTGAATAGAATTGCAATTCACTTTAAAATATGAAAATTTGCTTATGTAGTGTTAATATAGAAAAGAAATGAACATAACTTATATTTTTTTCACTAAGTATATTTACACTTGGGCTTATTGGGTAAGAACTAGGTCCATTAGTCCTCACTATAGCCTACTGCCTTGTGAAATCATCCTGCACATAGCTTTCTTTTTCATCCTCTTCTCAAAACATCTTACAGTAAAAGGAAGGGGAAAAAAAATCATGGCTTTCTCCAACTAAAACCAAAAGCCACCAAATCTGTTGCAAATTAAAGAAGATAATCGATAAAACAAGAATTTACAAGGTAATATCCATCTAATTCCAAAAAGTTTTCATCAAAATCCTTGAATCAAGATGAGTTGTCTGCAATTTATTTTGGTTTGTTTTGCATGTCTTCTTTTTAGCTTCTACAGGTGCTTAGAGCCTCAATCCATCGCCAAAGCTTGCTTCTTGCCATCCAAATTCGCTGTAAACAAATCCTAAGTTGAGTAATCTCACACATGCTAGCTGTAAACAATCTTTATTATTCATATTTAGTGTGAAATTGGATGTTTCGAGCTATAAAAATCAAGTTTTGATCATATTTTGTGCTCAATCCAAAAACTGAGTTATGTCTATCTTTGAAGCTGAAACCAAATTAGCCATAACTTTCTTGTTTTTCATCGGAATTTGATAATTTTTGATGTTCCGCAAATCACAAATCATGTGCTACAACTTTTATGTTTTATATTTTCTTTAATTTTGAGGTTAGCTATGTCAAAATATGATTTTTCTACTGCTAACTCGAGAGCAAAGTCTATATTTGCCCTATGCTTGAGGCTGAAACAAATTTAGGCATAACTTTCTCATTTTTAATCCGATTTCGATAATTTTAGATGTTCCAGAAATATTAATTCATGTACTACAATTTTTATGTTTTGGTTTTTCTGTAATTTTGAAGTTATCTATGTCAAAATCATGTTTTACTACTGCAAACCCGAGAGCAAAACCAATATTTGCTCTATCATTGAAGCTGAACGAATTTGATCATAAATACTTCGTTTCTTAACCGATTTTGATGATCTTGGTCATTCCAGAAAGCTTAGATTTTGTTCTAAAAGTTTTATGTTTTGAGTTTTCTGAAATTTCTAAGTTATCTTGGTCAAAATTGGTATTGTTTGTTGTTATCCCGAGAGCAAAACGAGAGCGACAATGATCAGTGACCTAAGAACGTTTTTGGCCGTATCTTTTGATCCCTAAGTCGGATTTTCGTGATTATTTTTCTGACTTCAAGCTAATAAAATCACCTTCAACTTTTATGTTTTGAGTTTTCTAAAATTTCGAAGTTATCTTGGCCAGAAATGTGATTGTTTGTCGCTGTCCCGAGACAAAATGACAGAAGTTGTGAAATTCAAATCTCAGAATTGTTTTATCTATAACATTTACATTTCTTATCAGAATTCGATAATTTTTAATGTTCTGGAAAGCTTATGATGTCTTATACAACTTTTATCTTTTGTGTTCTCTCAAATTATGTATTTAAAAGTGGCAAACTGAACAAACAAAATACATGCCTGGGCAATACACCAATGTTTATTCCTGTGTATCTTCAATTTTTGCACCAGTTTTTGGTGCTTTCTCTTATGTTTTCCGAACACGGTTTTGATGCTCTTTTCAGTGAAAATACTGAGAGCTTTATATCACATATGCTCTAGTATTGAATTATGTATTTTCTTAGATTGTTCGAGAAAGTCTTTGATGATGAATTTTAATATAGATCTTGAGTGTTTTATTACCTTATTCAAGGGATAAACCATGCGTCTTGTGATTATTTTTGGGTTGCTTCTACTATATAGAACCATGGATTTTCACGAATCCGTCATTGGGATTTTAATTAATTTTAATGATTTATTATGTAATGTTTTCATTTTGATTCCGAGCGCATATGCACGTATTTTCAAACTATTTTCCAACAATGTTCATATTCTAGCTATTGTTCTAAGCAATATATTTTACAAAGTGATTCATAAAAAAAATGATACAACTAATATTTCTAAATTATAAAGAGATTTCCAAAGTTGATTTCTTGAATATTTTTTGAAATTTATTTCAAAACCCGATTTAGCAAAAATATATTTTCGATTTAAAGATACACGTTTTTGCACTTTTCGGACGTATGAGAAAGAGAATTAAACGATTTAGTAAAACATGTGGTATGGGACACATGAGTATGCTTTTTCGGTTAATTCCGGACTTGTGCGATCGAAACCTCTTGAGTATTGTATCTTGATTTAGTATTTAAGATTTTCAATTCCTATTATATGAATTACCCAAGTAGCCAATATTTGGCGAGTTGAGGTGTTCGAGATCTCCTATTATAGGAGTAAAAATCGATGAGAACCACTTAAAGATGTTGTTTTACTTGACGATGAGATAAGGTGAGTCTTGAGATGAGATTTCCCTTTTCGGGGATTATGGTTTATGAGAAACCATTATGAGATTTAATTGCGTTTACCGATGATATGAGGTAAGTCTATTTATGAAGTATTCACGAAGTTAAGATGTTTATGATGATCTATGACTTTAAGATGGTTGTGATGATTTTTACTTGTCGATGAAATGAGAGAAGTCACGATGGAACCATTACTCGTCGATGAGAAGAGATGAGTGTGGTATTATATTAACTCGCCGATGAGATGAGCAGAGTGAGTTTTATGATGGTTCTGTTGTTTTGTGATGTTTTCTAATGTGGAACCAACTAACTATTGGTAAAACATTAGGGGAGAACGTATAGTATGGGATATACGTTCTCGCCTTTTGGGTTCCTATTCGAGTAGTTGAGACACATTCAAGATGTTACTAGTACTAGACCGAGTACGATTGGAGTCCACACGATGTTCACGATGTTATTACTCAACTCCAATCATCATGATGTTTTTACTCGGATTTGTGACTGGGTGTCATCAAGATGTTCCGACTAGTCAATCACGATGTTATGATGTCATGTGACACCAAGTCATCAAGATGTATGGTACCAAATTACTAGTACTAGTCAAGATGTAAAGCACGTGCTGTTTTCCATGAAGTTTAGATGTTTCGTTTCCACTGTTTTGATAATGATGCTTTATTCTAGCCGTATGTAAGAAAAGGGCTTATTTATATACATGGTTTTATGGTGATTTCGAATATGATGTTTTGGATTCTTTCCGGGCTCTCTCAAGATGGATTTGAGACATTATATATATTTATACCAATGAGATGAGGTATAAATTATGGTAATGCTTTATGATAAGTGTTGATCATTGGTTTAAGATAGATTTATATTTATACCAATGATATGAGGTATAAATGATTATGGAAATTCCTTTATAATGATGTTAATGATGGGTTTGTGATGTATTTATATTTATATCGATGAGATGAGATATAATAATTAAGAAGTTTCTATTAGATGGTATTATTTATGATGGATTCTTGAAGTTTAATTATCTTATGAAAATTTACTTTATGGTCCACATCCTCACCCATTTCATTCGGTTATATATATAATTAGATAAACCATGTCTATCTAATATACATATTGTAACCCTCTATGCAATCATGATGAACCATTGATGTATCACTGTAGAGATAACTTAATGACCTATATCATTCCATTGGTAATGATGGAATGGTTTTCCCTTTATCTCTTATCATCACCTTTACTAATGATAAGTTCTAACTAGCCTGACCCGTGTGTTTTCACTCGGGTCAGACCGAGTTGTTTCAGGTATCTTCTATTGGGCTTAGCTTGAAGTTGATGTTGGATATCGGCTCTTTTTCTTTCTCTTGAGTAGTTTATTTCTTCCGCATACTCTGATGTTTTTACATTTGATTCGATGTATATGGTGTGGTCGTGTACCACCTTTATTGTATTCATATTGTATTGTACTGAACGTGTATCAGTGTATATGTATATATATGATGTTGGTTACTGCTCTGTGATGTGGTTTACATTCAGTTATTGTATTTTGTTCTGATAGATACGTTAGCCACCTATAGTTTTGGATTAAGAATTTACTGGGTATGTCAATCCACTTGAGTTGAAAAAATTATAATGCATTTTTCGACGTATTCAATGGATGTTTAAGACAGAATTATAGATGGTCGTCCTTAACCAGCCCTATTCTCCGCTTTAGTAGAAGGAATTACCTGTTAATTCTCTTTGCTAAGGTGGGTCTCGGGGCAGGGCGTCACATAATTGGAGTAATTGCAATTTAAGGAAATTAAATTTCTAAATATTGCGTTAATTGAATTGAAGATGGAACGTAAGGATATTGATGTAATAGATTTTGAATCCAATATTTATTTCATCCGTTTGATAATAACGAAATGAATAATAGAATGAAAAGTAAATTAAATAGAATTTGAAAATTATATTTATAATTTTGAATTTTATGGAATTGAGGTTAATGCTGGAATCGATAAATTCATCAACTCTAAATGGACATTTTAATTTTTTTAAATCATTGTAAATGATTGAGAAATCAAAAATGATGAAATTTGTCAATTATCGAATTGAAATTGAAAATTTGATTTAATTAATTTATTTTTAATTGATTTAATTAACTAGAAAAATAGCCATTTTGGCCTCTAACTCGGATTTCGAAGAAACCAGTTTCATCGGATCCGTATCGGTGAATTATTATAGGATTTCAAGTTTCGTAGCGATCGGGCTTGTCGTTTGGTCGTGTGGGCTTGAAAGGCCTTGAAATCAATTGAAATCAATTTGAAATAAATTGATTTTAGCAAAACTTTTCCATACGATGCAATTTGGACTTGAAACCTATTCCATTGCGTTTAATATATTTAAAAACGTTGATATATGGGTTGATTCAATTTCGTTCCAGAGTCGAAAGGGGCTTTTGGGCCCCTTTATCATTCAACGCGTATATCCAATCGATCTGATCCATTCTATTTTAACTCTGCCTATAAATACCCTGTTATAAACCCTAATTGTTCCACATTGTAAATTGTTTGTAAGTAAAATTCCTCCTCATCTCCTCGTTTCAGGGCAGACAATTCCAAATACAATTGCAATTCAAAAATCAAGTTGAAATTTCAAACCCCTTAAAAAAATTCAGAAAAATTATATATCGAAGTTCTCGAAAATACGAATCAGCGTCTGGAGTTCGTTTGTCGTAATTGTGCTTCAATCATCAGCAAATCGAGGTCAAAATTGAATAAGGCATTTTTGATTTCGTCGCCAATCGACGAAATCAAAATGTGGGTATTGAAGAGGTCGGCAAGGGTAGTCGTTTGGTGGTAGCCACTTGGCCTATATCGAAGTGTGGTGGCTGGAAATTGCGATTAGGGTTTCAAAATCCTAAAACCCTAGGCGGCAGCGCATGCAAATTAAGGCGGCCAGAGGATGGGTCGTGGACGTGGGGAGGTGCGGCTCATCTTGGGCTCGAAGATGGTAGTGGTTGGAGGTGGCCAGGTGATCAGTGTTGATCAAAATTGATGGTCAAAGGCGGCGGTTATAGGTTGTCGTGCTTGGCTTACTGTAGCCGCATGTGAAGATGCACGCGTACTAGGGTTCGAGAGAGAATAGTAGGTGGGGTGGCTGCGAGCTTTTCGGTATTCTTTTTTATTATTTTTATTTGTTTAAAATTCATTTCAAAGCTTATAACTCGAATAACTTTTGCATACGATATCCAATTTACGTGCGGTTTTCTCCGCTAGGTTGGTATTAGAATTCCGGACATTTTAGCGCTTGTTTAGATGAATTCTGAGAGTGTTCAATTTTTGGGTTTAAATTGGATTTAAATTCAATTTAAATTTAAAAGGAGAGTGTTTTAACCCACTCACAACTTCTAAAATTTCTTATGTTCGTTAAATTTAATTTATGTTGTAATTATGAATTTATTTATGAATGTTTGTATATTTTTAATCATCATCTTAGTTAATTGCATTTATTTAAATTAATCGTTATTTAATTTATTATTGAATATAACTGCCAGTTAATTACCTGTTATATATTATCAGTTATATATTGATATTGATTAATTGTTTTGGATGATGATTGTGATGGATGTATGATTTATGATGAATGAATGATATTTTATTTATATCATCATAGTCTGCAAGTTCTTTATTGTTTTGTCATTTTGATTCGGGATTATGGTTTGAAATGATATATAACCATATTTTTATTTTAAATTACGGATTGAAATGATAAATATCCGTATTACTTGACCATAGGGTAGAAAGTTTTATACACACACCGTGGTCTATATATAAAAATATTTTGAAATAAATTTCTATGGTTTAGCAAAGAAATATATGGTTTTGTGAAATATTGATTTGGATATTGTATAAATGTTAATTTATATATAGTTGAATTCTTGGTTTTAAGCTATGTATGAAATTGATTTAAAGTATAAAAGGAGTTTAATAATAAAGTTTGATTTTATTAAGATATAATATGGTTAAGTATTTATTTAAAATATATTTCTTGAGTTTTAATGAATTAAATAAGAATTAACTTGGAAGATAAATATGAAATTGGTTTGAATTGAATTACTTAAGAATTATACACGAATAAATTTGATTTGAAATTTAAATAAAATTGAGATTTTAAAGGGTATGATTCTTATAAGTTGATTTGGTTTAGAGTGATTTAAATGAATATAAAGTTGATTTAAATGAATATATCAAGTTAAATAAATTGAAAGAATATCCAGTTATGTGAAGTTAAAAGTTTTCTTAAATGATATTGGATTTATTACGTAAACATTTCAAATCTAAATAATAGTAATTGAATTTGATGTATATGGGATTATCGAAGAATAAATTTTGAAATGGTGGAATATTTAAAGCTATGAAATATATGGAAATTGAAACGGTTTATTTAGGGATTCAAATCTGTATTTGGAATTTATTTGTGATATTAAAAAAGATATTTTATTATATAAAGTAATTTAATATTAAGCTATTTAAGTATTGGAAGTTATGTTTCAAAGTTATGGGTTTCAAAGTATAATGATTTGAAAATGTTATGATTTTGGGAAAAGGATATTTGAAATAAAAATGATATTATATTGATTTAGGTTTTATAAATGATATCATATTGATTTGCTTTTTAAAACGAAAATGATATCGTGTTTATATGGTTTTGAAATGAATATTATATCCTGGTTTTGAAATATAATTATTTTGAAATGACCGCGGTGTTATAATAACGATTGGTTGGCAAAGAGACCGGGATCGGATATGGGCATACTCTCTGTCGATACTGAAAACCACTTTGGCAACCGTGTACGTGGTGGAGATTCCAGAATGAAGTAGGATGGTGGCGGCGTTTCCTTTGAGGTAAATACATGGACCCGACTCTCGTGAGTTGGTATAAGGTGGTTAAAAGAGGAGCGATTGATGGGCTAATAAGGTTGCACCTTTGATCGGACACATCCATTCGATATTATACTCTAACTTTTGGAATTATTCGGTTGCCACTTTGGATTTTTTTTTGATTTGGGGGTGTGGCTCGAGGTGGGCGGTAGCTGCAGGCTACGCGTTACCGCCGACCTGAAAGCGTAATTGGTATATCTACACTGGCATTGCCTAGTTGTGCCGTGTCACCTACCATAGCACGCCTTGGACGAGTTTGGATTTCTCCCGTAGCACATGGAGTATTTAGGGTAGTCTTCCGATCTGGAGATGCGCTGATATTAGACGGACTATGGGACTATTACTTGTTAAGGTGGAAAATGTAAAGCCTTAGTGTTATTTAAAAGTAAGTTTATTTTACTATTAGACATTATTATAATAGCGAAATATTACTACATAGTAAATAGTTTAACGGATCCTTAGGAGATGTGAATCCCGAGCATCTCTTGAGTTACTGCACTCACGATAGACACTGGATAGGAGATGTCAAATTCTGTAAACATCTCTGACGCCATTCCACTCATATTTATTTCTGTGGATTTAACTTACATAAGATCTTTTAGTTCTGACTCGAGTGTTTTGTCTTTTCAATTCGCTCGGGTTAGCCTAAGCATTTCAGGATTTGAAAACCCTATTACTGGAGGACGAAGACGAAGATTTTATTATTATTATTTTGTACTATATTATTCCACTACACCGTTTTATTCTGCTGCATTATTATTGATTATTCTTTGGTATGTGTAACTTTGATGTATATTGTATAAGTATAATCAAATGTTTTTGTAAAATAGCTTCATGAACTGTTTATTTGATTATTATATTCTATCGTTCCGCTGCGAGATTCTATTTTGTTTTTTTTTCTTTCTCTACCTTTTCTTATTTCCCCATAACAATCCGCCCTTCTGTATGGTTTAAGTCTGACGTGTGTGGTTTATCATCGATTTAAAACGTACAAAAAGGCGGGACGTTACACGATGGAACAGGTTTCAAGTCCAAATTCCATCGTATGAAGAAGTTATGCTAAAATCAGGTTATTTAAAATATATTTGAATTGATTTCAAGGCGTTTTAAGCTCGTACGATCAAACGACAAGCCCAATCATTATGAAACTTGAGATCCTACAATAATTCACCGTTACGGATCCAATGAAACTAGTTTCGTCGAAATCCGAGTCACTGGCCAAAATGGCTTTTTTACATTAATTAAATAAATTAATAATTAATTAATTAAATGTAACGACCCGAAAATTTCGTTAACTAAATTTGTCATATTTCCATAATTTTTAATAAAATGAATGTTAGGAATTTGGTGTTGCCATTTGTTCTTATTAAAAGTTAACAATTTAAAATGAGATTTCCAATTCAATAAAATAATGTAAATATTGTGGTTTAAATTTTGAATGGAATATGTGAAAACAAGAGTAATTATGGAATAATATGTTATTTATTTAGAGTATTGGAAAAAAAAATTAAGCCAATTTTAATTAATGGTAATAATGCGATATAAGCTAATAAATTTGATCTCAATGCGATAACCATTTAATGAAGGTAATGAAACAGGATTTAGAAAAATGTATACTAGGTATAAATCAAATAGAAGGAAACAAACGTATATATCGAATTGATTTATGAATAAATACTTTGGATAGTAATTGAATGTACAGTAATGGTAATTTAAAACCTATTTATAGTAAGACTGCATAAGATTCAGTAAATTAAGTGGTGGAAAGATTTTTCCTAGATATACTTTGAAGATGTGAAATTAAAGGTGAATATTAAAATTGGTTAATGTAAAATAACATTGATTAACCGTAAATGGGAATAAATTTGAAAATAAAAATTTATGTTAATACAAGTGGATCAATTATAAACTTAAATGAAACATTCCAATTTAATAAGAGGTATTCGAATGTTATGTTTTATTTAAAGGTAATAATTGGATTTAATTGGAATTTGTGTATGTTGGATTATATAGGAAAGGAGTATACAAAAACTGTGAATAGTAGAGTAGCAACTGAAAAGGAAGAAACTGAAATAAGGGCAATAAACATTGTACAAACTAATAGTAATAAATGCCAACATTGAACTGTAATAAATATAATTAATATTACAAGTGGGTGAACGTAAAGATAAGGGTTAAGAGTGTTGGAATAGGTATACTAGAATAACTATAAAGTGTAAATGTACGTATTTATAGCAACATGAATTGTTGAAGGAAAATAATTGGTAAACGGGGTTTGGGCTAGGGAAATGTTATTGATTGTTTTGAAACCTTATTTATTATGGGAAATTAATTTAGCATAAGCAAAACCAATGCAAATATCTAATTTATCAGTAAAGTAATAATAAATAGTAATCAATGCAAATTTAGGTAACAATAGAATGTGAAATTTGAGGAATAGATGCAAAGTATATATGAGTTGCTAAAAGTATGCATAATAAGTGCAAGTTTAATAAATCAATGTCCTGTAGAGGTTTGAGTATGGTTAGTAATAAAAGCTTTTAAAGGAAAAACCTTTAATTTATAAATGAAAATCAATGCATTAAATTAGGTGTAACCGAATGCATGTAAATAATTTTGTAAGAATAAGTTATAAACAATTTATTTGTGCACACCCGATTTAATTGAAATAACAGAAAAGACAAGAACTTGATTTGCCTAGATATATATATATATATATATATATATATATTGATAAAGTATAACTAAATAGAAAGATTAGTAGTAAATAGGATATAAGAAGACAAAGACAACTAGTAAATTAATAAATGAATTCATAATAACAAGTAGTAATTAATGCATATATATTTGGCATTAGTGATAATTACAAAATTTTAACCATTTATCTAATTTATTTAATTAAATCTAAATCTATGGCAACATTGTTGTAATGATGGTTGTAAGTGAATTTGAATGTAAAAGGGTAACAATTATTTAGCTTAACCATTTTGAGTATGTTAAGTTAAGAATGGCAATCGATTGAAATAAATCTAAATTAATTATTTTGTTTTGGTTAATGTGTTCTAGTTAATAAAGGGGAGTTTATAAGAAATGAAGCATGCACTAATGACATGTGTTATAATTCAAATGTTATTTATACCCATAAAATGTCTATTTACTGAATAGAAAGATTTTAAATCAAATAGCGAACTTATTGAGGTTCCAATTTATAATTTATAACATTTAATGTAGACTCAATTACAAAATTGACTTAAATCGTGCAGTTAGCGTAGATTTGTTTTGTAATTGGAGTAGTTAATCCTATAAGATGAAGTTAATGCTAATTCTATTTATAATTGGACCATTTGTTGATATAGATTATAGAAAGCAAGATGTATAAATTTAATTAAAGTATCAACATTCATTATTGAAAATTAAAATGGAAGTTGAGGATAATAAGGTGAAACCATGAACAAATGTTAATGCATCCTTATTACTGGTAAAAGATGAGTATATAAAAGTTTGAAAATCAAAAATAGGTTTTTGAAAACTTAATTTATAATTTCTAAATATAAGGAAGTGGAGAAATTAACACTGCAATGGATAGACTTATCAGCTTTTAATTTACATCTAAATTTGTTTAGATCAATTTGGAAATTAATAAAATTGTGGATATATTTTGAAACGTAAACGAAACGTCTAGATTTACATTTGTATATACGTTAAAATAAAATGTAAATGATAAGGAATTTATTTATTTCCTAAATCCGTAACGTGTGTAATTAATATTATTTATCTTTTGGGACCACTTCCGTTTGCACGTTAAAATTCGTGCACACCTATTCTTTTGCGATCTATCTATAAATAGACAATCAAAAAAACCCTAGCCTCTATCTCCTATTATTTTTCTGTACGTTCTTTTCTTCAACTCCTTCTCCTCCTCAAATGGATGCAAGCCTAGATCTATTTCTATTCAAATTTCAAATGAAAATTCAAACATCTCCGAAAAACTCCAAAAAAATATATGTTGTAGATTTCATCTACACGAATCTACGCGCAGTCTCTGCAGTTTTCGAAATCGATACTCGAGTCAGCGGAAAATCGCGGTCAAAATCAGGAAATTCGAAACCTAAGTCAATTTGGGCGTTTTGATTTGGAGCGACTATTTGCAAATTGGTTTCTGGGTATTGGAGAGCTCGGCTAGGGAAGTCGTAATGGTGGAGGCGCGTCACCATCTGGTGGCCTGGGGCGGTCTAAAGGCACGGTCAAAGATGGGGAGGGCGTGCGTTGAAATGTGTTCATTCCCTGGACGAGCATACGTGAGTTGAGAAGAAGCTTTATGACGTGGCAAGCTTTAATTAGGTAGTTGTTTAATTTTGTTTTATTTAATTTTTGTTTCAACTCATTAAAATTGAACAACTTTTTCATACGTTACCCGTTTCGCGCGAAATTTCTTCTATTAGGATCGTAATTAAATTCCGGATCTGATGACGCTAGTTTGGACAGATTTGGAGACCGTTTGATTTTTGAGTTTAAATTGAATTTAAATTCGATTTAAACTCAAAAGGTGAGTGTTTTAACCCACTCACAACTTCTAAAAGTTTTTATGTCTGTTAAATTTATTTTAGATATGAGTAGAAATTTATTTATGATTGTTTGGCATGTTTTATTCAGCATATCGGTTAATTCACATTTATTTAATTTAACTTCAATTTAATTCATTTATTGCATATTAATTGGCAGTTAGAATTTATTTATTTGCATATAAACTACTAGTTAAACTGTTATAAATTTAATTGAATATAAAATGTTAGTTAATAACTATCAATTATTTCTTGTTATATTGTATATATATTGATGGTTGTTAAACTGATGATGTTTGAAATAATTTTGATTGATGATGGGTGAATGGATGTTTTATTGTATATCATTAAACTACAAGTTATCATGCATTTTTCATTTCATTCGGGATTGTGGTTTGAAATGATATACAACCGCAAATTTTATTTTTAAATTGCGGACTGAAATGATAAATATCCGTATCACTTGACCATAGGATAGAAAATTTTATACACGCATCGTGGTCTATATATAAATTATTTTAAAGTGATTTCTATGGTTTGGATGGGATACGGTTTATAATTTTTTTAAAATTTTGATATTTTATAAATGTTATTCTTCTATATATATACATATGAAGTTAAAATTTTTGAATTTAAGCTATGTATAAATATATTAAATAAAAATGGGAAAATTGAGAAATGGAATTTGATAATTCATATTATATATTTAAGTTTGGAAAATTTTAAGGTATGATATTTATAACTGGATTTTTCCAACATAAATTTAAAATGAATATTCTAGTATAATTTAATTGAAGAAAATATTTAATTGCTAGAAACTGGAGTTTTATTTATGGATTTTTATGTAAATATTCAAGACTAAATAATAGAACATTTAATTTGGTTGAAGGAATAAATTCCAACTTTAGTTTTGAAATATTAATACTCCAAATGGATATATATATATATATATATATATATATATATATAGAAATTGAAGTGGTTTTGGAACTTGAAAGTGATATTTAAATTTTGGTTTAGACTTTAAGTAAAGAAATATATTTGTAAAGCCGTGGAAATTATTTTCTTTACAAAGTAACCTTAAAGTCAAACCATTTATTTTATATACCGTTGAATATCCCAACCATTCAAGTTTTAGAAGTTATGGTTTTAAAATTTTGAATTTCAAAATATTATGCTTTGAAAGTATATTTCAAATATTTGGTTTCCAGATATTTTAAATTTTAAACCAGCATGACTTGGGAAAAGAATTATATTTGAGATAAAATGATATCATATTGTTTTGGGTTTAAATTGATATCGTATTCATAGTTTTGAAATGGGAAATTTTTTCTGGTTTTAAAGTATAAGCTATTTTTAAATGACCGTGGTGTTATAATAACGATGGGTTGGCAAAGAGACCGGGATCGGATATGGACATGCTCTCTGTCGATACCGAAAACCACTTTGACTAACCGTGTACGCGGTGGAGATTCCAGAATGAAGTAGGTGGTGGCGACGCTTCCTTTAAGGTAAATACGTGGACCCGACTCCCGTGAGTTGGCATAAGGTGGCTAAAACAGGAGTGATTCCCGGGCCAATGTGGTCATACCTCTGATCGGACGCTCCTCTTCGATATTATACTTCGACTTTGGATTGATTCATTGGCCACTTCTATTTTTGATTTTGGTGGAGTTTGTTCGAGGTGGGCGGTAACTGCGGCTACGCATTTCCACCAGCCCGGATAGCAATTGGTATATCTACCCTGGCAT
The DNA here is from genome assembly GCA_030765085.1 of Allium cepa. NCBI lineage: Eukaryota > Viridiplantae > Streptophyta > Magnoliopsida > Asparagales > Amaryllidaceae > Allium > Allium cepa. Next base: position 178,235,980 of record CM060946.1, read on the forward strand.
TGCCTAGTTGTGTCGTGTCACCTACCATACCGAGCCTTTACTACGAGTTTTGTTTTGTACCATACCTATGGAGTGCCCTCTGACGATGCCCATTACGGGGGAGATTACGGTACTGTATAGACTATGGGAATATATTCCGTGTTAAGGGCTATATGGGTAACCCCTTAACGCTATTAAAAAGTAAGTTTATTTTATAAATAGACATTATTATAATAGCGCAATATACTACATAGTAAATAGTTTAACGGACCCTTAGGAGATGTAAATCCCGAGCATCTCTTGAGTTACTATACTCATATTTATTTCTGTAAATTTTACTCACATAAGATCTTTTAGTTCTGACTCGAGTGTTCTTGTCTTTTCAAATTCGTTCGGGTCAGTCCGAGCGTTTCAGGATTTGAGGATTTAGCTCTGGAGGACGAAGACAAAGATTTGTATTACTAGTATCTACTATATTATTTCACTACACCATTTAATTCCGCTGCATTGATAGTATTGGTATGGGTAACTCTGATATTCATTGTATAAGTAAAATAAAATATTTTGTAAAACAGTTTCATGAACTGTATATTTGATTATTATATTTTATCCTTCCGTTGTGAGATTCTTTTTTGTTTTATTTCTTCTCTGCTTTTTTCTTATTTACCTCATAACAATCCGCCCTTCCGTATGGTTTGAATCGTCATGTGTGTCGGTTTAAAGTGTGCGAAAAGGCGGGATGTTACAGTTGGTATCAGAGCTTTGGTTTAGCGATAAACCTTGGCTTTGTGGGGTTTGACTCTTTGTTAATAGGGTAGTAATACCCTATGGGAGTCGCTGAGTGTATATATATGAGAGAGCGTATTTATTAGTGTTATAAAAAGATTTTAATATTGTGTTAATCTGTTCGTTTTGTATTTATAAATTCTGGTTGATGCATGGGACGTTGTGTCATCAATAGGGATTTCTAAATACTTAATAGGACAGACCGACATAATATCTGTTTTAATATAGGTGAATGAAATGATTTTGCCTATTATATTTTCTATATATAAAATAAATTTTTAAATGATATTATATATATATATTTTGTTGCAATAGATTGGGTGCTAGGAATAAAATTTATATATAATAGGTAAATAAGATTGAATTTAAAATCGATGAAATTTGGAAATTTTAGAACTTAAGTCCGGGATTTTGAAATTTGCTTTCAGAGGATTTTGAAATATAATAATATTGTTATAAATATTTTCCGATATAAATATTTCAGTATAATCCGGAAGAATTGTTTTTAAGAAGATTTTGGAGAAAATAAGTTTTGTACTTTCCTCTCTGTCGCTGGAAAATAATTTCGGTGATGACGGCCGCATCATCGACTTCCATTTTTGAGTTTCGCAGGGGAAAGGCCACTGTGGTAAATTCTACTGCAGATTTATTTTGAAATTATTTAAAATTTTAATTGTTTTAAAAATAATTAGAGATATAAAAGTTTTAAGAAATTATTTATCTATTATTTTTAAAATAATTTGAAATTTGACCCGGTATTTAATTCTTAAATTTCCATTTATTAATAGTTTAAATTATTTTAGTGAAATAAAAGGTAAGTAATTAATGAATTTAAACCTCTAATTTAGGTAAGAAAATTTATGCAAAGTTATAAAGGGAAATTTGAAATTTTTAACATATGTGACAAAAAGTAATATTGTTGAACATTAAATTTAACTAAAAGAAGAGATAAAACTTGTATAAGTTCTTTTCCATTTTCTTTAACATATATAACTTACCAAATATGAAAAGTTGAAATGCTAAATAAGTGATCGGAATAGAATATTATACAGGTAGAAATTTTGGAAATAATGAAGTATTCAATGAATTGCTGTAAATGAGAATTTAATGTTATAAACTTAAGTTATAATTGAAATTTTACCATAATTAAAGGTAAGTATTATAAATAGGAGATTTTAAACTTAAGTAAATAGAACGAAACTCTTTAATAAATAAGGATTGATGTGTATGGTTATAAAATTTTGTATGATTTAAATGCTACTAGTTGAATAAAATGGAAAGCAGGTAATATAAATAAATGACTGTAAACCTTAGGTAATAAATTAATAAAATCCTTTATTTATAAGAATGGAGGTGATAAGGTTAAGAATTTACGTGTAATTAAAAAAAGGGTTACTGTAATATAATATAATAGCATGTAAGCATTTAATAAATGATTGAATTTGAGAAGTGCATTAAATGTAATACAAATAAAAGAGACTTACATAACCTAAATAAAATAAAAAATAATGGTAAGTAATAAGTAGAAATAAGGAAACAACCATTGAATGAGAAATAAAATTTGAAGTTTGTTAGAAATAAATGTAAATTATAAAAAGGAAAATTTATGTGGGTTGAATAAAAGAAAGGAAATCAAACAATTAAAGTATGTAATGAATTTATATAAGTTGAATTGATTTGTTGGTTTAAATCGATATTGTTTACTTTATAGTTGGCTGGGTAAGGAAATTTGAAGTTGTTGGATGAATAAATAATCTATTTTTGTCCCATCTAAGACTGTTGAGTAATTGATGCACTGGATAGTTATTTCTCATTTCGTACCATTTCAAGTTTTGAACCCGAACAACTATTTGCTTGTTTGATTGAATGGTTGTTTTGTTTTGTTGTGTATACTGTTTGTCGAAATTGATTGTTGTTAGTAGTTGAAACCATGAAAATATTTCACTTTATATAAATAGTTAACCTTTTTAGATTATATAAGTGAAATGCAGGTATGGAAGCAATTGTTACTGCTTTTGTTTCCATAAATTAAGCGTAATTTGCCCAACAAATAGGTACGTTCCCGGTTTACGTTTTGTAGCGCTATTTTTATATATTTTCCCGTGTTGGGATATACTATTTTGAATATTCTATATGATACTTTGTTATATTTTGGTATTATATTTTCCCGAGCCTCTCCGTACAAAGGAGACTCTGCCAAAATTTTCCGTAAATTTTGGACTTAGAGTTATGTTGAAAATGTTTTCCAAACTTTAATTATTTAAGTATAAAAGGATATAATGATTATAAAATGGGTATATTTTATTTAAGGTAATAAATTTAGTAAATTACTGTTTATAAGTTAAATATTTTGAATAAGATGTATTGTTATTTAATTCTTTCTTCTCCCTTCTTTTCCTTTTCGGGGATGAAAAGTTTTGAGTGGGGGAGAGTGTAACGACCCGAAAATTTCGTTAACTAAATTTGTCATATTTTCCATAATTTTTAATAAAATGAATGTTAGGAATTTGGTGTTGCCATTTGTTCTTATTAAAAGTTAACAATTTAAAATGAGATTTCCAATTCAATAAAATAATGTAAATATTGTGGTTTAAATTTTGAATGGAATATGTGAAAACAAGAGTAATTATGGGATAATATGTTATTTATTTAGAGTATTGAAAAAAAAAATTAAGCCAATTTTAATTAATGGTAATAATGCGATACAAGCTAATAAATTTGATCTCAATGCGATAACCATTTAATGAAGGTAATGAAACAGGATTTAGAAAAATGTATACTAGGTATAAATCAAATAGAAGGAAACAAACGTATATATTGAATTGATTTATGAATAAATACTTTGGATAGTAATTGAATGTACAGTAATGGTAATTTAAAACCTACTTATAGTAAGACTACATAAGATTCAGTAAATTAAGTGGTGGAAAGATTTTTCCTAGATATACTTTGAAGATGTGAAATTAAAGGTGAATATTAAAATTGGTTAATGTAAAATAACATTGATTAACCGTAAATGGGAATAAATTTGAAAATAAAAATTTATGTTAATACAAGTGGATCAATTATAAACTTAAATGAAACATTCCAATTTAATAAGAGGTATTCGAATGTTATGTTTTATTTAAAGGTAATAATTGGATTTAATTGGAATTTGTGTATGTTGGATTATATAGGAAAGGAGTATACAAAAACTGTTAATAGTAGAGTAGCAACTGAAAAGGAAGAAACTGAAATAAGGGCAATAAACATTGTATAAATTAATAGTAATAAATGCCAACATTGAATTGTAATAAATATAATTAATATTACAAGTGGGTGAACGTAAAGATAAGGGTTAAGAGTATTGGAATAGGTATACTAGAATAACTATAAAGTGTAAATGTACGTATTTATAGCAACATGAATTGTTGAAGGAAAATAATTGGTAAACGGGGTTTGGGCTAAGGAAATGTTATTGATTGTTTTGAAACCTTATTTATTATGGGAAATTAATTTAGCATAAGCAAAACCAATGCAAATATCTACTTTATCAGTAAAGTAATAATAAATAGTAATCAATGCAAATTTAGGTAACAATAGAATGTGAAATTTGAGGAATAGATGCAAAGTATATATGAGTTGCTAAAAGTATGCATAATAAGTGCAAATTTAATAAATCAATGTCCTGTAGAGGTTGGAGTATGGTTAGTAATAAAAGCTTTTAAAGGAAAAACCTTTAATTTATAAATGAAAATCAATGCATTAAATTAGGTGTAACTGAATGCATGTAAATAATTTTGTAAGAATAAGTTATAAAAACTTTATTTGTGCATACCCAATTTAATTAAAATAACAGAAAAGACAAGAACTTGATTTGCATAGATATATATATATTGATAAACTATAACTAAATAGAAAGATTGGTAGTAAATAGGATATAAGAAGACAAAGGCAACTAGTAAATTAATAAATGAATTCATAATAATAAGTAGTAATTAATGAATATATATTTGGCATTAGTGATAATTATAAAACTTTACCCATTTATCTAATTTATTTAATTAAATCTAAATCTATGGCAACATTGTTGTAATGATGGTTGTAAGTGAATTTGAATGTAAAAGGGTAACAATTATTTAGCTTAACCATTTTGAGTATGTTAAGTTAAGAATGGCAATCGATTGAAATAAATCTAAATTAATTATTTTGTTTTGGTTAGTATGTTCTAGTTAATAAAGGGGAGTTTATAAGAACTGAAGCATGCACTAATGACATGTGTTATAATTCAAATGTTATTTATACCCATAAAATGTCTATTTACTGAATAGAAAGATTTTAAATCAAATAGCGAACTTATTGAGGTTCCAATTTATAATTTATAACATTTAATGTAGACTCAATTACAAAATTGACTTAAATCGTGCAGTTAGCGTAGATTTGTTTTGTAATTGGAGTAGTTAATCCTATAAGATGAAGTTAATGCTAATTCTATTTATAATTGGACCATTTGTTGATATAGATTATAGAAAGCAAGATGTATAAATTTAATTAAAGTATCAACATTCATTATTGAAAATTAAAATGGAAGTTGAGGATAATAAGGTGAAACCATGAACAAATGTTAATGCATCCTTATTACTGGTAAAAGATGAGTATATAAAAGTTTGAAAATCAAAAATAGGTTTTTGAAAACTTAATTTATAATTTCTAAATATAAGGAAGTGGAGAAATTAACACTGCAATGGATAGACTTATCAGCTTTTAATTTACATCTAAATTTGTTTAGATCAATTTGGAAATTAATAAAATTGTGGATATATTTTGAAACGTAAACGAAACGTCTAGATTTACATTTGTATATACGTTAAAATAAAATGTAAATGATAAGGAATTTATTTATTTCCTAAATCCGTAACGTGTGTAATTAATATTATTTATCTTTTGGGACCACTTCCGTTTGCACGTTAAAATTCGTGCACACCTATTCTTTTGCGATCTATCTATAAATAGACGATCAAAAAAACCTTAGCCTCCATCTTCTATCATTTGTCTGTACGTTCTTTTCTTCAACTCCTTCTCCTCCTCAAATGGATGCAAGCCTAGATCTATTTCTATTCAAATTTCAAATGAAAATTCAAACATCTCAGAAAAATTCCAAAAAAATATATGTTGTAGATTTCATCCATACGAATCTACGCGCAGTCTCTGTTTTCGAAATCGATACTCGAGTCAGCGGCAAATCGCGGTCAAAATCAAGAAATTCGAAACCTAAGTCAATTTGGGCGTTTTGATTTGGAGCGACTATTTGCAAATTGGTTTCTGGGTATTGGAGAGCTCGGCTAGGGAAGTCGTAATGGTGGAGGCGCGTCACCATCTAGTGGCCTGGGGCGGTCTAAAGGCACGGTCAAAGATGGGGAGGGCGTGCGTTGAAATGGGTTCATTCCCTGGACGAGCATACGTGAGTTGAGAAGAAGCTTTATGAAGTGGCAAGCTTTAATTAGGTTGTTGTTTAATTTTTTTTATTTAATTTTTGTTTCAACTCATTAAAATTGAACAACTTTTTCATACGTTACCCGTTTCGCGCGAAATTTCTTTTATTAGGATCATAATTAAATTCCGGATCTGATGACGCTAGTTTGGACAGATTTGGAGACCGTTGGATTTTTGAGTTTAAATTGAATTTAAATTGGATTTAAATCAAAAGGTGAGTGTTTTAACCCACTCACAACTTCTAAAAGTTTTTATGTTTGTTAAATTTATTTTAGATATGAGTAGGAGTTTATTTATGATTGTTTGGCATGTTTTATTCAGCATATCGGTTAATTCACATTTATTTAATTTAACTGTCAATTTAATTCATTTATTGCATATTAATTGACAGTTAGAATTTATTTATTTGCATATAAACTACTAGTTAAACAGTTAAATTTAATTGAATATAAAATGTTAGTTAATAACTGTCAATTATTTCTTGTTATATTGTATATATATTGATGGTTGTTAAACTGATGATGTTTGAAATAATTTTGATTGATGATGGGTGAATGGATGTTTTATTGTATATCATTAAACCACAAGTTATCATGCATTTTTCATTTCATTCGGGATTGTGGTTTGAAATGATATACAACCGCAAATTTTATTTTTAAATTGCGGATTGAAATGATAAATATCCGTATCACTTGACCATAGGATAGAAAATTTTATACAGGCACCGTGGTCTATATATAAATTATTTTAAAGTGATTTCTATGGTTTGGATGGGATACGGTTTATAAATTTTTTTAAATTTTGATATTTTATAAATGTTATTCTTTTATATATACATATGAAGTTAAAAATTTTGAATTTAAGCTGTGTATAAATATATTAAATGAAAATGGGAAAATTGAGAAATGGAATTTGATAATTCATATTATATGTTTAAGTTTGGAAAATTTTAAGGTATGATATTTATAACTGGATTTTTCCAAGATAAATTTAAAATGAATATTCTAGTATAATTTAATTGAAGAAAATATATAATTGCTAGAAATTGGAGTTTTATTTATGGATTTTTATGTAAATATTCAAGACTAAATAATAGAACATTTAATTTGGTTGAAGGAATAAATTCCAACTTTAGTTTTGAAATATTAATACTCCAAATGGATATATATATATATATATATATATATATATATATAGAAATTGAAGTGGTTTTGGAACTTGAAAGTGATATTTAAATTTTGGTTTAGACTTTAAATAAAGAAATATATTTGTAAAGCCGTGGAAATTATTTTCTTTACAAAGTAACCTTAAAGTCAAACCATTTATTTTATATACCGTTGAATATCCCAACCATTCAAGTTTTAGAAGTTATGGTTTTAAAATTTTGAATTTCAAAATATTATGCTTTGAAAGTATATTTCAAATATTTGGTTTCCAGATATTTTAAATTTAAACCAGCATCATTTAGGAAAAGAATTATATTTGAGATAAAATAATATCATATTGTTTTGGGTTTAAATTGATATCGTATTCATAGTTTTGAAATGGGAAATTTTATTCTGGTTTTAAAGTATAAACTATTTTTAAATGACCGCGGTGTTATAATAACGATGGGTTGGCAAAGAGACCGGGATCGGATATGGACATACTCTCTGTCGATACCGAAAACCACTTTGACTAACCGTGTACGCGGTGGAGATTCCAGAATGAAGTAGGTGGTGGCGACGCTTCCTGTAAGGTAAATACGTGGACCCGACTCCCGTGAGTTGGCATAAGGTGGCTAAAACAGGAGTGATTCTCGGGCCAATGAGGTCATACCTCTGATCGGACGCTCCTCTTCGATATTATACTTTGACTTTGGATTGATTCAGTGGCCACTTCTATTTTTGATTTTGGGGGAGTTTGTTCGAGGTGGGCGGTAACTGCGGCTACGCGTTTCCACCAGCCCGGATAGAATTGGTATATCTACCGTGGCATTGCCTAGTTGTGCACCTACCATACCGAGCCTTTACTACGAGTTTTGTTTTGTACCATACCTATGGAGTGCCCTCTGACGACGCCCATTACGGGGGAGATTACGGTACTGTATAGACTATGAGAATATATTCCGTGTTAAGGGCTATATGGGTAACCCCTTAACGCTATTAAAAAGTAAGTTTATTTTATAAATAGACATTATTATAATAGCGCAATATACTATATAGTAAATAGTTTAACGGACCCTTAGGAGATGTAAATCCCGAGCATCTCTTGAGTTACTATACTCATATTTATTTCTGTTAATTTTACTCACATAAGATCTTTTAGTTCTGACTCGAGTGTTTTTGTCTTTTCAAATTCGTTCGGGTCAGTCCGAGCGTTTCAGGATTTGAGGATTTAGCTCTGGAGGACGAAGACAAAGATTTGTATTACTAGTATCTACTATATTATTTCACTACACCATTTAATTCCGCTGCATTGATAGTATTGGTATGGGTAACTCTGATATTCATTGTACAAGTAAAATAAAATATTTTGTAAAACAGTTTCATGAACTGTATATTTGATTATTATATTTTATCCTTCCGCTGTGAGATTCTGTTTTGTTTTATTTCTTCTCTGTTTTTTTCTTATTTACCCCATAACAATCCGCCCTTCCGTATGGTTTGAATCGTCATGTGTGTCGGTTTAAAGTGTGCGAAAAGGCGGGATGTTACATTAAATCAAATTTCCAATTTCAAATCTAAAATTGACAATTCTTATCATTTTTTATTTCCAAATCATTCACACTAATTTGAAAAATTTAGATGTCAATTTAAAGTTAATTAATTTATCAAATTTCATTATTAACCTCAATTTATTGAATTCAGAATTTATAAATATAATTCCCAAAATTTCCATTTAATTAAATTACCAATAATTATTCCATTCATTATTGTAAAATAGATGGATTTAACATTAGATTCAAAACTGTTACGTAAGTTTTCTCATATTCCATCTTTATTTCAAATAACGTAATATTTAGATATTTCAATTTCATTTAATTCCAATTAATCCAATTGTATTTTTACATTTCAATTAAGTAAATAAAATCTTGATTTCCATTCTATAAATCAACCAATTCATATTATGAATAAAATTAACATTACTTCCAACTATTACTTAAATTTACATTAACAAAACGTTAAATTTGGACTTATTGTAATTGATTACCAAAGTTTATTTAGCACATTAAATAAATAAACAACCTATATTAATTGTCACCTATTTTCTTTCCATTGCCTCTATAAGTTTGTTACTTATCAACCCAGGTTATTATTCCATATATAACACTAATTTTATTCCATTCTATTTATGATACCCTTGCATTACATAATTCAATATTTCCATTTTCATCTTTATTTCAATTGCGTAATTTTTAATTTCAAATGCTACAATAACTACACTTTATTATAAATTAGATTTCAGTGGAATTATTTGTTTGCCTTTTGTTACACTACTATATTCAAAAATCCAGCTTTCCTTTGTATTAACTACCATTTCCATTATATTATATTTGCCAAATATGTACATTAATTACGATTTATATTCTTAATCAATTTATTTACTTGTTTTGATACTTTTATTACATCTATTACTACCTTATAAATAATCTATGTTTCTATTTAATTTACATTTATTAAAAATTTATTTTCAATTTCAATTAATAATAGGTAACATACAATAATCATTACCGTTACCCTTTAATTACATAAATAAGCTTTTATTACTTACAAATCAATGTTGCCATTTATTTCATACTACTAATTTCATTCACTTATGTTCAATTTATAACCAAACATAACATTTATATTTTTTTCGTTAATTGGTATTCCATTCGATTCATAAATTTAATAACTTCGATTAGTATTGTTTACCTTGAATTCTAGTTATCGTTTCACTAATATTATTCCCAATTTTATTTCTTTCAGTATTAATTACACAATCATATTAAATTAACAAATTATAATGTCTCCACTATTTCTTTATTAGGATTTCATTCCAATTGTCAAAAGTTAATTTTAATTACCATTGCTACATTTCATTTTTGACATTTTCTTTATTATAAATTATAAGGTCTTATTTCCTTATAAATTTAATTACCAAAAATCTTATTAAATTAACCAATTTAATTAGCAAATTTTACGGGTTGTTACACCAACACAAAACATAACCGATAAAGTTTAAAATAACTTTTAATAATTAAATCATAATTCAATATAAATTAAGTATTAAGTAAATCTTAAATAATCAAAATCAAATCATAATTAAGTCTTAATTAATTTGAAGTAATTTAATATTAAACTTTAAAAAAAATCAGCATTTACTTAAAATTAATCCCTTATTAGGTAATAATTAAGTAAATAGTTAATATTTAATTGAATAATTCAAATTTGATTGAATAATAATTAAAATAATAAAACTTGGTTACATAAAATAATTACCCTTATTAACTTAATTAATCATTAATTAAACTTCTTAATAACTTACATAATTACCACTAATTAGTCACTAATTACTTTACCTATTTACTGACTTATTAGTAAATAATTATCCTTAATTAATTAATTAATTAATTATTAAACATACTTAATTAAGTTATAATTAACTTATGTGTTGCTAATTACATTTGAAAATAGGTTTTCAAATCATTTTAAAAAGAAACTTTAAAGTTAGAAATCAAACTTTTTTGAACTACATCCATAGCGTTTATCGCTATGGATGCAATAACTTAGAATTACTTCTCTAATTTACCATATAAAACTTTAACCTCACTTTAGATTACTTTTTAATATATAAGGAAAAGGTTTTTGAAAACCTTAACTCGAGTTAGAATATAAACAAAAACATTTACTAACTCCAAACTAGTAAATGATTAGATTTCCAAAATGGATCTCAAGTCCCTTAACAACTCAAGTTCCTATCTTCCATACCATTCAACCATTATCCGAGCATATATGAAAGATACCAAATCACATCATCATCATATTTTATTAAAATCACCACATTCATATCCAAACACATCACCTAACCATCAATCTCAAATCAAATGCTAAACTATAAGTTATCACACACAAAAAACATCCAAGCCATATCTTATTCCAAATACAAAATATATATAACCAACAAATATATAAAGGTAAGATCTTTCCCAAAATGTTAAGAATTTACCCACTGAAGGCTATCCAAGCTTTCGCTGACTGGAGTATGAACTAGCGCTTTCATTCCTACGCAAAAAGGTGGAGTCTTGAATCCTAAATGTACTAGGTATGCTATGCATGAATGAACAAAGAAGTGAGACATGTTTTGGTAATGTAGAGCGACTTCGGATAAACATCGATTTTTCAATAATAAACACGAAAATAGATCAATTTGGAACTAATTTTTGGCTATCTACACATAGAATTTCGAAAGCCACTTAAAGAAAAAGTTATTGGAATTTCCTTTCTCTATCATTTCAGTAAAAGGATTACTCATTTTCGATTTGTTTTGAAGAAGTATTGATCAAAAGAAGATGGGTAATTTTCAAACTTGAAATTCTAGGTGAAAAATTGATTTGCAAATATTGGTTATTTTGACATAGCTATGATAGAAATTTGAAAAAATTATCAATTAGAATGTTGTAGCCATTAAAATTTCACATGGTTTCAAAAAATGAAAACCACTATTTGAGTTAGCAATGAGGAAGGAAAGGTTGGTGGAAAGAGGATGAAAAATGGGGAAACACATGACTATTTATAGGCGAATTTCCTATGTCATCATTATACCTAATCACGTCATAAATCTTTTATAATATATATGTAATTATGTTCAGTCACATCACTTCTTTTTTATATATATAATTATTATGTTTAGTCACATCACTTTATTTTATATATATATATATAATTATTGATTTTAGTCACATTACTTTATTATATATATATATATAAGTTTAATTATTAATTAACTAAGATGTGACAAGAGATAATCATAGTCAATGATTACAAATCTAAGATATGACAATACTTAATATATATATATATATAATGTTTATTATTTTTAAAAATATGTCTTATTAATCACTTACTAATCTAAATTAATATAAGATAATTTATTTATAAGTGTAATATTATCTAGTTAATTAACTCTTATATATATGTGTGTGTATGGTATACAAAGACGAACAACGTTCTCTACAATTTTTCAGTGTCGTAAGATCGAAATTTCGGAAAACATTCTTTGGTCGCATTTTCTATTTTTCTTCGAACTATTTAATTTGTTAACAAAATTTTGAAAATGATTTTACCAACATTATTAGTTAATTAAAATGAGTTAATTTTCATTATAAAACTTACACATTGAATGTTTAAAACTAATTGAATATTCACTAATCAAAGCAGTGAAATTCCGGGTCGTTACATTCTTCCTCCATACAAGAATTTCGTCCCCGAAATTACACCTCGACCTATTCCGGAAAAAACTTAACACTATACGTCAGCCCATATGATGTACATAGATCATTCGTATACCAAGTCTGATTCGATCATAACTCAAATACACAACTTCACGTTCGAACTAGTATCGCTTACCAGATTCTCTATTGCGAACTCCGATCAAGTTCCTTATAATGACCCGAACTTTTGGTCGTTAGTTTTTGAACAATTAATTCATTTTAAATGTTGAATGTGGATTGTTATTTGATTTTGAAGTATGGAGATTTGGGTTGAATTAACAAAATGAGTATAATTGCAAATATAACGATGTAACTGGATTTGGATAAGTAATAATTTAATGTTTGAAATTGGGATAATATGTGAATCTGAAAATAAATGGATATGAAAATGGCTTCTTAAATTTCTTTAAGTTCTGTTTGGATTTGAATTTTGATAATTGACTTTGGAGTGAAATAAAAAGCCGGTAAGTTAAAATTAGGAATTTATATATTAAATTAACAGTGAAAATTTATTATATAGAAATAATGTAAATAATCAGATTTTGATATAAAATGAATCCGAATGATTTCTAATATGCATAAATTCTATATGATTTATAATTAAGCTATTAAAGTTTAAAAGTGAAGTTGTAAATGGTTTCAATGATTTTGGAAATCGCTCGATTTAATCGACGAGTTAAAATAGCCTTCCGGGCACAGTCTCGGAATTCGATGAAACTAGTTCCATTGGATCGATAATAGTGTATTATTATCGAATTTTAAATTTTGTAGCATTTGGAGTTACCGTTTGTTCGTACGGGTGAGAAACACGTTGAAATTAAAATCGATATTAAATATTTTAAATCGATTCAAACAGCTATCTTCCACATATGATTGAATCAGCCTCCGAAACATGTTCCATTGTGTTGGGAATATGGGTAAAACATTATGAACACCTTATGGCATGTCCCGTTTGGAGTTCGCTTGAAAATGATTATTAAAATTTAAAATAACAATGAAATAATATTATAAAATCATATATATGTTAGACGCGTATAGAGAAACACCAGTTCTAATAGAGCCGCCATTCTTTTATCGATGGCCAGAAATAAATCACCTTCCACCTAAAATCTTCCTCCATCCATCGGTTTTCAGCAAATTTTCCCTTTAGGAAGATCGAAGAGCTCATCGAGATGGTCAAATCCATACGGTCAAGATCCTATATGAGTTGACAAGATTGCTAAAATCGAGCCCGTAGGGTTTTTGTTCGTGCATGAAATTCGAGCAGGGGGCAGCGCCGAGTGTGGCAATCTTTTGGGCAACGATGGAGCGTGGGGGCGGCATGTTCGGCGGTGGTGACCGATCGACGTATAAGGGCGCGAGGGAGGAGCGGCAAATGGCTTGTGGCACGTGATGTTGGGTTTGAGAGTTATCGGCCTGGAATGTTCAAGGGACGAACGGCCTTAATCAGGAATTGGACGAACGGATCTAGTAAAAAACGAATCTGTTTTATAATTATACTAAAAACTTCGTAATAATATATCTCTTGCATACGTGGTCAAAATTTGATGAAACAAGAAGTGGCGGAATTGAAGCGATGAGCTCTATGCACTACAGCAGATCTGGAGACGATCGGAGCTAGAGGAATTTTTAGGTTAAATCGATCGCGGTCGATTTAATTTACATGAACGTCCGACGACGGAATTCAAGGTGAGTTAATCTCACTCACATCTAGATTTTCATTATTAATTTAAATATTTAAAATTTAAATTATTGGTTGATAAATTGACTGTGATTATTATTATCAGTCTGGATGTGATATTATATATTGTAGTGTGTGTGTGTATATATATATATTGGAGTGATTGATATGCCCGCATTATATAGCGGATGAGACCCTATGCGCCCCGCATAGTTGCGATGACCCTTTGTACCGCGATGTCCTCCTCGATGTGAGATTTGGTATTTTATTTGTTGTGCTAATATCTGTAGATGCAGGAAAATAGGTTGGAGAAATCCAACTAAATTCCTCATAATATTGAAATTATTTGCATAATCTATGGTATGTTTTATTGATATCCTGTGATAGATTGTATTGGAAATCTAAGTTATTTGGTGTTATTGTTTGGATGAATATATTTTGGTATGTTAAATATAGAAATATAATGAATTGGGTTCTTAAAAGAAACGAAAAGAGAATTTTTGAAATAAAAAATGAATGATGTTTCAGATTCAAATAAGGATTTCAAATCATAATAAAGGGTGAATTTGGTGTTAATGGATTTGGGAATTTATTTTGGATAAATCAAGAGATAAATTATAAAGGGAATTTAACTCAGAAATCTGGTTTGAAATCGATTAAGTGTTTTGGAAACTGTGATTTAAAGGATAATGAGGAAGGGAAATTTATAAACCGAGTTTATAAATAAAGTGAAATATTTATCAGTGGATAAATTTAAAAGTATAATTCACGGTGGGAATTTATAAGGAGATGGGAAATGTGTTTTTAAAAAATTAAAACTTGTTTTATTTTTAAAAGTGTGGAAAAGAAATTTACGGGATTGGGACGTAAATTAAATTGGGATAAATCGAGCATGATTTATAAGGGATTTGATGGGCTATATTGAAATGGAAAGTGTATTTCCCTGTAAAGCCAAGAATTTTTTCAAAGGAGATTTATATGTATAAATTGGAAGTTTTAAAGTTTGTTTAAAAAGAATGTTTTAGAGAAATTATTATTTAATCATTTTAATATTTTTTAAGTAAATATTTATTAAGTTAATTATAGAAATGATTATTTTAAAGGTTTAACAAGTATTATGATTTAAAAAGATAATCATTAAATATTGTACTTTATATAATAATTTTATTTTTAAGTGGTTTTGGCTAAAGTTTTACTTGGAAAAATAAAGGGACTTAAGTAGTTTTATTTAAAATATTTTAAGAATATATTTTGGGAAAGTGATTTAAATTATTAAAAAATAATTTTTATAAGACTGGGTGTTTTTAGTGGAAATAAAATAATTGGTTGAATTGATTATTTATTTGATAGTTAAATAACCGACTATCAAATGTGGACCCAAATATGACTTTGAAAATATCTAGGAGGAATACGTGAATTATGTGGTACAGTTACCATTCGAGGAGATACACTGTACATATAAATTTGTTCGCTCTACTAGGACATCTATAAGGAAATCCGTTCACTAACGGTAAGGAGGTGATCTCTGATCTTATCTTCGTCTGTTTATTTCCTAAAGAACCGAGGTTGAGTTTATCGCGAAACATCGAATGTTGTTTCGACGAGACCAGGATTGGATTTATCATCTGAAAACCATTTCGACCCAACGAGTACATTTTCGTAATGAAGACAAGAGCTTGGGGTCGAAAATATAGCAATAAAGTGCAAGGACTAATCGCTACTAATCCCGAGGGTGATTCCAAAATGGATGTAGTTAGAGTAGTGCCTTCGGTTCCGTTCGGACCTAGAATGGACTTGTATGGATGAGTGCTATCAGAACATCGTCAGGAGGACGATGAGCATTCTAAGTGAGATGTGTTCTAAAAAGGTAACTCTTATCCTCGAGGCTTATCAACTAGGAATGATTGAAAATAAGGGGAAATGCAGCAAGGCTAAGTGGGTTGCACCCAATTAGGGTAAGGTCTTCCCTGTCTAGATGTCCCTTTTTATTCGGCTGTTTGGGGCGGTTGCTGATCTCAACCGTGGGGTGATCTTATTCAAACTATCCAGTAAGGGGTAACTTTGGTCTTTTGTTGCAGAGGATCGGGAGGGGTCCTCAATATGCTGATCTAGACCAGGTACCGTGACAGGTGGTACCTTAATGCCTAATCATTAGTTGGAAATCCATTCTCCCTACGTGCCCTTTACGGTTTTGATTGTAGAGCTTAGTACTGCTGGAATTTAATGAATGTAACAATTTCGGCTATTTGAATAAGTATTTGTATTTAGACATTATTATAATATCAGAGAATTTTGACAAGAAGTGTTTTGGTTATCGTAAGGTAAAAACCCGACATGCTTATGTATGGCATGTTCTTACGAGATACCTTTGATTTCATAGGATTTTGAAACCTTTAATAATTAAATTGTGTTTATTTTCTCCCACTGGTATTTCAGACTGATTCGGGTGTTATTTTATTATAATGCTTGGGTCAGACCGAGTATTATAAATATAGGATAGGATGCTGTGGAGCTTAGGAGACGAGCTGGATGGCGAGACATATCATGCATACTTGATGTATATTCCGCTGTGCAGTATAAGCTGTATAGTCAGCTTTTGTGAAGCACTGTATATTATAACTGTCTAGTATCTAGCTATTGATTGTGTTGTACTCTGATGATGAAATGTATATAATAAATATAGTTCTTTTTGCATAAAGATTAGTTATTATCTATTATATATTGTTCCGCTACGATTGTGAGATTTTATAATTGTTTTAGTTCCTTCTTTCTTCTATCTTCTTTCTCTTCCCTCAGCAATCTATCTTTTTCGGCACTCAATTGATGACCTACTATACAGTGGCATATTTGTGTTGATTTTTCAAGGGTCGAGAAGGGCAGGTCGTCACATTCCTTGATTTGGAACCTCTGTCCCCCTATATAGTTGTAACTATGATAGAAAACCGTGGTTCCACACCAAAAACCTTCACCAAGTGCTCACCGTCAAAAGTCGAGTAATAGATTCTTATTCAGAATGGTGAAAACACCTCAAAGTCATATACTCCAATCATAGATCAAAAATATATGGAAAGTAGAAATGTTCTACGTCCATCCTACGCACTTACTTAATTGGTTCTCCCTAATACCAATTATGTTCCTACTAAATCATTTATGAAAACATTTCATAAAAAACTCTTTGTTTCAACTTGGATAGTACCCAACTACGGCCTAAGAATATATAACCATATCTAATTCCATTATTCCATTTTGAATTTATCTCCCTAAGAAAACCCAAGATCCAAATACCCAGCTTTTATTTCAAAAACTTCTTGCAATGAAACTCTATATTTTAATCATATAACATAACATACACATAGCCCGAGTAACTCCAGAATGATACTAAGGAACTAGGTATCACCAAATAGTATCATATTTTCCCTTACCAAGAAGGGTAATACTCAAAAGAAATGATTACCATCTGAACACATCTCTTCCCATTAAGTTATTTCAAGCCATTCAAACTAGTTAACTTAAAAAAAAAATCTTTTTTTATTCAAAATCTCATTTTTGAAATAATATTTTTTTATTCTTCCAACAAAAATTTTATCACCAACTTACTTTGGGTTCATTTGGGTTGAACTTGTTTCGATTGTACAACGATAAAGAGAATAATTTACTAAGTGCACTGCAACGTTAACCTAGGAAAACATCTGATCGTCACTTAGAAGATTATTCTAATCATCATAAAACAATTAAGACCCATTCCCCCTAACCAATCGAAAGAAAATCACCTTTTACTTAAATATTAATTCCAAAAGTTTCATACTTGTATGAATCTTGCTTTCAAATACTACTATTGTTTTCAGAACCTTGAAAATCATTTTTCAAAAACAATGGGATTTAGGTTCTTAAATTTTCACCCTAACTTCTTTTTAATTAAAAGACTTATCTTATTCAAAGGAAAGTACCCAACATTTACACAATAGTCAATGCTCAATCTGGAGGAGCATGACTAACAAACCCTATATGATAATAATAAAATATTATTATCTCCCAGCAACATCACCTCTTAAATACCTATACTATTTTCAAAAATCATTATTTTGTATATAAAATATACCCTGGTAAAATTATTTCATTAACCCTAATTTCAAAACAATACTGTGTCGGTTGTTCTGGTTCAAGTGTTTAGGAATCACTATTAATAACGTTGGCCAAACACATCAAACCGAATTTATATACCCCTCAACCGATCAAACAACACAATATAAAACATTTTTATATCACTAACAAATATGCATTCTTAAATAATATACACTCAAACTCATTCTAGGGTGTCACTTTCCATATCTCTAATGAATTTACCCAACCAAAGCCAAGGTTCTTGCTTAACCTTTAACACAGATAGAAAATCTAACGAACAGGATTTTCGACCCTCGAAAATCAACACTAATACTCCACTGTATCACATGCTGAACATCCAAGTGCCGAAAATACTGATTTGTTAGGGTGAAAGATGAAGGTAGAATATAGAAGAAAACTAAACAACACAGAATCTTATAATGCAGCGAATAATATATAATACAACATTGATCTTTACAAGAAGAAAACATCTTTATTCATATATATACGACATAAGAGTGCACTAGACTTATCCTAAATTTGGACGGTCATAGAAACATGTCCTTACATTGGCAAACATACAAACTCTATAATACGGTAGAAGAAAAATATACATGAATACGTCTTGACCATCCACCTCCTCTTCAACTGCAAAGTATCTAGCTAAACCTAGAAAAACAGGCTCGGTCTGACCCGAGCATTACATGGAATAACTCCCGTATCAGTCTGGTAAACCAGCATGAGTAAAACTCGATAACAAGTAACAACCAAACTGATTTATTTGTTTGAAAACCTTTCAAACAAAGGGTATCTCGTAAGACCGCACTGCACAAAAAAATGGATGGGTCTTTACCTTACGATAACCAAAACATTTTATATCAAAATTCAGTGGTATTATCATAGCGTCTAGGTATAAAGTTAACAGAAAATATAGATGAAATTCTTGCATCTCACATTCCAAAATTAGGCTTTACAATCAAAACCATACGGTATGCATTGGATATTGGATACCAACAATAACAAGGTAAGGGAGTACCTTCCGATGATACACCTCTAGAAAATGCACTAATGCTAACACAGAGTCAGCTGCAACTATAACATTGCAGACCGAATTACCTCACCCTTTGACACTGAGGCCTTATACTACCACGGTATTTGCATGCAAACCAACTCTAAAAGGGACATCTAGAATGTGGTGACCGCTCCTACTGGTAGCTGACCACATAGCTCCGCTGCATGCCCTGTTTTTGCCATTCCTCCTGGTTGGAGGCTTAAGGCTACGTTTTTCCTTTCTGATTAGCAATCTGTAATGGATGGTGATTTTCGACCCTCGAAATTTGACAATAATATGGCACTGTATAAAATGCCAAACAGTCGAGTGTCAAAAATATCATGTCAATTAGGGGCGAGGAAGAAAAAGGTAGAATAAAAATATAGAAACAACAACTAAGAATCTCACAATTGCAGTGGAACAAAATATAATATATAAAAACAGATTTAAATATAAGAACTGTACCGTTAGTATACATACCACAATCAGAGTACAATAATTCAATACATCAAATGGACAATTATAATGACTTGTCCTCACACCGCGCAAAATAACCAAGTACGTGTATAAGTCTGAACTCCTCCAATTCATCTTCTAAACTCCATAGCATTTTAACTTGAACCTGTAATACTCGGTCTGACCCGAGAATTATAATAAAATAACACCCGAGTCAATCTGGAAAATCGGCATGAGAAAACACTCAATTTGAATTATTAGCTTATCAAAATCCTTTAAAAACAAAGGTATCTCATAAGACCATGTCACAAATAAATATAGTGGGTTTTACGTTACGACAACCAAAACAATTTTTATCAAATCTTCTAATATTCTAATAGTGTCTACAGAAAGTAAATAGAAAATAGCTAGAATTCTTGCATCTCACATTCTAGCATAGTTGGGCATAATCAAAACTGTACGGCGCCTATTGCGAATGGATTCCATCGAATGACTGGGCAACTGGGGTACTGCCCACCATAGTACACCTCTAGAACAATATACCGACGACTACAGCGGGATCCCCTGCTACACAAGAACGGTCTACCTTTGACCTGGATGGACTAAATATGTTATCGTCCCGGGTGTTCCCACCCTTACCACTGTAACAGGCCGATATTTTCAACCATTCACATCCTCACACGTTGGACTTGAATTGCTCAAAATATCAGATTTGTTAACTTATATTTGGCAAAACTCAACATATACAGTAAATGAATAAATCGTAGAATCACAGACACGAAGTAATATAAAAATAAGCAGCGGAAATAAATGAGTAGTAGTTCATGAAGCTACTATATATAACAGAGTTAAACAAGATACAACAGAAGTCTCGAATACATAGAAGTCTCAACACAATAGTCAAATAACAAAATCTGAATATATAATACAAGTCAACTAAATAACTACAAGCTGAATAGACAGAATGGATCTTCAAGCGAAGCTGCAACTCCAAAGGTGAGTCTTAAATACTGTAACACTCAGTCTGACCCGAGCATAAAGCAAAACACAAAACACTCGAGTCAGGATTAACATTCTTAAATCAATAAATCCAACTCAAGTGAAATATCAACTGAAATACAAGAAACTTAAAGGATGTTTGGGATACCCATCCTCTAAGGATCTATGAAACTATCTACTATGTAGTAATATACACTATTATAATAATGCTACAGTAAAGTAAACTATTAAAAAAGCATTAAGGTGTTACCCATATCCCCCTTAACACATTTTATAATGCCATCGTCTATACAATACCGTAATACCTCTTGATTGGGAGGCTACCAGAGGACACTCCATTAGTACGACATAAAACAAACTCGAAGCTGTTTCGATATGGTAGGTGACGCGACACAACTAGGCAATGCAAGGGTGGATTTACCAATTACACTTCCGGGCTGGTGGTAACGTAGAGTTGCAAAAATCGCCTACCTCGATCCACACTCCTAAAAAATCTGAGGGGAGCCCCAATTCAATCACAAAGTAATAGAATGGTATCGAAGAAGTGTGTCCGATCGGAGAAGCTACCTCACTTGGCCCATTAATTGTTCCTGTTTTAGCCACCTTAAGCTAACTCATGGGAGTTAGGTCCACAAATATACCTCATATAGGATCGTCGCCACCATCCTACTTCATTCTAAAATCTCCACCACGTACACGGTTGTTAAAGTGGTTTTCGGTATTTGCAGAGAGTACGACAATAACCGATCCCGGTCTCTTTAACAACCAACCGTTGTTATAACATCATGGCCATTTCAAATTAGTTCATACTTCAAAACCAAAATATCATATCCATTTCAAAACCATATCAATACGATATCATTTTTCACTTCAAATGTATCTATTTCCAAAATCATAGCATTTTCAAAGCTATAACACTTCCGAAATTATGGAACCTAGAAATTATAACACTTTGGAAATCATAACACTTTGAAATCATAACACTTTGAAATCATAATACTTTGAAAACATAATTTTGAGTTCGTATTTTAAGGCCCAAGAATGTGATGAGTTTGACAACATTGAAGCAGAAGGTAGGAGAACCTTTAAAAAGTTTACTAACATGATTCAACGCAGTGGCAGCATCAGTTGATCGACCAGATCCATCCATTGTTATGATGGCAGTTGTATCTGAAATAGCTAATGGCACAGAGTTCAATAATTCGTTGACTAGAGATCCACCTATGGATCTAGGAGAATTCTGTCATGAAGTTGAAAAGTTTCTACGATTGGATAATGCTAATGCTGAAAGAGAGGAAGGAGAAGGAGTTGTTGTTTATGCAATAAAAGATGGACACCCACCCAGGAAGGATTCTGGTAAGGATAAAAGGGAAGCAGAAAATGGAAGATAATGACGATAGGTCAAACCGACCGCGGAGGGAGCCACGTTTGACCACTTATTCAGAGTTGAATGAGAGTTTGGAGCGAATCTACCAGGATACTAAGGGGCAGATTCCTTATTGAAAGCCAATGAGAAGGCACCCGACCAGCAATGAAAGACGATCCAACAAGTATTGCTTATTCCACGAGCTGAATGGTCATAACACAAATGATTGCAGGCACTTAAAGGATGAGGTTGAGGGGCATATCCAGGATGGTCTACTATCGCGGTATGTGAGAAGGGGAGCCACGACGGTGGAACAAGAATGATCACCACCTGCGCCAACTGGAGACGACTCAGGATCAAGGCGTCAGCTTATCATCAACTAATTGAAATAATGATGAATAAGTGGTTAAATCCACATCAACACGATAAAGTCATTTTACATATGTACAGAATCACGAACGACCCTCAGGCATGCTCCGATACGACTATAAATCGCATCAGTGTAGGTGTTTTCACTTTCACGTCCCTATTTTGCTTTTTTTCTATTTCTCATGTTTGGACTTGATTTTGTTAGGCATTTCTGTTGAAAGACTTATTTTGAATGTAAATATGCTATTTGTGATTCCATAGTGGCTAGGCCACCTACATATGTAAGGGATCACAAATGGTCCTCAGGCATGCTCTAAGATGACGATAAACCGTCATAACCAACAACTCAGAAAACTCACTCGAACGTGAAATCTGACAATAATGATACTAAGTCACCCCGGGCACACACAACTCGCCTCGAAAGGCATTCGATCGTGAATGATCAAAATTCGCCTCCTAAGGCACTCAAACATGAACGGTCATAATTCGCCTAGAATGACACCCAATCGCGAACGGTCACAATTCGTCTAGAACGACACCCGACCACGAATGGTAGAAATCGCATCGAACGACACCCCCACCACGAACGGTTACCATTCGCCGCGAATGACACCGGACATCGAACGGTCATCATTCGCCTCAAACGGCATCCGATCGCGAACGATCACTATTCACAGTCAGACAAGATTATCAATTTTTTTTGCAGATCATTAACAAGATATGAACATCCAAATTATCGAACTACAAAACATACCTTCCTATCGTAAGGCATGTTTGTGGGGGCAAGTGTTATCCCTTCTTTTGGCAAGGCCGTGACAACAAAAAGTTGACTGGAAATCAAGAACAGTTCGTCCCAAAGATTGGTTATACACTGTTTCGCTATGGATATCGATGAATTTTGTCCGAGTCCGGATTGTGCTACAATTGACATAACATGACAAGCAAAACTATGAAAGCCAACATTCCAAATTTCCGGCCAATCGGAGTTCGTATGCTCAAGATATGATTGATGCAATTCAAGCAATCAATTGTTCGTATCCATCAAGTGAATGGTCTTGTTCGTATCCATCAGGTGAAGGCACTTGTTCGTATCCATCAAGTGAACGGTCTTGTTCGTATCCATAAGGAAAAGGGTCTTGTTCATATCCATCAGGTGAAGGGTCTTGTTCGTATCCATCAGGTGAAGGGTCTTGTTCGTATCCATCAGGTGAAGGGTCTTGTTCGTATCCATCAACGGAATGGTCTTGTTCGTATCCATTAAGTGCAACAGCGGTCGAGTACGAACAGTGCAACAGCGATCGAGTACTAACAGTGCAGCAGAGATAGATATGAACAGTGCAGCAGCGATCGAGTACAAAAAGTGCAGCAGTGATCGATACGAATAGTGCAGTAGTGATCGAGTACGAGCAGTGTAGCAGTGATCGAGTATAAACAGTGCAGTAACGATCGAGTGCAAACAGTGCAATAGCGATCGATACGAAAGAGACAGCCTTCGAAAAAAACGAACTTGCATCGATCATATCTTACAATCTACAAGTCCAAATGCTACGAAATTTTCACTGTAGCTTACGTACAACCTAAAGAATGTTCATGCTCGATTTTGACTTGATCGGCCAAAATTTTGATCGATATGAAATTCGTTCATATCGATCACGGATCGAGTAAAAATCACATGGGATAGATCGTGTGGGCCCGTACACATTTCAGAAGAGGTCTCCTGAGATCTAAGCGAGATATTTGCAGCCTATGCCTATAAATAGAATCCTAGAGTTTACAGAAAAGGGACCTTTTTTTGCTATGTACAGAGTATGCTGTATTCATCATTATACTCGAATTTTGCTGTTGTATTCAGTTGTAACTTGTCATAACCAGCAAGTATACATCAATAAAATCATCAAATTCAAAGTGGATGTAGGCCTAATTGTCGAACCACTAAAACTCCGTGTTCTTTACTGCTTTCTTCTTAATTTTCTGAGTGTTCTTCATTTTTAATTCTCTACATACTTATTATCTGTGATATGTGATTGTAAACGGGTGCTTTCATCGACAATTGGGTGTTTGTGACCATCTTTGGTGCAAACATTATTACCTACTCAACCATTCAAATTATAATTTAAAACTAAATTTTAAATTATCAAAATTTCTTCAAAATTTTTCTAACTCCGTAAATTTTCGAAAAATTTCGCCAGCGTCTCCTTTGCACGGCTAGATCGAAACAACTACAAAATGCCTCTAGGGCCCCAAATTTCAAAAGAAAACAAAAGCCAAGTGGCTAGATCAGAAAATCATTAAATTTCATACAAAAAATTTAAATATAGACCTCTTTGTCGGGCATCTCAAATTTATCTTCTGAAATCAAAACCACAATTTTCTTTTCTTTTAACATACCTATATCTCCTACTTAGCAATTATACCCAATCCCAGAGTTCAAAATCATTTTATTCACTTCTTTTACAAAATTTTCAATATTTTGCTTTACTTAAGCCCGTACGATGCACATCCATCATTTGTACGCAATATCAAATCTAATTGCTCACTCGATCACACTATTTCACTTTCGAACTAGTATCGTCCACCTGACTCCCTAATGCGGACTCGGATCTGATTTCTTGATTAGAAACCATCGTTCTCCTTGCATAGCCAGAACTATGATTGAGGACTTCCAGAATCAATCAAAATCCATATCCTAGGTTCGTCGTCGAAAATCGAGTGAAAAATCCCAACTTGGATTGATATAACCATGTCGAAATTCTATGCTTGAATCTGGATCAAATCATTATGCGAATGAAATAACATACGTACGTCCTATGTATTTATCTCAATTTATTTTTAGCTATATCA
This sequence comes from Allium cepa, assembly GCA_030765085.1. NCBI lineage: Eukaryota > Viridiplantae > Streptophyta > Magnoliopsida > Asparagales > Amaryllidaceae > Allium > Allium cepa. Next base: position 178,261,535 of record CM060946.1, read on the forward strand.
ATTCTCTCTTCGTTTATTCACATTTATTTTTATTTCCATTCACTTATTCACAATTATCCTTTCATACACCCTAATTAAACATTCTTTCACAAATTTAATTAGTATATTCCTCAATTCCAAATTTACTTAAGAATTTCACCATTCATTTCTTTATGTTCAATATAAGTATTTTATACACTTCTTATATTTATTTTCACTCCACCACTTAAGCTTCCACAACTATTTTCATTTAACTTAATTTTTCAATTCCATTCTGAATTCAATTTACCTTTCATTTTCAAATATTGAATTCGATTCATCTTATCTCAAACCCATTCTTAATTAACCATTTCTTTAATTAGTTCCACCTACTAATTTATTTTAAATCTCAATGGACTTTATTTCAAAACTCTTATTATTTTTAGTCCACTTTGAACTAATTCTTCAACTTCACTTTACTTAACACAATTTAAATTAATTATCATCCCAATGTTTATTTTCAATATATTTGCTTACCCATTTAAATCAATTAGCTTCCTTACTAATTTTATTTTTAATCTTTTGTTTTATTTAGTCCAACTTAACTAATTTTTCATTTCCCACAATTAAAATTAAATTCCAATATTCAGTTTCAATTTCATTTACTTAGAATTTAAACTAGTTTTCCCAATCACAATTTATTTCCATCTAAATAAATTTTATTTCAATAACCATTCTATTTAGCTTACTTAGATTCATTTCCTTAAAATTCACTTTTATTTAAGTTAATTCAGTTACATTCCAATTCATCTCAAAATTTTAAACTTCTATAAGTTCTCCAACTTATTTACATTCCATTTACTAATCTCCTTTGATTTACTTTTCTTAATTGGTTTGCCTAGCACTTTACTTTATTGTCACACTTACTTTTATTTAACTCTTTCCAAGTTGAATTTCATTCTAACAAATTTCAAATTTTATAATTTGTCAAACCCATTTATATTTCCATAAACATTTTAAATAAGATTCAAGAGTCTTTTAAACAATTTCTCAACATTTCAAAATCATTTATGAAATCAATTATATATACATATTTCATTTGCATATCAAATTATCCTTTGAATTTTAAAACCAAATCGAGGTTTGCAAACAACCCTAATTCAAAACATTTAGGTAACAATTCCTCTCTTGGAAACTCGAAAATGAACATCGATGATGCTATAGTCACCATCGAAATTATTTTCCAACGATCGAAGTGAGTTCAATGCTTTTATTCCTTTTAAAACATTTCAAATATTTTTAAATTCCAAGTCTCACTGGTTTTCACATCTAATTCCAAAAATATTTCCGAATAGTATCACTGCTATTCCTCCAAGACCTTTGAAAATCATTTTCAAACTCTAAGGAAATTAAATCCCCTAAATTTTCAAACGTCAAAACGTTCCAATCTTTATTCAAATTTTCCCTGGAATTTCGAGTTATAAATACCATTTATAATTCACATTTCAAATTCAATTCGGTTATATGAATTCTTTTTTTAACTTTTGGTTAAATTTTCATTTTCCTTATTCATTTTTCACGTAACAATGATAATAATTGAATATTATCATCCCCTAACAACCAAACAACCGTATATACTTAAAATAATTTATGGAAAATTATTTCTTTCATATATAAAAATAGCACTCACCCTATATAAAACAATAAAGTGTTGAATTATTTTGTACAAGTGTTTAGAGATCCCTATCAATAACGTTAATTACTCATATTGACTAGAATCCATAAACTACTCAACAAACCAATCAACATAATATAAAACAATTTTTATAATCACTAACAAATACGCGCTCATGTCTATCAGTACACTCAAACTCATTATAGGGCACTACTAACCCTATCTCCAATGAGTAATTCCCACCAGACCCAAGGTTCTCGCTTAACCTTCATCTCTGATACTACTGTAACAGCCCACAAATCTGTACCCCTTGAGCCGATAATATTCTCCATCAGTTCAAATCAAAGTGGATAAAAATACGAACCGTTAGGGTTAAAGAAGAAGAAGTAGAAGAAGAAATAGAAATCAACATCAGAATCTCACAATCACAGCGGAATCACATATAATAAATAATAAACTGATTCTTATACAACAGATAACTGAAACTGTTATGCATTATGTCATCAGAGTACAAAACAAAATCAATAGCGAGATACTGGACCGTTATATTAATTTGTCCGCACAAAAGCTGACTATATAGCTTATACTGCACAGTGTATTACACATCAAGTACGTATGATACATCTCTCCATCTAGCTCATCTCCTAAGCTCCACAGCATCCTATCCTATATCCTATAATACTTGGTCTGACCCGAGCATTATAATAATATAACACCCGAGTCAGTTTGCGAAAACCAGCGTGAGAAAACACAGTCAATTGGATTACTAAAGTTTTCAAAATCCTTTGAAATCAAAGATATTTCGTAAGACCACGCCACAAATAAACATGTTGGGTTTTTACCTTACGGTAACCAAAACATTTTTTTATGAAATCCTTCTGATATTACAATAGTTTCTATGGAAAGTAAAATAGAGTCTATTTGAAATGCTTGCATCTCACGTTTCAACATAATTGGGCACAATGAAAACTGTACAGGTGCTTATTAGGGATTGGATTCCATACAATGGCAGGGCTATTGGGGTATCACCCGTTATAGTACCTGGTGTAGATCAGATTACCGAGGATCCCTCCCGATCCCCTACAACACAAGACTGAAGCTACCCCTTACTGGATAGTCCGAATAAGATCACCCCGTGGTTGGGATCAGCAACCGTCCACACAGCCGAATAAAAACGGACATATAGACAGGGATGACCATACCCTAATTGGTTGCTATCCACTTAGTCTTGCTGCACCTCCCCTGTTTTAGCCATTCTCGATTAATGTGGCTTGAGGCTATGCATTACCTATTTAGCACACATTTACTTAGAATGCTCACCGTCCTCCTAACGATGGTCTGATAGCATTCATCCATACAAGTTTCCCTGGGTCCGGATAAACCGAATCACAATCTTCATCATCTTTACGGTATTCATTTGCTACGTTCAAACCGGATCGAAGTGGTTTTTGAGTAATTAAACCCAATCCCGGAATCTTTGAAACGATCAACGCATTGGCCAATATTCATAGTCGGTTATTTAACTATTAAATTTAAACAATCATCCAACCAATTGTTTATTCCCACAGAAAAGCACCAAGTCCTTTAAAATTAGATTTTTAAAGAAGTTAAATCACTTTATCCAGAAATATACAGTTAAACATTTTAAAATATAAAAATACTTAAAATACTCTATTTAAAATACCAGTTATGAAATTCAATAATAATTTCCCTAGTAAAAGACTTTAGTCAAAACTACTTATTAAAATAAAACTATTATATAGGGTATAAATATGTACTAGTTATCCTTTGAAACCATAATGCTAATTTTACCTTTAAAAATAATTACTACTACAATTAACATAAATTAATATTTATTTTAACACATTTTAAAACAAACAAAATAATAGTTTTTCTAAAACATTCTTTCAAAACCACTTTTAAAACTTCTAATCTATACTTAGAAAAATTCTCTTTGAAAATATACTTGGTTTTTAGGAAATATACCTTCTATTTCAACATAACTCATGTATTCATTTATAAATCCTCCTCGATTTATTCCTATTTAATTTACGTCCCAATACCGTAAATTTCTTTTCTATACTTTTAAAAAAATAAACCAGTGTTTATTTTAAACAAATCAACCTTTCTTTATAAATTGTCACCGTGAATTTATACTTCACATTATCCACTGATAAATATTACGCTTTATTCATAAACCCCATTTAGAAATTCCATACCCTCATTTCCTTTTAATCATTCTTTACAAAACACTTAATCAATTCCTCGATCGATTCTCTACATTAATCCCATTTTAAAACTTATTTTGACTTATCCCAAATTTATTTCAAAATCCATTAATTCCGGTTTTACTCTTTATTTTGAATTAAAACCTTATTTACATTCGCAATGTCAACTTCATACTCTGTTTTTAAAATTCTCCCTTTATTTCCCTCAAATCATTTTAAATCTTAAATTTAAAAATATATTCCTTCATACGTACAAAACAATATTGCTTAAGTCTTCAAAACTCCTTTATTTCCATTTATTCAAATCACTATTTCCTCACATACTCGGACTTTATTCAATAGGATTTTAAAATCAAAATTTTATTCTTTTCCAAATTCATTCTTTTAATTTATCCAAATTCACCATGATTATTTTACTTAAAAATTCTATCTTTTATTGTCCTTCAAAAATCTGATCTTTATATTTTTGACATCTTAAAATATCAAAATATATTCAACCAAAACATAGTATTCAATAATTTCATTCCCAATATAATCAATATAATCTATCATAGATTATCAAATAAATCGCATCACTGAATATGAAACAATTCAACATTTTTAGGAATCCAGTTGGATCCCTCCAACCTGCTTCCCTGCATCCACAAATGTTAGCACAACAAATAAAATACCAATCTCGGTTCAAGGCCAGATATCACGGTATATAGGGTCATCCGCTATTATGTAGGGCACGTACGGTCTCGTCTACTATATAATGGGGGAATATCAATCACTCCAAGTATGTATATACATACTGCTATATATAATATCGCATCCAAACCGATAATAAATCATCAATTCACGCAATGAACCAATAAATTAAATTTTAACTATTTAAATTTAAACGGTAATCCAAATGAGTGGGATTAACTCACCTTTGATTTTGTTTGCAAACCATTTCCATCTTGACTTGTTTCTAGACGATTTTAGACCTTGTATCAGACATTATATGGTTTATTAACACTCTAAATAATTGAATAATCAATTACCATTTATTGATTTAACTTAAACTAATTTTTCTTTGAATATTTTTTAGTAATTAAAATAATTAAATAAGTTAATTTTACAATTTAATCATGAAATCCCTTATTTCAAAATAAACCACTAAATCTTGAATGCTGTATATATTTTTATATAGATAATTTATATTTATATATATCTTTCTCTGAAACCTATACACTTACAAGAATTAATTTATGTAGATTCAAATATCTAATTTTATATAAACTCTTTAACGTTTAAAATTCCCTTATATCTTCCAAAATCTTATCGATATACATAATTACTATTCTAATTTAAAATATGTATGTGGGTGTGTATATATACATTATTTCTTCCTGCTTCCTGTATATATATTCTTGGAAAAAAAGCTTCATGTTCTTAAACTTTACACACACACACACACACACATATATATATTTCAATCTGACTAAAGAAAATTTTCCGTTTAAACCTTATATATTTAATTTCGTCATCTATATATATGTTCTATAAAAAAAATTAAAAAAAGAAATAGCTACCTCACTGCTCGATCGAGCATCTGTCGCCATCGCGAAGCAGTTGCACGCATGTGACTGGAACGACGACGACGACCCTATGCCATCGAACTCCATGAGTACACGCGACCGCGCCTCTCCTTCCTCTCGCCTACTCATGATGACACCACGCCATGATGCCAACCAACTTTCTTAGCTTCGTCGAAAACAGAGTCGCGCTCCACCCAGTCGAACGCCACGCCAATGCCGATCGTGAATACGGCCAGGAGTCTCCAGCTCGAGCCCTAGATCAGAAGGCAATGCAAACCCTAGCTAAAAACTGCAGACTAACTAAGACTGTCGCCTCCACAAGCACTCGATAAACCCATGAGAAGCAAGATTCCAAATTTCGATTCGGACGAAATCGAATTTGATGGAGGCCATTATTTTCGAACAGCATAAAAAAAGGAATGAGGAAGAACGAAGACCGTGATTTATAAACGTATAATTTCTTTCTCTGATTTAAAAGCTCTACTATGAAATGAAATAAAAGGGGAAAAGTGATATTTGAAATGAGGGAGACGGGAGGAGACGTTGGCATGTGGGAATATACTTGCTACAACATAATGAAGTAAAGGGGAAAAAGCAACGGTGTGACATTATTTCAGCTGAAGGTTGACTATTGTATGTGAATATAGATGTATATATTAAGTTGAATTTCAAATTATCTCGATTTACGTAACTTAAAATCGCGAACCCCTACCGAGCCGTGCCGCTAGGCGTTTATAACGTTATACCCATATTTCGAATGCAAAGAAAAAGGTTTCGAGTCCTAATTCAATCATATGGAGTTGATAGCTCTTTAGACCCAGTTAATATATTGAATTTCGATATAGATTTCAGTGCATTTACTGCGTACGACCAAACGTAAACTCCAAATGCTCGAAAATTTGAAATTCAGTAATAATACACTATTACGAATCCAATGAAACTGGTTTCATTTGATTTCGAGATTGTGCCTCAGAAGGCAATTTTTAAATGTCAATTTAAACGGTACATTTTTAAAACCGAACAAACCACTTTTAAATTCACTTTTAGAACTTCTATTATCTTCAGTATTATCAATATAAATTTTACAAGCCTTCAAATTATTTTTAATAAGCTTAAAATTCCAAATTCAATATTTTACCCAATTTCCAAATCATTAAATAATCATCCAATAAATAGCAATATTTGAAATTCAAGTTAAAAATTAACTTTTAAATATTCAAAATAAATTAAATATTCTAATTTCAAATATCCAAAATGTAACAACCCTGGTTTTGGCAATTACCTGTAAGTATTAAATTATAATGGTAGTTATAATTCAATGTTGTGAATTAAGAACAATTTGGAGATCTAAATCACTTATTTGGAATAAACAATGGATTTGGGGAATAAAATGTGAAAAATAAAGTTTTGAGACTTTATTTGGTTAATTAAGTAAAAAAAATGAGCTAATCATGATGTTAATTGTAACGACCCAACTTCCTATCTCCAGGAAGTCGTATCGCTAGTAAGAAAGAAAGGGATAGAGAATAGAAAGAAAGAGAAGAAGAAGAAAACAACACATCAGAATCTAAACAGCGGAACGAATAAATTATATTAATAACATAAAATATTTACATAGTTTACAACCACTATCAGAGTACACAGATGATACAACACATACTAGACAACTATAAACACCTGTCTAGTATTTACAACATAATACAATCTCAGAGACAACACAGATCACATAGCGGAATACTAATATCTAACGCAGAAGCCTCCTGCTCCATTGCTTTTCCAATATTCGTCAAAGCTAACCTGAATCCCTTGGCTACTCGTAAAAATTTGAGTACCCAAGAGTTTATGAAAAACAAAAATAAACTCCGGGTCAGACATGGGTCTGGTGTGAGTAACAGGTTAAAGTTGCTTAACTTTCAAAAACCTTTTGAAAAGAAAGGTATGACGTAAGACTTCCCACACATAAACATGGAAAAGTTTTTACCTTATGCTAACCAAAACATTTGATAGGAAATCCAGTGATATTATAATAGGTCTAGGGTTTTCAAGTAAATATGAAATAGCCGAAATTATTACATGATTAAATTCCAGCTACTAGCCACAAAAGTGGGTAATATAATCGAAACCGTTGGCACTTATTGGATTTTGGATTCCATACAATGGCAGGGCTACTGGGGTACCTCCCGTCATAGTACGTGGCCTAGATCAACGTACCGAGGAGTACTCCCACTCCCCTGCAACACAAGCGGACCCATTCCTTACTGAATAGTTCCGAACAAGACAACCCCGCAGTTGGCGTGCGATTCAAACTGCCCACTAAGCCGAACAAAAAGGGACCTCTAGACAGGGATCAATCTTGCTCTCCAGTGGGTGCTACCCACGAAGCCTTGCGGCACCTCCCCTGTTTTAGCCGTTCCTGGTTGATGAGGCTTGAGGCTACGATTACCTTTATAGGACACATCTCTTAGAATTCTCATCGTCCACCTGACGATGTGCTGAAAGCATTCAATCCATACAAGTTCGTTCTGGGTTCGAACGAAACCGAAGGCATTATCTCGTTACACTTGTTTTGGAATCACCCTCAGAGTTAACGACGATAACCCTTGCACTCTAAATCTCCATCTTGAATCTATAAGTATTATTCTGTCAAACTCATTACGGAATCACCCACAGAGTTATACTGACGTATAGTCCTTACACCTCGAGTCTTCACTCGCTCCACTTGGATTAACGACCTAACGTTTAATTGGAATCGATGTGGTTTTTGGATTCCAAATATGGAAACCTGATCCCGGTCTCATCGAAATCCAAAGCGTGTCTTTTAGGTCTAAGTCGTTTTAAAGTTTTAAAACAATTCAATCTAATTATCTATATACACACAGATAGATAACTCATAGATTCACAACATATAATTCTCATTATCATAACCACAGATAATCCACATTTGTCACTATCAAAGATAACCCAAATCACCATCAAAATGCAACCAATACATCCATATCACTCAACATTATTAATCTCATAGCTGAGATTCAAAACCATTCAAAGCAACCCATAACGACCATTCATAAGCAATGACCTATAATCATACTATCTATAATTAATTTAAAATGAATTAAATTAATTACATCATCTTTAATTGATTTAAAATGAGTTAAATTAATTATTCACACCATATAAATATTGCTTATCATCATTAAATAATTACAAATTAATTAATTAATTAACCTCAAATTTATCATCTTAATTAATCAATCCTGATTAATTATACTTTAATTAATTCCACAAAATTAATTACCCTAAACCAAATACAGCAATAAACCTTTAATTACTTCATTAATTAACCATAATTAATTACATTAAACCTTAATTGATTACAATTAATTATTTCCCTTAATCACTTATTAATGATTAATTAATCTTAATTAATCAATCTTAATTACATCATTAATTATTAATTAATGATCGTTATTTAATTAATTATCTTGTTTAAATTGATTACATTAAGTAATTAATCTTAATTAAATCATAATTATTAATCATCCCTGATTAATCATACTTAGTAATTAACTACTCTTAATTACTTATCAAATTAATTACTCCTTAATTAATTTCTTTAATTAATCCCTTGATTAATTATACAAAATAATTTAATCCAAATTACATTCACAATCCAAACATCATCCACTAATTACATCTAGTAATTATCTCTAATTACTTCACTGAGTAATTTTACTTCATTAATTACATCAAGTAATCATTGCCAAACCCAATGATTAAAATTAATTAAACTTAATTAATTAATTTAAACCAACCTCAATAAACCCCTTTAATTACATTAAGTAATTAATATCTTAATAACTTTCATTTAGTAATTAACTTAAATAAATTTCACAATTTATTATCATTAATTAATTAATCTAATTAATTATTAAAAATTAATCATATTAATTAATTACTAAATAGGCCTTAGTTAATGACCATCATTAACAATTATTAATTCTTTAATTACTTTTCTTAATTAATTCTCTAATTTAAATTAATTCAAATTATTAATTATAAATTAAATAAAAAAGCCTCTCCTTAATTATCTTATTTATTTAATTATCTCAACACCTTCAAAATTTCTAAGATAATCCATTTCTTATTAATAACTCTATTAATATTAAAGTGTACTTAGAACATTGCAATTAAAAATCTAAATTCAAATTCCATTTTTAATCTAAAATTCAAAATGATATTTATTAAAGTATTATCCAATTTAAATTCCATTTGTAATCCTTTAAAAATAAATGTAAATAACATTTATTACTTCATTTGAAAACTTATATAAGATAAGCCTTTAACTAATTTACTTAATTTTATTTAAAATTAAATTTGTAGTACATTACCCCTTAAATTTGCAATTTCAAGTTAACAAATCATCTAACTTCCTTTTATAAATGACTTCATTCAAAAAGGTATCAAGTTTAAATATTTGTTTGAAAACACATTTACCTCTAGCAAGCAATTTAAATTTAAACTTGTTTGAAAACATCTAAATTTTAAAACTTATTCCAATATCCAGATTTTCAATTCAATATATTTGAACTGTTCTCTATTTAAATCATTTGAATTTAAACTTGAAATTGAACTCTTGCTTTATACCTCGATTTCAAAATCTCTTTATTAAAAATACAAATTCATTTTAAACTCTTAAGATTCAAAAGCTATTTGAAACTGAGCTTAGTCTTTGAATTTACAACACTGTTTAAAATATATTTCAGATTTTAAAATGAAAATTTCAAAGTCTTGAAATCTGTCAGGTTTTTAAAAACCTGAAAATCCACTCTAAACATTTCAAACTTAAAGATTTCAAATCCATTTGAATTTATTCTTTATATTAGATTTAAACTTGTATAAGTCCTTCATCTCAACCTGCAATTCATTTGAATTTAGTTTAAATTTAAATTTAGAAGAGTTACAGAAAACTGTAACAACTCAGAATCCAACCTGAGGAAATATAATTCCCGCTTCGAGTCAAAACCTTGATTACTTCGAGTCATCCCCTACAATTACTCGAGGAAAATTCGAGTTGCCCCAATATTTGCACCCAGGCCATCTGAAAACAAAAAGTGCACGATGCACATGCACCGTGCCTCCGGCAATCACCAGCGACCTCCGGTGGCTTCCCTACGCTGGCGACCAACCCCACGACCAAACACATCCATAAATTCACCCCTCTATAGTCCAAAATTGAATTTGAACTTTAAACTCCAACCTGGAAACACAGAACGCACCAATTTTCCCAAACCTGTCATCACTTCAACCACCTTCCTCCGACCACCTGAATGCTTGCACCTCCGGTCACTCCATCGTCGACTCATCCTCTACCATCCCCTTAAGTTTTGCTATACTCGATCGACCAGAAATGACGAACCAGTCAAAACATTCAACCCAGTAGAAACTAGGGTTACAAACTACAAAAATCAACCACCCTCTCCACAAAGCTCTGATCAACATCCTGATATTTTTCCCCTATTCTTTGTTTATCAGGCTATCACCAGAAAGAACCCCTTTCTTCCAAGCCGCATAGATCATCAGTAAACCCCATATTTCTATTTCCAGTTCATCACAAAGTTACACACTCCTTCCATCATTAAAAATTATGATTTTAGTTTTTAAAATCAAGTTTCAGGGTGATGTTTCAGATCTTAGGCCTGAAACAAAATATTACATGGTTTTGAATTACACCCTTTTTAAAGTTTTATCAGTTTATATAATTTCAGAGGCAATTCATAATTATTTGATCCTAAGTAAAATTTCAAACTAAAGTTTTGAATTGAAACAAACAGGATTGTTTTAAAACTCAAGTTTAAAAGAAATTAAATTTAAAAGATTTGAACTTAAATTATAATCCAGAAATTTTAAATCTGCAAGCAGAGATGTTCAAGATATCAAGTGCACACTTCATACAGCAGAATTCATCAATAATATCTACACAAACATACTTGTAAACAAACACGATTGCAACATTTTCTACAATAATAACATGCAACCATAATTTACTTTAAGTTTGAATGTTACTCACCTCATTTGAAGAAGACAGAGCTTCCTCTTAGATTTGAAAATAGCTTTAAAACTGAAATCCTTTGCTTCATTGAAAATTTTGGTGTTGAAATGCCTTAGAGTTGCTACTTAGTCTCTAAGTCTTAAAACTGCAGTTGCTTTAGTTGAAGAAGAATGCAGATGCCTTGAAACTCCAGATTTTAAATGAAATGCAGGCTTTAAAACAGTTTTGTTATGAATGCTACAAATTTGCATGTTTTGCTTTCATGCATTTGATTTTAGTGGAGGTGTTTTGAGAAAAGGCTTTCAGGGAGTAAATGGATTTGCATGTTACAGATTTTTTTTAAGATGGACTTGCTTGTGAGCAGATCTCAGGTTTTGAAATATGCAGGCAGATTTACGAAGTGGATTTGCATATTTGAATTGGAAAGTAATTTACAGGGTTTTGAAACTATGCATGCTACAGATTTTTGAGATAGACTTGCTTGAATAAGAAATGCAGAATTTCTTGCTTTAATTTCATGCATTTGATTCAATTTTGAAAATTGATATGCATGCTTCTGATTTTCAGGATTTTGGAGATGATTTTCAGAGTTTTGTTGAAGATGTTTGTTTTATTTTCAGGTTTGTTTTCATTGTCTTCTTAGCTTTAGATTTTGAAAAGAAGTAAAATGGAAGAGTATTTGTTTATAAAAACTGAAATAATAATAAAAAGAAAAGAAAAAAAATCAAAAATGCCACATATCCCTAAATATAACATTTGTCATACACCTTGTTTAATATTTTAACACATGTTAATTTAAGTAGTAAAATGTTTACATTTTTTTTAAATGTTAATAAGCTATAATTAAGTTAACTTTTATTTTAATTAGATGTTTAATATAAGATATGTTTAATTAATTAGTTAACATGCATTTATTTTCATGTAGATAAATTTTAAAATGAATAAATCCAATTTAATTTATAAAATGAAGCTTATACAAATATTTCAAGATCAAAACAAATTAAATTACTTTAAACTTTAAAAGCTTTGAATTCAAGTTCAAATTAAATTTTGAAATCCAGTTATATATACATATATAACTACACAAATCAAATTTTGGAAAAGAATTATTTTATAAAAATCTATTTGTTAAAACAATACACTATTATAATTTTAATAAATCTAAATAAACCTTATTCTTATTTGTTTAAATTTAAACATGAGTTAAACATATTTAAACCATTTAAACATTTTCCTTATGTATTCAAAATCATATTTATTTATTAGATTAAAGCAATATCTATTTCTAATGTATACATATTCTATATACATTTTAAATATAAGATAATTATTAACTTTTAAAAGATAAAATCTATCAATTACATATTTATTTTAATTGGATTATTAAATTAATTCAAATCTTATTAACATAGATTATCAAATCAATTTAACTTTAAATTCAGATTATTAAATTGATATTGCCAAAATTCCGGGTCATCACATTCCTCCCCCCTTAAAAGAATTTCGTCCCCGAAATTTAAAACAAAGGTAATTTAATAATCTATTTAAAGATTTTAATTTTAAAACACAAGCATATACCAATGATATGCTAACAACCATAGCAATCAATTCATCCCATCAAACAAATCTAACTATCCAAACAAAATTCTGGATAGAGTTTTCTCGAGTTTCCTCGGTATATATATATATATATATATATATATATATATATCGGAATACTCGCTCTATAGAATCTAAATAATCAAAACTACGAAGCTACAGAGCTCCTACTCATCCATATCTACCGAACTAGACAACATATCAGACTACAGACGAGTCTGATTCAACAACCAAACCTTCTATAACTGCTGATTTTAAAACCAGAGATAGACCATACACGTACTCCCTCAGAGATACGTGAAACTCATCGAATTCCAGTTATCCAAACTGGCAATTCAATCCTGAAAACCCAAACACTTATCCATCCAAAACACAGAAGAGATCTTAAACATCATGGAGTTAGCTTTCCAGCCTTACCCCAACATAAAGCTCCTGAATCAGAGAAAACTCCAGCAACAACGAAGTCTCCAACTTCGAATTCCAAATTTCTCCATCTCCTATCCACAAAATGTCTTCGGACGATCCTGGGCGACCATCATCTAAACTGATCAGCTTAACCCTTGCTGATTTCTCCAAAAACAAACTTGACCAAAAACAACACAACCCAATGATCTCCTCAAGATCAACCAAAATCAAGAACACAATTCTACTCCATAAACAGCAGAAGACAACAAACTTCTCCTAATCCTAAAAAGGAAACAAACGCCCTTCCAAACTGCTTCCGCTACACAACTCTAATTCGAAGTAGAAGAAAATGCTGAAGAAGAACACAAGCACAACTGGACATCACTTCCCAGAAATATAGTTCTATAGATCCATAAAGAAAACTCAGAAATTCCTCCAAATCTGAGTTACTTCATCAAACTCTATCTCTAGGAATCATTCTCCAACTAAACAGAATCACCGGTTCCACTCCTGGAATTCTAGTTGATAAGAAAACTCAATCTCCAGATGCGGACGAACTTCTGTCTCCCCAGAAGACATCCAGAAAAATCTCCAACCATCTAAGAGAACGCTCAACAATCGCAAGTCATTTTTGCGATCAACCTAGATAAATTTCCAAAGAAAACTGTTTTTTTCCTTACCAAACAGAACAGCTTACACCGGCCTAGCCAATCCATTGAAGAAATGTATTCTACTCTACTGCTTCTGAACTCCGTCTCTAGAAAAAACTACTCGGCTAAGACTTCTCTTGTCAGCTCACAGAACACTCCGAGCTGCATTGCTGACACCGATGCCAAAGACCTTCTAATCCAAAGCTTTTCAAGAAACTCGGACTTCAGAGCCAACCACAACATCCTGCTGACTTTAGCCACAACATTGAAGCAGACACACCTCCTAAAACTTGTTCCAAAGAAAACATCTTTGGACACATCCATATTCACTGTATCTGATGATGCAGTTACAATTCTTGAGGTATTAGAATACCATTACATGCTTCTGCCCAACCGACAGATCCAAACTCTACTAACCAAACTTTGTACTTCAAAGATGACTCCGAACCTTAACAGGTTTCCTTCAGAGATCGATGAAATACTTCAACACAACAAAACTTACTCGAGACGGTATTAGGTCTACAGTCTCGATAGATACACTTCCAACCTCAAACATCAGACCCCAATCAATGGCAGTAATCGTGTTACAAACACTACTACCTTATCTACCTTTATAACCTATATTGGAAAACCTGAACAGGTAACCCAACAGATAGGTAGAAATAGATAAATATATATAAAATTACAAATATGCTCTCAAGACAGACACCACTCCAGAGCCTAGGTATTCACTCAACCTAATGCTCTGATACCACTGTAATGACCCAACTTCCTATCTCCAGGAAGTCGTATCGCTAGTAAGAAAGAAAGGGATAGAGAATAGACAGAAAGAGAAGAAGAAGAAAACAACACATCGGAATCTAAACAGCGGAACGAATAAATTATATTAATAACATAAAATATTTACATAGTTTACAACCACTATCAGAGTTCACAGATTATACAACACATACTAGACAGTGTAAACACCTGTCTAGTATTTACAACATAATACAATCTTAGAGACAACACAGATCACGTAGCGGAATACTAATATCTAACGCAGAATCCTCCTGCTCCATTGCTTCTCCAATATTCGTCAAAGCTAACCTGAATCCCTTGGCTACTCGTAAAAATTTGAGTACCCAAGAGTTTATGAAAAACAAAAATAAACTCCGGGTCAGACATGGTTCCGGTGTGAGTAACAGGTTAAAGTTGCTTAACTTTCAAAAACCTTTTGAAAAGAAAGGTATCACGTAAGACTTCCCACACATAAACATGGAAAAGTTTTTACCCTACGCTAACCAAAACATTTGATAGGAAATCCAGTGATATTATAATAGGTCTAGGGTTTTCAAGTAAATATGAAATAGCCGAAATTGTTACATGATTAAATTCCAGCTACTAGCCACAAAAGTGGGTAATACAATTAAAACTGTTGGCACTTATTGGATTTTGGATTCCATACAATGGGAGGGCTACTGGGGTACCGCCCGTCACAGTACGTGGCCTAGATCAATGTACCGAGGAGTACTCCCACTCCCCTGCAACACAAGGCCGGACTCATTCCTTACTGAATAGTTTCGAACAAGACAACCCTACAGTTGGCGCGTGATTCCAACTGCCCACTAAGCCGAATAAAAAGGGACCTCTAGATAGGGATCAATCTTGCTCTCCAGTGGGTGCTACCCACGAACCCTTGCTGCACCTCTCCTGTTTTAGCCATTCCTGGTTGATGAGGCTTGAGGCTACGATTACCTTTATAGGACACATCTCTTAGAATGCTCATCGTCCACCTGACGATGTGATGAAAGCATTCAATCCATACTAGTCCATTCCGGGTTCGAACGAAACCGAAGGCATTATCTCGTTACACTCGTTTTGGAATTACCCTCAGAGTTAACGACGTTAACCCTTGCACTCTAAATCTCCATCTCGAATCTATAAGTACTATTTCGTCAAACTCATTACGGAATCACCCACAGAGTTATACTGACGTATAGCCCTTACACCTCGAGTTTTCACTCGCTCCACTTGGATTAACGACCTAACGTTTAATTGGAATCGATGTGGTTTTCGGATTCCAAATATGGAAACCCGATCCCGGTCTCATCGAAATCCAAAGCGTGTCTTTTAGGTCCAAGTTATTTTAAAGTTTTAAAACAATTCAATCTAATTATCTATATACACACAGATAGATAACTCATAGATTCACAACAGATAATTATCGTTATCATAACCATAGATAATCCACATTTGTCACTATCAAAGATAACCCAAATCACCATCAAAATGCAACCAATACATCCATGTCACTCAACATTATTAATCTCATAGCTAAGATTCAAAACCATTCAAAGCAACCCATAACAACCATTCATAAGCAATGACCTATAATCATACTATCTATAATTAATTTAAAATGAATTAAATTAATTACATCATCTTTAATTGATTTAAAATGAGTTAAATTAATTATTCACACCATATAAATATTGCTTATCATCATTAATTAATTACAAATTAATTAATTAATTAACCTCAAATTTATCATCTTAATTAATCAATCCTGATTAATTATACTTTAATTAATTCCACAAAATTAATTACCCTAAACCAAATACAACAATTAACCTTTAATTACTTCATTAATTAACCATAATTAATTACATTAAACCTTAATTGATTACAATTAATTAATTACCCTTAATCACTTATTAATGATTAATTAATCTTAATTAATCAATTATAATTACATCATTAATTATTAATTAATGATCTTTATTTAATTAATTATCTTATTTAAATTAATTACATTAAGTAATTAATCTCAATTAAATCATAATTATTAATCACCCCTGATTAATCACACTTAGTAATTAACTACCCTTAATTACTTATCAAATTAATTACTCCTTAATTAATTTTATTAATTAATCCCTTGATTAATTATACAAAATAATTTAATCCAAATTAAATTCACAATCTAAACATCATCCACTAATTACATCTAGTAATTATCTCTAATTACTTCACTGAGTAATTTTACTTCATTAATTACATCAAGTAATCATTGCCAAACCCAATGATTAAAATTAATTAAACTTAATTAATTAATTTAAACCAACCTCAATAAACCCCTTTAATTACATTAAGTAATTAATATCTTAATTACTTTCATTTAGTAATTAACTTAAATAAATTTCACAATTTATTATCATTAATTAATTAATCTAATTATTTATTAAAAATTAATCATATTAATTAATTACTAAATAGGCCTTAGTTAATGACCATCATTAATAATTATTAATTCTTTAATTACTTTTCTTAATTAATTCTCTAATTTAAATTAATTAAAATTATAAATTATAAATTAAATAAATAAGCCTCTCCTTAATTATCTTATTTATTTAATTATCTCAACACCTTCATAATTTCTAAGATAATCCATTTCTTATTAATAACTCTATTAATATTAAAGTGTACTTAGAACATTGCATTTAAAAATCCAAATTCAAATTCCATTTTGAATCTAAAATTCAAAATGATATTTATTAAAGTATTATCCAGTTTAAATTCCATTTATAATCCTTTAAAAATAAATGTAAATAACATTTATTATGTGACGCCCCACCTCTATACCCACGCTAGCCAAGAACACTACTGTGTGGTGCTATCAACTAGCACGGAGAATAAGGCTGTTGAGGAGCGGCCATCAATAGTTAGTCCTTATACTAGTATTGGTTATCTCAATGGGAGTGGTATATAAATATATTTTCTTTCATTTTTCATCTCTGATTTATTTTCTCCCATCGACATACCCCAATTCCAGTATAAAACGAACTACGATGGTTCGTAATAGTTTAGAACAGTAAATATAAAATATCACACAGATAATATAATGCGGAACACAAATCAAACAGAAAGTCTCATATATACAATAACTGATGTCAGTTACAATACATTTGATACAATACATATGACACGGTACATATGATACAACTACAACAGTCGACTAAGGAAGTTACATATACAAGTACATTAACGTATTTAATATACATGAATACATATCTTCCTATACAATTTTACGGACTACTACAAATGACGACGACTACTCCAAAAGATATGAAAGAACTTCATAGCTCTAGTAGCAATCCAAAGCAGAATATCTACAACCTGAAATACTCGGTCTGACCCGAGTATTAAATTTAAAAGAAAATAATACTCGGGTCAGTCTAATTCAAACTCAGTTATTAGTACACAGAAGCAATAATAATTAAATAATGAATAGACGACAGTAATTAAACCAAATCAGAATGCAATTCAGAATATTGAATTGAAATAAACAAAACAGTTCAAACCATTGGAATATCAATTAAAATATTAATTCAAGTAGGGCTGCAGTACACGCACGCGTGCACTGCTTCGCCACTACTGAATATGGTATACGCCAAAAGATCCATAAGTCAAAACAAATAGAATATCATACACGCCATACCGTGTGGCTGCAGTTCACGCTTGCGTGCACTGCCTTGCCACTACAGTAATGATGTACACAATCGCCCCAACCCTCAAGTTCAAGTATGAAGTACACATGTAATGCACATGCCAACAGTCAAAGACATGCACCAGTGTACCAAGCCACCACATAAAAAAAAAACAATCTACTGTGCAACAGCCCTGATATGCAACTCACTAAAATAATGGAGTACATAACTACATGAAGCCCATCAGCAATGAATATCAAAAATGCAGACTTGAACACACATGTGATAAACTTTAGGTAGAAAATATGCACCAACACATATGCTCAAGCGTCTGCATATTAAATATGCAATCAAAAGTTGTAATGAAACAACAAAATGCCCAAGTATCTGCATATAAGATATGCAAAACGAAAGTGGCAGTGAAACATCAAAGAAATGCGCAAAGATAAGGCAACGCAGCAGCGACACACTAAGGTATATTTGCATATTAATTACGCAAACAAAAGTTGTAGTGCAATGCATCATTATCAAGTATATTTATAATGAAATTTCAACTCAAAACAGTGAGCTACTGAACAAATATGCTCATGAATAATACAAGTGAATGACAACACTACAACAGAAAAACAGTGAATCTAATATCACACAGATTCAAATTATCTGGTTCGCTACAATTTAACTTCAACAAGATTATATGCATCCTGGAAATGGGGTTGATACAAGCAACTGAGCAGTGTCAGTCACCAAGGTAATCAACAGAGGTGAACCAGGCAAACAGAGCTTCAACCACTCAAAGCTCAAACATGGGGACTAAAATGAAACAGAGGTGGCTGCAAAGAGTTGCAGACCAACCAAGGGACAAATATGAGTACAACTCGATATATAACTAAGGTTGTAGAGAAAACTACAGCAGCATTTGTTGACCAACCAACAACAGAACGAAATGCAACAGAAATGCCAATAGGTCAGAAACAGTGCAAGTGAATCAACAGTGAATCGAAGTCAGTGAGAACCCTGACTCAAACTCGGGACCAATTACAACAAAACCAGTTAAAGATACAGAGACAGTAATAACTGCAAATTCCAAATCAGTACGCATAACTACAGATTTCACGTTCAAGTGCAAGCCAAAGTGAAAGTCCAAAACTTTTAAACTTAAACCAACAAGAATCCAAGTACACAGGTGCACATTCCAGTACTTGAACCACTGACCAAATTCCAAACAACACCCGTGCATGAATATGAAAATACAACATAATTAATATCAGTGGGCATAAATAATCACTGAACAAAGGAGCATCCTCAAAGACTAGATGAACAAGTCCGGATGTAATGCATACAAATGCACAAGAACAAGGTTGAAAATTATCACTTAAACGAAGGCAGTAAAACAGGCGTGCATAGAGAATAAGCAACAGGTAAGGGACGAAGCATTGTCAAACATTTTTAAAAGCCGTGGTTATAAAAAATAAATTCAAATCAATGCTTCATGATTGATTACAAAGATGGCCAGAGACGAACCTCACAGGGGCCATAAAATCAAATCTCTAAGGATCGGTGATGCTAGAAATTCACGAAATCAAATACAGTTTAACCAAAGATGTCAAAACCGTGAGCATCAATTAGTTAACCATAGAAAAGCACGAACTAGAACAAAACAGAAATCAAATGTCACAAAAATGCCAAAGTCGACATTAAACAAGTCAGTGCCTAAGAATCGAACCAAAAACAGTCGAACACGAGAGGAATTAGATGTGAGTGAAGGGGACCACTCACCTTGTCGACGAATTAAAGCATCACAGAGACGAGCGAAGCCGGAACGAACGAAACCCTAATTTGGGAAGAAGGGGTAGGACGAGAGAGACCGCCATTATCTTTCGTTTATTTGGTACTAGGTTTTTTTTTTTTTTTTAGAATGAATGAAAGAAAATTAAAAAGGGGAAAAAAAAGGAACGGTATAAGCCTTGTAAATTTTCACGGGGCCACGATTTCAATTTAAAGCCCAAATTTCCTTTTAATAATTTATAAAAGAATTTTAATTAATATATTAAACTTAAATTTGCAATAAGCGAAAACATTAATCGTTTAATGTCGATTATAAATCGACACGAAATACAGGGTTGTTACAGACTCCCCTCCTTAAAGAAATTGCGTCCACGCAATCATAAGGAACAAACAGATAAAAAGTAACAACTATATGAGCATATCATCACAAGATGAAGAAATTTGAAATAGGAAGTTCACCACAAAGAGCACGAGAGAGAGAGAGAGAGAGCCTGAACGTGTTTGCTCGATGAATTATCTGGATTCCAATGTGAAATCCATAGATTTTGAGAACCGCTGAGTTTTCACGAGAAAAACATCTTTATTTCGAGGGTGCTGAACCTCCGAAGCAATGATGTGAATAGAAGGTTGCTCAAGAATAAGGATCGGAAATCCCTAAGGCATTTCCGTAATTGGAAGACGTAGGAAACGTCGTGAATAGCAGAAAATTGAGCCGGTACACCGGCGTAGTACTATATAAACACCAAAGAAATCTTTTAATTTCATAAAAGAAATTCACAAATTCTCAACAAAATTTAATTATCGAATAGATAATCAGAATACAGAAATCACAAAACAGCAATATCTAATCACCGATTCGATAATTAGAAAACAGCAAAATCAGCAAATCTAATTATCAACAAAGATAATTAGAAAACACAAATATCTAACTATATAAAAAACGATAATCAGGAATTACCACAACGGTAATCAAATTTCAAATCAGCAAATATTCAATTATCAAAACGATAATCAAATCTTGAATCACAAATATTTAATTATCACAAACGATAATTAAATCTCAAATATCTAATTATCACAAGTGATAATTAGAAACAATAAATATCTGATTATCAAAAAACGATAATCAAATCTTGAATCACAAATATTTAATTATCACAAACGATAATTAAATCTCAAATATCTAATTATCACAAGCGATAATCAGAAACAATAAATATCTGATTATCACAAGCGATAATCAGAAACAATAAATATCTGATTATCAAAAACGATAATCAGAAATCACAAATCAACGAATATTTAATTATCACAATTGATAATTAAATCTTAAACCGCAAATATTTAATTATCACAAATGATAATCAAATCACAAATATCTAATTATCACAAACGATAATTAGAAACAATAAATATCTGATTATCAAAAATGATAAATCAGAAATCACCAACATCCGATTATCGAAACGATAATCAGAAATCACAAATTATTCAATTAACGAGTCCGGAATTAACCGAAATAGCAAACGCACATGACCCATAACCACGAGTTTTACTAAATCGTTTAATTCACTTCATCGTTTTCTTGAAAGTGCATAGTTGTGTATTTTAAAAATAACATTTCACATTCTCAAATGGACAAGTCCGGAATTAAGCGAATCAGTAAAAGAAAGGGGTCATAGTCCTCGATTTTCCTGAAACGTTTAAATCGCTTCCTCATTCTTTTGAAAGCGTAAACTGTAAAACTTCTAAAAACAATTTTCATTTATTTTATAAATAATAATAATAATAATTTACATTCTCAAACGAACAAGTCCGGAATTAAGCGAATCAGCAAAAGAAAGGGGTCATAGTCCTCGATTTTACTGAAACGTTTAATTCGCTTCCTCATTCTTTTGAAAGCGCAAATCGTAAAAATTTTGAAAACAATTTTGATTTATATTTAAAACAATTTTTAAAACACGTGATTAAAGCAGCAACATCCGTAGCAACTTCGACATATGTCAAAATTTCATCGAAATAATTGGCATCAAAATATAATACCAATGAATTTTCATTTATCGAAAATGTCGCAGGAATCTTTTCAAAGATAGAAAGGGATATCATACCCTAAACTTGTATTCATAACAAGTCGATAACACACGAATTCACCAATGCACAAAAATTGATAAAACTTATCAATGGAAGTCACGAAAATTGGTGAAGCACAAATTCTAGAAATCTACACAAGAAATCCAGATATCACAAAATGAGAGTACGAAAACTCAAATGGGAGTATGGAAACTCGAATGGGAGTATGGAAACTCGATTGGGAGTATGGAAACTCGAATGGGAGTATGACATAGAATAAAAGATATGGCATAACATAAAATATCCATAATGACATACTACAATAAGTATGTAAATAATGATCAACAGGAGATCAACCGATAAGAGGTATGGCATAAATATGAAATACCCATACTGACATACAACTATAAGTATGCAAATAATGATCAACATGAGATCAACCGATAAGAGATAATCGATATCACAAGAATCTTCTCAAAGATCCAAAGAGGTATCATACCCCAAATTTATACTCATGACAAATCAATAACATATGAATTCACCAATGCACAAAAATAGGTGAAGCATAAAATTTCCAGAAATCAACATAAGGAATCTAGAAATCACAGAAAAAGGGAAAGAGGCCTATCACATGACGGTCCGAAGACCAAGGGGAGCTACCCCGCATGTGTGAATGGAATCACACAGATTGAGGTCAAGACTAACCAAAAAGCAGAAAGGTATGTGTGAATGGAATCACATAAGTGGTGTCTAGTCTGACCATCAGAACGATCATCATGATCAACGAGGAGTGTCAATTACACTAAGCATGTGTGAATGGAATCACACAGATTGAGGTCAAGACTAACCAAAAAGCAAAAAGGTATGCGTGAGTGGAATCACACAAGTGGTGTCTAGTCTAACCTTGCAATGAAAGAGACATCGCGCAATTGCTAGTCTAATTCATAAAGCGATCATCAAGATCAACGAGAAGTGTCAATTACACTAAGCTAGTGAATATAAAAGTTTAGCTTCATGTCCCATAACCACTAGCTTAACTTAAATATTTACGAACAAATTGTAGATCTTCACTAGAAAAATGTCACAAGTGGTTCAATCGAACAAGTCCAAAAATTAACCGACGAAGTAAACGCAAGCGTTTCATACCACTTGTTTTGCTAAGCCGTTTAATTAGATTTCTCATACGAGTGAAATAAAGGTTTGTATATACTAATAGATTGGAAAACAGTTTAGGAAAAGATTTTGATATTGAAAATAGAGTTGAAAACATTTTGATAAAAGAGTTTTGATATTTACTACTAGTATTGAAACATTTATATTTTTAAAGTGACAAATCACAAAAATGATTGTAGAAACAATCAATCACAAGAATTCACATACGAAGACGTGAATAGAATCCAAAGAAATCGATACCTAATTCATCGAAGGGTATGTTCACAAAAATCCCGAAGAAATGGTCATCAAAGTTGCTAATAAATGATAGCAACAAATCGGGAAATAATCAAAAATCGATTAAATTTGGAAACCAAATCAATTCACTAAAATTCACATTCGAAGATGTGAATAAAATCCAAAGAATTCGATTCTAAATCCATCAAAGTAGGAATATCCAAAAATTCCAAAAATAGAAGTTTTCAAAGTCGACAAAGATGACAACAACTAATCGGAAAAGAAGAATCGATTGACAAATGGAATAACGAAACAAAACGAGCATAAATGCATAAATGACTTCAACAAAAATAAAAATCAAGTCAATGCCGAAGTCAACAATTAATGGCCATAATAGAGTACAAAACGATTCAACATCATCATCAAAGGACTCAACGGCAAACCAAGTCAGAGTCTTGGAAATCAAGAATTTAGAAATTTCTTAAAACAAAGTGACCGAAGTCGAATGGAAATCAATCCGAGGAAAACATAAAATATCAAGTTCGGAATCGCTGAGATTCGAACAAAATCAATCATCGGCTAAATCAAATCAAAGCCGAAAACACAAGAATCAAAATCAAATGCATATGAATAAGCGTTAGGAATTCCTACCTAACAATCAAAGATAATCATTTGCAAATATGAGAGATAAAACGTCGACAAACAGTTGTAACACATGTACTATCTAAGTTATGTTTTATATTTGTTCTAAAACCCAGGCTCTGATACCAAGCTGTGACGCCCCACCTCTATACCCACGCTAGCCAAGAACACTACTGTGTGGTGCTACCAACTAGCACGGATAATAAGGCTGTTGAGGAGCGGCCATCAATAGTTAGGCCTTATACTAGTATTGGTTATCTCAATGGGAGTGGTATATAAATATATTTTCTTTCATTTTTCATCTCCGATTTATTTTCTCCCATCGACATACACCAATTCCAGTATAAAACGAACTACGATGGTTCGTAATAGTTTAGAACAGTAAATATAAAATATCACACAGATAATATAATGCGGAACACAAATCAAACAGAAAGTCTCATATATACAATAACTGATGTCAGTTACAATACATTTGATACAATACATATGACACGGTACATATGAGACAACTACAACAGTCGACTAAGGAAGTTACATATACAAGTACATTAACGTATTTAATATACATGAATACATATCTTCCTATACAATTTTACGGACTACTACAAATGACGACGACTACTCCAAAAGATATGAAAGAACTTCATAGCTCTAGCAGCAATCCAAAGCAGAATATCTACAACCTGAAATACTCGGTCTGACCCGAGTATTAAATTTAAAAGAAAATAATACTCGGGTCATTCTAATTCAAACTCAGTTATTAGTGCACAGAAGCAATAATAATTAAATAATGAATAGACGACAGTAATTAAACCAAATCAGAATGCAATTCAGAATATTGAATTGAAATAAACAAAACAGTTCAAACCATTGGAATATCAATTAAAATATTAATTCAAGTAGGGCTGCATTACACGCACGCGTGCACTGCCTCGCCACTACTGAATATGGTATACGCAAAAAGATCCATAAGTCAAAACAAATAGAATATCATACACGCCATACCGTGTGGCTGCAGTTCACGCTTGCGTGCACTGCCTTGCCACTACAGTAATGATGTACACAATCGGCCCAACCCTCAAGTTCAAGTATGAAGTACACATGTAATGCACATGCCAACAGTCAAAGACATGCACCAGTGTACCAAGCCACCAGATAAAAAAAAAACAATCTACTGTGCAACAGCCCTGATATGCAACTCACTAAAATAATGGAGTACATAACTACATAAAGCCCATCAGCAATGAATATCAAAAATGCAGACTTGAACACACATGTGATAAACTTTAGGTAGAAAATATGCACCAACACATATGCTCAAGCGTCTGCATATTAAATATGCAATCAAAAGTTGTAATGAAACAACAAAATGCCCAAGTATCTGCATATAAGATATGCAAAACGAAAGTGGCAGTGAAACATCAAAGAAATGCGCAAAGATAAGGCAACGCAGCAGCGACACACCAAGGTATATTTGCATATTAATTACGCAAACAAAAGTTGTAGTGCAATGCATCATTATCAAGTATATTTATAATGAAATTTCAACTCAAAACAGTGAGCTACTGAACAAATATGCTCATGAATAATACAAGTGAATGACAACACTACAACAGAAAAACAGTGAATCTAATATCACACAGATTCAAATTATCTGGTTCGCTATAATTTAACTTCAACAAGATTATATGCATCCTGGAAATGGGGTTGATACAAGCAACTGAGCAGTGTTAGTCACCAAGGTAATCAACAGAGGTGAACCAGGCAAACAGAGCTTCAACCACTCAAAGCTCAAACATGGGGACTAAAATGAAACAGAGGTGGCTGCAAAGAGTTGCAGACCAACCAAGGGACAAATATGAGTACAACTCGATATATAACTAAGGTTGTAGAGAAAACTACAGCAGCATTTGTTGACCAACCAACAACAGAACGAAATGCAACAGAAATGCCAATAGGTCAGAGACAGTGCAAGTGAATCAACAGTGAATCGAAGTCAGTGAGAACCCTGACTCAAACTCGGGACCAATTACAACAAAACCAGTTAAAGATACAGAGACAGTAATAACTGCAAATTCCAAATCAGTACGCATAACTACAGATTTCACGTTCAAGTGCAAGCCAAAGTGAAAGTCCAAAACTTTTAAACTTAAACCAACAAGAATCCAAGTAAACAGGTGCACATTCCAGTACTTGAACCACTGACCAAATTCCAAACAACACCCGTGCATGAATATGAAAATACAACATAATTAATATCAGTGGGCATAAATAATCACTGAACAAAGGAGCATCCTCAAAGACTAGATGAACAAGTCTGGATGTAATGCATACAAATGCATAAGAACAAGGTTGAAAATTATCACTTAAACGAAGGCAGTAAAACAGGCGTGCACAGAGAATAAGCAACAGGTAAGGGACGAAGCATTGTCAAACATTTTTAAAAGCCGTGGTTATAAAAAAAAAATTCAAGTCAATGCTTCAGGATTGATTACAAAGATGGCCAGAGACGAACCTCACAGGGGCCATAAAATCAAATCTCTAAGGATCGGTGATTCTAGAAATTCACGAAATCAAAATACAGTTTAACCAAAGATGTCAAAACCGTGAGCATCAATTAGTTAACCATAGAAAAGCACGAACTAGAACAAAACAGAAATCAAATGTCACAAAAATGCCAAAGTCGACATTAAACAAGTCAGTGCCTAAGAATCGAACCAAAAACAGTCGAACACGAGAGGAATTAGATGTGAGTGAAGGGGACCACTCACCTTGTCGGCGAATTGAAGCATCACAGAGACGAGCGAAGCCAGAACGAACGAAACCCTAATTTGGGAAGAAGGGGTAGGACGAGAGAGACCGCCATTATCTTTCGTTTATTTGGTACTAGGGTTTTTTTTTTTTTTTTTTTTAGAATGAATGAAAGAAAATTAAAAAGGAGGAAAAAAAAAGGAACGGTATGAGCCTTGTAAATTTTCACGGGGCCACGATTTCAATTTAAAGCCTAAATTTCCTTTTAATAATTTATAAAAGAATTTTAATTAATATATTAAACTTAAATTTGCAATAAGCGAAAACATTAATCGTTTAATGTCGATTATAAATCGAGACGAAATACAGGGTTGTTACATATTACTTCATTTGAAAACTTATATAAGATAAGCCTTTAACTAATTTACTTAATTTTATTTAAAATTAAATTTGTAGTACATTACCCTTTAAATTTGCAATTTCAAGTTAACAAATCATCTAACTTCCTTTTATAAATGACTTCATTCAAAAAGGTATCAAGTTTAAATATTTGTTTGAAAACACATTTACCTCTAACAAGCAATTTAAATTTAAACTTGTTTGAAAACATCTAAATTTTAAAACTTATTCCAATATCCAGATTTTCAATTCAATATATTTGAACTGTTCTCTATTTAAATCATTTGAATTTAAACTTGAAATTGAACTCTTGCTTTATACCTCGATTTCAAAATCTCTTTATTAAAAATACAAATTCATTTTAAACTCTTAAGATTCAAAAGCTATTTGAAACTGAGCTTAGTCTTTGAATTTACAACACTGTTTAAAATATATTTCAAATTTTAAAATGAAAATTTCAAAGTCTTGAAATCTGTCAGGTTTTTAAAAACCTGAAAATCCACTCTAAACATTTCAAACTTAAAGATTTCAAATCCATTTGAATTTATTCTTTATATTAGATTTAAACTTGTATAAGTCCTTCATCTCAACCTGCAATTCATTTAAATTTAGTTTAAATTTAAATTTAGAAGAGTTACAGAAAACTGTAACAACTTAGAATCCAACCTGAGGAAATATAATTCCCGCTTCGAGTCAAAACCTTGATTACTTCGAGTCATCCCCTACAATTACTCGAGGAAAATTCGAGTTGCCCCAATACTTGCACCCAGGCCATCTGAAAACAAAAAGTGCACTACGCACATGCACCGTGCCTCCGGCAATCACCAGCGACCTCCGGTGGCTTCCCTATGCTGGCGACCAACCCCACGACCAAACACGTCCATCAATTCACCCCTCTACAGTACAAAATTGAATTTGAACTTTAAACTCCAACCTGGAAACACAGAACGCACCAATTTTCCCAAACCTGTCATCACTTCAACCACCTTCCTCCGACCACTTGAATGCTTGCGCCTCCGGCCACTCCATCGTCGACTCATCCTCTACCATCCCCTTAAATTTTGCTATACTCGATCGACCAGAAATGACGAACCAGTCAAAACATTCAACCCAGCAGAAACTAGGGTTACAAACTACAAAAATCAACCACCCTCTCCACAAAGCTCTGATCAACATCCTGATATTTTTCCCCTATTCTTTGTTTATCACACTATCACCAGAAAGAACCCCTTTCTCCCAAGCCGCATAGATCATCAGTAAACCCCATATTTCTATTTCCAGTTCATCACAAAGTTACACACTCCTTCCATCATTAAAAATTATGATTTTAGTTTTTAAAATCAAGTTTCAGGGTGATGTTTCAGATCTTAGGCCTGAAACAAAATATTACATGGTTTTGAATTACACCCTTTTTAAAGTTTTATCAGCTTATATAATTTCAGAGGCAATTCATAATTATTTGATCCTAAGTAAAATTTCAAACTAAAGTTTTGAATCGAAACAAATAGGATTGTTTTTAAAACTCAAGTTTAAAAGAAATTAAATTTAAAAGATTTGAACTTAAATTATAATCCAGAAATTTTAAATCTGGAAGCAAAGATGTTCAAGATATCAAGTGCACACTTCATACAGTAGAATTCATCAATAATATCTACACAAACATACTTGTAAACAAACACGATTGCAACATTTTCTACAATAATAACATGCAACCATAATTTACTTTAAGTTTAAATGTTACTCACCTCATTTGAAGAAGACAGAGCTTCCTCTTAGATTTGAAAATAGCTTTAAAACTGAAATCCTTTGCTTCTTTGAAAATTTTGGTGTTGAAATGCCTTAGAGTTGCTACTTAGTCTCCGAGTCTTAAAACTGTAGTTTCTTTAGTTGAAGAAGAATGTAGATGCCTTGAAACTCCAGATTTTAAATGAAATGCAGGCTTTAAAACAGTTTTGTTATGAATGCTACAAATTTGCATGTTTTGCTTTCATGCATTTGATTTTAGTGGAGGTGTTTTGAGAAAAGGCTTTCAGGGAGTAAATGGATTTGCATGTTATAGATTTTTTTTTAAGATGGACTTGCTTGTGAGCAGATCTCAGGTTTTGAAATATGCAGGCATATTTATGAAGTGGATTTGCAGATTTGAATTGGAAAGTAATTTACAGGGTTTTGAAACTATGCATGCTACAGATTTTTGAGATGGACTTGCTTGAATAAGAAATGCAGAATTTCCTGCTTTAATTTCATGCATTTGGTTCAATTTTGAAAATTGATATGCATGCTTCTGATTTTCAGGATTTTGGAGATGATTTTCAGAGTTTTGTTGAAGATGTTTGTTTTATTTTTAGATTTGTTTTCATTGTCTTCTTAGCTTTAGATTTTGAAAAGAAGTAAAATGGAAGAGTATTTGTTTATAAAAACTGAAATAATAATAAAAAGAAAGGAAAAAAATCAAAAATGCCACATGTCCCTAAATATAAAATTTGTCATGCACCTTGTTTAATATTTTAACACATGTTAATTTAAGTAGTAAAATGTTTACATTTTTTTTAAATGTTAATAAGCTATAATTAAGTTAACTTGTATTTTAATTAGATGTTTAATATAAGATATGTTTAATTAATTAGTTAACATGCATTTATTTTCATGTAGATAAATTTTAAAATGAATAAATCCAATTTAATTTATAAAATGAAGCTTATACAAATATTTCAAGATCAAAACAAATTAAAAATATTTATACTTTAAACTTTAAAAGCTTTGATTCAAGTTCAAATTAAATTTTGAAATCAAGTTATATATACATATATAACTACACAAATCAAATTTTGGAAAAGAATTATTTTATAAAAATCTATTTGTTAAAACAATACACTATTATATTTTTAAGAAATCAAAACAAACCTTATTCTTATTTGTTTAAATTTAAACTTGAGTTAAACATATTTTAAACTATTTAAACATTTTCCTTATGTATTCAAAATCATATTTATTTATTAGATTAAAGCAATATCTATTTCTAATGTATACATATTCTATATACATTTTAAATATAAGATAATTATTAACTTTTAAAAGATAAAATCTATCAATTACATATTTATTTTAATTGGATTATTAAATTAATTCAAATCTTATTAACAAAGATTATCAAATCAATTTAACTTTAAATTCAGATTATTAAATTGATATTGCCAAAATTCCGGGTCATCACATTAATATAAAGAAATGCAACAATTTGGTTAATTATTGCCAAATGTTTCTTTTATATATTTGTAAAAGAAGCATTTCGTTTAATAAGCGGTATATTATAACTAAAATCGGAAAATTTGGTTTAAAAATAATTTTTGGTTGTAAATGTTGAAAAAATTGGTTTGTTATATTTTATTGCACATGAAAATAATTTTTATGTAAATTTTGTAGTTAAAAATAGAGTTTTATATGAATTATTGTGTAAATTGTGTATCTAAGCAAAATAAGAATTTTTAATAATGAAAAATATTTTTATAACTAAATTATATTTTTATTGCAAAAAAATGTTTGTGAAACATAAAAATATGTTTGTACAATTTGTAGAGATGAAATCATGTAAATACACATATGTTGTATTATGTAAAGTGGAAATTAGGTTGAAGGGCTTCTATTTGCAGGGTAATAAGTTTTATAGACAACATTTTTGAATAATTAGTTTTAAGGACAATTTACAGCATAATGATAAATTCATTTATCTTTTTAAGTTATATAGGAAAATGATAAATCCTTTTATCATTATTTCTGTATAACTGAAAATGATAAATTCTTTTATCTTTTTCCTATAAAATGTCCTTAAAACTAATTTTTCAGAACTAGTGTCCTTAAAACTTATTACCCTGCACAAAGAAGCCCTTTAAGTGAAAATTCCCTTATGTAAATATGAGCGTGTTAGGGTAAATTTAGTGTTAATTAGATTTTTAGGCTAATTAATTCTTTTGGGTCAAGACCATTTGTTCACTACCAGTAAAGTAATGAGAAAGCTTCTTCTTTCTCAAAACAACTATACGT
Organism: Allium cepa; assembly: GCA_030765085.1. Classification (NCBI taxonomy): domain Eukaryota; kingdom Viridiplantae; phylum Streptophyta; class Magnoliopsida; order Asparagales; family Amaryllidaceae; genus Allium; species Allium cepa. Next base: position 178,293,213 of record CM060946.1, read on the forward strand.
ACATTTTTACTAGAAAACGAAAAGAAGAAAAACTATTCTTCTTTCAAACCCTAGGCTTCAAATCTCCAATTAATCCAAGTGTTTGTTGAAATAAACCAAATTAAAGCTCTTTTCCATAAGAAATCAACTTCAAAACATAGATTATATCATTAAATTTTGATTTTGAGATTTGGCTTGTTTGTAATATTTTCTTTTCTTGTTGCATGCATGTTTTGTTCATTTGATAGATTGTTGAAGAATCTTGTAGCTTAAAGACGTCTACTTTCTTGAGTTAGCACAATTTAACCTTCAATTATTGCAAGGTGGGTTGCTAACTTACAAATTCTAGCTGAAACAAAAGTTTGAAAGTTTAAATTGCTTAGAATTTGCTTACTATAAACAAATTTCTGTTGGTTGGAAGATTACAGCGAAAACAGGCTGTGAGTCCAAGTTTGAGAGTTTATATATCTCACATTTTTTATCTGATTTGTGTCAGATTTTCTTTTTTTCATATTATAGTAGTTGTACTTTGTTCACACCAAATTTCAATTCATTTCGACCTATGTAGCTTATAGAAACATGGTGCCGAACTTTGACTCGAAGCATGTTTTTGCCAGATTTTTACAGTGAAAACACTGCCTGGGTCCAATTTTGAGAGTTCATATCTTTTTCATGCTTTGTCTAAATTGAATGACTCTTATTTCAGTTTAAAGTATTGTTGTTGGCATTTATGCATGTTGAATTTAAAATCATTTAGACCTATATAGCCTACAGAAATATGCTTCCGAACTTTGACTCGGAGCATGTTTTTGCTCAGATTTTAATAATGAAAACACTGCATGGGTGCAATTTTGAAACTTCATATATTTTTCACGATTTATCTAAATTGAATGAATCTTTTTGAAGTTTGAAGTGTTGTTTTTGGTATTTATGCATGTTAAATTGCAGATCATTTAGACCTATATAGCCTATAGAAATATGCTGCCGAACTTTGACTCGGAACATATTTTTGTCCAGATTTTTACAGTGAAAACACTGCCTGGGTCCAATTTTGAGACTTCATATATTTTTGATTCGTTGTCTAAATTGAATGAATCTTGGTGCAGTTTAAAGTGTTGTTGTTCAACTTTATGGATGTTAAATTTCATGTCATTTCGACTTAAATTGCTCATTGAAATATGCTGTCGATCTTTGACTCGAAGCACGTTTTTGCCCAGATTTCACAGTGAAAACACTGCCTAGGTCCAACTTTGAGACATCATAACTCTCTTACACTTTATTAAAATTGCATGATTCTTTCTTTATTTGAAAGATGAAGTTTTATAATATTGGGTTCACAATTTTTAGATTAATCCGATCAAATTTGGTCATCTATTTCATGCCTGAAATTTGAACCCTAGAGGGTTTTCGGGCCTATGCACTTTTGGTTTTTGAACTGTTGCAAACATGCATCGAGTCCATGCTTGAGACAGTGTAACCTTTTCATTTTCTATCGGAATTCATTGAATCTTTTTTCGTTCAAAAGATGAAGTTTTCTAGTTTGTATGCATCTATTTTTACTTCAATCCAAGGTCGTTCGGCTTCCTGTTTTATATCCGAAAGTTGTACCCAGAGAAGACTTCAAACCTGGGTATTGTTTTGGCCAAGTGTTTTTATGTTCTTTTTCCGTCCGATTTTAGCTTATACTTGATGTTTTTGCCTTATTTCCGAAATTTTTTGAGGGCTGTAACGCCTATCAAATAGGCTAGCAATGTTTTAATGAATTTAAAATTAAAATTTGATTCGAATTGAATTTGAATGACGTTTTTGAGTGATTTCTTTGATTTCGTGCACAAAATTTTCCAAACAAATTAGAAATAATTTTTAAAATAAGTCGGCATTTAAAATAAGTATTATGTAATATTTCTAAATTATTTTAAGATGTAAAATTTATTTATTCTCTATAACAAGGGAATTTTTAAATATCGTCTTCAAAATTAATTTCGAAAAATTATTTTTAAAAGCTTGTTTTCTCAAATAAATTATTTTATATATAAAATACACACTTATATACTATTTGAACGTATGAGAAATAAAACTAAACGGTTTAGTAAGACATATGGTATGGGACATGTGCGTTTACTATTTCGGTTAATTTTGGACTTGTACGATCGAAGCTATTTGAGATTATTGATTCTGAGATGTTTTGCCATTTTATAGCGTATTTTGAGTTTTATAATTTCTGTTTACTGGAATTATCTAAGATGGCCAATATTTGGCAAGTATTATTGTTTGAGATCTCCTATGCAGGAGTATGGTCGATGATAACCATCGCGATGTTTTGTTTACATGTCAATGATATAAGGCAAAGTCTTGAGTTTACGATTTCATATTTTGAGATTTATGCTTTATGAGGAACCATCATGATGTTTTCACTTGTTGATGAGATAAGACAAGTTATGATTCCATTTAATACTTGTCTATGAGACAAGACGAGTATGGTGTCTCTTTATCACTCGCCAATGAGACTAGGCGAGATATAATTTTCTGAGTTTTATGACATTTCTAGTGTGGCATCGACTAACGGCTAGTAAACCGCTAAGTGCGAATGTGTGGTATGGGACGCACGTTAACACTTTTTGGGTTCCTATCCGTGAGTTTGTGAGACATTCACGATATTTACCTAACATTACTGCTCTAAGAGGTGTTAGCGACCTTGTCAGGAGGACGAACTGCTTTGGGAGGTGTTAGCGACCTTGTTAGGGCTGACAAAATGGCTTGGAGAGGTGTTAGAGATCTTGTCATGAGGACGAACTACTTTGGGAGGTGTTAGCGACCTTGTCTGAGGCTTCGGCCATTCAGTTTAGCACGTGCAGCATTGCTTCGGCATTACAATCGGAGATTTGGATAATCCGTATTTTTTGAGTTTTCTATTTTATTGAGATTTCACCTTTTTAAGATGTTTTATTACATCGATAGCCTAGAGCTATATGAGATGATATATATATGGTGATTTCAATTATAATGTTTTGAACTCTTATCGAGTTCCTCGAGTTATGAGTTTGGATAATTTTAGGATTTTATAGGATATTCTCGGTTTTGCCATTTTGGCGAGTTGAGATTTATATACATTTATACCGATGAGATGGGGTATAATGTATTTGTAAATTTATCTATAATTGATTTTTGGATCATTCTATTTGAGAATGTTTTATGTTTTCCATTTTGGTGAGAGTTTGTGTAGATGTTTCTCCTTTTGAGGAAATATGGTTCATGGGAACCATGTAGACATTTTGGGATGTCGTCGATGATATGAGGCACTTGTGTTTGATTTGAGTAATGAGTATGAGTTACCTCCTTCGAGGTATTTGTTCACTTAAGTAGCGTTTGTTAACTTAGTGTTGAGCTTATGAGTTTATTGATTCATTCTTCTCTTTCGAGAAGAAGTATCTTCATGTCTATTCTGCTTCATATTACCATTATTGACTGATTTTTGTAGCTAGACTTACCTGTGTATTTATACTCGGGTCAGACAGAGTTGTTTCAAGTATCATCTACTGGACTTAGCTTGAAGTTGATGCTGGATATCAGCTCTCCTTTCTCTTGAGCAATTTCTGTTCTTCAGCATACTCTGATGTGTTTGATTCAATGTATGGTGTGGTCAAGTATCACTTTTATTGTATTCATATTGTATTGTACTAAACATGTATCGGTGCATATGTATATATATGATGTTTATTATTGTTATGTGATGTGCTTTACATTTAGTTATTGTATTTTGTTCTGATAGATCCGTTAGCCACCTATAATTTTTGATTAAGCATTTACTATGTATGTCGATCCAATAAGATAGAAAAGAAAAATCATATTGCATTTATCGACGTATTCTGTAGATGTTTAAGACAAAATTATATATGGTCGCCGTTAACCAGCCCTATTCTCCACTTTATTAGATGAAATTACTCGTTAATTCTCTTTACTAAGGTGGGTCTCGGGGTGGGGAGTTATACAAAATTCCGGGTTGTTACTTTTATAAAACGTTTTGAAAATGAGGTATCTCATAAGACCACACGGCGTATAAATATGGACGGGTTTTTACCTTAAGATGTCCAAACCACTTTATAGGAAATTTTAGTGATAGTATAATAATGTTAAGGTGTTTTAAATAAATATTAATCATAGATGAAATAGTTACATCGATTACATTCGATATCATATTTAGATATATAAACAAAAATTGCTAAGGTACGTTCTTATAAATGGATTTTCCACGGAGACCTTACTAGTATACTCATAAGCTATGTCGAGATCAATCACCTATGATAAGGTTTATAAACTACCTTTTGAGCATCGTATATTTGTAGATAAAATGTACCATATGATAACCATAAATAGCCCAGTCCCAAACACGTGAACCAAATATCATCAACTTCCTGTGCACAACATCTCGGTAAGCATACTCTAGATAATAGAGTTGATGTACCTCCTATTTGGATCAGGTAGACCTAGGGCTATGCATCCTACTCTGTCTTTATTCATTTCCTGATATCGAGGTTACGTTCGGCATCTTAACACGAGTTTTCAACAAAACTCGATTACATAATGAATCCCATTTGGATTCCATCATCTCAACAGATTTCAAAACCACACATGGTTTCCATCATTTACTTCCAAAACAGAGAACCCATATCTCAGCCTTGAAGTGGTTTTCGATAAGTAGAATACTTATCGATCCGGTCTCCTCAAGATTGAGTCAATGAATTTTATCATATTAAATAATATAGTGAATGGTTGCATAAGGGAACTAATTCCCACATACTTTCCAATGCAAGCAGTCATACATACACTATCATTTCATGCAAGGCATGAACAAGTTGTATAAACAGACTTTTTATCCCTTATTTACTTATTGATTTAAAGTCCATTCATTTAATAAAAACACATTTTAATCAAGTGAAACTCCTTTTATAAACCAAGACCTCCTTTATAAATTAATACCCCTTTTATTAAATAAAACTCCCATATATGTATATACATATATGTATATATATATGTATATATATATGTATATTTAATTCCACTTTCTAAAAGGTACATATTTGTATATATATTTTACTATTATTAATTTATATCTTTTTAATATTTTAAAAGCATTCATATACTTATTCTGATAGTATAAGTATATACATAAATCTCTAAACAAGTTTACTTATTGTAAAAATAAAATTAAAGAAGTTAAAAAAATGTTAATTAAGTTTGAGATAAAAACAAACCCAAAAAATATCCCTTCGTTGTCAAGCACGAAATGAAGGTTGCACATCACTATAATCAAGAAGGCCGGCTAAGGGAAATCCAAATGTCAAATCCTTTTATAAATTTAACATTTTCAATTTTTTATAAAAGATTTCAATACTTGTTATTATCTTTGAGATCCTTTTTATTAAAGATCTAACTATATTTATTGTTATTTTGCTTCTTTTAAAATATAATTCAAGGTTTAAAAACAAATGTAACTAAAATCACCGTTTGCAACACCCCAAAACACTTTACATTAATCAATATCTTTAAAACTCTCTTTTAAAGGTTCAATCGCATTTATGTTTAAAGATAAGTGTTGTTTTAAAATGGTTGTTGCAACAAACCCAAATCAATTACTTATATTTATTCACTAAATATTCATTTGTAAACATCAAGTTATATTTCTATGTATATTTAATATTAAGGGTAAAAAACAAGTGATGTTTAAAATACGTTTTACAACAACCCCAAAATCATTACTTATCTTTATCATTAATCTTTAAAGCATTTATTTAAAGATCAAGCATATCTAAAATTTGTAAATTTAGATAACACACTTTAGTTAAATTTTCCCAAACCATTTATTTAACTTAAGTGCTAGAACCCAAATCCCTTACTTTTTTTTTGAAAGGAAAGGTTCTTTTATTAATAACAATTGAGAACTAGGCAATAGCAGGATTCGCCTTCTTAAAAAACTTACCATTGTGATAGGGAAAAAGAGCACGACATCCTCTATCGTAACATTTCTAATACAGTAAGACTTTGCAATACAAAAAAAATACAAAGTAGGAAACAAACGATAAAATTAGAAAAATAATCCAGCTTACTTAGGCAATACATCACACCGCTACTTCCAAGAATATCAATCTAGTCCAGCACATCACTTCGCATACAAAACATAACCTAATCTCCTTTCTTCAATGCCACCGCCATCATTATCCAGCATCACCTCGGTCAATTCCCCACTTCAAAATTTTCTGCCGCTCAGACAATGTTAAGTGAAAATGGCAGATTGTCTCTTTAACTGCAACCGAACATCGATTTCAACAAGTTTTCTTCTTTGCTCCATGAAGCAACTTTTCCTTTCGAATCGATGCCTAACCCTCTCCATCTAGATGTGATGAGTGGTTGTAGCTGCCACAACATAAGCCTGGTGTTAAGCATTTGATTTATTTGCAAAGCTCTTCCACAAAGTCGAAAACTGTTGTCTCAGCGAGCTATCTACTATAGGCTAAAGTTCTAATCTGGATAACCAGGACTTCCAAAGATAAATGTTGTATATACAATCTATAAATGGGCGTTGATGAGATTCAACATAAATCCCTATTTTTTTATGTTTTTCAATTTTAAGCTTACTATCAACACTTAATTAATATTCATATATTTTATTACTTATATTTAATATTGATAAGATTGATTTTAAATTTAAGCATTTTTATCTAGATTACATTCATATATATATTATATCAAATGTTAATAAGGTATAGTATTTTAATTTAATGTGAATAAGATAGATTTTATTTTAATGTAAATAAGATAGATTTTATTTTAAATATTTTTGAAAGATTTTATTTTGAATTTTTTTAATCATAGTTTCCTTTCAAAATACACATATATATATATAAATAAATAAATGGTAATTGGCCCCCAAGTCCTATTTGTTTTTAAAATGATAAGCTTGTATTTTATTTAATTAGATTAAATGCTTATATAAATAATATTTCCAAAATCCCGGGTCGTCACATTTAATATCCGCTTTTTGATTAAAATTCTTCATCGTTAATAAACCATGTTACCGTGTAGTAATGATGAAGAACATATATCGATATCTTATTGAGCTATTGTTTTCTTACTGAAATCTTTATTACATCATTGTTATCGCGATACATTACGTGATTCTTCATGGTGGGAACCATCTCAAGCTTTATTATGAATTCGTATATTGGAATCGTGCCAGTCAGAAGTAGGTGAAATACGCAGATTTTAAAGTAATTCCCAATATGGTTCTTTTGGGCCTATGAGGTCTAAAGGTATATTAGGTTTAGTCATATAAAATTTTAAATAAAATCTTTTTTTATTTAGTTTGGTTAAAAAGAAGTTTGAGTTTATCTAAATTCAAATGTAAAATAATGAATGCATCAAATTCATTCATTATTCATGTATGTGTGTGTATGTGCTAAGATTTACACCACAACAAACACAATTGCCTTTGTATATGTCTTTGTTGTCCACGTTATTATTCTAAAAACATATAAATAATAGTAACATACACATATATAAAGTTTACTTACACTAATACAAAATATGTCAAAAAGTATTTTACTAATAGACAAAAGATAACTTATATTTATAATGGGACAATTAATGAATTAATATAGACACATATGAAAAAGGAAAGGTGAAGGACTTTTCTCCTTCCTTTACTCAATCATTGAATACCATTTCAAATCGGAAAGAACTCTTAAACATATATGCACACGGAATTACTTTTGACCATTCTCATATTTTTGAAATCTATAATTAACAAATAAGAATCAAATTTGAACTTAGGAAGAATTTTGAAGTTAAAATTGTGATTTTACACAAAAGTATATTTTATAAGCTTTGAATTAAAACAACATATACTTATATTTAATTAATTGCAAACATAAAAAATATATATACGTAAAGTTTGTAACTTAATATATGTGTTGGCATTCAAAGTTAATAAATTAATAGGCTAACATTTAATTAGGAAGGATTTAAAAGTTTTATATTTACACAAAAGTCCACTTGATCATTTTATTTTTAAACTTTCAAGCAAAATTATAGAATAATGAAACAATTACATTAAAATAACAATCATATAAAACTTATATTCGATTGGCAAATGATTTCAAATCAACAACATATCTAAATTATTCAAGTTGAAACAAAATACAATCATATTAATTAATTAAAAATTTGGTGTCAATCAAAACAAAATTAAACAATAATTTCTAAAACAAGAACAATAGGGATAACTTCGGCCAATATAAATTCGTGGTAAGACTTGAGATCCAAATTATATGAACATTGGGAATAATTAATTAGATAAGATGTCATAAATCGAAGCTCTAATGTTAAGAATATGAACATTAATTAAAAAGGAATAGAATTAAATGGATGTAAATCAAATTGATATTATGATCATATATTATTCAAGCAGATGTGACAAAAAGGGATTTAGCTCAAGCTAAATACATAAACATATGTTCAAATGCAGTATGCAAAAGATCCAAATCAAAGAACTAAATATATATAAGAATAAATAAAATTAAAATTTTATCTTAAGATGTATCTGTGAATAATAAATCTTAGATTCTGAAATCAACATTCGGATTTTTCAAAGATCAGGCGATAAGAACCACCTTTTGTTCTAATTTTATTTTGATTTGATTTTTCTTAAGCCTTGTAGGCCATTATTTTGGCTAGTATAGAAGAGGGAGGGAGAGAGCAAAAATTAATCATTTGTAGAAGAATTAACAAATGAAAATGAAAGAGATTCGGTTTTTAAGGAAAACATTGAAACATTTCTATTATCCTGCCTTTTGGGAAGGCTGTGATACCACAGATTTGACTAAAAACGAGTGGTTATCAATGAATCAATGATATACAAAAATATGGATGATGGTCGAGCATATTCAAACGGAGTCCTGATTAAGGTAAAATCAATGTGAAGTAACAAGCAAGGCCCCGCGAGGCTAGATTTTAGATTTCAAGTCAATCGAATTTCGTACACCCGAGTTATGGACAAATGAAGAATTTATATGAATCTATCTAAAACGATCCATAAAACAACATAAATCCAATCAATATCTCAAAATCTACACAACCAATGCACTTGAAACTTTTAGAGCGTCAATATATTGAAGAGTGGATCCCATAAAAATGATCGCTTGACAAAAATCCCAAATCATAGAAAGACAAATCGATCGTTCCATAACCATCATCCAAAATCAGTCAGAACGATCCATAGTTTCATGGAAAATGTGATATCTCACAAACATTATGACGGAATTACACGAGATTTGGAGAGCAAGTGTCTTACATTATGAAGAGCCAATATTATCGATCGCACATCAACCAGAGGCCAAAATAATGATTGGCTAAACTTTGGCCGATCATTCTAAAATATCGAGTTCGCGCCACCGATCATTATGGTGGGCTCCTATGGATCTAAAGACTCTTCTAGCAAAATTTCAACCTAATCCATGCACGTCTTCTTCTATAAATACAGTAACGACCCAAAATTTCAGTCATTTGAAATTCGTATATTTGATTTATTTTAAATATTCACCAGTAAATTTTATTAGTTGAATAACTTATATTTGAAATATAGTGATTTAATTGAATAATTAAATTGTTAATTTAATATTTGAAATTACAAAAATAATTGAAAATTGAATTTAATATGAATGAAAATGATTTATAAAGTTGAATTAAATTGTATTTGAGTTAGAATGATGTTAGTAAACTTTTAAAATTGAATTAAAAGTTATTTTGTAGAAATTGAATATTTTAATATTTAATTAACATGTAAAAATAGTCATTTTTGAAACAGCCTCGGATTTTGACGAAACTACTTTCATTGGATCCGTAATGCTATATTATTTTAGGATTTCAAATTTCTCATCAATCGGATTTACGATTTAGTCCTGACAAGCTAAAAACGTGTAGAAAATTTTTTAAATGAATTTTTATTTTAAATAGTCGATTCTAAAATCTATCTTTCAAATATGATCGAATTGGCTCATGATATAATTCCATTGTGTTTGGAATAGGGGTAAAACATTATAAATACCAGGCGACACGCTTCAATCGGAGTTCGAAAGATTTGGCGATCAATAGTGTCGTGTGCCAACTTATTTTCTATTTTGCAAACCCTAATTCAGAGCTAGGGTTAGCCGCCATATACATTTCAATGGCCAAAAATGCTTCAATCTTTCCCCCTCTTTTTCTTCCAATCCGTCAATCTATACGAAAAATTAACAACTACAATGTTGTAGAGCACAATGAGACGAATATATCCGACGGTTACGATTGGATTTCAAGCTATGGATCGACGGCGATTTTCATTTGAACACCGTTTGTTCATGCATGATTTTTGAGGCCTATGGATGGCCGAGTTGCATGTAGTTGAGGCTGATGGAGGTGCTTGCGTAGGCGAGTCGAATGAAGGTGTTGGATCGTCGTCTCAATTGATGAAGTGGCCACGGAAATTAGGTTTAAGTGGCGGCTAACATGGGTTCTTGCGTGCATTTTTAATGAGGGAAAAGAAGATGTTGCGCATGGCCTGGATTTGCTCTAGAAAATGAGTGGGCGAGATTTTGTTTCGTTAAAAAAAAATTGTTATTGATTTATATATATATATTCATATAAACTTTAAAAATGCATAACTATGTCATACGAGGTCCGTTTTTGACGAAACAAATTATGTTGGGTTCGTATTGACGAGCACTGCATTTTAGAGCTGGTTTGGAGTTAATTGGAGCTAGTGTAAGTTTTGGCTAAAATTAAACGACTGTTTAATTTTATTCGGAATAACAATACAACTACTATTGGAACCAATATGAGTACAACTCACTCTTTCTATCTCACAGATATTTTTATATAAGTGAGAATAAATTTATTTTGCGTTGATTGATGATTGTTTGGATGATATGTGATATATTGTCTATATATTGACAGATATATGGATATATTCCTACCTATTGGAGCAAATGAGATCATATATGTTCCCATGTATTAGCGTATAACCCTATATACGCACGTCTGCCTCGAAGCGGATATTGTATGCCTATTCTAATATGAATATTTGTGGCAGGCGACAGGTTGGAGGGATCGAACTAGATTCCTCATTAGTATTGGTTTTATTTACAGATATTGTGATATATCTGTTATCATGTGATATATGATGATTTGGAGGCCGTGATTGATGTATTTAGTGTTGTTCCAGCATTGGGCCTATTTCGGTAATTTTAAAATGTTAAAGTGATGATTTCAAATTAAAAAGGATTTTCAAGTGATTTTGAAAATATGCGTTTTATTAAATTTTGATTTGTTAAGGAAATGAATTTATTTTGAATAAATAAATGTTATAATATTTATGTTATGAAATTATGATTTTTGGGAAATATAATAAAAATGTGATTTTTGAAATATGAAGTTGATTATTTAATTAATAAGTTAAATTGAGATTTTTGAATTAAAATAAATGGTTTACATATAAGATTTATAAAATTTATATTTTATAAATAAAAATAATGGGATTATAAATGAGTTTTGAAAATGTCAAAATGGAGTTATAATTGAATCTTATAAGTGAACAAGATTTATAATTGTGAAGTTAAAAAATGCATGGATTTTGCAAATAAATGAGTTATAAGTAATTAACTTATAATTGTATTTTGGCGTATAAAAGAGATTAATGAGTTTGGTTAATAAAGGATTTTATAAATGGAAGTTTTTATAAAATATATATATGGAATTTATAAACATTATTTTATAAATCTGAAACCAATTGAATTTGATAAGTTGAATATAGAAGGTTATTGAAGGAATCTCATCCATGATTTTGGATAGTGGATAATTCTTTAATTAAATGTGCAATAGCAATGAATTTGGTAAAGGGTATATATTCACGATTTTAGACAGTTGATTATCCTTTAATAATTGTGTAGAAATATTGATTTGGCAAACGAAGTATATTCACGATTTTGGACAGTGAATAGTCTTTTAAATTAAAATAATTTTTTTTGGAAGTTATATTTTAAATTTAAATGACAGGTTTTGGAAATGGCCTTTTAAATGAAGTTAAATGGTTTAAAGATGTTTTAAAATGTGTTAAGTATCTAATACTTGGATTCAACTTTCATTGTTGAAATAGACGTTTTCGAGAAATAAAGAAATGATGGACTATAACACTGTTGTTATAGTAAATGATCTTCGAAAGGAAATGTTTTTGTATAGCATATGGGATTTATATATCTATCTAATTTTTGAATCCTTATACTAGTGATTTTGGGTTGTCGTAATGATGATTTAAGCAACATTTGTTTTAACCCAAATGAATATGTTTAAGAAGAATATTTTCCTTAAGGAATAAAATATATACTTAATCATGATTTAAGTATATGTAATATTTTCTATGTGCTGAAAACGAAGAGAATTGTGAATCACTTATTATTAAATAAGTATATGGAAATGCTTTTCAATATAAAAGTTGAATTGGTTTGAGAATATATCTTTTTTTCAAGTGAATATTTGGTAAGTGATTTAATTAATAAAAGAGCAATTAAAAGGGCCCAGTGATTGCTTATGGTGCTAAATATTTGTTTGTTTGCTTTTATAGTTAAATAACCGACTATCAAATTTGACCATTTTAGTTCCTTGACTTGATGTGGGAACTATTTAGTCGTACACTTAGTATGTAGCCATCATTGTAGGCTTGATTATCGTTTATGTTGAGGATGTTGATTCGTGTAGTACGGAATATTTCTCTAATCTATCGAGCTTCCTTCTTAGCCAAAGGAAAGCAAGTTGAAAGTTGGAGACGTGATAAGTCTATGATACTTAGTTTCTGTGTGAAGTTGAGAAACGCTTTTGCATTATTGGTGCGAAGAGATCAAGATCATATTTATATGAAAACCACTTCGGACCAACATTTACGTGACGATTGTGCAAGTTGGTTGTGATGATATTGATATTTAGGATTTTCATAGTGGAGGACTGTTTTTAATCATTTGGGCTTAAAATCCAATATACATCCAGTAGCAGTAGCCTCTTCGTTATGGAATATCCAATGCAAGAACTATTCACTACTAATCCTAGTGATTTTCCGACATGATGTGGTAGGAAAGTACCTTCGGTTTGTCCTGTACCTAGACAACTTCTATGGATGTTTGTCTGACATTGCATTTCTAAAGATTACGTACATTGGTTTTTACAAACGTACATCAGTCGTGGTGGAGAAGGCAACTTCTCTTAGATTAACACCCTCCTTGAGACGTATGAGCTTAAGGGTTATATTTTTGTGGAAGGCAATTAGTAGTCAACGAAAATGGCGGTGTGGCATTCAAAGTAATGTGATATGTGAAAGGTAATCGTTACCTCAGACCTCATCAACCGGAAATGACCGAAACAGGGTTAGATGTAGCAAGGCTAAGTAGGTCACTCCCATTCGGATATGATCTTCCTCTTCTAGATATATCTTTACATGTTATGACGTCATGTACCTGATTATTGTGACTTGTATGCTTGAGGGTCCTCGAAAAAGGTCGGTAACGACCGAAATATGATATATACGGTACCATCTAGTTATAGAGGTGGGACGGTCTTGTGTTAGTAGAGGATCCTTCGTGATAGTCCTTGATACATTCCCTAGAGATGTACCGCTGGAAGTTAGTCCCTTTACATGGTCATTTGTATGGAAATACAAACCCCACTATGTGCTTGCGGTTTTGTTTGTAAAGGAGTAATGAATAGCCCCGAAATGCTATATAAGTAACCATTTCGGCTATGATTAATATTATTTGTATACTAGACACTAGTATAATATAAGATGATTTGATATGAAATCTTTTAGTTATAGTAAGGTAAAAGCATGTCCGTGTTTATGTGTGGGCGTGTCTTACGAGATACTTATGTTTTGAAAGTAAAAGTTTGGTAATTTAATGAATTCAGTTAAGCGTGTTTCTCATGTTGGTTAACTAGACTGATCCGAGCGTCCTTCCCTTTCAATGCTCGGGTCAGATCGAGTATATTACAGGTTCAGATTTGGAGCTTTTGGAGCTTCAGCAGGAGAGCTGGAGATCTTCGTTCCGTATACATGTATCCGTTTTGATTATCCATTTTGCACATTGTTTTGTTGTTGTTGTTGTTTATATTATCGACAATTGTAAGGACATGTTATTATAACAGTCCAGGCTGATGATTATTGATTGATTGTTGAACTCTGATTGATGTATATATATACAGTTTCTATTTTGTAAAGATCATTGATATAATATTATATGTTATTCCGCTGGGATGTGAGATTTTGTATTGTTCTATTTGGTTCTCTCTTTCTTCTCTTCTCTTCTTCTCTCTTCTTTTCTCTCTCTTGACTTTTCGTCAGTCGGTGATTTTTGGGTCGGACAAGTGTGGTCTATTGTCTGTTCAAAGGGTATGGATTTGAGGGTCGTCACATTCGGTATCAAAGCTTAGATTCTGTATATTCCTAGGCTTTGATGTGTACTCGGTATAGATAGGGACAGTAGCACCCTAGATTGAATTTGAGTGTATTATGTATATGAACGCGTATTTGTTAGTGATTATAAAATGTTTTATATTGTGTTTACTTACCTGTTGAGTTGTCTGTGAATTATGGTCGGTATGTGGGATGCCATGTTATCGATAGGGATTTTTAGATACTTCAACGAAGCAAGTCAACATAGTATTATTTTAAATTGGGCAAATGAAATAATTTTACCTCAATTATATTTTATATATATTGGTATTTTTTTCAAGAATTATTAAAGTGTATATAAATGAGTTGTTTGGTTGTTTGAAAATGTATACATACAAGTTAAAAAAATTGTTTGAATAATCTAAATAAAAATAGCAATTATAGAAGGATAAATTATATAAGAAAATGAATTATAAAGTATGAAATTGTAATTAATATGATTTACAGTTGTGAAATAATCTTATATATAAGAAATGAAACTATATGAATATATCTATAAATACGAGTTATAAATAAAAATGAATTTAAGCTAATAATTTGAAATTTTGAATCCCGTTTATTTTGAAAGTAATTTTTCAAAGTTACGAGATTATATTATATTATAAATCTAAATAAGATAAATAAATTTGGAATGATCTTATACAAGTAAAGTAAAATAGTGAAATTATATAAGCATAAATTTGTAAACGTGATTTACGAAAAAAAGGGATTTTTAAAAAAGTATATAAGCATTGAATTCACTATCATTGATGGAAAATAATAAGGGTGATAACTGCAGCATCATCAGTATCATTTTTGAGTTTTTGTGTGTTGGATTTTCTACCAATAGTAAATTGAGATTTAAGTTTTGTTGTAATAAACGAATTTGATTTTAAAATCCAAGTTGAAATTGACGAATATAAGTAAGATGAATTTGGACTTATAATATGAAATAGTTAAATAAAAAGTTTAACTTTGGTAAAGTTAAATAAATTTGAGTTAGCATAATAAAATATATGATTTGAAATTAACTGAAGTAAAGTTAAATAAATTGAATTGGATTTGAACTTGATTAGATAAGTTATTGAAATGGAAATTAAACTTAAATGGTAAGTGATTATAATATGAATTAAGGAAGTTTGAATAAATAAGTTGTATAACTTGTAAAGTGAGAAAATGTAAGTAAAACACATATTAAAATGGTTAAACAATTTTGTTAAGCAAAATGAAATCTAAATTTGAATAAGTGATAGGAAAATTAACTTAAGTGAAAGATAAATAAAATAGAATTCAAATTAAATTGAAAGTGAACTTAAGTTGTATAGGAAAGTAAATGCAAGTGAGAATGAAATGAAAATAACTTAAATAATGTTGAATGAAGTTGAATTTGAAGTTAGAATGTGAATATAGTGAATACTGGAATTCAATCTAAATTGAATATTAAACCGATTGAAATTAAAATTATTAAACAAAAATGAATGTAAAGTAAATTAATTTGGTTATGTTGGATATGCATTGGTTGTTAGATGGATGCTAGTTGATTTTATAGAAATTCACATGGAATTGAGTTAATAAAATTGAAAGTTAAATAATTGAATCCAAATTGGAAGTTAAGAAAATTTAAATAGAATTGAATTTGATTTGGAAGTGAACTAAAATGAATGTAAATTGGTGAATGTAAACTAATTTAATTAGAATAAATGAATGTTAGTAAAATCCAATGTTAATGAATCAAATGTGAATAAATTGGAAAATCAATTCAATGAATATTAATGAGAAGTGAATGTATATTGGTTTGGTTATGGATTTATTCGATATTTGTTGGATGTTAGCTAGATGATGGTTGTTTGATGGTTGAATTTGTTGCATTTGCTATATTGGCATATATAGTAGTTGTCTTGGTATATGCTATATATTGATATTACTTTTGATATACATGTTTCTTATTTGTTTGTTGAGTGTATAGTAGTTGCAGATGGCGTATGCTTCGCATTTTGAACTCGCTTTCATGCAATATTAGCAGTATATGCTCGCTAATAATATATAAGATACATATCTCGGATCACATTTCGTACTTTTATACTTTTTCCTTACGGGATGCCTCATCCTCGAAGATGAAATGTATATTTGTGATATATATGTTGTGATCCTACTACAATCGATCTGCGCAAAGGAGACGCTGGCTAAATTTTTTGAAAATTTAAGGCGTTAGAAATATTTTGGGAAGATTGGGAAAAAAATTTATAACTAAAATTTTGATTTTGAGTTATAATTTGAACAAGATTAGTTGGTTTTGAAAAGATAATTATGAATGTATTCGAAAACTTAGAAAGGTTTTTATAAAAAGTTTAACTAAACTATTTTGGGAAATGTTTAAATGATTTCGGTAATCTAATTTGAATGAATTGTTTTAATTTAATGGATTTTGTAGTTTTTTCTTAGTTGGCAATTTCGAGGACGAAATTCTTTTAAGTAGGGGAGAATGTAATGACTCAGAATTTCAGTCATTTGAAATTCATATATTTAGTTTATTTTAAATATTCACAAGTAAATTTTATAAGTTGAATGACTTATATTTGAAATATAGTGATTTAATTGGATATTTAAATTGTTAATTTAATATTTGAAATTGCAGAAATAATTGGAAATTGAATTTAATATTAATGAAAATGATTTATAAAGTTGAATTAGGTTGATGTCAGTAAACTTTTAAAATTGAATTAAAAGTAAATTTGTAGACATTGAATATTTTAATATTTAATTAACGTGTAAAAATAGTCATTTTACAAACAGTCTCAGATTTCGACGAAACAAGTTTCATTGGATCCGTAATCTTATAATATTGTAGGATTTCAAATTTTGTGTCAATCGGATTTACGGTTCAGTCGTGGCAAGCTAAAACGCGTAGAAATTTGTTTTTTTAGTGAATTTTTAATTTAAATAGTCAATTAGAAAACCTATATTTCAAATATGATCGAATTGGCTCTCGATATATATTCAATTGTGTTCGAAATAGGAGTAAAACACTAACTGCTAGGCGGCACACTTCGATTGAAGTTTGAAAATTTTGGCGTTGAACAGTGTCATGAAATTTTCTATAAAAGGCCAACTTATTTTCTATTTTGCAAACCCTAATTCAAAGCTATGGTTACCCATATACATTTCAATGACCCAAAATGCTTCGATCTTTCCCCTTCTTTTTCATGCAATCCGTCAACCTATTCGAAAAATTATCAACTACAATGTTGTAGAGAACGATAAGACGAATATATCCAACAGTTATGATTGAATTTCAAACTATGGATCGATGACGATTTGCATTTGAACACCATTCGTTCGTGCATGATTTTCGAGGCCTATGGATGGCTGAGCTGCACGTGGATGAGGCCGATGGGGGTGCTTGCGTAGGCGGGTCGAATGAAGGTATTGGAATTTCGTCTCGATCGATGAAGTGGCCGCGGTAATTAGTTTTAAGTGGCGGCTGACATGGGTTCTAGCGTGCGTTTTTTGATGAGGGAGAAGTAGATGTTGCGCTCGACCTAGATCTGCTCTAGAAAACGAGCGGCCGAGATTTCGTTTGGTAAAAAAAGAAATTGAAATTGATATATATATATATATATATATATATATATTCATATAAGCTTTAAAAATACATAACTTTGTCATACGAGGTTTGTTTTTAACGGAACAAATTGCATTGGGTTCGTATTGACGAGCACTACATTTTAAAGCTAGTTGGGGTTAATTGGAGCTAGTACAAATTATGGGTAAAATTAAATGGCTATTTAATTTTATTCGAAACAAAACACTACAACTTCTATTGGAACCAATGTGAGTATAACTCACTCTTTCCGACTGTAACAACCCGCATATTTATCGAGTTTACATTTAAATATTTTTATTTAAATATTAAATCGTTAATCGGATTTTGGTCCGAAAAACTACTTTTTGCAAACGGTCAAATTAGGACTCGAGACCACTTCCATTGAGTTCGAAATGTCGTTTACAACTTTTTAAGTATAAACATCGATAGGTTTGGAGTTAGTGAAATTTCACTAACTTTTCCCGCTTTGGACTTTGGGTTAGTTTAGCCTATTAAGCCCAAGTTCCAACCCTCTTCTCCTCACTCTTCATAAATTTCCTAACTAACTCAAGCTTTAGCATTAATGGTGAAGAGAATGGGAAATTAAAACTCCAAGCTCAAATTCAATTGCAACTCCATCATTCAACTCCAAATTCAAGTAGAAGATATTGGATTCAAGCTTTGGATTGCTTCTCCTTGCTTTCAAGCTTCATCTTCATAAATTTTAGTGCAAAGGTGAGATTTTTATCTCACAATTCTAGCCTATAATTATATTGGATCGTTGGGAATGATTCCCTATCATTTTTGCATGCATGTTAGCATTTGGTTTGGATTGGATTGGCAAAAAACTCCAATTTTTAGCGTTTTGTTGAATTTTCTGCACTTGAGTCATTCTGGCCATTTTTAGGTCGTTCGGAGTGGAGTCGCTGAGTCGTTGGAGCCTTGAGTCGCTGAGTCGTTGGAGCCTTGAGTCGCTGAGTCGTTGGAGCCTTGAGTCGCTGAGTCGTTGGAGCCTTGAGTCGCTGAATCGTTGGACCCTTGAGTCGCTGAGTCGTTGGAGCCTTGAGTCGCTGAGTCGTTGGACCCTTGAGTCGCTGAGTCGTTGGAGCCTTGAGTCGCTGAGTCGTTGGACCCTTGAGTCGCTGAGTCGTTGGAGCCTTGAGTCGCTGAGTCGTTGGACCCTTGAGTCGCTGAGTCGTTGGACCCTTGAGTCGCTGAGTCGTTGGACCCTTGAGTCGCTAGGTCATTGGACCCTTGAGTCGTTAGGTCGTATGACCCTTGAGTCGTTAGGTCGTTAGACCCTTGAGTCCTTAGGTCGTTAGACCTCATTTTATCTTCACTAGGTCGTACCGTTTTGGTCGGGGCGCTGCCCCGCACCCCACCGGGGGCGCTGCCCCCTGGACCCCCGCGACCTGACCGGGCAGGTCGAACCCCGTAAGCGGTGGCGTTGCCCCCGCACCCCCACCTTGGGGGGTTGCCACCCCCCCTGGACCCCCCCTCCGTAGGCGATCTTATCTGAAAAACATTCAACAGAACTTGCTTTGTTGAGATGCTGAGTTGACCATTCTTCGAGACAAACCATCTCTGGTTATCTCGGCCACGTTTGGTCGTTGGGGAACTTCCACTTTGATGCTTTTGAGCCGATTTCCTTGGATTTTATTCACATCTCCGAATGTGATCTTTGTGATGATTGTTTCTACAATCTCTTCTGTAATTTGTCATTTTAAAAATATAAAGGTTTCAATACTAGTAGTAAATATCAAAACTCTTTTAACAAACAATTTCAACTCTATTTTTAATAACAAAGCTCTTTTCTTAAACCATTTTCCAATCTATTAGTATATACAAACCTTTACCTCACTCGGATAAGAAATCTAATTAAACGACTTAGTAAAACAAGTGCTATGAAACGCTTGCGTTCACTTCGTCGGTTAATTCCTGGACTTTTTCGATTGAACCTCTTGTGACAATTTTATTAGTGAAGATTTACAGTTTGTTCGTAAATATTTAAGTTAAGCAAGTGGTTATGGGACATGAAGCTAAACTTCTATATTTACTAGCTTAGTGTAATTGACACTTCTCGTTGATCATGACGATCATTCTGATGATTTAGACTAGCAACTGTGCGCTGTCTCTTGTTGCGAGGTTAGACTAGACACCACTTGTGTGATTCCACTCACACATACCTTTTTGCTTTTTGGTTAGTCTGGACCTTAATCTGTGTGATTCCATTCACACATGTGGGGTAGCTCCCCTTGGTCTTCGGACCGTCATGTGATAGGCCTCTTTCCCTTTTTATGATTTCTGGATTTCTCGTGTTGATTTCTGGAATTTATGTCGTTGACTTGTTATGAGTACAAGTTTAGGGTATGATGCCCCCTTCGAATCTTTGAGAAGATTCTTGTGATATTGATTATCTCTTATTGATTGATCTTCTGTTGATCATTATTTACATACTTATAGTGGTATGTCGTTATGGATGTTTATGTTTATGCCATATCTTTTATGTTATATCATGTCATCTGATATTTATAGCTAGACTGATCCGTTTATTATTTTCTTAAATAATACTCGGATCAGACCGAGATGTTACAGGTGCTTCTGCTTGACTTCTTCCCAGGGATTCATCACTCTGACTTTTGGCTAACTGTTTAGATTAGCAGTTTTTGTTGTATACACTTGAGATATAGACTCATAGTTGTATTCTTTTGTATAGCACGTGTTGCTATTCTTTTGTATTATCGTGGATCTTATTGACCACTACTCTGATGTACACTTTCATGTGTTAGTTATATATTCATATCTTCTTCCGCCTTTGTGATATGGATATCTGTGACTAATTTGTGATATGATTATTTCTATGTTTGTTTCCGAAGATTATTTATAGCCACCGTGTGATAAGCAATTACATGGATGGTCGCTCCTCAACAGCCTTATTCTCCGTGCTAGTTGACAGCACTTCTCCGGAGTGTTCTTGGCTAGCGTGGGTATAGAGGTGGGGCGTCACACCGACTCACTGGTATTTTAATATATAGTGAAAATAAATTTATTCTACGTTTATTGACGATTGTTTGGATGATATATGATATATTATCCATATATTGATTGGTAGTTGATATTTTTCCTACCTATTGGAGCAAATGAGACCCTATACGTTCCCGTGTATGAGCATGTAACCCTTTATACGCGCGTCTGCCTCGAAGCGGACATTGTACGCCTATTCTACTATGTATATTTGTTGCAGGTGATAGATTGGAGGGATACAACTGGATTCCTCATCAGTATTGGTTTTGTTTACAAATATTTTGATATATGTTGTTACCAAGTGGTATATGATGATGTGGATGCCGTGATTGATGTTTTTAATGCTGTTGCAACATTGGGCCTATTTTGGTAATTTTAAAATGTTAAATGATGATTTCAAATTTAAAAGGATTTTCAAGTGATTTTGAAAATAGATGTTTTATTAAATTTTGAATTATTAAGGAAACGAATTTATTTTGAATAAATAAATGTTATAATTTTTATGTTATGAAATTATGATTTTTGGGAAATATAATCAGAATGTGATTTTTGAAATGTGAAGTTGATTATTTAATTAATAAGTTAAATTGAGATTTTTGAATTAAAATAAATGGTTTATATATAAGATTTATAAAATTGATATTTTATAAATAAAAATAATGGGATTATAAAGGAGTTTTGAAAATGTTTAAATGGAGTTATAATTGAATCTTATAAGTGAATAAGATTTAAAATTGTGAAGTTATAAACTGAATGGATTTTGCAAATAAATGATTTATAAGTAATTAACTTATAATAGGATTTTGGCGTACAAAAGAGATTAATGATTTTGGTTAATAAAGGATTTTGTAAATGGAAATTTTTATAAAATATATATATGGAATTTATGAACATTGTTTTATAAATCTGAAATCAGTTGAATTTGATAAATTAAACCAGAAGTTTATTAAAGAAATTTCATTCACTATTTTGGACAATGCGTAATCCTTTAATTAAATGTGCAATAGTAATGATTTGGTAAATGGATTATATTCACGATTTTGGATAGTGGATTATCCTTTAATAAATGTGTAGAAACATTGAATTTGGTAAACGAAGTATATTTATGATTTTGGACAGTGAATAATCTTTTAAATTAAAATAAAATGTTTTGTAAGTGATCTTTTAAATTTAAATGACAGGTTTTGGAAATGGCATTTTAAATGAAGTTAAATGGTTCAAAGATGTTTTAAAATGAGTTAAGTATCGAATATATAGATTCAACATTCATTCGTTGAAATAGACGTTTTCGAGAAATAAGGAAATGATGGACTATAACACTGTTGTTATTGTAAATGATTTTCGAAAGGAAATGTTTTTGTATAGTATATGGGATTTATATATCTATTATACTAGTAATATTGGGTTGTCGTAATGATGTTTTACGTAACATTCGTTTTAACCTAAATGAATATATTTAAGAAGAATGTTTTCCTTAAAGAACAAAATATATACTTAATCGTGATTTAAGTATATGTAATATTTTCTATGTGTTGGAAATAAAGAGAATTGTGAATCTCTTATTATTAAATAAGTATATGGAAATGTTTTCTAATATGAAAGATGAAATGGTTTGGGAATTATCTTTTTAAAGATAATTGAAGTGAATATTTGGTAAATGATTTAATTAATAAAAGATCAATTAAAAGGGCCTAGCGATTGCTTATGGTACTTAATATTTGTTTGTTTGCTTTGATAGTTAAATAACCGACTATCAAAATTTGGCCATTTTAGTTCCTCGACTTGATGTCAAAACTATTTAGTCGTACACTAAGTATGTAGCCTTCTGTGCAGGCTTGATTATCGTTTGTGTTGAAGATGTTGATTCGTGTAGTACGGATTATGATTAATATAATTTATATATTAGACACTAGTATGATATAAAATGTAACGATCCTCAATTTTAAACAATTTAATTTGTGAATATTTAAATTATTTTAAACATTTAAATGATGATTGGACTTGAATTTCAAATTATCAGAATAAATTGGCGATTAAATTTAAAAAATTTAATCTATTTAAAGTTGAATAGAATTTTAATCTAACTTTGAAGTTGAAATTGAATATTGAATTTGTATTGAAATTCAAACTAACGACTTAGAAGGAAATAAATTTGGACATAAGAATTGTTGCTTATTTAAATTTATAAAGGATGGTTAGTTTTAATAACATTTTTTCTTTAGCTTAAATAAAAAAGGAATAAGAATCTTAATCAATATAAAATAAATAAATAAATACATATAGTAAAGAAAAATAAATTCAAACAACATATTTATAAACTTTGAAAAAAAATATAATGCAACTACACTTAGTTGAAGTTTTAACAACAAAAAAAATATACAAAACAATTGGATTTAAAATAAGAAAGAAAATATAATATAAAAATAAACATAAAAGTAAATAAAATAAAAAAATAAATAAAATAAAATAATAAGTATACATTACCTTACCCCTGTCAGCCAAAAACATGCCTTAACCCACGCCTTCAACTCTGATATATGTATGTAAGAAAAATTCATTTATGAATAATATTATGATTATTCTGTGATTCTGTGGCTGATTCTGTTTAAACTCTATTAACTGACTAACAATCGGTCATTTTGAACGTTTCTAGCTGGTTTAATTACCGACTAGAGGCGGTCAGAGCGGCGGGTCGTTACATAAAATGATTTGATATTAAATGTTTTACTAAAGTAAAAACATATCCGTGTTTATGTGTGGACGTGTCTTACAAGATACTTTTGTTTTGAAAGTAAAAGTTTGGTAATTTAATAAATTTAGTTGAGTATGTTTCTCACGTTGGTTTACCGGACTGATCCGGACATTCTTCCCTTTTAATGCTCGGTCAGACAAAGTATATTTACAGGTTCAGATTTGGTGCTTTTGGTGATTCAGCAGGAGAGTTGGAGATTCATTTCGTATACATGTATCTGTTTTGATTATCCGCTTTGCGCATTATTATTGTTGTTTATATTATCGGCAATTGTAAGGACATGTTATTATAACTGTCTAGGATGATGATTATTGATTGATTGTTGAACTCTGATTGATGTATGTATGTACAGTTTCTGTTTTGTAAGGATCATTGATATGATATTATATGTTATACTGCTGCGATGTGAGATTCTGTATTATTCTGATTGGTTCTCTCTTTCTTCACTTCTCTTCTTCTCTCTTCTTTTCTTTCTCTTGACTTTTCGTCAGTCGGTGCTTTTTGAGTCGGACATGTGTGGTTTATTGTCGATTCAAAGGGTATGGATTTATGGGTCGTCACAAATACAGCGGCCATTCTCCATAAAGAGGATCCTTCTTTCCATTGCCTACGCTCTTCCATTATTATACTTCACCCCTGTACTAATAGATCCAAGCTGATCCAAACACCCTTATTATCATAATCAAGTGCAAGATTGATAAAAATATGAAGTGGAAGTAGGCCGAGATTGCCGAACCACTCTAAAAATCTTTGTGTTCATTTACTTTTTTCTACAATGTTTTAACTTCATTCATCATTTAATCTCAAAGAGACTTTATTGGATGTTGATGCCCATTTTTGGCGCCAACACTTTCCAATTCCTACTTTAAAATCTTCCCATTTTATTACTCAATAAATCTGAGTCAAATCAAATCAGATCCCCTTTCTATACATGTATGGCTAGCCAAAGAAAGTGCCGAGATAAGCTGTCAAAATTTCCAAATCAACTTAGCAATTAATCGATTTAAATAAATTTAAATTAATTCAAATCAACTTTTATAAATGCGCTTTATTAAATACCAATAGAATTCTAACAAATCAAATAAAATTCTATAGATAATATTTCATAAATATTATTTATTTTAATTAATCTACAATGATTATATTGTAACGATCCGCCTTTCATTCCATAGATAGACACATCATTAAGAAGAATGAAATGTATAGAAAAGAGAAAAGATAGAAAAGAAGAACCAAACAACATCAGAATCTCACAGCGGAACGAATAAATTATATTATATCACATAAAATATTACATAGCATCATATACATCAGAGTTATACAGCTTATACAACACATACTAGACAGTTATAAACAACTGTCTAGTTATTACAACTCAAGTACATCACAGAGAAACATATACAATACTAGCACAGCAGAACCACTACATATCTACATGTTGAAGCCTTCTGCTCCAGATCTCCTCCAAACTCGTCAAGCAAACCTAAATCCCTTGACTACTCATAAAAAATTGAGTACCCAAGAGTTTAATAAAACAGAAAATAAACTTCGGGTCAGACATGGTCTAGTGTGAGTGAATGGGTTAAAGTTTCTTAACTTTGAAAACCTTTGGATACAAAAGGTATCACGTAAGACTCCCCACAAATAAACATGGGTAAGTTTTTACCTTACGCTAACCATAACATTTGATACGAAATCCGGTTATATTATAATAGGGTCTAGGGTTTTTAAGTAAATAAGAAATAGCTGAAATTGTTACATGATTAAATTCCAGCATACCGGCCACAAAGTGGTTAACACAATCAAAACCGTAAAGGGCATGTAGGAAGTATGGGTTTCCATCAATGGCAGGGTTGCTAGGTTACCGCCCGTCACAGTACGGGGCCTAGATCACTATACCGGGTATCCACCCTAAATCCCTGCAACCCAAGGCCGGAACCATCCCTTACTGGACATTCCCGAACAAGATAACCCTGCAGATGGTCGTCGCCAACTGCCCACACAGCCGAATAAAAAGGGACATCTGGACATGGGTAAATCTCATCCTACTTGGGTGCTACCCACTTAGCCTTGCTGCACCTCCCCTGTTTTAGCCATTCCCAGTTGATGAGACTTGAGGCTACGATTACCTTTATAGAACACATCTATCTTAGAATACTCATTGTCCACCTGACGATGTTCTAGAAGCATTCAATCCATACAAGTTCATTCCGGCTTCGAACGAAACCGAAGGCACTATCTCACTGCACTCATTTTGGAATAACACTCAGAGTTAACGACAATACCCCTTGCACTCTGAATCTTCATCTCGAATCTGAAAGTACTACCCCGTTAAACTCGTACTGGAATCAGCCTAAGATTTTTAACGACGAATAGTCCTTACACCTCGAGTCTTCACTCTTCACTTGAGATTCATGGCCTACTGTTTAATTTGGATTGATGTGGTTTTCGGAATTCCATATTTGGAAATCTGATCCAGGTCTCACCGAAATCCAAAACGCTATCTTAATGTCCAAGTGATTTAAGTTTGAACAATTTAATTCAATTTGAAATATTGAATTCACACAGCATCGGTCACAAATAAATATCACATATTTATCACAGCTATAATCAATATCATATTATAGCACATTACAGATAATTCAAACTATAAGCATCATTCAATTCATACATTCCATTCAATCAATCGTCCACAAACAGTAATCATTAATCTAAATTATAATTAATTTAAATTAAATTAACTACTTGAGAATTAATCACAAAATCTTGCTTAAACAATCATTAATTAATTAATCACAAACCTTTTAATTAATTAATCAACCTTTAATCACTTCATAAACCAATTAATTAATGTTTAATTACTGATTAATTATCCTTTAATTATTCTCTAAAATTAATCACCCTTGATTAATTATTACTTGATTACATTAAGTAATTGGCCTTTCAATTAATTACACAAATTAATTAATCTTTAATCACTTAGTAATTAACCTTAATTACTTCCATTAATTAATTAATTATAATTAATTACATTAATCCTTAATTAATTACAGTAATTAATGATATCATAATCATTTCATTGATTAATTATCTTTTAGTTAATCACATTTACTAATCAATTAATCCTTTAATTATTATCATTAATTATATTAATTAATGATCCTCTAATTACCTCATTAACTAATTATTCTTCTAATAATTAATATTTAATTAATTACATTCATTAATCAAACTTGATTAATCACGTTAGTAATAAACTTCCCTTAATTACTTATATCAATTAAATCAACTCCTTTATTAATTACATTCATTAATCCTTTAATTACACTGATTAATTATCACTTAATTACTTCCCTCAAGTAATTATCCTTTAATTACTATCCATCAAGTAATTTCCTTTTAATTACATCCAGTAATTATTCACTAATTACTTTACTAAGTAATTACACTTCATCAATTACATTAAGTAAATATGCTTAATCCCATCATCAAATAATTACCTTTAATTAATTAAACATAATTAATTAACTAAAATTAATCATATTAACTTAATTAATTACACCGAGTAGTTAATTTCCTTTAATTACTTTATTAGGTAATTAACTTTAAAAATCTTCTTAACATTAAGTAATTAACCTCTTAATTAAACTTAATTATTTCTTAATTAATTAACCTTGATTAATCAAACTTTAATTAAGAAACTAATTACCCTTAATTAATTTCACAAATTAATTTATCTTTATTTAATTACCCAAATTAATCATTTTACTTAATTAAGTAATTATGCTTTAATTACTTTAGTTAATAAAAATATGATTAAATTAAAATAAATCATTCATTACATTAACCCTTAACTTTCATTTAAATGAAATTAAACTTAAAGTTTGAATTTGATTTATTTAAAATCATCATTCTTTATTAAAGTTAAATACTTTTTACTTAAATCATAATTATATTTCAACAATTTTATTTAAGTTGAAACATTTAAAACCAATTACAAATTTACCCTAATGTAATATTTATATAAATCGAAACTATTTTTAAAACAAGATTTAAAACTTTAAAATTCATACCTTACACACTTAAATTTGTTTAAAACATTATTTTCTAAACTCAAACCTTTTATATATTTTAAAATTTTTAAAGCTTTGTTTTAAATTTTTGCGTTGCATTAAATTTTGAAGTTCCATTTTTTAGCAAAACTGGACAGTTTTAAAAACTGGAAACAATATTTTCAAGCAAACAACAATCTTCCCAAGCCAAATGCTTTAAAACCCGAGACAACCCTCACACAAACTAGGAGCAACAAAACAATGCAACCTCATTAAGCTTTCCCAAGACGAACACGAGAAATAACATGCAAAACCCCCAAGGCAGATCGTTCTTCCCCAAACCCAAAATACCGATGCATGCAATGGCCAACATGCATGTGCACGGCCAGAAACTACTATGCCGACCAACTCCCTGGTCTTTGGCAACTCATGTTCGACCACGACAAACTCTCCAGCTATGCAGCACAACGAGAATCAATGGCGACCCAAAATTCGACATCACGAACCACCTAGAAGAGAACATGACCAGCAAATTATCGGCCAACGATGCAATCACGCCACCTGAAACCCAAAGGCTATGACCACAAACGCCTCTCGTGCCACCGAAGCCATCCCCTCTACGTGACCGAACGCGGTGCACCACCGACGCCGTACCACCCTAATAAAGCCGACCCCATATTCTTCCACTGAACCCTAAAACACCTTCAACCGCTCAACTCGATCAACAGAAAAATATACGCATCTTTTTCCATCAATCTACCATACTCTAGCCTCCTCTATGCCAAAATTCGAGCACCTAGTCATTGCCGCTCAACGGCAATAGACCAAAACCCAAAAAACATTCAACACCGAACAGCTCCGCGAATTCTGAACTAAAAATCACAATTTACCTTTTAAAATTCCTGGATTTCAAAGAAAATTCAGACTATATAAGTGAATTCGAA
The DNA here is from genome assembly GCA_030765085.1 of Allium cepa. Taxonomy (NCBI): domain Eukaryota; kingdom Viridiplantae; phylum Streptophyta; class Magnoliopsida; order Asparagales; family Amaryllidaceae; genus Allium; species Allium cepa. The sequence goes on from CM060946.1 coordinate 178,322,050, forward strand.
AATCATCATGCTTGAAATTTACCCGTTTTCTGATTTTCACTGTATTCTTAAATTTTGCAGAGTATTAACTAAAAATGTTCACTTGAAAATATTTTTAAAAACAAGAATACTATGTTATTAACAATTTCTCTTTAGTAATCAATGTCAAATTTTGATTATACAGGAAGATATGAATTATCTTGTGATGATGATGAGTCTGTTATTAACAACAGAGCACAAAAATATAATATCCAGAAACAAATTTGCAGGCAATATTATACTCATATACAAACATTTATATTCAAAACTCAAGCAAACATTATAGACTACAGGCAACAAATTTCATCACAAATCCATAAACTGTTTTTAAATAAAAAAGTTTACCCACCAATTATCAAGCAGAGAGCACGGTTTTATTGCATCTTTGTTTTCCTGGAACTTGTATTTGATCTGGTGTTGTTTACATGCTGATTTGATTACTGTTGTTAAATTTACTTGCTTGTTGTTTTGGATTTCTGTTGACTGAGTTCATCCTTGAATTTAGATTAGCTATTAAATTTACTGTTGAGAAGATTACTTGGTATACCATGTTGAGAAATAGTTATAGGTTTTGAAATCTTTTGATCAGATTGCATTCAAAACTGAAACTTTGCTACAGGCTTCGAAACTTCTTCAAAATTTAGTTTTGAATTTGTGTTGTTGATCTTCATTTTGATCACAGATTTGAAAACTTGAACTGATGGTATATTTCGTTTTGAATTTTCTTTTAAAATTTGATTTCAGTTTTTAGAAGAGAAGAAAGTTTGAACACAAATGATTTTTGCTAATTTTCTCTTAATACATTTTTAATAAATGTTTTCAAAAATAAACTAAACAATGCCACCTGTAATCTTAAGTTATTAGAATGTTTACAAGTGTAATTGTATGCTCTTAATAGTCTTACATATGTTTAATACCAAATATGATAATAATTTCTTATTTTTACAATTGTTTTTTTAAATTCATTTAAATTGACTACTTATTTATATTAACATGTTTTAATTCTTATTTCAATTTAGCTTTTAATGTTTATATATAAAAATTACCTTCATATAATTACATACTTTTATGTTTATTTATATATTATTAAAAAAATATTTTTCAAAGCTAAATTTTAAAGAAAGAAAATTTAAAAAGAAAAGAATATTGAATTAGATCTTATTTTAAAGTTTTCAAACCAAAAATATTATGCTTAAAATATATATGAAATAAACTTATTTCAAAAATAATTTTTAAAAGGAAACAAATTAAACTTTTATTATAATATAGTATTTAAAGCTATTATATTTTTTTTTTACAAAATAAATATTACTTTAATTACTTTTGAAAATATAAGATAGATTTTTAAATTAGCTTTTGAAAAGTTCCTACATTAAATTCAATCACAATCTTTCAATTCACAATATATATTCATATATATATATATATATATATATATTATAAATTTGAAAACATTTCTATTAAATTTAAATTGAAAACAAACTTCCTTTTCACAATGTATACAAACATATACATTATAAAAAGAATATATTAATTAGCTCAAAAAGATAAATTTATCAAATAAATATTTTTAACTTTGAAAAGAATAAAATTTGCCAAATTAAATTATCATTATTATAAATTTTGAAAAGATAACATTTGTCATATTAAACAATTATTAGTTTTTAAAAAGATAATTAGATTATTTAATCAATATTACACATTTTAAAATAATTATTAATGGAAATTATTAAATAAATATTGCCTAAATTTCCATGACATCACATTCCTCCTCACTTAAAGGAATTTCGACCCCAAAATTTAAAAGCGAAGATAATTTAATAATCCTACACAGATTTTAATTTTAAAATAACAAGCATATGCTATCAACCACAAACTAGAAACCATAATAACCAATTCAAACAAACAACACTAACTATCCAGACAAATTCTGGACAGAATTTTCTAGAGTTTCTCAGGTACAAACACCAGGATACTCGCTCTCCTGAATCTAAACTAGCTACACCACTCAGATCCAGAGCTCCTATATCTAGATCTATAATCTAAATAGGATATCGAACTACAAACAAGTCCTGTTCAACTTCTAAATCTCCTTAGATCTGCTGGTTCTAAAACAGTGATAGACCATACACGTACTCCCTTAGAGATACATGAAATACACTACGAATTCTAGCCATCCGAACTGGCAATTCAATCCGGTAGATCAAACACTTAACCTTAAAAGCATAAAGAAAGGTCCAATACTCTTCTGAGCAAGCTTCTAAACTTACCCAAATCTCATAGCTCTTACGATCGGTGAAAACTTACCTAAAATCAAATCTCCGACTTCGAATCCTGAATTCCTTTGTCTCTTATCCACAAAAATCTTCTACCGATCCTAGGCTGCCTTCAACCTTCTTGATCAACCAAACTTCGCAGATGCCTCTCGGATCAAATCTGAACCAAGAATTTAACGATCTCTGGATCCTACTCAATAAGATGGTTCACCCATGATCTGTGACGACCCTAATTTTTTTAACATTTGAAATGAAATAGTTAATTGATTTTAAATATTGAAAGTTGATTTTAAACTGGAAGTTCAAAATTAACTATGGATTTGGCAATTAAATTATTGAATCTAATTTATTGAAGTTGGGTAAAAATTTGAATTTTCAATTTTAAGCTTGTTAAAAAAATTTGATGGTTTAGAAAATTTATATTGATAATACTGAAGATAATAGAAGCTTCAGAATTGAATTTGAAGATGTTTTGTTCAGTATTGAAATTTTATCGTTTAAATCGATATTTAAAAATAGCCTTCCGAGGCACAGTCTTGGAATTCGACGAAACCAGTTCCATTGGATTCGTAATAGTTAGTTATTATCGGATTCCAATTTTCGTAGCAATCGGAGTTGTCGTTTGGCCCTGGCAACTCAAAACGCATAGAAACTGTTTTAATCGATTTAACTTAAAATTGATCGTTTACTTCCGTAACTTGTGCATATGATCGAATTAGCCTTTGAAACACGTTCCATTTTGTTTGGAATGGGGATAAAACCTTACGAACACCTAGCGGCACGCTTTGGTAGGGATTCGAGATTTTACCTGTGATATCGGGACAATTTGGAATTCTAAAATAAAAAATAAATAAAAAATATTATATATATATATATATTTCTCCATCAGAAGCAATTCCGTCATCTCACTGTGCCCTAGCCTATGCTAGCACGCGACAGCCCTTCCTCTCAACCAGTTCAAAGTTTCGTTGTAAATAATAATAAGATAAAAACGAAAACCCTTATCTTCGTTCAAAATCCACAGAGCTTCAAAGGAAAATTAGTAATGTCCTTCTTCATTTTCGAATCGTTCAACCTAAATGGAAGAAAAAAAAGAGACGTACGAACCCAATTCGAATGAAAGCAAGGTTGCGCACGAAGCTGGACATGGGAAGGATCACCACGTTCAACAAAATCAAGATTTAGTGAGGTTGAGCTTCATCCAGTCAAAGTTGGGGTGATCGTCTCAAGTCGCGATCGAGCTAGGGCTTGGGGCCATGTTCGTATCGGCAGGTCACAATTTTGTGAAGATGGGTTTCACGGGCTAGCTAGTGTCGACCGCGAAGGGGATGGCGGTGGTTGAGGGCCTCTCGAATCGTGGGCGGCAACACTCAGGTTTAGGCCGAGGCAGAGCTCGCGATTTGGGGGAAACATAGAGATAGGGGCGCTCACTCGTTAAAGGGGGAGGCTATTCTTTTGGTCGAAATCGAAGTAAGCAGGTGCAGGCTCGGGTTCGTCACGTCGACGGCAAGGGAGGGATTGAATACCAATCAGTAAGGTATACATGATTCATTTTAGTTTAATTAGAATAAATAAATACATACATATATATATTTGAAAATAAAATATATGCAGAAAGAAAAAAATTGGAATAGAATTTTGAAAGGAAGATTTGAAAATAAAATAAAATATTTGAAAGTTTATATGAATTAGATTTAAACAGTTGTTAAATACTAATAGATATGATTTTGGGAAAAGGAAGAAAATCTAGGAAATTTGTTGAAATAAAGTTATTTTGAATAAATCATTAGTTAATTAAATTTATAAAATGGAAAATTGAATTGTTCAATTTATTTCCAATCTTAATAAATTGTATAAATTATTTATACAAGGTCAAAATCGTGAAATCAAGTCAGAATGGAAATGGATTGCGAAACAAAAGCAAAGGTGAGATCTTCTCACTCAAAATTTTAATAATTGAAAATTTCATTTATTGATTGATGATTGAATTATGATAGTTAAATTTAATTGTTGACTGTGTGCTTGGGTAATTGATTTATACTAATTATTCACTGGATTATATTATATATATATATAGTAGTATATAGTATATATTGGAGTTCTTGATTTCCTGCATTGTATAGAGGATGAGACCCTATTGCGCCGCATAATAGCGGATGATATTTTGTAAATCCCATATACCGTGATATTCCACCTCGAAGTGGAATTGGTATTTAATTGTTGTGTTAACGTCTGTGGATGCAGGGAAAACAAGTTGGAGGGATCCAACTGTAGGATCGATTTCACCCTAGAGGGGGGTGAATAGGGTGATAGTGTTAATTATAAAAATTAATTGCGGAAGCTAATAAAATAATTTCAACACAGATCACAAAATATTACCAGCACAGAAATAAATAGCAAAATAATAAAATGCAGAAATAGAACGACACAGAATTTACCCAGCTTCGGCAAAACCCTGCCTACGTGCTGCCCCCAAGGTTTCTACTAGAAATTAGATAGTCTGACGCTTACAAACGTAAACTCGCGACACCCGCTATCGACTAAACCTAACTCTACGCACAAAACCCTGCCACAACTCAGCCACTGAGTTGTGAATTCTCAAACTATGCCTCGTAGTTTGTCCCCTAGTCACAGGACTAGAAATTTCAATGGTTTAAAAATTAAAATGCAAATTTAAAACAATTTTAAATACAAAACCCTAATTTATAAAACTAAACCCAAATAACAAGGTCGGCCCAAAATAAATTAATGATGTTAATTCCCCTTTCTCCTTATTATTTCTTTGGCCCGACTCGTCTGTGAAAATGGTTGCTTCGTCGTTCTAGTTCGTTCCTCAAAAATTAAGGCTTTGTTTAATTCTTTGAAGCGACCGCTTTCACTTGTAGATTGAATGGTTCTTTGTTTGCTTTCTTCGATTGATTTCTCGGCTGCTTCAAATTGTCGAGTGCGTTCAATTGGTTGAAGGATTGGTACGTGAAATTCCTTTTTCGATTTATACTTTTCTCGACTTTGATTCGAGTTGAATGTTCATGCTTTGTTGCTTGAACTCGAATGATTTGCCGATGACGATCTTAGGGTTTTTATATGGGTTCGTAACCCTAGATTTGCATTCGTACAAACATATTTGAATTTGTCAATTTCATTTGATCGGCCGTTCGATTTCTCTTGGATGATTGAGATTTAATTGACTTATTCAAATTGGTATTTTTTGATACTCCTTCCCACGGCTTTGATGTTTAACTTGGTCAATTATCTTGGCCACCATGATTTCGAATTTGACTTGTTCATACTTTGATTTCGATCATTTTTGGTTTCGTGAATTTCTCGTTGACTTCGGTATTGACTAACTTGATTTTTTACTTGATCAACCTTGATGTTGATTTGTGAATTCAACTCCATCTTCACTGATCGTGTTTACTTCAGCCATTTGATTTCTTAAAGCAAACTTCTGGATATTGATCGAACTGTACACTTGCTCGATTAAACTTTCAGTTCACGGCCATTATATCTTTACTGCCATGTTGTTGTTGGTCTGTAGCTCCATGTTTTGAGTTAAAACTTCATTGACCTGATGCTGCACTGTTCATTGCTTGGTGGTCTTGTGGCACTGCTTACTGTCATGTTCGCTGTGTCAATTACTTGGTGTTGTAGTTTCCTTTCTTGGAATTTAGCAGCTCGCATTTGTGTTGTAGCCTTGAGTTTATTTGCCTGTAGTGTTGTTGTGTCGGTCATATATGTTGAGGCGGCTGTTCTTCACGCATGTTTTGATTGCCATATCATATGCATTGATATCTGTAGCTTCTCGAGTCTCTGGTATCATTTTTGGTTTGCATTCTTGGTTGAGACTGGTCATTCCTTGTTGCTTGTGTTAAGTCTAGTTTATGTTGGTCTGGTTCCAGTTTGTTATTTGAATTTGAGACTTCCATTTGTTTTCAGTTGCATGCTGTATCATTTCTTTTCATTCTCTGATTTTTTGCACTTTGTATCATTTCTTTGGTTCAATGCTTATATATGTACATTGTGTCATTTGATCGCCGAGTCTTTGAGCATTGTTGTGTCACTTGATTCTTCTGAAGCTCGAGTTGCACACTGCTTCCTGACCTTTGTTGCCTCTGTTCATTGGGCTGCACATGTTTCATTTGCACTTGTTGCTTCCCTGACCTGTGCATTCCATTCTCGTGTGTTCATCTATGTAGTATATCCCGATGCTTGAATTTTGCTGTTGTACATTAATGTGCCACTTTGTGTATTTATGGTCTGATCATTATTTGGTCTTGCTTGCTTGATGGCATTTGATCTTGCCTGGTTTTTCCTTTGTTGGTTTGTGATGCACTTGTTTTGTACTTCACTGTACTGCATATTTATCACCATCTTGCTTGCATGCTTGAAGTCGTAGCCTGTACAACTGCCTCGTGTTGAATCCAGCTAATAGCTCGGGATTGACCTTGTGCGCGTGTTGTGATTTTATGTATATTGCATTTGAGTTGAACCCGGCTTTTCATTTGGGTTTGACCTGTGCTCACCTGTCCCTATATATCAATCAAGTATATATTTCGATGTGCACGGCCTTGTGGCATATACAGTGATACACTGTGTATGTCACAAGCTGTTCGTGTATGATGAATTCAAATTTAAATGATGACGAACAACCCAAATAACTGAGGCAAATATTATTTTCAAAAAATCACATTTAATTTTATATTGCAAAATATTTCTTTTTCAATTTTACCGCGTTAGTGAATATTTTTGCAGATTGCTCAGATGCTGGATTCTAACTGGAATGAAGTTGAAGATGAACTACGAGTGTGAGTGATATGTAGTGAGGAATTTATGTAAATTAGATTGTGATGTAATTAGAAATTGTATTGTAATTGAAATTGTATACGTATATAGTGAGAGCTTGAATTTGTACTATTCAAAAAATTGTAATAAATATTTGTTTGAATAAAATTTCTGTTTAAAATCAAACTCGGTGTTATTTAATTTTATTCAGCAAATATTTATTTAATCTATGAAAAATAAAATAGTACATTAACAAATACATTTAAACAAATATATATATATGTTTATTATCATCAAACAAAAATCATATAAGCGCATATTCAACAATCTCCCCCTTTTGATGATAACAAACATATATTTAAGATTTTGAATATGTTAAATGTATTTAATCATTGATATGCTCTAATTGCTCTCCCTATTTAAATGCTTCCTCTCTACGGAAAGCTCCCCCTACATATATGCATACGAATAAAAATATGCAAATGAACCTAGATGCAAATAGAAAATTATTTGACCTTTTCTTGATTTTATTTGACAAAATCTTAACTTTTCTCTACTCTTTTGTTATCAGCAAAACAATAATAGTGTTAAAGAAAATAGAAATAAGGTGATCGATATTAATTCAACATTAAAAATCAATTGAATATAAATATTAAATTTCAATAAAAAATCAAACAAAAATCATAAATATTTTGTTAGGCGCATATTCCACTTTTAAAATGATGGGAATTATGTCATCATATATAACCATACAGGTTTGTCTATTTGTGGTATATTTATATCAGGAATTTGAATATCCACTAACCATGCATAACCGTTAGGACTTTTAAATGAGATTAGTAGTATTCCAATTTTATTTAAAAAAATGAATTCAAGTATCTTCTAACCACGCATAACCGCAAGGACTTTTAAATGGGATTAGAATCAACTTGTTTATTTTAAAAATCAACTTTTGATATGCGTTCCATACATGCATAACCGCGAGGACTTTTAAATGAGCATGGAATACATAACAAATTCAAAGTAGTTCACCCATGCATAACCGTGAGGACTTTTAAATGAGAGTGAATACTTTGGTATTTATTTATTATTATATTTTTTTTACTATACAAATTTTTTCTATTATTTTAAAAAATGTAAAAATGAAAAACGAACGGTTCCTGTTTAAAGTACCACATATCGACAAACTATATAGAATTTTGATGAGTGATGGTCGTTAGAAATATGATAGAGATAGAGATGGTCATGGAATTTTTACCAACAAAAAGTTTCATAACTCTTTTTTAAATTTCTAAAGAAATTTTCTAATTATACTTTCTCGAGTTATAATATATGATAAATATCAACACTCATCACTTTTTCAATCACTATTTATCTTTTCGATAATTATTAGGGAGTCTGATTAGTCAAAATAGTCATTTAAAATCAAATTTAAAAATAATTATGAAATCAATTTTTCAAAATGACTAATCTGAAAATATGGTCAAAAATGATTTTATCGAAAGGGTTTTATAAGAAAATTTTCTACTATTTGAAATGAAAAATATGCAGATATTTTCTTTGCAAAAAGATGTAGTTACTAAATGTCTTAAAAATCACGTTCAACTAGTAATTCTTCTATCAACTAGATTACCAGTGTAATCTGCATCAGAATTTCTCTTTCACTCAAAATCATCATTAATTGAATTTGATCAACCAAACCATAACGTGTTCACAAAAAAATTTTAAACTCAATTTTAACAGCAATTTAAATGACATTCTCTTGAATTTGAATTGAAGCCGTGAAAATAATCAAAAACCATGAATATAGAGTTAGCCGTATTATAACCAAATGTATTATTCAACAAAACACTACTTTTGATCCAAACTAGTAAAGAGAATTTTATAGTGTTTTTGGCATAAAAATATAATTTGGCCAACTATGTTGAATAAGTCAGAATCAAAATCCTCATTTTTTTTTATCATCACATTATTGGCTGATTTAATTCAGAATATGGTGCAAATTATCACATTTAATATATCGTTCAAATAAATATACCATTACCTGTTTTACCTTTACGATATTTTTGTTGTTGTCCATTGTGATTCTGTCACCTTTATACTAGGCTAAGGAACTTTGTTTTGTCGCCCGTTGTGTTTCTGGAACAGCCAAAAATCCAGAGAACACTGTTGTTGTTCCTTAGCCTGCCACCACACCTACACGGGAAAAGATTTATGTGACCTATTTGTTTTTATAGGTCCATGGTTGTTAGTGGTAGAAAATTTTGAAAAACAATTTTGTAAAGACCCAAAACTATTTATAATTGTTCCCTTCGGCACCCAAATTTGTTTAACTTTGAGAGATTTTATATTTGTGCCTTTTGGAACCCAAATCGGTATAGTTTTCACATGTTTGGGTTTATACCAACAATTATTGTGATTGTTTCCATATTTTCTACAAATCGTGCACATAGAATTAAGTTGATTAATATTGCTTTCAACAATTTTCGAACTACTATATCCAAGTCCTTGTCTAACCGTATTAACAGTTTAATTTCCTAATAGCATATTCAACGATTTTTCACTTTTTGAAAATTTATCTAAAGTCGTTGACAATTGTTGGACTTGTGTTTTGAGAGATTCATTTTCGTTTAACAATCGTGTGCACTTTTTAATAGAATTCTCTCTCCTAGTATTTTCATTCTCTTTTAAAATCAGAATTTCATTTTCAAGCGATTTCATTTTAATTTCCGATTTTTTTAATTTCTTCATCAAATGTTGGGAATCCTACTTTGATAGGTTTTAACTAATTGGTCAAGTTGTTCATTTAATTCTATCAAAGTAACTTTTTATGATTCAAGTTTAGCATATTTCTCCCTAAGTCGTTCAAAACAGCCATTTACTTCATGGAAATAAATAAGTAATTCAGAGTGAGTTAGTTTTGATACCTCGCTTGGCTCATCATCGTCGCTGTCAGTTATATTTCCATGAAGGCACATACCTGCTTTCTCACTCTCACTGCTAGTACTTTGATTATCTTCATCACTTATATTCCACGTGGCTGTAGCATATCTCCGTTTTGATTTCTTTTCAAAATCGCGTTGAAATTGGGGATAATTGGGCTTGATATCATAGGGTTTGTTGCAAATGATCCCGTGTTCTTCCGAGTTGTCTTGTGCTTTGATTATTCTGCTTTTTAATTTTTAATTTAAAGCTGGATTTCCGTATTTGTGGTTCCACCTTTTGAATTTCTTCATTATTAATGCCAGCTCAGCTGCTCCATCATCATCATCCTCATCACAACTGCTTTTTACCAATCTTGTTAAGCACATTTCTTTAACTGAGTCGGTTGTGGAGGACTTCTCATTCCTATTGACTTTTGCACCGTATATTGCAATAAAAGTATTCCATATTTCCTGTGCATTTTCACAATGAGAAATGAAATTAAAATTATCTTGATTAATATGAGAATATAATATATGCATAGCAAGAGCATTAATCGAGATAATTTTCTCGTCATTTATATTACACCCATTTTCAATAATATTCCAACATTTAATATTAAAAGATTCTAAATAAAATTCCATTTTCAATTTCCAATTCAAAAAATCTGTTCCATCGAAAATAGAATGAATAATATTGGAACAACCCTCAACAAAAGTATTATTAAAAGAAGCAATTTTTAAAATTCAAATTTTTAAAACAAAACCGATTTTTGAAACATGAATTTTTAAAACAAAAATTGACTTCTATTCCTAGGTCCGATACCACTTGTAGGATCGATTTCACCCTAGAGGGGGAATGAATAGGGAGATAGTGTTAATTATAAAAATAAATTGCGGAAGCTTATAAAATAATTTCAATGCAGATCACAGAATATTACTAGCACAGAAATAAATAGCAGAATAATAAAATGCAGAAATAGAACGACACGGAATTTACCCAGCTTCGGCAAAACCCTGCCTACGTGCTGCCCCCAAGGTTTCTACTAGAAATTAGATGGTCAGACGCTTACACACATAAACTCGCGACACCTGCTATCGACTAAACCTAACTCTACGCTCAAAACCCTGCCACAACTCAGCCACTGAGTTGCGAATTCTCAAACTACGCCACGTAGTTTGTCCCCTAGTCACACGACTAGAAATTTCAACTGTATAAAAATTAAAATGCAAATTTAAAACAATTTTAAATACAAAACCCTAATTTATAAAACTAAGCCCAAATAACAAGGTCGGCCCAAAATAAATTAATGATGTTAATTCCCCTTTCTCCTTATTATTTCTTTGGCCTGACTCGTCTGTGAAAATGGTTGCTTCTTCGTTCTCGTTCGTTCCTCAAAAATTAGGGCTTTGTTTAATTCTTTGAAGCGGCCGCTTTCACTTGTAGATTTAATGTTGCTTTGTTTGCTTTCTTCGATTGATTTCTCGGCTGCTTCAAATTGTCGAGTGCGTTCAATTGGTTGAAGGATTGGTACGTGAAATTCCTTTTTCGATTTATACTTTTCTCAACTTTGATTCGAGTTGAATGTTTATGCTTTATTGCTTGAACTCGAATGATTTGCCGATGATGATCTTAGGGTTTTCATATGGGTTCGTAACCCTAGATTTGCGTTCGTACAAACATATTTGAATTTGTCAATTTCATTTGATTGGCCGTTCGATTTCTCTTGGATGATTGAGATTTAATTAACTTATTCAAATTCGTATTTTTTGATACTCCTTCCCACGGCTTTGATGTTTAACTTGGTCAATTATCTTGGCCACCACGATTTCGAATTTGACTTGTTCATACTTTGATTTCGACCATTTTTGGTTTCGTGAATTTCTCGTTGACTTCGGTATTGACTAACTTGACTTTTTACTTGATCAACCTTGATGTTGGTTTATGAATTCAACTCCGTCTTCATTGATCGTGTTTACTTCGGCCATTTGATTTCTTAAAGTAAACTTCTGGATATTGATCGAACTGTACACTTGCTCGATTTTACTTGCTGTTCACGGCCATTATATCTTTACTGCCATGTTGTTGTTGGTCTGTAGTTCCATGTTTTGAGTTAAAAATTCATTGACTTGATGCTGCATTGTTCACTGCTTGGTGGTCTTGTGGCACTTCTTACTGTCATGTTCGTTGTGTCACATACATGGTGTTGTAGTTTCCTTTCTTAGAATTCAGCAGCTCGCATTTGTGTTGTAGCCTTGAGTTTATTTGCCTGTAGTTTTGTTGTGTTGGTCATATATGTTGAGGCTGCTGTTCTTCACGCATGTTTTGATTGCCATATCATATGCACTGATATCTGTAGCTTCTCGAGTCTCTGGTATCATTTTTGGTTTGCATTCTTGGTTGAGACTGGTCATTCATTGCTGCCTAGGTTAAGTCTAGTTTATGTTGGTCTGGTTCCAGTTTGTTATTTGAATTTGTGACTTCCATTTGTTTTCAGTTGCATGTTGTATCATTTCTTTTCATTCTCTGATTTTTTGCACTTTGTATCATTTCTTTGGTTCAATGCTTATATATGTACACTGTGTCATTTGATCGCCAAGTCTTTGAGCATTGTTGTGTCACTTGATTCTTCTGAAGCTCGAGTTGCACACTGCTCCCTGACCTTTGTTACCTCTGTTCATTGGGCTGGACATGTTTCATTTGCACTTTGTTGCTTCCCTGACCTGTGCATTCCGTTCTCGTGTGTTCATCCCTGTAGTATATCTTGATGCTTGAATTTTGCTGTTGTACATTAATGTGCCTCTTTGTGTATTTATGGTCTGATCATTATTTGGTCTTGCTTGCTTGATGGCATTTGATCTTGCCTGGTTTTTCCTTTGTTGGTTTGTGATGCACTTGTTTTGTACTTCACTGTACTACATACTGATCACCATCTTGCTTGCATGCTTGAAGTCGTAGCCTATACAACTACCCTGTGTTGAATCCAGCTAATAACTCGGGTTTGACCTTGTGCGCGTGTTGTGATTTTATTTATATTGCATTTGAGTTGAACCCGGCTTTTCATTTGGGTTTGACCTGTGCTCACCTGTATATGTAAATCAATCAAGTGTATATTTCGATGTGCACGGCCTTGTGGCATATGCAGTGATACACTGTGTATGTCACAAGCTGTTCATGTATGATGAATTTAAATTTAAATGATGACCAACAACCCAAATAACTGAGGCAAATATTATTTTCAAAAATTAACATTTTATTTTATATTGCAAAAATATTTCTTTTTCAATTTTACCGCGTTAGTGAATATTTTTGCAGATTGCTCAGATGCTGGATTCTAACTGGAATGAAGTTGAAGATGAACTACGAGTGTGAGTGATATGTAGTGAGGAATTTATGTAAATTAGATTGTGATGTAATTAGAAATTTTATTGTAATTGAAATTGTATATACGTATATAGTGAGAGCTTGAATTTGTACTATTCAAAAAATTGTAATAAATATTTGTTTGAATAAAATTTCTGTTTAAATTCAAATTCTGTGTTATTTAATTTTATTCAGCAAATATTTATTTAATATATGAAAAACAAAATAGTACATTAACAAATACATTTAAACGAATATATATATGTTTATTATCATCAAACCAAAATCATATAAGAGCATATTCAACACCAACTGGATTCCTTAAATATTGAATTTGTTTCATATTGTGTGCTGATTATTTATAATCTGTGTATGGCCATTTGTTATTGAAACAGTTGAAGGCTACAATTTAGCCAAATATATTTTTGGTATTGTAGGATACCAGGAATAAATAAAATTTGATTTTTGAAATTTAGTAGAAATTTATAGTAAATTAATTTTAGAAAATTGAATAAATTTAAAAGAAGGAATTTGTTTCAAAAGATAATGAAATTGGTGTTAAAATAAATTTAGAAATCAAATTTTGGAAATTGATTTGTTATTTGAAAATAAACTTGGAAATCATAGAATTTAATTCAGTGCTGAAAATGAATATTTAGAAATCGATTTAAAAATCGTATATCAAGGGACATTTAGAAGTTTAAATTCATAATGGAATTTTATAAAAGAAAGGGGAATTGGTTTAAAAAAATAAAAGTATGGAAAGGCACTTACAGATTTGGAACGTAAATTTAAAGTAAATCCAGAAGGATTTATAAATTGATTTGAATGAACCATTTTAGAATGGAAGGTGTACTTTCCCTGGAAAGCCGAGTATGTTTTCAATATAGTCTAAATATGTAATTGAAGTTGTAAAGATGGTTTTAAGGAAAGATTATTTTGGAGAAATTATTTATTTGGGTTATTTTGAAAAATCTTTAAAGTATAGATTTATTTTTATTTATTATAGAAGTAATTAATTAAAGATTTAATTGATATTTGTTTTAAAGAATGGATATCTAAATAGTACTACCCTATCTACTAATTTTATTTTAAAATTAGTTTGGCCTTGAATTTTTGTACGAGATTTCTATATAGTATTTTCATAACTAATTTTTAAGTAAGTGTTTTAAAATAGTTTTGTTTTAACTATTTCCAAGTAAGTATTTATGTTTGGATAAGTAATTTAAATTATTGTAAAGTATTTTAACTCGGCAGACCTTCAGTAGAAACAAGTGATATCGGGAATCTTATTCCACGAGTGAAAAATGATTTGAAATTTGTTTTCAAAGTTTTGAAATGTGGAATCCAGTAATTTTTGTAAATGTTGATTGATAGTTAAATAACCGACTATCAACATTGGCCTTTAAATGGCATTTGAATTTCGATGCGACCGGGGGTCGCATTCCAAGTGGATATTCGAAAACTACATCGAACATGTGTGATTGTGATAGATCTTTTGTTTAAAAAGATCAAAGTGGAAATTGTTGTGATTTGTTTGAAAATCTGAATGAACACTTATTTTTAAAAATAAGCGCTCATTATTCGGATTAGCTGGGAGAGGACTTTGTGTCATAAATCCCATTCCGAATAATGATAAGACGAAATGGGTTTGCAATTGAAGACGGTGTTGAAGACTGGGTATTTTCGAAAGAGAAAGGATTACTTGTCGAATGTCTCTGCACCGGGTTGCTCCGGTATAGAGATTTTATCACCTTTGCGATGGGGATTCCGGACGTGATTCGTGAATATCCGGATTTGCAAGGGCTTCTTTGAAGTGCCTTCAGTTCCGTTCGATCCCAGAATGGACTTGTATGGATGTGTGTCTGACGTTACACTTTGAGATGTAAAGTTGGTTTCTATCAAATACATTTCTGTTGATGGCGGAGAATTTATTCTCTTAGCTTAACAACCTTCTCTAAGATGTACGAGCTCAGAGGTTATGTAGTTGATCGTTACTAGTGATACTTTCCCAATTTGGTAATGTGGCATAGAAGTGCTGCTGATCATTTGTTGATCAAAGAATGACTTTGTGAAAAGTGTAGCTTTGTGCACGAGGCCTCATCGGACCTCACACCCCGGAAATGGTCAAAATATGAAAGATGCGGCAGGGTTATGAGGGTCGCGCCCTTCAGGGTATGTCATTTCCTTTTGGAAAAGGGTGGTGTCGGGTATGGAGCCCTGATATTTAACCTTTGTGGTTACTGCAAATACTTTTCTTTGTGGTTGTTGGTATAGAGGATCCTCGGATAAAGGTCCCAAAGGACCGGGGGATGGCATACTCGTGCAGTAATTGACTAGTCACCGAGGTAACCCGGCCTTGTGTTGGCAGAGAGCTGGTTAAGTTCTCGGGACGTCCCTCCAGAGGCGTACCCATGTGGCAGTAGGAAGTTCCTTAGCCTGACCATTTGTTGGAAATCCAAACTCCAATAAGCTCCTTGTACGGTTTTAGTTGTATAACCTGCCATTTACTTATGGTGGTCACCACTGTTTAGATGGTAGCTATAGTAGGCATAATTCAGAATGTCTATGCTGGCTAAGATTAATATTATACTTTCGAAATGTTTCTTGCACTATGCACTAATAATAATATCGAATGGATTTTGGGTATTAAGCAAGTTTGACTACCATAAGGAGAAATCTCCTCCAATTCTGCGTTTGCATTGTGTGTGTGGCGGGAGGCCTTATGGTAGTTTCGTTTTCCAAAAGCATAGCGGATTTCTTTTTATTTTCTTTGTGAAAATAACTGTTGTAAGATCTCACACCAGTCCCATGACTGACCTGGAGTTTATTGTTCCCTTTCGAAACTCTAGGTGCCCACAATTTTCCACACGGGTACCCTAGAGTTAGGTTATCATTATTCGGGAGCAATGTCAAGAAGTTGCTATGGAATCAGGAGTTGGAGCTGGATGGCGAGGCGTATCACTTATATATGTAATATTTCGTTTCGCTGTTTATTGTTGTACACTCTGATCATGTAATGTGATGTAATGTAATAACTTATATAGTGATTCTATTTAAGGATATTTATTTATATATTATATTTGTTCCGCTGCGAAATTTGTGATTTTGTTATTTTTTTTGTTTCTTCTTTCTTCTTCTTCTACCTCTTCTTCTTTAAACCCTAACGATTTGGTTTTCCGGCACTCGACTGTTCGGCATTCGATACAGTGGACGTATTGATGTCGACTTTCGGGCGTCGAAAAAATTGGGTCGTTACAATTTGGTATCAGAGCATTTGGTTAAGCGACAACCCTGGCTCTGTTGGGTGTTACTCATTAGAGATAGAGTCAGTAGTACTCTAGAATGAGTGTGAGATGATAGATATGAGCGCGTATTTGTTAGTGAAAATAAACTTTGTTTTTATATTGTGTTGACTTATCGGTTGATTGTCTATAGATTCTGCTCGGTGCAGTTTGGCCAACTATTTCGATAGGGGTTTCTAAACTCTTAAACAAGATAAACCGACACGGTGTTGTTCTAAAATCGGGTAAATGAGATAATTTTACCCCAAACTATTTTCATATATAAAAGAAATAAATTTTCTATAGATTATTATAATATATGGTTGCTTGGTTGTTGGGAAGAGATAATTTTAAATTATTATTATCGTTGTATGAAGGACTGAAATCAAAACCAAAAGCTAAGAAAATAAAAATCGAACTTGGGAAAAAAAATGAAAAATAAAATAAAATGGATTGAATCCAAGCAAACTAATATGATAATTAATTAATTCATGAAATAGGAAAGCTGAATTAGTTAAATTAAAATTTGAATTGTGAGTTAAATAAAAAATGGTTTGAATTTGCAGATAATTTCAAGTAGGTAGAAATAAATTTAAAATTTCCTTGTTATTGATAAAATGAATTCGAGATAAATTGAGAATTGAAATTTGAAATTAAAAATGGATAAGTGAATAAAACTAATTTAATTAAATTAGTCGATGGAATGGATTTGATAAATGAAAATCAAATCAAGGATTTAAGTTGGAAGTATCACAAGGAAAAAAAATTGAGTTTTGAATTATAATAACTTGACGAAAATAAATAACTTAAGTAAATATTGGATAAAAGCTCGACGTAAGTAAAATTGTGAAATGGTTGTTGTCAAGTTTTATGGAATGGTTTTGAATGAAACTTGTTTGATTAATGAAATGCAAAATGAATTGAATGGAATCAATTGGAAATGAAATGGAATAAGGTGTAAATTGAGTTGGTATCAATTTAAATTAGTTATAAACTAGATATGATATGATATTCTATTTAGTGAATATCATCGAATTTGCATAGAAATGGACGTAATTTGACGCAAATGAGATTGCATAAAATCCTAGGAGTTAAGGAAAGCCAATAAAAATTAATTTTTGAATCAATTGAAATGAATATGAGTTCTTTTCGGTTAAAAACGAATTGAATGAAAGAAAGTGTGTTGTAAACCATTGAAATTGAATGGAAATGATGTGTGATTTAGTTGTAAGCAACTAAAATTGTATCGAAACCGTATAAATTGCTAATGGAAATAATTTTGAATATTTTGATTGTGAAAACTATGTGTTTACTATTGAAAATGAGTGAAATGTAAATGAATTTCCTATATATGTCACTTACGTGTTTAAATTGAGTAAGTACAGGTACAAGGAGGCTGTTTGGCTGGATTTGATTGCGCAAAAATGCTAATTAAATAAGCCGCTTGCTTAAAAATGCTAAATAAGGTACACCTACGCAATAAAAATAGGAAATATGAACTGTTTTTGTTTTTTCGACCGGGTGGGTTGATGTATATATATATTTATATCTCTTGTCAAATTGCAAAAGCTCCACCATACAAAGGGGACTCTGCCAAAACTTTTCGAAAATTTTGGAAGATAGAAAAAATTTAGGAAATTTTTTTGCTAGCGACAAATGATTTCAAATTGGAAATTAAAGTAAATTAGTGAATGAAACTAAATTAAAATAATAATATGAATCAGTTATAATTGAAAGATGAAATTCAATATTCAGAGTTGAAGATAAATTGAATTCATATGGTAATGGGAAAACTAATTGAATAGAAATAGATATGAAAACTTCTGCAAGAAAATGTATAAAGTGATTTTAAAGGCTATGAATGGATATTATTGCTAAGTAGGATATATAGGTATTATAAAGAGTAAGGAAAATTGGTTTGATTTCTGAAGATAAATTTGAATTCCTCGACAAAAAGGTATGTATTTCAATTTCAGTATGAAATTTGGTGATTTTCTTGTCTAGCTACTTGGCATTTTGTTTTCTTTTTGAAATCTGGGGGCCTGTGGTGCCATTTTTTAGTCGTACCGAGCTAACCGCGCAAAGGAGATGCTGGCGAAATTTTTCGAAAATTTAAGGTGTTAGAATTTTTTTGAGAAAGTTTAAAATTTGAATTTAAATTTAAATTGTTAAAGAAAACAATGTAGTTTGGAACTTATGGTAGAATTTGGAAAGTTAATTGAATTAATGACGAACCTTAAATAAAAAAATTTGTTTTGGAAAGTTGATAAAACTATTTGATTTGGAAAATATTAAACGGGTGAGGATCGTTCTTCTTTACTAGTAATTTCGGAACGTAATTCTTTTAAGGGGGAAGGATGTGACGACCTGGAAATTTTAACATTTGAAATGAAATAATTAATTGATTTTAAATATTGGAAGTTGTTTTTAAATTGGAATTTCAAAATTAACTATGGATTTGGCAATTTAATTATTGAATCTAATTTATTGAAGTTGGGTAAAAATTTGAATTTTCAATTTTAAGCTTGTCAAAAATAATTTGATGGTTTAGAAAATTTATAATGATAATACTGAAGATAATAAAAGCTTCAGAATTGAATTTGGAGATGTTTTTTTCAGTATTGAAATTTTATCGTTTAAATCGATATTTAAAAATAGCCTTCTGAGGCAGAGTCTCGAAATTCGACGAAACTAGTTCCATTGGATCCGTAATAGTTAGTTATTATCGGATCCAATTTTCGTAGTAATCGGAGTTGTCGTTTGGCCCTGGCAACTCAAAACGCATAGAAACTGTTTAATCGATTTAATTTGAAATTGATCGTTTACTTCCATAACTTGTGCATATGATCGAATTAGCCTTTGAAACATGTTCCATTGTGTTCGGAATGCAGATAAAACCTTACAAACACCCAGCGGCATACTTTGGTAGGGATTCGAGATTTTACCTGTGATATCGGGACGATTTGGAATTTTAAAATAAAAAATAAAAAAATAAAAAAAATAAAAAAATATATTATATATATTTATTTCTCCATCAGCAGCAACTCCATCATCATACTGTGCTGCTAGCACGCGACAGCCCTTCCTCTTAATCAGTTCAAAGTCTCGTTGTAAATAATAGTAAGATAAAAACTAACACCCTTATCTTCGTTCAAAATCAACATAGCTTCAAAGGAAAATTAGTAATGGCCTTCTTCATTTTCGAATCGTTCAACCTAAAAGGAAGAAAAAAAAGAGACGTATGAATCCAATGAATGAAAGAAAGGTTGCGCACAAAGCTGGACATGGTGAGGATCACCTCGTTCAACAAAATCAAGATTTAGTGAGGTCGAGCCTTATCCAGTCAAAGTTGGGGTGATCGACTCGAGTCGCGATCGAGCTAGGGCTTGGGGCCATGTTCGTATCGGCAGGTCACAATTTTGTGAAGATGGGTTTCGCGAGCTAGCTAGCGTCGACCGCGAGGGGATGGTGGTGGTTGAGAGCCTCTCGAATCGTGGGCGGCGACACTCAGGTTTAGGCCCAGGCAGCGCTCGCGGTTTGGGGGAAACGCAGAGATAGCGGCGCTCACTCATTAAAGGGAAGGCTATTTTTTGGTTGAAATCGAAGTAAGCAGGTGCAGGTTCGGGTTCGTCATGTCGACGGCAAGGGAGGGATTGAATACCCGTCAGTAAGGTATACATGATTCATTTTAGTTTAATTTGAATAAATATACATATATATATTTGAAAATAAAATATATGCAGAAAGAAAAAAATAGGAATAGAATTTTGCAAGGATGATTTGAAAATAAAATAAAATATTTGAAAGTTTTTATACGAATTAGATTTAAACGATTGTTAAATATTAATGGATATGATTTTGGGAAAAGGAAGAAAATCTAGGAAATTTGTTGAAATAAAGTTATTTTGAATAAATCATTAGTTAATTAAATTTGTAAAATGGAAAATTGAATTGTTCAATTTATTTCGAATATTAATAAATTGTATAAATTATTTATACAAGGTCAAAATCGTGAAATCAAGTCAGAATGGAAATGGATTGCGAAACAAAAGCAAAGGTGAGATCTTTTCACTCAAAATTTTAATAATTGAAAATTTCAGTTATTGACTGATGATTGAATTATGATAGTTAAATTTAATTGTTGACTGTGTGCTTGGGTAATTGATTTATACTAATTATTCACTGGATGATATTATATATATAGTAGTATATAGCATATAATCGAGTTGTTGATTTCCTGCATTATATAGCAGATGAGACCCTATTACGCCGCATAATAGAGGATGATATTTTATAAATCCCATATACCGTGATATTCCACCTCGAAGTGGAATTGGTATTTAATTGTTGTGTTAACGTCTGTGGATGCAGGGAAAAAAGGTTGGAGGGATCCAACTAGATTCCTCAAATATTGATTTTGTTTCATATTGTGTGTTGATTATTTATAATCTGTGTGTGACCATCTGTGATTGAAACAGTTGAAAGCTACAATTTAGCTAAATATATTTTTGGTATTGTAGGATACTAGGAATAAATGAAATTTGATTTTTGAAATTTAGTAGAAATTTATAGTAAATTAATTTTAGAAAATTGAATAAATTTAAAAGAAGGAATTTGTTTCAAAAGATAATGAAATTGGTGTTGAAATAAATTTAAAAAACAATTTTTGGAAATTGATTTGGTATTTGAAAATCAATTTGGAAATAAATTTAGAATTTAATTCGGTCCTGAAAATGAATATTTAGAAATCGATTTAAAAATCGTATATCAAGGGACATTTAGAAGTTTAAATTCATAATGGAATTTTATAAAAGAAAGGGGAATTTGTTTCAGAAAATAAAAGTATGGAAAGGAATTTACAGATTTGGAACGTAAATTTAAAGTAAATCTTGAAGGATTTATAAATTGATTTGAATGAACCATTTTAGAATGGAAGGTGTACTTTCCCTGGAAAGCCGAGTATGTTTTCAATATAGTCTAAATATGTAATTGAAGTTGAAAAGATGGTTTTAAGGAAAGATTATTTGGAGAAATTATTTATTTGGGTTATTTTGAAAATCTTTAAAGTAAAGATTTATTTTTATTTATTATAGAAGTAATTAATTAAAGATTTAATTGATATTTGTTTTAAAGAATGGATATTTAAATAGTATTACTCTATCTACTAATTTTATTTTAAAATTAGTTTGGCCTTGAATTTTTGTATGAGATTTCTATATAGTATTTTCATAACTAATATTTAAGTAAGTGTTTTAAAATAGTTTTATTTTAACTATTTCCAAGTAAGTATTTATGTTTGGATAAGTAATTTAAATTATTTTAAAGTATTTTAACTCGCCAGACCTTCAGTGGAAACTAATAATATCAGGAATCTTATTCCGCGAGTGAAAAATGATTTGAAATTCGTTTTCAAATTATTGAAATGTGGAAACCGGTAATTTTTGCAAATGCTGATTGATAGTTAAATAACCGACTATCAATATTGGCCTTTAAATGGCATTTGAATTTCGATGCGACTGGGGTTGGATTCCAAGTGGATATCCGAAAACCACATCAAACCTGTGTGATTGTGATAGATCTTTTGTTTAAAAAGATCCAAGTGGAAATTGATTTGATTTGTTTGAAAATCTGAATGAACGCTTATTTTTAAAAATAAGCGCTCGTTATTCGGATTACCCGGGGGAGGACTTTGTGTCATAAAACCCATTCCGAATAACGATACGACGAAATGGGATTGCAATTGAAGACGGTGTTGAAAACTGGGTATTTTCGAAAGCGAAAGGATTACCTGTCAAATGTCTATGCACCGGGTTGCTCCGGTATAGAGATTTTATCACCTTTGTGATGAGGATTCCAGACGTGATTCGTGAATATCCGGATTTGCAAGGGTTTCATTGAAGTGCCTTCGGTTCCGTTCGATCTCGGAACAGACTTGTATGGATCTGTGTCAGACGTTACACTTTGAAATGTAAAGCTGGTTTCTATCAAATACATTTCTGTTGGTGGCGGAGAATTTATTCTCTTAGCTTAACAACCTTCTTTGAGACGTACGAGCTCAGAGGTTATGTAATTGATGGTTACTAGTGATACATTCCCAATTTGGTAATGTGGCATACGAAGTGCTACTGATTATTTGTTGATCAAAGCATGACTTTGTGAAAAGTGTAGCTTTGTGGACGAGACCTCATCGGACCTCACATCCCAGAAATGGTCAAAACAGGAAAGATGCGGCAAGGTTACGACGGTCGCGCCCTTTAGGGTATGTCATTTCCTTCTAGAAAAGGGTGGTGTCAGGTATGGAGCCCTGATATTTAACTTTTGTGGTTACTGCAAATACATTTCTTTGTGGTTGTTGGTGTAGAGGATCCTCGGATAAAGGTCCCAATGGACCGGGGGATGGCATACTCGTGCAGTAGTTACCTAGTTACAGAGGTAACCCGACCTTTTGTTGGCAGAGAGCTGGTTAAGTTCTCGGGACGTCCCTCCAGAGGCATACCCATGTGGCAGTAGAAAGTACCTTAGCCTGACTATTTGTTGGAAATCCAAACTCCAATACGCGCCTTGTACGGTTTTAGTTGTATAACCTGCCATTTACTTATGGTGGTCACCACTGTTTAGATGGTAGCTATAGTAGGCGTAGTTCGAAATGTCGATGCTTGCTAAGATTAATATTATACTTTAGAAATGTTTCCTGCACTATGCACTAATAATAATATCGAAAGGATTTTGCGTATTGAGCATATTTGACTATCATAAGAAGAAATCTCCTCCAATTCTACGTTTGCATTGTGTGTGTGGCGGGAGGCCTTATAGTAGTTTCATTTTCCAAAAGCATAACGGATTTCTTTTTATTTTCTTTGTGAAAATAACTGTTTTAAGATCTCACACCAGTCCCACGACTGACCTAGAGTTTATTGTTCCCTTTCTAAACTCTGGGTGCCCACAATTTTCCATACAGGCAGCCTAGAATCAGGTTATCATTATTCGGGAGCAATGTCAAGAAGTTGTTGTGGAATCAGGAGTTTGAGCTGGATGGCGAGGCGTATCACTTATATATGCAATATTTCTTTCCGCTGTTTGTTGTTGTACACTCTGATAATGTAATGTGATGTAATGTAATAGCTGATTTAGTGAATCTGTTTAAAGATATTTATTTATCTATTATATTTGTTCCGCTGTGCAATGTGAGATTCTGTTATTGTTTCTGTTTCTTCTTTTCTTCTTCTTCTTCTACCTCTTCTTCTTTAAACCCTAACGGTTTGGTTTTCTGGCACTTGACTGTTTGGTATTTGATATAGTGGACGTATTAGTATCGACTTTCGGGCATCAAAAAAATTGGATCGTTACAAGATCCATCAAAATCCACCACACAAACTCCACTACAACCGTCAGAATACTACAAACATACCTCTCCTATTCGGAAAAGAAAAACAAAACATGTGCACTAGACAACCAAGCCTTCAGATCCCGAATGAATTTCCTGAACACAAGCTTTCGACAAATCCGAGGTTGCTTCTATTCTAGAATAGCTGTCACCTTGCTTCCGCTGCACAACTCTGATCTGAGGAATATAAGGATGCTGTTGATGAACACAAGCATAGATTTGATCAACTCACCCCGGAAACATTATTCATCAAATTCCATAAAATCTCAGTGACCTATCCGATTCGGTCACACATAACACAGCAAAAATCCAACCAAAAAACAAGATCCAATCAATTCTGACTGCTTCACAAAAACCTCCCTCTTACTAGGCTGAACCACAGGTAGTGCTCCAAGAACCAAGTCGATACAGATCTCAATCTCCTGATACGAATGCAAACATTGACTTCCTCGAAGATATCCATAAAATATCAAACCACTTCGATAGCTCTCACATCCTCTAGAGATGCCTCAGTCTCAAACAAAGATTACTAAGAGAACTTCCGAACCGTCGCAAGTCACTTTTGCGATTCTACCCAGTTCAGATTCCAAAGAAACTATTCTCTCTTCACAATTCAGAACAGCTTAAAACCTCCCAAAAGAAGAAACTAGTGGTCCACCCCAACCACAACATCATACCCTACTGAGCTTCTGGAAGAAATGGGCAAGGCCTCACCATCTGCCTGGCCTACTGACAAAAGAATCACAAAGACCCTTGAACCATCGAAGAAACAGACTACTCTACTGCTTCCAGACTTTACCTCTAGGATACTGCTAAACCAAGAGACCTTCCTGACCGCACACTCAACACCTCCGAGCTGCTACTGCTGCCAAAGACTTCCTTATCCAAAAGCTCCGCGAATCATAAAATTATATCAGCCAACTCCACAAAAGAGTCTTCAAGATGGCCGATATCTCAAGAAATTCGGATTCAAACCAAGCACAAACACCTTTCTGAACTGAGTCTCAAACTCCACTACAGACAAGACTCCTTCCTATGGTTGCCAAGATACCATCATTCAACATTTTTGACCGATCCAAATTCTAGAAAATCCGCTCGCACGAGCACAACCAAGCTTACATTCCAAAGATAGACTGCGATCCTTGAAAAGGTTTCCTTTAGATATTAATGAAATCCTTACACTATGTTGCAAAGCTTACACATGATGCCTAATACTGCCCTGGCTGATACACTTCCAACCTCAATACTCAGACTTCTTCTACTTATGGTAGTCGTGCTATACACACCACTACATCTCCTACATCTAGAACTTATATTGGAAAACCCGAACAGGTAACCAACAAAATAGGTAGGTGTATATATGTGTGTGTGTGTATATAATACAAGTGCGCTCTCTCAAGAAAGAAATCACTTCAAAGCCTAGGTATTCACTCAACCTAGCACTTTGATACCACAATGTAACGACCCGCCTTTCATTCCATAGAAAGACGCATCATTAAGAAGAAAGAAAAGGATAGAAAAGAGAAAAGATAGAAAAGAAGAACCAAACAACATCAGATTCTCACAGCGGAACAAATAAATTATATTATATCACATAAAATATTGCATGGTTTCATATACATCAGAGTTGTATAGCTTATACGACACAAACTAGACAGTTATAAACACTGTCTAGTTATTACAACTCAAGTACGTCACAGAGAAACAGATACAATACTAGCATAACAGAACCACTACATATCCATACGCTGAAGCCTCCTGCTCCATATCTCCTTCAAAATCGTCAAGAAAACCTGAATATCTTGACTACTCATAAAAATTTGAGTACCCAAGAGTTTAATAAAAATAGAAAATAAACTCCGAGTCAGACATGGGTCTGGCGTGAGTAAACGGGTTAAAGTTGCTTAACTTTGAAAACCTTTGGAAACAAAAGGTATCACGTAAGACTCCCTACAAATAAACATGGGTAAGTTTTTACCTTACGCTAATCAAAACATTTGATAGGAAATCCAGTTATATTATAATAGGGTCAAAGGTTTTCAAGTAAATAAGAAATAGCTGAAATTGTTACATGATTAAATTCCAGCATACTAGCCACAAAGTGGGTAATACAATCAAAACCGTAAAGGGCATGTAGGAAGAATGGCTTTCCATCAATGGCAGGGCTACTGGGTAGCGCCCGTCATAGTACAAGGCCTAGATCACCGTACCGAGGATCCATACTAAATCCCCTATAACACAAGGCTAGAATCATCGTTTACTGGACAGTCTCGAATAAGACAACCGTGTAGATGGCCGTCGCCAATGGCCTACACAGCCGAATAAAAAGGGATCTCTAGATAGGGGTAAATCTCATCCTGCTTGGGTGCTACCCACATAGCCTTTCTGCACCTCCCCTGTTTTAGCCATTCCCGGTTGATGAGGCTTGAGGCTACGATTACCTTTATAGAACACATCTATCTTAGAATGCCCATTGTCCGCCTGACGATGTTCTAAAAGTATTCAATCCATACAAGTTCGTTCCGGGCTCAAATAAAAACGGAGGCACTATCTCGCTACACTCATTTTGGAATCACCCTCAGAGTTAACGACAATAGCCCTTGCACTCTGAATCATCATCTCGAACCTGAAAGTACTACCCCGTTAAACTCGTATTGGAATCACCCTTAGAGTTTTAACGACGAATAGTCCTTACACCTCGAGTCTTCACTCTTCACTTGATATTCACGACCTAACGTTTAATTTGAATCGATGTGGTTTTCGGAATGCAAAATTTGGAAATCTGATCCCGATCTCATTGAAATCCAAAATGCCATCTTAATGTACAAGTGAATTAAGTTTGAAAAAATTAATTCAAATTGAAATATTTAATTAGCACAGCATCATTCATAGATAAATATCACACATTTGTCATAGCTATAACCAATATCATATCATAGCACATCAGAGATTATTCAAACTATAAGCATCATTCAATTCAGACATTCCATTCAATTAATTGTCCACAAACAGGAATCATTAATCCAAATTATAATTAATTTAATTAACTTAAATTAAATTAACTACCTGAGAATTAATCACAAAATCCTGCTTAAACAATCATTAATTTATTAATTACAAACCTTTTAATTAATTAATCAACCTTTAATCACTTTATAAACCAATTAATCAATCTTCAATTACAGAATAATTATCCTTTAATTATTCTCTTAAATTAATCATCCTTGATTAATTATTACTTAATTACATTAAGTAATTAGCCTTTCAACTAATTACACAAATTAATTAATCTTTAATCACTTAGTAATTAACCTTAATTACTTCCATTAATTAATTAATTATAATTAATTACATTAATCCTTAATTAATTACATTAATTAATTATATTATAATCATTTCATTGATTAATTATCTTTTAGTTAATCACATTTATTAATCAATTAATCCTTTAATTATTATCATTAATTACATTAATTAATCATCCTCTAATTACCTCATTAACTAATTATTCTTTTAATAATTAATATTTAATTAATCACATTCATTAATCAAACTTGATTAATCACATTAGTAATTAACTTCCCTTAATTACTTATATCAATTAAATCAACTCCTTGATTAATTATATTAATTAATCCTTTAATTACACTGATTAATTATCACTTAATTATTTCCCTCAAGTAATTATCCTTTAATTACTATCCATCAAGTAATTTTCTTTTAATTACATCCATTAATTATTCACTAATTACTTCACTTAGTAATTACACACTATCAATTACATTAAGTAATGATACTTAATCCCATCATCAAATGATTACCTTTAATTAATTAAACTTAATTAATTAACTAAAATTAACAATATTAACTTAATTAATTACACTGAGTAATTAATTTCCTTTAATTACTTTATTAAGTAATTAAATTTAAAAATCTTCTTAACATTAAGTAATTAACCTCTTAATTACTTATTACTTAATTATTTCTTAATTGATTAAACTTGACTAATCAAACGTTAATTAAGAAACTAATTACACTTAATTAATTTGACAAATTAATTTATCTATATTTAGTTACCCAAATTAATCATTTTAGTTAATTAAGTAATTATACTTTAATTACTTTAGTTAATAAAAACATGATTAAATTAAAATAAATCATTTATTACGTTAACCCTTAACTTTCATTTAAATGAAATTAAACTTAAAGTTTGAATTCGATTTATTTAAAATCATCATTCTTTATTAAAGTTGAATACTTTTTACTGAATCATAATTATATTTCAACAATTTTATTTAAGTTGAATCATTTAAAACTAATTACAAATTTACTCTAATGTAATATTTATATAAATCAAAACTATTTTTAAAACAAGATTTAAAACTTTAAAATTCATATCTTATACACTTAAATTTGTTTAAAACATTATTTTCTAAACTCAAGCCTTTTATATATTTTAAAATTTGTTAAAGCCTTGTTTTAAATTTTGCTTTGCATTAAATTGTGAAATTCCATTTTTTTAGTAAAATTGGACAATTTTAAAAGCTAGAAACAATGTTTCCAAGCAAACAACAATCTCCCCTGAGCCAAATGCTTTAAAACCCGAGACAACTCTCACACAAACTCGGAGCAACAAAACAATGAAACCTCATTCGTAGCATTCTCGAGATGAACACGAGAAATAACATGCAAAACCCCCGGGCCAAATCATTCTTCACCGAACCTAAAATATTGATGCATATAATGGCCATCGTGCATATGCACGGCCAGAAACTCCAATGCCGGCCAACTCTCTGGCCTTCGGCAACTCATGTTCGACCACGACAAACTCTCCAGCTATGCAACACAATGAGAAACAATCGCAACATAAAATTCGACATCACGAACCACCTGGAAGCGAACATGATCAGCAAATCATCGGCCAACGATGCAACCACGCCACCTGAAACCCCACGGCTATGACCACAGACGCCTCTCGAGCCACCAAAGCCATCCCCCCTACGCGATCGAACCGAATGCACCACCGACGTCGTACACCTCGACAACGCCGACCGCCAAATTCTTCCGCTAAACCCTAAAACACCTTCGACCGCTCAACTTGATCAACAGAAAAATACATGCATATTTTTCCATCAATCTACCATAATCCATCCTCCTCCATGCCAAAATTCGAGCACCCAGTCATCGTCGTTCAACGACAATAGACCAAAACCTCAAAAACGTTCAACACCGAACAACTCCTCGAATTCTGAACAAAAAATCACAATTTAACTTTTAAAATTCCTAGATTTCGAAGAAAATTCAGACTATATAAGTGAATTCGAAAATCATCATGCTTGAAATTTACCCATTTTCTGATTTTCACAGTATTCTTAAATTTTACAGAGTATTAACTAAATACATTCACTTGAAATTATTTTTAAAAACAAGAATACAATGTTATTAACAATTTCTCTTCAGTAATCAATGTCAAATTTTGATTATACATGGAGATATGAATTATCTTATAATGATAATGAGTCTGTTATTGACAGCAGAGCACAAAAATATAATATCCAGTAACAAATTTGCAGGCAATATTATACTCATATACACACATTTATATTCAAAACTCAAGCAAACATTACAGACTACATGCAACAAACATCATCGCAGATCCATAAACTGTTTTTAAATAAAAAGGGTTACTCACCAATTATCAAGCAAAGAGCACGGTTTTATTGAATCTTTGTTTTCCTGGAACTTGTATTTGATCTGGTGTTGTTTGCATGCTGATTTGATTACTATTGTTGAATTTACTTGCTTGTTGTTTTAGATTGCTATTGAATGAGTTCATCCTTGAATTTGGATTTGCTATTGAATTTGCTGTTGAGAAGGTTACTTGATATACCAGGTTGAGAAATAGTTACAGGCTTTGAAATTTTTTGATCAGGTTGCATTCAAATCTGAAACTTTGCTACAGGCTTTAAAACTTCTTTAAAATCTGGTTTTGAAATTTGTGTTGTTGATCTTCATTTTGATCACAGATTTGAAAACTTGAACTGATGGTATATTTGGTTTGAATTTTCTTTTAAAATCTGATTTCAATTTTTAGAAGAGAAGAAACTTTGAACACAAATGATTTTTGCTAACTTTCTCTTAATACATTTTCAATAAATGTTTTCAAAAATAAACAAAACAATGCCACTTGTAATCTTAAGTAATTAGAATGTTTACAAGTGTAATTGTATGCTCTTAACAGTCTTACACATGTTTAATACCAAATATGATAATAATTTCTTACTTTTACATTTTTTTAAATTCATTTAAATTGATTGTTTATTTATATTAACATGTTTTAATGCTTATTTCAATTTAGCTTTTAATGTTTATATATATAAATTACCTTTATACAATTGCATACTTTTATGTTTATTTATATATTTTTAAAATATATTTTCCAAAGCTAAATTTTAAAGAAAGAAAATTTAAAAAGAAAAAATATTGAATTAAATCTTATTTTAAAATTTTCAAACCAAAAATATTATGCTTAAAATATATATGAACTAAATTTATTTCAAAAACAATGTTTAAAAGGAAACAAATTAATCTTTTATTATAATATACTATTTAAAGCTATTATCTTTTTTTTACAAAATAAATATTTACTTTAATTACTTTTGAAAATATAAGATAGATTTTTAAATAAGCTTTTGAAAAGTTTCTAGATTAAATTCAATCACAATCTTTCAATTCACAATATATATTCATATAAAAATATATACATATATATATTATAAATTTGAAAACATTTCTATTAAATTTAACTTGAAAACAAACTTCCTTTTCACAATGTATACACACATATACCTTATAAAAAGAATATATTAATTAGTTTTAAAAACATAAATTATCAAATAAATATTTTTAACTTTGAAAAGAACAAAATTTGCCAAATTAAATTATGATTATTATAAATTTTGAAAAGATAACATTTGTCAAATTAAACAATTATTAGTTTTTGAAAAGATAATTAGATTATTAAATCAATATTACACATTTTAAAATAATTATTAATGGAAATTATTAGATAAATATTGCCTAAATTTCCAGGACATCACATATACACTAATAAATCGTCTAGTTCTCTGGAATATTCATCATTATGATTGTGCAACTCAAAGGTGTAAATCAAATCAGCAATTAATAATGAATAATTCAAATATTAAGGTTCACATATTAGCTTACCTAGTGCTGTGACATTTTGACTTAATTTATCACTTATGCATCTTTTTAGTAAAATCCAATTGTACTTATTATAAGTAGTACTTGATGTTAACGATTATTTACACTTATTTTGTTTGTCAAAACAATATCACTTCAAGACTTATGGAATTTGGCTTTGGTCAAAACTCCAACATCTTCCTCATTCAAATTTTCAATTTCAAAAACAAATCTTTTGTTCGAAAATAACAATTATTGTTAGCCATTCCGATTTGGTCAAAATCTTTGATTTTGAGATGATTTCAATTAACCGTGATGCTAACCCTATTTAACCGAGGAGGTGAATTCTCAATTGAAAAATGTTTCACTTCCAATGCTTCAACTCGACCCAACTATAATCATTCGGTAGACATTGTGCTATAATTCAACTGTAATCAAAGCAGAGTTTCCATATTGAAGCTCAATAATGTTCTTAACTTGAGGAAATTTTGTAAAATTATCCCATCGATATTCTTTGTTTCACCGTAATTATATTAACCAACAAAAAACTATCTAGTGAGTCATTTCATAGTTATCCAATAACTATCGGTGAGTAATTTCTTAGTACCCCTCCAGGCTTGAGTGATACGTTACAAAACATTTTGAAAGCATTATGTACTATAGTCTCAACGGATGTATCAATATCCAGCCTTGATACATTTTGACTAGGAATATTTAAAATGGTAGTTTGTTTTATTATGAGAAATCATTCGTGGTTACAGCACATTGTAACTACTGTCACAAAACATACCATTTATGGAATTTCTATATTAAATATACTTTGATTAAATAAATAATAAATATAACATATTATATCAAGTATATAGTAGTAATGAAACATATTTTATTTTTCTATTTTGAACAAGGTTAGTTATCGAGTTAGATGTATGTAATAGATTATGTAATTTCCCCTATGGTATATGCCAAACTCTATCAATCTTTCACTTGCACTTGGGATCTATTATGGAATCTTATTCCAACTTCATTGATTTGTTTTCTAAAAACCAATCAAGTTAGTCCCTTAGTGAATGGATATGTTATTTTTTTAGTCGTCTAATATGCCAATCAACTCTTTTCCGACACCGATAAACTGTATCATGTGGAACTACTCGGGATATGTCTTGACCTCTAGTGTGCTCTAAAATCTTTTACGAACTATATCGCGACATTTTTATCAGATAACAATGTCATGGGATTCTTAATATTCAGAACCACCCTTAGCTTAGTTATGAATTTGTGCATATATTTATACTTCTTACATTACAGTAGCATTTGGTTCAACTGGCTACTACTTATCGTTTGGAGTATTTTTGACTGAAATTCTTTATTTAAGTCTGAACATGGATTTATGATTGATATACTTAATTAGTATCACTAATGAAGTTCAAGTCCATGCACTCCATTAACGATATCCTTATCTACTCTTGGTCCGAGGAAGAGCATGAACTCTATTTGGAAGTGGTGTTAGAAATTTTAAGGAAGCATGTTACGAAGGAAATTTTTTCTAAGTGCCACTTTTTCCAGTCCAAAGTAAGGTTTCTCGGGAATGTAGTGATGGGAGATGGCATTATAGTGGATCCAACGAAGGTGGTAGCTGTTCAAGAATGGAAGCAACCGCAGACTCCCACTGAAGTTCAAAATTTATTAGGCCTGGTCGAATTCTATAAGAGATTCATTTAGGATTATTCTAAGATTGCCTCACATTTGGCTAAGCTGACCAGGAAAGATGAGAAGTTTGTGTTTACTATAATATATAAGGAGGCCTTCATTGGGTTGAAGACGAGATTGACTAGTGCTCCAGTTTTAGCCATCCAGATAGGAGTGGGGGATTGACGGTTTAAACCTTCATAAGGAGTTTATTGTTTCTATAAAAAATTAAATGGTATCTCCTAAGTACTTGAGAACACTCTAAACTATCAACAAGTGATCTTGATTTGGTTTTATTACTTTCTCTATGTACCAAATACATTAGCAGAGTATGATATTATAAACAATATGGCATGTATGAAAATTCCAATTG
The DNA here is from genome assembly GCA_030765085.1 of Allium cepa. Lineage (NCBI taxonomy): Eukaryota > Viridiplantae > Streptophyta > Magnoliopsida > Asparagales > Amaryllidaceae > Allium > Allium cepa. The sequence continues at coordinate 178,355,341 of CM060946.1, forward strand.
CCAATGCATAAGCAATCTATATTACATGCTTGATATTAAATTATTTAATATATTACATATATATATATATATATATATATATATTGATTTGGGACATTCCAAACATTATTTTACACATATTATAAAAGATTTCATTGTCAAATCCAATGTTGAGTATTAATCAAACTGAAATGATTTTAACATGAATACATTGTTAACAATCAGCAGTTCGTTTATTTATAATTGAGAGATATCCACGTACAATTTAATGTTATGTAGGAACATGCTTCTTTGCGCTTTGATTGAAAATCAAGCTATTTAATATTTCCTTCAAAACACTTGTTCAACTTTGATGCTTGTTGAATAATACTTTCATATCCATTTAAGATCATATTTGAAAACCCACAAACTCAATTTCATTTCCACTGACTTTGGTTGTTATGTGCAAAGAGTATATTCTAAATCATCATTTAGAATTTTCCATTTCGATATGTGTGTACCAAAACACAAAGTCATAACAAGAAATAAATTTATGAGTAAAATTTGAATCGTCTTAAGCACATTGAATGACCAATCAGTTACATTAATTTCAACAACTGAAAATTATGATTTTATCTTATCATGTTGCTTATTATATCTCAACTACATTAATCTTTCTCTTGAAGACACATTTACAACCAATCAATCACATTCCTTTGGGTTCACTATCAAATAACATTTGGACAATGTACTTGGAATCCTTTTGGATTTATCCATCATACCATATGGCAGAGTCAATACTTTTGATGATCTAGTTGACTACTAAGAATTATTTATTCTCGACGTTGATAAGAAACTATAGTTTCTCTTCAATGCGCAAGAATATTTATTAGACATTCTAATGTGTAGTGTTCATTAAGGTTTTATTAATTTCATTTCAGTCATTAAGGATTATTTATATTGCATGTAATTACATTTTCTTCCATTTTGTATTCTGTGAACTTATCATAGACGTTCTACATGTGTATCAAATACACATATTCATGCTTGTAACAATTCATTGGTGAATATAATGAAGTATGTGGAACTATTTTGGTAGTACCATTCCGAAGAGTTCACCAACTCTTATGATGCTCTTAATGAATGGGTGCATTGCCCTTAATTGTCCGAAATATAATTAACCGGTATCATATGATTCATAACCATATAATCAAAAATTATTTCAAAAAACTACGGCTTAGTCTATAGTTCCAGAATAATTGTACACTATTTTATGTACTTCTATATTTTCAATGCATCGCTTCTGATATGCAAACAAGTACCATTATTATAGTTTTATTTTAGAATGAATATTTATAATATTCATATTGAAATAAATTATTTTGATTTTTTAATTTGCACTGGAAAACATTTATTATTTCATAAATAATGTATAATATGTTTTACAAACTCAATTTCATAACTTGATGCAACCAATAAGTGCTATACGGCATGTTCCCACTTTTTTTTGCTATTACTATAATAGCGTATGAAATATTGAGGTCCATTTAACTAATAAATCTTGGTTATTCTTCAATCTACTATAACCATTTTATCGTCGAGAGTTTTTAGACCAAACATCTTGAACTTAAAAGAATATATTTCATAGATAACAATAATCTATATAGAAAATTTGGAATAGAAATCATATTTCTCATTACAGTGATAAGTATTAATTATTATTATTATTTTACAATTCCTATTTCCGATGTCTCTTTATGAAGTAGATGTGGCATTCACTCTCTTTATGCCAACCATGCCTTAAGTTACATCTCCTTCCATATATTCACTTTCCTTTCTAAGTGGTTGATTCATTCAAAAAGAAACCTTGCTACAATATCCTAACGAACCTTTCACAAAAGTGATATTGATCATCCCTAACATTTAAGGATAATAAATATTGTAAAATGATCAAACTGGTATTTCAGTGATTGAGTTCTTATACATATCTATCTTTTAGATTTTGGTCTAGTTTTATATGCAACACAACAAGATCATTACTGTAATCAATCATATTAAATATATGATGTCACACTATGTTTGGGTACTTATTTCAAATAAACCGATTTCATCGGGGTTTCGTACAATATGAATTACGATAGTTCTATTGAATATGCTAGTATATGATTTTTGTTTGATGATAATAAACATATATATATGTGTGTGTGTGTATATATATATATTCATTTAAATGTAATTTCTATTGTACTATTTTATTTTATTTTTCACATAATTGAATAAATATTGATGAATAAAATAAATAACACAAAATTTATATTCATACAAATATTTTACTAACAAATATTTTATTACAGATTTAAATAGTACAAACTTCAGCTCTCACTACATTTACACAATTTCAGTTACAATTCAATTTCAATTACATTACAATTTCGATTACATCACCAAGTTCAATCTACAATTTCGATCTCACTACATATCACTCATTCACTCGTATTTGTTCTTTAGCTCTATTCCAGTTTGTATCCAGCATCTCAATTATCTGCGAAATAAAAGCTGATGCAGTAAAATTAAAAGAAATATTTTTGCAGTCTACAATGAATGCGTGTTTTAAAAATGTTATTTGCCTCAGTTATTTCGGTTGTTCGTCATCATTTTTGTTTGAATCCATCATACACGAACAACTTGTGACATACACAGTGTATCACTATACATGCCACAAGGCCGTGCACACCGATATAGACTTGATAAAATTGTAGGGACAAGTGAGCACAAGGTCAAACCCAACCAAATGGTGGATTCAACTCAGGTGCAACACAAAAAAATAGAATGGTCAAGTACGAGAGTCAATGAACATGAATAATAGTTCAATACAATAGCCACACTCAAATGTACAGGATCAGGCTCAACACGTCAATGAGCCCAGACCACCACATGTATTAAGTATCAAGTGTAGACAACTCTAAAATCAAGCTACAGCATACATATATACATGTATGTTCACACATGTATGTACACAGTGCGTACATACGAAACAAAGAGACTTGAGTACACATGAAACCAGAGAGATGAAGAAAAATATGAAGTTCAGACCAAAATATAAGGCAATGCAGACTTGTACAGACCAACAACATGCAAAACTAAAGTGAACCAGACTGCAAGAATCGTGGAGGCTACAATGACTCAAACATGCAACAGACACTACATCAGTCGTACTCATAGAATTCTACTGCACCATGCCTGACTTCGAAATTTCAAACGGTGACAAATGCAAAAAGTGACACACATACAAAGTGTACATGGTGACACACATACAAAATGAACCAAACAGTGATATATATATTGTCATAGAACACAATGGCACAGGTATATAAAGTATACAAGCATTCAAATGATACCAGTCATCATCAACAAAAATGAATACAACATGAACTCAATGACAGCATGCAAGTGGAATAACACCAGACATATCACAAGACCAGACTCTAGTAAACCAGACCAGAGGCAACAACAAATCAGAGACATGTACAAAGTTTTTAGCACCGACATAAATGGTTAAGAGCATCACAGACAAGACTACATGAAAAGCAAAAAAAAGAAGCAAGTATTGCTCAAACAATACAAAAGAGATGAACACAGATCAAATCTCAAATGCGTCAAGACCATCAAATGTGCAAAGAGGTAGTCTAACTAATGGAACTTGAACAGTCCCATTAGCAAATAACAAGACAAAAATGCACAGATACATATGTAAAAACAAGGACTGCAACTCAAACAAAATGAACACATGAAAACATAGAGATTCAAATACTAAGCCATATGAACACACACACACACACACACACACACACACACACACACACACACACCAGAGAATACAAGTATGAAGATATGTACAAGTTCAATGCACAAGGGACCGAAGTAAATGCAAGACTACGCAAAGTAACCAAACAACACAACCAAGTAGAACAACGTCCCACATATCAGATTCAATAACACATGAAGTCTCAAACAAAACTAGACCAGACTGCAAAATACAAATGCAGGTTCAAAAACAAGGGATGCAAACAGACTTGGATAAAATGGCAGGAACCATACAAGAATAGCCTGAGTATGCACACCTATGAAGGTAAAACATGACAACAGCCATTCAACTCAAAACAAAGACATGAGACCAGACTTCAATTGGCACACATATCAACATGAACCAGAATTCATGCATATCAGTTTAGGTATGAAGAGATGAACATGAAAACAAGATCAAAACAGGATACAATGCTCAAGAACGCAATGGACCAGACTTCAAGTGGAACTAGACAGCTGTTCAAATGTACAAAGACATGAGACCCTACTTCAGTGCATATGTACTGAAGTGCAAAGCACAATGGAACCACATACAACAAGCTAACATACATATATATACACATGTGTGAACACACATTTATAAATATATACATGTAATAACAACTAGAACAGTTGCAGTTCAAAAACCTAGTCAAGGCCGGTTTTTAAAAAGATCATCAAAAAATTCAACTAAGTGTTGAATATGCGATTATATGATTTTTGTATGATGATAATAAACATACATATATATTCATTTAAATGTATTTGTTAATGTACTATTATATTTTTCACATAATTAAATAAATATTTGCTGAATAAAATAAATAACACAGAATATAAATTCAAATGAATATTTTATTTGAACAAATATTTATTACAATTTTAAATCGTACAAATTCGAGCTCTCAATATATATATACAATTTCAATTATAATACAAATTTGATTACATCACAATTTCTAATTTATAAATGCACCTCACTATAATTCACTCTTTCACTCGTAATTTATCTTCAACTTGAATCCAACATCTGAGCAATCTGCAAAAATAAATACTAACGTAGAAAAATTGAAAAGAAAATATTTTTTCAGTATAAAATAAAATGTAATTCTGGAAAATATTATTAGCCTCAGTTATTTGGGTTGTTCGTCATCATTTAATTTTGAATTCATCATACACGAACAGCTTGTGACATGCACGGTGTATCACTGTACATGCCACAAGGCCGTGCACACCGATATATACACTTGATAAAATTACAGGGACTGGTGAGCATAGGTCAAACCCAAATTAAAAGATGGGTTCAACTCAAGTGCAATAAAAATAATGTCACAACATCAACACAAGGTCAAACCCAAGCTTTAAAGCTGGATTCAACACAGGTTCAATTTCAAAGATCAAAATGAAAGGTGACGTGCACAAGAAAATAATGTAGCTGGTCAGATATGGAACCAGACTCAAGCAATTCCAGAACACATACAAGTAGCATAATCAAAAGAACCATAAGCATGTAGACATCAAGCTACAGAGTTCAAGTTTTCAAACAGAAACCAACATTCATGACTCAAACCAGCACCTAAAGAAGGTCGCACAAGCAACCAGACTGCACATTCAAGTGCAAGCCAAAGTGAAAGACTATAAATAAAAAACTTAAACCGAACAAGAGACCAAACAAACAAGTTCACATTCAAGTACTTGAACCAATGGCCAGATCCAAACAACACAAGTGCACAAGGGCAGTTGTACAAAAGCAAGTGCAACCTCAACATGACACATGGACATTTACAACAGAAAGTGGTGCAAATACAACCAATAATCAAGTACAGATTCAAGTTATCAAATGAAAACTCAAGTAAAGAAAAAGTCAGTGATGTACACACAAACTACATGATGAACAAGTGTGCAAGTGAAGGCAACAATGTTTGGACTGAATGCGTGTGAATTCTAAGCAAGATAGTGATCGAACATACAAACCAGAAAATAAACATAACAAATGAAACAACATTGCAAACAGGTCACACATGAATGCAGCATGCATATACAAGGATAATATGGGTGCAGTGAAGACTGTAGCTCGTGGCTACAACAACACGAACACATGTCAGTAAAATGGCAGTTGGCAACAAATAAATTCAAACGATCAGAGTCATCATGAACCAAGTCAAAGAAACAATATCGAAGTCATACTAGCAGTGATAGAGCTGAAGACACAGAGGATTAAATCAAAACCGTGAAGATGCAGTGGGTCAAAAATCCAAGCATCAGGGCGAGTATGCTACAGATATGAACACACACATATATATGAAGTGCTAACTTGACTAACAGGTTCAGGTAGACCAGAGAACAAAATAAGTATGTACATGAATATGTCCAGTGAAGACACAGCAGTATGAAAGTCATGATATACAACTGAGAAATGACCGAAGTTAGGCAATGTCAACAACCACGTCAAGCTAAGTGGCCGATATCGACTACGTTATAACCAAAGATAAAAAAAGAACGAACAAGTTAGAAATCAAAACAGTGAAACCAGAAATTCACAAAATCAAGTTTGTTGATTTCAAACTAAAGTCCATGCCGTGATAACCAAGGCAACATGTTCGAACTAAGTTAGAAATCATCAAGCCGTGGTAATCATGAATGAACAAGTCATGGAAAAAATCGAACAGTTCAGATTCAAAGCCGTGAGTATCAAGTTAAACAAGCAACGAATTATACGAATTGATGAAGTCAGAGAAATCACCATCGTTCAAGAATAATCAAGTGGCCGAGATAAATCAACTGATGAATTCAAACAAACGTATATGAACGAATATATAGGAATTTGAATCCAATATAAACCCATTTATCATCGCCCGAGATATGCATTCGAGTTCAAGTAATAATAGAGCATAATCATTCAACACGAATCATCAATTGAGTTTAAGCATTCAACCAAGAGAGAAAAACGCATAAATTACATACCGGAATCAAAGTCAAAATCAATCATCGAGAAGCAGCCGAGCGCAACTCAAGGAGACGAACGATCGACAAAGCAAACACGTGAATATCCATTCGATCGATCAACATTCAAGCGACGGCTTTGAAGATTTGCGAAAGCCCTAATTTCATAGCAAAGAGGAACGAAGAAGCCATTGTCACAAACGAGAAAAGGAACCTGCCAAATAAAGAAAAAGAAAAGGAGAGGAGATACAATTTTAATAATGTATTTGGACCGGCCTTTTCTAATTATATAAGGCTTTAATTTTAAATTAGGGTTTTGATTTTTAATTTTCCTTTAAATTGTATTTTCTTTTTGAAACAATTGTAATTTCTAGTCGTGTAACTAGGGGATAAACTACGTGGCATAGTTTGAGAATTCGCAACTCAGTGGCTGAGTCGTGGCAAGGTTTTGACCGTAGAGTTAGGTTAGTCAATAGTGGGTGTCGCGAGTTTACGTGTGTAAGCGTGTGACTACTTAATTTCTAGTAGAAACCTTGGAGGCAGCACGTAGGCAGGGTTTTGCCGAAGCTGGGTAAATTCTGTGTCGTTCTATTTTTGCATTTATTATTCTGCTATTATCCGTGCTGTTATAATTCTGATATATCTGTGGTGAAATTATTTTATACAAACTCCTGCAATAATTTTTATAATTGATAGCTGTAACAACCCTGTATTTTGTAATTATTTTATTGTATATTTTAATTATTTTTAATGTAAGATTTTGATTTAAAAACTTATTTTACTTATTTGAAATGATTAAATTTATTATTTAAATATAATCTTGATCTTTATATGAGTTATAATTCCAAACTTGTGCAAGTTGAAATATTTGCCTCAAATGCTGATTTTGGTCAAAATAGTCAAACTGTGACTTTCAACTTAAAAGTTTAAAAGTTTAAAATTTTAATTTTTTTTCTTTTATTATGAAAGTACATAAAATTATATGAACACCACTTTTCGTTTCGTTGAAATTGGATGTAAATTGTGAAAGTTATACCCTTTACAATATTGTGCGTATATAGGGTTATTTAACAATGACTATTTTAAATTGTATAAATTACTTCTTCTTGGTTATATTTTATTTTATTATGTGATAATATGTTTTATTATGTATATTTTTACTTTTAAATATTTTTAAATGATAATAGAATTTTTCCAAAATTTACTGTATTTATTTCCTATTTTTAAAGGTTGTTTTCTAATTTTCTGCCATTTTCTTCATATAAATTATATTTAATAAATTTTTTTTTTGTGAATGAACTTTTATTTTTTTTTAATTTTATTTGTTATAAATATTTTACAAGTCCATGAAGAATTTTTAAAGTTCATTTGGATTTATTTTTAATTTTAAAGCCTAGTCTACAATTTTAAGCCATTTTCTTATTTTAATTATATATAATTAAAATTTATTTATTTATTTTATGCACTCACTTTTATTTGCTTTGTTTTACTTTATTTTATTCATTTTACATGTATTTAAATTAAAGTAAATTTTTCCAAAGTGCATTGAAGTTATTTCTAATTCTTAAGTCTAGTTTTCATTTTCTGTGCCATTTTTCTTATTTTAATCATATCTAATTAATATTTAATTATTAATATTTTGTTTATCTGTTATATTTTCTAATTCTAACTGAAATTTATAACTATTTTCAGTTATTTAAGATGTATATAAATATATATAGGAAATTTGAAAGGCCTTAAACTTTTCATCTTCCTAAGGCCCTTTTTTTCTAAACCTTCTACTTTTTAACCTAACTTTTCATTTAACTGGCCACATCCCCTCCTTTCTTCAGCCGCCACTTTTTTTTCCTCTCATTCACAAATTTCCAAAGCTCCTAAACCCTAGAAATCATGGCCTCCATCTTGAAGAAAAAAAAAGGTAAATCCCTCTCTTCTTTCTACTTTTTCTTACTTTTTCTACGCAATTTTGCCTTGCCTTCTCCGTTGATTAAGATCGGCCTCTTCCCCTATTCCACGGCCAACACCTCCTTCCATCTCTTCCCAACCATCACCACCATCTACCCCATCGGATCTGAACATGGCCGAACCCCTTTTGATGGTCAAACCCCTCAAACTACAACCTAGATACCTAGATCCATGCTTATTTGACCTCTACATGCTCATCCACTTCAACCACCGCCCAAACCACCACCATAGCCGCCACCACTCCCCAGACCTGACCACAACACACCCCTCCCCACCTCTATCCAGCCATGACACATCATAGGCCGAGCCCAATCCCCGTGGCCGAGCCCTCGTTTTGACCAAAAACCACGTAGTTGCCTTCAAAACCACATCACCTCCTCATGTACAAACTCCACCTTGTCTTGCCTTGAACCCGAGCTATGTTAGCCCAAACGTGTCCCAAAACTTGACCACATCTGAACCACATCAGACCCCAAAGCCATACCAAACAATAGAGAAGGCAAAGCAAAAGACTGCGTAGTCGTATCTCCTTTTATTTCAATGTTATTGCATTTTAAAGTCGTATTGAATTTTGTTGTTTTGATTGTTTGTTTTGGGTTGTACACAAGAGTTGTAGATTGGAATCGTTCCCCACTCATGTCCGTAGTCTTGTCATCGTGCTTCTCGTGCTATGGAATCGCACTTGTGTTAGTTGTTTTGGTCTTCAACTTGAAAAAAGTGAGTCTTTCTCACTCTGACATATATACTTATGAAAAGTGGATTGATGACAAGTGTTTAGTAATGAAAAATGTTTATGCAAGTTAATGATGATCATATGATATGCTATGCCATGTTATTACCATGTTAAAACTGTTAATTTTCACCTGACATCTGATATATGACTGTATATTGTGATATTGACCTTGTTTATATTATTTATGTATATGATCACACTGCAAGTTCCCTGTTAGAAAAAATGTTATGGGCTGAAATGATAGGCCTGAGTTATTTTATTTATTTATTTAAACTTGGGATTGCGGGTTTGAAATGATAGAACCCGGATTTTTACCTTTTAAACTGCGGATTGAAATGATACATATCCGTATCACTTGACCTAGGTTAGAAAACTATATACAGACCCGTGGTTATTCTATAAAGTGCTTTGAATATTTTAAGTATTTTAAAAATATAAAATTATGAAATTTGATTTAAATAGATTTTGAAAGGTTTTAAAATAAATAAATTATTATTTTTCTATGTGTTAAAAATGTAATTTATGAATGGATTAACTGGATTTTGAAATATAACTTATGTTTGAAATTTGGAATTTTGACTAAAAATGATATTTAAGTTACATGAATAAAATGGACTTTAATTTTATTTGGAAATGGTAAATATTGTAAATTGATTTATATTTGAATTTAAGTGATTTATTAAAGAATTATTGATTTTCTATAAATTTAAGTGGTTGAATAAATGACTGTTGAAAATGAAATTTTAAAATATAACTTGACTTGAAAATGTGAAATTTGAGCTTTAACTAAAGATGTTAAATTAATCAAATAAACTGGAAGTTTAGTTAAATTTGTAAAATGGTAATATAAATCTGAAACATATAGGTTTTAATTTATGAAAGAAACGTATTGGTTTTAATTTATGAAAGAAACGTATAGGTTTTAATTTATGAGAGAAACGTATAGGTTTTAATTTATGAAAGAAACGTATAGGGTTTAATTTATGAAAGAAACGTATAGGTTTTAATTTATGAAAGAAACGTATAGGGTTTAATTTATGAAAGAAACGTATAGGTTTTAATTTACGAAAGAAACGTATAGGGTTTAATTTACGAAAGAAACGTATAGGGTTTAATTTATGAAAGAAACGTATAGGTTTTAATTTATGAAAGAAACGTATAGGTTTTAATTTATGAAAGAAACGTATAGGGTTTAATTTATGAAAGAAACGTATAGGGTTTAATTTATGAAAGAAACGTATAGGTTTTAATTTATGAAAGAAACGTATAGGGTTTAATTTATGAAAGAAACGTATAGGGTTTAATTTATGAAAGGAACGTATAGGTTTAAATTTATGAAAGAAACGTATAGGTTTTAATTTATGAAAGGAACGTATAGGTTTTAATTTATGAAAGAAACGTATAGGTTTTAATTTATGAAAGAAACGTATAGGTTTTAATTAATGAAAGAACGTATGTTGTTCTAATTAATGATAGGAACATGTAAATTTCTAATTAATGAAAGAAGGTATAAGTTTTAATTAATGAAAGAAACATATAAGTTTTTAATTAATGAAAGAAACGTGTAAAGTCCTAATTAATGAGAGAACATGAAAGTTTTCATTAATGCAAGAACGTATAAAGTTTTAATTATGAAAGAAACATGTAAAGTTTTAAGTAGTGTGGTATTGATTTAATTAATAAATGTTCATTATTGCAATAGGAATATAAAATTTAAAACGTACATTTGACACGTAGATTTTAATCAATGTAATGGTGTATTTTAAATTGATTAAAATGATAAATGTTACTTATTGTAATAATAATGTAAGTTAATAAGGTGCTTTTAACTTAACATAAGAATTTCGGTTAAATTGCATATTACAGTAAGAAAGTTTATTTAACTATAAGGTTATGATAAATTGACGTGTTAAAATTTTAAGCTAATCAATACTTTGATTATATACAATGTAAAGTGGAAAGCAGTACATTCCAAAAATGCTATGATTCCTTATGGTAACATTTCCAAAATGCTATGATAATTTAAAGGAATATTTCAAGTTTAATAAATTTAAAGAAATATTCAATGATTTGAAAATTTATGTTTTATTTGAATGATATAATATTGAATTATTTTTGAAATGGAAATAATACGATTGGGATATTGTTTTGAAATGAGTATGATATTTTGGTCTTGGAAGTATAAATTATTTGAAATAAATATCCATGAGTTATAATAACGATTGGTTGTTAAAGAGACCGGAATCGGATATTGTCTTATAGCCGGCCAATACCGAAAACCACTTTAACAACTGTGTACGCGGTGGAGATTCCAGAATGAAGTAGGATGGTGGCGACGTTCTTGAGGTATGTTACGTGGACCCAACTCCCGTGAGTTGGCATTTATGACTAAAACAGGAGCTATACCGGGCTACACAAAGGGTCGCACCCTTTCATCGAGCATGCTTCATCGGAAACTATTCTATTACTGTTGTGATTCGATTGGCGCCACTTTGATTCGGGGTTATTGTTCGAGGTGGGCGGAAGCTGCTGGCTTGCCGTCACCACTGGTCCGGGAGTGCAAACGGTGTATCCACCCTGGCATTGCCTCGCGTGCCCTGTCATATACTTATATCGAGCCCACTACGATTTTGGTTTTAAAGATCCGACCGCGTTAAGGTTCACCATCCCCTTAACGCTATTTTCTATATGATTATACTTTACTGATTAGACACTACCGTATATAGCATATATTACTACATAGTAAATAGTTTAACGGATCCTTAGAGGATGGGCGGTCCCAAGCATCCTTTAAGTTACTGATGCGTTTTATTATTGTTCACTTGAGTTGATTTACAGTTTATAAGTATTTATGTCCTGACTCGTGGGTTTTGTGTTTTGCTTTACGCTCGGGTCAGATTGATTGAGTTAGCATTCAAGATTCATCTTCGGCGTTGGAGCTTTCCTTGAAGATCCAGCCATCTATTTTGTTTCAGTATCAAGTGGTTCAGTGATGTATCTGATTTGTACCTGATGTATCCTGTTACTCTTCTGTTGTATCTTATTTAACTCTGATGTATCTTATATTTTATATAGTAGCTTCATGAACTACTATCTCTTTTTCTTCCGCTGCATTTTTATATACTCTGTGTCTGTGATCTGTGATTTTATTTACTGTATATTTTGAGATTTGCCAAATTTTTATTTACAACGCGGTATTTTGAGCTATCCAATTCCGGCATGAGTGTCTACCTATACACTTATAATGGATGCGAATGGTTGAAAATATCGGTTCGTTACAGTTGGTATCAGAGCTTTGGTTAGCTCTAGGCAAAACTCAGCATATGGAGTAGATGTATTTACAGAATCACTTTCATTCGAGTTGAATCTCTCTCTTTTGACTCGATTCCTTTGAATTTTGGAACGTTCCCTGCGGTTCCAAAAATCCATTCTTATTCCCCGCTACTCATCTTCACTTGATTCTGGAGTATCCCATAACTCCACTTCGAATGATCTTTATAGTGAATTGGCGGTCCCGCCAATCTCAAAAATTTTCTTGTAAAAGGAGTGAAACTCCTTTACAACAGCATCGATTCACCAAAAATTTTATATCCTCGGTTTAGATGCTAGTATCTCCTATTATCCCAAACTCTATCTCTGGAGGTCGAATGTAGATTTACCCCAGAAAATCCACTTCGATCTTATACTTTAAGTCACGGTTGACCCGATTAAGGTTGTCCGTGATTTATTTTAGCTTATCCGCCTCCCTACTCTGTATTTAATCATCTTGTCTTTTGTTTCCAACATATTTTCAAACATTTTGAATTGTATTTGTTAATCTATATTTTGTTTATATATTGTGTTGTTTGAGTTGTTGATGTTGAGTTGGGTTTCCGATCGATTCGTCTGATCAACGCTATCGATAGGATTTCTAAAACACTTTGACAGAACAAACTGACACGATATTATTTTAAAATTTGGTTAATGAAATAAAATTTTGATATATACATTTATGGAACTTAATAAAATGATTCAAATTGATAATTTAAATGATAATACTTGATTTATCATTTATTGTTCTATAAATGAATTTATAAATAATTGTTTATAAATTTATATGGGAACTTAAATGAATTTAGAAAAAGAAGTTTGAGAATTTAATTTCCGATGGTTCCAAACCTTTTGTTTAAAAGTTAAAGGGATATAATATTTAAAATATTTTCAAATAGAAATTTGTTTCCAAAGAATTTTAAGTTTAAAATTAGTACTCTTCTCTTTGTCGCTGGAAAATAACTTCGGTGATGACTGCGGCATCATCGACGTTCATTTTCGAGTTTCGAAGTGAAGAGACTGTTCTGTAGTCTTGCTACAGCTTTGTTTTGGGAAAATTAAATTGATTTGAATTTCTAAAATATGACTTAATTTATAATATATATAGATATATGATTGAAATTTGATTTGACATATTATATATATATTATTACTTATCTCTAAATGGTTTGAAGAAATCGGAAATTTAATTCTTAAATTTTATTTTAACAATAATTTCAATTATAAAAAGAAAATCAAAAAATTTGGATAAATGATTAAACTTGAGATAATTGAATTGGAAAGTTTTATTTGTATGACACAATTTCATTCCAATATAACTTACCTTAATTTCAGAAGTTAACAATGTAATTGGGTAATATACAATATAAAAAGATTTTATAAATAAAATTTGAGTGGTTACAATAAATGTTATACACTTAAATTTTAATTATAAAACGATTAACAGAGGTAAATATAATAAAGGGTAATTGAATAACTTATAACAAAATAATATTAAAAGAACTAAGAATAAAAGAAAGCAGTTATATTAAGTGTAAGTATGTTTAACATAAGTGATAAATATAGTGAGAGGAATAAATTTAGTTTTATTTAGGAATAAAGAAGAATTAAATTTATTAAATACATTGTGAGTGTAATAAATGATTCTTTTTCAAACCCATGGTTTTGAAATTTGTTAATTTATGATGATTGGATAATAAGATAATGAAATTTGAGATAGTTAAGATTTATTTAACTTGTGTAAAGATTTATTCTCTATTTAAGTTGAAATTTCCATGCTTTCAAATCTATTTCCTTATTTTGTTTTCCAAACTATTTTTTTGTTGTCCTCCTCCTCCTTGTCTTGCTATAGACCGGTATAGGCATCTTTCTCTAATCTTTCTGTTTAGAAATCTTTCTATAATCTTTGATAGACCTTTGGTAATCATTTTGAATCCACCTTTTTCGTGCTTGTGTTCTTGATTCTGGAGGATCTTGGAAAGATCACCTCCGCCTTGTAAAACTTACCTATAACAACAGTTATCAGGTATAACTTCAATCTTCTTGTCATCTTATCTTAATCCTATTTCACTCTATCTTTTCTGTGCCCTTCCATACCTCATTCCTTTTCGGGGACGAAAAGTTTTGAGTGGGGGAGAGTGTAACAACCCTGTATTTTGTAATTATTTTATTGTGTATTTTAATTATTTTTAATGTAAGATATTGATTTAAAAACTTATTTTACTTATTTGAAATGATTAAATTTATTATTTTAATATAATCTTGATCTTTATATGAGTTATAATTCCAAACTTGTGTAAGTTGAAATATTTGCCTGAAATGCTGATTTTGGTCAAAATAGTCAAACTGTGACTTTCAACTTAAAATTTTAAAAGTTTAAAATTTTAATTTTTTTTCTGTTATTATTAAAGTACATAAAATTCTAAGAACACCACTTTTCGTTTCGTTGAAATTGGATGTAAATTGTGAAAGTTATACCCTTTACAATATTGTGCGTATATAGGGTTATTTAACAATGACTATTTTAAATTGTATAAATTACTTCTTCTTGGTTATATTTTATTTTATTATGTGATAATATGTTTTATTATGTATATTTTGACTTTTAAATATTTTTAAATGATAATAGAATTTTTCCAAAATTTACTGTATTTATTTCCTATTTTTAAAGGTTGTTTTCTAATTTTCTTCATATAAATTATATTTAATAAAAAAAATTTTTTGTGAATGCGCTTTTATTTTTTTGTTATTTTATTTGTTATAAATATTTTACAAGTCCATGAAGATTTTCTAAAGTTCATTTGGATTTATTTCTAATTTTAAAGCCTAGTCTACAATTTTAAGCCATTTTCTTATTTTAATTATATATAATTAAAATTTATTTATTTATTTTATGCACTCACTTTTATTTGCTTTGTTTTACTTTATTTTATTCATTTTACATGTATTTAAATTAAAGTAAATTTTTCCAAAGTGCATTGAAGTTATTTTTAATCATATCTAATTAATATTTAATTATTAATATTTTGTTTATCTGTTATATTTTCTAATTCTAACTGAAATTTATAACTATTTTCAGTTATTTAAGATGTATATAAATATATATAGGAAATTTGAAAGGCCTTAAACTTTTCATCTTCCTAAGGCCCTTTTTTTCTAAACCTTCTACTTTTTAACCTAACTTTTCATTTAACTGGCCACATCCCCTCCTTTCTTCAGCCGCCACTTTTTTTTCCTCTCATTCACGAATTTCCAAAGCTCCTAAACCCTAGAAATCATGGCCTCCATCTTGAAGAAAAAAAAAGGTAAATCCCTCTCTTCTTTCTACTTTTTCTTACTTTTTCTACGCAATTTTGCCTTGCCTTCTCCCTTGATTAAGATCGGCCTCTTCCCCTATTCCACGGCCAACACCTCCTTCCATCTCTTCCCAACCATCACCACCATCTACCCCATCAGATCTGAACATGGCCGAACCCCTTTTGATGGTCAAACCCCTCAAACTACAACCTAGATACCTAGATCCATGCTTATTTGACCTCTACATGCTCATCCACTTCAACCACCGCCCAAACCACCACCATAGCCGCCACCACTCCCCAGACCTGACCACAACACACCCCTCCCCACCTCTATCCAGTCATGACACATCATAGGCCGAGCCCAATCCCCGTGGCCGAGCCCTCGTTTTGACCAAAAACCACGTAGTTGCCTTCAAAACCACATCACCTCCTCATGTACAAACTCCACCTTGTCTTGCCTTGAACCCGAGCTATGTTAGCCCAAACGTGTCCCAAAACTTGACCACATCTGAACCACATCAGACCCCAAAGCCATACCAAACAATAGAGAAGGCAAAGCAAAAGACTGCGTAGTCGTATCTCCTTTTATTTCAATGTTATTGCATTTTAAAGTCGTATTGAATTTTGTTGTTTTGATTGTTTGTTTTGGGTTGTACACAAGAGTTGTAGATTGGAATCGTTCCCCACTCATGTCCGTAGTCTTGTCATCGTGCTTCTCGTGCTTTGGAATCGCACTTGTGTTAGTTGTTTTGGTCTTCAACTTGAAAAAAGTGAGTCTTTCTCACTCTGACATATATACTTATGAAAAGTGGATTGATGACAAGTGTTTAGTAATGAAAAATGTTTATGCAAGTTAATGATGATCATATGATATGCTATGCCATGTTATTACCATGTTCTTACCATGTTAAAACTGTTAATTTTCACCTGACATCTGATATATGACTGTATATTGTGATATTGACCTTGTTTATATTATTTCTGTATATGATCACACTGCAAGTTCCCTATTAGAAAAAATGTTATGGGCTGAAATGATAGGCCTGAGTTATTTTATTTATTTATTTAAACTTGGGATTGCGGGTTTGAAATGATAGAACCTGGATTTTTACCTTTTAAACTGCGGATTGAAATGATACATATCCGTACCACTTGACCTAGGTTAGAAAACTATATACAGACCCATGGTTATTCTATAAAGTGCTTTGAATATTTTATGTATTCTAAAAATATAAAATTATGAAATTTGATTTAAATAGATTTTGAAAGGTTTTAAAATAAATAAATTATGATTTTTCTATGTGTTAAAAATGTAATTTATGAATGGATTAACTGGATTTTGAAATATAACTTATGTTTGAAATTTGGAATTTTGACTAAAAATGATATTTAAGTTACATGAATAAAATGGACTTTAATTTTATTTGGAAATGGTAAATATGATAAATTGATTTATATTTGAATTTAAGTGATTTATTAAAGAATTATTGATTTTCTATAAATTTAAGTGGTTGAATAAATGACTGTTGAAAATGAAATTTTATAATATAACTTGACTTGAAAATGTGAAATTTGAGTTTTAACTAAAGTGTTAAATTAATAAAATAAACTGGAAGTTTAGTTAAATTTGTAAAATGGTAATATAAATCTGAAACATATAGGCTTTAATTTATGAAAGAAACGTATAGGTTTTAATTTATGAAAGAAACGTATAGGGTTTAATTTATGAAAGAAACGTATAGGGTTTAATTTATGAAAGAAACATATAGGTTTTAATTTATGAAAGAAAAGTATAGATTTATGAAAGAAACGTATAGGTTTTAATTTATGAAAGAAACGTATAGGTTTTAATTAATGAAAGAAACGTATAGGTTTTAATTTATGAAAGAAACGTATAGGGTTTAATTTATGAAAGAAACGTATAGGGTTTAATTTATGAAAGAAACGTATAGGTTTTAATTTATGAAAGAAATGTATAGGGTTTAATTTATGAAAGAAACGTATAGGGTTTAATTTATGAAAGAAACGTATAGGGTTTAATTTATGAAAGGAGCGTATAGGTTTTAATTTATGAAAGAAACGTATAGGTTTTAATTTATGAAAGAAACGTATAGGTTTTAATTAATGAAAGAACGTATGGTGTTCTAATTAATGATAGGAACATTTACATTTCTAATTAATGAAAGAAGGTATAAGTTTTAATTAATGAAAGAAACGTATAAGTTAGTAATTAATGAAAGAAACGTGTAAAGTCCTAATTAATGAGAGAACATGAAAGTTTTAATTAATGCAAGAACATATAAAGTTTTAATTAAGAAAAAAACATGTAAAGTTTTAAGTAGTGTGGTATTGATTTAATTAATAAATGTTCATTATTGCAATAGGAATATAAAATTTAAAACGTACATTTGACATGTAGATTTTAATCAATGTAATGGTGTATTTTAAATTGATTAAAATGATAAATGTTACTTATTGTAATAATAATGTAAGTTAATAAGGTGCTTTTAACTTAACATAAGAATTTCGGTTTAAATTGTATATTACAGTAAGAAAGTTTATTTAACTATAAGGCTATGATAAATTGACATGTTAAAATTTTAAGCTTGTCAATACTTTGATTATATACAATGTAAAGTGGAAAGTAGTACATTCCAAAAATGCTATGATTCCTTAAGGTAACATTTCCAAAATGCTATGATAATTTAAAGGAATATTTCAAGTTTAATAAATTTAAAGAAATATTCAATGATTTGAAAATTTGGGTTTTATTTGAATGATATAATATTGAATTATTTTTGAAATGGAATGATACAATTGGGATATTGTTTTGAAATGAGTATGATATTTTGGTCTTGGAAGTATAAATTATTTGAAATAAATATCCATGGGTTATAATAACGATTGGTTGTTAAAGAGACCGGGATAGGATATTGTCTTATAGCCGGCCAATACCGAAAACCACTTTAACAACTGTGTACGTGGTGGAGATTCCAGAATGAAGTAGGATGGTGGCGACGTTCTCGAGGTATGTTACGTGGACCCAACTCCCGTGAGTTGGCATATATGACTAAAACAGGAGCTATACCGGGCTACACAAAGGGTCGCACCCTTTCATCGAGCATGCTCCATCGGAAACTATTCTATTACTGTTGTGATTCGATTCGGTGGCGCCACTTTGATTCAGGGGTATTGTTCGAGGTGGGCGGAAGCTGCTGGCTTGCCGTCACCACCGGTCTGGGAGTGCAAACGGTGTATCCACCCTGGCATTGCCTCGCGTGTCGTGTCATATCCTTATATCGAGCCCACTACGATTTTGGTTTTAAAGATCCGACCGCGTTAAGGTTCACCATCCCCTTAACGCTATTTTCTATATGATTATACTTTACTGATTAGACATTACCGTATATAGCATATATTACTACATAGTAAATAGTTTAACGGATCCTTAGAGGATGGGTGGTCCCAAGCATCCTTTAAGTTACTGATGCATTTTGTTACTGTTCACTTGAGTTGATTTACAGTTTATAAGTATTTATGTCCTAACTCGAGGGTTTTGTGTTTTGCTTTACGCTCGGGTTAGATTGATTGAGTTAGCATTCAAGATTCATCTTCGGCGTTGGAGCTTTCCTTGAAGATCCAGCCATCTATTTTTTTTCAGTATCCAGTGGTTCAGTGATGTATCTGATTTGTACCTGATGTATCCTGTTACTCTTCTGTTGTATCTTATTTAACTCTGATGTATCTTATATTTTATATAGTAGCTTCATGAACTACTATCTCTTTTTCTTGCGCTGCATTTTTATATACTCTGTGTCTGTGATCTGTGATTTTATTTACTGTATATTCTGAGATTTGCCAAATTTTTATTTACAACGCGGTATTTTAAGCTATCCAATTCCGGCATGAGTGTCTACCTATACACTTATAATGGATGCGAATGGTTGAAAATATCGGGTCGTTACAATAGCATCACCCTATTCACCCCCCTCTAGGGTGAAATCGATCCTACAAGTGGTATCAGAGCTAGAACAAAAGCCATTTTTGTTTTAAAAAGATTGATTTTTCAAAAACCAATTTTTTTTTTAAAAAAATTGAATTTTTAAAATGGATTCTTTTAATAATGCTTTTGGGAAGGGTCATTCCATAGTTAGACCACCAATGTTCAATGGTGAATATGCTTTCTGGAAAAATAGGATGGAATTTTTTCTAAAAAACATTGACTCTTGGGATATTGTTGAGACAGGGTATAGAGCACCAACTATAATTGAAAATAATCCGGAAATAAATAAACTGAAGAATCAATGGATAGATATAGAAAATAATTTACAGAATACTAATGCCAAAGCTATGAATTCGATTATTTGTTCATTAGATCAGTTTGAATTTAATCGTGTCTCACATTGTCTAACTGCACAGGAAATATGGCACACACTAGAAGTGACTCACAAATGAACATCTCAAGTCAAGGAATCTCGCCTTGCCATGCTGAGTAGCGAATACGAGAATTTTACAATGGCCAAGGAAGAAAATGTTAAAGAGATGTACGGACGGCTTTCCAACATCATATACAAATCAAAAGCTCTCGAAAAATCATACACGGAATTGGAAATAGTTCGAAAAATCCTTAGAGTCCTTCCGCGAAGTTTTGAAGCAAAAATGACTACCATTCATGAATCGTAAGATTTAAAACAAATCAAAGTTGAAGAACTCATCAGAAATCTCACCACTTATGAGCTAGAAATGAAATTCAAGTAAGAGAGTGAAGGAGGAGATACTCGAAAGAAATCACTAGCTCTCAAAGGAACAATTGAAAGTGACGACGACGACGACGACGGAACAGTAGAGTTGGAAATGGTAATAAAGAAATTAAAAAGGTGGAACTGCAAGTACGGAAGTCCAGCTCTAACTCAAAAATTAAAAAGCAGAATAAACAATGTTTTAGATAACAAAGAACAACGAAAAATCATCTGCCATAAGTGCAACCAACCCGGACAAATCAAGTCCAATTGTCCTCAAAACCGACACGACTTTGAAAAGAATCAAAAAGGAGAAATTTTGCAGCCACGTGGAATACAAGTGATGAAGATAATAAAAGTACTAGCAGTGAGAGTGAGAAAGCGGATATGTGCCTTCAAGGTAATATAACTGATAGCGGCGATGACGAGCCAAGCGAGGTATCAAAACACACTCACTCGGAATTACTTAAATATTTTCACGAAGTAAATGGCTGTTCTGAACGACTTAGGGAGAAATATGCTAAAATTGAATCACAAAGAGATAGTTTGATAGAAGTAAATGAACAGCTTGAAAAATTAGTTAAAACCTATCAAAGTAGGATCCCTAAGTGTGACAAGTGTCCATTGTTTGAAGAAGAAATTAAAAAATCAGAAATTAATATAAAACCACTTGAAAATGAAATTCTGATGTTGAAGGAGAGTGAAAATACAAGAAGAGAAAATTCTATTCAAAGGTGCACACAATTGTTAAACGAAAATGAATCTCTCGAAACACAAGTCCAACAACTATCAACGACTTTCTATAAATTTTCAAAAACTGAGAAATCATTAAACATGCTATTAGGAAAACAAACTGTTAATACAGTTAGACAAGGACTTGGGTATAATCAATCTAAAAATGTTAGAAATAAGATTAATCGGATAAATTCAATGTGCATAATTTGTAGAAAATTTGGACACAATCAAAACAATTGCTGGTATAGACCCAAACACGTGAAAACGATTCCAATTTGGGTTCCAAAAGGCATAAATATAAAATCTCTCAAAGTTAAACAAATTTGGTTGCCGAAAGGAACATATACAAATATTTTTGGGTCTCCACAAAATTATTTTTCAAAATAAATTAACACTGACAATCATGGACCTATAAAAACAAATAGGTCATTAAACTCTCTTCTTGTGTAGGTACGCTGGCAGGCTAAGGAACAACAACAATGGTAGTTGGATTCTGGCTGTTCCAGGCACATGACAGGCGATAAATCAAAGTTCCTTAGCCTAGAAAAGTACAGAGGTGGCAGAGTCACAATGGGTAATAATGACAAGTGTAGAATTGTCGGTAAAGGTAAAGTAGGTAACAATACATTTACCTTAAATGACGTACTAAATGTTGAAAATCTGCACCACAATTTGATATCAATCAGCCAGCTATGTGATAAAGATATGGATGTTATTTTTGATTCTGACTTGTGCAAAATTGTTGACCAATCATCAAAAGAAATCTTATTTTCAGGTAAGAGGAAAGGTAATATATATTCTCTATCTTTTGATGATCTCACCCTTTCAAAATGTTTGGTAGCTAAGGATATAGAAGTAAATTTATGGCATAGACCATTAGGGCATTCTAGCATGAATTTGTTAAACAAATTAAAAAGAAAAAATTTGGTAAGAGGGTTGCTATCACATGATTTTGAAACAGAAAATTTATGTAAAGCATGTACCTTGGAAAAACTTAAAAAATCACCATTTCATGCCAAAAACAATGTAAGCACTTCTAGAGTTCTTGAACTAGTTCATATTGATCTGTTTGGACCTAACGACATTGCTAGCTTAGGTGGTAAGAAATATTGTTTTGTGTTAGTTGATGATTACTCAAGATATATATGGGTATATTTCTTGGCTAAAAAATCAGAAACTTTTTCATACCACAAAATTCACAAAATTAGTTCAAAATGAAAAAGGAGTTCCTATTGTTTCGTTAAGAAGTGGTCATGGTGGAGAATTTGAAAATTATGAATTTGAAAACTTTTGTGATGAAAATGGATTCAAAGAAGAATTTTCTACACCACGTACTCCACAAAAAAATGGAGTAGTTGAGAGAAAGAATCGAATATTGCAAGATTTGGCTAGTTGTATGATAAATGAGTATGAGCTACCTTTGCATTTTGGGCAGAAGCAGTAAATACGGCTTGTTATGTAATGAATAGAGTTATGATTATACCAATTCTTAACAAAACACCCTCTGAGCTATGGTTCAAAAATAAACCAAACATTGCTTATTTCCAAGTATTTTGGTGTCTGTGCTATATTCTCAATACATGTGATCAATTAGGAAAATCTGAAGCAAAAGTGTAACGACCCGAAATTTTCGAACCTGAAAATTCCAGATAGTTATGAAAAAGAAGAAAGAGATAGAAGAAGAAGAAGAACAGAAACAACATCTCACATTCGCAGCGGATAAAATATAATAATAAATAATAATAGTTTACAAAGAATACTATATCTGTCGATTACATTAATATACATCAGAGTGTCACATATATATAGTCACTGAATATATATACAAGTATCATGTCTCAGCTTATCAATATTATATATATACAGTGGAAATATTCTATACGCTATTGCCATCTAGCTCGCCTCCTGAGCTTCAGAACGTACCTACCTGAAAATCTGTAATACTTGGTCTGACCCGAGCATTACACCAAAGTAACACCCGGGTCAGGCTGGAAACCAGCATGAGTAAACCCAATTGACATGGAATACCAAAGCAAACAACTTATATAAACCCGGGGTAACATATATCAATTTATCTTATTCACAATTTTCTATAGAGAACCCTTATTTTAACATATCAATTTCTAAGTAGCAAAACTTAGATAAAATAATCCAATTCACTTAAATCATTTCATTCCTGCTTATTGATCTCACAAATCAATTTACAAAAATTCAAAGTGGTCTCGGGTATTTCCCAATACCCGATCCCAATCTCTTCGACTCTCATATCAACCTATCTCAAGTTATCCAAATGAAATACACAACATATCATATCAGAGTTATCAACTCATTCAGAACATCCAATCCCATTCAATCATTTATAAGCAAATTTTATCGTTTCCAAATTAATTCAATTTATTCTAATTATATTTCTAATCTCCAATCACTTAAATCCTTTACTTATCAATTACTTAATTCAAATCAAATAACTCAATCATCCCTCCAATATTCCTCTTAATTAATCAACCGGAATCAATTATCCTTCAACTTCATTCGAGCATCTATCTTTAATTAATTTCACGATATTAATTACACTTAAGCAAAAATCATTAAGTAATCTCAATTTCTTCATGAAGTAATTCACCATATTAATTGCATAAATTCTTAAGCACTTATATTAATTAATTCTATTACATCACTTGTTATGGATTAATCAATTCTAATTTATCAGTCTTTAATTACAACATAAATTATATAAGCTTATGATTCCCAATTATATTTCGATTATCCTTAGCTAAATTAATTATATCAAATAATTAATCATTAATTGAACCGCAAACATTTATCTTTCTTGATTCAACTCAACCAGTAATTTGCTATCTTTATATTTTCTTCGTAAAATAATTACTCCTTTATTTAACTATTTTAATTTATCTCTTGATTAATTCCATAAAGTAATTATATATGTATATTTTTATCACATTTGGAAATTACTTATTAAATTCACCCAATGATTATTCCAATTTGATATAAACTTAATTAATTAACCTAAATCATTAATTAATTTAATTCATAAATTTCCCATTAAATTATCATACTTATTTAATGAATCACCGATCCTTAAACCTTATTTGATTTTAATCAGAACCATTTACTTATTTATGATTCAAGTTCAATACCATTTAAAATTTTAAACACCTCGAGTCAAACCACAATTCACTCGAGAAACATCCAAATCTAAAATCACTAGATCATCAGTACACATCCAAACATTTTAATCATTTACCCACTATTTAAATTCAACCATTTGAATTTAAATAAAACACAGAGCATGAGATTACTCACCTTTGATTTTTTTTCTATTTGCAATCCATTCCAATTCGATTTTGTCTTCACGGTTTTGACCTTGTGTAAATATCATATAAATTAATTAACACTTGAATCTTAAATCAACAATTTATTATCAATTACTTAGTTAATTTAACTTATAAATTGACTTAAATTCTTAAACTAAGAACCACCTTAAACATATATTTTTAGTCCAAAAATTAATTAAGTTAATTGAAACAGGTTAATCCACAACATCCATCATTTTCAATTTAAATCCTTATATTTTCAAAATCTATAGTAACTTCTGTCATTTATATATGTATATACCTTATCTAATTTAAGTTGAAAATGAAGAATAATATTGCTACAGATCTGTCTTGCTGCTAAATCAAGTACCGTGATAATATAATTTATTTAAACTAGATATATTAAATTTAATTTGAACGATATATTTTTAAAATTGAACAAATTACCTTTAAATTAAATTTCGCACATTCAATTGTCTTCAGTATCACCATTATAAAGTTTATAAGTCTTCAGATTATTTTTAATAGGCTTAAAATTCCATATTCAACATCTTATCCAATTTCAATTATTAAATTCAATATTTAAACTATATAATTCAAAGATTTAGTTATCAAGTAAAACATTGATATATGGAATTCAGGTTAAAATTAGTTTTTAAATATTTTAAAATCAATTAAATATTTCAATTTAGATTGTTAAAAATTCCGGGTCGTCACAAAAAGCCGATGAAGGCATATTCATGGGATACTCTTCTAGAAGAAAAACTTATAGAGTCTACAACAAAAGGAATAAAACAATTGTGGAGTCAATCAATGTGAAATTTGATGAAGGCATTAATGAACAGGAAACGGTCAAAAGCAATATTGAAGAGCAGAACGAAAAAGGTGAAAATGAAAAACCAAAAGAAAATGCAACAACAAAAGAAGTCCGAAGGAATCTAGATCCAAAGAGATTGAAATTCAAAGCAGATCATCCTCCAGAATTGATAATAGGAAATCCTATCACAGGTGTTCAAACTTGTTCCTCCTTTAGAAATCTGTGTGATCTGTGTCTATGTAGTGGATTTATTTCAAAAATAGAACCCGAAGACATAGATACAGCTCTTAATGATGAAAACTAGTTTATGGCTATGCAAGAAGAGCTAAATCAATTTGAGGGCAATGATGTTTGGAGTCTAGCACCTAGACCTGAGGATTATCCAGTCATAGGATCAAAATGGATTTTCAAAACTAAATATGATGAATTTGGAAATGTGATTAGAAATAAGGCTAGATTAGTCGCTAAAGGATATAATCAAATTGAAGGAGTTGACTTTGATGAAACTTTTGCACCAGTAGCTAGACTAGAATCAATTAGGATATTGTTAGCTTTTGCTTGCTACAAAGGATTTAAACTAAGACAAATGGATATTAAAAGTGCTTTTCTTAACTAAATTTTAAAAGAAGATGTACTGTTGAACAACCAGAAGGTTTTGAAAGTCATAAATATCCTAACCATGTATATAAGCTTAAAAAGGCATTATATGGATTAAAACAAGCTCCTAGAGCTTGGTATGAATGCCTTAATACTTATCTTCTTGAAAATGGGTTCAAAAAGGGCTGTGTAGACAATACACTATTTATGTTGCATGAAGACGATGATCTTTTGATTGTTCAAATATATATTGATGACATCATTTATGTGCTACTAACAATTTGTTGTATGAGAAATTTGAAAAAGTTATGCAGGAAAAGTTTGAAATGAGCCTGGTTGGAGAATTAAAATTCTTTTTAGGATTTCAAGTCAAACAATGTAATAAAGGTACATTCATTTCTCAAACAAAATATATTAGGGAACTTGTCAACCAATTTGGATTAAAAGATGCTAAACCAGCAAGAGCCCCCATCAGCACAACAATTAAACTTGATAATGATGAAAAAGTAAGGCAGTTGATCAAAAGCAATATAGAGGTATGATTGGATCACTCCTTTATCTTACCGCTTCTAGACCTGACATCATATTTTCTGTCTTCTTATGTGCACAATTTCAATCTAACCCAAAAGAATCTCATTTAAAAGCCATTTAAAGAATTACAAAATATTTGTTGCACACTCCACGGTTTGATCTTTGGTATCCAACAAATGAATTAAAAGGATTTTCAGATGTGGATTATGCTGGAAGTCTAATTGATAGAAAAAGTACTAGTGGAGCATGCTTTATGTTAGGACATTCATTAGTTGCATGGTCAAGTAGAAAACAGAATATTATTGCGTTATCCACCGCAGAGGCAGAGTATATTGCTCTAAGTTGTTGCTCTGCTGAAATCTTATGGATGATACAAACTTTGCAAGACTATGGTCTAAATTTTAAACGTGTACCACTAACGTGTGATAGCAAAAGCGCAATTGATCTCACAAATAATCCTGTACAACACTCACGAACAAAACATATAGATGTTAGACATCATTTTATTAGAGATCATATTTCCAAGGAAAATATTTGCATAAATTTCATTTCAACCGATTCTCAATTGGCAGACATTTTTACAAAAACCCTACCATAAAATAGTTTTTGTAAACTACGTCTCAGCTTAGGTGTTTTAGAAATTTGATTTTCTACTTATTTAATATTTTTTTTTCTCCCTACTAATTATCAAAAAAGTAAATAGTAATTGAAAAAGTGATGAGTGTTGATATTAATCATATATTATAACTCAAGATGGTATAATTAGTAAATTTCTTTAGAAATTTAAACAGGAGTTATAAAAACTCTTTATTGATAAATATTCCATGACCATTTGTATTTCTATCATATTTCTATCGACCATAACTCATCATAATCCATTATAATATGTCAATATGTGGTGATTTAAACAGGAACCATTCGTTTTTCATTTTATATTAAAAAAATTAATAATAATAATAATAATCCAAAGTATTCAGTCTCATTTAAAAGTCCTCACAGTTATGCATGGGTAAACTACTTGGAATTTTTGACTTTGTGCTTCCATTCTCATTTAAAAATCCTCACGGTTATGCATGTATGGAACACATATCAGAATTGATTTATAAACAAGTTGATTCTAATCCCATTTAAAAGTCCTCACGGTTATGCGTGGTTAGATGAAACTTGAATTCATTTTTTAAATAAAAAATGGAATACTGCTAATCTCATTTAAAAGTCCTAACGGTTATGCATGGTTAATAGATATTCAAATTCGTGATATAAATATACCACAAATAGACACAACTATATAGTTTTATATGATGACATCATCCTTATCATTCTAAAGTAGAATATGCTTCAAACAGAGTATTTATGACTTTTGTTTGATTTTTATTGAAATATAATATTTATATTCGATTGAGTTTTAATGTTGTATTAATATCTATCACTTTATCTCTAATTTTCTAACACTATTATTCTTTTGCTGATAACAAAAGGGGAAGAGATAAGTTAAGATTTTATCAAATAAAATCAAGCAAAGGTCAAATATTTTCTATTTGCATCTAGGCTCATTTGCATATTTTTAATTGTATTCATATATGAAGGGGGAGCTTTGTGTAGAGAGGAAGCATTCAAATAGGGGGAGCAAATTGAATGATCAAATAAATTTAACAAATTCAAAATCTTACATATATGTTTGTTATCATCAAAAGGGGGAGATTGCTGAATATGCGATTATATGATTTTTGTTTGATGATAGTAAACATACTTAGATATTCATTTAAATGTATTTGTTAATGCACTATTATATTTTTCACATAATTAAATAAATATTTGCTAAATAAAATAAATAACACAGAATATAAATTCAAACGAATATTTTATTCAAACAAATATTTATTACAATTTTGAATAGTACAAATTCGAGCTCACACTATATATATACAATTTCAATTATAATACAAATTTGATTGCGTCACAATTTCTAATTTACAAATGCACCTCACTACAATTCACTCATTCACTCGTATTTTATCTTTAACTTGAATCCAGTATCTGAGCAATTTGCAAAAACTAATACTGGCATGGTAAAATTGAAAAGAAAATATTTTTGCAGTATAAAATAAAATGTAATTTTTGAAAATATTATTTGCCTAAGTTATTTGGGTTGTTCGTCATCATTTAAATTTGAATTCATCATACACGAACAGCTTGTGACATGCACAGTGTATCACTGTACATGCCACAAGGCCTTGCACACCGATATATACACTTGATAAAATTACAGGGACAGGTAAGCACAGGTCAAACCAAATGAAAAGCCGGGTTCAACTCAAATGCAATAAAAATAATGTCACAACATCAACACAAGATCAAACCCGAGCTTTAAAGTTGGATTCAACACAGTTACAATTTCAAAAATCAAAATGAAAGGTGACGTGCACAAGAAAACAATGTAGCTAGTCAGATATGGAACCAGACTCAAGCAATTCCAAACCACATACAAGTAGCATAATCAATAGAACCATAAGCATGTAGACATTAAGCTACATAGTTCAAGTTTTCAAACACAAATTAAAATTCATGACTCAAACCGGCACCTGAAGAAGGTCACACAAGAACCCAGACTGCACATTCAAGTGCAAGCCGAAGTGAAAGACCATAAATACAAAACTTAAACCAAACAAGAGACCAAACAAACAAGTTCACATTCAAGTACTTGAACCAATGGCCAGATCCAAACAACACAAGTGCACAAGGGCAGTTGTACAAAAGCAAGTGCAGCCTCAACATGACGCATGAACACTTACAGCAGAAAGTGGTGCAAATGCAACTAGTAATCAAGTACAGATTCAAGTTATCAAATGAAAACTCAAGTAAAGACAAAGTCAGTGATGTACACACAAACTACATGATGACCAAGTACGCAAGTGAAGACAACAATGTTTGGACTAAATGCGTGTGAATTCTAAGAAAGACAGTGATCGAACATACAAACAAGAAAATAAACATAACAAATGAAACAACATTGCAAACAGGTCACATATGAATGCAGCATGCATATACAAGGATAATATGGGTGGAGTGAAGATTGTAGCTCGTGGCTACAGCAACACGAACACATGTCAGTAAAATGGCAACTGGCAACAAATAAATTCAAATGATCAGAGTCATCATGAACCAAGTCAGAGAAACAATGTCGAAGTCATACTAGCAGTGATAGTGCCGAAGACACAGAGGATTAAATCAAAACCGTGAAGATGCAATGGGTCAAAAATCTAAGCATCAAGGCGAGTATGCTACAGATATGAACACACATATATATATGCAGTGCTAACTCGACTAATAGGTTCAGGTAAACCAGAGAACAAAATAAGTATGCACATGAATATATCCAGTGAAGACACAGCAGTATGGTAGTCATGATATACAATTGAGAAAATGACCGAAGTTAGGCAATGTCAACAACCACGTCAAGCTAAGTGGCCGATATCAACTACGTTATAACCAAAGAAGAAAAACGAACGAACAAGTTAGAAATCAAAACAGTGAAACCAGAAATTCACAAAATCAAGTTTGTAGATTTCAAACCAAAGTCAGGGCCATGATGACCAAGGCAACGAGTTCGAACCAGGTCAGAAATCATCAAGCCGTGGTAATCATGAATGAACAAGTCAAGGAAAAATCGAACAGTTCAGATTCAAAGCCGTGAGTATCAAGTTAAACAAGCAACGAAATTATACGAATTAAAGAAGTCAGAGAAATCGCCATCATTCAAGAATAATCAAGTGGCCGAGATAAATCAACTGATGAATTAAAACAACTTATACGAACGAAAATATAGGAATTCGAATCCTATATAAACCCATTCATCATCGACCGAGATATGCATTCGAGTTCAAGTAACAACAGAGCATAATCATTCAACACGAATCATCAATTGAGTTCAAGCATTCAACCAAGAGAGCAAAAGGCATAAATTACATACCGAAGTCAAAGTCGAACTCAATCATCGAGAAGCAGTCGAGCGCAACTGAAGGAGACGAATGATCGACAAAGCAAACATGTGAATACCCATTCGATCGATCAACATTCAAGCGGCGGATTCGAAGATTTAAAAAGGCCCTAATTTCAGAGCAAAGAGGAAGGAAGAAGCCATTGTCATAAATGAGAAAAGGAACCGGCCGAATAAAGGAAAAGAAAAAGAGATACAATTTTAATAATATATTTGGGCCAGCCTTTTTAAATTATATGAGTCTTTAATATTTAAAATTAGGGTTTTGATTTTTAATTTGCTTTTAAATTGTATTTTCTTTTTTAAACAATTGTAATTTCTAGTCGTGTGACTAGGGGACAAACTACATGGCGTAGTTTGAGAATTCGCAACTCAGTGGCTGAGTTGTGGAAGGATTTTGAGCGTAGAGTTAGTTAGTCAATTGCGGGTGTCGCGAGTTTACGTGTGTAAGCGTGTGAGTACTTAATTTCTAGTAGAAAACTTGGGGACAACACGTAGGCAGGGTTTTGCCGAAGCTGGGTAAATTCTGTGTCGTTCTATTTCTGCATTTATTATTTTGCTATTATCCATGCTGTTATAATTTTGATATATCTGTGTTGAAATTATTTTATACAAACTTCCACAATAATTTTTATAACTGATAGCATCACCCTATTCACCCCCCTCTAGGGTGAAATCGATCCTACACTAAGGTCAAAAATATCTGAAAATGGAAAGACCGTGATGAACAAGCATCACTGAATGGAAATATTTGAATGCAAGCCGTAGTGACCAAGCAAAGTATATCGGAAAAAATATTCGAATTGAACCAGTCAAAATAAATCACCATCATTCAAGCACAAAGCAACGTAAGGGATAAATACATGAAGAATTCAAAGCATATTAAAAATTAAGGGCTTCGTTCCCTATATAAACCTAGTTCATCATCGGCAATTACATTATTCGAGTTCAAGCAATAACTAGAGCAAGACATTGAAATAAATCACAAGCCAATGACTCGAATCATAGTCGAGTATTATCGAATTCAAAGTAGGGAAAAATCACATACCATTATAATATTCGATCTTGACAATTTTGAAGCAGCAATGAACAATTGAACTGATCAAGGAAGCCTCAAAGTGAATTAAAAGCTACCAGCAAATGTGTCGAGCATCATTTTTCAAGAGGCGATGCAAATGATCAAAGCCCTTATTTTTAAAAAGGAACGAATTAGCCATTGATTTCACTGAGCAAAGGGGGCGACACAAAAATAAAAGGAATCGGTATAGACAAAAAAAAAGATATGGGCCGAAGTAAAAAAAGATAAAGGGAGACGTCAATTTTTTAATTATAATTTCCTAGTGGGTCGGCGTTCTATTATATTTGGTCTTATTCTCTAATTAGGGTTTTAATTGTTTTTACTTTTAGTCTTATTTTGAATTCCTTTTAAAATTGTGTAATAGTCTAGTCATGTGACTAGGTGCAAACTACAGGGCGTAGTTTGAAAATTTGCAACTCAGTGGCCGAGTTGTGGTTGGGTTTTGGGCATAGAGTTAGGTTAGTCATTATTGGGTACCGTAAGTTTACGTGTGTAAGCATTTGCCTACTTAATTTCTAGTAGAAATCTTGGAGGAAGCACATACGCAGAGTTTTGCCGAAGCTAGGTATATTTGCGTTGGTCTATTTCTACTTTTATTATTCTACTATTATCTGTGCTACAATTATTTTATATATTTTCGCACTAATTTTTATTATTAGTAGTATCACCCTATCCACCCCCCCCCCCCCTTTAGGATGAAATCGATCCCACAAGTGGTATTAGAGCTAGGAACTGTAACGACCCTGGATTTTGGCCCTATTTATTTTAATAAATATTTAATCTAATTAAATAAAATGTGAACTGATCATATTAAAATGAATATGATTTTGGAAATATTTACCATCTTTTTATATAAATTTGTGTTTTAAAAAGGAGATTGATTTGGAACATTTAAAACTAAATCTCTTAATAATATTTATAATAAAATTTGTCTTATATAAGTAAATTAAAATACTTTACTTGTTTACATATGATAAATATACATATGAATAATAATGTTTGAAATTTAAATAAATCCCTTTATAATATTTATCTTATACCATTAAATTAAAATACTTTCTTTTGTTAACATTTGATAGAAATATCTATAGATGATAATGTTTAAAATTAGAAACCTAATTCTAGCAATATAAAATATGAATGTAAAATATGAGTCAAACTTATGTATATAATTTAAATAACATACAAATAGGAAATAAATAAAAAAATGTAACTACAAACAAGAAATAAAGTGAAATATAAAATACAAAATTAAATTTAAGAACAAAATATATAATAGAATGAAAACTAGGCCAAAGTATAAATAAAATAAGACAAGTATGTATATAATTATTCAAGCTAGAAAATAATAAAATAAAATAACCTTCTTTCATAAGAACATCTACCTGCAAGTCTACAATTACATATAAAATATCTATACAGCAAACGCAATCATAAGAGTGTTAACAATTCAAATTAAATGTCTTCAATCAAGAGTATAAGATCTGCAAGTATATATTTCTAAAACAAAACATGTTTACACAACAAATCTTCGTATGCAAGCCATATGTTTACTTGCCATAAGTACAAATCTGCATACAAATATTCATCTACAGCAAAACATAATTATACTATGTAAGCTTATTAAGTAACAAAGCATGTACTTACTATCAACTCAGCTTACTATTTGGTCTATGCGTATATTTACAAATCTTTACTTATCTGTAATGAAAGATCTGATTAATATAAAACAAAATAAAGAAACAGCCTAACTAGTTAATACCTACCTTGAGCTTCCTGTTCTTCTCTTATATATATAATCGTGTCCATCTCTTTTAGTTCGTTAGGTAGCTCATAAGAAAAAGAAAAGGGAGACAAACTCAAATTTATTCAA
Organism: Allium cepa; assembly: GCA_030765085.1. Lineage (NCBI taxonomy): Eukaryota > Viridiplantae > Streptophyta > Magnoliopsida > Asparagales > Amaryllidaceae > Allium > Allium cepa. The sequence continues at coordinate 178,389,093 of CM060946.1, forward strand.
AACAAAACAGAAAAAAAAGGAGAGAAGTCAAGCAAGTTTAAGATAGTTTCAAAACAGATCAAAACTCATGACAGTTTCATGCTACAAGCTTTCATATATCAGAGTGTTCTTTGTTCAGGAATGTTGTAGGTGAGTAAACTAAATTTTTAAAAAGTTTTAAGTTAATTTAAATAGTTCAAACTTCATTTGATAGACTGATTTGTATATGCTTTATTTTGCATATGTTTTGAGACACACTGTGTTCTCTGAAATTTGGTACAGGTTCCATATTTGGATCAAAACTCAAGTTATTCTTATTTATATCATTTTTAAGCTTTGATTTCTCAACAAACAAGATGCTAAACTTAAATTAAAGATTTTTAAAGGTTGATCTAAATCATTTCATCAAGCAAATCACTGTAATGTTGATGTACATGTAATTAAGTAATAATTGAAAATATTCGATTATTGTAAAATACCGATTCAAGATTATATATTCAATTCATACTGCGAAATATGATTTTTAAAACAAAAATCAAGATTTATAGATCAATATTCAAAGAGCAGTTTGGCATTAAACTAAATTTGCATTTCTTCCTATTTCAAGTGATCGATTCAATTTTAATTGATGAAACTTGGATTGAAGCAAGATTATCCATCCATGATCTTGGGAAAAATGTGAATTAATTTTCTATTGAATGAAATTTGAGTACGAGACCATATTAGGGTTTTGCTGGAAATTTTGTTCCTCTCTGTAAACAAGACACGTATGGCCCTATGTGTGATCGAGCTCCGCGCAATTCAAGGAAGTGGAAGAGGGTCGTGTTGCCGGGGTGTGGCCAAGAGTTGAGGGGCTCAGGTGGTTTCAGAGGTGATGGCGAAGTCGTTTTGTCGATAGAGGTGAGCTTCTATTTTTCGAGCAAAGGGCATTATTTCGATTTGAGTTTCCTTGTGGTGATTCGAGATTGTTTTTCGTGTCTACGTATAATTCGCGACATGTCGACGTTGTTAGTGGTTGTCGGAGTTGGGTCGCGCCGCCGTGCACGTGCACGGCAGCGGTGATTTGGTGTCAGCGTCGTGGCGGGGTCTGTCTCGTGTCATACTCGTGTCGTGCTCGTGTAGTTTGGGCGTTTGCATCGGGTTGTTATCGCATTCGAGAGGGAGAGCATGATGCTTATTAAGATAATCTCAATTTAAACTTACTGTAAAATAAAAAGAAGTAGAAGAAGATGTTCATGGGTGACGCGGGAAAAGGTGGGGTGGAACTCGAAGTAACACTCGAGTATAACGCAGGGGTGGTCTCGGGTTTTTACCAGGGAAGCCTCGCGGTTTGTTTATCTGCAGTATTGGTTTTTAGTAAAGTAAGTAGTTAGGTATTTAAAGTTTTAAAAATAAAATAAAATAGGAGGTTAGATTCAGGCTTAATAATTTAATTAATACTTAACAATGTAATTATCACTTGATTATTGTTTTAATTTAGTAATTAAGTTAAGGCATTAAAATCAATTAACATTAAAGGTTAGTAGTTAATATTAAATTGATTCCCAAATTTTAAGCAGATTTCTTTAAAAGTGTTAGTTAAGTTGAATAATTAACATCAATTAATTATTTTAGAAAGTAATTACGAATAGTTATATTATGATTGTAATTAGAGTTAGAATTAGACAACGCTTAAGTGATTACTAAATTTAGAATTAACTACTTTAAGTTAATTAATTAATGATTAGTAATTAAGAGTAATCAAGTGATTAAATTAAAAATTAATAAATGATTAATTAAGTAATTAGCAGTTAACAAATAAGTAATTAAGTTTTATTAATTAATAATTAAGGTTATTAATTAATGATAAGGAATAGTTAATTAAGTAAGTTGATTAAGAATGTAATTAATTAAATAGTGTGAAATAAAATAATTAATTAACTAAATAATTAAGATTTAATAATTGATTAAGGAATGATTCATTAACTAAATAATTTGAAAAGAAATAAATAATAAACTGTTAATTAATAATTAATTAAACAGGATTAAGAGATTAATCCTCAAGTAATTTGTTTAATTGGATTAATTAAATTAAAAATCAAAGATGACTGTTTATGGACTATTGTGTATGTAGATTATCTAATCGTGATATTTATTTGATGATATTCCATGATGCTCTATGATATGCTATAATGCATCTATGATGATTGTGTATGATTCATCTGTGATAAATGCTTTGTTAATTCAATATGTTAAGTTCAACTGTTTAAGTTAATTAGACAACTTGGCCTTTAAAATGGTATTTGGATTTCGATGAGACTAGGATCGACTGTCATTTCTGATTATCCGAAAACCACATCGATCCAAATTAAACGACAGGTCGTGAATTCTGCAATGAAGATCGAGACGGTGTTTTCAGAATGCAAGGTTATCGCCATTGACTCTGAGGGTGATTCCAAAATGAGTGTGACGAGATAATGCCTTCGGTTTCGTTCGAACCCGGAACGAACTTTTATGGATTTGAAAGCTTTCAACACATCATCAGGCGGATGATGAGCATTCTAAGAGATATGTCCTGTAAAGGTATTTGCAGCCTCAAGCCTCATCAACCGGGAATGGCTAAAACAGGGGAGATGCAGCAAGGTTAGGTGGGTCATACCCAAGCAGGATGAGATACTCCCCTGTCTAGATGTCCCTTTATTTCGGCTGTGTGGCGGTTGCTAGCTACAACCGCGGGGTTATCTTGTTCGGGACTGTTCAGTAAGGAATTGTTCCCGCCTTGTGTTGTAGGGGTCGGGAGTGATCCTCGGTACGGTGATCTAGGCTCCGTACTGTGACGGGCGGTACCCCAGTAGCCCTGCCATTGTTGGAAATCACTTTTCCCTATGAGACCCTACGGTTTTGACTTGTATTACCCACTTTTGTGGCTAGTAGCTGGAATTTAATGAATATAAAAATTTCAGTTATTTTCTGTTTACTTGAAAACCATAGACACTATTATAATATCACTGGATTTCCTATGAAATGTTTTGGTTAGCATAAGGTAAAAACTTACCCGTATTTATTTGTGGGGAGTCTTACGTGATACCTTTATTTTCATATTTTTTTTTCAAAGTTAAACAACTTTAAACCGTTTACTCATACTAGACCCATGTATAACCCGGAGTTTATATTTGTTTTTCTCATAAACTCTTGGGTACTCAATTTTTTATGGGTAGCCAAGTGATAGGTTTTGGACCTTGATTTCTGGAGGAGCTTGGAGCAGGAGTTCCAGACGTATATAGATATCTATCTAGTTCCGCTATGTCAGTAGTTGATGTATGATGTACCTCTGATGTATATAGTGACAGATGCATGTATGACTGTCATATTTATAGATATTTTATAAATCTGATATATGTAAAACTATGTAATAGTTATGTGATATATTATTTTTGTTCCGTTCCGCTGTGAGATTCTGATGTTGTTGTTCTTTCTTTTCTTTCTTTTCTATTTCTATCCCTTTCTTTTCTTAATGATGATACGTCTTTCTAGTAGTAGAAGGACGGGTCGTCACAGTTGGTATCAGAGCCAGTTTGGCGATAACCTTGGCTCTGGTGGGAATTACTCATAGAATAGAGTCTGTAGTACTCTAAAATGAGTTTGAGTGTATTAATACATATGAGCGCATATTTGTTAGTGAATATAAATTTTTTTTTATATTGTGTTGACTTATCTGTTGAGTGTTTATGGATTCTGGTCGATGTGTGGGACGTCATTTTATCGATAAGGATTTCTACTCTTAAACAAGGCAAACCGACATAGTATTTTTTTTAAAGGGGGTAAATGAAATAATTTTACCCAAAATTATATTTTGACATAAAAGAAATATTTTTCTGAAATTACTATATATATATATATGTGATATCCCGGATTTTCAGGCATTGGATAATTGGATAGTTATCTGATTTAACTTTTTGAAATACAGGTTTATAAATTAAACAAATTCAAATGTGATAATCTCCATTTTAAATTATTTAAAATTTGGCAAGATTGTTAATTTCAAATCAATAATAATACGTTGTGTATATATACAGAATTTTTATATACAAATTGAATTTGTGTTTGTTTAAATATATATGATATATCATATAAACGTATATATCAAGTTGATTTTTTTAAAATTGGATTTGGAGTTTAATTTGAATTTGAATATTTAAATTTAAAATTCAAAAGATCGATGCTTTAAAATATTTGGATTTAAATAGTATGTATAAACTTTTATTTGTATATATAGTTTGTTTTATTTTATTTTATTTTAAAAAATAATTATTATTATTTATACATTTGGATAAGGATTTATAAATTAGGAATAAAAGCCTATATTTACATTTAAAATAAATAAATAAATAAATAAATAAATACTTAAGAGGCATGTGTTATACATAAAGACACCTTGATAACAAGTGTTAATAAATAAGTAGATGTAAATGATACATGGTGAGTTCTTTTTACAAGTGTCATTTATTATTTTGATTTTTCTTTTATTTTAGTAAATCACATTTTTCACTTATTTAAACATATATTTTCCTACTTTCATTTTTTTCCTATCCTTTTCATTTCTAAGGCTAAGAACATCAGCCTGTAAAATTGAAAGCATGCAAATTTTCTCAAAGACAAATCTGAAAGTCAATTCATTCTTCAAACTAAAAACTTGACAAATTCAACAACCTATAATTCATTTTCAAGGATCAAAACCAAACTTGAACATCTTCTTCAACTTGGGATTTATCTATAACAAGCAAACCTGAGACTGCAAAAAAAGTGAAATGTTTCATCAGCAAGCAAATCAAACTTTTTCAAGTTTTCAACAACAAAGTAAGATCAGACCCAACTCTAAACGTCAAGCTAGATTTAAGCTTCAGATCAAAATAAATTACTAGATCAAAAATTCAAATTAAGGCTGCTTCAAATCAAGTCCAGTTCAACATGTTCTCTGTTTTTTTCTTTTTGAAGCCGGATGAGTATAACCTATCTCTTCTTACTGAGTATAACCTATCTCTTCTTACTGAGTATAACCTATCTCTTCTTACTGAGTATAACCTATCTCTTCTTACTTAATTGGAACTTTGTATGCATGCCAAAATGTTTGTCAAATTGGATAAACTATTGTACGTTGATAGGTGATCATATATTAGGACATGTTATTCTTATTGGTGAGATAAACATGGATTAAAAACATATGGATTCAAAAGTACAGGAATATTGCTCAGTATAAAAAAAACAACAGCAGATACTGTAACTTCAAAAGATTTTTTTTTTTACATCTGCTTGCTTAGTCGGATTTAGTCTTCGGATTCAAAGGGAAACTCATCTACTTTTCGATAGAGATTACTAGAAAATTTGGAGTTTATTGAATATCTTTTTGTATACAGGGTGTAAAGTTTTATTTATAGTAAAGAAAACCATAGTGGAAGAAAGCTAAATACTTTAATTTAATCACCTGATTATATGAAGGTGTTCATCCTTGAAAATCGTGAATTTTGAAAATGGTCTGTCGATTTTTAGTCAAATGTTGAGTGGATATGAGAAGTTGATCGAAGTTTGAGTATTTTTCAATTATCAGCATCATGGCCGATTTGGGAACACGACATTCATCGTGGAGTTGGGGTAGAGGGTGATGCTCTATCGAAAATGTTGCGAAACTCAAGTAACTCTGGTGGTGGCTGAACGATTCGAGTTTAGGGTTTAAGAAGGGAAGTTGGGTGGTCTCGTCCTCTAGAAAATGAGGCATCATTTGCAGGCGTGCGCATCGAGAGGGTTAGAAGGAGGAAACGCTGGCGAGGCCCTAGGCAAGTTTCGGTGGAAGTAAGAGAAGTGGATCATCGTGGCGAGACGATTTTAGGAGGGTATGGTTGGTTCCAGGCCGAGTGGAGTGTTCGATTTTTTTTTGAGTCAGGGAATCGTGGTCGTGTCCAGTTGGTTAAGTGTGAAAGTAGGGTCGTGATCGTCAGTGGGAGGGTTCGACGACGAGGTTGGAGGGGTCGGCGATCGTGTGCACGTGCACGATCGTGAACAGTTGGATGATTTTCGAGCAAGAATGTGGGAAGGGAATACAGGGAAGAGTTGCTGAAAATAAATAAAGAAGGGTAGGGAAAGTGAATCGGGCCGGGTTGGGCCAGGTTGGGAAGTAGGTAGTGTAAATGAGGAAAAGTTTGGGCAAATTAAGAGAAGGGGAAACATAACGCTGGCCTGGTTTCGGGCCGAGTGGGCCATTGTTCTTAGAGGAAAATTGTTTAATTTTCTCAAAGTAAATGTTTAACAAATTCTAAAAGTATAGAAATGAAAGTCTCGAGTAAATGAAATGTTTTCAAAGTCTCAAAGTTAAATATTAAACAGGTTCCAGAAAGTAAAATATAGGTTTGATGTTTTTAAATTGTTTGATTCAATATAATTATAGATTAATTATTTTATTCTTAAGTGTATCAAATGGAACTTAATAATGATAATCAAGTAATTAATTAAGATAATGGTTTATCATAAATTAATTAAAGTCTTGGTTAATTAATGGATGTTAATCAAAATGATAATAAATGGATAATTAAATAATGAAAGTAATTAAAGGTAATTAATTACTTAAAAGTAATTACTTAATAAAAGTAATTAAGGATAATAAATTAATAGATTATGATTGATTGATCAAGAAATAATCACTTAATGTAATTAATTAAGGGTAATTAAATAATTAAAGATAAATTATTTAAGGGAAATAATTAAGGATTAATTACTTAATTTAATTAATTAAAGGACTGATAAATTAAGTAAATTAATTAAGGGTTAGATAATAAATGAGTGTGGTTAATTAAAGGATAACTAATCAATGCTAGTAATTATAAGATAATTAATTAAGGATAACTATTGTAAAGTGGTTAAGAATAATTAACTTTTGAAATTAATTTAAGGTAAATTACTTAATGTAATTAAAGAATGATTAATCAAGGATGATTAATCAAGATGAATAATTATGGGATAATTAATATAATTAATTAATGATAAATAAGAAAGACTTATAAGTAATAAGTAATTAATTTAATTCATTAGCAGTTAATTAAATTAATTTGAAATGGTATGACTAATTTATCTTGCTTATGGATAATAGAATGACATTTGAATGACTTGGATTATTTGTTATTCCTGGTAAGCGATCGTGATGCCATGTAATATGAAATGTTTTGTGATATGATTGCGTGGATAGTGATAATGTGGATTATCTATTGATCATGAATTGCTATGTAAAAAGTGACATCTTGTATGTAAAATTGAATTGTATTTCACTTGAATAGTGTGGGTTAAGATGGCATTGAATTCGAAGAGACCGGAGTCGGGTATTAGTTAATATCCGAAACCACTTCGATTCTTATAATTTGATATGTGAAACTAATAGACTGAAGTGGAATGATTTAAGAGAATTGAACCATTTAATCAAAGGTTTTAGTACTTAGAAATCGATGTGTGGAATGAGTAATGTCTTTACCGACTTGTGAACTTGTAAATTGATACAAGTTACCCCGGGTTCATATCAGTTGTATGCTTTGAAATTCTTGTTGGATGGGTTTACACACGCTCGTTTCCAGCCTGACCCGGGTGTTACTTTGATGTAATGCTCGGGTCAGACCGAGTATTACAGGTTTTCAGGTAAGGACGTTCTGGAGCTCAGGAGGCGAGCAGGATGGCAGGGACGTATGGAGAGTTTTCACTGTGATATTGTAGTCTCTTGACATGATTGTTTTGTCCACTATTTATGTATATGTTGTAACTCTGATACATTGAAGTGTAATTTGACAAGTACAGTTTTCCTTTGTATAACTATTATTTATGTGATATTATATCCGCTGCGAATGTGAGATTTCTGATTTGTATTCTGGTGTTTCTTCTCTTTCTTCTATCTATTTCTTCTTCTTTTCATAACTATCTGGAAATTTTCGGGATTGAAATTTCCGGGTCGTTACATTTGGTATCAGAGCTGAAGGTTAAGTGAGAACCTTGGCTCTGGTGGGATTACTCATTAAGGATAGGGTAAGTGGTACCCTATAAAGAGTTGAGTGTATAATCATATGAGAGCGTACTTGTTATTTTCTTATATAAAGGTTTTTAAATGATTTCAAAAGTAAATGAATCTTATATAAGAAATAGATTATCTATTATATTAAGGAAATTGGTTGTAGTATTAATTAAATTAAAAGTAATAGTAAGAATTAAGTGGTAATACAATTACAACCAAATTGAAATTAAATTAAAGATAAGTTTGAAATGGTTTCAAACTGAAATTGAAATCTTAAATTGGAAAGGTGTTTAAGAATAAGATAATAATGAATTGGTTTCTAGATATGATAATCTTGGGCATTATCATAAATAGTTGCTGTGTTTAATAATGGAATGTGTGTTAATGAGTAAGCAAAATTAAATGTTTTAAGGAAGTAAACCCTTTAGATAAGTATGGGATATAAATTAAAATTTAAGTTGATCTAAATTGTGAAACTTGCATCTTAAGTATTAAAAACATTTGGAATTTAGTTTCAAATGATTAAAAGGAATAATAAATAATATTATTTGAATAAGAGAGTTTGATGCAAACAAGAGTTGTTTAATGATTTAAAAGAATTTATTTTGAATTAAAACCAAGGGTGGTTTAAATTTTAAAATTTGGCTTGGTGGGCCAAGAAGTAAAATGTATATATATGGATGGTTTGAAATAAACTCTATATATTGAGTTTTAAATCTGGAATGAGATACGATACTCAAAGTGATAAGTCTTTGAACTTAATAAGTGAGAAGTTCAAAATTTGAAATGGAAATTCAAATTGGGTAAGGTTGACTGGATTAAGTGAATTAGTATTAACTTGGGAAAAAGTTTAAAAAGTTGAAACGGTTAAGCTGATTTGAAATTCAAGATGGAATTAAGATTTAACTTGGGAAGTTTAATGGTTGAATTGAATTGGGAGTTTATGTGGTCTCAAAATGGGTTTGAGATCCGAAAATTGAAGGTGAAGGATGTTTTAAAATGAATTGGATGACATCATCCTATTGTTATTAAAAATCTTTAAATTGCAAATTGGACTTGTTTAAATGAATGAGAAATGGAGTCTGGTAATCCATTGTTGGGATAAAAAGGTAAATTGATTTAAAGGAATTAAATCAACATTTGAAGTATTAACTCGAATTTATATAATTCGAGATGGTTTAAATTTGAAATTTGAAATTAAAATTGAATTGATTTGAATTAATTGAAATGGTGATTGAAGGTGTATGAGTATAAGATTCAAATGAAAATTTTGAATTGGATTAATTGAAAACGATTTGAAATTGAAGTGGGTTCAATTTGAAATTAGTCCGAATTGATTTGAATAATTTGGAATTATAATTAAAATTGAATAGTTTTACATTCAAATGGAATTTGAATTAAATTTGGGAGGAAATCAAGAATAATTCAACTTGATTTGGAAATGAGTTTGAAATTTGGATTAATTCAATCTGGAGATGAAGTAAATTGAAATTGGAACGAGTTCAATTAAAATGTATTTGAATTGATATAATTGGAGATCAAGGTTGAATAAAGTAAAATTTGGAAAGAACCGAGGAATTCAACTTGAATTGGATTAGATAGATTTCAATGGAAATTAAAGTTATTTAAATTGGAGTTAAGACAATTTAAATGAAAATGGAATTTAAATTGAATTGATTGGGAATAGAGATTGGGAAGTGAACAGTTTTGACTCTGGACTATTTTAATATATTTTTTTTTAATATAAATGTATTTTTCCAAGCTTTTCATTATATAAACAACCTTTCTTTTAAAAGCCAAACTATCTTATACTTGTTTTACAATTATTTTTGAAACTGTTTAACAATTTTCTAACCATTTTATAAACTAATTACTATTTTCAACTACTAATTACTATTTTATAGTTATCTTGCAATTATTTAAAATTTCTACGAATATTTAACTGTTTTCCAATTATTTTACAATTACTGAACTATTTTACAGCTATTTTACAAACTAGTAATCATTTTCCAACTACTTATCTATTTTAAAATTTTCAAGCTATTTTCTAAATAAACAGGTCAGAGTTCAAACTGTTAATGGTTAGATACCTAATCGAGATAAGAATAGAGGTGATAATCCAAATGGATTAAAGCAATTGAGAGTAAGAGAATGAAAATAGAAGTGAATGTGAATAGAAATGGAATTGATTTGGCTAATAACCAATAAAGATAAATACGAAGGGTGTACGTATGTTATTCTATTCACATAGTGATTTGATCCAGATTCGAGCATATAATTTCGAGATAGTTATATCGATCCGAGTGGGATTATTCACTCGATTTTCGACGGCGAACCTAGATATGGATTGTTGATTGGTTCTAGATATTCTCTATCATAGTTATGAATATGCAAGGAGAATGACGGTTTCTGATCAAGAAACCAGATCTGTGTCCGCACTAGGAGGTCAGGTGGACGATACTAGTTCGGAAGTGAAATTGTGTGATCGAGTGAGCGATCAGATTGGTATAGCGTACGGATGATATGTGTACATCGTACGGATTTGAATGAAAATGGTATTGACAAGAATAATCAAATTTGAATATCTGATTTTGAGTAAACAAAGTAAATATCTTTGTTTTATAAGATAAAACTCCCCTTGATGAATCTTTTGCCAGAAGAAAAGGGATTTTGGAAATATTTGAAGTATAAAAGGAGTTTTATACAATTTTGAAATGATCCAAAGTTTTTAAAATTATATGTATCTGTATATATATATATATGTATATGTATATGTGTATATATATATATATGTATGTAAAGGATCATATGAGAATTTTGGAAAAAGGTTTTGGGAACCTATGGATTTGAAAAGGCTTTTGATTTTTGGGTAAAATCAATATTAAATTTGGAAAGCCTAGTTTGAGAATTATCGATTCTTGAATAATCGATTTTGTGTAAAGGAGCTTTGTATGAGATCATACGAGGTGTATGATATAAAGATACTATATATGTATAGTATAAAATGTTTTGATGATGCTCTGGTGAAAAGGCGCCCCCTTGGAATAGACTTCTCAGGAGTACCACCGGGTGGTGCTGCCTTGAGCCCCAAGGGGGGTTCTAAAGTTGATCCTGTGAGAAGTCCGGACAAACTAGTTCCTGAGGATTATTGGGTAGCGAAAGTCGAGGGCGCTGATGCCTACAGGGGCATTTGGGTTGTGCTGTGACGATAGTGTAACTCGATGTCACTGCGATCTACTGTGGGGACCATAGCGAAAATCGTGTGGAGGATGAGTGTCAACGGTCTACACTTGATTTTGCTGGGAAGGCAACGCAACATCGGTAGACTGCGATCTATGGTCAAGTGGAGTGGAGAAGTTTCATTCTTTTGGTAGCGAAATTCGAGGGCGCTGATGCCTACAGTTATATGGGTTTTTGCTGTGATAGCTACGTAACCCCAGTTGTAACTGCGATCTGTAGCGGGTTCCATGGTGTAATCGAGGGGCGCGGAGGCCTACAGTTATCTGTGAATTTTGTCGGGATGGCAACGTAACCATTGGGTTAACTGCGACCATGGATGGGGGTGATGATTCGCAGAGCATTCTCACCAAAAATATATCCTCTATTTTCAAAAACAGTTTTCTATATTTTCAATAAAATTATTTTCCTAGTATTTTCACTTGGTGTTGAAACGGGTTTACCGAGTACTTAAGGATTTTCAGTCTTACGCCTGATCAACGTATGACCGAATTTCTGTGAGAACGAAGATGGACTTGTGAAAAAATCAAGTTATAAAAAGTATTTTTATAAAACTGTTTTGTAATATTATACAAATTTTTAAAGTGTTTTAAAATGATCAAAAAATATTTTGACTGGTTTTAAAATATTTAGTGAATTCTGGCTTCATTCCTTTTCGAGGACGAAAATATTGTAAGGGGGAAGGAATGTGATATCCCAGATTTTCAAGCATTGGATAATTGGATAGTTATCTGATTTAACTTTTGGAAATACAGATTTATAAATTAAACAAATTCAAATGTGATAATCTCCATTTTAAATTATTTAAAATTTGGCAAGATTGTTAATTTCAAATCAATAATAATAATATGTTGTGTATATATACAGAATTTTTTATATACAAATTGAATTTGTGTTTGTTTAAATATATATGATATATCATATATACGTATATATCAAGTTGATTTTTTTAAAATTGGATTTGGATTTTAATTTGAATTTGAATATTTAAATTTAAAATTCAAAAGATAGATGCTTAAAAATATTTGGATTTAAATATTATGTATAAACTTTTATTTCTATATATAGTTTGTTTTATTTTATTTTTTAAAAAAATAATAATTATTATTATTTTTACATTTGGATAAGGATTTATAAATTAGGAATAAAAGCCTATATTTACATTTAAAATAAATAAATAAATACTTAAGAGGCATGTGTTATACATAAAGACACCTTGATAACAAGTGTTAATAAATAAGTAGATGTAAATGACACATGGTGAGTTCTTTTTACAAGTGTCATTTATTATTTTGATTTTTCTTTTATTTTAGTAAATCACATTTTTCACTTATTTAAACATATATTTTCCTACTTTCATTTTTTTTTCTATCCTTTTCATTTCTAAGGCTAAGAACTTCAGCCTGTAAAATTGAAAGCATGCAAATTTTCTCAAAGACAAATCTGAAAGTCAATTCATTCTTCAAACTAAAAACTTGATAAATTCAACAACCTATAATTCATTTTCAAGGATCAAAACCAAACCTGAACATCTTCTTCAACTTGGGATTTATCTATAACAAGCAAACCTGAGACTGCAACAAAAGTGAAATGTTTCATCAACAAGCAAATCAAACTTTTTCAAGTTTTCAACAGCAAAGTAAGATCAGACCCAACTCTAAACGCCAAGCTAGATTTAAGCTTCAGATCAAAATAAATTACTAGATCAAAAATTCAAATTAAGGCAGCTTCAAATCAAGTCCAGTTCAACCTGTTCTCTGTTTTTTTTCTTTTCGAAGCCGGGTGAGTATAACCTATCTCTTCTTACTGAGCATAACCTATCTCTTCTTACTAAGTATAACCTATCTCTTCTTACTAAATTGGAACTTTGTATGCATGCGAAAATGTTTGTGAAACTGGATAAACTATTGTACGTTGATAGGTGATCATATATTAGGACATGTTATTCTTATTGGTGAGATAAACATGGATTAAAAACATATGGATTCAAAAGTACAGGAATATTGCTCAATATAAATAAAACAACAATGGATACTGTAACTTCAAAAGATTTTTTTTTTTACATCTGCTTGCTTAGTCGGATTTAGTCTTCGGATTCAAAGGGAAACTCATCTGCTTTTAGATAGAGATTACTAGAAAATTTGGAGTTTATTGAATATCTTTTTGTATACAGGGTGTAAAGTTTTCTTTATAGTAAAGAAAACCATAGTGGAAGAAACCTAAATACTTTAATTTAATCACCTGATTATATGAAGGTGTTCGTCCTTGAAAATCGTGAATTTTGAAAATGGTTTGTCGATTTTTAGTAAAACGTTGAGTGAATATGAGAAGTTGATCGAAGTTTTTGTATTTTTCAATTATCAGCATCATGGCCGATTGGGGAACACGACATTCCTCGTGGAGTTGGGGTAGAGGGTGATGCTCTCTCGAAAATGTTGCGAAAATCAAGTAACTCTGGTGGTGGCTGAACGATTCGAGTTTAGGGTTTAAGAAGGGAAGTTGGGTGGTCTCGTCCTCTAGAAAATGAAGCATCATTTGCAGGCCTGCGCATCGAAAGGGTTAGAAGGAGGAAACGCTGGCGAGGGCCCAGGCAAGTTTCGGTGGCAGTAAGAGAAGGGGATCGTCGTGGCGAGACGATTTTAGGAGCGTATGGTTGGTTTCAGGCCGAGTGGAGTGTTCGATTTTTTTGAGTCAGGGAATCGTGGTCGTACCCAGGTGGTTAAGTGTGACACTAGGGTCGTGATCGTCAGTGGGAGGGATCGACGACGAGGTTGGAGGGGTCGGCGATCGTGTGCACGTGCACGATCGTGTGCACGTGCACGATCGTGCACAGTTGGAAGATTTTCGAATAAGAATGTGGGAAGGGAATATAGGGAAGAGTTGCTGAAAATAAATAAAGAAGGGTAGGGAAAGTGTATCGGGCCGGGTTGGGCCAGGTTGGGAAGTAGGTAGTGTAAATGAGGAAAAGTTTGGGCAAATTAAGAGAAGGGGAAACATAAGGCTGGCCTGGTTTTGGGCCGAGTGGGCCATTGTTCATAGAGGAAAATTGTTTAATTTTCTCAAAGTAAATGTTTAACAAATTCTAAAAGTATAGAAATGAAAGTCTCGAGTAAATGAAATGTTTTCAAAGTCTCAAAGTTAAATATTAATCAGGTTCCAGAATGTAAAATATAGGTATGATGTTTTTAAATTGTTTGATTCAATATAATTATAGATTAATTATTTTATTCTTAAGTGTAACAAATGGAACTTAATAATGATAATCAAGTAATTAATTAAGATAATGGTTTATCATAAATTAATTAAAGTCTTGGTTAATTAATGGATGTTAATCAAAATGATAATAAATGGATAATTAAATAATGAAAGTAATTAAAGGTAATTAATTACTTAAAAGTAATTACATGATAAAAGTAATTAAGGATAATAAATTGATAGATTATGATTGATTGATCAAGAAATAATCACTTAATGTAATTAACTAAGGATAATTAATTAAAGGATAATTAAATAATTAAAGGTAAATTATTTAAGGGAAATAATTAAGGATTAATTACTTAATTTAATTAATTAAAGGACTGATAAATTAAGTAAATTAATTAAGGGTTAGATAATAAATGAGTGTGGTTAATTAAAGGATAACTAATCAATGCAAGTAATTATAAGATAATTAATTAAGGATAATTCTTGTAAAGTGGTTAAGAATAATTAACTTTTTAAATTAATTTAAGGTAAATTACTTAATGTAATTAAAGAATGATTAATCAAGGATGATTAATCAAGATGAATAATTACGGGATAATTAATGTAATTAATTAATGATAAATAAGCAAGACTTATAAGTAATAAGTAATTAATTTAATTCATTAGCAGTTAATTAAATTAATTTGAAATCGTATGACTAATTTATCTTGCTTATGGATAATAGAATGATATTTGAATGACTTGGATTATTTGTTATTCCTGGTAAGCGATTGTGATGCCATGTGATATGAAATGTTTTATGATATGATTGCGTGGATAGTGATAATGTGGATTATCTATTGATCATGAATTGCTATGTAAAAAGTGACATCTTGTATGTAAAATTGAATTGTATTTCACTTGAATAGTGTGGGTTAAGATGGCATTGAATTCGAAAAGACCGGAGTCGGGTATTAGTTAACATCCGAAACCACTTCGATTCTTATAATTTGATATGTGAAACTAATAGACTGAAGTGGAATGATTTAAGAGAATTGAACCATTTAATCAAAGGTTTTAGTACTTAGAAATCGATGTGTGGAATGAGTAATGTCTTTACCGACTTGTGAACTTGTAAATTGATACAAGTTACCCCGGGTTCATATCAGTTATGTAACAACCCGATATTCGCGTCAATTCATAATCGACATTAAAACGATTTATATTTTCGTCAATTGCCATTTTGAAGTTTTTAAAATTAAAATTAAAATTAAAATTACAAATTGTTATAAAGTTTGAGTGGCTTTGATTTTTAAATAGTGGTCCACCTTTCTTTTATTTTGGGCCGAGACAATTGTTTAAGCAATAAACCCGTTCTCTCCCCTTACCCATTTCCATTTTAAACCCTAACCTAAAATAATCGAGAGGAGCAAATAATGGCGGCATCTCCCTGCTCGTCTTCGTTCGATTAGTCTTCGATCGAGAATTGGGGTTTCTTCGGGGGTTCGCTTCTGGAACTCGAAGGCGTCAACTTCAATGGCTCCTTCAAGTTGCTCGCGACTACTTCAATTTGGTCGAGCCGCCTTCGCCTTCAAAGCAAAGGTGAGTTTGCTCACATCTAATTCATGTCTCGAGTTATCTGTGTATTTTGTTGCTTGAATTTCTGCCGTTCCATGTTGTAGATGTTGATGTTGTACTTCACTATATATGTGAGTCTTGTGTCCACTTGATGTCTGTCTCCTTGGTTGAACTCGAACCTGATACACTGTATTGATGCAGTGTATTCATTTGTATTTGATCATTATATTTCATTTGTGACAGTATTCATATTTAAAACTGTCCTGAGCCTTTTACTGTCAAGTTGTATTTGAGAAAATTGAGGTTGAGAGTGTAGTTGCAGTATATTTGGACTTCTTTTGATTTAGTTAAAGTTGCCATCTTGTTTGCCTTCACCTCCATTCTGCAGTGTCTTCATGCTGGACCACTGACATATGTATTTGGTCATTCGAGTTCTGTGCTCTATTCTTCGAGGCATGTAGTTTACATGTGTTTGTACTTGCTGTTTCATGCAGCTGTGTACATGTCGTGACAGTGCGTTTGTAGTTGAATTGTTCTTCACCACCGCACTTCCACCACCATATCTCCATCATCTATGTATCTGGCCTGGTTTGTATTTGCATTTGGTCACTTGTTTCATTTGGTCACCATTGCATACATGTTTATGCACTTTCTTCCTATAGCTTGTGTTAGCTGCAGCTTCGACTTTGCTCCGACTACAGTTGAATTGAGTCATTGACTTGATCCTTTTTGCATTTGGTTTATGACTTGGTGACTTTTATTATGTTGTCACTGCCTTGTATATCTGTTGTTCGCTGGGCCTTGCTCTGTTTTACCCTTGCTGCACTGCCTAGTTCATGTTGTTGGCATTGATTTGTGGCAATTAATTCACTTGCATTTCTTGAGCTTGGTGTCATATTTTCCACTGTCCATATCATATTGGACTGTGATGTATGTGTACATATATATGTACGTTGCTTCATTTGCTTAGTGCATTGCTCACTTTTCTGATCTTTGCATTTGCGAAACTGTTTTGTCAAAATTGTCGTTTCATATCTGGTTCATGTGTACCTAGTTGGGCTTCTTTCTGGTCAGTCTGCATTCACTGTTGTTGTAGATGTATTCCTAAGTGTTGACCATCTTCTTTGTTTTGTGCTGTTACACTGCCTCCATTCAAAAGTATTGTTGCATGGAGCTCTGTTGTATATTTGATTATTTGACCTTGTACACTTATGTTGCCCCTGAGTTGAACCGTAATTTATTTGGGTTTGACCTTGTGCCCGGTCGTGTACATTATCACTGTAGTGGCAAGGCAGTGCACGCAAGCGTGAACTGCAGCCACACGGTATTCATTGGGTACATCATCACTGTAGTGGCAAGGCAGTGCACACAAGCGTGAACTGCAGCCACACGGTATTGCTTTTATTAATATCCTGATTGCCTTTGATTTATGGATCTTTTGCGTATTTCCATATGTTGTAGTGGTGAGGCAGTGCACGCGTGCGTTCACTGCAGCCCTACCCGTGTTTACCTTTATACTGACGTTCCAATTGTCTGAATTGGTTCGCGTTATATTTACCGTTATCCGATTTCTTTATTTAAGAATCGGATAGGTAAATTTATTTTGACTGCCGTCTAATTATTATTTGATTATTACTGCCTCTATGCACTAATAACTGAGTTTGAATTAGACTGACCCGGGTATTATTTTCTTTTGAATTTAATACTCGGGTCAGACCGAGTTATTTCAGGTTGTTGATATCATGCTCCGGGTTGCTGCTTGAGCTATGAAGTTCTTTCATATCTTTTGGAGTAGTCGTCATGTAAAGTAGTCGGTGTGATTGTATAAGAAGATATGTATTCATGTATATTATATTGAAAATGTACTTGTATATGTAACTTCCAGAGTCGACTGTCATAGTTGTATCATATGTACCATGTCAAATGTATTGTAACAAACACCAGTCGTTATATATATATATATGAGACTTCTGTTTTATCCGTGTTCTGCATTTATTTATGTTATCTGTGTTATTAATTTATATTCTGTCCTAAACTATTACAGCCACCTGTGGTAGCTTTGAGTTTGTATCGGTATGTCGGATTTCCTCCTCAAATAGATTGCACGTTTTTACTATCTTACATATCAGTGCTCGCACAAAGCAATTACACGGATGGTCGCTCCTCAACAGCCTTATTCTCCGCGCTAGTTGACAGCACTACACAGTAGTGTTCTTGGCTAGCGTGGGCATAGAGGTGGGGCGTCACAGCTTGGTATCAGAGTCTGGGGTTTAGGACAAATATAAAATGTAACTTAGATGGAACATGTGTTACAACTACTTGTCGATGTTTTATTTCACATCTTTGCATGTGATTATCTTTGATAGTTAGGGATGAATTCCTAACGCTTATTCATGTGCATCTGATTTTGATTTCGTGGAAGCATTTTGGCTTCGGCCTCCTTTTGCGTTGCGAATTCAAGTTGAATTTTGTTCACGTCTTCGAATGCGAATTTTAGTGAATTGATTTGATTTCTAAATCTAATCGATTCTTGATTATTTTCCCGATTTGTTGCTATTATTTATTAGCAACTTTGATGATATTTTCTTCGGGATTTTTATGAACATACTTTTTGAAGGATTCAGTATCGATTCCTTCGGATTCTATTCACATCTTTGTATGTGAATTCTTGTGAATTGATTTGGTTTCCAAATTTTAATCGATTTCATTCGATTCTACTCACGTCTTCGAACGTGAATTCTTGTGATTGATTTTTTCTACAATCATTTTTGTGATTTGTCACTTTAAAAATATAAAGGTTTTAATACTAGTAGTAAATATAAAAACTCTTTCTTCCAAACAATTTCAACTCTTTTCAATACAAAACTCTTTTTCTCAAACCGTTTTCTAATCTACTAGTATATACAGGCCTTTACCTCACTCGAATGAGAAATCTAATTAAACGGCTTAGTAAAACAAGTGGTATGAAACGCTTGCGTTTGCTTCATCGGTTAATTCTTGGACTTGTTCGATTGAACCTCATGTGACAATTTTCTAGTGAAGATTTACAATTTGTTCGTAAATATTTAAGTTAAGCAAGTGGTTATGGGACATGAAGCTAAACTTTTATATTTACTAACTTAGTGTAATTGACACTTCTCGTTGATCATGACGATCATTTTTACGGTTAGACTAGGCCACATCGGTGTGATTTCGTCCCACACATATCTCTTGGGCTTTGAGGATTGTCTAGACACCATTTGTGTGATTTCGTTCACACATACCTTTTCGGTTAGACTAGGCCTCATCGGTGTGATTTCGTCTCACACATATCTCTTGGGCTTTGAGGATTGTCTGGACACCACTTGTGTGATTTCATTCACACATACTTTTCTTTTGATTGCGAGGTTAGTTTTGACTTCAATCTGTGTGATTCCGACTCACACATGTGGGGTAGCGCCCCACGGTCTTCGGGCCATTCGTGTGTCAAAATTAATGGCTTGCAACCATGAGATAGCGTCTCGTTATGCGTTGCACGTGTTGATGATTTTCATGCTCATGTGTAGGTGAGATTCCGTGCTCCCGTTCTCACTTTGCGTTGCACGTGTTGATGATTTTTCATGCTCGCGTGTAGGTGAGATTCCGTGCTCCCGTTCTCGCTTTGCGTTGCACGTGTTGATGATTTTTCATGCTCGCGTGTAGGTGAGATTCCGTGCTCCCGTTCTCGCTTTGCGTTGCACGTGTTGATGATTTTTCATGCTCGCGTGTAGGTGAGATTCCGTGCTCCCGTTCTCGCTTTGCATTGCACGTGTTGGTGAGTTTTCATGCTCGCATGTAGGTGAGTTTTCGTGCTCCCGTTCTCGTTATGCGTTGCACGTGCTGATGAATTTTCATGCTCACATGTAGGTGAGTTTTCGTGCTCCCGTTCTCGCTTTGCGTTCCATGTGCTGATGAGTTTTCATGCTCGCGTGTAGGTGAGTTTTCATGCTCCCGTTCTCGTTATGCGTTACATGTGTTGATGAATTTTCATGCTCGCGTGTAGGTGAGTTTTCATACTCTCCTTCGAGTTTTCATACTCCGTTTGAGTTTTCATACTCTACTTTGAGTTTTCATACTCCGTTCGAGTTTTCATACTCCGTTTGAGTTTTCATACTCCGTTCGAGTTTTCATACTCCGTTCGAGTTTTCATACTCCGTTCGAGTTTTCATACTCCGTTCGAGTTGTCATACTCCGTTCGAGTTTTCATACTCCGTTCGAGTTTTCATACTCCGTTCGAGTTTTCATACTCTACTTCGAGTTTTCATACTCCGTTCGAGTTTTCATACTCCGTTCGAGTTTTCATACTCCGTTCGAGTTTTCATACTCCGTTCGAGTTTTCATACTCCGTTCGAGTTTTCATACTCCGTCCGAGGTTTCATACTCCCGTTCGAGTTTTCATACTTTCATCTTGTGATTTCTGGATTTCTTGTGATGATTTCTAGAATTTGTGCTTCACCAATTTTCATGATTTCTATTGATAAGTTTTATCAATTTTTGTGCATTGGTGAATTCGCGTGTTATTGACTTGTTATGAATACAAGTTTAGGGTATGATACCCCTTCCTATCTTTGAGAAGATTCTTATGACATTTTTGATGAACGAAAATTCATTGGTATTATATTTTGATGCCAATTATTTCGATGAAATTTTGACGTATGTCGAAGTTGCTACTGACGTTGCTATTTTAATCACGTGTTTTAAAAATTTGTCATTCTTCAAAATTGTTTCAAAATTAAAATTAAAATTGTTTACAAAATTTTTATAGTTTATGCTTTCAAAAGAATGAGGAAGCGATTTAAACGTTTCAGAAAAATCGAGGACTATGACCCCTTTCTTTTATTGATTCGCTTAATTCCGGACTTGTCCGTTTGAGAATGTAAAATGTTATTTTAAAATACACAGTTTTGCACTTTCAAGGAAATGATGAAGAGAATTAAACGATTTAGTAAAACTCGTGTTATGGGACATGTGCGTTTGCTATTTCGGTTAATTCCGGACTCGTTAATTCAAACAATTTGTGATTTCTGATTATCGTTTTTGATAATCAGATATTTGTGATAATCTTGTTATTTCTGATTATCGCTTGTGATAATTAGATATTTAAGGTTCTATTATCATTTTGATAATTGAACATAGCTGATAATTGTAATTATTCAGTTTTTCTGTTATCTGATTATCTATTGATAATCAGATTTTGTTGAGAATTTGTGGATTTCTTTTATGAAATCAAAAGATGATTTTGTGATTGTATTGCCCATTGAGTGCTTTAAGAATTCTGGTCGATGCGCTTGATCAACGTTATCGATAGGAATCTCCTAGACGCTTTGATGAGACAATCAGACATGATTTTTGAAAGATTTAGCTTTTCGAAAAAAGAATATTATTCAAAACAACTCTTTTTCGATGCTTCTATCCTTGCGATTCCCGAAGGGAACCAAGTCATTATTTTTGTACCAATGCTAATCGTATTGGTTTGGATGTTGTTCTCTTGCTAGAGAAAACATGCTATTTCTTGTGCTTCTGAATCATTTATGCCTATTGAGACTAGATATGCCACTCATGATCTAGTGCTCGTGGCTATTGATTTCTCTTTTAAAACTTTGGCATCATTATTGTGACGACCCGGAATTTTGAGCAATATCAATTTAATAATCTTTGATAATAATTAAATTGATTTGATCATTTTGTATTATAAATTGACAAGTTAAATTTATTTTAAAGGTTAATGATAATAATTTGTTAATATCTATTCATATTTTTCTTTACGATATGAATAGGCAAGATTAATTCTTTTGAAAATTTATAATCTGATTTGAAATATTTATTTTGATAAATAAGAAGTTTAATGTAATAAAACTTTGTATTCAAATTATAATATATATGAATGTATATATATATTGTGATTTGATATTTGTTTTAAAATTTAATTTGGAAATTAATAAATTTAATGTTAGGATGTTTTCTATTTGAAATGTGTATATATATTTGTATATATGTTTGAAATAGGAATTATTAATTTGAATTTAATAATAGCTTTCAAACTTGAATATATTTAGTTTTGAATTTAAAATGATAATTTGATTTAATGACTTTAAATTGATAACTGAGATTTAAATTTAAATTAACAAAGTTAATTCAATATTCATGATAAATATGTACTTTAAGCTTTTAAATAAGATTTAATTTTAAAAATAGAAATTTCAAACATATAAACATTTAATTTAATTTAAAATGTAAGTTACTTGAATGAATACTTATTAAAATATATGTATGTACATTTTATATTATATAAATATATATAAGGCTTAAATAAGTTATTAAAAATAAAGTAATATTTTAAAAGAAAAACATTAACTAAACATAACAACACTTGTAAACAATTTAGTATGGGTTGAGACAAATGTATATTAAGTTGCTTAGGTGTAGATTAATCAAAGCATAAGAGGTGACAAATGTCATTTTTTCTTTAATAATTAAATTTAAGATTTAATTGTAGATAAAGATAGTTTTATTTGCAGCTGAAAAACATTTTTTTTATTCAATCTCAAAACTGAATACAAAAGGCAAAATACAAATTGAAATCAAAAAGAAGAAATCACTTTCTTCTTTCAAACAAAAGCAAAATACAGATCTGGAAAATGCAAGAGCTAGAATCAATCAATTCAGCAATTAATCAACATGCAAATGCAAGGATGTCAAATGCAAGTTCTTCATCAACATATTAATCAATCAGCAGCATTCTTATGCAAACTTCAATTGACAAATTCTGATTCAAAAATAAAAGAATGCAAATCAAAACAAAGTTCAGGAAAGAAGAAAATAAAGAAGAACAATCTGCAAACCTGGAAACTCAATCAAATGCAGCAGTAAATCAACATGCAGTAGAATTAATAAACATGATGCAAGTAAAACTTCAACATGCAAAGTTAGGAAACATCAAGCAGTACTGGAATCAAGAAATTCAAAGGCATGCAAGTAAATTTCAGAGCCTGGAAAATGCAGCTCTGTTTTCTGCTTTTTGCAAAGGTGAGTAAATAAATTTTAAAAACAGATTTAAACTTGAATTCTACCTTGGATTGTGAATAAATGTCATGCTGTTGCTTGGATATCTGAATTGAATTAAATGTATGTTTGTATGTGAGTGTTTAATTGTATGTCTGGAGATAGATTGAATGCTTGTAGTTTTCAGTGTGGTTATGAAACAGTTTCAAATATTTATAATAAATTCAATATCTTGTTCTTGAATTCGAATCCGAACTTGAATTGTAAAGAGAAGTTGTTTGAATTTAAGTAAGCTATAATCTAAAAATTGTTACAAATTTTTAAATTGAATAATTTGTTATAAATTTCTGAATTTACAGTAAAATCTTGATTTGAGTCAAAAAAAAATTTGAATCCAAACCTGAGTTTTGATTTCATAATCACAATGCAAATGTGAAATCATGATTTTAGAAGCTTAAGTCATAAATTTTATACCAGTAGATTGTGGGAATTTGGGAGTTTGTGTGTTTGAGCATTTCGACCAAATTGAAGTGATTGACGGCAAGGTGGTGAACGGAACTTTGCATGGAGGTAGAGTGGCCTAGTGTGGTCTCTGGAAAAATATGGAGGGGGTCGGTCGTTGGCTATGGCGGCGGCGGGTGGCAATCTTAGTCTGGTGCCCTAGATTTATTACGGCATGAAACAGTGGTGATTTCACCACCACGAGGTGATCGAGTGGTGCGGCCTTCGAGTTGATGAAGGTAGGATGGGTGACGAGTCCATGGCTGTAGGAGTTGGCACTCAAGGTGGGCAGATGGTCGAGAGGGAACTCGGTGGTAGGGATGAAGTGGAAGGTTGCTTCAGGAATTTGGGGGTTCGAACACTCATATTTCGATGCTTGATCGAAATTGGATTTCTGGGCCTCGAATTTAGATATTGGGGACGAATGCGACTTGATGGAGGCTTGTATGGTGATCGCCGTTGATCGGCGAGGCGGTGCACGTTTTCGTGCACAGGTTGTGCAACTGTGATGTTGCGTTTGGAGGTTGGGAAGGAAGAAAGGGGAAGCACTCGAAGTTTTCAGCGTGATTTGTTGTGTGGAACTCGAAGCATGAAGGCAGCAGGGGGAACTCGGGGAAGACTCGGGGTGATTCCATGTTTTACTCGGGGTAGGCGGGTTTAGCAGGGTTACTCGAATTTATATCCAGGCTTTAGAGCTTAGTGTTGAAGTTAATAATGCAAAGAATATTTGTTGTGGAAATAAAGTTTTTAAAACAAAGGTGGAATAAGTTTTCAGATTGAAATTGTTTTCTAAGTTATGTTTTAAACAAGTTGATATATTTTAAATATGGGGTTTTAAAATAAAATGAGTTGATTTTAAAATAAAGATTGTATTTAAACTTTATTAAATAAATTTGGAAAGGTTTTAAAAATTTAAAAGTTCAAATCTTAAAATATGTTTAAATTATAATTGATTTCCAAATATTATTATATTTTAATGAAGTTTAATGGTTTAGAATTTGATAAACAATTGTATTAAAGATTATCTTTTGTAAGTTTGAATTTGATTTAATTAAAGATAATTAGACTTGTAAAACTTATTGAGATAATTAAATCATTTTTATTTATCAAGTTTTATTTGTTAATAAATGATTTAATTAAGATAATGGTTTCTTAATTAAGAGTTTTATAATATAATAAGTTAAGAATCATTTAATTAATTTTAAATGATTTAGTTAAATAGTTAATTAAATAATTAACTTATGATTAATTAAGATAATCACTTTGGATTAATCTAATTACTTAGGGAAGTAATTAAAGTAAATAAGAAATTAATTCAGAAGGTAATTAAGTAAGAGTTAATTACTTTATGAAAAGTAATTAAGTAATGTGATTAAGAGTTAATCACTTTAGTTATTAATTAAAGAATTAATTAATAATTAGTTAAAGATTTAAATTATTTGATTAATGATTAATTAATTAAAGAATTAAGAGTAATTAATTAAGTGATTAATTACTTGTGAAAGTAATTAATTAAGAAGGAATTTAATTAATGATGTAATCATTAATTAATGAAAATAATTAATTAATTGTTAATTAATAATTTAAGAATAATTAATTTATAATTAAGTTTTAATTACTAAATGTAATTAAAAGTAATTAATCAAAGGTGATTAATTAAAAGTAATTAATTAAGTATGATTAATTAAGAGTAATTAATCAAATGTGATTAATTAAAAATGATTAATCAAGTGTAACTGGTTAAAGATAATTAAGGAATAATTATCAAATAATCAGAGAATAATTAATCAAGGTTGATTAATTTAGAAAGTAATTAAGGGGTAATTACTTAATATAATTTGGAGGTAATTAATCAGGATGATTAATTAATTTGGTAATTAAGTAATAATTACTTAAGTAATTAAGTGATAATTAATTAGGGAGGATTAATTGAAGTGGATAATTAAGTGATGGTTAGTTAATTAATTTGTAATTAATTAATGAATAATATTGGATTGAAGATAATCCAAGTATTTAATTAAGGATTAATTTAATTTAAGGATTAATTAAATTAATCAAGTTTGAATCAAACTTGTTTATGAATGGTTAATGATTGGATGATTTATATATCATTGAATGAGTTAATGATATTGGTTGTTGTTGGATGGCATTGATTGATGGATGATGATATGTATATGCTATATCTGATTGTGATATATATGCTGCTTTGTGATATGTATAGATGCATGTGATAATAGATGCTTATCTATCTGTGTTGTGAATCATCCATTTATGTTAAGTGATATTTCTAAGTATCTATTGTTTAAATCCCTTAAGTACAACTTGGACATTAAAATGGCGTTTGGTTTCGATGAGACCGGGATCGGGTTTCCATATTTGGAATCCGAAAACCACATCGATTCCAATTAAACGTTAGGTCGTTAATCCAAGTGGAGCAAGTGAAGACTCGAGGTGTAAGGGCTATACGTCAGTATAACTCTGTGGGTGATTCCGTAATGAGTTTGACGGAATAGTGCTTATAGATTCGAGATGGTGAATCAGAGTGCAAGGGCTATGGTCGTTGACTCTGAGGGTGATTCCAAAATGAGTGCAACGAGATAGTGCCTTCGGTTTCGTTCGAACCCGGAACGAACTTGTATGGATTGAATGCTTTCAGCACATCGTCAGGTGGACGATGAGCATTCTAAGATAATTGGCCCTATAAAGGTAATCGCAGCCTCAAGCCTCATCAACCGGGAATGGCTAAAACAGGGGAGGTGCAGCAAGGCTTCGTGGGTCGCGCCCACTGGAGGGCAAGATACATCCCTGTCTAGAGGTCCCTTTATATTTCGGCTGTGTGGGTAGTTGGTCTGCAGCCAACTACGGGGTGGTCTTGTTCGGGACTGTTCAGTAAGGAATGGTCCCGGTCTTGTGTTGCAGGGGATGAAGGGAGTAATCCTCGGTACGGTGATCTAGGCCACGTACTGTGACGGGCGGTACCCCAGTAGCCCTGCCATTGTTGGAAACCCATTTTCCCTACGAGACCCTACGGTTTTGTTTGTATTACCCACTTTTGTGGCTAGTAGCTGGAATTTAATGAATGTAACAATTTCGGCTATTTCATATTTACTTGAAAACCCTAGACACTATTATAATATCACTGGATTTCCTATCAAATGTTTTGGTTAGCGTAAGGTAAAAACTTTTCCATGTTTATGTGTGGGAAGTCTTACGTGATACCTTTTATTTTCAAAGGTTTTTCTAAAGTTAAGCAATCTCAAACCGTTTACTCACACCAGACCCCTGTCTGACCCGAGTGTTTATTTTCTGTTTTATTAAACTCTTGGGTACTCATATTATATATGAGTAGTCAAGTGATTCAGGTTATCTCTTGACGAATTCTGGAGGAGCTTTGGAGCAGGAGGCTTCAGCGTGTAGATATGATTAGAGTTTCCGCTGTGTTGTTGTCTGTATGATGTCTGGTATTGTATTAGACAGAAATGATATAACTGTCTAAATTGAGATGTTTAGTTGTGTACTCTGATATATATGAACTATGTATATGTTCTATATTATATTTAAATCGTTCCGCTGTGAGATTCTGATGTGTTGTTTTCTCTTTCTTCTCTTTCTTTTCTTCTTCTATCCCTTTCTTTCTTAATTAGTGATGCGATTTTCCGGGAGTGGAATTTCGGGTCGCTACAGCTGGTATCAGAGCATTAGGCTGAGTGAATACCTAGGCTCTGAAGTATGTCTTTCTTGGAGAGCGTTAGGTTGAGTGAATACCTAGGCTCTGGAGTGGTGTCTATCTTGAGAGAGCGTATTTGTAATTTTTATATATATATTTATATAACTACCTAATCTGTTGGGTTATCTGTTCGGATTTGCCAACATAGGTTATAAAGGTAGATAAGGTAGAAGTGTGTGGAACACGACTACCATTATTGGTTGAGGCTTATATGTTGTGGTTGGAGGTGTTTATCGAGATTGTAGATCTAATACTGTCTCGAATAAGTTTTGTGGATTGTAGAAAGGATTTCTTTGAGTCCAAAGGAAGTCTTTTTCAAGAATTGGAGTATATTCTTGAAGTGTGGGAGTTGATTTGCTCTCGAGTGAGCGGGATTTCCAATAGTTGAGTTGTCCGCTGAGCAGAAGCAAGTGGTGGTATCTTGGTGGCTTCAAGAAGGAACAGCTGTGTGATGAGATGCAGTATCCATAGATGGTTCTGGAGATGTTTCTTTTGAAGCCAGTTTAGATGGTGTTGGAAGAGCATTGATGTCTACTGCAAGGAAGATGCAGATGTTTAGAGATTCTTTGGATCTCAAGTAAGGGTGTCTTATCTTTATTAAAGTTTGAGACTAAGGTCGATGAGTTATCTCATTTCGGACATGGTCTCATTTGTTTTCTTAAGAAGATAAGTGGTTGGTGTTTGGTTTGGAGCCGAGTTTCTTGAGAAGATGTCTACTCGTCTCAGGGATTTTAGGCAAAATTGGATGTTAGTTTTGAGTTTCAAGAAGCTTCTGGTTAAGGATGATCTTTTGGTTTAGCTGTATCATTTGAGTGAAGTTTGGAAGTAGCAGTATGGATCTATTTCTTCGATGATTCAGTAATCTTTGGGATTCTACTATCAGCAGACCCGGCAGATAGTGAAAGCTTATTCATTTCTTTGGAAGGCTCAACAGAGCGAGATATTTGTTGGAAGTGATCTATCAGTTTCTGATAGGTGAGCTATACTTGAAGATTGATCTTGATGGGAGAAGCTGTTCTAGTTGGTGAAGACAGTTCTTTGGAATTTGAACTGTAGGATCGCAAAAGTGACTTGCGATTAGTTGGGAATCTTGGAGTATTCTTTGGTTTGAGATTGAGGCATCTCAAATAGAGGTGAAAGATATGGAAGCTATGGAAGTAGTCGGAGGTTCTCTAGATACTTTTTTGAGGAATTCAGAAGTCTACCTGAATCGGAGATTGAGTTCTCTTATCAACTTGGATTTCTAGGAGCAGTATTGATGGTCTAATCTTATAGTAGGATGACTCTTAAAGCGAGAAGAGTTTGGTGAGGCGGCTCAGGATTCTTTGGATTGATCATCTTATTCCAAGTTAAGATTCTGCTAAGATATTTTGACCAAGTGGAATGGTCACTGAGATTTTTATGAGTCGGATGAACCGTGTATAGTGAAAGATTGTGCTTGTGTTCTTCGATAGCGTTCTTTTCTGCTCTAGATCAGAGTTGTGCAGCGGAAGCGAGTTGGGAATTATTCTGGTATGAGAGCAACCAGAAGTTGCAGTAGAGGATTTCTACAGGAAATTCAAGTATGAAGGAATTTTTCTGGATTTGGTAGGCAAGGTTGTCAGGTACAACTGTTTGGCTATTTCAGATAGGAGATAGGTTTGAAGTCCTCTGATGTTTGTGGTATAGAGTTGTGGATTGGATTTCAGCAGATTATTTTTGGAAAGGCATTTTGTTGGGTAGGATCTGGAGATTTGGTTTGAGTTGGTGCTGTTGTTTCATGGAGTAATCAGCAAGGGTTAGGCTGATCAGGTATATTGAAGGTGACTCAGAGCATCTGAAGAGTTGTGCAGATAGAATTGAGGAGATTTTGGAATGTGCAGTTAGAGTTTGGATATTGATTGGGTTTTATCCAATCAAAGGAGATACAAGAATGGGTAATACTGGAGAGTTAGCTTTGAAGGTATTTGGAGTTTTATCTGTGATCTCTAGAGATTTAATTTTGATCTACAGGATTGAATTGCCAGTTTGGACAGCTGGAATTCATTGTATTTCACATATCTCTGAGGAAATATGTGTATGATTCTTTGAGTAATAGAATCAGCAGTCCAGAAGGAATCTGGTAGTTGAGTTGGTTTTGAGCTTAGCCTGATATCTTGTTCAGATTTGAAGAATCAGGTGAGGGAGTTCTTGGTTTTAGTAGAGTAGTTAGTTAAGATTCTGTAGAGTGAGTGTTCCAGTATAGGTATCTGGAAACTCTAGATAATATTAAGGAGGTTCTATTCAGAATTTTGTCTGAATAGATAAAATTGTTATTTGAATTGGTTGCTATGATTGATAATGTATGATTGATTGTTTGATTGCTGATAAGAATTTAAATTCTTTAGCTGGGTTATTAAATTATCTTTGCTTTTAAATTTCGGGGACGAAATTCTTTTAAAGGGGGGAGGAATGTGACGACCCGGAATTTTGAGCAATATCAATTTAATAATCTTTGATAATAATTAAATTGATTTGATCATTTTGTATTATAAATTGACAAGTTAAATTTATTTTAAAGGTTAATGATAATAATTTGTTAATATCTATTCATATTTTTCTTTACGATATGAATAGGCAAGATTAATTCTTTTGAAAATTTATAATCTGATTTGAAATATTTATTTTGATAAATAAGAAGTTTAATGTAATAAAACTTTGTATTCAAATTATAATATATATGAATGTATATATATATTGTGATTTGATATTTGTTTTAAAATTTAATTTGGAAATTAATAAATTTAATGTTAGGATGTTTTCTATTTGAAATGTGTATATATATTTGTATATATGTTTGAAATAGGAATTATTAATTTGAATTTAATAATAGCTTTCAAACTTGAATATATTTAGTTTTGAATTTAAAATGATAATTTGATTTAATGACTTTAAATTGATAACTGAGATTTAAATTTAAATTAACAAAGTTAATTCAATATTCATGATAAATATGTACTTTAAGCTTTTAAATAAGATTTAATTTTAAAAATAGAAATTTCAAACATATAAACATTTAATTTAATTTAAAATGTAAGTTACTTGAATGAATACTTATTAAAATATATGTATGTACATTTTATATTATATAAATATATATAAGGCTTAAATAAGTTATTAAAAATAAAGTAATATTTTAAAAGAAAAACATTAACTAAACATAACAACACTTGTAAACAATTTAGTATGGGTTGAGACAAATGTATATTAAGTTGCTTAGGTGTAGATTAATCAAAGCATAAGAGGTGACAAATGTCATTTTTTCTTTAATAATTAAATTTAAGATTTAATTGTAGATAAAGATAGTTTTATTTGCAGCTGAAAAACATTTTTTTTATTCAATCTCAAAACTGAATACAAAAGGCAAAATACAAATTGAAATCAAAAAGAAGAAATCACTTTCTTCTTTCAAACAAAAGCAAAATACAGATCTGGAAAATGCAAGAGCTAGAATCAATCAATTCAGCAATTAATCAACATGCAAATGCAAGGATGTCAAATGCAAGTTCTTCATCAACATATTAATCAATCAGCAGCATTCTTATGCAAACTTCAATTGACAAATTCTGATTCAAAAATAAAAGAATGCAAATCAAAACAAAGTTCAGGAAAGAAGAAAATAAAGAAGAACAATCTGCAAACCTGGAAACTCAATCAAATGCAGCAGTAAATCAACATGCAGTAGAATTAATAAACATGATGCAAGTAAAACTTCAACATGCAAAGTTAGGAAACATCAAGCAGTACTGGAATCAAGAAATTCAAAGGCATGCAAGTAAATTTCAGAGCCTGGAAAATGCAGCTCTGTTTTCTGCTTTTTGCAAAGGTGAGTAAATAAATTTTAAAAACAGATTTAAACTTGAATTCTACCTTGGATTGTGAATAAATGTCATGCTGTTGCTTGGATATCTGAATTGAATTAAATGTATGTTTGTATGTGAGTGTTTAATTGTATGTCTGGAGATAGATTGAATGCTTGTAGTTTTCAGTGTGGTTATGAAACAGTTTCAAATATTTATAATAAATTCAATATCTTGTTCTTGAATTCGAATCCGAACTTGAATTGTAAAGAGAAGTTGTTTGAATTTAAGTAAGCTATAATCTAAAAATTGTTACAAATTTTTAAATTGAATAATTTGTTATAAATTTCTGAATTTACAGTAAAATCTTGATTTGAGTCAAAAAAAAATTTGAATCCAAACCTGAGTTTTGATTTCATAATCACAATGCAAATGTGAAATCATGATTTTAGAAGCTTAAGTCATAAATTTTATACCAGTAGATTGTGGGAATTTGGGAGTTTGTGTGTTTGAGCATTTCGACCAAATTGAAGTGATTGACGGCAAGGTGGTGAACGGAACTTTGCATGGAGGTAGAGTGGCCTAGTGTGGTCTCTGGAAAAATATGGAGGGGGTCGGTCGTTGGCTATGGCGGCGGCGGGTGGCAATCTTAGTCTGGTGCCCTAGATTTATTACGGCATGAAACAGTGGTGATTTCACCACCACGAGGTGATCGAGTGGTGCGGCCTTCGAGTTGATGAAGGTAGGATGGGTGACGAGTCCATGGCTGTAGGAGTTGGCACTCAAGGTGGGCAGATGGTCGAGAGGGAACTCGGTGGTAGGGATGAAGTGGAAGGTTGCTTCAGGAATTTGGGGGTTCGAACACTCATATTTCGATGCTTGATCGAAATTGGATTTCTGGGCCTCGAATTTAGATATTGGGGACGAATGCGACTTGATGGAGGCTTGTATGGTGATCGCCGTTGATCGGCGAGGCGGTGCACGTTTTCGTGCACAGGTTGTGCAACTGTGATGTTGCGTTTGGAGGTTGGGAAGGAAGAAAGGGGAAGCACTCGAAGTTTTCAGCGTGATTTGTTGTGTGGAACTCGAAGCATGAAGGCAGCAGGGGGAACTCGGGGAAGACTCGGGGTGATTCCATGTTTTACTCGGGGTAGGCGGGTTTAGCAGGGTTACTCGAATTTATATCCAGGCTTTAGAGCTTAGTGTTGAAGTTAATAATGCAAAGAATATTTGTTGTGGAAATAAAGTTTTTAAAACAAAGGTGGAATAAGTTTTCAGATTGAAATTGTTTTCTAAGTTATGTTTTAAACAAGTTGATATATTTTAAATATGGGGTTTTAAAATAAAATGAGTTGATTTTAAAATAAAGATTGTATTTAAACTTTATTAAATAAATTTGGAAAGGTTTTAAAAATTTAAAAGTTCAAATCTTAAAATATGTTTAAATTATAATTGATTTCCAAATATTATTATATTTTAATGAAGTTTAATGGTTTAGAATTTGATAAACAATTGTATTAAAGATTATCTTTTGTAAGTTTGAATTTGATTTAATTAAAGATAATTAGACTTGTAAAACTTATTGAGATAATTAAATCATTTTTATTTATCAAGTTTTATTTGTTAATAAATGATTTAATTAAGATAATGGTTTCTTAATTAAGAGTTTTATAATATAATAAGTTAAGAATCATTTAATTAATTTTAAATGATTTAGTTAAATAGTTAATTAAATAATTAACTTATGATTAATTAAGATAATCACTTTGGATTAATCTAATTACTTAGGGAAGTAATTAAAGTAAATAAGAAATTAATTCAGAAGGTAATTAAGTAAGAGTTAATTACTTTATGAAAAGTAATTAAGTAATGTGATTAAGAGTTAATCACTTTAGTTATTAATTAAAGAATTAATTAATAATTAGTTAAAGATTTAAATTATTTGATTAATGATTAATTAATTAAAGAATTAAGAGTAATTAATTAAGTGATTAATTACTTGTGAAAGTAATTAATTAAGAAGGAATTTAATTAATGATGTAATCATTAATTAATGAAAATAATTAATTAATTGTTAATTAATAATTTAAGAATAATTAATTTATAATTAAGTTTTAATTACTAAATGTAATTAAAAGTAATTAATCAAAGGTGATTAATTAAAAGTAATTAATTAAGTATGATTAATTAAGAGTAATTAATCAAATGTGATTAATTAAAAATGATTAATCAAGTGTAACTGGTTAAAGATAATTAAGGAATAATTATCAAATAATCAGAGAATAATTAATCAAGGTTGATTAATTTAGAAAGTAATTAAGGGGTAATTACTTAATATAATTTGGAGGTAATTAATCAGGATGATTAATTAATTTGGTAATTAAGTAATAATTACTTAAGTAATTAAGTGATAATTAATTAGGGAGGATTAATTGAAGTGGATAATTAAGTGATGGTTAGTTAATTAATTTGTAATTAATTAATGAATAATATTGGATTGAAGATAATCCAAGTATTTAATTAAGGATTAATTTAATTTAAGGATTAATTAAATTAATCAAGTTTGAATCAAACTTGTTTATGAATGGTTAATGATTGGATGATTTATATATCATTGAATGAGTTAATGATATTGGTTGTTGTTGGATGGCATTGATTGATGGATGATGATATGTATATGCTATATCTGATTGTGATATATATGCTGCTTTGTGATATGTATAGATGCATGTGATAATAGATGCTTATCTATCTGTGTTGTGAATCATCCATTTATGTTAAGTGATATTTCTAAGTATCTATTGTTTAAATCCCTTAAGTACAACTTGGACATTAAAATGGCGTTTGGTTTCGATGAGACCGGGATCGGGTTTCCATATTTGGAATCCGAAAACCACATCGATTCCAATTAAACGTTAGGTCGTTAATCCAAGTGGAGCAAGTGAAGACTCGAGGTGTAAGGGCTATACGTCAGTATAACTCTGTGGGTGATTCCGTAATGAGTTTGACGGAATAGTGCTTATAGATTCGAGATGGTGAATCAGAGTGCAAGGGCTATGGTCGTTGACTCTGAGGGTGATTCCAAAATGAGTGCAACGAGATAGTGCCTTCGGTTTCGTTCGAACCCGGAACGAACTTGTATGGATTGAATGCTTTCAGCACATCGTCAGGTGGACGATGAGCATTCTAAGATAATTGGCCCTATAAAGGTAATCGCAGCCTCAAGCCTCATCAACCGGGAATGGCTAAAACAGGGGAGGTGCAGCAAGGCTTCGTGGGTCGCGCCCACTGGAGGGCAAGATACATCCCTGTCTAGAGGTCCCTTTATATTTCGGCTGTGTGGGTAGTTGGTCTGCAGCCAACTACGGGGTGGTCTTGTTCGGGACTGTTCAGTAAGGAATGGTCCCGGTCTTGTGTTGCAGGGGATGAAGGGAGTAATCCTCGGTACGGTGATCTAGGCCACGTACTGTGACGGGCGGTACCCCAGTAGCCCTGCCATTGTTGGAAACCCATTTTCCCTACGAGACCCTACGGTTTTGTTTGTATTACCCACTTTTGTGGCTAGTAGCTGGAATTTAATGAATGTAACAATTTCGGCTATTTCATATTTACTTGAAAACCCTAGACACTATTATAATATCACTGGATTTCCTATCAAATGTTTTGGTTAGCGTAAGGTAAAAACTTTTCCATGTTTATGTGTGGGAAGTCTTACGTGATACCTTTTATTTTCAAAGGTTTTTCTAAAGTTAAGCAATCTCAAACCGTTTACTCACACCAGACCCCTGTCTGACCCGAGTGTTTATTTTCTGTTTTATTAAACTCTTGGGTACTCATATTATATATGAGTAGTCAAGTGATTCAGGTTATCTCTTGACGAATTCTGGAGGAGCTTTGGAGCAGGAGGCTTCAGCGTGTAGATATGATTAGAGTTTCCGCTGTGTTGTTGTCTGTATGATGTCTGGTATTGTATTAGACAGAAATGATATAACTGTCTAAATTGAGATGTTTAGTTGTGTACTCTGATATATATGAACTATGTATATGTTCTATATTATATTTAAATCGTTCCGCTGTGAGATTCTGATGTGTTGTTTTCTCTTTCTTCTCTTTCTTTTCTTCTTCTATCCCTTTCTTTCTTAATTAGTGATGCGATTTTCCGGGAGTGGAATTTCGGGTCGCTACAATTATTTTGGGTGAGAAATTGTTCTCTGCCCTGATTGGGAATATTTATTTTCTCATAAGGAACTTAATTTGCGTCAACCACGTTGGCTCGAGTTCCTTGTATCTTATGATCCTGATATTCTTTCA
Organism: Allium cepa; assembly: GCA_030765085.1. Taxonomy (NCBI): domain Eukaryota; kingdom Viridiplantae; phylum Streptophyta; class Magnoliopsida; order Asparagales; family Amaryllidaceae; genus Allium; species Allium cepa. The sequence continues at coordinate 178,424,467 of CM060946.1, forward strand.
ATTTTCCCGGAAAGGGAAATCGTGTTGCAGATGCACTTAGTCGAAGGCAACAATTGGTTGTTCCTCTCATGATGTCCGAAGGGAATCATCTTTTTACCAAGTTCATCAGACGTTTTGATGTATTTCTATTTTTTTGAGCTTCGTCTCATTTCCTTTTATGGACTTGCGTCTGATGTTCTTTTATGTTGATCGGTTCATCGGATGTACCGTTATTGTACTATATCGATGTCCCGACTTTTCGGTTCATTGGACGTACCGTTTTTGTACTACGTCGGTGTTCCGAATTAATGGAACTTTGATTTATCTGGTGTACCGTCATCGTACTACGCCGTTGTTCCAAATTTATTTGTGTTTCACCTATGAAAGGTGTTGTACGTTTCAGTCGATCGGAAAAGTTAGCGCCTCGATATATTGGGCCATTTCCTATTACTGAACGTATTGGTTCCATGACTTATCACCTCTTATTACCGGCTCAATTTTTTGTTATTTATGACGTCTTCACGCGTCTTCCTTCTACGGAAATGCCTTAGGGATTCCGATTTTTATTCTTGAGCCCGATATTGTTGAAGAAATTGAAGCTTCACCAGTTTTGACTTTGAGCAACATTCTATTCACATCATTGCTTCGGGGGTTGAGCGCCTTCAAAATAAAGATGTTTCTCTTATGAAGTTATGTGACTCTCAAATCCTAAGGATTTCACTTAGGAATCCAGAGAATCCATCGAGCAAACACGTTCAGCATTACTTTTTCCTGCTCTACAGGGTGAACTTCCTATTTCAAAATTCTCCATCTTGTGTCGTTGTGTTTTGGGGTTGTTACCTTTTGCCCATTTATTCCTTAAGATTGCGAGGACGCAATTTCTTTAAGGAGGGGAGTCTGTAACAACCCGATATTCGCGTCAATTCATAATCGACGTTAAAACGATTTATATTTTCGTCAATTGCCATTTTGAAGTTTTTAAAATTTAAATTACAAATTGTTATAAAGTTTGAGGGGCTTTGATTTTTAAATAGTGGTCCACCTTTCTTTTATTTTGGGCCGAGACAATTGTTTAAGCAATAAACCCGTTCTCTCCCCTTACCCATTTCCATTTTAAACCCTAACCTAAAATAATCGAGAGGAGCAAATAATGGGGCATCTACCTGCTCGTCTTCGTTCGATCAGTCTTCGATCGAGAATTGGGGTTTCTTCGGGGGTTCGCTTCTGGAACTCGAAGGCGTCAACTTCAATGGCTCCTTCAAGTTGCTCGCGACTACTTCAATTTGGTCGAGCCGCCTTCGCCTTCAAAGCAAAGGTGAGTTTGCTCACATCTAATTCATGCCTCGAGTTATCTGTGTATTTTGTTGCTTGAATTTCTGCCGTTCCATGTTGTAGATGTTGATGTTGTACTTCACTATATATGTGAGTCTTGTGTCCACTTGATGTCTGTCTCCTTGGTTGAACTCGAACCTGATACACTGTATTGATGCAGTGTATTCATTTGTATTTGATCATTATATTTCATTTGTGATAGTATTCATATTTAAAACTGTCCTGAGCCTTTTACTGTCAAGTTGTATTTGAGAAAATTGAGGTTGAGAGTGTAGTTGCAGTATATTTGGACTTCTTTTGATTTAGTTAAAGTTGCCATCTTGTTTGCCTTTACCTCCATTCTGCAGTGTCTTCATGCTGGACCACTGACATATGTATTTGGTCATTCGAGTTCTGTGCTCTATTCTTCGAGGCATGTAGTTTACATGTGTTTGTACTTGCTGTTTCATGCAGCTGTGTACATGTCGTGACAGTGCGTTTGTAGTTGAATTGTTCTTCACCACTGCACTTCCATCACCATATCTCCATCATCTATATATCTGGCCTGGTTTGTATTTGCATTTGGTCACTTGTTGCATTTGGTCACCATTGCATTCATGTTTATGCACTTTCTTCCTGTAGCTTGTGTTAGCTGCAGCTTCGACTTTGCTCCGACTACAGTTGAATTGAGTCATTGACTTGATCCTTTTTGCAATTGGTTTATGACTTGGTGACTTTTATTATGTTGTCACTGCCTTGTATATCTGTTGTTCGCTGGGCCTTGCTCTGTTTTACCCTTGCTGCACTGCCTAGTTCATGTTGTTGGCATTGATTTGTGGCAATTAATCCACTTGCATTTCTTGAGCTTGGTGTCATATTTTCCACTGTCCATATCATATTGGACTGTGATGTATGTGTACATATATATGTACGTTGCTTCATTTGCTTAGTGCATTGCTCACTTTTCTGATCTTTGCATTTGTGAAACTATTTTCTCAAAATTGTCGTTTCATATCTGGTTCATGTGTACCTAGTTGGGCTTCTTTCTGGTCAGTCTGCATTCATTATTGTTGTAGATGTATTCCTAAGTATTGACCATCTTCTTTGTTTTGTGCTGTTACACTGCCTCCATTCAAAAGTATTGTTGCATGGAGCTCTGTTGTATATTTGATTATTTGACCTTGTACACTTATGTTGCCCCTGAGTTGAACCGTAATTTATTTGGGTTTGACCTCGTGCCCGGTCGTGTACATTATCACTGTAGTGGCAAGGCAGTGCACGCAAGCGTGAACTGCAGCCACACGGTATTCATTGGGTACATCATCACTATAGTGGCAAGGCAGTGCACAAAAGCGTGAACTGCAGCCACACGGTATTACTTTTATTAATATCCTGATTGCCTTTGATTTATGGATCTTTTGCGTATTTCCATATGTTGTAGTGGTGAGGCAGTGCACGCGTGCGTTCACTGCAGCCCTACCCATGTTTACCTTTATACTGACGTTCCAATTGTTTGAATTGGTTCGCGTTATATTTACCGTTATCCGATTTCTTTATTTAAGAATCGGATAGTTAAATTTATTTTGACTGCCGTCAAATTATTATTTGATTATTACTGCCTCTATGCACTAATAATTGAGTTTGAATTAGACTGACCCGGGTATTATTTTCTTTTGAATTTAATACTCGGGTCAGACCGAGTTATTTCAGGTTGTTGATATCATGCTCCAGGTTGCTGCTTGAGCTATGAAGTTCTTTCATATCTTTTGGAGTAGTCGTCATGTAAAGTAGTCGGTGTGATTGTATAAGAAGATATGTATTCATGTATATTATATTGAAAATGTACTTGTATATGTAACTTCCAGAGTCGACTGTCGTAGTTTTATCATATGTACCGTGTCAAATGTATTGTAACAAACACCAGTTGTTATATATATATATGAGACTTCTTTTTTATCCGTGTTCCGCATTTATTTATGTTATCTGTGTTATTAATTTATATTCTGTCCTAAACTATTATAGCCACCGTGTGGTAGCTTTGAGTTTGTATCGGTATGTCGGATTTCCTCCTCAAATAGATTGCACGTTTTTACTATCTGACATATCGGTGCTCGCACAGAGCAATTACACGGATGGTCGCTCCTCAACAGCCTTATTCTCCGCGCTAGTTGACAGCACTACACAGTAGTGTTCTTGGCTAGCGTGGGCATAGAGGTGGGGCGTCACAAGTTGTATGCTTTGAAATTCTTGTTGGATGGGTTTACTCACGCTGGTTTCCGGCCTGACCCGGGTGTTACTTTGATATAATGCTCGGGTCAGACCGAGTATTACAGATTTTCACGTAAGGACGTTCTGGAGCTCAGGAGGCGAGCAGGATGGCAGGGACGTATGGAGAGTTTTCACTGTGATATTGTAGAGTCTGGACATGATTGTTTTGTCCAGTATTTATGTATATGTTGTAACTCTGATACATTGAAGTGTAATTTGACAAGTACAGTTTTCCTTCGTATAACTATTATTTATGTGATATTATATCCGCTGCGAATATGAGGTTTCTGATTTGTATTCTGGTGTTTCTTCTTTTTCTTCTATCTATTTCTTCTTCTTTTCAGAACTATTTGGAAATTTTCGGGATCGAAATTTCCGGGTCGTTACAATATATATGGATGTTTGGTTTCTAATACTATAATTGAATAAAAAATTTAAAATTTGAGTGGTTTATAACCAAATAAAAATTGTCTAAGTATGGTTTAAATTAAAAGAAATATAACTAAAATTTGATTAAACCAGAATTTAAGTCCTGGAAATTTGAAAAGTGTTTAAATGAATTTAAACAAAAGGATTTGGGAATTTAAAATCTTATAAATGTTTGAAATGTTTTTCCAAAGATTTGAAGGCAATAATGGAGTATTGTTTTGGAAAATATTGTTGAATGGAAATTGTTTTGGGAGCAATTTGTGGAAGTAAGGAAGCACTGAACTCACTTCAGTCGCTGGAAAATAATCTTGATGATGATGGCCACATCATCGGTATTCATTTTCGAGTTTCTAAAGTGATGGATTGCTACCAAGATAGTTGGTCATGATATTTTTTTGGGTTATTCGGTATACAAGTTGTTTTAGAAATTTCAAAAGGAAAATTTGTTTTGATGAAAACAAATGTTTGGAATTTGGAGAATTGATTTGATATACCAAGTGGGTATGTGAAGTTACCATTTCAAAATAGTTTTGGAAATGAAAACTGGGCAATTGAATTCTAAGAAATATTTAAATAATGTGAAAAGTTTAAATGAATCAACTATTGAACTTATAAAGTAAAGTTGATATTAATAAGAAGGAATTGGGAATTTTAATCCGGGAATTAAAAATTTAACTTAAGTAAATGAAAATGAAGAGAATATATTTGAATTTAACCTGAGTTAAGTAAAATGAAAATTGAATTAAATTGGAAGGTAAAATGACTGTAATTGTGAAATGAAAATTTATACCTTAAGATAGTAAATGCTATATATATAATCTGAAATTGTGGATATAAAATAAAATGACCCAAATGAGAAATATAAGCACTTAAGTAAATAAATAAGTTTTGAACTCATATATTGAGAAATAAAATTTAAAAGAATGGTAAGTAGCTAGATTAACTAAAGTTGAGTTGGAATAAAACTGAATTTAAATGAATTCAAACGAGTTATAAATAACATTGAATGGAATAAAATTCTTACGTAAGTAAATAAATGTAAACCAAGTAAGCATTGAATTGAATTAAAATAGAATTGGTGTGAGTTGTAAACAAATCTAACTCAAGCATAAATTGAATGACCTTATTATAAATAAATTCAATAATGAATTGTTAATGTAAATTAAAATTTAGGAATGTATAAAAGAATAAACTGATCGAATAAATTATTAAATAGTTGGGATTTGATTAAGGGAAAATCAAATCAAAGATTTAAATGAAAGTTGGTTGAATAGAATAAACTTAAGCTATTGTGTGGAACAGTTTGAAGAAAATAAATAACTTAAGTAAATTGTGAGATGGTTATTTAAAATATTGGTTATCGAGTTTAATAAAATGGTTTGGAATCAAACTTTTTGAAATGAAAAAAAATGCAATGAAAAGATTGTGAATAAATTAAAATGGGATGGAATCAAGTGTAAATTGAGTTGGAATCAATTTAAAATGGTTATAAAGCTTAAGTAATTATTTATTCACAATAATATTGCCAAAGTGCATAAGAAAATGGGTCGTTCGATGTAAACGAGATTAGATAAAATTTTATGAATTATTAGAAGCGAAATAGGATGATTTTGAAATCCATTGGAATGAATATGAATTTGTTTTGCTTAAATAAATTAAATATAAGCGAGTAAATTGTAAATCACTTAAATTAAAAGGAATGGTTTGAGAATTGGTTGGAAGTAATTGTAATAAGTGTCGAAACCATACATATGTGCTTATGAAAATATGTTATGCTATATAAGCGTAATGCTGTAAACTTCTTATATATAGTGCTTATATATATTTATATCTCTTGTCAAATTGCAAAAGCTCCTCCATATAAACTCTGCCAAAACTTTCAATTTTTTTTTTGGAGTTAGAAAAAAAACTTTAGGAACAAAACGATTTCAAATTGGAGATTGAAATAAATTAGTGGATGAAACTAATTTAAAATAATGATAGGAATTAGTTATAAATGGAAGATAGTCAATAAATTCAATGTTCAAAGATGAAGATAAATTGAATTCTCATGGAATTGGAAATTCAGATTTAAAATAAGAGGATATAAAGGCTAAAGTGGTAGAGTAATAATATAAGAATATATATAATTCTTATATTAAACTTATGAAATGAATGATGAAATTCTTAAGCAAATTTGATTTTGAGAAAAATTATTCCAAGTGGATAGAAATCAAAATAATGTGAATAAAAGAAAATTGATATAGTTGATAATCAATGGATATAAATACGTAGGATATACATATATTATTTTATTCGCATAACAATTAGATCCAGATTCGAGCACAGAATTTCGAGATAGTTATATCGATCCGAGTTAGGATTTTTCACTCGATTTTCGACGACGAACCATGGATATAGATTTTGATTGATTCTGGAAATTCTCAATCATAGTTGTGGCTATGCAAGGAGAATGACAGTTTCTGATTAAGAAACTAGATCTGAGTCCGCACTAGGAAGTCGGGAGGACGATACTAGTTCAGAAGTGAAATTATGTGATCGAGCGAGCGATCGAATTTAATACTGCATACGCATGGTATATGTACATCATACGGGCTTGAATGAATAGATATTGAAATTCTGTAAAGAAGTAAATAAATTTGGAAAAGAATTGGTGCTGTAGCTTTCAGAATTGAATTGCCAGGACAGATGTGTGGAATTCGTAGTGTATTCCATGTATCCCATTTAAGGAATTTGTTCATGATCCATCATTAATTGTTGAACCAGTAGTTCAGGAATTTGGTAGTCGAATCAAATTTGACTGTGGTCAGGAATCCAGTTCGAATTGTTGATCATCGAGAGATAATTCTGGATAGTTTTGGGAAAGCTTATCCGGTTTTGTGTTCGAATAGATAGTGATGTTTGTTAGGATAGACTGTTTGAGTGTTTGCTGATGTATGAATGATATGTATGTTTGAATAGTTGGTATAACAGCTTTTAATTATCTTTGTTTTAAATTTCGGGGATGAAATTCTTTTAAGGAGGGAGGAATGTAACGACCTTAGATTCTGGCCCTATTTATTTTAATAAATATTTAATCTAATTAAATAAAATGTGAACTGATCATATTAAAATGAATATGATTTTTGAAATATTTACCATTTGTTTATATAGATTTGTATTTTAAGAAGGAGATTGATTTGGAACATTTAAAATTAAATCTCTTAATAATATTTATAATAAAATTTGTCTTATATAAGTGAATTAAAATACTTTACTTATTTACATCTGATAAATATACATATGAATAATAATGTTTTAAATAAATCCCTTTATAATATTTATCTTATACCATTAAATTAAAATACTTTCTTTTGTTAACATCTGATAGAAATATCTACAGATGATAATGTTTAAAATTAGAAATCTAATTCTTGAAATATAAAATATAAATGTATAATATGAGTCAAACTTATGTATATAATTTAAATAACATACAAATAGGAAATAATAAAAAAATGTAACTACTAACAAGAAATAAAGTGAAATATAAAATACAGAATTAAATTTAAGAACAAAAAATAGAATAGAATGAAAACTAGGCCAAAGTATAAATAAAATAAGACAAGTATGTATATAATTATTCAAGCTAGAAAATAATAAAACAAAATAACCTTCTTTCACAAGATCATCTACCCGCAAGTCTACAATTACATATAAAATATCTATACAGCAAACGCAATTATAAGAGTGTTAACAATTCAAATTAAATGTCTTCATTCAGGAGTATAAGACCTGCAAGTATATATTTCTAAAACAAAACATCTTTACACAACAAATCTTCATATGCAAGCCATATGTTTACCTGCCATAAGTACAAATCCGCATACAAATATTCATCTACAGCAAAACATAATTATACTATGTAAGCCTACTAAGTAACAAATCATGTACTTACTATCAACTCAGCCTACTATTTGGTCTATGCTTATATTTACAAATCTTTACTTATCTGTAATGAAAGATCTAATTAATATAAAACAAAATAAAGAAACAGCCTAACTAGTTAATACCTGCCTTGAGCTTCCTGTTCTTCACTTATATATATAATCATGTCCATCTCTTTTAGTTCGTTAGGTAGCTCATAAGAAAAAGAAAAGGGAGAAAAACTTAAATTTATTCAAAAAAAAAAAAAAAGGAGATAAGTCAAGCAAGTTCAAGATAGTTTCAAAACAGATCAAAACTCATGACAGTTTCAGGCTACAAGCTTTCATATATCAGAGTGTTCTTTGTTCAGGAATGGTGTAGGTGAGTAAACTAAATTTTTAAAAAGTTTTAAGTTAATTTGAATAGTTCAAACTTCATTTGATAAACTGATTTGCATATGCTTCAGTTTGCATATGTTTTGAGACACTTTGTGTTCTCTGAAATTTGGTACAGGTTCCATATTTGGATCAAAACTCAAGTTATTCTTATTTAAATCATTTTTAAGCTTTGATTTCTCAACAAAAAAGATGCTAAACTTAAATTAAAGATTTTTAAAGGTTGATCTAAATCATCTTCATCAAGCAAATCACTATAATGTTGACGTACATGTAATTAAGTAATAATTGAAAGTATTCGATTGTTGTAAAATACTGATTCAAGATTATATATTCAATTCATACTACAAAATATGATTTTTAAAACAAAAATCAAGATTTGTAGATCAATATTCAAAGAGCAGTTTGGCATTAAACTAAATTTGCATTTCTTCCTATTTCAAGTGATCGATTCAATTTTAATTAATGAAACTTGGATTGAAGCAAGCTTATCCATCCATGATCTCGGAAAAAATGTGAATTAATTTTCTATTGAGTGAAATTTGAGTACGAGACCATATTAGGGTTTTACTGGAAATTTTGTTCCTCTCTGTAAACAAGACGCGTATGGCCCTATATGTGATCGAGCTCCGCGCAATTCAAGGAAGTGGAAGAGGGTCGTGTTGCCGGGGTGTGGCCAAGAGTTGAGGGGCTCAAGTGGTCTCAGAGGTGATGGCGAAGTCGTTTTGTCGATAGAGGTGAGCTTCTGTTTTTCGAGCAAAGGGCATTATTTCGATTCGAGTTTCCTTGAGGTGATTCAAGATTGATTTTCGTGTCTACGTATAATTTGCGACTTGTCGACGTTGTTAGTGGTTGTTGGAGTTGGGTCGCACCGCCGTGCACGTGCACGACAGCGGTGATTTGGTGTTAGCGCCGTGAAGGGATCTGTCTCGTGTCATACTCGTGTCGTGCTCCTGTAGTTTGGGTGTTTGCATCGGGTAGTTATCGCGTTCGAGAGGGAGAGCCTGGTGCTTATTAACATAATCTTAATTTAAACTTGTTGTAAAAAAAGTAGAAGAAGATGTCCAGGGGTGACGCGGGAAAAGGTGGGGTGGAACTCGAAGTAACACTCGAGTATAACGCAGGGGAGGTCTTGGGTTTTTACCAGTGAAGCCTCGGGGTTTGTTCATCTGCAGTATTTTTTTTTAGTAAAGTAAGTAGTCAGGTGTTACAGTAAAAAAAAAAGGAGATTAGATTCAGGCTTAATAATTTAATTAATACTTAACAATGTAATAATCACTTGATTATTGTTATAATTTAGTAATTAAGTCAAGGCAGGTATGAAAATCAATTAACATTAAAGGTTAGTTGTTAATATTAAATTGATTCCCAAATTTTAAGCAGATTTCTTTAAAAATGTTAGTTAAGTTGAATAATTAACATCAATTAATTATTTTAGAAAGTAATTACGAATAATTGATGATTAATAACTAAGAGTAATCAATGATTAATAACTAAGAGTAATCAATGATTGTAATTAGAGTTAGAATTAGACAACGCTTAAGTGATTACTAAATTTAGAATTAACTACTTTAAGTTAATTAATTAATGATTAATAACTAAGAGCAATTAAGTGATTTAATTAAAAATTAATTAATGATTAATTAAGTAATTAGCAGTTAACAAATAAGTAATTAAGTTTTATTAATAATTAAGGTTATTAATTAATGAATAAGGAATAGTTAATTAAGTAATTTGATTAAGAACGTAATTAATTAAATAGTGTGAAATAAAATAATTAATTAATTAAGATTTAAAAATTGATTAAGGAATGATTCATTAACTAAATAATTTGAAAATAAATAAGTAATAAACTGTTAATTAATAATTAATTAAACAGGATTAATAGATTAATCCTCAAGTAATTGGTTTAATTGGATTAATTAAATTAAAAATCAAGATGACTGTTTATGGACTGTTGTGTATGTAGAATATCTGATAGTGATATTTATTTGATGATATTCCGTGATGCTCTATGATATGCTATAATGTATCTATGATGATTGTGTACGATTCATTTGTGATAAATGCTTTGTTAATTCAATATGTTAAATTCAACTGTTTAAGTTAATTAGACAACTTGGCCTTTAAAATGGCGTTTGGATTTCGATGAGACCGGGATCAGGCGTTATTTATGACTATTCGAAAATCACATCGATCCAAATTAAACGATAGGTTGTGAATTCTTCGAGATGGTGTTTTCAGAATGCAAGGGTTGTCGTCGTTGACTCTAAGGGTGATTCCAAAATGAGTGTGATGAGATAATGCCTTCGGTTTCGTTCGAACCCGAAACAAACTTGTACGGATTGAATGCTTTCAACACATTGTCAAGCGGATGATGAGCATTCTAAGAGATATGTCCTGTAAAGGTAATCGCAGCCTCAAGCCTCATCAACCGGGAATGGCTAAAACAGGGTAGATGCAGCAAGGTTAGGTGGGTCATACCCAAGCAGGACGAGATATTCCCATGTCTAGATGTCCCTTTATTTCAGCTGTGTGGCGGTTGCTAGCTACAACCACGGCGTTATCTTGTTCGGGACTGTTCCGTAAGGAATGGTTCCGGCCTTTTGTTGTAAGGGACCGGGAGTGATCCTCGGTACGGTGATCTAGGCCCCGTACTGTGACGGGCAGTACCCCAGTAGCCCTGCCATTGTCGAAAATCCATTTTCCCTACGAGACCCTAAGGTTTTGATTTGTATTACCCACTTTGTGGCTAGTGGCTGGAATTTAATGAATGTAACAATTTCGGCTATTTTCTATTTACTTGAAAACCCTATACACTATTATAATATCACTGGATTTTCTATGAAATGTTTTGGTTAGCGTAAGGTAAAAACTTACCCGTATTTATTTGTGGGGAGACGTGATACCTTTATTTTCAAATGTTTTTTCAAAGTTAAACAACTTTAAAACATTTACTCATACCGGACCCATGTCTGACCCGGAGTTTATATTTGTTTTTCCATAAACTCTTGGGTACTCAAATTTTTATGAGTAGCCAAGTGATAGGTTTTGGACTTTGATTTCTGGAGGAGCTTGGAGCAGGAGTTCCAAACGTATATAGATATCTATCTAGTTCCGCTGTGTCAGTAGTTGATGTATGATGTACCTCTGATGTATATAGTGACAGATGCATGTATGACTGTCGTATGTATTGATATTGTATAACTCTGATATATGTAAAACTATGTAATAGTTATGTGATATATTATATTTTGTTCCGTTCCGCTATGAGATTCTGATGTTGTTGTTCTTTCTTTTCTTTCTTTTCTATTTCTATCCCTTTCTTTTCTTAATGATGATACGTCTTTCTAGTAGTAGAAGGGTGGGTCGTCACAGGAACAAAAACCATTTTTTTGTTTAAAAAATTTTATTTTTTCAAAAATTTTATTTTTTCAAAAACCAATTTTTGTCTAAAAAATTTGATTTTTTAAAATGGCTTCTTTTAATAATGCTTTTGCTGAGGGTCAGTCCATAGTTAGGCTCACATGTTCAATGGTGAACATGCATATTGGAATAGAATGGTTTTTTTTTTAAAACCATTGATGCTTGGAATATTATTGAGACGAGATATAGGACACCAACTATAGTGGTAGTTAATCAAGAAATTGAAAAACTGATGGATCAATGGATAGATCTTGAAAATAAACTACAGAATGCTAACGCTAACGCTATGAATTCTATTATATGTTCATTGGATCAAATTGTTATTCGTGTCTCATATTGTCTGGCTGCACAGGAAATTTGGCACATACTTGAAGTGACTCACGAAGGAACCTCCCAAGTCAAAGAATCTCGCCTTGCCATGCTTAACAGCGAATACGAAAACTTCACAATGGCCAAGGATGAAAGTGTCAAAGAGATGTTTGGACGACTTGGTAATCTCGTATACAAAACAAAAGCCCTTGGAAAACCATACATAGAATTGAAATAGTCCAAAAATACTCAGCGTCCTTCTACGAAATTTTGAAGCGAAAGTTACTACCATTCAAGAATCAAAAGATCTGAAATAAATCAAAGTTGATGAAATCATCGGAAATCGCACCGCTTATGAGCTAGAAATCAAATTTAAGGAAGAATATGAAGGAGGTGATACGCGAAAGAAATTAATAGCTCTCAAAGGAGCAATTGAAACTAGAGAAGATGATGATGATGATGGTGCGGCAGAACTGGCACTGCTAATAAAGAAATTCAAAAGGTGGAATCACAAATATGGAAATCTAGCTCTAAATCAACAAGCGAAAAGCAGAATAGTCAAAGTTCAAGATAACCTAGAAGAGTAGGAGATCATCTGTCACAACTGTAATAAACCATGTCATATCAAGCCAAATTGTCCATAGAATCGACTCAGCCATGGAAAGAAACCGAAAAGGAGAAGTTTATCAGCAACTTGATGTAACAGCCCGCAAACCCTACCCCTTGAGTCGACACTATTCTCCATCATTCAACTAAAGATGAACGGAAATACGAACCATTTGGGTTAAAGAAGAAAGAGGTAGAAGAAGAAAATAGAAACAACATCAGAATCTAACCATCGCAGCGGAATAAAATATAATAGATAATCACAGATCTTTACAAAAAAGAAAACTATATCAGTTGTATACATACATCATCATAATACATCATCAACGTTCAATGACATCAATAACATACAATCTGGACAGTTATATAAACTTATCCTCAAAACTGAATAGACAGTGGAATAATAATCAAGTACGGAGGTACGTATCGCCATCCAGCTTGTCTCCTGAGCTCCACAGCAACATATCATGTATTCAATAATACTCGGTCTGACCCGAGCATTATAGTTAAATAACATCCGAGTCAGTTTGGAAAACCAGCGTGAGAAATCACACTCAAATTGATTATTAAAGTTCCAAAATCCTTTAAAAATCAAAAGCATCTCATAAGACCACGCCACAAATAAACATGTCGGGCTTTTATCTTACGGTAGCCAAAACACATTTTATTAAAATCCTCTGATATTATAATAGGGTCTATTTACAAATACTTATTAAAATAGCTGAAATTGTTATATGATTAAATTCCAGTTACTGGCCTTAAAGTGGTTATATAAACAAAAACCGTAAAAGGGACGTAGGGAGAATGGATTTCCAACTAATGACTAGGCACTGGGGTACCACCTGTCACAGTACGTGGCCTAGATCACCGTACCGAGATTACTCCCAATCCCCCGCAATACAAGACCGGGACTACCCCTTACTGGATAATCCCGAGTAAGATCACCTCATGGTTGGGATCAGCAAACGCACCACTTTGCCGAAAAAGGGACAACTAGACATGGATGACCTCACCCTAATGGGCGCTACCCACCTAGCCTTGCTGCATAACCCTTGATTTTCAATCATCCCCAGTTGATGAGGCTCAAGGCTAAGCGTTAACTTTTTAGAACATATCCCTTAGAATGCTCATCGCCCACCTGACGATGTTCTGAAAGCTTTCATCCATACAAGTCCGTCCCAGGTTCGAATGGAACCGAAGGCACTACTCCTACTACATCCATTTCGGAAACATCCTCAGGATTATTAGCGACTAGCCCTTGCACTTCACTGCTCCATGTTCGAATCCAACTCGTCTTCCTCATGAAAACGTACAAACCGGATGGAAGTGGTTTTCGAGAAATAAATCTCGATCTCGGACTCTTCGAAACGATCAGCGCATTAGCCAATATTGATAGTCGGTTATTTAACTACCAATTAACATGCACAACAACCATCAAACAACAAATCATTTCTCCAAATTATTTATTATTCCCAAAATATCTTCGCAAGATATATTTCCATTTCCAACCCTTTTGAAAATAGTTTTCAAACCACACTCTTCTCATGAAATAAATTCCCAAATATTTATTTCCACTGAAAATACCAAGTACAAAGCTTTAGATTTTTAAAATAATTCAAAGACACTTTATTATAAAATATACTTTAAAACATTTAAATTGAAAACTACTTCAATACTTTACTAAAAATATATAACATAAGAATATTTGAAAACGAGGCTACTTTAAAAAATATAAAACTAGATTTTCTCTTTTAAAACCAAAATACCAAGCCACATTTAAATAATTACTACGAAATATATTTCGAAAAATACTTACTTCAGAATTTAACCATTTAGAAATAATAAATTTCCTAAAACATGCTTTTTAAAACAACATTAAAGCCTTTAACTTATATTTAAAAATTTACTTTGAAAACGTACTTGGCTCTCCAGGGAAATATACTTCACTTTACATCCTTCTAAAAAGAAATCACTATTTATTTTTAAACAAATTTTCTCATTCCATTAATCAATCCCCACCGTGAATTTATTCTTTCAAATATCCACTGATATATTGCTTTGCTTTTTTAAACCCAGTTTATAAATTTCATAGTCACATTCTCCTTTAAATTCCCAATTTCAAACACTTAAATCAATTTCCAAATTGATTTCCAATTTACTCCATTTTGAAATAAATTCCTTCACTTACTCATTTATTTCAAAACCCATTATCTTCAAATATTATTTCTCCATTTTGATCTAAAATCTTTCAACTGAAACATACCAATTTCAGATTTCCAAAATTCCTTCTTTATCCTTTTAAATAAATTTAAAGCTTTAATTTTAAAGTAAATTCTTTATTCCTTTAAATAATATCTCTTAATTTTTACAATTCATTATTTTCTGTTTATTCAAAATCCTCTTTTACCATACCCGAAATTATTTATTAGAATTTTAAAATCACTTTTATTCTTATCCACTTCATTCTTAAATTTATTTAAATTCTCTATGATTATTTTTCTTAAAAATTCACTCTTTTATTTTCTTTCAAGAATCCAATTCTATATGTTTTGATAACTCGGTGTACCGAAGTTTATTCAAGCAAACTGTAGCATTCAATATTCCAATATAATTCATCACAGAATATCAAATAATCATAGCAGAGAATATTAAATAATCTAAGTAAGTGTTGAGGAATCCAGTTGGATCCCTCCAACATGTTTCCCTATATCCACAGATTTTAGCACAATACCAATTCCACTTCGAGGTGGAATATCGCGGTATATGGGATTAATATAATATCATCCGCTATTATGGGGCACATAGGGTCTCATCCGCTATATAATGCGGGAAATCAATCATTCCAGTATATAACATATATATATATATATATATATATATAATATAGCACATCAAATCAAATCAATCATTCAACCAATTATTTAAATTTAACCATTTAAATTTAAATAACCCAGATGAGTGAGATTAACTCACCTTTTACTATGCATGCACCCATTTCATTCCAGCTTGATTTCGTGATTTTTGAACCTTGTATAAACAATTATATGTTTTTTAATATTTGAAAAAATTGAACAGTCCATAAGCATTTAAAAATTTAATTGATGTTTTAATTTTAAACCAATAGTTTTCCTTTTAGGTACTAAATATATTTATAAGTTATCTAACTATGTACATATATCCCTGTTTCTCAAATATGTATATAGATATATAATTTACTAAAATAAACTAGAATAGATAAAAAGAAACCTTACTGCAATAACCTTTGTCGAACACGACTTGAGCCTCCACTGCACCTATAACTCTCACGAACGTTGACTAAGCTTGTCGACCTTGCCTGATTTAGTCAACCAAAACCCTTGATGAGCTCGACAAATCTCGATAACCATCTCCATCTGTCCTCACGAGTTCGCCAACCAAAAGCGATCGAAACCCTTATAGGACGGTTTCCCTTTGCGATTCACTCAATTTGAATGATTTGCCACACCACCCAGCTTCGCGAAATCGTGATTTTGAGTTCGACTTCTTAACCTTCGATCATGAGCCCCTCGTGATTTCTAGTTCGAAATCAACTTCGATTTCGTTCGACTTTAACCCCTTGGAAAAAATCGCGCGATTTTCCGATCGAATAGAAAGAAAAGAGCAACCTTGATTTCGACTTAAAATGATCTGGAATTGAATTGAAAATTATAAGAAGAGCGGTCATTCATTTTTTTTCCTTTAGACGATTTTATTTGGTATCGAACTTGTTAAGGGCTTGATTTACTCTGTTGCGTGGATCTTAAAGAGGAAGTAAGGGAATGATAGAAAAGAAGGGATGCATGTAAGGGAAGGTTAGCTATAGTATTCAAATGTGAAAAGTAAATGTTCTGATGTGAAATGTATTTGACTGGTCAAGCTGTACAATATGCATATATAATATTATTAAATTTAAATTGTCTCGAAAACGTAGCTTAAAATCTTGACTTCGTATCGAGGCGTGCCATCAGGCGTTTATAATGTTAAACCCCTATTCCGAACACAATGGAAAAAGTTTCGAGTTCTAATTCGATCATATGGAGAAGATAGCTTTTTGGATCTAGTTATTATATTAAATTTTCGATATAAATTCAGTGCGTTTATATGTCGTACGCTCACACAACAACTCCAAGCACTACGAAAATTAAAATTCGATAATAATATAATATTACGGATCCAATGGAACTTGTTTCGTCGAAATCCGAGACTATGCCTCGGAAGGCTATTTTTAAATATCGATTTAAACGATAAAGTTTCAAAAATTAACAAACACTTCCGAATCAAAATTTAACACTTTTACTATCTTCAGTATTATCAATATAAATTTTACAAGCCTTCACATTATTTTTAACAGGCTTAAAACTCCATATTCAACATTTTACCCAACCTCAAATTATTTAATTTAATAATTAAATTATCAAATAAATAGTGATATTTGAATTCAAGTTAAAAATTAAATTTTTAAATATTTAAAATCAATTAAATATTCCGATTTCAAACATCCAAAAATTTCGGGTCGTCACATTCCTCCCCCCTTAAAAGAATTTCTTCCCCGAAATTACTAGTTAAGAAGAATGGTCCAATACCCGTTTAGTTTTTCCCAAAACCAAACAATTCAACATCTTTACCAACTATCTTTTTATAAAAGACCCAATATCATTCTTACTAACTTCACAAACTCTCCCATAATTTTCAAACAATACTATTTCCTTAATCATTCGAATCCTAATTAAAAACCAAATTTTGAATTATCAAAATTTTCTAAAAAAATTTCTAACTCTCTAAATTTCCGAAAAATTTCGCCAGCGTCTCTTTTGCGCGGCTAGCTCGGTACAACTACAAAATGCCTCTACGGGCTCCCAAATTCCAAAATAAAATAAAAATCCAAGTGGCTAGATCAAAACTCAATCAAATTTCATACGGAAATTTAAACACATACCTTTTCGTCGAGCGATTCAAATTTATATTCTGAAATCAAAAATCCAATTTTTCCCACTTGCTTTTTAATACCTATATATCCAATTTAACCTATCCAACTACAGGTTCCAAAATCATTTTATACACTTCTTTACAAAATTTTCAATGTTCATTCCATTTAAGCCCTACGATGTACTATATCATTCGTACGCAATACCGAATCTGATCGTTTACTCGATCACACAATTTTATTTCCGAACCAGTGTCGTCCACCCGACTTCCTAGTGCGGACTCAAATCTGGTTTCCTGATCAAAAACCGTCATTCTCCTTACATAGTCATAACTATGATATAGAATTTTCAGAATCAATCAAAATCCATGTCTAGGATTCACCATCGAAAATTGAGTGAAAAATCCTAACTCGGATCGATATAACTATCTCGAAATTCTGTGCTCGAATCTGGATCAAATTGTTATGCGAATAAAAACAATATACGTGCATCTTACGTATTTATCTCAATTGATTATCAACTATATCAATTATCTTCTATTCACAATCATTTTTTCTAAGTTCAATATAAGTAGTATATAAGCTTCTTATATTTATTTTCACTTTACCACTTTAGTTTATATCAACTTCTATTCAAATTGGTTCTCCCATTTCCATATGAATTCAATTTATCTTCAACTCTAAATATTGGACTTTATCTTCCATTTATAATTGATTCATATCATTATTTTAAATTATTTTCATCCGCTAATTTATTTCAATTTCCAATTTGAAATCGTTTTAACGCTTACAAAAATTTTCCCAAAATTTTTTCTAACTCCCAAAATATTCGAAATTTTTTGGCGGAGTCTCCTTTATACGGAGGAGCTTTTGCAATTTGACAAGATATGTAGATATGTATACATCGACCCACACGGTTGGAAAAACAAAAACATTTCATATTTCCTAACTTTTATTGTGTATTCGTACCTTTATTTAGCATTTTTAAGCGAGCGGCTTATTATTTTAGCAATTAGCGTGACCAAAATCCTGCCAAACGGCCTTCAGATGCTTGTACTTACTCATTTTAAACATGTATGTGCCATATATATGAAGTTTAACAATATTTCACTTATTTGCAATAGCTAAACACATGAATTCTTAAAGCAATGCACACTAAACATTTTCCGTAAGAAATTTACATAGTTTTAATTACTAGTTCAACCGTTTTCAATTAATTCATATGTCATTTTCATTCAATTTGAATGGTTTACAACCCACTTGCTTACATTCAATTCATTTTTAATTTTAAACAAACCCATATCATTCCAATTGATTTAAAAATCAATTTTATTCACTTTTGTTAATACATTTACCTTCGTTTATGACAAAAGGACTAATTTTATGTGCAAATTTGATGTTATTCATGAAAATAACAGTTACTTAAGCTTATAACCAGTTTAAATTAATTCCACTCAATTTATATTAATTCTATTTCATTCTACATTACTCACAACCCATACACTTGCATTTTCATTTCATATCCATATTTGTTTATCCAAAACTATTTTATTATGCTCGAAAGCAATCCATGCTATTTCATTCAATAACTATTTCTCAACTTATTTAAACTACACTTCTATTTGAGTTCAGCTTTCATTCAACATTTACTTAAGTTAACAACTTAATCATTTCCATTTTGAAATAAATCTTATCCTTGCTTTTGTCAAATCCATTCCGATTTGCATCAATTCATTCAATTAGTCCCTTTTAACTCTAAATTCAATATTATGTTCATTAAATAATATCCAAGGTCGTTATTCACTTATACTCACTTGGATTTCATTTGCAATTCAAATCATCACTATTTTAATCCAATTTCATTTTTATTTGACACATTTCCAATTATATTTAATCTGTTAACACTTCAAGTCGAATTTTAATTAATGACTCAAGTTCTGATTCTACCATTCACTTTTAATTCATCATCCAATTTTATTAACTCACAATTCAATTTCTATTTAACCAATTTAAGTTCCATTAACAAATTCAATTAACTAATTTATTCCATAACAACTTTAATTCATGTTTAATTCACTTACAATTCCAAGTTGAATTTCTATTTATAACTCAGGTTTCTTTTACAAACCCATCATTAACTCAAATTTCAACTTTTATTTAACCAACTAGTGTTCCATTTCCATACTAAATAATTAATTATCCAATTGGCCCACATCCAATTTACAATTCAATCTTTGATTTTTTTTATCTTCAAAAAGTCACTTTGTTACTTTACTTGAGCTCAATCTAATTTAAAATCCGAGTTTAAATTTCTATTTCACTTTCCAAAATACCAAATACATTTTATTTTGGCTTACTCCTTCCAACATCCAATTTAAGTTCATTTACTTACAATTATAAATTCATTTGTTCATTCACAAATTTATTTTCAACCAATAAATTCTATTTCCAAACATTAATCATTTTTAGTCCATTTGAACTAATTCTACACTTCATTTTACACAATTTCAAATCAAACATTATCCAATACTCAAATTTCATTTCTAACTAATAAATTTTATTTCAAGTTTGCATTTCACTATATTTCAATCATATTCAATTCACTTAGAACTTCTAAGTTGAATTTAATTTATAACTCAGGTTTAACTTCTCAAAATCCATTTTTAACCCACAATTCAAATTTTATTCAAAATTTTAACTTTTATACGCTTTCCTACTTATTTTAATCTACTCTTCTTAAGTTAAATTTCTATTCTAAATAAATTTCAAACTTATATAAGCTCCCAAATTTATTATTTAATCATTTCCAATTTACTTCCAAAGTTTTAAGCAATTGCTTAAACATTCCAAAATGTTTTAAACCGACTCCAGAGTTTTTAATAATCACATAAGTATTTCAAAATCC
The DNA here is from genome assembly GCA_030765085.1 of Allium cepa. Lineage (NCBI taxonomy): Eukaryota > Viridiplantae > Streptophyta > Magnoliopsida > Asparagales > Amaryllidaceae > Allium > Allium cepa. The sequence continues at coordinate 178,444,943 of CM060946.1, forward strand.
TTTTTGAAATTATTTATATCCAAAACCCTTTCGTGAATTCAATTATCCTTTTGAATTTCAAAACCAACCCATTTTTGCAAACAATACCAATTCAAAATCTCCAGGCAGCAATTCCTCTCTTGGAAACTCGAAAATGAACATCGATGATGCTGCAGTCATCATCGAAGTTATTTTCTAGCGATCGAAAAGAGTTCAATGCTTTTATTTTTTTCAAAAATTTCCAAATATTTTTAATTCCAAATCTCACCAGATTTCCTATCCAATTCAAAAGTATTTTCGAATAATATCATTATTATACCTCCAAAGCCTTTTAAAATCATTTTCAAACCCAAAGGAGATTAATTTTTAGATTTTCTAATCCTTTCAATCTATATTCAAATATTATTTCGAAATCTTATTTCAATCTATAAATCACATTTACAGTTTACATTTACAAATTTCCTTTGTATACGAATTTATTCCTTAGCTTTAGTTATATTTTCAGTATCTTATTAAATTTTATACATTAATGATAATAATTTACCAAGCATCCATATATAACAATAATAATTTACGAAAAATTATTTCCTTTATATACAAAAATAATTTGGATAAAATTATTTCATTTACCCCTTTTAAAACAATACTGTGTCAGTTTATCTTGTTTAAGAGTTTAGAAACTCCTATCGATAACATGGCGTCCCACACATCGACCAGAATCCATAAACACCCAATCGATAAATCAACACAATATAAAAACAATTTTATATCCACTAACAAATACGAGCTCATATTATTAATAAACTCAAACTCATTTTAGAGTACCACGAACTCTATTTAATGAGTAATCCCTACCAGAGCCAAGGTTATCACCAACCTAAGCTCTGATACCAACTGTAACAGCCAGCAAACCCGTACCCCTTGAGTCGACACTATTCTACATCACTGAACTCAAGATGAATGGAAATACGAACCATTTGGGCTAATGAAGAAAGTGGTAGAAGAAGAAAATAGAAACAATATCAGAATCTAACCATCGCAGCGGAATGAAATATAATAAGATAATAACAGATCTTTGCACAAAAGAAAACTATATCAGTTTTATACATACATCATCAAAATACATCATCAGAGTTCAATGACATCAATAACACACAATCTGGACAGTCATATAAACTTATCCCCAAAAATGAATACACAGCAGAATAATAATCATATATGAAGTTACATATCGCCATCCAGCTCATCTCTTGAGCTCCATAGCAACATATCATGTATTCTATAATACTCGATCTGACCCGAGCATTATAGTTAAATAACACCCGAGTCAGTCTGGAAAACCAGCGTGAGAAATCACACTCAAATTGATTATTAAAGTTCCAAAATCCTTTAAAAATCAAAGGCATCTCGTAAGACCACGCCACAAATAAACATGTCGGGTTTTTACCTTACAATGGCCAAAACACTTTTTATTAAAATCCTTTGATATTATAATAGGTTCTATTTACAAATACTTATTAAAATAGCCGAAATTGTTACATGATTAAATTACAGCTACTAGCCACACAGTAGGTTATATAAACAAAAACCGTAAAAGGGACGTGGGGAGAATGGATTTCCAACTAATGACTAGGCACTGAGGTACCACCTGTCATAATATGTGGCCTAGATCACCGTACCGAGGATTACTCCCAATCCCCTACAACACAAGACCGGGACTACCCCATACTGGATAATCCCAAGTAAGATCACCCCACGGTTGGGATCAGTAACCGCACCACTAAGCCGAAAAAAGGGACATCTAGATAGGGATGACCTCACCCTAATGGGCGCTACCCATCTAGCCTTGCTGCATAACCCCTGATTTTCAGTCATTCTCGGTTGATGAGGCTCAAGGCCATGCGTTCCCTTTTAGAACTTATCCCTTAGAATGCTCATCGCCTACCTAACGATGTTCTGAAAGCATTCATCCATACAAGTCCGTCCCGGGTTCGAACGGAACCGAAGGCACTACTCCTACTATATCCATTTTGGAAACATCCCCAGGATTAGTAGCGACTAGCCCTTGCACTTCACTGCTCCATCTTCGAATCCAACTCGTCTTCCACACGAAAACGTACAAACCGGATTGAAGTGGTTTTGAGAAATTGATCCCGATCTCGTTCTCTTCGAAACGATCAGCACATTGGCCAATATTGATAGTCGGTTATTTAACTACCAATTAACATTCACAACAACCATCAAACAGTAAATAATTTCTCCAAATCATTTATTGTTCCCTAAATATGTTCGCAAGATAGATTTCCATTTCCAACCCTTTTGAAAATAGTTTTCAAACCACACTCTTCTCATGAAATAAATTCCCAAATATTTATTTCGACTGAAAATATCAAGTAAAAGCTTCAGAGTTTTTAAATAATTTAAAAACACTTTATTATAAAATGTACTTTAAAACATTTAAATTGAAAACTACTTTAATACTTTATTAAAAATATATACTATAAGAATATTTGAAAATGAGGTTACTTTATAAAATATAAAACTAGATTTTCTCTTTTAAAACCAAAATACCAAGCAACTTTTGAATAATTACTATGATAATAGATTTGAAAAATACTTACTTCAGAATTTAAACATTTAGAAATAATAAATTTCCTAAAACATGCTTTTTAAAACAACATTAAAGCCTTTAACTTATATTTAAAAATTTACTTTGAAAATGTACTTGGCTATCCAAGGAAATATACTTCTCTTTACATCCTTTTAAAAAGAAATCATTATTTGTTTTTAAATTTTTCCCTCACTCCATTAATAAATCCCCACCGTGAATTTATTCCTTCAAATATCCACTAATATATTGCTTTGCTTTTATAAACCCCAGTTTACAAATTTCACAGTCACAATCACCTTTAAATTCTCAATTTCAAACACTTAAATCAATTTCCAAATTGATTTCCAATTTACTCCATTTTGAAACAAATTCCTTCACTTACTCATTTATTTCAAAACCCATTAACTTAAAATATTATTTCTCCATTTTGATTTAAAATCTTTTAACCGAAACATACCAATTTCAGATTTACAAAATTCCTTCTTTATCCTTTTAAATAATTTTAAGCCTTGAATTTTAAAGGAAATTCTTTATTCCTTTAAATAATATCTCTTAAGTTTTACAATTCATTATTTTTTGTTTATTCAAAATCCCGTTGTCCCATACTCGAAATTATTTATTAGAATTTTAAAATCACTTTTATTCTGATCCAGTTCATTCTTAAATTTATTCAAATTCTCTATGATTATTTTTCTTAAAAATTCACTCTTTTATTTTCTTTCAAAAATCCAGTTCTATATATTTTGATAACTCAGTGTACCGAAGTATATTCAAGTAAACTATAGCATTCAATATTCCAATATAATTCATCGCAGAATATCAAATAATCATAGTAGAGAATTTAAATAATCTAAATAAATGTTGAGGAATCCAATTGGATCCCTTGTAACGACCCGTAATTTTTGACAATTAAAAATAGTTAATTTAATAAGATTTTGTAGTTAAATGTGGAAGAAATTAAAATTTAAGATTTATAACTGGAATAATACAAAAATGAAATGCAGCAATATTAATTAAAGAAAATTATTAACAATTTGGATGGAATTCTAATTAATTGAAATAGAGTAAGGTTATATTTGGTTATAAAGCGAACATAGGAAAAAGGATGTAGATATTGAATTCATTATTGAAATGATACACTGTTAATGGAAATTGAATAAAATTCGTGTTATGAAAGAAATGGTAACATTTGTATGTAAGTAATAAACTTATAAATGTAATTAAAGGCTAAATGGTGCAACTATTATATATATTACCTATTTATTAGGTCTATTAAATTTAATTGGATATAAATGTCAATTAATTCCTTTAATTAGTGTAATTAATGTATGTTTAATTGATAACGGTAAAAAAGTTGATTATATATAGTCTAACCAACGTAAATTTTTATCATAGTATGACCTTTGATTTGAATAAAAGGATGGAAATCAGTTTAATCAAATTTATTGGAATTGGAAATTTTAATAAGTGAATTTTTTACAATCAATGAAATAAAAGGTTACGTAAATGAATAGTAAGATGAAATGGTAAAATATTGATGTAATGGAAGATATAACAATGTTGACTATGCATATAAGGTAATAATTGATTTAATAAGAGAATGAAACCAAGGTAAATTAATTAATTGAGACTTTAATTATAATTAATGTGTGAAATTGACCAAAGTTCAATATAATGGAAACATAGTAGTTAATGCAAATAAAGGATGGAAATTGGGGTATATTAACGTAATGAAATGTAGAACAAGTGTCAACTATGTTATTAGACCATAAGTTTGGACCATAAATAAAATTCTAAAAAACAACAAAACTACAATGAAGCAATGAACTGGAAGGTTCTAACGCGTATTAGAATATAATTTAATAACAGGAATTGGAATACTAAATGTCAGTTTTAATGATGAGTTAAATGAATATTGATTGATAGAGAAAAAGATTTATTTAGTATGTAATTTAATGCTTGTTGGAAACAGTAATTCTATAAACATGTTTGCTTGACTATAAATGTAACAACCCGATATTTTCGTCAATTTTCAAATTGAAGTTTTTAAATTTTTAATTACAAATGGTTATAAAGTTTGAGGGGTTTTTGATTTTTAATAGTGGTTCATTTTTGTTTATTGGGCCGTGATTATTTTGTTAAGCATATAACCCATCCCCTTTTCTTATTTTCGTTCATTCAAACCCATTTCTCTCTTTTTCTTCATTCGTGAAAAACATGGCCGCTCCTCTTTCAGATCTAGGGCTTCGTTCCTCCGATTCAATTAGGGCTTTTGATGTGCCGATCCTACTTCGATCGATTCTCGTTGGTCTCTCTCTGGCTACTTCGAGTTGATGGAGTTCGACTTCGATTTGTCGGCTTGGCTGGACTTTGGCTTTGGCTTCTTCCAAATTCGTCGAAAAGGTGAGTACTTTATGTTACTCACATCTAATTCCTATCTCGTGTTTATTAGTGTTCGAATTGGATGACTTTCGTTCGTATTTGGTTGTTGAATTCGTCCCTTGAATTGTCGGCCGTTCGACTGTGTATTTACTTTGAGTATTGACTTCGGTCATTGCTTGAACTATTTTAATTTCGGCATGTGTTTTGATTTCGAACTACATATTGTCCCTGGCTTCATCGTTTCGAGCTGTTCGTTTTCGTGGTTATCCCTCTACACGTTGTTGCTTCTGGTTACTGAATTGTTGTTGTGGATATTGTGCTTAAATTGCACTGCACTGTGTCTTGTTCACCATGTGTGTCTGTTGCACTTGTGTACTTGGTCGAGTTCCTTGTGTTGTTTGGTCTTGCAGTTTTGTATTCCAGTATGCTTCAATCTAGTTCATGTATATACATACATACCTGTGTGTATATATGTGTGAGTGTAGTCTACATTTGCATACTTGCATTTGCTCTCTATGCTTGTACTGCACTGTTGCCTTGAGTAGATGTTGTCACTTGTTTCATTGCTGTTGACATGTCTTGTACTTGTGGTTGATAGCAGTGTGTACTGCTTCCATGTTCATACACTTTGGTCTTGTGGCAGTTTGCATGTCAGTTCACTTTCTCTGGTATGCTGCAGTTTGGTCTTTGTTGCATTCATTAGACTTTGCATTTGTTCTCATTCACCTCGAGACAGTTTCAGTTGCTAGTGCAATTGGTTATTTCCACTTGACACAGTTGAGCTATTAATTGTTGTCACCTTATTTTGGCCTGCATATACGAAGTGATCACTGATTTCATGCTAGTATTCCCACCTGTCTGTACCCAGAGTTGGACCGACTTCCAGTTTGCATGAGACTATGGCCTTAGCTTGTGAAATATATTGTGATTGTTTCACTACCAATTTTTATATCTTGTTTAGTTGAGATGCAGCATTGATTTTCATTAAATGTTACTGGAATTCGTTGCAGTGCCTTGTTGTTTTTGACTCATCTGGGCACTGTTGTGTTCATTCATGCTAATGCAATTCTTGGTCAGGTTAAGTTGTCTGCTGTTTTCATGTACATGTATACACTTGTTGTATATTTGAGCATTTGGGATGCAATGAGCTCGATGGAGTCTTCATTTATGTGCAGTTGCATTTATATTGCCTCTGACATTTTAGGCACACAGACATCATTTAGTTGATTGTTGTGTATCAATGCATATTTGTGTTGTCCAGTATTTTACAAGCATATTCCACATACTTGTTGCCAATCATTTATAAATCAATTGCATTCCTCTTATTCATTTTTGTTGGAGCCATTGCCTTGTGATCTTGTACTAGCTGCAATTCATTTGCAGTCTGCCCTTTTTGATGTGTGCTGTGGTGCCATTTCATTGGTGCTCTCACCTTCATTCGGCTGTGTCTTCTTGTTGTACACTGCCTGGTGCACTTGCTCATTGGAGTATACTTCTTCTCGTGCACCTCTGACTCTTTTTGTCGTGTGCAGTTTGTTGTGTACATTCATTGTGTACATCTTTTACATTCATTGGTTGCATCGTCACTGTTGTGGTGCGGCAGTGCACGCAAGCGTGAACTGCAGCCACACGGTATTCATTGGTTACATCATCACTGTTGTGGTGCGGCAGTGCACGCAAGCGTGAACTGCAGCCACACGGTATTCATTGGTTACATCATCACTGTTGTGGTGCGGCAGTGCACGCAAGCGTGAACTGCAGCCACCAGACCGAGTATTTACAGGTTGTAGATTTTTAGCTTCGGGTTGCTGCTTGAGCTATGAAGTTCTTTCATATCTTTTGGAGTAGTCGTCATGTATAGTAGTCGATGTAATTGTATATGAAGATATGTATTCATGTATATTATATTGAAAATGTACTTGTATGTATAACTTCCTGAGTCAACTGTTGTAGTTGCATCATATGTACCATATCAAATGTATTGTAACTGCCATCAGTTATTATATATATGAGATTTTTCTGTTCAATCTGTGTTCCGCATTTATTTAAAATCTTCTGTGTTATTGTGGATCTTGTTAGACCACTTCTCTGATAAACACTTTTAAGTGTGGTTTATTCATATCTATTTCCGCCATTGTGATATGAATTATCTGTGACTGATTTATGTTATGCTTATTTCTATATTTGTTTCCGAGGATTATATATAGCCACCGCGTGATAGCTTTGAGTTTGCATCGGTATGTCGGATTTCCTCCTTAAATGAAATGCATGCCGTACTATCTGACATATCAATGTTCGCGCAAAGAAATTACATGGATGGTCGCTCCTCAACAGCCCTATTCTCCGTGCTAGTCGACAGCACTACACCGTAGTGTTCTTGGCTAGCGTGGGTATAGAGGTGGGGCGTCACAGCTTGGTATCAGAGCTATATATCAATGTATTATTCTTTTATTCCGCTGTGTTGTTTACTTAATGTTGTTATAAGCTCCGACGAATCGGATTTGAACGGTCGAATCTATGGCATTCGAATACGATATGAAGTATGGATGTCGATTTTCAAGCGTGAAAAAATCCGCGTCGTCACAATTGGTATCAGAGCTAAGGTTAAAACTTTAGCTCAGGAGTACAACACGTTAAGTAGCTCATTAGAGATAGGGTGAAGTAAACCCTAGAATGAGTGTATCCCTAAGATATCCGTTCGAATGTCTCAGTGAATTCTCTTACTATCCGCTGATAGTAAGTATGAGTGCAAGAAGAAAACGAGATAGGGGATAAGAGAACCACTATAAAAGGTCAATACCCTGCGACAGTGGAAATGACTTTCTTATCAATTTCCTTTGATTCGATTCCAATTTCTTTTGATTGCTTTGTGACAGGTACAAGAAGAAGTTTCGATGCGGTGATGGCCCTACGTATCGTTGTAGAAAATCCTTACTTCGTATCTTCATCAGTTTCTTATCAGTTTTGGATTTAAACATTAATGAATACGAATTTGAAATTTGAAAATAGGAATTTTAAATAAATTGGAAATTTTAAATTGAGTTAAATTGATTAATAGAATATGAAGCTAAATTTGAATTGTATCAATAAAGCAATTTCGTTTAAAACCAAATTTGAAATTTATTGTAATTTCTTGGGTAGATCGAAGTCCAAAGAGGGACAAGTTGTATGTACCCTAAAGAATAAGTATTCCGACTTGAGTTTGGAATCCATATCTGATGTTTGAAAATTGTGGAAGATAAAATCCATTTATCTATCATTTGGGTCTCGATATAATCTACGAATGGTTAATTATCCCTTTGAACTAACCAATACCACTGCATATTTCGTAGATTCGATAACCCGAGTATCTTGTGAAGTGTTAAATAGATTCGTTCTTGTATCTATTGTTGATATTCCGATTTGGCTTACCAAATTTTAATCGATTTCATTCGATTCTATTCACGACTTCGAACGTGAATTCTTGTGATTGATTGTTTCTACAATCATTTTTGTGATTTGTCACTTTAAAAATATAAAGGTTTCAATACTAGTAGTAAATATCAAAACTCTTTATCAAAATGTTTTCAACTCTATTTTCAATACAAAACTCTTTTTCTCAAACCGTTTTCCAATCTACTAGTATATACAAATCTTTATTTCACTCGTATGAGAAACCTAATTAAACGGCTTAGTAAAACAAGTGGTATGAAACGCTTGCGTTTACTTCGTCGGTTAATTCTTGGACTTGTTCGATTGAACCTCTAGTGACAATTTTATTAGTGAAGATTTACAGTTTGTTCGTAAATATCTGAGTTAAGCAAGTGGTTATGGGACATGAAGCTAAACTTTTATATTCACTAACTTAGTGTAATTGACACTTCTCGTTGATCATGACGATCATTCTTATGATTTCGACTAGCAATTGTGCGATGTCTCTTTTTGGTTAGGCTAGACACCATTTGTGTGGTTTCATTCACACATACCTTTTCGGTTAGCCTAAACACCATTTGTGTGATTTCGTCTCACACATATCTCTTTGTCGGCGTGGATAGCTTAGGCCTCGTCGGTGTGATTTTGACTCACACATATCTCTTTGTCGGCGTGGATAGCTTAGGCCTCGTCGGTGTGATTTTGACTCACACATATCTCTTTGTCGGCGTGGATAGCTTAGGCCTCGTCGGTGTGATTTTGACTCACACATATCTCTTTGTCGGCGTGGATAGCTTAGGCCTCGTCGGTGTGATTTTGACTCACACACATCTCTTTGTCGGCGTGGATAGCTTAGGCCTCGTCGGTGTGATTTTGACTCACACATATCTCTTTGTCGGCGTGGATAGCTTAGGCCTCGTCGGTGTGATTTTGACTCACACACATCTCTTTGTCGGCGTGGATAGCTTAGGCCTCGTCGGTGTGATTTTGACTCACACATATCTCTTTGTCGGCGTGGATAGCTTAGGCCTCGTCGGTGTGATTTTGACTCACACATATCTCTTTGTCGGCGTGGATAGCTTAGGCCTCGTCGGTGTGATTTTGACTCACACACATCTCTTTGTCGGCGTGGATAGCTTAGGCCTCGTCGGTGTGATTTTGACTCACACATACCTCTTTGTCGGCGTGGATAGCATAGGCCTCGTCGGTGTGATTTTGACTCACACATATCTCTTTGTTTGTGAGGTTAGTCTAGACCTCAATCTGTGTGATTCCGACTCACACATGTGGGGTAGCGCCCCACGGTCTTCGGGCCATTCGTGTGTCAAAATTAATGGCTTGCAACCATGAGATAGCGTCTCGTTATGCGTTGCACGTGTTGATGATTTTTCATGCTCACGTGTAGGTGAGATTCCGTGCTCCCGTTCTCGCTTTGCGTTGCACGTGTTGATGATTTTTCATGCTCACGTGTAGGTGAGATTCCGTGCTCCCGTTCTCGCTTTGCATTGCACGTGCTGATGAGTTTTCATGCTCGCGTGTAGGTGAGTTTTCATGCTCCCGTTCTCGCTTTGCGTTACACGTGCTGATGAGATTTCATGCTCGCGTGTAGGTGAGTTTTCATACTCCCATTCGAGTTTTCATACTCCTCTTCGAGTTTTCATAATCCCATTTGAGTTTCCATACTCCCATTTGAGTTTCCATACTCGCATTTGAGTTTTCATACTCCCGTCCGAGTTTTCATACTCCCGTTTGAGTTTTCGTACTCTCATCTTGTGATTTCTGGATTTCTTGTTTAGACTTCTGGAATTTGTGCTTCACCAATTTTCGTGATTTCTATTGATAAGTTTTATCAATTTTTGTGCATTGGTGAATTCTTGTGTCATTGACTTGTTATGAATACAAGTTTAGGGTATGATACCCCTTTCTATCTTTGAGAAGATTCTTGTGACGTTTTTGACGAATGAAAATTCGTTGGTATTATATTTTGATGCCAATTGCTACTGATGCCGCTGTTTTAATCACGTGTTTTAAAAATTGTTTCAAAATAAAAAAAAAATAGTTTTCAAAATTTTTACAGTTTACGCTTTCAAAAGAATGAGGAAGCGATTTAAACGTTTCAGCAAAATCGAGGACTATGACCCCTTTCTTTTACTGATTCGTTTAATTCCGGACTTGTCCGTTTGAGATTGAAAATTGTGAATTTCTTTTATGAAATTAAAAGATGATTTTGTGATTGCATTGCCCATTAAGTGCTTTAAGAATTCTGGTCGATGCGCTTGATCAACGTTATCGATAGGAATCTCCTAGACGCTTTGATGAGACAATCAGACACAATAAATTAAATTATAAAATGTAAATTTTTCTGAAAAGATAATTACATAAAGTAAATTGTAAATTTCGAAAGCTTTAAGCTTTTCGGGTAAGAATATTATTTAAAACAACTCTTTTTCTATACTTCTATTCTTGTGATTCCAGAGGGAACCAAGACTTTATCGTTTGTACCAATGCTAATCGTATTGGTTTGCATGCCATTCTCTTGCATAAGAGAACGTGCTGTCTCTTGTGTTTCTAAATCATTTATGCCTATTTGAGACTAGATATGCCACTTATGATCTAGTGCTCGTGGCTATTGATTTCGCTATTTGGCATCATTATTTTGGGTGAGAAATTGTTCTCTGCCCTGATCATTAATTTTGGGAATATTTATTTTCTCATAAGGAACTTAATTTACGTCAACCACGTTGACTCGAGTTCCTTACATTTTATGATCTTGATATTCTTTACCACTCCCGGATGGGGAATCTTGTTACCGATGCACTTGTCGTAGGCAAACAAGTGGTTGTTCTTTGATGATGTCCGAATGGAATCATCTTTTTACCAGGTTCATCAGATGTTTCGATGTACTTCGTTTTATTGAGCTTCGTCTCATTCCTTTTATGGACTTACATCTGATGTTCTTTTATGTGATCGGTTCATTGGACGTACCGTTTTTGTACTACGTCGGCGTTCCGAATTAATGAAGCTTTGATTCATCTGGCGTATCGTTATTGTACTACGCTGTTGTTCCAAATCATTCGTGTCTCACCTATGAAAGGTGTTGTGCGTTTCAGTCGGTCGGGAAAGTTAGTGCCTCGATATATTGGGCCATTCCCTATCACTGAACGTATTGGTTTCTTGGCTTATCGCCTCTTATTACCGGCTCAATTTTCTGTTATTCATGACGTGTTTCATGCGCCTTCCTTCAACGAAAATGCCTTTGGGATTTCGATTTTTATTCTTGAGCCCGGTATTGTTAAAGAAATTGAAGCTTCACCAGATTTGACTTTGAGCGAACACCTTCAGGCTTTCTCTTTCCTGCTCTATATGGTGAACTTCTTATTTTCAAATTTTGTCATTTTAAGATGACATGCTTTTATGGTTGTTACCTTTTGTCCATTTATTCCTTAAGATTGCGAGGACGCAATTTCTTTAAGGAGGGGAGTCTGTAACAACCCGATATTTTCGTCAATTTTCAAATTGAAGTTTTTAAATTTTTAATTACAAATGGTTATAAAGTTTGAGGGGTTTTTGATTTTTAATAGTGGTTCATTTTTGTTTATTGGGCCGTGATTATTTTGTTAAGCATATAACCCATCCCCTTTTCTTATTTTCGTTCATTCAAACCCATTTCTCTCTTTTTCTTCATTCGTGAAAAACATGGCCGCTCCTCTTTCAGATCTAGGGCTTCGTTCCTCCGATTCAATTAGGGCTTTTGATGTGCCGATCCTACTTCGATCGATTCTCGTTGGTCTCTCTCTGGCTACTTCGAGTTGATGGAGTTCGACTTCGATTTGTCGGCTTGGCTGGACTTTGGCTTTGGCTTCTTCCAAATTCGTCGACAAGGTGAGTACTTTATGTTACTCACATCTAATTCCTATCTCGTGTTTATTAGTGTTCGAATTGGATGACTTTCGTTCGTATTTGGTTGTTGAATTCGTCCCTTGAATTGTCGGCCGTTCGACTGTGTATTTACTTTGAGTATTGACTTCGGTCATTGCTTGAACTATTTTAATTTCGGCATGTGTTTTGATTTCGAACTACATATTGTCCCTGGCTTCATCGTTTCGAGCTGTTCGTTTTCGTGGTTATCCCTCTACACGTTGTTGCTTCTGGTTACTGAATTGTTGTTGTGGATATTGTGCTTAAATTGCACTGCACTGTGTCTTGTTCACCATGTGTGTCTGTTGCACTTGTGTACTTGGTCGAGTTCCTTGTGTTGTTTGGTCTTGCAGTTTTGTATTCCAGTATGCTTCAATCTAGTTCATGTATATACATACATACCTGTGTGTATATATGTGTGAGTGTAGTCTACATTTGCATACTTGCATTTGCTCTCTGTGCTTGTACTGCACTGTTGCCTTGAGTAGATGTTGTCGCTTGTTTCATTGCTGTTGACATGTCTTGTACTTGTGGTTGATAGCAGTGTGTACTGCTTCCATGTTCATACACTTTGGTCTTGTGGCAGTTTGCATGTCAGTTCACTTTCTCTGGTATGCTGCAGTTTGGTCTTTGTTGCATTCATTAGACTTTGCATTTGTTCTCATTCACCTCGAGACAGTTTCAGTTGCTAGTGCAATTGGTTATTTCCACTTGACACAGTTGAGCTATTAATTGTTGTCACCTTATTTTGGCCTGCATATACGAAGTGATCACTGATTTCATGCTAGTATTCCCACCTGTCTGTACCCAGAGTTGGACTGACTTCCAGTTTGCATGAGACTATGGCCTTAGCTTGTGAAATATATTGTGATTGTTTCACTACCAATTTTTATATCTTGTTTAGTTGAGATGCAGCATTGATTTTCATTAAATGTTACTGGAATTCGTTGCAGTGCCTTGTTGTTTTTGACTCATCTGGGCACTGTTGTGTTCATTCATGCTAATGCAATTCTTGGTCAGGTTAAGTTGTCTGCTGTTTTCATGTACATGTATACACTTGTTGTATATTTGAGCATTTGGGATGCAATGAGCTCGATGGAGTCTTCATTTATGTGCAGTTGCATTTATATTGCCTCTGACATTTTAGGCACACAGACATCATTTAGTTGATTGTTGTGTATCAATGCATATTTGTGTTGTCCAGTATTTTACAAGCATATTCCACATACTTGTTGCCAATCATTTATAAATCAATTGCATTCCTCTTATTCATTTTTGTTGGAGCCATTGCCTTGTGATCTTGTACTAGCTGCAATTCATTTGCAGTCTGCCCTTTTTGATGTGTGCTGTGGTGCCATTTCATTGGTGCTCTCACCTTCATTCGGCTGTGTCTTCTTGTTGTACACTGCCTGGTGCACTTGCTCATTGGAGTATACTTCTTCTCGTGCACCTCTGACTCTTTTTGTCGTGTGCAGTTTGTTGTGTACATTCATTGTGTACATCTTTTACATTCATTGGTTGCATCGTCACTGTTGTGGTGCGGCAGTGCACGCAAGCGTGAACTGCAGCCACACGGTATTCATTGGTTACATCATCACTGTTGTGGTGCGGCAGTGCACGCAAGCGTGAACTGCAGCCACACGGTATTCATTGGTTACATCATCACTGTTGTGGTGCGGCAGTGCACGCAAGCGTGAACTGCAGCCACCAGACCGAGTATTTACAGGTTGTAGATTTTTAGCTTCGGGTTGCTGCTTGAGCTATGAAGTTCTTTCATATCTTTTGGAGTAGTCGTCATGTATAGTAGTCGATGTAATTGTATATGAAGATATGTATTCATGTATATTATATTGAAAATGTACTTGTATGTATAACTTCCTGAGTCAACTGTTGTAGTTGCATCATATGTACCATATCAAATGTATTGTAACTGCCATCAGTTATTATATATATGAGATTTTTCTGTTCAATCTGTGTTCCGCATTTATTTAAAATCTTCTGTGTTATTGTGGATCTTGTTAGACCACTTCTCTGATAAACACTTTTAAGTGTGGTTTATTCATATCTATTTCCGCCATTGTGATATGAATTATCTGTGACTGATTTATGTTATGCTTATTTCTATATTTGTTTCCGAGGATTATATATAGCCACCGCGTGATAGCTTTGAGTTTGCATCGGTATGTCGGATTTCCTCCTTAAATGAAATGCATGCCGTACTATCTGACATATCAATGTTCGCGCAAAGAAATTACATGGATGGTCGCTCCTCAACAGCCCTATTCTCCGTGCTAGTCGACAGCACTACACCGTAGTGTTCTTGGCTAGCGTGGGTATAGAGGTGGGGCGTCACAATAAATAAGGATTACAATGTTCACGTATTTATTTAATTGACTTCATCAATTAGGTTCTGTTTTGAAGTGGAAGATTAAAATTAATTGGAAATAAATTTATTAAAATCTTTCAATTGAAAAAGGAAAAGAAACAAAGTGCAATTAATAAAATTAATGTAAGAATGTTTTCATTATGAATGTACATTATTTGGAAATATAAGAATGGATTTAATATTGTATAAGTTGATCATTTTAGAATATAAGAATGTTTACATTTATGAATTGCAAGTAACGAATAAGCATTTTAGGGAAAATAAAAGAATGTTGAGGAAATAAAGTGAACGTTTCCATTTTGAATATAAATACAACGTTGTAAAAAGAGAAAATTGAATTTTTAAAATCAACATTTTACGGTAGTTAAATAGCAGGCATAGGTTGCACGGAAGTGATTTTATTACTAACCTTGAAATTTAAAATAAATTAAATAATTGAGTTCAAAATTACGTGTCGAGAAAAATGTTATTTTTAAATTTGAATTTTTAAATCATGGTTCATATTTTATTTATGTATCCGCTGTCCCCGTTATGTAAATTGGTCTTTTTAAATTTAGTTATGTTGTGGTAATTAAATCTTTAATGAATGTCAAATTTGGTATGTTTGGGGTTAAAAAAAATTAATTGGGTGAACAGATGTTTTGAAATTTGAATTCTAAAAGTTTGTTTATAGAGTAGAGTTGGTCCATTCATTCCCTTTCTAATTAATAATTGTCACACTTTTTTTTCATTGTTTCATCATTTGTTTCATTACTCATTTCCATTTACATGGTCTAAAGCCTTTTCATTTCATGAACGTTACAAACTTTTTATATTTTTAATTCTTTCTTTCACCTCTTTTAATATCTACCATTTTTATTGGGTTGTTCATATTTTTACTTTATTTCAATTCCTACTTTGTTTATATTTAGCTTTATTAGCTTTTCATTAGTTTCATTCCTCATTCCTGTAGCTTCATTTCATTTTTTAAAATTTCATCTTCTATAGCTTCATTTTTTTGTCACTCTTCACCTTCCTCCTTCCTTTTTTCATGTTTCTTCTTCAAATCTCCTTTCTCACTTTTTTTTTCCAAAGTTTTTTTTCCTCTTTCTTCTTCTTATTCTTCAAATCTTCTTCTTTTTCAAAGTTTCCTTTTCTTTTTTTGTTCTTCTTCTTCTTTAAATTTTCTCTCTCTTTTAAACCTTCTCTTCTTTCCATGTCTTTTTCTTCAAATCCAAATTTATATAATCTTCTCTTCAAAACTTTCTATAAAAATATATATATTAATATAGCAAGGAAACAAACCAAAAAGAGAAAGTAGTTGCAGATCCCCACCTGGCTAAGCAAAAAGGTACGCAATACTAAAAATTCTATTGCAAGTTAAATAAAATATATGATGTGATATATAATTTTTTTTCTTTTTTTTAAATTTCAATCACCATTAATGCGTATAACTTTCTCCTATGAACTCAGTTTCACACGCAGTTTTCTCCGCTAGGTTCGTATTGGAATTCCAGACATTTAGACGCTGGTTTGAACGAATTCTGAGACCGTCGAATTTTTGGGTTTAAATCGGATTTAAATTCGATTTAGATCCCAAAGATGAGTGTTTTAACCCACTCACAATTTCTGAAATTTCCTTTGTCTTTTAAATTGATTTTAGATATGAGTAGAAATTTATTTATGACTGTTTGGCATGTTTTATTCATCATCTCTGTTAAATCGCATTTATTTAATATAGCTGTTAATTAATTTTATTGTTGCATATAAATTGACAGTTAAATTTATTTATTTGCATATAAACTGATAGTTAAACAGTAAATAAATTTATTTTGAATATAAATTGTTAGTTAATAACTGTTATTTATTTCCTGTTATATTGTATATGCCATATATTGATGTTTGTTTAAATTCATGATGATTATAATTAATGATTGATGATTGATGTTTGGTGAATGGATGATGTGTACTATATTTTAAAATCTGCAAGTTATCATGTATTTCATTCATTCGGGATTGCGGTTTGAAATGATATACAACCGCATTTTTTTTTTAAAATTGCGGATTGAAATGATAAATATCCGTATCACTTGACCATAGGATAGAAAATTATATACAGGCACCGCGGTATATATATATATAAATTATTTTTGAAATGATTTTCTATGGTTTGGATAGGATACGGTTAATAAATATAGATTTTGATATTATATAAAATCTTATTTTATATATACATCTATAGTTAAAGTATTGAAGATAAGCTATGTATGGATTTGTTAAATAAAAGAAATAAGTTGAATGACGGGGTTTGATTATTTTATATTATATGGTTAAGTACATGTTAAGATATTGAAATTACATATAATTTTAAAGGATTTAAATTAATTAAGATTTGGAGTTAAATTGGAAAATTTATTTGGAATTGAGCTTAATTTAGAAGTTAACTTCATAAGTTGATGTAAAATTTATTAACTTGAAATTTTAAAAAGGGTATGATATTTATAACTGAATCCTATTCAAGGTGAATTAAATGAATATTTCTAGTATAAAAATTTAAGGAAATTTTCATTTATAAGTAATTTGAGTTTTACTTAAATGATTACGGGTTTATTATGCAATTATTATTTCAAACTAAATAATAGGACTTTAAATTGGTGAAATAGAAATTTCCAACCTTAGTTCCAATTGTTTAATATTCAAAGTTTGAAATATATTGAAACTAAAGTGGTTTATTTAAACTGAAAGCGATTTTAAAATTTATGGATTTTGACTAAATCTTAAATGAAATAAATTGTAAGTCGTGGAAATTATTTTATTTTATAAAGAAATTTTGAATCCAAACTATTGATGTTATATACTGTTCGAATATCCAAACCATTTAAGTTTCAGAAATTATGGTTTAAAGCTATGAATTTTCGAAGTATTATAGTTTGAAAGTTATAATTTCATGTTTGTTTTTCGATTATTATAAGTTTGAAAACAATATGATTTTGGAAAAGAAATATATATTTGAAATAAAATGATGTTTTATTAATTTGGGTTTTTATAAAAATAATATCAAATGAGTTTGTTTTGGAAAGGAAATGATATCGTATTTATGGGTTTTGGAATGGATAATTATATTCTGGTTTTTGAAAGTATAATTAATTTTTACATGACCGCGGTGTTATAATAACGTTTGGTTGTTGAAGAGACCGGGATCGGAAGTTGTCATACTCTCTGCCAACTCCGAAAACCACTTTAACAACCGTGTACGTGGGGGAGATTCCAGAATGAAGTAGGTTGGTGGCGGCGTTTCCTGTAAGATAAATACGTGGACCCAACTCCCGTGAGTTGGCATAAGGTGGCTAAAACAGGAGCGATCGACGGGTTAATAAGGTAGCACCTTTGATCGGACACATCCCTTCGATATTATACTTTGACTCTTGGATTGATTCGGTGGCCACTTTTGATTTTATTTGGGGTGTGGCTCGAGTTGGGCGGTAGTTGCGCGCTACGCGTTACCACCGACCCAGAAGCGTAATTGTTATATCTACCCTGGCATTGCCTAGTTGTGCCGTGTCACCTACCCTATCCCTCCTTGTACGAGTTTCTATTTGTGTCGTACCTATGGAGTGTCTTCTCGTAGTTTCCCGATCAGGAGGTATGCAGGCAATGTATAGACTATTGGCTTTATTTATGTTAAGGGCTATGTGGGTAACTCCTTAACGCTATTAAAAAATAAGTTTATTTTACAATTAGGCACTATTATAATAGCGAAATATACTATATAGTAAATAGTTTAACGAATCCTTAGGAGATGTAAATCCCGAGCATCTCTTGAGTTACTGCACTCATATCTATTTCTGTTAATTTAACTCACATAAGATCTTTTAGTTCTGAATCGAGTGTTTTTATCTTTTCAAATTCGTTCGGGTCAGTCCGAGCGTTTCAGGATCGAAGACTTTAGCTTTGGAGGACGAAGACGGAGATTTCAATTATTATTATTAATTATATTCCACTACACTCATATTGTTCCGCTTCATTGTTATATGGTATGTGTACTCTGATATGTATTGCATAGATAAAATCAAAGGTTTTGTAAAACAGCTTCATGAACTGTATATTTTTATTATTATATTTTATCCTTCCGCTATGAGATTCTGTTTAGTTTTCTTTCTTCTCTGTTTTATTATTTATCCCATAACAATCCGCCCTTCCATATGCTTTGAATTGGCACGTGTGTCGATTTGAAGCGAGTGAAAAGGAGGGACGTTACATCTGGTATTAGAGCTTTGGTTTAGCGATAAACCTTATCTTTGTGGAGTTTGACTCTTTACTAATAGGGTAGTAATACCCTATGGGAGTCGCTGAGTGTATATATATGAGAGAGCATATTTGTTAGTGTTATAAAAAGGTTTTAATATTGTGTTAATCTGTTCCGTTTTGTATTTATAAATTCTGGTTGATGCATGGGACGCTATCACGTCAATAGGGATTTCTAAACACTTAATAGGACAGACCGACATAATATTCGTTTTAATATAGGTGAATGAAATAATTTTGCCTATTATATTTTCTATATATAATTTTTTTTCAAATGATGTCTATATTTGGCTGCAATAGATTGCATGCTAGGCAATAAAGTGTATAAATAATAATAGAAATAAGATTGAAAAATAAAATAAATGAAATTCGGAAATTTAGAAATTAAGTTCTGGGGTTTTGAAATTTCTTCCGAATAAATTTTGGAATATAATAATATTGTTTAGAAGTATTTTCTAATAAAGATGATTTTGGAGAAAATAAGTTTTGTACTTTCCTCTCGGTTACTGGAAAATAATTTCGGTGATGGCGGCCGCATCATCGACTTTCATTTTCGAGTTTCGAAGGGGAAAGGCCACGGTAGTAGTTCTACTGCAGATTTATTTTTGAAAATATATAAATTTTGAATTGCTTTAAGTATAATTAGAGATATATAAGTTGTAACAACATATTTATCTATTGTTTTAAAATAAATTGAAAATTTAACCCGGTATTAAATTCTAAAATTTCCATTAATTAATTGTTTCAATTATTGTAGTGAATTGAAACATAGGTAATAATAAATTAAAACCTCTAAAGGAAGTAAGAGATTTAATGATAGGTTATAAATGGTATTAAATGGAATTTGAAATTGTAACCTATGAAATAAAGAATATTATTACTGAACATTAAATTAATCATAGGTAATGAGAAAACTTGTATAACTTTCAAGTACATTCTTTAAAAACATATATAACTTACCAAATATAAAAAGTCGAAATGTTTTAATAAGAAATGTAATGATATTGTACAAGTAAAAGTAGGTAGTGAAGTATTCAATGAATTTGCTATTGCAAATGAGAATTTAATGTTATCAACTTAAGTTACAATTGAAATTTTACTATAAGTGAATATAATTAAGGGTAAGTAATTCAAATAGATGAATATCAACTTAAGTGAATAAAATGAAAATGCTAAGAAATTAAATGGGACATGAATACTATTGATAAACAAATGTAAGTAAATGAGGGCATGCAATAAATGAATGAATAATTATAATAAAATTAAAAGTTTGTTAGAAATAAATGTAAATTATAAAAGTAAAATTAATGTGGTATGAATAAAAAGAGAAATCAAACAACTGATGTATGAAATAAAATTTATGATAAGTTAATTTGATTTGTTGATTCGAATTGTTATTGTTTGATTGTGGTTGTTGGGTAAGGAAACTTTAACTTTGTTGGGATGGATGAATAATCCATTGGGTTTAATCTAAGACTATTGAGTAAATGATGCACTTGATGGTTTATTCTTCATTCTGTACAATATAAATGTTTTGAACCCGAACAACTATTTGTTTGTTTGATTGTATGGTTGTTTTGTATTTGTTGTATATGCTGTTTGTTGAAATTGTTGGTTGTTGTATTCATTTGTTGTTAGTGATTGAAACCACTTAAATATTTCACTTTATATAAATTGTTAACCTTTTGGATTTTATAAGTGAAATGCAGGTTATGGAAGCAATTGCTACTACTTTTGGTTCCATAAATTAAGCGTAAATTGCCCGACAAATAGGTACGTTTCGGATTACGATTATAGCGCTATTTTATATATTTTCCCGTGTTGGGATATACTATTTTGGATATTATATGTGATATAATTGTTGTATTTTGATATTTTATTTTCTCTCGAGCCTCTCCGTACAAAGGAGACTCTGCCAAAATTTTCCGTAAATTTTGGACTTAGAAATTTTTTGAAAAGTGTTTTCCAAACTTTAGTAATTTGAGTATATAAAAAAAGATTTAATTGTTATAAATTGGTATACGTTATTTTAATTAATTAATTTTGTAAATTATTGTTTTATAAATTTAATATTTTAAATAAGATATATTGTCTATTTAATTTCTTAATTTTCTTTTCCCTTCTTTTCCTCTTTTCGGGGACGAAAAGTTTTGAGTGGGGGAGAGTGTAACGACCCGTAATTTTTGACAATTAAAAATAGCAAATTTAATAAGATTTTGTAGTTAAATGTGGAAGAAATTAAAATTTAAGATTTATAACTGGAATAATACTAAAATGAAATGCAACAATATTAATTAAAGCAAATTATTAACAATTTGGATGGAATTCCAATTAATTGAAATAGAGTAAGGTTATATTTGGTTATAAAGTGAACATAGGAAAAAGAATGTAAATATTGAATTCATTAATGAAATGATACACTGTTAATGGAAATTGAATAAAATTCGTGTTATGAAAGAAATGGTAACATTTGTTTGTAAGTAATAAACATAAATGTAATTAAAGGCTAAATGGTGCAACTGTTATATATATTACCTATTTATTTGGTCTATTAAATTTAACTGGATATAAATGTCAATTAATTCCTTTAATTAGTGTAATTAATGTATGTTTAATTGATAATGGTAAAAAAGTTGATTATATACTGTCTAACCAACGTAAATTTTTATCATAGTATGACCTTTGATTTGAATAAAAGGATGGAAATCAGTTTAATCAAATTTATTGGAATTTGAAATTTTAATAAGTGAATTTATTACAATCAATGAAATAAAAGGTTACGTAAATGAATAGTAAGATGAAATGGTAAAATATTGATGTAATGGAAGATATAACAATGTTGACTATGCATATAAGGTAATAATTGATTTAATAAGAGAATGAAACCAAGGTAAATTAATTAATTGAGACTTTAATTATAATTAATGTGTGAAATTGACCAAAGTTCAATATAATGGAAATATAGTAGTTAATGCAAATAAAGGATGGAAATTGGGGTATATTAACGTAATGAAATGTAGAATAAGTGTCAACTATGTTATTAGATCATAAGTTTGGACCATAAATAAAATTCTAAAAAAACAACAAAACTACAATGAAGCAATGAACTGGAAGGTTCTAACGCGTATTAGAATATAATTTAATAACAGGAATTGGAATACTAAATGTCAGTTTTAATGATGAGTTAAATGAATATTGATTGATAGAGAAAAAGATTTATTTAGTATGTAATTTAATGCTTGTTGGAAACAGTAATTCTATAAACATGTTTGCTTGACTATAAATAAGGATTACAATGTTCACGTATTTATTTAATTGATTTCATCAATTAGGTTCTGTTTTGAAGTGGAAGATTAAAATTAATTGGAAATAAATTTATTAAAATCTTTAAATTGAAAAAGGAAAAGAAACAAAGTGCAATTAATAAAATTAATGTAAGAATGTTTTTATTATGAATGTACATTATTTGGAAATATAAGAATGGATTTAATATTGTATAAGTTGATCATTTTAGAATATAAGAATGTTTACATTTATGAATTGCAAGTAACGAATAAGCATTTTAGGGAAAATAAAAGAATGTTGAGGAAATAAAGTGAACGTTTCCATTCTGAATATAATATAACGTTGTAAAAAGAGAAAATTGAATTTTTAAAAACAACATTTTACGGTAGTTAAATAGCAGGCATAGGTTGCACGGAAGTGATTTTATTACT
The DNA here is from genome assembly GCA_030765085.1 of Allium cepa. Taxonomy (NCBI): domain Eukaryota; kingdom Viridiplantae; phylum Streptophyta; class Magnoliopsida; order Asparagales; family Amaryllidaceae; genus Allium; species Allium cepa. Next base: position 178,467,630 of record CM060946.1, read on the forward strand.
AACCTTGAAATTTAAAATAAATTAAATAATTGAGTTCAAAATTACGTGTCGAGAAAAATGTTATTTTTAAATTTGAATTTTTAAAACATGGTTCATATTTTATTTATGTATCCGCTGTCCCCGTTATGTAAATTGGTCTTTTTAAATTTAGTTATGTTGTGGTAATTAAATCTTTAATGAATGTCAAATTTGGTATGTTTGGGGTTAAAAAAAAATTAATTGGGTGAACAGATGTTTTGAAATTTGAATTCTAAAAGTTTGTTTATAGAGTAGAGTTGGTCCATTCATTCCCTTTCTAATTAATAATTGTCACACTTTTTTTTCATTGTTTCCTCATTTGTTTCATTACTCATTTCCATTTACATGGTCTAAAGCCTTTTCATTTCATGAACGTTACATACTTTTCATATTTTTAATTCTTTCTTTCACCTCTTTTAGTATCTGCCATTTTTATTGGGTTGTTCATATTTTTACTTTATTTCAATTCCTACTTTGTTTATATTTAGCTTTTTTAGCTTTTCATTAGTTTCATTCCTCATTCCTATAGCTTCATTTCATTTTTTAAAATTGCATCTTCTATAGCTTCATTTTTTTGTCACTCTTCACCTTCCTCCTTCCTTTTTTCATGTTTCTTCTTCAAATCTCCTTTCTCTCTTTTTTTTTCCAAAGTTTTTTTTCCTCTTTCTTCTTCTTATTCTTCAAATCATCTTCTTTTTCAAAGTTTCCTTTTCTTTTTTTGTTCTTCTTCTTCTTTAAATTTTTTCTCTCTTTTAAACCTTCTCTTCTTTCCATGTCTTTTTCTTCAAATCCAGATTTATATAATCTTCTCTTCAAAACTTTCTATAAAAATATATATATTAATATAGCAAGGAAGCAAACCAAAATGAGAAAGTAGTTGCAGATCCAAACCTGGCTAAGCAAAAAGGTACGCAATACTAAAAATTCTATTGCAAGTTAAATAAAATATATGATGTGATATATATTTTTTTTTCTTTTTTTTTAAATTTCAATCTCCATTAATGCGTATAACTTTCTCCTACGAACTCAGTTTCACACGCAGTTTTCTCCGCTAGTTTCGTATTGGAATTCCAGACATTTAGACGCTGGTTTGAACGAATTCTGAGACCGTCGAATTTTTGGGTTTAAATCGGATTTAAATTCGATTTAGATCCCAAAGATGAGTGTTTTAACCCACTCACAATTTCTGAAATTTCCTATGTCTTTTAAATTGATTTTAGATATGAGTAGAAATTTATTTATGACTGTTTGGCATGTTTTATTCATCATCTCTGTTAAATCGCATTTATTAAATATAGCTGTTAATTAATTTTATTGTTGCATATAAATTGACAGTTAAATTTATTTATTTGCATATAAACTGATAGTCAAACAGTAAATAAATTTATTTTGAATATAAACTGTTAGTTAATAACTGTCATTTATTTCCTGTTATATTGTATATGCCATATATTGATGTTTGTTTAAATTGATGATGATTGAAATAAATTGATGATGATTATAATTAATGATTGATGATTGATGTTTGGTGAATGGATGATGTGTACTATATTTTAAAATCTGCAAGTTATCATGTATTTCATTCATTCGGGATTGCGGTTTGAAATGATATACAACCGCATTTTTTTTAAAATTGCGGATTGAAATGATAAATATCCGTATCACTTGACCATAGGATAGAAAATTATATACAGGCACCGCGGTATATATATAAAAATTATTTTTGAAATGATTTTTCTATGGTTTGGATAGGATACGGTTAATAAATATAGATTTTGATATTATATAAAATCTTATTTTATATATACATCTATAGTTAATGTATTGAAGATAAGCTATGTATGGATTTGTTAAATAAAATAAATAAGTTGAATGACGGGGTTTGATTATTTTAGATTATATGGTTAAGTACATGTTAAGATATTGAAATTACATATAATTTTAAAGGATTTAAATTAATTAAGATTTGGAGTTAAATTGGAAAATTTATTGGAATTGAGCTTAATTTAGAAGTTAACTTCATAAGCTAATGTAAAATTTATTAACTTGAAATTTTAAAAAGGGTATGATATTTATAACTGAATTCTATTCAAGGTGAATTAAATGAATATTTCTATTATAAAAATTTAAGCAAATTTTCTTTTATAAGTAATTTGAGTTTTACTTAAATGATTACGGGTTTATTATGCAATTATTATTTCAAACTAAACAATAGGACTTTAAATTGGTGAAATAGAAATTTCCAACCTTATTTCCCATTGTTTAATATTCAAAGTTTGAAATATATTGAAACTGAAGTGGTTTATTTAAACTGAAAGCGATTTTAAAATTTATGGATTTTGACTTAATCTTAAATGAAATAAATTGTAAGTCGTGGAAATTATTTTATTTTATAAAGAAATTTTGAATCCAAACTATTGATGCTATATACTGTTTGAATAGCCAAACCATTTAAGTTTAGAAATTATGGTTTAAAGCTATGAATTTTCAAAGTATTATAGTTTGAAAGTTATAATTTCATGTTTGGTTTCCGATTATTATAAGTTTGAAAATAATATGATTTTGGAAAAGAAATATATATTTGAAATAAAATGATATTATATTAATTTGGGTTTTTATAAAAATAATATCAAATGAGTTTGTTTTGGAAAGGAAATGATATCGTATTTACGGGTTTTGGAATGGATAATTATATTCTGGTTTTTGAAAGTATAATTAATTTTTAAATGACCACGGTGTTATAGTAACGTTTGGTTGTTGAAGAGACCGGAATCGGAAGTTGTCATACTCTCTGCCAACTCCGAAAACCACTTTAACAACCGTGTACGCGGTGGAGATTCCAGAATGAAGTAGGTTGGTGGCGGCGGTTACTGTAAGGTAAATACGTGGACCCAACTCCCGTGAGTTGGCATAAGGTGGCTAAAACAGGAGCGATTGACGGGTTCATAAGGTAGCACCTTTGATCGGACACATCCCTTCGTGTAACGACCTAACTCCCTAACTCCAGGAAGTCGCATCGTTAATAAGAAAGAAAGGGATAAAGAATAGAAAGAAAGAGAAGAAAGAAGAAACAACACATCAGAATCTAAACAGCGGAACGAATAAATTATATTAATAATCAAAAGTATTTACACAATATACAGTATCTATCAGCGATACACAGCATACACATCACATATACTAGACAGTTATAAACACATGTCTAGTATTTACAACTCAATACAACATCACAAATAGCTCAGAGATACCAAACACAGCAGACTACAATATCTACAACGCGGAAGCCTCCTGCTCCATTTCTCCTCCATTATTCATCAAAGCTAATCCTGAATCCTAACCTGAATCCCTTGGCTACTCGTAAAAATTTGAGTACCCAAGAGTTTATGAAAAACAAAAATAAACTCCGGGTCAGACATGGGTCTGGTGTGAGTAACAGGTTAAAGTTGCTTAACTTTGAAAAATCCTTTAAAAGAAAAGGTATCACGTAAGACTTCCCACACATAAACATGGAAAAGTTTTTACCTTACGCTAACCAAAACATTTGATAGGAAATCCGATGATATTATAATAGTGTCTAGGGTTTTCAAATAAATAAGAAATAGCCGAAATTGTTACATTCATTAAATTCCAGCTACTAGCCACAAAAGTGGGTAATACAATCAAAACCGTTGGCACTTATTGGATTTTGGATTCCATACAATGGCAGGGCTACTGGGGTACCGCCCGTCACAGTACGTGGCCTAGATCACCGTACCGAGGAGCCACCCTAACTCCCCTGCAACACAAGGCCGGACCCGTTCCTTACTGAACAGTTCCGAACAAGACAACCCCGGCAGTTGTCGCGACCAACCACCCCACACAGCCGAATATAAAGGGACCTCTAGACAGGGGTAAATCTTGCTCTCAAGTGGGGGCTACCCACGAAGCCTTGCTGCACCTCCCCTGTTTTAGCCATTCCCGGTTGATGAGGCTTGAGGTTACGATTACCTTTATAGGACATCAAATCTTAGAATGCTCATCGTCCGCCTGACGATGTGCTGAAAGCATTCAATCCATACAAGTTCGTTCCGGGTTCGAACGAAACCGAAGGCACTATCTCGTTGCACTCATTATTGGAATCACCCTCAGAGTCAACGACCATAGCCCTTGCACTCTGATTCACCATCTCGAATCTATAAGCACTATTCCGTCAAACTCATTACGGAATCACCCACAGAGTTATACTGACGTATAGCCCTTACACCTCGAGTCTTCACTTGCTCCACTTAGATTCACGACCTAACGTTAATTGGAATCGATGTGGTTTTCGGATTCCAAATATGGAAACCCGATCCCGGTCTCATCGAAATCCAATGCGTGTCTTTTAGGTCCAAGTTGTTTTAAGTTTAAAACAATTCAATTTAAACTATCTATATACACCCAGATAGATACTTCACATCATCATAACAGATAATCAACAATATTATCATAAGCAGGTAATCTATATTATCATCATAACTTGATAATCTACATTATCATCATCCATAGATAACTCATATCACCATCACAATGCAACCAATGCATCCATATCACACAATACTAATCTCATATATGAGATTCAACCATTCAAGTCAAACCAAATCAACCATTCATAAGCAAGATCCATAATCACATCATCTATAATTAATTTAAAATGAATTAAATTAATTACTTCTATCTCTAATTAATTTAAAATGAATTAAATTAATTACTTATCTTTAATTAATTTAAAATGAATTAAATTAATTACTTCACCATCTAAAACTTGCTTACTTAACCCTTAATTGATTATCAATCAATTAAATAATTATCCTCAAATTAATCACCTTAATTAATCTCCCTTGATTAATTATTCTTTAATTACATCCAAGTAATTATCCTTAATTAATTTACAAATTAATTATCCTTAACCACAATCAGTAATTAACCTTTCATTACTTCCTTAATTAATTAATTACATTAATTAATTATTTCCTTAATCACTTATCATTAGATTAATTAATCCTAATTAATTAATCCTTAATTACATCATTAATTAATTAATTAATGATCCTTAATCAACATTGAATTAATTACTTCTAAGTTAATTACATTCAATAATTAATTATTTTGATTAATAAATCTTGATTAATCTCATCAGTAATTAATTACTCTTAATTAATTACATTACTTAATCATTTCCAAATAACTTGATTAATAAATGCTTACATTAATTACAATAAGTAATTAATTATTAATCACTTCATAAAGAAATTACCTTCCATATTAATTTCACAAGTAATTAATTTCCAAAACTCTTCATAACTTTAATTAATTACCTCCAGTAATTTACTTATCTTAATTACTTCTTTAAGTAATTATACTTCATTGATTACTTATCAATCAAATGATTATTCTAAATTAATTAAACTTAATTAATTAATTTAAATTAATCCAATTAATAAATTAATTACAAAGAGTAATTAATATCTTTAATTATTTCCAAAAAGTAATCATACTTAATTAAATTCCTAATTGATTATTTAAATTAATTAATCCAATTAATTATCAAAATTTAATTACATTAATTAATTAATAAATAATCACAAGTTAATGACCTTCATTAACTTATCATTAAATTCTTAATTACCTTTCTTAAGTAATTAACTTAAATTAATTACCAATTTAATTTACCTTAATTAATTTATTTCAAATCTTTAATTAATTAAACAAATTAATTAATTACATTATTTAAATTATCTTGCTAATTTAATGAAACAAATATCATTAAGTTTACATTTTAAAATAAAACATTACTTATTCATGGTTACTTTATCATACATAAAGTAACTTAAACAATTAACTCAAAATTGTTTTCAAATTATATTTTTAAATTTAAAAATTAAAAAGAAAACAAACTTAACTCAAACAAAGTTTATAAAACATTCTAAAATCTTTTAAAGCTTTATTCTTATTTTATAAAAGAAGTTATAAGAAATTTAAACTCCAAATTCATTTAAAATACAAATCATATTTAAATATGTTTGAACAACAAATTTGTTTAAACATTTAAATTTCTTTTAAAACTTTCTTTATTTTCAAAACATTGTTTCAAAATTGAAGTTTGATTCCAAATTTAAACTTGTGTTTAAATCTTTACTAAAATTCAAAACTTTATCATAAATTCAAATATTTAAACTCTTTATAGTTGTTAAACATTTTAATTTATAAAGTTTAAATTAAATTTCAAACTGAAAACCCCATCTAGTTTAAATTCAGTTTTTATTTTCTGTTTCAAACTTTGTTTCAAACTTTTAAAACTTTATCTCTTTAGATCTGTAAATATGCAGGATTTCCCTGAAATCCTATAAACAATTTAAATTTTAATAAGTTTGAATATATTTAAATTTAGAATTCAAACTTTGTTTAAGTCCATACTTTAAATTTAGTTTCTTTTTTTTTTAAACCTGCATTCAGTTTTAAAACAATTTGAATTGAAATTATACAGGTTTTCTGAAACCTGTAACCTTCAGACATTAAACCCGAGCCCTCTTTATTTTGCTTCGAGTCACAACCCTAATTACATCGAGCAAAAATTCCAATTCACTCGAGTTTAACTCGAGCACAATACTACTGCAAAATCCCACAATACCCTGATACACCTTCTTCCCCGTGCATATGCACGACTACTGTAGCCACCTCCGGCCACCACCCAGGCCATGAACAAGTCGCCGTTCACCACTGCATCATATCGCGACCGTCAAACCACCCAATTTCACTCGAAAACGAAAACGAGTTTTTCCCCAATTCTAAGCCTGTCAGCAACATGTACTTCCAACCCAAACCTGAAAACAGTACATCACCTCACCGCCGACCTTCAGAGACGTTGGCACCACGTCCACCTCTTCTTCAACACCCGAGCTACCCTCTCACCCAATATTGTAGCATTCGAACCTCTATAGGCTTCATGCCGATCAAAATTTCCCACTAGGTTTACAACCTTTCCCCAATTTCACTTCCCAGTAGCAAAACAGCATTGCATACAAATTTCAACACTAAATTTGAAATTTGGCTTTTAAAAATCATAATTTAATTCAAAGATTTGGTTCAAACATCTGGAATTAAGAAATAACCTTTATACTTTAGTTAGATTCCAGTTTCTTTGCCTTGACCTGTTTCCAGAACTTCAGGTATTTTTTTTTTCTTTTTCTTCTGAACAAATCTTAATTTTAATTTATACATACAATATAAGCACACATTGTTTTAGTCTCATGCAGTATTACAGATTGATTCAATAGAAATTGAATCATTTATTAAATTATGAACCTGAAGAAAACTGCAAGTCATAATAGTCATCCATGTTCAAAACCCATTCAAACATTCATTTTCATATATATATATATACAGCACTGCATTAAAAATCATTCTCAAGCATACTACTCAACATGCAAATAGCTAATCATTTTCATAGCAAACTTATTAAGCAACAAATTTATACTTATTATTTTTAAAAAGGATTGTTACTCACCTGGATACTGTGATGAAGCAGAGCACAGATTCCAGAGCACTTTTACTTCTTTGAATCTTTAATAAACTTGAGTAGCTAGCTGTTTAAAACTTGCATGTAGGCATATTCTTTATTTTTGATTTCCAAAAGGTTGGAATGCAGAGCCTTTGCTTCCAGAAAACAATGCATGTTTGGTTTTGCTTCCAGATTAATAGTTGAATGCAGTTTTTTTTTTTTTTTTTTTAAAGTTGCAAATTGATTTCAGGTATTTGAATTGAAAAGCTACAGGTTTATATGGTTTGCATTACAAGTTTGGGTATGATTCAGAGGGATTTGGCTTAGAGGATTGTTTCCAGAGAAAGAAATGCAAACATATACTTAATCCCCAGATTTTTAAAAGAAAAATGCAGAGGCTTTTGAATGGAATTACAGTTGCATGCATTTGGAGATGAATTTACAATTGCATTTGAACTTGAGATTTTAACAGAGGATTTGCTTGATTTAGAACTTAGGTTAAAAAAGGAAAAAGCTTGCATGCAGGCAACATAACAAATTGAAGAATTTGGTTCAGAGTATAGATTTGCAGAGAAGAGGGATTTGAGTATTGAAAAGAAAAATCAAGTTTGAACATGGTTTAAATTCTTGTTTTTGAGAGTTTGAAAACAAGTTTGTTTTCAGCTGAAACTTTTTCTTCTTAACTTTGGAAAAATGAACATTTGAAAAAAAAATGAAAGTGAAGAGAGACATGTTTTATATAAGTGTATATATGATTTATTAAAAAAAATAAAAGAAAACCAAAATAAAAGACACTTGTCAAAATAAGTAAATAACTTGTTTACACTTGTCTCATAAATTGCTTAAGATGCTTACACATGTTTTATACATATATTACTTAAAAAAAATTTAATTTAAAGATAAATAAAAATCCTCCTTTCTTTATTAAATACATACAAGTAGTTTACACAAATTAATGAATAGGTATTTCTTTAGATGAAGTAAAACAATTTGTAAAACATGAAAGCTCATCTACAAAATTTAAATATGATTACTTTTTGAATTAAAAATCAATTCAATTTCAAATGTTATTCATACATTAAAAATTCAATTTTAAAAATAATTTAAAACTAGTTTATCAACATATTTTAAATTTTAGAATAATAACATTGTCTTTTTAAAACATATCTACATTTATTAAAATAAATAAAAACACAATTAACAAATTTAAATAAGTTATAAAAGAAATTATAAATTACATGTCTTATTGAACATATTTAATTACATTAATGTTTTAGTAAACAATTTGTATTTAAATTTCAAATAATTCCAATTTATAATTAAGCTATTTTTAAAAAGAAATAAAGTAAACTTTTGTTTATCTTATGAAAATTCAATTATACAATTTAAAATAATTACTTTAAGTATTTCAAACAATTAGTTATTTATTTTATAAAATAAAAATCTTCAAATTATCAAAAATGAATGTTTTAATTTTAAAAACCATATTTTATTTGTTCATTTAACTTCAAATTAAACTTATCTATTTACAACATATATATATAAATATATATACATACATTATAAATAGGAAAACAATTATTAGCTTTTAAAAGATAAGATTTACCAATTAAACATTTATTTAATTGGATTATTAAATCAAGTTAATTTTATTAACAAAATTTTATCAAATGAATTTAATTTTAAATACAGATTATTAAATTGATATTGCTAAAATTTCCGGGATATCACATTCCTCCCCCCTTAAAAGAATTTCGTCCCCGAAATTTAAAAGCAAAAGTAATTTAATAACCCATTTAAAATTATAGATTTTAAATCACAATCACATATCAATCAAATGCTAACAACTATGGCAACCAATTTATCTAATTAAACAAATTAATTATCCAGATAAATTCTAGATAAAAATTCCTCGAGTTTACCCGGTATATATATATACCGGAATACTCGCCCTATAAAATACAAACCATCTAAACTATGAAGCTACAGAGCTTCTACTTATCTAGATCTATAGAACTAGACAAGATATCAGACTGCAGACGAGTCTGACTCAACCAGAAAACCTTCCTGAACAGCTGGCTCCAAATCCAGAAATAACTCATACACGTACTCCCTCAGAGATACGTGAAACTCATCGAATCCCAGTTATCCACACTGGCAATTCAATTCTCGAAAACAAACACCAATCCAACAATAACACAGAAGAGATCCAAAACAAAATCTCCGACTCAGGAGTCCAATTTCCTTCGTCTCTTATCCATAAAACTCTTCTGACAATCCTGGGCGGACTACATCCAAACTGATCAGCTTAACTCTTGCTGACTCCTCTAAAATCAATCTAAACCACAACAACCCAACACAACGATCTCCTCAAGATCAACCAAGACTAAGATCACCAACTCTATTCTTCAAACAATAGAAGATCAAACTCACTTCTTCTATCTAGAAAAGACAAAACAGAAGCATTCCCGAACTGCTTCCGCTGCACAACTCTGATCTAGCACAGAAGATACTGCTGATGAACACAAACTGAACATCCCTTCCCAGAAACATGGCTCAACATATCCAAAGAACTCTCAGATGTTTCTCCAATCCTAAGCTGCCTCTCCAAACCTATCTCGAGAAACCATCCTTCTACTAGCTGATCCACCGGTAGCACTCCTGGAATCCGGTCGATAAGAAATCTCAATCTTCAGAAGTGGACAAACCTCCGACTTCTCAAAAGACAACCAAAAATTCTTCAATACCTCAAAAGAATACTCAAACTATCGCAAGTCACTTTTGCGATCAATAGAGACCAATTCCCAAACAAAACTGTTCTCTCTTTACCAAACAGAACAGCTTACTCTTAATTAGTCAATCCAATAAAGTATTGGATCCACTCTGCTACTTCTGAACTCCTACTTCAGAAACTACTCAGCCAGTCAACTTCTGCCAACAAAGACACTCCGAGTTGCACTGCTGACTCCAATGCCAAATCTTCTTTAGCTGAAGTTCTTCGAGAAACTCGGACCTCAAAGCCAACCACCGCATCCTGCTAAACTCATCCACAACATTGAAGCAGACACACTTCCTAACTCGTTCCAAAGAAAACATCTTCGGAGACATCCATATTTACTGCATCTCATCACGCAGTTACAACTTCCTGAGGTATCAAAATACCATCACACACTTCTGCCAACCAATCGATCCAAACTCTACTCATCCTTCTTCAAAGATGAACTCTGAACCTTAACAGGTTACCTTCAGGGATCGATGAAATCTCTACACACTGCACAACTCATTCGAGACGGTATTAGGTCTACAGTCTCGACAAATACACTTCCAACCTCAAATATTCAAACTCCAACCAATGGTAGTAATCGTGTTACACACACCACTACCTTATCTACCTTTTAAACTTATATTGGAAAACCCGGACAGGTAACCCAATAGATAGGTAGAAATAATAATTATATATAGATATATATCAAAACTACAAATACGCTCTCTCAAGATAGACACCACTCCAGAGCCTAGGTATTCACTCAACCTAAAGCTCTGATACCACTGTAACGACCTAACTCCCTAACTCCAGGAAGTCGCATCGTTAATAAGAAAGAAAGGGATAAAGAATAGAAAGAAAGAGAAGAAAGAAGAAACAACACATCAGAATCTAAACAGCGGAACGAATAAATTATATTAATAATCAAAAGTATTTACACAATATACAGTATCTATCAGCGATACACAACATACACATCACATATACTAGACAGTTATAAACACATGTCTAGTATTTACAACTCAATACAACATCACAAATAGCTCAGAGATACCAAACACAGCAGACTACAATATCTACAACGCGGAAGCCTCCTGCTCCATTTCTCCTCCATTATTCATCAAAGCTAATCCTGAATCCTAACCTGAATCCCTTGGCTACTCGTAAAAATTTGAGTACCCAAGAGTTTATGAAAAACAAAAATAAACTCCGGGTCAGACATGGGTCTGGTGTGAGTAACAGGTTAAAGTTGCTTAACTTTGAAAAATCCTTTAAAAGAAAAGGTATCACGTAAGACTTCCCACACATAAACATGGAAAAGTTTTTACCTTACGCTAACCAAAACATTTGATAGGAAATCCGATGATATTATAATAGTGTCTAGGGTTTTCAAATAAATAAGAAATAGCCGAAATTGTTACATTCATTAAATTCCAGCTACTAGCCACAAAAGTGGGTAATACAATCAAAACCGTTGGCACTTATTGGATTTTGGATTCCATACAATGGCAGGGCTACTGGGGTACCGCCCGTCACAGTACGTGGCCTAGATCACCGTACCGAGGAGCCACCCTAACTCCCCTGCAACACAAGGCCGGACCCGTTCCTTACTGAACAGTTCCGAACAAGACAACCCCGGCAGTTGTCGCGACCAACCACCCCACACAGCCGAATATAAAGGGACCTCTAGACAGGGGTAAATCTTGCTCTCAAGTGGGGGCTACCCACGAAGCCTTGCTGCACCTCCCCTGTTTTAGCCATTCCCGGTTGATGAGGCTTGAGGTTACGATTACCTTTATAGGACATCAAATCTTAGAATGCTCATCGTCCGCCTGACGATGTGCTGAAAGCATTCAATCCATACAAGTTCGTTCCGGGTTCGAACGAAACCGAAGGCACTATCTCGTTGCACTCATTATTGGAATCACCCTCAGAGTCAACGACCATAGCCCTTGCACTCTGATTCACCATCTCGAATCTATAAGCACTATTCCGTCAAACTCATTACGGAATCACCCACAGAGTTATACTGACGTATAGCCCTTACACCTCGAGTCTTCACTTGCTCCACTTAGATTCACGACCTAACGTTAATTGGAATCGATGTGGTTTTCGGATTCCAAATATGGAAACCCGATCCCGGTCTCATCGAAATCCAATGCGTGTCTTTTAGGTCCAAGTTGTTTTAAGTTTAAAACAATTCAATTTAAACTATCTGTATACACCCAGATAGATACTTCACATCATCATAACAGATAATCAACAATATTATCATAAGCAGGTAATCTATATTATCATCATAACTTGATAATCTACATTATCATCATCCATAGATAACTCATATCACCATCACAATGCAACCAATGCATCCATATCACACAATACTAATCTCATATATGAGATTCAACCATTCAAGTCAAACCAAATCAACCATTCATAAGCAAGATCCATAATCACATCATCTATAATTAATTTAAAATGAATTAAATTAATTACTTCTATCTCTAATTAATTTAAAATGAATTAAATTAATTACTTATCTTTAATTAATTTAAAATGAATTAAATTAATTACTTCACCATCTAAAACTTGCTTACTTAACCCTTAATTGATTATCAATCAATTAAATAATTATCCTCAAATTAATCACCTTAATTAATCTCCCTTGATTAATTATTCTTTAATTACATCCAAGTAATTATCCTTAATTAATTTACAAATTAATTATCCTTAACCACAATCAGTAATTAACCATTCATTACTTCCTTAATTAATTAATTACATTAATTAATTATTTCCTTAATCACTTATCATTAGATTAATTAATCCTAATTAATTAATCCTTAATTACATCATTAATTAATTAATTAATGATCCTTAATCAACATTGAATTAATTACTTCTAAGTTAATTACATTCAATAATTAATTATTTTGATTAATAAATCTTGATTAATCTCATCAGTAATTAATTACTCTTAATTAATTACATTACTTAATCATTTCCAAATAACTTGATTAATAAATGCTTACATTAATTACAATAAGTAATTAATTATTAATCACTTCATAAAGAAATTACCTTCCATATTAATTTCACAAGTAATTAATTTCCAAAACTCTTCATAACTTTAATTAATTACCTCCAGTAATTTACTTATCTTAATTACTTCTTTAAGTAATTATACTTCATTGATTACTTATCAATCAAATGATTATTCTAAATTAATTAAACTTAATTAATTAATTTAAATTAATCCAATTAATAAATTAATTACAAAGAGTAATTAATATCTTTAATTATTTCCAAAAAGTAATCATACTTAATTAAATTCCTAATTGATTATTTAAATTAATTAATCCAATTAATTATCAAAATTTAATTACATTAATTAATTAATAAATAATCACAAGTTAATGACCTTCATTAACTTATCATTAAATTCTTAATTACCTTTCTTAAGTAATTAACTTAAATTAATTACCAATTTAATTTACCTTAATTAATTTATTTCAAATCTTTAATTAATTAAACAAATTAATTAATTACATTATTTAAATTATCTTGCTAATTTAATGAAACAAATATCATTAAGTTTACATTTTAAAATAAAACATTACTTATTCATGGTTACTTTATCATACATAAAGTAACTTAAACAATTAACTCAAAATTGTTTTCAAATTATATTTTTAAATTTAAAAATTAAAAAGAAAACAAACTTAACTCAAACAAAGTTTATAAAACATTCTAAAATCTTTTAAAGCTTTATTCTTATTTTATAAAAGAAGTTATAAGAAATTTAAACTCCAAATTCATTTAAAATACAAATCATATTTAAATATGTTTGAACAACAAATTTGTTTAAACATTTAAATTTCTTTTAAAACTTTCTTTATTTTCAAAACATTGTTTCAAAATTGAAGTTTGATTCCAAATTTAAACTTGTGTTTAAATCTTTACTAAAATTCAAAACTTTATCATAAATTCAAATATTTAAACTCTTTATAGTTGTTAAACATTTTAATTTATAAAGTTTAAATTAAATTTCAAACTGAAAACCCCATCTAGTTTAAATTCAGTTTTTATTTTCTGTTTCAAACTTTGTTTCAAACTTTTAAAACTTTATCTCTTTAGATATGTAAATATGCAGGATTTCCCTGAAATCCTATAAACAATTTAAATTTTAATAAGTTTGAATATATTTAAATTTAGAATTCAAACTTTGTTTAAGTCCATACTTTAAATTTAGTTTCTTTTTTTTTTTAAACCTGCATTCAGTTTTAAAACAATTTGAATTGAAATTATACAGGTTTTCTGAAACCTGTAACCTTCAGACATTAAACCCGAGCCCTCTTTATTTTGCTTCGAGTCACAACCCTAATTACATCGAGCAAAAATTCCAATTCACTCGAGTTTAACTCGAGCACAATACTACTGCAAAATCCCACAATACCCTGATACACCTTCTTCCCCGTGCATATGCACGACTACTGTAGCCACCTCCGGCCACCACCCAGGCCATGAACAAGTCGCCGTTCACCACTGCATCATATCGCGACCGTCAAACCACCCAATTTCACTCGAAAACGAAAACGAGTTTTTCCCCAATTCTAAGCCTGTCAGCAACATGTACTTCCAACCCAAACCTGAAAACAGTACATCACCTCACCGCCGACCTTCAGAGACGTTGGCACCACGTCCACCTCTTCTTCAACACCCGAGCTACCCTCTCACCCAATATTGTAGCATTCGAACCTCTATAGGCTTCATGCCGATCAAAATTTCCCACTAGGTTTACAACCTTTCCCCAATTTCACTTCCCAGTAGCAAAACAGCATTGCATACAAATTTCAACACTAAATTTGAAATTTGGCTTTTAAAAATCATAATTTAATTCAAAGATTTGGTTCAAACATCTGGAATTAAGAAATAACCTTTATACTTTAGTTAGATTCCAGTTTCTTTGCCTTGACCTGTTTCCAGAACTTCAGGTATTTTTTTTTTCTTTTTCTTCTGAACAAATCTTAATTTTAATTTATACATACAATATAAGCACACATTGTTTTAGTCTCATGCAGTATTACAGATTGATTCAATAGAAATTGAATCATTTATTAAATTATGAACCTGAAGAAAACTGCAAGTCATAATAGTCATCCATGTTCAAAACCCATTCAAACATTCATTTTCATATATATATATACAGCACTGCATTAAAAATCATTCTCAAGCATACTACTCAACATGCAAATAGCTAATCATTTTCATAGCAAACTTATTAAGCAACAAATTTATACTTATTATTTTTAAAAAGGATTGTTACTCACCTGGATACTGTGATGAAGCAGAGCACAGATTCCAGAGCACTTTTACTTCTTTGAATCTTTAATAAACTTGAGTAGCTAGCTGTTTAAAACTTGCATGTAGGCATATTCTTTATTTTTGATTTCCAAAAGGTTGGAATGCAGAGCCTTTGCTTCCAGAAAACAATGCATGTTTGGTTTTGCTTCCAGATTAATAGTTGAATGCAGTTTTTTTTTTTTTTTTAAAGTTGCAAATTGATTTCAGGTATTTGAATTGAAAAGCTACAGGTTTATATGGTTTGCATTACAAGTTTGGGTATGATTCAGAGGGATTTGGCTTAGAGGATTGTTTCCAGAGAAAGAAATGCAAACATATACTTAATCCCCAGATTTTTAAAAGAAAAATGCAGAGGCTTTTGAATGGAATTACAGTTGCATGCATTTGGAGATGAATTTACAATTGCATTTGAACTTGAGATTTTAACAGAGGATTTGCTTGATTTAGAACTTAGGTTAAAAAAGGAAAAAGCTTGCATGCAGGCAACATAACAAATTGAAGAATTTGGTTCAGAGTATAGATTTGCAGAGAAGAGGGATTTGAGTATTGAAAAGAAAAATCAAGTTTGAACATGGTTTAAATTCTTGTTTTTGAGAGTTTGAAAACAAGTTTGTTTTCAGCTGAAACTTTTTCTTCTTAACTTTGGAAAAATGAACATTTGAAAAAAAAATGAAAGTGAAGAGAGACATGTTTTATATAAGTGTATATATGATTTATTAAAAAAAATAAAAGAAAACCAAAATAAAAGACACTTGTCAAAATAAGTAAATAACTTGTTTACACTTGTCTCATAAATTGCTTAAGATGCTTACACATGTTTTATACATATATTACTTAAAAAAAATTTAATTTAAAGATAAATAAAAATCCTCCTTTCTTTATTAAATACATACAAGTAGTTTACACAAATTAATGAATAGGTATTTCTTTAGATGAAGTAAAACAATTTGTAAAACATGAAAGCTCATCTACAAAATTTAAATATGATTACTTTTTGAATTAAAAATCAATTCAATTTCAAATGTTATTCATACATTAAAAATTCAATTTTAAAAATAATTTAAAACTAGTTTATCAACATATTTTAAATTTTAGAATAATAACATTGTCTTTTTAAAACATATCTACATTTATTAAAATAAATAAAAACACAATTAACAAATTTAAATAAGTTATAAAAGAAATTATAAATTACATGTCTTATTGAACATATTTAATTACATTAATGTTTTAGTAAACAATTTGTATTTAAATTTCAAATAATTCCAATTTATAATTAAGCTATTTTTAAAAAGAAATAAAGTAAACTTTTGTTTATCTTATGAAAATTCAATTATACAATTTAAAATAATTACTTTAAGTATTTCAAACAATTAGTTATTTATTTTATAAAATAAAAATCTTCAAATTATCAAAAATGAATGTTTTAATTTTAAAAACCATATTTTATTTGTTCATTTAACTTCAAATTAAACTTATCTATTTACAACATATATATATAAATATATATACATACATTATAAATAGGAAAACAATTATTAGCTTTTAAAAGATAAGATTTACCAATTAAACATTTATTTAATTGGATTATTAAATCAAGTTAATTTTATTAACAAAATTTTATCAAATGAATTTAATTTTAAATACAGATTATTAAATTGATATTGCTAAAATTTCCGGGATATCACACTTCGATATTATACTTTGACTCTTGGATTGATTCGGTAGCCACTTTTGATTTTATTTGGGGTGTGGCTCGAGGTGGACGGTAGCTGCGCGCTACGCGTTACCACCGACCCGGAAGCGTAATTGGTATATCTACCCTGGCATTGCCTAGTCGTGTCGTGTCACCTACCCTATCGCACCTTGTACGAATTTCTATTTGTGTCGTACCTATGGAGTGTCTTCTCGTAGTCTCCCGATTAGGAGATATGCAGGCACTATATAGACTATTGGCTTTATTTGTGTTAAGGGCTATGTGGGTAGCTGTAACGCCCCACCTCTATACCCACGCTAGCCAAGAACATTACGGTGAATGCTGTCAGCTAGCACGGAGAATAAGGCTGTTGAGGAGCGACCATCCATGTAATTGCTTTGCGTGAGCATCGATATGTCAGATAGTATAACATACATTTCTTTATCCAGAGTGAAATCCGACATATCGACACAAACTCAAAGCTACTACACAGTGGCTATAATATCTTCAGAAACAAATATAGAAA
This sequence comes from Allium cepa, assembly GCA_030765085.1. Lineage (NCBI taxonomy): Eukaryota > Viridiplantae > Streptophyta > Magnoliopsida > Asparagales > Amaryllidaceae > Allium > Allium cepa. The sequence goes on from CM060946.1 coordinate 178,485,517, forward strand.
TAAACATAACATAAAACAGTCACAGACAATCCATATCACAAAGGCGGAAATAGATATGAATATTACACTTGGAAGTGTATATCAGAGTAGCGGTCTAAAAAGATCCACAATATCACAAAAGAATAGTTACAAGAACTACACAAAAGAATAAGTATACATCATGTAGTCTATATCTCAATTGTATGCAATCCAAAAACTACCAATCTAAGTAGTTAACCAAAAGTCAAGAAGGTAATCCCGGGTGTAAAGTCAAGCAGAGGCACCTGTAACATCTTGGTCCGACCCGAGTATTATTTAATAAGAAAATAATAAACGGATCAGTCTAACTATAAATATCAGATGAAATGATATAGAATAAGAGATATGACTAAACACATAATAATCACAATGCCAAGCTGTGATATATATAAGTAATTGAAAATCAACAAGAGATTAATCAATATCACAAAATCTACACAAATATCAAAAAAAATGTCATACTCCTTATTTCGTTCACCAAACCATAAATATTGACGATTATATCAATGTCAATCACAAAAGTCAATGACACACAAATTCACCAATGCACAAATATTGATAAAACTTATCAATGGAAATCACGAAAATTGGTGAAACACAAATTCTAGAAATCATCTCAAGAAATCCAGAAATCACAAAAAGGGGGAGGCCTATCACAAACGGGAGCATAAAGCTCACCAACACGTGTATCACAAACGGAACGCTAATTACATGGTTGCTAACCATCACAAATTGAGCCGAAGCTCCACAAACGGCCCGAAGACCATGGGTTGCTACCCCACCAATTTGAGTCGAAACTCCACAAAACGGGGTTTAGTCTCCCTCGCAGACAAAGAGACATCGCACATTGCTAGTCTAAATCACAAAGATGATCGTCACGATCAACGAGAAGTGTCAATTACACTAAGCTAGTAAATATATGAGTTTAGCTTCATGTCCCATAACCACTTTCTTAACTTAAATATTTACGAACAAACTGTAGATCTCCACTAGAAAATTGTCACAAGAGATTCAATCGAACAAGTTCAAGAATTAACCGACGAAGTAAACGAAAGCGTTTCATACCACTTGTTTCACTAAGCCGTTTAATTAGATTTCTCATACGAGTGAGGTAAAGGTTTGTATATACTAATAGATTGGAAAATGGTTTGAGAAAAACGAGCTTTGTAAATAAAATAGTGTTGAAATCGTTTTGATGAAAGGTTTTGATATTTACTACTAGTATTGAAACCTTTATATTTTTAAAGTTACAAATCACAAAAATGATTGTAGAACAATCAATCACCAAAATTCATAGTCGAAGACGTGAATAAAATCCAAAGAAATCGATACCAAATCCATCAAAATGGATATTTCCAAAAATCCCTAAAAAGAAGTCATCAAAGTCGATAGAAAGTGATAACCACTATTCGGATCCACAAAAATCGATTAAAATAGTGAATCCACTCAAAAACATAAGCAAATAGGCACTATGCACAATTCTAGGCATCTGGAGGTCCAATCCAGGCGTCTAGAAACTAATCAGACGTTTGGTTTAGAATCCAGACGTCTGGATTTGTTCTCTAGGAAAAATCCAGAGTACACCCAGACGTCTAAAACTTCAAGTCAGACGTCTGAGACCTATCTAGACGTCTGATCCTAAATTTCAGACGTTTGGAATTAGTGTCTGCCTTTTTTTTATATTCTGTGTGGTTATATTTTTTTCTCTCCAGGTCCAAACCAGACGTTTGGACTTGGTCACCAGACGTCTGGTCACCTGGTCTGGGCAACAATTTGCCTAGGCCAAAGTGGCCAAAACGTATCGGGAGCGATCAGACGAGCAACGACGACTAAGGATTTATGCCTAGCGACAACCCAGCCTTAACGGCTCCTCAATACACACCGCATATCATTGTCCAAATATTCATAATAGGATTTTCATAAACTTGGACCAAAACACCCAAATTAGGAAAATTCACCAAATCAATTCAAATCAAAAGCAAATGTATGCGCAAATGTTAGGAACTCATACCTAACCACAAAGATAGATATAGAAAAAAATGTGAGATAAAAATCTCACCTTTGAACCCAAACAATTGAAGAAGAAGCTCGAAAGCAAAGGAGAATCAACCACTCTTCAAATCCAACTCAAGAAGCTTGATTCTAAGCTATAAAAGAAGAACATTCCTAATGTTAGGTTTAGGAATTTCTGAATTTGATAAGAGAATGGGTTGGAGAAGAAGAAGAGAAGCTTACCAATGGGTTCTTCTATTAGTTTGGAGCTAGAGCTTGATTTGCAAAAGAAAACTAGGGTTTTGGAGTTTTAATTTCCCATCTCTCCCACCATTGATGCTTTAGAACTGAAAAGAGGAGAAAGTGAGAGTGAATGGGGAGGAGTGGTTCAGATTTAAGTATTAGTTAAACATAGGGCTAAACCCAAACCCAAACACAAAGTGAAAATGGTCAAATTTTTTACTAGCTCCAAATATATCAAAGTTTATACTCAAAAAGGTTGCAAACGTCATTTTGAATTCAATGGAAGTGGTCCCAAGTCCTAATTCGACCGTATGCAAAAGTAGCTTTTCGGACTAAATTCCGAGTATCGATAAAATATTTAAATAAAATATTTAAATATAAAATCGACAAATATGCGGGTTGTTACAGACTCCCCTCCTTAAAGAAATTGCGTCCTCGCAATATTTAAGAAGAAGATATATAGTAACAACCATAAAAGCATATTCAACACAAAAGAAGTTTGAAATAAGAAGTTCACCTCAAAGAGCCCGAGAAAGTAAGTTCGGATGTGTTCGCTCGATGAACTCTCTAGATTCCCAAGAACAATCCTTAGGATTTGAAGACCATTGAACTTTAACAAGCGGAACATCTTTATTTCGAAGTCGTTTGACTTCCGAAGCAATGATACGAATAGGATGTTGCTCATAAGTTAAATTAGGCGAAACTTCAATCTCTTCCACAACACCGGGCTCAAGAATAGAATCAGAATCTCGAAGACATTTCTGAAGTTGAGAAACGTGAAACACGTCATGGATAGCAGTAAATTGAGCCGGTAATAAAAGGCGATAAGCCATGGAACCAATACGTTCAGTGATACGAAATGGCCCAATATATCGAGGCTCCAATTTTCCCGATCGGCTGAAACGTACAACACCCTTCATAGGCGAAACAAGGATAAATACGGGATCTTCCACAGAAAATTCTAATTTCCTTCCCCGGTTATCGGCATAGGATTTTTGTCTACTCTGGGCTTCTTTCATCCTATGACGAATAAGATCAATCTTTTCTGTGGAATCACGAATAAAATCTGGACCTAAAACCAGCTTCTCACCGGCCTCAAGCCAACAAGAAGGAGACCGGCATGGCCTTCCGTAGAGTGCCTCAAAAGGTTCCATACCAACACTAGATTGGAAGCTATTATTATAGGAAAATTCAACAAGGGAAATATGATCTTCCCAACTTCCACCGAAATCAAGCACACAAGAACGAAGAAGATCTTCAAGAGCTTGATTCACACGCTCAGTTTGTCCATCGGACTGGGGATGATAAGCGGTGCTAAAATTAAGCTTCGTTCCCAAATCTTTTTGAAGACTCTTCCAAAATACACTAGTAAACAATGGATCACGGTCACTAACAATAGAAGTAGGAACTCCATGCAATTTAACAATTTCTTTAACAAAGAGTTTGGCCAAAAGAGGAACAGTTCGGTTAGACCGAACGGGAATAAAATGGGCGGATTTAGTAAGTCTATCCACTATCACCCATAAGCTATCATGACCCGAATGAGAACGGGGAAGGCCATCTATAAAATCCATGGAAATCTGATCGCACTTCCAAATTGGAATTTCTAAAGGTTGAAATAACCCACCGGGCCTTTGATGCTCGGCCTTAACGAGTTGGCAAGTCATGCAATGCTTAACGAAATTATCCATGTCAAGTTTCTTTACTACCCAATAATAAAGTCGCTTCATATCCGCGTACATTTTACTACTACCAGGATGAATGGTAAATTTAGAACGATGTGAATCGTCTAAAATGTCTTTACGAAGATCACTAATATTTGGTACGATAAGTCTACCAAATTTTCGAATGCCGCCACGAGAATCGATATCAAAGTCTTTCAAACCTTCAATATCAACTTTATCCTTAATATTTTGGCCAAGAAGAGCCAATTCGAGATCTAGCCTTTGAGCTTCAAGAATGCGATCTAAAAGAGAAGGGTGAGCCTCAAGGCTACATAAAACAAGAGATGAACATAAATCGGAAACGCGGTCTCGAATTTCACAAGTGGATAGAATCTCGAGATCGTTCCATTCGGATATCATCATAGAAACAACCGCTTGTTGCTTGCAACTAAGTGCGTCGGCAACATGATTCCCCTTTCCGGGAGTATAAAGAATATCAAGATCATAAGATGCAAGGAACTCGAGCCAACGTTGTTGACGAAAATTATGTTCCTTTTGAGAGAATAAATACTTCAAAGACTTATGATTGGTATAAAGAACAAATTTCTCTCCTAAAAGATAATGACGCCAAATCCGAAGAGCAAAAACAATAGCCGCGAGCTCTAAATCATGAGTGGCATATCTAGTCTCGGCTGGCTTTAATTGCCTAGAAGCATAAGCAATAACACGTTCTCTTTGCATAACAGCGACACCCAAACCAATGCGACTAGCATCGGTATAAACAATGAAATCTTGATTCCCTTCGGGAATAACAAGAATAGGAGCATCAGAAAGGAGTTCTTTTAATTTCTGAAAAGAAGTTTCACATTTGTCCGACCAAATGTATTTAACACCTTTCTTCGTTAAGCTAGTGAGAGGCACGACAATCTTAGAAAAGTCTTTGATAAAACGGCGGTAATAACCCGCCAATCCAAGAAAACTACGAATCTCTGTCACACTCTCCGGTCTCTTCCAATCTTGAATCGCTTCAATCTTTGAAGGATCCACGAAAATTTCGGATTCGGAAATAATATGACCGAGAAACTTCACACGAGATTGCCAAAAGTGGCATTTAGAAAACTTTTCCTTTAATTGATTACTCCTAAGAGTTTCCAACACAATCCGAAGATGCTTTTCATGCTCCTCCTCGGTTTTTGAATACACAAGAATATCATCAATAAAGATGAGAACAAACCGGTCGAGGAAGTCTTCGAAAACTCTATTCATAAGGTTAACGAAATAAGCTGGGGCATTCGTCAACCCAAATGGAATAACAAGACATTCATAAGATCCATAACGAGTACGGAACGATGTCAAAGGAATACTATCCTCAGCAATACGAAGCTGATGAAAACCGGTAGCCAAGTCCAATCATGAAAAGACTTTAGCACCACTAAGCTGATCGAATAGATCATGAATCCGAGGTAAAGGATATTTATTTTTGATAGTAAGATCATTAATCTTGCGGTAGTCAACACAAAGCCTAAGTGTACCATCGGATTTCTTCACAAAAATAGCTGAAGCTCCCCAAGGCGAGGAACTAGAGCGAATAAATTGCTTCGTCTCCAATTCGGATAATTGTTTACGCATCTCCTCGTTTTCTTTATTGGACATACGATATGGAGGATGAGTGATAGGTTGAGCTCCAGGAATGAGATTAATTCTGAACTCAATTGCTCGCTTAGGTGGTATTCCTAAAACGGGCTCAAATATGTCGGAAAATTCACGAACAACGTGAATAAGAGAAATAATACCTTCCTCGTCATCATTATCGTCATCACGAGGATTTAAAGAATATAAAGATGCAACCAAGCTGGAATCCGAATCTTTAAGATTAATAAAAATCTGCTTAACAGATTGAGGATGTCGAAGATGAATAGCCCGCTCAGGACATAGCATATGAGCTTCATAACGGTTAAGCCAATCCATTCCCAAAATCATTCCAAAGCCTAAATAACGCATGACCTGCAAATCGGCTAGGAAAGGAAAATCACACAAAATAATCTCCACATCTTTACAAAGCAAACTAAGAGTTGCGGATCCACCAACCGGATTTGCAATTCTCAAAGAAGTCATTAAAGCAACAACAGTTAAAGAAAAGGTATCAACAAGCTCTTTTGATATAAAAGAATGGGATGCTCCCGTATCAAAAAGAACCCGAATAGACTGACCATGAAATAAAGCAATACCATCAAAAATGGAAGGAGAAATACCTTGGCCACGAGATGTGTTGCCAGGGGCTTGAGCAACATTTATCTTTCCCTCCTTCCTGCCTTGAAGCTTGGGGCATGAAGATATAACATGACCGGGACCTTTGCAGTAGCGACAAGAGAGAGACTTTGGGCACTTGTTCGCGTAATGGTCCTTCGAACCACAATTATAGCATTCCCCACGACCAAAGGAAGAAGTCTTTGCCACTGGGGTTGCTTGCTTCCCTTTCTTATTGGGATAAGGGCCTTTGAATTTACTGGGCATTTTCTTGTTATTGTTGAAGCTTGGTTTAGAACCTACCACTTCAACATCATTTTCCCTATCCGCCTCTTCAAGATGAAGAGCGATATCAATGAGTTGGTCGAAAGAAACTTCTAATTTTAGAAGTAATGGCTTCTTGAGATTTTTGTTTAAGCCATAGACAAATCTATGATTTTTCTTCAATGGGGTGTTGATGTATTCAACCCCATATTTGGAGAGCGATTCAAAAGACGCGACATAATCTGCCACGCAAGATTCACCTTGAACAAGGTCAATAAAACAGCGAACCAAAGTCACCTTCTCAGCTTCTGGCACGAATTTTAATTCGAAGCATTCCCGGAATTTCTCCCTGGTGAGATCCGCTTCATTAATCTCAGAAATAAGAAGTTCGTACCAGTCCAATGCTCTTTCTTGGAGCATACTAGAAGCCACCTGAACTCGGTGAAGATCAATGAGGTTCATGCGAGAAAAGATTCGATCGCATGTCCTTAACCAAGCCTGGACTTCAATAATAGTTTCAGAACCTTTAAATGGCTTCCCGCCCAGGTTGGTGTAATCATTGCACAAACGTGCAAACCCAGATTTAGGGTGAGTAGGTTCCGGATTAGAACTAGCTGCTTGAGCATTCGCGACAAGGTCAAGAAGTTGCTGGGTAGTCATAAAAACTCCATCTTGGTGTGGAACACTAGATGGTCCAGCTCTGGGACGACCAGGTCTAACCATTTCTCTTCTTTAAGAAATAAAGAAGAGGAAAAAGTTATTCTCAAGATAAATGTCAAGCAAATCTTGATAGATAAAACAAGGAATCATAAAGAAAATAGGATGAATCGGTATGAAGACTCGAATTAAATCCTAAAGCACGACTCCTAAGAAAGACTTAGGACGATGACCCTTGTTATAATATTCCATATTGTTTCGAAGTTTGGCTCTGATACCAAGCTGTGACGCCCCACCTCTATACCCACGCTAGCCAAGAACATTACGGTGAATGCTGTCAACTAGCACGGAGAATAAGGCTGTTGAGGAGCGACCATCCGTGTAATTGCTTTGCGCGAGCATCAATATGTCAGATAGTATAACATGCATTTCTTTATCCAGAGGGAAATCCGACATATCGACACAAACTCAAAGCTACAACATAGTGGCTATAATATCTTCAGAAACAAATATAGAAATAAACATAACATAAATCAGTCACAGACAATCCATATCACAAAGGCGGAAATAGATATGAATATTACACTTGGAAGTGTATATCAGAGTAGCGGTCTAAAAAGATCCACAATATCTCAAAAGAATAGTTACAAGAACTACACAAAAGAATAAGTATACATCATGGAGTCTATATCTCAATTGTATACAATCCAAAAACTACCAATCTAAGTAGTTAACCAAAAGTCAAGAAGGTAATCCCGGGTATAAAGTCAAGCAGAAGCACCTGTAACATCTCGGTCTGACCCGAGTATTATTTAATAAGAAAATAATAAACGGATCAGTCTAACTATAAATATCAGATGAAACGATATAGAATAAGAGATATGACTAAACACATAATAATCACAATGCCAAGCTGTGATATATATAAGTAATTGAAAATCAACAAGAGATTAATCAATATCACAAAATCTACACAAGAATCAAAAAAATGTCATACTCCTTATTTCGTTCACCAAACCATAAATATTGACGATTATATCAATGTCAATCACAAAAGTCAATGACACACAAATTCACCAATGCACAAATATTGATAAAACTTACCAATGGAAATCACGAAAATTGGTGAAACACAAATTTTAGAAATCATCTCAAGAGATCCAGAGATCACAAAAAGGGGGAGGCCTATCACAAACGGGAGCATAAAGCTCACCAACACGTGTATCACAAACGGAACGCTAATTCCATGGTTGCTAACCATCACAAATTGAGCCGAAGCTCCACAAACGGCCCGAAGACCATGGGTTGCTACCCCACCAATTTGAGTCGAAACTCCACAAAACGGGGTTTAGTCTCCCTCGCAGACAAAGAGACATCGCACATTGCTAGTCTAAATCACAAAGATGATCGTCATGATCAACAAGAAGTGTCAATTACACTAAGCTAGTAAATATATGAGTTTAGCTTCATGTCGCATAACCACTTGCTTAACTTAAATATTTACGAACAAACTGTAGATCTCCACTAGAAAATTGTCACAAGAGATTCAATCGAACAAGTCCAAGAATTAACCGATGAAGTAAACGCAAGCGTTTCATACCACTTGTTTTACTAAGCCGTTTAATTAGATTTCTCATACGAGTGAGGTAAAGGTTTGTATATACTAATAGATTGGAAAACGGTTTGAGAAAAACGAGCTTTGTAAATAAAATAGTGTTGAAATCGTTTTGATGAAAGATTTTTGATATTTACTACTAGTATTGAAACCTTTATATTTTTAAAGTGACAAATCACAAAAATGATTGTAGAACAATCAATCACCAAAATTCACATTCGAAGACGTGAATAAAATCCAAAGAAATCGATACCAAATCCATCAAAATGGATATTTCCAAAAATCCCTAGAAAGAAGTCATCAAAGTCGATAGAAAGTGATAAACACTATTCGGATCCACAAAAATCGATTAAAATAGTGAATCCACTCAAAAACATAAGCAAATAGGCACTATGCACAATTCTAGACGCCTGGAGGTCCAATCCAGGCGTCTAGAAACTAATCAGACGTCTGGTTTAGAATCCAGACGTCTGGATTTGTTCTCTAGGAAAAATCCAGAGTACACCCAGACGTCTAAAACTTCAAGTCAGACGTCTGAGACCTATCCAGACGTCTGATCCTAAATTTCAGACGTTTGGAATTAGTCTCTGTCTTTTTTTATATTCTACATGGTTATATTTTTTTCTCTCCAGGTCCAAACCAGACGTCTGGACTTGGTCACCAGACGTCTGGTCACCTGGTCTGGGTAACAATTTGCCTAGGCCAAAGTGGCCAAAACGTAACGGGAGTGATTGGACGAACAACGACGACTAAGGATTTATGCCTAGCGACAACCCAGCCTTAAAGGCTCCTCAATACACCCCGAATATCATTGTCCAAATACTCATAATAGGATTTTCATAAACTTGGACCAAAACACCCAAATTAGGAAAATTCACCAAATCAATTCAAATCAAAAGCAAATGAATGTGCACAAATGTTAGGAACTCATACCTAACCACAAAGATAGATATAGAAAAAGATGTGAGATAAAAATCTCACCTTTGAACACAAACGATTGAAGAAGAAGCTCGAAAGCAAAGGAGAATCAACCACTCTTCAAATCCAACTCAAGAACCTTGATTCTAAGCTATAAAAGAATAACATTCCCAAAGTTAGGTTTAGGAATTTCTTAATTTGATAAGAGAATGGGTTGGAGATGAAGAAGAGAAGCTTACCAATGGGTTCTTCTATTAGTTTGGAGCTAGAGCTTGATTTGCAAAAGAAAACTAGGGTTTTGGAGTTTTAATTTCCCATCTCTCCCACCATTGATGCTTTAGAACTGAAAAGAGGAGAAAGTGAGAGTGAATGGGGAGGAGTGGTTCAGATTTGAGTATAAGTTAAACATAGGGCTGAACCCAAACCCAAACCCAAAGCGAAAATGGTCAAATTTTTGACTAGCTCCAAATATATCAAAGTTTATACTCAAAAAGGTTGCAAACGTCATTTTGAACTCAATGGAAGTGGTCCCGAGTCCTAATTCGACCGTATGCAAAAAGTAGCTTTTCGGACTAAATTCCGAGTATCGATAAAATATTTAAATAAAATATTTAAATATAAAATCGACTAATATGAGGGTTGTTACAGTAACCCCTTAACACTATTAAAAAGTAAGTTTATTTTACAATTAGACACTATTATAATAGCGAAATATACTATATAGTAAATAGTTTAACGGATCCTTAGGAGATGTAAATCCCGAGCATCTCTTGAGTTACTACACTCATATCTATTTCTGTTAATTTAACTCACATAAGATCTTTTAGTTCCGACTCGAGTGTTTTTGTCTTTTCAAATTCGCTCGGGTCAGTCCGAGCGTTTCAGGATCGAAGACTTTAGCTCTGGAGGACGAAGACGGAGATTTCAATTATTATTATTAATTATATTCCACTACACTCATATTGTTCCGCTGCATTGTTATATGGTATGTGTACTCTGATATGTATTGTATAGATAAAATCAAAGGTTTTGTAAAACAGCTTCATGAACTGTATATTTTGATTATTATATTTTATCCTTCCGTTGTGAGATTCTGTTTAGTTTTCTTTCTTCTCTGTTTTCTTATTTATCCCATAACAATCCGCCCTTCTGTATGCTTTGAATTGGCACGTGTGTCGATTTGAAGCGTGCCAAAAGGCGGGACATTACATCCCTCCAACCTGTTTCCCTGCTTCCACAGATGTTAGCACAATACCAATTCCACTCTGAGGTTGAATATCGCAGTATATGAGATTAATATAATATCATCCGCTATTATGTGGCGCATAGTATCTCATCCGCTATATAATGCGGGAAATCAATCCCCCAATGTATACTATACATATACTACTATATATAATATAGTACATCAAATCAAATCGATCATTCAACCAATTATTTAAATTTAACCATTTCAATTTAAATAACCCAGATGAGTGAGATTAACTCACCTTTTACTATGCATGCACCGATTTCATTCCAGCTTGCACGATTTTTGAACCTTGTATAAGCAATTATATGATTTTTAATATTTGAAATAATTGAATAGACCATAAGCATTTAAAAATTTAATTGATGTTTTAATTTTAAACCAATAGTTTTCCTTTTTGGTACGACATATATTTATAAATAATCTATCTACAGACATATATCCCTGTTTCTCAAATATGTAAACAGATATATAATTTAGTAAAATAAACTAGAATAAATAAAAAGATACCTTACTGCAATAATCTTTTGGAACACGACTTGAGCCTCCACTGCACCTATCACTCTTAGGAATGCAGACCAAGCTTGTCGACATTGCCTGATTCAGACAACCGAAAACCTTGACAAGCTCGAGAAATCGCGATACCTATCTCCATCTGTCCTCATGAGTTCGCCAACCAAAAGCGATCGAAACCCTTGAAGGACGGCTGATGTGCACGTAAATGTGCATATTTTTACCACCATAATTAATCTATTTAAATTAAATAAATGATCATATTGAGTATTTTAACTTGTTTAAACCAAAATTCATATTATTTGAAATCGTCAGGTCTTCATCTTCGTCCAGGGGGAAAATGGTCATTTTTGTGCATATATTAATTTGAGAAAATTTAATTGGAAATTTTTATATTATTTTATAGGAAATTAAACTCAATTACAAGTGGGTTCACGAAGGAATATACATGCACAAAATGAATAAAAAGGAAGAAGATGGAAATAATTAAAGTGAAGAACATGGAGGACCCCACTTACCACCTACCTTAATGTAAAATTTAGAGGCCAATGCACATGCTTATGGAATTAATGGCTTCATGTACACTTAAATGATGATTAGTAGAAGCTAATGATTACTTGGCCTCCACACTACCTCAAGGGTATTTTGGGCATTCGCCAAATATATGAATTAGGGTTTCATACATGTATAAATACCCATATGTTTCATGTAATCCTTATCTCTTCCTCTTCATTAGTTTAGGCTCAAAATAAAAGAAAGCCCTCTTTCTCTTTTCATGGCTACCTAGCCATTTTTATTTTATGTAATTTTCTTTTCATTTTACGCAATGTTAATTATTGTTTCTTTTTAATTACATGTTCATTTCCTTTTATGCAAGTAGTGTAGATTTATTTTTCATGCAAGTAGATTAGTTTTTCTTTATCTTGCTTTCTTTTTCTTTTTCTTTCATGTTGCGAGCTACATTTGTTCATATGATAACAAATATGAGAGGCTAAACCCCTTCAATTTAGGGGTAATGAAGCTCTCTAATCATGTAGCTTCAACTTAATTTGATGTTTATGCTCTCTTTTTATGCTTAATGAGAATGATTGAAGTGGTTTAATGATGTTGTTTAGATTTGAATTTGATAGTCTATGTTGTTCATAACAAATAGGCTATGCACAAACAAATAAAACACAAATTTCCTCTTCATCTACATATGATTATGGCAAAGAAATCATTGTTGAAATTAAAATTTGATGGCTTATATTTCTAATTAATTGTTAATAGGCCATGCTTAAAATAGATTTTGCTTTCAACTTTGTTGTCATATTTTATGAGATTTAAAAGTGTATTAGTGGTTGTGTTAAAGTTTGATGGTCTATATTGAGCTAATTAATAGTACAAATATACCATACTTATGATAAGCACATCGACTAATTCACTAATGACAAGAAAAGAGAAATCATAACTTCATTTTGTTGATTTACGTGATCTAGAGAGTGGAAATTGCCTCTAAATTGTCTCAACACTCATATTTTATCAATTTTCTTTTGTTTGTTTTTCTTCTTTTCTAGTTTAACATTCTCTTCAACCTTGGTTTAATTTGATTGAATAGAATTTTAAAATCATCAATTCCCTGCGGATCGACCTGTATTCGCCGCGTGCTACATTCGTACACTGTTTGCTTGCGGTAAAAAATTTACTTCTAAATTTTTCGATGGTTTTCTATTTCGATAGAATTTCCGTCGATTAACAAGTTTTTGGCTCCGTTACCAGGGAATTGCTTTGATATTTGATTTTCTATTCTTCGAATTATTTTTGTGTGATTTTATTTGTATTTTTGTTTTATGAATTTTGCTTCCATTTTTGCTTTGTTAGTTTGTAGCCTTTTCTGCTTTTCATTTTTGCATTTAAATTTAAAAAAAACACAACAATTTCAAAAAAGAAAACAAAAACAGAAAAAATTATTCCATTTTATTTTCAATTACATTTGCATTTACATTTTTGGTTTGATCATACACATCCTCTTCACTGATTCACTGTTACACTGTTATTTCTGTTACAGACCTTTATTGTTGTGTGCATTTGCCTACATATATACACCATTTCGTCACAGTTCACTCCTATGTCGACCTTTCACAGTCTCACCTCTCACTGAACAAACAGCTACAACCTGCTTCTTCACTCCACATCCCTCTACACACCACCTTCTCTGCTACACCATTCAAAACTGCACATTACCTCTCTACCCATCTCTGACCACATCAACTTACAAAAATACCATTCAATAACCAGTCAATACACTTCTCATCATCATTCCATGCAACTCCAAAGCAACATCATTGTATCAAACAACATACGGGCCAGCCATATACACTTCCCTTTAACCCTTCTATCACTTCTTACACCTTTAAACCCAATCGCGATAAGACCATCACCGACAGCAACTTCAAACCAAAATAGCTGCACACATATCATAGTCATCCATATCAGTGCAACTCATTTCACTGCCCCTCCCAATCAAGACTGCAGCAACTTGCTACTCCATTGCCTCCATTCACCATACTCCCACCATTGTCATATCTCCTCTGTCATCAACAAACCTCCTTACCTCCCCTTACACCAATCACTTCCTTACAACAGAGTCCCACTTCCCCTGACACACAGTCCACATACAACTCTCCACTTCCCATTACCCAAACCCCTGCCTACATCGAACTCCATTATCACAAAAATCCAAATCGTCGCATCCTCATCAATTCACAACTTCGCTGACACCAATCACATCAGCGAACTCAACAAACTCGCGACTTCTGACAACCACCCCAGTTACCAAACTTCAACCAAATACGAACTGCTTCAAACACTTGCTACATCAGACAACACCTGATGCAAACTTCACCATCCATAACCAATATCATCTCTGACCATCCCCACAGTCATCATCATCACACCCAATATGAACTGCTACTCATCAATATCCAACACCATTCCGCCTAAAATTCCAACACTGTTGAAGCGCCTCTTTCCATCACAAACCAAAACTCCATGTCGAATCAAACGCATCTCCAATCCCCATCCAGAACACATTGCACTCGAACTCACGAACCCAAGTGCCAATTCAACCTCTTCAGCCACCGCAATCGCAATTCGAACTACGATTATTTTCGTGAATTGAGCTTCGTGAATTTGATTTTGTTAATTGATTGTGTGAATTCTGTGAATTGATTTTGTGGTTTTTGTGTTAGTCGAAATCGTTAGTTGACTTTGTGAATTTTAGTGGGTTTTGTGAAGAGGAATTGCATTGATTTTGAACTGTGGATTAGTTTGGGCCGGTGAATTACCTTGTGTGGGCCGGGACCTGATTTAGTTTTTTTTTAAAAGAGTGTTTTAGGCTAATTTTGCCTTCTTTTAGTTTTTTTACTAGTTGTTTTAGTTTCTTTATTAGTTTAGTTTTTTCTTTTACTTTAATAAAAAGGAGAAAGTTGCTTTGTTTTGCTGAGTTGCGGTTTTCCTTTTGGTTCTAGTTTTGTTTAACTTTCAAAAAAACAAATATATATATATATATATATATATATATATATATATATATTGTGTACATATCTTTTATTATTTTTAGGTTGCAGAAGCACATAAGAAAGAACAAGTTGCTAGCCTTGCATAGCTTACCAAAAAAAACTGCTTGCATATTTATAATTTTCTTTTTATTTGCCTTGCATTTTATATATCTATTGTTTTTGTGTGTCTTGCATTGTTGTTTATGCTTGCATTAAAATAAATTCAAAAAAAACATAAACAAAAAAATTCCATCGTAGTTGCATTGTTAATACACGTTTAATTTCAGTTTTGCATTTCATCTTAGATTTTGATTAATAATAACGATATCTCTTAATTTTATATTGACAATTTGTCTTCTTTGAACAATTTAATTTCTTAGTGTCAAAGCTATGGCAGAGCAATAATCAATTAAAAATATTACGCTGATTCGTAAATATTATACCGAATTGTTCCTCTAAATGTACATAAACCTTCGGCTGCATTGCTACGGTGATTCGTGGTGCACCGATAAATCCTGTCTGTTACCTGACTGAGAGCTATCTTATTTATCTAAGACAACGTGCGAGTATACAATTTTGGGTTAACTTAGGATAAATCATTTATAATTAACCCCTGCATTCATTTAGTTGCATTAGTTCATGCATATTTTAAAAAAACCAATTAAAATCAAAAACTAAAAAAATTGTAAATATTCCTTTTCCTTTGAAATTTTTAATCCTTTTTCTTTGAAATTTCAAAAAAAAATAGAAAAACCAAAATTAAAAAAATATAAAACCTTTTCAAAAACAAAGAATTTTTTTTCAAAAACCAAAAAATAAAACAAAAATTAATTTCCCTTTTGAAAAATAAATTCTGTTTGTAAATATTTTTCCTTTATAAAAAATACCAAAATAAAAAAGAACTCTTGAAAATGTCAGAGTTTCTTTTTCTTTACTCACTTGAATTTTACTATAGTTGTGAAAATCAATATAATCCATATAATTTCACTCCAAATTGTTATGGATATTTTAGCAATAACTATTGTGTAAATAATTTGAATTTCGATCAACAAAACGTTCAAAATGATGAACAACCATCAACTCTAGAAAATAGCATTTCGTCTTTACTTGAAATCTCTATGCAACAAAATCAAATGATAAATGAGTTGTGTAATTCACATTCCTACGATAATCCGAGTCAAAGTTTTCAAGGATTTCAAAATTTGAATTCAATTCAAAATTCAAACTATTTCGAGTATAGCCCATGCCAATTCAATTTTGAGCTCCAAAATGAATTTCAAAATCAAGACGAAAATGTGATCCACTTTTCAAATAATTTTGGCAATGGAAATAATCTTAACCACATTACGATTGAAAATCTTTGTTCTCAACAATTTCAAAGTGAAAATCCTTATGCTAATAAGTATAATTAGGATTTCGTTGAACAAATGAACGAAATTTACGATGATCGCACAAATTTGTTGTTTGAAACATATATGAAACAACGTGAAAAACAAAACCAAATCCCAATACGTGATGAGTCGAGTGATAATCCATCTTTTACCCAAGTCGACGATTTTCAAATAACAAATTTAGAAATTGAAAATAACAATCTTAATGAAGTTGTTGAAAACACGGTAATTGAGTTGGATTTCAATTCTTTTGAGGGTGTGGAACCAAATTTAAAATTCGACCTTCCTTTTTTCGATTTCGAAAATTTGAATACGACAACTTTGGATTTTGAACTTGAAACATGCAATAAAGTTGTCGATAATCCAACAAAGGAAGACAAATTTAATGAACGTGAATTTTTTGGACTTTTGGATGACGAGTTGTTCAATTCCGATGGGGAAGATGAAAATCACCATTTTGATTTTGAAATCAATAACTTTGAAAATATTTTCAAAGATAAGCTTGATTTCAAATTGGTGAAAATAAACTTGAATGATATTCGTACGAGTTGTTAACTTCCGATGGGGAAGATGAAACTCAACTGTTTTATCAACCCCAAAAATCATCGAAAATAAAACAATTCGTAAGATTTTTAAAACGATATCCGTTTATCCAAATCAAGATTCAACTTTGAAATCTTTGATGATTTGGGTTTTCGAGCTTAAGCTGTGTCTCGCATACTTGGCGAGACAAATTAATCGGTTTTTGAAAGACCGGTTCATTTACTCTTTAATGGCATACTTTCTGATGTCGTGTAAATAATCATCTTTACATTTTCATTAATAAAGGTTATGTTTTTTATTTTTCTCCTTCCACTTAGGTTGACTGTGGGGACATAGTCAATATCAAGTGTGGAGGGGAGACCCATCTTCATTTTTTTCCATGGTTTATTTTTGCTTTAAATCTCAAAAAAATTAAAAAAAATCCCAAAAACAAATTTTCTTTTGATTTATTTTTTAAAAGAAACACTATAAGATAAATATATGGTTTTGGTTTATTAAATTGAAAATTTTGAAAATTTTTTTGTCTTAACAAAAATAAAAATGAAGTTTGACTACAAATAATAATGGTTTAACTAGTATATAGGAAGTTTCATACCTGTTAATTATGATGTACATCCTAGTTGAAAATCCTTGTTTTAAAAAGTGGTTGATTTAAAGTAAAGGATATAACATTTTTTTGTCTTCTAAGTTAAATGGTGCTAAGACGATTTTGCCAAACTCTCTCTCTCTTAAAAATAATAATAATAATAACATCCAAAGTATTCGCTTTCATTTAAAAGTCCTCAGGGTTATGCATGAGTGAATTGCTTAGAATCTTTGATTATGTGGTTTCATACTCGTTTAAAAGTCCTCACGGTTATGCATGTATGGAACACATGTAAAAAAATTACTAAAAACTACCTACGGTCGATAGGTGTATGCACAAAAGTGCGTGCACTCGCTATGCTCTGTACTCCCCTCACATAAACCCGAAAGGCAGTGCATGGGTGGTATATCTGGCCTCAGTTTACCTGAGCTAGGTGTGTAATTTTTCTTGCAAAAAATAAAAGAGAGTAAGCAATTGAAATCCAAGCACTATTTTTTTAGCTTATTTGATTTGACTTGTTATTGAAAAGAAATGAATATACCTCTTTGATAAAATTTGATAATCAACTAAGGATCCATTTTATAATTACACTTTGTTATCAACCGAAACAACGAGTTAAACTATACTCTATTTGTTATGATAACTTAATTTTTATTGGAAATTTTGACAAGTACATGACTTAAATTTTCAAGATAATGACCAAAGCCTATATTTAACTTATTTTTGTCGATTTGAAAATAAATACTTCATTTGTAAATATTTAAAAATTCGCATTCGTCTTTTTGTAAATAAACCTTGTGTTTTGTAAATATTTTCATCCTGTATTTGGATTTTGTGGGTAATTCTGCTGAAAACCCTCACGAGACAGCACTCGTCCTACTGGGCAACCAGAGGTTTAACGCTTGTTGCATGCGCTCAATGCAATCGTGCTTCCTACGAAAACGGATTTATCTTAGTCTTTCTTTATTCCAGGACGAATAAAAAGATAAGTGTGGGGTATTTGATGTGCACGTAAATATGCATATTTTTACCACCATATTTAATCTATTTAAATTAAAAAAATGATCATATTGAGTATTTTAACTTGTTTAAACCAAAATTCATATTATTTGAAATTGTCACATCTTCATCTAGGGGCAAAATGGTCATTTTTGTGCATATATTAATTTGAGAAAATTTAATTGAATTTTTTTATATTATTTTGTAGGAAATTAAACTCAATTACAAGTGGATTCATGAAGGAATATACATGCACAAAATGAATACAATGGAAGAAGATAGAAATAATTCAAAGTGAAGAACATGGAGGACCCCACTTACCCAATGTACAAGTTAGAGGCCAATGCACATGCTTATGGAATTAATGGCTTCATGTACACTTAAATGATGATTAGTAGAAGCTAATGTTTACATGGCCTCCACATTACCTCAAGGGTATTTTGGGCATTCGCCAAAAATATGAATTAGGGTTTCATATATGTACAAATACCCATATGTTTCATGTAATCCCTATCTCTTCCTCTTCATTAGTTTAGGCTCAAAATAAAAGAAAGCTCTCTTTCTCTTTTCATGGCTACCTAGCCATTTTAATTTTATGTAATTTTCTTTTCATTTTATGCAATATTAATTATTGTTTCTTTTTAATTACATGTTCATTTCCTTTTATGCAAGTAGTGTAGATTTATTTTTCATGTAAGTAGAATAGTTTTTCTTTATCTCGCTTTCTTTTTCTTTTTCTTTCATGTTGCAAACTACATTTGTTCATATTATAACAAATATGAGAGGCTAAACCCCTTCAATTTCGGGGTAATGAAGTTCTCTAATCATGTAGCTTCAACTTAATTTGATGTTTATGCTCTCTTTTTATGCTTAATGAGAATGATAGAAGTGGTTTAATGATGCTGTTTAGCTTTGAATTTGATAGTCTATGTTGTTCATAACAAATTGTCTATGCTTAAACAAACAAAACACAAATTGCCTCTTCATCTACATATGATTATGGAAAAGAACTGATTGTTGAAATTAAAATTTGATGGCTTATATTTATAATTAATAGTTAATAGGCCATGCTTAAAATAGATTTTGCTTTCAACTTTGTTGTCATATTTTATGAGATTTAAAAGTGTATTAGTGGTTGTGTTATAGTTTGATGGTTTATATTGAGCTAATTAATAGCACAAATATACCATACTTATGATAAGCACATCAACTGATTCACTAATGACAAGAAAAGAGAGATCGTAACTTCATTTTGTTGATTTATGTGATCTAGAGAGTGGAAATTGCTTCTAAATTGTCTTAACACTCATATTTTTAGCAATTTTCTTTTGTTTGTTTTTCTTCTTTTCTAGTTTAACATTATCTTCAATCTTGGTTTAATTTGATTGAATAGATTTTTAAAATCATCAATTCTCTACGGATCGACCCATATTCGCTACGCGCTACATTCGTACACCGTGCGCTTGCGGTAAAATTTTCATTTCTAAATTTTTCGACGGTTTTCTAATTCGATAGAAATTCCATCGGTTGACAACGGCTCCCCTTTGCGATTCGAATGATTTTCCCTGCCATCCAGCTTCACGAAATCGTGATTTTGAGTTCGACTTCTTAACCTTCAATCGCAAGCCGCTCGTGATTTCTAATTCGAAATCAAATTCGATTTCGTTCGGCTTTAACACCTAAAAAATTCGAGCGATTTTTTGATCGAATAGAAAGAAAAGAGCGACCTTGATTTCGACTTAAAATGATCTGGAATTGAATTGAAAATTATAAGAAGAGCGGTCATTCATTTTTTTTCATCAGAGGATTTATTTGGTATCGAACTAGTTAAGGGCTTGATTTACTCTGTTGCGTGGATCTTAAAGAGGAAGTAAGGGAATGATAGAAAAGAAGGGATGCGTGTAAGGGAAGGTTGGCTACAGTATTCAGATATGAAAAGTAAAAGCTCTGATGTGAAATGTATTTGACTGGTTAAGCTGTACAATATGTATATATAATATTATTAAATTTAAATTGCCTCGAAAACGTAGCTTAAAAACTTGACATCGTATCGAGGCGTGCCGCTAGGCATTTATAATGTTAAACCCCTATTTCGAACACAATGGAAAAGGTTTCGAGTCCTAATTCGATCGTATGGAGAAGATAGCTTTTTGGATCCAACTATTATATTAAATTTTCGATATAAATTCAGCGCATTTATATGTCGTACATTCACACAACAACTCCAAACACTACCAAATTTGAAATCCAATAATAATATAATATTACGGATCTAATGGAACTGGTTTCGTCGAAATCCGAGACTGTGCCTCGAAAGGCTATTTTTAAATATCGATTTAAACAATAAAACTTCAAAACTGAACAAACACTTCCGAATCAAATTTTAACACTTTACTATCTTCAGTATTATCAATATAAATTTTACAAGCCTTTAAATTATTTTTAGCAGGCTTAAAACTCCAAATTCAACATTTTACCCGACCTCGAATTATTTAATTTAATAACTAAAATATCAAATAAATAGTGATATTTGAATTCAAGTTAAAAATTAACTTTTTAAATATTTAAAATCAATTAAATATTCCGATTTCAAACATCTAAAAAATTTTGGTCGTCACACTTGGGATGAAACTGATGAAGCTGATAAAAGCACTAGTAGTGAGAGTGAAAAAGAAAAATTTTGTCTTCAAGGAGAAACAATTGACAGTGATGAGGACGAGCCAAGCGAGGTATCAAAACTTACTCATTTGGAATTTTTATATATTTTCAAGTAAATGGCTATTTTGGAAGACTTAGGGAGAAATACACTAAAATTAAATCACAAAGAGATAATTTGATAGAATTAAATAAACAGCTTGATCAACTGGTTAAAAACTATCGAAACAAGAGCCCTAAGTGTGATAAGTGTCCATTAGTTGAAGAAGAAATTAAAAAGTCAGAAATTAAAATTAAATATCTTGAAAATGAAATTCCGATCTTGAAGAAAGTGAAAGCACTAGGAGAGAAAATTTTATTAAAAAGTGCACCATGTTATGCAATGAAAATGAATCTCTCAAAATACAAGTCCAATAATTGTCTACAACTTTAGGAAAATTTTCCAAAAGAGAAAGATCAATAAATATGTTATTGGGAAAACAAAATGTCAATATTGTTAGACAAGGACTTGGGTATACTCAATCTGAAAGTGTTAGAATCGAAATTAATAAATTTAATCCCAAGTGCCCAGTTTGTGGAAAAATTGGACATAGTCACAATAATTATTATTATAGACCCAAATAAGTGAAAACCATACCAATTTGGGTTCTAAAAGGCATGAATATAAAATCCCTTAAAGTCAAACAAATCTGGGTGCCAAAGGAATAAATATAAATTGTCTTAGGTCTACGCAAAGATATTTTTCAAAATCTTTTGTCACTAACACCATAGACCTAAGAAAACAAATAGGTCACGAAAATCTTTTCTCGTATAGGTGTGGTGGCAGGCTAAGGAACAACAACAGTGTTACCTGGATTCTGGCTATTCTAGGCACATAACGGATGACAAATCAAAGTTCCTTAGCTTAGTACAAAGGTGGAAAAATCACAATGGGCAGCAACGAAATACTATCGGTAAAGGTAAAATAGGTAATGTACATTTATCTTGAACGATATGGTATATGTTGAAACTCTACGCCATAATCTGATTCAAATCAGCCAGTTATGTGATAAGGAAATAAATAATGATTTTGATTCTGATTTATGCAAAAGTGTTGACCAGTCATTTTTTATCCTTGAACTATTTCATATAGATTTGCTTGGACTAACTATATTACAAGTTTAGGTGATAAGAGATGTTGTTTTGGATTGATGATTGCTCAAGATACACGTGGATATATTTGTTTATTTTACTGATTCTAGAGCTGACATTATGTTCATTGTTCGTTTATTTGCACAGTATCAATTCAAATCCAAAAGAATTTAATTTAAAAGCTGTAAAAAGGATTTTATGGTATTTGCTGCACAATCCACGATTTGATCCATAATATCTATTTAATGATAACCTTGAGTCAAAGGGGAATTCAGATGCATATTACACCGATAGCCTAGTTGATAGAAAAAGTACTGGTGGAGTGAGTTTTTTTGTAGAGATATTCATTAGTTGCATCACATTTTCAGAGAAAATATCTGCATGTTTTTTCATTTCGGTTGATTTTCAATTAGTAGACATTTTTTTAAAACCCTTCCAAAAAATAGTTTTTGTTGACTTCGTTTCAGATTAGGCATTTTAGAAAATTTGATTTTATAATTATTTTTGGATTTGATCTTATATAACTACATTAACGAATCTTACTCCCTACTGATTATCGAAGTGATGGGTGTTGATATTAATATATTTTATGACTGGAGATAGTATGTTTAGTAAATTTCTTTAAATTTAAACAAGATTTGTAATAACTTTTGTTGGTAAAAATTCCATGACCATCTCTATTTCTATCATATTTCTAACGACCATCACTCATCAAAATTTAATATAGTATGTCAAAATATGGCATTTTAAATAGGAACTTATTAGTTTTTTTTTCAACAATAAAAACGTCCAAAGTATTCACTCTCATTTAAAAGACCTTACGGTTATGCATGGGTGGATTACTTGGAATATTTGTTTATGTGCTTTCATACTCATTTAAAAGTCCTTACGGTTATGCATGTATGGAACACATATCAAAATTGAATATTAAATAGATGAGTTGATTCTAAACCCATTTAAAATTCCTCATGGTTATGCGTGGTTAGAAGAGGCTTGAAATCCATTTTTTTTATTGGGAATACTACTCATCTCATTCAAAAGTCCTAACGGTTATACATGGTTAGTAAATATTCAAATTCCTGATATAAATATACCATAAATAGACACAACTATATGTTTTTATATGCTGATGTCACCCTATCACTCTAAAGTGGAATATGCGCCTAACACAATATTTATGATTTTTATTTGATTTTTTATTGAAATTTAATATTTATACATGAGTGGGTATTAATGTTGTATTAATGTCCATCACTTTATCTCTATTTTTCTAAAACTATTACTCTTTTGCTGAT
Source organism: Allium cepa (assembly GCA_030765085.1). Lineage (NCBI taxonomy): Eukaryota > Viridiplantae > Streptophyta > Magnoliopsida > Asparagales > Amaryllidaceae > Allium > Allium cepa. The sequence goes on from CM060946.1 coordinate 178,509,036, forward strand.
AACAAAAGGGGGAGAGAAAAGTTAATATTTTGGCAAATAATGCCCAATTTTTTTACATATTCCCATCTAGATTCATTCACATATTTTTATTGATTTTCATGCATATATGAAGGGGGAGCTTTGATGTAGAGAGAGAGCATTAAAATAGGCGGAGAAAATAGAGTTCGTCAAAGCTCATCAATGACCAAACACATGTAATAAATTCAAAATCTTAATATATGTTTGTTATCATCAAACAGGGGAGATTGTTGAATATGCTTGTATATGATTTTTATTTGATGATAGTAAACATATATATATATATATATATATATATATATATATATATATATATATATATATTCATTTATATGTATTTTCAATTGTACTATTTTATTTTAATTTTCACATAATTGAATAAATATTTGATGAATAAAATAAATAACACGGAATTCATACTCAAACAAATATTTTATTCAAACAAATATTTTATTACAAATTTAAATAGTACAAACTTCAGCTCTCACTACATTTACACAATTTTAATTACAATTCAATTTCAATTTCAATTACATTACAATTTTGATTACATCACCAAGTTTGCATTATAATTTTAATCTCACTACACATCATTCATTCACTCGTATTTGTTTTTCAACTCTGTTCTAGTTTGTGTCCAGCATCTAAATTATCTGCCAAATAAACGCTGACACATTAAAATTGAAAAGGATATATTTTTGCATTGTACAATGAAGTGTGTGTTTTCAAAATTTAATTTGCCTCGGTTATTTGGGTTGTTCGCCATCATTTTCGTTTGAATCCATCATACACGAACAACTTGTGACATGCACAGTGTATCACTGTGTATACCAAAAGGCCGTGAACACCGATATACACTTGATAAAATTGCAGGGAAAGGTGAGCATAAGGTCAAACCCTACCAAATGGTGGATTCAACTCAGGTGCAATACAAAACAAAAATCGAATGGTCAAGTACGAGAGTCAATGAACATGAATAAAAGTTCAATACAATGGCTGGACTCAAATGTACACGATTAGGCTCAACACAGCAATGAACCCAGACCACCATATGTACAAAGTATCAAGTGTAAACCACTCTAAAATCAAGCAACAGCATTCATATATACATCTATGCTCACATATGTATATACATAGTGCATATATATGAAACAAAGAAAGTCGAGTACATATGAAACTAGAGAGATGAAGAACAATATGAAGTTCGAAACAAAATACAAGGCAACTTAGACTTGTACAGACCAACAACATGCAAAACTGAAGTGAACCAGACTGCAAGAATTGTGGAGACTATAATGACTTAAACACGCAACAGACACTGCATCAAGTCATACTAAGAGAATACTACTGCACCAAAGCTAACTTCAAAATGTCGAACACTAACAAGTGTATATGGTGACACAAATACAAAGTGTACACGGTGACACACATACAAAATTAACCGGATAGTGAAATATATAGTCAGAGAACATAATGGCTCAAGTATATGAAATATACAAGCATTCAAATGATACCAGTCATCATCAACAAAAATGAATACAACATGAACTCAATGACAACATGCAAGTGGAACAACACCAGACATGTCTTAAGACCAGACTCGAGTAAACAAGACCAGAAGCAACGACAAATCAGAGGCATGTACAAAGTTTTTAGCACAGACATAAATGGTTAGGAGCATCATAGAAAGGCTATTTGAAAAAAAGTAAGATAGGTTAAACAATACAAAAGAAGTGAACATAGACCAAATCTCAAATGGGTCAAGACCACAAAATGTACAAAGAGGCAGTTTGACTAATGGAACCTGAATAGTCCGGTTAGCAAATAACAAGACATACGTGCACTGATACATATGCAAACACAAGGACTACAACTCAAATAGAACGAACACATGAAAACATATACAAGGCCACATGAACACACACACACAAGAATAAAAGTGTGAAGACATGTACACGTTCAATGCATAGGGGCACAAAGCAAATGCAAGACCACAAAAAGCAACCAAAAAACACAGCCCGGTAGAACAACATCCCACATATCAGATTCAATATCACATGAAGTCTCAAACCAGACCAGACTCCAAAATACAAATGTAGGTTCAGAGACAAGCGATGCAAACAGACTTGGATAAGGTGGCAAGAACCACACAAGCATAGCTTGGATATGTAGACCCATGAAGATACAACATGACAGCAGCCTTTCAACTCAAAACAAAGATACGAGACCAGACTTTAATTGAACACAACATGTCAACATGAACCAGAGTTCACGTATATCAGTATAGGTATGAAGAGAAGAACATGAAAACAAGATCAAAACAGGATGCAATGCTCACGAACGTAATGGGCCTGACATCAAGTGGAACTAGACAGCAGTTCAAATGTACAAAGACATGAGACCATACTTCAGTGCATATGTACAGCAGTGCAAAGCATAATGGAACCACATACAACAAGCTAACGTACACATATACATGTGTGAACACGCATATATACATATATACATGTAGTGACAACCAGAATAGTTGCAGTTCGAAAACCTAGTCAAGGCCCGTTTTTAAAAAATCATCAAAAAATTCAACTAAGGTCAAATTTTTTTTAAAATGGAAAGAGTATGATAAACAAGCATCACAGGTTCAAAATATCTGAAAACCAACGCAAGTCGTGGTGACCAAGCAAAGTATATCAGAAAAATATTCGAATTGAAGTAGTAAAAATAAGTCACCATTGTTCAAGCACAAAGCAACGCAAGGGATAAATTCATGAAGAATTCAAAGCAAATTATACGAACGAAAATTAAGGGCTTCGTTCCCTATGTAAACCAAGTTCATCATCGGCAATTACTAGAGCAATGCATTGAAATAAATCACAAGCCAATAACTCGAATCAAAGTCGAGTATTGTCGAATATCGAAAAAGGTAAAAATCGCATACCATTTTAACATTCGAGCTCGATAATTTTGAAGCAGACGTGAACAATTCAACTGATCAAGGAAGCTCGAAGTGAAATAAAAGCATACCAGCAAATATTTTGAGCATCATTGTTCTAGCGGTGGCTTAAATGATCAAAACCCTAATTTTTAAAGAGGAACGAATTAACCATTGATTTCATTGAGAAAAGGAGGCGACACGAAAATAAAAGAAAACGACATAGACTAATAAGATACGGGCCGAAGTAAAAAGATAAAGGGAGACATCGTTATTTTTAATTATAATTTCTTAAAGGGCCGGCCTTCTACTTTTATTTGGGCTTATTCTCTAATTAGGGTTTTAATTGTTTTTTGTTTTAGTTTTTATTTTGAATTCCTTTTAAAATTCTTTAATATTCTAGTCGTGTGACTAGGCACAAACTATGGGGCGTAGTTTGAGAATTCGCAACTCAATGGTCGAGTTGTGGCAGGGACCGTAGAGTTAGGCAAATCGTTAACAGGTGTTGCAAGTTTACATGTGTAAGCGCCTGACTACTTAATTTCTAGTAGAAACCTTGGGGGCAGCACGTAGGCAGGGTTTTGCCAAAGCTTGATAACTATTCTTTGTTCAATTTTGGCTTTTATTATTTTGCTATTATCTGTGCTACAATTATTTTATATATTTTTGTATTAATTATTATTATTAGTATCGCTCTATTCACCCCCTCTAGGGTGAAATCGATCCTACACGTTTACCATATAACATTTATACATGATTGTACATGGAACGAATATCCATATTAAAATATATTTTTTTGAGTTGAAACTCTTAAAGGACAATATAGAGTCTCAGGCAAATAAACACAAAGTGACCATTACGAATGCATATAGTAATAATAAAATTAGGTGCTTGCATGTGTATTAAAACAATAACATGTAGAAGATAGCATTTGTATTAAAATAATAACATGTAGAAGATAATTATTAATAAGTAAATTTCTTTTACCAATCTTTAATATAGTTCATTTGTATATCTTAATTGATCAACATTTTATCAATCGTATTTATTGTACAAATTTCAGTGTAGATTATTATAACTTTATATAACAAATGTTATTTCAATATTAGAAAGATCAAATGTTACCATTTAATTTTTAATAAGGCCCCATTAAATTTTTATTGTTATCAAAACCCTAAGAAGAACATAGAAATCATTAGATTTCCCAATAATCATCAAGATTCGCTTTGTAACGACTTAGCTTTTTGATCCTCAAAGTTGAATACCGATACATCCATGGTATTACCATGTCGATCATCCAAGTGCTGAAAATACAGATTTTTGGGATTAAAGAAAGAAAAGACAAAACAAAATCTTACAACATGACTGTAACAACCTAGAATTTTATCACTTTGATTTGTGTATATTTATTTATTTTAAATATTCAATTAATTATTTTAATAATTAAATAAGTCTCTTTTAATTAGTGACTTATAGTAGAAAGTTCATTTTTTAATTTTTTTACATAAATAGATAGTTTGATGAAAAAATGAAAATGTGACCGAAACCCGCCCTTCAGATTTCCAGTTTTTATCAAAAGACTAGTTGTAGAAAGATGTTATACCTTTGCATACACCCTAAAACAACATTTAAATGAATTTGCAAGTTATGAAAACTTTCTTTTCAAATGATAAAATAAATGAATAAAATAATAATAAAAAATTAATAAATATGAAATATAATAAAGTAAATATGAAGTAAAGGATGGGAAGTTTGAATTTACATATCACGATAACTTAAGTGAAAAAATTAACAAAAGGACTTAGGCTGTAATAACCCGCATATTTAACGATTTTATATTTAAATGTTTAATTTAAATATAGCGTTGTTAGTCGGATTTGGGTCCGAAACGTTACTTTTTGCAAACGGCCGAATTGGGACTCGAAACCATTTCCATTGATTCCAAAATGGCGTTTGCGATCTTTTTGAGTATAATCTTTGATATGTTTGGAGTAAGTCGAATTTTTCTATTTGCTAAGTGGGCTTTGGGTTTGGGTTTCACCCAAACTGTTCTATTAACCTCAACTCAGCCCTTCTCTCCTCCCATTCACTTATTCATTTCATCAAAGCTTAAGCAAAAACTGAAATGGGGGAAGAGAAAGGAAATTAGAAACTCCTAGCCCTAAATCCATTTGCAAACTCCAAATTCTTGCTCCAAAATCAAAGAGAACCCATTGGTAAGTTTTTCTTCATCTTCTCCAACTCTTCTCTTCTTCAATTTCAGAAAATTTCCTAAACCTAAATTGGGAAATATGTGATTTATTCTTAGATTGAAGCTTGTTGAGTTGAAGTAGTGTTTGGTTGGTCTTCTCCTTGCAAATTGAACTCCTTCTTCTTTGTTTTGGGTAAAAGGTGAGTTTTGAACTCACATCTACTTCTTTTGATATCATTGATGTTAGGAATGAATTCCTAATACTTGTTCATATGCTTTTGCTTTCGATTTGGATTGTTTTGGTGAAATTGCCAAATTATGATTTTTGAAGCCAAATCTATGTAAAACCCTATACGGTTGATGTTTGTGTTGTTCGGAGTGTTTGGGTGTGTCGTTAAGGTTGGGTAGTCGTTTGACGTAAGCCCATAATCAACACGCATCCGATTGCTTTCGATTTGTTTGGCCATAGTTGGCCCAGGTTCAGGAAATGCCTGAACATTGAGTTTGAGACGTCTGAAATGCCTATTTCAGACGTTTGAATATTGTTCAGGGGAAATTTTCATCCCTAGATTCAGACGTCTGAAATTATATTTCCAGACGTCTGAAAGTGCTTAATTTCGACCAGAAAGGAAATAGGCAAAATATTGCCTGTTTCAGACGTCTGAATGGTAGGATTCAGACGTCTGAATTCTGTCTTGGAAAACAAATTGACTTCCAGATTCAGACGTCTGAATCCCTTCTTTCAGACGTCTGAATATGCTATTTTTGGCCAATGTGCCTTGTTCGTTTAATTTTCCAAATTTGATCGATGCAATTTGATTCCAATTAGTTGTTTATGCATATTTGACCTTGATAATTTCTTTTTTGACTTCATTCACGGGTTTTATAAATTATTTCTTCAAATTGTATTAACAGTTCACTTCTCCGATTTATAAATTCTACTTAAACCACACACACAATTTCGCACTTCGAGCGAAGTGGAAGGGTGATTAAATGGTTGGGCAAAACACGGACCATAAATCTGTGCGTTTATCCTTCCGATTAATTCCCGACCTATTCAATTGATCGTTTTAACCTTCGGGTTTGGTTTACCGATGATATGAGGTGAACTTTGTACTGCTTTGAGTGTGAAAGTGGCTGACGGATAGTAAACCGTTTAGTGCGAACGAGTGGTTATGGGACATACGTTAACACTTTTCGGATTCCTTTTCGAGAGTTGTGACACATTCTGCCAGTTAGTGGTGTCCAGTACTGGGTCTCTGACCTTCACCACTACGGTTTGTTGCCTTCGGGTATGTGCCTTCGGGTTTGTGCCTTCGGGTTTGTTGCCCTTTAGTATCGCTTCCGATGTTGGTCGTTATGAGCCGCATGGGTGATATTGGGTTGCCCTTTAGTATCGCTTCCGATGTTGGTCGTTATGAGCCGCATGGGTGATATTGGGTTTGGAGTCTTTGGGCTCATGGATCCTTGTTTGTACAGTACTGAGCTCGAGCAATTTTCTAATGTTTCATTCATATGTATATTCCCTAGGTATCGCCCGTCGGTGTTGGTCTTTTTGAGCCGCATGATATGTAGCGTTTGCATTGCGGAACTTGTGTACCTTATTGGTAGTTGTTATTGCCTTTTGGCTTGTTTTGGGATTTTCGTATCCTTTGTTTCTATATGTTGCCGATGATATGAGGCTTGTTCTATATGATTCATCTTTTGTTGATGATTGTGTTATCTCTTTTAGAGATATTTGCTATACCTTATAACCTTGCAGGTTTATTGTGTTCAGTTTATCTAACTGATTTGTTTAGCTAGACTGACCTGTGTATTTTATACTCTGGTCAGACCGAGATGTTTCAGGTTAGGTGCTTTTGGACTTAGCCTATTTTGCTTCCGCAATGGACTATTCAGCTTGTTCCTTTTTGTCATAGCTTTTGTGTAGTCCTATTTTGTAGTAAATCTAACATGTATTCTTTTGACTCGTCTGTATATGGTGGTTTGCTATACCACTTGATATGTATTGTTTTATAACTCTGTTATGTATCTGTATATGTGTATATGATGATTTACTGTTCTGTGATGTATATTACAATTGAGTTATTATATTCTGTTCTGATAGATCCAACCACCTATGGTTTTGTTTTAAGTATTCATTGGGTATGTCGACCTGGTTGGTATGTTTATTGTCGATGTATTCAATAGATATTTAGAGCAAGGCTATAGATGGTCGCTCCTAACCAGCCTTATTCTCCGTGTTAGTTGACGGCATTACCTTATAGTGTCCTTGGCTAGCGTGGGTATAGAGGTGGGGCGTCACAGCTTGGTATCAGAGCTGAGTTTATGACAAAATATGATAAACACAGAATAGATGCACATATTACGGTACATCAAAGTGTACAAGTGATACAAATCTTTGAATCATCGTGTCTCTTTATTCCATCAAGGTTAGATAGAGTTTGGGAATACGTCTAGGAATACATTTTATTCCGTAATGTTCCACATTGCAATATCTACCTTGTGAATAATCTTGTTCTTATCTCAACCTTCAGCGTATGGCTGGAAGAGGCAGGGGATGACGTTCGGGTGCTGGGCAATCCAGCGGCTCACATCCGGATGGCGTATATATGTCTGCTGATCAGTTTTTGGAGTTGTTTAGGAGCACTCAGCCTCCAGTTCCTCCTCGAGTATCTCCACCTCGCAAGTCTGCTTTTGCACATCAGTGTAGTGATTTTGCTCATCTTGGAGGAAAGCCGTTTAAGGGCTCCGAGTCTGTTCTTGAAGTCCAAGCTTGGCTTCGTACGTGCGAGCGTATCTTCTCTCGCATGGATCTTTCCGACCATGATAGAGTTCTTGTGACTTCTAGTTTATTACAAGAGCGTGCTCTTGATTGGTATGAGCTTCTTGTAGCCGAGATTGATGAGTCTACTCTTTCTTGGACTAAGTTTCGAGAGCGATTTGAACTCAAGTTCGTTCCTGAATCTAAAAAGTTTTATTGACCCGTCGCTTCCTTAAGTTGAAGCAAGGGAAATCTTCTGTTTCTGAGTATGTTGCATCATTCGAGGCTTTATCTCAGTATGGTCTTGAATTCATCAGCACTTCTTATAAGAAGAATTTGAAGTTTGTTTTTGGTCTTAAGAAATATCTTAAGAAGTCTTTGTTGCTCCAGCTTAAACTTTCTTTTGATGAGTTGGTTGATTCGGCACTTCATCTCGAGACCGTCGAGAAGGAGTGTGATAGTGATGTTGATGTTGAGGTTTCCAAGAACCCCAACAAGAGGCCGTTTTCAATTCAGAAGAAGTCTTTTCCTTCCAAGAAAAAGAAGACCGGTGGTCCTAGCTCTCAGCCTCAGTCTTCCGGAACACCTTTCGTTCGAAAGTGTTTCAATTGTGGTTCTCCTGATCGTATTATTCGAGTTTGTCCTAAGCCTCTCTTCTGCCGTTATTGCAAGAAGGAAGGTCATCATGTTTCAGCTTTCCCTACTGTTCCGGATAGTGCCAAGTCTAGCAGGCTTTATGCTGCTAAGGCTTCTGAAGGTCCTTCTCAGTCTAAAGGTACATCTTCATCTATTTTGGAAGGTTCTATTTTATTTCATGACCATAGTATATGAGTTCTTTTCGATACGGGTGCATCACATTCTTTCGTATCGAAAAAGCTCGTTGATGATTTATCTTTGGATGTTTCTTGTTTGATTACTTCTTTAAGGATTGCGAATCCCATTGGGGGATCTGCGACCCTTAGTTTGCTTTGTGATGATGTTGAGATTGTTTTATGTGACTTTTCTTTCCGTGCGAATCTACACGTTATTTCTTGTCTGGGATTCGATATGATTTTGGGTATGGACTGGCTAGTGAGATATGATGCCAGGATTACTTGTTCGGAGAGAACTATATATCTTCGACATCCGTATTCGCCTACTCAACTAACTCTTGTTCTTCGGGATGTGGATAATTCCTAAATGGCTTTGTATTCTCTTGACTCACGAGATGATGATGATATATCTCGTATTCCGGTTGCTTGTGACTTTTCTGATGTTTTTGAGCCTGTATCGGGTTTGCCACCCAAACGGGAAATTGAGTTCCGCATTGATCTCATTCCAGGCGCATAGCCAGTTAGTCGTCCTCCCACGAGGATGTCTACAAAGGAAAATGAGGAACTCAAGAAGCAGCTTTTGGAGCTTGAGTCCAAGCAGTTCATTTAGTCCAGTTTTTCTCCGTGGGGATCCGCGGTCGTCCTCGTGAAGAAGTCTGATGGAACTCTTAGGCTTTGCATTGATTATCGCAAGCTTAACGAGTTAACCATCAGAAATAGGTATCCATTGCCTAGGATCGATGACATGTTCGATCTATTGAGTGGTGTTAAGGTCTTTTCTCAACTCGACCTTGCCACGGGTTTTCATCAGTTGCGAGTCGCGGAGGATAGCATACCTCTTACAGCTTTCCGCACTCGATATGGTTCTTTTGAGTGGCTCGTTATGCCGTTCGGTTTGACGAACGCTCCTGCTTTCTTTGTCGATCTCATGAATTGGGTATTTCGGGAATACCTCGATAAGTTCGTCCTTGTCTTCATTGATGATATCCTTATTTATTCTAAGTCTAAAGCTGAGCATGCTAATCACTTGAGAATTGTCTTGAGTACCCTCCGTCGTCATCAGCTTAGAGCCAAATTCTCCAAATGCCACTTTTGGGAGAATAAGGTTAAGTTCTTAGGCCATGTTGTATCTTCCGATGGCATTTCTGTCGATCCCTCAAAGATCGAAGCCATCCAAAATTGGAAGAGGCCTGAAAATGTTCATGAGAATCGTAGTTTCCTTGGATTGGCGGGTTATTACCATCGGTTCATTAAGAACTTTTCCCGTGTTGTGCTTCCTCTCACTTGCCTTACTCGAAAAAGCATTCGTTTTATTTGGTCCGACAAGTGTGAAGCTTCCGTTTTGACATTAAAGGAACTTCTCACTAATGCTCCTATTCTTGTGGTTCCCGAAGGGAATCATGATCTTGTTGTCTACACCGATGCTTGTGGTAGTGGTCTCGGTGCTGTTCTTATGCAGAAGGATCGGGTAGTTGCGTATGCTTCTAGGCAACTGCGTCCGAATGAAGTTCGCTATGCCACTCATGATCTTGAGCTTGCCGCCATTGTCTTTGCTTTGAAGATTTGGCGACACTATTTGTTGGGCGAGCGCTTCATTCTCTATACCGATCATAAATCTTTGAAGTATTTGTTCACTCAGAAGGAACTCAATATGAGACAACAGCGTTGGCTCGAGTTTCTTGCTTCTTATGACTTTGATATCCAGTATACCCCTGGTAAGGGTAATCGTGTTGCAGATGCGCTTAGTCGCAAACATTCGGCTGTTATTTCTATGATGTTTGCCGAATGGAATGTTCTTGAGACTCTATCTTTTTGTGAAATTCATGATCGAGGTTCATCTTCTGATTCTCCTATTCTATTATTTAGTTTGGGAGCTCGACCTATTTTATTGGATCGAATTGTCGATGGTCAGCGGCGTGATCCTGAGTTGTTGCATCTTATTCAGCTTTGTGAGTCTGGATCTTGCGATGAGGCGTTGCAAGATTTCAGCATTGATTCTCATGGGTGTCTTCGCAAGAAGAACCGTCTTTTTGTGCCTTCTGATCTTGCACTTAGGCACGACATTCTTGATGACTGTCACCGTTCTAAGTATACCATTCATCCCGGTAGTAGCAAGATGTATGCCGATATGCGTCGTCTTTATTATTGGGAAGGCATGAAGCGCGATGTGGCGAGTTATGTGAGCAATTGCATAACTTGTCAGCGTTTTAAAGCCGAGCATCTGCGTCCTTCGGTTCTTCTTCAGCCTCTTGAGATTCCATTGTGGAAATGGGATCAGATTTCTATGGATTTCATTGACGGCCTACCTCGTTCGAGATCTGGCCATTCTAGTATTTGGGTTATTGTTGATCGCCTCACTAAGTCTGCTCATTTTATCCCTATTAAGTCTAATAGGACTGCTTCGCTTTTGGCTAAGTTATATGTCAAGGAAATCGTGAGACTTCACGGTGTTCCTAGTTCAATTGTGAGTGACCGCGATCCTTTATTCACGAGTCATTTTTGGAAGAGTCTTCAGCAAGCTTTGGGAACAAAGCTTAATTTTTCTACAGCTTATCATCCGCAGTCTGACGGACAGACTGAACGGGTGAATCGTATCTTGGAAGATCTTCTCCGTATTTGTATTTTTGATTTCGGTGGTAGTTGGGAGGATCACCTACCTCTCGTAGAGTTCTCCTACAACAATAGTTTTCAGTCTAGTATCGGTATGGCTCCTTTCGAAGCCTTATACGGAAGGCCATGTCGATCACCTTCTTGTTGGTTGGAACCTGGGGAGAAGCTTATTCTTAGCCCGGACTTTGTTCCTCATTCTTCTGAGAAGATTGATCTTATTCGATTGAGAATGAAAGAGGCACAGAGTCGTCAGAAATCCTACGCGCACAACCGTAGGAAGCCTCTCGAGTTCTCGATCGGCGATCTTGTTTTTATTCGTGTTTCTCCTTTGAAGGTGGTTATGCGTTTCAGTACGACTGGAAAATTGGCTCCTCGCTTTATAGGACCATTTTCTATTACTGAACGTATTGGCCCTGTGGCTTATAGAGCTTCACTTCCAGCTCATTTATCTGGCATTCATGACGTGTTTCACGTCTCGCAACTTCGGAAGTGTCTTCGGGAGTCGGATTCTGTTATTACTCCTCCTGATTTGCAGGAGCTTGAGATCTCACCGGACTTATCTATCGTACAGCAACCTATTCACGTGCTTGACACGGAGGTGCGACACCTTCGGAACAAGGACGTGCCGCTCGTTAAAGTTCAATGGTCCGCTAATCCCAATGACTGTACTTGGAAAACCAGAGATATATCGAGCGATCTTGTCTGGGTTTTCTTTCTTCGCTTTGAAACGGTGAGTATGTCTTTTCGTTTCTAGCCTTATTTCCTTCTCTTGTGAATGTTGTATGTATGTAGTTGTTACAAATGCCATCTCTAGGAATTGTGGGGACGCACTTTTGTAAGGAGGGGAGATCTGTAACAACCCGCATATTTAACGATTTTATATTTAAATGTTTAATTTAAATATAGCGTCGTTAGTCGGATTTGGGTCTGAAATGTTACTTTTTGCAAACGGCCAAATTGGGACTCGAAACCATTTCCATTGATTCCAAAATGGCGTTTACGATCTTTTTAAGTATAATCTTTGATATGTTTGGAGTAAGTCGAATTTTTCTATTTGCTAAGTGGGCTTTGGGTTTGGGTTTCACCCAAACTGTTCTATTAACGTCAACTCAGCCCTTCTCTCCTCCCATTCACTTATTCATTTCATCAAAGCTTCAGAAAAAACTGAAATGGGGGAAGAGAAAGGAAATTAGAAACTCCTAACCCTAAATCCATTTGCAAACTCCAAATTCTTGCTCCAAAATCAAAGAGAACCCATTGGTAAGTTCTTCTTCATCTTCTCCAACTCTTCTCTTCTTCAATTTCAGAAAATTTCCTAAACCTAAATAGGGAAATATGTGATTTATTCTTAGATTGAAGCTTGTTGAGTTGAAGTAGTGTTTGGTTGGTCTTCTCCTTGCAAATTGAACTCCTTCTTCTTTGTTTTGGGTAAAAGGTGAGTTTTGAACTCACATCTACTTCTTTTGATATCATTGATGTTAGGAATGAATTCCTAATACTTGTTCATATGCTTTTGCTTTCGATTTGGATTGTTTTGGTGAAATTGCCAAATTATGATTTTTGAAGCCAAATCTATGTAAAACCCTATACGGTTGATGTTTGTGTTGTTCGGAGTGTTTGGGTGTGTCGTTAAGGTTGGGTAGTCGTTTGACGTAAGCCCATAATCAACACGCATCCGATTGCTTTCAATTTGTTTGGCCATAGTTGGCCCATGTTCAGGAAATGCCTGAACATTGAGTTTCAGACGTCTGAAATGCCTATTTCAGACGTCTGAATATTGTTCAGGGAAAATTTTCATCCCCAGATTCAGACGTCTGAAATTATATTTCCAGACGTCTGAAAGTGCTTAATGTCGACCAGAAAGGAAATAGGCAAAATATTGCCTGTTTCAGACGTCTGAATGGTAGGATTCAGACGTCTGAATTTTGTCTTGGAAAACAAATTGATTTCCAGATTCAGACGTCTGAATCCCTTCTTTCAGACGTCTGAATATGCTGTTTTTGGCCAATGTGCCTTGTTCATTTAATTTTCCAAATTTGATCGATGCAATTTGATTCCAATTAGTTGTTTATGCATATTTGACCTTGATAATTTCTTTTTTGACTTCATTCACGGGTTTTATAAATTATTTCTTCAAATTGTATTAAAAGTTCGCTTCTCCGATTTATAAATTCTATTTAAACCACACGCACAATTTCGCACTTCGAGCGAAGTGGAAGGGTGATTAAATGGTTGGGCAAAACACGGACCATGAATCTGTGCGTTTATCCTTCTGATTAATTCCCGACCTATTCAATTGATCGTTTTAACCTTCGGGTTTGGTTTACTGATGATATGAGGTGTACTTTGTACTGCTTTGACTGTGAAAGTGGCTGACGGATAGTAAACCGTTTAGTGCGAACGAGTGGTTATGGGACATACGTTAACACTTTTCGGATTCCTTTTCGAGAGTTGTGACACATTCCGCCAGTTAGTGGTGTCCAGTACTGGGTCTCTGACCTTCACCACTACGGTTTGTTGCCTTCGGGTATGTGCCTTCGGGTTTGTGCCTTCGGGTTTGTTGCCCTTTAGTATCGCTTCCGATGTTGGTCGTTATGAGCCGCATGGGTGATATTGGGTTGCCCTTTAGTATCGCTTCCGATGTTGGTCGTTATGAGCCGCATGGGTGATATTGGGTTTGGAGTCTTCGGGCTCATGGATCCTTGTTTGTACAGTACTGAGCTCGAGCAATTTTCTGATGTTTCATTCATATGTATATTCCCTAGGTATCGCCCGTCGGTGTTGGTCTTTTTGAGCCGCATGATATGTAGCGTTTACCTTGCGGAACTTATGTACCTTATTGGTATTTGTTATTGCCTTTTGGCTTGTTTTGGGATTTTTGTATCCTTTGTTTCTATATGTTGCCGATGATACGAGGCTTGTTCTATATGATTCATCTTTTGTTGATGATTGTGTTTTCTCTTTTAGAGATATTTGCTATACCTTATAACCTTGCAGGTTTATTGTGTTTAGTTTATCTAACTGATTTGTTTAGCTAGATTGACCTGTGTATTTTGTACTCGGGTCAGACCGAGATGTTTCAGGTTAGGTGCTTTTGGACTTAGCCTATTTTGCTTCCGCAATGGACTATTCAGCTTGTTCCTTTTTGTCATAGCTTCTGTGTAGTCCTATTTGGTAGTAACTCTGACATGTATTCTTTTGACTCGTCTGTATATGGTGGTTTGCTATACCACTTGATATGTATTGTTTTATAACTCTGTTATGTATCTGTATATGTGTATATGATGATTTACTGTTCTGTGATGTATATTACAATTGAGTTATTATATTCTGTTCTGATAGATCCAACCACCTATGGTTTTGTTTTAAGTATTCATTGGGTATGTCGACCTGGTTGGTATGTTTATTGTCGATGTATTCAATAGATAGTTAGAGCAAGGCTATAGATGGTCGCTCCTAACCAGCCTTATTCTCCGTGTTAGTTGACGGCATTACCTTGTAGTGTCCTTGGCTAGCGTGGGTATAGAGGTAGGGCGTCACATAGGCTTTTCAAAAGTGACATTTGAATGGCTTAGGAAATGATGGAAGAGTTAAAAAATGGATTTAATGTCACTTTGGGATTTAGCCTTCTCTACTTTTATTTTATATTCCATCATACATATATGCATTCTCATTATATACTCCATCTTATATATGCACTTGCCATTTCATTTTCATCTTCGTGCTTTCTTTGACTTTTGAAAGTTCACATCTTTTTAGCTCGAAATTTCTTACTTGAATTAAAGATTAAAACTTGAAGCATTTCAAAAATCATGATTTTTGAAGCTAGTCACTTGACTTAATGGGGTAGGGTTGTGTCATAGTGGTTAGATGAGCAATTTTTGATCATCTATCATTTTTTGGCAATCTAGGGGTTCAGGGAAGGTATGGTGGCGTTGGGAGGAGGCTAAAGTCATGGCCCAGGTAATGGAGGTGGTCGTGTGGTCGGAGTTGCTTTGATGAACTCGAATTAGGGTTTTTGGGTCTTATTTTTAAGGTTTGGAAACGAGTCTGGGCGTGGCACATGGACGCGTCGAGCTTGATGTTGTTTGGCCTAGAGGTGGTGTAGCGAGGTGGCATTCCATTGGGGGAGGTGGCGGAGGCTTGAATTGGTTACGGTGGCGGTGGTAGGCGATGGACGAGGTGGGTGTTGTTTTCCTTGACGCAAACTGGGTTTGATAGGATCAATTTTTGATTTAGACCGTTGGAGTTGACGGCGATGGGTCAGGCATGTCAACCAAGACGTGTCGAGTTTATTGGTTTGGCCCATTCATTGATCGGTAGTCAGCGCTGGCATGTTTGCAGTGTGCATGTGCACATTCATGCACAGGCTTTTTGGTTTGGGGCAAAGGCAGTTTGGTTTGGGAATTTTAGTTTGGGAAGAAGGAGTAGTTTAATTGGGTTTGGTTAGTGGTACAAGTTTTGGCTTTGGGTTGTGGGTGGGTAGTTTTTTTAAATTGATAAATTATAAGACTAGTTTGTTGGTGTTTAAAGAGCTATAACCCACCCACTTTAGATTAGTTTATCCCACGGTTTCTTGCACTACTCTCATATTGACGAGTACAACTCTTTAATAAAAATGTTTGATAATTTTGGTAAAGTATAATTTGATGATAAATTAGTAGTGGTAGAAATTAATTAGATAGTTATGTAATTATATTTAGCACTAATAACACGTTAGCAGAATAAAACACTGTTCTGCTATAATTAAGTTGAATATATTATTTTGGATATATGTTTAACAGAATATATGTCTGTTCTGCTACTATATAAATTTGGACATTTGTGTGTATGCCAGTTAATTAATATTGGAAAGTGATGTGTTAGCTATTGTTTGATAGTTATGTATTTTGTTTACATATATGGTGGCTTATGAAATATCAGTGATATGACTTAAAATAAGTGCTGGCTTGCTTAAAGTGACATTGTAGTCACTAAGCCTCTTTTCAAATTTAAAAAGAAATTGCTTTGAGTTAACTTTAAGTTCGTGAAATTTTGAAGTAAAGTGGTAAAGTTCATTAATTATAAATGATATTTTAAGTTATTTATTTTTATAAATGTTGTTTTAAGTAAAATAATTATTTTATAAATGATGTCTTAAGTTAATTAATTATTTTTTAAATGATGTTTGAAATTAATTAATAACTTTTATAGTATATGTATTATAATACATAATACATAATGTTATAGTATTTAACTATTGTAAACGACCTAAAATTTCGATTATTTGAGACTGGAATGTTTAATTAATTTTAATATTTGAAGATTAATTTTGAGATTTAATAATTTTATTTTCAATATATAATGATTTATTGGATAATTTAATTTTTGAGTTTAATAATTGAAATTGGCTAAATAATGGAATCTTAAGATTTAAGTTAAATAAAATTGATTTTTAGGCTTGTTAAATTTATATTAATAAGAATGAAGCTAAATAAAATTTAAAATTGGATTTATATATGGTTTAATCGATTTTAAAAATAACTTGTTTAAATTGACATATAAAAATATCTTTTCGGGGCACAATCTCGGAATTCGACGAAACTAGTTCCATTGGATCCGCAATAGTGTATTATTATCGGGATTCAAATTCGTGGTGACTGGATTTATCGTTTAGTCGTATGGGTCAGAAACGTGTTGAAATTAATATCGAAAATTTAATATAATTATTGGGTTAATATCTTCTCCATATGATCAAATTAGGGCTCGAAACTTATTCCATTGCGTTCGGAATAGAGGTATAACATTAGGAACGCTAGGCGGCACGTCTCGATCGGGGTTCGAAAATTTATTGCCTGATATTTTTGTGAAATCATATAATATATATTTATGTTTATTTAGCCTTTCAGCCCATATCATTTCTTTTCAGCCACCTTCTTTCTTTTGAAGCCACCCTACACTTAAATATGCCATTTTGTACGATGACTTTTCCTCTTCCTTCATATATAATTGTGCACAGCTATTGACAGCGAAAAAAAAAAAATTCAACATCAAAAAAAAAAATTCTCTAAATTTAGTCAATGATAAAATCTAAGGCCAATATGTCTAAGATCCTTAAAAGAAATTCTTCAATTTGGTATGCTTATTAAGTTAAGAGGCAAGAATTTTGGGTTTCTCAAATAAGAGCAGCGTGAATAGGGAAGAGGTCTATCAGGGATGTAGGAGGCGATAAGATGAAATGTCATTGGCGACAGTTTCTCATTAGCAGGGATTTGATGCCTGACGATTTGGAGTGCTGGAGGAAGGATCGAGACTGTGTGCGGATGTCGTATAGAGAGCTTCGATCATGATTTCACCTGTGGCATCGGCGTCATGGTGGAGGACTGCGGCTGGTCGTGGTCGGCTAGGGGAGTTCATCGGCGAGATTAGATGCGAGAATCGGGAAGTTTGATGATGGATAGGCGTGCGTGTCATAGGTGCATGCACAGTGAGGATGAGGAGTATCATCGTGCAAAAATAAATTGGGGAATTTGAAGATAGTAGCGGGCCGGGTTTTTGTGTTTATAGGCTAGGTAATGAAATTTAAATAAGTAATATAATTTGTTTTTAATAGATTCAATTTCTTATAAGTATCATAACTTGCTCACTCTAGGTCGGATTCGAATGAAAATTTTTGCGTTGCATTCGTAATAACGAATTCCACATATAGGAAACGGATTTGAAATATTTGGAGCTTCTTGAGTTTTCAGCTAAATTCGAACGCTATTCGAATTTAGTGAGAATCGAAAAGTTTCGACGACTACTAAAAATAAAGGTGAGTCAATCTAACTCATTTTTGGATTACTGGTTTAATTTTAAGTAGTAAAATTAATTACTGGATGCTAGTTGAATTTATATATTATTATCAGTTTCGATGTTATATATATAGTATTATATATTAGTAGTTGGATATATTTCCCACCGTTGGAGCGGATGAGACACAATGCGTCTCGCATAATAGCGGATGACCCTATATTACCGCGGTATCCCTCCTCAAAGTGGGATAGATATTTTGTGATTATCTAACATCTGTGGATGCAGGGAAAACAAGTTTGAGGAATCCAACAGGATTCCTCAAATTGTAAATTTTTATTTTTATATATAGTGATATATGATGTGTTGAATAGTCTATGATAGATTACGATATAATTTGATTTATCGGATGCTATGGTATCACTTGCCTTAATTTTAATATTTTAAAACTACAAATATTATTTTTGGATTCGCAAGAAAATTGGAAGCGATTTGAAAGTGAAATATTTATATTGAATTTTTGATTAGTTAAAAGAAATTGATTTGGATCAAATAAATAGTTTGACTGTGTACTTAACCATTTCGTGACATTTTAATATAGAATTTGGAATAATTTATATAAAGGATTTTAAATAACAAATCTTAAGTGATATTTGCTTAAATGTAAAAAGGTTTAAAAATTGAGATTCAAATAGGTTGAGAGAATAAAGGTAATTTAAAATAAATAGAAAATTGGTTACACTGGATTTTTAAATTATGAAATGGAAGTAGAAATCAAAATTTGATTGATTTCGGTATATAGTTTGGATTATTTGAGAAACAGATATAAATATGAGATTTTAATTAAAAATTAATTTATAGATGGATTTTTGTAATATAACCTGTATAAACTGGAAATGAGTTTGGGAAATTTATAAGCGATGTTTATGAATAAGTGGAATGGTTATAAATTGGTAAATTGGAAATATAAATTCACAAGGAGAATTTATAAGGAGATATGGTAAATGGTTTAGATGGAATAGTGAATTCTAGTTTGGAATTTGGGAGAAATAGATTTATGAAATTGGGGACATAAATCGGTTTGTGGGAAACCGAAAGAGACTTATAAATATTATATTGGCTATATTGGAAGTGAAAAAACATTTTTATCGAGAAGTTGAGTTTGTTTTAAAAAGAGGATTTTTAATTGTTAAACTATATAATTTAAAACTGTTTTAGCTTTGAAATATTTCAAAAAGTTAGTTACTTAAATATTTTTAATTTTATTGATTGTATTCTAATTATAAATAAGTTTTGTAAATCGATTAGAATTTTATTAATAAATTGGAATTAGTTATGGATGGCTATTTTAAAAGTATTTTAAATAATTATTTAACCATATTTTTGAAAATTATTATTATATAAATGTATATAGAATTTAAAAATAAGTAATTGGAACTTATATATAAATACTCTCCAGATTGTGAGCTGGATTTTATTGGACGGATTTGATGATATAAGTGAAGTGTTATAATAGGAACTCTAGGAGTTCAAGGAAATTTCCAAAATAGTTAGGCTCGGGAACTTTGAATATAAACTTGAATTCATAAAAGAAATTATAAATGGTTGGTTGGATTTTAAATAAGTATAATTGATAAAATTTGGTAATTTTAAAAGGAATTAATAAAATTCCGGAGATTTGTGAAATAAGACGAAATATTCCTAAGTACTGGGATAAAATGGTTTTGGAAATATTCTAACCATGAAATGATTTATATATAAATATTTTCTAAGTAATGAATTATAAGTTGGATTTGGAAATATTACTAAGTTTTGATATGAGTTAAAAATCCTGTTAAGGATATAAGAATTTGAAATCGTTTTCAAATATTGATGTACCAGAAGGAATTAAATATATATCTTTGAAAAGAGATTTTGAAATAAATGTTTTGAAAATTTATAAAATGCGCCTAGTGACTGCTTATAGATGTTATTTTATAGTTAAATAACCGACTATCAAATCTGCCCAAATTCGTTGACCGTTTCGAAGAGACCGGTATCGGATTTAATTATCCGAAAACCACTTCGATCCGGTTTGTGCGTTACGAATTGTGATATCTCAAGGATAATGGAGATGGTGAGTTTGGAGATTCGGTTTGTTCAGACCCAGAACTACTTGTATGGACAAATGATATCACTACATCGTTGCTTGGAAGGCAGTGTTAGCATTCCAAGTATGAATGTTATCCCAAAAGGTTAAGGTTTTTCTCAAGCCTCATCAACCGAAAATGACTAAAACAGGGAAGATGCAGCAGGGTTATGTGCGTCGCACCCAATTAGGGTATGTTATCACTTTTCTAGACACCCTCGGATATATATTAAAATTATGGATATGGCTGTGCATGGAAAGAGAGCGCTCGATAAGGGTGGGAGCACCCGAAGTGATAACATATTCGGTACTATCCAGTAAAGGGCAGGCTGGTCTTGTGTTGGCAGGGACTGTTAGGTACGATCTCGATACATTTTTCTAGCGGTGTCTGCGGTGGACGGTACATGTAACAACCTGGGATTTCGGAGATTGCTGTTGATATTAAATTATAATGAAAATTATAATTTGATATTGTGTTAGAAATGAATTTGATAATAAAATGAGGGACTATATTGTTTATTTTATATGAACAATATCTTGATGAATATAATTTGGATTATAAATTTGAATAAGTCATATTGTTTTATTTGAAGCATATTTCAACATTGATGGTTGAAAAAAGTGTAAATGAATGAAGTAAAGTTTTAAAACTTTTTTTCATGGATTTGGATTGAAAATAAATAAT
Source organism: Allium cepa (assembly GCA_030765085.1). Taxonomy (NCBI): domain Eukaryota; kingdom Viridiplantae; phylum Streptophyta; class Magnoliopsida; order Asparagales; family Amaryllidaceae; genus Allium; species Allium cepa. The sequence continues at coordinate 178,529,944 of CM060946.1, forward strand.
TGTGATGGTTTAATTTTAGTTAATTAGTAACACTGGAAATTTATTCCAATGTTAGCCTTCTATTTTAAAATCAAAAGAATAATATGTAGAAATTAAAATTTAGAAGTGTAATTATGCTTGGAATGATGTATTAATGTTATAAAAACGTTAAAACATTTTAATACACTTCATTAGACTTAAAATAAATTATATTTGGTTGAAACGGATGAAAATAGTGATTTTTCATTAAAAATGGGAATATTGGCAAATATAAAAAAATTGTGTTATATGGGAAAATAATATTTTTAACTGGAAAAAATATATTTTGATGATTAAAAAGTGTTAGAATGATTCATTGCAATTTATTTGACACGAAAGAAATTTTTGTTTAAGTTATTGCGTTAAAAATAGTGTTTTTACACTAACATGGTGTAATTTGTAAAATATTGTCAAAGATAGGGTTTTATTTATAAAAATAACTTTTTATTGTCGAAATATTTTTTTTATGTAATAACAATTTTATTGCAAATAATTTGTTGTAGATATTTTATTTGGTTAAAAATGAGAAAACTAATGTATAAACTTATTGAATAGGTTAAATATGTATATAACATATGAATTTCTCTAAGTATACTGGTCTTGGGCTTATTTGGGTAAGGTTTGAATCCATTAACTCTCTCTAGAACCATCTAGAAAAGAGGAAATAGGTGCACATACCTTTTTTCTCATCTTCCTCCCCAACGCAAAAGACACAGTAAATAGAGAGAATGGCTTTCCCTAATCAAATCTCAATTCCACTAAATTTCGCTGTTAATTCAAGAAGAACTTCACCAAAACAAGAATAGAGAAAGGATTTCACCTTCAAGCTTCAATATTTCTTCACAAAATTGGGCGTTTGTTATCTTAAATCAAAAGTGAGTTTAAAACCCACATTTTCTAGCTTTGATTGATATTTCAAGTTAAGAAATCTCAATTTTGTTTGTTGCATGTTTATTTGTGAAATTATCGTTAGTAAATTAGGCATATCTCTTTTGTTTTAAGTTGGAATTCGATAATTTTAGATGTTCTGGAAAGATTAGACATAGATCTGTAAGTTCTGTGTTTTCTGTTTTCTAAAATTTTGATGTTTTATTGATCAAAATCGTGCTCGTTTGTTGATGTCCCGAGAGCAAATTGACAGCAGCAACAATCATAGGCCAGAGAAGTGTTTTAGCCATAAGTTTTTCGTTTCTTACCTAATTTAGGTAAAAAAAAATTGCTGGAAAGTACATTCAATAAAGAGTAATTTGTCTTCATGTTTCATTTAGATATTTTGCTATTTGACTGACGTAAACGGATTTGTAAGCAGAAGTATAGTTATGTCTTTAACAGAATTTCCTAAGTTTGAATCTGATATTGTTTGAGCTATATCTTTCTCACTTTTGATCGGAATTCGATAATTTTTAGTATTTTGGAAAGAAAAATTCATGTGCTACAACTTTATTCATTAAGTTTTCTAAAATTTTGAGGCTAGCTATGTCAAAATCGAATTTTTTTACTGCTATCCCAAGAGCAAAACTAATATTTGCTCTGTGTTTGAAAATGAAATGAAATTAGCTTTAACTTCTTTGTTTCTTATCTGAATTTGATAATTTTGGATGTTCTGAAAAGATTAGGTCATGAGCTACAAGTTTCATTCATTGTGTTTTCTGTAATTTTGAAGTTTGCTTTGTCGAACTTATGGTTGTATGTTGCAATCCTAAGAGCAAAATGACAGCAACAACAATCGTTGACCGAAGATTGTATTAGCTCGTTTTTGCTCTCATTCTCTTCGGTTTTAATGATGTTTGGAGATATTTTGAGAGCTATGGTGCCTATTAGTAGGCTGGCTATATTTGGAGAATTTGAAATTCAAATTTAAATAGAATTTAAATTGATTTTGGGTTAAATTCGTATTGAATTCAAGTTATCGGTTTTGAGATATTCCTCTTAATTTTCATTGCTTTCAAAAACGGTTTTCATTAAACCATTTTTGGGATACATGGTCATTTCAAATTATTATTAGATAGTATTTTTTTAAATTATTTTTCTAAATAAAGATTGATTTATTTCCTATAATAAAGGAACTTCGAATATTGGTTTTAATAATCGTTTTCAAAAAATCGTTTTAAATTTCTGTTTCCTCTAATAAAATTATTTTATAAATAAAATTACTTATTTTTATGAATTTCGGATGTATAAGAAGGACAATTAAACAGTAAAGTAAAACATGTGGTATGGGACATATGGATTAGCATTATCGCTTAATATCGCACTTATGCGATCGAAACCCTTTCGATGAACTATTTGAGATGATTTAAGATGTTATTAAATTTTGGGTAGATGATGTAGTCTGAGAACTCCAATTTAGGAGTATACTCAATGAAGGACCATTTTACGATGTGTTTCTTAATCGCGGATGAAATGAGGTGAATTAAGAGCTAGAAATTCCTAATTGGAATTATGGTTATAAATAACCATCTAGATGTTATTTTTACATGCCGATAAAATGAGATAAGCTTCTTTATGATGATTTTACGATGTTGAGATGTATTATGATAGTTTTTGCTTATCGATGTGATGAGACAAGTCACGATGCCACTAGTACTCGTCAATGAGATGAGATGAGTATGGTATTGTATTTACTCGGCAATGAGATGAGGCTGAGTATAATTTCCAGATGTTTATGATGTTTAACTAGTGCGGTGCCAACTAACGGCTAGTAAACCATTAGGTGCGAACGTATGGTTTGGGACGCACGTTAACACCTATTGGGTTCCTATCCGAGAAGTTGAGACACATTCACGATGTTTACTAGTACTACAGACCTGGAGTACTTGATTGGAGTCATCACGATGTAGTTGCTACTCCGATCATCACGATGTTATTAATTCGGGTCTTTGTGACTGGGAGTCATTATGATGTTATAGGCTATATTCATTCATGATGTTAAGATGTTATTTGACTCCAGTCATCATGATGTTTATGGTACCAAATAGTAGAACTAGTCACGATGTAGTGTGAGTAGCATTGCTTCGGCATGCAATCGAGGATTTGGCCACTCCGAGATTTCTTTAAATTTTGATATTTCAGACTTCACCGTCATTAGATGACTATTACATTGATAGCCTAGTGCCAGAGGAGATGTGTATATATATGGTGAAATCATTCATGTTGTAATTCTTTGATTGAGTTATTTGCATTATTGATTGATGATTTGATGATTTTATAGACTACATGATGTTAAGATGGAGTTGAGATGTATTTATAAATTTATACCGATGAGATGAGGTATAAATGATTATGAAGAATCTTTTATGATGAGTTTTAGTGATGGATTTGAGACGTATCTATATTCATGCCGATGAGATGAGATGAGGTATGAATAAGTATAATGCTTATTTTGTGATTGGGTTTTATATTTCCTTGAATGATCCTTAGGATGTGCCAATGAGATGAGGCACATCCATATGCGTTTTATTCTATGTATGAAGGATATGTACCTTTGATGTATTGTTGTATTGACAACCACTTCTAAGAAGATAGTTGAATCATCTGAAGTTATTATCCATATTCCTTTATACTGCCGATGATATGAGGCGAAAGCGATGTTTATTGAGTCTTACCTTTGAAACTTTGCTTGCCGATGTTCCATTTGCTTAAGTATCAGTTATGCCACTTAAGTATGACTTTATCATCATTATCTCTTCTACTTTCCAAGAAGAGATGTTGTCCTTTCTTATGATGTTGAAACCCTGTTTAGGGCATGGCACCCTTTAAGAAAAAGGATACCGTAGCTTTCACTTACTTATCCTTATTGATTATTCTGTTTAACTGATGATTTTAGCTAGCCTGGCCGTGTGTTTTCATTCGGGTTAGACCGAGTTGTTTCAGGTATCATCTATTGGACTTAGCTTGAAGTTGATGTTGGTTATCAACTCTTCTTTCTCTTGAGTAGTTTCTGTTCTTTCGCATACTCTGCTGTAGTTATATTTTATTCGACGTATATAGTGCGTTCGAGCACCACCTTTATTGTATTCATATTGTGTTGTACTAAACATGTATCAGTGTATATGTATATATATATGAGGTTGATTAGTGTTCTGTGATGTGCTTTTTATTTATTTATTGTATTTTGTTCTGATAGATCTGTTAGCCACCTATAGTTTTGGATTAAGCATTTACTGGGTATGCCGATCCTTTTGAGATAGAAAAGAAAAATCGTATTTCATTTATCGACATAATTAGTAGATGTTTAAGACAAAATTATACATGGTTGCCCTTAACCAGCCTTGTTCTCCGCTTTAGTAGACGGAATTACTCGTCAATTCTCTTTACTAAGATAGGTCTCTGGGTGCGGCGTTACAACTTAGTATCAGAGCTGTGGTCAGAACAAAGTAGAATAAACATAGAACAGTACGTATATCATGATACATTGAAGTACAATATGGATGAATCATTGTCCTTTATTCAAGCTTGTTTTTGAATCGAGCCTTGATTATTTTTTGAGTTTTGGGATTGTTAAGATGGAATATGTCTAGCAATATAGATATATTGTATTCCGCAGTATGCCATAATAGAGTTTGATGTCATCTTATCTTATATAAAATATTATTTGGGATTATTAGATTCTTATTTTTGTCGATACGAGTGAGTTCGTATCGATGGAGCTGATTGATTTCTTTGGGCATTCTTGTTGCATTCCTTTGAGAGTTGTGAATCCTATTGAAGGGATCCACAACAATTGGCTTGTTGTGAGCATTCTGAGTTCTATTTTTTCTGTTTTAGTGAGTATTTGTTTATTACTATGAGTTCTTTATTTGTTTATGTTTTAGTGAGCATTTGTTTATTACTCACCATCTTAAGATGTATCTGATTTGAGATGGATTGACTTATTTGATGTAAAGTCCGATCCTTTTGTTGTTGTAGGATTCTATATTTATTTTGGCATCCTATTTTGATTGCTTTATTATTTCTATCACTTTGGAATGTTAACGATGATTTCGAAGTTTTTGAATTCACTCTTGAGTATCGATATGCTGATGATCTTTCTCAAATTCCAGTCATGGTGACTTTGTTGAGTTTATCGAGTCCGTTTGGATTTGACATCCAATCAGGCAATCGAGTGTTGAGGTAACCTTATTCCTTGCTCTTAGCTCTTAGCTTATTCTTCAACGAGGATATCCATTGAGGAATGAGGTGAGTTTCTAGATTGTTCGAGTTTGATTGAGTTTATCATTCTGCTTCGTTTGAGTGTTGTTTTTAGATACTCAATCAATGTTATCCTTTTAGCATTACTCCATTTGAAGTAGTGATTCGTGGATCGTGTATTTCTTCTCCTTCAAGAAGAATTTCTTGCTTATCATGTATCTTGATGATTTTTGGGAGTGGCTCGTGATATCGTAAGATTGACGAACACTCTATCTCCTTTTGATGATTCTGAGAATTGCGTATTTTGGGAATATCTCGATGCATTCGCTTAATGTTCTTTGGTTTGAGTTTTAAAGCTATATAAATATAAGTATTAAAGAGAAATTTGAGCTTTGAGATATTTAAGAAAAATCGAAGAATATTTGAGAATATATTTACATTAGTAGTATTTCTTTTAAAGAAATAATTTGAGAGTGTTAGGTTGTCCATCGAGTAGTTAAGAGTTCTGGTCGATGCGCCTGATCAATGTTATCGATAGGAATCTCCTAAATGCTACGATGAGGCAATCATACATGATGGCTTGTGTTTTAAAAATTGATTTATTAAAATAATAATTTGAGATTAAATATTAAATTTATTTTTGAATGGTAAATGCAGCCATTGATTTTAGAGACAAGTAATAGAGTGGTGAGGCAGTTTTGATCGTTCGGTCAACTCTACAGCCAACAAATATATTTACTTATTAGAGACTCAATGGCGAGGTAATGCCATCTATTTATTTTTAAATTATAAAGATGAGAATGTAAATGAGATTATTTTTGAGTTGTGCTTTATTTGAAGTATATTTTGAGATTTTAGAATATATATTGTATACATTGGATGTTTTAAAAGAAGAGTTATAAGAGAATTTAAAGATTGTTCTTAAACTATTTAAGTGGTTTAATAAAAAGAGTAAAGAGAATTTAAACCCTTAATTTATTTAGAGGAATATTATTACGGATTTACACATTTCTTTGGGAATCAGTAAGAGAAGAAATTTGGACTTTTAATTTGAGTTTTAAATTACTTACAAAGTAATATAGTAAAAAGTTTGAAAATTTTCAAATGTTGAAAATTGAGATTTAAAATTTAAAAGATGTTGAGATTTAAAAATTCTAAATATCTTGGATAAAAAGATAATTCGAGCTTATATCCTTGTTCTTGAGTATATTCTATCTTTGAGCTATTATTAAGGACGTGCATTTTTCGCGGTCGTTTGAGTTGGTGGCCTTGTGAGAAGCCAACTTTTGATTTATCAATCTTGTCTATTGTGTCTACCCTATTGTGAGGATGTTCTTTCCGTATATTTATGCGGAAAATCTTATTGATGATCTTCTTTATTGCTTGGAGTTTGGGTTTAAGTGAGTTTGATCTCGACTCTATTCGTAGAGTTTTGTGAAATCAATCATTTTCGATTGATTAATTGTGAGCACCTTATTGAGTTTTGATTCAAAGACGGGATATCTTCGAAATTCTTTAGAGTTACTTTGAAAATTCGATGGCTTGCTAATCACTATATTAGCATTTGATGGGCCATTAGATTAACCAAGTGATTTTTTCCTTGTTTCTTCTAACATTCTATATTAAGAGTCTCAATGGTTTGAGTTTTGAGGTTGTCTTTTATACTTTGTCGATTGAATTTTTGTGTTGTTTACAGCCTTTTTCCAATAGAAATTGCGAGCAAGCAATTTTATTAAGGGGAGAGTCTGTAATAACCTTGGATTTTGGAGATTACTGTTAATATTAAATTATAATGCAAACTATAATTTGATATTGTATTTAAAAATGAATTGGATAACAAAATGAGGGACTATATTGTTTATTTTATATGAACAATATCTTGATGAATATAATTTGGATTATAAATTTAAATAAGTCATATTATTTTATTTGAAGCCTATTTCAACAGTTGATGGTTGAAAAAAGTGTAGATGAATGAAATAAAGTTTAAAAAACTTTTTTTTATGGATTTGGATTGAAAATAAATAATTGTGATGGTTTAATTTTAGTTAATTAGTAATATTGGAAATTTATTCCAATGTTAGCCTTCTATTGTAAAATAAAAAGAATAATACGAAGAAAATAAAGTTTAGAAGTTTAATTAGGATTGGAATGATGTATTAATATTATAAAAATGTTAAAACATTTTTATACACTTCATTAGACTTAAAATAAATTTTATTTGGTTGAAACGGATGAAAATAGTGATTTTTCCTTAAAAATAGGAATATTGGTAAATATTGTTAAAAAATTGTGTTATATGGGGAAAATAATATTTTTAGTTGGAAAAAAATATTTTGATGATTAAAAAGTGTTAGAATGATTTATTGCAATTTTGTTTGATACGAAAGAAATTTTTGTTTAAATTATTGCATTAAAAGTAGTGTTTTTACACTAAAATGGTGTAATTTGTAAAATATTGTCAAAGATAGAGTTTTATTTATAAAAATAACATTTTATTGTCGAAATAAACTTTTTTTTATATAATAACAATTTTATTGCAAACAATTTGTTGTAGATATTTTATTTGGTTAAAAATGAGAAAACTAGTTTATAAATTGATTGAATAGGTTATATATATATATATATATATATATATATATATATATATAACATAGGAATTTCTCTAAGTATATTAGCCTTGGACTTATTTAGGTAAGGTTTGAATCCATTAACTCTCTCTAGAACCATCTAGAAAAGAGGAAATAGGTGTACATACCTTTGTTTCTCATCTTCCTTCCCAAAATAAAAGACACAGTAAATAGAGAGAAAGAAAAACAATGGCTTTTCCTAATCAAATCTCAATTCCACTCAATTTCGCTGTTAATTCAAGAAAAACTTCACCAAAATAAGAATAGAGAAAGGATTTCACCTTCAAGCTTCAATATTTCTTCACAAAATTGGGTGTTTGCTATCTAAAATGAAAAGTGAGTTTAAAACTCACAATTTCTAGCTTTGATTGATATTTCAAGGTAAGAAATCTCAATTTTGTTTGTTGCATGTTTATCTATGAAATTTCCATCAGTAAATTGGGCATATCTCTTTTTTTTTAAGTCGGAATTCGATAATTTTAGATGTTCTGGAAATCATAGGCATAGATCTACAAGTTTCATGTTTTGAGTTTTCTAAAATTTTGATGTTTTCTTGATCAAAATCGTGCTTATTTGTTTCTGTCTCGAGAGCAAATTGATAGCAGCAACAATCATAGGCCAGAGAAGTGTTTTGGCCTTAAGTTTTTCGTTTCTTATCTAATTGAAGTCAAAAAAATTTTGCTGGGAAATACATTCAATAAGGAGTAATTTATCTTCAGGTTTCATTAAGATATTTTGCTATTTGACAAACCTAAACAGATTTGTAAGCAGAAGTATAGTTATGTCCTTGACAGAATTTCCTGAGTTTGAATCTGATATTGTTTGAGCTATATCTTTCTCAACTTATATCGGAATTCGATAATTTTCTATTATTCGAAAAGAAAAATTCATGTACTACAACTTTCATTCATTGAATTTTCTGAAATTTTGAGGATAGCTATGTCAAAATCGAATTTTTTTACTGCTATCCCGAGAGCAAAACTATTATTTGCTCTGTGTTTGAAACTGAAACGAAATTAGCTTTAACTTCTTTGTTTCTTATCTGAATTTGAAATTTTTTGATGCTCTGGAATGATTAGGTCATGAGCTACAAGTTTCATTCATTGTGTTTTCCATAATTTTGAAGTTTGCTTTGTCGAAATCATGGTTGTATATTGCTATCTTAAGAGCAAAATGACAGCAACAACAATCGTTGACCGGAGATTGTATTAGCTCGTTTTTGCTCTCATTCTCTTCGATTTTGAAGATGTTTTGAGATATTTTGAGAGATATGATGTCTATCAATAGGCTAGCTATGTTTGGATAATTTGAAATTTATACTTAAAGGGAATTTGAATTGATTTTGGGTTAAATTTGAATTGAATTCGTATTGAATTCAAGTTTTCGTTTTTGAGATATCCCTCTTAATTTTTATTGCTTTCGAGAACGGTTTTCATTAAACCATTTTTGAGATACATGGTCATTTCAAATTATTATTACATAGTATTTTTTTAAATTATTTTTCTAAATAAAGATAGATTTATTTCCTATGATAAAGGAATTTCAAATATTGGTTTTAATAATCTTTTTCGAAAAATCGTTATAAATTTCTGTTTCCTCTAATAAAATTATTTTATAAATAAAATTACTTATTTTTATGAATTTCGGATTTATAAGAAGGACAATTAAATAGTAAATTAAAACATGTGGTATGGGACACATGGATTTGCTTTATCGCTTAATATCGGACTTATGCGATCGAAACCCTTTCGATGAACTAATTGAGATGATTTAAGATGTTATTAAATTTTGGGTAGATGATATAGTCCGAGAACTCCAATTTAGGAGTATATACTCAATGAAGGACCATTTTAAGATGTGTTTCTTAATCGCCGATGAAATGAGGTGAATTAAGAGCTAGAAATTCCTAATTGGAATTATGGTTATAAATAACCATCTAGATGCTATTTTTACTTACCGATAAAATGAGGTAAGCTTCTTTGTAATGATTTTACGATGTTGAGATGTATTATGATAGTTTTTACTTATCGATGTGATGAGACAAGTCACGATGCCACTAGTACTCGTCAATGAGATGAGACGAGTATGGTATTGTATTTACTCGCCAAAGAGATGAGGCTGAGTATAATTTCATGATGTTTATGATGTTTTATTAGTGTGGTACCAACTAACGGCTAGTAAACCATTAGGTGCGAACGTATGGTATGGGACGTACGTTAAGACCTATTGGGTTCCTATTCGAGAAGTTGAGACACATTCACGATGTTTACTAGTACTACAGACCTGGAGTACTCGATTGGAGTCATCACGATGTAGTTGCTACTCCGATCATCACGATGTTATTAACTCGGGTCTTTGTGACTGGGAGTCAATGACTATAATGCTTCTTTTATGATTAGGTTTTATATTTCCTTGAATGATCCGTAGGATGTGCCAATGAGATGAGGCACATCCATATGCATTTTATTCTATGTATGAAGGATATGTACCTTTGATGTATTGTTATATTGACAACCACTTCTAAGAAGATAGTTGAATCATTTGAAGTCATTATCCATATTCCTTTATATTGCCGATGATGTGAGGCGAAAGCGATGTTTATTGAGTCTTATCTTTAAAACTTTTCTTGCTGATGTTTCATTTGCTTAAGTATCAGTTATGCCACTTAAGTATGACTTTATCATCATTATCTCTTCTACTTGCCAAGAAGAGATTTGTCCTTTCTTATGATGTTGAAACCCTGTTTAGGGCATGACACCCTTTAAGAAAAAGGATACCATAGCTTTCACCTACTTATCCTTATCGATTATTCTATTTAACTGGTGGTTTTAGCTAGCCTGACCCGTGTGTTTTCACTCGGGTCATACCGAGTTGTTTCAGGTATCATCTATTGGACTTAGCTTGAAGTTGATGTTGGATATAAGCTCATCTTTCTCTTAAGTAGTTTCTGTTCTTTTGCATACTCTTATGTAGTTATATTTGATTCGATATATATAGTGTGGTCGAGCACCACCTTTATTGTATTCATATTGTATTGTACTAAACATGTATAGGTGTATAAGTTATGAGGTTGATTACTGTTGTATGATGTGCTTTTCATTTAGTTATTGTATTTTTTTCTGATAGATCCATTAGCCGCCTATAGTTTTGGATTAAGCATTTACTGGGTCTGCCGATCCTTTTGAGATAGAAAAGAAAAAGCGTATTGCATTTATCAACGTAATCAGTAAATGTTTAAGACAAAGTTATAGATGGTCGCCTTAACCAGCTCTATTCTCCGCTTAAATAGACGGAATTACTCGTCAATTCTCTTTACTAAGGCGAGTCTCGGGGTGGGGAGTTACAGCTAATGAATTGGATAATGAAATGAGAGATTATATTGTCTATTTTATATGAACAATATCTTAATGAATATAATTTGGATTATAAATTTAATATCAACAATAATCTCCAAAATCTTAGGTTGTTACAGTACATCAATAGCCCAGTCATTGTATAAAATCCAATATCCACTATGAGCTTGTACGGTTTTGATTGTGACCAACTATGTTGAAATGTAAGATGCAAGCATTTCAGCTATTTTCAATTTGATTTTTGTATAAAAGTGTTTTGCTTATCGTAAGGTAAAAACTCGTCATGTTTATGTGTGGCGTGATCTTACAAGATATCTTTGTTTTCAAATGATTTTGATAAGAATAATAATTCAAATTGAGTGTGCTTTCTCACGTTGGTTTTCAGACTGGCTTGGGTGTTATTTTATTATAATATATGGGTCAGACTGAGTATTACAGATTTAGGTTAGGATGCCGTGGAGCTTAGGAGATGGGCTGGAGACAGAGACGTATTCCACGTATTTGGTTATATTTTGCTGTGTGTGTCAGGCTGTATAATCAGCACTAGTGGGATAAATTCTTATAACTGTCCGATATTGATTTGTTGATTGTTGTACTTTGATGATGGTATGTATTATAACAATTATAGTTCTTTTTGTATAAAGATATGTTTTTATCTATTATATATTGTTCCGCTGCGACTGTAAGATTTTGTGTTGTTGTTTCTACTTTCTTCTATCTTTCATTTTCTTTTCCCCTAACAGTCCGCCTTTTTGTTAAATTTTTAAGTTGACATGTATGGTTATTTGTCAGCTTAAAATGTACAGAAAAGTGGGTTGTTGCAACTATAGTTGAAATATTAAATCACTCTCTATCCAAACATTTCATCCATCTCAGCCTGATTAATCTAGTAAAAAGTGAGGAAAGAGGGATTTTTAATTTTCACGGCCTAATTTTTTCCTAGGATGTCGCCTTCATTCAAGTTCCCGCGCTTCTAAAAGGGTTATATTATGTATTAATAAAAAATTTATAATAACCAAGCAATAACTACTTACACTCAATGTTTACTCGAAAAACTTATGCCTCAACTTCTTAAGGCTTACACCGCGCCTCTCATTTTAAAACTTTAATGTGAAGTTATCTCTAGGTGTATGAGCTTCTATCTTGTCTCATGCAATTTCATTGCATAATATTTCTAACCTAATTAATACATTGTTCACTGTATGGAGCGATTGAAGAACCAAAATAAATTAGTGAGATTTGAAATAACAAAAAAAAAAAAAAAAAAAAAAAATATGGTCCATTCATATTAATAATGATTATATTTGCTGAATAATTTTTTTATGGAGTGGCCCTCTAAATTAGGATAGCACTCATTCTTTTATTAATATAAAAAATTGGCGACCTCTCATGGGTGATGTTACATAATTAGTCAATATTGTAATTAAATCAATAGTTCATTACCTAGATGATCAACAAAATGGAAGAAACTAAAAATAAATTGTCTTATGGCATACAAAGACCGATAGAATATCTAAAAAATACTACATTAGTTGAGGTATAAAGTAAGAACTATTGCTGCAGCTTACCACTGCTTGAGCTAAGGCATTATTTGCAAAGACTTGAGCCGGTTTATGTACTGCCAGATGAGCAATTGTTGAATGAGTTGAGGACCATCTAAGATGCTAATGGTGTATAAAAATCCTAAAGTGATGTGAAGTAAGTTCACTCGATCTAGTGCATAGAGCAGAAAGTAAAACTAAACTAGGACTGATGCAAACAAGAGGCTGGTGCATAAAACTGGATCGGATGAAAATGCGAAGAACTACCGAAGCCTGTACATGTACAACATTTGTGTTGATAAGGCTGCTGTAGTGATGCATAAAATTGAAGTGGGATGAACTATATCTGGGACTGCTACCAAGCTGCTGTACTGATGCACTAGGTAACTGCATTTAATATTTTTTGCCTATGCACATGTCAGGCTGCTGCAGTGATACATATATATGAAGTGGATTGAAGATGTTAATGCATAGGCAAGTCAAGGTTGAAAGAAGTGACGCACAATCACTATGCACATACACATAGCTTAACCAAAACTAGTCTAGTGAGACATATGAATTACATGTGCTGAAAGGCCATTGTCATCATTAATACTACACTCATTCGAGAAGCAGATAAGCTGAGCAACAAATGAATATAGCAACCAAAACTACAGATGAACACTATAGATGTATCAGCATTGGCTGGAGTGATCGAGTGAAATGTTTTCGAGCCGTTGCTGAGCTGAATCAAGACTGAGAAGTTACTGATCGGTTGATTATAGTAATGTAGAGCAGCAAGTACAGATCCTGAGTGGTGAAGCGTCTGAATTGAAGCTGGCTAGTTTCGTTATATGCTGGAGAGGGAAAATGCAGATGACATGCTACGAAATATCCATAAATCCTAGATTGAACAGAGCAGATCTAACAATTCCTGGAAAAAGCTCATGTAAGTGGTAGGAGTGATATGCTAGGAGAACTTCATGATTTTGGAGAAATTGTTGGAGCGAGAATGTAATTGTTGGAGAATATTCCTGTAGTGAAGCCATTAGCCAATAGAAGCTCGAATCAATAGAGTGAAAAGTAATCGTCCAATTAAGTGTGGACCATTACAAGAGTGGAAGGGGCTCTAAATAGGAAAGAGATAGAAAATATTCATTGGGAGAAAGAGTGTAGAAATCAAAGGCGTGTTGCATTAAGAAGCTTGGAAGCAAAGGACATTCTACTGCTACTGGAAAGCATGGGACATAGTAATGATAGTGTGAGGATAGAAGAGACATACTTGAAGAGTTTCCACATCACCTTGAATAGATGCTGCACGAGACCAGCAATAAGGGGAATCTAGATAGTAGGCTGCTGCACGAGTTGCACAAGAGCGTTGAAGTTGAACTATGATTTTCTACAAGTATGTTAGGAAGGAGCAAAGAGATGCTGCAAGAATGAACAGGAGCTGCACAAGACCAACATGAGACTAGCATGGGAAAGCAATTAATGATATTTCTTTATATCTCACATCTAAGCACCAGATCCAATAAAAACAACAGTCAATATTCTTCTACAAAGATCGTTGTCATCTCAAAGAAAATTAAGACAAAAAATAGAAGCAAATATCACTAGCAGGTCCCTCCTATAACCCTTAAAAGCATAACCAAATATTTAGTGCTCTAATTTTACATATTAACATGAAAATCCTGCATGATAGTCTATAATGAAAAAAACAGAGAAAAAAACATACTAAAAAAAGATTGACTATCAATTTAATTCAACATTGGTTTCTTGAATGAGCGGATTGGGTGGTCTTAAAGAAATAAATTTTACATAAGTCTATAGTAATATTTTTTGGCATTTCATGGGTACATAAAAAGCCGAATTTAGAAACCAAGTGTTCAAGGTACTATCAGACATAAACCACAGTTATACTCCCCATTGTAAAATTAGCATACATCAAGCACATTTAAAGCTGGCTTAGTTATATTCTTATTGTTGCCACAAGTAATATTTGGCCAAAGTTTCAATAACAATGGGATTTATATTTCGATGAAGATTTGCATTTTATATAAACATTTCATCTTAAAGCAATAAAAATATATTGCATGCATTAGTAATTTTATCTATTACTAAACTTAATTACATTCAACACATCAGTAGTAAATGGCAACGAAAAGAAAATCAATCAAAACATTGCATAGTTTAGTGAACCACTAGTTTGAAGTGGGCTACAATAATTACTGAACTGTAAAATGTAAATTGTCAAAGCACCAACCAATTAGCATGTCATCATATATAACAATCAAACATATGGACCGAATGCCCTAGAGTCTTAACACTTGCTAGTATATAATAAATTAAAAAATTCAATATTTATGCCATAACTTCAACGTCCATAAAATAATACCTTTCAATGTAAGCTGACAACTCAAAATAATCTATAAAGCTAAATGTTTGTACAAAAATTGGGCACAACACTTTTCGAAAGTATTTGAAGAGATAATAATGAAGAATAGAAATGTAAAACGGGGATTATTTAACAAACACTTCAAAAACAGATATGAAAACAAGTAGAAACATAGCCGTTTAGAGTGGTTCGGCGTTTTGCCTATGCCCACTATGAAGTTTGATGACTTTACTGATATTCTCTTGCTGATTACAACTGATTTCAATGGACTACAGCGGATTATAATTCTGAAATTCGAGTACAACAGCAGCTATGAAATGCAAATTTGGATTTGGCAGAGTGTGGATGTCAAAAAGCCAAAAAGATCCTTCCTCTGTTGGCCCTAGGGCTTTATTTATAGGCGTAGGAGGCTGATATCTCGCTCAGATCTCCAAAGACTTCTTTTGACATGTGGTGGGCCTACACGATCGATCCCATGAAGTTTCGGCTCGATTCGCGATCGATACGAACGAATTTCGTATTGATCAGGATTTGACTCAATCGAGTCGAAACTTGGCATGAACCCTCCTTAGGTCGAGCGTAAGCTCCTGTAAAAATTTCATAGCATTTGGACTTGTGGTTTGCAAGTTATAATCGATACGAATTGGTGTTCTTCGGGGGGCTTCTCTATTCTAATTGATTCCTTCGCATTGATTATTTGACTCGATATTGGGCACGTGCTCAAGAGATGATGTGGCGCGTGATTTCAGGAACGATCCACTCTTGGCGTCTAGTTAACCGAGTCGTCCCTATATTTTCGCCAAGTTCGTATCGATGCTGCTGCCTTGTTCGCATCGATGAAGGATGCACAATTCGTATCCATGAAATTTCCTTAGTTCGTATCAATTATTATGCTTTGTTCATATCGATTGGTTTTGCTCTATTCGCATCGATTATGTATGCTATGCTTCACGTCGGTGGGAGGTGTGCATTTCGTATCGATCGGTGATCGATCGATACGAAGTGAGTTTAAGATTGAACGATGCAAAACAGACGCCCATGCTACTTGCCAATGGATACGAAGTAGGAGATGGATACGAATGGACTTTGTTTTATCGACATGAATTAGAGATAGACTGCTCGATGCAACGTGGTAGGAAAAGAATTGATACGAAACAGTACTTAGTGAATGATGCCAGCAGTCGAAGCTTGATCGATATGAATGACAAAGGCTCGTTCGATACGAACAACGGTGGCTCGATCGATACAAACAACACTATTCTCCTGGTCGATACGAAACTGTGCACCTCTGATCCATGATACCAAGTTGGGTCATCCTTAACTGCTTGATGGATATGAAATCGATCGTTGCGAAATAGTGGGTTGATTTTCCTTATCTTGTATCGATTGTATCTTGAGCATATGGACTCCGATTGACTTGAAACTTGAAACGTTGGCTTTCATAACTTTGTTTGTCATGTCATATCAACTGTAACTTGATCCGGACTCGTAAAAAATTCATCGACATCCATTGTGAATATTTGCTTATCCGACACTCGGGATGAGCGATCCTTGTTATCAGTCAATTCCTTGATATCTCGGCCTTACCAAAAGGCGAGATAATATTTTCCCCTCAAAGTATGCCTTATGATAACACGACATGCTTTGAACAGTCGCATCTTTCATCTTGAATAGTTCTGTCCGACTCGTTAAACTGTTATTGCCTTCTCGTTGGAAGTTGTGATCCTTGACTGATCTTTCTGTAATATGAATTGTTGACTGCCAGCTGTTGTACTGTGTACTATTGTAATCGATTGTTTTATGACAGTGAATGGCTATTTGTTGTTGTAATTGTCATCAAGCGACTACCCAATTCCTGTGAACTTTGAAAATTGAAAATTGAAATTAGTCTGACATACATACACATATGTTAACCTGACTCTTGTTAATGTCCACGCGTTTACAAGTCGTTGTCAGTTTCCTTGCATCGAATTCCGCCTCGATCCTCTCTTGAATCAATGTAAAATTCGAGTTGCAACAACGCTTGACGGTTGTTTTGCAATATTCCTTCGTATCGATCCTCTCCTGGATCGATGTAAAAGGTTGAAATGATGTCCTTGTATTGATATAATGTGCATCGATGGATACGAAATAACCATTCGTACCGATAATTGTGATTTTTTATCGGTCACATATTGATGGATACGAACAGTACGGCTCGCATCGATGTGTCTTAGATGGAGACGAAAACAATGGATACGAATACTTACTTCGTATCGATGAAATCTATTGGCTCAGGGGACACTTCGTTTCACACCTTGCATCGATGAAATCCACGCCGTTGGACACAAATATCCAATTCATATCGGTCAGGGGTAATACCTGTTGCACTCAGTCATGATGATTGGGAGACGAGTCGTTTTCTTCTCTCAAGTTCGACCCTACATAAAAGCGTTTTTGACTTAGCCAAATTTCCATTCATCATTGTTTTCACTTTTCAATTTGCATCGACTCAAAAAGGAATAGAACTGTAGAAGCCTTCGTTCCTAAAACACTCAACGCTTACCCTCTAATCCAATCCATTCGAACTAGGTAAATAGCTAACTAAATCCATCTAAACATGACGAGGCATGAAACTCAATGTCACCCCATCTACAATTGTTGTCGATTTTGGCGTCGTCGATGCCGGAATTGGGTTAGAATGAGGTCGAAGGAACGGTTATGGTGTATGTACTGATTGGAGAAGATGAAGTATGGAGGGATGGAAGAAATTCTTTTCCTTGCCCATGCATCGATGGGAGAAGGAAAAAAGAAAACACCATTGTATCGATCTGAGACGATGGATTCATATCGATTCTAGAACCGATGGATGGCGGGGGAAGTTCGTATCGATCCTGGCATAGTGTGATCTCGCATCGATGGGGACAATCTTGTTTCGTATCGATAGATGGGGTACAAAAACACCACTGATGATTGATACGAAGTAAGAATCTTCGATCGATACGAAATGACCTCGGACGATCAATACGAACTGTTGGTTTATGATCGATACGAAGTAATGGCATCTGGATAGATACGAAGGTAACTTCGGTGATCGATTCGAATCTAATGTTTCAACCGATGTAAACTCTCTCGCATACTTAAATACTTGACTCCGGTGAGCTTCTCCCTTGCATAACTGGACTTGACCTTTGAACTGCATATTTGACTATCCTTCGAACCTCGTCGATGGAACTGTGATTTAATGAACTTATAACGAAATTTAACTTGGATCGGCCACTAAAGTCTTGATGGCACGGTTGTGACAGTCAGCGAGGACGGTCACTCCAATTGAATTTCGAAGCCTCATTGTTTGAAATTTTCTTCATACTTTACAGAATTTTCAAGTTATGTACCACACTGCACTGCACAACACATTCACACACTGCGGGATGCTTGGGCTTATTACCATCTAATGATGATTTCTGATAAGTTAGTTAGTTAGTCATGGAACCTTCAAGCTCACAACAGCATGAAGTTTAGAGTTCATTCCCCCCAATAATCGAGATACCGGCCATCGTCGCCGAAGTCATATATTTAGCTGTAGATGAGATACCAGGTGCTATTTTCATCTGCACTCTGCCAGATTCTATACCCTTCAATGTTTTCAAAGACATGTTGGGACGGATATGCTTAAGGCATGGTTTGTCACTAGATGACGTGTTATTGCCAGGACCGAACGATAGACCGCATCTTTCGTCGGAAGGGTTTATTGCTTTTAACCACAACGCATGCGCAGCTGGAACACTTCCTCCCTTTAACCAGTACATTAGGGAAGTGTAGTCTTTCCTTGGGATTGCCCCATCTTAGCTACACCTCAATGGATACGCACTGCTGAACAGCCTATTTCATCGTATTCATGGAACATCTCTTTTGACCACCGATCCCGATTGAGATTATATACCTGTTTAATGTTAAGAGCCAGGGAGATAGCCCTTCTTTCACATTCTTGGAAGCACTCAGAAATTTTCAATTATTAACGGGGTCTTGGATCAGGTTAAGTTACTTCAAAACAGAATGATTCTACGTCCGATGCCCCCCAGGATTTGCTAGTCGATTGTAACATCCAGCCTTTTTGTACGCTTAAGCATACACATATGCCGACTCAAACCTTACAGAAGGACGGATTGTTATGGGGTAAATAAGAAAAAGTGGAGAAAAAAATATAATCTTGCAACGGAAGGACAAAATATAATAATTAAATAAATAGTTCATGAAGCTGTTTTATAAAACATTTGATTATACTAATACAATACATATCAGAGCTACACATACCAGAGAATAATAAATAATGCAGCGAAACAGTATGGATGCAGTGGAACAATATAATAAATAATAGTAATATAATCTTTGACTTCGTCCTTTAGAAATAAAGTCTTCAAATCCTGAAATTCTCAGGCTCACCCGAGCGAATTGAAAAGACAAAACGCTCGAGTCAGAAATAAAAGATCTTATGTGAGTTAAATCAATAAAAACAAATATAAGTAGAACGACGTCAGAGATGTTTACGGGATTTGACATCTCCTATCAGTGTCAAACGTGAGTGTAGTAACTTAAGAGATGCTCGGGATTCACATCTCCTAAGGATCCGTTAAACTATTTACTATGTAGTAATATACGCTATTAGAATAATGTCTTATAGTAAAATAAACTTACTTTAAAATAGCGTTAAGAAGTGACTCAATATTCCCCTTAACACATAAATAGTGCTAACAGTCTATACAGTACCGTAATACCTCCTGATCGGGAGGCTACCAGAGGATACTCCATAAGTGCGACACAAATTAAACTCATACAAGGCGCGCTAAGGTAGGCGACAACACAACTAGGCACTGCCAGAGTAGATATACCAATTACGCTTCCGGGCGAATGGTAACGCGTAGCAGCTACTACTGCCCACCTCGAGCTACACCCCCAAATCAAAAATCAAAGTGGCCACCGAATGAATCCAAAAGTCAGAGCATAATATCAAAGGGATGTGTCCGATCAAAGGAGCTACCTCATTAGCCCGTCAATCGCTCCTGTTTTAGCCACCTTATGCCAACTTACGGGAGTCGGGTCCACGTATATAGCTCAATAGAATGTTGCCACCATCCTACTTCATTCTGAAATCTCCACCGCGTACACGGTTTTAAAAGTGGTTTTCGGAGTTGGCAGAGAGTATGACAACTTTCGATTCCGATCTCTTTAACAACCAAACATTATTATAACACCGTGATCATTTTCAAAATAGTTTATACTTTAAAACCAAATAGCATTGCCTTTCCAAACCCAAATCAATACCATATCATTTTCATTTCAAATATACCTTTTCTAAAATCATAACACTTTCAAAGTTATAACATTTCGAAATCAAAACACTTGAATATAACACTTTCAAATTATAATATCTTGAAACTCATAACTTTGAAACATAACATCCACCACTTAAATGGTTTAAATATTTAAAATACTTTATATAATAAAATAGCTTATTCAATTTCATAAATCAATTCCAAAACAACTCGAATTTATAAATTTTAAACTTAACCAAATCCCAAATCATAAATTTCATTTCAATTCGATTTCCAAATAAACTATTCCAATTTATATCGATTTCAAACAGATATGATCCACCGAATAAACCATTCCAAATTTAATATAATTCAAACTTTAAGTATTCAACAATTTCCAAACTAAGTTTGGTAATTACGATTCAACAATTCAATTTTATATTATTTAGTTTTGAAATATTTTACATAATAAATCCATTATAATTTAAATAAAACTCGAATTACAAATAACTAAATATTTCCTTTAATTTATTTATACTTGAAATATTCATTTAATTCGCCTTAAACAAAAATCAAGTTATAAAAATCATACCTTCTAAAATTTCAAATTTAATAAATTTCACCTCAAACTTATTAGAGTTTAATTCTTAAATAAATTCAATTTCAAATAACTTTTAAATTTATCTTCCAACCTTAATTTATTTAAATCATTATAAACTCTATATTAAAATATAGTTTAAATACTTAACCATATTATCTTCAATAAAAATCAACTTTATTATTAAGCTTATTCTGTATCAAAAACAAATTATACATAGCTCAAAATCAAGAATAAAATACATTTATATAATATCTAAAATCAATATTTGTCTAAAACAATATATTTCTTTACAAAACCATAGAAATCATTTCAAAATATTTTTATATATAGGCCACGGTGCCTGTATATAATTTTTATCCTATGGTCAAGTGATATTTATCATTTCAATCCATAATTTAAAATATAAATATGGTTATATATCATTACAAACCGCAATCCCGAATAAATAAAAATTCATAACAACTTGCAGTTTATAACAATATAAAATACAACATCCACTCATCCAATATCAATCATCAAACATTTATCACAAGCATCATCCAATTCAATCAATAACATCAATATAGAAAAGTTAATAAATAACAGGTATTTACTAGCATTTTATATTCAAAAATAAATCAAATAACTATTCTATCCAAATAAATTCAAATAAACTGAGACGATGATTCAAAAAATGCCAAACAGTCATAAATAAATTTCTAATCACATCATAAATTAATTTAACAAACATAAGAAATTTTGAAAGTTGTGAGTGGGTTAAACACTCACCTTTTCGAATCTAAATTAAACTTAAATCCAATTTAAACTCAAAATTCAAATAGTCTCAGAATCCATCCAAACCAAAATCGAAAGGTCTGGAATTTCGATAGGATTGCATTGGAGAAAACCGCGCGTAAATCAGACCTCGTATGAAGAAGTTACGTACGTTAGAACACTATACGATTTATAATTAAATTTAAATAAACAAGATTAAATAAATTTACCCCTACTTCATACGTCAGCGTCACCTCAAAGAAAGCTACAGGAGCCCTACCATCGATGAATAGAAAACGCGGCGCCTCACCAAAATTGACGTCGCAGCCTGGACTTTGACACAACGTGCCATCGGAGGCTGGCTCCGCCTTTGATGTCGTTCCTCGTGGGCCTCACAGATCACACGACAAGCCAGCCGCTGCCACCGCTACTAGGTTCTAGCCGAACCGTAATCGAATTTTCACTAAAATCTAACCATCGAAACAACGAACAAGGCACGCCGATGAACTACGCTCGATGATCTCGACAAAACTCACAAATCAATTTGGCGACAAGACGGAGTTGATTTCGATGCAATAGATGGCCGAAAATAGTTCTTCAATTTCTAGATGAATAGTCGTCCAATTTGGAAAACCAATTTTAGATCTAAGATGTGCTCGTTTAGAGCTTCAAATCGATATATAATTCGATGTAGTTTGTGGAAATTAAATTTTTGATTCGATTTTGAATTGCAATTGGATTTGAATTGAGAATTTGTATGCCATTGGGAAAGAGGAGCAACAGAAATAATTGTACGTATAGACAAATGAGAATAAGGAGTAGCTAGGGTTTATAACGAGGTATTTATAGGTAGATCAAAAATAGAGATGAACATGCACGATTTGATGGAACGATTAGCGACCCCAAAAGCCCGTTCTGCCTCCGAAACTAAAATGGGTCAACCCATATATCAAAATAGATGTTTTAAAATATTTTAAAATTAATGGAATATGTTTCAGGTCCAAATTCCATCATATGAAGAAGTTATGCTAAAATCAAGTTATTTCAAAATGATTTCAATTTAATTGATTTCTGGGCGTTTCGAGCCCGTACAACCTAACGACAAGTTCGATCATTACGAGACTTGAAATCCTACAATAATTCACCGTTATGGATCTGATGAAATTGGTTTCGTAGAAATCCGAGTCAGTGGCCAAAATGGCTATATTTCAGTTAATTAAATGAATTAATATTAAATTAAATTAAATCACCTTTCCATTCAATTATCATCATTTCCAATTTCTATCACTTTGGATTACTTAATAATTTAAAATCCTTTAAAACAAATTCTCTTATTAACTTATTTATTGGACATTTCACAATTTACGACATATAATTTCAATTTCAATTAATCCAGTAATTATAAATTTGAATTCCCAATAAATCCATTTATTTGTTTAAATCTTGTTATTCATGTCTTTTATTACAATAAGGATATAACTAACATTGGTTCATGATTTATTACATTAAGATCTTCAAATTTCATCTAAAATTTCTATTAACGTAACAATTAAATATTAAATTTCATTTGATTGCAATTAATCCAATTATTAAGTTAAATTCTAATAAATTTATAAATCTTGATTTCCATTCTTTTTATTCGACCCACTATCATACTATGAGTAAAGTTGGCATTATTCCATTTATTATCTTGATTTACAGTAACAAAATATTCAATTTAGATTTATTGCAATTGATTACCGAATTTTACTTAATACACTAAATAAATAAACAACATATATTAATTGACACCTAATTACTTTTATTTACATTTATAAGTTTTTCACTTACCAACATAGGTTATACGTACATATATAACACAAATTTTATTTCATTACCATTTATGATATCCTTTCATTACATACTTCAATATTTACATTTGCTTATCTTATATTGAATTCATAACCAAGTTGTAACAATTTAACTATTTCATTATTGGGGTTTCACTCCAATTGTCAAAAATTACTATTTTAATTACCATTGCTAGATTTCATTTTTAACATTCACTTCATTATAAATTAATTTTCTTTATTTCTTTCTAAATTTAATTACAAAAATCTTATTAAATTAACCAATTTAATTATCGAAATTTACGGGTCGTTACACTCTCCCCCACTAAGAACTTTTCGTTTCCGAAAAGGAAAAAGAAGGAAAAAGAAGGAAAAAGAAAGAATTGAGTAAATAATACATCCTATTTCGAAATATTAACTTTATAAACAAATAAATTTACAAAATTAATTAATCTAAATAAAATGTACCAATTTATAACCATTAAATCTTTTTATACTCAAATTATTAATGTTTAGAAATCATTTTTCAAAACTTTTCAAAGTCTAAAATTCATGAAGAATTTCGGCAGAGTCTCCTTTGTACGGAGAGACTCGGATGAAAATATAATATCAAATATAACAAAATATCACATTTATTTCCAAAATAATATATCCCAACATGGGAAAAACAATATAATAACGCTATAAAACCATAATCCGGGAACGTACCTATTTGTCAGGCAATTAACGCTTATTTATGAAACCAAAAGCAGTAAGAATTGCTTCCATAACCTGTATTTCACTTATATAATCCAAAAGGAGTTAATAATAATTATAAAATGAAATATTTAAAGTTGTTTCAATCAATAAAAAACAAATCAATACAAATAGAAACCATTATTTGCAAAGAAGCATACATCCATCACAGGGAATCAAAGTAATGAACCATTTATCCATAGTAAGCAAAACAAAAGGTTTGTTTTGGCCCAGAAACTTTTAATCATATAGAACGGCGAACAAACTACTAAGTGCACTATTTCCTCAACCACCTTAGGTACAACTCAATAGATTATTCATACATCTTATCAATTAGAAGTATCCTATCCCGAATAACCCAAAAGCTAAACAAACAATAAAATTCCAAGCAATAAATCAAGTTCATTCTTTTTAATTTCATTTCTTAATGATCATTTCTTTAGTTTATATTTATTTCTTGCAAAAATTCAATTTCCATTCACTCATTTATTACTTAATTTCATTTATTCATTTATTTATAGCATTCATGTGCAATTCAATTACTTAGCATATCAATACATTAACTTAAGTCTAAAATCATATATTTACCGTATTCATCTTTTCTACTTTTTTTTATTTATAAGAAGCTTCAACCATTTACTTAAGTTTACTCTCATTTATTTATAATACTTACATCTATTACATTAAATTAGTCTTATTTCAATCATAACTTAAGTTTATAACCACTATAACATCAAATTCTTATTTATAAAAGTAATTCATTGAACCTTTCTATTAAATAAGTCGTACTTGTAAATTTTCCATTACATTTTCTTGTTAGACATTTCAACTTTTGAATCTTTTGGTAAGTTATATATATGCTTTTTAAGAACGCAATTGAAAATTATACAAGTTTATCTTATTTCTTTTAATAAATTAAACGTTCAATAATCATATCTTTTGTTTTTATAGGTTACATATTTCAACTTTCTGGAAATTTCATTTATAACCTAGCATTTAATTCTTTTATTTTAATTAGAGGTTTCAATTATTAATTAGTTACATTCCATTTCACTACAATAATTGAAACTATTAATTAATGGAAACTTAAGAAGTAAATACCGGGTTAAACTTCAAATCATTTAAATAATAGATGGATGTATACACTTACAATTTATATATCCAATTATATTTAAAACAATTTGAAATTTGTATTTGTTTATCAAAATAAATCTGTAGTAAAACTCCTACAGTGGTCTTTCCACTTCGAAACTCGAAAATGAATGTCGATGATGCGTGCATTCATCATCGAAATTATTTTCCAATGACAGAGAGGGGAGTACAGAACTTATTTCTTTCCTAAAATTTCTTTAAAACAATTCTTTCAAATCATTTTGAAATATTTATGTCAGAAAATACTTCTAATATTATTATTATATCCCAAAATTATTCGAAAGAAATTTTCAAAAACCCCGGAACTAAAGTTCTAAATTTCCAAATTTCATTTATCTTAATTTTTATGTCTTATTTCCAACCTATATTCATAAATTTTACTACATAACAACCAATATATTACAACCAAATATATATCATTTATTAAAAAATTATTTTATATATAGAAAATATAATAGGCAAAATTATTTCATTTACCTATATTCAAAACAAATATTGTGTCGGTCTATCCTATCAAGTGCTTAGAAATCCCTATTGATGTCATAGCGTCCTATGCATCAACCAGAATTTATAAATACAAAACAGAACAAATTAACAAAATATTAAAAACCCTTTATAACACTACAAAAATGCTCCCTCATGTGTATATATATATATATATATATATATATATATATATATATATATATATATATATATATATATATATATATATATATATATATATATATATATATATATATATATATGCTCAGCGACTCATCATAGGGTATTACTACCCTATTAATAAAGAGTCAGACCCCACAAAGCTAAGGTTTATCGCAAAACCAAAGCTCTGATATCAAATGTAACATCCCGCATTTTTGTACTCTTAAGCGGACACACATGCCAACTCAAACCAATACAGAAGGGCAGATTGTTATGGGGTAAATAAGAATAAGTGGAGAAAAAAATAGAATCTTGCAGCGGAACGACAAAATATAATAATCAAATAAATAGTTCATGAACCTGTTTTATAAAACATATGATTATACTAATACAATACATATTAGAGTTACGCATACCAGAGAATATTAAATAATGCAGCAGAACAGTGTGGATGCAGTGGAAAAATATAATAAATAATAGTAATACAATCTTCGACTTCATCCTTCAAAAATAAAGTCTTCAAATGCTGAAATGCTCAGGCTGACCCGAGCGAATTGAAAAGACAAAACACTCGAGTCAGAACTAAAAGATCTTATGCGAGTCAAATCAACAGAAAGAAATATGAGCGGAATGAGTCAGAGATGTTACGGTATTTGACATCTCCTATCCAGTGTCTAACGTGAGTGTAGTAACTTAAGAGATGCTCGAGATTCACATCCCCTAAGGATCCATTAAACTATTTACTATGTATTAATATAAGCTATTATAATAATGTCTAATAGTAAAATAAACTTACTTTAAAATAGCGCTAAGGAGTGACCCAATATTCCCCTTAACACATAAATAGTGCCAACAGTCTATATAGTAATGTAACACCACCTAATCGGGAGGCTACCAGAGAATACTCTATAGGTACGACACAAACCAAATTCGTACAAGGCGCAGGGTTGGTGACACGACACAACTAGGCAATGTCAGGGTAGATATACTGATTACGCTTCCGGGTCGGTGGTAACGCGTAGCAGCTACTATCGCCCACTTCGAGCCACACCCCCAAATCAAAAATCAAAATGGCCACTGAATCAATCCAAAAGTCAGAGCATAATATCGAAGGGATGTGTTCGATCAAAGGAGCTACCTCATTAGCCCGTCAATCGCTCTTGTTTTAGCCACCTTATGCCAACTCCCGAGAGTCCGGTCCACGTATATACCTCAATAGAATGTCGCCACCATCCAACTTCATTCTGCAATGTCCACAACGTACATAGTTGTTAAAGTGGTTTTCGGAGTTGGCAGAGAGTACGACAACTTCCGATCCCACTCTCTTTAACAACCAAACGTTATTATAACCCGCGGTCATTTTCAAAATAGTTTATACTTTAAAACCAAATATCATTGCCTTTCCAAGCCCAAATCAATACGATATCATTTTCATTTCAAATATATCCTTTTCTAAAATCATAACACTTTCAAAGTTATAACTTTTCGAAATCAAAACACTTGAATATAACACTTTCAAAATATAATACCTTGAAAGTCATAACTTTAAAACATAACGTCCACAACTTAAATGGTTTAAATATTTAAAATACTTTATATAATAAAATAGCTTCTTCAATTTCATAGATCAATTCCAAAACAACTCGAATTTCTAAATTTTAAATTTAACCAAATCCCAAATCATAAATTTCAATTCAATTCGGTTTCCAAATAAACTATTCCAATTTAGATCGATTTCAAAAAGATTTGATCCACGAATAAACCATTCCAAATTCAATATATTTCAAACTTTAAGCATTTAACAATTTCAAAACTAAGTTTGGTAATTACGATTCAACCATCCAATTTCCTATTATTTAGTTTTGAAATATTTTACATAATAAATCCATTATCATTTAAATAAAACTCAAATTACAAATAACTAATTATTTCCTTCAATTTATTTATACTTGAAATATTCATTTATTTCACCTTAAACCAAAACTAAGTTATAAAAATCATACCTTCTAAAATTTCAAATTTAACAAATTTCACCTCAAACTTATTAGAGTTTAATTCTTAAATAAATTCAATTTTAAATAAATTCAATTTTAAATAACTTTCAATTTTATCTTCCAACCATAATTTATTTAAATCATTATAAACTCTATATTAAAATATAGTTTAAATACTTAACCATATTACCTTCAATAAAAATCAAACTTATTACTAAGCTTATTCTATATTGAAAACAAATTATACACAGCTCAAAATCAGGAATAAAATACATTTATATAATATCTAAAATCAATATTTATCTAAAATCAATATTTATCTAAAACCATATATTTCTTTACAAAACCATATAAATCATTTCAAAATGTTTTTATATATAGACCACGGTGTCTGTATATAATTTTCTATCCTATGATCAAGTGATATGGATATTTATCACTTCAATCCGAAATTTATAATATAAATATGGTTATATATCATTTCAAACTACAATCCCGAATGAAATAAAAATACATAACAACTTACAGTTTATAACAATATAAAATACAACATCTATTCATCCAATATCAATCATCAAACATTTATCACAATCATCATCCAATTCAATCAATAACATCAATATAGAACAGTTAATAAATAATAGGTATTTGCTGGCAGTTTATATTAAAAAATAAATTAAATAACTATTTTATCCAAATAAATTCAAATGAACTGAGATGATGATTCAAAATATGCCAAACAGTCATAAATAAATTTCTAATCACATCATAAATCAATTTAACAAACATAAGAAATTTTAAAAGTTGTGAGTGGGTTAAACACTCAACTTTTCGAATCTAAATTGAATTTAAATCCAATTTAAACCCAAAATTCAAAAAATCCCAGTATCCGTCCAAACCAAAGTCGAAAAGTCCGGAATTTTGATAGGATTGCAGCGGAGAAAATCGTTTGTAAATCAGCCTTCGCATGAAGAAGTTACATACGTTAGAACACTATAAGATTTATAATTAAATTTAAATAAACAAGATTAAATAAATTTACCCCTAGTTCACACGTCAGCGTCTCCTAAAAGCATGCTACAGGAGCCCTACCACCGGGGAACAGAAAACGCACGGCCTCACCAAAATTCACGTCGCCCCTTGGACTCTGACACGCCGTGCCATTGGAGGCTGGCTCTACCTTCGATGTCGTTCCCCCTGGGCCTCATAGATCGTGCGACTAACCAGCCGCCATCGCCATTACTAGGTTTTGGCCAAACCCTAATCGAATTTTCATGAAAATCCGACCGTCGAAACAACGAACAAGGCACGTCGATGAACTATGCTCAATGATCTCGACAAAACCCACAAATTAATTTGGCGATCGAGCGGAGTTGATTTCGACGCAATGGATGGCCAAACATAGTTCTTCAATTTCTGGATGAACAATCATTCAATTTGGAAAACGAATTACAGATCTGAGATGCGCTCGTCAAGAGCTTCAAAGCGATATATAACTCGATGTAGTTTATGGAGATTAACACAAATTTTATTTTGTTACCATTTATGATACCATTTCATTACATACTTCAATATTTACATTCGCTTATCTTATATTCAATTCATAACCAAGTTGTAACAATTTACACTATTTCATTATTGGGGTTTCACTTCAATTGTCAATAATTAGTTTTTATTACCATTGCTACATTTCATTTTTAACATTCACTTCATTATAAATTATAAAGTTTTTATTTCTTTCTAAATTTAATTACAAAAATCTTATTAAATCAACCAATTTAATTATTGAAATTTACGGGTCGTTACATCGATGGTTAGCCAGACGTTAGTGTTGCACTCTTTTCAAGTAGTCAATAAGATGATCATGACTGATGTCAAACTAATATTTCTTTTTCCTTTACAGCTGCAACCCCACGCCACGAAGGCGTGCATTTCAAAGAAGTGGTACGGATCCTCCAAGAAGACTCTAGTGAAATGAGGGAGATCGACTCGGTTCTAATGGATAGGAATTTGAGACTTGTTGGACTGATTGAGCGAAACCAGAGTATATGGCTCGAAATTATAATTTCAAGATTCCCGAAGGTAAAAGAAAAGGCAAGGCAGCTGCTTTTAAACGTCCCAAATTTGTGAGATGGAAATTTGTGGTCATGTCTCCACCCGTTCTCGGAATTATAATTTCGAAGGCTTCTCCCCCATGAGTGGAAAATCTTTTCGAAGGGCTCGCTGATATCCCAATCTCGTATTACGTGTCGCTTCAGGATAATGCCGGGTTGGATGAACTCCAGCATGCTTTAGACTTAAGCGAGTCTCTTCCCACTAGTGTGGCCGACACTTCCGCTTGGTTGGGGGGTTGCACATAGATATACACTCACGGCATTACACTATTCTTGACCATACGTTGCTCACTTTGGGAGATTACTAACTCTATTTTCCTTTTACTTTGCAGATACAATGTCCGGCTGAGGCTCATTGTTAGGGAGTCTTCGAAAAGCTCGCCAATCTTCAACATATTATGAGCCTCATAGAGGAGAGGCGGATAGGGACTATGACCGTGGATACTCTAGTCAGGAGCAAAATGACAGAGATCGGGAGTATAGACATCGGTCCTGATCTCATCCTCTCCTCCTAGAAACCCTATACAGCCTCCTATTTATGCCTCACGTCGTCTTGAAATTTCATGGAATGGGCCGTCTTCTCACATTTCAAGGCCTGAAACTCGCCATCATAGAACTGAAATGATGGCTCCCATAATTGCAGAGAAGGTCCCTACCGAGCTTATAGGGGAATGGGCAATTAAACTTGCCCAATTGAAGAAAGATTTTCAAGATATCTGCTTTGATGGTCATATTTTCCGCCCGCACTTAAAGAGAATTCTAGTGGAGGCTGAGAACACAATGCATGATTACATCCACGACATTTACTCTCGGTACAAGGAGTAGGGGAAGGCCGTAAAAAAAGCATCGAAGCTGGCCTTTGAGGGAGCGACCACCATTGAGAATTTAGAGAATGAGCTTGCTCAGAAGGACCGTATTATCAAGGTGCTCAATACTGAAGCTGAGTCCTCCCAAAAATTAGAAATGGAGGACCTTAAAAAGGCCGACGAGGCCAACTCGGCCATTGAGAGGATGAGGCAATCACACTATGCCTTGGTGGAGGAAATGAGTCATAGGAACACCATCGTTACTGCTGAGCAGGATGCGTCCCTTAAAGAGCTTAACGAGCTTAAGTCCAAACTTTCTAAAATCATTAAAGAGAGGGTGACGCCAACACCGCAGCACAGGAGGCATGTGATCAAGCCGTGGTGCTTCAAGGTGAATGAGATGTGGTAGGGCTAAGGTTCACGTGGTGGAATGTGAGGTTGAGGAGAAGGTTCGGATGGCTGAATCTAGGCTGGAAGCTGATTAGAAGATCTTCTCGCCATCTACAACTCTAACGTGCTGAAACATAGAAATTTGGCCTGGTTCGAAAATTATTCGACACATCTTTATAACGGTTGGAGCCAATTAATCGAGAAGGAAAAGGCGGTGCATCTAGGTGAATCATTCGACGAGTTCGAGTTCGAGAATCGCGGACTGACTGAGGATGAAAGGAAGATTCTCCATGAGTCAATGATTTCACATGAAAGGGAGAAACTCAGCGCCCCACACCCGGAGATTGGGGAAAGTTCAGATGTTGAGCATCACGCTACAAGCCTTGAGATTCCTGCTCCACTTCAATCTGAACTTGCACTAGCGGTTGATCCCCAGTCTATCCTAGCCTCTAATCCGGAACAGCCGCAGCTATCCCCTGTTAAAGAGTACACATCCAAAGCCGCTCAGTCGTTCGTGAGCCAAACTAAGAAAGGTACTCTGAACATATCTCATGTGCGTTCGAAATAAGGAACATGTCTTGAAGCGTTTACTAACGGTCTCTCTTCTTTTTCGTCCAGTGATTGGATTTACACTGGTGGTGCCTCCTGCAACTCAAGAATCACACCAAGTGCAGGAGGCCATTATTACTGAAGCGACTACCACAACAACGACTGCGTCGATCGATGGAATGCAGGGGGAGCACTTTCCTCGACGAACAGATGTTGAATAAACTACTTAGTCGCCACAGTGACCCCTTTGCGGACCTACCATTTGTCATCAGTAGACTCACGCCTGCCACTGACTCTTCAATGCAGACCACCGATGCCCTCATCATGGCTCAAGCAACTCGCGAAGAAGAGATATTGGCCGAAATCAATGTTGAAATGGTGGCAGCGACACACGGTGGTAGCTTTGGAGGTGGAATGGCGGCGCCTCGCCCGGCTCCGCTGAAAATGATATCACCTGGTAGTACAATTGTTGATACAGTGCACCCATTCCGCCCCTCGTAGTAGATCCACTCCCCTGACTCCACCGGCAGATTGTATTCCCGTACACTCGAGCTCGGAGGAGGACGTTGAGATCATGCTCCCTCCTGGACACCATCCGCCAAAAGGCAATAGCTCAAAGCGGAAAATCATTAGCGGCTCCAGTGAGTCCACGTCGAAGAGGAAACCGAAAAAGAAAAGGAGTAGATAGGCCTCTTTGACACATTTTTGGATAGATAGAAATTTGTTTTCGCTTTCCTTTTGAAGGCCGTGTATAGATGCGGGTTCGTCCCCTGCTAGTAGGAATTTTGGAAAAACCTATACATGAACTTTATTTACAGTTAGTTGAAATGAAATTTTGTTTTTGGCTTCAACTTTATCACTGTCTTTTATGCTTCGGTGTTCCAACATTTGAATTTCAACATAGTGCCCTGCGGAGTTTAAACCTTTGATTCATGTTTGTTTTTATTTTCCAAGTCCAGAGGTCACAAACACAAGTCATGACCGGGGATTATGTAGAACTTCGATGTTGCACTGCTTCAGTCGAAGGTTGACACTTAAGCCATGCCCCCATTTCGGGGGATGAGTTGCAAAGATTGGCTAGCGATCGCATTTCGCCTTATTTGCCGGGTTTAACGTCGTCGAATCGATGCTAACACCGTGTGAGTTGAGTGGTCGGATCCTACTTGCTCACTTTACAACGATCACATCCGCTCTTCGTGGATTTGTATTTGAACTTCGACGGTCAATCACACCTGTTTAAGTTTTTAAGTATGTGTCTATGCTCTGGGGACTTAAGTTGTCTTTCGAGCAGTCAATCACACTCGAGTTATGTTTATAATCGGACCACGCTCTGGGGACATAGAGTTATTTACGGTCGACTCCATGGTTTGCATTCTGGGAATCCGAGGATAGTCGACATTTGTACTCTGGTTCGCACTCTAGGAACTTGACGTTAGTGTTTCTATCTCAACTCGTGCTCTAGGAGTTTAGAGATTACGTTTATACACCAATTCGCACTTTGGGAATTTGGAGTTGATGTTTATACTCCAGTTTTCACTTTGAGAATTTGGAGTTGGCCGACAGATGGTCAATCCATCTGTTCAGGGTTTTAGGATTTCATTCGCACTCCAGGAACAATGGATTTATCGGTATTGTGGATGGTCAGTTCACATCCACCCCCAGTTAGCAAGTGAGGTCGTTAGATGGACGAATCCATCCTCCTCGAACATGGTTAGGATACGGCCGAAGTCGTTAGGCGGAAGAGTCCACCCTCTTCGAAACCGTATCTATGAGTTTATATTCCAACTCGCACTCTGAAAGTTTGGAGTTAGTTAATGGATTATCGTGTATCAATCCTTTTTAGCTTTAGTGTAGTTACTTTCCCCCGAGCTCGGGTTTCACTTAGCGAGTGGCTGGGTATCACAGCCACTCCTTTTTTTCATAAATTCCGACGTATGGTGGAACTTGGCTCTTCGTGCGTCATGATGGTTGTAGGCCTCATTAAACAAATCTCAGCTCTGGCTCGAAGAGATGGACATTTATTGCTGAAATGAGAGAGTACAGAAAAGTCAAGCTGCCTTATTACAAATTCAAATTTCAAAATGCAGAAACAAATTACAAATGAAAAATAGATTAAAGTAAATGAAGCATGTCATGTGTAGTAACGACGGAGACCCTCGCTGTTCCACGCTCTTGGTAAAGTATGACCGTCAACGGTTGATAACTTAAATGTGTCATCTCCGAGTTTTCGTTCAACCGCATAAGGTCCTTCCCAAGTGGGTTTCATGTGTGAAGGAACCAGATAGATTCTTTTGAGAATGAGATCGCCAAGTTCAAAGGCTCGGGGTTGAATCTTAGCATTGTACAATCGGCCGACTCGACTTCGATATGCGGCTTCCCTCAAATCAGCCTCTTCACGCTTCTCATCCAACAAATCGAAGGATTCAACAAGTCATATGGCATTTGTCTTTGGATCATAATAAGGTACACGATGAGAAGATACTTCCATTTCGACTGGAATAATGGCTTCTGAAGCATATGATAGAGAGAATGGAGTGTGTCCGGTTGCGGACTTGTGGGTTGTCCGGTAAGCCCATAAAGACATAGGAAGTTCATCAACCCACTTGCCCCTCGCCTTTTCCAATCGCTTCTTCAGAATAGACTTGATAACCATATTAACAGCTTCAACTTAGCCATTCGCTTGAGGGTATGCAACTGCAGAGAATTTCTTGTGGATGTGGAATCGTTTCCAGAAATCATTGAATTCAACACTATCGAACTGGGTTCCGTTATCAGTGACAATGGTATGTGGAAGACCAAATCGGAAGATAATGTTGCGAACTACAAATTGATCACCTTTTTAGTCATGATTGTAGCAAGAGGTTTAGCTTCAGCCCATTTGGTAAAGTAATCAACTGCGATGATGGGGTACTTTGCACCACCTTTGGCCAAAGGTAGAGAGCCAATGATATCGATACCCCATACTACAAACGACCATGGACTGACCATTTGGGCTATCTCAGTAGGTGGGGCTCTAGGAATTTGAGCATGTTTTTTACATTTATCACATTTCCTTGCATAGTCTGCTGCATCACGATTCACAGTTGGCCAATAATACCCATATCAGAGTACTTTCATAGGGAGAACTTGCCCCCGGTGTGATCGCCACATTCTCACTCATGTGCATCATGTAATACTCGTTTAACTTCATCGTGCGCGATACACCAAAGGAGAGGAACAGAATATCCTCTTCTATACATGCCTCCATTTTGAATGTTGAACTGCGAAGCTTTTCGAAGAATCTGTCTCTTTTCACTTCTACGCTAAGGCAGCGTTCCATGATTGATGTAATTTCGGTACGAAGTCATCCATGACTCCCTACTGGGAGTGATTTCAAACACAAAATCTGCCTGCATCTATGCTTGGAGAAGATAACGTTTCTACTGGAATGAGTCCCATCTGTTGTGCTTCGCCCGTGCTTGCTAACTTTGCCAACGAATCAGCCTTTTGATTGCGCTCACAGGGTATGTAGAAGATGGTATAATAATCAAACTGGTTAAGTATTTCCTGGACTCAAGCTAGATAAGCAGCTAGTCTTCGATCCTTTTCCTAATATTCACCCCGAACTTGACATATAACTAATTGTGAATCATAATAAACTTCCACAGCAACAATTGTCAAATCGTGAGCGAGTTTCAATCCACCAAGCAAGGATTTCTATTCAGATTCATTATTGGTCGCACGAAAATCAAATTTCAGGGCATAGCATATGGATCGGCCTTCATGGTTTTCAAGTACTACTCCAGCATCCGAGAACGGATCATTTGATGCACCATCAGTACGCAGCTTCCAGATATATTCGTGAGATTCATTGGTTTCAGGTAAGTCCTCTAGGACGGTGAATTCAGCTATGAAATCCGTTAGGACCTGTCCTTGAATAGCTCACCTCGGAGTGTACGTGATATCAAACTGGCTCAGCTCAATGTTCCACTTGAGTAACCTACCAGACGTCTCAAGCCGCGTAAGGACCTGTCGCAATGGCTGATCGATGTAAACAGTGATAGAATGAGCTTGGAAATATGGACGGAGCTTCCTTGAGGCAATAATGAGACAATAAGCCAATTTCTCTAGCTTCGGTAATTTCTCTCAGCTTCGGTTAACCGTTTACTAACATAGTAGACCGGATTCTGCACTCGGCCTTGCTTTTGAACTAAGGCAGCACTGATTGCGTTTTCTGATACCGTCAGGTAAAGGTATAATTTCTCATGGTCGATGGGCATTGACAAAATCGACGGTGTGAAGAGATGTTGAATCATTGCTCGGACTGCGCCTTCACACTCCATGGTCCATTCAAAGTTTTTATCCCTTTTCGGATAAGATCAAAGAAGGGAATGCAATTGTCGGTGGATTTTGAAATGAACCTGCTCAATTCTGCTACCTTCCCGTTGAGGTTCTAGAATTGCTTTGTGGTTCTTGGAGTTTCAAGATTTCTGATTGCCTAGATCTTTTTGGGATTTGCTTCGATTCCTCGAGCATTGACGATGAACCCATGGAATTTTCTGGATGTAACTCCAAAATAACATTTCAGTGAATTGAGCTTCATCTTGTACTCTCGAAGGATGCTAAACATTAACTCCAAGTCTATAACATGATCAGTGGAGAATCGTGACTTTACTAGCATGTTGTACATATATACTTCCACGGTCTTTTCGATTTGGTTGGCAAAAATTCGATTAACTAGTCGTTGGTATGTTGACCCAGCATTCTTGAGTCCGAAAGGCATGACTTTATAACAGTAGAGTCCCCGATTGGTCACGAAGCTGGTGTGTTCTTGGTTGGGTAAGTGCATGAGTATCTGGTTGTAACCGAAATAAGAATCCATAAAAGATAGTACCTCGTGCCCAGTAGTTGAATCTACGAGCTGATCAATTCGGGGAAGTGGAAAATGTCTTTCGTGCAAGCTTTGTTCAAGTCAGAATAATCAACACACGTCCTACATTTCCCATTCAGTTTTTGGACAAGTACGGGGTTGGATACCCACTCCAGGTATAAGGCATCTCGGATAAATCCATTCATTTTCAACTTATCGACCTCTTCTTTAAGGGCGGCAGGTCTCTCTGGATCCATACCACGCCTTTTCTGCTTGAACGGGATACACAACGGGTCAATATTCAGGGTGTGGCTCGCGATGGCCGATGAGATCCCATACAAGTCAGAATGTGTCTAGCTGAATACATCGATATTCGCTCAGAGAAATTAAATCAATTCACCTTGCGTTTGTTTTCTTAACTGAGATCCAACCTTTAGCATCTTGGAATCGTCATCATCGTCGATCGAGACATCGATTGTCAGTTCAGTCGGGGAAGCTTGATCATCTTTAGATTCATCTTTACTTTCAGTGTCTCTCGGGTCAAGATCCCTTTGGAATTGGTTGGGGTGCCCGGGCCTGGGCCCAGCCACCAATTGTCGATTATTAGTAAAAACGGACGCAGGGATATTCCTCTATTCCCTTCCCTTTCTCCTTTTGCTACGCCCCACGCAGCTTAGCAACATAACAGTCTCGTCCAGCAGCTTGATCTCCTTGAACAATTCCAACCCCATGATCGGTGGGGAACTTTAGAGTCAAGCACCATGGGGCAATGGTTGCCCTGTATTCAGAAAGGGCCGGTCAACCCAAGAAAGCATTATGAGGGGAGTCTATAGCCAACACAACAAACTGCAATATCTGGACCCTTCGGTGTTCCCCAACTCCCAACTCCATTGGTACTCCAGTGGGTATAGTAGCACTCCTATTGAAGTCGCTGATTCGAGACTAGTAGGGTTTCAAGTCTTTGGCTTCCATTTTCATTTGATCGTATGCACGTTTAAACAAAATATTGACAGAGCTTCCACTTTCAACCAAGACCCTCTTCATCCAAGCAGGACCTACCTGAGCAGATATGACAAGTGGATCAATAGTGGGGGATTTGACCTTATCAGCTTCTCTGTTTCGGAATACGATGTCATGGGTCATCATCTTATGTTGTTTGGCTGGAGCCCCATCATCACAACTACAACAACACTCGAAGACTGCATGCCTTATAGAGCTGGCATATGACTCCATTTCCCTTGAACTTCGGTCTACTGGGTGAGGACGACTACTTATTATATTTACCACCAACCTCCTGCCGATACGGGTAGGTTCCTCCTGTCTTTCCTGGTTTGGTACATAATTCTGAGTTGTTGGGCCCGCACCTCCTAATTGCGGCGCCCGCACAAACTGATCCAACTTCCATTCACGTATCAGCTTTTCAACGAGGTCTTGTAAATAACAACACTCGTTCGTATTTGAAGAGATAAAAATGAAGAATAGAAATGTAAAACGAGAATTTTCTAACAAACACTTCAAAAACAGAAATGAAAGCGCGTAGAAACATAGCTGTTTAGAGTGGTTCGTTATTTTGCCTATGTCCATTATGAGGTTTAATGACTTTACTGATATTCACTTGCTAATTACAACTGATTTCAATGGATTACAGCGGATTATAATTTTGAAATTCGAGTAAAACAGTAGCTATGAAATGCAAAGTTCAATTCGATAGAGATTGGACGTCAAAAAGACAAAAAGATCCTTCTTCTATAGGCCATAGGGCTCTATTTATAGGCATATGAGGCTAATATCTCACTCAGATCTTGGAAGACTTCTTCTGGCACGTGGGTGGGCCCACGCGATCGATCCGGTGAAGTTTCGGCCCGATCCGTTATCAGTACGAACGAATTTCGTATCGATCAAGATTTGACCCAATCGAGTCGAAACTTGGCATGAACCCTCCTTAGGTCGTACGTAAGCTTCTGTGAAAATTTCATGGCATTTGGACTTGTGGTTTGCAAATTATGATCGATATGAATTGGCGTTCTTTAGTGGGCTGCTCTGTTCAAATCGATGCCTTAACATCAATTATTTCGAATCGATATTAGGCACGTGCTCTGGAGATGACGTGGTGTGTGATTTCTGGATCGATCCGATCTTGGCGCCAAGTCGACCAAATCGTCCCCATATTTTCTCCTAGTTCATATCGATGCTGCTGCCTTGTTCGCATCGATGAAGGATGAATGGTTCATATCGATGAAAGTTCCTTAGTTCGTATCGATCGATATGCTTTGTTCGTATCGATTGGTTTTGCTCTATTCGCATCGATTATGTATGATATGATTCGCATCGGTGGGAGGTGTGCATTTCGTATCGATCGGTGATGGATCGATACGAAGCGAGTTTAAGATTGAACGATACGAAACAGACGGCAATGCCACTTGCCGATGGATACAAAGTAGGATATGGACACGAAGCGGACTTTATTTTAATGATATGAACCAGAGATTGACCGATCGATGTGAAGTGGTATGAAAAGGATGGATATGAAACAATAGTTAGTGAATGATTCCAACAGCCGAAGCTTGATCGATATGAACGATAGAGGCTCGTTCGATACGAACAACGGAGGCTCGATCGATACGAACAACACTGTTTTCCTGGTCGATATGAAACTGTGCACCTCTGATCAATTCGAATCTCATCGGTACGAAGTTGGGTCTTCCTTGACTGCTTGATGGATACGAAATCAATCAATGTGAAATAGTGGGTTGATTTTCCTTAGCTTGTATTAATCGTATCTTGAGCATATTAACTCCGATTTACTTGAAACATAGAACGTTGGCTTTCATAGCTTTTTTTTGACATGTCATATCAATTATAGCTTGATCTAGACTCAGACAAAATTCATCGAAATCCACAGTGAACCTGTACTTATCCGACACTCGGGATAAGCAATCCTTGTTTTCATTCAATTCCTTGATATCTCGTCTTTGCCAAGAGGCGGGATAACACTAAAGATTCATGAATACGAGTTTTAAACCATTAGGAGCCTAAGTGTATCAAAATAAAAGGCAACACCATTACTATCATGCAGCTAATAGATTATCATTGTAGCTGTTGTAATTAATAAGTCGATATATGTTTGACTTTATAAACAAAAAGAGACTAAAAATGACAGTTTCATGATATTTCTCATTTAACACAAATTACAATAATAAGAAGCTTAATATTTGTTAAACACTATTAATACATAAAAGAAGTCATATATATTAGCTATTATAAGCTGAAGACAACATGATATAAAAATTATGATCAAACTCTACCGATTACTCTAATCATAATCAAGTCAACCAATTTACAAACTTAAATAATCATTTCATCCATCACGTATTTTCGATTCATATTGATTTTTAGGGTAATTTACACAGTTGTTGAACATTATTAAACTATGTATTTGTATTATATATGCTAATGCAGATTGTATTTGTAAGTAGCTTACCATTTTACTTCCAGTAACTAAATAGATAAAAGCTAAGGCAATGTAAAAAATTCGGAAATGTAGAACTAACAACTAATTACATACAAATAAATTTTCAAACATTCAATTCTGAACATAATTATCAATAAATAGGGAAAAAAGCCATTGATGTTAGTATTTGCACGAAAATTGGTCACAAACCAAGAAGCAGTGAAAGCACTAGTGTATATACGCTGATCCTCAATATACAAACATAGATCTCAGATCCAGATTAAGTAGAGAAAAAATATGAAGAAATAGAAAATTTAAAAAATGTAAGAAAGCAAGAAAGAACAAAATATTTATATTGGTTCGGCTATCTCCGGCCTACATCCACTTTGAATCAATCCTTTATCCCTTTTTTACTGTAAGTACAACTACAAGCCTTTGAAAATCAATTGCAAAAATGGCAGAGTTACGCTTAGGAGAGAAGAAAAAGATCCCTTTTTAGTTGCCATAGGACTGCTATTTATAGGTGTATATCCGAAAATTCCTTCCCAAAAGCCTGGAATACCTCTTCTCATGCGCATTTGGGCCCGAATGATCGATCCAGAGTGATTTGTGACCGATCCAAGTGTAATTCGTATTCCCATATAGTCCAATCAAGTTGGGATCGATCATGGGGATTCTTTGGTGCATCAGGAAGCTTCTACGAAAATTTCATAGCATTTGGACTTGTAGATTTTGAGTTATGATCGACGCAAGTTTGAATTTGATGAAGGCTGTCGTGTTCCCATCGCTTCTGTT
The DNA here is from genome assembly GCA_030765085.1 of Allium cepa. NCBI lineage: Eukaryota > Viridiplantae > Streptophyta > Magnoliopsida > Asparagales > Amaryllidaceae > Allium > Allium cepa. Next base: position 178,570,947 of record CM060946.1, read on the forward strand.
CGCATCGCTTGATGGATACGAACTAAGGGTTTTGCTTTTGACTTTGGTCGATCAATATCTTGAGCATACGAACTCCGATTGACTTAAAATTTGGAATGTTGACTCTCATAGCTTTGTTTGTCGTGTCATGTTAATTGTGGCTCGAACTGGACTCAAGCATTAACCTATGTATAACCGATCTCCAGGACGAACATTTATCTTCATGTTCTTAGTGTCACGACCTTGCCAAAAGGCAGGATAACATTTGCCCCCTAAAACATGCCTTGTGGTAAGAAGGCGTGTTTTGAAGCTTTAAATCCAACATCCAAAGTCCATATTCCATCCATAGCCATACGATCCGATTCATAATCCAACCTATTATCAACCCATCCTATCCAAGTGCCATAGCCATATCTAAGTTCGCGACAGCATCGAGTCGACGTCCGATTCGGAGTCCAGTAACCAAATCCTTAGACAATTCCATAGCTATCCAAACTCGTCAACCGAGTCATAATCCATCAGTATCCAATGACCAATAATCGAATTCAAGACCTCTCTGGGCCGATATCCAAATCCAAGACCACTTCGGGACCCTTAGCTGAATCCTTAGCTCTTCATAGCCAATATCAATCCTCTTTGGGATCTTACTAAGTGCAATCCACACTCGACGACCTGTATTAAGCAATGCCTTAGTGTTCTTGGTTCAGTGTTCCTGAACGCCGAGTAATGCCACAGCTTAAGTCATAAACCGAATCTTGGTCACTCCAGACCCTTGCCAAGTATAGTCCATACCCGACGACCTGAAATAGTAACCGATAATATTGAGCCTAATTCCTAGGTGGAATCCTAGTCTCTCCGGACCTATGCTGAGCATAGTTCATCCTCGACGACCTGAATAAGCCGATTCACCACGTTTGGACGAAGTGACTTTCCCCTTGCTAGGCATAATCCATACCCAACGACCATTTACCAAAAACCAGATAAAATCCAACAAAAATCTAATCCGAAATCTAGATTAAATCAGAACACCAAAAATCCATACCAGAAATCCAAACCAATATCCAAACCAAAAAAACAGGCATCCAAATCAATGTCCAAACTAGAAAACAAACAAAACAAGGAATTCAGACCAAACTTCGAATCCAAAGAAGAAAAAGCAAATGTCCAAACCAAAAAAGAAAAAGAGGATTTCACAAACTAAAGCGTCACGGTTTATCATCATCTCAGAGCATGCCTAGGGGCTATCTCCATTCCGATACATGAGTAAGTGACTTAACTGTTTGCCCAAAGTTTGCTACTTATTCCCTATCGTCCCTGTCAATTGATAACCAATCTTCCATCATTCCTGGGCCTTGTGCCATCATCATTTGAAGAGACAGTGGCTGCTCCTGTTCCACTGCTACATTCTAAGTTCCAACATATTGTCGTAGTTGACTCTTCCTTACATGCTCCTCGATTATATCCTTTAGATTCCTACAGCTGTTGGTATCATGCACGTCCAGGTCATGAAAGAAACAATGCCTTTCGGATGCCCTCTCACATTCTGAGGGTTCCCTCCTTGCCAGCCTTCGGTAAGGAAGGCGATCCCGAGTCTCCCTAAATATTTGTAGCAAAGTTTTATTCAATCCTGTGTAAGTGGAGAATTTAGGCTCTCCCCAGTGTTTCCTTTCCTTTGCCAGAGTTGTGATTAAACTTCCTCTTTCCTTTATTCTTATCCTTACCCGAGCTTCCGCCGGATGGTTCTCCACCCTCAACCGCGTTCTCTTCCTTTAACTTCATATCCGAACATGCATCTTCCCGTCGAATCGAGTCAAGAATGCCCTGAATGATTCTCCTATCCTTTGCTTCATCGACATTTGTGTCATTACATTTTCAACCTTTTGATGTAAACCCAAAACTACTTCAAAAACCTATCCACCGATTCCGTCTATGTCCTGATAGAACCATCTTCCAACTGCCGGAACCACATAGCAGCTATATCCGTCAAGTATAGAGGGAAACACCGGGCCATAATTTCCTTTAATGCCTCCAACACTTCTATATGTCTTGTGTACCTCATCAAGTGATGGTAGGATCAGCCTTGCCGTTGTATGCCTCCAGAGTAAGCAACTTGAACTCTGGTGGATTCCGAGCCATCCTAATGTCATGGGTAAATGGACTCCTATTTAATCCTTCCAGATCTCTGTTTGTTAAGCCTCCACGCATAGTTCACCTGATAAAATCAGGTAATCCAATGTTGTCCACCAAGGATTGCCCCCCGAGGCCTCGAGGGAATTCTGATACATACTCTTTATCACGTACTCTTGTGCTCCTGCCAGCATCTTGTTTATGGTATCACCTTGTATCCCTCCATGATTGGTCTATCATTACATGGTGGTGTGCCCCCAAGTCTAGATCTATCCAAATTGCTAACTGTGTGTTGACTGAGGCTATGCCATGTTGAGCTACTCCATCTGATTGCCTGTTGGGTCCTTCTATTCCACCTTCGTGGATTTGAACTTCTGAAGCTCCAACTGTTCCTGCCTTTCCAAACTGTGTGAAAAGGTTCTTCATCATATCCTTCTGCCTTTTCAGCAATTCTTCCTGCATAGCTCCCATCATCATCTCCATCTCGTTCCTGTTGATGAAAACTGAGGCCTGATTCGCTCCTAAGGAAGCCTCTTGACTTCCCTCTTGATGTTCCTTTGTGGAATGTCTTTCTAGCTGATTGCCTAACAGTGGTTCCTTTTAGATCTGATCCTTTAACTTTCCAAACTTGAATTCCAAACCAGAGTTCAACTCTCAGTGAAAGCACCAAAGTGTTTGCACCAAAAATGGTCACAAACCTCTGAAGTAGAAAAACCATCAGTGTATATACACAGATCCCCAATATCCACACACATATCCAGATTAAGTAGAGAACAAAAATGAAAAAAACACAAAGTTAAAAATGTAAGAAAGCAAGGAAGAACACAAGATTTATAGTGGTTCGGCTATCTCTGGACTACATCCACTTTGATTCAATCCTTTTATTCCTTTTATACTGTAATTATGTTACAAGCCTTTGAAAATCAATATCAAAAATGGAAGAGTTTTGCTTAGGAGAGAAGAAAAAGATCCCAATTCAGTTGCCATAGGACTGCTATTTATAGGTGTAGATGTGAGAATACCTTCCCAAAAACCTAGAATACCTTTTCTCATGCGTAGGTGGGCCTACATGATTGATCCAGAGTGATTTGGGATCGATCCAAGTGTAATTCATATCGATCCTAAAATAGTCCAATCAAGCTGGGATCGATCATGAATATTCTATGGTGTATCAGGAAGCTTCTTTACAAATTTCATTTCATTTGGACTTGTAAATTTTAAGTTATGATCGATGCAAGTTTGAATTTGTTGAAGGCTTTCGAGTTCGCATTGCTTCTGTTTGCATCGCTTGATGGATACGAACTAAGTGCTTTGCTTTTGACATTGGTCGATCAATATCTTGAGCATACGACTCCAATTGACTTAAAATTTGGAACCCTGACTCTCATAGCTTTGCTTGTCGTGTCATGTTAGTTGTGGCCGGATCCAAACTCAGGTAAAATTTACCAGTATCCATAGTGAACCTATGTATAACCGATCTCCAGAACGAACGGTCTTTCGTTTCTTTTCAAATTCTTAGTGTCACGGCCTTTCCAAAAGGCGGGATAATAGTTAGCAATATTTTGAATTGCAGTAATGCATGGAAAATTCAATGAATTACCTCAATCATAAGTAATCAAATCCACTGCTGCATAGTCAGGAAGCAAAGTAGAACCAACTCTCTTAGAGCCTAGTGGCACTCAAATCATGAACTAATGGGAAAGAAATCAAGATGAACAAAATTAGGGTTAAAGAACCGTTCTTGAGTCAACGTAGTTGCTTGGTCCATTGGCTCAAAATAAGTACTTATCTGATGGAGGTTTTCGAATTGAAATCGAAGGAAATTTAGGGTTTTTCCCTTTTTGATTTATCGGGAAGAATTATTGAAGGAACTTGTTTGAAATTGGGGGATTCTCAGGATTTTGGCTCTAATTTTTAAAGAAGAAATTATTGAAGGGAAATGTGGAATTTGGAGAATAAGAGCAAGAGGGAACATGAAATATGAATTTTGTGAATAGGCGAGAAGAGAAAAATTTGGACCGCGTAACCTGATATAGCGTAATGACTTTTGTGTGTGAAACAACGAAACCTGATATTTAATAGATTTTATTCTAAAACAGAATAACTTATAATAGCATTTAATATGAAACCTTATCTTTCTATGCTATAAAAAGTGAATTTTCTTGTAGTGAAAAGAACTAGAGTTGAGTTTACTGAAAAATATCGGTTGTCGATTCAGAGAGACAGGGATTAGATAAACATGAGTTATCCAAATAACACTTTGAACTGACATAAACATTTGAGTTGAAAATATCTTCAAGATGATAGAATTTAAGGCGAAGCTCTATGAAGTGAAAGGGCTACTTGCTACTAATCTAAACGTGATCCCAAACAGAATGTAGTAAAAGTAGTGCCTTCAGTTTGTTCATATCTCGAACTACTTGTATGGACGAACGCTGGCAAGCTTGGTTGCTTAAAGGAAAGTGTAGCAATCCAAGTGGGATTGCTGTATAAAAGCAAAAATGTAGCCTCGAGCCTTACAAATGGGAATGATTAAAACATAGGATGTGCTTCAAGGATATGTGGGTCACAATCATTTGGGTTTAAGCATCACCCTTCTAGATTGATTTTTGTGGATTTGGTATGTGCATGTGAGCTCACGAGAAAAGGTTGCAAAGCATCTAGGGTGATGACATATTTGTTACTATCCAGAAAGGGGTTAGTCGGTCTTGATTTGTAGGGGCTCCATGTAAGGCCCTCATACAATTTTTAAAGGTTTACTGTAAAAGGCGGTGCCCTAGTAGCTTTGTTATTGTATGGAATCCATTATCCAATAAGTGAAGTACGGGCTTAATTGTGCCTAATCGTATTGGAACGTGAGATGCATGCATTTCAGCTATATCTAATATTTAATTTAAACCCTATACATTATTATAATATCACTAAATTTTCCATTTAAATGTTTTTATTATCGTAAGGTAAAAAACCCCTCTGTGTTTATGCGAGGCATGGTCTTACGAGATAACTTTATTTTTGAAAGGTTTTATAAGATATAACAATCTATTTGATTAGAGTTTCACACACCGATTTACCAGACCGACTGGATGTTATTTTCTTATAATACTCGGGTTAGACCCGAGTATATTTTCCATACTTAGTTTTGAATGCTTTGGAGCTTCAAGAGACGAGCTGGATGCCTAGAAGATGTAGTTTGGCATTTTTATTTCCACCATGTTTCTTGTTTGTATTTATCAGTATTTGTAAAGACGGGATGTTATAATTGTCCAGGCTGATGATAGATTATATTTTGATGTTATTGAATATTAAAGTTTTTCTTTCGTGAACATAATCGGTATATTATATTTCATTCATAACGATGTGAGATTCTTTGCTGTCTTTTCTTTTCTTTCATCCTAACAATATGTCTTTTTGACACTCGAATGCTCGGCATGTGAATACCATGGATGTAATAGTGTTGACGTTTGAGAGTCGAAATGGTGGGTCATCACATGTGGTATAAGAGCGGAAGGTTAAGTAAGAACCTTGCCCCCGGTGTGGTAAACTCATTAGAGATAAGGTAAGTGACAACCTAGAATGAGTTAGAGTGTATTAAATATGAGAGCGCGTATTTGTTACTGTATAGAAATGTTTTAGATTATTTTGAAACTGGTAAATGAAATGATATTACATAGGATTTTATTTTATATATAAAAGAATAATTATCAAAGTTATCATATAGTTATTTTTGTTGAGATTGTTCGATAGAAAATGATTATATTTATCATTTATTTATGCTTGGCTAGTTTACGAGCATTTGTCGTTTTATTAAATTAGCTAGGAACACCTTGTGAATTCAGTTTCATGATTTGATTATATAAGGAGTTCGTTAATAAGCTAGGCTTAACAAGTTTACTTCATTAAAAGGATTGACAAATTGAAAGAGGTCATTATAGAAGGATAATTTTATAAATATTGCTTATAAGTTGTGACTTATAAAATAAAGTAAATTTTTGAGAAATCAAATTCCAATGCTTTGGAAAAGAAAACGATTTCAAATGACTTATGAGAAGAAAAAATAATAGTATGACTTGAAAATATTTATAAGTATATTTCAAAGATATTTTAAGGGTAAATTTCTTTGGATAGTTTGTAGGAAATGTCTCGATTACTTTTGTGGTAATCTGAATGATCTTAGCAACAATCGGATATTTTCTTAGGCGAACATTCTAGTGCAATTAGTAAATTATTCCCTTTGTCATTGTACGATTAAAATGAATCTGAATCCGAAAAAACTTAAAATAAATGTTAGTAAACAAAATTCTTAAGCTATTTTATATGATTATAGGAAATATATATGGTATTGTTAAAATTAAATAGAACTTGTCATGAGATTTTAAGGATTTTTTTTCCATCGTTGTTTGATTTTAAACGACACCCATATTTACGAGTGGAGAGATCACGAGGACTAGGGAGTTATTTCATCAGGCCATGGCTAGGCATGGTATGGAGGTCCTTGACCTCTGGATTCCAAAGCTGGTGACGAGCCAGAACCAAAGGAAGAGTCGGTGGAGGTGCCAGAGCTAGAAGAAGAGCCGATGGAGGAGGAGCTAGAAGAAAATCGATGGAGGAGTACCAAGAGGAGAAGGAAGAGGAGGAGGGAGACCAAGCTGAGTGGTTCATGGGGTTAGGGGGAGATATGGAGCTTGCTAATTGATGGATTACTGATGACGCAGAATCCGTGGAGTTATCAGGTCCTCAGCGGAGGACTACGATGAGAAGAGCTCTCTCTTAGAGAATCTAGGGACTTTCTATTGGGATAGTTTTTATTTATAACATTTGTATCATGTACAATTATTGTATATTTGTAGCTAAGTAAGTATTTGGATACTATGTACCCATATTATGACTATTTGTAGATATGTAACTATTTGGATGTTGTATGTACATACATTATGACTGCTAGTTAAGTTGGGTATCTTAGTTGATACCATTGTTATGCGGGTGATATTTCTAGTATGTATGTTTGGGATTATTCTGGTATTTTATATGGTGGTAGTCTTCCTTCAAAAGGTTTCTTTGTACTTAAGGATATAGCTAACGAGGGGTTAAAGATTTTGTTTTGGCTTGTTCCTTCTAGGTTTAAATTATGCTAAAATTTTGGGTCGAAAAATCTTTTAAAGGGAAAGAATGTAATGACTCGGAGTTTTATCGCTTTGATTTATGAATATTTAATTTATTTTAAACACTCAACTAATTTTTTAACAATTAAAAAACATTATTTTAATTAATAAATAATGGTAGGAAATTCATTTTGAATTTTCTTTACATAAATAGGTAGTTCGATGGAAAACTGAAAATGTAACCAAAATCCGCTCTTCGGATTTCCATCTTTTTATTGAACAACAAGTTGTAAAAAGATGTTATACCTTTGCATACACCCTAAAAAAACATTTAAATGACTTTATAAGTTATGAACAATTTTCAAATGAGAAAATAAATGAATAAAATAATAATAATAAAATTAATAAATATGAAATATAATAAAGTAAATATGAAGTGATGGATAAGAAATTTGAATTTACATTTCAAGATACCTTAAGTGTACCAATTAACAAAAGGACTAGGCCTTTCAAATGTGACATTTGAATGGCTTAGGAAATGATGAAAGAGTTGAAAAAAATGGATTTAAGGGCGTTTTGATCTTTAGCCTTCTCTACTTTCATTTTATATTCCATCATATATATATATATATATATATATATATATATGTATGTATGTATTTCTCATTATATACTCCATCTTATATAAGCACTTCCCATTTCATTTTCATCTTCATGATTTTTATGAATTTTGAAAAATCACATTTTTAACTCAAATTTTCTTACTTCGCTTAAAGGTTAAAACTTGAAGCATTTCAAACCATGTAGAAGGCGAGATCTTTAATATTTGTTTGAAATAAATGTTGAATTTTTGTTAGCAGCTTGATTTAAATATGATAGCGAAGTTTATGAAAATATTTTAAGTCATATGTGTTGATATTGCTTAGGAAATAAATGTCATACTTGCTGCAAATGAACATACGCAGAGATAGATATAGGAACACACACATTTCTCTATTCGTTTTCTTTTTGTGGTTCTCTTTCTCTAAGAACAACCACGCTCATTTCCTATTCAAAATCATTATCACTTGCACTGTTTAAAATTGCCACTGTAATCAACTGGAAAGTTGTTAGTTTTATTCCATAATTTTTTTTAAAATAGTCGGGGTTATTCATCGAGTATGGAGTGAGAAATTGATCGATTACAGTAAGTAGTCAATTTTTGGTATTTTTCAATCAACTTGAGTTGACGAATGTGGTATATGGTTGTGCTCGTCCTAAAAATCATGATTTTTGAAGCTAGTCTCATGACTTTAGGGGGTGGGGTTATTTCGTAGTTGTTAGATGAGCAATTTCGGATCATCTAGCATTTTTTGGCAAACTAGGGGTTCAAGAAAGTTACGGTGGTATTGGGAGGAGGCTGAAGTCAAGGCCAAGGTAATGGATGTGGTCATATGGTAGCTAGTTGTCGAATTTTCTTTGATGAGCCTAAGTTAGGGTTTTACTTTTTGGGTTTGGAAATGGGTCTGGGTGTGGCACATGGACGCATCGTGCTCGACGTTGTTGGTCTAGAGGTGATGTAGCGAGGTGGCATTCCATTGTGGAGGTGGAGGTGGTGGAGGCTGGAATTGGTCGAGGCGACGGTGGTATGCGATGGATGAGGTAGGTGTTGTTTTCCTAGATGCGTATTATAATTGGGTTTGACCTGTCGATTTTTGATTTAGGCCTCCGGAATAGACGACGATGGGTCAAGCAAGTCGAGCGAGGCGTGTGGAGTATGTAGGTATGGTCTGTTCGATGATCAGTGATCGGAAAAGGCTTGTCTTTAGCGTGCACGTCCACATTTGTGCATAAGCTTTTGGGTTTGAGCATAGGAAGTTTGATTTGGTAATTTTAGATTAGTAAGAAGGAGCAGTTAAATTGGGCTTGGGTAGTGGGTCGAGTTTGTGCTCTGGGTTATGGGTGGGTAGTGGTATTGAATTGGTAAATTATTAGACTAGGCTGTTAAACTTTAAAAAGCTATAACTATACCATTTTAGATTAGTTTAACCCACGGTTTCTTGCACTAGCCTCTCATTGACGAGGACAACTCTTTAATAAAAATGGTTGATACTTTTAGTAAATTACAATTTGGTGATAAATTAATAATGGTAGAAATTAATTACATAGTTATGTAATTAATTTAGCATCGACATTCCATTAGCATAATGAAACACCAATTTGATATAATTAAATCTAATAGATTATTTTGGACATCTATTTAGTAGAATAAATTTTCATTCCGCTACTATAGAAATTTGGACATTTGTGTGTATGCTAGTCAGTTAATATTGGAAAGTGATGTGTTAGCTATTGTTTGATAATTATGGATTTTATTTACGTATATGTTGTTTTATGAAATATCTATGATATAACTTGGAATATTGAATTAAAATAAGTGGTAGCTTGCTTAAAGTGATATTGTAGTCGCTAAGCCTCCTTCCATATTTGAAAACAAATTGGTTTGAGTTAGCTTTAACTTTTTAATATTATGAAGTAAAGTGGTAAAGTTAATTGATTCTTTTATAAATGATATTTTATGTTAATTAATTGTTCTATAAATGATGTTTTAAGTTAATTCTTAATTTAATAATGTTTCAAATTTAATTAATTATTTAATTAGGAGGTTTAATGGTGATTAATTTATTTAATATTATGTTTTAAAATAATACTATTGTTGTTTAAAAGCAATAAATTGTTTATATGAGAGAATTATTTTTAAATAAATGATTTAATTAAAAGAGTTATAAACTAGCAAGAAATCTTGGAAATTGGAAAATAAGCTGGGTTTACAAAACTTCGATTTTAAACGAATAGCGTATACAAAGTTTAAAAACCATATATTTGACATTAAACTTCGATGTAGGGAAACTTCTACCTATCTTGAAAGGAAAGAATGTAATTGAGTAAAGGTTTGAGAGATAATAATAATTACTGTAACGACCCAGAGTTTTTATTAATTTAAATTTGAATATTTAATTAATTTTAAATATTAATAAGTGAAATTTATAAGTCGAATAAATTTTATTTCGAATAATTGGATTTAATTGAATAATTAAATCGATAATTGAATATGTTAAATTATGGAAATAATTGAAAATTGGGTTAAATATGATTGAAAATGATTTGTAAAATTTTATTTTATCATGTTGGAGTTAGAATGATGTTATAGAACATTTAAAATCGAATTAGGAGTTTATTTGTGAAAATTGAATATTTTAATATTAAATCGACTAGTGAAAATAGCCAATTTTCGAACAATCTCAGAATTAGACGAAACCAGTTCCATTGGATCCGTAATAGTTTGTTATTATCGAATTTCAATTTTCGTAGCAATCGGAGTTGTCGTTTGACCGTAGCAGCTCGAAACGCATCGAATTGTTTTAATATTAATTTGGCGAGTTAAAATAGCCATTTTTCAAAAAGTCTCGGATTTCGACGAAACCAGTTTCATCGGATCCGTAATGTGATATTATTGTAAGGTTTCAAATTTCAAGTCGATTGGATTTACTGTTTGTCCGGTACAAATTAAAACGCATCGAAATCGGTTTAAATCGGTTTAATTTAAATTGATCGTTTATTGTCATAACTCGCACAGATGACCAAATTAGCTTCTAAAACCTGTTCCATTGTGTCCGGAACGCGGGGTAAACCCTAGAAACGTCGGTCACCGAGCGTAAATCAGAGTTTGGAAATTCCGAAATGAATAGTGTTTCGTTTCATTTCCTATAAATAGGCCACCTTCACAAGAGAAAAAAAAAACTAAAACCCTAGTTGCTATAGCCGGTCGCCACCCCTGAAACCAAAGGCCAGAAATTTTGTTTCTTTCCTCCCTCCGATCTCCTCATCCATTGACCTTCATCGAAAACTCTTAACTAGTAAAGTGTAGAGCCCAGAGCGAACCACCTATTCAACGGTTAAGATGTGAAATGGAGCTGTATTTTGTGAGATAATTGGCCGCGTATGGCTGATGTTGCGCGCGTGTTTCGAGGCGCTGTGGGTGGCCGAGTTCACCAAGGTTGTGTCCGAAGGTAGAGGGGAAGGTGCTCTTCAAGGTGGAAGCTCCTGATCGAGTTATAACGTGGTGTGGTGGTCGTAGAATTTAAACCCTAGTTTCGACTAAATGGGTTTTGGTTACGTGATTTGTTACTGGAGATGTCGCATTTAGGGATGAAGACGTGAGTGTGGCCCTGATGTTTCCACGGTGAAATCAACGGTGGCGATTTAGTTGTAGGTTTAAAAATGAAATTAAATGTTGTAAATTATAATTATAAAATTCGTGAATGTTTAAAATTGTATAACTTTTTCATACGAGGTCGAAAACGCGCGAAACCAGTTGCGTTGGAATCGTATGGACGAGCACTATGCTATGGAATTAGATTGGAGTCGTTTGGAGTTAGTGAGAATTTCTGGTAAAATTAAACGTATTCGAAATAAATCGCTAAAACGAAATTGAAATCAAGGTGAGAACTTCTCACTCAATCGAATCGGTTTCGATTTTATTTTAAATAGTTAGATTTAAAATACTTGAATGCATGTTTGAATGATGATTGTTATATATTGATTGTTAAAATAGACATTATGCGCCGTTAGTAAGCGGATGTTATTTATTAAAAACATATACCGTGAATATTTCATAAACAATGAAATTGGTATTATATATAATAGCAATATATATATATATATATATATATATATATATATATATATATATATATATATATATTGGCATATGTATATATTGCAGTTGTTGATTTCCCGCATTGTATAGCGGATGAGACCCTATTGTGTCGTCTATTAAGCGGATAATATTTTAAATCCCATATACCGCGATAATTCCGTACTGGAGCGGAATTGGTATTGTGCTAATTTTGTGGATGCAGGAAACAGGTTGGAGGGATCCAACTGGATTCCTCAACAGTATTTATTTGATTTCAGATATTTTGATATTTGATGGATTATCATATACGATATATGATGTCGTTGTAGTCGTGATTGACTATTTGGTGTGTAGCATCATTGGACCAATTTTGGAATTTTAAAATGATTTTTAAAGTGATTTTTGAAAATATACTATATTTTTGGAATTGATCCATTTTAAATAAATAAACGTTATATTTTTAATGTTATAAAAATTATGATTTTTGAGAAATATAGTTAAAGGTTAATTTTTGAAAATATGGGGTTAATGATTTTATAAAATAGTTAAATTGGGATTTTTGAATTTATTGTGAAAAGTTTAAAAATAGGATTTATAAAATTTATTTATTTTATAAATCAGAATGATGAAATTATAAAGGGGATTAAAGATGTTTTAAAAGAATAATAGTATAAATTTATTTAGATAAAAGATTTATAAATTGATAATTTGTAAATTAAAATATTTGAATTGTAAAACGAGTTTTTATAAGTGTTAGAATGAATTGTGAATGAATTTCATAAATGAATGAAATTTATAGAATTATAAACGGTGAAGTTATAAATGGAATTTTATAAGCAGTAGGTTTATAAAATTTGTAAAAGTTATTAAAAGAATAAGTTTTGGGTAAATAAATGAATCTTATAAGTTATAAGAATTGTAATTTGGGAAGTTAAAGGAACGATCTTGTAAACAAATAAATTATAAGTGTTTAACTTATAATGTGAACTTTTGGTTTATAATTGAGTTATAAATCAAATAGGTTAATAAAGGAGATTTATAAAGGAAGTAGTTATAAAACAAACAGAAATAGAATTTATAAAAGTTGTTTTATAAATCCGCAAACGACTTATTTTGATAAGTAAATTGTTGTAACTTATTAATGGAGTTATATTCACGTTTTAGACAGTGAATAATCCTTTAAAATGAAACGTATAGAAATGATGAAATTTGTTAACGTAGTATATTCACGTTTTTGAATAGTGAATAATATGTTAAAGAAATTGTTTTGAATGTGATGTTCTAAATAGAATTAAAACGATCTAACGATGTTTTCAAAACGTGTTGAGATTCGAAACAATAGATTCAACATTCATTGTTGAAATAGACGTTTTCGAGAAATAGAAGGAAATGGTGGACTATAACACTATTGTTATAGTAAATGATTTCCGAAAGGAAATATTTTGTATAGTATTGGGATTTATATATCTATTTTAATTTTGAATCCCTATACTAGTGATTTTGGGTTATTGTAATAATGTTTTACGTAACATTCGTTTTGACCCAAATAAATATGGTTAAGAGAATGATTTCCTTAAAGAATGAAATATATACTTAATTTCGATTTAAGTATATTGAATATTTTCCAAGTGTAGAAAATAAATGGATTGAGAATTACTTAATAAGTAAGCATGGAAATGTTTTCCAATATAAAGTGAATATTTTGAGAATTTATCTTTTTGAAGATAAATTGAAAATGAATAATTGAAGTCGTATATTCATAGATATTGTGAAATATAAATTCACTATGGAATTTATAAAAGAAAAGGGAATTTGTTTAAAAATAAATATTGATTTATGTTTGAAGTGTGAAAATTATATATCTTGTAAAGATATTTTTGGGAAATAAATAATTTGGAAAATTATTTGGAATCTGGTGATGTATGCATATCCATTGATAGTTCAATAACCGACTATCAATATTTACCTTTGAAAGGTATTTGTTGTGATTTGCTGAATTTGAATGCTACACTTATTTTTAAATTATTGCGCTCGTTATTTGGAATACCCATTCCGAATAGTGATACGACGTAATGGATAGCATTGATGACCGGTGTTGAAGACTGGGTATTTGCGAGAGCGATAGGATGACCTGTCGATTGACTCTGCACCGAGTTGCTCCGGTATAGAGTTCTCCATATGTGATGGGGAATCCGATCTGGATTGTGGATATCCGGATTGCAAGGACTTCTTTGTAAGTGTCTTCAGTTCTGTTCGAGCCCGGAACAGACTTGTATGGATTGTATGTCTGACGTTACAAATTGAGATATAAAGCAGATTACTTTCAAGTATATTTATGTTGGTGTCGGAGAATTTATTCTCTTAGCTTAACACCCTTCTCTGAGACGTACGAGCTCAGAGGTTATGTAGTTGAAGGTTATCAGCGATATATTCCCAATTTGGTAATGTGACATGCTGAGTGTTGCAGTGAAATGATGATTGTGTTGATCATTTGTGATAGGATCATTTATTTGATCGTTTATCTTGGTGATCATTTCTATGATCATTTGTTGACCCAAAGCATGGCTTTTGTATAAAGTATGTCTTTGTGGACGTGACTTCGTCGAGCCTCACACCCCGGAATGGTCAAAACAGGAAAGATGCGGCAAGGTTATGAGGGGTAGCTCCCTTTAGGGTATGTGCATTTCCTTCTGGAAAAGGGTTGTATCATGGTATGGAGCCCAGATACTTACTCATGTTGAAACACTTTATTTATGATTGTGTGATGTTGATGACGAGCGCTCGGTAAAAGGTCCCAAAGGACCGGGGGATGGCATACTCGTGTCAGTAGTTACCCAGTTAGGGGTAACCCGGCCTTGTGTTGGCAGAGATCCGGTTTGGTTCTCGGGGACGTCCTTCCAGAGGCGTTCTCATATGGCAATGGGAAGTTCCTTGGCCTGACTATTCGTTGGAAATCCAAAGAAACAATACGATCTTGTACGGTTTTAGTTGTATAACCTGCTATGGAATATGGTGGTAACCTGCTGTTGAACATAGTTAGCTATAGTAGGCATACGATAATGGTCGTATGTTGGATAAGATTTATATTCTACTTTCGAAATGATTTTTTCTCTACACTATGCACTAGTAATAATATCAAATGTTCTTTTTAATGCGTATCAAGCATCTTTGACTATCATAAGGAGAAATCTCCTCTAATTCTGCGTTTGCATGTGTGTGTGTGCGGGAGGCCTTATGGTAGTCTCATTTTAAAAAGCATTGCGAATTGACTTTAAAAATATTTCTCTATTTTGATTTTAAAGATAAATAAACTGTTTAGAGTTCTCACACTAGTCTTGCTTATGCTAGGTGATATGTGATGGGGGGTTCTCGCTTCGCGGTTTGGTGGCGAACGGGAGACTGTTACCCCCACACGTCCTCTTTACGGGGTTGGTTAGGCGAAGCCGTGACATTCGAAAGGGTGGCCGTAAAAGCAAGTTTGGGATATCAGTGTAAGCCACGGTGGGGCTGGGATGGTTGAAAAGCCTACCGGTTGTGACCGCTGACAGTACGTATGTTACATTTGGTATCAGAGCATATGGTTAAGCGACAACCATGGTTCTGTTGGGTATTACTCATTAGAGATAGAGTCAGTAGTACTCTAGAATGAGTTTGAGTGTAATAATAGCTATGAGAGCATATTTGTTAGTGAATATATAAAATTGTTTTATATTGTGATGATTGGTTTATTGAGTGGCATATGAACCTTCGTCAGCACGGTCTGCAAAACTATGCCGAAGGGGTTTATAAACATTTGAATAGAACAATTCGACATAGTATTGTTTTTAAAATTGGGTAAATGAAATAATTTTACCTTGATTATATTTTATATATAAAGAAATAATTTTTCAAAATTATTAAATTGTATATAAGTAGATTGTTGATTGTTTAGTTGTTTGAATAATCTGAATAAAAGAATAATTGTATAAGTAAAATGAATTATAAGAATTGAATTATAATTAAAGTGATTTACAATTGTGAAATAAACTTATATATATATCTAAGAAGTGAAACTATATGAATATATTTATGAATATGAGTTGTAATAAGAATGAAATTTAAAGTTAAATGGAAATTTACTTTAGAATTAGAATCTGAATTGATTTATAAGTAGGAATTTAAGTTAAGTAAAACCAAGTGATGTTTATAAAATGGAAGTATAACTTAAGAGATGTTGAATGAAGTTGATATTGGTATCAAAGTAAATTAATGAAGTTAAGTGATAAATGTGAACTTAAGTTATGTAAATGAAATTCAACTTCTGTAATTGAATTGAATGAATGGATTGAATGTAAATCAATTGAATGTAAATTAAATTGATATGAAATAATGAATATAAGTGTTAATTCATTAAAATCTAATGTTATTGGAAAGTTGAATAATTGGATGAAAATCAATTTAATTAAACCAATTGAAAGTGATGGTGTTAAACCAAAATGAATGAATATAAGCAAAGGAATTTGGTTGTAATTGATATACATTGGTTGTTATGTGGTTGTTAGTTGATTGTATATAATTCATTAAGTATTAATGAAATTGAATTAATGAAATTGGAAACTAAAGTAATTGAAATCCAATTGGAAGTTAAGTGAATCTTAAATAGAATTGAATTTGATTTGGAAGTGAACCACCTTGAATATGAATTAGTGAATATAAACTAATTGAAAATAAATGTTAGTAAAAACATCCACTGTTAATGAATCAAATGTGATTAAATTGATAACCCATTTCATTTAATATTAATGAGAATATGAATGAATATTTATTGGTTATGAATGCTAGTTGAATGATAGTTGGTTGATGGTTGAATATATTGCTTTTGTTTCATTTGCTATGTTGGCATGTATAGTTATTATGTTGCTATATGATGTATATTGAGATTATTTTCATATATGCATGATTCTCATGTTGTTTGTTGAGTGATTAGTAGGTGCGGATGGCGTTTGCTTCGCATTTGGAGCTCGCTTTCGCGCTATATTAGCCGTATATGCTCGCTAAAAATAATATAAGGTACATATCTCGGATTACATACCGTACTTTTACAATTTTTTCCCTGCGGGATGCCTCATTACTTGATGAGATGTATATTTGTGATATATATACTGTCATTTTTTTTCGGATCGAGCCGCGCAAAGGAGAATATGGCGAATTTTTCCGGAAATTTAAGGCGTTAGAAAAAATTTGAGAAAATTGGAAAATTTTGAAAACTTTAACTTTGATTTGGAATTGAAAGTTAAACGATAGTAGTTGTTTTTGAAAAGATAACTAAGTATGATTTGAAAACTTAGTAAGATTTTGTAAGAAGTTTAACTATGGATTTTGGGAAAATTAATAGATTCTGTAACTTTTCTTATTTGTTAATTTCGAGGACGAAATTCTTTTAAGGGGGGAAGTATGTAACGACCCAGAATTTTTATTAATTTAAATTTGAATATTTAATTAATTTTAAATATTAATAAGTGAAATTTATAAGTCGAATAAATTTTATTTCGAACAATTGGATTTAATTGAATAATTAATCGATAATTTAATATGTTAAATTATGGAAATAATTGAAAATTGGGTTAAATATGATTGAAAATGATTTGTAAAATTTTATTTTATCATGTTGGAGTTAGAATGATGTTATAGAACTTTTAAAATCGAATTAGGAGTTTATTTGTGAAAATTGAATATTTTAATATTAAATCGACTAGTGAAAATAGCCAATTTTCGAACAATCTCAGAATTAGACGAAACCAGTTCCATTGGATCCGTAATAGTTTGTTATTATCGAATTTCAATTTTTGTAGCAATCGGAGTTGTCGTTTGACCGTAGCAGCTCGAAACGCATCGAATTGTTTTAATATTAATTTGGCGAGTTAAAATAGCCATTTTTCAAAAAGTCTCGGATTTTGACGAAACCAGTTTCATCGGATCCGTAATGTGATATTATTGTAAGGATTCAAATTTCAAGTCGATTGGATTTACCGTTTGTCCGGTACAAATTATAACGCATCGAAATCGGTTTAAATCGGTTTAATTTAAATTGATCATTTATTGCCATAACTCGCACAGATGACCGAATTAGCTTCCGAAACCTGTTCCATTGTGTCCGAAACGCGGGGTAAACCCTATAAACGTCGTTCATCGCGCGTAAATCGGAGTTTGGAAATTCCGAAATGAATAGTGTTTCGTTTTATTTCCTATAAATAGCCCACCTTCACAAGAGAGAAAAAAAACTAAAACCCTAGTTGCTATAGCCGGCCGTCACCCCTGAAACCAAAGGCCAGAAATTTTGTTTCTTTCCTCCCTCCGATCTCCTCATCCATCGACCTTCATCGAAAACTCTTAACTAGTAAAGTGTAGAGCCAGAGCGAACCACCTATTCAACGGTAAAGATGTGAAATGGAGCTGTATTTTGTGAGATAATTGGCCGCGTATGGCTGATGTTGCGCGCGCGTTTCGAGGCGCTGTGGGTGGCCGAGTTCACCAAGGTGGTGGCCGAAGGTAGAGGGGAAGGTGCTCTTCAAGGTGGAAGCTCCTGATCAAGTTATAACGTGGTGTGGTGGTCGTAGAATTTAAACCCTAGTTTCGACTAAATAGGTTTTGGTTACGTGATTTGTTACTGGAGATGTCGCGTTTGGGGATGAAGATGTGAGTGCGGCCCTGATGTTTCCATGGTGAAATCAACGGTGGTGATTTAGTTGTAGGTTTAAAAATGAAATTAAATGTCGTAAATTATAATTATAAAATTCGTGAATGTTTAAAATTGTATAACTTTTTCATACGAGGTCGAAAACGCGCGAAACTAGTTGCGTTGGAATCGTATGGACGAGCACTACGCTATGGAATTGGATTGGAGTCGTTTGGAGTTAGTGAGAATTTTGGGTAAAATTAAACGCGCTTTTAATTTTATTTGAAATAAATCGCTAAAACGAAATTGAAATCAAGGTGAGAACTTCTCACTCAATCGAATCGGTTTCGATTTTATTTTAAATAGTTAAATTTAAAATACTTGAATGCATGTTTGAATGATGATTATTATCTATTGATTGTTAAAATAGACATTATGCGCCGTTAGTAAGCGGATGTTATTTATTAAAAATATATACCGCGAATATTTCATAAACAGTGAAATTGGTATTATATATAATAGCAATATATATATATATATATTGGCATATGTATATATTGCAGTTGTTGATTTCCCGCATTGTATATCGGATGAGACCCTATTGCGCCGTCTATTAAGCGGATAATATTTTAAATCCCATATACCGCGATAATTCCGTACTGGAGCGGAATTGGTATTGTGCTAATGTTTGTGGATGCAGGAAACAGGTTGGAGGGATCCAACTGGATTCCTCAACAGTATTTATTTGATTTCAGATATTTTGATATTTGATGGATTATCATATACGATATATGATGTCGTTGTAGTCGTGATTGACTATTTGGTGTGTAGCATCATTGGACCAATTTTGGAATTTAAAAATGATTTTTAAAGTGATTTTTGAAAATATACTATATTTTTGGAATTGATCCATTTTAAATAAATAAACGTTATTATTTTAATGCTATAAAAATTATGATTTTTGAGAAATATAGTTAAAGGTTGATTTTTGAAAATATGGGGTTAATGATTTTATAAAATAGTTAAATTGGGATTTTTGAATTTATTGTGAAAAGTTTAAAAATAGGATTTATAAAATTTATTTATTTTATAAATCAGAATGATGAAATTATAAAGGGGATTAAAGATGTTTTAAAAGAATAATAGTATAAACTGATTTATATAAAAGATTTATAAATTGATAATTTGTAAATTAAAATATTTGAATTATAAAACGAGTTTTTATAAGTGTTAGAATGAATTGTGAATGAATTTCATAAATGAATGAAATTTATAGAATTATAAACGGTAAAGTTATAAATGGAATTTTATAAGCAGTAGGTTTATAAAATTTGTAAAAGTTATTAAAAGAATAAGTTTTGGGTAAATAAATGAATCTTATAAGTTATAAGATTTATAATTTGGGAAGTTAAAGGAACGATCTTGCAAACAAATAAATTATAAGTGTTTAACTTATAATGCGAACTTTTGGTTTATAATTGAGTTATAAATCGAATAGGTTAATAAAGGAGATTTATAAAGGAAGTAGTTATAAAACAAATAGAAATAGAATTTATAAACGTTGTTTTATAAATCCGCAAACGACTTATTTTGATAAGTAAATTGTTGTAACTTATTAATGGAGTTATATTCACGTTTTAGACAGTGAATAATCCTTTAAAATGAAACGTGTAGAAATGATGAAATTTGTTAACGTAGTATATTCACGTTTTTGAATAGTGAATAATATGTTAAAGAAATTGTTTTGAATGTGATGTTTTAAATAGAATTAAAACGATCTAACGATGTTTTCAAAACGTGTTGAGATTCGAAACAATAGATTTCAACATTCATTGTTGAAATAGACATTTTCGAGAAATAGAAGGAAATGGTGGACTATAACACTGTTGTTATAGTAAATGATTTCCGAAAGGAAATGTTTTGTATAGTATTGGGATTTATATATCTATTTTAATTTTGAATCCCTATACTAGTGATCTTGGGTTGTCGTAACAATGTTTTACTCAACATTCATTTTGACCCAAATAAATATGGTTAAGAAAATGATTTCCTTAAAGAATGAAATATATACTTAATTTCGATTTAAGTATATTGTATATTTTCCAAGTGTAGAAAATAAATGGATTGATAATTACTTAATAAGTAAGCATGGAAATGTTTTCCAATATAAAGTGAATATTTTGAGAATTTATCTTTTTGAAGATAAATTGAAAATGAATAATTGAAGTCGTGTATTCATAGATATTGTGAAATATAAATTCACTATGGAATTTATAAAAGAAAAGGGAATTTGTTTAAAAATAAATATTGATTTATTTTTGAAGTGTGAAAATTATATATCTTGTAAAGATATTTTTGGGAAATAAATAATTTGGAAAATTATTTGGAATCTGGTGATGTATGCATATCCATTGATAGTTCAATAACCGACTATCAATATTTACCTTTGAAAGGTATTTGTTGTGATTTGCTGAATTTGAATGCTACACTTATTTTTAAATTATTGTGCTCGTTTTTCGGATTACCCATTCCGAATAGTGATACGACGTAATGGATAGCATTGATGACCGGTGTTGAAGACTGGGTATTTGCGAGAGCGATAGGATGACCTGTCGATTGACTCTGCACCGAGTTGCTCTGGTATAGAGTTCTCCATATGTGATGGGGAATCCGATCAGGATTGTGGATATCCGGATTGCAAGGACTTCTTTGTAAGTTCCTTCGGTTCTGTTCGAGCCCGGAACAGACTTGTATGGATTGTATGTCTGACGTTACAAATTGAGATATAAAGCATATTTCTTTCAAATATATTTCTGTTGGTGTCGGAGAATTTATTCTCTTAGCTTAACACCCTTCTCTGAGACGTACGATCTCAGAGGTTATGTAGTTGAAGGTTATCAGCGATATATTCCCAATTTGGTAATGTGACATGCTGAGTGTTGCAGTGAAATGATGATTGTGTTGATCATTTGTGACAGGATCATTTATTTGATCGTTTATCTTGGTGATCATTTCTATGATCATTTGTTGACCCAAAGCATGGCTTTTGTATAAATTATGTCTTTGTGGACGTGACTTCGTCGAGCCTCACACCCCAGAATGGTCAAAACAGGAAAGATGCGGCAAGGTTATGAGGGGTAGCTCCCTTTAGGGTATGTGCATTTCCTTCTGGAAAAGGGTGGTATCATGGTATGGAGCCCAGATACTTACTCATGTTGAAACACTTTATTTATGATTGTGTGATGTTGATGACGAGCGCTCGGTTAAAGGTCCCCAAGGACCGGGGGATGGCATACTCGTGTTAGTAGTTACCCAGTTAGGGGTAACCCGGCCTTGTGTTGGCAGAGATCCGGTTTGGTTCTCGGGGACGTCCTTCCAGAGGCGTTCTCATGTGGCAATGGGAAGTTCCTTGGCCTGACCATTCGTTGGAAATCCAAAGAAACAATACGATCTTGCACGGTTTTAGTTGTATAACCTGCTATGGAATGTGGCGGTAACCTACTATTGAACATAGTTAGCTATAGTAGGCATACGATAATGGTCGTATGTTGGCTAAGATTTATATTCTACTTTCGAAATGATTTTTTCTCTACACTATGCACTAGTAATAATATCAAATGTTCTTTTTAATGCGTATCAAGCATCTTTGACTATCATAAGGAGAAATCTCCTCCGATTCTGCGTTTGCATGTGTGTGTGTGCGGGAGGCCTTATGGTAGTCTCATTTTAAAAAGCATTGCGAATTGACTTTAAAAATATTTATCTATTTTTATTTTAAAGATAAATAAACTGTTTTGAGTTCTCACACCAGTCACATGACTGACTAGGAGTTTATTGTTTTCCTTCCTAAACCTAGGTGCCCACCAATTTCCACACGGGCAGTCAAGAGTTAAGGTTTATCAGGATATTCTGGAATTCAGGAGTTGCTGGAGGCAAGCTAGATGGCATGGCGTATTACTAGTATATTGTATTTCTTTTTCGCTGTTTGTTGTTGTTGTACACTCTGATGATATAATGTAATGAAATGTAATGTAATAACTGATATAGTTATTTCTTTAAAGATTGTTCATTTATTATTATATGTTGTTCCGCTGAGAATTGTGAGATTCTGATATTGTTGTTTCTTTCTGTTTCGTTCTATTTTCTTTTCTCTCTATTTTCTATCTTCTTCTTCTCTCTTCTACCTTTCTCTTTTTCTTAAAACCCTAACTATTCGGTTTTTCGGCAATGAAAAATCGCGTATGTTACAATTACCCAATTTGAAGGGCTTCGTCGTTATCTGAAGGGTAGTTTTGGTTTTAACTCGAAGATTGATGGTCGACATATAAAGTATTATTTTCATATATGAGTTGGATTACAGTCAAAATTAAGTTTATGAAATTAATAAATAATCCTTCCTATTTATGGTGGTATGGAAGCATTCTTTCTGTACTTAACACGGAAGTATAAGTGCTTTAGGTCTATAGTAAATAATTTTTTAAGTGACATTTGAATGGCTTAGGAAATGATGGAAGAGTTAAAAAAATGGATTTAAGGGCATTTTGGCTTTTAGCCTTCTATACTTTTATCTTATATTCCATTGTATACACAGACATTTCTCATTTTATACTCCATCTTTTTATGCACTTCCCATTTCATTTTCATACTTTACATAAATTTTGAAAATCACATCTTTGTAGCTCAAACATTCATACTTCACTCAAAGACTAAAACTTGAAGCATTTCAAACTATATGGAAGGTGAGATCTTTAATCTTAGTTTGAAATAAATTATGAATATTTTGTTAATAGCTTGATTTAAATGTGAGACTCATGTTTATGAAACTGTTTTAATCATATGTATCAACAATTGTTTGAGAAATAAATGTCATGCTTAGTGTAAATTAACATACATAGTGATATAGATATAGGATCATACACATTTCTCTCTTCATTTTCTTTTTCTTTTTCTTTGTCTTTAAAAATAAGCATACCCATTTCTTATTCAAAAATCATTATCACATGCACCGTTTAAAATTAGCCATTGTAATCAACTGAAAAGTTGTTAGGTTTAGTCTCTAGTTTTTTTTTAAAATAGTCGTGGGTTGTTATTGAGTAAGGTGTGAGAAATTGGTCGATTATATTAAGTGGTAGGGTATTGATAGTTTTCGATGATCTTGAATTGACGAATGGATTATACGGTCGCATTCATTTCTGAAAATCATGATTTATGAAGCTTGTCTCATGATTTTAGAGGGTGGGTTGTGTCATAGTGGTCAAATGATCAATTTCGATCATCCAACATTTTTCGATGAACTGGGGATTAAGGGAAGGTACAGTTGCACTAAGAGGATGCTGAAGTGATGGGCGAGGTAGTGGAGATTGTCGCATGGTCACTGGTTATCAGAGTTGCTTTGACTAGCCTAGGTTTGGGTTACATTTTTTTTGGGTTTGAAAATGGCTCCGGGCACTTGGAGGCATCAAGCTCAATTTTGTTTGGTCTGGAGGTGGGGCAGAAAGGTGGAATTCCATTAGTGGAGGTGGCAAAGGCTGGAATTGCATGAGGTGATGATTGTAGGCGATGAAGGAGGTAGGTGTTCATTTCCTGGACGCAAATTGGAATTGGGATTGATCGATCGATTTTTAGTTTGGGTTGCTAGAGTTGATGGTCATGCGTCAGGCTTGTCAAATGAGGCACATGGAGTTTGTGGGTGTTCTTGATTCGGTGATCGATGGTTATTACAATGATGAGTAATCTATAATATACCAATCATCTTTACAAAAGAAAACTGTAATATACATACATCAATCTAAGTAAGCTAACCCATCATCAATCAGAGTAAGAAAAAAATAATGTCCGGATCAGTCTAGTTGGCCAACGTGAGAAACACAAATCAAATGGATTTTAATATTATAAAGTCTTTCAGAATAAAGATATCTTATAATACTACGTGGCACGTAAACACGGACATGATTTTACCTTACGATGACCAAACCATTTTTATTAGAGAATCCATTGATATTATAATAATGTCTAGGTTCAAAAACAAATATATAACATAGTAGGAGTATTTGCATCTCACATTCCAGTAGTTAGGCACAACTACATTCGTAAGGCACATATTGGAGAATGGATTCCATTAATAGCAAGGCTATTGCGGTACCACCTACTACAGTACATCTCTAGACGATGTACTAAGGGCTTCACATAGACCCTCGGCCAACACAGAGTCGATTGCTCCTTTAACATGGCATGCCGGATTACATCATCCCCCGAGCACCAAGGCCGCAATCCTATTAAACCTAGCCCTACTCTTTCCATGTGCATGCACTCCGAAATCCATAAATATCGAATCTGGATCAAGGAATGCTGCTGCTAATGGTAGTGAATCACATATCTTTGCTACATATCCTCTGTGTTAGTCATTACTAGGTTGTGCGGCTTATGAGGTCATAATTACCTTTTGATCTCCCCTAGCAAATCCCACTTGGAATGCTAACACTGCCTTCCAAGTAATAATGCACTACCATCATTCAGCCATATAAATTGTTCAGGATATGAAGAAAATGAAGGCACTACTTCTACTACATCCATTGTGGAATCAACCTCAGGAATAGTAGCAAGTAGCCCTTGAGCTTCAAAGAATTCCATCTTCGATTCCGTCATCTTAAATTAATCGCGAATCTCATCTAAAGTGTCGAACACGTATATGGTTTTGGAGTGGTTAGGTTTTGAAGTCATCTTATGTGAGCACACTCCCTTGCTTACCAGTCACTAAAAAACCAATTGATAGATTTTGGTAAAATCAACTCCGGTTCTTTTGGAAATAAATAGACAATATGTGATTACCCGGATTTTAGCCAATGAATTTTGAGTGACTAACGATGTAATTAATGGAATATTAGTTTTAGTGAGGCAAACGAATAAAATTCTAATAATTAAAATATTTGGACACATTTACAAATTGGTCTAAAAACTATAATGAATAGTGAGTTATAAAAATCTCCAAATATGACGAACCATATAGAAAAGGATAAATTATAAAAATATATATGTAATATCAAAATGTACATAAGCAGTGTAAATGAAAGATATGTGAAAATATCGAAATATGTATACATATTATAACAACAATGTTTGTGGAAAAAGATAAATATTTATACATATATGTAAGCATGGGTACATCTAATATATATTACAAAAGGCAATCATGGAAAGAAGGAAAAAAATGAGTATTGTATAGATGATGAAAAGATATATGTATAAAGAATACATATAAGAGGCTCATACATTCTATGTATACAAATGGCTATGGTAAATATATATGTATGAACCAAAGGCGACAAGCATTTAATGAAATTCATCTTAAGTATACAATACATCATTTCGAGCATACAAAACGTTGTATCATGGCAAGCAAAACATAAAAACAGGTTAGTCAAAAGGGGAAATCAAATAAAGCTTTTGATATGAATCAGATCTTTGTATAGAATCATATCAGGTCAATGGAAATTCTCTGACCAAAAGAAAATTTGGAGAGAAAAAATAAATAAATAAAAACAATCTTGCTCTGCCGCCTACTTTTCTCTGTATATAACTCTACCTTGTCCCATTTTCATTCACTCGAACACAAACTAATACAAGCAAGAAAGAACTGCCTTTTGCAAACTTAAAAAAATTAGAACAACTCATTGCAGGGGATCAAAAACAAAACTAGCATTTTCCAGTAGCATGTTGTTCTGTCCAAACATTTCGGTGAGTAAATGAGATTTAAAAAAAAACAGTTTTGACATCCTGATCACTCTGATTTATGAATCAAATGTATGGTTGCTGGCCTGAAATGTTTGTATAGAAATGAATGCATGTTTATGAATAAGTGATGAATGCCTGTGTAGTTATATAACGTAGTCTCTGTGTAATGATAACAGGTTTGGATTTCTAGATAAATCAAATATCTCACTATTGAAATCGAATCAGCTTGTGATTTGTAAGTGAAGTTGTTTGAAAACGTGTAACATTTCACCTAAAAATAATTACAGATATTTAAAATGAACAATTGGCTTAGGATTTTTAAATTTACAGTAAAAATAAAATTTTGTTAAAATTCTATAACTTCAGATTTAAGATTAAATTGCTTAATTGTATTCAGAATAGAAAACCGTGATTTTTGATGTACATATCGTGATGTTTAGTTTGGAAAATTATGTGCATTCTAGAGTTGAATGTCGGGAAGGTTTTGATCGGTTTCAGTCAATCGACGGCAAGTAGTGGCGTGAAATTTGGGCCAGAGGTGGTTGAGTTGCCGGCGAGGGTAGGAAAATTGGCACGGTGGTATAGCAATGGCCATGGTGGTCAGATCGGGAAGGAATAGGGTTTTAGCATCTGGTTTTGTCGTGAGTGTTCGATCGGGTTTCGAGGCGTCGAGGCATGATCGGTAACAATCACGAGGCCTGCGATAGATGAGGGGGAACGTGGAGGAGCTACAACAAAGATAGCGAGACGACTGGAGCCAGGGATCGACGGAGACAAGGATTTTTTGGTGATGTTTCGTTTCATGCTGATGGGTTCGTAGGTTTATTTTGATTTTCATTCGAATTAAAGGAATCTGGGTGGCTGTAGGTGTTGCACTGGTTGAAGACGACTGGTCGAAGGCCTGATCGTGGTTCGCCAGCGATCGGCGGCATGGTGCACGTGGATGTGCACGGTTGCGTGCATCTGGTTTTGGGTTTGGTTGTAGCAGGGGTTTGCTCGCGTTTTCTTCGGGGAGACTCGTGGGTGGTAGCGTGTTGCTTCGAGGAGAACGAAAGTGTTTGCTCGAGTTTTGTTGAGCAGGCTTTAAAAAAATTTGTACAGGAAGTTTAAAAAGTTTTAAACAAAAGAATTTGATTATTAAAAGGTTTCTATGTTTTAAACATAAGTAAACCACGTTTTACTTATGAAAGTAATTCGCTTTCAAGAATAATTGTTTTAACAAGGCGCTTGAGTTTTAAAAACAAAGAAGTTTGATTTTGTAAATAATTCAAGTTTTAAAACAAAGATAAATAAGTTTTTAAATATGTAATAGATAATTTTTTTAAAAGGATAAAAAGTAGATTTTCAAATTGATGTTTGTATTAAAAGTTTATTTAATAACTTAGAAAAGTTTTAAAGATTTAAAAGTTAAATTTGAATGTTTAATTAATTATAATTGATTCCTAAAGTATTTTACTTAAAAATAAAGTTTAATCATTAGGATTTAGTAATCAATTACAATAAAGATTTATCTTAAGTAATTAAGAATTTTGATTAATTAAAGAGTAGTTAATCACCTGTGATTAATTAAAAAGGATAATTAAGAGATAATTACTTGGTTTAATTAAGAATAATCAATCAAGGTGATTAATTAACATGGTAAATAAGGAATAATTAATCAAGGGAGATTAATTAAGGTGGAAAATAAAGTGATGATTACTCAGTGTAATTGAAGGATTAATCAATATAATTAATCAAGTAGTTGGCTCAATTGATGAAGTAATTAAGGAAAGTTAATTACCTGATTGTGATTAATCAAGGTTGATTAATGGATGTAATTAAGTTAAAGGTTAATTATTTAATAAAATTTAAGAATAATTAACTAATAATTAGAGGATCATTAATTAATGTAATTAATGAAAGTGATCAATCTTGCTTATGAATGATTGAATGATGATAAGCGCCTTGGGTTGGTTGATATCTCTGATATGAATTGCTTTGTGATATGATATGTTTGGATGGGAAATCTATCAATTATGAATTGCTGTATAAAAGTGTTATCCGATAATTAAAGTCTAATTGTATTTAATTAGATAACTTGGGTTAAGATGGCATTGGATTCAAAGAGACCGGAGTCGGGTATTAGTTAATACCCGAAACCACTTCGATTCTTTATAGATTGATGTGTGAAATCAATAGGCTGGAATAGAATGATTTAAGTGAATTGGACCATTTAATCTAAGAATTGATACTTAGAAAGTGATGGATGAAATAAGTGATGTCTATAACAATTTGTGATGAAATTGGTACACGTACGTCGGGTTTATATAAGTTGTATACTTTTGTATTCTATGTTAGATGGGTTTACTCACGCTGATTTCCAGCCTGACCCGGGTGTTACTTTGATTTAATGCTCGGGTCAGACCGAGTATTACAGATTTTCAGATAAGGACGTTCTGGAGCTTAGGAGGCAAGCTTGATGGCAGGAACGTATGGAGTGTATTCTGCTATGATTTATTGTAACTTATCTGGGTCAAGTTGTTATAACTGTCCAGTGGTTGTTTAAATGAATGTAACTTTGATGTATTTAAATGTAATTAACTGATATAGTTTTTCCTTTGTATAACTACTATTTTATATAATATTATATTTTGATCTGCTGCGAATGTGAGAATCCGTGTTTGATGTTTTCTGTTTCCTTATTCTTCTCCCGTCTCCTTCTTTTTCTTAACTATTTGGAAATTTCGGGACCGAAATTTCTGGGTCGTTACATTTGGTATCAGAGCTGAAGGTTAAGCGAGAACCTTGGCTCTGTTGGGATTACTCATTAAGGATAGGGTCGATGGTACCCTAGAATGAGTTAAGTGTATATATATACATGAGTGCGTACTTGTTATTTTCTGATATAAAGATTTTAAATGATTATATATAAGTATATATTTTGATATATATATATATAAAGCAATATTTCTTAACCAATAAATGTTAAGGTAATAGGTGGTTAAATTATTGGAATTAAATTAAGAAGTAATAGAAATACAACCAAACTGAAATTAAATAAAGGTACCTTTGAAAAGGATTCAAACTGAAATTAAATCTTGAATTTGGGAAAAAGTTTTCGAGTAAGATAATAATAAATTGGTTTCCAAATATGATAATCTTGGTTATTATCATTGTTGTGTTTAATAATAAAATGTGTGTTAATGACTTAGCAAAATGAAATGTTTTAAGGAAGTAACTTTTACATAAGTATGACTTGTAAATTGAAGTAGAATTTTAAATTGTGAAATTAGAATCCTAAGATTTAAAAAAAACATTTGAAATTTGTTTCAAATTGTTAAAGGGAATGATAACTAATATTATTCAGAATAGTTCTGAAAGTAATCTTAATTTGAAATAAGAAGTTGTTTAAAAATTTGTTTTGAATTAAAAATCAAAAGAGGTTTAAAATTTAAGGATAACTTAGTGTGTAAAGGGGATAATTTGTATATATGAGGAATATACATTATCAAAGATGGTTTGAAATAAACTCTAAATGTTGAATTTTAAATTAGGAATGAGATGTGATACCCACAAGTGATAAGTTTTGAAATTATAAGTGGGAAAGAATTTTGAAATGTGAAGTTTAGAATCTAGAATGGGAATTCAAGTTGGGTAAGGTTGCCTGGATTAAGTAAATTGAATTTAACTATGGAAAGTTAAATACTTTAACAAACATACAGAATTGGAAATTTCAAGATGAAATTGGAATTTAAATTGGAAAGTAAAATGGTTAATTTGAATTGGGAGTTTGTGTGATCTCAAAATGGGTTTTGATATCTGGAAATTGAAAATGGATGGATGTTTTAAAATAAATTGGATAATATCATCCAATTGTTATTAAAAATCTTTAAACTGTGGATCGGATTTATTTAAATAAATGAGAAATGAAGTGTGGTAATATATCCATTATTGAGAGGAAGGGAAAATTAAACTTTAATTTGAAATTGAGGATAAGAAATTACTTTGAACTGAAAATTTAAATAATTGCATTTCAAAATTAAAATTTGTTTAAAGAACTGGTTTCAAACTGGAAGATAAAAATTGAGTAATAAATTAAAAAATTGTTTTGAACTCTTATTTGAACTTGGAGAAAAGTTAAGTAAAGATAATTTAAAATGGAATTTTGAGAATTTGACTCAAAATTAAATTGTTTAAAAATTTGGGTTGTTGATCTAAAAATAGAGGTTAATTTGATTTAAGGGGGTTATATCGACATTTAGAAATTTAGCTCGAATTTATATAATTCGAGATAGTTTGAAGTTGGGATTTAGATTTCATTAGTTCAAACTGAATTTAGTTTGAATTAATTAGAATTGGAAATGGGTAAGTGTGGAATTCGTATGGGAATTGGGATTAATTCATATAGAAATTGAAATGATCTGAAATTGGCTTGGATTCAATTGGAAAGTAGTCTAAATTAATTTGAATAATTTGGAATTGTGGTTAAAGCGAATATGTTTAAAATCAAATGGAATTTGATTTGGATTTGAAAAGAAATTGAGGTTAATTCAACTTGAATTGAGAATAAATCAAGTTCAAGGGAAATTGAAGTTATTCAAGTTAGGATTGAGTCAATTTAAATGGAAGTGGAAATTTAAATTGAATTAATTAGGGAAGTGAACAGTTTTGACTTTGGACTATTTTCAATATAATTTTTTTTGATATAAACTTATTTTCCAAGCTATTTAATATATACAACCTTTCTTTTAAAGCCAATTATTTTATATTTGTTTTACAATTATTTTTGGACTATTTTCAACTAATTACTATTTTTCAACAACTTTACAAATTAATTACTATTTTACAACTATTTTACAAATTAATTACTATTTTACAACTATGTTGCAACTATCTAAAATTTATGAAACTATTTAACTATTTTCCAATTATTTTACAAATAGTTAACTATTTTACAGCTATTTTGCAAACTGATACTTATTATTTTTAATGACTTCTTATTTTAAACTTTCAAGCTATTTTCTAAATTGAAGCCGGCCAGAGTGCAAACTGTTTATGATTAAATTACCCAATTGAGATAAGGATTAAAGTGATAATCCAAATGGGATTGAAGCAATAGTAAATAGGTGAATGAAAATATAATGTGAACGTGAATGGAAAGGAAATTGATTTAGTTAGTAATCAACAAAGATAAATATGTAGGATGTACGTATATTATTCTATTCGCATAAGTGATTTGATCCAAATTCGAGCACAGAATTTCGAGATGGTATTATCGATCCGAGTTGGGATTTTTCACTTGATTTTCGACGGCGAACCTGGATATGGAATTTTGATTGGTTCTGGAAATTCTCTATGATAGTTGTGACTATGCAAGGAAAATGACGGTTTCTGATCAAGAAACCAGATCTGAGTCCGCACTAGGAAATTGGGTGGACGATACTAGTTCGAAAGAGGAATTGTGTGATCGGGTGAGCGATCAGATTGATATAGTGCACGGATGATATGTGTACATCGTACAGGTTTGAATGAAATTGATTCCAGAAATTTGTGGATAGGAAATGTGAAATGGTTTAAAATGAATGGTATATTTTGTGAAATATATGATGAAGTAAAGTGGAAACTGGATATTTCTATGGTAGAAATTTATATAAGTAAGTAAAATTTATATAAGTAAGTAATATGGTTAATAACTTTATAGATTAATCAAATTTGAATATTTGATTTTGAATAAACAAGGTTATATACCTTTGTTATGTAAGATAAATCTCCCCTTGTTGAATCTATTGCCGGAAGAAAAGGAATTTGAAATGTTTGAAATGTAAAAGGAATTTTGTACAAGTTTGAAATGATCCAAAGATTTTTAAAGTTATACATACATACATACATACATACATATATATATATATATAAAGGATCTTATGAGGATTTTGAAAAAAGGTTTTGGGAACCTTTGGATTTGGAAAGGCTTTTGATTTTTGGGTAAAATCAATATCGGGATTTGGAAAGCCTAGTTTGAGAATTATCGATTTTGGGATAATCAATTTTGTGTAAAGGGGCTTTGTATGAGATTCATACTAGGTGTATGATTTGGAAGATACTATATGTGTATAGTATAAAGTGTTTTGATAATGGCTCTGGAGAAAAAGGCACTCCCTTGAAATGAACTTCTCAGGAGTACCATAGGTTGGTACTGCCTTGAGCCTCTAAGGGGGAGGTTCTAAAATATCCTGTGAGGAGTCCGGACAAAACTAGTTCCTGAGGATTATGAGTAGTGTGTAGCGAAAATCGAGGGAGCTGATGCCTACAGAGGCATTTGGGTTATGCTGTGACGATAGTGTAACTCGATGTCACTGTGATCTACTGCAGACCATAGCGAAAGTCGTGTGTGCTGTTGAGAGCCAACAGTCTGCGTTTGATTTTATATCGGTAGACTGCGACCTATGGTAACATAGCGAAAGTCGTGTGTGCCGCTGAGATCCAACGGTCTACGTTTGATTTTACATCGGTAGAGTACGATCTATGTGGGAGTGGAGAAGTTTCATTTTGACAGTGAAAATCGAGGGCGCTGATGCCTACAATTACATGGACTTTTGCTGCGATGGCAACGTAACCCTGGAATGTAACTGCGATCTGTTGTGGGTTCCATGGCGTAATCGAGGGAGCTGATGCCTACAGTTACATGGACTTTTGCTGCGATGGCAACGTAACCCAGGATGTAACTGCGACCATGGATGGGGGTGATGATTTCCAAAGCATTCTCACCAAAAGATGTTCCCTCTATTTTCAAAATGTTTTCTATATTTTCAATAAAATATATTTTTCCAAGTATTTTCACTCGATGTTGAAAACGGGTCTGCTAAGTACTTATAGATTTTCAGTCTTACGCCTGATCAACGTATAACCGAATTTCTATGAGAACGAGGATGGACTAGTTAAAACATCGAGTTATAAAGGTATTTTTTTATATAAAAACTACTTTGGAATAATATTATATAGATGTTAAAAAGTGTTTTAAAAATGATCAAGAATATTTATCTTATTTAAGCAATTTCATAAATTCTGGCTTCATTCCTTTTCGAGGACGAAAAGTTCTAAAGGGAGGAGGAATGTGATGACCCGGATTTTAGCCAACGAATTTTGAGTGACTAACGATGTAATTAATGGAATATTAGTTTTAGTGAGCAAACGAATAAAATTCTGATAATTAAAATATTTGGATACATTAACAAATTGGTCTAAAAACTATAATGAATATTGATTTATAAAAATCTCTAAATATGACGAACCATATAGAAAAGGATAAATTATATAAATATATATGTAATATCAAAATGTACATAAGCAGTGAAAATGAAAGATATGTGAAAAGATCGAAATATGTATACATATTATAACAACAATGTTTGTGGAAAAAGACAAACATTTATACATATATATAAGCATGTGTACATCTAAATATATATAATAAAAAGGCAATCATGACAAGAAAAAAATGAGTATTGCATAAATGATGAAAAGATATACGTATAAAGAATACATATAAGAGGCTCATACGTTCTATGTATATAAATGGCTATGGTAAATATATATGTATGAACCTAAGGAGACAAGCATTTAATGCAATTCATCTTAAGCATACAATACATCATTTCGTACATACAAAACATTGTATCATGGCAAGTAAAACATAAAAACAGGTTAGTCAAAAGGGGAAATCAAATGAAGCTTTTAATATATCAGATCTTTGTACAGGATCATATCAGGTCAAGGGAAATTCTCTTACCAAAAGAAAATTTGGAGAGAAACATAAATAAATAAATAAAAATAAGCTTGTTGTGCAGCCTACTTTTTCTCTGTATATATCTCTACCTTGTCCCATTTTCATTCATTCGAACACAAACTAAAACAAACAGGAAACAACTGCCTTTTGCAAACATAAAAACAATCAGAACTACTTATGGCAGGGATAAAAAAAAGCTAGCAGTTTCCAGTTGCATGTTGTTCTGTCCAAACATTTCGGTGAGTAAACGAGATTTTTTTTTAAATAGTTTAGACATCCTCATTTCACTCTGATTTATGAATGGAACTTATGGTTGCTAGCCTAAAATGCTTGTATAGAAATGAATGCATGTTTATGAATAAGTGATGAATGCCTATGTAGTTATATAACATAGTCTTTGTGTGATGATAACAGGTTTGGATTTCTAGATAAATCAAATATCTCATTATTGAATTCAAATCAGCTTGTGATTTGTAAGTGAAGCTGTTTGAAAACGTGTAACATCTTACATAAAAATAATCACAGATATTTAAAATTAATAATTGGCTCAGGATTTTTAAATTTACAATAAAAATAAAATTTGGTCAAAATTTTATAACTTCGGATTTAAGATTAAATTGCTTGATTGTATTCAGAATAGAAAACCATGATTTTTGATGTATATATCATGATTTTAGTTTGGAAAATTGTGTGCATTCTTGAGTTGAACATCGAGAAGGTTCCGGTTTCAGTCAATCGGCGGCAAGTAGTGGCGCGAAATTTGGGCCAGTGGTGGTTGAGTTGCCGGCGAGGGTAGGAAAATTGGCGTGGTGGTATAGCAATGGCCATGGTGGTCAGACCGGGAAGGAATCGGGTTTTAGCAACTAGTTTTGTCGTGAGCGTTCGATCTGGTTTTGAGGCATCGAGGGATGATCGGTGACGATCGCGAGGCCTGCGATAGGTGAGGGGGATCATGGCGGAGCTACAGTAAGGATGGCGAGATGACAGGAGCCAGGGATCGACGGAGAGTAGAATTTCTAGCGATGTTTCTTTTCAGGCTGATGGGTTCATAGGTCGATTTTGATTTTCGTTCGAATTAAAGGAATCTGGATGGCCATAGGTGTTGCAGTGGTTGAAGACGACTGGTCGGAGGCCTGTCGTGGTTCACCAACGATCGGCAGTGTGGTGCACGTGGATGTGCACGGTTGCGTGCAACTGGTTTTGGGTTTGGTTGTAGCAGGGGTTTGCTCGTGTTGTCTTCGGGGAGACTTGTGGATGGTAGCATGTTGCTTCGGGGAGAACGAGAATGTTTGCTCGAGTTTTGTCGAGCAGGCTTTAAGAAATTTGTACAAGAAGTTTAAAAAGTTTTAAACAAAAGAATTTGATTATTAAAATGTTTCTAAGTTTTAAACATAAGTAAACCACGTTTACTTATGAAAGTATTTTGCTTTCAAGTATAATTGTTTTAATAGGGTGTTTGAGGTTTAAAAACAAAGAAGTTTGATTTTGTAAATAATTCAATTTTTAAAACAAAGATAAATATGTTTTTAAAAATGTAATAGATAAGTATTTTTTAAAAGGATAAAATGTAGATTTTCAAAATGATGTTTGTATTAAAAGTTTATTTAATAACTTAGAAATTTTTTAAAGATTTAAAAGTTAAATTTGAACGTTTAATTAATTATAATTGATTTCTAAAGTATTTTATTTAAAAATAAAGTTTAATGATTAAGATTTAGTAATCAATTACAATAAAGATTTATCTTAAGTAATTAAGAATGTTTATTAATTAAAGAGTAGTTAATCAAGTGTGATTAAATAAAAAGTATAATTAAGAGATAATTGCTGGGTGTAATTAAGAATAATCAATCAAGGTGATTAATTAAAATGGTAATTAAGGAATAATTAATCAAGGGAGAATAATTAAGGTGGAAAATAAAGTGATGATTACTCAGTGTAATTGAAGGATTAATCAATATAATTAATCAAGGAGTTGGTTCAATTGATGATGTAATTAAGGAAAGTTAATTACCTGATTGTGATTAATCAAGGTTTATTAATGAATGTAATTAAGTTAAAGATTAATTATTTAATGAAATTCAAGAATAATTAACTGATAATTAGAGGATCATTAATTAATGTAATTAATAAAAGTGATCAATCTTGCTTATGAATGATTGAATGATGATAAGCGCCTTGGGTTGGTCGATATCTCTGATATGAATTGCTTTGTGATATGATATGTTTGGATGGGCAATCTATCAATTATGAATTCCTGTGTAAAAGTGTTATCTGATAATTAAAGTCGAATTGTATTTAATTAGATAACTTGGGCTAAGATGGCATTGGATTCAAAGAGACCGGAGTCGTATTAGTTAATACCCGAAACCACTTCGATTCTTTATAGATAGATGTGTGAAATCAATAGCTTGGAATAAAATGATTTAAGTGAATTAGACCATTTAATCTAAGAATTGGTACTTAGAATCGATGGATGAAATAAGTGATGTCTATAACAATTTGTGAATTTGAAATTGTTACAAGTACCCCGGGTTTATATAAGTTGTATACTTTTGTATTCCATGTTAGATGGGTTTGCTCAGCTGGTTTCCAGCCTGACATGGGTGTTACTTTGATGTAATGCTTGGGTCAGATCGAGTATTATAGATTTTCAGGTAAGGACATTCTGGAGCTCAGGAGGTGAGCTTGATGGCAGGAACGTATGGAGTGTATTCCGCTGTGATTTATTGTAGCTTATCTGGGATAAGTTGTTATAACTGTCCAGTGGTTGTTTGAATGAATGTAACTCTAATGTATTTAAATGTAATTAACTGATATAATTTTTCCTTTGTATAACTGCTATTCTATATAATATTATATTTTGATCCGCTGCGAGTGTGAGAATCTGTGTTTGATGTTTTCTGTTTCCTTTTTCTTCTTCTATCTCCTTATTCTTTTTCGTAACTATCTGGAAATTTCGAGATCGAAATTTCTGGGTCATTACACAATATATAAGAGCGAAGATCACCTCCCAACCGTTTAAGTGGATGCATTTCCTTATCGTTTGTCCTAAAAGAACAACGAGTTTATACTTATACTATAGCATCATCAAAGATAACTATACTATATGATTCTTGTTTCTTCTAGGTATTTACAGAGTTATATTTGGTCAAGGTTTGATAGTTGAGTATTTCACTATCAAATAAATAATCCAATCGACCAGAGGTTTAATTTCCTAAGAAACCAAGCATAGTTAAACACAAAAGCAACTACTTAGACTCTTTAATTAATCTTTTCATTAACTAAAAATCACTTTAAACAAAAAAATATTCATTTACTTATCTCAATGGTATAAGTATATTCACAAAACATTTCACTTCCGATACTTAAAAAACAATTTCCATTTTCCCAAAATCATATGTAACCGGCCCAAAACAAATGTCATCTAAAACATTATTAGTATAAACTTATTAACCCACCTTTTGGTAAGGCAGTATATAGGCGGATTTAGCCCAATAGACTTCACAGTTATCGAGGCTGGAATATCATGGATTTGGTTCAAATGGATGGATGGATAATCAAGTACGGATTATAATATGGAGCCAGGATTAAGCACAGTAGGTTGATACACGATGAAGGGTGCTTGAAAGGTGGATATTGACTTGAATAAGGAAGGACATGCATAAGAAGGGTTTGAGAAATATGGAATAGGATAATATAGGTCAATATGTGAGAAGGAATAACGGTCGGCATGATTGGGGTCGGCATAGGACGCGGTCGGTACTCGATGGATCGGCATAGCATTCCAAGCATGGTGAATCGACATGGCATGGATTGCAATCGTATGGGTTCGGCTAAAGATAGTTCAGCATAATGTGGATCGGAATCCTTAGGAAGGGAAAGGATCAGCATTTGGCATAAGGGAGGAAGGTTCAACATTTTCATGAAGGAAGGGGGATTGGCATGCTTCAAGGTGGATGAACCGGTAAAGTTTGTTGGAAGGCTATGGATTCGCTCGCTTCAGGGAGGGATTGGCATTAACTCAAATGAAGGGATAACATTCGGCATAACTATGGCCATCATTATTTTTGGATGATTTGGGCTTGCCGATCGTTATGATGAGCCCATGTAGGTAAGAAGGCCCTATAGCTGAAGTTTCACCTATAAATACAGGAGGCTTGACTTCAGAAAGGGGACCTTCATTTTGCTTCTCTTCATCTTCTTCCTAGAGGTCACTCTGCCATTTTCATTCTAGAATCTTGGATTGTAACTGTAATTAAATTTTAGTATAATAAAAAAGATTGTTCTTGAGTGAATGTTGGCCAGAGTTAGCCGAACCACTATAAATCTTGTCTTTTTTACTTGTTTTCATTTTAGTTTGGTTATTCTTCATATTATATTCTCTACATCATGTACTATCTATGATCTGTGATTGGATAAAGGTGCTTTCACGTATAATTGGGTGTTGGTGGTCAATTTTGACGCCAACAAAACCCTAACCACTTTTCCTTTTGTGTTATGGATGGAAACAATCTTCAAACCACCATAATTAAGAAGTATTATTTACCAAAATCAAATCTCATTCCTTTTATAAAATTCCCATTTTATAAACTTATTCCATATCTACAAGTCCTTTTATAAATCTCAAAATCAATTTTAAACTTCTTTTATAAATCTCTAAAATTATTTATAAAACTCCTTTTTAAAACTCCTTTATATTTATAATTTTTTTTTTCAATTTTTGAAATCTTTTAAAAATTTCACTTTATAAACTCCTTAAAAAATCCTTTATAGAAATTACTTCATAAACATCCTTTTATAAATCCAAAACTCATTTTTATAAATCGTATATATTTAACACAATTCTTTGTTGTTATTAAAATATCACTTATAAATTATCATTCTTTATTTATAAATTACCGTTCTTTTATTTATAAATTACCATATATATATATATATATATCTTTATTTACAAAATATCTTTTATAAATCCCCGTTTTATTTATAAAATACCATTTATAATTGTTTCTTTTATTCAATGTTTTATAGAAAAACGTTCACCGATATGTATTCCAAAATATTTCCATCTTCCTTGAAATTAGAATCACTCAATTACAAAAGATAAAATTCCCTTTTATTTTGTAATAAACATCGTATTAATTTTTATAAAAAATAAATATTTCCCAAAATACTTTTAAAACATTTCCAAAAAGGTTGAAGTAAAACAGAGAAGTTCATAAACCATTTATACATAAAATATCATAGAAAAATCCAAAAATTTCAAATATAAAATCGTTCTCCAAATCAAAACTATTTTCAAAACAAATAGTAAACCAAAGTATTTCAAAATACTAAAATGAGGCCTGGAGCTACCACAACACTTAACCAATACTATTACTACTTTTATTACTGAAAAGGTTCGACATTTGAAATATGTCAATGTCACATCCAATACGGCTAGGCTACTAAGCTTCCACCACCCAATAATTAACAGTCAAGGGTTAATACATCATTTTTCCACAACTAATAATCCGCCTATTAAGTATCTTCAAAATTCATCGATTTTCTTCGTAATCATAGAAAGGGGATTTATTCAGCTCGATAAATCTCCAAAATAATCTATTCAATTTGATTGTAGCAGAACATGATTTCATTCTTCTTAATAGATGTATGAAATTATCTGTTTAATTTAATTATAGTAGAACCGGGGTTTGTTCCGCTCAGTAGATGTCCAAAATAAATAATTTAATTTAATTTTAGCAAAACAGGTTTTGTTTTATTCAACAGATACTGAAAATAATCTATTCAATTTAGTTATAGCAGATCAGATTTTTATTATGCTCAATAAATATAAAAACTAATCTATTTAATATAATTATAGCGGACTGAGGTTTTATTCCGCTCAATAGATGCCACAAACGAAATATAATTACTTTAACGACGTTAGTTTTCAAAAAAACATAATTATATTCAATCATTACTTATTTATCAACACTTTATACTTCATTAAAACGATTAACAAGTAATATTATAATGTAGTACTTGTCAATATGAGTCTAATGCAAAAATATGCGGGTAAATTGGATTTAAGACAAACACGATTTCACATTTTCAATTCAACATACATAGTTAATAAAATTAAAAAATTAACTTAATAAATATATTCTCACCAAAATGCACCATGGCCCAGGCCCAAACACTTCAAACACAACCCAAATGCAACATTAACCTCTCCTTCTTCTCCAATTCATTTTTCCTAAAATCAAAATTTGCACGCCTTGTCATCGACACCATTAACCATACAACTAATCGCTGATCAACTACCACCCACAGACTTCTCTCGTTGATCTCAACATGCTAGCACTCTTAATACCTACTTCGGCTGCCCTATTTTAAATCCAACCTTATACTCAATTCGAATCGTGTCTAGGAAATAAAATCAACCACATCGCACACCACTCTCCACTACATCGGCCACATCTATCCTCCACCGCTACCACCATATGCTCCAACACTGTCACCCTCGCCTCTTGCCCATGCCCTCAGCCAGCTCAATGCATCATGTAAACTTCCCCAATAAAAATTTCAAACCAAACAAAACCACTCCCCTAAACCCTAGCTTGAACTAGCCAGAGCTCCTTCGACCACTAGATCTCTCTCCACCACAACCCGTCAATCCGCCTCGCCTTAGGCTTCTTCCCACTCACCATCATTCGACCCTATGCCTCCTTTATCGCCAAAAATAGAAAAATGAATGGAAAAAGTTCAAAAGTCATCCACAACCAACACTGGCCCCCTAAAATCGTGCGACAACCACCAAAAAGCATGACTCAACAATCCGACCACACCCGTACACTTCGATCTCAATTGTGTGCTTGTCGAAATCACACCAATATTTGAACAGTGATGGATGTCAGATGACTTCCACCACCACATTCGACAAAACATCAAGCAACGGAAAATACTAGAAGATATGAAATAAGTGAAGTGTTAATGAATATACTTATCACCAAAACATTACTTAACACTTAAGAAAATCATCAAAGTTCAAGGCAACCGTCACATCAAGGTCCAATCAAACTTAAAGCTTGTTGAAAGTAATTGTTTTTAATTTGATTTATAAAAGTAATGAAAATAAATTTTTGCGACACTCCACAACACAATATCACGTTCACGTATGGACCACGAACGATGGAAATAAAAAACGATCGCACAGAACAATGCAACACGATCTCAAAAGCACAGTAAAATACACCGGTTAACTTATTCTCTGAAATTTCATAAATACCAGAATTTTTTGTCAAAGAAAACTTTAAATAGTTTACAAATTAAAATTATGAAAAATCATATAAATTCATTTAAAAATACCTTACTAAAATTCTAGCCGTTTTATCAAAAATTAATTTCTCATTATTTATTATATTTGAATCAAATCTAAATATTTAAATACATTAAATATTCCCATTCGAAATGTAAAATTTTTGGGTCATTACACACTTACAATGGGATTTTGGACTTAAGGAATATCAATAAATCATTGGCTCTTTAGCGATGGATAACCCTTACCAGTTGTATCGGATACAACTTCCAACTTGTAGTCCTTATCCTATTCTCATCTCGAACTTGGGGAATATCAACAAATCGAAAGAGGTTATTCACCCATATTCAACATTTCCCAATGTTCTTTTTATAATGCACACACCTTGTGGAACATCAGCAAATATATGTATTTATCTTACCTCATCTAATTAATATACTAATAGCGCTATACATAATATCTCTAGCTTGAGGAATATCAACAACTAGAAAGTATGCAAGCAACCTATTAATATATAAATAATGGTAGACAACTTTGTATTAAAGATTCATAATCTTTAATATAATATATTGAGTTATATCGATTTATGGAAGAATATATGTTTTATAAAATGCCCTCATGATTCAAGTGTCCGACGCATCAGAAATCACGGTACACATAGTGTATGCATGTATTTATCCCTTAAGTCCATTTGGGTTTTTTTGTAGCACTAGATTTTATACATTTGTATTATGTAAGTTCAATTTATATATAAATTTTATAATTTAAATAACCCATATAATTTTGCACATTACATTGATTAAATCTTATATAATTAATTTAATTAATTAACATTTTAATTAATTTTATGTTATCGAATTAAACATTTTAATTTAATAATGCCATAACATTTATGTTTATACATTATTTTAATGAACCTATGATTAACCTATTTAATTAGTCAATTTAATTAAATATTAATTTCAAAAATTTCTTATCTTTATACATACGTGCTTACATCATCTTAAACAATTCAAGATACCGTAACATGTGTCTATAAATATTGCAAATGCATATACTTTAATTAATAAATCATTTAATTAATTTACTTAATTTATTAATCTATAAATAAATATTAAATTTCTTAAGTATATTTATTATATTTTAAAGCTCTTTTGAAAACTATGTTATAACATTTATGATATACAATGTTTTCAAAGTCAACTTTGAAAATCATATTATAACATCTATAAATAATTCTTATTTTATATTTAACATTTAAATTTAAAATCTTATTTTGATTTGAAAGCAATTTTGAAATCACGTTATAACATTTATAATGTATTCCTTATTTTAAATTTAACTTTTAAATTTAAAATTTCATTTTCAATTTTCGTGTCAAATTTTGAAAATAAGCCCATGGTCCGGTTCAAATTAGGCCTTTTCCATTTGGGCCAACCTTTATGTTCACTTCACTTTTCGGGCTAGGCCGGCTGCTAAGGAGAGCATGGTACTTGATTACTGTTTGAATCAAAAATGGCACAAACTCCTAGAAGTTTATGTAGAGAATAAAATATGAAGAAATGTAAAGGAAAATAAGAAGTGAATAAGACACGATCATTTATAGTGGTTTGGCAAAGCGAGGCATACATCCACTTTAAAATTTTATTGCTTATATTAGACTTAGAGTTAGAATTTTATAGTGGTTGGTACAACATCGATATTTAGATTTTCAGAATTACAAGAATATATAGTAGGGAAGAACTAAAGCCAAAAGATCCTTAAAAATGGTCCCTACCCTCTTATTTATAGAGGTAGAGAGCATAAGATCCCATAGAAAAGATCTCAAGGCCATTATCCATGATTTAGACAAATTCTGCCAGGAAAGTAGGTTCAAACTTGTCAGTTTGTATGGATTGGTACAACTCCAAGGTTAGGGATTGGTACCGACTCGTAGGATCGCCAATATGGTAGTCTTGAACTCTTTATCTTTGCTCGTCTAGTGGTCAGCTTCGTGATTCCATAGTTGTTTGCACCAATCCTGACTTGCTTTTAGGTCCAAATGATGGAGTTGTGGAAGAACAAAGTTGGAGCTTCAAGTATTCGTGGAGATTGATGGAGAATTTTATTGGATAAACAAAACGACATTGGAAATAGGCTATCAGCATCAAGTAATACTAATAGGTAGAAGATGGGTCCACCAATTGGAGGAAATAATGGTTGGTACCGACCCATAGCATGGGTGGACCTA
This sequence comes from Allium cepa, assembly GCA_030765085.1. NCBI lineage: Eukaryota > Viridiplantae > Streptophyta > Magnoliopsida > Asparagales > Amaryllidaceae > Allium > Allium cepa. The sequence goes on from CM060946.1 coordinate 178,614,505, forward strand.
TGTTGTATTGGTCTTATATTGTTCCGGCATTGGCCTTGAGACTTTGTTTGTGCTTGGTTTCTAGACTCCTGGGCTATCTGTCTGGGCTTCACGCCTTGATAACTCAAAGTTCGACTTGTCTAATCTGTTTGAATATTTCCTGATCAAAAGGCTGGATAACACTTGGCCCCAAAGTACATCTCATGTCAAACGTGATGTACTTTGAGTCAAGACAAGTTAGAGTTACTATAAAGGACTCCACTCTATGTTCCGAATGTTCGTATCCTTCTTGTGAGTCGTTTAAGTTAAAAGTTATATCCATTATCATTCGTTGTGATGCTCTACCACCATCCATGATTATGAATCTAATATGTATTCTCATGATCGTCATTCCAAGTTTGATGATTTTAAACTAATTTCATCCATGGTTCTTTTAGGATTGAATTTGATTTCCCTTTGATTTTAATCATTGGGCATTGGATACACACACACACTCACGTGCATGCACTTTAGTGGAGGAGTATAAGTGGATAGTCCATGACATGCACATTCTTATACGCATGTCCACACATATGTATATACATAAATACACAATAATTTTGTTTTTAGTTGCATGCCCTTGGGTCGGTGCTGATTCGATACTTAGGATATTTCCAAGTCTGATGCCTAAAACATCGAGCTTGAGAGTAATAAAACTCATTCTCCTCACTTCATTTCCTCTCTTGCCTTTGCCATTCCAAGAACATAAGTGCCATAATTAAAGAGACTTCACCTTTGATCTACCACCTTTCCTTGCCAACACTCACCACTACCGACTCCTACGCTGCCGAAACCACCACCTAAAACTTTGCTAGAGCACGATTCCATCACGCCTTAACTCGACCGACTAATGTCCTAGATCCAAAACCTGACTCCTTCAATCGAGTTTTCTACCTTCGAATTCGATACCCTTAGGTAGGTGATGGTTTAGGAATGAACAGGAGTGGATATAGATGTGGATGAGGGGATCATGATGGTAGTGATTTGGGATCGGTAAAGATGGAAGAAGAAGCTCGGAATTTCCTTCATTTGTTGGAGTTGTTCAACTCTTACACTTAGGCAATTTTCCAAAATTTTGGTTCACATGAGAATGTGCCTTATGAACCAATGTCCTATTCTCGGACCTGAGCCTTTTCCAAAGCAAAGCCAATGATGTAAAGCTTGTTGGGACGGTAAGTGATGATGGTCACGCGAGTGATATCTAGAATTTAAAAAGGAACTTTTAAATAATATTAAAAACTTGAACTGCCCAACACTACACGACACTGTACAAGATTCCACTTTTTCATGGGGATATAGCTTGCACTTAATCTTCTAATGTTGATTATACATCCCCCACCTTAAGAACCACACTAGAAAAGGGTATTACTGTGTAATAATGTTTGTTACTGTGGAGAATAAGGCTGGATAAGACCAACCATCAGTGAATTTTGCTTTAAGAGAACATTGATAGGTCGATTTTAGTGCTGTATATTTTTTTTGTTCTCAAGTAGAATCAACATATGCTATCAACGGTTAAAACAAAACTACCGTGGCTAAAATAATAATCCAGAATAATATATGATAAATACAAATCACAGAACCATAGATCAGAGAATGTACATAGTGAAATAGAAAATACAAGCCGATCAAAATTGAACAGGTACAAAAAGTCGACTACAAAATGATGGTCACCATGAACTATGGAATATGCAAGTTCTACATCCCATTGATACAGTTATGAACATTTAAATGAGTCTATACTCGATATAAAATACAACGCTACATGAGTATGTACACGTATGCAAGATGAAGGTAAGATGAAGAATAACTAGATAGCTAGAGTGAGAACTTCTCTAGAACTATCAAACTGGAGCACTTGAAATATCTTGGTCTGACCCAAGCATTTTAAAATAATAAATGGATCAATAAAGACTATAATGAATGAGTTAAGCAAGATAAATATCAGAAATGCTTCAATAAACTAAAAAAAAAAATCAACAAATATCAAAACACAAGATAGTTTCTAAAAGCAAAATCCCTGAAACTATTTGGCGCTAAGACAAATAACATACGATCTAGAAATCATCAATAAAAATCCAGAAAACACATAGGGGGGAAGTGCCAAAACTCCAAGATTTGTGAGTAAACTCATTTATATGCGTGTAACTTCAAAATAGACATATGTATCTATAAAACTCCAAGATGGGTAAGATTCACATAGTAACTTCAAGACAGGCGAGATCCTATAGAACTTCAAGATAGGTGCTAGGCCTATAAACTAAAAGATAGAAACGAGTCCTACAAAACATCATGATAGGTACATACCTATAAAAACTCCAAGATAGGTGTAAGACCTATAGAACTCTAAAGGCGAGTCATAAACTCATCGATATAAGTACCATGTACTCCCAAATAGCAACTGAGTAAGTAACTATCTTTTGTTCCATACCATATGGGTTTACAAAATGTTTACTATATGCTAGTAAACTCCATTGGTGTATATAAATGGCTTAATCCAAAAGTTCGGGAATTAAGTGGAAAAACAAACGCGAGCATTCCATATAACTCGTTTTATTGAATAGTTTAGATCACCTTCTCATTCAATTGATACATGAAATTTCATAGAAATATTTTACTTTAAAAACTTTCTTATAAAGTATAGTTTTATAAGCTAGGATATATGTACACACACATACATATTGGATAGCCCTTGCTAAAATATATGTATACAAGTAAAATTTTAAACAATTATTATAAATAAATATATTATACATAATATAATATTCCAAATATCTTGTATAAAAAATACATACTTAAAAGGACTTGAGAAAAGGTTTGGATTGAAATTCATTCTTTTTAAAATTCAAGTTGAAATAGTGTGATATTTTGCGTACAATCTCATGTATCTATAGAGCATTTCTATGGAATGGGGACTCTAAGACGAATTCAGAAATGCATAATCAAAACTACAAAATTTGCATTGAAATAAATATGAATTGGAGCATCAAAATCAATCAAACGTCGAAAAGGAGGCGAATGGATGAATGAACTGGCGAACGGATGCGAAAGGGAGGCCTCATGACATAACTTATGGTTTAGCCTAGGTAACGACAGGTGCAAGGGTCTGGTTAGACTGGTGGACCAATGGCATTGCCTAGGCTAAATCCGAGGTGATGTTGGCGTTTATCCATTCGTTTCTTCATCGTGACTTCCTTGACTCCTAGAATGCTTATTTAGTAGTTGATCAATTCTTGCACAACTTTTATCCCACAAGCTTCCTTATTTCCTAGCGAGTCTTCCTTTGCAATTTCATGACTTGTTGACTTGTTTTGACGCTGGATCACTAGTAGGTTGGATCGAACTGTAACTTGCATAAGACAAGTTTTGACTTCTTCAACCCAAATGCTCAGGATGTTATCAAATTTAGGAAACAAGCTTAGAAGTGATGTGGGGGACATAATTCAAGTGGTTCGAAGCAATAATGATCCAATAATTTAAATCGGATAGGATCGGTGTTGATCCTAATACTTGTCTTATTTTCTTCCCAAATTCCTAGGGTTCATTTGTAATGTTCTTTTAGGGCTTATAACCAAGTTTCGAGTCGTTCGAGCTTAGTTTGAATGTTCTAACTCCTTTTCACTTTCACCGAAATAAAAACTCCGTTAACACAGACGAAGCCTTATCAATCTTCCAAAACTTCAAACCCATTTGCCATCCAATATTTATCAATATGAAGTGGGCTTCTATAATCATCACAAAATACTTTTATAAGAGAAATAGGTAGACTCTATAATTTAAGACCTCAATCAAGGTAGACTTCATCATTTAAGATATATTCCCAAGGTGGTTTCCTAACAATGTTGTCAATGGTCGGTGGGTCTTGGCTACAAAGACTTCTAACCACTGTTTGAGGCTTTCTACATTGAATGTCCAACTATTAACGCATCTATGCCAATAAAACCATAGCTATCTAAGAGATAATACCCAAGCCATTTAATACCTTCAAAAGGGCTAGGTGGACCTCTAACCATTTAATACCTATATTCTAGGTAGGTCTTACGTTACTTAATACCTATACTAAGGCGGACTCCTCACTAGTACTATTGTTATTATGGCCTTAGCAATGTGTGAGACTGTACCCAAGCCACTTCATACATCATTAATGAGAACTAGGAAGACCGATGACCATTTAACAACTATTTATAGGTATGCCTTTATCATTTAATACCTAACCCAAAGACGGACTCCTCGCTGGTACTATCTAGTTGACAACGCTTGGAATCTCACAAGGTTACTTAATACTTCTTTTTAAGAGAGGTGATCTCTTAGATTGGTCACTTAATACCGCAAACCCAATGCGATCCTTTCCTAAGATATCCACTGTCACCCTTAGTTATAAATATGGAATCTCATTAAGTTACTCCTTTCGGTTGGGAGGCAGGCCCTAAAATAGCCACTTAATACCTCAACACTGAAGTAAACCCTTCTAGAGACATCCTTATTTATTTGGAATCTCACTAGGTTACTTAATACTTCCTTTTAGGAGAGAGGCAGACCCTACAGCCACTTAATACCTCAAACCAGAATCGGATCCTTATGGAGATATCCTTTACAACTCCTACTACCAAATTTGGACCATCTAATACTTGTTAATTAAGAAATCAGACACAATCTCTCATGCCGTCATGGTTCCTAGGGTTGGTGATATCACATCCGTAGTAAGTGCAACCAACTACTGGTAGTCTCAAAGCGAAGGGCAGTCTTCCATCGAGTGACTCTACTGACCTCGCATCACTAACCTACTACGTCCAGCAATGATCCTATGTCTTTACTTATATTAGCTTAGGTAGATAGTAGACAAAGCTTACTAATTCCCTTTTTATTTAAGGCAATAAGATTTACCTTAAATACCTATTTGCCTGTAGATCCCCCTTTTGTGTTCATAAATGTCAATTTTTCCATAAAATCCTAACGAACGTTTCCTATAACATTTATATATGATTGCTAATTTCAAATTTGTAACCTTTTTAACCATTCCATATTTATTAATCCAGCTTCGTTATTCATCAGTCCCAATGATCCATTACCCTATCAAATTATTGCAACTCCTATATTTATTACAATTTATTTCCCATTAATTAATTATCCCAAATGCGAATATTATGTGTAAGCGTTGCTATTAGCTAAGTATTATTACATTATTATAAGTGCAGTAAATTACCTACAAATACCTACTTTTATCGAATATATTCTAGTTATATATCTTTACTAAAATATTCTTTTCCATGTTCAATTGTTTGAATCGTATCTAAAAAGATTATCCACTATAATTTTCATAAATTAGACCAAAACAAAATATTTAATTTTAAAATATAAAGATTACATCGTTTGAAATTACAAGGAATAGTCATTTCTTTTCATTAATGAAATAGACAGTGCAAACTACACTGAATTCATACTTTGCACATCTCCTTTTCTTTTTATTTGCATCTATTCCTTGCTAGATCAAACGCTACATTTTTCCAAAATGGGAAAGAAATCAAATAATTTACTGATTTTAAAAACGGATCTAAATTCCAACAATGCCAAACATAGAAAATTTTATGTTCCAACAAGTTTAGGACAATAATCCAAATTCATAACATTATTATACAACCTATTTTCAAATTAGGAAAAATATTCATTCAAATCAATATTCTAAATTTATACTTTTGGGATTAATTTCTAGATCAGATTGTAAACAATTCTAAATCAATTCATAAATAAGAATGCGTAGACAATATTTATTATATTCGAATTATATTCAATTTGTGACCTACAACGCAGACACAATTATCCAGTTAGGCATAAAAATCAAATAAACACCAACGGGACAATTTTCATGTTATAAAAATCTATAAAATTCTCCACTCACTATTTAAAAGCAATTCAAATACCATATCTGAAGTAGAACCTTAAATCCATCTCCAGATCCTCTTTAGTCCAAGAAATATGAATAAAAGAGTATATACATACATTAGAATTACAGATCTGAGATGAGATTTGGGATTAGGAGAGAAGATAGATACAAATTTATACAAATATATAAATTACCTCAAATACGCGTATAGTTGATTCTCTTCTCATCTTATTTTTATTATATTTCTATTCTTCTCCAATTTGTATGAATATAGAAATAAATGTCTTACTTTTATAAAATAGAAAGAAAGCAGAGAATAAGAAATGGGAGAGCTTCGCTACCGCCTTAGAAAAATATGAGAAGAGCAAAGAGGGTTAGGCCTGAATTTATAGGCACAACCATACGATTTAAAATATTAAATCTGGGCCGTTTTGTACCTGGTTTATTGCAGCCGCCTAAAGGCGATTGGTTGACTGCCCATGGTGCACCGATCGACCGATAGGGGTCGAGGGTCCCAATGAAAGGTCGGCCTATGGGCCCGGATGATTAACTAGCAAACGTTAATTTATCTAATCGAATTATTTTTGTTTCAAATTCGTTTTCATCCATTTCTTTTTCGTTTGGATTCCGATCACAAAACTCCAAATATGATAGTTGCTCAGAATTTCGCCACAAATACAAAGTCGCAATTTTCATGGTCAAACTTCATCGTTTGCACAAATTCCATTTTAGGAGCCTAATTAATTAACTAACCAACTAATGAATAACTAATGCCAAATTAGGGGTGTTACATTCTTCCCCCTTAAAAAAAATTTCGTCCTCGAAATTCCACCCAATGACTAAGTCAAGGTTTTGGCACCTAATTATCCTAAACTACACAACCAATGAATGAACAACCAATTTTGCAACCAAACGTGCACAAGAGCATGGTGTATTACTGTATCACCACACAGAAAATATGCAGAATGATTCTAAATCGGATCCTCCTATATGAATGCATTTCTTTTGGAAACACGATGTAAACAACCTACATATATATTGGAAATTCTATACGTATGCTGCTTTTTGAAAAATATTTTCAACCAAAATCCCCATATTTGTACGAATAGAACTATGAAGCACCCAATTTTTGCATACACTTCATATCATCCCATAATCTAATGCATCGAAAAATCGCTTCCTAAATTTTACTCTAATGCGAGAAAAAGGAATTTAGGCAAAGAATTTAACATTCTTACCACCTATATCTTCACATTCCCCTAGTACAGTGGAAATCACCTTAGTGCCCTGGATTAACTCCCAATTTTCTATATACAAACACATAAGGAGGCTTATTTCAAGCTCTAAAAACAGAACTAAGTCTAAAAAATAAAATCACATGCGACATCAACAGGGTAGGGAAGTAGAAATTCCAAGGCTAAAATAGTTTTTTCCTTATTATCGCTTGTGTTTATCACATCGTCGACCCTAAACTCCCAATTTTCCATGTACAAACACATAAGAAGGCTTATTTCAGGCTCTAAAAATGAAATTAAGTCTAAAAAATAGACTCACATGCGACGTTGACATGGTATGGAAATAGTTTTTCCAAGGCTAAAATAGCTTTTTCCTTATTATCGCTTTCATTTATAGCATCGTCGATCCTAATGCACCGCTAAATTTGCAAATTCTAATTCTATTCTCCTTCCCTACGCCTAACATGTAGCCTTAAAATCAAAAGATTTCACGAAAACCTTTCTCACTTTTTAAACTCATACGTCAAAGTAAGATCCCAAAATATTTAGACGTGCATTTTCCCTTGAAATAAAATTTTAAACAAAAACTCTTAAAAGAATTTAAGAGCCAAATACAACTAAAAGCTAAAAACTTTTTGTTTCAAAAGAGAACTTTCCAAATCAAGGGTAAACTCTTCAAATCATTTTCCATCTCAAAAATTTTGATAAAGCAAGCCACACGTTTAGCATAGTCAGAAGTTAGTTATGTGCTAAATGCATAAACCAACTCTAGAATCTACAACTAACCTTTACCTATAAAACTTGATATTTTATTTAAAAATGTCAGCATGCCCAATTACCCAAAAATATTAGCTTTTAAGGAACAAGAGCAATGACAAGTGATTTCAAACAACTTTATCATGTCCGCTAAAATTTCCTATTATTCTAAACTTCAATTCTTATATTGCATTTGCTGTTGTCAAGTGTGCTTATGAGATTCCCATATTTATACTGCTTCTTTACTATACAATGAGCAGTTGCATGTCCAAAAAAAATAACACGGTGAATAGAAAGGAACTCATAATATCATGTGTGCCTTTTGTAGGAGACAACTAAATGTTTCATGACTGTAAGGGAAAAGACAATAACACCACAAATCCTAAAATAATGCCTAAAGACTATGGGATGCCTTGCTCCACGGCTTGAGCTCGACCCACTGCTATGACCCTCGAATGGTCATAGCATGATGGCTATACACCCAGTCTCATGCCGCTGGCACTACTAATATTGCCGACGGCTTCAAAATTTCCATCTACCTAAGGAATGATGTAATGTTGGCAGAAGGAACCATCTACTAAACCGCCTCTCCAAGGAGGTTTGCCTATATTACCTACATATGAGAGTAGATAGGTAAAAATATGAAAAGTGATTCTGTGGAATGCTAATCCTTGATCAACAAATTGAAGGAAAAAAGTGCAGGTCCAATTGATGGTAATGCCGCTAATACTAGGATTGACAGATCTGGCTATCTCTGAACAAATCAAATTGTTGCCTCCATTGAAAAGACAAATGTAGCATGGGTAGTATTCCGCTCAAAAGTCTTGAAATTGGTGCAAATCCTACCACAATGAACATCTCTTCCATCCCAAAAGCGGTGAAACCTTCTGCTCATTGTGGTTCAACCACGTGGCCACTTGAGGCTTGAGACCATGATAATGCAAGGAAACATCGATAGTGCAAAAAGATGTCTTAGGAGAAGAAGCAGTTGGAGGGAGGAAATAGGGTTTAGATCTGGAGTGGTGGTAAGGCGAGATCTAATGTGCAAAACAAGCACGATGAGGAGGTGAGGCTAGTGCTCCTAGGGAAAATTGCATCACCTAGGGGAGAAAACATAAGGGAGAGGTAGATACTTGGACGAGGAGGAGGATAAAGATTAGGTTCAGCTTGTTGAAGAAGGAGGAACGAAAGAAGCCAGCTGTGGAAATTCGAATGTGGTTTTTATAGTTCCATTCCATGTTTAAGTTGTGTTAAAACTCGTTATCTGGTACACCACTCTAGGTTTACTGCTAAGTGGCCAATGGCTAGATGGAATATGGGCATTAATTGAGCTTAGACCCAATTATGATCAGACTAAATGATAATAATCGTTTCGTGGCATCTCCTTCGATTCGACATAATCCAAAAAATGTCTACCCTCATCATATTGGTGTTAAAGCCTACTGCCTAGTCCCGAACCATGCTCCAGCAATTCACAGCAGTCCTAACAAAACTACTGCGATCAACAACAATTCTGAAGCCCAAAAATAATATTCTAGCTACTATTTCCTACTTACTTCGGATGGAAATATTTCTTCCAATAACCGGTGGTGCAACAACACTTCAAACTACACACCACAACAAAATTGAATGTCATTTCTATTTTTTTTGTACCTTAAGGGAGAAGAATTTGAAAACCTCAATTTTATAAACGAAAAATTACTAAGCTAAATATATGCTCCTTTATATTTGTTTCCAAATAATTGAGATTATTTCATATCAAAATTTCCCTTAAAAATCAAACTTATATAGATTGTTTAGGTTTTACAGAAACCTTTTTAAAAAAATTCCCAAATTGTAGAACTATTTCCTTACCAAAATCAAGATCAAGCCTTTACTGATATATACGTATAAATATTTAAAGATTTCAAAAATTAATCTTTTAGAAACTAAAAATTTCTTATCACGACCAACTTGATAGTGTGCGTATTTCCTTGAAAATTATTTCAAAACTTTTCAAAAAATAATTTCTATAATAAATCCCTGGGTAAAGAAATCGTATGGAAACCATTTTTCAAAATCTAATACATTTCCAAGATATACTTTATAAAAATTCTCTCGCAGGTTTTAGACTAAGTATTGACATTGATTCTCCAAATAAAAATTCGATTTGCCATCAAAGAGGTGATCAATGAATGCACCCTAAACTTGCTTCCGGATAAGAGCGACATACAGACTCCAATTCCCTGCCCATTTAAAAAAAATGTGTGTCTCCTACTGGAACTCATCCAAAATCACAAGGTAGCTAGAATCTCAACCATCAAATCGAACACCATGAGTCTCCAGAATTCTGCCATATGTCATACTCATGCTCTTCGTCGACAGCACTATGTGCATCTCCAGTACTCCATGGTGTTCTTCGGAGTCGACATGAAAATCTTAACTCTAGGATATTTCAAACCCATAGTTGCTTTGCCCCTATCCCTCGGAGTGGAACTACAACTACTTCTACAGTCGGATTTCTTAGAATTTAGTGTAAAAATATAATATTACTAGATAGGAAAGTACGAACACATGATCTCAATTCGTCCTAATTCCTATTATCTACTAATCTATGCTTTGATGCCAAATGTAACGATCCGTAATTCAATGGGGCTAAATTTCGACAAAATCAAAATCCAAGTCCATCAAAACGCAGGTCATTGGATTTGATACCTACAATAAGCATGAGCATTGATAAAAATCTAAACTCACAACTAAAAAAATAAGAGGATAAGAATACTGATTATTACAAATACCTTGGAATTAATGGTATTCCTTGGATAACAAGTTGTCGCATCAGGATCGAGCATAAGAGAAAAGAAGACTTCTCCAACAACAAAACAAATAGGACTCCAGTGATATGTCCCTCTAAATATACCATGTGGGTTGTAATAAAGAGGAGGTTAGAACAACGTTCTGGTGATTGGAGAATCTACAAACCATCCATAACATAAATTTATACCAATTGGTTTTCATTTAATTGTCATAGCTAATATGATTAGCAATTTTAACCTAACCTTGCATTGCACACACGATTACTTACATACCCCTTATCAAGGTAAAATACCAACAAAGCCTGATCAACCACCCAATACTTCCAAACCCTTTTGCCATTTAATACTTCTAAATATGTAGCGGGCCTTTATAATCACCACAAAATAATTCTAAAAGAGAAATAGGCAGACTCTGCCAATTAAGACATAAATCAAGGTAGATCCCGTCATTTAAGATCTATTCCATAGGTAGTTTCCTAATAATGTTGCCACTGGTCGGTGGGTCCAAGCTACAAAGACCTCTAACCATTATTTAAGGCTTCCAACATTTAATGTCCAACGGTTACCGCATCTATTGCCAATATACTCGTAACCATGTAAAAGACAGCACCCAAGCCACTTTATATCTTTAAAAGGACTGGGCGGACTTCTAGCTATTTAATACCTATATTCTAAGCAGGTCCTACATCATTTAATTCCCATCTTCAGGTGAACTACTCACTGGTACAATCATTACTATGACCTTAGCATTATGAGTGACTATACCCAAACAACTTAATACCTCATTAATATGGACTAGGTAGACCGCTGACCATTTAACACCTATTTATAGGTAGGCCTTTAACATTTAATACCTCACCCCAACGCACACTCCTCACTAGTACTATCAAGCTGACATCACTTGTAATCTCACTAGGTTACTTAACAATTCTTTTTAAGAGAGATGTGAAACCTTAGATCAGTCACTTAATACCTCAAACTTGAAGCAAACCCTTCCTGACATGCCCACTATTACCATTAATTATAAATATGGAATCTTATTAGGTAACTTCTTTCGGTTGTGAGGCAAGCCCTGAAATAGCCACTTAATACCTCAACGCTGAAGTAAACCCTTTAGAGACATCCTTATTTATTTGGAATCACACTAGGATATTGAATACTTCCTTATAGGAGAGAGGTGGACCCTACAGCCACTTAATACCTTAAACTAGAAGCAAACCTTGATGGAGATATCTCTCACCGCTCCTACTTCCAAATTTTGACCATTTTATACTTTTCAATTAAGAAAGAAGATCCAATTTCTCCCACCATCATGGATCCTAGGATTAGTGATATCTCATATCAGTGGCAAGTGTACTCGACTGCCTGTAGCCACAAAGTGAAGGGCAATCTTCCGTCGAGTGACTCTACTGACCTCGCATCACGAACCTTCTAAGTCTACTTAACCATCCTAAATCTTTACTTATATTATCTTAGGTATATATTGAACTTAGCTTACCAATTCCCTTTTTATTTAGGGCTATAATATTTACCTTAAATGCTTATCTACCCATAAATCCTCTTTTTATGTTCATAAATGACAATGTCCATGAAATCCTAATGGGCATTTCCTAAGACATATATGTATTTAACTATTTCTTAGTTATTAATTTGATATCTTTATTTATCAGTCTCATTAATACATTTACCCTATCAAATTATTGCAACCCCTATATTTACTACCATTTATTGGTGTTACAGCCTTTTTAAATTCCTATCCCATTAATTAATTATCCTAAACATGAATATTATGTGTAACCATCGTTATTAGCTGAGTTTTATTTAATTATTACAAGCGCAGTAAATTACGTACAAATATATACTTTTATCGAATATGTTCCAGTTTTATATATTCACTAAAATATTCTTGTCCATGTTCAATTATTGGAATCATATCTAGAAAGATTATCCACTACAATTTCCATAAATTAGTCCAAAACAAAATATTTAACTTTAAAATATAAAGATTACATCGTTTGAAATTACAAGGGATAATCATTTCTTTTGTTACTGAAATAGACAGTGTAAACTACAATGAATTCATACTTTGTACACCTCTTTCTCTTTTTATTTGCGCTATTCCTTGTTAGATCAAAAGCAGAATTTTTCCCAATTGAGAAAGAAATCAAACTAATTTACAAATATTAAATGGATCTAAATTCCAACAGCTCCTAACGTAGAAAGTTTACATTCCAACAAGATTAAGGTATTGATCCAAATTCATAACATTATTATACAACCTATTTTTAGATTTGGAATAAATTTCATTCAAATCAATATTCTAAATTCATTCTTTTGGGACTGACTTTCAGATTAGGTGGTAAACAATATTAAATCAATACATAAACAAGAATACATAGGCGGTATTCATTATATTCAGATTACATTCAATTTGTTACCCACAACTCGAATACAATAATCCAGTTAGGCATAAAAATCAAATAGACACCAATGGGATAATTTTCATCTTATAACAATCTATAAAATTTCTCGCCCACTATATAAAAGCGATTTAAATGTCCAAATCTGAAGTAGAACCTTAATTCCATCTCCAAATCCTCTTTACTCCAAGAAATATGTATAAAAGGGTATATACATACATTAGAATTACAGATCTAAGAAGAGATTTGGGGTTGAGAGAGAAGATAGATACAAATTTATATATATATAAATTACCTCAAATACACGGAAAGTTGAATCACTTCTCTTCTTCTTTTTATCGGATTTCTATTCATCTCGAATTTGTATGAATATTGATATAAATATCTTATTTTTATAAATTAGAAAGAAAGGGGAGAATAAGAAATGGCAGAGCTTCACTACTGCCTCTAGAAAATGATGAGAAGAGAAGGGAAGGTTATACTTGAATTTATAGGCACTAGGATCAACAACAATCATACGATTTAAAATATTAAATCAGGGCCATTGCGGCCTAGGTTTATTGTGGTCGCCTGAAGGCAATCGATCAATCGCCAATCTAGCTCCAGTCGACTGCTAGGTGTCGACTGGTTCCAATGATAGGTCGATCTATGGGCCTGGACGATTAATTACTAAACGTTAATTTATCTAATCGAATTATCTCCATTTTGAACTAGTTTAGTCTGTAACTTCTTCGTTTGAACTCGAATCACAAAATTCTAAATATAAATGTTGCACGGAATTTTTCCACGAACGCAATGGTGAAGTTTCATGGTCAAATTCCATCATTTGCACAAATTTCATTTTTGGTGCCTAATTAATTAATTGACTAATTAAATTACTAAGGCCAAATCATAGGTTGTTACATACGATCAATAGGAAAACTAAAAGAACTCTTCTTCTTCTTTAGTTTATAACTTGTTAAACTTGAAAGCGGAAACCCCTCCATTCAAAAATCATAATCTTCTGAACCATTCTCAATTAGCCTTAGCGACTAACACAAAAGTTCGTATTGGTCCATAGTATTTTCATTACTTGACGGGACTCAATTTCATTGAGTGTTGAGAGATTAATCGTGATAAGTCGGTGAGTGAGGATAATGAACATCAAAATTTGAAAATTAAATTCTCTCTCCACTTCCAACTGACTAACGCCATATGCATCGTTGGAATCGAATGGAAGTGAAGTATTTTTTATAGGAGTTTGGTGATGTTTTGTGATGATCAATGATGGAGGTTGGAAGTTAGGGTTTGGGTTAATCCAAGTTATAGGCAGAGTTAGTTGGATTCAAGGCCATGATGCTGCTACCCATGACAAGGATAGTCGGAGGTAATACTTTATTCGCCTCCGATCGATTTTTGGATGTCGTGGTAGAGGATTTGAGACCATTATGTTTTAGGTTTTCGAGCTTCGGGATGATGGTCAGTTTCCGTTTGGTGAGGCCAGAGTTATATAAAATAGGTTTGTCGGGTCGAGGCGGTGAAGACGAGCGTGTTGGTGGTCTTGGATCCGACGTCGATAGCCATGACGATGAATGCACGTGCATGGAGATTCACAAGTTTGGGCTACATGCAATGCAAATGGATGGGGGAGAAGATCCTATTCTACGTGGGTCGGGATGCTTTATTTAGGCTTTGGGCTGCAAGTATTGATGGGTGAGAAAATATATAGTTTCATATTTAAGTTTTATGAAATATGTTTAAAACATGAATAATTCATGTCTTACTCATAATGAATCAGTTCGGCCTGTTGTTTTTTATGTTGGGTTCGTATTGAAAAATAAACGCTTTGATAATAGATTGTTTTTAGTTTTGGTGTAGTACAATTTAATGGTAAAATAATACCGACTAAATTATAATTACAATAATTTGGATAATTACGTAGTTTAATTGATTATTCTTTATGGGTGTTATCTATTCGCCAAATTTGGTGTCCTCGACTCGTCACCTCAGATTATTTTGTGTTTAACTTCGAGATCCCATAGTTGTTTGCATCAATAATAACTTGTTTCAGAGTCCAAATGATGTAGTTGCAGTAGAGCGAAGTTGTTAATTCAGGAGTTTATGAAGATTGATAGAAATTTTCATTGAAGCAGCATAATAACATTGGAAGTAGGTTCAGGACATCAAGGTGAGTTTATAGGAGGATGATAGGCCCAACCGGGCCAAGGATTAAGAGTTGGTACCGATCCCCGAGTGGGAGTTGGTACAGACCCAACACTTGTGGGGATCCGATCCACAAAGTTATTCCATTGATTTTTCTTTTGCACTATTATTTTTTATATCTTGGTTTTAGGTTTTGTGGTCATTTCTTTGGGCGTCTCACCTTGATAACTTCGATTTGACTTGTCGGGTTCGTCCATTTTCTACTCGGTCAAAAGGCGGGATAAGAATAATGTCTGAAAATAATTAATTATTATATTAATAATGTTTTGAAATTAATTGATTATTATATTACGGATGTTTTGAAATTAATTAATTATTATAGTAATAATATTTGATGTTAATTAATTATTATATCAATATTGTTTTGAAGTTAATTTATTAGTATAATAATATTTGTGACGCCCCACCTCTATACCCACGCTAGCCAAGAACATTACTGTGAATGCTGTCAACTAGCACGGAGAATAAGGCTGTTGAGGAGCGACCATCTGTATAATTGCTTTGTGCGAGTATCGATATACCGGATAAAAATATAACCTTTCATCTCAAGAGGAAATCCGACATACCGACACAAACTCAAAGCTACTACACAGTGGCTATAATATCTTCGGAAACAAATATAGAAATAAACATAACATAAATCAGTCACAGACAATTCATATCACAAAGGCAGAAATAGATATGAATATTACACATAAAATTGTATATCAGAGTAGTGGTCAAAAGATCCACTATAATACAAAAGAATAGCAACACGTGCTATACAAAGGAATACAACTATGAGTCTATATCTCAAGTGTATACAACAAAATAAACTACTAATCTAAGTAGTTTGCCAAAAGTCAGAGTAATGATCTTGGATGAGAAGTCAAGCAGAAGCACCTGTAACATCTCGGTCTGACCCGAGTATTATTTAAGAAAAAAATAATAAACGGATCAGTCTAGCTATAAATATCAGAAGAAATGATATAGAATAGGAGATATGACATAAACCTATAATAATCACAATGCCAAGCTGTGATTAATAAGTAATTGAAAATCAACAAGAGATTAATCAGTATCACAATAATCTACTCAAGATCCAAAGAGGGTATCATACCCTAAACCTGTACTCATAACAAGTCAATGATATAAATTCCAGAAATCAACACACGAAATCCAGAATCACAAAGAAGTATGTGCGAGTGGAATCACACAAGTGGTGTCTAGGCTAACC
This sequence comes from Allium cepa, assembly GCA_030765085.1. Taxonomy (NCBI): domain Eukaryota; kingdom Viridiplantae; phylum Streptophyta; class Magnoliopsida; order Asparagales; family Amaryllidaceae; genus Allium; species Allium cepa. The sequence continues at coordinate 178,631,028 of CM060946.1, forward strand.
GAAAAAGTATGTGTGAATGGAATCACACAAGTGGTGTCTAGCCTAACCAAAAAGCAAAAAGGTATGTGTGAATGGAATCACACAAGTGGTGTCTAGGCTAACCGAAAAAGTATGTGTGAATGGAATCACACAAGTGGTGTCTAGTCTAACCAAAAAGCAAAAAGGTATGTGTGAATGGAATCACACAAGTGGTGTCTAGGCTGACCGAAAAGGTATGTGTGAATGGAGTCACACAAGTGGTGTCTAGCCTAACTTCGCAAACAAAGAGACATCGCACATTGCTAGTCTAAATCACAAAGATGATCGTCATGATCAACGAGAAGTGTCAATTACACTAAGCTAGCAAATATAAAAGTTTAGCTTCATGTCCCATAACCACTTACTTAACTTAAACATTTACGAGCAAACTGTAAATCTCCACTAGAAAATTGTCACAAGAGATTCAATCGAACAAGTCCAAGAATTAACCGACGAAGTAAACGCAAGCGTTTCATACCACTTGTTTTACTAAGCCGTTTAATTAGATTTCTCATACGAGTGAGGTAAAGGTTTGTATATACTAATAGATTGGAAAACGGTTTTATAAACGAATTTGGTAATAAAATAGCATTGAAATCATTTGAAGAAAGAGTTTTGATATTTACTACTAGTGTGACGCCCCACCTCTATACCCACGCTAGCCAAGAACACTACAAGTAATGCTGTCAACTAGCACGGAGAATAAGGCTGTTGAGGAGCGACCATCTGTATAATTGCTTTGTGCGAGTACCGATATGCCAGATAAAAATATAACTTTTCATCTCAAGAGGAAATCCGACATACCGACACAAACTCAAAGTTACTACACGGTGTCTATAAAGGTCTTCGGAAACAAATATAGAAATAAACATAACACAAATCAGTCACAGACAATTCATATCACAAAGGCGGAAATAGATATGAATATAACACTAACACATGAAAGTGTATATCAGAGTAGTGGTCAAAAAGATCCACAATATCACAAAAGAATAGTTACATGAACTACACAAAAGAATAAGTATACATTATGGAGTCTATATCTCGAATGTATACACCAAAATAAACTACTAATCTAAGTAGTAAGGCAAAAGTCAGAGAAATCAATCCCAAGAGAGAAGTCAAGCAGAAGCACCTGTAACATCTCGGTCTGAACCGAGTATTATTTAATAAGAAAATAATAAACGGATCAGTCTAACTATATATATCAGATGAAATGATATAGAATAAGATATATGACAAAACACATAATAATCACAATTCCAAGCTGTATATATATAAGTAATTGAAAATCTACGAGAGATTAATCAATGTCACCAATCTACACAAGAATCAAAGAAATGTCATACTCCTCATTTCTTTCATCAAACCACAACTATTGACGATTATATCAATGTCAATCACAAAAGTCAATGACACACAAATACCAGAATTCAATATGCGAAATCCAGAAATCACAAAAGTCAATGACGCACAAATTCACCAATGCACAAATATTGATAAAACTTATCAATGAAAATCACGAAAATTGGTGAAACACAAATTCTAGAAATCATCTCAAGAAATCCAGAAATCACAAAGGGGGGGAGGCCTATCACAAACGGGAGCATAAAGCTCGCCAACACGTGTATCACAAACGAAACGCTAATTCCATGGTTGCTAACCATCACAAATTGAGCCGAAGCTCCACAAACGGCCCGAAGACCATGGGTTGCTACCCCACCAAATTGAGTCGAAACTCCACAAAACGGGGTTTAGTCTCCCTCGCAGACAAAGAGACATCGCACATTGCTAGTCTAAATCACAAAGATGATCGTCATGATCATCAAGAAGTGTCAATTAAACTAAGCTAGTAAATATATGAGTTTAGCATCATGTCCCATAACCACTATCTTAACTTAAATATTTACGAACAAATTGTAAGTTTCCACTAGAAAATTGCCACAAGAGATTCAATCGAACAAGTCCAAGAATTAACCGAACAAGTAAACGCAAGCGTTTCATGCACTTGTTTTACTAAGCCGTTTAATTAGATTTCTCATACGAGTGAGGTAAAGGTTTGTGTATACTAGTAGATTGGAAAACGGTTTTATAAACGAGTTTGATATTGAAAATATAGTTGAAATCGTTTTGATGAAGAGGTTTTGATATTTAATACTAGTATTGAAACCTTTATATTTTTAAAGTGACAAATCACAAAAATGATTGTAGAACAATCAATCACTAAAACTCACATTCGAAGACGTGAATAAAATCCAAAGAAATCGATACAAATCCATAGAAATGGATATTCCCAAAAATCACGAAGAAAATGTCATCAAAGTCAATAACAAATGATAACAACAAAAAGGGAATCAACACGAATCGATTAAAGTTGGAAATATACTCAAAATTTGGCAAATAGGCAAAACTAGGGATTTCCAGACGTCTGAGGGGTTGTCCAGACGTCTGAATTTGGTTTCTGGAAATTTCCCAAAAAACCATCCAGACGTCTGAAACCTAAAATCAGACGTCTGAAAAACATTCAAACGTCTGGAGGAAAGTGCAGACGTCTGGTTTTGGTTTCTGGAAATATTACAGAAAACCAACCAGACGTATGAAAACACAAATCAGATGTCTAACCTTATTCCAGACGTCTGAAACAATAATTCAGACGTCTGAAATTAGCCACTGCCTTATTTATTCTTCTGCCGTATGTTATTTTTCTCCAGGTTACAAAACCAGACGTTTGACATTGGTCTCCAGACGTCTGAAAACCTGGTAAGGGCAACAATTTGCCTAGGCCATATGGCCCAAAGGATGTCGGGAGCGATCGAGCGAGCAACGACGACTAAGGATTTACGTCAAATGACAGCCCGGCCTTATAGGCTCTTCGATACACTCCAAATATCGTAATCAAACATCCATAAAAGGATTTTCACAAAAATTGGAATATTCACCCATTCGATCCAAATCAAAAGCAAATGAATATGCACAATGTTACGAATTCATACCTAACGACAAAGATGGATATAGACATAGATGTGAGATAAAAATCTCACCTTTTCACAAAATCAAACAAGAAGAAGCTTGAAAGCAAATGGAGAATCAACCTCTCTTCAACACAACCCAATTGAGCTTGAATCTAAGCTCAAAAACAAGAACATTCCCAAAATTAGGTTTAGAAATTTCTGAAATTGGTAAGAGAATAAGTTGGAGAAGAAGAAGAGAAGCTTACCAATGGGTTCTTCTTGAGTTTGGAGCTAGGAATTTGATTTGCAAGAGAAACTAGGGTTTTGGAGTTTTTAATTTCCAATCTCTCCCACCATTAATGTTATAAAAACTGAAAAGAGAAGAGAATGAGGGTGAGTGGGGAAGAGTGGCTCAGATTTGAGCATAAGTTAACATAGGGCTGAGCCCAAAACCAAACCCAAAGTGAAAAGTAGCAAAAATCAACTTTCTCCAAACATATCGAAGCTTATGCTCAAAAAGGTCGCAAACGGCATTTTAAACTCAATGGGAGTGGTCCCGAGTCCTAATTCGACCGTATGCAAAAAGTAGCTTTTCGGACTAAAATCCGACTAACGATAAAATATTTAAATAAAATATTTAAATATAAAATCGATAAATATGCGGGTTGTTACAGACTCCCCTCCTTAAAGAAATTTCGTCCTCGCAATATTTAAGAAGAGAACATAAAGTAACAACCATAAAAGCATATTCAATCACAAAAGAAACTTGAAATAAGAAGTTCACCTCAAAGAGCACGAGAAAGCAAGTCCGGATGTGTTCGCTCGATGTACTCTCTAGATTCCCAAGAACAATCCTTAGGATTTGAAGACCATTGAACTTTAACAAGCGGAACATCTTTATTTCGAAGTCGTTTGACTTCCGAAGCAATGATACGAATAGGATGTTGCTCATAAGTTAAATTAGGCGAAACTTCAATCTCTTCCACAACACCGTGCTCAAGAACAGAATCGGAATCTCGAAGACATTTCCAAAGTTGAGAAACGTGAAACACGTCATGGATAGCAGAAAATTGAGCCGGTAATAAAAGGCGATAAGCCATGGAACCGATACGTTCAATGATAGGAAATGGCCCAATATATCGAGGCGCCAATTTTCCTGATCGACTGAAACGTACAACACCTTTCATAGGTGAAACACGAATGAACACAAGTTCTCCCTCAGAAAATTCTAACTTCCTTCTCCGGTTATCGGCATAGGATTTTTGTCTACTCTGGGCTTCTTTCATCCTATGACGAATAAGATCAATCTTTTCTGTGGAATCACGAATAAAATCTGGACCTAAAACTAGCTTATCACCGGCCTCAAGCCAACAAGAAGGAGATCGGCATGGCCTTCCATAGAGTGCCTCGAAAGGCGCCATACCAATACTAGATTGGAATCTATTATTATAGGAATATTCAACAAGTGAAATATGATCTTCCCAACTTCCCCCAAAATCATGCACACATGCACGAAGAAGATCTTCAAGAGTTTGATTCACACACTCAGTTTGTCCATCGGACTGAGGATGATAAGCGGTACTAAAATTGAGCTTCGTTCCTAAAGCTTTTTGAAGACTCTTCCAAAATCCACTAGTAAACAATGGATCACGATCACTAACAATAGAAGTAGGAACTCCATGCAATTTAACAATTTCTTTGATAAAGAGTTTGGCCAAAAGGGGTACGGCTCGGTTAGACCGAACGGGAATAAAATGGGCAGATTTAGTAAGCCTATCAACAATCACCCATAAGCTATCATGACCCGAACGAGAACGGGGAAGGCCATCTATAAAATCCATGGAAATATTGTCCCACTTCCAAACTGGAATTTCTAAAGGTTGCATTAACCCACCGGGCCTTTGTTGTTCGGCCTTGAAGAGTTGGCAAGTCATGTAACGCTTAACGAAGTTAGCGATGTCAAGTTTCATTCCCTCCCAATAATAAAGTCGCTTCATATCCGTGTACATTTTACTACTACCGGGATGAATGGTAAATTTAGAATGATGAGAATCTTCTAAAATATCTTTACGAAGATTACCAATATTTGGCACGACAAGTCTACCAAATTTCCGAATGCCGTCACGAGAATCGATATCAAAGTCTTTCAAACCTTCAATATCAATTTTATCCTTAATATTTTGGCCAAGAAGAGCCAATTCGGGATCTAGCCTTTGAGCTTCAAGAATACGGTCCAAAAGAGAAGGATGAGCCTCAAGGCTACATAAAACAAATGATGAGCATAAATCGGATACGCGGTCTCGAATCTCACAAGTGGATAAGATCTCGAGATCGTTCCATTCGGATATCATCATAGAAACAACAGCTTGTTGTTTACGGCTAAGAGCATCGGCGACACGATTACCCTTACGGGGTGTATAAAGAATATCAAGATCATAAGGAGCAAGGAACTCGAGCCAACGTTGTTGACGCAAATTAAGTTCCTTTTGAGAAAATAAATATTTCAAAGACTTATGATCTGTGTAAAGAACAAATTTCTCTCCTAAAAGATAATGACGCCAAATCCGAAGAGCGAAAACAATAGCCGCGAGTTCTAAATCATGAGTGGCATATCTAGTCTCAACTGGCTTCAATTGCCTAGAAGCGTAAGCAATAACACGTTCTTTTTGCATAAGAACGGCACCCAAACCAAAGCGACTAGCATCGGTATAAACAACGAAATCTTGATTCCTCTCGGGAATAACAAGAATAGGAGCATCAGAAAGGAGTCCTTTTAATTTTTGAAAAGAAGCTTCACATTTGTCCGACCAAATGTATTTAACACCTTTCTTAGTCAAGCTAGTGAGAGGCACGACATCTTAGAAAAGTCTTTGATAAAACCACGGTAATAGCCCGCCAATCCGAGAAAACTACAAATCTCTGTCAGACTCTCCGGTCTCTTCCAATCTTGAATCGCTTCAATCTTTGAAGGATCCACGGAAATTCCGGATTCGAAAATAATATGACCGAGAAACTTCACACGAGATTGCCAAAAGTGGCATTTAGAAAAAAATTCCCTTAATTGATTACTCCTAAGAGTTTCCAACACAATCCGAAGATGTTTTTCATGCTCCTCCTCGGTTTTAGAATACACAAGAATATCATCGATAAAGATGAGAACAAACCGGTCGAGGAAGTCTTTGAAAACTCTATTTATAAGGTCAACGAAATACGCCGGAGCATTCGTTGGACCAAATGGCATAACAAGCCATTCATAAGATCCATAACGAGTACGGAACGATGTCAAAGGAATACTATCCTCTGCAATACGAAGCTGATGAAATCCAGTAGCTAAGTCTAATTGTGAAAAGACTCTAGCACCATTAAGTTGATCGAATAGATCATCAATCCGAGGTAGAGGATATTTATTTTTGATAGTAAGATCATTAAGCTTGCGGTAGTCAATGCAAAGCCTAAGTGTTCCATCGGATTTCTTCACAAAAATAGCTGAAGCTCCCCAAGGCAAGGAACTAGAGCGAATAAATTGCTTCGTCTCCAATTCGGATAATTGTTTGCGCATCTCCTCGTTTTCTTTATTGGACATACGATAAGGAGGACGAGTGATAGGTTGAGCTCCAGGAATAAGATTAATTCTGAACTCAATTTCTCGCTTAGGTGGTAATCCTAAAACAGGCTCGAATATGTCGGAAATTTCACAAACGACGTGAATAAGAGAAATAATATCACCCTCGTCGTCATCATCGTCATCACGAGGATTTAAAGAATACAAAGATGCAACCAAGCTGGAATCTGAATCTTTAAGATTAATAGAAATCTACTTAACAGATTGAGGATGTCGAAGATGAATAGTCCGCTCAGGACATAGGATTTGAGCTTCATAATGATTAAGCTAATCCATTCCCAAAATCATTCCAAAGCCTAAGTAAAGCATGACATGCAAATCGGCTAGGAAAGGAAAATCACAAAAAATAATCTCGACATCTTTACACAATCAACTGATTGTCGCGGATCCACCAACCGGATTCGCGACTCTCAAAGAAGTCATTAAACACAAAACATCCAAGGAAAAAGTATCAACAAGTTCTTTTGATATAAAAGAATGGGACGCACCCGTATCAAAAAGAACTCAAATAGGATGATCACGAAATAAAATAATTCCATCCAGAATAGAATGAGAAATACCTTGGCCACGAGATGTGTTGCCAGGGGCTTGAGCAACATTAAGCTTTCCCTCCTTCCTGCCTTGAAGCTTGGGGCATGAAGATATAACGTGACCGGGAACTTTGCAGTAGCGACAAGAGAGAGACTTTGGGCACTTGTTCGCATAATGGTCCTTCGAACCACAATTATAGCATTCTCCACGGCCAAAGGAAGAAGTCTTTGCCACGGAGGTTGCTTGCTTCCCTTTCTTATTGGGATAAGATCCTTTGAATTTATTTGGCCTCTTCTTATTGTTGAAGTTTGGTTTAGAACCCACCACTTCAACAACATTCTCCCTATCCGCTTCTTCAAGACGAAGAGCGATATCAACGAGTTGGTCGAAAGAAACTTCTAATTTTAGAAGTAATGGCTTCTTGAGATTTTTATTTAAGCCATAAACGAACCTCTAGTTCTTCTTTAAAGGGGTGTTGATGTATTCAACCCCATATTTGGAAAGCGACTCGAAGGAGGCGACGTAATCAGTCACGGAGGACCCACCTTGAACAAGGTCTATAAATCGTCGAGCCAATGTCACTTTCTCTGCTTCCGGTACAAATTTCAACTCGAAGCGTTCTCGGAATTTCTCCCAGGTGAGATCCGCTTCATTAATCTCAGAAATAAGAAGCTCGTACCAGTCCAATGCTCTTTCTCGGAGCATACTAGAGGCCACCTGAACTCGGTGAAGGTCAATAAGATTCATGCGAGAGAAGATTTGATCGCATGACCTTAGCCAAGCCTGTACTTCAATAACAGTTTCGGAACCTTTAAACGGCTCCCCACCCAAATTAGTGTAATCGCTACACAAGCGTGCAAATCCCGACTTTGGGTGAGTAGGTTTCGGATTAGCTCCAACTGCTTGAGCATTTGTCACTAAATCAAGAAGCTATTGAGCAGTCATAAAAACTCCATCATGGGGTGGTGTGCTAGATGGCACGGCTCTGGGGCGGCCTGGTCTAGACATTTCTCTTCCTTAGAAAGAAAGAAAAAGGAGAAAAAGGTTATTCACCAAATTGAATATCAAGCAATCTTGATAGACAAAACAAGGAATCATAAAAGAAAATAGGATAGAACGGTACGTAGACCCGAATAAAATCCTAAAGCACGACTCCTAAGAAAGACTTAGGACGATAATCCTTGTTATAATATTCCATATTGTTCCGAAGTTTGGCTCTGATACCAAGCTGTGACGCCCCACCTCTATACCCACGCTAGCCAAGAACACTACAAGTAATGCTGTCAACTAGCATGGAGAATAAGGCTGTTGAGGAGCGACCATCTGTATAATTGCTTTGTGCGAGTATCAATATGCCAGATAAAAATATAACTTTTCATCTCAAGAGGAAATCCGACATACCGACACAAACTCAAAGCTACTACACAGTGGCTATAAAGGTCTTCGGAAACAAATATAGAAATAAACATAACACAAATCAGTCACAGACAATTCATATCACAAAGGCGAAAATAGATATGAATATAACACTAACACATGAAAGTGTATATCAGAGTAGTGGTTAAAAAGATCCACAATATCACAAAAGAATAGTTACATGAACTACACAAAAGAATAAGTATACATTATGGAGTCTATATCTCGAATGTATACACCAAAATAAACTACTAATCTAAGTAGTAAGCCAAAAGTCAGAGAAATCAATCCCAAGAGAGAAGTCAAGCAGAAGCACCTGTAACATCTCGGTCTGACCCGAGTATTATTTAATAAGAAAATAATAAACGGATCAGTCTAACTATAGATATCAGATGAAATGATATAGAATAAGAGATATGACTAAACACATAATAATCACAATTCAAAGCTGTGATATATATAAGTAATTGAAAATCTATGAGAGATTAATCAATGTCACCAAATCTACACAAGAATCAAAGAAATGTCATACTCCTCATTTCGTTCATCAAACCACAAATATTGACGATTATATCAATGTCAATCACAAAAGTCAATGACACACAAATTCCAGAATTCAATATGCGAAATCCAGAAATCACAAAAGTCAATGACGCACAAATTCACCAATACACAAATATTGATAAAACTTATCAATGAAAATCACGAAATTTGGTGAAACACAAATTCTAGAAATCATCTCAAGAAATCCAGAAATCACAAAGGGGGGGAGGCCTATCACAAACGGGAGCATAAAGCTCGCCAACACGTGTATCACAAACGGAACGCTAATTCCATGGTTGCTAACCATCACAAATTGAGCCGAAGCTCCATAAACGGCCCGAAGACCATGGGTTGCTACCCCACCAAATTGAGTCGAAACTCCACAAAACGGGGTTTAGTCTCCCTCGCAGACAAAGAGACATCATACATTGCTAGTCTAGATCACAAAGATGATCGTCATGATCATCAAGAAGTGTCAATTACACTAAGCTAGTAAATATATGAGTTTAGCATCATGTCCCATAACCACTATCTTAACTTAAATATTTACGAACAAATTGTAAGTTTCCACTAGAAAATTGCCACAAGAGATTCAATCGAACAAGTCCAATAATTAACCGAACAAGTAAACGCAAGCGTTTCATGCACTTGTTTTACTAAGCCGTTTAATTAGATTTCTCATACGAGTGAGGTAAAGGTTTGTGTATACTAGTAGATTGGAAAACGGTTTTATAAACGAGTTTGATATTGAAAATATAGTTGAAATCGTTTTGATGAGGAGGTTTTGATATTTAATACTAGTATTGAAACCTTTATATTTTTAAAGTGACAAATCACAAAAATGATTGTAGAACAATCAATCACTAAAACTCACATTCGAAGACGTGAATAAAATCCAAAGAAATCGATACAAATCCATAGAAATGGATATTCCCAAAAATCACGAAGAAAATGTCATCAAAGTCAATAACAAATGATAACAACAAAAAGGGAATCAACACGAATCGATTAAAGTTGGAAATATACTCAAAATTTGGCAAATAGGCAAAACTAGGGATTTCCAGACGTCTGAGGGGTTGTCCAGACGTCTGAATTTGGTTTCTGGAAATTTCCCAAAAAACCATCCAGACGTCTGAAACCTAAAATCAGACGTCTGAAAAACATTCAAACGTCTGGAGGAAAGTGCAGACGTCTGGTTTTGGTTTCTGGAAATATTACAGAAAACCAACCAGACGTCTGAAAACACAAATCAGACGTCTAACCTTATTCCAGACGTCTGAAACAATAATTCAGACGTCTGAAATTAGCCACTGCCTTATTTATTCTTCTGCCGTATGTTATTTTTCTCCAGGTTACAAAACCAGACGTTTGACATTGGTCTCCAGACGTCTGGAAACCTGGTAAGGGCAACAATTTGCCTAAGCCATATGGCCCAAACGATGTCGGGAGCGATCGAGCGAGCAATGACGACTAAGGATTTACGTCAAATGACAGCCCGACCTTATAGGCTCTTCGATACACCCCAAATATCGTAATCAAACATCCATAAAAGGATTTTCACAAAAATTGGAATATTCACCCATTCGATCCAAATCAAAAGCAAATGAATATGCACAATGTTACGAATTCATACCTAACCACAAAGATGGATATAGACATAGATATGAGATAAAAATCTCACCTTTTCACAAAATCAAACAAGAAGAAGGTTGAAAGCAAATGGAGAATCAACCTCTCTTCAACACAACCCAATTGAGCTTGAATCTAAGATCAAAAACAAGAACATTCCCAAAATTAGGTTTAGGAATTTCTGAAATTGGTAAGAGAATAAGTTGGAGAAGAAGAAGAGAAGCTTACCAATGGGTTCTTCTTAAGTTTGGAGCTAGGAATTTGATTTGCAAGAGAAACTAGGGTTTTGGAGTTTTTAATTTTCAATCTCTCCCACCATTAATGTTATAAAAACTGAAAAGAGAAGAGAATGAGGGTGAGTGGGGAAGAGTGGCTCAGATTTGAGCATAAGTTAACATAGGGCTGAGCCCAAAACCAAACCCAAAGTGAAAAGTAGCAAAAATCAACTTTCTCCAAACATATCGAAGCTTATACTCAAAAAGGACGCAAACGGCATTTTAAACTCAATGGGAGTGGTCCCGAGTCCTAATTCGACCGTATGCAAAAAGTAGCTTTTAGGACTAAAATCCGACTAACGATAAAATATTTAAACAAAATATTTAAATATAAAATCGATAAATATGCGGGTTGTTACAACTAGTATAGAAAACCTTTATATTTTTAAAGTGACAAATCACAAAGAAGATTGTAAGAACAACCAATTACTAAATTCACATTCGAAGACGTGAATAAAATCCAAAGAAATTGATACCAAATCCATAGAAATGGATATTTCCAAGAAGATCCATAAAAAGAAGTCATCGAAGTCGACAATAAGTGATAAGGATTAATAGGATCGCTAAAATCGATAAACAATGGAAATTCACACAAAACAGTCTAAATAGGCAAAAATAAACATTTCCAGACGTCTGATTTGGAATCCAGACGTCTGGTTTTGTTCTCTGGAAATAACCCAGAGAACACTCAGACGTCTGAAACCTCAAGTCAGACGTCTGAGACCTATCCAGACGTCTGGTTTGATGGTTCAGACGTTTGTAAATAGTCTCTGGCTTTTTTTTATAATATGCGTGCATACATTTTTCTCCAGGTTGCAAAACCAGACGTCTGGCATTGGTCTCCAGACGTCTGAAAACCTGGTAAGGGCAACAATTTGTCTAGGCCAAAGTGGCCAAAACGTATCGGGAGCGATCGGACGAGCAACAACGACTAAGGATTTATGCCTAGCGACAACCCGGTCTTATAGGCTCTCCGAAACACCTCTTAAAGCATGATCAAACATCAAAGTTATGATTTTTAGAGAATTGGCTTCAAACACCAAAAATGGAAATATTCACAAAACCAATCCAAATCAAAAGCAATTTCACATGAATAAATGTTAGGGATTCATACCTAACAACAAAGATAGATATAGACATAGATGTGAGATAAAAATCTCACCTTTGAACTAAATTTATGAAGATGAAGCTTGAAAGCAAAGGAAGATCAACCACACTTCAATCTCAACACTAGAAGCTTGAATCTAAGCTTAAAACAAGAACATTCCCTAAATTAGGTTTAGGAAATTTCTGAAATTGGAAGGAGAATGAGTTGGAGAAGATGAAGAGAAGCTTACCAATGGGTTCCTCTTGAGTTTGGAGCTAGGAGATGGATTTGCTAATGGAAAGTAGGGCTTAGGATTTCCTAATTCTTTTTCTCTTCCACCATTGTTGAAAGCTTGAAGAGTTAGGAATTAGAAATGAAGTAATGAAGAGTTGGAGTGGGTTGGGACTGAGTTAGTAAGTGGTTAATTGGCTCAGCCCAAACCAAAGCCCTAAGTAAAAAGCGACAAAAATCAACTTTCTCCAAACATATCGAAGCTTATACTCAAAAAGGTCGCAAACGTCATTTTGAACTCGATGGAAGTGGTCTCAAGTCCCAATTCGACAGTTTTCAAAAAGTAGGTTTTCGGACCAAAATTCGATGAACGGTGAAATATTTAAATAAAATATTTAAATATATAATCGATGAATATGTGGGTTGTTACAGACTCCCCTCTTTAAAGAAATTGCGTCCTCGCAATAATTTAAGAAGGAAATATAAGAAGTAACAACCATAGAAGCATATTAACACAAAAGAAAATTTGAATCAGGAAGTTCACCATAAAGAGCACGAAGGAGTAAATCCGAAAGTTTTCGTTCGATGAATTCTCAAGATTTCACATGAGCGATTTGAGAACCATTGAACTTTTATCAAAAAGAATATCTTTATATCGAAGGCGCTCAACCTCCGAAGCAATGAAGCGAATAGAATGTTGCTCAAAAGTCAAATTTGGTGAAACTTCAATCCCCTCAATAACACCGGGCTCAAGAATAAAAATCGGAATCCCTAAGGCATTTCCGTAGTAGAAAGACGTGAGAAAACGTCATGAATATCAGAAAATTGAGTTGGTGCTATGACGTAGTATAATAACAGTACGCCCGAAAAATGAGAAACTCAAATAATTTAGGACAACGGCGTAGTACAAAACGGTACGCCAGATGAACCAAAGCTCGAATAATTTCGGAACACCGACGTAGTACAAATACGGTACGTCCAATGAACCGAACACCATAAAAGAACATCAGACGCAAGTCCATAAAAGAAATGAGATGAAACTCAATAAAACGAAGTATATCAAAACGCCCGATGAACTTGAAAAAAAGAAGAAGATAATTTCATTTGGTCATCAACAAAGAAACGACCCCTTGTTGCTTACGACTAAACGCATTGGCAACATGATTTCCCTTCCGGGTATAAAAAGAATATCAAGATCATAAGATGCCAGGAACACGAGTCAACATGAAGTTCCTAAAGAGAACACAAATATTTCACAGATTTATGATCGAGGTAGAGAACAAATTTCTCATCTAAATATGATGATGCCAAATTCCAAAAGCAAAAACAATAGCCACGAACACTAAATCATGAGTGGCATATCTAGTCTAGATAAGCTATAATGATTTAGAAGCACAAGTGATAGCACGTTCTCCTTTGCAAGAGAATGGAATTCCAAACCAATACGACTAGTATTGGTACAAATAGCAAAGTCTTGGTTCCCCTTCAGGAATCACAAGAATAAGAGTATTGAAAGGAATGGTTCTTTTAAATAATCCTCTTTCCTGAAAAGCTAAAACTTTCAAAAATCAAAATTATTTCGATGTAAAAATACTTCTAGAAGAATTTACATTTTACAAGTCAATATATTGTGTCTGATTGTCACATCAAAGCGTTTAGGAAACTCCTATCGATAACGTTGATCAAGCGCATCGACCAAAATTCTTAAAGCACTCAACGGGCAATACGATCACAAAATCATCTTCTATACGATGAAAATATCTCTTAAAAGTTTTAAGAATATTCTTTTCTTGTTTAAGAACAAGGTCAAATTGTACTTATAAATAAATCTTATCGAAAAGATTTGCAAAATTTTAAATTACTATTTTCATCCAAAATCAATAAATACAAGAATGGTCTCATCGAAATATTCATAGAATATTTGATATATAAAATGGATGAAATAAGTTGGACAAATTGAATGACAATATAAGTCATTCATATGAATCTTAACAAGTGCGGAATGCGGTAAGTGGTGCTAACTTCCGCAACTCGTAGCAAACGAAAACTGGTGGTAATGTCAAATTGAAAAGACCTTAACACCACACAAAAGATTACTTAGGTGATAATCCTAAGACATGCTCAAAAACACCGGAAAATTTCTCAAACTACATGAATGAGAGAAATAACACTTTCCTTATAAGTGGGCTTAAGGAATAAAATGATGCCATCAAGTTGGAATCAAAATCATAAAGGAAAAATAGAAATCTGCTTAACAGATTGAAAATGTCCAAGATGAATAGTCCACTTGTGACGACCCAAACTCGATGTCCAATAAACAACATCAAATTCGCATCGCCGGAGCTTATAACAACAATTAGATGTATATAAAACAGCGGAACAGAATCAATATCATAAATAACATCACTGTTACAACATCAACATAATATCCATACTGCAACAGAGTACATAATACATACACTACAACTCCAAATACAACATCATGATAATACAACAATGATCATATATCCAAAAATCCTCAAATGAAAGAGATGATTACGAACTCCCAAAAGTTAACACCTGTAATCTCCAAAAGTTCCTAAGATAGCTCCAAGATAAGAGCTCCAAAATACTGCTACTCCAAAATACAGAAACCTGCTACTAGGCTGCCCGTGTGGAAATAATGGGCACCCAGAGTTTAGGAAAGAAAACAATAAACTCCGGATCAGTCATGGGACTGGTATGAGTAAACAAGACAGTTGTATTTTAAATAAACAAGATTTATAAAAGAATTTTCGGAATGCTTTTAAAAATGGAACTACCATAAGACCTCCCGCCACACACACAATGCAAACGCAGAATTGGAGGAGATTTCTTCTTATGACAGTTAAATATGCTTGATACGAGGAAAGAATTCTTTGATATTATTACTAGTGCATAGTGAAGTAAATCATTTCGAAAGTAGAATATAAATCTTAGCCAGCATAGACATTTCGAACTATGCCTACTATAGCTACCATCTAAACAGTGGTGACCACCATAAGTAAATGGCAGGTTCTACAACTAAAACCGTACAGGGTTTCGTATTGGAAATTGGATTTCCAACAAATGGTCAGGCCAAGGAACTTCCCATTGCCACATGAGAATGCCTCTGAATGGACATCCCCGAGAACCAAACCGGATCTCTGCCAACACAAGGCCGGGTTACCCCTAACTGGGTAACTACTGACACGAGTATGCCATCTCCCGGTCGTAACCAACCTTTAACCGGGGCCCCAGCAACAAATCACAAAATCATATATATATATCTGCGATGTTAACATAAGTTAAGTATCTGGGCTCCATACCATGATACCACTTCTATCCAGAAGGAAATGTACATACCCTAAGGGGTGCTACCCCCAATAACCTTGCCGCATTTTTCCTGTTTCGACCATTTCGGGGTGTGAGGTCCGACGAAGTCACGTCCACAAAACACACTTTATACAAAAGCCGTGCTTTGGGTCAATAAATGATCAACACAATGATCACTAAGATAGACGATCAAATAAACGATCCTATCACAATAATCAACACAATGATCATTTCAGCAACACTCAGCATGTCACATTACCAAATTGGGAATATATCGCTGATAACTTCAACTATATAACCTCTGAGCCTGTACGTCTCAGAGAAGGGTGTTAAGCTAAAAGAATAAATTCTCCGCCACCAACAGAAATATATTTGAAAGAAATCGGCTTTATATCTCAACTTGTAATGTCAGACATACAATCCATACAAGTCTGTTCCGGGCTCGAACAGAACCGAAGGCACTTACAAAGAAGTCCTTGCAATCCGGATATTCACAATCCTGATCGGATTCACCATCACATATGGAGAACTCTATACCGGAGCAACTCGGTGCAGAGTCAATCGACAGGTCATCCTATCGCTCTCGCAAATACCCGGTCTTCAACACCGGTTCTTCAAATGCTATCCAATTCGACGTATCACTATTCGGAATGGGTTATACGACACAAAGGTCGTCTCCCGGTTAAACCGAATAGTGAGCGTTAATTTAAAAACAATGTGGATGTCATTCATAATAATTCACAGGTTCGATGTGAGTTTCGGATAACAAACTGAAATCCGATTCCCTGTCGCATCGAAGTTTAATTGCCGTTTTACGGGCAACAGGGTTTTTACATCAATACAGAACGAATCACAATCACAGTACTATAACATGGAAATTACATCATACAGAATTACAAACAGAACAAAGATGATATCAATATAAGTTAACAACAATAGTTAATTATTTACCAATCAAAGTGAATGGGATAAATTAACCAAATAATTATTTTATTGATTATTGAATCAATGATCTATTCTTCTTAATGATAAATGAATTAATCTTAATCATCTTGATACATTGATTTTTTTCTTAATTAGTTATTTTAATTGACTGCCAATTAAATTTATCAACTTGCTTTATCTAATCAATAAATGCTTAATTATAAATTTATTTGAGTACTTAATTGTTTATTAAATCAATTTTAATCACAATCTTTAAATTATTCTAAATTCCTTTTCAAAACTATTGATAAAATAGTTTACCTTAATTTTCATTTGAAAAATCTGTTTTATACTTTTAAAATTTATTTATTGTTACATTGAAATTTTAATGTAAATTTATTTAAAATTCTTCTTTTAAAAATTTAATCATTTAATTAAATTTTGATTTTTAACTTTCTTTACCAATTAAAGAATTTACAATTTCTAAAGCATTTGTTAAAAATTTAACATAACAAAATCTAAACTGTTCATATTATAAAACACAAAAATTTTATTAACATTGATGGCTTAAAGATTTGAATGGGCTTAGCCCATAAAAACAGTCCGAGTAAAACCCGTGTTTCACTCGCGTCCACCCCGTTTCATTACGCTACCTCCCCGTGACTTCCATTCTCTCCTTTCCCATGCATGTTCTTCTTTCTTCTTCCAGTTTCTTTTGTTTTTTTTTTTTTAAGTTTAAAACTTGATTAACTCTGGGCCCAAACATACGAGCCTACAGCAATTACTCACGTCCCTTCCTCGTTCCACTGCATTCTTCTTCCCCTTCCATATTAATTTTTTTTCTTTTCTTTTTTTTTTCTTTAAGTTACAAACCTTTAGCTAACTAAAATAGCTTCAGGGAAAAACTCGCTCGAACACGAGTAACCACTCGAAGCAAACCAAGAAAAAACTCGAGCACGAGGTGCAACATAACGATACTCAGAAACGACCGATACGCGACCCCCCCTGTGCACGTGTACACCACCGCGGCTCTACTCCGGTGACCACCGCGATCGCCACCAAGTCGCTCTCCCTCCCCTGACTCGAGATCGAGCTTCACTTCGAAAAAAAACCACTGGGTCGCGATTTCACCCCTTCGTTTAAACTAATGTTTCGAACAGACCCAACTTTAAACGCCTCGCCGCCGCTCCTCGTTTCACCGGAGAAGCTTCGATTCCGTCCCCACCATCACGACACCACACTCGTCCTTTCCCCAAAGCCTTTCGCAACTCGATGCCTCAGAGGAGATGAACACGTCGCGTTTCCAGACCGTAAACATTTCGAGACTAAAACCCTAGTTTGATCTCAAACTCCCAATTCACACAATAGGAAAATTAATTTGTATTTTTCCCAACATCGTGAATGGTTCGGCTTGCTTCAACTCAAATTTCAGCAATTTAAATTGATTCACTTACAAGAAATTGATAAAAATTCAATTTTTATTCAAATGCAAATTTCTCTTTAAATACTAAACTAAAATTATTCACTTTTGTTTTGAAAATCATGATTTGCAGTAAGGATATAGGCTATGAGTTTGAATTAGCTTTTCATAATACTTGGGTTCCTCACATTTTCTTTTGATTTCCTGTAGACAACTTTAGTGATGATATCTTACAGCTTTGGTTTTAAATCTGTTTTTAATAAACCATATTTGAGTTCTATTATCTTGTTTGATTTTTAAAACTAAAGTTTTACTATGATTCAGATGAAGACTACTGGAGTTCGAATTGAAATCTACCCTGTAACCCATAACAGAGAAGGACAAATTGCAGAGTAACCTGTATATCTGTTTATATTTACCAAACTATATTGAAAGATATCATATACAATGCCATGAAACACAGAATCATCTTTACAGTTAACTTAAAGCCTTTAAGTTGTTGTTCACTCACCTGACAAAGGTTAGAAATAAAGACTATATGGGTTTCCTTTGAACTGCAGATTTGAATCTCCTCTCTGGTTTGGTTTTGAACTTCTTTTTATTTTTTTTTGTTTTGCTCACTTGAATGCTTTTGAATTTATGAAATATTATGTTTTCTTTTGTTTACTATCTTTGTTTAGAACGAGATGAAATAATTATGAATGTGTGTATGTATATAAGAAGGATGGTGTGCAGGTGAAAGGGTAAACTGAGTCCAGTAAAGCAAGTACAAGTTGAAGTATAAAAACTAACCCATGCTTTTAGATCTGCTATGCAGTAATAACATTAAATGAAGTATGCTGCTTGTATTTAATGCAGTTATGCTTCTTTGTAGATGCTTGCATTTAATGAAAGTATGTAGTGTTTCATGCTTGTATAATTTCAGCATGCTATTTGATTTGTTTTATATTTTAATAATGTAAGAGTTTGTTTTACTTTATTTTATTTCTTTTGCTTACCCCTTTTAGTTTACTGGTTTGTACATTTTCTTTTTGCAAGTTGTTTAGTTACATTGTTAATTTAAGCATGTTATGTTTTTTTCTTACTGTTTTGTTATCTTGCTTGTTTATTTATTTGATCATAGGTTTATTTGTTTATTTGTTTAATTGTTTACTTATGTCTTCATATTGTTTACAACAACTTGTTTTAATTAGTTTGCTAAATATAGAAAAAGTTGTTTTAGATTTTCTTTTATATGTATAGTTTATAGGTTTTTTTTTTATTTTTTTATTTTTTTTATTAGCTAATGTTTTGTTTTTATCTTTATATATACATATATATAGGTGTGTTGTTTTGTTTATTCATTTGTTCATTTGTTCATTTATTTGTTTTTTTATTCTTTTGTTCATTGTTTGTTCTTTGGTTCAACTATTTGTTTACTTATTTGTTTGATCTTTTATTTAACTATTTGTTTATTTAATCTTTTGTTTATTGTTTGTTTATTTGTTTAGATGTTGGATTCTAATTATGTGATTTAAATCTTATAATTTCATCATAACTTACCTTAACAAATTTTAAATTCTATTAAAAGATCATCTATCAATATCTCTTTTTATTAAATCCTATATTAATGTGTAATATTAATATCAACAATATTAAATTTACATTAAATTTTTACTTGTTAGATCCCAAAGTTCAAACAATTTATCAAATTTTAAATTTCAAAAATTTCGGGATGTTACAACATCCCCTCCTTAAGAAAATTTCGTCCTCGAAATTAAAAGAAAGAGAAAGTAAACAAATAATATAAGAATTTAGAAATAAGGAAATGACTTACAGATTTAAGTCGAGATGTCAATTCTGCATTTGGGATACGATTTCTTCATATTATCTTCGGTCTCCCAAGTACAGTCCTTTGGATCGCCACTCCATTGTACTTTGACCAGCCTCACAATCTTGTTCCTCAATCGCTTCTCATCACGATCTACAATCTTTATCGGTTCCCTTCTAACTGCCAAGTTGGGAGTGATTTCAAGATCCTGCTGAGCAGCTTCTTCAATAATATCATCTGGATCGTGCACATATTTCCGAAGATTAGAAATATGGAACACATCATGTACGCCAGATAACCAGTTGGGTAACTGCACTCTATATGCTAGAGAACCAATCCTTTCCAGAATAGGAAAAGGACCAATATAACGCGGTGCTAACTTTCCAGTTTTCCCAAATCTCAACACTCCCCGCATCGGAGATACTTTCAGAAATACAGAATCTCCAACTTGAAATTCCAAATTTCTCCTTCGACGGTCATAATAGCTCTTCTGACGACTTTGGGCAGTTAATAACTTCTTTCGAATAAATTCTACCTTCTCAGTGGCTTCTTTTATCATATCTGGTCCAAGAACAAGTCTATCACCTGATTCGATCCAACATGTAGGTGATCGACACGGATGACCATATAAAGCTTCAAAAGGAGCCATTTCTAAACTGGTCTGATAACTGTTATTATATGAGAATTCAACCAGATGCAAATGGTCCTCCCAAGAACCACCAAAATCATGCACACAAGCACGCAGTAGGTCTTCTAGAATTCGGTTAACTCTCTCAGTCTGTCCATCAGATTGCGGATGATAAGCAGTACTGAATTTTAATTTCGTTCCCAATGCATCCTGAAATGCTTCCCAAAATCTACTAGTGAAGATCGGGTCACGATCACTCACTATACTACTGGGAATACCATGGAGGCGAACAATTTCCTTTATATAAATACCTGCCAAGCTTGCTGCAGTACGAGTAGATTTAACTGGAATGAAATGAGCATTTTTGGTTAAACGATCCACAATAACCCAAATCGCTTCATTGCCTTTCTCTTTGCAGTTGTAACAAGTGACATTTTTTGCTGCGCTTCCCTGAATATTCCTCTTCTTCTCATTGCCTTGCCAAGGTTTCTTGCCTCCGAATTTACGCTTTTTATAATTCTGACTACCTGAATTACCTTTCTCCACAGTCGCTTCCTGTATATCAAGAGTAGCGTACCTGTAACCCATATCTACTAAATCTGAGAAAGATTCTTTAACATGACCCGTCATTCTTCCATGATATTTCTGGTTCATTCCTCGGATAAACCTTTCGTTTTTCTTCAGAGGTGTATTTAGCAATTCCGGACCAAACCGAGATAGTTCACTGAATTTATTCAAATATTCTTCAAACGACAAACTTCCTTGTTTCAAATCAAGAAATTCCTGATACATTCTAGAAACACCCGCTGATGGCATGTAACGTTTCTCAAACACTTCTTTAGAACGATACCAAGTGAATTCTTCCTCGGGTTCATCTACAATGATGGTTTCCCACCAAGCTGAAGCTTCTCCTTGGAGTTGCCAAGAAGCTATAAGTCTTTTCTGCTCATCCTGCAATTTTAGTCCTTTAAAAATCTTTTCACACGATCTTACCCAAGCTTGAGCGTCAATAATTGACTCTTTGCCAATAAATGGTTTTCCACCAAGCTTTTCAAACTTCTTATATAATTCAGCCAAGTCTGGCTGCTGCTGAATTTCTATTACTGCTTCTGCGGCTGCGGGAATTTGATTTGGTACTGCAGCATTGCCTTGACCCCTCACTCTTCCTCTGCGTCCACTCATTTTCACTATCTGAGATTAGTAAGAAAATTGATTTAGATATGCAGACGAAATATCTTAAGGAATATCAGCAGTAAAAATAACAGACTAAGAAAATTTTAAAGTTTCAATTTTTATTATACTCATTCTAGGGTATACTTCACCCTATCTCTAATGAGCCATCTAATGTGTTATACTCCGTAGCTAAAGTTCTTACTCAACCAACAGCTCTGATACCACTTTGTGACGACCCAAACTCGATGTCCAATAAACAACATCAAATTCGCATCGCCGGAGCTTATAACAACAATTAGATGTATATAAAACAGCGGAACATAATCAATATCATAAATAACATCACTGTTACAACATCAACATAATATCCATACTGCAACAGAGTACATAATACATACACTACAACTCCAAATACAACATCATGATAATACAACAATGATCATATATCCAAAAATCCTCAAATGAAAGAGATGATTACGAACTCCCAAAAGTTAACACCTGTAATCTCCAAAAGCTCCTAAGATAGCTCCAAGATAAGAGCTCCAAAATACTGCTACTCCAAAATACAGAAACCTGCTACTAGGCTGCCCGTGTGGAAATAATGGGCACCCAGAGTTTAGGAAAGAAAACAATAAACTCCGGATCAGTCATGGGACTGGTATGAGTAAACAAGACAGTTGTATTTTAAATAAACAAGATTTATAAAAGAATTTTCGGAATGCTTTTAAAAATGGAACTACCATAAGACCTCCCGCCACACACACAATGCAAACGCAGAATTGGAGGAGATTTCTTCTTATGACAGTTAAATATGCTTGATACGAGGAAAGAATTCTTTGATATTATTACTAGTGCATAGTGAAGTAAATCATTTCGAAAGTAGAATATAAATCTTAGCCAGCATAGACATTTCGAACTATGCCTACTATAGCTACCATCTAAACAGTGGTGACCACCATAAGTAAATGGCAGGTTCTACAACTAAAACCGTACAGGGTTTCGTATTGGAAATTGGATTTCCAACAAATGGTCAGGCCAAGGAACTTCCCATTGCCACATGAGAATGCCTCTGGATGGACATCCCCGAGAACCAAACCGGATCTCTGCCAACACAAGGCCGGGTTACCCCTAACTGGGTAACTACTGACACGAGTATGCCATCTCCCGGTCGTAACCAACCTTTAACCGGGGCCCCAGCAACAAATCACAAAATCATATATATATATCTGCGATGTTAACATAAGTTAAGTATCTGGGCTCCATACCATGATACCACTTCTATACAGAAGGAAATGTACATACCCTAAGGGGTGCTACCCCCAATAACCTTGCCGCATTTTTCCTGTTTCGACCATTTCGGGGTGTGAGGTCCGACGAAGTCACGTCCACAAAACACACTTTATACAAAAGCCGTGCTTTGGGTCAACAAATGATCAACACAATGATCACTAAGATAGACGATCAAATAAACGATCCTATCACAATAATCAACACAATGATCATTTCAGCAACACTCAGCATGTCACATTACCAAATTGGGAATATATCGCTGATAACTTCAACTATATAACCTCTGAGCCCGTACGTCTCAGAGAAGGGTGTTAAGCTAAAAGAATAAATTCTCCGCCACCAACAGAAATATATTTGAAAGAAATCGGCTTTATATCTCAACTTGTAATGTCAGACATACAATCCATACAAGTCTGTTCCGGGCTCGAACAGAACCGAAGGCACTTACAAAGAAGTCCTTGCAATCCGGATATTCACAATCCTGATCGGATTCACCATCACATATGGAGAACTCTATACGGAGCAACTCGGTGCAGAGTCAATCGACAGGTCATCCTATCGCTCTCGCAAATACCCGGTCTTCAACACCGGTTCTTCAAATGCTATCCAATTCGACGTATCACTATTCGGAATGGGTTATACGACATAAAGGTCGTCTCCCGGTTAAACCGAATAGTGAGCGTTAATTTAAAAACAATGTGGATGTCATTCATAATAATTCACAGGTTCGATGTGAGTTTCGGATAACAAACTGAAATCCGATTCCCTGTCGCATCGAAGTTTAATTGCCGTTTTACGGGCAACAGGGTTTTTACATCAATACAGAACGAATCACAATCACAGTACTATAACATGGAAATTACATCATACAGAATTACAAACAGAACAAAGATGATATCAATATAAGTTAACAACAATAGTTAATTATTTACCAATCAAAGTGAATGGGATAAATTAACCAAATAATTATTTTATTGATTATTGAATCAATGATCTATTCTTCTTAATGATAAATGAATTAATCTTAATCATCTTGATACATTGATTTTTTTCTTAATTAGTTATTTTAATTGACTGCCAATTAAATTTATCAACTTGCTTTATCTAATCAATAAATGCTTAATTGTAAATTTATTTGAGTACTTAATTGTTTATTAAATCAATTTTAATCACAATCTTTAAATTATTCTAAATTCCTTTTCAAAACT
This sequence comes from Allium cepa, assembly GCA_030765085.1. Lineage (NCBI taxonomy): Eukaryota > Viridiplantae > Streptophyta > Magnoliopsida > Asparagales > Amaryllidaceae > Allium > Allium cepa. The sequence continues at coordinate 178,655,117 of CM060946.1, forward strand.
ATTGATAAAATAGTTTACCTTAATTTTCATTTGAAAAATCTGTTTTATACTTTTAAAATTTATTTATTGTTACATTGAAATTTTAATGTAAATTTATTTAAAATTCTTCTTTTAAAAATTTAATCATTTAATTAAATTTTGATTTTTAACTTTCTTTACCAATTAAAGAATTTACAATTTCTAAAGCATTTGTTAAAAATTTAACTTAACAAAATCTAAACTGTTCATATTATAAAACACAAAAATTTTATTAACATTGATGACTTAAAGATTTGAATGGGCTTAGCCCATAAAAACAGTCCGAGTAAAACCCGTGTTTCACTCGCGTCCACCCCGTTTCATTACGCTACCTCCCCGTGACTTCCATTCTCTCCTTTCCCATGCCTGTTCTTCTTTCTTCTTCCAGTTTCTTTTGTTTTTTTTTTTTTTTTTTAAGTTTAAAACTTGATTAACTCTGGGCCCAAACATACGAGCCTACAGCAATTACTCACGTCCCTTCCTCGTTCCACTGCATTCTTCTTCCCCTTCCATATTAATTTTTTTTCTTTTCTTTTTTTTTTCTTTAAGTTACAAACCTTTAGCTAACTAAAATAGCTTCAGGGAAAAACTCGCTCGAACACGAGTAACCACTCGAAGCAAACCAAGAAAAAACTCGAGCACGAGGTGCAACATAACGATACTCAGAAACGACCGATACGCGACCCCCCCTGTGCACGTGTACACCACCGCGGCTCTACTCCGGTGACCACCGCGATCGCCACCAAGTCGCTCTCCCTCCCCTGACTCGAGATCGAGCTTCACTTCGAAAAAAAACCACTGGGTCGCGATTTCACCCCTTCGTTTAAACTAATGTTTCGAACAGACCCAACTTTAAACGCCTCGCCGCCGCTCCTCGTTTCACCGGAGAAGCTTCGATTCCGTCCCCACCATCACGACACCACACTCGTCCTTTCCCCAAAGCCTTTCGCAACTCGATGCCTCAGAGGAGATGAACACGTCGCGTTTCCAGACCGTAAACATTTCGAGACTAAAACCCTAGTTTGATCTCAAACTCCCAATTCACACAATAGGAAAATTAATTTGTATTTTTCCCAACATCGTGAATGGTTCGGCTTGCTTCAACTCAAATTTCAGCAATTTAAATTGATTCACTTACAAGAAATTGATAAAAATTCAATTTTTATTCAAATGCAAATTTCTCTTTAAATACTAAACTAAAATTATTCACTTTTGTTTTGAAAATCATGATTTGCAGTAAGGATATAGGCTATGAGTTTGAATTAGCTTTTCATAATACTTGGGTTCCTCACATTTTCTTTTGATTTCCTGTAGACAACTTTAGTGATGATATCTTACAGCTTTGGTTTTAAATCTGTTTTTAATAAACCATATTTGAGTTCTATTATCTTGTTTGATTTTTAAAACTAAAGTTTTACTATGATTCAGATGAAGACTACTGGAGTTCGAATTGAAATCTACCCTGTAACCCATAACAGAGAAGGACAAATTGCAGAGTAACCTGTATATCTGTTTATATTTACCAAACTATATTGAAAGATATCATATACAATGCCATGAAACACAGAATCATCTTTACAGTTAACTTAAAGCCTTTAAGTTGTTGTTCACTCACCTGACAAAGGTTAGAAATAAAGACTATATGGGTTTCCTTTGAACTGCAGATTTGAATCTCCTCTCTGGTTTGGTTTTGAACTTCTTTTTATTTTTTTTTGTTTTGCTCACTTGAATGCTTTTGAATTTATGAAATATTATGTTTTCTTTTGTTTACTATCTTTGTTTAGAACGAGATGAAATAATTATGAATGTGTGTATGTATATAAGAAGGATGGTGTGCAGGTGAAAGGGTAAACTGAGTCCAGTAAAGCAAGTACAAGTTGAAGTATAAAAACTAACCCATGCTTTTAGATCTGCTATGCAGTAATAACATTAAATGAAGTATGCTGCTTGTATTTAATGCAGTTATGCTTCTTTGTAGATGCTTGCATTTAATGAAAGTATGTAGTGTTTCATGCTTGTATAATTTCAGCATGCTATTTGATTTGTTTTATATTTTAATAATGTAAGAGTTTGTTTTACTTTATTTTATTTCTTTTGCTTACCCCTTTTAGTTTACTGGTTTGTACATTTTCTTTTTGCAAGTTGTTTAGTTACATTGTTAATTTAAGCATGTTATGTTTTTTTCTTACTGTTTTGTTATCTTGCTTGTTTATTTATTTGATCATAGGTTTATTTGTTTATTTGTTTAATTGTTTACTTATGTCTTCATATTGTTTACAGCAACTTGTTTTAATTAGTTTGCTAAATATAGAAAAAGTTGTTTTAGATTTTCTTTTATATGTATAGTTTATAGGTTTTTTTTTTATTTTTTTTATTTTTTTTTATTAGCTAATGTTTTGTTTTTATCTTTATATATACATATATATAGGTGTGTTGTTTTGTTTATTCATTTGTTCATTTGTTCATTTATTTGTTTTTTTATTCTTTTGTTCATTGTTTGTTCTTTGGTTCAACTATTTGTTTACTTATTTGTTTGATCTTTTATTTAACTATTTGTTTATTTAATCTTTTGTTTATTGTTTGTTTATTTGTTTAGATGTTGGATTCTAATTATGTGATTTAAATCTTATAATTTCATCATAACTTACCTTAACAAATTTTAAATTCTATTAAAAGATCATCTATCAATATCTCTTTTTATTAAATCCTATATTAATGTGTAATATTAATATCAACAATATTAAATTTACATTAAATTTTTACTTGTTAGATCCCAAAGTTCAAACAATTTATCAAATTTTAAATTTCAAAAATTTCGGGATGTTACAACATCCCCTCCTTAAGAAAATTTCGTCCTCGAAATTAAAAGAAAGAGAACGTAAACAAATAATATAAGAATTTAGAAATAAGGAAATGACTTACAGATTTAAGTCGAGATGTCAATTCTGCATTTGGGATACGATTTCTTCATATTATCTTCGGTCTCCCAAGTACAGTCCTTTGGATCGCCACTCCATTGTACTTTGACCAGCCTCACAATCTTATTCCTCAATCGCTTCTCATCACGATCTAGCCTCACATTGAGTTGAATATGTTGGCACTGGAACTAGCTTGTATCTGGGCTTGTTGTATTCATTCATACTGTGTATTGCATTGAAGTTCATTTCAATGCATATGAATCTTGGTCAACTTGATGCTGTAGCTTGCTGTACTTTCCTGTAGCTCCATCTGTTGCAATCTTTGATGATTTATTGTAGTATGTTGGTCTTTCTTGTATTTGGCCAGGTTTTGTTTGTTCATTGGTGTTTGTACACTTTGAGTTCTTGCAGACTTTACATACTGTATTGCTTCATTATGCACATCTGTCTTTGTGGTCACTTACGCAGTTTGGTCTTATTTTTGCTGTGCATTCACTTGGTGGTGTGTTGCTGCCTTCACTGTCCACCTGTATCTTGCTTGGTTTTGTTGCAAATTGCATTTGGTCTGACTTGAACTCGATTCACTTGTGTTGAATCTAGTTTCAAAACTCGGATTTGACCTTGTGCTCGTGTCGTATTTTTGAATTTATTGCACCTGAGTTGAACCTGTCCATATATTTGGGTTTGACCTTGTGCTCACCTGTCCCTGTAGCATTATCAAGTGTATATATCGGCGTGCACGGCCTTGTGGCATATACAGTAATACACTGTGTATGTCACAAGTTGTTCGTGTATGATGAATTCAAATTTAAATTATGATGAACAACCCAAATAACTGAGGCAAATCATATTTTCAAAAATTATCTTCTATTTTTGAATTGCAAAAATATTTCTTTTTCAATTTTACTGCGTTAGTTTATATTTTTGCAGATTGCTCAGATGCTGGATTCAAAACTGAAATGCAGTTGAAGATAAATCGAGTGTGAGTGATATGTAGTGAGGTGATGATATGTAAAATAGTGATGTAATTGAATTTGTATCAAAGTTGTATAGTGAATAGTGAGAGCTTTGAATTTGTATACTATTCAAAATTATAATAAATATTTGTTTGAATAAAATATTCGTTTGAATTCAAATTCCGTGTTATTTATTTTATTCAGCAAATATTTATTTAATCTGTGAAAAATAAAATAGTATGTTATCAAATACATTTAAACGAATGTATATATGTTTATTATCATCAAACAAAAATCATATAAGCGCATATTCAACAATCTCCCCCTTTTGATGATAACAAACATATATTTAAGATTTTGAATATGTTAAATGTATTTGATCATTGATATATTCTAATTGCTCCCCCTATTTAAATGCTTCCTCTCTACACAAAGCTCCCCCTACATATATGCATACAAATAGAAATATATAAATGAGCCTATATGCAAATGGAAAATTATTTGACCTTTGCTTGATTCTATTTGACAAAATCTTAACTTTTCTCTCCCCCTTTTGTTATCAGCAAAAGAATAATAGTGTTAGAGAAAATAGAGATAAAGTAATCGATATCAATCCAACATTAAAACTCAATTGAATATAAATATTAAATTTCAATAAAAAGTCAAACAAAAAATCATAAATATTTTGTTAGGCGCATATTCCACTTTTAGAATGATGGAAATGATGTCATCATATAAAACCATACAGTTGTGTCTATTTGTGGTATATTTATATCAGGAATTTGAATATCTACTAACCATGCATAACCGTTAGGACTTTTAAATGAGATTAGTAGTATTCCAATTTTATTTTAAAAAAAATGAATTCAAGTATCTTCTAACCACGCATAACCGTGAGGACTTTTAAATGGGATTAGAATCAACTTGTTTATTTTATAATCAACTTTTGATATGCGTTCCATACATGCATAACCGTGAGGACTTTTAAATGAGCATGGAAGTACATAACAAATTCCAAGTAATTCACCCATGCATAACCGTGAGGACTTTTAAATGAGAGTGAATACTTTGGTATTTATTTATTATTATTATTATTATTTTTTTATTTTTTTATTTTTTAAAAAAAATGTGAAAATGAAAAACGAACGATTCCTGTTTAAAGTACCACATATCGACAAACTATATAGAATTTTGATGAGTGATGGTTGATAGAAATATGATAGGTATAGAGATGGTCTTGGAATTTTTACCAACAAAAAGTTTTATAACTCTTGTTTACATTTCTAAAGAAATTTTCTAATTATACTTTCTCGAGTTATAATATATAATCAATATCAACACTCATCATTTTTCAATCACTATTTTTCTTTTCGATAATCATTTGGGAGTCAGATTAGTCATAATAGACATTTAAAATCAAATTCAAAAATAATTATGAAATTAATTTTTAAAAAATGAATAATCTGAAAATATGGTCAAAAATGATTTTCTCCAGGGGGTTTTTAAAAGAAAATTTTCTGATATTTGAAAATTATTTGAAATGAAAAATATGCAGATATTTTCTTTGAAAAAAAAAACGATGCAGTTACTAAATGTCTAAAAAAAATCACGTTTCACTAGTAATTTTTCTATCAACTAGATTACTAGTGTTATCTGCATTTGAATTTCTCTTTCACTCAAAAATTATCATCAATTGAATTTTATAGACCAAAACATGAAGTGTGCATCAAAAATTTCAAACTCAATTTTTTTTTCCAGCAATTTAAATGGCATTCTTTTGATTTTGAAATGAAGCCGTGTAAATAATCGAAAACCGTGAATATAGAGTTAGCCGAATTATAACCAAATGTATTATTATCCAACAAAACACTATTTTTAATCAAAAATGATATATATGAAGTAATTCAAAGAATTTAGAGATTTTTATAGTGTTTTTGGCATAAGAATATAATTGGCTTAACTATTTTGAATAAATCATAATCAAAAATCATCATCTTTTCATCAATCTCAATATTGGCTGAATTAATTCAAAATACGGTGCAGATTATCACATTTAATATAACGTTTAAAACATACCATACCTGTTTTACCTTTACGATATTTTTTGTTGTTGTCCGTTGTGATTCTGTCACCTTTATACTAGGCTAAGGAACTTAGCTTTGTCGCCCGTTGCGTTTCTGGAACAGCCAAAATCCAGAGAACACTATTGTTGTTCCTTAGCCTGCCACCACACCTACACGATGAAAGATTTATGTGACCTATTTGTTTTTATAGGTCCATGATTGTTAGTGGCAAAAAATTTTGAAAAATAATTTTGTGTAGACCCAAAACTATTTATAATTGTTCCCTTTGGCACCCAAATTTGTTTAACTTTGAGAGATTTTATATTTGTGCCTTTTGGAACCCAAATTGGTATAGTTTTCACATGTTTGGGTCTATACCAACAATTATTGTGATTGTGTCCATATTTTCTACAAATCGTGCACATAGAATTTACTTGATTAATCTTGTTTTCAACAATTTTCGAATTATTATATCCAAGTCCTTATCTAATTGTATTAACAGTTTGTTTTCCTAATAGCATATTTAATGATTTTTCACTTTTAAAAATTTTTTCTAAAGTAGTAGACAGTTGTTGGACTTGTGATTTGAGAGATTCATTTTCCTTTAACAATTGTGTGCACTTTTTAATAGAATTCTCTCTCCTAGTATTTTCATTCTCCTTTAAAATCAGAATTTCATTTTCAAGTGTTTTTATATTGATTTCTGATTTTTTAATTTCCTTTTCAAATGTTGGACACTTATCACACTTAGGGATCCTACTTTGATAGGTTTTAACTAATTGATCAAGTTGTTTATTACATTCTATCAAAGTATCTTTTTGAGATTCAAGTTTGGCGTATTTTTCCCTAAGTCGGTCAAAACAACCGTTTACTTCATGAAAATATATAAGCAACTCAGAATGGGTAAGTTTTGATACCTCACTTGGCTCGTCATCGTCACTGTCAGTTGTATCACCTCGAAGACACAATTCTGCCTTTTCGCTTTCACTGCCAGTGCTTTGATCATTCTCGTCTATTTCATCCCAAGTGGCTGCAAAACTTTTCTTTTTCTGTTTCTTTCCGTGGCTGGATTTAATTTGTGGACAATCGGGCTTGATATGGCCGGGTTTGTTGCAATTATAACAAATAAACTTTTGTTCTTCCGAGTAGTCTAGTGCTTTGGCTATTCTGCTTTTTGCTTTTTGAATTCGAGCTGAGTTACCATGTTTTTGATTCCATTTTTTGAATTTCCTTATCAACAGCTCCAATTCTGCTGCTCCATCATCTTCATCGTTATCATCATCACTTTTGGTTGTTCCTTTGAGAGTTATTGATTTCTTTTGAGTGTCACCTTCTTCACGCTCTTCTTTGGATTTCATTTCTAGCTCATAAGTGGTGAGATTTTCGATGAGTTCTTCAACTTTAAGTTGTTTTAAATCTTTCGATTCTTGTATGGCAGTTACTTTTGCTTCAAAGCTTCGTGGAAGGACTCTAAGGATTTTCCGGACTATTTCTAATTCGGTGTATGTTTTTCCGAGAGCTTTTAATTTGTATACGATATTGGAGAGTCGTCCGTACATCTCTTTGACATTTTCTTCCTTCGCCATTTTGAAGTTCTCGTATTCGCTGCTTAGCATTGCAAGGCGAGATTCTTTGACTTGAGATGTTCCTTCGTGAGTCATTTCTAGTATGTGCCATATTTCCTGCGCAGTTAGACAATGTGAGACACGATTACATTCAAATTGATCCAATGAACAGATAATAGAATTCATAGCTTTGGCATTAGTATTTTGTAATTTATTTTCTAGTTCTGTCCATTGTTCCTTTGGTTTCTCTATTTCCTGATTATCTACAGTTATAGTTGGTATTCTATAACCTGTCTCAACAATATTCCAAGCGTCAATGGTTTTCAGAAAAATTTGCATTCTATTTTTCCAATAAGCATATTCACCATTGAACATTGGTGGTCTAACTATGGATTGACCTTCTGCAAAAGCATTATTAAAAGAAGCCATTTTAAAAATTCAAATTTTTAAAACAAAAACCGATTTTTGAAACACGAATTTTTAAAACAAAAATTTATTTTTGAAACACGAATTTTTAAAACAAAAATTGATTTTTGAAACACGAATTTTTAAACGAAAATTGGTTTTTGTAAAACCAAAATTTTAAAACAAAAATGGCTTTTGTTCCTAGCTCTGATACCACTTGTAGGATCGATTTCACCCTAGAGGGGGGGTGAATAGGGTGATAGTGTAAATTATAAAAATTAATCGCAGAAGCTTATCAATTAATTTCAATTCAGATCACAGAATAGCAGCACAGATATCGCAGAATATAAATAACAGAATAAAACAGAACAACACAGAATTTACCCAGCTTCGGCAAAACCCTGCCTATGTGCTGCCCCCAAGGTTTCTACTAGAAATTAGATAGTCCCTCGCTTACACACGTAAACTCGCTATACCCGCTATTGACTAATCTAACTCTACGCTCAAAACCCTGACCACAACTCAACCACCGAGTTGCGAATTCCCAAACTACACACCGTAGTTTGTACCCTAGTCACACGACTAGAAAATTAAAAACGGTTTAAAAGAAAAATACAATTTAAAACACAATAACCCTTATTTAAATTTAAACCCTTAAAATAAAAAATTAAGCCCAAATTAATAAACACAGGTCGGCCCCTTATTCACTTCTTCAACCCGTTCCTTTTGCTTTGTGAAAGATGGCGGCCGTTCTTCTCTTTCGTTCCTCTCAGTTCTGAATTTAGGGCTTCGTCCCTGATTTCCAAATTAGGGTTTGTTCAAATTGAAGTCGCCGCTTGATACAGATAGTTGTACGCTTCGTTTCTCTTCTATTAGCTCACGGCTCTTCGATTTGGATCGAATTCGTATGTGATTTTCTGGTATGTGTTTTATTCCTTTTGCTCTGCTGATTTTGGCTTTCTCGAACTCGATACTTTATGCCGATGATGAATTTGGGTATTTATAGGATTCGAAATCCTACTTTTGTGTTCGTATTTTCGTGTTTGAATTTGTCTACTTATTTGCTTTGGCCATTCGTTTATACTTGGATGATTGAGATAAAATCTGACTAATTCAATTTCGTATAAATTGTTGCTTGGCTCTCACGACTTTGAATCTGAACTGTTTGTTTTATAATTACGTCTCTGACTTGTTCAACATTTACTTTGGCACGAACTTGATACTGATACTTGAACGATTGGTGATTAATCTGACTTTGTTCAGTAGCACACGATTTTGATCTTGTTCGTCCCTGAACCTTACTGTTTTTCTTTAACCTGTATATCATTATCTTCGGTCTGGTTTGCTCTAAAAGAATGGTGGTTGTTTTCCTTTGACTTGTAGTCAGACATGATTGACTTGTTGTTTCGAACATGCTTCAATTCATCTGTACTTGGTGCCTGGTCTTGTGATATGATTATAGCCATAGTTTGCTGGTGCCATGATTATTGTTGCTGTACACTTATCTTGATACTTGCCTGGTCTGGTTCTCGACCTATAGTGTTCATGATGCATTTCTTTTTCATGATGTAGCTTGATTCATGTATACATTCATGAATTCTCTAGTTGACTTCCTGCCGTTGCATACACTTTGTCATTCTGGCCTTGAACCTGTACTTGTAGTTTGCATTCATGTACTTGCAGTCGTAGATGTTGCACTGCTTTATTCTGATTCACTTGCACCTGTCTCATTTCAGTTGTGTCTGCATTTGTCACTGTGTTGCATTGTTATTGATACAAGGTTGTTCTGTGCTTTGATATTGTGACACTATTGCTTCAACTTGTCACTTGATATTGTTGACTGATATTCTCTTCACTTCATGTTTGCTGTCATTACTATATTGTTTCTGGCCCGTGCACATTGTTGCATGCATTTGCTATGACTTGTATCTCTGCATCCATTCTGATTGGTGCAGTATTCATGTTGTTGTTGGTCTGGACATTTGGGTTTGTCGATGTTGTGAGTAATTTTGTTCTTTAGTTGGCTGCTGTGTTGATCTTGCTTGCATTGTCACTTGGTCGACACTTGCAGTTGCACATTGAGTTGAATATGTTGGCACTGGAACTAGCTTGTATCTGGGCTTGTTGTATTCATTCATACTGTGTATTGCATTGAAGTTCATTTCAATGCATATGAATCTTGGTCAACTTGATGCTGTAGCTTGCTGTACTTTCCTGTAGCTCCATCTGTTGCAATCTTTGATGATTTATTGTAGTATGTTGGTCTTTCTTGTATTTGGCCAGGTTTTGTTTGTTCATTGGTGTTTGTACACTTTGAGTTCTTGCAGACTTTACATACTGTATTGCTTCATTATGCACATCTGTCTTTGTGGTCACTTACGCAGTTTGGTCTTATTTTTGCTGTGCATTCACTTGGTGGTGTGTTGCTGCCTTCACTGTCCACCTGTATCTTGCTTGGTTTTGTTGCAAATTGCATTTGGTCTGACTTGAACTCGATTCACTTGTGTTGAATCTAGTTTCAAAACTCGGATTTGACCTTATGCTCGTGTCGTATTTTTGAATTTATTGCACCTGAGTTGAACCTGTCCATATATTTGGGTTTGACCTTGTGCTCACCTGTCCCTGTAGCATTATCAAGTGTATATATCGGCGTGCACGGCCTTGTGGCATATACAGTAATGCACTGTGTATGTCACAAGTTGTTCGTGTATGATGAATTCAAATTTAAATTATGACGAACAACCCAAATAACTGAGGCAAATCATATTTTCAAAAATTATCTTCTATTTTTGAATTGCAAAAATATTTCTTTTTCAATTTTACTGCGTTAGTTTATATTTTTGCAGATTGCTCAGATGCTGGATTCAAAACTGAAATGCAGTTGAAGATAAATCGAGTGTGAGTGATATGTAGTGAGGTGATGATATGTAAAATAGTGATGTAATTGAATTTGTATCAAAGTTGTATAGTGAATAGTGAGAGCTTTGAATTTGTATACGATTCAAAATTATAATAAATATTTGTTTGAATAAAATATTCGTTTGAATTCAAATTCCGTGTTATTTATTTTATTCAGCAAATATTTATTTAATATGTGAAAAATAAAATAGTATATTATCAAATACATTTAAATGAATGTATATATGTTTATTATCATCAAACAAAAATCATATAAGCGCATATTCAACAGTATGCAACATCTATCAGAATTACACAGCTTATACAATACATACTGGACAGTTATAATCATCTGTCTAGTTATTACAACTCAAATACAACACAAACACATGACTCGGAGATCAACACAGCGGAACCACCTAGATATCTATAACGCTAAAGCCTCCTGCTCCATTGCCCCTCCAGATTTCGTCAAAGCTAACCTGAATCCCTTGGCTACTCGTAAAAATTTGAGTACCTAAGAGTTTAAGAAAATAGAAGATAAACTCCAGGTCAGACATGGGTCTAGTGTGAGTAATAGGTTAAGGTTTCTTAACTTTGAAAACCTTTAAAAAGAAAGGTATTTCGCAAGACTTCCCGCACATAAACATGGAAAAAAATTTACCTTACGATAACAAAAACATTTGATAGGAAATCTAGTGATATTATAATACGGACTAGGGTTTTCAAGTAAATATTAAATAGTCGGAATGCTTACATCTCACGTTCCAACATAATTGGATACAATTAAAACGTACGACACTTATTGGAGATTGGGTTCCATACAATGTCAGGGCTACTGGGGTACCACCCATCACAATATGCGGCCTTGATCACCGTACCTAGGATTACTCTCAATCCCCTACAACACAAGGCCGGAACCATCCCTTACTGGATAGTCCCGAACAAGACAATCCCGCAGTTGTTTGCAACCAACTACCCACACACCCGAATAAAAAGGGACTTCTAGACAGGAGAAGATCTTGTCCTACTTGGGTGCTACCCATTTAGCCTTGTTGCACCTCCCATGTTTTAGCCATTCCCGGTTGATGAAGCTTGAGGCTACGATTACCTTTATAGAACACATCTATCTTAGAATGCTCATCGTCCAACTAACGATGTTCTGAAAGCATTCATTCCATACAAGTTCGTTTCGGGTTCGAACGAAACCGAAGGCATTATTTCGTTACACTCATTTTGAAATCACCCTCATAGTAACGACAATAACCCTTGCACTCTGAATCTTCATCTTCACTTGAGATACACGACCTATCATTAATTTGGATCGATGTGGTTTAGGGATATCCAAATCTAGAAATCCGATCCTCATCTCATCGAAATCCAAAACGCCGTCTTTGAAGTCCAAGTTGTTTTAAAGTTAAAACAATTCAATTCATTAGCTATATTCATGCAGATAGATAATTCACAATATCACAAATAAATAACCTATATCATCACAGTTCAACCCAAGCATTACATATCACAGATTAGCACATATCTTATATCAGAGATATCAAACCATCAAGGCATTCAATATCAATCAGCCATCCACAAGCAAAGAACTATCAATCACACCATCTAATTAATTTAAAATAAATTAAATTAATTACTTCACCTCTAGTTAATTTAAAATAAATTAAATTAATTATAAAATAAATTAAATTAATTACTTTCATCACTATAAATCTTTCTTAGTTAATAATTAAGTACTTACAAACCAATTAATTAATCATCCTCTATGTATTCATCTTAACTAATCATCCTTGCTTAATTATTCTCTAATTACATTAAGTAATTAGCCCTCAATTAATTACACAAATTAATTATCGTTAACCATTTACAGTAATTAACCTTTAATTACTCCATTAATTAATTAACTACAATTAATTACATCAATCCTTAATTGATTACAATAGCTAATTACTTTATAATCATTCATTATTGATTAATTATCTTTAATTAATCAATCCTTAATTACTTCATTAATTATTTTAATTAATGATCCTTAATTACTTCTTTAATTAATTATTGTTTTAACTAATCACATTTAATAATTAATCTTTATTCGTTAATCAGCCTTGATTAATCACATTAGTAATTAGTTATCCTTAATTAATTATATCACTTAATTTTCTTCAAATAACATTATTAATCAATTCTTAAATTAAATACACTAATTAATTAATTATTAACTACTTTCACTAAGTAATTGTCCTTCTTTATTAATTACACTAAGTAATTAAACCCAAAACTACTATCATTCTTCAATTAATTACATCCTGTAATTATCCACTAATTACTTTACTAAGTAATTATACTTCATAAGTTATACTAAGTAATTATACTTAACCCATCATCCAATGATTATTTTAAATTAATTAAACTAATTAATTAACTTAACTAATCACATTAATTTATTTAATTACATTGAGTAATTAATTCCTCTAATTACTTTCATTACTTAATTATATTTAAACAATTCCACAAATGATTATCCTTAATTAATTAATATAATTAATTATAATATTAATCACATTAATTAATTATCTAATAATCCCTAATTAATGATCTTCATTAACTATTAACAATTCTTTAATTACTTTCCTTAAGTAATTAAACTTTAATTAACCATTATTAATTATAAATTCAGGTAAATAGACACAGGGAAGAAGTTGTAAAAATATTTAGTCTCAGGGACAACATGTTTATCTTTTAGTCTGAAGGTCACTCTAGTGTAAACAGAAAATGATAGTTACAACTATCATTCTGTGATTTACACTAAAAATTGTCCTTCAGCCTAAAAAACAAATTTTTTGTCCCTAAAACTAAAGTTTTTTTTCAACCTTTTCCTTGAGCCTAGAAACCCTTTATAAATTAATTAATTCCTAATAACCAATTAATTGATCTCTAATTATAAATAATCTAAATCCTTAATTAATTAATTAATACTTAATTAGCTTATTAACTTAATTAATCATTAAACTCTTAATTATCTTTAAGATAAATCATTTTCTTTATTAATGACTCAGTTATCATTAACATGTGTATTTAAAACATTTTACACCTTTAATCAACTTTTAAATTCCATTTTAATTCAGATTTTTAAAAATGATTTAACTTATCAAAATTTAAAACAATTTACAAACCTCTTAAACTAATGTATAGAAACATTTATCATTTATAAAAGAAACTTATATAAGAAAAAGTTTAAACTAATTCACTTAATTGTCTCTTTAAAAATCAAGCTTTAAAAATAAATTAATTATTTAACTTTCAAACTTAAGTTAAACAAATTTATATAACTTCCCATTCTAATATTAAGGAAAACTTTTTATAAAAGAATTTTATATAAATAATGTTTTAAACATTTATTAGAAAACAATTTCATTTTAAAATATACTTTAAACCTTAATCTTGTTTGAACATTTGATTTTATAAAATTTATTTATTTCAAAACTAGGATACAAAAGTTAATTTGAATCCATACTTAAAATTGATTTAAAACTTTGTTTAAAATCTTTTCTTTAATTTTTAAATTCATTTTAAAATCTAAAACACTAACAGGTTTTAAAACCTGTAACCAAACAAATGACCCGAGCTAAGACCTCAACGACTTCGAGTATCTCACGCAACCGACTCGAGTAAACTCGAGTACCCTTCTTCAAACCCAAACATTACCAGAAATGCACCGTGCACGCGCACGGTGGCTCCAACCACTTCTGGTCGACGTTGCGACCTTCCCACAGTCGACGACCACACCCTCTGATGATCCAAACCCCAAACCCTTCGATTCACACACGAAATCAAGATCGAGTACCTCTGTACAAAACAGGAACAGACCCACAACCAGAAAACCACTCGAACGTCAGCGCCTCCATCTACGACCTCGCCAACATCCCGTCCTCCATTTCTAAGAGTTCTGATGAACTTGATCTACCGGCGGTGTCGTGATGATCAAAACTTCCAGCCTTTCCAAAACTAGGGTTACAAATTAAGATCGAACACCGCCGCCTTCACAGCCACTTTACCACCATTCTGACAATTTTGCCGAAGTCCTCGATCATCCTTCCACCTGCAAAGAGAACTGCGACTCCCTAGATCAACCAGATCAGCAGAGACTACCTAAAACACAATATCAGATCAAACGCAAAATGCAAACAGAAACCCAATCCAAAAATTATGGCTTCACTTTCAAAAATCATGATTTTGGGTATGGTTTCAGATTATAGGCCCGAAATAATTATTTGTATGTTTGAAATTTACACAAAACTTAAGCTTCCCTATTCATTTTGGTTTCGAGAGCAATTTCCAATTTATTTTTACTTAAAAAAAAATTAAAACTATACTTTATGATTAACCAAACAATTTTTGTTTATAACTTAAATCCTAATAATGACTAGATCAAGAGATAAAGAATTTTAAATCAAAACTTGAGCTTGAAATCTGGAAACAGAGATATTTACAGGCAAAACAAGCATGCATACATCATACATCCAAAAATGCTCAGAAATTCACTAACAAACATACACACAAACATACTATTTCATATATTAATCATGAAACCAAATTTCTTCCTTTCTATTTTGAAAAAGCTTTTGAATCTCTAAACTTGAGTTGCTGAAATAAAATTCTTTGATCTTAAAAACTGTAATGTGTAAAATGCTTGAACTTGTTGAAGAATGCATGTTACTGAATCTTGCTTACAAAATAGAATTGAAGTTGCATTTGAATTTCTAGTTGAAGAAAATTACAGGCTTTTGATGTTTGATTTAAAAACTTGAAAATCTAAACTTGAAATCAGAGATGATGATGCTTGGTTTATCACAGATTGAAGAAATGCAGGCTAATGGTTTGAAAATGCAGGCTTTTGATTTTGGTTTGAGGAGGATGTTAATTACAGATTGGTCTCGAGAAAAGTTTGTATAGGGTTTGCTTTTGAAGTTGAAAATGAATTACAGATTTCTGGTTTGTGGAGGTATGGATTACAGATTTTGATTTGAATGAATTTCTGATTTGAAGATTGTATTGATTTTCAAATTTGTTCTTCAGAAATGGTTTGAGTTTCTCTTGGTTTTGAAAAGAGAATAGAAAGAAATGAAGAGAAGAAAAGCATATGTTTATATAAGTAAGTTTGTGATTTAATAAAAAAAAGAAAAATGAAAATAAATAAGGACAATACCTTAACATTTGTCATTTTGTATTATTTATTACTTAACACATGTTATTATGGATACTTAATAAATTAACACTTGTCACATGAGTAATTTTTATTAATTTAAATGTGAAATAAAAACTTTTTACTTAATTTATTATTTCTTATCTAAATTTATATATATATATATATATATATATATATATATATATATATTTCTTTAAAGAAAATATAAATAAAACAAATCATATATAAATAAAAACATACACATATAATTTAAATCCAAATATTTTAAAACATCTCCCCTTTTGAATTTCAAAATTAAATCCAATTCAAACTCAAATTAAATTTAAAAGTCCAAATTAAAGTCAACTTATTACAACAAGTTCAATTTGAAATAACAATTCTATTTCCTTTAAAAATCTATATATATCTATGTATAAATAACATATTATTAATATTGTTTTTTAAATAATAAATTTGACAATTTTAAATAATTTATAAAAAAGTTTGTAAATTACTTCTATTAGTAAATGAATTTATGAATCATATGTTTTATTGTATTTTAAACTTTACATATACATATTTATCAAGTAATATTTAAAAAGAAAATTAAACAAATCTTTTTATTACTCTTATTTAAATTTAAGCTTAAGCTTAAAAATATATTTTAAATAATTAACATTCATCTTAAGTATTTTAAAACTATATAATTATTTACTTAAATAGCTTTGAAAAGTTTTATATTAAATTAATCAGAATTTCCAAATTGCCAAATATGTTTCAGAAATTGAAAAAAAGATTTTGTTTATTTATTAAATTCAAACCAAAGATTTCTATTTACAATATGTACAAATATATATACAATATAAATAGAAATATTTTATTAACTTCTAAAAGATGAAATTTATTAATTTAAATATTTATTTGCTTTTAAAAGAATAAACTTGCCAATTTAAATTACAATTATCAAATCAATTTAATTATTAATACAGATTATTAAATAGATATTGCCCAAAATTCCGGGTTATCACATTCCTCCCCCTTAAAAGAATTTCGTGCCCGAAATTTAAAATCAAAGGTAATTTAATAACCTATCAAAGATTTTAATTTAAACCACAAGCATATATTATCAATCATATGCTAACAACCATAGCAGCCAATTCACTCAATTAGACAAATCTAATAATCCTGACACAAATCAGGATAGACCTCTTAACACTATCTAGAGTTTCCCTGGTATAAACACTGGAATACTTGCTCTACTGAATCCAAACAATCTACACTACTAAGCTACAAAGCTCCTACTCATCTAGATCTACAAACTTGAACGGGATATCAGACCACAGTTAAGTCTAACTCAACAACCAAAAACCCTAGAACAGCTGGTTCTAAACCTAGAGATAGATCAGACACGTACTCCCTCAGAGATACATGAAACACATTGAATCCCAGTCTTCTAAACTAGCAATTCAGGCCAAACTCTTATTCCTACCAGAACACAGAAAAGATCGAATACAGCTCGGAGCTAGCTTCCCAGTCTTACCAAAACTTATAGCTCCTTTGATCGGAGAAAACTTATCAACAATCAAATCTCCGACTTTGAAATCCAAATTCCCTCATCTCTTATCCACAAAACTCTTCTGATGATCCTGGGCTTCCTTCATCCTTCCTCATCAGCTCAATCTTCACTGATGCCTCTTCAAACAAAATGGACCAAAACAACCCAATAGAATGACCCTCTCAAGATCAATCAAAATCAAGAACAAACTCTACTTCACAACCATCAGTTGAAAACTAACTTCTCCTATCCAGAAAAGACAAACAGGAGCACTTGCCAATCTCGCCATCAGATCCAGAAAAAGTCCTGTAGAAACCCTTCTAATTCAAGAAAACTGCGAACTTCCAAGGAGTCTAGGGTTTCTTCCACTCTAGAGCAGCTACTGCCTCACTTCCGTTGCACAACTCTGACGGAGTAGATGTGAATGCTGATGATGAACATGAGCACAAACTTGTCCAATAAATCCCTGACAACATGGTTCATCAAATCCATAAAAACAAAACTCAATAGTACCACAAAATCCTGAGCTGCTACACCAAACCCTTTTTCTAGAAACCATCCTTCTACTAAGCTGAACTACCGTTACCACTCCTGGAATCCCAGTCGATACGAAAACTCAATCTCCAGATGCTAAGGTAGACCTCTGACCTCTACGAAGACATCCGGAAAAATCTCTGATAACTCCAAAACTCCTAGAGATGCCTTGATCCCAAGCAAAAGATCACCCAAGAGAGCACTCAACTATCGCAAGTCGCTTTTGCGATCAACCCAGACCAATTTCCAAAGAAACTGTTCTCCCTTTATTAATCAGAACGGCTTAAACTTATCAAGCCAATCCATCAAAGAAATGGATCCACTCTGCTGCTTCTGAATTCCACCTTTAGAAAACTGCTAAGCCAGATGACCTTCTTGCCGGCACACAAAACACTCCGAGCTGCAACGCTGACATAGATGCCAAAGACTTCTTATCTAAAGCTCTTCGATTCTCAAAGCTATATCATCCAATCCCACTCAGAGCCTAGAGATGGGTTAGATATCTCCTCAAGAAACTCGGGCCTCAGCCCAAACACAAACACCTTGCCAAACCTAGTCTCATCACCGATGCAGACACACTTCCTTAAACTTGCTCCAAAAGGAACATTATTGGGAACATCCGTAGTCACTATGTCTCATCACATAGCTGCTTCTTCCTGAAGTTACCATGATACCATTACTCGCTTCTGCTCGTCCGATAGATCCAAACTCTCACTCATCCAAACCTGCACTTCAAGATGGACTCCGAACCTTAAATAAGTTTTCTTCAGAGATTGGTGAAATCCTTACACCATAGCAAATCTTACTCGAAACGGTATTGGGTTTACAGTCTCGGCAGATGCACCTCCAACCTCAACACTCAGACTCCATCCATTGGTATTCGTGCTACACACACCACTACCCTTCCTACCTTGAGAACTTATATTGGAAATCCTGAATAGGTAGAATATATATATGTGTGTGTGTGTGTGTCAAAATTACAAATACGCTCTCTCAAAAAAGAAACCACTTTAAAGCCTAGGTATTCACTCAACCTAGCGCTCTGAAACCAAATGAGAGACCCGCCTTTCTCTCCACAGAAAGACGTATCATCATTAAGAAAGAAAAGGGTAGAAAAGAGAAAAGATAGAGAAGAAGAACGAAACAACATCAGAATCTCAGCAACGAAATGAATAAATTATATTAATCGCATAAGTATTACATAGTATACAACATCTATCAGAATTACACAGCTTATACAATACATACTTGACAGTTATAATCACCAGTCTAGTTATTACAACTCAGATACAACATAAACAAACGACTTAGAGATCAACACAGCGGGACCACCTAGATATCTATAACGCTGAAGCCTCCTGCTCCATTGCTCCTCTAGATTTTGTCAAAGCTAACCTGAATGCCTTTGCTACTCATAAAAATTTGAGTACCCAAGATTTTAAGAAAATAGAAGATAAACTCCAGGTCAGACATGGGTCTGGTGTGAGTAACTGGTTAAGGTTGCTTATCTTTGAAAACCATTGAAAAGAAAAGGTATCTCGTAAGACATCCTGCACATAAACAAGGAAAAGTTTTTACCTTACGATTACCAAAATATTTGATAGAAATCCTGTGATATTATAATAGGGTCTAGGGTTTTCAAGTAAATATAAAGTAGCTGGAATGCTTACATCTCACCTTCCAACATAATTGGGCACAACTAAAACATACGGCAATTATTGGAGATTGGATTCCATACAATGGCAGGGCTACTGGGGTACCGCCCGTCACAGTATGTGGCCTAGATTATCGTACTGTGGATTACTTCCAATCCCCTGCAATACAAGGCCGGAACCATCTCTTACTGTATAGTCCCGAACAGGACAACCCCGCAGTTGTTTGCAACCAACTGCCCGCACAGCCGAATAAAAAGGGACTTCTAGACGGGGGAAGACCTTGTCCTACTTGGGTGCTACCCATTTATCCTTGGTGCACCTCCCCTGTTTTAGCCATTCCTAGTTGATGAGGATTGAGGCTACGATTACCTTTGTAGAATACATCTATTTTAGAATGATCATCGTCCAGCTGATGATGTTCTGAAAGCATTCAATCCATACAAGTTCGTTCCGGGTTCGAACAAAACCGAAGGCATTATTTCTTCACACTCATTTTGGAATCACCCTCAAAGTTAACGACAATAACCCTAGCACTCTGAATCTTCATCTTCACTTGAGATTCACGACCTATCGTTAATTTGGATCGATGTGGTTTTCGGATATCCAAATCTGGAAACCCGGTCTTGGTCTCATCGAAATCCAAAAAGCCGTCTTTTAAGTCCAAGTTGTTTTAAAGTTAAAACAATTCAATTCATTATCTCTATTCACACAGATAGATAATTCACAATATCACAAATAGATAATCTATATCATCACAATTCAACCCAAGCATCACATATCACAAATCAGCACATATCTTATATCATAGATATCAAACCATCAAGGCATTCAATATCAATCAGCCATCCATAAGCAAAGATCTATTAATAACACCATCTAATTAATTTAAAATGAATTAAATTAATTACTTCACCTCTAATTAATTTAAAATAAATTAAATTAATTACTTTCATCACTATAAATCTTGCTTACTTAACCATTAACTAATTACAAACCAATTAATTAATGACCCTCTTAAGTATTCATCTTAATTAATTATCCTTGATTAATTATTCTCTAATTACATTAAGTAATTAGCCTTTAATTAATTACACAAATTAATTATCCTTAACCGATTACTGTAATTAACCTTTAAATACTCCATTAGTTAATTAACTACAATTATTTACATCAATCCTTAATTAATTACAATAATTATTTACTTTATAATCATTCATTATTGATTAATTATCTTTAACTAATCAATCCTTAATTACTTCATTAATTATTTCAATTAATGATCCTTAATTACTTCTTTAATTAATTATTGTTTTAATTAATCACATTCAATAGTTAATCAGCCTTGATTAATCACATTAGTAATTAATTACCCTTAATTAGTTATATCACTTAATTATTTTAAAATAACTTTATCAATCAATTCTTAAATCAATTACACTAAGTAATTAATTATTAATTAATTTCACTAATTAATTATCCTTCTTTATTAACTACACTAAGTAATTAAACCCAAAACAACTATCATTCTTCAATTAATTACATCCTGTAATTATCGACTAATTACTTCACTAAGTAATTATACTTAATAAATTACACTAAGTAATTATATATAATCCATCATCCAATGAATTTTAAATTAATTAAACTAATTAATTAACTTAACTAATCGCATTAATTTAATTAATTACATTGAGTAATTAATTCCTCTAATTACTTTTATTATGTAATTATATTTAAACAATTCCACAAATGATTATCTTTAATTAATATAATTAATTATTAAAACTAATCACATTAATTAATCATCTAGTAATCCCTAGTTAATGATCTTCATTAACTATTAACAATTCATTAATTACTTTCCTTAAGTAATTAAACTATAATTACCATTATTAATTATAAATAAATAAATTCCTAATAACTAATTAGTTAATCTCTAATTATAAATTAATCTAAATCATTAATTAATTAATTAATTAATTAATTACACCTTAATTACCTTACAAACTTAATTAATCATTAAAATCTTAATTACCTTTAAGATAAATCATTTTCTTTATTAATGACTCAATTATGATTAACATTTGTATTCAAAACATTTTACACCTTCAATCAACTTTTAAATTCCGTTTTAACTAAGATTTTTAAAAATGATTTAACTTATCAAAATTTAAAACAATGTACAAACCTCTTAAACTAATGTAAAGAAACATTTATCATTTATAAAAGAAACTTATATAAGAAAAAGTTTAAACTAATTTACTTAATTATATTTTTTTTAAATCAAGCTTTAAAAATAAATTAATTATTTAACTTGCAAACTTAAGTTAAAAAAATTTATATAACTTCCCATTCTAGTATTAAGGAAAACTTTATATAAAAGAATTTTATATAAATAAAGTTTTAAACATTTATTAAAAAACAATTTCATTTTTAAATATACTTTAAACCCTAATCTTGTTTAAACATTTGATTTTATAAAATTTATTTATTTCAAAACTAGTATACAAAAGTTAATTTGAATCCATACTTAAACTTGATTTAAAACTTTGTTTAAAATCTTTTCTTCAAGTTTTAAATTCATTTTAAAATTTAAAACACTAACAGGTTTTAAAACCTGTAACCAAACAAATGACCCGAGCCCAGACCTCAACGACTTCGAGCCGAACTCCACAAGACTTCGAGTATCTCACGGAACTGACTCGAGTAAACTCGAGTACCCTTCTTCAAACCCAAACTTCGCCAAAAATGTACCGTGCACATGCATGGTGGCTCCAACCACTTCTGGTCGACGTCGTGACCTTCCCACAGTCAGCAACCATACCCTCTGATGGTCCAAACCCCAAACCCTTCGATTTACACACGAAATCAAGATCGAGTACCTCTGCACAAAATTGGAGCAGACCCAAAACCAGAAAACCACTCGACCTCGTGCCTCAGATTATTGGAACGTCAACGCCTCCGTCCACGACCTCGCCAACATCCCCACTTCCATTTCCCAGAGTTTTGATGAACTCGATCTACCAGCGGTGTCGTGATGATCAAAACATCCAACCTTTCCAAAACTAGGGGTATAGATTAAAATCGAACACCACCGCCTTCACAGCCACTTGATCGCCATTCTGACAATTTTGCCGAAGTCCCCGATCATCCTTCCACCTCCAGAGAGAATCACGACTCCCCAAATCAACCAAATCACCAGAGACTACCCAAAACACAATATCAAATCAAACCCAAAATGCAAATACAAACGCAATCTAAAAATTATGGCTTCACTTCCAAAAACCATGATTTTGGGTATGATTTCAGATTATAAGCCTGAACAATAAATTTGTATGTTTGATATTTACACAAAACTTAAGCGTCCCTGTTCATTTTGGTTTCCAAAGCAATTTCCAATTTATTTTTACTTAAAAAAAATTTTAAACTTCAATTAATGATTAAACAAACAATTTTGTTTATAACTTAAATCCTAATAATGACTGGTTCAAAAGATAAAGAATTTTAAATCAAAACTTGAGCTTGAAAACTGGAAACAGAGATATTTACAGGCATTAACAAGCATACATACATCATACATCCAAAAAAGCTCAGAAATTCACTAACAAACATACACACAAACGTACTTATTTTAGATATTAATCATGCAACCAGATTTCATTCCTTAAGTTTTTTTAAAAAAAATATGTTACTCACCTATTTGAAAATGAAGAACAGAGTATTCCTTTCTATTTTGAAAAAGCTTTTGAATCTCTAAACTTGAGTTGCTGAAATAAAATTCTTCTTTGATCTTAAAAACTTGATTGTTGAAAATGCTTGAACTTGCAGAAGAATGCATGCTGCTGAATCTTGCTTACAAAGTAGAATTGAAGTTGGTTTTGAATTTCTAGTTGAAGAAAATTACAAGCTTTTGATGTTTGATTTAAAAACTTGAAAATCTGAGCTTGAAATCAGAGATGATGATGCTTGCTTTATTACAGATTAGAGAAATGCAGGCTAATGTTTTGAAAAATGCAGGCTTTTGGTTTTGGCTTGAGGTGGATGTTAATTACAGATTGGTCTTGAGAGAAGTTTGTACATGGTTTGCTTTTGAAGTTCAAAATGAATTATGGATTTCTGGTTTGTGGAGGTATGGACTACAGATTTTGATTTGAATGAATTTCTGATTTGAAGATTGTATTGATTTTCAGATTTTTTTTTGAGAAATGGTTTGAGTTTCACTTGGTTTTGAATAGAGAATAGAGAGAAATGAAGAGAAGAAAAGCGTATGTTTATATAACTAAGTTTGTGATTTAATAAAAAAAAGAAAAATGAAAATAAATAAGGACACTTGTCTAATATCTCAACATTTGTCATTTTGTATTATTTATTACTTAACACATGTTATTATGGTTACTTAATGAATTAACACTTGTCACCTAAGTAATTTTTATTAATTTAAATGTAAAATAAAAAGCTTTTTACTCAATTTACTATTTCTTATCGAAATTTATATATACATATATATATACAAATTTCTTTAAAGAAAATAAAAATAAAACAATCATATATAAATAAAAACTTATACATATAATTTAAATCCAAATATTTTAAAATATTACCCTTTTGAATTTCAAAATCAAATCCATTACAAACTCAAATTAAATTTAAAAGTCCAAATTAAAGTTAGTTTATAACAACACATTCAATTTGAAATAACAATTCCATTTCTTTAAAAATCTGTATATATCTATATATATAAAAAAATAACATATTATTAATATTGTTTTTTAAATAACAAATTGGACAATTTTAAATAATTTATAAAAAATATTGTAAATTACTTCTATTACTAAATGAATTTATTGATAATATGTTTTATTGTATTTTAAACTTTATAGATACATATTTATCAAGTAATATTTAAAAAGAAAATAAAAAAAATCTTTTTATTACTCTTATTTAAATTTAAACTTAAGCTTAAAAATATATTTTAAACAATTAACATTTGTCTTAAGTATTTTAAAACTATATAATTATTTATTTAAATAGCGTTGAAAAGTTTTATATTAAATTAATCAAAATTTCCAAATTGCCAAATATGTTTTAGAATTTAAAACAAGATTTTATTTATTTATTAAATTCAAACCAAGGATTTCTATTTACAATGTATAAAATATATATACATTATAAATAGAAAATATTTATTATCTTTTAAAAGATGAAATTTATCAATTTAATTATTTATTTGCTTTTAAAAGAATAAACTTCCCAATTTAAATTACAATTATAAAAGACAATTATCAAATCAATTTAATTATTAATACAGATTATTAAATTGATATTGTCCTAAATTCCGGGTCATCACAATTTTTTAGCTACTAAAGGCAAAGTAACGTGAAGTCCCAAAAGCCTTAAAATTTTGAGAAGATAACTTTTAATAGGTGAATGACAAGGAAAGACTGTTGCAAAACCACGGGGTGTCGTCTATATGCCATAAAAGCTGAAATTTATAATGAACATGCATGCTAGTTGTTTTTTTCAAATTTATAAGAAAGGTTTTAGAAATTTGAAATTTTAACGTGTAGTAGAAGACAGATAATCATGGGCATCTCATTGACTAAATTCTGACTAAGTAGGAAGTGGCTTCGCTTGATTTAAAAAGGTAAGGAAGAATAATTTTGAAATTTTTTGTTAAAAATATTTTATTTTAGATATAAATTGTTTTTGAAAAAAAAGAGTTTTGAAAAAGCGAAGTTTTATTTTAAAATTTTCTACACATCTCTAAAATTTAATTGAAAATGAATTTGAATGAAAAATAGTTAATTTCTTATTTTTGAAATACCACAAGCTTAGCATAAAAAATGTTAATGAATTAGCAAGTATGAATTTTACCATGCAATAGAAGTGATAGTAAAGTAAAAGGTAGTTGGTGATAAGGGAAAAATCTATTTTAGCGTTGAGATCTCTTTTCCATACCTTGTCGATAGGTAAACCAGACTTGTTTTAAAATAAATTTCTTTAAGAATTTTAGAATTTTAAAAGTAAATTTCCTCATATGCACTGTACTTGGAAAAGTTAAAGAAGAATTCATGGAAAAAATAAGGTTTCGAGATACAGGGAAAGGGGTACCCTCGAGAAGGATGAAAATATAGAATTCTCCATCTAAATCCTTTTCCTGACATAAGTATATAGGTCTGAAAAGCAGATTTTCAAAATTTTGGATGTTAGAAATGGTATGCTAGGATTTTAGATGGTGGGGTTAGATGCAAAAATTGATTGAACTATACTTCTATTTGTAGAAGTACGGGAAAATTTAGATGCAAAAACAAAGATTTTGATTTTCAAAACTTCCACACATATAGAACCGCTAGTATATATAGGCTGTTATCACCATATTTCTAAAATTGTTTTAAATAATGTATTCATATAGGAGACATCGACTTAAAATTATTCTGCATACATGTCATATATATTGTGATACATTGAGAACTTTTACACAGTTGGTTGAAAAATTGGTTGGTTAGTTTAGAATGGTTGTGCATCATGTTACAAGATTCTGTCCTTGGGAAATTTTGAGGACAAATTACTTTAAGGGGGAGATTGTAACACCCCATAAAATCTAACGAAAATTAATCAATAATTAGTAACGCTAAAATTAATTTTTTTACATATGTTAGAATTTGGCTATAAAACTTGCACCATTGAGTTCGTGTTGACTTTCTAATCAATATTCATGCAAAATGTTTAAAATGCGAGTTCAAATGAAGAAGACATTAATGTTTGAAATATTGAATTAGAAATAATTAAAGATGTAATTATGGAAGTTAATATAATCTATTAACATTAATTAATAACGTTAACATAAACGTTATGAAATGTCAATGTGAAATTGAATCAAAGGAAATATATAAAGTAGGAAACAAATAACATTAACCTAGCAACAAAACCGAAGATCCACTAGTAGACACCCTTGCTGTGACCGGTCGACCGCTGTGTTAGGGCCCACACAGATTGAGCCTAGGCCAAAAAGGTCCAAATTTAATAAAAAATAATCCAACGGTTGCGACTAATTCTAACCCCTACAAATACAGGTCTATACCACCATTTCTCTTCCCATATTTTCTGGGTCACAAAGAAAAGCTCTGCCAATTTCTCTTCTCCACAAAATCTAGAGATTATAAATGTAATAAATATTATATTACATATATACATAAGTGGAGAAAAGCAGAGAATAAGAGGAGAGAATAAGAAGATCGAATTAGAATGCAAAAACAACAAAAATTGTAAATCTTAACTAAAATCTAAATTAAATTCAAATCTCTTCTTAGATCTACATTTCTAAATAGTATGTATACCCTTTTTATACATATATTGAGCAGGAAGGAAGGTAGTCAAATCAAAATAACGGGTTTAGATCTGAAGATTTGGAAAGCTTAAGGTGAGTGGGAAATTATATATTTTTATATAATATTGGATTTATATCATTGTAAATCTATTCCTTTATACCTAAATGAAAATTTGGAGTTGTAGGACTAATTATATAGAAGTAATGAATTTATAAACCTGCCAACATATTATGTGATTGATAACTTAGATTCGATATTGCATGTACTTAGATCTTCAACTTATTGGGTAGTTAGTCCATAAATTTGAAAAATTATATAGTAGTTCCAAATTAAATTTGTTGATTAGGTGATTTTTGAAAGTAAATGTAAATTAGAAGTTATCACAATAAATATTAGGGTTTAAGTAGTACTTAATTCATTGGAATGTAGGGTGTTGCAATGTAAATTTCTATAAACTACCAAGTTCATATTCATAAGTAAAAGTGTGTCGTTTGAAATAACATGGAATATGCATAAAATAAAGAGACGTATAAAATAGGGGCATTTAGCATATTTTGTACTGTCTATTTCAATAACTACGAAAAGATAATGTCCTGTAACTCTAAACGTAACACAAATCCCCTTTTTTGATAAGATGTAGAAATTTACAATGTTAACCTTTCCTTTTGAGGGAGATGTGATTCCAATGCGTTAAAGTGTAGGAATACCTAAGTATAAATTAAAGAATTTTAGTTGTGATAATAATGATAATTAAATTGTAATGATATAAATGCAATAAAGACACGGTAGAAATCAAATAATAAATGATAAAATGGTAAGCTAGTAACAAAATGAACAAGGGAAAATAATAATTTGAATAAAATAGCAATGGAAAGTCCATTAAAAAAAAGAAAGGTAGTAAAAGTTAAAAATAATGGAAATAAAGATTTAATAATAAGAAGGGAAAGTAAATAGAAAAAGATATTTAGATATTTAACGAAAGAGGTAAATGACATTAAATCGACAACTAAAGTATGTTTCAACCTTCTAGGAAGTATTAAGCGACAAGTAGGTATTTCCTAGATTACATTAGGTCGTCTAAAAAGGATGGTGAGCAAGACTCAGCGATATTACGGCGAGATTGGTACCATATTTGGGAGTAGGAGCTATATTCATAAGTCGAGAATGTCATAGGTCATGTGGGTCAGCAAAAAGACGAGGGTTACATCTAAACAGGCTACACCTCTTACTAGTGTAGATCGCGTTTAAGTCATGCACCACCATAGTTGCTTGCTAGTTTATTTATTAGAAGGCAAGGTTACATAACCCTTTATGGAGGTCTTTAAAAAACGAATAGTCCATGGAATTGAGTCAATGATAGAAAGGCGAATGTAATGTGGATAAACTATTATGGCGCTGTTATTAGGCATTAGGGAAGTTCCTTAGTATGCACGTCGATGAGGAAGTGATACTGCGGTGATGATGGATCCTGATGAGATGTTGGATTACGGGTATTAGCGGGGATAGTATCTTTGTCCAAAGTGGGACTATGGCACATATATTCACACATACACATGCATATGTAGTTATTGCATACCAAAGTTAGATGCGACGTATCATATGCGTATGTGGAGTCGAAACGACGAAGTAAAGTAAAATTCATAATATGTGATGGAAGGCAATCGACATAAATTAGTGTTATGTATAAAGTATGTAATTTACCAATCACATGAACGTTATTGTGACTCCTTCCTTATTACAACCCGCATGATAGCTTTAGAGGGACGTATACAGGTGCAAGGTGGGAATGTTGGCCGGACATATTTCCTAATGTATGCTCGATGCGAACATGGACATTTGACCTTAGAAGTGTCAACCTTGGTCAGTAATTATATGTTTTATTATACTTTACTACCCGTTGTAAGTTTTTATCGATAATGCTCTAATATAAATTTGTTACTTGCCAAAACCAACGATCCATACTTGGTGGATTTGGGCTTTAGATTTAGTGAAAATTCAGGCCATCTAGGGTGCTGATTGTCACATATACAAATTAGAATGTTTTTTTATATTTCATTAATATGGCTTCCATTAAATTTTACATCTCTTAAGACCCTAAATTAGATGCAAGAATTTCATAAATATTTCTAGTGAGCGCAAGAATCCATTTATTATGTTACTATGTAACGACCCGATATTTTCAACCATTCACATCTGCACATGTCAGACTTGAATTGCTAAAAATACCGAATTGTAAAAATAAATTTGGCAAAGCTTAGAATATGCAGTAAATAAATCACAGATCATAGATACAAACTAATATAATAATGCAGCGGAAGCAAAGAGATAGTAGTTCATGAAGCTACTATATAAATACATCAGAGTTATACAAGATACAACAGAAGTAACAAGTTACAAAAAAAGTTTAATATGATAAACAAGCATAAAGCTGAACACATCCCTGGAATCAACTAGATAACTGAGAGCGAAATAAATAGCTGGATCTTCAAGCAAAGCTCCAACTCCGAAGGTGAGTCTCTAATGCTGTATCACTCAATCTGACACGAGCGTAAAGCAAAGCACAAAACACTCGAGTCAGGACATACATACTTATACAATGTAAACCAACTCAAGTGAACTGTAGTAGAAAGGTACAAGTAACTTAAAGGATGCTTGGAAACGCCCATCCTCTAAGGATCCATTAAACTATTTACTATGTAGTAATATACGCTATTATAATAATGTCCACAGTAAAATAAACTTACTTTAAAATAGCGTTAAGGAGTTACCCATATCTCCCTTAACACTTAATAGTCCTAGTAGTCTATCCAGTATCAGCGCACCTCCAGATCGAGAGGCTACCTTAAATACTCCACAGGCTACGGGAGAAAACCAAACTTGTACAAGGCGCGATAGGGTAGGTGACACGACACAACGAGGCAATGCCAGGGCAGATGGACCAATTATGCACATAGGCTGGTGGTAATATGTAGCAGCCACTACCACCCACCTCGAAACACACTCCCAAAGAATCCGAAGGTGGACCCAATCAATCACAAAAGCAATAGAATGGTATTGAAGAAATGTGTCCGATCAGGGGAGCTACCTCACTTGGCCCGAGATTTGTGGCGACCCGACTTCCTATCTCCAGGAAATCGCGTTGCCGATGAAGAAAGAAAGGGATAGAAGAAGAAAAGAAAGAGAAAGAAGAAAGACAACAACATCAGAGAACTCACAGCGGAACGAATAAAATATAATAATTAACATAAAATATTACATAGTACCTCATTACATCAGAGTACACAACTATACAACACATATTAGACAGTTATAACATCTTCCTAATTCATACAACTCAAGTACAACAGAAGAAACAGATACCAAACAAACACAGCGGAACCAATATATAACTACACATCGAAGCCTCCTGCTCCATTACTCCTCCAGAATTCGTCAAGCTATCCTGATCCACTTGACTACTCATACATAATATGAGTACCCAAGAGTTTAATAAAACAGAAAATAAACACTCGGGTCAGACAGGGGTCTGGTGTGAGTAAACGGGTTAAAATTGCTTAACTTTAGAAAAACGTTTGAAAAGAAAAGGTATCACATAAGACTCCCCACACATAAACATGGAAAAGTTTTTACCTTACGCTAACCAAACATTTGATAGGAAATCTAATGATATTATAATAGTGTCTAAGGTTTTCAAGTAAATAAGAAATAGCCGAAATTGTTACATGATTAAATTCCAGCTACTAGCCACAAAAGTGGGTAATACAATCAAAACCGTAGGGTCTCGTAGGGAAAATGGGTTTCCATCAATGGAAGGGCTACTGGGGTACCGCCCGTCACAGTACGTGGCCTAGATCACCGCACCGAGGATTACTCCCTTCATCCCCTGCAACACAAGGCCGGGACCATTCCTTACTGAACAGTCCCGAACAAGACCACCCCGTAGTTGGCGCGACCAACCACACACTAAGCCGAAATAGAAAGGGACCTCTAGACAGGGATGTATCTTGCTCTCCAGTGGGAGCTACCCACGAAGCCTTGCTGCACCTCCCCTGTTTTAGCCATTCCCGGTTGATGAGGCTTGAGGTTACGATTACCTTTATAGGACATCAAATCTTAGAATGCTCATCGTCCGCCAGACGATGTGCTGAAAGCATTCAATCCATACAAGTTCGTTCCGGGATCGAACGAAACCGAAGGCACTATCTCGTTGCACTCATTATTGGAATCACACTCAGAGTCAACGACCATAGCCCTTGCACTCTGATTCACCATCTCGAATCTATAAGCACTATTCCGTCAAACTCATTACGGAATCACCCACAGAGTTATACTGACGTATAGCCCTTACACCTCGAGTCTTCACTTGATCCACTTGGATTAACGACCTAACGTTTGATTGGAATCGATGTGGTTTTCGGATATCCAAATATGGAAACCCGATCCCGGTCTCACCGAAACCAAACGCCATTTTAATGTCCAAGTTGTACTTAAGGGTTTAAACAGTTAAACTTAATTTAAGATGATATATAAACAGATAAATGAATTAAATTATCATAACAGATAATTCATACTAACATTCATCTTCACGAAGCAGCATATCACATAACAGAGATATCCAGTATCAATCAATATCAACCAATATCAATCAACATCCAATATCAACCAATCACCCAATATCATTCAACATCCAATATCAATCAATCATCCAATATTAATCATTCATCCATAACAGAATTGATTAACTCTAATCAATTGGATTATTTAAATCATTCTTCATTTATTTATCCCAAATAAATAAATTAATCATCTCTAATGATTTTTGCTAATTAATCTTTCTTTGATCAATTATCTTTAATTACATACAAGTAATTATCCTTAACCATATTCAGTAATTAACCTTAATTACTATCATTAATTTCAATAATTAATGATTATTCATTAATTAATTAACTATAACTAATTACATTAATTCCTAATTAATTACAATTAATTAATCATATTTAAATTAATCACTTATATTAATCAACCTTGATTAATATCATTAATTATATTAATTAATGATTCTTATTAATTAATAAATACCTTAATTAAATAATTAATCATCTATTAATCATAATTAGTAATTAACAATTTGTAATTACTTATCTTAATTAATTAACTTCTTAATTAATTAATTTCTAATTTAATTATATTAATCTTTGATTAATTAATCCAATTAATTAATCTTTAATTACTTCATTAAGTAATTATTAAACAATTCAAATTAACAACTAACCCTTATTTAATTACTTCATTAATTAATTACATTTTAATTAATTACACTTGGTAATTAATCTTAAGTTAAACTCATTCATTAACTACTTAATCACATTAATTAATTAACTAAAAAATAAATAAATTAATTAACTCTTAATTACTTACATAAGTAATTATCTCTAATTACTTTCATTAATAAACGTTAATTATCCTCTTAATTAAAAATTAATTCCATCATTAAATAATCCTTAACCCTTTAATTAATTACTTCATAATTAATTATTTTTAAAACATTTATATTAATCAATTCTTTAATTGATATTATTAAGTGATTAACCAATAATCACTTCAACTAATTACTCCATGGGTAATTATCATTAATTACTTCCATAAGTAATTGACTTCCTTAATTACATTCAACAATTAATCATTAATTACTTTATTAAGTAATTATACTTAATTAATCCATAATTAAATGATTATTTAAAATTAAATAAATAATTAACTAAAATTTTAAAATTAATTAAATAATTACTTAATTAACTAATCTTCTTATAATTAAGGAAAATCTTTAATCAATTAAGAAAAGCATAAATTTTATTTAATCACTTTCTTATTAACAATTATACATAAATAAGTATTCTTAAGTCATATTCAAATAATTTAACCTTAATTATTTCTACAAACAAATCATTTGAATTAAATAAATAAATTTTAAGGACAAGTTATTAATCTTGGTTTACCAAAATCATAATGATAATCTTATTTGAAAATAGGAAGTTTAGAACAAAATTCTAATTTAAGAATACTTTTAAACATCTAATATCAGACTTATTTATTTCAAATATAAATTTGAAATCTTAGATTTGAATTATTATTTAATATTTAAAACTTAACTTTGATTTAATATCTAATTCAAAATATCCCTTGAACCTCAAAATGAAATTAAATTTACTTACACATGAAATCGTTTTAAATAAGTTTAAAGACAAATAAAATAAATAAAATCCAACTTATACTTTAAGAAGTTTGATTAACATTACATTTTAATCAACTAGTTTAAACATAACATCTAACTCCTTATAAACTTGTATAAAATTAATTGCAACATAGAATAATGCCTAACTACCAGATCAGTAGCCAAAGTCCCGAAGCAAAACACAAATCATCTCGGGTCAATACCGAAGCAAACCAACCCCCCCTTCTTCAAGTCGCCCTATAAGAAAACCCAAGCTTCACACGATAAAACTTCATCTTCCCCCAAAACTAAACTTCCAGTGCACACAACTACATGCGTGCATACTGCACGGCGAACCAAGCCCCTCCGGCCATCTCCCTGATCGCCGACCGATCACGCAGTGCCTCGTCAACCTTCCCCACAACCCAGAATCCAAACAAATTGGGTGAATCAAAAACGAGATATTCAAGTCCAACTGCAGAAACAACTCGATCCAAAATCCCATCACCATCGACCAACCCAGTCGCCGATGAACCTCACCGACCATAATACACCTTCGTCTCGACCTCCTGCTCAACATGCCCCTGTCGCGATTGCCTCCGGTCCATCTTCCTCGACATAAAAGTCGCGACAGTCAACCTAACATTAACCAAGCTTAAACCCTAACTTCCTCAATCCTCATCAATCCACTAATTTGAAAAATTATTCAGCATTTTTCCCATTATCTACAGCTGATATACAAGCTTCGATAAAAAAAATCAAATCGAATTATTAGGTATTCAATCCATAGTTCGTAAAAATCCCCAATTCATTTAAACCCCAAATTCATCATGATTACTCAATTAAAAATTATGATAGTAATATCAAAAATCATGATTTTCCATCACCATTCCATATATGCAATCCAAATTTGAATTTTAAGCAGAAGATTTTTGACCAAAATTTAAGTTTACTGCAAATTTTACTTTAAACCTGATTTGAGGTATTTTAAAGTTCTAAAACCATTTTATAACCTTCGTCATATAACTACAAACAATTTCATTCACATACTTAAGCCTATACGAAATTAGATTTATAGGTATTAATGAAATTTTATTTTTTTAAAGAAGAATCATTTACTGTAAACTAATAGAGCACAGCTTGAAGGTAAGCACACAAGTTCATAACAGAATCATACCAGCTTACTTAAATTTAAGCAAAAGAACTTTGATTCCAATAAATATCATCACATGCATAGAAATGAAAACATATCAAACTGTTTTTAAAATTATTTACTCACTTGTGAAATGCAGAGCAATATTTATAACAGAGCAGGTCCTATACCTATTATCCAGGTCTGAATACTTTAAACCTGAAAAATACTTTGATTGCTCTTGAAAATCCCTTTGCATGCTTTAGTTTGATTGCAGGTTGAAGTTGCAGTTGAATATCCATTAGCATTTGCAGGTGGAAGTTTTACAGTTTAAATTGTTGAGGAGGACTTCATTTGAAATTGCAGTTTTGAAAAATGCAGATCTGATTTTGCTTTTGTGATTATGGATTTCAGGTTTGAGAAGTTTTTTGGTTGCCATTAAAATTAGAAAGGATGAAGCAAAAGAAATGAGAAAAGGAACAAATTCTTTTCTTACAATATTTATTAAAATAAGATGATTGCCATTTGTTATTAATACTTACATTTGTCAATTATGTAGCTTAATTATCAACACATGTGCTTAGAGAGCCTTAACATGCTTACACATGTATTTTAGTATTTTAATAAAATTTTATTTAGTTTAAATGATAATATAAACTTACTTATTTATGTTACTTTATGAATAAATGCTTACATATATAAATATAAGTTTACCTTTAAAAGTAAAATGTTTTAAAACCAATTAAAATATAAATGAATCTTTATACTTGTGTTTTTTTTAAAAAAATCTAAAACATTTATACATATACATTTATAACTATTTATATTAAGCATTATAAAAGAAACCAAAACAACACTTTATTTAAATCCTTTTTAACTATCATATGTAAAATAAATAACAATCCTTATATTTTGAAGACAAATAAATTAATCCTTATATTAACCTTTGAGAAATATTAAGTTTTAAAACAAGTTTCAGATTACAATTCATTCCTATATAAATTATTAATGGATTAAACTAAATTTCAGAACAACTCAAATTATAACATATACATACATATATATTACAATTTGAAAATTCATCTTTAATTTAAAACAGAAGATCTCCTATTTACAATATATATTAAATGTATATATTATAAATAGAATAAAATTCATTTGCTTTGACAAAAATCTTATCAATATTTCCAGATTAAAAATTCATTAACCTTTAAAAGATTAAATTTACCAATTTAAATTAAAATTATAAAGAAAAATTATCAACCAGTTAAATTATTAACACAGATTATTAAATTTATATTGCCCAAAATCCCGGGTCGTTACAATCCTCCCCCCTTAAAAGAATTTCGTCCCCGAAATTTAAAAGAAAAGGTAATTTAATAATCCAGTACAGATTTTAATTTCAATCAGCAAAGCATTCCTAACAATCAGTTACTAACATCCATAGCAATCAATTCAAACAAACAAATCTAACTAATTATCCTGACACAAATCAGAATAAGTCTCTAATACTAACTCGAGTTTCCCAAATATAAATCACCGGGAGACTCGCTCTATAAAAGCCAACAGGCTAACTACACAACCAAAAATCCAGAGCTCCTCTCATCTCTAGATCCTTCAATCTGAACAGAACATCAGACTACTCTTAAATCCAGCTCAACATCCAACTCCAACTGAACTACAGATTCAACAACCAATGATGAATCATACACGTACTCCCTCAGAGACACGTGTTACACAATGAATTCCAGCTATCCAAACTGGCAATTCAATCTTATCCTATCAAAACACAGATAAGAAATCCTCAAACGCCACAGCACTAACCAACCAATCTTATCCAATTTCAGCTCTCTAAACCAGAGAATTCTAACAACTCTAAAGTCTCCAAACTCGAATACAAAACTCCTTATCTCATATCTCATATCTGTAACTCAACAGACAATCCAAGGCTGCCAAACTTCTTCCGATCGCTCAACCTATGCTGATACTCCCAGAAACAACTAGACCAAAACAAACCAGATTTTGGATTCTATCCAACAGAAAATCTTCCAAAATCCTTCGAAATCCAGAACACAAGCTCTACCTCCCAAACAATAACAAACAGAACTCGCTTCCTTCCTTGCACAGCTGCTACCTCGCTTCCGCTGCACAAGTCTGATTCAGAAATAGGTAAGAATATCTGTTGATGAACACGAATAAAAACTTATCCAATATATCCGGAAAGCTTGTTCATCAAATCCATTAAAATTTGAGTGACTCATCAGACTCAGTCATACGTCCTTAAAACAGAATCCTATTCCAAAACTATATTAGTCCAATTCCAATTTCAAAAATATCTGAGTTGCTACATAACCTCTACTGCTAGGCTAACTACCAAAATCTCTTCCGGAACCAAAACAGTATGAAATTCAACTTCCAGATGCTGAAAAATTCCAGATTATATCAGCAGCTCCTACTTCCACATGAGAATCCTCAGTCTCAAACAACAGATCACCCAAGATAAATTCCAAACTAATCGCAAGTCACTTTTGCGATCCTACCTAGTTCGGATTCCAAAGAAACTGTCCTCTCTTTACCTATTAGAACAGCTTTAAACTTTTCCAACCCAGGTTAACTCTTTAAGAAAACATTCACCACCTGCTCGGACTGTTGATAGAAGAACCAATAAGATTCCTGAATCATCGAAGAAACAAACTACACTGCTGCTTTCAAACCCTCCCTCGATGATACTGCAAAGCTAAAAGATTTCCTCGACAGCACACCGAACACTTCGAGTTGCACCGCTACCAGAGCTAACTAAAGACTCTAATTCAAACGCTTCTCAACTCCAAAACCATCTACAAACCACACAACGGACCTCCGAGATGGTAGACACTCCAAGAGAAACTCGGACTTCAAACCAAGCATCAACAACTCGCTTACCTTAGGGAATAACAAGTGAGACCTTGCCAAAACAAATAACTTATAGACCTTAGTCTCATATTCCAAAACTGCCAACCTCCTTACTAAAGATCCATATAGCTTCTACACAGACGAGTCTTCCATGAGGTAGGTAAAGACTGCTCCTCAACCGCTTCTAAAATTGCTTCAAGAGAAAACATCTTCAGAAATATCCAAGGATACTGCATCTCATCTCGCAGTTACCAAGATATCATCACTTACCTTTGCACTTCCGACAGACCCAAACTCAAGAAAAATTCGCTCACCCGAGCGAAATCCAAACTTACTCCTCAAAGATAAACTCCGAATCTTTAAAAAAAATTCCTTCGGATATCAAATAAACCTTACTTCAAACTACAAAACTCACTCGAGACGGTATTAGGTCTACAGTCTCAGCAAATACTTCCAACCTCAACATATGGACCTCTACCATTAGTGGTAATCGTTTTACACACACACCACTACTGCATCTACCTCTAAAACTTATGTTGGAAAATCCGAACAGATAACCCAACAGATTATGTATGTGTATATATATATATATATATATATATATATATATATATATAGAAATTACAAGTACGCTCTCTCAAGAAAGACACCACTCCAGAGCTTAGGCATTCTCTCAACCTAAAGCTTCCTAAAGAAAGACACACTTCAGAGCCTAGGTATTCACTCTTCCTAATGCTCTGATACCAACTGTGGCGACCCGACTTCCTATCTCCAGGAAATCGCGTTGCCGATGAAGAAAGAAAGGGATAGAAGAAGAAAAGAAAGAGAAAGAAAAAAGACAAAAACATCAGAGAACTCATAGCGGAACGAATAAAATATAATAATTAACATAAAATATTACATAGTACCTCATTACATCAGAGTAAACAACTATACAACACATATTAGATAGTTATAACATCTGCCTAATTCATACAACTCAAGTACATCAGAAGAAACAGATACCAAACAAACACAGCGGAACCAATATATAACTACACGTCGAATCCTCCTGCTCCATTACTCCTCCAGAATTCGTCAAGCTAACCTGATCCACTTGACTACTCATACATAATATGAGTACCCAAGAGTTTAATAAAACAGAAAATAAACACTCGGGTCAGACAGGGGTCTGGTGTGAGTAAACGGGTTAAAATTGCTTAACTTTAGAAAAACCTTTGAAAAGAAAAGGTATCACGTAAGACTCCCCACACATAAACATGGAAAAGTTTTTACCTTACGCTAACCAAACATTTGATAGGAAATCCAATGATATTATAACAGTGTCTAAGGTTTTCAAGTAAATAAGAAATAGCCGAAATTGTTACATGATTAAATTCCAGCTACTAGCCACAAAAGTAGGTAATACAATCAAAATCGTAGGGTCTCGTAGGGAAAATGGGTTTCCATCAATGGCAGGGCTACTGGGGTACCGCCCGTCACAGTACGTGGCCTACATCACCGTACCGAGGATTACTCCCTTCATCCCCTGCTACACAAGGCCGGGACCATTCCTTACTGAACAGTCCCGAACAAGACCACCCCGTAGTTGGCGCGACCAACCACACACTAAGACGAAATAGAAAGGGACCTCTAGACAGGGATGTATCTTGCTCTCCAGTGGGAGCTACCCACGAAGCCTTGCTGCACCTTCCCTGTTTTAGCCATTCCCGGTTGATGAGGCTTGAGGTTACGATTACCTTTATAGGACATCAAATCTTAGAATGCTCATCGTCCGCCAGACGATGTGCTGAAAGCATTCAATCCATACAAGTTCGTTCCAGGATCGAACGAAACCGAAGGCACTATCTTGTTGCACTCATTATTGGAATCACCCTCAGAGTCAACGACCATAGCCCTTGCACTCTGATTCACCATCTCGAATCTATAAGCACTATTCCGTCAAACTCATTACGGAATCACCCACAGAGTTATACTGACGTATAGCCCTTACACCTCGAGTCTTCACTTGCTCCACTTGGATTAACGACCTAACGTTTAATTGGAATCGATGTGGTTTTCGGATATCCAAATATGGAAACCCGATCCCGGTCTCACCGAAACCAAACGCCATTTTCATGTCCAAGTTGTACTTAAGGGTTTAAACAGTTAAACTTAATTTAAGATGATATATAAACAGATAAATGAATTAAATTATCATAACAGATAATTCATACTAACATTCATCTTCACGAAGCAGCATATCACATAACAGAGATATCCAATATCAACCAATATCAATCAACATCCAGTATCAACCAATCACCCAATATCATTCAACATCCAATATCAATCAATCATCCAATATTAATCATTCATCCATAACAGAATTGATTAACTCTAATCAATTGGATTACTTAAATCATTCTTCATTTATTTATCCCAAATAAATAAATTAATCATCTCTAATGATTTTTGCTAATTAATCTTTCTTTGATCAATTATCTTTAATTACATACAAGTAATTATCCTTAACCATATTCAGTAATTAACCTTAATTACTATCATTAATTTCAATAATTAATGATTATTCATTAATTAATTAACTATAACTAATTACATTAATTCCTAATTAATTACAATTAATTAATCATATTTAAATTAATCACTTATATTAATCAACCTTGATTAATATCATTAATTATATTAATTAATGATTCTTATTAATTAATAAATACCTTAATTAATTAAATAATTAATCAACTATTAATCATAATTAGTAATTAACAATTTGTAATTACTTATCTTAATTAATTAACTTCTTAATTAATTAATTTCTAATTTAATTATATTAATCTTTGATTAATTAATCCAATTAATTAATCTTTAATTACTTCATTAAGTAATTATTAAACAATTCAAATTAACAACTAACCCTTATTTAATTACTTCATTAATTAATTACATTTTAATTAATTACATTGGTAATTAATCTTAAGTTAAACTCATTCATTAACTACTTAATCACATTAATTAATTAACTAAAAAATAAATAAATAAATTAACTCTTAATTACTTACATAAGTAATTATCTCTAATTACTTTCATTAATAAACCTTAATTATCCTCTTAATTAAAAATTAATTCCATCATTAAACAATCCTTAACCCTTTAATTAATTACTTCATAATTAATTATTTCTAAAACATTTATATTAATCATTCTTTAATTGATATTATTAAGTGATTAACCAATAATCACTTCAACTAATTACTCCATGGGTAATTATCATTAATTACTTCCATAAGTAATTGACTTCCTTAATTACATTCAACAATTAATCGTCAATTACTTTATTAAGTAATTATACTTAATTAATCCATAATTAAATGATTATTTAAAATTAAATAAATAATTAACTAAAATTTTAAAATTAATTAAATAATTAATTAATTAACTAATCTTCTTATAATTAAGGAAAATCTTTAATCAATTAAGAAAAACATAAATTTTATTTAATCACTTTCTTATTAACAATTATACTTAAATAAGTATTCTTAAGTCATATTCAAATAATTTAACCTTAATTATTTCTACAAACAAATCATTTGAATTAAATAAATAAATTTTAAGGACAAGTTATTAATCTTGGTTTACCAAAATCATAATGATAATCTTATTTGAAAATAGGAAGTTTAGAACAAAATTCTAATTTAAGAATACTTTTAAACATCTAATATCAGACTTATTTGTTTCAAATATAAATTTGAAATCTTAGATTTGAATTATTATTTAATATTTAAAACTTAACTTTGATTTAATATCTAATTCAAATTATCCCTTGAACCTCAAAATGAAATTAAATTTACTTACACATGAAATCGTTTTAGTTTAAAGACAAATAAAATAAATAAAATCCAACTTATACTTTAAGAAGTTTGATTAACATTACATTTTAATCAACTAGTTTAAACGTAACATCTAACTCCTTATAAACTTGTATAAAATTAATTGCAACATAGAATAATGCCTAACTACCACATCAGTAGCCAAAGTCCCAAAGCAAAACACAAATCATCTCGGGTCAATACCGAAGTAAACCAACCCCCCCCCCTCTTCGAGTCGCCCTATAAGAAAACCCGAGCTTCACACGATAAAACTTCGTCTTCCCCCAAAACTAAACTTCCAGTGCACACAACTACACGCGTGCATACTGCACGGCGAACCAAGCCCCTCCGGCCATCTCCCTGATCGCCGACCGATCACGCAGTGCCTCGTCAACCTTCCCCACAACCTAGAATCCAAATAAACTGGGTGAATCAAAAACGAGATATTCAAGTCCAACTGCAGAAACAACTCGATCCAAAATCCCATCACCACCGACCAACCCAGTCGCCGATGAACCTCACCAACCACAATACACCTTTGTCACGACCTCCTGCTCAACATGCCCCTGTCGCGATTACCTCCGGTCCGTCCTCCTCGACATAAAAGTAGCGACAGTCAACCTAACATTAACCAAGCTTAAACCCTAACTTCCTCAATCCCCATCAATCCACTAATTTGAAAAATTATTCAGCATTTTTCCCATTATCTACAGCTTATATACAAGCTTCGATAAAAAAAATCAAATCGAATTATTAGGTATTCAATCCACAGTTCATAAAAATCCCCAATTCATTTAAACCCCAAATTCATCATGATTACTCAATTAAAAATTATGATAGTAATATCAAAAATCATGATTTTCCATCACCATTCCATATATGCAATCCAAATTTGAATTTAAAGCAGAAGATTTTTGACCAAAATTTAAGTTTACTGCAAATTTTACTTTAAACCTGATTTGAGGTATTTTAAAGTTCTAAAACCATTTTATAACCTTCATCATATAACTACAAACAATTTCATTCACATACTTAAGCCTATACGAAATTAGATTTATAGGTATTAATGATATTTTATTTTTTTAAAGCAGAATCATTTACTGTAAAC
This sequence comes from Allium cepa, assembly GCA_030765085.1. NCBI lineage: Eukaryota > Viridiplantae > Streptophyta > Magnoliopsida > Asparagales > Amaryllidaceae > Allium > Allium cepa. The sequence goes on from CM060946.1 coordinate 178,697,421, forward strand.
TAACAGAGCACAGCTTGAAGGTAAGCAGACAAGTTCATAACAGAATCATACCAGCTTACTTAAATTTAAGCAAAAGAACTTTGATTCTAATAAATATCATCACATGCATAGAAATGAAAACATATCAAACTGTTTTTAAAATTATTTACTCACTTGTGAAATTTAGAGCAATATTTATAACAGAGCAGGTCCTACACCTATTATCCAGGTCTGAATACTTTAAACCTGAAAAATACTTTGATTGCTTTTGAAAATCCCTTTGCATGCTTTAGTTTGATTGCAGGTTGAAGTTGCAGTTGAACATCCATTAGCATTTGCAGGTGGAAGTTTTATAGTTTAAATTGTTGAGGAGGACTTCATTTGAAATTGCAGTTTTGAAAAATGCAGATCTGATTTTGCTTTTGTGATTATGGATTTCAGGTTTGAGAAGATTTTTGGTTGCCATTAAAATTAGAAAGGATGAAGCAAAAGAAATGAGAAAAGGAACAAATTCTTTTCTTACAATATTTATTAAAATAAGATGATTGCTACTTGTTATTAATACTTACATTTGTCAATTATGTAGCTTAATTATCAACACATGTGCTTAGAGAGCCTTAATATGCTTACACATGTATTTTAGTATTTTAATAAAATTTTATTTAGTTTAAATGATAATATAAACTTACTTATTTATGTTACTTTATGAATAAATGCTTACATATATAAATATAAGTTTATCTTTAAAAGTAAAATGTTTTAAAACCAATTAAAATATAAATGAATCTTTATATTTGTGTTTTTTTAAAAAAAATCTAAAACATTTATACATATACATTTATAACTATTTATATTAAGCATTATAAAAGAAAACAAAACAACACTTTATTTAAATCCTTTTTAACTATCATATGTAAAATAAATAACAATCCTTATATTTTGAAGACAAATAAATTAATCCTTATATTAACCTTTGAGAAATATTAAGTTTTAAAATAAGTTTCAGATTACAATTCATTCCTATATAAATTATTAATGGATTAAACTAAATTTCAGAACAACTCAAATTATAACATATACATACATATATATTATAATTTGAAAATTCATCTTTAATTTAAAACACAAGATCTCCTATTCACAATATATATCAAATGTATATATTATAAATAGAATAAATTTCATTTGCTTTGACAAAAATCTTATCAATATTTCCAGATTAAAAATTCATTAACCTTTAAAAGATTAAATTTACCAATTTAAATTAAAATTATAAAGAAAAATTATCAACCAGTTAAATTATTAACACAGATTATTAAATTTATATTGCCCAAAATCCCGGGTCGTTACAAGATTGCTCCTCTTTTAGCCACCTTAAGCCAACTCACGAGAGTCGGGTCCACGTTCATACCTCAATAAGATCGTCGCCACCATCTTATTTCATTCTGAAATCTTCACCGCGTACACGGTTGTTAAAGTGGTTTTCAGTATCGACAGAGAGTATGCCCATATCTGATCCTGGTCACTTTAACAACCAACCGTTATTATAACCCATGGATATTTCTTCCAAAATAGATTATACTTTAAAAACCATAATATCATATCCATTTCAAAACAAAATACGTTATCATTCCATTTCAAAACCTAATAAAATATGGTATCGTTTCCATTTCAAACCAAAACAATAGGATATTATTTCCATTTCAAAACCAAATCAATAATATATCACTTTCATTTCAAAACCAAATCAATATGATATCTTTTAAATAAACCCAAATTTCAAATCACTAAATATTTCCCTCAATTTATTTAAACTTGAAACATTCCCTTTTAAATCATCTTAAACCAAAACCAGGTTATAAAGTCATATTCTTAATTCTTCAATTTTAATAAGTTTGAAATTAATATATTTAAGGCCAATTCTTAAATAAATTCAATTCATTTCCAAAACTATAGTACTTTCAAAGTTATACCCTTTCCAAACCAAAACAGTTTGAAACCATAATACTTTGAAATCATAACACTTTGAAATGTTATCATTTGGAAATCATAATACTTAGAAAGTCATAACCCTTTAAAATAATATTCATTACCAAAGTTATAGCATTTTTAATGTTCATTCGTTCAATTATACCAATTTCAAAACATTGCATAGACTTATAAATTTCAAAATGGTTTATATTTCACCTCAAAACATATTCATTTAAACCATTAAATTCAATGTCAAAATCTTTCAAAAATATATTCGTTTCCAAAGTTCATTCCTTCAATTACAAACTTTTCCAAAACATTGTAAATTTCAGCTACAACAGCTTTTATAAAGTGTTATGATAGATATATTAGTATTTCAAAACATTGTTAATTTCAGAAACTGCACCACTTATAAAGTGCTATAATAGATACTAGTTATTTTCAAAACATCTTAGTTTCAGAAACAGCAGCACTTATAAAGTATTGTAATAGGTATTTAGTTATTTCAAAACAGTTTAGTTTCAGCAACAACAACACTTACAAAGTGCTACAGTAGCATTTTAGTTATTTCAGAATATAATTTACTTTCAGACATGATAGCACTTAGCAAATGCTGTCTTAAACCACAACATTTGGAAGTGCTACCAAAACTAATTCCAGATTTATTATATAATTTCAGAAACTTTAAGACTTCAATTTTTGCCATTTTTAACTTATGAAAATGTATTTCGAGCTTCAGAAACTGTCTATTTGGATAACATCTAAATTATGATTTAAATAAAATAAATTTTTATAAATAAAATATCCAAATTCAATAATTCATTTATTCAGTCAAAGTACCCTATTTTACTTAACTTTTATTTTAACAAATAACCTAACACTTTATTTCAAAATACCCATTTCATAAATAAAACTGAATTTCCATTTATTTACTTAACTTAAAATTTTCGTTGAAAAGCCATTTTTCTAGTTATCAAGTGAAGTCAAATTTTAAGATACATTTCAATTTAAAACATAATTCTTTATTTTACTAAAACATATCCATTTCATAAATAAAATATTTTGTCATAGTTAATATAACAATCAAATTTTCTTTATAAATCTATTCATTTGGACATCAATTAACTATGATTTCAAGTTAATATATTTTATTACAAAATTCCCAATTAAAACTGTATTTCATTTTCTCAATTAAAAATACATTATTTATTACACAAAACATATCCATTTCAGGAAATAACCTTTAATAAAATCACTAGGTTAGATTCAAGATTGCATATTAAATCAAATTTAATAATTAAGTTATTTATCATAAACAAAGATCATTAAATCACAATTTAAATCCAAATAAAGATTTTTAAATTACAATTTAAAACCAATTATCAACTTATAAAATAACTTATAGAAAACCAACATCTCTTTTCATTTCAAATCATTAAATGGAATTGAAGTTAAAATTCCATATATTCGAAAAATTCAAAATACTTAATAATTTTTTTCTCTTCGGAAAAATGTAACTTTAAAATATTAATCATGGGCCTTTATAATATTTTCTAACCTAGGTCAAGTGATACGGATATGTATCATTTCAATCCGTAATTTAAAAAGAGAAATGTTCTATCATTTCAAACCCGCAATCCCAAGTAAATCAAATACAATAAAAATCGTTCAAGCCTATCATTTTGGCTCATAACGATTTTTCCTTATTCTAATGTCTGTTCGGGTATGTATCATTTCAATCCATAGTGAAAAGGGAACTTGCAGTGTGAGATATAGAAAATAAATAACGTATAGCATATTATATCATAACAGATGATGTAATAGATATATAAACAGCATTTAACATCATATAAACATATCACAGGCATATATGAACATAGCATACCAATTTCTACAATTCGCTTGCCATCATTTCACAATTTTATAAGTACGTGTGTCTAGAGTGATAAACTCACCTTTTAAAGCTAGAATTGACAAACTAGAGATACACACCAAACTCTAAAAAGCACCACAAGGCATGACCAGATTTTTGAGTGGATGAAGAGTCAAGATCCAATCTTCTACACAAAAAAATACATCAATTATAAGTATATTATTTAATACAAACAAAATATGAATTAAACAATGGAAGAAATATGAATTAAATGACATAATCTTGCTCTCACCAATAAGTGGGCTCGGCCTCATCACTTATAGGCTCAGCCATGATCAAGATATGCTCGGCCATGTTTGTTTATGGCATGCTAGGCTAGGCTAGGTGGTCTATGGGTCAAGCAATGCACGAATATGGTTTGAGGAAGTGGAAAATGGTAAGTTATAAAGTATGGAAGGCAAAAGGTCAAGCCATGGAAGGGTTGTGTGCTATTGGTTCTGCCTTGTGTCTCAAGTGGCTCGGCCATGGTGGGATCTAGGGTTAAGGAAACCTAGATACACGGCTAGGGGATAGGGATGGTCACGAAAAGGCAAGGAGGTGGTGTTTGGAATTGGTGGCCGAGGCAAGAGGAAGGGGATTGGTGCATGTGTGGCTCGGCTAGACTTGGATCTTGATCTTGTGATGGAGTTTTGTGATGTTTTCATCTTGGTGGTCACGTCCATGTTACGGATGGTATGAGGGTGGAGGCCGATGAGATGGTGGTGGTGAAGAGGTGGTAAGGTCGACTAGGTGGAGATGGCCGAGCATAGCATGGAGAGAACACAGGAGAAAAAGAGAAAAATGAAAAAGAAGAAAGAGGAGGCCAGGACTTACTGTATATATTTTTTCTCAGGAACGCAAATGAGATTTGAGGAGGTGGGAAACTCTTTTGTAAGTGAATGACTAAATGAAGTGGTGGCTAGGGTGTAGTGGAGGGGTTATGAAAGGCTAAGTGATGTGGAATGAAAGGCTAGAAAATAAAAGGCTTTACTTGATTTCCAAGAAAAGAAACCGAAGACTCATTGAATTTCCAAGCCCAAAATCCAAATAAAATAAAATAGAAAAGAGAATGGAAAAATAAATTAAAATAGAAAATAGAAAAACAAAATACGGTTGAAAAATAAAGAAATATAAATAGACAATATTTACTGAAAATAATCGTGTGTAAAACGTTGAAAGTTATCCAATTTTAATAGTATAAAACGGAATTTTACGAAACGAAAAGTAGCACGAACATCAGAACCAAATATAGTTTCAAAGAAAATGATTAGAAATTAAAAACTCAAATTAATTTTTTTAATGAAAGTCAAATTTGACCACAGTTGACCAAAATATAAAATTTTCAGAAAATATTTATTTTATTGTATATGGAAAATAATTTATAAACTAAATCCAAAATTACATTGGAAAATACCAAAATTTCAAATTTAAATGATTTAAAATCAAAATTTTCAAATAAAAATTTAATTAAAAATATTTACAAAATTATGGTTATACACTCTTCCCCACTCAAAACTTTTCGTCTCTGAAAAGGAACGAAGCAAGGAAATAGAGAAAAACAAGATAGAAGGAGATAGGATTAAGACAAGATGAAAAAGAAGATTGAGATTATACCAGATAACTGCCTTTATAGGTATATTCAACAAGATGGAGATGATCTTCCCAAGATCCTCCACAATCAAGTATATAAGCACGAAGAAGATCCTCTAGAATCTGATTCACTCTTCTCGTTAGACTACCGGTCTATGGATGGTCAGCAGTGCTCAGATTCATATGAGTACCAAAGATTCTTGAAAAGCTTTCAAAACAGATAGGCAAAGATAAGTTCTTCTAGGAGGAAGAACTACAGGTCATACTTCAGGAATAAGATCAATTCGAGATTTAATTTCCCACTTAGAATGAAGGAGAATAGAAAGCTCAAAAGAAAGATTGATTGGAAAACAAAGTGAGATAATAATTTTAAAACCATGAAAATCTCAACTTAAATTAATTATTAATTTCATCTATTTGATTTCACCTAAGTTAAATAAATTTAACTATTTCTAATTTCATTATCTTATCATCCAATTAACAATTTCTAAAATTATGGATTTGAAAATAATTTATTATACTCACGATTTATTCAATAAATTTAAGTCCTTCTTTATTCCAAATTATTATTAGATTTATTCCACTTAATATATCCAATCACACATATTAATTATATTTACATTTATTATGACCACTCCAATTCCTTAAAAATAATTTCATATTATATATTATTCAATTAACTTTTTATTCTGTTTACCTTTGTTAATCTTTTTACAACTAAAATTTAAGTGTATAACATTTATTATAGCCACTAAAATTTTATTTATAAAATCCCTTTTATATTGTATATTATCCAATTACATTGTTAATTTCTAATAAGTAAGGTAAGTTATATTGGAATGCAATAGAACATTATACAAATAAAACTTCCAAATTCAACCAATTCGTGCTTAAACATTTATTCAAAATTCGATTTCCTTTTATAATTGAAATCGTCCTTCAAGATAAAATTTAAGAATTAAATTTTCGATTAACTTCAAACTATTTTAGAGATAATGTGACGACCCGGAATTTTGAGCAATATCAATTTAATAATCTTTGTTAATAATTAAATTGATTTGATCATTTTATATTATAAATTGACAAGCTAAATTTATTTTAAAGGTTAATGATAATAATTTGTTAATATCTATTCATATTTTTCTTTACAAATATGAATAGGCAAGATAAATTCTTTTGAAATTTATAATAATCTGATTTGGAATTATTTATTTTGGTAAATAAGATGTTTTAATGTAATAGAACTTTAGATTCAAATTGTAATATATATGAATGTATATATTGTGATTTGAGATTTGTTTTAAAATTCAATTTGGAAATTAATAAATTTAATTTTAGAATGTTTCTATTTGAAATGTGTATATATATTTGTATATATATATTTGAAATAGGAATTGTATTAATTTGAATTTAATAAGAGTTTTCAAGCTTGAATATATTTAGTTTTGAATTTAAAATGATAATTTGATTTAATGACTTTGAATTGATAATTGAGATTTAAATTTAAAATAACAGAGTTAATTCATTATTTTTGATAAGTATGTACTTTAAGTTTTTTTAAATAAGATCTAATTTAAAATAAAAGTTTCAAACATATAAACTTCAACTTGAATTCAAAATGTAAATTACTTGATTTCATATGAATATTTTTTAAAAAGATAAGTATGTACATTGAATATTACATATACATGTATATAAGGATTTAATAATTGTAAAAGAAATAACATTTTAAAGAAACATTTATAAAAAAAAAAAAAAAACAATAATAACACTTATAATAACACTTGTAAACCTTTTAATATAGGTTAAGACAAGTGTAAGATCATTATGATCTCAAGTGACAAATGTCTTTCTTTTGTAAAATAAAATTTACATTTGGTAAATTTGAGAAGAAATTTACTTTTATTTTTCAGTTAAGAAAATCACTTTCTTCTTTCAAAAACAAAAATACAAATTAAGATCAAAACAAAGATAAATTCAAATAAAAGAATACAAATCTGCAAATCTGGGAAATTGGAAACAAAGAAATAAGCTGGAAGTATGAAGTCAGAAAGCAAAGAAATGTTGAGGATCTGAAAGGAAAATGAAATCTGTAGAAATTCTGTAATCAAAGAAAGTTTAAGCATGTACAAGAAGTAAAATATCAACATGCAAGGACCTGGAAGTAAATCAAACTTGAAATTCAGAAGAAGTAATCAACATGCAAATTATTCAAGGAATTATTCAACAGCAACATTCAATCATGCAAATCTGGAATCAAGAAATTCAAAGGCATGCAAATAAATTTCAGAGTCTGGAAAATGCAGATCTTCTCTCTGTTTTCTGGAAATTTTCAGGTGAGTAAACAAAATTTTAAAAAACAGTTTTAAAATTTAAATTTCCCTTGTTCTTGTGTATGTAATCTTGATGGAATGACTGGGTTCTTGGATTTAATTGTTGCATGATGAAGTATGAAAGATTTATGATATTTAGATGCCTGTAACCATAAATATGCTCTGTAAACTATAGCAGGATGTCAAATAAATTCAATAACTTGAATTTGGATTCGAATCTGCTTATGTTTTGTTTACAAATGTTGTTTGAAATTCCATAAGCTATCATCTAAAAATAATTTCAAGATTTTATTTTGAATAATTTATTATAAATAGTTAAATTCACAGTGCATGTTAAATTTGGTCAAAAATTCATGGATTCAATTTTAAATTTTGGATTCATAATTGGATTGAGAATAGAAAATGATGATTTTTAGTGTTTGAATCACAATTTTTAATGGGGTGTTTAGTGAGAATTTTGGGATTCATTGATTTGGGTATTTTGGCCAAATTACGGCAAACTACGACGAATTGGTCGTCGCCGTTGATCTCGAAGATGGAGAAGGCTTCTTTGAGCATGCGAAAATTGTTTCAAGAATTTTTAATTGATAAAGTTGGTTAGGATTTGAGAAAATAGGGTTTTGCTTCCTGTACTTACTGTCACTGTTTAACTCGATTTCGCGACTTCGTGGGTATGCTGGTGGCTATCGCGAGGGGTTAGGGAGGTGATGGGAGGCGAGATGAAGTTACGGCGGCGGTGGCAAGGTTACTCGAGGCTTGGAGTTGCCGTGGAGGAGTGGGTTGCAGGTGATGTAGTTTCGAACTGCGTTGCTTGATTGGGTTCGAGTGGTGAAATTTTGTATGTCGATTTAATTTGTGTTTCTGGGTTGATCAATGTGATGAGGGGTGTGATCGTGACTCGATGAAGGTTGACTCGGTGATCGCCGTCGACCGGCGTGGTTGTGCACGTCGATGTGCACGGCCGTGTACATCTGGGTAGGGGATTAAGGTGGAAGAAGGGGGAAGTCTCGATGATGGTATCGGGTTATTTGCGTGTTGACTCGAAGTATGAAGGCAGCAGGGGGAACTCGGGGTAGTCAATGGGTTTTAGTGTAGTTTACTCGGGTTGGCACAAGTTGTAGCTGGGTTACTTGAATTTTCTGATATGCGGGCTTTAGAACTTGAGGTTTTAGTTGTGAATGCAAAGAAAGTTTGGTTTTAGGAAATAAAGTCTTTAAAACAGAGATTGAACAAGTTTCAAAATCTAATTGTTTCAAAGACATGTTTTAAAACAAGTTATATATTTTAAAAATATGGAGTTTTAAAATAAAATGAGTAGATTTTAAATAAAGTTTGTATTTAAACTTTAATAAATAATTTGGAAAAGGTTTTAAAGATTTCAAAGTTCAATTTAAAATATGTTTGAATTTAATAGATTTCTAAATTATTATATTTTATTTAAATTAAGTTTAATAATTTAGAATTTGATAATCAATTGAAATAAAGATTATCTTTAGTAAGTTTAAATTTTTAAAGATAATTGAGATAATTAAATCATTTTTAATTATCAAGTTTTAATTATGAATAAATGATTTAATTAAGATAAGGATTTCTTAATTAAGAATCTTATAATATAATAAGATTAAGAATCATTTAATTAATTTGAATGATTTAGTTAAATAGTTAATTAAGTAATTAACTTGTGATTAATTAAAATAATCACTTATGGATTAATATAATATAATTACTTGGGAAGTAATTAAAGTAATTAAGTGATTAATTACCAAAGGTAATTAAGTAAAGAATAATCACCTTATGAAAAGTAATTAGGTAAATGTGATTAAGGAATAATCACTTTAGTTATTAATTAAAGAATTAATTATAATTAGTTAAAGGTTTAAATTATTTGATTAATTATTAATTACTTGTAAAAGTAATTAATTAAGATAGAATTTAATTAATGATGTAATCATTAATTAATGAAAATAATTAATTAATTGTTAATTAATAATTTAAAAATAATTAATTTGTAATTAAGTTTAATTACTAAATGTAATTAAAGTAATTAATCAAAGGTGATTAATTAAAAGTAATTAATTAAGTATGATTAATTAAAAGTAATTAATCAAGTGTGGTTAATTAAAAGTAATTAATCAGGTATAATTAATTAAAGGTAATTAAGGAATAATTACCAGAATAATTAGAGAATAATTAATTAAGTATGATTAATTTTTAAAGGTAATTAAGAGGTAATTACTTAGTATAATTTGGAGTAATTAATCAAGGTGATTAATTAATATGGTAATTAACTAGTAATTACTTAAGTAATTAAGTGACAATTAATCAGGGAGGATTAATTGAAGTGGATAATTAAGTGATGGTTAGTTAATTAATTTGTAATTAATTAATGAATGAGAAGTTGGATTGAGGATAATCCAAGTGATTTAATTAAGGATTAATTTAATTTAAGAATTAATTAAATTAATCAAGGTTGAATCAAATTTGTTTATGAATGATTAATGATTGGATGATTTATATATCATTGGATGAGTTAATGATATTGATTGTTGTTGGATGATATTGATAGATGTGATGATGTGATTATGCTATATGTGATTGTGACATATATGCTGCTTTGTGATATGTATAGATGCATGTTATAATAGATGCTTATCTATCTGTGTTGTGAATACATCCATTTATGTTAAGTGATATTTCTGAATATCTATTGTTTAAATCCCTTAAGTACAACTTGGACATTAAAATGGCGTTTGGTTTCGATGAGACCGGGATCGGGTTTCCATATTTGGAATCCGAAAACCACATCGATTCCAATTAAACGGTAGGTCGTTAATCCAAATGGAGCAAGTGAAGACTCGAAGTGTAAGGGCTATACGTCAGTATAACTCTGTGGGTGATTCCGTAATGAGTTTGACGGAATAGTGCTTATAGATTCGAGATGGTGAATCAGAGTGCAAGGGCTATGGTCGTTGACTCTGAGGGTGATTCCAAAATGAGTGCAACGAGATAGTGCCTTCGGTTTCGTTCGAACCCGGAACGAACTTGTATGGATTGAATGCTTTCAGCACATCGTCAGGCGGACGATGAGCATTCTAAGATAATTGGTCCTATAAAGGTAATCGCAGCCTCAAGCCTCATCAACCGGGAATGGCTAAAACAGGGGAGGTGCAGCAAGGCTTCGTGGGTCGCGCCCACTGGAGGGCAAGATACATCCCTGTCTAGAGGTCCCTTTATATTTCGGCTGTGTGGGCAGTTGGAACTGCAGCCAACTGCGGGGTGGTCTTGTTCGGGACTGTTCAGTAAGGAATGGTCCCGGTCTTGTGTTGCAGGGGATGAAGGGAGTAATCCTCGGTACGGTGATCTAGGCCACGTACTGTGACGGGCGGTACCCCAGTAGCCCTGCCATTGTTGGAAACCCATTTTCCCTACGAGACCCTACGGTTTTGTTTGTATTACCCACTTTTGTGGCTAGTAGCTGGAATTTAATCATGTAACAATTTCGGCTATTTCATATTTATTTGAAAACCCTAGACACTATTATAATATCACTGGATTTCCTATCAAACGTTTTGGTTAGCGTAAGGTAAAAACTTTTCCATGTTTATGTGTGGGAAGTCTTACGTGATACCTTTTCTTTTCAAAGGTTTTTCTAAAGTTAAGCAATCTTAAACCGTTTACTCACACCAGACCCCTGTCTGACCCGAGTGTTTATTTTCTGTTTTATTAAACTCTTGGGTACTCATATTATATATGAGTAGTCAAGTGATTCAGGTTATCTCTTGACGAATTCTGGAGGAGCTTTGGAGCAGGAGGCTTCAGCGTGTAGATATGATTAGAGTTTCCGCTGTGTTGTTGTCTGTATGATGTCTGGTATTGTATTAGACAGAAATGATATAACTGTCTAAATTGTGATGTTTAGTTGTGTACTCTGATGTATATGATACTCTGTATATGTTCTATATTATATTTAAATCGTTCCGCTGTGAGATTCTGATGTGTTGTTTTCTCTTTCTTCTCTTTCTTTTCTTCTTCTATCCCTTTCTTTCTTAATTAGTGATGCGATTTTCCGGGAGTGGAAAGTTGGGTCGCTACAGTTGGTATCAGAGCGTTAGGTTGAGTGAATACCTAGGCTCTGGAGTGGTGTTTTTCTTGAGAGAGCGTACTTGTAATTTTTGTATATATATATTTATATAACTACCTAATCTGTTGGGTTATCTGTTTGGATTTTCCAACATAGGTTATAAAGGTAGATAAGGTAGAAGTGCGTGGAACACGACTACCACTATTGGTTGAGGCTTATATGTTGTAGTTGGAGGTGTTTATCGAGATTGTAGACCTAATACTGTCTCGAATAAGATTGTAGAAAGGATTTCTTTATGTCCAGAGGAAGTCTTTTTCAAGGATTGGGGTATATTCTTGAAGTGTGAGGTTGATTTGCTCTCTAGTGAGCAGGATTTCCAGGAGTTGAGTCGTCAGCTGAGCAGAAGCAGTAGTGGTATCTTGATGGCTTCAGGAAGAAATAGCTGTGTGGTGGGATGCAGTATCCATAGATGGTTCTGAAGATGTTTCTTTTGGAGTCAGATTTAGATGGTATTGGAAGAGCATTGATGACTACTGCAGTGAAGGTTTGAATGTTTAGAGATTCTTTGGATCTCAAGTAAGGGTATCTTATCTTTATTGAAGTAGGAGACTAAGGTCGATGAGTTACCTCATTTCGGACATGGTCTCATTTGTTTTCTTAAGAAGATAAGTAGCTGGTGTTTGATTTGGAGCCGAGTTTCTTGAGGAGATGTTTACTCATCTCAAGGATTTTTAATGAGATTGGATGATAGTTTTGAGTTTCAGGAGATTGTGTTTAAGGAAGACCTTTGGTTTAGCTGTATCATTGAAGTAAAGTTTGGAAGTAGCAGCATGGATCTGTTTCTTCGATGATTCTGAAATCTTTGGAATTCTACTATCGGCATACTAGGCAGATGGTGAAGGCTTATTCATTTCTTTGGAAGGCTCAGCAAAGCGAGATATTTGTTGGAAGGGATCTATCAGTTTCTGATAGGTGAACCATTCTTGAAGATTGATCTTGATTTGGGAAGCTGTTCTAGTTGGTGAAGACAGTTCTTTGAAATCAGAACTGAGTAGGATCGCAAAAGTGACTTGCGATTAGTTGGGAATCTTGGAGTATTCTTTGGTTTGAGATTGAGGCATCTCAAATAGAGGTGAAAGATATGGAAGCTATGGAAGTAGTCAGAGATCTCCAGATGTTTTTGGGGAAATCTGAGGTCTACCTGAATCGAAGATTGAGATTTCTTATCGACTTGGATTTTCAGGAGTAGTATTGATGGTTCAATCTTATAGTGGGATGACTCTTGGAGCGAGAAGAGTTTGGAGAGGCAGCTCAGGATTCTTTGGATTGATCATCTTATTCTAAGTTGAGATTCTGATTGAGATGTTTTGACCAAGTGGAAGGGTCACTTAGATTTTATGAGTCGGATGAACCGTGTATAGTGAAAGATTGTGCTTGTGTTCTTCGATAGCGTTCTTTTCTGCTCTAGATCAGAGTTGTGCAGCGGAAGCAAGTTGGCAGTTATTCTTGTATGGAGCAACCGGGAGTTGCAGTAAGGGATTTCTACAGGAAATTCAAGTATGAAGGATTTTTCTGGATTTGGTAGGTTTGGTTGTCTAGTGCAACTGTTTGGCTATTCAAATTTGAGATGCAGGTTTGAAGTCCATTGATGTTTGTGGTATAGAGTTGTATTTTGGATTTCAGCAAATTATTTTTGGGAAAGCCATTTTGTTGAGTAGGATCTGGAGATTTGATTTGAGCTGGTGCTGTTGTTTCATGGAGCAATCAGCAAGGGTTGGGCTGATCAGGAATATTGGAGGTGACTCAGAGCATCTGAAGAGTTGTGCAGTTAAGAATTGAGTAATTTTGGGATGTGTAGTTAGAGTTTGGATGTTGATTTGGTTTTATCCAATCAAACATGATATAAGACAGGGTATAACTGGAGAGTTAGCTTTGAAGGTATTTGGAGTTTTATCTGTGATCTCTAGAGATTTAATTTTGATCTACAGGGTTGAATTGCCAGTTTGGATAACTGGAATTCATTGTATTTCACATATCTTTGAGGAATATGTGTATGATTCTTTGAGTGATAGAATCAGCAGTTCAGAAGGAATCTGTAGTTGAGCTGGTTTTGAGTTAGTCTGATGTCTTGTTTAGATTTATAGAATCAGATGAGGAAGTTCTTGGTTTTAGTAGTGTAGTTAGTTAAGATTCTGTAGAGTGAGTATTCCAGTATAGGTATCTGGAAACTCTAGATAATATTAGAAGGTTCTATTCAGAATTTTTCTGGAATAGATAAATTGTTTGTTTGTTTGAATTGGATGCTATTATTGATAATATATGATTGATTGTTTGATTTCTGTTTGAAATTTAAAATCTTTATCTGGGTTATTAAATTATCTTTGCTTTTAAATTTCGGGGACGAAATTCTTTTAAGGGGGGAGGAATGTGACGACCCGGAATTTTGAGCAATATCAATTTAATAATCTTTGTTAATAATTAAATTGATTTGATCATTTTATATTATAAATTGACAAGCTAAATTTATTTTAAAGGTTAATGATAATAATTTGTTAATATCTATTCATATTTTTCTTTACAAATATGAATAGGCAAGATAAATTCTTTTGAAATTTATAATAATCTGATTTGGAATTATTTATTTTGGTAAATAAGATGTTTTAATGTAATAGAACTTTAGATTCAAATTGTAATATATATGAATGTATATATTGTGATTTGAGATTTGTTTTAAAATTCAATTTGGAAATTAATAAATTTAATTTTAGAATGTTTCTATTTGAAATGTGTATATATATTTGTATATATATATTTGAAATAGGAATTGTATTAATTTGAATTTAATAAGAGTTTTCAAGCTTGAATATATTTAGTTTTGAATTTAAAATGATAATTTGATTTAATGACTTTGAATTGATAATTGAGATTTAAATTTAAAATAACAGAGTTAATTCATTATTTTTGATAAGTATGTACTTTAAGTTTTTTTAAATAAGATCTAATTTAAAATAAAAGTTTCAAACATATAAACTTCAACTTGAATTCAAAATGTAAATTACTTGATTTCATATGAATATTTTTTAAAAAGATAAGTATGTACATTGAATATTACATATACATGTATATAAGGATTTAATAATTGTAAAAGAAATAACATTTTAAAGAAACATTTATAAAAAAAAAAAAAACAATAATAACACTTATAATAACACTTGTAAACCTTTTAATATAGGTTAAGACAAGTGTAAGATCATTATGATCTCAAGTGACAAATGTCTTTCTTTTGTAAAATAAAATTTACATTTGGTAAATTTGAGAAGAAATTTACTTTTATTTTTCAGTTAAGAAAATCACTTTCTTCTTTCAAAAACAAAAATACAAATTAAGATCAAAACAAAGATAAATTCAAATAAAAGAATACAAATCTGCAAATCTGGGAAATTGGAAACAAAGAAATAAGCTGGAAGTATGAAGTCAGAAAGCAAAGAAATGTTGAGGATCTGAAAGGAAAATGAAATCTGTAGAAATTCTGTAATCAAAGAAAGTTTAAGCATGTACAAGAAGTAAAATATCAACATGCAAGGACCTGGAAGTAAATCAAACTTGAAATTCAGAAGAAGTAATCAACATGCAAATTATTCAAGGAATTATTCAACAGCAACATTCAATCATGCAAATCTGGAATCAAGAAATTCAAAGGCATGCAAATAAATTTCAGAGTCTGGAAAATGCAGATCTTCTCTCTGTTTTCTGGAAATTTTCAGGTGAGTAAACAAAATTTTAAAAAAACAGTTTTAAAATTTAAATTTCCCTTGTTCTTGTGTATGTAATCTTGATGGAATGACTGGGTTCTTGGATTTAATTGTTGCATGATGAAGTATGAAAGATTTATGATATTTAGATGCCTGTAACCATAAATATGCTCTGTAAACTATAGCAGGATGTCAAATAAATTCAATAACTTGAATTTGGATTCGAATCTGCTTATGTTTTGTTTACAAATGTTGTTTGAAATTCCATAAGCTATCATCTAAAAATAATTTCAAGATTTTATTTTGAATAATTTATTATAAATAGTTAAATTCACAGTGCATGTTAAATTTGGTCAAAAATTCATGGATTCAATTTTAAATTTTGGATTCATAATTGGATTGAGAATAGAAAATGATGATTTTTAGTGTTTGAATCACAATTTTTAATGGGGTGTTTAGTGAGAATTTTGGGATTCATTGATTTGGGTATTTTGGCCAAATTACGGCAAACTACGACGAATTGGTCGTCGCCGTTGATCTCGAAGATGGAGAAGGCTTCTTTGAGCATGCGAAAATTGTTTCAAGAATTTTTAATTGATAAAGTTGGTTAGGATTTGAGAAAATAGGGTTTTGCTTCCTGTACTTACTGTCACTGTTTAACTCGATTTCGCGACTTCGTGGGTATGCTGGTGGCTATCGCGAGGGGTTAGGGAGGTGATGGGAGGCGAGATGAAGTTACGGCGGCGGTGGCAAGGTTACTCGAGGCTTGGAGTTGCCGTGGAGGAGTGGGTTGCAGGTGATGTAGTTTCGAACTGCGTT
The DNA here is from genome assembly GCA_030765085.1 of Allium cepa. Taxonomy (NCBI): domain Eukaryota; kingdom Viridiplantae; phylum Streptophyta; class Magnoliopsida; order Asparagales; family Amaryllidaceae; genus Allium; species Allium cepa. The sequence continues at coordinate 178,713,858 of CM060946.1, forward strand.
GCTTGATTGGGTTCGAGTGGTGAAATTTTGTATGTCGATTTAATTTGTGTTTCTGGGTTGATCAATGTGATGAGGGGTGTGATCGTGACTCGATGAAGGTTGACTCGGTGATCGCCGTCGACCGGCGTGGTTGTGCACGTCGATGTGCACGGCCGTGTACATCTGGGTAGGGGATTAAGGTGGAAGAAGGGGGAAGTCTCGATGATGGTATCGGGTTATTTGCGTGTTGACTCGAAGTATGAAGGCAGCAGGGGGAACTCGGGGTAGTCAATGGGTTTTAGTGTAGTTTACTCGGGTTGGCACAAGTTGTAGCTGGGTTACTTGAATTTTCTGATATGCGGGCTTTAGAACTTGAGGTTTTAGTTGTGAATGCAAAGAAAGTTTGGTTTTAGGAAATAAAGTCTTTAAAACAGAGATTGAACAAGTTTCAAAATCTAATTGTTTCAAAGACATGTTTTAAAACAAGTTATATATTTTAAAAATATGGAGTTTTAAAATAAAATGAGTAGATTTTAAATAAAGTTTGTATTTAAACTTTAATAAATAATTTGGAAAAGGTTTTAAAGATTTCAAAGTTCAATTTAAAATATGTTTGAATTTAATAGATTTCTAAATTATTATATTTTATTTAAATTAAGTTTAATAATTTAGAATTTGATAATCAATTGAAATAAAGATTATCTTTAGTAAGTTTAAATTTTTAAAGATAATTGAGATAATTAAATCATTTTTAATTATCAAGTTTTAATTATGAATAAATGATTTAATTAAGATAAGGATTTCTTAATTAAGAATCTTATAATATAATAAGATTAAGAATCATTTAATTAATTTGAATGATTTAGTTAAATAGTTAATTAAGTAATTAACTTGTGATTAATTAAAATAATCACTTATGGATTAATATAATATAATTACTTGGGAAGTAATTAAAGTAATTAAGTGATTAATTACCAAAGGTAATTAAGTAAAGAATAATCACCTTATGAAAAGTAATTAGGTAAATGTGATTAAGGAATAATCACTTTAGTTATTAATTAAAGAATTAATTATAATTAGTTAAAGGTTTAAATTATTTGATTAATTATTAATTACTTGTAAAAGTAATTAATTAAGATAGAATTTAATTAATGATGTAATCATTAATTAATGAAAATAATTAATTAATTGTTAATTAATAATTTAAAAATAATTAATTTGTAATTAAGTTTAATTACTAAATGTAATTAAAGTAATTAATCAAAGGTGATTAATTAAAAGTAATTAATTAAGTATGATTAATTAAAAGTAATTAATCAAGTGTGGTTAATTAAAAGTAATTAATCAGGTATAATTAATTAAAGGTAATTAAGGAATAATTACCAGAATAATTAGAGAATAATTAATTAAGTATGATTAATTTTTAAAGGTAATTAAGAGGTAATTACTTAGTATAATTTGGAGTAATTAATCAAGGTGATTAATTAATATGGTAATTAACTAGTAATTACTTAAGTAATTAAGTGACAATTAATCAGGGAGGATTAATTGAAGTGGATAATTAAGTGATGGTTAGTTAATTAATTTGTAATTAATTAATGAATGAGAAGTTGGATTGAGGATAATCCAAGTGATTTAATTAAGGATTAATTTAATTTAAGAATTAATTAAATTAATCAAGGTTGAATCAAATTTGTTTATGAATGATTAATGATTGGATGATTTATATATCATTGGATGAGTTAATGATATTGATTGTTGTTGGATGATATTGATAGATGTGATGATGTGATTATGCTATATGTGATTGTGACATATATGCTGCTTTGTGATATGTATAGATGCATGTTATAATAGATGCTTATCTATCTGTGTTGTGAATACATCCATTTATGTTAAGTGATATTTCTGAATATCTATTGTTTAAATCCCTTAAGTACAACTTGGACATTAAAATGGCGTTTGGTTTCGATGAGACCGGGATCGGGTTTCCATATTTGGAATCCGAAAACCACATCGATTCCAATTAAACGGTAGGTCGTTAATCCAAATGGAGCAAGTGAAGACTCGAAGTGTAAGGGCTATACGTCAGTATAACTCTGTGGGTGATTCCGTAATGAGTTTGACGGAATAGTGCTTATAGATTCGAGATGGTGAATCAGAGTGCAAGGGCTATGGTCGTTGACTCTGAGGGTGATTCCAAAATGAGTGCAACGAGATAGTGCCTTCGGTTTCGTTCGAACCCGGAACGAACTTGTATGGATTGAATGCTTTCAGCACATCGTCAGGCGGACGATGAGCATTCTAAGATAATTGGTCCTATAAAGGTAATCGCAGCCTCAAGCCTCATCAACCGGGAATGGCTAAAACAGGGGAGGTGCAGCAAGGCTTCGTGGGTCGCGCCCACTGGAGGGCAAGATACATCCCTGTCTAGAGGTCCCTTTATATTTCGGCTGTGTGGGCAGTTGGAACTGCAGCCAACTGCGGGGTGGTCTTGTTCGGGACTGTTCAGTAAGGAATGGTCCCGGTCTTGTGTTGCAGGGGATGAAGGGAGTAATCCTCGGTACGGTGATCTAGGCCACGTACTGTGACGGGCGGTACCCCAGTAGCCCTGCCATTGTTGGAAACCCATTTTCCCTACGAGACCCTACGGTTTTGTTTGTATTACCCACTTTTGTGGCTAGTAGCTGGAATTTAATCATGTAACAATTTCGGCTATTTCATATTTATTTGAAAACCCTAGACACTATTATAATATCACTGGATTTCCTATCAAACGTTTTGGTTAGCGTAAGGTAAAAACTTTTCCATGTTTATGTGTGGGAAGTCTTACGTGATACCTTTTCTTTTCAAAGGTTTTTCTAAAGTTAAGCAATCTTAAACCGTTTACTCACACCAGACCCCTGTCTGACCCGAGTGTTTATTTTCTGTTTTATTAAACTCTTGGGTACTCATATTATATATGAGTAGTCAAGTGATTCAGGTTATCTCTTGACGAATTCTGGAGGAGCTTTGGAGCAGGAGGCTTCAGCGTGTAGATATGATTAGAGTTTCCGCTGTGTTGTTGTCTGTATGATGTCTGGTATTGTATTAGACAGAAATGATATAACTGTCTAAATTGTGATGTTTAGTTGTGTACTCTGATGTATATGATACTCTGTATATGTTCTATATTATATTTAAATCGTTCCGCTGTGAGATTCTGATGTGTTGTTTTCTCTTTCTTCTCTTTCTTTTCTTCTTCTATCCCTTTCTTTCTTAATTAGTGATGCGATTTTCCGGGAGTGGAAAGTTGGGTCGCTACAGATAAATAATTATATATACATAATATATACCAATAGAATTTGAATTCATATACCAGTATATATATATATATATATATATATATTATAAATCAAGTCATATTTTTATAAATCCCATTAAATTTAATTCTCCAAAGAAAGACTGGAGCAAAACTACAGAATGATCTCTTCACTTCGAACTCGAAAATGAATGTCGATGATGCTGCAGTCATCATCGAAATTATTTTCCAGTGACAAAGAAAAGAGCACTGATTTACAAATTAAGAATTCTTTGAAACAATTTCTGCTTGAAATACTTTAAATAACACACCCTTTAAAAATTTAAACACAAAGTTTGAAACTATCGAAATATAAATTCTTAGTTTCTTGTTTTAAATTCATTTAAATTTCTAAGTTAATTTATAACCATATTTTATAGTTCAATTATCTATATACGAAACAAAAGCTAATGGGTTCAAGCTATATATATATATATATATACACAGAGTCAAATATTATTTTTCAACATCCAATTTAATTACTATCAAAAATTCAGAAAATTATACTTATGCAGTATAATTATACAAAATTTATTCGTTTACTAAGTTTGAAAACAATACTGTGTATGTTTGCTCTGTTCAAGTGTTTTGGAGATTCTATCAATAGTGTTGATAAGATGAATCGATCAGAAACCCAAATCAACATCAACAACTCAAACAACACAATATACAAAACATTTTAAATATAGCTTTACAAAGCAGGAATAGGGTTTCAAATTTAATTGACTCAAATCTAAGAGAATTTTGATTTTAATATAAGTTGAAAACAAAAGATAAGATGATAAATAACAAAGTAGGGAGATGGTTAAGCTTATATAAATCGCAGGCAACCTTAACCGGGTTAACCTTGATTTAAAGAATAAGATCAATGTAGAATTCTGGGGCAAAACTCCGGTGAACCAATGCCTATTATAAACGAGTTTCACCATTTTGCAAATCAATCTAATATTGGCAAGACCGTTGATTTATTATAAAGATCATTCGACGTGGAGTTATGGGATACTCAAGAATCAAAAGAAGACGAATAGTGAGGGACTAGAATGGATTTGGGAACCGCATGGAACGTTCCAAAATTCAAAGGAACCCGAGTCGAAGAGATTCAAGCACGAACGAAAGTAATTCTGTAAATAAATTTACCATATATGCTAAGTTTTCCTAAAGCCAAAGCTCTGATACCAAATGTAACGACCCAATATTTCAACCATTCACATCCACACATGTCGGACTTGAATTGCTCAAATTACCGAATTGTAAAAATAAATTTGGCAAAGCACAGAATATCCGGTAAATAAATCACAGATCATAGGCACAGAGTAATATAATAATGCAGCGGAAGCAAGGAGATAGTAGTTCATGAAGCTACTATATAAATACATCAGAGTTATACAAGATACAACAAAGTAACAAGTTGCAAAAGAAGTTTAATATTATAAACAAGCACAAAGCTGAATACATCCATGGAATCAACTAGATAATTAAGAGCGAAATAAATAACTGGATCTTCAAGCAAAGCTCCAACTCCGAAGGTGAGTCTCTAATGTTGTATCACTCAGTCTGACCTGAGCGCAAAACAAAACACAAAACACTCGAATCAGGACATACATACTTATACAATGTAAACCAACTCAAGTGAACTGTAATAGAAAGGTACAAGTAACTTAAAGAATGCTTGGGAACGCCCATCCTCTAAGAATCCGTTAAACTATTTACTATGTAGTAATATACTCCATTATAATAATGTCTACAGTAAAATAAACTTACTTTAAAACTACGTTAAGGAGTTACTCATATCCCCCTTAACACGCAATAGTCCCAGTAGTCTATCCAGTATCAGCTCACCTGCAGATCAGGAGGCTACCCTAAATAATCTCAGGCTACGGGAGAAAACCAAACTCGTACAAGGCGCGATAGGGTAAGTGACACGACACAACAAGGCTATGCCAGGGTAGATATACCAATTATGCACACGGGCTAGTGGTAACGCATAGTAGCCACTACCGCCCACCTCAGAACACACTCCCAAAGAATCTGAAGGTGCACCCATTCAATCACCAAAGCAATATAATGGTATCGAAGAAATATGTCCGATTAGAGGAGCTAACTCACTTGGCCCGACATCGCTCCTATTTTAGCCACCTTAAGCCAACTCACAGGAGTCGGGTCCACATACATACCTCAGTAGGATCGTCGTCACCATCCTACTTCATTCTGGAATCTCCACCGCGTACACGGTTGTTAAAGTGGTTTTCGGTATCGACAGAGAGTTTGCCCATATCCGATTCTGGTCTCTTTAACAACCAACCGTTATTATAACCCATGGATATTTCTTTCAAAATAGTTTATACTTTAGAAATCATAATATCATATCCATTCCAAAACCAAATACGATATCATTCCATTTCAAAACCCAATAAACTATGATATCATTTCCATTTCAAACCAAAACAATAGGATATTATTTCCATTTCAAAACCAAATCAATAATATATCATTTTCATTTCAAAACCAAATCAATATGATATCTTTTAAATAGACCCAAATTTCAAATCACTGAATATTTTCTTCAATTTATTTAAACTTGAAATATTCCCTTTTAAATCATCTTAAACCAAAAGCGGGTTATAAAGTCATATTCTTAAACCTTCAATTTCAATAAGTTTCAATCAATATATTTAAGGGCAATTATTAAATAAATTCAATACATTTCCAAAACCATACTACTTTCAAAGTTATACCCTTTCAAAACAAAAACACTTTGAAACCGTAATACTTTGAAATCATAACACTTTGAAATATTATCATTTGGAAATCATAATACTTAGAAAGTCATAACCCTTTAAAATAATATTCATTACCAAAGTTATAGCATTTTTTATGTTCATTCATACAATTATACCAATTCCAAAACATTGTATTAACTTATAAATTTCAAAAATGGTTTATATTTCACGTCAAACATATTCATTTAAACCATTTAAATTCAATGTCAAAATCTTTCAAAAATATATTCGTTTCCAAAGTTTATTCGGTCAGTTATAAACTTTTCCTAAACATTGTAAATTTTAGCTACAACAACATTTATAAAGTGTTACCGTGGATATATTAGTATTTCAAAACATTGTTAATTTTGAAACTGCAGCACTTATAAAGTGCTATAATAGGTATTAGTAATTTTCAAAGCAGCATAGTTTCAGAAACAGCAGCACTTATAAAGTGCTGTTTAGGTATTTAGTTATTTCAAAACAGTTTAGTTTCAGCAATAGCAGCACTTACAAAGTGCTACAGTATCTTTTCAGTTATTTCAGAATATAATTTGCTTTCATAGCACTTAGCAAAAGCTGTCTTAAACCACAGCATTTTGGAAGTGCTACCAAAACTAATTCCAGATTTGTTATATAATTTCAGAAACATTAAGACTTCAATTTTTGCCATTTTTAACTTATGAAAACATATTTCAGGCTTCAGAAAATGTCTATTTGGATATCATTTAACTTATGATTTAAATAAAATAAATTTTTATAAATAAAATATCCAAATTCAATAATTCATTTATTAAGTCAAAGTACCTTGTTTACTTAACTTTTATTTTAACAAATAACCATTTCCACTTAAAAAATAATTCCTTATTTTACAAAAATATATCCATTTCATAAATAAAATATTTTGTCATAGTTAATATAACAATCAAATTTTCTTTATAAATATATTCATTTAGACATCAATTAACTATAATTTCAAGTTAATAAATTTTATTACAAAATGCCCAATTAATATTGTATTTCATTTTCTCAATTCAAAATACATTATTCATTACACAAAACATATCCATTTCAGGAAATAACCTTTAATAAAATCACTAAGTTAGATTCAAGATTCCATATTAAATCAAATTCAATTATTAAGTTATTTAACATAAATAAAGATCTTTAAAATACAATTTAAAACCAAATAAAGATTTTTAAATTACAATTCAAAACCAATTATCAACTTATAAACTAACGTATAGAAAACGAACATCTCTTTTCATTTCAAATCGTTAAATCAAAGTCAAGTTAAAATTACATATATTCTAAAAATTCAAAATACTTAATAATTTTTTTCTCTTCAGAAAATTATTATTTTAAAACATTAACCAAGGGCCTTTATAGTATTTTCTAACCTAGGTCAAGTGATATGGATATGTATCGTTTAAAACGGTAATTTAAAAGAAAAGTCCGGGTTCTATCATTTCAAACCCATAATCCCAAGTAAATCAAGTATAGTAAAAATCGTTCAAGCCTATCATTTCAACTCATAACGGTTTTTCCTTATTCTAATGTCTGTTCGGGTATGTATCATTTCAACCCATAGTGAAAAGAGAACTTGCAGTGTGAGATACAGAAAATAAATAACAGTATAGCATATAATATCATAAAAGATGATGTAACATAAATAAATAGCATTTAACATCATATAAACATATCACATGCATATATGAAAATATCATATCAATTTCTACAATTCACTTGTCAACATTTCACAATTTTATAAGTACGGATGTCTAGAGTGATAAACTCACCTTTTAAAGCTATAATTGACAAACTAGAGATACACAACAAGCTTCGAAAAGCACGACAAGGCACGACTAGATTTTTAAGTGGATGAAGAACCAATATCCAATCTTGTACACACAAAAATACCTCAATTATAAGTATATGATTTGATACAAACAAAATATGAAATAAACAATGGAAGAAATATGAATTAAATGACATAGCCTTGCTTTCACCAACAAGTGGGCTCGGCCTCATCACTTATAGGCTCGGCCATGATCAAGATATGCTCGGCCATGTTTGTTTATGGCATGCTAGGCTCGGCTAGGTGGTCTATGGGTCAATCAATGCATGGCTATGGTTTAAGGTAGCGGAAAATGGTAAGCTATAAAGTATGGAAGGCAAAAGGTTAAGCCATGGAACGGTTGTGTGCTATTGGTTCGGCCCTATATCTCAAGTGGCTCGACCATGATGGGATCAACGTTCAAGGCGACCGAGATACATGGCTAGGGGATAGGGATGGTCACGTAAGGCAAGGAGGTGGTGTTTGGAATTGGTGGCCGAGGCAAGATGAAGGGGATTGGTGCATATGTTGCTCGACTAGACTTGAATCATGATCTTGTGATGGATTTTTGTGATGTTTTGCATCTTGGTGGTCACGGCCATGTTTGGGATGGTGGTGAGGGTGGAGGCCGATCATGATGGTGGTGGTGAAGAGGTGGTAATGTCGGCTAGGAGGAGATGGCCGAGCATAGCATGGAGAGAACACAAGAGAAAAAGAGAAAAAGAAAAAAAGAAGAAAGAGGAGGCCATGACTTACTGTATAATTTTTTATCAGGAAGGAAATGAGATTTAAGGAGGTAAGAAACTCTTTTGTACATGAATGACTAAATGAAGTGGCGGCTAGGGTTTAGTGGAGGGGTTATGAACGCTAAGAGATGTGGAATGAAAGGTTAGAAAATAAAAGGCTTTACTTGATTTCCAAGAAAGGAAACCGAAGACTCATTGAATTTCCAAGCCCAAAATCCAAATAAAATCAAATAGAAAAGAGGATGGAAAAATAAATTAAAATAGAAAATAGAAAAATAGAAATGAGGTTGAAAAATAAAGAAATATAAAATAGACAATATTTACTGAAAATAATCGCATGTAAAACGCTGAAAGTTATCCAATTTTAAAAGTATAAAACAGAATTTTACGAAACGAAAAGCTGCACGAACATCAGAATCAAATACAGTTTCAAAGAAAAAGATTAGAAATTAAAAATTAAAATTCAAAATTTTCAAATGAAATTCAAAGTTTGACCAGAGTTGACCAAAATATAAAAATTTTGGAAAATGTTTATTTTATTGTATTTAGAAAATAATTTATAAAAAAAATCCAAAATTACATTGGGAAATTCAAAATTTTCAAATTTAAATGATTTAAAATAAAAAATTTCAAATAAAAATTTAATTTAAAATATTTACAAAATTATGGGTTGTTACATACTACAAACTTGAGAGCGATAAATAAATGCTGTCTCCATTAATGGTAATGGGCACGCTATTGGTTATGTCTCCTATATAACTCTTACTATACATTCGCTGCTCTTAATCATCTTTATGACTTTGTTGGTGCTCAATAAATCATTTTGTGAATGGCTAAGGAAAATTTTGTAACTCAAGATTGTACCCAACTACATAATGTTCTTAATAATTTAGGGACAATATAAACATCATTATAAATATTTTATTGTTTAAGAGTGCTCAGCTACCATAAGTACATATAATACTCTTTATCCTGTTGTATATGTAAAGAGAAAAATTATTTTCATTCATAATCACAGTAATAATAACATTCAGTATTAATGTCTATAAGGAATTTGAGTATTAAGAAAATTCGATGACATCATTTGTCATTACATATGTACATGTATGTACACACACAGAATTATATGCATATGTGTTTATTCCTTATAGCTATAATAAGTTTTATTTCAACTTTAATTCTTAAAATCGTTTTATTTTGTTTTATATGCACATTATACAAGATTATCTTATTTAATTTTAAGGTTCAATATAATATTAAATCTTATAATTATGTATGTATTATTATTAATTAATAATTAATCTGTACTACAACTTTATTGTAACCTAATATAAACCATAGCTTTTATAATTCATATTATAAATTAAAATTATTTATAATTTATTAATTTATAAAGTTTAAAATCTAAATTCAAAACAATTTCAAAATTATTTACATATAGATTTTATAAATTCAAATTAAACTATTTTAAGTTTGATCATTTATAATCTTTGTAAGTACAGATTTAGAATGTTTAAATTTAATTAACCCTAATAATTTTAGTTTTAATTTAAAATAATTTTAAATTAATTTATTTATTTCTATTATGAATACAAATTTAAACGATCTTAAATTTATTATAGTCTAAATCTCATTTAGACCAAATTTAAATTCAAATTATAAACATTATTAATAATTACATTATGCGGGCTCCGGTACCACTGTTGCATAAGCTTTTGGACCATTGTTAGTGAGGCCAAAATTTCTCTGTAGTGACCCAACATTGGAAAGTTGTGCATAATTAAGAATTTGTATGTGAATGACATAAAAAATTAAAGATTTGAGGTTAAAAATAAATTTACAATTAAATAAAGGTTTATAACATAAAATTACCTTTCTCCTTCTCAGTACCTTAGCTATTGGTTTTCCCATCTTCGAGCACCAAACTACCACCACATCACAATGTCGTAAACTTAAGGAACATTGTCGTTGAGTTCTCAACCTTCCAACGAACCGATGTATGCCTGCATTTCTCATCTCTACATTTGTTGACACGCTTTAGGCACATCAGTACACCAAAGTTTTAACAACGAACATAAGTGGTTATGCCTTCGAATTCCTACCACGATCGCACCTTGTAACCTTTGGTCGTTATTTGTTGCCGATGGAGAAGTGCATAGGAGGACATGCATGATCCATGCATGCATAGTACGCAAATATATTATTTAAATAAAATATAAGCAAAATAATAATAAACAATTTTATATTGAATTTAGTAAAAAAATTGAATTTTTATCTCTGTAATCTTGCCGATCAAATGCACCGTGAACTTTCAGTTCACCTATGAGAGAACCATTTCATAATTCAATGGTAGAGTTTAAAAATCCACCATTAAAATATTATTTACTTTGGAAGGAGAACAAAATTCTTTCGCTGTAAATGGAGGCTGTGTGGTTCTATTTACAACATCAGATTCAAAAAATATGTCCTAAATATCTTTTGCACTTGGCTAGACTTATTTATTAGATTGGTTGAATAATCTAATTAAATAGTATACCATCTAACTATCATCAGTATGGTTGTCCCTCTATTTTTTTAACCAATATTGCTAATGTTAGCTACCATAAAATATACAGTATTGAATAAACTTTATTTTTGAATACATAATAAATAAACTTTTATTAGTTAAATTTTGAATTAACTAGTAACGTTAATAATAATACTAAACTAACTACCATATCCATTACATTACTTTCTCTATCATAATAATTTATACCTTCTATAATTTATTGTAGTAAATTATTTTTGATTAAAACCTGGGATTACGGTTGTAACTCCTGGATTTGAACTCAGCTCTTAGTAATATTCAAACAATTCAAATTTTAAAGCCTATACAGACTTTGATGAAGCATAGTAGTGGAGACATAATCAGTTTTTTTATAGGTTATCGAGGTGAAATCCAGTATTTTCTCATTTAAAATGACACCCTTAAGCAACAACGTATTGTATACGTTTTCTCTTCATCATCACCATAGAACCTAGATATGAGCACTTGGTCAATGGATAAAGATATAATAATATCCATATTTAATTGTGAATTCCAACATTAAAGTCCATGTTTAAATCCGATAACAATTATTGGTTGACTGATTTGCTTTGGCCAAAGGTTATGACCTTACATTCACCCCAAATTTTGGTGGTACTAACTTTGTATTCGAAAGAGAGGGATCCTCTCTCGAATTATGTCTCGCTTTAAATGATTTAACTTATACCCAGCTATAGCCTCAACACGCGTATAGACATTGTGTGATGAACATAATCAATGTATAGTTTATATACTTTGGATTCATAGTATTTTCAAGTTAAAAGACTACCTCTCATTATCATGTGAGATATTTTATTTGACTTTTAACCTTAGAAGATTCTCACTGTATCATTTTGTAATTGTTCCAAAGATGTAACACTTTTTACCCCTAGCCACATGGCTAATTCACTATCCATCATATGGAAAATGTTACTTATACTAGTCTCAATGGATGTATTGATATCCCTGTCGGTACATCTTGGATAGGAAAATTTAAGGACAAATATTTATTTTATATATTTTACTACCCATGGTTAGGAGCATGTTAGTAACTACAATAGAATAAATAGTTTTTCTCAAGTTTTTTCTACTTATATATTTATTACATTTAATCGTTAATTATATCCAATTACAAGAATATATACTTAGAATATAAAACCAAAGCTTACTTTTTTCAGATAGAATTTGCTATAAAAGTAAAGTTACATGATCAAATTAAATGATTGCCCTTATGGCACAATCTTAACTCTATAAGGTATTGCTTCATCTATAACTCTTTCCTTGCTAAACTTTTCACGACTACACATACTTCATTTCCACACCTATTATCTTTTTCTTATGAAGATGATGCTTCCTTCTTTTTTGTTAGGATTCTGATTGATCTGAAAGAAAGGGATGAACATGTAGGAACTATGTCCGATTTCTCCCAAAAATGAATTTATGATAGTGATGACGGTGACATGATGTTTTATTACTTTGTGGTACCAAGTGTTTTGTTTTTTCTTTATAAGCATAAAAATATGTTATTTATAACCTTGATTCCTAAGCGTTATCCTTAAGACGTAGTTGTAGAGGGAAATGGAAAGGGAAGGAAAGAAGAAGGAAACTTTTAAAGGATGATTGGTATAGAAGCTTATTTATTCGAAATCATTTGTCTACTTCATCATCCTTTTAGGTGGTTGACTAGTCTTTCTCATTGCTTTTGAGGATAATTCAATGTTATTTCTATGCTATCCATTTCTATCTTTTACTTTTGTATTTGAGAAAAGATTTTTACTCCTTTTTCCATCTTAATAGATAAAGTTTATCTGGTCCACGCATGTATTTAAAATTAGTTACTCTTTTGAATAAAAATGGTAAGGCATATTCGACCTCACTTGCTATGTGGAGAAAATGAAATAGATGTGAACTTTATATTTTTCTAATTAAGGTATGTGAGTGGCGCCTTTTCTTTTTAAAAATGATGTTATAAAACATTCCATGTAAATGACCATTCACCTAATAATTATATTTTTATACATAGTTGTTTGCACAAAAAATGGGCAAACACCTCCAAGTCGTATAATTTAGTCGATTTTAAGTTGTTTCTAGTGATTTGGGTGATTCATGCAAATATGTAAAAAGCAAGGACTAAACTGTAAAAGACACACAGATTTATAGTGGTTCGGCCGGAATGTGCCTACGTCCACTTTATATGTTATTCTCCTTCACTCTTCAGATTACAAGTACAAAGCTTTGATTACAAGTATATGAAAGTTGTTTGAAAGTTCTGTCCGTGCTTGAGCTCTCAAACTTGTCTGCCATTGTTGTACCCCTGCCCCTCTATTCATAGAGTGAGGCTGGGGGCAGAGGTCTTGGATGTATATTGCTGCTTGTAGGCCTGGACTGATGTAGTCTGGCCTGGCAGTGTTGGTCCGATACGCCTTGGTCCGGTAGTGAGTAGGTGGAGTTTGGTTCGGTGGGACTTAGCCCGGTGGTGAGTGGATGGAGTTTGGTTCGGTGGGACTTGGTCCGGTGGTGAGTAGATGGAGTTTGGTTCTGTGGGACTTGGTCCGGTAATGGTTGGAGCGGTAGTTGGTTCGGCTATGTAGGGGAAGTGAGTTGGCTCGGCTATGCAGGGAAGTGGAGTTGGATCGGTAGTAGGTGGAAACGGGATTGGTTCGGCTATGCATGGAAGCGGGGTTGGTTCGGGAGTGCTTAGGAAAAGGGTTGGTTCGGTGGTGGTAGAAACGCACCCAACATTTGCCCCCCAAAGTGGGACATATGCCAGCATATGTCGTGCTGTGTTTTCTTGCAGTTTGGATAGCTTCATTCGGTCCTAAGCGCCGAACCGTTGGGTCCGGTCATCCCACGCTCGCCTATAAGTAGGGGCTTCACCCCATTGTTATTCCTTTACCATTTGATATAGCCGAATCACCCAAGTACCGAACCATAATTCCTTTATCGTTTGAAATAGCCGAATCACCCAAGTACCGAACCACTATTCCTTCATCGTTTGACTACCGAATCAGGTGATTGCCGAATGACTTTCATGTTTCGAACTACCGAATGGGTTTGCGTGCCGAATGAACCTCATGCCGGAACTGCCGAATGAGATTTTTGCTTTGCACTACCGAATGAACTCGGGGATTCCGAGTACCGAATGATCTTTCGGCCTTGAATTCCCGAATGACCATGGGGAGTGTGATTGCCGAATGAGTTTGTGAGTTTGAATGCCGAATGAACCTTATGCCTTTTATGTTTTAACTTATAAATTAAATTCTAGATTTCATGCACTTGCTTGTTTACTTCCCTCATTCTAACGACGTACTTTTTTTTTGTGTTTGCAGATAAATGTCTCATAAAGTGGAAACTCGATCAGATAAGAAGAAATCCAAGGACAGAGAAGAGTCCTCCACAGTGCCCCCAGCTCAGTCAGGACCGGGACGTCATGGACCCACCCCGAGATCACTAGTGGATGGATATGTCCCTCAGGAGCTCTTGAACTCTCCTCCTGACTGCTTTCCTAGCTCCTTCAAAGAGGAGCAGCTTGATGTTATTTCTCGCTCTTTTGGGATTGACAGAGCGTGTATGTTGTTGCCGGGGGAAGGAGTGATGCCGTACAACCCCCCTGAAGGATATTTCGCTTATAGTAGGTACCATCGCATGTGCGGGGCCATTCCCCCGATCAATGCTTGGATAGTCAGCTACATTACCTATTTGAAGGTGGCCCCTTTCAAGCTTCAGCCCATTCTTATGCTATCTTGGTGAGTCTATTCATCATTTTCCAGAGAAAATACGGGCGTCCCCCTTCCAACCGGGAGATCCGGTATTTGTAGGCTATAAGAAAGGGTCTCCATACATCAGCTTGGAATCGGCCGTGTCCTTCAAGCCGGTCCTGGACTTATATTCGAAGTTCAGCATGTTCAAGAAAGAATGGTTTTTCGTCAAGGATGACTCTGTTTCTATCCGTCGCTTCACCTCTGGCTGTAAGTTGAATCTCACTTATAAGTTCCGTTCTGACTGCAATTCTTCTTCTTATGTGTTTTTATTTCTTGCTAGCGGCAGGTGGCTTTGCGGTCGTGCAGAACGATCGCCTTGTTCAGATTGCTATGGAAATAGAAGCCATTTCAGGAAGGGAGAGGTCATCTTCTTTTCTGATCAGGAATGCTACTCTTCTACAGCACAACTTGATTCTACCACGTCAGTTTGTGGTCAAGCAAAGAGACACAGCTGAGGAGAGGGCTACCAAAGCTAAAGGAGGGGCCACGATGAAGAGAAACAAGAGGAAACCCTTCTTGATACCTCCAGTTGCCGGGGGGAAGAAGCTCAAGAAATCGGATGGACCCTCTCCTAGCACATGTCCAGATGTTCCGAAGTAGGAAGAGGTGGAGGAGGAAAGAGGCGAGGAGGAGAGCGGAGGTGATGGAGAAGGTGATGGTGATGATGGTGGCGAAGGACAGAGCGGTGATGGCGCTGGGGCTTTGTCCTCTGGGCAAGCAGAGGAGATTCAAGAGTGGACAAATGATTCTTTCCGCCAGGCTTTTGAGGGGTTGGAGGAAGGATCGGCCTTGGTGGAGAAGCCAAAGAAAACTGATAAGGCCGGGACTGGTGACGATTCATCTTCCAAGAGCATTTCAGCTAGGGTAACTCCAGCGATTCAAGGTGAATTTTTGACTCCTCTTTACTCTTTTTAACTTCACATGTTTCTTGGATTATAGTCCCATGCACGCTTATAACACTTGTTTTTTATTTCAGGAACGGGTAAGGTGGCCAAGACATCAGACATTCGGCACCGTCTCGAACAATTCAAACTCCTCAAAGCTTCCGCTAAACCAAAGCCTCCGACCAACTGTTCCGGGGACGTAGTCGGCTACCGTCCTCTTCTCGGAGTTATTGAAGAGGATATTCAAAAGAAAAAGAGGAGTCGCTCCTTATTCGAACCTTCACCTGGTCCTCAGCCCCCAACCGAGCCTCTTCATGATATCACGGAGGAGGATACTGAGTTCATATCCTCTCCGCATCCGTTTGAAAATCCTACTGTTACTCAAATTGATCATCCCGGCTTGGCTCGTAATCCATTTGCAGGTCATCCAGATCTGGATTCGGGTTCTCATGATATTTCCTTTGACGAGGTTACTGGTGAGCACCTACTCTCTCGCAATCCTATGGTAAGGGTGCTTGATGAGGCCAAGTCCTTGGACCTTGATTTGCTTACTACTCGGATTGTAACTATAGGGGATGAAGCTAAGGCAAACATCGACCGGGTTGCTGAGGAGACCAGGAAGTTGATAGGGCATCATGCCCGAATGGTCAAGGCTGGGGAGGAAATTGGGAGTGCTAACATAAGATTGTGGTTAGTGGTTTCCGAACAGGCCAAGCAACACGTCGATCAGGCCATCAAGATCTCTCAGCACGAGGATGCCTCCAGATGACTAAAGAAAAGCATGGAAGAGGCTAGCAGAGCCGAGCTGCGGAAAAAGGAGGCCACCTGCAAGGAACGGATCGATATGGCTATTGCAACGGTGGATGAGGTTCGGAAAGCGGATCTCGAGCGGGTAGAGGAGTTATCTGGGAAGCTTGAAGCCGCAGAGCTTGCTCAAGCCAAGCTGAAGGAGGAGATGGAGGCGATGTGGAAATCCCTTCAGGCTGACCGCTCGCGATACCGATCGGAGAGGGATGCTGCCATTGCAAAGCTGTTGGCTTTCTGAGGTCCGAATGAGGGAGTTTGAGGAGAACGAGGGGATGATGGATGAGATGCTGCAGGACATGTATTTCCATACTTGGAAGCAGGGAAACTTATCCTGGATGGATGATTATCCTCGGATCATGGCCAGGATTTATCACCGAGCTCTGGAGGAGGCCAAGGCTGATGCGGATAAGGAGGGTGGTGTGGCCTTCAGGATGGATGTAGTCACAGCCCAATTCACCAAGGAGGAGAAAGTGGCGGTGAAGGAGGGCATGCGGCTGCTCGCTGCTGAGGAGGTAGGTGTGCAGTTGGGGGATGATGATCAAGGAACAGATGCTGGTAAGTCCTCCCTTTTAGCCTTTTCATAGCTTGGTTGCTTATTGTTTATTTAATGGATTCTTCTCTTGAATTGGATAGGCGGGACCTCTGAAGCGCCAACTACCTCTGGTCAACATGCTGGGAGTTCTGATCCTGTGGTTAAGTAGACCTCGGAGGGCCAGCAGGATAGAGGCGAAGCCCCGATGCAGTCGGCTCCTTAGCTTGATTTGGACATTTTTCGGTTTACTTGACATTGCTGTCTATGTTAGTCTTAAAACATTAATGTGATTTTCAGGCTATAATTATGTAACGAACAACTTGATTTTTGGCTTGTAACTTTTAACTTAGACTGATTTTGCTATATTTGAATGTTTTTGTTATTTTGATGTGCTGCATAAGAAATATAGCTGTGCATGTGCTAGTGATTCAATTGTGTTTGATGTCAATTTCTTGCTTAAAATATAATTTCATGTCTCGCAATGTTAATGTGATGCGTGAATAAATTATAGCTACGTGTTTATATACAAGAGAAGGAAGTACCGCCCTTCATGTCTTAGTTGTAAACGGTAGCTTCGAATGTCTTGTGTGACTGAGTATGGAATGCTACTGAGTGATCAATCATCCAGTTGTGATATTCCCATTAGCGAGTGTCTCCTATTTTGTGTCTTGTACTTTAGTGATCGTTATAGAGGATAGGAGGAAAGTTTTTATAAATAAAATGGAAATATAAGAAATAGTAAAACTTCCAATCACGGAAGGCCTTCGATGTGCTCAAGTTCGTGGCAAATGGGTTTTGTAGTTACTTTCCCTAGCTATGGGTCTTGGAGTCATTTGTCACCCATCTTACGCCTCTGCGGGGAGTTTTCTTTTTTACCACAGCCGTACTTAAGACGCATCGGAGCCGAGATCGCGCACGTTAACTACCCGGGCCATTATGGCCCGTAATCGTGGGTATTATTCGATTTACCGTGGCCGGCTAGCGCGGGTGCCGATCGTCAACTGTGAACTGCCCCTGGCTGGCCACACCTTATGTTGGGGCTTATAATCGGTTCACGGTTGCCGGCGAGCCGAACGCCGTAATGAGCTGCCTAGGCTATGGTTGGCCTTCTCGCCGGCTTATAATCGGCTCATTACAGTTGGCTTTAAGGGCCGTCACGAGCAATGAGTTAACCCGCAGCAGAGGGATGCTGGAGCAAAAGTGTCTCATTGGCGAGGGCATAGATTCATATAATACCTGTTAGGTTTTGTCCAGGTGAAGTTGTGTTGTGATGCCCCGAATTGAGATGCCGTCTACACAGGATTTTTTTCAACAGAAAAGGATAAAGCTCAGCAAGTAGCCAAGATATAAAGGAACAAGTTAAAAAAGAGACAAGTTTTTAAAGTGGTTCGGCACGAAAATGCCTACATCCACTGATTCTCTTTGTTAATTCACTTTATATGGGCAGTACAAGTTAAGAAAAGTATCGATGAAGGTGTTGGATGTTCCATGCCCTCTGGAACACCTCTCCGTCCACTGTTGACAAAATATAAGCTCCGTTGTGGAGATCTTTATGAATTACATATGGTCCCTCCCAGATTGGATCTAGCGCTCAAGGGCGCGGGAAGATTCGCTTGAGGACAAGATCTCCTTCATGTAAGCTGCGATACTTGACTTTGGAGTTGTATTGTGCTGCCACTTTTTTCTTGTGAGCCACTGCTTTGAGTGCTGCATCATTTCTTCTTTTTTCGATTAGATCCAAAGACATGTGGAGGAGTTCTTCGTTCTCTTCTGGGTTGTAGTGGATCCTACGGTGGGATGGCACTACAGTTTCAACTGGGAGCATGGCCTCCGATCCGTATGCCAAAGAGAAAGGAGTATGCCCTGTTGATGTTCTGAAGGACGTGCGGTAGGCCCAAAGTGCCGTAGGAAGTTCATCCATCCAAGCGCCTTTTGACTTTTCAAGCTTCTTCTTGATTTGAGTTTTAAGAATTTTGTTGGCAGCTTCGACTTGTTCATTTTCCTGGGGATAAGCCACAGATGAGAAGCTTTTGTGAATTCCGTGCTCTTGGCACCAGTCGGCGAACTCCTCGCTGTCAAATTGAAGTCCATTGTCCGATATGATTTTGAGTGGAACCCCGTACCTGCATAGAACATTTTTGATCAAGAAGTTAATAACTTTTGCCGAAGATATTTTATTTAGAGGTTTCGCTTCCACCCATTTGGTGAAATAGTCGACTGCCACTATAGCATATTTGGCTCCGCCTTGGCCCATCGGCAGTTCGCCAATCAAGTTGATTCCCCATACTGAAAAGGGCCAAGGGCTGGTCATTTGAGTAATCTCATTTGTTGGTGGTCGAGAAATCTTAGCAAATTTCTGACATCTGTGACATCTTTTGACGAAGTCTAAGGCGTCTTTGTTTAAAGTGGTCCAGTAATATCCATAACGGAGTGTCTTCTTTGCCAGAGTCTGCCCACCAGTGTGATCTCCACAGCTCCCTTGATGGATGTTGGATAAGATTTTCTTAGCTTCCCTTCCAGCAACACACCTTAATAAGGGGTTAGAGAAGCCGCGTCGATAGAGGATGCCTTCTTGTATTGTGTAGCGGGAAGCTCTCCTAAAGATTTTCCTGACTTCGTTACGCTCGTTGGGTAGTGTGCCATCTTGTAAGTATTTCCGGATAGGAGTCATCCAAGTTTCTTCTTCGACTGCAGCTATCAGATCCTCTTGTTCGAAACTTGGGGCTAGTTGTTACGAGATGGCTACTGTTTCGGAAATGGTTCTGTTCTTCACGCTAGCTTGCTTTGCCAGTTCGTCAGCCTCTCAGTTCTCCTCTCGAGGAATGTGTTTGATTAAATAGTGGTCCAACTGATCGAGTAGCAGCTTGGTTTTCTTTAGATATGCTGTGAGTCGTTCTCCTTGAGTCTGAAACTCTGCTAGTACTTGGTTTACGATAAGTTGAGAATTACTATGAAGACATAAAGAACTGACTCCAATTTCTAAGGCAAGTTCTAATCCTGCTATTACTGCTTCATATTCTGCATCGTTGTTGGTGGCAGCAAATTCCAACCTTAGGGCATAGTGCAGCTTCCTTCCCCTAGGGATGATTATCACAATACCTACCCCCGACCCTTGTTCGTTTGATGCTCCATCTACAAAGAAATTCCAATTGATATCTTCTGCTATTTCAGATTGCTCCTTACCTTCGTTGGTAGTGAATTCGGCAATGAAATCGGCCATGGCCTATCCCTTGATGGCGGTGCGAGGATGGTAGGTGATATCATATTGACTCAGTTCAATGCACCATTTAAGTAGTCGCCCAAAAGTGTCAGGGCAATGGAGTACCTGCCTTAGCGGTTGATCAGTTAAAACTCTGATGGAATGAGATTGGTAATAGTATGGCAGTTTCCGTGACGTGATTAGCAAACAGTATGCTAGCTTGTATCTGGCTTCTGCCCTCGTAAATCTCTTGCTTACAAAGTATACGGGCCACTATGCGCGGTTGTCTTCTCTCACCAAAGCGGCGCTTAGAGCATGTGACGATACAGCAAGGTATAGGTATAGTTCTTCAACTTTATTTGGAGTTGAGAGTACTGGTGGTCTCTAGAGGTGTTCGATTAGGTTAGGAAGGCTGTTGAGCATTTGTCAGTCCATTCGAACTTTCCTTTGTCTTTCTTTAGGGCTTCGAAGAAAGCGATGCATTTGTCTGTTGCTTTAGAGATGAATCTGCTTAGGGCGGCCACCTTCCCATTTAGGCTTTGCATCTCTCTTCGAGTGGATGGTATCTTGATATCTCGCAAAGCCCGGACTTATTCGGGGTTTGCTTCAATCCCCCTGGCATGGACGATGAATCCCAAGAACTTCTCCGACGATACTCCGAAGGAGCACTTTAGATGATTCAGCTTCATTCCATATTGGCGAAGTACTTGAAACATCTCGTCCAGGTGGCTTACATGATCGTTGGCTTTCCTCGATTTTACCAGCATGTCATCCACATAAACTTTCATAGTTCGTCCTATTAGTTCCGCAAACATCTTGTTGATGAGGCGCTGATAAGTAGCTCCGGCGTTTTTAAGTCCAAAAGGCATTACTCTGTAGCAGTACAATCCCCGGTCAGTGATGAAACTAGTGTAGTCTTGATCGAGGGCATGCATAGGAATCTGGTTATATCCTGAGTATGCGTGCATAAAAGATAAGAGTTCGTGCCCGGCTGTGCTGTCCACGAGTTGATCGATTCGAGGGAGTGGGAAACAATCCTTCGGGCAAGCGTCATTTAAGTTGGAGAAGTCAATGCATGTTCGCCACTTCCCATTAGCCTTCTTTACCAGTACCGGGTTGGCGATCCATTCTGGGTAGATGGCTTCTCGTATGAAGTTATTGGACAGTAGGTTATTTACTTCTTCCTCGAGGGCCGCTGATCGTTCTGCCCCTATACTTCTCTTTTTCTGCTTCTTGGTGGGATCGATGTTCAGTACGTGGCATGCTACGTCTGGGGAGATTCCAGTCATGTCAGTGTGCGTCCATGCAAATACATCCAAGTTGTGGCGAAGAAAATCGACGAGTTGATCCTTCAACTCTGCTCTTAACTGAGACCCGATTCTCAGCAGTCTACTTGGGTCGTGTTTGTCTACAGATACAAATTCCATAGCCTCTGCAGGCTCGGCGGTGGTCTCCTCCTCTTTGTCCCTGGGGTCTAATTCATTGAAAGGATCACTAGTATATCGAAGAGGAGGGGCTTTCTTTAGTTGCTATGCTTCCAAGTTTTTCTTGCAGAGAGTAGTCTCTGCATCCTTCCCTTTATCCTTCCTGCGGTTATTACGAAGTTCAGTTACATAGCAATCTCGAGCGGCGTCCTGATTTCCTTCTACTTCACCTATCCCATTATCTGTTGGAAATTTCATCTTCAGGCACCAAGGGGCCATGACAATCTGGAAGTCATACAAGGATGGTCTTCCTAAAAAGGCGTTGTAGGCCGAGTGGTTATCTATTAGCACAAATGTTTATTCCCACACAACGGAGCGGGGATGACTTCCTATTTCAACAAATAGGTCCAATTGCCCGAGGGGCATCTTCGCATCTCCAGTGAAACCATGTAGTGGTTTGTTGCAGGGAGACACATCCTTCATTGACTGCTTATTTTGTCGAAAGCATGCTTGAATAGAATGTTTACGGAGCTTCCAGTATCTACCAGAATTCAAAAAACTTCGGCTGGGCCAAACCGGGCAGAGATGACCATAGGATCCATGTGAGGGTACTGCCTTCCTTCTAGGTCTCGCCTACTGAATGTGATGTCATTATCCTCTTTCCGCTTCGGGCGGCGTTCTTCCATGACGGGATTGATGCAGTCTTCATTGTTTCTGAGCGACTTTCCATATCTTTCCATTTCTGCCCAGTTTCTGTCGGCGATGTGTGGTCCTCCCGATATTGTATGGACCACTATCTTCTCTTGACTGGAACCGCTGGTGTTGTGATTTCTTCTGCCTGTCTCTGGGTGGAGTTGCCCTGGGTTCTCCTTGGCAGGAGCTGGAGTCCTGTCCTGACCCTTTACATAGTGTTCCAATCTCTTCCTTCTGATGTGTTCTTCAATCAGGTCCCAGAGATGACGGTATTCATTGGTATCATGCCCATGGGATTCGTGGAAACGGCTTAACTTTCCAGACTTGATTGCGTGATCTGTTTCCTTCTTGTACGGGGGGCGTTTGTATTTAAGCTCGTCTTGGGTGGCCAGGAAGATGTTTTCAACTGTTTCATTCAAAGGAATGTAAGCGTCAAATCTTGGTCCCGGCCGATATAGGTGTTTTTCTCCCTTCCTGCCCCCAGCATTGTCTCGAGAGTCATTTCTTCCGACGTCCTTTGCTGCAGCGGGTGCGTTGCCATGAGCTGCCTTGGCTTGTTCCTTGTCTGCCTTTCGGTGGCGGCGTCTTCAAGTCTCATATACTTTCTAGATTCATGGAAGAAATCAGGTAAGGTAGCTGGTTTTTCTTTCGTTAATCTTCTAGCAAACTTGGTATCCGGATGTACGCCACTACAAAGAGCCATTAGGATAAGTTTCTCATCGGCATCTTCGACTGCGGCCGCTGCGGCGTTGAATCGGGTTAGATATTGTTGCACTGTCTCTCCAGGCTTCTGTTTGATATTAGATAGGGAATAAGAGTCCTTGGGTTGTTCCACATGAATGAGGAACTGGCTGATGAACTTTTCTTTCAACATTTCCCATGAGCTGATGGATCCTTGGGGTAGATGGCAGAACTAGAAGGTAGCTAGATCTGCCAAGAATAGAGGGAAGCATTTACACAACACTCCCTCTGTTGCTCCGCTCATGAGCATATGCTGTGTGTATCTCTGCAAGTGTACAACGGGTCAGAGGTTCCCTTATAAGGTTCCATTGTTGGCATTTTCCATTCCCGAGGGGTGATGGAAGTTTCGATATTGCGGGTGAAGGGGCTGGTTACCCTAGCGCCTATCCCCCGATCCCTTTGGTCCCGTTGGACGCACTCTCTGAACAATCGCGCCATCCTTTCATCAGAACTAGGAGCGGACAGAAATGAGATTGGTTCTTCTCTGCGGGATTGATTCCGTCCAGATGACCTGTAGGGATGGTATCGCCTATTACTCCTAACATTTTCTGGTGGCTGTCATCGGTCTTCTGGGAGCATGCTAGGGTCAGCCACAGTTGGGCCTTGCCTCGATCTTCCCCTGCTGGGCTCTGTTCTAAGCATTCCCTCGGGTCCAACTTCCGGTTGGACACCGGCTCAGCCCCGTCCATTGGTGTTCCTATGGTTAGGTAGCATGACTGGCTCAGCCATATCCGACCCCTGCCTGGTACCTCCCCCGTTGTGTTCGGTTCCAAGTGTTTCCTCGGGTCGGAATTCGGGCTGAGTTTGGGCTCGGCTCCTACCATTGTTGTTTCTATTGTTAGCCTCTTCGAAGAAGAAAGATCTTTGTCGCCTCCCAGATCCTCCAGACTAGGACTCACCCCATGATTCGGTGTTGCGGTTGGATTCTTCAGCATCCCTTAAGCATGACATGAGTTGGTCCACCAAGGCTTCTTGTTGAGATGCGAAGCGGTTAGTTACTTCAGCCACAACCCTGTCCAGATCTGCCCTAGTAATTGGTTGTTCCGTAGCAGGGGCCGTCAGATTTGCCTGATTTCCATTTGCTGTTGGAACAGGACGATTCTCTTGATCTCTAATCACTGGATCTGGGATACTGCTAGTTGCGATGTTCTTTCCTTTGCTAGCATCTTTCCTCTGCCTGGGAGGCATGTTTTCCAAGTAATGAGCGATGCCGTTGGGAAGAAGGTTGAGTTGGAGAAGCTGAAGCTTCTAGCTCGATTTCTCAGTGAAAGCACCAAAAATGTTTGCACAAAAAAGGGGCAAACACCTCCAAGTCGTATGATTTAGTCGATTTTAAGTTGTTCTTAGTGATTTGGGTGATTCATGCAAATATGTAAAAAGCAGGGACTAAACTGTGAAAGACACACAGATTTATAGTGGTTCCGCCAGAATGTGCCTACGTCCACTTTATATGTTATTCTCCTTCACTCTTCAGATTATAAGTACAAAGCTTTGATTACAAGTATATGAAAGTTGTTTGAAAGTTCTGTCCGTACTTGAGCTCTCAAACTTGTCCGCCATTGTTGTACCCCTGCCCCTCTATTTATAGAGTGAGGCTAGGGGCAGGGGACTTGGATGTATATAACTGCTGGTGGGCCTGGAATGATGTAGTCTGGCCTGGAAGTGTTGGTCCGGTACACCTTGGTCCGGTGGTGAGTAGGTGGAGTTTAGTTCGGTGGGACTTGGCCCGGTGGTGAGTGGATGGAGTTTGGTTCGGTTGGACTTGGTCCGGTGGTGAGTAGATGGAGTTTGGTTCGGTGGGACTTGGTCCGGTGGTGAGTGGTCCGGTAGTGGTTGGAGCGGTAGTTGGTTCGGCTATGTAGGGGAAGTGAGTTGGCTCGGCTATGCGGGGAAGTGGAGTTGGACCAGTAGTAGGTGGAAACGGGATTGGTTCGGCTATGCATGGAAGCGGGGTTGATTCGGGAGTGCTTAGGAAAAGGGTTGGTTCGATGGTGGTAGAAACACACCCAACAATAGTCGTAGACAAGTTATCCATAAAGCGAAATACATTATACAATTATTTTAATACTTTTCATTGTGTACCCGTCGTTCTAAAAAAATATTCTGTTACGCGATTTCCTAAAATTGTTCTACTCATTTCCCTACCTTCTAAAAATTTCAATTGAACAAATTCACCTCTATGTCCATATAAAAAAAACCTGCTCATAGAACCAGTTTGAAGAAAATATCAAATATATAAAATGAAATATTGTTTTTCATTTTATCAATTTAAAATAAATTTGAGAACACTTCTTCCTTTTAGAAACAAAATGGTGGAGCGTTTTTCATATTTTTTCCCTCCATTTCCTCAACCAAATCGCGTCTCCTCCCTTCTTTCTCCATCATAAATCCAAAAATAACAAAAAATGGCCATTTTATCTCTTAAAACCACTTTGTACTCCAAATCTATTAGGAGCACAAATTTATTATTTAGATGATAAACCGTATAAAAATAATGCTAACAATTTCATTAAGTTATTTTAGGTGCGCTAGGATTTTAGATGTGAATACTAACTTCATGGTAACAACCGATAATGTAAAGGGCTATATTTTTAAAGACATACATATTATGCAGATAATGGAGTATGGAGATAGGCTATAAATGATCAAGTGGAGATAGAAAATCATTAACGATCTGTAGAATATTCGAAGATGAGTTTCAAAGAAAAAATATAGTATGTGTTTTTTCTGCCGGTCTATTACGTACTTGTTAAAGAATTTCTTTAAACCACTCAAACGTTCTTCAAATCCTTCCATACTTGGCCACAACATCCTTCATATGTTCAAGTATTTGTGTGAATTTTTTATCCAAATTTTTGAAGGCTCAGGGATGAACAAAAAGATGTAAGAAAGCTCACAGCTTTTTAATCTAGTTTACTTTTTGATCTATGGGACAACTGGTTGATCAGTTCCGCTTTAACCGATCAACCGTTTGTAAAATAAAATGTGCAGTAAGCTGCTAGAAAATCTATAGAGTTTGTTTTCAAATTTCTTCACATCTATTCTTCCTCATACGGTGGCAACTCTTCATTAATAGCTCTAAACCATAGTGAAACATCCCCTAGTAAAACCCAATCATTATCTATATAAATCAAACCACTTTAGGCTCCAAAATCACTTTATATTCTCTCTGATCTCTGATTTCTAAAGTGATTACCACTTACTTAATATTGAAACCTTGCAAACGTACTTTGCATTCAATTCTACATCTTTTGATCCAAGTTACTAACCTAAAAGCCGATCATTCAATTCCTCGATCATTAAAGTGGTTATCAGCTGTTCCTACCGAGTCGAAATGCAAATCAATGTTTTTAGATACTAAGTTTCAAAGAAGAACTTTTATTCAAAATGTGTTCTACGTCGTGAAGGTAGTGAGTTGAAGTCTTGTTCGAGAAGTTCAGATAGATTTTGTAGACCTATTCGTCCGGGTTAAGCAAGGGCCGATATTAGTGAAAATCCAAACGAGGAACATTGGGATTGGAAGCTGGAGTCCAAACCGATATAAAAATTATGCTACGCATTTAATTTCAAATCACTTACTTATTATTTTTACTTTCTATTTGTATTTATATTTTCCATATTATAAATAATTCCACTTAAAACTAACTAGCAGAAAGCCGTTGCGATTTTCATTTTGTATTAGAGCTTAGCATTTTAAAAATAGTAAAATCATTTCTGAAAATTATAGGGCATCAAATTTCTCTATTTTTCAGGACTGTTGCACAACCCTCACCATTTATTAGCGCTAACTTTGCATCTTGGTTTACAAGAATGAGAATTTATGTACAATCTAATAGTTAAGTTATCTGGAAAAATTACTCAAACTAAGTATGAACCATCTAGCATACATAGCTTGCTCAATAAGTCACATTAGCCAAATATAACTCTAAAGCCATGAATATTTTATTTTGTGCATTAGTCAAAATGAGTTTTATAGGGTAGAGTGTGTAAGTCTACATATGATGGAATGATTTGCAAATTACAAGTGAAAAAGAACTAACAAAGTAAAACAAAGCAAGATTTCCATAATGAAAAACAAGTTAAAGTTATTTAAAATGAATGATAATAAGTCATCAATAGATATGTATTCATATCTATAAGACATTACACATTCACTCATGTAGTTAGAAGAAAATATTTTTGAAATTGATATTATTTCAAAAAAAATTAAACTCATTAATAAATGAGTAAGGAAAAGTGCTAGCTATTTTAGAAGGAAATGATCTATCTAAACAGGAATTTGAAGTGTTAATCGGTATCTCATGTCCTATGAGTAAATCTATAGGCTAGAAATCAGTAGGAGAAAGATAAGAAAACAATTATGTGGGAGTCAAAATTGGGCCACCAGCACCCACTTATACGAAAGCACTAATATCGAGCCATAGATCTTAGATAGTATCTAACGTAGAGAATATAATATAAAGAACAAACCAATTAAAAATGAAAGCAAGTAAAAAGAGACAAGATTTATAGTGGTTCGACTAACTCCGGCCTACGCCCACTCTAGAATAATTCTTTTTATTAACTGTAGTTTGTTTACAGTTACAATCCAAAATTCAAGAATAAAATTATCAGAGTGTAGCCTAGGTTGAAGATAAAGAGAAGAAGAAAGAAGCCCCTTTTTCTGATGCTATGAATATTGTATTTATAAGGGAAGACTTGAATGGATCGGGCTGAAATTTCGACGGAAGGTTCGAGATACCAAGATGAGGCCGCCCAAAAATTTCCAAGCCCATCGAGGCCAACAGTAGGTATCTGTACCAATACCTATTAGTGTATCCAAATGTAATGAAATCCGTGTTAGGGGTGTGCCATTGTGTTTGATGCCTTCTTCCCAAATTTTGTGCAATTTTGACGTACGGATAGTGAGATATCACAATTTTCGTGAAACAGTGTTGTTTGAATTCTGATTTCTGTCGATCCCTCCAAAGGGAGTTATGTTGATCCTTCCAACTTCCTTCGATTGGAATAAGATACCCCAAAGGGTGGTTAAAATGTTGTAGTAAGCTTGTACTCCAAGTTTCATGTTGATGGCATGTGTAGATTTTGAGTTATTGACCGATCATCGCTGCATAATTGAGTTTAGCTGATCCCTTTTATACCGATCTCTCATATACCAATCCCCCTTTTACTGTTCCCTCTTATACTGATCCTTTTTACCAATCCCTTTGCACTGATCCCTTTTATTAGGTGAAATAATTTGCCAATAACTTGAGCATACGGACTTCAAATGGCTTGAATTTAGAAATGTAGTCTCATAGGGCCTTTCTTGTCGTTCCATATCGATCTAAACCAGTTCGAGATAAAAATCAGGGATAGGTACCATCCCCTAGGGAGTGCTAGTTTCGTACATATCCATTTTTTAAGTGACACCAATACGAATCCATCTGACTATTGTGCATAACTTAAAATACAACTGATCTTCAATCTAAATAATCACCTCTTCAGGTGTCCTGTCTTGATGATTACAACATCCATTGAGTTAAATCTGGCCTTGCCATGGGTTAACACTTTGCCCTAAAAAATATCTTGCGATAGTAAGATATGTTTTGAATAGTTGTAAGTCCAAAATCCAAGACCAAAATCCATAATATACCGATATCTAATCCAAAATCCAATCCGTTTCCTGGCCGAATCCATATCCATCCGTATCCAATAACTGAGTCAACATCCAAACCTGTAACCAATAGCTAAATCCATATCTAAATCTATGAACTTTCCGGGTCCTTGCCGAGCATAGTCCATACTCGGTAGCCTGAGTAGGTAAATCCATCACACTTGGGCAAAGCGACATACTCCTTACATGGCATAGTCCATAACTAACGACCTTGATCTTTCCAAATCCTTGCCGAGCATAATCCGTACTCGACGACTTGAGTTGGTCAATCCATTGCATTTAAGTGAAGCAACCTACCCCTTGCCAGGCATAATCCATACTCGACAACCTGTTGGATTTTATTCTCTGGCCTCGACACCCAGTCGAGGACTTAACCCATGATGCATGAGTCTGTTTCGTCATGTTCGCTCGACGAAAAGACCCATACCTTGTGATTGTCATCATGTCTCTTCGGATAGGACCACAACCGCAACCCGTTTTATTTATTACATTGATCCAAATTTGAGCCTTCCTAAGCTCATTTGCCAAAATATAAAATAAGAGTTCGTACAACCAATAAACCAGAGTTCAAATAAAACTAGAAATTTCACAAACCCAAGCATTATGTGTTATCATCATCTCAGAGTACGCCTAGGGACCGTCCTTGATCCCCCATATGTAAGTGATTTAGCCATCCTACTACGGAGTTTGTTACTTTCTAGCCATCTCGATCAATTGATGACAAGTTGATGATGATGCCTTGAACTAGTGCCATTTTCATTCGAGGTGAACGGTGGATGCTTCTTTTCAACCGATATAGCCCAAGCCCTTACATATTGTTGCAACTGACTATTCCTCATGTGTTCCTTAATGATATCCTTCATATGCCTATAGTGATTTGTATTGTGCCCATCCAGCTTATGGAATAGACTGCGCTTTCCTAATGTCCATCCACGTTCGAAGGGTTCCCTCCTTGATGGACTTTGATACAGAAGGCATCCTCAAGTATCCAAATATAATCTTTCTAGGGTTCCATTCAATTCCAAGTAAGAGGAGTACTTGGGTTATCTCCTTTTTCGCTTCGATTCATCAAAGCTATTGTCTATGTTCCGTTTACCCTTATCTTTTCCTAAGCTTCCACCAGGTAGTTCTCCATCCCATACCATATTAAATTACATTACCTCTCTATCAGCTTTCACGTCCTCTTATCACAAAAACCATTCTGCTTCATGGTGGAATTCTCTGAGATCCATCCGTAGATCCAGTATTAGTGATACCTTAAAATCTAAATTATCTGCAACTCCTAACACTATCGCCATCAAAAGATCGATGGATTTGGTCGATCCATCGAAACAATTGCCACATTAAACCTAGTTACGAAATTCTTGAGTGATTCTCCTGCTTACTGCTTTACTAATGCCAATGTCATCACATTCTTGGGTCTTGTTATGTGAACCCGAAACTACTTCATAAATCTATCGACAAATTCCATCCGTGTGCTAATAGAATCACTTTCCAACTATCTGAACCGTAGCGCAGCTACATCCGTTAAATACAAGAGGAAGCATCATGCCAAGACTTCTTCCGATGCAGCCAGTACTTCCATGTGCAATATATACCTCATCATATGCATAGTTGGGTCTGATACCCGTCATAAACTTCCAATGTTGGTAGTCTGAATTCTGGTGGATTCCTAGCATTTCTAATATTAGGAGCGAATGGACTTCTATTTACATCTTCCAGAACCCTATTCACCAATCCTCCATGCATAGCTTGCCAGATCATGTCTACAAGTCTGTCATTGTCTTCCAGTGGTAGTCTCTTATTATCATGTCCAAGCTGCACACTGAGTCCATGAGGGAATTCTTAAACATATTCCTTCGAACGAGCATCCAAATTTTGATTTGCACCAAGCTCCATGGGATCGACTACAGGTCCTCCAGCATCGCGATCAACCAGACCCGGAGGCATGCCCCTTGGCCTTTGAGGATCGTTACTGATCCATATAGTATGGTCGGG
This sequence comes from Allium cepa, assembly GCA_030765085.1. NCBI lineage: Eukaryota > Viridiplantae > Streptophyta > Magnoliopsida > Asparagales > Amaryllidaceae > Allium > Allium cepa. Next base: position 178,744,777 of record CM060946.1, read on the forward strand.
TACTACCCCCCGCTACTCTAATCCGTTCCTTTATCCATTGGCTCCATTTCCATGTTCCTGGCTCTGATTTCCAACGATTCCTGCTGCATCAACTCCTTGATCCATAGCTTCGGTAGTTCCTACCGTTCTAACTCCTTGGTTTTGCATTCTAGTAGCTCTTATGGCTCTGGCCTATCTAATTTGTTGGAGTAGATTCTGCGTCTTCACCTCTTGTCTTTTCAGCATCCGCACCTTCATAGAGTTCACAATTGTTTTCATCTCCACCATAATGATATAGGTGGAGGATTGATTAGCTCCATCTCTTGAAAAAGCCTCCTGACTCCCTTCATGATGGCTCATATCCGCTAAAAGTCTACAAGGTGGATCGTGGAGTGTATATGCAAGTATATATGACAAAATATGTGATGCAACTAAAATAGTATTAATCTAATTAATATAGAATAAGCACACCAGGATTTTATACTGGTTCGGACCTCCTGTCCTACAACCAGTCCTAAAGCTCCCCTTTGGTATTCGACTATCAAAAACCCTCGCTTCATCCGGAGGAATATACTTGGTTACAATAAGTTGTTCTTGTCAAATGATTTTTCTAGTATAATACGAATGTTGACTAATTAGTACAATTGCTTCTAGTATTTATCTAAAGAATATTGTCTATGAAGAACTGAGTATATGGAAGAGTGAATACAAGTATAGATTGCTAGATTGTAGAGATCAAGAATATATGATAGAGTATAGAATTAGAGAGCGTAAGTAAGGAAGGTGTTTTTGTTCTCTTGATTCTTGATGCTATATATAGTTATAGATAGGTACCTTGCGTAGTTGCACCATTAACAAACACTCTAAAGTTGCTTCTATTGATGGTGAAGAGTTACGGCGAAGAGAAGCGGAGATGTCCATTCGTTGTGGCAGTTGCAACTACCAGACATCTGGTGTTTGTTTCAAATGTCTAATACTATAAATTTTTCGTACATAGTAGATTTTCAAACGTCTGGGTGCTATTGCCAGATGTCTGGCTTAGTCTGTTTGTTGTGCCAAAGGACTTTTCTAGACGTCTGGCTTGTGCACACAGACATCTTACACTGGTGCATGTTTTTTTTGTGCATCTTTTCTTTTGCTTCTTTGTACCCATCGACTAGTAGTCTCTTGTAGTGTCCTTTGAGCCTTCTTCTTGTCTTTCTAGTGATGTTGTTCTAACAAGTACCTATATATATAAATATAAATGTATATTTGATTTCCATTGTAAGTTGTTGTAATCGAAACCGTAGATTGGATTTCGTAACATTCTCTTCCTTTTTGATGATGACAACTATACAATGTACTTAGATATAATTTTATAAATCTCCCCCTAAATATGTGCTTACCATTATTCCTCCCACTTTGGCATTATCAAAAAGTGTTAATATCTGTAATCATATATACACCGTTAATCCAGAATTTTGGAAAGTTATAACAATGTATTATAATGACATAGAAGTAACAAACCCAAAAGCACTTTTTATAATCATTAAACACAGTAATTACATACATAGATTCTTAATTTCAATACAAAAGATGAAACATAAAAAATATCTAACAATCTTTTGGGGAGGCTTGAGCTTGATCATCTCCTTCATCTTCATTCTTTGAAGAACTAGCTTATTTTTTAGGAGATCTTGGAGAATGTTCGAGAGGTTCTTTTTCCTCTTTAAAAAGTTTAGAGTGTTTTGAAGGAGGAGGAGAAGGCACTAGAGTTAGCCAATCTTCTAAAGGTGGTGTTGGACCACTATTCGTTGAAGAACCTCTTTTAGAATAGATAAAGTTGTTGAAAGCGATGTTTCAACTGTGGCTAGACGAGACGCAAATGTTGTTTCAAAGCTATTAATATGCTTACCCAATAATTTTTGATTTCTTGATTAGATATGTTTATTTTGGAGAGTTAAGTCTTGAATACTTTCATTTGGATTGTTCTTAGTGTGAGTCTCCAAAATGTCATCCTGGCTAGGATAGTAAAAAGGTTCTGGAGGAGGAGGTGTTTGTTCGTATTATTGTTCCTCTTCTTGTGATGATTGTGGTGGTTGTTGAGGAGTTTGAGGCCTAGCTTGTCTGGTTTGTTGGCGACGTTGCATCCACTCTTAGAATGACATAAAAACCGAAGGATTTTCTTGTAAGTGCATAAGAGAAAAGAACTTTGTGGAGGCATACTGTGGAGAAATCTCTTCAAAAGTCGACAAATACGATGGAATGTGGTGAGCTTTTAAAAGATGCATGATGTAGGTAGGGCAGATGATAGATGGATGTGATCGAGTCCAATATTGTTTAAGCTCATCAAATATGAATTTTGCCCAATTTATCCTTGTTCCACTAAAGATGGCATATAGAGCTTTTTGCTCTAATTTAGTTATTTTCTCATGACTACCAAGAAAAGGAATGATTGCGTTGATAATCATCCTGGTGAGGAGTCTTGCCTTAGGTGGTTAGTGTTTGGAAGCAAATCTTGGCATTTCGTCTTCCTAAATTTGATGGGTGACATTATCTCTTGGTTTTTAGGCGCATATCCAAGATGTTATATAAATCTTCTCCAGTGTCGGAGCAACCTAGAGTTTGGCCTATTATTCCCGGAGTTAGACGAATAATGTTGCCGTAAACACTAGACCAAAGCCAATTATCCTCATTGTCGGTATTCCATATGGCAGTACTATCGAGGTTAGCATAGAAAAGGAATACGCGAGCTGATCGATTTGGACATTATTGGGATTGATGGAAATCAATGTTTCTAACCCAACATTTTCGCATATTTCATCCAAATCGTACATAGAAAATTTAAGCAAATTGTAAAAAAGGTTTGTATGCAGCTTCTTCTTTTGAATGTCTTCATATCATTTGATTGAATAATGTGCTCGATTCATCCTTCTCTCAATTTGATCATCAGAGCACATTTGCGTGCTGGATGAAGTAGCTTGGTCTTGCTTGCATTTAGAGATTTTAGGATTTTTTGTTTTGGGCACGATCGGGCGAATTAGAGGAGAAAGCGACTTGGGGAATTAGGGTATTGATCTTGAAATAGAAATGAAATGAAAGTGAGAATGGTTGAAAAAAATAGTCGTTATAAGGTTTGTTAAGAGTGTCGATTGAATTTCAGACATCTGATTTAACCTAATATAAAGACAGTAAATATGTTCAAACGTCTGGTTGTTGGTGGTAGACGTCTGGAATAGATAGAGTTGCAAATTTCATAAGGTAGAAAGTTTTGTCAGACGTCTGGATGTAGAATCAGACGTTTGAAATTGGCCTTGTTGTTATGTTAAAAAGGCAGATACTTTGTTCAGACGTCTAGGAACAATTTTTAGACGTCTGAAATAGGCTGTTGTGTTTTTTTATGAGGCAGAAACTCTTTTCAGACATCTGGCTGGTTATATCAAACGTCTGATATATGCACAATATTGAAAAATTGTGTGATACAATGGCGTCAGATGTCTGAAATATCCAGTTTGTCTTAAAATATCCTTAATTTGAAGGGTGTTGCTTATTTTTCAAGAGATAGATTTTAGTGAAACATAATATTTTTATTTGTGAAAAAGAATACACGTATACTGAGATAAAAATGAAATGAGATTAAGCAAATTTATTTAGATGAAGATGGAGCATTGCGATCTTCAGACTTGTTATCCCTCCATGGCTTGAGTGGAGACCAAATATTTCCACGTTCGTTGGTTCTCGGGGAACCAGAGAATTTCCTCGATGAAGGATCCCAAGGTTTATGATAAGAGGCAGAAGGATCCAAAGTATTACAAGGAATCGGAAGTGGTTCATGTACATTCTTCTTTCGTGAATTGCAAAATTTGACCGCTACTTGCTCTAGAAAACTTATTTGTCGCGCGGTGACTTTTCATTCAATGTATAATTCTCATTGTAAATCTATTTGTTGCTTTTAGTAATGATGTATCTCATCAATTTTCTCCTTGGTGTTAGGAGAGACAACTAGAGATCGTTTGGACCTCGTTTTGTCGTGTGTGAATCCTATGTGGTAGGAGGACCACTTATAGGTTGGCTCTTGACTTGGTGTAGGAGTAGGAAGTCGATGAGGGGTATCTGTTGAACTATCCGACGTTGGTGTTGAGAAGGAGAGATGAGAACTGTCGGAAGACATGTTTTTTTTCTTTTGTTTTTAAAATAAATATGAAATCTATGTTTGATAAAAAAAAGAGGCTATTTATGTATGTTGTAAAAGGTTAAACATAGAAAAATGTAGAAAACAAATTTCTAAAAATTGTTGGTTAGTGCTAAAATTTTGATTAGTGGATAAAAAAAAATTTAACCAAAAATTGAATGAATGAAATGTAGTATTAGCTGAGAAGATCATTAAGAGAACATATTCCTAAATCACATCATAGTTTAACAAACATTTGTTCATTTAGTGGTTTTGTGAATATAACTGCTATTTGATTCTCAGTATTTACGTATTCTAATGTAATAATTTCTTTTTCTAAATTGTCGCATAAAAAATAATGTCGTATATCTATGTGTTCACTATGTGAGTGATTTACAAGGTTTTTGATAGATTTATTGCACTTGTATTATCACAATGTATTGGCGATTTATCGATAAATTTTCCGAAATCTTTAAGCGTTTGTTGCATGTAAATCACTTGTGCACATGCTAAGGCCGCTGAAATATATTCGGCTTCGCATGTGGATAACAAAACATAGTTTTTCTTTTTGCTAAACCATGAAACTAACGATTGTCCAATAAAATGACATGTTCCGCTAGTACTCTTACGATCTGTTTACTTCTACCGAAATCAACGTCACTGTATGAAACAAGTTCAAATGATAATCCCTTAGGATAAAACAAACCACGATCTCTAGTACTAGATAAATATCTTAAGATATGTTTAGCAACTCTTTGGTGAAACTCTGCTGGTTTTGCTTAAAATCGGGCACAAAGACATATGCTCTTCATAATGTCGGATCAATTGGCTGTCAAATATAGTAAGGAGCTAATCATACTACGATATAATTTTTCATCAAAATCTTTTCCGCTATGACCTTTTTCCAAGTAAACACTAGTACTCATTGATGTTGGTTTCTTGAAGTTTTATCCATTCCAAAACGACATAATAAATCATTACATTATTTTTCTTGATGAATAAAAATACCATTTTTCAAGTTGTTTTATTTGTAAACCTAAAAAGAAATTCAATTCACCCATGTGAGACATTTCAAATTCTTTTTTCATAATATTTGAAAATGCAGTAGAAAGATTTTCATTAGTTGAACCAAAAATAATATCGCCTACGTAAATTTGTATAATTAAGATGTCGTTATTTTCTCGTTTAATAAATAAAGTCGTATTTATCTTAAAAATAAAGTCGTATCTATCTTACCTATTTAAAAACCAAATGTAATCAAATGATTCTTAAGATGCTCGTACCAGGCATGAGGGGTTTGCTTTAAACCATATAAGGCTTTGTGTAATTTAAAAACATGATCGGGATATTTTTCATGAACAAATAACGGAGGTTGTTCAACATAAACATTTTCTTTAATAAAAGAATTTAAAAAAGCACTTTTGACATCCATTTGAAATAATTTAAAATTCTGTTGACTTGCAAAAGCAAGTAATGTACGTATAGCCTCGAGTCTTACTACTGGAGCAAAAGTTTTCTCATAGTCGATACCTTCTTCTTGATTACACCCCGAACGACTAAACATGCTTTATTCCTAACTATATTTATGTTTTCATCTGCATTGTTTTTAAATACCTATTTTGTTCCAATAACTGATTGATTTTCTGATCTTGGTACTAATTTCCAAAAATTATTACGTTCAAATTGATTTAATTCTTTTTGCATGGCTATTATCTAAAAATTATCGTTTGAAGCTTCTTTATAATTTTTTGATTCAAAATTTGACATAAATGCAATATGAATTATTTGGTTAAGTTGATTTCTAGTTACTCTAGAGTTAAGATCCCCAATGATATCATCTTTTGGATGATCTTTTAGAATTCTAGGGGATGACACTAAAATATTATTTTGTGCATTTGTCTTATTAGTAGATGAGTTTGTTGTATTTGTTATTGGAATAATTTCTTCATCATCATTAGTGTGATGGTTAAGAAAATTTTCATCAAATGAAACATGTAAACTTTCTTAAATTGTGTTAGTATGTTTATTAAAAATTCTATATGCCTTGCTACGATCCGAATATCCAACAAAGATTCCTTCATCGGCTTTCGGGTCGAATTTTCCCAAATTATCTTTTGTATTTAGTATAAAACATTTTGATCCGGAAGTTTTAAAGTACGATACTTTAGGTTTTCTTCCAAAAAATGTTTCAAAACAAGTATGTTTAGTCATAGGTCGTATGAATTCAAAACATAACAAGCCGTAGCAATAGCTTCAGCCCAAAAATGTTTTGGTAAACCACTACTATTTAATAGTATTCGTGCACATTCTTGTAACGTACGATTTTTTCTTTCTACTACACCATTTTGTTGAGGTGTGCGGGGAAAAGAAAAATTATAACTTATGCCCTTTTATTACAAAATTAGTAAAAAGATAATTTTCTAATTCTCCACCGTGATCACTTCAAATATTCTAAATTTTCAAATCCACTTGAATTTTAATTCTTTTATCAAAAAATTTAAACATACCAAAGGTGTCACATTTATGTTTTAAAAATAAGTCCATGTATATATTGAAAAATCATCAACTATTACGAAAACATATTTGTTGTGATTTATAGATCGCACTTGAGTTGGACCAAATAAATCTAAATGTAATAATTCTATTGGTTATTTTGTAGAATTATTATTTTTAGATTTAAAAGGCTTTTCTTTAGTTTTTCGATTTAACAATCGCCACAAAAAATTTCTACTTTATAATTTATTTTAGGTAAACCTCTAACTAGCTCATATTTTGCTAATATGACAGAATCATTTATGCCACAACCATGGATCGTCATGTTTAGCGATTAAGCATAAGTTTGAATTTATATTTATATTCATATTTAAGACATAAATATTTTTGTTTCTAAAACCCTCAAAGATAAGTTGTTTGTTATTGTCGAAAATATTACATATATTTTTGTCAAAATTAATTTGAAAACATTTATCACATAATTGACTAATGCTAAGTAGGTTGTGTTTTAAATTTTCTACTAACAAAACATTTGTAATAATAAGGGAGTTAGAAATACTAGAGTTGATGACTTCTCCGATGCCAACGACGTATCCTTTTGAGTTATCTCTAAAAGTTACCACTCCATCATCGATGTATGTTATATTTGATAACATTTTTGAGTTTGCGATCATATGCTTGGAGCAGCCACTATCAAGTATCCATTTCTCCCTATTTTTTATTTTGGGTACCTGCAAAATAAAAAATGATTTAATTGGAACCCATATACTTTGTTAGGGTCCTGGATGTTAGGAGGAGCAGGTAGCCATACCCAAGAAGGTTTGATACCTTTATGAACATAATTTGTATTGTAGACTACATTAACTAAAAAATTGTTAATATGTTTTTGTCTAATCAAATTAATATTTGTCTTAGAAATCCAAATTTTTATATATTTGGTAATCGTATTAGACTTAGGTGATCTTTTGATCTTTTGATAAATAAAACTATATTTCTTAATATTATTCCCTTTTTGTCTAAGAATATTTTTAAATGCTATTCCATTTCTATTACCCGATGGTTTTGAAGTTCTGGTAAGATTTTCCAAATCTTCTTTTCCTTTACTAAATTTTGAAACATTATTTGTAATTTTATCTAATTTTTCTTTTAATTCAAAATTTTCGATTTTCATTGTTTCTATATTGCTTTTCAAGTTGATATTTTCTTTTAACAAGTTATCCTTTTCTAGTTTAGTTTTTTCAAAATCAATAAATATAGTTTCATTTTCAACTAAACTACTTTTATTTTTTTCTTGAGATAATTCTAGTTCCTCCTCTAAAATAATTTTTCATCTTTTAACATTCCTATTTCAAGTTCTAATCTATTTATTTTGGCTATGTGTTCTTTATTCAATTTTTTAATTTGTCCAAATTTATCATCTAATTCCATGCTAAGCTCTAATAATTCATCATAGCTAAGTTCGGGACATACCTCATCAGTTTGTGCCGTACGACATACATTAGCTTGTTCTTCGTCACCATCATTGTCACTATCCGATGATGATGAAGAGTCTGTATCATCCCATGTTACTTTGAAAGCTTTCTTCTTTTTGAGTTTTTCAAATTTGTTCTTCTTTTTATCATTGTTGAGCTTGGGACAATCTTTCTTCATATGTCCAAATTGATCACATTCATAGCATTTGATTGACGTTTGATTTGTTGAGCTTGTCTTTTTTCCTTTCTGAAATCTGGTCATTTTTCTAAACTTCTTGAATTTGTTGTAGCTTTTGGCAATAAACACGATTTCTTCTTCGTCTAAGTCGGAGTCTTCATTTGTTGCTGGAAATGCTATGTTTTTCTTCTTCTAATTTTGTTCTTTTCTTGCCTATAGATTAGCTTCATAGGACATTAAATTTCATATCAATTCTTCAACTAAGAGTGTTGAGAGGTCACTAGCTTCTCCGAAAGCTGATACTTTTCTTTACCACTCTGGAGTTGAAAAATTGAATATTCTAGATACTAAGTCAAAATTTGTGAATTTGACTCCAAGTGCCATTAAATCGTGTTGAATAGTTTGGAATCTAGAGTACATGCCCATCGTAGATTCATTTTGTTTCATTTTAAATGATGAAAATTGATTTTGTAAAATTGAAATTTTAGTTTATTTAACTTTGTTTGTGCCTTCATGTGTAACTTTTAAGGTACGCCAAATATCATATGTACTGTTACATAACATGACATGTAAAAATTCATTCTTATCTAATGAACATAATAAAACATTCATAGCTTTGGCATTATTTGATGTTGCGGTTTTTTGTGCATCAATCCATGTGTTCATAACAGTGTTAGGTGCTTCATATTTATTTTGAGTGGCTGACCAAATTTCTAATCCATCAGGTTCCATAAAAAATTTCATACGTGTTGACCAACATGCATAATTAGAACCATTAAAAAGTGGAGGACGTGCAGTGGATTGTCCTTCTTGAAAAATACTAACCATATTAAAGTGATTTAAGTACATGTCACTGTACTTTGATCAAACCTTGCTCCGATACCAATTGAAAGTCTACAGTGTGGATCGTGTAGTGTATATGCAAGTATATGTGACAAAATATATGATGCAAATAAAATAGTATTAATTTAATTAAATATATAATAAGCACACCATGATTTTATACTGGTTCGAACCTCATGCTCTACGTCCAGTCCCGAAGCTCCTCTTCGGTATTCGACTATAAAAACACTCGCTTCGCCCGGAGGAACAGGCTTGGTTACATTAAGTAGTTCTTGTCAAATGTGTGTTCTAGTATAACACGGATGTTGACTAATTAGTACAATTTCTTCCAGTATATATCTAAAGAATATTGTCTATGAAGAACTTAGTATATGGAAGAGTGAATACAAGTATAGATTGAAGGAGTGCAGAGATCAAGAATATATGATAGAGTATAGAATTAGAGAGCGTAAGTAAGATGTTTCTGTTCTCTTGATTCTTGATGCTATATATAGTTGTGATAGGTATCTTGAGTAGTTGCATCCATTAATGAACACTCTAAAGTTGCTTCTATTGATGGTGAAGAGTTACGGCGAAGAGATGCAGAGATGTCCATTCATATGTGGCAGTTGCAATTCTTCTCTGAAGTCCTAGTTTGAATTCAGACGTTTGATATTTGTTTCAAATATCTGATACTATATATTTTTTGTACATAGTAGATTTTCAGACATCTAACTGATATTACCAGACGTCTGGTTTAGCCTATTTGTTATTCCAGAGGACTTTTTCAAACGTTTGGCTTGTGTACCCTGACGTCTGATACTGGTGCACGTCTGTCTGTGCATCTTTTCTTTTGCTTCTTTGTACCTATCAACTTGTAGTCCCTTGTAGTGTCCTTTGAGCCTTGTTCTTGTCTTTCTAGTGATGTTGTTCTAGCAAATACCTGTATATATATGTACGTATGTATGTATGTATATGTATGTATGTATATTTGATTTCCATTGTATAGTTGTTGTCATCGAAACCGTAGATTGGATTTCCAAACATCCACTACCAGTCTTCTTGTAGATTGCTTCACCATTACTTTAAATACAAGTTTTAGGTTTTTTCCAAACTCTGAATCCGAATTCCAAATCTGTGGGGGCTAACTCTCTCAATGAAAGCATCAGAATGTTGACATCAAAATTGGCCACAAACACCCAGTTGTATGAAAGCACTAATATCAGTCACGGATCTTAGATAATATCTAATGTAGAGAACATAACATGAAGAACAAAACAAATTAAAAATGAAAGCATGTAAAAGGAGATAAGATTTATAGTAGTTTGGCTAACTTTGGCCAACGTCCACTCCAGAATAATCCTTTTTATTATATTGTAGTTTTTTATAATTACTATCCGAAATTCAAAAATAAAATTGGCAGAGTGTAGCCTGGTTGAATATAAAGTAAAGTGGAAAGAAGCCCTTTTCTTGATGCCATGCCTGTTTTATTTATAAGGGAAAACTTGCAGATATCGGGCTGAAATTTTGACAGAAGGTTCGGGAGACCAAGATAAGGCCACCTAAAAATTTCCACACCCATCTGGGCCCATGATGAGGACAGGTACCGATCCTTAATACTATGTCTAAATGGGATGTGATCCCTATGAGGGGTGCCTTATGATGTTAACTACCTGTTCCCTAAATTTCATGCGATTTCTATGTACGATATATAAGATATCACATTTTCCACAAAGTAGTGTTGCTTGAATTCTGATTTCTGTCAATCCCTCCAGAGGGAGTTTTGCCTGTCCCTCTAGCTTCTTAGGGGGTGTTTCAAATGGTGTAGTAAGCTTATAGTCCAAGTTTCATGTTGATCGCATGTGTGGATTTTGAGACATTGCTTGATCATCCCTACAAAATTGAGTTTAGCTGATCCCTTTTATACCAATCTCTCCTATAACGATCCCTCCTTTACTGACCACTCCTATACCGATCCCTTTTTATAAGTGAAGTAATTTTCCAATAACTTGAGCATACAAACTTCAAATGATTTGAAATTTGAAATCTAGCCTCATGGGGCCTTCCCTATCGTTCTGTATCGATCTCAACTAGTTCGAGACAAAACCAGGGATAGTCACTGATCCCCTAGTGGAGCGTTGGTTCCATACTTAGCCATTTCTTGAGTGACATCCATCTGAATCCATCCGACTCTCATGCATAGCTTGAAATATAACCGTCCTTCAATCCAAATAATCACCCCTACGGGCGCCCTGTCTTGATGATCACAAAATCCATTAGATTAAAATCGGCCTTGCCAAAAGGTGGGTTAAAAAATTGCATTTCAGAACTCAAATATAAATTTCAACATTTTTCCTTAAATTAGAAAATGATTTATGAAATATTTGAAATCCAAAAAGGCGTCAAATAGCTATAACAAAAATGGAAACTCATAAACTGTGAAATGTTTTAAATACGATAAGACATCACATGACAAAGCACTATCAAATGTTGAATATTGGATAAGAAGAAGTCCAAAAAGCCTTTAGGATCATTGCTGATTCGTATAGTATGGTTAGGTACTGCCCTCGGTTGTTCTGTTCCATTCCTTTATCCATTCACTCCATTTCTATGTTCCTGGTTCTGATTTCCAACGATTCCTGCCACCTTAACTCCTTGATCCATAGCTTCGGTAGTTCCTATCGTTCCAACTCCTTAGTTTTGCATTCTAGTAGCTCCCATGGCTCTAGCCTATCCGATTTGTTGGAGTAGATTCTGCATCATCTCCTCTTGTATTTTCAGCATCCGCACCAGCATACAGCTCAAAATTGTTTCCATCTCCACCATAGTGATGTAAGTGGAGGTTTGATTAGCTCCATCTCTTGAAAAATCCTCCTGACTCCCTTTATGATGGCTCTTATCCGTTGAAAGTCTACAGGGTGGATTGTGTAGTGTATATGCAAGTATATGTGACAAAATATGTGATGCAACTAAAATAGTATTAATCTAATTAAATATAGAATAAGCACACCAAGATTTTTAACTAGTTCAGACCTCCCATCCTATATCCAGTCTTGAAGCTCCCCTTGAGTATTTGACTATAAAAAACCATCGCTTTTCCCGGAGGAATAAGCTTGGTTACAATAAGTTGTTCTTGTAAATGTGTGTTCTAGTATAACATGGATTTTGATTAATTAGTACAATTTCTTCCAATATATGTCTAAAGTATATTGTCTATGAAGAACTGAGTATATGGAAGAGTGAATACAAGTAAAGATTGCTAGAGTGTAGAGATATAGAATATATGATAGGATATAGAATTAGAGAGCGTAAGTAAGTAAGGTGTTTTTGTTCTCTTGATTCTTAATGCTATATATAGTTGTAGATAGGTATCTTGAGTAGTTGCTTCCATTAAAAAACACTCCAAAGTTACTTTTATTGATGGTGAAGAGTTGCGATGAATGGAAGCGAAGATGTCCATTCATATGTGGTAGTTGCAATCTTCTCTGAAGTCTGAGTTTGAATTCAGACGTCTGGTATTTGTTTCAGATGTATGATACTATATATTTTTATACATGGTAGATTTTCAGACGTCTGAGTGCTATTGTCAGACATCTGGTTTAGCCTGTTTGTTGTTCCAGAGGACTTTTCCAGACGTCTGGCTTATGCACCAAGACGTTTGATACTGGTGCATGTATGTTTTGTGCATATTTTCTTTTGCTTCTTTGTATCTATCAACTTGTAGTCTCTTATAGTGTCCTTTGAGCCTTGTTCTTGTCTTTCTCGTAATGTTTTTCTAGCAAGTACATGTTTATATAAATGTATATGTATATTTGATTTCCATTGTATAGTTGTTGTCATCGAAACCATAGATTGGATATCCTCACATCTGCTACCAGTCTTCTTGTAGATTGCTTCACCATTACATTAAATCCAAGTTTTAAGTTTTTTCTAAACTCTGAATCCGAATTCCAAAACCGGGGGGGCTAGCTCTCTCAATGAAAGCATCAGAATGTTGGCGTCAAAATTAGCCATAAAAACCAAGTTGTATGAAAGCACTAATATCCAGTCACGGATCTCAGATAATATCTAATGTAGAGAACATAATATGAAGAACAAACAAATTAAAAATGAAAGCAAGTAAAAAGAGATATGGTTTACAGTGGTTTGGTTAACTTCGGCCTTCGTCTACTCAAGAATAATCCTTTTTACTATATTGTACTTTGTTTACAATTACAATTCGAAATTCAAAAATAAAATTGGAAGAGTGTAGCCTAGTTGAAGATAAAGTAAAGCGGAAAGAAGCCCATTTTTTAATGCCATGCTTGTTGTATTTATATGGGAATACTTGCATAGATTGAGATGAAATTTTAACAGAAGGTTCGGCACATTAAGACGAGGCCACCTAAAAATTTCCACACCAATCAGGGCCCATAATAAGGAACGGTACTGATCGTTATTATTGCGTCCAAATGGGTTGTGATCCCTATGAGGGGTGCCTCATGATGTTAGCTACCTATTCCCTAAATTTTGTGCAATTTCGATGTACGATTTATGAGATATCACATTTTCCATAAAGTAGTGTTGCTTGAATTCTGATTTCGGCCGATCCCTCCAGAGAGAGTTTTGCCTATCCCTCCAACTTCCTATGGGGTGTTTCAAATGGTGTAGTAAGCTTATACTCCAAGTTTCATTTTGATCGCATGTGTTGATTTTGAGATATTGCTCGATCATCGCTATAAAATTGAGTTTAGCTGATCCCTTTTATACTGATCTCTCCAATAACGATCCCTCCTATACTGATCCCTCCTTTACCCAACACTCATATACCGATCCCTTATTATAAGTGAATTAATTTTCCAATAACTTGAGCATACGGACTCCAAATGACTTGAAATTTCAAATGTAGCCTCATGGGGCCTTCCTCGTCATTCTATATCGATCTCAACTTGTTTGAGACAAAAACCAGGGATAGGCATTGATCCCCTAGGGGAGCGTTAGTTCCATACTTAGTCATTTCTTGAGTGACATCCATCTGAATCCATCCAACTGTTGTGCATAGCTTGAAATATAACCATCCTTCAATCCAAATAATCACCTCTTTAGGCATCCTGCCTTGATCACAAAATCCATTAGATTAAATCGGCCTTGCCACAAGGCGGGTTAGCAAATTGCATTTCATAAATCATATATAAATTTCAACATTTTTCCTTAAATTAGAAAATGATTTATGAAATATTTGAAATCCAAAAAGGCATCAAATAGCCATAACAAAAATGGAAACTCATAAAACCGAGAAATGTTTTAAATACGACAAGACATCACATGACAAAGGACTATCCAATGTTGAATATTTGATAAGAAGAAGTCCAAAAAGCAACATGAAGCATATGTCGAACTAGATAGGGAGAAACTTGAAATAAATATGTTAAAAGAATAAAAATTAATTATCGAATAAGAAATACGTAAGTCACAAGAATCTACAGAAAATTTGACTTCTCAAATTCAAGCTTTTCAAGAAGATTTAAAAAAAATCAAGGTAAGAATATCAAACTTTAAAAAAGAAAGTTGTGATTTCCAATCATCCCTTGATATTTTCAAAACTCAAATTATTACTTTAGAAGCTAAATTAAATGATTATCACAAAATATTTCAAAATTTAACAAAGGCAAGAAAAGTTTAACAAATTTAATAAATATATCTAGACTTTCCATTGATATAAATGATTTAGATCTAAAAATTATTAAGTTCGTAAATATGGTTGTAAAAAAATATGCATCTTTGTATACTAAATTTATCAAACATAAAACTACTAAAAGTCAAACAAAAAATGAAAATACCAAGATTGCCGGTGTTGGCTTTCCACAATCAATAATACACTTATTAGAAATAAATATACAAATAATTTTACTTATGAAGTACATTTAAATTAAAATTTTATTTCGAAGAATTCAACTAAGCCCAAATGTGTATGTTTAGCTAAGACCTAACCATAGGATGCTAACGTATAAAGTTTGTACTAATTTCCTATTTTTTGCGAGTGCTTAGAAATATAGATGAAAGCAAATGTGAGATGGATACTAGATGGTGGGTATTTTGAAATACATGATGGGAAAATTTCAACATGCTTACTATATCACATTTATGAATAGAGGCACTGTCATTTTTAATGATAATACGTCATTGGTAAAGGGGACATCATCAACCTCAATAACCAAAACTCTCCTTTAATTACAAACGTTTTACTAGTTAAAAATTTAAAACCTAATCTGTTAAGTATTAATTAATTATGCAATAATAATTTTAAATTGGTTTCAACATTTTCTATAAAATAATAAAATTACCTTTGAAGGTATTTGAAAATACAACATTTATATTTTAAATATGACAGTTAATCATGATAGCGATATGTGCCTTCTTACAAATGTGAGTGACACATGTTTATGGAACAAATATTGTTGTCATATTAACTTCAAATCCTAAGTAATTTTACAAAACATGAAATTGTTAAATGATAAACAAAAATGTGTTTCAAATTTACTAATTTATTTGATTATTATCAAAAAAGAATACTTAAAAATCATCTTTTGAATTGATTAATGAAATTTTAAGTAAATTAGCCATAGAGTTATTTTATCTCGATTTATTTGCACGACCAAAGCACGATCAACAAATCATAATAAGTTTTTTTATAATGGTTAGTAAAAACTATTCATCAAAACAAAGATTTTATTTTCAAAAGGAATTCTGAACCCTCTTGGATTTGGCTTCCTAAGACTTAACTCTTAGAACCTAAATCAAATGGTGGGTACCAATGTTATTCTGTATTTTGCAGGTACCACCTAAAAAGAGAGGAAAATGGATACCAGACGGTGGTTGCTCAAAACACATGACAAAAAACAAAAAGATGCCAACGACATTATCTACTCAAATGGAGGTTCTAACACATTTGGAGATAATTCCCAAGGATATGTCATTGGCAAAGGCAATGTTAGCAACAAAGGTATATCTAATTTACCTCTAATTACGGATATTTTGTTAGTTAAAAATTTGAAGCATAATATACTTAGTATCAGCCAATTGTGTGACAAAGGATTCAATATTTCTTTTTCTGGAAGTAAGTGTAGCATTTTTTATCAAAATAAAAATCTTGTTTTTGAAGGCTTCAGAGAAAAATATATTTATGTTTTGAATATGTATGTAAATTACAATATAAATATTTGTTTAATAGCAAAAGAAAATGATCCTTGGTTATGGCACAAAAGATTTTGTCATATTAATTTCAAAGCTATAAATAAATTATCTAAAAATGAATTAGTAAAAGATTTACCAAAAATGAATTTTAAGGTAAACAATATTTGCGACGCTTGTCAATTAGAAAAATTATCAAAATCGTCATTTAAATCAAAGAAAAATATTTCTACTATACATCCACTAGAACTATTGCATTTGGATCGCATTGGTCCAACTCAAGTTCGATCTATAAATCATAGAAAATATGTGTTTGCTATAGTAGATGATTTCTCAAGATATACTCAGACTATTTTTCTTAAAATAAAAGTGATATTTTTGAAAATTTCAAAAAAAATTCTAAAAGAACTCAAAATCTCAAAAACTTAAAATTTAAAAATATAAGAAATGATCATGAAGGTGAATTCGTAAATGAATCTTTTGAACATTTTTGTAATAAAAATAGAACTTACCATAATTTTTCTTGTCCTAGAACACAATGGAGATGTAGGAAGAAAAAATAGAACTTTACAAGAATGTGCAAGAACTTTATTAAATGGAGGCACTTTACAAAAACATTTTTGGACAAAAGCTATAGTAATTGCTTGCTATGTTTTGAAACGTATTTCCATCTGACCACTAACAAAACACACTCCAAATGAACTTTTTCATCAAAGAAAACCAAACATTTTACATTTAAAAAAAAAATAGGTTCAAAATGTTTTATTTTAAACACAAAAGATCAGCTTGGAAAATACGATCCAAAATCCGATGAGTAATTTTCGTAGGATGTTCGGAACAAAGCAAAGCTTATTGAATTTTCAATAAAAGAACTAAAATGATCGAAGAAACACTTCATGTTTTATTCGACGAAAATTTTAAATTTTATAAAAATTTAGAGGATGATGAAATAATACCTAAGACGATCATAAATACGGTTACTCAAAATAATTTTGAGGAAGATGAAAACATTGTTAATAATGAAAGTGAATTAAGATCTCCTCCTAGGATTTTATGAGATCACCCAGTAGAAAATGTCTACGAGAAATTGATTCATATGTTAGAACTAGAAATCAACTTAATCAAATGGGCCATGTAGCATTCTTTCTAATATTGAACCTAAAAAGGCAAAAGAAGCCTCTACTGTGGACTATTGGATTGTAGCTATGCAAGAAGAGCTAGACCAATTCGAACGAAACCAATTTTGGGAACTCGTTCCTAGACCAAGTGATCAAACATTCATTGGTACTAAATGGGTTTTCAAAAATAAAGCAGATGAACAGGGTAATATAACTAGGAATAAAGCTAGATTAGTTGCGCAAGGATATAATCAAGAAGAAGGAATTGACTACGAAGAAACGTTTGCTCCATTCGCACGACTTGAAGCCGTACGTATCTTACTGGCCTTTGCTTGTTTTAATAATTTCAAACTTTGTCAAATGGATGTTAAAAGTGCCTTTTTAAATGGATATATAAAAGATGTTTATGTTGAACAACCTCCTTTATTCACACATGAAAAATATCTAGACCACATCTATAAACTTAAAAAAGCCTTATACGGTCTAAAATAAGCATCATGTGCTTAGTATGAACGTTTTAAGAGCTATCTAATAGATTCTGTTTTTGAAATTGGGAAGGCTGATCAAAATCTTTTTATTAGAAGAACTAAAATGGATATTTTAATTATTCAAATTTATGTAGATGATATTACTTTTGGGTCTACAAATGAAAATTATGTCAGAAATTTTCTAAAGGGACAGTTTGGCATAGGTCCCTAACAAGTTTCAAAATACACAAAAACCCAGAAAAAATGTTTTGTAAATTAGGTCCGTAGAATTAAGCTATTGAATAATGGCATACCCTTATGCAATTATTCAGCGAATAATTGCAGATATTTATAAAATTATATCAAAAAATTGCCGATATTTCCGCAATCGTTCATTGAAATATTGTGGAAATTACCGTAATTTTTTGAAAAAATTGCGAAAAATTCCGCAATTATTCACCAAAAGAACTGCAGAAATTCCTGCATTTATTCTCCAAAATAATTGTATAAATTTATGAAACTTTTGGATATAATTGCATAAATGTCTGCAATTATTCAGTGAATAATTGCATAACTGTATACAATTATTTAGTAACCTAATTCTACGGACCTAATTTACATTTTTTTAGTGGGGTTTTTGTGTATTTTGAAGCTTATTAGGGACCTGAGCCTAATATCCAATTTTCTAAAATAATGACCAAAAAATTGAAATGTCACATATGGGAGGATTATCTTATTTTCTTTATTTGCAAATTTTAAGTTTGACGTTTGCCTGACTTGAAAATTTAAAGTTTGCCTGACTCAAACTCATGACCTCTAACTTCATAAGCTGGCATTCTACCACTTCAATACACTATGTTTCTTAACTATACCGATTTTCAGTTTATATTATACTCTAATTACTAATTATCCATTATAACCACTCATTTATTTTAAGTATTTACAACCATTCCTCCTACAGGTTGTTATTTATCCTTCTTTTTAAACCTTTGTTGTATAATTGGTTTTTATTTTTTGATGTTTTCTATTATTCATTTTTTTCTATTTTAAGCCTCATACCTCTTATAAATTCAAGATTTTCTTTATACATTTTCCATAGTCTCTTTAAATTACAAAGTTTAACAAAGCTTCAACCTTTCTCCAAGCTCTTCAATAATATTTACCATGGCTTCACAACACAACTCTGAATCATCTTCCCTCTCTTATACCTCAATAAGCTCGGATTCAATTAACCTACCTACGCCACCTCCTATTTACAAGCCTGATCCAATAGTACTACCTTCCACTCACACTGGTAAACTGCTCCTGGTAAAAGAGCTAAATGCTCTTTATTTTTTGGGTCGCCATCTACTAAAGAAAAGATAGACGATATCACTATCAACGGGAGACACTGGAATTACAACATGAGTTATATTATGAACGGAAGGTGAATGCGAAGTGCTTAAGCTTATTAGAACAAGTCGCTTTAAATTTTTATAGATCTTCATACCATAATACGGTTCATCAACCTACATCTGGCTCTTCTCCTTCACAACGTTACCCTTGGGAAGAGTCACCATAGTGTCCACCAGTTTCTCGAAACTCATGGGAACACGACATTGGTTGGTCACCACTATGGCCACTTCAGGAGAACACTAAAGTAGAGTAGAATGAATTTCACACTCCGAGCTCTTCCTCTAAATCTGCTTAATTATATATATATGTGTGTGTATGTGTGTGTGTGTGTATCAATTTCTTCTTTTCTTCTCATTAATATACTTTTGTATGCAGTTTTTCATTAATAACAAATATTTTTTATATTTCAATACTTGATTAAAAGTTACAGTTTCCGTTATGCATTTTTCAATAGTCCCAGTTGACTAACCAAGGTCCCTCGGTGGACTGATCTAGCCTTTTTAACTGTAATTTTTCTCTGCAATCAGTCGACTGACTAACATATTCAGTCCATTGAATTGGGAAAAAATGAATTATTAACTCTCGGGTTTGATTCAGTCGACTGAATCAATGGGTCAGTCGACTGAACCCACATATTTTTTTTTACAATACCTAATCATTCGACCGGTCATGAATACCCAGCCGACTTAAACTAGCAACCATGGTTATTTGTGCCCACAAGACACTTTAAAATCCAAAACAAACTTACTTTTACACCTTTCTATTCGTGAATCTGCTATTAGTTTTCATTTCCACTTTAAAATCAGCTAAAAACCTTCTCAAATTTTCAAATTTAGACCCCAATTTCCCAAACTAAACCCTAGTCTACTCAATGGCTCCAAAAAGTGCTAGGCAATCTCAACTACTGGTCCCATTGATTCACAGATCCAAGGATGGCTATACAATGAAAGAGTAGCACATAGATTCAATAAAATGAAGAATTCTCGCATTTTTGAAGGCTCATTTGCCAATTCCCTGATTTTGCTCCATATTTCATTCAAGATCTTGCTCGTCGCAGTAGTTTGAAATCCCTTATTGATTATACTGTGAATACTAACAAAATCAATCACCTCCTCATCAAGCTTTTTAACACCAACCTTAATCTCGACAACCGTTCCATTTCAAACCAATATGATTGCATTTGGATACTCATATGTGGTATCAAGATTTCCCTACCCCTGCCTCGACTTGCTCGAATTCTAATGTGTCCAGACGAAGTACAAGATTAGGTGAAATACCCATAAATATGGAATCGCAAGATCGCATTAGCCATCTTTTTCTCTCGGATGACATAACAGAGCTTAAAGCAGTTGCACTAAGACCAAAAGCATGAATAATGCATCCAGTGCTAACCCACACTATCAATCCGCGAATGAGGAGTTACGATAAAGTCTACATATGAGATTTTCAATCACTTTATGCCATATGGGGAGGGCATCCTATAAATTGAGCAAAGGTAATTTTGGATGAATTTCAAACTTTCAACCAAGGATGTATGCGGACAATTCAATATGGCGCATATATTATGAGAATTCTAATGCACTTCGATGTACCATTTCCCGACTCTGAATTCTCTACCATTGGAGCTTTGAATACCAAAACCCTTAGCTTGATGAACCTCCCAAAGAAATATCAAAACCACACTATCATCACCTATGAGCATTGGCTTGAAAATCAATCTTTCGGTCAAGCTCAACCTTCTTCTCGACCAAAAGGTTCCCATATTCAAGCCTCAACTACCTCTCAACCTCCTCTGCAACAAAGAGAGATTAGTGAGATTTCAGAAATCGACTCTCAAGCTAGGCCTCAAGAAGATCTTACCATTCTATCAAGAAATCAATAGCTTCTCAATCATGGGCTTTCTCAAGTTGAGTCAAATGTCTCTCGTGTTGAAAAATCTGTATCAAAGGTAAACAAGAAGCTGAATCATATCAAGGGATTTCTCAATAGCATTTGGGACGCAATCTCCTGCGCTCATCCTTCTTTCACATCCGTTCATATACCAACATCTCAAGGAAAAAAACCTACAAAATATTTCAATTGGTCGATATCTAATGTGGAACAAGAAGAAGAAGAAGAAGTCGGTGGAAAATCTAGTGGCAAGAAAGAGACCAAAGGAGATGAAGAAGGCGATAGCTCAAATGAAGGTAGTGATGGAAATGAGTAAGTATTTTATTTCTATGGTTCTTATTTCTTTCGGCAAACTAATATATTAATCGATTCAAAATAATGGTTGTTATTATTCCGTGGTTGTTATTATGTTCTTATCTTAACTATGTAATATTTAGACACCGATGATGTGGTATTATTTTGTATGTTGAAAATTCTATGCTTACTACGTCTCTTTGTCATATGTTCTGAGTTATCAGCATTATTCCTATATTATTAATCTTGTCTGCTCTGAGAACTCTCCTTTTAGTTGATGATAAAGGTGGAGAAAAAAAAATATCGTTTAATAATTATCTACAGGGATGTAAAAGTATAGATTCAGGAGGGATACAATGAGCGTAATAGCAAGTATATACTTAAGGGGATAAATAGATCAACAAAGCTTGTCGAGGTTCATTCATTGAAAATGGAGTTGTCATCATGAAAAAAGGGAAGAAAGTTGGATCTTAAGTTTTGACTGCTGACATGAAAAAACAATTGATGAATCTACAACCGATACAACAGTTAGTACCATGGACGATAGTCAAACATATTTGAACCAGGACTAGATCAAAGTATAGTTGGCATGAATTCACTAGCTTGACCCTATGTAGTCGTATTTCAAGATTTGATTTAATTGAAGTTCATATACACAAGCTATGGATTATAAAATATTTGTTTGATCAGAGAACGATCAAGTGAATAGTTTGTGTCATCGAAAAACATTCATTATCTTAAGATCTATGAAACCCATCCATGTGAGATTTTGAGGACATCAATAGAGAGGCAAGTGGAGCATATCATGATGATCGCGCATCTTAAAATGAAGATGGGAGGAATGCCGATCAATATGCACCGATCGTTACTGGGGAGCTCAGTATAATAATCTGTGTATCTCTTGTATATCCAATTTTCAACCAAGAATGACCCATACTTGCAATCTATACCTCAGGACGATCTCATATTTTACGAGCAACATCTGGGAGCACAAGGTACCCCCCGACATCGAACACACAGTGATTGAGGGCTAGGAAAATGATCGATTATACTTATTCCGATCATTTTTTCATCAAGTTATTCGTTCCGATTAATATGGTGGGCTCTACAGAACCTGAGGAACCTTCTTGCAAAGTTTCAGCCCGATCCATGCAAGTCTCCATCTATAAATACTACAGTTATGGCTTTAGAAAAGGGAATTGATCTTCTTCTTCTTGCTCTGGAGGCTCTGTCATTTTTATTTCTTGAAACTTATATCAATGGATCCAAACTTACATCAATGGATCCAAACTAATCCAAATAATCTTGTAATTGTAATCCTATGAAAGATTGTTTGATATCCGTAAGAATATACAGGTGTTGATGCCCATTTTTGGCAGCAACATTTTCGTGTTTTCACTGAGAATTAAACTCAGGGCTTGATTGGATCTCATCTTCTACTGGCAAATTTCTATGTTCACGAGATAGATCCAGCTCTTGATTGATAGGTTTCTTACTCTACTCGGATTTTAAAAAAGTCTAAATGGAAGTTACTATGCAAGATCGTAAAATCATGTTTACTACGTTGGCCAAAGGAGGAATGCTGAGGTCAGTGACTAAGTAGCCATGTGGTTCATAAGTATCCTAGTATTCTCAAGTTTTAATGCAAGGGGACAATCAGCAGTTGGCTATATCCCCTAATCGATTGATTCCATACAGTCATATCTCATACGATTTTCCTTAATTAGCCTTCCAACCGATCGTTCCATCCCCACCCTTATAATTTCTTCATTGATTCTTACACACCACCACCATATCTGATCATTTTATATGATGGACAACATCACTCACTTCATGCACGTGAATGTGGCCACTCGCATTTTTACATGATCATTTATCTTCGGTCGTTCCTATGCCAGCATTCATTGAGTGATCGTCCCAGCTTCATCTTTGAGAAACGATCGTTTTAGCCCGTGGGTGACCGGCCTTATCAAATTAATACTTCTACTTACTGAAGACAATACATTGTCTTTATGCAATCATTTTTATATGATCCTTCCAAATAGACCTCTAGCAACTAATTGTGTGGAGGTTTCAATATGATCGTTCCACTCTCGCCATTGTGACCGACCCTTCCCTATCAGGTCGTTATATTCCAACTCCAATTTTGCATCGATTTCATCACTATGCTCCATTCATTGATCCATGTGCATTTCCTATGCATTGATATGACTCCTAACATCCTAGAGCCTATCCGTCGAAGTCAGTTTCTATGTTTTCCTACGTCTAATCCACTACGATGAGTGTTTTCAACCATTTAAGCATACACACAAGCATCACATATGCATCAAGCAACAACCAAGCATGCAAAACATACATCAAATTATGGAAATCATCATATAATGTATCTATAACATAGCCTAACATCGATAGAGGCAATAACACGACCAAATAACATGATTATAACACCAAAAGTCATTGTTTTAACTTCAATTTGTGTTTTGAAATAGCATAATAACGTGTTTTGACTAAAAAATGGATCTAAAACATGTTAAAATCCATAGACACAAATATAATATGGTGTGAAATGATAAATCACTCACCAAACATCTAAAAAGTAGTGCGTGTAAAACAAGGCAAATCCAAAGATGTACAACAGAGCCCTATTTTTTCCCAAAAAATATACATTTGAAGATCTATAGTTATTTCCCTTGTCAATCTACCATAAATCTATGATTTACCTTTTAATTGGAAGAGAAAAAAGTAGGTTTTGGAAAAGAATGGATTAATGGAGGCTTAGATCTAATTGAGAGAAAGGAAAAATGATTTGGGAAAGTTATTTAAGTGTATAATAGCTTAAAACCTAGAATGAGTTAGTGGGCCAATTTCCAACTAACTACTTACTCATTAGCTACTCCAAATACTATTAAACTTCAAACATTCATGTCTCCAGTTAGAAAGTCCAAATTGCTACTATGATCACTCTACGGAATGCGATACCATCATACTTTTTATAAGGATGTGGTCTCCTGCCCTAATTCGGCTTGTATCAAAAGTTATAGTTGTTACAAGTTTTAGGGGTAAAATCATCTGATAAAATTTCTTGGGGTAAAAAGTTTCACTATATAACATTGCCCAAAGTTAATGTAACCAACCAGATTTTCGACCGTAAAAGATCGACGCAAATACGTCCACTATATTATATGTCGAACATTCAAGTGCCGGGGATACCGATTTGTTAGGGTGTAAGAAGAAGGTGGAACATATAAGAAAACTAAACACCATGGAATCTCACAACTTAACGAAAAATATATAATACAACAATGATCTTTACCAAAAGCAAACATCTTTATTCATATATAAAACATTAGAGTACACTAGACTTATATTAAATTTGAATAGTTATAGAAAGTTGTCCTTACATTGAGAAATATAAAGACTCTATAATATAGCGAAATAAATATACATGAATACATCTTGACCATCTAGCTCCTCTCTAACTCCAAAATATCCAGCTAACTGGGAAAAGCATGCTCGGTCTGACCTAAGCATTACATGGAATAACGCTTGGGTCAGTTTGGTAAACCGGTGTGAGTAAAGCTCGATAACAAGTAATAACCAAACTGATTTCTACATTTGAAAACCTTCCAAACAAAGGGCATCTTGTAAGACCACACCGCACATAAAAACTAATTTCAAAATAAAACAAATTTGAAACAGAAATTCAAACCTTCGTCGAGCCACATCCATAGCGAGTATCGCTATGGGCGAAGTTCGCTCTAACATATTCTTAGTGAACCACCTCACAAACCTATACTTTTTAATGATTTGAAACATACTTTATAAAGATATGTTGAATAAATACTTTATAACTAAAGTTACAAACTTTAATCCATTTCAAAACTTTAAACTTCGAAATAAAACATTGATTCCAAACGGACCTCATAACTGTCATAATTACACAAAGTAGTTAATTTTGTTTACCAACCTCATGCCATAGTTGATGTTTTATAATCAACATATTACTAACACCAACCATCATCATCATAGATTGCAATCATGCATCTATATATACATGCTTACTAACTTTATAATACAACATCGATTTCCATAACCAAATCAAACTAAAATCAACCATCCAAATCAAAATCAAAAAACATGATTATCAATTAACTTCTACACTATTTAGTCACCATATATAGTGACATAAAGAAAGTTACAGTTTTCATTAAAAAAAGGGGTTGCCTCACCAAACTTCCGCAAAAGCTACCCGAACTTAAGATCGACCTGCCAAAGACTCCCTAGCTTTGAAGGGCGAGAGCTTTAGGTGCTAGCAACCCTCAAAATAGGCTTAGCCACCAAGATGTATGTAGGCTCGGCCAGAGGTGTGGGGGTGGATGTGGAGTAGTAGCTTGAAGTCTGAGGAGCTTTGGGTTATCATTGATTTGTCGAAAATGAACCCAAAATTAGGTCATTTTCCCATTGGTTTTTGGGCCACCAACTCATGTAGTTTTGAAAAGTAGTCAAAAGGAATGTTGTATGAATTTATTTCCTTTATCATTTCCAAAAAATAATAACTCATTTTTGATTATTTTGAAGAAGTTATGATAAATAGAAGAAGGCTAATTTTCAGACTTGAAATTCTGGGTATAAAATTGCTTTGTAAATAATTTGCGTTTTGACATAACTATGATAGAAATTTAAAAAAGCGATCAACTAAAATATTGGAATCATCAAAATTTCACACGGTTTCAAAAAATAAAAACTCCATTTGAGTTACAAATAAGGAAGAAAATGATGGTGGAAGTAGGAGGAGAAATGGAGAAACATATAGGCTATTTACAAACATGATTTCACACCTAATCATTTTGCCAAGTCACATCACCCTCTTATATATATATTTATTATGTTTAATCACATAACTCTTTTATATATATATAATTATTTTTGGTCACGTCACTTTCTTTTATATATATAATTATTACGTTTGGTCACATCTCTTTCTTTTATATATATATATAACTATTATGTTTATTCACATTACTTTCTTTACACACACACACATATATATAAGTTAAATTATTAATTAAAGCTAAGACATGAAAAGAGTTAATGATGCTTATTGATTACAATCTAAGATGCGACAAGAGAGGAAAATATATATATATATATATATATATAAGATTAATATTTTTAAATTTATGGATCGTCGCATCACTTGCTAAACAAAATTAGCATAAGATAATATATCCTCCAATATATTATTTTTTAGCTTATTAACTCTTATATATGTGTGTGTATATGGTGCACAAAGACGAACAACGTTTCGACAACTTTCCAGCGTCGAAAGGTCGAAATTTCGAAAAATGTTCGTCGGTCGCATTTTCTAATTCTACGAACTATTTAATTTGGTAAAAGAAATTCAGAAACAATTTTACCATCATTATTAATTAATTAAAATGAATTTATTTTCATTATATAACCTATATATTGAATATTTTAAATTAATTAAATATTCGCTAATCAAAGTAGTGAAATTCCGAGTCGTTGCATTCTTCCTCCTTTAAAACAATTTTGTCCCCGAAAATACACCTCGGCCTATCCTAGAAAAACACCATACATCAACTCGTATGATGTACATAGATCATTCTTATGTAAATTCTGATCCGATCTCAACTCAAATACATAACTTTCCCTACAAACTGTATCGCTCACCCGATTCTCTAGTGCGGACTCCTATTAGGCTCTTTGATTTGGTAACTCTATTCTCCTTACATAGTTGTAATTATGATAGCAAACCTTGGTCCCATAGCTAGAAACCTCATCAAGTGCTTTCCATCAAAGGTCGAGTAATAGATCCTTGTTTGGAACGGTGCAACACCTCAAAGCCATGTACTCGAATGTTGGATCGCTCTATGTGAAAAGAGAAATGATCTACGTCCAACTTACACACTTACTTAATTGGTTCTCCCTAATACCAATTCTATTTTCACTAAATTATTCATAAAAACATAACTACTATGGTTCAACTTGGATGCTTCTCCACTACATCCTAAGATCTTATATCCCTATCTGATTCCAATATTCCATTTCGAACTTATCTCTCAAAGAAAACTCAAGATCCAAATAACCGGCTTCAAACAGTTTTCAAATAAAACTCTATATTTAAATCATAGAAAACATATCTATAGCATGGGTAACTCGAAAATGATACTAAGGAACTGGTGCTACCAAACAGTATCATACATTCCCTTACCAAGAAGGGTAATACTCAAGAGAAGTGTTTATCATCTGAACACATCCCTTCCATAATTTTAAGTTATTTTCGAGCCACTCGAACTTGTTAACTTAAAAATATTTCTTTATTTCAAAATCTCATTTTTGGAACAATACATTACATTTTCCAACAACACTTATCACCAACTCACTTTGGGTTTGTTCAGGTTGAACTTGTTTCGATCGTATAGTGATAAAGAGAATAATTAACTAAGTACCCCATAATGTTCACCAAGGCAAATAACTGATTATCAGTTAAAAGATTATTCTGATCATCACAAAATAATCAAGACTTGTTCCCCGTTCCAATCAAAAGATAACACTTCTTACTTACACTTTTATTCCCAAATATTTATATTTAAACCAAATTGGTTTCAAATTTTAATATTATTATTTTCCCAAAACCTTAAAAATCATTTTTCAAAAGCACCAGAATTTAGGTTCTTAAGTTTTCAATCTAAATTCTTCCACTTTAAATGATACAATTTTATAAACCCATTTTATAAATAACTTCTATTAGACCATTTTTAAATATTTGTCCTAAAATATTCTAACTTTGAAATCAAATTCTACCTCAACTTTAATGTCAAACGCTTATAGTCAAACTGTGAAACTTAATTCACAAGGTGTTCATTGCCATATTTTTCCATATCCTTATCTACCCAACCCATATCTTAGAAAGGGAACATACTAACAATAGTCAATGCTCAACTAGACGATGGTGATTAAAAAAACCCTAAATGATAATAATAATAATAATAACATAATATTATCTCCTAACACCTCGACCAACTATATTACACTATTTGTGAAAATCATTCTTTTATATATAAAGTATACCATGGGTAAAATTATTTCATTTACCCAATTCCAAAATAATGATGTGTCGATTAGCCTAATTTAAGTGTTTAGAAACCCCTATCGGTACAAATGTACACCCTGTATCGACCAAAGTTCATAAGCCGCTAAACCGATAAATCAACACAATATAAAACATTTAATAATCATTAACATATACGCACTCATATATACACACTCAAACTCATTCTACGGTGTCACTTACCCTATCTCTAATGAATTAACCCCACTAAAGTCAAGGTTCTTGCTTAATCTTCAGCTCTGATACCAAATGTAATGAAAAAGATTTTCGACCCTAAAAAATCGACAATAATATGTCTAATGTATTATATGTCGAACATTCAAGTGCTGCGAATACCGATTTGTTAGGATGAAATAAGAAGGTAAAAGATAGAAGAAAACCAAAAAAACACTGAATCTCACTATGTAGTGAATAATATATAACGCAACAATGATCTTTACAAAAAGGAAACATCTTTATTCATATATACAACATCATAGTACACTAGATTTATCCTAAATTTGGACAGTAATAGAAACATGTCCTTACATTGACAAACATACAGACTCTATAATATAGCGGAAGAAAAATATATGTAAATACGTCTTGACCATCCAACTCTTCCTCAACTCCAACGTATATGGCTAACCTGGGAAAAACATGCTCGATCTGACCCGAGCATTACATGGAATAATGCTCGGGTTAGTCTGGTAAACCAGCATGAGTAAAACTCCATAACAAGTAACAACCAAACTGATTTCTACATTTGAAAATCTTTCAAACAAAGGGTATCTCATAAGACCACACCACACATAAAATCAGATGTGTTTTTACCTTACGATAACCAAAACATTTTATATCAAAATCTAGTGATATTATTATAGTGTCTAGGTTTAAAGTAAATAGATAAAGTAGTTGAAATGCTTGTATCTCGCATTCTAACATACTAGGCTCTACAATCAAAATCGTAATGCACATACTGGAGATTGGTTTCCAACAATGGCAAGGTAAGGGATTACCTTACGATGATATACTTCTAGAAAATGCACTGATACTAACACAGAGTCGGCTCCCCCTTTAACATGGTAGACCAGATTACCTCAACCCCTTGACACCGAGGCCTTATACTACCATGGTGTTTGCATGCAAAACAACTCTGAAAGGCACATCTAGATTGGGGTGACCGCTCCTAATGGTAGCTAACCACATAGCTCTTCCGCATGCCCTGCTTATGTCATTCCTCCCGATTGTGAGGCGTGAGGCTACGCTTTACTTTTTTGAATAGCAATACATCTTGGAATGCTAACACTGCCCTCCATACATCAATGCAATGCCAGCGTTCACTGTACAAGTTACCCAGGATAAGGAAAAACTGAAGGCACTACTTCTACTACATTCATTTTGGAACCACTCTTAGGATTGTAGCAAGCAGCCCTTGCACTTCAATGGCTCCGTCTTCGATCCAATGCTTCAAGATATCTTCATTTCGATGCTGGAGTTGGATCGAAGTGGTTTTAAGATAGCATATCCATCCTGATCTCTTTGAAACAACTTTTGATATTTTTAGTAAACTCAACCTTGATTCTTTAGGAAATAAATAGACAATGATAAGAGCGGAGTTTACCTCCTAACCGTTTGTGGGTGGATTTCCTTGTCATTCGTCCTAGAAGAACGAAACGAGTTTATGTGTACAGTATAACACCTTCGACAATAACTGTAGCATATAATTCTCATGTTTATCCTAAATATCTCCAAAATTACGTTTTGGTCTACATTTTGCAGTCGGTTGTTTAATTATCAAATAAACGAACATCCAATCATGATTTAATTTCGATATGGGATTCACTAAGCCTTTATTAACTCTCTTTAATTAATAAAACCACTTTATAAAACCTAATCATAAGATCTGTGATATCCCGGAAATTTTGGCAATATCAATTTAATAATCTGTATTTAAATTAAATGAATTAGATAAATTCTGTTAATAAAAATTAACTTGATTTAATAATCCAATTAAATAAATGTTTAATTGGTGAATTTTATCTTTTAAAAACTAATAAATTGCTTTCTACTTATAATGTGCATATATATATATATATATATATATATATATATATATATTATAGATAGGTAAGTTTTGATTGTAGATTAATAAACAAATAAAATCTTGTTTTTGAATTCTAATATTCATTTTGATAATTTGGAAATTATTATTTTATTTAATAAATAACTATTCAAAACTATTTAATAAAATAACTATTTGGTTTTAAGATACTTAAAGAAAATGTTTTAAATTGTGTAAATATATTTTAAAGCATTGTTTAAATTTTAAATAGGATAAAACAAAAGTTTATTTTATTTTCTTTTTAAATATAGCTTAATACTTATAATTTAGAATTATATATGAAAATTTAAAATACCATTTATATATTAAACATTAATGCATTTAATTAAGATAAATAAGATATGTAATTTATAATTTCTTTTATAAATTATTATATTAATAAATATGTTATTTTCAAATAATAGTAATAAATGTATAAATATAGATAAATTTTAAAGGACAATACTATTATTGTTAAATTAAGCATGTTAATATAAATTAGTTTTAAAATGGAATTTTTAAATGTATGAATAGCATTGGAATTTGAATTAATTTTGAAATTCAAATGAATAAACATATCTAAATCTTGTAAGTAAGCTTTCATTTTTATATAAATTGTTTTATTCCATTATCTTCAAAGAGGAATGCACATATACATTTACATATGGAAGTAATTTATATATATAAGCATTTAATAAACAAAGAAAGAGTTTTATTTACTTTTAAAATATATAAAAACAAATAAAATAATTCTTAAGACACATGTTAAAATAGTAAGTGTTATAATGACATGTGTTAATAAATAAATTGAATAAATGACAAACGTTAGTTCTTTGACATGTGTCCTTTTATTTTTAATTTTCTTTTAATTTTTAATAAATCAATTACACTTATATATAAACATGTTTTCTTCAATCTTTCCATTTCTAGTCTCCATTTTTTTTCAAAGTTTAGAAGAAAATTTCAGCTGAAACAAATCAGTAACAAACTCTCAAAAATCAAATCAATATCCTATAATTCATTTTGAAAATCAAATCTAAAACTCTTCCTCAATCAAAAACCTGAAAATCAAATCTATAATCAACATCCTCTGCAAAATCATTTTCCTTCAATCTGTTCTAAAGGCCTGTAACAAGATTTCAAACCAACCTGCAGAGCATTTTTAACCTGTAATTCCATCAACCTGAGATC
The DNA here is from genome assembly GCA_030765085.1 of Allium cepa. Taxonomy (NCBI): domain Eukaryota; kingdom Viridiplantae; phylum Streptophyta; class Magnoliopsida; order Asparagales; family Amaryllidaceae; genus Allium; species Allium cepa. Next base: position 178,776,614 of record CM060946.1, read on the forward strand.
TGAAGCAAGTTCAAGTTTATTTAGCCTACATGCAAGTCTAAAACAACAGCAACCACTCAAGTTTTTATCAGATTCATAGAAGTTATGGCATTTCAGATTAAAGATTTCAAAAGCAACTCAGTTTACGATCAAGGAAGTAAAAGCTTTCAAAACAGTTTTCAAAATATAAGCTCTGTCCTCATTGTTTCCGGTGAGTAACTTCACTAATTTAAAAGATTAAGTTTGAATCTGCTGCATGTTTTCCCCTGAATTAAATATGTTTTGTGTGAATGTGTGTTGACAGATTTCTGTGCATTTTGGATGTATAATATATATATGCCTGTCTGTGAATGTCAGTAAACATCTCTGTTTATAGTTTTTTTTTTAAAGATTCAAGCTTTGTTTTAAATTTCTTTATCTCTGGATATAGATATTATTAGAATTTATGTTATAAACAAAAATTGTATGTTTAGTTTTAAATCAAGGTTTAAAAAAATTAATTTGAATCAAATTAAATTAGATATTGCACAGGAAATCAAAATGAACAGGGGGGTTTAAGTTTTGGGTAAGTTCAAACTCTTGAATTCATTGATTCAGGATTTAAATATGAATGCTTATACAAAACCATGATTTTTAAAAATCAAATCACAAATTTTAATGGTGGATTAAAAGAGCAGTTTTGGTTATATTGGAAATTGGTTTTTGGGGTTTTCCTGATGCTCTGAAGGCCAGGGAGGTCGTGGTTTCTTCTGGTGATGGTGGGTGATGATGGAAAAAATGTCGGGGTAGTGATCAAGAAACGGTGGTGACTGCGGCGGCTGTCATAAGTTTCTAAACCTAGTTTTTGAGGTAGTGCAATTTTTTGATCGGCATGAAGGCTACAAGGGATCGAGTGCTTCTATTTTTGGAGAGATGGATGCTAGGGTATTGAAGAAGAGATGGTCGGAGTCCCATAGCCTCCGATGGCTGAAGGAGGGGGAATGAAGGTTTTCTAGGTTTGGGATTGAATGACGATTCCTGTTCCAGTTTTTGCAGGTTTTGGGATTGGGGAACTCGAATTTGATTTCGAGTAGACGATGATTTTTGGAGGATCACGATATGTTCCATTGATAGTCGGCGACATGCTTGATATCTTGGTGGTGGCCGGAGGTGGCCAAGACCACCGTGCATATGCACGGTAAAGAAGAATGGTGTTAGGTTGATGTTTGGGTTTTGCAGTCTTTTCGTACTCGAGTCATACTCGAGTAATTCGAGTTTCTGTTGGAAGATGATCATGGTTTTGCTCGAAGTAAAACAGGGGGGCTCGGGTATTTTTTTTGTTTCAGGTTTCCAAAGAAACCTGTTTTTCTCTATTCAAATTTGTTTTAAAATCTGAAGCAAGATTTAAAACAGAATTTAGAACTTAAATTTAAAGTATGGTTTTCAATCTGAGTTTGAATTCCAGTTTTAAAATTTAATTTAAAGTTTACAAATTAAAATATTTAAACAACTATAAAAGAATCTAAATAAATTTGAATGTAAAGATGAAGCTTTAAAATTTAAAGTAGAAGATTTAAACATAAGTTTAAATCTGGAAACAAGATCCAATTTGAATCATGTTTGAAAATAACAGAAGTTTTAAAAAATTTAAATGTATAAACAACATTGGATGCCGAAATATATTATAAATATGATTTGTATTTTAAATGGATTTGGATTTAAATTCCTTTGAACTTCTTTATAAAATAAGGAATTAATTAGTAGAAGTTTTAAAAAGTGTTTTTAAAATGTTTTTAAAAATTTGTTAAAGTTAAATTGGTTTTCATTTTAAATTTTAAATTTAAAATGAAATTTGGATACAAATTTTAAAGTAAGTTGTTTTGAATATTGCTTTGTTAATGATAATGTAATGATTAATAAGAAATGTTTATATTTTAAAATAAATCAAAGATTTAATGATTTTGATTATTTAAATTAGTAAGGTAATTAGATGGTTAATTAATTAATTAATTTAATTAATTATGTAAGGATGTTGAAACTAATTAATTAAGATTGAAGTTAATTAATTAGGATTAATTAATTTGGAAAATAAGATCATTAATTAAATAAGTTATGATTAATTAATGATTACGAATTAATTTACCAAGAGATTAAGATTAATTAAGTTAAAAATTTAATTAATTAAACAATTAGTGATTAATTAAATGATTATTAAAGATTAATAAATTTGTGATTAATAATTATTAATTTAAGTTAATTACTTAAGAAAGGTAATTAAGGAAATTGTTGGTAAGTTAATGAAGGTCATTAACTTGGGATTATGTATTAATTAATCTAAGTGATTAATTTTTATAATTAATTAGATTAATTAAATTTGATAATCATTATGGTATTTGGTTAAGTATGATTACTTTGTGAAGGTAATTAAAGTTATTAATTACTCATTGTAATTAATTAATTTATTTGATTAGTTTAAGTTAATTAATTAATTTTAATTAATTTAGAATAATCATTTGATGGGTTGATAAGTAATTAATGAAGTATAATTACTTAGAGAGGTAATTAAGAGGAGTAATTACTGGATGTAAATTATTGAAGTAAGGAAGAGTGAGGCTAATTGCTTGTGTAATTATTATGGAAGATAATTACCTTGTGAAAGTAATTAATAATTAGTTACTTAGTGTAATTAATTTAAGAAATGATTGATTAAGTCATTTGGAAAATAAATAAGTAATGTAATTAATTAAGGGTAATTAATTACTAATAAAATTGATCAAGGATGAATAATAATTAATTAATTATTAAATATAATTTATTTAGGGGTAATCGATTTACTCAATGAAGTAATTAAGAATAATTAATTACTGAAGTTAATTAATCAAAGGTGATTAAAATTTAGGGCTAATTACTTAATGAAGTTAATTAATTTAAATGTAATTAGGAATCATTAATTAACATAATTAATGGTGTAATTAAGGATTAAATTAATTGAGTTTAATTAATTAATGATAAGTGATTAAGTAATTAATTAATGTACTTAATTAAGGATTAATGTGATTAATTATAATTAATTAATGAAGTAATTATAGGTTAATTACTGTATTTGATTAAGAATAATTAATTTGTGGAATTAATTACTTGAATGTAATTAAAGGATGATTAATCAAGGGTGATTAATCAAGAATGAATAATTAGTGGTTAATTAATTAATTGATTTGTTTGTAATCAATGGTTATGAGACAACCCGACTTTCTACCCCCAGAAAATCGTGTCATCTTAAAGAAAGAAAGGGATAGAAAAAGAAAAGAAAGAGAAAGAAGAAAACAAACAACATCAGAGAACTCACAGCGGAACGAATAAAATATAATATATCTCATAAAATATTACATAGTATCTCATTACATCAGAGTACACAACTTAAACAACAGATAATAGACAGTTATAAACTTCTGTCTAACTATACAGCTCAAGTACAACAGATACAGGTAGAAACAAACACAGCGGAAATCAATATATATATCTACACGTCGAAGCCTCCTGCTCCATATCTCCTCCAAAATTCGTCAAGCTAACCTGATCCACTTGACTACTCATACAAAATATGAGTACCCAAGAGTTTAATAAAACAGAAAATAAACACTCGGGTCAGACAGGGGTCTGGTGTGAGTAAACGGGTTAAAATTGCTTAATTTTAGAAAACCTTTGAAAAGAAAAGGTATCACGTAAGAGTTCCCACACATAAACATGGAAAAGTTTTTACCTTACGCTAACCAAAACATTTGGTAGGAAATCCAGTGATATTATAATAGTGTCTAGGGTTTTCAAATAAATAAGAAATAGCCGAAATTGTTACATGATTAAATTCCAGCTACTAGCCACAAAAGTGGGTAATATAATCAAAACCGTAGGGTCTGGTAGGAAGAATGGGTTTCCATCAATGGTAGGGCTACTGGGGTACCGTCTGTCACAGTACGTGGCCTAGATCAACGTACCGAGGAGAACTCCCACTCCCCTGCAACACAAGGCCGGAACCATCCCTTACTGGACAGTCCCGAACAAGACAACCCCGCAGTTGGCCGCGACCCAACTACCCACACAGCCGAATAAAAAGGGACTTCTAGACAGGGGAAAATCTTGCTCTCCAGTGGGAGCTACCCACGAAGCCTTGCTGCACCTCTCCTGTTTTAGCCATTCCCGATTGATGAGGCTTGAGGTTACGATTACCTTTATAGAACACATTTATCTTAGAATGCTCATCGTCCACCTGACAATGTTCTGAAAGCATTCAATCCATACAAGTTCGTTCCGGGTTCGAACGAAACCGAAGGCACTATCTCGTTGCACTCATTATTGGAATCACCCTCAGAGTCAACGACCATAGCCCTTGCACTCTAAATCACCATCTCGAATCTATAAGCACTATTCCGTCAACTCATTACGGAATCACCCACAGAGTTATACTGACGTATAGCCCTTAGACCTCGAGTCTTCGCTTGCTCCACTTGGATTAACGACCTAACGTTTAATTGGAATCGATGTGGTTTTCGGATTCCAAATATGGAAACCCGATCCCGGTCTCACCGAAACCAAACGCCATTTTAATGTCCAAGTTCTACTTAAGGGTTTAAACAATTTAACTTAATTCAGGATGATATATAAATAGATAGATGAATCATATTATCACAAGAGATAATTCATAACAACATTCATCTTCATAAGCAGCATATCACAAAACATATATATCCCAATCATCCAGTATCAATCCAATTTCAAACATCCAATATCAACCAATCATACAGTATCAATCTCCAAATATTGATCATCCAATATCAAACAATTAACCAATATTAATCAATCAATCCATATTAATCCAAATCCAAACCAGAATTGATTATATTTTAATCAATTGAATTACTTAAAAACCTTCTTCATTTATTTATTTCAAATAAATAAATCATCTCTAGTGATTTTCCTTAATCAATCTTCCTTGATTAATTATCCTTTAATTACATTCATGTAATTATCCTTAACCATATTCAGTAATTAACCCTTTAATTACTATCATTAATTACAATAATTAATGATCATTAATTAATTAATTAATTATAATTAATTACATTTATTCTTAATTAATTACAATTAATTAATCACATTTAAATTAATTACTTTTATTAATCAACCTTGATTAATATTAATTAATGATCCTTATTAATTAATTTTAATTAATTAAATAATTAACTTATAATTAATCAACTAATTAATCATAATTAGTAATTAACTATTTGTAATTACTTATCTTAATAAATTAACATCTTAGTTAATTAATCAATTCCTAATTTAATTATATTAATCCTTGATTAATTAATCCAATTAATTAATCTCTAATTACTTTATTAATTAATTACAATTTTAATTAATTACCCTTAGTAATTATTCTTAAATTAATCACATTAATTAATTAATTACATTAATTAATTAACTAAAATAAATTAAGTAATTAACTCTTAATTACTTACATAAGTAATTATCTCTAATTACTTTCATTAATAAATCTTAATTACTTCCTTAATTAATCACTAAACTAACAATTATCTTCATCATTAAATAATTCTAAATTCTTTAATTAGTTGATCACTTCATAATTAATTAACTTCAACAATTATATTTATCAATTCTTTAATTGATATCATCAAGTGTTTAACCAATAATCACTTCAACTAATTACTCCATGAGTAATTATCATTACTTACTTCCATAAGTAATTAACTTCCTTAATTACATTCACAATTAATCATTAATTACTTTATTAAGTAACTACACTTAATTAATTCATAATTAAGTGATTATTTAAAATTAAATAAATAATTAACCAATTATTTAAAATTAATTAAACAATTAATTAATTAACATCTTATATTTCAAAATCCTTAATCAATTAAGAAAACATTAATCTTAATTAATCTCTTTACTTATTAACAAGTCATATAATAAAATATTCTTAAGTTCTTATTCAAAGATAAATTACCATATTTATCCATATAAATAAATTGTTATGAAATTAATCAAATTTCGAAAACCATACAAACAATTTATTCTATTGGTTTTCAAAATCATGATAATAACTTTATTTGAATATAAGGCATTTAGAAATCAATTTTAAAAAAATTTAAAATAATTTAATTATCCAATTTAAACTCATTTATTTTCAAAATAAATTTGAAATCACAAGTTTCCAAACCATTACTTAGACCTTTAACTTAAGATTTTGATTTAATTCTTTAAATTAAAATCACTTCTTTTTAAACTAGAATTAAATTAAGATAATTATTACAAAAGTAATCATCTTATAACAATTTAAATTTGAACTAACAACTTTGGAATTTTGTTTTCTTTTATAAATTTCAAGTTTTGATTTTTATTTAATCAAACTTCAAGCTTAAAATTTGCAAAATTTTATCCTTGATTCTTTTCCACCCCTACCCAGATTAACAACACTAAAATCCCGAGATAAACACTCACGAACCCGTGCTCGCCTCGAGTCTTTCACCATCCTCCACGGCTTCGAGTCACCCCCGGAAAAACATGAGCCTTCCTTCACGCTACACTTCGGATGTAACTCATCTTCCCTAAACTCATTCCTCAATGTACACGAGCATACGTCGTGCACCAAGCACAACACCACCGGCCGCCGTTGAGCATCGCGACCATCCTCCACAGTCTCAAACCCTCTCGCGAGCACTTGGTTGAACCCAGATCCACCAATCAATACACGAGTCGAAATACGACCATTCGAACCAACTGCAGAAATCAACGTCGCAAAAAGCCAAACCCACCGCCGACGAACTCCTCGTCCATGAACCCTGTCGTTCCCTCCATAGCACCGCCACGACTTGAGCTCCATTTTCCCCCATGTGCGATCACCCCCAAACCTTTATTCGCGTCGCAAACATCCCATCAGTAAAGCCCAGAAAAACAAGCTTTAAAACCCTACTTTGAATCAATTCGAAAAATTCTTCCATTTAAAAATTTTAACTGTATTTTTCCTTAAATCCCTAACATGAAAACAAGCTTCTCCCAATATTACAAATCAAATTATTGTATAGATTCACAGAAATCGCCAAAAACAGCAAAAATGCTCAAACCCGAAATTCACCTAAATTTCACAACTAAAAATTATGATGTGAACTTTAAAAATCAAGATTTTTGGTTCTTAACATATTCACAGAATCCAAAACAGAAAAAAAGATATTAGATTTTTAACATGCAACTTAATTTTACTGTGTTTTCCATTTTGAAGATTATTTGTAAATTTAGAATTACAGAAACTATTTTTAAAATTTCTATCAAACATTAACATACACCATTCATATAATCATCAAAGACAATTGATGATGTTATTAGGAGTTTTAAATTTTTGAATCAGATGCTGGTCTGAAATAGAAACAGGATGTTTACATATATACACAGGTTTTACTCATATATATAAACTTTTCTATTTATTCAATAACATAATACTGAGTGATTTTCATGAAATACTAATAGCAATTCAAAGATTAACACATGCATTAGGTTAAACTGTTTTCAAAACATATTTACTCACCTGATTTTTCAAAAATGCAGAGCAGTTTTTCTCTGTTTTTTTCCTTCCAGGCACTTGAATCTTAAATCTGAAGAAAACTTTAATACTTGCTGATGAAATTTACTCCCTTGCATGCTTCAATTTTTGTTGTTTACAGATTTCTTTAACTTGCTGAGTTGATTAAAAGTGGAAACTTGCAGTTGCTGTTGAAACAGATGTTGATCTTCTTTTTTGACATGCAGGTTGAATTGATGATATGAAGAACATTCAAATCTGTTGTTTGCTGGTTGATATGAAGAATTTCGCTTTTGATTTTAAAATCTCAGGTCTGATATTCTCAGATCTTCATTAATTTTAGATAAGAAATGAAAACAAAGAAAGAGTATTTGAAAAAAAAACTAGTTTTCTTCTTTTACATTTATTAAAAATTAAAATGAGATGATTGCCACTTGTTATTAATTTGCACAAATGTCATTTAATTTGTTTAATAGCTTTACATGTGTTAAACTCTTGCATAATTGTATTAAAAACCCTATTACAAAGATAATTATATCTTATATTTATGTAAATGTGAATTTTGTAATTTATTTACATACTACTTATGTTTACAAATTATTCTAAATTTTAGAGATTATTTTAAAAAGATTTTATTTATAACTTTATATATTTATAACCATTTCATAATAAGCATTTTAAAAGAAAACAAAACAACGCTTTAGTTAAATCCTTTTTAAACTATCATATTTTTAAAACAACAATTATCTTATATCTTGAAAACAAATGAATTAATCTTTGAATTAACCTTTGAAAATATAAATTCCTAAACAAAGCTTTAAATTACTATTCAAAATTATCAATAGATTGAATTGAATTTCAAAACAACTCAAACTATAACATATACATACATATATATTATAATTTGAAAGTTTATCTTTAATTTAAAACAAAAACTCTTCTATTCACAATATATATCAATGTATATATTATAAACAGAATAAAAATTTAATTAGTTCTTATCAAATTTAAATTGTCAGAAAGATATTGATTACTATTAACAGATTAAATATTTATTAACCTTTAAAAGATTAAATTAGGCAATTTTAAATTAAAATTATAAAGAAAATTATCAAATCAGTTAAATTTCTAATATGGATTATTAAATTGTTATTGCCTAAAATTCCGGGTCGTTACAATCCTTCCCCCTTAAAAGAATTTCGTCCCCGAAATTTAAAAGAAAAGGTAATTTAATAATCCAGTACAGAATTTTAATTTCAAACAGCAAAGCATTCCTAACAACCAATTACTAACAGTCATAGCAATCAAATAAACAAAAAAAACTTAACTAATCATTCTGACACAAATCAGAATAAATCTCAAATACTATCTCGAGTTTCCCAAGTATAAATCACCGGGTGACTCGCTCTACAAAAGTCAATAAACTAGCTACACAACCAAAATCCAGAGCTCCTCTTATCTCTAGATCCAAAATCTGAACAGAACATCAGACTACTCTCAAATCCAGCTCAACATCCAACTCCAACTGAAATACAGATTCATTAACCAATTGATGAATCCTACACGTACTCCCTCAGAGACACGTGTTACAAAATGAATTCCAGCTATCCAAACTGGCAATTCAATCTTATTTTATCAAAAATACAGATAAGAAATCCTCAAATGCCTGAGCACTAACCAACCGATCTTATCCAATTCAGCTTTCTTAACCAAAGAAAATATATCAACAATGAAGTCTCCAACTTCAAATTCCAAACTCCTTATTTCGTAACTGCATCACTCAACAGACCATCCAAGGCTGCCCATCTTCTTCCTGATCATCTTAATCTATGATGATACTTCCAGAAACTACTAAACCAAAACAAAGCAGTTCCTAGATCCTATTCAATAGAAAAGTCTTCCAAAATCCGTCGAAATCCAGAACTCAAGCTCTACTACTCAAGCAATATCAAACAGAACTTGCTTCCTTCCTTGCACAGTTGCTACCTCGCTTCCGCTGCACAACTCTGATTCTAAAATAGATGAGAGTACTGCTGATGAACACGAATACAAACTTATCCACTAAATCTGGGAAACTTTGTTCATCTAATCCATAAAATCTGAGTGACTCATCTGACTCAGTCACACAACCTTATAATAGAATCCAATTCAAGAGTTAGATCAGTCCAATTCCAATTCCAAAAATTAATTCTGAGCTGCTACACCAACTATTTTCTTTAAGAACCATCCAACTATCAGGTTAACTGCCAAAATTGCTTCTGAAACCAAAACAAATGGAACTCAACTCCAGATGCTGAAAAATTCCTGATTACATCAGTAGCTCCTACTTCCACATGAGAATCCTCAGCCTCCAATAACAGATTACCCAAGATAGCCTAAGAAAATTCCCAACTAATCGCAAGTCACTTTTGCGATCCTACCTAGTTCAGATTCCAAAGAAACTGTCCTCACTTTACCAATTAGAACAGCTTTAAACTTTTCCAAACAAGGTTAACCTTTCAAGAAAACATCACCACCTTCAGCCCGGACTGCTGAAAGAGAACCACAAAGATTTCTGAACCATTGGAGAAACAAGCCACACCGCTGCTTCCAAACTCTATTTTGATGATACTGCGAAGCCAAAAGATTTCCTTGACAGCACACCGAACACTTCGAGCTGAAACTGCTACCATAGCTAACCAAAAACTTCTAATCCTAAGGCTTCTCAACTCCAAAACCTTCAACAAACCACACAACTGACTTCCGAGATGGCAGACAACATCTCAAGAAACTCGGACTCCAAACCAAGCATCCACAACTCGCTTTCCTTAAGGAATAACAAATGAGACCATGCCAAACAAAGAACTTATAGACCTTAGTCTCATATTCCAAAATAGCCAAACTCCTTACTGAAGATCCAAACAACTTCTACACAAACGTATCTTCTCTGAGGCAGGTAAAGACTGCTCCTCAATTATTACTAAAACTGCTTCAAGAGAAAACATCTTCAGAAAATGTCTAAGGATACTGCATCTCATCACGCAGTTATTAGGATATCATCACTTACTCCTGCACTTCCATCAAATCCAAACACTAGATTATTCGCTTACCCGAGCGAAATCCAAACTTACACTTCAAAGATAAAATCCGAATCTTTAAAAGATTTCCTTCGGATATCAGAGAAATCCTTATTCCAAACTACAAAACTTATTCGAGACGGTATTAGGTCTACAGTCTCAACAAATACTTCCAACCTCAAACACATGGACCTCTTCCATCAGTGGTAGTCGTGTTACACACACACACCACTACTCCATCCATCTACCTCTAAAAATTATGTTGGAAAATCCGAACATATAACCCAACAGATCAGGTTGATATATATATATATATATATATATATATATATATATATATATATAGATATATATAAAAATTACAAGTACGCTCTCTCAAGAATGACACCACTACAAAGCCTAGTTATTCACTCAACCTAATGCTCCCTAAAGAAAGACACACTTCAAAGCCTAGGTATTCACTCAACCTAATGCTCTGATACCAAGTAAGACGACCCGACTTTCTACCCCTATAAAATCGCGTCATCTTGAAGAAGGAAAGGGATAGAAGAAGAAAAGAAAGAGAAAGAAGAACACAAAAAACATCAAAGAACTCACAGTGGAACGAATAAAATATAATATATCTCATAAAATATTCCATAGTATCTCATTACATCAGAGTACACAACTTAAACAACAGATAATAGACAGTTATAAACTTCTGTCTAACTATACAGCTCAAGCACAACAGATACATGTACAAACAAACACAGTGGAAATCGATATATATCTACACGTCGAAGCCTCCTGCTCCATATCTCCTCCAGAATTCGTCAAGCTAACCTGATCCACTTGACTACTCATACATAATATGAGTACCCAAGAGTTTAATAAAACAGAAAATAAACACTCGAGTCAGACAGGGGTCTGGTGTGAGTAAACGGGTTAAAATTGCTTAACTTTAAAAAAACCTTTGAAAAGAAAAGGTATCACGTAAGACTTCCCACACATAAACATGGAAAAGTTTTTACCTTACGCTAACCAAAACATTTGATAGGAAATCCAGTAATATTATAATACTGTCTAGGGTTTTCAAATAAATAAGAAATAACCGAAATTGTTACATGATTAAATTCCAGCTACTAGCCACAAAAGTGGGTAATACAATCAAAACCGTAGGGTCTCGTAGGAAGAATGGGTTTCCATCAATGGCAGGGCTACTGGGGTACCGCCCGTCACAGTACGTGGCCTAGATCAACGTACCAAGGAGTACTCCCACTCCCCTACAACACAAGGCCGGAACCATCCCTTACTGGACAATCCCGAACAAGACAACCCCGCAGTTGGCCGCGACCCAACTACCCACACAGCCGAATAAAAAGGGACTTCTAGACAGGGGAAAATCCTGCTCTCCAGTGGGAGCTACCCACGAAGCCTTGCTGCACCTACCCTGTTTTAGCCATTCCCGGTTGATGAGGCTTGAGGTTACGATTACCTTTATAGAACACATTTATCTTAGAATGCTCATCGTCCACCTGACGATGTTCTGAAAGCATTCAATCCATACAAGTTCATTCCGGGTTCGAACGAAACCGAAGGCACTATCTCGTTGCACTCATTATTGGAATCACCCTCAGAGTCAATGACCATAGCCCTTGCACTCTAAATCACCATCTCGAATCTATAAGCACCATTCTGCCAACTCATTACGGAATCACCCACAGAGTTATACTGACGTATAGCCCTTACACCTCGAGTCTTCACTTGCTCCACTTGGATTTACGACCTAACGTTTAATTGGAATCGATGTGGTTTTCGGATTCCAAATATGGAAACCCGATCCCGGTCTCACCGAAACCAAACGCCATTTTAATGTCCAAGTTGTACTTAAGGGTTTAAACAATTTAACTTAATTCAGGATGATATATAAATAGATAGATGAATCATATTATCACAAGAGATAAATCATAACAACATTCATCTTCATAAGCAGCATATCACAAAACATATATATCCCAATCATCCAGTATCAATCCAATTTCAAACATCCAATATCAACCAATCATACAGTATCACTCTCCAAATATTGATCATCCAATATCAAACAATTAACCAATATTAATCAATCAATCCATATTAATCAAACATCCAAAACAGAGTTGATTATCTTTTAATCAATTGAATTACTTAAAACCTTCTTCATTTATTTATTTCAAATAAATAAATCAACTCTAATGATTTTCCTTAATCAATCTTCCTTGATTAATTATCCTTTAATTACATTCATGTAATTATCCTTAACCATATTCTGTAATTAACCCTTTAATTACTATCACTAATTAAAAAAATTAATGATCATTAATTAATTAATTAATTATAATTAATTACATTAAGTCTTAATTAATTACAATTAATTAATCACATTTAAATTAATTACTTTTATTAATCAACCTTGATTAATATTAATTAATAATCCTTATTAATTAATTTTAATTAATTAAATAATTGACTTATAATTAATCAACTAATTAATCATAATTAGTAATTAACTATTTGTAATTACTTATCTTAATAAATTAACATCTTAATTAATTAATTAATTTCTAATTTAATTATATTAATCCTCGATTAGTTAATCCAATTAATTAATCTCTAATTACTTTATTAATTAATTACAATTTTAATTAATTACCCTTAGTAATTATTCTTAAATTAATCACATTCATTAATTAATTAATTACATTAATTAATTAACTAAAATAAATTAATAATTAACTCTTAATTACTTACATAAGTAATTATCTCTAATTACTTTCATTAATAAATCGTAATTACTTCCTTAATTAATCACTAAACTAACAATTATCTTCATCATTAAATAATTCTTAATTCTTTAATTAATTGATCACTTCATAATTAATTAACTTCAACAATTATATTTATCAATTCTTTAATTGATATCATTAAGTGTTTAACCAATAATCACTTCAACTAATTACTCCATGAGTAATTATCATTAATTACTTCCATAAGTAATTAACTTCCTTAATTACATTCACAATTAATCATTAATTACTTTATTAAGTAATTACATTTAATTAATTCATAATTAAGTGATTAGTTAAAATTAAATAAATAATTAACCAATTATTTAAAATTAATTAAACAATTAATTAATTAACAGCTTATATTTCAAAATCCTTAATCAATTAAGAAAACATTAATCTTAATTAATCTCTTTACTTATTAACAAGTCATATAATCAAATATTCTTAAGTTCTTATTCAAAGATAAATTACCATATTTATCTATATAAATAAATTGTTATGAAATTAAACAAATTTCAAAAACTTACAAACAATTTATTCTATTGGTTTTCAAAATCATGATAATAACCTTATTTATATATAAGGCATTTAGAAATCAATTTTAAAAAAATTTAAAATAATTTAATTATCCAATTTAAACTTATTTATTTTCAAAATAAATTTGAAATCACAAGTTACTAAACCATTACTTAAACCTTTAACTTAAGATTTTGATTTAATTCTTTAAATTACAATCACTTCTTTTTAAGCTAGAATTAAATTAAGATAATTATTACAAAAGTAATCATCTTATAACAATTTAAATTTGAACTAACACCTTTGGAATTTTGTTTTCTTTTATAAATTTCAAGTTTTGATTTTTATTTAATCAAACTTCAAGCTTAAAATTTGCAAAATTTTATCCTTGATTCTTTTCCACCCCTACCCAGATTAACAACACTAAAATCCTGAGATAAACACTCACGAACCCGTGCTCGCCTCGACCCTTAAACCATCCTCCACGGCTTCGAGTCGCCCCATGGAAAAAAACGAGCCTTCCTTCGAGCTACACTTCGGTTGTAACTCATCTTCCCTAAACTCATTCCTCAGTGTACACGAGCATACGCCGTGCACCAAGCACAACACCACCGGCCGTCGTTAAGCATCGCGACCATCCTCCACAGTCTCAAACCCTCTCGCGAGCACTTGGGTGAACCCAAATCCACCCATCAATACACGAGTCAAAATACGACCATTCGAACCAACTGCAGAAATCAACGTCACAAAAACCCAAACCCACCGCCGACGAACTCCTCGTCCATGAACCCTGTAGTTCCGTCCATAGCACCGCCACGACTTTTGCTCCACTTTCCCCTTGTGCGATCACCCCCACACCTTTATTCGCGTCGCAAACATCTCATCAGTAAAGCCCGGTAAAACAAGCTTTAAAACCCTACTTTGAATCAATTTGAAAAATTCTGCCATTTAAAAATATTAACTGTATTTTTCCTTAAATCCCTAACACGAAAACAAGCTTCTCCCAATATTACAAATCAAATTATTGTATAGATTCACAGAAATCGCCAAAAACTGCAAAAATGCTCAAACCCGAAATTCACCTAAATTTCACAACTAAAAATTATGATGTGAACTTTAAAAATCAAGATTTTTGGTTCTTAACATATTCACAGAATCCAAAACAGAAAAAAAGATATTAGATTTTTAACATGCAACTTAATTTTACTGTGTTTTCCATTTTGAAGATTATTTGTAAATTTAGAATTACAGAAACTATTTTTAAAATTTCTATCAAACATTAACATACACCATTCATATAATCATCAAAGACAATTGATGATGTTATTAGGAGTTTTAAATTTTTGAATCAGATGCTGGTCTGAAATAGAAACAGGATGTTTACATATATACACAGGTTTTACTCATATATATAAACTTTTCTATTTATTCAATAACATAATACTGAGTGATTTTCATGAAATACTAATAGCAATTCAAAGATTAACACATGCATTAGGTTAAACTGTTTTCAAAACATATTTACTCACCTGATTTTTCAAAAATGCAGAGCAGTTTTTCTCTGTTTTTTTCCTTCCAGGCACTTGAATCTTAAATCTGAAGAAAACTTTAATACTTGCTGATGAAATTTACTCCCTTGCATGCTTCAATTTTTGTTGTTTACAGATTTCTTTAACTTGCTGAGTTGATTAAAAGTGGAAACTTGCAGTTGCTGTTGAAACAGATGTTGATCTTCTTTTTTGACATGCAGGTTGAATTGATGATATGAAGAACATTCAAATCTGTTGTTTGCTGGTTGATATGAAGAATTTCGCTTTTGATTTTAAAATCTCAGGTCTGATATTCTCAGATCTTCATTAATTTTAGATAAGAAATGAAAACAAAGAAAGAGTATTTGAAAAAAAAACTAGTTTTCTTCTTTTACATTTATTAAAAATTAAAATGAGATGATTGCCACTTGTTATTAATTTGCACAAATGTCATTTAATTTGTTTAATAGCTTTACATGTGTTAAACTCTTGCATAATTGTATTAAAAACCCTATTACAAAGATAATTATATCTTATATTTATGTAAATGTGAATTTTGTAATTTATTTACATACTACTTATGTTTACAAATTATTCTAAATTTTAGAGATTATTTTAAAAAGATTTTATTTATAACTTTATATATTTATAACCATTTCATAATAAGCATTTTAAAAGAAAACAAAACAACGCTTTAGTTAAATCCTTTTTAAACTATCATATTTTTAAAACAACAATTATCTTATATCTTGAAAACAAATGAATTAATCTTTGAATTAACCTTTGAATATATAAATTTCTAAACAAAGCTTTAAATTACTATTCAAAATTATCAATAGATTGAATTAAATTTCAAAACAACTCAAACTATAACATATACATACATATATATTATAATTTGAAAGTTTATCTTTAATTTAAAACAAAAACTCTTCTATTCACAATATATATCAATGTATATATTATAAACAGAATAAAAATTTAATTAGTTCTTATCAAATTTAAATTGTCAGAAAGATATTGATTACTATTAACAGATTAAATATTTATTAACCTTTAAAAGATTAAATTATCCAATTTTAAATTAAAATTATAAAGAAAATTATCAAAACATTAAATTACTAATACAGATTATTAAATTGTTATTGCCCAAATTTCCGAGTCGTTACAGGTTATATAAGCAGGATTTATAGATTGAGGAAATTAATTTAGTTCACTTTAAATTAATTAGAGATGGAACTAATTAATTTAATTCATTTTAAATTAATTATAGTAGGATTAAGTAAATCCTTGCTTACGTATGGATGATATGGTTTAACTTGAATGGTTTGAATCTCAGGTATGAGATTAGTATTGTGTGATATGGATGCATTGGTTGCATTGTGATGATAATATGAATTATCTATTGGTGATGATAATGTAGATTATCAATTTGTGATGATAATATGGATTGCATGTTTGTGATGATAATGTTGATTATCTATTGTGATGATGTGAATTATCTATCTGTGTGCATATAGATAATTAAACTAAATTGTTTTAAACTTAAAACAACTTGAACTTAAAAGACATGTTTTGGACTTGAGGAGACCGGGATCGAGTTTCCATATTTGGATATCTGAAAACCACATCGATCCAAATTAACGATAGGTCGTGAATCTCAAGTGAAGATGAAGATTCAGAGTGCAAAGTTATCGTCGTTAACTCTGAGGGTGGTTCCAAAATAAGTGTAATGAGATAATGCCTTCGGTTTCGTTCAAACCCGGAACGAACTTGTAAACTTGTATGGATTGTATGTTTTCAGAACATCGTCAGGTGAACGATGAGCATTATAGGAGATGTGTCCTCTAAAGGTAACCGTAGCCTCAAGCCCCATCAACCGGGAATGGCTAAAACAAGGGAGGTGCAGCAAGGCTAAGTAGGTCATGCCTAAGTAGGACGAGATTTTCCCCTGTCTAGAAGTCCCTTTTATTCGGCTGTGCGGGGCGGTTGATTCACGACAACTGCCGGGGTTGTCTTGTTCGGGACAGTCCAGTAAGGGATGCTTCCGGCCTTGTGTTGCAGGGGAACAGGCATACTCCTCGGTACGGTGATCTAGGCCACGTACTGTGACGGACGGTACCCCAGTAGCCCTGCCATTATATAGAATCCAAAATCCAATAAGTGTCGTATGTATTAGTTGTGCCCAACTATGTTGGAACGTGAGATGTAAGCATTCCAGCTATTTCTGTATTTTACTTGAAAACCCTAGACCCTATTATAATATCACCGGATTTCCTTTCAAACATTTTGATTAGCGTAAGGTAAAAACTTTTCCATGTTTATGTGTGGGAAGTCTTACGTGATACCTTTCTTTTCAAATGGTTTTTGAAAATTAAGAAACTTTAACCTGTTACTCATACCAGACCCATGTCTGACCCGGAGTTTATTTCTGTTTTTTTTAACTCTTGGGTACTCAAATTTTTACGAGTAGCCAAGGGATTCAGGTTAGCTTTGACGAATTTTGGAGAAGCAATGGAGCAGGAGGCTTCTGCGTTGTAGTTATCTAGTATTCCGCTGTGTTGGTATCTCTGAGTCACCGTTTGAGTTGTTTTATACTGTGTTGTAATAACTTGACATGTGTTTATAACTGTCTAGTATGTGATGTATAATCTGTGTAACTTTGATAGTTGATGTATATCTATGTAATACTTTTGTTCTTAATATAATTTATTCGTCCCGCTGTTGGGATTCTGTTGTTGTTTCTTCTTTTCTTTCTCTTTCTATCTCTTTCTTTCTTAATTCATGATACGTCTTTCTGGTTAGTGGAAGACGGGTCTTGACTGTTGGTATCAGAGCATTAGGTTGAGTGAATACCTAGGCTTTGGAGTGGTGTCTATCTTGAGAGAGCGTATTTGTAATTATATATATATATATATATATATAGCTATTTCTACCTATCTGTTGGGTTACCTGTTTGGGTTTTTCCAATATAGGTTATAAAGGTAGATAAGGTAGTGTTGTGTGTAACACGACTACTACCATTGGTTGGACTTTGAATGTTTGAAGTTGGAAGTGTATCAGACGAGACTGTAGACCTAATACTGTCTCGAGTGAGCTTTGCTGTGATGAAAGGATTTCATCGATCTCTGAAGGTAACCTATAAAGGTTCAGAATTTATCTTTGAAGTTGGATGAGTTGAGTTTGGATCTGTCGGTTTAGCAGAAGTGTGTGATGATATTTTGATACGTTGGGAAGTAGTAGTTGCGTGATGTGATGCGGTGAATATGGATGTCTCCGAAGATGTTTTCTTTGGAACAAGTTTTAGGAGATATGTCTGCTTCGGTGATGTGGCTGAGTTCAGCTAGTTGTTGTGTTTGGCTTTGAGGCCTGAGTTTCTCGAAGAGCTTTGGAATATGTAGTCCTTGGCTTTGGTGTCAGCAGTTTAGCTCGGAGTGTTGTGTGTGCTAGCAGGAAGTTCTTCTGGCTTAGCAGTTTCTGAAGGAGGAGTTCAGAAGCAGCAGAGTGGATCTGTTTCTTCAATGGATTGGCTAATTAAGTGTAAGCTGTTCTGTTTGGTAAAGAGAGAATAATTTTCTTTGGGAATTGGTCGTGATGGATCGCAAAAGTGACTTGCGATTGTTTGAGTGATCTCTTGGGTTACCATAGATTTTCTGGATGTCTTCTGAGAAGTCAGAAGTTTGTCTGTATCGGGAGATTGAGTTTTCTTATCGATCGGATTCTAGGAGTGTTACAGGTGGAGCAACTAGTAGAAGGATGGTTTCTAGAGATAAGGTTTGGCGAAGCAGCTCAGGATTGGTGGAATTTATGAGTTTTCTTTATGGATCTGTTGAATCATATTCTGCGATGTGTTGTCCGGATTGTGCTCGTGTTCACCATCAGCATTTCTTCTATTCCAGATCAGAGTTGTGCAGCGGAAGCAGTTTGGGAGTGTTTCTGTGTTGTCTTTTCCGGATAGAAGAAGTGAGTTTGTTCTTCTGAGGTTTGAAGAGTAGAGTTGTGTATTTGGTTTTGGATTGATCTTGAGGAGATCATTGGGTAGGGTTATTTTTGGTTCTGTTTGTTTCTAGAGGCATCAGCGAAGGTTGAGGTGATCAGTAAGGGTGTAGGCAGCTCAGGATCGTCCGGAGGAATTTGGATTCCGGAGTCGGAGATTTGTTTTGGGATCTCTTCTGTGTTTTGGTTGGATTGGTGTTGGTTTTCAAGAGTTGAATTGCCAGTTGGATAATTGGATTTAATGAGTTTCACGTATCTCTAAGGGAGTACGTGTATGAGCTATCTCTGGTTGTGGAACCAGCTGTTCAGGAGGCTTGGTGGTTGAGTCAGACTCGTTTGTAGTCTGATATCCTATTTAGTTCTGTTGACCTAGATGAGAAGGAGCTCTGTAGCTTCGTAATTTAGATTGTTTGGATTTTGTAGAGCGAGTATCCCGGTATATATACATATTTGGGGAAACTCGAGAAAATTTTATCCCGAATTTTGTCTGGATGATTAAATTTGTTTCATTAGATAAATTGGTTGCTCTGGTTGTTAGCATATGATTGATATATGCTTGTGTTGTTAAATTAAATCTTAAATGAGATTATTAAATTACATTTGCTTTTAAATTTCGGGGACGAAATTCTTCTAAGGGGGGAGGAATGTGATATCCCGGAAATTTTGGCAATATCAATTTAATAATCTGTATTTAAAATTAAACGAATTTGATAAATTCTGTTAATAAAAATTAACTTGATTTAATAATCCAATTAAATAAATGTTTAATTGGTGAATTTTATCTTTTAAAAACTAATAAATTGCTTTCTATTTATAATGTATATATATATATATATTTATATATATTATAGATAGATAATTTTTTATTGTAGATTAATAAACAAATAAAATCTTATTTTTAAATTCTAATATTCATTTTGATAATTTGGAAATTATTATTTTATTTAATAAATAACTCTTCAAAACTATTTAATAAAATAACTATTTGGTTTTAAGATACTTAAATAAAATGTTTTAAATTGTGTAAATATATTTTAAAGCATTGTTTAAATTTTAAATAGGATAAAACAAAAGTTTATTTTATTTTCTTTTTGAATATAGCTTAATACTTATAATTTAAAATTATATATGAAAATTTAGAATACCATTTATATATTAAACATTAATGCATTTAATTAAGATAAATAAGATACGTAATTTATAATTTCTTTTATAAATTATTATATTAATAAATATGTTATTTTCAAATAATAGTAATAAATGTATAAATATAGATAAATTTTAAAGGACAATACTATTATTGTTAATTTAAGCATGTTAATATAAATTAGTTTTAAAATGGAATTTTTAAATGTATGAATAGCATTTGAATTTGAATTAATTTTGAAATTCAAATGAATAAACATATCTAAACCTTGTAGGTAAGCTTTCATTTTTATATAAATTGTTTTATTCCATTATCTTCAAAGAGGAATGCACATATACATTTACATATGGAAGTAATTTATATATATAAGCATTTAATAAATAAAGAAAGAGTTTTATTTACTTTTAAAATATATAAAAACAAATAAAACAATTCTTAAGACACATGTTAAAATAGTAAGTGTTATAATGACATGTGTTAATAAATAAATTGAATAAATGACAAACGTTAGTTCTTTGACATGTGTCCTTTTATTTTTAATTTTCTTTTAATTTTTAATAAATCAATTACACTTATATATAAACATGTTTTCTTCAATCTTTCCATTTCTAGTCTCCATTTTTTTTCAAAGTTTAGAAGAAAATTTCAGCTGAAACAAATCAGTAACAAACTGTCAAAAATCAAATCAATATCCTATAATTCATTTTGAAAATCAAATCTAAAACTCTTTCTCAATCAAAAACCTGAAAATCAAATCTATAATCAACATCCTCTGCAAAATCATTTTCCTTCAATCTGTTCTAAAGGCCTGTAACAAGATTTCAAACCAACCTGCAAAGCATTTTTAACATGTAATTTCATCAACCTGAGATCTGAAGCAAGTTCAAGTTTCTTTAGCCTGCGTGCAAGTATAAAACAACAACAAACACTCAAGTTTTTATCAGATTCATAGAAGTTATGGCATTTCAGATTAAAGATTGCAAAAGCAGCTCAATTTATGATCAAGGAAGTAAAAGCTTTCAAAATAGTTTTCAAAATATAGGCTCTGTCCTCATTGTTTCAGGTGAGTAACTTCACTAATTTAAAAGACTAAGTTTTAATTTGTTGCATGTTTTGCCCTGAATTAAATATGTTTTGTGTGGATGTATATTAATAGATTTCTTTGCATTTTGGATGTATAATATATGCATGTGTGTGAATGTCTGTAAATATCTCTGTTTACAGTTTAAAAAAAAAGAAAAACATTCAAGCTTTGTTTTAAATTTCTTTACCTCTGGATATAGATACTATTAGAATTTATGTTATAAACAAAAAATTGTATGTTTAATCTTAAATCAAGGTTTAAAATTTTTTATTCGAATCAAATTAAATTAGATATTGCACAGGAAATCAAAATGAACAGGGGGGTTTAAGTTTTGGGTAAATTCAAACTCTTGTATTCATTAATTTAGGATTTAAATATGAATTCTTATACAAAATCATGACTTTTAAAAATCAAATCACTAATTTAATGGTGGATTGAAAGAGCAATTTTGGTTATATTGGAAATTGGATTTTGGGGTTTTGCTGATGCCCTCGAAGGTCAGGGAGGTCATGGTTGCTTCTAGTGATGGTGGAGGGAACAGTGATGATGGAAAAAATGTCGGGGTAGTGATCAAGAAAATGTGGTGGCAGCGGCGGCGGTTATAAGTTTCTAAACCTAGTTTTTGGGGTAGTGTAATGTTTTGATCGGCATAAAGGCTACAGGGGATCGAGTGCTTCTATTTTTGGGGAGATGGATGCTAGGGTGTTGAAGAAGAGAAGGTCGGAGTCCCATAGCCTCCGATGGCCGGAGGAGGGGGAATGAAGGTTTTCCAGGTTTGGGATTGAATGACGATTCATGTTCCAGTTTTTGCCAGGTTTTGGGATTGGGGAACTCGAATTTGATTTCGAGTAGATGATGATTTTTGGAGGATCGCGGTGTGTTCCAGTGATGATCGGTGACATGCTTGATATCTTGGTGGTGGCCGGAGGTGGCCAAGACCACCGTGCATATGCACGGTAAAGAAGAATGGTGTCAGGTTGATGTTTGGGTTTTGCAGTCTTTTTGTACTCGAGTCATACTCGAGTAATTCGAGTTTCTGCTCGAAGATGATCATGGTTTTGCTAAAAGTAAAACAGGGGGGCTCGGGTATTTTTATTGGTTTCAGGTTTCCAGAGAAACTTGTTTTTCTCTATTCAAATTTTTTTTAAAATCTGAAGCAAGATTTAAAGCAGAATTTAGAACTTAAATTTAAAGTATGGTTTTAATCTGAGTTTTAATTCCAGTTTTAAAATTTAATTTAAACTTTATAATTTAAAATGTTTAAACAACTATAAAAGAGTTTAAATAAATTGGAATTTAAAGATGAAGCTTTAAAATTTAAAATAGAAGATTTCAACATAAGTTTAAATCGGGAAACAAGATCGAATTTGAATCATGTTTGTAAATAAAAGAAGTTTTAAAAATTTTAAATGTCTAAACAACATTGTATGTTAAAATATATTTTAAATATGATTTGTATTTTAAATGGATTTGGATTTAAATTCCTTTGAACTTCTTTATTAAATAAGGAATTATTTAGTAGAAGTTTTTTAAAATGTTTTTTAAAATGTTTTTAAAACTTTGTTAAAGTTAAGTTGGTTTTCATTTTAAATTTTAAATTTGAAATGAAATTTGGAAATAAATTTTAAAGTAAGTTGGTTTGAATATTGCTTTGTTAATGATAATGTAAGCATTAATAAGAAATGTTTATATTTTAAAATAAAGCAAAGATATAATGATTTTGATTATTTAAATTAGTAAGGTAATTAGATGGTTAATTTATTTATTTATTTAATTAAGTAAGTAAGGATTTTGAAACTAATTAATTAAGATTGAAGTTAATTAATTAGGATTAATTAATATGGAAATAAGATCATTAATTAAATAAGTTATGATTTTAATTAATGATTAGGAATTAATTTATAAGGAGATTAAGATTAATTAAGTTAAAAACTTAATTAATTAAACAATTAGTGATTAATTAAATGATTATTAAAGATTAATAAATTTGTGATTAAAAATGATTAATTTAGGTTAATTACTTAAGAAAGGTAATTAAGGAAATTGTTGATAATTTAATGAAGGTCATTAACTTGGGATTATGTATTAATTAATTTAAGTGATTAATTTTTATAATTAATTAGATTAATTAAATTTGATAATCATTATGGTATTTGGTTAAGTATGATTACTTTGTGAAGGTAATTAAAGTTATTAATACTCATTGTAATCAATTAATTTATTTGATTAGTTTAAATTAATTAATTAAGATTAATTAATTTAGAATAATCATTTGATGGGTTGATAAGCAATTAATGAAGGATAATTACTTAGAGAAATAATTAAGAGGAGTAATTACTGGATGTTAATTATTGAAGTATGGAAGAGTGAGGTTAATTGGTTGTGTAATTATTGTGGAAGATAATCACCTTGTGAAGGTAATTAATAATTAGTTACTTGGTTTAATTAATTTAAGCAACGATTGATTAAGTCATTTGGAAAATAAATAAGTAATGTAATTAATTAAGGGTAATTAATTACTAATAAAATTGATCAAGGATGAATAATAATTAACTAATTATTAAATATAATTTATTTAGGGGTAATCAATTTACACAATGTAGTAACTAAGAATAATTAATTACTGAAGTTAATTAATCAAAGGTGATTAATAATTTAGGGTTAATTACTTAATGAAGTTAATTAATTTAAATGTAATTAGGAATCATTAATTAATATAATTAATGATGTAATTAGGGATATAATTAATTGAGATTAATTAATTAATAATAA
Organism: Allium cepa; assembly: GCA_030765085.1. NCBI lineage: Eukaryota > Viridiplantae > Streptophyta > Magnoliopsida > Asparagales > Amaryllidaceae > Allium > Allium cepa. The sequence goes on from CM060946.1 coordinate 178,801,073, forward strand.
GCGATTAAAGTAATTAATTAGTGTAATTAATTAAGCATTAATGTGATTAATTATAATTAATTAATTAATGAAGTAATTAAAGGTTAATTACTGTATTTAATTAAGAATAATTAATTTGTGGAATTAAGTACTTGAATGTAATTAAAGGATGATCAATCAAGGGTGATTAATCAAGAATGATTAATCAAGAATGATTAATTAGTGGTTAATTAACTAGTTGATTTGTTTGTAATCAATGGTTATATAAGAAGGATTTATAGATTGAGGTAATTAATTTGATTCACTTTAAATTAATTAGAAGTGGAAGTAATTAATTTAATTCATTTTAAATTAATTATAGTAGGATTAAGTAAATCCTTGCTTACGTATGGATGATATGGTTTGCCTTGAATGGTTTGAATCTCTGGTATGAGATTAGTATTGTTTGATATGGATGCATTGGTTGCATTGTGATGATAATATGAATTATCTATTGGTGATGATAATGTAGATTATCAATTTGTGATGATAATATGGATTACCTGTTTGTGATGATAATGTTGATTATCTATTGTGATGATGTGAATTATCTATCTGTGTGTATATAGATAATTAAATTGAATTATTATAAACTTAAAACAACTTGGACCTAAAAGACACGTTTTGGACTTGATGAGATCGGGATCGGGTTTCCATATCTGGATATCCGAAAACCACATCTATCCAAATTAACGATAGGTCGTGAATCTCAAGTGAAGTTGAAGATTCGGAGTGTAAGGGTTATCGTCGTTAACTCTGAGGGTGATTCCAAAATGAGTGTAACGAGATAATGCCTTCGGTGTCGTTCGAACCCAGAACGAACTTGTATGGATTGAATGCTTTCAGAACATCGTCAGGTGGACGATGAGCATTCTAAGAGATGTGTTCTCTAAAGGTAATCATAGCCTCAAGCCTCATCAACCGGGAATGGCTAAAACAGGGAAGGTGCAGCAAGGCTAAGTGGGTCATGCCCAAGTAGGATGAGATTTTCCCCTGTCCAGAAGTCCTTTTTATTCGGCTGTGTGGGACGGTTGATTCGCGACAACTGCCGAGGTTGTCTTGTTCGGGACTGTCCAGTAAGGGATGATTCCGGCCTTGTGTTGCAGGGGAGCGGGCGTACTCCTCGGTACGGTGATCTAGGCCACGTATTGTGACGGGCGGTACCCCAGTAGCCCTGTCATTGTATGGAATCCAAAATCCAATAAGTGTTGTACGTATTAGTTGTGCCCAACTATGTTGGAACGTGAGATGTAAGCATTCCAGCTATTTCTATATTTCACTTGAAAACCCTAGACACTATTATAATATCACTGGATTTCCTATCAAATATTTTGGTTAGCGTAAGGTAAAAACTTTTCCATGTTTATGTGTGGGAAGTCTTACGTGATACCTTTCTTTTCAAAAGGTTTATGAAAATTAAGCAACTTTAACCTGTTACTCACACCAGACCCTTGTCTGACCCAGAGTTTATTTCTTTTTTTTTTAACTCTTGGGTACTCAAATTTGTACGAGTAGCCAAGGGATTCACGTTAGCTTTGACGAATTTTGGAGGAGCAATGGAGCAGGAGGCTTATGCGTTGTAGTTATCTAGTATTCCGCTGTGTTGGTATCTCTGAGTCGTTGTTTGAGTTGTTTTGTACTGTGTTGTAATAACTAGACAGGTGTTTATAACTATCTAGTATGTGATGTACAATCTGTGTAACTCTGATAGTTGATGTATATCTATGTAATACATTTGTTATTAATATAATTTATTCATTTCGCTGTTGAGATTCTATTGTTGTTTCTTCTTTCTTTTCTTTCTTTCTCTTTTTATCTCTTTCTTTCTTAATTCATGATACGTCTTTCTGGTTAGTGGAAGACGGGTCTTGACAAGATCTTTTAAAAACACTACCCTCAAACCCCTTACATTTCCTTTTACACTTGGGAAACATTTATATACTTATCTCAATGTATAAGTATATTAACAAAACATTTTACTTTCATGCCTTGAAACAAAATCATATACTTGTCTTATCAGTATAAGTATATTTACAAACTTTTCAAAGTATTCTTCTTTCCAGATCTCATATTAAATAACCAAACATTTCATCCAAATAAAACATTCTGCTTATCCTTTGTCAAATATTCCCTTTTTAAAAGCTCATCAAATTTTATTTAACTTATAACTTTCAAAATAAAGTTAAAACCCACTTTTATAAACCTTTAAGTTAATTTATATACCTCTTTCCATATCTCTGAAATGATTTATAAACTATTTTCCTATTTTGTTCAAACTCTTTATATAAACCTTTCTACACTCCTTTATAAATATCATTTATAGTACATCATTTGTAAAACACTTAAAGTAACCCTTCCGTAAAAACCCCTTTTATAAAGAAGTTATTGCTGATAAATAACTTTACACATAATAACATAACTTGGAAATAATTTATAAACTTTAAACTCTAAGAATTTAAGTTAATTCAAAACAAACTTTACAAATTCAAAAAGAGGCTTAGCAATCCCAATGGTACAAGTTTAAATTACCATTCAATTTCAATTTGATTCCCAAGTCACTTAACAATTATTTACATAAACTATCATATATGTAAATACAGTTCATATCAAATCAGGAAGTCACACGTATTTATAACCAATTGGCATATATAAGTCCAAATAACATAACAACGGGATGGTGATCCAGCTAAATAGATGTCCAAACAATTTAATCAATTTATAGAAGAACAGAGATTTATTCTACTTAACACATGTCAACACAATCAAATCACTTACACTATAATAAAATAGTGTTTTTTCTACTAACAGATGTCAATTAATTCTCCTAATCATATGGGTTATTTAAGGGTCTAAACAAGAGATCATTTGATATGGAATCGAGTTGCTTTAAAAAGAAAAATTGATTAAAGCGCTATTTAGTTTAAAAAAATCTTTGAAAAGTTAAAAGTATATTTAATTAGCTTAAATCCTGACTAAATCTTAATTAATCCAATTTAAATAAAGACTAAATCATAATTAAACTCTAATTAGGCTTTATAAACTTGCTTAAGTACTAATTAACTTCCTAATGCAACTTGGTTATGGTTAAACCAAATTGTTTAAGAGTTAAACCCTAATTAATTAAATAACCCATTACTTAAATAAATAAATAAACGACCATTAATCTTAATTAAATAATTATTAAACATTTAATTGCTTCTTGACCTCATTAATCATGAATTAAAACTTTATAAATCAATTAATAGTCATTACTTAACTTAAGTGATGATTAACCTCTAACCACCTTCTTAATTACCTGTTGGGTGCTAATTACCTTTTAATTAACTAGTTAATTAATTATATTACAAATTAATTACTTTTCAACATTACCGATCAATTTTGAAAAATTTAGTAAACAAATTTCAAAATAATACAGAATTGAAATAGAAATTCAAACTTTTGCCAAACTTCATCCATATCGACTACCGTTATGGGTGCAGTTCGCTCTAACATATTCTTAGCGAACTGCTTCATAAATCCTTACCTTTTCATGATTTAAAGCATACTTTAGAAAGTTTTTTTCTTTAAAAATATTTTAAAACTAATGTTACAAAGTTTAATCCATTTCAAAACTTTAAACATCAAAAACAAACTTCGATTCTAACCGAATTTCATAACCGTCACAATTACACAAAATAATTAACTTTGTTTGCCAACTGTTTGCGCCAGAAATGGTCACAAACCCTAAGTGTCATGAAAGCACCAAACTATTAATATAAATCATAAATATTCCAAACAAAAGTCACAGATCTTAGTAAGCAACAAACAACAATCCAGAAATAACGAACAGAAACACAAGATTAATAGTGGTTCAGCTATCTACGGCCTATGCCACTTCAAAGTTTTATCTTTTATTGATTATCCTTGCTGGTTACAATTGATTACAGTGATCACAATGAAGTAATTTGAGTACAACAACGATGGTAAGTTGTAGAATTGAATCCGACAGAGTTTGGACGTTGAATAGCAAAAAGATCCTTATTCTGTAGGCTTCAGGGGACTATTTATAGGCGTAGGAGGCTGATATCATGCTCAAACTTCAGGAGACTCCTTCTGGCACGTGAGTGGGCCCACGTGACTGGTCCCACCAAGTTTTGACTCGATCTGTGATCGATGCGAATTGATTTTGTATCGATCAAGAAATTGTCCAATCGAGATGAAACTTGGCAAAGACATTCTTTAGCATGTACGCAAGCTGCTGTGAAAATTTCATTGCATTTGGATTAGCGGTTTAGGAGATATGATTGATACGAGTTGTGATTTTTTGACAGACCGTGTGGTTCAAATCGATTGATCTGCGTCGATGCCTTCGAATCGATCAGGGCACGTAAGCATGTGGTGACGTGTTGCGATGTTCCTGGATCGATCCAACTTGTGCGCCAAGTTGATCGAGTTACCTGTATTCAATTTCGGAGTTTTATTCGCATCAATTTCTGGTTCGCAACCATTCATTCCAGTCCTTCTTCGAATTGACTACCGATCCATCACAGCCCTCGTTCGTATCGATGAATATTGGTGTATTTCGCATCGATTGCCGCCGATACTATCGATATGAATCGAACTCGCCTGAGCAAAATGGATGCGAACAAGAACTTGCACGTTATCGATTCGAACAACTACGATGTGGAGGGACATGAACCAAACTTACCTGTGATCGATGCGAATTGGTCCAGTCCCTGATCGATACGAAGTAATTCAACCATGATGGATAGGAACTGAATTAGTATGACACTGTGGCTTTTGGATCGATAAGAAGAGCCTAACCCCATATGGAGTCGAACATCATCGATTCGAAATTAAGCGGTATGATGGATTCGAACTTGACGATGGTTCTCTGATGGATACGAATCTGATCGATTCGAAAAGGTCGTCGCCTTGGTTTTCTGATGGATACGAACAACACATTTTATCTAACTTGTATCGATCATATCTCACTCATACGAACTCCGATTAACCTAAAATTTGAAACGCTTGCTTTTATCGTTTTTCTTGTCATGTCTAGTCAATTGCAGCTCGATCAAAACTCGGACAAAATTAATCGATATTCATGGTTATCTTGCAAAGCATAGATGATATTTGTGACTTGTTATTATTGATTTTCAGTTAATTATTGGGTATCTCAGCTTTGCCAAAATGTGGGATAACACTTTGCCACCAAAACATGTCTTTTGGTAAAAGTTGTGTTTTGATCAGTCTCAAATCGAATGGAGTGAGTTCATGTTTTATTCAGAGCTTATAGCATTTTCAATCAAGTTCATGGCTGTTCGAAGCCAAATCGTTATCCAATTCTTTCTGTGGAAGTTAAGAATGAAATTCTACAGTCTCTCAGGACTATCGGTGGTCACTCCGGACCCTTGCCAAGCCCATTCCAAACATAGCGATTGAATAGAAAGATCTCATTGCACTCCGGCGTTGCTTTCCATCCCTTGCACACTGGCCCCAGCTAGGGCATATAGCGATGTCACGGTTGTTCTAAACCGATCATAGCCTCTCTGGGCTCTTGTTGGATCCTATCATGTCACTCTCTGGTGAAGGGTAAGCAGTGTTAAGTGAGTCGATCCTGTCGCTCTCCGGCGAAGCAACTCACTTCTTGCACTCCGGTTCAAGGTATTTGAACATTAAGCGATGTCGTGGCCTAAATCATAAGCCGATCATAGCCTCTTCAGGCTCTTTTCGAATCCCGAACTAATCACTCTCCGGTGAATGGGAAACGACGTTAAGTGAGTCGATCCTGTCGCTTTGGGGCGAAGCAACTCACTTCTTGCACTTCGGAACCCGCCTCTCTGGGTAGGGTCATAATGCGATCAGTTTTATGTTGGTATTTAACATTCATCCTTAAACTCTCCGGTCAAAGGTTTATTTCAATAAATTCATGTTTATTTATTAAATTCAAGTCCTAGATGTTCAATCTCAAACATCAAGAAAAACCAGACATTGCCTCTCCGAGCGGAGCGGCCCATTACCATCTCAGAGCATGCCTAGGGATCTCTCCGGTTCCCATACATGAGTAAGTGGAATAGCCGTTTATTTTTAAAATCAAATCTAAGAAAACTGGCGACCAAAGTCCAAATCCCGAACTTGGCCCTTGCCATCATAATCAATTGATGACGAGTCATGATCCCGATCCAGGATCAGTTCTGTTATATGGAGGCAGCAGTTGTTCAAGTCTTACGGCCGCAGTCTGTTCCCTAGTATATTGTGGCAATCTACCACTCCTGGCATGTTCTTCAACCTCATCCTTTAGGTGGTGGCATTCATCGGTAGTGTGCCCATCTAGCTCATGGAATATGCAATATTTTCCGTTTCTGTGCTCCCGCTCTATGGGATCTCCCCTTGGTGGTTTTCAATAGGGGAGTTGCCCCGGAGTATCAGTGTAAATCCTTTCTAGACTTGCCGTAAGATCTGTGTATTGTCTGAATCTGGGATCACGGAATTTCTTCTATTTATCAGGACCATCACGTCTATCATCCTGCTTTATCTTTCCTTTGTCTGCTCCAAACTGTTCCATGGCGGTTCCTTCGCCCTGCACAACATTTGTTTCTAGCCTTTCGGCTCATGATTCTTCCCGCCGAACGAATCTTTCAGCTTCATGATAAAATTCTCCAAGATCTTGTGGTGGATCTCTTGCCAAAGAATCTTTGAATTCAGTGCCTTCCCTAACTCCTGCCATCGCCGCCATCAAGATCATTGATGGATCCGGTTGATCTACAGAAGCCACCGTTGCATTGAACCATAGTAGGAAATCTTTTATGGACTCTCCCATCCTTTGCTTTATTGAAGACAAAGTCATCACACGCTTGGGTCGCGTCACGTGGACCCTGAACTGTCTCATGAAGCATTCTACAAGCTCGCCCCATGTTCTGATCGATCCGTTCTCTAGCCGCCTAAATGAAAGCGCAGCCAAATCTGACAAGTATAGAGGGAAGCATCGAGCCATATCTTCCTCGGATGCCCCTAGCACTTCCATGTGCCTGATGTATCTGGTAATATGTATCATTGGGTCTGACTTCCCATCATAAGGATCCAGCATAGGCAGTTTGAACTTTGGAGGGTTCCTTACATTTCTAACATTCGGAGTGAACGGACTCCGACTGACTTCTTCCAATCCTCCACTCGACAAACCTCCTCTCATGATTCGTCGCACTAGACCAATCATCCTTTCATCTCCATCTGGGGGTTGCCCCCTTGTCATGTTTCTGTCCTACCCCTCAAGTCTCGAAGGGAATTCTAGTGCATCTCTTCGTGTGGCTCGTTAGCATTAGCGTTGGCTCAGCCTATTGGGCTTCATCTATAGGTCTTTCAGTGTCTGATCCTGAGGGTCGGCCCCCAAGTCCTTGTTGATTGCCTTCAGGTTCTGCATTCCGGTCTTGAACCTGACCTTCATTGGTTTCCACAATCCTGACTCCTTGTCCTGCACTTGCAGCCGCTGTAGTTGGTCCAAGGTTCCGCGCACTCGCTGCTCTCATCTATTCAACGAAATTCTACAGCATCTGATGTTCACTCTTCATCATTCTTTCATGCATTAAATTATCCATAGCCTCCATCTCATCCCTGGTGATGTAGATCGAAGCTTGTCCTTCTCCAGCTTTAGAGGATGCCTCCTTGCTTCCTCCTTGTTGGGTTCTCTCAGCCCTCTGTCTTCTACTGGTTTGTCGAGTCATTATCTCTAAATTTGAATCCTTTACGCTTTTCAAATATGAACTTCAATCTGATGTAGCGGGTGCTAGTTCATCTCAATGAAAGCACAAAAGTGTTTGCGCCAGAAATGGTCACAAACCCCAAGTATCGTGAAAGCACCAAACTATCAATATAAATCAGCAATATTCCGAACAAAAGTCACGGATCTTAATACGCAACAAACAACAATCCAGAAATAACGAACAGAAACACAAGATTTATAGTGGTTCCGCTATCTCCGGCCTACATCCACTTCAAATTTTTATCTTTTATTGATTATCCTTGCTGGTTACAGTTGATTACAGCGATTACAATGAAGTAATTTGAGTACAACAGCGATGGTAAGTTGTAGAATTGAATCCGACAGAGTCTGTACATTGAATAGCCAAAAGATCCTTATTCTGTAGGCTTCAGGGGCTATTTATAAGCATAGGAGGCTAATATCACGCTCAAACTTTAGGAGACTCCTTTTGGCATGTGAGTGGGCTCACACGATCGGTCCCATCAAGTTTCGACTCGATTTGTGATCGATGCGAATTGATTTCGTATCGATCAAGGAATTGTCCAATCGAGCAGAAACTTGACAGAGACATTCTTTAGCATGTACGCAAGCCGCTGTGAAAATTTCGTTGCATTTGGATTAGCGGTTTAGGAGATATGATCGATATGAGTTGTGATTTTTTGGCAGGCCGTGTAGTTCGAATCGATTGATTCGCATCGATGCCTTCGAATCGATCAGGGAATGTGAGCATGTGGTGACGTGTTGCGATGTTCCTAGATCGATCCACCTTTTGCGCCGAGTTGACCGAGTTACCTGTATTCAATTTCGGAGTTTTATTCGCATCAATTACTGGATCGCAACCATTCATTCCAGTCCTTCTTCGAATTGACTATCGATTCGTCATAGCCCTCATTCGTATCGATGAATATTGGTGTATTTCGCATTGATTGCCACAGATACCATCGATACGAAACGAACTCGCATGAGTAAGATGGATACGAACAAGGACTTGCACGTTATCGATTCGAAAAACTATGATGTGGATGGACACGAACCAAACTTACCTCTGATCGATGCGAATCGGTCCAGTGCCTGATCGATACGAAGTAATTCAACCATGATATATACGAACTGAATTAATATGATGACGTGGCTTTCAGATCGATGCAAAGAACCTAACCCAACATGGAGTCGAACATCATCGATTCGAAATTGAGCTGTATGATGGATTCGAACTTGACGATAGCTCTCTGATGGTTACGAATCTGATCGATTCAAAAAGGTCGTCGCCTCAGTTTTCTGATGGATATGAACAACACATTTTATCTAACTTGTATCGATCATATCTCACTCATACAAACTTCAATTAACCTAAAATTTGATACGCTAGCTTTTATGGTTTTTGTTGTCATGTCTTGTCAATTGCAGCTCGATCCGGACTCGGACAAAATTTGTCGATATCCATGGTTATCCTGCAATGCATAGTTGATATTCATGGTTTATTATTATTGATTTTCAGTTAATTTTTGGGTATCTCAGCTTTCCCAAAAGGTGGGATAACACCAACCTCATGTCATAGCTCATGTTTGACAATCAACATATTGCTAACACCAACCATCTTCATCACAGATTGCAAGTATACATTCATATATACATGCTTACTAACTTTATAATACAACATTGATTTCCATAACCAAATCAAACTAAAATCAACCATTTAAATCATAATCAAACAACTTGATTGTCATTCAACTTATACACTATATAGTCACCGTATATGTTGACATAAATATAGTTACAATTTTCATTAAAAAAACAAGTAGTTTACTCACCAAATTTCCATAAAAGCTACCCGAACTTAAGCTAAACCTACCAACGACTCCCTAGCTTTGAAGGATAAGAGCTTTAGGTGCTAGTAACCCTCAAAAAGGGCTTTGGCCAGGTGTATGTAGGCTCGGCTAGAGGTGTGGGAGTGAATGTGGGATAGTAGCTTGAAGGTAGAGGAGCTTCGGGTTATCATTGATTTGTCAAAAATGAACCCAAAATTAGGTCATTTTTCCACTTATTTTTGGGCCACCAAATCATAGAATTTGGAAATGTAGAAAAAGGTAAAATAGTATGAATTTCTTTCCTTTATCATTTAAAAAAAGAATCACTCATTTTTGATTTTTTTTGAAGAAATTACGATCAACAGAAGATGGGTAATTTTCAGACTTCAAATTCTAGGTAAAAAAATTGCTTTGTAAATCATTGGTGTTTTGACATAGCTATGGTAGAAATTTAAAAACATGGTCAACTAGAATGTTGTAGCCATTAAAATTTCACATGATTTGAAAAAATGATAAACTCCATTTGAGTAAGTAATGATAATGAAAAGGTTGGAGGAAAGTGGAGGAAGATCGAGAAAAATATGGGCTATTTATAAGCAAGATTTCACACCTCATCATTTTGTCTAGTCGCATCACTCTCTTATATATATATACACACGCACACACACGTATATATAATAATTATGTTTAACAACATTACTCTTTTATATTTATATAATTATTATGCTTAGTCACATCACTTTTCTTATATATAAATGTAAGTTAAATTATTAATTAAAGCTAAGATGTGACAAGAGATAATGATAGTTAATGATTACAATCTAAGATGTGACAAGAAAGGATTATATATATTTATATATATAAGATTATTATTTTTAAATTGATAAATCGTCACATAACTTGCTAAACAAAATTAATACAAGATAATCTATCTTTGAGTTTATTATTATTTAGCTAATTAACTCTTATATATGTGTGTATATGGTGCACAATGACGAACGTTGCTCCCCAACAACTTTCCGGTGTCGAAATGTCGAAATTTCGAAAAACGTTCTTCAGTCACATTTTCTGTTTTTCTACGAACAATTTAATTTGGTAAACAAATTTTGAAAACCATTCTACCATCATTATTAATTAATTAAAATGAGTTTATTTTCAGAATAAAACCTAGATATTGAGTATTTAAAATTAATTAAATATTCACTATCAAAGTAGTGAAATTCTGAATTGTTACAACTATAGTGTCATACGTACCAATATGAATTAAAAATAATATTTTACGATTCTCTAATACATGAAATACGGGTCTTTACATTCTTCATCTTTTGGGAATTTTGCCCCAAAATTTTCCAACATAACCAAGGCAAAGTCATCCATAGCTATCATGTATGGCTAATAACTGCAAGCAATAATATCAAACATCAATATGCACACATAAGCAAGAAATAGTATCTACCTCTACCTAAGCATGCAGGATACTAAACAACCATATATGATATGGGAAGTGAAAGTAAATGCGATATACAGAAAACATCACCAAGTAAAAAGCTCCAGATAATCAGTCCTCCTTCTCTCCTCGATCACCCAAGAACATTCGCCTTTGCTCTCACTCCTCTAAACCTTCACCAACTCCACTGTCTTCCTCCTAAGCTGCTTCATATCTTACCATACAATACGAAGCCCATAAGATCTCGAACCTTCCGGTTCAATGTCAATATCTTCAAGTTGATTCGATTCGACTATCATATCTGAGCCAGGCATGAAATTCTAAAGATGAGAGACGTGGAATACTTTGTAGATGCCTTCCATCTTCTGAGGTCTGTCGACCCTATAAGCTAGGTTCCCAATCCTTTAGAGTATCATAGAAATAACAATGAATCTCGGCACCAACTTCCACTTAGTAACGAATCGAACGACATTCTTCGACATTCTTCGACAGAGAGATCTTAATAAACCCCACATCACCAATAAAGAACTCTATATCTCACCTTCCATTATAAACGTAGTTCTTCTGTCTATCCCGAGCAACTTTCAATGATTGTTGAATGACTTGATCTTCTCTGAAGTTTCTCTAACGATATTTGGCCCAGTTATCAGTTTTTCATCCACTTCCCACCAACATGAAGGATCATTGCATCATCAACCATATAATTCCTCAAATGGTGCCATACTAACACTGGACCAATAGCTGTTGTTGTATAACTCTACTAAATGTAGGTGATTTTCCAACAAGTCGCCAAAGTCGAGAATACAAACTCGCAGGGGATCTTTTAAGATATAATTCACCCTCTTGTTATTCCCATCAATTTATGGGTGGTAAACTGTAAAGATGGGGTTTTTCGACCATTAAAAATGATATTTGCACTTCCACTATATAATAGTCGAGTTCCGGAAATAGCAGTTCTTTAGGAGTAAAGAAGAAGAAGGTAGAAGATAATTGAACACGACAACACAGAATCTCACAATCGCAGCGGAACAAAATATAATATGTAATAATAGATTTTTATACAAAAGGATATGTAATTGTTTAATACTTATAATCATCATAGTACAACAATCACTACATCAATCTGAACAGTTATAATACTTGTCCGCATTTAGAGGAGAATATTAATCAAGTAGGAAAGTGCGTCTTTATCATTCAACTCATCCCTTGAGCTCTATAGCATCCTACCTTGAATATGTAATACTCGGTCTGACCCGAGCATTACAATAAAATAACACCTGAGTCAGTATGCAAAAACAGCGTGAGAATAACACACCCAATTTGAATTATTAACTTTTATCAAAATCCTTTGAAAGCAAAGGTATCTAGGAAGACCACGTCACACATAAACACGATGGGTTTTTACCTTATGATAAACAAAACATTTTTATCAAAACCGTTTGATATTATAATAGTGTCTAAACCAAGTAAATTGAAATGGCTGAAATGAATGCATCTCATGTTTCAGCATAGTTAGGCACAATCAAAACCGTACGGCATTATTAGAGATTGGATTCCATATAATGACTAGGCATTGGGGTACCACTATCACGGTACACTTCTAGAAGCATGTACCGAGAACCTAGTCGGGATCCCCTGCAACACAAGACCTGTCCTATCCTTAACCTAGATAAAACTGAATATGTTATCACCCCGGTGTTCCCACCCTTACCGAGATCTCTTTCACATGCACCGTGTCCACATAATATAATATATTCGAGGTTATCTAGAAAGGTGATAAAATAGCCTAAATGGTGTGACCCACTTAGCCTTGTTGCATACCCCTTAGATTTCATCCATTCCGGCTGATGAGGCTAGTGGCTATGATTACCTTTCAAGAATAATTTTCACTTAGAATGCTCATCATCCTCCAATTACGATGTTCTGATAGCATTTATCCATACGAGTTGTCCTCGGTCTGGGCAAACTGAATCATTATCTTTAACATCTTCACGATACTAATTTGCAACATTCAAACCGGATCGAAATGGTTTTCAAATAATTAAATTTGATCCCGGCCTCTTCGAAATGATTAACGAAATTGGCTAAAATTGGTAGTCGGTTATTTAACTCTCAGTATGATATCCATTAGCAATAACTAGGCCATTATTTGTAATTTCTTCCAAACTACTCATTTTGGAATATCTTTATAAAGATATATGTTCAATACTTCAAAAGTTGAAAATGGTCTCAAATTCTTATATTCTTAACGAAATATTCCCACCCATTCCAATACTTAGGATATTTTTCCCCACTTCATTTATATTCACACTTAGGATGTATTCAATCTATTTCCTTACTTCCTATTTTTCGAAATCATTTACAATTCTATTTGTAAATTCCTTTACAAGTTTATAACGAATCCTATAAATTTCGAAATTCCTTAATTAATTCCCTTTAATAATTCCAAAGCCAATTATACTTACTTATAATTCAAATTTACCTTCCTACTTCTTTTATGAATTCTATTACATTTTTCTTTGAAGTTCACTTTTATTTAACTACTATGGAAATTTCCTTACTTTTCTTCCCAATTCCATTTTGAGGATTTTCTTGTGATCTCATCTACTGAATAACCCATTTTCAAATTTTCGAGATGGTTTATAATTAAATTTAAAATATTACAAAACTCTATATATATAATAAGTATTCTAAAGAACAATAATATTAATTTATTTTTGAGACACGTTCAAATGATTTTCTAAAAATATTGAAATACTCTTTATACATCACTTTTCAAAAAAGGTGTAAAAATTGCGATCTATTAAAATATATATTAAGTATTTAAAAAAATTAACTTCCGAGGTATTTAAATATTTACTGACTTTAAATTACCTAGTTTAATTAATAAAATTCTCCTTTTTAAAATTAAAACTTATCTTATTAGTAAAAATATATTTTTAAATCTCAATAACCAAATTTTAAATTTATAAATCCCTTTCGATTTCCGCCACATCACTTCCTTTTCGGTCTCCATAACCATTATCAGTTCAAAAATAGTATCCACTATTTTCTCTCACCCTGTTCCTTTTTCAAACATAAATTATCCCTGTAAAGTAATATTTCCAATTTATCATCTGATATCAATGTCCTTTTTTCTATAAACACCTTTTTTAAATTTTTATGACTCCCTTGAGTTTCACTAAAAATAATCTCATTTATAAAAATTCCATTTTATAAATTCCATTTATTTTTGCCAATCTATTTTAATCGATTTCAACTTCTTTCTATATTCCCGAATATTACTTAAAAATACGGTCTCAAAAATTTCTTGATATAATTTATTTTAAATTCTTAATTTAAAATATTTTTACAGCATTATTTAATACGATCAAAAATCGATTTATTTCTAATTCAACTCAATCCCTTTTAAATAATCCATATTCGTATATTAATAATCTCCTTTTAATTCTTTAAAAATTAAAAATAATTTTTATGGTATTTAATATACCAAAGTTAATTCCTATGCCATTATAACATTTAAAAATTTACAATACACAATAATCGAACAGATTATTCAATCGCATCACATATTCATATATATATGAAAAAACACTAAATATATTTGAGGAATCCAATTGGATCCCTCCATCATGCTTTCCCTGCATCCACAGATGTTAAGCAATAACAAATTACCAATCCCACTTCGAGGGGGATATCGCGATATATGGGGTCATCGGCTATTATACGGGGTGCGTAGGGTCTCATCTACTATAGTGGGCGGGAATATCTCTCCAACGACTAATATATATACTACTATATATATATTAAAATAATCCAACAAATAATTTAAAATTTATCAATCCAATCAGCATCCAATAGTTTAAATTTAAACATTTAAATGTGGTAGTCCAAAAGAGTGAGAAATTTTTACCATGATTTCATTTTGCTAACGTTCTAATTAAATTCTTTAGCATAGAGTTCCGCAATTCCAAACCCCACACAGTTGCATCCATTTGATTTAAACCTTGTATGGCGAGTTATAAAATTTACAAGTTATCGACTAATTAAATTACACTAATTATCTTGGTAACTAATACCATTTTTTTAGAACAATTCTCACCATAACACTCCTAGAGCATTCACCATGGCCGACTCCTCCACTCTGCATCGTCTGAAGCTAGCAACCTCTTCATCATGGCCATCAGAAAACACTACACCATTCACTTATATGACCAAAAAACCCTCTGGATTATAGCAGCACGAATCGTCATGTGATCTTAGAGTATCAACAGGTCTGTTCTTCAACTACCCAGGCACGGCACTCCTACTGCCACCAAGTCGCGACCAAGACTTCATCCTCTCCTCCGCCACCAGTTCAGGTGCGCTCGACTTCCACCATTGCGACCATCAAGTTGAACCGCCATTCCAAGACTCCATTCAAGTCGCCATTTTCCATTTGTCTTTAATTGCCAGCGACAAATCTCCACCATCGTGGTCCACGTCTTGCTCCCCTAGCCATGTCGTCGGCGAAGTCTCAGTCAATTCGAACGCGATTTCAAATCACGTGATTCTTTGGAATTTTTTTGAATTCGATTTGATTTTAGACTAAAAGAAGGAAAGAAGGAAAATATGATTTAACATAGGAGTGGGAAGCGTAATGAACACGGTAGGCTGAAAGGATAGAAACGACGCGTATGAGTTGAATTTAAATTTTATAATATAGATTTATTAAAAAATATCTCGTTTAATGTGACTTAAAATTTCATGCCCTGTCGAGGCGAGCCGCTAGTCGTTCATAATGTTATACCCCTATTTCGATCATAGAGGAAAAGGTTTCGAGTCCTAATTTGATCGTATGGAGAAGATAGCTTTTTGGATCCAATTATTATATTGAATTTTCGATATTAAATTCAACGCGTTTATATACCGTACGACCAAACGATAACTCCAAACACTACGAAATTCGAAAATCCGATAATAATACACTATTACGGATCCAATGGAACTGTTTCGCCGAATTCCGAGGCTGTACCCAGATCGCTATTTAAATGTGTCAATTAAATTGACGATTTTAAAAATTTGCGAAATCGCTTTAAAGTTCATGTTTTAAATCTTACTAACTAAATAATAAATCCTAAGTTCAACATTTAAAACCAATTAGATATTAAAATTAATTATTGAAAAATTTGGGTAGTTACATTCCTTCCCCCTTAAAAGAATTTCGTCCCCGAAATCGCAAAGTCGGGGAAAATGCTCCAAACCCATTACCCTTTTCAAAACTCACTTAGTTAACTTGCTATTTCATTCTTCTAATCTTTTAGCATCAACTATAAAAGTTAGTTCCCATTACTAATTCAGAACCCTCTATTTCAGTTTCAATTCAAAAATCAACTTTTTAGTTAACAAAAAATTAAAAAAAACAAATTCTAACACATTAAATTTTTGAAAATTATTGGCAGAGTCTCCCTTGTACGGAGGGCCTTTTGCAATATGACAAGAGAGATAAAAATGTATACATCGACCCACATGGTCAGAAAACGAAAATATATATCAATATTCATGTATTTGTTGTATTAAATCCGAAAACGTACCTTATTTTAGCATTTTTAAGCATTATTAAGAAAGCAAGTTACTTCGTATGCAAATACACAACAAAAATCTAGTCCGACAGCCTTCGGTTACCTGTACCTACTAAATCTAAACCATGTAAATACCAAGATATGAAAGTTTAATAACATTTCATTCCTTTAACTAACTTTACACATGAATTTCATATACAACATGCCAAATAAAGAATTTTAAGCAATTATAAGGTTTCTTACTAATTTAATTACTTCCACTTGATCCATATTCCATTTTATTCAATCTGAAATGCTTTACAACCCAATTTATTAGCACTCAACTCATATTTAAACCAAATAAACTCATATCTATTTCAAGTTGATTAAAAATCAATTTATTTTCCTCCTATTAATTCATAGAATTTTATTTACTTCCATTTATGCCAAACGTTAACTTTCCATGCAAATTCGGCGATGTTTGTTTAATAAAATTACCATTTCAGTTTATTGGAATTTTAAATTGATTGCAATCAATTTTTATTCAATTCTATTCCATTTCAAATTTATTTATGATCAACTTCATTCTCGCATTCTTTTAAAATAATATTCAATGCTATATTAAAATTTTCACACCCATATTGAATTTATTTATAACTTAAGCCATTTTATTTGAATCAAATTCCATTTTATTTGATTACATTCAACATATATTTAATCAGCTTATATATAAGTCAAATTTTTATTTATTACTCAAGTTCTGTATTTAACTTCAGTTTCAGTCCATAATCCATTTTGTTTAATCAAGTTAATTTCCATTCCAATATTAAATTAACCAATTAATTTATCTAATTAGTTCACTTCCATTTTACAATTCAATATCTGATTTTATTTCAAAAATCACTCTATTTAATCCACTTGAGTTCAAATTTATTTTATAATCCAGGTTTAGATTTTTATTTCTTTCGTAGAAAAACCAACTATTTTATTTTGGTTTTTTCTGTTCCTCTTTTCTAATTTTTATAAGTTACACAACTTATTTTCTCGCATTTTTATCAATTTTATATTCAAGTATATTTTATTTTTAACTAAAGCTTATACATCACTTTATTGCTTAAATATACTTTTATTCCATTAATTTTCAATTTTTATAAGCTATTCAAATTTATTTACCCAAAACCCTAAATATTCACTCAAATTTTATTCCTTTTAAATTTTTATAACTTATAGTCACTTAACATTCCACGTTTATATATTCCATCCAATATGGTTCCAAATCAAATCCAATTAAAATTAATTTCAATTTTAATTTCCTTTAACCAATATTTCCGAACCATTTTCGAACTTATTCATACTTAAATTAATTCTATTCCAAACAAATTTTATTTTTAACATATTCAATTTAACCAAGTAAGAATTTAATTCCAATTTCAAATTTCAAATTTTTCCACACTTCCTTACTTATATTTATTTGTTCCATTTACTTGCACATTCATATGCACTTTATACTTAGTTAATTCATTTTATTCTATTCACATCCAATTTCTTTTCATTCAATTTATTCACACTCCAATGTAATTCATTTAATTAGTCTACTTCACTAATTTATCTATTCCAATCACAATCAATTAAATTTCTTAAATTTAGTCCTTTCAACTTAACATAAGTTGAATTCCATTTATTTTGTATCTCAATCCCAATCGATGCCATTTCCAATCTAATTTCATTTAACTTAGCTTAAGTTAAACTTCATTCACTTTAATTACTCAAATTAAAATTTATTTCCCAAAATTCATTTTCCATATTGTTCCTTTAAAATCATTCACCATTTATAAGTTCGTACTTATTTTCTGGTATTTCCTAAAACATTTAAATAAGAATTCTAGAACTTTTTTAAACACCCGGTATTTATTTCAAATCATTTGGAAACCAATATATAGCTTTTGGGTTAAACAAACCATTTCTGTGAAATTTTTAAAGTCAAACCGACTTTATCAAAAATAATTCCTTTAGGAATTTCCAAAACCAACAATTGTTTACGAAAAAAACTCCCATATTAATTTACTATAGTACCCACTCATCACTTAGAAACTTGAAAATAGACACCGATGTTGTCGCGATCGTCATCGGAATTATTTTCCAGCAATTGTAGTGAGTTTAGTGCTATATCCCTTCCAAAATCCATTTTAAAACAATTTTATTTTGAAAATATTCCAAAACAATACTCTTATTATTATTTTTCCACATCATCTCGAAAAATACTTTTCCAAACTCCTCGGGATTTAAATTTCCAGATTCTGTTTTGAATCCAATTTTAATTATAATCCATTTGTATAATTTATACTTATACAAATTCTCTTTTAGTTATATAGACCATTTCCAATTTTATTATATTATTTGATTATAATATTATCATCCACACTCCAAATAGATATAATAATTTTAGAAAATTATTTTATTTACCCCATTTCAAAATAATACTGTGTCGAATTAGTCTATTCAAGCGTTTAGAAACCCCCATCAATATAGTTGTACAGACTGTGCCGACCAGAGTTCATAAGCTACTCAATAAATCAACCAACACAATACAAAACATTTTTTTATTCACTAACAAATACGTGCTCATATCTATTATTAAACTCAAACTCATTCTAGAGTATTACTGACTCTATCACTAATGAGTAATCCCCACCAGAGCCAAGATTCTCTCTTAATCCTCAGCTCTGATACCAAATATAGCTATGACGCCCTAACCTGAGAACCACATTAACAAAGAGTATTACTGGGTAATACTATCTGCTAATGTGGAGAATATGGCTGGTTAGGAGCGACCATCTATAGCCTTGTCTTAAATATCCATTGAATACGTCGAAAAATGCTCTATTTTTTTCTTCTAATTCAAGTGGATGAACATATCCAATAAATACTTAATACAAAGCCATAGGTGGTTATAGGATCTATTAGAACTAAATACGACTATTCAAATGTAAAACACATCACAGAACAATAGATAATCAGATATATACACATATACAGATACATCACGGTGTATACAAAATGATACATCAGATATGTGGTATGACAACCACAATATACATGAATCAAAATAATATACATATAAGAGTGGCAATAAAAAGGACTACAACAAAAAGGGAAGCAGAAAAGTCAGAAGAATAGGCTAAGTCTGTAAGGGTGCCTAACATGAAACACCTCGGTCTGACCCGAGTATAAACTACATGGGCCAGTCTAGCCAAACATATCAGTTTAAGAGAATAAGCAGTAATAAATGCATAAAAATAAGGGTAACGTTCTTCTTAAACGAGAAGGAACAATACAAAGAATAAGCATGAGTATAAATATGGTATGGTTACTTTAAGTGATGAGATTATATAACTTACACAAACATATGATCTGAAAAGAGATAAAACAATCCATAAACGCTAATACAACAACCCGCATATCATCGGTATATCACAAATCATCAATAGCGGTTTAGGGAAAATATAACTCCTAAAAAGGAGAAATCTCGAGTCCCGTCATACATTATACTTAAAGAAATCTCAAAGAAATTACCATCTCAAAAATACGCCACAAGGCAATCAAACATAATTATTCAGCATAGGAGAATATAATCCCAAATATTGCCAAAAGGCGATCTCATATAATAACGCCAATAGGCAAGTCTCAATAATAATGCCAAAAGGCAAATCTTAAATAATGCCAATGTATGCAAGTCAAATTCCCATAAGGTACTCGCCATATATATATATATATATATATATATATATATATATATAATGGGTCGAATAGCTTGCCATGAAAAAGGCAATACACTCGGGAAATGAATGAAAACAACGCAAAATTTGCCCATGCTTTTGGCCAAAACCTGCCAAGTACTGAACTCAAACTTGGTACCACGCCCAATGGCAAATAAGTTACAATGACAAATATGCCACAATGGCAAATACGCCGCAATGGAAAATATGCCGCAATGGAAAACGCTGCAATGGTAATGACCCAAAGGTCTAGTACTGGCAATACGCGGTAATGGCAAATGTGTCATAAACTCTCGGATAGGAACCCGAACAGTGTTAATGTGAGTCTCATGCCACACGTTTGCAGTAAATGGTTTACTAACTGCTAGTAAGTTTCACGCTCAAAGCGGTAAAATGTTTACCTCATCTCATCATTAAACTCGACTCGAAGGTCAAAACGATCAAACGGACAAGTCGTGAATTAATCGATAAGATAAACGCACATGTCCCATACCATGTGTTTTACCAAACTGTTTAATTCTCCTTTTCATTTGCTCAAAATTTGAAAAAATGTGTAATTTATATAAAAAATAATTTACTTTAGAAAACAAGCTTTGAAAACTAATTCTCAAAATCAATTTGAAAACCCTATTGGAAAATTTCCCTTATTATAGAGTTTAAATAGATTATACACCCAAAAATAATTTAAAATATTATATAATAATTATTTTGAAACATCCATAAAAATTTTAAAAAATTATTTCAAATTTGTTTGGAAAAACCATGCTTGAAATCAAAGAAATCACTGAAAACCATCATTCAAATTCAATTCAAATTTGAACTTCAAGTTCATCAAAACTTTGCTAGCCTATTGATAGGCATCATAGCCCTTAAAATATTTCAAAAACATGAAGAAAAATTCAAAAGTAAGAAGGAAAAAGAACATAAAAACGCTTTTGTAAAATAATACCCATGTCTG
This sequence comes from Allium cepa, assembly GCA_030765085.1. Taxonomy (NCBI): domain Eukaryota; kingdom Viridiplantae; phylum Streptophyta; class Magnoliopsida; order Asparagales; family Amaryllidaceae; genus Allium; species Allium cepa. The sequence continues at coordinate 178,822,358 of CM060946.1, forward strand.
AGATCTTCTCTGGGTTTAACTTTCGGACATAAAAAGGTGGCCGAACGACGTTTGATTGGAAAAAAAAGTTTGTGTGCACACTGTAGAAAACTTCATCTTTCAAATTAAAAAAGAATCGATAAATTCCAACATAAAATGAAAATGTTATGCTGTCTCAAATATGGACCCAGATCATGTTTGTAACAGTTTAACAAGAATATGCCCAAGCCTGAAAATCCATTCTGGGTTCAAATTCCCGGCATAAAACAGAGTATCAAACGGCATCGGATTGAACTCAAAATTGATATGAATATAGTAGAAGACTTTATCTTTCAAAAAAAAGAATCATGCAATTTGGGTAAAGTATGAGGAAGTTATGACGTCTCATAGTTGGATCAAGACAGTGTTTTCACTATAAAACTTCAGGCAAAAGCATGCTCTGGATCAATGTTCGGCAGCATCATTCTATAAGTTATATTGGTCGAAATGACCTGAAATTCGATAAGCTTATAGTAGGAAACTTCATATTTCAAACAAAAAAAGAATCGATGAATTCCAGTAAGAAATGAAAGAGTTATTCTATCTCAAATATGGACTCAAGCCATGTTTGTAGCAACTCAGCAAACAATTTCTATAGGCAAAAATATGCTTTCGAGTTGATTTACTTATAACAACCCGAATATTTTACGATTGTGTATTTAAATATAGCATCGTTAGTCGAATTTAAGTCTGAAAGGTTACTTTTTGCAAACGGCCGAATTAGGACTCGATACCACTTTCATTGAGTTCAAAATGGTATTTGCGACCTTTTTGAGTATAAACATTGATATGTTTGGAGTTAGCTTGAAATTTGACCTTTGCACTTTGGACTTTGGGTTTGGGTTAGCCTAAACTATTAACTCTAGCTCCACCCCACTTCTCTTCATTCACTTTCATTTCCTAAAACCTTCGAGCTTTACATAAAAATAGGGGAAGAGAAAAAGAATTAGAATTCCTATGCCCTAGTTCCATTGCAAATCCAAGCTCTAACTCCAAATTCAAAGAGAAGCTATTGTTAAGCATCCTCTTCTTCTTCTCCAACTCATTCTACCTTCAATTTCAAAATTCCTAAACCCTAACATAGGAAATGTTTTTCTTTTAAGCTTAGATTCAAGCTTCTTGGGTTGGAATTGAAGAGTGATTGTTCTTGCCTTGGCCTATAGCTTCATCTTCCTTGTTTTTGTGTAAAAGGTGAGATTTTTATCTCACATCTATGTTTATATCTATCTTTGTTGTTAGGTATGAATTTATAACTTCCATTCATGTTCATTTCTTTTGATTTGAATTGGTTTTATGAATATTCCAATTTTTGGTGTTTTGAAATTAAATCTTTAAAAATCCTAGCTTTGATGCTTGAACATGTTTTTGGGGTGAGTCGAAGAGCCTATAGAGCTGGGTGGTCGCGTGGCATAAATCCCTAGTCGCAAGTGCTCGATCGATAGGCTCTGTGTGGAATTTTTCCCCCTTGGGGGCTAGGCTGAATACACTAGAATTTCCAGTTCAGTCGACTGAACCAGAGGGTTAGTCGACTGAACCAAACCCCGGAAATTTCCTAGGCCAGTGGCAGTCGACTGACCACTCTGGGCCAGTCAACTGAGCCTGGAAATAATGAGTTTCCAGGCATGATTCAGTCGACTAACCACTGTAGTTAGTCGTCTGAACCTGGAAATAAAAAAATTTCAGGATCTGACTCAGTCGACTGACCACCCTGGTCCAGTCTGCTGAATTTTCTATTTTTGCCCAATTTGTCTTTTGGGTTTGAGTTTCCACTTTTTAATCGATTCTTCTTTCTCCGACTAGTTGTTATCACCTTTGTTGGCTTTGATAACATCTTCTTTGGAATTTTTACGAATATCCATTTTGATGGATTTGGTATTGATTTCTTTGGATTTAATTCACGTCTTCGAAGGTGGATTTTTGGTGATTGATTGTTTCTACAATCATTTCTTTGACTTGTCACTTTGAAATACAAAGGTTTCTATATTAGTAGTAAATATTCAAACTCTTTCACAAAGTTGAATTCAACTCTATTTTCAATATTAAACTCATTTATAAAACCCTTTTCCAATCTATTAGTATAAACAAACCTTTACCTCATTCTTTCGAGAAATCCAATTAAACGAATTAGCAAAACAAGTGGTATGAAACGCTTGCGTTTACTTTGTCGGTTAATTCTTAGACTCGTTCGATTGAAACTCTTATGGAAACTTTCGAGTGGAGATTTACAGTTTGTTCGTAAATATTTAAGTTAAGCCAGTGGTTATGGGACATGAAGCTAAACTCATTTATTTACTAGCTTAGTGTAATTGACACTTCTTGATGATCGATGAAGATCATTTTGTGATTTAGACTAGCAATGTGCAATGTCTCTTTGTCTGCGAGGGAGACTAAACCCCGATTACTATGGAGCTTTGGCTCAAAATTGGTGGGGTAGCGACCCGTGGTCTTCGGGCTGTTTTGTGGAGCTTCGGCTCAAAAATTAATGGTTAGCAACCATGGAATAGCGTTCCATTTTGTGGTACACGTGTTGGTGGGCCTTCATGCTCCGGTTTTGTGATAGGCCTCCCCCTTTTTTGTGATTTCTGGATTTCTACTGATGATTCCTAGAATTTGTGTTTCACCAATTTTCGTGATTTCATTGATACGTGTTATCAATATTTGTGCATTGGTCAATTTCTGTTTCACTAACTTTTACGATTGTCATTGATATATTAGTCAATATTTGTGGTTTGGTGAAAGTGTTAAAGAATATGACATTCTTTTTAGTGCTTTGAGATTTCTTGACATATTGTATGATTTAAGTTGTTGTTAGATGTATACTTGTCACAGTATGGCATTATTGTTATCATACGTTTTTGTCACATCTCTTATTCTATCTAATTTTATCTGATATTTATAGCTAGACTGATCCGTTTATTATTTTCTTATTAAATAATACTCGGGTCAGGCCGAGATGTTACAAGTTCTCTAGCTTGACTCCTTATCAGGGATCATCATCTGCCTTTTGTCTAACTACATTAGATTGGTAGTTTTTGTTGTTATACATTTTAGATAGAGACTCCTTAATGTATACATATTCTTTTGTCTAGCACTTGTATCCATTCTTTTGTGTTATTGTGGATCTTTTTGACCACTACTCTGATGTACACTTTCATGTATTCATATCTATTTCCGCCTTTGTGACATTGATATCTGTGACTGATTTATGTTATGTTTATTTCTATATTTTCTTCTGAAGATATCATAGCCACTGTGTAGTAGCTTTGAGTTTGTATCGGCATGTCGGATTTCCTCGCATGTTATACTATCTGACCTACCGATGCTCGCACAAAGCAATTACATGGATGGTCGCTCCTCAACAACCTTACTCTTCGCGCTAGTTGACGGCATTCCTCCGTAGTGTCCTTGGCTAGCGTGAGTCTAGAGGTTGGGCGTCATAGCTTGGTATCAGAGCCAAACTTCGAGACAATGTAGAATAATTTAACAAGGATCATCATTATAAGTACATCTTAGGAGTCGTGCCCTAGGATTTTATTTGAGTCATTAGACCCATCCTATCCTATTTTCTTTGTGATGTCTTGTTTTATCAATCATGATTGTTTGATATTCATTCTGAGATTGACCTTTTTCTTCTTCCTTCTTTCTTTCTCAAAGAAGAGAAATGGTTAGACATGGCCATCCCAGTGCCGGTCAATCATGTGCTACTCCTCAAGATGGAGTATTTATGTCAGCTTAACAGCTTCTTGATCTTGTAAAGAACGCTCAAGCTATCAGACCCATTCCAGAGCCTACTCACCCAAAATCCGAATTTACACGCCTATGCAATAATTATACCAATTTGGGTGGAAAGCCGTTCAGGGGTTCCGAGGGCGTTATCAAAGTGCAAGCTTGGCTTGGAACATGGGATCGCATCTTTTCTCGCATGAATCTTATTGATCTTCATCGAGTCCAAGTGGCCTCTAGCATGCTCCAAAAAAGATCATTAGATTGGTATGATCTTCTTATTTTTGAAGTAGTTGAAGCGGATCTTACTTGGGAGCAATTTCGGGAAAGATTCGAATCACAGTTTGTGCCGGAAGCTGAAAAGGTGACTTTGGCCAGTCGTTTTATTGACCATGTTCAAGGTGAATCTTCTGTGATGGAATATGTCGCATCTTTCGAATCTCTTTCTAAATACGGGGTTGAATACATTAATACCCCATTGAAGAAGAATCAGAGATTTGTCTATGGCTTGAACAAAAATCTCAAGAAGCCACTACTTTTAAAATTGGAAGTTTTTTTTGACCAACTTATTGATATCGCTCTTCGACTTGAAGAGGCAGATAAGGAAAGTGATGTTGAATTTGTGGGTGCCAAACCAAACTTCAACAACAACAAGAAGAGGCCTAATAAGTTCAAAGGCCCTTATCCCAATAAGAAAGGGAAGCAAGTAACTTCTGTAGCAAAGACTTCTACCTCAAGTGGTGGGCAATTCTACAATTGTGGTTCTAAGTACCATTATGCAAATAAGTGTTCAAAGCCCCTTGCTTGTCGCTATTGCAAAAGTTCGGGTCATTATATATCCGCATGTCCCAAACTTTAGGGCAAGAAGGAGGAAAATCTAAATGTGGTGCAAACTCCTAGTAACACTTCTCGTGGTCAAGGTATTTCTCATTCTATCCTTGATGGCATTATTATGTTTCGTGATCAACCTATTCCAGTTCTTTTTGATACGGGCGCATCCCATTCTTTTATATCAAAAGAACTTGTTGATACTTTTTCTTTAGGTGTTGTTGCTTTAATGACTTCTTTGAGGATTGCGAATTCGGTCGGTGCATCCACAACACTCAGTTTGCTTTGTAGTGATGTCGAGATTATTTTATGTGATTTTTCTTTCCAAGCCGATTTGTATGTCATGTGTTACTTAGGCTTCAGAATGATTTTGGAAATGGATTGGCTTAACCGTTATGAAGCTCAAATCCTATGTCCTGAGCGGACTATCCATCTTCGGCATCCTCAATATTTTAAGCAGATTTCTATTGTTCTTAAAGATTCGGATTACAAATTGGCAGCATCTTTGTATTCTTTAAATCCTCATGATGACGATAATGATGATGAGGAGGATGTTATTTCTCTTATTCACATTGTTCGTGAATTTTCCGACATATTTGAGCCTGTTTTAGGATTACCACCTAAGCGAGCAATTGAGTTCAGAATCAATCTTATCCCTGGAGCTCTAGCTATCACTCATCCTCCTTATCGTATGTCCAATAAAAAAAATGAGGAGATGCGCAAACAATTATCCGAATTGGAAACGAAGCAATTTGTTCATTCTAGTTCCTCTCCTTGGGGAGCTTCGGCTATTTTTGTGAAGAAATCCGATAGTACACTTAGGCTTTGCGTTGACTACAGCAATCTTAAAGATCTTACTATCAAGAATAAATATCCTTTACCTCGGATTGGTGATCTATTTGATCAACTTAGTGGTGCTAGAATCTTTTCACGGTTAGACTTAGCAACCGGTTTTCATCAGCTTCGTATTGCAGAGGATAGCATTCCTTTGATATCATTCTGTACTCGTTATGGATCGTATGAATGTCTTGTTATGCCATTTGGTTTAATGAATGCTCCGGCTTATTTCATTGACCTTATGAATCGAGTTTTCAAAGACTTCCTCGATCGATTTGTTCTCATCTTTATTGATGATATTCTTGTGCATTCTAAAACCGAGGAAGAGCATGGAAAGCATCTTTGGATTGTGTTGGAAACTCTTAGGAGCAATCAACTGAAATCAAATTTTTCTAAGTGCCACTTTTGGAAATCTCGGGTGAAGTTTCTCGGTCATATTATTTCCGAATCCCAAAATTTCCGTGGATCCTTCAAAGATTGAAGCGGTTCAAAATTGGAAGAGACCGGAAAGTGTGACGGAGATTCGTAGCTTTCTTGGATTGGCAGGTTATTACCGCCAGTTCATAAAGGACTTTTCTAAAATTGTCGTGCCACTTACTAGCTTGACAAAGAAGGGAATTAAACACATTTGGTCGGACAAATGTGAAGCTTCTTTTCAGAAATTAAAAGAACTCCTTTCCGTTGCTCCTATTCTTATGATTCCCGAAGTGAACCAAGATTTTATTGTTTATACCAATGCTAGTCGTGTTGCTTTGGGAGTCATTCTTATGCAAAGAGAACGCGTTATTGCTTATGCTTCTAGGCAATTAAAGTCAGTCGAGACTAGATATGCCACTCATGATTTAGAGCTCGCGGCTATTATTTTCGCCCTTTGAATTTGGCTTCATTACCTTTTGGGAAAAAAATTTGTTCTCTACACTGATCATAAATCTTTGAGGTATTTATTTTCCCAAAAGGAACTTAATTTGTGTCAATAACGGTGGCTCGAGTTCCTTGCATCTTATGATCTTGATATTCTTTATACTCCCGTAAAGGGAAATTGTGTTGCCGATGCACTTAGTCGTAAGCAACAAGCGGTTGTTTCTATGATGATATCCGAATGGAATGATCTCGAGACTTTGTCCACCTGCGAGATTCGAGATCGTGAATCTGATTTATGTCCATCTCTGGCTTTATGTAGCCTTGAGGCTCATCCATCTCTTTTAGACCACATTCTTGAAGCTCAAAGGCTAGATCCCGAAGTGGATCTTCTTAGCCAATGTTGTATGGATAAAATTGATATTGAAGGCTCGAAAGACTTTGATATTGATTCTCTTGGTAGCATTCAAAAATTTGGTAAACTTATCGTGCCAAATATTAGTGATCTTCGTAAAGACATTTTAGAAGATTCTCATCGATCTAAATTTCATTCATCCCGGTAGTAATGAAATGTACGCGGATATGAAGAGACTTTATTATTGGGATGGAATAAAATTCGATATTGCTAACTTTATTAAGCGTTGCATGATTTGTCAACTCGTTAAGGCTGAGCATCAAAGGCCCGGCGGGTCTTTATAGTGGGACCAAATTTCCATGGATGTTATTGATGGTCTTCCCCGTTCACATGCAGGTCATGATAGCCTATGGGTGATAGTGGATGGACTTACAAAATTCGCCCATTTTATTCCCGTTCGGTCCAATCGGACCGTACCTCTTTTGGCCAAACTCTTTATTAAAGAAATTGCTAAATTGCATGGAGTCCCTACTTCTATTGTTAGCGATCGTGATCCATTGTTTACTAGTGGGTTTTGAAAGAGTCTTCATAAATCTTTGGGAACAAAGCTTAATTTTAGCACTGCTTATCACCCTCAGTCCGATGGACAAACCGAGCGTGTGAATCAAACTCTTGAAGATCTTCTTCGTGTATGTGTTCTTGATTTTGGTGGAAATTGGGAAGATCATATTTCTCTTGTTGAGTTTTCCTATAATAATAGCTTTCAATCTAGTATTGGTATGGCGCCTTTTGAGACACACTATGGAAGACCATGCCGATCTCCTTCTTGTTGGCTTGAGGCCAGTGAGAAGCTGGTTCTAGGTCCAGACTTTATTCGTGATTCCACAGAAAAGATTGAGCTTATCCACCATAGGATGAAAGAAGCTCAAAGTAGTCAAAAATCCTATACCGATAAACGAAGAAGGAAATTAGAATTTTCTGTGGGAGATTTTGTGTTTATTCGTATTTCACCTATGAAGGGTGTTGTGCATTTCAGTCAATCGGGAAAATTAGCACCTCGATATATTGGTCCATTTCCCATTACCGAACGTATTGGTTCCGTGGCTTATCGCCTTCTATTACCGTTTCAGTTTTCTGCTATTCATGACATGTTTCACATTTTTCAACTACGGAAATGCCTTAGGGAGTTCGATTCTATTCTTGAGCCATGTGTTGTGTAAGAAATTGAAGTTTCGTCTAATTTGACTCATGAGCAGCATCCTATTCGTATCATTGTATCGGAGGTAAAACGCCTTCGAAATAAAGATGTCCCTCTTGTGAAGGTTCAATGGTCCTCTAATCCTAAGGATTGTTCTTGGGAATCTAGAGAATTCATCAACAGAACACATCCGGACTTACTTTCTCGTGCTTCTTGAGGTGAACTTCTTATTTCAAATTTATTTTTTGTTGATATGCTTTATGGTTTCCACTTTTTAATTTCTTCTTAAATATTGTAAGGTCGCAATTTCTTTAAGGAGGAGAGTCTGTAACAGCCTACATATTTTACGATTGTATATTTAAATACTTTATTTAAATATAGCATCATTAGTCGGATTTTAGTTCGAAAGGTTACTTTTTGCAAACAATCGAATTAGGACTCGATACCACTTCCATTGAGTTCAAAATGGAAGTTGCGACCATTTTGAGTATAAACACTGATATGATTGGAGTTAGCTTGAAATTTGACCTTTGCACTTTGGACTTTGGGTTTGGGTTAGCCTAAACTGTTAACTCTAGCTCCACCCCCACTTCTCTTCATTCACTTTCATTTCCTAATACCTTCAAGCTTTACATAAAAATGGGGGAAGAAAAAATGAATTAGAATTCCTAAGCCCTAGTTCTATTATAAATCTAAGTTCTAACTCCAAATTCAAAGAGAAGCTATTGGTAAGCATCCTCTTCTTCTTCTCCAACTTATTCTACCTTCAATTTCAGAAATTCCTAAACCCTAACGTAGGTAATGTTTTTCTTTTAAGCTTAGATTCAAGCTTCTTGGGTTGGAATTGAAGAGTGATTGTTCTTGCCTTGGCCTATAGCTTCATCTTCCTTGTTTTTTGTGTAAAAGGTGAGATTTTTATCTCACATCTATGTCTATATCTATCTTTGTTGTTAGGGATGAATTCCTAACTTCTATTCACTTTCATTTGCTTTTGATTTGAATTGGTTTTATGAATATTCCAATTTTTGTTGTTTTGAAGTTAAATCTTTAAAAATCCTAGCCTTGATGCTTGAACATGATTTTGGGGTGAGTCGAAGAGCCTATAGGGCTGGGTGGTCGCGTGGCATAAATCCCTAGTCGTAAGTTCTCGATCGATAGGCTCCGTTTGGAATTTTTCCCGCTTGGGGGCTAGGGTGAATACACTGAAATTTCCAATTCAGTCGACTGAACCATAGGGTCAGTCGACTGAACCAAACCCCGAAAATTTCCTAGGCTAGTCGACTAAGCCTCGAAACAGAGAGTTTCTGGGCATGATTCAGTCGACTGACCACTCTGGTTCAGTCGACTGAACCTGGAAACAGAAAGTTTCCAGGATCTGAGTCAGTCGACTAACCACCCTGGTCCAGTCGACTGAATTTGCTGTTTTTCCCAATTTTCCTTTTGGGTTTGAGTTTTCACTTTTTAATCGATTCTTTTTTCTACGACTAGTTGTTATCACCTTTGTTGGCTCTGACAACATCTTTTTTGGAATTTTTGGGAATATCCATTTTGATGGATTTGGTATCGATTTCGTTGGATTTAATTCACGTCTTCGAACGTGGATTTTTAGTGATTGATTATTTCTACAATCATTTCCTTGACTTGCACTTTGAAATACAAAGGTTTCTATACTAGTAGTAAATATTCATACTCTTTCACAAAGTTGATTTCAACTCTATTTTAAATAATAAACTAATTTATAAAACCATTTTCCAATCTATTAGTGTAAACAAACATTTACCTCAATCGTTCGAGAAATCCAATTAAACAACTTAGAAAAACAAGTGGTATGAAACGCTTGCGTTTACTTTGTCGGTAAAATCTTAGACTCGTTCGATTGAAACTCTTGTGGCAACTTTCGAGTGGGGATTTACAGTTTGTTCGTAAATATTTAAGTTAAGCCAGTGGTTATGGGACATGAAGCTAAACTCATTTATTTACTAGCTTAGTGCAATTGACACTTCGTGATGATCGATGATGATCATTTTGTGATTTGGACTAGCAATGTGCAATGTCTCTTTGTCTACGAGGGAGACAAAACCCCCTTTTTTTGGAGCTTCGGCTCAAAATTGGTGGGCTAGCGGCCCATGGCCTTCAGGCCATTTTATGGAGCTTCGGCTCAAAAATTAATGGTTAGTCCTCCCCCTTTTTGTGATTTTTGGATTTCTATTGTTGATTTCTAGAATTTTTTTTTCACCAATTTCGTGATTTGATTGATAAGTGTTATCAATATTTGTGCGTTGGTGAATTTGTGTTTCACTAACTTTTACGATTGGCATTGATATATTTGTCAATATTTGTGGTTTGGTGAAAGTGTTAAAGAATATGACATTCTTTTTTATGCTTTGAGATTTCATGAGTTATTGTATGTTTTTATTTGTTGTTAGATGTACACTTATCACAGTGTGGCATTATTGTTATCATACTTTTTGTCATATCTCTTATTCTATTTCATTTTATCTGATACTTATAGCTAGACTGATCCGTTTATTATTTTCTTATTAAATAATACTCGGGTCAAGCCGAGATGTTACAGGTGCTCCAGCTTGACTCCTTATCAGGAATCATCATCTGACTTTTGTCTAACTACATTAGATTGGCACATTTTGTTGTTATACATTTGAGATAGAGACTCCTTAATGTATACATATTCTTTTACCTAACACTTGTATTCATTCTTTTGTGTTATTGTGGATCTTTGTGACCACTTCTCTGATGTACACTTTCGGGTGTTATATTCATATCTATTTTCGCCTTTGTGATATGGATATCTGTGAATGATTTGTGTTATGTTTATTTCTATATTTTTTTCCTAAGATATCATAGCCACTGTGTAGTAGCTCTCAGTTTGTGTCGGCATGTCGGATTTCCTTGCATGTTATACTATCTGACCTATCGGTGTTCGCACAAAGCAATTACATAGATGGTCGCTCCTTAATAGCCTTAATATTCACGCTAGATGACGGCATTGCTCTGTAGTGTCCTTGGCTAGTGTGAGTCCAAAGGTGGGGCGTCACATTTCTACTATTGTTTTGAACATCCAAATGACAATATGTTTTCCACCAAAATTTGCAGAAATGAAGTTCAGCATGCAAGCTACCAAATGCAAGAAATCCGGCAGCATTCGTTGTTGGAATCAAAAGTTATAGGCATTCAAAGAAGCAAACCAAACTAGATTAAAGAAAAGAAAACTATCAACAGAAAAATCGATTACAAAGGGTCATTTTGTATAGATTCAAGCATTTGAGACTTTGGCTTAGCTAAATTTTGTGAGTTATTCAACTCACCTTGCTGTACTTGAGAAAAAACCCGAATACTTAGCTGAAAGGAGCAAGCTTCGAGGAGATAATGGCTTTCAACAACCTGTAGGACTCAAAAACAGTACATGCAAGAAATTTTTTACACAAAATTAGAAAAAACCTTTCTCAATTTATGATTTTGATGAAACTTTAGGGTTTGGAGTGAGATTGCCTTTTAATTTCATTCTAGTTTGAAGAAGTTTTAGCTTGAATTGAGGAAGATTGGCTTCTAATTTGAAATTGAAAGAAGAGAAATTTTCTTTTTACTGTACTTATTTCAAGAAATGAAGAAGCAAGGCAAAGAAAATGAACGTACAGTAAATGAAATTTTCTCCACCTCCCTTATCTGGTTAAGGCTAATGGGCTTTGGACCCAAGAAGGGAAAATAAATCACTTAGCCTAAGCAATTAATTCACATGCAAAACAAATATTCACCTATTTACACTACACAATAAAACAAAGTCATTATCTTTTCAATTTCTCCAACCAAACAAAATATGTAAATCTACATACTCATGAAATAGTTTATTTTACACCATATAAAAAGATTAATTTGTACTTTTAAAATATTTTTATTATTAAATCCTTTATTTCACAATAATACAAAATTTTCACCAAATAAGTGTAAATGTCTATATTTTTAATCTCTAAAATTCAACAAAAATCATTTTCTTATTTTGAAAAATAGTTTAAACCATTTTCAAACTTAATTTATAGCCAAAAGATATTTTAAAACCAATTTCCACCTTTTTTATTTAAATAAATCACCTTAAAAATTAAATACTTCTTTCAAAAACGATTAAAAAGGCAATTGGGTAATAATTAATATAATTATCAAATTTTCACTAAAATAAAGTCATTTTCTTTATTTAAAGCCCATATTCCATTTATTATGGCTCCAACAAAATAAAATAAAGTTCTAAGCTTTATTTTCATAATTTAATTCCAATTTTTACTGTTTATTCCAAATAAAAAATTTAATTTCTCTGATTTTAATTTAATTAACAATCTTAAATTATAATTACAATTATAATTTAGTGTTGATAGGTAATCTCCAAACCAGAGTTGTTACAGACTCTCCCGCTTAATCTCCCGCTTAACAAAATTGCGTCCACGCAATTTCTAAAAAAGAGTTTATATTCAACCCATTAATTTCATCAATCAAAAGAAAGATAGACATGCTCGAGTTTTAAAAAAAAATTCTCTCACTCTCAAAATAGAATAGTAGAAAACCAAGATAAGGCTTGCTCGATTAATTCAATGGTTTCCAACGTTTTAATATTGGAATTAGCGATCCATTGAATTTTGCGAGCAACACATAAGATTTCGAAGGCGTCTCACATTCGAATGAGCACACAAGAAGATGCTACACAAAGAATGAATCGAATGAGATTGATTTCTCATAAGCTCCTCGAGTAGGGTTGGGATTTAGCACAACTACGGCCTGAACTTTAACCAACAAAATGATTATCGATATGATTTTCCATATGACACTACATAAGGAACCATACCGACACAAGATAGAAATAAAAGAGGCGAGATAGATCAACCAAAAGGTAGTTTCTTCAAAGGCCACCATAATCAAACAACTGCATAAATACACGTCGTTAGAAAATAATACGAGAGTAAGATAAACACAAGGAACTAAAATATATGCATAAACTCCCAATCAGAAATTCATAGTTTCAAAATTCAATATTTTTATAATTATAACCAAAGTTTTCAATAATTCTTACTTATATTTTAAATTTAATTTCATTACTCTTCATTAGAGTAAACAAAGTTTAAGTTGTTTATTCTCGAGTTCTTCCATAGGTAACATATTTTTTTCTCAAATTTTCTAAGTGTTAGAAAGTTTCAGAAAAACCGACGGAGCTCCTTTGTACAGAGGGCGGTATACAATATCATAAAAACAAGGAAATAGTGCGCTGAAAGGCATGCCAGGTAGCCATGAACGATAGTCAGGGTAAAATAAAATAGAAACTCTATCGTACAACTCACAGCGCATGGACAAAATACAATAGAGAAATATATGTATATAGTGAAGCTCATAACAGAATATCATCACATAGGCTTCATAAAGGTTTGATACAAACATCTGAACAATCAAAACATCAAGCCTCACTACATAACACTCAAAACATATACAAGTAGCGGAATATCCAGTACATATAGTAGGAAAACTAATATGCTAGCCTCCAGCTCGTCTTCGTCATCAACTTCGTAGATCCTAAAGAACAGCACCTGTCACCTGCTACCTAGTCTGCCCATCCCAACATGGATGAACAGCCCAAGGTAATAAGAGTTGAATATAAAACCTTGAGTCAGACAACAGTCTTAGTGAGCAGTAAATTAACTATCAAACATACCAAAAGAGCATAAAGGATAAAAGGAATAGGAACTCAACCATCCCACTCCACCTCATTCTACAGTGATAGCCACCAAACCCACTAAGCATAAACAAGAACAGCAAAGCAGATAATTTAAGTAAAGTAATTATCACTCGAGTCAAGGTCGATGTTTTCCAAATACAAACCCCCAAGGCCTAAACCAAGATCAGATAAGCACCCAGAAAACACCACTCTTGAGACCGAATGATGGTGCAACCAAACATTCATGACTCTGGCTATCACTGTTATCATTGCCTCGATTTCACCGTTAATTGAATGACCGACACCTTCTTTCAGCCGTCCGTCAAGGGTTAATGGCAACCCCGGTTCTAGACATAACTCCGCACGTCATCATGACCCGTGCCTAGGACTATCGCATCTGCCCAGAGTACTAACACGTCATCATGACCCATGCTTGGAACGTCATCGTGACCCGTTCCAACGTACTCTTGCTTTGAGCATGCTAGAACCTTCAATAACGATAAGATCCAAGCCTCCTAGTCATCCTCCTCGACGACTATTCTCACACTAGCTCAAGCGCCTCTCGAGCCCACCATTATCGACACAAACTCGGACCAAATCACCGAGTTATCAACATAGCTTTGCATGTCGTCGTGACCCGTGCTTGGAACGTCATCATGGCTCATCCCAACTCAACATTATACTTTGCCTCATCGCGTCATAGCAAAGTCCCATCTCAACATCATGGTTTGCCTCATCGCATCATGGCAAAGTCCATCATCACCGAATCTATCCATATGAGCTTCCACATCCGCTTCATATGCGACAAGCAACTTTCACCATTCAAGAGCCTTTCCACTTAGCTTTTGAATCATCTTCGACCAACTTGTCCAAGTCAAGTTATCGATCAACTAATCAATCAAATCAAACATCAATTCAAGTAATCAATCATTCAAACAAGATCTAATAAGCAATTACAACAATAATGGCAATTTCGTAAATAAAGAGTTTAAATCTAACATGCATTCTAACAAGCATGAATTATGAACAATATCTCTACAACTTGATGAATGAACTTGCATAAGTTAACATGTAGTAAAATGGGTGTCAAAACTTCATAGGTGATAGATCTACATGCATACTTAGGGAAAATGTAAGAAATCACTATCTTTAACACATAAACAAGCCACCAATCCAATATACTCCCTTGGGTCCGTGTGAGAAATAACTACCACTCACCAAATCACCTAAACACCTTAAAAACAACCAACTCCAGATCTGGACAGCAAAGAAACAAGCTTGATCCGGCAAAATCTCGCTTCAAACGATGAAATCTCTCTTTGTTGGATGAAGATCTTCAACTTTAGCTCTTGGATCTTCGATCTTGATCTTCGATCTTGGATAGATGTTAGCACTAGATTAGAGTGGAGAAAAAGAAGTGAAGAAGTGTTGTAGTCGAGCTTTCAAAATGGCAGCACTTCGTCGCTTCAAAATCCGGTGCCAAAATAGTGAGGTATGGACGCATATTTATAGGCTGATTTCCCTTAAGTCGTTCGCCCCATGAGTCGGTCACGACTTATAAACCCTTACGACCTACGACTTAAGCCTCAACAACCCACAGCCTATACGACTCACAACTCAATTTCAAGGCCTCAACGACTCAACACACGCGCGGCCTAGCAACTCATGACTCGCCTACTCTGCCGCATTTCCTAAGTCTTAAGTCGTATGGACGACCTAACGACTTACGACTTAACAAAGGTTGCGACTTAACACACAGGACCTAACACGAGAGACTACTTACGACTCAACCTTATAACCTTGAGTCGTCCACGGCCTATCAACTAAACCCCCTAACGACCTACCCACAAGGCCGACCCAACATAGGCACGACTCAACACAGGCAGTGCCTCGACCTAACGACTCATCTATACTGCCGACCTAACACCATCACAGCATCTCAACGACCTACGACCTATACCATAACCCGTCCACGATTTAACTACACACCCTATCATCATAAGTCGTGTACAACTTAAGCCTTAGGTCCTATAAATCGTTAGCTCCTATAGGTCGGTCTACTCTTAAACCGGTCAGTACTTAAGCCGTTAGACCTCCTTATGTCGCTTACGACTTAAGCCCTAGCACTAAGTTGCTCACCACTAACCTGCTCACTCCACCAACCTGCCAGCTCGTCCCAGTTCTTAAGTCGTAACTCGTACACGACCCAACCCCGAACAACTTAAGCTTCACTTCAACCTAAGCCTCTACACGAGTTAACTTCCATACGACTTAAGCAATACTAACGACCTAATGCAACTATTTTACGATTTTATCGACACGTAAAATATGGGTCGTTACAATCTCTCCCCCTTAGGAATTTCTCCCCCGAAATTCCAACAAACAAGAGCAATCAAAATTATTCCGCATGCCTACCACCCATAGCAATCAACAAACCATGCATCCAATTACTAGCCTAGCATGCAGAATTCTAAGACTTAGAACAAGCTACAAATTCGTGAGATGTCACGACACCTTAGGGCCATACCTTGAAGAGTTCAGGATGAGCTGCCTTCATCCTCTCTTCCTCCTCCCACGTACAGTCGTCAACATCATCACTCCATTGTACCTTGAGCAACGTAATCGTCTTCCTCCTAAGCTGTTTCGTGTCGGTTTCAACAACACGAAGCGGCTTACGAGGTCTCGTAACAACTGGATCAACTTCCAAGTCTTCACAGCTATCAGCAGAAACTACCGTATTCGAGTCATGCACATACTTCCGTAGATAAGATACATGAAAAACATTGTGCATACCCGCCATCTTTTCCGATAACTCCAATATATATGCGAGCTTTCCAATTCGCTCGATGATCGGGAATGGTCCAACAAATCTCGGAGTCAATTTTCCTTTCTTCCCGAATCGAATAACATTCTTCAGAGGAGAAATCTTCACAAAAACCATATCACCTACATCGAATTCCAAATCCTTACAACGATATCGGCATAACTTTTCTGATGGTCTTGGGCTGCCTTCATTCGTTGCCGAATGATCTCTATACACTCCGAAGTCTGTCGAATCATCTCTGCCCCAAGTATCAGCTTTTCTCCAGTTTCTAACCAACATGTCGGAGAGTTACACGGCCTTCCATACAATGCTTCATACGGTGCCATACCAATACTTGACTGGTAACTGTTATTATATGCAAATTCCACCAAATGAAGATGATCTTCCCATGATCCTCCGAAATCCAAAACACATGCTCTCAGGAGATCTTCCAAAACTCGGTTGACTCTCTCAGTCTGACCATCTGTTTGGGGGTGATAATCTGTACTCAAACACAACTCGGTTCCCAAAACTTCCTGGAAGCTCTTCCAAAATACACTAGTGAACAATGGATCTCGATCGCTCACTATACTCTTCGGAATACCATGGAATCGAACTATCCATTTAACATAAAGCTCAGCCAACTTCGATGCAGTCCTAGTTGATCGAACAGGAATGAATCTTGCACTCTTGGTCAAAGGATCTACGATGACCCAAATACCTTCATTTCCTGCCCTGGTTCTAGGTAGGCCATCGATAAAATCCATCGATATCTGCTCCCACTTCCATGTAGGAACCTCTAATGGCTGAAGCAATCCACTTGGCTTCTTCTGTTCGGTTTTTACCAACTGGCAGTTCCTACATTTGGAAACAAAATTTCCAACATCCTTCTTAATACCTTCCTAGTAGTAAGTCCGTTTCATATCCTGATACATCTTATTTCCACCTGGATGAATTGTCAACTTCGAGTAATGACTTTTCCTCAGAACTTCATCTCTCAATCCATCTATATCGGGAATAACTAATCGTCCTTGCTTCCGAAGCCAACCCTCTCGATCGACTTCGAATCCTTTATCCTTTTCTGGGTTCAATCAAGATTCCAAATCACAGATAGTCTTGACAATCTAATTGTCTTGCTTTTGACTCTCGCCAATTCTTTCCACAAGAGTAGGTCTTATCGATAAGTTTGCCAACATCTCAGGTTCCAATTCACATCTAGGCCTGAAGTCAAATCCAGCCAAATACTCAAGACTCTTCCATTCCGAAAACATGGCTCCCAATCCTGCATGTCTTCGACTTAACGCATCGGCCACTGCGTTACCTTTTCCCGGAGTATGGGCTATATCAAAATCATATGATGCCAAAAACTCTAGCCACCTTTGCTGCCGAAGATTCAAATCCTTTTGGGAGAATAGATACTTCAACGACTTATGATCCGTAAACAACTCGAATCGAACTCCCAATAGATAATGTCTCCACATCTTCAGAGCAAAAACAATCGCCGCTAACTCCAAATCATGAGTCGGGTAATTCCTTTCATGCGGCTTCAGTTGTCGACTTGCATATGCAACAACTTTATCCTCCTGTATTAGCACTGCTCCAAGTCCAGTACCACATGCATCGGTATAAACCACCATCTCATCATTTCCACTTGGAATAGTCAAAACAGGAGCACTCGTCAGTCGCTCTTTCAGGATTACGAAAGCTTGCTCACACTTATCATCCCATCTGAACACTTGGTTCTTTTTCGTCAATCCTGTTAACGGTGCCGCTGTCTTGGAAAAGTCTTTGATAAACCGACGATAATATCCAGCTAATCCAAGAAAACTTCTCACATCAGATGCATTCTTAGGTCTAACCCAATCCTGGATTGCTGCCACCTTAGCGGGATCAACCGCTATTCCATTTCCAGAAATAACATGGCCTAAGAACCTCACTTCACTCTTCCAGAAGTGACACTTCGAAAACTTAGCCTTCAGCTGATGTTTCCGCAAGATTTCCAAAACAATACACAAGTGCGTCTTGTGCTCTTCTTCATTTCTGGAGTAAACCAAAATATCGTCCACGAACACAAGTACGAACTTGTTCAACTGATCTCTGAACACCCTATTCATAAGATCCACAAAATATGCTGGTGCATTAGTCAATCCAAACGGCATTACCAGCCACTCATAAAAACCGGATGGTGTCCTAAAAGCAGTCTTCGGCACACTATCCTTAGCCACTCTCAACTGGTGAAATCCCGTTGCCAAATCCATCTGAGAAAACACCTTAGCTTCGTGAAGCTGATCAAACAAGTCATCTATTCTCGGCAATGGATACTTGTTCTTCCTAGTCACCTTATTCAGCTCACGATAATCCACACACAACCTCAACGATCCATCCGCTTTGGTTGCGAACACAACTGGTGCACCCCATTCGGACACGCTACGCCGAATGAATCCTTTCCGTAAAAGGTCATCAACTTGCACCTTCAGCTCTTGTTGTTCTCTAGGCGCCATCCGTCTAAGAGGCATCACAACAGGTTTGGCTCCCTCAACTAGATCGATACGAAACTCGATCTCCCTATGCGGCGGTAACCCTTTGACCTCGTCAAAGACGTCCTCAAATCCATTCACAACTGGCATTGATGACAGTCCATCCCGTGGAACAACCAACGAATACATGAAGCCCATGAAGACGCCTTCTTCATGCTTACATCGTATCACAACCTTTCGCCCTTCCACATTCCCGACTGTCACCTCCAGTTTCTCACAATCAACCTTTGCCGCATACTTCCTAAGCCAGTCCATACCCAAAATAATTCCGAACCCCGCAAAGTTCAGAACAAAGCAATCACAAACAAAAGAGCAATCATGACTCGATACAACTAGACCACGGCATACCATACACAAACAAGACGAACCCCCAACTGGATTAGTCACAACCAATGGTCTATCAACAATTTCCGGTTCCAAACCCAACCGGCCTACCAAATCATCACAAACAAACGAATGCGATGCTCCAGTATCAAACAACACTCTAACTGGTACAACACAAATGGAAAGAGTACCTTGAACCACCACACTCTTCCCTTTCTCATCAACAGTAGGAGCTTTCGAAGATGATGGAACAGCTCCCAAAGCATAAGCTTGCACAATCTGCTTATCTTTCCTCGGTTCTGGACAGTCCTTCTTGATATGTCCCAGCCTATCACAGTTGTGGCACTTCAACTGCACCTTTGGATTCTTGCAATCTCTAGAGAAATGGCCCTTCTGCCGACAATTGTAGCAGGTCACTTCACCCTTTGGCTTCTTCTGGCCATCCTTACCCTTCTGATGCTGCTGCTTCCTCTTCTGGTTTCCACCCTGCTGTGGTTTGGACTCTTCCTTGGTCACAGCAACAACAGACCCTTCCTTAGGAAACAAACTCTCATGCCTGAGAGCTTTCTCCACAAGCTTCTCAAATGGATCGTCCAGATGATCCACCAACCGTCTCCCAAGATAACTGTCCAAGCCTGTCACAAACTTCTCATTCTTCTGATAGGGAGATTCAATATACGACCGAGCATACTTGGACAAAGCTTCAAACTCAGAAACATACTCAAGAACTGGTCTCCCACCTTGCTTGAGCTCCACAAACTTCTTAAACAGAACAGATTTCTGAGCCGTAGAGATGAACTTAGCTTCAAATCTAACTTGGAATTGCTCCCAAGTAATTTCTTCTTCTGGAGTATCAATAGTGATAGAACCCCACCAATCAGCAGCTCTTCCCTGAAGCTGTCTCGATGCAAGCTTCCTCTTAGTTGCATCCTCGATTCCCAAGTCACCAAAAACCCTTCTACAAGCATCAATCCATCTCTGAACTTCTATGGTTGATTCTGTTCCCAAGAAAACCTTTCCTCCAAGAGCAGTATAGTCCTTACACAACTTAGCAAAATCCACTGGTCTTGGAGCTTGAACTTGAACTCCAACATCTACTGGCGGTCCTGAAGTTGGTATCCTTCTCATGATCGAAGTCATCATAGCTTCGAACATTGCAGCATAGTCAGTAGCTCCCCCAACAGCATGGCTTTCCCTAGCAGCTTGTCTCTCTCTTCGGCTCATCCTTAATATCTACAAAAAGGAATGATTTAGAACACCTTGAGAAACAACTACACAAGGAGTTCAAATTCTTCTAAATTACTATATTATATATATAGTAATCATCCACCAAAATACAATTACGTCTCTCATACGTAGTTACGTCAGCGAGCGTTGGCTAAAATCGATTAACCAAAGCTCTGATACCAAATGTGACGACCGCCCATGACTCCCGCACCAAAACAAGGAAATAGTGCGCTGAAAGGAATGCCAGGTAGCCATGAACGATAGTCAGGGTAAAATAAAACAGAAACTCTATCGTACAACTCACAGCGCATGGACAAAATACAATAGAGAAATATATGTATATAGTGAAGCTCATAACAGAATATCATCACATAGACTTCATAAAGGTTTGATACAAACATCTGAACAATCAATACATCAAGCCTCACTACATAACACTCAAAACATATACAAGTAGCGGAATATCCAGTACATATAGTAGGAAAACTAATATGCTAGCCTCCAGCTCGTCTTCGTCATCAACTTCGTAGATCCTAAAGAACAGCACCTGTCACCTGCTACCTAGTCTGCCCATCCCAACATGGATGAACAGCCCAAGGTAATAAGAGTTGAATATAAAACCTTGAGTCAGACAACAGTCTTAGTGAGCAGTAAATTAACTATCAAACATACCAAAAGAGCATAAAGGATAAAAGGAATAGGAACTCAACCATCCCACTCCACCTCATTCTACAGTGATAGCCACCAGACCCACTAAGCATAAACAAGAACAGCAAAGCAGATAATTTAAGTAAAGTAATTATCACTCGAGTCAAGGTCGATGTTTTCCAAATACAAACCCCCAAGGCCTAAACCAAGATCAGATAAGCACCCAGAAAACACCACTCTTGAGACCGAATGATGGTGCAACCAAACATTCATGACTCTGGCTATCACTGTTATCATTGCCTCGATTTCACCGTTAATTGAATGACCGACACCTTCTTTCAGCCGTCCGTCAAGGGTTAATGGCAACCCCGGTTCTAGACATAACTCCGCACGTCATCATGACCCGTGCCTAGGACTATCGCATCTGCCCAGAGTACTAACACGTCATCGTGACCCGTGTCTGGAACGTCATCGTGACCCGTTCCAACGTACTCTTGCTTTGAGCATGCTAGAACCTTCAATAACGATAAGATCCAAGCCTCCTAGTCATCCTCCTCGACGACTATTCTCACACTAGCTCAAGCGCCTCTTGAGCCCACCATTATCGACACAAACTCGGACCGCATCACCGAGTTATCAACATAGCTTCGCACGTCGTCGTGACCCATGCTTGGAACGTCATCATGGCCCGTCCCAACTCAACATTATACTTTGCCTCATCGCGTCATAGCAAAGTCCCATCTCAACATCATGGTTTGCCTCATCGCATCATGGCAAAGTCCATCATCACCGAATCTATCCATATGAGCTTCCACATCCGCTTCATATGCCACAAGCAACTTTCACCATTCAAGAGCCTTTCCACTTAGCTTTTGAATCATCTTCGACCAACTTGTCCAAGTCAAGTTATCGATCAACTAATCAATCAAATCAAACATCAATTCAAGTAATCAATCATTCAAACAAGATCTAATAAGCAATTACAACAATAATGGCAATTTCGTAAATAAAGAGTTTAAATCTAACATGCATTCTAACAAGCATGAATTATGAACAATATCTCTACAACTTGATGAATGAACTTGCATAAGTTAACATGTAGTAAAATGGGTGTCAAAACTTCATAGGTGATAGATCTACATGCATACTTAGGGAAAATGTAAGAAATCACTATCTTTAACACACAAACAAGCCACCAATCCAATATACTCCCTTGGGTCCGTGTGAGAGATAACTACCACTCACCAAATCACCTAAACACCTTAAAAACAACCAACTCCAGATCTGGACAGCAAAGAAACAAAGGCTGCGACTTAACGACTTACGACTTACGACTAACGACTTACGACTTAACAAAGGCTGCGACTTAACACACAGGACCTAACACGAGAGACTACTTACGACTCAACCTTATAACCTTGAGTCGTCCACGGCCTATCAACTAAACCCCCTAACGACCTACCCACAAGGCCGACCCAACATAGGCACGACTCAACACAGGCAGTGCCTCCACCTAACGACTCATCTATACTGCCGACCTAACACCATCACAGCATCTCAACGACCTACGACCTATACCATAACCCGTCCACGATTTAACTACACACCCTATCATCATAAGTCGTGTACAACTTAAGCCTTAGGTCCTATAAATCGTTAGCTCCTATAGGTCGGTCTACTCTTAAACCGGTCAGTACTTAAGCCGTTAGACCTCCTTATGTCGCTTACGACTTAAGCCCTAGCACTAAGTTGTTCACCACTAACCCGCTCACTCCACCAACCTGCCAGCTCGTCCCAGTTCTTAAGTCGTAACTCGTACATGAGCCAACTCCGAACAACTTAAGCTTCACTTCAACCTAAGTCTCTACACGAGTTAACTTCCATACGACTTAAGCAATACTAACGACCTAATGCAACTATTTTACGATTTTACTGACACGTAAAATATGGGTCGTTACAGACCATTAGGTCGAAAATGAAAAATATATATCATTTAACTCTTAAAATTAATCCGAAAACTTACCTTTCCTTTTTAACATTTTAAAGCGGTTTTGCACAAACTTATGTATACAATCTTTTTACTCAAAATATATTCAAACTATCCCCTTTT
Source organism: Allium cepa (assembly GCA_030765085.1). Taxonomy (NCBI): domain Eukaryota; kingdom Viridiplantae; phylum Streptophyta; class Magnoliopsida; order Asparagales; family Amaryllidaceae; genus Allium; species Allium cepa. The sequence continues at coordinate 178,845,534 of CM060946.1, forward strand.
CACATGTACTTAACTCAAAATAGATGATATTAGCTTATGATAATAAATAAGAAATGCTACACTTAACTATTGAGGGAAATAGAACACTTTTATTTCAAACCTACTGTAAAGAAGACCTGTTTTGACACTGTAAACAACAAAATATTAAAAACTTTACAATATTAAATTTGTTCTGCTTAGTCTACGCTTTCCAAAAATATAAAGATCATCAAAATTCGATTTACGATTTGAAAGTTATGTTAATTTTACTTTTAGCTTAATCTTAAAAATTTCCTTAAGAGAACAGAAATGTCTATCCACTTTCAAACCTATTTTGGACTGAGTAAAAGGCAAAATATTTTAAAGTGGTAAAAAATAAAATTTATAGCTTACTGAAATCTCTTTAATTTTCAAAAAGATTGAGCTCATTTGATGCTATAAGTCTCAAGTTATCACTGTTTTAGTACATCACTTTTCTAAATGAAATTTCAGCTTTTAAAATCAATTTGAAATTTGAAATTCTCCCAATCCATTTTAATTTCAAACTATATTTCGAACAAGCCTTTTTCTATATTATTTATCAAATGATTTTCTTTTTCCCCAAAAAGCTAAGACATGCAAAATTACGACAAACTTTAAGTAATCATAAAAAATAATTCGTTAAGTGGAAATACTTTCAGTACTTTCCAAAATCTAACTTTAAAATAATTGACTATGAAAACTCATGTTGGAAGAGATAACTAATCTTTTTCATTATCAAGAGATTATTATTGATTATCCACCAAATAAATTTTTTGGATATATATAAAAAAAGTTTTAAATTATTCTCACAATTTAAATTGATTATACTACATGAATTGTTCATTTATCAGTACAATCCAAATTCACATTTCCATTTGTGATGAAAATTAAATTTCCATCTAATTATTAACATAAAACTTATTAAATTTGATAATTAATTCAAATTTTTTTACAAAGGAATTTTGCAATTTCAAACCCACAAGTTTTAATACCATTTAACTTTAAAACAAAAACTAGCTCACAAATTTATACTAAATGTTATAAACTAACACTTCTTTACTTTCTCTTAAGATAGAGTTTTATATTTAACCTCTACTATTACTCAAATAACTAAGTGTTAAAACAATTTTTTCATAGTCATTATTAATAACTTGTACTAAACTATTCAATTAATATTTTAATTTTTCAAACCAGAGTATTCTTTTACCTTAAATACATAATTTTATGAATCAAAGCATCAAATGATATTTTCTCCTAATTAAGATATCCCTTAATTAGAATTATTCAGTTTTACTTACCCAAATTGCCATATTCAATTTCTCAAATTTTGAATAATATAAGAGTATTGCCTCGCCATTGATTTATAGTGAATGACCCCATCGATTGGCTGTAGAGTTAATCAAATGATCAAAACTGCATCGCCACTCCTCCGACACTCACTATGGTTCAATGGTTTCATTAAACATTTAAAATAAAAATTAATACTCCACCATATTAATTTTTTTCAAACTTTACTTATTAAAACTCAATTTACCGTGTCTGACTGTCTCATCACAACGTTTAGAAAATTCTTATCAATAACGTTGGCTAAATACATAGACCAGATTTCTTAAAGCACTAGATGGACAACCCAACACAAAAATTCATTTTTTTAAAATAGAAATACCTCATATATAATACTCAAAATATTCTTTGTTTCTTCCAGAAAAATCCATTTTCCATTAAAAAAATATCTTTAATTTTTGACAAAAATTGAAAAGGCAATTTATTACTTATTCTCAAAATCAAGAAACACCAATAGAGCTCATAGAGATATTCCTAGAATACTCGATCCTCAAGATTGATGGAATAGACTGGAGTGTACATTATTCCCAATGGTACAGTGAACCACTCACAAGACTAATAACGAGTGTGGAATGCGATAAGAGTAACGCTAACCTCCACGACTTGTAGCTCATGAAAAATCAGTGTAAGGTCAAGCTAAGGAATGACCCTAGCACCACACAATAGATTAAAAAGAGAGAAATGAGATATAAGAGTAAGGTTAAGATATCTTCCCGAATGAGAAAAAGAACATTAACATATCATTACTTCGGGTGAAGTAATTTTATAAATTATATCAACAATTGAGTATCCAAAGGGATATCTCAAAAGGATGCAAGAACGACAATATCAAATAAATTCAATGAATCACCTCATTTCCCTAATGGACATCCTCATGGGAGGATGACCGAATGGCTAAGAACTAGGAATGAAGTCAATACAATACTCAATGGCTCGATTGGGTGTCATAATCGAACAGACTCACAGAAATCAACAAATTCATAATGAATGGAATTCGAGATATATCATCAACATCTCGAAACCCAAGAGTGAATATAGAGACTTCGGAATCATCATTAACATTTTGAAGAACAAGAAATAGAAAATCAGCCAAATTAGGATACCTAAATATAGGATCCTTCAAATCACAAAATGTGGCTTGATAATATGCAAGCCACTCCATCTCAAACCATTCCAAACTCTAGATAGAAAAATAGTGTGCTAATTCACACGAAAAGATAAGCTACAAGGAAAAATACCAAAATCCTCAAACATCATACCAAATGTTGTGGATCCCCTCAATAGGATTTGCGATCCTCAAAGAAACCATAAGATAAGAATATCAAAACGCATCAACAAATTCCTCCGATATGGATGAGTGTCAAGCACCGGTATCTAAGAGGACTAGAATAGAACAATCAAAATTATGATTACTCATAGGATAAGATATAATCAACTTCAATTAGGAATACTATTAAATAAAGTATATTCCTAGACATATCACAAGCTTTTATCCCAAAGGACACGATAAGATAAAGGACATGATGATTGAGGGATTTGTAACACTTGTATTTCACTTAGATGTACTGTAATATGTGTTACTATTCTGTGTTTATCATACTTTGTTCTGAACTCAGCTCTGATACCAAGTTGTAACGCGCTACCTTTAGACCTACATTAAAAAGAGTATTACTAGGTAATACCGTCTGCCAATGTGGAGAGTAGTGCCGGTTAGGAGGGACCATCTATAGCCTTGTCTTGAATATCCATTAAATACGTCGATGAATGCTCTATATTTTGTTTCTAACTCAAGTGGATCGACATATCCAATAAATGCTTAATACAAAGCCATAGGTGGCTATAGTATCTATCAAAACAAAATACAACTCAAATGCAAAACACGTCACAGAACAACAGATAATCAGATATATACAAATATATAGATACATCAAAAGGTATACAAAATGATACATCACATATGTGGTATAACGACCACAATATACATGAATCAAAACAATATACATATCAGATGGCAACAAAAAGGACTACAAAAAAAGGGAAGCAGAAAAATCCATACAGAAGCATAATAGGCTGTCCATAAGGGTACCTACCTGAAACACATTGGTCTAACCTGAATATAAAATACACGGGCCAGTTTAGCCAAACATATCTATTTAAGAGGATAAGTAGTAATAAATGCATAAAAATAAGGGTAACGTTCTTCTTAAACGAGAAGGAACAATACTGAGTATAAGCATGAGTATAAATATGGTATGGTTACTTTAATTGATGAGATGATATAACTTACACAAACATATGATCTCAAAAGAAAAAAACAATCCATCAAAAGCTAAATATAGCAAGCCACGTATCATCGGCATATCATAAATCATCAATAGTGGTTTAGAGAAAATATAACTCCTGTTTGTACCCAAAAATGGGCACAGCACTCTTCGGAAGTTTTTGAAGAGATAAAAGTGAAAAATATAAATGTAAAATGAAGATTATCTAACAAAAACTCCAGTAAACAATATCACAAATACACAGACACGTAGTTTTAGTGTGGTTCGGCGTGTTACCTACGTCCACTATGAAGTTTTTAGGATTTTATTGATTCTCTTTCAACGATTAGAAGCAATTACAGCGAACAACAGTAAAGTACAGCTTGGAATTCGAATTCAACAGCAAGGGTATGATGCAAATCTCGATCCGGCAAAGTCTGGGGGCTTTCGAACCAAAAGATCCTTTTTTTGTAGGCTTCGGGGGGCTATTTACAGGCGTAGGAGGCTGATATCTCGCTCAAACATCGAGAGACTCCTTCTGACACGTGAGTGGGCCCACGGGATCGATCCCACCAAGTTTCGACTCAATCTGCGATCGATATGAAGTGATTTCGTATCAATCAAGAATTGGTCTAATTGAGCTGAAACTTGGCAGGAACATTCCTTGGCTTGTGTGTAAGCATTTGTGAAAATTTCATAGCATTTGGATCTGTGGATCTTGAGTTATGATCGATACGAGCTTGAGTTTTTCGTTGGCTGTTTGGTTCGAATCGATGACGCACATGCCTCTGTGATGATGCGACGCTCATTAATTGCATCGATCCCCTTTTTGCTCCGAGTTGACCGTTTCGACTCCATGAATCTCGCCACGTTTGCATCGAAGGCCGTTATCTAATTCGTGTTGATGGATACGAATGTAATGATAACTCGATAGATTCGAACAGCAACAACATTGATGGATATGAACCAATGGAGACTGATGGTTACGAACAGGACATTCCTCGATGGATACGAGCTAAGTAGATACTTGTTGGACACAAACAAGCCATTGGACTTGATTCGAACAAGAGCCCCTAATGGATACGAAGTAGCCACCGTCTGATGGATGCGAAGCAAAGTGGTCTGATGGATACGAAGAGCATTTGCCTGATAGATTTGAACTAACAGAATCTGATGGATTCGAGACAGATGGATACGAGGGTGTTTTATCCCTGATCGATACGAAGACGATGGATTTGAATAGAAGCTCAACCATGGATACGGTTTGTGTCTAGCTGGATGGATACGAAACATGACTTAGCCGATCGATACGAAACGCGTGCTCTGTTGATGGGTACGAACTTGATGGGTACGAACTTGATCGGTGCGAGCCGAGGCTCCTTGATGGATGCGAACTTGATCGATGTGAAGTTGATGGATACGAAATGAGATGTGATGATGGATACGGAACCTATCGATACGAAGTTAAGCTTTCCGATGGATACGAAAATGTGGCTTTTTCCTTCAACTTGCATCCATCATATCTTGAGCATATGTACTCGGATTGGCTTGAAATTTAGAATACTAGCTTCCATGGCTTAGTTTATCATGTCTTGTCAGTTGCAGCTTGATTCGGACTTGGACAAAATTCATCGACATCCATGGCGAATCTATGCATGCTCGATATCCGGGATGATTGATCCTGAGCTTGTAACCATTTCTTTGATATCTCGGCCTTGCCAAAGGGTGGGATAACATTTGCCCCCCAAAGTATGTCTTGTGGAAACATGACATGCTTTGAAAAGCTGCAGTCTTCACTCTGAATAATCATTGCTTTTTCGTTGAAGGTTGTACCCTGCGTTGCTGTAACTGACTATTGTATGATGGTGCTTAGCTGTTTGTTGTCGTAATCGTTATTAAATGAATATCCAAATCCTGTTAATGCTGAAAATTGAATATTATTTTGACATTTATGTATATATGTTAATCTGATTCTCGTTAACGTTGCACATCCATGAGTCGTTGTCAGTTTTCTTGTACCGAATTTCACATCGATCCTCTCCTGAACCGATGTGAAACTCAAGTAGTAACAACGCTTGATGGTTGTTTATGGATGTTCCTTCATATCGATTCTCTCCCGGATCGATATAGAAGTTTAAAAAAGTTTCTACCGTGTCAATACGAAATGTCATTCCATATCGATGAACGCGAGCATCGATGGATACGAATGTAATGTTCGTATCGATGGTTTCCTGGAGCTTCAGTAGGTCCCTTTGATGCCCTTCGTATCGATAAAGGATTGAGCCGTAGGAGTCGACTAGCCAGTTCGTATCGATGGACCCCGTTGTTCTTTTCGAATCGATAGGAGTTTTGGCTGATGGATTCGAACTGGCCGTTCGACTCGACCTAGGGGTTGACCTGCAGTGACCGGTTACGTGGACTGGGAGGCGAATCATGCCTATTTCTCCTTCGGTCCATGTAAATACTCATGGACTCGGCCGTTTTTCACTTTTTAATTTTTACTACTGCCTTCTACTCTCGTATCGAACCAACTGCTTGGCAAAAGGAGAATTGTATCATGCCTTCGACTCGATCAAATTAGACCTTTTAATTCTTCGAATTCCAATTATAAATTAGGTAATTAATCAACTACGACTGTATCCAAACGATGAAGTTTGAATCTCAGATCCATCATGCGCAGTTATGGTGCTCGGCAGATTCAATGCGGTGGAGGTGCAAAAAGTCATAGCGGGGATACAGCGACAATATAGCGGGATATAGAGGATGAATCTAAAATAGCATAAAAACTTGTACTTAGTGTTTTTGCAAATATATAAATGGTAACTAAATGAAAAATTATCATTCGGTTGAATTATAATTAATACATAAATAATTTTAAACAAAAACATGTGTGAATATACTTTAAATAAATGTAAAACTGTTATATAACATAATTGAATTTAGTAGAATATTAAAGTATTTTCATTTCTGAGAATATATTAAAAATTAAATCAAATAAATTAGTTTTATAATTTTTATAATGTATAAATGCAATTTTTCAATTATTTTATTAAACAAGATATAGCCAAAACAGCGGAATAAACGGGAATAACGGGATATAGCGGAAATAGCGGGGCTTAAAGCAGAAAGGCAATATGTTGGGGCTATATGGAAAAATCTTAGCGATGGAAATCTGCTATGAGATATAGAGGGGTTATAACGGGGTAATAGCGAGGCATTAACCACACAGGATCCACCCCATCTTGGTCGATTATCAATTCTGGCAATCTTTGAAGTCGGATCTAGGTCGGGGCTTGGTCGAGGATGGCCATGGCGATGGCCATGGCGATGCCCCTGATAATTAGAGAAGAAGGAGTGCAGAAAGAACAAAACGAAAATGGCTCATTCTGTACTCCATATCGATCTGGGGGGCCTATGTTTGAATCGATAAAAGGCGATAACACTTTATCTTGGAGTTCGCATCAACCCCAGGATTTTTTTAGATAAATGACGTAGTAAGTATCGATCGAGGTGGTGGTAAATTGTGTCGATCTATGATGATCGATGCGAAAAATAAGCGAGCGATTGGTGCGAAACTCTTGGCTTCATATCGATGCAAAATAAACTCTCTCGATTAATATGAAAAATATCGACTCAAACGTGATCGATGCGAAGCCGAGACTTTCTTGACCGATACGAATCTGAACACCATGGATCGATGCGAAGCTACTGACGTTGATCGATACGAACCCAAGTGTTGACGATCGGTTCGAAGTATGCCCCTGTTGATCGTTACGAACTTGGATCCTGATGGATTCGAATAAGTTCTCCATGATCGATACGAACTCTTCCCTTGATGGATATGAAATTTTGAGTACTTGACAGCATGATTCCGACAAGCTTCATTCCCGCATATCTGGACTTAACAGTTAAACTACATACTTGACTACCTTTCGAAGCTCGTTGATGGAACCATAACTTAACAACATGAATTTGGATCGATCGCTAACATCTTGATGGTATGGTGGTGACAGTAAGCGATGACGGTCACTCCGACTGGATTCCGATTATCTTCGTCGTTGGCAAGTTTTTCTTTAACTCTACAAAATTTGTTCAAGCAATGCATAGCACTGCACAACACACACTTTACATGAGGGGTACACACGGGTTCTTTATCGTCTAATGATGGTTTCTCGTGAGTTAGCTAGTTATGGAAACTCTAAGCTCGCAGCCACAGGAAACTCAAAGTTCAGTTCCTCCCGTGCTTGAAATGCCGGAGATTGAGGTCGAAGTTATCGATCCAGCCCCGGACGAGGCACCAGACGCATCTCTTATCAATAATCCACCAGACTCTGTTCCGTCCAACTTTTTGAAAGATATGCTAGGGAGAATATGCCTAAGGCACAGTTTTTCGATGGATGACGTGCTATGGCCGGAACCAAATGACAGACCGCACAATCCACCGGAGGGGTATACCGTATTCAATCGACATGCGTGCGCAGCTGGGATGCTCCCCCCGTTCAATCAGTATATAAGAGAAGTGCTGTCTTTTATAGGGATCGCCCCATCTTAGCTACACCCAAATGGATATGCTTTACTGAATAGCTTGTCCATTGCATTTATGGAGCACCTCTATCGACCACCTCGACTGACCGAGATAAGATATTTGTTCAACTTCAAAAGTCGGACAGACAGTCCGTCTTTCACATTTCTGGAGGCTGTGAGAAATTGTCAAATAATTACGAGGTCTTGGACCAGGCTGAGCTACTTCAAGACGGACTGGTTCTGTGTTAGACGCCCTCTAGGATTTGCCAGGCGATGGCTATTTAGACGTGAGTATTGCTATCTTCTCGAGCTGTTGGCAAGGTAGTTGTAAATGAAACCCAACTAATATCTCTTTTCCTCTGCAGCGATAATTCAGCAACCCGAAGGCGGATATTACAAGGAGATAGTTTGGGTTCTTTATGAGGTCCTAAGCGAAGATAGGAATATTGACTTGGTCCTCACGGACAGGAATCTTAGAATTCTTGGGCTAATCAAGCGCAAACAAAGTATAAGGCTCGATGGAGCATTAAGAAGTATCTCGAGGGAGCGAGTTAAGCGTAAAAAGCCTAGAGTTGTTATAGTCGAAGAGGTTGACTCTGAAAGATCCCACACTGATGATGAACCTTTGGGTGAACCTGCGGATGCAGCCCAGTATTCTGAAGAAAAGAGAAAAGGCAAGGCAGCCGTTTTCAAGCCATCCAAAAAGGGGAAATGGAAATCTATGAAAATGTCCCGGCCCACCTCTGGAATTAGAATTTCGGAGATATCTCCCCCGAGAACAGAAAGTATTTACGAAGGGCTCGCCGATCTTTCAATCCCAAATGACGTGTCCATGCAGCAGCCATGCAGCATGATGCTGGATTGGATGAACTCCAACACGCCCTAGTTTTAAACGAATCTCTATCCATTAGCATGGTTGACACATCCGATTGGTCGGGGGGTTGCACATACATACACACTTCATGGCACTACACGATTTCTGACCATAAGCTGCCTTTTTATGAAGATTACTAACTTCATTTCTGTTTTGCATTGCAGATACCATGTCCGGTCGAGGCTCAATGCTCGGTTGTCTATGCAGCAAACACAAATCTTCGTCATACTACGAATCGTATAGGAGGGAAGGAGATGGGAATCATGATCAAGGCTATTCCAGCCAAGAGTGGTTTGATAGGGATAAAGCATATGTACACCGATCCCGATCTCGCACATCCCCTCCCAGAGCTCCCGCACCGCCTCTAGTTCATGTTTCGAGGCCTTCAGAAACTTCACGGCACAAGCTGTCTTCCCACTTTTCATAGTCCGACTCTCATCGCCCGACTGAAGTGGTAGACCCTTCAACTACTGCACAGGCCCTCGTCGAGCCGACTGGGGAAGGAGCGATGAGGCTCGCTCAGCTGAAAAAGGATTTTCCTGATATATGTTTTGATGGGTTCGTCTTTCCCTACGCTTGAAAAGGATTCCGACGTCGGCCGAACATACTGTGCACGATTATGTCGTGGATATATTCTTTCAGTATCAGGAATGGTCAAAAACCGCGAAAAAAGCATCGAAAGTAGCCTTCGATCGAGCAGTTATAAATGAAAAGCTAGAGAAAGAGCTTGGCTAGAAAGATCGTATTGTTCAAGCGCTCAATAACGAGGCCGAATCTTCTCGCCATTCTAAGATCGAGGCTCTTAAGAGAGCCCATGAGGCCCAAGCGGCGATGGATAGAATGAATCGGGAGCATTATGCCACAGTGGAGGACATGGGCCACAGGAACGCCATTGTAACCGCTGAGCGGGTTGCAACCCTAAAAGTGCTAAACGAGCTTAAGGCCAAAGTCTCAGAAATCATGAAAGAGAGAGATGCTGCTAATGTTTTCGCACAGGAAGCGTGTGATCAAGCGGTGGTGCTCCGGAGGAAGAGAGATGCGGCCATGGAAATGGTTCACGAGGTGGAGGCCGGAGTTGATGAGAAGGTACGGCAGGCAGAGACTAGGCTTGATGTGGACATATAGGAGCTTCTCGTCATTTACAATGCCAACATACTGAGACATAGGAACTTGGTATGGCTTGACGATTACTCTACACATCTATACAACGCCTAGAATTTGCTGGTGGAAGAAGAGAAGGCGGTGCTATTGGGTGGTGCCCTGGATGAATTTGAGCTGGAGAACCGCATATTGAGCAAAGATGAAATGAAGGTTCTCCATGATTCTATAATCTCTCATGTGAGAGAGAGACTGGGCACCCAGCACTTAGAAATTGGGGAAGGTTCCGGAGATAAGCATCATGCTACAAGTTTCGAGATTGTTACTTCATCTCTATCTGAGCCTACTCTAGTGATTGAGCCCCAGCCCGTCCCGGCCTATGACCCTTAACAGCCACGCCTATCTCCTATTAAGGAGCATTCATCCGAAGCTGTTTAGCCGACCGTAAGCCCAACTGAGGAAGGTAATCTGAACAAATTTCATGTGTATTTGAAATGAAGGGCTCATTTTTGAAGTGTGTTCTAACAACTTCTTTTCTTCCTTGTCCATGATCGAACTTACATTGACAGCGTCTCCTACAATCCAAGAATCACATCAAGTGCAGAAGGCCATTATTACTGAGGCAATTACAATGGCTGAGGCCGTACCAATTGAGGTGACACAGGGGAGCTCAATTTCCTTGACGAGCAGATGATGAATGAGCTCCTGGGCCGACACAACGACCCTTTTGCAGATATACCGTTCGTTCTTGGTGCATTCCCGCCTGCTTCTGGTGCTTCGTCACAGTCCACTGCTGCCCCCAGCGAAGCCTGTGCTATTCGAGAAGCAGAGATATTGGCTGAAATTAATGATGAGATGGAGGCAGCGGCTCATGGCAGTGATTCTGAGGGTGGAGTGACGGTGCCAGGTCCAACTCCACTTAGGATGATATCACCCGGGAGAACACTGGTTGATACTAGAGTGTCTACTCTGCCCCCAGTCGCAGATCCATCTCCTCTGACTCCTCCTGAAGAGAGCATCCCCGTAGGCTCAAGTTCAGAGGAAGAGATCGATATCATGCCTTCGTCCAGAGATTCCCCGCCTGAAGGGAAAAGTTCGAAACGAAAGATTGTTAGCGGTGCCGACGGCTCCACACTGAAGAAAAACCCGAGGAAGAAGAAGGAATAGATAAATTCCTTAGGCACACTTTAGGGTAGATAGGAGTTTACTTTTTCTTTAGTAGGTCATGTATGGATGCGGATTCGGCCCCCGCTAGGAGGCATTTTTTGGAAGAACTTGTACATAAATTCTTATCTCCCATTAGTTGAAATAAAAATTTATTTTCTTTGCTTCAATTGCTTTTCCTGTCTTTTATGCTTAAGTGTTGTAATGTTCGAATCATAGCTTGGTATGCTTGTGGAGTATCTATTCTTGAGCTGAATCTGTTTCATACACAAGTCTTAAAATCGTGGATACAAGCCACGACTCAAGACTAAGCTAGACACTCAGTGTCGTATTGTTCCGGTCAATGTTTCACACTTAAGCACTGCCCCCAGTATGGCGAACAGTTTTAATGATTGGCTGACGATCACAATTCTATCTCTGCCTTCCAAGCTTAACATTGTCAAATAGATGTTGAAACAAGTGAAGGGTGAGCGGTTTCAGTTGTGTGCATTCACTAATAATAATCTCATCCAACCTCTGTGGATCAGTATTTATATTTCGGTGGTCAATCGCACCTATCACAAATCTTGAGCACATGTCCACACTCTGGAGATTTAGGATAATCTGTGATCGATAATCTGTTCGCACCCCGGGAATTTGAGAGTTATCGATGTTTGTAACACATTTCGTACTCCAGGAACTTTGACTTAGTATTTGTACCCTGATTCACACTTTGGAAATTTGGTGTCAGCACTTATATTTCGGTTCGCACTCCGGGAACCTGGAATTGATGTTTATACTCCAATTCATGCTATGGGAATTTGGAGTTGGTCGACAGATGGTCAGTCACATCTGTTTAGGCTTTTTAGGAACTCGTTCACACTCTGGGAATGACGGATTTATCAGGATAGTGGATGGTCGGATTACATCCACCCCGAGTTAACAAGCGAGGTCGTTAGACGGACGGGTCCATCCTCCTCGAACTTGGTTAGGATACGGCCGAAGTCGTTAGGCGGACGGGTCCACCCTCTCCGGAACCGCATTTATATGTTTATACTCCAACTCGCACTCTGGGAGTTTGGAGTTAGTGTTTATATTCCGGTTCGCACTCCGGAAACCTAGAGTTGATGTTTATACTCCAATTTCCACTCTGGGAATTTGGAGTTGGTGTTTATACTCCGGTTCGCACTCTGGGAATCTAGAGTTGATGTTTGCACTCCAATTCACACTCTGGAAGTTGGAGCTCGTGTTTATACTCCGGTTCGAACTCTGGGAACCTAGAGTTGATGTTTATACTCTAATTCATACTCTGGGAATTTAGAGTTGGTGCTTATACTCCAGTTCGCACTCTGGGAACTAGAGCTGATGTTTATACTCCAATTCGCACTCTGGGAAGTTGGAGTTATACTCCATTTCGCGCTCTGGAAACTAAAGTTGATGTTTGCACTCCAATTTGCACTCTGGGAATTTGGAGCTAGTGTTTATACTCCGATTCGCACTCTGGGAACCAAGAGTTGATGTTTATGCTCCAATTCACACTCTGGGAATATGAAGTTGGTGCTTATACTCCCGTTCGCACTCTGGGTACCTAGGGCTGATGTTTATACTCCAATTCACACTCTGGGAAGTTAGTGTTGGCGTTTATACTCTAATTCACACTCTGGGAACCTAGAGTTGATGTTTATACTCCAATTTGCACTCTGGGAATTTGGAGTTGGTCATAGGACTGTCGTGTGTCGGTCCAGTTCATCCTTTAATGTGACGGTTTGCCCTCGAGCTGAGGTTTCACTTAGTGAGTGGCAGGTCGTATCACAGTCACTCGCTATTTGAATAAATTCCATCATATGATAGAACTTAGCTCATCATGCTTGGTGATAGTTGAATGTTGCATTCGGTGGATCACAGCTCTAGCTTGAAGAGATGGTAATTTATTGCTGGAATGGAAAAACATGGCAGGGTCAGTGCCTTATTACAAATTCGAACTTCAGAATGCAAAGACAAATTGCAAAGTCTTTATAGACTAAATAAATAAAGCCTGTCATGTGTAACAGTGACGAGGATCCTCGTCGTTCCAGCCTCTTGACAAAGTGGGTCCGCCACTGACGGCGTTTATCACTAATCTCCCGCCGGGATGGGTAGAGTCCTCCTGTCTCGGCCGATCGGGCTCATTGTTCTGATTTGATGGGGCCGCTCCTCCAGGCTGCGGCGCCCACACAAACTATTCCAGCTTCCTTTCTTTAATCAACTTTTCCACAAGATCCTGCAAATGAAGACATTCATTCGTATTGTGCACGTAGCTTTCATGAAACCTGCAAAAATTTCCCGTTTGGATTTGCCTTCTGACGACGATTTTGGTGCAGGTTTTTTGTATTGAATTGTATTACAGGTTTGTAAATACAAGTTCTCCAGTGATGTATTCAAAGGAGTGTAGTTGTCAAACATAGGATTCTTGCGCCGTGTGCCACAGTTCTGATCTCGGTTTCTATTTTGATTCACGTTCTCCGTCCACTGAGTTTGTTTGTTTTGAATGTTCAACTGAACTTTTCCGGAGCTCTCACTAGACTATTTGACCGCAACATTGCTTTGGATCCCTTCCGCACTTGGCCCAACATCTTGCTTCCTAGAATGTTTCGCATCTTCCCTTCTCAGAAATTGAGTCGCCTTGACATAGAAGCGGTCCAATGATGCAGGTGGTTTCCCGGCGAGCCAGATGCCGAATCCAAAGTCGGGGTCGATCCACTTAGTCAACGCCATAAGGATGGAGTTATCGTTCGGATTGCTGATTTCCACACACACAACATGGAATCTCTCTAAGTAGCGTCCTAGCGTTTCTCCAGGAGCTTCGGTGACACTAAATAGAGTGTTGACATCTTTTGGCCTTGCGACGTGCATGAGGAATTGCTCAACAAATTTAGTGGCCAACTGGTCAAAGGAGGAAATAGATCGTGGTGGCAGTCAGGTGAACCACATGGTAGCGATGCCCCCCAAGGAAATGGGAAAACTACGACACTTCACTGCATGTTCAACTCTAGCAGCGCTCATCGACCGTTCATATTTCAGAATATGTTGGTTGGGGTCGGAGTTTCCCTCGTACATGGGTAGAGTCGGCATCCTGAATCGTCGAAGGGGTTCAGCAGTAAGTATATCGTCTGTAAAAGGAGTGTGACTTTGGGAGATTCCCCAGTCGTCATTCGTGAGACCCTGGCTCTCACGGATCATCTGACGTATCATGGTCGGAAGATCCGTCATTTGTACGTTCTGTGCAGTTCGAGCCAAAGTGTGATTAGGTTCCATATTATGAGGTTCGACCGGATGCTGTCGACGGTCCACGTCTCGCCTTCTTAGCTCATGTCCTCTAGGACGTATAGTTCAGGAGTATGCCCGTGCTGACGACGGTTCAGGTTCGACTGATTTCGGGCATCGACCCCTGGTTCAACCGCGACAGTCGTAGTGCGGTAGTCTGTGGTGTAATAAGGAGCGGTACCCCCTCGTGAGGAGAGTCCGGTCTAGAAACTGGCCGATGGACCAACACTCAACTGTCCACAGGTCACTGCCGGTTGATGTCCAGCAGTTTGTATGTCACTCCCATCTAGCCGGGGTCGTGTAAATCGATGATGATAATCAGAAGAGGAAGAACATTCGGTGGAGGAGCGAGTAGCATGATCTCTCCTAGATCTCCTCCGCTTCTGGCGATTCAGCTGGCTGGTCAGCTCGGCATTGGTGCATAGTTGCTCTGTTAGTTATTACCGACTCTGGGTCAGTTCCTAAAGCACCAACTGGAACTCTTGTCGGGTAACCGGACCCGATGGTTCCGAGTGTCTAGTAGCGTCTTGGTTAGAGGGCGGCAGTGGCGTGGGATTCTGTCTATCCTGGCCTTCTTGACCGACAGCGTTGGAGGTGGTCCTTGTGCTAACCATCCTGGGGGTTGAACTCCTTTCCTAGACTTTGTGCAAATCTGAATAGGATGGAAGGAATTCGGATTAGTGATCTGGATCTCTCTCTTAGATTTGTGCAATCCGGTATCGATGATAGATCCAAGGAGCAGGAGAAAACCTGAGTTTTCTCGGTGAAAGCGCCAAAGTGTTTGTATCCAAAAATGGGTATAACACTCTTTGGAAGTTTTTGAAGAGATAAAAGTGAAGAATATAAATATAAAATGAAGATTATCTAATAAAAACTCTAGTAAACAATAACACAAATACACAAACATGCAGTTTTAGAGTGGTTTGGCGTGTTGCCTACGTCAACTATGAAGTTTTTAGGATTTTATTGATTCTCTTTCAACGATTACAAGCAATTACAGCGAATTACAGTAAAGTGCAGCTTGGAATTCGAATTCAACAGCAAGGGTAGGATGCAAATCTCAATCCGGCAGAGTCTGGACGCTTCCGAACCAAAAGAACCTTTTTCTGTAGGCTTCAGTGGAATATTTATAGGCGTAGGAGGCTGATATCTTGCTCAAACTTTAGGAGACTCCTTTTGGCAGGCGAGTGGGCCCAAGCTATCGATCCCACCAAGTTTCGACTCGATCTGTGATCGATACGAAGTGATTTCGTATCGATCAATAATTGGTCTAATTGAGCTGAAACTTGGCAGGAACATTCCTTGGCTTGTGTGTAAGCTTCTGTGAAAATTTCATAGCATATGTATCAGTGGATCTTGAGTTATGATCGATACGAACTTGAGTTTTTCGTTGGATGTATGGTTTGAATCCATCAATTCTAATCGATCCACTATGAATCGATGACGCACGTGCCGCTGTGATGAC
This sequence comes from Allium cepa, assembly GCA_030765085.1. Lineage (NCBI taxonomy): Eukaryota > Viridiplantae > Streptophyta > Magnoliopsida > Asparagales > Amaryllidaceae > Allium > Allium cepa. The sequence goes on from CM060946.1 coordinate 178,861,546, forward strand.
GCAGCGCTCAATCCTCACATCGATCACCTTTTTGCTCCGAGTTGACCGTTTCGACTCCATGAATCTCGCCTCGTTTGCATCAAAGGCTGTTATCTAATTCGCGTTGATGGATACGAATGTAATGATAACTCGATGGATTCGAACAAAAATAACATTAATGGATACGAACCAATGGAGACTGATGGTTACGAATAGGACTTTCCTCGATGGATACGAGCCAAGTAGATACTTGATGGACATGAATAAGCCATTGGATTTAGATTCGAACAAGAGCCCCTAATGGATACGAAGTAGCCACCGTCTGATGGATGCGAAGCAAAGTCACCTGATGGATACGAAGAGCAGTTTCCTGATGGATTTGAACTAACAGAATTTGATAGATTCGAGACAGATGGATACGAGGGTATTGTATCCCTGATCGATACGAAGATGATGGATTCGAATAGAAGCTCATCCATGGATATGGACTGTGTCTAGCTGGATGGATACGAAAAAGGACTTAGCCGATCGATACGAAACGCGTGCTCTGTTGATGGGTACGAACTTGATTGGTGCGAGCCGAGGCTCCTTGATGGATTCGAACTTGATCAATGTGAAGTTGTTGGATACGAATTGAGATGTGATGATGGATACGAACCTTATCGATACGAAGTTAAGCTTTCCCATGGATACAAAAATGTGGCTTTTTCCTTCAACTTGCATCGATCATATCTTGAGCATATGTAATTGGATTGACTTGAAATTTGGAATGCTGGCTTCCATGGCTTAGTTTATCATCTCTTTTCAGTTACAGCTTGATTCGGACTTGGAAAAAATTCATCGACATCCATGGCAAATCTATGCATGCTCGATATCCAGGATGATTGATCCTAAGCTTGTAACCAGTTCTTTGATATCTCGACCTTGTCAAAAGGCGGGATAACAACTCCTAAAGAGGAGAAATCCCAAAACCCACCATATCGGCAAACTCAAAGAAATCTTAAAGAAATCATCATCTCAAAAATACGCCACAAGGCAATAAAATATAAATCTCCAACATAGGAGAATATAATCCCAAAAACATGAAGTAAAAGTCAAAAGTCAAACGGAAAAAGAACATAAAAACGCTTTGGCAAAATAATACCCAGGTCTGAAATCTTCTCTAGGTTCGAATTTCGGACATAAAACAGGTGGTCGGCCGACATTTGATTGAACTAAAAATTGGCGTGCACAATGTAGAAAACTTCATCTTTCTAATAAAAAAGGAATCAATAAATTTCAACATAAAATAAAAAAGTTATGATGTCTCAAACGTGGACTCAGACCATGTTTGTAACCGTTCAACAAGAATGTGCCCAGGCCTAAAAATCCATTCTGGGTTCAACTTCCCGGCATAAAACAGAGTATCAAATAGCATCGGGTTGAGCTCAAAATTGGTATGAACATTGTAGAAGACTTTATCTTTCAATAAAAAAAGAGTCATGCAATTTAGGTAAAGTATGAGGAAGTTATGATATCTCAAAGTCGGGCCAAGGCAGTGTTTTCACTGTATTACTCTGGGCAAAAATTGCTCCGGATCAATGTTCGGCAGCATATTTCTATAGGTTATATAGGTCAAAATGATCTGAAATTTGATATTCTAATAGTAGGAAACTTCGTCTTTCAAAAAAAAAGAATAGATGAATTCCAATTAGAAATGAAAGAGTTATGTTATCTTAAACATTTACTTAGGCCATGTTTGCAGCAACTCAACAAACAATTTCTACCGACAAAAATCTGCTTTCGAGTTGATTTTCTACTACTGTTTTGAACATCCAAATGACAATATTTTTATACCAAAATTTGCGGAAATGAAGTTCAACATGAAAGCTTCCAAATGCAAGAAATCTAACAGCATTTCGTTGCCGGAATCAAATGTTATAGGGATTCAAAGAAGCAACTCAAACTAGATTCACAGAAAAGAAAACTATCAAAAAAAATTGATTACAAAAGCTCATTTTATATAGATTCGAGCATTCGAGACTTTGGCTTAGTTAAATTTTATGTGTTATTCAACTCACCTTGTTGTACTTAAAAAAACAAAAAGTTAGCTGAAAGGAGCAAGCTTTGAGGAGATAATGGCTTTCAACAACCTGTGGGACTCAAAAACAGTACATGCAAGAAAAGTTTTACACAATATTAGAAAAACCCGTTCTCAACTTATGATTTTGATGAAACTATAGGATTTGGAGTGAGACTACCTTTTAATTTCGTTCTAATTTGAAGAAGCTTCATCTTGAATTGAAGAAAATTGGCTTGTAATTTGAAATTGAAAGAAGAGGAATTTTCTTTTTACTATACTTATTTGAAGAAATGAAGAAGGAAGGCTAAGAAAATGAACGTACAGTAAATGAATTATTCTCTTCCTCACTTATATGGTTAAGACTAATGGGCTTTGGACCCAAGAAGGGAAAATAAATCACTTAGCGTAAGCAATTAATTCACATGCAAAATAATATTCACCTATTTACACTATATAATAAAACAAAGTCATGGTCTTTTCAATCTTTCCAACCAACCAAAATATGTAAATATACATACTCATGAAATACTTTATTTTACACCATATAAAAAGATTAATTTGTACTTCTAAAATATTTTTATTAATAAATCCTTTATTTCACAATAATACAAAATTTTCACCAAATAAATGTAAAAGTCCACGTTTAAACTTTTAAAATTCAATAAAAATCATTTTCTTATTTAGAAAAATATTTTAAACCATTTCCAAACTTAATTTATATCCAAAACATATTTTTAAATCAATTTCCACCTTTCTTATTTAAATGAAACACCTTAAAAATCAAATACATCTTTTAAAAACTATTAAAAAAGCAATTGGGCAATAATTAATATAATTATTGCATTTTCTCTAAAATAAAGTCATTTCTTTATTTAAAGCTCATATTCCAATTATTACCACTCCAACAAAATAAAATAAAGTTATAATCTTTATTTTCACAATTTAATTCCAATTTTTATTGTTTATTCCAAATAAACAATTTAATTTCTCCAATGTTAATTTAATTTACAATATTAAATTATGATTACAATTATAATTTAGTAATGATAGATAATCTCCAAACTAGAGTTGTTATAGATTCTCCAGCTTAACAAAATCACATCTATGCAATTTCTAGAGAAGATTTTATGTTCAACTTATTAATTTCATCAATCAAAAAAAGATAGGCAAGCTGGAGTTTTAAAAAAAATTCTCTCACTCTCAAAATACAATGGTAGAAAACCAATATAAGGCTTGCTCGATTAATTCAATGGTTTCCAAAGTGTTAATATTGGAATTAGCGATTCATTGAATTTTGTGAGCAACACATAAGATTCAAAAGCATCTCACATGCGAATGAGAACACAACAAGATGTACACAAAGAATCAATCGAATGAGATTGATTTCTCATAAGCTCCTCGAGTAGGGTTGGGATTTAGCACAATTGCAGCCTGAACTTTTACAAACAAAATGATTTTCAATATGATTTTTTATATGACACTATGGAAGGAATTATACCGGCACAAGACAGACACAAAAGAGGCAAGATAGATCAACCAATTGGTGGTTTCTTCAAAATGCCGCCATACTCAAACGAACTCATAAATGCACGCCGTTAGAAAATAACACGAAGTAAGATAAACACAAGGAACTAAAATATACGTACAAACTCTCAATCAAAAATTCATAGTTTCAAAATTAAATATTTTTATAGTTATAACCAAAATTTTCAATACTTGAAATTTTTTCAAAACTTCTTTCTCATATTTCAAATTTAAATTCATTACTCTTCATTTGAGTAAATAAAGTTTAAGTTGTTTATTCTCTAATTCTTCCATAGGTAACATATTTTTTCTCAAATTTTCTAAGTGCTAGAAATTTTCAGAAAAATCGACAGAGTCTCCTTTATACAGAGGGCAGCATACAATATTATAAAAATGATTTGAATAATATACACCGACCAATAGGTCGAAAACACAAAATGTATATCATTTAACTGTTAAAATTAATCCGAAAACATACCTTTCCTTTTTAGCATTTTAAAGTGGTTTTGCACAAACTTATATATATAATCTTTTTTCTCAAAATATATTCCAACTATCCTCTTTTCACATATACCTAGCTCAAAATAGATGATATTACCTCATGATCATAAACAATAAATGCTACACTTAACTATTGAGGGAAATAGAACAATTTTATTTCAGACCAGCTGTAAAGAAGACATGTTTTGACACTGTAAACAACAAAATATGAAAAACTTTATAATGTTAAAGTTTTTCTACTCAGTCTATGCTTTCCAGAAATATAAAGACTATCAAAATCCTATTTACGTTTTGAAAGTTATGTTAATTTTACTTTTAGCTTAATCTTAGAAATATTCTTAAGAGAACAGAAATGTCTATCCACTTTCAAACCAATTTTGGAATTAGTAAAAGTCAAAATATTTTAAAGTGGTAAATTTTTTTTTATAGTTTACTGAAATCTCTTTAATTTTCAAAAATATTGAGATCATTTGAAGTTATAAATCTCAAGATATCGATGTTTTAGTACAACACTTTTCTAAATCAAATTTCACCTTTTAATATCAATTTGAAATTTGAAATTCTCCCAATCCATTTTAATTTCAAACTATATTTTCAGACAAGCTTTTTTTATATATTATTTATCAAATGTTTTTCTTTTCCTCGAAAAGCTAAGACGTACAAAATTACGACCAACTTTAAGTAATCATAAAAAAAACATATCTTGAGTGGAAATACTTTCATTACTTTCCAAAATCTATCTTTAAAATAATTAACTATGAAAACTCATGATGGAAAAGATAACTAATCTCTTTCATTATCAATAGATGATTATTGATTATCCACCAAATAAATTTTGGGATATATGTAAGTTCTTAAATTATTCTCACAATTTAAAATGATTATACTACATGAATTGTTCATTTATCAAAATAATCCAAATTCACATTTCCATTTGTCACAAAAATTAAATTTCCTTCTATTTATTAACATAAAACTTATAACATTGATAATTAATTCAAACTTGTTTTCAACGAAATTGTGCAATTTCAAACCCACAAGTTTTAATACTATTTAATTTAAAAACAAAAACTAGCGCATAAATTTATACTAAATGTTATGAAATAACACTTCTTTATTTTCTCTCAAGATAGTGTTTTATAATTATCCTCTACTATTACTCAAATAACCAAGTGTCAAAATAATTTTTTTGTAGTCATCATTAATAACTTGTACTAAACTATTCAATTAATGTTTTAATTTTTCAAACCAAAGTATTCTTTTACCTTAAATACATCATTTTATTAATCAAAGCACCAAATGATATTTTCTCCTATTAAGATATCCCCTTAAAATTATTCACTTTTACTTACCCAAATTACCAAATTCAATTTCTCAAATTTTAAATAATATAAGAGTACCACTTCGCCATTGATTTATGGTGAATGACTCCATCGATTAGCTGTAGAGTTGATCAAATGATCAAAACTACCTCGCCATTCCTTCAACACTCACTATGGTTCAATAGTTTCATTAAACATTTAAAATAAAAATTAATACTCCACTATATTAATTTATTTCAAACTTTACTTATTAAAACTCAATTTACCATGTTTTACTGTCTCATCACAGCGTTTAGGAAATTTTATCGATAACATTGGCTAAACGCATCGACCAGAATTCTTAAAGCACTAGACGGACAACCAACACAAAAACTCATTTTTTTAAAAAGAAATACCTCATATATAATACACAAAATATTCTTTGTTTCAATGTAAAACAAGACCCATTTTCCATTAGAAATATATCTTCAATTTTTGAAAAAATAAAATAAAAAGGCTATTTATTACTTATTCTCAAAATCAAGGAACACGAATAGAGCTCATCAAGATATTCCTAGAATACTCGATCCTCAAGATTGATGGAATATGCTGGAGTGTGCTTTATTTCAAACGGTATAACGAACCACTCACAAGACTCATAACGAGTGCGGAATGGGGTAAGAGTAATGCTATCCTTCGCGACTCGTAGCTCATGAAAAATCGATGTAAGATTAAGTTGAGGAATGACCCAAGTACCACACAATAGATTGAAAAGAGAGAAATGAGATGTAAGAGTAAGGTTAAGATATCTTCCTGAATGAGAAAAAGAACATTATTAACATATCATTAATTTGAGTGAAGTAATTTTACAAAGTATATCAACAATAGAGTATCCAAAGAGGATATCTCAAAAGGAGGCAAGACAATATCAAGTAAATTCAATGAATCACCTCATTTCCCTAGTGGACATCCTCGTGGGAGGATGACCGAAAGGCTAAGAATTGGGAATGAAGTCGATACAATATTCAATGGCTCGATTGGGTGTCATAACCGAATAGACTCACAGAAATCAACAAAGTCATGATGACTGGAATTCGAGATATATCATCAACATCTCGAAACTCAAGAGTGAATATGTAGACTTCGGAATCATCATTAACATTTTAAAGAATAAGAAACGGCAAATCATCAAAATAGGATACCTAAATATAGGATCCTTCAAATCATAGAATGTGGCTTGATAATATGCAAGCCACTCCACCTTAAATCATTCCAAAGTCTACATAGAAAAATAGCGTGTTAATTCACATGAAAAGATATGCTACAAGGAAAAATACCAAAATCCTCGAACATTTTACCAAATGTTGTAGATCCCCTTAATAGGATTCGTAATCCTCGAAGAAATCACAAAATAAGAATATCAAAATGCATCAACAAATTCCTCCGATATGGATGAGTGTCATGCACCCGAATCTAAGAGGACTAGAATAGAACAATCACAATTACGATTACTCATAGGATAAGATATAACCAACTTCAAATATGGAATACTATCGAATAAAATATATTCCTAGACATATCCCAAGCTTCTTTCCCAAAGGACACGATAAGACAACGATGATTAAGGGATTTGTAACACTTGTATTTCACTTAGATGCACTGTAATATGTGTTTTTGTTCTGTGTTGTTCTGAACTCAGCTCTGATACTAAGCTGTAACGCCCTACCCTGAGACCCACATTAACAAGGAGTATTACTAGGTAATACCGTCTAGTAATGTGGAGAGTAGGGCTGCTTGGATGACCATTTATAGCATTGTCTTAAATATCCATTGAATACGGCAATGAATGCTCTATATTTTTTTATAATTCAAGTTGATGGGCATATCCAATAAATACTTAATACAAAGCCATTGGCGGCTATAGCATCTATCAAAACAAAATACAACTCAAACGCAAAACACATCACAGAACAACATATAATCAGATATATACACATATACAGATATTCAAGAGTATACAAAATGATACATCATATATGTGGTATAACAACCACAATATACATGAATCAAAATAATATACGTATCAAAGTGGCAATAAAAAGGACTACAACAAAAAGGGAAGCAGAAAAATCCATGCAGAAGCAGAATAGACTAAGTCCATAAGGGTACCTAACCTAAAATACATCGGTCTAACCTGAGTATAAAATACACGGGTTAGTCTAGCCAAACATATCTATTTAAGAGTATAAGCAGTAATAAATGCAAAAAAAAAGGGTAATGTTCTCCTTAAATGAGAAGGAACAATACTAAGTATAAGCATGAGTATAAATATGGTATGGTTATTTAAGTGATGAGATGATATAACTTACACAAACATATGATCACAAAAGAGATAAAACAATCCATAAAACGTTAAATATAGCAAGCCGCTTATCATCGGCATATCACAAATCATCAGTAGTGGTTTTGGGAAAATATAACTCCTAAAAGGGAGAAATCCCAAAACCCACCATATCGGCAAACTCAAAGAAATTTCAACGAAATCATCATCTCCAAATACACCACAAGGCAATTAATTATAATTCTCCAACATAGGAGAATATAATCCCAAATAAACGCCAAAAGGCAATCCCATGTAACAACGGCAATAGGCAAATCTCAATAATAACGCCAAAAGGAAAATAAAAAATAACGCCAGTGTAGGCAACTCAAATTCCCATAAGGTACTCGCCATATATATAAAATGGGTCGAATAGCTAGCCATGAAAAAGGCAATACACTTGGAAAATCAATGAAAACATCTCGAAATTTGCACATGCTTTTGGCTGAAGCCTACCAAGTACTGATCTCAAATATGGTAACACCTGAATGCAAATACGTCATAATGACAAATACGCCACAGTGGAAAATACGCCGCAACGGAAAATGCGCCGCAATGGCAAATGTCTCATAGACAAATACGCCGCAATGGCAATGACCTGAAGGTCCAGTACTGGCAATACGCCGCAATGGCAAATGTGTCACAAACTCCTGGATAAGAACCCAAACTGTGATAACATGTGTCCCATACCACACATTCACACTAAACAGTTTACTAACCGCTAGTAAATTTCACACTCAAAGCAGTAAAAAGTTTACCTCTTCTCACCGCTAAACTCGACTCGAAGGTCAAAACGATCAAACGGACAAGTCGGGAATTAACCGATAAGATAAACGCACGTGTCTCATACCACCTGTTATACCAAACCTTTTAATTCTCCTTCTCATTCGCTTGAAATGTGCAAATCGGTGCTCGAAATCATATAATAATTATTTTGAATTGCCCATAAATTTTTAAAAAAATTATTTCAAAATTGTTTGGAAAAATCGGTGCTCGAAATCAAAGAAATCACTCAAAATAATCATTCAAATTCAATTCAAATTCAATTCGAATTTGAATTTCAAATTCATCAAAACTTGGCTAGGATATTGAATGGCTTCATAGCCCGCAAAACATTTCAGAAATATCACAAGAATATGAAGTAAAGTCTCAAGTCGAACGGAAAAAGAACATAAAAATTGGCAAAATAATACCCAGGCCTGAAATCTTCTCTAGGTTCGAATTTTGGACTTAAAACAGGTGGCCGAACGACATTTGATTGAACTAAAAATTAGTGTGCACAAAGTAGAAAACTTCATCTTTCAAATAAAAAAGGAATCAATAAATTTCAACATAAAATAAAAAAGTTATGCTGTCTCAAACATGGACTCAGACCATGTTTGTAACCGTTCAACAAGAATGTGCCCAGGCTTGAAAATCCATTCTGGGTTCAACTTCCCGGCATAAAACAGAGTATCAAACAGCATCGGATTGAGCTCAAAATTAGTATGAACACTCTAGAAGACTTTATCTTTCATGAAAAAGAAACACGCAATTTGGATAAAGTATGAGGAAGTTTTGATGTCTCAAAGTTGGACCCAGGCATTGCTTTCACTGTAAAACTCCGGGCAAAAACATGCTCCGGATCAATGTTCGGCAGCATATTCTATAGGTTATATAGGTCGAGATGACCTGAAACTTGGTATTCTTATAGTTGGAAACTTCGAATTTCAAAAAAAAATAAAAGATGAATTCCAGTAAGAAATGAAGGAGTTATGTTATCTCAAACATTTACTCAGCAAACATTTTCTACACACAAAAATCTGCTTTCGAGTAGATTTTTTACTACTGTTTTTAACATCCAAATGACAATATTTTTCTATCAAAATTTGCCGAAATGAATTTCAACATGCAAGGTACGAAATGCATGAAATGTAGCAGCATTTCATTGCCGGAACCAAAAGTTATAGGGATTCAAAGAACTTAAACTAGATTCAGAGAAAAGAAAACTATCAATAAAAAAATCGATTACAAAAGCTCATTTTGTATAGATTCGAGCATTCGAGACTTTGGCTTAGCTAAATTTTATGATTTATTCAACTTACCTTGCTGTACTTGAAAAAAAACCGAAATAGTTAGCTGGAGCAAACTTTGAGGAGATAATGGCTTTCAACAACCTGTAGGACTCAAAAACAGTACATGCAAGAAAAGTTTTACACAAAATTAGAAAAACCCATTCTCAATTTATGATTTTGATGAAACTGTAGGATTTGGAGTGAGATTACCTTTTAATTTCATTCTAATTTGAAGAAGTTTCATCTTGAATTGAAGAAAATTGGCTTGTAATTTGAAATTGAAAGAAGAGGAATTTTCTTTTTACTATACTTATTTCAAGAAATGAAGAAGGAAGGCTAAGAAATGGAACGTACAGTAAATAAATTTTTCTTCTCCTCACTTATATGGTTAAGGCTAATGGGCTTTGGACCTAAGAAGGGAAAATAATTCACTTAGCCTAAGCAATTAATTCACATGCAAAACAAATATTCACCTATTTACACTATACAATAAAAAAAAGTCACTGTCTTTTCAATTTTTCCAACCAAACAAAATATTTAAATCTACATACTCATGAATAATTTATTTTACACCATACAAAAAGATTAATTTACTTTTAAAATATTTTTATTAATAAATCCTTTATTCATAGTAATACAAAATTTTCACCAAATAAATGTATAAGTCTACATTTTTAACTTCTAAAATTCAACAAAAATCATTTTCTTATTTAGAAAAATATTTTAAACCATTTCCAGACTTAATTTATAGCCAAAACATATTATAAACCATTTCCACCTTTTTATTTAAATAAACACCTTACAAATCAAATACTTCTTTTAAAAACTATAAAAAAGTGCAATTGGGAAATAATTAAAATAATTATTGCATTTTCTCTAAAATAAAGTCATTTTCTTTATTTAAAGCCTATATTCCAATTATTATAACTCCACCAAAATAAAATAAAGTTCTAAGCTTTATTTTCACAACTTAATTCCAATTTTTATCGTTTATTCCAAATAAACAATCTAATTTCTCCAATTTTAATTTAATTTTCAATATTAAATTATAATTACAATTATAATTTAGTATTGATAGGTAATCTCCAAACTAGAGTTATTACAGTCTCTCTCGCTTAACAAAATTGCATCCACGTAATTTCTAAAGAAGATTTTATATTCAACATATTAATTTCATCAATCAAAAGAAAGATAGACAAGATGGAGTTTTTAAAAAAAATTCTCACTCTCAAAGTAGAATGGTAGAAAACCAAGATAAGGCTTGCTCGATTAATTCAATGGTTTCCAAAGTGTTAATATTGGAATTAGCGATCCATTGAATTTTGGAAGCAACACATAAAATTTCGAAAGCGTCTCACATTCGAATGGGAACACAACAAGATGCTACACAAAGAATCAATCGAATGAGATTGATTTCTCATAAGCTCCTCCAGTTGGATTGGGATTTAGCACAATTGCAGCCCGAACTTTAACCAACAAGATGATTATCAATATGATTTTTTGTATGAGACTACGGAAGGAACCATACAGACACAAAATAGACACAAAAGAGGCAAGATAGATCAACCAAAAGGTGGTTTCTTCAAAGGCCACCATACTCAAACAAACGCATAAATTCACGTCGTTCGAAAATAACATGGTAGTAAGGTAAACAAAAGGAACTAAAATATATGTATAAACCCTTAATCAAATATTCATAATTTCAAAATTCAATATTTCTATAATTATAACCAAATTTTCAATATTTGAAATTTTTTCAAAACTTCTTACTTATATTTTAATTTAAATTCATTGCTCTACATTATGGTAAATAAAGTTTAAGTTGTTTATTCTCTAATTCTTCCATATGTAACATATTTTTTTCTCAAATTTTCTAAGTGTTAGAATATTTTTGGAAAAATCGGTGGAGTCTACTTTGTACAAAGGGCAGTACACAATGTTATAAAAATGATTTCAATAATATACACCGACCATTAGGTCAAAAATAAAATATCATTTAACTGTTACAATTAATCCAAAAACATACCTTTCCTTTTTAGACTTTTAAAGCGGTTTGGCACGAACTTATATATATTATCTTTTTGCTCAAAATATATTCCAACTATCCTCTTTTCACATGTACTTAACTCAAAATAAATGATATTAGCTCATGATCATAAATAAGAAATGCTACACTTAACTATTGAGGGAAATAGAACAATTTTATTTAAGACCGGCTGTAAAGAAAACCTGCTTTGACACTGTAAACAGCAAAATATTAAAAAAATTATAAAACTAAAGTTATTCTACTCATTCTATTCTTTCCAGCAATATAAAGTTCATCAAAATTCGATTTTCAGTTTGAAAGTTATGTTAATTTTACTTAGCTTAATCTTAGAAATTTTCTTAAGAGGACAGAAATGTCTACCCACTTTCAAACCTATTTTGGACTCATTAAAAAGCAAATTATTTTAAAGTGTTAAAAAGAATATTTATAGCTTACTAAAATCTCTTTAATTTTCAAAAGAAATGATCTCATTCGGAGTTATAAATCTCAAGATATCGCTGTTTTAGTACTGCACTTTTCTAAATGAAATTTCAGCTTTTAAAATCAATTTGAAATTTGAAATTCGCCCAATCCATTTTAATTTCAAACTATATTTTCAAACAAGCTTTTTTCTATATTATTTATCAAATGATATTCTTTTTCCTCGAAAAGCTAAGACATGCAAAATTGCGACCAACTTTATGTAATCATCAAAAAAACATATCTTAAGCGGAAATACTTTCATTACTTTCCAAAATCTAACTTTAAAATAATTAACTATGAAAACTCATCTTGGAAGAGATAACTAATCTCTTTCATTATCAAGAGATGATTATTGATTATCCACCAAATAATTTTTTAGGATAAATATATATATATATAAAGTTTTAAATTACTCTCACAATTTAAAATGATTATACTACATGAATTGTTCATTTATAAAAACAATCCAAATTCGCATTTCCATTTTTCATAAAAATTAAATTTCCATCTAATTATCAGCAGAAAACTTATTAAAGTTGGCAATTAATTCAAACTTGTTTTCAAAAGGAATTTTTTAATTTCAAACCCATAAGTTTTAATACCATTTAATTTTAAAACAAAAACTAGCTCATAAATTTATACTAAATGTTCTAAACTAATACTTCTTTATTTTCTCTTAAGATAGAGTTTTATATTTATCCTCTACTACTACTAAAATAACTAAGTGCCAAAACAATTTGTTTATAGTCATCTTTAATAACTTGTACTAAACTATTCAATTAATATTTTAATTTTTCAAACCAAAGTATTCTTTTACCTTACATACATCATTTTATTAATCAAAGCATCAAATGATATTTTCTCCTAATTAAGATATCCCCTTAATTATATTTATTCACTTTTGCTTACCCAAATTACCATATTCAATTTCTCAAATTTTAAATAATATAAGAGTACTGCCTCGCCATTGATTTATAGTGAATGACCTCATCGATTGGCTGTAGAGTTGATCGAACGATCAAAACTGCCTAGCCACTCTTCCAACACTCACTACGGTTCAATGTTTTAATTAAACATTTAAAATAAAAATTAATACTCCACCATAATAATTTTTTTCAAACTTTATTTATTAAAACTCAATTTACCGTGTCTGGCTGTCTCATCACAGCGTTTAGGAAATTCTTATCGATAACGTTGGCTAAACATCGACTAGAATTCTTAAAGCACTAGACGGACAATCCAACACAATAATTCATTTTTTGTAAAGGAAATACCTCTTATATAATACTCAAAATATTCTTTGTTTTTCCGGAAAACAAAATCCATTTTCCATTAGAAACATATCTTCAATTTTTGAAAAAGTTTAAAAAGGCAATTTATTACTTATTCTCAAAATCAAGGAACACAAATAGAGCTCATCCAGATATTCCTACAATACTCGATCCTCAAGATTGATGGAGTAGACTGGAGTGTACTTTATTCCAAATGGTATAACAAACCACTCACAATACTCATAACGAGTGCGGAATGCGGTAAGAGTAATGCTATCCTCCGCGACTCGTAGCTCATGAAAAATCGGTGTAAGGTCAAGCTGAGGAATAACCCAAGCACCACACAATAGATTAAAAAGATAGAAATGAGATATAAGAGTAAGGTTAAGATATCTTCCCAAATGAGAAAAAGAACATTAACAACATATCACTACTTCGAGTAAAGTAATTTTACAAAGTATATCAACAATTGAGTATCCAAAGTGGATATCCCAAAAGGAGGCAAGAACGACAATATCAAATAAATTCAATGAATCACCTCATTTCCCTAGTGGACATCCTCATAGGAGGATGATCGAAAGGTTAAGAACTGGGAATGAAGCTAATACAATATTCAATGGCTCGATTGGGTGTCATAACCGAACAGATTCATAGAAGTCAACAAATTCATAATGACTGGAATTTGAGATGTATCATCAACATCTCGAAACTCAAGAGTGAATACAGAAACTTCGAAATCATCACTAACGTTCCTAAGAACAAGAAACAACAAATCAACCAAATTAGGATACCTAAATTTAGGATCCTTCAAATCACATAACATGGCTTGATAATACCGAAGCCACTCCATCTCAAACCATTCCAAACTTTAGATAGAAAAATAGCGTGCTAATTCACAAGAAATGATAAACTACAAGGAAAAATATCAAAATCCTCGAACATCATACCAAATGTTGCAGATCCTCAATAGGATTCCCAATCCTCAAAGAAATCACAGGATAAGAACATCGAAAAGCATCAATAAATTCCTCTACGAGTGTCAAGCACCTATATCTAAGAGGACTCGAATAGAACAATCACAATTACAATTACTCTTAGGATAAGATATAATAAATTTCAATTATTGAATACTATCGAATAAAATATATTCCTAGACATATCCCAAGCTTCTATCCCAAAGGATACGTTCAGATAAAGAACACGATGATTAAGAGATTTGTAACACTTGTATTTCACTTAGATGTACTGTAATATGTGTTTCTGTTCTATGTTTATCATACATTGTTCTGAACTCAGCTCTGATACCCAACTGTAATGCCATAGTCGAGAACCACATTAACAAAGACTATTACTAGGTAAAACCGTCTGCTAATGTGGAGAATAGGGCTGGTTAGGAGCGACCATCTATAGCCTTGTCATAAATATCCATTGAATACGTCAATAAATGCTCTATATTTTTTTCTAAATTAAGTGGATCGACATATTTAATAAATACTTAATACAAAGCCATAGGTGGCTATAGGATCTATCAAAACAAAATACAACAACTCAAATGCAAAACACATCACAGAACAACAGATAATCAGATATATACACATATACAGATACATCACAGAGTATACAAAATGATACATCACATATGTGGTATGACGACCACAATATACATGAACCAAAACAATATACATATCATAGTAGCAGCAAAAAGGACTACAACAAATAGGGAAGCAGAAAAATCCTTGTAGAAGCAGAATAGGCTAAGTCCATAAGGTTACCTAACCTAAAACACCTCGGTCTGACCTGAGTATAAAATACATGGGTCAGTCTAGCCAAACATATCAGTTTAAGAGGATAAGCATTAATAAATGCATAAAAATGAGGGCAATTTTCTTCTTAAACGAGAAGGAACAATACTGAGTATAAGTAAGGGTATAAATATGGTATGGTTACTTTAAGTGATGAGATGATATTACTTACACACACATATGATCTTAAAAGAGATAAAACAATCCATAAAATGCTAAATATAGCAAGCCGCATATTATCGGCATATCACAAATCATTAATAGTGGTTTAAGGGAAGTATAACTGCTAAAAAGGAGAAATCCCAAAACCCACATATCGGCAAACTCAAAAAATCTCGAAGAAATTACCATCTCAAAAATACGCCATAAGTGAAATCAAATATAATTCTCCAACATAGGAGAATATAATCCCAAATAAATGCCAAAAGGCAATCTCATGTAATAATGCCAATCGACAAATCTCAATAATAACGGCAAAAGGTAAATCTCAAATAACGCCCATATAGGAAACTCAAATTCTCATAAGGTACTCATCATATATGTATATATAATGGGTCGAATAGCTAGCCATAAAAAAGGCGATACACTCGGGAAATCAGTGTAAACATCTCAAAGTTTGCACGTGCTTTTGGCCGAAGCCTGCCAAATACTGATCTCAAATATGGTACCACGCCCAAAGGCAAATACGTCACAATGACAAATACGCCGCAAAGGCAGATACGCCGCAATGGAAAATATGCTGCAGTGGCAAATACGCCGCAATGGAAAACGTCTCATGGACAAATAGGCCACAATGGAAAACACCGCAATGGCAATGACTCGAAGGTCCAGTATTGGCAATATGCCGTAATGGAAAATGTGTCATAAACCCTTGAGTAGGAACCAGAACAGTGTTAACATGTGTCCCATATACACGTTCATTCTAAACGGTTTACTAACAGCTAATAAATTTCACACTCAAAGCAGTAAAAAGTTTACCTCATCTCACCGGCAAACTCGACTTAAAGGCTAAAACGTTCAAACGGACAATTCGTAAATTAACCGATAAGATAAACACGCATGTCCCGTACCACATGTTTTCCAAACCGTTTAATTCTCCTTCTCATTCGCTCGAAATATGCAAAAACGTGTAATTTATATATAAAATATTTTACTTTAGAAAACAAGCATGAAAACTAATTCTATAAATCAATTTGAAAACCCTATTGGAAAATTTTCCTTATTATAGAGAATAAATAGATTATACACTCGAAAATAATTTGAAATATTATATCATAATTATTTTGAAATGCCCATAAATTTTAAAAAATATTTCAAAATTATTTGGAAAAATCCGTGCTCGAAATCAAAGAAATCACGTAATACCGTCATTCAAATTCAATTCAAATTCAATTCAAATTTGAATTTCAAATTCATCAAAACATGGCTAGCCTATTGATAGCAACATAGCCCTTAAAAAATTTCAGAAATATCACAAAAACATGAAGTAAAAGTCAAAAGTCAGATGGAAAAAAAAACATAAAAACGCTTTGGCAAAAGAATACCCAGGTCTGAAATCTTCTCTGGTTCAACATTCGGACATTAAAAAGGTGGCCAAATGACCTTTTATTGAATTAAAAATTGGTGTGCATAAAGTAGAAAACTTCATATTTCAAACAAAAAAGGAATCAATGAATTGCAACATAAAATGAAAAAATTATGTTGTCTCAAACATGGACTCAGACCATGTTTGTAATAGTTCAAAAAGAATGTGCCCAGGCCTGAAAAAGAATCATGCAATTTGGATAAAGTATGAGGAAGTTATGATGTCTCAAAGTTGGACCCCGGTAGTGTTTTCACTGTAAAACTCTGGGAAAAACATGCTCCGGATCAATTATCGGCAGCATATTTCTATAAGTAATATGGTCGAAATGACCTGGAATTTGGTTTGCTTATATTAGGAAACTTTATCTTTCTAACAAAAAAGGAATTGATGAATTCCAGTAATAAATGAAAGAGTTATGCTATCTCAAACATGGCCTCAGGTCATGTTTGCAGCAACTCAGCAAACAATTTCTATAGGCAAAAATCTACTTTCGAGTTGATTTTCTACTACTGTTTTGAACATCCAAATGAAAATATTTTTCTACCAAAATTTGGAGAAATGAAGTTCAAGATGCAGCTACCAAATGCAAGAAATCAGGCAGCATTTCATCGCCGGAATCAAAAGTTATAGGCATTCAAAGAAGCAACCCAAACTAGATTCACTGAAAAGAAAACTATCAACAAATAAATCGATTACAGAAGCTCAATTTGTATAAGTTCAAGCATTTGACACTTTGGCTCAACTAAATTTTGTGAGTTATTCAACTCGCCTTGTTGTACTTGAGAAAAAAGCCTGAATACTTAGCTGAAAGGAGCAAGCTTTGAGGAGATAATGGCTTTCAACATCCTGTAGGACTCAAAAACAGTACATGCAAGAAAAGTTTTACACGATTAGAAAAATTCAATCTCAATTTATGATGTTGATTAAATTTTAGGATTTGGAGTGAGTTTACCTTTTAATTTCATTCTAATTTGAAGAAGTTTCGGCTTGAATTGAAGAAAATTGGCTTGTATCTTGAAATTGAAAGAAGAGGAATTTTTTTCTTACTATACTTCTTTCAAGAAATGAAGAAGGAAGGCTAAGAAAATGAATGTACAGTAAATGAAGTTTTCTCCTCCTCACTTATCTGGCTAAGGCTAATGGAGTTTGGATCCAAGAAGGGAAAATAAATCACTTAGCCTAAGCAATTAATTCACATGCAAAACAAATATTCATCTACTTACACTATACAATAAAACAAAGTCATTATCTTTTCAATTTTTCCAACCAAACAAAATATGTAAATGTACATACTCATGAAATAATTTATTTTACACCATATAAAAAGATTAATTTGCACTTTTAAAACATATTTAGTATTAAATCCTTTTCTTCGCAATAATACAAAATTTTCACCAAATAAATGATAAAGTCTACATTTTTAACTTCTAAAATTCAACAAAAATCATTTTCTTATTTAGAAAAATATATTAAACCATTTCCAAACTTAATTTATAGCCAAAACATATTTTTAAACCAATTTCCACCTTTTTTATTTAAATAAAACACCTTAAAAATCAAATACTTCTTTTAAAACTATTAAAAAGAAATTGGGAAATAATTAATATAATTTTTGCATTTTCTTTAAAATAAAGTCATTTTCTTTATTTAAAGCTCATCTTCCGCTTATTATCACTCCAACAAAATAAAATAAAGTTCTAAACTTTATTTTCACAATTTAATTCCAATTTTTATTGTTTATTCCAAATAAACAATTTAATTTCTCCAATTTCAATTTAATTTACAATATTAAATTATAATTACAATTATAATTTAGTATTGATAGGTAATCTCCAAATCAGGGTTGTTACAGTAGCAGCCTCGGCTTTTCAACCATCGACAACGGCCACTTTCCACCATGGCATAAATTGATACCTCTAACTAGCTTTAACTGCTAGCCTCTCGACTGAAACCAACCACTCCGAAACATGTAGGGGTAAGAGTCTTCTGCTTACCACCAAACACGAAGCGAGAACCCCTATCATGTTGTAATGAAGCAAATCTAATCCCGAGCTCTTCGAAACGATTAATGAAATTGGCCAAAATTGGTAGTCGGTTATTTAACTATCAATATAATATCCATAAGCAATCATTAGGCCATTATTTGTAATTTTTTCCAACTTACGCATTTCAAAATATCTTTACGAAGACATATGTACAGTACTTCAAAATTTGAAAACGGTCTCAAATTCTTATATTCTTAACGGAATATTCCCTACCATTCCAATACTTAGAATATTTTTTCCACTTCATTTATATTCACACTTAGGAAGTGTTCCATCTATTTCCTTACTTCCTATTTCTCGATATCATTTACAGTTCTATTGGTAAATTCCTTGACTAGTTTATAACAAATCCTATAAATTCTAGAATTCCTTAATTAATTCCCTTTAATAATTCAAAAGTTAATTATACTTACTTATAATTCAAATTTCCTTTCCTACTTCTTTTAAGAATTTTATTTAATTTTTTTCAAAAATCACTTTATTTGACTACTTTGGAAATTTCCTTACTTTTCTTCCAATTCCATTTTAAGAATTTTATTATAATCCCATCTACTGAATGATCCATTTCCAGATTTTTGAAAAGGTGTATAATTAAAGTTAAAATATTACAAAACTCTAAATATATATATATATAATAAGTATTTAAAGAATAATAATAATAATTTATTTTGAAGACATTTTCAAATCATTTTAAAAAAATATTGAAATACTCTTTATACATCACTTTTGAAAGCAGGTTTAATAATTTGGGATTTATTAAATTATATATTAAGTATTTAAAAAATCAACTTTTGAGGTATTTAAATACTATCCAATTTCAAATTACATGGTTTAATAAATAAAATTTTCCTCTTTAAAATTAAAACTTATATTATTGATAAAATTATATTTTCAAATCTCAATAACCAAATTTCAAATTTATAAATCCCTCTCGGTTTCCACCACATCACTTCCTTTTCAGTCTACTTAACCATTTCAACTTCAAAAATAGTATCCACTATTTTCTCTTACCCTATTTCCTTTTTCAAATACAAATTATCCTAGTAAATTTATATTTCCAATTTATCATCTTATATCAATTTCCTTTTTTCTATAAACACCGTATTTAAATTTTTATAGCTCCCTTGAGTTTCACTATAAATAATCAAATTTCTAAAAATTCCATTTTATAAATTCATTGTTTTATAAATTCCATTTATTTTTGCCAATCTATTTTTTTATCGATTTCAACTTCTTTCTATAATTCCCGAATATTACTTAAAAATCCAGTCTCAAAGATTCCTTTATGTAATTTATTTTAAAATCTCAATTAAAATATTTTTTGCGAATTTTTTAATACGATCAAAAATCTATTTATTCTTATTCAATTCATCCCCTTTTAAATAGTCCATATTCTTATATTAAAAATCTCCTTTTAATTCTTTAAAAATTCAACATAATATTTATGGTATTTAATATACCAAAGTTAATCCATATGCCATTATAACATTTACAAATTTACAACACACAATAATCCAACAGATTATTCAATCGCATCATATATTCATATACATGAAAAAACGCTAAATATATTTGAGGAATCTAGTTCGATCCCTCTAACCTATTTTCTCTACAACCACAGATGTTAGACAATAATAAAATACCAATCCCACTTCGAGGGGGATATCGCGGTATATGGGGTCATCCGCTATTATGTGGGACGCATAGGGTCTCATCCGCTATAATGCGCGGGAATATCACTCCAACTACTAATATATACTACTATATATGTATTAAAATCATCCAACAGATAATTTAAAATTTATCAATCTAATCAAGCATCCAATAATTTAAATTTAAATGTGGTAATCCAAAAGAGTGAGAAATTTTCACCTTGATTTCATTTTGCTAACATTCCAATTGAATTCTTTAGCATAGATTTCCGCAATTCCGAACTCCATACAGTTGCATACCTTTGATATAAACCTCATATGGTGAGATATAAAATTTATAAGTTATTGACTGATTAAATTACACTAATTATCTTTGTAACTAATACCATTTTTTAAAAAACAATTCTCACCATAACACTCCTGGAGCATTCACAATGGCCAACCCCTCCACTCTGCATCGTCTGAAGCTAGCCGCCCCTTCATCGTTGCCACCAAAAAACACTGCACCATCCACTGATATGACCCAAATCCCCTTCAAATCACAGCAGCACAACCTGTCGATGTGATCTCAAAGTATCAACCTATCTGTTTTTCAACTACCCAGGCACCGTACTCCTACTATCACTAAGTCACGACCGAGACTTCGTCCTCTCCCCCGCATCCAGTTCAGGCACGCTCGACTTCCACCATCGCGGCCATAAAGTGGAACCGCCATGCCAAGACTCCATCAAGTCGCAATTTTCCCCTATTTTCAATTGCTAGCGACAAATCTCCACCATTACGGTCCATGTTGTGCTCCCCTAGCCATGTCATCGGTGAAGGTCTCAGTCGATTCGAACGCGATTTCAAATCGCATGATTCTTTTGAATGTTTTTTAAACTCAATTTGATTTTAGACTGAAAGAATGAAATAGGGAAAAAAATGATTTAACAGAGGAGTAGGAAGCGTAATGAACACGGTAGGCTAAAAGGACAAAAACGACCTGTGTGAGTTGATTTTAAATTTTACAATATAAATTTATTCCAAAATATCTCATTTAATGTGACTTAAAATGTAGATACCCTATCGAGACGAGCCGCTGGTCATTCATAATGTTATACCCCTATTCCGAACACAATGGAAAAGATTTCATGTCCTAATTCGATCGTATGGAGTAGATAACTTTTTGGACCCAATTATTATATTGAAGTATCGATATTAAATTCAACACATTTATATACCGTACGGCCAAACAATAAATCCAAACACTACAAAATTTAAAATCCGATAATAATACACTATTATGCATCTAATGGAACTGGTTTTGTCGAATTCCAAGGTTGTGCCCCAGATCGCTATTTAAACGTGTCAATTAAATTGACGATTTCAAAATTTGCGAAATCGCTTTAAAATTCTAGTTTTAAATCTTACTAACTAAATTATAAATCCCAAATTCAATATTTAAACCATTTAAATATTAAAATTATCATTGAAAAAACTAAATTGTTACATAAATAGAACTGAGATGCAGCTCTAACCCCAATGACTCCTATAAGATTTTCCAAAACCCATTAGTTAACAAAGGGTTGTAGTCGCTCACTATACTCTTTGTACACCATGGAATCACACAATCCATTTCACATACAACTTGGCCAATGTGCATGTCATTCTTCTAAAGATACAGGTATAAATCTAGCAGTCTTCATCAATCAGTTTACTATGAACCAGATGCTATCATACCCTCCAATCGTCCTTGGTAATCCGTCGATGAAATCCAGCAAAACATGTACCTATTTCCACTCGAGAAGCTCGAGCAGTTGCAACAAATCACTAGGCTTCTTCAACTCTACCTTTACCAACTAACAGTTCATACACTTCGAGACAAATACCATGACATCTTTTTTTATCCTTTCCTAATAAAATGTCCGCCTCATATCATGGCATGCTCCACATATCATGGTACATTTTATTTCCATTAGTATGAATAATCAATCTCGAATGATGGAACCCTTATAGTACCTTATTTCTTAACCCATCAACAACTAGCACAAATAATCTTCCAACCTTACGGATCCAACCATCATGGTCGAGCCCATACTACTTCATCTCCTCATGCTCTACACCATCCTCTATCTTTACCATGACCTTCGCTATTCTAGCATCTTTCCTCTTACTAGTACCGATCTTCTTAATCAAAGTAGGTCTAACCATCAAACTAGCTAACACTTTCGGATCTAGCACACATTAAGTTCTGAAATCATAACTAGTAATAAACTTCAGATGTCTCCACTCTATGAACATCGCCCCCAAGCCGACAAATCTTCTATTCAAAGAATTAGCAAATGCATTACCCTTACTAGGTATATAGGAAATGTCAATGTCATAGTAGGATAGAAACTCTAACAACCGCTGATAACGAAGGTTAAGATGCTTATGGGAGAAGAGGTACTTCAACGATTTGCGATCCGTACGTAACTCGAACCAGTCTCCAAGCAAATAATGCCTGTACAACTACCCAGTGTTGAAAAGCAATAAATTAAAGTTAGTAGCAATGCATTAAGTAATTGAAATGAATTTTTTAAATAAATGTAAATGATTTTGTAATTTGATTAGAAAGAGTAGGAATTTTATGATAAATGGTTTCACTAAGATCATAATATTTCTTTTCTTAAATTATCAAAATGGTTTAAGCATAATTGAAAAAAGTATAAATAAAACACCTTTTCATAAAATCATATATAAAAAATTTCTCAAATGCATATTTTAATGAGAATGTAGCTATTTTAACTTATCGTTATTATTATCATTATTTTAGGGTATAACAGAAATATTTATTAAAACATTTTCTAATATTTAACCATTTCTAATTTATGATAGGTGTTCAAAAAAGGGCTTACATACTTTAAATTTTTTTTCCTTCAAAATTTCTTTTACTAAAAGAAAAATGCACATTAAAGGTAAATATAACAATGTGCCCAAAACAAACAAAAGCTTTAAATTAGTTATTAAAAATAAACTTTTACCAAATTTTAAAAATTTTCTTTTTACTAAAATTTCATAATGTTTATCTGACTATTTTATATAAGATCGTAAACTACTTTTTCTATTTAAAATATCAAATATCTACCATTTCTGACTTTTAGAAAACATTTTCATTAGTTTATCGCTTAAATTGTTGTAGACAACAATAATCTAATTACCTAATGCTTCAAATGCATAAGGTTTTTTTCTTTCTTTCCAAAAATGGCTAACTCAAGTTTCTATTCCAACACAATACCCAATTTCAGTATGGAAATATTCCAGCAGTTCCTTTAAGTAAATATGAGTCCTTGCAACTACTACAAATATGAGAGTAGCTTTATACTTTAATGGGGAATTTTCCTTATTTTATGGGTCTCTTGGTACTAAACTTGTTCATTTTACCCTTAAATTTATAACTTACTTATTACTGTTATTTTGTATAGGAAACCTCTGCAAGCATTTCTTTATGGGGTAGATCATAATAAATGTGAAAAAGTCTATTTTTCACCTTAATTGTTATAGCCTTAACATTTATCCCAACCCTCAATTATTTGCTTATATAAGGGGTAAACCAATAACTACCTAATGGGTCAAATTTTATAGGGTGTTGTGTATTAATACACATATCAGAAAACTATAATTACACACCTTTAGTTGGGTTAAGCCAACTTGTCTCCTCGTTTTAAATACCAACGATAACATATAAGGATATTCACGCTTGGAATCTTAGCTGCTTTTCCGGAGCCATTCCTCTAGAACTTGTACTCGTTCTCACTATCTGTGTTTGGGAATTATTTTCATCTTTCCTATAGATAGAATAGGCATGAACAAAAATAAATCTCCATATATGGATAAAATCTTTGAAAATCTCTTTGGGAACTTATATATATGAGAGTGTGTGTACGACTATATATATATATATATGTATGTATGTATATTCAAAACCCAATTTCGAAAAATTATCAAAAATTATTTTTTTCAAAAACTTTTCAACTGTGTTCCCTCAATACATAAAGTCCTAAGAGATCCAAAACCAAAGCTTCGATAGTAAATATAATAAGTTGCACCTCCCGACATACTGATTCGAAGTTTTAGGGTGACTTTCTGAGTCGTCATACCGAGAAATATGAGAATTTTAAGACATTATAGAGCATAATTATAAGGTTGGAGTTCCAAGGCATTCAACACTTTCAGATCTCACTGTAGAAGAAGTTACAATATAAGTACATAAAATAAATATATCAGCAAAAAAAGTCTACAAAATACTAGATTACATATACACTGTCCTCAATACAATATGAACTTTACAGACATTTAGTATGATAGATTACTTCAAAAGGAACAACAAATAACATGAGAACTCCAATGCTGAGCTCCTTTTCCTCATACTATGTCCAATTAACTGTTAACATGTCACCCTCTATCGGGGAAAAGGAAAAGAAGGAGGTGGGTCAGATAAAAGTCTGGTCAATAAGAACAAGTTTAATAAGATGACTAAGTGCAAATAAATTTTGAATCTACTCTAAGTGATATAAGGTGTATATGCAGTGTCTATGAACTCTTAAAGTACAATACCTAATAATTCTTATCTAACACAATGGGTCAAACCTACAGATCAAACCTCACACTAACGATCGACCAAAATAGGAACTACTCTCCCATCATAACTACGTCAATAATACGCTTAGAGAGGGAAAACACCAAAAATGCAAACTTTCATAATGACTCATCGTATGCACCCATGTACATCTCTCGATTATAGAGGGAAAATTCCTCTTATTGTTCCATACCGGGGTCCATCTCATAGGAACGCATGGTTGTACCGGGTCACAATTTACTCAATACCCATACCCACTTATTGTACTGTACTGACGTCGACTCGTACCATGTTGCGCTAGAAAATGTGTATATTTGGATCTCTTTTAGTACCGGACTCTTTTAGAAATCATCTTCGATAGTGCTACGCCCACCCATATGGAACACCCCAGAGCCTATGCGAAGTATGATGCCCTAATGAACTCTATATATGCGATATACAACGCCTATGCCAAATCAACTGTTGCGAAATATGTTCGCCCATACCAGTATTAAACATTGTGAAATACTTTGTCCTAACCACTTTGATAGGAAACCAACTTCCCTATCCTCTCAGACGCATATATTTAACCTAAATTAGCTCAACCAAATGTTCGCTACCTATATAATTTGTAACCTAATTATATAATTTTTATTATTAAATTTGGGTTTTAGACTAAGGTTCAAGTCATGCATTTTTAGTCCAACAAGTCAACCCTAGGTCACCCTAGGTCGACCGCTACTAATCAACTCCTGGCAATCATGGTCGACCGGTCGCACGTAAAATTAGGGTTTTGATTCGTTTTTCTATTGTCGATTAATCCTGTGATTAATTCATGTCGATTAGTATACTTAATTAGCCCTAACTGCAACTAATGACTAGTTTAATTTCCAAGTTACAATCAAATTTAGGGTTTAAATGTCTAAGGTTTTCAATTTGGCATTAAACGAGTATTCAGTTGACTAATTTCATTATCCATTTGCTATAATTTGATTTCTAAGGTATAAAGGTCAAATTTAGGGTTTAAACAAATTCAAATCAAATTTAACAAATTCAGTTACAGGTTTTCTAGCATTATAATTATTTAGAATAATTTAAAATTAATTTCACTAATCATTCTATTAAATTTGTGCCCACTCACCTCAAGCCCAAGCTCTTGCACTTGAGAATTTGGCCTCCGATTGGTAGCTCCTTCCGAATACCGCCTTGGTTCTCTTTTAATTGCTTGCTCTTGCCACTTAGATGGATTAGGGTTTGACTTTGATTTTTTGGTTTTAAGAAAATTGGGGTTTTGTGGAGAAAAAATGATAGAGTTTAGTTGCTATAAGCTTCTATTGGAGAATTAGGGTATCATTGATTATAAACTTATAGAGTTAGAGTTAGATTTAGGGAAAATATATTAGATTAGGGAAAATCTGATCCAGTCATTCAATACTTCAGATGCAAGTAACCGATTTCTTCCCTTCATCATCGCCTCTCCAAATTTCAAATCATGTAATTCCTCATGTTAGGTCGACCATTGAAGGCCACCGGTCGGTGTATGAAAGCCTTGGGTCGACTTATGGAGGTCATGGGTTGACCTATCACAATGATGGGTCAACCTATATTTATTAAATTAGTAATTTTTCGTTATTTATATTTCAGTTTTTCAATCATCCGTAATTTTTCTGTGCTGACTCTGGTTTCAAAGTATTATGTATGAAAATCATCTAGAAAATCGCTACGAAGAAAATAGTGTAGGTGTCGTAGCCAAATCCAGACAATTGTGAAAATTTTATTTTTTTAGCCCTTGTTTTAATTGAATTTACATTTCTTATTAAATTTTCTTTGAAATTTTTGTTAAATTCTTGGTAAATTTTACTTAAATTTTTGGGGTCTTACAGCATACCCCCTACTCATGACTGATCGACTGCTCATGTAAGGGTATTGCCTAGTCATAATAGATTTAATTCATTTTTTACCCTTTTTAAAAAAAAATTATATAATTTTTTAAATTTAATAGAAATATAGTTTTAAAAATAGAAGATCGACAAATCAAAAATATTTATTTATTTTTATGAAAAAAATTTATAATAATTATTCAATTTAGATATTGCTTATTTAATGAAAAAATTAATTTTCAATTTTTAATCAATCAATAAAATCCTATAAAATATTAGAAAAATACATAATGGTTTTAAATTACTATTTTATAATTTTCAAAGTATATTTCATGAATTATGAATATAATATAAGTTTTGAAAATATATTTTTCGATTTGTAACAAAAAGAAATTTATTAGGATATTATACAATTTGTTTAAAATTCATATTAGATTATAAAAAATTATGAAATGATGGTTATAAGGTAATATTAGATTTTTACAAGCTATTTAAGATGTTAAATAATCAAATAAAGTAGTAAAATATTATTATCATTTAAGTGAAAAATTATAAAGATTTAGTAAATTTTTATTTTAATTTATCAAATTGTCTTATGGTGTTTGTTAATGAATTTAAATTTATATTATGGACTTGTGAAAGTATTCTATGGTGGCTATATATTTATTTTAATATCTTTAAATATATAATGTTTAAATTAACAATTTATCTTTTATTATAGAAAATAATAATTGCACTTTTAAATTATAATTACTTTTATCAGTGTATACGTGTTTTCATTTCTGAGTAACCAGAAAGTTGAATAAATGGATTAGCGATATCATCTAGTATTGGACTTTCAGAAACACTTTTCCGATTATTCACTAGATTTTTACAATAGAGATATTGTGTGGATTAGAGGTTGTTTATGAGCATTGAATAAACGAAGTAGTAACACGCGGTGGTATGGGACACCATGGCGATAGTTATTCGGTTATACATTGTAAGTAGATGACACTCATATGATGGGAATAGAAATGATGGTATATACTTACATGAGGAGATGCTCGAGGTTGAGAAAACTCGTGATTGTTGAATTATTGGGGTGTATGTATGTGTGTATAGACATAATCTTCATAGATATCATGAAGTGCTTTTGGATATGATTTGGAGTTAGAGGGTACCAGTATCCGCCCTGGAGGCCTGATCGTGGGGTTGTGAACTAGATTTGTGACAACTTTATCATATATTTGATGCACATCTTGGGATTTTTGTGAAAGGTAGTTAGCCTTTAGGGTGGCTAATCCTAGCCCTTTTTGTCACCTAGGACGACAGTCGGTTACCATAAGGGCGAAATCTCAATCGTGGCTATAAGTCCTCATGTTGATGAGCACATTAGGCAGATATTGTAACTATTACCATGGAGGTAACGTATGACTATAGGAGCAGATCCGGGTGGGTAGCTCCTGGCTCATAGAGTAAGCGGTTAACTGTCAGTCTCGTGTTTGGTTATACGGAGTGGTAGGTAAGTACATACTATTTACACACAACACATAAGTTTTAAATGTATAGATATAGTGGAGGAACCAACATTTTATGATATCACTCTACTTGGGACCTTGTGGCTATCGTGTAGTCAATTCCTATCACCACTGAATTTGATATATATTATGTATGACGTATTTTTATATATTTGCACAAAAATTGGGCAAACACCTCCTAGTCGTGTGATTTAGTTGATTATATGTTGATCTGGAAGGTTTGGGTGATTTATGCAAAAATATGAAATAGATTGACTAAACTGTAAAAGACGCACAGATTTGTAGTGGTTCGGCCAGAACATGCCTACATCCACTTTATATGTTATTCTACTTTTTCTTTCAGATTACAAGTACAAAGCTTTGTATACAAGTATATGAAAGTTGTTTGAAAGTTCCTTCCGTGCTTGTGATCTCAAACTTGTCTGCCATTGTTATACCCCTGCCTCTCTATTTATAGAGTGAGGTTGGGGGCAAGGCTCTTGGATGTATATAGCTGCTGATGGGCCTGGGCTGAAGCAATCTGGCCTGGCAACGTGGTTCGGCGGAGGTTGGATAAGTGGTCCGGTGGTGCCTTGGATCGGTGGTGTGGAGTTGGAGAGGCTTTTGTTTTGGTCGAGGGTTTTGGACTGATGGCAGGTGGTCCGGTGGTGAAGTGGTTCGACATGGCTTGGGTGGAGAGTTGGTTCGGTGGGACGTTGGTCCGGTAGGGAAGTGGCTTGGTCGGTTAGGATGGTTCGGTGGTTGTTGGAGAATGTTTTGGACCGGTGGTAGGTGAGTTTTGGACCGGTGATGAGGTCTTTCGGCAGGCATGCTAGAGGGGTTGGACCGGCAGTTGTTTGGTTCGGTCATGGTGGTCGTTGAAGAAGGTTGTGGTCCGGTAGTCACCTGGTTCGGCAGTGGTTATTGGAGAAGCTTTTGGATCGGTGGTAAGAATTTGCCCAACATTTGCCCCCCAAAGTGGGGCACATGCCTGCATGTGTCGCGCTTTGTTTTCTTGTAGTTGGGCCAGCTTCATTCGGTTTAGAGTGCCGAACCGGTCGGTCCGGTTATCCTATGCTTGCCTATAAGTAGGGGCGTTATGCCACCATTATCCCTTTACCTTTTGAGATAGCCGAATCAACTGATTGCCGAATCAAACTTCTGTTCGTGCCGAATCAAATGCTTATCTTTGCCAAATCAAACCCTTACCTTTGCCGAACCAGGTGGGACCCTATTCTGCCGGATGAAACTTCTTATTTTCGAACTGCCGAATGAAACTTATACTTAAATTACCGGATGAACCCTGAGACTTTGAATACCGAATGAACTCCTTGGAGCTCAAGTGCCGAATGTGTCTCGTGCTTTGCTTTACCGAATGAGCTCCATGGCGTGAGTGCCGAATGGCCTTTCGGTCTTGTGTTACCGAATGAACCTGAAAACCTTCATCCCTTGAGTTTTGAATTCGAGCGAAATTCCAGACCACATGCCTTTGTTTACTTATATCTTTATACTCCTCATTTTAACAGTGCGTTTGTTTTTTGGTGTTGCAGATAAATGTCTCGTAAAGTTGAAACTCGATCAGAGAAGAGAAAATCTACGGACCGAAGTGAGCCTCCCGTTGTGCCCCCTGCCCAGCCAAGACCAGTGCGGCAGGGAACAGCCCCGAGGTCATTAGTGGACGGATATGGCCCCCAGGAGCTTCTGAACTCTCCTCCCGATTGTTATCCGAGTTCCCTCAAAGAAGGGCAACTTGATATCATTGCTCGCTCCTTTGGGATTGACAGGGCGAGTATGCTGCTGCCGGGAGATGGTGTGATGTCGTACGATCCTCCTGAAGTATATTTCGCTTACAGCCGATACCATTGTATGTGCGGGGCCATTCCCCCAATCAATGCCTAGATTGTCAGCTTTCTTACCTATTTTAAGGTGGCTCCATTCCAACTTCAGCCCAATTCCTATGTTATCCTGGTGTGCTTGTTCGTCATTTTTCAGAGGAAATATGGGCGTCCCCCTTTCAACCGGGAGATCCGGTATTTGTACAACTTGAGAGGCTATAAGAAGGGGTCTCCATATATTAGCTTCGAAGCGGCCGTGCCCTTCAAGCCCGTCCTGGATTTGTATTCGAAGCTCAGTATGTTCAAGAAAGAATGGTTCTTCATTAAGGATGGCCCTATTTCCTTCTGTCTTTTCACTTCCGGCTGTAAGTTGAACTCCATTTATATTTTCCTTGTTTCGACCCCAATGCTTCCTCTTATATGCTTTTATTTCTTGCTAGCGACATGTGGCTTTGCGGTCGTGGAGAATGATTCCTTGGTTCGGATGGCTGCGGAAATAAAGGCCATCTCGGGACGGGATAGGTCGGCTTCTTACCTGATCAGGAATGCCACTCTCCTGGAGTACAACTTAATTCTGCCACGTCAATCTGTGGTTAAGCAGAGAGATACAGCCGAGGAGAGGGCTGCCAAAGCTAAAGACGGGGCTATCGCGAAGAGTAGCAAGAGGAGACCTTTCTCGGTACCTCCAGTCGTCGAGGGGAAGAAGCATAAGAAATCTGATGGACCCTCTCCCAGCACATGCCCAGATGTTCCGGAGGAGGAAAGTGGAGAGGAAGAGAGAGGCGAGGAGGAGAGCGGAGGAGATGGAGAAGGTGAAGGACAGGGTGGTAGCGGTGGCGAAGGTCAGGGTGGTAGTGGCGTTGGTGCCCTGACCCTTGGGCAAGCGGGTGAGATTCAAGAGTGGACGGATGATGCTTTCCGCCAAGCCTTTGAGGGGTTGGGGGAAGGGCCGCCCTTGGTGGAGAAGTCGAAGAAGTATGATAAGGTCGGGACTGGTACCAGTCTATCTTCTGAGAGTATTTCAGCTAAGACAACTCCGGCGGTTCAAGGTGAATTCTTAACTCCTTCTTTTAACTTCGTATGTTTCTTAAATCATAGTTTCACGCATGCTTGTAACACTTGGTTTTTATTCCAGGAACGGGTAAGGTGGCCAAGACATCAGATATTCGGCACCGCCTTGAACAGTATAAGCTACTCAAAGCTTCTGCCAAACCAAAGCCATCAACTAGCCGTCCCGGAGATGTGGTTGGATATCGCCCTCTTCTCGGAGTTATTGAGGAGGATATGCAAAAGAGGAAGAGGGGGCGATCTTCGTTTGAACCTTCACCTGGCCCTCAGCCTCTAGTCCAGCCTATCCATGATATTACTGAGGAAGATACTGAGTTTATGCATTCCCCACATCCGTCCGAAAATCCAACCGTTACCCCGATAGACCACCCTGGTTTGGTTCGCAACCCATTTGTCGGTCACCCGGATCTGGACCCGAGTTTTCAGGGCATCTCTTTTGACGAGGCCACGGGTGAGCATCGTCTTCCCCGCAATCCCATGGTACGGATGCTTGATGCGGCTAAGTCCTTAGACCTTGATTTGCTTACTACTCGGATTGTGAACATGGGGAATGAGGCCAAGGCAAACATCGATCGGGTGGCGGAAGAGACCAAGAGGCTAATGGAGCATCACGCTCGACTGGCCAAGGCTCGGGAGGAAATCAGAAGTGCCAACATTCGGTTGCGGCTAAAGGTTTTTGATCAGGCCAAACAGCTTGCCGATCAGGCTATCCAGATATCCCAGCATGAGGCGGCCTCCAGACGACTAAAGAAAACCATGGAAGAGGCTAGCAAGGCTGAGTTGCAAAAAATGGAGGCTGTTTGCAAAGAGCGATTTGACATGGCCATCGCAACGGTCGACGAGGTTCGGAGAGCGGATCTTGAGAAGGTAGAGGAGTTATCTGGGAGGCTTGAGGCCGCAGAGCTTGCTCAGGCCAAGCTGAAGGAGGAGATGAAAGTGATGCGGAAGTCCCTTCAGGCTGACTCCTCGAGATACCGATTGGAGAGAGATGCTGCTGTCGCACGACTGTCGGCTTCTGAGGCCCGGATGAAAGAGTTTGAGGAGAACGAGGGGATGATGGACGAGATGCTCCAGGACATGTATTTCTGTACTTGGAGGCAGGGCAACCTATCCTGGATGGATGATTATCCCCGGGTTATGGCTAGGATAAATCTACGGGCTTTGGAGGAAGCTAAGGCCGATGCGGATAAGGAAGGTGGTGCGGCTTTCAGGATGGATGTGGTTACGGCCCAATTCACGAAGGAAGAGAAGGTGGCGGTTAAGGAGGGCATGCGACTGCTTGCTGCGGATGAGGTAGGCGTGCAGCTAGATGATGATGATCAGGGAGCAGACGCTGGTAAGTCTTCCCTTTTAACCTTTTCATGATTTGATTGCTTACCTTTCGTGATTATTGATGGATTCTCTTCTGAATTGGGCAGGTGGGACCTCTGGAGTACATGCGGGGAGATCTGACCCCGCAGTTAAGTAGATCCGGATGGTAGGCAGGACGGAGGCGGAGCCCGGATGTAGTTGACCTTTTATTTGGTTAGTTTGACATTCCTGTAGATACTAGTCCAAAATATTATTGTATTTTCAGGCTGTAATTATATCATTGCAACGAACGTCTTTACGTAACTTTATAACATAAGCAGATTCTGTTATGTTCGAATGTGGTTTATTATTTTGATATGTTGCATAAGAAATACAGCTGCGTGTTTATGTATGTGATTTAATCGTATTTGATGCTAAGTTTCTGCTCAAAATATTATTTCATGTCTTGCAATGTCAATATGATGTGTGAATAAAGTAAAGCTACATATTTGTATACAAGAGAAGAAAGTACCGCCCTTCGTGTTTTAGTTGTAGAAGGCCGCTTTGAATGTCTTGTGTGACTGAGTATGGAATGTAGTTGAGTGTCCCGTCATCCGGATGTGAGTTCATATTTCCACAAGCGAGAGTTCCCTTGTTTTGTGACCTGTACTTTAGGGACTGTTATATAGGATAGGAGAAAAGTTTTTACATGAAATGGAAATATGAGAAACAGTAAAACTTCCAATCACGGAAGACCGTCGATATGCTTAAGTTCGTGGCAAATGGATTTTGTAGTCACTTTCCCTAGCTGTGGGTCTTGGAGACATTTGTCACCCATCTTACGCCTCCGCGGGGAGTTTATCTTTTTTACCACAGCCGCACTTAAGACATATCGGAGCCGAGATCGTACAAAGTAACTGCCCGAGCCATTATGGCCCGTAATCGTGGGTATTATTCGATTTACTGTGGCCGGCTAGCGTGGGTGCCGATCGTCAACCGTGAACTGCCCCTGGCTGGCCACACCTTATGTTTGGGCTTAAAGTAGGTTCACAGTTGCCAGCGAGCCGAACACCGTAATGAGCTGCCATCGGCTATAGTCGGCCTTCTTGATGGCTTATAATCGGCTCATTACAGTTGGCTTTGAGGGCAGTCGTGAGCAATGAGTTAACCCGCAGTAGAGGGATGCTGGAGCAAAAGTGTCTCATTGGCGAGTGCATAGATTCGCATAGTACCTGTTGGGTCTTGTCCAGGTGAGGTTGCGCCGTGAAGTGTCCAGAATGGAAATGTCGTTATACATGATTTTGTTCAACAGAAAAGGATAAAGCTTAACAAGCAGCCAAGATATAAATGAACAAGTTAAAAAGAGACAAGATTTTTAAAGTGGTTCGGCACGAAAATGCCTACGTCCACTGATTCTCTTTTTTAATTTACTTCATATGGGAAGTACAAGTTAAGAAAAGTATCGACGGAGGTGTTGGATGTTCCATGCCCTCTGGAACACCTCTCCGTCCACTGTTGACAAAATATAGGCTCGGTTGCGGAGATCTTTATGAATTATATAGGGTCCGTCCCAGATTGGATCTAACGCTCCGGGGCGCGGGAAGATCCACTTGAGGACAAGATCTCCTTCTTGTAAGCTGCGGTGCTTGACTTTGGAGTTGTATTGTGCTGCAACTTTTTTCTTGTGAGCTGCTGCTTTGAGTGTTGCATCGTTTCTTTTCTCCTCAATTAGATCCAAAGACATATGGAGGAGTTCTTCGTTCTCTTCTGGGTTGTAGTGGATCCTACGGTGGGAAGGCACTACAGTTTCAACTGGGAGCATGGACTCCGATCCGTATGCCGAAGAGAAAGGAGTATGCCCTGTTGATGTTCTGTAAGATGTGCGGTAGGCCCAAAGTGCCGTAGGAAGTTCATCCACCCAAGCGCCTTTTAACTTTTCAAGTTTCTTCCTGATTAAGGTTTTGAGGATTTTGTTGACAGCTTCGACTTGCCCGTTTGCCTGGGGGTAAGCCACTGATGAGAAGCTTTTTTGAATTCCGTGCTCTTGGCACCAGTCGGCGAATTCCTCGCTGTCAAATTAAAATCCATTGTCCGATATGATTTTGAGTGGAACCCCGTACCTGCATAAAACATTTTTGATCAAGAAGTTAATAACTTTTGCCGAAGATATTTAATTTAGAAGTCCCGCTTCCACCCATTTGGTGAAATAGTCAACTCCACTATGGCATATTTAGCTCCGCCTCGGCCCATTGGCAGTTCGCCAATCAAATCAATTCCCCATATTACAAAGGGCCAAGGGCTGGTCATTTGAGTAATTTCATTTGTTGGTAGTCGAGGAATTTTAGCAAATTTCTGACATCTGTCACATCTTTTGACGAAGTCTAAGTCATCTTTGTTTAAAGTGGGCCAGTAATACCTGTATCGGAATATTTTCTTTGCTAGACTCTGTCCTCCGTTGTGATCTCCGCAACTTCCTTGATGGATGTTGGACAAGATTTCCCTGGCTTCCCTTCCAACGATACACCTTAATAAGGGATTAGAGAAGCCACGCCGATAGAGGATGCCTTCTTGTAATGTGTAGCGGGAAGCTTTCCTTAAGGTTT
The DNA here is from genome assembly GCA_030765085.1 of Allium cepa. Taxonomy (NCBI): domain Eukaryota; kingdom Viridiplantae; phylum Streptophyta; class Magnoliopsida; order Asparagales; family Amaryllidaceae; genus Allium; species Allium cepa. Next base: position 178,896,962 of record CM060946.1, read on the forward strand.
TCTTAGCTTCGTTACGTCCGTCGGGCGGTGTGCCACTTTGTAAGTACTTTCGAATGGGGGTCATCCAAGTTTCTTCTTCAATTGCAGCTATCATATTCATTGGCTCGTAGCTCGGGGCCAGTTGCTTTGAGATGGTTATCGTTCGGGAAGCAGTGCCGTCCTTCATGCTAGCTTGCATTACCAGTTCGTCGGCCTCCTGATTCTCTTCCCGAGGAATGTGTTTGATTAGATAGCGATCCAATTGATTAAGCCGCAGCTTGGTCTTCTTTAGATATGTTGTGCGTCGTTCTCCTCGAACCTGGAATTCTCCCAGTATTTGATTTACAATAAGTTGAGAATCACTATGGAGACATAAAGAACCGACTACAATCTCCAGGGCAAGTTCTAATCCGGCTATCACTGCTTCGTATTCTGCGTCATTATTGGTGGCAGCGAATTCCAACCTTAGGGCGTAGTGCAGCTTCCTTCCCCTGGGGGTGATTACCACAACACCTGCCCCCGAGCCCTGTTCAATTGATGCTCCATCTACGAAGAGATTCCACTTGATATCTTCTACTATTTCAGATTTCTCCTTACCTTTGTTAGTAGTGAATTCGGCAATGAAATCAGCTATGGCTTGCCCCTTGATAGAGGTGTGAGGATGGTAGGTGATATCATATTGACTCAGTTCAATGCACCACTTAAGTAGTCGCCCAGAGGTGTCGGGGCGATGGAGTATCTGCCTTAGCGGTTGATCGGTTAAAACTCTGATGGAATGAGATTGGAAATAGTGTCGCAGTTTCCGTGACATGATTAGAAAACAGTACGCTAGGTTTTCAAGTTTAGGGTATCTGGCTTCTGCCCCAGTAAATCTCTTGCTTACAAAGTATACGGGCCGCTGCGCGCGGTCGTCTTCTCTCACCAAAGCGGCGCTTAAAGCATGGGACGATACAGCAAGATATAGGAATAGTTCTTCGCCTTCATTCGGAGTTGAGAGTACTGGTGGTCTCTGAAGGTGTTCGATTAAGTTAAGGAAGGCCGTTGAGCATTCGTCGGTCCATTTGAACTTTCCTTTGTCTTTCTTTAGAGCTTCAAAGAAAGGGATGCATTTTTCGGTTGCTTTAGAGATGAACCTGCTTAGGGCGGCCACTTTTCCGTTGAGGCTTTGCGTCTCTCTTTGAGTGGATGGTATCTTGATATCTTGCAGAGCTCGAACTTGTTCGGGGTTTGCTTCAATCCCCCTGGCATGGACGATGAATCCCAAGAATTTCCCGACGATACTCCGAAGGAGCACTTTAGAGGGTTCAGCTTCATTCTATATTGGCGAAGTACTTGAAACATCTCATCTAGGTGGTTTATATGATCGTTGGCTTTCCTCGATTTTACCAGCATGTCATCCACATAAACTTCCACAGTTCGTCCTATTAGTTCCGCAAACATCTTTTTGACAAGGCGCTGGTAAGTAGCTCCGGCATTTTTAAGTCCAAAGGGCATTACTCTGTAGCAGTACAATCCCCGGTCAGTGATGAAACTAGTGTGGTCTTGATCGAGGGCGTGCATAGGGATCTGGTTATATCGTGAGTATGCGTCCATAAAGGATAAGAGTTCGTGTCCGGCTGTGCTGTCCACAAGTTGGTCGATTCGGGGGAGTGGGAAGCAGTCTTTCGGGCAAGCGTCATTTAAGTTGGAGAAATCGATGCATGTTCGCCACTTCCCATTAGCTTTCTTTACCCGTACCGGGTTGGCGATCTATTCTGGGTAGATGGCTTCTCGTATGAAGTCATTGGCAAGTAAGTTCTTTACTTCTTCCTCGAGGGCTGCTAATCGTTCTGCCCCCATGCTCCTCTTTTTCTGCTTCACTGGCACCTTGGTGGGATCGATGTTCAGTATGTGGCATGCTACGTCTGGAGAGATTCCTGTCATGCCGGCGTGTGTCCATGCAAATACATTCATGTTGTGGCGAAGAAAATCGACGAGTTGATCTTTCAACTCCGCTCTTAACTGAGACCCGACTCTCAGCAGTCTACTTGGGTCGTGTTTGTCTACAGATACAAATTCCATAGCCTCTGCAGGCTCGGTGGTGGCCTCCTCCTCTTTGTCCCTGGGGTCTAATTCGTTGAAAGGATCGCCGGTATATCGAAGAGGAGGGGCTTTCTTTAATTGCTATGCTTCCAGGTTTTTCTTGCAGAGAGAAGTCTCTGCATCCTTCCCTTTATCCTTCCTGCGGTTATTGCGAAGCTCAGTTACATAGCAATCTCGAGTGGCATCTTGATCTCCCTCTATTTCTCCTACTCCGTTATCTGTTGGGAATTTCATTTTCAGGCACCATGGGGCTAGGACAATTTGGAAGTCAGACAAGGCTGGTCTTCCCAAAAAGGCGTTGTAGGCTGAGTGGCTTTCTATTAGCACAAATGTTTGTTTTCGCACAACGGAGCGGGGATGGCTTCCTATTTCAACTAAAAGGTCCAGTTGCCCGAGGGGCATCTTCGCATCTCCAGTGAAACCATATAGTGGTTTGTTGCAGGGAGACACATCCTTCATTAACAGCTTCAATTTGTCGAAAGCATGCTTGAATAGGATATTTACCGAGCTTCCAGTGTCTATTAAAATTTGGAAAACTTTGGCTGGACCGAACCAGGCAGAGACGACCATAGGATCCATGTGTGGGTGCTGTCTTCCCTCTAGATCATGCCTACTGAACGTGATGTCGTCATTCTCATTCCGTTTCGCGTGGCGTTCTTCCATAACAGAGTTAACGTGGCCTTTATCGTTTCTAAGTGACTTACCGTATCTTTCCATCTCTACCCAGCGTCTGTCGGCGATGTGTGGTCCTCCTGATACGGTATGGACCACTATCTTTTCTTGACTAGAGCCGCTGGTGTTGCGATTTCCTCCGCCTGCTTCTGGGAGGGGTAGCCCAGGATTCTCGTTGGCAGGAGTCGAAGTCCTGTTCTGGCTTTTTACATAGCGTTCCAGTCTCTTCCTTCTGATGTGTTCTTCAATCAAGTCCCGGAGATGGTGGCATTCATTGGTTTCATGTCCATGGGATTCGTGGAAGCGGCAGAACTTTCCAGACTTGAGTTCGTTATCTGACTCCTTCTTGTGCGGGGGGCGCTTGTATCTAACTTCGTCTTGAGTGGCTAGGAAGATGTTTTCGATCGTTTCATTCAAAGGAGTGTAAGAGTCAAATCTTGGCCCAGGTCGATATAAGCGCTTTTCCCCCTTCTTGCCCCCAGCATTGTCTCTAGAATCATTTCTTCGAACATCCTTTGCTGCAGCGGGAGCCCCGTCTGTAGCTGTTTTAGCCTGTTGCCCTGACTGCCTTTCAGTGGCAGCGCCTTCAAGTCTCATATACTTTCCAGCTTCATGGAAGAAATCAGGTAAAGTAGCTGGCTTTTCCTTGGTTAGTCTTCTAGCAAATTTAGTATCCGGATGTACATCACTGCAGAGAGCTATTAGGATAAGTTTCTCATCGGCATCTTGGACTGCGGTCGCCGCGGCGTTGAATCGGGTTAGATATTGTTGCACTGTCTCTCCGGGTTTCTGCTTGATATTAGATAAGGAATAAGCGTCCTTGGGTTGTTCCACATGAATGCGAAACTGGCTGATGAACTTTTCTTTCAACATTTCCCATGAGCTGATGGACCCTTGGGGTAGGTGGCAGAACCAGGAGGTAGCTAGATCTGCCAAGAAAAGTGGGAAACATTTACACAATACTCCCTCCGTTGCTCCGCTCATGAGCATACGCTGGGTGATCTTTGTAAGTGTACGATGGGGTTAGAGTTTCCCTTGTAAAGTTCCATCGTTGGCATTTTCCATTCCCGGGAGGTGATGGCAGTTTCGATATTGTGGGTGAAGTGGCTGGTTACCCTAGCACCTATCCCCCGATCCCTTTGCTCCCGTTGGACGCACTCTCTGAACAATCGCGCCATCCTTTCATCAGAGCTTGGAGAGGATAAAAATGAGTTTTGTTCTTCCCTGCGGGAGTGATTCCGTCCAGATGACCTGTAAGGATGGTATCGTTTATCACTCTTGACATTCTCCAATGGCTGCCTCTGGTCTTCCGGGGGCATGCTGGGGTCAGCCACAGTTGGCCCTTGCCTTGATCTTTCTCTGCTGGGTTCTCTTCTCAGCACTTCCTCGTGTCCAACTTCGGGCTGGACTCCAGCTCGGCCCCGTTCCTTGGTGTTTCCATGGTTAGGTAGCATGGCGGGGTCAGCTACATCCGACCCTTGCCTGGTACCTCCTCCGTTGGGTTCGGTTCCAAGTGTTTCCTCGGGTCGGAATTCGGGCTGAATCCGGGCTCGGCTCCTACCATGGCTGTTTCTGTTGTTAGCCTCTTCGAAGAAGAAAGACCTTTGTCGCCTCCCAGATCCTCCAGACCGGGACTCACCCCATGATTTAGTGTTGCGGTTGGATTCTTCAGCGTCTCTTAAGAGTGACATGAGTTGGTCCACCAAGGCTTCTTGTTGAGATGCGAAGCGGTTAGTTACTTCAGCCACAACCTTGTCCAGATCCTCCCTTGTAATTGGTTGTTCCACAGCGGGGGCTGTCGGATTTGCCTGATTTAAAGTTGATGTTGGAACTGGACGATTGTCTTGGTATCTGGTCATTGGATTTGGGATACTGCCAGTTGCGATGTCCTTTCCTTTGTTAGTATCTTTCTTCCGTCCGGGAGGCATGTTTTCCAAGCAATGAACGATGCTGCTTGAAAAAGGGTTGAGTGGGAGAAGCTGAAGCTTTGAGCTCCTGACTCTCAGTGAAAGCACCAAAATTGTTTGCACAAAAATTGGGCAAACACCTCCTAGTCGTGTGATTGAGTTGATTATATGTTGATCTGGAAGGTTTGGGTGATTTATGCAAAAATATGAAATAGATGGACTAAACTGTAAAAGACGCACAGATTTATAGTGGTTCGGCCAGAACGTGCCTACATCCACTTTATATGTTATTCTCCTTTTTCTTTCAGATTACAAGTACAAAGCTTTGTATACAAGTATATGAAAGTTGTTTGAAAGTTCCTTCCGTGCTTGAGCTCTCAAACTTGTCTGCCATTGTTATACCCCTGCCTCTCTATTTATATAGTGAGGCAGGGGGCAGGGGTCTTGGATGTATATAGCTGCTGATGGGCCTGGGCTGAAGCAATCTGGCCTGGCAACGTGGTTCGGTGAAGGTTGGATAAGTGGTCCGGTGGTGCCTTAGATCGGTGGTGTGGAGTTGGAGAGGCTTTTGGTTCGGTCGAGGGTTTTGGACCGGTGGCAGGTGGTCCGCTGGTGAAGTGGTTCGGCATGGCTTGGGTGGAGAGTTGGTTCGGTGGGACGTTGGTCCGGTAGGGAAGTGGCTTGGTCCGGTTAGGATGGTTCGGTGGTTGTTGGAGAAGGTTTTGGACCAGTGGTAGGTGAGTTTTGGACCGGTGATGAGGTGGTTCGGCAGGCATGCGAGAGGGTTGGACCGGCAGTTGTTTCGTTCAGTCATGGTGGTCGTTGAAGAAGGTTGTGGTCCGATAGTCACCTGGTTCGGCAGTGGTTATTGGAGAAGCTTTTGGATCAGTGGTAAGAATTTGCCCAACATTATATATGTGGATAATGCCACTATATTATTATAGGTAGGGTGATGCCACTATATTGATAGACCAAAGAACGTGTATATATCTATTTATATCAATGTCGGGAAATGTTGTGATATACTTATTTCACTTTGTGATTTCTTATTAATTGATGTTGATTTTATGTATGGATGGTTCACTCATTTGATATTGATTCATGATATTTTATTAATTTGATTTATATGTGTGATGAGATTTTTCTTTAGGTTTTATGATGGACGTTATTTACGATATTTTAATTTGTGTTTTTATCTGCATTATACAATAACTATTATCATTTTAAGCTGTTATGGCATCTACATTGTAGACATGGTCTAACTCATGTTTTATTTACATAATACTCGATTAGTGCGAGACATTTTAAGTTCAAGGACCAGATGATCAATTTGTGGATATTGGCATAGTCAGAGGATAGGATATGCTTGCACACACAAACACACAGATACATATGTGTGTGTGTGTGTCATTCCATGAATGTATATTATTAAGTTGTATATTAGACTCTTTTTATCTATTTATTATGGTGGGAATTTGACTTACATTTTTTATCCCACTCAGACTATGTGTTTTTATTATATATATATTATCGCTGCGTTTATGACTTGGTGTTCTCTTTGATATTATTTATATATTATATATTGTTTTACCTTGAAGGCAGACATGTTTATTGCTTTGTGCTGATACTTGGTACATATAAGTGAGTTTACTTAATTGATTTTGAAATACGTTCCATTATTACCCAAAGGTAATATTCATATATGTACCCATATCGCCTTATTCTCCGAATTATCCAACAGCGTTATTTAGGAATAGTCTTGGGTAGTATGGGTATAGAGGTGGAGGTGCAACATTTGGTATCAGAGTAGGTATAGAATAATGCATTTATATATATGACACGAGTCATTAGCCTAGATGAGACTTGGAGTCCTTGTCTCCTTGGGTGTTATGATTAGTTACCCTAGAGCAATGGATAATAGAAGTGTATAAATATATCACTTATTATCGATGATTACTGGGTAATCATCGAGGGGCGTATTGTGTTTTTCATATTATACACATACACCACTTCCATAGTTACACCCATTAATCTTTGTATTAGATACGGAGTATCGTAAGGGTGTGAGTGTAGAAGTTGAAGATCCAGCTTATTATGCAGACTCAGTTGATAAATATTAGGACTCCCTATGGCTTTAAATGGAGTAATCTAATTCCTAAGGTCAAGGGGTCGCAGCAGAATTCGATGGATCATTTTCTGTTGAAAAGTTAGATTATTTGATGTTATTGAATGATTTAATGGATGTTTTGATTTCCCTACATGATTATATTCTGTTAATGAGATTTTTCGTCTCACGACACCAAACTAGTTCGCAAAGTAATTATAGTGCTAATTACTTCCATGGTTATGAATCAACAAATTAAGTTATAGTATATTTGTTATAAGGTTGTAATTATGCAGCTGGGTGCTTACATAATTGAGAAGTTGCATTCTAACCATTTTCTAAAATGTCAAGTCCAATTTATTCAATTAAGGTAAAAATAGAAAAGAATGTCATACTAAACTAAGAAAGTATAGTGCGGAGAAAGTAAAAGACACAAAAATTTAAGTGGTTCGAATTTTGAAGAATCCTACATCCATGGGTAAAATCTTTGGTTATATGTTTTGTTCTGGTATAAAAAAGTTTGATGGCAGAGAGAGTACAAGTATATTAATATCGAATTTAGAGAATATCCCAAAAATCCCCATTTTTTCTATAATACTCTTATATATATAATATTATGAGGTCATACAGACGACTAATTCTTTCATCCGGTGTCTCTCTTCCACCGTTTGATCCCTCCATATGTCATACATCCCTTTGCTTATGTATTTATGCCCTGATCGTAGACATGGCTGAAGGAATTTCCTATTTTATTAGGCAGGAAAATTTGGCTAAAGGTAAGATTTTTGAATTTTGGGGATGTGGTGGCATTGACAAGGCTGGCATTAATTGTACCATAGTCTTCTTATTTGGTTTAAGGCAAGGTTAAATGGGTTTAATATAGAAAGGGATAGCATTGATTGGTAATAATGAGCATGCCATAATGACATTAGGTATTCAATCCACATTTAATGAGTAATGAACAGATATTTACGGTAGTGATATGGCTGCCTTCTATTGGTTATTGGAGTGTGGTTGGTATTATATGAGTCATTTCTTTGTCATCTTTCAAGTAATCTTATATAAGTACACTCCACCGCTTACCAGGCACTCCAAAACAAATCGATATATTTTCGATTAATTTAACCTCGGTTCATTTAGAAATAAACAAACAATACATAAGGGTGGTATAACGATCCGAAATTTTGAGCATCTCATATTTAAATATTTGAATTATTTAAATATTTTAATCTTGGATTTATTTTGATTAAATTGATTCAATAATCTTGTTAACCCTTTTTTAAATAATAACTAATGATTAGAAATTTATTTCTGAAATTTGTTTACAGAAATAAATTGTTCGAATAAATAGCGATAGTGCGACTGAAAATTGTTTTATCAATAAACACTCTCGAAATACGTGATACTATCATCATAGGGCATTGTCTTAGATTTTGACGAAACTTTTGTCGCCAGGACCGGGTAATGAGATGATGTATATCAAAGAGTTTCGTGGCGATCCGATGTACTGTGTGGTCATGCAAGCTCGAAATGTGTTGTGATGAATTTAAGAATTAAAGTATAATCTAAAAACAATTATAAATATATCCATACACTTACTCCTCTCTCATAATTTATCCTTTCCTCATTTTATTTGCTTTCATCCTTCAGTAAACAACTTCCAACTACACTAAATAATTTTGAGTGCTAAGTGAAAGAAAATCAATATCGTTTGATTCGTTGAACTTGTATGGTCGAGGGCTTCAAATCCATAGCCCAGGAGTCAAGGGCGGTGGTGTTTGGCTAAGTGCCACTTTTATTGGCCAAACTAGGGTTATAGTTAGATGGTGATTGAGGCGGAGTTAGATGAGTCGAAGGGTATTGTAATACTTCTCTTATAAAGACGAATAGGTGGGAGCTTTATGGGGAGGTGCGGCTTACTATAGTGAAATGCAACATGTAGTTTGTCGTCACTTGAGCACTAGGTCATGAAGTGAATAAGGGGAACGAGCATCGCATGGATGGGTCCACTTGGAAGAGAGAACGAAGGGGAGTTCGCAGCAACTGACGGTGGTCGATTTGGTTGGTTAGGGAAGGAGCAAAGAAGGTGATAAAGAAGCGGGTATGGATTTGTAACGACCCAGAATTTCTGATAATTTGAATTTGAGTATTTAATTAATTTTAAATATTAATAAGTGGAATTTTTAAGTCGAATAATTTATTTTTCGAATATTGGATTTAATGGGATAATTAAATCGATAATTTAATAGTGAAATTCCAAAAATAATTAAATATTGGGTTAAATATGATTTGAAATGATTTGGAAAATTTTATTTTATCATATTAAAGTTATAGAAATGTTTTAGAACTTTTAAAATTGAATTTGGAATTAATTTGTGAAAATTGAATATTTTAATATTTAATTATCGACTGAAAAATAGCCATTTTTCAAACGGTCTCGGATTTCGACGAAACCAGTTTCATCGGATCCGTAATGTGATATTATTGTAAGATTTCAAATTTCAAGTCAATCGGATATGTCGTTTGTCCGGTACAAGCCAAAACGCCTAGAAATCGTTTAAATCGGTTTTAATTTAAATTGATCGTTTAATTCCATATCTCACACATACGATCGAATTAGCTTACGAAACCTGTTCCATTGTGTCCGGAACGCGGAAAAACCTTAGGATCGTCTGTCGGAACGCGTAGTTTGGTGGTCGTTTGCATAAGTTGTTAACAAGAGAATTTTATTAATAAAATAATATTAAAACATATTATATGTTCCATTAATTTTCTAAACCGTAATTAACAAAGCCGGCCGCCCCCTTTTTATCGTTCATGGCCGATAATCACCCGTTTTCTCCTCCATTTTGCAATCAATCCATGCAACGATTATCAAAATCTCCAACTGGGAAAACGTAGAGGGCGCCTGGATCTACAGATCCAACGGTTGTGATGGATTTTAGTGGCGCGTGGAGGGAGCAGGGAGGTCGCGTTCTCGGCCGGATGGAGGAGTTGTTCTCAGCCCATAGTCGACCGAGTCTGGCCGCACTCTGGCCCAAGGTGGGACTCGCGACGCTCTTCGACGAGGTGGGTTCCGATCGTCGTCTCGTGGGGTGTGGTGGATGCGATGTTGTGCCCTAGCATCGCTGTGTTGGGTTTCGTTCGTTCGTTTGGTTCCTGATGTTGCGTGCGTGATCTTGGTGAGGGGGAAGAGGGACGCGGGGCCGTTGGGTTAGTATTTGTAAATTTATTTAAAAAGAATTGTTTTGAAATTCAATTCAAACTTTAAAAATTGATAACTCTTCCATATGATATCAGATTCGAACGAAACTGGAAACGTTGGAATCGCAGAAGCGTGTACTTCGCGATGGTGTAGATCCGGAGTTATTCCGGGCAACTAGAAATTTGGGTTAAATCGGACTCCGTCCGGTTTAATTTAAGTTTCGAACGCTCGCCGAAACCAAGGTGAGAACTCCTCACTCAATCAAACTGTTTGGTTTAAAATTTTAAATAGTTAATATTGATTGATAATTGTTGATTGATTGTGGTAGTAGATATAATAGGATATATATTATATATAGCAATATATATATATTGGCATATGTATATATTGAATTTGATTTCCCGCCTCGTATAGCGGATGAGACCCTATTGCGCCGCCTATTAAGCGGATATTTATAAAATCCCATATACCGCGATATTCCACCTCGAAGTGGAATTGGTATTGTGCTAACGTCTGTGGATGCAGGGTAACAGGTTGGAGGGATCCAACTGGATTCCTCACATATTTATTTGTTTATAAATATTATGTTGATTGTTGATAATCATATTGATATATGACACTTATTCCCGTGATTGACCATCTGATGTTGTTGCATCATCGGATTCAAATTTTTAAAAAAATTAAAATAACGGTTTTGAATTTAAAGGGGTTTTAAATCGATTTTTCAAAGAATATGGTTTATTAAAAATTTTGAATTGATTAAATTTTAAAATAAATAGATGGATAAAATTTTATGTTTTAAAAATTTATATTTTTATTAAATATAACTTAAAAGAAATTTTTAACAATAATAGGTTTTTATAAAATAGTTAAATTTGGTTTTTGGGAAGTTATTATTATTAATGGTTTATATAAAGGATTTTATAAATGGATGTTTTTAAATAAAAATTATTGAAGTTATAGGATAAATTTATAAAGTGTTAAGTTGATGTATAACATGAATTTCACTAGGATTTATAGATTAATAAATGTGAAATTTATAAAACGAACGGTTATTGGAAAAATTTAAGTTTATAAGTTATTAACTTATAGAAATGGATTTGGGCATTAAAAAGGGGAATTTTATAGAAATTGTTAATAAATGAAGATTTCATTAGTTGAAATTATTATAAGCCATAAAGAAATCTTGTAAGTGATAAGATTTTAAATTGGTGAAGTTCAAAAGAACGATTTGGGTAAATAGATAATATTATAAGTATTTAACTTATAATATTGATTTTAGTATATAATCGAGTTATGTAAATCGAATTGGACTAATAAAAGGAGATTTCTAAAACGAAGTTTCATAAATAGAAATGGGATGTATGGACATTGTTATAAATCCGAAAAATCAATTTAATTTGATAAATTGAATATGGAATTTGTTAAAGGGGTTGTATTCACTATTTTTGAACGGTGAATGTATTATTTTATTAAATGAACGTGTTTTTGGAAAAGAACGTTCTAAATGGAATTTAAAACTAATTAAAGACGTTTTAAGATATGTTAAGTATCGAAATCATAGATTTCAACATTGATTGTTGAAATAGACGATTTCGAGAAATAGAAGGGAATATTTTGAATAGTAGTGGATTTATGTATCCATTTTTTTTTATTTCAAATCCATATACTAGTGTTTTTGGGTTGTCGTAACGATGTTTTACGCAACATTCGTTTTTAACCCAAATAAATGTGAATAAAGGAATGTTTTCTTAAAGAGAATGGAATAAATACTTAACTGTGATTTAAGTATATGGAATATTTTCAAATCGTTGAAAATAAATAAATTTGTGAATTACCTATTTTTAAAATAAGCATGGGAATGGTTTTCTAATATGAAATGGAACGGTTTTTGTGAATTCACCTTTAAGGTAATTGAAAGCAAATAACTTGAAATCGATTTGGGAATCGTATGCTAGTAGATGCTTGGAATTTAAATCCACCTTGGAATTTATATATATATGAAGGGAAATTTGTTTAAAAATAAATATTGATTTATTTTGAAGTATGAAAATGAATTTACGGATTTGGGACGTAAATTTAAATTAAATCGGTAAAGATTTATTTGATGATTTGAAATTTGTTTTCAAAGGGTATAAAGGATGAAAAGTAATTTGAAATTAGTTTTCAAATGGTTAAGGTGATTTGAAATTAGTTTTCAAATGGTTAAGGTTATTTGAAATTGGTTTGCAAATGGTTAATGTAATTTGAAATTTGTTTTCAAATGGTTGAGGTGTTTAATTTGAAATGGGTTTTCAAATGGTTAAGTGTGGAAATTATATCGTGAAGGTGTTTTGGTAAAGCAAATAAATTGGGCAATTATTTGGAAATTGTGTATATATATCTTGTAAAGATATTTTGGGACTTAATAATTTTGGAAAAATTATTTGGAATCTGATGATGTGGCGCATCTTTATTGATAGTTAAATAACCGACTATCAATATTTACCCTTGGATGGTATTGATTGTGTTTGTTTGGAATTGAATGCACACTTATTTTTAAAAATAAGCGCTCGCTATTCGGTTTAGCCGGGAGAGGACCTTTGTGTCATATATCCCATTCCGAATATGCGATACGTCGTTTGGATTGCATTTGAAGACCGGTGTTGAAGACCGGGTATTTGTGAAAACGATAGGATGACCTATCGATTGTCTCCGCATTGTTAGCTACGATATGGAGATTTCCTTTGTGATGGGAAATTTTATCGGGATTGTGAATACCCGGATTTCAAGGGCTTCCTTGGAAGTGCCTTCGGTTCTGTTCGAACCCGGAACAGACTTGTATGGTTACATGTCTGACATTACATTTTGAGAGATAGAGCAGATTTCTTTCAAATACATTTCTGTTGGTGGCGGAGAATTTATTCTCTTAGCTTAACACCCTTCTCTGAGACGTACGAGCTCAGAGGTTATGTAGTTGAAGGTTATCAGCGATATTTCCCAATCTGGTAATGTGGCATGCTGAGTGCTGCTGTGTGATGATCATTGGTTGATCGTTTGGATATGATCATTTGTTTGATCATTTATCTTTGTGATTATTGCTTTGGTCATCTGTGGACCCAAAGCATGGCTTTGTTGCACAAAGCGTAGCTTTGTGGACGAGACTTCGTCAGGACCTCACTCCCCGGAAATGGTCGAAACAGGAATATGCGGCAAGGTTATGAGGGTCGCGCCCTTTAGGGTATGTCATTTCCTTCTGGAAAAGGGTGGTATCATGGTATGGAGCCCAGATGCTTACTCATGTTGATACACTATATATATTTCTGTGTGTGGTGTTGTTGCGAGCGCTCGGATAAAGGTCCCAAAGGACCGGGGGATGACATATTCGTGTAGTAGTTACCTAGTTACAGAGGTAACCCGGCCTTGTGTTGGCAGAGATCTAACCGTAACGTTAGTTCTCGGGACGTCCCGCCAGAGGCGATCCCATGTGGCAGTAGGAAGTTCCTTAGCCTGACCATTTGTTGGAAATCCATTCATCCAATACGCGCCCTGTACGGTTTTAGTTGTATTACCTGCCATTCACTTATGGTGGTCACCACTGTTTGGATGGTAGCTATAGTAGGCATAGTTCGGAATGTCTATGCTGGCTAGGATTTATATTCTACTTTCGAAATTGTTTTCTACACTATGCACTAGTAATAATATCAAAAATGATTTGATTTTCGCGTAGTAAGCATCTTTGACTATCATAAGGAGAAATCTCCTCCAATTCTGCGTTTGCATTGTGTGTGTGGCGGGAGGCCTTATGGTAGTTTCATTTTCCAAAAAGCATTGCGGATTTAAAAATTTAAATTTTCTTGTTGCTTGTTTAAAGATAAACTGTTTTTGAGTTCTCACACCAGTCACATGACTGACCTGGAGTTTATTGTTCCTTTCCTAAACTCTGGGTGCCCACTATTTTCCACACGGGCAGTCTAGAGTTAGGTTATCAGGTTATTCTGGATTCGGGAGTTGCTGTGCAGATGTTGGAGGCGAGCTTGGATAGCGTAGTCTATTATCTATTGTATATAGTATTCTTTCCGCTGTTTTATTGTTGTACACTCTGATGATATGATGTATTGTGATGTATGTATAAAATGTATAGTTCTTTTGTTTTAATGATATTCATTTATCTATTATATGTTGTTCCGCTGCGACTGTGAGATTCTGATATTGTTCATGTTCTGTTACTTGTTTTTGTTTCTTCTCTCCTTTCTTTCTTCTATCTTTCTCTCTCTTCTTCTACCTCTTTCTTCTTCTAAAACCCTAACGGTTCGATTTCTCGGCAACGAAAAATCGCGATCGTTACATTTGGTATCAGAGCATATGGTTAAGCGACAACCTGCTCTGTTGGGTATTACTCATTAGAGATAGAGTCAGTAGTACTCTAGAATGAGTGTGAGTGTAATAATAGATATGAGCGCGTATTTGTTAGTGAATATAAATTTTTTTTTATTTTGTGATGATTGGTTTATTGAGTGGCATATGAACCTTCGTCGGCACAGTCTGTACAACTGGATCGAAGGGGTTTCTAAACACTTGAATAGAACAATTCGACACGATATTGTTTTAAATTGGGTAAATGAAATAATTTTACCTTGATTATATTTTCTATATAAGAAAATAATTTTTTTCAAGGATTATTGAAGAGTGTGTATAATTGATTGCTTGGTTGTTGTAAATGATATTATATATATATATATATATAAGACAATCAAAGTTGTTTGAATAAGTTATATAAAAACGACTATTGTAAAAAGAATAATTGTATAAGCTAATGAATTATAAGTATGGAATTATAATTAAAATGATTTACAATTGTAAAATAATCTTATGTATATAAGAAGTGAAATTTTATAAGTAAGATTTATAAATGTAATTTATAAATAAAGGGAAATTTTGAAAGAATATTTAGCATTGATTTCACTATGGTTACTGGGAAATAATAAGGATGATGACTGCAGCATCATCAGTATCATTTTCGAGTTTCTATGTGATGGATTTGCTACAATAATGAATTTAAAATTGAAGCTTTGTTGTAGTAAACAAATTTGAAATTAAAATTCAACTTGAAATTGTCAAATATAAGTGAAAAAAAGGGGTTTTGAACTTATAATATGAGTTGGAAGTTGAATAATAAGTTGTATAACTTATAGAATGAGAAAATGTAAGTAAAACCAATTATTGAAGTGGTTAAACAATTAAGTTAAGTAAAATGAAATACGAATTTGATTGTTGATATGAATTTGACTTAAGTAAAAGTTAAATAGAATTTACTTTAGAATTGGAAACCGAATTGGATTGATAAGTGGAAACTTAAGTTTATTTGAACAAATTATGTTAAATGGAATAGAGTTTGAAATGAATTAGGAGAATACTTAAGTTGAATAGTGGAAGTAAATGTAAATGAAGTTGAATGGAATATAACTTGAGTAATGTTGAAAGAATTGATGTTGATATCAAAATAAAATGAATAAAGTGAATTAATGAAATCGTTAAATGATGTGAACTTGAGTTATATAAATGAAATTCAATTTTTATATGTAAAAAGAATTGGCAACTGAATTAAAGTATGGATTGAATGTTAATTAATCGAATGTGAATAAGTTGATATGAAATGATGTATGTAAGTGTAAATTCATTTCGAGCTAGTTGAATAATTGAATGAAAATCAGTTGAATGTTAAATCAATTGGAATTAAAACTGTTGAACCAAATTGAATGTAATGAGAGAAAAATTAATAATTTGGTTTTATTGGATATACATTGGTTGTTAACTTGTTGTTGGTTGATTGTATGTAAATTCATTAAGTGTTAATGAAATTTAATTAGCGCATTTGAAAGCTATGTAATTGAATTCAAATTGAAAGTGAAGTAAATAAATTTGAATAGAATTGAATTCGAGTTGAGTTGAAAGTGAACCAATGTGAATTTAATTAGTGAATGTAAACTAATTAGAAACGAATGAAAATGAATATGCAACTTTAATAGTAAACTAAAAGTGGTATAAGAAGCACGTATTGGAAATTTTATAATTGAATTGGCAAATTGGTTTGAATATTATAATTGGATATTATGCTAGCAGGATATACAGGATATAATGGAATTGGAATTTTGATTTTGAAGTTAAAAAAATTGAATTGCTCGACAAAAAGGTACGTATTTCAATTTTAATATGAGATTTGATGATTTCCTTCTCTAGCCACTTGGCTTTCTCTTTTCTTTTTGATTCTGAGGGGCCGTGGTGCCATTTTGTAGTCGTACCGATCGAGCCGCGCAAAGGAGACGCTGGCGAAATTTTTCGAAAATTTCGGGTGTTAGAAAAATTTTGAGAAAATTTTGAAAGTTTGAAATTTGAATTTAAATTTAAATTTGAATTGTTGAGTAAACAATGTTGTTTGAAACCTATAATTGAAGTTGGAAAGCTAATTGAAATGATAGTAAATCTTTAATAAAAAGATTGGTGTTAGAAGGTTGATAAAACTATTAGTTTTGGAAAAATAATAAACGGATTATGAATTATTCTCCTTAACTTGCAATTTCGAGGACGAAATTCTTTTAAGGGGGGAAGATTGTAACGACCCAGAATTTCTGATAATTTGAATTTGAGTATTTAATTAATTTTAAATATTAATAAGTGGAATTTTTAAGTCGAATAATTTATTTTTCGAATATTGGATTTAATGGGATAATTAAATCGATAATTTAATAGTGAAATTCCAAAAATAATTAAATATTGGGTTAAATATGATTTGAAATGATTTGGAAAATTTTATTTTATCATATTAAAGTTATAGAAATGTTTTAGAACTTTTAAAATTGAATTTGGAATTAATTTGTGAAAATTGAATATTTTAATATTTAATTATCGACTGAAAAATAGCCATTTTTCAAACGGTCTCGGATTTCGACGAAACCAGTTTCATCGGATCCGTAATGTGATATTATTGTAAGATTTCAAATTTCAAGTCAATCGGATATGTCGTTTGTCCGGTACAAGCCAAAACGCCTAGAAATCGTTTAAATCGGTTTTAATTTAAATTGATCGTTTAATTCCATATCTCACACATACGATCGAATTAGCTTACGAAACCTGTTCCATTGTGTCCGGAACGCGGAAAAACCTTAGGATCGTCTGTCGGAACGCGTAGTTTGGTGGTCGTTTGCATAAGTTGTTAACAAGAGAATTTTATTAATAAAATAATATTAAAACATATTATATGTTCCATTAATTTTCTAAACCGTAATTAACAAAGCCGGCCGCCCCCTTTTTATCGTTCATGGCCGATAATCACCCGTTTTCTCCTCCATTTTGCAATCAATCCATGCAACGATTATCAAAATCTCCAACTGGGAAAACGTAGAGGGCGCCTGGATCTACAGATCCAACGGTTGTGATGGATTTTAGTGGCGCGTGGAGGGAGCAGGGAGGTCGCGTTCTCGGCCGGATGGAGGAGTTGTTCTCAGCCCATAGTCGACCGAGTCTGGCCGCACTCTGGCCCAAGGTGGGACTCGCGACGCTCTTCGACGAGGTGGGTTCCGATCGTCGTCTCGTGGGGTGTGGTGGATGCGATGTTGTGCCCTAGCATCGCTGTGTTGGGTTTCGTTCGTTCGTTTGGTTCCTGATGTTGCGTGCGTGATCTTGGTGAGGGGGAAGAGGGACGCGGGGCCGTTGGGTTAGTATTTGTAAATTTATTTAAAAAGAATTGTTTTGAAATTCAATTCAAACTTTAAAAATTGATAACTCTTCCATATGATATCAGATTCGAACGAAACTGGAAACGTTGGAATCGCAGAAGCGTGTACTTCGCGATGGTGTAGATCCGGAGTTATTCCGGGCAACTAGAAATTTGGGTTAAATCGGACTCCGTCCGGTTTAATTTAAGTTTCGAACGCTCGCCGAAACCAAGGTGAGAACTCCTCACTCAATCAAACTGTTTGGTTTAAAATTTTAAATAGTTAATATTGATTGATAATTGTTGATTGATTGTGGTAGTAGATATAATAGGATATATATTATATATAGCAATATATATATATTGGCATATGTATATATTGAATTTGATTTCCCGCCTCGTATAGCGGATGAGACCCTATTGCGCCGCCTATTAAGCGGATATTTATAAAATCCCATATACCGCGATATTCCACCTCGAAGTGGAATTGGTATTGTGCTAACGTCTGTGGATGCAGGGTAACAGGTTGGAGGGATCCAACTGGATTCCTCACATATTTATTTGTTTATAAATATTATGTTGATTGTTGATAATCATATTGATATATGACACTTATTCCCGTGATTGACCATCTGATGTTGTTGCATCATCGGATTCAAATTTTTAAAAAAATTAAAATAACGGTTTTGAATTTAAAGGGGTTTTAAATCGATTTTTCAAAGAATATGGTTTATTAAAAATTTTGAATTGATTAAATTTTAAAATAAATAGATGGATAAAATTTTATGTTTTAAAAATTTATATTTTTATTAAATATAACTTAAAAGAAATTTTTAACAATAATAGGTTTTTATAAAATAGTTAAATTTGGTTTTTGGGAAGTTATTATTATTAATGGTTTATATAAAGGATTTTATAAATGGATGTTTTTAAATAAAAATTATTGAAGTTATAGGATAAATTTATAAAGTGTTAAGTTGATGTATAACATGAATTTCACTAGGATTTATAGATTAATAAATGTGAAATTTATAAAACGAACGGTTATTGGAAAAATTTAAGTTTATAAGTTATTAACTTATAGAAATGGATTTGGGCATTAAAAAGGGGAATTTTATAGAAATTGTTAATAAATGAAGATTTCATTAGTTGAAATTATTATAAGCCATAAAGAAATCTTGTAAGTGATAAGATTTTAAATTGGTGAAGTTCAAAAGAACGATTTGGGTAAATAGATAATATTATAAGTATTTAACTTATAATATTGATTTTAGTATATAATCGAGTTATGTAAATCGAATTGGACTAATAAAAGGAGATTTCTAAAACGAAGTTTCATAAATAGAAATGGGATGTATGGACATTGTTATAAATCCGAAAAATCAATTTAATTTGATAAATTGAATATGGAATTTGTTAAAGGGGTTGTATTCACTATTTTTGAACGGTGAATGTATTATTTTATTAAATGAACGTGTTTTTGGAAAAGAACGTTCTAAATGGAATTTAAAACTAATTAAAGACGTTTTAAGATATGTTAAGTATCGAAATCATAGATTTCAACATTGATTGTTGAAATAGACGATTTCGAGAAATAGAAGGGAATATTTTGAATAGTAGTGGATTTATGTATCCATTTTTTTTTATTTCAAATCCATATACTAGTGTTTTTGGGTTGTCGTAACGATGTTTTACGCAACATTCGTTTTTAACCCAAATAAATGTGAATAAAGGAATGTTTTCTTAAAGAGAATGGAATAAATACTTAACTGTGATTTAAGTATATGGAATATTTTCAAATCGTTGAAAATAAATAAATTTGTGAATTACCTATTTTTAAAATAAGCATGGGAATGGTTTTCTAATATGAAATGGAACGGTTTTTGTGAATTCACCTTTAAGGTAATTGAAAGCAAATAACTTGAAATCGATTTGGGAATCGTATGCTAGTAGATGCTTGGAATTTAAATCCACCTTGGAATTTATATATATATGAAGGGAAATTTGTTTAAAAATAAATATTGATTTATTTTGAAGTATGAAAATGAATTTACGGATTTGGGACGTAAATTTAAATTAAATCGGTAAAGATTTATTTGATGATTTGAAATTTGTTTTCAAAGGGTATAAAGGATGAAAAGTAATTTGAAATTAGTTTTCAAATGGTTAAGGTGATTTGAAATTAGTTTTCAAATGGTTAAGGTTATTTGAAATTGGTTTGCAAATGGTTAATGTAATTTGAAATTTGTTTTCAAATGGTTGAGGTGTTTAATTTGAAATGGGTTTTCAAATGGTTAAGTGTGGAAATTATATCGTGAAGGTGTTTTGGTAAAGCAAATAAATTGGGCAATTATTTGGAAATTGTGTATATATATCTTGTAAAGATATTTTGGGACTTAATAATTTTGGAAAAATTATTTGGAATCTGATGATGTGGCGCATCTTTATTGATAGTTAAATAACCGACTATCAATATTTACCCTTGGATGGTATTGATTGTGTTTGTTTGGAATTGAATGCACACTTATTTTTAAAAATAAGCGCTCGCTATTCGGTTTAGCCGGGAGAGGACCTTTGTGTCATATATCCCATTCCGAATATGCGATACGTCGTTTGGATTGCATTTGAAGACCGGTGTTGAAGACCGGGTATTTGTGAAAACGATAGGATGACCTATCGATTGTCTCCGCATTGTTAGCTACGATATGGAGATTTCCTTTGTGATGGGAAATTTTATCGGGATTGTGAATACCCGGATTTCAAGGGCTTCCTTGGAAGTGCCTTCGGTTCTGTTCGAACCCGGAACAGACTTGTATGGTTACATGTCTGACATTACATTTTGAGAGATAGAGCAGATTTCTTTCAAATACATTTCTGTTGGTGGCGGAGAATTTATTCTCTTAGCTTAACACCCTTCTCTGAGACGTACGAGCTCAGAGGTTATGTAGTTGAAGGTTATCAGCGATATTTCCCAATCTGGTAATGTGGCATGCTGAGTGCTGCTGTGTGATGATCATTGGTTGATCGTTTGGATATGATCATTTGTTTGATCATTTATCTTTGTGATTATTGCTTTGGTCATCTGTGGACCCAAAGCATGGCTTTGTTGCACAAAGCGTAGCTTTGTGGACGAGACTTCGTCAGGACCTCACTCCCCGGAAATGGTCGAAACAGGAATATGCGGCAAGGTTATGAGGGTCGCGCCCTTTAGGGTATGTCATTTCCTTCTGGAAAAGGGTGGTATCATGGTATGGAGCCCAGATGCTTACTCATGTTGATACACTATATATATTTCTGTGTGTGGTGTTGTTGCGAGCGCTCGGATAAAGGTCCCAAAGGACCGGGGGATGACATATTCGTGTAGTAGTTACCTAGTTACAGAGGTAACCCGGCCTTGTGTTGGCAGAGATCTAACCGTAACGTTAGTTCTCGGGACGTCCCGCCAGAGGCGATCCCATGTGGCAGTAGGAAGTTCCTTAGCCTGACCATTTGTTGGAAATCCATTCATCCAATACGCGCCCTGTACGGTTTTAGTTGTATTACCTGCCATTCACTTATGGTGGTCACCACTGTTTGGATGGTAGCTATAGTAGGCATAGTTCGGAATGTCTATGCTGGCTAGGATTTATATTCTACTTTCGAAATTGTTTTCTACACTATGCACTAGTAATAATATCAAAAATGATTTGATTTTCGCGTAGTAAGCATCTTTGACTATCATAAGGAGAAATCTCCTCCAATTCTGCGTTTGCATTGTGTGTGTGGCGGGAGGCCTTATGGTAGTTTCATTTTCCAAAAAGCATTGCGGATTTAAAAATTTAAATTTTCTTGTTGCTTGTTTAAAGATAAACTGTTTTTGAGTTCTCACACCAGTCACATGACTGACCTGGAGTTTATTGTTCCTTTCCTAAACTCTGGGTGCCCACTATTTTCCACACGGGCAGTCTAGAGTTAGGTTATCAGGTTATTCTGGATTCGGGAGTTGCTGTGCAGATGTTGGAGGCGAGCTTGGATAGCGTAGTCTATTATCTATTGTATATAGTATTCTTTCCGCTGTTTTATTGTTGTACACTCTGATGATATGATGTATTGTGATGTATGTATAAAATGTATAGTTCTTTTGTTTTAATGATATTCATTTATCTATTATATGTTGTTCCGCTGCGACTGTGAGATTCTGATATTGTTCATGTTCTGTTACTTGTTTTTGTTTCTTCTCTCCTTTCTTTCTTCTATCTTTCTCTCTCTTCTTCTACCTCTTTCTTCTTCTAAAACCCTAACGGTTCGATTTCTCGGCAACGAAAAATCGCGATCGTTACAGGATTCTTATGCATGTACGATGCTCGGCCTATGCATTTGGATTTAGGGAATATAATTAAAGAGGTAATTAGTATTTAATTAAGCGATTAATTAATATAATTAATCCAAAATTCTTATCAAATCAATAACTTTTGAATACAAAGTCCAATCGAGACGATGTCTTCGCCATTGCACTCATATCGTGATTATCTACATCGTAGTTTGGCTAAGGCTCGGATGAGTTAACACACTATTTAATTTGTATATGTTGTGTATATAGTTATTTGTTGTGTTAAATATATATTAATAGATAACAACTCAAGTTATTACTTTAGGACTCTTCTTGCTTTTGAAAGTAAATAACAACTTTATATTATAGTATCTCTCTTATAACCCTCTATAATATGTAGCTTGGCACAGACTTGTTGTTTACGTGTTTGATAATGTGTTGTGAATGGTTAGAGCGAGATAATTGTTATAATCGCACTTCGAAATCTCTTGTATTTTCATATGTTTAATTACTTAAAATGTGAATATATTGTGGAAATATATATTTGGTTATTAATTTCACATGTTTTGGTGTATGGTACAATAAAGAATTGGTTTAGTAAAGTTAAAAAATGATGATAAAGTAGTGATAGTTAGAAGCGAACGGGTCGCTATGGATGCACTTTGAAATTACTTTGTATTTGGCGATTTTCAAGTAAATTTTAAAGTACATCCGAGTGCTTCTTCGTATTTTCAATAATTACTAAAAGTAAATTTATTATTGTTCGTCGACGGAAATTCTATCGGTTTAGAAAACCGTCGAACGAATTTAAATTAAAAATAACCGCAAGCGCACGGTGTACGAATGTAGCACGTGGCGAATACGGGTCGATCCACAGGGAATTGATGATTTTAAAATTCTATTCAATCAAATTATACCAAAGTCAAGAGTGTGTTTAAGCTAGAAAATGAGAAAATGAACTAACTAACAAAAAGAAAAGAAATGCAAATATGAGGTTAAATGACAATTTAGAGAATAAATCCACTCTCTAGATCATGTAGTTCAACACATGAAATTATGATCTCTCTTTTATGGTCATTAGTGTTTTAATTGATGTGTTTATCATAAGTATGACATATTTGAGCTATTAATTAGCCAACATAAGTCATCAAACTATAACACACCCCTTAAAACACTTACTAACTTTCACGAAACTTGACAAAGGAAATGAAAATGAAATCTATTTTAAGTATGGCCTATTAACTATTGATTAGAAACATAGACCATCAAATTTTAATTTCAAATCACTTTCTTTTGCCATAATCATATTTTGATGAAGAGGCAATTAGTGTTAGTGATTGTTCAAGCATAGCCTATTTGGTGTCAACAATATAGGCTATCAAAATTCAAAGCAAAAACAACTAGTAAACCATTTCCATCATCATCATTAAGCACAAAAAGAGAGCATGAATTGATAAAATGTTGAAGCTACATTAATTAGAGAGCTTCATTACCCCTAAATTGAAGGGGTTTAGCCTCTCATATTTGTCATTTGATTAACAAATGTAGCTAGGAACATAAAAGAAAAAAGAAAGGAAAATGAAAGCAAATGAAAAGAAAACTATTCTACTTGCATAAAAGTAAATCTACACTACTAGCATGAAAGTAAATGAACATGAAAGTAAAAGGAAACACTAATTAACATTGCATAAAAAGAAAAGAAAATTACATAAAATAAAAATGGCTAAGTAGCCATGAAAAGAGAAAGAGAGCTTTCTTTTATTTGATATAAACTAAACTAAAGAGAAGGAGGCCTAAGAGAGACTAAGAGAAGAGATTCAGGCTACATGAAACATAAGGGGTTATTTATACAAGCATGAAATCCTAATCCATAATTTGGGGAATGCCCAAAATGCCCTTGGAGGAAGTGTGGTGTCCAAGTTATCATTAGCTTTAATAATCTCCCACTTAAATGTAATGAATCTTTAAATGTCTTTTAGCATGTGCATTAGTCTTTAATTTGTACATTAAGGTATTGGGTAGGTGGGGTCCTCCATGATCTTCACTTTGAATTATTTCCATCTTCATTCCTTTATATTCTTTGTGCATGCATATTCCTTCATGAAACCACTCCTATTTGAGAACATCTTCCTACAAATATGTATAAATTTCTAATCAATTTTTCTCAAAGAAATATATGCACACAAATGACCGTTTTGCCCCTATATGAAGATGGATATGTGACAATTTAGAATTAATATGGATTTTGGTTAAAACAAGTTAAAATACCCAATATGATCATTTATTTAATTTAAATAGATTAAATATGTTGGTAAAAATATGCACATTTATGTGCACATCAAATACCCCCACACTTATCTTTTTATTCGTCCTCGAATAAAGAAAAACTAAGATAAATCCGTTTTCGTAGGCAGCACGATTGCATTGAGCGTATGCAACAAGCCGTTAAACCTCTGGGTGTCCCCAGTAGGACGAGTGTTGTCTCGTGAGGGTTTTCAGTGGATACTACCCATAAAATCCGAGTGCGGGATGAAAATATTTACAAAATGCAAGATTTATTTACAAAGAGATGAATGCAAATTTTTGAAAATATTTACAAATGAAGGATTTATTTTTTAATTGACACGAATAAGTTAAATATAGGTTTTGGTTATTATCTTGAAAATTTATGTCATTTACTGGTCAAAATTTCCAACAAAAATCAAGTTATTATAACAAATAGACAATTGTTTAACTTGTTGTTTCGGTTGATGACAAAGTGTAATTATAAAATGGATCCTTAGTTGATTATCAAAGTTTATCAAAGTGGTATTTTCATTTCTTTTCAATAACAAATCAAATCAAATAAGTAAAAATAGTGCTAGAATTTCAATTGCTTGCTCTCTCATTATTTGCAAGAAAAACTACACACCTAGCTCAGGTAAACTAAGGCCAGATATACCACCCATGCACTGCCTTTCGGGCTTATGTGAGGGGAGTACAGAGCATGGCGAGTGCACACACTTTCACGCATACACTATCGACCATAGGTGGTTTTTATTAAGTCTTTTTTTACATGTTTTCCATACATCATAACCATGAGGACTTTTAAATGAGTATGAAACCACATAATCAAAAATTCCAAGTAATCACCCATGCATAACCGTGAGGACTTTTAAATGAGAGTGAATACTTGGATGTTATTATTATTATATTTTTTTGAGAGGGAGTTTTGCAAAATCGTCATAGCACCATTTAACTTAGAAGACAAAAAAAATGTTATATCCTTTATTTTAAATCAACCACTTTCTAAAACAAAGATTTTAATTAGGATGTACTTCATAATTAGCACGTTTGAATCTTCCTATATACTAGTTAAACCATTATTATTTGTAATCAAACTTCATTTTTATTTTTGTTAAGACCAATAAATTTTCAAAAATTTCAATTTAATAAACCAAAGCCATATATTTATCTTATAGTGTTTTTTTAAAAATAAATCAAAAGAAAATTTGTTTTTGGGATTTTTTTTGTTATTTTAAAGCAAAAATAAACCATGAAAAAAATAAAGATGAGTCTCCCTCCCACACTTGACTTTGACTGTGTCCCCACAGTCAACCCAAGTGAAAGGGATGTTTATTATTATTTACATGAAAACGAACGGTATTTCCACGAGATCAGAAAGTATATCGTCAAAAAGTAAATGAAACGGTTTTCCAAAAATCGATTCATTTGTCTCGTCAAGTGTGCGAGACAAAGCTTAAGCTCGAAAAACCAAATCGTAGAAGATTTTGAAGTTGATTGTCGATTTTGAAAAACGAATTCTATTTTATTAAAAATTGAACCAGTTTTTTTATTTTCAATGATTTTCGGGGTTGTTAAAACAATTGCTTGAAATATATTTTCACCAAATTCAAGTTTACCATCAATTTCATAATTATTGATTTCAAAATCAAAGTGGTGATTTAAATCTTTCCCATCGGAATTTAACAACTCATCATCCAAAAGTCCAAAAAATTCATGTTCATTAAATTCGTCTTCCTTTGTTGGATTATCAACAACTTCATTGCGTATCTCAAGTTCAAAATCCAAAGTTGTTGTATTCAAATTTTCGAAATCGAGAAAACAAAGATCGAATTTTATATTTGGTTGCACACCCTTAAAAGAATTGAAATCCAATTTAATTACATTGTTTTCAACAAAATCATTAAAATCGTCATTATAAAATTCAAAAGTTGTTATTTGAAAATCGTCGATTTGGGTAAAAGGTGGATTATCACTTGACTCATCACACGTTGAGATTTGATTTTGTTGTTCACGTTGTTTCATATAAGTTTCAAACAACAAATCCGTGTGATCATCGTAAATTTCATTCATTTGTTCAACAAAATCCAATTTGTAGTTATTAAATTGAGAATTTTCGATTTGGATTTGCTGACAACAAAAATTTTCACTCGTAACATGGTTAAGATTATTCCCATTGCCAAATTCATTTGAAAAGTTATTTCCATTTTCATGTTGAGTTTGAAATTCATTTTGGTGTTCGAAATTAAATTGGCATGGGTTATAATCGTAATCGTTTGAATTTTGAATTGAATTCAAATTTTGAAATCCTTGGCTCGAGTTATTACACAAATAAGAATTACATAAATAATTTATCTCTTGATTTTGTCGTGTAGAAAGTTTGAGTAAAGATGAAATCATTTCAATGCTATTTTCAAGAGTCGAAGGTTGGTCATCGTTTTGAAAATTTTTTTGTTCGAAATTTGAATTATTTACACAACAGTTGTTGTTAAAATATCCATACGAATTTGGACTGAAATCGTATGGATTATATTGATTTTCACAACTATTGTAAAATTCAAGTGAATATGGAAATTCAGACATTTTAAAGAATGTTTTTTGGTTTTTTTTATAAACGGAAAATATTTACAAAGAAAATTTATTTTTAAAAAGGAAAATCGATTTTTGTTTTGTTTTTATTTTTCAATTTTTTTTGTTGAATTTTGGTTTTTCTAAATTTTTTTGGATATTTTTGAAATTTCAAAGAAAAGGATTTAAAATTTTCAAAGAAAAAGGAATATTTACAATTTTTTTAGTTTTGGATTTTGAATTTTTTTTTTTTTAAATATGCATGAACTAATGTAACTAAATGAATGCAAGGGTTAATTACAAATGATTTACCCTAAGTTAACACAAAATTGTATAGTCATACACTGTCTTAAATCAACAAAAATATTTCTCAGCCATGTAACGGGCAGGGGTTATCGGTGCACCACGAATCACCGTAGCAATGCAGCCGAAGGTTTAAGTACCTTCAGAGGAACAACCATTATAATATTTACGAATCACCGTAATATTTATAAATGGTTATTACTCTGTCGTAGCCTAGACACCAAGAAATTAAATTGTTCAAAGAAGACAACTGTCAATATACAATTAAGTGAGTTATTATTTAATCAAATTCTAAGATGAAATGCAAAGCTGAAATAAAACGTGTATTAACAATGCAACTAGAATGAAAATTTGTTTTTGCTTTTGATTTTGAATTTTTTTTTCAAATTTTTTTTCTTAAAATGCAAGCAAACAACAATGCAAGACAACTAAAACATAAAATTTTATAAGCAAGCAAGCAGTTTTTTTTTTGGCAAGCACTTCAAATCAAGCAATTTATTTAACAAGCACTTCTGCTTTTTCTGTAATTCTGCTTTGGCAACCTGAAATAAAGCAAGATATATACAATTTTTTTTTTGAAAGGAAACTTAAAAGTGGGGTTTTACTTAAAAAAATTGGATAAGACGAAAAAATTAACACAAAACAAAACAAGTTTTAAAATTGAAATTTTTTTTAAGACAAAACTAAAACAAAGTAACCAAGAAAAATTTAGAAACTCCTTTTTTTAATGCGAAAACACATCATACAAACTCACAAACTCAAAGCAAAACACACAACTCAAAACTCAAAAAAAATGACAACCACAAACTCAAAAGGAAAAGAAATAAAACCAAAACAAATTCTTTTTTTTTTTTTTTAAAAGGCCAATTCAGTCAACAACACAAACCCAGCCCAAATAGATAATAATCTCTAACTCAAAATGAACGCACTCATTCATGAAATCAAATTAAACAGCGAAGTCAATACACACAAAAAATAATTGAACGGCGAACGCACTCAATCAGGAAATCAAATTCTCAATTCTCGATGCGCACCGTGAAGTAAAAGGACTCGATTGCAGGTTCGAGTTGGTGAGGAATTCGATTTTGGGGAAGATGTCAATTGGAGGACGTGATTTGATTGCAGGTTTCGATTGAGGATGTTTGCGTATTTGGGTGCTAGATTTTGAGATGTGGTGAAGGTGGAAGAGGCAAGCAGGTTTGCGGTTATTGATTTGGAGGTTAGGGTTGTGTGATGGTGGGTTGGAGGCGATTTGATAATTGGGCGTTGGCTATGGATCTGCAGTTGAATTGTTGAGGTTGATGATGTAGAGGAGCGTGGAATGAGAAGGGTTTTGGTGGTGGTTCTGGATGATGATAACAAAGGGGATGGTGATGTTTGTGATGTTTAGAAGATGAAGGCACTGTGGTGATGAAGGTACTCTGTGGTATGGAGATGTGGGCACGCACTGATGGTTTGAACAGTGGGAATGTTGTATGTGACAGTTGCTTTGTGTAGCAGTGGGAGGATGGTGGAGATATGATCGTATGTGGCTGTAGTTTCGGCAATTGGAGTGACTCTATGTAGTGAAGTAGTAGGATGTGAGGGTATTGTGGGGAGTGATTTGTTGTATGACAGTGAGGAATGGCGAGGGGTATGTAGCAGTGCACTGGTTTGGGTATGGCCGAAGGTTGGATGTATCCCGCTGTGAGTTGTTCAAGAGGTGGTGATGGAGTTGAAATGATGGTCAATGACTGGAAATGGCAGTGATGTTATTTGGAGATGGTTGGTTGTATTGGAAGGCAGTGAGGAGTGATTGAGACTGGAGTATGTTTCCGGGGGGGTAGTACTGCAGTAATGTATGAAGTTCTAGTCAGTGGCGGATAGTAATCTGTAGTTTTTGTGGATTGATGGAATTGGTTGTTGGTCTCAGGTGATTGCGGTGGTAGCTTGCGATTGAAGTTCGAAGCAGTGAAGTGTAAGTGGTTGTCAGTGCTGCGTGATTTGAGGAAATGGCAAATAAATGATGGAGGAGATTGTTTAGAGTTTGAGTTGCTTAAGGAGGAGGAGAAGACTGTTGGTATGAGGCAAAAAATCGTTTGTTGAAGATGGTTAGCAGTTGCAGTGTTGTGAGTTGTTTGTTTTTTTTTAAGGCAGAGGAATGGAGTGTGAAGTGGTTGATGGTCTATGGAAGAGGCAAGAGTTGGTTGATGGTTGGCGTTCAATCCGATGGCGAAGCTTGAATTCGTGGACGATTGTGTTTAATGTTTGTGAATGTTGCAGCAGGGGCTGTAATGTTGCAGAACTAAAGGTTTGTGAATGTATGGTGGTTTAGTTGAATAGTATGAAGGGGTATTTTTGAGGTTGTTATGGTAGATATGTGAAGGGTGATGACGCAGTGTGTTGTGGTCTGCTGTTGCACTGGAGTTGGTGGGAGACGAAGTTGAATGTAACAGTGTTTGTTCAAGTTATTGGGAACGAATGACTTAGGGGAAGTTTTGATGTATGAAGGTGGACAGTGTGGTTTGGTGAAATGAAATGACATGTATGTAGGAGTTCAGGTAACAGTGGTTGTGAAGATAAGATTTGGCAGGCAAGCAGTATTTTGGATGTGCAGTTAATATGGAGTGAAGTGGATGTTTTGTGATTGACAGGGGATGGAAGGCAGTGGCAAGGTAGTGACCAGAAGAGTTGAAGTTTGGTCTATGTGACGTTTGGTGATGGGGAAGTTGAATATCAGCCGAGGCACTGTAGGAAACAGAGAGTGTGAACAGTTCTGTAAACAGAGAGTGGAAACAGTTTTGTAAAATGTAAAACAATGCAAATGTATGTACACTATAAAATGTGAAATGCAATGAAATATTTGTTTTATTTTTAAAAAGAAAGTGTTTTTTTTTTGAAATGAACTTGTGTATGTTTTTTTTTAATTGTAGTATGAAATGCAAATGCAAATTGTAAACAAAACACTAGAGAACAATAACACACAAACAAAATGCAAACAAAAATCAAAGAATTTTTTTAAAATATGTAAACAGACACACAAAATACACACAATAAAATCACACAACACTAATCCGAAGAATATAAAATTAAAATCAAAATAAATCCCTGGCAACGGCGCCAAAAACTTGTTCGTCGATGGAAATTCTATCGGTTTAGAAAACCGTCGAATGAATTTAAATTAAAAATAACCGCAAGCGCACGGTGTACGAATGTAGCACGTGGCGAATACGGATTGATCCACAGGGAATTGATGATTTTAAAATTCTATTCAATCAAATTATACCAAAGTTGAGAGTGTGTTTAAGCTAGAAAATGAGAAAATGAACTAACTAACAAAAAGAAAAGAAATGCAAATATGAGAGTTAAATGACAATTTAGAGAATAAATCCACTCTCTAGATCATGTAGTTCAACACATGAAATCATTATCTCTCTTTTATGGTCATTAGTGTTTTAATTGATGTGTTTATCATAAGTATGACATATTTGAGCTATTAATTAGCCAACATAAGTCATCAAACTATAACACACCCCTTAAAACACTTACTAACTTTCATGAAACTTGATAAAGAAAATGAAAATGAAATCTATTTTAAGTGTGGCTTATTAACTATTGATTAGAAACATAGACCATCAAATTTTAATTTCAAATCACTTTCTTTTGCCATAATCATATTTTGATGAAGAGGCAATTAGTGTTAGTGATTGTTTAAGCATAGCCTATTTGGTGTCAACAATATAGGCTATCAAAATTCAAAGCAAAAACAACTAGTAAACCATTTCCATCATCATCATTAAGCACAAAAAGAGAGCATGAATTGATAAAATGTTGAAGCTACATTAATTAGAAAGCTTCATTACCCCTAAATTAAAGGGGTTTAGCCTCTCATATTTGTCATTTGATTAACAAACGTAGCTAGCAACGTAAAAGAAAAAAGAAAGGAAAATGAAAGCAAATGAAAAGAAAACTATTCTACTTGCATAAAAGTAAATCTACACTACTAGCATGAAAGGAAATGAACATGTAAGTAAAAGGAAACACGAATTAACATTGCATAAAAAGAAAAGAAAATTACATAAAATAAAAATGGCTAAGTAGCCATGAAAAGAGAAAGAGAGCTTTCTTTTATTTGATATAAACTAAACTAAAGAGAAGGAGGCCTAAGAGAGACTAAGAGAAGAGATTCAGGCTACATGAAACATAAGGGGTTATTTATACAAGCATGAAACCCTAATCCATAATTTGGGAAATGCCCAAAATGCCCTTGGAGGAAGTGTGGTGGCCAAGTTATCATTAGCTTTAATAATCCCCCACTTAAATGTACATGAAGCTTTAAATGTCTTTTAGCATGTGCATTAGTTTTTAATTTGTACATTAAGGTAGTGGGTAGGTGGGGTCCTCCATGATCTTCACTTTGAATTATTTCCATCTTCATTCCTTTATGTTCTTTATGCATGCATATTCCTTCATGAAACCACTCCTATTTGAGACCATTTTCCTACAAATATATATAAATTTCTAATCAATTTTTCTCAAAGAAATATATGCATACAAATGACCGTTTTGCCCCTACATGAAGATGGATATGTGACAATTTAGAATTTATATGGATTTTGGTTAAAACAAGTTAAAATACCCAATATGATCAGTTATTTAATTTAAATAGATTAAATATGTTGGTAAAAATATGCACATTTATGTGCACATCAATTTTTAGAAAATTATCATAGTTTAAATATATTTCTAATAATTATTTACAAATTTTAAAAAAAATAGTTTTATGGTTTTAAATAAATTATAAATTAAGTGTTTTTAAGTAATATTTAATATAAATGTTTTAAATCATAGTATAAGTATATTTAAATATGTATAGTTTCTAGAAAGTTAGTTAAATATTGTATTAAAATAAATAGAAGCTTTTGTAATTCACATGCTTTTAAATTGTTTTCATTATTTAATATTTTGCCTTATAAATAATTTAGTATGTATATATATATATATATATATATATATATATATATATATTTAAAATGGTTTTTACTAAATATATTAGTTGGGAGAAATAAATTAAATCTTTTATAAAGAAATAATAGAAGATTTGGATTGTAACACTTCAGTTAAAATAAACGGTTTTGTAAAGTCAAGTAAAGTATATTAACTTGTTTAATTAGTGTAAGCTTATAATTAAGATTATAATTAAGATATAATTAACACTATAATTAAGAATATAATTGAGGTTATAATTAAGCTGCAATCAAGATTATAATTGAGACTATAATTAATTTGAAATTAAGATTATAATTGATGTTATGATTATGATGTAAATAACGTTATAATTAAGATTATAATAAGAATTACAATTTGGAATATACTTTGAATTATTATTTTGAAAATAATTAGATATTTAATGATGAATACTTTATGAATAACTATAAGTAAATAGTTCCGGGTTATGGTAAACATTGCTTTAGTAACATCTTCTTTTAACCAGTGTTATTAATTATACTTAAGAATATAATTTGTTATTTAACAATGAATATTTTAAACAGAATTATAAGTGAATAGTTTTGGGTTGTTATGACAATGTTTAAGTAACATTTGTATTAAACACTTATAAATGCATTTAGATCTTTGAAAGAGATTTTTAAAATAAATGTTTGAAGTGGTAAATATTTTGGGTTTGTAGTAAACAAAGTTTTGGCAAAATTTATTTTTACACTCTTGAATTATATGTTAAAGTGTAAATATATCAATAATATACTAGGATCTTTAATAATAGGATTTTGAAGACAATAATAACAAGTTTGAAATCTTTTCGAATATAGACAGATAAAGAATGTGTTTCAAAATATAAAAGTGAGAAGAGGTATGTAGTAATAAAGTTTTAGCAATATATTTTTTTAACCTCTTTGATTATTTTTTAAAGTAAGTAAATCTTGTTAATGATTTGTGAACATACACATACCATTTGAGATAAGCATATGAATACTTTTGAAGTATAAACAAGAGTATATATGAATAGTAACACAGAAGTATATATCTTTTACAAAAGGAAAATTAAATTTATGCAAGTTTAAATAAGTAGCTTATTCAAATAAGAAGTTTTATTGAATAAGAAGTTTAATTAAATTAGTTAAGTTTTAATTACAAAAGGAAGTTTAATTAAATAAAGGAATATTAATCAAATAAGGAAGTTTAATTAGATAAGGAAGTTTAAATTAATGAAAGAAGTTGTATTAGATAAAAGGAGTTTTACTAATAAAAAAGGTTTTAATTAATAAATGATTAATTAAATAAAAAGGGGATTAAAAGTTGTTTATTCAACTTGATCGTGCTTTATGTGTGTTAATCATGCTTTGTGTGTTACTTTGTTATGGAAAGTATTTAGTCATGTACTTAGCACAAAAGCAGACAAAGTATACTTGTTTCTATCCATGAGAGTTAAGAATGATGATACAAGTAGAATATAGAAGTGATAGTGCTCTAACCAACCAGGCTTCTCTCTTGACTGATGAATAATGAAAGTTGAGAAGGTTAGAAACGTGATAAGTACGCGAGACTTGGTTTTCATATGCAATCGTTCTCATTGTTTTTGAATATGGCTACATTTGTCGACTTAGTCTTAGAGAGACCTGAATCGGTAAGTGTTTTACTTATCGATAACCACTTCAAGACTGAGATACATGTTCTATCTCTTGGATCTGGATTTGTACAAGATGCTAGAATCCATGTGTGGTTTCGAGATATGTTCATGATTCGAGAATCCATTTGGGGATTTGTGATCTGTTTGAGTGATGATGGCTCATGTGTTGAGATGCTAAATGGGACTTCATCGTTGGTATATGGCTAAAAACAGAGTAGAATGCACGATCTTAGGTTTAGCTTACCCTTGGGGTATATCAACTTTGTATCTAAGTACGCTTTCAATATGTTGCGCATGGGGAGTTTTTGATACTTGTTACATGTTGTTCGCAAAAGTGTTCAAATGTTAGGCCAATTGTGTTTGTCATATGGTATATTTTATCTAGAGACATACAATACTTAGAAGTGATTCTAATCCTTGTCGTAGGAGATCGGTCGACATTTTACAAGGAGGTCTCCGTGGAAAATCCATTATATGAATGTGGTTTTGTAGTTTTGTTCGTATACCTGTAATTATTGTTGTAGTATGACCAATGTAAGCACTAACAGCTATTTTTATATATATATTCGTCGCCCTAAAAGTTATTTATTATATCACAATTTGTACTTATTAGATGGGCTGGCTCTTTGGATGGGATAACCGTTACGACGATCTCAAAAGGTGTTGTTATATGATATAAACGTACTTATTGAGCTTCTTACACCATAGCTAAGTCTGATATGTGGCTTTTGTTTTCCCTAAATTTCTCATGTGCTGTTTCAAGAAGTTTTAGAAAGGCATGTTTGCGTTGATGTTCATTGTGCTTTTAGAGAGGAGCTGGATGTTTGCCAATCATAGTATTCTTATTTTCCCTGCATTACTTTGTGTGTGTATATCAGCAATTGTAAGAACATGTTGTTATAACTGACCAGGCTGATGACAGTGCTATGTTTAGTAACTCCTAAATGCTATGTATATTGGAGGAGCTCTTTGTATTACCTTTCGATATTATATGTTATTATTCTGTACGTGAAATTCTGATGTTTTTTTCCTCCTCTTTCTCGTTCCTTTTCTTTTATTCTTTTCCTTTACCCTAACATTCTGCCTTTTCAAAAATTGGGTGATCGACACATGAATACTGTAGATCTATTAGTGTTGACATTCGGGGGTCAAAAAGGCGCTCATTACAGGTGGAGATCCCTTTCTATTTTGAAGGATTTTCGTATCATTTATCCTAGAAGAGCAAGACAAGTTTATATAATAGTATAGCATCTTCGAAGATAATGGCACCATATAACCCTCATGTTTCTTCTAGATATTTCCTAAGTTAATTATCAGTAAATTTCGATAGCCTACTATCAAGTATAAGACAGACGATTGTAAATGGAAACCAAGTCACGTATACTTATCACATTTTCGATCTTTTCAAGTCACACTATCTCTCGGTCAAGAGTGAAGCTGATAGGTTAGAACACTATTGCTTCTATACCCTACTTGAACACAATCTTAACTCCCATAGACAGAACTAGCCTGCTTCTTCGGCTATTAGTGCTAAGTACATGAACGAATACATTTTATAGACAAGTAAACAGACAAAGCACGATTAACACACACAAAGCATGATCAAATCACATAAATAACTTCTAATCCCTTTTTTTGTTTATTTAATACTTTATTAATTAAACCGCTTTTATTAGTAAAACTTCCTTTTATCTAAGAAAACTTGTTTCATCAACCAAAACTTCCAATCGATTAAAACTTCCTTATTAATTAACATTCCTTTATTAATTAAAACTTCCTTTATTAATTAACACCTCTTTATTAATTAAAACTTCCTTTATTTCTTGTATATATACTTAATTTCTCTTTATAAAAGATATATACTTGTATTCGAATATATCAACATTTTTTATACTCCTTTCAATACTATAAAAACTATATATATGTATATATATACACATATCTCAACAATATAATTATATCCATAAGTCATTAACAATATCATTGACTTTAAACCTTTCTATTTCTATCTTTTTTCAAAAGATTATGTACTTGTTATTTATTTTAAAATATCCATTTAAATTTTTCAATTACATTTATGAATTTATTTCATATGGCATAGGAAAATGTCACTCAAACATTGTCAATAAAAACCTAAAACCATTTCATATATACTTATTGTTAAATCATTCTTTTCAAAGATCTATTTAAAATCATAAGCATAATAAAAAACGTTAAAGACAAATGTTATTAGAAAATTGTCACGACACCCAAAACCATTCCATACTTGTTATTGTCTTTAAAAGCGTTCTTTCTAAAGATCTAGTATGTCTACATTTATTAAACAAGGAAATATACTTGTTAATAACTTTGAAAACCATTTATTATAATGTAAGTGTGATAATCCAAAACTTTCTCCCATTCTTTTATAAAATACTTAACATACTTTACCAAATTTATATATATATAAATAGGTTTTAAATATCTATGTACAATATAACGTAAAAATAACTAATTTACAATTTACAAAAACAACTAAACGCATGTTTTATAATTAAACGCTTTACTTCAAAAATCCATGAATAATTATTAAGAATATATTAAAAATTTGATATCTTCTCCCATAATAAATAAACTTATAGTATTTTTAAGATACAAACAAAGCCCCTAGGACGTCTTTCATCATTAACTTTAAAAATAGGCGAACATAAAGCAATTTCAAAGTGCATTTGTAGCAATCATTTCCATTCACAATTTCTATAACTTCCATTCAAAATTTCTATAACTTCCCAAACCAGTTCCATACTGTCAAACACACAAAATTTGTGTTGGAACAACTAAAAAATATCATGTAACAACGTTCACATATTAACCAATTTAACATATGTTAAATACCCGGGATTTGGAATTGCATTTTTAGCAACCATTTCGCTTCAAACATTCACAATACGTTATCAAACATATAAACAACAAGTCTTAGCCATGATAAATGATATTGAGTGTTATAAGAGATATTATACTACATATAATGTTGTCACTTGCTCTTCAAAGCAAAGAGGGTTCCAAAAGTAACAACACGCGTTGTTATCTATTTTAGCTTATATTTAACACAACATTATGTACACAATTCTTACAAATTCGATATTGAGTAAACTCAACCAAGCTTAAGCTAAAGAGAGACGTAGAAAATCTCACTATGAGTGCAACGGTGAAGGCGGCGCCTCGATTGGAACTCGTATGCAAAAGTTACGAATTTTATAAGTTTATGAATTGAAACTTTTATTATTTAACAAATTACATTCAAAAATTCTTCTTCCCTAAATCCACATTTCCCTTCCTATATGTGTTTGTGTACACCAAAAATGCACACATCTTCTCTCCTCGGATTCTCCATCTCCAGTCGACGAAATAGTGCCCTATCTTCGCCAACAAGCCCCTCTTCGTGCGCTCTTCGCAATCCGCATGACAATGACAAGCTCAGCGCCTCCTCTCAAAGTCCAGCTGCTCAAATGCGTGCCCTCGACCAAACTTTGACCACGTTTCCACCATGATATGGTCCATGAAATCAGCTGCCACTATTTCCAATCAACTAACTTCATGTGCTCATCCCAATAGACATAAAGACACTACCCCGCACCCCCTTTCAATCGGGAGTTCCTCCCACCATTGGAGATAGTGAAATGTCATGATTTACTATGAGCGGCCACATCACCTCGAACTAAACCCATTAAGTCGTCTCCACACTAAAAGTACGATGCCACGCCTGTCCTTGTTAACGTTGCCTAAATCGCCACCAATGTCAAACCCTAGTCTAAGGCAAGAAAATTTCGATCACCTCAATTATTGCCACATCCAGCATCGCATATACCAATATAAAGCCCTCCTTACCTCGATTCCAATGGATCCAACACCAAGCTCTATTGATGCCGCTAGCTCCAAGAACAATTCGAACAAAATGGCTGTTGAGTATTTTCTTTACATGTAATTCAAAAAGAAGAGTATAGGCATGAAGGAGTATTTATAATGAATATAAATATTCTATTTAATTCTTTTAAATAAATCATCTTGCGTTTTGAGCTCACATGACCATATAGTATATCCTGTCATCGCGAAACTAGTTGGCATACATCACCTCATTATTTCAATTCTGATGGTCATCAAATTCTAAGACAATGCCTTGAAATGATAATTTCACGCGTTTTGAGACCGTTTATCGATAAAACAATTTTCAATCACTTTATTGACATTTATTTGAACTATTTATTTTTTAATAAATTTTGAAAACCAATTACTTATTGTTAATTATTGTTTAAAAAGGGTTAACAAGGTAAAAAAAATCAGTTTAATCACATTGAATCTAATTTTAAATATTTAAATAATTCAGATATTTAAATACGAAGTGTCCTAAATTCTTGGTCATTACATTCTCATCCACTTAGAATATTTCATCCTCAAAACCAACACAAGCAACAAAAGAAATAGTCACACATGAATACTTGACAGTCTTACAATTATTAGGAAAAAAAGCTCACCGTTTGCTCAATTTCAAAAACCATCTCGTCGCTCAAGGATGATAAATAATCTACTATGCTTACCTTTCGCTCAACAGCCATAGATTATTACTCGGTCGATTATTCAAACTACCTCAAATAATTTGAAGAGTCATCGCCTAAACTCCCCATAAGTGAAAAAATGTAGCCTTAAGTTGTACCAAAGCCCATACGATATACATATGTTATCCGTATGGAATATTAATTCCGATCACTTGCTCGATCACATAAATTTCACATCCAAACTAGTATAGTTCACTTAACCTCGTTAGTGTAGACTCTGATCAAGTTCCTTGATTAGACACCTCCATATTACTTACATAGCCATATACTATGATAGAAAACGTTAGAATAATATCAAGAATTTGTATCAAGTGTTTGCCGTCAAGAATTGAGTGAAAAATCCTTGTTTAGACCGATGTAAACCACCTTGAAATCATGTACTCGAGTCTTAGATCAAGAACAATCATGCGAAGAAAATGATCTATGTACAATTTACGTACTTTATTCCATTGGTTCTTAACTAAACCAATTACTTTTTTTTACTTTTTTTCAGGTATAATATTTGTCATTTTATAGAAAAATCATTTACGAACCATTTCATAAAACATTACTTAAGTTTATACACATTTTATAAAGACTTATCATCATTTATATAACATTTCATTAAAACAAATTTCACTTTAGCACATTTTAGGACTTAAGTCCATACTCGTATAATACTCTACTACATCCTAAGAGTAAATACATTATCTCATATTTTGTTTTACTTAGCAAGGGTAATTCAACAAATTTAAACGTGTTTTAACTTATTGGTTTCTCAATTTAAGAGTTACAAAAAATCAACTCTACATTTTACAAAAAAACTTAGCTTCAAGTTTCTATACCAATTCGAAAGTTTCGGGCTGCCCAAAATTGCCAAAAAATCCATTTTGTATCAACAAATGAAAACTACTAAACAACATATCATAATATGATGCACAACCAAACAACCCTAATGCATAGGATACATGAGTCCATAATATAACTTAATAGAAAACTTAAGAACTAAACGTCGTGTTTCATTACAAATCATTTAAATAATATGTACCTATAATTTTGTATATCAAATCAGACTTTCGGGATTTAAATCAAAATCAGTTTTAGCAAACAACTCTGTACCAAACTACTATATTAGCATCCCTCACTTCGAGACTCAAAATGAATCCCAATGTGTTGTAGTCATCACTGGAATTATTTATCAATGACAGAAGTGAGTTTATACTTTCTATCCCTTCAAAATCCTTTTTAAATATTTTTATTCTTAAATACTTTCAAATAATAGTATTATTATTTTCTCAAAAACCTTGAAAAAATTTACTACAGAACACTGAGATTTAAATTCTCTAATTCTCAGTTTAAATCATTTTTATTTATAAACTATATTTATATATATTCACTTTCTTATATAATATCATTTCACAAATATAATTTTTGTAAAAACCCTGCTTCCTACACCATATAAATAAAAAAACTAATTAGAATAGAAGTGTTTGAATTTAATTTATGATAATTTATAAATTGAGTAAATTATTTTAGTTGTATATAAATATTTTTATGTAAAAATAAATTTTGTATGATTGAAATAGTTGGAGAATATATTTATTTTGTAAGAGTACAATGAACGATTAAATAAAATAATAAGCGGGCATCGAATTAAGTAAAATTGTTCAGTTATTAAAATATAATTTATAAAATGAGGTTTGAACCAATTTATATTAGATTGAAATTTAATTCAGGAATTAAAAATTCAAATTTAAATCGTAGGAAATTAGTATAAAATATATGGAATTAAATTAAGGCATAAAACTATTCCATAGAAGCCCAAAGCCCATTTAAGATATTATATCCTCATTGCCTTTTCTAGAAAACTCTTGGTTAATCGATTCAAGCAAGAAAAACCAGTATTCCCCATCCTTCAATACTAGGAACCCAAATTTTCCCTTTAGCCGCAAAACCTAAATCATTATTTATATTACGAAAAAAAGGAGCGACATGGACATCTCTTCATCAGTGTCGTTGTTGATGGTGGAGTGACGGTCTAGTATGCAATCGAATATGGAAGTAGTAGGTCGTGATCGAGTTCCAACGACAACTTAGGTGAATAAGATGGAGGGTCGCACGGCTGTAATGATATAGTGGTAAGCTGAGATAGTAGCGATTACTTGATGTGTGCGATAGTGGAGGAGCATTCACCTAGAAAAATGATAGGGCTGGTGACGACCTTGAAACGCAGGCAATTGGAAGTCTTGCATTAGCGTTTAGGCTGAGACGAGTGCGAAGTGTTTAGCGATGACATTTCTTGGCTGCATTTAAGACAACAATTAGTTAGAGACGGTAGGTTTCTGCTCGTCGATTTTGGAGAGTTTATCCTCAAGGCTATGTCTATACAACATTTCATGATGTTATTTTCTTCGATTACTGATGAATTTAATAGTTGTGATATTGAATTAATTATTGCAATATTGGATGTTAATTTGTTTGATAGTGTAGTTTCGAATTTGATGGTCCGAAATGTAAATGAGATGTTGTCCGTTTGCATTTTAATTTGTGGAATTATTTATATTGTCCATGTAATATATGAATGGACGAAATTTGATGGAATTCGACTTTGTCATATGATAAATATATATTGATAAGTTAATTGATGATTTCGAAAAAATTTGCTCCATAAATTCATATTTTGTACATTTAATTGATTTTCTGTTTTAAATTTTTTTTGAAAGCATCGATTAATTATTTAATATTTTAAATTTAAATTAAAGTATATTTATTAATAAATAAAAGCAAATATGAAATAAAATGACCTTCAATTTGAACTATTAGAGATTTGAATTTATAGTGAATGTTTTGAATTATAAATTATGATTTAAATTGAATACAATTATTTTAGTGATTTATAAAATTATTTGAAGGTATTATTTAGTTATTGAAAAGTACAACATAGTTTCTATAATTATTTTGGATAATTAAGTGATTATGGAAGTTTTGAAATACACACACACACACACATAAATATATATATATATATATGTATTTGGAAATAAAATTTAGTAACTAAATCTTACATTATAATTAAATAAATAAACTAAACATATTTTTTAATACTTATTCGGTATCTATTTATAAGTATTTATTTTTTTCATAGATGATTCATTATTAAATAATGAGTTATTGATTGTTGTGTTTGTTTATTTGAATAATTTATTTTATATTATTTTTCTGATCAATCATCTCTTATATATTGAATTAGATAATATGAGTGATTATCATTGATATTGATTTAGTTTATGATTTTAATATGATACTATGATGGCATCTTTATATTTGAATTGTATGAATTTATTTCTATGTGATGAGAAATTTGAATACATGGATTAGTGATACCGTTTGGTATGAGACTTCCGGTAACACTTTTCCGGTTATTCATCGGATTTGTCATTTAGACATACCTAGTTTGGATTGAGTGTAGTTATGAACCTTGAATAATTATCCGAATAGCATGCAATGGTAGGGACGCCATTATCTTATTTGTTTGATTATTCATTGACGGGATTACACTCATGTGTACTATGATCTCAGTGAGGAGCATCGTATTGCTAGATGTTGGCTTATAAGAGGCTCTTGTCGGCCTACTATTAGAGATATGAATAGCTATAGAGTACGAATACTATATGGCCATCCACATTGTGCCCAGCTTTCTTTATTTTTCGAGAGTGAATCAAACTGGACAGTATCCACCCTGGCGGCCTAATCGTTGGGTTCTGCCTAGATCAATGACACCGTAGTTACAGGTGCCTTTGGTGCGCATCATAGTATTGGAAGTAGTAGATGGGTTGTTGTCCATATTACCTTGTGTCTCTTAGGCTAATAGTCTGTTACCATTAGGTGGAAGCAGGGTCGTGACCAAGGCTATGCGTTGACGAGCTATTGGTGGATAAGATCATGATGTATGTCAATGTAACAACCCAATATTTTTGAAATTTATTTTTATTTGTTTTAAATTATTATTTTATAGTGAAGTAGAAATTTTTCTAGAATTAATGGTAATTTATTGGAATTTTTAGGCTCTGATTCCTATTTTTAAGCAATTTCTTTAATTCTTTGGATATTTTCCATGAATTTAATTATTTATTACACATTGAAAATGTTTTAAAAAATCATTTTTATTTCAAATTTTGTTGTATAATATTTTTAAAATGAAATACATAATTTTCCAAAGCTATTGGAATTTTCTTGTAATTTTTAGGCCATGTTTGCTATTTTTAGCAATTTTTCTTATTCCTTTTTCTATTTTATATTAGATTAATTATTTATTTTATTTTATTCTTGCTTAGTTTCGGTTTTAAATAATCATTTCTGTGTTTGTTTATTTTTTTATAAAATTAAAAAGAAAAAGAAATGCAAACGGTTTAGAAAGTTACAAACTTAAGGCTTTTCACCTTCAAAACTCTTCATTTTCTTTAAACTCCTCATTTATTTTGTTTTAGCCATGTAAAAATAATTGTTAAGCCATGTATCTCATTATCTTTTCACGTAAGAAAACATCCTCACATCATTTCTCACGGCTTCAACAAGATTTGGTAATGGCTTCTCTTTCTCTTTTCTATTTTTCTTCTTATTTTTCTATGAATTATGCCTTGTTTTCTCATGCTTTTTGCTAGGCTTCTCCTCCATAGCCGCAGCCACAAGCTCCTACACTCCTCCCCTGCCTTGACCAAGGCCGAGCCATCCATGGTGGTCAAACCCTTCAAAATTGCAACCTACATGCCTAAAAGCATTGTTTTCGACCATTGTTGCCTCATTGCCTTCAACCACCACCTAAATCACCACCATAGCCGCCACCGCCACCACTGACCTGACCACCACACACCCCTTCCACCTCTGTCCAGTCATGACACACCCTTAGGCCAAGCACACTTTCCATGGCCGAGCCCTCTAGCCAACCAAAACTCCTTTTTTTTTTGCCTAAAGACCCTTCACCTCTTCATGTATGAAACTCCACCTTGCTCATGACATGAACCCGACCCATGCTAACCTAGACCTGAACCAAAACTTTACTAAATCTGAAACAAAACATACCCTAGGCCGTGACAAAGGTTTGTGGAAGTAAGGCAAAAGTTTGGCAATCCGTTTCTCCTTTATTTCAATGTTATTGCATGTTATAGTCATATTGAATTGTGTTGTGTTGTTTGTTTATTTTGGGTTGTACACAAGAGTTGTAGCTTGGATTCAACCTCCACTCAAGTCCATAGTTGTGTCATCGTGCCTTATTGTCTATTTGTGCCTTTGGTTTGGAAATATTCAGCAATTAGAGGTGAGTAAATCTCACACGACAATTATATACTTATGCAGTTGTAAAACAACCACAACTGAATGTGTAGAAATATTTATGATGTTATAACCGCCATGTGATTTTATATATATGATGTTAACATGTTAAATTATATGTCATATCACCTGTTACATGTCACATCACCTGTTACTATTATATATTGTTAAATTGTTCATTTTTATATGTTTATCACACTGCAAGTATCCTGTAGGTTAGAAATCACTATGGGTTGAAATGATACATACCCGAACGGACTTTAGAATAAGGAAAAATCATTATGGGCTGAAATGATAGGCCTGAACGGTTTTTAAACAATTCATGTTGACTTGGGATTGCGGGTTTGAAATGATAGAACCCAGATTTTTATTTTTAAACTACGGATTGAAATG
Source organism: Allium cepa (assembly GCA_030765085.1). Classification (NCBI taxonomy): domain Eukaryota; kingdom Viridiplantae; phylum Streptophyta; class Magnoliopsida; order Asparagales; family Amaryllidaceae; genus Allium; species Allium cepa. Next base: position 178,940,984 of record CM060946.1, read on the forward strand.
TTACATATCCGTATCACGTAAACTAGGATAGAAAACTATTTACAGACCCGTGGTTATTTTATAAATGTTTTCTGGAATTTTAAATATTTTAAATTTTAAATATATGAAAATTTGACTTAAATTGGATTTTTATTTATTAATTATAGAAATTTCGAATTTTCTATAAGTAAAAATGTTAAAAAAAAATGAATAGTTGCATTGAATTTTTGAAATATAACTTAAGTGAAAAATTGGAATACTAGTTAAATAAATTAAGTTATATAAATAAAAATTGGAAATTAAATTTTTTGAAAAAAAAGATGGAGAAAATTTCAGTGTTAAGTTGTTTATTTAAAAATGTGAAGAATTGGAATTTTACACTTAAATTTATTAAAGGAATCGGTTGAAAATTGGATTTAATAATAATAAATTTATTGTATATAAATAATATGTTAATGAACATTTTTATTGTCAAAAATATGATTTTAAAATATTTAAAGGATTTAAAATGAAGTTTATTATTTGCTGGAAATACACTAAATTCTGGAAATCACTTTTAATAGCATTCAGAAATGCTATGGTTTCTGAATTGGACTAAAAATAGTGTAAATAGAGCTATTGCAGCATTTCTGAAATGTTGTAGTTGCTGTAATTGAATTTATAGGCTAATATTGAACTCAGGCCTATTATAGCATTCTCTGGAAATGCTGTAGTGGTCTGCTTTGTTTGCTGAAATCAATTTAAACCTTTGTTTTGAAATCTGAACTACCGCAGCTCTTCTGAAATGCTGTCTTTTCTGTTTTGAACTATAATTCAACTAAAAACTTAGTTTTTAACAGCAGTTTTAAGTGCTGTCTTTGCTGAATAAAAATGTTTCCATATATAACTTATAACAGCTTTTTCTAAATGCTGTAAAAGGCTGAAATTTCTATAATTATGGTTTTTGACTTAGTAAACGAAGTCTGAATGGTTTGAAACTTTGGAAATTGAATACTTGAAATGAAAGAACAATAAGTCCACTTTTAAAATGATCTTAATGAATAAATTAAATTGGAAATGAATCATTTCAAAGAGAAGTTCAAATTGAAATAAATGAATGTTATCTTTGAACTTTAAAAGGGTATTAAGTTTGATAATTTGCATTTGAATTTAATAATGATTTAAAAAGGGAAATTTGAAAAGATGTCTTGTTTTGAAATATTGACATGATTTTTGGGAATGATTAAATCTTTATTGGATAAAGAATTGAGTTTTGAAATGATGTTTTCATTTGAAGTAAAGTATTATTTTAAAGTTATAACCACGGGTTATAATAACGATTGGTTAGCAAAGAGACCGGGATCTCCATCTTGCTAGATTTAATCTGGTAATCGTCTGATTCTTGGTCCTGACATGATTCTGGAAGCTTCTGAGAGAGTTGAGGAGATTAAGAGAAGGTTGAGGGTTGCTCAGGATAGGCAGAAGATGTATGCTAATAGGCGTAGGCGGAAGCTTGAGTTTGATGTTGGCGATATGGTTTTCCTTAAGGTCTCTCCCTTGAGGAATGTCATTCGTTTTGGTCGTAAAGGGAAGCTTTCTCCCAGATTCATTGGTCCTTTCCACATTTTGGAAAGAGTTGGTTCCTTGGCGTATCGTCTTGAGTTACCTGAGAAGCTTTCTAGAGTGCATGATGTATTCCACGTCTCACATCTTCGCCGGTATCTCCATGACCCATCTTTGGTTGTTCAGCCATCTGCTCTTGACAGCTTGGATATTGAGCCTAATCTGACTGTCGAGAGGAATCTACTTTGTATTGTCGATAGAGGTACGAAGCAGCTAAGAAGGAAATCTGTTAGTCTGGTCAAAGTACAATGGAGTACGGATGATCGTGACTGTACTTGGGAGACGGAGGAGAGCATTCGTGCTTCAAATCCGGAATTGTTTATTCCAGGTACTATTTTTGTTTTCTATCTTGTTTTCTTTTTGTTTCCAAGTTTCCGTTCTTTTCGAGGACGAAAAGGTTTGAGTGGGGGAGAGTGTAACAACCCAATATTTTTGAAATTTATTTTTATTTGTTTTAAATTATTATTTTATAGTGAAGTAGAAATTTTTCTAGAATTAATGGTAATTTATTGGAATTTTTAGGCTCTGTTTCCTATTTTTAAGCAATTTCTTTAATTCTTTGGATATTTTCCATGAATTTAATTATTTATTTCACCTTGAAAATGTTTTAAAAATCATTTTTATTTCAAATTTTGCTTTATAATATTTTAAAATGAAATACATAATTTTCCAAAGCTATTGGAATTTTCTTGTAATTTTTAGGACATGTTTGCTATTGTTAGCAATTTTTCTTATTCCTTTTTCTATTTTATATTAAATTAGTTATTTATTTTATTTTATTCTTGCTCAGTTTCGGTTTTAAATAATCATTTCTGAGTTTATTTTGTTTTTATAAAATTAAAAAGAAAAAGAAATGCAAAGGGTTAAGAAAGTTACAAACTTAAGGCTTTTCACCTTCAAAACTCTTCATTTTCTTTAAACTCCTCATTTATTTTGTTTTAGCCGTGTAAAAATAATTGTTAAGCCGTGTATCTCATTATCTTTTCACGTAAGAAAACATCCTCACATCATTTCTCACGGCTTCAACAAGATTTGGTAATGGCTTCTCTTTCTCTTTTCTATTTTTCTTCTTATTTTTCTATGAATTATGCCTTGTTTTCTCATGCTTCTTGCTAGGCTTCTCCTCCATAGCCGCAGCCACAAACTCCTACGCTCCTCCCCTGCCATCACCACTACCTATGCTTCCAGCCATGACCAAGGCCGAGCCATCCATGGTGGTCAAACCCTTCAAAATTGCAACCTACATGCCTAAAAGCATTGTTTTCGACCATTGTTGCCTCATTGCCTTCAACCACCACCTAAATCACCACCATAGCCGCCGCCACCACTGACCTGACCACCACACACCCCTTCCACCTCTGTCCACTCATGATGCAACCTTAGGCCAAGCACACTTTCCATGGCCGAGCCCTCTAGCCAACCAAAACTACCTTTTTTTTGCCTAAAGACCCTTCACCTCTTCATGTATGAAACTCCACCTTGCTCATGACATGAACCCGACTCATGCTAACCTAGACCTGAACAAAAACTTTACCAAATCTGAAACAAAACATACCCTAGGCCTTGACAAAGGTTTGAGGAAGCAAGGCAAAAGTTTGGCAATCCGTTTCTCTTTTATTTCAATGTTATTGCATGTTATAGTCATATTGAATTGTGTTGTTTTGTTTGTTTATTTTGGGTTGTACACAAGAGTTGTAGCTTGGATTCAACCTCCACTCAAGTCCGTAGTTGTGTCATCGTGCCTTATTGCCTATTTGTGCCTTTGGTTTGAAAATATTCAGCAATTAGAGGTGAGTAAATCTCACACGACAATTATATACTTATGCAGTTGTAAAACAACCACAACTAAATGTGTAGAAATATTTATGATGTTATAACTGTCATGTGATTTTATATATATGATGTTAACATGTTAAATTATATGTCATATCACCTGTTACATGTCACATCACCTGTTACTATTATATATTGTTAAACTGTTCATTTTTATCTATTTATCACACTGCAAGTTTCTTGTAGGTTAGAAATCACTATGGGTTGAAATGATACATATCCGAACAGACTTTAGAATAAGAAAAAATCGTTATGGGCTGAAATGATAGGCCTGAATGGTTTTTAAACTATTCGTCTTGACTTGGGATTGCTGGTTTGAAATGATAGAACCAGGATTTTTATTTTTAAACTGCGGATTGAAATGATACATATCCGTATCACGTAAACTAGGATAGAAAACTATATACAGACCCGTGGTTATTTTATAAATGTTTTCTGGAATTTTAAATATTTTAAATTGTAAATATATGAAAATTTGACTTAAATTGGATTTTTATTTATTAATTATAGAAATTTTGAATTTTCTATAAGTAAAAATGTTAAAAAAAAAATGAATAGTTGCATTGAATTTTTGAAATATAACTTAAGTGAAAAATTGGAATTCTAGTTAAATAAATTAAGTTATATAAATAAAAATTGGAAATGAAATTTTTTGAAAAAAAAGATGGAGAAAATTTCAATGTTAAGTTGTTTATTTAAAAATGTGAAGAATTGGAATTTTACACTTAAATTTATTAAAGGAATTGGTTGAAAATTGGATTTAATAATAATAAATTTATTGTATATAAATAATATGTTAACGAACATTTTTATTGTCAAAAATATGATTTTAAAATATTTAAAGGATTTAAAATGAAGTTTATTATTTGCTGGAAATACACTAAATTCTGGAAATCACTTTTAATAGCATTCAGAAATGCTATGGTTTCTGAATTGGACTAAAAATAGTGTAAATAGAGCTATTGCAACATTTCTGAAATGTTGTAGTTGCTGTAATTGAATTTATAGGCTAATATTGAACTCAGGCCTATTATAGCATTCTCTGGAAATGCTGTAGTGGTCTGCTTTGTTTGCTGAAATCAATTTAAACCTTTGTTTTGAAATCTGAACTACCGCAGCTCTTCTGAAATGCTGTCTTTTCTGTTTTGAACTATAATTCAACTAAAAACTTAGTTTTTAACAGCAGTTTTAAGTGCTGTCTTTGCTGAATAAAAATGTTTCCATATATAACTTATAACAGCTTTTTCTAAATGCTGTAAAAGGCTGAAATTTCTATAATTATGGTTTTTGACTTAGTAAACGAACTCTGAATGGTTTGAAACTTTGGAAATTGAATACTTGAAATGAAAGAACAATAAGTCCACTTTTAAAATGATCTTAATGAATAAATTAAATTGGAAATGAATCATTTCAAAGAGAAGTTCAAATTGAAATAAATGAATGTTATCTTTGAACTTTAAAAGGGTATTAAGTTTGATAATTTGCATTTGAATTTAATAATGATTTAAAAAGGGAAATTTGAAAAGATGTCTTGTTTTGAAATATTGACATGATTTTTGGGAATGATTAAATCTTTATTGGATAAAGAATTGAGTTTTGAAATGATGTTTTCATTTGAAGTAAAGTATTATTTTAAAGTTATAACCACGGGTTATAATAACGATTGGTTGGCAAAGAGACCGGGATCGGATATGGACATACTCTCTGTCGATACCGAAAACCACTTTGACTAACCGTGTACGCGGTGGAGATTCCAGAATGAAGTAGGATGGTGACTACGTTCTTGTGGTATGTTACGTGGACCCAACTCCCGTGAGTTGGCATAAGGTGGCTAAAACAGGAGCGATCTCGGGCCAGCTGAGGTAGCACCTCTTATCGGACGCATTTCTTCGATACCATTCTATTACTTGTGATTGTTTGGTGGCCACCCTCCGATTTTGGGAGTGTGTTCCGAGGTGGGCGTATGTGGCTGCTGCGTTACCACCAGCCCGTGTGCGTAATTGGTATATCTACCCTGGCATTGCCTTGTGTGCCGTGTCACCTACCATACCGAGCCTTTACTACGAGTTTCTATTTGTGTCGTACCTATACAGTATCTTCTCATAGTCCCCCGATCAGAAGATATGCAGGTACTGTATAGACTATTGGCATTAATTGTGTTAAGGTGGAAAATGTAAAGCCTTAACGCTATTTAAAAGTATGTTTATTTTAATGTTAGACATTATTATAATAGCGCAATATACTATATAGTAAATATTTTGACGGATCCTTAGAGGATGGGTGGTCCCAAGCATCTTCTAAGTTATTTGTACCTTTACTACAGTTCACTTGAGTTGGTTTACACTGGATAAGTATGTATGTCCTGACTCGAGTGTTTGCTTTTATTTACGCTCGGGTCAGCCTGATTTTATTCACAGATTTGGATTCCCACTCTCTGGAGGTCTGGAATCGCTGGAGATTTATCAGCTTATCTAGTTATCTATATTTCAGTTCTGTTATTCTGTTGTCAGCTTTGTATTAGCGGACTTCTTTGTATTTGGGATTTGATGTCGTATTTACTTTCATTCAGATATTATGTATTTCGTATTTGGTTTTGAGACTTTGTGATAGTAGCTTCATGAACTACTATGGTATTTAATTTCCGCTGCGAGATATTCTGATGTTCTGTGTCTATGATTCTGTGATTTGATTTTTATTTGCTCCAAAAAAAAATTCAATCTGTTATTTTGTACTATTCAAGTCTGGCATGTGTGGATTATTGACGATCTGAATAGTGGAAAATAGTGGGTCGTTACAGTTGGTATCAGAGCTTTGGTTTTAGGCAAACCTTAGCCTGCGGAGCAAAAACTCATTAGAGATAGGGTAGAAATATCCTAGAATGAGTGAAATCAACTTCAGAATCATTTCTTTGTGAGAGAACGTATTTTCAAAGTATAAAATGATTTTTAAATGATTTTTAAAAGGGTTTTTTAAAGATTATTTCGATACAAACTTTTTCTTGTTTTAAAAGCAAATTTTCTAACTCCTTTCCTTTCATATCTACCTTGTTAGAAATTTATGTAATTAGAATGTTCTTCCAAGTGAATTTATTTTGTCTTATCTTATCTCTACCTGTGTCCTAATATTCATTCTTGAATTTTCAGGATGAATCGTAGGAATGCTAGAGGTCAGGGTTGTGGTGCTGTCCCGGTTCCAGCCCCACCTCCTGTCCGTTTCACTGTTCTTTGCAAAGAATTTACTCAGCTTGGAGGAACCAAGTTCACTGGTTCCGAATCTATCATTGAGGCTCAGCAATGGCTGAGGAGTATCGAGAGGATATTTACTGGTCTTGATATTACTTATGCCCAGAAGCGTCAGTTAGCCGCATGGCAGTTGCAGGAGGCTGCCTAAGATTGGTGGGAGTCGGTTACGGCTAACACCATTGAGGCTGATCTTACTTGAGAACAGATCAGGTATCTTCTTGTGTCTCTTTGAATTCTGTTTTGTATCTTTCCGTGCCTTGTCTAAGATTATCTATCATTCTTCTCAGGGAAGCTTTCATTGCTAAGTGGATGCTAGAGGCGGGGGAAATCCCAGCTTTATAGAGAGTTCATGGACCTCAAGCAGGGAAGCATGTCTTTTTCGGAGTACGAGAGGAAGTTTAACGAACTTTCTAAGTTCGAACCTGGTCTCATAGACACTCCTCTGAAGAAGAATGAGAAGTTTATTGCTGGTGCTCGTCTCGAGTACTGCAGTCGTCTCATTTCTCATGTTCATGACACCTTTACCCAGCTTATGGATATGGCTCTTCGTTATGGGAACCCTACTTCTAAGGGTCCTGCTTCAGTTGGTGCTCCATCATCTCAGACTTCTTCTGCAAATTCTTAGAAGAGGAAGCTTAGTTTCCAACAACAGAAGAAGAATTGGCTCAAGAATCCGGGTTTGGGATCTTCAGCATCTGCTCCATCTCAGAGGCAGCCAGTCGACCTTTCCTCCAGCACCTGCTTCAAGTGTGACCAGAAAGGGAACTATGCAAATAGTTGTCCTACTAGTGTTGGTTCTGCCATTCCTCCACTTGCTCAGCCAGCTAGGCATGATATTTGCCACATCTGTCTCCAGCCTGGCCATTTTAGGAAGGATTGCCCTACCCAACAGAGGGGTAAGCCTTCTGGTATATTTGCAGTCACCTCTGCCTCTTCTCCAGCACCTGCTCCTTCAGCTCCTAGTGATGACCAAGGTACGCTCCAAGGTTCCTTTTCTTTGTTTCAGCATCCGGTTCGTGTTCTGTTTGATACTGGTGCATCCCACAGTTTTATATCTGTTGATTTGTGTGATAAGTTTGAGCATCTCCTTTCTCCTGATTATGTTTCTGAACCCTTATGTGTTTCAAATCCAATTGAGGGTCTTGCAAACCTTAATAGGATTTGTAAACAAGTGAAGTTTCTTTATTCAGATCATCGTTTCAGTGGTGATTTCTATGTTTTGGGCTTCGATGCTTTTGATTTGTTGCTTGGTAGTGATTGGCTTGGTAGGCATAATGCTCACATCTCTTGTAAAGCCCGGTCTGTTTATCTTGAGGATGATCTGGGTAATTCCTTTGTTATTCAGTGCCGCATGCCTCAGGATTTTGCTGGCAGTTTTATTTATTCTCTGGATTCTGCTTCTGGTGACCTTCATTCGACCCGTGTGGTCAAACTCTTTCCAGATGTTTTTGGTGAAGTCGCTGCTTTGCTTCCTAAACGGGAGATAGATTTCCGCATTGACCTTATTCCTACAGCTCGACCAGTTGTTCTTCCTCCTAGAAGAATGGCACCTCGTGAGAAGGTTGAGTTAGCAAAACAAATTAAGGACTTATTCTCCAAAGGTCTAATCAGACCCAGTCATTCCGAATGGGGAGCGGCGGTGGTTTTTGTCACCAAGTCAGATGGTTATCTTAGGATGTGTGTTGACTATAGGGAGTTAAACAAGCTCACTATGAAAAATAGATATCCAATGCCTCGCATGAATGACATGTTTGATCAGCTTTATGGTGCTACTTGTTTCTCTCATCTTGATCTTGCCACAGGTTTTCACCAGCTCAGAGTCGCTGAGGAAAGTATTCCTAAGACTGCTTTCCGTACAGAGAATGGTTTTTTCGAATGGATAGTCATGCCTTTTGGTTTGACTAATGCTCCTGCTTTCTTTGTTGATTTGATGAATCGTGTTTTTCGAGATGTTCTTAATAAATTTGTTCTAGCCTTTGTTGATGATATCCTTGTCTTTTCTAAGACCAAGGCAGAGCATGAGTCACACTTGAAATCTATTCTAGAGATTCTTAGAAGCCATCAATTGAAGGCTGAATTTCCTAAATGCCATTTCTGGAAGGATGAAGTCCAGTTTCTTGGACATATTGTTTCTGGTAATGGAGTTTCTGTTGATCCAGCCAAGATTGGTGCGATCAATGTAAGTCTTTCCTTCTCTCTCTTTCCTTTATCATTTAATTATTCTATCCCTTCTGTGGTTTTCATTTTCCCTATTTTTGTTACAAGATTGGGAAACTCCTAAGACTCCATTAGATATTCGTAGTTTTCTGGGCTATGTCGGTTATTACCGGAGATTCATCGAGAATTTCGCTCGGATTTCTGCACCGCTCACTGCTTTAACTCGTAAGAATGCAAAGTTTATCTGGGATAAGAAGTGTCAAGCTGCATTCACTGAGCTAAAAAGCAAGCTAACTTCTGCACCAGTTCTTACAGTACCGAACGGAAGTGAAGGATTGACGGTATATACTGATGCTTGTCATGAAGGATTGGGTGATGTTCTCGTGCAGGATGGTAAGGTCATTGCCTATGCCAGCCGTTAGCTGAAAACCCATGAAGCTAATTATGCCGCCCATGATTTAGAGTTGCTTGCTGTTGTCTTTGCTTTGAAGCTTTGGAGGCATCATTTGCTTGGAACCAAGTTTGAGTTTTTCACCGATCATCTGTCTCTGAAATATATCTTCACCCAAAAGGATTTAAATCGGAGGCAAGTTCGTTGGCTTGATTTTTTGACTTCTTACGACCTTGATATTAGCTATACTCCCGGTAAAGCTAATGTTGTGGCCGATGCTCTGAGTTGGAAGAAGGCATTGTTGTGTCAGCTTGTTGTTTCTTCTTCTCCTCTTTTGGATCGCATCAAGGCTAAGCAGGATGAGGATAGGATACTTAGGCTTATTAAGGAGAGTGTTCATAACAGAGTTGGTGGCAGTAGTAGTGGTAGTAGTGGAGCTCAGATCGATGACAGAGGGGTTTTGAGGATTAATGGTAGGATTTGTGTCCGAATGTAGATGGTTTGAGGCAGGAGTTACTTCGGGAGAATCATCGATCCAGACTTTCTATCCATCCCGGCGTGACAAAGATGTATCAGGATATGAAGAAGCTTTATTGGTGGAGAGGGATGAAGAGGGATGTCTCTATTTTTGTTAGTAGGTGTGCGACTTGTCACCAAGTCAAGGCCGATCATCAGAAGACTCCTGGTTTGTTGCAGCCTCTTGAGATTCCCGACTGGAAGTGGGAACAGGTTTCCATGGACTTCATTGATGGATTTCCGAGGTCTAGGAAGGGCAATGAGAGTATCTGGGTTATTGTGGATAGGCTGACCAAATCTACTCATTTTATTCCGGTCAAGTCTACCCGTTCTGCTTCTAGCTTGTCTGAGATCTACATGAGGGAGATTGTTCTCTCCATGGTGTTCCTCTCAGTATTGTTTGTGACCATGATCCTATCTTTACCAGCCAGTTTTGAAAAGCTTTTCAGGAATCTTTGGGTACTCATCTGAATCTAAGCACTGCTTACCATCAGCAGACTGACGGTCAAATGGAAAGGGTGAATCAGATACTCGAAGATCTTCTTCGTGCTTGTGTGCTTGATTATGGTGGATCTTGGGAAGATCATTTGCATCTTGTCGAGTTCACCTACAATAATAGTTATCAGGTATAATCCTATCTTTTGTTTTAAGTTCATCTTAATATTTTATCGATTCCCTTTCTATCTTTGAATTCAGGCCAGTATCAAAATGTCTCCATTTGCTGCTTTATATGGATGACCTTGTCGATCTCCATCTTGCTAGATTTAATCTGGTAATCATCTGATTCTTGGTCCTGACATGATTCTGGAAGCTTCTGAGAGAGTTGAGGAGATTAAGAGAAGGTTGAGGGTTGCTCAGGATAGGCAGAAGAAGTATGCTAATAGGCGTAGGCGGAAGCTTGAGTTTGATGTTGGCGATATGGTTTTCCTTAAGGTCTCTCCCTTGAGGAATGTCATTCGTTTTGGTCGTAAAGGGAAGCTTTCTCCCAGATTCATTGGTCCTTTCCGCATTTTGGAAAGAGTTGGTTCCTTGGCGTATCGTCTTGAGTTACCCGAGAAGCTTTCTAGAGTGCATGATGTATTCCACGTCTCACATCTTCGCCGGTATCTCCATGACCCATCTTTGGTTGTTCAGCCATCTGCTCTTGACAGCTTGGATATTGAGCCTAATCTGACTGTCGAGAGGAATCCACTTTGTATTGTCGATAGAGGTACGAAGCAGCTAAGAAGGAAATCTGTTAGTCTGGTCAAAGTACAATGGAGTACGGATGATCGTGACTGTATTTGGGAGACGGAGGAGAGCATTCGTGCTTCAAATCCGGAATTGTTTATTCCAGGTACTATTTTTGTTTTCTATCTTGTTTTCTTTTTGTTTCCAAGTTTCCGTTCTTTTCGAGGACGAAAAGGTTTGAGTGGGGGAGAGTGTAACAACCCAATATTTTTGAAATTTATTTTTATTTGTTTTAAATTATTATTTTATAGTGAAGTAGAAATTTTTCTAGAATTAATGGTAATTTATTGGAATTTTTAGGCTCTGTTTCCTATTTTTAAGCAATTTCTTTAATTCTTTGGATATTTTCCATGAATTTAATTATTTATTTCACCTTGAAAATGTTTTAAAAATCATTTTTATTTCAGATTTTGCTTTATAATATTTTAAAATGAAATACATAATTTTCCAAAGCTATTGGAATTTTCTTGTAATTTTTAGGACATGTTTGCTATTTTTAGCAATTTTTCTTATTCCTTTTTCTATTTTATATTAAATTAATTATTTATTTTATTTTATTCTTGCTTAGTTTCGGTTTTAAATAATCATTTTTGAGTTTATTTTGTTTTTATAAAATTAAAAAGAAAAAGAAATGCAAAGGGTTTAGAAAGTTACAAACTTAAGGCTTTTCACCTTCAAAACTCTTCATTTTCTTTAAACTCCTCATTTATTTTGTTTTAGCCGTGCAAAAATAATTGTTAAGCCGTGTATCTCATTATCTTTTCACGTAAGAAAACATCCTCACATCATTTCTCACGGCTTCAACAAGATTTGGTAATGGCTTCTCTTTCTCTTTTCTATTTTTCTTCTTATTTTTCTATGAATTATGCCTTGTTTTCTCATGCTTCTTGCTAGGCTTCTCCTCCATAGCCGCAGCCACAAACTCCTACGCTCCTCCCCTGCCATCACCACTACCTATGCTTCCAGCCATGACCAAGGCCGAGCCATCCATGATGGTCAAACCCTTCAAAATTGCAACCTACATGCCTAAAAACATTGTTTTCGACCATTGTTGCCTCATTCCATTCAACCACCACCACTAACCTGACCACCACATACCTCTTCCACCTCTGTCCAGTCATGATGCAACCTTAGGCCAAGCACACTTTCCATGGCCGAGCCCTCTAGCCAACCAAAACTACCTTTTTTTTGCCTAAAGACCCTTCACCTCTTCATGTATAAAACTCCACCTTGCTCATGACATGAACCCGACTCATGCTAACCTAGACCTGAACAAAAACTTTACCAAATCTGAAACAAAACATACCCTAGGCCTTGAGAAAGGTTTGAGGAAGCAAGGCAAAAGTTTGGCAATCCGTTTCTCTTTTATTTCAATGTTATTGCATGTTATAGTCATATTGAATTGTGTTGTTTTGTTTGTTTATTTTGGGTTGTACACAAGAGTTGTAGCTTGGATTCAACCTCCACTCAAGTCCGTAGTTGTGTCATCGTGCCTTATTGCCTATTTGTGCCTTTGGTTTGGAAATATTCAGCAATTAGAGGTGAGTAAATCTCACACGACAATTATATACTTATGCAGTTGTAAAGCAACCACAACTGAATGTGTAGAAATATTTATGATGTTATAACCGCCATGTGATTTTATATATATGATGTTAACATGTTAAATTATATGTCATATCACCTGTTACATGTCACATCACCTGTTACTATTATATATTGTTAAACTGTTCATTTTTATCTATTTATCACACTGCAAGTTTCTTGTAGGTTAGAAATCACTATGGGTTGAAATGATACATATCCGAACGGACTTTAGAATAAGAAAAAATCATTATGGGCCGAAATGATAGGCCTGAATGGTTTTTAAACTATTCGTCTTGACTTGGGATTGCTGGTTTGAAATGATAGAACCTGGATTTTTATTTTTAAACTGCGGATTGAAATGATACATATCCGTTTCACGTAAACTAGGATAGAAAACTATATACAGACCCGTGGTTATTTTATAAATGTTTTCTGGAATTTTAAATATTTTAAATTGTAAATATATGAAAATTTGATTTAAATTGGATTTTTATTTATTAATTATAGAAATTTGGAATTTTCTATAAGTAAAAATGTTGGAAAAAAAAATGAATAGTTGCATTGAATTTTTGAAATATAACGTACGTGGAAAATGGGAATTCTAGTTAAATAAATTAAGTTATATAAGTAAAAATTGGAAATTAAATTTTTTGAAAAAAGAAATGGAGAAAATTTAAGTGTTAAGTTGTTTATTTAAAAATGTGAAGAATTGGAATTTTACACTTGAATTTATTAAAGGAATCTGTTGAAAATTGGATTTAATAATAATAAATTTATTGTATATAAATAATATGTTAATGAACATTTTTATTGTCAAAAATATGATTTTGAAATATTTAAACGATTTAAAATGAAGTTTATTATTTGCTGGAAATACACTAAATTCTGGAAATCACTTTTAATAGCATTCAGAAATGCTATGGTTTCTGAATTGAACTAAAAATAGTGTAAATAGAGCTATTGCAGCATTTCTGAAATGCTGTAGTTGTTGTAATTGAATTTATAGGCTAATTGGACTCAGGCCTATTATAGCATTCTTTGGAAATGCTATAGTGGTCTGCTGTGTTTGCTGAAATCAATTTAAACCTTTGTTTTGAAATCTGAACTACCGCAGCACTTCTGAAATGCTGTCTTTTCTGTTTTGAACTATAATTCAACTAAAAACTGAGTTTTTAACAGCATTTTTAAGTGTTGTCTTTGCTGAATAAAAATGTTTCCATATATAACTTATAACAGCTTTTCTAAATGTTGTAAAAGGCTGAAATTTCTATAATTATGGTTTTTGACTTAGTAAACGAACTCTGAATGGTTTGAAACTTTGGAAATTGAATACTTGAAATGAAAGAACAATAAGTCCACTTTTAAAATGATCTTAATGAATAAATTAAATTGGAAATGAATCATCTAAAAGACAAGTTCAAATTGAAATAAATGAATGTTATCTTTGAACTTTAAAAGGGTATTAAGTTTGATAATTTGCATTTGAATTTAATAACGATTTAAAAAGGAAAATTTGAAAAGATATGTTGTTTTGAAATATTGACATGATTTTTGGGAATGATTGAATCTTTATTGGATAAAGAATTGAGTGTTGAAATGATGTTTTCATTTGAAGTAAAGTATTATTTTAAAGTTATAACCACGGGTTATAATAACGATTGGTTGGCAAAGAGACCGGGATCGGATATGGACATACTCTCTGTCGATACCGGAAACCACTTTGACTAACCGTGTACGCGGTGGAGATTCCAGAATGAAGTAGGATGGTGACGATGATCTTGTGGTATGTTACGTGGACCCAACTCCCGTGAGTTGGCATAAGGTGGCTAAAACAGGAGCGATCTCGGGCCAGCTGAGGTAGCACCTCTTATCGGACGCATTTCTTCGATACCATTCTATTACTTGTGATTGTTTGGTGGCCACCCTCCGATTTTGGGAATGTGTTCCGAGGTGGGCGTATGTGGCTGCTGCGTTACCACCAGCCTGTGTGCGTAACCGGTATATCTACCCTGGCATTGCCTTGTGTGTCGTGTCACCTATCATACCGAGCTTTTACTACGAGTTTCTATTTGTGTCGTACCTATATAGTATTTTCCCATAGTCCCCCGATCAGGAGATATGCAGGTACTGTATAGACTATTGGCATTAATTGTGTTAAGGTGGAAAATGTAAAGCCTTAACGCTATTTAAAAGTATGTTTATTTTACTGTTAGACATTATTATAATAGTGCAATATACTATATAGTAAATATTTTAACGGATACTTAGAGGATGGGTGGTCCCAGGCATCTTCTAAGTTATTTGTACCTTTACTACAGTTAACTTGAGTTGGTTTACACTGGATAAGTATGTATGTCCTGACTCGAGTGTTTGCTTTTATTTACGCTCGGGTCAGCCTGAGTTTATTCACAGATTTGGATTCCCACTCTTTGGAGGTCTGGAATCGCTGGAGATTTATCAGCTTATCTAGTTATCTATATTTCAGTTCTGTTGTTCTGTTGTCAGCTTTGTATTAGTGGACTTCTTTGTATTTGGGATTTGATGTCGTATTTACTTTCATTCAGATATTATGTATTTTTTATTCGGTTTGAGACTTTGTGATAGTAGCTTCATGAACTACTATGGTATTTAATTTCCGCTGCGAGATATTCTGATGTTCTGTGTTTGTGATTCTGTGATTTGATTTTTATTTGCTCCAAAAAATTTTACAATCTGTTATTTTGTACTATTCAAGTCTGGCATGTGTGGATTATTGTCGATTTGAATAGTGGAAAATAGTGGGTCGTTACAATCAAGGTAACCGAAGACTGTAGGAAATAAATAAATACTATATGTTGGGTGAGTGTACCTGGGTTCCTGGAGTAGATTTGTGGTAGGCGGCCATCAGTTTCCCGTCTGGTTTAGGGTTATATGTGATTGGGTTGACATATGTCTCTTTCCTGCAATGAGTTGACTAAACTAGAAATTGGTTGAGTTTAAAGTATAGTCGATCCTTGTATATTCATATTCTTTGGTATTTTCGAGATAGCCTTACTTTTGTTTTTGGTGCTTTGGCTTGTGGAAGGTTTGTAAGATGTTGGATATGGTTTGGATTACTTGATAGGTTATCTCACGTTTTATACAAATTGATTTTGATGATGATTTCTAAATATGAATAATTCACCTATTTGACATTGATTTCGAGATTTCATAGTGGCATTCTTTATATGGGTGATGATACTTTATTACGTGAATTATAATGGTTGTTATCTTGAGATATTTGAACTTGTTAATGTCATTGTTCTTATTAATACTAAACCTTTCATTGATTTTACATATTTCATATCACCAAACACTATAGACATTGTTCGAACCGTGTATTATTTATTGTACTCGGGTTAGTTCAACACAATTTAGTTATAGAGATGTTGAGACCATGTTGTATTATTTTGGCATAGAAGAGATTATTTATTCAGTGTTGTTGTATATTAATTTGTATTATATAGACTCATGTATGTATGAGACCCATCAATGCATGTTATACTTTGTATATTATATATATTATATATTGTTGCTGCAATTGACTTTATGATCTTTGTTATTTACTCTATATTATGTATTGTTATGTCCTGAAGGCACAAGTGTTTATTGCTTTGTGTCAATATTGTGTACATTTGATGGTAAATTATATACGATGTTTAAGTACGTACCAGTGTTAGCCTAATCGAATATTCACACGTGTATCCCATATTGCCTTAATCTCCGTATTATCTGACAACGTTACTTTGTAATACTCTTAGATAGTATGGGCATAGAGGTGATGGTGTTAAATATTTTCCTAAAATATCGTACATTTCTTTTATTCTATAATGCACAATTTTTATTAAAGTTAAATTCTTACCCAACATTGTCACCAAACGCTTTTTGAAACTAAATTCATAAAGTGTTTGTTACAATGCATCTACAAATATTACCTTTACCCAACCCATGCGATGAAAAGATAAAATTTCTCATAAAGTCGTCGATCACAGTCAACAATCCACAAACAATAGTCAATGCTCATAAACTGGTTGAGCAAGACTATGCTAACCAAAGAGGGATGACAGATAAACATCATTAATCCCTATGCCAGTTAGACTACACTATCGACTTATATAATGATAATATATGATAAATACACATAATCTTTTGTATGTATGATACGCTTAACTCATACTAGGGCATTCCACTACACTATCTCTAATGAGCCATACTGAACCAAAGCCATTCTCACTTAACCTTCAACTCTGACACTAGATGTAACAGACTACCTTTCCAACCTTCGAATGTCGGCACTTATACATCCACGGTATTCACAAGCCAAGTACACAAGTGCCAAAAAGAAAGACGTTAGGGTAAAATAGAAGAATAGAAGAAATAGAACAAGAAAGAAGGAACAAAAAATAACAATCTCAAAATGGAATGATAACATATATATCAGAAGATGGTACGAACTGTCACTTTGAGATACATAGCATTTCATAGTTATAATTTTGAATACTATCGTCAGCCTGGAAAGTCATAACAACATGTCCCCACAAATGCTGATACACACACACAACATAGTAACGTAGCGGAAATAAGAACACTAAGGTGGTGAACAATCCAACTCATCCCCTTGAGCTCCAATGAACATCAACGAAAAATAGTCTTTCTCGAGGAATTTTGGCAAAAAAAAAACCACGTGTCAAATTTAAGCGGTATGAGAAAATCAATAAATATGCGGCCATAATATAACAGTACTTTTGAGACTGCATGAAATGCCATAACAGTTTTTCCCTTAAAAAGAACGACTATCTAGTAAATACCTAAGGTGATATAATAGATAATGTTCAGGGTGATGCACATAAATAAGAAGCAGTTATCCTGCGTGTGTATACAATACAAAAATAATAGTTATAAAATCAAAACTGTGATGCATCCGCATATTTGTGCAGAATTTCCATGGATATGTCCTCATTACATCAAGGCGAATCTCCTACACGAGGATCAAATATCCTTCTGAAGCAACGTATATCTCTAGATAAAATATACCTCCGGTTAATATAATTAGTTTCAGACATGTAAGTTGTAAACACCAAAAACATCGCTCCCGCATGCATAACCAAAAGTACCACTGGATATGGATTCGCATGTATCCATGGGCTTTCTTTCAAACACTTAAAATATGCACCCTTACTTTGATTTTTGTCATTCCGATGGTGAAGTCATGTTCAACATACCGACACATACCACAACTCGAACAGATCTCGGAACCACACATGAATTCCTATATCTCAACGGATCTTGAAACCACACATGGATTCCCATATCCTAAACAAATCATGAACCTCTACATGTGTTTGATTATCTCAAACGGTGACAACCACCCTATACCATTGGCACAATAATAACTAAATAGTGTGATGCAGCCATGCCAAGCCGATATAGGACGATCATCAGGGTTGAAATTACAAACACCGCGTATAACCTATCATTTCTCACGGTGCCTCGACAAAATATAATATCATAGATTTAACAGAGGAGACGGCAATAATATGTGAACAAATCATTAACGGAGTAACAGATCCACATAGTTTTTTTGGAGAGAAACGGGTGTGTACCGCAAAGCTACACAGCTGGTTAGATGATGTATATTATAAATATTAGGAGGCGACGAACAAGCCTGGTTAATAACCAAAAGTAGTATTCGCAGTTCAAGCAAAACCCAAAATGAACAAACACAAACAGATGTATATACAGCGATAATAGCAAGAAAAAAAAACTACTCAGTTAAAGTGAAAGCACTGACAGGACCATCATCTAAAGTGGTGATCCAGTGTATGCGACAAAAAGGGAACAACTGGTTAGGGTAGATCATGAAATATCAATTTGTAGAAGCATTGTTATTGTGAGGAAGACGCCAAGTAAAGGGACGCCTTTGCACTGAGCCTGTCCATAGAGAAAACAAATAGGAGATTTTGTTACATATTTTATCAATGCTGCTTTTGGGCTTATTGAAAACATAAGCATTTCCTTAATTCCAAATGCACTAACTATAAATATCAATGAAGGATTCGAGATATTTATCCGGCTTGCTATATTGCCAGTAGTCGAAGAACGACTGTATGACCGGGATATGGCCAATGAGGTTGGCACTGGCCGAGGCCAAAATGCAATATGAGAAGTCACAATCGAAAAAGAGATTAGCAATGGATTCTTCATGCAAAGAGCATAAGGCACATAGTGGGTCAAGATGGATGTTCCAACATCTGAGTCTGTCTTTAGCATTAATACACACATGGATGAGGCACCATTGGAAAAAAAGGATACGGGGAGGGAGTCTGCATTTCCAAAGTCTGGCGAAAGAGAATGACCTACCAGGGTGGTTGAGGAATGAATAGCATGAGGCCCCAGAAAAGCCTTTCTCTGGAGCTAGAGCCCAGATATAATGGTCTGATATGTCAGAGTGTTGGATGGAAAGGATCAAGTTAGAGGCTGAGTTGAGGTCATTCAGCATGTTAAGGTCAAAGAGAGCTGGGGGTATATGCTTCTTGGACCAAGGGAAGAAAGCTCAGCAACAGTAGCGTTGTTGTGGGAGATATGGGGAAATAGATTAGCGAGCGAGCGGACGAGGGAGGATTGATGCTGCCAGATGATGCTGCCAGATGTCTAGCCAAAAAAGGCAGTTGCAACCATTGCCTATGGAGACATGGAATAGGGATTTGACATGGGGTATGGATTTCAAAACACCTGCCCAGAAGGGGGAGGGTGAAAGGCAAGGAGATGAGTGAAGGACGAGACGTGGGTTGGATTGATAATGAAGCTGAAGGATCCGATCTTTCCATATGAAGTGGCCTGGAGTGATGATACGCCAAAGCCATTTTGATAAGAGAGCGATGTCGAAAGAGCAGAGGTGCACTAATCCTAGAACATCATGATCTTTGTTTAGGCAGACGAATTTCCAGTTGATTAAACATTTTGTTTTATTGCCATTCTAGAGAAAAGAACGTCTACTAGTATCAATTTTTTATAAACCATTTCGGCAACATATGAAACGATATCTAGTACAAGGGGAGGGCTGATAGGACGGATTTTACTAGGACGAGGCATCCCGTGGTAGAAAGGGAATTAGATTTCCACGACGATAACCGAGATTCGATCTTGGAGATAAGTGGGAGCCAGTCTTGTCGGGCAAGTTTGGTAGGGAGAAGGGGGACAGCAAGGTAGGAGATGGGAAAGTGGTCTAGTTTACAATTTAGCAGAGAGGCAGAAAAGGAGCCAAGGTGTTGGGCGTCGTCGAGCATAAGGATGGAACTCTTGTAAAAGTTGATGGATAGGCCAGAGATGAGTTCGAAGATATATAAAAGAACTTTAAGACAGTGGAGGTGGTCTGGTTCTGGGGAGATCAACAGTATGGCGTCATCAGCAAATTAGAGGTTGGAGATGGATAGTTCTAAGTTGGGGAGTTTGATGTCAGCAAGGTGGTTATTGGAGATTGCAAGTTTAACCATATGGTTGAAGACATCAGAGATGAGAACGAAAAGAAGTGGCGAAAGAGGGTCGCCTTGTCGGAGACCCCGGGCTGATTTTATATGTCCTCCTAAAGAGCCATTGATAGAGATAGATGAAAAACTTGTACCTAGGATACATTTAATCCAGTTACACCAAGTATCTGAGAAACCTTTGTGTTTCATAAGACCGAGCAAAAATTTCCAATTAACCGAGTCGAAAGCTTTGGAGAAATCTAATTTGAGCAGGGCACCTGGGGTGGAAGAGTATTGACAAAAGGAGATGACTTCCTGGGTGGCCGAAACACAGTCTAAGAAGTTTCGGCCTTGAATGAAAGCTTATTTCTCAACCTGAACTAGAGATTCAATAGCCTTTTGGATTCAATTGGCAAGAAGTTCAATGATGATTTTGAAGGTTATGTTGAGGAGACTGATTGGGCGAAAGGAAGGAAGAGTGGTGGAACCGATCCATATAGTTATACATCAAATGTAGTAGATTTTATACAACATGAGTAAGAGTCAACAACTATCCCAAATACAAGTAATAAGCAGTCATTGCTAAGGCTCCCCGGTGCTGCACGACGAAAAAGTGTAGAATACATATAAATATATAATATAGGATAGCTCCATCTAGCTCATCCTCTAAATAGCTACTGCATCACCAAGACCAGTTATATATTCTACTCATTTAAGAATACTCAAGAATATAAGAAGCAAAGCATAAAACCTTGGGTCATACAAAGTTTAGTGTGAGCAGAAAATAAATCTCAAAATACTATACAGCTAAATATGGTAAGAAACAATAGTACACGGACTATACCTGACATGTCCCTACAAACGAAGAGTTAGCACAAAACAATATAATATGCTACTCTACAATATCATAAAGGTACAATGCAAAATACCATAGTTGATGTCCAAATATCCTTGTCTCTAGTATCTACTCCCAATGATACCCTGAATGATAGCCCACTAGAGGAAAGTATCTATAGCATCTATCAAACAAGACTCGTTATCACTCATCGCTGTGCACTGAATATATGATAACTTGTATGGCCTCCTTATTGCTAGAGACTAATGGAAATCCTGACTCTTTCTTGTACTCTCTTATCTCACAGCCCAAAGCTAGATGCGTGTATCATAGCCTAAAGCTATACATTAGACCTAAAGCTATAGATTCAGGGTATAAGATCCTCGCTACCAATCCATGGGTGTCCCCACTTATAATACCCATGCTTCGAGTACAATAGAAAACACTACGAGCATCAACGATTCCTTAGCACATACTTCCAAGCCCACCATTGCTCCATTTGGATGCCGAACCCTTCTTGGTTAATCCATTTTCCATTACTCATGTGTAACCCATCCATATTCCCCAATCCCATGCCTCACTCCTTTACAAGCTTCCATCTTTGGAACCTACTCCCAACATGAGCTAACATCTGAAGATTCTAGCTTTTCATCATGATGTTACATCGTTATCCAACTTGATATGAACGAGCCAACACCTCCAACATGATCTATAGAGCATCCTCTACCTGCCCTAAAAATTTCATATCCATCACGTGCAGTGAGATGACTCGGTATAGGTACAACTCCGTGTCGAGTAATAAACTTAGCCAATTACTCGCTACCTTCTTTTCCATGCCTCCAGTACTCTTCTCCAAGATCTTTAGACCACGACCCATCAATCCTAGATAACTCGGTTCAATGCCAAGCTCCATCTTTTAGTTTTAGAGATGACTCAATAGTGCCATTAACCCTTAGCCAAATCTCTTGCATCTTTGTTATAGATTACCTCATTTAAACATGCTTTATCCATACATGGTGACCACCGACAGATAGCCTTCACCATTATAACTCATCACTGACTTATGCCTTTGAGTCGGCATTGAGTTTTTCCCTTAGCTCCACTTAAGGTGCTACTTTTCCTATAGGCTCTTAATATGGTCCAGAACCCATCCTCCAAGTTTCGTCCAATTTGAAAATTTTTGCCTTTGATTTGTCCAATTCACCAACCTATCTTCCTATGCATCCAAAACACTAACAAAAAACATCTAAGCACAATATACAAACATAAAATAACATGCTTTCACATCCAATCATATAAGGAATACATAGAAGTAAAGCAATCAAACAATTTCTAATCCAACTCTAAGCAATCCATGACCATATGAATGTGAATAAGGTGAATTGCAAGGTCTTATTCCAAATGAAATTAAAATTCATCTATTTAACTCATAAACATATGTCAACGTGTAATTTAGGTCGAAAAACAATTTTTAGATCAAAAACTATGTTAAAACCTATAATTCATCCATATAAACATGCATAGGATGGTGAGAAGTCATAAACAACTTACTAATTACCAAATTTAACCAATTTGAATGTAGATCCAATCTGAACGGTGAAGAAAAGCACTCCAAATCAATGATCGCTATCTTCTAATTGACGATTTAATCATATATCAACAACCTAGTTTGATTTACAGAGAAATTCGGATGAATTAGCATGGATATATGGCTAATTAGGGTTTCGACCTAATTGGAATGAGAGGTAAAAGTTCTAATTTGACTCCTACAGCTCCTATTTGTTGTAATTTCTAATTAGACTTATGGGCCAACTAATAGGTTTAATTAGCTACATACTAATTCTTTTCAACAGTTGTTAAAACTCAAAATAATCATAACTTCCTATCTGTAAACCATCTTTATATCATGGCCACTCTACAAAATGAGAAACCATCATCTTGAAGCAATGGAACTAGTTCAAGACCTAAATTCGACCCCTACTAAAATTTATAGCCTAAACAAGGATTCTAGTGTAAAAATGATCATACAGAATTCGAAAAAAATTATAGGTGTGCAAAATGTCTCTATGAGTCATATCCCAATATTATAGAATCATACGACTTTAAACAAATATAATTAAAATATTTTACGACCCTTCGATACATAAAATATGGATCGTTACACAAACAAATCTTGAATCCCCACGTAGATTCCAGCATCTCGAATAGATCACATTTCTCTTCAAAAGCATAAAAAGCATATACAGTTTTGAAGTGATTACAGTTTTGAGTCACCTCATATAAGCACACTCCCCCCTTACCGACCGCTCCAAAACCAATCAATAGATTGCTGGTTAAATAACCCCGATTCTTTTAAAAGTAGACAAACAATACATAAGGGTGGAGATTGTCTCCTATCCAGATGGATTTCCTTATCATTTTTACTAGAAGAGCAGACAATTTTATATGTACATATAGCTTCTACGAAAGTAACGGTACCATATAACCCTTGTATTTCTTGTAGATATTTCCTAAGTAAACTTTTGGTCAATTTCGATAGTCGACTAATTGACTATCAGGTATAAGATAGACGATCCAAAATGGAAACTATGTCTCGTATACTTATCGTGTTTTTAATTATTATTTTTAACTCACACTATCCCTCAATTAAGAGTGAAGCCCGTTGTTTAGAGCACAATTCCTTCTATAACCCAATCGAACATCAGTCTTAACTCACACAGACAGAACAAGCCTACTTCATCGGCTTATAGTGCTAAGTACATGACTATATACTTCCCATAGACAAGCGAATGCACATTACATGATTAACGCACACAAAGAACGATCAAGTCACATAAACGCCTTTTAATCCCTTTTTTATTTGATTGATCCTTTAATAATTAAACATCTTTTATTAATAGAACTCCTTTTTATATAATAAAAATTCTTTCATTAATGAAAATTTTGAATTTACTAGAAATTCCTTACTAATTAATGGTCCTTTATTAATTAATAAATTTTATTAATTAACAATCCTTTATTAACCAAATCTTCCTTTATTTCTTGTATATATATAGTTTCTCTTTATAAAAGATGTATACTTGTATTCTAGTATTTTACCATTTTTTACATCTTTCAATACTTCAAAAAGTACTCATATACTTATCTCAACGGTATAAATATATTCACAAGTCATTAGCAAGATCTCTTACTTTAGCCTTTCTTTTTTATATTTTTTCAAAAGATTCCATACTTGTTATTTCTTTTAGAATATCCGTTTAAAAATTCCAATTACATTCACGGGTCTATTTCAAAAGGCTTAGGACAAATGTCACTCAAACATTGTCACTACAAACCTAAAGCCATTTCACTTGTGTTTATCTTTAAATCATTATTTCCAAAGATCTATTTACATTCATAAGTATAATAAAAAAAGAGTTAAGATGAATGTTATTAACACATCGTCATAACAAATCCAAAACCATTCCATATATGTTATCATCTTTAAACACATTCTTTAAGGATTTGGTATGTCAATATTTATTGAACAAGGAAATATACTTGTTATTGCAGAACCATTTGTTATAACGTAAGTGTTATAATCCAAAACTTCCTCCCATTCTTTTATAAAATACTTAGCATGCTTTTCCAAACTCTTGTATATATCAATACTCTAAAAGTACTTATAAATTGGTTTTTAATGTCAATGTAAAATATTACTTGAAAATAACTAATTTTATTTTACTAGAACAATAAAAAGCTTGATTTATAATTTAAAAATCTTTACTTCGAAAATCCATAAATAATTATTAAGAATATATTTAAACTTTGATATATGCTCCCACAATAAATAAACTTATAGTATTTATTAAAATACAAACAAAGCCCTATGATGTCTTTCAATGTTAACTTTAAAAATTGTCGAACACAAAGCGATTTCAAAGTGCATCCATAGCGACCATTTCGCTTCTAACTTTCACAACTTCCATTCACGATTTCTATAGTTTTCCAAACTAATTCCTTGCTATCAAACATGTCAAAAAGTGTGTAGAGAACAACCAAAATATATCATCTAATAATATATTAGCATTTTAACTAATTTAACATATGTTAAATACCTGTATTCCAAAGTGAATTTATAGCGACCATTTTGCTTCAAACATTCACGACCCACTATCAAACTTGCAAAACAAAAAGTTTTGGTAATATTACATGTTGTAGAGGGTTATAAGAGAGATTATACTACATATAATGTTGTTACTTGCTTTCAAAGCAAGGAGGGGTCCAAAAGTAATAACTTGCATTGTTATATGTTTTAACTTATATTTAACACAACATTATATACAAAATACGTACAAATTGGATGGTGAGTAAACTCACCTAAGCCCAATCCAAACCAATGTAAAAAATCCAACTACATGTACAATGGTGAAGATGGCATCCTAATTGGACCTCGTATGAAAAATATGTGAATTATAAGTTTAAAGATTAAAACATTAATTAATTAACTTTATTACCTAATTAATTAATAAATTACATTTAATAATCCTTCTTCACCAAATCCACATTTCCCATCCTATGCATATCCGCGTACACTCAAAATGCACACACCTTCTCTCCTCGAATTCTCCATCTCTATTTGACAAAACAGTGCCCCGTCTTTGCTAAAATCCCATTTTCACGCACTCTCCATAATGCACACGAAACGACAAACTCGGTCGCTCCTCTCAATGTCTGACATGCATGCCATTGACCAAACTTTGACCATGTTTCACCATGCTACGGTCCACGAAATCGACCGCCACCACTTCCAATCAACTACACTTCACATGATCACCCCAACAGACATGAAGACAACTGCCTCACATCCCCTCTACCAATTGCAACTTTTTCCCTACACTAGAGAAATAGTGAAAAGTCACGATCCACTACGAATTGTTGCACACCTCAGACTAACCCCATTGATTTGCCTCCGCACTAGATGTACAATGCCACCCTCGTCCTCTTCTAATGCCACCTAAATCGCTACCAATGTCCAACCCTAGTCGACGGCAAGGATAACCTCAATTGCTATCGTACCCAACACGACACATACTAACATGAAGCCTCCTCACCACAATCCTAACGGATCCAACACCAAGCTCTATCGATGCCTAAAGCTCTGGGAACAATTTGAACAAGGAGACGACTTAGTATTTTTTTATACACAATTAAAAATGAAGAGAGAGGAAGAGAAGTGTGGGTGTGAAGGGGTACTTATAATAATTATAAGTAATTTATTTATTTCTCTTAAACAAATCGCCCAAAGTTTTAAGCTCACACGACCATACAATACATCTGATTGCCATGAAACTCATCGGCATATATCACCTTGTTATTCCAGTTTGATGACTCTAGTTTCGTCAAAATCTAAGACGGTATTCTGAAATGATAATTTCACACATTTCAAGACCGTTTATTGATAAAAACGATTTTTGATCAAATTATTGATATTATTCGAAAAGTTTATTTTGTAAATAAATTTTGAAAACAAATATTTTATCATTAAATATTGTTTAAATGGGGTTAATAAGGTTACAAAATCAATTTAATTACATTAAATCCAAAATTCAAATAATTAAATAATTTAGATATTTAAATATGTAGTGTCTGAAATTCTTGGTCGTTAAATTTAGTCATGCCACTGGATTGAGCAATGCATTAGTTTATTTTATCGACCTTACCAGTTTGTGTTTTTAGAGTGTTTCAAAATAAATTCATGGTGGTATTCATTGATGACCTACTGGTTTATTCGATAAGTAGGGAGAAACACAGGTTGCATGTAGATGAAGTGCTTAATACTCTCTATGGGCATAAGTTAAAGGCAAAAAAATTCAAATGTCGCTTTCGGCACAAGGAGGTTGGCTTTTTGGGCATGTTGTCTTTGAGCATGGGTTGGCGATTGATCTAGTAAAGTTGCTGTAGTGTAAGAGTGACATATACCAATGAATACAATGGAGATGAGAAGTTTCCTTTGTTTGGTAGGATAATATAGGAAGTTATTTAAGGACTTCACTAAAGTTTCCTCCCTTTTGACATGCCTTATTAAGATAAATTTGGCTTTCTTGTGGGGATCGGAATAAGCCAATGATCTTACTAAGTTGAAGGAGTCACTGACTAGTGCACCTATTTTAGTACTACTCGATGGTTCGAAGGCATTCATAGTATATACCGACACCTGCGTTACAAAATTGGGCACGATGTTGATGCGAGAAAGGAGGGTTGTGATTTACGATATTCGACAATTGATAGCTTATGAGATAAATTAATATACCCATGATCTTGAATAGGCAGCCATTATTTTTGCACTTAAGACATGAAGGCATTATTTTTTAACAGAGCGATTTGAGCTATTTACTAATCGTAGGCCTCTGAAGTATTTGTTTTCTTAAAAGATTTGAATTTGAGGTAAAGAGGTGGATGGAGTTCTTAGCATCATATGATTTCGGTATTTCCTACACTCTAGGAAAATGCAATGTTGTAGCCGATGCCTTGAGTAGAAAGCATGTGAAATTAAGCCTTATTTTCTTGGAATGGAAACACTTGGAGTTTATTTCTGCATTTGATTTTGGTCTTCAGCGAGCATCAACCTAGGATTGTTAGCAGGTGTGGATGTGTAGCCTACACTCATGGACCCTATTGGTTCAAGTCAGAAACAAGATGCAGAGTTGTTGGATAGTTTTGAGAAATTGGGTATCGAAGAGCATTCAAGTCATTCGAGTCATTCTACTGTTGATTCGAATGGGCGGTTGCAGAGAGAAGGTAGAGTATTCTCATCAAGGAGTTGACTAAATGGTACTAGCTAAGTTCCATCGCTCTAGAATTACTATTCATCCCAGTGATGACAAAATATAGTGTGATATGAAGGTCTTTTATTAGCCTAGTATGAAGAGGCATGTGGCAAAGTATATGTCTAAGTGTGTGACTTACCAAAGGGCAAAGGTGGAGCAAAAGAAGTCGACTAGATTATTATCACCGTAGATATTTCACAGTGTAAGTTGGAGAGTGTCAATATGGACTTCACTGATGGACTGCCTTGAAGTAGGAGGGGAAATAAAAGCATTTGGGTCATAATCGACTGAATGAACAAATGTGCTCACTTATTTCGGTTAGGAGTATGAACACGGTTGCGTCTTTGGCAACTTTATATGTGAGAGGGATAATTCTGTTAAATAGAGCTCCTTCTACAATTGTTAGCGATCGAAATCTACTTTTCACTAGTGAGTTTTAGAGGAATATTTAGGAGGCATTGGGCACCGAGTCGAATTTGAGTACCATGTATCACCCTCATACAAATGGGCAAACTGAGTATTATTTAGCAGATGATAGATCTTAAGGCTAATTTAACACTAGAGGGGGATGAATAGTGTTTTCGAATTTTTGTGAATCTTTTTGAATTCTTTTAAGACTATAGTTAAACAATGCGATTAACAATCATAGATTCAAACATAGATAAATATTAATGCAATAAATGTAAAAAGGAAAGAATACACCAGGATTTTATACTGGTTCAGAGTTACTCTCATCCAATCCTATACAATTCTTTGTGCGGATTTCTTTTCAAATAGAAAAGTCGATATCGTCTCAATTTACGGCAACGAGACATAACCTGTAGGTTTTTCGAGCTCTACTTAGACTCACTTAATTTACACGGACCACAAGCACACCCGCTTGATTTTTGGGTCACCAAGCACACCCAATTGATTTACACAAGTTACAATCACACTCACCAATATACGAGTAGGATTTGATAGAGGTTTACAGACACAGATTGTTGATCCTTAATACAAATGATTCTAAAACCTCTTGGATAGCACTTTGATCTTGTTTAACCGATAGAAATGAGAGAGATCAAAGAGTACTCAGTAGAGAACCAAATCAATGGACTTGAATTGGATTCTAATTGAATTTGTGAAGAATTTGAGTAGAATGACTTTTAGAATACAAGAGAGCGAAAGAGGGAGAAAATATGAGAAAGTAGTGTTTTATTTCGACGGTTCACCCCCTATTTATAGAGAAACAATAGTCATGTCCATTCATGAAGAGATATTACGAAAAGACACTTCCATTCAAAATTTGAATTTTGAAAATTTTGGTCCATATGTCAATATACTTTATGGCAATATGTCGACAAACCCTTTGTAATTTTGAAAAACACTTTATAAAAATTATTTTAAAAATGTTAAGGTAACTGAAATATTTTGATACTTTGTAAAATCATCTAAACATGGTTTATACATATTTTAATTATATCAAAAACTTATGAAAACATTATAAAACTATTTTTACAATATTTTAAGTATATAAAGGATTTTAAATATAAATAATTAAGTATAAGTGAAAATATTTAAATTCAACGTTATAACAAATATTATAATATACTTATAAATATGTAGAAACCTTTAAAACTAAAATTATAACAAAGTATGATATTCAAAGTATGTTTTAAAACACTTTAAAACTTAATTTCTAAAGTATAATAAAGCAAAAAGGATAACTAATTTAAAATCTATTCTGAAAGATTATTTTGAAAATAAGAATTCTCTTTAAAAAATATTTTTGAATTTTAGGATATTTGAAATTGAAAATCATTTGAAAAGAAAAAATAGAGAGAGTGGGGGATATCAAAGAAGTGCTATCAGGGCTTTTACAAAAATTCTTTGACTCTATAACTTATCTAGGAAATTTGAATTCTACGATACTCATGAGTCTTCAGTCTATAACTCTCGAATCTTTATATCAGCCTCTTAAATCCTCACTTGATACTGTGCAGCCTTCTTAATTAATACATGTCTAATACCCTGCATTGTATATTACATATAACTTGATAAAAAAATCAGTATCTATATTTTAGATAATGTTTATCTATATTTTATATAATGTTGTATGGTTGTCATGAAAGTCAATGCCTAATGTACTAACAATCGCCCACTTCTGATGATGACAACCATGTATATAAAATATGTTCTAATTCCTTCCTAATCTATGTCTTGATTTTATATATTTCTCCCTCTTTTTCATCAACAAAAATCTAATTGTAAAATTTCCTCTAACTAAGGTATTACATAATACACACATACACCCACGCACATGTACACACTCACACACACACAACACACACACACACACACACACACACACACACACACACATATATATATATATGTTACTGAGATATAAAAGCAATAATAGTAATATAAGAGTGATAAAATAAATAACTTGTATTGACTACATTAGTCAATACATATGATAAGATAGATAAAACAAGTAAATCAAACCAATCAATCATATAATTCAATAAATCAAATCCAGTTAATACACACAAAAGTCAATCCAATCCCCACAAATCAATATTGTAATATATTAATATACATAATTATTTAAATCCAAACCAATCAAACTTTAATTTCCCTAGGAACTTCTACCCATCCATCGGATCCGAAAATTGGATCTGCTATGGTATATTCCAACCTTCATCATCTTTGTTGAGGGTAGTTTTAGGAGTGTTGATTGGTTAATATTTGATAAGAGAAGAAATCATCCATAGAATGTCTTCAAAATGCTTCTCTTGTTCTTTAATCACCTGCGTTTGACTTAGTTCTAAGTGTTTCTGATCTCTAAGAATGAAGGTAAGAATATTCTTGAATGATGCAAGTGCTTATTCAATATTTTTGCACAGTTTTTGAAATGGAGAACCATTATTAAGGGAAGTTTATACATGAGAGAGAGAGAGAGAAGAAAGATACCCAAAATGATGATTTTCATGTGAGTAGGTATGTATATAGAGGTAAGAAGTCGTTTGAAATGAGTAGGTGTTTGGCAGTTATTTTATTTTAAATTTTAAATTTTTTTTAAAACTAGCCATTATATGTTCACATACATGCTTCGAATATATCCACATATGCACTATAATTTTCTAAATTACTTTATTTTACTATTCTATTGTACTTGGCCTATAATATTATACTTGTTTGACTTTCCTGAGATGATTAATATTGTATAAAGTAGGAAATAGAATTTCATTTATAATAAAGACGAGTGCATGAAACACATTAGAAATATAAGAAAGATACACAAGATTAACACAAACTCAAACTAGAACATCCAAATACAAAGATAGTGAACTTAAACAAAAAACTATAAAGACATGGACGAAGATGAAGAACAACCACCAAGCTTGCAAATGACCTTCACAAAGAATTTATCCATTTTGGTAGAAAGTGAAGTAAACTTCTTTGAAAATAATTTTGTAAGCTTCTTTGATTGTGAATGATCTCTTTATTTTTTAGAAGATCTTTATTGGATGGATTAGATGGCATATTGTTACTTTTCAAGGAAGTATCCTCCCCTTCTTCTAGTTCTTCCTCGTCGACTTCCATTTCATCTTCTTTCTCCTCCCACTTCTCCTTTATATCTTGCTATTCTTCCCAAGCCAATCTTTGTTCTTTTTCCACAAGCATTTCACAAGGATTGGAAAAGGATGAAATATTCATAAGGGAGATGTTGGTCTTGTCAAATATTTTTCGAGGATTGGTTTCGTCTACTTTAAGGTCAACACCGAAGTTAGTGAAAACTCTAATGAAATACACGACATCAAATAGTGTATTTTCATGCTTAGAAAGATTTTAAGGAAATTTTTTATCCAAAATAACTTGAGACCAATTTATGTCGTATTCAGCATAAATGACGAAAAGAGCTTTGAAAACTTTTTGAGTTGGGTTATTATAATTACTATTTCTAGGAGTGATACTTTGTTGCAAAAGATGGCTTAAAATTCTTGATTTTGGATGCAACTTTTTTTTAGTTCAAAGTCATCATCTCTTTTGAAAATGTCGTAAATGACTTCATGATTTTGGAAACCACTTTGAAAAGTTTAAAGGTCCATTCCACTTTATTTGTATCCGAGAATGTGACCCAAAATCTCACGATTAAAACAATTTGTGTCTCTTTGACACTACTCCAAACTTCTCCTTTGTTTCCATCGTAATACTTTCATTACAAAGTGGCATAAAAATTTTTCGCTAAATTTGGATAACAAAAGAAATCATTTTGAGAAGCATCAATTAAACTAAGAATTTCATTTTGCATACTAAGATTGAAAAGATCATAAATAGGAATATCTTCATAAATAGCAAATCTTCCAGGAGAGACTTTTCTAAATGGTATTTACTCTATATAGGCTTGCATGATTTCTTTGTCATTTAAATAAAAGCCTTTGTGTTCTTCGAAAGCCTCGTAGCTAATGGAGTAGTGCTTTTCGATGCCATTGAAGAATAGGTTGAAGAGTAAGAGAGTTAATAATTTTTGAATTTGAAAATGAAAGTGAATGAAAGGATAGAGATAGAGTGAATAAACAAATAATCAAAGGACAAGTTCTATGGTCAAGAGACATCTTTTTAGAACATAGGAGTTAGTGAAAAGGTGGATGGAAAGTCAAATTTTGAATTTGAAATTCGAAATCTACCTGCATATGTCGACATATACAAATGGGGTTTGTTGACGTATATTCAAAAATTTCAAAAAGAGAAATTCAATATATAATACCTACTTATCTATACTTATAATTATCTTATAATAATTATTTAATATATACCTTAAATAATTAAAATATATTTTAAATATATTTTATATCAATTTATTTAATATTTTATCAGTATATATATATATATATTTTGAAAGTGTCGGTATATTTATATAATATCTAAAATATATACACACAATATTCATCCAATTATTATTCTATAGGCTATTCCTAGTAGTCAATAACAATAAAATTTCAATTTTTTTATCTAAATACAAATCTATTTTTGTTCCATTTCTCTAGATTTCTCATTAATAATCGCTGCAAAGCACATATTAGCATTCTCTATACCTGGTTCGTTATCACTTGAGGAAGTGTCTGAATCGTCTAGTGTTACCGCATAAGCCCTTCTTCGTTTTTTGGACGAATCGGTATTTTTGTGTTTTTCGATTTCACACAATGTGCACATCTCTTTTTATATGGCCATGTTCACTGCAGCTAAAGCATCTAACGTCATTTTCACTTCCATTTCCATTTATTGGATTTTCATTATCATATCTCCTGAGATTATTCGTCTTTATATACTTTAGAAATTTTCTGAAATTTCTTGTCATGAAGGCGATTTCCACATTATCATCATTATTTGAATCTATATCATCTGTTACGGCATTGAAGGCGATGGATTTCTTCTCTAATGCCTTACCTTTTCTTCTACCATGCATTGTGCTTTAAATGACATTAAATTGCCAATTAACTCTTTAATTTTCAGAGTGCTGATGTCAATAGCCTCTTCAATCAAACGAGACTTTTTGTCCAACTCAGGAGTGTGTCAATTAAGGATTTTTCTAAATTGATCCTCTTCAAAAAAAATTTACCAAGTGTAATTAGTGAACGAACTATATCTTCAAACCTACTATACATATTAGAAATGGACTGATTTTGACTTTAAATTGATTAGCTAACACAGAAATTTTGGTCTATCTGACTTTACTAGTGCCTTAATGTGTAACTTGCAATGTTTTTCATATTTTAAATGAAGACTTATAGATAAACACTCTATTAAGTTCAATTCTATATAATGAACAAAACAAAACATTCATGGATTTAGAATTACTTTGTGCAACTGCCTTTTAGATAACAGTCCAAGTTGAAAATTTAGTTTCGGGCTCAGTGTACTCATCTTCTGTGATGCTACAAATATCTATACTAATTGATCGTAATAAGTTTTTATCCTACATGATTAATATCTGTAAATACCGCCATTAAAAGGTGGGGGTCTAGCAGTAGATTGTCCTTCCACAAAGGAATTACTAACAATGGATTAACAGTGCTACTAATAGTATTACTAACAGTTTTATCATCCATTTAAACTTTTCAAAAATCAAAAATATGAATATTTGAAAACTAATACTCTAATATGAAATGTTATTTAGCGAAAGATGGATCATAAGGCTAATTTAACACTAGAGGGGGTGAATAGTGTTTTTTTAATTTTTGTGAATCCTTTTGAATTATTTTAAGATTATAGTTTAAAAAATGCAATCAACGGTCACATATTCAAACACAGATGAATATAAATGCAGTAAAAGTAAAAAGGAAAGAACATACAAGGATTTCATACTGGTTCAGAGTTACCTATACCCAATCCTATGCAATTCCTTATACAAATTTCTTTTCAAATAGCAAAATCAATACAACCTCGATTCTAAAGCAATGAGACACACCCTTTAGATTTTCTGAGCTGTAGGTAGACTCACTTGATTTACACAGGTTATAAGAACACCCACTTGAATTTCCGGGTCATTAAGCATATCTAATTGATTACACGGGCCACAGTCACACTCACCAATAACGAGTATAATTTGACAGAGTTTTATAGACAAAGATAGTTGATCTTGAATACAAATGATCCTACAACCTTTTAAGTAACACTTTGATCTTATTTGATTGAAAGAGATGAGAGAGATCAGAGAGAGGTCAATAGAATATCAAATTAATGGAGTTAAATTTGATTCTGATTCAATTTGAGAAGAATTTGAGTAGAATTTCTTTTAGGAAACATGTAACAACCCGGAAATTTCGATCCCGAAAATTCCAGATAGTTAGTGAAAAGAAGAAGAAGAAAGAAGAAGAAACAGAAGTCTCAAACTCAGAAATCTTACATTCGCAGCGGATAAAATATAATATCACATAAATAATAGTTATACAAAAAAAACTGTACTTGTCAAATTACATTTTTTTTTAATATATCAGAGTTACAGCATCCCATACAAACTGGATAGTTTAACAACTTGTCCAGATAACAACAATACTATATCTATAATATCCCGGAATTTTGGACAATTTAAATTTAATAATCTGGGTTTAAATTTAAATTGAATTGATAAATTTTTGTTAATAAATTTGATTTGATTATATAATCTTCTTTATTTAGATATTTAATTTGTGAATTTATTAATAAAATTGTTTTCTATTTAATAATGTATATGTATTTGTATATATTATAAATAGATAAGTTAATAAATTAGTATAGCATAATTTTAATGTTTTGAGATTAGAAATTGTGATTTATTTCTGAATTTGAGCTTTTCCAAAATATTTAATAAAATAATTATATGATTTTTAAATATGTAAAATAAATGTTTTATTGGTTTAAAATTCATTTTAATTCAAGTTTGTATATAAATAAGTTACAAAATGTTTGTGTTAATTCTTTTTAAATGTTGATTGATAATTTTGATTTGTAAATTTAATTTGAAATTTAAAATACAATTTTTAATATGAACATGCATTCATTAAGTATAATTTTCTTTAACACTTAATTAAATAACTAATTACTTGAAAAGAGACATGTGTATATAATTTAAAATTTAAGTAACATGTGTTAAAAATTTATGTAAGTAAATTAACATGTGTCCATTCTTTTTACATGTGTCGTTGTTGTAATTTTTGTTTTTCTTTAATTTTAATTAAATCATAAACTAGTTTTTTTTTAACTTGCATATACTCATTCCTTCATTCTTTCTCATTTTTTTTCAATTCTTAACAAAGAAACATTTTCCTCCTTCAATAAAATGAAAGTAAAATCTGTAACATTTCAGATTTTAAAAATCAAACTCCTCACTTTCAAGTTTGCATATCAATCCCTATAAACAAATATGCAAGCCTGCATTCACTTTCTTTAAAATCTGCAACCATGAAAGCAATCAAAGGCCTGCATTTCAATTTTATTCAAGTTGAAGCCTGGATGTAAGATTAAGGAGCAATAGTACTTTTTTTAAAAAAGCAACCGGCGGATTTGCATCTGCATTCAAGCAACATTCAAATTTTAAAGGCATTAAAACTGAAGGCCTGCATGCAACTTCTTCATGACTGCATTCATCTATTTCTTACAAATCTAGAACCTGCAAATTGAAAGTTTGCTCGGCATTTTGGTACAGGTGAGTAACACCTAATTTAAATAAATTAAGTAAGGTTGCATGCTTGTTATCTGATGAGTTTAATTTTTTTGTAGATGTTTCTTTTAAACTGCCTGTGTATATGTGATGGTGTACCTGAAGAATCTCTGTTTTCTTTGATTTCAAGCTTCAGTAAGATGTAATCCCCTTGCCTTTTAATTTAGTCTTCATTTGAGATAAAGACCTAAACAAATATGTTTGATTCATTATAAAACTTCATGTTAAAATTTGTACTTAAGTTAAAAACATAGAAATGGCCTTGGGATTCACAAAGGAAGATAAATCAGTAAATGATGAAATTTCAAGTTTAGAAATTTATGAATTCAGAATTATAAATCAAACACCATACTAAATCATGATTTTTAAAAGAAAAATTACAAATTTTAATGCTTTATACAAAATGCAGTTCTAAAATTACTGTATTTTACATTTTGATTAGGTTCACTTGATTGTTGCATTTGATTTGCTTAAATCTGCTTCTGAAGGTAGTATAGTCATCATAGATTATAGAAAAAATATTGAATTGAATTAAAATTCAATCTTTGTGATGTAATTTGGGTTTCCAGGTTTAGAACCCTAGTTTGTTTGAGTCTCTGATTTTGTTTGAATATGGACTCCTGGGTTGATCGAGTTCAAAGCTCTTTTGGGTATTGATAGATGATGTGATGATGGAGCTGTCGTCGGATTTTGGAGGATGACGGTGGCCGGAGTTGGAAGTTATGGCCGTTGACAGGTTGATCATTGAAGGGGGGGTGTTGTTCCTGGTTTTGTATAAAACTTGAATTCAAATTTCAAGTTGAATTATGGGCATTTGGTGATTGAATGTTGATATAGGGATTTTGGGTCGATGGAGGATGGTCATGGATGATCGCCAGTGATGCCGGAGTAGGGGAGTGGTTGCGCAGGGGTTTGTGCATGTTAGTGATGATGGGGTATGTTATTGGGTTGCAGGGTTTTCAAGCTCGAGATTGTCTCGGGAATTTTGGGAACAGACTCGAAGCAGGGTTTGTTTTTACTCGAAGTAAAACTGGGTAGCTCGGGTTATAGGTTTCAGGTTTTGTTTTTTTTACAGAGCCTGTTTTGCAGTTTTGAAAATTAAAAGTTAAGTTTAAATATAAACTAAAAGTTTAACTTAGGATTTAAACCTGAATCTAAAGTTGAATTAAATTAGTTTGAATTCTGGTTTTGAAATAATTTGAAATTTGAAATTTTTAATGAGTTTTAGAGTTTGAACAGGAAACCTGTTTTCTAGGTTTTACAAAGTGATGTAAAAAGAAAATGCAAATAAAATCTGGAAAGAAGTTTGAATCTAGAATTTAATTTAAATTCAGTAAGTTTAAAATTTAGATCTTTGAATTAAATTTGAAATGCTTTTAAATTCAAGTTTGGGTTTAAACTTAAAATCAGAAACTGTGTTCTGTTTTAAAATTTTAATGTAAAATTTCAAATTATAAGATGAAGTGCAAACTGGAGTATTAAAACCTGAAACTTAAATTATGAATTCAGTAATTTAAATATTGGTTCTTGAAACATGTTTGAATTCAAAATTTAGGATGTTATACCAAAACAGGAAGTTGTTTCCTATTTGAATTTGAAAAGATGCAACTGAAATTTTAAAATAAGTTTTAAATCTGGAAAATTTGAAGTATGGAACTTAGCAAATAAATCTAAGTTTGAATTTAATTTGAAAGCTGGAAATTTAAATTTAGACTTTAAACTTTTTAAAGTATAGGGAAACATTGGTTTGAATATTTAAACTATAAGCCTTAATGTATGGAATAAAGTTTAAAATAAGTTTAAACTTAGTTTTAAAAACCTGAGATTTGATTTTAAAATCGGTTTTAAAAATTTAAATAAGTTTTTTTAAAATTTAAATTTGGTTTAACTATTTAGAAAGTTTAAATAAATTTGAATTTGAAAATGAAAATGGAGATGTATGTAAAGTTTTAAATCTTTAAGTTTGAATCTAAAATGAAAATTTAATTTGTAATTTAGTTTGAAATTTAAAAAGAAATTTTAAATTGAATTTTTGTTTTGAAATAAAGTGTTTAAAATACTTTTGTATAAAGAAGAATGTTTCTTAATTTTGAACTTAAGAAAATTGGTTTCATTTAAATTATTAAATTAATTTAAATGGAATATTAATTATTTAATTAATGAATAATGTGGATGTTTAATTAAGTAATTAATATTGTTTTTAAGTTAATTAATTAAGATTTGAGATTAATTAATTAAGGTAATTAATACAAAAATTAAGAATGGATAATTAAATTTTAATTAATGATTAAGATTTACTTAATCAAGTGATTAAAGATAATTTAGATTTTAATTAACACCTAATTAATTAATGACTAGAGATTAATTAAATTGTAGTTAAATATTAATTAATTGATAATTAATAATGATTAATTTAAGTTAATTCTTAATTAAGTAATTAAGAAATGTTAATGAAGGTCATTAACTTAAGATTATTTTAACAGTTAATTAATGTGATTAATTTTTGATAATTAATTAGATTAATTAATTAATTAATAATCAATTATTTAAGTTTAATTACTTAATGAAGGTAATTAATGAATATAAATACTTGGTGTAATCAATTTAATTAATGTAATTAGTTTAGATTAATTTAGTTAATTAATTTAAACAATTGTTGATTATTTGATAATTACTTTATGTAATTTATGAATTTGTAATTACTTATGAAAGTAATTAATTAATAATTAAAGAATATAATTAAAGATAATTATTAAGGAAGTAATTTGGATTTAAATTACTTTGAATTAATCAAAGATTAATTAAGATAATTAATTAAGAGTAATTAATTATGGGATGAGTGGTTAAGGTAGTTAATTACTGGTTATTAATCATGGGTGATTAATATATATATGGATTAAATTGAAGATTAATTACTTATGTGATTAATTTATATTTAGAGATTGATAAATGTAATTAGAAATCATTAATTAATTAATTAATGATGTAATTTGGAATTGATTAA
The DNA here is from genome assembly GCA_030765085.1 of Allium cepa. Classification (NCBI taxonomy): domain Eukaryota; kingdom Viridiplantae; phylum Streptophyta; class Magnoliopsida; order Asparagales; family Amaryllidaceae; genus Allium; species Allium cepa. The sequence continues at coordinate 178,979,838 of CM060946.1, forward strand.
TTAAGGTGTAATTAATATTCAATGCTAATTACTTATTGTAATTAGAGATGGTTAATCAATAATGATTAACTGAAATGAATATTGAGATGATAAATTGATTTGTAATCAATTGAAGATTAAGATAAGCAGAATTTTAATGATGTAGTAATTAATTTAATTCATTTTAAATTAATTAGATTTTAGGTAATTAATTTAACTTATTTTAAATTAATTATAAATGATGTGATCATTAGATAGTTGCTTATGTTTGATGATTGGTATTGGTTGCCTGGTATTGTTTGTAATCTCAGTTATGAGAATAGTAGTGTAAGTGATATGGATGCATTGGTTGGTTTTGAATGATGAGATGAATTATCTGATTATGATATGAATTATCTGTTGATAATGATAGTGTTGATTATCTATTGTGTTATGAATTATCTATCTGTGAATATTTAGATAATGAATTGAATTGTTTTAAACTTAAAACAACTTGGCCTTAATAAGACACGCTTTGGATTTCGATGAGACCGGGATCGGGTTTCCATATTTGGAATCCGAAAACCACATCGATTCCAAATAATGTTAGGTCGTTAATCCAAGTGGAGCGAGTGAAGACTCGTGGTGTAAGGGCTATACGTCAGTATAACTCTATGGGTGATTCCGTAATGAGTTTGACGGAATAGTACTTATACATTTGAGATGGTGATTCAGAGTGCAAGGGTTATTGTCGTTAACTCTGAGGTTGATTCCAATATGAGTGTAACGAGATAATGCCTTCGGTTTCGTTCGAACCCGGAACGAACTTGTATGGATTGAATGCTTTCAGAACATCGTCAGGTGGACGATGAGCATTCTAAGTGATATGTAATATAAAGGTAATCGTAGCCTCAAGCCTCGTCAACCGAGAATGGCTAAAACAGGGGAGGTGCAGCAAAGCTTCGTGGGTAGCACCCACTTGAGAGCAAGATTTATCCCTGTCTAGAGGTCCCTTTTATTTTCGGCTTAGTGATGCGGTTGCTGATTACAGCTGCAGGGTTGTCTTGTTTGGAGCTGTTCAGTAAGGAACGGGTCCGGCTTTGTGTTGCAGGGGATTGGGAGTAATCCTCGGTATGGTGATCTAGGCCACGTACTGTGACGGGCGGTACCCCAGTAGCCCAACCATTGATGGAATCCAAAATCCAATAAGTGCCAACGGTTTTGATTGTATTACCCACTTTTGTGGCTAGTAGCTGGAATTTAATCATGTAACAATTTCGGCTATTTCTTATTTATTTGAAAACCCTAGACACTATTATAATATCATCTGATTTCCCATCAAATGTTTTGGTTAGCGTAAGGTAAAAACTTTTTCAAGTTTATGTGTGGGAAGTCTTACGTGATACCTTTTCTTTTTAAAGGTTTTTCAAAGTTAAGCAACTTTAACCTGTTACTCACACCAGACCCATGTCTGACCCGGAGTTATTTCTGTTTTTCTATAACTCTTGGGTACTCAAATTTTTACGAGTAGCCAAGGGAATTCAGGTTAGGATTCAGGATTAGCTTTGACGAATTGTGGAAGAGCAAATGGAGCAGGAGGCTTCTGCGTATAGTTATATAGTTTTCCGCTGTGATGGTATCTCTGAGTGTTTGTCTGAGATGTATTGAGTTGTAATAACTATACATGTGTTTATAACTGCCTAGTATGTGTTGTATATGTCTGTGTAACTCTGATATTTGATGTATACTATGTAATACTTATGTTATTAATATAATTTATTCGTTCCGCTGTTGAGATTCTAGTATTGTTTCTTCTTTCTCTCCTTTCTTTTCTCTTTTCTATCTCTTTCTTTCTTAAAGATGATGCGATTTTCCGGGAGTGGAAAGTCGGGTCGTCACACTTGGTATCAGAGCATTAGGTTGAGTGAATACCTAGTCTCTGTAGTGGTGACTATCTTGAGAGAGCGTATTTGTATTTTTATTATATATATATTTATTGGTTCTACCTATTTGTTGGGTTACGTGTTCAGGTTTATCCAATATATGTATAAAGGTAGATGAGGTAAACGTGTGTGTAACACGACTACCATTGGTTGGAGTTTGATGAATGAGGTTGGAAGTGTATTTGTCGAGACTGTAGACCTAATACCGTCTCGAGTGAGTTCTGTAGTGATAAAGGACTTCATTGATCTCTAAAGGTAACCTGTAAAGGTTCGGAGTTCATCTTTGAAGTGCAGAATTGAGTTTGGATCTGTCGGTAGGGCAAAAGCCAGTGAGTGATGATATTTTGATATCTCAAGAAGTTGTAGCTGCGTGATGAGATGCAGTGACTATGGATATTTCCGAAGATGTTTCTTTGGAACAAGAGTAAGAAGTGAGTCTGCTCGGTGATGTGACTGAGTTTAGCAGATTGTTCTGAGTTGGTAAGAAGTCTTCTGGCTGAGTAGTTTTTCTGAAGTGGAGTTCAGAGGCAGCAGAGTGGATCTGTTTCTCTGTAAGTTGGCTAGGCCAGCATAAGCTGTTCTGTTTGGTAGAGAGAGAGAAGTTTCTTTGGATTTAGGTTGAGTTGATCGCAAAAGTTACTTGCGATAGTATGTTCTTTTGGATTGTTGGAGATTGTCTGGATTTCTTCCAGGAGTCAGAGTTTGTCTGCATCTGGGGATCGAGTTTTCTTTCCAGGATGGAACAGGTGGTTCAGTTAGTAGATGGATGGTTTCATGAGATAGAAGTTGGTGAAGCAACTCATGTTTGGGAGGAACATCTGAGTTTTCTTTATGGATATGTGGAACCATAATTCTGTGCTGGGGTTGTTTGGTCTGTGCTTGTGTTCTTCAGCATTTTCTTCTATTTCGGATCAGAGTTGTGCAGCGGAAGCAGTTTTGGGATGTTTCTATTCCGGATAAGGAGAAGTTGTTCTGTCTTCTGTTGTTGAGAAGCAGGGTTTGTGTTCTTGGTTATTGGGTGATCTTGAGGAGATCATTGGATTGTTGTGATCCAGTCTGTTTCTAAAAGTATCAGCAAGAGTTAAGCTGATCAGGACGGGTGTTGGTAACCCAGGATCGTCCGAAGAGTTTTTATGGATAAGAGGCAGAGAAATTTGGATTCTGGAATTGGAGATTTTAATTTGGTTAAGTTTTTCTCTGATCCAGGGAGCTATAAGTTTAGGAAGTTAGCTCCATAGTGTTTTGGTTTCTTCTGTTTTGGGTTAGATGAGAGGTTAATTTCCAATTTGGATAACTGGGATTCAGAGTGTTATCACGTATCTCTGAGGGAGTACGTGTTTGATATTTCTGGTTGTAAAACCAGTAGTTTAGGATGGTTTGGTTGTTGAGTCAGACTCGTTTGTAGTCTGATATTCTATATAGAATTGTTGTTGGCAGCTCTATAGCTTAGTAGTTTTGATTGATTGTATTCTATAGAGCGAGTATCCCGATATATATATATATATATATATATATATATATATATATATATATACCGGGGAAACTCGTGAAGTTTTATCCAAAATTCTTTTGGATAATTGGATTTGTTCTGATTGTGTGAATTGGTTGCTTTGGTTGTTAGCATATGATTAACATATGCTGTGTTTTAAAATAAAATCTGTAAATAGATTATTAAATTACCTTTGTTTTAAATTTCGAAGACGAAATTCTTTTAAGGGGGAAGGATTGTAATATCGCGGAATTTTGGACAATTTAAATTTAATAATCTGGGTTTAAATTTAAATTGAATTGATAAATTTTTGTTAATAAATTTGATTTGATTCTATAATCTTCTTTATTTAAATATTTAATTTGTGAATTTATTAATAAAATTGTTTTCTATTTAATAATGTATATGTATTTGTATATATTATAAATAGATAAGTTAATAAATTAGTATAGCATAGTTTTAATGTTTTGAGATTAGAAATTGTGATTTTGTTTTTGAATTTAAGCATTTCAAAAATATTTAATAAAATAATTATATGATTTTTAAATATGTAAAATAAATGTTTTATTGGTTTAAAATTCATTTTAATTCAAGTTTATATATAAATAAGTTACAAAATGTTTGTGTTAATTCTTTTTAAATGTTGATTGATAATTTTGATTTGTAAATTTAATTTGAAATTTAAAATACAGTTTTAAATATGAACATGCATTCATTAAGTATAATTTTCTTTAACACTTAATTAAATAACTAATTACTTGAAAAGAGACATGTGTATATAATTTAAAATTTAAGTAACATGTGTTAAAAATTTATGTAAGTAAATTAACATGTGTCCATTCTTTTTACATGTGTCATTGTTGTAATTTTTGTTTTTCTTTAATTTTAATTAAATCATAAACTAGTTTTTTTTTAACTTGCATATACTCTTTCCTTCATTCTTTCTCATTTTTTTTCAATTCTTAACAAAGAAACATTTTCCTCCTTCAATAGAATGAAAGTAAAATCTGTAACATTTCAGATTTTAAAAATCAAACTCCTCACTTTCAAGTTTGCATATCAATCCCTGTAAACAAATATGCAAGCCTGCATTCACTTTCTTTAAAATCTGCAACCATGAAAGCAATCAAAGGCCTGCATTTCAATTTTATTCAAGTTGAAGCCTGCATGTAAGATTAAGGAGCAATAGCATTTTTTTTTTAAAAGAAACTTGGGGATTTGCATCTGCATTCAAGCAACATTCAAATTTTAAAGGCATTAAAACTGAAGGCCTGCATGCAACTTCTTCATGACTGCATTCATCTATTTCTTACAAATCTGGAACCTGCAAATTGAAAGTTTGCTCTGCAATTTGGTACAGGTGAGTAACACCTAATTTAAATAAATTAACTAAGGTTTCATGCTTGTTATCTGATGAGTTTAATTTTTTTTGTATATGTTTCTTTTAAACTGCCTGTGTATATATGATCGTGTACCTGAAGAATCTCTGTTTTCTTTGATTTCAAGCTTCAGTAAGATGTAATCCCCTTGCCTTTTAATTTAATCTTCATTTGAGATAAAGACCTAAACAAATATGTTTGATTCATTATAAAACTTCATGTTAAAATTTGTACTTAAGTTAAAAACATAGAAATGGCCCTGGGATTCACAAAGGAAGATAAATCAGTAAATGATGAAATTTCAAGTTTAGAAATTTATGAATTCAGAATTATAAATCAAATCACCATACTAAATCATGATTTTTAAAAGAAAAATTACAAATTTTAATGCTTTATACAAAATGCAGTTCTAAAATTACTGTATTTTACACTTTGATTAGGTTCACTTGATTGTTGCATTTGATTTGCTTGAATCTGCTTCTGGAGGTAGTATATTCATCATAGATTATAGAAAAAAATATTGAATTGAATCAAAATTCAATCTTGGTGATGTAATTTGGGTTTTCAGGTTTATAACCCTAGTTTGTTTGAGTCTCTGATTTTGTTTGAATATGGACTCCTGGGTTGATCGAGTTCAAAGCTCTTTTGGGTATTCATAGATGATGTGATGATGGAGCTGTCGCCGGAGTTTGGAGGATGACGGTGGCCGGAGTTGGAAGTTATGGCCGTTGACAGGTTGATCATTGAAGGGGGGGTGCTGTTCCAGGTTTTGTATAAAATTTGAATTCAAATTTCAAGTTGAATTATGGGCATTTGGTGATTGAATGTTGATATAGGGATTTTGGGTCGATGGAGGATGGTCATGGATGATCGCCAGTGATGCCGGAGTAGGGGAGTGGTTGCACAGGGGTTTGTGCATGTTAGTGATGATGGGGTATGTTATTGGGTTGCAGGGTTTTTAAGCTCGAGATTGTCTCGGGAATTTTGGGAATAGACTCGAAGCAGGGTTTGTTTTTACTCGAAGTAAAACTGGGTAGCTCGGGTTATAGGTTTCAGGTTTTGTTTTTTTTTACATAGCCTGTTTTGCAGTTTTGAAAATTAAAAGTTAAGTTTAAATATAAACTAAAAGTTTAACTTAGGATTTAAACCTGAATCTAAAGTTGAATTAAATTAGTTTGAATTCTGGTTTTGAAATAATTTGAAATTTGAAATTTTTAATGAGTTTTAGAGTTTGAACAGGAAACCTGTTTTCCAGGTTTTATAAAGTGATGTAAAAAGAAAATGCAAATAAAATCTGGAAAGAAGTTTGAATCTAGAATTTAATTTAAATTCAGTAAGTTTGAAATTTAGATCTTTGAATTAAATTTGAAATGCTTTTAAATTCAAGTTTGGGTTTAAACTTAAAATCAGAAATTGTGTTCTGTTTTAAAATTTTAATGTAAAATTTCAAATTATAAGATGAAGTGCAAACTGGAGTATTAAAACCTGAAACTTAAATTATGAATTCAGTAATTTAAATATTGGTTTTTGAAACATGTTTGAATTCAAAATTTAGGATGTTATACCAAAACAGGAAGCTGTTTCCTGTTTGAATTTGAAAAGATGCAACTGAAATTTTAAAATAAGTTTTAAATCTGGAAAATTTGAAGTATGGAACTTAGCAAATAAATCTAAGTTTGAATTTAATTTGAAAGCTGGAAATTTAAATTTAGACTTTAAACTTTTTAAAGTATAGGGAAACATTGGTTTGAATATTTAAACTATAAGCCTTAATGTATGGAATAAAGTTTAAATAAGTTTAAACTTAGTTTTAAAAACCTGAGATTTGATTTTAAAATCAGTTTTTAAAATTTAAATAAGTTTTTTTTAAATTTAAATTTGGTTTAACTATTTAGAAAGTTTAAATAAATTTGAATTTGAAAATGAAAATGGAGATGTAAGTAAAGTTTTAAATCTTTAAGTTTGAATCTAAAATGAAAATTTAATTTGTAATTCAGTTTGAAATTTAAAAAGAAATTTTAAATTGAATTTTTGTTTTGAAATAAAGTGTTTAAAATACTTTTGTATAAAGAAGAATGTTTCTTAATTTTGAACTTAAGGAAATTGGTTTCATTTAAATTATTAAATTAATTTAAATGGAATATTAATTATTTAATTAATGAATAATGTGGATGTTTAATTAAGTAATTAATATTGTTTTTAAGTTAATTAATTAAGATTTGAGATTAATTAATTAAGGTAATTAATCCAAAAATTAAGAATGGACAATTAAATTTTAATTAATGATTAAGATTTACTTAATCAAGTGATTAAAGATAATTTAGATTTTAATTAACACCTAATTAATTAATAATTAGAGATTAATTAAATTGTAGTTAAATATTAATTAATTGATAATTAATAATGATTAATTTAAGTTAATTCTTAATTAAGTAATTAAGAAATGTTAATGAAGGTCATTAACTTAAGATTATTTTAACAGTTAATTAATGTGATTAATTTTTGATAATTAATTAGATTAGTTAATTAATTAATAATAATCAATTATTTAAGTTTAATTACTTAATGAAGGTAATTAATGAATTTAAATACTTGGTGTAATTAATTTAATTAATGTGATTAGTTTAGATTAATTTAGTTAATTAATTTAAACAATTGTTGATTGTTTGATAATTACTTTATGTAATTTATGAATTTGTAATTACTTATGAAAGTAATTAATTAATAATTACAGAATGTAATTAAAGATAATTATTAAGGAAGTAATTTGGATTTAAATTACTTTGAATTAATCAAAGATTAATTAAGATAATTAATTAAGAGTAATTAATTATGGGATGAGTGGTTAAGGTAGTTAATTACTGTTTATTAATCATGGGTGATTAATATATATATGGATTAAATTGAAGATTAATTACTTATGTGATTAATTTATATTTAGAGACTGATAAATGTAATTAGAAATCATTAATTAATTAATTAATGATGTAATTTGGAATTGATTAATTAAGGTGCAATTAATATTCAATGCTAACTACTTATTGTAATTAGAGATGGTTAATCAATAATGATTAACTGAAATGAATATTGAGATGATAAATTGATTTGTAATCAATTGAAGATTAAGATAAGCAGAATTTTAATGATGTAGTAATTAATTTAATTCATTTTAAATTAATTAGAGTTTAGGTAAGTAATTTAATTTATTTTAAATTAATTATAAATGATGTGATCATAAGACAGTTGCTTATGTTTGATGATTGGTATTGGTTGCCTGGTATGGTTTGTAATCTCAGTTATGAGAAGATTAGTGTAAGTAATATGGATGCATTGGTTGCTTTTGAATGATGAGATGAATTATCTGATTATGATATGAATTATTTGTTGATAATGATAGTGTTGATTATATATTGTGTTATGAATTATCTATCTGTGAATATTGAGATAATGAATTGAATTGTTTTAAACTTAAAACAACTTGGCCTTAATAAGACACGCTTTGGATTTCGATGAGACCGGGATCGGGTTTCCATATTTGGAATCCGAAAACCACATCGATTCCAAATAACGTTAGGTCGTTAATCCAAGTGGAGTGAGTGAAGACTCGAGGTGTAAGGGCTATACGTCAGTATAACTCTGTGGGTGATTCCGTAATGAGTTTGACGGAATAGTACTTATAGATTCGAGATGGTGATTCAGAGTGCAAGGGTTATTGTCCTTAACTCTGAGGGTGATTCCAATATGAGTGTAACGAGATAATGCCTTCGGTTTCGTTTGAACCCGGAACGAACTTGTATGGATTGATTGCTTTCAGAACATCGTCAGGTGGACGATGAGCATTCTATGTGATATGTCCTATAAAGGTAATCGTAGCCTCAAGCCTCATCAACCGGGAATGGCTAAAACAGGGGAGGTGCAGCAAAGCTTCGTGGGTAGCACCCACTTGAGAGCAAAATTTATCCCTGTCTGGAGGACCCTTTTATTTTCGGCTTAGTGGTGCGGTTGCTGATCACAACTGCGGGGTTTTCTTGTTTGGAGCTGTTCGGTAAGGAACGGGTCCGGCTTTGTGTTGCAAGGGATTGGAAGTAATCCTCGGTACGGTGATCTAGGCCACGTACTGTGACGGGCGGTACCCTAGTAGCCCAGCCATTGATGGAATCCAAAATCCAATAAGTGCCAACGGTTTTGATTGTATTACCCACTTTTGTGGCTAGTAGCTGGAATTTAACCATGTAACAATTTCGGCTATTTCTTATTTATTTGAAAACCCTAGACACTATTATAATTATCATCGGATTTCCTATCAATGTTTTGGTTAGCGTAAGGTAAAAACTTTTCCATGTTTATGTGTGGGAAGTCTTACGTGATACCTTTTCTTTTCAAAGGTTTTTCAAAGTTAAGCAACTTTAACCTGTTACCCACACCATACCCATGTCTGACCCGGAGTTATTTCTGTTTTTCTATAACTCTTGGGTACTCAAATTTTTACGAGTAGCCAAGGGAATTCAGGTTGGGATTCAGGATTAGCTTTGACGAATAGTGGAGGTGCAAATGGAGCAGGAGGCTTCTGCGTACAGTTATATAGTTTTCCGCTGTGATGGTATCTCTGAGTGTTTGTCTGAGATGTATTGAGTTGTAATAACTAGACAGGTGTTTATAACTGTCTAGTATGTGTTGTATATGTCTGTGTAACTCTGATATTTGATGTATACTATGTAATACTTATGTTATTAATATAATTTATTCGTTCCGCTGTTGAGATTCTAGTATTGTTCTTCTTTCTCTCCTTTCTTTTCTCTTTTCTATCCCTTTCTTTCTTAAAGATGATGCGATTTTCCGGGTGTGGAAAGTTGGGTCGTCACAATATCAAAATCCACTCCATACGCTCCTGCCATCTAGCTCTCCTCCTGAGCTCCAGAACGTCCTTACCTGAAAATCTGTAATACTCGGTCTGACCCGAGCATTACATCAAAGTAACACCCGGGTCAGGCTGGAAACCAGCGTGAGTAAACCCAACTAACATGGAATACAAAACATATAATTTATATAAACCCGGGGTAACTGGTATTAATTTACAAATTCTCAAGCTGTTACAGACATACTTATTTTTACACATCAATTTCTATGTGCCAACCCTAGATTAAATGGTCCAATTTACTTAATCATTCCAAACCAGCTTATTGATTTCACATATCAATCTTTAAAGAATTGAAGTGGTTTCGGGTATTAATTTCTTAGTTAATTAATCTTAAATTAATCACATTTCATTAATTAACTAAAATAATTAAGTAATTAACTCTTAATTACTTACATAAGTAATTATCTCTAATTACTTCTATTAATCAATCTTGATTACTTTCTTAATTAATTACCTAACAAGTAATTAATTTCCTTATTAAACAATCCTTAATACTTTAATTAATTAATTATTCCATAATTAATTAACCTCAAAACAATTATATTAATCAATCCTTTAGTTAATATCATCAAGTGATTATCCAATAATCACTTCCATTAAATTACTCCCATGAGTAATTTCTCTAATTACTTCCATAAGTAACTACCATTCTAATTGCATTCAAAAATTAACCATTGATTAAGTGATTACACTTCATTAATCCATAATTAAATGATTATTTAAAATTAAAAAAACAATTAACTAATTATTTAAAATTAATTAAATAATTAATTAACTAACTTCTTATATTTAAAGAAACTTCTTAATTAAGGAAAAAAACTTTATCTTAGTTAACTCTTTATTTATTAACAAATCATAATAATTAAGTATTTATAAGTTCGTATCAAATATAAATTAACCCTATTTATCTTCATAAATAAATTATTTGAAATTAAATCAAATTTCAATAACTTTAACAAATTATCTTATTTGGATTTCAAATTATAACAATAACCTTATTTGAAAATAAGAAGTTTAGAACAAGTTTCAAAATTAAAACACTTTGAACATCTAATTTAATATTACTAATTTCAAATAAGATTTGAAACTTTATTTTTAAATCATTACTTAAAATTTAAACTAAAACTTGATTAAATAATTAAATTCATAACACTCTTTAATTTGAAATTCAATATTTTAATTAGATAATTACTTTCTAAGCAAACATCTTAAAATATTTTAAATTTGAATTATAAATTCAATTTACATTTAAGATGTTTGGTTTACCTTTATTTTTAAAATAACAAAACTTATCTTTTAAAAATTGATTTTCTTTTATAAAACTTTTTTACAAATATTGAAGCTTGATCTTCAAATATTCAAACTCAAGTCACTGCAATCTAATATTGCACAGAAAATCACGAATTAACGTACTAAAGACATTAAGCAATCCAAATATAAAATCAAATTAAATCATTCACACACTCAATAAACCGACCACACTAACATCTGATTGAAACTATTGAATCCAAGTCTGTTATACAATTTAAAGCAGTAAACATGATGCTGCATAAACTAATCAAGGAATATATGAGGTCATACAATTAGAGCAAGATTCTGTGTTATTCATTTAAACTTTCAATTCTAATTTTTATTATAAATAAGTAAGCAACTGTACACTCGTACAGAGGAAACTACTGTATATTTAAGTTTTCATTTCACGAAACAGTTGCAGCCCTTTTATTTCTTGTACCAGAATTTGAACGCAATCAACAAAGGTAAAAACAAATTTGTTGCTTCCTCTACAGGCTACTAAATTATAAATCCAACTCATCAACTAAATGTAAGTCTCAGGGTCATTAGTTTCTTTCACCTGCTTCTGAACTGAATTAACAATATATTTCTAGTTCTGTTTTGATTAACATCATGTTATTAAAAAAATTTCTTTTCACACCTAGTGCTACAACCAAATTAACTCAGATAATTAACCTATCCCAAATCTATTTTATGAAACTTCATCATCCTCTAATCAACTTCTTTGGCAACATCATCAGCACCGAAGAATGCATATTGCCAAAGAACAGAAAGTAGTGAACGTTAGGATGTTAAATGACTTGGGCAACACCATTTAAAAGAGAAACAAATATAAAAGGACAAAAAAGAAAGAAAGAAAAGCGACAGGCAATTCTAATCTGTCAGTGCTATATGATTAGTATTCATAAACCAAATTTTGCGTCCAAACTGCATTCCAATTTTTCATAACTGTATGATGTACATCATTACCACAACATAAGTTAAAGTAAACAAGATTTATGGAATTGCCATTAATCATATGACTTCCAAAACTCCATATCCCATACATAAAAAATGAGATCAAATTTAAATTTAATAAAATTCATGTGTCAATTAAAATAATAGAACTTCATGCTAGCAGTGAAGTGCAGGTGAACTTTGAGTTAGACTTTTAAACTACAATTAGATTAATTGATGATTTACCAGAACTACTAGATTTTCATATTTCATATGAATATCTGTATGCTGTTTCACTTTTACATGTGAATATAACTTATGTACCTTCAGTCATGCACATGCCACTAAATTTAAACACTGCACAAGCCACTAAATTTAAACACTGCACACACGAGTTGATACATCAGCCATATAAATTAAACTGTCCCTTAGTACGACAGTAAACGCTATGTTTACTCTGTTCTTCATACTCCTGCGCATATATATTTAAATGCCTACGAATTTACGACCTTTGTTTACATGTAGTGCATACTTTCCTTATCACGCAAAGGCATGCATGTTACGTAAGACCCTCTGTGTTACTTAACGTCATGCACAGATGATACTTTCAATATATGATGTTTTAAATACATTTTGCCTCCACGGGGTTATTTATCTTCAACATGTTATAATTCAACTAAACTCATTCATACCCAAAAGAAACTCTAAATTCAACAACCACAAACCGGCCACTGTTGAAAACATATTACTCAATTCATGTTCATGCAAGCAATCGACCAACTAAGAAAAAAAAATTCCCTAATCGACACAGAAATCGCTAACTCATTCTTAACGATCAAATAAATTGGATCCAGATCTACAATCGCTGGTTCCAAACTCAAATATTGGTAAAAAAAAATAAAATTGCATAGAAATAAAACTCACCGTATTATGATGAACAGAGAGATAGGGAAAGGTTCGAAAATCTGGAAATTTGGAGCTTGCTAATTTGGTCGATTGCAATCTTGAATCTGATTTTAAAACCGATCTTGAATCTACTAAGTTTGCTCTGGTTAAAATATTAAGCAGAATCTGATTTTTCTTTTTGGTTTTGGCTTTTATTTTATCTTCTGAATGACGAAAGAAGATTGAGAAGTTTGGTTTGTTTAAAGATGAAAGAGTTATGAACATAGCCTATACTCTAACATTCTTAAATTAAAAGGAGCCATTAACACTTGTCTATGCATGTTTTATAAAAGTTTCAAATGTCAAAATCCTATAATTCATTTTCCTTTATGTTACAATAATATATGTTTAATGTTTTTTTTTCTATTATATTTATCTCATGAATTCCAAAGAGATATATAAATTAAATATATTTTTTATCTTCATATATATAATTCAATATTTATAATAGTTTCCAAATCCATTTATATACATCCAGATATTTTAAATTATCAGAAATTTAAATTTGTTCAGCTTACAAATCAATATTTAACAAATTAATCCTTTTCATCATCAATTAACAGATGTCCAAATATCCGGGTTATAACAAAACAAGAGAGTTGTAACATCCCACCTTTTTGTACACTTTAAATCGACGATAAACCACACGCGTCATACTTTAAGCATACAGAAGGGCGGATTGTTATGGGGTAAATAAGAAAAATCAGAGAAAGAAAAAAAAATAGAATCTTGCAGCGGAACGATAAAATGTAATAATCAAATAAATAGTTCATGAAGCTGTTTTACAAAATATTTGATTATACTTATACAATACATATCAGAGTTACACAACCAGAGAATAATCAATAACAATGCAGCGGAACAATGTGATGTAGTGGAATAATATAATAAATAATGGTAATACAATCTTCGTCTTCGTCCTCCAAAAGTAAGGCCTTTCAAATCCTGAAATGCTCAGGCTGATCCGAGCGAACTGAAAAGACAAAACACTCGAGTCATAACTAAAAGATATTATGTAAGTTAAATCAATAGGAATAAATATGAGTGGAATGGCGTCAGAGATGTTTATTGGATTTAACATCTCCTATCCAGTGTCTAACGTGAGTGCAGTAACTTAAGAGATGCTCGGGACACACATCTCGTAAGTATCCGTTAAACTATTTACTATGTAGTAATATTTCGCTATTATAATAATGTCTATAGTAAAATAAACTTACTTTTAAATAGCATTAAGGGGTTACCCATATATCCCTTACCACGTAATAGTCCCAGTAGTCCATCCAATATTATGGTCCCTCTTGATCGGGAAGCAACCAGAAGATACCACACGGGCTACGGGAGAAAACCAAACTCGTACAAGGCGCGATAGGGTAGGTGACACGGCACAACTAAGCAATGCCAGGGTAGATATACCAATTACGCTTCCGTACCGGTGGTAATGCGTAGTAACTACTACCGCCCACCTCGAGCCACACCCCCAAATCAAAAATCAAAAGTGGCTACCGAATCAATCCAAAGTTAGAGTATAATATTGAAGGGATGTGTCCGATAAAAGGTGCTACCTTCTTAGACCATCAATCGTTCCTATTTTAGCCACCTTATGCCAACTCACGGGAGTTGGGTCCACGTATTTACCTCAAAGGAAATGCCGCCACCATCCTACTTCCTTCTGTAATCTCCATCGCGTACACGGTTGTTAAAGTGGTTTTCGGAGTTGGCAGAGAGTATGACAACTTCCGATCCTGGTCTCTTTAACAACCAAACGTTATTATAACACCGCGGTCATTTTAAAATAATCATACTTCAAAACCAGAATATAATATCCATTCCAAAACTATATAAATACGATATCAGTTTCGTTTTAAAAACCCAAATCAATATGATATCATTTTGATAAAACCCAAATCAATATAATATCATTTTATTTCAAATATATTTTTTTCCCAAAATCATAGCACTTTCAAATTTATATACTTCGAAACCAAAACCACTTGAAATATAACACTTCCAAATTATAATACTTTGAAACTCAAACTTTGAAACATAACTAAACCACTTAAATTGCTTAAATATTAAATTACTTTATATAATAAATAACTTCTTCAATTTCATAAATCAAATTCCAAATACAGATTCTAACCCCCAAATAACCATTTTAATTTCCATATATTTCAAAGCATTAAATATTCCACCATTTCAAAACTAATTCTTTGATAATTCCAATTCTATCAATTTCAATTACTATTATTTAGATTTGGAATGTTTACTTAATAAATCAAATATCATTTATGTAAAACCTTTAAACTTCAAATAAATGGATATTCTTTCAATTTGACAAAATTGATATATTCATTTAAATCAACTCGATATTTATTTATATTACTCTAAACCAAAATCCAATTATAAAAATCATAACCTTTAAATCTCAATCTTTTTTAAATTTCACTTCAATTTTATTCGAGAATAATTCTTAAATACTTTAATCCAAATCACATTCATATTTATCCTCCAACCTTATTTTTTTATTTAAGTCATTATAAACTCTGTATACAATAAAATTTGAACAGATACTTAACTATATTATATAAAAGCAATCAAACTTAATTATTAAACTTGTTTTTATTAAACAAATTAATACATGGCTCAAATTCAAAAGTTTAACTATATATAAAAAAATATTTATGTAATATCAAAATCAATACTTATTAAACCGTATATTTCTATCCAAACCCACAGAAATCATTTTAAAATATTTATATATAGACCGATGGTGTCTGTATACAATTTTCTATCCTATAGTCAAGTGATACGGATATTTATCATTTTGATCGTAATTTAAAATAAAATTACGGTTATATATCATTTCAAACCGCAATCCCGAGTGAAATAAAATGCATAACAACTTGCAGTCTATAACAACATAAAAAAACAGCATTCATTCATCCAATATCAATCATCGACCATTTATCACAAACATCATCCAATTCAAACAATAACATCAATATAGAATAGAAATAAATAACAAGTAATTACTGAGAGTTTATATTCAATAATAAATTAATTTAACTGGCAATTTATATGCGATAATAAATTGAATAACAATTTAATTCAATAACTAAAATTTAACTGGAATGATGATAAAAATATACCAAACAACAATAAATAAATTTCTAATCACATCAGAAATTAATTTAACACACATAAGAAATTTTAGAAGTTATGAGTGGGTTAAAACACTCACCTTTTGAATTAAACTGAATTTAAACCCAAAAATTGACCAGTCTCAGAATTCATCCAAACTAGCGCAAAAATGTCTGGAATTCCAATATGAACCTAGCGGAGAACACCACTGATGGCTCCTCCTCGACCATCTCCATAGCCCAGTGCCTCCAATCAGACGATCGGCCGATGATTGATGAAGACGCGATGAACGACCGTGAGCAATTTACCCAATTTCAGCAACACAGCAACCCAGATTGAAAAACAAATTTCAAATCTAAGATGCTCTCATCGAGAGATTTAGATTGATATAAAAATTGATGTTGTTTGTGGAGGTTGAATTTTTGGCTTTGGATTTGATTTGGAACTGGATTTGGTAGTGAGAATTTGTTTGTCTGCCATTGAAGAGTAGATATAGCTGAATTCTACATATAGACAAATGATAAATAGAGGCAGGCTAGGGTTTATAACAGGGTATTTATATACAAAGCAGAAATAGAATGGATCGGATCGATTGGATATACACGTTGAACGATAAATGACCCGAAAAGCCCGTTTCGACTTCGGAACGAAATTGGGTCAACCCATATATCAAAATAGTTGTTTTAAAATATTTTAAATGCGATGGAATAGGTTACAAGTCCAAATTCCATCATATGAAGAAGTTAAGCTAAAATCAGTTTTTTTCAAATTGATTTCAATTTCATTGATTTCTAGGTGTTTCGAGTCCATACGATCAACCGACAAGTCTGATCGCTATGAAACTTGAAATCCTACAATAATTCACCGTTATGGAAACGATGAAATTGGTTTCGTCGAAATCCGAGTCAGTGACCAAAATGGCTATTTTTACATTAAATAAATAAATTAACTAATTAAATCAAATTCTCAATTTCAATTCTTTAATTGACAAAGTTCAACATTTTTTATTTCTCAATCATTTATGACGATTTAAAAAAATTAAAATGTCAATTTAGAGTTGATAAATTTATCAATTTCAGTACTAACCTCAATCCCATTAATTTATTATAAATTAGATTTCCAAAAATTCTATTTAGTTTACTTTTCAATCTATATTTCAATTTATTATTATCAAACGGATGAGATTAACATTGGATTCAAAATCCATTACATTAATATTCTCACATTTCATCTAAATTCCCATTTATGCAATATTTAAATTTTTAATTTCATTTAATTGCAATTTATCCTATTATCGTAAATTAAATTCCACTACATTGATAAAACTTTATTTCCATTCTGTTTTTTCAAACAACTGTCATATTATAAATAAAATTGACATTATTTCCAATTATTTCCTTAATTTATACTAGTATAACATTGAATTGAGATTCATTGCAATTGATTATAAATTTTGATTTAATGGACCAAATAAATGATTACTTTTTAACAATTGTTGTCACCAACTCTTAATCATATTTATATGAGTTATCATTTCCAAACAATTGCATACAGAACATTGATTTTATTCAATTACTATTTATTATTATTACTTCATTGATTAATTCAATATTTGCGTTTGTTTTTCTTATATTTAATTTATTACCAAATATTCCTATTTACGATCAATTATAACCCTGCAATTGTTTCAATCAATTGGGATTGCATTAAATTAATTATTTATTAGCTTACATCAACATAATTACATTTCATACCCGTTATAAATTCATTAACGGATTTGAGGAATTGGATTTGGTAGTGAGAATTTGTTTGTCTGCCACTAAGGAGTATATATAGCTGAATTGTACGTACAGACAAATGAGAAACATAGGTAGGCTAGGGTTTATAACAGGGTATTTATAGACAAAGTTGAAATAGAATGGATCGAATCGATTGGATATACACGTTGAATGATAAATGGCCCGAAAATCCCGTTTCGACTTCGGAACGAAATTGGGTCAACCCATATATCAAAATAGATGTTTTAAAATATTTTAAACGTGATGGAATAGGTTCCAAGTCCAAATTCCATCGTATGAAGAAGTTATGCTAAAATCAATTTTTTTCAAATTGATTTCAATTTCATTTATTTTTAGGCGTTTCGAGTCCATACGATCAACCGACAAGTCCGATCGCTATGAAACTTGAAATCCTACAATAATTCACCGTTAATCCGAGTCAGTGGCCAAAATGGCTATTTTTACATTAAATAAATAAATTAACTAAATAAATCAAATTCTCAATTTCCATTCTTTAATTGACAAATTTCATCGTTTTTGATTTCTCAATCATTTATAATGATTTAAACAAATTAAAATGTCAATTTAGAGTTGATAAATTTATCAATTTCAGTATTAACCTCAATCCCATTAAATTCAAAATTATAAATTAAATTTCCAAAAATTCTATTTAGTTTACTTTACATTCTATATTTCAATTTATTATTATCAAATGGATGAGATTAACATTGGATTCAAAATCCATTGCATTAATATTCTCACATTTCGTCTAAATTCCCGTTTATGTAATATTTAAATTTTTAATTTCGTTTAATTGCAATTTATCCTATTATCATAAATTAAATTCCAATATATTGATAAAACTTTATTTACATTCCTTTTTTTCAACCAACTGTCATATTATAAATAAAATTGACATTATTTCCAATTATTTCCTTAATTAATACTAATATAACATTGAATTGAGATTCATTGCAATTGATTACAAATTTTTATTTAATGGACTAAATAGATGATTACTTTGTAATAATTGTTGCCACCAACTCTTAATCGTATTTTTATAAGTTATCATTTTCAAACAATTACATACCGAACGTTGATTTTATTCAATTACTATTTATTATTATTACTTCATTGATTAATTCAATAGTGGCGTTTGTTTTTCTTATGTTTAATTTATTACCAGATATTCCTATTTACAATCAATAAAACCCTGCAATTATTTCAACCAATTGGGATTGCATTAAATTAATTATTTATTAGCTTACATCAACATTCTTACATTTCATACCCATTATAAATTCATTAACGGATTATAAATTTTTATTCCTTCCAATATTAAATAACAAAATTGATTACATAACACTATTCTTATCCAACTACCGTTAATTTTATACTAATTCATCAATTTGTTCAACATCTATTCTTATTACCTTATATTCAATTCATAGTCAAGTATGACATCTAAATTATTTTAGTAAATTGGAATTTCATTGAAATCATTAACGATCAACATTAATTGACATTTTTACGTTTTATATTTTTATTATAACATTTAAATTTATTTTCATTAATTGGAATTTCCTTCCATTCATTTATTATTAACTTTAATTAGCATTTTTTACCTTGCATTAACATTATTGCCTTAATTTACATTCAGTTACTATTAATCAATATATTATTGCATTGGTTAATTAAATGCTTACTTTAATTACTTATTTTAAATTTTATACCCAAGTGCAACAATTAACAATATTTCTTTATTGGGATTTCACTCCAATTGTCAATAATTAACTTTTAAATTACCATTGCCACACTTCTTTTTAGCATTCATTTCATTATAAATTATAAAAAAATTATTTCTTTTTAAATTTAATTACAAAAATCATATTAATTTAACCAATTTAATTATTGAATTTTATGGGTCGTTACACTCTCCCCACTCAAAACTTTTTGTCCCTGAAAAGGAAAAGAAGGGAAAAGAGGAACTTATAATTCAATATATATTATTCAAAACATTATATTAATAACAATAAGTTTACAGAATTGGATAATTTAAATAAAATATATAGATTTATAAACAATTAAATCTTTTTATATTCAAATTGATAAAGTTGAGAAAACATTTTAAAAAATTTCCAAGTCCAAAATTTACGGAAAATTTCGACAGACTCTCCATTGTGCGGGGAGGCTCGGAAGAAAATATAATATCAAATATAGCAATATATAACATATACTTTCCAAGATAATATATATCCCAACACAGGAAAAACAATATAATAGCGCTATAAAACCGTAATCCGAAGACGTACCTATTTGTCGGGCAATTTACGCTTAATTATGAAACCAAAAGCATTAGCAATTGCTTCCATAACCTGTATTCCACTTATATAATTCAGAAGAGTTAATAATTATATAAAATGAAATATTTAAAGTTGTTTCAAACAATAACAAACAATCAATACAAACGACAATCACTTTCAATCACAACATATATCCATCATACAAAATCAACACAAATCAATTATTCATTCATATCGACAAATAAATAGTTGTTCGGGTCCAAAAACTTTAAATTGCACGGAATGGAAAATAAACTACTTAGTGCACCATTTACTCAATAGTCTTAGATGAAACAAAATATATTATTCATTCATCCAAACAATTTTTAAAGCATCCTTGCCTAAACAACCATAAACCAAACAAACAACAATTTTAAACAATGGATCTAGTTAATTTACATTAAACTCATTTTCATACATTTGTTGTTCGATTTCCTTTTCATTCATATAATAATTTATCTTTTCAATTTACATTTTATTTCTTACTATTTCAATTGCTTTTATTCATTTCTTACAAACTCTCATTTTCATTTATTCATTTACTTAAGTTTATAATGTTATACTTACAATACTTACTTCCTATTACCTTTATTACAGTAACATTTCAATTATAACTTAAGTTCACAAAAATTTCAACGTCAAATTCTTATTTATTAAAGAATTTCATTGGATACTTCCATTATTTCAACTTTTTACTTGTATAATATTCTATTACATTTTCTTATTAAACATTGTAAGTTTTATTACTTGGTAAGTTATATATATATATATATATATATATATATATATATATATATATGCGCTTTTAAGAATGCAGTTGAAAGTTACCCAAGTTTATTTTATTTCTTTTAATTAATTCACTGTTCAATAATTTTATCTTTTGTCTTATATGTTACAATTTCAATTTCCTTGAAATTTCATTTATAACTTAGCATTAAATTCTTTTATTTCATTTATAGGTGTCCATTATTAGTTAAATTCTATTTCACTAAGGAAATTGAAACTATTAATTAATGGAAAATTTAGAACTAAATACCGGATTAAATTTCAAGTCATTTTAAAAATAATAAATAAATGTATACTTACAACTTATATACAATTATATTTAAACATTGAAAATTTTATATTTAGTCAAAATAAATCCGTAGTAAAACTACTACAGTGGCCTTCCAACTTCGAAACTCGAAAATGAATGCCAATGATGCGTGAACTCATCACCGAAATTATTTTCCAGCAACATAGAGCGGAGTACAGAATTTATTTCTTTCAAAATTTCTTAAAAGCAATTCTTCCAAATTATTCCGAAATATTTATATCAAAAAGTACCTCTAAATAATATTATTATTATGTTTCAAAATCATTCAAAAGAATTTTCAAAACCCTGGAATTTACTTTCGAAATTTCCAGTTTTCATTTATTTTATTTTCTATCTCATTTCAACTATCATTTATAAATTTCATTACCTAACAACCAATATATTGCAACCAAATATATATCTCATTTATAAAAGTTTAATTTATATATATAGAAAATATAATAGGCAAAATTATTCCATTCACCAATATTCAAAACAAATATTGTGTCGGTCTGTCCTATTAAGTGTTTAGAAATCCTTATTGATGTCATAGCGTCCCATGCGTCAACCAGAATTTATAATACAAAACGGAACAAATAACACAATATAAAAACTTTTTATAACACTAACAAATACGCTCTCACACACACACACTCACACACACACGCTCAGCAACTCATCATAGGGTATTACTACCCTATTGATAAAGAGTCGGACCCCACAAAGCTAAGGTTTATCGCTAAACCAAAGCTCTGATACCAGATGTAACATCCCACCTTTTTGTACGTCTTAAATCGACGATGAACCACACACGTCAGACTTAAACCATACATAAGGGAGGATTTTTATGGGGTAAATAAGAAAAAGCAGAGAAAGAAAAAAAATAGAATCTTGCAGCGGAACGATAAAATATAATAATCAAATAAACAGTTCATGAAGCTGTTTTATAAAATATTTGATTATACTTATACAATACATATCAGAGTTACACATACCAGAGAATAATCAATAACAATGCAGCGGAACAATGTGATGCAGTGAAATAATATAATAAATAATAGTAATACAATCTTCGTCTTCGTCCTCCAAAAGTAAGGCCTTCCAAATCCTGAAATGCTCAAGCTGACTCGAGCGAATTGAAAAGACAAAACATTCGAGTCAGAACTAAAAGATCTTATGTAAGTTAAATCAACAGGAATAAATAAGAGTGGAACGGCGTCAGAGATGTTTACGGGATTTGACATCTCATATCTAGTGTCTAACGTGAGTGCAATAACTTAAGAGATGCTCAGGATACACATCTCCTAAGGATCCGTCAAACTATTTACTATGTAGTAATATTTCGCTATTATAATAATATCTATAGTGAAATAAACTTACTTTTAAACAGCGTTAAGGGGTTACCCATATATCCCTTACCACATAATAGTCTCATTAGTCCATCGAGTAACATGGTCCCTCTTGATCGGGAAGCCACCAGAGGATACCACACGGGCTATAGGAGAAACAAAACTCATACAAGGCGCGATAGGTTAGGTGACACGGCACAACTAAGCAATGCCAGGGTAGATATACCAATTACGCATCCGGACCGGTGGTAGCGCGTAGCAGCTACTACCGCCCACCTCGAGCCACATCCCCAAATATAAAAAAATAAAAATTGGCCACTGAATCAATCCAAAGTCATATTATAATATCGAAGGGATGTGTCCGATAAAAGGTGCTACCTTCTTAGCCCGTCAATCGCTCCGATTTTAGCTACCTTATGCGAACTCACGGGAGTCGGGTCCACGTATTTACCTCAAAGGAAACGCCGCCGCCATCCTACTTCATTCTGGAATATCCACTGCATACACGGTTGTTAAAGTGGTTTTCGGAGTTGGCAGAGAGTATGACAACTTCCGATCCTGGTCTTTTTAATAACCAAACGTTATTATAACACCGCGGTCATTTTAAAATAATCATACTTTAACCAGAATATAATATCCATTTCAAAACTATATAAATACGATATCATTTCCATTTTAAAAACCCAAATCAATGTGATATAACATATTATCATTTTATTTCAAATATATTCTTTTTCCAAAATCATAGCACTTTCAAATTTATATACTTCAAACCCAAAATCACTTGAAATATAACACTTCCAAATTATAGTACTTTGAAACTCAAACTTTGAAACATAACTACACCACTTAAATTGCTTAAATATTGAATTACTTTATATAATAAATAACTTCTTAAATTTCATAAATCAAATTCCAAATACAGATTCTAAGCCCCAAATAACCATTTTAATTTCCATATATTTCAAAGCTTTAAATATTCCACCATTTCAAAACTAATTCTTTGATAATTCCAATTCTATCAATTTCAATTACTATTATTTAGATTTGGAATGTTTACTTAATAAATCAAATTCGTTTAAAACCTTTAAACTTCAAATAAATGGATATTCTTTCAATTTGACTAACTTGATATATTCATTTAAATTAACTCGATATTTATTTAAATCACTCTAAACCAAAATCCAGTTATAAAAATCATACCCTTTAAATCTTATTTTTATTTGAATTTCACATCAATTTTATTTGAGAACAATTCTTAAATACTTTAATCCAAATCACATTCATATTTATCCTCCAACCTTATTTTTTATTTAAGTCAATATAGACTCTGTATACAATCAAATTTGAACAAATACTTAACCATATTCTATAAAAGCAATCAAACTTAATTATTAAACTTGTTTTTATTAAAAAAATTAATACATAGCTCAAATTCAAGAATTTAACTATATATATAAAAAAATGTAATATCAGAAATCAATACTTACTAAACCGTATATTTCTATCTAGACCTATAGAAATCATTTTAAAATATTTGTATATAGACCGATGGTGTCTATAAATAATTTTCTATCCTATGGTCAAGTGATACAGATATTTATCATTTCAATCCGTAATTTAAAATAAAATTATGGTTATATATCATTTCAAACCGCAATCCCGAATGAAATAAAATGCATAACAACTTGCAGTCTATAACAACATAAAAAAAGAGCACCCATTCACCCAATATCAATCTTCAACCATTTATCAGAAACATCATCCAATTCAAACAATAACATCAATATAGAATAGAAATAAATAACAAGTAATTACTGGCAGTTTGTATTCAATGATAAATTAATTTAACTACCAGTTTATATGAAATAATAAATTGAAGAACAATTTAATTCAACAACTTCAATTTAACTGGAATGATGATAAAAATATACCAAACAGCAATAAATAAATTTCTAATCATATCAGCAATTAATTTAACACACATAAGAAATTTTAGAAGTTATGAGTGGGTTAAAACACTCACCTTTTGAATTTAAATTGAATTCAAATCCAATTTAAACCAAAAAACTGATCAGTCTCGGAATTCATCCAAATCCAAGCCAAAATGTCCGGTATTCCAATAAGAACCTAGTGGAGAAAACCGCGCGTGAAACGGACCTCGTATGTGAGAGTTATGTCGATTACAAGATTTGAAATCGAAAATAAAATAAAATAAAATAAAATAAAATAAAGATAACTCTTCGCCTGCCACGTCATCATTCTTCTTCACACATGAGAAACGCTCCAGAATGCACGCAACCCATACCGGAACAACCCTAGCCGCCTCCATCATCAAGCCACCGAGCCACCTAGGGCCGCCTACGCTAAGCCGCGAGTCGCCTGCAGCTTCCCCCACGACCATCGAGTCGACCACGTCCAATGCGCGATCCCAATAAATCACCGGTTGCCGCCCCTAACACTTGCTCTAATTGAATTATCAGCGGCGATCCAACCATTGATTTCCCAAACAAACACCACTGATGACTCCCCCTCGACCATCTCCACAGCCCTGTGCCTCCAATCAGACAATCGGCCGATGATTGATCAAGACGCGATGAACGGCCGTGGGCAATTTACCCAATTCCGGCAACACAGCAACCCAGATTGAAAAACGAATTCCAAATCTAAGATGCGCTCGTCGAGAGTGTCGGATTGATATAAATTTTGATGTTGTTTTAGGAGTTTGAATTTTTGACTTTGGATTTGGAATTGGATTTAGTAGTGAGAATTTTTTTGTCTGCCATTGAGGAGTAGATATAGCGGAATTGTACGTACAGACAAATGAGAAATAGAGATAGACTAGGGTTTATAACAGGGCATTTATAGACAAATCTGAAACAGAATGGATTGGATCGATTGGATATACACGTTGAATGATAAATGGCCAGAAAAGCCCGTTTCGACTCCGGAACGAAATTGAGTCAACCTATATATCAAAATAGATGTTTTAAAATATTTTAAACACGATGGAGTAGGTTCCAAGTCCAAATTCTATCGTATGAAGAAGTTATGGTAAAATCAATTTTTTGCAAATTGATTTCAATGGATTTCAATTTCATTGATTTCTAGGGGTTTCGAGTCCGTACGTTCAACCGACAAGTCCGATCGCTACGAAACTTGAAATCCTACAATAATTCACGGTTACCGTCCGATTAAACTGGTTTCGTCGAAATCCGAGTCAGTGGCCAAAATGGCAATTTTTACAATAAATTAATTAACTAATTAAATCAAATTCTCAATTTCAATTCATTAATTGACAAATTTCATCATTTTTGATTTCTCAATCATTTATAATGATTTAAACAAATTAAAATGTCAATTTGGAGTTGATAAATTTATCAATTTCAGTATTAAACTCAATCCCATTAAATTCAAAATTATAAATTAAATTTCAAAAAATTCTATTTAGTTTACTTTTCATTCTATATTTCAATTTATTATTATCAAATGGATGAGATTAACATAGGATTCAAAATCCATTAAATTAATATTCTCACATTTCATCTAAATTCCCGTTTATGTAATATTTAAATTTTTAATTTCATTTAATTGCAATTTATCCTATTATCATAAATTAAATTCCAATATATTGATAAAACTTTATTTACATTCCTTTTGTTCAACCAACTCTCATATTATAAATAAAATTGACATTATTTCCAATCATTTCCTTAATTTATACTAATATAACATTAAATTGAGATTCATTGCAACTGATTACAAATTTTGATTTAATGGACTAAATAAATGATTACTTTGTAATAATTGTTGCCACCAACTATTAATCGTATTTGTATAAGTTAACATTTTCGAACAATTACGTACAGAATGTTGATTTTATTCAATTACTATTTATTATTATTAGTTCATTGATTAATTCAATATTTGCTTTTTTTTCTTATGTTTAATTTATTACCAGATATTCCTATTTAAAATCAATTAAAACCCTGCAATTATTTCAACCAATTGGGATTGCATTAAATTAATTATTTATTAGCTTACGTCAAATTCTTACATTTCATACCCATTATAAATTCATTAACGGATTATAAATTTTTATTCCTTCCAATATTAAATAACAAAATTGATTACATAACGCTGTTCTTATCCAACTATCATTAATTTTATACTAATACATCAATTTGTTCAATATCTATTCTTGTTACCTTATATTCAATTCATAGTCAAGTATGACATCAAAATTATTTTAGTAAATTTGAATTTCATTGAAATCGTTAATGATCAACTTTAATTCACATTGTTACGTTTTATATTTTTATTATAACATTTAAATTTATTTTTGTTAATTGGAATTTCCTTCCATTCATTTATTACTAACATTAATTAGCATTGTTTACCTTGCATTAACATTATTGCCTTAATTTACATTCAGTTACTATTAGTCAGTATATTATAGCATTGGTTAATTAAATGCTTACTTTTGATTACTTATTTTAAATTTTATACCCAAGTGCAACAATTAACACTATTTCTTTATTGGGATTTAACTCCAACTGTCAATAATTAACTTTTAAATTAACATTGCTACACTTCTTTTTAGCATTCATTTCATTATAAATTATAAAATTTTTATTTCTTTCTAAATTTAATTACAAAAATCTTATTAATTTAACCAATTTAATTATTGAATTTTACGGTTGTTACACTCTCCCGACTCAGAACTTTTCGTCCCCGAAAAGGAAGAGAAGAGAAAAGAGGAACTTTCAAAACATTATATTCATAACAATAAGTTTACAGAATTGGATAATTTAAATAAAATATATAGATTTATAAACAATTAAATCTTTTTATATTCAAATTAATAAAGTTGAGAAAACATGTTAAAAAATTTCAAAGTCCAAATTTATGGAAAATTTCGACAGAGTCTCCTTTGTGCGGAGAGGTTCGGGAGAAAATATAATATCAAATATAACAATATATAACATATACTTTCCAAAATAATATATATCCCAACACGGGAAAAACAATATAATAGCGCTATAAAACTGTAATCTGAAGACGTACCTATTTGTCGGGCAATTTACGCTTAATTATGAAACCAAAAGCAGTAGCAATTGCTTCCATAACCTGTATTCCACTAATATAATCCAGAAGATTTAATAATTATATAAAATGAAATATTTAAACTTGTTTCAAATAATAAAAAAACAATCAATACAAACAACAATCACTTTCAATCCCAACATACATCCATCATACAGAATCAACACAAATCAATTATTCATTTATATCAACAAATAAATAGTTGTTCGGGTTAAAAAACTTTAAATTGTACAGAATGGAAAATAAACTACTTAGTGCACCATTTACTCAACAGTCTTCGATGAAACTAAATATATTATTCATTCATCCAAACAATTTTTAAAGCGTCATTGCCCAAACAACCATAAACCCAACAAACAACAATTTCAAACAATGGATCAAGTTGATTTATATTAAACTCATTTTCATACATTTGTTGTTCGATTTCCGTTTCATTCGTATAATTATTTATCTTTTCGATTTACATTTTATTTCTTACCGTTTCATTTTCTTTTATTCATTTCTTACAAACTCTCATTTTCATTTATTCATTTACTTAAGTTTATAATCTTATACTTACAATACTTAATTCCTACTACCTTTATTACAGTAACATTTCAATTATAACTTAAGTTCACAAAAATTTCAACGTCAAATTCTTATTTATTAAAGAATTTCATTGGATACTTCTATTATTTCAACTTTTTACTTGTATAATATTCTATTACATTTTCTTATTAAACATTGTAACTTTTATTATTTGGTAAGTTATATATATATATATATATATGCTTTTAAGAATGCAATTCAAAGTTACCTAAGTTTATTTTCTTTCTTTAATTAATTCATTGTTCAATAATTTTATCTTTTGTCTTATAGGTTACAATTTCAACTTCCTTAAAATTTCATTTATAACTTAGCATTAAACTCTATTATTTCGTTTATAGGTTTCCATTATTAGTTAAATTCTGTTTCACTAAGGAAATTGAAACTATTAATTAATGGAAAATTTAGAATTAAATACTAGATTAAATTTCAAATCATCTTTAAAATAATAATAAATGTATACTTACAACTTATATCCAATTATATTTAAATAATTAAAAGTTTATATTTGGTTATCAAAATAAATCCGTAGTAAAACTACTATAGTGGCCTTCCCACTTCGAAACTCGAAAATGAATGTCGATGATGCGTGCACTCATCACCAAAATTATTTTCCAGCAACAGAGAGGGGAGTACAGAATTTATTTCTTTCAAAATTTCTTAAAAGCAATTCTTCCAAATTATTCTAAAATATTTATATCAGAAAGTACCTCTAAATAATATTATTATTATGTTTCAAAATCATTCAAAAGAATTTTCAAAACCTCGGAATTTACGTTCTAAATTTCCAGTTTTCATTTATTTTATTTTCTATCTCATTTCAACTATTATTTATAAATTTCATCACCTAACAACCAATATATTGCAACCAAATATATATCTTATTTATAAAATTTAATTTATATAAATATAAAATATAATAGGCAAAATTATTCCATTCACCTATATTCTAAACAAATATTGTGTCGGTCTGTCCTATTAATTGTTTAGAAATCCCTATTGATGTCATAGAGTCTCATGCATCAACCAGAATTTATAAATACAAAATGGAACAAATTAACATAATAAAAAAACTTTTTATAACACTAACAAATACGCTCTTATACACACACACACACGCACACACTCAGCGACTCATCACAGGGTATTACTACCCTATTGATAAAGAGTCAGACCCCACAACGCTAAGGTTTATCGGTAAACCAAAGCTCTTATACCAGATGTAACATCCCACATTTTTGTACGCTTTAAATCGACGACAAACCACACACGTCAGACTTAAACCATACAGAAGGGCGGATTGTTATGAAGTAAATAAGAAAAAGCAGAGAAAGAAAAAAAAATAGAATCTTGCAGCAGAACGATAAAATATTATAATCAAATAAATAGTTCATGAAGCTGTTTAACAAAATATTTGATTATACTTATACAATACATATCAGAGTTACACATACCAGAGAATAATCAACAATAATGCAGCGGAACAATGTGATGCAGTAGAATAATATAATAAATAATAGTAATACAATCTTCGTCTTCGCCCTCCAAAAGTAAGACCTTCCAAATCCTGAAATGCTCAGGCTGACCTGAGTGAATTGAAAAGACAAAACACTTGAGTCAGAACTAAAATATCGTATGTAAGTTAAATCAACAGGAATAAATATGAGTGGAACGGCGTCAGAGATGTTTACGGGATTTGACATCTCTGATCCAGTGTCTAACGTGAGTGCAGTAACTTAAGAGATGCTTGGGATACGCATCTCCTAAGGATCCTTTAAACTATTTACTATGTAGTAATATTTCGCTATTATAATGTAACGACCCGTATTTTTACGGATCGATATATCGTAGAATTATTAGGTCGTTGGTATTGTTTATGTCATCCATAGCTTAAGTCATATGGAAGCTAGCTCGTGTGGTGTTTAAGTCGTGGGAAGCTTGGGTCGTGTGACCGAGTTAAGGTAGTGACCGACCTATAGTTATAGTGCTTGACCGACTTAAGGTGGTTGCACGAGTTAAGGGGTAGCGACCTAGTAGTATTACGAGATAACGTGTTAAGTGATAGGTCGTGTACGAGTTACGAGTTAATGGGTTACGACCTAAAATGTTGCAGCGACCTTAAGGAGTTAGGTCGTAGGCGAGTTATGGCCTGATAGTTAAGTCGTAACGTTTTAGGTCGTAGCAATGTTATGTCGCATGAGTTTTAAGTCGGCAGTGTCCTTAGGCCGTTGGATGAGATGAGTCGTAGGTCGTAACTCGTGTGTAGCCGTTAGATCGTAGAAGAGCTTATGTGTTAGGTCGTAAGCTTTTAGGTCGGCACATCTGCTAAGTCGTACGAAGGCCTGAGTGTTAGGTCGGGTACCTGATGAGTCGTTATGAGGCATAGGTTGTTAGGTCATAAACGACCTAGTTAAGTCGCGGCATGTTGATCTGTTTTGTGTTAGGTCGGTAGGTTAGGCCGCTTGTAGTTAGGTCGTGTGTAATCGTTAGGTCGTTGGGTAGATAGGTCGGCAGCGACCTAAGTTAGGTCGGGGAAGATTTTTAGGTCGGCAACGACCTAAGACCGAGCGCGAGTTAAAATGCATGGACGACCTAAGGGGCGATTCGGCCTATAAATACGCGACCACTTGTGCACTTTTTGGCACCGGATTTTGAAGTGACGAAGTGCTGCCATTTTGAGACCTCGACTACAACATTTCTTCTTTTCTCTACTTTGATCTAGTGCTTACATCCATCCAAGATCGAAGATCAAGATCGAAGATCCAAGAGCTAAAGTTGAAGGTCTTCATCCAACGAAGCTAGATTTCATCGTTCGAAGCGAAATTTCACCGGATCAAGCTTGCGTCTTTGCTGTCCAGATCTGAAGTGTATTGCTTTTGGGTTGTTTTGGATATTCGGTGAGTGGTAGTTATCTCTCACGCAGACCCAAAGGAGTATATTAGATCGGTAGCTTGTTTATGTGTTAAAGATAGTGATTTCTTGCATTTAACTTAAGTCTGCATGTAGATCCATCATCTATGAAGTATTGAATACCCTTTTTGCTACATATTAACCTATACAAGTTTATTCATCAAATTTTAGAGACATTTGCCTATTATTCATGCTTGTTAGATTTGGACACTTTAATTGCGAAATTGCCATTATAGTTAATATTGCTTGTTAGATCTTGTTTGAATGTTTGATTGTTTCTATTGATGATTGATTTGATTGTTTCAAGTTAGCTAGTTGTTGATTTGGAACAAGATGGTCGAAGATGGTTCAAAAGCTAAGTGGAAAGGCTCTTGAATGGTGAAAGCTGCTTGTGGCATATGAAGCGGATGATGAAGCTCATATGGATGGATTCGAGGACTTTGCTATGATCAGAGGAAGCAAAGTATGATGATGATGATGGACTTTGCCATGATGCGATGAGGCGAAGCATGATGTTGAGATGGACTTTGCTAAGATGCGATAAAGCAAAGTATGATGTGAGATAGTCTTGGTCTAATCCAGGCGGGATCATTCCAAGCATGTTGATGACTCGATGATGCGGTTCGAGTTGGTTGATAATGGATGGCTCGAGAGGCGCTTGGGCTAGTATGAGAATAGTCGTCGAGGAGGATGACTAGGAGGCTGAGACTTCATCGTTGTTGAAGGTTCTAGCATGCTCAAAGCAAGAGTATGTTGGGTAGTTGCGAAAATTCCCAGGCACGGGCTGCGACGACGTGCTAGTACTCTGGGTAGTTGCGAAAATTCCTAGGCACGGGCTGCGACGACGTGCGGAGTTATGTCTAGAACCGGGGTTGCCATTAGCCCTTGACGGACGGCTGAAAGAATGTGCCGGTCATTCAATTAAAGGTGAAATCGAGGCACTGATAACAGTGATAGCCAGAGTCATGGATGTTTGGTCGTATCATCATTTGGTCTCAAGAGCGGTGTTTTCTGGGTGTTTATCTGATCTTGGTTTAGGCCTTGGGGGTTTGTATTTGGAAAACATCGACCTTGACTCGAGTGGTTATTGCTTTACTTTAGTTATCTGCTTTGCTATGCTTGCTTCTCCTTAGTGTGTGTTTGGGGACTATCACTGTAGAAGGAGGTGGAGTGGGATGGTTTGGGTTCCTATTCCTTTTTATCCCTTATGCTCTTTTGGTATGTTTGATAGTTGATTTACTGCTCACTAGGACTTTTGTCTGACTCAAGGTTTTATGTTCAACTCTTATTACCTTGGGCTATTCATCCATGTTGGGATGGGCAGACTAGGTAGCAGGTGACAGGTGCTGTTATTGGAGATCCATGCTGATGATGATGAAGATGAGCAGGAGGATTTTGCATATTATTTTCTTATTATATGTACTGGGTGTTCCGCTGCTGTATTTTTCTTTGAGTGCTTTGTAGTGAGGCTTGATGTATTGACTTTTCAGATGCTTGTATCAAACTATTACGAAGTCTATATGATGATTTTCTGTTATGGAGCTTCACTATATATTTCTCTATTGTATTTTTTATCCCTGCGCTGTGAGTTATATGATAGATTCTGCGATGTTTATTCTACCCTTGACGGTCACCCATGGCTGCCTGGCACGCCTTCAGCGCACTATTCCCTTGTTTCCGTGCGGGAGTCATGGGCGGTCGTCACATTTGGTATCAGAGCTTTGGTTAATCGATTTTACCCAACGCTCGCTGACGTAACTACGTAAGAGAGGCGTAATTGTATTTTGATGGATGATTACTATATATAATATAGTAGTTTAGAAGGATTTGAACTCCTTATGTAGTTGTTTCTCAAGATGTTCTAATCATTCCTTTTTGTAAATATTAAGGATGAGTCGAAGAGGGAGACCAGCTGCTAGAGAAAACCGTGCTACTGGGGAAGCTACTGATTATGGAGCTATGTTTGAAGCTATGATTACTTCTATCATGAGAAGGATACCAGCTCTAGGGCCATCAGTGGATGTTGGAGTTCAAGTTCAAGCTCCAAGACCGGTGGATTTTGCTAAGTTGTGTAAGGACTATACTGCTCTTGAAGGGAAGGTTTTCTTAGGGATAGAGTCAACCATTGAAGTCCAAAGATGGATAGATGCTTGTAGAAGGATCTTTGGTGACTTGGGAATTGATGATGCAACTAAGAGGAAGCTTGCATCGAGACAGCTTCAAGGAAGAGCTTCTGATTGGTGGAACTCTATCACCATTGATACTCCGGAGGAAGAAATTACTTGGGTACAGTTCCAAGCTAGATTTGAAGCTAAGTTTATTTCTACGGCTCAGAAGTCTGTCTTGTTCAAGAGGTTTGTGGAGCTCAAGCAAGGTGGAAGATCAGTTCTTGAGTATGTTTCTGAGTTTGAAGCTTTGTCCAAGTATGCTCGGTCATATATTGAATCTTATTATCAGAAGAATGAGAAGTTCATGACAGGCTTGGATAGTTATCTTGGGAGGCAGTTGGTGGATCATCTGGACGATCCGTTTGAGAAGCTTGTGGAGAAAGCTCTCAGGCACGAGAGTTTGTTTCCTAAGGAAGGATCTGTTGTTGCTGTGACCAGGGAGGAGTCTAAACCACAGCAGGGTGGAAACAAGAAGAGGAAGCAGCAACATCAGAAGGGTAAGAATGGCCAGAAGAAACCGAAGGGCGAAGTGACCTGCTACAATTGTCAGCAGAAGGGCCATCTCTCCAGGGATTGCAAGAATCCGAAGGCGCCGGCGAAGTGCCACAACTGCAACAAGCCAGGGCATTTCAGGAAGGATTGTCCGGAACCACAGAGGGACAAACAGATTGTGCAAGCTTATGCTTTGGGGGCTGTTCCATCATCTTCGAAAGCTCCTACTACTGAAGAGAAGGGGAAGAGTGTGGTGGTTCAAGGTACTCTTTCCATTTGTGGTGTTCCAGTTAGAGTGTTTTTTGATACTGGGGCGTCACATTCCTTTGTTTGTAATGAGTTGGTAGACCGGTTGGGTTTGGAACCGGACATTGTTGATAGACCATTGGTTGTGACTAATCCAGTTGGGGGTTCGTCTTGTTTGTGTATGCTATGCCGTGGTCTAGTTGTATCGAGTCATGATTGCTCTTTTGATTGTGATTGTTTTGTTCTGAACTTTGCGGGGTTCGGAATTATTTTGGGTATGGACTGGCTTAGGAAGTATGCGGCAAAGGTTGATTGTGAGAGATTGGAGGTGACAGTCGAGAATGTGGAGGGGCGAAAGGTTGTGATACGATGTAAGCATGAAGAAGGCGTCTTCATGAGCTTTATGTATTCGCTGGTTGTTCCACGGGATGGACTGTCATCGGTGCCAATCGTGAATGGATTCGAGGATGTCTTTGACGAGGTCAAAGGGTTACCGCCGCATAGAGAGATTGAGTTTCGTATTGATCTAGTAGAGGGAGCCAGACCCGTTGTGATGCCTCTTAGGCGGATGGCGCCTAGGGAACAGCAAGAGTTGAAGGTGCAAGTTGATGACCTTTTACGAAAAGGATTCATTCGGCGTAGTGTGTCCGAATGGGGTGCACCAGTTGTGTTCGCAACCAAAGCGGATGGATTATTGAGGTTGTGTGTGGATTATCATGAGCTGAATAAGGTAACTAAGAAGAACAAGTATCCATTGCCGAGAATAGATGACTTGTTTGATCAGCTTCACGAAGCTAAGGTGTTTTCTCAGATGGATATGGCAATGGGATTTCACCAGTTGAGAGTGGCGAAGGATAGTGTGCCGAAGACTGCTTTCAGGACACCATCCGGTTTTTATGAGTGGCTGGTAATGCCGTTTGGATTGACTAATGCACCAGCATATTTTGTGGATCTTATGAATAGAGTATTCAGAGATCAGTTGAATAAGTTCTTACTTGTGTTCGTGGATGATATTCTGATTTATTCCGGAACTGAAGAAGAGCACAAGACACATTTGCAGATTGTTATGGAAACCTTGCGGAAACATCAGCTGAAGGCTAAGTTTTCGAAGTGTCACTTCTGGAAGAGTGAAGTGAGGTTCTTAGGCCATGTTATTTCTGGAAATGGAATAGCGGTTGATCCCGCTAAGGTGGCAGCAATCCAGGATTGGATTAGACCTAAGAATGCATCTGATGTGAGAAGTTTTCTTGGATTAGCAGGATATTATCGTCGATTTATCAAAGACTTTTCCAAGATAGCTGCACCGTTAACAGGATTGACGAAGAAGAACCAAGTGTTCAGTTGGGATGCTAAGTGTGAGCAAGCTTTCGGAATCCTGAAAGAGCGACTGACGAGTGCTCCTGTTTTGACTATTCCAAGTGGGAATGATGAGATGGTGGTTTACACCTGTAACGACCCGTATTTTTACGGATCGAAGGGTCGTAGAATTGTTGTTCGTAAGTCTTAAGTCGAAAGTCTTAAGTCGTAAGTCTTAAGTCGTAAGTCTTAAGTCAAAAGTCTTAAGTCGTAAGTCTTAAGTCGAAAGTCTTAAGTCGAAAGTCTTAAGTCGTAAGTCGTAAGTCTTAAGTCGTAAGTCTTAAGTCGAAAGTCTTAAGTCGAAAGTCTTAAGTCGTAAGCCTTAGGTCGTAAGTCTTACGTCGTAAGCCTTAGGTCGTAAGCCTTAGGTCGTAAGCCTTACGTCGTAAGCCTTACGTCGTAAGCCTTAGGTCGTAAGCCTTACGTCGTAAGCCTTAGGTCGTAAGCCTTAAGTCGTAAGGCTTAAGTCGTAAGCCTTAAGTCGTAAGGCTTAAGTCGTAAGTCGTAAGTCTTAAGTCGTAAGTCTTAAGTCGTAAGTCTTAAGTCGTAAGTCGTGGGTCTTGATGAGTCGTGACCGACTTAAGGGGGCATACAAGTTAAGGATTTCAGCCTATAAATAGGAGTGCCTATGTTCATTTTTGGAATCCGGATTTTGAAGCGACGAAGTGCTGCCATTTTGAGAGCTCGACTACAACACTTCTTCACTTCTTTTCTCCACTTTAATCTTGTGCTTCCATTCATCTAGATTGAAGATCAAATCGAAGATCCAATAGTCAAAGTTGAAGGTCTACATCCATCGAAGAGAGATTTCATCGTTTGAAGGGAAATCTTGTCGGATCAAGCTAGATCCTTTGCTTTCCAGATCTGAAGTTGTTATCGTTTGAGGTGTTTAGGTGATTCGGTGAGTGGTAGTTACCTCTCACACGGACCCAAAGGAGTATATTGGATCGGTGGCTTGTTTATGTGTTAAAGATAGAGATTTCTTGCATTTTCCTTAAGTCTGCATGTAGATCCATTGTCTATGAAGCTTTGGATACCCATTTTGCTACATGTTAACTTATATAAGTTTATTTATCAAGTTTTTGAGATATTTGCTTATAATTCATACTTGTTAGATATGGACATTTTAATTACGAAATTGCCATTCTTGTATAATTGCTTATTAGATCTTGTTTGAATGTTTGACTTCTTGAATTAATGATTGATTTGATTGATAGATTGTTGCAAATTAGCTAATAGTTGATTTGGACAAGTTGGTCGAAGATGATTCAAAAGCTAAGTGGAGAGGCTCTTGAGTGGTGAAAGTAGCTTGTTGCATATGAAGAGGATGTTAAAGTTCATATGGATAGATTCGATGATGATGGACTTTGCTATGATGAGATAGCCTTGATTTAATCCAGACGGGATCATCCCAAGCATGTTGATAAATCGATGGTGCGGTTCGAGTTGGTTGATAATGGTGGGCTCGAGAGGCGCTTGGGCTAGTATGAGAATAGTCGTTGAGGAGGATAACTAGGAGGCTGAGATTTCATCGTTGTTGAAGGTTCTAGCATGCTCAAAGCAAGAGTACGTTGGGCAGATCCGATAGTCCCAACCACGGGCTGCGACGACGTGCTAGTACTCTGGGTAGTTGCGAAAATTCCTAGGCACGGGCTGCGATGACGTGCGGAGTTGTGTCTAGAACCGGGGTTGCCATTAGCCCTTGACTGACGGCTGAAAGAATGTGCCGGTCATTCAATTAACGATGGTATCAAGGCAATGATAACAATGATAGCTAGGGTCATGGATGTTTGGTTGTATTGTCACTCGGTCTCAAGAGCGATGTTTTGTGGGTGCTTATCTGATCTTGGTTTAGGCCTTGGTGGTTTGTACTTGGAAAACATCGACCTTGACTCGAGTGATAATTGATTTGCTTTAATTGTCTGCTTTGCTATGTTTGTTCTGCTTAGTGTGTTTGGGGGCTATCACTGTAGAAAGAGGTGGAGTGGGATGGTTGGGTTCCTATTCCTTTGTACCCTTTATACTCTTTTGGTATGTTTGATAGTTGATTTACTGCTCACTAAGACTTTTGTCTGACTCAAGGTTTTATGTTTAACTCTTATTACCTTGGGCTGTTCATCCATGTTGGGATGGGCAGACTAGGTAGCAGGTGACAGGTGCTGTTCTTAGTGACTAACGCTGTTGATGACGAAGACGAGCAGGAGGCTTTTGCATATTGTTTTCTTACTATATGTACTGGGTATTCCGCTATTTGTATGATTCTCTGAGTGTTATGTAGTGAGGCTTGATGTATTGGCTGTTCAGATGTTTGTATCAAATTGTTATGAGCTTATATGATGAGACCTCTGTTAGAGCTTCACTATGTATACTTTCTATTGTATTTTACCCATGCGCTATGAGTCATACGATAGACTATTTTGTGTTTACCTTATCCTAACGATCATCCGTGGCTGCCTGGCACACTTTACAGCGCGCTATTTCCTTGTATGGTGCGGGAGTCATGGGTGGTCGTCACAACACCGATGCATGTGGTACTGGACTTGGAGCAGTGCTAATGCAGAAGGATAAAGTTGTTGCGTATGCAAGTCGACAACTGAAGCCGCATGAAAGGAATTACCCGACTCATGATTTAGAGTTAGCGGCGATTGTTTTTTCTCTGAAGATGTGGAGACATTATCTATTGGGAGTTCGATTCGAGTTGTTTACAGATCATAAGTCGTTGAAGTATCTTTTCTCCCGGAAGGATTTGAATCTTCGGCAGCAACGATGGCTAGAGTTTTTAGCATCATATGATTTCGGTATAGCCTATACTCCGGGAAAAGGTAACGCAGTAGCTGATGCGTTGAGTCGAAGACATGCAGGATTGGAAGCCATGTTTTCAGAATGGAAGAGTCTCGAGTATTTGGCTGGATTTGACTTCAGGCCTAGATGTGAATTGGAACCTAAAATGTTGGCAAACTTATCTATAAGACCCACTTTAGTGGAAAGAATTGGCAAGAGCCAAAAGCGAGACGATAAGCTTGTCAAGATTATCCGTGATTTGGAATCTGGATTGGACCCAGAGAAGGATAAAGGATTCGAGGTCGATCGAGAGGGTTGGCTTCAAAAACAAGGACGACTAGTTGTTCCCGATATAGATGAATTGAGAGATGAAGTTCTGAGGGAAAGTCATCACTCGAAGTTGACAATTCATCCAGGTGGAAATAAGATGTATCGGGACATGAAGAGAACCTATTACTGGGAAGGTATGAAGAAGGATATTGGAAATTTTATTTCCAAATGCCTGAACTGTCAGTTGGTAAAAGCTGAACAGAAGAAGCCAAGTGGATTGCTTCAGCCATTAGAAGTTCCTACGTGGAAGTGGGAGCAAATATAGATGGATTTTATCGATGGTTTACCTAGAACCAGAACAGGAAATGAAGGGATTTGGGTCATTGTAGATCGATTGACCAAGAGTGCAAGATTCATTCCTGTTCGATCAACTAGGACTGCATCGAAGTTCGCTGAATTGTATGTTAAGTGGATAGTTCGATTCCATGGTATTCCGAAGAGTATAGTGAGCGATCGAGACTCATTGTTCACTAGTGGATTTTGGAAGAGCTTCCAGGAAGTTTTGGGAACCGAGTTGTGTTTGAGTACAGCTTATCATCCTCAAACAGATGGTCAGACTGAAAGAGTCAACCGAGTTTTGGAAGATCTCCTCAGAGCATGTGTTTTGGATTTCGGAGGATCGTGGGAAGATCATCTTCATTTGGTGGAGTTTGCATACAATAACAGTTACCAGTCAAGCATTGGAATGGCACCATATGAAGCATTGTATGGAAGACCGTGTAACTCTCCGACATGTTGGTTGGAAACCGGAGAAAAACTGATACTTGGGCCAGAGATGATTCGTCAGACTTCGGATTGTATAGAGATCATTCGACAACGAATGAAGGCAGCCCAGGACCGTCAGAAAAGTTATGCTGATAAGCGTTGTAAGGATTTGGAATTCGACGTAGGTTATATGGTTTTTGTGAAGATTTCTCCTCTGAAGAATGTTATTCGATTCGGGAAGAAAGGGAAGTTGACACCGAGATTTGTTGGACCAATCCCGATCATCGAGCGAATTGGAAAGCTCGCTTATAGATTGGAGTTACCAGAAAAGATGGCGGGTGTGCATAATGTTTTTCATGTATCTTATCTACGGAAGTATGTACACGACTCGAATACAGTGGTTTCTGCTGATAGCCGTGAAGATTTGGAGGTTGATCCAGTTGTTAGAAGACCTCGTAAGCCGCTTCGTGTTGTTGAAACCGACACGAAACAGCTTAGGAGGAAGACGATTACGTTGCTCAAGGTACAATGGAGTGATGATGTTAACGAGTGTACATAGGAGGAGGAAGAGAGGATGAAGGCAGCTCATCTTGAACTCTTCGAGGTATGGCCCTATGGTGTCGTGACATCTCATGAATTTGTAGCTTGTTCTAATTTCAGAATTCTGCATGCTAGGCTAGTAATTGGATGCATGGTTTGTTGATTGCTATGGATGGTAGGCAAGCAGAATAGTTTTGGTTTCTCTTGTTTGTTTGGAATTTCGGGGGCGAAATTCCTAAGGGGGAGAGAATGTAACGACCCGTATTTTTACGGATCGATATATCGTAGAATTATTAGGTCGTTTGTATTGTTTATGTCATCCATATCTTAAGTCGTATGGAAGCTAGCTCGTGTGGTGTTTAAGTCGTGGGAAGCTTGGGTCGTGTGACCGAGTTAAGGTAGTGACCGACCTATAGTTATAGTGCTTGACCGACTTAAGGTGGTTGCACGAGTTAAGGGGTAGCGACCTAGTAGTATTACGAGATAACGTGTTAAGTGATAGGTCGTGTACGAGTTACGAGTTAATGGGTTACGACCTAAAATGTTGCAGCGACCTTAAGGAGTTAGGTCGTAGGCGAGTTATGGCCTGATAGTTAAGTCGTAACGTTTTAGGTCGTAGCAATGTTATGTCGCATGAGTTTTAAGTCGACAGTGTCCTTAGGTCGTTGGATGAGATGAGTCGTAGGTCGTAACTCGTGTGTAGCCGTTAGATCGTAGAAGAGCTTATGTGTTAGGCCGTAAGCTTTTAGGTCGGCACATCTGCTAAGTTGTACGAAGGCCTGAGTGTTAGGTCGGGTACATGATGAGTCGTGAGTCGTTATGAGGCATAGGTTGTTAGGTCGTAAACGACCTAGTTAAGTCGCGGCATGTTGATCTGTTTTGTGTTAGGTCGGTAGGTTAGGCCGCTTGTAGTTAGGTCGGGTGTAATCGTTAGGTCGTTGGGTAGATAGGTCGGCAGCGACCTAAGTTAGGTCGGGGAAGATTTTTAGGTCGGGGAAGATTTTTAGGTCGGCAACGACCTAAGACCGAGCGCGAGTTAAAATGCATGGACGACCTAAGGGGCGATTCGGCCTATAAATACGCGACCACTTGTGCACTTTTTGACACCGGATTTTGAAGCGACGAAGTGCTGCCATTTTGAGAGCTCGACTACAACATTTCTTCTTTTCTCTACTTTGATCTAGTGCTTACATCCATCCAAGATCGAAGATCAAGATCGAAGATCCAAGAGCTAAAGTTGAAGATCTTCATCCAACGAAGCTAGATTTCATCGTTCGAAGCGGAATTTCACCGGATCAAGCTTGCGTCTTTGCTGTCCAGATCTGAAGTGTGTTGCTTTTGGGTTGTTTTGGATATTCGGTGAGTGGTAGTTATCTCTCACGCAGACCCAAAGGAGTATATTGGATCGGTGGCTTGTTTATGTGTTAAAGATAGTGATTTCTTGCATTTTACTTAAGTCTGTATGTAGATCCATCATCTATGAAGTATTGAATACCCTTTTTGCTACAAATTAACCTATACAAGTTTATTCATCAAATTTTAGAGACATTTGCCTATTATTCATGCTTGTTAGATTTGGACACTTTAATTGCGAAATTGCCATTATAGTTAATATTGCTTGTTAGATCTTGTTTAAATGTTTGATTGTTTCTATTGATGATTGATTTGATTGTTTCAAGTTAGCTAGTTGTTGATTTGGAACAAGATGGTCGAAGATGGTTCAAAAGCTAAGTGGAAAGGCTCTTGAATGGTGAAAGCTGCTTGTGGCATATGAAGCGGATGATGAAGCTCATATGGATGGATTCGAGGA
Organism: Allium cepa; assembly: GCA_030765085.1. Classification (NCBI taxonomy): domain Eukaryota; kingdom Viridiplantae; phylum Streptophyta; class Magnoliopsida; order Asparagales; family Amaryllidaceae; genus Allium; species Allium cepa. The sequence continues at coordinate 179,021,413 of CM060946.1, forward strand.
CTTTGCTATGATCAGAGGAAGCAAAGTATGATGATGATGATGGACTTTGCCATGATGCGATGAGGCGAAGCATGATGTTGAGATGGACTTTGCTAAGATGCGATGAAGCAAAGTATGATGTGAGATAGTCTTGGTCTAATCCAGGCAGGATCATTCCAAGCATGTTGATGACTCGATGATGCGGTTCGAGTTGGTTGATAATGGATGGCTCGAGAGGCGCTTGGGCTAGTATGAGAATAGTCGTCGAGGAGGATGACTAGGAGGCTGAGACTTCATCGTTGTTGAAGGTTCTAGCATGCTCAAAGCAAGAGTACGTTGGGTAGTTGCGAAAATTCCCAGGCACGGGCTGCGACGACGTGCTAGTACTCTGGGTAGTTGCGAAAATTCCTAGGCACGGGCTGCGACGACGTGCGGAGTTATGTCTAGAACCGGGGTTTCCATTAGCCCTTGACGGACGGCTGAAAGAATGTGCCGGTCATTCAATTAACGGTGAAATCGAGGCACTGATAACAGTGATAGCCAGAGTCATGGATGTTTGGTTGTATCATCATTCGGTCTCAAGAGCGGTGTTTTCTGGCTGTTTATTTGATCTTGGTTTAGGCTTTGGGGGTTTGTATTTGGAAAACATCGACCTTGACTCGAGTGGTTATTGCTTTACTTTAGTTATCTGCTTTGCTATGCTTGCTTCTCCTTAGTGTGTGTCTGGGGACTATCACCGTAGAAGGAGGTGGAGTGGGATGGTTTGGGTTCCTATTCCTTTTTATCCCTTATGCTCTTTTGGTATGTTTGATAGTTGATTTACTACTCACTAGGACTTTTGTCTGACTCAAGGTTTTATGTTCAACTCTTATTACCTTGGGCTGTTCATCCATGTTGGGATGGGCAGACTAGGTAGCAGGTGACAGGTGCTGTTATTGGAGATCCATGCTGATGATGATGAAGATGAGCAGGAGGCTTTTGCATATTATTTTCTTATTATATGTACTGGGTGTTCCGCTGCTGTATTTTTCTTTGAGTGCTTTGTAGTGAGGCTTGATGTATTGACTTTTCAGATGCTTGTATCAAACTATTACGAAGTCTATACGATGATTTTCTGTTATGGAGCTTCACTATATATTTCTCTATTGTATTTTTTATCCCTGCGCTGTGAGTTATACGATAGATTCTGCGATGTTTATTTTACCCTTGACGGTCACCCATGGCTGCCTGGCACACCTTCAGCGCACTATTCCCTTGTTTCCGTGCGGGAGTCATGGGCGGTCGTCACATATAACAATGTCTATAGTAAAATAAACTTACTTTTAAATAGCGTTAAGGGGTTACCCATATAGCCCTTACCACGTAATAGTTCCAGTAGTCCATCCAATATCATGGTCCCTCCTGATCGGGAAGCCACCAGAGGATACCACACAGGCTATGGGAGAAAACCAAACTCGTACAAGGCGCAATAGGGTAGGTGACACGGCACAATTAAGCAATGCATGGGTAGATATACCAATTACGCTTCCGGACCGGTGGTAGCGCGTAGCAGCTACACCCTCCACCTCGAGCCACACCCCCAAATCAATCAAAAGTGGCCACCGAATCAATCCAAAGTCAGAGTATAATATCGAAGGGATGTGTCCGATAAAAGTTGCTACCTTCTTAGCCCGTCAATCGCCCCTGTTTTAGCCACCTTATGCCAACTCACGGGAGTCGGGTCCACGTATTTACCTCAAAGGAAACGCTGCCACCATCCAACTTCATTCTGGAATCTCCACCGCATACACTGTTGTTAAAGTGGTTTCCGGAGTTGGCAGAGAGTTTGACAACTTTTGGATCCCGGTCTCTTTAACAACCAAACGTTATTATAACACAAAGGTCATTTTAAAATAATCATACTTCAAAACCAGATTATAATATCCATTTCAAAACCATATAAATACGATATCATTTCCGTTTTAAAAACCCAAATCAATATGATATCATTTTGACAAAACCCAAATCAATATAATATCGTTTTATTTCAAATATACTCTTTTTCCAAAATCATAGCACTTTCTAATTTATATACTTCGAACCCAAAACCACTTGAAATATAATACTTCCAAATTATAATATTTGAAACTCAAACTTTGAAACAAAACTACGCCACTTAAATGGCTTAAATATTAAATTACTTTTATAATAAATAACTTCTTCAATTTCACAAATCAAATTCCAAATACAGATTCGAACCCCCAAATAACCATTTTAATTTCCATATATTTCAAAGCTTTAAATATTCCACCATTTCAAAACTAATTCTTTGATAATTCCAATTCTATCAATTACTATTATTTAGATTTGGAATGTTTACTTAATAAATCAAATATCATTTAAGTAAAACCTTTAAACTTCAAACAAATGGATATTCTTTCAATTTGACTAACTTGATATATCCATTTAAATCAACTCGATATCTATTTAAATCACTCTAAACCAAAATCCAGTTATAAAAATTATACCCTTTAAATCTCAATTTTTATTTAAATTTCACATCAATTTTATTCGAGAACAATTCTTGAACATTTTAATCCAAATCATATTCATATTTATCCTCCAACCTTATTTTTTTATTTAAGTCATTAAAGACTCTGTATACAATAAAATTTGAACAGATACTTTACCATATTATACAAAAGCAATCAAACTTAATTATTAAACTTGTTTTCATTAAACAAATTAATACATAGCTCAAATTCAAGAATTTAACTATATATAAAAAAATATTTATGTAATATCAAAAATCAATACTTATTAAACCGTATATTTCTATCCAAACCCATAGAAATCATTTTAAAATATTTATGTATATATATATACCGATGGTGCCTGTATATAATTTTCTATCCTATGGTCAAGTGATACGGATATTTATCATTTCAATCCGTAATTTAAAATAAAATAACGGTTATAAATCATTTCAAACCTCAGTCCCGAATGAAATAAAATGCATAACAACTTGTAGTCTATAACAACATAAAAAAACAGCATCCATTCACCCAATATCAATCATCAACCATTTATCACAAACATCATCCAATTCAAACAATAACAACAATATAGAATAGAAATAAATAACAAGTAATTATTGGCTGTTTATATTCAATAATAAATTAATTGAACTGGCAGTTTATATGCAATAATAAATTGAATAACAATTTAATTCAACATCTTCAATTTAACTGGAATGGTGATAAAAATATACCAAACAGCAATAAATAAATATCTAATCACATCAGAAATTAATTTAACACACATTAGAAATTTTAGAAGTTATGAGTGGGTTAAAACACTCACTTTTTGAATTTAAATTGAATTTAAATCCAATTTAAACCTAAAAATTGACCAGTCTCAAAATTCTTCCAAACTAGCGCCAAAATGTCTGGAATTCCAATACGAACGTAGCAGAAAAAACCGCGCGTGAAACGGACCTCATTTGTGAGAGTTATGTCGATTAGAAGATTTGAAATTGAAAATAAAATAAAATAAAATAAAGATAACTCTTCACCTGCCACGTCATCATTCTTCTCAATGCACGAGAAACGTTCCAGAACGCACGCAACTCATACCCGAACAACCCTAGCCGCCTCCATCATCGGGCCATTGAGTCGCCTAGGGCTGCCTACGCTAAGCCGCGAGTCGCCTGTAGCTTCCCCCACGACCATCGAGTCGACCACGGCCAATGCGCGATCCCAATAAATCATCGGCCTCCGCCCCTAACACTTGCCCTAATTGAATTATCGATGATGATCCAACCATTGATTTCCCAAATGAACACCACGGATGACTCCCCCTCGACCATGTCCACAGCCTAGTGCCTCCAATCAGACGATCGGCCGATGATTGATGAAGATGCGATGAACGGCCTTGAGCAATTTACCCAATTCCAGCAACCCATATTGAAAAATTCTTTCAAATCTAAGATGCGATCATTGAGAGCTTTAGATTGATATAAAATTTGATGTTGTTTGAGGAGTTTGAATTTTTGGCTTTGGATTTGATTTGGAATTGGATTTGGTAGTGAGAATTTGTTTGTCTACCATTGAGGAGTAGATATAGATGAATTCTACGTACAGACAAATGAGAAATAGAGGTAAGCTAGGGTTTATAACATGGTATTTATAGACAAAGCAAAAATAGAATGGATCGGATCGATTGGATATACACGTTGAACGATAAGTCGCCCGAAAATCCCGTTTCGACTCCGGAACGAAATTGGTTCAACCCATATATCAAAGTAGATGTTTTAAAATATTTTAAACGCGATGGAATAGGTTCCATGTCCAAATTCCATCGTATGAAGAAGTTATGATAAAATCAATTTTTTTCAAATTGATATCAATTTCGTTGATTTCTAGGTGTTTCAAGTCCGTACGATCAACCGATAAGTCTGATCGCTACGAAACTTGAAATCCTACAATAATTCACCGTTACGGATCCGATGAAGCTTGTTTCATTGAAATCCGAGTCAGTGGCCAAAATGGCTATTTTTACATTAAATAAATAAATACATTAATTAACTAATTAAATAAAATTCTTAATTTCAATTCTTTAATTGACAAATTACATCAACTTTGATTTCTCAATCTTTTATAATGATTTAAACAAATTAAAATATCAATTTAGAGTCGATAAATTTGTCAATTTAAGTATTAACCTCAATCCCATTAAATTCAAAATTATAAATCAAATTTCCAAAAATTCTATTTAGTTTATTTTTCATTCTTTATTTCAATTTATTATTATCAAACGGATGAGATTAACAATGGATTCAAAATCCATTACATTAATATTCTCACATTTTATCTAAATTCGCATTTATGTAACATTTAATTTTTTAATTTTATTTGATTGCAATTTATCGTATTATCATAAATTAAATTCCAATATATTGATAAAACTTTATTTCCATTCCTTTTTTTAAACCAACTGTCATATTATAAATAAAATTGACATTATTTCCAACTATTTCCTTAATTTATACTAATATAATATTGAATTGAGATTCATTGCAATTGATTACAAATTTTGATTTAATGGACTAAATAAATGATTACTTTATAATAATTGTTGCCACCAACTCTTAATCATATTTATATAAGTTATCATTTCCAACAATTACATACAGAACGTTGATTTTATTCAATTACTATTTATTATTATTACTTCATTGATTAATTCAATTTTTGCGTTTTTTTCTTATATTTAATTTATTACCAAATATTCCTATTTACAATCAATTATAACCCTGCAATTGCTTCAATCAACTGGGATTGCATTAAATTAATTAATTATTAGCTTATATCAACATTCTTACATTTCATACCCATTATAAATTCATTAATGGATTACAAATTTTTATTCCTTCCAATATTAAATAACAAAATTGATTACATAACGCTGTTCTTATCCAACTATCATTAATTTTATACTAATTCATCAATTTGTTCAATATCTACTCTTGTTTCCTTATATTCAATTCATAGTCAAGTATGACATCAAAATTATTTTAGTAAATTGGAATTTCATTGAAATCGTTAACGATCGTTACGTTTTATATTTTTATTATAACATTTAAATTTATTTTCATTAATTGGAATTTCCTTCCATTCATTTATTATTAACTTTAGTTAGCATTGTTTACCTAGAATTAACATTATTGCCTTAATTTACATTCAGTTACTATTAATCAATATATTATTGCATTGGTCAATTAATGCTTGCTTTTAATTACTTATTTTAAATTTTATACCTAAATGCAACAACTAGCACTATTTCTTTATTGGGATTTCGCTCCAATTGTCAATAATTAACTTTTAAATTACCATTGCTACACTTCTTTTTAACATTCATTTCATTATAAATAATAAAAAATTTATTTCTTCCTAAATTTAATTACAAAATCTTATTAATTTAACCAATTTACTTATGGAATTTTATGGGTCGTTACAAGAATGAAAGAGAAGAGAAAATACGAGAAATAGTTTTCTTAAATTTCATTGGTTTACCCCCTATTTATAGAGAAACAACAATCATGTCCATTCGCGAAGAGATAAAGCGACTTTCATTCATACTATGAATATTGATGATTCGGTCCATATGTCGGCATACACTATGGGGATATGTCAACATACCTTTTGTAATTTCGAAAAACATTTTATAAAAATTATTTTAAAATAATTAGGTTTGTGAAATATTTTGGTGCATAGTAAAATCAATTAAACATAGTTTATCCGCATTTCAATTAAATCAAACTTAATAATACTTTATAAAATTATGTTTAGTATATTTTAAGTATATAAATAATTTTAAATATAAATAATAAACTATAAATGAGTAAATTTAAAACCAAAGTTATAATATATATTATAATATACTTATAAATATTTAGGAAGCTTTAAAACAAAAATTATAACAAAGTATAATATTCAAAATATATTTTAAAACATTTTAAAAGATTAATTTTTCATGGTATAATAAAATCAAAACGTAGAAATAATTTAAAGGCTGTTTTGAAAAATTATTATGAAAACATAATTCTCATAAAAATCTATTGTTGAATTTAAAGCTATTTGAAACTGAAAATCCATCGAAAAGGAAAAATATAGAAAGAGAGAGAGAGAGATCAAAGAAGTGCAATTAGGTTTTTAACAAAAATTCTACGACTCTATAACTTATCTGGGAAATCTTATATTCTTCAATACTCATGACTCTTCATTCTCTAACTCTTGAATCTCTATATCAGCTGATTGAATCTTCACTTAATGCTCTATAGTCTTCTTAATTAATATAACCTAATAACCTGCACTTTATACTATGTATAACTTGATTAAACATTAGTATCTATATTTCATATAATGTTATCTATATTTTATAAAATTTTATATGTTTGTTGTCATCAAAACCAGTGCCTAAGGTATGAAAAATGAGATAGTGAATTGAGTATTAGAAGGCTTACTTTGGATATGTATTATGGATTTTGGAGGCTTTTGGGAAGATCACTTGCTGTTAGTATAATTTGCATACAATAATAGCTATCAGACAAGTATTGGGATGGCACTATTTGATGCATTATACAGAATGCCTTGTAGATCATCATCTTATTGGTAGGACACTACAAAAAGAGTCATTCTCGGGCCCAACATGATAAGGGAGACTTCAGAGAAAATAGACTTGATACGTAGAAGATCATATAGGATAGTTACAAATCTTATGTTGATGGGAGATGCACATAATTGAAGTTTGTAGTGGGAAACATGGTATTTATGAAGGTCTCACCACTTAGATATGTCATGATGTTTGGTAATTCAAGGAAGTTAGCACCAATGTTTAGAGGGCCTTATCTGATCACAGGTAGAGTAAGGAGTTAGCCCACAAGGTGGATCTTCTTGAAAATTGGGTAGGAATTAACAATGTTTTTCATGTATAATACATGCGGAAGTGTCTATACGATCCAACAGCTATGGTCGAGCCAAATTGGTTAGAAGAGGTGATGATGGAAATGGAGTCACTTGTTTACCATGCACCTACCCACATCATTGAGCATTGAACAAAGAGATTCCATAATAAAGTCATTAAACTGGTTAAGGTACGATCCATTTGAAATTATATGGGAGTCAAAGGAAAAGATCAGAGATACCCATCTAGAGCTCTTTTCTTGTACGTTTCCATTTTAGTCAACATAATCACTTAACAATTAGGTTTTAGCTTAGTGTACCTCATAGGTAGGGATGTTTAGATGCTAGGAAGGGTTGTGAACATATCAGTAGGGCATGTTTCGGATGATGGTTGCTAATGGATGTATTTATTAAGTTAATTATTGCATATATGTGCTAATATACTTTGGTTAGCCTACATCATTTAATAATCCTGAATTTTGTGATTTATTTTAATTGTTTATTTTGATTATTTTATTTGAATTTCCTAAAATGGACAAATTTTGTTATTTTAAATATAATTTTTGATTTTGTGTGAATTATAATTTCAAACCTGAATAAATGGAATATTTTCCAAAAATGTGTATTTTGGTCAATATGGTCAAACTTTGACTTTTAAATTTAAAATTTCAATTTTTAATTTTTGAATTTTATCTTTTATTATGAAAAAAAATTAAATTTCACGAATACTGCTTTTTGTTTCATTGAAATCCGATTAATATTGTGAAAGTTATGCTTTTTACAATATTGTATGTAAATTGTTTTATTTAACAAAATTGTTTATTTTAGTTTATATAAATAATATTTTTGTTTGATATATCATTTTCTAATTTGTGTAACATAACATGATAAATATATATATTATTTTTAAAACATTTTTAAACTATAGTTATAATTTTTCAAATGTTTATCGTATATTGTTTATATTTTTAATGCTATTTTCAATTGTTAAACTATTTTATTATTTATTTTATATTTTTCCCTAAAATTATTTATTTATTTTTATTTTTCACTTTATTTTTTTCAGCCTTTTATTTTTATTTACTGAAATTTATTTAGGTTATTGTAATTAAAAGAAATTGGAAATCAGATAGACAAAACCTTTCATTTTCCATTGACTTTTCATATACTTGCCCTTCCATTTCCAATTGCCTTTTCATTTGAGTTTAGCTGTCTATTCTTCTATGCATTGTCGTATGTTTTCTATTGTCATTCACGTGAGAAACATTTCTTCCCGTCAAAAAAAACTCACGGCCAAGCTTAGAAAAAAGAAAAAAAATGTTAATGGCTTCTTCCCTTATCTCCTTTTCTTTTCTCTTCTTTTTTTCAAATTTTTCCCTTTCCTCTTCTTGCTTTGCTCGGCCTAGCTCTCCACTCCATCAGCTCCGCCATCACCTCCTCCATCTACAGTAGCCATCAGCCCTTCCTATGACCAAAAATCAAGCCGTTCCATTTGTTGAAGCGAGCACCACTTTACGCAAAATCCTTCCAAACATGCCTAGAAATCACCATCCCCTTCCTATTTCACTTTGGCCACCCCCTTAGCCACCACCACCAGCAAGTTCACCTCCTTTAGCTGCAACTCCAACCATCACCTGACATGTCCAGACCTGACCTAAGCATGGACGAACCCATGGGATGACCAAGCCGAGCCAAAAGTTGAACCAAACCTCACTTATTTGCCTCGACCTTTTGTATACTTCATTTTGCAACTCTCCCACCTCTTCACACTCATGTAGTTGTGAGTTTTGATGTCGTATCTGACCCAAACCTGAGCTATGTCACATCATGGCTGAGCTAAAGCATCCCTAGACCAAGCATTGGTGTGGTAAAAGCAAGGTCTAACTATTTTGTCCATTGTTGCATTTTAAATTCAAATTGTTTCAATGTGTTTTGTGTTAAAAATATTTATATATTTTTTCTTGTTTGTTTCGTTTTGGTTGTTGATACAAGATCATATCTTGCCTCTCTCCACTCACTTGAAACCATAATCGTGATGTGTCGTGTCGTATCGTGCTTTCTGGATTTATTCGGTGTGTTTTGATTTGCTATCTCCAGCTTAAAGGTGAGTAATCACGCCTGAGATACATACTTATATAAACTGTGAATTGACAACAAGTGAATCTGTAGAAATTCTTATATCATGTTATGCCTGCCTGTGATATGAAATATATGATGTTAACCCTATTTATAAACCTGTCACGTCATCTAATACTACTATATGTTGTCATGCTGTTTATTTCATTCTGTTCTCACACTGCAAGTTCCCTGTAGAATAGAATCACTATGGGTTGAAATGATACATACTCGAATGGACTTTAGAATAAGGAAAAATCGTTATGCCCTGAAATGATAGGCCTGGACGGTTTTTATTTATTTTATTTAACTTGGGATTGCGGGTTTGAAATGATAGAACCTGGATTTTTCTTTGTAAATTATGGATTGAAATGATATATTATCCGTATCACTTGACCTAGGTTAGAATATTATGCGGACCCGTGTTTATTTTATATATATTTTTCTAAATTTTTTTAAAGTATTTCAAAAATATAAATTTATGATATTTTAATTTAAATTTAATTAAAAATGATTTTTATAAAGTATTAATGATTTTCCTACAAGTTAAAATGTGAAACAAATGAATGGTTAAGTGGAAATTTGGAATATAACTAAATTTTGAAATTTGTAATTTTGTTTGTCACTACCCGTCTTTCTATCACCAGAAAAACACATCATGATCTAAGGAAGAAAGGGATAGAAGAAGAAAAGATAGGAAAAGAAGAAACTCAACAACATCAGATACTCACAGCGGAACGAATGAAATATAATATATCACATAAAATATTACATAATATCATATTACAATCAGGGTACACAACTTATACATTCATATTAGGCAGTTATAAACATCTATTTAACTATACAACTCAAGATATCACAAGATTCAGACACAACATAAATACAGCGGAACCATTATATATCTACACGCTGAAGCCTCCTGCTCCAATTCTCCTCCAGAATTCGTCAAAGCTAACCTGACTCCCTCGACTACTCATACATAATATGAGTACCCAAGAGTTTAATAAAACAGAAAATAAGCACTCGGGTCAGACAGGGGTTTGGTGTGAGTAAAGGGGTTAAAATTGCTTAACTTTAGAAAATCCTTTGAAAAGAAAGGCATCACGTAAGACTTCCCACATATAAACATGGAAAAGTTTTTACCTTACGCTAACCAAAACATTTGATAGGAAATCCAATGATATATAATAGTGTTTGGGGTTTTCAAGTAAATAAGAAATAGCCGAAATTGTTACATGATTAAATTCCAGCTACTAGCCACAAAAGTGGGTAATACAATTAAAACCGTAGGGTCTCGTAGGAAGAATGGGTTTCCATCAATGGCAGGGCTACTGGAGTAACGCCTATCATAGTACGTGGCATAGATCACCGTACCGAGGAGCCACCCTAACTCCCCTGCAACAGAAGGCCGGAACCATCCCTTACTGGACAGTCCCGAACAAGACCACCGCGTGGTTGGTGCGACCAACCACACACTAAGCCGAAAAAGAAAGGGACCACTAGACAGGGGTAAATCTCGTCCTACTTGGGCGTGACCCACTTAACCTTTCTGCACCTCCCCTGTTTTAGCCATTCCCGGTTGATGAGGCTTGAGGCTGCGATTACCTTCATAGAACACATCTATCTTAGAGTGCTCATCGTCCATCTGACGATGTTCTAAAAGCATTCAATTCATACAAGTTCGTTCCGGGTTCGAACGAAACCGAAGGCACTATCTCGTTGCACTCATTGTGGAATCACCCTCAGAGTCAACGGCCATAGCCCTTGCACTCTGAATCACCATCTCAAACCTGAAAGTACTATTTCCGTTAAATTCATCTCGGAATCACCCTCAGAGTTATACTGACGAATAGTTCTTACACTTCGAGTCTTCACTTGAAATCCACTTGGATTCACGACCTAACGTTTATTTTGGATCGATGTGGTTTTCAGATATCCAAATATGGAAAACCGATCCCGGTATCATCGTACCCAAATGCCATTTTAATGTCCAAAGTTGTTTAACAGTTTAAACATTTAACTTATATTCAGGATAACATAAACAGATTGATGAATCACATTATCACAATAGATAATTCATATTAACCGATCATCTCACAAAACAGCATATCACATATCAGAGATATCACACCCAATTCATCCAACGTCATTCAAACATCCAATATCAATCATCCATAAGCAGGTTTGATTAACTCTTAATCAATTTAATTAACCATTAATTAAATTAATTACTATCCTTTAATCACTTGGATTATCTTAATCCTACTTCATTAATTTATTACAAATTAATTTATTAATCATCTCTTAATGATCTTCCTTAATTAATCTTCCTTTATTAATTATCTTATAATTACCTTCAAGTAATTAGCCTTTAATTCTTTAATTAATTCCACAAATTAAATATCCTTGACCATATACAGTAATTAACCTTTAATTACTATCATTAATTACATTAATTAATGATCCTTCATTTGCTTTCATTAATTAATCAACTATGATTAACTACATTAATCCTTTATTAATTATAATTAATTATACTTTAGTTAATCACTTATTCATCAGCCTTGATTAATTTCATTAATTATATTAACTAATGATGCTTATTAATTAATTAACCCTTTGATTAATCAAATAATTAATTAGTAATTAACCATTTCATTAATTAGTCTTAGTTAATCATAATCAATAATTAACATACTTGTAATTACTTATCTTAATTAATTAACTTCTTAATTAATTATATTAACCCTTCGATTACTTATACTAATTAATTAATCTTTAATTACTTTATTAAGAAATTATTAATTAATTACATAAATTAATAATCCTTAATTAATTACTTTATTAATTAATCACATTTTTAATTAATTACACTTAGTAATTAATCTTAAATTAAACGCATTCATTATTAATTAATCATATTAATTAATTAACTAAATTAACTAAGTTATTAACCTTTAATTACTTCCATTAAGTAATTATCTTTTAATTACTTTCGTTAGTTAATTATTCTCTAAATTAGTTACCTTAACAAGTAATTAATCCCATCATTAATTAACCTTAATTCTTTAATAAATTATTCACTCTTTAATTAATTAACTTCAAATCAATTAATTTAATTAATCCTTTAATTAATAACATCAAGTGATTATCGCATAATCACTTCACTCAATTACTTCCATAAGCAATTTCCCACTAATTACTTCCATAAGTAATTTCCCTTCTTAATTACATTCAGTAATATCCATTAATTACTTCATTAAGTAATTACTCTTAATTGATTCATAATTAAGTGATTATTTAAAATTAAACAAACAATTAACTAATCATTTAAAATTAATTAAATAATTAGTTAACTTCTTATATTTAAAAATCCTTAATTAATTAAGAAAATCATTTATCTTAATTAAACCTTTACTTATTAACAAATCATATTAATTAAGTATTCTTAAGTTCATAACAATAATAAATTAACCATATTTATTTCCACAAATTAATTATTTGAGTTAATCAAATCTTAATAACTTAAAGACAAATTATTTTATTGGTTATAGAATTATAACAATTAACCTTATTTGAAAATAAAGCATTTAGAAATCAATTTTAAAATTTTAAAAAATTTAATCATCTAATTTAAACTTATTCATTTTCAATATAATTTGAAAACATTACTTAGAAATTACTTTAAAACTTTGGTTTAATATTTTAAATTGAAAACACTCTTTTTAAATCAAAATTCAAAATTCAATTAAGTTAATTACTTTCAAAAGAAATCATCTTAAACAATTTGAATTTGAAAATATATTCAATTAACACTTTTTGATAGTTTGATTAACATTTACTTCAAAAGAACAAGTTTTTAATCTATAAATTTATTTTCTTTTATAAAAACTTAAGCTTTGATTAGCATATGAAAATCATCTCGGGTCAAACCCGTGCCGAACACCACAAAAACTCGAGTTAGTCTCGTGCCACACACCAACCCAACTGCTTCGAGACCAACCCTTCCCTTGCACGAACCAACACCCGAGTAAACCCTTTCTTCCCAAACTCCTTCTCTTCTACCAGATACATCATACACGCATGCACGATGCATGGCGAACCAAGCGACGCCGACCCTTCCTCCGGCCTTCACCAAGTCGTCGGCGAACACGACGAGCCTCAAGACTAACCAAAACCATAAAAACGTCGCCAATGCAAAATCGATCACCATAGCCTAAAAACTGGAAACACGACTCAAACAAAATCCAACCAACGCTGACGAACCCATCACCGCTAGACCATGCCGTCCTTACCATCGAATCACCTCGACCCTGAGCATCCATTCCCCCTAACGTGATCGCATCCGATGATCCTGGGATGATGCAACAGCCGTAAAAGCAAGGACCTACAGAATCAACGACGAAACCTACTCCCTCAAAATCAAATCACCTCGGCCCGTATGAAACATCACCATTATTTTTTCTATACTCCCCATCGATCAAACCACCTTCAGACCAAAAATTGATCAACTCCGCCATGCCATTCATCGACAATCAACCAAAATTCCAAATACGAACAACCCCTAAATTCCCATGAAACACCAAACTAAAAATCATGATATGTATATTTAAAATCATAATTTTTTACCACTAATTCATTCATGAGATCCAAAACATAAATTAATTTTGTTGATTTTTGACATGCATCAGTATTTTACTGTATTTCCCATTTTTGAAAATTATTTGTAAATTAAAAATTCAAGAATCAATTTTTGAAATTACCATCATACATTAACAAACAACTTTCATTTAATCATCAAAGCCAAATATAAATGTTATTGGGAGATTTGAATTTTTGAAAGTGAATCCTAGTGTGAAAAAACAGATAACAGAGTGTTTTATATATATACAGTCCTATTACACATATATATACATATCTATCAATTCAATAATATAAATACTGAAAGATTTTCTTGCAACACCAAGATCAGTTCATAGATTATCACATGCATTAGAGTCAAAATCAACTTAAACTGTTTTTAAACAAAATTTACTCACCATTACTTAGAAGAGAACAGAAACTTGTTTTTTTTCCAGGCTTGAAATTTTATCTGGAAAATGTTTTAATTGCCTTGTTGTTGAAATCCTTGCATGCCTGTTAATTGATGTTTTTAAATGCTGAAACTTGCTGTTGATCTTCCATTTGAGTTGTAGTAGGTTTAGTTGATATGGAAAACTTGTTTGCGGATTTAATTTCAGATTTGATTTTTTTTGGGTTTCAATTTCAGGTTTGAAAATAGTTTTCCGGTTTGCTCTTTAATTTTTATTTTTATTTTGAAAATGAATTTCAGGTTGAAGAATGTTACAGTTTTGTTTTGATTTCTTATGGAAGTGGATTAACAGATTTGTTTTGAATAAGTTTCTGGTTGAAGAATGTTAATTACCAGGTTTTGATTTTGAGAAGCTTTACAGGTTGAGGTTTTCTTATTTTAGAATGAAGATAGAAAAGAAAGTAGAAGAGAAGGAAAGCATGTTTATATAGGCTGAAATTCTCTTTTTTTTATAAAACAAAAGAAAATCAAAGTTAAAATGACACTTGTAAAAAAATCTTTAACACTTGTCTTTTGCAATAGTTAATTTTCTAACACATGCCACTAGTACCTCTTAATGCATTAACATTTGTTAGTTAAGAGATTTTATTATTTATTTATTAAATGCTAATAAAGTCTTTTATACTTATTTTATATGTTAAATGAAAGCTTATAAATTTTAAGTAAATATACAAGTGTGAAATCTTTTGTAAACATTTGTTTTATAAATACCTTATGTTTTTAAAATCAAATAAATGTATTATATATTTTCCTTGAAATTGTGAAATTTGAATTTGTATTTATATTTATGTAAATGTGAATCTAGTAATTTATTTATTTATTACTTATGTTTATAAACTACTCTAATTCAAGAGATATTTAAAAAGATAGTTTATTTATAACTTTATATATCTATATATCTATAACCATTTTAATTTAAGCACTTTTAAAAGAAAACAAAATAAAACTTTGATTAAATCTTATTTAAACTATCACATTTAAAAATAAATAATTATCTTATACTTTGAAAATAATTGAATTAATGTTAAATTAGCTTTTGAAAAATATTAAATTTAAAACAAAGTTTCAAATTACAATATATTCATATATATATATATATATATATATATATATATATATATATATATATATTGATTATATTAAATTTCAAAACAATTTCAAATTATAACATATACATACATATATATATTACAATTTGAAAATACACCTTTTATTTAAAAGAAAAGATTTTCTATTCACAATATATATACGAATATATACATTATAAATAGAATATAATTTTTATTAGCTTTGAAAAATAATTCTTATCAATTTTAAATTGTTAAAACGATATTGATCAATATTGCCAGGTTAAATATTTATTAACCTTTAAAAGATTAAATTTACCAATTGAAATCAAAATTATAAAGGAAAATTATCAAATCAATTTAATTATTAATACAGATTATTAAATTGATATTGCCTAAAATTCCGGGTCGTCACATTCCTCCCCCCTTAAAAGAATTTCGTCCCCGAAATTTAAAAGCAAAGATAATTTAATGACCCAACAAAGATTTTAATTTCAAACAGTAAAGCATACCTATCATCCAGTTACTAACAACCATAGCAACAAACAAACCTAACTAATTATGCTGACACAAATTAGGATAGATCTTCTAATACTATCTATAGTTTCCCAAGTATAAATCACTGGGAGACTCACTCTACAGAAGCTAAACTAACTACACCACCATAATCCAGAGCTCCTCTCATCTCTAGATCCACTAATCTGAACAGAACAATAGACTATACTCAAGTCTAGCACAACTTCCAAATCCAACTGGACTGCAGGTTCTACCACCAATGATGAATCATACACGTACTCCCTCAGAGATACGTGAAATACAATGAATTCCAGCTATCCAACCTGGCAATTAAATCTTATAGACAAAAGAACTTATTCTATCAAAACACAGATAAGAAATCCCAAATACCTCAGAACTAGCTTTCCAATCTTATCCAATTACTGCTTTCTTAACCAGAGAAATCTTAACAATAATGAAGTCTCCAACTTCGAATTCCAAACTCCTTATCTCATATCTGCACAACTCAATAGAAAATTCTGGGCTGCCCATTCTCTTGATCAGCTCAACCTATGCTAATGCTTCCAGAGCAAACCAGTTTTTGGATCCTATTCATCAAAATGGTCTCCCAAGATCCGTCGAAATCCAGAACACAAACACTACTTCCCAAGCATAAGCAAACTGAACTTACTTCCTTCCTCGCACATCTGCTACCTCGCTTCCGCTATACAACTCTGATTCTGGAATAGATGAGAATACTGTTGATGAACACGAGTACAAACTTATCCAATATATCCGGGAAACTTTGTTCATCAATATCATAAAATCTTAGTGACCCATCTGACTCGATCACACAACCTTACCGTAGAATCCAAACTCAGAAACTAGATCTGACCAATCCATATTCCAAAGATTCCTAAGCTGCTACACTAACTCTTTTTTCATCAAGAACCATCCTACTACCAGGCTAACTACCAGTATCGCTTCTGAAACCCATTCAATACGGAACTCGCTTCAAAGGCAGACAAACTTCTAATTACTTCAGTAGCTCCTACTTCCACGTGAGAACCCTTAGTCTCAAACGAAAGATTGCCCAAGATAAATTCCCAAATTAATCCCAAATCACATTTGCGATGCGACCTAGTTCGAATTCCAAAGAAAATGTCCTCTCTTTACCAACTAGAACAGCCATAAGCTTTTCCAAATCAGGTTAACCCTTCAAGAAAGAATTCTCCATCTGCCCGGACTGTTGAAAGAAGAACCACAAAGATTCCTGATCGGAGAAACGGGCCACACTGTTGTTTCCAAACTCTACCTCGATGATACTGCAAAGCCAAAAGACCTTCTTGACGGAACACAACCACCACCGAGCTGAAACTGCTACCACAGCTAACCAAAGACTTCTAATCCAAAGGCTCCTCGAACCCCAAAATCATCAACAAATTACACAACAGACCTTCGAGATGGCAGACATCCTTTCAAGAAATTCGGGCTCCAAACCAAGCATCAACATCTCACTCTCCTTAAGGGGTTACAATGAGACCATACCGAAGCGAAGCAACTTATAGACCTTAGTCTCATATTCCAAAACAGCCAACCTCCTTGCTCCTGCGACATGTAAAGACTGCTCTTCAACTACTTCTAAAACTGCTTCAAGAGAAAACATCTTCGGAATTACCCATGGATACTGCATCTCACCACGCAGCAACCAAGATATCATCACTTGCTTCTGCACTCCCGATAGATCCAAACTTCATAAAATCCGCTCACCCGAGCGCAACCAAACTTATACTTCAAAGACGGACTCCGAATCTTTTAAAAAGATTTCCTTCGGAGATCAGGGAGATCCTTACACCAAGCTGCAAATCCTACTCGAGACGGTATTGGGCCCATAGTCTCGACAAATATACTTCCAACCTCATCATATGGACTTCTTCCATTAGTGGTAATCGTGTTATACACACACCACTGCTCCATCTACCTCTAAAACTTATGTTGGAAAATCCGAAAAGGTAACCCAACAAATCAGGTAGATATAGATATATATAGTTATATATAAAAATTACAAGTACGCTCTCTCAAGAAAGACACCACTCCAGAGCCTAGGTACCCGCTCAACCTAATGCTCTGATACCAACTATCACATCCCGTCTTTCTATCCCCAGAAAAACGCATCATGATTTAAGAAAGTTAATAAATACAATATATTTTTTTTAGTATATTTATATTAATTTACACAATTCAAGCGTATTCTATAAATTTCCCTCCCTACGAAAAAAAATCCGCCAATTCTTTTTGGAACATGAAATTCTATTTTTTGTGTTAAAAAAGGGAAAATCTCTATACTACTTCTGATTATTCTGTCTTTATAAAGGGATAGAAGAAGAAAAGATAGGAAAAGGAGAAACTCAACAATATCAGATACTCACAGAGGAACGAATGAAATATAATATATCACATAAAATATTGCATAGTTTCATATTACAATCAGAGTACACAACTTATACATTCATATTAGGCAGTTATAAACATATGTCTAACTATACAACTCAAGATATCACAAGATTGAGACACAACATAAACACAGCGGAACCATTATATATCTACACGCTGAAGCTTCCTGCTCCAAATCTCCTCCAGAATTCATCAAAGCTAACCTGAATCCCTCGACTACTCATACATAATATGAGTACCCAAGAGTTTAACAAAACAGAAAATAAACACTCGGGTCAGACAGGGATCTGGTGTGAGTAAACAGGTTAAAATTGCTTAACTTTAGAAAATCCTTTGAAAAGAAAGGTATCACGCAAGACTTCCTACACATAAACATGGAAAAGTTTATACCTTACGCTAACCAAAACATTTGATAGGAAATCCATTGATATTATAATAGTGTCTAGGGTTTTCAAGTAAATAAGAAATAACCGAAATTGTTTCATGATTAAATTACAGCTACTAGCCACAAAAGTGGGTAATACAATCAAAACCGTAGGGTCTCGTAGGAAGAATGGGTTTCCATCAATGGCAGGGCTACTGGGGTACCACCCGTCACAGCACATGGCCAAGATCACCGTACCGAGGAGCCACCCTAACTCCTCTGCAACACAAGGTCGGAACCATCCCTTACTGGACAGTCCCAAAAAAGACCACCCCGTGGTTGGCGCGACCAACAACACACTAAGCCGAAAAAGAAAGGGACCTCTAGACAGGGGTAAATCTCGTCCTACTTAGGCATGACCCACTTAACCTTGCTGCACCTCCCCTGTTTTAGCCATTCTCGGTTGATGAGGCTTGAGGCTGCGATTACCATTATAGAACACATCTATCTTAGAATGCTCATCGTCCACCTGACGATGTTCTGAAATCATTCAATCCACAAGTTCGTTCCAGGTTCGAACGAAACCGAAGGCACTATCTCGTTGCACTCATTTTGGAATCACCCTTAGAGTCAACGACCATAGCCCTTGCACTCTGAATCACCATTTCCGTCAAACTCATCTCGGAATCACCCTAAGAGTTATACTGACGAATAGTTCTTACACTTCGAGTCTTCACTTGAACTCCACTTGGATTCACGACCTAACGTTTATTATGGATCGATGTGGTTTTCAGATATCCAAATATGGAAACCCGATCCCGGTCTTATCGAACCCAAACGCCATTTTAATGTCCAAGTTGTTTAAGGGTTTAAACATTTAACTTATATTCAGGATAACATAAACAGATAGATGAATCACATTATCACAATAGATAATTCATATTAACCAATCATCTCACAAAACAGCATATCACATATCATAGATATCACACCCAAATCATCCAACATCAACCAAACATCCAATATCAATCATCCAATATTAGTCAATCATCCATAAGCAGGTTTGATTAACTCTTAATCCATTTAATTAACCTTTAATTAAATTAATTACTACCCTTTAATCACTTGGATTATCTTAATCCTGCTTCATTAATTTATTACATATTAATTTTTTATTAATCATCTCTTAATGATCCTCCTTAATTAATCTTCCTTGATTAATTATCTTATAATTACCTTCAAGTGATTAGCCTTTAATTCTTTAATTAATTCCACGAATTAATTATCCTTTACCATATACAGTAATTAACCTTTAATTACTATCATTAATTACATTAATCAATGATCCTTCATTTGCTTTCACTAATTAATCAACTATGATTAATTACATTAATCCTTCATTAATTACAATTAATCATACTTTAATTAATCACTTATTCATCAGCCTTTATTAATTTCATTAATTATATTAACTAATGATCCTTATTACATAATTAACCCTTTGATTAATTAAATAATTAATTAGTAATTAACCATCTCATTAATTAGTCTTAGTTAATCATAATAAGTAATTAACAAACTTGTAATTAGTTATCTTAATTAATTATATTATCCTTTGATTAATTATACTAATTAATTAATCTTTAATTACTTTATTAAGAAATTATTAATTAATTACATAAATTAATAATCCTTAATTAATTACTTTATTAATTAATCACATTTTTAATTAATTACACTTAGTAATTAATCTTAAATTAATCACATTCATTAATTAATTAATCACATTAATAATTAACTAAATTAACTAAGTAATTAACCCTTAATTACTTCCATTAAGTAATTATCTTCTAATTACCTTCATTAGTTAATTATTCTCTAAATTAATTACCTTAATAAGTAATTAATCCCATCATTAATTAACCTTAATTTTTAATTTATTAATCACTCTTTAATTAATTAACTTCAAATCAATTAATTTAATTAATCCTTTAATTAATAACATCAAGTGATTATCCCATAATCACTTCACTCAATTATTTCCATAAGCAATTTCCCACTAATTACTTCCATAAGTAATTTTCCTTCTTAATTACATTCAGTAGTATCCATTAATTACTTCATTAAGTAATTACTCTTAATTGATTCATAATTAAGTGATAATTTAAAATTAAACAAAAAAATTAACTAATCATTTAAAATTAATTAAATAATTAGTTAACTTCTTATATTTAAAAATCCTTAATTAATTAAGAAAATCATTTATCTTAATTAAACCTTTACTTATTAACAAATCATATTAATTCAGTATTCTTAAGTTCATAACAATAATAAATTAACCATATTTATTTCCACAAATTAATTATCTGAATTAATCAAATCTTAATAACTTAAAGTCAAATTATTTTATTGGTTATAAAATTATAACAATTAACCTTACTTGAAAATAAAGCATTTAGAAATCAATTTTAAAATTTTAAAATAATGTAATCATCTAATTTAAACTTATTCATTTTCAATATAATTTGAAAACATTACTTAAAATTTACTTTAAAACCTTGGTTTAATATTTTAAATTGAAAACACTCTTTCGAAATCAAAATTCAAAATTTAATTAAGGTAATTATTTTCAAAAGCAATCATCTTAAACAATTTGAATTTGAAAATATATTCAATTAACACTTTTTGATAGTTCGATTAACATTTACTTCAAAAGAACAAGTTTTTAATCTGTAAAATTATTTTCTTTTATAAAAACTTAAGCTTTGATTAGCATATGAAAATCATCTCGGGTCAAACCCGTGCCGAACACCACAAAAAGTCGAGTTAGTCTCGTGCCACACACCAATCCAACTGCTTCGAGACCAACCCTTCCCTTGCACGAACCAAAACCAGAGAAAACCCTTTCTTCCCAAACTCCCTCTCTTCTACCAGATACATCATACACGCATGCACGATGTATGGCGAACCAAGCGACGTCGACCCTTCCTCCGGCCTTCTCCAAGTCGCCGATGACCACGAAGAGCCTCACGACCAACCAAAACCATAACAACGTCGCCAATGCAAAATCAAGCACCATAGCCCAAAATCTGGAAACGTGACTCGAACGAAATCCAACCAACGTTGACGAACACGTCACCGCTAGACCATGCCGTCCTTACCATCGAATCATCTCGACCCCGGGCATCCATTCCCCCTATCGCGATCGCATCCGATGATCCTGGGATGATGCAACAGCCTCAAAAGCAAGGGCCTACAGAATTAACGACGAAACCCTAATCCATCAAAATCCAATCACCTCGGCCCATCAGAAAATTCACCATTATTTTTCCTATACTCGCCATCAATCGAACCACCTTCAGACCAAAAATTGATCAACTCCGTCATGCCGTTCATCGGCAATCTCCCAAAACTCCAAATACGAACAACCCCTAAATTCCCATGAAACACCAAACTAAAAATCATGATATGTATATTAAAAATCATAATTAATGACCACTAATTCATTCATGATGTCCAAAACAAAAATTAATTTTGTTGATATTTGACATGCATCAGTATTTTTCTGTATTTCCCATTTTTGAAAATTATTTGTAATTTAAAAATTCAAGAAACTATTTTTAAAATTACCATCATGCATTAACAAATAACTTTCATTTAATCATCAAAGCCAAATATTGATGTTATTGGGAGATTTGAATTTTTGAAAGTGAATCCTGGTATGAAAAAAACATATAACAGAGTGTTTTATATATATAAAGATCTATTACACATATATATACATATATATCAATTCAATAATATAAATACTAAAAGATTTTCATGCAACACCAAGATTAATTCACAAATTATCACATGCATTAGAGTCAAAATCAACTTAAACTGTTTTTAAACAAAATTTACTCACCATTAATTAGCAAAGAACAGAAACTTGTTTTTTTCCAAAACTTGCATGCTTGTTAATTGATGCTTTTAAATGCTGAAACTTGCTGTTGATCTTCCATTTGAGATGCAGTAGGTTTAGTTGATATAGAAAACTTGTTTGCAGATTTAATTTCAGATTTGATTTTGCTTTCGGGTTTCAATTTCAGGTTTGAAAATAGTTTTCTACTTTGCTCTTTAAATTTTTTTTGAAAATGAATTTCAAGTTGAAGAATGTTACAGGTTTTGGTTTTGATTTCTTATGGAAGTGGATTCACAGATTTGTTTTGAATAAGTTTCTGGTTGAAGAATGTTAATTACCAGATTTTGTTTTTGAGAAGCTTTACAGGTTGAGGTTTTCTTATTTTAGAATGAAGATAGAAAAGAAAGTAGACGAGAAGAAAAGCATGTTTATATAGGCTGAAATTCTCTTCTTTTTATAAAACAAAAGAAAATCAAAGTTAAAATGACACTTGTTAAAAAATCTTTAACACTTGTCTTTTGCAATAGTTAATTTTCTAACACATGTCACTAATACCTCTTAATGCATTAACATTTATTATTTAAGAGATTTTATTATTTATTTATTAAATGTTAATAAAGTCTTTTATACTTATTTTATATGTTAAATGAAATCTTTTAAATTTTAATAAATATAAAAGTGTGAAATCTTTTGTAAACATTTGTTTTATAAACAGCTTGTGTTTTTAAAATCAAATAAATGTATTATATATTTTCCTTTAAATTGTGAAATATGAATTTGTATTTATATTTATGTAAAAATGAATCTGGTAATTTATTCATTTATTACTTATGTTTGCAAACTATTCTAATTCAAAGATATTTATTATTTATAACTTTATATATATATATATATATATATAACCATTTTAATTTAAGCACTTTTAAAAGAAAACAAAATAAAACTTTGATTAAATCTTATTTAAACTATCAAATTTAAAAATAAATAATTATCTTATACTTTGAAAATAATGGAATTAATCTTAAATTAGATTTTGAAAAATATTAAATTTAAAACAAAGCTTCAAATTACAATATATTCATACATATATATATATATATATATATATATTATCAGTTGATTATATTAAATTTCAAAACAACTTCAAATTATAACATATACATACATATATATTACAATTTGAAAATACATATTTTATTTAAAAGAAAAGATTTTCTATTCACAATATATATACCAATATATATACATTATAAATAGAATATAATTTTTATTAGCTTTGAAAAATAATTCTTATCAATTTTATATTGTTAAAAAGATATTGATCAATAAATCCAGATTAAATATTTATTAACCTTTACAAGATTAAATTTACCAATTAAAATTAAAAAAAATAAAGTAAAATTATCAAATCAATTTAATTATTAATACAGATTATTAAATTGATATTGCCTAAAAGTCCGGGTCGTCACATTGTTTAAAATGGAGTTTAAGTTAAGTAAATAAAATATGATAATTTGAATTTAAAATGACTTAATAAAGTGTTATTGATATTTCTATGAATTAAAAAGGTTAAATAAATGAATACTTAAAATGTAATTTGAAATATAACTTGACTTGGGAAGGTGAATTTGGTTTAAAATATAAGTTAAGTTAAGAAAATAAAATGAAAATTAAGTTATATTTTGAAACGGTAATTAAAACTTAATTAGTAAGTTAATTTTTAAAATGCAAAGAATGGAAATTTGTATGCTTGAATTTAATAAGTGAATTATTTAAAAATTGATTTTTTTTTGTACAAAATTTACTTTATAAAAATCATAAATTAAAGGGTATTTTAAATGATCATTTTAAAGTGGGAAAATATGAAATTTTATAAGTTAAAACGGTTTAAATTGGAATTTTATTATTGCTAAAATTGTATTGAAAATCTGAACATTTAATTTACAGCACTTCAGAAATACTATTGTTTCTAAAGTTAACTTAAAATCTGTTGTAAAAGACACGACAGCACTTTGTAAGTGATGTGGTTGATGCAAGTGAACTAAAAGGCTAGAATTAACTAAGAGCTACTATAGCACTTGGCACGTGCTGTAGTTGCAGAATAAAAATTAAAACCTGAAATTAATAAAAGAGCTACAGTAGCACTTTGTAAGTGCTGTAGTTGGCTGAAATCAGATTTTTGAATATAACTGAACTATTACAGCAGTTTTAAATGCTGTCTTTTCTGAATTGAATTGTTTTCAAATGTAACTTACCGTAGCATTTTCTAAGTGTTGCGAAAGCTGAAATTTTACTGTTTTAATGTATTTAAGTGAATAAATGAACTATGAAAAGGTTAAAATTTTGGGAATTTAATATTTGATTTGAAGGTATAATGACTCCACCTTTTTAGGGTTTAAATGAATGATTTTAATTCAAAATTATAAACCTTTTTGGAATTTTAACTATGGGTACACTTCTGTGAAGCCTTGTGATTTTGGATATACACCTTCAATTTGAGAGTGTGACTAGAGGTGATCGATTGCTGCATCTCTGCGCTACCCTAGCCACATTAACCCTGTTATTTGCATAGTTTACTTTCATATAGACATTTATATGATAGCTTTTATTTCTGTTTAATTGATGGTTTAGTAGATCCTTAGAGGATGGACGATCCGAAGCATCCTTTAAGTTATTGTGCATTACTACTACAGTTCACTTGAGTTGGTTTACATTATATAAGTATGTATGTCCTGACTCGAGTGTTTTGTGTTTTACTTTACGCTCGGGTCAGCCAGAGTATTCATAGCTTTGGACTTTTCATTCCAGAGCTAGGAATCGCTGTAGATTCTGCTTATCTAGTTATTCATCTATGTGACGCCCCACCTCTATACCCACGCTAGCCAAGAACATTACGGTGAATGCTGTCAACTAGCATGGAGAATAAGGCTGTTGAGGAGCGACCATCCGTGTAATTGCTTTGCGCGAGCATCGATATGTCAGATAGTATAACATGCATTTCTTTATCAAGAGGGAAATCCGACATACCGACACAAACTCAAAGCTACTACACAGTGGCTGTAATATCTTCAGAAACAAATATAGAAATAAACATAACATAAATCAATCACAGATCATTCATATCACAAAGGCGGAATAAGATATGAATATTACACATAATAGTGTACATCAGAGTAGTGGTCAGAAAGATCCACAATAACACAAAATAATAGCAACATGTGCTACACAAAAGAATACATCAATGAGTCAATATCTTAAGAGTATACAACAAAAACTACTAATCTAAGTAGTAAGCAAAAGGTCAGAGTAATGGATCCCTGGAGAGAAGTCAAGTCGAAGCACCTGCAACATCTCGGTCTGACCCGAGTATTATTTAATAAGAAAATAATAAATGGATCAGTCTAGCTATAAATATCAGATGAAACGATATAGAGTAAGAGATATGACTAAACACATAATAATCACAATGCCAAGCTGTGATATATATAAGTAATTGAAAATCAACGAGAGATTAATCAATATCACCAAATCTACACAAGAATCAAAGAAATGTCATACTCCTCATTTCGTTCACCAAACCATAAATATTGACAATTATATCAATGCCAATCACAAAAGTCAGTGACACACAAATTCACCAATACACAAATATTGATAAAACTTATCAATGGAAATCATGAAAATTGGTGAAGCATAAATTCTATAAATCATCTCAAGAAATCCAGTCAATGTAACGACCCGTATTTTACGTGTCGATAAATCGTAGAATTTGCAGGTCGTTAGTGTTGTTTGTGTTGCCTCTAGCTTGAGTCGGTTAGAAGTTAACTCGAGTGAAGTGATGAGTCGTGACCGACTCATAAACATAGCCGGGTTAAGGCTTGAGTCGTAGCCGACTCATGGGATGGACCGACCTAGTAGGAGTTAGCTTCATAGGATTGGTGACCGACTTAAGGATCTCCGAGTTAGTGGAGCCATAGGCTTACGAGTTAACATGCTAAGAGTTGAGTCGTTAACGACTTATAGGTGTTAGCGAGTTATGGGTATGGCCGAGTTAAGAGGTTAGCGACTTAGGGAGTTTAGGTCGTATGGATGTTAGCTTAGGTCGTAAGGTAGCTTGGGTTGATGGGAGCGACCTAAGGAAGTGACCTGGATAGCACGAGTTAGTGTTTTACGAGTTAAGGTTGTATCCGACCTATAGGATGACCGACCTATAGGGGTAGCCGACCTAGTGAAGTGAGCGACTTATAGTTCCTAACGAGTTAGCGTGATTAACTAGTTAGCAGTTTTGTAGGTCGCTGGATACGAGTTAAGGCATGTGTCGTATGGAAGTTGAGTCATAAGTCGCTGGGGCGACTTAGTGTTAAGGCTTAGGTCGGTTTATGATGAGTCGTTGAGTATGTTGAGTCGTAAGTCGTAGGACTTAGTGTTGAAGTCTTAAGTCGTAAGCGACTTAGCTGGTTGCAGTGTTTTTGTTAAGTCGTAGACGAGATAAAGCTTATCTCGTATGGTGCTGTGTTGGTTAGGTCGCTTATAGGTTAGGTCGGCAGAGCTTTAGGTCGTTAGGTCGGCTGTGTGTAGGATGGTTGTGTCGTTGAGTTGATTAGGTCGTTCGCGCGACCTAAAGGAAATAGGTTGAGTCGGCTATGTTCGTAGGTCGGCAGCGACCTAAGTTGGGTCGTTGGGTCGATACTCTATCTGAGTCGTACCTAGGGTAAGCCGCGCGCGTGTTATGCCGGCTTAAGGTTAAGACGTAAGTCGGCCTTGGTTAGGTCGTAAGTCGTTGGGGCTGCTTAGGTCGTAGGTCGTTGGGGTGTTAGGTCGGAAGGTGTTAGGTCGGGAACGACCTAAGGGGCGACGACCTAAGGGTTGCTCAGCCTATAAATAGAGGTGTTCGGCTCACTTTTTGGCACCGGTTTTTGAAGCGACGAAGTGCTGCCATTTTGAAGACTCGACTACAGTATTTTCTTCACTTCTTTCTCTATTTCTATCAAGTGCTAACATCCATTGAAGATTGAAGATCAAGATCAAAGATCAAGAGCCAAAGTTGAAGATTTTCATCCGAAGAGGCTAGATTTCACCGTTTCAAGTGAAATTTCTCCGGATCAAGCCCAAGTCCTTGCTGTCCAGATCTGAAGTGTGTAGTTTTTGTAGTGTTTGGGTGATTTGGTGAGTGGTAGTTATCTCTCACGCGGATCCAAAGGAGTATATGGGATTGGTGATATGTTTATGTGTTAAAGTTAGCGTTTTCTCGCATTTTCCTTAAGTCTGCATGTAGATCCATCATATTTGAAGATGTTTACCTTTAGAAGTTATTTATTAAGTATTAGAGACAAAACCCATGTTTTAGATTTGATAGATCTATGCTAAAAACTGTGATTTCACATATGTTGGACTTTTGCTCACTTAATTACGAAATTGCCATTGTAATTGATATTGCTTAATAAATCTTGTTTGAATGCTTGAATGTTTGAATGTATGATAGATTTGATTGCTCCAAGTTAGCTTGTAGTTGATTTGGAACAAGATGGTCGAAGGTGATTCAAAAGCTAAGTGGAAAGGCTCTTGAATGTTGAAAGCTGCCGATGGCATATGAAGCGGATGTGGAAGCTCATATGGATGGATTCGATGATGAGGGACTTTGCCATGATGCAAAGAGGCGAAGTATGAGATTGAGATGGGACTTTGCCATGATGCGAGAAGGCAAGTCATGATGTTGAGATGAGACTTTGCTATGATGCGATGAAGCAAAGTATGATGTTGAGATGGAACGGGTCATGATGACGTTCCAAGCACGGGCTGCGACGACGTGCAAAGTTATGTTGATTACTCGGTGATGCGATCCGAGTTGGTGATAATGGTTAGCTTGAGAGGCGCTTGAGCTAGTATGGAAATAGTCGTCGAGGAGGATGACTAGGAGGCTGAGATCTTATCGTTGTTGAAGGTTCTAGCATGCTCAAAGCAAGGGTACGTTGGAACGGGCTGCGACGACGTTCCAGGCACGGGCTGCGACGACGTGCTAGTACTCTGGGTAGTTGCGAAAATTCCTAGGCACGGGCTGCGACGACGTGCGGAGTTATGGCTAGAACCGGGGTTACCATTAGCCCTTGACAGGTGGTCATTCAACTAACGGTGATATCAAGGCAATGATACAGTGATAGCCAGAGTCATGGATGTTTGGTTGTACTATCATTCGGTCTCAAGTGCGGTGTTTTCTGGGTGCTTATCTGATCTTGGTTTAGGCCTTGGGGGTTTGTATTTGGAAAACATCGTCCTTGACTCGAGTGATTATTGCTTTATTTTTATTACCTGCTATGCTATGATTGCTTCTCCTTAGTGTGTGTCTGGGGGCTATCACTGTGAGAAGAGGTGGAGTGGGATGGTTTAGTTCCTATTCCTTTTATTCCTTATGCTCTTTTGGTATGTTTGATAGTTAATTTACTGCTCACTAAGACTTTGTCTGACTCAAGGTTTTATGTCTCCTCTTATTACCTTGGGCTGTTCATCCATGTTGGGATGGGCAGACTAGGTAGCAGGTGACAGGTGCTGTGCTAGGAGTTCTACGATGAAGATGACGAAGACGAGCAGGAGGCTTTGCATATTAGTTTTCTTACTATATGTACTGGGTATCCGCTGCAGTATTTGGTTGAGTGATTTGTAGTGAGGCTTTCATGTATGGATTTGAGTAGATGATTGTATAAAACTACTGTGATGCTTATATGATGATGTTCTGTTCTATGGAGCTTCACTATATTATATTTCTCTATTGTATTTTATCCATGCGCTGTGAGTTGTACGATAGAGATTCTTTCGATTTTTATTTTACCCTGACTATCGTCCATGGCTGCCTGGCACACCTTTCAGCGCACTATTCTCTTGTTTTGGTGCGGGAGTCATGGGCGGTCGTCACATTTGGTATCAGAGCTTTGGTTAATCGATTTCAGCCAACGCTCGCTGACGTAATTACGTAAGAGAGACGTAATTGTATTTTGATGGATGATTACTATATATAATATAGTAGCTTAGAAGGATTTGAACTCCTTATGCAGTTGTTTCTTAAGGTGTTCTAATCATTCTTTTTACAGATATTAAGAATGAGTCGTAGAGGAAGACCAGCTGCTAGGGAAGGCCATGCTACAGAAGGAGCTGCAGATTATGGGGCTATGTTCGAAGCGATGATGACTTCGATTATGAGGAGGATGCCCGTTCCAGGGCCTACTGTTGATGTTGGAGTTCAAGTCCAAACTCCGAGACCGGTGGATTTTGCCAAGCTTTGTAAGGATTATACTTCTCTTGGAGGAAAAGCTTTCTTAGGGACGGAGTCTACTATTGAAGTGCAGAGATGGATGGATGCTTGCCGAAGGATTTTTGGTGATCTAGGGATTGAGGATGCAACTAAGAGGAAGCTTGCATCGAGACAGCTTCAGGGAAGAGCTGCTGATTGGTGGAATTCTATCACTATAGATACACCAGAAGAAGAGATTACTTGGGAGCAATTCCGAGTTAGATTTGAAGCTAAGTTCATCTCTACGGCTCAGAAGTCTGTTTTGTTCAAGAGGTTTGTAGAGCTCAAGCAAGGTGGGAGACCAGTTCTTGAGTATATTTCCGAGTTCGAAGCTTTGTCTAAGTATGCCAGATCGTATATTGATTCTCCCTACCAGAAGAACGAGAAGTTTGTGACTGGTCTGGATGCTTATCTTGGGAGGCAGTTGGTGGATCACTTGGACGATCCATTTGAGAAGCTTGTTGAGAAAACCCTTAGGCATGAGAGTTTGTTTCCTAGGGAAAGTTCTGTTGTTGCTGTAACCAGGGAAGGATCTAAACCACAGCAGAGTGGCAACAAGAAGAGGAAGCAGCAGCAACAGAAGAGTAAGGATGGCCAGAAGAAGCCAAAGGGCGAGGTGACTTGCTATAATTGCCAGAAGAAGGGCCATCTCTCCAAGGATTGTCCAGAACCGAGGAAGGACAGGCAAGTTGTGCAAGCTTATGCTTTGGAAGCTGTGCCGTCGTCTTCGAAAGCTCCTACTGCTGAGGAGAAGGGGAAGAGTGTGGTGGTCCAAGGTACTCTTTCCATTTGTGGTGTTCCAGTTAGAGTGTTGTTTGATACTGGAGCGTCGCATTCTTTTGTTTGTGATGATTTGGTAGGCCGGTTAGGTTTGAAACCGGATATTGTTGATAGGCCATTGGTTGTGACTAATCCAGTTGGGGGTTCGTCATGTTTGTGTATGATATGCCGTGGTCTGGTTGTATCGAGTCATGATTGCTCGTTTGTTTGTGATTGCTTTGTTCTGAACTTTGCGGGGTTCGGAATTATTTTGGGAATGGACTGGCTTAGGAAGTATGCGGCTAGGATTGATTGTGAGAGGCCGGAGGTGACAGTCGGGAATGTGGAAGGGCGAAGGGTTGTGATACGATGTAAGCATGAAGAAGGCGTCTTCATGAGCTTCATGTATTCGCTAGTTGTTCCACGGGATGGACTGTCATCGGTGCCTATTGTGAATGAGTTTGAGAATGTCTTTGAGGAAGTCAAAGGGTTGCCGCCGCATAGGGAGATCGAGTTTCGTATCGATCTAGTTGAGGGAGCCAGACCTGTTGTGATGCCTCTTAGGCGGATGGCACCGAGGGAGCAGCAAGAGCTGAAGGTGCAAGTTGATGACCTTTTACGGAAAGGATTCATTCGGAGAAGTGTGTCCGAATGGGGTGCGCCAGTTGTGTTCGCAACCAAAGCGGATGGATCGTTGAGGTTGTGTGTTGATTATCGTGAGCTGAATAAGGTGACTAAGAAGAACAAGTATCCATTGCCGAGAATAGATGACTTGTTTGATCAGCTTCACGAGGCTAAGGTGTTTTCTCAGATGGATTTGGCAACGGGATTTCACCAGTTAAGAGTGGCGAGGGATAGTGTGCCGAAGACTGCTTTCAGGACACCATCCGGATTTTATGAGTGGCTGGTAATGCCGTTTGGATTGACTAACGCACCAGCATATTTTGTGGATCTTATGAATAGAGTATTCAGAGATCAGTTAGATAAGTTCGTGCTTGTGTTCGTGGATGATATTTTGGTTTATTCCGGAACTGAGGAAGAGCACAAGACGCACTTGAGGATTGTTTTGGAAATCTTACGGAAACATCAGCTGAAGGCTAAGTTTTCGAAGTGTCACTTCTGGAAGAATGAAGTGAGGTTCTTAGGTCATGTTATTTCTGGAAATGGAATAGCGGTTGATCCCGCTAAGGTAGCAGCGATCCAGGATTGGATTAGACCTAAGAATGCATCTGATGTGAGAAGTTTTCTTGGATTAGCAGGATATTATCGTCGGTTTATCAAGGACTTTTCCAAGATAGCTGCACCTTTGACAGGATTGACGAAAAAGAACCAAGTGTTCAGATGGGATGATAAGTGTGAGCAAGCTTTCGTAATCCTGAAAGAACGATTGACGAGTGCTCCTGTTTTGACTATTCCGAGTGGGAATGAGGAGATGGTGGTTTACACCGATGCATGTGGCACTGGACTGGGAGCGGTGCTAATGCAGAAGGATAAAGTTGTTGCGTATGCTAGTCGACAACTGAAGCCGCATGAAAGGAATTATCCAACTCATGATTTGGAGTTAGCGGCGATTGTGTTTGCTTTGAAGATGTGGAGACACTACCTATTGGGGGTTAGATTTGAGTTGTTTACAGATCATAAGTCGTTGAAGTATCTGTTCTCCCAAAAGGATTTGAATCTTCGACAGCAAAGGTGGTTAGAGTTTCTAGCATCTTATGATTTTGGTATAGCCTATACTCCGGGAAAAGGTAACGCAGTGGCTGATGCGTTAAGTCGAAGACATGCAGGTTTGGGAGCCATGTTTTCAGAGTGGAGGAGTCTCGAGTATTTGGCTGAGTTTGATTTCAGGCCTAGATGCGAGTTGGAACCTGAGATGTTGGCAAACTTATCGATAAGGCCTACTCTGGTGGAAAGGATTGGTGAGAGCCAAAAGAGAGATGATAAGCTTGTCAGGATTATCCGAGATTTGGAAGCTGGATTAACTCCAGAGAAGGATAAGGGATTCGAGGTCGATCGAGAGGGTTGGCTTCGAAAGCAAGGAAGATTGGTTGTTCCCGATGTGGATGGATTGAGAGATGAAGTTCTAAGGGAAAGTCATCACTCGAAGTTGACAATTCATCCAGGTGGTAATAAGATGTATCGGGATATGAAGAGAGCTTACTACTGGGAAGGTATGAAGAAGGATGTTGGAGATTTTATTTCCAAGTGTATGAACTGCCAGTTGGTGAAAGCTGAGCAGAAGAAGCCCAGTGGATTACTTCAGCCATTAGAGGTTCCTACATGGAAGTGGGAGCAAGTGTCGATGGATTTTATTGATGGTCTACCTAGAACCAGGACAGGGAATGAAGGGATTTGGGTCATCGTAGATCGTTTGACTAAAAGTGCAAGGTTCATTCCTGTTCGATCGACTAGGACTGCATCGAAGTTGGCTGAGTTGTATGTGAAGTGGATTGTTCGATTCCATGGTGTTCCGAAGAGTATAGTGAGCGATCGAGATCCGTTGTTCACTAGTGGATTTTGGAAGAGCTTCCAGGAAGTTTTGGGAACTGAGTTGTGTTTGAGTACAGCTTATCACCCTCAAACAGATGGTCAGACTGAGAGAGTCAACCGAGTTTTGGAAGATCTCCTTAGAGCTTGTGTTTTGGACTTCGGAGGATCATGGGAGGATCACCTTCATTTGGTGGAGTTTGCTTATAATAACAGTTATCAGTCGAGCATTGGTATGGCACCATATGAGGCATTATATGGAAGACCGTGTAACTCTCCGACATGTTGGTTGGAAGCTGGAGAAAAGCTGATACTTGGGCCAGAGATGATTCGACAGACTTCAGATTGTATAGAGATCATTCGGCAACGAATGAAGGCAGCCCAAGATCGTCAGAAAAGTTATGCCGATAATCGTCGTAAGGATTTGGAATTCGACGTAGGTGATATGGTTTTTGTGAAGATTTCTCCTCTGAAGAGTGTCATTAGATTCGGAAAGAAAGGAAAGTTAACTCCGAGATTTGTTGGACCATTCCCGATTATCGAGCGAATTGGAAAGCTCGCTTATAGATTGGAGTTACCGGAAAAGATGGCGGGTGTGCACAATGTTTTTCATGTATCTTATCTACGGAAGTATGTGCACGACCCAACTACTGTGGTTTCTGCTGATAGCTGTGAAGACTTGGAGGTTTATCCAGTTGTTTCGAGACCTCGTAAGCCGCTTCGTATTGTTGAAACCGATACGAAACAGCTTAGGAGGAAGACGATTACGTTGCTCAAGGTACAATGGAGTGACGATGTTAACGACTGTACATGGGAGGAGGAAGAGAGGATGAAGGCAGCTCATCCCGGACTCTTCGAGGTATGGCCCTAAAGTGTCGTGACATCTCATGAATTTGTAGCTTGTTCTAAGTCTTAGAATTCTGCATGCTAGGCTAGAATTGGATGCATGGTTTGTTGATTGCTATGGATGGTAGGCATGCGGAATATCTTTGATTTCTGTTGTTTGCTTGGAATTTCGGGGGCGAAATTCCTAAGGGGGAGAGAATGTAACGACCCGTATTTTACGTGTCGATAAATCGTAGAATTTGCAGGTCGTTAGTGTTGTTTGTGTTGCCTCTAGCTTGAGTCGGTTAGAAGTTAACTCGAGTGAAGTGATGAGTCGTGACCGACTCATAAACATAGCCGGGTTAAGGCTTGAGTCGTAGCCGACTCATGGGATGGACCGACCTAGTAGGAGTTAGCTTCATAGGATTGGTGACCGACTTAAGGATCTCCGAGTTAGTGGAGCCATAGGCTTACGAGTTAACATGCTAAGAGTTGAGTCGTTAACGACTTATAGGTGTTAGCGAGTTATGGGTATGGCCGAGTTAAGAGGTTAGCGACTTAGGGAGTTTAGGTCGTATGGATGTTAGCTTAGGTCGTAAGGTAGCTTGGGTTGATGGGAGCGACCTAAGGAAGTGACCTGGATAGCACGAGTTAGTGTTTTACGAGTTAAGGTTGTATCCGACCTATAGGATGACCGACCTATAGGGGTAGCCGACCTAGTGAAGTGAGCGACTTATAGTTCCTAACGAGTTAGCGTGATTAACTAGTTAGCAGTTTTGTAGGTCGCTGGATACGAGTTAAGGCATGTGTCGTATGGAAGTTGAGTCATAAGTCGCTGGGGCGACTTAGTGTTAAGGCTTAGGTCGGTTTATGATGAGTCGTTGAGTATGTTGAGTCGTAAGTCGTAGGACTTAGTGTTGAAGTCTTAAGTCGTAAGCGACTTAGCTGGTTGCAGTGTTTTTGTTAAGTCGTAGACGAGATAAAGCTTATCTCGTATGGTGCTGTGTTGGTTAGGTCGCTTATAGGTTAGGTCGGCAGAGCTTTAGGTCGTTAGGTCGGCTGTGTGTAGGATGGTTGTGTCGTTGAGTTGATTAGGTCGTTCGCGCGACCTAAAGGAAATAGGTTGAGTCGGCTATGTTCGTAGGTCGGCAGCGACCTAAGTTGGGTCGTTGGGTCGATACTCTATCTGAGTCGTACCTAGGGTAAGCCGCGCGCGTGTTATGCCGGCTTAAGGTTAAGACGTAAGTCGGCCTTGGTTAGGTCGTAAGTCGTTGGGGCTGCTTAGGTCGTAGGTCGTTGGGGTGTTAGGTCGGAAGGTGTTAGGTCGGGAACGACCTAAGGGGCGACGACCTAAGGGTTGCTCAGCCTATAAATAGAGGTGTTCGGCTCACTTTTTGGCACCGGTTTTTGAAGCGACGAAGTGCTGCCATTTTGAAGACTCGACTACAGTATTTTCTTCACTTCTTTCTCTATTTCTATCAAGTGCTAACATCCATTGAAGATTGAAGATCAAGATCAAAGATCAAGAGCCAAAGTTGAAGATTTTCATCCGAAGAGGCTAGATTTCACCGTTTCAAGTGAAATTTCTCCGGATCAAGCCCAAGTCCTTGCTGTCCAGATCTGAAGTGTGTAGTTTTTGTAGTGTTTGGGTGATTTGGTGAGTGGTAGTTATCTCTCACGCGGATCCAAAGGAGTATATGGGATTGGTGATATGTTTATGTGTTAAAGTTAGCGTTTTCTCGCATTTTCCTTAAGTCTGCATGTAGATCCATCATATTTGAAGATGTTTACCTTTAGAAGTTATTTATTAAGTATTAGAGACAAAACCCATGTTTTAGATTTGATAGATCTATGCTAAAAACTGTGATTTCACATATGTTGGACTTTTGCTCACTTAATTACGAAATTGCCATTGTAATTGATATTGCTTAATAAATCTTGTTTGAATGCTTGAATGTTTGAATGTATGATAGATTTGATTGCTCCAAGTTAGCTTGTAGTTGATTTGGAACAAGATGGTCGAAGGTGATTCAAAAGCTAAGTGGAAAGGCTCTTGAATGTTGAAAGCTGCCGATGGCATATGAAGCGGATGTGGAAGCTCATATGGATGGATTCGATGATGAGGGACTTTGCCATGATGCAAAGAGGCGAAGTATGAGATTGAGATGGGACTTTGCCATGATGCGAGAAGGCAAGTCATGATGTTGAGATGAGACTTTGCTATGATGCGATGAAGCAAAGTATGATGTTGAGATGGAACGGGTCATGATGACGTTCCAAGCACGGGCTGCGACGACGTGCAAAGTTATGTTGATTACTCGGTGATGCGATCCGAGTTGGTGATAATGGTTAGCTTGAGAGGCGCTTGAGCTAGTATGGAAATAGTCGTCGAGGAGGATGACTAGGAGGCTGAGATCTTATCGTTGTTGAAGGTTCTAGCATGCTCAAAGCAAGGGTACGTTGGAACGGGCTGCGACGACGTTCCAGGCACGGGCTGCGACGACGTGCTAGTACTCTGGGTAGTTGCGAAAATTCCTAGGCACGGGCTGCGACGACGTGCGGAGTTATGGCTAGAACCGGGGTTACCATTAGCCCTTGACAGGTGGTCATTCAACTAACGGTGATATCAAGGCAATGATACAGTGATAGCCAGAGTCATGGATGTTTGGTTGTACTATCATTCGGTCTCAAGTGCGGTGTTTTCTGGGTGCTTATCTGATCTTGGTTTAGGCCTTGGGGGTTTGTATTTGGAAAACATCGTCCTTGACTCGAGTGATTATTGCTTTATTTTTATTACCTGCTATGCTATGATTGCTTCTCCTTAGTGTGTGTCTGGGGGCTATCACTGTGAGAAGAGGTGGAGTGGGATGGTTTAGTTCCTATTCCTTTTATTCCTTATGCTCTTTTGGTATGTTTGATAGTTAATTTACTGCTCACTAAGACTTTGTCTGACTCAAGGTTTTATGTCTCCTCTTATTACCTTGGGCTGTTCATCCATGTTGGGATGGGCAGACTAGGTAGCAGGTGACAGGTGCTGTGCTAGGAGTTCTACGATGAAGATGACGAAGACGAGCAGGAGGCTTTGCATATTAGTTTTCTTACTATATGTACTGGGTATCCGCTGCAGTATTTGGTTGAGTGATTTGTAGTGAGGCTTTCATGTATGGATTTGAGTAGATGATTGTATAAAACTACTGTGATGCTTATATGATGATGTTCTGTTCTATGGAGCTTCACTATATTATATTTCTCTATTGTATTTTATCCATGCGCTGTGAGTTGTACGATAGAGATTCTTTCGATTTTTATTTTACCCTGACTATCGTCCATGGCTGCCTGGCACACCTTTCAGCGCACTATTCTCTTGTTTTGGTGCGGGAGTCATGGGCGGTCGTCACAGTCAATGACACACGAATTCACCTATGCACAAAAATTGATAAATCATATCAATAGAAATCACAAAAATAGGTGAAGAAGAAAATTCAAGAATTCGACACACGAAATCCAGAAATCACACAAAATAGGGGGGAGGCCTATCACACGAACGGGAGCATGAAAACTCACCAACATATGTATCACACGAACGAGACGCTATCTCATGGTAGCTAGCCATTAATTTTTGACACACGAATGACCCGAAGACCATGGGGCGCTACCCCACATATGTGAGTTGAAACTCACACAAACGGGGTTTAGTCTCCCTCGTAGACAAAGAGACATCGCACATTGCTAGTCTAAATCACAAAAATGATCGTCATGATCATCAAGAAGTGTCAATTACAGTAAGCTAGAAAATATATGAGCTTAGCTTCATGTCCCATAACCACTAGCTTAACTTAAATATTTACGAACAAATTGTAGATCTCCACTAGAAAATTGTCACAAGAAGTTCAATCGAACAAGTCCAAGAATTAACCGACGAAGTAAACGTAAGCGTTTCATACCACTTGTTTTACTAAGTCGTTTAATTAGATTTCTCATACGAGTGAGGTAAAGGTTTGTATATACTAATAGATTAGAAATCGGTTTGAGAAAACGTGCTTTGTAATAAAATAGTGTTGAAATCATTTGAAGAAAGAGTTTTGATATTTACTACTAGTATAGAAAAACTTTATATTTTTAAAGTGACAAATCACAAAGAAGATTGCAGAACAATCAATCACTAAAATTCACATTCGAAGACGTGAATAAAATCCAAAGAAACCGATAAAGAATCCATCGAAATGGATATTCAAAAATCCCTAAATAGGAGTCATCAAAGGCATAATAAATGATAACAACAAATAGGATCATCGCGAAATGATTTAAATTGGAATTCTCAAGCGAATAGGCAAATAGGCAAAATAGTGCTGATTCAGACGTCTGAAATCAAGGATTCAGACGTCTGAATCTGGAAAATAAATATTTTCCAAAGACAGAATCCAGACGTCTGAATCCTTGGATCCAGACGTCTAAAATAGGCACTTTTTAGCCTATTTCCTTTCTGGTTCCAAATGAACCAATTCAGACGTCTGAAACCATATATTCAGACGTCTGAATCTGGGAATAGAAATATTCCCAGAACAATATTCAGAAGTCTGAATATTACGTTTTAGACGTCTGAATCTGGGGTTCAGGGCATTTCCTGAACCTAGGCCAAAAATGGCCAAACGAATATCGAAAACGATCGAACGAGCAAATGGCGATGACTAAGGAATTACGTCGAACGACAACCCAGCCTAAACGGCTCTTCGATACGCCTCAATTATCAATGTCCAAATATCCGTAATAGGATTTTCATAAATTAGACCAAAACACCAAAAATTGGAATATACACGAAATCGATCCAAACCAAAATCAATTGCACACGAATAAACGTTAGGAATTCATACCTAACAATCGAAGATAATTATAGACTAAGATGTGAGATTAAAATCTCACCTTTTTACAAAATCAAAAAAGAAGAAGCTTGAAAGCAAATGGAGAATCAACCTCTCTTCAACACAA
Source organism: Allium cepa (assembly GCA_030765085.1). NCBI lineage: Eukaryota > Viridiplantae > Streptophyta > Magnoliopsida > Asparagales > Amaryllidaceae > Allium > Allium cepa. The sequence goes on from CM060946.1 coordinate 179,060,667, forward strand.
CCCAAATGAGCTTGAATCTATGCTCAAAATAAGAACATTTCCAAAATTAGGTTTAGGAATTTCTGAAATTGGTAAGAGAATAAGTTGGAGAAGAAGAAGAGAATGCTTACCAATGGGTTCTCTTGAATTTGGAGCTAGGAATTTGAGGTTGCAAGAGAAACTAGGGTTTTGGAGTTTTAATTTCCAATCTCTCCCACCATTATTGCCTTAGAACTGAAAAGAGGAAGAAGTGAGGGTGAATGGGGAAGAGTGGTTCAGTTTTGAGTATAAGTTGGCTAGTGGGCTGAACCCAAACTCAAACCCAAAGTGAAAAAGGTCAAATTTTTGACTAACTCCAAATATATCAAAGTTTATGCTCAAAAAGGTCGCAAACGGCATTTTGAACTCAATGGAGGTGGTCTCGAGTCCTAATTCGGCTGTTTGCAAAAAGTAGCTTTTCGGACTAAAATCCGACTAACGATAAAATATTTAAATATAAAATCGATAAATATGCGGGTTGTTACAGACTCCCCTCCTTAAAGAAATTGCGTCCTCGCAATATTTAAGAAGAAGATATGTAGTAACAACCATAAAAGCATATTCAACACAAAAGAAATTTGAAATAAGAAGTTCACCTCAAAGAGCACGAGAAAGTAAGTCCGGATGTGTTCGCTCGATGTACTCTCTAGATTCCCAAGAACAATCCTTAGGATTTGAAGACCATTGAACTTTAACAAGCGGAACATCTTTATTTCAAAGTCGTTTGACCTCCGAAGCAATGATACGAATAGGATGCTGCTCATAAGTTAAATTAGGCGAAACTTCAATCTCTTCCACAACACCGGGCTCAAGAATAGAATCGGAATCTCGAAGGCGTTTCCGTAATTGAGAAATGTGAAACACGTCATGAATAGCAGAAAATTGAGCTGGTAATAAAAGGCGATAAGCCATAGAACCAATACGTTCAGTGATAGGAAATGGCCCAATATATCGAGGCGCCAATTTTCCCGATTGACTGAAACGTACAACACCTTTCACAGGTGAAACACGAATGAATACAAGATCTCCCACAGAAAATTCTAACTTCCTTCTCCGGTTATCGGCATAGGATTTTTGTCTACTCTGGGCTTCTTTCATCCTATGTCGAATAAGTTCAATTTTCTCTGTGGAAACCCGAATAAAATCTGGACCTAAAACCAGCTTCTCACCGGCCTCAAGCCAACAAGAAGGAGATTGGCATGGCCTTCCATAAAGTGCCTCGAAAGGTGCCATACCAAGACTAGATTGGAAGCTATTATTATAGGAGAATTCAACAAGGGAAATATGATCTTCCCAACTTCCCCCAAAATCAAGCACACAAGCACGAAGAAGATCTTCAAGTGTTTGATTCACACGCTCGGTTTGTCCATCGGACTGAGGATGATAAGCGGTGCTAAAATTGAGCTTCGTTCCCAAAGCTTTTTGAAGACTCTTCCAAAACCCACTAGTAAACAATGGATCACGATCACTAACAATAGAAGTAGGAACTCCATGCAATTTAACAATCTCTTTGATAAAGAGCTTGGCCAAAAGAGGAACGGTTCGGTTAGACCGAACGGGAATAAAATGGGCGGATTTAGTAAGTCTATCAACGATCATCCATAAGCCATCATGACCCGAACGAGAACGGGGAAGGCCATCTATAAAATCCATGGAAATTTGGTCCCACTTCCAAATTGGAATTTCTAAAGGTTGCAATAACCCACCGGGCCTTTGATGTTCGGCTTTAACAAGCTGGCAAGTCATGCAACACTTAACAAAGTTAGCAATATCAAATTTCATTCCCTTCCAATAATATAGTCGCTTCATATCCGTGTACATTTTACTACTACCGGGATGAATGGTGAATTTAGAACGATGAGAATCTTCTAAAATATCTTTTCAAAGATCACTAATATTTGGCACGATAAGTCTACCAAATCTCCGAATGCCGCCACGAGAATCGATATCAAATTCTTTCAATCCTCCAATATCAATTTTATCCCTAATATTTTGGCCAAGAAGAGCCATTTCGGGATCTAGCCTTTGAGCTTCAAGAATGCGGTCTAAAAGAGAAGGATAAGCCTCAAGGCTACATAACACAAGTGATGAACATAAATCGGTAACACGGTCTCGAATTTCACAAGTGGATAAAATCTCGATATCGTTCCATTCGGATATCATCATAGAAACAACCGCTTGTTGCTTGCGACTAAGTGCATCGGCAACACGGTTTCCCTTTCCGGGAGTATAAAGGATGTCGAGATCATACGGCGCAAGGAACTCGAGCCAGCGTTGTTGGCGCAAATTAAGTTCCTTCTGAGAGAACAAATACTTCAAAGACTTATGATCGGTATAAAGAACAAATTTCTCTCCTAGGAGATAATGACGCCAAATCCGAAGAGCGAAAACAATAGTCGCGAGCTCTAAATCATGAGTGGCATATCTAGTCTCGGCTGGCTTCAATTGCCTAGAAGCATAAGCAATAACACGTTCTTTTTGCATAAGAACGGCACCCAAACCAATGCGACTAGCATCGGTATAAACAATAAAATCTTGGTTTCCCTCGGGAATCACAAGAATAGGAGCGTCAAAAAGGAGTTCTTTTAATTTCTGAAAAGAAGCTTCACATTTGTCCGACCAAATGTATTTAACACCTTTCTTCGTCAAGCTAGTGAGAGGCACGACAATCTTAGAAAAGTCTTTGATAAAACGATGGTAATAGCCCGCCAATCCGAGAAAACTACGAATCTCTGTCACACTCTCCGGTCTCTTCCAATCTTGAATTGCTTCAATCTTTGAAGGATCTACGGAAATTCCGGATTCGGAAATAATGTGACCGAGAAACTTCACACGAGATAGCCAAAAGTGGCATTTAGAAAATATTGCCCTTAATTGATTACTCCTAAGAGTTTCCAACACAATCCGAAGATGTTTTTCATGCTCCTTCTCGATTTTAGAATACACAAGAATATCATTGATAAAGATGAGAACAAACCGGTCGAGGAAGTCCTTGAAAACTCTATTCATAAGGTCAACGAAATAAGCTGGAGCATACATTAGACCAAATGGCATAACAAGCCATTCATAAGATCCATAACGAGTACGGAATGATGTCAAGAGAATACTATCCTCTGCAATACGAAGCTGATGAAATCCAGTAGCTAAGTCTAATTGTGAAAAGACTCTAGCACCACTAAGTTGATCGAATAGATCATCAATCCGAGGTAAAGGATATTTATTTTTGATAGTAAGATCATTAAGCTTGCGGTAGTCAACGCAAAGCCTAAGTGTTCCATCGGATTTCTTCACAAAAATAGCTGAAGCTCCCCAAGGCGAAGAACTAGAGTGAATAAATTGCTTCGTCTCCAATTCGGATAATTGTTTACGCATCTCCTCGTTTTCTTTATTGGACATACGATACGGAGGACGAGTGATAGGTTGAGCTCCAGGAATAAGATTAATTCTGAACTCAATTTCTCGCTTAGGTGGTAATCCTAAAACGGGCTCGAATATGTCGGAAAATTCATGAACGACGTGAATAAGAGAAATAATATCACCTTCATCATCATCATCGTCATCACGAGGATTTAAAGAATATAAAGATGCGACCAAGCTGGAATCTGAATCTTTAAGATTAATAGAAATCTGCTTAACAGATTGAGGATGTCGAAGATGAATAGCCCGCTCAGGACATAGGATATAAGCTTTATAACAGTTAAGCCAATCCATTCCCAAAATCATTCCAAAGCCTACATAACGCATGACATGCAAATCGGCTCGGAAAGAAAAATCACACAAAATAATCTCGACATCTTTACACAATAAACTGATTGTCGCGGATCCACCAACCGGATTCGCAATTCTCAAAGAAGTCATTAAACACAAAACATCCAAAGAAAAAGTATCAACAAGTTCTTTTGATATAAAAGAATGGGATGCACCCGTATCAAAAAGAACTCGAATAGGATGATCACGAAATAAAATAATTCCATCCAGAATAGAATGAGAAATACCTTGGCCACGAGATGTGTTGCCAGGGACTTGAGCAACATTAAGCTTTCCCTCCCTCCTATTTGGAAGTTTGGGACATACATGCATAAAATGGTCCGGGCTTTTGCAATAGCGACAAGTACGAGGCTTTGAACACTTGTTCGCAAAATGGTCTTTCGAACCACAATTATAGCATTTCCCTTGAGTAGAGGAAAATGTCTTTTCAGCAGGAGTTGCTTGCCTCCCTTTCTTATTGGGATAAGGGCCTTTGAATTTGTTTGGCCTCTTCTTATTGTTGAAGTTTGGTTTGGAACCCACCACTTCAACATCATTCTCCCTATCCGCCTCTTCAAGACGAAGAGCAATATCAACGAGTTGGTCAAAAGAAACTTCTAATTTTATAAGTAACGGCTCCTTGAGATTTTTGTTTAAGCCATAGACGAACCTCTGGTTCTTCTTTAAAGGGGTGTTGATGTATTCAACCCCATATTTGGAAAGCGACTCGAAGAAGGCGACGTAATCAGTCACGGAGGACTCACCTTGAACAAGGTCTATAAATCGTCGAGCCAATGTCACTTTCTCTGCTTCTGGTACAAATTTCAACTCGAAGCGTTCCCGGAATTGCTCCCAGGTGAGATCCGCTTCATTAATCTCAGAAATAAGAAGCTCGTACCAGTCCAATGCTCTTTCTCGGAGCATACTAGAGGCCACCTGAACTCGGTGAAGGTCAATAAGACTCATGCGAGAAAAGATTCGATCGCATGACCTTAGCCAAGCCTGTACTTCAATAATAGTTTCGGAACCTTTGAATGGCTCCCCACCCAAATTAGTGTAATCGCTGCACAAGCGTGCAAATCCAGACTTTGGGTGAGTAGGATCCGGGTTAGCTCCAGCTGCTTGAGCATTCGTCACTAAATCAAGAAGCTGTTGAGCAGTCATAAAAACTCCATCCTAGGGTGGAGTGCTAGATGGCACGGCTCTGGGGCGGCCTGGTCTAGACATTTCTCTTCTTTAAGAAAGAAAGAAGGAGGAAAGTTATTCTCAAAATAAATATCAAGCAATCTTGATAGATAAAACAAGGAATCATAAAAGAAAATAGGATAGGACGGTACGAAGACCCAAATAAAATCCTAAAGCACGACTCCTAAGATGGACTTAGGACGATGATCCTTGTTATAATATTCCATATTGTTCTGAAGTTTCGCTCTGATACCAAGCTGTGACGCCCCACCTCTATACCCACGCTAGCCAAGAACATTACGGTGAATGCTGTCAACTAGCACGGAGAATAAGGCTGTTGAGGAGCGACCATCCGTGTAATTGCTTTGCGCGAGCATCGATATGTCAGATAGTATAACATGCATTTCTTTATCAAGAGGGAAATCCGACATACCGACACAAACTCAAAGCTACTACACAGTGGCTGTAATATCTTCAGAAACAAATATAGAAATAAACATAACATAAATCAGTCACAGATCATTCATATCACAAAGGCGGAATAAGATATGAATATTACACATAATAGTGTACATCAGAGTAGTGGTCAGAAAGATCCACAATAACACAAAATAATAGCAACATGTGCTACACAAAAGAATACATCAATGAGTCAATATCTCAAGAGTATACAACAAAAACTACTAATCTAAGTAGTAAGCAAAAGGTCAGAGTAATGGATCCCTGGAGAGAAGTCAAGTCGAAGCACCTACAACATCTCGGTCTGACCCGAGTATTATTTAATAAGAAAATAATAAACGGATCAGTCTAACTATAAATATCAGATGAAACGATATAGAGTAAGATATATGACTAAACACATAATAATCACAATGCCAAGCTGTGATATATATAAGTAATTGAAAATCAACGAGAGATTAATCAATATCACCAAATCTACACAAGAATCAAAGAAATGTCAGACTCCTCATTTCGTTCACCAAACCATAAATATTGACAATTATATCAATGCCAATCACAAAAGTCAGTGACACACAAATTCACCAATACACAAATATTGATAAAACTTATTAATGGAAATCATGAAAATTGGTGAAGCATAAATTCTAGAAATCATCTCAAGAAATCCAGTCAATGACACACGAATTCACCTATGCACAAAAATTGATAAATCATATCAATAGAAATCACAAAAAATAGGTGAAGAAGAAAATTCCAGAATTCGACACACGAAATCCAGAAATCGCACAAAATAGGGGGGAGGCCTATCACACGAATGGAAGCGTGAAAACTCACCAACATATGTATCACACGAACGAGACGCTATCTCATGGTAGCTAGCCATTAATTTTTGACACACGAATGGCCCGAAGACCATGGGGCGCTACCCCACATATGTGAGTTGAAACTCACACAAACGGGGTTTAGTCTCCCTCGTAGACAAAGAGACATCGCACATTGCTAGTCTAAATCACAAAAATGATCGTCATGATCATCAAGAAGTGTCAATTACAGTAAGCTAGTAAATATATAAGCTTAGCTTCATGTCCCATAACCACTAGCTTAACTTAAATATTTACGAACAAATTGTAGATCTCCACTAGAAAATTGTCATAAGAAGTTCAATCGAACAAGTCAAAGAATTAACCGACGAAGTAAACGTAAGCGTTTCATACCACTTGTTTTACTAAGTCGTTTAATTAGATTTCCCATACGAGTGAGGTAAAGGTTTGTATATACTAATAGATTAGAAATCGGTTTGAGAAAACGTGCTTTGTAATAAAATAGTGTTGAAATCATTTGAAGAAAGAGTTTTGGTATTTACTACTAGTATAGAAAACCTTTATATTTTTAAAGTGACAAATCACAAAGAAGATTGTAGAACAATCAATCACTAAAATTCACATTCGAAGACGTGAATAAAATCCAAAGAAACCGATAAAGAATCCATCGAAATGGATATTCAAAAATCCCTAAATAGGAGTCATCAAAGGCATAACAAATGATAACAACAAATAGGATCATCACGAATCGATTTAAATTGGAATTCTCAAACGAATAGGCAAATAGGCAAAATAGTGCTGATTCAGACGTCTGAAAGCAAGGATCCAGACGTCTTAATCTGGAAAATAAATATTTTCCAAAGACAGAACCCAGACATCTGAATCCTTGGATCCAGACGTCTGAAATATGTTCTTTTTCGCCTATTTCCTTTCTGGTTCCAAATGAACCAATTCAGACGTCTGAAACCATATATTCAGACGTCTGAATCTGAGAATAGAAATCTTCCCAGAATAATATTCAGACGTCTGAATATTACGTTTCAGATGTCTGAATCTGGGGTTCAGGGCATTCCCTGAACCTAGGCCAAAAATGGCCAAACGAATATCGAAAACGATCGAACGAGCAAATGGCAATGACTAAGGAATTACGTCGAACGACAACCCAGCCTAAACGTCTCTTCGATACGCCTCAATTATCAATGTCCAAATATCCATAATAGGATTTTCATAAATTAGACCAAAACACCAGAAATTGGAATATACACGAAATCGATCCAAACCAAAATCAATTGCACACGAATAAACGTTAGGAATTCATAACTAACAATCGAAGATAATTATAGACTAAGATGTGAGATAAAAATCTCGCCTTTTTACAAAATCAAAAAAGAAGAAGCTTGAAAGCAAATGGAGAATCAACCTCTCTTCAACACAACCCAAATGAGCTTGAATCTATGCTCAAAATAAGAACATTTCCAAAATTAGGTTTAGGAATTTCTGAAATTGGTAAGAGAATAAGTTGGAGAAGAAGAAGAGAATGCTTACCAATGGGTTCTCTTGAATTTGGAGCTAGGAATTTGAGGTTGCAAGAGAAACTAGGGTTTTGGAGTTTTAATTTCCAATCTCTCCCACCATTATTGCCTTAGAACTGAAAAGAGGAAGAAGTGAGGGTGAATGGGGAAGAGTGGTTCAGTTTTGAGTATAAGTTGGCTAGTGGGCTGAACCCAAACTCAAACCCAAAGTGAAAAAGGTCAAATTTTTGACTAACTCCAAATATATCAAATTTTATGCTCAAAAAGGTCGCAAACGGCATTTTGAACTCAATGGAGGTGGTCTCGAGTCCTAATTCGGCTGTTTGCAAAAAGTAGCTTTTAGGACTAAAATACGACTAACGATAAAATATTTAAATAAAATATTTAAATATAAAATCGATAAATATGCGGGTTGTTACAATCTATTTCTGTTTTCGTTCATCTATTTCAGCTCTTATATTGGTGACCTTATATGTATTTGAGATTTCTATTATGTAGTGTTACAGACTGATATTATGTATTTTGTTTTGAGACTTTGTTATAGTAGCTTCATGAACTACTATGGTATATTTTATTCCGCTGCGTGTTATTCTGATATTTCTGTGTTTGTGATTCTATGATTGGTTTCATTTGCTCTAAATTTTATTACAATGCGGTATTTTGAGCAATTCAAGTCTAATATGTGCAGATGCGAATGGCTGAAAATATCGGATTGTTACAGTTGGTATCAGAGCTTTGGGTTTTAGGCAAAACTTAGCCTGCGTAGCAAAAACTCTTTAGAGATAGGGTAGAAATACTCTAAAATGAGTGAAATCAATCTCAGAATCATTTCTTTGTTAGAGAATGTATTTTCGAAGTATAAAATGATTTCGATTTTTAAAGGATTTTCAAAGATTATATGGGTATAAATTTTACTTATTTTGAAATCAAGATTTTCTAAACTTTATCCCTTCTGTATCCACCTTGTTAGTAATCTCTTTGGTTAGGATTCTTATCGATTTGGATTCTTTTGAAATTTGGAACGCTTCCACTTGTTCTGAAATCCAATCTTGTCTTCCTTATTTTTATCCTTTTGATTTCGGAGCATTCCATAACTCCACATTGGAATGACCTCTATACAGATCGGTGATTCTGCAAATCATTGAATGATTTGTAAAGGGGTGAAACTCCTTTACAATTGGCATTGATTCATCGAATATTTCTGTATCCTCGGATTTCGATGCTATCTATCTCCTACTCTACCTAGATTCTATCTTTGGCGATTGAATGTCGATTTGCCTTAGATTTCCGCATTGATTATATTCCTGAAGCCACGGTTGACCAGTTAAGGTCGCCCGCGATTTATATAGGCTTATCCATCTTCTATTTGGTAATTAAATTATCTCATATTCGTTCGAGCTTATCTTCGAGCCAGAATTCTATTTAATTAGAGTCCTCTAAATTTGAATCTTTGTTTGTTTGAAATCTATCCTTGAATCATCCCTAGGAAATTTGTGTTTGGTTGTATTTTGAAATTGTGCATGCATCGAAACTATTATTTTGATAAGGATAATCACATTTTATATATAAGAGTGAAATGTTTTCGATAAGGATTGTATACCTTTTCAAAATGAAAATTTGAAGCTCTGAAAGGATTTGAAATTTTGAAATTTATAAGAAATTTGATTTATAGAAAAATGATTTATAACTGAAGGGTTTTGTATTTGAATTTCGAGGAATCGAACTCCGGTGTTTTGAAATTAGTTTTAAGATTTTGGAAAATATATAATAATGATATGATTTAAAGATATTTTTTGAATAAGTAATATTTCAAATGTATTCAAATGAATTCTAATGATTTCGAAGAGATTTCAAAGAAGTTTCAAGAAAATAGAAGTCTAGAACTCACTTATGTCGTTGGAAAATAATTTCGGTAATGAGTGCACGCATCATCAACATTAATTTTCGAGTTTCAGAGTGAGAAGACGCCACTTTATTAGCCTTGTTGTGCGAGTGATTTTGCGAAACCAAATTGTGATTTTAGATTTCGAAGTATGGTTTGATAGTCGTAAGATATATGTATATATATACATATTTTTGAAATGATTTAAAGTAAGCCGGTGTTCAATCCTCGAGTTTTAGATTTGTTTTGGTATAACCTTATCTATGGAATTGATTTGCTGAGTTGTTGCTGATTTCCAACTCTTGGATTGGAAAATTTGGTTTCTCCGACTATTTTGAATATTCGAACACTTCTAAATCAGGGTTTAATTTTTTTTAAAGCTAAGTAATTTCAAAAGGTAAATTGGATTTTCCATACATGGAAATAAATAGTTTAAAGGTTTTAAAGGGATTAAACTTGCAAATCATTTTGGGTATAATTGATTTTGAGAAAAATATTTGGTTTTGATAGTAGATTGGATATTAAAACCCAGTGATGGTTTTGGAAAGGAATTTGTTTGACTTAAATTTTTTCGATTTAGAAACCGAATTATTTTCTAAACCTAATGTTTTGAGAAACTTTGAAACTGAATATATGTAATTTGGAAGAAATGATTTGGCGAAATCATATATGATTTTGAAACTGAAACGTTATTGAAAGGAATTAAAATTGAGAATCTTGTTTTATTAAATACTTGATTTGGGAGTAACCGAACTTATATAAAATTGATTTGTATAAGTGTGAAGTTGATTTGAAAACTATTGATTTGGAAAGGTAATCAATTTGGAAAGAGAAATCTTATATAATCGAAGTCTATATAAGTGTGATTTGATATACTATTGATTTGGAAAGTATTCGATTTGAAAATAAAATCTTATATATGATGGACGTTGTATAAGTATGATATTTGAAAGTGAGTTGGAAGGGTACTATATGATACGTATTTTCCAAGTAAACATATGGAAAGTGCCTTCTGCTTGATATCCGCTTTGTGGCCACATTTTGGATTCATTCTATCGATATTATTCTCTCTGATTTGGATTTTTCGGATATGATACTCGAGTGTCCATCGAATTCCATGGCGATCTCCATGGTCTTATTAGCGCGACTGCATAGCGTAATTCACTTGGCTGAGATGGCTTGAAGGTACGGATGTTTCCTTGGGGATCCAGGCATAACCATTGTATATCTGTGATCTATGTAGGTCGTATTTAGTAGCGAAATCCGATGGCGGAGATAGCTTACAGGTACGGATGTTTCCTGGGGGATCCAGGCGTAACCATTGTGTATTTGTGGTCTACTTGTCATCATGGCGTAATTCGCAGGGCTGAGATAGCTTACGGATACAGATGTTTCCTGGGGGATCCAGGCGTAACCATTGTGTATCAACGATCCATGGTTAGATAAATGTTTTGGTTTGGTTGTTTTGTTTGGATTTTACTTTCCATGTCTGATTTTAAAGGTTTTCCGGTATTTTCACTAGGCGTTGAAACAAGTCCACTAAGTACTTGGAGAATTCTAGCTTTGCGCCTGATCAACGCATGGCCAGAGTCTGTAGGAATGAGAGTAAACTTGTTAAGACATCGAGTATATTTATAAAGTATTATATAAATGATATTTTGATCATTTATTTTAATTTTCTAAATAATTTAAAATGTTTTAAATATTGTTTACTTCGAACTAACAAATTTGAATCAAATGACTGTTCATCATATTTTAAAATGTTTAAAATGTTGTAAAAAATTATATTGAAATTTATATGGTTTTAAAATAATGGTTCATCCTTGTCTTTCAACCTACTTCCCCTTCTAACTATTTCTACCTTCTTCCTTTTCAAGGGTCCTTTCTGCATTATGGAAAGAGTTGGTTCTTTGGCTTATCGTTTGGATTTGCCCGAGAAGCTTTCTGGAGTGCATGATGCATTCCACGTCTCACATCTTTGTCGGTATCTTCATAACCCATATCTTATTGTTCAGCCTTGTGCTCTTGATAGTTTGGATAATGTGCCTAATCTAATTGTCGAGAGGAATCCACTTTGTGTTGTCGACAGAGGTACGAAGCAGCTAAAAAGGAAATCTGTTAGTCTGCTCAAAGTAGTGTGGAGTATTGATGATCGAGATTTTACCTGGGAGACGGAGGAGAGCATTCGTGCTACGAATCCGGAATTGTTTTTTAGGTACTATTTGCTTTTTCTATCTTGCTTTTCCTTATTTTCCTTCCTCATTCCTTTTCGGGGACTAAAAGTTTTGAGTGAGGGAGAGTGTAATTTTAATTCATTATTTTAATTATTTTATTTGAACTCCCTGATTTAAAATTTTTATTTTATTTATTAAAATGGATAAATTTTGCTATTTTAAACATAATTTTTGATTTTGTGTGAATTATAATTCCCAACCTGAATAAATGGAATATTTTCCAAAAATGTGTATTTTGGTCAATATGGTCAAACTTTGACTTTTAAATTTAAAATTTAATATTTGAATTTTTTAATTTTATCTTTTATTGTGAAAATAAATTAAATTAAGAATACCGCTTTTCGTTTCGTTGAAATCCGATTAATATTGTGAAAGTTATGCTTTTTACAGTACTGTATGTAAATTGTTTAATTTAACAAAATTATTTATTTTAATTTATATAAATAATATTTTTGTTTGATATATCATGTTCTAACTTGTATAACATGAGATGATATATATATATATATATATATATATATATATTATTTTTAAAACATTTTTGAAGTATAGTTATAATTTTTCAATTATTTATCGTATATTGTTTATATTTTTAATGCTAGTTTCAATTATTAAACTATTTTCTTATTTATTTTATATTTTTCCTTAAAGTTATTTATTTATTTTTCTTTTTCACTTTATATTGTTCAGCTTTTTATTTTTATTTACTAAAATTTATTTAGGTTATTTTAATTAGAAGAAATTGGAAATCAAAGAGACAAAACCTTTCATTTTCCATTGACTTTTCATATACTTGCCTTTCCATTTTCCAATTTCCTTTTCATTTGAGTTTAGCCGTCCATTCTTCTATGCATTGACGTATGTTTTCTCTTCTCATTCATGTGAGAAACATTTCTTCCCATCAAAAAAACTCACGGCCAAACTAAGAAAAAAGAAGAAAAATGTTAATGGCTTCTTCCCTTATCTCTTTTTCTTTTCTCTTCTTTTTGTCAAATTTTGCCTTGCCTTTTCTTACTTTGTTCGGCCTAGCCCTCCACTCCACCAGCTCCACCATCACCTCCTCCGTCTACAACAGCAATCAGTCCCTTCTCTGACCAAAAACTGACCAAAAACCAGGTCGTGCCATTTGTTGAAGCAAGCACCACCAATTTTGCACAAAACCCTTCCAAACATGCCTAGAAATCACTATCCCCTTCCTATTTCACTTTGGCCACCCTCTTAGCCACCACCACCAGCAAGTTCACCTCCTTTAGCCGCAGCTCCAGCCATCACCTGACATGTCCAGACCTGATCTAAGCATGGTTGAGCCCATGGGATGACCAAACCTCGCCAAAAGTTGAACCAAACCTCACCTATTTGCCTTGACCTTTTGTATACTTCACTTTGCAACTCTCCTACCTCTTCACACTCATGTAGCCGTGAGTTTTGATGCCATACCTGACCCAAACCTAAGCTATATCACATCATGGCCGAGCTAAAGAGTCCCTAGACCAAGCATTGGAGTGGTAAAAGCAAGGTTTGACTATTTTGTTCATTGTTGCACTTTAAATTCAAATTGTTTCAATGTGTTTTGTGTTAAAAATATTTATATATATTGTCTTGTTTGTTTTGTTTTGGTTGTTGATACAAGATCATATCTTGGCTCTCTCCACTCACTTGAAACCATAATCGTGATGTGTCGTGCCGCATCGTGCTTTCTGGATTTATTCAGTGTGTTTTGATTTGCTATCTCCAGCTTAAAGGTGAGTAATCACTCTTGACATTCATGCTTATATAAACTGTGAATTGACAACATGTGAATCTGTAGAAATTACTATATCATGTTATGCCTGCCTGTGATATGAAATATATGATGTTAACCCTGTTTATAAACCTGTCACATCATCTGATACTGCTATATGTTGTCATGCTGTTTATTTATTCGGTTCTCACAGTGCAAGTTCCCTATAGAATAGAATCACTATGGGTTGAAATGATACATACCTGAATGGACTTTAGAATAGGAGAAAATCGTTATGAGCTGAAATGATAGGCCTGAACGATTTTTATTTATTTTATTTAACTTGGGATTGCGGGTTTGAAATAATAAAACCCGGATTTTTCTTTGTAAATTACCGATTGAAATGATATATTATCTGTACCATTTGACCTAGGTTAAAATTATGCAGACCCGTGGTTATTTTATATATATATTTTTTGGAAATTTCAAAATATTTTAAAAATGCAAATTTATGATATTTTAATTTAAATTGAATTGAATGATTTCTATAAAGTATTAATGATTTTCCTACAATTTAAAATGTGAAACAAATGAATGGCTATGTGGAAATTTGAAATATAACTAAATTTTGAAATTTGTAATTTTGTTTAAAATGGAGTTTAAGTTAAGTAAATAAAATATGATAATTTGATTTAAATTTGAGTTTAAAATGACCTAATAAAGTGTTATTGATTTTTCTATGAATTAAAAAGGTTAAATAAATGAATACTTAAATTGTAATTTGAAATATAACTTAACTTGGAAAGTTGGATTTGGTTTTAAATTAAAGTTAAGGTAAGAAAATAAAATGGAAATTAAGTTATATTTTGAAATGGTAATTAAAACTTAATTTTTAAGTTAATTTTTAAAATACAAAGATTGGAAGTTTGTATGCTTGAATTTAATAAGTGAATTATTTAAAAATTGATTTTTTTGTACAAATTTTACTTTATAAAAATCATAAATTAAAGGGCATTTTAAATGATCATTTTCAAGTGCGAAAATATGAAATTTTAAAATTTAAAATGGTTTAAATTGGAATTTTATTATTGCTAAAATTGTATTAAAATCTGAAAATTTAGTTTATAGCACTTCAGAAATGTTATTGTTTCTGAAGTTAACTTAAAATATGTTGTAAAGGACACGACGGCACTTTGTAAATGCTGTGGTTGATGCAATTGAACTAAAAGGCTAGAATTAACTAAGAGCAACTATAGCACTTGTTAAGTGTTGTAGTTGCAGAATAAAAATTAAAACCTAAAATTAGTAAAAAGAGCTACAATAGCATTTTGTAAGTGCTGCAGTTGGCTGAAATGTGATTTTTGAATATAATTGAACTATTATTGCAGCTTTAAATGCTGTCTTTTCTGAATTGAATTGTTTTCAAATGTAACTTACCTTAGCATTTTCTGAGTGTTGCGAAAGCTAAACTTTCACTATTTTAATGTATTAAGTGAATAAATGAACTATGAAAAGGTTAATATTCTAGAAATTTAAAATTTGATTTAAAGGTATAATGACTCCACCTTTTTAGAGTTTAAATGAATGATTTTAATTCGAAATTATTAACCTTTTTGTAATTTTAACCATGGGTACACTTCTCTAAATGCCTTGTAATTTTGGATGTACACCTTCAATTTGAGAATGTGACTAGAGGTGAGCAATTTCTGCAACTCTACGCTACCCTAGCCACATTAACCCTGTTATTTGCATAGTTTACTTTAATATAGACATTTCTATGATATCGTTTATTTCTGTTTAATTGATGGTTTAATGGATCCTTAGAGGATGGGAGATTCAAAGCATCCTTTAAGTTATTGTGCTTTACTACTACAGTTCACTTGAGTTGGTTTACATTATATAAGTATGTATGTCTTGACTAGAGTTTTTGTGTTTTACTTTACCCTCGGGTCAGCCTCGGTATTCACAGCTTTGGATTTCTCTTTCTGGAGCTAGGAATCGTTGGAGATTCTTCATATCTAGTTATTCATCTATTTCTATTTCAGTTTATCTATTTCAGCCTTGTATTAGAGACCTTATATGTATTTTGGATTTCTACTGTGTTTGTTTTCAGACTGATATTGAGACTTTGTTATAATAGCTTCATGAACTACTATGGTATATTTTATTCCGCTGCGAGTTATTCAGATATATCTATGTCTGTGATTCTGAGATTTGTTTTATTTGCTCCAAATTTTATTACAATGTGGTATTTTGAGCAATTCAAGTCCGGCATGTGCGGATGCGAATGGCTGAAAATATCGGGTTATTACACACCACACCATCACTAATTTATATTGCTGAGTTATACGTATATGATTGTTTTATATGTATAAATGGTTGCTTATCCATGTGGAATTCAAAGTATAGGATGTTCCGTACATGTTAGATGCATGGGATAAGCACGAGCATTTCAGGAGGTCGACTAGTTCAGGAGGCCGCCTAATTTTTCGCATTACATATACGTTCATATGAATTATATACATATAAATGTATATGTTGCTTTAAAAATTAAACTAAAGACAATGGTTCCAAGTAGTTAATGGTTGAGTAGATGGTTGTAAATATTTATTTCCATATATACGAGTTGAATTTTTCCTATCCTTATAGGTTAAGGGGAAAATCAATCAAGGGGAGAATGCAACACCCCGGAAGAAAATTAACTAATAGAGAATTTATCAAGAGAGATTATTAATTACTAGTAAAGAAAAATGGAAGTTGTGCAAACATCAAAATATGACTATGAAACTTGCACCATTGTGTTCGTGGCGATTATCTGGACAAATTTTGATATATAAGATTTCATGATCGGAGTTCAAGCAGAAAGTTATTAATGTCTAAAGATTTGAAATCGAAAATAATTAAAAACATACTAAAGGAAACTAATAATGAGAATTATCAATAAACAATGGTAACTTTAATATAATAAAAGTTAATCGGTCGATGTATGACCAG
Source organism: Allium cepa (assembly GCA_030765085.1). NCBI lineage: Eukaryota > Viridiplantae > Streptophyta > Magnoliopsida > Asparagales > Amaryllidaceae > Allium > Allium cepa. The sequence goes on from CM060946.1 coordinate 179,077,262, forward strand.
TCGACCCCTCGTGGTCGATCGGTCGACGTGTGTTGGCTAGGGTTAACCTTGGCCTGAACATTTTAGATTTTATAACATTAATCGAACAGTTATTGTGTATTCCGATGGTTATAAATAAGGACATAACCCTCCACTCCATTGTAAACTTATTTTGTAACCCCAGTCTAGCTGACATTAGTTGTTCAAATCTTATTTCTCTTACAAAATCTCTTTATCTCCTCCAAATTCTAAACTATAATAAAGATAAAATTCAAAACTAAGTCAAATTAAAGGAATGAAATCTACAAATAAAGAAGAAGAGAAGATTGAAGGTAAGTTTGTAAGGAAGAAAGTCTTTAAGAGATGATTGGGTTGATTACTAAAAGATGTTGCTTCATATGTAATTGAAAATTTTATATTTCTACTTGGTGTAGAATCCCTTTTTTTAGTTTAAGATAATAATTCCCATTCAATGTTTATCTTAAGTAAATCAACTTCATCAATGTATAGACAGAAGGGAAAATTGAGAATTTTTATATACAGTTGTAACAACCTGTACCTTAATGGACCTAAATTTCGACAAAAATCAAAACTGTAGTACATCAGAACATAGATCATTGGATTTAGTAACTACAAATAAGCATGAGCGTTATCAGAGATTATAGAAATCTAAACCCACAATGGAAACAATAATAGGATAAGAATAATGACTGTGACTACTACCTAGGAATTTATGGTATTTCTTGGATGACAGATTGTCATATCAGCATCGAGCATGAGAAAAAAGAATAATTCTCCAACAATAGAGCACATCCAGCTCTAGTGACATGTTCCACTAAATCTATCATGTTGGTTGTAAAGAGGAGGAGGTCAAAACAATGTTTCGATGATTGGAAAATCTATAAACTATCCATAAAATCAATTTATACCGATTGGTTTCCACCTAATTGTTATGTCTATTGAGGTCAGCAAGTCTAACCTTACATTACACACACGATTATTTACCTACCCCTTTCAAAGGTATAAAATACTGATGAAGCCTTATCAACCACCCAATACTTCCTAACCCATTTTCCACTTAATACTTCTAAATATGAAGTGGGCTTCCATAATCATCACAAAATATTTTTAAAAGAGAAATAGGCAGACTCTGTCATTTAAGACCTCAATCAAGGTAGATGCCGTCATTTAATACCTATTTCCAAGGTGGTTTTCTAACAATGTTAACAATGATTAATGGGTCCTAGCTACATAGACCTCTAACCACTATTAAAGCTTCTGACATTTAATGTCCAACTATTACCGCGTCTATCATCAATAAAATCGTAGCCATGTAAGAGACAGTACACAAGCCACTTAGTACCTTTAAAATGGACTACGTAGACTTCTAACCATCTAATACCTATATTCTAGGCAGGTCCGCATCACTTAACACCTATCCCCAGACAGACTCCTCATTGGTACTATCATTATTACAGCCTTAGCAATGTGAGAGCCTGTACCCAAGCTACTTAATGCCTTATTAATAAGGACTAGGCAAACCCTTGACTATTTAACATCTATTTGTAGGTAGGCCTTTGTCATTTAATACCAAACCCTAAGGTGGACTCCTCACTATTACTATTAAGATGACATTACTTGTAATCTCACTAAGTAACTTAATACTTCTTTTTAGGAGATAGGCGAACGCCTAGATCAGTCACTTAATACCTCAAACTTGAAGCGAATCCTTCTTGAGATATCCACTATCACTCTTAATTATAAATATACAATCTCATTAGGTTACTTTTTCCGGTAGGGAGGAGGGCCCTAAAATAGCCACTTAATACCTCAATACTGGAGCAACCCCTTTTAGGGACATCCTTATTTATTTGGAATCTCACTATGTTACTTAATATTTCTTTTGAGGGGAGGGGCGGACCCTACAGCCACTTAATACCTCAAACCATAAGCGAACCCCTATGAAGATATCCCTCACCACTCCTAATTCCGAATTTAGATCATTTAACACTTTTAAATTAAGAAAGCAGGTCCAAACTCTCATTCCGTCATAGGTCCTAGGATTAGTTATATCTCACATCAGTAATAAGTGCACCCAACTATTGGTAGCCTTAAAGTGAAATACCATCGTTCGAAATTCTCTATTCATACGGGAGGTACTAAGGTGTATCAAGATATGAAGAAGAGTTTCTTTTGGGAAGGTATGAATAGGGATATTGCTTTGTGTGTAAAGCAGTGCTTAATTTGCCAGTAGGGAAAGCCTGAACACCAGAAGCCAAGTGGGTTGCTTCAGCCATTAGATATTCTGGTATGGAAGTGGGATTCTATTTCCAAGGATTTTATTGACTGGTTGCTAAGGTCGAACAGAGGAAATGATGGTATATGGGCCATAATGGACAGATTGACCAAGAGTGCCCATTTCATTCTATCTAAGTCAACCAGAATGGCACTTGTTTTGGCAAAATTGTTTATGAAGAATATGGTCAGATTGCATGGAATTCCTAATAACATAGTTAGTGATAGAGATTACTTATTCACTAGCGAATTCTGGAAGAGTCTATAGGAAGTTTTGGGAACCATGCTCAAGATGAGTACTACTTACCATCTGCAAACCAATGGACAAATGGAGGGAGTTATCAAAATCTTGGAAGATTTGTTAAGAGCTTGTGATCTAGATTTCGAGGGATCATGGGAAGACCATCTGCATTTAGTCGAGTTTTCATATAACAACAGTTATCAAACTAGTATTGGGATGGCACCATTTGAAACTTTGTATGGAAGGCCGTGCAAATCTCTCATGTGTTGGTTAGAGACCGAGGATAGACTGGTTCTTAGTCTTGGTTAGAGAAGCTGTAGAAAAGATTGAGGTCATTTGGGCTAGAATGAAGGAAGCTCGGTCTATGTAGAAAATTTATGCAGATAAGAGACGGAAAGATCTAGAGTTCGGTTGGAGATCAAGTTTTGTCAAAGTATCACCGATGAAGGGTCTAATTAGGTTTGGAAAATCGAGGAAGTTGGCACTGAGATTCGTTGTACCTTTTCCTATTGTTGAGAGGATCGGGAAACTCGTATATAGAGTTGAGTTACCGAGCAGTTTGGCAGAGTACGCGATGTTTTTCATGTTTCTCATCTCAGAAATTGTGTTAGAACCCGGACACTACCATTGCACCGACTGTGCTAGAGGACTTAGTAGTAGAACCGGATTTGACAATAGTGAGGAAGCCTATTCATATTGTTACGAGAGATGAGAAGACTCTTAGAACCAAGACAGTCAGATTAGTCAAAGTCCAGTGGAGCGGCGATGATAGGGACTGTACTTGGGAGATTGAGAGCAAGATTAAAGATACTTATCCTGACTTATTTGATGGTATGTTTTACTTGCTTGCTTGATTTGTTGTATACCTTATCGTAATTTCGAGGACGAAATTCTTTAAGGAGGGGAGTCTACAACACCTTAGATTTTTGGTAACATTATTTAGAATATTTAATTGGTTAAATTAAATTAAATAATGTGTTGATTAGGGGATTGATATTTGATTTTAATTAAGGTTTAGTTGTGTCATTTAAACAATGAATTAAAAGAAAATTTTAACATGAAATAGGGGAGGGATAAATGGGAAAGAGGCTATTCCTATATCTATTCCCTTAGGTCGTGTATCACATACATGTTCAATTCATTTGAAAAAATTTATAACCCAAGGCCGGCCACCATTAACATGGGAAAGAGGATGAAGATTAAGAAAAGCTTAGGAAAAAGCTAATTCAAATCAAATTCGTTAACATCTCAATCTCTTTAATCTCTAAAGCTAAGGTGAATAATGTTTACATCTCATTTTTGATTTTTTTAGGTTTAGGATGAATTCTGAATATTTTGCAATGATTTGCCATGATTTTGAATGAAGGAACGAATATATATACTTGTTAATGAATTATGGTTATTCATATTGCATTTACAATATGTTTTAAGGTGAAAGCCCTTTTAAATGACATCCAAATGCCTTGCAAATTGTTATGAAGATTATAAATATTATATGGAAATGGGTTCATTTTTCAAATTTTTCTGAATTTATGTAGAATTTATATGAATTTTGTAGTAAAGAAAATGTTAATTTTGATTATGAATTATTTACGGTTAAATAGTAAAGGAATTAGTTCTGAAATTATTATATGTTGAAGAACATATTAAAAGTGATTTTTTGAAATTTTCGTGCAATTTTCCTAAGTGTTATAATGGTTATATAAAATTATTTAAGATATGGGATTTAAATGTTTTATATAATTAAGATGGGAGAAGGACCTTTTTGTAAATTAATTTAACATTTTAAATCTAGAAAGTCGGCAGCACTTTTGAAAGAGTACTATGGCAACTAATCAGATTTAGACAAACAAGGAAGGTTAGGTACAAAAAAATAGTTTAAAAGTACAAGTAAACGTGTTTTTCATTGTTTCAACACCTTTGGCACCAGGTTCCGCCTTCTTTCCTTCGCTTTCGACAATGTTGAAACCAATGCACATGGTATCAGTTTACTCATACGAAGCAAAATGGATGTAGGGGGAAGGTATAGAGTCGAAACCAGGGGTTCCGAAGGGGTTGGGGTTTTACTTGGATTTTAAAGGAAAATGCACCTTCTAGCTTTCGAATAAGATGCTTTCGACCTGGTTAGCCATCGATTGGGTCAAATGGTTTTAAAAGGGAGGGTTTTGATTGAGTTATGCCTTTTTTTGATGACTGTTTTCGACTGAGTTGAAGACTTTAGCTGTCGCTTCTTACCTTTCGATCCAGATGGTTTCATAAGGGTTGTTTTGTTTTCTAAAAACCTGGCCACCTCTCCAATGCTTTCGAAGGAATAGTTTCGACATCAACACTTCATTACTTAGGAAATGGTTTCGAAGCAGATGCTTTCAATTAAATGTTTTTAAGACCCTTTTTCTATGATTGAAGTAAAACCCAAATTAGTTTCGAAAGAGATAGTTTTAAATGGTTATGAAATAGAAGCTTTCGACTTTAATGGGTTTTTGATCCTTTTGCTTTACTAGAAGGCATAATCCAAATGGTTTCGACCGATATGATTTTCAAAGTTTTCGAAGGGGTGAATTTTTGAATGGTTTTGAAAGGTTTCCACATGTTTTAAATTGAACCAAAAGTGCTTTCGAAAGGATTTAGTTCTGACTGTTTTGGAAGGTTTTATTGAATGTTTTCGAAAGGATTGAAAGAAAAGGTTTTTCATATGTTTTTCGAAAGGCAACATTTAAAGGTTTTAAAGAGGGATGTCTAATGTTTTGAAGCTTTCGAGGGAAAGGCTTCTAATGATTTCGATAAGGTTATTATCAATGGTTTCAAAGAGGTTACTTTCAAGGGTTTCGAAAGGGTTGTTTAAAGGCTTTAAACAAAGGTTTCGAATGTATTAATAGGCAATATAGCCTAAGTATTTTCAAGTTAAAATGGGTTTAACTTTTTTTGGAAGGATAGCTAATCCTTATTAAAATTTATCAACAATTTTTTGACTAAAGTATATATAACATGGCAAAATAGCTTAGAGTAAAGCTAAAAATATATTTTCCTTGTAAAGGTATGATTTAAAAGACTAAATCATTTTGAAAAGCTTTTCAAAGAAAAAGATAAAGGGTAATTAACCCTTAGAAAATGATTCGGACAGTTGGTCCATTTTGATTCGGACAGTTACTCCAGTTTACGGGTAGTCAGCCCAGCTTTATGAACAGATAGTCCATTTGTTAGTATAACTGACCTTGCTATTATGTTTCAAACAGATAGTCCTTTTATTATCATAATTGACCTTGCTATTTTTTTGTGGGAAGATAGTCCACTTATTATTTGTTTTATGGAAAGATAGTGCATTTATTAGCATATAGGATTTTGCTATTGACATAATCAGTTTGATTAACCTGCATGGTTGCAGGAAAGGATTTGCAAAATATATGTTTTAAAGAGGATATTAGTGTGGGCAAACCCATTCCGCTAAGCGGCATGGTCTCATTTAATATCAGTAAATAGAGATGTAACAGAATTATTCAAACCACGCTTTATGTCTGACTCGAAGTTTTTGTTTCCCCTTAAACTCTAGGGTACTCAAAATTAATTTGAGTAGGTTGAGGGATAAGGTTTTTAGATTTCAGAAATTTTGTCGAATAAAGCTTCTGAAGACGAGCAGGTGGCAGACGAATAGGTAATTATGATTCACAATTTCATTTTTTGATTGCATTGTATATATTAAGTTCGATATGACTATATTATCCCTGATCAACCAAGGGGGTATCATCATATGTCATTCTTGGCGTATTATTGCAATTATAATCGATCTTTGCCTTGGAAAAATTTTGGGATTATGTATTATGAATATGGAACATGTGTTTTGAAATGTAATGGAAAATTCTGTTTTGAAAATCTATGATTTGTTTTAAATTCATGTGCTTCTGATATTATAGGTACCATTAACATAGCTGTATTTAGTCGCTGAAAGTTTATACTATAGATGACCGCAACATCTGTAGCGCTTAGCTTTGGGCCTCTAGATAGGGGATGTTACATAAAATTACAAACAATGTTTTAAAATTTAATAGTGGAAAGCAAAATCTAGATAATTTGATAAAGATTTCAAAACCATCAAGAAATAGGAAGGGATTAGGATTTAACGAAAAAAATTCATCAATGTTTTAGAAATAATTTGATTTCTAGTAATAATCAAAGATTTAAGAAGTATAGTACATTATATACAAATTTCAGAAAAACAAAATCTAAATATGAAAATAAGGGAACAAAAATGATTAAAATATGGATTACCAAAATAAATAACAAATTGATTAGACAAAAACACATTGATGTATATCTAAAAGATATATTTCATAACGAAAATTACATCTCTAACGGTTTCAAACCCTCATGGATATGGTTACCTTCTCCTACTAACACATAGGACCATAACAGAGAAAGTGGGTACCAATTAAAACTTTTTATTATTTTGCAGGCACGCAAAAAAAATAATGAGGGGAAATGGATACTGTAACGAGACGGATTTTGCCCGCTCAAAAATCGACATCCGTACTTCAAATCGTACTCGAATGCCATAGATTCGACCGTTCAAATCCGATTCGCCGGAGCTTATAACAACATTAAGTAAACAACACAACGGAATAAAAGAATAATACATTGATATACAGCTTTGATACAATATCTGATACAACAGATGATCCAATAGATATCAATATACATCAGAGAAATGATACAATAAAACAGCAGCGGAAAAGAAAACGATAGATAACATCTAGCAGCGAAACAAATAACTCTAAGATAGTCTTCAAGGAAGAACTCCAGAAATAACTGCAACTCCATTTCCAAGAACCAATCCAGCAATAGCTCGAACTCCCCATAACAATGCACCAAGCTAAGCAAGACTGGTGCGAACCAAAGACTGAACTAACTCCAGATAATCCACTATATCTAACTATCTGAAAAACCCAACTCTAGACTGCTCGTGTAGAAAATAATGAGCATCCAGAGTTTAGGAAAGAAAACAATAAACTCCGGATCAGTCGTGGGACTGGTGTGAGCAACAAAAACAGTTTATCTCTTATAACATTCAACAAAAGATTTTCAAAGTCAATTCGCAATGCTTTTTAAAAATGCGACCACCATAAGGCCTCCCGCACACACACACACAATGCAAACGCAGAATCGGAGGAGATTTCTCCTTATGATAGTCAAAGATGCTTGATACGCATTAAAAAGACATTTGATATTATTACTAGTGCATAGTGTAGGAAAAATTCATTTCGAAAGTAGAATATAAATCTTAGCCAACATACGACCATTATCGTATGCCTACTATAGCTACCATCTAAACAGTGGTGACCACCATAAGTAAATGGCAGGTTCTACAACTAATACCGTACAGGGTTTCGTATTGGGAATTGGATTTCCAACGAATGATCAGGCCAAGGAACTTCCCATTGCCACATGAGAATGCCTCTGGATGGACATCCCCGAGAACCAAACCGGATCTCTACCAACACAAGGCCGGGTTACCCCTAACTGAGTAACAACTGACCGAATATGCCATCCCCCGGTCCTTTGGGACCTTTCACCGAGCGCTCGTAATCAATTCACACAATCATAACAAAGTGTTTTCAACATGAGTAAGTATCTGGGCTCCATACCATGATACCACCCTTTTCCAGAAGGAAATGCACACATCCTAAAGGGCGCTACCCCTCATAACCTTGCTGCTTCTTTCCTGTTTTGACCATTCACGGGGTGTGAGGCTCGACGAAGTCACGTCCACAAAAACATACTTTATACAAAAGCCATGCTTTGGGTCAACAAATGATCATATAAATGATCACCAAGATAGACGATCAAATAATTGATCCTATCACAAATAATCAACACAATGATCATTTCACAGCAACACTCAGCATGTCACATTACCAAATTGGGAATATATTGCTGATAACTTCAACTATATAACCTCTGAGCTCGTACGTCTCAGAGAAGGGTGTTAAGCTAAAAGAATAAATTCTCCGCCACCAACAGAAATATATTTGAAAGAAATCGGCTTTATATCTCAATTTGTAATGTCAGACATACTATCCATACAAGTCTGTTCTGGGTTCGAACAGAACCGAAGGCACTTACAAAGAAGTCCTTGCAATCCGGATATTCACAATCCCGATCGGATTTCCCATCACTTAGGGAGTTTCTATACCGGCGCGACTCGGTGCAGAAACAATCGATAGGTCATCCTATCGCTTTCGCAAATACCCGGTCTTTACCACCGGTCTTCAAATGCTATCCATAACGTCGAATCACATATTCGAAATGGGTTATACGACCCAAAGGTCCTTTCCCGGCTAACCCGAATAGTGAGCACGATATTTCAAAAACAAATGGATAATGGGATTTCAATTAAGTCACAACTTAATAATTCAAAACTTTATTTCAAATGGTTTAATCCAATTACCATTTCAATCTTTAAACAAAAAGATTCATTTTCACAACCTTTAACGGTTTAAACAATTTTCACATTTTAATCTTTTAAACAAAAGATTTATTCACAGATTTTCCAAATCAATTTTCATTTCAATTTGATTAACTCGTTAAATCTTTAAATCAAAGATTTAACATATAGCCTTCAAAACAATTTCATTTCAATTTGATTTAAACAAATCATCTATTTAAATCTGTTAAAAATAAACAGATTTAATTCATAGCTTTCAAAAAAAAAGAATTCATTTATAACTTAGGAAAATCATTTCTCTATTCAATCTTGAAATTCCCCTAATTAACTGGAATCTCAGTTCTTATCTAAAAGTGTTTATCATTTGAAAACAACAGTTTTTATTTTGGAAATCTGATTCATTTATACGAGTTTAAATCCTTGGGTTAAATTCAAATTCCCAAAACAATACTTTAAAAATGGTTTAACTCATATATAACTAGTATAATATCGTTAATCCCTAGTTTCAAATTACAGAATTCAATTTCAATATTGAATTCAAATTTAAATCAAATTATTTAAATTCCAAAACTTAATCAAGTAATTTAAAAATAATAAATTTTATTTTGAAATTCCATTCCAAAAGCTTTTCACATTTATTCTGGTTCCATTTCCAAAACATTTGAATTTAAAAATTCAAATTTAAACTATTTCAAAATCTGTGACTTAACCGATTTCCTCGTGAAATCCATAATTGTGTGTGTATGGTGTGGTCCAGGGGTTATACACAGTAGTGCAACATCATTTCAATCATCACAGATTAACAGATAATATACAAATGCAAATAAATATACACTGTTCAATCTACAGAACAAAATATCACAAATCAGATAGGATAATCAATTCAAGACATCACATATCAGGGATATTAACAATTCAACACCCAATAAAATCCAAACATCATAAGTAGGATCAATTTAATCATCTGATAAATTTAAATCAGATTTATTTTCTATGAATAATTCTTTTCACATTTATTATCAAATAAATTTCAAGTAAATGATCCTCATTAACTATTCATAATTATTTAATTACTATTCTTAAGTAATTAACCTCAATTTAATTATTGTTAATTATCATTTAATTAACCTTTAAAATCATATATTTAATCACTGATTATTTAATTAATTAAGTTTTAAACTGTAACTTAATAAATCTTAATTACTTGATTAAATAAATTAATCAATTATTCACTTGAACTAATTTAATGAGTGCATATCATTTTATCTTCACTAATTCAAATTTAAACTTATTCTTATTTATCATTTAATCATCACTCACAATACGTTTTAAAGACATTTATTTTCCCAATTACTTTCTAAATTTCATTTCAAAATTTGATACTTAAAATAAATTCCAATTTATCCTAAATAAAGATTTAAAACAAATTTTTCAAAACCCCTTTTTAATTACATATTTAAAAGCATACCTTAACACTTAAACTTATTTACGATTTAAAATAAAAACCGAACTTAACTTCAGTATTTAAATTTTCCATTAAATTGTACATTTCAGCTTTTGAAAAGATTAAAATTTTAGAATTGTCAAGTAAAACGAAAACTGAAACCCATCTTTTAAATCTTCTTTTTCTTAGACCCTTATTTTATTTCAAATTTAAATCAAAGATAAAAATAAAATAAAACTTGAATTTAAACTTAAAATCTATTATAAGCTTCATTTAGACTTGGTTCAGTTTAATTTTACTAAAATCTGTTAAACAGATTGTTCCCAGGCTTCAAGCCTTGAACCATTTCACCGAGTCAAACAGCGAAAAACTTCGAGACGCCTCCCCCCTTTCTTCGAGTTCATCACGTCATTCACCTTCCTTCCTCCCCAGTGCACACACGTGCACCGTGCACCTACCCACGCTCCTCCGGCCACCGATGAGCACCCCGTCCATCCCACACACACACACGAACACGCGAGACCCCAAAGCATTATCCAGATCGAAGAAAGTTCGATCAGATCAAATTTGACCCAATCGAACCCACTGACCCAAAAACTCGACCACCCAAAAACCCATCGTACCATCACCCACGACCACCGGCCACCTCGAAACTTGGTCCGAAGCTTCGCCACCACCCAACGCCTCTAACCCACCTAGTCCGATCGCCTCTAATTCCCTGATGCCCTCGCATTGCCTCGACAACCGAGCCAAACCCATTACCCCTCTTAAACCCTAGTTTCGATCCAACCCAAAAATTTACTCATTCGAAATTTTTTTCAGTATTTTTCCTAGATTCGAAAGTGATCAAACTAACTCCTCCATGAATTTCAACAATTAAAATTTGTTGAACTAACAAAGATTTATAAAAATGTGTTTTTAGTTCATCCACAGTTTACTATTGATATACTCAATGAAAAATTACAATCTTTGGTTTAAAAATCTTACTTTTCAGTAAGGATTGAAGATAGGTATTCAAATTTGCAAAACGTTAGGTTCGAATTTCCTTAAATTTTGAAATTTCTCTGTAGAACTTTGAGTTGTTCATCCTGTATATGTTTACCCTTCATGAAACTATTTTTATATTACAATTCATACTCAAACACATTTATTTTGTTTTGAAACTAAAGCCTAACATTGATTAGAAAAGAAGAATTTGAAATTTTTTTTTTTATTGTATTCCCTGTAACTAAACAGAGAAGATGGTGAATCTCACAGCGCGGATAGATAAATAGATATGCAGATCAACTTCAACTTATAAATATACAAATTTAAAGTAACTCAAGTTTAAATCACTTCTTACTCAGAAACAACCATACAGATTCAAAGTAGAATGTTTGCTCACAGATTCACAGGCAATGAAAAAAAAAAGAAAACTGATTTTAGATAAACATGAAGTTGTTCACAGATATACCTATATATATATATATATATATATATATATATATATATATATATGCAACTGTTTTATAATTTAAAAGTATCTAAAAAGAATAAGTTACTCACATTGTTTTGTGGAAGACAGAGAACAGGTTTCTTCAATTTGGAACTGGTTTGTATCTTGCTTCTTGATGTTTGAGTTGAATGATATATATAGGGGAGAGTGTTTACAGTATGTTATATATGTATATTATATATATATTACAATGGGTATGGTATACAATATCTTGTACAGGGTAATATTATATTTTCCTTGTACTAAAGGTATCTTTACATTATTTATGTCGGCTGAAAATTCTTCTTTGATATGCTAAAGATGCAAACATTAATTGTCTATGTACTAGCCTAAGATATTAATTGTTTACTTGTTTCATTCCATGCTTATATTTGTACTTGCTTTATAATTTAACATATATTGCTTTTTAACTTGTTGATTATGCAGTTTGGTGGCTGCAAATCATTTTCTTTGTTTTGTTCATATTTGATTTTCTTTACAGCCTACATATTTATACAACTTTGCTTTGTGCTTTGCTTTATTACTTATGTAAAAACATATACTTTGTTTTATTTAGCAATATTTTTTTCTTTTGTCTTGTCTTATGTTCTTTTAGCTAGCTTTGTACTCGAGCTTTATTTATTCTTACATTTTTATGATAATAGGTTTGGCTAATGTATTGTTATGTATGTACAGTTTATTATTTTAGTTATGTTTTGTTTGTACTTAATTTTGTATTTTACTTTATTTATTTGTTTGATAGATTTCTATTTTATTTTACTTCTATTTTTAGTTTAAATATTTATCATAAATTTTACTTTAAAAATTATCGTTTTCCATTTCTCTATATACACATATATTTTATATAACTTAAATTATCATCATTTATAAATTTTTAAATCAATTTATTTATTTATTTATTTTATACTTGTGTCCAAAGTATATTATTTATTTTTCAAAATCATTTATTTAAGAATTTATTTAAAATCCAATATATACATATATATTCACATATATACAAAATTTCAAATCCATATGACTTTATATATCTTTTCTATTTGAATCGAGGAAACTCGCTTCCATTTATAATTAATTCTACAAATTTTTATTCAAAAATTCATTTAATTATCAATTTAAAATAAATTAAAATTCGGGATCGTTACAGACTTCCCCCCTTAAAAAGAATTTCGTCCTCGAAATTCGCAGGCACGATAACAACACAGACAGACAGATTCGATCTCCTATACTTCCTCAAGCACAAGATATGGATTCCAAACTCAAGTCGGAATATCTCGAAATATCTACTAATTTGTCCCTCTTCGGACCTTGGTATTCACAAGAAATTACAATAGAATTTCAAATTTTGGTTTTAAACGAAATCGTGTTATCGATATAATTCAAATTTAGCTTCATATTCTATTAATCAATTTAAAATCAATTTAAAATTTCTAATTTATTTAAAATTCTCAATTTCAATTTGCAAATTCATATTCATTAAGGTTTTAAATCAAAAAGCTGATAAGAAACTGATGAAGATACGAAATAAAAATTTCCTACGACAATTCGTAGGCCTTCATTACACCGAAACTTCTTTCTGTAACCGTCATGAATCAATCAAAAGAATTTGGAAACGAATCAAAGAAAATTGATAGAGAAAGTTATTTCCACCGTTGTTACAGAGTTTTGACTAATTATAGTCGTATTTACCTGTCCCCTATCTCGTTCTCTTCTTGCACTCATACTCACTATTAGTAGATAGTAAGAGAATTTACTGAGGCATTCAAACGGATATCTTAAGGATTACTCATTCTAGGATATACTTCACCCTATCTCTAATGAGCTACTTAATGTGTTACACTCCTGAGCTAAAGTTTTAACCTTAGCTCTGATACCAAATGTAACGAGACGGATTTTGCCCGCTCAAAAATCGACATCCGTACTTCAAATCGTACTCGAATGCCATAGATTCGACCGTTCAAATCCGATTCGCCGGAGCTTATAACAACATTAAGTAAACAACACAGCGGAATAAAAGAATAATACATTGATATACAGCTTTGATACAATATCTGATACAACAGATGATCCAATAGATATCAATATACATCAGAGATATGATACAATAAAACAGCAGCGGAAAAGAAAACGATAGATAACATCTAGCAGCGAAACAAATAACTCTAAGATAGTCTTCAAGGAAGAACTCCAGAAATAACTGCAACTCCATTTCCAAGAACCAATCCAGCAATAGCTCGAACTCCCCATAACAATGCACCAAGCTAAGCAAGACTGGTGCGAACCAAAGACTGAACTAACTCCAGATAATCCACTATATCTAACTATCTGAAAAACCCAACTCTAGACTGCTCGTGTAGAAAATAATGAGCATCCAGAGTTTAGGAAAGAAAACAATAAACTCCAGATCAGTCGTGGGACTGGTGTGAGCAACAAAAACAATTTATCTCTTATAACATTCAACAAAAGATTTTCAAAGTCAATTCGCAATGCTTTTTAAAAATGCGACCACCATAAGGCCTCCCGCACACACACACAATGCAAACGCAGAATCGGAGGAGATTTCTCCTTATGATAGTCAAAGATGCTTGATACGCATTAAAAAGACATTTGATATTATTACTAGTGCATAGTGTAGGAAAAATTCATTTCGAAAGTAGAATATAAATCTTAGCCAACATACGACCATTATCGTATGCCTACTATAGCTACCATCTAAACAGTGGTGACCACCATAAGTAAATGGCAGGTTCTACAACTAATACCGTACAGGGTTTCGTATTGGGAATTGGATTTCCAACGAATGATCAGGCCAAGGAACTTCCCATTGCCACATGAGAATGCCTCTGGATGGACATCCCCGAGAACCAAACCGGATCTCTACCAACACAAGGCCGGGTTACCCCTAACTGAGTAACAACTGACCGAATATGCCATCCCCCGGTCCTTTGGGACCTTTCACCGAGCGCTCGTAATCAATTCACACAATCATAACAAAGTGTTTTCAACATGAGTAAGTATCTGGGCTCCATACCATGATACCACCCTTTTCCAGAAGGAAATGCACACATCCTAAAGGGCGCTACCCCTCATAACCTTGCTGCTTCTTTCCTGTTTTGACCATTCACGGGGTGTGAAGCTCGACGAAGTCACGTCCACAAAAACATACTTTATACAAAAGCCATGCTTTGGGTCAACAAATGATCATAGAAATGATCACCAAGATAGACGATCAAATAATTGATCCTATCACAAATAATCAACACAATGATCATTTCACAGCAACACTCAGCATGTCACATTACCAAATTGGGAATATATTGCTGATAACTTCAACTATATAACCTCTGAGCTCGTACGTCTCAGAGAAGGGTGTTAAGCTAAAAGAATAAATTCTCCGCCACCAACAGAAATATATTTGAAAGAAATCGGCTTTATATCTCAATTTGTAATGTCAGACATACTATCCATACAAGTCTGTTCTGGGTTCGAACAGAACCGAAGGCACTTACAAAGAAGTCCTTGCAATCCGGATATTCACAATCCCGATCGGATTTCCCATCACTTAGGGAGTTTCTATACCGGCGCGACTCGGTGCAGAAACAATCGATAGGTCATCCTATCGCTTTCGCAAATACCCGGTCTTTACCACCGGTCTTCAAATGCTATCCATAACGTCGAATCACATATTCGAAATGGGTTATACGACCCAAAGGTCCTTTCCCGGCTAACCCGAATAGTGAGCACGATATTTCAAAAACAAATGGATAATGGGATTTCAATTAAGTCACAACTTAATAATTCAAAACTTTATTTCAAATGGTTTAATCCAATTACCATTTCAATCTTTAAACAAAAAGATTCATTTTCACAACCTTTAACGGTTTAAACAATTTTCACATTTTAATCTTTTAAACAAAAGATTTATTCACAGATTTTCCAAATCAATTTTCATTTCAATTTGATTAACTCGTTAAATCTTTAAATCAAAGATTTAACATATAGCCTTCAAAACAATTTCATTTCAATTTGATTTAAACAAATCATCTATTTAAATCTGTTAAAAATAAACAGATTTAATTCATAGCTTTCAAAAAAAAAGAATTCATTTATAACTTAGGAAAATCATTTCTCTATTCAATCTTGAAATTCCCCTAATTAACTGGAATCTCAGTTCTTATCTAAAAGTGTTTATCATTTGAAAACAACAGTTTTTATTTTGGAAATCTGATTCATTTATACGAGTTTAAATCCTTGGGTTAAATTCAAATTCCCAAAACAATACTTTAAAAATGGTTTAACTCATATATAACTAGTATAATATCGTTAATCCCTAGTTTCAAATTACAGAATTCAATTTCAATATTGAATTCAAATTTAAATCAAATTATTTAAATTCCAAAACTTAATCAAGTAATTTAAAAATAATAAATTTTATTTTGAAATTCCATTCCAAAAGCTTTTCACATTTATTCTGGTTCCATTTCCAAAACATTTGAATTTAAAAATTCAAATTTAAACTATTTCAAAATCTGTGACTTAACCGATTTCCTCGTGAAATCCATAATTGTGTGTGTATGGTGTGGTCCAGGGGTTATACACAGTAGTGCAACATCATTTCAGTCATCACAGATTAACAGATAATATACAAATGCAAATAAATATACACTGTTCAATCTACAGAACAAAATATCACAAATCAGATAGGATAATCAATTCAAGACATCACATATCAGGGATATTAACAATTCAACACCCAATAAAATCCAAACATCATAAGTAGGATCAATTTAATCATCTGATAAATTTAAATCAGATTTATTTTCTATGAATAATTCTTTTCACATTTATTATCAAATAAATTTCAAGTAAATGATCCTCATTAACTATTCATAATTATTTAATTACTATTCTTAAGTAATTAACCTCAATTTAATTATTGTTAATTATCATTTAATTAACCTTTAAAATCATATATTTAATCACTGATTATTTAATTAATTAAGTTTTAAACTGTAACTTAATAAATCTTAATTACTTGATTAAATAAATTAATCAATTATTCACTTGAACTAATTTAATGAGTGCATATCATTTTATCTTCACTAATTCAAATTTAAACTTATTCTTGTTTATCATTTAATCATCACTCACAATACGTTTTAAAGACATTTATTTTCCCAATTACTTTCTAAATTTCATTTCAAAATTTGTTACTTAAAATAAATTCCAATTTATCCTAAATAAAGATTTAAAACTAATTTTTCAAAACCCCTTTTTAATTACATATTTAAAAGCATACCTTAACACTTAAACTTATTTACGATTTAAAATAAAAACCGAACTTAACTTCAGTATTTAAATTTTCCATTAAATTGTACATTTCAGCTTTTGAAAAGATTAAAATTTTAGAATTGTCAAGTAAAACGAAAACTGAAACCCATCTTTTAAATCTTCTTTTTCTTAGACCCTTATTTTATTTCAAATTTAAATCAAAGATAAAAATAAAATAAAACTTGAATTTAAACTTAAAATCTATTATAAGCTTCATTTAGACTTGGTTCAGTTTAATTTTACTAAAATCTGTTAAACAGATTGTTCCCAGGCTTCAAGCCTTGAACCATTTCACCGAGTCAAACAGCGAAAAACTTCGAGACGCCTCCCCCCTTTCTTCGAGTTCATCACGTCATTCACCTTCCTCCCCGGTGCACACACGTGCACCGTGCACCTACCCACGCTCCTCCGGCCACCGATGAGCACCCCGTCCATCCCACACACACACACGAACACGCGAGACCCCAAAGCATTATCCAGATCGAAGAAAGTTCGATCAGATCAAATTTGACCCAATCGAACCCACTGACCCAAAAACTCGACCACCCAAAAACCCATCGTACCATCACCCACGACCACTGGCCACCTCGAAACTTGGTCCGAAGCTTCGCCACCACCCAACGCCTCTAACCCACCTAGTCCGATCGCCTCTAATTCCCTGATGCCCTCGCATTGCCTCGACAACCGAGCCAAACCCATTACCCCTCTTAAACCCTAGTTTTGATCCAACCCAAAAATTTACTCATTCGAATTTTTTTCAGTATTTTTCCTAGATTCGAAAGTGACCAAACTAACTCCTCCATGAATTTCAACAATTAAAATTTGTTGAACTAACAAAGATTTATAAAAATGTGTTTTTAGTTCATCCACAGTTTACTATTGATATACTCAATGAAAAATTACAATCTTTGGTTTAAAAATCTTACTGTTCAGTAAGGATTGAAGATAGGTATTCAAATTTGCAAATCGTTAGGTTCGAATTTCCTTAAATTTTGAAATTTCTCTGTAGAACTTTGAGTTGTTCATCCTGTATATGTTTACCCTTCGTGAAACTATTTTTATATTACAATTCATACTCAAACACATTTATTTTGTTTTGAAACTAAAGCCTAACATTGATTAGAAAAGAAGAATTTGAAAATTTTTTTTTATTGTATTCCCTGTAACTAAACAGAGAAGATGGTGAATCTCACAGCACAGATAGATAAATAGATATCCAGATCAACTTCAACTTATAAATATACAAATTTAAAGTAACTCAAGTTTAAATCACTTCTTACTAAGAAACAACCATACAGATTCAAAGTAGAATGTTTGCTCACAGATTCACAGGCAATGAAAAAAAAAACTGATTTTAGATAAACATTAAGTTGTTCACAGATATACCTATATATATATATATATATATATATATATGCAACTGTTTTATAATTTAAAAGTATCTAAAAAGAATAAGTTACTCACATTGTTTTGTGGAAGACAGAGAACAGGTTTCTTCAATTTGGAACTGGTTTGTATCTTGCTTCTTGATGTTTGAGTTGAATGATATATATAGGGGAGAGTGTTTACAGTATGTTATATATGTATATTATATATATATATTGCAATGGGTATGGTATACAATATCTTGTACAGGGTAATATTATATTTTCCTTGTACTAAAGGTATCTTTACATTATTTATGTCGGCTGAAAATTCTTCTTTGATATGCTAAAGATGCAAACATTAATTGTCTATGTACTAGCCTAAGATATTAATTGTTTACTTGTTTCATTCCATGCTTATATTTGTACTTGCTTTATAATTTAACATATATTGCTTTTTAACTTGTTGATTATGCAGTTTGGTGGCTGCAAATCATTTTCTTTGTTTTGTTCATATTTGATTTTCTTTACAGCCTACATATTTATACAACTTTGCTTTGTGCTTTGCTTTATTACTTATGTAAAAACATATACTTTGTTTTGTTTAGCAATATTTTTTTCTTTTGTCTTGTCTTATGTTCTTTTAGCTAGCTTTGTACTCGAGCTTTATTTATTCTTACATTTTTATGATAATAGGTTTGGCTAATGTATTGTTATGTATGTACAGTTTATTATTTTAGTTATGTTTTGTTTGTACTTAATTTTGTATTTTACTTTATTTATTTGTTTGATAGATTTCTATTTTATTTTACTTCTATTTTTAGTTTAAATATTTATCATAAATTTTACTTTAAAAATTATCGTTTTCCATTTCTCTATATACACATATATTTTATATAACTTAAATTATCATCATTTATAAATTTTTAAATCAATTTATTTATTTATTTATTTTATACTTGTGTCTAAAGTATATTATTTATTTTTCAAAATCATTTATTTAAGAATTTATTTAAAATCCAATATATACATATATATTCACATATATACAAAATTTCAAATCCATATGACTTTATATATCTTTTCTATTTGAATCGAGGAAACTCGCTTCCATTTATAATTAATTCTACAAATTTTTATTCAAAAATTCATTTGATTATCAATTTAAAATAAATTAAAATTCGGGATCGTTACAGATACTCGATAGTGGATGCTACAAACATATGACGGGAAATACACACATGCTATCAAACATCACTTGCATAAATGGTAGCATGGTCACTTTTGAGGATAATTCCAAAAGATATGTTATTAGAATTGGAAATATCATCAATGTCAACAGATCTACTTCTCCTATTATTTCAAATGTATTATTAGTTAAAAACATAAAACATAATTTACTTAGTACAAGCCAATTATCCGATAAGGGATTAAGAATTGATTTTGAAAAAGATAAGTGCAATATCTTTGATCAAAATAAAATGTTAGTTTTCGAAGGAACAAGGAAGCGAAATATTTGTACTCTAAACATGAATATTAGTCGTCGTAATGATTTATGCTTAATTGCAAACCATGATGATCCATGGATATGGCATAATAGATTTTGTCACATAAATTTCGTATATATAAACAAATTAGCTAAAAACAATTTGGTAAGAGGATTACCCAAATTAATTTCATAGTAAAAAATCTATGCGATGCATGTCAACATGGAAAATTAAAGAAAAGCTCGTTTAAGTCTAAAAAGGAAATCTCTACTAAACAATCTCTTGAATTACTTCATTTGGACTTATTTGGTCCAACTCAAGTACATTTGATAAATCACAATAAATAAGTTTTTGTAATTGTGGAGGATTTTTCAAGATATACTTGTGATACTTTTAAAACATAAAAGTGATATATTCAAAATGTATAAAATTTTCTCTAAACGAATTAAGACTCTAATTGAGTTAAAGATAAAAAGTATAAGAAGTGATCACGGGGGAGAATTTGAAAATGAGTTATTTACAAACTATTGTAATAAAAAAGGAACTAGCCATAATTTTTCATTTCCACAAAAACCACAACAAAGTGGAGTAGTTGAAAGAAAAATTGTACCTTGTAAGAATGCGCTCGAACTCTCCTAAATGGCTGTGGCTTACCAAAAGAAAATTTGGCTGAAGCAGTTGTTATTACATGTTACGTATTAAATCGTGTAACTCTTTGACCTATGACTAAAAATATATGTTATGAAATGTTTTACAAAAAGAACCAAAAGTATCATATTTTCAAATATTTGGATCAAAATGCTTTATTCTAAATATAAAAGATAATATTGGTAAACTCGACTCAAAAGTAAATGAAGGAATTTTTGTTGGATATTCCGATCAAAGTAAAGCATACAGAATTTTTAACAAACGAATAAAAGTTATAGAGAAAAGTCTTCATGTCCCGTTTGATGAAAACATTAAACATATAAATGAAGACGACGAATAAAATTTTGACATTGATAAAAAAAGCCATTGAAATATGATTGAAAATAATATTGATAATCAAAATAACAGTGATTTGAAATCACCAACTCATATTTTAAAAGATCATCATATTGATAACATAACTGAAAATCTAGATAATAAGTTTCGACTAGAAGGCAAATAAATCAAATGACTAATGTAGCATTTATATCTAATTTTGAACCAAAAAATTACAAGGAAGCATCAAATCATGATTTTTGGATTTTAGAAATGCAAGAAGAACTTAATCAATTCGAACATAATAATGTTTGGGAACTAGTACCAAGACCAAACAATCAATCAATAATTGAAACAAAAAGGGTTTTTAAAAACAAAGCAGACGAAAATGGAAATATTATACGTGAAGTAAGATTAGTGGCACAGGGATACAATCAAGAAGAAGTAATTTATTATGAAGAGACTTTTGCACCTGTGGCATGTCTTGGAGCACTAAGAATATTACTTGCTTTTGCATGTCATCATGACTTTAAGCTATTTGAAATGGATATTAAAAGTGCTTACTTGAACAGTTTTATAAAAGAAAATGTTTACATTAAACAACCATTACCATTTGTTCATGAAAAATATCCAGATCAAGTTTTTAAACTTAAAAAGGCATTATATGGTTTAAAACAAGCACCTTGAGCTTGGTATGATGGATTAAAATCATATTTAGTAAATTCTGGTTTTCAAGTTGGTAAATAGATACAACATTATTTATTAAAAGAGAACAGAAGGATATATTACTTGTTCAAATATATGTTGATGATATTATATTAGGATCTACTAAGAAAAATTTATGTAATGAATTTTCTACAATAATGACAAACGAATTTGAAATGTCTGATATGGGTGAATTTAATTTCTTTTTAGGATTACAAATAAAACAATTAAATAATGAAATTTTTATAAATCAAGAAAAATATTGTAAAGAATTACTAAAAGGTTTTTGAATGGATAATACATCAAGTATACCCACTTTAATGAGTACTACTAATCATCTAGACAAAGATGAACATGGAAAAGAGTTCAACCAAAAACTATATCCAAGCATGATAGGATCCTTACGTTACTTAACAACTAGTAGACTAGATATTATGATGAGTATTTGTTTATGTGCAATATTTCAAGCACAACCTAAGGAATCACATCATCGGGCGGTTAAATGGATTCTACGATATTTAACCAACTATGGAAAAATAATAAACAAATCTCTAGTATATTACGATAATACTAGTGCTACATGTTTATCTAAAACTCCAATTAATCGTTCACGAACAAAACATATTGATATCCGTCACCATTATCTGAGAGATAATGTTGAAAAATAAATTATAACTCTTAAATTTGTTTATACCGAAAATCAAATAACTGATATTTTTACAAAACCGTTAAGTGAACTAATTTTTATTTAGTTAAGACGGAATATAGATATTTTTTATACAATGAATTGTTTAACTAAATTTGTAGAAATAATATTTTGTTCGCTTAAATTTGTAATATCTTATATAGACTTTCAACTGCACAATTAGTCTTATATAATTAGAAATAATAATAACCACGTTAAAATTAAACAAATAACAACCATTTAAAAACTAACTAGTCTCTGTTAAATTTTTATGGCTTAACTCCTATTCCTCAACTTATTTACTAAATATAGCAAAACCTTACCTTATGAATTCAACTTATATTCTACTTACAAAAAAAATAACCATAAATAAATTATTAAAACAAATAATACATAAAAATGTCTTCCAATCACGACTCCACCTATTCCACTATCAACTATAAACCCCCTCGTCAGATAGCGCTTTCGTATCATCAACTAAATCTACACCTACATCAACTTATTTAGTCTCTCTAAACATTGTTGCATCACCAACATACCACACTGGCTTTTCTCCTAAAGAATAGAAAGCTAAACAACCAATCGGTCTGAAATCAACATCTCTCACCGACAAGTTGATGACATATATCACTATCAATAAGAAATGACCGGCGTTCAATGTGACATGTATTACAAGCAATGACATCAAGGATCTCATCTAAATTTTCTTGAAAAGTGTATTCTAGCAATTTATCGTCATTCACCAACAAAAAGTTGCATACATCAAAAATCTCCTTGATTATAAAAAGCTTCTACAAAAGCGCATAACATTACTCCGAGAAATCTATGCGAACCAGTGGCATCAAACCAAGCTTGGATCGACACTTCATCTCGTCCAAGTTTTTCTTCACCGAAGCCAGTAATTGACGATACAAAATCTGAACCAAATTCATGGGATATACAACAAATCAACAATTCTGAATTCTCCAACAAAAGCTAAACTTATGCTACGCATCATATAAATTATGTTTGTTTATTATTTTCGATATGCATACTATTTTATTGTATTAAAATTTTAATAAAATTTTCATTGATATTTGAATTTTTTCTATATGTCAGAAAATGCATATCATAGACGTTTGTGAATATACCACAGACGTCTGTCATAAGTTACGGGAAAAAAAATTCTGTAGTCACAGACATTTTTGGAAACCACACAAATGTTTGTTAGAACTCTCTATTTAGTTTTTCTATAGCCACAGACGTCTGTGGAACCATCACAGACGTCTGTCGAATCTCTCTGCTTCATTTTTACTAAAGCCACAAACGTCTATGACTCCCTCACAGACGTCTATAGCTGCTCTAGCCCTAAGTTTTCAATCGCCATATATAAACAACTTTACCCCTTTCTTCACTTTTACCTCCATTTCAACTCCCAATTTCTAAAATCCTAGCTTCCAAAACATTCAAATTCATCAATCAATGCCCCTCAAGAACGTCACAATCTCTAAAAACAAAAAACAAGACCAATTTTCCTCCTCCTCTCAAGCCCCGGTTAGGCAAGCCCACATAAACCGATGGCTCCATAATAATCCCAAGGCCATCAAATGATCTGAGGCGCATTCCTAAAATAAATTACACTCTGGTCCTTTCTATCGCCTTGAAAATGTGATAGAATATGAAATTCTAGGAATAACTACGGATGCCAGTTGCTGCAACCAAATTAGCTATGATGCAAATAAAGTAATCATCAATCCTTTTGCTATTTACCTTTTCTACTCCAATCTATGTAGTACGGAGATTTGGAATCCGGAGAATGATGATGGTTGGTTATGGTCAAGTGTTTACGGAAAAGAAATTAAAATTGTTGTATATAAGGTTGGCCCTATATTAGGATGTCCTTATGAGGGGATTGACTTAACAGATATACCAAACCACAGTCTTTTACCGCGAGATGAAGTTACCCATCAAATATAGGATAGGATGCCCCAACGGAAATCCATTTACCTTCGACCACGTGCTAGACTACTTAATCGAATGATAATTAACACAATCATTCTCCGTCTAGGTATTCACGAGCAGTTTTATCCCAATGACCATCGAGCTTTGTATGCAATATTTGGTCGCCTACTAGTAAATTGGGAAAAATTTATTCATGACCAAATTAAATATTTTTGGATAGCATCATCACTCAATTGTATATGCTCCATACATAATGCCCATCTTGCAAGATCTTGGAGTTCCTTCGTACTTATCACAATGCGAAGAAATTCCAATAAAAGATAGTGGTCCACAATAACTATCACTGATGCACCTTCCCAAAATCCCACCTCATGTCATCCCTTTCGACCAGTGGACTCCACAGCAACATCAACAAGAATATCACGGTCCTCCTCCAACTAGCACCCCTCGACAAACTTACTCCCCTCATCTTTTACTACAAAACCTTTCTTTAGTCACGCTACCGAATATTATTCGGACTCAAAAATCAAAGAAGCTCGCGTTGAACTAATGCAAAATGAATCTCTTCGTGATTTGTCAATTAAAAACCAAAATATAATCATGGCTAATCAGTAAGATTTAAACAGAAAGATGATTGGATTAGAATGTTCTTTCTTCACAAGGATGATGGAGAAGACTTTAGACAAAGTGGTCTCCATTTTAGGCAAATTGATGTGCATAAGTACATGGTCGATCTTCTTCTCGCTCATCATCCTCGCCTTCACCGACACCACCACATTGGACTCAAACACCAATTTATCGCTCTCAAGCCTTACCCAAAGATACGTCTCATGATAAAGGTGACCGAGGGAATACTCCTATTCACGCACAACCTAAGAAGAAGAAGAAGATATTGATGACGTGTACGTGTCGGATACTCCGCATTTTCAAAAACCGTACATGGCATTTCAAGGCCTTTCAGTTCAACGATGAGGAGTACAGTGACCCAAGGGAATGGCCGGGTACATATGAGTAGGATTCGTTTTGGGAATATTACGAGAACTATGGGGGGCTTATCTTACTCATAAAATTTGAATAACTAGAGTTTTTCTTTTGCAATTCTTATGCTTATGTGTTTCACTATTTACAACTTTTGCTACAATTATCTCTAATTTTATTTGAACTTCCGTATTTTCTAGGATCTTAATGGATAAATGTTATGTCCTTTTAATATCTCCATATCTTATATCGATTCCCTCCATTTTGAAAATGACAAAGGGGGAGAAATATATACATATACATAGGAGGAGACAAAGAAAATAATACTTTCATTATATATTTAATTTTTGATTGTATAATAGTCATCGTCAAAAGAGGGGAGATTGTTAAAACCTTCGGTTTTTTGTTTCAATGATAACAACTGTACAATCATATATGTATATATATAATGTGACGCCCCACCTCTATACCCACGCTAGCCAAGGACGCTACGGGGTAATGCCGTCAACTAGCGCGGAGAATAAGGCTGTTGAGGAGCGACCATCTGTATAATTGCTTTGTGCGAGTACCGATATGCCAGATAAAAATATATCAAGAGGAAACCGACATACCGACACAAACTTAAAGCTGCTACACAGTGGCTATACGTAATCTTCGGAAACAAATATAGAAATATCATAACATAAATCAGTCACAGAAGTTCATATCTCAAAGGCGGAAACAGATATGAATATTACACATAAAAGTGTATATCAGAGTAGTGGTCTAATAAGATCCACAATATCACAAAAGAACAGATATAGATGCTAGCCAAAAGAATATTTATACATCAAGGAGTCTCTATCTCGATTGTGTAACAAAAAAATACTACCAGTCTAAGTAGTTAGCCAAAAGTCAGATAATACTTCCGGGCGAGGAGTCAAGTAGAAGTACCTGTAACATCTCGGTCTGACCCGAATATTATTTAATAAGAAAATAATAAACGGATTAGTCTAGCTATAATTATCAGGCGAAATGAGATATAAGAAGAGATATGATAAAAACGTATGATAACAAAAATGTCATACTACGACAAGTACACATTAAATAACAACAAAAATCATACAAATCTCAGGAAACCTCGAAGGACTAAAAAGAATGTCATATTCTTGGTTTTATTCACTAAACCGCAAATATTGACAAACATATCAATTCCAATCGCAAAAGTTATCAAAACACAAATTCACCAATGCACAAATAATGATAAAGCTTATCAATGTAAATCACGAAAATTGGTGAAACACAAATTCTAGAAATCGATCAATAGAAATCCAAAAATCACAAAAAAGTGGAAAGAGGCCTATCACAAGACGGAAGACTTAAAACTCACCAACACGTGTATCACAAAATAGAATGCTATTCCATGGTTGCTAACCACTAATTTTGAACCAAAGCTCCACAAAAACGGCTCGAAGACCTTTGAGCCGAAGCTCCACTAAAACGGTCTGAAGACCTTTGAGTCGAAGTTCAACTAAAACGGTCCGAAGACGATGGTTCACTACCCCCCAAGCCGAAGCTCCACTAAACATAGGGTTTAGTCACCCTCGCGGACAAAGAGACAATGCAGATTGCTAGTCTAAATCACAAATTGAGGATCATTGATCAATAAGTGTAAATTACACTAAGCTAGTAAATAAATGAGTTTAGCTTCATGTCCCATAACCACTAGCTTAACTTAATTATTTACGAACAAATTATAGAACTTCCCTCGAAAATTGCCACAGGAGGTTCAATCGAACAAGTCCAAGAATTAACCGACGGAGTAAACGTAAGCGTTTCATACCACTTGTTTTACTAAGCCATTTAATTAGATTTCTCATACGAGTGAGATGAAGGTTTGTATATGCTAGTAGATTGGAAAACGGTTTAAGAAGCGAGACTTGTAATAAAATAGTGTTGAAATCGTTTTGATGAAAGAGTTTTGATATTTACTACTAGTATTGAAACCTTTATATTTTTAAGTGACAAATTACAAAATTGACTGTAGAAACAATCAATCATCAAAATTCACATACGAAGACGTGAATCAAATCTGAAGGAATCGATACCGAATCCATCAAGATGGATGTTCCCAAAAATCCAAAGAAAAATGTCATCAAAGACGATAATAAGTGATAACAGCTAACCGGATCAACAAAAATCGATAAACCTTGAAAATTTACACAAAAATAGCCAAAATATGCGAATTAAATAGTTCCAAACATCTGGCAGGTGTTCCCAGACGTCTGGCCCTAGGTTGTGGAAGTATATGTGTTTTTCTCCCTTCTATTTTTAATTCTTGGGCCATTCCAGACATCTGAAATTTTCAACCAGACGTCTGAATTTGATTTCAGACGGCTGGATTTTGTTTCAGACGTCTGGATTTATTCTCTGCCTTTTCCAGACCCCTTTTTCAGATGTCTGTATTTTTCAACCAGACGTCTAGATTTGAATTCAGACGTTTGAAATTTTTTGCTAGGCAAAAAAACAGCCTAGACTAAAAATGACATATCCAAACCGAAATGCGATCGAACGAGCGATGGATGCTAGGGATTTATGCCAATCGACAACCCAGCACTATAGGCTCTTCGATACTCCACAAATAACATGTTCAAACATCCAAGATAGGATCTTTAAAGATTTTGATTTAAAAACACCAAAATTGGAAAATTCACCAAATCAATTCAAATCAAAAGCAAATGAACATGAATAGATGTTCGAAATTCATACCTAACAACAATGAAAGTTATAGACGTAGATGTGAGTTCAAAAACTCACCTTTACACAAAAACAAGGAGGAAGAAGCTTGAAAACAAAGAGGATCAACCACTTTTCAATCTCAACTCTAGATGCTCCAAACTAAGATCAAAAGCAATAATTTCCCAAATTAGGTTATAGGAAATTTCTGAAATTGGAGAGAGATTGAGATGGAGAAGAAGAAGGAGATACTTACCAATAGCCTCTCCGTGATTTCTAGCTTGAAGTTGAATTTGCAAATGAAACTAGGGCTTAGGAATTTCTAATTCTTTTTCTCTTCCCCCATTTTTATCTAAAGCTTGAAGGTATTAGGAAATGAAAGTGAACGAAGAGAAGTGGAGTGGAGTTAGGGTGTTATGTTGGGGTTAATGGGCTGAAACCCAAACGCAAAGCCCCAAGTGAAAAGGTCGAAATTTTAGCTAGCTTCAAACATATCGATGTTTATACTCAAAAAGGTCGCAAACGTCATTTTGAACTCAATGGAAGTGGTCTCGAGTCCAAATTCAATTGTTTGCAAAATGTTGGTTTTTGGACTAAAATCTGATGAACGATGCTATATCTAAATAAAATACTTAAATATACAATCGATAAATATGTGGGTTGTTACAGACTCTCCTTCTTAAAGAAATTGCATCCTCGCAATAATTAAGAAGAAAATAAATAGTAACAACCATAAAGCATATCAACACAAAAGAAAATTTGAAATAAGAATTCACCATAAAGAGCACGAAAGAGTAAATCCGAACGTGTTCGCTCAATGAATTCTCTGGATTCCCAAGAGTGATCCTTAGAATTTGAGAACCATTGAACTTTTCCAAAAAGAACATCTTTATTTCGAACTCGCTCAACCTCCGAAGTAATGATACGAATAAAATGTTGCTCAAAAGTCAAATAGGTGAAACTTCAATTTCTTCAACAACACCGGGCTCAAGAATAGGATCAGAATCTCGAAGGCATTTCCATAATTAAGTAACGTGAAACACGTCATGAATAGCAGAGAATTGAGCCGGTAATGAAAGGCAATTAGCCACGGAACCATTACGTTCGGTGATGGGAAATGGGCCAATATATCGAGGTGCTAACTTTCCCAATCGACTGAAACGCACAACACCCTTCATCGGTGAAACACGAACAAACACAAAATCTCCCACGGAAATTCTAATTTCCTTCTTCGGTGATCGGCATAGGATTTTTGTCTACTTTGGGCTTCTTTCATCCTATGACGAATAAGGTCAATCTTTTCTGTGGAATCACGAATAAAATCTGGACCTAAAACCAGCTTCTCATCGGCCTTAAGCCAACAAGAAGGAGATCGGCATGGCCTTCTATAGAGTGCCTCAAAAATTGCCATACCAATACTAGATTGGAAGCTATTATTATAGGAAAACTCAACAAGAGAAATATGATCTTCCCAACTTCCACCAAAATCAAGAACACATGTACGAAGAAGATCTTCAAGAGTTTGATTGACACGCTCGGTTTGTCCATCGAACTATGGATGATAAGCGGTGCTAAAATTAAGCTTCGCTCCCAAAGATTTTTGAAGACTCTTCCAAAATCCACTAGTAAAAAATGGATCACGATCACTAACAATAGAAGTAGGAACTCCATGCAATTTAAAAATTTCTTTGATAAAGAGTTTGGCCAAAAGAGTAACAGTCCGATTAGACCGAACGGGAATAAAATGGATGGATTTAGTAAGTCTATCAACTATCACCCATAAGCTATCATGAACCGAACGAGAACGGGGAAGGCCATTGATAAAATCCATGGAAATATGATCCCACTTCCAAATTGGAATGTCTAAAGGTTGCAATAACCCACCAGGCCTTTGATGCTCGGCTTGACAACTTGGCAAGTCATGCAACGCTTAACAAAGTTAGCAATATTAGATTTCATTTCATCCCAATAATAAAGTCGCTTCATATCCGCATACATTTTCCTACTACCGGGATGAATGGTAAATTTAGAACGATGAGAATTTTCTAAAATATCTTTACGAAGATCACTAATATTTGGCATGATAAGTCTACCAAATTTTCGAATACTGACGAGAATCAATATCAAAGTCTTTCAAACCTTCAATATCAATTTTATCCCTACAACTTTGGCCAAGAAGAGCCAATTTGGGATTAGCTTTTGATCTTCAAGAATGCGGCCTAAAAGAGATGGATGAGCCCCAAGGCTCCATATAACAAGAGATGAACATAAATCGGATTCACGATCTCGAATCTCACAAGTGGATAAAGTCTCGAGATCATTCCATTCGGAAATCATCAAAGAAACAACCACTTGTTGCTTACAAATAAGGGCATTGGCAACATGATTTCCCCTTTCGGGAGTATAAAGAATATCAAGGTCATAAGATGCAAGGAACTCGAGCCAACATTAAGTTCCTTATGAGAAAATAAATACTCCAAAGATTCATGATCGGAGTAGTGAACTAATTTCTCACCTAAAATAAATGATGATGCCAAACTCTAAAAGCAAAAACAATAGCTGCGAACACTAGATCTTGAGTGGCATACCTAGTCTCGATAGGCTTTAATTGTAAAGAAGCACAAATGGCAAAACATTCTCTTTCGCAAGAGAACAACACCCAAACCAATACGACTAGCATTGGTACAAAAGATAAAGTCTTGGTTTCCCTCGGCAATCTCAAGAATAAGAGTATCGGAAAAGAGTTCTTTTAATTGATCCACTTTTCCAAAAAGCTAAAACTTTCAAAACTACAATTAACTTCATGTAATCATTTTTGTAGAAAATTTTACTTGTTCAAAGCAAAATTTACTGTGTTTGATTCTATCATCAAAGCAATTAGGAAATTCCTATTGATAACGTTGATCAAGCGTATCGACCAGAATTCTTAAAATACTAAATGGGCAATACAATGAAAAAATCATCTTCTATATGACAAAAATGTCTCTTAAAAAGTTTTAAGAATATTCTTTGCTTGTTTAAGAATAAAATCCAACTATACTTATAAATAAATCTTATGAAAAAGATTTGTAAAATTTTTAAATTGCTATTTTTATCCAAAATCAATAAATACAAGAATGGTCTCATCAGAATACTCGATTTATAAGGATGAAATAAGATGGACAAACTGAATGACATAATAAGTCATTCATAAGAATCATAACGAGTGTGGAATGCGGTAAGTGGAATGCTAACTTCCGCGACTCGTAGCAAATGAAAACCGGTGGCAAGGTCGAGTTGAAAAGACCTTAACACCACTCAAAAGATTGCTTAGGAGATAATCCTAAGACGAGCCTAAAAATACCGGAAAATTTCACAAACTATTTGAATGAGGGAAGTAACATTTTCCTCATCAAGTGGGTCTAGAGAATAAATTGATGCCACAAATTGGAATCAAAATCATTTAGAAAATCTGCTTAACAGATTGAAAATGTCGAAGATGAATAGTCCACTCGGGACATAGGATATGGCTTCATAATGATTAAGCCAACCCTTTCACAAAAATCAATTTCGAAGCCTAAGTAACGCATAACATGAAAATCGGCTCGGAAAGAAAAATCACATAAAATAATCTCGACATCAAAACAAAACAAATTGGGTGTTGTGGATCCACCAACCGGATTCGCAATTCCCAAAGAGGTCTTCAAGCCCAAAATGTTTAAAGAAAAAAAATCAACAAGATCTTTTGATACAAAATAATGAGACGAACTCATATCAACAAGAACTTGAAAAGGATAATCACAAAACAAATGTCATCAAGGATTGAATGAGAAATACCTTGACCAAGAAAAGTGTCACTAGGAGCTTTTAGCTTTCCCTTTCTCCTACTTTGAAGTTTAGGATGTAGATAAGTAATGGGCCGAGACTTTGCAATAGCGGCAATAAAGGAGTTTCGGTACATAATGGCCCATGGAACCACAATTGTAGCATTGTTTAGGACTAGAGGTAGAAGTATTTTCTACCGAAGTTTCTTGTTCCCCGATCTTCTTGCTTTGAAGTATGGGGCAGGCAGAGATATGATGACCTGAATTTTTGCAATAACGATAAAAGAGTGGCTCCGGACACTCCTTTGCATAGTGGTCCTTGGAATTACAATTTTAGCATCCTTCACGAATAGGGATTGGAGTCTTTGCTACCAGAGTAGTTTGCTTCACTTTCTTGTTGGGATTAGGGCTCTTGAACTTAATATGCCTCTTCTTGGAAATCCCAATATCACTATCACTTCCTTTACCAACCTCTTCATGTCGAATAGTGATATCCACAAGCTTATTGAAGGGAACTTCAAGTTTTAAAGGTAAAACCTTTTGGGGGTTCCTAATCAAAGTATAGATAAAACTTTGATTCTTTACAAGATCCAAAAGTTGTTGGACAGACATAAATACGCCATCCAGAGAAGGAATACTGGATTGACCAGCACTAGGACTGCCAGAACCAACCATTTCTCTTCTTTAAGAAAGAAAGAAAAGAAGAAGAAAAAGGTTATTCTCAGAATGAATGACAAACAATCATGATTGATAAAACAAGGCATCATAAAAGAAATTAGGATAGAACGGGTCCTAAGACTCGGATAAAATCCTAAAGCACGACTCATAAGAAGGACTTAGGACAATGATCCTTGCTAGATTATTCTACATTGTTCCGAAGTTTGGCTCTGATACCAAGCTGTGACGCCCCACCTCTATACCCACACTAGCAAGGACACTACGGGGTAATGCCATCAACTAGCACGGAGAATAAGGCTGTTGAGGAGCGACCATCTGTATAATTGCTTTGTGCGAGTACCGATATGCCAGATAAAAATATATCAAGAGGAAATTCGACATACCGACACAAACTTAAAGCTGCTACATAGTGGCTATATGTAATATTCGAAAACAAATATAACAATATCATAACATAAGTCAGTCACATAAGTTCATAGCTCAAAGACGGAAACAGATATGAATATTACACATAGAAGTGTATATCAGAGTAGTGGTCTAATAAGATCCACAATATCACAAAAGAATAGATACATGTGCTAGCCAAAAGAATATTTATACATCAAGGAGTCTCTATCTCGATTGTGTAACAACAAAAACTACCAATCTAAGTAGTAAGCCAAAAGTTAGATAATACTTCTAGGTGAGGAGTCAAGTAGAAGCACCTATAACATCTCGGTCAGACCCAAATATTATTTAATAAGAAAATAAAAACGGATCAGTCTAGCTATAATTATCAGGCGAAATGAGATATAAGAAGAGATATGATAAAAACGTATGATAACAAAAATGTCATACTACGACAAGTACATATTAAATAACAAGAAAAATCATACAATATCTCAGGAAATCTCGAAGCACTAAAAAGAATGTCATATTCTTTTTTTTATTCACTAAATCACAAATATTGACAAACATATCAATGCCAATCGTAAAAGTTGTCGAAACACAAATTCACCAATGCACAAATAATGATAAAGCTTATCAATGTAAATCACGAAAATTGGTGAAACGCAAATTCTAGAAATCGATCAATAGAAATCCAGAAATCACAAAAGGGGGAAAGAGACCTATCACGAGACGTCTGCATTAAAACTCACCAACACGTGTATCATAAAACAGAATGCTATTCCATGGTTGCTAACCCTTAATTTTGAACCGAAGCTCCACAAAAACGGCCCGAAGACCATTAAGCCGAAGCTCCACTAAAACGGTCTGAAGACCTTTGAGCCGAAGTTCCACTAAAACGGTCAGAAGACCATGGGTCACTATCCCACCAAGCCGAAGCTCCACTAAAAACGGGGTTTAGTCTCCCTCGCAGACAAAGAGACATCGCACATTACTAGTCTAAATCACAAATTGATCATCATTAATCGATAAGTGTAAATTACACTAAGCTAGTAAATAAATGAGTTTAGTTTCATGTCCTATAACTACTAGCTTAACTTAATTATTTACGAACAAATTGTAGATCTTCACTCAAAAATTGTCACAAGAGGTTCAATCGAACAAGTCCAAGAATTAACCAACGGAGTAAACGCAAGTGTTTCATACCACTTGTATTACTAAGCCGTTTAATTAGATTTCTGATACGAGTGAGGTAAAGGTTTGTATATGCTAGTAGATTGGAAAACGGTTTAGGAAGCGAGCTTTGTAATAAAATAGTGTTGAAATCGTTTTGATGAAAGTGTTTTGATATTTACTGCTAGTATTGAAACCTTTACATTTTTAAGTGACAAATTACAAAAATGATTGTAGAAACAACCAATCATCAAAATCACATACGAAGGTGTGAATCAAATCCGAAGGAATCGATACCGAACCCATCAAGATGGATGTTCCCAAAAATCTAAAGAAAGAAGTCATTAAAGACGATAATAAGTGATAACAGCTAACCGGATCAACAAAAATCGATAAACCTTGAAAATTTAATCAAAAAAAGCCAAAATAGGCAAATTAAACAGTTCCTGACGTCTGGTAGGTGTTCCCAGACGTCTGGCCCTAGGTTCTGGAAGTATTTGTGTTTTTCTCCCTTCTATTTTTAATTCCTGGGCCATTTCAGACGTCTCAAATTTTCAACCAGACGTCTGAATTTGATTTCAGACGTTTGGATTTTGTTTCAGACGTCTGGATTTATTCTCTGCCATTTCCAGACCCCTTTCCAGACGTCTGGATTTTCGACCAGACGTCTGGATTTGGTTTCAGACGTCTAAAATTTTCTGCTAGGCAGAAAAAACCGCCTAAACCAAAAATGACAAATCCAAACCGAAATGCGATCAAACGAGCGATGGATACTATGGATTTATGCCAATCGACAACCCAGCACTGTAGGCTCTTTGATACGCCACAATAACATGTTCAAACATCCAAGATAGGATCTTTAAAGATTTTGATTTAATTGGAAAATTCACCAAATCAATTCAAATCAAAAGTAAATAAACATGAATAGATGTTAGGAATTCATACCTAACAACAATGAAAGTTATAGACATAAATATGAGTTCAAAAACTCACCTTTACAAAAAAAACAAGGAAGAAGAAGCTTGAAAACAAAGGAGGATCAACCACTCTTCAATATCAACTCTAGATGCTCCAAACTAAGATCAAAAGCAATAATTTCCCAAATTAGGTTACAGTAAATTTCTGAAATTGGAGAGAGATTGAGATGGAGAAGAAGAAGGAGATACTTACCAATAGCCTCTCCGTGATTTCTAGCTTGAAGTTGAATTTGCAAATGAAACTAGGGCTTAGGAACTTCTAATTCTTTTTCTCTTCCCCCATTTTTATGTAAAGCTTGAAGGTATTAGGAAATGAAAGTGTATAAAGAAAAGTGGAGTGGATTTAGGGTGTTATGTTGGGGTTAATGGGCTGAAACCCAAACCTAAAGCCCTAAGTGAAAAGGTCGAAATTTTAGCTAGCTCCAAACATATCGATGTTTATACTCAAAAAGATCGCAAACGGCATTTTGAACTCAATGGAAGTGGTCTCGAGTCCAAATTCGATTGTTTACAAAATGTAGGTTTTCGGACTAAAATCCGACAAAAGATGCTGTATCTAAATAAAATATTTAAATATACATTCGATAAATATGCAGGTTGTTACATATAGACCTTTTCTAGATTGTAGATATACGCTACAAGAAGACACCATGCTCGAAGATATTGAGACTCAAAGAGAAATGAAGATTCATTGACCATACTGTTGTTAATAAGGTTATTCTACTATAAAAGAGTCCTACATAAAATATTGTTAAGATCTTCTTGAGTATGTATGCATACACGATCACACACAATTTCATATGCATCAAAAATAAGTTGAAAAACTAAATTTACACCTCATAGGCGTTTGAGATAAAATCACAGACGTTTGTGACAATTCACGGGTTAAAACTTTAACAAGTCACTGATGTCTAAGGTTTTACCACAGACGTCTATCATGTGCAAAAACTGTCAATTTTTAAAAGACATTTCTGTTTTGAAACAAAAGGAAATCACCTTTCAACGAAGGGTTGCAGCCATTAAAGTGAATAGACTTTCTCAAATGGTAACAACTCTTCATCTGCACCTTTGAATTTATAAATACTACTTTGATTGAGACGTAAAAATCAACTAACTTGAAGTAATCTATTCTTTCCTCTCTTGATTTCTAAACACTTTCTTGCATATACATTGTTCTCATACTCTCGATCTATTATAACCAAAATATAATTTTGGTTAAATTACTTGCTACAACTCAAAGCATTCATATTCATATACTCAAAGAAGGTCATAGGAAAATTTATACTATAAGTCAAAAACTGAGTTATTTGGAATACAAGATTGTAAGAGATACTTTTGTATTAGCCTATTCCTTCAGGCGAAGTGATGGTAATTTCGTTAATGGAAATACCGAAGGGGAGCTTCGGGACTAGACGCAGGATGGGAGGTCCGAATCAATATAAAAACTCTGGTTTGAATGCTTTTATACTTTACACACTTGCATGTTATATACAAGTTATACAGGTTAGCAATATACAATCCACAAGACTTTCAGTAACTTCATCATCAAAATGGAGCTTGCATGCATGCTATTCCAACGGATCTACTTTAATCTTTGAAAGATCTAAATAGACTTGACCGTTTTGACCTCAATGAACAACAGAAATGGAATCAAACTTGACCAAGAGCCAATATCTAAATTTTTATGATAACGAGAAGATAACCTACTTAGATTTACTAAAGGTCTAAGTAGGTACTCCTCTATTTGACCTCGCAACATGAAGAGTGTATTCAATGTTTCATGTAGTAAGGAGATTGTGGATGAAAGAGTGGAGGAGATGTATTTCTACTCAAATCAAAGACCCCCTTTTTTATTTTGGCAAGATTGAGTTTCGTTTTCTTTTCCACCAGGAATACTTTGGAAGAAGCTAGTGTAGCATTAAACGAAATATGGTTAGCATGAATGAAACTGAAGTAGGAATGTGTTAAGTCGGTATTAAAATGCTTGGCTTTGGGCCTTGGTCGTATTGTTAAATGAGCTATCAAGATTATTATATGTTAAAGTGCTTTGTATACAGTTTTCCAAGTCTTTGGGCTATTTTGTAAATATTTAGTTTGGTAATAAAGAAAATTGAACCCTGTTCTAAAAAAATATGTCTGAAAATCCAGATAATCTTTCAAGAACAAAATATACTGATAATATACATTATTTTTTATGAGATCACATTGCCAAAGAAACTATGCTTTAGATTTCATAAATACAAAATGTTAAATCATACGTATATTTATTAAACCTTTGTGTGAACCAACCTTTATAAAATTAAGACGAGACTTGGGTATTTGTGCTTTGAAAGATTTGAAGTAACTCCAAACTTTTGGTTAATAAATATTACATATATGTTTTGATACATATAAGACAATTTTTACATGGAATATAACAATTAAAGTCAACGCAAATAAAATTTAAAGTCAATTTTACAATGTTATTATAAAAAGATCATATTTTTACAAAAATTAGTTAAGTTATAAAATACAAAACCCTTATCATTCTTAATTATTTTTTACCTTTTTAGTTGATGATAGAGAAGGAGAAATTGGTCATACTAAAAGGAGAAGTATATAAGTAACGCGAAGTAATTAACAAGGGGAGTAAATATAATATTACATAAAGTTTTATTACATAATGTCATGTATTTTTCATCATAAAAAAAGAAAGAATATTAGGAAACATATCTCATTTTTTGATAATAAAAATTATGTGGCAATGAATTTAACAGTTTCATAGAGTCATTTCAAGTGCACCAGACTAGGAAATGTGAATATTGGCTTTATGGTAATAACCCGATGAACTAAAGAGCTATATATTTGAAGATATACATATTACAGAGACAGTGGAGTATGGAGTCACGCTAGTAATGATCAAGTAGAATTAAAAAATCATTACGGATCCACAACAACACTCGAAGATGAGCTTCAAAGGCAAAAATAGAGTATGTGTTGTTTTTGTCGGTTTATCAAATCCTTATAGTGGATTTTTTTCAAACTACCCAAACGATCTCCAAATAACTCCAAACTTGGTCACAACCTCCATCATATATCCAAGTATTTATGTGAATTTTTTATTTAATTTTCGTAGGTTTCGAGATGAAAAAAGATGGAATAAGGCTCTTAATTTTTTAGCATGGTTATTGTGCAATCTACATAAAACTGATCAACCAGTTTCCCTTCAACCGGTTGAATGGATATACTACAAAATGCACAGTAAGTCAAACCATAAAATATACAGAGTTTATTTTCAAATTTCATTACGTCTCCTCTTCCTCCTATAGTCGCAATGATTGCTCTAAACCTTAGATAAACATCTCTAGGCAAAACCATTCGGTATCTATATAAACTAAACCCCTCTGGGCTTCAAAATCACTTTTCTAATCTCTCTAATCGTTGATTTCTAAGGTGATTACCACCTTAATTATCTCAAATCCTACTTTACACACTATACGTTCAATTCTAATTAATCTATAGATTCAAATAGTAAAACCCTGTTCATTCAATTCCTCAATCGTTGAAGTGGTTATAGGAATTTTATACCGAGTTAGAAAGGCAATTCCTTGTTTGTAGACATAAGGTTGCAACGAATATTTGTTCAAAAATTCAAAGTCTTGTGTCAATCAGGAAATGAGTTCATGTCCTTTCCCAGAAGTTCAGATAGAGTAGTAAACCTATTCCTTCGAGTTAAGCGAAGATTGTAGTTTAGTGAAAATCCAAACGGGGAGCTTTAAGACTGAAAGTGGGATGGGATTCGAACCAGTATAAAAAGTCATCACCTTAAACACCTAATGACTTTCAAAATCAACCAAAATAAGCATTATTTTTGCAATGGACACACTTGGAAATGACTTTATTTCTTAAAAGTTTTCTCCAAAAATTTCATGCATGAAAAAAGTAAGAGCGATGGTGGTGGTAAAGGTGGTGGTGGTTTAAAAGTAGCTTAGAGGGAGATAATACGATTGTGCCTTAGAGGTAAGATTACATAACTAAAGAGTTGTTTGGCACAATGTCATTTAAAAGGGAGCGAGAGCAAAGAGGGGAAGAGTCATCATAGAGGACAAGGGGCCGTAGAGGCAGTTGAGGTAATAGGACTAGTAGGAGACGTCAGGGGTTGGTTGGAATCAACAGTAGATTTCTAAATTGAGTGGATTCTTGTACCGTAATCCGAGTACGAAGAAGGTTCTATTTGATTTTTGGTTGCTTCTGAATGACAAAGTACATTTTGGCACCCCTCCAACATACTTGTAAATATTGTTTAGTTGTTTTACTTTAAATTTATCCCATGCCAATTATAACTAACTTATGTTTAGTTATCATTACATATTTACCACGTGATTACATAGTATTCATCTTCATGGTTCACTATCTATTGCGTTGAAATACTTTCATAAGCACTTGGCAAACACTCCTAGAGCGGTTAATTCTGCACTAGCTTGGATTTGACCACTTTTTAGGTATCTTAATTACTACAAACTTTAAGTAAAAAAAAATTGATCCAGCTAAACAACAATGATTAACTTGTTATGTAATTACATATTTAGGTATCCATAGCTGTAAAACTGCTCATACATTCTATTTTCTATGTAGAGAGCTTAAGCTTATACCTTTTGACTTTGCTATACTAACCGGTATTAGCATACGAGTAGATGGTTTTCCGCCTTTTCCCTAAGATGATAGATGGTGCGATTATGATCTTTATGTAAGACCTTTTTCACCTTTTGATGTTGTGACTTCTTCATCGGCCATTGGAGTGTACACGTGACATTCATGCACAACTTCAACAATTACACTTGTGTTTGTGTTGAAGTAGAAGGAGAATCTTTTTACGGTAGTGTGTTGATGGTATTGAGTTTACAAGGGAAGATAAGAAATTAGTCATTGTAGTACATGATGGAGCAGGGATTAAAATAAAAAATGTTTACGGTTTTGTAAATAGTTTTCTCTTTTAATGAAAATTAAAAGGTGTTTGCAGTTTTAATATAGAATGGCAAACGCTTCACTATTAACAACCGATTAGCTTGAATGATTCATTAACTATAAATTTCGGCTGTGACTAGTTTATATGGAAAATGGTAACATGTCCTTACTAAACACATGTTAAAATTATTTAGCTATCCTTGTATCCATTGAATTTCACCTAACCATTTTATATAAGCATTATTATCGTCAACCGTTAATTTATCGTAAAAGGAAATGTTAGTTTACAATTTTCAGTATATATCAACTAATGGATCTATTTCTCAACTAAATTTGATTGGAATGCCGTATGTATTCAAGCTTTAGATTGTCTTTACTTCTACAGGCTGGAAGTGAAGTATAGGATGCTATGATCTCAAATTATTGGATCCATTTGATGATACTTTGATGGATAAAATTGTAGATTGCTACTCGTGTTTTCAGGCATGTGTAAAGTATGGTTTTATTTTATGTGAATTGACTTTAAAATCAAACATTCGGTAGGACCCGAAGTAAAATGTTAAGATATTTAAATCAATAATTTAGAAGTATTACTCTTGAACGTCATTGATAAATCCAAAGATTTAACGTTTGAATTTAGGAACATTCATTATTAATCTTCAGTTATTTTATCAATATTCAATTTTAGCCTGTTAAACAGCAATAAACAATATATTGAAACTAACACGTATTGTGCTTTTAATTCATCACAATCACTTATTCTATATTAATCATTTTGGGCAATACTATCGATTCATTAAACAAGAGGAATGATGACGATGTTATGCAACAATGGAACCTCAATAGTTTTGGTATCATGCCTTTGTCTCATCCACCCGACCAACACTACTTTGATAATCAGATTCCTCAAACTTAACGAAGAGATTTGATCTCTTTACTCTCTTAGAATTTCCACAAAACAAGGCCAGCATTGCAAAAATAATTGTTTAATGGAGTACGATTAAACAAATATGAACGAAGCAGAATTCCTGGAACCTGTAAAGTGTATGGTTACATAAGCAGGAATGAAGGATATCCAATCCTCAATTTAAATAGCATATTACTCGAATTCCTTCAATATAAGTTTGCCACGATAACACATTACTAAAGTTATTAAAAAGCAACCAGATAACAAAAACAACACAAGGATAAAATGGTAATCCAACAAAGAACATCAAGTATAAAATGTGCCCCCTTCACTTGACCGCTTCCATTCGTTTTGTGCCTACTCATTCCACATAATCATATTAGATTAGCAATGGAAGGCACCATGAAAATTATAATAGAAGAAAACGACCATGACGATTACTATTCTTTAAGGCTCAGTCGCCTATCTCGTTTATCAATAGAAACATCAGATGGATGTGATGCTGATGCAGAAATGTCTGATTTTGAAGAAGAAGAAGAAGAAGAAGATAAGACCACCGGCAATACTACTGCAACCGCCAAATATAATTCCTTGTTCAGCGACTTTTTTGCCCACGAAGCTTCCACAGGTTCATCTTTTATACTTTTATACAACTCCAGTACTCTTAAAAATGAAGATAAAATATTGATGTTAAAGAAAACTGGCAGAATACACAACATCGCTACCTGGAACACCAGAAAGATTGAGGAGGAAGTCAGAAGAGTGGACAAAAAAGTACACGAGTGACACAGAGGCACCAAGAAGAAGGAAAAAGGGATGGGGAAGGAGAACAAGAGAAAGGAAGCTGGATGAAGCATGGGAGATGAAGAAAAAGTGCAGTAATAATAATAGCATTAATGATAATGAATACTGCAGGGTTTTGGTTAAGCCAAGTGGAAATGACTCTAAAACGGCAATTAGTATGGATATTGAAGAGGTTAAGGCATGCAGGGAGCTGGGAATTGATTTCCCTTCTGATTGGACGGTCGAGATTAGCAGTGGTGCTGATTCTCCTGTTGCCATCTCCAGCCCTGGTACTATTTCATTATTATTATATAATACATCATCATTAGCAGTAACAAAGAAATTATAGTTTAAAGTTGGTTGAACTGTGTATAGGAAGTGATCCAAGAGAAGTAAAAGCGCGTTTGAAGGTTTGGGCTCAGGCAGTTGCTTTGGCTTCTGCATCAAGTCTTAGTGGATGATCATCGTCTTTGATGCGTCAATATTGATTTTATTTTATTTTTTTTAATATGTT
Source organism: Allium cepa (assembly GCA_030765085.1). Classification (NCBI taxonomy): domain Eukaryota; kingdom Viridiplantae; phylum Streptophyta; class Magnoliopsida; order Asparagales; family Amaryllidaceae; genus Allium; species Allium cepa. The sequence continues at coordinate 179,119,484 of CM060946.1, forward strand.
TATTTAAGTTCGTGTGAGTATTTTTTTTTACTTTTTTTGTACGACCTACTGGTAACTTTTTGTTTGAGCAAGTTATCAAAGCAGATTGTATCATGAGACTTTCTTTTTCTTTTCTTTTTTGTTTACCCCTGGTGAGAATCGAACTTTAATACATAAATGAATAAAGCAGAAAGACGCTTGTACACAGAAGTTTGTCTGTGGACCCACATTTTACAATTTATTGGTGCGTTGATGATTCACATGTGAACAAGAAAGCCAACGTTACTGTTGGCATTCTTTGAGCGATTCATTTGGTAGCCTTCTTCTACTTTTGATAAATTCATGTGCATGTTCTGGACAATAAAAGTTTCTGTTTATAGAAGAAATGTGAAGTATGTCGACAATGAATATAAAGGAAGAAACTTAAAGGATGATAAAGTGGCTGGCTTCCTCTGTTGTGTTGTATGTATTAAAACAACAACCAACAACCAGGATAATACATTGTCAAGGGCGATATTTGCAACCAAATTGATCACAAACATCCAATTGTAGATTTATATATAGAAGTAAATGAAGAAAGTAAAATTAAAACAAATGAACAGAATAAACTAACAGATTACTCAAAACAGTAATCAAGAACACAGAAATTTATAGTGCTTCGGCGTCATATGCCTACGTCCATTTTGAAGATTATCTTTATTGATCCACTAACAGTTTGATTACAACAGCAAAAAGTAAGAAAAAACTTGATTACAATAAAAACTCAAGTAACCAGCAACGTAATGATCCTCAAAATAACCTCTTACATCAGTATTTATACACAAAGGTGGCCACCAATCTCTCTAAAACATTGGCTATCGGACCTTTTAACCCATATGGGCCTACTAGAGAGGTCGCTAGGTCCAAATCCCAATGAAGAGGGATCGGAACCGATCATATGGTGGCTTCTTCATACTTATAGATTTGCTGGCTCTTCAAATATCATGTTATTTGGAATAGTGGAGCCCATGCTATTAGTTGATCTTTGGTTCAACTCCACTTGTGAGTTGTTTTCTACCGAACCCTTCAAATAGTTATATGCCGATCCCTCTTTCTTTAGTCATTTGACATGCGATCCATAGGATAGATTCCCTAGGGTCCTATGCCTTGCTCTGCAAATTTCATATGCCTTGGACTTTTAGATCCCAAGATATTGATCGTTGAATGAAAGAATGCATTTGGTCTTTGACATATGTTGATCCCTCCTTACTGGGCTCAAGTATGTCGATCCATCCATCTATGCCGAGCCATTTTATCCCTTCCTTATGAGTCATAGCATGACTTTCAAGTCAGCAAATCATGTTGATCCAAATACTTTCATCTTCGCCGATCCCTTTCTTGCTTTAACTATACCGACCCCTCGTCTATCCAACCATACTTATCCCTATGGTATTACCAAGCCACGCCGATCCCTTGCTTGTCTATGCTAAAGTTCATATTTTAAGTATCATGCATTGTTTATTTACTAATTCCATCCAATTCTAGTTTTACATAACCATTGCTCTGTGGTCATTGTTCTTGATAATAGTCGAATCTATCTTGTACAATCAGTTCAATCTAACCGGGTCAGAATACCGGATAACACTTATCCCCCAAAGTACATCTTGTGAGTAACATGATGCGTTTTACTCAAAATAAGTCTGAATTGTCAAAAAAGAGGTCAATCTGGCTTCCTGAAAGATTGCTATTCGATTGTCGAATCATATTTTCATGGCATTGAATTCTTCATCGATTACCATGATGCCTACTTGATTTCCAATAAAATAAATTCAATGATATATCCATCAATATATATATATATAAATCCGGTTTTGCGAAACTTATAAACTTTTTATTACTTGGTCCAACCTTAAACTTGAAGGTTTCAATTTTGATTTCAATTTCTGCTGATTTCAAAAAGTTGAACCTTTAAGTCACTCTCAAGCGCATTGATGTACACGTTTCTCTTGTCGGCTCCCAGTTGCATTCGAACGCTCATGGGTCGTTGTCAATTTTTATAAAATTTTGTTTTTACATACTCATAGCCCAATCTTAACAATTATTTTTATTATATTTTAAAAAAAAAACTATAATGGTTGGCAATCATTATGCCGACCCATTTTTCTCAGCCACACAAATAGGGATCGGCATGCTTCTATGCCGACCTCTCCCTCCTTATTTCATGCTTAACGTCCTTGCTGCCGAACCCTCTATATATAAGCATTTCTTCTCTTCCTTCTTTACTTTTTTATCTTCCATACAAGCTCATTCGTCTTCTGACCGAAACCTTCCCTATTTCCCTGTCAACCGAACCCTCTCTCTCAACTCGGTCTTCATTCTAACATGTTAACTCACACCTTCTAATGATTTTAGACCATCGCTATACATTTGACCAAATTGTGATCCAATCTTGCTCCTTTTCCCAGCTTTCCTTCGACTGATTTAGGTGAGCTTCCCCTCTTGTTTTTTATTTTAATGTAATTCAATAGATTCCACTTATTATATGGTAAATTAATGGTGTTCGAGGCTATAATGACAAGTGGTTTAGGGGAGATGGATGATTGGCGATTCCGTGTGAGTTTGGAGATTGATGAGGTTAATAGGAGAGAAGATGAGGGTTAGGAGTGGTACTTCAATGGGAGGAAGGCTTAGAAGTACAAGAATGAAGGGTTCGGTTATGTTGGTAACTCTGGATGAGGGATCGGTAGAGAATGTCTTGATGGAGGGATCAGTTGGGAAGGTTTTGATGGAGGGATTGGTGTTTTGAAGGATGAAGGTTTTGTTGTATGGCCGTAGGAAATGGGTCGGCCTGTTAATAAGGATCGGCCTTTCTATAGGGTTCGGCTAATCTTAGGGATCGACAGGTAGTGGTCAAGGAATGGGATCTATATAGGAACTTTTGGGATATAGATCGGCATATATCTTTGGATCGACATAGGGTTAACAATTGGTTTCTCGAACTTGCAAACTAATCTAACTTGACTTATTTGAACAATCACTAGTAGTTTGCCTTGCTGACCTTGAACATATGACGATGAACAATATAGCATGCATACCCACTATCGAACTTGAGACTAAACAATTAGATTTCTAGAACTTTCAATATGGACTAAGTGATAAAGTTGCAAATAAACTTAAAAGTGAACTTAGATGACAAACTTTATACTTCAACATGTCGGTAGTCGATCTCAAAGCCTTTATAGCCAATTAATTTCCTACCAGTTGAGGCGGTCAGCGATGATGATCCCTCTGGACAAACTTCCAAGTCTCATTGTTTTATTTCTTTTTTCTAATTTCAAATTGTTTATATTTATCATGTATTGCACTGTACTACACTATTTCACACTTAGCATGGGGGGAACAGGCTATCTTTTCTAATCTCGATCACTTATCGAGCATAGCTAATATAGATTTTGAATGCTCGAAGTATTCAGCTAATATGCCTTTTGATTCGGCGATGCGACATACTAGCTTTGAAGCAAAGTCAAGTTCCATAACTATATCCGGCAGGCTTTCTCCTAGCCATCATATGGAACAAACATAAATTTCTCACCCATGAGTCGATCTATTCTCAGATATTCCAGTTCTTCCAGTGGAAAACATAAGCCCTACTCCTGATGCTGTAGAAGGCGCTATTCTTCTAAATAATCCAGTGGATTCACAGGCTTCTTGAATTGGTGAGGCTACTCTGCGCCGACTATGTTCTATTCACGGAATTCCATTTGGGGACATCTTGGTTCCTTTAAGAAATGATAGGCCTCACTTGCCCCCAGCTGGGTACACAACATGCAATAAGTTTATGTGTTGGGCTGGATGTATATCGCCCTTCAATTCGTTAATCCCAGAAATGCTAAGATAACTTGGGATAGCCTCTACTCAACTTCACCCAAATATTTATGCTTTCATACATGGAACTTCCTGCTGTTCATGAATGTTTTATTTCGTCCGCCTACTTCCGAAGATATAAGCTTTATCTATAAATTTAAGCAGCGATCAAGAAGCCTTTCTTATGTCTTTCTCGAACCCTCGTCAAACTGCCTAGTTCTAACAGGCGCTTGGAATAAACTCTCATTATTTAAGAATGAATGGTTTTACATGCGATGTCCTCCCAAATTTGCTAGAAAATGGTTAGAAGGAAGAAAGTTTACCTTCACTTCCTTTTCAAGTTCAACGGTCCAAGTCTTAACTTTTCCCTTTGAATATACTAACGTCGGAGCCTATCAGGTGTCCGCCCCACTTCCTTAAAGCAACGATTTTTCAAGGGTCGTCGCTGCCATTTTCACTACCCCTGTCGAGGATATGGATGTCAAAGTTATCATAATCGATGAGCTACTATCCTTGTTTGGGCTGTTAGAAGATGGCCGTAGTATCGGGCTTCTGGAAGTGCAGCATTACCAAGGAATGTTATAGAGCAATGAAGAGATACCGTCAACCCCATCGTGCCTCCTGCCGAGGGAACTCGAGACGATACTAAGGAGGGCGAGATTAAGGATTCTCAGGCCGACAAACCGAGAGATGTTGATGCTGGCCTAGGAAAGGCGCCAATGGTCGAACCATCGCAAGATGCACAATCCCAAACTACCACAAAAGGAAAGAAAAGGTTGGCTTACAAGCTTCGTGTTGAATATGCGATTATATGATTTTTGTATGATGATAATAAACATATATATATATATTCATTTAAATGTATTTGATAATGTACAATTTCATTAGATTAAATAAATATTTGCTGAATAAAATAAATAACGCAGAATTTGAATTCAAACAGTAATTTTATTCAAACAAATATTTATTATAATTTTTGAATAGTACAAATTTCAAGCCCTCGCTATATACAATTTCAATTACAATACAAATTTGATTAAATTACAATTCACATTTACATTGCACCTCACTACATATCACTCATTCACTCAACTCGTATTGATCTTCAACTTCATTCCAATGTGAATCCAGCATCTGAGCAATCTGCAGAAATATACATTGACGCGGTAAAATTGAAAATAAAATATTTTTGCAATATAAAATAAAATATGGATTTTGAAAATAATAATTGCCTCAGTTATTTGGGTTGTTCATCATCATCTAATTTTGAATTCATCATACACGAATAGCTTGTGACATACACAGTGTATCACTGTATATGCCACAAGGCCGTGCATACCAATATATACACTTGATAAAATTACAGGGACAGTTGAGCACAGGTCAAACCCAAAACACCGGGTTTAACTCAAGTGCATTAAATATAATGTCACAATATCAGCACAAGGTCAAACCCGAGCTTTAAAGTTGGATTCAACACAGGTCCAACTCAAATGTGCACATGAATGTTATGATCAAAGTATGCATATATACATGTCGACCTAGTAGCACACAAAGTCAACAAAACATGCATCACATACATGGCAACCAAACTAAAGTATAGAGAATAAGCAAGTCACAGTCAACTTGAAAATATGATCTGCCTCAAGCAATAACAAGTACAACATGTGTGCATGCAATGCACAGTGAAGATAACCAGTGCACAGCAGACTCGACTAAAACTTCAAAGTACACATGAAGTATACAAGAAAAACTTAAACCAGTCATGAACAATACTCAAATCAACTCAAGTCAGTGCACCAGTAATGTTAACAAGCCTCGACCAAAATCAAAATGTAAAAATACAACCTAGTTCAAATGAATCTGGACAGAACAAGCCTCGAAAAGTATCAGACTCAAGTGCATATACAGGAATGCAACAATGAATCACAAACCAAGTGCACCAAAGATACAACATGTATGCAATTGTGAAAATGGACAGTGCAAGTGTCCGACTCGGGCACAAAGGCTACAACTTCAAATGAACATCACAAGGAAATACAACTCTAGCTGAAACAATATGCTCAAAGCAAATCCAGACCACATGAAGGAACAAACACATGAATGTACAACTACAAGTGTGTAAACCAAACAAATCAATGCAGCACACACACACACATATACATATACATATACATATACATATACATATACATATACATATATATATATATATATATATATATATATATATATATAACAAGCGTACTGCACAGTCAAACTACAACAGATCACAACAATGAATGAACATCACATTGAAGCAACTCGAGCTCAAGACAGTACAACAGAAAATCAAGCAGAGTATAGGAAAAATGAAAACAGGCTAAGGAATCACAGTGAACATTACAAATACAACACATATATACATACATAGATGTATGTATAAAAATGGAAGTAAAGACATAATGGCCGGAGTCATGAAACAACAAGAAAAATCGAACAAGGTCGAAAGTGCTACCAGAGGCAGTGAATACTATGACAAAAATCGAACAAGATCAACATCACAAAATCAAGTTCGCGGTCGAAAACAACTGCAGGTCAAATGAAAACCGAAGTCAACATCGAACCAAGTCAGATAAATCACCATCGATGAAAGAATATGTTGAATAAGTCAGAAATCGAGAAGTCGTGTTAACTAAGCCAAAAATATACGAATTGAAAATGTCAGAAATCATCACAATCATCAATACAAAATCGAATGGCCCAAGACGAATTCAAATTGATGTATACAAACGAAAATCAAGGATCTCGAATCTTATATAAATATGTAACATCATCGGCAAATTGCAAGCATCGAGTTCAAGCATTCAACTAGGAGAGCAAAAGGCATAAATTACATACCAGAGTCAAAGTGGCACTCGATCAAATCGAGAAGCCGTGTTCGAATTGAAGAAGGAGTCGATTGCCGAAGAAAGACAGAGAAATAGCAATTGTAATCGACCAACTACCCATCGGCTTCATCGATTTTCTCACAAGCCCTAATTTCAGAAGCTAAAGGAACGAACGAAAGAAGGAATGGCCGACATTGATAAAAGAGAAAAAGGAGGCCGCGTATTTTAGTGATAAATAATATTGGGTCGGCCCTTCTATCTTTAATATTGGTTTATATTAAAAATGGATAATTAGGGTTTTGTTTTTTCAATTGTGTTTTAAATTGTTGTCTTTTGTATTTTCTTTTGAAAATTGTGTAATTACTAGTCGTGTGACTAGGGGACATACTACGTGGCGTAGTTTGAGAATTCACAACTCAGTGGCCGAGTTGTGGCAGGGTTTTGAGCGTAGAGTTAGGTTAGTCAGTGGCAGGTGTCGTGAGTTTACATGTGTAAGCGTGTGACTACTTAATTTCTAGTAGAAACCTTGAGGGCAGCACGTAGGCAGAGTTTTGCCGAAGCTAGGTAAATTCTGTGTCGTTCTATTTCTGCATATTATTCTGCTATTATCTATGCTGCTATAATTTTGATTTATCTGTGTTGAAATAAATTTATAAGCTTCCGCAATAATTTTTATAATTAACAGTATCACCCTATTCACCCCCCTTCTAGGGTGAAATCGATCCTACAAGTTGTATCAGAGCTAGGAATAGAAGTCAACTTTTTGTTTTTTTTTAAAAAATTCGTTTTTTCGAAAACCAATTTTTGTTTAAAAAATTTTAATTTTTAAAATGGCTTCTTTTAATACTGCTTTTGCTGAGGGTCAATCCATAGTTAGACCACCAATGTTCAATGGTGAATATGCCTACTGGAAAAATACAATGAATTTTTTTTTTTGAAAACCATTGATGCTTGGAATATTGTTGAGACAGGTTATAGGGCACCAACTATAATTGTAGATAATCAGGAAATAGATAAACCAAAGGATCAATGGACAGAACTAGAAAATAAATTACAAAATGCTAATGCTAAAGCTATGAATTCTATTATCTATTCATTGGATCAATTTGAATTTAATCGTGTCTCACATTGTCTAACTGCGAAGGAAATATGGCACACACTAGAAGTGACTCACGAAGGAACATCTCAAGTCAAAGAGTCTCGCCTTGCCATGCTAAGCAGCAAATACGAGAACTTCACAATGGCGAAGGAAGAAAATGTCAAAGAGATGTATGGACGACTTTCCAATATCGTATACAAATCAAAAGCTCTCGAACAATCAAACACAGAGTTGGAGATAGTGCGAAAAATCCTCAGAGTCCTTCCATGAAGTTTTTTTTAGCAAAAGTGACTGCCATTCAAGAATCAAAAGATTTAAAACAAATCAAAATTGAAGAACGCATCGAAAATCTCACCACTTATAAGCTAGAAATGAAATTCAAGGAAGAGCGTGAAGGAGGTGACACTCGAAAGAAATCAATAGCTCTTAAAGGAACAACAAAAAGTGATGGTTGTGATGATGATGATGGAGCAGCAGAATTGGAGCTGATAATAAATATATTCAAAAGGTGGAATTACGAATACGAAAATCCAGCTCGAAATCAAAAATTGAAAAGCAGAATAGTCAAAGCACTAGACTACTCAGAAGAAAAGAAGATCATCTATCACAAGTGCAACCAACCCGGACACATCAAGCCCAATTGTCCTCAAAATAGACGCGGCTTTGAAAAGAAATCAAAAAGGAGAAGTTTTGCAGCCACGTGGAATACAAGTGATGAAGATAATCAAAGTACTAGCAGTGAGAGTGAGAAAGCAGATATGTGCCTTCAAGGTAATATAACTGATAGCGACGATGACGAACCAAGTAAGGTATCAAAAATCACTCACTTAGAATTACTTATATTTTCACGAAGTAAATGGCTGTTTTGAACGACATAAGGAGAAGTATGCCAAACTTGAATAAAAAAAAGATACTTTGATAGATTTAAATAAACAACTTGACTAATTAGTTAAAACCTATCAAAGTAGGATCCCTAAGTGTGATAAGTGTCCAACATTTGAAGAAGAAATTAAAAAATCAGAAATTAATATAAAATCACTTGAAAATGAAATTCTGATTTTGAAAGAGAGTGAAAATACTAGGAGAGAAAACTCTATTAAAAAGTGCACACAATTATTGAACGAAAATGAATCTCTCAAAACACAAGTCCAACAATTGTCAACGACTTTAGATAAATTTTCAAAAAATGAAAAATCATTGAATATGCTATTAGAAAAGAAAACTGCTAATACAGTTTGACAAGGACTTGGATATAATCAATCTGAAAATGTTAAAAGCAAAATTAATCAAGTCAATTCTGTGTGCACAATTTATAGAAAATATGGACACAATCATAATAATTGTTGGTATAGACCCAAACACGTGAAAACTATACCAATTTGGGTTCCAAAAGGCACAAATATAAAATCTCTCAAAGTTAAACAAATCTGAGTGCCGAAAGGAGCATATATATATATATATATATATATATATATATATATATATATATATATATATTTTGGGTCTCCACAAAATTATTTTTCAAAATATTCTGCCACTAACAATCATGGACCTATAAAAACAAATAGGCCACAAAAATCTTTCATCGTGTAGGTGTGGTGGCAGGCTAAGGAATAACAACAGTGTTATCTGGATTCTAGCTATTTCAGAACCACAACGGGGACAAAGCAAGGTTCCTTAGCCTAGTATAAAGGTGACAGAATCACAGTGGACAACAACGAAAAATATCGTAAAGGTAAAACAGGTAATGGTATATTTATTTGAACGATATATTAAATGTGATAATCTGCACCGTAATCTGAGTCAAATCAGCCAATAATATGATGATGAAATAAAGATGATTTTGATTCTGACTTATTCAAAATTGTTGGCCGATTACATTCTTATGCCAAGAACACTATAAAAATCTATAGAGTCTTTGAACTACTTTATATATATATATATATATATATATATATATATATTAGTTTGGATTAATAATAGGTTTTATTAGATGATTTTTGGTTATTTTACAGCTGACTCTATATTCACGGCTTTTGATTATTTACACGGTTTCAATTCAAATTCAAGAGAATGTCATTTAAAAAACTGTTAAAATTGATTTTGAGATTTCTTGTTGCACACTTCATGGTCTGGTCTATCAAATTCAATTAATGATAATTTTGAGTGAAAGAGAAATTCAGATGCAGATTACACTAGTAATCTAGTTGATAGAAAAATTACTAGTTGAACGTGATTATTATTGAGACATTTAGTAACTGCATTGTTTTTCAAAGAAAATATGTGCATATTTCTCATTTAAAATAATTTTCAAATGGCAGAAATTTTTCTCATATAACCCCTTCTAGAAAATCATTTTTGACCATGTTTTCAGATCAGTCATTTTGAAAAATTGATTTTATAATTATTTTTGAATTTGATTTTAAATGACTATTTTGACTAATCTGACTTCCTAATAACTATCGAAAAGATAAATTGTGATTGAAAAAGTGACGAGTGTTGATATTTATCATATATTGTGACTTGAGACGGTATAATTAGTAAACTTATTAAGAAATTTAAACAAGAGTTATAAAACTTTTTGTTAGTAAAAATTCCATGACCATCTCTATTTCTATCATATTTCTAATGACCATCACTCATCAAAATTCAATGTAGTTTGTCAATATGTGGTACTTTAAACAGAATCATTCGTTTTTCATTTTACATTTTTTTAAATAAATAATAATAATAATAATAAAATCCAAAGTATTCACTCTCATTTAAAAGTCCTCACGGTTATGCATGGGTGAATTACTTGGAATTTGTTATGTGCTTCCATGCTCATTTAAAATTCCTCACGGTTATGCATGTATGGAACGCATATCAAAATTGATTTTTTTTTTTAAATAAACAAGTTGATTCTAATCCCATTTAAAAGTCCACATGGTTATGCGTGGTTAGAAAATACTTGAATTCATTTTTTAAAAATAAAATTGAAATACTACTAATCTCATTTAAAAGTCCTAACGGTTATGCATGGTTGGTAGATATTCAAATTCCTGATATAAATACACCACAAATAGACACAACTGTATAGTTTTATATGATGACATCATTCCCCTCATTCTAAAAGTGGAATATGCACCCAACAAAGTATTTATGATTTTTGTTTGATTTTTTATTGAAATTTAATATTTAAATTCAATTGAGTTTTAATATTGGATTAATATCTATCACTTTATCTCTATTTTTCTAACACTATTACTCTTTTGCTGATAACAAAAGGGGGAGAGAAAAGTTAAGATTTTGTCAAATAAAATCAAGCAAAGGTCAAATATTTTCTATTTTCATCTAGGATAATTTGCATATTTAACTGTATGCATATATGAAGGGGGAGCTTTTTGTAGAGAGGAAGCATTTAAATAGGGGGAGCAATTAGAGTATATCAATGATCAAATACATTTAACATATTCAAAATCTTAAATATATGTTTGTTATCATCAAAAGGGAGAGATTGTTGAATATGCGATTATATGATTTTTGTTTGATGATAATAAACATATATATATATTCATTTAAATGTATTTGTTAATGTACTATTTTATTAGATTAAATAAATATTTGCTGAATAAAATAAATAACACAGAATTTGAATTCAAACAGAAATTTTATTCAAACAAATAATTATTACAATTTTTGAATAGTACAAATTTCAAGCTCTCACTATATAAAATTTCAATTACAATACAAACTTGATTAATTACAATTCACATTTACATTGCACCTCACTACATATCACTCATTCACTTAACTCGTATTGATCTTCAACTTCATTCCAATGTGAATCCAGCATCTGAGCAATCTGCAGAAATATACATTGATGCTATAAAATTGAAAATAAAATATTTTTGCAGTATAAAATAAAATGTGGATTTTGAAAATAATATTTTCCTCAGTTATTTGGGTTGTTCGTCATCATCTAATTTTGAATTCATCATACACGAACAGCTTGTGACATACACAGTGTATCAATGTATATGCCACAAGGTCGTGCACACCGATATATACACTTGATAAAATTACAGGGACAGGTGAGCACAGGTCAAACCCAAAACGCCGGGTTCAACTGAGTGCAATAAAAATAATGTCACAATATCAGCACAAGGTCAAACCCGAGCTTTAAAGCTGGATTCAACACAGGTGCAACTCCAATGTACACATGAATGTTATGATCAAAGTATGCATATATACATGTCGACCTTGTAGCGAACAAAGTCAACAAAACATGCATCACATACATGGAAACCAAACTAAAGTATAGAGCATAAGCAAGTCACAGTCAACTTGAAAATTTGATCTTTCTCAAGCAATAACAAGTGCAACATGTATGCATGCAATGCACAGTGAAGATAACTAGTGCACAACAGCCGCGACTAAAACTCCAAAGTACACATGAAGTATACAAGCAAAACTCAAACCAGACATGAACAATACTCACAGCAACTCAAATCAGTGCACCAGTAATGTTAACAAGCCTCGACCAAAATCAAAATGTACAAATACAACCTAGTTCAAATGAATCTGGACGGAACAAGCCTCGAAAAGTATCATACTCAGGTGCATATACAGGAATGCAATAGTGAATCACAGACTAAGTGCACCAAAGATACAACATGTATGCAACTGTGAAAGTGTCAGACTCGAGCACAAAGGCTACAACTTCAAATGAACATCACAAGGAAATACAACTCTAGCTGAAACAATGTGCTCAAAGCAAATCCAGACCGCATGAAGGAACAAACACATGAACGTACAACTACAAGTGTGTCAACCAAACAAATCAATGCAGCAGCGCGCGCACACACACACACACACACATATAACAAGCATACTGCACAGTCAAACTGCAACAGATCATAACAATGAATGAACATCACATTGAAGCAACTCGAGCTCAAGACAATATAACAGAAAATCAAGCAGAGTACAGGCAAAATGAAAACAGGCTAAAGGAATCACAGTGAACATTACAAATACAACACATATATACATACATAGATGTATGTATACAAATGGCAGTAAAGACATAATGGCTGGAGTCATGAAACAACAAGAAAAATCGAACAAGGTCGAAAGTGCTACTAGAGGCAGTGAATAGTATAACAAAAGTCGAATAAGATCAACATCACAGAATCAAGTTTGCAGTCGAAAACAACTGCAGGTCAAATGAAAAACGAAGTCAACATCGAACCAAGTTATATAAATCACCATCGATCAAAGAATATGTTGAACAAGTCAGAAATCGAGAAGCTGTGTTAACCAAGCCAAAAATGTACGAATTGAAAATGTCAGAAATCATCACAATCATCAATACAAAATCGAATGGTCGAAGACGAATTCAAATTGATGTATACAAACGAAAATCAAGGATCTCGAATCCTATATAAATATGTAACATCATCGACAAATTGCAAAAATCGAGTTCAAGCATTCAACTAGGAGAGAAAAAGGCATAAATTGCATACCAGAGTCAAAGTCAAACTCGATCAAATCGAGGAGCCGTGTTCGAATTGAAGAAGGAGTCGATTGCCAAAGCAAGACAGAAAATAGCAATTGTAATCGACCAAATACCCATCAACTTCATCGATTTTCTCACAAGCCCTAATTTCAGAAGCTAAAGGAACGAACGAAAGAAGGAACGACCGACAATGATAAAAGAGAAAAAGGAGGCCACGTATTTTAGTGATAAATAATATTGGGCCGGCCCTTCTATCTTTAATTTTGGTTTATATTAAAAAGGGATAATTAGGGTTTTGTTTTTTCAATTGTTTTTTAAATTGTTGTCTTTTGTATTTTCTTTTGAAAATTGTGTAATTACTAGTTATGTGACTAAGTGACAAACTACGTGGCGTAGTTTGAAAATTCGCAACTCAGTGGCTGAGTTGTGGCAGGGTTTTGAGTGTAGAGTTAGGTTAGTCAGTAGCGGGTGTCGTGAGTTTACGTCTGTAAGCATGTGACTACTTAATTTCTAGTAGAAACCTTGAGGGCAGCACGTAGGTAGGGTTTTGCCGAAGCTGGGTAAATTCTGTGTCGTTCTATTGCATTTATTATTCTGCTATTATCTGTGCTGCTATAATTTAGATTTATCTGTGTTGAAATAATTTTATAAGCTTCCGCAATAATTTTTATAATTAACAGTATCACCCTATTCACCCCCCCTCTAAGGTGAAATCGATCCTACACTTCGTAGAAGAAAAACCTCCACGGATCCAGAGTTCGTTATTACTCCTATTTAAGAGGAATCGTCTTTTCAACTCCTGGAAAGTTCCTTAAAGGGATTTTCTAATCTTCAAGTTCTGGATGACATCATGTCCTAAAACTCTCCCACCAGAAGTGGCGAAGGCATCCAACCTTCTAATAAAGGAGAGAAAACGCTGATGAGCAAGGTTACAATCACCACTCTGTTTGGGGAAACACTAAACACTCACAACCACATGCACTTCACTATACACTTTTTGTTAATCTTTCATGCAAAAATTACTAATGCGCTCTCATTTGGTCTTTATAGGTGCAATGTCTCTATCTAGAGCCTTTGATTGCCTCAGAAGTTCTTCATCATACCACTAATCTAGTCGGGATTTAGAGTCTACCCGGCGCATGGAGAGGGATGAGGGATCAGATAAGAATTATCACTCAAGTTAATCTTCTTCCTCTTCCAAATGCAAATCGTAGTCTCAGACATCTCGTTAAGGTGAATAGTCTACTTTTCTACTTAGAGTGGAGACCAACCTTAATACTACAGCCCTAGTGTCGTTGCATCTCATGAGCAACATTCCATCTCCTCGAGCTCTAGATAATCTCATAAACGTCGATCAGGACAAAATCTACTTGCTACCTTTGATCCCGACGTTTCCATAGTAGAGAAGTTGGCAGAGATCAAGCCACTTTTCCAAAAAATTGTTTTATTAGTCTCAAATTCCTTCCTTCCCTTCACATAGTTCCAGGGCACGTTAAGGAAAGTTTTCTTGTGTGCGTCAATGATGTATTTGTGCAGCATGAATTGTTTATGCACTTGGTGGAAAAAGACTCCGAAGTATCCACTGAGCGAAAACATGAAATAGACCACCTCAAGTTGGAAGCTATACATGATAAGGACATAATCAAGCATCATGACGCTAAATTGTTAGAATTTGAAACCCAACTTGCTGAATCAGAGAAAAACGCTAAGGAAACGACAGAGGCAGTAAGCTGCTTGGAAGTTTCTCATAAAAAGGAACTCGACGAGGCACTTCATTGTAGCAGGGCACTTGCTTTAGAAAAGGACTCCTTGAAAATGAAAAAAGACGCTCTGGCTTGCCGCATCAAGAAACTTGAAGAACTTTTTATGAAGGAAAGGGAGGAAAAAATCAAAGCTCAAGAGGAATCACAGAAGTACTGCTAGGGAGTTGTTGAGGCCATGAGCTTAAAGGCTAAACATGACGAGTAGTTCGCTAAAATTGAAGCTCTTAAAGATGAAGCTCGAGAAGAGGGCCGAAAAGAGATGATCGAACAAGTTAACTCCCAAGTGGTAGCTGCCATGGAGTTAGGTAGGAATGAATTTTAAGGATTATTGGAACCGTTGATCATTGAATACAATGCGAAAGTCCCGATCCATCGCGACTTAAGTTTTCTTGGTGAGGGTTATCTCGAATCACTCGCTGAAGCTTAGGAGCACATTATCGAGCCGAGGAAAAAAAATTGGGTGAGTTCGAGCTCAATAAAGAAGAATTAGTGAGGGAAATTCTTCATGGAAACGAGCTCTCGAATCTGGCTGTTGCAAAGCTTCGATTTTTCAATGCTTTTTCACATACCGAAGGAGGAGAACATATTGCAGGATTTTCAAGGACTAATCCAAAGGGTCTGTCTCCATCCTAAGCAATTGGAACAGCAATCTCTCTCGATATAGAGCAGGATCTTGGCTACGAACAGGATAGGTCCAACTTTGAATCCAAGATGTTATCCCCATTTTAGAAGGAGGCACCCTGGCCACTATGGAGAGCCAACCAAATGCTGGTATCGTGCTTTACTCCTTAGTATATGAAAAGTTTTTGTTCTTCACGTGCGATGGTTTTTAGCTAATATCCCTGTTTTAGAAAAAAAAATCAGGTCTTCTGGACCCTGGTCAAACTCCTAGAAGTGGCGCTACCATAGAGCAATAGGAGAAACCGGCTGTGTGTCCGAAAGTTGCTGATATTCCTAGGCCCGATGCTCAAGTCATCGGTGCCCATGATGATGATAAGTTCGAGAATGCACTCCCAGTTGACGAGTCTAATGATGTAATAATTACCAGTGCCTTGGAACACACTGATAAGACTAACATGAAGGAGCGGATCGAAAAGGAAGAATCGTTGAAAAGAAAAGCTAAAAGTGAATCCACCGAGGTTAAAATTTATAATCCTTGTCTTGTGCCATTGCAAATTGTTAACCCGCCTTTTTACTAGGCCGTGAACAGGCGGGTTTAACTTAATCGACTGCACGTTCGTCGAGGCTGGTGTACGATGGATTCACTCGACTGGATGGATGGATGATGCAATGTGCTTGGGAGATGGAAATATGATTGGATAAAGATGGATCAACTATAATTTGGGTCTAGGAAACATGGTTCGGCATGGTGGAGGTTCGGCACAAATGGTTCGTCTGGCATTCACGTCCGAATAGCATTCAAGAGTACTCGGCATACACAGAGCGTCCGGCATACTTGAGTGGTTCGGCATTCCAGGAGCACTTGGCATTCAGTAGCGCTCGGCATTAGAGATCATTCGGCATTAAGGGTAGTTCGGCATTGGATGGAGCGCTCGGCATCAAGGAGCGTTCGGCATTGGATGGATCGTTTGGCATCAGGTGTATTCGGCATTGGATGGGTCGTTCGGCATCAGCGGTCGTTCGGCATGCCTCACCTCCATACCTCGGTAGATCCGCACCTCCATACCTCGGTAGATCCGCACCTCCATACCTCCGTAGCTCCGCACCTCCATACATCAGTAGATCCGCACCTCCATACATCGGTAGATCCGCACCTCCATACCTTGGTAGATCTGCACCTCCATATCTCGGTAGATCTGTACCTCGACACCTTGGTAGCTCCATACCTCGACACCTCGATACCTCGGTACCCTCGATGGGCCCAAACTACTCAGGAGGCCCAACAACCTGGTTTTGCCTATAAATATAGCATGTGGGTCTCTAGATGGGGGACTTCTTCTTCTTCTTCCCTTCTGCTCTCTGACATTTTTATTAAGGCTAGCCTACCACTTTGTAACAGTAACTGATCCTTACATCAATAAAAAGAAAACTTCTGGAGTGGACGTAGGCCGGAGTTAGCCGAACCACTATAAAATCTGTTGTTCTTTACTGCTTTCGTTTTAATTTTAACCGTTCTTCATATTATTACTCTCTACACACACTCTATCTGTTATCGGTGACTGTTAGTTGGTGCTTTCATCTGGATTTGGGTGTTAGTGACCAATTTTGGCGCTAATATTTTGGTGCTTTCACCAAGAAGGCAAGCACTCAGGGATTTTAGAGCTAGGAACTTGGACTCTAGAAAGCAATGGCTAGGCCATCAACAAGAAAGCAAGTGACAGAAAGGAGCAATTAGGAGGGAAGTCAAGAGGCTTCCTATGGAGCTGGAGCAGGTCAAGTATCCATCTACATCACTAAAGAGGAAATGGAAGTCATGATGAAAATACAAGAGGAGATAATGCAGGCTCTTCTCAGATAATTTACACAAGCAGGAAATGCGGGGGCTTAGATCCATGGAGCCAGATCAGAAGCGCTCAACCAACATGCAGAGGGAATGGTTCAGCAGGGGGCAACCCCCAATCAACAGACAACTAACAATCCGGATGGACCCGGACTTGGGGGTGCACCATTAGATAATGTGAACCAGTTCATGGAGGGGTTCCAGCTAACACCATGCAACAAGATGCTGGCAGGAATGTAATAGCAAGAGATGAAGAGTATGTACTAGAATTCCCTCGAGAACTCGGGGGGCATCTCTTGACGGACAATACTGGATTAGCTGAGATTATCAGGCGAACCATGCGTGGGGGTTTGACCAATAGGGATCTGGAAGGAGTAAATAAGAGTCAGTTCACTCGTGAAATCAGGATAGCTCGAAATCCGCCAGATTTAAAGTTACCTAACGTGGAAATGTACAATGGCAAGGCCGATCCAACAGATTATTTGATGAGATATACAAGACACATGGAGGTGCTGGGGGCATCGGAAGAAGTTATGGCTCGATGTTTTCCTTTATTCTTAACGGACATAGCCGCTATGTGGTTCAGGCAGCTGGGAGAAAGATCTATCAGGACATGGACAGAGCTGGTGGACAGGTTTCTGAAGCAATTTCGGGTACATATCAAAAGGCCAAAGAATGTAATGACGCTGACATCGGTAAAACAGAGGACAGACGAATCACTCAGAGCTTTCTTAACTCGGTTCAATGCGGAGGTTGCTTTGGTGGATCGGCCGGCGGTGTCAGGAGTTAGAGAAAATTCAGATTTCAAAGTGTCGCTGATATGGGACCCTTCGATGGATCTCGGGGAATTCTTTCACGAAGCTGAGAAATTTCTTCGGCAGGAAGATGCATGCTCAGATATGAAGTTAAAGGAGGTGAACGCGGTTGAGGATAGAGGGCCATCCAACGGAGGCTTGGAAAAAGGAAAGAGGAAGCTAGATGATGAGTTAGAAAAGGCTAGGAAGCGGGGGAGAGAGCAAAAATTCTCCTCCTACACAGGATTGAACGAGACGCTGGAACAGATTTATTTGGAGACTCGAAATCGCCTTCCCTACCGAAGGCCAGCTAGGAGAGAACCCTTCGAACGTGAGAGGGCATCAGGAAAACACTGCCTCTTCCACGATTTAAACGGGCACGATACCAACAGCTGCAGGCACTTAAAGGACATAATTGAGGAGCATGTAAGGAATGGACAGTTGCAACAATACGACGAAGCTCGGAATGCAGCGATAGTGCAGGAACAACCACCGTCTGCCGCACACAGTGACGGTACAAGGCACAGGAATGATGGTCGATTGGTCATCAATTGATTGGGATATTATGAAATAATTAGTAAGCTACAAGCAAACGGCCAAGTCACTTACTTATGTATGGGGACAGAGATAGCCCCTAGGCATGCTCTGAGATGTTGATAAACCACGACGCTCTAATTTGTGAAATCTGCTTTCTCTTTTTTGGCTTGGACATTTGCTTTTTTCTAATTTGGTTTGAACTTCCGGTTTTGTTTGTTTCTTGGTTTGGATTTATATTTGGATGATTGTTTTCTGATTTGGATACTGGTTTGGATTTTTGATATGGATTTTTTGTTTCCTGATTTGATTAGGATTTTGGATTGGCTTTCGATTGGATTTTTTATCTGGTTTTTGATAAATGGTCGTCAGGTATGGATTATACCTGGCAGGGGTAGGTCGCTTTGTCCAAGCACGGAAAATCGACTTATTCAGGTCGTCGAGTATGGACTATGCTCGGCAAGGGTCCGAAGAGACCAGGATTCGGCCTAGGACTTAGGCCTCATATTATCGGTTACTATTTTAGGTCGTCGAGTAAGGACTATGCTCGGAAAGGGACCGGAGAGATCGGGATTCGGCCTAGGACTTAGGCCCCATATTATATGTTACTATTTCAAGTCGTCAAGTATGGACTATGCTCGGCAAGGGTCCGGAGAGACCAGAATTCGACGTAGGACTTAGGCCCTATATTATCGGTTACTATTTCAAGTCGTCGAGTATGGACACTGCTCGGCAAGGGTTCGGAGCAGCCAGGATTCGGCTTAGGACTTAAGCCATGCATTACTCAACGTTCAAGAACACTGGAGTACCGTCGTCAGGTGTGGATTATGCTTAACAAGAACCCGGGATATGAATATCGGCCATAAACGACAGAGGTTTTGGATATTGACCCGGAGAGGTCCTAAAGTCGATTATTGGTTATTGGATATGGATGAAACATAGACTTTGGATATCGGATTCAAGGCTATTCAAAACACACCTTCCAACAGCAAGGCATGTTTTGGGGGGCAAATGTTAACCCACCTTTTTACCAGGCCGTGGACAGGCGGGTTTAACTTAATTGACTGCACGTTCGTCGAGGCTGGTGTACGATGGATTCAGTCGACTGGATGGATGGATGACGCAATGTGCTTGGGAGATGGAAATATGATTGGATAAAGAAGGATCAACTATAATTTGGGTCTAGGAAACATGGTTCGGCATGGTGGAGGTTCGGCACAAATGGTTCTTCTAGCATTCACGTCCGAATAGCATTCAAGAGTACTCGGCATACACAGAGCGTCCGGCATACTTGAGTGGTTCGGCATTCCAGGAGCACTCGGCCATCAGTAGCGCTCGGCATTAGAGATCGTTCGGCATTAAGGGTCGTTCGGCATTGGATGGAGCGCTCGACATCAGCGAGCATTCGGCATTGGATGGATCGTTCGGCATCAGGGAGAGTTCGGCATTGGATGGGTCGTTCGGCATCAGGGGTCGTTCGGCACACCTCCATACCTCGGTATATCCACACCTCCATACCTCGGTAGATCCACAGCTCCATACCTCGGTAGATCCGTACATCGACACCTCGGTAGCTCCATACCTCGACACCTCGATACCTTGGTACCCATGATGGGCCCAAACTACTCAGAAGGCCCAACAACCTAGTTTTGCCTATAAATACAGCATGTGGGTCTCCATATGGGGGACTTCTTCTTCATCATCTCTTCTGCTCTCTGACATTTTTATTAAGGCTAGCCTACCACTTTGTAAAGGTAACTGATCCTTACATCAATAAAAAGAAAACTTCTGGAGTGGACGTAGGCCGGAGTTAGCCGAACCACTATAAAATCTGTTATTCTTTACAGCTTTCATTTTAATTTTAACTGTTCTTCATATTATTACTCTCTACACACACTCTATCTGTTATCGGTGACTGTTAGTTGGTGCTTTCATCTGAATTTGGGTGTTAGCGACCAATTTTGGCGCTAACACAAATTATTCCACTTGGTGGGTCGATCCTTGGTGAACTTCCTCCTACCTCCACAAGCTCTCCTGCTAAAGGCGGCAAGAGGTTCCAAAAGAGAAGCACAAGTGGCTCAACTCTCGAGAAATCGAAAAAAGAGAGGAAGTCGAAGAAATAGCTGTCGCTTCAGCTTAATGTACATAGTTTGCATAGTTGTTCTTTTCACTAGTAGTGGTTATACGAGTATAAATCCCAATCTTTTGGAATAACTTGTACTGAAATTTCGACACCTATTATGTAAATAAAAAATTTTGTTTTCTGTCAAGCTTCGTGTGAATTGTTATTTAAGTAGTTGAACGATTACTTTCTATTTAATGTACTTGTAACTCGTTGCTTGTAAACTATGGTAACAATTCACCAACTCCATCCCAATGATAGAGTTTGGGGTATGCCCTAGGGCAACTATGTAATCTGTTACATATATTTAACTCGTTGACCAATCTTGTTCAAAATAAAAGGTACTTTCTTCCTATTACATACTTAATATAATGTGATTATATGAATTAAATAACTTAATCAAAAGTATATATATTAGAAAAATCCATAAATGGTATATTTTGTGATAGTAGATACATAGTGTTGTAACCTTGAGTTATTTATCACAATGAAACAAATGTACCATTTTAAATGTTCCCAGTCAAGTTGCGTCGAGACTGAATATCGATGTATCTTTTGAGACTAGAGTACGTAATGCTCTCCAAATGTTAGGCAGTGTATTACTCATGACTGCTGGAGGCACCTAGGGTTTATGTATTAATAGTTATTGAATAACTATGGAACGACTCACTCGATAGTTTTCTATTGGTTAATATAAATAAGATCAAACAGAAAATATCGATGTGACCGATTTACACAGTTCTCTCGACTTGAGAATACTATGGATCTCCAATATGAAAGCTCCGCTATGATTATAGCCAAATCATGGCATGGCGTCCATCCATTGACTATAGTTGGGTCGAGTGGAAGTACTGAAAGTGAAGCACTATTCAAGAGAGGATTCGTCTCCTAAGTTATATGCAGTTAGTATCACAGTCAACTTATGTCAACTCAAATTCAAAGTCTTTGGCCAGAGCATTTTGGTTAATAATAATTGTTATATTGAACCAAGGAATTTTTATTTGGACTATAAAGTTGAATGTGGATGAGGTTGGAATTTTGACCGTTACCAAATTCCATAAGTCCAAAGTGATATAGTTTTGACCAAGAGAATTGGTTTAAACAAATGTCACAACCAGGTAACGCTTATTAAACTAAAATTGGGTTTTTACCTAAAATGAGTAACCGATAAATTTGTCCATAATTCCACACCACTTGCTAAGTGATGTGTGAACGTTAATATTGGAATATTCGATGTTAATACTAACCAAATTTACACCCAAGAATTACACAAATGAAATGATGAATTCCCTTAAGACCGAATGATTTAATTAATTTATAATTGTTATAAATTAATTAATATTTATGAAATATTAATTATAAAATTTGGATATGATTTGAGAAATAAATAATGTTATATAAATTTATAACAGTCATAAATATATCGATCGATATGCAATATCGACAAGCGATTAAATTTTTAATTGCATAGTATTTTGGCTTGGGCTTAAATGGATTTAAAGCCCATAATTTTGGCTGCAAATTTCGACTTTTAAAAGTTATTGGAGGTGGCTAAAACTTAGGATTAGACCTAGAGATGGATGGCTAAGATTAAGAGAGAATAGGTAATGCGATTGTCCTAATATCTTTCTTGTACAAGGCTATATATATGGATCTCTAAATCCTTAATCAAAAAAACTTTTGGCTCCTACAATTATAAAATTTGCTGACCGAAATTAATCCTCGTATCAGTTCTAAGAATATTAAATCAATTCAAGTTAAGTAAAAGCACTATTTGAAAGAAAAGGTCGACGATTCCAGGCTTATAATCTGACGGATCGAGCATAAGTAGACAAGGGAATTCATTGATTCAAGTGGACTCAATGGCATCATCAATTGGTATTTTATTTACAAGAAATTATTGTCGAGGACAAAATTTCACAGCTTTTTTGCCTCAAGGACAGACCTTCAATATTTTATGCTTAAGGACAACTTTCTGTAGGTATCAGTTTTTAGTTATTGGTAGCAATTTTTAGGTATCAGTTTGTAGTTATCGGTAGCAGTTTTTAGGTATCAGTTTTAGCTCGGTAGCAGTTTTGTTGTTCTTATGAATAATTTTGAAAAATGTTTGTCCTTATGAATAATTTTTAGAAGAATGTTTGTCCTTGTGCTAAAAATATTGAGGTCGTGTCCTTGAGACAAAAAATATACAAATATTTGTCCTTTAAATTAATTTCCCCTTTTATTTATATATTATAGTAATCATATCGTATTTTATGATTTAATATTAATTAATCTCAAATCTATATGTACATTAATGTTGTATATCTAGTTAGGTGAAATTTTCGTAGGTTCATGTAGTTGTCACAAATTAGTTTGGTTATGTACATGGTTATATTATTATGTGTTATAATTTATATATAAACAAATCTAATTTGCTGTAAAAAATAAAATTTATCATTATTAATTATTTTATATACACTTATTTTTAATTTAAATATAGATTAGTGTATATTTTAAACATATAATTAATATATATATATATTTATAATGTATAAACAACTTAGAATTTTTCCTTACCCGTATTTATACATAATATGAATTATCAAATTTGAAAATAATTTCTATATATATATAATTTTAAATTATCTTTTACTGATTATTTAAATTAATAGTTATTAAAATTTGATTTTTTTTAAATTACTACATCTATGTAGTAACCCACGAAAAAATTTAGATTTTTTTGTCAATATTTAATATTTTTAATAATTAAATTACTTTGGTTGAACATTTATTTTATTTATTAAAAATAATATTGTATTTCAAAAAAATCATGAAAAGATTTTTGAACCTGTATTGATGATCCTAATTTCATAAATTTTAAATTTTGAGTTTTAAAATTATTATTAATATCTTTAATTATTATGATCAAATCTATTTATTATTATATATACACAATAGTGATAAAATTACAAAATTATTATTTTATGTTTGTTTTTCTAATTTCGATATGGAAATAAATTTAATATATATATATATATATATATATATATTGAGTATTTGAATGTAATTAATTATTCATATATATTCATTTTATTTAACCTTATATATATATATAATTTTGACTATTATATATATACGTATATATGTATGTATAATTGTATATGTTTAATTATGTATAGATATTTATACAAATGTTTTAAATTATATATATATATATATATATATATATAATTTTGAGACTTTTAGTTATAAAATATATTTTAAATATATGTATACGTATGTATATAAATATACATTGCATTATAAATTTATGCACATATTTAGAAAACATACATTACATGCGAAATGAGCTAATGTGTCCATTGCAATGTAAATCCCAACATCTATATACAGCCATGTTATACTCTTTATGAATTACTATGTTACACATGCACACACATCTGTATATGTATATGATACATATGTGTGTGTGTGTATAAGTTAAATCATTCAAATTAACTTTACATGACAAAATACTTAAATTTAAATAAAATACATGATTTTATTTAAAACAAATTGAGGATTGTTCTAAATGAATTAGACTTCATAGGCCCACTAAAAGATCCAATATGGTAATTTTTTTGAAATTCACCCGTAACTTCCACTGCGGACTGGCCTAATTCCAACAATGGTATCAAAGCCCAATTGCCTATGCGGTCTAAATTAGTCATATTAGGGCTAACTAAGCTTGCCCACTTAGCACGGTGTCTAGAAAGGTAATGTCTAGGATTGAAATTGGGTAATCAAGTACCCTGTCCTACATGGTTACCGGCCTGGCTCGAAAGGCGAAGTGAGCCCAAAAGTTGCTCCTAATAGAAAAGGTCCAACTTAATTTGGGGTTTGGACTAATTTTAAAAATTGTTTTGAAAATTAATGTTAAAGATTTTAAATTTAATAGTTAACTTTAAAATAAAACATGTTTATTATAAATATTATAATACTATATAAGTTTTCAAAATGTTTGAAAGGACAATGATATTTTCAAAATGTTTGAAAATATTTATATAATAATTTCAAAATTTAAATTTATTAATAAGATTAATAAAATAAAATAATTAAATATGTTAATTAATTAATGCTTATATGCATGTATTATATATGTTGATATATGTTATGTTATTTTAAAATGTTTAAGATAACATTAGTATACATGTAGGTATATAAGATAAATTTTGAAATCAATAAATTTTAATAATTTTTTTTTAATTGAATAAATTAGTTAAATAAAATACAAATATATATGATATGTGTGTGTTACACTATAAAGGTTATAGTATACACTATAAACGTTATAGTAGATATGTCCAACATAAAAGTTATATTGGAATACTAATTTAAAATTAACTAAAGAGTCAATTGATTAAAATTAATTAGATAAGTTTTAATTAATGATATATTATACGTATGACTATCATATAAGTAATATGAAATATAAACGTTATATAACAATAAAACTTATATGATATGTTTATAAACTAAATGTTGGACATTAAAGAAACCCAAATAGGCTTGAGAAATAAATATACATGTAAATGTACATATATCGTGATTTTTGATGTGTAACACTTGAATTACTTGGGTGTTTCATAAGAAATATATTATTCTATAAGTCAATATCACTCAATATATATACATACATGCATATATATATATATATATATTGAAGATTATGAATCTTCAATATAATGTTGTCCTCTACCGTGTATATTAATAAATTATTTACATGCTCCTTAGTTGTTGAGCAACTCAAGCTAGGGATGTTATGCGTAGTATTATTAATATATTGAATCGATGAGGTAAGATAATCATATGTATTTGTTGAGAAAACTCAAGGTACATTTACTATACTTAGGCCATCACGATATAGTAGGTAGAATAATCTCTTTAGAGCTGTTAAGCAAACTCAAGGTCGAAATGAGATTAGAACAAGGAAAAATGGTTAGGAGTTGTATGTGATACAGCCGATAAGGAGTTATCCATCGTTTGTGGGCGTGACGACCCATAATTTTGGATATTTAAAATAAGAATATTTAATTGATTTTGAATGTTCAAAAGAGTAATTTTAACTCGAATTTCAAATATCACCATTTATTGGATAATTTAATTTTGAATTAAACTATTGGAAATTTGGTAAAATATGAAATCTGGGATTTTTAGCTTGTTAAAAATAATTTTGAAGGCTTATAGAATTTATATTGATAATACTGAAAGTAATAGATGGGGTAAAATTGAATTTAATAGTAGTTTGTTCAACTTTATAAATATATCGTTTAAACCGACGTTTAAAAATAGCCTTCCGAGGCACAATCTCGGATTTCGACGAAGCTAGTTCCATTGGATTCGTAATATTATATTATTATCGAATTTAAAATTTGGTAGCGTTTGGAGTTGTCGTGTGATCATACGAGAGGTAAACGTGCTGAAATTTATATCAGGATTCAATATATAAACTAGGTCCCAAAAAGCTATCTTTTCGATACGATTGAATTAGGACTCAAAACCTTTTCCATTGTGTTCGAAATAGGGGTTTAACATTATAAACGCCTAGCGGCACGCCTCGATAGGATGTCGGGATTTTAAGTTGCATTTATTGAGACATTTGAATTTGAATTTGAATTTAATATTTATATATACCCTAGTCAACACAGCTGAAATTCCTTCCTATCGGCTGCCTTTCTTTCATCATCAGCACATTTTCAATTCAAATCACTATATCCCTTCTCTTGTATGCCAATGTCATTTCTTGTCTCCCTCTTCTTTTTGACCAAGCCGAACATAGTTCAAACCAAGAAAAAAATTGTATAAATTTTTTTTAATCTAAGGATAATTCATTTCGGCTATAAAAGAGACTAGCAACTTCAATTCTATCTTTCATCTCCTTCTATTCCTCTCATTCCAGTATCTATCTACTTCCCCATCCAAATTGAAATCGCCCCTTTTGAAATCGATTCCCAGACAAATCGCGATACACAAAAACAAAGTTACGCTCGAAATCGAGGTAGGAGGTGTGGCGACCGGCGCCGCAACACCGTCACCGTGGGTTGGGTTTAGGGCTGCTGTGAACTAGGCGGTGTGAGACTTGAAGTAGCGGTGGCGAGTGAGTGGGGTCTGGATCGTTGTCGAGGCAAGCTGTTCCAATTAGAGTGCGTGGCATCTCGATAACGAGGTGATGCATATGGGAAAGAGACAACAGCGAACTTGGTGGCGCGTGCAACGCCGGTAGCTCAGCTTGGAGGTGAATTGCTCAGATGGCGGTAGCGTGGTGTTTTCGACTCGAGCTGAGGATGGACGGCGAGGCGCTTTCGCGTGTGTGGGTGGCCGGAGACTTTTCTGGGCGTGTTGTTGCGAATAGGCTGTAAGGTATAAAACTGTTGTTCTTCAAATTTAAAGATTTGTATACATTTGGATATACACAGAGAAGAAAAAATATATGGCAGTGAGTATAAAATCATTTCTGTTTTAGTCTAATATATATATATATATATGAATAGGTTAGAAAACTAATTACAGTAAGGTATTTCATAATTCTATTTTGAATATATAGGTTAGAAAAATCTTATCAGAATTTAATATATACACACACATATATATCTATATGTATATAAGGTTAAACAGAAAACATACGACTCTGAAAAGAGGGATTTTTAGATGTTGAAAGGATTCATAAAAATTAGATTTTTAAAATGTATATAGGTTATTTTTATAAATACATATGTAGTCTAAAAAATATAAATAAATATACATATACACATTTTTAAAATCTACTAGCTTATTTTAAAACAATGTATTTTGGTGATTAATTTGTTTTATTAACCTATTTAACTATTTTAGTTACTAAAGGATTTTTTAAAGGAAAATATTAGTATAAAATTAAATTATTATATTATAATAAATTTATTAAATGGTAATTAATTGTTCGATTAGTTCAAATATTAATAAAATCATATAACGTTATACAAGGTCAAAAATAATGAAGAACAAGCTGGTTTGGATTGGATTGCAAACAAAATCAAAGTTGAGTTAATCTCACTCTTCTGGGTTTTATTTAAATTTAAATGGTTAAACTTAAATAATTGATTGAATGATTGAATTGATTTGATGTGCTATATTATATATAGTAGTATATAGTATATATTGGAGTGATTGATTTCCCGCATTATACAACAGATGAGACTCTATGCGCCGCATAATAGCGGATGATATTATATAAAACCCATATACCGCGATATTCCACCTCGAAGTGGAATTGGTATTTTATGTTGTGCTAACATCTGTGGATGCAGGGAAATAGGTTGGAGTTATCCAACTGGAATTCTCAAAAGTATTTAGAATATTTAATATTATGTGTTATGAATATTTGATATTCTATGATGAATGATATTGATAATTGGAATATTGAATGCTATGGTTTGCTTGAATATATTTCGGTACACCGAATTATCAAAATATATAGAATTGGATTTTTGAAAAGAAAATAAAAGAGTGAATTTTTAAGTAAAATAATCATAGAGAATTTGAATAAATTTAAGAATGAATTGGATAAGAATAAAAGTGATTTTAAAATTCTAATAAATAATTCCGAGTATGGAAAAGGGGATTTTGAATAAACAGAAAAATAATGAATTGTAAAACATAAGTGATATTATTTAAAGGAATAAAGAATTTACTTAAATTCATGGTTTAAATTTATTTGAAAAGGGTAAAGAAGGAATTTGGGAAATATGAAATTGATATTTTCAGTTAAAACGTTTTAAATCATAAGTAAGAATTAAAAATCTGAAGTTAATTGGTTTTGAAATAAATGAGTAAGTAAAGGAAATTATTTCAAAATGGAGTAAATTGGAAATTAATTCGGAAATTGATTTAAGTGTTTAAAATTGGAAATTTAAAGGAGAATGCGACTAAGAAATTTATAGGCTGGGTTTATAAAAGTGAAGTAATATATAAGTGGATATTTGGAAGAATAAATTCACAGTGGGAATTTATCAAAGGAATGGGTAAATTTGTTTAAAAATAAATAGTGATTTATTTTTAAAAGATGAGAAAGAGAAGCGTATTTCCCTGAATAGCCAAGTACGTTTCAAAGAAAATTTTAATTATAAGTAAAAAGGTTTAAGTTGTTTAAAAGTATGTTTAGAAAACTTATTATTTCTACATGTTTAAATTCTAAAGTAAGTATTTGTTTCATCTTTTATAGCAGTAATTATTTGAAGGTGGCTTGGTATTATGTTTGAAAAGTTAGAAATTTAAAGTTATATTGTACAAAGTAGTTTTATTTTAAATATTCTTAAAGTATATATTTTGAATAAGTATTAAAGTAATTTTTAATTTAAATGTTTTAAAGGATATTTTATAATAAAGTGTTTTAAATTATTTTGAAAATCTAAAGTATTGTACTTGGTGTTTTCAGTGGAAATAAATATTTGGGAATTCATTCCATGAGAAGAGTGTGGTTTGAAAACTGTTTCAAAAAAGGTTTGAAAGTGGAAATATATCTTGCGAAGATATTTTGAGGTTAATAAATAATTTGGGAAATTATTTATGTTTGATGGTTGTTTGTGAATGTTAATTGATAGTTAAATAGCCGACTATCAATATTGGCCAATGTGCTGATCATTTCGATGAGATCGGGATTGGGATTAAATTCTCGAAAACCACTTCGATCCGGTTTTGTAACGCCACGGATTTTCGTTCTTCGATAATTCGACATCGACACTCACTTTATCGACTGCCGAGAAATCAAAGGCCGAAAACCGAGATGTTATGGGTTTTAAAAAAGAAAAGGAAAAGAAAGAAGAGAGAAAAGTAGATAAGAAGATAGAAAATAGAGGGAGAACAGAAATTTAAAAATTTAAAAGATAGAAGGATTTTAAAAATAGAACGGACAGAAAGGAAACAAAAAGAACATAGAACAGAACAGGAAACAACATGACAACAACAGAATCTCACAATTCGCAGCGGAACAACATATAATAATAAATGAATAATCTTTAAACAAAGAACTATATCTGTTATTACATTTTATACATTACATTACATCATATCATCAGAGTGTACAACATCATACAACAACAAACAGTGCAGCGGAAAAAGAAATACTATATAAACTAGTAATACGCCATGCCATCCAGCTTGCCTCCAGCAACTCCAGAATATCCAGAATATCCTGATAAACCTAACTCTTAACTGCCCGTGTGGAAATTGGTGGGCACCCAGAGTTTAGGAAGGAAAACAATAAACTCCAAGTCAGTCATGTGACTGGTGTGAGAACTCAAAACAGTTTATTTAACTTTAAAATCAAAATAGAGGAATATTTTTAATCAATTCGCAATGCTTTTTAAAAATGAGACTACCATAAGACCTCCTGCCACACACACAATGCAAACGCAGACTTGGAGAAGATTTCTCCTTATGATAGTCAAACATGCTTGATACGCATTTAAAAAGAGCATTTGATATTATTATTAGTGCATAGTGTAGGAAAAATTCATTTCGAAAGTAGAATATAAATCTTAGCCAGCATAGGTACCATTATATTATGCCTACTAATAGCTACCATATTAGATGGCAGGTTCTACAACTAAAACCGTACAAGATCGTATTGTTTCTTTGGATTTCCAACAAATGGTCAGGCCAAGGAACTTCCCATTGCCACTGAGAATGCCTCTGGAAAGACACCCCCGAGAACCAAACCGGAACTCTGCCAACACAAGGCCGGGTTACCCCTTAACTGGGTAACTACTGACACGAGCACGCCATTCCCCGGTCCTTTAGGACCTTTTCAACCGAGCGCTCGATATCCAACATCACACCATAATAAATAGAGTGTTTTCAACATGAGTAAGTATCTGGGCTCCATACCATGATACCACCCCTTTCCAGAAGGAAATGCACATACCCTAAGGGGAGCTACAGCAACCCCTAATAACCTTGCCGCATCTTTCCTGTTTTGACCATTTCCGGGATGTGAGGCTCGACGAAGTCACGTCCACAAAAACATACTTTATACAAAAGCCATGCTTTGGGTCAACAAATGATCAACACAATGATCACTAAGATAGACGATCAAATAAATGATCCTATCACAAATAATCAACACAATGATCATTTCAGCATCACTCAGCATGTCACATTACCAAAATGGGATATATCGCTGATAACTTCAACTATATAACCTTTGAGCTCGTACGTCTCAAAGAAGGGTGTTAAGCAAAGAATAAATTCTCCGCCACCAACAGAAATATATTTGAAAGAAATCGGCTTTATATCTCAAATTGTAATGTCAGGCATACAATCCATACAAGTCTGTTCCGGGATCGAACAGAACCGAAGGCACTTACAAGGAAGTCCTTGCAATCCGGATATTCACAATCCTGATCGGATTTCCCATCACATATGGAATCTCTATACCAGGAGCGACCCAGTGCAGAGACAATCGATAGGTCATCCTATCGCTCTCGCAAATACCGGTCTTCAACACCGATCTTCAAATGCAATTCATAACGACGTATCACATATTCGGAATGGGTTATACGACCCCATGGTCCTTTCCCGGTTAACCCGAATAGTGAGCGCTTATTCAAAATAAGTGTGCATTCAAATTCAAACAACCATATCAAATACCCATTCAAAGGGAAATACTGATAGTCGGTTATTGAACTATCAATTGATATGCATACATCACCAGATTCCAAATAATTTTCCAAATTATTTATTTTTCCAAAATATCTTTACAAGATATATAATTTCAACACTTCAAAAATAAATCAACATTTATTTTCAAACAAATTTCACTTTCACATATAGATTCCATAATGAATTTATATTTTCAAGATATCCATGCATATGCGATTTCAATAATTCATTTCAATTTATCTTCAGAAAGATAAATTCTAAATATTCACTTTATACTGGAAAACAATTCCATACTTATTAAATAAGTAATTCACAATCTTTTATTTTCAACACTTAGAAAATATTCAATATACTTAAACCGAATTAAGTATATATTTTATTCTTTAAGGAAATCATTCGCTTAAACATATTTATTTGGGCCAAAACGAATGTTACGTAAAACATCGTTACGACAACCCAAAATCACTAGTATAGGGATTCGAAGTTAAAATAGATATATAAATCCCAATACTATACAAAAACATTTCCTTTCGGAAATCATTTACTATAACAACAGTGTTATAGTACATCATCTCCTTTCATTTCTCGAAACATCTATTTCAACAATAAATGTTGAAATCTATGGTTTCGAATCTCAACATGTTTAAAAACATCGTTAGATTGTTTTAATTCTATTTAAAACATCACATTCAAAACAATTCCTTTAACGTGTTATTCACTATTCAAAAATGTGAATAAACTTCGTTAACAAACTTCATCATTTCTATTCACTTTAACTTAAAGAATTATTCACTGTCTAAACGTGAATATAACTCCATTTATAAGTTATAACAATTAACTTATCAAAATAAGTTATTTGCGGATTTATAAAACAACGTTTATAAATTCCATTTCCATTTATTTCATAACAACTTCCTTTATAAATCTTCTTTATTTACCTATTCGATTTATAATCTTAATTATAAACCAAAGGTCCAAATTATAAGCCAAACACTTATAATTTATTTATTTGCAAAAATCGTTCCTTTGAACTTTACGAATTTTATAAACCTATTGTTTATAAAATTCCATTTATAACTTCACCGTTACATAATTCTATAAATTTCATTCATTAATGAATTTCATTTTCACTTCATTCAAACACTTATAAAAACTCGTTTTATAATGTCAATATTTCGATTTATAAATATCCATTTATAAATCTCTTAATATAAATCAATTAATATTATTCTTTAAAACATCTTTTAATTTCCTTTATAATTTCATCATTTCGATTTATAAAATAATCAAATTTTATAAATCTTATATTTAAACTTTTATCATATATTCAAAAATCCAATCTAAATTATTTTATAAAATCATTAGTTCATATTTCTCAAAAATCGACTTTTAATCGTATTTCTAAAAATCAGCTTTTTAACTATATTTCACAAAAACCATAATTTTTATAACTTTAAAAATTATAACGTTTATTTATTTATAATGGATCAATTCCAAAAATATTTTATCTTTTCAAAAATCACTTTAAAAACATTTTAAAATCCCAAAATCTGGGTCCAATGATGCTACACACCAAATAGTCAATCACGACAACAACGATATCATATATCGATATGATAATCCATCAAATATCAAAATATCTGAAATTAAATAAATACTGTTGAGGAATCCAGTTGGATCCCTCCAACCTGTTTCCTGCATCCAAAAACATTAGCACAATACCAATTTCGCTCCAGTACGAAATTATCGCGGTATATGTTCTTATTAAATATTATCCGCTTACTAACGGCGTAATAGGGTCTCATCCGCTAAACAAAAAATGCGGGAAATCAACAACTGCAATATATACATATGCCAATATATATATATATTGATATTATATATAATACCAATTTCACTGTTTATGAAATATTCGCGGTATATGTTTATATTAAATAACATCCGCTTACTAACGGCGCATAATGTCTATTTTAACAATCAATAATTTACAGTCATCATTCAAACATGCATTCAAATATTTTAAATCTAACTATTTAAGATAAAATCGAAACTGATTCGATTGAGTGAGAAATTCTCACCTTGATTTTAAATTCCGTTTTAGCTTTTATTTCGAATAAAATTAAACGCGCGTTTAATTTTACCCGAAATTCTCACTAACTCCAAACGACTCCAAACCAACTCCATCGCGTAGTGCTCGTCCATACGATTCCAACGCAACTGAGTTTGCATTTTTTCGACCTCGTATGAAAAAGTTATGGCTTTTAGAAGTTACACGATTTAA
Organism: Allium cepa; assembly: GCA_030765085.1. Classification (NCBI taxonomy): domain Eukaryota; kingdom Viridiplantae; phylum Streptophyta; class Magnoliopsida; order Asparagales; family Amaryllidaceae; genus Allium; species Allium cepa. The sequence goes on from CM060946.1 coordinate 179,153,386, forward strand.
ATATAAATAAAACAACATTTATCTTTTTTTTTTATATAACCTACGTAGATCAACACCGTTAGATCCAAGCTTGATTGCATCTGTGCCGCACGTCCTTTCTCCTTCCCCTCGCACGCGAGATGTTTGAACAGCCGAACCCATATTCTTCCTCAAACCCTAATAACGCGACCTCCCCCTCTCATCTTCACGCCGATCAGGAGCCATCATTGCGAAGCTCGTCGCAAGCAACATACTCGGGTCAAAAAGCATGAATCTCGGCCTCATCTAGGTGAAGGAAAACGTGTACGAACTGCGTGCGTTCCAAGGACGATTGCCGCTAATCCGCTTGACTAAAAACGATCATAACCGTTCAGATTAAAGATCTCACTTAGCTCTACGTTTTTGTAGTTGTAAGTTTTTCGAAATGAGTTACGGATTGGAAGAGTTTTGAGAAAGAAAATGGCGACTTCCTGGCCATTGAAGGAAGAAACGGCGGCTAGGGTTTGTTATTTTTTTTTTTTTTATTATTTTAGAGTGAGGGTGTATTTATAGGAATAGCTAGCGTAAACACTATTCATCCCGGGAATTCCGAACTCCGATTTAGACGCCGTAACCAGCGTACCCAGGGTTTATCCCGCGTTCCGGACACAATGGAACAGGTTTCGGAAGCTAATTCGGAAGTATGTGCGAGTTATGGCTGAAAACGCTCAATTTGAATTAAACCGATTTAAGTCGATTTCTAGGCGTTTTAATTTGTACCGGACAAACGGTAAATCCAATTGACTTGAAATTTGAAACCTTACAATAATATCACATTACGGATCCGATGAAACTGGTTTCGTCGAAATCCGAGACTTTTTGAAAAATGGCTATTTTCACTCGTCAAATTTAAATTAAAAATAATTCGATGCGTTTCGAGCTGCCACGATCAAACGATAGCTCCGATTGACACGAAATTTGAAATCCGGTAATAACTAACTATTACGGATCCAATGAAACTGGTTTCGTTCAATTCTGAGACTGTTCAAAAATTGACTATTTTACAGTCGATTATTAAATATTAAAATATTCAATTTTCACAAATTAACTTTTAATTCGATTTTAAAAGTTCTAAAATATTTCTATAACTCCAGTATGATTAAATAAAATTTTCCAAATTATTTTCAATCATATTTAACTCAATTTTTAATTATTTCCATAATTTAACATATTAAATTATCGATTTAATAATCCAATTAAATCCAAAAATTCAAATAAAAATTTATTTGACTTAAAAATTCACTTATAAATATTTAAAATAAATTAAATATTCAAATTTTAATTAATAAAAATTCTGGGTCGTTACAGGTTTGAACGTTTTCGTGTGGAAAACAAGAGTTTGGATTCGAAGATGGAGCAGTGAAGTGCAAGGGCTAGTCGCTACGAATCCTGAGGTGATGCCAAAATGGATGTAGTAGAAGTAGTGCCTTCAGTTTTGTTCGAACCCGGGAAAGAATTGTATGGATGAATGCTTTCAGAACATCGTCAGGTGGACGATAGGCATTCTAAGTGAAACGTTCTAAAAGGTAACGCTTAGCCTCGAGCCTCATCAACCAGGAATGACTAAAAATCAGGGGATATGCAGCAAGGCTAAGTGGGTAGCACCCATTAGGGTGAGGTCATCCCTGTCTAGGTGTCCCTTTTTATTCGGCTTAGTAGGAGGTTGCTGATCCCAACCGTGGGGTGATCTTACTCGGGATTATCCAGTAAGGGGTAGTCCCGGTCTTGTGTTGCAGGGGATTTAGGGTGGATCCTCGGTACACTAATCTAGACCAGGTACTGTGATAGGTGGTACCCCAGTGCCTAGTCATTAGTTGGAAATCCATTCTTCCTACGCGCCTTTTTCGGTTTTTGTTTGTATAACCCACTTTGTGGCTAGTATGCTGGAATTTAATTAATGCAACAATTTCGACTATTTGAATAAGTACTTGTATATAGGAACTATTATAATATCAGAGGATTTTGATAAGAAATGTTTTAGCTATCGTAAGGTAAAAACCCGACATGTTTATTTGTGGCGTGGACTTACGAGATGCTTTTGATTTTCAAAGGATTTTGAAACTTTAATAATCCAATTGGGTGTGATTTCTCATGCTAGTATTCTAGACTGACTCGGATGTTATTTAACTAAAATGGTCAGGTCAGACCGAGTATTATAAATTACAGGAAAGGATGCTGTGGAGTGGAGGGCGATACGTACTTCCGTACTTATATGAAATATTCCGCTGTGTATTCAGTTTTGAAAAGATGAGATATTATAACCGTCCTGAGTTGTGTTGTTGATTGTATTGAACTATGATGTTGTACTCTGATGATGTAACGTATAAACAGATTTTCTTTTGTGTAAAGATCATTTATTATCTATTATACTTTATTCCGCTGCGATGGTTAGATTCTGATGTTGTTTTCTATTTTCTTCTTCTACCTCTTCTCTTTAACCCAAATGGTTTGCATTTCCGTTCATCTTGAATTGATTGATGGAGAACAGTTCGACTCAAGGGGTACGGAACTACGGGTCGTTACATTTGGTATCAGAGTTGAAGGTTAAGCAAGAACCTTGGCTCTGGTAGGAATTACTCATTAGAGATAGAGCCCGTAGTACTCTAAAATGAGTATAAGTGTATAAATAGATATGAGTGCGTATTTGTTAGTGAATATAAAAATTGTTTTTATATCGTGTTGACTTATCGGTTGATAGTTTATGGATTCTGGTCGATATGTGGGACGCCATATCATCGATAGGGGTTTCTAAACTCTTGAATGAGATAAACCGACACAATATTGTTTTCAAATAGGGTAAATGAAATAATTTTAACCCAAATTATTTTCGGATATAAAAGAAAAGTTTTTGAAAATTATTGGTTGCTTGGATGTTAGGAATGATAATTATTATCATTGTTGTGTGGAAATTTAACTAGAGATTAAAAATAACCAAAGGTTAAGGAAAGAAATACATTTATAGAATGAAATTTGAAATGTGAGTTGTAAATGTGATTTATAATTTGAAATAGAATTCCAGAGAAATATTTCGAAATAAATTGTGATGAAAGTTCCAGAGTAATGTTTTGGATGGATTTTGAATTTGGAATTTTGGGAAATTTTTTTGAATTGGATTTGAAATCTGGAGAGTATGGAATATTTGAAGGGCTTTTAAAGTGATAAAAGCATTGAACTCTTTTCGTCGCTGGGAAATAATTCCAATGATGATCGCGACATCATCGGTGTTCATTTTCGAGTTTCCAAGAGGGGGATTGCTACTTGGATATTTTGGATTAATGTTTGTTTGCGAAATTGGGTTTGATTATGAAAATGAAAAGGAATAGTTTGATTTAGATATATATATATATATATATATATATATATATATTAAAAATTGAATTTTGAATGTTTTAGTAATGGTTTAAACTCTGGAGTTGGTTTGAGATGTTTGGATGAAACTCTGGAAGCTTATTAAAAATGTTTATGGAATGGTAAATAAGTTTGGAAACATATAAAAAAATTTGAAAATTTGTTTAGAATAGAAAATTTAACTTGGAGAAGGGTTAAAAATTTGAGGTAAGTAAGAAAACGAAAATACGTTAGAATGTAAGCCAATTAATTTACGTTAGTTAAAAGAAGTTAGCAAATAGAAGGTATAAATTGGAGAACTTATAGAAACTTAAAATTTGAGTAAATTAGAATGTAACTAAACCAAGTTAAATAAAAAGTTAATGTGAGGAAATAAATCTAAGTAGGCTAAATGAAATAAGTTAATGAAATAAAATTTATTAGTTAGAAATGAATTTGTGAATAAATAAATGAGTTTAAACTTGTAAACAAAAAGGGAATCCAAACTGAACGTTGAACTTAAGTTTGAATGGAAAAGTAGTCAAGTTGGACTGAATCAAATAAAATTTTGAGATTGAAATTAGTAAGTAACTGATTGATTTATATGACTTGTGTAAAATGAAGTGTAGAATTAGTTCAAATGGACTAAAAATAATTAATGTTTGAAAATAAAATTTATTGGTTGAAAATAAATTTGTGAATGAACAAATGAATTTATAATTGTAAGTAAATGAACTAAAATTGGATATTGGAAGGAGTAAGCCAAAATTAAATGTATTTGGTATTTTGGAAAGTGAAATAGAAATCTAAACTCGAATTATAAATTAGATTGAACTCAAGTAAAGTAATAAAGTGATTTTTTAAGATAAAACTCAAAGATTGAATTGTAAATTGGAAGTAAGCCAATTGGATAATTAATTATTTAATATGGAAATGGAACGCTAGTTGGATAAATAAAAGTTGAAATTTGAGTTAATGATGGGTTTGTAAATGAAACCCGAGTTATAAACAGAAATTCAACTTGGAATTGTAAGTGAATTAAACATGAGTTAAAGTTGTCATGGAATTGGATTAAAATAAGAATGATTTGAGTTGCAATAAGTCCGATTCGAGTATGAATGAATTAAATATGGCCTTAAGTATTATTTTAACAAATTGAGAATGGAATTAAAACATTAAATGGATTATGAGAATGGCTAATTGAATTAAATGAGTCATGAATGAATTGAATTTGGAAATTAAAATTTGTAATGAACGAAACAAAAGAACTAATCAAATAAATTTGTTGATTGAAACGAGATTTGATTGAAATAGAATCAAGTTAAAGTGAAAAATAAAATTTGTTCGCAAATGAAGTGAGATTAAGTTTTGAAGGTGGAATAAATTAAAGTAAATTAACTTAAGTTAAAAATAATTAGAAGCTCAACTTCGAGTAAGAATGAAAGTTCATTAAATAAAAGTTTGGGTTAATTAATTTGGAAAGTGGTTATTAATATAAGAATTGAATGTTGTCAAGCTCAATGAAATGATTTTAAAATGTATGGTTGGTGAATAAACTAGAAATGGGATGGAATTAAATATAAACTGAGTTAGAATCAATTAGATGTGGATAAAAACTAAAATGGATATTCTATTAAGTGAATATCGTCAAATTGCATAGAATAAATTAGTCGTTCGACTTAAACGGAAGTAAATAAAATTCTATGAATTGGTAGATGTAACAACCCGCATATTTAATGATTGTATATTTAAATGTTTTATTTAAGTATAGCGTCGTTGGTCGGATTTTTGGGTCCGAAATGTTACTTTTTGCAAACGGCCGAATTAGGACTCGAAACCACTTCCATTGAGTCCAAAATGGCGTTTGCAATCTTTTTGAGTATAAGCTTTGATATGTTTGGAGTAAGTCGAGTTTTGCTAACTTTTCTAATTGGGTTTTGGGTTTGGGTTCAGCCCACTAGATAACTAAATAACCAAGCTCAGTCCCCTCTCCTTCCATTCACTCATTTTCACTTCTAAACTCTAGCTAAAACTGAAAATGGGGGAAAGGAAGAGGAATTAGAAATTCCAAGCCCTAGTTCTTCTTTGCAAACTTGAATTCTTGCTCCAAAATCAAAGTGAAGCTATTGATAAGCCTCCTCTTCATCTTCTCCAACCCTTTCTTCTTCAATTTCAGAAAGTTTCCTAAACCTAACTTAGGAAATACTTGTTTTGATCTCAAATTGAAGCTAGTAGAGTTAAAGTGGAGAGTGGTTGGTCTTCTCCTTGCAGTTGAGTTTCTTCTTCTTCTTCTTCTTTTTTGGGTGAAAGGTGAGATTTTTATCTCACATCTATGTCCAAACTATCTTTGGTTGTTATGTATGAATTCCTAACACTTATTCTTGTGCAATTGCTTTTGGCTCGGATTGAATTGGTGAATATTCCAATTTTTGGTGTTTTGGAGACAAATCTTTGAAAATTATAACTTTGATGTTGAACATGTTTTTGGTGGTGAATCAGAGAGTCAATGGTGCTGGGTTATTGATTGCCAAAAGCATCTTAAGTCCATTGCTCGACCGGTTGCAAATGAGGTGAGTTTGCTCCTCCATATGATAGGCTGGAAAACCATTCCAGCTACAGCCAGTCGACTGGCCCCCTGCAGTCAGTCGACTGACTGCAGAGTTGGAAAACTCTCGGGTTATGGTTCAGTCTGCTGACTGCAGAGGACCAGTCAACTGACCCGCTTCAATTTTGCCTAGTATGCCTATTTGTTTGTGATTCCAACTTTTATCGATTCATGTTGATTCCAATTAGTTGTTTATTGCATATTTGACTTTGATGATTCCTTTTTGACTTCATCCATTGGTTTTTATAAATTAATCTTCTAAATCGTATTAAAAGCTCGTTTCTCCAATTTATAAAATTCTATTTAAAACACACACACACAATTTTGCACTTCGAGCGGAAAGGAAAGGAGATTAAATGGTTAGGTAAAAAAGGGACCATGAATCCCTGCGTTTATCTTTCCGATTAATCCCCGACCTATTCGATTGATCGTTTTGACCTTTTGGTCTGGCTTACCGATGAGATGAGGTAAACTTTGTACTGCTTTGAGTGTGAAATTAACTAACGGATAGTAAACCGTTTAGTGCGAACGGGTGTTTATGGGACTCATGTTACCACTTTTCGGATTCCTTTTTGAGAGTTATGACACATTCTCCCAGTTAGTGATGTCCAGTACTGGGCCTCCGGACCTTCACCACTACGGTTTGTTGCCTTTGGGATAGTGTCTTCGGACTGTCTCCTTCAGGTTTGTTGCATTCGGGTATGTTGCCTTCGGGTTTGTACCTTCGGGTTTGTGCCTTCGGGTTTATTGCCTTATTGTATCGCTTTCAGAGTTGGTCATTCGTCACTGCTCGAGTGATATTGGGTTTGGAGTCTTCGGGCTCATGGATCCTTGTTTATACAGTACTGAGCACGTGCAAATTTTCTGTTGTTTCATTGATATGTATATTCCCTAGGTATCGTCCTTCGGTGTTGGTCTTTTTGAGCCACACGTCGTGTAGCGATTAACCTTGTAGAACTTGTGTTCCCTTCATTGGTATTTATTATTTGCCTTTTTGGCTTGTTTTGGGATATCCATATCCTTTGTTTATTTGTGTTGCCGATGATATGAGGCTTGTCTTGTTATGATTCATCTTTTGTTAGATGATTGTGTTATATCTTTTAGAGATATTTTTTATACTTTATGACCTTGCAGGTTATTGTTGTTCGGTTTATCTAACTGATTTGTTTAGCTAGACTGACCCGTGTATTTATACTCGGGTCAGATCGAGATGTTTCAGGTTTGGTGCTTTTGGACTTAGCCTATTTTGCTTCCGCATGGAATATTCAGCTTGCTCCTTTTTGTTAAAACTTTTTGTGTAGTCCTTTTTGTGTAGTCTTTTTTGTTGTAACTCTAATATATGTATTCTTTTGGATTCGTTTGTATATTGTGGGTTGCTATACCCCTTGACATGTATCAGTTTGTATACTCTACTATGTATCTGTATATGTATATGATGATCTACTGTTCTGTAATATATATTACATTTGGGTTGTTATATTCTGTTCTGATAGATCCTCCAACCACCTATGGTTTTGTTCTAAGTATTCATTGGATATGTCGATCTGCTTGGTATGACTAATGTCGATGTATTCAATAGATAGTTAGAACAAGGCTATAGATGGTCGCTCCTAACCAGCCTTATTCTCCGCGTTAGTTGACGGCATTACCCCGTAGTGTCCTTGGCAAGCGTGGGTATAGAGGTGGGGCGTCACAGCTTGGTATAAGAGCTGAATTCAGAACAAAATATGATAAACACAGAATAGAAGCACATATTCTGGTACATCAAAGTGTAATAAGTGATACAAATCTTTTAATCATCTTGCCTCTATTCCTTCTGTGCCTTGGTGGTAGATAGAATGTGGGATACGTCTAGGAATGCATTTTATTCCGTACAATTCCACATCTGAATTAGTGATATCTACCTTGTGAATAATCTTGTTCTCATCTTAATTTTCAGCGTATGGCTGGAAGAGGCAGGGGATGACGTTCGGATGCTGGGCAATCCAGTGGCTCACATCCGGATGGCGTTTATATGTCTGCCGATCAGTTTTTGGAGTTGTTTAGGAGCACTCAGCCTCAGTTCCTCCTCGAGTATCTCCACCTCGCAAGTCTGCCTTTGCACGTCTGTGCAGTGATTTTTCTCACCTTGGAGGAAAGCCGTTTGAAGGCTCCGAGTCTGTTCTAGATGTCCAAGCTTGGCTTCACACGTGCGAGCGTATCTTCTCTCGCATGGATCTTTCTGATCATGATAGAGTTCTTGTAACTTCTAGTTTATTGCAAGAGTGTACTCTTGATTGGTATGAGCTTCTTATAGCCGAAATTGATGAGTCTACTCTTTCTTGGACTCAGTTTCGGGGACGATTCAAACTCAAGTTCGTTCCTGAATCTGAAAAAGTTTTATTGACCCGTCGCTTCCTTGAGTTGAAGCAAGGGAAATCTTCTGTTTCTGAGTATGTTGCATCATTCGAGGCTTTATCTAAGTATGGTCTTGAATTCATTAGCACTTCTTATAAGAAGAATTTGAAGTTTGTCTCTGGTCTTAAGAAATATCTTAAGAAGTCTTTGTTGATCCAGCTTAAACTTTCTTTTGAGGAGTTGGTGGATTCTGCACTTCATCTCGAAACCGTCGAGAAGGAGTGTGCTAGTGGTGATGATGTTGAGGTTTCCAAGAACTCCAACAAGAAGCAGTTTCCATTTCAGAAATCCAGGTCTTTTCCTTCCAAGAAGAAGAAGACTGGTGGTTCTAGCTCTCAGACCTAGTCTTCTAGAACACCTTTCATTCGGATGTGTTTCAATTGTGGTTCTCCTGATCATATGATTCGAGCTTGTCCTAAGCATCTCTTCTGTCGTTATTGCAAGAAGGAAGGTCATCATGTTTCCACCTGCCCTACTGTTCCTGCTGGTGCCAAGTCTAGCTTTACGCTGCTAAGGCTTCTGAAGGTCTTTCACAACCCAAAGGTATATCTCCATCTATTTTGGAAGGTTCTATTTTATTTCATGACCATAGTATTCGAGTTCTTTTCGATACGGGTGCTTCACATTCTTTCATATCGAAAAAGCTCGTTGATGATTTATCTTTGGTTGTTTTTCGTATGGTTACTTCTTTAAGGATTGCGAATCCTATTTGGGAATCCGTGACCCTTAGCATGCTTTGTGATGATGTTGAGATTGTTTTATGTGGCTTTTCCTTTCGTGCGAATCTGCACGTTATTTCTTGTTCGGGATTTGGTATGATTTTTGGAATGGACTGGCTAGTGAAATACGATGCCAGGATTATTTGTTCTGAGAGGATTTTGTATCTTCGACATCCGGATTCGCCTACTCAGCTATCACTTGTTCTTTGGAATGTGGATAATTCGGAAATGGCTTTATATTCGCTTGACTCGTGAGATGATGATGATATATCTCGTATTCCTGTTGCTTGTGACTTTTCTGATGTTTTCGAGCCTGTTTTGGGTTTGCCACCCAAGCGGGCAATTGAGTTCCATGTTGATCTCATTCCAGGCGCGCAGCCAGTTAGTCGTCCTCCTACGTGGATGTTTACAGAGGAAAATGAGGAACTCAAGAAGCAGCTTTTAGAGCTCGAGTTCAAGCAGTTGATTCAGTCCAGTTTTTCTCCGTGGGGATCCGCGGTCGTCTTCGTGAAGAAGTCCGATGAAACTCTTAGGCTTTGCATTGACTATCGCAAGCTTAACGAGTTAACCATCAGGAATAGGTATCCATTGGCTAGGATCGATGATATGTTTGATTTATTGAGTGGTGCTAAGGTCTTTTCTCAAATTGACCTTGCCATGGGTTTTCATCAGTTACGAGTCGCAAAGGATGGCATACCTCTTACCGCTTTCCGCACTCACTATGGTTCTTTTGAGTGGCTCGTTATGCCGTTCGGTTTGACGAACGCTCCTGCTTTCGTTGTTGATCTCATGAATCGAGTATTCGGGGAATATCTCGATAAGTTCAACCTTATGTTCATTGATGATATCCTTATTTATTCTAAGTCTGATGCTGAGCATGCTAATCACTTGAGAATTGTCTTGAGTACTCTTCGTCGTCGTCAGCTTAGAGCCAAATTCTCCAAGTGCCATTTTTGGGAGAATAAGGTTAAGTTCTTAGGCCACGTTGTATCTTCCGATGGCATTTCAGTCGATTCCTCAAAGATCGAAGCCATCCAGAATTGGAAGAGGCCTGAGAATGTGCATGAGATTCGTAGTTTCCTTGGATTGGCGGGTTATTACCGTCGGTTCATTAAGGATTTTTCCCGTGTTGTCCTCCCTCCCACCAGCCTTACTCGAAAAGTCATTCATTATATTTGGTCTGACAAGTGCGAAGCTTCCTTTCAGACATTGAAGGAACTTCTCACTAATCCTCCTATTTTGGTGGTTCCCGAAGGGAATCATGATCTTGTTGTCTACACCGATGCTTGTGGTAGTGGTCTCGGTGCTGTTCTTATGCAGAAGGATCGGGTAGTTGCTTATGCTTCTAGGCAACTACGTCCGAATGAAGTTCGCTATGCCACACATGATCTTGAGTTAGCCACCATTGTCTTTGCCTTAAAGATTTGGTGACACTATTTATTGGGCGAGCGCTTCATTCTCTATACCGATCATAAATCCTTAAAGTATTTGTTCACTCAGAAGGAACTCAATATGAGACAACAGCGCTGGCTCGAGTTTCTTGCTTCCTATGACTTTGATATCCAGTATACCCCTAGAAAGGGTAATTGTGTTGCTGATGCGCTTAGTCGCAAACATTCGGCTGTTGTTTCTATGATGCTTGCCAAATGGAACATTCTTGAGACTCTATGTTTTCGTGAAATTCGTGATCGAGGTTCATCTTCTGATTCTCCTATTCTATTGTTTAGTTTGGGAGCTCGACCCATTTTATTGGATCGTATTGCCGATGCTCAGCGGCGTGATCCTGATTTGTTGCATCTTATTCAGCTTTGTGAGTCTGGATCCTGTGATGAGGCGTTGCGGAATTTTAGCATTGATTCTCATGGGTGTCTTCGCAAGAAGAACCGTCTTTTTGTGCTTTCTGATTTTGCACTTAGGCATGACATTCTTGATGACTGTCACCGTTCTAAGTATACTATCCATCACGGTAGTAGTAAGATGTATGTCGATATGCATCATCATTATTATTGGGAAGGCATGAAGGGCGATGTGGCGAGTTATGTGAGTAATTGCATAACTTTTCAACGTATTAAGGACGAACATCAACGTCCTTCAGGTCTTCTTCAGCCTTTAGAGATTCCATTGTGGAAATAGGATCAGATTTCTATGGATTTCATTGACGGCCTACCTCGTTCGAGATCGGGCCATTCTAGCATATGGGTTATTGTTGATCGCCTCACCAATTCTGCTCATTTTATTCCTATTAAGTCTAATAGGACTGCTTCGCATTTGGCTAAGTTATATGTCAAGGAAATCGTGAGACTTCACGGTGTTCCTAGTTCTATTGTGAGTGACTGTGATCCTTTATTCACGAGTCATTTTTGGCAGAGTCTTCAGCAAGCTTTGGGAACAAAGCTTAATTTTAGCACAGCTTATCATCCGCAGTCTGACGGACAGACTGAACAAGGTGAATTGTATCTTGGAAGATCTTCTTCGTATTTGTATTCTTGATTTTGGTGCTAGTTGGGAGGATCACCTACCTCTTGTAGAGTTCTCCTATAGCAATAGTTTTCAATCCAGTATCGGTATGGCTCCTTTCGAAGCTTTATACGGAAGACCATGTCGATCACCCTCTTGTTGGTTGGAATCTGGGGAGAAGCTTATTCTTGACCCAGATTTTGTTCGTGATTCTTCCGAGAAGATTGATCTTATTCGTTTGAGAATGAAAGAGGCACAGAGCCGCTAGAAATCCTATGCAGACAACCGTATGAAGCCTCTCGAATTCTCAGTTGGTGATCTTGTTTTTATTCGTGTTTCTCCTTTGAAAGGGGTTATGCGCTTCAATACGAATGGGAAATTGGCTCCTCGTTTTATAGGACCATTTTCTATCACTGAACGTATTGGTCCTGTGGCTTATAGAGTTTCACTTCCTGCTCATTTATCTGGCATTCATGACGTGTTTCACGTCTCTCAACTTCGGAAGTGTCTTCGAGAGTCGGATTCTGTTATCGATTCTCCTGATTTGCAAGAGCTTGAGGTCTCACCGGACTTATCTATTGTACAGCAGCCTATTCGCGTACTTGACACGAAGGTGCGACACCTTCGGAACAAGGACGTACCGCTCATTAAAGTTCAATGGTCTGCTAAGCCCAATGACTGTACTTGGGAAACCAGAGAGTTTATCGAGCGATCTTATCCGGGTTTTCTATCTTGGCTTGGAAATGGTGAGAATATCTTTTCATCTCAAGCTTATTTCCTTTTCTTTTTGGGAAGTGTTGTATGCAGTTGTTACAAATATCGTCTCTGGGAATTGCGAGGACGCAATTTTGTAAGAAGGGGAGATCTGTAACAACCCGCATATTTAACGATTATATATTTAAATGTTTTATTTAAATATAGCGTCGTTAGTCAGATTTTTGGGTCCGAAATGTTACTTTTTGCAAACGGTCGAATTAGGACTCGAAACCACTTCCATCGAGTCCAAAAATGGCGTTTGCAATCTTTTTGAGTATAAGCTTTGATATGTTTGGAGTAAGTCAAGTTTTGCTACTTTTTCTAATTGGGTTTTAGGTTTGGGTTCAGCCCACTAGCTAACTAAATAACCTAGCTCAATCCCCTCTCCTTTCATTCACTCGTTTTCACTTCTAAACTCTAGCTTAAACTGAAAATGGAGGAAAGGAAGAGGAATTAGAAATTCCAAGCCCTAGTTCTTCTTTGCGAACTTGAATTCTTGCTCCAAAATCAAAGTGAAGCTATTGGTAAGCCTCCTCTTCATCTTCTCCAACTCTTTCTTCTTCAATTTCAGAAAATTTCCTAAACCTAACTTAGGAAATACTTGTTTTGATCTTAGATTGAAGCTAGTAGAGTTGAAGTGGAGAGTGGTTGGTCTTCTCCTTGCAATTAAGCTTCTTCTTCTCCTTCTTCTTCTTCTTCTTCTTCTTCTTTGTTTTTGGGTAAAAGGTGATATTTTTATCTCACATCTATGTCCAAACTATCTTTGGTTGTTAGATATGAATTCCTAATACTTATTCATGTGTAATTGCTTTTGGCTCGGATTGAATTGGTGAATATTCTAATTTTTGGTGTTTTGGAGTCTAATCTTTGAAAATTATAACTTTGATGTTGAACATGTTTTTGGTGGTGAATCAGAGAGTCAATGGTGCTGGGTTATCGATTAACAAAAGCCCCTTAAGTCCATTGCTCGACCGGTTGCAAATAGGGTGAGTTTGCTCCTCCATTTGATAGGCTGGAAAACCATTCCAGCTACAGCCAGTCGACTGGCCCCCTGCAGTCAGTCGACTGACTGCAGAGTTGGAAAACTCTAGGGTTATGGTTCAGTCGACTGACTGCAGAGGACCAATCGACTGACCTGCTTCAATTTTTCCTACTATGCCTATTTGTTTGTGATTCCAACTTTTATCGATTCATGTTGATTCCAATTAGTTGTTTATTGCATATTTGACTTTGATGATTCCTTTTGACTTCATCCATGGGTTTTTATAAATTAATCTTATAAATCGTATTAAAAGCTCGTTTCTCCAATTTATAAAATTCTATTTAAAACGCACACACACAATTTGCACTTCGAGCGGAAAGGAAAGGAGATTAAATGGTTAGGTAAAACAGGGACCATGAATCCATGCGTTTATCTTTCCGATTAATCCTCGACCTATTCGGTTGATCGTTTTGACCTTTTGGTATGGTTTACCGATGAGAAGAGGTAAACTTTGTACTGCTTTGAGTGTGAAATTAATTAACGGATAGTAAACCATTTAGTGCGAACGGGTGGTTATGTGACTCACGTTACCACTTTTCGGATTCCTTTTTGAGAGTTATGACACATTCTGCCAGTTAGTGGTGTCCAGTACAGGGCCTCCGGACCTTCACCACTATAGTTTGTTGCCTTTGGGATAGTGTCTTCGGACTGTCTCCTTCTGGTTTGTTGACTTCGGGTATGTTTCCTTCGGGTATGTTGCCTTCGGGTTTGTACCTTCGGTTTTGTGCCTTCGGGTTTGTTGCCCTATTGTATCGCTTTCGGAGTTGGTCATTCGTCACCACTCGAGTGATATTGGGTATGGAGTCTTCGGGCTCATGGATCCTTGTTTATACAGTATTGAGCACGTGCAAATTTTATGTTGTTTCATTGATATGTATATTCCCTAGGTATCGTCCTTCGGTGTTGGTCTTTTTGAGCCACACGTCGTGTAGCGATTAACCTTGTGGAACTTGTGTTGCATTCATTGGTATTTGTTATTTGCCTTTTTGGCTTGTTTTAGGATATCCATATCCTTTGTTTATTTGTGTTGCCGATGATATGAGGCTTGTCTTGTTATGATTCATCTTTTGTTAGATGATTGTGTTATCTCTTTTAGAGATATTTGTTATACTTTATGACCTTGCAGGTTATTTTTGTTCGGTTTATCTAACTGATTTGTTTAGCTAGACTGACCCGTGTATTGATACTCGGGTCAGACCGAGATGTTTCAGGTTTGGTGCTTTTGGACTTAGCCTATTTTTCTTCCGCATGGACTATTCAGCTTGCTCCTTTTTGTTAAAGCTTTTTGTGTAGTCCTTTTTGTTGTAACTCTGATATATGTATTCTTTTGGATTCGTCTGTATATTGTGGGTTGCTATACCCCTTGACATGTATCAGTTCGTAAACTCTGCTATGTATTTGTATATGTATATGATGATCTACTGTTCTGTGATATATATTACATTTGAGTTGTTATATTCTGTTCTGATAGATCCTCCAACCACCTATGGTTTTGTTCTAAGCATTCATTGGATATGTCGATCTGCTTGGTATGACTAATGTTGATGTATTCAATAGATACTTAGAGCAAGGCTATAGATGATCGCTCCTAACCAGCCTTATTCTCCGTGTTAGTTGACGGCATTACCCCGTAGTGTCCTTGGCTAGCGTGTGTATAGAGATGGGGCGTCACAGTAGAGGTAAATAAAATTAGTTTTTGGAATCAACTGAAATAAATGTGAGTTGTTTGGGTTAAAAATGAATTGAATGTAAGAAATTGAGTTGCAAACCATTTAAATTGAATGAAATTGTATACGAATTGGTTGTAACAATTAAAATTAATATCGGAACCCTATAAGTTGCTTATAAATATTGTTTAACCTGCATTGCTTATAGAAACTTTTATGTTTGCTAGTTAAATATGTTAAATGTTGTTAAATTACATGATTTTGGCACTTACATGTTTAAATTAAGTAAGTACAGGTACCGGGAAGCCGTTTGGCTGGATTTTGGGCGCGCTAATTGCTAAATAGTAAGCCGCTTGCTTAAAATGCTAAACAGAGGTACGCTTACGCAATAAAATTAGGAAATATGAACTGCTTTTGTTTTCCAACCGTATGGGTCGATGTATATATATTTATATCCCTTGTCAAATTGCAAAAGCTCCTCCATACAAAGGAGAATCTGCCGAAAATTTTCGAAAATTTTGGGAGTTAGAAAATTTTTGAAATTTTTTGGAAACATTTTTGTTCGCAACAAGACGATTTCAAATTGGAATTGAAATAAAGGATTTTGGAAATGGAAATTGAAACTAATTGTTTAGTTGTAATTAAAGTATTAGAAAAGTGAATATGGGATTTTCACTAAGTATATTTTAGTAAATTATTGGTCTGGGACATTCTTCTGCCTTAGTAATTTCGAGGACGAAATTCTTTTAAGGGGGAGGAATGTGACGATCTAGAATTTTGGATATTTAAAATAGGAATATTTAATTCATTTTAAATATTCAAAAGAGTAATGTTAACTCGAATTTCAAATATCACCATTTATTGGATAATTTAATTTTGAATTAAATTATTAGAAATTGGGTAAAATATGAAATCTGGGATTTTTAGCTTGTTAAAAATAATTTAAAGGCTTATAGAATTTATATTGATAATACTGAAAATAATAGATGGGGTAAAATTGAATTTAACAATAGTTTGTTCAATTTTAAAAATGTATCGTTTAAACGGACGTTTAAAAATAGCCTTCCGAGGCACAATCTCGGATTTCGACGAAACTAGTTCCATTGGATCTGTAATATTGTATTATTATCGGATTTCAAATATGGTAGCATTTGGAGTTGTCGTGTGATCATACGAGAAGTAAATGCGCTGAAATTTATATCGGGATTCAATATATAAACTGGGTTCCAAAAAGCTATCTTCTCCATACGATCGAATTAGGACTCGAAACCTTTTCCATTGTGTTCGAAATAGGGGTTTAGCATTATAAACGCCTAGCGGCATGCCTTGATAGTTTGTCGAGATTTTAAGTTGCACTTATCGAGACATTTGAATTTGAATTTAACACCCTAGTCGACATAGCTGAAATTCCTTCCTATCAGCTGCCTTTCTTTCACCATCAACACATTTTCAATTCAAATCACTATATCCCTTCTCTTGTACGCCAATGTCATTTCTTGTCTCCCTTTTCTTTTTGTCCAAGCCGAACACAATTCAAACCAAGAAAAAAATTGTAATTTTTTTTTAATCTAAGGATAATTCATTTTCGGCTATAAAAGAGACTAGCAACTTCAATTCTGTCTTTCATCTCCTTCTACTCCTCTCATTCCAGTATCTATCTTCTCCCCCATCCAAATTGAAATCGCCCCTTTTGAAATCGATTGCCAGATAAATCGCGATACACAAAAGAAAAGTTGTGCTCGAACTCGAGGTGGGAGGTGTAGCGACTGGCGCCGCGACACCGTCACCGTGGCTGGGTTTATGGCTCCTGTGAACAAGGTGATGCGAGACTCGAAGTGGCGGTGGCGAGTGAGTGGGGTCTAGATCGTTGTCGAGGCAAGCTATTCCCATTGAAGTGTGTGGCATCTCGATATCGAGGTGAGGCGCATGGGAAAGAGACAACAACAAACTTGGTAGCGCATACAACGCCGGTAGCTCGGCCTGGAGGTGAATTGCTCAGATGGCGGTAGCGTGGTGTTTTCGAATCGAGTTGAGGATGGACGGCGAGGCGCTTTCGCGTGCGTTGGTGGCCGGAGATTTTTCTAGGCGTTCTGTTGCGAATAAGTTGTAAGGTATAAAACTGTTGTTCTTTAAATTTAAAGATTTGTATACATTTGGATATACACAGAGAAGAAAAAATATATGGCAGTGGGTATAAAACCATTTTCCGTTTTAATCTAATATATATATATATATGTATATGAATAGGTTAGAAAATTAATTACAGTAAGGTATTTCATAGTTCTATTTTTAATATATAGGTTAGAAGAATCTTATCAGAATTTAATATATAATATATATATGTGTGTGTGTGTGTATAAGGTTAAACAGAAAACATATGACTCTGAAAAGAGGGATTTTTAGATGTTGAAAGGATTCATAAAAATTAGATTTTTAAAATGTATATAGGTTATTTTTATACATACATATGTAGTCTAAAAAAATATAAATAAATATACATAAACACATTTTTAAAATCTACTAGCTTATTTTAAAACAATGTATTTTGGTGATTAATTTGCTTTATTAACCTATTTAACTATTTTAGTTACTAAAGGATTTTTTGAAGGAAAATATTAGTATAAAATTAAATTATTCGATTATAATAAATTTATTAAACGGTAATTAATTGTTCGATTAGTTCAAATATTAATAAAATCATATAATGTTATACAAGGTCAAAAATAATGAAGAACAAGCTGGTTTGGATTGGATTGCAAACAAAATCAAAGGTGAGTTAATCTCACTCTTCTGGGTTTTATTTAAATTTAAATGGATAAATTTAAATAATTGGTATAGAATAATAAATTTGTGCACTTAATATGATTGATAAAACGTTTGCCAATTAACATATATAAACAAACTGAATTTAAAGTTGACAAATAGAAATATAATGTATACTTACTAATAATTCTCATTGCATGTTATATAATGTTTCTATACCCATGCAAGTGCCTAATTTTAACTACTTAATACATTCGTAAGTTGGTCACTTATGTTTATTTGGTTTAGACTATGTATTGCATTTTTTATGTTTTTGAACTCTAAATGCAATTCAAGCCGATGGATATTTGATCCATTTACTTTCACATATAAATGTTATATGATGAACAATCATAGTTTGTGTGGTACAATATTTTGATGAAGTTAGTTCATTCGAAGTAAGCCAATAAATAGTATTTTAAGATCATGTATTCAACTTGAATGATTTCAAAAGGATCATATTGCGTTAATATAACACAAGACCATAAACTATGAGATACATCTAAGAACTTGATCGTGGAAATGTCATCTTGATAAGTTTACGTAAAGTGCAACATATTAGATGTCTTAAATGTTAAAAATAATCGAATGTGCTTTTGTAAAAAGTTTGTTATGATATTGTAGTAAGTTTTTGCTTTTGAATAGTTTGACCAATTGAAAGAAAGACGAATGTATAAGAATAGACGTAATTTAAGGTAAAGTTGGAATGAAGAGAATGTATAGTCACTTCTGCTTCATAGAGAAACATTGAAAACAAGAATTGTAATAATAATTAATACTTAATATTGGAATATCAAATATGATTTTTGTTTCAAAATGTATTTTCGCATAGAAAATTGTTTTCTATAACATTTATTTCTTTGAGTTCAAGATATTTGATCAAAGAACTCTCCACTGTAAACTAGTTGTAGCATATGAAATAAGTAAACAATATTAACAATATTAAGTGAATGGTGGACCTCTAAATTTAGTACATTATTATAGTAATGAGGAAATAGTAGAAGCATGCCATATAACACCTAATGATAACATCAAATTACAAAAATTGTTTCGTAAACATTATTTGTGAAATAATGTTTATTTTTGGTATTGATTGAAAAATGGGTATAATTATATTTCAATATGAGTATTATGAATAATCATTATGAAATAGTACTATATTATGGAATTTGTTTTCATAGTAAAAGTGATGCAATAAAAATGCATATGTGTCTAATATTATTACAGTTGTTTAGGAATTATAAACTAAGTCGTAGCTTTGAAAAATAATTTTACTATGTGATTATGAATCATATGATACAAGTTAATTATATCTCAAACAATTAATGGCTATGCACCCATTCAGTGGGAGCATCATAAGAGTTGATGAACTCTTTGAATTAATACATATTGATGTATGCAATCACAAGTCTATTAATACCAAAAGGGTTCCACATACTTTGTTGTATTCATCGATGATTTATTACCAACACGAACACTTAATAAGTTTATGATAAAATCATAGAATATAAAAGAAAAGTAAATAAAATAGCATGCAATAGAATAAAATGATCTGGCTTTGTCGAATAAGTGAGTATATTGGAAAGAGTTCCAAATGTAACTTAAAATGAATATAGATTCAATCTCATAAGTCACTCCTCCATGTGACACATAATGATGCATTGACAAGGAATAATCAGACATTGCTGGACAATTTATGATTAGTTGTGAATGAAATTGAGTTAGTTTCTTTCTATAAGGTCATGTACTTAAGAGTAGTACACAAGGTTGATATTATTTCATCTAAACAACAGTTTACAAATCATACAAGATAAGGGTTTATAAGAAATCCCAACATATCCTAAGCCAAGGAGTTGGCAGGTTGTGCGAGTCGAAAGATTGCACATAACAATTATTCATAAGGGATCTTGTATGAATCTCCAAATAGTTTTTTGGAAAGGTCTGTCATCAATTGACATATTTATGTTTTAAACATAATTTTTGTAAACTAAAATTAGTTTTATAAATAAAAATGTTTATAAGCGTTTATGAATCCCTATTTTATTTGCGCTAAGAAACAATTGTTGTTCAAGATATATCAACTTCATTGTGAAGGAATTTCTTTGAGAAATTTTCGAAAGTTAAATGGAACTGGATCTGATCCAAAGATAGAATTTTTTATATAAGATGAAGTGAAATTAACTAACCTAAATGAACACATAGCATTAGAATGTCTAATAAGTATTCTTGTACATTGAAGAGAAACTATAAGTTTCTTATTAATGTCCAAAATATACGTTACCCTCGGTTGTTCAATTAAATCATTTAGATTGTTGACTCTATATGGTATGATGCGCAAATCTGAAAGAATTCCAAGTACGCCATCAAAATATGATTTTGGTGGTCATAACCAAAGAGACGTAATCCATAGATCGAGTCTGTGTCTTTAGTGGAAAGACTAATGCGGTTGGAATTAAATGAGAAATGTTGATAACGATAATATCGCAAATTTGAATTGTTGAAATTAGCTTAACACGGTATTCAACATGCTCAAGTTAATTCATATTTACTCACAAAATTATCGCTCGATAAGACTTATCGTTTGGAACTTATGTATTGAAATAGAAAATTCTAAATAATGATTTAGAGTAAGCCGTTTACACATATTAACCAAAAATGCATCGAAGTAAGTGGGAGCGATATTGGGTTTGTGAGATTTGGATGCGATCCAAGAAATGATACGAATGTATCATTTTATAAGCATCAAGAATGAATAAGTAGTTTGATAGAAATACCAAATAGTTTGATTTTCAATCAAAGTGCAGAGGAAGCGTGTGTTCATAAAAAAGAATGTTAAAAGGTACATTGATATATTTAAACTATAAATAAACAACATGTTGTTGATGTTAACAATATGCTTATATTAAAATCAACCTTAGTTGTTTTAATACTCAATTTTGGTTTGTAAATGATGTCTTTTATGGTAAGTATAAAAGCTACAGGGATTTTCCCAAAACGATATACAAATGCACCCTATTGAAAAGAGAACATGTAAGTTGGATTCCTTATGCATTAGCAGTAGGAATTATCATGCAGATAATATTGTGTATGATATTATGTTTTGTTTATGTATTTGATAAATGGAGCAAATATAAAATCCAAATTGATATCACTAAATGATTGTTTTGAGGTGTTCTCGTGTATTTATGAAATACTAGAGAATTGTTTATAGAAATAACGAACTCGTTAGGATGGAACGTTTGGAAACAAACTCTTATAAGTGATATTGAGTATAACATGTCAATGATAAAATTCAAGTTAAAAGCTTTAATTTTACAATGTTTTAAAATAAAAGTGATTGTGGTCGATTCAACGAAATGTTGAGAACATTAACTTAAATAGTGCGACAGTAAACCAATGTATATAGATATAAATGCATAAATTTATAATTGAGCCAAAGGTGATTCCAAATGTTGAGAATACCATAATATTTTTATAAGATAAAAATGTCATGAAATTGGTCATGATAGAACTCAAAGCTCACTGTAAGTCGAAAGACAAACTTCGAATCATTCCATATGATAAAGGCAGTTTATTAGTGTCAAAGAGAGTTAATCGACAAAGTAGATAATTAAAACATAATAGCATACCCATTCACTAAAGGACCGACCTAATTGGTTTTGAGAAAACTAATTGGAGAAGTTGGAATTAGGTTCCATAATTGACGCCAAGTGCAAGTGGGAGATTGATAGAGTTAGGGGTATTCCCTAGGGTAATTATGTAATTTGTTACATATATCTAGGTTGTTAACCAATCTTGTACGAAATAAAAGGTATTTTCATCCTATTATATACTTGATATAATGTGATTATATTAATTAATTAACTTAATTAAAAGTATGTTTAATAGAAAATTCATAAATGGTATATTTTGTGATAGTAGTTACAAAGTGTTGTAACCGTGAGTAATTTATCACAATGAAACAAATATACAATTTTAAATATTCCTAGTCAAGATGCATCGAGATTGAATATCAATGTATCCATTGAGACTGGAGTACGTAATGCCTTCTAAATTTTAGGCATTGTATTAGTCATGACTGCTGGGGGCACCTAGGGGTTATGTACTAATAATTATTGGATCAGATAACTATGAAACGACTCACTCAATGGTTATTTGTTGGTTAATATAATTAAGGTCAAACAGAAAATATCGATGTGACTGATTTACATAGATCTCTCGACTTGAGAATACTATGGTATTCAATATGAAAGCTCTGCTTTGATTATAGCCAGATCATGGCATGGTGTCCATCGAGTGACTATAGTTGGGTCGAGTGGAAGTATTGTAAGTGAAGCACTAATCGAGAGAGGATTCCTCTCCTAGGTTATATGCGGTTAGTAACACAGTCAACTCAAAGTAAAAGTCTTTAGGCAGAGCAATTTGGTTAATAATTGTTGTTATTATTGAACCAATGGCTTTGTATTTGGATTATAAAGTTGAATGTGGATGAGAGTGGAATTTTGACCATTACCAAATTCCATAAGTCCAAAGTGATATAGTTTTGACGAAGAGAATTAGTGTAAACAAATGTCACAACCGGGTAATGCTTATTAAACTAAAATTGGATTTTTACCAAAAACGAGGAAGTGATAAATTTGGCCATAATGTCACACCACTTGCTGAGTAACGTGTGAATGTTAACGTTAGAATAGTTCGATGTTAATTGCTGACCAAATTTACGCCCAAGAGTTACATAGCCGAAATGATGATTCCCTTAAGACCGAACGATTTAATTAGTTTATAATTATTATAAGTTAATTAATTAATTAATATTTATGAAATATTAATTATAAAATTTGAATATAATTTGAGAAATAAATAATGTTATATATGTTTATAACGGTTATAAATACATCGATCGATATACACTACCGACAAGCAGTTAAATTAGATTTAATTGCATAGTATTTTGGCTTGGGCTTAAACGGGTTTAAATCCCATCATTCGGGCTAAAAATTTCGGTTTTGACAATTATTGGAGGCGGCTAAAACATAGGATTAGAACTAGAGATGGATGGCTAAGATTAAAAGAGAATAGGTAATGAGATTGTCATAATATCTCTTTTGTACAAGGCTATATATATGGATCTCTAAACCCTTAACCAAAAAAAAAATTGGCTGCTATAATTATCAAATTTTCTGGCCGAAATTAATCCCCATATCAGTTCTAAGAACCTTAAATCAATTTAAGTTAAGTAAAAGCGCTATTTAATAGAAAAGTTCGACTTTTCCAGACTTGCAATCTGATGAATCGAGCATAACTAGAGAAGGGAATTCATTGATTCAAGTGCACTCAAAGGCATCATAAATTTGTATTTTATTTATATATTAAAATAATAATATCATATTTTATGATTTAATATTGATTAATCCCAAATCTGTATATATATTAATGTTGCATATCGAGCTAAGTGAGATTATCATAGGTAAATATAGTTGTCACTAATTAGTTTGGTTATGTGCATGGTTATATTATTATGTGCCATAATTTATGTATAAAAAATATAATTTACTGTATAAAATTAAATTTTATCATTATTAATTATTTTGTATATATTTATATTTTAATTTAAATATAGACTAATGTATATTTTAAACATATAATTACATATATGTATATTTATGATGTATAAATAGCTTAGAATTTTTCCTTACACCTATTTATATATAATATGAATTATCAAATTCGAAAATAAATTCTTTATATAAATAATTTTAAATTATCCTTTATTGATTATTTGAATCGTTTATTATATCTAAAATAAATATTGCATTGAAAATTTGATTTTATATTTTTGTAAATTACTGCGTCTATGCAGCAACCCATGGAAAAATTTTAGATTTTTTTGTTAATATTTAATATTTTTAATAATTAAATTACTTCGGTTAACCATTTCTTTTATTTATTAAAAATAATATTTTATTTCAAAAAATCACGAAAATAATTTGAACCTGTATTTTTTGATCCTAAATTTTTGTAAATTTTGAAATTTGATTTTTTAATAATTATTACTAATATTTTAATCATTATGATCAAAAGTATTTGTTATATATGCATATATATAATAATTATAAAATTATAAAATTATTATCTTATGTTTGTTATGATAATTTCAATCTGGAAATAATTTTAATATATATATATATATTTTAAGTATTTGAATGTAATTAATTATTCATATATAAATTTTATTTAACCTTATATTTATATATAAAATTTTGATTATTATATATATGTATGCATGTATGTATAATTTTATACGTTTAAATATGTATACATATTTATACAAATGTTTTAAATTATATCTCTATATATATAATTCTAAGACTTGTAATTATAAAATATATTTTAAATATATGTATACGTATTTATATAAATATACTTTGCATTATAGATTTATGCACATATTTAGACAACATACAATACATATAAAATGAGCTAATATGTCTGTTGCGATGTAAGTCCCAACATCTATATACGGATATGTTATACCCGTCAAGGATTATTAAGTTACACATGCACACACATATGTATATGATACATGTGTATATATAAATTAAATCATTCAGATTAACTTTACATTACAAAATACTTAAATTTAAATAAAATACATCATTTTATTTAAAATAAATTTAGAATTGTTCTAAGTAAATTAGGCTTGATAGGCTTAATAAAAGATCCAATAGGGTAATTTTATTGAAATTCACCCATAACTTCCGCTGCGGGCTGGCCCAGTTCCAACACCCGAGGCCTCCAAGTGATCGTGGTTGTATCAAACACCAGGCTTAGGCCATTATGTTACACTGTCGGATTCAGCGGTTTTTTGAATAATTGTGCTTCTGCACCTGATATTGATTTGGCGAGGCCAGAACCCGAATGGTCGAATTCCATCCTTAGCAAGTTTATACTCCTCTGGCCGGTTTTAGGGCGGAGTTTGTGGAATAGAGAATTGTTAAAATCCACTCATCTATTCATTCATATTTATATCCACACTCTAGGGATGATACAGTCGATGGGTGGTCGATTCGCACCCAGTTTATGATTATGCTCTAGTCCGCACTTTGGGGACTCAGAGTTATCTTACGAGCGGTCGATTCACGTTCGACTTATGCTTATACTCTGGTCCTCACTCTAGGGACTTAGAGTTATTTTGCAGGTGGTTGGTTCACACCCGATACATGTTTATACTCCAGGCCCTACTATGGGCAACTAGAGTTATTTTGCGGGTGGTCGGTTGACACCCGATTTACGTTTGTACTTGATGAACGTATTTCTCTGCAATTTAAACCGTTTATTTCATATAATTTTATTTTAATAAAGCGGTATTATACGGGTATTTTGTTGTGGTTTTACAGATTATTGATTCCAAAGTGCAACGTTGAAATTAATTGGTTATGCCGTCCATTGGTTCAAAAATCACGCAGCAAAGAGTGCAACATTTTGAGCATTGAAATAAATCAAAGCAATATGGACCAATTCAAGCAATGATGTGGACGTATATATGTTCTCTTTCACCAATTCAAGCAAAGGACCGGTTCCTCCTAAAAAGTAGCATAATACATAGCCATGATATGAAGCAAAATGGGACACATTCAAAAGTAGCTTACGTATGAATTTGGACCAATTCACATATAAAAGTATTTCAAGCAATGACGTGGCAACTTGACTCTTCACCAATTCAAGGAATGGACCCAGTCAGTACAATTACCTTGGCAAACACTAATAATAGAACCGGTCCTATTGCTAGAAAGATGGACTGATTTTAGGGGTTCAAAGCCTATATATACAGCATTATACAACACCTTGAAATCATCTCTTACCTCATCACTTTTCTTCAAGTTTAGATTTAAATTCAGCACGGTTTTTATTTTCGAACAGAATACGTAGGATTGTTGATTAGATTTAGCAATTTATTTATTCTTGTTCTTAGTTATTTTCTGCACTCTTTTCAGTTAGTTAATAATTATTTCAGTTGTTTGCTCCGTTATCTTCTTTTCCGCAATTTCAATTTCTATTCTGATTTTTTACAATTCTATATTTTGGTTGCAATTTCAATTAGTTTCGAAATCGATTCGGAGTATATTATTGTTTTTTTTATTTTCTGTTCAAAATTCACCGTCGAATTCGTTTAACACGCCTAAGATTTAACTATGGATTTTAATTGTTTTAAAATACAATTCCCTATGTTCGACCTGCATACTACACGCCTGTGCGCTTGCAGAATTTATTAAAATTTGTGCTTTTCTAATCAATAGAAAAGTTGCAACCGTACTTCAATCCCCACTCTGGGATCTTAGAGTTATTTCGAAGGGCGGTCAGGTCGTACTCTTTTTTGATTGATTAATTTACCCCGAGAATTAGGGTTTGGTTTAGCGAGCGATGGATTGTATCTCGATCACTTTAATTTTGTTTTAGTTCCATAGTCTAGACAGGAGTTATTCGATCATAATATTGTTAGCCACATTCATTCCTTATTGCATATTTCGTTCTTTGGATTATGAATGAGAAATGTAAAACGTATAAGTTGACTGAGCTCATCTTGTTTGATCCCATCGTGAGTTAGCATGATCGAATAATTCCCAACTCTGGGAGCTTGTTCACACACAATGATATCTATCAGTTTCGCTATGTAATTAGCAAGCAATGCAATAACAAAGATAAATACAAAGGAAGCCTGAAACTTTATTCATTAAATGGAAAGGAACAACAAAAAATGTCTTATTACATATTTGAAAAATCAAATGATAAAGCAAACTCTGAAAATAAATACAACTGAAATGTAAAGGAAATAAACTAAGTGAAATAGCGTCATAAATGTTCGCTATTCCATGCTTTCAGAAGTGTAATACCATCGACGGTCCTTAACTTGAAAGTTCCTTCTCTGAGCTTCTGTTCAATGACATACGGTCCTTCCTAAATAGGATTCATGTGCGATGGGGTAGGAAAAGCCCATTTCAGGATGAGATCGCCAATTTCGAAGGTTCTCGGTCAAACTTTAGTGTTGTAATACTGGGCAACTCGATATCGGTATGCAACTGCCCTCAGATCGGCTTCTTCGCGCTTCTAGTATATAAAGTCCAAAGGTGCCAAGAGGAGATCTTGATTTGTTTTGGGATCGTAGTAAGTCATGCGATGAGAAGAGACTTCGAGTTCAATAGGAATAACTACTTCTGAACCGTAAGCGAGAGCGAACGGAGTATATTGTGAGTGGTTCTGTAAGCCTAAATCATCGTAGGGAGTTTGTCCACCCACTCACCCCTAGCCTTCTCTCAACGCTTCTTTAGAATTAACTTGATGATTTTATTTACGGCTTCAACCTATCCATTTGCCTGAGGGTGAGAGATAGCTGCATATCTCTTTTCAATACGATATCTTCAACAAAATTTTTTAAATTCAGCACAATCGAATTGAGTCACATTATCAGTTACAATACTCCATGGAAGACCGATGCGACATATAATGTTTTGGATAATAAAGTTGATTACTTACTTGGTTGTGATTATAGCTAAAGGTTCCACCTCGACCTTTTGGTAAATAATCAACTGCAACAATAATGTATTTCGCACCACCTTTAGATATTGGTATAGAATCGATAATATCCATACGCTATGCAGAGAACGGCCATGGGTTGACCATTTGCATGATTTTTGTTGGTGGATCTCACGGGACTTTTGCATATATTTGGCATTTATCACAACATCTTACATAATCAGTGGCGTTTTATTTATGGTTAGGCAATAATACCCATAACGGAGTATTTTCTTTGCCAGAGTTTGCCTCCTGATGTGATCATGACATTCTCCTTTATGAACTTCCTTTAATACATGCTTTATCTCATCATGAGCGATACACCAGAGTAGAGGGATTGAGAAACCTCTCATGTACATAACTCCTTCTTGCATAATATATAATGAAGTTTTGTAAAGGACCTGTCGCTTTTCATTTCTTTTATCAGGCATGACTCCATGCAGTAAATAATCTTTAATTGGATTCATCCATGATTCCCTTTCAAATTCCACCTCCAGTGTATGATCGATTTCCATCATGTTTATACTTGGGGTATCTAATACTTCAACCGGAACCAAACCCATCTGCTATGCATTGATGGCCCAAGCAAACTTTTTCAACGAATCAACCTCTCTTTGATCGCGTGGAATATGTAAAATGTCATAGTATTCAAATACCATCAACAAATCCATAACTCCGTTAAGGTAGGGGCAAGCCGCTGTGATGCCCCATCTCTATACTCACAATAGCCAAGGACACTACAGAGTAATGCTATCAACTAGCACAAGAATAAGGCTGTTGAGGGCCGACCATCTGTGTAATTGCTTTGTGCGAGTACCGATATGTCAGATAGTATTACATGCATTTCGTTTCAAGAGGAAATCTGACACATCAATTACAAACTCAAAACTACTACATAGTGGTTATGTGATCTTCGAAAACAAATATAAAATAAACATAACATAATCAGTCACATATATTCAAGTCACTAAGGCGGAAACAGATATGAGCATAACACATAAAAAGTGTACATCAAAGTAGTGGTCATGTAAAATCATCTACATCAAAAAAGAATAGGTATAGGTGGTAGACAAAAGAATATGTATACATCAAGGAGTCTCTA
Organism: Allium cepa; assembly: GCA_030765085.1. NCBI lineage: Eukaryota > Viridiplantae > Streptophyta > Magnoliopsida > Asparagales > Amaryllidaceae > Allium > Allium cepa. The sequence continues at coordinate 179,181,848 of CM060946.1, forward strand.
TCTCGAATGTATAAAACAAAACTACTAAGCTAAGCAGTTATCCAAAAGTCATGTGACAGACCCTGATAAGAAGTCAAGTAGAAGCACCCGAAATATCTTGGCCTGACCTGAGTATTATTTAAAAAGAAAATAATAAACTGATCAGTCTAGCTATAAATATCATATAAAATGAGGTGGGATAAGAGATATGGAAAAAAACGTATGATAACAATAATGTCATACTGCGACAAGTATACATCAGATAACAACAAAAATCATACAATATCTCAAATTTTCTCAAACACCAAAAAGAATGTCATATTCTTTATTTTATTCACCAAGCCATAAATATTGACAATACATATCAATGTAAATCACAAAAATTGATGAAACATAAATTCTAGAAATCATCAATTAGAAATCTAGAAAATACAAAGAGAGAGGCCTATCACAAATGGGAGCATAAAAACTCATCAACACGTATATCACAACGAGATGCTTTCCCATAAACCGAACATCGACGCACCAAAAAAGATACGCTACCCCATAAACCGAACATCGACGCACCTAAAAAGATACGCTCATGCACAGTCGAACATCGACGCACCTGAAAAGATACGCCCCACGCCTAGTCGAACATCGATGTACCTGAAAAGATACGTCCCATGCCTAGTCGAACATCGAAGTACCTATAAAGATACGCCCCATGCCTAGTCGAACATCGACGCACCTGAAAAGATATCCCCCATGCCTAGTCGAATATCGACGCGCCTAAAAAGATACGCCCTATGCACCGACCTCTCGAGCCGATTGCTCCACGAACGGTCCAAAGACCATGGGTTGCTAGCCCATAAAAATGAGATGAAGCTCCATAAAATCGGGATATAGTCCCCCACGTGGACAAAGAGACATCGCATATCGCTTGTCCAAACCATAAAATGATCGCCATCGATCGATAAAAAGTGTAACTTATACTAAGCTAGTAAATAAATGAGTTTAGCTTCATGTCCTATAACCATTGGCTTAACTTAAATATTTACAAACAAATTGTAGATTTCCACTTGAAAATTGTCACAAAATTTCAATCGAACAAGTCCAAGAATTAACCAACATAGAAAACGCAAGCATTTCATACTATTTGTTTTGCTTAGTCGTTTAATTAGATTTCTCATACGAATGAGGTAAAGGTTTGTATAACTAGTAGATTGAAAAACGGTTTTAAAAACGAGCTTTGTATTAAAAATAACATTGAAATCATTTTTGTGAAAGAGTTTGAATATTTACTGCTAATATAGAAACCTGTGTATTTTAAAGTGAAAAATCACATAAGACAATTGTAGAAACAATCAATCACTGAAAATTCTCATTCGAAGACGTGAATCAAAACCATAGAAAACGATTCCAAATCCATCAAATAGATATACCCAAAAATCCCAAAAAGAAGTCATCAACGTCGATAATAAATGACAACAACGAATAGGATTAACAAAAATCGATAAAAATTGGAAATCCACTCAAAACAGCCAAAATATTCAAATTAAACAGTTCCAGACATCTGAAATTACCAACTAGACATCAGAACCTTGGTTCTGGAAAAATATATGCTTTTTCTCCTCTCTTTTGAATTCCGGAACTATTTTAGACGTCTGGATTTTTCAACCAAATGTCTGGATTGGTTCCAGAGTTTGAATTTTGTTCTAGACGTCTGGATTTTAGCTCTGCCCTTTCCAAGGACTCTTTCCAGACGTCTGGATTTTTCAAAAAAACGTATGGATTTCATTTCAGATGTTTGATTTTGTTCCAGACGTTTGGATTCTGTTTCAGACGTCTGAATTTTTCCTGTTGGCAAAAATATCGGCCTAGCCCAAAAAGAGCAAATCCAAACCGAAACGCAATCGAATGAGCGATGAATGCTAGAGATTTAAGCCAATCGACAACCCAGCACTATAGGCTCTTCGATACACCACCAAAAACATGGCTAAACATCGAAGATAGGATCTTTAAATATTTTGACTTTAAAACACCAAAATAGGAAAATTCACCAAATTAATTCAAATCAAAAGCAATTGAACATGAAATAGATGTTAGGAATTCATAACTAACAATAGTGAAAACTATAGACATAGATTTGAGTTCAAAAACTCACCCTTAAACCCAATAACAATGAATGAGAGGCTTTAAAACAAAGCAAGACCAATTCCTCTTCAATACACCTGTAGAATCTTCAATCTATTACCAAAGGTGAATTTTTTCCTAAGTTAGGGTTTAGGAATTTCTGAGAATTGTAGAGAGATTGAGATGGAGAAGATGAAGATGATGCTTACCTAAGCTTCTTTTTTGATTTAGAGCAAGAACTTGAATTTTCTAAGAGAACAAGGGCTTAGGAATTTCTAATTTCATTTCTTTTCCCCCATTTTTCTCTTTAGCTTGAGTGTTACGAAATAAGGAGTAGAATGAATGAAGAGGTTCAGGAGTTAGGGTATTAGATGAGTTGAGTTAGCGGGCTGAAACCCATACCAAAAGCCCAATAAAAATAGCAAAATTTGACTCAACTCCAAACATATCGATGTTTATACTCAAAAAGATCGCAAATGACATTTTGGACTCAATGGAAGTGGTCTCAAGTCCTAATTCAACTGTTTATAGTAAGTAACATTTTGGACTTTAATCCGACTAACGATGCTATATTTAAATAAATCATATAAATATAAAATCGTGAAATATGCGGGTTGTTACAGACTCTCCTCCTTAAGGAAATTGCGTCTTTGCAATACTTAAGAAGAAAATAAAGAGTAACAACTATAAAAGCATATCAACACAAAAGAAAATTTTGAAGTGAGATTTTTACCTTAAAGAACACAAGAAAGTAAGTCTGGATGTGTTCGCTCGATGAATTCTCTGGATTCCAAAGAACAATCCTTAGGATTTGAGGACCATTGAACTTTCACAAGCGGAACATCTTAATTTTGAAGGCGTTTAACCTCCGTAACAATGATACGAATAGGATGTTGCTCATAAGTCACATTAGGTGAAACTTCAATTTCTTTAATAACACCGGGCTCAAGAATAGAATCAGAATCTCTAAGGCATTTCCGTAGTTGAGAAACGTGGAAAACGTCATAAATTATAGAAAATTGAGCCGGTAACAAAAGGCGATAAGCCACGGAACCAATGTATTCGGTGATAGGAAATGGACTAATATATCAAGGTGCTAATTTTCCCGATCGACTGAAACGCACAACACCCTTCATAGGCGAAACACGAATGAATACCAAATCTCCCATTGAAAATCCCGAATTCCTTCTTCGGTTATCGGCATTGGATTTTTGAGTACTTTGAGCTTCTTTCATCCTATGACGAATAAGGTAAATCTTTTCTATGGAATCAGAATAAAATCTAGACCTAAAACAAGCTTCTCACCGGCCTCGAGCCAACAGGAAGGACATCGGCATGGCCTTCCATAGAGTGCCTCGAAAGGTGCCATAGAAATACTAGATTGGAAGCTATAACTATAGGAAAAATCAACAAGAGAAATGTGATCTTTCCAATTTCCACCAAAATCAAGGACACATGCACGAAGGAGATCTTCAAGAGTTTGACTCACATGCTCTATTTGTCCATCGAACCGAGGATGATAAGCGGTGCTAAAATCAAGCTTCATTTCCTAAGCTTTTTGAAAACTTTTCCAAAATCCACTAGTAAATAATGGATCACGATCACTAACAATAGAAGTAGGAACTCCATGTAATTTAACAACTTCTTTACATAGAGTTTGGCCAAAAGAGGTACGGTCCTGTTAGACCGAACAGGAATAAAATGGAAAGATTTTGTAAGTCTATCACCAATCACCCATAAATTATCATGACCTGAACGAGAACGGGGAAGGCCATCAATAAAGTCCATGAAGACTTGATCCCTCTTCCAAACTAGAATGTCCAAAGGTTGCAATAACCCACCGGGCCTTTGATGCTCGGCGTTTACGAGTTGGCAAGTCATGCAACGCTTAATAAATTTAGCAATATCAGATTTCATTCCATCCTAATAATAAAGTCGTTTTATATCAGCGTGCATTTTACTACTACCAGGATGAATGGTAAATTTAGAATGATGAGAATCTTCAAAATATCTTTACGAAGTTACTAATATTTGGCACGATAAGTCTACCAAATTTTCGAATGCTGCCACGAGCATCGGTTTCAAAGTCATTCAAACCATCAATATTTATGTCCCTACAACTTTGGCAAAGATGAGCCAATTCGAGATCATGCTTTTGAGCATTAAGAATGCAGTCTAAAAGAGATGGATGAGACTCAAGGTTACATAAAACAAGAGATGAACATGAACCTGATTCATGATCTCGAATCTCACAAATGGATAAACGTCTCGAGATCATTCATTCGGAAATCATGGAAATAACCACTTGTTGCTTACGACTAAGGGCATCGGCAACACGATTTCCCTTTTCGAGAGTATAGATAATATAAAGATCACAAGATGCAAGGAATTAGAGCCAATATTATTGAGGCAAATTAAGTTCCTTTTGAGAAAATAAATACTTCATAAATTTATGATCGGTGTAGAGAAAAAATTTCTCTCCTAAAAGATAATGATGCCAAATTCTAAGGGAAAAAACAATAGTCGCGAGGTCTAAATCATGAGTGGCATATTTAGTCTCGGCAGGCTTTAATTGTCTAGAAGCATAAGCGATAACACGTTCCCTTTGCATGAGAACGGCTCCCAAACCAACACGATTAGCATCTGTATAAACAATAAAGTCTTGGTTCCCTTCGGGAATCACAAGAATAGGATCATCGGGAAGGAGTTCTTTTAAATGATCCTCTATGCCGTAAAGCTAAGACATTCAAAATTATAATGAACTTTATGTCATCATCTTTTTAGAAAAATTTACTTTTTACACGTCAGTATATTTTGTCTGACTGTCTCATTATAGCATTTAGGAGATTCCTATCGATAACATTGTTCAGGTGCATCGACCAGAATTCTTAAAGCACTCAATGGGTAATACAACACAAAATCATCTTCTATATGATAAAAATGTCTCTTAAAAATTTTACGAATATTCTTTTCTCGTTTTAAGAATAAAATCCAATTATACTTATAAATATCTTATTAAAAAGACTTGCAAATTTTAAATTGTTGTTTTCATTCATAATCAATGAATACAAGGACGGTCTCATCGAGATATTCATAGAATACTCGATTCATAAGATGGATGAAATAAGTTGGACAAACCGAATGACATCACGAGCCACTTATAAGAATCATAACGAGTGCGGAATACGATAAGTGGAATGCTAACCTCCACAACTCGTAGCTGATGAAAACCAGTGGCAAGGCTGAGCTGAATAGACCTTAGCACCACTCAATAAATCTCTTAGGTGGCAATCCTAAGACAAGCTCAAAAATACTGGAAAATTCACAAACTACTTGAATGAGCGAAATAATATTTTTATCATCATGTGGGTTTAAATAAATAAATGATGCCACCTAATTGGAATCGAAATCATTAAGAAAAATAAAAAAAATGCTTAACAGATTGAGAATGTCGAAGATGGATAGTCTTATCGCGATATAGGATATGGGCTTCATAATGATTAAGCCAATTCTTTCACAAAAATCAATTCTGAAACCTAACTAGCACATAACATGCAAATTGGATCGGAAAGAATAATCTCATAAAATAATCTCGACATTTTTACAAATTAAACCGAGTGTTGTGGGTCCACCAACCGGATTCACAATTCTCAGTGTATTCATCAAGCCCAAAAAATTTAAATAAAAAGAATCAACAAGTTCTTTTGATATAAAATAATGAGATGAACCTATATCGAAAAGAACTCAAATAGGATAATCATAAAACAAATTAATGCCATCAAGGACTGAACGAGAAATACCTTGACCAAGAGAAGTGTTGCTAGGGGATTGCACAACATTCAACTTTCCCTCTCTCCTACTTTGAAGTTTGGGACAAGAAGACAAAAGATGACCCAAACTTTCGCAATAGCGGCAAGTAAAGGGTTTTGGACACTTATTTGCGTAATAGTCCTTAGAACCACAATTGTAGCATTGTCCATGACTAGAGGTAGGAGTCTTTGCTACGGAAGTTGCATGCTTCCCTTTCTTGTTGGGATTAGGGCTTTTGAACTTAATATGCCTCTTCTTGTTGTTATTGAGGCTCTTTTTGAAACCTCCAACATCACTATCACTTCCCTTATCGGCCTCTTCTAGTCGAAGAGTGATATCTACAAGATGATCGTAAGGAACTTCTAGTATCAGAGGTAAAATATTTTTGGGGTTCTTATATAAAGCACAGATAAACCTTTGATTCTTTACAATATCTAAAAGTTGTTGGGCAGACATGAATAAGCCATCCAGTGAAGGACTACTGGATTGACCAGCGCTAGGACTGCCAGATCTAACCATCTCTTCTACTTAAAGAAAGAAAGAAGGAAGAGGAAAAAGGTTATTCTCAGAATGAATATCAAACAAACTTGATTGATAAAGCAAGGTATCATAAAAGCAATTAGGATACAACCGGTCATAAGACTCGGATAAATCCTAAGGCACGATTCGTAAGAGAGACTTAGGACAATGATCTTTGCTATAATATTTTATATTGTTCCAAAGTTTGGCTCTGATACCAAGCTGTGACACCCCTCCTCTATACCCACACTAGCCAAAGACACTATGGAGTAATGCCTTCAACTAGCATGAAGAATAAGGTTGTTGAGGAGCGACCATCTATATAATTGCTTTGTGTGAGTACCAAAATGTCAGATAGTATTACATGCATTTCGTTTCAAGAGAAAATCTGACATATCAATTACAAACTCAAAACTACTACACAGTGGCTATGTGATCTGTGTAAACAAATATAAAATAAACATAACATATTCAGTCCCAGATATTCATATCAGTAAGGCGGAAACATATATGAGTATCACACATAAAAGCGTATATCAAAGTATTGGTCATGTAAGATCCACTACATCACAAAAGAATAGGTACAGGTGCTAGACGAAAGAATATGTATACATTAAGGAGTCTCTATCTCGAATGTATAAAACAAAAATTACCAAGCTAAGTAGTTAGCCAAAAGTAAGGTGACGGACCCTAATAAGAAGTCAAGTAGAAGCACTTGAAATACCTCGGTCTGACCCAAGTATTATCTAAAAAGAAAATAATAAACAGATCAGACTAGCTATAAATACCATATAAAATGAGATAGGATAAGAGATATGATAAAAAAAATATGATAATAATAATGCCATACTATGACAAGTATACATCAGATAACAACAAAAATCATACAATATCTCAAATTTTCTCAAACGCCAAAAAATGTCATTTTCTTTATTTTATTCACCAAGCTACAAATATTGACAAAACATATCAATGTAAATTATAAAAATTAGTGAAACATAAATTATAGAAATCATCAATTAGAAATCCAGAAAACACAAAGGGGGAGGCCTATCACAAACGGGAGCATGAAAATTCACCAACATTGTATCACAAACGGGACGCTATCCCATAAACCGAACATCGATGCACCTAAAAAGATACGCCCCATGCACATTCGAATATCGACCCACCTGAAAAGATACGCCCCGTGCCTAGTCGAACATCGACGCACCTAAAACGATACGCTGCATGCCTAGTCGAACATCGACACACCTAAAAAGATACGCCGTATGCCTAGTCGAACATCGTTGCACCTAAAAAGATACACCCCATGCCGAGTCGAACATCGACGCACCTGAAAAGATATGCCTAATGCCTAGTCGAACATCGACACACCTAAAAAGATACGCTTCATGCACTGACTTCTTGAGCCGATTTCTCCACGAACGGTCCAAAGACCATAGGTCGCTAGCCTATAAAAATGAGACGGATCTCCATAAAATCGAGGTATAGTCCCCCACGTAGACAAAGAGACATCGCATATCGCTAGTCTAAACCAAAAAATGATCATCATCGATCAATAAGAAGTGTAAATTACACTAAGATAGTAAATAAATGAGTTTATCTTCATGTCCCATAACCACTGGCTTTACTTAAATATTTACAAAGAAATTGTAGATTTCCACTTTAAAATTGTCACAAGATTTCAATTGAACAAGTCCAAGAATTAACCGACAATGAAAATGCAAGCATTTCATACCACTTGTTTTTCTAAGTCGTTTAATTAGATTTCTCATACGAATGAGGTAAAGGTTTGTATATACTAATAGATTGAAAAACGACTTTGAAAACGAGCTTTGTATTAAAAATAACACTGAAATCATTTTTGTGAAAGAGTTTGAATATTTACTAGCAGTATAGAAACCTTTATATTCTAAAGTGAAAAATCACAGAAAACGATTGTAGAAAAAATCAATCACCAAAAATTCACATTTGAAGACGTGAATCAAAACCATAGAAATAGATTCCAAATCCATCAAATAGATATATCCAAAAATCCCGAAAAGAAGTCATCACATCGATAATAAATGACACCGACCAATCAGATCAACAAAAATCGATAAATATTGGAAATCCACTCAAAAATAGCCAAAATAAGCAAATTAAACAGTTTCAGACGTCTGAAATTACCAACCAGACGTCTGAACCAAGGTTCTGGAAAAATATATGCTTTTTCTTCTTTCTCTTTTTAAATCCAGAACTATTTCAGACGTTTGGATTTTTCGACCAGACATCTGGATTGGTTCCAGACGTCTGGATTTTGTTCTAGATGTTTGGATTTTAGTTCTGCCCTTTCCAAGGGCCCTTTCCAAGGACCCTTTCCAGACGTCTGGATTTTCCTACCAGATGTCTGGATTTCATTTCAGACGTTTGGATTTTGTTCCAGATGTTTGAAATTTTCTGCTAGGCAAAAAAATCAACCTAGCCCAAAAAGAGCAAATCCAAGCGGAAATGTGATCCAACGAGCGATGAATGCTAGAGATTTATGCTAATTGACAAACCAACACTATAGGTTCTTCGATAAACCACCAAAAACATGGCCAAAAATCCAAGATAGGATCTTTAAAAAATTTTGACTTCAAAATACCAAAATTGGAAAATTCACCAAATCAATTCAAATCAAAAGCGATTGAACATGAAATAGATGTTAGGAATTCATACATAATAACAATGAAAGCTATAGACACAGATGTGGGTTCAAAAACTCACCTTTAAACCCAAAAACAATGAATGAGAGGCTTTAAAACAAAGCAAGACCAATTCCACTTCAATACACCTCTAGAATCTTCAATCTATTATCAAATGTGAGGTTTTTCCTAAGTTATGATTTTGGAATTTCTGAGAATTGAAGAGAGATTGAGACGGAGAAGATGAAAAGGATGCTTACCTAAGCTTTACTTTGATTTTAGAGCAAGTACTTGAATTTCCTAAAAGAACTAGGGCTTAGGAATTTCTAATTTCCTTTCATTTCCCCCATTTTTCTCTTTAGCTTGAGTGTTAGGAAATAAGGTGTAAAACGAATGAAGAGTTGCAGAGTTAGGGTATTAGATGACTTGGATTAGTGGGCTGAAACTCAAACCCAAAGCTTGATAGAAAAATAGCAAAATTTGACTCAACTCCAAACATATCGATGTTTATACTCAAAAAGGTCGCAAATGCCATTTTGGATTCAATGGAAGTGGTCTCGAGTTCTAATTCGACTATTTACAGAAAGTATCATTTTGGAATTTAATCCGACTAACGATGTTATATTTAATTGAATCATATAAATATACAATTGTAAAATATGCGGGTTGTTACAGCCATTGTCCCTTAGCCTGATAGTCTCCCCTAACTTGATATACCACCAACTGCGTATCGCAAATATTTCAAGAGATTTAACACCAAGTTCTCTAGTGGGTTTTGTTAGAATCTCGATTTTGATTATAACAACCTATATAAAATGTTATGCGTATACTAACCATCTTTGCAGGAGATTTATTGCAGATTTATCTACAGATGTTTAAAGGTGTATATTGTGTGTCTAGAGTCTATACTTTACTTCGAAATTTTGTTAAAATCTCTCCTTAAACGATATATATAAATATATATACACATATGCTCATACATGCACAAAAGAGCAAACTCAGACGTCTGAAACCATACATTCAGACGTCTGAGTGCTAAAATATAAATATTGTTTTCACAATATTCAGACGTCTGAACGAAAATATTCAGACGTTTGAAAAAGGTCACAAATGAACTATTTCTTCACTGTTTGCGTTTCAATCTAATTCAGAAGTCTGAATTTTTTATTTAGGCGTCTGAATATCTCGAATTGCTATTTTCTTGAAAGTCACTTCTCTTCACCAAGAGAAACATTCTTTTAAATCAACAGTTGCATCCGTTCTTTTCAATATAACTTTTCATTTAAAGATGCAACTCTTTATATACTATAAATAGATTACAGAATTCAACAAACAACTCACCGAATTTACTTTTAGCACTCTTGATTTCTCATCTATTCTCAAATTTTAAAATTGCACTCAAATTACTTATATACTTTGACCTTTGATTACTTTATGTTCCACATTTCTCAAAGCACATCACTATATATCATTAAGGAGAAGATTATAGGAAGATTTTACCCAATTGACTTATCAGTGTTATTTAAGTACGCACTACAGTCAGATACCTTTGTTATTTGTATTGATGTCCTATTCGGTTGCTTAGACGGGTGAAGTCCTGTTCGGTTGCTCAGGCAGTGTAAACCTGTTCCTTCGGGTTAAGTGAGGGTTGTTGTAGTTGAAATTCCAGATGGAGTCTGGGACTGGACATAGAACGAGAAGTTTGAACCAGTATAAAAATTCCTCGTGTGCTTGTTTTATTTTTTTTACTTTGCTATTATCATCTGTTTCCGCATTTATATTTACTTATATTCCATATTACACGATCCTAAGTAATAGTTACCGTTATTGGTCACTTTTAATTGATATCAGAGCAAGGCATCTCATAACCGTTACACAGTTATCTGATATCTTGCTAATATGGAAAACAACACCAACACTACCACTAACACTGTCACCAACACTAGTTTTATTGAAGGTCAATCCACTGCACGACCTCCATTTTTTAATGGTTTGAACTATAGTTATTGGTCTACTCGCATGAGAATCTATATGCAATCAAATAGTTTTGAATCATGGAATATCACACAGAATGAATTCACTCTTCCTACTGGAGAATACTCCACATGGTCAAACACACAAAAATTAGATGTTATTTCCAATGCTAAAGCTATGAACATGTTATTTTGTGCAGTAGATAGAAATGAATTTAATCGTGTTAGCATGTGTCAAATTGCTTTTGAAATATGGAGAACGCTTAAAATCACTCATGAAGGAACTAACAAAGTCAAACAAAGCAAACTCTCCATGCTCAAAACTCAATTTCAAAACTTTAGAATGAAACAAGATGAATCCATCAATGATATGTACTCGAGATTTCAAGATATCTATCATTCACTATTAGGATTAGGACAAACGTACATTGATTTTGATATTGTATCAAAAATTCTAAACTCTTTAATGGATGAATGGGAAAGAAAAGTCTTGGCTATTGAAGAAGCTAATGACCTATCTACCATAAAAGCTGAAGAGTTAATAGGAAATCTAATGTCCTATGAAGTGAATTTGCAGGAAAAACGAGTACAAGCACAAGAGAAAAAGAACATAGCTTTCCATGCTGAAGAAGAAAAAGATGAAGATTCACATGAAGGAGATCTTGCATTTATTGCCAAAAATTTCAAAAAGTTCTCGAAATTCCGAAAAAACAACAGAAACAATGGAAAATAGAACTTTCAAAACAAACCATCATCTTCAGTTCGTGAATGTTTAATTGTCATAAGAAAGGTCATATGCAAAAAGAATGTCCAGAACTAAAGAAAAAATACTTCAATAAGGGCAGAAAAGATAAGAAAAAGAAAGCATTCTCTGTTACATGGGATAATTCAAATACCTTTTCATCAGATAGCAGTAGTGACAGTGAAAACGAGCAAGTTAATGTTTGCTTTATGGCTAATGAAAACGAGGTTAGTGATTTTACTTTTGATGATATGATAGAGATAAACACAGAGCTAGTTGACATTCTAAAAAAACTTAAAAGAAAACATAAGGATACTCGTGAACTTTAGAACAAAGTAGAATTCGAAAGAGATATGCTTAAAGATGATAAGAAAATACTAGAGGAAGACCTTGAAAAATTACAAGAATCATTCTCTAATATTAATTCTCAACTCACTCTTTTGAGTGAAGAAATTGAAACTCAAAAAGAGAAGAATGACGCTCTTGTTTCTGAAAATCATGAACTCCAAACTAAGGTAAAATTGATAGAGTTGAATAATACTAGTCTCAAAACTAATTTAGAAAGCATCATCAAAAATGTTTTAAACTTTAATAAAGGAAGAGAAACTATATCTAAAATTATTGACAGCTCTCAATCTATTTCAAGTGGAAAAGGATTAGGATATGTTAAGAAACAACAACTTCACCTAGAAAGAAAATTAGGAGAAATATTAATCCTACTACTATACAGACAAAAAGGAATTCTTACCCAAAAAGCATAAATATCTAGGTTCCTGAAATAAACAACACTTTGATTAGAAAGAAATATATAAACACTTTTTTAGAAACTTTTTAAAAATTAAAGATTGCATTTTTAAATGGATACTGAGCCCTCTTGGGTTTGGTTTCCTAAGATTTAACTCTTAGGACCCTATTGAAAAAGGTGGGTACCAATGTTATCTCATATTTTTTGAACGTCCCACTCAAGAAAAGAGGAAAATGGATACTCGACAGTGGTTGCTCAAAACATATGACAGGAGACAAAGATATGCTATCAAATATTACTTACTCAGATGGAGGCTCTGTCACTTTTGGAGACAACTCCAAAGGGTTCATCATCGGCAAAGGCGATGTAAGCATTAACGGTATTTCAAATTTACCTCTTATTTCAAATGCTTTACTAGTCAAAAATTTAAAACATAATTTACTTAGTATCAGCCAATTGTGTGATAAAGGATTCAAAATCACTTTTTATAAACAAATGTACTATTTTTGATCAAAATCAAAATCTTATCTTTGAAGGAAATGGAGACAGAAATACTATGTTCTGAATGAAAATAAATCATATTCAGATATGTGTTTAATAGCCAAAGAAAATGATCTTTGGTTATGGAATAAACGATTCTGTCATATTAATTTCAAAGCTATAAACAAGCTTTCTAAAAATGATTTAGTAAAAGGTCTACCAAAAATAAATTTTAAAATTGATCATATTTGTGATGCATGTCAGTTAGGAAAATTAACTAAATTATTTTTTAAATCTAAAAAGGTTATTTCAACTTTACAACCACTTGAATTACTACATATGGATTTATTTGGACCAACATAAGTACAATCCATTAATCATAATAGATATGTGTTTGTAATTGTTGATGATTTTTCTATGTAACTTAGACTATTTTTATGAAAAATAAAAGTGAAACCTTTGACAATTTCAAAACTTTTGTCAAAAGAATTCAAAATTTTAAAGGTTTGAAAATCAAAAACATAAGAAGTGATCATGGAGGGGAATTCGAAAACGAAGTCTTTGAATATTTTTGTAAGAAAAAGGGAATATTCCATAATTTTTCGTTTCCTAGAACTCCACAACAAAATGGAGTTGTAGAACATAAAAATAGAACCTTACAAGAATGTGCTAGGACTTTGTTAAATGAAAGCACGTTACCACAACATTTCTGGCTGAAGCAGTTGCAACAGCTTGTTATGATTTGAATCGTGTTTCTGTTCGACCATTAACTAAGAATACTCTTTATGAACTTCTTAATGGATGAAAACCAAATATTTCTTATTTTAAAGTTTTCGTTTCAAAATGTTTTGTTTTAAACACAAAATATCAGCTTGGTAAATTTGATCCAAAATCCGATGAAGGAATCATTTTAGGATATTCGAATCGAAGTAAAGCTTATCGAATTTACAATAAAAGAACAAATATCATCAAAGAAACACTTCATGTATCTTTCGATGAAAATTTTAAAAAATCCCAAGTATAAGAGATGATGAAGAATTCCCTGATAATATCACAAACACAAAAATTTCAAATTTTGAAAATAGTGAAAACATGGCTAACAATAACAATGAAACAAGATCTCCACCTAGATTATTAAGGGATCATCCTTCTGATAATGTAATTGGAGAACTTAATTCAACTGTTAGAACAAGAAGTCAATTAAATCAAATGTGTCATGTAGCTTTCCTCTCTAATATTGAACCTAAAAATATTAAAGAAGCATCTACCGATGAAAATTGGTTAATCGCTATGCAAGAAGAGCTAAACCAATTCGAAAGAAATGACATTTGGGATTTAGTTCCACGACCTATGGATCAATCAGTTATTGGTACAAAATGGGTCTTCAAAAATAAAGCAGATGAACAAGGAAATATCACTAGAAATAAAGCTCGATTAGTTGCTCAAGGATATAATCAAGAAGAAGGAATTGACTATGAAGAAACGTTTGCTCCAATCACTAGACTAGAAGCAATTGAAATCTTATTATCATATGCATGTTTTCATAACTTTAAATTATATCAAATGGATGTTAAAAGTACTTTCTTAAATGGTTTCATAAAAGAAAAAGTTTATGTTGAACAACCTCCCTTATTCGTGCATAAACAATTTCCTGACCATGTCTATAAACTTAAAAAGTCCTTATACGGTTTGAAACAAGCACCCCGTGCTTGGTACGATCGTCTTAAAAGATATTTAATAGATTCTGGTTTTGAAATTAGGAAGGTTGATCAAACTTTTTTATTAAGAGAAATATACAGGATATTGTTCAAATATAAATCGATGATATTATTTTTGGATCTACAAATGAAAAGTTATGTCAAGATTTTTCTAATTTAATGACTAGAGAATTTGAAATGTCACATATGGGTGAGTTAAATTATTTTCTTGGCTTACAAATAAAACAACTAGAAAATGGTACTTTTATAAATCTAGAAAAATATTGTAACAATCTAATTAAATGCTTTGGTATGGAAAATACTTCTACCAAACCAACTCCTATGAGTACAACCATACATCTTGATAAAGATGAAAGTGGTAAAAGTATTGACCAAAAATTATATCGAAGTATGATTGGATCGTTACTATATTTAACAGCTAGTAGACCTGACATAATGATGAGTGTTTGCTTGTATACACGGTTTCAAGCAGATCCCAAAGAATCACACTTTCGAGCAGTAAAACGCATACTACGGTATCTTAATAAAACCAAGGACTTTGGACTCTTCTATCCAAAGGAATGTCCTTTTGAATTAATGTCATATAGTGATGCTGATTTTGGAGGAAGCCGGACAGAGAGAAAAAGTACAAGTGGGACTTGTCACTTCATTGGACGATCTCTTGCATCTTGGTTAAGTAAGAAAAAAAATTGTGTTTCATTATCGACATGTGAAGCAGAGTATAATTCTGCAGCTTTGGCATGTGCTCAAGTTATCTATATGCAACAAACATTACAAGATTTTGGTTTTAATTTAAGTAAATTAACTATTTATTGTGATAATTCTAGTACTATAAATTTATCTAAAAATCCTGTAAATCATTCACGAACAAAACATATTGACATTCGTCATCATTTTCTTCGTGATAATATTGAAAAAGATTTAATAAATCTGGAATTTGTATCCTCTGAAAAACAATCGGCAGATATCTTTACAAAACCACTAAATGGAAATACTTTCATCAATTTAAGACGAGAACTCGGAATCGTCTCTTTTAAAGATTTATAAGTTCGAATTTTTTAAATATATATATATATGTATTTTATTTTAAATTCATAGCTTCTTTCAAAAGAAAATAATAATAAAAAGGGTGCCGTCTAGCACTCGAACTCAAGATCTCATACTTGGTAGTCCTCTACACTACCACTTCACTATCTATTGTTTTCTGAAATATGAGGTTGTTATCGAACTCTTATGGACCTTCCATTCTCTCCTCTTTTTCCTATGGCCATTTTTCTTTTAACCATACACTATCCCCTCTAAATTTAACTAGTTTCTACCTATATATTATCTGCATTTCTTAATTCTTTTCACCAAGTATTTATTCAACTCTTTTTTTTCCAAAAATTACTGTTTAATCATGTCATCCCACAATAACTCTGAGTCATCTAAGCTATCTTACACCTCTCCTTCCTCAGAATCGGAAACTCTACCAATCCTACCCCAATATATGAACCGGTTTCGATTGTTCCTCCCTCACTCATACTGGATATACTCCTCCATCTAAAAGAACAAGACGGTCTCTCTTTTTTGGATCACCATCCACAAAAGAAAAATCAATGATATTCATCAATATCAAAAAGAAACGTTAGACTTACAATGTGAATTATACTATGAGCAAAAAGCTAATGCCAAACGGCTTAGCTTTCTGGAACAAGTAGCGTTAAAGTTCTGTGGCTCTTCATCAAAAGATACTGTTCATCAACCATCTTCAGCTCGTTCTCCAAGTCGTCGCAATCCTTGGGAACCATCACCACAACGTCCACCGATAACTCCAAATTCTTGGGAACGTGGTAACAGATGGTCTCCACTTCGACCATATGTAGAGAACACCAAAGTTGAAGAAGAATCATATCATACTCCATCCTCTTCTTCAAAATCTATTTAATTATCCCTTGTTGCTTATATAATTTGTTAATTTGATTCTGTTTATTCTAAAATCTACAATATTTAAAAATTATTCAATAATATATATTGTTTTTATTCTCAAAAAGGACTATATGTGCATCTATACAAAATTCAGACGTCTGAATAAGTATAAACAGACGTCTGAATCTTCATAACAGAATTTTTTTACCCCAGATTCAGACGTCTGAATCAAAAATACAAATGTCTGAATTAGACCATTTTTGAACTAATTCCTTGCGAATTGCAATTCAACTCAATTCAGATGTCTGAATCAAATGATTCAGACGTCTGAATCTCTTTTGAGCATATTTTTTACATTATTCTTATTTTTTATTACCTTTTTACCTCTGCCTTTTCACCCTCTATATAATACCTTTTTCACTTCCTTCCTTCTTACTTCAGAACCGTTGCCCTTATTTTTATCTTCCTCAAAGCTTTTAACCTTCCTTCAAGTCTTCAATGGCACCAAGATCAAAGAGAACTAGAGAATCAGCTTCCAGACCATCTTAAGACCAAATCCATCAATGGCTATGGAACGATGTTGCTGTTTCTCGATTTAACTCTATGAAGAACTCCAACATCTTCGAAGGAGCATTCATGAAATATCTGAATTTCACAGCTTATCATATTAGAGAGTTAGCAGAGCAATTTCACTTCGACAGCTTGATTGGGTATACTCCTAACAATGTTAAAATTAATCTTCTTATGATTAAGCTTTTTCTTGCAAACTTAAATTTGGATCATCAAAATCCTCAAAACCGTCAAGATTGCGTTTGGTCGTTAGTTTGTGGCATAAGAATCTTCTTACCTTTACAATGACTAGATCATATTTTAAATTGTCCTTATTAAGGAATTGATATTAATGAAATTGAAGTTGATATGGAACATCGGGATGAAGTTTCACATCAATTTTTATCCGATCAACTTATTAATTTGGGCAATTTAATATCTGCCTTCTTAAGGCCACAAGCTAGGCTAATTCACCGTGCTTTTATTTGTTCTCTCCAACCAAGGATGGGTAGCTATGAAAAAATGTATAAAGAAAACTTCCAATCACTTTATTCTATCTACTACAATCAATAAGTGAATTGGGGAAAAATTATTTTGGATGAATTCCAAGACATCACAATTCGAAGGAAGTATGGAACCATTCATTATGGTGCCTATATTATGCGCATTCTCCTATATATCGGTGTACCAATGCTTGACTCCAATTTTACAAGTATTAGTGAGTTAGGCGCTAAAACTTTAGGGTTGATGGGTCTTCCTATACGACCTCCTTATTAACAAATTATTTCCTTCCAACAATGGTCACAAAATGTTCAACAAGGTGCTCCTCAACCTCGAGACACTGGTATTTCTTCTTCTTCTTCTCATACTCAACATGAAAAAGAAGAGGAGGACGATGACACCATCAAAGAAATTGGCCCGGATACTTCTTCAATACAAGCCATCATCACTCTCTCCCAAAATCAATCAAAGATTCTTCGGGTCATAAAGGCACTTGAGAAGAAGACGGAAATAAAATTCAACTCTATCAAAGGCTTTCTCAATAAAATATAGGATCAAATTTCTTGTTTCGGTTCTTCATCCACTCATGCCTACAATCCATCTCCATTTTAATAGTCTTCGTCAAGCTCAAGTTCTAACCACAATGATCCATCTCTTTCAAGCCAATTTTAATTTTCTTAGTCTAGTTGTATGAGAAATTTTCTTATGTTTTGCTTATCAACTTTATTGCCTAGTTGTATGAGAAATTTCTAAAACATTATCTCTTTATGTATTATTATCTACTACTTTGTTTGCGTTAATGAAATGAATTCTATTATCATTCATGTTCTTTCTTTTTGTCGATGACAAAAGGGAAGAAATTTAAATTGTGCATATTGACAGGGGGAGTAACAATACTTTACTAGTTTATTAATTTTATATAGTTGTCATCATCAAAAAGGGGGAGAATGTTAGAATCTCGATTTTGATTATAACAACCTATACAAAATGTTATGTGTACACTAACCATCTTTGCAGGAGATTTATTGCAGATTCATCTACAGATGTTTAAAGCTGTATAATATGTGTCTAGAGTCAGCACATTACTTAGAAATTTTGTTAAAATCTCTCCTCAGACGATACACACACACACACACATGCACACACATGCACACACATGCTCATACATTCACAAAAGAGCAAACTCAGACGTCTGAAACCATACATTCAGACATCTTAGTGCTAAAATATAAATATTGTTTTCACAATATTCAGACGTCTGAACGAAAATATTCAGATGTCTGGAAAAGGTCAGAAATTAACTATTTCTTTGTTGTTTGTTGTAACAACCCGCATATTTGTCGATTTTATATTTAAATATTTTATTTAAATATTTTATCGATACTCGGAATTTAGTCCGAAAAGCTACTTTTTGCATACGGTCGAATTAGGACTCGGGACCAATCCCATTGAGTTTAAAATGCCGTTTGCGACCTTTTTGAGTATAAACTTTGATATGTTTGGAGCTAGTCAAAAATTTGACCATTTTCACTTTGGGTTTGGGTTTGGGTTCAGCCCTATGTTTAACTTATACTCAAAACTGAACCACCCCTCCCCATTCACTCCCACTTTCTCCTCTTTTCAGTTTTAAAGCATCAATGGTGGGAGAGATGGGAAATTAAAACTCCAAAACCCTAGTCTCCTTTTGCAAATCAAGCTCTAGCTCCAAACTAATAGAAGAACCCATTGGTAAGCTTCTCTTCTTCTTCTCCAACTCATTCTCTTATTAATTTCAGAAATTCCTAAACCTAACTTTGGGAATGTCCTTCTTTTAAAGCTTAGAATCGAGCTTCTTGAGTTGGATTTGAAGAGTGGTTGATTCTCCTTTGCTTTCAAGCATCTTCTTCAATCGCTTGGGTTCAAAGGTGAGATTTTTATCTCACATCTATGACTATAATTATCTTTGGTTGTTAGGTTTGAATTCCTAACACTTCTTCATGTGAATTTGCTCTTGATTTGGATTGGTTTCGTGAATATTCCAATTTTTGGGTTTTTAAGTCAAATTTGTGTGAAAATCCTTTTATGGGTGTTTGATCATGCTTTTGGTGATGCATCGAGGAGCATATAGGGCCGGGTTGCCGATTGGCATAAACCCATAGAGCCAATGTTCGTCCGGTTGCTTTTTGGAAGAGTTTGCTCTTCATTTGGATAGGCTGAAAAACAGCCCAGGCAAGATTCAGTCGACTGAAAAGACTCTTCAGTCGACTGAACCGGGAACCCGAAAGTTCCCAGGCATGATTCAGTCGACTGAATCCTCTGTTCAGTCGACTGAACCTTGAAACAGATAGTTTCCTGAACCTGGAAAATTTTCAAGTACAGGGTCAGTCGACTGAAAACTCTGTTCAGTCGACTGAACCTGCTGTTTCAGTCCATTTTGCCTTTTTGGATTGAATTTCCAACGTTAATCGATTCGTGTTGATTCCATTTTGTTATTATCACTTATTATCGACTTTGATGACATTTTCTTCGTGATTTTTGGGAATATCCATTTTGATGGATTCGGTATCGATTTCTTTTGATTTTATTCACGTCTTCGAATGTGAATTTTAGTGATTGATTGTTCCTACAATCTTTTTTGTGACTTGTCACTTTAAAAATATAAAGGTTTTCTATACTAGTAGTAAATATCAAAACTCTTTCTTCAAATGGTTTAAAAACTATTTTATTACAAAGCTCGTTTCTTAAAACCGTTTTCCCAATCTACTAGTATATACAAACCTTTACATCACTCGTATGAGAAATCTAATTAAATGGCTTAGTAAAACAAGTGGTATGAAACGCTTGCGTTTACTTCGTCGGTTAATTCTTGGACTTGTTCATTGAACCTCTTGTGACAATTTTCTAGTGGAGACCTACAATTTGTTCGTAAATATTTAAGTTAAGCTAGTGGTTATGGGACATGAAGCTAAATTTATATATTTACTAGCTTACTGTAATTGACGCTTTCTTAATGATCGTGACGATCATTTTTGTGATTTAGACTAGCAATGTGCGATGTCTCTTTGTCTGCGAGGGAGACTAAACCCCGTTTTGTGGAGTTTCGACTCAAATTGTGGGGTAGCGTCCCATGGTCTTCGGGCCGTTCATGTGTCAAAAATTAATGGCTAGCTACCATGAGATAGCGTCTCGTTCGTGTGATACATATGTTGGTGAGTTTTCATGCTCTCGTTCTTGTGATAGGCCTCCCCCTATTTTGTGTGATTTCTGGATTTCGTGTGTCGAATTCTGGAATTTTCTTCTTCACCTATTTTTGTGATTTCTATTGATATGATTTATCAGTTTTTGTGCATAGGTGAATTCGTGTGTCATTGACTGGATTTCTTGAGATGATTTCTAGAATTTGTGCTTCACCAATTTTCGTGATTTCCATTGATAAGTTTTATCAATATGTGTGCATTGGTGAATTCGTGTGTCATTGACTTTTGTGATTGACATTGATATAATCGTCAATATTTATGGTTTGGTGAACGAAATGAGGAGTATGACATTTCCTTTGATTCTTGTGTAGATTTGGTGATATTGATTAATCTCTTGTTGATTCTCAATTACTTTTATATATATATATATATATATATATATATATATATATATATATATATATCACAGCTTGGCATTGTGATTATTATGTGTTTAGTCATACCTCTTACTCTATATCGTTTCATCTGATATTTATAGTTAGACTGATCCGTTTATTATTTTCTTATTAAATAATACTCGGGTCAGACCGAGATGTTACAGGTGCTTCTACTTGACTTTACATCGGGGATTACCTCCTTGACTTTTGGTTAACCACTTAGATTAGTAGTTTTTATTGTATACATTTGAGATATAGACTCCAAAATGTATACTTATTCTTTTGTGTAGTTCGTGTAACTATTCTTTTGTGATATTGTGGATCTTTTTAGACCATTACTCTGATGTACACTTCCTAGTGTAATATTCATACATATTTCCACCTTTGCGATATGAATTGTCTGTGACTGATTTACGTTATGTTTATTTCTATATTTGTTTCTGAAGATATTATAGCCACTGTGTAGTAGCTTTGAGTTTGTGTCGGCATGTCGCATTTCAGAAATGCATGTTATACTATCTGACATATCGACGCTCGTGCAAAGCAATTACACGGATGGTCGCTCCTCAACAGCCTTATTCTCCGTGCCAGTTGACAGCATTCACCGTAATGTTCTTGGCTAGCGTGGGTAGAGAGGTGGGGTGTCACAGCTTGGTATCAGAACCAAAGTTCGGAATAATATGGAATATTATAACAAGGATCATCGTCCTAAGTCTTTCTTAGGAGTCGTGCTTTAGGATTTTATTCGAGTCTTCGTACCGATTCACCCTATTTTCTTTTATGATTCCTTGTTTCATCTATCAAGATTGCTTGATATTCATTAGTGAATAATCTTCTTCTTGTTCTTCTTTCTTTCTAAAGGAAGAGAAATGTCTAGACCAGGCCGCCCCAGAGCCGTACCATCTAGCACTCCACCCCAGGATGGAGTTTTTATGACTGCTCAACAGCTTCTTGATTTAGTGACAAATGCTCAAGCAGCTGGAGCTAACCCGGAACCTACTCACCCTTAGTCGGGATTTGCACGCTTGTGCAGCGATTACACTAATTTTGGTGGGAAGCCATTCAAAGGTTCCAAAACTGTTATTGAAGTACAGGCTTGGCTAAGGTCATGCGATCTAATCTTTTCTCACATGAATCTTATTGACCTT
Organism: Allium cepa; assembly: GCA_030765085.1. NCBI lineage: Eukaryota > Viridiplantae > Streptophyta > Magnoliopsida > Asparagales > Amaryllidaceae > Allium > Allium cepa. Next base: position 179,204,317 of record CM060946.1, read on the forward strand.
CACCGAGTTCAGGTGGCCTCTAGTATGCTCCGAGAAAGAGCATTGGACTGGTACGAGCTTCTTATTTCTGAGATTAATGAAGCGGATCTCACCTGGGAGAAATTCCGAGAGCGCTTCGAGTTAAAATTCATACCAGAAGCTGAGAAAGTGACATTGGCTCGACGATTTATAGACCTTGTTCAAGGTGAGTCCTCCGTGACTGATTATGTCGCCTCCTTCGAGTCACTTTCCAAATATGGGGTTGAATACATCAAAACCCTTTTAAAGAAGAACCATAGGTTCGTCTATGGCTTAAACAAAAATCTCAAGAAGCCATTACTTCTAAAGTTAGAAGTTTCTTTCGACCAACTCATAGATAGCGCTCTTCGTCTTGAAGAGGCGGATAGGGAGAATGATGTTGAAGTGGTGGGTTCCAAACCAAACTTCAACAACAAGAAGAGGCCAAACAAATTCAAAGGTCCTTATCCCAATAAGAAAGGGAGGCAAGCAACTCCTGCTGCAAAGACCTTTTCCTCTACTGAAGGGAAATGCTTTAACTGTGGTTCCAGAGACCATTTTGTGAACAAGTGTTCCAAGCCTCATACTTGTCGCTATTGTAAAAGCCCGGACCATTTTATGCATGTATGTCCCAAACTTCAAAATAGGAAGGAGGGAAAGCTTAATGTTGCTCAAGCCCCTGGCAACACATCTCGTGGCCAAGGTATTTTTCATTCTATTCTGGATGGAATTATTTTATTTCGTGATCATCCTATTCGAGTTCTTTTTGATACGGGTGCGTCCCATTCTTTTATATCAGAAGAACTTGTTGATACTTTTTCTTTGGATGTTTTGTGTTTAATGACTTCTTTGAGAATTGCGAATCCGGTTGGTGGATCCACGACAATCAGTTTATTGTGCAAAGATGTCGAGATTATTTTGTGTGATTTTTCTTTCCGAGCCGATTTGCATGTCATGCGTTATTTAGGCTTTGGAATGATTTTGGGAATGGATTGGCTTAACCATTATGAAGCTCATATCCTATGTCCTGAGCGGACTATTCATCTTTGACATCCTCAATCTGTTAAGCAGATTTCTATTAATCTTAAAGATTCGGATTCCAGCTTGGTTGCATCTTTATATTCTTTAAATCCTAGTGAGGACGACGATGATGATGAGGGTGATATTATTTCTCTTATTCACGTCGTTCATGAATTTTCCGACATATTCGAGCCCGTTTTAGGATTACCACCTAAGCGAGCAATTGAGTTCGGAATTAATCTCATTCCTGGAGCTCGACCTATCACTCGCCTTCCTTATCGTATGTCCAATAAAGAAAACGAGGAGATGCGTAAACAATTATCCGAATTGGAGACGAAGCAATTTATTCGCTCTAGTTCCTCGCCTTGGGGAGCTTCAGCTATTTTTGTGAAGAAATCTGATGGAACACTTAGGCTTTCCGTTGACTACCGCAAGCTTAATCATCTTACTATCAAAAATAAATATCCTTTAGCTCGGATTGATGATCTATTCGATCAACTTAGTGGTGCTAGAGTCCTTTCACAATTAGACTTAGCTACTGGATTTCATCAGCTTCGTATTGCAGAGGATAGCATTCCTTTGACATCGTTCCGTACTCGTTATGGATCTTATGAATGGCTTGTTATGCCATTTGGTCTAATGAATGCTCCGGCTTATTTCGTTGACCTTATGAATCGGGTTTTCAAAGATTTTCTCGATCGATTTGTTCTCATCTTTATTGATGATATTCTTATGTATTCAAAAACCGAGGAGGAACATGAGAAGCATCTTCGGATTGTGTTGGAAACTCTTAGGAGTAATCATTTAAAGGCAAAGTTTTCTAAATGCCACTTTTGGCAATCTCGTGTGAAGTTTCTCGGTCACATTATTTCCGAATCTGGAATTTCCGTGGATCCTTCAAAGATTGAAGCGATTCAAGATTGGAAGAGACCAGAGAGTGTGACAGAGATTCGTAGTTTCCTTGGATTGGCAGGTTATTACCGCCATTTTATCAAAGACTTTTCTAAGATTGCCGTGCCTCTCACTAGCTTAACGAATAAAGGTGTTAAATACATTTGGTCGGAAAAATGTGAAAATCCTTCAAAGGAACTCCTTTCTGATGCTCCTATACTTGTTATTCCTGAGGGGAATCAAGATTTCGTTGTTTATACCGATGCTAGTCGCGTTGGTTTGGTTGTCGTTCTTATGCAAAGAGAACGTGTTATTGCTTATGCTTCAAGGCAATTAAAGCCAGCCGAGACTAGATATGCCACTCATGATTTAGAGCTCGCGGCTATTGTTTTTACTCTTCGGATTTGGCGTCATTATCTTTTGGGAGAAATTTATTCTTTATACCGATCATAAGTCTTTGAAGTATTTATTCTCTCAAAAGGAACTTAATTTGCGTCAACAACGTTGGCTCGAGTTCCTTGCTCCTTATGATCTTGATATTCTTTATACCTCCGGTAAGGGTAATCGTGTCGCCGATGCTCTTAGCCGTAAACAACAAGCTGTTGTTTCTATGATGATATCCGAATGGAACGATCTCGAGATTTTATCCACTTGCGAAATTCGAGACCGTGTTCCCGATTTATGTTCACCTCTTGTTTTATGTAGCCTTGAGGCTCATCCTTCTCTTTTAGACCGCATTCTTGAAGCTCAAAGGTTAGATCCCGAATTGGCTCTTCTTGGTCAAAATATTAAGGATAAAATTGATATTGAGGGTTTGAAAGACTTTAATATCGATTCTCGTGGCGGCATTCGGAAATTTGGTAGATTTATCGTGCCAAATAGTAGTGATCTTCGTAAATATATTTTAGAAGATTCCCATCGTTCTAAATTTACCATTCATCCCGGTAGTAGTAAAATGTATGCGGATATGAAGCGAATTTATTATTGGGAGGGAATGAAACTTGATATTGCTAACGTTGTTAAGAGTTGCATGACTTGCCAACTCGTTAAGGCCGAACATCAAAGGCCCGGTGGGTTATTGCAACCTTTAGAAATTCCAATTTGGAAGTGGGACCAGATTTCCATGGATTTTATTGATGGCCTTCCCCGTTCTCGTTCGGGTCATGATAGCTTATGGGTGATTGTTGATAGGCTTACTAAATCTACCCATTTTATTCCCGTTCGGTCTAACCGAACCGTTCCTCTTTTGGCCAAACTCTTCGTTAAAGAGATTGTTAAATTACATGGAGTTCCTACTTCTATTGTTAGTGATCGTGATCCATTGTTTACTAGTGGATTTTGGAAGAGTCTTCAAAAAGCTTTGGGAACGAAGCTTAATTTTAGCACCGCTTATCATCCCCGGTCTGATGGACAAACCGAGTGTGTGAATCAAACTCTTGAAGATCTTCTTCGTGCTTGTGTGCTTGATTTTGGTGGAATTTGGGAAGATCATATTTCTCTTATTGAGTTTTCCTATAATAATAGCTTCCAATCTAGTATTGGTATGGCACCTTTCGAGGCACTCTATGGAAGGCCATGCCGATCTCCTTCTTGTTGGCTCGAGGCCGGTGAAAAGCTGGTTTTAGGTCTAGAATTTATTCGTGATTCTACAGAAAAGATTGAACTTATTCGATATAGGATGAAAGAAGCCCAGAGTAGACAAAAATCCTATGCCGATAACCAGAGAAGGAAGTTAGAGTTTTCTGTGGGAGATCTTGTGTTCGTTCGTGTGTCACCTATGAAAGGTGTTGTACGTTTCAGTCGATCGGGAAAGTTAGACTCGATATATTGGGCCATTTCCTATCACTGAACGTATTGGTTCCATGGCTTATCGCCTATCATTACCGGCTCAATTTTCTGCCATGCATGACGTGTTTCACGTTTCTCAATTACGGAAGTGCCTTCGAGATTCCGATTCTATTCTTGAGCCCGGTGTTGTGGAAGAGATTGAAGTTTCGCCTAATTTAACTTATGAGCAGCATCCTTTTCGTATCATTTCTTCGGAAGTCAAACGACTTCGAAATAAAGATGTTCCGCTTGTTAAAGTTCAATGGTCTTCAAATCCTAAGGATTGTTCTTGGGAATCTAGAGAGTTCATCGAGCGAACACATCCGGACTTACTTTCTTGTGCTCTTTGAGGTGAACTTCTTATTTCAAACTTCTTTTGTGTTGAATATGCTTTTATGGTTGTTACTATGTATCTTCTTCTTAAATATTGCGAGGACGCAATTTCTTTAAGGAGGGGAGTCTGTAACAACCCGCATATTTGTCGATTTTATATTTAAATATTTTATTTAAATATTTTATCGATACTCGGAATTTGATCCGAAAAGCTACTTTTTGCATACGGTCGAATTAGGACTCGGGACCAATCCCATTGAGTTTAAAATGCCGTTTGCGACCTTTTTGAGTATAAACTTTGATATGTTTGGAGCTAGTCAAAAATTTGACCATTTTCACTTTGGATTTGGGTTTGGGTTCAACCCTATGTTTAACTTATACTCAAAACTGAACCACCCCTCCCCATTCACTCCCACTTTCTCCTCTTTTCAGTTTTAAAGCATCAATGGTGGAAGAGATGGGAAATTAAAACTCCAAAACCCTAGTTTCCTTTTGCAAATCAAGCTCTAGCTCCAAACTAATAGAAGAACCCATTGGTAAGCTTCTCTTCTTCTTCTCCAACTCATTCTCTTATCAATTTTAGAAATTCCTAAACCTAACTTTGGGAATGTCCTTCTTTTAAAGCTTAGAATCAAGCTTCTTGAGTTGGATTTGAAGAGTGGTTGATTCTCCTTTTCTTTCAAGCATCTTCTTCAGTCGCTTGGGTTCAAAGGTGAGATTTTTATCTCACATCTATGACTATAATTATCTTTGGTTGTTAGGTTTGAATTCCTAACACTTCTTCATGTGAATTTTCTCTTGATTTGGATTAGTTTTGTGAATTTTCCAATTTTTGGGTTTTTAAGTCAAATTTGTGTGAAAATCCTTTTATGGGTGTTTGATCATGCTTTTGGTGATGCATTGAGGAGCATATAGGGTCGGGTTGCCGATTGGCATAAACCCTTAGAGCCAATGTTCGTCCGGTTGCTTTTTGGAAGAGTTTGCTCTTCATTTGGATAGGCTAAAAAATAGCCCAGGCAAGATTCAGTCGATTGAAAAGACTGTTCAGTCGACTGAACCTGGAACCCGAAAGTTTCCAAGCATGATTCAGTCGACTGAATCCTCTGTTCAGTCGACTGAACCTGGAAACAGAAAGTTTCCTGAACCTGAAAAATTTCCAGGTACAGGGTCAGTCGACTGAAAACTCTGTTCAGTCGACTGAACCTGCTGTTTCAGTCCATTTTACCTTTTTGGATTTAATTTCCAACGTTAATCGATTCGTGTTGATTCCCTTTTGTTATTATCACTTATTATCGACTTTGATGACATTTTCTTCGTAATTTTTGGGAATATCCATTTTGATGGATTCGATATCGATTTCTTTGGATTTTATTCACGTCTTCGAATGTGAATTTTAGTGATTGATTGTTCTTACAATCTTTTTTGTGATTTGTCACTTTAAAAATATAAAGGTTTTCTATACTAGTAGTAAATATCAAAACTCTTTCTTCAAATGGTTTCAAAACTATTTTATTACAAAGCTCGTTTCTTAAAACCGTTTTACCAATCTACTAGCATATACAAACCTTTACCTCACTCGTATGAGAAATCTAATTAAACGGCTTAGTAAAACAAGTGGTATGAAACGCTTGCGTTTACTTCGTCGGTTAATTCTTGGACTTGTTCGATTGAACCTCTTGTGACAATTTTCTAGTGGAGATCTACAATTTGTTCGTAAATATTTAAGTTAAGCTAGTGGTTATGGGACATGAAGCTAAATTTATATATTTACTAGCTTACTGTAATTGACGCTTTCTTAATGATCATGACGATCATTTTTGAGATTTAGACTAGCAATGTGCGATGTCTCTTTGTCTGCGAGGGAGACTAAACTCCGTTTTGTGGAGTTTCGACTCAAATTGATGGGGTAGCGTCCCATGGTCTTCGGGACGTTCGTGTGTGTTAAAAATTAATGGCTAGCTACCATGAGATAGCGTCTCGTTCGTGTGATACATATGTTGGTGAGTTTTCATGCTCCCGTTCGTGTGATAGGCCTCCCTCCCTATTTTGTGTGATTTCTGGATTTCGTGTGTCGAATTCTGAAATTTTCTTCTTCACCTATTTTTGTGATTTCTATTGATATGATTTATCAATTTTTGTGCATAGGTGAATTCGTGTGTCATTGACTGGATTTCTTGAGATGATTTCTAGAATTTGTGCTTCACCAATTTTCGTGATTTCCATTGATAAGTTTTATCAATATGTGTGCATTGGTGAATTTGTGTGTCATTGACTTTTGTGATTGACATTGATATAATCGTCAATATTTATGGTTTGGTGAACGAAATAAGGAGTATGACATTTCCTTTGATTCTTGTGTAGATTTGGTGATATTGATTAATCTCTTGTTGATTCTCTATTACTTATATATATCATAGCTTGACATTGTGATTATTATGTGTTTAGTCATATCTCTTACTCTATATCGTTTCATTTGATATTTATAGTTAGACTAATCCGTTTATTATTTTCTTATTAAATAATACTCGGGTCAGACCGAGATGTTACAGGTGCTTCTGCTTGACTTTACATCCGGGATTACCTCCTTGACTTTTGGTTAACCACTTAGATTAGTAGTTTTTGTTGTATACATTTGAGATATAGACTCCAAAATGTATACTTATTCTTTTGTGTAGTTCGTGTAACTATTCTTTTGTGATATTGTGGATCTTTTTAGACCACTACTCTGATGTACACTTCCTAGTGTAATATTCATATCTATTTTCCCCTTTGCGATATGAATTGTCTGTGACTGATTTACATTATATTTATTTCTATATTTGTTTCTGAAGATATTATAGACACTGTGTAGTAGCTTTGAGTTTGTGTCGGCATGTTGGATTTCAGAAATGCATGTTATACTATCTGACATATCGACGCTCGCGCAAAGCACTTACACGGATGGTCGCTTCTCAACAGCCTTATTCTCCGTGCTAGTTGACAGCATTCACCGTAATGTTCTTGGCTAGCGTGGGTATAGAGGTGGGGCGTCACATTTGCATTTCAATCTAATTCAGAAGTCTGAATTTTTTATTCAGACGTCTGAATATCTCCAACTGCTATTTTCTTGAAAAGTCACTTCTCTTCACCAAGAGAAACATTCTTTTAAATCAATAGTTGCATCCGTTCTTTTCAGTATAACTTTTCATTTAAAGATGCAACTCTTCATATACTATAGTAGATTACAGAATTCAACAAACAACTCATTGAATTTACTTTTAGCACTCTTGAATTCTCATCTATTCTCAAACTTTCAAATTGCACTCAAATTACTTACATACTTTGATCTTTGATCACTTTATCTTCCACATTTCTCAAAGCACATCACTATATATCATTAAGGAGAAGATTATGGAAGATTGTACTCAATTGACTTATCAGTGTTATTTAAGAACACACTACAGTCAGATACCTTTGTTATTTTTATTGAAGTCCTATTCGGTTGCTTAGGCGGGTAAAGTCCTGTTCGGTTGCTCAGGCAGTGTAAATCTGTTCCTCTGGGTTAAGTGAGGGTTGTTGTAGTTGAAATTCCAGAAGGAGTCTGGGACTGGACGTAGAACGGGAAGTTTGAACCAGTATAAAAATTCCTGATGTGCTTGTTTTATTTTTTTTACTTTGCTATTATCATCTGTTTTCGCATTTATATTTAATTATATTCCATATTACACGGAAGTAATAGTTAGCCTTATTGGTCACTTTTAAGTTTAAGTCCAGCAATCAAAGCTTCATGTTCAGCCTCGTTGTTTGTAGCTGGGAAGTCAAGCTTCAAGCATAACAAATTGACCAGTTTTTAGTAGTTACAAGCATAATCCTAGCTCTCGAAAAATGATCATTAGATGCTTCATCAGTATATAATTTCCATCATACAGTAGGGATTTCACTACCTTCAGGAAGATCATCTCGTAGTAAACTCTGCTGTGAAGTCCGCCAAAGCCTATCCCTAGATAGCTCTTTGAGTGCGATAAGTAATATTGAATTGGCTGAGCTCAATGTTTGATTTAAGTAACTTTCCAGACGTCTCAAGTCGCTTTAGGGCCCGTCGTAACGGCTGGCTGGTGTAAACATTGATCGGATGTGCCTGAAAGTAGAGACGAAGCTTCCATGATGCAATTGGAAAGCAGTACGTCAATTTCTCTATTTTTGGATAGTTCATTTCTTCTCCTGTTAATCGTTTACTAACGTAATACACCAACCTCTGACTCTGATTCTACTCATGAATCAAGGATGCACTTATAACGTGTGCTGATACAGCCAAATAAATGTACAATTCCTCATGATCTACCGATTTGATAAGATATGGGATTTCTTCAAATGATTCACCAAAACTTGGAACGCGCCTTTACAATCATGCATCCATTCGAACCCTTCCTTATCAAATCAAAGAAAGAAATACATTTGTCGGTAGCTCTGGAAATAAATCGACTTAAAGCGAAAACCTTTCCATTTAGACTCTGCACTTGTTTAATGGTCCTTGGCGCTTGGATATCATGGATAGCTTGAATCTTCTCTAGATTAGCTTCTATTCCACAAGCATTGACAATAAAGCTCACGAACTTTCCCGATGCAACACTAAATGAACACTTTAAAGGATTGATTTTCATCTTGTAATATTGGAGAATTTCAAACATTTCTACCAAGTCTCTAATATGGTCGCTTAATTGTTGTGACTTCACTAGCATATCATCCACATACACTTCCATTGTTCTTCCAATCTGATCTTTAAACATCCTATTAACTAAATGACGATAAGTCGCTCCAGCATTTTTCAATCCAAACAGCATTACTACGTAACAGTACAAGCGAACATCTGTAATAAAACTGGTGTGCTCCTGATTGGGGAGATGCATCGGGATCTGGTTATATCCAAGGTAAGTATCCACAAAAGATAGCAATTCATGTCCTCGAGTTGAATCAAGTAGTTGGTCAATCCTTGGAAGGGAAAAAATTTCTTTTGGACATAATTTGTTCAAATATGAACAATCAATGCAAGTTCTCCATTTTCCATGCCGCCTTGACTTTTAGTTTATCCACCTCTTCTTTGAGAGCGGCAGATCTCTCTGGATCCATATCGCGTCTTTTTTGCTTCACAGGAACATCCTTTGAGTCAATGTTCAATGCATGGCTTGCAATGGCAGGCGAGATTCCATACATGTCAGAGTGAGTCCTAGCGAATACATCTAGATTTTCTCGGAGAGAACCATCAAGTACTTTCATCATCGGCGGGCTGAGCTGTGATCCAATCTTTAGAACTCGTGATGGGTTGTCATGCTAACTGTGATATCAATCGTCAGCTCTACTAGTGCAGCCTTGGTCTCATTGGGCTCCTATTTGTCATCTCTTGGATTTATATCTCTGTAGAACCGACTGTGGTGCCTGAGCCAAGGTTTAGGCGCCGGTTGTCAATTTTTGGTAGCTTGGATGCGGACAATCTTGTCCACTCACTTTCCCTTTTCTTTTCCAATTCATCTACATAGTAGGCACGTCTAGTCATCTGATTTCCATAAAAAACCCCTACACCATTATCCATTGGCAACTTCAAAGTTAAACGCTATAGGGGCAAGAGCTATTCGAAATTTAGCCAGGTCCGGTCGGCCCAAAAAAAATTGTACGGAGAGTCAACATCTAATACAATAAATAGTAAGATTTACACTATCCTTCGTTCACCTTCTCCCAATTTGACAGATAATTTTACGTAACCAACAGCCTCGGTCGCAAAGCCATTAAAACCATGAATACGAGCTTTAAATGGTTTTAAGGCTTTGGCTTCCATTCTCGTCTTTCATATGCCTGTTTGAAGATTATATTCGAAATTCCACAATAAATTAAAATCCTTCTCACAATGAAGGACTAATCATAGCTGAAATGACCATCTGGTCAATTGTTGGGGCCTCTACTTTGTCTGCATCTCTACTTCTAAACATTATATCATCCGCCATCATGCGTTGCTGTTTTTTCGGATCTCCATCTTCGTATTCGAACGACATTCAAATTCTACATGCCTTATCACACTAGAATAGCGCTCCATCTCTTACCAACTCCTATCCCCAGGGTGCAGTCGTCCAACGATTGTATTTATCACTAGTCTTCCACCTGTCCGTGCAGGCTCCTCAGCCCTACGTGGAGCTAGTCCTCGATTGAGGTCAGATGTCCCCTATCCGCCATCCTACGGGGTTTTCACTAACTGTTGCAATTTCCTTTCCTGAATTAAATTTTCTATAACATCCTAGAGATGTATGCATTCATTCTTATTGTGCCCACTACATACATGAAACCGAAAATATTTTCTAGTTTGCTTGTGCTTTTCTGTTGACTCCTTTGGAGGCGGCTTCCTATACTGCATGGTATTGCAAGTGGATAGATAAATATTCTTCTGAACCTATTTAGCGGCATGTAATTGTCATACATTGGAATCCTAGTCTTTAGTCTCCCAAAATCCCTCTTCGGCTCTCGATTCCTATCTCTGTCTCTCTTTTGCTGATTCGGCTTATTCTGAACTTTCACCTGTATTTTTCCAGAACTATCATTAGATTTTTTTATCGCAATATTACTATATACTGCTTCTCCACTCGATCCTGCAACGTTCTTTTTTTTGAAGGACCTGGCATGCTCCATTCTCAGAAACTGAGCTGCCTTTGACTAGAAGCGCTCCAACGTGGCAGACGACTTTCCAACTAGCCAATCACCAAACTTTGATTCTAGATCAATCCCTCTCGTCATAATCATAAGTATAGCATGATTATTTCGGTTACAGACCTCCATGGCAGCGGTATGAAATCTCTCCAAATAATCCTTCAACGATTCCCCTAGAGCTTGGATCACGTTGGAAAGAGACATCATGTCTCTAAGACGAGTCACGCACATTCGAAATTGCTCCACAAACTTGGTTGTCGACTCATCGAATCTCTAAATTGATCATGGGAGTAGTCTCGTGAACCACATCGTTTCTATCCCGAAAAGATTTATGGGAAAACATCTACACTTTGTCGCATCATTGGCTCGTGCAGATCCATCAGCCGTTTGTATCTTATAATATGCTGCATGCGGTCGGTTTTTCCCTCGTAGGTAGGAATTGATAGCTTGTTGAACCTTCTTAGATATTCTACATGCAGAACATTATCAGTAAATGGGGTATGGCTTTTCGACATTCACTGTCAAAGCTTGGTTATCTCTTACCAACTGTCTAACCATTGCCGATAAGTCAGGCATCTTAATGGGTAGCGCCAAGCGGTGGTCAGGCTCCACCTCACGTGATGGTCCGATCGATGTCTATGGGTCATTTCACACTTTCTTCGTTCACCATCCTCTTAATGCGCACCTTGAGCATTTATCTCGTCGTCATTCCGGCGGGGTATGTGGTCAGCATTCGATTGAACTCCACCATCCATGCTTCCGGTAATAACTCCAGCACGATTCCCTAGGTGTAATGGGGGAACCCCTCCTTTGGAGGAGGGATCGGTACCGAATCCTAGGTAGGTATCGGCACCGATCGGTCTTGGTACACCATATTGGTCTGCTAAGCGGTGCTCCGAAGTTTCTACGTGATCTCCTTAGACCCTACGATGCCTGTGACTGTGGTATTCATCGAATGAGCTTGAACTTTTCGATACCGAGTAAGGAGTGAGATCCCTTCTGGCCTTCCCACACTGTTGTTGAGTAATCTGGTTCGTCTGGTTTGTATTAGTCTGAATTTGCTGGTTTAGTTGTTGATGACTTTCCATCAACTCTCTTATTAGATTATGAAATTCAGCTCTGGTTATAGAATTAGCAGGGTTCTAAACTTCAATCGGATAAGCATTCAAATTTGCAGGCCGATTGCTTGGGTCTCCTTGCTAAATGCCAGCAGTCTCATTTCCATTCACATTCTGAGAAGTAGATCTAGTATATCTAACCATTATCGATCTTCTTACTTAGATTTCAGCAAATCTTAGTAGTATAAGAAACTTTATGAGGATAACAACAGATCTCCTTTGGAGGATTTACCCAATCCAGAGTAATAAAGGGGATCCTAGCAAGCTAAGAATCAAGCTTTCTCAGTGAAAGCACCAAAATATTTGCAACCAAATTGGTCACAAATACCCAAGAGTAGAATTTATAGAGAAGTAAATGAAGATAGTAAAATTAAAACCGAGAAACGGATTAAACTAACAGATTAATTAAAACGATAATCAAGAACACATGAATTTATAGTAGTTCGGCGTTGTATGCCTATGTCCACTTTGAATATTATCTTTATTGATTCACTAACAGTTGATTGCAGCAGCAAGAAGTATGAAAAAACTTGATTACATTAAAGATTTAAGTAACTAGCAGCGTAAAGATCCTCAGAATGACCCACTAGGTCAGTATTTGTAAGTGAAGGTAACCACCAATCTCTATGAAATTTCGGTTGTAGGACTTTCTAACCCATATGGGCCCACAGAGAGGCCGCTGGGCCCAAATCTCAATGAAGAGTGATGGGTACCGATCCCTTCATATGTCGATTTTTTTGCAGTGATCCCTATAGTGACTTCTTCATGCTTAGATTTATTGGCTCTTTAAATATCATGTTATTTGGATTAGCGAAGCTCATGCTATCGATTGATCTTTGGTTCAACTCAATTTGTGAGATGTTTTTTGCCGAACCCTTCAAATAGTTATATGCCGATCCCTCTTTCTTTGACCATTTGACATGCGTTCCTATGGTAGGTCGCCTAGGGTCTATATATCTTGCTCTTCAAATTTCATCTACCTTGGAATTTTAGATCTAAGTTATTGATCGTTGAATGCAAGAATGCACTTGGTCTTTGACATCTGCCGATCCCTCCTTGGCAGACTCAAGTATGTCGATCCATCCATTTATGCTGGGTCCTTTTATATGCTATGCTGATCCCTTCCTTATGAGTTGTAGCATGACTTTCCAAGTCAACAAATCATGTAGATCCAACTACTTTCATCTACGCCGATTCCTTTCTTGCTTTGAGCATGCCGACCCCTCGTCTATCCAACCATACTGATCCCTATGGTATTATCAAACCATGTCGATTCCTTGTTTGTCTAAGCTAAAGTTCATATTTCAAGTATGCTGCATTGTTTGTCTAACAATTCCATTCAATTCTAACTTTACATAACCATTGCTCCATGATAATAGTCGAATTTATCTTATACAATCAGTTCAATCTAACCGGTTCAAGATACCGAATAACAAGTAGTACTTGAAATTGACACTGGCGTAGAATTTTTTTTTCTTCTTTTGGACTACAGTCTCTCCAACAGTTTTACGTATGATTATGAATGAACTCGTGCTAGCAATAGATTTCATATCAACTTTTTATTGTCAATTTCATCAGTATAAGCCTCGGATGCTTCAATTGTATCACGGTCAACAGGGTCATTTTTTCTATACATGGACCTATATGCACATGCTACAATTGAACACAGCAAAATTGACACAATTAATTGCTGCCAAGAGCTATGAAAAATTGAAAATAGGTGGAACGAAAAAATTGGAAATACTTTTTATGCATGTTTCATATTTTAAATAGGCTTACTTGAGTACTTGAAACATATTTTAGATAGGCTTACTTGAGTACTTATAGCCTAGCATTATTGGAACTGCTAAAGGTTGTAAACGGATCTGAACTTTACACGAAGATATTAAAATGCTAAAATCCTGCAGCGAATCAAACGTGATTACATATAGTTATTGTTACCAAAATTAAAACATAGTCCATAAACGTCGCTTATAATTGTTAATATGGAAAAAAATTCACACCAAATCTCAATTCGATGGTGAAGTTTTATTCATGAGAAAACCTATACGCATAAAGCATATGAGATCGCACTAGCATCTCAATTTCAGTTATCAATTTGATATCAAATAAATTGTCACTAAAACCAAAAGGCCCAGAATAGTCACACATTCGGCTAAGCAACACTACGAGCGTCGGCCAGATTTAGCCAATGCATGCTGATGCCTACGTACGGGTAATGCTTCCGTATTTAATAGCATCGTGAAGCTTTTTCCTATTTCTTTAGCAAGATGTCACATGCTTTTGAACATTAATACTTTTATAATATTTCTTTTCTAAATTTTATAATTTTGAATGTTATATTTTAAAAAAATTCAAACATTGATTAAGTTATTTGTAATTGTGCAGTAAGATAAATTGACTTAAGGAAAATACCAAAGTTCAGAATTTTATGTTCCGTTCCGATCCATAGTAAATATCAAAATTTCGATAGCACTTTGAAATTTTTTGAGATTCTAAGGTTCTGGTATATTTTCGATTTGGGAATTCCTGTACAATTCACTAAGCAAATAAGTTAATACAAACATAAAGTGATATAATATCCTTACTATGAAAAGCATAATACAAGTTTCAAGAAAAAATATACACTGCATGTCAAATATAATCTAAATTATCCATACAATTGTTATACCAGCTCATATAAATAAAAGCACGGGCCAAGCAAATCATGATACTTTTGCATCGGACATCATAAGCAACCTAGTATTTTGTCCTATTATTTGATTTAGAATATATAATTACCTAGGCATGTTTATTAAGAACTCATTATATCTTTTAACTTTTAACCGGTGGTGGGAAAGTCAAATAAAACTAGGGTTAGGGCTTGAAATGAAGATACAAGAATATGTGAAAACTGATAATATACATTGGTCGACTTTGAATCTAAGGTGAGTATCACCTATTTTCTTTTCTTTTACCATTGCTAGTTCCAACCGCTCATTTTTTCATGATATCTAATGTCAATTTTTGCTTTCAATTTCGCTTTCTTATTTTTTTTTTTATCTTCATTTACTACCGCGATATGAGCTTGTTTATTATTACCTTTCATGGCAAAAAATTAGATTTTTGGTCATATTCTATTCCTAAACTAGCCGAAACCGGAACGACATGGCTGGAACTTCGAAGCTCCAAACTTGAACCTTGAAAAATACCAACTAGGTGATCCTTTCAAAACTCCATGCCTGCGTAAAAACTTCCTTAGGCGACACCATTGTATCTTTGAGAAAGCTCACATCAAACACTTTAGGAACATACATTTTCGCATTAATTGCTCGGCTTAAAAAGAGAAGACCGGTTGGAAGTAAACTGTGTTTTAAATTTCTCATAATAGAGGGTGTTTCCTTGCACATAACATACCTTACTGTGTGCTCACTATCTCCAATAGTCAAGAATTTACCATCAACCAAGAATTATTTTTGATGTAATACCTTAGTACGATGACTAATTAGCTCTTGAGTTGTTGTGGCATCACAGTGCTACCGCGGCTTAGATTGAGAAGGAGAAATCATGGCAAGAAGGCGAATAGGAAGAAGAATATGGGCATTACGTGATAACAAGCAGCCAATGGGGAGGCTGTATAGGTGGAAGCGGAGTTGAAGCTATCAAGGTCATCCAGTTGACTGCATGGTGGATTAGTAAAAGCCCCTTTTAGCATTGCTTATGGATCCGAAGGAAGATAAGTGTGTAGGCATGTTTGTAGAGTGGAAAGATATAATGGTTTCTCTTTCCGTATAGTCATCAGAATTGTGATTTGGACTATCCGACTAGAAGATATGATTACTTAAAGATTGACAGTTTTTGAAGCAGCTTAGCGAGTAGGAGTTTGGGAGCAAGTCTACAAACTAAAATATTTTAGGTTTGATGACCTTGTATGGCTGAATCATCATTCCCATATCACTTTATACATTCTCAAATAGATCTAAGCGTCCATTAACTCATTCTCTACCCAAAACCTTCTCTTTTCTCCTCCAAGTCAGTTCTGAATCATAAATTAAGGTTAGATTAGAAAGGGGATTCACTAGAGATCTTCAAACCTATATTTTCTAGAGGGGAAAATTTATATTTTTACTATTGATTTTTGAAATTGTATAAATTTGCATGCAAATTTTCACTTTTTGTGTATTTGCTGAGTGATTTACCATCTTCCACCATATTATACATGTATATATGGTTTTTAACATGTTTTAGATTCATTTTAAAGTCAAAATTAAGTTTTAGTGCCATTTTAAAGCCCAACCTAGAGTAAAAATGTGAGTAAATGGATTTTTGATGTTTTAAACATGTTATTTGGACATGTGATTGCCTCGATAAATGTTATGCCATGTTGTATACACTTTGTATGATGATTGCTATGATTGATTGTGTGATTTAGATGTTTGAATGTTATTTGGTGCACGTATGGTGTTTGTTTATATGCTTTTATCGTTGAAAACACCGATTGGAGAGAACTAGAGGTAGGAACCATGGAGGCGGACTTCGGCTGATTGACTCTAGAGCGTTTGAAGTCATATCATTGCATAGATGATGCATGAGGATTGAAGGGTTGAGCGTAGTGATAGAATCAGCGCGGTGTTGAAGTGTTGAAAGTGCTATAGGATTTCTGTTCGACGTGCTCGGTTCGACATTTGATGGTTCAAGGAGGAATGGATGTAGTGGTCAAGCAATGAGGTCAGTTCGATGGAGGGTTGGCTTGGTGGTTGATTAGGATATTCGGTTCGATGGGGGTGGCTTTAACACCTCTAGTTTTTGTTTAGCATTATTCAGGAGATTTAATTAAATTAATTAAATAGGATAATATGTGGTGTGAAAAGGAGATGAGATTTAATAAGTAATTGGGTGCCTTAACTAATCAATAAATAAGATTGCTTTAACTTATAAATAAGTGGAGAATTTATGAGAGAGGCAAAATAGGAATAGACCTCATTTTCTAAATATAAACCTTTCCACCCTCATATCCACATTCATATTTTCATTCAACACAAATATAAATAAAGTTGAGGCCATTGCTAGGGGATTTAAAGGGAGGAAAGCTAGGAAATCAAATTAAAGCTAAGTTGAATCAAATCAACAACTCAATTCTCAACTCTCTTTACCAAATGAATGTGAATGATAGTGTCCATCTCATATTCATGCATTTGATTTTTAGGTTTTTGATTGATCCTAAATTGGTTGATGATGTTATATCGTGATATGGCTGATATTATCATTGTTTGATGAAGATTTATTGGAATTTTTAAGGAATTATTATGTTAGGTTTTGAAGGCAAAACCCTAGTTTTTGATCTCCAAATGATTTGATTTATTGATATCTTGTGTGAGTAATTTTGGAGATGGTTTTTGATTTCATAATTTTCTGAATTAATGAGAATATTTTATGAATTTTCTAAGAAGAAGAGGGCATTTATTTCGAATTTTAATTATTAAAATAATTAAAAAAATGATTTTGGTCCCAAAATTTTATTTGCTAAAGAATATAGTATTTCTGATTTTTGGGGATTTTTCCCGAGTGTTTGTGATTTATCATAAATTTATTAGGTTAGAAAAGCTTAATAATTATATATTAAAATAATAATAGATAATGAAGGGTTTGCAAACAATTTGAGAATGATAAAATCTGATATATTGCAGTTTTTCTGAAAAGAAAGTGGTAAAGAAAGTTATTAACCAATATAAATTTGATAAAGAATAGGAGTTGGTGGAAGGTATTCTCTTTAAAAGGAAATAATTCAGTTTTCAAGTTAATTTCAAAAAATGTCATGCCTTTGGTTGATGAAATACTTAATTGATGATACTCGATGCTCTTCACCGATGAAACTCGACGCTTTTTATTGATGAAACTCTTTATTGATGAAACTCTTTGTCGATAACGCTCTTCATCGACAATGCTCTTTGACGAGACTCTTTATTCGTGGAACTCTTTGTCGATAACGCTCTTCATCGATAATGCTCTTTGATGAAACTCTTTATCGACAGAATTCTTTATCAATGGACGTATTTATTAATGACGCTCTTCATCGACAATGGTCTTTATTGAAACTCTTTATCGATGAAACTCTTTATTGATGATGCTCTTCATCGATGACGCATTTTGATGGAACTCCTTATCAATGAAACTCTGCATCAACGAAACTCTTTATTGATGAAACCCTTTATCGATAATGCTCTTTATTGATGACGCTCTTCATCAACGATACCCGTTGATGAAACTCTTTAACGATGAAACTCTTTATGAATGATGCTCTTCATCGACATGCTTTTTGATGAAACTCTTTATCGATGAAACTCTTTATGAATGACGCTCTTCATCGACGATGCTTTTTGATGAAACTCTTTATTAATGATGCTTTTTATCAATGATGCTCTTCATCAACGACGCTCTTTAATGAAACCCTTTATTGATGAAACCCTTTATCGGCGAAACCCTTTATTGATGAAACTCTTTATTGATGAAACTCTTTATTGATTGAACATAGTTTACTGAATGATGCTACATGTTCTTATTATCAATTAATCAATTAAATTTTCATATTTTACTATTGTCATACTCACATTTCAAGACCCGATGCTGCATCTTGGGGTTTTAGGGGCAGAATTACCAGTTAGGTCGTCCCAGTAGTGAGTATGGTCAGACTAAACTTTAGAGTACGTATAGTTGCATCTAGGAGGTCAGATAGATCAAATGCGTTAGGATGCCTTGAACTGATCACATGACATGACTCATGCATTTAAAACTAAATAAGATTATAGATGGGACTCGTGTAGGGTCGTGCCATATGCTTCAGCCGTTTGCCCTCGGTTAAAGATCCATGATTCAACTGCGTAGGGCTTGTTAGTAGTGAGACAAAAAGATGATTACGCATAGAAAGGAACTCGTAGCTCTATATGCTCACTAAATTACTTAAGTATTCTACTCCTAAACATTTTTGGAAGTATGGACATCTGGCCATGTTTTGGACCAAGTCAGCCCGATAGATTATTGGTTGACCTACAAAACTATTAAGTTCGTATTGATCCTAGAAAAAAAATGATTTGAGACATACGGTCTATTATTAGAAGGTGATATTTGGGTGCACATAACCTTAGGATGATAGTATAATTAGACTTACTCAAGCTGCATGCAAGCATATGAAAATGTTATGTTTTTTCCTAACCATTGTGGGTGCGGGTGCATGATCATGATTGACATATTTGGTCAGAGACTAGTGAGGGGAAAACCCGTTCCACTCTATAGCATGGTTTCATAGATATCAGTTTTGGTTCAAGATGGTATATTATTATTCACAACAGACTTTTTTTCCGACCCAAAGTTTTTGTTTTTCCCTCTAAACTCTCGGGAACTCATTTAAG
The DNA here is from genome assembly GCA_030765085.1 of Allium cepa. NCBI lineage: Eukaryota > Viridiplantae > Streptophyta > Magnoliopsida > Asparagales > Amaryllidaceae > Allium > Allium cepa. The sequence continues at coordinate 179,223,557 of CM060946.1, forward strand.
TAGATCGAGAGTAGGGATTTTCAGGTTAGATGAATAAACTTTCGAAAACGTGGAGGAGGCAAATTATCTAATGTAGTAGCTTTTATTTCTACTATATTCGTTTAAAACCTATACTATGTTTGAATGGATGTAATGGTAGAAATTATAACTATCAAGTATTAGACTCTGATCAACCAAGAGGGCATCTTCATATATCGCTCTTAGAGTATCTTGTGATTATTATATTTTCTCTAAATGTGGGCATTGAATGAGATCATGTAATGAATATGAAAATCTTATTTATGAATTGTAATGAAAGTTCATGAATGAAAAATGTTTGAATTTTTCTCATATTCATATGATTCTTATTTTATTGATATGATCAACATTAGCGTATTTTGTCATCGAAGAATAATACTATTGATGATTGCAACATCAATATCGCTTATTTCCAGGCCTTGAAATGGGGGATGCTACAACGTGGTACTAGAGCATAGATTTATGAAAAATTTAAAAGATTAAAATGTCATTGAAACATAATCCAAATAAATTAAAGAATAAGATTAGGGTAGGGGATAATGCTGTAGTAACCTACTTGTATATGATATATAAGCATGTTTCCTATCTTTATTCTTCCCTCTCTCTTAGACATTCTTCTGTATCTTACAAAGATCAGTATGCATATTAAAGGAAGTAAGAAATGGAAGTAGAAAATGGAGGACTGAATCTCGGTGGAGGTAGCACCACAACAAATGAAAATGCTCGACCAAACACTAGGAATCAGGGTTGACAGGAAAATGCTAATGTAGGCGCTGAAATCCCGCCAGTAGATATAGGGACTATGTATTAGTTCTTTGTTAACACGATGCAAGCTGGAGCAGCAGCTGGTTTGGCCAGAGGAAATGTTGCTAAGGTGGAGGAGCTAATCCTGTGGTGCCAGTTAGCAATCACTATGCCAAACGAAACCATGGTTATATAAGTGTTGGAGGAAAGCCAATTTTAGGAATGGAGGATGCTATTGAAATGGAGAACTGGTTATTGCATTATGAGAGAATTTTTGTCGATCTAGCTTGAATGATACATAAAAGTCAAGATTGAATTTGAGCAGTTGCTAGGAGCCACATTATATAGGTGGAATGGGGTAACTGTTAGTATGCTAGAAGAAGAACTGACTTAGGTCGGGTTTAAAAGAAGATTTAAGGAGAGGTTCTTATCTGAAATAACCAAGTCAACCTTACTTAGGAAGTTTATGGAATTACAACAAGGAGAAATATAGGTATTGGAATATGCCACTAAGTTTGACGAGCTGTCTAGGTATGGGTATGCCACCACAGACATTGTGATTAAGAGGAATGAGAATTTTATCCGAAGATTGAAGCCGGATAGAGCAACAGTGCCACACCTTCGAGATCCAAGAATGTAGTGGTGGAGATGGCATTAAGGAATGAGGTGATGATTTCGACTTTTAGGAAGGTGAAATCAGTGGAGACCCAAAGTTCTCAGGGTAAGAAGAGGAAGTTCTTCAAAAAGAAAGGAGCTTGGAAGAGTGGAGATGCCAAGAAAATGAAGGCAAATATTATTTTCTATAACCGCAACAAGAAAGGGCACTTTCCAAATAAGTGTCGCTCTGATAATGGAAAGGATGATGCAGAAAAGAAAAACATAAAGTGCTATAACTGCAATCGGATTAGGCATTATAAGAATGAATGCCCAGCACTGGCCAAGGCTATAAAATTGAAAGTTTTTGCTCTGAAACTGTCAATTTCTAGGTTGACTGTAGAAGAGAAAAGAAATTTTATAATGGGCGGTACTCTTTTGATTCATAATATTCCTGTTGAAGTCTTATTTGATACTGCGCATCACATTCTTTTATCTCACAATGTTCGATAGATGAGTTAAAGCTAGAACCCTTATACTTTATTACTTCCTTAAGGTTTGCGAATCTGATTGGAGGTTAGGAAACTCTTGGGATGAGATATGACCATTTAGAATTTGAGCTTTTAAGTCAAGCATTTTCCTATGATTTCTATGTGATTGAATTTTGGGTTTTGGGATTATTCTGGTTATAGATTGGTTAAGAAAATAAGATGCTAGGATATTTTTCCATGATAGGAAGATATTACTAAGGCACTCTAATATCCGTGATCGAATTATATACTTGGTAGAAAATTTAAGTCTAAATGTTTATGCTTTATTGGGTGCAAAGGAAGTGGAGCATGAAGTAAATTAGGTTTGTATTGTAAGAGAGTATGCAAATGGTTTTGAGCCAACTATAGGACTATTGTCGAAACAAGCTATTGAGTTTCAAATATACTTATTCCTAGAGCTGAACCCGTGAGTTGACCGCCAAGCAGAATGACACCCACTAAGATGAAAGAGTCAAAGGTACAGTTTGTTGACTTAAAAGGAAAGAATTTTATTAGACGAACCTTAGGGAGCAACTGCGGTGTTTGTAAAGAAACTAGATGGATTAAGTTAAATGAGAGGACAATAAAGAATAAGTATAATTTTTCGAGAATATACGATCTGATTGATCAGTTGAGTGGAGTTAATATATTTTCCCAATTGAATTTATTAAAAAAATTCCATCAATTGAGAGGCAAAGGACAATATTCCATTAATGGTGTTTCAAATAAGATATGGTTCATATGAATGGTTAGTCATGCCTTTGGATTAACTAATTCGCATGCTTGCTTTGTGGAGTTGATGAACCGGATCTTCTAAGAGCATTGGGACAGATTCGTGCTAGTTTTTATAGATGACATTCTGATATATTCTAAAAATGAAAGAGATCATGAGATTCATCTTAGAATAGTGCTAGAGACGTTAAGATAACATCAACTAAAAGCGAAGTTTTCAAAATGTTATTTTTGAAAGAAAGAAATAAAGTTTCTTGTCTTATAGTTTCAGATAATTGGTATTCATAGATCCAACTAAGATTAGAGCTGTTAATAACTAGAAAAGGCCCGAGACTGTGATCGATACAAAAGTTTTCTAGGGTTTAGCTAGCTATTATTGGGGATTCATCAAAGATTTCTCTCATATAGCATCTCTTATGACTAAACTGACAAGGAAGTATATAAAGTATTTTTGGACCGATAAATGTGAAGAACCATTCTTAAAGGTAATTTTCTATTGAACAATGCGCCGTGTTAGTTCTTCCAGATGGGAATCCAGATTAGTGGTGTATACCAATGTATGTGGGGTAGAGTTATGAGCTGTGTTAATGCAAAGAGGTAAAGTGACTATCGACGGTTCTTGACAGGTTTGAACACAATAAGTTAGATATTCGACTCATGATTTAGAGTTAGGAGCGGTGATCTTTGCTCTAAAAGTATAGAGACACCATCTTCTAGGAGAACAATTTGAGTTATTTATGGATCATAAGTCTTTAAAGTATTTATTCTCTCAAAAGGAGTTGAATATGAGATAACAAAGGCGTCTAGAGTTTTTGTGGCTTATGATTTTGATATTGAGTACACATTAGGAAAAGGAAACAATGTTGTAAATGCACTTAGCAGAAAACATCAGAATTGGTGTTACCTATGCTACTGGAATGGAAAGATTTAGAGGCATGGACTACTTGTGGTACAAGGTTAAGTTCGATGGCTAGTTCTAGTTAGAACACCGCAATGTTATCATGTTTGGAAGTTCAACTAGTAATGATCAAAAGGATTGCTTCTAAGTAGGAAGATGATCCATTACTGGCTGAACGGATTAGAAGGCTTAAAAAAAGAACTTAGATCGATTATTTAAAAGATTTTAATCTTGACTAGAATGGATGGTTGAAGAAGAAGGGATGGTTGTGTGTTGTAGATGTTTATAACCTAAGGAAGGAAGTTCTCGGGGAGTGTCATTGATCGAAGTTTACTATTCATCCTGAAGGAATTAAGATGCATCAAGACATGAAGAGAAGTTTCTTCTGGGAAATGATAAAAAGGGACGTAGACATATGGGTAAAAAAATGTTTGAATTGTCAGGAAGTAAAAGCCGAGCATCAAAATCCAAGTGGATTGCTTCAACCTTTAAAGGTACAATTTTGGAATTAGGATACATCCATGGATTTATTGACGGGTAGCCAATGTCGAATAGGGGAAATGAAAGTGTTTGGGTTATAGTAAATCGATTGACCAAGAGTACACATTTCATTCATGTTAAATCGGCAAGGACGACACCTGTACTACTAAGTTGTTTATGAAGAATATTGTTAGCCTGCATGGGATTCTGAGTAGTATAATTAGTGATAGGGATACTTTATTCACTAGTGAATTCTGAAAAAGTATGCAAGAAGTGTTAGGTACCAAGCTGATAATGAGTACCGCTTACCATCCACAAACGGATCAAACAGAATAAGTTAACAAAATTATTGAAGATTTGTTAAGGCTTGTATACTAGACTTTGGAGTGTTTTGGGAAGACCATTTGCATTTAGTCGAGTTTTCCTATAATAATAGTTATAAACCAATATTGGATGGCGCCTTTCGAAGCTCTTTATGGAAGGCCGTACAAGTCGCCATCATGTTGGTTGGAGACCAAAAACAGATTGGTTCTTGGTCCAAATATAGTAAGAGATGTTGCATAAATGTTTGGGTTGATTCGAACAAGGATGAAGGAAGCACAGTCTAGGAAGAAAGGTTACACAAATAAGAGGCATAAAGATTTAGAGTTCTTATTTAGAGAGCATGTTTTTATTAAAGTATCACCGATGAAGGGTGTGGTGCACTTTGAAAGGAAGGGGAAATTAGCCCCGAGATATATAAGTCCATTTCCTATCATACAGATGATCGGGAAACTCGCTTATTGGATAGAGCTATCGAGCAGTTTGGCAGGAGTCCAAAATGTTTTTCATGTTTCTCATCTTAGAAAGTGTGTACATGATCCAGAAAATACAATTACTCCGACTGCGTTGGAAGATTTAGTAGCGGCTCCGAATGTGACTATTGTTAGATAACTAGTTTGTGTTGTGGCTAGTGATAAGAAGAGGTTAAGGAACAAGATGGTCAAATTAGTAAAAGTTCGGTGGAGTGACAATGACAAGGACTGTACTAGGAAGATATAGGACAATATTAGAGAAACTTATCCTAAGTTGTTTTCATGGTATGTTCTATATTTGTCATATAGACTTTTTGCTAGTCAGATAGGCTAGTGCTATTGTTATGTGTTGTTACAGATATTTGCATGGTTGATATGCTTATTGTGATCCTTACAGAATTTCGAGGACGAAGTTCTTTATCTGAAATTCTTTAAGCAGGGGAGCTTATAACACCCATGATATTTTAACATTTTTTAGGAGATTTAATTAGATTAAGAAAAAATAGAATAGTATGTGGTGTGAAAAGAAAATGAGTTTTGATAATCAACTGGGTTAGGCCTTAATTAATCAACAAATAAGATTGCTTTAACTTACAAATAAGTAGAGGATTTATAAGATAGGAAAAATAGGAATAGGCCTCATTTCCTAAACATAAACCTTTCCACCCTCATTCCTCGTTCATTTTCTTTCACACAATAATAACAAAAGTTGAGACCATTGCTAGGTGATTTAAAGGGAGAAAATCTAGGAAATCAAGTTAAACCTAAAAGGGATCAAATCAACAACTCAACTCTGTTTATCACACCAAGGTGGATAATGGTATCCAACACACCTTCATGTATTTTATTTTTAGATTCTCTATTGATTCTGAATTGGTTGATGATGTTATGTCATGATATGGTTGATTTTACCATTGTTTGATTGAATGAAGATTTATGGAATGTTTAAGGAATTATTATGTTAAGTTTTTGAAGGCAAAACCCTAGTTTTTGATCACTAAATGATTTAATTTTTTGGTACATTGTGTAAAATACATAATTTTGGAGATGGTTTTTAATTTTATAATTTTCCAAATTAATTGAAATATTTTATGAATTTTCTAAGGAGAAAAGGGAATTTATTTTGGGTTTTGATTATTAAAAATAAGTAAATAATGATTTTAGTCTCAAAATTTTGATATGTTAAAGAATATCGTATTTCTGATATTTGGTGAATTTTGGGGATTCTTAATAAGTGTTTTGTTTTATTATGAATTTATTAGGCAAAAAAGCTTAATAGTTATATTAGAATAATAAATAAAAAAGGGATTGGAAATAATTCGAGAATGATAAAATATGAGCTATTGTAGTTTTTCTAAAAAGAAAGTGGTGAAGAAAGTTATTAACCAATAGAAAACTGATAAAGAATAGGAGTTGGTGGAAAATATTCTATTTAAAAGGAAATACTTCAGTTTTCAAGTTGATACAAAAAAATGTCATTCCTTTGGTTGATGAAACTCTTTATTGATGAAAATCGATGCTCTTCATTGATGAAACTCTTTATTGATGAAGCTCGATACTCCTCATTATCGAAATTCTTTATTGATAAAACTCTTTGTCGATGGAACTCTTTATTGATGATGCTCTTCATCAACTGTGCTCTTTGATGAAATTCTTTATCGATGAAACTCTTTATCAATGGAACTCTTTATTGATGACACTCTTCATCGGCGATGCTCTTTGATGAAACTCTTTATCAATGAAACTCTTTATCGATGAAACTTTTTTAGTACTGATGCTCTTCATCGATGACGCTCTTTGATGAAACTCTTTATCGATGAAACTCTTTACTGATGACGATCTTCATCGACGACGCTCTTTGGTGAAACTTTTTATCGATGAAACTCTTTATCAATGAAACTTTTTATCCATGACGTTCTTCATCAACGACTCACTTTGATGAAATTCATTATCGATGAAACTTTTTATCAACGAAACTCTTTATTTATGAGGCTTTTTATCGATAACGCTCTTTGATGAAGCTCTTTATCGATGAAACTTTTTTGTTGCTGAAACTCTTGATCGATGAAACTCTTTAGGATGAAACTCTTTATTGATTGAAGATAGTTTACTGATTAATGCTACATTTTCTTATTATCAATTAATCAGTTTACATATTTTATCATTATCATACACACATTTCATGACCCGATATTGCAACATAGGGTTTTTAGGGCAGTGTTACCAGTAGGTTGTCCCAATACTGAGTATGGTTAGACTAAATATTGGAGTGAGTAGAATTGCATCTAGGAGATGATATAGATCATATGCATTAGGATACCATCAACTGATCACAGGATTTGCCTAATGAATTTAAAACCAGATAAGATTGTAGGTGGGACTGGTGTAGGGTCATGCCCTATGCTTAAGCCATTACCCCTCGGTTGGTAAAGGTCCGTGATTCTAGTGCATAGGGCTTGTCAGTAGTGAGATGAAAGGATGTTTATGCACAAAAAGAAGATCATAGCTCTATACGCTCACTAGATAATTTAAGCTATTTTACACTTAACCATGTTTGGAGATTGTGGACATCTGGTTATGTTTGACCCGAGTCAGCCCAATAGGTTATTAGTTGGCCTGCAAAACCATTAGGTTCATAGTGACCCTAGGAAAACTATGATTTGAGACAGGCGTTCTACTGCTGGAAATGGTAAACTTAGGGTGCACATAACCTTAGGATGACAGTATAGTCAGACTTACCTCGGTTACATGCAAGCATATGAACATGTTATGTTTTTTCTAACCATTATTGGTGCAGGTGCATGTTATGATTGACATATTTTGGTAAAATACTAGTGAGGAGAAAACACATTCCACTCTATGGTTTGGTCTCGCTAGATGTCAGTCTTTGTTTGAGATGGTATATCACTATTTATACCAGACTTTTTATCTGACTTGAAGTTTTTGTCTTCCCCCTAAACTCTTGGTTGCTCATTTGAGTTGGTCGAGAGTAGGGATTTTTAGGTTAGACGAATAAGCGCCTGGGGACATGTTTGAGGAAAATTAGCTAATGTACGAGCTTTTATTTCCATTATGTTTTTTTAGAACATATCTATGCTTGAATGGATGTAATGCAGAATTTATAACTGTCAAGTATTTGACTTTGACTAACCAAGGGTGCATCTTCATATGTCGCTCTTGGAGTATTTTGTAATTATTATATTTTCTCTTAACCTGGCAATGAATGGGATTATGTAATGAATGTGAAAATCTTGTTTATGAATTGTAATGAAAGTTGAATAATGAAAACTTTTTGAAAATTTTCATATTCATATGCTTTTGATGTAATTGATATGAAATAAATTATCACATTTTGTTACTGGAGAAATACTATTGATGACTGCAGCATCAGTAGCGCTTATTTTTAGGCCTCAAAATGGTGTATGTTATAGTTGCAGTCCGATGGCCGAGTAGGATATTAGTTCGGTAGGGTGGTGATCCGCCATAGTCAATGGAGGTTTCTCGATAGGTGGTGGTTCGGTGACTAATATCGAAATCAGTTTGGCTTTTGGTTTTGGCCTGGATCTAGGCAGCAAAGTTAGGTCGGTGTTTTACATGGTGCTTCAAGCTTGGTTTAGTTTGTGTCTACCTTGGCTCATGCAAAGGTTGGGTTGAATAGTAGTAGAGCATATGGTTTAGCTGTAGACTTTAGGAAATGCATGGAGTAGGAATTCCTTTAGGGTTTTGGGAGTTAGTGTGGCAGTTATGGGTGACTTTAGGATTGCTCAAGATGACCTTGGTACAGAAATCAATGAAGTACGACAACTTCAATGACTCAATGTGGTGAGTGACATAACATCTGGTGATGGATCGAAAGGATGAGTTCTAAGTAATAGCTCGTAGAGTAGAACGTGAGATTGCAATGCTCTTGAGTAGGAAAAGGTAGTCTGTGTGTACCCATGTGTTTGGACATCTACGTGTGTCTAGTCCTTAACCATCTATGCGTGCAAGATTTGAGCATCTATGAGATAGTTCTACCGTCAATCCGTGTGCTAAAGGATAGATGGATGACTTTTTGGTGGTGATGCTCATTATTGGAATAGGGTAGTCTGTGGGTACCTAGGGTAGTCTGTGTGTACCCATGTGTTTGGATGTATGCATATGTCTACTCTTTTGCCATCTACATAGGCATTGAGTCGAGCATCTAAAAGAGTTATCGTGCATCTAAAGCACTTGAGTGAGAGATGCGAGGCTATGTGACAGGTGCTAGGTTTGTGTATTTTAGATATGCTGTGTGATATGCCTATATCCCATATGTTCTTCTCGTGATAGTAGATTAGCATATACTCTTTTTATGTGCTAATTCTTTGGATGTAGGGACATGTCATGTATGGTTGTTCATACCCTACACCCTATTTACTATATACAATTTTACTGTATTTTTTACTTGATGTATCGCTCACACCAGCTATTTTCTGACGTGAGGTTTTAGGTTTTTCTTCTTATTATCTTGAAGACTCTTAAATGAGTGGATTAGGGATAACAGGTCTTGATAGCGCATGGAGCCATATGGAGTTGAGTACGAGGCCACGCTTTCATATATCCATGCTTGGAGCAGACCATTGCTTATATTCCTCTACGCAGCACTGTGTAGATATACCTGTACTTGCATTACTTTGGAGATAATTTGGAGTTTATTTTGGAGTTTAGGATGCATAAACTCTATTATTTTAGTTTTTGTATAATTTGTGAACCTCTTGCACTCAAATGTTCTTATTTATGGTTCATTTGATTATATCACTATCTTGCCTGTTTTACATATATGTTATTATGTATTTCGTCTGTGCACTATGAGGTGTTCTGTAGGTTCTATGTTTGAATTTTTTCCTACTTTACATTCTTGAATCCAATCTTGTATCGACCGGGTACCTTTACAGCGCATTATATAGGTTTATTAGGTATCGAAGGTGTAGGACTATCGTCACATTTGGTATCAGAGTTTAGGTTGCGTAAACAACCTAAGTTGATAATTGGATCCATTAGAGATAAGGAAGGAGCTATCATCTTAGGATGGATCAAGCAATATATGAAAGAGCATACTTGTCATATTTTGGTTTTTTAAAGCTATATAATAGTATAAATAGTACATAAGTTGCATTGATTTCATGGACACCAGTTATTCCCTTTAGAGAGACTGATCATTCTTATTACATATTATAAAAATGAGCCGGCTAACAGGGACATTTCTAGGAACTCGATCTCTTGAGTTAAGGAGGGGGGATGTGGGGCTTCCAATCCCGACTCAAAACATGTTCGCTAAGATGGTGCAAAACATGGTTCAGAATACCCAAGTTTCTCCTGGTGCATGTGTTGGTGGTGGTGCTCTAGTGCAATCGCCAAGAGCTGACTTCGCCAAATTGAGCAAGGATTTCTCTACTTTGGGTGGTAAATTATTTCTTGGAATAGAAGCAACCGTCAAAGTATATGATTGGTTAGAAACTTGCAAAAGCAACTTATAGGATATAGAGTTAGATGATGTTATGAAGAGTAAGCTGACCAATAGACCGCTTCATGGAAGGGCTATAAGGTGGTGGAATTCCATCAAGGTTACAACTCCTAAGGATTGGATTACTTGGGAGCAGTTTAAAGCAAGTTTTGAAGAGAAGTATATGTCGGCCGCTCAAAAGTCGTTGTTCTTCCGAAAGTTTGCTGACTTGAGATTGGGGGATGTGTTCATATCAGAGTATATGGATGAGTTTGATACAGCGTTGGAGTACGACCTATATTGTATTGGTACTCCTTTCAAGAAAAATGAGAAGTTCAACATGGTTTTGGATGATTATCTTAGAGAAAAGCTATTATGGCATATTGATGAGCCATTTGAGAGGATGGTGGAGAAGGCTCTTCGACATGAGAGTCTACAACCTAAGCCTAAGTTGGTTGTCATTCCTAAGGTTGAGCCAAAGCCGTAAGCTAGTGAGGGAGGCAAGAGGAAGTGGCGAAACAAGAATAAGAAGAAGCAGTTTCAAAAGGGTGGCGAAAAGAAGGGCATGTGGAAGCCTACTTACTACAATTATGGAGAGAAGGGCCATCTTATAAAGGTTGTAGAAACGAGAAGAAATGATGTTTCAACTGCAATAAGCCATGGCATATGAAGAAGGATTTCCCAAACCCATTGACGAATAAGCCAGATATGTCTGCTTATGCTTTGGACGTTGTTCTAATTTCATCGATTGCTCTATCGACGAAGGAAAAGGGGAAGAGAATCGTTATATAAGTTATTCTTTCTATTTCCGATACACCTATACTTGTTTTGTTAGATACCGGGGCTATACATTTTCTTATATCTAGTGATTTGGTAGATTTTTTGGGATTGAAACCCAAGATAGTTGACCTACCTTTGATTTTCACAAAACTTATTGGAGGATTGACTAGCCTGTGCATGGTTTGTCGAGACTTAGTGTGACGACCAACCTATACCATCGATGCTCATATAACTTTAGTGCGCTGTTGGAGCATCCCATTGATGTAGGACGATTATCAAAGGAAAGAAAAAGAAGTAAAGAAGAGGAAAAGAAAAGAAGAGAATATAATAGAAGAGAAGAGAAAGAAAGAAAGCATCACACAATCACAGAACCTATCGTATATCTCATAATGCATCAGATAAAATATAATAGTCATCACAGATATAAAATAGACGAGATAGTAATATTTACATGAACCACAGAATCAGTGTATACAGGCATATATAGTTATATGAAATAGCAGTAGATTTTGTGCAAACGGTAAATAAAACTCTTCTGATAAAACGTATATAATAATAGTAAGTCAACGTTTTCAGGCTCCACAGTGTAGTGGAATAAAAAATAATAAGCTCAAACATAAGTATGAGAGAGCATCACCTCTTGCTAGTCCATCTGCCAAACTCTATGTACCATTTACACTTGCGTTTTAGTATGCTCATTTAAGAGTACCCAAGGTAATAATAAATAAAACATAAAATCTCGAGTCAGATAATATTTCGATGTGGGTGATAAATAAATAATCTCAAAACACTATAAAAGTCGATATAATATATGGAACACAGGGTATGAAGAATCGTACCTGACCTATCCTAGCATCCAAAGTGTTATCACATAACATAGGATACGTGCTACTTTATCATAGTCGACATAGGTATACTACACATCAAAGTACTAATGGGTGTCTCGGTATCTACATCAAAGATAAAAACATCATGTGACTCCCTAGAGTGATAAATAACCAAAGCAAACATAACATCCATCCTCACATCACTCACTTGGTACAATGGATATATGATACTCATATACTCCATCTCATCTTCAAGGACTACTCAACGTCCTTGGCCACTCAATCCCTCAGGGTATAGTCTCTAATGTGAACAAACTCAGCCATATCATCACTATTTCTTCATGTCAATGGACAGTAGTATATAACTCTACACAGGTACTAATACTAAGGGACCCTAGGGTCCACGCAGATCGGGTACTGACGTCGACGGACTTTGGCCACATCCATATATACCCTTACCTCAAGAGTGTGCTCCATCATCTCGAGTATCAATAATCTCTTTGCATATATCATTACTAGCAAAGAACATCCTAGAAATTTCTCTATGACTCTCGTCATGTATTCACCGCAGTCGGGAACTACTCTCTACAATCATCATTAGTCATGTAGTCTCGTCATATGTCCCGTAACCCTCCTTCGCTAGTCCTACCAATATGACTCATTGTACTACTTTGGGTCTCGAAGTACAGCTATCCATCGTCGAAGTCATCACCTCCCATCATGGAATCATCATCATTATCGAATCTTGAATTTGTCGCATTAGAGCGTCGCATCATTGCTTCAGTGCCAATACTACTTGGCGAAGATTTACATTAAATCAAATGTCGAATGAAGGACAAACCATCACATCATGCTCTTCAAAACCTCTCCATCATCCACGTCAAAATTGACCAAATCGGTAGATATCAAACATTCCAGAGTCGATCACGTCCACTTGGTCGTCTAGTTAGCCAAAAATAGCCAAGCACAAACCAAATGAAAAAGTCTAGCATCCATCTCGAAATCCAAAGCACATCTCCAAGTCCATCTTCCATCTTCAGATTAATTGGCATGCACACATGTAATCCTATCCTATGGGATATTTTTTAATAATATTACCTTCGAATGGCCTTTTCAACCAAACTAAGAAAACAAGCATACCTGCAACCAACAAGTTTTCAAAACATCCATAATATAATACATACGTCTTTGATAACACACATATAATATATCCAAGCAACCAGTGTGAGATTAATATCAAAATTGTGTAAATCTAGCAATATCATCAAAATAGCGCTTTAATGGGAAAAATGTGATATTTAATTTAAAACCATTCAAAAATACTTTTAAATACTTTTATAAAATAAGATGTAGGTTTAAATATATTAGAAATCATGTTTTTAAAGTTAGAAATCATTTCAAAACGTCTACTTAATACTATACGAACAATCAAAGTATAAGGACAACAAAAGTTGACCAAACCAACATCAAGTCATAAAGCTTCTCATCATGGGCATAATGCAAGAAAATGCATCCAAAATGGATCTCTTATGCAAAAGATATGGATTTAATAAGAATCAGGATTAATAGAATAATTAATTAACTTCATATTAACTAATTAGTTAAGTTAATCCTTCTTCCCAACTCTAATATACCCTTTCCTATGTGCCAGGCCTATACATAATGTAACAGCCCTATTGTTAATTACCTAATTAATTAAGTTTAATTATGGATAGTTAATTAATAATTGTGGCTTTTGAAATTTAATCGAGTTTTGTGAATAATTGAATTAATTTAATTAAGAAATGAGTTTCACTTCTTAAAGAGAATTTCAAATTCTACTTGGAATATAATTTAATACTAATCATAAATTATGTTAGAATAGATGTTAAAATAATAAAATGGTGCTTTCTTCTTAATATTGAAATTTAGAGAAAATATGGTTAAAATGAGTTTTTAATGTGAATTTATTGATATCAGACATGCATAAAATTGTGATAATGATCAAGAAATAGTTCACGATTTTCAATGGTAAAAAAAAGTACGGGTTTTGGGGTTAAATTTATCTATTATCAAGTTTTTATATTTTAGTTTAAGCTGAAAAGTGTCTTATTCAATAAGTAAAATGAAGGTTCAAATGATCAATAAATTCATGTTTTATTGACTTATTGCAAAGCTTAGGCGATGAACTTATTTTTAGTGTTTTTAAATTTTTATATGTTTTAACTTAGGAGATAATTAATATTGAAGTTGAGTTAAAATCTGTCTATGCAAATTCTAATTCATAGTTAAAACAAATTAAAGAGGGTTTTGGGCTATAGTGGATTGGCAGCCCATTTTAACACCTAGCTAATTTTCTCTTGGTCAGTAGATTGAGAAAATTGTACGTACAATTCTCAAAAGATAAATCTAGAAGTTTTATGTCTCAAAACCAAAAAATTCAGAGGAAAAAACAAACTCATGCCCTAGGTTAAAGAATTGATCTTTAAAAATGAAATAAATTGTAATAAATTCCAAGAAAATTTAGGTAGGTTTCTCAATCCATATTACATCAACTCAAAAATTCATTTGCGCCAATTCTTCATAGTTTTTGAGTTGAGCATTTTTGTTTTCAGTGAAGTTTTGGGGTAAATTTGAGGAAGAAGAAGACCAATAATAAACTAGAGAAGACAAAGTAGAATAATAGCAAGGATATAAGGTGAGTTATTTTGTAACTTATGCAATCTACATCTATATCCTTATTTTGTCTTTGAAATTGAAATTGATTTGTATGGATCTAATTGTGAGAACTCCAATGTGCTTGATAGAAATTGAACTTGCGTGATTGTTTAATATTGTTTGCTAAAAATTATTTGTGAAAATTATTGCAGTAAAATAGTGATATATTAGTGAAAAATTATCCAAAACAGCTTAATCTTTTTGAAGTGGAAATTCCTTTGAGTTTGATACAAATTCTCTTTTAATCACTTTACAAAATTCTATTGTTTAGGGGATCGAAATTGAGTTTGAAACTGGTGGGTAGCACTGTTCTGTGCAATTTTATTAGTTGAAACCTGTTGTTAAAATCACTATAACTTTTGATTCGTTGATCGAAATTAAGTGTGAATATTTTCTATTGAAAGCTAATTTTATAAGGAACAACTTTTCTTATATTACTTTTTATGAATCTGCAGTTTACTGGGAGAAAATTTGATTTGAAGAAGAGATAACCTCTACGTCTTGTGTTTTTAAAATTTTCTTTGAAACATAGAAAATGTTTTGACCATAACTTTTTCGTTACTAGTCAGAATTCGATAATTCATGAAGTTTTAGGAAGTAGGGACTCTGTGCTATAACTTTCATGTTTTGTATTTGCATAATTTTGAAGTTTAAGTGCTCAAAAAACTCATTTCTTGTTGTTGACCTATCAATGAAAAACAATATTAATAAATTTAAATCTGAGAAATTGTTTTGGCCATAGCATTTCTATTACTCATCAGAATTTGATAATTCTTATTGTTTTGGAAAACTTAGACTCAATGCTACCACTTTTATGTTTTAAATATTGTAAAATTTTGAGATTTAGGTCGTCGAAATGAAGATCTTTATACCTTAAATTAGAGCTAAATGAAATAAATAAATATGTATATCAAAATGGATTTGGAAGAGTAATTAAATATGGCTTTAAAATATGGTTTTGAGAATAACATAACATATGAAAATATTTGATAACTTGATGAAATTAAGTGAAATCTTGGAATAATTCAAGTTTATGGAATATTCTAATTTAAATGAATATTTCACCTTTTTAAATGATAAATTGTTTTTTACAATAAGACGTGTTAGTATTGGTATAAAGATATATTCACATTCGATCGCCCTTAACAACCCGTATTCTTCGGATTAGCAGATGACATTGCTTGTAATGTTCTCTTCTAAACTGGGCATCAGGATGGGGTCATGTAACAACCTTATCTAGAGGCCCATGGCTAAGTCCTACAGATGCTGTAGTCATCTATAGTATTAACTTCTTGTAACAACCCGCATATTTATCGATTTGATATTTAAATATTTTATCGTTCGCCGGATTTTGGTCCGAAAACCTACTTTTTGCATACGGTCGAATTAGGACTCGAGACCACCTCCATTGAGTTCAAAATGACGTTTGCGACCTTTTTGAGTATAAGCTTCGATATGTTTGGAGAAAGTTGAATTTTGCTACTTTTTGCTTAGGGTTTTGGTTTGGGCTGAGCCCACTTATGTATTCAGTCCCAACCCACTCCCACTCTTCATTTCTAATTCCTAACTCTTCAAGCTTTCAACAATGGTGGAAGAGAAAAAGAATTAGAAATTCCTAAGCCCTAGTTTCCATTAGCAAATCCATCTCCTTGCTCCAAACTCAAGTGAACCCATTGGTAAGCATCTCCTTCTTCTTCCCCAACTCTTTCTCCATTCAATTTCAGAAATTTCCTAAACCTAATTTAGGGAATGTTTCTCTTTTAAGCTTAGATTCAAGCTTCTAGTGTTGAGATTGAAGAGTGCTTGTTCTTGCCATTGCTTTCAAGCTTCATCTTCATAAACTTAGTTCAAAGGTGAGATTTTTATCTCACATCTATGACTCTAATTATCTTTGGTTGTTGGGTATGAATTCCTAACACTTCTTCATGTGCATTTGCTCTTGATTTGGATTGGTTTTGTGAATACTCTAATTTTTGGGTTTTTAAGTCAAATTTGTGTGAAATCCTTTTATGGATGTTTGATCATGATTTTAGTGATGCACCGAGGAGCATATAGGGCCGGGTTGCCGATTGGCATGAACCCTTAGAGCCATTGTTTGTCCGGTTGCATTTTGGAAGAGTTTGCTCTTCATTTGAATAAGGCTGAAAAACAGCCCAGGCATGATTCAGTCGACTGAAAACTCTGTTCAGTCGACTGAAACTAGAACCCGAGAGTTTCCAGGCATGATTCAGTCGACTGAAAAATTCTGCACAGTCGACTGAACCTGGAAACAGAAAGTTTCCTAAACCTGGAAAATTTCCAGGTACAGGGTCAGTCGACTGAAAACTCTGTTCAATCGATTGAACCTGCTGTTTGAGTCCAATTTGCCTTTTTGGATTGAATTTCCAATTTAAATCGATTCGTGATGATCCTATTTGTTGTTATCATTTATTATGACCTTGATGACTCATTTTTAGGGATTTTTGAATATCCATTTCGATGGATTCTTTATCGGTTTCTTTGGATTTTATTCACATCTTCGTATGTGAATTTTAGTGATCGATTGTTCCTACAATCTTCTTTGTGATTTGTCACTTTAAAAATATAAAGGTTTTCTATACTAGTAGTAAATATCAAAACTCTTTACTCAAACGATTTCAATATTATTTAATACCAAATTCGTTTATAAAACCGTTTTCCAATCTATTAGTATCTATAAACCTTTACCTCACTCGTATGAGAAATCTAATTAAACGACTTAGTAAAACAAGTGGTATGAAACGCTTACGTTCACTTTGTTGGTTAATTCTTAGACTTGTTCGATTGAAACTCTTGTGACAATTTCCTAGTGGAAACTTACAGTTTGTTCGTAAATATTTAAGTTAAGCAAGTGGTTATGGGACATGAAGCTAAACTCATATATTTACTAGCTTAGTGTAATTTACACTTCTCGTTGATCATGACGATCATCTTTGTGATTTAGACTAGCAATGTGCGATGTCTCTTTGTCCGCAAGGGAGACTAAACCCCGTTTTGTGGAGTTTCGACTCAATTTGTGATGGGGTAGCAACCCATGGTCTTCGGGCCGTTTGTGGAGCTTCGGCTCAATTTGTGATGGTTAGCGACCATGGAATTAGCGTTCCGTTTGTGATACACGTGTTGGTGAGCTTTATGCTCCCGTTTGTGATAGGCCTCCCCCCTTTGTGATTTCTGGATTTCTTGTGTAGATTTCTAGAATTTGTGTTTCACCAATTTTTCGTGATTTCCATTGATAAGTCTTATCAATATTTGTGCATTGGTGAATTTGTGTGTCATTGGCTTTTGTGATTGACATTGATATTAATGTCAATATTTGTGCATTGGTGAATTTGTGTGTCATTGACTTTTGTGATTGACATTGATATTAATGTCAATATTTGTGCATTGGTGAATTTGTGTGTCATTGACTTTTGTGATTGACGTTGATATTATCGTCAATATTTGTGGTTTGGTGAACGAAATAAGGAGTATGACATTTCTTTGATTCTTGTGTAGACTTGGTGATATTGATTAATCTCTTGTTGATTTTCAGTTACTTATATATATCACAGCTTGGCATAGTGATTATTATGTGTTTAGTCATATCTCTTATTTTATATCACTTCATCTGATATTTATAGCTAGACTGATCCGTTTATTATTTTCTTCTTAAATAATACTCGGGTCAGACTGAGATTTTACAGGTGCTTCTGCTTGACTCCTTATAGGACTATCATCCCGAATTTTGGCAAACTACTTAGATTAGTAGTTTATTTTGTTGTATACATTTGAGATACAGACTCTATGATGTATACTTATTCTTTTGTCTAGCACGTGTTGCTACTCTTTGTATTATTGTGGATCTTTTTGGACCACTACTCTGATGTACACTTCCCAGTGTTATATTCATATCTATTTCCGCCTTTGTGATATGAATTGTCATGTGACTGATTTATGTTATGTTTATTTCTATATTTGTTTCCGAAGATATTATAGCCACTGTGTAGTAGCTTTGAGTTTGTGTCGGCATGTCGGATTTCCTCTTGAGATGAAAAGTTATATTTTTATCTGGCATATCGGTACTCGCACAAAGCAATTATACAGATGGTCGCTCCTCAACAGCCTTATTCTCCGTGCTAGTTGACAGCATTCACAGTAGTGTTCTTGGCTAGCGTGGGTATAGAGGTGGGGCGTCACAGCTTGGTATCAGAGCCAAACTTCGGAACAATGTAGAATAATTTAACAAGGATCATCGTCCTAAGTCCATCTTAGGAGTCGTGCTTTAGGATTTTATTCGGGTCTTCGTACCGTCCTATCCTATTTTCTTTTATGATTCCTTGTTTTATCAATCAAGTTTGATTGAAATTTATTCTGAGAATAACTTTTTCCTCTTCTTTCTTTCTTTCTTAAAGAAGAGAAATGGTTAGACCTGGCCGTCCCAGCGTCGGTCAATCTAATGCTACTCCTCAGGATGGAGTATTTATGTCTGCCCAGCAGCTTCTAGATCTTGTTAAGAACGCTCAAGCAGCCGGTCCCAATCCAGAGCCTACTCATCCTAGATCCGGTTTTGCACGCTTGTGCAGAGACTACACCGATTTGGGTGGAGGCCATTCAAGGGATCCGAGAGTGTTATTGAAATTCAATCTTGGCTCAAATCATGTGATCGCATCTTTTCTCGCATGAACCTTATTGACCTTCATCGAGTCCAAGTAGCTTCTAGCATGCTCCAAGAAAGAGCATTGGATTGGTATGAGCTTTTAATTTCTGAAATCATTGAGGCAGATCTCACTTAGGAGCAATTCCGGGAAAGATTCGAATCGAAATTTGTGCCGGAGGCTGTAAAAGTAACTTTAGCCCGGCGTTTCATAGACCTTGTTCAAGGTGAATCTTCTGTGACGGACTACGTCGCATCTTTCGAATCTCTCTCTAAGTACGGGGTTGAGTATATTAACACCTCAATGAAGAAAAATCAGAGATTCGTCTATGGCTTGAATAAGAATCTTAAGAAGCCATTACTTCTGAAACTTGAGGTTTCATTTGATCAGCTTATTGATATCGCTCTTCGTCTTGAAGAGGCCGATAATGAAGGTGATGTTGAAGTTGTGCGTGCCCAACGGAACTTCGACAATAGCTTGAAGAGGCCTATCAAATTCAAGGGCCCCGATTCTAATAAGAAAGGGAAGCAACAAACTCCGGTAGCAAAGACTCCTACCTCTAGTAGTGGACAATGCTACAATTGTGGTTCAACAGACCACCAAGTAAAGGAGTGCCTGAAACCCCTCTTTTGCCGTTATTGCAAAGGTTCGGGTCATCTTTTATCTTCGTGTCCTAAGCTTCCAAGCAAGTGAGAAGGAAAGCTGCAACTTTTGGTCAAGGTATTTTCATTCAATCCTCGATGGCATTGTTTTAATTCGTGAACTTTCTATTTGAGTTCTTTTTGATATGGGTTTCATCTCATTATTTTTATATCAAAAGAACTTGTCGATTCTTTTCTTTGAATATTTTGGGCTTGTTGACTTCATTGAGAATTGCGAATCCGGATGGTAGATCCGCAACACTCAATTCGCTTTTATTTGATGTCGAAATTATTTTATGTGATTTATCTTTCCGAGCCGATATTTTTACTTAGGCTTCGGAATTGATTTTTGTAAGGATTGGCTTAATCGTTGTGAAGCTCATATCTTATTTTCCGTATGGACTATTCATCTTCGACATTTTCAATCTGTTAAGCAGATTTCTATTTTTCCTTTGTGATTTTGATTCCAATTTGGTGGAATCATTTTATTACTTAAGCCCAATTATAAGGAAAGTGTTGTTTCTCTTATCTAAATAATTTGTGAAACTTTTCCCGTATTTTTTGAGCTTGTCTTAGGATCATCACCTAAGCAATATCTTTTGTGTAGTGTTAAGGTCTTTTCAGTTTGACTTTACCACCGGTTTTCATTTGCTACAAGTTGCGGAAGTTAGCATTTCACTTATCGCATTCTGCCCTTGTTATGATTCCTATGAATGAATTATTATGTCATTCAATTTGTCCAGCTTGTTTCATCCGTTTTATAAATCCAATATTCTATGAAAATTTCGATGAGATTATTCTTATTTATGGATTTTGGATGGAAATAGAAATTTAAAATTTTGCAAATCTTTTTCATAAGATTTAATTATAAGTGCAATTTGATTTTGCTCTTAAAACGAGCAAAGAATATTCTTAAAACATTTTAAGAGATTTATTTATCCTATAAAAGATGATTTTGTGATTGTATTGCCGGTTGAGTGCTTTAAGAATTTTGGTCGATGCGCTTGATCAACGTTATCGATAGGAATTTCCTAAACGCTTTGATGAATCAGTCAGACACGATATATTAACTTGTAAAATGTAAATTCTTCTAGAAATAATTTTTACATTGAAATAAATGTAATTTTGGAAGTTTTAACTTTTCGGGAAAGAGAATTATTTAAAAGAAGTTCTTTCTTTTCGATACTCTTATTCTTTCTTGTGATTCCTGAAGGGGAACCAAGACTTTGCTATTTGTACCGATACTAGTCGTATTGGTTTGGATGCCATTCTCTTGCCATAGAGAACGTGCTATCTCTTGTGCTTCTAAATCATTATAGCTTATCGAGACTAGATATGCCACTCATGAGCTAGTGTTCGTGGCTATTGTTTTTACTTTTGGAATTTGGCATCATCATTTTTGGATGAGAAATTTGTTCTCTACCTCGATCATAAATCTTTGGAATATTTATGTTCTCTTAAGGAACTGCATGTTGACTCGAGTTCCTAGCTTCCTATGATCTTGATATTCTTTTTTTTTTATTCCTGGAGGGGAAATCGCGTTGCCAATGCGCTTTGTCGTAAGCAACAAGTGGTTGATTCTTTGATGTTGTCTGAATAGAATTATTTTTCTATCAAGTTCATCGGATGTTTTGGTATACTTCGTTTTATTGAGCTTTATCTCATTCCTTTTAAGGACTAGCGTCCGATGTCCTTTTGTTGTGTTCGGTTCATTGGACGTACCGTTTTTGTACTACGTCGGTGTTCCGAAAATCATTCGGGCTTCGGTTCATTGGACGTACCGTTTTTGTACTGCGTCAGTGTTCCGAATTATTTGGGTTTTGATTCATCGGATGTACCGTTTGTACTACATCGATGTCTTTTCTTTTGATTCATCGGATGTACCGTTGTACTACATTGATGTCTTTGCTTTTGATTCATCGGATGTACCGTTTGTACTACATCGATGTCTTTTCTTTTGATTCATCGGATGTACCGTTGTACTACATCGATGTCTTTGCTTTTGATTCATCGGATGTACCGTTGTACTACATCAATGTCTTTGCTATTCGATTCATCGGATGTACCGTTGTACTACATCGATGTCTTTGCTTTTGATTCATCGGATGTACCGTTTGTACTACATCGATGTCTTTCCATTTGATTCATCGGATGTACCGTTTGTACTACATCGATGTCTTTTCTTTTGATTCATCGGATGTACCATTGTACTACATCGATGTTTTTGCTTTTGATTCATCGGATGTACCGTTTGTACTACATCGATGTCTTTTCTTTTGATTCATCGGATGTACCGTTGTACTACATCGATGTTTTTGCTTTTGATTCATCGGATGTACCGTTTGTACTACATCGATGTCTTTTCTTTTGATTCATCGGATGTATCGTTGTACTACATCGATGTCTTTGCCTTTGATTCATCGGATGTACCGTTGTACTACATCGATGTCTTTTCTATTTGATTCATCGGATGTACCGTTGTACTACATCGATGTCTTTCCTTTTGATTCATCGGATGTACCGTTGTACTACATCGATGTCTTTGCTATTCGATTCATCGGATGTACCGTTGTACTACATCGATGTCTTTGCTATTTGATTCATCGGATGTACCGTTTGTACTACATCGATGTCTTTGCTTGGGTTCATTGGCCGTACCGTTTTTGTACTACGCTGATGTCCCAAATTGTTTGAGTTTCTAGTTTTTCGGGCGTACCGTTTTTGTACTACGCCATTGCACCGGCACAATTTTCTGCTATTCTTGACGTTCCCCACGTCTTTTATCTACGGGAATGCCTTAGGGATTCCGGTTTTCATTCTTGAGCCCGGTGTTATTGTGGAAATTGAAGTTTCACCATATTTCTTGCTAACTCTTTTGTGCACTTTAGGGTGAACTTCCTATTTCAAATTTTCTTTTGTGTTAATATGCTTCTATGGTTGTTACTTCTTATATTTCCTTCTTACTTATTGCGAGGATGCAATTTCTTTAAGGAGGGGAGTCTGTAACAACCCGCATATTTATCGATTTTATATTTAAATATTTTATTTAAATATTTTATCGTTCGTCGGATTTTGGTCCGAAAACCTACTTTTTGCATACGGTCGAATTAGGACTCAAGACCACCTCCATTGAGTTCAAAATGACGTTTGCGACCTTTTTGAGTATAATCTTCGATATGTTTGGAGAAAGTTGAATTTTGCTACTTTTTGCTTAGGGTTTTGGTTTGGGCTGAGCCCACTTATGTATTCAGTCCCAACCCACTCCCACTCTTCATTTCTAATTCCTAACTCTTCAAGCTTTCAACAATGGTGGAAGAGAAAAAGAATTTGAAATTCCTAAGCCCTAGTTTCCATTAGCAAATCCATCTCCTTGCTCCAAACTCAAGTGAACCCATTGGTAAGCATCTCCTTCTTCTTCCCAAACTCTTTCTCCATTCAATTTCAGAAATTTCCTAAACCTAATTTTGGGAATGTTTCTCTTTTAAGCTTAGATTCAAGCTTCTAGTGTTGAGATTGAAGAGTGCTTGCTCTTGCCATTGCTTTCAAGCTTCATCTTCATAAACTTAGTTCAAAGGTGAGATTTTTATCTTAAATCTATGACTATAATTATCTTTGGTTGTTGGGTATGAATTCCTAACACTTCTTCATGTGCATTTTCTCTTGATTTGGATTGGTTTTGTGAATACTCCAATTTTTGGGTTTTTAAGTCAAATTTGTGTGGAATCCTTTTATGGATGTTTGATCATGCTTTTAGTAATGCACCGAGGAGCATATAGGGCCGGGTTGCCGATTGGCATGAACCCTTAGAGCCATTGTTCGTCCGGTTGCATTTTGGAAGAGTTTGCTCTTCATTAGAATAAGACTGAAAAACAGCCCAGGCATGATTCAGTCGACTGAAAACTCTGTTCAGTCGACTGAAACTGGAACCCGAGAGTTTCCAGGCATGATTCAGTCGACTGAAAAATTCCGCACAGTTGACTGAACCTGGAAACAGAAAGTTTCCTGAACTTGGAAAATTTCCAGGTACAGGGTCAGTCGACTGAAAATTCTGTTCAGTCGACTTAACCTGCTGTTTGAGTCCAATTTGCCTTTTTGGATTGAATTTCCAATTTAAATTGATTCGTGATGATCCTATTTGTTGTTATCATTTATTATGACCTTGATGACTCATTTTTAGGGATTTTTGAATATCCATTTCGATGGATTCTTTATCGATTTCTTTGGATTTTATTCACATCTTCGTATGTGAATTTTAGTGATCGATTGTTCCTACAATCTTCTTTGTGATTTGTCACTTTAAAAATATAAAGGTTTTCTATACTAGTAGTAAATATCAAAACTCTTTCCTCAAACGATTTCAATACTATTTTAATACAAAATTCGTTTATAAAACCGTTTTCCAATCTATTAGTATCTATAAACCTTTACCTCACTCGTATGAGAAATCTAATTAAACGACTTAGTAAAACAAGTGGTATGAAACGCTTGCGTTCACTTTGTTGGTTAATTCTTAGACTTGTTCGATTGAAACTCTTGTGGCAATTTCCTAGTGGAAACTTACAGTTTGTTCGTAAATATTTAAGTTAACCAAGTGGTTATGGGACATGAAGCTAAACTCATATATTTACTAGCTTAGTGTAATTGACACTTCTCGTTGATCATGACGATCATCTTTGTGATTTAGACTAGCAATGTGCGATGTCTCTTTGTCTGCGAGGGAGACTAAACCCCATTTTGTGGAGTTTCGACTCAATTTGTGATGGGGTAGCAACCCATGGTCTTCGGGCCGTTTGTGGAGCTTCGGCTCAATTTGTGATGGTTAGCGACCATGGAATTAGCGTTCCGTTTGTGATACACGTGTTGGTGAGCTTTATGCTCCCGTTTGTGATAGGCCTCCCCCCTTTGTGATTTCTGGATTTCTTGTGTAGATTTCTAGAATTTGTGTTTCACCAATTTTTCGTGATTTCCATTGATAAGTCTTATCAATATTTGTGCATTGGTGAATTTGTGTGTCATTGACTTTTGTGATTGACATTGATATTAATGTCAATATTTGTGCATTGGTGAATTTGTGTGTCATTGACTTTTGTGATTGACATTGATATTAATGTCAATATTTGTGCATTAGTGAATTTGTGTGTCATTGACTTTTGTGATTGACGTTGATATTATCGTCAATATTTGTGGTTTGGTGAACGAAATAAGGAGTATGACATTTCTTTGATTCTTGTGTAGACTTGGTGATATTGATTAATCTCTTGTTGATTTTCAGTTACTTATATATATCACAGCTTGGCATAGTGATTGTTATGTGTTTAGTCATATCTCTTATTTTATATCACATCATCTGATATTTATAGCTAGACTGATCCGTTTATTATTTTCTTCTTAAATAATACTCGGTTCAGACTGAGAT
Organism: Allium cepa; assembly: GCA_030765085.1. Lineage (NCBI taxonomy): Eukaryota > Viridiplantae > Streptophyta > Magnoliopsida > Asparagales > Amaryllidaceae > Allium > Allium cepa. Next base: position 179,248,824 of record CM060946.1, read on the forward strand.
TTTACAGGTGCTTCTGCTTGACTCCTTATCGGACTATCATCCCGACTTTTGGCGAACTACTTAGATTAGTAGTTTATTTTGTTGTATACATTTGAGGTACAGACTCTATGATGTATACTTATTCTTTTGTCTACCACGTGTTGCTACTCTTTGTATTATTGTGGATCTTTTTAGACCACTACTCTGATGTACACTTCCTAGTGTTATATTCATATCTATTTCCGCCTTTGTGATATGAATTGTCCTGTGACTGATTTATGTTATGTTTATTTCTATATTTGTTTCCGAAGATATTATAGCCACTGTGTAGTAGCTTTGAGTTTGTGTCGGTATGTCGGATTTCCTCTTGAGATGAAAAGTTATATTTTTATCTGGCATATCGGTACTCGCACAAAGCAATTATACAGATGGTCGCTCCTCAACAGCCTTATTCTCCGTGCTAGTTGACAGCATTCACATTAGTGTTCTTGGCTAGCGTGGGTATAGAGGTGGGACGTCACACTTCTGGTGGCTAAATACGGCTATATTAATTGTATTTAAAATATCAGATGCACTAGAATATGAAAAAATCACAAATTTCAAAACAATATTTTTTTTCCATTACATTGGAAAGCACATGTTCCATATTCATATTAATAATCCCAAAATGTTTCCCAGGCAATGATCAAATATACTTATTACAAGATACGCCAAGAGCGACATATGAAAAAGCCCCTTGGATGATCAAAGTCATAACTAACTTACTACACTACATAAATAAATAACAAACAAGAACTACAACTCCTAAATAGCTATCCGTCAGCCTCCTACTCACCCTCCTTAGCTTTATTCGTCATCCTACTAAAAGCCTGAAAAGCCTCAACTCTCAGCCTGCTCAAATCAATTTTGAGCACCCGAGATTTTGAGGGAAAAAACACAAACTTCAAGTCAGACATAAAGCCTAGTGTGAATAATACTATACATCATGGTTATTAATGTTAAGTGAGACCACGCCGCTTAATGGAACGGGTTTGGCCTCAGTAACATTCTTTTAAAATGTATCTTTTGCAAATCTTTTTCCGAATTCAAAACTGGTTAATACTGTAAAGCATCATTATGTAAACATGCCTATCAGGTAATAAAAGAACTATTTGTTCGAACCCTTTAGTTTTATTTGGCTAACTATTAACCTTTGGTACCAGACAATATATCAAAATTTACCTAACATCTATTAGATACTCCTCTTCTGGACGGTCTGTTCTTAACTATTTGTTAAATACTTCTCTTCTGGACGATCTATCCCTAACTTAACATCTCCCATGGTCACCTGATCCTAATGGTTTTGCGGGCTCACCAATAACCTATTTGTATACGAACATATATTCCCTTCTGTGTGTAATGATAATTTTAGTCTTACCTATGACAAAGCCCTACACATTTGAATTTTGGACTAAATTAGCTGGGGCCAATAGCTAATGTATAGGGTGTGACCCTATACCGGTCCCATCTGGTATTCTAATATTTGAGTCATTTTATTTAGGGATCCCTTCCCATAATTTTTCCTTGAAAACCTATTCTAAATGATTTAAAACTTTTAAATCAAACTCACACAAGGAAAATACATATGCCATATCTTCACCTAAGATCACCTTGCCATGTTATATACAGATAATTAACTTAAACTTTAGTTAATGAAAACATTTAAACACTTGAAAGTACCTTTTTGATTTTATTGAAAGTACCCATTTCAAAACTCATTGAAATCATCTCCTTCGAAACCAAGTAAAACCCTTTATTTATCTTAGGTCGAAAGGCCAAAACTTCCCTTTCGAAACTTTTGAAAACCTTCCTTTCGAAAGCTTTAAAACCTAAGACATCATATCTTAAAACAATTCAAAACATTTTCAAACCCTTAGAAAAACCTTTCCTTTCAACCCTTTCGAAACCATCAGAAAACATTACCTTTCGACTCCTTCGAAACCCTTGTAGGAACCACCCCTTTGAAACCTTTCTTAAAAGCCTTTCGGAAGTATCAAAACTTTATAAACTCAAACCTTTTGAAAGTGCTTGGGTTTAATTTAAAACAAGTGGAAAAAACAACTTTCAAAACCATTTAAACCTTCTCTTTTGAAAATTTTGGATTATTCCTCAGTAGAATAAAAGGGCCTATAAAACCATTTAAGTTGAAATCCAACCTTTCGAAAGAATTCCTAAGTAAGGAAGTGATGGCGTCGAAATCACCCTTCCAAAAAGCATTAGAGAAGTGGATAATTTTGAAATCGAAGTATACCTTTCAAAACCATTGACGTCGAAAGGTAGAAATGCGGCAGCTAGTGGTTTCAACCCCTTCGAAAGTAATTAAACCAAAGAGCACAACTCATTCGAAACCTTTTCTTTAAAAACATTTGACATAGTCGCAAGCCAACCGCATCGAATGCTATCCCTTTGAAACCAAAGCAGGCACTATTTTAATTTAAAACAGAAGCATACTCCAACCCCTTCGGAACCCAACATTTCGACTACGTGCCCTCTGCCTCTGTCCAATACGCTACATATGAAGCAACTTGATAACGTGTGCATTGGTTTCGAAAGCATGTGGCAAATCATCATAGTTGGAACCCCTTGTAGCGAAAGTAGCCGAACATACTAAAAACATATTTTTTTAACTTAAAAGAGAATCACTTTTCAGCTAACTTGCTAATACTTTTCGAATTTTCATTGATTGCTAATTACCCTTTTCAAAAGTGCTGCCAATATTTTGAGTTAAACAATAATTTTATTTTACAAAATAACTCTTCTCCTTGGTTAAATATATAAAATATTTAAGTTCTATAGCTTAAATAATTTTATATATTCATCAAAACATTAGGAAAATTATATAAAAATTCCAAATAATCATATTAATTATGTTTTCTAACATTTATAAGTCTCATACCCAAATAATTAATTTTTTAACCGCAAATAATTTATAACTCAAAATCATTTTCTCCACTTGAAAATTAATTTAAAATTCACATTAATTTAGAAAATTATGAAAATTGAAACCCGTCTTTAAAATATTATTTTTGATAAATATTTAAATTTGCATGGGATTTAAATGTCATTTAATAGGTTTTTTATATCAAAAAATATCATAAAAATCAATGTGAACATGCATAAATCATCAACAAGCATATATAAACTTTTAGTCATTCAAAACATGGCATAATCATGCAAAAGCGCTTCGGAATATCCTTAAAATCGAAAACCATAGGAAAAGTGAGATGTAGTAATTATTCACCTTAGCTTTGTGATTAAAATTATGGGATTTGAACTGAATTCGATGTTGATTAAGCTTCCCCTTTTATCTTTCTTTTTCTTACTCTTGAAAATGGTGGTCGGCCTCTCCTTAGTTTCAATTTTTGTAAATGAAATGAAGTGACAACCCACAGCTAAGGGTTTAGAGTATTAGGGAGCCCTTTTCCTATTTTACCTTTACTTATTTCCTAACACATTTTATTCATGCTATCTCATTTTGATTTAGATTTTAACATGGCATGGCTACCCTTGATTATAATCAAATCTCAATCCATTAATCTTCTTAAATTATTTTATTTTATTTAATTGATTAGATATCCTAAATAAAGTTACTAAAATTTAAGGTCCGTACAGGTCATTACAGTTTGGTATCAGAGATGTGGCAAAACATTATATCATATAATATTACGGATTTAGACTTAGATGATTTAGAGTCCTGTCCCTTGGGGTGTATGGTAGATAATTATATTAATTACCTAATTAGGGATGGAAATATAAAATTATTATGAGGATAATCATTTGGGGCACAATTTGATTTATTAAATTTTAATTGATTAATTGTAATATGTGACAGTTAAAACTTTTAGAAATTAATAAGTAAAATATTTTAGAGTTTAGAAAATTTTGAAATTAAATTGGAATGAATTATATTAAAGTGAGCTATTTTCTTTTAATATAAAATTTGGGAAATTTGAGCAAATAAGTTTAATAATCAAATCATCGAGGTATAATTAGAGCTGCACAACCGAATTTCAGACATTGAATTGTTCCGCTGTAAGTGATTATGTATGTTTTAGTTGATTGGTTGTTAGGAATTGATTGCTTAGTTGCATTTATTTAAAATTAGATGCATGGACATTAGTGATAATAAAATAAATGCATCTAAACTTGTGATTATCTATTATGTTGACTTATATGGACGTTGTTTAATGATTCTATCGATATGTAGGACGCCATGTTATCGATATGGGTTCCTAAGCATCGAACGTGACATTTTGACATAAGTAATAATTTAAAATATGGAAATTTAAGCATGGATTTCTTTCAATATGGAATATTTTGATGTCAGTCTAATTAACGTGTAATCATTAGTTGTTAATATCTTCTATATGATACAAATTTGATATTAAATAGTAATATGAGTTTTTGAAATAGATGTAGATATCAGAAGTTAAACAGATATCGTTTAAAAGATTGTAAATTGTTTGCTTAAGGAATATTAGTGAACTCGCTAATATTTCAAATATAAGTTACGTATCTCAGATTATATATTGCATTTTTTTCCCTACGAGATGCATCATCCTTGATATGAGATGTATATTATGTAATTATATACCTATTATAAATTTTCGAAACGCTAGCGGTGCAAATGAGACGTTGGCGAAATTTTCCGCAAATTTGAGGCATTAGAATTTTTTTGATAATTTTGAAAAAAAATTGCTAACTAAAATTTGATAGCAATGTTGTCATTTGGAATAATGTTAGTTGGGTGATTTTGGGAATGAAATTAGAAACATGTTAGAAAATAATTATTAAAGAAGAAATTTATATTATGGATTTTTTTCATTAATGGGAATTGTCGGGCATGCAATTTTCTTTCAGAGGGGAGTCTGTAACAACCTAGTTGTTAGTTACCTAATTAATTAAGTTAAATTGTGGATAATTAATTTATAATTATGGTTTCTAAAATTTTGTCAAGTTTTGTGAATTATTGAATTAATTTAATTAAGAAATGAGTGTAACATCCCTCTACTTGGAGGCCCAAAACTAACGACTACGGATGCTGCAGTAATCCATAGTTATTAATTCTTGGTGACTAAATATGACAGTGCTGGATACATTGATACACAGATCACAAAAATATGGAAAATTTTAACAATTCAAAAATGTATTTTCGCATTCAGATCAAAACATTTGATGTTCACTACATAATCCCAAAAACGTATCCATTTTGAGCAAAATATAACTATTACAAGTACGCCAAGAGCAGCATATGAAGATGCCCCTTGGTTGTTCAAAGTATATAGTAAGGCTAATAAATCTACCTTTACATCCAAATACAAAGCTAGAAAAAAAAAACTCTAAATAACTACTACCTCCTGTACGCCTCCGAAAGCTTTATTCATCTAAAAAGAGAACCTGAAGACCCTAAACCTCAAACTACTAAAAGTCAATTGAGCACTCGAGAAATAAGGGGAAAAACTTCGAGTCAGACATAAAGCCTAGTATAAAAAATAATTGAACATCTCAATCCTTTTAGATATTTAGTGAGACCACGCCACTTAGTGGAATGGCTTTTTCCTTCAGTAGTGTCCTAAAACCTTTATAAAACCATATTCTGTGCTCCTACATCAACAATGGTTAAAACATACATTTTCAAAATATTACGATGATATGTATACTTGAAAACAATTAGGATATCCCATCCCACATTAGTTAGACTAACCATTTAAGTTTTAACTGACTATCTGTCTTATATTTTCAAGGAATACCCATCCCATTTTAGACTTTATTTGCATCAAAGAGGAACTATCCATCCCATATTCATTTTACTTAAGCTGATGCGTATTGTCCATCTCACATCCCATAGTTTTCTTATGATGACTATGAACCCTTCTTTAATCATATGGAGACAATCTATCCCCGACATGATGATGACTATCCATTAAACATCGCATAGTTTTCCTTGGATAACTATGAACCCTTATTTAATCATATGGAGACTATCCAACCCCGACATGATGTTGACTATCTATCAAACATCCCGTAGTTTTCCTATGATAATTATGAACCCATCACTTGGCCACTTAACCCATGTTACCCACATGATTTTTGTTTTCCCATGCTATCCACATGATTAACCTATTTCCATTAGTTTTCATAATTTAGGTTATATTCATTATAATTTACATTGGTATCCCACTGATCGTGTCAAAACATATAAGTGTTGTTATCCCAAACTATTGCGCTGAACTCATTAAACACACCCCGGTGTTCCCAAGGTTAAACAACATTTATTATGTAAGGTTACCTACCATACATATCGAAAATCAAGAGTCGTATAAATATACCCTTTCGAAAGTATAAGAGCCGGTTAAAAGAATTTTTTTTACTATCCCTTTGATAATATCCCCTTCGAAAGCTTTTCTTGCGACCCCTTTGAAAGCATAAAACATATATTTTAAATCAATAGGATCCGGCCTTTATAATACTTTAAAGCACCTCTTCGAAACCTTTTGGCTATGTTAAAGTATTATTACATAAGGGTAGAAGCATATCTTCGATCCCACTTGAAAGCACCCTTTTGAAACCAATGAAGGTTGCCCTTCGAAACCATTGAAAATCCACCTTTCGAAAACATTTGGTTTACACTTAACATGTTACTTTTGGTCAAAGTGAAAATAGGTGAAAGCATCTCTTTCGAAACCACTCTTTATTATATAAAATATCGGGGAAATTTTATGGTGTCGAAGCCATCTTTTCGAAACAATTGAAACATCTGGGAAAACAATTGAAGCTTGGCTTCCAAACCCCTTTCGAAACAATTGTCTTCGACCTCTTTGAAAGCTTTAGGAAGCGGCCTGTATTTTAAAAAAAACAATTGGACCTTTCGACAACATTGATGCCTTTGATGCCAACGGAAGGTTACAAATTCTTATAAGGGTTTCAACATGGCCGACAAATAACCCCACAAAAGCTTTGAACAATGACCATGTAACCTCTTCGGAAGCTAATTCTTTAAAACAAAGGCATCAACTTTCTTTCAAAATCCTCCTTGAAATACCTTTTCGAAAACATAGCGTCCGACTATGTCGAAAGACCTTTTATAAATTATCCTTTAGAACATAGCTTTTTATTGTGTCGAAAACCTTTTAAAAATATGCAAGTGATTTTCTTTTCAAACCAAATAACCACGGAACCCACTCCTTCGAAAGCAACCCTTCGACACCCTACCTTCCGCCTTGGTCCAATTCACTATATACTACCTGAATGATACCATGTGTATTGTTTTCGACCACGATGGTTTCAATGAGGTTGGAAGGTCCTTCTAGAGAAGGTGGACCCCTTTTTTCCGAGAAAAATCTGGTTTTACCAAACTAAGTAAACTTTTTGTAACAACCTTGCCTACGTAAACATCTGATTGGCTTTTACAAACTTTTGAATAATTTGGTTAATATTTGCTGCATTTCCTTAAATTTAAAATCATGATAATTTTTAAAAAATAAGCCCTTCATATTATCAAAACAATCAAATACATTTAGGTCCTCCCTTAGAAATAATTTAATTTCCATAAATCATTTAGTAAAAATCCCTAAAAATTCCAAAAATTCTCTTTAATAATGTTATCGAACATATCAAAATTTAGACCCAAATTATTAATATATTTTCTAACATAAATTTATAAACCCAACTAACCATAATTTCCTTTGAAAATTCATAACTAATTCTCCATGGCTTGAAAAATTATGAAAATTAAAATCCAAGTCCAAAATCATGTTTTCTTTAACACCAAATTTTCCCATGGCATTTAAAAATCATTAAGTCTCATTTTTACCTTAAAACCGTGTATATCTTCTTTTAAACAACCTTGTTTAAACCACATAAATCATAGATTAAGTATATCATCATACAATATATATCTTAAAAATAGATTTACCATTAAATCCGAAACCATATTATTATAAAATCAAAATAGAGATGTAGAAGTTATTATTCACCTTAGATTGGATAAGAAAATTGATGATTGATTGAGACTGGTTTCTTCTAGCTTGAATCCTAAGTTCTACTTTGATTTTCTCTTCTCCTTAATCTTCTTAATGGCCGGCCTTGCTTCCTACGGTTATAAAATTTGTTTGATATAAAATGAACGTTTATGACTAATAAAAATAATATAAGGGTGGAAAATATGGGTAGCTATTTACCCTGATGCTCTTATGTTCAATTACTTAACCATTTACAAGTTCATTTGTTTAAATAAGCACGCCACTTAGTTTATTAATCATCCTCAATCTCCTTATCTACCTTATTATATTTAATTTATTCCAATTAAATCTCTTGAATAATACCATTATTAAAATTAGGGGTGTTATAGGCTCCCCTCCATAAAAGAATTTCATCCTCGAAATTTAGTAAGGACTAACTAGCAACCATAACAATCCTTTGTAACATCTCCTAACAATCGTACTAGCCTATTCGACTAGCAACCCTCTATGTAAACATAATATAGACATACCATGTAACGACCTTCTTTTTCGAACCATTCACATCCGCACATGTCAGACTTGAATTGCTCAAAACAACAGATTGTTGATTTTATATTTGGTAAAACTCAGCATATACAGTAAATAAATCAATCATAAAATCACAGACATAGAGTAATATAACAGTAAGCAGCGGAATAGATAAATAGTAGTTCATGAAGCTACTATATAAACAACAGAGTTTGAAATAAAATACAATAGAATATCTCAAATACAATGTAGTCTCGAATACAAATAGATGAAAAGTCTGACAAACAACTGGATGGCTGGAAGCTGAATAGATATAGATGGATCTCCAAGTGAAGCTCTAACTCCAAAGGTGAGTCTCAAGGGCTGTGTCACTCAGTCTGACCCGAGCGTGAAGAAAAACATAAAACAAAAACACTTGAGTCATGATTAACATTCTTATATTAATAAATTCAACTCAAGTGAAATGTCAGCTGAAATATAAGTAACTTAAAGGATGTTTTGGATTTCCATCCTCTAAGGATCCATGGAACTATCTATTATGTAGTAATATACGCTATAATAATATGTCTATAGTAAAGTAAACTATTAAAATGGCAATAAGGAATTACCCATGTCCCCCTTAACACATTTTATATAATGTCATAGTCTACACAGATACTGTAAAGTCCACTCGCAAGTGGGCTATCAGGGAGCACTCTATAGATATGACACAAAACAAACTCGTAGAAGGCACGATAGGGCATGTGACAAGGCACGCGATGCAATGCCAGGGTAGATATATCGTTTGTTATCCGGACTGGTGGTAACATGTAGCAGCTACTACCGCGCACCCCGAGACACACTTCAAAATCTAAAGTGCTATCACGACCCGAATTTCAACGTTCGAAATTCGACACCCGTACTTCACTCGTACATGAATGCCGTAGATTCAACCGTTAAAATTTGACTCGTGCCGGAGCTTATAACACATCAAGTACAATATAGCGGAAGAAATGAATAATACATTTGATGTACAACATTTGATACAATATTCAGAAACAACGATGATACAATAGAATGATACAACTGAATATCAACACTATCAGAGATACAAGGAAAAGAAGCGGAAAGATAATGTCTTCAATAGAATACATCTCCAAAATGAAACTGCAACACCATCTCCAAGATTAAATATGGCTCGAACAACCATCAAGTTGCACCAAGGTAAGCAAGGTCAGCCATGAAAGCTGGAGTGTAGAAAATGCGATCCACCAATCCAAAAGGCTTGGAAGGCTATGGAATTAATTCTTATTATTTGACTATCTGAAAAACCTAACTCTAGACCGCCCGTATGGAAAATAGTGGGCAACTAGAGTTTAGGAAAGGAATAATAAACTCCAAGTTAGTCATGGGACTGGTGTGAGCAAACAAAACGGTTTTATCTTTAAAACAAACAAAAGAATTTAGATTGAAATCCGCAATGCATTTTTTTGGAAAATGAAACTACCATAAGGCCTCCCGGCACACACACAATGCAATTGCACACATGTGGGAGATTTCTCCTTATGATAGTCAAATATGCTTACTACGCAAAATCATTCTTTTATATTATTGTTAGTGCATAATGGAAAACATTTCGAAAGTATAATATTAATCTTAACCAGCATAGGTACCATTATATTATGCCAGCTATAGCTACCATTTTAAATGGCAGGTTCTACAACTAAAACCGTATAAGGCGCGTATTGTTTTGTTTGGATTTTCCAACAAATGGTCAGGCTAAGGAACTTCCTATTGCCACATGGAAACGCCTCTGGAGGGACGCCCCGAGAACCTACCCGGATCTCTGCCAACACAAGGCCGGTTAGCCCCTTCCCGGGAAGTAAAACCTAAGGTATGCCACCCCTGGTCCATTGGGACCTTTATACGAGTATCCTCTACACCAGCAACATCACACAATAATAAATATACTACAGTTCGCACATGAGTAAGTATCTGGGATCCATACCATGGTACTACCGTTTTCCAGAAGGAATGGACATACCCTAGGGGAGCCACCCCTGAAACCTTGCCGCATCCTTCCTGTTTCGACCATTACCGGTTTTTGAGGCTCGATGAGGTCTCGTCCACAATGCTACGCTTTTTCACAAAGCCATGCTTTGATCACAAATGATCAACAAATGATCATCAACACACAACAGCACTTAGCATGCCACACTACCAAATTGGGAGTATATCACTGATAACCTTCAACTACATAACCTCTGGGCTCGTACGTCTCAGAGAAGAGTGTTAAGCTAAGAGAATAAATTCTCCGCCACCAACATATATGTATTTGAAAGAAATCTTCTTTATATCTCAAAGTGTAGTGTCAGACATACAACCATACAAGTCTGTTCCGGGTTCGAACAGAACCAAAGGCACTTCCGAAGAAGCCCTTGCAATCCGGGTATTCACAATCCCGATTGGACTTCCCATCACTTAGGAAATCTCTATACCGGCGTGACTCAGTGCAGAGACAATCGACGGGTTATCCTTTCATTCTTGAAAATACCCGGTCTTCACCATCGGTCTTCAAATGCTATCCATATCGACGTATCATTATTCGAAATGGGATGTATGACACAAGGTCCTCTCCCGGCTAAACCGAATAATGAGAGCAATATTTGAAAACATATGGATATGGATTTCAGTTAAGTCACAACTTATTATCCAAAACTTTTTTTAAATGGTATAAACAAATTACCATTTAAATCTTTTAACAAAAAGATTTATTCCATAAAGTTTACCAATTTTCCACAAAGGTTCATTCACGATTTTTTTCAGAACAATTTTATTTCAAAATTGGATTAACTTATCCAATCTTAAATTAAAGAGTTAATTCAAAACTTTCAAACCATTTCCAATTCAAATTTTTTTATATGAAAGATATACCATTTAAAATCCTCTTAGATTTCAAAACAAGGTTTAATAATCTTTCACAAAGTTAAAGCTGATTACATTTACATAATTTAAATCCATTCAAGTATAAATTTGTGTTTAAATTTAAATTCCCAAAATAATACCTTTTTTCTAAATGTTTAAAAAAACCCATATAAACACCTTTATAACTTGTATAATCTTTTTAGACCATAAATTCCAAATCGTTGATTTTGAATTCAAATATTGAGTTCAAATTTAAATCAAATTATTTAAATTTCAAAACTTAATTAAGTTATTTAAAATAACTTTTATTTTTGAAACTTATTTTCAAAAGCTTTCAATTCCAATTCCAAAACTATTTTGGATTCAAAAATTCAATTTTTAAAATTGTTAAAAATATGCGACTTAGCCGATTTCCTCGTGCAATCCATATTTGTGTGTGTATGGTGTAGTCTAGGGTTTTACACAATAGTGCAACATCATCAATCATCATATCACATATTTAAACACATCGATATTGATAAGCGGTATAATCTATAACGCTTATCGTTCATTTATAGATTCACAGATAAATAATATAAATTTACCATAGATAAATAAATTACATTCATCACAGATCACACTGAAACAATTCATAGCACAAAGCACAACATATCAGAAATATCAATCCAGTACACCATACTTGACAACTAACTTAAATTAATCAAATTGAACTCAATTAATTACAATGAGCAATTAATTGCTTAATTACTTTCATAAAGTAATTACACTTACACAATTTCATAAATGATTATCTTTAATTAATTAATCTAATCAATTTTTAAAATTAATCATATTAATTAATTATTAAAAAAAACCTTAGTTAATGACCTTCATTAACTAATAACAATTCTTTAATTTCTTTGCTAAGGAAATTATTCACATTAATCATTATTAATTAAAATTGACTAACCATTAATAACTCATTAATTAATCCCAATTACTTAATTAATTAAGTGTCAATTGTAACATAATTAGTTCCTAATTATAATTTAATTCATTCCTAATCATTAATTAACTTAAACCTTAATCAATAAATCTAAACCTTATATTTACTAATTAAATTGATACAAAACATTAATTATCTATTCTAATTAACTTAATAATTTACAAATCAAAAAGTTTCATTAACTTTAAGGAAATCTTATTCTTATTGATGATTTCATTTACAACTATGTTTGAAAACATTTATTTTAAGTTTATTTTTGGAACTTCATTTTAAATTTTCAAGTTTTAAAATGAATACCAATTGATCTTTAAATCAATTTTAAAACAAACTTTTAAAACCTTTAAATTACAAGTTAAAGTAATAATTTTGTTATGCAAGAAATTTAAAAGAGTTTGAAATCAAATTCCCTTTAAATACAAAATATTTAAACTTATTTAAAACATTTAAATTTATAAACTTTCTTTCATTTCAAAATCTGGAATCCAAATTTTGAACTTAAGTCCAAGTTACAAAATTTTGATTTAACTTGTCTCTTACAATTTCAAACCCGTTTTAAATTCAAATCCCTCTTTATTTCACTTACATACCTAAACACCTTTATTAAAACAATTTGAATTTAAAATTTAGTTATTTCCAAACCAAGATTCAAACTGACTTAAATTTATTATTAAACTTTGATTTAAGAACTTATTTTAAACTTTACTTTGAAATTTTAAATTCAGTTTTAAATTTAAAAAAAGGAACAGGTTTGTTTTAAAACCTGTACAAAATATTTACCCGAGCCCTACCATATTTGCTTCGAGCCAAAACTGGAGGCCTTCGAGAAAATGCTTGAATACTCGAGTCAAACTCGAGAACGTCCCCTGCCTACACCCAAACTACACAACATCATATCACCAGACGCCAATGCTCCGTGCACGTGTACGACGCCGCCGAGCACCTTCGGTCGTCATCACATCGTCGAGCAAGTCAACGACCACCCACGCACCATTTCCCGATCGTCAGAACGTCGCCATCCTCTCGAAGTCGAATCGAGCACAAAAACGAAACCTGGAAACATCATCAGGTTTCGCCATCAACCCTGGAAACTGCCACCGTTCTCACAACCTCGACCACCAGAAAATCAGCACCTCCGGCCATCCACTTGTCGACACTTCCTCTTCCACCTCCCAAAACCTCGCAACGCTCAATCAATTCCAGACGACGAACGAGGCCAAATACATAACCACGTCAAAACTAGGTTTAAAAACTACAAACGTTCGTCGCCGCCACCACGTTCAACTGCTCACCACCACAGTATTTTTCCCTGACCCGCCGTTCATCCCTTCATCACCATCCAAAGCCCCGACCATCACGAGACAGTAGATTGCCAGAAATCGATGGAAATACAATTTTTGATTAACTCGCAATATCTCATCATATACAATCTTAAAAATCATAATATAGTTTTTAAAATCATAAAATTGAAATACGAATCATATTGTAAAATAAAAACATGATTTCCAATAATTGATTTAATGCCTTGAGTTGTTTTCTTACTGTAAATTCATATTTTTATAATAAGTTCTTAATATAAATCCTTCAAATCATTTTTAACCTTAATGTTACAGTTTAACAATAAATTCTTATTTGGAGATCAAGGCCTATCATTGATTATATGAAGAGAAATGGAATTATTTTGGTGAATTATATGGTGAGCCTGTAACATAACAGAGCTTGTATCCATCTATACAGACATAATTATTTATATACAAGGTCAGTCACACTTAATCCCAGAAAAAAAAGTCATTCGTGCAAAAAAATTCTTATTATATCTCAATGACCGTCACAAGCATCAGGTAAATAAACAAATACGGGTTTTGAGTTAGAGGTTTGCTCGCATAAAACTATTTGAAACAGAGGACAATTCTTGTGTTGAAGGCTGCAGTTTTGAGTTTCCTGTAATCTTCCTGCTTTGTTGCTGAATAAAGTTCGGTTTGTAAAAATAATTATGTTTATATTTTTATGGAATGCTAAGTTTTTGCTGTACGAAATGAAACAAAGAGTAGATATAAATGTATTGAAAGAAAGGTGTTTATATAGGGGAAGGTATTTTCTGGTGTAAGCTTCTTTGTTTCTTTTCTTTTCTTTTGCTTTGACCAAAGATATTTTTGAAATGGAGGCTGAGACGATGTGGACACATTTCGGCTGAAATGATTTGTTTGTGTTGAGAATAGATAGAAATAAAAGCATATGCTTACCATTTGGTTTACATACTTATGCTATTTGATTTGTATGTACATTTTTTTATACATAGATATTTATTTAGCCTTCTATAACTAAATTTACAGCAAACATATTTGTCTTGTTTCATGTTTTCATGTTTATTTATTGTATTTTTTTTCTTTTCTCATTCTTGTATGTTCTTAGATTTTTATTTGTTTTATTATCTTGCCTATACTTGTTAAACATCTTATTATTTGAATTACACTTGTTAAATGACTTGTATTTCTCATGAATTAATAGCTTTTAAATAAATTTTATATCACATTTTTATCATTTTATAAATATATCTTCCTAATCATTATTATATACACATTATTTAAAAGAAAATGCTATTAAAAATAATTACCATTAATTAATTTACATAAAAAATAGTTTTTTAAAACCCAAATCATTTTTTTAAGTCATTTATTTAAATTTAAATTCAAATACAAATTCAATATTCAAATTCAAATTCTAAAGTCAAATTCAAATCAATTCAAAATTTATTCCAAAATTTACATTAGCTATTAATTTAAACTTAATTCAAAATTGGGATCGTTACAGGTGCACCCAGTCAAATCAAAAAAGCAGTAGAATGGTATCAAAGAAATGTGTCCGATAGGAGGAATGACCTCACTTGGCATGACGTGGCTCCTGTTTTAGCCACATCAAGCTGACTCACGAGAGTCAGGGCTACGTAAATACCATATAGAACAGTCACCAAACCATCCTACTTCATTCTGGAATCTCCATCACGTACGTTGTTGTTAAACTGGTTTTCGGTATTGGTAGAGTGTGACGCCCCACCTCTATACCCACGCTAGCCAAGAACACTCCGGAGAAGTGCTGTCAACTAGCACGGAGAATAAGGCTGTTGAGGAGCGACCATCCATGTAATTGCTTATCACACGGTGGCTATAAATAATCTTCGGAAACAAACATAGAAATAATCATATCACAAATCAGTCACAGATATCCATATCACAAAGGCGGAAGAAGATATGAATATATAACTAACACATGAAAGTGTACATCAGAGTAGTGGTCAATAAGATCCACGATAATACAAAAGAATAGCAACACGTGCTATACAAAAGAATACAACTATGAGTCTATATCTCAAGTGTATACAACAAAAACTGCTAATCTAAACAGTTAGCCAAAAGTCAGAGTGATGAATCCCTGGGAAGAAGTCAAGCAGAAGCACCTGTAACATCTCGGTCTGATCCGAGTATTATTTAAGAAAATAATAAACGGATCAGTCTAGCTATAAATATCAGATGACATGATATAACATAAAAGATATGGCATAAACATAAACATCCATAACGACATACCACTATAAGTATGTAAATAATGATCAACAGAAGATCAATCAATAAGAGATAATCAATATCACAAGAATCTTCTCAAAGATTCGAAGGGGGCATCATACCCTAAACTTGTACTCATAACAAGTCAATGACATAAATTCCAGAAATCAACACGAGAAATCCAGAAATCATAAAAAGGGAAAGAGGCCTATCACATGACGGTCCGAAGACCATGGGGAGCTACCCCACATGTGTGAGTGGAATCACACAGAATGAGGTCAAGACTAACCAAAAAGCAGAAAGGTATGTGTGAATGGAATCACACAAGTGGTGTCTAGTCTAACCTTGCAATGAAAGAGACATCGCGCAATTGCTAGTCTAATTCATAAAGCGATCATCAAGATCAACGAGAAGTGTCAATTACACTAAGCTAGTAAATATAGAAGTTTAGCTTCATGTCCCATAACCACTTGCTTAACTTAAATATTTACGAACAAACTGTAAATCTTCACTAATAAAATTGTCACAAGAGGTTCAATCGAACAAGTCCAAGAATTAACCGACGAAGTGAACGCAAGCGTTTCATACCACTTGTTTTACTAAGTCGTTTAATTAGATTTCTCATCCGAGTGAGGTAAAGGCTTGTATATACTAATAGATTGGAAAACGGTTTAAGAAAAGAGCTTTGTTATTAAAAATAGAGTTGAAATTGTTTGTTAAAAGAGTTTTGATATTTACTACTAGTATTGAAACCTTTATATTATAAAGTGACAAAACGCATAAGCAAGTGTAGAAACAATCAGTCACAAAGATCGCATACGGAGATGCGAATAAAATCCAAGGAAATCAGCTCAATATTTTTCAGATAAGATCCCCTACGGAGGGGGGGTCCAGGGGGGGTGGCAACCCCCCAAGGTGGGGGTGCGGGGGCAACGCCACCGCTTACGGGGTTCGACCTAGTGAAGACAAAATGAGGTCTAACGACCTAAGGGGAATAGGGTCGAGCGACCTATAAAACTCGCGACCTAAAAGTTAGCAAGGTCGAACGACCTATAGAGGCATAGGGTGCAGCGACCTAAAACATCGCGACCTAGTGACCTAACGGTTTAAGGGTCTTGCGACCTAACTGGAAACAAGGTCCAAACGACCTAACGACTTAAAGTGAAACCTGGCTAAGAGATATAAGGTCGGAGACGACCTACGACTTAACTCCGTGTGAGCGACCTACGACCTATGGTTGCTACGACCTAACGAGTTCCAATAGTGAAGGCTTAAGGTCTAACGACCTAAGGGGTACGACCTAAGGTCTTACGACCTAAGGTGTTGAGGTTGGACGACCTAACCAAATTGCATAGGCCATACGAGCTAAGGCCTAACGACCTAACTCCGAACGAGCTATACGCGAGTGACCTAGGGCGCTAACTCGCAAACGACCTAACGTTAACTCGCGAACGACCTAACTCCAGACGTGCCTTTTCAACGCGTGCGAGCTGAAGACCTGCCGACCTACGACCTAAGTCCTAGGTCGTGAGCGACCTAACTGCGAGTGAGCAAAAATGGCCAGAGCCAAAGCAGAGCGACCTAACGGCCATACGACCTACGACCTAAGGTCCTGAGCGACCTAACTCCGAAAACACGAAAATGGCCAGAACGACCTAGGGGTTAACTCGTACGCGACCTACGACCTAAGGTCCACACGACCTAACTCCGAGCGAGCTAAAAACGGCCAGAACGACCTAAATGCAGAAATTTCTCCCAAACACCAAAAATCGGAGTTTTTCGCCAATCCAATCCAAACCAAAAGCAAATATGCATGCTAAAGTGATAGGGAATCATTCCCAACAGTCCAATATAGTTATAGACTAGAATTGTGAGATAAAAATCTCACCTTTGCACTAAAATTTATGAAGATGAAGCTTGAAAGCAAGGAAAAGCAATCCAAAGCTTGAATCCAATATCTTCTACTTGAATTTGGAGTTGAATGATGGAGTTGCAATTGAATTTGAGCTTGGAGTTTTAATTTCCCATTCTCTTCACCATTAATGCTAAAGCTTGAGTTAGTTAGGAAATTTATGAAGAGTGAGGAGAAGAGGGTTGGAACTTGGGCTTAATAGGCTAAACTAACCCAAAGTCCAAAGCGGGAAAAGTTAGTGAAATTTCACTAACTCCAAACCTATCGATGTTTATACTTAAAAAGTTGTAAACGACATTTCGAACTCAATGGAAGTGGTCTCGAGTCCTAATTTGACCGTTTGCAAAAAGTAGTTTTTCGGACCAAAATCCGATTAACGATTTAATATTTAAATAAAAATATTTAAATGTAAACTCGATAAATATGCGGGTTGTTACATAGAGAGTATGACAATATCCGATCTCGGTCTCTTTAACAACCAACCGCTAATTTCACGCCGTGGTTATTTAATTTCAAATAGTTCATACTTCATATCAAATTATCATACTCGTTTTAAAATCATGTCAAATTCTATATCATCATCTAATTTAAATAATATTCATTTTCAAAATCGTAACATATTCAAAGATTGCAACACTTTTGAAATCATAATACTTTTGAAATCATAACGCGTTGGAAACCATAAGACTTTTGAAATCGTAACACTTTGGAAATAATAAGACTTTGGAAATCATAAGACTTTGGAAATCATAACACTTTAGACTTAAATGGTTTAGATATTGCAGATAGTATATATTTAAATCAGTTATAAATTAAAATAATTTATAAATTAAAATAATTTATAAATTAAAATAATTTATATATTAAAATAGTTTATAGATATTAAAATTACTTTATATAATAGATATAGTTTCCTCCAATTTCACAAGTCGATTTAAATTAGTTTAAATTCCAAAATTCAATTTATATAAATCTCCGTTTCAACACTTTCAATTTAAAATGTTAAAGACGCGATTCAATTTCTCAATAACCATTTAAATTTTTATCAATTTCAAATCCAAGTTTGAACTATCATTTAAATTACAATAAGATTCAAAGTATAAATATTCATATATTTACAATATAGGTTTCATTTATTTTTCGACATTCAATTTTATTTTTCAAATTGGAAATTATTCACTTAATAATTTTAGTAACAATGAAATAAAATCTCAAATCAATATTTAATATTCGGTCTCGATTTTATTTAAATTTTGAGAATATTCATTTAATCACTTTTTATCAAGTCAAGTTATAAATCATATTTTTCAAATTTCAAAATTAATAAGTTTAAATAAATTATTATTTAAATTCATTTACTTATCAATTTAAATTCCAAGTCAACATTAATTTATCTTCCCTACTTTTATTATTAAAGCTATAAAAATCTAATTTTTTTAAATATTAATATAAATTTAGTTAAATACTTAAGCATATTATAACTAATTAAATTAAATTTTATTAAATTAAATTTTATTATTACATGTAATTTGCATTAAATATTATTTTATATATTTTTATAATATTAAAATTCTAAGAAAAATCTTAAAATATATATTTAAAAAAACTAACTTATAAATTTAAAATTTCTAAATGTATATTTTAAAAAATCTAATTATACAAAATAAAATATCTTTATATTATATTTAAAAATTAATATTTAATAAAATCCGTATATTTCCTTCCAACACTATAAAAATCATTTTTCAAAATATAGACCAACGGTGTCCGTATATAATTTTCAGTCCTATGATCAAATGGTACATATATTTATCATTTCAATCCACAATTTAAATATCTATGGGTATAAATCATTTCAACGCGCAATCCCAAAAATTAAAATCAATGAAAATCACTTGGGTTTATCATTTCAACCAATAGCGAGTTTCCCCTATTATATAATATCGTTTGGGTATGTATCAATTCAACCCATAGGAAATTCTCAATTAATAGGAAACTTGCAGAGTGAGAAAAATTATGATAAAAATATAACATATAGACAACAGGCATGTATCATCGGCAACAAAGTAAATAAAAATGCAAAGATCCCGTTTTTAAGCTAAATTTAATTCAGTAACAAATATAATTTTTGGGATTTATTGGCGAATAAATTTGAATTTTTCCAAAAATAAATAAGAGATGATTTGCTTTATATATATAAATGGGCTGGAATAGAATTTTGATTTGCAATTCAAAAATAAATATTTTGAAAAATATATTGGATTTGAAAACACTATATTTTAAATTAATAAAAGTTTGCTTTCTAATTTTGTATGTATAATATATATGTATATATACATTATGATTTGGAAATTATATTTTGAATTTAATATAATAATAATTTTCAAAAGCTAATTAAGGGTTATAATATAATTTTTATGTGTGTGTGAGTGTGTTTATTTATTAAGGTATAATTAAATTTTAAAATCATTTTTTTTAAGATTATATAAATATAAATAAAAGGTTTTATATACTTTCTTTTAAATTTAAACATAAAATAAATATAGTTTGGATATAAATAAATATTAAATATAAGAATAGATATAATTCATTTTAACGTATGTTAATTTAAATATAAAAAAATATGTACATATATATATGAAAAGCTAATTGAAAAATATAATTTAAAATGATATTAAAAACATAAATACATGAAAAATTACATGTGTAATCATCTTAACAGGGATTAAACAAGTGTAGGCTTATAAAGATATAAACTAACAAGTGTAAACTAAGTAAGCATGAAAAATAATAAGTGTCATTTATTTTTAAAAATAAACGGAAACATGATTTATATATATACACACACTATCTGCCTCTCTTCTCATTTTCTTTGATATTCAAAAATTTAAAATACAAACCAGCAAAAAAAAATCAAAACAAATAACAATCAAACAACAACCTCTTTTCAAATTCAAAAGCTTCAAAGCCATAAACCTGATCAAAGCAGATTCCAGGTTTCAAATCAAATCAAGTTCTAGTTTTCAGTTTTCAAATTTAGTTGCAAATTAAATGCATGCAAGTTCAACTTAGTTTTATCAAGCTTCATATCATAGGCAATATCACGTTCTAGTTTTCAGGTTCAACATCAAAGAAACTTCTCTGCTTCTCTGTTCAAAACATGAAGCCTGTTCTCTGTTATTTTCAAATAATCAGGTGAGTAAACTTCTTGGATCTGTTATATACCTGGTGTTTGTGATTGATGCTTGGAAAGAATATTGTGAAAATGTTTGTATAGATATGAATATGCTCGCATGTATATAGAAATATAAAGTAATATCTATGTACAAGCAAATATGTTGTTTTAGTTTACAGGTTTAAAAATCAAGTTTAAAAATTTAAAATCTCATTCCCAAATCCTTTTCAGGCTTTGTTGTTCAAACAAAAGATGTTTGAATTAACATAACCTAAGTTTTAAAAATATTTTCGAGTATAATTGGTTAAAGTTTTCCAAAAAAATCAGAAAATATAGTAATAATCAGATACAAGTTAAAATTTGAATGTCTAGAAATCAAGATTGGATTTTACCGCTTGATCCGTATTGCAAAATTATGAATTTTGATAATTAATTCAAGATTTTTAAGATTGTAAATTTGGAGATATCTCGAGATGATCAATTTTTGGGTTTTCGTCAAATTCCGACGATCGGTGGAGGTAGGGTTGTCATGATCGAGGCTGGAGGAAGATGGCGTGATGGAGACCATAGGAAAAATGATCGAAGTATTTTTAGACCATTGGAGTAGTTGGACGACAGCAAAGTAGGTTCAATGACCGGGTTTTTTCAACGATGGTTCTCGGGCTCGTGCGACGTCGATGGTGTATCAGAATTGATGGGACCAGAAGGTTTAGGAGCATGTCGTGGTACAGCTCTGGATGAGGTTGCATGGTCTCAGGTGGTCGGGATCATCGGTGTGTGGTGGTCTTCGTCGACCAGGTTGGATTCCGGTGTACATTGACTTGCTCGATTTCGATTTCTTATATGTATCGATGATCTAGGTGTTCGTGATGAATGAGGGTGTCATCGTTGATGTATGGAAGGCGGCATGGTCGACCGGTGTTGGTCGGAATTCTCGTGCACGTATACGCGTGCATCTAGTGTTAGAGAGTTTGGGAAGAAGTAGATGTGCTTGGGTTTGCTCTCGGGTAAGTGACGTAATAGCTCAGGTCAGGATTGAAGTAGCTCGGATGTGTTTGTAACAGTTTTTAAAATTTTAAATGAACACAAATTTTAAAAAAAGAAAATGAAAGGAGGTTTACTTGGGTATAGGCTTGGGACAGATCATGTTTGGCTCGGGTGGGAAATCGAGTCATCTCGGGTCAGTACAATGATGTATTGACAAGTTTTTAAATTTTTAAAACAAATCATGTTTTAATTTAAATAATTTTTATTAACCCATTTCTTTTAATTAATAAATGTTTTACTTAAGTTATGGGTTGGTTAAAGTTTTTAAATAAATTATTTTAAAATTAACTTAAGTTTAAAGTATTTTATTATGTATCCTTTATTTAATTAATATTTGATATTGTGATTAAGTGGATAATTAAAAAGATGAAGTGTTTCGGAAATAATAAATTAAACCATAAGTATTTTCAAATGAGATTTAATAATGATTTGATTAAGTAGATGATTAAGATAAGTGTATTAACTTAAGTTAATTGAGATCTTAATTCAATTAAGGATAGTTAATTAAGTAATTAAAGGATGATTGATTAATAATTAAAGAGTAATTAATCAAGTGATTAAGGATAATTACTTAATACGATTAATTAAACATAATCACTTACTGTAATTGATTAAGGATAATCGATTAATATATTTAATTAAAGGTTAATTAATGATAACTACTTAAAGGTTAATGACTTAATATAAATTAATTAACGATAATTAATTAAGGGTTAATTTGTTAATGTAATTTATTGAGGGTTAATTAATTCATGTAATTAATTTAGAGTTAATTAATTTATGTTATTAATTAAGGTAAAATTAATTAATTAAGGATAATTAATCAATATGGGTAATTAAGGTTGATTAATTAATTTCATTCATTAAAATAATAATAAATGGTTTGTAATTAATTAATGTTAATTAACCAGGATTAGTAATTTATTCATAAGTAATTAATATATTTTAAATTAATTATAATCAGGCGATTAATTAATCTTGCTTATGGATGATTGGATTATATCGAATGCCATGAATTGTTTGATATCTCTGATCTATAATATTCTGTGATATGAATTGCTTTGAATTGAGCTATGAACGGCGATTTATTTATTCGTGATGAGTTTACATGTTTATTTATGGATGAAGATACGCGTTATAGGATTATACCACTTATTGATATTATTATGTTTTGATTTATGATGGTTGTGGTATTTTATTGTTTTATGCAAAGCTCCTGGACTACAAACAACACACACAAATATGGATTTCACGGGAAATTGGTTAAGTCATGGGTATTTTGAATTTAATGTTATTCAAAATAGTGAAAGAATTTCAAAATTGAATTTTTAATCCAAAATGATTTGGAAGAGGAACTGGGTTAAATAGGAAAAACTTTTGAAAAGGAAGTTTTGAAAAGAAAATTTATTTTAAATATAATATGGCTTGCTAATGGTTTGAAATTAAAATAATTTGAATTCAAGATTTTAAAGTTGAAATTCTGTATACATATATATGTTTATTTGGAAACTATGGTTTAAAGGATTATGCAGGTTATATGGATTTTAAACCATTTTTAAATTATTTTAAATGAATTATTTTGGGTATTTAAATTTAATTCAAATAGAGCTTGCCGAGGATATGGCAGTTCATTGATTTTCTGATTTGTACTTTAAAAGGCTATAACTTAACCAATTTGATCGGATTTTTCCGAAACGAAAAACTTTATTTTCAAATGATAATAGCTTTCATATAAAGAATGAATTTCCAGTTTTGTTGAAAGGATTTCGAGTTGTGGGTAAATCAAATTTGAAGTGGAATTAGTTTTGAAAGTTATGAATGAATCTTTGTTAAAGATTAGTGAACCTTGTTTCAAATTTAAGAGGATCTTAAAGGGTGAATCTTTTGTTTAAAAGATTAAAAATAAAAAAAATTTAAACCATTCAAAAGGAAATGTTTTGGGCCAAAAGTTATAACTTAACTAAGTTCCGAATGTATCCTTATGTTTTTAAATAAGCACTCATTATTCGGTTAAGCCAAAAGAGGACATTATGTCATAAAACCCATTCCGAACTAATGATATGACGAACTAGATAGAATTTGAAGGCGGTGGTTGAAGACCGGGTATTTTCAAAAACTAAAGGATTACCTGTCGAATGTCTCTACATCGAGTGGCCCCAGTATGGAGAATTTGATTACCTTATGTGATGGGGAGTCCGGTCGGGATTGGGGATATCCGAATTTTCAAGGACTTCTTTTGAAGTGCCTTCGGTTCCATTCAGACCCAGGATGGACTTGTATGGATGTATGTATGATGTTACACTTTGAGATGTAAAGCTGGTTTCTATCAAATACATTTCTGTCTAAGTAACGACCTGGATTTTCGATCTCGAAAATTCCAAATAGTTAGGAAAAGAAGAAAGAGATAGAAGAAGAAACGAAAAACAAGACATAGAATCTCACATTCGTAGCAGATAAAATATGATATCAAATAATAGTAGTTATACAAAGGGAAAACTATATCTGTTAATTTATGTTTATACATCAGAGTTACAACATCTATACAACACTGGAAAGTTAAAATTAACTTGCTCTAGAGATTCAACAATATATCACTACGGAAACACTCCATACGTTCCTGCCATCCATCTCGCCTCCTGAGCTCTAGATCGTCCTTACTTAAAAATCAGTAATACTCAGTCTGACTCGAGCATTGCATCAAAGTAACACCCGGTTCGGGCTGAAAACCAGCGTGAGTAAACCATCTAATATGAAATACTCAGTATAAAACTTATTTAAAACCCGGGGTAATTCATTAGACACTGCAAGTTCACAACTTGATATAGACGACACCTATTTCACAAATCAATCTCTATGTACCCTTACTCAGCTTTAAATGGTCTAGCCATTTAAATTATTCCATTTCAGCCTATTGCTTTCACATATCAATTTATTAGAATCATTTTAGGTTACAAATCGAAGTGGGTTTGGGTATTTACTAATACCCAACCCCGGTCTCTACGAATCCAATACCATCTTAACCCAAATTATTCGAGTGAAATTCAGTTCAACTTTAAATACAAGATGTCATTTTCACATGGCAATTCATTATCAATAGATTACCATAATATCACCGCCCACCAAAACATATCATATCACACAACATTTCATATTAGAGAATCAACCAATTCAAGGCATTTAACATCGTTCAATCATTCATATGAAATATTTATCACTTTCAAAATTAATTTAATTTATCCCAAATTAAATTAATTACTAATCTTTAATCACTTAGATTACCCAAACATTAATTGATTACAAACCAATTAATTAATCGTCTTTTTAATGATCATCTTAATTAATCACCCTTGATTAATTTTTTTTAATTACATAAAGCCTTAATTAATAGCATAAATTTATTTACCCTTCACCATTCACATTAATTACACTTACCCTCCTTCAATTAATCACATCTAGTAATTATCCATTAATTACTTCACTAAGTAATTACACTTTATTAATTACATTAATTAATTATATTTAATCAATCATCAAACGATTAATTTAAACTAGTTAATTAACTTAAATTAATCTCATTTATTTTAATTAATTACATTAAGTAAATAATCCCCTTTTACTACTCCTTAATTAATTACCCTAAATATACCCTAATTTATTCAAATGAATCCAAGGATTAACAATAAATTATTTTCAAAAGCTTAGCTAATTTATATAAAATAACCTATTTAAATTACCTAAATTAAATAGACTTAAAGCAAAACAATTTCAAATATTTTAAAATTCCTTTGTCCATATAAACTTTAAATAAACATTTACATTAAAGAACATCGGTTTTAAAAGTTTACTTTAAATCAACATGCTTGATTATATGCTTCAATTGGTTATGGATTTACTTTTCTCTTTAAAACAATTTTCTTTAAAAAAAATCAAATTCTGTTATAAATAAGCAAACCCATCAGGCCAAAGCCCAAAAGCCCAATACAAAAACAACCGAAACCAAAAATAAAATAAATAAAAAAACAACCGAACTTATTAATTAACTCACCATACAGCAACGGGCCGAAGCCCAAACCTAATCACCAAGGAATAACTCGAAAACCCAACCAATAAAACTCCTTAAACTTCTGCTCCTAGGAAATCAACCAAAACACTCGAACGAAAGCATGAGCCGGAGAAAACATCTCCGACCAACTCGACGTCTCCCAACGAACATTGATACAAGCGAACCTATCTATAACCCAGATCGAACGCAAAACCTTCCCTGCCGAACCATCCCGATCAAACAACTCTTCATGCACGTTGTGCATGTACACGTCGCCACACCACTGCTCCAATCGCCATATCAACCTCAGACAAGTCGGCGATAGCTTCGCCGAGGTTCTCCACTACCCAAAAGCATGCAAATACCATCAACACGAAATCGAGCAAAACGACTCAACTAACAACCAAACCTACCCAATGGAAACCCCTCCGCGCCACAGTTTCAGGTCGCCAGAGACCCCTATACTCCGCCCACACCTACGCCGTAGCAACACACACCAATCTCAGCCACTCCGACCAAGTCTGGTCCAGCCACGCCGTCACAAAGATCTCGATTTCATCATCGAACTCAACAGGTCCTTAAATCCTAGTTTAACCTCGACCGGCAACCATAGTCTTCTAGCGTCCCTCCGAACATTTTTGCCATCATTTCAGATTGTCATGCAAGCTTCAGCCAAGACACCGAACCTACTAATGTCGTCGATCACCAGAGAAAGCACGAAACCCAAATCCCATTCATCCACCAATAACTCTTAATTTACCCGATTGAAAATCATGATTTTAGTTTTAAAAAACCTAGATTTTGATGATGATTCAGAATATATAAATGAAACATTGAATTGTTGGAATCAAAATTTGACCAATTCTGACTTTTACTGTAAAATTTCAAATTCCAGAAATCTACAAGCTTATTTAACTTAAAATAAATTTTAAACTTTATCTTATGTTTTAACAAACATAATTCATTTAAATTCCTAAGCCTAACAGAGTCTAGATTAAGAGAATTGGGATTTGATCTAAAATTTGAACTCTGTACTTTTAAACAAAGAAGAATACTAATGCATCAATACATGTACATAGTTTACATTCATATATTTACAATACATCATCATGTAAACACCTTTACATCAAACTTCTACATTTCATTCATGCATCCGGATTTAAAATTAAGAAAAACAAAGTTGGGTTTACTCACAGAGAATATGAAACAGAGAAGCTTCAAAAATTAGGCTTTTATAAAACATAGGGCCTTTGAAACAGATGCTTGAACTACTTTAAAGCTCGCTGTTTGATTGAAAATGAGTTGAAGTTATTGATGAGTCGATTCTTCTTATTGTTGATCAATAGCTTTGATCTGATAATCCTTTAATTTCAAGTTTTGATTTGCTTGATTGATTACTGGTTTGGGAATTTGTGTTACAGGCTTTTAGTTTTAAATTAGCTTCTGGTTTGAGAATTATATTACAGTGTTTGTTCTTTGAATTTTGTTTTATAGGTTTTTACTTTGAAATGTGAAGGTGAAAGAAAGTTATAGAGAGGAGAGTAAAGATATCATATAATCTCATTTTATTTTTATTTAATATTTTTGAAATAATTTAAATAGATGACATTTGCCTTTTTTATTATTTAATTTTCTAACGCATGTTATTAAAGAGGTTTATAATTTAACACATGTAAATTTGCATGCATTAATTAATTTTAAATGTTTATAAAGCCTTTAAAATTAATTTCCTAATTTATAAATACATATTTTAAATTATATGAAAAAATTTCTTTAAAAAGAAAATAATATTAAATAATTTATGTTCTAAATAAAACCATATAAAAAAACATTTTAAAAATAAAGTATAATTTAATATATATATATATATATCTTATGAGTTTCAAATTTAAATATCCAAATTCAAATTCAATTTCTAACCCAATTTAAAAAATCAGCTTGATATATATATATATATATATATATATATATATATATTTTAAACTAACCCAAATTCAATTTGTATATAAAAATTTCATTAAAAATCTATATATATATACACATAACACATTATTATTGTTTCAAAATAACAATTTTACCAATTTAAAATAATAAATAAAGGAGATTATCACGTTTTAAATTTCTTGAAATTCCGGGATATCACATTTCTTCCCCCTTTTAAATCTTTTCGTCCTCGAAAAGGAACGAAGCCAGAATTTATTAAAATATTTAATATCAATTAAATCACTTTTTGATCATTTTTTAAACTACTATAAAAATCTATATAATGTTACTAAATTAGTTTTTATAAAAATTCTTTTTATAACTCAATGTTTCAACAAGTCCATCCTTGTTTTCAAAGAAATTCGGTCATACGTTGATCAGGCGTAGGACTGAAAATCTGTAAGTATTTGGTAAACCCATTTCAACACCCAGTGAAAATAATTGAAAAACAATTTTATTGAAAATATAGAAAACATTTTTGAAATCGAGGAAACATCTTTTGGCGAGAATGCTCTGAAAATCATCACCACCATCCATGGTCGCAGTTAACCCAATAGTTACATTGCCATCCCAACAAACTCCATAGATAAATGTTGGCACTCCGCGCCCCACGATTACGCCATGGAACACGCTACAGATCGTGGCTACATCTGGGGTTACGTTGCTATCACAGCAAAAACCCATATAATTGTAGGCATCAGGGATCTCAAATTTCGCTGCGAAAAGAATGAAACTTCTCCACTCCACTCGACCATAGATCGCAGTCTACCAATGTTACGTTTCATTCCCAGCAAAATCAAGCGTAGACCGTTGACACTCACTTCCACACGATTTCTGCTATGGTCCACAGCAGGTCGCAGCGACATCGCGTCACACTGTCGTCATAACATAACTCAAATGCCCCTATAGACATTAGCGCCCTCGACTTTCGCTGCCCAATAATCTTCCGGAACTTCACACAGGATCCACTTTAGAGCATCCCCTCCTTTAAGGCTCAGGGCAGTACGAATCTATGGTACCCCTGAGAAGTTCATTTCAAGGGAGCCTTTTTCTCCAGAGCCATTTTCAAAACACTTTATACTATACACATATAGTATCTTCCAAATCATACACGTAGTATAAATCTAATATAAATCTCCTTTCTCAAAATCGATTATTCCAAAATCGATAATTCTCAAAATTAGGTTTTCCAAATTTCTAAAATTGATTTTTCTGCAAAAATCAAAAGCCTTTCCAAATCCATAGGTCCCAAAACCTTTCCTCAAAATCATTCTCATAAGACCCTTTATATATATATATAACTTTAAAAATCTTTGAATCACTTCATACTTGTATAATGTGATGTCCCGGAAATTTAAGCAATATTTATTTAATAATTTAATTAATAATTATTTTAAAATGTGAAATACTGATTTAATAATCTAATTCAAACAGAATCTATCTTTTGAAAATTTATAATTATTTAGTTTGATAAATGATATTCTTGACAAAATTTATAATAATGATAATTTAAATTGAGAATCTTATTGTTTTCAAATGTTAAAAATATTTAAATGATAAAATTATCTTTCTAAGCTGATTTAAAGATATTTATTTATAATGTATATATGTGTGTACATTGTAAATAGAAGTTTTGATTTTAATTTTAATTTAATATTTTCCAATTTATAATATATATAAATATATATATAAATGTATAAATTGTAAATTAGGTAATTTGATTTTAAATTAGTATTGAAAACTTTTCAAAGGTAAAATTTAAAAGTCTTTCTTATATCTTCAAAGAAATATAAGTAAGAATTTATTTTGTTTATAAAAATAAATATAATTTAAATTTTATTTTATAATAAAAGTTTATTTTGTTTTATTTTAAAGGAAATTGTTTGTCTTTTGAAATAAGATTTAATTCAATTATATTAGAGTATAGTATTTTAGTTTGAAAACTTGTGAATAAAATAAATTCAATATTTATTTTCTTTCTAAAATTTTCCCTTTTGAAAATTAGTTTTAAAATGTTATTTTAAAAATATTCAAGCAAACATCAAAATGTATAATGTTATAAGGAATTTTATATGTATTTATTTAAAGGCTAAATATGGATAAAACATTTAGAACATGTTATATTAAAATAGAAATTGTTTTGGAAAAATTTAAATACATTTATAAATTAAGAATTTTCTTTTTATATTAAAATGCATATGCATTAAGCTCTTAACACAAGAGTAGACACTTGTAATCACATTACAAACTAAATACAACAAGTGGCAATGTTTGTTCATTTTTGAAATTTATTCTTTTAGGTAAGAAATGTAACAATGCATTTTGTTAAAACGTTATCTTCATTTGAAATCTGAAAATAAGATTTAAGTAAAATCTGTAAAACCCAAATTGAATTCATATCTGCAAAACCCCACAGTGCATGTTTATAAATCTGCAAAACAAAACCCAAATCTGCATATCTGAAAGCAAAGTTACAACATCAATATGAAGTTCAATTTAAAATCTGAGCAATGAAGATAAGGGTCTGCATGCAAGTTCAAACAATTTACATCATCAAGTAAAAGCAACTTCAACTAGTAATCAGGTTCCAGGAAATTCAACTAGCAAATGCAGATGCAAATCGGGATTCCAGGAAAATGAATGCATCTAAATTTGTTCTCTGCATCTTCAATAAACTGGTGAGTAAACTTCTTTATTTAAAAACAGTTTTTCTTTTAAATTAAAGCTAAATGAAATTTCCAGAGCTAAAATACTAGTTCATATAAATTAAAAAATGTTCGGATAAAACTTCTCTGTTTCTTTTAGAGGTGAGTAACCTCACAATGCAAAAAGATTTAAAATTTTCTGATGCCTGTAAATATTTAGGAATGAGCATGCTTGTCTGAATCTCTATTTTGATAAATACTATGTGTGAATATGTATAAACATATATATAAGTTTACATGAAACTGTATACTTGATTCTATTTATAAAACTTAAAATTTAAATAGGAAAAACCCAATACATCTTGAATTTATTTCAATTAGGATTTGTTATGATAGTAAGGAGGTTGCTCAATATGAAATTTGATTAAATCA
This sequence comes from Allium cepa, assembly GCA_030765085.1. Lineage (NCBI taxonomy): Eukaryota > Viridiplantae > Streptophyta > Magnoliopsida > Asparagales > Amaryllidaceae > Allium > Allium cepa. The sequence continues at coordinate 179,280,013 of CM060946.1, forward strand.
TAATTTAGTTATATTGGAAGTCTGTTACCTCTGAAGCAAATACTACAGTAAACATTTTAAATAGAACAGGGATATCAAACATCAATAATTATTTAAACAAGTTTATAATAGGAAGGTATGTTAGAAATCAATAATTTTAAAAAAAAAATTCACATTTTTAAAATGACTATGGAATTAGCATTTCTGTTTTGAACAGAATTAGGAATTTTGGAATTATCTGATAAGCTAGTGAACTTTGGAAGTTAAGATGCTTCCTGTAGGTGGAGTATTGATGTGAGAATGGTAGAAAATTTGGCAATAAGTGATCAGAGAGGGGAGGAGATGGTAATTGGTGTTTCCAGGTTTTAGCCCTAATTTTTGATGATGTCGAATTTTGTAACATTTCGATCTCCGAGATGCACCGAGTGTTATCAGTTTTTGGGAACTTGTAGAGTAGTCGTGGAACAAGAGATAGCCAAAGTCGCATCAACGATGGTGATCGAAGGTGGGTTTCCTCGGCGTTGATAGGTTTGGGGTATACGGTGCATTTGTGTTTCCAGGTTGCAGTTGATTTCTGTATTTTAATTTCAAGTTGATATGGGGGTTTGGATGGTCGTGATCGTGTGAGGAGATGGTCAGCGACTTGTAGAAGTAGGTTAGAGTGGCTGGAGTTCGTCGAGGTGACGGTGCATATGCACCGTACATGTTGAAGTCTGATGAACATTTGGAAATGTGCAGAGTATTTGACTCGAAGCATTACTCGGGTGTTTGTAGTTTTGTCTCGAAGTAAGTGGTTTGTGAACTCGAAGCATATGAGGGAAGGTCTCGGGTATTTTGTTGCAGGTTATAAACTGTCTATATGGAGTTTTTTTGAATTTGAATGAAATTCATATTTTAAAGCTGAAATTTGATTCAAATGTAAGTTAAATCTGAATTCAAATGAAATTTTAAATTCAACGTTTTTAAAAATGAAAATTTTAAATTTTAAACAAGATTTAAATTTAGCTTTGAAATCAAGTTAAATATAGTTTTCAGGTTTACTTTGAAAACAAGATTTTGATTCAAAACAGTTTTGTAATTTTTTTTTAAAATAATGGAGGGATTAAAATTCTTTAAAGGTAAATTTAAAAATAAATTTGTTTTCAAATATGTTTTAAATTTGGAAGAATTCTTTCCTTAATATTTGAATTAAAATTATGAAATGTTTAACTTTAATTTGAAAGTTAAATAAACAATTTATTTTTAAGCTTGATTTCTTAAATAAAATTTGTTGGTAATTTAATTTTGGGATTTTCTTATATAAATATCTTATATAAGTAATAATGGTTCTTTACTTTTATTTTAAGAATAAATTTATTTAAAAATTTGGATAATATTTAAACATTTTGAAATTTTTAAATGAAATTTGAATTTAATTTTAGAAATGTATTATCTAAATACATTTGATTGTAAATTAAGTTATAAGTAAGTAAATAAACTATTCTGGGAATAATTAAGAATTTACTTAATTATTTGATTTTAAATAATGACTTGAATTAATTTAAAATTAGGGATGATTAATGAATAATTAATCTAAGATAAATTCCTTAAGTAAGTAATTATTGAAAATGTTGTTAATTAATAAAAATAACTTAGGATAATTAAATAATTAATTAATGTGATTAATTTTGATAATTAATTAGATTAATTAATTAAAGAAAATCAATTGTAATTTGTTAAATATAATTACTTGATAAAGGCAATTAAGGAATTTGTGACAGCCCACAAATCCGTACCCCTGGAATCAACACTATTTTACCTCTATTAACTCAAGTGGCACAAAATTACGAACCATTAAGGTTAAAGAAGAAGAGATAGAAGAAGAAGAAACTAAATAATATCAGAATCTCACAGTCGCAGCGGAATAAAATATAATAGTAAATATAGAACTTTACACAAAAATGGACACTATCACTGTTTTATACATCATATCATCAGAATATCTCATACATCAACAATCACAAGTCAGACATCTCATACAATCATAGCAGCGGATATATATATATAGGTACATATAATACGTCTCGGACTCCAGCTCCTCTCTTGCTCCATAGCATCCTGTCCTGTACACATAATACACGGTCTGACCCGAGCATTATAATGAAATAACACCCGAGTCAGTCTGGAATACCAGCTGATAATAATGCATCCAAATTTATTATTAAAGTTTCAAAAATCCTTTGAAAACAAAAGCATCTCGTAAGACCACGCCACAAATAAACATGTCGGGTTTTTACCTTACGATAGCTAAAACACTTTTTATAGAAATCCTCTGCTATTATAATAGTGTCTATTTACAAATACTTATAAAATATCCGAAATTGTTACATTCATTAAATTCCAGCTACTAGCCACGAAAGTGGGTAATACAAACAAAACTCGTACAAGGCTCGTAGGGAAAATGGATTTCCAACAATGACTAGGCACTGGGGTACCACCTGTCACAGTACGGGGCCTAGATCACCGTACCGAGGATTACTCCCTTCATCCCCTGCAACACAAGGCCGGAACCATTCCTTACTGAACAGTCCCGAACAAGATAAACCCCGTGGTTGGCGCGACCAACCACCCACTAAGCCGAAATAAAAAAGGGACATCTAGACAGGGGAAATATCTTGTCCTGCTTGGGCATGACCCACCTAACCTTGCTGCATATCCCCTGATTTTCAGTCATTCCCGGTTGATGAGGCTTGAGGTTAAGCGATACCTTTAGAACATTTTCACTTAGAATGCCCATCGCCCACCTGACGATGTTTCGCAAACATTCATCCATACAAGTCCGTCCCGGGTTCGAACGGAACCGAAGGCACTACTCCTACTACATCCATTTTGGAAATATCCTCAGGATTAGTAGCGACTAGCCCTTGCACTTCACTGCTCCATCTTCGACTCCGAACACGTTTTTCGCACGAAACGTACAAACCGGATCGAATTGGTTTTCGAGAAACAAATCTCGATCCCGGTCTCTTCGAAACGATCACGCATTGTCCAATATTGATAGTCGGTGATTTAACTATTAATTTATATTCAGAAACATCCATAAGCATCCATCACACAATAAATAATTCCCATAGTATTTATTTGCCTCAATATCTTTACAAGATATATTTCCTAAGTTTTCAAACTCATTTGAAAACAATTTCCCAACATTCTTCCTTACAAGGTAAATCCTTTACCATATATTCCCATTGGAAATAACCAAGTTCAAAACATTTAGATTTAAAACAGTTAAAACATTTCATATTGAAATATACATTAAAATATGTAAATTTACTTCTAATTACTTACTCAAAAATATAAATTTTAAAAATAAGTGAATGGAAACTATTTATCAAGGACTAGACTTGGTTTACATAAAAGTTTAGTTAAACTAAATTTAAAAGTAGAGTTTTAAAAGAATTAAAAATCTCAAATAACTTTATTCCAAACTAGCCTTTAAATACATAATTACTAAGGTATTCATAAAAATTTACTATTTCTAATTTATTAATAATTACTTTAAAATAATAATTTCCAAACACTCTTTTAACAAGTTTTGAATTTTTTTTTTTTAAAACTCGAACTTGGTTTTTTTCCAAGGAATCTCATTCCCACTTAAGCATCCAAGAAGATCCTTCTTATAAATTCTGTCAACTTATCTCAATTCAGGTTTACGTTTTAATAACATAAATTTAATTTCACATTTATGAACTGATAACGTTTCTCCTCCTTAGCATTCTAGATTTTATAAATTTTCAATTTTCATTCCATATAGATTTCAAATTTTAATTCTTTTAAATTCTTTATTTAATAATATCCTTTATTTCTCTAAAATTCAATTTATCCATTTATAATTAAATTACGGTTTTATAATTTATCCATCAATATTCCAATACAATTTATTTCAGTTTTCCATCCTAACAGATTCTAACTTTTACATTCCTTTAAATTTCTTATTTATTAATTTCTTTGAAAACCCAATTTAATATCTTTATAATTTAAAACTCCAAATTTCTTTATAATTAACATTTTGGGTTTGTAGTTTACACCACAATATCACAATACAATTTAATTCCAAATTTATCAATCACAATATATAAACAAGCATCATTATCAATTATAAAAATAATTACTACATTGTGAGGAATCCAGTTGGATCCCTCCAACCTGTTTTTCCTGCATCCACAAATATTGGCACAACACTATAAATATATATATCAATCCAGGCTGATATAAATAAACATTTCAACCAATCACACAGATATTTTGTAACGACCCAACTTCCACACTCCAGGAAGTCGCATCGCTAATAAGAAAGAAAGGGATAGAAGAAGAAAAGAAAGAAGAGAAAGAAGAAACAACACTAGAATCTCAATAGCGGAACGAATAAATTATATTAATAACATAAAATATTACATAGTTTACAACCACTATCAGAGTACACAGATATACAACACATACTAGACAATTATAAACACCTGTCTAGTATTTACAATATAATACAACTCAGAGACAAACACAGATCACACAGCGGAATACTAAATATCTAGCGCAAAAGCCTCCTGCTCCATTGCTCCTCCAATATTCGTCAAAGCTAACCTGAATCCTAACCTGAATCCCTTGGCTACTCGTCAAAATTTGAGTACCCAAGAGCTTAAGAAAAACAAAAATAAACTTCGGGTCAGACATGGGTCTGGTGAGTAACAGGTTAAAGTTGCTTAACTTTGAAAAACCTTTTGAAAAGAAAGGTATCACGTAAGACTTCCCACACATAAACATGGAAAAGTTTTTACCTTACGCTAACCAAAACATTTGATAGGAAATCCGATGATATTATAATAGTGTCTAGGGTTTTCAAGTAAATATGAAATAGCCGAAATTGTTACATTTATTAAATTCCAGCTACTAGCCACAAAAGTGGGTAATACAATCAAAACCGTTGGCACTTATTGGATTTTGGATTCCATACAATGGCAGGGCTACTGGGGTACCGCCCGTCACAGTACGTGGCCTAGATCAACGTACCGAGGAGTACTCCCACTCCCCTGCAACACAAAGCCGGACCCATTCCTTACTGAACAGTTTCGAACAAGACAACCCCGCAGTTGGTGTACACTGACAACTGCCCACTAAGCCGAATAAAAAGGGACCTCTAGACAGGGATCAATCTTGCTCTCCAGTGGGTGCGACCCACGAAGCCTTGCTGCACCTCCCCTGTTTTAGCCATTCCCGGTTGATGAGGCTTGAGGCTACGATTACCTTTAGAGGACACATCTCTTAGAATGCTCATTGTCCACTTGACGATGTTCTGAAAGCATTCAATCCATACAAGTTCGTTCCGGGTTCGAACGAAACCGAAGGCATTATCTCGTTACACTCATTACGGAATCACCCACAGAGTTAACGACGATAACCCTTGCATTCTAAATCTACGTCTCGAACCTATAAGTACTATTCCGTCAAACTTATTACGGAATCACCAACAGAGTTATACTGATGTATAGCCCTTACACCTCGAATCTTCACTTGCTCCACTTAGATTCACGACCTAACGTTATTTGGAAACGATGTTGTTTTCGGATATCCAAATATGGAAACCCGATCTCGGTCTCATCGAAATCCAAAGTGTCTTTTAAGGCCAAGTTGTTTTAAGGTTTAAAACAATCCAATTATCTATATATACAAATAGATAAATCATAGATACACAACAGGTAATCAACATTATCATCATATCAGATAAACCACATTATCATTATTCAAAAGAATAATCTATATCAACATCACAATGCAACCAATGCATCCAAATTACTCAACATTATCTATCTCATATCTGAGATTCTAATCATCCAAATCAAACAACACTAACCAACCATATAAGCAATGATTAACCACACCCAAATATAATTAATTTAAAATGAATTAAATTAATTACATCATTCTATTAATTTAAAGTAAATTAAATTAATTACTTTACCAATATCATCCTTGCTTATATCACTATTGATAATTTATTAATCAAAGAGTTAACCTTCAACCAATTATTCATTTTAATTAATCATCCCTGATTAATTAACTCTTAATTACATTCAAGTAATTATACCCTAATTAATTTCTCAAATTAACTATACTTAACCAAACACAGCAATTAATCTTTAATTACTTTCTTAATTAATTACCTAAATTAATTACCTTTAATCACTTATTATTGATTAATTAATCTTAATTAATCAATCTTAATTGCATCATTAATTATAATAATTAATGATCTCTAATTACTTTTTAATTACCTTATTTAAATTAATTACTTTAAGTAATTAATTTTAATTTAAGCCATTATTGTTAATCACCCTTGATTAACCCAATCCAGTAATTAACTTCCCTTAATTACTTTACCAAATAAATTAATTTCTCATTAGTTAATTCTAATTAATCCCTTGATTAATTTACAAAGTAATTATACTCAAATAACTTTTATCCACAAATCACCTTCAATTAATTACATATAGTAATTACTCATTAATTACTTCTCTAAGTAATTATTCTTCAATAAATTACATTAAGTAATTATCTTTCACAACTCATCAATTGATTAATTTTAAATTAATTAAACTGAATTAATAAACTTAAACTAATCGAATTAACTCAATTAATTACACTAAGTAATTAATTCCTTAATTACTTCCATAAGTAATTATACTTAATATCTTACACAAATGATTATTTTTAAATCAATTAATCTAATTAATAATCAAAATTAATCACATTAATTAATTATTAAATAATCCTTAGTTAATGACCTTCATTAACTATTAACAACTCATTAAATATTTTCTAAAATAATTAACTTATTTAAAATCATTATTAATTACAAATTAATTAATCATTAATTAACCCATTAATTAACCCCTAATTAATTAAATAATTAAGTGTTAATTAAACTTAATTAATCTATTATTACTTGATTAATTAATAATTAAAAACTAATTTTACTTAATTAATTATTCTCATTTACAAGTTAATTATTCAAAGAATAATTAATCCTAAACCCTTAAGATTAACCCCTAATTACTTTAAGTAATTATTAATTTCATTAATTTATTAAATAAATAAATTATTCATTTAATTACTCTAATAATTTAAATGAAATATTAAACATTAAATTATTACTTAATTTTAGCAAGTGTAAATTCAATTTAAAATCCTTAATTTCTAAATAATACTTTTATTATAAAAGAAATTTTTCAAAAGTTAAAAAAAATTTCTTTTAAAATTAAAACCATTTAAATTTTCACATTATCATTTTAATTTGGTCTAAACACTTAAATTTATAAAATTTAAACTCATTTTAAACCAAAGATTCAAAATTAGATTTGAATCAAATTTAAACTTTATTTAAACATTACTACCTATTTCAATTTCCAAAATTAAATTCAAATTTCTTTTAAAAACATTTTAAACTATAAACTCTTTTGAAATATTTTAAAGCAAATTTGAATTTAAAACTCAATCATTTCAAATTTTAAGATTCAATTCAACTTGAACCTATGGTTTAGATTAGACTTAAAACTTAATTTAAATCTTTTCTTTGTTTTTCAAATTCCAATTTAAAATTTGAAACATAACAATTACTAAACCTCAATAACTAGCTCGAGCTAACTCAAGCAACTCGAGTAACAATTCTTTCAAATTCATCTTAAAAAATCAATTTAAATTTCAAATAAAAACAGGTTTATACATAAACCTATACTAACAGGTTTACCAAACCCTGTATCAACACTAAAACCCGAGACCTATCTTAGCTACTTCGAGTCCAAACTCCCTTTTCTTCGAGCAAAACATTGATATACCCGATGCAACCACAAGACCTCCATCTCTTTCCCAAAACAGCTGACTGATACACTAGCATCCCCGTGCACTTGCACCACCACGACGATCATCTCCATCCTATGGCGACCCCCTACGCAAGTCAACGGCCATCCCTCGACTCCATACCGATCATCAAGCTAACTGAAAAACCCCTAAATCGATTTTTAGCATTTGAGTTCCCAATACTGGAAAAAATGTCGAAATGAAGATAATCAACATTCTCTCTCCTCCGACCACTAAAACGGTACCACCTTCGGCCATGGACTCCTCCACACCCCAGCTACCATCGTCTCAAAATAGGTAAAGCTCGGTTTCCAATTTTGATCACAGTGATCAATTCTCAGGAACACGGTAAAACTAGGGTTATAAAATTCAAACCCTAATCATGTTTGCCTTATTGCTCAGATCTAACAACAATTATTTTTCCTATAAACTACACACATTACTCTATCAACAAAAGAAACGCAAGCATCTCCAAATCCCTAGATTGATAGAACCAGCCCAAATTGTGTTTTCAGGTTATACCAAAATTCCCAATCCAATCTTAATCTAAAAATTCAAATTTTAGTTTCAGAATTCACATCATTGATTTTGTAACTGGTTTATATTCTTAAATTACAAAATCCTGATGGTTTGATTTTTTTTACTTACATAAAAATTTCCTGTAGTTTCTGAAATTACAGATAATATTACATAAATTTCATATTCAATGCAATTTAAACTAAGCTTAAGTATCACAACCATATTGTTTTAAAAACTTAAATCTTAATACATACTAAATCACCTGAAATGAAATTTTAATTCAAATCTAGAACCTGAATCAAGGAAACAGAATACAAATTCACTGCATCATACATTACAACAGACATGCATTCATATTCACCAGTATAAACTTCAAAAAGGCAGACATGCATTTAATTTATAGAGCGATTCAGCAACTAGATTCCTACTTAAATTCATTTAGTATAAATTGTTACTCACCTGGTAAAAGTATGAGCAGAGCAACCATTGTTAGATGAAAAGCTTCAGATTTTGTTCTTTTTTTTTTTTTTGATTTGCTTTAAAAACTGCAGATGCTTTAACTTCATCTTGCTTATTGGAATACTTGAACTTCAAATTGCCTTTTTCTGTAATGCTTCTGATCCTTTGATGTATGCATGCTTCCAGAAAATATTGCAATTTGCTTCTACTTCCAGATTTAGTTGCATGCAGGGTTTGTAAATTTCTTTTTTAAAGACACAACAGAATTTGCAGTTTTTCATGCAATCCTGTTTGATGTTTTGAAGAAGATATGAATAGTTTTTGATTTGAATTTTGAGGGGAGATTATAGATTGGTATGAAGATGAGTTTGCAATATATTTTTATTTTTTTAAACAGAAAAGGATTTACAGTTTTTTTTTCTTCACAAATTTGCAAATTTGATTCATTTTTGGTAAGAGGAAACATGGGTTTTGATTTGAATATGAAAACTTCAGATTTTCATGGCTGAAAATCTTAAGTTTTGAAAAAGAAAAATGGAAAGGAAGAATGATCTTTGAGGAAATGTATTTGTATAAGTGTATTCGATAGAAATAAAAATGAAAAGAAGATTTAAACATTACACTTGTTCTCATTTTAACAATTGTCACTTAAGTTCATTATATGACTAACACATGTCAATTTATATCCTAAGAAACTTACACATGTATATTAAAAGTGTTTTAAATTTTAATTCAAATTGTTTATAAATACTTTAACCTATTTTATTTCATATGTATATATAAATGAATTTTATTTCCTTTTAATTTTAGAAAACAAAACAAAACAAGTTACAAACAAAAGCTTATTCAAATATTTTTAAGTGTTTTATTCCTTTAAATTTTCAAAACATTAAATTTATATTTTAAATTAATTTATCAAATCAAATTTTAATAATCAAGTTACATATATAAATGCATATATAATTCTATTAAAATTAAAAACAACAAATCCATTACAACAAATCTATTTATGTTTATAAAAACTTAAGTATTAAAAATTTTATTTAAAAATAACAAATTAAACAATATTAAATAATTTATAAATGAGATTATAAATTTCCTTTATCACTCAATATATTAAAACCATAAGTAAATTACGTTTTAAATTCTTATATAACATTTTCAAGCAATAATTTTTTTAAAAAAAAATAAAAATAAAACAAAATTTTGATGTTAATCAAATTTAACTTCATATTTAAGTTAATTAAAAATGTAAATTTAAACAGATAAGATTTTCCTTTAATATAAACCATATAATTATTTCTTTGAATTGCTTTGAAAAGTTATATGTTAAATTTAAATCAAATTTCCAATTTATCAAATATAAACTAGAGTTAGAAAATTAATTCATTTACTAAATTCAAAAATCAAAATTTATCAATTTACAATATATACAATTATATATTATAAACAAAAACAATTTATTCATTCAAAAAGATAAAATCTTTCAATTTAAATATTTATTAAAACATGATTATTAAATCAAATTCCAAATTTGTTATTAAAATTATCAAATCAAATTAAATTTATAACACAGATTATTAAATTTATATTGCCCAAATTTCCGGGATATCACATTCCTCCCCTCTTAAAAGAATTTCGTCCTCGAAATTTAAAAACATAGGTAATTTAATAATCTATATTAAGATTTTATTTTAAAACACAAGCATATATTATCAAACATATGCTAACAACCATAGCAACCAATTCAAACAAAACAAACCTAATTATCCAGAAAAACCTGGATACAATTTTCACGAGTTTCCCCGGTATAAATATCGGAATACTTGCTCTTTAGAATCTAAACAATCAATACTATTAAGCTATAGAGCTCCTATCCAACTATATCTCCCAACAAAACAATATGTCAGACTACAGACGAGTCTAAATCAACAATCACATCCTCCTGAACTGCTGGTTCCATATCCAGAGATAAACCATACACGTACTTCCTCAGAGATACGTGAAACACATCAAATTCCAATTATCCAAACTGACAATTCAACTCTAAAAATCAAACACCAATCCTTACAAAAACACAGAAAAGATCCAAAACATCTCGGAGCTGACTTACCCAGTCTTACTCAATCTTATAGCTCCTTAGATCAGAGAAAACTTACCCCAGAACAAAATCTTCGACTCCGGAATCCAAATTCCTTCGTCTCTTATCCACCAAACACTCTTGACGATCCTGGGCTATCTTCAACTCTCTTGTTTAGCTCAACTTTCGCTGATGTCCCTAGAAACAAACTGGACCAAAACAATCCAACAAAGTGATCTCCTCCAGATCAATCCCAAACCAAGAATACCAACTCTATTCCACAAATATCAGAAGATAAACTTTCTTCTCTTATCTGGAAAAGATAAAACAAAAGCACTTCCAAACTGCTTCCGCTGCACAACTCTGATCTGAAGCAGAAGAAAAACTCGAGCACAAACCGGACAACACATCACAGAAATATGGTTCAGCAGATCCATAGAAGAAAACTCAGATGCCCCAACTAAACCAAAGCTGCTTCACTAAACCTCCCGCATCACTCCTAGAATCCAGTCGATAAGAAAACTCAACCTCCAAATGTGGACAAACTTCCCATAGCTCCAGAGAACACTCAGACTATCGCAAGCCACTTTTACGATCAACCAGTCCAATATCCAAAGAAAACTATTCTCTCTTCACCAATCAGAACAGCATACGCTTAACTAGCCAATCCATCGCAGAAATGGAATCCACTCTGCTGCTTCTGAACTCCTTCAGAAAACTACTAACCAGAAGATCTTCTTGCCAGCACCCAGAACACTACGAACTACACTGCTGACACCGACGCCAAAGATTTCATAAACCAAAGCTCTTCGAGAAACTCGGACTTCAAACCGGACAGAAACATCCTGCTGAATCCAGCCACAACATCGAAGCAGACTCACCTCCTTAACTTGTTCCAAAGAAAACATCATCAAGAACACCCATAGTCACCGCATCTCATCACGCAGCTATTATTCCCTGAGATATTAAGATACCATCATCCTCCTCTGCCCAACCGAAGGATCCAAACTCTATTCATCCAATTTCAAAGATAGACTCCGAACCTTTACAGGTTACCTTCAGAGATCTATGAAATCCTATACTCCGCACAACTCACTTGAGACAGTATTAGGTCTACAGTCTCGACAAATACACTACCAATCTCAAGCACCAAACTTCAACCAAGGGTAGTAGTTGTGTTACACACCCCACTACCTTATCTACCTTTACATCTTATATTGGATAACCCAAACAGGTAACCCAACAAATAGGTAGAAGTAATTATATAAATATATAATAAAAATACAAATACGCTCTCTCAAGATAGACACCACTCCAGAGCCTAGGTATTCACTCAACCTAACGCTTTGATACCACAATGTAACGACCCAACTTCCACACTCCAGGAAGTCGCATCGCTAATTAAGAAAGAAAGGGATAGAAGAAGAAAAGAAAGAAGAGAAAGAAGAAACAACACTAGAATCTCAACAGCGGAACGAATAAATTATATTAATAACATAAATATTACATAGTTTACAACCACTATCAGAGTACACAGATATACAACACATACTAGACAGTTATAAACACCTGTCTAGTATTTACAATATAATACAACTCAGAGACAAACACAGATCACACAGCGGAATACTAAATATCTAGCGCGGAAGCCTCCTGCTCCATTGCTCCTCCAATATTCGTCAAAGCTAACCTGAATCCTAACCTGAATCCCTTGGCTACTCGTAAAAATTTGAGTACCCAAGAGTTTATGAAAAACAAAAATAAACTCCGGGTCAGACATGGGTCTGGTGTGAGTAACAGGTTAAAGTTGCTTAACTTTGAAAAACCTTTTGAAAGAAAGGTATCACGTAAGACTTCCCACACATAAACATGGAAAAGTTTTTACCTTACGATAACCAAAACATTTGATAGGAAATCCGATGATATTATAATAGTGTCTAGGGTTTTCAAGTAAATATGAAATATCCGAAATTGTTACATTTATTAAATTCCAGCTACTAGCCACAAAAGTGGGTAATACAATCAAAACCGTTGGCACTTATTGGATTTTGGATTCCATACAATGGCAGGGCTACTGGGGTACCGCTCGTCACAGTACGTGGCCTAGATCAACGTACCGAGGAGTACTCCCACTCCCTTGCAACACAAAATCGGACCCATTCCTTACTGAACAGTTCCGAACAAGACAACCCCGCAGTTGGTGTACACTGACAACTGCCCACTAAGCCGAATAAAAAGGGACCTCTAGATAGGGATCAATCTTGCTCTCCAGTGGGTGCGACCCACGAAGCCTTGCTGCACCTCCCATGTTTTAGCCATTCCCGGTTGATGAGGCTTGAGGCTACGATTACCTTTAGAGGACAGATCTCTTAGAATGCTCATCGTCCACCTGACGATGTTCTGAAAGCATTCAATCCATACAAGTTCGTTCCGGGTTCGAACGAAACCAAAGGCATTATCTCGTTACACTCGTTACGGAATCACCCACAGAGTTAACGACGATAACCCTTGCATTCTAAATCTACATCTCGAATCTGTAAGTACTATTCCGTCAAACTCATTGCGGAATCACCCATAGAGTTATACTGACGTATAGCCCATACACCTCGAGTCTTCACTTGCTCCACTTAGATTCACGACCTAACGTTATTTGGAAATGATGTGGTTTTCGGATATCCAAATATGGAAACCCGATCCCGGTCTCATCGAAATCCAAAGTGTGTCTTTTAAGGCCAAGTTGTTTTGAAGGTTTAAAACAATTCAATTATCTATATATACAAATAGATAAATCATAGATACACAACAGGTAATCAACATTATCATCATATCAGATAAACCACATTATCATTATTCAAAAGAATAATCTATATCAACATCACAATGCAACCAATGCATCCAAATTACTCAACATTATCTATCTCATATCTGAGATTCTAATCATCCAAATCAAACAACACTAACCAACCATATAAGCAATAATTAACCACACCCAAATATAATTAATTTAAAATGAATTAAATTAATTACATCATTCTATTAATTTAAAGTAAATTAAATTAATTACTTTACCAATATCATCCTTGCTTATATCACTATTGATAATTTATTAATCAAAGAGTTAACCTTCATCAAATTATTCATTTTAATTAATCATCCCTGATTAATTAACTCTTAATTACATTCAAGTAATTATACCCTAATTAATTTCTCAAATTAACTATACTTAACCAAACACAACAATTAATCTTTAATTACTTTCTTAATTAATTACCTAAATTAATTACCTTTAATCACTTATTATTGATTAATTAATCTTAATTAATCAATCTTAATTACATCATTAATTATAATAATTAATGATCTCTAATTACTTTTTAATTACCTTATTTAAATTAATTACTTTAAGTAATTAATTTTAATTTAAGCCATTATTGTTAATCACCCTTGATTAACCCAATCCAGTAATTAACTTCCCTTAATTACTTTACCAAATAAATTAATTACTCATTAATTAATTCTAATTAATCCCTTGATTAATTTACAATGTAATTATACTCAAATAACTTTTATCCACAAATCACCTTCAATTAATTACATATAGTAATTACTCATTAATTACTTCTCTAAGTAATTATTCTTCAATAAATTACATTAAGTAATTATCTTTCACAACTCATCAATTGATTAATTTTAAATTAATTAAACTGAATTAATAAACTTAAACTAATCGAATTAACTCAATTAATTACACTAAGTAATTAATTCCTTAATTACTTCCATAAGTAATTATACTTAATATCTTACACAAATGATTATTTTTAAATCAATTAATCTAATTAATAATCAAAATTAATCACATTAATTAATTATTAAATAATCCTTAGTTAATGACCTTCATTAACTATTAACAACTCATTAATTATTTTCTAATATAATTAACTTATTTAAAATCATTATTAATTACAAATTAATTAATCATTAATTAACCCATTAATTAACCCCTAATTAATTAAATAATTAAGTGTTAATTAAACTTAATTAATCTATTATTACTTGATTAATTAATAATTAAAAACTAATTTTACTTAATTAATTATTCTCATTTACAAGTTAATTATTCAAAGAATAATTAATCCTAAACCCTTAAGATTAACCCCTAATTACTTTAAGTAATTATTAATTTCATTAATTTATTAAATAAATAAATTATTCATTTAATTACTCTAATAATTTAAATGAAATATTAAACATTAAATTATTACTTAACTTTAGCAAGTGTAAATTCAATTTAAAATCCTTAATTTCTAAATAATACTTTTATTATAAAAGAAATTTTTCAAAAGTTAAAACAAATTTCTTTTAAAATTAAAAGCATTTAAATTTTCACATTATCATTTTAATTTGGTCTAAACACTTAAATTTATGAAATTTAAACTCATTTTAAACCAAAGATTCAAAATTAGATTTGAATCAAATTTAAACTTTATTTAAACATTACTACCTATTTCAATTTCCAAAATTAAATTCAAATTTATTTTAAAAACATTTTAAACTATAAACTCTTTTAAAATTATTTTAAAGCAAATTTGAATTTAAAACTTAATCATTTCAAATTTTAAGATTCAATTCAACTTGAACCTATAGTTTAGATTAGACTTAAAACTTAATTTAAATCTTTTCTTTGTTTTTCAAATTCCAATTTAAAATTTGAAACATAACAATTACTAAACCTCAATAACTAGCTCGAGCTAACTCAAGCAACTCGAGTAACAATTCTTTCAAATTCATCTTAAAAAATCAATTTAAATTTCAAATAAAAACAGGTTTATACATAAACCTATACTAACAGGTTTACCAAACCCTGTATCAACACTAAAACCCGAGACCTATCTTAGCTACTTCGAGTCCAAACTCCCTTTTCTTCGAGCAAAACATTGATCTACCCGATGCAACCACAAGACCCCCATCTCTTTCCCAAAACAGCTGACTGATACACTAGCATCCCCGTGCACTTGCACCACCACGACGATCATCTCCATCCTATCGCGACCCCCTACGCAAGTCAACGGCCATCCCTCGACTCCATACCGATCATCAAGCTAACTGAAAAACCCCTAAATCGATTTTTAGCATTTGAGTTCCCAATACTGGAAAAAATGTCGAAATGAAGATAATCAACATTCTCTCTCCTCCGACCACTAAAATGGTACCACCTTCGGCCATGGACTCCTCCACACCCTAGCTACCATCGTCTCAAAATAGGTAAAGCTCGGTTTCCAATTTTGATCACAGTGATCAATTCTCAGGAACACGGTAAAACTAGGGTTATAAAATTCAAACCCTAATCATGTTTGCCTTATTGCTCAGATCTAACAACAATTATTTTTCCTATAAACTACACACATTACTCTATCAACAAAAGAAACGCAAGCATCTCCAAATCCCTAGATTGATTGAACCAGCCCAAATTGTGTTTTCAGGTTATACCAAAATTCCCAATCCAATCTTAATCTAAAAATTCAAATTTTAGTTTTAGAATTCACATCATTGATTTTGTAACTGGTTTATATTCTTAAATTACAAAATCCTGATGGTTTGATTTTTTTTACTTACATAAAAATTTCCTGTAGTTTCTGAAATTACAGATAATATTACATAAATTTCATATTCAATGCAATTTAAACTAAGCTTAAGTATCACAACCATATTGTTTTAAAAACTTAAATCTTAATACATACTAAATCACCTGAAATGAAATTTTAATTCAAATCTAGAACCTGAATCAAGGAAACAGAATACAAATTCACTGCATCATACATTACAACAGACATGCATTCATATTCACCAGTATAAACTTCAAAAAGGCAGACATGCATTTAATTTATAGAGCGATTCAGCAAGTAGATTCCTACTTAAATTCATTTAGTATAAATTGTTACCCACCTGGTAAAAGTATGAGCAGAGCAACCATTGTTAGATGAAAAGCTTCAGATTTTGTTCTTTTTTTTTTGATTTGCTTTAAAAACTGCAGATGCTTTAACTTCATCTTGCTTATTGGAATACTTGAACTTCAAATTGCCTTTTTCTGTAATGCTTCTGATCCTTTGATGTATGCATGCTTCCAGAAAATATTGCAATTTGCTTCTACTTCCAGATTTAGTTGCATGCAGGGTTTGTAAATTTCTTTTTTAAAGACACAACAGAATTTGCAGTTTTTCATGCAATCCTGTTTGATGTTTTGAAGAAGATATGAAAAGTTTTTGATTTGAATTTTGAGGGGAGATTATAGATTGGTATGAAGATGAGTTTGCAGATATATTTTTATTTTTTTAAACAGAAAAGGATTTACAGTTTTTTTTTTCTTCACAAATTTGCAAATTTGATTCATTTTTGGTAAGAGGAAACATGGGTTTTGATTTGAATATGAAAACTTCAGATTTTCATGGCTGAAAATCTTAAGTTTTGAAAAAGAAAAATGGAAAGGAAGAATGATCTTTGAGGAAATGTATTTGTATAAGTGTATTCGATAGAAATAAAAATGAAAAGAAGATTTAAACATTACACTTGTTCTCATTTTAACAATTGTCACTTAAGTTCATTATATGACTAACACATGTCAATTTATATCCTAAGAAACTTACACATGTATATTAAAAGTGTTTTAAATTTTAATTTAAATTGTTTATAAATACTTTAACCTATTTTATTTCATATGTATATATAAATGAATTTTATTTCCTTTTAATTTTAGAAAACAAAACAAGTTACAAACAAAAGCTTATTCAAATATTTTTAAGTGTTTTATTCCTTTAAATTTTCAAAACATTAAATTTATATTTTAAATTAATTTATCAAATCAAATTTTAATAATCAAGTTACATATATAAATGCATATATAATTCTATTAAAATTAAAAACAACAAATCCTATTACAACAAATCTATGTATGTTTATAAAAACTTAAGTATTAAAATTTTTATTTAAAAATAACAAATTAAACAATATTAAATAATTTATAAATGAGATTATAAATTTCATTTATCACTCAATATATTAAAACCATAAGTAAATTGCGTTTTAAATTCTTATATAATATTTTCAGGCAATAATTTTTAAAAAAAAAATAAAAATAAAACAAAACTTTGATGTTAATCAAATTTAACTTCATATTTAAGTTAATTAAAAATGTAAATTTAAACAGATAAGATTTTCCTTTAATATAAACCATATAATTATTTCTTTGAATTGCTTTGAAAAGTTATATGTTAAATTTAAATCAAATTTCCAATTTATCAAATATAAACTAGAGTTAGAAAATTAATTCATTTACTAAATTCAAAAATCAAAATTTATCAATTTACAATATATACAATTATATATTATAAACAAAAACAATTTATTCATTCAAAAAGATAAAATCTTTCAATTTAAATATTTATTAAAACATGATTATTAAATCAAATTCCAAATTTGTTATTAAAATTATCAAATCAAATTAAATTTATAACACAGATTATTAAATTTATATTGCCCAAATTTCCGGGATATCACATTCCTCCCCTCTTAAAAGAATTTCGTCCCCGAAATTTAAAAACATAGGTAATTTAATAATCTATCTTAAGATTTTATTTTAAAACACAAGCATATATTATCAAACATATGCTAACAACCATAGCAACCAATTCAAACAAAACAAACCTAATTATCCAGAAAAACCTGGATACAATTTTCACGAGTTTCCCCGGTATAAATATCGGAATACTTGCTCTTTAGAATCTAAACAATCAATACTATTAAGCTATAGAGCTCCTATCCAACTATATCTCCCAACAAAACAATATGTCAGACTACAGACGAGTCTAAATCAACAATCACATCCTCCTGAACTGCTGGTTCCATATCTAGAGATAAACCATACACGTACTTCCTCAGAGATACGTGAAACACATCAAATTCCAATTATCCAAACTGACAATTCAACTCTAAAAATCAAACACCAATCCTTACAAAAACACAGAAAAGATCCAAAACATCTCGGAGCTGACTTGCCCAGTCTTACTCAATCTTATAGCTCCTTAGATCAGAGAAAACTTACCCCAGAACAAAATCTTCGACTCCGGAATCCAAATTCCTTCGTCTCTTATCCACCAAACACTCTTGACGATCCTGGGCTATCTTCAACTCTCTTGTTTAGCTCAACTTTCGCTGATGTCCCTAGAAACAAACTGGACCAAAACAATCCAACAAAGTGATCTCCTCCAGATCAATCCCAAACCAAGAATACCAACTCTATTCCACAAATATCAGAAGATAAACTTTCTTCTCTTATCTGGAAAAGATAAAACAAAAGCACTTCCAAACTGCTTCCGCTGCACAACTCTGATCTGAAGCAGAAGAAAAACTCGAGCACAAACCGGACAACACATCACAGAAATATGGTTCAGCAGATCCATAGAAGAAAACTCAGATGCCCCAACTAAACCAAAGCTGCTTCACTAAACCTCCGGCATCACTCCTAGAATCCAGTCGATAAGAAAACTCAACCTCCAAATGTGGACAAACTTCCCATAGCTCCAGAGAACACTCAGACTATCGCAAGCCACTTTTGCGATCAACCAGTCCAATATCCAAAGAAAACTGTTCTCTCTTCACCAATCAGAACAGCATACGCTTAACTAGCCAATCCATCGCAGAAATGGAATCCACTCTGCTGCTTCTGAACTCCTTCAGAAAACTACTAACCAGAAGATCTTCTTGCCAGCACCCAGAACACTACGAACTACACTGCTGACACCGACGCCAAAGATTTCATAAACCAAAGCTCTTCGAGAAACTCGGACTTCAAACCGGACAGAAACATCCTGCTGAATCCAGCCACAACATCGAAGCAGACTCACCTCCTTAACTTGTTCCAAAGAAAACATCTTCGAGAACACCCATAGTCACTGCATCTCATCACGCAGCTATTATTCCCTGAGATATTAAGATACCATCATCCTCCTCTGCCCAACCGACGGATCCAAACTCTATTCATCCAATTTCAAAGATAGACTCCGAACCTTTACAGGTTACCTTCAGAGATCTATGAAATCCTATACTCCGCACAACTCACTTGAGACAGTATTAGGTCTACAGTCTCGACAAATACACTACCAATCTCAAGCACCAAACTTCAACCAAGGGTAGTAGTTGTGTTACACACCCCACTACCTTATCTACCTTTACATCTTATATTGGATAACCCAAACAGGTAACCCAACAAATAGGTAGAAGTAATTATATAAATATATAATAAAAATACAAATACGCTCTCTCAAGATAGACACCACTCCAGAGTCTAGGTATTCACTCAACCTAACGCTTTGATACCACAATGTAACGACCCAACTTCCACACTCCAGGAAGTCGCATCGCTAATTAAGAAAGAAAGGGATAGAAGAAGAAAAGAAAGAAGAGAAAGAAGAAACAACACTAGAATCTCAACAGCGGAACGAATAAATTATATTAATAACATAAATATTACATAGTTTACAACCACTATCAGAGTACACAGATATACAACACATACTAGACAGTTATAAACACCTGTCTAGTATTTACAATATAATACAACTCAGAGACAAACACAGATCACACAGCGGAATACTAAATATCTAGCGCGGAAGCCTCCTGCTCCATTGCTCCTCCAATATTCGTCAAAGCTAACCTGAATCCTAACCTGAATCCCTTGGCTACTCGTAAAAATTTGAGTACCCAAGAGTTTATGAAAAACAAAAATAAACTCCGGGTCAGACATGGGTCTGGTGTGAGTAACAGGTTAAAGTTGCTTAACTTTGAAAAACCTTTTGAAAGAAAGGTATCACGTAAGACTTCCCACACATAAACATGGAAAAGTTTTTACCTTACGATAACCAAAACATTTGATAGGAAATCCGATGATATTATAATAGTGTCTAGGGTTTTCAAGTAAATATGAAATATCCGAAATTGTTACATTTATTAAATTCCAGCTACTAGCCACAAAAGTGGGTAATACAATCAAAACCGTTGGCACTTATTGGATTTTGGATTCAATACAATGGCAGGGCTACTGGGGTACCGCTCGTCACAGTACGTGGCCTAGATCAACGTACCGAGGAGTACTCCCACTCCCTTGCAACACAAAACCGGACCCATTCCTTACTGAACAGTTCCGAACAAGACAACCCCGCAGTTGGTGTACACTGACAACTGCCCACTAAGCCGAATAAAAAGGGACCTCTAGATAGGGATCAATCTTGCTCTCCAGTGGGTGCGACCCACGAAGCCTTGCTGCACCTCCCATGTTTTAGCCATTCCCGGTTGATGAGGCTTGAGGCTACGATTACCTTTAGAGGACAGATCTCTTAGAATGCTCATCGTCCACCTGACGATGTTCTGAAAGCATTCAATCCATACAAGTTCGTTCCGGGTTCGAACGAAACCAAAGGCATTATCTCGTTACACTCGTTACGGAATCACCCACAGAGTTAACGACGATAACCCTTGCATTCTAAATCTACATCTCGAATCTATAAGTACTATTCCGTCAAACTCATTGCGGAATCACCCATAGAGTTATACTGACGTATAGCCCATACACCTCGAGTCTTCACTTGCTCCACTTAGATTCACGACCTAACGTTATTTGGAAATGATGTGGTTTTCGGATATCCAAATATGGAAACCCGATCCCGGTCTCATCGAAATCCAAAGTGTGTCTTTTAAGGCCAAGTTGTTTTGAAGGTTTAAAACAATTCAATTATCTATATATACAAATAGATAAATCATAGATACACAACAGGTAATCAACATTATCATCATATCAGATAAACCACATTATCATTATTCAAAAGAATAATCTATATCAACATCACAATGCAACCAATGCATCCAAATTACTCAACATTATCTATCTCATATCTGAGATTCTAATCATCCAAATCAAACAACACTAACCAACCATATAAGCAATAATTAACCACACCCAAATATAATTAATTTAAAATGAATTAAATTAATTACATCATTCTATTAATTTAAAGTAAATTAAATTAATTACTTTACCAATATCATCCTTGCTTATATCACTATTGATAATTTATTAATCAAAGAGTTAACCTTCATCCAATTATTCATTTTAATTAATCATCCCTGATTAATTAACTCTTAATTACATTCAAGTAATTATACCCTAATTAATTTCTCAAATTAACTATACTTAACCAAACACAGCAATTAATCTTTAATTACTTTCTTAATTAATTACCTAAATTAATTACCTTTAATCACTTATTATTGATTAATTAATCTTAATTAATCAATCTTAATTACATCATTAATTATAATAATTAATGATCTCTAATTACTTTTTAATTACCTTATTTAAATTAATTACTTTAAGTAATTAATTTTAATTTAAGCCATTATTGTTAATCACCCTTGATTAACCCAATCCAGTAATTAACTTCCCTTAATTACTTTACCAAATAAATTAATTACTCATTAATTAATTCTAATTAATCCCTTGATTAATTTACAAAGTAATTATACTCAAATAACTTTTATCCACAAATCACCTTCAATTAATTACATATAGTAATTACTCATTAATTACTTCTCTAAGTAATTATTCTTCAATAAATTACATTAAGTAATTATCTTTCACAACTCATCAATTGATTAATTTTAAATTAATTAAACTGAATTAATAAACTTAAACTAATCGAATTAACTCAATTAATTACACTAAGTAATTAATTCCTTAATTACTTCCATAAGTAATTATACTTAATATCTTACACAAATGATTATTTTTAAATCAATTAATCTAATTAATAATTAAAATTAATCACATTAATTAATTATTAAATAATCCTTAGTTAATGACCTTCATTAACTATTAACAACTCATTAATTATTTTCTAAAATAATTAACTTATTTAAAATCATTATTAATTACAAATTAATTAATCATTAATTAACCCATTAATTAACCCCTAATTAATTAAATAATTAAGTGTTAATTAAACTTAATTAATCTATTATTACTTGATTAATTAATAATTAAAAACTAATTTTACTTAATTAATTATTCTCATTTACAAGTTAATTATTCAAAGAATAATTAATCCTAAACCCTTAAGATTAACCCCTAATTACTTTAAGTAATTATTAATTTTATTAATTTATTAAATAAATTAATTATTCATTTAATTACTCTAATAATTTAAATGAAATATAAAACATTAAATTATTACTTAACTTTAGCAAGTTTAAATTCAATTTAAAATCCTTAATTGCTAAATAATACTTTTATTATAAAAGAAATTTTTCAAAAGTTAAAACAAATTTCTTTTAAAATTAAAACCATTTAAATTTTCACATTATCATTCTAATTTGGTCTAAACACTTAAATTATAAAATTTAAACTCATTTTAAACCAAAGATTCAAAATTAGATTTGAATCAAATTTAAACTTTATTTAAACATTACTACCTATTTCAATTTCCAAAATTAAATTCAAATTTCTTTTAAAAACATTTTAAACTATAAACTCTTTTAAAATTATTTTAAAGCAAATTTGAATTTAAAACTTAATAATTTCAAATTTTAAGATTCAATTCAACTTGAACCTATAGTTTAGATTAGACTTAAAACTTAATTTAAATCTTTTCTTTGTTTTTTAAATTCCAATTTAAAATTTGAAACATAACAATTACTAAACCTCAATAACTAGCTCGAGCTAACTCAAGCAACTCGAGTAACAATTCTTTCAAATTCATCTTAAAAAATCAATTTAAATTTCAAATAAAAACAGGTTTATACATAAACCTGTACTAACAGGTTTACCAAACCCTGTATCAACACTAAAACCCGAGTCCTATCTTAGCTACTTCGAGTCCAAACTCCCTTTTCTTCGAGCAAAACATAGATCTACCCGATGCAACCACAAGACCCCCATCTCTTTCCCAAAACAGCTGACTGATACACTAGCATCCCCGTGCACTTGCACCACCACGGCGATCATTTCCATCCTATCGCGACCCCCTACGCAAGTCAACGGCCATCCCTCGATTCCATACCGATCATCAAGCTAACTGAAAAACCCCTAAATCGATTTTTAGCATTTGAGTTCCCAATACTGGAAAAAATGTCGAAATGAAGATAATCTACATTCTCTCTCCTCCAACCACTAAAATGGTACCACCTTCGGCCATGGACTCCTCCACACCCCAGCTACCATCGTCTCAAAATAGGTAAAGCTCGGTTTCCAATTTTGATCACAGTGATCAATTCTCAGGAACACAGTAAAACTAGGGTTATAAAATTCAAACCCTAATCATGTTTGCCTTATTGCTCAGATCTAACAGCAATTGTTTTTCCTATAAACTACACACATTACTCTATCAACAAAAGAAACACAAGCATCTCCAAATCCCTAGATTGATAGAACCAGCCCAAATTGTGTTTTCAGGTTATACCAAAATTCCCAATCCAATCTTAATCTAAAAATTCAAATTTTAGTTTCAGAATTCACATCATTGATTTTGTAACTGGTTTATATTCTTAAATTACAAAATCCTGATGGTTTGATTTTTTTACTTATATAAAAATTTCCTGTAGTTTCTGAAATTACAGATAATATTACAGAAATTTCAATCAATGAAATTTAAACTTAGCTTAAGTATCACTACCATATTGCTTTAAAAACTTAAATCTTAATATATACTAAATCACCTGAAATGAAATTTTAATTCAAATCTAGAACCTGAATCAAGGAAACAGAATACAAATTCACTGCATCATACATTACAACAGACATGCATTCATATTCACCAGTATAAACTTCAAAAAGGCAGACATGCATTTAATTTATAGAGTGAATCAGCAACTAGGTTCCTACTTAAATTCATTTAGTATAAATTGTTACTCACCTGGTAAAAGTATGAGCAGAGCAACCATTGTTAGATGAAAAGCTTCAGATTTTATTCTTTTTTTTTATTTGCTTTAAAAACTACAGATGCTTTAACTTCATCTTGCTTATCGGAATACTTGAACTTCAAATTGCCTTTTTCTGTAATGCTTCTGATCCTTTGATGTGTGCATGCTTCCAGAAAATATTGCAATTTGCTTCTACTTCCAGATTTATTTGCATGCAGGGTTTGTAAACTTCTTTTTTAAAGACACAACAGAATTTGCAGTTTTTCATGCAATCCTGTTTGATGTTTTGAAGAAGATATGAATAGTTTTTGATTTGAATTTTGAGGGGAGATTACAGATTGGTATGAAGATGAGTTTGTAGATTTATTTTTATTTTTTTAAACAGAAAAGGATTTGCAGTTTTTTTTTCCACAAATTTGCAAATTTGATTCATTTTTGGTAAGAGGAAACATGGTTTTTGATTTGAATATGAAAACTTCAGATTTTCATGGCTGAAAATCTTAAGTTTTGAAAAAGAAAAATGGAAAGGAAGAATGATCTTTGAGGAAATGTATTTGTATAAGTGTATTTGATAGAAATAAAAATGAAAAGAAGATTTAAACATTACACTTGCTCTCGTTTTAACAATTGTCACTTAAGTTCATTATATGACTAACACATGTCAATTTATATCCTAAGAAACTTACGCATGTATATTAAAAGTGTTTTAAATTTTAATTTAAATTGTTTATAAATACTTTAACCTGTTTTATTTCATATGTATATATAAATGAATTTTATTTCCTTCTAATTTTAGAAAAAAAAAAACAAAACAAGTTACAAACAAAAGCTTATTCAAATATTTTTAAGTGTTTTATTCCTTTAAATTTTCAAAACATTAAATTTATATTTTAAATTAATTTATCAAATCAAATTTTAATAATCAAGTTACATATATAAATGCATATATAATTCTATTAAAATTAAAAACAACAAATCCTATTACAACAAATCTATTTATGTTTATAAAAACTTAAGTATTAAAATTTTTATTTAAAAATAACAAATTGAACAATATTAAATAATTTATAAATGAGATTATAAATTTCCTTTATCACTCAATATATTAAAACCATAAGTAAATTATGTTTTAAATTCTTATATGACATTTTCACGCAATACTTTTAAAAAAAATAAAAATAAAACAAAACTTTGATGTTAATCAAATTTAATTTCATATTTAAGTTAATTAAAAATATAAATTTAAACAGATACGATTTTCCTTTAATATAAACTATATAATTATTTCTTTGAATTGCTTTGAAAAGTTATATGTTAAATTTAAATCAAATTTCCAATTTATCAAATATAAATTAGAGTTAGAAAATTAATTCATTTACTAGATTCAAAAATCAAAATTTATCAATTTACAATATATACAATTATATATTATAAACGGAAACAATTTATTCATTCAAAAAGATAAAATCTTTCAATTTAAATATTTATTAAAACATGATTATTAAATCAAATTCCAAATTTGTTATTAAAATTATCAAATCAAATTAAATCTATAACACAGATTATTAAATTTATATTGCCCAAATTGTCGGGATATCACATATTTATATGTTTACTACTAAAATCAGCTAACATTCCAAATGTGAGTGAGATTAACTCACCTTGAGTTATGGCGAGCGTTCGAAATTTAAATTAAACCGAACGACGTTCGATTTAACTCAAATTTCTACTTGCCCGGAATGACTCCGGATCTGCACCATCGCGTAGTATTCTTTTCTGCGATCCCGGCGTTACCAAATTCGTTGAAATCTGATTACAAACGTAATAGATATGAATTTTCAAAGTTTAAATAACATTTTAAACAAAATTTTTTTTATTACCCTCTCAGCCGTTGATCTAGCAGTGAATAATCGAGACCTATCTCTACACTGTCTTCCTCACGCGAGCTCAGGTCCCTCAAACCCATCATTGAACAACTAGGGTTCAACATCGTTTCGCCGTGACCCAACTAGAACACGATCAGGAATCACTGCACGAACGGCCTCCCTCCGACGCCTCCCTGGCCTTGACGATGACGAGCTCGGTCATCCATGAGAGGCGTGACAACCCCTCCAACGTGCAACGAACGCGGCCATCCCTCCTCTCCTCTGGTCGACGAAACGCAATCTTAACCGTTGGATACTTAGATCCCGAGGCTCTCTTCCCTTTTCCAGTTGAAAATTTCTGAAATCGTCGCGTGGATTGCGTGAAAATTGAGGGAGAATAAAGAAGCGCTTTCGGCCATTGGTTACTAATAGAACGGCGGCCTGCGTTTTGGCTAGGGTTAGAGATATTTAATATATATATATATATATATATATATATATAATAGTTTAGTATTATTTAATTAATATAATTTCTCGATTTAACCGTTAATGCAAACGACCTCCAAACTACGCATTCCGTCAAGCGTTTCTAGGGCTTTTCCGCGTTCCGGACACAATGGAACAGGTTTCGTAGGCTAATTTGATCGTATGTGCGAGTTACGGAATTAAACGATCAATTTAAAATTAAATCGATTAAAACGATTTCGATGCGTTTCGAGCTGCCGGGGTCAAACGACAACTCCGATTGCTACGAAAATTGAAATCCGATAATAACTAACCATTACGGATCCAATGGAACTGGTTTCGTCGAATTCCGAGACTGTGCCCCGGAAGGCTATCTTAACTCGTCTATTTAATCGGGCGATTTTCAAAATTGACGAAAACGCTTAAAATTTCGCTTTTAAAACTTTATTAACTTTATTATAGCTCGTATAAAATTTATATTCACACTAAAAATCATTTTGGCTCATTCCGGACTAAAATCTGATTAATGGCAATATTTTATTATTAAATTCTATTATTAAATTAATATAAAATTCCAAATTCAATCTATCACCAATTAATTCCCTCCAACGGTCCAAAATGATAATTCGAATCCAATTAGACTCGAAATAAACTTTAGAATCAAATTTTATCTCCATTTACTCTCAGAATTACTTATTTACCCCAATTCTAATATTCATTCATTATTATTCAAATTTCAATTAAATTATCGTATATAAAGTCTTAATCAAGTTTATTAATGTGACCAAATCTTTTATATCATAATTCGAATTTATAATCCATATTAACATTTAAAATGAATTAAATGTTCAAATTTAGCGACCCAAAATTCCGGGTCATTACATTCCTCCACCCTTATAAAAATTTCGTCCCCGAAATTTGCTAAGGTAGAAAAATACTTCCCAACTCATTTACTTACCCAATTTGCTTAGTTAAAAGCTTATATTTACTTTCCCAAAAAGTTTCAACTCCATTTCAAAACCATTTTCTTTATCCACTCAAAAGTTCGTATTTTAACATTTGCTTTCAAAAATAACTTTCCAAGTTAGCAAAATTTTCCCAAAATCCCAAAAATTTTCTAGCTCCCAAAATTTTCGGAAAATTTTGGCAGAGTCTCCCCTGCACGGAGGAGCTTTCGCGATATCGCGACACAGATAAATATATATACATCGACCCACACGGTCGGAAACCAAAATATATCACAATATATATATATATATATATATATATCATTTTCCCAATTATATTTGCATAGGCGTACCTGTTTAGCAAATTTTTAATAGCGAGCGGCTAATATTTCAGCATATACACGCTCCAACTCTCTCGAACGCCTACCGTACCTGTACTTACTCAACAAACTCATTGGTTTTCAAAGATAGGAACACTTTAACAACATTTCCAATATAAACATAAGCCATAACATATCCATTTCATATCCTAACAACACTTTGTAAAAGTTCATAAGTAAACCATACTTTATAACACGCACAAAGTTCCCTTTCTAATGCCAAATTCCATTTTATTTCACACAAAAGATTTACAAACCAGTTTCGCCATTCCAATTTATACTTTATACAATTTTTGAATTGATTCACCAAGCAAGTTTTATTTTCAATTTGCTACACTTGCATTTCTATTATGATTCACTTACATTTATACTCAAATCCATTTATACTCAAATCCATTTATTAAGATTTTAGCCCATTCTACTTTAATCCAACCAAACTTCATTTTACTTCACTTAAGTGATTTACGTTCAAGTTTACCATATGCCTTACTTACATTTCTTTATTTTAACTTACATTCCCAATTTTATTTACAATCAAATTTTATTTTAAACTTGAAACATTTGCATTTCTTTCATGATCCATTTCCATACATATGCAAAATCACTTAATAACATGTCAATGCATTCCAATTACTTCAAAAACCAATTATTTGCTTACTTTAAACTATTTATCTTCATTTACCACAATTCGACAAATTTACAATGCAAATTTGCATGTTATTCATGGAATAACCCATTACTTAAGCTTATAATAGTTTTAAAATTAATTCCCACTTAGATTCATATTAATTTATCAAATTCTGCATGGTTCACAATCCAAATATTCTTATTCCATTTCAATTTTAAATCAATCCTTATTCTCACTTTTCAAATTTATTAATCATTTTAAGTTTATGTTTATTATTATATTATTATTATTACTATTATTATATATATTTTTTTATAGTTATATATATCATTCCATTCTCATTTACAACTCATATATTCTTTCTTTCTCATAATTACAAATCTTAAAAGTCATTTGCTTGCATCCAAATTTTATTTTGCAAACAAATTTCATTTAAAGCTATTTTCATAAGCTTAAAATAACCATCTCATCATTCTCTTAAATGATTACAATCCCATAATATCTCAATTTATTTCCATCTTAATTGATTCTTACCAAATCAAACCCTTTACAAATTTTAATCCCACTAGCTTAAACATTCAGCTTAAGTTTAAATTAATAACATCTCAAATCTTATATTTCCAATTCATTATCCAACTTAAGTTTACTATTATTATCTATTGGTTTTGTTGACAACTCTTATATCCATATCACAATATTAATTAAAACCATTCCACTTGCAATTCAAATTTATTACCCAAACAAAATTTATCCCAGACAAAGTTATAAAGCTTAATCACAATTACCATTCAACTTGCTTAAGATTTCTTTACCATATTTCCATTATCTTTTTATAAATCAATTTTTATTTCCATTTGATTCTCATCCAAAACAAATTCCAATTCATTTACAAACTTTAATGCACTTTGCCTATTTATTAAATCCATTTTAGACTTATTTTATTAGCAAAGAAACCACTTTAAATTATTTCACTCATTTAAATCTATTTACAGTTCAAACCATCATTATTATAATTTAATTCCATTTTTCATTCACACTTCATTATTTGTTACCACAAATTTAAATCCCATGCTACAGTTGGATTTCTATTTACTTTCCAAATTTTGATCAATTATCAAAATTCTATCCATTACAATACAAATCTCATTCAATTGTAATTCAATTTAGTCTCTAGCCTAATCCATATTAGGTTTTAATACTCTTTCCCAATTCATACTGAACTTATCTACAATACGACCATTTTCAATGTTCTAAACAAGAACTAGGTTCCATTATCCTTCAATTATTAACAAGCTTCCAAAATTATACCCATCCCAGTACTATTTTCATTTAATTTAGCTTATACTAAATTCATCTTCAAGCTTCTCTTTGTTTAATTCAACTTACACTAAATTCATTCTCAAATAATCCCTTTGAATTTAGTTGAGTCAAACTTTTATTCATATAATATTCCTTCAGCAACTTAGATTTCTTTCAATTCAAGTCTTTCCAAATTTAGATTCGAGTTTTAACTAAATTGATTTAGCCATCTTGCATTCATTTCAATTTCCCTTACCATCTTAAATAAGGATTTAATTCCATTCATATTTATTCACAACACAATTGAATCTTGTTTTTAATTAAATCCAATTCCATCTCAATTCCATTCGATTGAAGTTAAATCCAATTCAATCTAATTTTAATTCATTTAGATTTAATTCAATTTCAAACTCTCAACTTTAATTCTCCATATACAAGTTCAAAACTTGTTTACTAATTTAAGTTCATTCATTTCCTTTATATCTCACTTTACCTTATTTCAATTTACATGTCATTTGAGATTAAGTTTGAATCCACCATACAATTCCACTATTTCCCATTTGTGATTATACTCTCACTTTCAATTTATATAAGTTCACCAACTTATTTATTTTAAAGCTCATATTTCTCATTTGAATCCACTTACAACATATAATCACAATTTCAAATTATATATATGTGTATCACTGAATTCTTAAGGATACAAATTTCTTTCATTTACCTTCTTCACAATATTAAATCCTCAATCTCAAATTATAAGTATACAACTTAATAACCTATGGGTACAATCCATTTCACAATGACCCACAATTTCAAAGCCAATTTACATTTTAATTTCACCCAAATCAATTTAATTCTAAGTCCAATTTATTTAACTTATCCAAGTTATATTCAAATTTTCTACTTACTTCAATATATTTTATTCACTTCCAATTACTCAAGTTAAATTTTTAATTCCAAGATTAAAATTTTCATTTCTTCCTTCTTATTAATATCTACTTCACTTAATAAGTTCAATAGTTAATTCAATTCAACTTTACACATTATTTAATTAGAATTTTCCCAAAATTCATTTTACCCGGTTTTTATTTCCAAAACCATTTTGAAATATATCAAATATATACCTATTTGATATATCAATCAAATCTCCATATTTTTCCAAAACAATTTGTTTATACCAAACAAATTTCCCCATTTTTGGAATGTCCAAAACAACTGTTATACCCAACTAGTCCAAACAATACCATAACCAAATATTAGGAAAGCAATCCATCACTTTAGAAACTCGAAAATGAATTCTAATGATGTGGCCAGCATCATCAGGATTATTTTCCAGCGACTGAAGTGAGTTCAATGCTTCTTACTTTTCTAAATTCATTTCAAAACAGTTTCCATTTAAAAATATTTCCCAAAACAATATACCAACATTGTCTTCAAACACCTTCAAATCTCAACAAACATTTCAAACATTACAAAGATTTTAAATTTTCCAAACCTTATTTCCATTACATTTAAAATTCTTTCCAAAACTTCCGGGATTTAAATTCTGGCTGGGTTTAATTCAAATTCAATTATTCTTCTTTTGTATAATTTATACTTATAGAATTTATTTGATTATAACCATTTCAAATTTAAGATTCTTATATTTGATTATGGTATTAACAACCAATCATCCAAATATATATATATATATATATAATTTCAGAAAATTATTTCTTTTATATCAAAATAATTTTGGGTAAAATTATTTTATTTACCCACTTTAAACAAAATACTATGTCGGTTTATCTTGTTCAAGAGTCTAGAAACCCCTATCGATACGGTTGTACTTCCCGTACTGACCAGAATTCATAAACACTCAACCGATAAGTCAACACAGTATAAAACAATTTTATATTCACTAACAACTACGCTCTCATATCTATTAGTACGCTCAACTCATTATAGAGTACTATCGACTCTGTTTAATGAGTAATTTCCCCACCAAAGCCTAGGTTGTCGCCAACCTAAGCTCTGATACCAAGTGTGACAGCCCGCAAATCCGTACACCTTGAATCAACACTATTTTATCTCTATTAACTCAAGTGGCACAGAATTACGAACCATTAAGGTTAAAGAAGAAGAGATAGAAGAAGAAGAAACTAAATAATATCAGAATCTCACAGTCGCAGCGGAATAAAATATAATAGTAAATATAGAACTTTACACAAAAATAGAAACTATCACAGTTTTATACATCATATCATCAGAGTATCTCATACATCAACAATCACAAGTCAGACATCTCATACAATCATAGCAGCGGATATATATATAGGTACATATAATACGTCTCGGACTCCAGCTCCTCTCTTGCTCCATAGCATCCTGTCCTGTACAAATAATACTCGGTCTGACCCGAGCATTATAATGAAATAACACCCGAGTCAGTCTGGAATACCAGCTGATAATAATGCATCCAAATTTATTATTAAAGTTTCAAAAATCCTTTGAAAACAAAAGCATCTCGTAAGACCACGCCACAAATAAACATGTCGGGTTTTTACCTTACGATAGCTAAAACACTTTTTATAGAAATCCCCTGATATTATAATAGTGTCTATTTACAAATACTTATAAAATAGCCGAAATTGTTACATTCATTAAATTCCATCTACTAGCCGCAAAAGTGGGTAATACAAACAAAACTCGTACAAGGCTCGTAGGGAAAATGGATTTCCAACAATGACTAGGCACTGGGGTACCACCTGTCACAGTACGGGGCCTAGATCACCGTACCGAGAATTACTCCCTTCATCCCCTGCAACACAAGGCCGAAACCATTCCTTACTGAACAGTCCCGAACAAGATAAACCCCGTGGTTGGCGCGACCAACCACCCACTAAGCCGAAATAAAAAAGGGACATCTAGACAGGGGAAATATCTTGTCCTGCTTGGGCATGACCCACCTAACCTTGCTGCATATCCCCTGACTTTCAGTCATTCCCGGTTGATGAGGCTTGAGGTTAAGCAATACCTTTAGAACGTTTTCACTTAGAATGCCCATCGCCCACCTGACGATGTTTCGCAAACATTCATCCATACAAGTCCGTCCCGGGTTCGAACGGAACCGAAGGCACTACTCCTACTACATCCATTTTGGAAATATCCTCAGGATTAGTAGCGACTAGCCCTTGCACTTCACTGCTCCATCTTCGACTCCGAACACGTTTTTTCGCACGAAACGTACAAACCGGATCGAAGTGGTTTTCGAGAAATAAATCTCGATCTCGGTCTCTTCGAAACGATCACACATTGTCCAATATTGATAGTGGGTGATTTAACTATCAATTTATATTCACAAACATCCATAAGCATCCATCACAAAATAAATAATTCCCACATTATTTATTTGCCTCAATATCTTTACAAGATATATTTCCTAAGTTTTCAAACTCATTTGAAAACAATTTCCCAACATTCTTCCTTACAAGGTAAATCCTTTACCATATATTCCCATTGGAAATAACCAAGTTCAAAACATTTAGATTTAAAACAGTTAAAACATTTCATATTGAAATATACATTAAAATATGTAAATTTACTTCTAATTACTTACTCAAAAATATAAATTTTAAAAATAAGTGAATGGAAACTATTTATTAAGGTCTAGACTTGGTTTACATAAAAGTTTAGTTAAACTAAATTTAAAAGTAGAGTGTTAAAAGAATTAAAAATCTCAAATAACTTTATTCCAAACTAGCCTTTGAATAAATAATTACTAAGGTATTCATAAAAATTTACTATTGCTAATTTATTAATAATTACTTTAAAATAATAATTTCCAAACACTCTTTTAACAAGTTTTGAAGTTTTTTCTTTATACTCGAACTTGGTTTTTTTCCAAGAAATCTCATTCCCACTTAAGCATCCAAGAAGATCCTTCTTATAAATTCTGTCAACTTATCTCAATTCAGGTTTACGTTTTAATAACATAAATTTAATTTCACATTTATCAACTGATAACGTTTCTCTTTGTTAGCATTCTAGATTTTACAAATTTTCAATTTTCATTCCATATAGATTTCAAATTTTAATTCTTTTAAATTCAATAGTTAATAATATCCTTTATTTCTCTAAAATTCAATTTATCCATTTAGAATTAAATTACGGTTTTATAATTTATCCATCAATATTCCAATACAATTTTTATTTTAGTTTTCCATCCCAACAGATTCTAACTTTTACATTCCTTTAAATTTCTTATTTATTAATTTCTTTGAAAACCCAATTTAATTTCTTTATAATTTAAAACTCCAAATTTCTTTATAATTAACATTTTGGGTTTGTAGTTTACACCACAATATCACAATACAATTTAATTCCAAATTTATCAATCACAATATATAAACATGCATCATTATCAATTATAAAAATAATTACTACATTGTGAGGAATCCAGTTGGATTCCTCCAACTTGTTTTTCCTGCATCCACAAATATTAGCACAACACTATAAATATATATATCAATCCAGGCTGATATAAATAAACATTTCAACCAATCACACAGATATTTATATATTTACTACTAAAATCAGCTAACATTCCAGATGTGAGTGAGATTAACTCACCTTGAGTTTTGGCGAGCGTTCGAAATTTAAATTAAACCAAACGACGTTCGATTTAACTCAAATTTCTACTTGCCCGGAATGACTCCGGATCTGCACCATCGCGTAGTATTCTTTTCTGCAATCCCGGCGTTACCAAATTCGTTGAAATCTGATTACAAACGTAATAGATATGAATTTTCAAAGTTTAAATAACATTTTAAACAAAAAAAAAAAAAAATTACCCTCTCAGCCGCTGATCTAGCAGTGAATAATCGAGGCCGATCTCTATACTGCCTTCCTCACGCGAGCTCAGGTCCCTCAAACCCATCATTGAACAACTAGGGTTCAACATCGTTTCGCCGTGACCCAACTAAAACACGATCAGGAATCACTGCACGAATGACCTCACTCCAACGCCTCCTTGGCCTTGACGATGACGAGCTCGGTCGTCCATGAGAGGCGCGACAACCCCTCCAACGTGCAACGAACGCGGCCATCCCACCTCTCCTCTGGTCGACGAAACGCAATCTTAACCGTTGGATACTTAGATCCCAAGACTCTCTTCCCTTTTCCAGTTGAAAATTTCTGAAATCATCGCGTGGATTGCGTGAAAATCGAGGGAGAATAAAGAAACGCTTTCGGCCATTGGTTACTAATAGAACGACGGCCTGCGTTTTGGCTAGGGTTAGAGATATTTAATATATATATAATAGTTTAATATTATTTAATTAATATAATTTCTCGATTTAACCGTTAATGCAAACGACCTCCAAACTACGCATTCCGACAAGCGTTTCTAGGGTTTTTCCGCGTTCCGGATACAATGAAACAGGTTTCGTAGGCTAATTTGATCGTATGTGCGAGTTACGGAATTAAACGATCAATTTAAAATTAAATCGATTAAAACGATTTCGATGCGTTTCGAGCTGCCGGGGTCAAACGACAACTCCGATTGCTATAAAATTTGAAATCCGATAATAACTAACCATTACGGATCCAATGGAACTGGTTTCATCGAATTTCGAGACTGTGCCCCGGAAGGCTATCTTAACTCGTCTATTTAATCGGGCGATTTTCAAAATTGACGAAAACGCTTAAAATTTCGCTTTTAAAACTTTATTAACTTTATTATAGCTCGTATAAAATTTATATTCATACTAAAAATCATTTTGGCTCATTCCGGACTAAAATCTGATTAATGGCAATATTTTATTATTAAATTCTATTATTAAATTAATATAAAATTCCAAATTCAATCTATCAACAATTAATTCCCTCCAACGGTCCAAAATGATAATTCAAATCCAATTAGACTCGAAATAAACTTTAGAATCAAATTTTATCTCCATTACTCTCAGAATTACTTATTTACCCCAATTCTAATATTTATTCATTATTATTCAAATTTCGATTAAATTATCGTATATAAAGTCTTAATCAAGTTTATTAATGTAACCAAATCTTTTATATCATAATTCGAATTTATAATCCATATTAACATTTAAAATGAATTAAATGTTCAAATTTAGCGACCCAAAATTCCGGGTCGTTACAGAATTAATTACTTATTGTAATTAATTTTGATATTGTGATTTGTTTAAATTAATTAGTTTAGTTTAATTAATTCAAGAAATCATTTGATGATTTGATGAATGAAATTACTTAATTAATGGAGCAGGATTAGTTTGTGAGGTAATAAATGATAAATTACTGGAATATAATTAGTAAAGATGTGTAATTCGGATAATTACTTTTGTAATTAATCAAGGAATTAATAAATGAAGATAACTAATTAATGGATAATTAATTTGTTAATGAGTAATTAAAGATAGTTAATTACGTAATTGAATATTAATCAAGGTGATTAATAATTAGATGAATTACTAAATGTAATTAATTTTAATTAAGTAATTTATTTAAATATTAGAGATCATTAATTAATATAATTAATGATGTGATTAATGATTGTTTAATTAAGTAGTAATTAATTAATTAAGTGATTAATTAATTAAGGATAAATATAATTAATAGTAGTTAATTAATAAATGAAGTAATTAAATATTAATTACTTATGAATAAGGTTAATTAATTTGTGAAAATTAATTAAGACTAATTACTTATTGTAATAAGTAAATAATTAATCAAAGGTGTTTAATCAAGTTAAATACTTAGTGAATAATTAATTAACTAGGTTAATTAATTAATGGATATTAAGTAGGATTTTAATGTGGTAATTAATTTAATTTAATTTAAATTAATTAGAGATAGGTGTAATTAATTTAGTTCATTTTAAATTAATTATAATTGATGGTTAATAAATCATTGCTTATGGATGTTATTGATTGAATGGTTGTGATCTTAGTAATGAGATGAGTCGTATCTGTATGATTTGAATGCTTGGTTAAAGTATGATGGTTTGTGATGGATTATCTGGTTGTGATGATTATCTGTTTGTGATGATGATACAGATTATCTGTTTATGATGAGAATGTGATTATCTATTGCGATATGTAGCTTATCTATCTATGTGATGTAGATAATAATGAAATGAGTTATTTGTTTAAAACCCTTAAGTACAACATGGACATTAAGATGGCGTTTGGATTTCGGTGGATATCCGAAAACCACATCGATTCCAATTAAACGTTAGGTCGTTAATCCAAGTGGAGCAAGTGAAGACTCGAGGTGTAAGAACTATACGTCAGTATAATCTGTGGGTGATTCCGTAATGAGTTTGACGGAATAGTACGTATAGGTTCGAGATGGAGATTTAGAGTGCGAGGGCTATGGTCGTTGACTCTAAGGGTGATTCCAAAATGAATGCAACGAGATAGTGCCTTCGGTTTCGTTCGAACCCGGAACGAACTTGTATGGATTGAATGCTTTGAGAACATCGTCAGGTGGACGATGAGCATTCAAAGTTTGATGTGTCCTATAAGGTAATCGTAGCCTCAAGCCTCATCAACCGGGACTGGCTAAAACAGGGGACGTGCAGCAAGGCTTCGTGGGTAGCCCCCACTGGAGAGCAAGATTTACCCCAGTCTAGAGGTCCCTTTATATTCGGTTGTGTGGCAGTTGGCGACGGCCAATCTGCAGGGTGGTCTTGTTCGGAACTGTTCCGTAAGGATTGGTTCCGGTTGTGTTGCAGAGGAGCGGGCGTACTCCTCAGTACGGTGATCTAGGTCACGTACTATAACGGACAGTACCCCAGTAGCCCTGCCATTGATGGTATCCGTAATCCAATAAGTGCCTGTACGGTTTTGATTGTGCCCAACTATGTTGGAACGTGAGATCTAAGCATTCCATCTATTTCTGTATTTTATTTTGAAAACCCCAGACACTATTATAATATCACTGTGTTTCCTATCAAATGTTTTGGTTAGCGTAAGGTAAAAACTTTTCAATGTTTATGTGTGGGAAGTCTTATGTAATACCTTTTGTTTCAAAGGATTTTCTAAAGTTAAGCAACTTTTATCCCCGTTTACTCATACTAGACCCATGTCTGACCCGAGTGTTTATTTTCTGTTTTATTAAACTCTTGGGTACTCTTATTACGTATGAGTAGTCAAGTGTTTTCAGGATTGCTTTGACGAGTTTTCTAAAGGAGATAATGGAGCAGGAGGCTTTGACGTGTAGATATATATAGTGATTCCGTTGTGTTTGAGATGTATCTGTTTATCTCTGATATACTTGAATTGTAATTGCTAGACAGACGTTTATAACCGTCTAGTTTGTGTTGTATTAGCTGTTTAACTCTGATGTATATGATACTTTGTAAAGTTTTATGTGATATATTATAAATTATTTTTTCCACTGTAAGATTCTGATGTTTTCTATTTCTTTCTTTCCTTTCTTTTCTCTTTTCTATCCCTTTCTTTCTTCTTAATGATGCATCTTTCTATGGAATGAAAGGCGGGTCGTTACATTGTGGTATCAGAGCTCTAGGTTGAGTGAATACCTAGACTCTGGAGTGGTGTTTATCTTAAGAGAGCGTATTTGTAATTTTGAATATATATATATATATATATATATATATATATATATATTTCTACCTATTAGATTGGGTTACCTGTTCAGGTTTTCCAATATAATTTCTAGAGGTAGATAGGGTAGTGGTGTGTGTAACACAACTAACAATGGTTGGAGTCCGAGTGTTTGAGGTTGGAAGTGAATCTGCTAGGGCAGAACTGGGTATCCTGTGTAGTTTTGCAGTTTGGTGTGAAGGATTTCACCGATCTCTGAAGGAAAGCTTTTCAAGATTCGGAGTTTAACTTTGGATTGTAAGTTTTGTTGCACTCGTGTGAGTGGATTTTCTTGAGTTTGGATCAGTTGGGAGTACCGAAGCCAGCAATGGTATCTTGGAAACCTTATGTAGAAGTTCTGTCTGTATTTGAGTTTGAGACTCAGTTTGGCAGAGTGTTTTGTGTTTGGTTTGAGATCGAGTTTCCTGAGAGATATCTGTATATCTGGAAGGCTCTATTATGGAAGTGGCTGGTGTAGCTTTGAGGTTCGATAAGCTTTTGGATAAGAATGTCTTTGGAAGCAGTATTAGTAGTGAGTGACCTGTTTCTTCGATGGTTCAGATGTCTCTGAAATTCTTGTGTCAGTAGGCTGGGAAGATGGTATAGCTTGTCCATTTCTTTTGGAAGCTCAGCTGGGTGTGATGTTTGTGGTTGGAGATGGACCACTGTTTCTTCTTTGGATTAGAAGGCTTTTGCTTTTTTTTGTTGAAGAGAGAACGTTTTCTTGGAATCTGAAATGAGTAGGATCACAGAAGTGACTTGCGATGGTTCGGAAGTTCTCTAGTAATCTTTGTTTGGATTGAAGCATCTCTAGAGGATGTTTGAGTTATTAAAGTGGTTTGATTTTCTGAATATCTTCGAAGGAGTTGAGATTTGCATCCGCATCGAGAGATTGATATCTGTATCGACTGGGTTCTTGGAGTTTTACCGGTGATTTAGCTTAGTAGGAGAGTTCTTTGAGAAAGAGATCTGTTTAAGCTGGCAGGATTGATAGGATCTAGATTTCTAGTTGAATTTCTGTTGTGCTGTTTGTGACCGAATCGGATAGGTCACTGAGATTTTATGGAATTTGATGAACAAAGTTTCCGGGATAAGTTGATCAAGTTTGTACTTGTGTTCATCAACAGCATTCACGAATCAGAGTTGCGCAGTGGAAGCATGGTGGCAGCTATTCCAGAATAAAAGCAACACCCGATTCTTTGGGAATTTGAGTTTTCTCTTGGATCAGAGAATTTCTACAGGAAATTCATTTTCATCTAGAGGCTTGATTGTTTTGAGCATCTGTTTTGTTTTTCGGATAAGAGTAGTATGTTAGAGTCTTTTGATATTTTTTTAATAGAGTTTGTGTTGTAGATTTGATTGATCTAGAAGGTTGAAGTCAACCCAAGATCGACAAGAGAGATTTGTGGATAAGAGTTTTGGATCTTTCTGTTTTCTCTTAAGGATTAAGTAACTGGTCTACAGGACTGAATTGCTAGTTCGGATGGCTGAAATTTGTTATGCTTTTCACGTATCTCTGAGGGAGTACGTGTATGGTTACCATTGGTTTTAGAATCAGTAGTTCTAGAAGATTTGGAAGTTGATCTGGATCTGAGTGGTGCAGCTAGTTTATATTCTGTAGAGCGAGTGTCCCGGTGTTTGTACCTAGGAAACTCTACGAAATTCTATCTAGAATTTTGTCTGGATAATTAGAATTGTTTGTTTGAATTGGTTGTTATGATTGCTAGTACTTGGTTGATAACATATGTTTGCTCTTTTAGATTTTAACATAAAATCTGCATGAGATTATTAAATTACCTTTGCTTTTAAATTTCGGGGACGAAATTCTTTTAAGGGGAGAGGAATGTGATGTCCTGGAAATTTAAGCAATATTTATTTAATAATTTCATTAATAATTATTTTAAAATGTGAAATATTGATTTAATCATCTAATTCAAACAGAATCTATCTTTTGAAAATTTTTAATTATTTAGTTTGATAAATGATATTCTTTTCAAAATTTATAACAATGATAATTTAAATTGAGAATCTTATTGTTTTCAAATGTTAAAAATATTTAAATGATAAAATTATCTTTCTAAGCTGATTTAAAGATATTTATTTATAATGTATACATGTGTATACATTGTAAATAGAAGTTTTGATTTTAATTTTAATTTAATATTTTCAAATTCATAATATACATATAAATGTATAAATTATAAATTGGTTAATTTGATTTTAAATTAGTATTGAAAACTTTTCAAAGGTAAAATTTAAAAGTCTTTCTTATATCTTCAAAGAAATATAAGTAAGTATTTATTTTGTTTATAAAAATAAATAAAGTTTAAATTTTATTTTATAATAAAAGTTTATTTTGTTTTATTTTAAAGGAAATTGTTTTTCTTTTGAAATAAGATTTAATTCAATTATATTAGAGTATAGTATTTTAGTTTGAAAACTTGTGAATAAAATAAATTCAATATTTATTTTCTTTCTAAAATTTTCCCTTTTGAAAATTAGTTTTAAAATGTTATTTTAAAAATATTCAAGCAAACATCAAAATGTATAATGTTATAAGGAATTTTATATGTATTTATTTAAAGGCTAAATATGGATAAAACATTTAGAACATGTTATATTAAATTAGAAATTGTTTTGGAAAAATTTAAATACATTTATAAATTAAGAATTTTCTTTTTATATTAAAATGCATATGCATTAAGCTCTTAACACAAGAGTAGACACTTGTAATCACATTACAAACTAAATACAACAAGTGGCAATGTTTGTTCATTTTTGAAATTTATTCTTTTAGATAAGAAATGTAACAA
Organism: Allium cepa; assembly: GCA_030765085.1. Classification (NCBI taxonomy): domain Eukaryota; kingdom Viridiplantae; phylum Streptophyta; class Magnoliopsida; order Asparagales; family Amaryllidaceae; genus Allium; species Allium cepa. The sequence continues at coordinate 179,321,908 of CM060946.1, forward strand.
TGCATTTTGTTAAAACATTATCTTCATTTGAAATATGAAAATTAGATTTAAGTAAAATCTGTAAAACCCAAATTGAATTCATATCTGCAAAACCCCACAGTGCATGTTTATAAATCTGCAAAATCAAAACCCAAATCTGCATATCTGAAAGTAAAGTTACAACATCAATATGAAGTTCAATTTAAAATCTGAGCAATGAAGATAAGGGTCTGCATGCAAGTTCAAACAATTTACATCATCAAGTAAAAGCAACTTCAACTAGTAATCAGGTTCCAGGAAATTCAACTAGCAAATGCAGATGCAAATCGGGATTCCTGGAAAATGAATGCATCTAAATTTGTTCTCTGCATCTTCAATAAACTGGTGAGTAAACTTCTTTATTTAAAAACAGTTTTTCTTTTAAATTAAAGCTAAATGAAATTTCCAGAGCTAAAATACTAGTTCATATAAATTAAAAACGGTTCGGATAAAACTTCTCTGTTTCTTTTAGAGGTGAGTAACCTCACAATGCAAAAAGATTTAAAATTTTCTGATGCCTGTAAATATTTAGGAATGAACATGCTTGTCTGAATCTTTATTTTGTTAAATACTGTGTGTGAATATGTATAAACATATATATAAGGTTACATGAAACTGTATACTTGATTCTGTTTATAAAACTTAAAATTTATATAGGAAAAACCCAATACTTCTTGAATTTATTTCATTTAGGATTTGTTATGATAGTAAGGAGGTTGGTCAGTATGAAATTTTGATTAAATCATAATTTAGTTATATTGGAAGTCTGTTACCTCTGAAGCACATACTACAGTAAACATTTTAAATAAAACAGGGATATCAAACATCAATAATTATTTAAACAAGTTTATAATAGGAAGGTATGTTAGAATTAGTAATTTTAAAACAAATTTCACATTTTTAAAATGACTGTAGAATTAGCATTTCTGTTTTGAACAGAAATAGGAATTTTGGAATTATCTGATAAGCTAGTGAACTTTGGAAGTTAAGATGCTTCCTGTAGGTGGAGTATTGATGTGGGAATGGAGGAAAATTTGGCAATAGGTGATCAGAGAAGGGAGGAGATGGTAATTGGTGTTTCCAGGTTTTAGCCCTAATTTTTGATGATGTCGAATTTTGAAACATTTTGATCTCTGAGATGCACCGAGTGTTATTAGTTTTTGGGAAGTTGTAGAGGAGTCATGGAAGAAGAGATAGCCAAAGTTGCTTCAACGATTGTGGTCGGAGGTGGGTTTCCTCGGCGTTGACAGGTTTGGGGTATACAGTGCATTAGGGTTTCCAGGTTGCAGTTGATTTCTTTATTTTGATTTCAAGTTGATATGGGGGTTTGGATGGTCGTGATCGTGTGAGGAGATGGTCGGCGACTTGTAGAAGTAGGTTAGAGTGGCTGGAGTTCGCCGAGGTGAAGGTGCATATGCACCGTTCATGTTGAAGTCTGATGAACATTTGGAAATGTGCAGAGTATTTGACTCGAAGCTTTACTCGGGTGTTTGTAGTTTTGTCTCGAAGCAAGTGGTTTGTGAACTCGAAGCATATGAGCGAAGGTCTCGGGTATTTTGTTGTAGGTTATAAACTGTCTATATGAAGTTTTTTTGAATTTGAATGAAATTCATATTTTAAAGCCGAAATTTGATTCAAATGTAAGTTAAATCTGAATTCAAATGAAATTTTGAATTCAAAGTTTTTAAAAATGAAAATTTTAAAATTTAAACAAGATTTAAATTTATTTTTGAAATCAAGTTTAATATAGTTTTCAGGTTTACTTTGAAAACAAGATTTTGATTTAAAACAGTTTTGTAAATTTTTTTTAAAATAATGGAGGGATTAAAATTCTTTAAAGGTAAATTTAAAAATAAATTTGTTTTCAAATATATTTAAATTTGGAAGAATTCTTTCCTTAATATTTGAATTAAAATTAAGAAATGTTTAGCTTTAATTTAAAAGTCAAATAAACAATTTGTTTTTAAGCTTGATTTCATAAATAAAATTTGTTGGTAATTTAGTTTTGGGATTTTCTTATATAAATATTTTATATAAGTAATAATGGTTCTTTACTTTTATTTTAAGAATAAATTTACTTAAAAATTTGGATAATGTTTAAAATGGTTAAACATTTTGAAATTTTTAAATTTTAAAATGAAATTTGAATTTAATTTTAGAAATGTATTATCTAAATACATTTTGAATGTAAATTAGGTTATAAATAAGTAAATAAACTATTCTGGGAATAATTAGGAATTTACTTATTTATTTGATTTCAAATAATGAATCGAATTAATTTAAAATTAGGGAGATTAATGAATAATTAATCTAAGATAAATTCCTTAAGTAAGTAATTTTTGAAAATGTTGTTAATTAATAAAAATAATTATCTTAGGATAATTAAATAATTAATTAATGTGATTAATTTTGATAATTAATTAGATTAATTAATTGAAGACAATCAATTGTAATTTGTTAAATATAATTACTTGATAAAGGTAATTAAGGAATTAATTACTTATTGTAATTAATTTTGATATTGTGATTTGTTTAAATTAATTAATTTAGTTTAATTAATTCAAGAAATCATTTGATATTTTGATGAATGAAATTACTTAATTAATGGAGCAGGATTACTTTGTGAAGTAATAAATGATAAATTACTGGAATGTAATTAGTGAAGATGTGTAATTTGGATAATTGCTTTTGTAATTAATCAAGGAATTAATAAATGTAGATAATTAATTATTGGATAATTAATTTGTTAATAAGTAATTAAAGATAGTTAATTACTTAATTGAATATTAATCAAGGTGATTAATAATTAGATTAATTACTAAATGTAATTAATTTTAGTTAAGTAATTTATTTAAATATTAGAGTTCGTTAATTAATATATTTAATGATGTGATTAATGATTGTTTAATTAACTAGTAATTAATTAGTTAAGTGATTAATTAATTGTAATTAATTAAGGATAAATATAATTAATTGTAGTTAATTAATAAATGAAGTAATTAAATATTAATTACTCATGAATAAGGTTAATTAATTTGTGAAAATTAATTAAGACTAATTACTTATTGTAATAAGTAAATAATTAACCAAAGGTGTTTAATCAAGTTAAATACTTAGTGAATAATTAATTAACTGGGTTAATTAATTAATGGATGTTAAGAAAGATTTAAATGTGGTAATTAATTTAATTTAATTTAAATTAATTAGACATGGATGTAATTAATTTAATTCATTTTAAATTAATTATAATTGATGGTTAATAAATCATTGCTTATGGATGTTATTGATTGAATGGTTATGATCTCAGTAGTGAGATGAGTCGTATCTGTATGATATGAATGCTTGGTTAAAGTATGATGGTCTTTGATGGATTATCTGGTTGTGATGATTATCTGTTTGTGATGATGATATAGATTATCTGTATATGATGAGAATCTGATTATCTATTGTGATATGTAGCTTATCTATCTATGTGATGTAGATAATAATGAAATGAGTTATTTGTTTAAAACCCTTAAGGACAACTTGGACATTAAGATAGCGTTTGGATTTCGGTGAGACCGGGATCAGATTTCCATATTTGGATATTCGAAAACCACATCGATTCCAATTAAACGTTAGGTCGTTAATCCAAGTGGAGCATGTGAAGACTCGAGGTGTAAGAACTATACGTCAGTATAACTCTATGGGTGATTCCGTAATGAGTTCGACGGAATAGAACTTATAGGTTCGAGATGGAGATTTAGAGCGCAAGGGCTATGGTCGTTGACTCTGAAGGTGATTCCAAAATGAGTTGAACGAGATAGTGCCTTCGGTTTCGTTCGAACCCAGAATGAACTTGTATGGATTGAATGCTTTCAGAACATCGTCCGGTGGACGATGAGCATTCTAAGTTTGATGTGTCCTATAAGGTAATCGTAGCCTCAAGCCTCATCAACCGAGAATGGCTAAAACAGAGGAGGTGCAGCAAGGCTTCGTGGGTACCCCCCATTGGAGAGCAAGATTTACCCCTGTCTAGAGGTCCCTTTATATTCGGCAGTTTGGCAGTTGGCGACGGCCAATCTGCGGGGTGGTCTTATTCGTAACTGTTCCGTAAGGAATGGTTCCGGTTTTGTGTTGCAGGGGAGCGGGTGTACTCCTCGGTACGGTGATCTAGGCCAGGTACTGTGACGGGCGGTACCCCAGTAGCCCTGCCATTGATGGAATCCATAATCCAATAAGTGCCTGTACGGTTTTGATTGTTTCCAACTATGTTGGAACGTGAGATGTAAGCATTCCAGCTATTTCTGTATTTTATTTTGAAAACCCCAGACACTATTATAATATCACTGGATTTCCTTTCTAACGTTTTGGTTAGCGTAAGGTAAAAAGTTTTCCATGTTTATGTGTGGGAAGTGTTATGTGATACCTTTTGTTTCAAAGGATTTTCTAAAGTTAAGCAACTTTTATCCCCGTTTACTCATACCAGACCCATGTCTGACTTGAGTGTTTATTTTCTGTTTTATTAAACTCTTGGGTACTCATATTCTGTATGAGTAGTCAAGTGTTTTCAGGATTGCTTCGACGAGTTTTCTGGAGGAGATAATGGAGCAGGAGGCTTCGACGTGTAGATATATATAGTGATTCCGTTGTGTTTGAATGTATCTGTTTATCTCTGATATACTTGAATTGTAATTGCTAGACAGACGTTTATAACTGTCTAGTTTGTGTTGTATTAGTTGTTTAACTCTGATGTATATGATACTTTGTAAAGTTTTATGTGATATAATATAAATTATTCGCTCCACTGTCAGATTCTGATGTTGTCTGTTTCTTTCCTTCCTTTCTTTTCTCTTTTCTATCCCTTTCTTTCTTATTAATGATGCGTCTTTCTATGGAATGAAAGGCGGGTCGTTACATTGTGGTATTAGAGCTCTAGGTTGAGTGAATACCTAGACTCTAGAGTGGTGTTTATCTTGAGAGAGCGTATTTGTAATTTTGAATATATATATATATATATATATATATATATATATATATATATATATTTATACCTATTAGATTGGGTTACTAGTTCAGGTTTTCTAATATTAGTTCTAGAGGTAGATAGGGTAGTGGTGTGTGTAACACGACTACCAATGGTTGAAGTCCGAGTGTTTGAGGTTGGAAGTGAATCTGCTAGGGCAGAATTGGGTATCTTGTGTATTTTTGCAGTTTGGTGTGAAGGATTTCACCGATCTCTGAAGGAAATCTTTTCAAGATTCGGAGTTTAACTTTGGATTGTAAATTTTGTTGCACTCGTGTGAGTGGATTTTCTTGAGTTTGGATCAGTTGGGAGTATTGAAGCCAGCAATGGTATCTTGGAAACCTTATGTAGAAGTTCTGTCTGTATTTGAGTTTGAGACTCAGTTTGGCAGAGTGTTTTGTGTTTGGTTTGAGGTTGAGTTTCCTAAGAGATATCTGTCTATCTGGACGGCTCTATTGTGGAAGTGGCTGGTGTAGCTTCGAGGTTCGATGAGCTTTTGGATAAGAATGTATTTGGCAGCAGTATTAGCAGTGAGTGACCCATTTCTTCGATGGTTCAGATGTCTTTGAAATTCTTGTGTCAGTAGGCCTGGCAGATGGTGTAGCCTGTCCATTTCTTCTGGAAGCTCAGCTGGTTGTGATGGTTGCGGTTGAAGATGGACCGCTGTTTCTTCTTTGGATTAGAAGGCTTTTGATGTTCTGATTTGTTGAAGAGAGAACGTTTTCTTCGAATCTGAACTGAGTAGGATCGCAAAAGTGACTTGCTATGGTTCGGAAGTTCTCTGAGTAATCTTTTTTTGGATTGAAGCATCTCTAGAGGATGTTTGAGTTATTAAAGTGGTTTGATTTTCTGAATATCTTCGAAGGAGTTGAGATTTGCATCCGCATCGAGAGATTGAGATCAATATCGAATGGGTTTGTAACAACCCGCATATTTATCGAGTTTGTATTTAAATATTTTATTTAAATATTAACTCGTTAATCGGATTTTTGTCCGAAAAGCCACTTTTTGCAAACGGTCAAATTAGGACTCGAGACCACTTCCATTGAGTTCGAAATGTCGTTTACAACTTTTTTAAGTATAAACATCGATAGGTTTGGAGTTAGTGAAATTTCACTAACTTTTCCCGCTTTGGACTTTGGGTTAGTTTAGCCTATTAAGCCCAAGTTCCAACCCTCTTCTCCTCACTCTTCATAAATTTCCTAACTAATCAAGCTTTGGCATTAATGGTGGAGGGAATGGGAAATTAAAATTCCAAAACTCAAATTCAATTGCAATCCATCTTTCTACTCCAAATTCAAGAAGAAGACATTGGATTCAAGCTTCTTGTGCTTAGATAGAAGAAGGATTGATTCTTGCTTGCTTAAAACTTCATTTTCATTGATATTTGGTGCAAAGGTGAGATTTTTATCTCACAAATCTAGTCTATAACTATATTGGACTGTTGGGAATGATTCCCTATCACTTTTGCATGCACATTTGCATTTGGTTTGGATTGGATTGGCGAAAAACTCCAATTTTTAGCGTTTTGGTGAATTTTCTGCACTTAGGTCGTTCTGGCCATTTTTAGGTCGTTCGGAGTTAAGTCGTTCGTCCCTAGGTCGTGAGTCGTTCACGAGTTAAACTTAGGTCGTTCTGGCCATTTTTAGGTCGTTCGGAGTTAAGTCGTTCGTCCCTAGGTCGTGAGTCGTTCACGAGTTAAACTTAGGTCGTTCTGGCCATTTTTAGGTCGTTCGGAGTTAAGTCGTTCGTCCCTAGGTCGTGAGTCGTTCACGAGTTAAACTTAGGTCGTTCTGGCCATTTTTAGGTCGTTCGGAGTTAAGTCGTTCGTCCCTAGGTCGTGAGTCGTTCACGAGTTAAACTTAGGTCGTTCTGGCCATTTTTAGCTCGTTCGGAGTTAAGTCGTTCGTCCCTAGGTCGTGAGTCGTTCACGAGTTAAACTTAGGTCGTTCTGGCCATTTTTAGCTCGTTCGGAGTTAAGTCGTTCATCCATAGGTCGTTTACGAGTTATCCCGATAGGTCGTTGGACCTTATCTCGTTAGGTCGCTCCTGGCCTAACCCTTAAGTCGTGCAACTCTTAAGTCGTGTAACCCTTAAGTCGTGCAACCCTTAAGTCGTGCAACTCTTAAGTCGTGCAACTCTTAAGTCGTGCAACTCTTAAGTCGTGCAACCCTTAAGTCGTGGAACCCTTCAGCCACGCAACTCTTAAGTCGGTCACTAGTTATCCTGTTAGGTCGCGACCTCTGTTAAGTCGGCCATGTTGGGTCGTGAGTCATCGTTAGGTCGCGAACACCTCTAGGTCGCAACCACTAAGTCGCTTGACCCCTTAGACCCCTAGGTCGCAGCCGTTAGGTCGTATGACCCTTGAGTCGTTAGGTCGTTAGACCTCATTTTGTCTTCACTAGGTCGTACCGTTTTGGTCGGGGCGTTGCCCCCGCGCCCCCACCTTGGGGGGTTGCCACCCCCCCTGGACCCCCCCTCCGTAGGGGATCTTATCTGAAAAACATTGAGCTGATTTCCTTGGATTTTATTCACATCTCCGTATGCGATTTTTGTGACTGATTGTTTCTACAATTGCTTCTGTGTTTTGTCACTTTATAATATAAAGGTTTCAATACTAGTAGTAAATATCAAAACTCTTTTAACAAACAATTTCAACTCTATTTTTAATAACAAAGCTCTTTTCTTAAACCGTTTTCCAATCTATTAGTATATACAAACCTTTACCTCACTCGGATGAGAAATCTAATTAAACGACTTAGTAAAACAAGTGGTATGAAACGCTTGCGTTCACTTCGTCAGTTAATTCTTGGACTTGTTCGATTGAACCTCTTGTGACAATTTTATTAGTGAAGATTTACAGTTTGTTCGTAAATATTTAAGTTAAGCAAGTGGTTATGGGACATGATGCTAAACTTCTATATTTACTAGCTTAGTGTAATTGACACTTCTCGTTGATCATGACGATCATTCTGATGATTTAGACTAGCAACTGTGCGATGTCTCTTGTTGCGAGGTTAGACTAGACACCACTTGTGTGATTCCACTCACACATACCTTTTTGCTTTTTGGTTAGTCTGGACCTTAATCTGTGTGATTCCATTCACACATGTGGGGTAGCTCCCCTTGGTCTTCGGACCGTCATGTGATAGGCCTCTTTCTCTTTTCTATGATTTCTGGACTTCTTGCACCGATTTCTAGAATTTATGTCATTGACTTGTTATGAGTACAAGTTTGGGGTATGATGCCCTTTTCGAATCTTTGAGAAGATTCTTGTGATATTGATTATCTCTTATTGATTGATCTTCTGTTGATCATTATTTACATACTTATAGTGGTATGTCATTATGGATGTTTATGTTTATGCCATATCTTTTATGTTATATCATGTCATCTGATATTTATAGCTAGACTGACCCGTTTATTATTTTCTTAAATAATACTCGGGTCAGACCGAGATGTTACAGGTGCTTCTGCTTGACTTCTTCCCAGGGATTCATCACTCTGACTTTTGGCTAACTGTTTAGATTAGCAGTTTTTGTTGTATACACTTGAGATATAGACTCATAGTTGTATTCTTTTGTATAGCACGTGTTGCTATTCTTTTGTATTATCGTGGGACTTACTGACCACTACTCTGATGTACACTTTCATGTGTTAGTTATATATTCATATCTTCTTCCGCCTTTGTGATATGGATGTCTGTGACTGATTTGTGATATGATTATTTCTATGTTTGTTTCCGAAGATTATTTATAGCCACCGTGTGATAAGCAATTACATGGATGGTCGCTCCTCAACAGCCTCATTCTCCGTGCTAGTTGACAGCACTACTCCGGAGTGTTCTTGGCTAGCGTGGGTATAGAGGTGGGGCGTCACAGGGTTCTTGGAGTTTTACCGGTTATTCAGCTTAGTAGGAGAGTTCTTTGAGAAAGAGATCTGTTTAAGCTGGCAGGATTGATAGGTTCTAGATTTATGGTTGAATTTCTGCTGTGGTGTTTGTCGCCGAATCGGATAGGTCACTGAGATTTTATGGAATTTGATGAACAGTGTTTCAGGGATAAGTTGATCAAGTTTGTACTTGTGATCATCAACAGCATTCTCGAATCAGAGTTGCGCAGTGGAAGCATGGTGGCAGCTATTCCAGAATAAAAGCAACACCGGATTCTTTGGGAATTTGAGTTTTGTCTTGGATTTGAGAATTTCTACAGGAAATTCGTTTTCATCTGGAGGCTTGATTGTTTTGAGCATATGTTTTGTTTTCTGCATAAGAGTAGTATGTTGGTGTCTTCTGATATTTTTGTAATAGAGTTTGTGTGGTAGATTTGATTGATATAGAAGGTTGAAGGCAACCCAAAATTGACAAGAGAGATTTGTGGATAAGAGTTTTGGATCTTTCTATTTTCTCTTAAGGATTAAGTAACTGGTCTACAGGACTGAAATGCCAGTTCGGATAGCTGAAATTTGTTATGCTCTTCACGTATCTCTGAGGGAGTACGTGTATGGTTTACCATTGGTTTTAGAATCAGTAGTTCTGGAAGATTTGGAAGTTGATCTGGATCTGAGTGGTGTAGCTAGTTTATATTCTATAGAGCGAGTGTCCCAGTGTTCGTATCTGGGAAACTCTAGGGATTTCTATCCAGAATTTTTTTTGGATAATTAGAATTGTTTGTTTGAATTGGTTGTTATGATTGCTAGTATTTGTTTGATAACATATGTTTGCTCTTTTAGATTTTAACATAAAATCTGTATGAGATTATTAAATTACCTTTGCTTTTAAATTTCGGGGACGAAATTCTTTTAAGGGGGAGGAATGTGATTTCCCGGAAATTTAAGCAATATTTATTTAATAACTTCATTAATAATTATTTAAAAATGTGAAATATTAATTTAATAATCTAATTCAAACAGAATCTATCTTTTGAAAATTTATAATTATTTAGTTTGATAAATGATATTATTTTCAAAATTTATAATAATGATAATTTAAATTGAGAATCTTATTGTTTTCAAATGTTAAAAATATTTAAATGATAAAATTATCTTTCTAAGCTGATTTAAAGATATTTATTTATAATGTATATATGTGTATACATTGTAAATAGAAGTTTTAATTTAAATTTAAATTTAATGTTTTCCAATTTATAATATATATATATATAAATGTATAAATTGTAAATTGGTTAATTTGATTTTAAATTAGTATTGAAAACTTTTCAAAGGTAAAATTTAAAAGTCTTTCTTATATCTTCAGAGAAATATAAGTATGTATTTATTTTTGTTTATAAAAATAAATATAGTTTAAAATTTATTTTTATAATAAAAGTTTATTTTGTTTTATTTTAAAGGAAATTGTTTTTCTTTTGAAATAAGATTTAATTCAATTATATTAGAGTATAGTATTTTGGTTTGAAAACTTTTGAATAAAATAAATTCAACATTTTTTTTCTTTTTAAAATTTTCTCTTTTGAAAATTAGTTTTAAAATATTATTTTAAAAATATTCAAGCAAACATCAAAATGTATAATGTTATAAGGAAGTTTATATGTATTTATTTATAGGCTAAATATGGATAAAACATTTAGAACATGTTATACTAAATTAGAAATTATTTTGGAAAAATTTAAAAACATTTATAAATTAAGAATTTTCTTTTTATATTAAAATGCATATGCGTTAAGCTCTTAACACAAGAGTAGACACTTGTAATCACATTACAAACTAAATACAACAAGTGGCATTGTTTGTTTATTTTTGAAATTTATTCTTTTAGATAAGAAATGTAACAATGCATTTTGTTAAAACATTATCTTCATTTGAAATCTGAAAATCAGATTTAAGTAAATCTGTAGAACCCAAATTCAATTCATATCTGCAAACCCCACAGTGCATGTTTATAAATCTGCAAAATCAAAACCCAAATCTGCATATCTGAAAGCAAAGTTACAACATCAATATGAAGTTCAATTTAAAATCTGAGCAATGAAGATAAGGGTCTGCATGCAAGTTCAAACAATTTACATCATCAAGTAAAAGCAACTTCAACTAGTAATCAGGTTCCAGGAAATTCAACTAGCAAATGCAGATGCAAATCGGGATTCCAGGAAAATGAATGCATCTAAATTTGTTCTCTGCATCTTCAATAAACTGGTGAGTAAACTTCTTTGTTTAAAAACAGTTTTTCTTTTAAATTAAAGCTAAATGAAATTTCCAGAGCTAAAATACTAGTGCATATAAATTAAAAACTGTTCGGATAAAACTTCTCTGTTTCTTTTAGAGGTGAGTATCCTCACAATGCAAAAGGATTTAAAATTTTCTGATGCCTGTAAATATTTAGGAATGAGCATGCTTGTCTGAATTTCTATTTTGATAAATACTACTTGTGAATATGTATAAACATATATATAAGTTTACATGAAACTGTGTACTCGATTCTGTTTATAAAACTTAAAATTTAAATAGGAAGAACTCAATACTTCTTGAATTTATTTCAATTAGGATTTGTTATGATAGTAAGGAGGTTGCTCAGTATGAAATTTAGATTAAATCCTAATTTAGTTATATTGGAAGTCTGTTACCTCTGAAGCAAATACTACAATAAACATTTTAAATAAAACAGGGATATCAAACATCATTAATTATTTGAACAAGTTTATAATGGGAAGGTATGTTAGAAATCAGTATTTTTAAAACAAATTTCACATTTTTAAAACGACTGTGGAGTTAGCATTTCAATTTTGAACAGAATTAGGAATTTTGGAATTATCTGATAAGCTAGTGAACTTTGGATGATAAGGTGCTTCCTGTAGGAGGAGTATTGATGTGAGAATGGAGGAAAATTTGGCAATTGGTGATCAGAGAGGGGAGGAGATGGTAATTGGTGTTTCTAGGTTTTAGCCCTAATTTTTGATGATGTCGAATTTTGTAACGTTTTGATCTCTGAGATGCGCCGAGTGTTATCAGTTTTTGGGAAGTTTTAGAGGAGTCGTGGAAGAAGAGATAGCCAAAGTCGCATCAACAATGGTGGTAGGAGGTGGGTTTCCTCGGCGTTGACAGGTTTGGGGTATACGGTGCATTTGGGTTTCCAAGTTGCAGTTGATTTCTCTTTTTTTGATTTTAAGTTGATATAAGGGTTTGGATGGTCGAGATTGTGTGAGGAGATGGCCGGCAACTTGTAGAAGTAGGTTAGAGTGGCTGGAGTTCGTCGAGGTGACGGTGCATATGCACCATACATGTTGAAGTCTGATGAACATTTGGAAATGTGCAGAGTATTTGACTCGAAGCATTACTCGGGTGTTAGTAGTTGTGTCTCGAAGCAAGTGGTTTGTGAACTCGAAGCATATAAGGGAAGGTCTCGGGTATTTTGTTGCAGGTTATAAACTGTCTATATGCAGTTTTTTTGAATTTGAATGAAATCATATTTTAAAGCTGAAATTTGATTCAAATGGAAGTTAAATCTGAATTCAAATGAAATTTTGAATTCAAAGTTTTTAAAAATGAAAATTTTAAATTTTAAAGAAGATTTAAATTTAGTTTTGAAATCAAGTTAAATATAGTTTTCAGGTTTACTTTGAAAACAAGATTTTGATTCAAAACTGTTTTGTAATTTTTTTTAAATAATTGATAGATTCAAATGCTTTAAAGGTAAATTAAAAATAAATTTGTTTTCAAATAAGTTTTAAATTTGGAAGAATTCTTTCCTTAATATTTGAATTAAAATTATGAAATGTTTAACTTTAATTTGAAAGTTAAATAAACAATTTATTTTTAAGCTTGATTTCTTACATAAAATTTGTTGGTAATTTAGTTTTGGGATTTTCTTATATAAATATCTTATATAAGTAATAATGGTTCTCTACTTTTATTTTAAAAATAAATTTATTTAAAAATTTGGATAATGTTTAAAATGGTTAAACATTTTGAAAATTTTAAATTTTAAAATGAAATTTGAATTTAATTTTAGAAATGTATTATCTAAATACATTTTGAATGTAAATTAAGTTATAAATAAGTAAATAAACTATTCTGGGAATAATTAAGAATTTACTTATTTATTTGATTTTAAATAATGACTTGAATTAATTTAAAATTAGGGATGATTAATGAATAATTAATCTAGGATAAATTCCTTAAGTAAGTAGTTATTGAAAATGCTGTTTATTAACAAAAATAATTATCATAGGATAATTAAATAATTAATTAATGTGATTAATTTTGATAATTAATTAGATTAATTAATTGAAGACAATCAATTGTAATTTGTTAAATATAATTACTTGATAAAGGTAATTAAGGAATTAATTACTTATTGTAATTAATTTTGATATTGTGATTTGTTTAAATTAATTAATTTAGTTTAATTAATTCAAGAAATCATTTGATGATTTGATGAATGATGGAGCAGGATTACTTTGTGAAGTAATAAATGATAAATTAACGGAATGTAAATAGTGAAGATATGCAATCTGGATAATTACTTTTGTAATTAATCAAGGAATTAATAAATGAATATAATTAATTATTGGATAATTAATTTGTTAATGAGTAATTAAATATAGTTAATTACTTAATTGAATATTAATCAAGGTGATTAATAATTAGATTCATTACTAAATGTAATTAATTTTAATTAAGTAATTTATTTAAATATTAGAGATCATTAATTAATATAATTAATGATGTGATTAATGATTGTTTAATTAAGTAGTAATTAATTAATTAAGTGATTAATTAATTGTAATTAATTAAGGATAAATATAATTAATTGTAGTTAATTAATAAATGAAGTAATTAGATATTAATTACTTATGAATAAGGTTAATTAGTTTGTGAAAATTAATTAAGACTAATTACTTATTGTAATAAGTAAATAATTAATGAAAGGTGTTTAATCAAGTTAAATATTTAGTGAATAATTAATTAACTGGGTTAATTAATTAATGGATACTAAGAAGGATTTAAATATGGTAATTAATTTAATTTAATTTAAATTAATTAGAGATCGATGTAATTAATTTAATTCATTTTAAATTAATTATAATTGATGGTTAATAAATCATTGCTTATGGATGTTATTGATTGAATGGTTGTGATCTCAGTAATGAGATGAGTCGTATCTGTATGATATGAATGCTTGGTTAAAGTATGATGGTTTGTGATGGATTATCTGGTTGTGATGATTATCTGTTTGTGATGATGATACAGATTATCTGTTTATGATGAGAATGTGATTATCTATTGTGATATGTAGCTTATCTATCTATGTGATGTAGATAATAATGAAATGAGTTATTTGTTTAAAACACTTAAGTACAACTTGGACATTAAGATGGCTTAAGGATTTCGGTGAGACCGGGATCGGATTTCCATATTTGGATATCCGAAAACCACGTCGATTCCAATTAAACGTTAGGTCATTAATCCAAGTGGTGCAAGTGAAGACTCGAGGTGTAAGAACTATACATCAGTATAACTTTGTGGGTGATTCCGTAATGAGCTTGACAGAATAGTACTTATAGGTTCGAGATGGAGATTTAGAGTGCAAGGGCTATGGTCGTTGACTCTGAGGGTGATTCCAAAATGAGTGCAACGAGATAGTGCCTTCGGTTTCGTTCGAACCCGGAACAAACTTGTATGGATTGAATGCTTTCAGAACATCGTCAGGTGGACGATGAGCATTCTAAGTTTGATGTGTCCTATAAGGTAATCGTAGCCTCAAGCCTCATCAACCGGGAATGGATAAAACAGTGGAGGGGCAGCAAGGCTTCGTGGGTGGCTCCCACTGGAGAGCAAGATTTACCCCTGTCTAGAGGTTTCTTTATATTCGACTGTGTGGCAGTTGACGACGGCCAATCTGCGGGGTGGTCTTGTTCGAAACTGTTCAGTAAGGAATGGTTCCGGCTTTGTGTTGCAGGGGAGCGGGTGTACTCCTCGGTACGGTGATCTAGGCCACGTACTGTGACGGGCGGTACCCTAGTAGCCCTGCCATTGATGGAATCCATAATCCAATAAGTGCCTGTACGGTTTTGATTGTGACCAACTATGTTGGAACGTGAGATGTAAGCATTCCAGATATTTCTGTATTTTATTTTGAAAACCCTAGATACTATTATAATATCACTGGATTTCCTATCAAATGTTTTGGTTAGCGTAAGGTAAAAACTTTTCCATGTTTATGTGTGGGAAGTCTTACGTGATACCTTTTGTTTCAAAGGATTTTCTAAAGTTAAGCAACTTTTATCCCCGTTTACTCATACCAGACCCATGTCTGACCCGAGTGTTTATTTTCTGTTTTATTAAACTCTTGGGTACTCAAATTATGTAAGAGTAGTCAAGTGTTTTCAGGATTGCTTTGACGAGTTTTCTGGAGGAGATAATGGAGCAGGAGGCTTCGACGTGTAGATATATATAATGATTCCGCTATGTTTGAGATGTATCTATTTATCTCTGATATACTTGAATTGTAATTGCTAGACAGACGTTTATAACTGTCTAGTTTGTGTTGTATTAGCTGTTTAACTCTGATGTATATGATACTTTGTAAAGTTTTATGTGATATAATATAAATTATTCGTTCCGCTGTGAGATTCTGATGTTATCTGTTTCTTTCTTTCCTGTTTTTTCTCTTTTCTATCCCTTTCTCTCTTCTTAATGATGCGTCTTTCTATGGAATGAAAGGCGGGTCGTTACATATAAATTCCCTTTTTGTACTTTAAATAATTTTCAAAATTTTTTTCTTCTGGCAACAGATTCAACAAGGAGAGGTTTATAACAAAGATATATAACTTATTTATATCTAATCAAATATTCAAATTTTATTACTCTTTATAAAGTTATTAACCATATTACCTTCCTTTATAAAGTGAACCTTTAATCATAGAAACATTAAATTTCCATTTTATTTCATCACATATTTCACAAAATATAATTTTTATTTCAAAGACTATTTTACAGTTCTTATTCACAAATTGTAAAATAAGTATAAAATAGTTTGGCTTTAAAAAGAAAGATTGTATATAGTAAATAGTTAGGAAAATAAATTTAAAACGGTTTATATTAAAACAAATTATTTTGAAAATAGTTCAGAGCCAAACTGAACAACTTCCCAATCTCCATTTCCAGTTTATTTCCCATCCTATTAAATTGATTCAATCTCAATCAATTTGAAAAACTTCAATTCCCTCTCCAAATTTAACTTAATTCAAATAATTTTCAAATTGAACCAATTTTCAATTTCAATTCATTTCAACTCCAGTTTGATTTAATCTTAATTCAAATTGAATTAACCTCGATTCTTTCTAAATTCAAATAAAATTCTCTTTTGAATTTGAACTCATTCAACTTCAATTTTATTTCAGATTAATCCAATTCAAAATTTTCCATTTGAATTTTAAACTTATCCATCTTCAATCACAATTCCAATTAATTCAAATCAAATCCAGTTTGAACTAATTCAATTTAAATCTCAACTTTAAACCATCTCGAATTATTTAAATTTGAGTTAAATTTTAAATGTTAATTTAATCCTTTAAATCAAATCAACTTATATCTTTGAACTATTTAATTTTGAATCCAAATTCCATTTTAAAATTATCTTTACTTAACCTATTTCAAAGTTCAAATAATAATTCAAATCCATTTTAAACAACTCAATCTTTGAAATTCAATTTATCACAAAATTTCAATTTTGAAACCAAACCATAGAAATTTTAGTTGAAATTTTATCTTAAACATTCAAATCTTAAGTTCAAAGTAATTCAATATCCTTAATTTCAAAATAAAGTTTAATTTCCCTCGATAATGGATATATTATCATAATCCATTTCTACATTCATTTAAACAAACCCAATTCACAGTTTAAAGATTATTAATAACAATGGGATATATTATCCAAATTATTTTAAAACGTCCACCCATTTCTAATTTCCAGATCTCAAACCCATTTTGAGATCACACAATTATTTAATTTCCCAAAATTAATTTCACTTTAATTTAATCTAGACATCTTTACCCAATTTGAATTCCTATTCAAATTTAAAACTTCAGATTAATAATCTTCTCATTTAAGTTTAAAAACTTACTTCACTTTGGGTTTCACATCACATCCCAAGGAAAAGTCCAAACTCAACCTTAGAGTTTATTTCAAATATACATATTTATTTCCTTTACACACCAATTTGCTTTAATTTTTAAACCACCTTTGGTTTTAAATTCAAAATAAATTCCTTTAAAATTATTGTAACGACCCAGAATTTTTAGAAATTAAAATTTTAATATTTTATTAATTTTAAATGTTAATAAGTGAATTTTTAAGTCAAATAAATTTTTATTTGAATTTTTGGATTTAATTAGATAATTAAAACAATAATTTAATATGTTAAATTATGGAAATAATTAAAATTGAGTTAAATATGATAGAAAATGATTTGTAAAATTTTATTTTATCATATTGAAGTTAGAATGATATTTTAGAACTTTTAAAATCGAATTAAAAGTTAATTTGTGAAAATTGAATATTTTAATATTTAATAATCGACTGTAAAATAGCCAATTTTTGAACAGTCTCAGAATTGAACGAAACCAGTTTCATTGGATCCGTAATAGTTAGTTATTACCGGATTTCAATTTTCGTGTCAATCGGAGTTATCGTTTGATCGTGGCAGCTCGAAACGCATCGAATCGTTTTTAATTTAAATTTGGCGAGTCAAAATAGCCATTTTTCAAAAAGTCTCGGATTTCGACGAAACCAGTTTCATCGGATCCGTAATGTGATATTATTGTAAGGTTTCAAATTTCAAGTCGTTTGGATTTACCGTTTGTCCGGTACAAATTAAAACGCCTAGAAATCGACTTAAATCGGTTTAATTTAAATTGAACGTTTTCAGCCATAACTCGCACATACTTCCGAATTAGCTTCCGAAACCTGTTCCATTGTGTCCGGAACGCGGGATAAACCCTAGGTACGCTGGTTACGGCGTCTAAATCGGAGTTCGGAATTTCCGGGATGAATAGTGTCGCTCGTTCCTTATAAATACACCCACCACCTTCATAATTTTACAAAAAAAATAACCCTAACCCTAATTTTAACCTAGCCGCCACTTTCTAATTCAAGGGCCAGAAATCACTCTCATTTCTTCATCAATCTCTCTCAATCCGTAAAGATTTAGCCAAGGTGTTCAACACGGAAGTCGTAGAGCACGACGAGAGCTTCGATTTCATACGGAGATGATCGGAAACGGAGTCGTGTGGAGGAAGCTAGAGGTGGCCGTTCGCTTCAGGTTTGGCACGCGTTCCAAGGCAGCACAGGCAGCCGAGCTTCACCTAGGTGGGGGCCGATCATAGCTTAAGTCGAAGGCTTTGTGATGGTGTTGGCGTGATCGAGTATAGTCGCTCGAGGGGGTGGCAAAGCTAAACCCTAATTGATGGAGGTTGGGTTCTTTTTGCACGGCCAAAAATCTGTTGCGTGCGTGATGAAGAAGAAGAGTGGGTGGACGGCCTGGATGCAAGGGTGAGGGATCATGTGGCTATAGATGGATATAGGTTATAAATTATAAAGTTAGTTGTAAATTAAGTTATTTAAATCGTGTACGATCTTATAAAATGCATAACTTTTTCATACGAGGTCGAAAAAATGCAAACTCAGTTGCGTTGGAATCGTATGGACGAGCACTACGCGATGGAGTTGGTTTGGAGTCGTTTGGAGTTAGTGAGAATTTCGGGTAAAATTAAACGCGCGTTTAATTTTATTCGAAATAAAAGCTAAAACGGAAATTAAAACCAAGGTGAGAATTTCTCACTCAATCGAATAGATTTCGATTTTATTTTAAATAGTTAGATTTAAAATATTTGAATGCATGTTTGAATGATGACTGTAAATTTTTGATTGTTAAAATAGACATTATGCGCCGTTAGTAAGCGGATGTTATTTAATATAAACATATACCGCGAATATTTCATAAACAGTGAAATTGATATTATATATAATATCAATATATATATATTGGCATATGTATATATTGCAGTTATTGATTTCCCGCAATTTTTTGTTTAGCGGATGAGACCCTATTACGCCGTTAGTAAGCGGATAATATTTAATAAGAACATATACCGCGATAATTTCGTACTGGAGCGAAATTGGTATTGTGCTAATGTTTTTGGATGCAGGAAACAGGTTGGAGGGATCCAACTGGATTCCTCAACAGTATTTATTTAATTTCAGATATTTTGATATTTGATGGATTATCATATCGGTATATGATATCGTTGTTAGTCGTGATTGACTATTTGGTGTGTAGCATCATTGGACCCAGATTTTGGGATTTTAAAATGATTTTAAAAGTGATTTTGAAAATATACTATATTTTTGGAATTGATCCATTTTAAATAAATAAACGTTATAATTTTTAAAGTTATAAAAATTATGGTTTTTGTGAAATATAGTTAAAAAGCTGATTTTTAGAAATACGATTAAAAGTCGATTTTTGAGAAATATGAACTAATGATTTTATAAAATAATTTAGATTGGATTTTTGAATATATGATAAAAGTTTAAATATAGGATTTATAAAATTTGATTATTTTATAAATCGAAATGATGAAATTATAAAGGAATTTAAAGACGTTTTAGAATAATAATATAAACTGATTTATATTAAGAGATTTATAAATGGATATTTATAAATTGAATTATGGACATTATAAAACGAGTTTTTATAAGTGTTTGAATATAGTGAAAATGAATTTCCTAAATGAATGAAATTTATGAAATTATAAACTGTGAAGTTATAAATGAAATTTTATAAGCAACAGGTTTATAAAATTTATAAAGTTATCGGAAGAATGAATTTTGGATAAATAAACAATCTTATAAGTTAAGATTAATAATTTGGGAAGTTAAATGAACGATTTTGTAAAATAATCGTTTTATAAGTAATTAACTTATAATATGAACTTGTAGTTTATAATTGAGTTATAAACTGGAATAGGTTAATAAAGGAATTTATAAAAAGGAAGTTTTTATAAATAAATAGAAACAGAATTTATAAACGTTGTTTTATAAATCCGCAAATGACTTATTTTGATAAGTTAATTGTTATAACTTAGAGATAGAGTTATATTCACATTTTGAACAGTGAATAATCCTTTAAGTTAAAGTGAATAGAAATGATGAAATTTGTTAAGGTAGTATATTCACGTTTTTGAATAGTGAAAAATACGTTAAAGAAATTGTTTTGAATGTGATGTTTTAAATAGAATTAAAACGATCTAACGATGTTTTAAAAGGTGTTGAGAGTCGAAACCATAGATTTCAACATTTATTGTTGAAATAGACGTTTTCGAGAAATAAAAGGAAATGGTAGACTATAACACTGTTGTTATAGTAAATGATTTCCGAAAGGAAATGTTTTAATAGTATTGGGATTTATATATCTATTTTAAATTCGAATCCCTATACTAGTGATTTTGGGTTGTCGTAACGATGTTTTACGTAACATTCGTTTTGGCCCAAGTAAATATGTTTAAGTGAATAATTTCCTTAAAGAATGAAATATATACTTAATTCGATTTAAGTATATTGAATATTTTCTAAGTGTTGAAAATAAAAGAGATTTGTGAATTACTTATGAATAAATAAGTATGGAAATGTTTTCCAATGTGAAGTGAATATTTAGAATTTATCTTTTTGAAGATAAATTGAAAATGAATAATTGAAATCGTATATGCACGAATATTTTGAAATATAAATTCATTATGGAATTTATATGTGAAAAGTGAAATTGGTTAAAAATAAATATTGATTTATTTTTGAAGTGTTGGAATTTTATATCTTGTAAAGATATTTTGGAAATGTAAATAATTTGGAAAATTATTTGGAATCTGGTGATGTATGCATATCCATTGATAGTTCAATAGCCGACTATCAATATTTCCCTTTGAATGGGTATTTGATGTGAATAAGATTGAATTTGAATGCACACTTATTTTTGAATAAGCGCTCACTATTCGGGTTAACCGGGAAAGGACCATGGGGTCGTATAACCCACTCCGAATATGTGATACGTCGTTGTAAATTGCATTTGAAGATCGGTGTTGAAGACCGGTATTTGCGAAAGCGATAGGATGAACTATCGATTGACTCTGCACCGAGTAGCTACGGTATTGAGTTCTCCATATGTGATGGTGAATCCGATCAGGATTGTGAATATCCGGATTGCAAGGACTTCTTCGTAAGTGCCTTCGGTTTTGTTCGATCCCGGAACAGACTTGTATGGATTGTATGCCTGACATTACAAGTTGAGATATAAAGCCGATTTCTTTCAAATATATTTCTGTTGGTGGCGGAGAATTTATTCTTTGCTTAACACCCTTCTTTGAGACGTACGAGCTCAAAGGTTATATAGTTGAAGTTATCAGCGATATATTCCCAGTTTGGTAATGTGACATGCTGAGTGATGCTGAAATGATCATTGTGTTGATTATTGTGATAGGATCATTTATTTGATCGTCTATCTTAGTGATCATTGTGTTGATCATTTGTTGACCCAAAGCATGGCTTTTGTATAAAGTATGTTTTTGTGGACGTGACTTCGTCGAGCCTCACATCCCGGTAATGGTCAAAACAGGAATGATGCGGCAAGGTTATGAGGGGTAGCTCCCTTTAGGGTATGTGCATTTCCTTCTGGAAAGGGTGGTATCATGGTATGGAGCCCAGATACTTACTCATGTTGATACACTATATCTATTTCTGTGTGGTGTTGTTGGTGACGAGCGCTCGGTTAAAGGTCCGATGGGACCGGGGGATGCCATATTCGTGTAGTAGTTACCTAGTGATAAAGGTAACCCGGCCTTGTGTTGGCAGAGAGCTGGTTAAGTTCTCGGGACGTCCAGCCAGAGGCGATCCCATGTGACAGTAGGAAGTTCCTTAGCCTGACCATTTGTTGGAAATCCAATTCCCAATACGAAACTTGTACGGTATTAGTTGTAGAACCTGCTATTCACTTATGGTGGTCACCACTGTTTGGATAGTAGCTATAGTAGGCATACGATAATGGTCGTATGTTGGCTAAGATTTATATTCTACTTTCGAAATGAATTTTTCCTACACTATGCACTAATAATAATATCAAATATTATTTTAAATGCGTATCAAGCATCTTTGACTATCATAAGGAGAAATCTCCTCCGATTCTGCGTTTGCATTGTGTGTGTGTGCGGGAGGCCTTATGGTAGTCTCATTTTTAAAAGCATTGCGAATTGAATTTAAAAATATTCCTCTATTTTGATTTTAAAGATAAATAAACTGTTTTGAGTTCTCACACCAGTCACATGACTGACTTGGAGTTTATTGTTTTCCTTCCTAAACTCTGGGTGCCCACCAATTTCCACACGGGCAGTTAAGAGTTAGGTTTATCAGGATATTCTGGATATTCTGGAGTTGCTGGAGGCAAGCTGGATGGCATGGCGTATTACTAGTTTATATAGTATTTCTTTTTCCGCTGCACTATTTATTGTTGTATGTTGTTGTACACTCTGATGATATGATGTGATGTAATGAAATGTAATGTAATAACTGATATGGTTCTTTGTTTAAAGATTATTCATTTATTATTATATGTTGTTCCGCTGCGAATTGTGAGATTCTGATGTTGTTCTTTTTTGTTTCCTTTCTGTCCGTTCTATTTTTAAAATGCTTCTATCTTCTATTTTTTTCAAATTCTCTGTTTTCTTTCTGTTTTCTTCTATTTTAAAATGTTCTACCTTCTTTTCTCTCTTCTCTCTATTTTCTATCTTTCTATTTTCTTTCTTCTTTTTCTCTCTTCTTTCTTTTCTTTTCTTTTTTTTAAACCCATAACATCTCGGTTTTTCGGCAACGAAAATCCGCAATCGTTACATTTGGTATCAGAGCTCTGATGGTTAAGCGACAACCATGGTTCTGTTGGGTATTACTCATTAGAGATAGAGTCAGCAGTACTCTAGAATGAGTTTGAGTGTAATAATAGCTATGAGAGCGTATTTGTTAGTGAATATGAAATTGTTTTATATTGTGATGATTGGTTTATTGAGTGGCATATGAACCTTCCTCAGCACGGTATGTACAACTTTGCCGAAGGGGTTTCTAAACACTTGAATAGAACAATTCGACACAGTATTGATTTTTTTAAAATTGGGTAAATGAAATAATTTTACCTTGATTATATTTTATATATAAAGGAATAATTTTTCAGAATTATCAAAGTGTATATAAGTTGATTGTTAGGTTGTTTGGATAATCTAAATAAAAGAATAATTGTATAAGCAAAAGAATTATAAGAATTGAGTTATAATTAAAGTGAATTACAATTGTGAAATAAACTTATATATATGAGAAGTGAAACTATATGAATATATTTATGAATATGAGTTGTAAATAAAAATGAATTCAAAGTTAAATGAAGTTGATATTAGTAATAAAGATAAATGTGAACTTAAGTTATGTGAATGAAATTCAACTTTGGTAATTGAATTGAATAAATGAATTGAATTGTGAATCAATTGAATGTGAATTAAGTAGATATGGAATAATGAATGAAAGTATTAATTCATTGAAATCTAATGTTATTAGAAGTTGAATAATTGAATGAAAAATCAATTTAATAAAACCAATTGGAAAGTAAAGATATTAAACCAAAATGAATGTAAGTGAAGCAAAGAAATTTGGTTGTAATTGATATACTTTGGTTGTTATATGGATGTTGATTGATTGTATATAAGTTCATTAAGTGTTAATGAAATTGAAAGCTATGAAATTGAATTCAAATTAGAAGTAAATAAATTTGAATAGAATTTAATGTGAATTGGATTTAATTAGTGAATGCAAACTAATTGAATTGAAAAAGAATGTTGATAAAATCCAATGTTGATAAATCAAATATGATTTAGAGTGAAAACCAATTCATTGTATATGAATGAAAATATGAATGAATATATTGGTTATGAATTTGTTGAATGGTAATTGGATGATGGTTGAATATATATTGCTATTGTTGCATTTGCTATGTGACATATATAGTTATCATGTTGTTATATGTTGTATATTGATACTATTTACATATGTGCATGTTCTCATGTTGTTTGTTAAGTTTAGTAGGTGCGGATCGCGTTTGCTTCGCATTTGGAGTTCGCTTTAGCGCTATATTAGCCGTATATGCTTGCTAATAAAATATAAGGTACATATCTCGGATTAAATATCGTACTTTTACACTTTTTTCCCTTCGGGATGCCTCATTACTTGATGAGATGTATATTTGTGATATATATACTGTCATTTTTTTTCGGATCGAGCCGCGCAAAGGAGACTATGGCGAATTTTTCCGAAAATTTAAGGCGTTAGAAAAATTTGAGAAAATTTGGAAAATTTTTGAAAACTTTAACTTTGATTTGGAAATGAAAGTTAAACAATAGTAGTTGTTTTTGAAAGATAACTAAGTATGATTTGAAAACTTAGTAAAGTATGGTAATAAGTTTAATTATAAATTTTGGGAAAATTAATGGATTCTGTAATTTTCTTACTTGTAATTTCGAGGACGAAATTCTTTTAAGGGGGAAAGATTGTAACGACCCAGAATTTTTAGAAATTAAAATTTTAATATTTTATTAATTTTAAATGTTAATAAGTGAATTTTTAAGTCAAATAAATTTTTATTTGAATTTTTGGATTTAATTAGATAATTAAAACAATAATTTAATATGTTAAATTATGGAAATAATTAAAATTGAGTTAAATATGATAGAAAATGATTTGTAAAATTTTATTTTATCATATTGAAGTTAGAATGATATTTTAGAACTTTTAAAATCGAATTAAAAGTTAATTTGTGAAAATTGAATATTTTAATATTTAATAATCGACTGTAAAATAGCCAATTTTTGAACAGTCTCAGAATTGAACGAAACCAGTTTCATTGGATCCGTAATAGTTAGTTATTACCGGATTTCAATTTTCGTGTCAATCGGAGTTATCGTTTGATCGTGGCAGCTCGAAACGCATCGAATCGTTTTTAATTTAAATTTGGCGAGTCAAAATAGCCATTTTTCAAAAAGTCTCGGATTTCGACGAAACCAGTTTCATCGGATCCGTAATGTGATATTATTGTAAGGTTTCAAATTTCAAGTCGTTTGGATTTACCGTTTGTCCGGTACAAATTAAAACGCCTAGAAATCGACTTAAATCGGTTTAATTTAAATTGAACGTTTTCAGCCATAACTCGCACATACTTCCGAATTAGCTTCCGAAACCTGTTCCATTGTGTCCGGAACGCGGGATAAACCCTAGGTACGCTGGTTACGGCGTCTAAATCGGAGTTCGGAATTTCCGGGATGAATAGTGTCGCTCGTTCCTTATAAATACACCCACCACCTTCATAATTTTACAAAAAAAATAACCCTAACCCTAATTTTAACCTAGCCGCCACTTTCTAATTCAAGGGCCAGAAATCACTCTCATTTCTTCATCAATCTCTCTCAATCCGTAAAGATTTAGCCAAGGTGTTCAACACGGAAGTCGTAGAGCACGACGAGAGCTTCGATTTCATACGGAGATGATCGGAAACGGAGTCGTGTGGAGGAAGCTAGAGGTGGCCGTTCGCTTCAGGTTTGGCACGCGTTCCAAGGCAGCACAGGCAGCCGAGCTTCACCTAGGTGGGGGCCGATCATAGCTTAAGTCGAAGGCTTTGTGATGGTGTTGGCGTGATCGAGTATAGTCGCTCGAGGGGGTGGCAAAGCTAAACCCTAATTGATGGAGGTTGGGTTCTTTTTGCACGGCCAAAAATCTGTTGCGTGCGTGATGAAGAAGAAGAGTGGGTGGACGGCCTGGATGCAAGGGTGAGGGATCATGTGGCTATAGATGGATATAGGTTATAAATTATAAAGTTAGTTGTAAATTAAGTTATTTAAATCGTGTACGATCTTATAAAATGCATAACTTTTTCATACGAGGTCGAAAAAATGCAAACTCAGTTGCGTTGGAATCGTATGGACGAGCACTACGCGATGGAGTTGGTTTGGAGTCGTTTGGAGTTAGTGAGAATTTCGGGTAAAATTAAACGCGCGTTTAATTTTATTCGAAATAAAAGCTAAAACGGAAATTAAAACCAAGGTGAGAATTTCTCACTCAATCGAATAGATTTCGATTTTATTTTAAATAGTTAGATTTAAAATATTTGAATGCATGTTTGAATGATGACTGTAAATTTTTGATTGTTAAAATAGACATTATGCGCCGTTAGTAAGCGGATGTTATTTAATATAAACATATACCGCGAATATTTCATAAACAGTGAAATTGGTATTATATATAATATCAATATATATATATTGGCATATGTATATATTGCAGTTATTGATTTCCCGCAATTTTTTGTTTAGCGGATGAGACCCTATTACGCCGTTAGTAAGCGGATAATATTTAATAAGAACATATACCGCGATAATTTCGTACTGGAGCGAAATTGGTATTGTGCTAATGTTTTTGGATGCAGGAAACAGGTTGGAGGGATCCAACTGGATTCCTCAACAGTATTTATTTAATTTCAGATATTTTGATATTTGATGGATTATCATATCGGTATATGATATCGTTGTTAGTCGTGATTGACTATTTGGTGTGTAGCATCATTGGACCCAGATTTTGGGATTTTAAAATGATTTTAAAAGTGATTTTGAAAATATACTATATTTTTGGAATTGATCCATTTTAAATAAATAAACGTTATAATTTTTAAAGTTATAAAAATTATGGTTTTTGTGAAATATAGTTAAAAAGCTGATTTTTAGAAATACGATTAAAAGTCGATTTTTGAGAAATATGAACTAATGATTTTATAAAATAATTTAGATTGGATTTTTGAATATATGATAAAAGTTTAAATATAGGATTTATAAAATTTGATTATTTTATAAATCGAAATGATGAAATTATAAAGGAATTTAAAGACGTTTTAGAATAATAATATAAACTGATTTATATTAAGAGATTTATAAATGGATATTTATAAATTGAATTATGGACATTATAAAACGAGTTTTTATAAGTGTTTGAATATAGTGAAAATGAATTTCCTAAATGAATGAAATTTATGAAATTATAAACTGTGAAGTTATAAATGAAATTTTATAAGCAACAGGTTTATAAAATTTATAAAGTTATCGAAAGAATGAATTTTGGATAAATAAACAATCTTATAAGTTAAGATTAATAATTTGGGAAGTTAAATGAACGATTTTGTAAAATAATCGTTTTATAAGTAATTAACTTATAATATGAACTTGTAGTTTATAATTGAGTTATAAACTGGAATAGGTTAATAAAGGAATTTATAAAAAGGAAGTTTTTATAAATAAATAGAAACAGAATTTATAAACGTTGTTTTATAAATCCGCAAATGACTTATTTTGATAAGTTAATTGTTATAACTTAGAGATAGAGTTATATTCACATTTTGAACAGTGAATAATCCTTTAAGTTAAAGTGAATAGAAATGATGAAATTTGTTAAGGTAGTATATTCACGTTTTTGAATAGTGAATAATACGTTAAAGAAATTGTTTTGAATGTGATGTTTTAAATAGAATTAAAACGATCTAACGATGTTTTAAAAGGTGTTGAGAGTCGAAACCATAGATTTCAACATTTATTGTTGAAATAGACGTTTTCGAGAAATAAAAGGAAATGGTAGACTATAACACTGTTGTTATAGTAAATGATTTCCGAAAGGAAATGTTTTAATAGTATTGGGATTTATATATCTATTTTAAATTCGAATCCCTATACTAGTGATTTTGGGTTGTCGTAACGATGTTTTACGTAACATTCGTTTTGGCCCAAGTAAATATGTTTAAGTGAATAATTTCCTTAAAGAATGAAATATATACTTAATTCGATTTAAGTATATTGAATATTTTCTAAGTGTTGAAAATAAAAGAGATTTGTGAATTACTTATGAATAAATAAGTATGGAAATGTTTTCCAATGTGAAGTGAATATTTAGAATTTATCTTTTTGAAGATAAATTGAAAATGAATAATTGAAATCGTATATGCACGAATATTTTGAAATATAAATTCATTATGGAATTTATATGTGAAAAGTGAAATTGGTTAAAAATAAATATTGATTTATTTTTGAAGTGTTGGAATTTTATATCTTGTAAAGATATTTTGGAAATGTAAATAATTTGGAAAATTATTTGGAATCTGGTGATGTATGCATATCCATTGATAGTTCAATAGCCGACTATCAATATTTCCCTTTGAATGGGTATTTGATGTGAATAAGATTGAATTTGAATGCACAATTATTTTTGAATAAGCGCTCACTATTCGGGTTAACCGGGAAAGGACCATGGGGTCGTATAACCCACTCCGAATATGTGATACGTCGTTGTAAATTGCATTTGAAGATCGGTGTTGAAGACCGGTATTTGCGAAAGCGATAGGATGAACTATCGATTGACTCTGCACCGAGTAGCTACGGTATTGAGTTCTCCATATGTGATGGTGAATCCGATCAGGATTGTGAATATCCGGATTGCAAGGACTTCTTCGTAAGTGCCTTCGGTTTTGTTCGATCCCGGAACAGACTTGTATGGATTGTATGCCTGACATTACAAGTTGAGATATAAAGCCGATTTCTTTCAAATATATTTCTGTTGGTGGCGGAGAATTTATTCTTTGCTTAACACCCTTCTTTGAGACGTACGAGCTCAAAGGTTATATAGTTGAAGTTATCAGCGATATATTCCCAGTTTGGTAATGTGACATGCTGAGTGATGCTGAAATGATCATTGTGTTGATTATTGTGATAGGATCATTTATTTGATCGTCTATCTTAGTGATCATTGTGTTGATCATTTGTTGATCCAAAGCATGGCTTTTGTATAAAGTATGTTTTTGTGGACGTGACTTCGTCGAGCCTCACATCCCGGTAATGGTCAAAACAGGAATGATGCGGCAAGGTTATGAGGGGTAGCTCCCTTTAGGGTATGTGCATTTCCTTCTGGAAAGGGTGGTATCATGGTATGGAGCCCAGATACTTACTCATGTTGATACACTATATCTATTTCTGTGTGGTGTTGTTGGTGACGAGCGCTCGGTTAAAGGTCCGATGGGACCGGGGGATGCCATATTCGTGTAGTAGTTACCTAGTGATAAAGGTAACCCGGCCTTGTGTTGGCAGAGAGCTGGTTAAGTTCTCGGGACGTCCAGCCAGAGGCGATCCCATGTGACAGTAGGAAGTTCCTTAGCCTGACCATTTGTTGGAAATCCAATTCCCAATACGAAACTTGTACGGTATTAGTTGTAGAACCTGCTATTCACTTATGGTGGTCACCACTGTTTGGATAGTAGCTATAGTAGGCATACGATAATGGTCGTATGTTGGCTAAGATTTATATTCTACTTTCGAAATGAATTTTTCCTACACTATGCACTAATAATAATATCAAATATTATTTTAAATGCGTATCAAGCATCTTTGACTATCATAAGGAGAAATCTCCTCCGATTCTGCGTTTGCATTGTGTGTGTGTGCGGGAGGCCTTATGGTAGTCTCATTTTTAAAAGCATTGCGAATTGAATTTAAAAATATTCCTCTATTTTGATTTTAAAGATAAATAAACTGTTTTGAGTTCTCACACCAGTCACATGACTGACTTGGAGTTTATTGTTTTCCTTCCTAAACTCTGGGTGCCCACCAATTTCCACACGGGCAGTTAAGAGTTAGGTTTATCAGGATATTCTGGATATTCTGGAGTTGCTGGAGGCAAGCTGGATGGCATGGCGTATTACTAGTTTATATAGTATTTCTTTTTCCGCTGCACTATTTATTGTTGTATGTTGTTGTACACTCTGATGATATGATGTGATGTAATGAAATGTAATGTAATAACTGATATGGTTCTTTGTTTAAAGATTATTCATTTATTATTATATGTTGTTCCGCTGCGAATTGTGAGATTCTGATGTTGTTCTTTTTTGTTTCCTTTCTGTCCGTTCTATTTTTAAAATGCTTCTATCTTCTATTTTTTTCAAATTCTCTGTTTTCTTTCTGTTTTCTTCTATTTTAAAATGTTCTACCTTCTTTTCTCTCTTCTCTCTATTTTCTATCTTTCTATTTTCTTTCTTCTTTTTCTCTCTTCTTTCTTTTCTTTTCTTTTTTTTAAACCCATAACATCTCGGTTTTTCGGCAACGAAAATCCGCAATCGTTACAATTTTCCAAACATTTCTTATTTTAAATAAGATCACATTCAAAATAGTCTGAATAATATCATTTCTTTTAACATTTTGAAAACAATTTCACATGTTCACAGACTTAGGATTCAAAACTTCGCAATTCAAATCCTCTTCCATTTACAAGTCCTTTTCATCTAATTATTACTTCCCTAAAACCTTTCAATTTGCTTTATCATTATTAGATACAATTAACCAATTTATGATAATAACCAAGATTACCATATTTGAAAACCAATTCAATATATTATCTTATAATTTATTGAAAAATATCTCTACAAATTTCAGGATTTATCATCAGGTTTGAATTCATTTGTAGTTTATCATATTTAATCTTTATTTGGATATACATTCATCACTTATTTCTTATCCAATTTCAATATCCAACAGCCCATTTTCTTTATATACAATAATTGGAAAATGACTTGCTTTAAATATCAAAATATAAACTTGTATAAGAATCATTCAATTTCAAAAACATTTTTTTAAATCTTTATATAAGAAAATAACAAGTACGCTCTCATATACACACACACACACACACACACACACACACACACTCAACTCATCCTAGGGTACCACTGACCCTATCCTTAATGAGTATGCCCACCAGAGCCAAGGTTCTCACTTAACCTCGCTCTGATACCAAAAGTAACGACCCGGATTTTCGATCCCGAAAATTCCAGATAGTTAGGAAAAGAATAAAGAGATAGAAGAAGAAACAGAAAAAAAGATACATAATCTCACATTCGCAGCGGATAAAACATAATATCAAATAATAATAGTTATACAAAGGGAAAACTGTGTCTATTAATTTATATCTATATACATCAGAGTTACAACATCTATACAACACTGGAAAGTCAAAATTAACTTGCTTCAGAGATTCAACAATATATCACAGTGGAAACACTCCATACGTTCCTGCCATCTAGCTCGCCTCTTGAGCTCTAGATCGTCCTTACCTGAAAATATGTAATACTCGGTCTGACCCGAGAATTTCATCAAAGTAACACCCGAGTCAGGCTGGAAACCAGCGTGAGTAAATCATCCAGTATGAAATACTCAGTGTAAAACTTATATAAAACCCGAAGTAACTCATTCAACACTGCAAGTTCACAACTTGCTATAGACGACACTTATTTCACAAATCAATCCCTAAGTACCCTTACTCAGCTTTAAATGGTTAAGTCATTTAAATTATTCCATTTCAGCCTATTGCTTTCACATTTCAATCTGTTAGAATCATTTTAGGTTGCAAATCGAAGCGGGTTTGGGTATTTACTGATACTCGACCCCGGTCTCTTCGAATCTAATACCACCTTAACCCAAATTATTCAAGTGAAATTCAATTCAACTTTAAATACAGAATATCACTTTTCACATGGCAATTCATCATTGATAGATAACCACAATATCACTGTCCACCCAAACATATCATATCACATAACATTTCACATCAGAGATATCAACCAATTCAAGGCATTTAACATTATTCAATCATTCATATGTAAGATTTATCACTTTCAAAATTAATTTAATTTATCCCACATTAAATTAATTACTAATCTTTAATCACTTAGATTACCCAAATATTAATTGATAACAAACCAATTAATTAATCGGCTTTTTAATTATCATCTTAATTAATCACCCTTGGTTAATTATTCTTTAATTACGTTAAGCCTTAATTAATAGCACAAATTTATTTATCCTTCACCGTTCACATTAATTACACTTACCCTCCTTCAATTATTAGTAATTACACTTTACTAATTACTTCACTTAGTAATTACACTTTATTAATTACATTAAGTAATTATATTTAATCAATCATCAAATGATTAATTTAAACTAGTTAATTAACTTAAATTAATCTCATTTATTTAATTAATTACATTAAGTAAATAATCCCCTTTTACTACTCCTTAAGTAATTACCCTAAAAATACCTTAATTTATTCAAATGAACCCAAGGATTAACAATAAATTATTTTCAAAAGCTTGGCTAATTATAAAAAAAATAACATATTTAAATTACCTAAACTAAATAGACTTAAAGCAAAACAATTTTAAATATTTTAAAATTCCTTTGTCCACATAAAACTTTAAATAAACATTTACATTAAAGAACAGCGGTTTTAAAAGTTTACTTTAAATCAACATGCTTGATTATATGTTTCAATTGGTTATGGATTTATATTTCTCTTTAAAACAATTTTCTTTAAAAAAAGTCAAATTCTTTTATAAATAAGAAAACCCAACAGTCCAAAGCCCAAAAGCCAAAGACTAAAACAACGGAAACCAAAAATAAAATAAATAAATAAAAACAACTGAACTTATTAATTAACTCACCACACAGCAACGAGCCGAAGCCCAAACCTAATCACTTAGGAATAACCTGAAAACCCAACCAATAAAACTGCTTCTTCTCAAACTTCTGCTTCCAGGAAATCACCCAAAACACTCGAACGAAAGCACGAAGGAGAGAACTTCTCCGACCAAACCACCTCGTTCAAACAACTCTTCATGCACACTGTGCACGTGCACGTCGCCACACCACTGCTCCGATCTCCATATCGACCTCAGATAAGTCGGCGATAGCTTCGCCGAGGTTCTCCACTACCCAGAAGCATGCAATTAACATCAACACGAAATCGAGCAAAATGACTCAACTAACAAACAAATCTACGCAACAGAAACCCCTCCGCGCCACCGTTTCATGTCGCCAGAGACCCCTATACTCCGCCCGCAGCTACATCGTAGCCACACACACCAATCTCACCCACTCCGATGAAGTCCGGTCTAGCCTCGTCCTCGCAATGATCTCGATTTCATCATCGAATTCAACAGGTCCTTAAACCCTAATTTAACCTCGACCTGCCACCACAGTCATCTAGCATCCCTCCGAACATTTTTGCCATCATCTCAGATCGTCATGCAGCTTCAGCCAAGACACCGATCCTACTAATGACATCGATAACTAGAGAAAGCACGAAACCCAAAACCCGTTCATCCATAATAACTCTCAATTTACCCAATTAAAAATCATGATCTTAATTTTAAACATCCTAGATTTTGATGATGATTCAGAATATATAAATGAAACATTAAATTGTTGAAATCAAAATTTGACAATTTTGAGTTTTACTGTAAAATTTCAAATTTTAGAAATCTACAAGCTTATTGAACTTAAAGTAAATTTTAAACTTTATCTTACGTTTAAACAAACATAATTATTTTAAATTCCTAAGCCTAACAGAGTCTAGATTAAGAGAATTGGGATTTGATCTAAAATTTGAACTCTGTACTTTTAAACAGAGAAGAATACTGATGCATTAATACATATACACAGTTTACATTCATATATTTACAATACATCATCATGCAAACAATTTTACATCAAACTTCTAAATTTCATTCATGCATCCAGATTTAAAATAAAAAAACAAAGTTGGGTATACTCACAGAAAATATGAAATAAAGATGCTTTAAAAATCAGGCTTTTATAAAACAGAGGGCCTTTGAACAGATGCTTGAACTACTTTAAAGCTTGCTGTTTGATTGCAAATAAGTTGAAGTTATTGATGAGTTGATTCTTGTTGTTGTTGATCAACAGCTTTGATCTGATAATCCTTCAATTTCAGGTTTTGATTTGATTGATTTATTACTGGTATGGGAATTTGTGTTACAGGCCTTTAGTTTTGAATTATCTTCTGGTTTGAGAATTATTTTACAATGTTTGTTCTTTGAATTTTGTTTTACAGACTTTTACTTTGAAATGTGAAGGTGAAAGAAAGACATAGAGAGGAGAGTAAAGACATCATATAATCTCATTTTCTTTTTATTTAATATTTTAGAAATAATTTAAATAGATGACACTTGTCCTTTTCCTTATTTAATTTGCTAACACATGTTATTAAAGTGGTTTATAATTTAACACATGTAAATTTACATGCATTAATTAGTCTTTAAATGTTTATAAAGCCTTTAAAAATTAATTTCCTAATTTATAAATACATATTTTAATTTATATAAGTAAATTTATTTAAAAAGAAAATAATATAAAATAATTTATGTTCTAAATAAAACCATATAAAATACATTTTAAAACTAAAGTATAATTTAAGATATATATACATATATCTATCTTATGAATTTTAAATTTAAATATCCAAATTCAAATTCAATTTCAAACCCAATTTAAAAAATCAATTTGATATATATATATATATATATATATATAATAAACACAAATTCAATTAGGATATAAAAATTTCATTAAATATATATATATATATATATATGCATAATACATTATTATTATTGTTTCAAAATAACAATTTAAAATAATAAATAAAGGAGATTATCACATTTTAAATTTCTTGAAATTCCGAAATATCACAGTATGGTGGTGGAGAACTTATTCTCTTAGCTTAACACCCTTCTCTGAGATATTACTGACTCTATCTCTAATGAGTAATACCCAACAGAACCATGGTTGTCACTTAACCATAAGCTCTGATACCAAATGTAACGAACGCGATTTTTCTTCCACGAATGCCGACATCAATACGTCCACTGTATCAACTGTCGAGCAATCGAAGGCCGGAAAACCGTATTGTTAGGGTTAAAGAAGAAGAAAAGGTAGAAGAAGATAGAAAAAAAATAGAAGAAAACAGAAAGAAATAACAAAACAACATCAGAATCTCACAATTCACAACGGAACAACATATAATACATAAATGATTAAACAAAGAACTATATCACTTATTACATTACATTACATTTCATTACATCATCAGAGTGTACAACAACAAACAACATCAACAGTGGAAAAGAAATACTATATACTAATAATATGCCATGCCATCTAGCTTGCCTCCTGAATTCCAGAATATCCTGATAAACCTTAACTCTTGACTGCCCGTGTGGAAATTGGTGGGCACCCCGAGTTTAGGAAGGAAAACAATAAACTCCGAGTCAGTCATGTGACTGGTGTGAGAGCTAAAACAGTTTATTTATCTTTAAAATCAAAATAGAGGAATATTTTTAAAGTCAATTCGCAATGCTTTTTAAAAATGAGACCATCATAAGGCCTCCCGCACACACACACAATGCAAACCCAGAATCGGAGGAGATTTCACCTTATGATAGTCAAAGATGCTTGATACGCATTAAAAAGAAACATTTGATATTATTACTAGTGCATAGTGTAGAAAACAATTTCGAAAGTAGAATATAAATCTTAGCCAGCATTGGCATTTCGCACTTATGCCTACTATAGCTACCATCCAAACAGTGGGGCACCACCGTAAGTGAATGATAGGTTCTACAACTAAAACCGTACAAGATCGTATTGTTTCTTTGGATTTCCAACAAATGGTCGGGCCAAGGAACTTCCCATTGCCACATGGAAACGCCTCTGGAATGACGTCCCGAGAACCTAACCGGATCTCGGCCAACACAAGGCCGGGTTACCTTTCAAACTAGGTAACTACTGACACGAATATGTCATTCCCCGATCGTAACCGATCTATCCAAGGATCCTCGATTTCCAGCAACCACAAAATTTGCAGCAACAACATAGGTTAAGTATTTGGGCTCCATACCATGATACAACCTCTATCCAGAAGGAATGACATACACTAAAAGGGCACTACCCCCTAATAACCTTGCTGCATCCTTCCTGTTTTGACCATTTCCGGGGTGTGAGGTCCGACGAAGTCTCGTCCATAAAGCCACGCTTTATAAAAAAGTTGTGCTTTGGGTCAACAAATGATCATAGAAATGATCACCAAGATAAATGATCAAATAAATGATCATATCACAAATGATCAAATAATGATCATTTCACAGCAACACTCAGCATGTCACACTACCAAATTGGGAGTATATCACTAATAACCTTCAACTATATAACCTCTGAGCTCGTACGTCTCAAAGAAGGGTGTTAAGCTAAGAGAATAAATTCTCCGCCACCAACAGAAATATATTTGAAAGAAATCAGCTTTATATCTCAACTTGTAATGTCAGACATACAATCCATACAAGTCTGTTCCGGGCTCGAACAGAACCGAAGGCACTTACAAAGAATTCCTTGCATTTCGGATATTCACTAATCACAACCGGACTTCCCGTCACTAAGGGTGATAAAACCTCTATATCGGAGATCAGCCGATGTAGAGTAACTCGACGGTAATCCTTCCGGTCTTCAACACCGGTCATCAAATGCAATCCATTATGACGTATCACATATTCGGAATGAGTTATACGACCCCAAGGTCCTTTCCGGCAAACCCGAATAGTGAGCGCTTATTCAAAAATAAGTGTGGCATTCAAATTCAAACAATCACAACAAATACCTATTTAAAGGTAAATATTGATAGTTGATTATTTAACTATCAATAGGCATGCTCAACGTCACCAAATTCCAAATAATTTTCCAAATTATTTACTTTCCAAAATATCTTTACTAGATATATCTTTCCACACTTCAAAAATAAATCAACGTTTATTTTTAATCAAATTCCCCTTTCCATTTATAAATTCCATAGTGAATTTACATTCCAAAATATTTATGAATATACGATTTCAATTATTCATTTTCAATTTATCTTCAAAAAGATAAATTCTCAAAACGTTTCATTTCACATTGGAAAAACATTTCCATACTTATTTATTAATAAGTAATTCACAAATCCATTTATTTTCAATACTTAGAAAATATTCAATATACTTATTATCGAAATTAAGTATATATTTCATTCTTTAAGGAAATCATTCTCTTAAACACATTTATTTGGGCCAACACGAATGTTGCGCAAAACATCGTTACGACAACCCAAAATCACTTGTATAGGGATTCGAAATTTAGATAGATATATAAATCCTAACACTATACAAAATCATTTCCTTTCGAAAATCATTTACTATAACAACAGCGTTATAGTCCACCATTTCCTTATTTCTCGAAAACGTCTATTTCAACAATAAATGTTGAAATCTATGTCTTCGATTTATAATACATTTTAAAACATCGTTAATACGATTAACTTCATTTTATAATATTCATTTTCCCAAGCATATCCATTTTATTTGATAATATATTCACTGTCCAAAATCATGAATATACTTCCTTAACCAATTTCAACTTTCAATTTATCAAATTCCATTGATTTTGAATTTATAAACAATGTCCATAAATTCCATTTCTGTTTATAAGCTTTGATTTAAAAATCTCCTTTATTAATCCGATTCAATTTATATATATCTCAAATATGTACCAAAAGTCCATATTATAAGTTAAATACTTATGATTCATTTATTTACAAATCATTCTTTTCAAACTTTACAAATTACAAATCTTATTCACTTATGAATTCATTTATAATTCATTTTAACGCTTATAAATACTCGTTTTATAATTCCTATATTTTTAATTTATAAATATCAAATTTTAAATCTTTTATATAAATTGTTTTTAAAACAATTCAAAAATCCCAATTTAACAAAATTTATTCTTTTAATAATTTAAAAATCGTTATTTAAAGCTTATATACTTCACAATCACACTTAAGTATTATTTTCCAAAAATCATAACTTTTATGAAAATAAAATTATAACGTTTATTTATTTTAACAATTCAAAATTTAATAAAACGCATACTTTCGAAAATCACTTTAAAATCCCTTTTAAAACCAAAATCATTATTTTAAAACTTCAGAAATGGATCCGATGATGCAGCAGCACCAAATAGTCAATCACGACATCCAAATATCATATATCGATATGATAATCAACAAATATCACAATATCTGTAAATAAATCAATACAGTTGAGGAATCTAGTTGGATCCCTCCAACCTGTTTCCCTGCATCCAAAGATGTTAGCACAATACCAATTCCATTCCAGTACAGGATTATCGCGGTATATGGGATTTATAAAATATTATCCGCTTAATAGGCGGCGCAATAGGGTCTCATCCGCTATAGAAGTGCGGGAAATCAACTCCAATATATACATATGCCAATATATATATATATATATATATATATATATATATATATATATATATATATATATATATATTGCTATATATATAGATATATCCTACTATATATACTATCACAATCAAACAGCAATCAATAACTGCAATCATCATTTAACATATATTCAAGCAAATTTTAAATCTAACTATTTAAAATTTAAATCGAAACTGTTCGATTGAGTGAGGAGTTCTCACCTTGTTTTCAGTTCCGTTTTCAGCTTTTATTTCGCATAAAATTAAACACGCGTTTAATTTTACCTGAGATTTTCGCTAGCTCCAAACGACTCCAATCCAATTCCATAGCGTAGTGCTCGTCCATACGAACCCAACGCAACTGGTTTCGCGCGTTTTCGACCTCGTATGAAAAAGATACGGATTTTTAAAGTTACACGAATTTATAACATGAATTAATTACAACTTATTCTTTATTTTCTAACCAAACTCAATCTGGGCCGTCCACTTTAGCTTGATGAAATCATGACCGCCCCCTTCCTTCTCTCACGCGCGCGTCTCTACCCAGTTTCAAACGAAAGAAGTCGAACCCAACAAATATCACAAACCCTAATTCACGCAACCATATTCGACGACGAGACGATGATCTGAGACCTCCCCCACCACCGCATATGCCTGTGCCACCCTCGGCTGGAGTATGAACGGGCTCGGTCGACCCTATGTCTCGAATTTCGCGCGCAACATCCGGTCGTTTGAGCACGATTTGCCGCCAATCCATCGCATGATTTTCGATCTCCACCGTTGGATAGAGAGATATCGATGCTCTCTACGTTTTTCTAGTTGGAGGAATTTGCTAAAAGCTTACGGATTGAGAGATTTGAAGGGAAGGAAACGAATCAATTTCGGCCATTGAACCATAGGGCCGACGGCTCTAAATTAGGGTTAGAGGAGGGAGTGTTTGCAAATGAAGGAAGGGCTTCCTTTTATAGAAAATTATCGAAAAACACTATTCATTTTGGATTTTTCAAACTCCGATTTACGCACGGTGACCCGCGTTTCTAGGGTTTACCCTGCATTCCGGACACAATGGAACATGTTTCGGAAGAAAATTCGATCATCTGTGCGTGTTACGGCAATAAACGTTCGATTTAAAATTAAACCGATTAAACGATTTTCTAGGCGTTTTAGCTTGCACCGGACAAACGGTAAATCCAATTGACACGAAATTTGAAAGCACACAATAATATCACATTACGGATCCGATGAAACTTGTTTCGTCGAAATCCGAGACTATTTGAAAAATGGCTATTTTAACTCGCCAAATTAATATTAAAACAATTTCGATGCGTTTCGAGCTGCCACGATCAAACGACAACTCCAATTGCTACGAAAATTGAAATCCAATAATAACAAACTATTACGAATCCAATGGAACAAGTTTCATCCAATTCTGAGACTGTCCGAAAATAGACTAATTTACAGTCGATAATTAAATATTAAAATATTCAATTTTCACAAATAAATTTTAAATTCAGTTTTAAAAGTTCTATAACATTTCTATAACTTCAATATGATTAAACAAAATTTTACAAATCATTTTCAATCATATTTAAACCCGAATTTTAATTTTTTCTGTAATTTAACATATTAAATTATCGATTTAATTATCCAATTAAATCCAATATTCGAAAAATTAATTATTCGACTTAAAAATTTCACTTATTAATATTTAAAATTAATTAAATATTCAAATTTTAATTATCAAAAATTTTGGGTCGTTACAGCCGCTCCTAGCCGCGCCGCGCCCAATCTTCAACCTCCCACTCGCAACACGCAGGCCTCGAAAGTCCAACCGAAGCCAGCAGCCACCAAATTTTCGGAACCCAAATCGAATTCTATGCCAAATCCAGCCATCAACTCACTCCAAAACCCACATAGATCGACCCCCCTCAGTCCGCTCTGCAATACTCAGAAAGGATTTGATGATCCGTCTCAGTCCATCGACTATCAACGAACGGTCGTGAATAAACTAGGGTTTTCTGGAAATTTTTTGATTTGATTTCAAAAACAAATTGTAGATTTAGGTTGCGCTCGTCAAGAGCTTCAAATCCATATAAAATTGGCCATGGTTTGAGGAGATTGAAATTTTGGCTTTGGATTTGAATTTGATTTGTGTATGGATCTAGAATTTGTTTGTCTTCCATTGAGGAGGAGAGAGTTGAGATATACATACAAACAAATGAAAATGAGAGGAACTAGGGTTTATAACCGGGTTTATATAGGTAGGGTTGACATTTGAATGGATGCATAAGATAGATTTACGCGCTAACGC
Organism: Allium cepa; assembly: GCA_030765085.1. Lineage (NCBI taxonomy): Eukaryota > Viridiplantae > Streptophyta > Magnoliopsida > Asparagales > Amaryllidaceae > Allium > Allium cepa. The sequence continues at coordinate 179,362,527 of CM060946.1, forward strand.
CAAAGTGGCCCAAAAAGCCCGTTTCGACTCCCGAATGAAATTAGATCAACCCATATATCAACATAGGCGTTTAAAAATATTTTAAACGCAATGGAACAATTTTCACGTCCAAATTCCATCGCATGAAGAAGTAATGCTAAAATCAAAAAATTTCAAATTGATTTCAATTTCATAAATTTCAAGGCATTTCGAGGCCGTACGATCAAATGACAAGTCCGATCGCTACGAAACTTGAAACCCTATAATAATTTACCGTTACGGATCCGATGAAACTAGTTTCGTCGAAATCCGAGTCAGTGGCCAAAATGTCTATTTTTCCATTAATTAAATAAATTAATATTTAATTAATTAAATCAAATTTTCAATTTTATTTCGATAATTGACAAATTTCAACATTTTTTATTCCTTAATCATTTACAATGTTTTAACCAGTTCAGATGTAAATGTAAAGTTGGTAAATTCATAAATTTTAGTGTTAACTTCCAATTTCATTAAGTTTTAAAATTATAAATAAAATTACCAAAATTTCCATTTAATTAAGTTAACTAAAAATTATTACATTCATTATTGTCAAATAGATGGGTTTACCATTGTATTCAAAACTATTACGTAAATTTTCTTCTATTCCATCTTCTTTTCAAATAACGTATTATTTAGATGTATTCAATTTAATTTAATTACAATTAATCCAATTATTGAACTTTTCATTTCAATTTAAATAAAATCTTGGTTTCCATTCTTTAAATCAACCAATTCATATTTTGAATAAAATTAACATTACTTAAATTTTACATTAACAAAACATTAAATTTGGATTTATTGTAATTGAATACCAAAGTTTATTTACACATTAAATAAATAAACCCATATTAATTGTCACATATCTGCTTTCCATTGCCTTTATAAATTCGTTACTTATCAACCCAGATTATTATTCCATATATACCCTAATTTATTCCGCTCTATTATTCAATTCATCATTATCAAAGGATAAAATTAACATTGGATTTATAAACTATTTCCTTAATATTCTTACATCCCATATTGATTTCAATTAACGCAAAAATTAGAGATTTTATTACATTAAATTGCAATAAATCCAATTACCAAAATTTTACATTCAACTAAATAAATCCCGATTCTCATCCTTATTATTCAACAAACATATTTAACATTTGGTTACGTTTCATTATACTGACATTTTCCATTTCACTTTTATCCGCATTAACTATTTTATTTCCACTTATTGTGTAATAACTACCATAATTCAATCATGTTGAAATTTGTCAATTTCACCCATTCATTAAGATTTTAAATCAAATAAATTAATCTACTTTGGCTCCACTCATTATTACTTGTAACGACCCACTATTTTGTACCATTCCAATTCGACAATAAATTAGAACATGTCAAGTTTGAATAGTTCAAAACAATAGAATGTAAATAATTTAGAAGCAAATGAAATCAATTCACAAAATCACAGACACAGAAATCAGAATACTCGCAGCGGAATTAAAATAACATAGTGGTTCATGAAGCCACTATTAAAGTCTCAAAACAATAAAATTTACATAGTCTTTAAACCCAAATATAGTTTGAAACAACAATAGTAAATCTCAATATTCAATAGTCTTGATTACATAAATTAAGATAAGGAACTAAAAGGAAAATTTGCCAGTAGCTTGAAAATTGATCCACCGAAGTCCGAGGTCCGAAATTAAAACTGAACTGCAACTCAGGCTGACCCGAGCGTAAAAATAAAACATAAACACTCGAGTTAGGACATACATACTTATATAGTGTAAACAAACTCAAGTGTAATGTAATATAGAACAAGTAACTTAAAGAATGCTTGGGACCGCCCATCCTCAGAGGATCCGTTAAACTATTTACTATGTAGTAATACCTCTCTATTATAATAGTGTCTATATTAAATAAACTTACTCTTATATAGCGTTAAGGCTTTACATTTTCCACCTTAACACGTAATAGTCCTAGTAATCCATCCAATATCATAGTCCCTCCTAATCGGGAAGCCACCAGAGGATACCACACGGGCTACGGGAGAAAACCAAAGCCGTACAAGGCTCGCTATGGTAGGTGACACGGCACAACTAGGCAATGCAAGGGTAGATATACCAATTACGCTTCCGGACCGGTGGTAACGCGTAGCTGCTACTATCTCCCACCTCGAACATCACTCCCAAATCAAAGGTGCGCACCAAAACAATCACAAAAGTAATAGAATGGCATACGAAAAAGTGTGTCCGATCAGAGGTGCTACCTCATTAATCCATCAATCGCTCCTGTTTTAGCCACCTTATGCCAACTCCCGGGAGTCAGGTCCACGTATTTTACCTCATAGAAACGTCACCACCATCCTACTTCATTCTGGAATCTCCTCCGCGTACATGGTTGTTAAAGAGGTTTTCGGTATCGACAGAGAGTATGTCCATATCCGATCCCGGTCTCTTTAACAACCAACGTTATTTTACCCGTGGTTATAAAGAAATCAAAATAGTTATATAAAAATCAAATACTTTATTTTATTATTTTAAAGTGAAGTTATAAATTTTATAAGAATCCAATATACATCCCAAAGGTTATACCTTAGTTCATTTGAGTAATTTAAAATTTTACTTAAATATGGTTTCACAATAATTAGATCAATTTAACTTATAGATTCAAAATTTCCACCCTTTAAATAGTCATTTAAATTACTCAAAATCTATGACCTTTATAAAGTATTTTATACCAATATATATCTAACTTGTTTTACTTATGCAAATCAAGTACAAGATTTTCTATGAAATTTGCTTAATTAAGTAAATCACCGTTCCAAAATAACCATATTTCCGACTAATTTCTTATCCTACTCTTATTTCAAAACCAACCTCTCATTCAGTTATATTTTTTACTTCCATAATTTCCACAAATTTAACTATTCAGTTCATAGAAAACTTAACCTTGCTTTATATTCAAGTTATAACAAATTCCATATTTTATTTCTTAACTTAAATTTCTTTAATTTACAAACAAATTTTACAAAATGAACTTATACTTTAAATTTTAACATTTATTTATTTACATATTAAACTTGTAAAATATCACAATATTTACCATAATCATTTTAATCCACTTTTAAACAAGGTGAAATAACATTTTAGATTTTAAAATATTTAAACATTTCCAAAATATATATATATTTATATAACCACGGGTCTACATAATAATTTTCTATCCTAGATCAAGTGATACGAATAATATATCATTTTAATACGAAATTTTCAAAATAAATCCTGGTTTTATCCTTTCGAACCCGCAATCCCAAGTCAAATAATAAACTAAATAAATGAATAAATAAATGTCGTTCAGGCGTATCATTTCAGCCTGTAACGATTCCTATTATACAGGGAACTTGCAGTGTGATTCAACAGTAAAATAAATAGTGTAACTACAATAATATAATAATAGATAATACAACTGATGATGTGTCAATTGAATAATGGGGTTTTATCATCACAAGTTCATATCATAGGAAAATAAAATTTAATTTACAATTACACTTATTATTCAATTACAGATATATAAGTACGTTTGTCAGGTGAGAATACTCACCTTTACAAAGCTGAAGATTTTGATTAAAACTACGGTACCCACACCAAAAACAGCATATAGACAGCACGATCAAAAACTATAAGAGGAGATAAACTGGTCTCGAACTTGAAACAAGATGAATACATAAAACTTAGTACTCGAACTGAATCACAAATCAAAGCGAAATTTTAAATAAACAAAAATTTGAACGAGATGTTTTGACCCATCCGACTTATATGCATGCACGTGATTCCCAGTGGGAAATTTAGGCAGTGATTAAAAGTTGCAAGAATGGTGCACGTAACCTTTTTATATTTTTTTCTTTAAACATGCAAAAGGTGACACAAATTTTCTTTTTCTCTTTTTTTTATAGGTGGCAAAGATTTGGTTCAAGGCTAAATTTTTCAAAAGTGGTGCACGACAAAAATTTAGTTTAATCAGCAACAAGTGTTTGGCCTGCATATTTTTATTCTCTTCCCTTTTTTCAATCCTTAAAGTACAGGTAGCACAAGCATTGGTTCACGTCTTTTAGCCAAAAGCATCTTGTGATGCTCGGCCTGCATGCATATGCTCTGCCTTCATGGTTCATCAGAGGTGACAGTTACACGCAAAGAAAATAATAGCGGCCATCACTAAGGCTGAGAACACGCAAGAGCAGTGAACCAATATCTCACAGTGAGGTGATTTATGAGTATTAGATTGCTTGACAAATTTTGAAAAACATAAGAAAGAGACAAGAAAATAAAAGGGGCACAGGCAGCCATATCTGATAGCACAGGAGTTCAAGCAAGGAAGGAGAAAACTGTTGAAGCCAAAAAGAATGAAGGGAAAAATGATACGTGGTTAATATTTAAAGGAAGGGTTGGCGTGATTTAGGCGAGAGAAACAAGAAATATCCAACCAAAATTTATTGGATATATTTATACGTTGACCGAGTATTACTGGAAGATTTCCATTGATATTGCGTGGGTTCGAATTTTAAATAGCAGCAATTGCGTGAGTTTTGAACGTTTTAGTATAAAAGAGGATATCATGTTTTGATAGAGGAGAAGGAAACTGGTAAGAGATAAATTACATATTTTAAAACATCCATATAGTAATAATTGTCAATTATACCGCAAGGGAAAGTATAAAGTTATTCGCGAATGGAAAAATGTTATACGTGAATTTGAATTTTTAAAGGAAAAGAATGATTTCATTGCATTATTAAAGTTGCGTGTTTTATAATTAAATAAGTTGAGCGATTTTTGCAAAGTAACGGCAAGAATTAAATTTACAAAGATTTTGGAACGGTTTTGAAATAAAGATTTTATACTAAACTTTAAAAAAAATGAAGGTTATGGAAAGTGTAATGCTTACACGTGGAATTCAGGGTACTAAAATTGAACGGCTATAATTAATTTATTTATTAATTAAGAATGCGCACTCTATACATAAAAATTTAAGCAAACGTACTCCCGCATTTTATATTTGCACATTTATATTCAATTGTTACTTGTATGCTTAAAGAGTATTTTATTACATACGTACAATTTACACCCCCAATGAAACAAAACGAGTATAAACGTAAATTTAAAACATGCCTTTTATAAAGCTTATTTATCCACTATCTACTATCCAATCTAACATTTTATTTATTTCTTACTCATTAAGAAACAAAATGGTAAACGGATAAGGTAAAATTCTTTTACAAAATATAAATATATTTATTATTTTGAAACGTCTATAAATTAATAATTGTTAATTATTCACGCAAAGGAAAGTCGAAATCCCCGGTGATTTCACTCCAGTTTTAAAAGAAATTAACAGCTCTTTGGAAGAGTCAAAAATATATATACATTTTTAAATAAATGGAAGTAATGGCAAGGCACAGTGAATTTCCTCCTTTAAACGTGCACGACAATTGATTTAGGACAAAGATTGTAATTAGAATGTGAACAGTTATAAATTTGTGGGTAACGCTTCTATTAAATCAGAAGGAAAGTAAATATATTTAAAATGCGTACAACAGACGCAATACTTTATGCCCAAATATAACGAAAATAACAGATTTAAATTTCATATATTTTCTTATACGTTATTTATCTCATCAATTAACGCGCCCTTTAAACGCGTAATTCAACAGTTTATTAATACACTGTAAATTGTGAAAGTAATTACTTAACTAAAAATTGAATTTGTTTACAGTCTTCGGATTTATTTACCATTCTCTAAGAAATTTATTACTTACTTTTAATATATATAATTCATTTTAAAAAGAACCAAAAAGGGAAATAAATGTTATTACCAATATAAGTCAACATCCTCACAGTAAATCTTGTACATATATAATTCTTATATAAAAGATTTAGGAATTAAAATTTTAACATTCCAATTAGAGTTATCTTTAAACAAAGTTGAAATTTCGAAACCCTTTTCTTTTATTTAAATTTTGGGAAATGATTTAAACAAATTAAAGATTTATATTATAATAAATCCCAAGGTTTTATAAACAAAAGAATACAGTGCTTGTATAAATCTTGGGCTGTTACACTCTCCCCCACACAGAGCTTTTCGTCCTCGAAAAGGAACGAAAGAAGGAAAACAAGGAATAAGATAATAAAGCAAAGTACCTTAAATGAATAATTCTGGATTCGAAGAACGAATGCTCTCCTCCGTCTCCCATGTGCAATCCCGTTCATCAGCGCTCCACTGCACTTTGATCAGTCGGACAGATTTTCTTCTTAGCTGTTTCGTACGTCGATCGATGATACGAAGCGGCTTCCTTTCAATAGTTAGGTCAGGCTCGATGTCCAAACTATCAAGAGCAGTAGGCTAGATAATAAGAGATGAATCATGAAGACAGCGACGAATGTGGGATATATGGAATACGTTGTGTATTGAAGCAAATTTCACGGGCAAATCCAGTCTATAAGTAAGAGATCCAATCCTTTTCAAGATGCGGAATGGACCGATGAACCTAGGAGCAAGCTTTCCTTTACGCCCAAACTGAACCACATTTCTTAAGGGAGAGACCTTAAGAAAAACCAAATCAACGACTACGAACTCCAAGCTTCTTCTACGTCGATCAGCGTACTTCTTCTGCCTATCCTGAGCAATCCTTAACCTTCTCTTAATCTCTTCGACTTTCGCCGAAGCTTCTAAAAGTATATCGGGACCTAGAACTAAGCGATAACCGGATTTAATCCAGCAGGATAGAGATCTACAGGGTCGCCTGTAAAGAGCAACAAAAGGGGACATCACAAGACTGGCCTGAAAAAGGTAGAATAAGACAGATAGAGGATATAGATAAGATAAGAAAAGAGGACAGGAAATTATACCTGATAACTATTGTTATAGGTGAATTCCACAAGATGGAGGTGATCTTCCCACGATCCTCCATAATCTAAAATGCATGCCCGAAGAAGATCCTCTAGAATCTGATTCGCCCTTTCTGTTTGACCGTCAGTTTGTGGGTGGTAAGCGGTGCTCAGATTCAGACGAGTACCCAAGGATTCCTGGAAAGCTTTCCAAAACTGGCTAGTGAAGATAGAAGTCCCGATCACACAAGATGCTAAGGGGAACGCCATGGAGGCGAAAAATCTCCCTTCTATAAATCTCAGACAAGCTCAAAGCCGTACAGGTAGACTTGATTGGAATAAAATGAGCGGACTTAGTCAGTCTATCTACAATAACCCAGATGATCTCATTTCCCTTCCTAGATCACGGTAATCCATCGATGAAATACATAGAAACTTGCTCTCACTTCCAATTCGGAATCTCTAGAGGCTGCAACAAACCCGGAGTCTTCTGATGATCCGCTTTGACTTGCTGACAAGTCGCACACCTACTTACAAAAATAGCGACATCTTGCTTCACACCCCTCCACCAATAAAGCTTCTTCAAATCCTGATACATCTTTGCTACCCCAGGGTGAATGGAAAGTCTGGATTGATGATGTTCTCGAAGTAACTCCTACCTTAAACCATCAACATTCTGGACATAAATCCGACTATTAATCCTTAAAATCCCTCTACCATCAATCTGAGCTCCACTACCATCAGAACTACTACTACCTCTGCTCCGGACATTTTCCTTAATCAATCTGATGATCCTATCCTTATCTTGCTTAGCAACGATACGATCCACAAGAGGAGAAGAAACAATAAGTTGACACAACAAGCACTTCTTTCTACTCAACGCATCCGCCACAACATTATCTTTCCCCGGAGTATAGTTGATGTCGAGATCATATGAAGCAAGAAACTCGAGCCACTGTACTTGTCTCTGATTCAAATCTTTCTGGGTAAAAATATATTTCAAAGACTGATGATCGGTGAAGAGGTAGAACTTAGCCCCCAAGAGATGATGTCTCCAAAGCTTCAATGCAAAGACAACAGCCAGCAATTCTAAATCAAGAGCCACATAGTTGGCTTCATGTGTCTTCAGCTGACGACTAGCATAGGAAATCACCTTCCCATCTTGCATTAACACTGCTCCCAAACCTTTACGACAAGCATCGTTGAATACCGTTAATCACTCATTTCCATTCGGAATGGTAAGCACTAGTGCGGAAGTAAGCTTATCCTTTAACACTTAGAATGCCGCTTTACACTTATCGCTCCAAAAAAACTTAGCATTCTTTCGAGTTAGAGCAGTCAGAGGTGTAGAAATCCGAGCAAAGTTCTCAATGAACCTCCAATAGTAACCGGCAAGGCCCAGAAAACTGCGAATATCAGTAGGAGTCTTAGGTTCTTCCCAATCTTTGATCGCAGCGATCTTGACTGGATCAACAGAAACTCCTTCACTAGAGACAATATGTCCGAGGAATCGGACATCCTCTTCCCAGAAATGACATTTAGAGAACTTAGCCTTTAATTGGTGATTTTGGAGAGTCACTAAAACATACTTCAAGTGCGACTCATGCTCATCTCTTGTTTTGGAGAAGACAAGGATGTCATCAATAAAGACAAGAACAAATTTATTGAGCACATCGCGAAAGACACGATTCATCAAGTCGACGAAGAAGGCAGGAGCGTTAGTCAACCCAAAAGGCATAACTAGCCATTCGAAGAAACAATTTTCAGTATGGAAAGCAGTTTTGGGTATGCTCTCCTCGGCAACTCTAAGCTGGTGGAAACCTGTGGCTAGATCAAGTTGAGAGAAAACAGTCGCTCCATAAAGCTGATCGAACATATCATTAATGTGAGGCATAGGATATATGTTTTTCATAGTGAGCTTGTTCAGCTCCCTATAATCCACACACATCCGGAAAGAACCATCAGACTTGGTGACGAAAACTACGGCTGCTCCCCATTCTGAAAAGCTAGGTCTGATCAGACCTTTAGAGGATAAGTCTTGAATTTGATTCCTTAATTCGATCTTCTCCCACGGAGCCATTCTTCTGGGTGGGAGAACTATAGGTCATGCTCTCGGAATAAGGTCGATACGGAACCAATTCCCGCTTTGGAGGTAGAGATATGACTTAACTAAACACGTCGGGAAAAAGCTTGACTACAGGAGTCGAATGGATATCATCAGGGAAAGTATCGAAAGAATAAATGAAGCTACCAACGAACTCCTGAGGCAAACTACACTAGATCACCAAATAATCACCCTTATCACCAACCAGAGAGATAGTACGAGAACTACAAGAGATACGGGCATCATACCTATCCAGCCAGTCACTTCCAAGCAGTATATCGAAAGCGTCAAAAACCAGAACATAAAAGTCACCCGTGAATCGATAATTACCGAGGAAGTTTCACATCCCTACAAACCTTACTAAGGATTGCAGGGCCACCGATGGGGTTTGAAACACATAAAGGTACAAAAGAAAACTCGGGAGAAAGGAGATGCTCAAATTTATAACAGAGATCTGATGAGATGAAGCTATGGGAAGCTCCGGTATCAAATAAAACATGAACAGGAGATTTTAACAAAGTAAAAGAACCCTGAAGTGTACCTTCAGAGTCGCTAGGAGCTGGAGCAGGTGAAGGTGCAGGCTATGGGGTTGGGGAGGATGCAGAAGTCACCGTAAAAATTCCTGATGCCGTGCCCTTCTTCTGCGTAGGGCAGTCCTTCTTGAAGTGTCCCGATTGAAGACAGATGTGGCAGAGGTCTCGTCTAGCCAACTGAGAAGAGGTGGAATAGCGGCACCTAAAGTAGGACAGCTATTTGCGTAGTGTCCCTTCTGGTGGCATCTATGGCAGGTGATGGTAGAAAGATCTACAGTCGGCCTCTGAGATGTAGAAGACGATGATCCTAGTCCTGGAGTCATATTCCTCTTATGATGGTAGAAGTTGGACGTCCTTTTCTTAGAATTTCCAGAAGACTGAGACGGTGCAGATTGGGCAGCTGGAGTGGCCCTAGAGGTAGGGTTCTCATACCGGAGAGCCATGTCCATCAGAGCTGTAAACGTACCATGCACGTGGGTAATGAGGCGATCGTAAAACTCGAGGAGTTCTCCAGCAATAAATTTCTCGTTCTTCTTCAGCAGTGTGTCTATCAAATTCAGGCCATACTGCAAGAGCTCATTAAATTTCCTCTCGATTCGGTAAAGGACATGTCGCCATGCTTCAAATCCATAAAGTCTCGATATAGCTGGGACTTTCCTGCTTCGGGCATCCATTTTACAAGGAAGGCCTCCCTAAATTGCTCCCAGGTGATGTCAGCCACATTGGTGTGAGAAGTAACTGTCAGCCACCAATTCAAAGCGGCTCCTTTCATCTGTCAAGCCGCCAATTGCCTCTGCTGGGCATTAGTGATTTCGAGACAGGAGAAGATTCTCTCCAAGTCTCTCAACCACTGTTGAGCTTCTATTATGGTGTTAGACCCCATGAACTTGGTACCACCAAGCTCGGTATAATCTTTGCACAGCTTAGTAAATCTAATTGGGGAAGCGGGTGGAGGAGCTGGGGCATCAGCACGTCCCTTACCTCTCATATTTCCTCGATTCATCCTGAGAAATCAAGAATGAATTTAAGGACAGAGGAAAAATATAAAGGCAAATATAGATTAGAGAAGATAAAGTTCGCTAGAAAGGTATTCAACAAAGGACCTAATTTATATAAGGTGGAGAAAGGGAGAAAGTAGTTGGAAAAATATATTTTTAAAATAAGAAAGTTTTTTTAATATCAAAATACCTCTTTGAAAACCTTTTTAGAAATTTTTTATACTTTAAAATACGTTCTCTCACAAAGGAAGGATTCTAAGATTTGTCTTCACTCATTCTAGGGTATTGCTACCCTATCTCTAATGAGTTTTGCTCCTCAGGCAATGGTTAAACCTCGCTCTGATACCAACCGTAACGACCCACTATTTTGTACCATTCCAATTCGACAATAAATTAGAACATGTCAAGTTTGAATAGTTCAAAACAATAGATTGTAAATAATTTACTAGCAAATAAAATCAAATCACAGACACGAAATCATAATACTCGCAGCGGAATTAAAATAACTTAGTGGCTCATGAAGCCACTATTAAAAGTCTCAAAACAATAAAATTTACATAGTCTTTAAACCCAAATATAGTTTGAAACAACAATAGTAAATCTCAATATTCAATAATCTTGATTACATAAATTAAGATAAGGAACTGAAAGGAAAATTTGCCAGCAGCTTGGAAAGTGATCTACAGAAGTCCTAGCTCCGGAATGAAAACTGAAATGCAACTCAGGTTGACCCGAGCGTAAAAATAAAAGATAAACGCTCGAGTCAGGACATACATACATATACAGTGTAAACAAACTCAAATGTATTGTAATATAGAGCAAGTAACTTAAAGGATGCTTGGGACCGCCCATCATCAAAGGATCCGTTAAACTATTTACTATGTAGTAATACTTCGCTATTATTATAGTGTCTATATTAAAATAAACTTACTTTTAAATAGCGTTAAGGCTTTACATTTTCCACCTTAACACGTAATAGTCCCAGTAGTCCATCCAATATCATAGTCCCTCCTGATCGGGAAGCCACCAGATGATACCACACGGGCTACGGGAGAAAAACAAACTCGTACAAGGCTCGCTATGTTTGGTGACGTGGCACAACTAGGCAATGCCAGGGTAGATATACCAATTACGCTTCTGGACCGGTGGTAACGCATAGCTGCTACTACCTCCCACCTCGAACAACACTCCCAAATCAAAGGTGCGCACCAAAACAATCACAAAAGTAATAGAATGGCATACAAAGAAGTGCTTCCGATCAGAGGTGCTACCTCATTAATTCGTCGATCGCTCCTGTTTTAGCCACCTTATGCCAATTCCCGGGAGTCGAGTCCACGTATTTTACCACATAGAAACGTCACCACCATCCTACTTCATTCAAGAATCTCCCCGCGTACATGGTTGTCAAAGTGGTTTTCTGTATCGACAGAGAGTATGCCCATATCCGATCCCGGTCTCTTTAACAACCAACATTATTATTACCCGTGGTTATAAAGAAGCCAAAATAGTAATATAAAAACAAAATACTTCATTTTATTATTTTAAAGTGAAGTAATAAATTTTGTAAGAATCCAATATACATCCCAAAGGTTACGCCTTAGTTCATTTGAGTAATTTAAAATTTTACTTAAATATGGTTTCGCAATAATTAGACCAATTTAACTTATAAATGCAAAATTTCCATCCTTTAAATAGTCATTTAAATTACTCAAAATCTATGACCTTTATAAAGTATTTTACACCAATATATGTGACGCCCCACCTCTATACCCACGCTAGCCAAGAACACTACGGTGTAATGCTATCAACTAGCGCTGAGAATAAGGCTGTTGAGGAGCGGCCATCGGTAGTTAGGCCTTACACTAGTATTGGTTATCTCGATAGGAGTGGTATATATATATATATATTCTTTCATTTTTCATCTCTAATTTATTTACTCCCATTGACATACCCCAATTCCAGTATAAAACGAACTACAATGGCTCAAAATAGTTTAGGATAGTAGATATAATAATAACACAGATAATATAAATAAACGCGAAACACAGATAAAACGGAAAAGTCTCATATATACAATAACTGATGTCAGTTACAATACATTTGACATAATACATATGATACAACTACAACTGTCGACCCAGGAAGTTACATATACAAGTACACTATCGACTAACATACATGAATACATATCAACCTATGCTATGACACGACAACTCCCAAAAGATATGATTAGTCTTCATAGCTCAAACAGCTACCCAAAGCAAGATATCTACGACCTGAAATAACTCGGTCTGACCCGAGTATTAAATTCAAAAGAAAATAATATGCGGGTCAGTCTAATTCAAACTCAGTTATTAGTGCACAAAAGCAATAATAATTAAAAATGAATAGACGACAGTCACAATAAATCTCGTCTATCCGATCCTTAAATAAAGAAATCAGATAACGATAAATATAATACGTAACAGTGTTAAAAAACAAATCAGCAAATTAAACCAAATCAGAATACAATTCAGAATATTGAATTAAATAAACAAAACAGTTCAAACCATTGAAATATCAATTAAAATAACAATAAGGGTAGGGTTGTAGTACACGCACGCGTGCACTGCCTCGCCACTACGGCATATGGAATACGCAAAAGATCCATAAATCAAAACAAAATAGGATATCAATAAAAACAATACCGTGTGGCTGCAGTTCACGCTTGCGTGCACTGCCTTGCCACTACAGTGATGAGGTACCCAAAAACTCAATACCGTGTGGCTGCAGTTCACGCTTGCGTGCACTGCCTTGCCACAACAGTGATGATGTACACAAACGGGCACAAAGCCAAACCTGGAATACCGGATTCAACACGGGTGTAATTCCAAAATCAATATGAAAGCTCAAGTAAAGCATAAATCAGTGAAGCAAATTCCATCAAGTGTCAACCAGTACTAAAAACCATCAATGAACCAATGGCCATAAACCAGTCTCAACCAACAAAAGAAATGAAACTGAAGCCAACAACAGGTGAATGTGCAGACTCAACCAAAGAAATGAAACCAGTCTCAACCTCTTCAACAAGACAGTGACGCATGTACGTGTGTGGACAGTGAATAGACAAACTTAAGAAAAAAATGCACAAGGATGCCAAGGCAAGCCGAGTTTAAACAAAAAATGATACTCAGCATCAGGTCGAGCACAATACAACAAGCCAAGTAATGCACCAGGTATACCAGTGGAATGAACAAGTGAAGTGCATAGGTATTCCAGATCCAAACAACACAAGTGCACCAGAGATGCAACTTACCAACTACAGGATCACTGACCATAAATAAAACATGCCAGTGCAAAGAGTATTCAACAGAAATCTAGACAGTATCGAGTATAGAACACAACAGTCCCAACTATCAAGTTCAAGAATAAAGTATGCAGGCAACGCAGATGCCAAAAAATTAAGGGATGCACCAGTGAACCAGAACCATAACTAAATACAAGTATACTTGTATGTATATAAAAGTATACACATACATATCTTCATCATGTGAAACAGGACCAGCAACAACTAGAGTACAGGCAAAGTGCTAACTGATCAGAGAATAGCAAGTTCGAACAAAACAAGATCAAGCAGCCAGTTTCAAAAATGACCATAGTCAAATAGCATTTTTATCAAAATCGAATAACACAAAACCTTAATAGCAACATGACTCAATGCATAAGCACTATGCAGAGCTGGATGCAAGAAAACTCTGAGGCAACCAGGAAATAAACATAATAAATGAAACAACATTGCAAACTATCACACATGAATGTAGCATGAACACTGCAACATGCGACAGTAAAAATTAAGTGCACAACACTATCAAATGAAACCTCGAATATCAATTGCACTGCCTCAACAGTCAGAGTATCATCGACAAGGGAAACTACACATATATGAGCCAACGCAAACTTCAGCTACAAAATGTCGAAGCGTACCCGAGCGTAGATGCAAGTTCAAACGAAGAAACTGTTGTTAACAGTAGTTACTAAAATAGTGTAATAAATTCAAATGAAGTCACAATCAAGAATCAACCACAGAAAAAGAAAGGTCGAACAGTACCGAGCTGAAGTCACAAAGGAACATCAAGTAAAACTCAAACAAGTCAACAATACACAAAACAAAATCAATACTTGTCCACTCCATCTCAAAAACAAGTCGAAGTCGTAAGCAACGAAAACAAACTCGACGCCAAAGCTACAAATACCAACTATGATTCAAAGCCGTGGTGGTCACGAGCTAAAACAGTAAGTAAAATCGAAAAAAATCAAGTTAAAGCCGAGGCTATGGAACAGCAAAGGTGTAAATGCAAGTACGACATACCAAATGAATCGAAGTACAGAGCATAACAAAATCAAATCGCAAATAAATAAAGGTACCAGGTTATACGAGATCGACAAAACCCATGAAATCATCAACAATGAAACACGCTTGAATTAGATGTGAGTAATATGAATTACTCACCTTCACTCGGTCGAGAATTTGAAGACGACGCCTACGAAAATCGAAAGCCCTAACATCAGAGCACAGGGGGACGAGCGACGAACGAGCAACCCAAGATTTAGCAAAGGGGACGGGGCCGCCATTTTTTTTTTCTTCGTTCGATTTTTATTTTAGGTTTACAAACGATTGAAAATGATAAAGGAACGGGTCGAATTCAAATAAGATGGGAACGGTCACATGCCTTTGTTAATAGTCACGGCATCAACAGAGAAAACATGGGCCAATAGGATTTTAAAGCCCACTAAGCTTTAACCAATTTATTTTATCAAAGGAATTTCAACTTGAATTAAAAAATCCCAAACAGCAATTACCTAGGAAAAGAAATCGTGCAAAGACAATAATTAATCGGTACGAAATACCGGGTTGTTACAGACTTCCCTCCTTAAAAAAATTGCGTCCTCGCAATCATAAGGAATAAATGAACAAAAGGTAACAACCATAAAAGCATATCATCACAAAATGAAGAAATTTGAAATAGGAAGTTCACCATATAGAGCATGAAAGAGAAAGCCTGAACGTGCTTGCTCGATGAATGCTCTGGATTCCTAAGAGAAATCCCTAGAATTTGAGAACCATTGAGAATCTCCACAAGAGAAACATCCTTATTTCGAAAGTGCTCAACCTCCGAAGCAATGATGTGAATAGAATGTTGCTCAAAGTCAAATCTGGTGAAACTTCAATTTATTCAATAACACATGGCTCAAGAATAAAAATCGAAAATCAATAAGGCATTTCCGTAATTGGAAGACGTGGAAAACCTCATGAATAGCAGAAAATTGAGTCGGTACACCGGCGTAGTACAATATAAACACCAAAGAAATCTATTAATTTCATAAAAGAAATTCACAAATTGTCTACAAATTTAATTATCAAATAGATAATCAGAATATAGAAATCACAAAACAGCAATATCTAATTTTCGATACGATAATTAGAAAATAGCAAAATCAGCAAATCTAATTATCAACAAAGATAATTAGAAAACACAAGTCACAAATATCTAACTATCAAAAACGATAATCAGGAATTACCACAATGGTAATTAAATTTCAAATCAACAAATATTCAATTATCAAAACGATAATCAAATCTTAAATCATCAAATATTTAATTATCACAATTGATAATCAAATCTCAAATCACAAATATTTATTTATTAAAAAGAAAATCAAATCTTAAATCATCAAATATTTAATTATCACAATTGATAATCAAATCTCAAATCACAAATATTTAATTATCAAAAACGATAATTAAATCTCAAATATCTAATTATCACAAGCGATAATCAGAAACAACAAATATCTGATTAACAAAAACGATTAATCAGAAATCACAAACATCCGATTATCAAAAACGATAAATCAGAAACCACAAATATCTGATTGTCAAAAACGATAATCAGAAATCACAAATATCCGATTATCAAAAAGGATAATCTGAAATCACAGATATTTCAATTAACGAGTCCGGAATTGACCGAAATAGCAAACGCACATGTCCCATAACCACGAGTTTTACTAAATCGTTTAATTCACTTCATCGTTTCCTTGAAAGTGCAAAATTGTGTATTCTAAAAATAACATTTCACATTCTCAAACGGACAAGTCCGCAATTAAGCGAATCAGCAAAAGAAAGGGGTCATAGTCCTCGATTTTTCTGAAACGTTTAAATCGCTTCCTCATTCTTTTGAAAGCGTAAACTGTAAAAATTTTGAAAACAATTTTGATTTATGTTTTGAAACAATTTTTAAAAATAACAAATTTTTAAAACACGTGATTAAAACAGCAACATCAATAGCAACTTCGACAAGGACATTTCACTTCTCAAAATACCGTAAAAACGGACAACAAAATCAGCATTGCGGGATAACCGCTTGAAAATCCATTTTAAAATTGACGGTTACTGAAGTTAATACGTCAAAATCTCATCAAAATATAATACCAATGAATTTTTGTTCATCAAAGATGTCACAAGAATCTTCTCAAAGATAGGAAGGGATATCATACCGTAAACTTGTATTCATAACAAGTCAATAACACACGAATTCACCAATGCACAAGAATTGATAAAACTTATCAATAGAAATCACGAAAATTAGTGAAGCACAAATTCTAGAAATCGTCACACGAAATCCAGAAAACACAAATTCTAGAAATCTACACAAGAAATCCAGACAACACAAATTCAAGAAATCTACACAAGAAATCCAGAAAACACGAATTCTAGAAATCTACACAAGAAATCCACAAACACTAAGAGGGAAAGAGGCCTATCACATGACGGTCCGGAGAGCTACCCCATATGGGTGAGTCGGAATCACCCAAATGAGGTCTAGGCTAACCAAAAAGCAAAAGGTATGTGTGAGCGGAATCACACAAATGGTGTCAAGCCTAACCTCGCAAACAAAAAGGTATGTGTGAGCGGAATCACACAAATGGTGTCTAGGCTAACCAAAAAGCAAAAAGGTATGTGTGAGTGGAATCACACAAATGGTGTCTAGCCTAACCTCGCAACAAAAAGGTATGTGTGAATGGAATCACACAAATGGTGTCTAGACTAACCTTGCAGACAAAGAGATATGTGTGAGTCGGAATCACACCCATGAGGTCTAGTCTAACCTTGCAAACAAAGAGACATCGCATAATTGCTAGTCTAAATCATAAAAAGGGGAAGGCCTATCACAAAATGGGAGCATGAAAACTCACCAACGGGTATCACAGAACGAGACGCTATCTCATGGTCGTCAACCATTAAATTTTTGACACACGAATGGTGCGAAGACAGTGGGGTGCTACCCCACATATGTGATGGCGAAACATCACACAAATGCGACGGCGAAACATCACAAGAGCGGGGTCTAGTTTCCCTCGCAGACAAAGAGACATCGCACAGTTGCTAGTCTAAATCACAAAAATGATCGTCATGATCATAAAGAAGTGTCAATTACACTAAGTTAGTAAATATAAAAGTTTAGTTTCATGTCCCATAACCACTTGCTTAACTTAAATATTTATGAACAAACTGTAAATCTTCACTAGAAAATTGTCACAAGAGGTTCAATCGAACAAGTCCAAGAATTAACCGACGAAGTGAACGCAAGCATTTCGTACCACTTGTTTTACTAAGCCGTTTAATTCAATTTCTCATACGAGTGAGGTAAAGGTTGGTATATACTAATAGATTAGAAAATGGTTTAGGAAAAGAGCTTTGTAGTAAAATAGTTTTGAAATCGTTTGGAGAAAAGGGTTTTGATATTTACTACTAGTATAGAAAACCTTTATATTTTTAAAGTGACAAATCACAAAAATGATTGTAGAAACAATCAATCACAAGAATTCGCAAACGAAGATGTGAATAGAATCTAAAGAAATCGATGCCGAATTCATCAAAAGGTATGTTCACAAAAATTCCCGAAGAAAATGTCACCAAAGTCGCTAATAAATGATAGCAACAAATTGGGAAAATAAACAAGAATCGATTAAATTTGGAAACCAAATCAATTCACTAAAATTCACATTCGAAGACGTGAATAAAATCTAAAGAATTCGATTCTAAATCCATCAAAGTAGAAATACCCAAAAATTCCAGAAATAGAAGTTATAACAACTAATCGGAAAAGAAGAATCGATTAACAATTGGAAAAACAAAGCAAAACGAGCATAAATGCATAAATGACTTTAACAAAAATAAAAATCAAATCAATGTTGAAGTCAACAATTATTGGCCACAGTCGAGTAGAAAACAAATCAACATCCTCATCAAAGAATTCAACGGCAAACAAAGTCAGAGTCTTGGAAATCAAGAAACTAGCAATTTCAGGAAAACAAAGTCAAATGCACATGAATAAACATTAGGAATTCATACCTAACAATCAAAAATAATCATAGGAAAAGATGAGAGATATAACATCGACAATTAGTTGTAACACATGTTCCATCTAAGTTATGTCTTATATTAAGTCCTAAACCCCAGGATTTGATACCAAGCTGTGACGCCCCACCTCTATACCCACGCTAGCTAAGAACACTACGGTGTAATGCTGTCAACTAGCACGGAGAATAAGGCTGTTGAGGAGCGGCCATCAGTAGTTAGGCCTTACACTAGTATTGGTTATCTCGATAGGAGTGGTATATATACATATATATTCTTTCATTTTTCATCTCTGATTTATTTACTCCCATCGACATACCCCAATTCTAGTATAAAATGAACTACGGTGGCTCAAAATAGTTTAGGACAGTAGATATAATAATAACACAGATAATATAAATAAATGCGGAACACGGATAAAACGGAAAAGTCTCATATATACAATAACTGATGTCAGTTACAATACATTTGACATAGTACATATGATACAACTACAACTGTCGACCTAGGAAGTTACACATACAAGTACATTATCGACTAACATACATGAATACATATCAACCTATGCTATGATACGACAACTCCCAAAAGATATGAACAGTCTTCATAGCTCAAACAGCTAACCAAAGCAAGATATCTACGACCGAAAATAACTCGGTCTGACCCGAGTATTAAATTCAAAAGAAATTAATACGCGGGTCAGTCTAATTCAAACTCAGTTATTAGTGCACAGAAGCAATAATAATTAAATAATGAATAGACGACAGTCACAATAAATCTCGTCTATCCGATACTTAAATAAAGAAATCGGCTAACGATAAATATAACACGTAACAGTGTTAAACAACAAATCAGAAAATTAAACCAAATCAGAATACAATTCAGAATATTGAATTGAATAAACAAAACAGTTCAAACCATTGAAATATCAATTAAAATAACAATAAGGGTAGAGCTGCAGTACACGCACGCATGCACTACCTCGCCACTACGGCATATGGAATACGCAAAAGATCCATAAATCAAAACAAAATAGGATATCAATAAAAGCAATACCGTGTGGCTGCAGTTCACGCTTGCGTGCACTGCCTTGCCACTACAGTGATGATGTACCCAAAAACTCAATACCGTGTGGCTACAGTTCACACTTGCGTGCACTGCCTTGCCACAACAGTGATGATGTACACAAATGGGAACAAAGCCAAACCCGAAATACCGGTTCAAAACAGGTGTAATTCCAAAATCAATATGAAAGCTCAAGTAAAGCATAAATCAGTGAAGCAAATGCCATCAAGTGTCAACCAGTACCAAAAACCATCAATGAACCAATGGCCATAAACCAGTCTCAACCAACAAAAGAAATGAAACCAATCTCAACCTCTTCAACAAGACAGTGACACATGTACGTGTATGGACAGTGAATGGACAAACTTAAGAAAAAAATACACAAGGAAGCCAAGGCAAGCCGAGTTTAAACCAAAAATGATACTCAGCATCAGGTCGAGCATAATACAACAAGCCAAGTAATGCACCAGGTATACCAGTGGAATGAACAAGTGAAGCGCATAGGTATTCCAGATCCAAACAACACAAGTGCACCAGAGATGCAACTTACCAACTACAGGATCACTGACCACAAATAAAACATGCCAGTGGAAAGAGTATTCAACAGAAATATAGACAGTATCGAGTATAGAACACAACAGTCCCAACTATCAAGTTCAAGAATAAAGTATGCAGGCAACGCAGATGCCAACAAATTAAGGGATGCACCAGTGAACCAGAACCATCACTAAATACAAGTATACTTGTATGTATATAAAAGTATACACATACATATCTTCATCATGTGAAACAGGACCAACAACGACTAGAGTACAGGCAAAGTGCTAACTGATCAGAGAATAACAAGTTCGAACAAAACAAGATCAAGCAGCCAGTTTCAAAAATGACCATGGTCAAATAGCATTTCTATCAAAATCGAATAATACAAAACCTTAATAGCAACATGAGTCAATGCATAAGCACTATCCAGAGCTCGATGCAAGAAAACTCTGAGGCAACCAGGAAATAAACATAATAAATGAAACAACATTGGAAACTATCACACATGAATGCAGCATGAACACTACAACATGCGACAGTAAAAATCAAGTGCACAACACTATCAAATGAAGCCTCGAATATTAATTGCACTGCCTCAACAATCAGAGTATCATCGACAAGGGAAACTACACATATATGATCCAATGCAAACTTCAGCTACAAAATGTCGAAGCATACCCGAGCGTAGATGCAAGTTCGAACGAAGAAACTGTTGTTAACGGTAGCTACTAAAATAGTGTAATAAATTCAAATGAAGTCACAATCAAGAATCAACCACAGTCAGTGACATGGCAACCAAAAAAACAAAGGTCGAACGGTACCGAGCCGAAGTCACAAAGGAACATCAAGTAAAACTCAAACAAGTCAACAATACACAAAACAAAATCAATAATTATCCACTCCATCTCAAAAACAAGTCGAAGCCGTAAGCAACGAAAACAAACTCGACGCCAAAGCTACAGATACCAACTATGATTCAAAGCCGTGGTGGTCACGAGCTAAAACAGTAAGTAAAATCGAACAAAATCAAATTAAAGCCAAGGCTATGGAACAGCAAAGGTGTAAATGCAAGTACGGCATACCAAATGAATCGAAGTACAGAGCATAACAAAGTCAAGTCGCAAATAAATCAAGGTACCAGGTTATACGAGATTGACAAAACCCACGAAATCATCAACAATGAAACACGCTTGAATTATATGTGAGTAATATGAATTACTCACCTTCACTCCGTCGAGAATTTGAAGATGACGCCTACGAAAATTGAAAGCCCTAACGTCAGAGCACAGGGGGACAGGCGATGAACGAGCAACCCAAGATTTAGCAAAGGGGACGAGGCCGCCATTTATTTTTCTTCGTTCGATTTTTATTTTAGGTGTACAAACGATTGAAAATGATAAAGGAACGGGTCGAATTCAAATAAGAAGGTAACGGTCACATGCCTTTGTTAATAGTCACGGCATCAACAGAGAAAACATGGGCCAATACGATTTTAAAGCCCACTAACCTTTAACCAATTTATTTTATCAAAGGAATTTCAACTTGAATTAAAAATCCCAAACAGCAATTACCTAGGAAAAGAAATCGTGCAAAGACAATAATTAATCGGTACGAAATACCGGGTTGTTATAATATATATCTAACTTCTTTTACTTATGCAAATCAAGTACAAGATTTTCTATGAAATTTGCTTAATTAAGTAAATCACCATTCCAAAATAACCATATTTCCAATTAATTTCTTATCTTACTCTTATTTCAAAACCAGCCTCTCATTCAGTTATATTTTTTACTTCCATAATTTCCACAAATTTAACTATTCAGTTCATAGAAGACTTAACCTCGCTTTATATTCAACTTATAACAAATTCCATATTTTATTTCTTAACTTAAATTCCCTTTAATTTACAAACAAATTTTACAAAATGAACTTATACTTTAGATTTTAACATTTATTTATTTACATATTAAACTTGTAAAATATCACAATATTTACAATAATCATTTTAATCCACTTTTAAACAAGGTGAAATAACATTTTAGATTTTAAAATATTTAAAATTTCCAAAAAATATATATATTTATATAACCACGGGTCTATATAATATTTTTCTATCCTAGGTCAAGTGATACGGATAATATATCATTTCAATCCGAAATTTTCAAAATAAATCCGGGTTTTATCCTTTCGAACCCGCAATCCCATGTTAAATAATAAACTAAATAAATGAATAAATAAATGTCGTTCGGGCCTATCATTTCAGCCTCTAACGATTCCTATTCTACAGGGAACTTGCAGTGTGATTTAACAGTAAAATAAATAGTGTAACTGCAATGATATAATAATAGATAATACAACTGATGATGTGTCAATTAAAATAATGGGGTTTTATCACACAAATTTATATCACAGGCAAATAAAATTGAATAAAATCATTTACACTTGTTATTCAATTACAGATATATAAGTATGTTTGTCAGGTGAGAATACTCACGTTTACAAAGCTGAAGATTTTGATTAAAACTACGGTACCCGCACCAGAAATAGCGTATAGAGAGAACGATCAAAAATTAGAAGAGGAGATAAACTGGTCTCGATCTTGAAACAAGATGAATACATAAAACTTAGTACTCGAACTGTATCACAAATCAAAGAGAAATTTTAAATGAACAAAAATTTGAACGAGATATTTTGACCCATTCGACTTATATGCATGCACGTGATTCCCAGTGGGAAATTTAGGCGGTGATTAAAAGTTGCAAGAACGGTGCACGCAACCTTTTTATATTTTTTTTCTTTAAACATGCAAAAGGTGACACAAATTTTCTTTTTCTCTTTTTTTTATAGGTGGCAAAGATTTGGTTCAAGGCTAAATTTTTCAAAAGTGATGCACGACAAAAATTTAGTTTAATCAGCACCAAGTGCTTGGCCTGCATATTTTTATTCTCTTCCCTTTTTTTCCAATCCTTAACGTATAGGTAGCACAAGCATTGGTTCACGTATTTTAGCCAAAAGTATCTTGTGATGCTCGGCCTGCATGCATATGCTCTGCCTTCATGGTTCATCAGAGGTGACAATTACATGCAAAGAAAATAACAGTGGACATCACTGAGGCTGAGAACACGCAAGAGCAGTGAACCAGTATCTCACAGTGAGGTGATTTACGAGTATTAGCTTGCTTTGACAAATTTGAAAAACGTAAGAAAGAGACAAGAAAATAAAAGGGGCACAGACAGCCATACCTGATAGCATAGGAGTTCAAGCAAGGAAGGAGAAAACGGCTGAAGCCAAAAAGAATGAAGGGAAAAATGATATGTGGTTAATATTTAAAGGAAGGTTTGGCGTGATTTAGGCGAGAGAAACAGGAAATATCCATCCAAAATTTATTAGATATATTTATACGTTGACCGAGTATTACAAGAAGATTTTCATTGATGTTGCGTGGGTTCGAATTTTAAATAGCAGTGATTGCGTGAGTTTTGAACATTTTAGTATAAAAGAGGATATCATGCATTGATAGAGGTGAAGGAAATTGGTAAGAGATAAATTATATATTTTGAAACGTCTATATAGTAATAATTGTCAATTATACCGCAAGGGAAAGTAGAAAGTTATTCGTGAATGGAAAAATGTTATACGTGAATTTGAATTTTTAAAGGAAAAGAATGATTTCTCTGCATTATTAAGGTTGCATGTTTTATAATTAAATGGGTTGAGTGATTTTTGCAAAGTAATGGCAAGAATTAGATTTGCAAAGATTTTGGAATGGTTCTGAAATAAAGATTTTATACCAAACTTTTAAAACGAAAGAAGGTTATGGAAAGTGTAACATTTATACGTGGAATTCAGGGTACAAAAATTGAACGGCTATAATTTATTTATTTATTAATTAAGAATGCGCACTCTATATGTAAAAATTTAAGCAAACGTACTCCCGCATTTTATATTTGCACATTTATACTCAATTGTTACTTGTATGCTTAAAAAGTACTTTATTACATACGTACTATTTACACCCTCAATGAAACAAAACGAGTATAAACTTAAATTTACAACGTGCCTTTTATAAAGCTTATTTGTCCATTATCTACTATCCAATCTAACATTTTATTTATTTCTTACTAACTAAGAAACAAAATGATAAACGAATAAGGTTAAATTCTTTTACAAAATATAATTATATTTATTATTTTGAAACGTGTATGAATTAATATTTGTTAATTATTCACGCAAAGGAAAGTGGATATCCCCGGTGATTTCAATCCAGTTTTAAAAGAAATTAACAGCTCTTTGGAAGAGTCAAAAAAATATCTATACATTTTTAAATAAATAGAAGTAATGGCAAGGCACGGTGAATTTCCTCCTTTAAATGTGCACGACAATTGATTTAGGACAAAGACTATAATTAGAATGTGAATGGTTATAAATTTGTGGGTAACGCTTCTATTAAATCAGAAGGAAAATAAATATATTTAAAATTCGTACAACAGACGCAATACTTTATGCCCAAATATAACAAAAATAACGGATTTAAATTTCATACATTTTATTATACGTTATTATCCCATCAATTAACGCGCCCTTTAAAAGCGTAATTCAACAGTTTATTAATACACTGTAAATTGTGAAAGTTATTACTTAACTAAAAATAGAATTTGTTTACAGTCTTCGGATTTATTTACCATTTTCTAAGTAATTTATTACGTACTTTTAATATATATAATTCATTTTAAAAAGAACCAAAAAGGGAAATAAATGTTATTACCAATATAAGTAAACATCCTCACAGTAAATCTTGTACATTATAATTCTTATATAAAAGATTTAGGAATTAAAATTTTAACATTCCAATTAGAGTTATCTTTAACCAAAGTTGAAATTTCAGAACCCTTGTCTTTAATTTAAATTTTGGGAAATGATTTAATCAAATTAAAGATTTATATTATAATAAATCCCAAGGTTTTATAAATAAAAGAATATAGCGCTTGTAAAAATCTTGGGCTGTTACATTACTACAATAAATTTCTAATAAACGTACTACTAAATTTCCCTTAATTGCAATTTGATTCCCAAATTTTATTTAACCCACTAAATAAAATAAATAACATATATAAATGGTTACCTATTTTTCGTTTCTTGCATTTATAAGTTTATTACTTAATAACATAGGATAAAATTCCATATATACACAATTTTAATTAAGTGTCAATAACGCTGTATTATTTCATTAATTAGTCAAATACTTACATTAACATTATTTCACTTATTTTGGTCATTATTCCAAGCATAGGTCGCAAGTTTTCATTTCTTTATATTATCCTATGGAAACAATATACATTTCAATACTTTATTACATTTATTGAGATTTATTTTCCAAATTTACTAGATACCACAAATTATGACCTTATAGTTATTTCAATTAATTTGGATTGCGATACATTAATTATTTATTAACTTATCTTAACATAATTTCATTAATTTACATTCGGTAACAAATAAATCAATATATTATTTCACACATAAATACACTGATTGCATTTGTTAATACTATATTTCATTTAAAACTAAGTCATAACATTTGAATTATTATATTAAATTGGAATGTTCATTCAAGTTCATTAATTATTAACTTGCAATAACATATTTCCTTAATTTACATCCAATTTTCGTTAACCATGTTATTTTACATTAATCAATTCAATACCTACCTCTAATTTCTCAAATTAAATTTATATCCTGGTATAAACCTTTCACTACTACAGTTATTAGAATTTATTCAAATTTCAAATAATTAAGTTTTAATTACCATAGCTAAAATTTAATTTAGCATTTATTTCAATATTAATTTATAAAGGTTTTATTTCTTTCTAAAATTTAACTACAAAATTTTATAAATTCAACCAAATTAGATTATCAAATTTTACGGGTCGTTACAAGGGCTGAAGGTGGTCTTGCCGTTTAGGGGGATCATGTTTCAGAATCTAGGGCTGTGGTGCTGCGTTTGGTGGTTGGGAATCCGCATGGGAGAGAGGGCACTGACTCGGTGGGTTTGGTGATGTGGATAGTGGTCGAGGAATGAGGCGCAGGGGACGGAAGGCGGAAGGGGAGAGGGAGCAGTGGTGGAAGAGGTCGGTGGTAACCAAAGGGAGAGGGAGGATGCTTGGCTATGGGGAGCTAGTGTGGGCTGGAGATGCTCAATTTAGGGTATGAGTTGTGTCTGATAGGGTGGAAGTGGCAGACAAGTTGCATATCGGCGGTGGGGAAGGGAAAATGGATGAAGCACGGTGATCTCAAATACATGAAAGAAGGGGAAGAGAATTAGACAGGTGCAATGCAAAAATATATTTATGCTAACGGATAAGTGGGAGGTGAAAAGCTCCGGCCAAATGAATTCCACGGTTTCGTATACATATATATGCATAATAATTTTTTTCTATACATATACATTTTTTCTTATAATAAATGGAACAGAATCTAAAAGAAACGAATGAGAGAGGAAGAGAGGATAGTTGGAAAACAAATCAACAAATATATATTGAAGAGGTAGGAAGGGGAAAGGTTACCGTACGAACGTATATAAATGATGTTATTATATATATTTTTTCAAAATGCAGATGAGAATAACCAAAAAAATAAATGGATGAACCAAAATGAATTTGAAACCATAGGGAAATGGAGAGCCAGAATTTTAATTTTTTGAAATATTAAAGATAGTGACCATTGGAATCTTCCGGTGAATTTTAATGATCACAGGAACCCAAAAGATTAAAAATTGGGTACCGATGCGGTCATCCATTTCGCGAATTTTACATCGTAGCGGACACCAAAATAAAAAAATGAATATACTACGGAGATCAGTGTGACGAGATGGACAGAACGGTATACAGATAACAACGATACAACCACCGATCAAAAGTCGATATTTTGCCACTAAACTATTGCAAATTTGTTGGAAATAAGATAAACAGAGCAAGATATGTCCAAATTTGATGAAACGAATTACGAAATCTCACTCCGAAAATGATTACTAATTTATTATATAAAAATATTCAGATTTCAAAAACATTTTATTTACATCAATTTTAACCGGGTTAAATTGAAATTGAAATTACACAAAAACTAATTTCCATATTTTTTATGAAAATCTGACATTTGCAATGTTTAAATAGGCATATCTCAAATATCAAATTTCCATTTCCAAATTCAATTATTTAAAATTTCACAAAATTTCAGTTAATTACGTTATTAAAATCGTTAAAATTTTTGGGTCGTTGCACTCTCCCCCACTCAAAATTTTTCTTCCTCGAAAAGGAACGAGATAGGAGAATAGAAACAACCAGAATAAAAGAAAGCTTTGAAATATAAAATATTAGATATAACAGTTAATTTTAAATCCATATAAACTTTATTTGTTTTTAAATTGGTTTATATTCAACTAATTGATTTCAAGTCATGTTTTATCAATCAAATTTATCGTGTTCGCATTTGATTGATCTCAATTCCATATATTTTCATTCAATTGATTTGTTTAAATTTTTAATATTTATTATAAAATTTCATTCAAAACAACGTTTACTTGATTAACTTATTTATTAAATCCATTTGACCCTAGTTAAGTTGATTTCACTTAAAATTCCAATTTCACTATTCTTGGGTTCATTTTTTTAAGTAGCATCCTTTTTTTCATTTAATTTATTCCACTTGACATATTTTACAACAGATGTTAAGTGTATAAACATTTATTTCAATAATTTATTATTCAACCAATTAATTATCTTTTTAATGTTCATCTTATTATTCAATTTACTATTTATAAATTCCTTTAAAAATATCATTTTTGGATACCTTATTGCTCACATTTATATTTTATATTATTCAATTATCTATTCTCATTAACATTTAACTATCTCTAGGTAAGTTAAAGTAAGGTTCTGAGTGAAATTAAATACTATACAAATCTTTCCTTTTATTTACAACATTTATAATAAGCCAGATTTTAGTTTAAACAATTTATTCTTAAGTTTTCTCTTGTATAACATTTAATTATATATTCACCATAACATTTTATCCTTTGAATATTTTTGGTAAGTTATATATATAAGAATGAAATTTAGTATTATACAATAAGTATTATTCAAATTCAACTATTTCAAGTTGGTTTGATTTCATTTATCATTTTAGATATTCCGGTTATTCAAAATTTCACTTTATTTTAATAAATGAAACCGTTTCTAAATATAAAACTTAAGATTCCAATTTTCGGTTTCACTTCAAACTATTTTGAAATAAATATACATATACAAATTGTGAATAAATTTATTCAAGAAATTCAAATCAAATTCCTTTTCAAAATAAATGTGTAGCAAAGCGACTACATAGTCTCTCCGCTTTGAGACTCGAAAATGAATGCCGATGATGCTGCGGTCATCACCGAAATTATTTTCCAGCGACCAAACGAAGAGAGTATAGACTTAATTCTTTTAAAATTATTCTTTTGAAACAATTTCCATTAGAAAATACATTTAAATAATATATTCCAAAACTTTAAAACCATTTTTTTCAATAGTACCGGAAATTAAATTCTCAAAGTTTAATTTAAATTCATTCCGATTGCAAATCAATTTTTTTAACCATGTTTACAATTTCACAGAACAATAGTTAATGATTTGCAAATGTTAACCAAGAAATAAATTATAACCAAGTATTATCATTTCTAACAACTAATTCATTTTACTATCTAATTTCAGAAAAGTATACTTATATATATATATATGTGTGTGTGTGTGTGTGTGTGTATAATATAATCATACATAAAATTATATCATTTACCAAATTTTAAAACAATATTGTATCAGTTCGCTCAGTTCAAGTGTTTTGCAACTCTTTTTGGTAGCGTTTAGCTAGATGAATCGATCAAACCCAAAATTCAAACTTAACAACTCAAACAACACAATATAAGACCGTTTATATAACTTACAAAATACTCTCCCTCACAAGATGATTCAAAGATGGATTTCAAAACAAGGATAGTGATTCAAATTTAGAAGGACCTGATCAGGGAGAACTCTAACCAAGATAGACAGGCTCGATAGATAGATAAGATAATCATATTACAAACAGGGAAGTGAATAGACTAATATTAATAGCGGCAACCTTAACCGAGACAGTCGGGATCCCAAGAATAAGATCGATGCAGAAATTCAATTTCCCGCTTGAATGAAAGAGAAGTGACTTCATCCAATATCAAGATAATCTCTAATTATCGGAGTGGAGCCAAGATTACAATAGAATTACCCGATCATCTATTAGAGGCAGTTCGGGCTTTGCAAGGAATAACAACATCAAAACCGAGGACTTAGAAATCACCGGTGAATCGACGCTTGTTGTAAAGGAGTTTCACCACTTTACAAATTAGACTAAGGTTGTTGGAATAGAAATGGAGTTATGGGATGCTCCAGTATCAAGAAGAACATTAATAGGGAGAGACAAGAATGGATCTCAGAACAAAAGGGAAAGTTTCGAAATTCAAAGGAGTTCCGAATCCAAGTGGAAGAAATTTAAGCTCGAACGAAGGTGATTTTGTAATTAATTTTTACTCCATATGATAAGTTTTTCCTAAACTAGAGTTCTGACACCAACTAAAACGACCCGCTTTTTTGAACTATTCGCATCCGCACATGTCAGACTTGGATTGATCAAAATAACGGACTGTTAATTTTATATTTGGAAAAACTCAACATATACAGTAAATCAATCAATCATAGAATCATAGACACAGGGTAATATAGCAATAAGTAGCGGAACAGAAAATTTTTAGTTCATGAAGCTATTATATAAACAACTGAGTTTGAAATAAAATACAACAGAATATCTCAATTACAATGTAGTCTCGAATACAAATAGATAACAAGTGTGACAAACAATTGGATAGCTGGAAGCTGAATAGATATAGATGGATCTCCAAACGAAGCTCCAACTCTTACTCTCAAATGTTGTGACACTCAGTCTGACCCGAGCGTAAAGCAAAACATAAAACAAAAACACTCGAGTCTGGATTAACATTCTTATATTAATAAATTCAAATCAAGTGAAATATCAACTGAAATACAAGTTACTTAAAGGATGTTTTGGATTTCCATCCTCTAAGGATCCGTAGAACTATCTAGTATGTAGTAATATATGCTATTATAATATGTCTATAGTAAACTATTAAAATGGCGTTAAGGCATTACCCATATGCCGCTTAACACATTTTATATAGTGCCGTAGTCTATACAGATACTGTAAACTCCACTAGCAAGTGGACTATCAGGGAGCACTCCATAGGTAAGACACAAAACAAACTCGTAGAAGGCGCGATAGGGCATGGACAAAGCACGTGAGGCAATGCCAGGGTAGATATACCGTTTGCGTATCCGGACTGGTGGTAACATATAGCGCTACTAATCCCCATCTTGAGACAAACTCTCAAATTAAAGGTGCACCCAATCAAACCACAAAAGCAATAAAATGGTATCGAAGAAATGTGTCCGATAGGAGGAATGACCTCGCATGACCCGGCGTGGCTCCTATTTTAGCCATATCAAGCTGACTCACGGGATTCAGGGCTACGTAAATACCATATAGAATCATCACCAAACCATACTATTTTATTCAGGAATCTCCACCACGTACACAATTGTTAAAGTGGTTTTCGGTATTGGTAGAGAGAGTGACAATATCCGATCCTGGTCTCTTTAAGAACCATCCGCTTATTTCACATCATGGTCATTTCATTTCAAATAGTTCATACTTCATATCAAAATATCACACTCATTTCAAAACCATATCAAATTCGATATCATTATTCACTTTAAGTAATATTCATTTTCAAAATCGTAACATTTTCAAAGATTGTAACACTTTCGGAATCATAACACTTTTGAAATCAGAACGCTTTGCAAATCATAATAATTTTTAATCATAACACTTTGGAAATCATAACACTTTGGAAGTCATAACACCTTCGACTTAACAGTTTAGATATTCCAAATAGTATATATATTAAATTAATTATAAATTAAAATAGTTTATATAATAAAATAACTTATATATTAAAATAGTTGGTAGATATTAAAAATACTTTATATAATATAAATATTTTCCTCCAATTTCCCAAGTCGATTCAAATCGGCTTAAATTCCAAAATTCATTTTAAGTACATCTCTGTTAAACACTTTCATATTAAAAGGTTAAAGATTCAATTCAAATTCTCAATAACCATTTCAATTTTTATCGATTTCAAATTCAAGTTTGAACTATCATTTCAATTCTAATAAGATTCAAATTTTAAATATTCAGATATTTACAATATAGGTTTAATTTATTTTACGACATTCAATTTTATTTTTCAATTTAGAAATTATTCACTTAATAATTTTAATAACAATTAAAAAATCTCAATTTATAAATTTAAATCAATATTAAATAGTCGGTCCCGTTTTTATTTAAATTTTAAGAATATTCATTTGACCACTTTTTATCAAGTCAAGTTATAAATCATATTTTTCAAATTTCAAATTCACTAAGTTCAAATAAATTATTATTCAAATTCAATTATTTAGCAATTTAATTTCCAGGTCAACATTAATTTATCTTCCCTAATTTTATTATTAAAGCTATAAGAATCTAATTTTTTTTTAAATATTAATATAAATTTAAATAAATAATTAAACATATTATAACTAATTAAATTAAATTTTATTAAATAAATATTATTACTAAATGTAATTTGCATTAAATTGTATTTTATATATTTTTAAAATAATAAAGTTATAAGAAAAATCTTAATATTTATATTTTTCAAAACTAACTTATAAATTTAAAATTTCTAAACATATATTTAAAAAAATCTATTTTTACAAAATTAAATATCTTTATATTATATTTAAAAATCAATAGTAAATAAAATCTATATATTTCCTTTTAAAACTATAAAAATCATTTTTCAAAATATAGACCAACGGTGTCCGTATATAATTTTCTATCTTATGGTCAAGTGATACAGATATTTATCATTTCCATCTGCAATTTAAATATCTACAGGTGTATATCATTTCAACCTGGCAATCCCAAAAATTAAAATCAATGAAAATCGCTTTGGCTTATCATTTCAACCCATAACAATTTTCTCCTATTCTAGAATATCGTTTGGGTATGTATCATGTCAACCATAGGGAATTCTAAATTAATAGGGAACTTGCAGAATGAGAACAATTATGACAAAAATATAACATATCAACCACACGCATATATCATCAGTAACAAAGTAAATAAAATATACACAACAGGATATGGTGTCAAATATCACAGGCGAACAACTGTAGATAATGGCATATCATATTTAAAAATTAAATAACTAGCAATTCAAATTCCATAGCATATTTCAATTTTCGTTTTTAAGTGAAATCAAATTTACTAGCTATAAGAATGTTAATTGTGAGTGATCTCTCACCTTTCAAGGTTAGAAAAAATAACAAGAGCAAGATGCGGACGGACACTGATAAGCACAGATCGACATTTGGAACGTCGACAAAGCTAGAAACTGATGCTGCGACCAATTCAGGACAACGGCAAGACAAAAGCAAATTGAACTTAGATTTGATGGAACAAAATATATACGTATGATATATATAACAAATTTTTCTCTTTAAAATAAATATTTAAACATATTATTTATATATGAAATTGTTACATACTTTATTTTAAAAATAATAATATAAATTTAAATAAAACAATTCTTTCCAAGAGCTATATATAAACTTCTTTATACGTATTATATATAAACAAGATAACTTACTTACATATATAGCTCACACTATTATTTAACATATTATATAAATACTTTAAACATAATTTGTAATTGAAATAATATGTAAATACATTAAACATTCACATTGAAATATTTTAAACACATAATATTAATACACATAACATACTGTAAATTAAAATAAGTTCTTCAGCCATGTCATGTGTATATAACCTGATATATATATATATATATATATATATATATAAAGTAGGAAAACAAGTGTATATGGGTACCCTGATATATATACACATACTTTTTATAGGAAATTACTTATATAATACATGCATTTATCTCTGTGAACACATACATACTGTTGCAATTATATATAATACTTCTTTATATAACTTTCTTATATAATCTATACAAACAACCAGGTTATATATGACCTATATAGACTTATAACAAATTGTGTACAGACTTATACAAACTGTTTTATATATAAAGATCTTTAAATATATATATATATATAATGCCCCAAATATACATGTGTATATATATATATAATGCCCTAAATATACATGTACATATAGCCTTCCAATGAATACCCTATATCAACTATATAATATATATAGGTAATATGGGTAATCAACCATATTTTAAAAATATCAAGTATAGAATTATAATACATATATATGTAACGCATATGTAATATATAAAACAATATTTTTTTCTAAAACAAACAAAATAGATGGTTGTTGTATCCACTTATATATATATATATATATATATATATATATATATATCAACAATACGAGAAGCTGTTGTAACATATATATACAATTGTAACTTTATATACTATTGTACTAAATATATATATACCACTGTAAAATATATACCACCATACAAAAGAAGGAGGAATGAGCGAAGCAAGGAAGCAAGCTCGGCCGGAGAAGATGGAAAAGCGGCTGATGGTGGTTGGTGGACAGAAGGAGGCTACTCGGAGGAGAGAAGCCGGCGAGCTAGGCAAATAAAGGAGGAAAGAAGCGCAGAAGGTGGTCACGCCGTGTAGGGGGTTCAGGTTTCAGAATCTAGGGTTACGCTGCTGCGCTTGGTGGTTCGGGATCCGCGTAGGAGAGATGGCGTTGACCCGGTGGGTTTGGTGACGTGGAGAGTGGTCGAGGAATGAGGCGCAGGGGACGGAGGCGGAAGGGAAGAGGGAGCAGTGGTGGAAGAGGTGATGTGCACGTAAATGTGCATATTTTACCACCATATTTAATCTATTTAAATTGAATAAATGATCATATTGGGTATTTTAATTTATTTTAACCAAAATTCAAATTATTTGAAATTGCCACATATTCATCTTCATCCAGGGGCAAAATGGTCATTTTTGTGCATATATTAATTTCAGAAAATTTAATTGGAAATTTTTATATTATTTTGTAGGGAATTACACTCAATTACAAGTGGGTTCATGAAGGAATATGCATGCACAAAATGAATACAAAGGAATGAAGATGGAAATAATTCAAAGTGAAGAACATGGAGGACCATACCTACCCACTACCTTAATGTACAAATTAAAGGCTAATGCACATGCTAAAATACATTTAAAGCTTCATGTATATTTAAGTGGGGGATTATTAAAGCTAATGATAACTTGGCCACCACACTTCCTCCAAGGGCATTTTGGGTACTCCCCAAAAATATGCATTAGTGTTTCTAACTTGTATAAATACCCCTTATGTTTCATGTAGTTAATCTCTTCTCTTAGTCTCCCTTAGGCCTCCTTCTCTTTAGTTTAGTTTAGATCAAAAATAAAAGAAATCTCTCTTTCTCTTTTCATGGCTACTTAGCCATTTTTATTTTATGTAATTTTCTTTTCTTTTTATGAAATGTTAATTAGTGTTTCCTTTTACTTACATGTTCATTTACTTTCATGTTGTAGTGTAGATCTCTTTTCTTTTATGCAAGTTAATTAGCTTATCTTTTCATTTTGCTCTCTTTTTCCTCTTCATTTTACTTTCATGTTGTTAGCTACATTTGTTAATAAAATGACAAATATGAGAAGCTAAACCCCTTCAATTTAGGGGTAATGAAGCTCTCTAATTAATGTAGCTTCAACTATTTGTTAATTCATGCTCTCTTTTTGTGCATAATGATGATGATAGAAGTGGTTTTATTTGTTGTTTTTGCCTTGAATTTGATAGTCTATATTGTTGACACCAAATAGGCCATGCTTAAACAATCACTAACACAGATGCCTCTTCATCAATATATGATTATGGCATAAGAAAGTGATTTGAAATCAAAATTTGATGGTCTATGTTTCTAATCAATAGTTAATAGGCCATACTTAAAAAAGATTTCATTTTTATTTTCTTTGTCAAGTTTCATGAATGTTAGTAAGTGTTTTAAGGGGTGTGCTATAGTTTGATGGCTTATGTTGGCTAACCAATAGCTCAAATATGTCATACTTATAATAAACACATCAATTAAAACACTAATGACCATAAAGGGAGATCTTGATTTCATGTGTTGAACTACATGATCTAGAGAGTGGATTTATTCTCTAAATTGTCATATAACTCTCATATTTGCATTTCTTTTCTTTTTGTTAGTTTCTTACATTTTTAGCTAATCACACTTTCAACTTTGGTTAATTTGATTGAGTAGGAAATTTAAAATCATCAACTCCCTGCGGATCGACCCGTATTCGCCGCGTGCTACATTCGTACACCGTGCGCTTGCGGTTATTTTTATTTCAAAATTCGTTCGACGGTTTTCTAAACCGATAGAATTTCCTCGACGAACAAGTTTTTGGCGCCGTTGCCGGGGAGTTGTCTTGATTTTATTTTTCTATTTTTCGAATTATTTTGTTTGATTTTGTGTGTCTGTGATTTTTGTGACATTTGTTTTGTGCACATGTTGTTCTAGTTTTCCATTTGCATTTGCATTCCCATTTTAAAGAAAAAAATCACAATTTCAAAACAAAAACAAAAAAAAAATATTTTATTGCATCGACAATTTCGTTTACAATTACATTCATTTTATTTTTATTTCTACAAAACAATCACTTTACATTTTTCAGTTCACTTCTTTGGTTCACTGTTACTGTTACATTGCCAATGGTCATACTGTTTTAGCAACTGACTTCTATTTCTTCATCTCTCTGGTTTCTATTGCATTTTCTTCCCACTCAACGTACCCTCTCCTTCACCGCCCTAATCATCACTACCCCCTATCATTGGTCATCCACCTGATTGCCATCAATCCACTACTACAAACATCATTACAAAACTTCCCATTCGCAGCAGCTCATTCCTTCCAGCTCCTCTGCTGACTGTTGACTGCTGCCATAACCAAACAACCTCTGTAGCCATCAACACAACATTTCACTCATCAACTATCTAAACTTCTGCATTTCTATCACACATCTCCACTTCTTCCCGAAGCTAACAACCAACGACAGAGCCCCCTTCTAACATTGCCAACATCCTCGCACGCAACTTCCTTACACACCATCGCAACCCCTTACAACCATTCCACTTCAGCATCCTCAACCTCACCTCAACTCCACGAATTCGCACAGCATCGCCTCCACCCAAACAAACAACAACATCCCACCACTCCATATCGCCTGCAGTCAACTTCACAAGTGCATACAACCACCTCAGTACTAACAAACAAGCAACTACACTCCCCTGTTCACTTCCCTGTCCATCTGCTACTTCTGCCACTATTTCACCTAACACCGCAAACTGCCTCAACCTTGCCTCCGACATCAACACTCACCATCCACAACTCCAACCTACCACTACAATCCTCTCCAGCAACTACCAATTCCATTTTGCGGCTCATCCATATCTGAACCATCTTCCACTTGCCACGTTTGGCAAAACAAACATCTTCTGACAACAGTCGCCAAACAACCACAACTGAAAACATTCCGACTGCAATTCACATTCACGTTCAAACACTAAACCTGCAAATCACTACCCAAATCACCATTCGTCAAACATTACTTCACCATCCTCACATACTCCAACCCCCAAACCAAGTGTCCGTATTCAATACTCATCGAACAGCACCATTCCAACTGTCATTTCCACTCCACAATCACCCAGTGGACAGATTCCCGACCATACCTTCAGCCTTTCACCAAAAAAACAAAAAAAAACAAAACAAAAAAAAACTCGATCGAACAACTGATACAACAGCAACAACACTGCAATCACCAGCACAACAGCCTAAAATTCGATCAACCCCCAATCACCCAAATTCGATTGCATCGGCCAATCGAGACCGAAGTGCTCATTTACTCCTAATCGCCACCACAATCGTGAAGCCCAATTTCCCCAAACCACGACTTACAACTCGAAGCTGCCGCAATATCCTCGAACAACAGTCTCACCGAAAACACCAAAGTCGAACTGAAACTTCAATTGGAATCCACTCCATCGCCTACTCGAATTACAGCATCCACATCTTCATCTCAATCGCCAACCGAACCACTCCATCGACCAGCAACCCACGCAGTTACCATCGGCCAACCAAAACTCCACTTCAACAATCAAATTCGCAACCACCCTCGAACGACAGCAATTTTGAATCGAGAAATTTGTACTTGAAAGTAGATTTGAAGTTAATTTGATAAAAAGGGGAGAGTTTCTGAGATTCAAAGTTAATTTGAATAAGAAGGGAGAAGTATTTCGTGTAAATAAAACTGTTTTTAAGTGAAATGAAGTAGCGGTAGTCGTTAGTGGGCCGGGTTAAAAGTTTGAAGGCCTGGTTAAATTTTTGTTAGTCTAGTTTTCTTAGTTTTGCTTCAAAATTGTTCCACCCTCTTTAAAGAAAAAGTTGTTCAATTTTATTTTTTAAGTAAAACCCTACTTTTAAGTTTCCTTTCAAAAAAAAAACCAAAAAAAATTGTATATATCTTAGTTTTTAATTTTCAGGTTGCCAAAGCAGGAAATAAAGGAAGAATAGCTTGCTGCAAATTACTTCCTTAGCAAGCCAAAATAAATTGCTCTGCTTGCTAAAAAATTCTGCTTTCATTTCTAGTTTTATTTGAATTGAATTGTTGGTTGCTTGCATTTTCATTTTAAAAAATAAAAAAATTCATTCGTAGTTGCATTGTTAATACACGTTTAGTTTCTGTTCTGCATTTCATCTTAGATTTTGATTAATAATAACGGTTAGACATCGATAACACTTAATTTTATATTGACAATTTGTCTTTTTTGAACAATTTAATTTCTTGGTGTCTAGGCTACGGCAGAGTAATAACCATTTATAAATATTACGGTGATTCGTAAATATTATAGTGGTTGTTCCTTTGAAGGTACTTAAACCCTCGGCTGCATTGCTACGGTGATTCGTGGTGCACCGATAAATCCTGCCCGTTACCTGGCTGAGAACTATCTTGTTTATCTAAGACAATTTGTGAATATACAATTTTGGGTTAACTTAGGATAAATCATTTGTAATTAACCCTTACATTCATTTAGTTGCATTTGTTCATGCATGTTTAAAAAAAAAATCAAAATCCAAAATTAAAAAGATTTTAAATATTCCTTTTCTTTTTCTTTGAAATTTTTAAATACTTTTCCTTTGAAATTTCAAAAATCCAGAAAAATTAGAAAAACAAAAATCCAAAAAAAATTATAAAATCTTTTCAAAAGCCAAAAAAAGTTGAAAATTCAAAAACAAAACAAAAATCAATTTCCATTTTGAGAAATAAATTCTACTTGTAAATATTTTTCTTTATAAAAAAACCAAAAAAAAAAAATCTTGAAAATGTCTGAGTTTCCTTTTTCTTACTCACTTGATTTTAGTTGTGAAAATCAATATAATCCATATTAGTTTACTCCAAATTCGTATGGATATTTTAACAACAACTATTGTGTAAATAATTCAAATTTCGAACAACAAAATTTTCAAAACGATGACCAACGTTCGACTCTTGAAAATAGCATTGAAATGATTTCATCTTTACTCGAACTTTCTACACGACAAAATCAAGAGATAAATGATTTATGTAATTCTGATTTGTGCAATAACTCGAGTCAAGGATTTCAAAATTTGAATTCAATTCAAAATTCAAACGATTACGATTATAACCCATGCCAATTTAATTTCGAACTCCAAAATGAATTCCAAACTCAACATGAAAATGGGAACAACTTTTCAAACGAATTTGGCAATGGGAATAATCTTAACCATGTTACGAGTGAAAATTTTTGTTCCCAACAAATCCAAATCGAAAATTCTCAATTTAATAACTATAAATTGGATTTTGTTGAACAAATGAATGAAATTTATGATGATCATACGGATTTGTTGTTTGAAACTTATATGAAGCAACGTGAACAACAAAATCAAATCTCAGCGTGTGATGATTCAAGTGATAATCCACCCTTTACCCAAATCGACAATTTTCAAATAACAACTTTTGAATTTGATAATGACGATCTTAATCAAGTTGTTGAAATAAGGGTAATTAAGTTGGATTTCAATTCCTTTGAGGGTGCGAAACTCGATTTAAACTTCGATCTTCCTTTTTCTGAAAATTTGAATACGACAACTTTGAATTTTAAACTCGATTTACATGATGAAGTTGTTGATAATCCAATGAAAGAAGTCGAATTTAATGAACATGAGTTTTATGGACTTTTTGAAAATGAGTTGCTAAATTCTGTAGGGGACGATTTGAATCACCATTTCGATTTTGAAATCGATGATAAACTTGAACTTGGTGAAAATAAATTTCAAGCAATTGTTTTATCAACCCCGAAAATCATTGAAAATAAAACAACCCATACGGTTCTCAATAAAACGACATTCGTTTTTCCAAATCGACAATCAACTTTGGAATCTTTTACGAATTGGTTTTTCAAGCTTAAGCCGTGTCTTGTATACTTGACGAGACAAATGAATTGGTCTTTAGAAGACCGCTTCATTTATTTTTTGACGATATACTTTCTGATCTCGTGTAAATACATTTCATTTTCATGTAAATAATAATAAACGTTCCTTTCATTTGGGTTGACTATGTGGACATAGTCAAAATCAAGTGGGGGGGAGGACTTATCTTCTTCTGATTTTTTCAGGATTAATTTTTCATTTTTCTTCCAAAAACTCAAAAAAAAATCCAAAAACAAAAGAAGAATTTTTCTTTTTTTTAGCGTTTTAATTTATTTTTAAAGAAACACCATAGGATAAATATATGGTTTTGGTTTATTAAATTGAAATTATTGAAAATTTATCTGTCTTAACAAAAATAAAAATGAAGTTGTATTATAAATAACAATGGTTTAACTAGTATATAGGAAGATTCATACGTGTTAATTATGAAATACATCCCAATTGAAAATCTTTGTTTTAAAAGTGGTTGATTTAAAGTAAAGGATATAACATTTTTTTGTCTTCTAAGTTAAATGGTGCTAAGAATATTTTGCAAAACTCCCACTCAAAAAAAATAAAAAATAATAACATCCAAGTATTCACTCTCATTAAAAGTCCTCACGGTTATGCATGGGTGATTACTTGGAATTTTTTATTATGTGCTTTCATACTCATTTAAAAGTCCTCATGGTTATGATGTATGGAACACGTGTAAAAAAAAGACTTAATAAAAACCACCTACGGTCGATAGTGTATGCATGAAAGTGTGTGCACTTGCCATGCTCTGTACTCCCCTCACATAAGCCCGAAAGGCGGTGCATTGGTGGTATATCTGGCCTCAGTTTAGCTGAGCTAGGTGTATAATTTTTCTTGCAAATAATGAGAGAGCAAGCAATTGAAATCCTAGCACTATTTTTACTTATTTGATTTGATTTGTTATTGAAAAGAAATGAAAATACCACTTTGATAAACTTTGATAATCAACTAAGGATCCATTTTATAATTACACTTTGTTATCAACCGAAACAACAAGTTAAACTATTGTCTATTTGTTATGATAACTTGATTTTTGTTGGAAATTTTGACAAGTAAATGACATAAATTTTCAAGATAATAACCAAAACCTATGTTTAACTTATTCGTGTCAATTTAAAAATAAATCCTTTATTTGTAAATATTTTAAAAAAAATTCATTCATCTCTTTGTAAATAAATCTTGTATTTTGTAAATATTTTCATCCTGCATTTGAATTTTGTGGGTGGTATCCGCTGAAAACCCTCACGAGACAACACTCGTCCTATTGGGGACACCCAGAGGTTTAACAGCTTGTTGCATACGCTCAATGCAATCGTGCTCCCTACGAAAACAGATTTATCTTAGTTTTAGTTTATTCGAGAACGAATAAAAAGATAAGTGTGGGGGTATTTGATGTGCACGTAAATGTGCATATTTTTACCACCATACTTAATCTATTTAAATTGAATAAATGATCATATTGGGTATTTTAACTTGTTTTAACCAAAATTCAAATTATTTGAAATTGCCACATATTCATCTTCATCCAGGGGCAAAATGGTCATTTTTGTGCATATATTAATTTGAGAAAATTTAATTGGAAATTTTTATATTATTTTGTAGGAAATTACACTCAATTATAAGTGGGTTCATGAAGGAATATGCATGCACAAAATGAATACAAAGGAATGAAGATGGAAATAATTCAAAGTGAAGAACATGAAGGACCCCACCTACCCACTACCTTAATGTACAAATTAAAGTCTAATGCACATGCTAAAAGACATTTAAAGCTTCATGTATATTTAAGTGGGGGATTATTAAAGCTAATGATAACTTGTCCACCACACTTTCTCCAAGGGCATTTTGGGTACTCCCCAAAAATATGCATTAGGGTTTCTAACTTGTATAAATACCCCTTATGTTTCATGTAGTTAATCTCTTCTCTTAGTCTCTCTTAGGCCTCCTTCTCTTTAGTTTAGTTTAGATCAAAAATAAAAGAAAGCTCTCTTTCTCTTTTCATGGCTACTTAGCCATTTTTATTTTATGTAATTTTCTTTTCTTTTTATGCAATGTTAATTAGTGTTTCCTTTTACTTACATGTTCATTTACTTTCATGTTGTAGTGTAGATCTCTTTTCTTTTATGCAAGTTAAGTAGCTTATCTTTTCATTTTGCTCTCTTTTTCCTCTTCATTTTGCTTTCATGTTGTTAGCTACATTTGTTAATAAAATGACAAATATGAGAAGCTAAACCCCTTCAATTTAGGGGTAATGAAGCTCTCTAATTAATGTAGCTTCAACTAGTTGTTAATTCATGCTCTCTTTTTGTGCTTAATGATGATGATAGAAGTGGTTTTATTTGTTGTTTTTGCCTTGAATTTGATAGTCTTTATTGTTGACACCAAATAGGCTATGCTTAAACAATCACTAACACAAATGCCTCTTCATCAATATATGATTATGGCATAAGAAAGTGATTTGAAATTAAAATTTGATGGTCTATGTTTCTAATCAATAGTTAATAGGCCATACTAAAAATAGATTTCATTTTTATTTTCTTTGTCAAGTTTCATGAAAGTTAGTAAGTGTTTTAAGGGGTGTGTTATAGTTTGATGGTTTATGTTGGCTAATCAATAGCTCAAATATGCCATACTTATAATAAACACATCAATTAAAACACTAATGACCATAAAAGAGAGATCATGATTTCATGTGTTGAACTACATGATCTAGAGAGTGGATTTATTCTCTAAATTGTCATTTAACTCTCATATTTGCATTTCTTTTCTTTTTGTTAGTTTCTTACATTTTTAGCTAATTACACTTTCAACTTTGGTTAATTCGATTGAGTAGGAAATTTAAAATCATCAACTCCCTGCGGATCGACCCGTATTTGCCACGTGCTACATTCGTACACCGTGCGCTTGCGGTTATTTTTATTTCAAAATTCGTTCGACGGTTTTCTAAACCATAGAATTTCCGTCGAAGAACAAGAGGTCGATGGTAGCCGAAGGAAGAGGGAGGATGCTCGACTAAGGGGAACTGGCATGGGCTTAAGGTGCTCGGTTGAGGGTGTGAGTTGCGTTTGACAAGGTGGAAGAGGCGGACACGTTCCATATCGGCTGTGGGGAAGGGAAAATGGATGAAGCAAGGTGATCTCAAATACATGAAAGAAGGGGAAGAGAATTGGGCAGGTGCAATATATATATATGTATATGTATATGTATATGTATATGTATATGTATATGTATATGTATACGTATATGTATATGTATATAT
The DNA here is from genome assembly GCA_030765085.1 of Allium cepa. NCBI lineage: Eukaryota > Viridiplantae > Streptophyta > Magnoliopsida > Asparagales > Amaryllidaceae > Allium > Allium cepa. Next base: position 179,406,055 of record CM060946.1, read on the forward strand.
TTATACATATATATGCATAATAAAAAAAATTATAAATATAAATTTTTTTCTTATAACAAATGGAACATAATCGAAAGGAAATAAATGAGAGAGGAAAAGAGGACAACTAGAAAACAAATCAACAAATATATATTGAATAGGTAGGAAGGGAAAAGGTTACCATACGAACGTATATAAATGATGTTATGATATTTCCCAAATGCAGATGAGAATAACCAAAACAATAAATGGACGAACCAAAATGAATTTGAAACCATAGGGAAATGGAGAGTCAGAATTTAATCTCTAGAAATATTGAAGATAATGACCATCTTTCGGAGAATTTTAATGGCCACAGGAACCCAAAAGGTTAAAAATTGAGTATCGATGCGGTCATCCATTTCGTGGATTTCACACCGTACCGGACATCTAAATTTACAAATAAATATACTATGGAGATCAGCATGACGAGATGAACAGAATGGTATACATATATCATTGATACGACCATGCGATTAAAAGTCGATATTTCGTCGCTAAATTGTTGCAAATTTGGTGAAAATAAGATAAACAGAGCAAGAGAAGTCCTTGATGAAAATAATTATGACATCTCACTCAGAAAATGATTTGCAAATTTATTATATAAAAATATTCAGATTTCGTAAACATTTTATTTACATCAATTTTAACTGAGTTAAATTGAAATTGAAATTACACGAAACTAACTTCCATATTTTTTGATGAAAATATGGCATTTGCTACGTTTAAATAGACGTATGTTTTAAATATTAAATTTCCTTTTTCAAATTCAATTATTTAAAAATTCACAAAAATTCAGTTAATTACTTTATTAAAATCGTTAAAATTTTCGGGTCATTACATACCAACAATGCAGATCAGGATAAGACTCTTGAATCATGTCCTCTGTCTCCTAAGTATAGTCCTTCTCGTTGTTGCTCCAATGAACTTTAACCAACTTTAATGTCTTGGTCCTCAATCTTTTCTCATCTCTCACTACAACCTGAACCGGTTGTCCTCTTACTTTGTCTGAGGAATACTAGCCTCTGGATCATGCATATACTTGCAAAGATGGGGCACATGGAACACATTATGGGCACTTGAAAACTGCTCGGGAACCCTACTCTGTATGCGAGCTTTCCAATCCATTCTATAATTTGGAATGGACCAACATACCTCAGAGCCAACATTCCCGACTTTCCAAATCATACCACACCCTTCATTGGTGATACTTTAATGAAAACCATGTCTCCTATTGAGAATTATATGTCTTTACGCCTATTATTTGCGTAACTCTTCTTCCTGGATTGAGTTTCCTTCATCCGTCCATAGATTAACATAATCTTTCTTGACGCTCTCCAACCGAATCCGGACTTAAGACCAATCTTTCTCTACTCTCTGACCAACATGCTAGCGATTTGTATGGTTTTCCATACAAAGCTTCAAAAGGCGACATTCCTATACTAGTCTGATAACTATTATTATAGGAAAACTCAATCAGATGTAGTTGATCTTCTCATGGTCCACCTAAATCCAATACATAAGCTCTCAATAAATATTTGAGTACATTATTGACCCTCTCTATCTGACCATTCGTTTGTAGGTGATATGATGTACTCATCTTGAGCTTGGTACCTAATACTTTAGGTAGGCTCCTCCAAAATTTGCTAGTGAATAATGCATCTCCGTCGCTGACCATGCTACTAGGAATACCATGAAGTTAGTTATGTTCTTCATGACCAAGTCAGCCAAAATTGGTGCTGTTCTGGTTGATTTATCAGAATGAAATGGACATTCTTGGTCAACCTAACCACTATAACCCATATACTTTCATTTCCCCGGTTCGACCTTGGCAACCCGTATATAAAATCCATCGATATCGAATCCCATTTCTAGACTAGCATATCTAAAGGCTGAAGTAACCCATTTGGCTTCTAATGTTTGGCCTTTACTTGTTGACAGTTAACACACTGCCTAACCCACAAGCCAACATCCGTCTTCATGCCTTCCCATAGAAGCTCCTCTTCATGTCTTGTGTTAGCCCACTTTTTGGTCAAAACTAGAATATCAACAAATTGGCAAAGGATGATGGATATTGGGATTGAAAGCAAGGAGGGATCGATGTCGACAAAATTTGGTTGAACTTCGATCAGGACGAAATTGATTGGAGATGATGATAAGGATTAGGAAAGGCTATGTTTCAAATTTCAGGTTAATCGGAGTTCATATGAAGGAGTTATGATCGATGCAAGGTAGGAAAGTCATGTTGTTCGAATCCATCAAGGGGTCAAGGTGGTGCTCGTTTCGAATCCATCGGATTCGAACCCATCAGGTTCGCATCGATCGAAGGCACGGCGCAAGGATGGTTCGAATCGATACACCTCGTATCGATCAGGAAGTGATGGCTTCGAATCGATACCTTTCGTATCGATCAGCTTGCACATGGCTCGATGGTCTTCGTATCGATCAAATGGGAAGGATAGGTGGACTTCGACTCGATGACAGCATGGATCTCCTTCGTATCCATAAGGAGTACACAGGTTAATTCGTTTCGATGGTGGTTCGAATCGATAGGATTCTGGATTCGTACCTATCGATACGAAGAGAGCGTTCGAGAAGGATACGCGGGAAGTCGACTTCAAGGATTCGAAGGACTTAGGGACAATTTCGAAGCGATCGATACGAACCAGGGAAGAAACGTTCAACGCGGCGACAAAGGTGGATCGACCCGAAGAATTCGTGACACGTCAATCGATGCGCACGCACTTTGGATGGAGTCGAAGGGGATGGATTCGAAGCATGGATTCGAACCAGGCAGAACATACGGAGCTTTGATCTCGAATGGATCATGTCTTCCAAACCGTTGATCCAAATGCAATGAAATTATTACAGGAGCTTACATACATGTTGAAGAATGTCTCACCAAATTTCAGCTCAATTGGATGATTTCTTTATCGATTCGAATGGAGTTCGAATCGATCCCGATGTGGGCTTGGATCTCCAGAATTCGGCCGTATGGGCCCTCTCACGTGCCAGAAGCGGTCTACCAGATTTTTAGGAGAAATATCAGCCTCCTACGCTTATAAATAGAGCCCCTGATCATTCAGAAAAGAGATCGAAATTCTGAAGCGCCCAGACTCTACCGGATTCAACTATACACTTCACCATCGCTATTATAATCAAATTACTCCATTGTAATCGCTGCATTTTTCTGTAATCATCGAGAATAATCAATAAAAGGATAAAAACTTTGGAGTGGACGTAGGCCGGAGATAGCCGAACCACTATAAAACCTGTGTCTTTGTTCATTACTTGCGAATTACTGTTTGATATCTGTTTAGATCTGTGATTTGTGTTTGAATATTGCTGATTTGTATTCATACACTGGTGCTTTCACGGTATTTGGGGTTTGTGACCAATTTTGGCGCAAACACTTTGGTGCTTTCACTGAGAAGGACTAGCACCTACTACATCTGATGTAAAGTTGGATTTGAAGATTTTAAAGAGTTTGGATTCAAGGACAATGACTAGGCAAAATAGTAGAAGGCAAAGAGCTGAGAGAAGCCAACAGGAAGGAAGTCAACGAGCATCCTCCGGAGCCGGGGAAGGACATGCTTCAATCTATATAACTCGGGATGAAATGGAAGCTATGACGAATTCTTTGCAGGAGCGATTGTTGAAGAGCCAACAGGAAATGATGCAGACTTTCTTTGAGCAAATGAGGGCTGCAGAGATGCAGAACTTAGGAACAGCTACAGCCGCTGTGGATGCAGGACAAGGGACTAGGGTCGTGGAACCCAATGGAGGACGAGATACGGAGCCAGAAGGCAATCAACAAGGGCTTGAGGGCAGGCCCACGGGATCCAACACAGGAGGACCTTTGGAAGGAGTTCAACAAGCTAGAGCTAACGTTGCTTCTAGTGAACCACACGAGGAATATGTGCCAGAGTCCCCTCGGGGGCATGGGGGGCAACCCCCAACCGACAATACTGGGTTAGTAGAAATCATCAAAAGAACCGTACGAGGCGGTTTGACCAATAGAGACTTGGAAGGAGTGAATAGGAGTCCGTTCGCTCGGGAAATAAGGACGGCTCAGAATCCACCTAAGTTCAAGCTACCTAGCATGGAGGTATATGATGGTAAGGCGGACCCAACTGATCACTTGATGAGGTACACCAGACACATGGAGGTGCTGAGGGCATCGGAGGAAGTGATGACCCGATGTTTCCCTTTGTATTTAACGGACTTAGCTGCAATGTGGTTTAGGCAGCTGGGAGAAGGATCTATAAGGACTTGGAGGGAATTGGTAGAAAAGTTTTTGGGACAATTTCGGGTTCACGTCAAGAGGCCGAAGAATGTGATGACATTAACATCGATGAAGTAAAGGATGGATGAATCGCTTAGAGCTTTTCAAACTCGATTCAGTGCGGTAGTCGCTTCAGTGGATCAGCCTGATCCGTCGATGGTTTTAATGGCAGCAGTATCTGGAGTCAGGGAGGACTCGGATTTTAAGGTGTCTCTGATACGAGATCCCCCACAGTAGCTCGACGAATTCTTTCATGAGGCAGAAAGGTTCCTTCGGCAAGAAGATGCGAGTACGGATTTAAAGGTGAAAAAGGTTAATGCAATTCAGGATGTAGGACCATCAAGCAAAGGCTTGGATAAAGACAAAGGGAAAAGGAAGTTGGACGATGATTCTGGAAACGCTAGGAAGCAATGGAAGGATCCAAAGTTTTCCACATACACAGGATTGAACGAGATGCTGGAGCGGATATACCTGGATACTCGGAATCGCTTCCTTACCGGAGGCCGGCTAGGAGAGAACCATCAGAACGGGAAAGGACATCAGGAAGGCACTGCCTCTTCCATGATTTAGATGGACATGATACCAACAATTGCAGGCACTTAAAGGATATAATCTAGGAGCATGTAAGGAATGGACAGTTACAGCAATATGTCGGAACCCGGAATGCAACAGTGGAGCAGGAGCAACCACCGACCACCTCACGCCGTGATGATGTGAGGCCCAGGGATGGCGGTCGATTGATCATCCACTGATCAGGATAGTGTGGAATAAGTAGCGAACTACTGGCAAGCAACCAAGTCATTTACACATGTATGGGGACGGAGATAGCCCCTAGGCATGCTATGAATGCTGATAAACTGTGATGCTGTGGTTTGTGAAATTTATCTTTTGCTTTTTGATTGAACACTTCTTTTCCTTTTGGATTTGGTTTTGGAGTTCGGACCGAACTCCTGGTTTTGCTTGCTTTTTGATTTGGATTTTCCATTGGATGATTATTTTTGGTTCTGGATGCTGGTTTGGATTTCTGATTCTTTGATTTTGATTTGGATTTTTGAGATTTGGATTCTAGATTGGATTTTGATTGGATTTTTATCCGGTTTTTGATACATGGTCGTCGGGTATGGATTATGCCTGGCAAGTGGTGAGTCACTTTGCCCGAACATGGTAAATTGACTCATTCAGGTCGTCGAGTATGGACTATGCTCGGCAAGGGTCCGTAGTGACCAGGATTCGGCCTAGGACTTAGGCCCCATATTATCGATTATTGTTTCAGGTCGTTGAGTATGGACTATGCTCAACAAGGGTCCGGAAAGACCAGGATTCGGCTTAGGACTTAAGCCATGGCTTAGCTCAACGTCCAGGGACACTGGACCACGGTCGTCAGGTGTGGATTACGCTCGGCAAGAACCCGGAGAGGTCCTGGATCTGGTTATTGGCTATTGGATAAGGATGGATTAGGACTCGGCTGTCGAGTTCGAATGGATATGGAATTGGCTAAGGCTTTGGTTATAGGATTTGGAATTGGGCATCGGCTCGAAGCAGTCAAGGATGGCATACTCTGGCGATATGGCTATGGATTTTGGATATTGGAATCGGAACTATTCAAAACATGCCTTCTTATCAAAAGGCATGTTTTGGGGGGCAAAGTGTTAGCCCATTTTTTGGTCAAAACTAGAATATCAACAAATTGGCAAAGGATGATGGATATTGGGATTGGAGATCGATTGAAAGCAAGGCGGGATCGATGTCGTCAAAATTTGGTTGAACTTCGATCGGGACGAAATTGATTGGAGATGATGATAAGGATTAGGAAAGGCTATGTTTCAAATTTCTGGTTAATCGGAGTTCATATGAGGAGTTATGATCGATGCAAGGTAGGAAAGTCATGCTGTTCGAATCCATCAAGGGGTCAAGGTGGTGCTCATTTCGAATCCATCGGATTCGAACCCATCAGGTTCGCATCGATCGAAGGCACGGCGTAAGGATGGTTCGAATCGATACACCTCGTATCGATCAGGAAGTGATGGCTTCGAATCGATACCTTTCGTATCGATCAGCTTGCACACGGCTCGATGGTCTTCGTATCGATCAAATGGGAAGGACAGGTGGACTTCGACTCGATAACAGCATGGATCTCCTTCGTATCCATAAGGAGTACACAGGTTAATTCGTATCGATGGTGGTTCGAATCAATAGGATTCTGGATTCGTACCTATCGATACGAAGAGAGCGTTCGAGAAGGATACGCGGGGAGTCGACTTCATGGATTCGAAGGAGTTAGGGACAATTTCAAAGCGATCGATACGAACCAGGGAAGAAACGTTCAACGCGGCGGCAAAGGTGGATCGACCCGGAGAATTCGTGACACGTCAATCGATGTGCACGCGCTTTGGATGGAGTCGAAGGGGATGGATTCGAAGCATGGATTCGAACCAGGCTGAACATACGGAGCTTTGATCTCGAATCGATCATGTCTTCCAAACCGTCATCCAAATGCAATGAAATTTTTACAGGAGCTTCGATACATGTTGAAGAATGTCTCACCAAATTTCAGCTCAATTGGATGATTTCTTTATCGATTCGAATGGAGTTCGAATCGATCCCGATGTGGGCCCAGATCTCCAGAATTCGGCCGTATGGGCCCTCTCACGTGCCAGAAGCGGTCTACAAGATTTTTAGGAGAAATATCAGCCTCCTATGCTTATAAATAGAGCCCTTGGTCATTCAGAAAAGGGATCGGAATTCTGAAGCGCCCAAACTCTGCCGGATTCAACTATACACTTCACCATCGCTATTATAATCAAATTACTCCATTGTAATCGCTGCATTTTTCTGTAATCATCGAGGATAATCAATAAAAGGATAAAAACTTTGGAGTGGACGTAGGCCGGAGATAGCCGAACCACTATAAAACCTATGTCTTTGTTCATTACTTGCGAATTACTGTTTGATATCTGTTTAGATCTGTGATTTGTGTTTGAATATTGCTGATTTGTATTCATACACCCGTGCTTTCATGATATTTGGGGTTTGTGACCAATTTTGGCGCAAACATCTTGATACATCTTGGTGCCTTTAGAATGAATCGTAAACTTCGATCGATGACATTCTCCTAGAACTTCTCGCCTTAAGTTCTCTACATTTGGAATGCATAATTGTCACTTCTTTCTCAACCATAATCTTTGATCAAGACTAAAATCCTTTAGTTCATCAATCTCTGATCCTACCTCGAGCCTTCCAATCTTCTCGGCTAAAACTGGATCTTCCCTCTGCTTAGAAGTTGATCATCACTGGTGGAACTTCAAAAAAAGATAACATGGTAGTACCCTGATTAGAACTAGCAGTAGATCTCAACTGCACACCACAATTGGCTAAGGTTTCTAAATCCTTCCGTTCTACCAACATCGCTGATACCACTATCTGATATTTTCGATTGAGAGTATTCGCTACCTTATTTCCTTTCCCAAGAGTATACACTATATCAAAATCATAAGCCGCCAAAAAATCCACCCACCTCTGTTGTCACATGTTCAACACCTTTTGAGAGAATAGGTATCTCAAAGACTTATAATCGGTATGCAATTCAAATCTCTCTCCTAAAAGATAATGCCTCCAAATCTTCAAGGCAAAGATCACCACATCCAACTCTAATTCATGAGTAGGATATTTTACTTCATGCAGTCTAAGCTGCCTAGATGCGTAAGCAATGACTTTGCCCCTCTACATCAACACCACTCCTAACCCAGTACCATGTGCATCAGTGTACACTACTAAACCTCGGTTACCGACACGAACTACTAACACTGGCGCATTGGTTATCAAATTCCTTAACTTAAGGAACCCTTCCATACAGTTTTTGGACCAAACAAACTTCACGTCCTTCTCGGTCAACTTAGTCAAAGGCGCTGCAAACCTTGAGAAATACTTGATGAATCTTTGGTAATAGCCTGTAAGTCCAAGAAAACTCCTGATCTCGGTTACCGTCTCTGATCTCTTCCAATTGTTCATGGCTTCAGTCTTATCTGGATCGACAGACAATCCTTCTCTGAAACCATATGACCAACCTCTTTCTTCCAAAAATGACATTTGAAAAACTATTCCTTCAGCTAATTCTACCTCAGCATCTCTAACACAACTCTAAGATGATTCTCATACTCTCTCTCATCTTTAGAGTATACCAAAATGTCATCTATAAATACTAACATGAACCTATCCAAGTGCTCTTGGAAAACCCAATTCATTAAATCAACGAAGAAAGCAGGTGCATTTGTCAATCCAAATGGCATCACCAACTACTCATATGAACCGTATCTAGTCTGAATGCAGTTAAAGGAATGCTATCCTCCGCCACTCTCAACTGATCGAACCTCATTGCCAAATCCAACTGGGAAAATACTCTAACTCCACTCAACTGATTAAACAGATCATCTATCCTCGGTAGAGGGTGTCTATTCTTGATCGTCCTTTCGCTTAACTTACGATAATCGATGCACGTCCTTAATGATCCATCTGGTTTCTTCACGCCCACTGCAGCCTCTCCCCAAGGCGAGCTGCTTGGTCTGACAAAATTCCTTCCTGCAAAATCCACTAGCTGCACCTTCAATTCCTTCATCTCTGACGGTGTCATCCTGGCAGGTGGTCTACTAACAGGTTCAGCTCCTTGTACGAGATCTATTCGAAACTCAATAGCTCGTTTCGAGGGTAATCTAGTAACCGGCTCAAAAACATCTGCAAACTCTCTAGCTACATGAACCTGACTAAGGTCTTCTCCAACTTCCATGGCACTCAACAAATCACCAACACTCTTATTGGAATTCTCCACTAAGAAGATGATTCAGCTATGACTGTCTGGTCTCTCAATGATATTTCCCCATCCCGACAAAATATCCTAGCCTCATACTTACTCTACTAATCATACCAAAAAGATTCCAAAATCATCAAAGATAGACAAACTGCATGCAAACTTATGACCTAACAAATCAAGTTCTAATTGGTCACATCTCATCCCTAGAGTTGCCTTCCCTTCTATCGGAATTACAACCCTTAGAAAGTAACAAGATATGTTGGTTCTATACATAACCTATCAATCAAATACTGTGATATCAATGAATATGATGCACCAGTATCAAACAATACCCTAACTGTGATGATATGAATCAAAAGTGTACCTTCCATCATAGACTTTAATTTCTTAGTAGCAGTTGGTTAAGAGGATGATGGTTCCAAAGCAAAGGCCTTTAGTTTTCCTGCCTTGGTAGCTTCAGGGCACTTGCTCTTGTAATGCCCTATCTAGTTGCAATTATAGCGTTTCACATTTTCCTTTCCCACAACCACTTTTCCATCACTCGAACGACACTCATTAGCATAGTGCTCCCTCTTATCACACTTGCACAAACAATATTCGTTTTCCCTTTCTTGGCTGCTTCTCCTTTCCGAGCACCCTTCTTCTTGAAGAACTTCCTCTTCTTTCCCTGAGGAAATTGGTATTCAAATGCTTCTCTCTAGCTGAAATAGCAAGTATCTCCTCATGGTGAATGGCCATCTCCACCACCACATTAGAAGGGTTTCGGATATGGTTCATGGTCATCCTAGCAAGCTCAGGTCTTAATCCTCGAATGAACCTTTCATTCCTTCTGACATCAATGTCTACAAAAGCATAACCATATCGACAGAGCTCATCAAACATAGCAGCGTACTCGATCACACTTAGACAAGATCCATGAACTTTCTTATCAATGCCGATTTGGCAACCTCTGCTCAAACCTTCTCCTGAAATCAGCCTTATTCATCCTTCCTCCAGAACATCGGCTGTCACACTATTCCACCAGTGAAGCACTTACCCTTGCAACTTCCTAGAGGATAACTTTCTTTTTTGCCCATCATTCAAGCCTAGATTAGATCCTCTCACAACTTAGCAGTCAATTCTCCACTTCAACAGCATCCTACATTCCAATAAAAGGCTTTCCACCCAGACTGGTCTAGTCTTTACTTAGCTTAGCACAGTTATTCCCAATTGGAGCCATAGGATTAACTCCCCCAATATTACCAACAGCTCCTACTTGCAAAATACTGGCCAACAACTGATACACAATCCCTGCATCTACTGGCGGATTTCCAACACCTATGTTGGCCTCAACATTTTGGTTAGCATTAGCCTATCGACCTTGGTTTCTCCGAGTATTAGGTCGAGCATTACCATAAGTAGTGGTGCTTCCTCCACCTACATTTCCTCTTCCGTTTCCTGGCTCCATATCCTCTATCTCGTATATCTATATACGAGCCTTAGTAAGATACAAAAGAACGGTCTAAGAGAAAAGGGAATACGTACTTAGGTATATACCTTTATATCAATTGCAAGTATGTTACTATAGTGATAACCCAAACCTCAATCATATTTTTAAATTCATTGGATTATGTTTTAAAAAGCTTTTAGATGTATATTTTCTTTTAAAGTTTCATAAACCTATGCCTTGATACCAACTTGTAACATCCTCCTGCTTAGAGGCCTAAAACTAATGGCTACAGATACTGCAGTCGTCCATGGTTATTAATTCTCGGCGACCAAATACTGCGGTGCTAGGTACATTGATACACAGATCACAGAAATATGAAAAAAATTAATAACTCAAGAACATATCCACTTTCAAATCAAAGCATTTGTTGTTCATTACCTAATCCTAAAAATGTATCCATGTTTAGCAAAATATAATTATTACAAGTACGCCAAGAGCGACATATAAAGATGTCCCCTTGGTTGATCAGAGTATATAATAAGGCTAATAAATCTGCCTTTACATCTAAATACCTAGCGGAAAAAGATAACTCTAAGTAACTACTGCCTCCTGCATGCTTTCGAAAGCTTTGTTCGTCTAAAAAAAGAACTTGAAAACCCTAACCCTCAATACTCAAAATCAATTAAGCAATCAAGAGTTTAAGGGGAAAACAAAATCTTTTGGTCAGACATAAAGCTTTTATGAATAATAATCGAACATCTCAATCCTTTTAGGTATTTAGCGAGACCATGCCGCTTAGTGAAATGGGTTTTCCCTTCACTAGTATCCTAAAACCTTTATAAAACCATATTCTGTGCTCCTGCATCAACAATGGTTAAAATATACATTTTCAAAATATTATGATGATATGTATAATTGAAAACAATTACGATTTCTCATCCCACATTAGTTAGACTAACCATCTAAGTTTCAACTGACTATCCTTCTTATATTTTCAAGGACTACCCATCCCATTTTAGACTTTATTTGCATCAAAGAGGGACTATCCATTCTATATGCATTTTACTTAATTTGATGTGGTCTGTCCATCTCACATTCCATAGTTTTCCTAGGATGACTATGAACCCTTCTTTAATCATATGGAGAAAATCCATCCCCCACATGATGTTGACTACCCATCAAACATCCATAGTTTTTCTAGGATAACTATGAATCCTTCTTTAAACATATGGAGAATATCCATCCCCTACATGATGTGACTATCCATTAAACATCCCATAGTTTCCTAGGACAACTAAGAACCCATCACTTGGCCACTTAACTCATATTGTCCATATGATTTTGATTTTCCCATGCTATCCATATGATTAACCAATTTCCATTAGATTCCCTAATTTAAGTTATATTCGTTTATAATTTACATTGTATCCGCTAATGATTGTGCCAAAATATATAAGATTTCATATCGCTAACTATTGTATTGAACTCATTAAACCTACCTCGGTATCCCCAAAGTTAAAAAACATTTATTATGTAAGGTTACCCACCGTACATATCAAAAATCAAGAGTCGTACAAATATACGCTTTCAAAAGTATCCCTTTCGAAAGTATAAAACTGGGTTTAAAGAAAACAATTTTACAATCCCCTCGAAGGTACCCCCTTCAAAACCTTTGCTTTCAACCCATTCAAAAGCTTTGCTTTTGATCCCTTTGAAAGTATGAAACATATATTTTAGAATAATAGGCTCTAGCCTTTATAATAGTTCAAAACACCTCTTCGAAACCTTTTAGCCATGTTAAAGTATTATTACATAAGTATAGAAGCATAGTTTCAAACCCACTTGAAATTACCCTTTTGAAACCAATGAAAGTTACCCTTCGAAACCATTGAAAATCCACCTTTTTGAAATCATTAGTTTTATACTTAAAATATTACTTTGGGTCAAAGTGAAGATAGATGAAAGCATCTCTTGAAACCACTCTTTATTTTATAAAAAATTAGGGAAGTTAGATGGTGTTGAAATCATCCTTTCGAAAGCATTGAAACATCTAGGAAAATAATTGAAGGTTGGCTTCGAACCCCCTTTCGAAACCATTTCCTTCGACCTTATCGAAAGCTTTGCTTTCAACCCCTTCAAAAGCTTTGGAAAGAGGCTTGTATTTTATACAAAACAATTGAACCTTTCGATAACATCGATGCCTTCGATGCCATTGGAAGGTTACAAATTCTCTGAAGGGTTTCGACCTGGTCGACAACGACCACCTTGAAAGCTTTGAACAAAAACTAAGTAACACTTCGGCAGCTACTTCTTTAAAACAAAGGCGGCAGCTCTCTTTTGAAAGCCTCTTCGAAATACCGTTTAGAAAACATAGCTTTTGACTGTGCCGAAAGCCCTTTTATAAACTATCCTTTCAAAACCATAGCTTTCGACTGTGTCGAAAGCTCTTTAAAAACAGGCAAGTTATTTTCTTTTCAAACCAAAATAATTAAGGAACCAACTTCTTCGAAAGCAACCCTTCGACAGCCTACCTTCCGCCTTGCTCCAATTCACTACATTCCACCTGAATGATATCATGTGCATTGGTTTTGACCTTGTTGGTTTCAATGACATCGAAAGGTCTTAGTCGAAAGGTCCTTCTAGAGAAGGCGGAATCCCTTTTTCCTAAGCAAAAACTGTTTCTGCCAAATCAAGCAAACTTTTTTTAATAACCTTGCCTACTTTTAAATATTTGATGGGCTTTCACAAACATTTAAATAATTTGGTTAATATTTTCTACATTTTCTCAGATCTAAAACCAAGATAACTTTTAACAAATAAGCCTTTGCTATTATCAAAATAATTAAATCATTTAGGTCTTCCTTTAGAAATAATTTAATTTCCATAATTAGTAAAAATCATCAAAAATTCTAGAAATTCACTTTAATCATTTCATCAAACATATCAAAATTTCATACTCAAATTCTTAATATATTTTCAAAAATAAATTTATAAACCTAAGTCACCATAATTTCTGTCGAAAATTCATATCTAATTCTCCACAGCTTGGATTATGAAAATTGAAACCTAAGTTCAAAACCATGTTTACCTTAACAAGAAAAATTTCCCATGGCATTTAAAAATCATAGAGTCTCGGTTTTACCCTAAACCATGTATATCTTCTTTTAAACAACCTTGTTTAAACCATATAAATCATGATCAAGCATATCATCATTCAATATGTATCATTAAAATAGATTTACCCTTAGATTGGATAAGAAAATTGATGATTGATTGAGACTGATTTCTTCTAGCTTGAATCCTATGGTTTACTTTGATTTTCTCATCTCTTCTATCTTCTTAATGGTCGGCCTTGTTTCTTACGATTATTAATTTTGTTTAAGATAAAATGAACGTGTGACTATGGAGAATAGTATAAGGGTGGGAAATATGTGCGGCTTTTATCCTAACGCCCTTATGTTCAATTACTTAACAACTTAACCATTTATAAGTTCATTTGTTTAAATAAGCACAATCACTTAGTTTATTAATCATCCTCAATCTCCTTATCTATCTTATTTATTTTATTTATTCTAATTAAATCTCCTAAATAATATCATCATTAAAATTAGGGGTGGTACAATGAGTTTCACTTCCTAAAGAGAATTTCAAATTGTATTTTGAATATAATTAAATACCAATCATAAATAATGTCAGAAAATATGTTAAAAAAATAAAATGGTGCTTTCTCCTTAATATTGAAATTTATAGAAAATATGGTTAAAGTGAATTTTTAGTGTGAATTATTGATAGAAGCTTGTATAAAATTGTGATAATGATTAAGAAATAGTTCATGATTTTTAATGGTAGAGGAAGTATGGTTTTTGGGGTTAAATTGATTTATTATCATGTTTTCATATTTTGGCAAAAGATAAAAAGTGTCTTTTTCAAGAAATAAAATGAAGGGACAAATGATGATCAAATTCATGTTTTATTGACTTGTTGCAAAGCTTAGTCGATGAACTTGTTTTTAGTGTATTCATATAAATTTTTACATATTTCAAACTAGGAGATAATTAATATTGAAGTTGAGTTAAATGTGTTTGTGCAAATTCTAATTTGTGGTTTAAACAAATTAAAAGTCGGTTTTGGGCTTTAGTGGATTGGCAGCCCATTTTAACACTTAGCTAAATTTTTTAGGTTAGTAGATTGAGAAAATTGTATGTACAATTCTCAAAAGCTAAAACCAAAACTCATCTTTCTCAAAACCAAACAATTCAGAGGAAAAAAAACTCTTGCCCTAAGTTGAAGAATTAGTCTTTAAAAATCTAATAAATTGCAATAAATTCCAGAAAAATTTAGGTATGTTTCTCAATCCATATTACATCAACTCTAAAATTCGTTTATCTTAACTTTTCTTAGTTTTTGACTTATCCATTTTTGTTGTTATTGAAGTTTTGGGGTAAATTTGAGGAGGAAGAAGAGCAATAGCAAATTAGAGAAGACAAAGTAGAATAATAGCAAGGCTATAAGGTGAGTTATTTTGTAACTCACACAATCTATTTCTATATCCATATTTTGTCTCTGAAATTGAAATTGATTTGTATGGATTTGGTTGTGAGAACTCTAGTGTGTTTGATAGAAATTGAACTTGGGTAATTGTTTGATGTTGTTTGCTGAAGATTGTTTGTGAAAATTGCTATAGTAAAATAGTGATATATTAGTGCAAAATTATCCAAAATTTCTCAATCCTTTTGCAGTAGAAATTTCTTTCAGTTAGCTACAAAATTATCTATTAATCAGTTTACAAAATTCTACTATTTATGGAGTGGTGACTGAGTTTGAAACTGATGGCTAGCTCTACTCTGTGCAATTTTCTTAGTTGAAACCTAATGTGAAAATCAACGTACCTTTTGATTCATAGATCGATATTAAGTGAGGATATTTTCATTTAAAAGCTACTTTTATAAGGAACAATTTTTATGTTTATCACTTTTTCTGATTCTACAGTTTACTGAGAGAAATTTGGATTTGAAGATGAGATAACCTCTGTGTCTTGTGTCTTTAAAATATGCTTTGAAACACAGGAATTGTTTTGATAGTAACTTTTCATTACTAATTAGAATTCGATAATTCTTGAAGTTCAAGAAAGGATGGACTCTGTGATATAATTTTCATGTTTTGTATTTTGCATAATTTTGAAGTTTAAATGGTCCAAAAATTCATTTCTTGTCCCTAGCCTATGAATGGAAAACAATTTTAACAAATTCAAATCTAAGAAATTGTTTTAGCCATTACATTTTTGTTACTTTTTAGAATTTGATAATTCTTGAAGTTCTGGAAATCATAGACTTTTAGCTACAGCTTTCATGTTTAAGTTTTGTAAAATTTTAGATTTAGGTCGACGAAACTAAGGATCTTTAAATCTTAAATTTGGAATAAATGAAATAAATAGATATGTATATAAGAATGGATTTAGAAGATTAATTAAATAAGGTTTTAAAATATAGTTTTGGGAATGATATAACATACGGAAATTTAGGATAACCATGTAAAATTAAATGAAATCTTGGAATAATTCGAGTTTATCGAATATTCTAATTTAAATGAATATTTCACCTTGTTAAATAATAAATTGTTTTCTACAATAAGACGTGCCAATGTTAGTATAAAGATATATTCACATTCGATCACCCTTAACAAGCCGTATTCTCTGTATTAGCAGATGAAATTACTTGTAATATTCTTTGCTAATTTGGACATCGTGAGGGGTCGTTACAGCTTGGTATCGGAACCGTGTTAGAACATTATAGCACATAATCTGATCTAAGACTTGGACGACTTAGAGGCCTGTCCATTGGGGTGTATGGTAGATAGGTATATTAATTAGCCAATTAGGGATAGAAATATAAAATGATTATGGGGATATTCATTTGGGGGTATAAATTGATTTAAAAATTTTAAATCGATAAATTGGAATTTGCGACATTAAAATTTTGGAAATTAATGAGTAAACTATTTTAGAGTTAAGTAATTTTGGAATTAAATCATAATGAATTAAATTAAAGTGAGCTAATTTCTTTTAACAGAAAAATTGGAAAACTTGAGTAAATAAGTTTAATAATTAAATGATCTAGGTAAAATCAGAGCTGCATAGTGAAATTTCGAACATTGAATTGTTCGACTGTAAGTGATTATGTATGTTTTTGTTGATTGGTTGCTAGGAATTGATTGCCTGGTTGCATTTATTTAAAATTGGATGCATGGATATTAGTGATAATAAATAAACGCATCTAAACTTGTGATTATCTATTGTGTTGACTTATCTAGACATTGTTTAAGGATTATGTGGGACGTCATGTTATCTATAAGGTTTCCTAGACATTGAACGTGTCATTTTGACATAAGTAATAATTTAAAAATTGGAAATTTAAGTATGGATTTCTTTCATTGTGAAATATTATAATGTCAATCTAATTAAAGTGTAATTATTAATTGTTAATATCTTTTATGTAATATCAATTTGATATTAAATACTAATATGAATTTTTGTGATAGGTTCAAATATCTGAAGTTAAATAGATATCGTTCAAAAGATTATGAATTGTTTGATAAAGGAATATTAGCGAACTCGCTAATATTTCAAATATAAGATACGTATCTCGGATTACATATCGTATTTTTTCCCTACGGAATGCATCATCCTTGATATGAGATGTATATTATGTAATTATATGCCTATTATAAACTTTCGAAACCCTAGCCATGTAAAGAAGACGCTGGCGAAATTTTCAGCAAATTTGAGGCGTCAGAAATTTTTCTAAAAATTTTGTAAAATTTTGCTAAAATTTGATGGTAATGTTTTTTTAAAATGGACTTTATATGCAACATGTCACTAGGATAACATATCACATGTCAATAAACGTTCGAATCATGCTACGTAAGTTTCAAACTTGTGAGCTCTCGCACCATAGCCGAACCACTTAACCACTAGGACAATGATGCCCGTCTTAATAGTAATGTTGACTTTTGGAATAATATTGATTGCGTTATTTTTGGAATGAAATTACAAACATGTTAAAAAATAATTATTTAAGAAATTTATATTATGGATTTCTTTCATTAAAGGAAATTGCGACGACGTAAATTTCTTTAAGGAGGAATGTCTGTAACAACCCTGTTGTTAATTACCTAATTAATTAAGTAAAATTATGGATAATTAATTTATAGTTATGGTTTTTGAAAATTAATCATGTTTTTTGAATAATTGAATTAATTTATTAAGAAATGAGTTTCACTTCTTAAAGAGAATTTCAAATTCTATTCTGAATATAATTAAATATCAATCATAAATGATCACTACACCAGAAACAGATTTTCACGGCGTTCGAAAAACGATGCAATATCGTACGACGGCGTTGTTAGGAAGTTGTGTAACGAAATGTCATCGTAGATACAAAACTTTCAATGGCAGATGAAAAATGTTGTTAAAAGTCCAATTTGACAGCGTTTATACCCCGCTGTTACTAGTGTTCTACAGCATTTACATTTTGCTCTTTATAGTTGTGTTTTACCTTTTCATCGCGATTGATATACCCTGCTATAAGTTTTTTTTACAGCATTTACAGTTTGTTGTTAAAGGTAGTTACACTTGTACTTTACATTTTAAACAATCGGTAAGTGTTGTTATTAACTCTTAGAAGTAATGATAGCAAGAGTCAAACGCCGTCTTTCATTAATATGATGATTTTTACAACATTCATATTTTGTTATATCGCATCATTTAGATAAACATATCATTATACTGGATTTAGATATATTTCAAGTAGCTAATACATATAACATAATCTACTCAAACCCAAAAACTATCATATAAACACATAACTATTAATCATTTCCATAAACCAAGTTTAAAACAATATTCATACAACATCCATAGTCCAATTTACATAATATCCATAAACAAAGACATCCATAAACCAAGTTCACAGTATCCATAAACCTAACCAAACATGCACAATGTTCATTTACCAAAACACATAATAAATATTCATAGTAATTCATAGACAACATTTCAAGAGTGCAAACCAAAAGGAACTTATCAAATCAAAAAGAACTTTTACCTGTAATTTGTTGCACCGTGTTGTTATTGTTTGCACCAAAGATGTTCAATTACCTATCAAGGACAATATGTTCAACTAAGAAAAAAGCCTCCCTACTTAAATCATGTGTCATCTATCACATATACATTTAGAAGGGAAAAAAATCAATAGAAAGTGGTAATAATTTACTTCCAACCACGGAAATTAAAGCACTGGCATTGCATGAACTTGAAATCTCAAAATGAAGGGAAAAATTTGTTGAGATTGAATGGTAAGGAATAGAATTCTTCGTTTTTGGTATCGGTCTTGAATGACCTTAACTTGTCCCACTAATGATAGCCCCTACCTTCTCTTACTGCATTGTCCTTTTTGTGTAACGTGTTATTCAAAAAATGCTACGAAGCCCATCACAAATGGCTTTGATGAGAATATCACATTTACTATATCATTAAATTGCAAGAAGAACAAAAAGATTTGGCAAGCATTAGTGAAGTGCCAATTTCTCTATACAACGGTATAATGAACATAGCATATATATGTTTTTATAGACTAATGCAATTGTTTAACTGAAATTGTACCATATTGTAACTAAAAAGAAAGATAAACAGTGTTTCGTTTACTTACCCAACAAGCTCGAGTGTGAACAGGGCCATATCTAACGATAGAAGTATACCAATTGAAGTATTGTGGTTCTGATAGTCCCGTGAAAAGTGAAAATCCTAATAAGAATTTCATTCTAAAACTTTTCAGATAACAAGATTGCAGGAAATTAAGAACCACAGAGCCTGTATAAACATGTTAATAATTATATATCCTTCTTCTGTGAATGCCATGATTAAATTTATAATCAACACACTAAAAATGAACATACCAACATGTGCAAAAAAGAGACAATATAGAGCTGTAGTTATAGAAGCAGGAATAGATGCAAAAATTGCTGCAAATTTGCCTGAAATGATATATAATATTTACCCGATCCATTTCAAAATATTAGAAGGTAAGGCAAAGGTAAACCATTATTGAGCAATATATTTCTTTAGTAAGTTAATGATAAAAAACAAGTTGTATAATAATGAATAACATAGAAATACCATTAAAGAAATTTGACCATAGACGACATACTGAGAATGGAAAAGAAAATCATAAATCCTGTAGATATCTACACCACTCTTCTGCTTCCTACTCGAGTTAAAGCCAACAAACTAGCATTTTCACTGTATATGAAATAAACTTGTAATTAATTTCCTTTTTTGTCAAATAATTGAATATTGAATTGGATATGTGCATAATAGCATTACACAAACATAGTAGAACCAGTGGTTGTTCCAAATAAACCATCTACCAACACACCAATCCTTTGGCATCAACAATTTTGAATTAGATGTTACCAAGGGTTTCATAACACTAAGAAAATACAATATACATAAGCATAAAATAAGCACCTAACACCTAATGACGTGGCTCAAAATGGATGAAGCATAGAGGTTGCACTTGCATATCTTGAAACCGCAATGAAAGTACCCAAAACTAGAAAATAAAAAGAAATAGTTGAAGAATGTTAAGACTATTCTTGCATTGAGGAATTGATAAGCATGGATTCCTATATATATGAATATAGAAGAGTTTGCATTATCAATAGTTTTGTAATATATGGGTGGTTGTTCATCTCTTTTAGTATTAGAGCTAAGTTCATGTGCGAGATACGCTAATATATGCATCCGATGGAATATCCACATGTTAGATTGAAGATATATTACACATTAAGGATATAATCAGAATAATCCCAAATCGAGAAATAAATAACGTAAATAATATATATAAAATGAAAGGGTCAATATTCATACCATCAACTGGTTTTGTGATAAATACAGGGTCCTTTAATGAAAAGCAAACAGAAGATTTGCCAAATTTTACAATATTTTGGGAAATAGAGTTTGTTTTAAGGAGCTAAAAATATAACTAAACCTCCACAAGGCAGATAAATGCAGCGGCCATCATTGCAAAGCTTAACTAGCATCCAATGTAGGGGCACCCCGACGAAATGGTTATGGAACTCTAATCTTGAGTAGTAAATTTCAAAAAAAAAATTCAATCTCATTACCCACAAAAGGAAAAAATAAATAATTTATGCAGTAAAGTTTGAAAAAAAACCAAGGAGAAGAGCCTACAAGCCCATCAGCGCGACGATGCAATTGTATTTTCGAAAACTCTAAGTAAACAAAATCCTTTTCCTTTTAAATAATTATTTTTCTTAGTTGAACATGTTGCTTTATATTGTATGTAAGAACACGGTTATTTTAAAAAAAAAAACCAATGTAAATCAACTCTCATTGCACACAATGAGTACTAAAGTACTATGTGTTAACCCCGCCTTGGCCGTGATTCACCGATTCAAGATAATAAACGACCTAACACTCCGCCGACTTAACAAAGGATGCCGACCTAAGGCTCGAATGAACACCGTCCTAACTTCCTAATGCCTTAAAGAAGACCGACCTAACGCTTTGCCGACTTAACGAAAGATGCCGACTTAATAATCAAGGAGATTCCGACCTAGGACTTACAAAAGTCTACTGACCTAACACGTTTTCCGATCTAACTACTCAAGTTATTTGCCGACCTAACTGTTAATGATAAGTTGGTTCACACCTGAGTCGTGACCGGCTTACGGCTCATGATAAGTCGTGACCGACCTAAGGGTATGAAGGAGGAAGTAGTGCAACAGTTCAATGCGCGTCATGACAACTCGGCAGCGACTTGGGACTTGGGATTTGGGGCCAGAAGAATATGCGCCTCCCATTTAAACCATAGGCCGTGCATAGGTGAGGACCAGCGACCTACGACCTAGCCTAACCCGGAGCCGACTCGCGATCCAACTCATCTCGGCAGCTGCTTACAACTTGACACCGGAAGCTCCTATAAATACGCGACCACCTCCAACATTCAAGGGACTTTTGGATGATTCTCTTCGTGACATCAAGGCTCTACTATCTTCAAGACAATCTAAACTCCATCACTTCAAACTCACGCAAGATTTTTAGACCAAACTTCGCACAAAGATTCGACATATCCAATCATGGATTCAAAGAACTCTGTGGCATTGAAGTTCTTTCTAGCTACTTGTCTTTTTGAATTGAGTTGGATTGTAATTGAAAGAGATTGTAATAAGTTGTAATCCATTCAGTAATAAAAAGGATTGAAGTGGACGTAGGCTTGATCATAAGTCGAACCACTATAAAACTGCTGTTGTTTACTGTTTTTTCTACAGTTTTCTGCTCATATTCTATTCCCGAATCATCGGGTGGTGCTTTCACAACTACACTTTACACACCGGAGTGTTAGCGTTCAAATTTTAGCGTTAACATTTTTGGTGTTTTCACTGAGAAGCTGAACTCAGGTGAATTGTCATCATTGCTCCACGAAAGTTTGTTGAAGTAATCTCTCTGAAGACTAGAAGTTTATCTGAAATCATGGCTCCGGGGAGAAGGAGTAGATCTGTTCGATCTGGAAATGTTCAAGAGGGAACCTCCGCTTCCCCAGTACCTAATCAAGCCACTCCACCTGTTGGGGTTACAAAAGCGGAGTTGGATGCTGTAATCTTAGGGCTGAACCAGCAGATAAATGCCCAAAGTGCACAATTGGAGGCTCAAAATGCCCAAAATGCTCTAATTTTGAATAAGTTGAACGATTTGCTTGGAGCAAACCGTCAACCAACGGGTAATGAAAGGAACTTTGCTGGCAACGTTCACGATGTTGAAGGAAGAAACATTCCTGAGAGGGCTGCCAGCCCCTTTGAGCAGACATTTCCTGAAGTTGGTGGATCTAAAGCTCGAAATGATGAGGGGTATCTTTCTGAAATGGTTCGACAAATCATGAAAGAGAGCATACAAAGGAATGAAGACGAGAAGGAATGGGGTTTCGCTCCAAGTAAAACCCCGTTTACCGAAAGGATCTTAAAGGCTGAGTTCCCAAGGAAGTTCGTCCCTCCAACTATTCCAGCTTACAAGGGAACGAGTGATCCGAACGAATTCTTGTATAAGTATGATTGGCATATGACAGGTGCCAGAGCTTCTGATGAAATAAAGTGTCGATATTTTCCTGTATATTTGGAAGGTGTAGATCTGCTTTGGTTCACCAAGCTACCAATTCGGTCTATAGATCAGTTTTCTGACTTAACCCGGAAATTCAAGGAGCAGTTCAGACTATATGCTTCAAAAGCCAAAGATATCATGTCGTTGTCAGGTTTAGAACAGAGTCCAGGGGAAACTATCAGATCTTTCTTGAATCGCTTTAATATAGCGCTGGCCGAGGTAGACAATGCAGAACCACGGATGATCTTGACTTATCTGATGAGTGTCATCGACAAGTCGAGCGAATTTAGAAAATGGCTAAACATGAAGGAACCAAATTCCCTTGAAAAATTCTACAAGAAAGCAGACGAGTTCATACGCCTGGAAAGCCGTCCTGTACCGGTAAAGGCAGTATTGGAAAAAGCTGAATATAACATTGTTGCTCCACGCAAGAATGAATCTGTAGGACAGAAAAGGGAAAATAACGATGGGAAGAAACAGAAAAATCTGAAGAAGCCTCGTTCCTTCAATCCATCGGAATATACTCCTTTATCAGATACGCCGGAGCGCATTTACCTTGCCACTAAAGATTCTGTTGATTATCCTAAACCTCCCGTTCTGAGAACCGGGAAAAAAGCTGTACAAAGCGGGAAGTTTTGCCACTTCGATAATCAACCCGGTCATGATACCGATGAATGCGCCAATTGAAAATTTTGATTGAAGAGTTGATAAGGGAAAACAAGCTGCAACAATTTGTGGAAAAGAATAGTATCAATCCTGCTTCGTCTAGTCAGGGGCAACGAGCTCCTGCTCATCAACCCAGGACAAGTGAGAAGGCTACAGGGCATGAATCCGGAAGGCCTGTTATCAATGTCATTACGGGAGGACCTCACCCAGCGGGCAGGAGCTGGGGTGAGATGGAAAGGTATACCCGGGCTTTGAAATATGTACCGGCCGAAGAAGATGTCTTTGTTTTGGAAGATGCTACGCCCCTGAAACAACAAAGAACTTTCAATGATGATATTGTGTTCAGGGCCAGGGATTCCACAGGTGTTGAAGCTCCTACCTTGGATCCCTTAGTCATCTCGGCTGGTATCGGGCCAGCTATTGTCAGAAGAGTTCTCATTGATTGTGGCGCATCCTGTAATATCCTCTTCAAGAAAACATTCGACCAAATGAAGATCCCTATGGCTGATGTGCAAGCCTCGTCGCAGAAAATCGCTGGCTTCACTGGGGAGCCAAAACAGCCGATAGGAACCATTGATTTGCTTGTAGAACTTGGAGAGGGAGAAAGAAAAGTAGTCCGCAAGCAAACTTTTGTGATTGTCGACGAATTTTCTGCTTATAATGCTTTCCTTGGTCGTCCAACTCTTGCAGCATTCAAAGCTGTTCTGGCCCCATGGTGCCTCACCATTAAATTCCCCACAGACAATGGAGTAGGAGTTATAAAAGGGGATCAAAATGCTGGGCGGGAGTGTTATCTGACAGAGCTGCGAGAAGCAAGGAAAAGAGAAATGGGAAAGGATGCGGCAACCCCAGTCCGCATCAAAGAACCAGCCTTATAGCAATTACAGGGCGGACCCTGCACTGGCGAGCACAGCGGAGCACGAAAAGAGATGGATCCTAGAAAAGCCAGTGCAGGGGAGAATAGAGTGGTACCAGTGGAAACGACAGTACCAGTACCTGTTGACCCGAAGGACCCAAATAAGGTGTTGAATGTGGGTTCACAACTTAATATGTCAATTCAGAATATCTTAATATCTTTTTTAAAAGAAAATTTGGATGTTTTTGCTTGGACTCATGCCGATATGTGCGGAATATCCCCAGAAGTTGCAGTATACGCTCTGAATATTGATCCAAAATTTACGTCTGTGAAACAGAAAAGGAGAACTCAAGGTCCAGAAAGGTCAGCAGCATTAAAAGAAGAAGTTGATCGGCTCATGGAGAATAACTTTATCAAAGAATCTACCTATCCGAATTGGGTTTCAAATCCAGTGCTGGTTAAAAAAGCCAACGGAAAATGGAGAGTGTGCATCGATTTTTCAGATCTAAACAAGGCCTGCCCCAAAGACTGCTTCCCATTGCCCAGGATCGATCAACTGGTAGATGGAACAGCGGGACATGAATTGTTATTTTTTATGGATGCCTACTCCGGATATAACCAGATCATGATGTATGAGCCAGATCAGGAGGACACGAGCTTTATCACCGATGTTGGTCTTTACTGATACAGAGTTATGCCCTTCGGGCTGAAGAATGCGGGGGCAACCTACCAAAGACTTGTTAATGCTATGTTCAAACCGCAATTGGGCAAGACTATGGAAGTCTACGTCGATGACATGTTAGTAAAGTCTAAGAAAGCAGTGGATCACATAGAACACTTAGCAGACATGTTCGCAGTCCTCCGAAAATACGGAATGAAGCTTAACCCTTTAAAATGTTCATTTGGAGTGGAGTCCGGAAAGTTCTTAGGTTTCATCGTGAGCGCTAGGGGCATTGAAGCTAGTCCAGCTCAAATTACCGCCTTAAAAGAAGTCAAAGCTCCTAGAACGAAGAAGGAATTGCAAAGTCTCAACGTAAAAGTCGCCGCCTTGAGTCGGTTCATTTCCAAAGCTACTGATAAATGCATCTCATTCTTTGACGCTCTAAAGAAAGGAAAGAAAAACTTTGATTGGACTCCCGAATGCCAAAAAGCCTTTGATGAATTGATTCGCCATATGGAAGCGCCTCCAATACTTTCTAGGCCCGGCGATGGTGAGGATCTTCTTATATACTTGGCAGTATCATCTCATGCTTTAAGTGCAGCGCTGATACGAGAAGACAAGAGGATTCAACATCCGGTTTACTATATCAGCAAAAGACTCACTGGGGCAGAGATGAATTACTCCAAGTTGGAAAAACTCGCATATTGCCTACTGATTGCATCGAGGAAGTTGAGGCAATATTTCCAAGCTCATCCTATCAGAGTCCTCACTGATCAACCTTTAAAGCAAGTCCTGTTTCGCCCTGAGACTTCGGGTCGTCTTCTAAAGTGGAACATTGAACTCAGTCAATATGACATCACTTATCATCCCCGAAAAGCAATCAACGGACAAGCTTTAGCGGATTTCATCACAGAATTCACAGATAAGGGTAACAGTGAGGAGAAAACGATCAATGATTCCCCAATCCAATGGAAGTTATATGTTGATGGCGCGAGAAATGACTACTGTTCTGGAGCCGGAGTTGTACTTGAGACCCCTGAAGGTCGGTCATTATGCTATGCACTGAGATTGGGATTTCCTTCAACGAACAATGAAGCAGAATACGAAGCTCTTATCGCTAGCTTGAGAATTGCTAAAGAACTAAACATCCGAGCATTACAGATCTTCAGTGATTCTCAGCTTATTTTATGCCAAGTTAAGAAGGAATTCCAAGCGAAAGGGGGAAATCTGCCAGCCTACTTGTTAAAGGCTTGGAAACTCCTGTGTGACTTCGATCATTACACGATAAGCCATATTCCTCGAGAAGAGAACACGAAAGCAGATTCTCTCGCAAAGTACTCTAGCACAGGCGAAGCTCAATTTCTGGGGTTGACTCCAGTGGAAGTCCTGTCGGCTCCAAGCATTGATGAGATGGATATTGATTGGATCATGAGCGTGTCTCAAGAGCAAGAATCATGGATGACTCCAATAACAGAATATCTGCTCAATGGCTCTTTACCGGAAAATTCAAAAGAACGACAGAAGCTACTGAGGAAAGCCTCTCACTATATAGTCCAGGATGACCAATTATACAGACGGGGATTCTCAATGCCGTTACTTCGATGTGTATCCAAGGAAGAGTCCAAAACAATCCTAGCTGAGGTGCATGGGGGAGAATGTGGTGATCATTTAGGTGGTCAAACTTTAGCAAAGAAGATTCTCCGATACGGATATTTTTGGCCAGAAATTAATCGGGATGCAGTAGACTATTCCCGAAAATGTGACAGATGCCAAAGATTTGCCAAAATTCCTAGAGCACCCTCTACTGAACTCACACAGATGGTCAGTCCATGGCCGTTTGCAATATGGGGGATAGACCTTGTAGGACCTTTACCAACTGCCAAATCTAGAATCAAATATGCCATTGTTGCTGTAGATTATTTTACTAAATGGGCAGAAGCTGAACCACTGGCTACTATCACCTCTAAAAAGATGATAAGTTTTGTGACTAAAAGTATCATTTGCAGGTATGGTGTGCCTCAAAAGATAATTACAGACAATGGTACTCAGTTCGAAAGTGAAGAATTCCAAGATTTTTGCAAACAATTCAAAATCCGGAAAAGCTTCTCAGCAGTAGCTCATCCGTAGGCAAACGGGCAGGTGGAAGCAGTAAACAAAATTATCAAGTCAACCATCAAGAAGCAACTCGAAAGAGCAAAAGGTGGTTGGGTCGATAAGCTACCACTAGCACTATGGGCATACAGAACTACCCACAAAACTGCGACAGGGCATACTCCGTTTTCATTGGCATACGGGTCAGAAGCAATGATTCCGGTAGAAACAGAGGTCCCTTCACATAGAAGGATCCATTTCAATCAAGCGGAGAATGAAAAACTACAACTTGAGGCACTAGATCTCCTTGATGAAAAAAGAGAAGAGGCTAAGCTCAGAATTGCAGCTCATCAGCAAAAGGTAGCTAGACATTTCAATTCCAAAATTCGCCAACGCAGCTTTGAAATTAGAGATCTAGTCCTGAAGAGAATTATGACGGCAACAGGTGTGTTTGGGCCAAATTGGGAAGGACCATATGTCATAGGTCAGAAGCTTCTTGACGGCACGTTCAAACTCACTACTGTCGAAGGAGATCAAATTCCAAGGGCTTGGAACAGCAATCACTTGCGTCCATACTTTACTTGAAAGCTTTGTTGAAATATTGTAAAAAAAAATTATGAATGTATGATTCTTGTAATTGAAAGCAATTGTAAAGCCGATGCAAGTGAATAATGAAAGACTATAAAGTGGATGTAGGCCCAAATTCATGGCCGAACCACTATAAATCTTGTGTTCCTTATTATTATTACATGTTTGCTTTATTTTCGATATGAAAAGTACATTAAATGTATTGCTGAAATGTCGATTTAAATTTTTGTAGACAATGAAAATAAAACTTGCACGTTACAAGACCAAGTGATTCTTGTTATCATTCAACAAACAAATTTCGAGCCACAAAAGCCCCGAATTCAAATCCTAGATAGGAAGTGCTTCAATTGAACGGCCAATGATTTCGCCGAAAACGGGCCCTTGCTAATAAATTGAGATCGTTTGAACAAACAAACATCCAAGTAAGAAGCTTATGCCCGTTCTCGCGAACTTGCCTAGCAATGAAGTACACTTCTTTGGATTAAACAAACTACTTGTAAGAGAAGGGAGTGCGAGCTTGAAAAGAAAAATAGAGGATCGCTGAAAAGGCATAAGCAAGTGGACAAGGAACAACTAAAGCCCTCTTCGGAGGCACAAGTCCTCTTCGGAGGCACAACTCTTCGGAGGATAAAGACCTTTAACGAGGCATATGCCGCAAAAAAGAAAGTTCTCTACTCAACAAAAAAGATTGGAGGAGTCATGACCCTCCAACCATGAGAGAGTAACTTCCAGGCAATCTTCGGAGGCACATTTCACCAGGAGTTGAAGTGCGACAGCCGCTCTTCGGAGTTTCACTTTACCAGAGTTGAAATGCAAAACAAAATAAAAGCCCTCTTCGGAGGCCCATTTCACCAGGAGTTGAAGTGCGACAGCCACTCTTCGGAGTTTCACTTCACTAGAGTTGAAATGCAAAACAAAATAAAAGCCCTCTTCGGAGGCCCATTTCACCAGGAGTTGAAGTGCGACAGCCGCTCTTTGGAGTTTCACTTCACCAGAGTTGAAATGCAAAACAAAATAAAAGCCCTCTTCGGAGGCCCATTTCACCAGGAGTTGAAGTGCAACAGCCGCTCTTCGGAGTTTCACTTCACCAGAGATGAAATGCAAAAAAAAAAAAAAAAGCCTCTCCCAAGGGGCAGAAACAAAAAGACCTCTTCCCAGAGACACAATAAGACAGAAAGACCTCTTCCCAGAGGCAGAAATGAAAAGACCTCCTCCCGGAGGCACAATCAAGCAGAAAGACCTCTTCGGAGGCACACGTTTCACCAAGATTGAAATAAAACTTCCAGGTGTTGAAACGTGAAAAAGCCTTCCTCAGAGGTGCAACTTTTCAAAGAAACGAAAATCAAAAGGCCCTTTACTGTGGTATATATAAAAAAAAATTCCTCATCAAAGGCACACTTTAACTTTCAAAGGAAGTCAAAGTGTCCTTCAGAGGCCCGCTTTATCGCATAAAAGAATTCACCTGGTAAAACGTGCACATGCACAAAAGAAAAAGTGATATCTTCAAAAGATGAAGCGTAAAAACGAATTTGTACTCTGTTTTTTAACGAAATAATATTCCTCCAAATGTGGGATAATTATTCTTTAGAAAATAAAAGTACAAGTTCCTCATAAAATAAAATGTTACAATGAGCTTATGGTATAGGGACAACATGGTATAACTACATCAGTAAAATTGCGCTCGAACAAGTATACCACAAGCTCACTGCAATATCATGCAAAGAAACTTGTATAAAAGTGAATAATAACTGCATTCTTAGATACAGACAGAAGTTTGCACAAAGAAAAAGAATCATTTTATTCAACACTATTAGAATTTTATACAGGTACAGGTTCCAAAGTAAAAAGCAAAAGAAAAGCGGGGGCCGGTACCCGCACAATTTCCGGTCAGTACATGCAGAAAAGGCAAAAAGCGATATGAAAGCCACAGAACCAGAGCCATCATTTCTTCTTCCGTCCACCTTTTGAGCCCGCACCCGGCCGAATAACCAACTTCTTAGGGCGGCTTGTAAGAGTAGGGGATGAAGGAGAAAGGGGCTCAGTCGGACTTTCTTCTGTTTCTTCTTCGCCAGTTAAGGATTCCTTCTTCTTCCTCTTCTTGGAAACTCCCTGCTTTCCTCTTTTCTTGGAGGAAGACCCACTCCCTGGAGAAAGAAGTTTAGATAACGGTTCAGCGTCGGAGCCAGTCGCCTCTGGAGTCATCTCACTCCCTTCAGTTTCTTCTCCTTTGTGTTCTTGTGAAGCAATGGGATCGTCCAAGTCTTGAAGAGCTTCTATTTGCTCCTCTTGTGATCCCGGTTGCGAGGCGGAAGGAGAAGTCACCTGAATAGATGGAGGAGGAATAATTGGAGGTGGGGAAGCTTGAACAATGCTCGATGTTTTCTCTACAGAAGGAAAAAAGTTCAAGTCAGTAAAAAGAGGAGACAAAGGTTCGCTGAGATTCAAGAAGTAGTCAAAAAGCCCATCAAGCTCGTAAGAAACAGATGAGCAGTCTACTTGGGCAAGATTGTCAGTAGGTTTACCTGCAGAAGTTGGTTTTATGACGTCAACTTCGTAAGCCTGTGCCTCGGCACTCTCGCCACCTTCATCTCCACCTTGTATGCTTGTAATCTCGGTGGTAACTTTAGTAGGAGATGGGGAGTGGGAACTAGAACCGATGATATCAATTTCGGCTGAAGGAGAAGGTTGAATCGGGGCAGTTGAGATAAATTTTCCTGAACATTCTCCTGCCGCTGTTTCGGCCCTTAATTTCGCAAGCTGTTCTCTCCCCCTGGCGAGAGCGGCACGAGCATCATCATCAAGATAATGCTCCTCAAGGGCTGACTCGGCATAACCAGCGCCTTTACCGCCGAGCATATCGAGTGCGACCTCCCAAACTTCAGCCAGAGTAATTTCATACTTGGGGCCTAGAAAGGCGAGGCTACCGCGCCCCAAGATGCTATGCAGGTAGAAATCAAATAATGTTGAGCTGATGTTGGTCCTCGTTGCCTCGTGAGATTCTTCAGCTGTAATTTTGCCGACAACGGCCTCATCACGCTCCTTTTCAGCTTTGGAAAGTTGAAGCTTAATCATTTGAATCTCCGCCTCTTGGGAGCTGTTTTTCTTCCGAAGCTCTGCAATATCAGCAACATAGCCCTCGCTAATTCTTTTCTGCACTTCAAGCCTGTCTTCGGCATCTCTTTGGCTGGCATGAGCGTCTCTCACTTGTTTTAGGAGCACTTCTTCTTTTTGAGAATAAGAAGTAGAGCAAGCAGCAAGCTCTTGTTTCAGTTCCGCAACTTTTGCTTCAAGCTCTTCATTGTAAGAAGCAATGCTCCTCATTTCAGTGTCATGTTGCTCAAGAACCTTTTGTCATTCGGCTTTATCATTTTCCATAATGAGCATGGCCTCTATGATTGCACGATAAACCCTTTGAAGCTCGTTGACAAGTTTTTGCCAGTTTGACATCCTCTCAATATCAAGCTTGACGGCGTCGAGATTTCGTAACATAGCAGACTTGTCAATGGGGACCAAGTCAAGGTCGAACCTCACTCCCTTCAGACACCACTGTGGAAACCGACTTTGCAAAGTGGCCGGGCCCGGTCCAACTTGGAATTTGGGTCTGCTAATTATTGTTTGGATGTCTGTCTTCCCGAAAGCGGGAGAGCCGGAAGGAATGTCAAGCGAGGCGGGAACAGTAACCTTTTCAGGAGTTGTAGAGGTGTGCTTCTCACCATGTCGGGCTCGCTTGCTCGAATCTTCAACCATATGACTTTTTCCTCTGTCATCATGGGGTTTTCTTTTATGGGAATCGTCGCCTCTCTGCGAAGAATCGTGGCGCTCCTCTCTCTCTCTCTTCTTTCATAACGCTTCTCTTGAGCCATCTTCTCTTGAGCCTTTCGGGCGGCTCTTTCTTCATCAGATTCTCTGTAAAAGGGGAGGTAATGCTTGTAATCATATTGGCTACGCCTCCCGTAGCGCTGGAAATCATCATAGTAGGATCCGCTGCGCCCCATCGGAGGATCTGAAATAAAAAAAGAGCTAAATTTTAGAATTCTTCAAAGTACAAAAAGTCAGAAGCATAAAAGTGCCGAAAAAATTCTAAGTGTCTGCGATGTGCAAACTACGCGCAGCAAACTACGAACCACTCTTTAATTGAGGAGTGGTTGTGGGCGTAATAGCTATCGTCAACTCTTGAGTTGACGAAGTCTGTTGCAGGATAGAAGTCGCTTCAACTACTGAAGAAGAAACCCCGGTAGTGATAGGATCATCTTTAAAGATCTCTTGCGAGGTGGCAAAGAGGTCGCTCAGCCCTTCGAAAGTATCGTCTCTGCTCTGCTTGACAAGGCTAGTTTTCTCGGCTTCTTCGCCAGATTTCTGTGAACGTCGGGGAGATCCCTGAGGCTCTTCTTCCTTAATAACCGGGGCAAGTTCGTCAGATGGCCCCGCAACATCAACAGAAGTGGGGCACTTCACTAGCGAAGCCTCGGGAGCAGGTCCTTTTGGTATGGATGTGTCTGTACAAACTGGGGGATCCAACGCTCTAGCCGGAGAGTCTGGAACTTCGTGGGGGTGTGTAGAGCGAGAGGTATGCAAAAGCCCGTATTGGTGCAAAAATTCATCCCTCAACAAAAACTTGATGCTTCTCTCTGCTACGGCCACGGCACTCAATCTGTCAAAAGTCTGCTTACGGACCGGATCTCTGGAAGGAAGAGGAAGTGCTGAAAAGGGCAAAAAATGAAATTAGCAATGGGTAATTCGGATCTCGAGAAAGCTTGAAAATGGAGACAGGTAATCTTACTTCCTACTCTCCAAGCGGCATAAAACCCTGGGGGGCAGTGAGCAAAGAAAAATTGGTTCAAAAATCCATGAACGCTTTCAGTAAGATCAGAAATAAGTTTGCGGTTTCTAGCACTCCTCACAATTATAAGGGAAGGATGATCTCTACTCTTTGCAAACGAGCATAAGTAACGAATTTCTTCGAAACTTAGTAAGCGATCAAAAGTTCTTCTAAACAAAACACACAACCCCATCAAGATGGCATAGCCGTTAGGATGGAGTTGGGACGGAGAGATTGATAACCGAAGGAGAAGAATTCGAAGAAAGTCATTAAAAGGAGGAATGGCCCCGCTTAAACACATTTGACGATTGATTGCAATAAAGCCACGGGGAGGACTGACGGCGGTATCACTTGGCCCAGGGAGTAGGACATCACTTTCAGTAAAACCAAATTGAGTGCGCAGCTGAGTAAATGCTCTCGGAGTTAGAATAGTTGGGGTTCTTTCTGGAGGGTCCTCTATAGGAAGAGCTATCGGAAAAGTTTCTTCCTCTTGAGCTGCCATTTCTTCTTGATGGGAAGTCATTCTACATAAATAACTGGATATTCAAACATCAAGGTGCACGTTTCCTAAAATGTGTGAGGTGTTGTGTGAAATTAACAAAGCAATAAACAAATATAACTGGAATGAAAACTAGCAAGCATTTGTTAGTTACGAAACCCAGGGACTATTGTTTTAAGCCTAAATATGCAAGTATAATGTTGATGCAGACAAATCAGTTCAGATTGTTGATATTTTGCATCAATGTTTAACTTTAGTTGATTGATTCACAAACATTTCATGCAATATATTTAAGTTGCTTGTCTCGTCTCGACTAATCTGTCATTTGATGTGGGCAGTCAATGGCAGTATTTTCGCCTTGGTTTCTTTGTTTGTTATTTTCAGCAGGTTGGTAGCTTATAAGTTAATGCGGTCTGTGAAATAATACAATGAGATTCAAGCGAGTTTAAAGTTGGGGCAGTTCCAAATTTAGGCAAAGTTAGTTCGGCAGTTCGAGTCAAATACTCAAAGTGGGACTATGATTCTAAATGACAACACGTCCAAAGCTCAAGTATTAGGTCGGCTACGATTTAAAAAGTCTTTCACGAGATAAGGCTAGGTCGGTAGCCGGTCGGAGTCAAAGTTAGTTCGGCAGCTCAGTCCTCTAGGTCGCAAGGAAGGGATAAGAAAGTAAGCTCCGATCCAAAAAGGCAGAAATTTCTCCAAGTATTAACTCGGCCACGATTCAGGCCTTAAAGTTTAAATCGGCAAGTTTCCTTCAAATATTATCTCAGCCACGACTTAAGGTCACTAAGAGCTAGGTCGGCCAAGGCTAAGCCACCCAAATTCACTAACTCGCTCCCAAACCAACATCACACTCCATCAACCCGATAACCCAATAACCATTCCATCAGCAGCCGCCTTCATTCACGACCAACCAATCACCCAATGATACGATTCGAAATTGTCACAAGTTCGATGCCATGCTATCAGAAATCATCTAACTTGAGGTAGTAAACTGCCTTTGTTGCATCAATGATCACCTCGAGCAACCTACACCTTGCCGATTATAAGTATGATGAATTTCGTGATGGGGCGTCGTGCAAAGGAACGATTCGAGTTCGAGCAACAAGGTTTGCGAATCGACAGTGACCTACAATCAGAAGAGGAACGAGGTTACTTACACGATCAATGGTAGAGGTTACGATGATCAGATGGGATGAGATCGCCTTTAGGAGCTTGAGAAAATTTTAATGGCGGAATCGAACAAGGGAGTAAGTAATGAAGAGGAAAAAGAAAAGAAAATGGACGACTTATATCTCACTGTAGTAGAGACTGAAGCGATTTAGGCCATCTAACTGTTAGGTCGTTTACGACCTACCGATCTAAAAAAGGAACGGGTTAAAGAGTATCGAAGCATACGACCTAACCATTAGGCGCATGCTTCGAGGGGCAAATGTTAACCCCGCCTCGGCCGTGATTCACCGATCCAAGATAATAAACGACCTAACACTCCACCGACTTAACAAAGGATGCCGACCTAAGGCTCGAATGAACACCGACCTAACTTCCTAATGCCTTAAAGAAGACCGATCTAACGCTTTGCCGACTTAACGAAGGATGCCGACTTAATAATCAAGGAGATTCCGACCTAGGACTTACAAAAGTCTACTGACCTAACACGTTTTCCGATCTAACTACTCAAGTTATTTACCGACCTAACTGTTAAGGATAAGTTGGTTCACACCTGAGTCGTGACCGGCTTACGGCTCATGATAAGTCGTGACCGACCTAAGGGTATGAAGGAGGAAGTAGTGCAACAGTTCAATGCGCGTCATGATAACTCGACAGCGACTTGGAACTTGGGATTTGGGGCCAGAAGAATATGCGCCTCCCATTTAAACCATAGGCCGTGCATAGGTGAGGACCAGCGACCTACGACCTAGCCTAACCCGGAGCCGACTCGCGATCCAACTCATCTCGGCAGCTGCTTACAACTTGACACCGGAAGCTCCTATAAATACGCGACCACCTCCAACATTCAAGGGACTTTTGGATGATTCTCTTCGTGACATCAAGGCTCTACTATCTTCAAGACAATCTAAACTCCATCACTTCAAACTCACGCAAGATTTTTAGACCAAACTTCGCACAAAGATTCGACATATCCAATCATGGATTCAAAGAACTCTGTGGCATTGAAGTTCTTTCTAGCTACTTGTCTTTTTGAATTGAGTTGGATTGTAATTGAAAGAGATTGTAATAAGTTGTAATCCATTCAGTAATAAAAAGGATTGAAGTGGACGTAGGCTTGATCATAAGCCAAACCACTATAAAACTGCTGTTGTTTACTGTTTTTTCTACAGTTTTCTGCTCATATTCTGTTCCCGAATCATCGGGTGGTGCTTTCACAACTACACTTTACACACCGGGGTGTTAGCGTTCAAATTTTAGCGTTAACACTATGTGTAGTTACTGAACATTGAATATTTTGAGTTCTATGAATAATGATGGTAACATTACATTATTTATGTGTAATATTACAAGTTGCATAGGGTAAGATTAGTTATATTATATAAAGTGTTTCTTGTGTGTCACCATCATTACGTAGCCTCTTATAGTAAGAAAAACCATCATTCTGGTAGACTTTGTAATAAATAGATATATATATTTTTTAAATACTCAGTATAAATTATTTATGAAATTTTCCTTCTATAGTGAAAAGCTACTAAATATAGGAAAAGTACTACATAAATATTTTACAAAATTGGTTTAAAACTTCTATAATACTATGTTATGTATAGACAAGGATTGAATCAAAATAAGTTAGTTCTATGTCATTACATTAACCTTACTATCCGTATTTTCTAAAGTAGCATGGCTTATAAAAAGTGGAAATCAAACAACAATTTTCATTACTATTCAATATTGTGCATTAAATAGTAAACCAATTCAACAATAGAATGTAAACTAAAAATAAATTATGACAATTGAGTATTTGTAAACCAAAAATTCATGTATTTATCTTTGCAATTTAAAAAAGAGGTACCTGTCTAATTAATATGCCATATGAACCCTGAAGCTAAAATAACTTAAATTTTAGTTTGATTGTTCTTTTTAAAAACATTCCGAGTTTTTCTTGATACAAAGTTTTTTAATACAGTCTGATTTATTTATTAGTTTTTCCATTTTTATACTTCTAGGGAAAACTTCAAACTCTCTTTCTACTGTTTTTAATTGTGATATTTGTTTTTTTAAAGTTTTACTTTGATTCAGAAGTTTGATTTTCTTTTACTTTTTCTTTTTTAGAAGTCCTTGAAATATGTTGAGAATTATGATCTTTTTACTGAAATATCGAATTTCAACAAGGATATTGAACTTTTTAAAATTTTATTTTATTAACTTCTAAGTTTCTTGAACTTACTTTTGAATAAATCAAATTGTTATTACAATTCTTGAGATTCAAAATAATAATTTTTCTAATTGAGCATTATGTAATTAATGCACGCATTGTGCATGCTGTTGTACTAGTCTTTATAATATGCACTTTAAAAGAAGTAATGATGGAAAGATTTTATTTATATTAAATAGAAATATTACTTATTGTGATTAAGGATGGATTAGTAGTAAGTAGCGTATTATTAATTTAAGTCCAACCCCACATAATACCCTTTCATTGTTGTTGTTCCACTTATTCTTTTATGTATAGTGTCTCCTTTAACCAACCAAGTTTCATATCAAAATTATGTTTTACTTCATTTCTCTTTCCATTTACGAAATATCCACCTTTTATTTTTTCCTCACTGAATATCATATGTCATGCTTCACTTTAGGACTCCAAATTTTAAATAACAATTACCCTCCCATCTTATTTTTTAATTAATACGACCTTTTAAGTTATTTTATGTGAGAAAATCATATGAGTAAATTGAAAAACATTGAGCATATGGGTTAATAATAAAATTAGTGAAATAATTACAACAATAATCGTTAATTTAGTTTTAATATATCAAATTGTCTTCAAGTGACGCAAAACATTGGCAACACAGAGATATATTTCACATCAATTGAATGTTTATCGTTATATATTTAATTTATAATAGTGAATGCATAATTCAGATTCTAGCATCTAAGCTCGCATTATTTAAAAAGAATAGTAAGATATTAAAAATTAGCAACACATGCATAAATGGACTATCCAATTACTAATTATATTTGTGCATTTAATTCGTTGCATTTATTTACATTATTACCGTATTTTTTTCCCTCAATATTAATGGTGCAATCACTAGTATTGAACACACAATAAAGCATATTAATCGACCTAAGAACATAAAGCTTATTTAAATTTTCATTTTTTTATGTCCATGATAAATCATATCTAATTTACTTGATCCACAATAAATTGTTTAATCAAGAGCTTTTTAGTTTAAGAATGTATAAGAGTTGAGAACATTACATGACACCGAATCATTTTATTATACATCATATGCTTAAGTAAATATCAAATTTACAAAAAATTCAAATAAGCATTATGGCATGCAATACCTAGCCCAAAACATAAAAAATGCAATACAAAGAAGTTAATATGCTTTCTTAACGAGTGATAAATTAGACGACCACAGAAGATCAACATGATTTATTTGTCTTCAGTTGATAATAATCTTCAATTCATTTGCATGCAAATTGGTTTAATTTTTTGAAGTCTTTATCCTTAGCATGTTTCGAATGTAGAGTATGGGAGTGTCACAACTTCAATAACTATTGCACTTTAATAAATATATGATGATAGCTATTAACATAAGCAACATCAAAACATTGCGAATATTTTATCTCAACTTTAACCAACGGTAAATAATAGTTTGGGTTTTTATTAAGGGCCTAATATAGGAATATTCTTTCTCGTTGCTTCGAGCTTAGTTGAAAGGTAAAGGAGTAAATAAAACAAAAGAGGCCAAAGTATTTAGAAAGTCGTCCCCAAATGAAAATTGTAGTCAAAAGGTTCTGATTAGATTAGCAAATCAAACAGCTACAAATTATGAATAGCCATTTACTACAAATTAGGAAGACTGATCCTATACTGTATATATTAAAATCTTACTCTTAAGGAAACCACGCACTAAAATTTCACTAATCATACTTTTATACATTTAAAATAGGGAAATAGAACTACAAAAATTAGATCTCAACCGTGTTTAACCTTTATATTTGAACCTGGAACCCATTGTCTAATGGGTTATAAAGCTCTACATCTTCTATTACAGTGTCAACCATAGATGTGTATTGTTATTTAAAAGTTTAAAAACTTCAGCATTAAGCTCCACCCATAACGACGGAATTTTTCAAAGAATATATTAAAGCTTCTAAATGTTGCATTGTAG
Source organism: Allium cepa (assembly GCA_030765085.1). Taxonomy (NCBI): domain Eukaryota; kingdom Viridiplantae; phylum Streptophyta; class Magnoliopsida; order Asparagales; family Amaryllidaceae; genus Allium; species Allium cepa. The sequence goes on from CM060946.1 coordinate 179,444,303, forward strand.
TTAGTTAAGAGTAGCTAACAATTTGTTTTAAAAGAATGTACAATGAAAATAACAAATGAATAGGCTTACTGATCCTAGCGAACTAGCTGGACTACTACCATTTTCATGCTCGTCTTAGCTTCAGCTTAGGTTAGCTCCCCGTTGAAGTGCTCCGACATGCTTTAACTTTGGTTCTGCTGTTGCAAGCTCTTGCTGTTCATTCAAACTGGTACACCTTTCTCTTTGATGATACTGGCTTTCAACACTTGCGGCAGCATCTTTGCCATTGCACTTGGCTATTGTATTACACCGTCATTATTTATTATTTCCTATATCATATACTATAAGGATTTAAATATGTACACTCAGCTAGCAAAATGCATTATGATCGCAAACCAAATAATTTTCCTGTAAACTCAGCTGGTCTAAATGGCACAGTTATGATGTAAGCTAGGTAGAAAATATTACGAGATCTTATTCCATGATATCAACTAGAGATAGTTTGATAAAGCATACCATCTGATATTGGCAAATGTAATGAGATTTTACGTCATCCCGTTATGTCATCTTGTGGTAATCTGATTACCATTTTTTCTCCGATTGCATATTTGCAAGCACGTTGCAAATTACAGTGATATCAACACCACTGAAGCCTTGAGTATACTTGGCTGGAGTCATCAAGTTAACCTCCTTTGCAATGGGAGACTTTCCGAGACAGGCCTTAAATATATGCAGACAAAAAGCCTCATATGGTATGCTCATTGGCCCTAAAATTACCTTAACATAACATTAAAATAGCCAACAAAGCATCAGACTGTGATAAATTATCAAAGCAATTATAAAAAAAAGATACGCTTGATTTATGTCAGGAGTAGTCTATGATCAATTCGTTGATATATAGCTTAGCACTATAGAGGCCACATTGGACATGCACTAACTCAACCTAGGATCCAATTCCATTAGGGTTGATTCATTGGCTCAAATTTGGTTATTTCTACATATAAAGAACCCCACCGGAACGTAAAATAAGTCACTAGTGCAAAAGATATAATTGACACACACACACGCATGCACACAAAAAAGGATGAAATAAAATAATTAGTATAAGTAAATTAGAATGTGCAAATATTTTCAGTATTTATGTGTGTATGTTTGTGTATGATCCAAAAAACTACACGGTAAGTAACTGACAAAAAGATACTAAGCCCTCTCATCATGGATCCTCCTTGTAAGATGAATATCTTTAGGCATTATGGTAACATACTTGGCATAGATGGCACACATTCTGCTAGCTTCAATTTGTCCTATATGATATGCCACAGCTGTTTCTTAGAGAGCAAGCATAACATGGCTTAGGAAATGCAGATAAATCTGCACCATAATAATTTTATATACAAACCATCATAAACTAACAAGTAACCAATATACTATAATCGTATATGAAAAGCAAGGATGCTGATGATAACCTTGAAGTCCTGAGCAATTTCCCTTACAAGTGTTTAGAAGGGAAGCTTCCCGATCAAAAGCTTTGGATTGTTCTGATACTTAATGAATTTACTACATTACAAAAATGATAGTATTAGAAACCTATACTCAATCATGGCATCAAGTAACACTCAAACATCGTTCCAGATATGTAGTGATGGGATTTCTTCACTCCTCCAGTGTTTGGTGCTGACTTTTTAGCAGCTTTGGTCACAAGTTGCTTCGTTGGTGCTTTTGCACCAGTTGACTTACGAGCAGTTTACTTGCTTTGTACTTACAATTGTTCCTCTGCTACATTTATTTTTATCCAAATGTAAATATGTATGAATACTACCACTCAAGTATGAATAGTGAGTTTACTTTGGAAAAACAATCCTCATGTAGTGTGTGTCGATGTAATTAAATATGATTAAAAAGAAAACAATTCCAATAGTTTGATCACTTAGACAAATAAGGACAGCGTACACTGTCAAAAGAGTATCCCGATGTTGACATGTTACGTAAATATGGTTAGATGGAGGAAGAAACTTCAGTAGATCAGGGCTTTTAGGCCCTTCTCCTTACTATTTATATTATTTCTGTTCTACTGTGTCTTCCACAACTATAGCCAATAAGCAACATAAAAGTAAGTGTGCAGTTTTTTTTTAAAGTGAATGTCAATGTATTCCACCTAAGTGGATGAATAGGTGTGTGATATCACATATCATTTGTTGCAGATAATTGATATATAAACAGTAGTCACACTCAAATCTATATAACAATATACAATAAAATAATAGAAGACCAAATGAAAAGATTAAAGTAAATTATAAGAATTCAAATATTTTATGCATCCTTTATACTTGTTAAAAATCATAAGTTAAAGATCATAGTAAATTTACAAGCTACAAATTCAACTTACCACAACTTAAATTCCAAAGGAAGGTTTCAACAGAATCTATTGTCGTTATAAAAATTACAATATACATAACACTCCATTACAATTTGCACCAGTCCTCATCCAAAAGTTTGCATCACATGAACAAATCCTCACAAAAAATTGCCTATATTAACCACAGACAATAAAAATATAGACTAAAGCATGTTTAATGCATAATTTGTTCAACTGAAGAAGTCATGACCTTCTAACTAGTTGTGCTTCATACAAAAAGTAAGCATCAAGTACAAAGAGAGAAAAATACACAAGTTGAATGCTAATATACAACAAGGATGAAAGATAATGATTTATGGACTCCCACACATCAAACACTTTCTAAACAAAATCAATTCATAATTACGTGACATAACAATCAAATTTCTGGCTGATTCTTTTTGTTAATTTCAAATAAGAACCTATGGGCATGCAAAGTTGAATGCAAGAATCCTTGTGCGAGATAACAACCAAAAATTAATAAAATCCAGAATAAGAATCAATAAAAATCAGTGAATTCTTACCCGATATAGCAATCTAATCAAAGTCAGAGGAGTAATCAATCGAATTAGGTGGCGAAGTTGTGTGTCACGGCAGAATTGGGCGATAGAGTTGCAGAGGAAGGCCAAGTGGGATGCAGTTATGGGACCTTTAGGGAACTGCGAGTAGGTGAAGATGAGATTGGACGTGTTGGAGGGAGTTCAATTTGTAGCGAAAATAATGAGAAAAGCAGGCAATTTGTAGTTAGAAGAGGAAAAAAATAAAAAGGAAATAGTTTAACGCAAAAGAGACAAAATTTTAGACTTTCGCTCGTTTTTTTGCTTTCCACTTCAATGTTTTCAGCTTTTCTCAGCGTTTTTTTTACTTTTATCAAAACTAAAACAGCAATTAGACTTTGAATGCTGAGATATATTGTTGTCTATAACATATTCTTATAGTGAATGTTAGAAAAGATGTTAAAATAATAAAATGGTGCTTTCTCCTTAATATTGAAATTTATATTAAATATGGTTAAAACGAGTTTCTAATGTGAATTTATTGATATAAGACTAGTGTAAAATTGTGATAATGATTAAGAAATAGTTCATGATTTTTAATGGTAAAGAAAGTATGATTTTTGGGATTAAATTGATCTATTATCATGTTTCCATATTTTAGCATAAGCTGAAAAGTGTCTTTTTCAATAAAAAAAAGAAAGGGTCAAATGATCATTAAATTAATGTTTTATTGACTTGTTTCAAAGCTTAGTCGATGAAATTATTTTTAGTATATTCGTATTTATTTTTATGTGTTTTAACCTTGGAGAGAATTTATATCGAAGTTGAGTTAAAATGTGCTTGTTCAAATTCTAATTCGTGGTTTAAAAAAATTAAAAGAGGGTTTTGGGCTTTAATGGATTGGCAGCCCATTTTAACACTTGGAGATAATTTTCTCTAGATCAGTAGATTGATAAATTGTACGTACAATTCTAAAAAGCTGAAACCAAAACTCGTCTTTCTCAAAACCACACAACTCAGAGGAAAAAAACTCATGCCCTAGGTTGAAGAATTGGTCCTTAAAATCAAATAAACTGCAACAAATTCCAGGAAGATTTAGGGTTGTTGTTCAATCCATATTACATCAACTCTCAAATTCGTTTATGCTAATTCTTCATAGTTTTTGAGTTGTGAATTTTTGTTATCAATAAAGTTTTGGAGAAATTTGAGGAAGAAGAAGAGCGCTAGCAAATTAGAGAAGACAAAGTAGAAGAATAACAAGGCTATAAGGTAAGTTATTTTGTAACTCACACAGTCTAATTCTATATCCTTGATTTATTTTTGAAATTGAAATTAAATTGTATGGATTTGGCTGTGAGAACTCTAATGTGCTTGATAGAAATTGAATTTGGGAGATTGTTTGATGTCGTTTGCTGAAAATTGTTTGTGAAAATCGCTGCAGTAAAATAGTGATATATTAGTACATATTATCTAAAATAGCTCAATCTTTTTGCAGAAGGAAGTCCTTTCAGTTAGCTACAAATTCTCTTTTTACTTTATGAAATTCTGCTGTTTAGGGGGTCGAAATTGAGTTGAAACTAATGGTGTAGCTATGTTCTGTGCAATTTTCTTAGTTGAAACCCGATGTTAAAATCACCATAACTTTTGGTTGGTAGATCGAAATTAAGTAAGTTTTTTTTCAATTGAAGGCCACTTTTATAAGGAAGAACTTTTATATTTGTTACTTTTTGTGAGTCTGCGGTTTACTTGGAGAAATTTGGGTTTGTAGAAGAGATAACCTCTATGCCTTGTTTTTTAAAATTTGGTTTGGAACACAGAAATTGTTTTAACCATAACTTTTTCATTTTCAATTAGAATTCAATAATTCTTGAAGTTCTGAAAATAATGGACTATGTGTTATTTCATGTTTTATGTTTTGCATAATTTTGAAGTTTAAATTGTCAAAAAAATTGTTTCTTGTCGCTGGCATGTCAATGAAAAACAATGTTAATATATTTAAATCTAAGAAATTGTCTTTGCCATAACTCTTTCTTACTTAATGGAATTTGTTAGTTCTTGAAGTTCTTGAAATCTTAGACTCTGTGCTACAACATAATTTTTTAAATTTTGTAAAATTTTGAGATTTAGGTCGTCGAAACTGAAGACCTTTAAATTCTAAATTTGAGCTAATGAAATAAATATGTATATCAAAATGGATTTGGAAGAGTAATTAAATATGGTTTTAAAATATGGTTTTGAGAATAATATAACATATGGAAATTTGGGATAACATTGTGAAATTAAGTGAAATCGTGGAATAAATCGGGTTTATGGAATATTCTAATTTAAATGAATATTTAACCTTGTTAAATAACAAATTGTTTTCTACAATAAGACGTGTCAATGTTGGTATAAAGATATACTCACATTCGACCACCCTTAACAAGCCGTATTCTCCGGATTAGTGGATGAAATTACTTGTAATGTTCCTTTCTAAACTTGGCAACACGGTTGGGTCGTTACACATAACATATACACGCCTTTTCTCTTTCCTATCTCGTCCGTTACTCAACAAAATTGCGAGTCATCTTCACCAACCCGTTCCAATTACACGATCTCTTCAACACAGTCTCGCAAATGCAAAGCTCGATTCACCCTATGAAATCACAACCATCATGTCATGTCACAACAAAGAAAATGTCAACCCCTTCAATAGTCAGTTGCACGTCACCATATCATCACCTTCTAATCCCATTCACACTAGAAGTTCAACGCCATGCTCGATTCTACCTGCCATCACCTCTAGCCTCGCCTAATCAAAACCCTAGCTCGACCATGGAATAGTCATGCTCGACCAAGCTACGCCACACCCTCCAATGCCTATGCTAGTTCGAAGCTCTTCCCTGTACAAGACCAACGGATCTGGTTTATTGATTTGTAGTGGAGAAGACATCTGTATTTTGATTTTTGAATAGGAAATGGAAGAGTCGGCAATTTTATTTACTCATTTCTCATGGAACAGTAAAAATGAATAATAAAAGAGAGGATAGTTCTAGATGGTTTAATTATATAATATAGTATTATGATTTATTTAATTTATCAAATAAACCATTGTACATTTCGAGCTTACACGCTCATACGGCGCTTCTGATCGCAACGAGACTCATCGACATATGTCACCTCATTTTTCAGTCCCAATGGTATAAATTTTGTTGCTATCTGAGATAGAACTCCGAGATGATAATTTCATTCTTTTCCAGATCATTTTGGCCATCATATCATTCGGTGTAAAAATAGAATGGTGCTTACAGTCATTTTAGTTCACAACATCAATTTGAATTTAACTGAAGTGGTCTCCATTCCTGATTCAATCATATGCCAAAAGTCAATTTTTTGAGACCTTCAAATAAATTAACGATATATTTAAATCAATAATTTAAATATCTCATCATTAAAAATACTGGTCATTACATTATTTCCTCCTTAAAAGGATTTCGTCCTTGAAATCGCAAGGACAAAATAACACAACCTAACACCCTAACATAAGTAATGGCACAAGAAATCATCACTTATCAACTCATGACAACAACCACTAAAAGCGATCAGAACAAAAGGGAATTGACTTGGAATCAGCATGGAGCTATCATCGTCATCTCTAAGTATAGTCACTGTCAAATTCGAAATCAATGTGGCTAAACCAAACGTCTTAGTTACACACTTATTTCCATAGAAACGGACAATGAAAAGCTAGAGCACTAACTCATTGATCGAAAGGTAAGTCAAATAAATATCTTACATTACCAACTCTCTAAACTATCGACAATGTTTAATATCCTATATATTGACTTTTCTCTCTCGGCTTTTGTCATGGAAAATGTCAACAGCACCTCCTTTGCGTGGCTAGGTCCAGGAAAGAAATCCCAATACAATATAGATATATATACATCTTATATCTGGGGCATTTCGTGTCCAAGGCGTCTCGTTTCCAAGGACAACCGTGCATATATATATATTCCCCAATATAGACTCCAGATGTTACGTACCTCTTTTATAGCAAGAGCATACCATTTAGATGCAAATAAAAATGAATAGGCATCCAAATAGCCAACACTTGCTTCCATGTACCTGAATAAATGCTCAACTAAGAGGATTAAATACAATAGTAACATTATATGTATTTAAACATACTAGATCAAATATATAGCAATCGTTTTAAATAAACATGTTATATCAAATCATAACAATCCCACATGCCTAATAACTATATAAGAAGAATCAATCATGTCCAATCCCAACAGTCAAACATCAAACAGTCATATATTAGATTAAACATCAAAAAGTAACATCTATGCCTATCTTAGCATACAGGGTACTACATTATCTAGTATAAGACACCAAATATGGCATCCAATATGAACTGGTATGAACTGGAAAAAAATAGAAATCTTCCCTAATAAAGAGCCCGAACAAGTGGCCCTCATGCTCTTCTTGATCTTCGATATACTACCACCTTTCCTTTCATTCTATTAAACCTTTACTACTCTTTGCCTTCCTCCTAACCTATTTTATATCACGTATCGTTACTAACAGGCCTAAGAGATCTCGAAGTTTCTGGTAGTATCGATAACATTTATTCAATTTAGTGACAAATTTCCAAATGCCTCTTGTAAGTCCTCCCAAACCCACTATTGAACAATGGGTTTCGGCCACTTACAATATACTTGGCACACAATGGAATAACACTATCCATTTCTACATGTAACTTGACTAATTTCGATGCCTCTCTATCAGACTTAACGAATATAAATCTAGCATTCTTTGTCAATCTATTGACTATGGCTCAAATGCTATCATATTCTCTTCTAGTCCTTGGAATTCCATTGATAAAGTCCACCGAAATCCATTCCCATCTCCATCTAGGAATCTCAAGAAGTTGTAGTAATCACTTGGCTTCTGCTATTTAGCATTTACTAGCTAGTAGTTCATTCATCTTGAAATGAACGCCTAATGTCCTTATTCATTCCTTCCCAATAAAATGTCTACCTCATATTACAATACTTTTTTTTTGTCGACACTATTAGCCAATCTCAAATGAGAGCACTCTCATGATGCCTCATCCCTCAACCTCTTGACATTAGGAAAAAAACAATATCTCATCCTTATGGAGCCAACCGTCTCGGTTGAATACGCACTATATCACCTCTATAGATACTATTTGTTCCTCTAACCAAGCCATGATCTTGGCTAGTTTAGCTTCACACCTCTGACTGGTACCAATTCTCTAAATCCAAGTAGGTTTGATCATCATACTAGCCATCATCTTTGGCCGTAGCTCACATCGAGTTATGAAATCATAACTAGTAATAAACTCAAGCAATGCCCAATCTAGGAATGTCGCTCCCAAACTGGTTTTTCTTCCACTCAAAGCGTCAACAAAAATATTTCGATTACGGGCATATAGGAAATGTCAAGTCGTAGGAGGTTAAGAATTCTAACCATCACTACCGACAAAGTACAATATCCTTCTCGAAGAAAAGTTACTTCAATGATGTGGGATCAGTGAGCAACTCGAACCCCTCTACTAATTGACAGAGCCGACGAATCTCCAAGGCAAATACTACCACTGTTAACTCCGAATCAATAGTCAGATACTTCCTCTTATGGGGTTTTGATTGTCGACCAGCATATGCGACACCTCAACTTTCTGCATCAATACCGCACCTAGTCAAGTACCATATGCATTGCCTTATTCTTACTCGGTATGAGTAACATTGGTGCATCAATCTCTCTATCAGACTCACTAATGTGTATAACAAACCGTAAATTTAAGGTTTTAATAACGTAATTAACTGGAACTTTTTGTAATTTTAAATAATTGAATTTAGAAATAAAAATTTTATATTCGAGATGCGTCTATTAAGACATAGCAAATATCAGATTTTTGTTAGAAAATATGGAAGTTTATTTTATTGTGTAATTCTACTTTAATTTAAATCAGTTAATATTTGATGATAATAAAATATTTTTCAAACCTTAATATTTTTACATAATAAATTTGTAAATCATCTTCTGAGTGAGATTTCATATTTCATTTCGTTGAATCTGGACTACTGTTGCTCCATTTATCTTCATTTCGGTGTTTTAACAGCATTTTCAGTACAGAATATCGACTTTTGATAGGATGGTCATACCACTAATATCTCTATACCGTTTGATCGCCTCGTCATGCTGATCTCTACAGTATATTCAATTGTTAATTTCAGAGTTCAATGTGCAGTGCAATCTGCGAAACGCCTAGTGTATCGGTTCCGTATTTGGATCTGTGCCTTTTCGTCGCTCCCTAAGACAACCAATAGCCATCAGCTTTTATTTTTCTCTGAATTCACCATATATGACTTTCCTTATTGCCCCTACATTCAATACTCTAGTTTGAATACATTTATTTATCGGTTCATTTCTCTTGGTCCTCTTCTCTTTGGTTCATTACCATTCTTCCTCTCTGATTTCGTTTGTTCTTTCATATAAAAAAAAGGGAATGAATCATATATATTTTGTAAATTGCTCCTCTCCCCCTCCTTCATCGTTGCTGCCTTCGCACGCATGTAATCTCAGACAGGCAGCCCTCAACATCTCATTTTCCCATCCCTTCCATTCCTCAACCCAACCGGCCGTCACCACTTCCCAGCCAACAAGCCATGGCCAAAGCCATCACCACCCTACAGCAGCTTCACACGCAAGGCCTTCTTCCATCTCTCCTCACTTCTCCACCTCTCTTCCTTACACCGTTCCACCACCAAACAACCCACCCATAACTAGCCAAAAGACTCCACCCTTTGTTGCTCACCTCTTCCATTGTTATGTGTACGTATGTGTATTTATATATATGAATTTTTTTATACTTTCGTTTGTTAAATATTGATTTAAATTGTATCTAAATATGTATAAAGTTGGTTATATTTTTCCTAAAGCATTCATATATGTATTCTAGGAAGCTTGCATGCCTTCTTTTTCCACCTTTAAGCTCGTTCATCACTTTTCAGTTAAGTACATATATTTGTTTATATCTTATACATCATGTCTACATACATTTGTTTAAATAAATATGTCTGCATATCTTTTGCTTTTACATATCAAGTTTTTGTGTGTGTGTGTGTGTGTGTATGGTCTACATTTATTTATTTAATGAAGCCTACTCTTCTGTTTGGCTAGTATATATTTTATATAAAGTTATAGTATATACATAAAGTTATATCTGTATTATCTTATGTATATGTTAGTTGTATACATATAAAGTTACGGCAGCTGTATATATATTAGTCCATATGCAAAGTACATGAGTTTGGGTTTATATATAATTATATATAATTATATATATAGATTTTATTCATATGTGTTTAAGTATAATTATCACATGTTAAGTGTTATACTATATATGTTTTATATATTAGTTTATATATATATCCTTTTAGATTTATGTATAAGTTTATATTGTCTGTTTACAGTAATGATTTCATGTGTTATTCGTATAACATATATTTCATGTATTAGATATATATATATATATTGATTTTTAGTGTCAATTTAAAATAAGATATATATAAGATTGATTTTTATATATGTTTAAGTTTAAATATTGATTTGAAAATAATATATATGTGATGTCCCGGAAATTTGGGCAATATTTATTTAATAATTTCATTTATAATTTAGTTTAAAATGTGAAATGCTGATTTAATAATCCAGTTCAAACATAATTTTCTTTTGAAATTTATAATTATTTTGTTAATAAATGATATTCTTTTTGAAAATTTATAATAATTGATTTTGAGAATCTTATTGTTTTAAAATGTTGAAAATATTTTAAATGATAAAATTTCCTTTCTAAATTGATTTAAAAATATTTATTTACATTGTAAATAGGAGTTTTGATTTTAAATTTTAATTTTTAATTTAATAAAGGATCTTTTCAAATTTATAATATATATATAGGTGTATAATTTATGGATTGATTAAACTAAAATGAAATTAGTATTGAACCTTTCATAAGTCAATTTTATAAATCTATCTTGTATTTTGAGAAAGTAATCATAGTAAATATTTTGTTATAAATATATATAGTTAAGAATTGTATTTTTATAATAAAGTTTATTTTGTTTGTTTTGAAATAAATTTAGTTTATTTTTGATTTGAATCTTTTGAATAAAATATAATTCAACATTTTTTTTTCTTTTCTTTTTAAAAAGGTTTCTCTTTTGAAATTTGTTTTAAAATAATTCTTGAAATATTCAAACAAATATTTGTATATGTTTGGATAATTCATTTGTAAAGACTAAATACATTTGAAACATATAAAAACATCTTAAGTTATATTAGAAATAGTTTTATCTTTAATTAACACAATTGTAAAACAAAGAAATTTATTTTATATTAAACTCTTACATGTGTTAAGTTTCATGTTTTAAGTAGACACTTGTAATTTATTTTCATACTTAAGCAACAAGTGGCATTTCTAAATCAATTTTGAATAAAAACTTTAACAAATCTCTTTTGTTCAAACATCTTATTTTCTATACTAAATTAAAATTCAGATCTATTGAAACTGAAATCAACTTCACTCAAATATTCCACAACCCAAACCAAATCCATACTCTGCAAATCATATTCAATTAGATCTGCAATCAAAAGTTTATACCCTGCAAATGAATTTTCATCTGCATCTTCTGTAACCTGAAATAATGAAATCCAAATTCCCAAATCTGCATACTTTTTAAACCTGCAATCAAAATGTCTTCAACCTGTGGAATATAAACTGCAACCTGTAAGGTTTATGCAAGCAAGATAAAAAGGGGTCTGCATGCAAATTCCAAAGCCTGAATCAACATGTATTGTAACCAAATCATCAAATGCAAATTCAAATAGGCCTGCAAGCATCAAGATTAATACCATCTTCAAGTGAAGCAAGCACAGATTCAATCATGCAAGAAGAATTCAGGCTGCAGGGATGAATTCATCTGGATTGCTCTCTGTCTGTTTCCATTTTTAAAGGTGAGTAAATCTATGGTTTAAAAACAGTTCTTCATTTAATAATAAAAAAATAAATAAATCAAGCTATCAAGATTTACAGAAACTAAGGTTAATTCCAAATGCCTTCAAATAAGAACTGTAAATCAGGGATAACTAAAGACTGTTCTGTTTCTTTTAATAAGTAACCTTAAAATTTTATAGGACGTACTAAATTTATCTTTGCATAAGTATTGATAGAACTGAGTATGTCTTGATTTTTGTATGATGGATGCTCTGTGTTTTTCTGGAATATGCAGGAATGTGTAGTGTAATTTGTTTAACAGTCATTCTTATGTTGTTAATAGAATTTAATTACAAAACCATTTCTTTATGTCTGAATCTTGCTTTGGAATTACTGTGTAAACAAATGGTGTTGTTTAACATAGATGTAGGTTTGTAAAATTTTTAAAAATATATATATATGTAAAATCTGTTACTGTTGAAAATAAGAAACAAAGGAAATGGTTTCAAGGAGTAAGTTGTCAACATCTTAAAATTATTAAAACTAGTTAAAGCTTTAATGCATGTTTAAACATGGATATCAAAACATGATTATTAAAAACAAGCATCAGTCTTAAAGCTTCTGTGGGGTTAGTTATTTAGGACTATGCAGTAAAATTTGGTGTATTGGGGATATCAAATCATAAGTTAAATTTTGGAACTTGGAGGTTGATTGATGACTGAAGAGAGTGGAAAGAATGAAGGGAAGAGGGTCAAAGAATGGTCATTAACAGGTTTGGCATGTTTGGTGAAGCTTCCTTTCAGGCTGTTAATTTGCTTGATTCAAATTTTCAAGCAACAAAGGATTTTTGTTGAGGGTTATGTCAATTTGAGGAATGGATGGTGTATTGGAGAGGATGTGGAGGTAATCTGGAAAGCCACCGGAGCAGTGGTCGCATCTGCACAGAGTTTGGTTAACTCTGGTGAACTTGGGGTTGTGCAGGTTTTGGGTGACTCGAGTCACTCCCGGGTAGATTGTATTTTGACTCGAAGTGGGAGAGGTTTTAACCCGAAGTACTTTAGTCAGGGTCTCGAGTTAGTTGTGCAGAGAAACCTGAGTGTTGTTTTCTTTTTAAAAATCTGGATACTCATATTTTTTTTTAAAAAGCTGTGATTAAATTCAAGTATGGTTTGAATTAAACTTAAGTAGGCTTAAGAATTCAAAAGTTTAAATGATGAATTCAAATTTAAGTAGGGTTTAAATTCAAATCTGGAAACTGTGTAAATTTTAGTTTTCAAGTTTGAATCCAGATTTTTTCTGTTTAAACAGTTTTGTCTCTTTTAAAATTTTTTTTTAGGGAATTAAATGTTTAAACAAGATTCAAATTTAGGTGAAATTTGAATTGAGATCAGGAGTACTTTTATTCAAAGTTTAAAAATGCAAATTTTAAATATTAAGCAAGATTTGAATTTGGTTTTGAAATCAAATCTTAAGTATGATTTCAGTTACTATAGAAAACTGTTTGAATTCAAGCAGTTTTGAAAAGTTTTAAATTTTGACAGAAATGTATTAAGCAGAATTTAAATTTGAATCTGATTTCCAATTAAGATTTAAATTTAAAAGAATTCTTTCTTTCAAGTATTGAAATAAAATGATGATATGTTTAACTTTAAATGGAAAAGTTAAATAATTTATTTATTTTCAAATGTTTGATTTCTTAGTAAAATCAAGTAATATTGATTTTTTAACTTTTCTTATATAGTAAACATTTGAAATCTTAAATTTAAAATGAAAGTTGAATTAAATTTTAGAAATGTATTATTTAAATACATTTTGAATATTAATTAAGTTATAAATAAGTAAATAAATTATTTTGGGAAATAATTAAGAATTTACTTATTTATTTGATTTTAAATAATAACTTGAATTAATTTATAACTAAAGATGATTAATGAATAATTAATTTAAGGAAATTTTCTTAAGTAAGAAATTAATGAAATGTTGTTAATTATCTAAGGATAATTAATAATTAATTAATGTAATTAATTTTGATGGATTAATTAGATTAATTATTTTAAGAAAATCAATTGTAATTTGTTAAGTAATTACTTTATAAAAGTAATTAAGGGATTAATTACATATTGTAATTAATTCTGATAATGTATTTTGTTAAATTAATTAATTTAGTTTAATTAATTTAAGAATAATTTAATAATTAAATGATAATAATTACTTAATGTAATTTATGGAGCAGGATTTCTTAGAGAAGTTTTAATTGATAATTACTGGAATGTAATTAAGGAAAGGTGATTTATTTAAAAGTAATTTGGATAATTACTTTTGTAATTAATCAAGGATAAATTAAGATAGATAATTAATTATTGGATAATTAATTTATAAATGAGTAATTAAGGTAGTTAATTACTGGATTTAAATATTAATCAAGGTGATTAATAATTGTAATTAATTTAATTGAGTAATTAATTTAAATATTAATTAGAGATCATTAATTAATTAATGATGTAATTAAGAATTGTTTAATTAAGAATTAATTAATTAATTAAGTGATTAATTAATTGTAATTAATTAAGGGTAAATGTAATTAATTATAGTTAATTAATTAAGTAATTAAATGTTAATTACTTATGATTAAGGTTAATTAATTTTATGGAATTAATTTAAGACTAATTACTTATTGTAATTAGTGAATGATTAATCAGAGATGTTTAATCAAGTTTAATACTTAATGATTAATTAACTAGGTTGATTAATCAATATATTTATAAGCAGGATTTATAGGTGAGTAATTAATTTAATTTATTTTAAATTAATTAAGGTTAGTTGTAATTAATTTAATTCATTTTAAATTAATTATAAATGATGGATAATATATCATTGTTTATGGATGATATTGATATACCTTTGGATGGTTGTGATCTCAGAAATGAGATGAGTAGTATCTATAGGATATGGATGCTTAGTTATAGTATGATGGATTATTTGGTTGTGATGATTGTTGTTGTGATGTTTGACTGTTGTGATGATTATCTGTTATGATAATGTTATGGGTTATCTGCTATGATGATATATGTAGTTTATCTATCTGTGTGAAATAGATAAAAATAAAATGAGTTAATTGTTTAAAACCTTTAAGTATAACTTGGACATTAAAATGGCGTTTGGTTTCGGTGAGACCGGGATCGGGTTTCCATATTTGGATATCCGAAAACCACATCGATTCCAATTAAACGTTAGGTCGTTAATCCAAGTGGAGCAAGTGAAGACTCGAGGTGTAAGGGCTATACGTCAGTATAACTCTGTGGGTGATTCCGTAATGAGTTTGACGGAATAGTACTTATAGATTCGAGATGGTGATTTAGAGTGCAAGGGTTATTGTCGTTAACTCTGAGGGTGATTCCAATACGAGTGTAACGAGATAATGCCTTCGGTTTCGTTCGAACCCGGAACGAACTTGTATGGATTGAATGCTTTCAGAACATCGTCAGGTGGACGATGAGCATTCTAAGATAGATGTGTTCTTTAAAGGTAATCGCAGCCTCAAGCCTCATCAACCGGGAATGGCTAAAACAGGGGAGGTGCAGCAAGGCTTCGTGGGTCGCGCCCACTGGAGGGCAAGATACATCCCTGTCTAGAGGTCCCTTTATATTTCGGCTGTGTGGACGGTTTTTGAGCTCCAACCGTCGGGGTGGTCTTGTTCGGAACTATTCAGTAAGGAATGGGTCCGGCCTTGTGTTGCAGGGGATGAAGGGAGTAATCCTCGGTACTGTGATCTAGGCCACGTACTGTGATGGGCGGTACCCCAGTAGCCCTGCCATTGATGGAAACCCATTTTCCCTACGAGACCCTACGGTTTTGTTTGTATTACCCACTTTTGTGGCTAGTAGCTGGAATTTAATCATGTAACAATTTCGGCTATTTCTTATTTATTTGAAAACCCTAGACACTATTATAATATCACTGGATTTCCTATCAAATGTTTTGGTTAGCGTAAGGTAAAAACTTTTCCATGTTTATGTGTGGGAAGTCTTACGTGATACCTTTTGTTTTCAAAGGATTTTCTAAAGTTAAGCAACTTTTAAACTAT
This sequence comes from Allium cepa, assembly GCA_030765085.1. Taxonomy (NCBI): domain Eukaryota; kingdom Viridiplantae; phylum Streptophyta; class Magnoliopsida; order Asparagales; family Amaryllidaceae; genus Allium; species Allium cepa. The sequence goes on from CM060946.1 coordinate 179,460,262, forward strand.
TTACTCACACCAGACCCCCGTCTGACCCGAGTGTTTATTTTCTGTTTTATTAAACTCTTGGGTACTCATATTATGTATGAGTAGTCAAGTGATTCAGGATTGCTTTGACGAGTTATGGAGGAGCAAATGGAGCAGGAGGCTTCTGCGTTGTAGTTATCTATTTTCCGCTGTGTTGGTATCTCTGAGTCATCTCTCTGAGTTGTATCTTGTACTGTTTAGAGATGTATAACTAGACAGGTGTTTATAACTGTCTAGTATGTGTTGTATTGGCTGTAAAACTCTGATGTATATGATACTATGTAAAGTATTTATGTGATATATTATATTTGATTCGTTCCGCTGTGAGATTCTGATGTTGTTTGTGTTCTTCTTTCTCTTTCTTTTCTTCTTCTATCCCTTTCTTTCTTCTTAGCGATGCAATTTCCTGGAGTTTGGAAGTTGGGTCGTTACAACGTGGTATCAGAGCAGTAGGTTGAGTGAATACCTAGGCTCTGTAGTGGTGTCTTTCTTGAGAGAGCGTACTTGTAATTTTAAATATAAATATATTTAATTCTACCTATCTGTTGGGTTACCTGTTCAGGTTTTCCAATATAAGTAATAAAGGTAGATAGGGTAGTGGTGTGTGTAACACAACTACCAATGGTTGGAGTTCTGAGTGTTTGAGCTGGGAAGTGATCTGCTAGGGCAGTGTTGGGCATCTTGAGTAGTTTGGCAGTTTGGTGTGAAGGATTTTTCTGATCTCTGGGGGAGAATCTTTTCAAGATTGGAGTGTATCTTTGGATTTTAAGCTTGATTTCACTCGTGTGAGTGGATTTTTCTTGAGTACTGAAGCCAGCAATGGTATTTTGGTAACCATAGGAAGGAGTTCTGTCTGTATTTGAGTATGAGACTCAGTTTGGCAGAGTATTTTGTGCTTGGTTTGAAGGCGAGTTTCCTGAGGGATATCTATCTTTTGAAGGCTCTTTTGTGGAAGTGGCAGGTGTAGCTTTGAGATTCGATGAGTTTTTGGGTAAGAAAGTTTTTGGCAGCAGTAGCAGCAATGAGTGGCCTGTCTCTTCGATGGTTCTGAAGTTTCTGTGATCTTTTGCCTGTAGGCCGGGCAGATGGTGAAGCTTGTCCATTTCTTCTGAAAGCTCAGCTGGGTGTGATGTTTGTGGTTGAAGGCGGACCACTAGTTTCTCTTTGATTTGAAGGCTTTAGCTGTTCTGTTTGTTGAAGAGAGAATGATCTGAACTGAGTAGAATCGCAAAAGTGACTTGCGATGATCCGGAAGTTTTCTGAGTAACCTTTGTTTAGATTGAAGCATCTCTAGAAGATGTTTGAGTTATCGAAGTGGTTTGATATTTTCTGGATGTCTTCGAAGGAGTTAAGTTTTGCATCCGCATCAGGAGATTGAGTTCTGTTTCGACTTGGTTTTTTGAGATTTTATGGGATTTGATGAACAATGTTTTCGGGGTAAGTTGATCAAGTTTATACCTGTGTTCGTCAACAGCATTCTCAAATCAGAGTTGCGCAGTGGAAGCATGGTGGCAGCTATTCCAGAATAGGAGCACCCGATTCTTTGGGGATTTGTGTTTTGTCTTGGATCAGAGGATTTCTACGGGAAATTCATTTTTATCTGGAGATTTGGATGTCTTGGGAATCTGTTTTGTTTTCCGAATAAGTGTAGTTTGTCTGAAGTCTTCTGATATTTGTAGCAGAGTTTGTGTGATGGATTGGATTGATCTAGAAGTTGGAGGCAGCCCAAGATCGACAGGAAAGATTTGTGGATAAGAGATTGGACCTTTCTGTTTTTCTCAAAGGTTAAGTGATTGATCTACAGGATTGGATTGCCAGTTTGGATAACTGGGATGCGATGAGTTTCACGTATCTCTGAGGGAATACGTGTATGATCTATCTCTGGTTGTGGAACCAGCAGTTCTGGAGTTTTGGTTGTTGAGTCAGACTCGTTTGTAGTCTGATATCTTGTCTAGTGTTATAGATATAGTTGTATAAAAGTTTTGGAGCTTCTTAGTATTGATTGTTTGGATTCTCTAGAGCGAGTATTCCGGTATATATATATATTCGGGGAAACTCGATAGAATTTTATTCAGAATTTGTCTGGATAATTAGGTTTGTTTGATTGGTTGAATTGGTTGTTTTGATTGTTAGCATATGTTTGATATATGCTTGTGTTAAGTAAAATCTTTAAGGAGATTATTAAATTACCTTTGCTTTTAAATTTCGGGGACGAAATTCTTTTAAGGGGGGAGGAATGTGATGTCCCGGAAATTTGGGCAATATTTATTTAATAATTTCATTTATAATTTAGTTTAAAATGTGAAATGCTGATTTAATAATCCAGTTCAAACATAATTTTCTTTTGAAATTTATAATTATTTTGTTAATAAATGATATTCTTTTTGAAAATTTATAATAATTGATTTTGAGAATCTTATTGTTTTAAAATGTTGAAAATATTTTAAATGATAAAATTTCCTTTCTAAATTGATTTAAAAATATTTATTTACATTGTAAATAGGAGTTTTGATTTTAAATTTTAATTTTAAATTTAATAAAGGATCTTTTCAAATTTATAATATATATATAGGTGTATAATTTATGGATTGATTAAACTAAAATGAAATTAGTATTGAACCTTTCATAAGTCAATTTTATAAATCTATCTTGTATTTTGAGAAAGTAATCATAGTAAATATTTTGTTATAAATATATATAGTTAAGAATTGTATTTTTATAATAAAGTTTATTTTGTTTGTTTTGAAATAAATTTAGTTTATTTTTGATTTGAATCTTTTGAATAAAATATAATTCAACATTTTTTTTTCTTTTCTTTTTAAAAAGGTTTCTCTTTTGAAATTTGTTTTAAAATAATTCTTGAAATATTCAAACAAATATTTGTATATGTTTGGATAATTCATTTGTAAAGACTAAATACATTTGAAACATATAAAAACATCTTAAGTTATATTAGAAATAGTTTTATCTTTAATTAACACAATTGTAAAACAAAGAAATTTATTTTATATTAAACTCTTACATGTGTTAAGTTTCATGTTTTAAGTAGACACTTGTAATTTATTTTCATACTTAAGCAACAAGTGGCATTTCTAAATCAATTTTGAATAAAAACTTTAACAAATCTCTTTTGTTCAAACATCTTATTTTCTATACTAAATTAAAATTCAGATCTATTGAAACTGAAATCAACTTCACTCAAATATTCCACAACCCAAACCAAATCCATACTCTGCAAATCATATTCAATTAGATCTGCAATCAAAAGTTTATACCCTGCAAATGAATTTTCATCTGCATCTTCTGTAACCTGAAATAATGAAATCCAAATTCCCAAATCTGCATACTTTTTAAACCTGCAATCAAAATGTCTTCAACCTGTGGAATATAAACTGCAACCTGTAAGGTTTATGCAAGCAAGATAAAAAGGGGTCTGCATGCAAATTCCAAAGCCTGAATCAACATGTATTGTAACCAAATCATCAAATGCAAATTCAAATAGGCCTGCAAGCATCAAGATTAATACCATCTTCAAGTGAAGCAAGCACAGATTCAATCATGCAAGAAGAATTCAGGCTGCAGGGATGAATTCATCTGGATTGCTCTCTGTCTGTTTCCATTTTTAAAGGTGAGTAAATCTATGGTTTAAAAACAGTTCTTCATTTAATAATAAAAAAATAAATAAATCAAGCTATCAAGATTTACAGAAACTAAGGTTAATTCCAAATGCCTTCAAATAAGAACTGTAAATCAGGGATAACTAAAGACTGTTCTGTTTCTTTTAATAAGTAACCTTAAAATTTTATAGGACGTACTAAATTTATCTTTGCATAAGTATTGATAGAACTGAGTATGTCTTGATTTTTGTATGATGGATGCTCTGTGTTTTTCTGGAATATGCAGGAATGTGTAGTGTAATTTGTTTAACAGTCATTCTTATGTTGTTAATAGAATTTAATTACAAAACCATTTCTTTATGTCTGAATCTTGCTTTGGAATTACTGTGTAAACAAATGGTGTTGTTTAACATAGATGTAGGTTTGTAAAATTTTTAAAAATATATATATATGTAAAATCTGTTACTGTTGAAAATAAGAAACAAAGGAAATGGTTTCAAGGAGTAAGTTGTCAACATCTTAAAATTATTAAAACTAGTTAAAGCTTTAATGCATGTTTAAACATGGATATCAAAACATGATTATTAAAAACAAGCATCAGTCTTAAAGCTTCTGTGGGGTTAGTTATTTAGGACTATGCAGTAAAATTTGGTGTATTGGGGATATCAAATCATAAGTTAAATTTTGGAACTTGGAGGTTGATTGATGACTGAAGAGAGTGGAAAGAATGAAGGGAAGAGGGTCAAAGAATGGTCATTAACAGGTTTGGCATGTTTGGTGAAGCTTCCTTTCAGGCTGTTAATTTGCTTGATTCAAATTTTCAAGCAACAAAGGATTTTTGTTGAGGGTTATGTCAATTTGAGGAATGGATGGTGTATTGGAGAGGATGTGGAGGTAATCTGGAAAGCCACCGGAGCAGTGGTCGCATCTGCACAGAGTTTGGTTAACTCTGGTGAACTTGGGGTTGTGCAGGTTTTGGGTGACTCGAGTCACTCCCGGGTAGATTGTATTTTGACTCGAAGTGGGAGAGGTTTTAACCCGAAGTACTTTAGTCAGGGTCTCGAGTTAGTTGTGCAGAGAAACCTGAGTGTTGTTTTCTTTTTAAAAATCTGGATACTCATATTTTTTTTTAAAAAGCTGTGATTAAATTCAAGTATGGTTTGAATTAAACTTAAGTAGGCTTAAGAATTCAAAAGTTTAAATGATGAATTCAAATTTAAGTAGGGTTTAAATTCAAATCTGGAAACTGTGTAAATTTTAGTTTTCAAGTTTGAATCCAGATTTTTTCTGTTTAAACAGTTTTGTCTCTTTTAAAATTTTTTTTTAGGGAATTAAATGTTTAAACAAGATTCAAATTTAGGTGAAATTTGAATTGAGATCAGGAGTACTTTTATTCAAAGTTTAAAAATGCAAATTTTAAATATTAAGCAAGATTTGAATTTGGTTTTGAAATCAAATCTTAAGTATGATTTCAGTTACTATAGAAAACTGTTTGAATTCAAGCAGTTTTGAAAAGTTTTAAATTTTGACAGAAATGTATTAAGCAGAATTTAAATTTGAATCTGATTTCCAATTAAGATTTAAATTTAAAAGAATTCTTTCTTTCAAGTATTGAAATAAAATGATGATATGTTTAACTTTAAATGGAAAAGTTAAATAATTTATTTATTTTCAAATGTTTGATTTCTTAGTAAAATCAAGTAATATTGATTTTTTAACTTTTCTTATATAGTAAACATTTGAAATCTTAAATTTAAAATGAAAGTTGAATTAAATTTTAGAAATGTATTATTTAAATACATTTTGAATATTAATTAAGTTATAAATAAGTAAATAAATTATTTTGGGAAATAATTAAGAATTTACTTATTTATTTGATTTTAAATAATAACTTGAATTAATTTATAACTAAAGATGATTAATGAATAATTAATTTAAGGAAATTTTCTTAAGTAAGAAATTAATGAAATGTTGTTAATTATCTAAGGATAATTAATAATTAATTAATGTAATTAATTTTGATGGATTAATTAGATTAATTATTTTAAGAAAATCAATTGTAATTTGTTAAGTAATTACTTTATAAAAGTAATTAAGGGATTAATTACATATTGTAATTAATTCTGATAATGTATTTTGTTAAATTAATTAATTTAGTTTAATTAATTTAAGAATAATTTAATAATTAAATGATAATAATTACTTAATGTAATTTATGGAGCAGGATTTCTTAGAGAAGTTTTAATTGATAATTACTGGAATGTAATTAAGGAAAGGTGATTTATTTAAAAGTAATTTGGATAATTACTTTTGTAATTAATCAAGGATAAATTAAGATAGATAATTAATTATTGGATAATTAATTTATAAATGAGTAATTAAGGTAGTTAATTACTGGATTTAAATATTAATCAAGGTGATTAATAATTGTAATCAATTTAATTGAGTAATTAATTTAAATATTAATTAGAGATCATTAATTAATTAATGATGTAATTAAGAATTGTTTAATTAAGAATTAATTAATTAATTAAGTGATTAATTAATTGTAATTAATTAAGGGTAAATGTAATTAATTATAGTTAATTAATTAAGTAATTAAATGTTAATTACTTATGATTAAGGTTAATTAATTTTATGGAATTAATTTAAGACTAATTACTTATTGTAATTAGTGAATGATTAATCAGAGATGTTTAATCAAGTTTAATACTTAATGATTAATTAACTAGGTTGATTAATCAATATATTTATAAGCAGGATTTATAGGTGAGTAATTAATTTAATTTATTTTAAATTAATTAAGGTTAGTTGTAATTAATTTAATTCATTTTAAATTAATTATAAATGATGGATAATATATCATTGTTTATGGATGATATTGATATACCTTTGGATGGTTGTGATCTCAGAAATGAGATGAGTAGTATCTATAGGATATGGATGCTTAGTTATAGTATGATGGATTATTTGGTTGTGATGATTGTTGTTGTGATGTTTGACTGTTGTGATGATTATCTGTTATGATAATGTTATGGGTTATCTGCTATGATGATATATGTAGTTTATCTATCTGTGTGAAATAGATAAAAATAAAATGAGTTAATTGTTTAAAACCTTTAAGTATAACTTGGACATTAAAATGGCGTTTGGTTTCGGTGAGACCGGGATCGGGTTTCCATATTTGGATATCCGAAAACCACATCGATTCCAATTAAACGTTAGGTCGTTAATCCAAGTGGAGCAAGTGAAGACTCGAGGTGTAAGGGCTATACGTCAGTATAACTCTGTGGGTGATTCCGTAATGAGTTTGACGGAATAGTACTTATAGATTCGAGATGGTGATTTAGAGTGCAAGGGTTATTGTCGTTAACTCTGAGGGTGATTCCAATACGAGTGTAACGAGATAATGCCTTCGGTTTCGTTCGAACCCGGAACGAACTTGTATGGATTGAATGCTTTCAGAACATCGTCAGGTGGACGATGAGCATTCTAAGATAGATGTGTTCTTTAAAGGTAATCGCAGCCTCAAGCCTCATCAACCGGGAATGGCTAAAACAGGGGAGGTGCAGCAAGGCTTCGTGGGTCGCGCCCACTGGAGGGCAAGATACATCCCTGTCTAGAGGTCCCTTTATATTTCGGCTGTGTGGACGGTTTTTGAGCTCCAACCGTCGGGGTGGTCTTGTTCGGAACTATTCAGTAAGGAATGGGTCCGGCCTTGTGTTGCAGGGGATGAAGGGAGTAATCCTCGGTACTGTGATCTAGGCCACGTACTGTGATGGGCGGTACCCCAGTAGCCCTGCCATTGATGGAAACCCATTTTCCCTACGAGACCCTACGGTTTTGTTTGTATTACCCACTTTTGTGGCTAGTAGCTGGAATTTAATCATGTAACAATTTCGGCTATTTCTTATTTATTTGAAAACCCTAGACACTATTATAATATCACTGGATTTCCTATCAAATGTTTTGGTTAGCGTAAGGTAAAAACTTTTCCATGTTTATGTGTGGGAAGTCTTACGTGATACCTTTTGTTTTCAAAGGATTTTCTAAAGTTAAGCAACTTTTAAACTATTTACTCACACCAGACCCCCGTCTGACCCGAGTGTTTATTTTCTGTTTTATTAAACTCTTGGGTACTCATATTATGTATGAGTAGTCAAGTGATTCAGGATTGCTTTGACGAGTTATGGAGGAGCAAATGGAGCAGGAGGCTTCTGCGTTGTAGTTATCTATTTTCCGCTGTGTTGGTATCTCTGAGTCATCTCTCTGAGTTGTATCTTGTACTGTTTAGAGATGTATAACTAGACAGGTGTTTATAACTGTCTAGTATGTGTTGTATTGGCTGTAAAACTCTGATGTATATGATACTATGTAAAGTATTTATGTGATATATTATATTTGATTCGTTCCGCTGTGAGATTCTGATGTTGTTTGTGTTCTTCTTTCTCTTTCTTTTCTTCTTCTATCCCTTTCTTTCTTCTTAGCGATGCAATTTCCTGGAGTTTGGAAGTTGGGTCGTTACAATATATATATATATATATATATATATATATATATATTGTTTTAAAGTATAACTTGTATGTAAGTTTTCTATACATGTTTGTACATTAGTTTATATCTATAAGCATATATATATTTATATACATACAAGTTCACTTGAGTTTGAGTAATATATATATTTATATATAAAGATTTTTTTTATAGATGTTAAAGCTAAATATTGATTTTGAAAAAAATATTATAAAGATTTTGTTTTATCTTATTTTAATATGTGTTAATATTAGACTTTAAAATTTTACATATATTTGTTCTCGTCGATTCCTATTATTAGCTATGTTCGTCGAATTCGTGCCAATCTTGCTTCATTTTGGAGTTCATGCTTGGATTCGTAACTCATTTCATGGTTGAATTTCTCTAGCCTCGAAAGGGTGAGCAATCACTCACGATTAACATTATTATATTTATTAAATTTGATTTCATTTGAAACGACAATTGAAATATGTTGTTGCTAGTTATTTAATTGTTATATATGATACGCCATTATCTATAACTATTCACCTGTGAGATATGACATCATATCTTGTTGTATATATTTTATTTATCACCGATGATATATGTCTGTTGATGATATGTTATATTATGATCATATTTGTTCCCACTCTACAAGATCCCTGTTAGTTTAGAATTCCATATGGGTTGAAATGATGCATATCTGAACGATCTTGTCGAATAGAAGAAAATCGTTATGGATAAAAATAATAAACCCAAATAATTTTCATTTAATTGAATTTTGGGATTGTGGGTTGAAATGACATATACCGTAGATATTTAAATTACGGATTGAAATAATAAATATCCATATCACTTGACTATAGATAGAAAATTATATACAGACACCATTAGCCTATATATATATATATATATATATATATATATATATATACTGAAAATGATTTCCAAGGTTTTGAAAGGAAATATATGGTTTTAATAAATATTGATTTTAAGATATTGTATATATAAATGTTATTTTATAAAATTTTAAATTTTAGACTGTTTAAAATTTTATGTTTGGAAATTTTAAAGCAATAAGTTAGTTTGGATATTATAAATTTCAAGATTTTACTTATAATTTTATTATTTTCAAAACATATAAAATAAGTTTTAGTATAAAATAGATTTAATTATATGATTTAATTTAATAAAATTTAATTTAATGAGTATACATTATGCTTAAGTTTTTATTTAACATTATATTTTTTAATAGATTTTTATAATAATTTTTATAAATTAAGGTTGGAAAGATAAATAGAAATTGATTTGAAATTTTATTTGTTTAAGGATTATAATTAAATAAAAATAAATTTAAAACTTATTTAATTTAAGATTCTAATGACATGATTTATAACTTGATTTTGATTTAAGGTGAATAATGAATGTTTTCAAATTTAAATAAATTTAAATCGGTGTTTTTAGTCTTATCTAAATTTGTAGTTTGAAATTTTATTTAAATGATTATTGGATTGATTAAATAATGGTAAAGTAGGATATGAAAATAAATGAAATTTTAAAATTGAGTTATTGTAAAGGTTTGAATATTTAAACTTTGAAGTCTATTGAAATCGAGATGATTTGATTTGTAGTTCAAATCTATTTTTGAAATCGATATGAATTAAAATTGGTTTATTGAAATTTGAATTGAATTGAAATCAATGAATTGAGATTGAATTAAATTGGATATTTGGAATTCGAGTTGATCTAAATCGATTTGTGAAATTTAAGGAAACTATTTTAATTAAATAAATTATTTTTAATATATATAAGCTATTTAATATAAACTATTTTAATATATTAATTATTTTAAGATAAACTAATTTAACTTATAACTATTTTAATATACTAATTATTTTATTATATAGATTATTTTAATATAAACTATTTTAGTATACTAATTATTTTAATATGAACAAATTTAAATTATAACTATTTTAATATGCCAATTATTTTATTATATAAACTATTTTATTTTTTTATACCATTTTCTATATCTAAACTGTTTAAGTGGGAAGTAATATGATTTCAATGTGCATGAACTTCAAAGTTATGTTTTCAAAGTATTATGATTTCAAAGTGTTATGATTTCCAAAGTGTTATGGTTTAAAAGGTTTATAATTTCGAAGAAATTATAATTTTGGAAAATGTTATGATTTTGGAAATGAATATTATTTTAAGCGAGTAATGGTCTCGAATTGATATGGTTGTGAAATAGATATGATATTTTAAAATGACCACGGTGTTATAATAACATTAGGTTGTTAAAGAGATTGGGATCAGAATGTCATACTCTCCGCCAATTTCGAAAACCACTTTAAAAACTGTATATGTGGTGGAGATTCCATAAAGAAGTAGTGTAACGACCCTGAAATATTAAATGGTTATAATAACGTAATTAACAGGAATTTTTGTGAAATTTTAATAATTGAATTTTGAAATAAAAATTTGATATTTGGAATACGTCTTCTTAAACATAGCAAATGGTAAATTTTCTTCAGATAATTTGGAATTTAATTTTATTATGTAATTTTATTTAAATTTAAATCGGTTAAATTTGATAATAATATACCTCAAACCAAAATATTTTCACATAATAAATTTGTAAATCATTTTCTGAGCGAGACATCATATTTCATCTTGCAAAATTTGGACTACTATTGTTCCGTTTATCTTATTTTCGGCAAATTAGCAGCATTTTCTGTACCGATTATCGACTTTTGATAAGATAATCATACTACTGGTATATGTATACCGTTTTGATCGTCTCGTCGTGCTGTTCTCCGGAGTATATTCATATTTGTGTTTCAGGGTCTGGTACGCGGCAAAATCAGTACAACATTTTCACATCAAATCCTTTTTGCTTCCTTTATCTTTGCAATTTCCAACCGTGTAAAATCAATAGTAATATGCTTTTATAAACTCCTAAATTCAATGTTATGGCTGTCACTCTTTCTAATTTTAACTTTTGGCTTTTTGTTTCCCAATGTCGAACATTATTTGCGGGTTCACATATTGTTTGGTCTCATGTTCATTGGGAAATAAAAAATAAAAAAAAGTGTTGCCAGCACCCTCTCTCCTCTTGTTCTTCTTTCCTCTAGCCCCTCTCCTTGCTTTCTTCTTCTTTGTTTCCCTTCCTTCTCCATGCCAACCCACATCTCTCAACCCCTCTCCAAGCAATGGACGTAAACCCACCAATCCAAGCACCTCAACCGCCTACACCCAAGGAACCACCACCGTCTGTCCCATTGACCTCGGACTTCCACACTCGAGCGACCACTTCCCTCATCCTTTAACCTCACCGAAGAAACCCACCGTCACGACTAGCCAAACTACGCCAACCCCAAAGCTGGTGCTCTCGACTCCATTACACGTAAAAGCCTAGTTCGAGCCAGCCGCCAGCATGCGCCACGTTTACACCCTCCACCAGTCGTGCCTCGCTGCTCCCCTCCGCCTTCCACCTGCACTATCTTAGGCATGAGCAACCCATTGCTCTGCCTCCTCCACCTCCTATTTGCGTGCATCTCCTCTGTGTATATAGGTATATACTTTTATGTTGATTTTGTAATGGATTTTATATGAAAGTATATATATGATTGCAGTATGTTTGTATAAATTTATGTTTATATAAATTTTATTATATATGTATGTTGTTCAATGATTATATATATATCAGTTTGTTGGTTTATTTGTATAAGTTATATGAATTTATGTATATAATCTGTTATTTTAGAGAAGTTTAAAATATAATATTATATGCATGTTAATTTGCCTTCATAAGTTGAATATATATATATATATATATATATATATATATATATAGGTAATATATGTTATATATTATGTTTGTGGTATGTATGTATAAGTTTCTTAAGTTATATAATTGTATATATATAGCATGTTAGTTATTTATATAATTTGATGATTTATATTTATGCTGCAATATTATATACAGGATTACTGTGTTATACTATATAGGTTTTATATATATTAGTATGTATAATATATTCTGTTGGATTTTGAATATGTATATAACATTGGCTTTGAAATAGTTATATATATATATATGTTTAAGATTTTGTTTTTGGTATTAGTTTTGAATGATACCGTCTTTATATATATATCATTTGTTTTGTATTCCTGAAATTGCATGATTGTCACTGTTTGTACAGTTGTATATGTAATCTGTAAAGTATTATATATAAATATATATATATATATATATATATATATATATATATATATATATTATCATAAAGTGGTTCTTAGTGGTGTATAGACATAACTTATATATGTGTTGAAAATGATTTTCGAAATAGAACATGTAAAGATTTTTATTTTTATATGTGTGTAAATTTAATATTGATTTTTTTTAAAATCTTTTTGTAGAGTTTATCCTATCTGGGTTTAAATTAAATAATGATTTTGAGATACACACACACACACACACATATATATATATGTGTGTGTGTGTGCGTGTGTGTGTGTGTTTTTATTTTTTATTTCTATATGTATGTGTTTTATAATTTATACTGATTTTGAGATATTATATAACGATATAATTTACATTTCGTATTAATTTGTATCAAACTGATCCTAATTGTTTCATCGATTCCTTATCTATCAGCTTGCCCATCGAACTCATGCCAATCTTGCTTCGCTTTGGAATTCGTTCTTGGTTTCGTAACTCATTCCATGGTCGAATTTCTCTAGCCTCAAAATGTGAGCGATCACCCACGAATAACATTCTTATATTTATTAAATTTGATTTCATTTTAAACAACAACTGAAATATGTTGTTGGTAGTTATTTAATTGTTATATATATGATATGCCAATATCTGTACCTATTCATCTGTGACATCTTACAACATGATATGTTATTTATATTTTATCTGTGTTGATGATATGCTTGTTATTGATATGTTATATTATATTCGTATTTGTTCTCTCTGTAAGTTTTCTGTTAGTATAGAATTCCCTATAGGTTAAAATGATACATATAGGCGAAAATTGTTATGGGTTGAAACGATAAACACGAACGATTTCCATTGAATTGAATTTTCGGATTGCGAGTTGAAATGATATATACCTATAGATACTTAAATTGTGGATTGAAATGATAAATATCTGTATCACTTGACCATAGGATAGAAAATTATATACAGACACCTTTGGTCTATATTTTTTTTGAAATGATTTCCAAAGTTCTAAAAAGGAAATATATATGGTTTATATAAATATTGGTTTTTAAATATTATATATATAAAAGTTTTTTATTTATGTTTAAAATCTTGATTTTTAAAATTATATGTTATGGGAAATTTAAATTTATAAGTTAGGTTTTAATATTATAAATTTTAAGATTTTACTTACAAATTTACTATTTTTAAAATATATAAAATAAGTTTTAATATAAAATTAAATTTAATAATAATAAGCATTAAATTTAATAGAGTTTAATTTAATTAGTATATGTTTTAAGCATTTATTTAAAATTATATTTTAAAAGTTGATTTTTATATAATTTTAATAAATTAAGGTTGGAAAGATAAATTTAAATTGATTTGAAACTTATTGAATTGAGATTTTAAAGATATGATTTTATAACTTGATTTTGATTTAAAGTGATTAAACTAATATTTCAAGTTTAAATAAATTGAAGGGAATATTTAGTTTATTTAAATGGAAACTTATGGTTTTATTCAAATTATATTGGATTGACTAAGGAATATTTCAATATTAAATAATGGTAAAGTTGAATTTGAAATGTAGATAGAATTTATGAAAATTGAGTTATTGTAAAGGTTTGAATATTTAAACTTTGAAATCCATATTTGAAATCGATATAAATTAATGGTTATTGAAATGTTGAACTAAATTGAAATTTTGTTAATGAAGATTTAATTATGTTGAATTTTTGAATTCAAGTTGATATGGATCGATTTGTGAAATTTGAGGTAAATATTTATTTATATAAGTATTTTTAGTATATATTAAAACTATTTTAATATATATATTTTTTAATATATATAAACAATTTTAAAGTAAAATTATTTTAATATACTAATTATTTTAGTACGAACTATTTTAAATTATAATTATTTTTAACAAATAAACTCTTTTATTATATAAGTATTTTATTATATGTATACTATTATTAATATCTAAACTGTTTAAGAGGAAAGTGTTATGATTTCCAAGTTATGTTTTCAAAGTATTATGTTTCCAAAGTATTGTAATTTCCAAAGTCATGTTGTCAAAGTGTAATGGTTTCAAAGTGTTATAGTTTCAAAGGTTTATAAATTAGAAAGTGTTATAACTTTGAAAGTGCTATGATTTTGGAAATGGATATATTGAAGTGAATAATTGATATAGTCGTGGAATGGATATGATATTTTGGTTTTGAAATTTTGAATTATTTGAAACGAAATGACCATGGTATTATAATAACGTTTGGTTGTTAAAGAGACCAAGATCGGTTATTGTCAACTCTCTACCAATAGCGAAAACCACATTAACAACTATGTAAGTGGTGGAGATTCCATAATGAAGTAGGATGTTTTGCGACGATTCTATATGAGGTATTTATGTGGGCCTGACTCCCGTGAGTTAACTTAAGGCGGCTAAAACAAGAGCAATTGACGGGCCAAGTAAGGTAGCTCCTCCGATCGAACACACTTCTTCGATACCATTCTATTACTTTATGATTGATTGGGTGCACCCTTGGATTTTGGGAGTGTGGATCGAATTGGACGATAGCTGCGGCTATGCAGTACCTATAGCCTGGAAGTGTAATTGGTATATCTACCTTGGCATTGTCTAGTTGTGTTGTGTCACCTACCATATCGAGCCCACTACAAGTTTGTTTTGTACCATACCCATGGAATGCCCTTTGACGACTTCCAATTATTGAGGAGATTACGGTTCTGCATAGACTATGGAAATATATATAAAATGTGTTAAGGAAGGTATAGGTAACGCCTTAATGTTATTTTAATAGTTTATCTTACTATAGACATATTATAATAGCGTATTGTACTACATAGTAGATATTTCCACGGATCCTTAGAGGGTGGGTATCCCAAACATCTTTTGACTTACTTGTATTTCAGTTGATATTTCACTTGAATTGGATTTACTGATATAAGAATATTAGTCCTAACTCGAGTGTTTTGTGTTTTTTTAATGTTCGGGTCAGACTGAGTGTTACGGCATTTAAGACTCACCTTTGCAGTTGGAGCTTCGCTTGAAGATCCATCTATATCTATTCAGCTTTCAGTTATTCAGTTGACTTCTGTGATATATTTTGATTTTGTTATTTGACTATTGTATTGAGACTTCTATGTATTTGAGACATCTGTTGTATCTTATTTTAACTCTATTATATATATAGTAGCTTCTTGAACAATTATTCATTTGTTTCTGCTCCATATTGTTATATTATTTTGTGTTGGTGATTGATTTATTTACTGTATATGCTAAGTTTTTCGAAATATAAATTAACAATATGATATTTTGAGAAATTCAAGTCCAAGATGTGCGGATGCGAATGACACGAAATATCAGGATGTTACATGTGGTATTAGAGCTCTGGTTTTAGGTAATACTTAGCATATGTAGTAAATTTAATTATGGAATCACCTTCGTTCGAGCTTAAATTCCTTCATCTTTGATTCAGATTTCCTTTGAATTCGGGAACTTTCCCTCGGTTTTGAAATCCATTCTTGTCGCTCCCTATTTGTATTCTTCTTGATTCTGGAGTATTCTATAACTCCACTTCGCTTGATCTCAATAGTGAATCGACGGTCCTGCTAATCCTAGAATGATTTGTAAAGGGGTGAAACTCCTTTACAACAGACATTGATTTACCGAAGATTTCTGTATCCTTGGTTTAGATGCTGCTATCTCCTGCTATGCCCAAATTCTATTCTCTTGTGATCTGATGTCGATTTGCCTCAGAATCCTACATCAATCTTATTATTGATGTCACGGTTGACCCAATTAAGGTCGCCCGTGCTTAATATTAGTATATCTGTCTCCCTATTTTGAAATTTAACTATCTTATCTCCCTTTCAGGCATATCTCCTTAGTTAGAATTCTCTTTGATTAGGATTCCTTTAATTTGAATCTTTATCGTTGTTTTGAAAATCCATTCTATAATCATCGAATGAGGAACTGTATTTGTTATTAATATAAAAATGTTTTATAGGGTATTATTTGAGCGTTAAGGTTGATTTGGAGTCTTAATCAATTCGTCTGATCAATGATATCGATAAGAATTTCAAAACACTTGAACATAGCAAACATACACAATATTATTTTCAAATTTGGTAAATGAAGTAATTTTTGTATGATTATATTATATATATAAGTATAATTTTCTAAAATTAAATAGTTAAATGAATTAGTTGTTAGAAATGATAATATTGATTTTCATTTGTAACCATTTGACTATTGCCATATAATATAAATAAACGAAATTATAAAATATGGTTTAGAAATTTATTTAGAATTCTGAAGAATTTAAAATTTAGAATTTGACAATTCAAATTTTTGGTATTTTTAGAAAATTTGATTTAAAATTTTAGAGTATATTATTTAAAAGTATTTTCGAATAGAAATTGTTTCCATTTTTTTTTTAAAGTTTTACATAAATACTCTTCTCTTTTATCGTTGGAAAATAATTTCGGTAATGACTACAACATCATCGACGTTCATTTTCGGTACTCATAGTGGAAAGACCACTTAATAGCTTTGCTATAATTTTGTTTTGGAAAATGAATTTTATTTAAATATGAATTGATGCATATATATGGGTATATATTTATAGATTATATTTGATACACACACACACATTTATCTCTAAATAGTTTGAAGTAAACTAGAAATTTAATTCTTAAATTTTTTGATTAAGGGATGATTTCAATTATAAAATGAAGCAAAAATTTTAATAAATATTTAAACTTGAAATGGTTGAATTAAGATAATTTTACTTGAATAATACTTGATTGCATTTCCAGCATATATAACTTACCTAAATTACTCAGAAGTTGGCTATGTAATTGAATAGTATATAATATAAAATTTACAATATGAAATGATGTTGAAGGAATTTATGAATAAATTTGAGTAGTTATAATAAGTATCAATACACTTAATCTATATGATAATATATATTAAGTGGAATAAATTGAATAATAATTTGGGAAAGAAAGAATTAATTTGTTGAATAAAATATGATTATAATAAATGTTTATACAGTCAATTTATGGTTTTAGAAAATGTTAATTTAGATAAATTGGATAATGAGATAATGA
The DNA here is from genome assembly GCA_030765085.1 of Allium cepa. Lineage (NCBI taxonomy): Eukaryota > Viridiplantae > Streptophyta > Magnoliopsida > Asparagales > Amaryllidaceae > Allium > Allium cepa. The sequence continues at coordinate 179,477,767 of CM060946.1, forward strand.
TAAATAAATATGAATTTTGGAATAATTAAGATTGAATTATAAGTGGAATTAACTTAAGTGAAATCAAATGAATTTAAATAAATGGGATAAATAAAATAAATTTTGTTTTGGAAGAAACCTTTTGTAAAAAAACATTAATAAATTGAAATTAAATCAACTGAATGAAAATACCTTGAATTGAATCAATTAGTTGAATATAAACCAATTTTAAAAAATGAAATTCATATGGTCATAAATTTAATGTTTTATTTTGTATTTCAAATCTATTTTCTTCTGGTTGTTTCTATTCTCCTACCTCATTCCTTTCCGGGGATGAAAAGTTTTGATTGGGGGAGAGTGTAACGACCTGAAAATTTTAAATGGTTTTAATAATGTAATTAACTGGAATTTTTGTAAAATTTTAAATAATTGAATTTTGAATTTTTTTTGGATATTTGAAATACGTCTACTTAAACATAGCAAATGGTAAATTCTCATCAGATAATATGGAACTTTTATTTTGTTGTGTAATTTTATTTCAATTTAAAATAGTTAATTTGATAATAATAATATATTTATCAAACCTGAATATTTTCATATAATAGATTTGTAAATCATCTTCTGAGTGAGACGTCATGCTTCATTTTTCCAAATTCGGGATAATATTGCTCCGTTTATCTTATATTCGGCAAATTAGTAGCATTTTCGGTCATAATATCGACTTTTGATAGAATGATCGAACTACTGATATCTGTATACCGTTTTGATCGTCTCATTATGCTGATCTTTGGGGTATATTCATATTTGTGTTTCGAGGTCTGATACGTCGCAAAATCAGTACAACATTTTTCATATCGGTTCCTTTTTTCTTCCTTTATATTTTTAATCGCCAATCGTGTAATACCAATCGTAATATGCTTTTGTTAACTCCAGAATTCAATGCTATGGCTGTTACTCTTCCCAATTTCAACTTTTGGCTTTTTGGTTTCCCAGTGTCAAAATTTATTTGTTGGTCACATATTGTTTGGTCTCAGGTTCATTGGGAAATAAAAAAAAGAAAGTGTTGCCAGCACCCTCTCTCCTCTCGTTCTTCTTTCCTCTGGCCCTTCTCCTTGCTTTCTTCTTCTTTGTTTCCTTTCCTTCTCCATGTCGAGCACTCATCTTCCAACCCCTCTCCAAGCAATGGCTGAAACCCCACCAATCCGAGCACCTCAACCGCCTACACCTAAGGAACCACCACCGCCTGTCCCATAGACCTCGGCCTTCTGCACTCAAGCGACCATTTCCCTCCTCCTTTCACCTTACCGAAGCAACCCACCATCATCATTAGCCGAACTACGCCTACCCCAAAGTCGATGCTACCGACCCTATCACACATGACAGCCTAGTTCAAGCCATCCGCCAAGTGCCACATTTTCTACCCTCCACCAATCGCGCCTCGCTGCTTCCCTCTGCCTTCCACCTGCACTACCTTGGGTGTGAGTAGCCCATTTCTCTGCCTCCTCCACCCCCCATTTGCGTGCATCTCCTCTATGTGTTTAGGTATATACTTTTTTGTTGATTTCTAATGGATTCTATATGAAAGTATATATATGATTGCAGTATGTTTGTATAAGTTTATGTTCCTATAAATTTTATTATATATGTATGTTGTTTAATGATTTTATAGTTTTTTGGTTTATTTGTATAAGTTATATGAATTTATATATATAATCTGTTGATTTTAGAGAAGTTTAAAATATAATATTATATGCATGTTAGTTTACCTGTATTAGTTGAATATATATGTAGGTAATATATGTTATATATTATGTTTGTGGTACGTATATATAAGTTTGTTAAGTTATACAATTGTATATATATAGCATGTTAGTTATTTATATGATTTAGTGATTTATATTTCTGCTACAGTATTATATACATGGATTACAGTTTTATACTATATAGTTTTATAAATATTAGTATGTATAATATATTCTGTTTGATTTTGAATATGTATATAACATTGGTTTCGAAATAGTTTTATAAATATATATGTTTAAGATTTTGATTTTGATTTTGGTATTGCTTTTAAATCACACTGTCTTTATATATATCATTTTTTGTACTCCTGAAATGGCTTGACTTGTCACTGTTTGTATAGTTGTATATGTAATCTGTAAAGTATTATATATATTTTATTATAAAGTGGTTATCCGTGATGTATAGACATTGCTTATATATGTGTTGAAAATGATATAGAACATGTAAAGATTTTTGTTTTTATGTGTGTGTAAATTTAATATTGATTTTTTTAAATCTGTATATAGAGATTTATCCTATTTGGGTTTAAATTAAATAATGATTTCGATATATATGTGTGTGTGTGTATTTTTTGATTTTTATATATATGTGTTTTAAAATTTATATTGATTTTGAGAAATTATATAACGATATAATTTACATTTCGTCTTAATTTATATCAAATTGATTAATTGTTTCATCGATTCCTTATCTATCAGCCTGTCCGTCGAATTCGTGCCAATCTTGCTTCGTTTTGAAATTCGTGCTTGGTTTCGTAACTCATTCCATGGTCGAATTTATCTAGCCTCGAAATGTGAGCGATCACTCACGAATAACATTCTTATATTTATTATATTTAATTTCATTCGAAAAGGACAACTGAAATATGCTATTGCTAGTTATTTAATTGCTGTATATGTGATATGCCAGTATCTGTAACTGTTCACCTATGACATCATACACCATGATCTGTTATTTATATTTCATCTATATTGATGATATATGCGTGTTATTGATATGTTATATTATATTTATATTTTTCTCACTCTGCAAGCTCCTTGTTAGTATAGAATTCCCTATGGGTTGTAATGATACATACCCGAACGATCTTGTAGTATATGCGAAAATTGTTATGGGTTGAAATGATAAACCCAAGCGATTTTCATTGAATTGAATTTTAGGATTGCGGGTTGAGATGATATATACCCGTAGATATTTAAATTGCAGATTAAAATGATAAATATCCATATACTTGACCATAGGATAGAAAATTATATACAGACACCGTTGGTCTAAATATATATATATATATATATATATATATATATATATATATATATTTGAAATGATTTATAAAGTTCTAAAAAGAAAATATATATGGTTTATATAAATATTGATTTTAAATACTATATATATATATGTGTTTTTTATTTATGTTTAAAATCTTGATTTTTAAAATTATATGTTTTAGGAAATTTAAATTTATAAGTTAGTTTAAATATTATAAATTTTAAGATTTTACTTATAATTTTACTATATTTAAAATATATAAAATTAGTTCTAATATAAAAATAAATTTAATAATAATAAGCTTTAAATTTAATAAAGTTTAATTTAATTAGAATATAATATGTTTTAAGCATTTATTTAAAATAATATAGAAGTAAATTTTTATATAATTTGAATAAATTAAGGTTGGAACGATAAATTTAAATTGATTTGAAACTTATTGAATTCAAATTTTAAAGATTTGATTTTATAACTTGATTTTGATATAAAGTGTTTAAATGAATGTTTCAAGTTTAAATAAATTGAAGGAAATATTTAGTTCATTTAAATGGGAATTTAAGGTTTTATTTAAGTGATATTGGATTGACTAAGTGAATATTTCAATATTAAATAATGGTAAAGTTCAATTTGAAATGTAAATGGAATTTTTCAAAATTGAGTTATTGTAAAGGTTTGAATATTTAAAATTTGAAATTTTATTTGAAATCGATAAATATTAATGGTTATTGAGATGTTGAATTAAATTGAAATTTTGTGAAATAAGGTTTATTATATTGAATTTTTGAATTCGAATTGAATTGGATCGATTTGTGAAATTTGAGGAAACTATTTATTTATATAAAGAATTTTTAATATATATTAAAGACTATTTTAATATATATAAACTATTTTGACATAAAATTATTTTAATATACTAATTATTTTAATATAAACTATTTTAATATATAATTATTTTTAACAAATAAACTATTTTATTATATAACTTTTTTATTATATGTATATTATTATTAATATCTAAATTGTTTAAGAAGAAAGTGCTATGATTTCAAAATTATGTTTTTAAAGTATTATGTTTCCAAAGCACTATGATTTCCAAAGTTATGTTTCCAAAGTGTTATGATTTCCATAGTGTCATGGTTTCAAAGGTTTATAAATTAGAAAGTGTTATAACTTTGAAAGTGCTATGATTTTGGAAATGGATACATTGAAGTGAATAATGATATCGTATTGGTATGGTTTTGGAATAGATATGATATTTTGCTTTTTGAAATATGAATTATTTGAAATGAAATGACCATAGTGTTGTTGTAACATCCCGCCTTTTCGCACGCTTTAAATCGACACATATGCCAATTCGAACCATACGGAAGGGCGGATTGTTATGGGGTAAATAAGAAAAAGCACGGAAAGAAAAATATAAAATAGAATCTTGCAACGGAACAATAAATATAATAATCAAATATACAGTTCATGAAGAAGTTTTACAAAAACCCTTGATTATATTTATGCAATACATTTCAGAGTACACATACCGGAGAATAATAATTAAGGCAGCGGAATTTAATGGTGTAGTGGAATAATATAGTAGATAATAGTACTACAAATCTTCATCTTCGTCCTCCCGAATAAATCTTCGATCCTGAAACGCTCGGACTAACCCGAACGAATTGAAAAGACAAAACGCTCGAGTCAGAACTAAAAGATCGTATGTGAGTTAAAACAACAGAAAAGTATGAGTGTAACGGCGTTGGAGACGTTTACGGGATTTGACATCTCCTATCCAGTGTCTACCGTGAGTGCGATAACTCAAAAGATGCTCGGGATTCACATCTCCTAAGGATCCGTTAAACTATTTACTATGTAGTATATTTTGCTATTATAATAATGTCTAATAGTAAAGTAAACTTACTTTTTAATTGCGTTAATGGGTTACCCATATAGCCCTTAACACAAATAATGCCAATAGTCTATACCGTATTGTAATACCTCCTGATCGGGAGGCTACCAAAGGATACTCCATAGGTACGACACAAATAGAAACTCGTACAAGGCGCGATATGGTAGGTGACACGGCACAACTAGGCAATGCCAGAGTAGATATACCAATTATGCATCTGGGCTGGTGGTAACGCGTAGCAGCTACTACCGCCCACCTCGAACAACACCCCCTAAATCAAAAATCAAAAGTGGCCACCGAATCAAATCCAAATGTCAGAGTATAATATCGAAGGAGTGCGTCCGATCAGAGTAATGACCTCATTGGCCTGAGAATCGCTCCTGTTTTAGCCACCTTATGCCAACTCACGGGAGCCGGGTCCTCGTATTTACCTCAAAGAAAACGCGGCCACCATCCTACTTCATTCTGGAATCTCCACCGCGTACACGGTTGTTAAAGTGGTTTTCGGGGTTGGCAGAGAGTATGACAACTTCCGATCCTGGTCTCTTCAACAACCAAACGTTATTATAACACTGCGGTCAATTTAAAATAATTATACTTCAAAACCAGAATAAATATTTCATTTCAAAACCACTAAAAACTAATTCTTTGATAATTCCATATATACCAAATTCAATTGCTATTGTTTAGATTTGAAACGTTTACTTAATAAATCCCATATAATTTAAGTAAAACTTTTAACTACAAACAACTAGATATTCTTTTAATTTATTTAACTCAATAAATTCATTTATCTCAACTTTATATTCATTTAAATTACTTTAAACCAAATCAAGTTATAAGAATCATATCCATTTAAAATCTTCATTTTTATTTAAATTCCAGATTAAAATTTATTCAAGTGCAATCTTAAATAATTCAATTTAAACCAATTTCATATTTATCTCCCAACTTAAATTTCATTTAAGTCAATTAAAACTCTATATATACAATATCTCAAATGGGTACTAAACCAAAGAATATAAAATAATCTAATCCATTATTAAACTCAGTTTTTTATTAATCTATTTTATACATAGCTTAAATTCAAGGTTTTAACTATATATATAAAATAATATTTATATAACATCAAAATTTAATATTTATCAAACCGTATATTCCTTTCCAAAACCATAGAAAATCATTTCAAAATATCATATATACATATATATATACATATATATAAGACCGCGGTGCCTGTATGTAATTCTCTATCATATGGTCAAGTGATACGGATATTTATCATTTCAATCCGTAATTTAAAATAAAATTACGGTTATATATCATTTCAAACCGCAATCCCGAATGAAATAAAAATGCATAATAACTTGCAATTTAAAATAATATATAATACAACATCCATTCATCCATCAACAGATCATACATCCATCTCAATCATCATCCAAACAAACAATAACATCAATAAATAACAATTAATTACTGGCAGTTTATTATTCAATAATAATTAAATTTAACTGGTAGTTTATATGCAATAATAAATTAAATAACAATTTAATTCAAATAAATGCAATTTAATTGAGATGATGATTAAATATGTGCCAAACAGTTGTAAATAAATATCAAATCACATAATAAATAAATTTAACAAACATAAGAAATTTTAGAAGTTGTGAGTGGGTTAAAACACTCACCTTTTTGAATTTAAATTGAATTATAATCCAATTTACACCCAAAAATTGTTCAGTCTTAGAATTCATCCAAACTAGTGCTAAAAAGTCTGGAATTTAAGTACGATCCTAACAAAAGAAACCGCGCGTAAATCGGGCATCGTATGTAAAAGTTATCGTGATTTAAACGAGATGATTTTCAGTTTAAAACAAATAAAGAAAAATATAGAATTAAAATCACACATCACCTCTCTCTACAGCAGGTCACGCGCCCTCCCTCCCATCTAAAATGCGTACAAACAAACCAGCACACTCACGATCTATGGCTTCGCCAGCTAGCGCCGTGCCAATGGCCACGTGTTCGTCATGACCGCTCCCCTCGACCCCGCTTACCTCCAGAGGCCCACGCGCGTCTAAGGCCACCACAAATCCCGGTTAAACCTAGTAGCCGCCCTTTTTAACAAAACCCTAGTAGAATTATGTGCAAAATCCAACCGTCGATTTGCCAAATAAACTGCATAGATGCAGTCCCCTTGGTCCACTCTACAATACCCAGAAACGATTTGACGATCTAACAACGTTCATCGACGCACGATGAACGGCCGTAAATGTTTCCATTGATTCCGGATGCATAGAAATTCAAATCGAAAAACAAACAGTTGATCTGGATTGCGCTCTTAAAGAGCTTCGAATTGATATAAAATTTGCTATATATTGTGGAGTTCGAAATTTTAGCTTTTGATTTGGTTTGGAATTGTATTTGGATCTAGGATTTGTTTTTCTGCCATTGAGGAGGAGAGATAATTGAAATATACGTACAGACAAATGAGAAATAGGAGTAGGCTTGGGTTTATAACCGGTTATTTATGGGTAGGGTTGAAATAGAATAGATGGATCAGGTTGAATATACGCGCTAACGACAAAGTGGCCCAAAAAGCCCGTTCTGACTACAGAACGAAATTGGTTCAATGCATATACCAAAATAGATGTTTTAAAATATTTCAAACGCAATGGAAAAAGTTTCAAGTCCAAATTCCATCGTATGAAGAAGTTATGCTAAAATCAATATTTTCAAATTAATTTCAATTAAATCAATTTCAAAGTGTTTCGCGTTCGTACGATCAAACGACTACGAAACTTGAAACCCTGCAATAATTCACCGATACGGATCCGATAAAATTGATTTCGTCGAAATCCGAGCCAGTGGCCAAAATGGCTATTATTATATTAATTAAAGAAACTAAAAATTAATTAATTAAATCAACTTTCAATTTCATTCCTATAATCGACAATTCTTGTCATTTTAAATTTTCCTAAACATTTATACTAATTTAAACAAATTTAGCCGTTGATTTAAAATTTATAAATTCCTCTATTTCATTAAATTCAACAATTATAAATTAAATTTTCAAAATTCTATTTAATTAAACCCATCAATAATTATTCCATTCATTATTGTTAAATAGATGACTTAAATTTGGATTTAAAACTATTACATTAATTTTTCTCATATTATCTTTATTTCGAATTGCATACCCTTTAATTTCAATTGCTACAAAAATTACACTTAATATAATTTGGATTTCAATGGAGTGATTTGTTTCAATCCAAAACCTTTATTAAGTTCATTACTATTTTATAAACTTAGCTACCTTGTTTTCTTTTCATTCATTACCTTTAAACTTATTTCCTTCAAACCAATATTATAATTACATACGGAACATTAATTATATTCAATGACCATTTATTATAATTTAAATTCATTAATTTAATTCAATGCTTACATTTGCTTTCATATATTTAATTTGTAGCTAAGTATATATTTACATTATTCCATTGAATTGAAATTCATTCAATTTAGTAATGATTACCTTAGTTTACCAAATTGACAACCCTTAACCATTTGTATTACATTTCACATTAATGTAATATTTAATAAAATTTATTTCCAATTAATGTACTACTTAATTTCCCTTAATTGAAATCTGATTTTCAATTTTTATTTAACATACAGAATGGATAAATAACATATATAAATGGTCACCTATTTACTTTTCTTTTGTTTATAGGTTTATTACTTACCAACCCAGGTTATAATTCCATATATAGCACTAATTAATTACCATTAACACTGCATTATTACGTTTATAGACCGATTATAATATTTCCACTCACTTACCTTATATTGAATTCATAACCAAGTTGTAACATATCAAATTTCCAATAAATCATGGGAATCCATTCAATTTGTTAACAATTTACTTACATTAGCACTATTTCACTTATTTTGGTCATTATTCCAAACATAGGTCACAAGTTTTCATTTCTTTATATTATACTATGGAAACAATATACATTCCATATACTTTATTACATTTACTGAAATTTAATTTCCAATTTACTGAATACACCAAATTACGACCTTACAGTTAATTAGGGTTACGCTAAATTAATTATTTATTAGCTTACATCCAATTACAATTAATATCCTCAATGAATTTACCTATTTGTTCTCATGCTTTCTATTACATCAATTAATACCTTATAATAAATCTACGTTTCTATTTAATTTACATTCACACTTTTCGTTATTATTTCATAAATATGGTTCCCGGTTATTCCTTAAATTTACACTAACATTGATTATATATAATTTGTACTTTATTACTTATCATCCCAACAATATATATAACTTTGAATCTATTTCCCTACTTACAAATTACAATCAAATAAAACTTTACAAATCTGTTTCAATTTATTGGAATTGTATTGAATTAATTTATTTATTATCTTACATAAACCTTCTTATATTTTATTCCCGTTATAAATTCGTTAACAAGTTTTAAATTTCTTTTATTTATACAACCCTTACCTTAATCTACTTATTTCAAATTTTATACCAAGGTGCAATAATTTTCCCTAATTCATTTACAATGTGATTTCACTTCAATAGTCAAAATTTAGTTTTTAATAACTATTGCTACATTTCATTCTTAACATTTATTTCGATATAAATTAAAAAATTTATGTAACGACCCGTTAAATTAATAGTATTAAATGAATTGAATTAATATAATTTCTAATCTAATTGAGAATAAATGTAGAAATTTGGTATAGTAGTTGTAATTTAGTGTAACAATAAAATTTTATGACAATAGATTTGGATAATGTAGATTGTCACAATTTGATTTAAAGTTAAATATAAGAAACTGATATAAGGGTTGGATTAGTGAATATCAATAAAAAGATTAAGTAGAATGGAATTCATTTAATATAAAATAAATAGTGGAAGACTTACATTGGATTGTAAAATGGATAGTAACTAAATAAAAGGTGACCGTTGAATAAATCAATGCAATAAGTGTTGATAAGGAAATTTAATGGATGTTGTCAATAATAAATGGACTTAAGATAGTAATAAAATTTGTTTTGCCTATGTAAATTTTATGTATTGATAAGCTATAATTAAATTTGAAATTTGGTAGTAAATAGGGGATAAGTTGACTAAGGCAATTAGTAATTTGATAAATGAATGCATAGTAAGTAAGTGGAAATGTATGCATAAAAATATTTTCATATATGGGATAATTACAAAAGTTTACCCATTTATCTAATGTATATAATTGAATCTAAATTTAGGGCAACATTTTGTTATTGATGGTATAAGTGAATTTGAATAAAAGGGTAAAAATTATGTAGATTTAACATGTATTGAGTATATAGCTAAGAAGGGCATTCGATGTAAATGAATCTAAATTAATGTGTCTAGTCAATAAAGGAGAACTTTAAGGGAATAAATATAAATGAATGTATTTGGGGAATGGAGTCCTTTTATATGTTGAATAGTATAACGTTGTTATTAAGAATGAACCTTACTTTAGTAATTATTAATATGGTAACGGAAGAGTGTATAAATTTTATAGTAACGTAAAACGTATTGTAAGGTAATAATTATGTGTAGACTTATAAAAAAGATTTATGACAATAATTATTGTACGTATTTATTCTATTTGTTTGTTAAGTTTATTTTAATCAATTTCAATTTATGCACTAAATTATTTCAGTTAGTGTGGAATTTTTGTAAGTGGATAAATAAGATGTAACCAAGGGAAAATTTCATTTTTATAATATAATAATTAGTGTAATCTTAAGAATGAAACCGAAGTGGAATGAATTAATAATTAATTGAGGTTTTAAGTTTTATTCAAGTGTTAAGTTAACAAAATTTCCAATAAGATTGAAATACAGTAATTTATGCAAATAAAAGATGGAATTTGGGTAAATATTAATGTATTGGAATATAAAAGAAACGTTAACTATGTAGGGAGTAATAATTGATTTATTTGTGAGTTGTAATCAAATAGAGTCAAATTTATTAGAATTTATTGCAATTAATGGGATTAATTGCAGTAACCTTTGAAGATTTATTCACTAAAATAATTGACGATGGAAATTATATGTAAATTTGCTTTTAGTTAATATTAAATATCCAGAGGGCTAGAAATGACTCAAATCTACTAGTTTAGAAATTTACAATAAAAAGTGGTAAGTAATTTTTCTAAATATTTAGATAGTAGGAAGATGTAGATTTAGATGGAATTTATTATTTAACTATTTCATAAGTTGAGATCTATGTTTAGAATTGAGATTTTTAATGTAAAGATATTGAGCCAATGTTAGTTTCATTAAATTGACATCAATAACTTTGAATAATAGAAAGAAAGTGAATTTAATAAATTTAATCAAACGTATAATGTTGAATTTATTAAAAATTGGAATTTAACCTTTAAGTAAGGATTAACATCTAAATTGATGAATAGAACAACTAGGTATTGACACTTGAATTGTTTAGAATTGGAGTAAATAATTAAGAAAATTTAAAGGGAGAAATTTGGTCAATTTTTGAATTTAGATGTAAAAATTTGATTTTTATAATTTATTTAATTTATTTAATGAATATTGAAAATAGCCATTTTGGTCACGGATTCGGATTTCGATGAAACCAGTTTCATCGGATCCGTATCGGTGAATTATTATAGGGTTTCAAGTTTCGTATCGATCGGACCTGTCGTTTGATCGTACGGACGCGAAACGCCTTGAAAATAAATTTTATTAAAATCAATTTGAAATCAATTTGGAAATCTTGTTTTCAGCATAACTTCTTCATACGATCAAATTTGGACGTGAAACTTTTTCCATCGCGTTCAGAATACTTTTAAAATACCTATCTGGATATATGGGTTTGACAAATTTCGTTCCGGGGTCAGAACGGGCTTTTTGGGCCTTAGTTTGTTTCATACGTTCATCTATCTAGTCTATCTACTCTAACCCAACCCTACCTATAAATATACAGTTATAAACCCTAGCTCCATTCTATTGTCTATTTGCTGTACGTTCATCTTCTTCAAGCTTCTCTTCTACTTCAATGGGGGCTAACCCTAGATCCAGTAAGTTCAAAAAAAAAAATTCAAAAAATAAAAAATAAAAAAATTTCGGATCTGCAGCAGCTTCTGGTCGCGCTTTGGGTTTCGGGGGAGAAAACCCTAAGCAACTTCGGGTCAGGAAGAAAATGACTCGGGTCGCTCCGGGTCGTTTTGGCGAAAACTCCAAGCAGGCACCGGGGAATTGAGGCGGCGCACCGAAGTCGACCCAGGACCAGAATTTTCCATTTTTCAAATTTTCATAACTTTTGCATACGAGCTCAGATTCACGCGCGGTTTGTTTTGCTGGGATCGTATCGGAATTTCTGACGTTTTGACGCTGGTTTGGACGAATTCCGAGAAGGGCGAATTTTTGGGTTTAAATCGAATTTAAATTCGATTTAAATTCAAAAGGCGAGTGTTTTAACCCACTCACAACTACTAGAAGCTTTTATGTTTGTTAAATTAATTTTAGAATTGAATAGAAATTTATTTATGAGTATTTGGCATGTTTATTTTATTCATATCTGTGGAATTGCATTTATTAAATTTAACTGTTAATTTAATTAATTTATTGCGTATAAATTTACAGTTAAAATTTATTTGTTTGGATATGAACTGCTAGTTAACAGTTATATAATTTATTACTAAATATTGACTATAGATTAATAGCTGTTAAATTTAATTTGAATAAAATTGCCAGTATTACCTGTTATGTAGTACCAAAAATAATATTGTTATTGATTGATATTGATTTATGATTGCGATTTGGATGATGGATGATGTTGATGAATGGATGTTTATTGTATATCATTTAATTGCAAATTATCATTCATATTTCCTTTCATTCGGGATTGTGGTTTGAAATGATATATAACCGCAAAATTTTATATCTTTTAAATTGCGGATTGAAATGATAAATATCCGTATCACTTGACCATAGGATAGAAAATTATATACAGGCACCGCGGTATATATATAACTATTTAAATGTGATTTCTATGGTTTGGATGGAATACGGTTTATAATAATCTTAAATTTTATATTGTATAAATATTTTTCTTCCATATATATATACATATGAAGTTGAAAATTTTGAAATTAAAAGGTGTATAAAAATCTTTATTAAAAATGGAAATTAAGAAAATGGAGTTTAATAATTTATATCATATGTTTAAATTTTAAGTTTGGAAATTTTAAGATATGATATTTATAATTGGATTTTTCCCAAAATAAATTGAAATGAATATTCTAGTATAATTTGAATTGGGAAAAATATATATATTTTATTACTAGAAATTGAAGTCTTATTATTTATGGATTTTATATGAATATTCAAGACTAATTAATAGAACAATTGATTTGTTGAAAGCAAAAAAAATCCAACTTTAGTTTGAAATATTGATACTCAAAATGGATGTACGTATATATAAATAAATTGAAGTGGTTTTGGAACTTGAGAGAGATAATATAAATTTTGGTTTAGACTTTAATAAAGAAATGTATTTGTAAAGCCATGAGAACTATTTTCTTTACAAAGTACCATTTAAGTTAAACCATTTAATTCATATACCGTTGAATGTCCAAACCATTCAAGTTTTTAGAAGTTATGGTTTTAAAGTATGATTTTCAAAATATTATGCTTTGAAATATTTGATTTTCAGACGTTATGAAGTTAAAGCATTATGATTTTGGAAAAGAATTATATTTAGGATAAGTGACAAAATATGGTTTTGGGTTTTGAAATGATATCGTATTCATGGTTATGAAATGGAATGTTTATTCTGATTTTTAAAGTATAACCTATTTTTAAATGACCGCGGTGTTATAATAACGATGGGTTGGCAAAGAGACCGGGATCGGATATGGACATACTCTCTGTCGATACCGAAAACCACTTTGACTAACCGTGTACGCGGTGGAGATTCCAGAATGAAGTAGGTGGTGGCGACGTTTCCTGTAAGGTAAATACGTGGACCCGACTCCCGTGAGTTGGCATAAGGTGGCTAAAACAGGAGCGATTCTCAGGCCAATGATGTCATTCCTCTGATCGGACCCTCCTCTTCGATATTATACTTTGATTTTGGATTGATTCAGTGGCCACTTCTATATTTTGATTTTGGGGAGTTAGTCCGAGGTGGGCGGTAACTGCGGCTACGCGTTTCCACCAGCCTGGATAGCAATTGGTATATCTACTCTGGCATTGCCTAGTTGTGCCGTGTCACCTACCATACCGAGCCTTTACTACGAGTTTCTATTTGTGTCGTACCTATGGAGTATCCTCTGGTAGCTTCCCGATCAGGAGGTATTACGGTACTGTATAGACTATTGGCATTATTTGTGTTAAGGGCTATATGGGTAACCCCTTAACGCTATTAAAAAGTAAGTTTATTTTATAAATAGACACTATTATAATAGCGCAATATACTACATAGTAAATAGTTTAACGGATCCTTAGGAGATGTAAATCCCGAACATCTCTTGAGTTACTGTACTCATATTTATTTCTGTTAATTTAACTCACATAAGATCTTTTAGTCTGACTCGAGTGTTTTTGTCTTTTCAAATTCGCTCGGGTCAGTCCGAGCGTTTCAGGATCGAAGATTTTAGCTTTGGAGGACGAAGACGAAGAATCCGTATTATATTATTTATAGTATTGCACCACACTCTTTCTATTCCGCTGCATTGTTTGTATTGGTATGTGTAACTCTGATATTTATTGTATAAAGAAGAATTAACTGTTTTGTAACCGTTTATGAACTGTATATTTATTATTATATTTTATCCTTCCGTTGTGAGATTCTATTTTGTTTTATTTCTTCTCTGCTTTTCTTATTTACCCCATACAATCCGCCCTTGCGTATGCTTTTAATTGGCACGTGTGTCGGTTTAAAGTGTGCGAAAAGACGGGATGTTACAGTTGGTATCAGAGCTTTGATTTAGCGATAAACTTTGGCTTTGTGGGGTTTGACTCTTTGTTAATAGGGTAATAATACCCTATGGGAGTCGCTGAGAGTATATACATGAGAGAGCGTATTTGTTAGTTTTATAAAAAGATTTTGATATTGTGTTAATCTGTTCCACTTTGTATTTATAAATTCTGGTTGATGCATGTGACGCTATGTCATCAATAGGGATTTCTAAACACTTAATAGGACAGACCGACATAATATTTGTTTTTAATATAGGTGAATGAAATAACTTTCCCTATTATATTTTCTATATATAAAAATATTTTTATAAAGATATATTTTGGTTGCTATAGTTGGGTGTTAGGTAATAAAAATATTTGTAATGAATTAAAGCTAAGTTGAATTTTAATAAATCAAATTGGAGATTTTAGAACTTAAGTCCGGGATTTTTGAAATCTTCTTTCAAAGGATTTATGAAATATAATGATTTGGTTTATAAATATTTTCTTATATAAATATTTAGTATAATTCGAAAGAATTGGTTTAAAGAGGATTTTGAAGAAAATAAGTTTGTACTTTCCTCTCTGTCGCTGAAAAATAATTTCGGTGATGACGGCCACATCATCGACTTTCATTTTCGAGTTTCGAAGGGAAAGGCCACTGTAGTAAATTCTACTGCAGATTTATGTTGGAAATATCTGAATTTGTTTGTTTTAAATATAATTGAGATATAAAGTTGTAGGAAACTAATTATCTATTATTTCAAAATAAATTGAAATCTGACCCGGAATTTAATTCTAAAATTTTCCATTAATTAATTGTTAAATTTTAGTGGAATAAAAAAAAAGTAAGTAATAAATGGATTGAAAACCTCTAATAAGTAAGAGAATTAATGCTAAGTATAAAGGAAGTTAAAAATTTAAATTTTAAATAATGGTAAAGATTTATTGGAAAATCAATGAATTAAAAGAATTGAGATTAAACTTGTATAAGTTCTTTTGCTTTTTCTTTAACATAAATAACTTACCAAGTATAAAAAGTTGAAATGTAAATTAAGAGTGGAATAGAATATTATGCAAGTAGAATTTTTGGAAATAATGAAGTATTCAATAAATTACTGTTATAAATAAGAATTTAATGGTATTAACTTAAGTGATGATTGGAATTTTACTAAAATTAAAGGTTGTATTATTAATAGGTGATTTTAACCTTAAGAAAGTAAAAATGAAATTCCTTAATTTATAAAGTTTGATTGTAGGGTTATTAACTTAAGTACGCCTTAATTTCCCCTATTCTAATATAATGAAAAGTAGGAAAAATATAAATGACTGCAATCCATAGTTAATGAATGAGTAAAATCTTTCACTTATAGGAATGCAAGTTATAAGGTTAATAAATTAAGTGTAAGTAGAGGGTTACTGTAATTAAATATAATGGAAACTTCAACATTAAATAAATGAATGAGATTAAGGGTAGGTCGAAATTGTAATTTATAAAACAAATATATATTAATTAAAAGAATGAAAAGAAACTTGTAAATTTTCACTTACATTCTTAAAACATACATAACTTACCATATAATAAAAAGTTGCAATGTTAGTAGGAAAATGTAAGGGGAAATCTTACAAGTGAAGAGTAAGGTAATAAAGGTATTCTATTAATTTGCTATTGTTAATGAGAATTAATTGTATAGACTTAAGTTAAATTGGAAATTTTACTATAAGTAAAGGTAAGTAGTATAAATAGATGATAGAAACTTTAGTAAATAAATTGGAATACAAATATAATGAATTTTGTGATAAATGGAAAATGAAAATTTGTAAGAAATAAAGAAATCACTCTATAAATGAAAGAAAGAAAATCAAACCATTGAAGCATGAGATAAATGTATAATAAATAAATTTGAGTGTTGGTTTGAATTGTGTTGTTTGATTTATGTTGTTGGGTAAGAAATTTGAAGTGGTTAAATGAATAAGTATCTATTTTTGTTCCATCTAAGACTGTTGAGTAAAGGATGCACTTGATAGTTAATTTCATTTCATACAAATTTCAAGTTTGAACCCAAACAACTATTTGTTTGATGGATTAAATGGTTGCTTTGTATGGTTGGTGGTTGTTGAATTGTTTGGTTGATTAATGATTGAATCCACTTAAATAGTTCACTTTAAAATAAATATTTAACCTTTTAGATTATATAAGTGAATACAGGTGATGGAAGCAACTGCTACTGCTTTTGGTTCCACAATAATTAGCGTAATTGCCCGACAAATAGGTACGTTTCCGGATTACGTTTTAGCGCTATTTTATATAATTTTTCCCGTGTTGGGATATAATATTTTGATAATATATGTAATATATTTGTATATTTTGATATTATATTTTCTCCCGAGCCTCACCGTACAAAGGAGACACTGCCAAAAATTTTCGTAAATTTTGGACTTAGAATTTTGTTGAATATTTTCCAAACTTTAATGATTTAAGTATAAAAGGTTGTAATGATTATAAACGGGTATATTTCATTAAAGGAAATTAATCCAGTAAATTATTGTTTATAAGTTAATATTTGAAATAAGATGTACTGTTTATTCTTCCTTCTCCCTTCTTTTTCCTTTTCGGGGACGAAAAGTTTTGAGTGGGGGAGATTGTAACGACCCGTTAAATTAATAATATTAAATGAATTGAATTAATATAATTTATAATCTAATTGAGAAT
Organism: Allium cepa; assembly: GCA_030765085.1. Taxonomy (NCBI): domain Eukaryota; kingdom Viridiplantae; phylum Streptophyta; class Magnoliopsida; order Asparagales; family Amaryllidaceae; genus Allium; species Allium cepa. Next base: position 179,495,426 of record CM060946.1, read on the forward strand.
AAATGTAGAAATTTGGTATAGTAGTTGTAATTTAGTGTAACAATAAAATTTTATGACAATAGATTTGGATAATGTAGATTGTCACAATTTGATTTAAAGTTAAATATAAGAAACTGATATAAGGGTTGAATTAGTGAATATCAATAAAAAGATTAAGTAGAATGGAATTCATTTAATATAAAATAAATAGTGGAAGACTTACATTGGATTGTAAAATGGATAGTAACTAAATAAAAGGTGACCGCTGAATAAATCAATGCAATAAGTGTTGATAAGGAAATTTAATGGATGTTGTCAATAATAAATGGACTTAAGATAGTAATAAAATTTGTTTTGCCTATGTAAATTTTATGTATTGATAAGCTATAATTAAATTTGAAATTTGGTAGTAAATAGGGGATAAGTTGACTAACGCAATTAGTAATTTAATAAATGAATGCATAGTAAGTAAGTGGAAATGTATGCATAAAAATATTTTCATATATGGGATAATTACAAAAGTTTACCCATTTATCTAATGTATATAATTGAATCTAAATTTAGGGCAACATTTTGTTATTGATGGTATAAGTGAATTTGAATAAAAGGGTAAAAATTATGTAGATTTAACATGTATTGAGTATATAGCTAAGAAGGGCATTCGATGTAAATGAATCTAAATTAATGTGTCTAGTCAATAAAGGAGAATTTTAAGGGAATAAATATAAATGAATGTATTTAGGGAATGGAGTCCTTTTATATGTTGAATAGTATAACGTTGTTATTAAGAATGAACGTTACTTTAGTAATTATTAATATGGTAACGGAAGAGTGTATAAATTTTATAGTAACGTAAAACGTATTGTAAGGTAATAATTATGTGTAGACTTATAAAAAAGATTTATGACAATAATTATTGTACGTATTTATTCTATTTGTTTGTTAAGTTTATTTTAATCAATTTCAATTTATGCACTGAATTATTTCAGTTAGTGTGGAATTTTTGTAAGTGGATAAATAAGATGTAACCAAGGGAAAATTTCATTTTTATAATATAATAATTAGTGTAATCTTAAGAATGAAACCGAAGTGGAATGAATTAATAATTAATTGAGGTTTTAAGTTTTATTCAAGTGTTAAGTTAACAAAATTTCCAATAAGATTGAAATACAGTAATTTATGCAAATAAAAGATGGAATTTGGGTAAATATTAATGTATTGGAATATAAAAGAAACGTTAACTATGTAGGGAGTAATAATTGATTTATTTGTGAGTTGTAATCAAATAGAGTCAAATTTATTAGAATTTATTGCAATTAATGGGATTAATTGCAGTAACCTTTGAAGATTTATTCACTAAAATAATTGACGATGGAAATTATATGTAAATTTGCTTTTAGTTAATATTAAATATCCAGAGGGCTAGAAATGACACAAATCTACTAGTTTAGAAATTTACAATAAAAAATGGTAAGTAATTTTTCTAAATATTTAGATAGTAGGAAGATGTAGATTTAGATGGAATTTATTATTTAACTATTTCATAAGTTGAGATCTAAGTTTAGAATTGAGATTTTTAATGTATAGATATTGAGCCAATGTTAGTTTCATTAAATTGACATCAATAACTTTGAATAATAGAAAGAAAGTGAATTTAATAAATTTAATCAAACGTATAATGTTGAATTTATTAAAAATTGGAATTTAACCTTTAAGTAAGGATTAACATCTAAATTGATGAATAGAACAAGTATGTATTGACACTTGAATTGTTTAGAATTGGAGTAAATAATTAAGAAAATTTAAAGAGAGAAATTTGGTCAATTTTTGAATTTAGATGTAAAAGTTTGATTTTTATAATTTATTTAATTTATTTAATGAATATTGAAAATAGCCATTTTGGTCACGGACTCGGATTTCGATGAAACCAGTTTCATCGGATCCGTATCGGTGAATAATTATAGGGTTTCAAGTTTTGTATCGATCGGACCTGTCGTTTGATCGTACGGACGCGAAACGCCTTGAAAATCAATTTTATTAAAATCAATTTGAAATCAATTTGGAAATCTTGTTTTCAGCATAACTTCTTCATACGATCAAATTTGGACGTGAAACTTTTTCCATCGCGTTCAGAATACTTTTAAAATACCTATCTGGATATATGGGTTTGACAAATTTCGTTCCGGGGTCAGAACGGGCTTTTTGGGCCTTAGTTTGTTTCGTACGTTCATCTATCTAGTCTATCTACTCTAACCCAACCCTACCTATAAATATACAGTTATAAACCCTAGCTCCATTCTATTGTCTATTTGCTGTACGTTCATCTTCTTCAAGCTTCTCTTCTTCTTCAATGGGGGCTAACCCTAGATCCAGTAAGTTCAACAAAAAAAATTCAAAAAAAAAAAAAAAAATTCGGATCTGCAGCAGCTTCTGGTCGCGCTTCGTGTTTCAGGGGAGAAAACCCTAGAGCAACTTCGGGTCAGGAAGAAAATGACTCGGGTCGCTCCGGGTCGTTTTGGCGAAAACTCCAAGCAGGCACCGGGGAATTGAGGCGGCGCACCGAAGTCGAACCCGAAGTCGACCCAGGACCAGAATTTTTCATTTTTCAAATTTTCATAACTTTTGCATACGAGCTCGGATTCACGCGCGGTTTGTTTTGCTAGGATCGTATCGGAATTTCTGACGTTTTGACGCTGCTTTGGACGAATTACGAGAAGGGCGAATTTTTGGGTTTAAATCGAATTTAAATTCGATTTAAATTCAAAAGGCGAGTGTTTTAACCCACTCACAACTATTAGAAGCTTTCATGTTTGTTAAATTAATTTTAGAAATGAATAGAAATTTATTTATGAGTATTTGGCATGTTTATTTTATTCATATCTGTGGAATTGCATTTATTAAATTTAACTGTTAATTTAATTAATTTATTGCGTATAAATTTATAGTTAAAATTTATTTGTTTGGATATGAACTGCTAGTTAACAGTTATATAATTTATTACTGAATATAGACTGTAGATTAATAGCTGTTAAATTTAATTTGAATAAAATTGCCAGTATTACCTGTTATGTAGTACCAAAAATAATATTGTTATTGATTGATATTGATTTATGATTGCGATTTGGATGATGGATGATGTTGATGAATGGATGTTTATTGTATATCATTTAATTGCAAATTATCATGCATATTTCCTTTCATTCGGGATTGTGGTTTGAAATGATATATAACCGCAAAATTTTATATCTTTTAAATTGCGGATTGAAATGATAAATATCCGTATCGCTTGACCATAGGATAGAAAATTATATACAGGCACCGCGGTATATATATAACTATTTAAATGTGATTTCTATGGTTTGGATGGAATACGGTTTATAATAATCTTAAATTTTATATTGTATAAATATTTTTCTTCCATATATATATACATATGAAGTTGAAAATTTTGAAATTAAAAGGTGTATAAATATCTTTATTAAAAATGGAAATTAAGAAAATGGAGTTTAATAATTTATATCATATGTTTAAATTTTAAGTTTGGAAATTTTAAGATATGATATTTATAATTGGATTTTTCCCAAAATAAATTGAAATGAATATTCTAGTATAATTTGAATTGGGAAAAATATATATATTTTATTACTAGAAATTGAAGTCTTATTATTTATGGATTTTATATGAATATTCAAGACTAATTAATAGAACAATTGATTTGTTGAAAGCAAAAAAAATCCAACTTTAGTTTGAAATATTGATACTCAAAATGGATGTACGTATATATAAATAAATTGAAGTGGTTTTGGAACTTGAGAGAGATAATATACATTTTGGTTTAGACTTTAATAAAGAAATGTATTTGTAAAGCCATGAGAACTATTTTCTTTACAAAGTACCATTTAAGTTAAACCATTTAATCCATATACCGTTGAATGTCCAAACCATTCAAATTTTTAGAAGTTATGGTTTTAAAGTATGATTTTCAAAATATTATGCTTTGAAATATTTGATTTTCAGACGTTATGAAGTTAAAGCATTATGATTTTGGAACAGAATTATATTTGGGATAAGTGATAAAATATGGTTTTGGGTTTTGAAATGATATCGTATTCATGGTTATGAAATGGAATGTTTATTCTGATTTTTAAAGTATAACCTATTTTTAAATGACCGCGGTGTTATAATAACGATGGGTTGGCAAAGAGACCGAGATCGGATATGGACATACTCTCTGTCGATACCGAAAATGTAACGACCCGCTATTTTGGACCATTCAAATCGACACTAAAACCGTACATGTACGACTTGAATAATTCAAAATACCGAATTGTTAATTTAATTTGGCAAAACCTAAAATATACAGTAAATAAACCAATCACAGATCACAGACACAGAGTAATATAATGCAGCGGAATAGAAAAATAGTAGTTCATGAAACTACTATATACATCAGAGTTTAAAATAAAATACATCAGAATCTCTGGAATACAGAAAAGTCTTCAGTACGAGCCGATGACTTCTCTGAACCAGTCAATCTAGAAAACTGAAAGCTGAAACGATAGTTGGATCTCCAAATGAAGCTCCAATCTCCAAAGGTGAGTCTCTAAAGCTGTATTACTCGGTCTGACCCGAGCGTAAAGCAAAACACAAAACACTCGAGTCAGGATTAACATTCGTATATCAATAAATCCAACTCAAGTGAAATATCAACTGAAATACAAATAACTTAAAGGATGTTTGGGATGACCATCCTCTAAGGGTCCATAGAACTATCTACAGGGTAGAAATATACACTATTACATCGTGGTCATTCACTTAATTTATACTTCAAACCCAAATGTCAAATTCACTTCGAATAATTATATTTCCCACATAGTATTTATATATATTAAATGCTGTATATGGTAAAGCACTTGCAATTTCCTTAACTTAACAAATCGTTCACATCAACCTGACCTTTCCATTTAAATTAAATTCAATCTCAATTATAAATCTCAAATCTGGATTTGATATCCTAATTACCCTTTCCATTTCAATATGTTTCCATACTTTAAGTATTTAATATTTCCCCTAAATTTCCCAATCTAGTTCTCTAAATACAAATTTCCAGACTTCGTTCAACCTCAATTTCCATTAAATTCAATTAGTTATCTACATAACAAATTCAACTATCTTGGTCCCAAATACATACCAAATTTCTAAACCATTTAATTTCAATACAGTTCATGGCTTAAATACTTAGATGTTAAATTTAACAGTTTCATATAGATTCTTGGTTTTTACATCATTATTATTTAGTTTGAACCTTCCCTTATTCAATACCATTTTAGTGACTTTAAATTACATCTTTCTCAAGATTTCTCAAATTTTATTAAACGTGAAATATCTCATTCGATAAATTTCAAATTGATTTAAATAAATAAATCCTTATCTAAACATCATTTTACAATAACCCAAATTTATTTCTCAACCTTAATTTTTCAATATTATTGCAACATTTATCCGAATAAAATTTACATAAATTATTTATCATAATTTATGTATTTAATCAAATCTTGATTAACTAGATATAATTAACTCTATATTTATCATTACCCTTTATAGATGTATTTAAGAATTTACATTTAATAAGACCATAGATTTTTTTTTCATATGGTCAAAGTGTTATGGCTATTATCATTTCAATACGTACACTAAATGTATACGGGTGGATAGCATTTCAACCCGTAATCCCAAATTTAATTAAACGAAACCCGCTTGGGCCTATTTTTCAACCCATTTTAATTCAAAAATCAAACATAACAAAGGGAACTTGCAGTGTGATGACAGGGATAGTGTCAAAGTAAGTAAACAAGCAATAACAACAATCAATAACAATTCAATAGATTAAATCAAATAACTCCGAAATGATCTTATTAATTCGCATTGTTATTTTTATAATTATTTCTAAAATCTACACTATCATTTCATGTAGATTACAGATTATTACATTTCAGTGTTTCAATTGTCGTTCCATTTCAATTTCAGTTTAGTATTACAACAGTTAATCCAAACTATGTTCAAAGCTTTAAAGTATAACTTATCAATTCCTACGACAATTAATGGGTCAAATTAAACTAATCAAATTTACATATGGCGGGGTCAGGTTTAATCAATCAAGGTCCATCGTATATAATCCGTTTTCTTTGTAAACTATACCACCTCAAATCTTATTAGCAAACTAGTTATCATTTAACAATAGTAATTAACATCCAATTTAAACGACAATCAATCAATCAGTAAATTTTCAACCAATCTGTATTATTATCACATAAATAATTAACCGATAATGGTGTCAGGTGTCATAGGTGAACAGATACAGATGATAGCAGTCGTAACAGTAAACAACTAACAGCAGCATATTTCAATTGACGTTTCAATTGAATCAAATTTAATAAATAAAAGAACGTTAATCGTGAGTGATTGCTCACCTTTCAAGGCTAGAGATGAACGAGAATACAGAAGGTGATACGGATATGCACACTGCTACGGATACTGAAATTAAATTTCAAATCCAAGCAAAACAAAATCGGCACGAATTCGATCAAAGCTAATTGAAACGGATCAGATCAGAACTGAAACGATGAAGATAAATGGTATAAGCGAACTTTTATAATTCATGTACTGAACAAATCTGATATGCAGACACGACCTAAATACTTAATAACTTAAGGACATATTCTATAAAATGTAACTCAATGTATATACACAAATACACTTACAGTAACCTAACTTATTATAACATCAACCATATTATATTACTTATTGTTATACCATATATGAACTAACAGCCGATACTCACACATATAAACTAATGTAAACTTAGTTTATAAAATATGTATTTATACAAAATACTTACAATTTTAAAAATACTTACATTTTTTTAAAAAAATACTTACATACGTAAATAACATATTTATAAAACAAAACTATATAACAACTTATAAAATAATCCATAAAATTTTTGTTATTATAATGCACTGCAAGTCTGTACTCCACCTATATGAACATACTTAAATTATATGCGTACTAACAAAATAGACACAGACTTCTTCAAATGAACACATGTACTGTCCTTTCCTCCATTTTTAAAAACTGTGACATATATAAACGGCAAAACAATATATTATAAATAAATAAATCACCTTTACTAACCATGCGTATAAACAGACCATACCACTTTTAAAATTTTATATGCGTAAATAAAGTCATATATATATAACTTAACTTATACATCTTAAAACCTATAAATTACGTGAACATCAACATGTATAAAATTTAATCAGAACGAAAATTTACTAAAAAAAAAAAATCTATATAAAATACCACTTTAAAATATAACAGCTGTGCGTATATGTATAATGTATACTTTAAAATTATTTAAGTAAAATATGCAAACAATTTACTACACAAATATATGCAGACATTCTATACTCATATATATAAGACTAACGTGACCTAAACCCAAACTAATCATATGTTATCCTAACTAAGCACGCATACGTTCAAATAATTGCATTTAAAAAAATTGTGCATACAAATAAAGGTGGCTACTCACCAGTTGAAGTGGGAGATGCAGTGGTACCCGAGGCGGAGGTGAGAGTGCGGAGGTGATGAACGAGAGAGGATAGAGGGATGGAAGGCGGCTGCTGCCTGTTATTTTATGCGTTTCTTATGTGTGTGTGTTTTTTTTTTTGTAGGAGAAGAACAGATCTGAGAGGTTTCAGGTAAGGGAAAAATATGTTTATAGAATGAAGAAAGAAAGTAGGAATGTAGAGATGCTGTGATATATATATATATATATATATATTTTTTTTTTTTTTTTTTTGCAGAAGTCTTTAGAATCATGATGGAAGAAAGAAATTAAGGAGAGAAAAGTGCAGCTTATCAAATTATATAAGAAACATAGTGAAACGTACATAAATAAATGTCCTGTAGTGGTGTAAAGTAACGCACTAAAATTAAGGGAAATAACAAAGGAAAGGACATTTTGAAAGCAAGAAAATGAACAGAGAAAGGAATAAATAAATTATATAGACACATACGTTTCTGACAAAGTTATAAATAGAAATAAAGAAGAGAGAGAGAAAAAGAAATGAAGAGTTATATTAAAACAGAGAAGGAAAGGTGCGTGAATCCATAGAGTTATATATATATAGGTCGAGTAATAAATGGATTTGTTTGCATGGGAGAGTTCTGGAAAGAAGATGGTGGAAATTTGAGAGCAAAATAAAAGGAGGCGGAAGGAAAAAATATATGAACAGATCTAGAAAGATGATGGTAGATTTTTACACATGCAAAAGAAACGGTTTCTCCCGAAATAAATGGTCACTCGTTTGAAACCAGATAAACAAATAAAGTAATCTATTGTTTCTTGCAAGTTATACGTTTTCTTAATTTTATTTATTTCCTAGGTCCCAATACGTAGGCAATTATACTATGGAGATTAATTATTATCAAACGTTACAAAATTCAAAAGCAAAAGAAACGTTTCGATTTCTAAATGATAAAAGCAAAAGATTAGAACGTATGCCATAAATTAAGCAACAAACGTTGATTCTAAATTTACTAATAATTAGGAGTAGAAACGTTTGATGATGAAATCAGGAAACAAATACTAATAGCAAAACGGCGATGAGTTGAATGAACAGAGAATTCAAAAGTTCAATTGAGCTGTTTGAAGTAAAGCACATAACGTTAGCATTGAATTGGGAGTTATAAAACAATGTATTATAAATAGGAAATTATAAAAGTAACGTATGCTATTGGAATAGAAGCCAAAAGAGAAATGAACTTAGAGCTACCGGAAACGTATCTCTTAAGTGAAATGAATGTAAGAGAAACGGTCAAATAATGTTTATAACTGTAAATTTAAAGTAATAAATTTATATTGGGTAGCACGGTTTAAATCGAAACGAAATAAGGAGAAGCTAAGGAGGCACAATTTATGGTGTCATTAAAACGAACAAATTTATTGCTTCCGTTGTACACCGGGTTCCGAAATACAGAAATAAATATACTTTTGAGATCAGCACGACGAGGCGCTCACAATGGTATACAGTTATCAGTGGTATGATTGAGTTATAAAAATTCGAATTTTTCACTAGTAGAAAAAAAATGCAGTAGAATGCAGAAAATAAGAACGACGAAGCTATAGAAGTCCGGATTTTGAAAACTAGAGATGACGCCTTTCTCAGATGAGGATTTAGAATTTTTCTATGTAAAATATTCTGCATTAGAATTTTTTTTTTTTATTATCAACAATTATTAGCTAGCTTGAATTTAATAGAATTACATAATAAATAAATTTTCATAAAATAAATTGAAATTTTGCCATCTGCTATGTTTAATTGGACGTAATCCATATATTAACTTTTTATTTGCAAATTAATTTATTTAAAAATTTCACCATAATCCAATTAAATACGTTAATAAAACGATAAAGTTTATTAAAATCTTACAGGTCGTTACACTCTCCCCCACTCAAAACTTTTCGTCCCCGAAAAGGAAGGAGGTAGGAGAATAAAACAGCCGGAAATTTATAGATTGAAAGATAAGATAAACAACAAATTTTTAAAACTACCCAAATTTATTTGAAATCTTTATTTGAAACTTCATTTGAAATTCAAATTTTCTATAATACTATAATACTTTCAACTCTTATGAAAACAATTACCTGCACTATCCCTTATTTTTACAAAGTTTATTGAAAATATTAAATCCGAAATTAATAACTTCAAACTATTCATAACACTTAAAATTTTATATTAAACAATGTAGTATATAATTAGACAAAATTTTCAAAGGATAAATCCAACAAGGAAGGAAGGTAGATTTTGAAAACAAAATCAAGATGAACAAATAAGCTGAGCAGATAAGGTAGATTCAAAAGAAAGAATCGGGTCCGAATAATTTATTTCAAACCATAAGAATTTAAATTTCAAATATTAATACAAAATTTCTTTGTTGGCAATACCTTTATAATAAAATTCTTTTATATCAAAACCAATTTTTCTTTCGAAATTACTTTTATAACTCAATGTTTTAACAAGTTTATCCTCGTTCTTGCAGACTCTGGCCATGCGTTGATCAGGCGCAAAGCTAGAATTCTTCAAGTACTTAGTAGACTTGTTTCAACACCCAGTGAAAATACTTGAAAAACCTTTTAAAATAGATATGGAAAGTACGATCCAAACAAAAACAATCAAACCAAAACCTTTGTCCGATCATGGTTCGCAGATACACAATGGTTACGCCTGGTTCCCCCAGGAAACAATCCATATCCGTAAGCTTTCACAGCCCTGCGAGTTACGCCATGATGACTAGTAGAGTGCAGGATACACAATGGTTACGCCTGGATCCCCCAGGAAACAATCCGTACCCTCAGGCAAGACTCAGCCAGGCACTTGCGCTACTATTCGCGACCTACACAGATTGCAGGATACACAATGGTTACGCCTGGTTCCCCCAGGAAACAATCCGTACCCCTAGGCAAGACTCAGCCAGGCAATTTCGCTGTGCATTCACGAGAGAAAAAGAAACCGTGGGACACGTCACGGTGGGAACACTCGAGTATTACATCCGGAAAACCAAAATCAGAGAGAATAATAACGATAGAATGAATCCACGCTGTGGCCACAAAGCGGATATCAAGCAGAAGGCACTTTCCATATCTTTATTTGGAAAATATATATCATATAGTACCTTTTTCAAATCACTTTCAAATATTGTACTTATATAAAGTCCATATATATAGGATTCCATTTTCAAACGAATACTTTCCAAATCAATAGTATATCAAATCATACTTATATAGACTTCGATTATATAAAATCTCTTTCCAAATTGAGTAACTTTCAAATCAATAGATTTCAAATCAACTTCATACTTATACAAATCCATTTTATATAAGTTCGACCACTCCCAAATCAAGTACTTAATAATCTAAGATTCTCAATTTCAAATTATTTCACTATCAATTCAGTTTCAAAATCATATATGATTTCACCAATTTTCTTCCAAATTAAATATCTAAAGTCAAACAAATACATTTCCAAAATCACCATATAAGTACTGGTTTTTTAATTCCAATTTAATTTCAAAACCAAATATTTTCCTCAAAATCAATTACTCAAAATGGTTTCCAAATTTATAATTTATCCCTTTAAACTTTTAAACTATCTATTTCTATTTGAAATATTCAATTTACCTTTCTGAAAACCATTATTCAAAACTATTTTTTTTTTCAAAACATTTCAAACTAAATTTATATTCTTTATCAAACATTTTATACTCTTCGAAATTTCTTAGTTTTTAAAACTTTAGACCTTGACTTGGAAGTGTTCGAACCTTCAAAATAATTAGGGAAATCAAATTTTCAATTCAAGAGTTGAAAATCAACAATAAATCAATAAACCAATTATTAAATCCGAAACTCGAGGACTGAATACCGGTCTCATTTTAAATTGTTTCAAATATATACTTATATCTTTCTAAAATATCAAATTATACTTCGGAATTTGAAATCAAAATCGGTTTTACAAAACACTTGCATAGCGAAGCTATTAAAGTGGCCTCTCCCTCACTCTGAAACTCGAAAATCAATGTCGATGATGCGTGCACTCATCACCGAAATTATTTTCAAGCGACATAAGTGAGTTCTGGACTTCTATTTTCTTGGAAACTTCTTTGAAATTTCTTTAAAATTATTGGAATTCATTTGAGCTTATTTAAAACATTTCTTATTCAAAAAAAATAATTTTAAATCGTATTATTTATATATATTTTCCAAAATCTTAAAACCAATTTCAAAATACCGGAATTCAATTCTCGAATTTCAAATTTAACACTTCAGTTATAAATCATTTTTATATAAATCAATTTCTTATAATTTTTCAAAATTTCAAATCCTTTCAAAACCTTTTTTTATTTATATATAGAATAACATTTCTTATTTGTTTTGTATATAGGTATATAATCCTTATGGAAAACATTTTCACTTTTATATATAGAATAAAATCATAGTTATCAAAATAATAATTTCGATATTTAAAACAAATTTCAAAATGCAAACATACCCGATTTTCAAAGGATAATTTTAAGAATGGATTTCAAAACAAAGATAGAGATTTGAATTAGAGGAACTCCAATCCATAGAATTCTGATTCGAAGATAGACTCGATCGAAGATGAGATAATTAAATTACAAAATAGAAGATGGATATACTTCTATAAATCGCGGGCGACCTTAACCGGGTCAATCGTGATTTCAGGAATATGATTGATGCGGAATTCTAAGGCAAATCGACATTCGATCGCCCGATATAGAATTCGGCATAACTAGATATAGCAGCATTGTAAACCGAGGATACATGAATCTTCGGTGAATCAATGCCAACTGAAAAGGAGATTCACCCCTTTTACAAATCATTCAGTGAAGTTATGGAATACTCCAGAATCGAACGAATATAAATAGGGAGAGACAAGAATGAATTTCGAAACTGAGGGACATTCCAAAATTCAAAGGAAATCGAGTCAAAAAGGAAGAGATTCAACTCGAATGAAAGTGATTCTGTAATAAATTTACCATATATGCTAAGTTTTGACTTGAGCCAAAGCTCTGATACCAACTGTAACGACCCGCTATTTTGGACCATTCAAATCGACACTAAAACCGTACATGTACGACTTGAATAATTCAAAATACCGAATTGTTAATTTAATTTGGCAAAACCTAAAATATACAGTAAATAAACCAATCACAGATCACAGACACAGAGTAATATAATGCAGCGGAATAGAAAAATAGTAGTTCATGAAACTACTATATACATCAGAGTTTAAAATAAAATACATCAGAATCTCTGGAATACAGAAAAGTCTTCAGTACGAGCCGATGACTTCTCTGAACCAGTCAATCTAGAAAACTGAAAGCTGAAACGATAGTTGGATCTCCAAATGAAGCTCCAATCTCCAAAGGTGAGTCTCTAAAGCTGTATTACTCGGTCTGACCCGAGCGTAAAGCAAAACACAAAACACTCGAGTCAGGATTAACATTCGTATATCAATAAATCCAACTCAAGTGAAATATCAACTGAAATACAAATAACTTAAAGGATGTTTGGGATGACCATCCTCTAAGGGTCCATAGAACTATCTACAGGGTAGAAATATACACTATTACATCGTGGTCATTCACTTAATTTATACTTCAAACCCAAATGTCAAATTCACTTCGAATAATTATATTTCCCACATAGTATTTATATATATTAAATGCTGTATATGGTAAAGCACTTGCAATTTCCTTAACTTAACAAATCGTTCACATCAACCTGACCTTTCCATTTAAATTAAATTCAATCTCAATTATAAATCTCAAATCTGGATTTGATATCCTAATTACCCTTTCCATTTCAATATGTTTCCATACTTTAAGTATTTAATATTTCCCCTAAATTTCCCAATCTAGTTCTCTAAATACAAATTTCCAGACTTCGTTCAACCTCAATTTCCATTAAATTCAATTAGTTATCTACATAACAAATTCAACTATCTTGGTCCCAAATACATACCAAATTTCTAAACCATTTAATTTCAATACAGTTCATGGCTTAAATACTTAGATGTTAAATTTAACAGTTTCATATAGATTCTTGGTTTTTACATCATTATTATTTAGTTTGAACCTTCCCTTATTCAATACCATTTTAGTGACTTTAAATTACATCTTTCTCAAGATTTCTCAAATTTTATTAAACGTGAAATATCTCATTCGATAAATTTCAAATTGATTTAAATAAATAAATCCTTATCTAAACATCATTTTACAATAACCCAAATTTATTTCTCAACCTTAATTTTTCAATATTATTGCAACATTTATCCGAATAAAATTTACATAAATTATTTATCATAATTTATGTATTTAATCAAATCTTGATTAACTAGATATAATTAACTCTATATTTATCATTACCCTTTATAGATGTATTTAAGAATTTACATTTAATAAGACCATAGATTTTTTTTTCATATGGTCAAAGTGTTATGGCTATTATCATTTCAATACGTACACTAAATGTATACGGGTGGATAGCATTTCAACCCGTAATCCCAAATTTAATTAAACGAAACCCGCTTGGGCCTATTTTTCAACCCATTTTAATTCAAAAATCAAACATAACAAAGGGAACTTGCAGTGTGATGACAGGGATAGTGTCAAAGTAAGTAAACAAGCAATAACAACAATCAATAACAATTCAATAGATTAAATCAAATAACTCCGAAATGATCTTATTAATTCGCATTGTTATTTTTATAATTATTTCTAAAATCTACACTATCATTTCATGTAGATTACAGATTATTACATTTCAGTGTTTCAATTGTCGTTCCATTTCAATTTCAGTTTAGTATTACAACAGTTAATCCAAACTATGTTCAAAGCTTTAAAGTATAACTTATCAATTCCTACGACAATTAATGGGTCAAATTAAACTAATCAAATTTACATATGGCGGGGTCAGGTTTAATCAATCAAGGTCCATCGTATATAATCCGTTTTCTTTGTAAACTATACCACCTCAAATCTTATTAGCAAACTAGTTATCATTTAACAATAGTAATTAACATCCAATTTAAACGACAATCAATCAATCAGTAAATTTTCAACCAATCTGTATTATTATCACATAAATAATTAACCGATAATGGTGTCAGGTGTCATAGGTGAACAGATACAGATGATAGCAGTCGTAACAGTAAACAACTAACAGCAGCATATTTCAATTGACGTTTCAATTGAATCAAATTTAATAAATAAAAGAACGTTAATCGTGAGTGATTGCTCACCTTTCAAGGCTAGAGATGAACGAGAATACAGAAGGTGATACGGATATGCACACTGCTACGGATACTGAAATTAAATTTCAAATCCAAGCAAAACAAAATCGGCACGAATTCGATCAAAGCTAATTGAAACGGATCAGATCAGAACTGAAACGATGAAGATAAATGGTATAAGCGAACTTTTATAATTCATGTACTGAACAAATCTGATATGCAGACACGACCTAAATACTTAATAACTTAAGGACATATTCTATAAAATGTAACTCAATGTATATACACAAATACACTTACAGTAACCTAACTTATTATAACATCAACCATATTATATTACTTATTGTTATACCATATATGAACTAACAGCCGATACTCACACATATAAACTAATGTAAACTTAGTTTATAAAATATGTATTTATACAAAATACTTACAATTTTAAAAATACTTACATTTTTTTAAAAAAATACTTACATACGTAAATAACATATTTATAAAACAAAACTATATAACAACTTATAAAATAATCCATAAAATTTTTGTTATTATAATGCACTGCAAGTCTGTACTCCACCTATATGAACATACTTAAATTATATGCGTACTAACAAAATAGACACAGACTTCTTCAAATGAACACATGTACTGTCCTTTCCTCCATTTTTAAAAACTGTGACATATATAAACGGCAAAACAATATATTATAAATAAATAAATCACCTTTACTAACCATGCGTATAAACAGACCATACCACTTTTAAAATTTTATATGCGTAAATAAAGTCATATATATATAACTTAACTTATACATCTTAAAACCTATAAATTACGTGAACATCAACATGTATAAAATTTAATCAGAACGAAAATTTACTAAAAAAAAAAATCTATATAAAATACCACTTTAAAATATAACAGCTGTGCGTATATGTATAATGTATACTTTAAAATTATTTAAGTAAAATATGCAAACAATTTACTACACAAATATATGCAGACATTCTATACTCATATATATAAGACTAACGTGACCTAAACCCAAACTAATCATATGTTATCCTAACTAAGCACGCATACGTTCAAATAATTGCATTTAAAAAAATTGTGCATACAAATAAAGGTGGCTACTCACCAGTTGAAGTGGGAGATGCAGTGGTACCCGAGGCGGAGGTGAGAGTGCGGAGGTGATGAACGAGAGAGGATAGAGGGATGGAAGGCGGCTGCTGCCTGTTATTTTATGCGTTTCTTATGTGTGTGTGTTTTTTTTTTTGTAGGAGAAGAACAGATCTGAGAGGTTTCAGGTAAGGGAAAAATATGTTTATAGAATGAAGAAAGAAAGTAGGAATGTAGAGATGCTGTGATATATATATATATATATATATATATATTTTTTTTTTTTTTTTTTTTGCAGAAGTCTTTAGAATCATGATGGAAGAAAGAAATTAAGGAGAGAAAAGTGCAGCTTATCAAATTATATAAGAAACATAGTGAAACGTACATAAATAAATGTCCTGTAGTGGTGTAAAGTAACGCACTAAAATTAAGGGAAATAACAAAGGAAAGGACATTTTGAAAGCAAGAAAATGAACAGAGAAAGGAATAAATAAATTATATAGACACATACGTTTCTGACAAAGTTATAAATAGAAATAAAGAAGAGAGAGAGAAAAAGAAATGAAGAGTTATATTAAAACAGAGAAGGAAAGGTGCGTGAATCCATAGAGTTATATATATATAGGTCGAGTAATAAATGGATTTGTTTGCATGGGAGAGTTCTGGAAAGAAGATGGTGGAAATTTGAGAGCAAAATAAAAGGAGGCGGAAGGAAAAAATATATGAACAGATCTAGAAAGATGATGGTAGATTTTTACACATGCAAAAGAAACGGTTTCTCCCGAAATAAATGGTCACTCGTTTGAAACCAGATAAACAAATAAAGTAATCTATTGTTTCTTGCAAGTTATACGTTTTCTTAATTTTATTTATTTCCTAGGTCCCAATACGTAGGCAATTATACTATGGAGATTAATTATTATCAAACGTTACAAAATTCAAAAGCAAAAGAAACGTTTCGATTTCTAAATGATAAAAGCAAAAGATTAGAACGTATGCCATAAATTAAGCAACAAACGTTGATTCTAAATTTACTAATAATTAGGAGTAGAAACGTTTGATGATGAAATCAGGAAACAAATACTAATAGCAAAACGGCGATGAGTTGAATGAACAGAGAATTCAAAAGTTCAATTGAGCTGTTTGAAGTAAAGCACATAACGTTAGCATTGAATTGGGAGTTATAAAACAATGTATTATAAATAGGAAATTATAAAAGTAACGTATGCTATTGGAATAGAAGCCAAAAGAGAAATGAACTTAGAGCTACCGGAAACGTATCTCTTAAGTGAAATGAATGTAAGAGAAACGGTCAAATAATGTTTATAACTGTAAATTTAAAGTAATAAATTTATATTGGGTAGCACGGTTTAAATCGAAACGAAATAAGGAGAAGCTAAGGAGGCACAATTTATGGTGTCATTAAAACGAACAAATTTATTGCTTCCGTTGTACACCGGGTTCCGAAATATAGAAATAAATATACTTTTGAGATCAGCACGACGAGGCGCTCACAATGGTATACAGTTATCAGTGGTATGATTGAGTTATAAAAATTCGAATTTTTCACTAGTAGAAAAAAAATGCAGTAGAATGCAGAAAATAAGAACGACGAAGCTATAGAAGTCCGGATTTTGAAAACTAGAGATGACGCCTTTCTCAGATGAGGATTTAGAATTTTTCTATGTAAAATATTCTGCATTAGAATTTTTTTTTTTTATTATCAACAATTATTAGCTAGCTTGAATTTAATAGAATTACATAATAAATAAATTTTCATAAAATAAATTGAAATTTTGCCATCTGCTATGTTTAATTGGACGTAATCCATATATTAACTTTTTATTTGCAAATTAATTTATTTAAAAATTTCACCATAATCCAATTAAATACGTTAATAAAACGATAAAGTTTATTAAAATCTTACAGGTCGTTACAGAAAACCACTTTGACTAACCGTGTACGCGGTGGAGATTCCAGAATGAAGTAGGTGGTGGCGACGTTTCCTGTAAGGTAAATACGTGGACCCGACTCCCGTGAGTTGGCATAAGGTGGCTAAAACAGGAGCGATTCTCAGGCCAATGAGGTCATTCCTTTGATCGGACCCTCCTCTTCGATATTATACTTTGATTTTGGATTTATTCAGTGGCCACTTCTATATTTTGATTTTGGGGAGTTAGTCCGAGGTAGGCGGTAACTGCGGCTACGCGTTTCCACCAGCCTGGATAGCAATTGGTATATCTACCCTGGCATTGCCTAGTTGTGCCGTGTCACCTACCATACCGAGCCTTTACTACGAGTTTTTATTTGTGTCGTACCTATGGAGTATCCTCTGGTAGCTTCCCGATCAGGAGGTATTACGGTACTGTATAGACTATTGGCATTATTTGTGTTAAGGGCTATATGGGTAACCCCTTAACGCTATTAAAAAGTAAGTTTATTTTATAAATAGACACTATTATAATAGCGCAATATACTACATAGTAAATAGTTTAACGGATCCTTAGGAGATGTAAATCCCGAACATCTCTTGAGTTACTGTACTCATATTTATTTCTGTTAATTTAACTCACATAAGATCTTTTAGTCTGACTCGAGTGTTTTTGTCTTTTCAAATTCGCTCGGGTCAGTCCGAGCGTTTCAGGATCGAAGATTTTAGCTTTGGAGGACGAAGACGAAGAATCCGTATTATATTATTTATAGTATTGCACCACACTCTTTCTATTCCGCTGCATTGTTTGTATTGGTATGTGTAACTCTGATATTTATTGTATAAAGAAGAATTAACTGTTTTGTAACCGTTTATGAACTGTATAGTTATTATTATATTTTATCCTTCCGCTGTGAGATTCTATTTTGTTTTATTTCTTCTCTGTTTTTCTTATTTACCCCATACAATCCGCCCTTGCGTATGCTTTTAATTGGCACGTGTGTCGGTTTAAAGTGTGCGAAAAGGCGGGATGTTACATTTTATTTCTTCTAAATTTAATTACAATTTTTTTATTCAATAACCAAATTAATTATTGAAAACTTACGCGTCGCTACAGTTATAATAACGTTTGGTTGTTAAAGAGACCGGGATCGTTATTATCATACTCTCTGCTAATGCCGAAAACCTCTTTAACAACTGTGTACGTGGTGGAGACTCTAGAATGAAGTAAGATGGTTGGAGACGAATCTATATGAGGTATTTACGTGGACCTGACTCCCGTGAGTTAGCATAAGGTAGCTAAAACATGTGCAAGTGACGGGCCAAGTGAGGTAGCTCCTCTGATTCGACACACTTCTTCGATGCCATTCCATTACTTCGTGATTGATTGGATGCACCATTAGATTTTGGGAGTGTGGACCGAGTTGGGCGGTAGCTGCGGCAATGCGTTACAAACAACCCGGAAGTGTAATTGTTATATCTACCCTGACATTGCCTAGTTGTGTCATATCACCTACCATATCGAGCCCACTATGAGTTTGCCTTCTGACGACCTCCAGTTTACGGTGGAGATTACGGTACTGTATAGACTATGGGAATATATATAAAATGTGTTAAGGGGTATATAGGTAATGCCTTAACGCTATTTTAATAGTTTATCTTACTATAGACATATTATAATAGCGTATTATACTACATAGTAGATAGTTCCATGGATCCTTAGAGGATGTATATCCCAAACATTATTTGAGTTACTTATATTTCAGTTATTTCAATTGAGTTGGATTTATTGATATAAGAATGTTAATCCAGACTCGAGTGTTTTGTGTTTTGCTTTATGCTCGGGTCAGATTGAATGTCACAGTATTAGAGACTCAACTTTGGAGTTGGAGCTTTACTTGGAGAACCATCTATATCTATTCAGCTTTCAGTTGTGCAGTCGATTCCTGTGATATATTCAGATTTTGTTATTTGACTATTTTATTGAGACTTCTATGAATTCGAGACTTCTGTTGTATCTTATTTTAATTCTGTTATATATATATTAGCTTCATGAACTATTATTCATTTGTTTCCACTGGTTATTGTTATACTACTCTGCATCTGTAATTCTGTGATTGATTTATTTACTATATATGCCGAGTTTTGCCGAATATAAATTAGCAATATGATATTTTGAGCAATTCAAATCCGACATGTGTAGATGCGATGGCACGAAATACCGGGATGTAACGAGTAGGATGGTTGGAGACGATTCTATATGGTATTTACGCAGCCCTGACTCCCTTGAGTTAGCTTAGGGTGGCTAAAACAGGAGCAATTGACAGGCTAAGTGAGGTAGCTCCTCCGATCGAACACACTTCTTTGATACCATTCTATTACTTTATGATTGATTGGGTGCACTCTCGGATTTTTGGGAGTGTTGGACGAGTTGGGCTGTGACGCCCCACCTCTATACCCACGCTAGCCAAGAACACTCCGGAGTAGTGCTGTCAACTAGCACGGAGAATAAGGCTATTGAGGAGCGACCATCCATGTAATTGCTTATCACACGGTGGCTATAAATAATCTTCGAAAACAAACATAGAAATAATCATATCACAAATCAGTCACAGATATCCATATCACAAAGGCGGAAGAAGATATGAATATATAACTAACACATGAAAGTGTACGTCAGAGTAGTGGTCAGTAAGATCCACGATAATACAAAAGAATAGCAACACGTGCTATACAAAAGAATACAACTATGAGTCTATATCTCAAGTGTATACAACAAAAACTGCTAATCTAAACAGTTAGCCAAAAGTCAGAGTGATGAATCCCTGGGAAGAAGTCAAGCAGAAGCACCTGTAACATCTCGGTCTGACCCGAGTATTATTTAAGAAAATAATAAACGGGTCAGTCTAGCTATAAATATCAGATGACATGATATAACATAAAAGATATGGCATAAACATAAACATCCATAATGACATACCAATATAAGTATGTAAATAATGATCAACAGAAGATCAATCAATAAGAGATAATCAATATCACAAGAATCTTCTCAAAGATTCGGAAAGGGCATCATACCCCAAACTTGTACTCATAACAAGTCAATGACATAAATTCTAGAAATCAATGCAAGAAGTCCAGAAATCATAGAAAAGAGAAAGAGGCCTATCACATGACGGTCCGAAGACCAAGGGGAGCTACCCCACACGTGTGAATGGAATCACACAGATTAAAGTCCAGACTAACCAAAAAGCAAAAAGGTATGTGTGAGTGGAATCACACAAGTGGTGTCTAGTCTAACCTCGCAACAAGAGACATCGCACAGTTGCTAGTCTAAATCATCAGAATGATCGTCATGATCAACGAGAAGTGTCAATTACACTAAGCTAGTAAATATAGAAGTTTAGCTTCATGTCCCATAACCACTTGCTTAACTTAAATATTTACGAACAAATTGTAAATCTTCACCAATAAAATTGTCACAAGAGGTTCAATCGAACAAGTCCAAGAATTAACCGACGAAGTGAACGCAAGCGTTTCATACCACTTGTTTTACTAAGTCGTTTAATTAGATTTCTCATCCGAGTGAGGTAAAGGTTTGTATATACTAATAGATTGGAAAACGGTTTAAGAAAAGAGCTTAGTTATTAAAAATAGAGTTGAAATTGTTTGTTAAAAGAGTTTTGATATTTACTACTAGTATTGAAACCTTTATATTATAAAGTGACAAAACACAGAAGCAATTGTAGAAACAATCAGTCACAAAGATCGCATACGGAGATGTGAATAAAATCCAAGGAAATCAGCTCAATGTTTTTCAGATAAGATCCCCTACGGAGGGGGGTGGCAACCCCCCAAGGTGGGGGTGCGGGGGCAACGCCACCGCTTACGGGGTTCGACCTGCCCGATCAGGTCGCGGGGGTCCAGGGGGCAGCGCCCCCGGCGGGGTGCGGGGCAGCGCCCCCGGCGGGGTGCGGGGCAGCGCCCCGACAAAACGGTACGACCTAAGTGAAGGCAAGAGGCCTACAACCTAAAGCAAAATGAGGTCTAACGACCTAAGGGTTCACGCGACCTAACACAATGGCTGAGCGACCTAACTAAGTGCGCGACCTGGTGGGTAAGGAGGTCGAGCGACCTAAAGTTCTTTGCGACTTAACGAGGTAGAGGGGACACGCGACCTAAAGGTACGCGACCTAAGAAAGCACGCGACCTATCGGCAACAAGGATCGAGCGACCTAACGGCAACATGGGTCGAGCGACCTAACTTTGCCGCGACCTATAAATATCACGACCTAAGGCCACAACGACCTAAGAAATAAAGGGGAGCGACACAAAAGAGGAAGGGTTTAACGACCTAAGCAGTGAAGAGGCCAAGCGACCTAGCGTGGTCAACGACCTAAAAGGGTTCGCGTCCTAAGAAAGTGCGCGACCTAAAGCACACGCGACTTACGACCTAAGGAAAGCAGGCGACCTAACTCCACACACAAGGCCTAACGACCTAAGAGTTAAACGACCTACAACCTACGCCACCAACTCACGAGCGACCTAAGTACTAGGTCGTGAACGACCTAACTCCGAACACACGAAAAGTGGTCAGAACGATCTAGGAGCTATCTCGTACGCGACCTACGACCTAAGACCCACACGACCTAACTCCGAACGACCTAAAAATGGCTAGAACGACCTAAATGCAGAAATTTCGCCAAAACGCCAAAAATCGGAGTTTTTCGCCAATCCATTCCAAACCAAAAGCAAATATTCATGCTAAAGTGATAGGGAATCATTCCCAACAACCCAAGATAGTTATAGACAAGAATGTGAGTTAAAAATCTCACCTTTGCACCAAATATCAATGAAAATGAAGTTTTAAGCAAGCAAGAATCAATCCTTCTTCTATATAAGCACAAGAAGCTTGAATCCAATGTCTACTTCTTGAATTTGGAGTAGAAAGATGGATTGCAATTGAATTTGAGTTTTGGAATTTTAATTTCCCATTCCCTCCACCATTAATGCCAAAGCTTGATTAGTTAGGAAATTTATGAAGAGTGAGGAGAAGAGGGTTGGAACTTGGGCTTAATAGGCTAAACTAACCCAAAGTCCAAAGCGGGAAAAGTTAGTGAAATTTCACTAACTCCAAACCTATCGATGTCTATACTTAAAAAAGTTGTAAACGACATTTCGAACTCAATGGAAGTGGTCTCGAGTCCTAATTTGACCGTTTGCAAAAAGTAGCTTTTCGGACCAAAATCCGATTAACGAGTTAATATTTAAATAAAATATTTAAATACAAACTCGATAAATATGCGGGTTGTTACATGGGCAGTAGCTGCGGTTATGCGTTACCAACAGCCCGGAAGTGTAATTGGTATATCTACCATGGCATTGCCTAGTTGTGCCATATCACCTACTATATCAAGCCACCACGAGTTTGTTTTGTGTCATACCAATGGAGTGCCCTCTAGCAGCCTCCAATTTATGGAGGTATTATACTACGACATTATATAAAAATGTATTAAGGGGGATATGGGCAGCTCATTAACACTGTTTTAATACTTTTTCTTTACTATAAACATATTATAATAGCGTACGGTACTACATAGTAGATAGTTCCACAGATCCTTAGAGAATGATATCCCAAACATCCTTTGAGTTACTTGTATTTCAGTTGATATTTCACTTGAGTTGGATTTATTGATATAAAAATGTTAATCCTGACTCGAGTGTTTTTTGTTTTGCTTTATGCTCGGATCAGACTGAGTGTCACAACATCTGAGACTCACCTTTGGAGTTTTGAGCTTCGCTTGGAGATTCATCTATCCATCCAGCTTTCAGTTTTTCAGTTGGCATCAGTGATATATTCATATTTTATTATTTGACTATGTATTGAGACTTATATTTATCTAGATTTCCATTGTATTTTGTTTCACACTTTTTTTATATAGTAGCTTCATGAACTACTATTTATCGTTTTCCACCGTTTATTATTATTACACCGTGTTTGTGATTCTGTGATTGATTTTATTTAATGTATATGCTAAGTTTTTCCAAATAAAATTAACAATCTGATGTTTCGAGTAATTTCAAATTTGGCATATGTGGATGCGAATGGCGTGAAATATCCGGTCGTTATAGTTGGTATCAAAGATCTGGTTTTACGCAAAAGTTAACATATAAAGTAATTTTAATTGCGGAACCACCATCATTTGAGCTGAGTTTCTTCCTATTTGATTCGGATTTCCTTTGAATTTTGGAATTTTCCCCTTCGTTCTAAAATCCATTCTTATTTCTTCCTATTCGTGTTCTTATTGATTCTGGAGTATCCTATAACTCCACTTCAATTGATCTCTATAATGAATCAATGGTTCTGCCAATCCTAGAATGATTTGTAAAGGGGTGAAACTCTTATACAACCATCATTGATTCAACGAAGATTTCTGTATCATCAGTTTAGATGCTGCTATCTCTTGCTATGCCTGAATTCTATCTCTTGTGATCAAATGTCGATTTGCTTTACTACATCGAGCTTATTCTTGAAGTCACGATTGACCCAAGTTAAGGTCACATGCGATTAATGTCAGTATATCCATCTTTCTATTTTGTAATTTACTTAACTTATCTTCGTCCTGAGCCTATCTTCAAATTAAAATTCTCTTTGACTAGGCTTCATCTAAATTTGGATCTCTATCCTTGTTTTGAAACCATTTTGGAATTATCGAGTGAGATGGTGTATATATAAATAATATTAAAATGTTTTGTAAAGTGTTGTTGAGTTATTAAGTTTGAATTTTGGGTTTCGATCGATTCTCTGATCAACGCTATCGATAGGAATTCCAAAACACTTGAATAAAGAAACCTAACACAATATTGCTTTCAAAATAGGTAAATACAATAATTTTGTATGATTATTTTATATATGAGCATAAATTTTCTGAAATCTTATAGTTAACTAAATTGGTTGTTAGAAATGAGAATATTTGATTTTCATTAATTGTTTTGTAAAGAATTGACTATTCTAACATGATAAATAAGTGAAACTACAAACATGGTTTACAAATTGATTTGAAGTTGAAATGAATTTAAATCAAAAAATTTAAAAGTTTTATGTTAGTACTCTCCTCTTTTGTCGTCGAAAAATAATTTTGGTGATGAATGCAGCATCATCGACATTCATTTTTGAATTTCAAAATAGAGAGACAAATTCGTAGCTTTGCTGCAATTTTGTCTTGGAAAATGAATTTGATTTGAATTTCTTAAGAACGACTTGATTTATAATGTATATATTGGTATATCGTTATGGATTTGATTTGATATAGAATAGATATATATACATTTATCTCTAAATGGCTTGAAGTGAAATCGAAAATTTAATTGAATAGTATACGATATAAAAATGATGTTAAAGAAGTTTATAAATAAATTTGAGTGGTTATAATAAATGTTTATGCACTTAGTTTATGATTTTAGAAATTGTTAATTAGGATAAATTGAATAATAATAAGATAATGAATAAATAAGTATGAATTTAGGAATAGTTAAATTGAACTATAAGTGAAATTAACTTAAGTGAAATCAAAAGGACTAAACCAAATTTGTTGAATATTAATTTATTTAAAATTGAAATTTATATGGTTTTAAATTAATTGCTTTATTTTTTTCAATCTATTTTCTTTCTGGTTGTTTCTATTCTCCTACGTCGTTCCTTTTCAAGGACAAAAAGTTTTGAGTGGGGGAGAATGTAACGACCCGTAATTTTAAGGTTTAATAACGTAATTAACTGGAATTTTGTGACATTTTAAATAACCGAATTTAGAAATAAAAATTTGATATTTGAGATGCGTATATTAAGACATAACAAATATCAGATTTTTGTTAGAAAATATGGAAGTTTATTTTATTGCGTAATTCTATTTCAATTTAAATCGGTTAATATTTGATGATAATAAAATATTTTCCAAACCTATATATTTTTATATAATAAATTTGTAAATCATCTTCTGAGTGAGTCGTCATATTTCGTTTCATCAAAATTGGAATGCTATTGCTCCGATTATCTTAATTTCCGCATTTTAGCAGCATTTTCGGTACTGAATATCGATTTTTGATAGGATGGTTGTAATACTGATATCTGTATACCATTGTGATCGTCTCATCTTGCTAATCTTTATGATATATTCAATTGTCAATTTTGGAGTCCGGTGTGTGGTGGAATCTGAGAAACGCCTAGCATATCAGTTACATATTTGGACATGTGCCTTTTTGTTGCTACCTGAGACAACCAATAGCCAGCAGCTTTAATTTTTCTCTGAATTCAACATATATGACCTTCCTTATTCCACCTATATTCAATACTTTGGTTTGAATATATTTGTATCGATTCATTTCTCTTGGTCCTCTTCTCTTTGGTTCATTACCATTCTTCCTCTCTGATTTCGTTTGTTCTTTCATATAAAAAAGATGAGAATGAATCATATATACTTTGTAAACTTCTCCTCTCCCCCTCCTTCATTTTTGCTGCATTCGCTGTCTCACACGTGCAGCCTTCACCATCTCATTTTCCCATCCTTCCATTCTACAAACCCAACCGGCAATCACTACTTCCCAGCCAACAAGCCATGGCCGAAGCCATCACCACCCTGTAGCATCTTCACACACAAGGCCTTCTTCCATCTCCCCTTACTCCTCCACCTCTCTTCCTCTTCACTGTTCCACTACCAAAAAACCCACCCACAGCCAGCCGAAAGCCTCTACCCTTTATTGCTCAACTCTTCCATTGTTATGTGTACGTGTGTGTATTTATATATATGAGAATTTTTTATACTTTCGTTTATTAAATATTGATTTAAATTGTATCTAAACATGTATAAAGTTGGTTATATTTTCCTAAAGCATTCATATATGCGTTCTAAGAAGGTTGCACGTCTTCATTTTCTACCTTTGAGCCTGTTATTCACTTTTCAGTTAAGCACATACATTTGTTTATATCTTATACATCATGTCCACATACATTTGTTTAAATAAAAATGTCTGCATATCTTTTGCTTTTACATATCAATATATATATATATATATATATAGTCTACATTTGTTTATTTAAAGAAGCTTGCTCTCTTGTTAGGCTAGCATATATTTTATATAAATATATATATAAAGTTATAATCTATATTATCATATATATTCGTTAGCTGTATACATATAAAGTTACAACATATGTATATATATTAGTTCATATGCAAGTACACGAGTTTGGGTAATATATATATATACATATATATTTTATTCTTATGTGTTTGAGTATAATTATCATATGTTAAGTGTTATACTATATAACTTTTATATATTATTTTATATATATATATATATATCCTGTTAGATTTATGTATAAGTTTATATTGTTTGTTTACAGTAATGATTTTATGTGGTATTCGTATAATGTATATTTCATGTATTATATATATATATATATATATATATATATATTGATTTTAGTGTCAATTTAAAATAAGATATATATAAGATTGGTTTTTATATGTGTTTAAGTTTAAATATTGATGTGAAAATATATATATATATATATTGTTTTAAAATATAACTTATATGTAAGTTTTGTATATGTGTTTGTACAATGGTTTAATTTTATAAGCATATATGTAGTTATATAAATACAAGTTCACATGAGTTTGAGTTCTAAATACACACACACATATATATTTTATAGATGTTTAAGCCAAAATATTGATTTTGAAAAAATACTATAAAGATTTTATCTTATTTTAATATATGTCAATATTAGACTTTAAATTTTACATAAATTTATTCTCATTGATTCCTGTTATCAGCTCTATTTGTCGAATTCATGCCAATCTTGCTTTGCTTTGGAATTCGTGCTTGGATTCGTAACTCATTTCATGGTCGAATTTCTCTAGCCTCGAAAGGTAAGCAATTACTCACGATTAACATTCTCATATTTATTAAATTTGATTTCTTTTAAAACGACAATTGAAATATGCTGTTGCTAGTATTTAATTGTTATATATGATATATTATTATCTGTAACTATTAACCTATGAGATATGACACATTATCTTGTTG
Source organism: Allium cepa (assembly GCA_030765085.1). NCBI lineage: Eukaryota > Viridiplantae > Streptophyta > Magnoliopsida > Asparagales > Amaryllidaceae > Allium > Allium cepa. The sequence continues at coordinate 179,523,422 of CM060946.1, forward strand.
TTTATATTTTATTTATCACCGACGATACATGACTGCTGATGATATGTTGTATTATTATCTATTTATTTACACTCTGCAAGTTCCTGTTAGTTTAGAATTCCCTATGGGTTGAAATGATACATACCCGGACGATCTTGCAGAATATAAGAAAATCTCTATGGGTTGAAACGATAAACCCAAGCGATTTTCATTTAACTGAATTTTGGGATTGCAAATTGAAATGATATATACCCATAGATATTTAAATCGTGGATTGAAATGATAAATATCTTTATCACTTGACCATATGATGAAATTTATATATAGACACCGTTGGCCTATATATATATATATATATGTTGAAAATGATTTCCAAGGTTTTGAAAGGAAATATATGGTTTTAATAAATATTGATTTTAAGATATTATATATTAATGTTATATTATAAAAGTTTAAATTTGAGACTTTTTAAAATTTTACGTTTGGAAATTTTAAAGTTATAAGTTAGTTTTGAAATTATAAATTTCAAGATTTTACTTATAATTTACTATTTTTAAAATATGTAAAATAAGTTTTAATATAAAATAGATTTAATAATAAGATTTAATTTAATAAAATTAAATTTAATTAGTATACATTATGCTTAAGTATTTATTTAAAATTATATTTTTTCATAGATTTTTATAATAATTTTTATAAATTAAGGTTGGAAAGATAAATAGAAATTGATTTGAAATTTTATTTGCGTAAGGATTATACTTAAATAAAAATCGATTTAAAACTTATTTAATTTTTGATTTTAAAGATATGATTTATAACTTGATTTTAATTTAAGGTGATTAAATGAATATTTTCAAATTTAAATAAATTTAAATTGGGGTATTTAATCTTATTTAAATTTGTAATTTGAAATTTTATTTAAACGATTATTGGATTGATTAAATAATGGTAAAGTTGGATTTGAAATATAATTGAAAATTTCAAATTGAGTTATTGTAAAGGTTTGAATATTTAAACTTTAAAGTCTATTGAAACCGAGACGGTTTGATTTTTAGTTCAAATCTATATTTGAAATCGATATGAATTAAAATTGGTTTATTGAAATTTGAATTGAATTGAAATCGCTGAACTGAGTTTGAATTAAATTGGATATTTTGAATTCAAGTTGATTTAAATCGATTTTGTGAAATTTAAGGAAACTATTTTTGTTACATAAAGTATTTTTAATATTTATAAATGATTTAATATATACTATTTTAATATACTAGTTATTTAAATATAAACTAATTTAACTTATAACTATTTTAATATATAAACTATTTTAATATAATCTATTTTAATATACTAATTATTTTAATATAAACTAATTTAACTTATAACTATCTTAATATACTAATTAATTTATTATATAAACTTGTTTATTTTTTTATACCACTTTCTATATCTAAACTGTTTGAGTGGGAAGTAATACGATTTCAAAGTGTATGAACTTCAAAGTTATGATTTTAAAGTATTATGATTTCAAAGTGTTATGGTTTCCAAAGTGTTATTGTTTCAAATGTTTATGATTTCAAAAGAATTATAATTTTGGAAAGTTTTATGATTTTGGAAATGAATATTATTTTATGTGACTAATGATCTCGAATTGATATGGTTTTGAAATAGATATGATATTTTGAAATGACTACGGTGTTATAATAAAGTTTCGTTGTTAAAGAGACCGAGGTCGGATTATCATACTCTCTGCTAATTCCAAAAACCACTTTAACAACTGTGTTTGTGGTGGAGATTCCAGAATGAAGTAGGATGGTTGGAAACGATTATATATGGTATTTACGTAGGCCTGACTCCGGTGAGTTAGCTTAAGGTGGCTAAAACAGGAGCAATTGACGGGGCAAGTGAGGTAGCTCCTTCGATTGGACACACTTTTTCGATATATTCTAATACTTTGTGATTGATTGGGTACACCCTTGGATTTTTAAGAGCGTTGGACGAGTTGGGTGGTAGTTGCAGCTATGCGTTACCAACAACCCAGAAGTGTAATTGGTATATCTATCCTAGCATTGCCTAGTCGTATCGTGTCACATACCATATCAAGCAACTACGAGTTTGTTTTGTGTCGTACCTATGGAGTGCTCTCTGGTAGCCTCTAGTTTACGGTGGTATTATGATACTCTATAGACTACGGCATTATATAAAAATGTGTTAGGAGGGGTATGGGTAACGCCTTAACATTATTTTAATAATTTTACTTTACTATGGATATATTATAATAGCGTATTGTACTACATAGTAGATAGTTCCATGGATCCTTAGAGGATGGTATTCAAAATATCCTTTGAGTTAGTTGTATTTCAGTTGATATTTCACTTGAGTTGGATTTATTGATATAAGAATGTTAATCCTGACTCGAGTATTTTGTGTTTTTCTTTATGCTCAGGTCAGACTGAGCGTCACAGCATTTGAGATTCACCTTTGGAGTTTGGAGCTTCGCTTGGAGATCCATCTATCTATCCAACTTTCAATTATTTAGTTGGCTTCAATGATATATTCAGATTTTGTTATTTGACTATGTATTGAGACTTCTATGTATCTAGATTTCCACTTTATTTTGTTTCATACTCTATGGTTTATATAGTAGCTTCATGAACTACTATTTTTTTGTTTCCGCTGCTTATTGTTATTACTCTGTATCTATGGTTATGTGATTGATTTTATTTACTGTACATGCTGAGTTTTGTCAAATATAACACTAACAAACTAATGTTACAAGCAATTTAAATCTAGCATGTATGGATGTGAATGGCATGGAATATCATGTCGTTACAATGCGTGTCTATACCATACGTTGCAAACAAAAAAGTCTGATTCTTCTCGTCTAGTAGGTTAACGGTGTCGCTACATTTGAGAAGTCGTTGGTAAAATGTATATAACATCTCTCCAATCTAAGGAAAACTTCTCATCTATAGCACCCTTGGGTCTACACCAATCCTGGACTGCCGTTACTCGTAGGATCCGTAGCAATGTCTGACTTCGAAACAACATGATCCAAGCATCTCACTTCCTTTCTCCAGAAGTGATACTTCGAAGACTTCATCATCAAGCAGTGCTTTCTCAACATCTTCAACACAATCAATATTCATGTCTTGTGCTCTTCTTTCGTCCATGAGTAGATGAAAGTATCATCAACAAACATAAGCATGGACTTACTCAAGTGATCTCTCAAAACATGGTCCAAGAAATAAAAGAAGCATGCTAGTGCACTGGTTAGCCCAAACGACATAACCACCTAATCAAAAATCAAAGTAGCATACAAATTCTATAATCGGCACACTCTCTCTAACTACTCTTAGCCGATGAAACTCTATCGTAAAGTCCAAACGAGTGCCCCTTTGCGCCATAGAGCTAATCAAACAAGTCATCATTAAGCGAAAGTGGATGTTTGTTCGTTATCTCATTCAGCTCACGATAATCAATATACTACCTCAAAGAGCCATCTTCCTTAGAGGCGAATAATATAGGTGCGTCTCACTCAAATGTGCTCCAATGAATAAATCCTCACCATAATAGGTCATCTGCTCGCACCATTAGCTTCCTCTTTAGGCATCGTATGCCCTAAAGGCATAGTTGCTAGTATAACGCCTCTAACCAAATCGATACGGAACTCAATCCCTATATTATGGAAATCCAGTTATCTCATCGAATGTGCCTGGATACTCTCTAGCAATAAGCCCAGATGACAAATCATCATGTGGTATATCGAGTTAATATGGAATGCTAACCATCACCTAATCATCAGATGGGCAACCCAACACTACCTTCCACTCATCGTCAGTCCCTAAAGTCACTAATGGCCTTTTACAACCCATCACTATTATGTACCCCTGCAGCCAGTCGATTCCTAAAATATAATACCAAACCCAGTTAAACCCAAAACAATCAATAATAAACAAACAAACATCCATGACTTGATAAGGCTAAGTCTAGAAAAATTATGTACATGCTAGCTGAGCCCTCAACAAGGTTCACCATAATTTTAAAAATGGCCAGTCGGTTATTTTGGGTCTCAATCCCAATCTATTTATCAAATCACTAAATATAAAGGAATATGAAACCTCGACATCAAATAAAATACGTATGGAAATGCTATAAATGGGAAGATACCCTAGGTAGTGATGCCATTTCCCTTCTCTTTCATTGATGGAGCACTCGATGCAATCGAAACAGCATTCAACGGATATGCTTCCATGGTTTTTCCTTGCTTATTTAGTTTGGGATAACCCTTCTACACTGGGTACAGACTCTCACATCGTATAGCCTTCTTGATCAACTTCTCAAAGCTCTTGTCAATATGACTAATCAATCGCTTCCCAATATGATAAATTCTTCATTCTTTCTGAGTGGAGTATCAAGGAAAGATTGACCATAATTTAATCACACATTGAATTAGGCCATTTACTCTAACATAGACATAACACCTTACTTCAAGTCAACAAACTTCCTAAACAACATCGACTTTTATAAAGTTGAGATAATTTTTTTCGAAGTGAACTATGAACTAATCCCAAATAAATCAATACTTAGGAGTCAAAGCTATAAGAGCACTTAACTAGTTTATTATTTGTCACTGGAGTCATCAAGAGATCAACTTCTATCTCATTGCGTCATATAACTCCAAGTCATCAAAGATCCTTTCGCAAATATCCATCATGTCTTACATCGCCATAGCCAACTCCATTTCAGGGAATGATTTGCCTCCTAGGCTCACGTAGTCTTTATACGGCTCGGTTAAGTCGAATGTACGCATTTTCACTTGAGCACCATAATCATTTGAAGGAACTTGGGCATTCCAAATAATGTTTCACACCATTTAAGCGAACATATTCTGTAAATTGTGGTTAGTGGCCCCCAATCCTGCCTACTCTTCTACTCCAAAAATGGAGTCAGTAACAATATATCTCGTTCGTTAGATCATTCTGAATGTATATAAGGATGATCGGTCTCTCATATGGGAAAACTACATCAATGGTACTCGTGTATGCAATACAACAATATATACTACCATAGAGTTTTAAAGACCAAAATATATAACAAATGTTCATTCTCTCATATATAAGTACAGTTTAGATCCAGTCTAAGGTGATAACTCCTACTTTATCAATACTGGACCACAGTATCAACTTAGATTAATTATATAACCTAAGCTTTAACCCCAAATGTAATGACTACCCTACACCATCAATGCTCATGTAACCGAGTAGTGCACCATGAGAGCATCCAACTGATGTAGGATGATTGTCAAGGGAAAGAAAATGAAGTAAAGAAAAGGAATGGAAAAGAACACAATATAGTAGAAGAGAAAAGAAAGAAAGAAAACATCACACAATCACATAACCTATCGTATATCCCATAACACATTAGATAAAATATAATAGCCATTACAAATATAAAATAGGCAAGACACTAGTAACTACATGGACCATAGAATCAGAGCACACAGGCTTATACAATTGTACAAAAAAGTGATAGAGTTTATGTAAATGATAAATAAACTCAGTTGGTAAATTTTCTCTAATAATAATAGGTCAAAACTAAAAAGACTCTATGGTGTCACAAAATGGGATAAACAATAATAAGCATAAAAATAAGTATGAAAGAGAGTAGCCTCATGCTAGTCCGCATGCAGAACTCCATGTACCGTTTACACTTGCTTTCTTATTTACTCATTTAAGAGTACCCAATGTAATAAGAAGTAAAGCATAAAACCTCAAGTCAGACAATAGTTTGGTTAAGCAATAAATAATCTAAAAACGCTATAAAAGTCGATATAATATATGTAACATAGGTTATACAGAATTATAGCTGACATGTCCTTACATCCAAAGAGTTAGCATATAATATATGATATATTCTACTCTATCATAGTCATCATGGGTGCACTATATGTTAAAGTACTAATGGATGTCTAGGTATCTACATCAAATATAACTATATCATGTGACTCCCTAGAGTCATAAATAAAAGAAGCAAATATAATGTCATGACATGAGTTCCAGCGTTCGAGAATCAACATCCGTACTCCACTGTACTTGAATGCCGCAGATTCAAACGTTGAAATTTGAGTCGTGCCGGAGCTTATAACACAATAAGTACAACACAGCGGAAGAAAATATGCATGATACATTTGATATACAACGTATAATACAATATCTGATACAACAGAAAACAATAGAATGGTACAATGGATAACAATACTATCAGAGATACAATAAAATAGCAGCGGAAAGATAATGCCTTCAATGCCAAACTCCAAGAACTCCATCTTCAATCCAAAGCTAACAAGAACTCTAGATCATGTTGCACTAAGCTAAGCAAGGTCAGTCGTCCGAGACTGAAGAAGATCCCAAAGACTGAAAGCTACCAATCCAAAGACTTCGAAGGCTAATGAATCTATACCTATTACTGGAATATCTGAAAACCCAACTCTAGACTGCCCGTGTGGAAAATAGTGGGCACCCAGAGTTTAGGAAAGGAACAATAAACTCCAGGTCAGTCATGGGACTGGTATGAGCAAACAAAACATTTGGTCTTTTAAAACAAACAAAAGAATTTAAAGTTTAAATCCGTAATGCTTTTTAGAAAATGAAACTATCATAAGGCCTCCCGCCACACACACAATGCAAACACAGAATTGGAGGAGATTTCTCCTTATGATAGTCAAATATGCTTGAGACGAGAAAAATTCTTTGATATTATTACTATAAGTGCACGGTGCATAAAAACCATTTCGAAAGTATAATACAAATCCTAGCCAGCATAGACATTCCGAACTATGCCTACTATAGCTACCATCCGAACAGTGGGGCGCCACCATAAGTAGATGGCAGGTAATACAACTAAAACCGTACAAGGCGCGTATTGGATGAATGGATTTCCAACAAATGATCAGGCTAAGGAACTTCCTATTGCCACATGGGAATGCCTCTGGCGGGACGCCCCGAGAACCAACCTGTTCTCTCCTGTCACAAGGCCGGCTACCCCCTTCCCGGGGAATAAAACCTGAGATATGCCACCCCCGGTCCTTTGGGACCTTTATCCGAGAGCTCTCCAACAACAACATCACACAGTAATAATAATAGTGTGTCCACATGAGTAAGTATCTGGGCTCCATACCATGATACTACCCTTTTCCAGAAGGAATGGTCATACCCTAGGGGAGCTACCCCTGAAACCTTGCCGCATCTTTCCTGTTTCGACCATTACCGGTTTGTGAGGCTCGATGAGGTCTCGACCACAAAGCTACGCTTTTTCACAAAGCCATGCTTTGATCAACCAATGATCAACAAATGATCATTAATCACACAGCAGCACTTAGTGTGCCACACTACCAAATTGGGAGTATATCGCTGATAACCTTCAACTACATAACCTCTGAGCTCGTACGTCTCAGAGAAGGGTGTTAAGCTAAGAGAATAAATTCTCCGCCACCAACAGATATGTATTTGAAAGAAATCGGCTTTACATCTCAAAGTGTAGTGTCAGACACACGACCATACAAGTCTGTTCCGGGCTCAAACAGAACCGAAGACACTTCCGAAGAAGCCCTTGCAAATCCGGGTATTCACAATCCCGATCGGACTTCCCATTACTTAGGAAATCTCTATACCGTAGCTACTCAGTGCAGAGACAATCGATAGGTCATCCTATCATTCTCGCAAATACCCGGTCTTCACCACCGGTCTTCAAATGCTATCCATAACGACGTAACATTATTCGTAATGGGTTATATGACACAAGGTCCTCTCCCGGCTAAACCGAATAACGAGCGCAATATTTAAAAACATATGGACATGGGATATTTAGTTAAGTCACAACTTATTATTCAAAACTTCCCTTTAAATGGTTTAAACCAAATTACCATTTCAAATCTTTAAACAAAAGATTTATTTCACAAATTTTAACCAGTTTCACAAAGATCCATTCATAGAATTCAAAACAATTTCCATTCCAATTGGATTAGCCCATTTAGTCTTTAAATCAAAGATTTAACTTATAGCTTTCAAAAACCGTTTCCAAATATTCATTCATAACTTGGAAAATCATTTCAATTCAAACTTGAAATTCCTTTTATACAAATTGGAAATTCATTCCTTATATGAAAGCTTTATCATTTGAAAAACAAGCAGTTTTTATTTTTGGAAAAATCCGATTTCATTTATACAAGTTAAAATCTTTGGGTTAAATTTAATTCCCAAAAACAACACTTTTAAAAATGGTTCGAAACCCATATAAGCTTATGTAACCTTTTACTTCATAAATTCTCAAAATAGAATTTAATTTCAAACCTTGAATTCAATTTTAAATTGAATTATTAAATTTCAAAACTTTATTAAGTTATTCAAAAACAACTTTTATTTTAGAAATTCTTTTCCAAATTCTTTTCATTTTAAATCCGATCCATTTCCAAAACCATTTGGATTTAAAAAATTAGGCCTTAAAAATTATTTCAGAAATCTGCGACTTAACCGATTTCCACGTGCAATCCATATTTGTGTGTGTATAGTGTGGTCCAGGGGTATTACACGATAGTGCACAATCATCAACCATCACAGATATATCGATAAGCGGTATAACCCATAACGCTTATCTTCATCAACAGATTCATAGATAAAGTAAATTTATCAATCACAAAGATTCACTGATATGATTCGATGTGGGTTTCGGATAACCAACTGGAATCCGACTCCCTGTCGCATCGAAATTCAAATGTCGGTCTACAGGTCAAGGGTTTGCATAACAATATACACATCACAGATATAACAGCTCAGCAAAAGCATTACATAGCATCACATCACATATCAAAATATATCAAGCCATCACATAGCATCCAATAGCAATCAAATCACTACAACTAAGATGAATAATTTGGGTGGTTTTTAAATTTATCAACCGCATAATTACTTTCATTAGTAATTTTTAATCAACGATTATTATCGTTAATTTCAATTGATTAAGTTTTACTCACTTTCATTAATTAATCATTTCTTAATTAATTCACTTAATTAATTGACCATTTATTGCAATTAATTAAATCTTAATTACTTATTCCCTAATTAATTACTTTAATTAATAAACCTTTAATTATTGATTAATTAAACCTTCATTTTAATTAATTGTCCTTTAATAAATTTTATTCATTAATCCTCCTTTAAACAAAAACCTTTTGATTTCCTTTGTTAATAACCCATCATAAATTATTTAAGAACTTGATTAATTAAAAGATAAAACGTTCTATCTTAATGAAGCAATTTACCTCGTTTAATAATCTTGTAATTAACCACCTTAACTTAACCTATTAAGTTGAATTAAAGATTCAAAATTCTTCCTTCTTTAATAAATTACAATGATTAATAAATTAATCCTTAATTTATTATGATTCCTTAATCACTTTCATAAATTGATTTGCCTATAATTGATTAATTATTTTCAAATTAATTACCTTTATTAATTTATCACATTAATTATTCTTTTAAATTGATTAGCCTTTAAACACTTGATGTATAAATCCTTAAAACATTAATCATTCATTCTTAATTACTTTCATTAAGTAATTAACTTCAAGTAATTAATTTTCTTTAATAAATAACTTAAATTTTAAAAGATACTTAACCATCAAATTATTCATTATATTAATTAACTCTCTTTAATATTATAAAGTTTATTTAAAACAAACTTTTCCAAGATATAAGTTACGTATTTTTTTAAGCATTTTAAAACTTGAAACTTTGATTTGCCTTTTAATTTCAAAACCAGTTCCCTACTCAGATCCACACGAGACATGATTCCACAAACCTCGGGCAATTACAACCTTTCCTCGAGCCAAACTTCGAGCCTCCCCCATAATTCATCTGCTTCGAGTCGTTCATGCGAGAAACTCGAGTACGAACGCGATTCATTTGTTTTTCTTCCCCAAAACTTCATCCTCCCCAGCTATACAAACATACGCGTGCACCTGCACACGAAGCCCCAACACCTCCGGCCACCACCGTGATGCCCAGCAAGTCGGCAACGACATCCCCACACCATCGAGCCACTCGACAACCTCGAACGAATCATCCAAATGAAACGAGCTTTCTGCTGCAACCAGAGACCCAAACCTCATCAAGAAAACTCCTCGTATCGCGGTGCCTCGACCACCGTTTCCTCTGAGACTCCGGCCGTACCCTCGTCAACGACCAAACTTCCACCACCCAAAGCCCCTTTACACTCGGTCAACGGTAGAAGAAGGGATGACCGAAATATCAAACGTATTTTAAACTAGGGTTGCACACCAGAATCCGCAACTGCTACTTCCTTCATGAATTAAAAATTCATTTGTTAATTTTCTGATGATCACGAGTACTCAAGCTACCCACGGCCCTAATCTCGAGACTAGAAACAAACTCAATCACCAGGATTTAACAAAAGTAAGTTTTCCGTTCAACTCAAATTATCTCGATATCCCAAATCTTAAAAATCATGAATTTATCACTTAAAATCATCATTTTCCACTCCAAATCAAATTATGAAATCCAATTTTGAATTTTTGATAATTGGTTTTTCCTGTTTTTGCATACGTGTTACCGTAACTCCAATTTTTTTGAATATTTTTTTAATAAAAAATCTTGGGATTATTTTTAAAATTTGGATTTGGTAAGCACAAACAAGTTTTCTTTAAAGACCAAAGCATGATATCGATTCTTTCGAGTGGTATGGAATTTTGAACAGATTTACAAAACCGGTTATATATACAGAGATGTATATTTTAGCTGTAAGTTTAGTTTCCAGTGATAATCTAAAGTTATTTTAACTTAAGTATAACTTTAAACTAAAGTCTGTGATGGAACAACTTGTTTGATTTGAATCTTGAGTTAAAACAGCGACAAATTCAAGAGATTTTTAACTTAGATCAAAACTTAAGTCCTAGGAACTATGGACAGAGAGGACTCAGACAAAATGGACATGCATAATATACATCCATATGTACTCAGCAGTATTGCATTTATATGTATATATATATCTATACACAATCCACATTCATTCCAGAACTTGCATGTAACCAAACAATTCAAAACTTAAGCTTTTAAATAGGAGTTTGCTCACCTATTTGATGAAGCAGAAACATGAACTTGAAAATTGGAAATCGACAGAGAAGCGTTTTAAGCCTGTATTTCTTTTTTTCTTTTTATTCTTTAAATCTTGAAGTCACAACTGCAAAGCTTGTTAAATAAAACTTTGCTTAGTTTCTGTTGTACTTACTTACTTCAATAATAACAAACAATTTAATTTTTTTTTTTTACTTACAGCTTTGAATTTTGTTTAAAGCTTCAAAATTGGCTTTATTTCCAGGCTGCAGGCTTTAATCTTGAACTTGATTTTCCTGCTACTGATTAATTTAATTAATTAGTCCTTGCTCTAATATTTTTTAGTAACTTCAAATTCAGATTTAAAAATAAAATAAAATGAAATCCACTTGCCTTTAAATATTTTCAGCAATTACTGCATTGCTTCCTTTGGCCAACACTGCAGCACTTTCTTTATCTGTAATCTGCAGTTTTTTCTTTTTGATTTGTTTGTGTTAGAATTTGATTTTAAAACTACAAATCTATTAATTGTAAAGTATAATATTCACCTGAGAGATGAATCACAAACCCACTGCTTGATGTTGAAAGAATTTGCAGATTTCTGGTTTGCTAATCCTTTGCTTTCAGATTTAAAAATTTGAAAGCTCTTATTTCAAACAGAAGACTCGAATTATTTTGAGCTGGAATGTTTTGGTTTTGCATCAGGTTTGAGAGCTTTGATCTGTTTTTTTTATTTGTTTCCAGTTTTGAAACTTACTCTTGCTGTTTGATTGATTGCCAGGTTTTGGTTCCTTTAGCTTGAAAGTTTTGAACTGAAGCTTTTGAGTTTGATTTTCAGATTTGAAATCTCAATCTAGTGTTACTGTATTCTTTAGATTTACTGAAAAGTTATATGATTGCATATGGGAAGATGTGAATTTTCTTGTATTTTTTTTTATTTCATTATTTTAAATAAAAGTAATGATGCTATTTGTATGTATATAGATATGTAAGATCTAAAGGTATGTTTACATTTGTTTTGTTTTCATGTACTTTAAACTTTACACTTTCTAATTATGCATTCATCTCAAAGCTTTGTATAAATAAGATTTTGATATGTATATTAGTTTACTTTTAGTAATATATATTATCTATATTCTCTATTTATATTTGTATCACTTAAAGAAAAAGAATATTAAACTTATTTCAAACTATTATATTTTAAATAAGTAACTATCCATATATCAATACTTTTAAATGGATTCATATTTACAATTTCAAAATACGTGTGTATATATATATCTATAACTTAAAGAATTCTAATTTTAAAATTTATTATACATTAATAAATAAACATGCATATAAGTATGTATCAGAATTTAATTCCAAACTAAAATCCAATTCCCCTTTTTTCAAGATACTTATTTTAGAATTTCCAACTTAAATTTCAGTTCTATTTTATTTTATCTTTGTATTTCAATCCCAAATAAATTCTAAATAAATTCATGATTAAATACAAAATTTAAACTTTCAATCTATATATATATATTTATTCAAGTTAAATTCCAAAATCAAATTTATGGTTGATATAAATTTTTCAAAATATTTATTTTTAACTTTCCAGTTAGAACTTCTATTTTATTAAAAAATCATTTTTATATTCATTTATATAAACAAACAAATATCCGATAAAATTGGAAAATACCCAATTAATTCACAATTAAATTTCTAAAATTTATTAAATTTACAATTTGAATTCGATAAAAAAATGGGAATGTTACAGATTCCCCCCTTAAGAAATTTCGCCCTCGAAATTTGCAAGGAAGTAGACAAAGAATAGATGATAGATAAAGAAACGATTGATCAGATCAGATCGAAATATTTATTCTGCATTCGGTTTACCAAATTAGAATATCAATAATATGATAACAAACTCATACAATTATCTCACAAGATATTTGGGTCCACCAGTCTACGAATATGCTAGGGCATTGGTTATTTCGTAGGGATAACTAACTGTTCGTAGAATATATCGGCCCCCAGAAAATAGATAGATGGATTTAATCTTCTATAATTTCTCAAACACTAGGTATGGATTCTAAATTCGATTTTGAACACTTCAAGGTATATTTAACTTGTCTTTCATCGGGCTTTGATATACACAAGAAATTACGATTTCAAATTTGGGTTTAATCGATATCGTTTTATCGATACAATTCAAATTTAACTTTATATTTAAGTTAACCAATTTATTTCAATTTATTTAAAATTTTCAATTTCAAATTTCAAATTCAAATTCATCAAGGGTTTAAGACGAAAAGCTGATGAGAATATCGATGAAGATACGAAGTAAGAATTTCCTACGACGATTCGTAAGGCCACCATCACACCGAACTTCTTCCTGGAGCTATCACAAAGGTATCCAAGAATTTTTTTAGGAACCGAATCAAAGGAGATTGATAGAGAAAGTTGTTTCCACTGTTGCAGGTATTAACCATTTATAGTGGTATTCCCCTGTCCCCTATCTCGTTCACTTCTCGCACTCATACTCACTATCGGTGGATAGTAAGAGAATTTACTAAGGCATTCAAACGGATATCTTAGGGATTACTCATTCTAGGGTATACTTCACCCTATCTCTAATGAGTTACTTAATGTGTTATACTCCTGAGCTAAAGTTTTAACCCTTAGCTCTGATACCAAAATGTCACTACACGAGTTCCAGCGTTCGAGAATCAACATCCGTACTCCACTGTACTTGAATGCCGCAGATTCAAACGTTGAAATTCGAGTCGTGCCGGAATAAGTACAACACAGCGGAAGAAAATATGCATGATACATTTGATATACAACGTATAATACAATATCTGATACAACAGAAAACAATAGAATGGTACAATGGATAACAATACTATCAGAGATACAATAAAATAGCAGCGGAAAGATAATGCCTTCAATGCCAAACTCCAAGAACTCCATCTTCAATCCAAAGCTAACAAGAACTCTAGATCATGTTGCACTAAGCTAAGCAAGGTCAGTCGTCCGAGACTGAAGAAGATCCCAAAGACTGAAAGCTACCAATCCAAAGACTTCGAAGGCTAATGAATCTATACCTATTACTGGAATATCTGAAAACCCAACTCTAGACTGCCCGTGTGGAAAATAGTGGGCACCCAGAGTTTAGGAAAGGAACAACAAACTCCAGGTCAGTCATGGGACTGGTATGAGCAAACAAAACATTTGGTCTTTTAAAACAAACAAAAGAATTTAAAGTTTAAATCCGCAATGCTTTTTAGAAAATGAAACTACCATAAGGCCTCCCGCCACACACACAATGCAAACACAGAATTGGAGGAGATTTCTCCTTATGATAGTCAAATATGCTTGAGACGAGAAAAATTCTTTGATATTATTACTATAAGTGCACGGTGCATAAAAACCATTTCGAAAGTATAATACAAATCCTAGCCAGCATAGACATTCCGAACTATGCCTACTATAGCTACCATCCGAACAGTGGGGCGCCACCATAAGTAGATGGCAGGTAATACAACTAAAACCGTACAAGGCGCGTATTGGATGAATGGATTTCCAACAAATGATCAGGCTAAGGAACTTCCTATTGCCACATGGGAATGCCTCTGGCGGGACGCCCCGAGAACCAACCTATTCTCTCTTGTCACAAGGCCGGCTACCCCCTTCCCGGGGAAGAAAACCTGAGATATGCCACCCCCGGTCCTTTGGGACCTTTATCCGAGAGCTCTCCAACAACAACATCACACAGTAATAATAATAGTGTGTCCACATCAGTAAGTATCTGGGCTCCATACCATGATGCTACCCTTTTCCAGAAGGAACGGTCATACCCTAGGGGAGCTACCCCTGAAACCTTGCCACATCTTTCCTGTTTTGACCATTATCGGTTTGTGAGGCTCGATGAGGTCTCGACCACAAAGCTACGCTTTTTCACAAAGCCATGCTTTGATCAACCAATGATCAACAAATGATCATTAATCACACAGCAGCACTTAGTGTGCCACACTACCAAATTGGGAGTATATCGCTGATAACCTTCAACTACATAACCTCTGAGCTCGTACGTCTCAGAGAAGGGTGTTAAGCTAAGAGAATAAATTCTCCGCCACCAAGAGATATGTATTTGAAAGAAATCGGCTTTACATCTCAAAGTGTAGTGGCATACACACGACCATACAAGTCTATTCCGGGCTCGAACAGAACAGAAGGCACTTCCGAAGAAGCCCTTGCAAATCCGGGTATTCACAATCCCGATCGGACTTCCCACCACTTAGGAAATCTCTATACCGTAGCTACTCAGTGCAGAGACAATCGATAGGTCATCCTATCATTCTCGCAAATACCCGGTCTTCACCACCGGTCTTCAAATGCTATCCATAACGACATAACATTATTCGGAATGGGTTATATGACACAAGGTCCTCTCCCGGCTAAACCGAATAACGAGCGCAATATTTAAAAACATATGGACATGGGATATTTAGTTAAGTCACAACTTATTATTCAAAACTTCCCTTTAAATGGTTTAAACCAAATTACCATTTCAAATCTTTAAACAAAAGATTTATTTCACAAAGTTTAACCAGTTTCACAAAGATCCATTCATAGAATTCAAAACAATTTCCATTCCAATTGGATTAGCCCATTTAATCTTTAAATCAAAGATTTAACTTATAGCTTTCAAAAACCGTTTCCAAATATTCATTCATAACTTGGAAAATCATTTCAATTCAAACTTGAAATTCCTTTTATACAAATTGGAAATTCATTCCTTATATGAAAGCTTTATCATTTGAAAAACAAGCAGTTTTTATTTTTGGAAAAATCCGATTTCATTTATACAAGTTAAAATCTTTGGGTTAAATTTAATTCCCAAAAACAACACTTTTAAAAATGGTTCAAAACCCATATAAGCTTGTATAACCTTTTACTTCATAAATTCTCAAAATAGAATTTAATTTCAAACCTTGAATTCAATTTTAAATTGAATTATTAAGTTTCAAAACTTTATTAAGTTATTCAAAAACAACTTTTATTTTAGAAATTCTTTTCCAAATTCTTTTCATTTTAAATCCGATCCATTTCCAAAACCATTTGGATTTAAAAAATTAGACCTTAAAAATTATTTCAGAAATCTGCGACTTAACCGATTTCCACGTGCAATCCATATTTGTGTGTGTATAGTGTGGTCCAGGGGTATTACACGATAGTGCACAATCATCAACCATCACAGATATATCGATAAGCGGTATAACCCATAACGCTTATCTTCATCAACAGATTCATAGATAAAGTAAATTTATCAATCACAAAGATTCACTGATATGATTCGATGTGGGTTTCGGATAACCAACTGGAATCCGACTCCCTGTCGCATCGAAATTCAAATGTCGGTCTACAGGTCAAGGGTTTGCATATCAATATACACATCACAGATATAACAGCTCAGCAAAAGCATTACATAGCATCACATCACATATCAAAATATATCGAACCATCACATAGCATCCAATAGCAATCAAATCACTACAACTAAGATGAATAATTTGGGTGGTTTTTAAATTTATCAACCGCATAATTACTTTCATTAGTAATTTTTAATCAACGATTATTATCGTTAATTTCAATTGATTAAGTTTTACTAACTTTCATTAATTAATCATTTCTTAATTAATTCACTTAATTAATTGACCATTTATTGCAATTAATTAAATCTTAATTACTTATTCCCTAATTAATTACTTTAATTAATAAACCTTTAATTATTGATTAATTAAACCTTTATTTTAATTAATTGTCCTTTAATAAATTTTATTCATTAATCCTCCTTTAAACAAAAACCTTTTGATTTCCTTTGTTAATAACCCATCATAAATTATTTAAGAACTTGATTAATTAAAAGATAAAACGTTCTATCTTAATGAAGTAATTTACCTCGTTTAATAATCTTGTAATTAACCACCTTAACTTAACCTATTAAGTTGAATTAAAGATTCAAAATTCTTCCTTCTTTAATAAATTACAATGATTAATAAATTAATCCTTAATTTATTATGATTCCTCAATCACTTTCATAAATTGATTTGCTTTTAATTGATTAATTATTTTCAAATTAATTACCTTTATTAATTTATCACATTAATTATTCTTTTAAATTGATTAACCTTCAAACACTTGATGTATAAATCCTTAAAACATTAATCATTCATTCTTAATTACTTTCATTAAGTAATTAACTTCAAGTAATTAATTTTCTTTAATAAATAACTTAAATTTTAAAAGTTACTTAACCATCAAATTATTCTTTATATTAATTAACTCTCCTTAATATTATAAAGTTTATTTAAAACAAACTTTTCCAAGATATAAGTTACGTATGTTTTTAAGCATTTTATAACTTGAAACTTTGATTTGCCTTTTAATTTCAAAACCAGTTCCCTACTCAGATCCACACGAGACATGATTCCACAAACCTCGGGCAATTACAACCTTTCCTCGAGCCAAACTTCGAGCCTCCCCCATACTTCATCTGCTTCGAGTCGTTCATGCGAGAAACTTGAGTACGAACGCGATTCATTTATTTTTCTTCCCCAAAACTTCATCCTCCCCAGATATACAAACATACGCGTGCACCTGCACACGAAGCCCCAACACCTCCGGCCACCACCGTGATGCCCAGCAAGTCGGCAACGACGTCCCCACACCATCGAGCCACTCGACAACCTCGAACGAATCATCCAAACGAAACGAGCTTTCTGCTGCAACCAGAGACCCAAACCTCATCAGCAAAACTCCTCGTATCGCGGTGCCTCGACCACCGTTGCCTCTGAGACTCCGGCCGTACCCTCGTCAACGACCAAACTTCCACCACCCAAAGCCCCTTTACACTCGATCAACGGTAGAAGAAGGGATGACCAAAATATCAAACGTATTTTAAACTAGGGTTCCACACCAGAATCCGCAACTGCTACTTCCTTCATGAATTAAAAATTCATTTGTTAATTTTCTGATGATCACGAGTACTCAAGCTACCCACGGCCCTAATCTCGAGACCAGAAACAAACTCAATCACCAGGATTTAACAAAAGTAAGTTTTCCATTCAACTCAAATTATCTCGATATCCCAAATCTTAAAAATCATGAATTTATCACTTAAAATCATCATTTTCCACTCCAAATCAAATTATGAAATCCAATTTTGAACTCTTGATAATTGGTTTTTCCTGTTTTTGCATACATGTTACTGTAACTCCATTTTTTTGAATATTTTTTTAATAAAAAATCTTGGGATTATTTTTAAAATTTGGATTTGGTAAGCACAAACAAGTTTTCTTTAAAGACCAAAGCATGATATCGATTCTTTCGAGTGGTATGGAATTTTGAACAGATTTACAAAACCGGTTATATATACAGAGATATATATTTTAGCTGTAAGTTTAGTTTCCAGTGATAATCTAAAGTTATTTTAACTTAAGTATAACTTTAAACTAAAGTCTTTGATGGAACAACTTGTTTGATTTGAATCTTGAGTTAAAACAGCGACAAATTCAAGAGATTTTTAACTTAGATCAAAACTTAAGTCCTAGGAACTATGGACAGAGAGGACTCACACAAAATGGACATGCATAATATACATCCATATGTACTCAGCAGTATTGCATTTATATGTATATATATATCTATACACAATCCACATTCATTCCAGAACTTGCATGCAACCAAACAATTCAAAACTTAAGCTTTTAAATAGGAGTTTTCTCACCTGTTTGATGAAGCAGAAACATGAACTTGAAAATTTTGAAAATTGGAAATCGACAAAGAAGCGTTTTGAGCCTGTATTTCTTTTTTTCTTTTTATTCTTTAAATCTTGAAGTCACAACTGCAAAGCTTGTTAAACAAAACTTTGCTAAGTTTCTGTTGTACTTACTTACTTCAATAATAACAAACAATTTAATTTTTTTTTTACTTACAGCTTTGAATTTTGTTTAAAGCTTCAAAATTGGCTTTATTTCCAAGCTGCAGGCTTTAATCTTGAACTTGATTTTCCTGCTACTGATTAATTTAATTAATTAGTCCTTGCTCTAATATTTTTTAGTAACTTCAAATTCAGATTTAAAAATAAAATAAAATGAAATCCACTTGCCTTTAAATATTTTCAGCAATTACTGCATTGTTTCCTTTGGCCAACACTGCAGCACTTTCTTTATTTGTAATCTGCAGTTTTTTTCATTTTGATTTGTTTGTGTTAGAATTTGATTTTAAAACTACAAATCTATTAATTGTAAAGTATAATATTCACCTGAGAGATGAATCACAAACCCACTGCTTGATGTTGAAAGAATTTGCAGATTTCTGGTTTGCTTATCCTTTGCTTTCAGATTTAAAAATTTGAAAGCTCTTGTTTCAAACAGAAGACTCGAATTATTTTGAGCTGGAATGTTTTGGTTTTGCATCAGGTTTGAGAGCTTTGATCTGATTTTTTTTTATTTGTTTCCAGTTTTGAAACTTACTCTTGCTGTTTGATTGATTGCCAGGTTTTGGTTCCTTTAACTTGAAAGTTTTGAACTGAAGCTTTTGAGTTTGATTTTCAGATTTGAAATCTCAATCTAATGTTACTGTATTCTTTAGATTTACTGAAAAGTTATATGATTGCATATGGGAAGATGTGAAGTTTCTTGTATTTTTTTTATTTCATTATTTTAAATAAAAGTAATGATGCTATTTGTATGTATATAGATATGTAAGATCTAAAGGTATGTTTACATTTGTTTTGTTTTCATGTACTTTAAACTTTACACTTTCAAATTATGCATTCATCTCAAAGCTTTGTATAAATAAGATTTTGATATGTATATTAGTTTACTTTTAGTAATATATATTATCTATATTCTCTATTTATATTTGTATCACTTAAAGAAAAAGAATATTAAACTTATTTCAAACTATTATATTTTAAATAAGTAACTATCCATATATCAATACTTTTAAATGGATTCATATTTACAATTTCAAAATACGTGTATATATATATATATATCTATAACTTAAAGAATTCTAATTTTAAAATTTATTATACATTAATAAATAAACATGCATATATGTATGTATCAGAATTTAATTCCAAACTAAAATCCAATTCCCCTTTTTTCAAGATACTTATTTTAGAATTTCCAACTTAAATTTCAGTTCTATTTTATTTTATCTTTGTATTTCAATCCCAAATAAATTCTAAATAAATTCATGATTAAATACAAAATTTAAACTTTCAATCTATATATATATATATATATATTTATTCAAGTTAAATTCCAAAATCAAATTTATGGTTGATATAAATTTTTCAAAATATTTATTTTTAACTTTTCAGTTAGAACTTCTATTTTATTAAAAAATCATTTTTATATTCATTTATATAAACAAACAAATATCCGATAAAATTGGAAAATACCCAATTAATTCACAATTAAATTTCTAAAATTTATTAAATTTACAATTTAAATTCGACAAAAAAAAATGGGAATGTTACATATAACATCCATCATCCATCATCCATCATTACATCACTCACTCAGTGCATTAGATATATGAAACTCACATAATCCATCTCATCATTAAGAACTACTCAACGTCGTCGGCCACTCAATCCATCAGGGTATAGGCAGGATCTACCGTCAACAAACTCTACCATATCATCACTATGTCCTTACAGCAACAGACTATAGTATATAACTCTCCCCAGGTCCTAACATCAAGGGACATGGAGGTTCGGGTAAATCAGGCCCTAACGTCAATGGACTCAGATCACATCCTTATACACCCTTGTCTCACGAGTGTGTTTTATCATCTCGATTATCAATAATACCTTTGCACACATCATCACTAGCAGAGCACATCTTGGGATTGTCTCTACGACTCCCATCTTGAAGTTACCATGGTCAGAACTACTCTCGACAACCATCATTAGTCATAGAATTTCATCATATGTCTGGTAACCCTCCTCCGACAGTTCCCTTATACGACTCATAGACTACTACTTTACATCTCGAAGTATACCTACTCATCGTTGAAGCGATCATTTCCTATCATGGAATCATCATCATCAAATTGTAAAGTCGTCACGTTGAAGCATCTCATTCTTACTTCAACAAAAAAAGGGCTCATCGAAGAGTGTTGCATTAAATAAAATGTCAGACAAATGAACGAACCATCACATCATACTTTTTGAAGCCTCTCCACTATCCACATCAAAATTGGCCAAACCAACCATCATAAATAGTGGTAGATATCAACCACTCTAGAGTAGTCGATAACAACTACTTTGGTCATGTAGTAAGCCAAAAATAGCTAAGTGCAAACTCAATGAAAACATCCGACATCCATCCTAAAATCCAAAGGACATCTCCAAGTCCATCTTTCGTCTTTGGGTTAATCGACATGCACGAAATGCTGTGTATGAAATCTTATCCTATGGGATGTTTTCTAATCTGCATGGCCTTCGGATGTTGTTTTCAGCCAAACTAAGAAAACAAGTATAAATGCAACCAACAAGCATATAAATGTCTAGAGTAGCCCACATACTTTTATAATAACACATATCCAATATATCCAAGTAGCAAATGCGGGATTAATATCAAAATAGCCTAAATATAGCAATATCATCAAAATAGTGCATCAATGAAGAAAATGTGATATTTAATTTAATAACATTTTAAATACTTTTAAATTATTTTATAAAATAAGATATAGATTTAAATATATTAAAAATCATACTTTAAAGTTAGAAATCATTTCAAGACATCTTTTGATACTATACTAACAATTATAGTATAGTGATAGATAATATAACTTACCCCAACAAAAGCTGACCAAACTAGTATAAGTCGTATATCTCCCAACCTTGAATGCAATGCAAGAAACCGCATCAAAAATAGACTTCGTATGCAAAAGTATGATTTAATAAGATTCAAGATTAGCTAAATGACTAATTAATTGTCACTTACCTTAATCATTCTGAAAGAGTAGGCTATGCGGTAGGATCGTGTAATACGGAATAATGAAATAGTCTAGGTAGATAAAGTAGGTAAATGCAAGGAGACACCAGGATTTTATACTGGTTCGGACCTCTCGTCCTACGTCCAGTCCCTAAGCTTCACTTAGGAATTTCACTAACTAACACCCTCACTTCACCCGGAGGAATAGGTTTACAACTTACCCGAACAACCGAACGGGATTTCTTGCCTCAACTACCGAAGAGGACTTCAACTCAATTACTAAAATACAATATTCGACTTGTTGTGTTCTTGTCAACACTAATGAGTCTAATGTAGTACAATATTCCTATAATCTTATCCTCGTGAGTATGCAATGTGTTTGTGAAGATTTAGGAAATGTGAATTGCTATGAATCAAAAGAATGTTATAAACAAAAAACAATGATTCAAGCAATAGATTAGTGAATGCTTTGAGAATATCTAGAAAATATGAACAAGAGAATAGTAAGATTAAAGCAAAAGAATTCGGTGTCTTGAATGATGTTTGAATCATGTATTTATAGTTGTAAAAAGGATGCATGTATTGCCAAGGGTTGTAGATAAGAGAAGCTTCCATTTCTATTGAGGAATGGTCGCAACTCTTGGGAAGAAGAAGGTGTCCTTTCATGCAAAATTCGCAGGTTCAAATTCAGTCGACTGAGCAGGAAATTCAGTCAACTGAAAATATGAAGTAAAATTTTCGGGACCAAATTCATTCGACTGTGCAGGAAATTCAGTCGA
Organism: Allium cepa; assembly: GCA_030765085.1. Classification (NCBI taxonomy): domain Eukaryota; kingdom Viridiplantae; phylum Streptophyta; class Magnoliopsida; order Asparagales; family Amaryllidaceae; genus Allium; species Allium cepa. The sequence continues at coordinate 179,546,309 of CM060946.1, forward strand.
CTGAAACTGTGCATGTATGTTAAACTACACAGATTCAGTCGACTGACTCAGGTTATTCAGTCGACTGAATTCTGTTGTTAAACAAAAACAACAGTAGCTCATTTTGTTAGAGTACATGCCTTCTAAACTAGTGACCCAGGTTCGAGCCCCGCTTCATGCATTTTTTGAAAACTTGATTTTGATTAAAATATGCATGCAAGTTTATTTGAATGTGAATGATGATTCTTAAGGAAAGATTTTAACAAAGCACTTACTAGACTCTATATACATATTTGATGACTCTTGTTAAAATATATAACTATATGAACCATACTTTGAGTCGTTGAGTCAGGATGATGTCGTAGTCGTAGATTCATGAATTTTTGTCAGCAATCAAAACCTATGATCCAACATTCTCCCCCTTTTTGATGATGACAACTCCATTTTCTATGAACGAATCTTTGACAAGCTTTGTTGATCATATCTCTCTCACTGAATATCTTCCTGTAATTGTGCTATCGATTTCTCCCCCTGAATCTATGCTATATATTCCTATTTAATCTTTTTCCACCTTAATCTGTGCTTGCATGGTTTATTCCTGCAAATTGTGTTAGAGAGCAATATCTTTCTCCCCCTTTGTCATCGAGAAAAAGGAGAGTTTATATGATGATATAAAATATATTTTACATAAGTGTTAACATAGAGCAATATAAAACAAAATAACTACTACTTATAATGTAAGGTATCAGAAAAAATTTAACATTTAAAGCATGCGATACCCAAGGTTCTTATAATTTTCTAATTTTTGGGAAACCATACCCATTTGGGTGTGGTTGAACCTTTATAAATATAATTTTCATTATTAACTACCATATCAAAATAATCATTAATGTATTTTTCTCTATTTTTCCAATTAACAGGAACCCATATACTTCGATAATTTTTATTCACATTTCCTGTTAATGATTTTGTACTTCTAAAGAAATTATCAATATTATAGGTCATACTAGTATTTGAATTTCTATAAAAATTGGATTTAGGCTTTACTCGAAATTTAGTACTAGTACTATCATTTTTACTATACATGAAAGCATATCTAGTATTATTTCTACGATCAGTTTTATTATATCCTAAACCACTTTTATCATTGTGAGCTTTTGAATTCTTAACATAACCTAATCCCTTTTTATTTGAAGCAGGTTGAGAATTTTCAATAATCCTGGATAAATTTTCTCTCCCTTTATTAAAATTGGAAATATTTTTAGTAATGTTATCAAGCTTAGTTTTGAGACAAGTGTTATCTAACTCAACAATTTTAATTTTTGTTTTTAACTCATGATTTTCAAAAGCTAGAGCATTATTCTTTTCTTTTTGAGCTTCTATTTCTTGACTTAGTAGAGCGAGTTGAGAATTGTCGAAGAGTGAATCTTGAATTTTCTCAAGTTCTTCTTCTAATATTTTCTTCTCGTCTTTAAGCATATCTCTTTGAATTCTACTTTCTTTTGATTTTCCAGAGCCTTCTTATATTTTCTTTTGAGACTTTTTAAAGTGTCTAGAAGTTCTGAATTTATTTCTATCATATCATCAAAAGTTAGATCACTAACCTCATTATCTTTTACCATGAAGCATTTGTTTGTTTGCTCCTTTGATTTTTCTTTATTGCTCTTCCTCTTCTTATTGCCTTGACTAGATCTCTTTGTAGCCATTTATTCTAGGATGTTGTTACGATCTCTAGAATACCAGGCTCTGATACCAATTGAAAGAGTAGGCTATGCGGTAGGATCGTGTAATATGGAATAATGAAATAGTCTAGGTAGATAAAGTAGGTAAATGCAAGGGGACACCAGGATTTTATACTGGTTCGGACCTCTCGTCCTACGTCCAGTCCCTAAGCTTCACTTAGGAATTTCACTAACTAACACCCTCACTTCACCCGGAGGAATAGGTTTACAACTTACCCGAACAACCGAACGGGATTTCTTGCCTCAACTACCGAAGAGGACTTCAACTCAATTACTAAAATACAATATTCGACTTGTTGTGTTCTTGTCAATACTAGTGAGTCTAATGTAGTACAATATTCCTATAATCTTATCCTCGTGAGTATGTAATGTGTTTGTGAAGATTTAGGAAATGTGAATTGCTATGAATCAAAAGAATGTTATAAACAAAAAACAATGATTCAAGCAATAGATTAGTGAATGCTTTGAGAATATCTAGAAAATATGAACAAGAGAATAGTAAGATTAAAGCAAAAGAATTCGGTGTCTTGAATGATGTTTGAATCATGTATTTATAGTTGTAAAAAGGATGCATGTATTGCCAAGGGTTGTAGATAAGAGAAGCTTCCATTTCTATTGAGGAATGGTCGTAACTCTTGGGAAGAAGAAGGTGTCCTTTCATGCAAAATTCGCAGGTTCAAATTCAGTCGACTGAGCAGGAAATTCAGTCAACTAAAAATATGAAGTAAAATTTTCGGGACCAAATTCAGTCGACTGTGCAGGAAATTCAGTCGACTGAAACTGTGCATGTATGTTAAACTACACAGATTCAGTCGACTGACTCAGGTTATTCAGTCGACTGAATTCTGTTGTTAAACAAAAACAACAGTAGCTCATTTGGTTAGAGTACATGCCTTCTAAACTAGTGACCCAGGTTCGAGCCCCGCTTCATGCATTTTTTGAAAACTTGATTTTGATTAAAATATGCATGCAAGTTTATTTGAATGTGAATGATGATTCTTGAGGAAAGATTTTAACAAAGCACTTACTAGACTCTATATACATATTTGATGACTCTTGTTAAAATATATAACTATATGAACCATACTTTGAGTCGTTGAGTCGGGATGATGTCGTAGTCGTAGATTCGTGAATTTTTGTCAGCAATCAAAACCTATGATCCAACACATTCTTCCTTAACTCCATTCTCCCCTTTCCTGTTCATGCCGTGCCTACACATAAATATACACAACTTCTCTCTTTCCTATTTCGGCCACTACTAAAAGAAATTGTGAACTGTCTTCGTTGATGCATTCCATTATGCGATGTCTTCGCTACAGACTCGACAATGTAAAGCTTAGTTGCCCCTATGAAATTGCGACTATCATGTCACGTCGCGATAAAAAGAAAATGTCGCCTCCTTCAATAGTCAGCTACACGTTACAATATTGTTACCCTCGACTCCCCTTCGTATTAGAAGTTCAACTAATCCTCAATTCTTCCTATCGTCACCTCAAGCCACGCCTAATCGAAACCCTAGCTCAGCATGGATTAGTTGTGCTTGACCAAGCTTCACCACATCCTATGACGCCTATGCCGATTCGAAGTTCTTACCCATATAAGACCAACGTATTTGGTTTCGTGATTTTTTAGTGGAGTGAATCTCTAGATTTTGATTTTTAAATAAGAAATAGAAGAGGCAGCCATTTTTTTATCTACTGCTAGTGGAATAGTAAATGTGAATGATGAAAGAGAGGAGGATTTCTGGTAGGGTTAATTATATAGTATTATTATTTATTTGATTTCTAATATAAACCATTGTACGTTACGAGATCGCACGATCACACAACACGGCCAATCGTAACAACACTTGTCAGCATACGTCAGCTTATTTTCCATTCCCAACAGTAAAAATTTCATAACTATCCAAGAAAACACTCCGCGATGATAGTTTTACACTCTTCGAGACCGTTTTTGCCATCGGATCTCCGATCTTCAAATATAGCGATGCTTATGCTTATTTTAATTCGCAACATCGATCCAAACTCAATGAAAGTGGTCTCAAGTCCTTATTTAATTATATGCAAAAAAACATTTTTAGGAACTTTAAAGAAATTAATGATTCAATATTTGCTTTACCGGGTCAAGGATGTTTGCTTGCTTGTGATTTCTTTGTTTTGGGTTTTGTGAGGTTCAGTATTATGCCGAGGATGGACTGGCTAAGGAAATATACATTAGTGGTGTATTACGAGGGACGGTTAGTGACGATTGGTGCTATGGAGGGGCGGACGGTAGTGATTGGATATCTGCCAGATGATAGAGTTAGGGTTAACTTTGTATATTAGAATAAGATTCCATAGGATGAGTTGTCATCTATACCAATAGCGAGAGAGCTTCTAATGATATTCGAGGAGGTGAGCGAAATACCGTCATACCGAGAGATTAAGTTCCACATAGACTTAGAAAAGGATGCCAAACCAATAGTTATGCCTTTAAGGCATATGGCCCCTAGAGAGAAGAAGGAGTTAAAGTTGCAAGCGAATGATTTGTTGAAGTGATGGTCCATTGTAGGAGCACACCTAAGTGGGCCGCACCAGTAGTACTCGCTAGTAAGGTAGATGGCTCTCTGAGGTTATATGTACATTACCGTGAGTTGAATAAGGTGACAAAGAAGAAAAAGTATCCACTTCCATGTATTGATGACTTGCTTGATTTTCTCCATGGTTCTAGGTAATTCTCTCAGTTGGACCTTACGACGGTGTTTCCTTAACCGAGAGTGACTAAGGAAAGTGTACTGACTACATTGTTTCGTTTGCCATCTGTATTCTATGAGTGGTTGGTTATGTCGTTTGGGCTAACCAATGCTACAACTTTGTTAATCTTATGAACCATGTTTTCAGGGATCACCTATTGTACTTTTGTTCATGGACGATATCCTTTTTTCGAGGATAGAGGAGGAACAGAAGGAGCATTGGGGATTATGCTCAAGGTGTTAAGGAAGCACCGATTGAAAGATTTTTTTACAAAATATCACTTCTAGAGAAGTGAAGTGCGATTCTCGAGTGTAACATCCCCCATTTGGAGTCCCAAAACTAACTGCAATGGATGTTGTAGTAATCCATAGTTATTAACTCTCGGTGACCAAATGTGGTAATGTTAGATACACTGATATATCAGAAATACATGGATATGAAAATTTTAAAACTCAATTTTAAAAGAAATTTCTCATTCCACTTCAAATCACATTTCAAATTCATTACATAATCCCAATTTGTTAACCATGTTTAGAGAAAAATAATAATTACAAAATACGCTAAGAGCGACATATGAAGATGTCCCTTGGGTAAATCAGAGTCTAAATATAGAAAATTAAATAACTTTTCCATACATCCAATAACACAGCGGAATCAAACAGAAAGAACTCCTAATAGTTAGTTTCCCTCCTACACATCTCTGAAAGCTTATTCATCTAAAGGAGAAGCTGAAAACCTTAACTCCCACACTACTCAAAAGCAACCGAGCACCCGAGAGTTTAAGGGGAAAACATAAACTTCAAGTCAAACCAAAAAGTCTGGTGTGAATAATAACCTACCATCTTGAACTATATTGATATCAAGTGAAACCATGCCGCGTAGCGGAACGGCTTTTCTCCTCAGTATTATCTTAACCTAATTTATAATAACTATATACCATGCACCTACATCCACAATGGTTATGAAATAACATGATAATATGTATCATGATGATATGAAAACATGCAATATGCTCTGGATTTCCCTTCTTCACTGACCTGACTATCTTTCTCAAGTTATAGTTCCTAGGGTCACTATTAAACTATTATTCTTCATGGGTTGACTAATAACCTGTTAATTATTTATGGATTTAATTCCTTGTAATCATTTTTCTAATGAAACATGGTGTACCCTTAACCAACTATCTTTAGCATGGAAAGCTTCTTCAAAAATTCCAAAGTTAAATGTCATTTCAAAACTCTTTCATATTGCCACGGGTTTACCTTTGAAAATGAGATTGGATTTCTTATTTAATAACTAACGCTTTTTACTATATCCTTTGTATCATTACTTAAAATCTTAGATGTTCTCTTTCAAAACCAACTAACATATCTTTCGAATTCTTGGAACCATACCTTTAAAAATATTGAAAAATATACTTTTTAAAAAACTGAAAATATACCTTTTGAAGGCATATGAAACCTTCCTTTCAAAACATTGGAAAAACATACCTTTCGAAGGCACTTAGTTCAAGTAAGAATTCATGGAAGAATTACTTCAAAACCATTTGAAAGTTTGCCTTTCGAAATCATTGGGTTTTACATTACATATAACAACCGAGTCAAAGCGAACAATAGCAAAAGCTTTGCTTTCGAAAGCATTAATCTTAAGAAAAAGAAAGAGGTTAGTTGCAAAACCCGCCCTTTCGAAACCATTGCCTCCAAAACCCTCTGAAAGCGACTATCCGACCCTTACGAAAGAATTTAGAAGGCAATTTCAAAGTTAAAAGACGAAAGCACCCCTTTTGAATACATTGTTTTAACGCTATAAAAAGTGGCCTTAACTCATTCGAAAGGTATGATTGCGGCATCATGGGTATCGAATAAGTTGAAAGCGACAATCCTTTTGAAAGCTCCTTTCTAAAAACAAAGCCAAATGGCAACTTTTTCGAAAGCCTCTTTTTAGACAAAGTTAAGTTGATTGATTCAAAAGCTAATTAGAGTGGCTTCAACCCCTTTGAAAGCATGCCTTCGACACCCTCATTCTTTCCACTTTCTCCAATACACTACATACCAATTTCTTGATATCATGTGCATTGGTTTTAAATAGGTGCGTAAGGTCTAACTGGGCATGGTGATAGAAGTAATCTGAGGAAGTCACGAAGTTGTAATTCTATACAAAACTGGTTTATTGCCTTCCAAAGTAATTCCTCTTTACCTAACTTGTCCAATTTGTCAAAATATTATTGATTTCCCATTCTGTATCAGAATTATTTTCTTACAAGGCCGCTGAATTCAAAATTTTCAATTAAAAACATTTTAATAAATAAGCCCTCCTCCTTAACAAAACATGTAAAATATTTAAGTCCCCTAACTTAAATAATTTTATAATTATAGTAAAATACCTAGGAAAATTCCCCAAAAATCACAGTTATTCACTTTTATATGTTTTCAAACATATATAAATTATAGACCCAAAAACAATACTTGATTTCCTTAAATAATTTAAACCCAAATTATCTATTTCTTCCATTCATAATAAATTATCCATAGCTTGGATTATTATGAATATTTAAATCCATCTCTAAAATAATATTTACACAACATATTCAACCATAATGACATTCAGAAATCAATTTTACACAATTTTAACCTTAAAATCGAATTATATTATCTCACAAAAATCCTTTTTTAATTATTACATGGCATATAAATCAAAGCATATCTTCATTCATCCATACAAATGGTTTTAAACTTTAAACCCGAAATTAAACATTCAAAAGACTTATGTTAGATGGTTTAGATCATTCTTCACCTTGTTTGGATAAGGAACTTGAAATTTGTTCTTCACTTTAATCTTCCTAGCTTGAATCTTAGCCTCTAATTGATTTTAAGCTCCTCTGCTCCTAGGGTTATGACCGACCTTGTTTTCTTTTGTTTGTGATTTTGGTTTATGAAAATGTAAATGATAATGAGGTAAAGGTTTAGCGGTTATGTGGTTCGGCTATTCGGATACTACTCTTGCCTTGTTCTCTTAGGTATTTAACCCATTTTTATAAATCCATTTAGTTAAGGCACGACCCAAATTAGATCTCAAATCTCAATTCTCTTATCACTCTAATATCTACATTATTCTATTTAATTTATCTATTAAATCTCCGGAATAATGCTGTTTAAAATTAACGATGTTACAGGCTCCCCTCCTTAAAAAAATTCATCCTCAAGAAGCAAGGACTAAATACTAAGCATTGCAATCTTCTGTAACATCTCCTAACTACCATACTAGACTACCTGACAAGGAAACAGTCTATATAAAACGAATATAAAACATACCCTTTAAGAAGATCATGATAAGTATCTTTAATCATGTCTTTTGTCCCCTAAGTATAGTCCTTCTCATTATCGCTCCTTTGAACTTTCACCAACTTAGATGTCTTGTTTTTTAACCTCTTCTCATCTCTCGCTACGATCCAAACCGGTTGACTAACAAAGGTCAGATCAAATTCCACTATTTAGTCTTCCAATGCAGTCGGAGGAGTAGTAGTCTATGGATCATGCACATATTTACAAAGATAAGAAACATGAAACACATTATAGACACCTGCTAAACTGCTCGACAGCTCTATTCTGTACGCGAGCTTTACGATCCTCTCTATAATTAGGAATTGTCCAACATATCTCGGTGCTAGTTTCCCTAACTTTCCAAATTGTACCACACACTTCATCGATAATACTTTGACGAAATTCCTATCTCCAACTGAGAACTTTAGATCCTTACACCTCTTATAAGCATAATTTTTTTTATCTAGACTGAACTTCCTTCATCCTACCTCGGATCAACTTAATCTTCTCTATTTCCTATTCTACAAGAACTAGTCCTAAGACTAATCGGTCTCCAATTTCCAACCAATAGGCTGGTGACTTGCATGGCCTTCTATACAAAGCTTCAAAAGGAACCATTCCTATACTAATCTGATAACTTTTATTATAGGAAAAATCAACTAAGTGTAGGTGATCTTATCAAGATCCACCAAAATCTAGCACATAATCTTTTAACAAATCCTCGAGTATCTTGTTGATTCTCTCTGTCTTCCCATTTGTCTGAGGGTGATAAGCAGTACTCGTCTTGATCTTGGTACCTAACACTTCCTGTAGACTCTTTCAGAACTCACTAGTAAACAAAATATCTCTATCGCTTACTATACTACTAGGAATCCCATGTATTCTAGCTATGTTTTTCATAAACAATTTACCAAAAATAGGTGCTGTCCTAGTTGAATTAACTGGAATGAAATGGGCACCCTTGGTCGACCTATCCACTATGACCCATACACTTTCATTTCCTTGATTCGACATTGGAAACCCATCTATAAAATCCATGGATATCAAATCTCATTTTCGAACTGGTATCTCCAAAGGTTGAAGCAGTCTACTCGGCTTTTGATATTTAGCCTTCACTTGTTGACAGTTCGCACACTACTTTACCCACAAGCCAACATCATTCTTCATACCTTCGTAGTAGAAAATCCTCTTCTTGTCTTGATACATCTTGTTTCCCCCAGGATGAATTGTAAATTTTGATCGAAGACATTCTCCGAGAACATCTCTTCTTAAGTCCCCAACATTCGAAACACATAACCATCCCTTCTTTCTCAATCATCCCTTCTGGTCTAGGCTAAAATCTTTTAGATCATCAATCTCTTATACAATCTCAAACCTTTTAATGCTCTCGGCTAACAGTGGATCTTCTTTTTTCTTAGAAGGAATCCTTTCGATCAGTACTTGTTGAACTTCCAAGCAGGACAATATGGAAGTGCTCTGAGTAGAACTAGCAGTCGATCTTAACTGCACACTACAAGTAGTCAAAGCCTCTAGGTCCTTCCATTCTGTTAACATAGCTAACACCACATTTTGATGTTTTTTGCTAAGAGCGTCCGCTACTTTATTTCGTTTTCCGGGTGTATACTCTATACCAAAATCATAAGCTACTAAAAACTCCAGCCACCTCTGCTGTCTCATACTCAACTCTTTCAGAAAGAATAAATATCTTAAGGACTTATGATTTGTGTATACTCAAGTCACTCCACAAAGAGATAATGTCTCCATACTCTCAATGCGAAGATCACCGTTGCAAACTCTAGATCATGAGTAGGATATCTCACTTTATATGGTCTAAGCTGTCATGAAGCATAGGCAACAAATTCACCTTTCTGCATCAACAAAGACCCTAATCGGGTTCCACATGCATCGGTATACACTACTAATCCTTGATTTCCATCTAGAAATACTAACACAGACACGTTAGTCAACAAATACTCTAATAAAGGAATGCTTTCTTACATTTGCCTGACTAAATAAACTTCATGTCCTTCTTGGTTAGCTTAGTCAAAGGTGCTGCTATTCGTGAGAAATCCTTAATGAATCTCCGGTAATAGCCAGCAAGTCCAAGAAAATTTTTGATTCAGTCATCGTCTCTTCCAGTTGTTAATAGCCTCGATCTTGACCGAATCAATGGAAAACCCTTCTCTGAAGCCATATGACTAAGAAGCTTAACTTCATTCTTCTAGAAATGATACTTTGAAAATTTCGCTCTCAGTTGGTGCTACATCAACATCTCAAGCACTACTCTAAGATGAACTCATGCTCTCTTTCATCCTTAGAGTATATTAAAATGTCATCTATGAATACCAATACGAACCTATCCAAGTGCTCTCTAAAAACCCAATGCATCAAATCCATGAAGAAAGCTGGCACATTCGTTAGCCCGAATGGCATTACTAACCACTCATACGAACTATATGTAGTCTGAAACGCCATCAACTGAATACTATCCTCTACCACTCTTAGTTTATGGAAACCTGTCACCTAATCCAGTTGGGAAAATACGCTCCCCTCAACTGATCAAATAAATGATTGATTCTCAGCAAATGATACCTATTCTTGATCGTCTTCTTGTTTAACTTATGATAGTCAATACACATCCTTAATGACCCATCTGGTTTCTTCATGAACATCGTGGCCACTCCCCAAGGCGAACTGCTTGGCCTAATGAAATTCTTTCTTTCTAAATCCACTAGCTCCACCTTTAATTCCTTCATATCGGTAGGTGTCATCCTGCTTGGTGGTCTACTTATTGGTTCTGCACCTGGTACAAGATCTATCCGAAACTCAATGGCTTTCCTCGGTGGTAGTCCTGTGACTGGTTCAAAAACATTTGCAAACTCTATTGCTACAAAAACCTTATTCATCACTTTTTCTATTTCCGTTGCATTCGGCAAAGCATTAGCACATGAGTCTAACTTCTCTACTGAGTACATAATTTTGTCATGACTATTAGGGTGTCTTAGCGATATTTCTTCATCTTGGCAAAATATCCTAGCATCATATCTATTTAACCAATCCATATCCAAAATGATCCTGAAGCCTTAGAAATAAAAAACATACAAACTGCATGCAAACTTATGACCTAACAATTCAAGTTCTAACTGGTCACATTTCATCCCCAAAGTTGCATACCCTTCTATCAGATCCGCAACAATTAAGGAAGTAACAATGTATGGGAGTTCTAAACATAACTTATCTACCAAACATTGAGATATAAATGAATGTGATGCATCGGTATCAAATGGCACCCTAATTGGTATACTATGAATCAAAAACTTACCTTCCATCACAGCCATTCCCGTCTCAGCAGTAGTTGATCTAGAAGAAGATGGTTCGAAAGCAAAAACCTTCCCATTTTCCGCTCTGACCGGTTCTGCACACCGATTCTTATAATGTCCAATCTGGTCACAGTTGAAGCACTTCACTCCTTTCTTATCTGCAACCTTTTTTCCTGTTTCTAATTCGACATTCATGAGCATAATGTCCCTTCTTATCACACTTAAAATAAACTAGATCAGCTTTTTCCTTCTTTGCAGCTTCTTCTTTTTGAGCTCCTTTCTTCTTAAAGAATTTACACTTATTTCCCTAAGAATCCTAGTTTCCAACTTGCTCTTCCTTCCCATAAGTAGAAAGCATATCTTTATTCCTGATTGTCATCTCCACTTCAACTGTACTAGGATCACGGAAATGTGGCATAATCGCCATGGCAATCTCGGATCTTTACCCTCGAATAAACTTTACATTTCTTTTAATCATGGTGTCAATGGTAGCATATCCGTATCTGGAAAACTCATCAAACTATGTAGAACACTCAATCATCGACATCTTGCCTTGCACTAAGTCCATGAACTTTCTCAGCAATACTGACTTTGTAACTTCAAACTAGAACCTCTCTACGCATCTACTACGAAACTCTATCCAAGTAAACTCTTCCTTGCAAACTCCTATAGTAATACTATTCCACCAATAAAGTGCTGCTTCCTGCAACTGTCTAGAAGCAAGTCTCCTCTTCTGCTCATCATCTAATCCCAATTCAGCAAAAATTCCTTCACTGTGGAATAACTGGTTTTCTACTTCAACAGAGTCCTTGGTTTATAAAAACTGCTTCCCACCGAGGTTGGTATAATCCTTGCTCAACTTGGCATAGTTACTGCCAGCGGAGACCACGTGATTAGCTCCTCCAACATTTGCAACATTTTTGCCAACTACTCCTGTAGTTGCTCCAGCTTGCATCAGTTTGACAAAGAACTGATACATCATCCCCATATCTACTGGCGGGGTTCCAGCACCTACATTGACATTTGCATTTGGATTAGCATTTGCCTACCAACCCAGATTCCTCTTGGTATTGGGTCGAGCATTTCCATTAGTTGTGGCGCTTCCTCTACCTAGAGTTCCCCTTCCATTTCCTGCTTCCATGTCTTCCATCCTCATAAATCCACATACGCGCCTTAGTAAGATACAGAAGAATGGTCTAAGAGAGAGGGAAGTACGTACTTATATATATACACATATATATAATAAATACAAGTACGTTACTATAGCGTTAACCCAAACCTCGACCTTATTTTCTGATTCATTGGATTATGTTATGAAAACCTTTTAGGTTCAAATTTCTTTTAAATTTATATAAACCTGTGCTCATATACCAATTTGTAATATACCCATTTAGAGGCCCAAAACTAACTGCTATAAATGCTTCAGTTATCCATAGTTATTAATTCTCAGTGACTAAATGCGGTAATGTTAGATACATTGATATACCAGATACACATGGATATGAAAATTTTAAAGCTCAATTTTAAAAAAAATTCCCATTCCACTTCAAATTACATAATCCCAATTTGTTAATCACGTTTAGAGAATATAATTATTACAAAATAGCTAAGAGCCACATATGACGATGCCCCTTTGTTAGATCAAAGTCTAAGCATAGGTAATTAAACAACTTTTCTATTACATTCAATAACACAGCCGAATAAAACAAAAAGAACTCCTAATAGCTAGCTTGCCTCTTACAAGTCTTCGGAAGCTTATTTGTCTAAAGGAGAACCTGAAAAGATTAACTTTCACACTACTCAAAATCAACTGAGCACTCGAGAGTTTAATGGAAAAACATAAACTTCGAGTAAGACAAAAAGTCCGGTGTGAATAATAACCTACAATCTCGAACCATATATAGATATCTAGTGAGACCACATCATTAGCGGAACGGGTTTTCCCCTCACTAGTATCATAACTTAAATTATAATAATCTTTTATAGTGCACCTGCATCTACAATGGTTATGACATAACATAATAATATGTATTACGATGATATGCAAACATGCAATATGCTCTGGATTTCCCATCCCCATTTATCCGACTATATGTCTCAAGCTATAGTTTTTAGGGTCACTACAAACTATTAGTTTTCATGAGCTGACTAATAACATGTTAATTCTTTATGGGTTTCTTATCTACTTTCATAGTTTTCATGGAGTCACTATGAACCTATTGGTTTCTAGCAATACTATCATCCGATCATAGTATTCATGGGATCTCTACGAACCTATTATTTTCTACAAATAACATCTCTCATGTCATACTTTTAATGGACCGACAATGAACCTATTGATCTTTATCAATAACTTATTCTGGACATAGTTTTCATTGGATCACTAAGAACCTATTGGTCCCTGCCAATGATAATTTCCATACATAGTTTTCAAGGGCTTACTAATACATGATAACTGATCAAAACATAATAATATAAACGTTTATGATTTAATTCCTTTTAACTATTTTTGTACTGAAACATGGTTATATCCTTAAACCACTATCTTTAACAAGGAAAGCTTCTTCAAAAATTCCAAAGTTAAATGCCATTTTAAAATTCTTTCATATTGCCATTGGTTTACCTTTAAAACTGAGATTGGGTTTCTTATTTAAATACTATGGCTTTCGACTACATCCTTTGTATCGTTACTTAAAACCTTAGATGTTCTCTTTCAAAACCATCCAATATATCTTTCGAATGCATGGAACCATACCTTTCGAAAAATTGAAAAATATACTTTTCGAAACACTGAAAATATACCTTTCGAAGGCATGTGAAACCTTCCTTTCGAAACACTGAAAAAACATAACTTTCGAAGGCATTTAGTTTAAGTAAGAATTCATGGAAGCCTAGTTTCTAAACCATTTGAAAGTATCCCTTGCGAAATCACCAGATTTTACATTACATATAACTACTGGGTCAAAGAGAAAAAAAGCAAAAGCTTTGCTTTCGAAAGCATTAATCTTAAGGAAAAGAAAGAGATTAGTTTCAAAACCCATCCTTTCGAAACCATTGGCTTCAAAACTATTTCAAAACGTCTATATAACCCTTTTGAAAGAATTAAGAAGGCGACTTCAAAGTTAAAAGCGAAAGCACCCCTCTTGAATACATTGTTTTAAGGCTATAATAAAGCGGCCCTAGCTTATTATATAGGTATAATTACCGCATCATGGGTATCGAATAGGTTTAGAAGCAGCTATCCTTTCGAAAGCTCCTTTCTAAAAACAAAGGGCATGTGGCAACTTTTTTGAAAGCCTTTTTTTGAACAAAGGTAAGTTGATTGATTGGAAAGATAACTAGAGTGGCTTCAACCCCTTCGAAAGCATGCCTTTGACACCCTTATTCTTTCTGCCTTTCTCCAGTACACTACATACCAATTGTTCGATATCATGAGCATTGGTTTCGAATAGGCGCAAAAGGTCTAATTGGGCATCGTACAGAAGTAAGCTAAAGAAGTGGCGAAGTCGTAATTCAAAGCAAAACTGCTTTATTGCCTTTCAAAGTAATTCCTCTTTGCCTAACTTTCCCAATTTGTCAAAATATGATTGGTTGCCCACTCATTATCAAAATTCTTTTCTTAAAAGGCTGCCGAATTCAAAATTTTCTATTAAAAACATTTTAACAAATAAACCCTTCTCCTTAAAAAAACATGTAAAACATTTAAGTCCCTTAACTTAAATAATTTTATAACTATAGTGAAATACTTAGGAATCCCCAAAAATCACAATTATTCACTTTTTTTATGTTTTTTAACATATATAAATTTTAGACCCGAAAATAATACTTGATTGTCTTAAATAATTTAAACCCAAATTATCTATTTCTTCCATTCAAAATTCATAATAATTTATCCATGGCTTAGATTATTATGAAAATTATACCCATCTCTAAAATAATGTTTTAGATAACATATTCAACCATCATTACATTCGGAAATGAATATTGCACGATTTTGACCTTGAAATCGAATTATATTATCCTACAAAAATCCTTGTTTAACTTATAATATGGAATATAAATTAAAGAATGTCATCATTCGTCCATCTAAACGGTTTTAAACTTGAAATCCAAAATTAAACATTCAAAAGACTTATGTGAGATGGTTTAGATCATTACTAACTTTGTTTGGATATGGAATTTGAGATTTGTTCTTCACTTTAATCTTCTAGCTTGAATTTTAGCCTCCAATTGATTTTGAGCTCTTCTCCTAGATTTATGGCCGAACTTGTTTGCTTTTGTTTATGTTATTGGTTTATGAAAATGTAAATGAGAATCAGGTAAGGGTTTAAGGGTTATGGGGTATGGCTATTCCCATACTAATCTTGCCTTATTCTCTTAGATATTTAACTTACAAACCATTTTTATAAATCCTTTTAGTTAAGACAAGACCCTAATTAAATCTCAATTCCCTTACTCTAATCTCCATATTATTCTATTTAATTTATTTAATTAAATCTCCTGAATAATGCTATTTAAAATTTGGATTGTTACATTGGGTCACGTTATTTATGAGCAGGGCATTGCTGTAGATCCAACGAAGCTGGTGGTAGTATGGGATTAGGATCCACCCAAGATAACTATAAATGTGAGAAGCTTTCCTGGACTAGTGGGGTACTATAGACGTTTTATCCAGGACTTCTCTAAGGTAGCATCATCGTTAACCAACTTGACAAAGAAGAATCGAACCTTTATTTGGGACATGAGGTTCAAGCACGCATTCATAAGTCTGAAGGAGAGGTTGACGAGCGCACTAGAGTTTGTTATTCCGAGTGGGAATAAGGAGTTCATAGTATACACCACTACAACAAAAATACCATATGCTAGCGTAGGAAAAACATTATTAAATCTTGTAATAGTTGTTTGATAAACACTAAAAA
Source organism: Allium cepa (assembly GCA_030765085.1). Taxonomy (NCBI): domain Eukaryota; kingdom Viridiplantae; phylum Streptophyta; class Magnoliopsida; order Asparagales; family Amaryllidaceae; genus Allium; species Allium cepa. The sequence continues at coordinate 179,562,321 of CM060946.1, forward strand.
ACGATATGTTTTAAAAATAGCGGACAATTTATAGCATTCAAATAGCCGTTATAAAAAGTTTTCATATTATTGTGCAAATCATCTGCTATGTACAGTTTAGTATAGCGACAAAACATGTGTTATTTTTCACTAGTGAAGCACTAGAAATCTGCTACAAAATACGATATTAGCGGCAAAACATGTATTGTTTTCTCTAATATAACACTAACAATCTACTATAAAACAAGTTCATAGCAGATTATAAGGATCACATATTGACATGTTAATGTAGAAGCTGGACTTTTCACAGCACTGATAAACTGCTGTAAAAAATATAGCTACGACAGCACGTACACTCTGTTATGATATATTCTATTGTAGCGTTTATGAACCTATTATACATTATTTTTTATAGCCCTTATTATGATAGCATAGCACTTTTTATGTTGTGGACATGTAATATTGTTAGATTTAATAGCGGTTATTAAACGCTATTAAATAACTATAGCATTTTTAAGCGCTATGGTTTCTTTTCACAGTTTTATCGTTTTCTACATCTTATTTATAAATTACAGTGTTCATACCATATCGATATGGGCAATAATAATCTTTATAAGCATAAAATCATTTAAATAATGCAAGAACCATATATGATAATAAACATAAAGATATATCACATTATATTAAACATACCAAATATCAGTACACATAATATCTCATAGTTTAAACCACATAAACCAAAATGTAGTAGCAAATGTTTTAAGCACATCCCATAAAATAGTAACAGAGTTTCACCAAGAAAAAGTACACATTTGGTTGTTTGTGTTAAAAAGAAGAAATATCCAACAACTTTCAGATCCTCCTTCTTTCAAAAACTTGCAAATGAGGGAAATGTCTACACTAGGAACAAAATCTAATAATAATCAATCTGATATTATGTGAAACTAATCAGTCAAATATCTTATCAAATGCATAATGCAATGGTATAGAACATTGGACGAATCTTTGCTTTGACAAATTGTTAGACCAGAAGGTATTTTTCTAACTTCTCGTAGCAGAATTAGTACCTACAACTGCATGTAAAGTACCAAGTACTGCACATTGTGAATAAGGTAATGAAAAGCTATAGGAGTATAAATACCGTCATTGTTCAACCATTTTTATGAAAATGAAAATGAAACATACATCAAACTGAGCATTATATGACTAGAAGAAAGCCACAAACAAGCAACATCCATAAAGCATATAAAATCATTTGCAATTCAACATTGACCTCCCTAGCATTCTGAGTAATGAGATTCAAAGATTCGGATGACTATTTTCCACCTAATTTTAGTATGCTTTTTTTAAGAGCATAATGTTTCAATCTTTTACAAGTAAATATACATGAGAAGAATAGATCGTCAAGCATTAGTCTCTGTCTTCCTACTATAAGTAACGAGTACAATCCATCCATATCCGAAATATTTTAACTAACTTCGATGAGTTTCTACCACTTGTTCTATGAATGTCAATATTCCCATGGTTACTAACTAATACCCAAAATTTTATAATGAGTTAATATTATGTAGTTACTCCACCTATTTTGATCATATATGTCCTTTAAAAAACAAAGCAAGATGTTCACTAGTCAATCCTATATGCAAACAAATCTACAGCATACATAAACTTCCACTACACATTCAGATTGTTTCCCCTCCAAAGCTTTGGTCAGATGATTAATGATCTTTGAATTATTAAATACGCTAATATGCACTAACTAATTTCAAAACTGTACATTTTTATATACAGTTTAGATAATGCTATAATATATAATTGAGCGGCTCAACTCAAAATGATATGTTTCTATTATTAGTTTTGCAAAATTAAGCATTCTACAAGCCACCAACAAGTCCAAACTGCTATATCTTTAGAATGTACCTTAGACCAACTAATTATAACATCCACTATTTTGAGTCCCGAAACTAAGCGCTATGGATGCTGCAGTCATCCTAGTAATAATTTTGGGTGACAAAAATGTGTCCATGCTAAAAAAACTCAATAATCAGAAGCACACGAATACGAAAAATAATAGCAAACTTTCACATTTCATTTCACAAATGATATTTCACATTCATTAAAATTCCCATCCACAATCCCATATTCATAGAAATTATAATTATTACAAAATACTCCAAAAGCGATATATGAAGATGTCCCTTCGTTGATCAGAGTCAAATACTTGGCATTACATAACTTGCTTGTTACTAACACAACTGACAAATATAAACTCCTACTATAGGTAGATTGCCTCCTACATTTCTCCGAGAGCTTATTCATCTAACTGAAATTTAGAATCACTTACTCTCGACCTAATCAAATCGTACACCTGAGAGTTTAAGGGAAGAGACAAAAACTTTAGATCAGACAACGGTCTGGTGTGAATAATAACCTAGCATCTTGAACCAAATAGATATCTAGTGAGACCACAAAGTTGAGCAGAATGGGTTTTACCCTCACTAGTACCTTAACCAAAACATATTAACCATATACTATAGTTCTTCATCTACAATGGTTAGAACATAGTAAATAACCTTTAGAATCACACAACTGAGGTAAGTCTTGCTAATTTGTCTTCGTAGTGTTGCCCACACCCTTACCCAATCCCCAAAATCATATAATGGATTATCCATCCCAATTTAATCGATTATCGTCTAATTTCACATGACTGTCCATCTCAATTTAACCTGATTAACCATCTTATATATATATATATGTGTGTGTGTGTGTGTGTGTGTGTGTGTGTGTGTGTGTGTGTGTGTATTTGTGTGTGTGTGTATGCAGACTATCCATCTCACATATGAACAATTTCATGGATAATCTATCCCCTCCCATGTGGACAATCCATCGCACATGGTTTCATTAACAGAATCATATGGACTATCCATCTGTAACATCCCACCTTTTCGCACACTTCAAATCGACACACGTGCCAATTCAAACCATACGGAATGGAGGATTGGTAGGGGGTAAATAAGAAAAATAGGAAAGAAATAAAACAAAATAGAATCTCACAGCGGAAGGATAAAATATAATAATCAAATACACAGTTTAGAAAGCTGTTTACAAAAACATTGATTTTATTTATATAATACATATCAGAGTTACACTTACCAATAACAATGCAGCGGAATTAAATAGTGTAGTGGAATAATAGTAGATAATAGTACAACAAATCTTCGTCTTCGTCCACCAGAGCTAAAACTTCAAATCCTGAAACGCTCGGACTGACCCAAGCGAATTTGGAAAGACAAAAACACCCGAGTCAGAACTAAAAGATCTTATGTGAGTTACATTAACAGAAATAAATATGAGTGCAGTAACTCAAGAGATGCTCGGGATTTACATCTCCTAAGGATCCGTTAAACTATTTACTATGTAGTATATTGCGCTATTATAATAGTGTCTAATTGTAAAATAAACTTACTTTTAAATAGCGTTAAGGGGTTACCCATATAGCCCTTAACACAGAATATATTCTCATATACAGTACCGTAATCTCTCCCGTATTGGGCGTCGTCAGAGGGCACTCCATAGGTATGGTACAAAACCAAAATCGTATAAGGCGCGATAGGGTAGGTGGCACGGTACAACTAGGCAATGCCAGGGTAGATATACCAATTACGCTTCCGGGTCGGTGGTAACGCATAGCCGCAGCTACCGCCCACCTCGAGCCACACCCCCAAATCAAAGAAATCAAAAGTGGCCGCTGAATCAATCCAAACGTCAAAGTATAATATCGAAGGGATGTGTCCGATCAAAGGTGCTACCTTATTAACCCGTCAATCGCTCCTGTTTTAGCCACCTTATGCCAACTCACGGGAGTCGGGTCCACGCATTTACCTTAAAGGAAACGCCACCACCATCCTACTTCATTCTGGAATCTCCACCGCGTACACAGTTGTTAAAGTGGTTTTCGGGGTTGGAAGAGAGTATGACAACTTCCGATCCCGGTCTTTTCAACAACCAAACGTTATTATAACACCGCGGTCATTTAAAATAATTATACTTTAAAACCAGAATAAAATATCCATTTCAAAACCATATAAATATGATATCATTTCCTTTTAAAACCCGAATTAATACGATATCATTTTATTCCAATATATATACTTTCCAAAATCATAGGGTTTTCAAAGTAAATATTAGAGGTCAAAACTCTTGAACATAAAATTTTAAATTATACTACCTTGAAAATCATAACTTTGAAACAAGTTTCCATCTCTTAAATGGTCAAATATTAGATTACTTTTATAAAACAAAATAGCTTCTTTAAATTTTACAAATCAATTCCAAATATCGATTTAAACTTCCAAATACCATTTTAATTCTTATGTTTCAAAGCTTTAAATATTTCACCATTTCAAAAACAACTCATTTGACAAACATATATATATCAAATTCAATTACTTATTATTTAGACTTGAAATGTTTACTTAATGAATTCAATATAATCTAAGTAAAACCTTTATCTTCACATAACTGGATATTCCTTCAATTTATTATATATTCATTTAAATCAACCTGATATTCATTTAAATCACTCTACACAAAATCAAGTTGTAAATCGTATCCTTTAAAAATTCTAACTTTTTATTAAATTCCAATTTAACTTAATATTCATCTTTAACCTTATTCTCTTTTAAGTCATTAAAATTCTAGAATTTAAATTTCAAATAAATGCTTGATCTCAAAAAAAAAAATCAAACTTTATTTTATACTTAAAATCCATTTTATACAAAGTTTAAAACCTGGAATCTACTATATATAAATAACCTTTATTAATAACCAAATCAAAACCCATAAACCATATACATATAGCTTTACAAACCATAAAAACATTTCAAAATAATTTTATATATATACCGCGGTGCCCGTGTAAAATTTTCTACCCTATGGTCAAGTGATACAGATGTTTATCATTTCAATCCGCAATTTAAAATAAAAATGTGGTTGTATATCATTTCAAACCACAATCCCGAATGAAGTAAAAATGCACAGCAACTTGCAATTAATAAAATTAATCATCCATTCATCCATCAAATCATACATCCGTTTATCACAGTCATCATCCGATTTCAAACAATCATCAATACATAACAGGTGATAAATAATGGTATCAATTATCAGTTTATACTCAAAATAAATTTAATAATTGTTAATTGGCAGTTTATATGCAAAAATAAACTTTAAATTTAACTGGCAGTTAATATGAAATAAAATTTAACATAACTATGCCTGGCAGTTAATATGAAATAAATAAATTCTAACTGTCAAATTTATATGCAATAAATAAATAAATTTACAGTTATATTAAATAAATGCGTTGAAACAGAAATAGTGAATAAAACATGCCAAACAGTCATAAAAAATTTCTACCCATATCTAAAATTAATTTAACAAACACAAGAATATCTAAAATTAATTTAACAAACACAAGAAATTTTAGAAATTATGAGTGGGTTAAAACACTCACCTTTTGAATTTAAATTGAATTTAAATCCAACATAAACCCAAAAATTTGACCGTCTCAGAATTTGTCCAAACCAGCATCATAAAGTTCGAAATTTCAATACGATCCTAACCAAAAAAACCGCGCGTGAAACGGGATTTGTATGCGAGAGTTATAGCAATAATTGTGATTGAATTTAAATTTTAAAATAACAAAAAAGAGAACATATTAGACTACTTGCCACGTCATCGCTTCACATCACTCCCAGAGCACGCGTCCTGTACCGCTCCATCCTTTCTCCCTCATACTCACACCTGCAGAACGCACTCAAGCCACCAATCAACTTCGCCGTCGACACCTAAGCGCTGCGCCCCCTCTGCCTCAACGCTGCCGCCCAGAGCACGACCTCGCGACTTCTCCCCCATGCTCGATCAGACACGTACCCATCAGCCCCCTAATAACGAAAATCTAATGCAATTTTGTCGCAGATCCAGCCGTTGATTTGCCAAATAAACTGCATGGATGAAGTCCCCTCGGTCCTCTCTTCAAAACCCAGAAAGGGTTTCTCGATCCGACGAAGTTGATCGCGGCGATGATGAACGGCCGCGAATTCTTTGATTTTTACTGATCAGATGATGAGCCAAAACGGAAAATGAATTTCAGATTTAGGTTGCGCTCATCGAGAGCACCAACGTATATTTATTTCGAATTTTTCTAAGAACTTTGAATTTTGACTTTTGATTTGGATCTGTAAATGGATTTAGGGTTTTGCAACCACAGAAGAAGAGAAAGGGTTGAAGAAATGAACGTACAGCAAATGAGAATAGAATGGAGGCTAGGGTTTATGATCGTCTATTTATAGATAGATCGCAAAAGAATAGGTGTGCACGAATTTAACGTGCGAACGGAAGTGGTCCCAAAAGATAAATAATATTAATTACACATGTTACGGATTTAGGAAATAAATAAATTCCTTATCATTTACATTTTATTTTAAACGTATTTACAAATGTAAATCTAGATGTTTCGTTTACGTTTCTGTGAAGACCCGCAAATCCATACTCCTTGAATATACACTAATCTCCATAGATTAACTCAAGATGAACAAAAATACGAATTCTCAATGTTTAAGAAAAAGAAAGAGACAAAAGAAGAGAGAAAAAGATAGAAGATAGAGAGAAAAGAAAACAGAAAATAGAACGGAACAGAAAACAGCAGAACAATATCAGAATCTCACAATTCGCAGCGGAACAACATATAATAAATAAATGAATGATCTTTAAACAAAGAACTATATCAGTTATTACATTACATCACATCATATCATCATTACATCAGAGTGTACAACAACAAACAACATCAAACAGCGGAAAAAGAAATACTATACTAGTAATATGCCATGCCATCCAGCTTGCCTCCAACAACTCCAGAATATCCTGATAAACCTAACTCTTGGCTGCCCGTGTAGAAATTGGTGGGCACCCAGAGTTTAGGAAGGAAAACAATAAACTCCGAGTCAGTCATGTGACTGGTGTGAGAACTCAAAACAGTTTATTTATCTTTAAAATCAAAATAGAGGAATATTTTTAAAGTCAATTCGCAATGCTTTTAAAAATGAGACTACCATAAGGCCTCCCGCACACACACACAATGCAAACGCAGAATCGGAGGAGATTTCTCCTTATGATAGTCAAAGATGCTTGATACGCATTTAAAAGAATATTTGATATTATTACTAGTGCATAGTGTAGGAAAGTTCATTTCGAAAATAAAGATATAAATCTTAGCCAGCATAGGCATTCCGCACTTATGCCTACTATAGCTACCATCCAAACAGTGGGGCGCCACCATAAGTGAATGACAGGTTCTACAACTAATACCGTACAAGATCGTATTGTTTCTTTGGATTTCCAACGAATGGTCAGGCCAAGGAACTTCCCATTGCCACATGGAAACGCCTCTGGATGGACGTCCCGAGAACTTAACCAGCTCTCTGCCAATACAAGGTCGGGTTACCTTTATCACTAGGTAACTACTACACGAGTATGCCATCCCCCGGTCCCATTGGACCTTTATCCGAGCGCTCGTCACCATCATCACACAATCATAAATAAAGTGTTTCAACATGAGTTAGTATCTGGGCTCCATACTATGATACCACCCTTTCCAGAAGGAAATGCACATACCCTAAAGGGAGCTACCCCTCATAACCTTGCCGCATCTTTCCTGTTTTGACCATTCCAGGGTGTGAGGCTCGACGAACTCACGTCCACAAAAACATACTTTATTCAAAAGACATGCTTTGGGTCAACAAATGATCATAGAAATGATCACCAAGATAGACGATCAAACAAATGATCCTATCATAAATAATCAACACAATGATCATTTCACAGCAACACTCAGCATGTCACATTACCAAATTGGGAATATATCGCTGATAACCTTCAACTACATAACCTCTGAGCTCATACGTCTCAGAGAAGGGTGTTAAGCTAAAAGAATAAATTCTCCGCCACCAACAGAAATATATTTGAAAGAAATCAGCTTTATATCTCAATTTGTAACATCAGACATACAATCCATACAAGTCTGTTCCGGGCTCGCACAGAACCGAAGGCACTTACAAAGAAGTCCTTGAAATCCGGATATCCACAATCTTGATCGGATTTCCCATCACATATGGAGAACTCAATACCGGAGCAACTCGGTGCAGAGTCAATCGACAGGTCATCCTATCGCTCTCGCAAATAACGGGTCTTCAACACCGATCTTCAATGTTATCCATTACGTCGTATCACTATTCAGAATGGGTAATTCGAATAACGAGCGCAATAATTTAAAAATAAGTGTGCATTCAAATTCAAGCAAATTACAACAAATACCTTTTAAAGGTAAATATTGATAGTCGGTTATTGAACTATCAATGGATATGCACACATCACCAGATTCCAAATAATTTTCCAAATTATTTATTTCCCAAAAATATCTTTACAAGATATAATTTCAATACCTCAAAAATAAATCAATATTTATTTTTAAACAGATTCCCCTTTCTTTTATAAATTCCATAGTGAATTTATATTTCACAATATCTATGAATATACGATTTCAATTATTCATTTCAATTTATCTTCAAAAAGATAAATTCTCTAAATATTCACTTTATATTGGAAAACATTTCCATACTTACTTATTAAGTAATTCTCAATCCATTTATTTTCAACACTTGGAAAATATTCAAATATACTTAAATCGAGATTAAGTATATATTTCATTCTTTAAGGAAATCATTCTCTTAAACATATTTATTTGGGCCAAAACGAATGTTGCGTAAAACATCGTTATGACAACCCAAAATCACTAGTATAGGGATTCTAAATTAAAATAGATATATAAATCCCAATACTATACAAAACATTTCCTTTCGGAAATCATTTACTATAACAACAGTGTTATAGTCCACCATTTCCTTCTATTTCTCGAAAACATCTATTTCAACAATAAATGTTGAAATCTATGGTTTTGAATCTCAACACATTTAAAACATCGTTAGATCGTTTTAATTCTATTTAAAATATCACATCCTAAACATTTTCTTTAACATATTATTCACTATTCAAAAACGTGAATATACTACGTTAACAAATTTCATCACTTCTATTCATTTTATTTCAAAGGATCATTCACAGTTAAAAATGTGAATATAACTCCATTAGTAGGTTTCAACGATTTACTTATCAAAATAAGTCGTTTGCGAATTTATAAAACAATGTTTATAAACTCCATTTCTATTTATTTTATAACAACTTCCTTTTATAAATTCCTTTATTAACCTATTCAATTTATAACTCAATTATAAAACAAAAGTTCATGTTATAAGTTAAATACTTAGAATTTATTTGTTTGCACAATCGTTCCTTTAAACTTCATAATTATAAATCTTATAACTTATAAGATTCAATTATTTATCCAAAACCATTCTTTTAATAACTTTATAAATTTTATAAACCTACTGCTTATAAAATTCCATTTATAACTTCACCGTTTATAATTCTATAAATTTCATTCATTTATGAAATTCATTCATAATTCATTCCAACACTTATAAAAACTCGTTTTATAACTCAAATATTTTTAATTTATAAATATCAATTTATAAATTCTTTTATATAAATCAATTTATATTATTCTTTTAAAACATCTTTAATCCCCTTTATAATTTCACCATTTTGATTGATAAAATAAATAAATTTCATAAATCCTATTTTTAATTTTTTCACAATAAATTCTAAAATCCCAATTTCACTATTTTATAAAATCATTAGCCTCATATTTTCAAAATCAACCTTTAACTATATTTCTCAAAAACCATAATTTTTATAACATAAAATTATAACGTTTATTTATTTAAAATGAATCAATTCCAAACATATAGTATATTTTCGAAAATCACTTTAAAAACCATTTTTAAAATTCCAAAGTTTGGTCCAATGATGCTACACGCCAAATAGTCAATCACGACAACAACGATATCATATATCGATATGATAATCCATCAAATATCAAAATATCCATAATCAAATAAATACTGTTGAGGAATCCAGTTGGATCCCTCCAACCTGTTTTCCTGCATCCAAAAACATTAGCACAATACCAATTTCGCTCCAGTACGAAATTATCGCAGTATATGGGATTTAAAATATTATCCGCTTAATAGACGGCGCAATAGGGTCTCATCCGCTATGCAATGCGGGAAATCAATCACTCCAATATATGCATATGCCAATATATATATATATTGCTATTATATATAATACCAATTTCACTGTTTATGAAATATTCGCGGTATATGTTTTTAATAAATAACATCCGCTTACTAACGGCGCATAATGTCTATTTTAACAATCAATAGATAACAATCATCATTCAAACATGCATTCAAATATTTTAAATCTAACTATTTAAAATAAAATCGAAACTGATTCGATTGAGTGAGAAGTTCTCACCTTGATTTCAATTCCGTTTTAGCGATTTATTTCGAATAAAATTAAACGGACGTTCAATTTTACCCAAAATTCTCACTAACTCCAAACGACTCCAATCCAATTCCATAGCGTAGTGCTCGTCCATACGATTCCAACGCAACTGGTTTCGTGCGTTTTCGACCTCGTATGAAAAAGATATGCATTTTACAAAGTTTATACGAATTTTTATAATTAAATTTACAACATAATTAAATTATTTTAAAACCAAACTAAACCACAACCGTTAGATCTCCATCACCCCATCATAGCCGTGCGCTTCATCTCCTCTATCTCACGCGCGTTACTTCTACAGATAATCATATACGCACATGAACCCATAACTTTGAATTAGGGTTAATTCTTGCGCCTCCAAAATTCGATTAAAATTCGATCAGGATACCTCATGTCGCGCGCCTCCCCTAGCTCCACCCACGGCCCAAGTGCGGCTAGGTCCGGTCAACACATATGCACGCATCACGAGGCCGAACGCATGGCCTTCATCTCCTTCTTGCCGTCGATCTATGACTCCAATTTCGATCACAACCGTTGAAGTTGTAGATCCTAGTGTGCTTGACATTTTCTTAGTTGAAAGTTTTCGAAATCATTGAGTGGATTGGGAGATAATTGGAGGAGAAGGTTGGAGTTTTTCGGCCATTGATGAGGGGGGTGGCGGCTGTAGAATTAGGGTTTAGTTTTTTTTTTTTTTATATTTGTGAATGGAGATTGTCTATTTATAGGAAATTTCGAACACTATTCATCCGGGTTTTCCGAACTCCGATTTACGCGCCGTAACCAGCGTTTCTAGGGTTTACCCCACGTTCTGGACACAATGGAACAGGTTTCGGAAGCTAATTCGGACATCTGTGCGAGATATGGCAATAAACGTTCAATTTAAATTAAACCGATTTAAACGATTTTCTAGGCGTTTTAATTTGTACCGGACAAACGGTAAATCCGAATGACACGAAATTTGAAACCTTACAATAATATCACATTACGGATCCGATGAAACTGGTTTCGTCGAAATCCGAGACTTTTGAAAAATGGCTATTTTAACTCGCCAAATTAATATTAAAAACAATTCGATGCGTTTCGAGCTGCCACGATCAAACGATAACTCCGATTGCTACGAAAATTGAAATCTGATAATAACTAACTATTACGGATCCAATGAAACTAGTTTCGTCCAATTCTGAGACTGTTCAAAAATTGACTATTTTCACTAGTCGATTTAATATTAAAATATTCAATTTTCACAAATAAACTTTTAATTCGATTTTAAAAGTTCTAAAATATCGTTCTAACTTCAATATGATAAAATAAAATTTTACAAATCATTTTCAATCATATTTAACTCAATTTTCAATTATTTCCATAATTTAACATATTAAATTATCGATTTAATTATCCAATTAAATCCAATTATTCAAAATAAAATTTATTTGACTTATAAATTTCACTTATTAATATTTAAAATTAATTAAATATTCAAATTTTAATTATCAAAAATCCTGGGTCGTTACAATCTTCCCCCCTTAAAAGAATTTCGTCCTCGAAATTAACAAGTAAGAAAAGTTACAGAATCTATCAACTTTCTAAAATCCATAATCAAACTTCTTATAATACTTTACTAAGTTTTCAAATCATACTTAGTTATCTTTTCAAAAACAACTACTATAGTTTAACTTTCAATTCCAAATCAAAGTTAAAGTTTTCAAAAAAAATTCCAATTTTCTCAAAATTTTTCTAACGCCTTAAATTTTCGGAAAAATTCGCCATAGTCTCCTTTGCGCGGCTCGATCCGAAAAAAAAATGATAGTATATATATCACAAATATACATCTCATCAAGTAATGATCCATCCCGAAGGGAAAAAATTATAAAAGTACGATATTTAATCCGAGATATGTACCTTATATTTTATTAGCAAGCATATACTGCTAATATAACGCGAAAGCGAGCTCCAAATGCGAAGCAAACGCGATCCGCACCTACTAAACACTCAACAACAACATGAGAAACACGTATATATGAAAATAGTATCAATATACAACATATAGCAACATAATAACTATATATGCCAACATAGCAAATGTAGTAAAAGCAATATGTTCAACCATCAACCAACTATCATCCAACTAGCATCCATAACCAATAAATATTCATTCATATTCTCTTTAATATTCAATGAAATGGGTTTTCAATTTAATCACATTTGATTCATTAACAGTGGATATTTTTTTTACTAACATTCATTTTCAATTAGTTTATATTCACTAATTCATATTCAAGTTGGTTCACTTCCAAATCAAATCCAATTCTATATAAGATTCACTTAACTTCCAATTGAATTTCAATTACTTTAGCTTCCAATTTCATTATTTCAATTTCATTAACACTTAATGAATTATATACAATCAATCAACTAACAACCATATAACAACCAATGTATATCAATTACAACCAAATTCCTTTGCTTATATTCATTTAATTTGGTTTAACACCATCACTTTCAATTGGTTTAATTAAATTGATTTTCATTCAACTATTCAACTTTCCATAACATTAGATTTTAATGAATTAACACTTATATTCATTATTTCATATCAACTTAATTCACATTCAATTTATTAACATTCAATCCATTAATTCAATTCAATTAGTAATTCATTTAACCATTTCAAGTTGAATTTCATTTATATAACTTAAGTTCATATCCATCACTTAACTTTATTAATTTACTTTGATACCAATATCAACTTCATTCAACAACTCTTAAGTTATATTTCATTTTACAAACATCACTTGGTTTTTAGTTAACTTAAATTCCGACTTATAAATAAATTCAGATTCCAATTCTAAGTAAATTTCCATTTAACTTTAAATTCATCTTTATTTACAACTCATATTCATAAATATATTCATATAGTTTCACTTCTTATATATATAAGTTTATTTCACAATTGTAAATCACTTTAATTATAATTCAATTCTTATAATTCTTTTGCTTATACAATTATTCTTTTATTTAGATTATTCAAACAACTAAACAATCAATTTATATACACTTTAATAATTCTGAAAAATTATTTCGTTATATATAAAATATAATCAAGGTAAAATGATTTCATTTACCCAATTTAAAACAATATTGTGTCGAATTGTTCTATTCAAGTGTTTAGAAACTCCTTCGGCATAGTTTTGCAGACCGTGCTGACGAAAGTTCATTTGCCACTCAATAAATCAATCATCACAATATAAAACAATTTTATATTCACTAACACATACGCTCTCATATCTATTATTACACTCAAACTCATTCTAGAGTACTACTGACTCTATCTCTAATGAGTAATACCCAACAGAACCATGGTTGTCGCTTAACCATATGCTCTGATACCACCTGTGAAGACCCGCAAATCCGTACTCCTTGAATATACACTAATCTCCATAGATTAACTCAAGATGAACAGAAATACGAATTCTCAATGTTTAAGAAAAAGAAAGAGACAGAAGAAGAGAGAAAAAAATAGAAGATAGAGAGAAAAGAAAATAGAAAATAGAACGGAACAGAAAACAGCAGAACAATATCAGAATCTCACAATTCGCAGCGGAACAACATATAATAAATAAATGAATAATCTTTAAACAAAGAACTATATCAGTTATTACATTACATAACATCATATCATCATTACATCAGAGTGTACAACAACAAACAACATCAAACAGCGGAAAAGGAAATACTATACTAGTAATACGCCATGCCATCCAGCTTGCCTCCAACAACTCCAGAATATCCTGATAAACCTAACTCTTGGCTGCCCGTGTAGAAATTGGTGGGCACCCAGAGTTTAGGAAGGAAAACAATAAACTCCGAGTCAGTCATGTGACTGGTGTGAGAACTCAAAACAGTTATTTATCTTTAAAATCAAAATAGAGGAATATTTTTAAAGTCAATTCGCAATGCTTTTAAAAATAAGACTACCATAAGGCCTCCCGCACACACACACACAATGCAAACGCAGAATCGGAGGAGATTTCTCCTTATGATAGTCAAAGATGCTTGATACGCATTTAAAAGAACATTTGATATTATTACTATTGCATAGTGTAGGAAAGTTCATTTCGAAAATAAAGATATAAATCTTAGCCAGCATAGGCATTCCGCACTTATGCCTACTATAGCTACCATCAAACAGTGGGGCGCCACCATAAGTGAATGACAGGTTCTACAACTAATACCGTACAAGATCGTATTGTTTCTTTGGATTTCCAACGAATGGTCAGGCCAAGGAACTTCCCATTGCCACATGGAAACGCCTCTGGATGGACGTCCCGAGAACTTAACCAGCTCTCTGCCAACACAAGGCCGGGTTACCTTTATCACTAGGTAACTACTACACGAGTATGCCATCCCCCGGTCCCATTGGACCTTTATCCGAGCGCTCGTCACCATCGTCACACAATCATAAATAAAGTGTTTCAACATGAGTGAGTATCTGGGCTCCATACCATGATACCACCCTTTCCAGAAGGAAATGCACATACCCTAAAGGGAGCTACCCCTCATAACCTTGCCGCATCTTTCCTGCTTTGACCATTCCGGGGTGTGAGGCTCGACGAAGTCACGTCCACAAAAACATACTTTATTCAAAAGACATGCTTCGGGTCAACAAATGATCATAGAAATGATCACCAAGATCGACGATCAAACAAATGATCCTATCATAAATAATCAACACAATTATCATTTCACAGCAACACTCAGCATGTCACATTACCAAATTGGGAATATATCGCTGATAACCTTCAACTACATAACCTCTGAGCTCGTACGTCTCAGAGAAGGGTGTTAAGATAAAAGAATAAATTTTCCGCCACCAACAGAAATATATTTGAAAGAAATCAGCTTTATATCTCAATTTGTAACGTCGGGCATACAATCCATACAAGTCTGTTCCGGGCTCGAACATAACCGAAGGCACTTACAAAGAAGTCCTTGCAATCCGGATATCCACAATCCTGATCGGATTTCCCATCACATATGGAGAACTCAATACCGGAGCAACTCGGTGCAGAGTCAATCGACATGTCATCCTATCGCTCTCGCAAATACCGGGTCTTCAACACCGATCTTCAATGCTATCCATTACGTCGTATCACTATTCGGAATGGGTAATCCGAATAACGAGCGCAATAATTTAAAAATAAGTGTGCATTCAAATTCAAGCAAATCACAACAAGAACCTTTCAAAGGTAAATATTGATAGTCGGTTATTGAACTATCAATGGATATGCACACATCACCAGATTCCAAATAATTTTCCAAATTATTTATTTCCCAAAAATATCTTTACAAGATATAATTTCAATACCTCAAAAATAAATCAATATTTATTTTTAAACAGATTCCCCTTTCTTTTATAAATTCCATAGTGAATTTATATTTCACAATATCTATGAATATACGATTTCAATTATTCATTTCAATTTATCTTCAAAAAGATAAATTCTCTAAATATTCACTTTATATTGGAAAACATTTCCATACTTACTTATTAAGTAATTCTCAATCCATTTATTTTCAACACTTGGAAAATATTCAAATATACTTAAATCGAGATTAAGTATATATTTCATTCTTTAAGGAAATCATTCTCTTAAACATATTTATTTGGGCCAAAACGAATGTTGCGTAAAACATCGTTACGACAACCCAAAATCACTAGTATAGGGATTATAAATTAAAATAGATATATAAATCCCAATACTATACAAAACATTTCCTTTCGGAAATCATTTACTATAACAACAGTGTTATAGTCCACCATTTCCTTCTATTTCTCGAAAACATCTATTTCAACAATAAATGTTGAAATCTATGGTTTTGAATCTCAACACATTTAAAACATCGTTAGATCGTTTTAATTCTGTTTAAAATATCACATCCTAAACATTTTCTTTAACATATTATTCACTATTCAAAAACGTGAATATACTACGTTAACAAATTTCATCACTTCTATTCATTTTATTTCAAAGGATCATTCACAGTTAAAAATGTGAATATAACTCCATTAATAGGTTTCAACGATTTACTTATCAAAATAAGTCGTTTGCGAATTTATAAAACAATGTTTATAAACTCCATTTCTATTTACTTTATAACAACTTCCTTTTATAAATTCCTTTATTAACCTATTCAATTTATAACTCAATTATAAAACAAAAGTTCATGTTATAAGTTAAATACTTAGAATTTATTTGTTTGCACAATCGTTCCTTTAAACTTCATAATTATAAATCTAATAACTTAAAAGATTCAATTATTTATCCAAAACCATTCTTTTAATAACTTTGTAAATTTTATAAACCTACTGCTTATAAAATTCCATTTATAACTTCACCGTTTATAATTCTATAAATTTCATTCATTTATGAAATTCATTCATAATTCATTCCAACACTTATAAAAACTCGTTTTATAACTCAAATATTTTTAATTTATAAATTCTTTTATATAAATCAATTTATATTATTCTTTTAAAACATCTTTAATCCCCTTTATAATTTCACCATTTTGATTGATAAAATAAATAAATTTCATAAATCCTATTTTTAAATTTTTCACAATAAATTCTAAAATCCCAATTTAACTATTTTATAAAATCATTAACCTCATATTTTCAAAAATCAACCTTTAACTATATTTCTCAAAAACCATAATTTTTATAACATAAAAATTATAACGTTTATTTATTTAAAATGAATCAATTCCAAACATATAGTATATTTTCAAAAATCACTTTAAAAACCATTTTTAAAATTCCAAAGTTTGGTCCGATGATGCTACACACCAAATAGTCAATCACGACAACAACGATATCATATATCGATATGATAATCCATCAAATATCAAAATATCCATAATCAAATAAATACTGTTGAGGAATCCAGTTGGATCCCTCCAACCTGTTTTCCTGCATCCAAATACATTAGCACAATACCAATTTCGCTCCAGTACGAAATTATCGCGGTATATGGGATTTAAAATATTATCCGCTTAATAGACGGCGCAATAGGGTCTCATCCACTATACAATGCGGGAAATCAATCACTCCAATATATACATATGCCAATATATATATATATATATATATATATATATTGCTATTATATATAATACCAATTTCGCTGTTTATGAAATATTCGCGGTATATGTTTTTAATAAATAACATCCGCTTACTAACGGCGCATATTGTCTATTTTAACAATCAATAGATAACAATCATCATTCAAACATGCATTCAAATATTTTAAATCTAACTATTTAAAATAAAATTGAAACTGATTCGATTGAGTGAGAAGTTCTCACCTTGATTTCAATTCCGTTTTAGCGATTTATTTCGAATAAAATTAAACGGACGGTTAATTTTACCCGAAATTCTCACTAACTCCAAACGACTCCAATCCAATTCCATAGCGTAGTGCTCGTCCATACGATTCCAACGCAACTGGTTTCGCACGTTTTCGACCTCGTATGAAAAAGATATGCATTTTACAAAGTTTATACAAATTTTTATAACTAAATTTACAACATAATTAAATTATTTTAAAACCATACTAAACCACAAGCGTTAGATCTCCATCCCCCCATCATAGCCGTGCGCTTCTTCTCCTCTATCTCACGCGCGTTACTTCTACAGATAATCATATACGCACATGAACCCATAGCTTTGAATTAGGGTTAATTCTTGCGCCTCCAAAACTCGATTAAAATTCGATCAGGATACCTCATGTCGCGCGCCTCCCCTAGCTCCACCCACGGCCCAAGTGCGGCTAGGTCCGGTCGACACATATGCATGCATCACGAGGCCGAACGCATGGCCTTCATCTCCTTCTTGCCGTCGATCTATGACTCCAATTTCGATCACAACCGTTGAAGTTGTAGATCCTAGTGTGCTTGACATTTTCTTAGTTGAAAGTTTTCGAAATCATTGAGTGGATTGGGAGATAATTGGAGGAGAAGGTTGGAGTTTTTCGGCCATTGATGAGGGGGGTGGCGGCTGTAGAATTAGGGTTTAGTTTTTTTTTTTTTTTTGTGAATGGAGATGGTCTATTTATAGGAAATTTCGAACACTATTCATCCGGGTTTTCCGAACTCCGATTTACGCGCCGTAACCAGCGTTTCTAGGGTTTACCCCGCGTTCCGAACACAATGAAACAAGTTTCGGAAGCTAATTCGGACATCTGTGCGAGATATGGCAATAAACTTCAATTTAAATTAAACCGAATTAAACGATTTTCTAGGCGTTTTAATTCGTACCGGACAAACGGTAAATCCGATTGACACGAAATTTGAAACCTTACAATAATATCACATTACGGATCCGATGATTCTGGTTTCGTCGAAATCCGAGACTTTTTGAAAAATGGCTATTTTAACTCGCCAAATTAATATTAAAAACAATTCGATGCGTTTCGAGCTGCCACGATCAAACGATAACTCCGATTGCTACAAAAATTGAAATCCGATAATAACTAACTATTACGGATCCAATGAAACTAGTTTCGTCCAATTCTGAGACTGTTCAACAATTGACTATTTTCACTAGTCGATTTAATATTAAAATATTCAATTTTCACAAATAAACTTTTAATTCGATTTTAAAAGTTCTAAAATATCGTTCTAACTTCAATATGATAAAATAAAATTTTACAAATCATTTGCAATCATATTTATCTCAATTTTCTATTATTTCCATAATTTAACATATTAAATTATCGATTTAATTATCCAATTAAATCCAATTATTCAAAATAAAATTTATTTGACTTATAAATTTCACTTATTAATATTTAAAATTAATTAAATATTCAAATTTTAATTATCAAAAATCCTGGGTCGTTACAGTTTCAAAATATATCCATAATTTTATTAATTTCCAAATTGATCTAAACAAATTTAGATGTAAATTAAAAGCTGATAAGTCTATCCATTGCAGTGTTAATTTCTCCACTTCCTTATATTTAGAAATTATAAATTAAGTTTTCAAAAACCTATTTTTTCGATTTTCAAACTTTTATATTCTCATCTTTTACCAGAAATAAGGATGCACTAACATTTGTTCATGGTTTCACCTTATTATCCTCAAATTCCATTTTAATTTTCAATAATTACAATTGTTGAATTTTTGATACTTTAATTAAATTTATACATCTTGCTTTCTATAATCTATATCAACAAATGGTCCAATTATAAATAGAATTAGCATTAACTTCATCTTATAGAATTAACTATTCCAATTACAAAACAAATCTACGCTAACTGCACGACTTAAGTCAATTAATTGTAATTGCGTCTACATTAAATGTTATAAATTATAAATTGGAACCTCAATAAATTCTCTTATTGATTTAAAATCTTTCTATTCAGTAAATAGACATTTTATGGGTATAAATAACATTTGAATTATAACACATGTCATTAGTGCATGCTTCATTTCTTATAAACTCCCCTTTATTAACTAGAACACATTAACCAAAACAAAATAATTAATCTAGATTTATTTCAATCGATTGCCATTCTGAACTTAACATACTCAAAATGGTTAACCTAAATAATTGTTACCCTTTTACATTCAAATTCACTTACAACCATCATTACAACAATGTTGCCATAGATTTAGATTTAATTAAATAAATTAGATGAATGGGTAAAATTTTGTAATTATCACTAATGCCAAATATATATGCATTAATTACTACTTATTATTTTGAATTCATTTATTAATTTACTAGTTGCCTTTGTCTTCTTATATCCTATTTACTACCAAACTTTCTATTTAGTTATAGTTTATCAATATATATATATATCTAGGCAATCAAGTTCTTGTCTTTTCTGTTATTTCAATTAAATCGGGTATGCACAAATAAATTGTTTATTAACTTATTCTTACAAAATTATTTACATGCATTCAGTTACACCTAATTTAATGCATTGATTTTCATTTATAAATATTAACACCCTAAATTTGACAACTTCTAACATGGCATTACTTCTCATATTAAATGTAACTTTTATTTAGTGTATTAACATTTATTTCTATTTAAATCTCATCAACCAAATTAAACATGTAACTTATAACTATTTATTACAATCCAAATTATTGCACCCATTGTCATATTCTGAATGGAGCCAGCATTTAATTACACAATTTATCTAAATTACATCAGGACAATATTTAATTCTCTTTGATAATATTAAATCCCCAATTTATTAAATGGAATCAATATATCTTTCTTTATATACTATACGTCTAAATATCTTAATTATCAAATTTCAATTTATCCCTCAACCCCCAAATAACGTTATCAACAATCTTCATATTATAATTAATACTAACCTTTATTTCATCTTATAGAATCAACTATCTTTATTGACAAATTAACCTACCTTACTGCACAACTTAAGAAAATTAATTGCAAATATGATCTCACATTAGACTTCATAAATTATCAGTTGAAATCTACATAAAACCATTTATTTAATTAAAACCTTGCTATTATACATATTGACTCTTTACATGGAATTAGATTACATTCCTTAATTTCATTAAAACTTTATTTCTCACCTAAATCGCAAAATAGTAAATTTCAATTACTATAGAAATTTTATTTAAGATGAATTTGAATCCCAATCAATTGTTATTGCACTCCTTATTACATTAAATTATATTCAGTTTACACATTTTAGAATTAAATTCAAATTACCTACAAATCTTATTTCATTCATAAATGCCATCATTTACCACATTATTGCATGGTTTCATTTAATTATATTCATGCTATTCATGTTTCTATTAAACTTGCATACATACTTCCGTTATTATTTAATCAATTATTAAACATTATGACCAAATCATCTAACAAAATTGTATAATTTTCCATTTATTAACATTCAGTTACTGTTCAACATGTTTAATTCATTAGATAAATCAAATAATTACGCTTGCTTTTCTCATTTGATTTTATAACCTAATATACCATTCATATTAAACCTATTTCATTCAATTCATACAAATTCAGCTAGATTAACTTTACTGTCTAGATTTTCATGCAGTTACTTTCAATAAATCGAATATTGCATTGGATAATTTTACTGCTTACCTTTCACATATAAAAAAATTTCAAAGTGTACGCTCTCATTACTACCTTTATTAGGATTTATTCCCTTATACTAATATTTAGTTTTATTTACCCTTTATATTTCATCTCTTTTTAAATTAAATTACAAAATCTTAATTAAATTAACCAACTTAAATTGTCAAAATTTACGGGTCGTTACATTCTCCCCCACTCAAAACTTTTCGTCCCCGAAAAGGAAAAAGAAGGGAAAAGAAGGATTTAGAATCTACTTATCTTATTCAAAACATTACCTTATAAACAATTAAATTTACAGTATCTGATACTTTTCTTAAAATATACAAATTTACAACATTATCCTTTTTATACTTAAATTTATTAGAGTTTGAAGAACATTTCAAAATATTTCTAAGTCCAAATTTAAATGTCTAAGTACTTCCATCACTAATCATCCAAATTAATACAACAACCATCAATTTCCTCGAACAGCATACATACAATTACCAAACAACCATACAATCACACAAATCAAATAGTTGTTTGGGTTCAAACTTGAAATTATACGGAATGAAAAATAACTATCAAGTGCATCATTTACTCAACAGTCTTAGATGGGACAGAATAGATTATTTATTCATCCAACTACTACAAATTTCCTTCCCCAACCAAACCATAAATCAAACAATAACAATTCAACCAACAAATCAATTAACTCATTATAAATTTTTATTTCATACATTAGCTATTTGATCTTTTCATTCATATAACAGTTTATCTTTTATTTTCATTTATTTTCTTAAAACCCTTTTTCTTAAGTTTACAATTCATACCACATAAATTTATCCTTTTATAATTTACATTTAAATCTAACGACTTCAAAATTTTATTTCTCATTCAATGGTTGTTTCCTTATTTCTACTTATTTCTTACCATTAAATTCTTATTTATAATTGCAATTCATTGAATACCTCATTACCTACCTTTACCTGTATAATTCCTATTACATTCTTTATTAAACATTTCAACTTTTTATATTAGGTAAGTTATATATGTTAAAGAAAATGCAAATGAATTTATACAAGTTTTATCTCATCTTTTAATTAAATTTAACGTTCAACAATATTACTCTTTGTCTCATATGTTATAAATTAGAGGTTTCAATTTATTAATCACTTACCTTTTGTTTCACTACAATAATTTAAACAATTAATTAATGGAAATTTTAGAATTAAATTCCGGGTTAAATTTCAAATTATTTTGAAATAATAGATAAATATTTTCTTATAACTTATATACCTCTAGTTTTATTTAAACAATTAAAAATTTAGATATTTTCAAAATAAAGCTGCAGTAGAATTACTACAGTGGCCTTTCCCCTTCGAAACTCGAAAATAGAAGTCGATGATGCGGCCGCCATCGCCGAATTTATTTTCCAATGACAGAGAGGAAAGTTCATAACTTATTTTCTCCAAAATCTTCTTTAAAACAATTCTTCTGAATTATAATGAAATATTTATATCGGAAAATATTTATAAACAATATTATTATATTTCAAAATCCTTTGAAAACAAATTTTCAAAAATCCCGGACTTAAGTCCTAAAATTTCCAACTTTCATTTATTTTAATTTCAATCTCATTTTACCTATTATTTAAAATTTTATTCCTAACAACCAATCTATTGCAACCATATATATATATATATATATATATATTTAAAAATTTATTTTATATATAGAAAATATAATAGGACAAATTATTTCATTCACCTATATTAAAAACAAATATTATGTCGGTCTGTCCTATTAAGTGTTTAGAAATCCCTATTGATGTCATAGCGTCCCATGCACCAATCAGAATTTATAATTACAAAACGGAACATATTAACACAATATCAAAATCTTTTTATAACACTAACAAATACGCTCTCTCATATATATACACTCAGCGACTCCCATAGGGTATTACTACCCTATTTAGTAAAGAGTCAAACCCACAAAGCTAAGGTTTATCGCTAAACCTAAGCTCTGATACCAGATGTAACATCCCGCCTTTTCGCACACTTCAAATCGACACACATGCCAATTCAAACCATACGGAATGGCGGATTATTAGGGGGTAAATAAGAAAAATAGGAAAGAAATAAAACAAAACAGAATCTCACAGCGGAAGGATAAAATATAATAATCAAATACACAGTTTAGAAAGCTGTTTACAAAAACATTGATTTTATTTATATAATACATATCAGAGTTACACTTACCAATAACAATGCAGCGGAATTAAATAGTGTAGTGGAATAATAGTAGATAATAGTACAACAAATCTTCGTCTTCGTCCACCAGAGCTAAAACTTCAAATCCTGAAACGCTCGGACTGACCCGAGCGAATTTGGAAAGACAAAAACACCTGAGTCAGAACTAAAAGGTCTTATGTGAGTTACATTAACAGAAATAAATATGAGTGCAGTAACTCAAGAGATGCTCGGGATTTACATCTCCTAAGGATCCGTTAAACTATTTACTACGTAGTATATTGCGCTATTATAATAGTGTCTAATTGTAAAATAAACTTACTTTTAAATAGCGTTAAGGGGTTACCCATATAGCCCTTAACACAGAATATATTCCCATAGTCTATACAGTACCGTAATCTCCCCCGTACTGGGCGTAATCAGAGGGCACTCCATAGGTATGGTACAAAACCAAAATCGTATAAGGCGCGATAGGGTAGGTGACACGGCACAACTAGGCAATGCCAGGGTAGATATACCAATTACGCTTCCGGGTCGGTGGTAACGCATAGCCGCAGCTACCGCCCACCTCGAGCCACACCTCCAAATCAAAGAAATCAAAAGTGGCCACTGAATCAATCCAAAAGTCAAAGTATAATATCGAAGGGATGTGTCCGATCAAAGGTGCTACCTTATTAACCCGTCAATCGCTCCTGTTTTAGCCACCTTATGCCAACTCATGGGAGTCGGGTCCACGTATTTACCTTAAAGGAAACGCCACCACCATCCTTCTTCATTCTGGAATCTCCACCGCGTACACAGTTGTTAAAGTGGTTTTCGGGGTTGGCAGAGAGTATGACAACTTCCGATCCCGGTCTCTTCAACAACCAAACGTTATTATAACACCGCGGTCATTTAAAATAATTATACTTTAAAACCAGAATAAAATATCCATTTCAAAACCATATAAATATGATATCATTTCCTTTTAAAACCCGAATTAATACGATATCATTTTATTCCAATATATATACTTTCCAAAATCATAGGGTTTTCAAAGTAAATATTTAGAGGTCAAAACTCTTGAATATAAAATTTTAGATTATACTACCTTGAAAATCATAACTTTGTAACAAGTTTCCATCTCTTAAATGGTCAAATATTAGATTACTTTTATAAAACAAATTAGCTTCTTTAAATTTTACAAATCAATTCCAAATATCGATTTAAACTTCCAAATACCATTTTAATTCTTATGTTTCAAAGCTTTAAATATTTCACCATTTCAAAAACAACTCATTTGACAAACCTATATATATCAAATTCAATTACTTATTATTTAGACTTGAAATGTTTACTTAATGAATTCAATATAATCTAAGTAAAACCTTTATCTTCACATAACTGGATATTCCTTCAATTTATAATATATTCATTTAAATCAACCTGATATTCATTTAAATCACTCTACACAAAATCAAGTTGTAAATCGTATCCTTTAAAAATTCTAACTTTTTATTAAATTCCAATTTAACTTAATATTCATCTTCAACCTTATTCTTTTTTAAGTCATTAAAACTCTAGAATTTAAATTTCAAATAAATGCTTGATCTCAAAAAAAAAATCAGACTTTATTTTATACTTCAAATCCATTTTATACAAAGTTTAAAACCTGGAATCTACTATATATAAATAACCAAATCAAAACCCATAAACCATACACATATAGCTTTACAAACCATAAAAACATTTCAAAATAATTTTATATATATACCGCGGTGCCTGTATAAAATTTTCTACCCTATGGTCAAGTGATACAGATGTTTATCATTTCAATCCGCAATTTAAAATAAAAATGCGATTGTATATCATTTCAAACCGCAATCCCGAATGAAATTAAAATGCATAGCAACTTGCAATTAATAAAATTAATCATCCATTCATCCATCAAATCATACATCCATTTATCACAGTCATCATCCAATTTCAAACAATCATCAATACATAACATGTGATAAATAATGGTATCAATTATCAGTTTATACTCAAAATAAATTTAATAACTGTTAATTGGCAGTTTATATGCAAAAATAAACGTAAATTTAACTGGCAGTTAATATGAAATAAAATTTAACATAACTATGCCTGGCAGTTAATATGAAATAAATAAATTCTAACCGTCAAATTTATATGCAATAAATAAATAAATTTATAGTTATATTAAATAAATGCGTTCAAACAGAAATAGTGAATAAAACATGCCAAACAGTCATAAAAAAATTTCTACCCATATCTAAAATCAATTTAACAAACACAAGAATATCTAAAATTAATTTAACAAACACAAGAAATTTTAGAAATTGTGAGTGGGTTAAAACACTCACCTTTTGAATTTAAATTGAATTTAAATCCAATCTAAACCCAAAAATTTGACCGTCTCAGAATTTTTCCAAACCAGCATCATCAAGTTCGGAATTTCAATACGATCATAACAAAAAAAACCGCGCATGAAACGGGATTCATATGCGAGAGTTATAGCAATAATTGTGATTGAATTTAAATTTTAAAATAACAAAAAAGAGGACATATTAGACTACTTGCCACGTCATCGCTTCACATCACTCCCAAAGCACGCGTCCTATACCGCTCCATCCTTTCTCCCTCATGCTCACACCTGCAGAACGCACTCAAGCCACCAATCAACTTCGCCGTCAACACCTAAGCGCTGCGCCGCCTCTGCCTCAACGCCGCCGCCCAGAGCATGACCTCGCGACTTCTCCCCCATGCTCGATCAGACACGTACCCATCAGCACCCTAAAAACGAAAATCTAATGCAATTTTGCCGCAGATCCAGCCGTTGATTTGCCAAATAAACTGCATGGATGAAGTCCCCTCGGTCCTCTCTTCAAAACCCAGAAAGGGTTTCTCGATCCGACGAAGTTGATCACGGCGATGATGAACGGCCGCGAATTCTTTGATTTTTACTGATCATATGATGAGCCAAAACGGAAAATGAATTTCAGATTTATGTTGTGCTCATCGAGAGCACCAACGTATATTTATTTCGAATTTTTCTAAGAACTTTGAATTTTGACTTTTGATTTGAATCTGTAAATGGATTTAGGGTTTTGCAACCATAGAAGAAGAGAACGGGTTGAAGAAATGAATGTACAGCAAATGAGAATAGAATGGAGGCTAGGGTTTATGATCGTCTATTTATAGATAGATCGCAAAAGAATAGGTGTGCACGAATTTAACGTGCAAACGGAAGTGGTCCCAAAAGATAAATAATATTAATTACACACGTTACAGATTTAGGAAATAAATAAATTCCTTATCATTTACATTTTATTTTAAACGTATTTACAAATGTAAATCTAGACGTTTCGTTTACGTTTCAAAATATATCCACAATTTTATTAATTTCCAAATTTATCTAAACAAATTTAGACGTAAATTAAAAGCTGATAAGTCTATCCATTGCAGTGTTAATTTCTCCACTTCCTTATATTTAGAAATTATAAATTAAGTTTTCAAAAACCTATTTTTTTTATTTTCAAACTTTTATATTCTCATCTTTTACCAGAAATAAGGATGCACTAACATTTGTTCATGGTTTCACCTTATTATCCTCAAATTCCATTTTAATTTTCAATAATTACAATTGTTGAATTTTTGATACTTTAATTAAATTTATACGTCTTGCTTTCTATAATCTATATCAACAAATGGTCCAATTATAAATAGAATTATCATTAACTTCATCTTATAGAATTAACTACTCCAATTACAAAACAAATCAACGCTAACTGCACGACTTAAGTCAATTAATTGTAATTGCGTCTACATTAAATGTTATAAATTATAAATTGGAACCTCAATAAATTCGCTTATTGATTTAAAATCTTTCTATTCAGTAAATAGACATTTTATGGGTATAAATAACATTTGAATTATAACACATGTCATTAGTGCATGCTTCATTTCTTGTAAACTCCCCTTTATTAACTAGAACACATTAACCAAAACAAAATAATTAATCTAGATTTATTTCAATCGATTGCCATTCTCAACTTAACATACTCAAAATGGTTAACCTAAATAATTGTTACCCTTTTACATTCAAATTCACTTACAACCATCATTACAACAATGTTGCCATAGATTTAGATTTAATTAAATAAATTAGATGAATGGGTAAAATTTTGTAATTATCACTAATGCCAAATATATATGCATTAATTACTACTTATTATTTTGAATTCATTTATTAATTTACTAGTTGCCTTTGTCTTCTTATATCCTATTTACTACCAAACTTTCTATTTAGTTATAGTTTATTAATATATATATACCTAGGCAATCAAGTTCTTGTCTTTTCTGTTATTTCAATTAAATCGGGTATGCACAAATAAATTGTTTATTAACTTATTCTTACAAAATTATTTACATGCATTCAGTTACACCTAATTTAATGCATTGATTTTCATTTATAAATATTAACACCCTAAATTTGACAACTTCTAACATGGCATTACTTCTCATATTAAATGTAACTTTTATTTAGTGTATTAACATTTATTTCTATTTAAATCTCATCAACCAAATTAAACATGTAACTTATAACTATTTATTACAATCCAAATTATTGCACCCATTGTCATATTCTGAATGGAGCCAGCATTTAATTACACAATTTATCTAAATTACATCAGGACAATATTTAATTCTCTTTGATAATATTAAATCCCCAATTTATTAAATGGAATCAATATATCTTTCTTTATATACTATACGTCTAAATATCTTAATTATCAAATTTCAATTTATCCCTCAACCCCCAAATAACGTTATCAACAATCTTCATATTATAATTAATACTAACCTTTATTTCATCTTATAGAATCAACTATCTTTATTGACAAATTAACCTACCTTACTGCACAACTTAAGAAAATTAATTGCAAATATGATCTCACATTAGACTTCATAAATTATCAGTTGAAATCTACATAAAACCATTTATTTAATTAAAACCTTGCTATTATACATATTGACTCTTTACATGGAATTAGATTACATTCCTTAATTTCATTAAAACTTTATTTCTCACCTAAATCGCAAAATAGTAAATTTCAATTACTATAGAAATTTTATTTAAGATGAATTTGAATCCCAATCAATTGTTATTGCACTCCTTATTACATTAAATTATATTCAGTTTACACATTTTAGAATTAAATTCAAATTACCTACAAATCTTATTTCATTCATAAATGCCATCATTTACCACATTATTGCATGGTTTCATTTAATTATATTCATGCTATTCATGTTTCTATTAAACTTGCATACATACTTCCGTTATTATTTAATCAATTATTAAACATTATGACCAAATCATCTAACAAAATTGTATAATTTTCCATTTATTAACATTCAGTTACTGTTCAACATGTTTAATTCATTAGATAAATCAAATAATTACGCTTGCTTTTCTCATTTGATTTTATAACCTAATATACCATTCATATTAAACCTATTTCATTCAATTCATACAAATTCAGCTAGATTAACTTTACTGTCTAGATTTTCATGCAGTTACTTTTAATAAATCGAATATTGCATTGGATAATTTTACTGCTTACCTTTCATATATAAAAAAAATTCAAAGTGTACGCTCTCATTACTACCTTTATTAGGATTTATTCCCTTATACTAATATTTAGTTTTATTTACCCTTTATATTTCATCTCTTTTTAAATTAAATTACAAAATCTTAATTAAATTAACCAACTTAAATTGTCAAAATTTACGGGTCGTTACACCATCTTACATGTAATTACTACTTGGATTACTCATCCCTTACCATATAGACTACCTATCACATAGGGTTTAACTATTTAAATTATCTAGACCATTCATCACCTATATTCCATTCATCTAAAATGATGTGGACTATCCATTACATATCCCATAGTTTCCCTTGGTTAACTATGAATCATTCATTAACCTAATATAGACTATCCATCTTCGGCATGATATGGACAATCCATCTCACATCCTATAGTTTTCCAAGGATGACTATGAACCCATCACTTGCCAATTTAATTCATGTTTAGCTTACATGTTCAACTTATGTCAATTGATGTCCCCAATTAGTTTGTATACCCTTGAAACTTATAACATCTTAAAATAACATGCATTGGTATCGCCATTGATCCATGTCGAACATATTAAAGAAAATTTTGCATTGGTATCCCTAATAATTAGTGTTGAAATTCACAAAAAAAAATACATTGGTACCCCAATGAATAATGCTTAGATCATAAAACATAGCTCGTTGCCATTTGTTAAGATAATATAGAACATTTTCGGCATTAAAATAATGTCGCCTCTATCCAAGGTCGAAAATAAAAAATTAAGCTTTTTTTTATAAAATTTCATATTAAAAACGATGTTGTTTACTTACATAAACTATAGGTTATCCACCTATTAAAAATAATTAATACAGCGTATAAACTTAACAATACAGCCTTTAAATTACAACGTTGACACGAAGAGTTTTATAGCAGCAATGATGCATGACATCATTGCCTAAAATAATGCAAAAGGAACCTTACTGACCTTAGTGAATAGTGGCAACAAGACTGGAGGCATCATCACAAGACTTTAACCTTAGCTTACTTCGACCATGATGCCGTCAAGCGTATAAGATTTGAAAATAGGCGACGTCGTTTAAAAATAAAGGTGAATATATGTAGCATTGAAATATAGTGATGGTATGGGGCAAGAAGATAAGCTATGTCAATGATGATGACATTATGTTTTTAAACACTAAAGTGAATTACAAGAATACAATGTCGCTAACGATGGATGGCCACCGATGTCCACCTCTACATGGATGGAACAACTCCATGACTACCTAAGTAGTTATTTTATGCTCCCACCTTATTAACATTGAAACTCATCGATGCGCATTGTATTAGGCTCGGCGATGATAAAAGCCACATGGCATTATCGTAAATTTAAGAAAAACTAATTTATTACCGTTAAAAGCAATTTCTTTTCACCAAATCTTAGTTCTTGTCCACTTTCTATTTGATGTCACATTAATATACAATTCTTTTCAGAAAATCTACCGCAGATCAATTCTACATTTCCAAAACATTTTCCAACTTAATTAATTAAAAGCCTTAATTAATTAATTAAGTGCTTTTCTAACATATTAAATTCAAAATAATTCATAATCACTAGGCTAAAATCCCAAAAAACCACAGAAATTCGAAAATACTTTATTCTTCATCATAACAAATATTTTGGTCAAAGATCATTATTTAATTGTTTTGAATAATTCAAAATCCGAATAAACATCATTTTCTCCCTAGGAAATTAGTAAAATATTTATTTAAATTTGAAAAATTATGAAATTAAAAATCCATCTTCAAAGTAATGTTTTACATAACATATCCAAAAATCAATTCAATTAGAGACCAAGAACTTAGGTTTTCCTTAAAATCCATTCAATCAATTCCATAAAAATCTCATAAATCACTATTCTGTCCCATAATAATTAGACAACCATATCTTGGAAAAAAAATCAAAATAATTTGGATACTACCAATAGATTAATTCAAGAACAAAAATAGAGATGGTTCATGTATTATTCACCTCAGATTTGTTGTTGGAGTTGAGATTTGATATTGCTTTAGTTTCCCCTAATCTCTTTCTACAGTTCCTTTGATAGTCCCTTTTTTCCCTTGTTTAGCGGCCATCGTTAACACTTTTTATTTGATTTTATGTAAAATGAGAATGATCTGAAGGAGAGTGGGTTTATGGTTTAAAGCATGGATCTACCTATTTTGCACCTCTCATGTATTCGTTATATGTTAAGTTTTTTAAAACATTCTCATTGGTTAATTTATTAAGGCATAACCTTTGTAATGATCAAATCTCATTGTCCTTAACCATTTACATTGTTCTATTTAATATATCCAATTGAATATCCTAAGTAATGTTTAACTAAAATTAAGGGTGTTACAGGCTCCCCTCCTTAAATAATGTCTTCCTCAAAATTTAGTAAGGATTACATAACAAGCATATCAAACATGCAAACAATGCTAATATATCCTACCAGCTATAAAGTCTATATACAACAAATATAGAACATACAATCGTAACAGCTCAATATAAGTATCATTAATCTTGTCCACTATTTCTTATGTACAGTCTTGCGAATTGTCACTTCACTAGACTTTCACTAACTTGACTATATTGTTCCTTAACTTCTACTCATCTCTCGCTACAACTCAAACTGGTTGCCTTACAAAAGCTAGATCGGGTTCCATTACTAAATTTCCAGTGCAGTCAGAGAAATAGTAGTTTCTTGATCATGCACATACTTCCTAAGATGCAAAACATGAAAAACATCATGGATTCCTGCAAACTACTCGGTAAATCCACTCGATACGCGAGTTTCCTGATCCTTTCGTTAATAAGGAACAGTCCAACATATCTAGGTGCCAGTTTCCTCTACTTTTCTAATCGTACCACACACTTCATCGATGATACTTTACTGAAAACATAGTCTCCAAATGAGAATTACAAAATTTTATGCTTCCCATCTGCATAAGTTTTCTTCCTAGACTAAGCTTCTTTCATCCTATTCTGGAACTTAATCTTGGCTATGGCTTCTCTTACCATATCTGGACTAGGGACCAATCTGCCTTCGGTCTCTGAAAAACATGCTGGTGATTTGCATTGACTTTCCATACAAAGCTTGGAAAGGTGCCATTCCTATACTATCTAATAACTATTATTATAGGAAAACTCAATCGAGTGCAAAATGGACTTCGTAGACCCACCAAAATCTAGTACATAAGCTCTCAATAAATCTTCAAGTACCTTATTGACTCTCTCTATCTGCTCATCCATTTATTGGTGATAAGCAGTACTCAACTTAAGCTTGGCACCTAACACTTCCTGTAGACTCTTCCAAAGCTCACTAGTAAACAAAGTACCTCTGTCACTAACTATACTACTAGGAAACCCATCCAATCTAACAATATTCTTTATAAACAACTTTCCCACTATAGGTGCTGTTTTGGTTGACTTAACGGGAATGAAATGTGCATTCTTGGTCAATCTATCTACTATAATCCAAATATTTTCATTTCCCCAATTTAGTCTTGACAACCCATCTATGAAATCCATGGATATCGAATCCCATTTCCAAAATGGTATATCTAAAGGCTAAAGCAAACCATTCGGGTTCGGATGCTCGATTTTAACTTGCTAGCAATTCGCACATTGCTTCACCCATAAGCCTATATCCCTTTTCATACCTTCCCAAAAGTAACTTCTCTTTATGTCCTAATACATCTTGGTCCTCAGGATGAATCGTAAACATTGATCGATGACATTTTCTAAGAACTTCCTTCCTTAGGTTACCAACAGATGGAACAAATAATCGTTTCTTCTTCCTTAACTATCCTTTTTGGTCAATAATAAAGTCCTTTAGATCATCAATCTCGGTTCATCCTTCCAATCTTTTAATCCGTTCAGCTAGTAATGGATCGTCTCTCTACTTAGAAACAATCCTTTCGATCAATACTGGTCCAACTTCCAAGCAAGATAACATAGTTGCACTTTTACTAGAACTAGCAGTCGGTCTTAACTGCACACTATAAGTAGTCAATGCCTCTAAATCTTTCCATTCTACCAACATAGCTAACACCACACTCTGATGTTTTCCACTAAATGCATCCACAAATTTATTTCCTTTCCCCGGTCTATACTCAGTATCAAAATCATAAGCTGCTAAAAACTCCAGCCATCTTTACTATCTCATATTCAACACTTTTTGAGAGAATAAATACCTCAAAGACTTATGATCCATATATAACTCGAATCTTTCTTCTAAGTGGTAGTGTCTTTACACTTTCATTGTGAAAATCACCACTGCCAATTTCAAATCAGGATTCGGATATCGAACTTCATATGGTCTGAGCCATCGAGAAGTATATGTAATCATTTTACCTCTTCGCATCAACATAGTTCACAATCCAGTTCCACATGCATCTGTTTACATCACCAAATCTAGATTTCCATTTGGAACAACTACCACCGATGTATTGATCGTTAAATTCTTTAACTCAAGGAATGCTTCCTCACATTTATTGGACCAAAGAAACTTTATGTCCTTCTTAGTTAGTTTAGTCAAGGTTGCTGCTATCTTCAAGAAATCCTTGATGAATCTTCGGTAATAAGTAGCCAATCCAAGTAAACTCCTTATCTTGGTCATTGTCATGGGTCTCTTCAAATTACTTACAGCTTCAATCTTAGTTGGATCCACTGACAACCCTTTCTTTGAAACTACATGCCAAGAAACTTCACCTCTCGTTTTGAGAAATGACACTTTGAAAATTTCGTTTTTACTCGTTGCTTCCTTAACGTCTCAAGAACTAATCTAAGGTTATTCTCATAATCTCTTTCATCCTCAGAATATATCAGAATGTCATAAATAAATATCAACATGAACTTATCCAAGTGCTCTCATAAAATCTGATTCATCAAGTCCACAATGAAAGTGGCTCCATTAGTTAAACCTGAATGGCATTACTAACCATTTGTACGAGCCATATCTTGTTCAAAACTCCATCAAAAAAATGATGTCCCTCACCACTCTTAATTAAGGGAACCCTATCACAGATCCAACTGGGAAAGAACCTTGGCTTTACTTAACCGATCAAATAAATGATCAATTCTCGACAAAGAATCCCTATTCTTTATTGTCTTTTCATTCAACTTACGATAATCAATACATAATCTCAATGACCCATTCTATGACGACCTGGAATTTTGAATAATTTAAATTGGAATATTTAATTTATTTTAAACATTTAAAAGTTAATTTTTAACTTGAATTCAAATATTATTATTATTATTTAGCAATTAAATTATTGGAATTAATTACTGGAAATTGAGTCAAATGTTGAATCTGGAGTTTTAAGTCTGTTAAAAGTATTTTAAGGATTTGTAAAATTTATATCGATAGTACTGAAGATAGTAAAAGTGTTAAAATTGAATTTGGAAGTGTTTTGTTTAGTTTTGAAATTTTATTATTTAAATCGATATTTAAAAATAGCCTTCCAAGAAACAGTCTCGGAATTTGATGAAACCAGTTTTAGTTGATCCATAATATTGTATTATTATCGGATTTCAAATTTCGTAGTGATTGGAGTAGTTGTGTGAGCATACGATATATAAACGCGTTGAAATTTTATATCAAAAATTTAATATAATAAAAATTGGAAGTCAACTAGTCAAACAAAAAAATTACAATATTTTAATAATTGGACACTCGTACTCAAGAAGCCATCCCCAATTTATAATACATCTTCGTCTTCCTCAAATCATCATACCCAAAAATAAAATAAAAATAAACGCTGAATGAAACAAATCGCGGCGAACACAAATCTCCACATCAAATTAAATCATTCAGAAAACAAAAAGGGGCGAATATATTTTCACCCTTATTCAAAATTTGATTTCTCTTCATCCAGTTTGAAGTCGCCCTCCCCAATTTCCTCGTTCCTTACCATTACGAATTCAAACCGCATTCGAACTCGAAAGGAGAAGGTCGCGAGAGCATGTGAGCGAGAGCGACTTGTTTGTCGAGCCGAGGTTTGAGGGTTTCGAAATTTTCCTACGTGAATGATCTAGGAGGCTCACAGCTATGGGATGTCACGCTGTGGGATTTGATTTGTTCTACATGGAGTGCTATCGGGTGTCGCAGCTATCGGATGTCGCGGCTATCGGCAACGACTTGGTGGAGTGCTGTGGGATTCGCAAGTCAGTAGGCTTCGGTGATTAGGTTTGGGAAGTGGAGCTTGTTCACGAGCAAGCTGGAAGTGGCAAACTTCGGCGATGGCGAGGGTTTCGAGGAGGCAGCATCTTCATTGCTCGATTTGATCTGCGTTAGAGGTAATTTACTCTAGTAAATTAATGATACAGACAATATAATTATATAATGATATATCTATATATGTATATATGAACACATTTTTTAATTTATATGTATATATGCAGGAAGTTGGAAAAAAATATAATAATAAAAATAAGTAGACATACTCACATTTTAAATTTACTAGTCTATTTTAAAAAATAAATTATTAAGGTGGATAATTTGTTCTGTTAGCATAATTAATTTATTTTAGTTTCTAAAACTAATTTATTAAATGAAAATTTGGTTAAATAAAATTCAAAAAAATGGAAATTATTTGTTCGATTTATTCGAATGTTAACAAAAAGAATCCAATGTTTATACAAGGTCTAAAATCCGAAAGGGAACAAGTCGAGATTGGATCAGATTTGCATATTCAAAATCGAAGGTACCTCACTCATCTGGGTTTTATTTAAATTTAAATGGTTAAATTTAAATATTTGGTTGAATGAATTGATTTGATGTGCTATATTATATATAGTAGTATATAATATATATATTGGGTGATTGATTTCCCACATTATATAGCGGATGAGACCCTATGCGCCGCATAATAGCGGACGATATTATATAATCCCATATACCGCGATATTCCATCTTGAAGTGGAATTGGTATTGTGCTAACATCTGTGGATGTAGGGAAACAGGTTGGAGGGATCCAATTGGATTCCTCAAAATTATTTAGATTGTTTAATATTCTGTGATGAATTATATTGATAATTGGAATATCAAATGTTATGGTTTGCTTGAATATATTCCGGTACACTGAGTTATCAAAATATATAGAATTGGATTTTTGAAAAGAAAATATAAGAATGAATTGGAAAGAAATAAAAGTGATTTTTAAAAAAAAACTGAAGCTAAGTTGTAAAGTAGAGATTTAAAACAAGTTTTAAATCAAAGTTAAATCTGGAATTCAAGTTAGTGAATCTCAGTTTTTAAATAAATACATTTTTTAAATTTAAATTGTTCTAGCAACTTGAATGTTAAAGTGCATTTTTAAATTGATTTGAATTTAAAAATGAATTTGGTTTTGGATTCCTTTAAGCCTCTTTTATAAAATGAGTAATTAATCTATTTAATGAAGTAAATAAAAAGGGTAGTTAATTACTGATTGAGATTAATCAGGGGTGATTAATATTTATGGTTTAATTAATGATTAATTACTTAATGTAATTAGTTTAGATTAGGATAAATTAAAATGTAATTTTAAATCATTAATTTATATAATTAATGATGTAATTAAAGGTTGATTAATTAAGATTAATTAATCAATAATAAGTGATTTATGAGAAACTAATTAATATAAGTAATTAAGGATTAATGTAATTAATTATAGTTAATTTATTTGTGAAGTAATGAAAGATTAATTACTATTTTTGGTTAAGAATAATTAATTTGTGTAATTAATTAAAGATAATTACTTGAAGTAATTGTAGGGTAATTAATCTAGAGTGATTAATTAAGATGGATATTAAGGGATGATTTGAAATTAATTAATGTTAAGTGAAGAAATCTAAGTGATTGTGGTTAGTAATTTAATTAGAAGTGATAAAATTTATATTGGAAGTGATCAAGTTTGCTTATGGATGATTGAGTGGTATTGGATGCCTTGAATGAGTTGATATCTCTGATATGAAATGATTTGTAGTATCATATGTTTGGCGGAAAAGATATTGTGGTTATCTATCAATGGTGAATTCTTGCATAAAGGGACATCCTGTATTTAAAGTTTGAAGTGTATTTGATTTGGATAACTTGGGTTAGGATGACATGAGACTCGAAGAGACCGGGGTCGGGTATTAGAAACTACCTGAAACCACTTCGAATTTTTATAGATTGATATGTGAAATCAATAGGCTGGAATGAGATGATTTAAGTGAATTGGACTATTTAATCTAAATTTTGGTGCTTGGAAAATTGATGTGTGAAATAAGTGATGTCTATAACCAATTGTGAATTTGTAAATTGATACGAGTTACCCCGGGTTTTATATAAGTTGTGTGCTTTATATTCCTTGTAAGACAGGTTTACTCGCGCTGGTTTCCAGCCTGACCCAGGTGTTACTTTAATGTAATGCTCGGGTCAGACTGGGTATTACAGATTTTCAGGTAAGGACGTTCTGGAGCTCAGGAGGCGAGCTGGATGGCAAGAACGTATGTGAGTCGCTGCTGTATTATATTGTTGTATATCTGAGACATGATGATTATGTATATCTAGTGTCTGTATATATGTGTAACTCTGATGTATTATAAATGTATTTGACAGATACAGAATTCTTTTGTAAACTGTTATTATCTGATATTATATTTTGATCTGCTGCGAATGTGAGAATTTTTGTTGTGTTTCTTCTTCTTCTTATATCTCTTCTTCTTTCCTTAACTATCTGTAATTTTCGGGATCGAAAATTCTGGGTCATTACAGTTGGTATCAAAGCTGAAAGGTTAAGCAAGAACCTTAGCTCTGGTGGGAATACTCATTAAGGATAGGGTCAATGGTACCATAGAATGAGTTGAGTGTATATATATATGAGAGCGTCCTTGTTATTTACTTATATAAAGATTTTAAATGATTTTATATAATAATATATTTTGTTATATAAGGCAATATTTCCTTCTAATAAGTATTAAGGTGATTGGTTGTTAAATTATTGGAATTAAATTAAGAAGTAATATACCACAACCAAGCTGAAATTGAATAAAGGTAAGTTTAAAATGGATTCAA
This sequence comes from Allium cepa, assembly GCA_030765085.1. Classification (NCBI taxonomy): domain Eukaryota; kingdom Viridiplantae; phylum Streptophyta; class Magnoliopsida; order Asparagales; family Amaryllidaceae; genus Allium; species Allium cepa. Next base: position 179,600,924 of record CM060946.1, read on the forward strand.
ACTGAAATTGAAATCTTGAATTGGGGAAGAGTTTTAGAATAATATGATAATTAATGGTTTGAAATATGATAATCTTGGTTATTATCATAAATGATTGTTGTGTTTAATAATTAATGAGTAAGCAAAATGAAATGTTTTAAGAAGTAAAACATTTAGGCAAGTATGACTTATAAATTGGAACTGAAGTTGATCTGAATTGTGGAGTTTTAAATCTAGGTCCAGGATTTGAAGATTTTATTTCAAAGTAATGAAGAAATAATAAATAATGTTATTTAATATTATTTTAATGATAGATCTTGATTCAACAAGAATCATCTGAAAATTTTAAAGGAATTTGTGTGAATTTAAAACCAAATGTGGTTTAAAATTTAAAAGTAACCTGGTGTGTAAAGGAAATAAATATGAAATAAACTCTAAGATTGAGTTTCGAATTTTCCTAGGAATGCGATGTGAAACCCAAAGTGAAGTAAGTTTTAAAATTAATGTAATGCCCCACCTCTACGCTCATAATAACAAAGGTTATTAAAAGGAATAACGTCTGCTATTGCGAAGTATAAGGCTTGTTAGAAGCGACCATCCGTAAGTTATGCCTTAGATGAGTATTGGTTACATCGATAGGAGTTATGTGAATTACTCCCAAAGATATGAATTCAATCCAAATTTAAAACGAAACTACGGCGGCTTAAGAAAAATTCACAATAACTGATAATAACAACATCACTGATAAGTACAATCACATCAGAGATAGCGGAAGACAAGTTTGGATACATGCTACAACAATCGATAGTTCACATGAACCAAATGTACATATACATAGATATCAAAATACATGAGACGAAAGTCACTACATCAAAAGTAACACCTCGAAGTCTAGACAAAAGATGATGTGAAATCCCAAAAGCTGAAGCAGCAACTGAATCAGAGATAACGCTTATCCTGAAATAACTCGGTCTGATCCGAGTATTATTTAAAAGAAAATAATAAATGGATCGGTCTAATTTATACTTCAGAAATAAGTGTATGATAAACAACACTTAAGCAAACAATTATAGTCTCGAATGAGACTATTCAGCATAAATAATCAACATAGTTTAAATGAAGAAATCTCAATTTAAATTCTATCAAAATCAATAATCTCGAATGAGACTGTTCACAAAATTATAACTCAGATGATACTATACACAAAGTTATAGTCTTGGGTGAGACTATACACAAAATTATAGTCTCGGGTGAGACTATACAACATAGTAATCATCATAGTTTAAAGGAAGAAATCCCATTAAACATCATCAAAATCAACTTCCAAATTCATAATTGAATTCAAAGTAGCAGTACGCAGAATTTAGAAATCAAAATAAGATAACTAGAAAATCAACATAAAAGATGGATCGATCCCAACAGATTGCGAGTTTTAGCTACGCCGCACGTGCATCTCATATGGCTGAAGCCTACCAAGTACTATAACTATTTTTTGACGCCCATTAAATGACCCGAAGGACACAAAGTGACCCAAAGGTCCGCAGAGTGACCCAAAGGTCTAGTACTGGTAATGGACACGAAGGTCCACCAGATGACCCGAAGGTCCAACAAATGACGCGAAGGTCCAACAGAGTGGCTCGAAAGCCCAACAAATCATCAAACAGCAAATATTTCAATTAACGAGTCCAGAATGAACCGAAATAGTAAAAGTGTGGTTGCATGCTCCGCACTTTTGTTAAATCATTTAAATCACTTCATCGTTTCCTTGAAAGTGCAAAATTGTGTATTTTATATAAATAACATTTTACGTTCTCAAACGGACAAGTACGGAATTAAGCGAATCGGTAAAAGTAATGGTTCATAGTCCTCAATTTTGCTGAAGCGCTTAAATCACTTCCTCATTCTTTTGGAAGCGCAAACTGCAAAATTTTTGGAAACAATTTTTATTTTTAAACAATTTTAAAACACGTGATTAAAACGGCAACAGCTATAGCAATTTCGACGAGGAAATTGCACTTCACAAAACCCCATAGAGACGGGTATCAAAATCAGCATTGCGGAATAACCGCTTGAAAATTAACTTTAAAATTAACGGTTACTGAAGTCAAAACAACAGCAATTTTTATTCGTCAAAAATATCATCAAAACAACACGCTTCAAAAATATAATACCGGCGTAAAAATTCCGTTATAAAAACAACGGTAACATGATACGTTTTTAAAAAGTAACATCGGTTCAACAAAAATTTAACAGTAGATTGAACTACTATATGTTCATCAAAATATCGCACAATCTGGCCATATACACATGCACAACAATATACATGCCTGCACATTATAATATGGAGATACAACAAAATGGAAAACTAAAATATGACTTGAAACCTGGTTTTTACGCAATATACTTTCACAAAAAAACACAGTGTCGACACACATATACACTTAAGTAAAAAGAGCATAAAATGAAGCTACCTGGACATCATATATAGGTGCGCACTCAATTATACATGTAAATAAAATATAAAATAAAGCTATATGTACAACATATATTCATATGCGCATAAAGAAATGCATGAAGCTCCGTACTACATCATGATACATGCACTAACTTAGAACATGTTATACACTGGAAATGAGGAAGCTAGCCTTAGCTTACTATGCACGCAAATAGAATTTTTTTAATTAACCTGATATTGGCTTCGTGTTTCAACTTGCACGTAAAAACTTAGTTGATAACTTGGGCAACATTTTTGTATACTGTAAGTTATGCTTACTTATAAACAACCTAACGTGTAAATGACCTGAGTTTACTCTATGTAATGCATGAGTAAACTTGTAAAATATGATATCCAGGACCATGTTTTTGAATGCTTCACTGAAGCTAAAGAAAATAAATGACGGCTAGGTAACTTCCTACACAGTTACACACATGCATAGAAGAAAATGCCTTGAACTAGAATTAAAACACAAGTGTATCTGGAACTCACTTTGCACAAAATTATGAATATTTGGTGCTACGAATAAATGCATGTACATTATATTTATGTAGACACATTTGGAAATAAGTAACTTTGAAACTGACTTTTGCATGCGACTCCTTTGCACAAAATGTTATACGCAAAATGTGAAATGAATTAAACACTTATGCACGCAGTTCTATACTAAGTGACCTGGACGCTCAAAACTTTCACGCCTGCACACGCAAGTTTTTGACGTGCATATATTAAAACGGAAATATCTGAACAATATTTTCTTGCATCATAACTTTACCACTTGTTTAATATAATTAAACTGTAAATGAATTGAGCATGGTATCACAACACAAATGAAACCAATAATGCAAATGACCCTTTCCATACAAGTAATAAATATATAGAATAGTTGTACACGGTAGAAGGTAAACAAGTTAAATTGGAAGAGTGAGTTTTGAACTCACCAAAGTTTGCTTCCAAACCAACTAGCAAGAAGGAATCCAAAGAAAGCAAGGTCTTTGAGCGGCCATTAATTAAGTTTTCAAAGCTATGACTTGAAAAGTGAAAACGAAATGTAGACTACTAGAATATTTTTAAACAACAGAAATGATGAAGGAAACTGGGAGAAAAATGAACCAAATAGAAAGATGTGTACTGGTCATAATTGTGGTACAATAACATTTAAGGCAAACGTGCCTCCGATGTGAGAAATGACTTGTTGCAAGTAAAAATGATGATGACAAAAGTATGTACAACCTTTGCTTTACATAATAAGTGAGGACAGCAAGACAAATGTAACAACTCGCATATTTATTGATTATATATTTAAATATTTTGTTTAAATATTTTATCGTTATTCGGATATTGATCCGAAAACCTACTTTTTGCAAACGGTCGAATTAGGACTCGAGACCACTTCCATTGAGTTTGAAATGTCGTTTACAATATTTTTAAGTATAAACATGATATGTTTGGGGTTAGTGGAATTTCACTAACTTTTCCCGCTTTGGACTTTGGGTTGGTTTAGCCTATTAAACCTAAGTTCCAACCCCTTCTCCTCATCTCTTCATAAATTCCTACCTAACTCTAGTTTTAGCATTAATGGTGAGTGGAAAGGGAAATCAAAATTCCAAGCCCAAGTTCATTAGCAAATTCAACATCCAACTCCAAAATCAAAGTAAAGACATTGGATTCAAGCTTGTAGTTGCTTCTCTATTGACTTCAAGCCTCTTCTTCATTGAATTCGTGCAAAGGTGAGATTTTTATCTCACATTCTTGCCTATAACTATCTTGGACTGTTGGAAATGACCTCCCATCACTTTAGCATGTACATTAGCATTTGGTTTGGATTGGCGAAAAACTCCAATTTTTAGTGTTTTTGGAGATTTCCTGCACTTAGGTCGCACTGCCACGAAATTCCACTTCGGAGTTAGGTCGCTAGGTCGTAGGCCGTGGGCCCCTAGGTCGTAGGTCGCAGGTCGCTCGACCTTGGAGATTTCCTGCACTTAGGTCGCACTGCTACGAAATGCCACCTCGGAGTTAGGTCGCTAGGTCGTAGGTCGTGGGCCGCTAGGTCGTAGGTCGCTCGACCTTATCCCCCTAGGTCGCTCGACCTATTTTTGAGTCATTTGCGTTTTAGTTCGCTGGAGCTCATTTCATTAGATCGCACGACCTTATTTACGTGTTCCACTAGGTCGAGTGGACCCTTAGGTCGTTGTACCTTATTTACTATAGGTCGTTCGACCTTTAACCCTCTAGGTCGCGTGACCCTATTTCCCTTAGGTCGTTAGACCTTAATACTGTTAGGTCGCGAGTTTAATTAGGTCGTTCGGCCTTAAAATGTTAGGTCGCTTGGCCTGTGCTTTTGTTAGGTCGCGAGTCCCTTAAGTCACTCGCCTCTATTAGGTCGAAACCAATAGGTCGCTCGAGTGATAAACCCCTTAGGTCGCGTGCCGTTGGATCGTTCCACCTTGACCCTGCTTGAACCCGTTAGGTCGTAGGTCGCTGGACATTAGGTCGCTAGGCCTTCAACCTTAGGTCATTCTATTTTGGTCGCTCGACCGTGCTAATGATAGGTCGTGAGCTTCTTAAGTCGCTCGATCCTATCCTTCCTTAGGTCTTCACAAGGTCGAACCGTTTGGACAGGGCGCTGCCCCTTAGAACCCCGCGACCTGACCGGGCAGGTCGAACCCCGTAGCGGGTGTGTTGCCCCCGCACCCCCACCTTGGGGGGTTTCCACCCCTTGCACCCCCCTCCGTAGGGGATCTTATCTGAAAAACATTCAACAGAACTTACTTTTTTGAGATGCTGAGTTGACCATTCTTCGAGACAAACTATCTTTGGCTTCTCGGTCGATTTTATGGTATCACGGCCTTGCGAAAAAGGCGGGATAACAACTTTAGAAATATGAAGTTTTCAATACTAGTAGTAAATATCAAAAATCTTTCAACAAAATGATTTCAACTCTATTTTCAATAACAAAGCTCATTTCTTAAACCATTTTCCAATCTACTAGTATATACAAACCTTTACCTCACTCGGATGAGAAATCTAATTAAACGGCTTAGTAAAACAAGTGGTATGAAACGCTTGTGTTCACTTCGTCGGTTAATTCTTGGACTTGTTCGATTGAACCTCTTGTGACAATTTTCTAGTGAAGATTTACAGTTTGTTCGTAAATATTTAAGTTAAGCAAGTGGTTATGGGACACGAAGATAAACTTTTATATTTACTAGCTTAGTGTAATTGACACTTCTCGTTGATCATGACGATCATTTTATGATTTAGACTAGCAATTGTGCGATGTCTCTTTGTTTGCAAGGTTAGACTAGACCTCAGGGTGTGATTCCGACTCACAAATATCTCTTTGTCCGCAAGGTTAGTCTAGACACCATTTGTGTGATTCCACTCACACATACCTTTTTGTTGCGAGGTTAGGCTAGACACCATTTGTGTGATTCCACCCACACATACCTTTTTGCTTTTTGGTTAGCCTAGACCTCATCTAGGTGATTCCGACTCACCCATATGGGGTAGCTCCCCATGGTCTTCGGATCGTCATGTGATAGGCCTCTTTCCCTTTTTCTATGATTTCTGGATTTCTTATGTTGATTTCTGGAATGTCATTGACTTGTTATGAGTACAAGTTTAGGGTATGATGCCCTCTTTGGATCTTTGAGAAGATTCTTGTGATATCGATTTATCTCTTATTGATTGATCTTCTGTTGATCATCATTTGCATACCTATAGTAGTATGTCAGTATGGATATTTTATGTTCATGCCATATCTTTTATTTTATACCATGTCATCTGATATTTATAGCTAGACTGATCCGTTTATTATTTTCTTAAATAATACTCGGGTCAGACTGAGATGTTACAGGTGCTTCTGCTTAACTTCTTCCCGGGATTTGTTACTCTGACTTTTGGCTAACTATTTAGATTAGCAGTTTTTGTTGTATACACTTGAGATATAGACTCATAGTTGTATTCTTTTGTATAGCACATGTTGCTATTCTTTTGTATTATTGGGATCTTTTTGACCACTACTCTGATGTACACTTTCATGTGTTAGTTATATATTCATATCTTCTTCCGCCTTTGTGATATGGATGTCTGTGACTGATTTGTGTTATGCTTATTTCTATGTTTGTTTTCGAAGATTATTTATAGCCACCGTGTGATAAGCAATCACATGGATGGTCGCTCCTCAACAGCCTTATTCTTCGTGCTAGTTGACAGCACTACACCCTAGTGTTCTTGGCTAGCGTGGGTATAGAGGTGGGGCGTCACAGCTTGGTATCAGAGCCAAACTTCGGAACAATGTAGAATAACTTAACAATGATCATCGTCCTAAGTCCACCTTAGGAGTTATGTCTTAGGATTAATTCGAGTCGTCGTACCGATTCATCCTATATCCATTATGATTCCTTTTTTTATCTAGCAAGATTGCTTGATATTCATTAGTGAATAATCTTCTTCTTTCTCTTCTTTCTTTCTTAAAGATGAGGAATGGTTAAACCTGGTCGTCCTAGAGCTGGACCATCTAGTGCTCCACCCCAAGATGGAGTTTTTATGACTACCCAGCAACTTCTTGACATTGTCATGAATGCTCAAGCAGCTGGTTCTAATCTGAAACCTACTCACCCTAAATCTGGGTTTGCACGTTTATGCAATGATTACATCAACCTGGGTGGGAAGCCATTTAAAGGTTCTGAAACTATCATCGAGGTCCAGGCTTGGTTGAGGACCTGCGATCGAATCTTCATTCGCATGAATCTCGTCGATCTTCACCGTGTTCAGGTGGCTTCCAGTATGCTCCAAGAGAGAGCATTGGACTGGTATGAACTTCTTATTTCTGAGGTCAACGAAGCGGACCTTACCTGGGAGCAATTCTAGACACGCTTCGAGTTAAAATTTGTACCAGAAACAGAGAAGGTAACTCTGGCTTGACGCTTTATAGACCTTGTTCAAGGTAAGTCCTCTGTGACTGATTACATCGCAGCCTTTGAGTCGCTTTCCAAATATGGGGTTGAATACATCAACACCCCATTGAAGAAGAACCAGAGGTTCATTTATGGCTTAAACAAAAGCCTCAAGAAGCCATTACTTCTAAAGTTAGAAGTTCCTTTCAACCAACTTATAGATATCGCTCTTCGTTTGGAAGAGGCTGATAAAGAAAGTGATGTTGAAGTAGTAGCTTCCAAACCCTACTTCAACAACAAAAAGAGGCCCAGTAAATTCAAAGGCCCTTATCCCAACAAAAAGGGTAAGCATGCAATCCCTACGGCAAAGTCTCCTTCTCCTAGTCGTGCGAGATGCTTCAACTGTGGGTCTGGGGATCATTTTGTGAATAAGTGCTCTAAGCCCAAATCTTGTCGCTATTGTAAGAGCCCGGATCATTACATACATCAATGCCTCAAACGTGAAGGCAAGAAGGAAGGAAAATTGAATGTGGCTCAAGCCCCTGGCAACACATCTCGTGGCCAAGGTATTTCTCATTCCATTCTTGATGGTATTATTTTATTTCATGATCAACCTATTAGAGTTCTCTTTGATACGGGTGCATCCCATTCTTTTATATCAAAGGAACTTGTCGACACTTTCTCTTTAAATGTTGATGCTTTAATGACTTCCTTGAGAATTGCGAATCCTGCTGGTGGATCTGCAACTCTTAGTTTGCTTTGTAAAAATGTGGAGATTATTTTATGTGATTTTCCATTCCTAGCCGATTTGCATGTTATGCGTTACCTAGGCTTTGGAATGATTTTGGGAATGGATTGGCTTAATCATTATGAAGCTCATATCCTATGTCCTGAGCGGACTATTTATCTTCGACATCCGCAATCTGTAAATCAGATTTCTTTCTTTAAATCCTCATGATGATGATGATGATGATGAGGAAGATGTCATTTCTCGAATTCACGTCGTTCGTGAATTTTCCGACATATTTGAGCCCGTTTCAGGTTTACCGCCTAAACGAGCAATTGAGTTCAGAATTAATCTTACCCTTAAAGCTCAACCTATTACTCGTCCTCCTTATCGCATGTCTAATAAGGAAAATGAGGAGATGCGCAAATAATTATCTGAATTGGAGATGAAGCAATTTATTCGCACTAGCTCCTCGCCTTGGGGAGCTTCGGCTATTTTCGTGAAGAAATCCGATGGTACACTTATGATTTGCATGGACTATCGCAAGCTTAACGATCTGACTATTAAAAATAAATATCCTTTACCTCATATTGACGATCTGTTTGATCAGCTTAGCGGAGCTAGGGTCTTTTCACAGTTGGACTTGGCTACCGATTTTCATCAGCTTCGTATTGCTGAGGATAGTATTCCTTTGACATCATTCCGTACTCGATATGGATCTTATGAATGGCTTGTTATGCCATTTGGGTTAATGAATGCTCCAGCTTATTTTGTTGACCTCATGAATCGAGTTTTCAAAGATTTCCTCGATCGGTTTGTTCTCATCTTCATTGATGATATCCTTGTGTATTCTAAAACCGAGGAGGAGCATGAAAAGAATCTTCGAATTGTATTGGAAACTCTTAGGAGTAATTAATTAAAGGCGAAATTTTCTAAATGCCACTTTTGGCAATCTCGTGTGAAGTTTCTCGGTCATATTATTTCTGAATCCGGAATTTCCGTGGATCCTTCAAAGATTGAAGCGATTCAAGATTGGAAGAGACCGGAGAGTGTGATAGAGATTCGTAGTTTTCTCAGATTGGCGGGTTATTACCGTCATTTCATTAAAGACTTTTCTAAGATTGCCGTGCCTCTTACTGGCTTGACTAAGAAGGGAGTTAAATACATTTGGTCGGACAAATGTGAAGCCTCTTTTCAGAAATTGAAAGAACTCCTTTCCGATGCTCCTGTTCTTGTTATTCCCGAGGGGAATCAAGATTTTGTTGTTTATACTGATGCTAGTCACGTTGGTTTGGGTGCCGTTCTTATGCAAAATGAACGTGTTATTGCTTATGCTTCTAGGCAATTGAAGCCGGCCGAGTCTAGATATGCCACACATGATTTAGAACTCGCGGCTATTGTTTTTGCCCTTCGAATTTGGCGTCATTATCTATTGGGAGAGAAATTTATTCTTTACATGGATCATAAGTCTTTGAAATATTTATTTTCTCAAAAGGAACTTAATTTGCATCAACAGCGTTGGCTTGAGTTCCTTGCACCTTATGATCTTGATATTCTTTATACCCCCGGTAAGGGTAATTGTGTCGCCGATGCTCTTAGACGTAAACAACAAGTAGTTGTTTCGGTGATGATATCCGAATGGAACGATCTCGAGATTATATCCACTTGTGAGATTCGAGTGCGCGTATCCGATTTATGCTCATCACTTGTTTTATGTAGACTTGAGGCTCATCTTTCTCTTTTAGACCGCATTCTTGAAGCTCAAGGGCTAGATCCTGAATTGGCTCTTCTTGGCCAAAATGTTAAGGATAAAATTGATATTGAAGGTTTGAAAGACTTTGATATTGATTCTCGTGGCGGCATTCGAAAATTTGGTAGACTTATCGTACCAAATATTGGTGATCTTCGTAAAGATATTTTAGAAGATTCCCATCGTTCTAAATTCACCATTCATCCCGGTAGTAGTAAAATGTACGCTGATATGAAGCGACTTTATTATTGGAATTGCTAACTTTGTTAAGTGTTGCATGACTTGCCAACTTGTCAATGCCGAACATCAAAGGCCTGATGGGTTATTGCAACCTTCAGAAATTCCAATTTGGAAGTGGGACCAAATTTCCATGGGTTTTATAGATGGCCTTCCCCGTTCTCGTTCGGGTCATGATAGCTTATGGGTGATCGTTGATAGACTTACTAAATCCGCCAATTTTATTCCCGTTCGGTGTAATCGAACCGTTCCTCTTTTGGCCAAACTCTTTATCAAAAAAATTGTTAAATTGCATAGAGTTCCTACTTCTATTGTTAGCGATCGAGATCCATTGTTTACTTGTGGATTTTGAAAGAGTCTTCAAAAAGCTTTAGGAACGAAGCTTAATTTTAGCACTGCTTATCACCCCAAGTCCGACGGACAAACCGAGCGTGTGAATCAAACTCTTGAAGATCTTCTTCGAGCTTGTGTGCTTGATTTTGGTGGAAGTTGGGAAGATCATATTTCACTTGTCGAATTTTCCTATAATAATAGCTTCCAATCTAGTATTGGTATGGCACCTTTCGAGGCACTCTACGGAAGGCCATGCCGATCTCCTTCTTGTTGGCTTGAGGCCGGTGAGAGGCTGGTTTTAGGTCCAGACTTTATTCGTGATTCCACAGAAAAGATTGAACTTATTCGACATCGGATGAAAGAAGCCCAAAGTAGACAAAAATCCTATGCCGATAATCGAAGAAGGAAATTAGAATTTTCTGTTAGAGATCTTGTTTTTATTCGTGTTTCACCTATGAAAGGTGTTGTACGTTTCAGTCGGTCAGGAAAGTTAGCGCCTCGATATATTGGGCCATTTCCTATCACTGAACGTATTGGTTCCATGGCTTATCGCCTTTCATTACCGGCTCAGTTTTCGGCCATGCATGGCGTGTTTCACGTTTCTCAATTACGGAAATACCTTCGAGATTCCGATTCTATTCTTGAGTCTGGTATTAGGGACGAAATTGAAGTTTCGCAAATTTAACTTACGAGCAGCATCCTATTCGAATTATTGCTTCAGAGGTCAAATGACTTCGAAATAAAGATGTTCCGCTTGTGAAGGTTCAATGGTTCTCAAATCCTAAGGATTGCTCTTGGGAATCCAGAGAATTCATCGAGCGAGCATATCCGGACTTGCTTACTCCTGCTCTTTGAGGTGAACTTCCTATTTCAAATTTCTTTTGTGTTAATATGCTTTTATGGTTGTTACTTTTTATTTCCATCTTATATATTGCGAGGATGCAATTTCTTTAAGGAGGGGAGTCTGAAACAACTCGCAGATTTATCGATTATATATTTAAATATTTTGTTTAAATATTTTATCATTATTCGGATATTGGTCCGAAAAGCTACTTTTTGCAAATGATCGAATTAGGACTCGAGACCACTTCCATTGAGTTCGAAATGCTGTTTACAATCTTTTTAAGTATAAACTTTGATATGTTTGGGGTTACTGGTATTTCACTAACTTTTCCCGCTTTGGACTTTGGGTTGGTTTAGCCTATTAAACCAAAGTTCCAACCCCTTCTCCTCATCTCATCATAAATTCCTACATAACTCTAGTTTTAGCATTAATGGTGAGTGGAAAGGGAAATTAAAATTCCAAGCCCAAGTTCATTAGCAAATTCAACATCCAACTCCAAAATCAAAGTAAAGAAATTGGATTCAAGCTTGTAGTTGCTTCTCTATTGACTTCAATCTTCTTCTTCATTGAATTTGAGCAAAGGTGAGATTTTTATCTCACGTTCTTGTCTATAGCTATCTTGGACTGTTGGGAATGATCTCCCATCACTTTAGCATGTACATTTGCATTTGGTTTGGATTGGATTGGCGAAAACTCCAATTTTTAGTGTTTTTGGAGATTTCCTGCACTTAGGTCACACTGCCACGAAATGCCACTTAGGAGTTAGGTCGCTAGGTCGTAGGCCGTGGGCCCCTAGGTCGTAGGTCGCAGGTCGCTCAACCTTGGAGATTTCCTGCAGTTAGGTCGTACTGCCACGAAATGCTACTTCGGAGTTAGGTCGCTAGGTCGTAGGTCGTGGGCCGCTAGGTAGTAGGTCGCAGGTCGCTCGACCTTATCCCCCTAGGTCGCTCGACCTGTTTTTGAGTCATTTCCATTTTAGTTCGCCGGACCTCATTTCATTAGGTCGCACGACCTTATTTACGTGTTCCACTAGGTCGCGTGGACCCTTAGGTCGTTGTACCTTATTTACTATAGGTCGTTGGACCTTTAACCCTCTAGGTCGCGTGACCCTATTTCCCTTAGGTCGTTAGACCTTAATACTGTTAGGTCGCGAGTTTAATTAGGTCGTTCGTCCTTAAAATGTTAGGTCGCTTGGCCTATGCTTTTGTTAGGTCGCGAGTCTCTTAAGTCACTCGCCTCTATTAGGTCGAAACCAATAGGTCGCTCGAGTGATAAACCCCTTAGGTCGCGTGTCGTTGGATCGTTCCACCTTGACCCTGCTTGAACCCGTTAGGTCGTAGGTCGCTGGACATTAGGTCGCTAGGCCTTCAACCTTAGGCCGTTCTATTTAGGTCGCTCGACTGTGCTAATGATAGGTCGTGAGCTTCTTAAGTCGCTCGATCCTATCCTCCCTTAGGTCTTCGCTAGGTCCAACCGTTTGGAAGGGGCGCTGCCCCGCACCCCGCCGGGGGCGCTGCCCTTTAGAACCCCGCGACCTGACCGGGCAGGTCGAACCCCGTAGCGGGGGTGTTGCCCCCGCACCCCCACCTTGGGGGGTTGCCACCCCCTTGCACCCCCCCTCCGTAGGGCATCTTATCTGAAAAACATTCAACAAAACTTGCTTTTTTGAGATGCTGAGTTGACCATTCTTCGAGACAAACTATCTTTGGCTTCTCGGTCGATTTTATGGTATCACGGCCTTGCGAAAAAGGCGGGATAATAACTTTAGAAATATGAAGGTTTCAATACTAGTAGTAAATATCAAAAATCTTTCAACAAAATGATTTCAACTCTATTTTCAATAACAAAGCTCTTTTCTTAAACCGTTTTCCAATCTACTAGTATATACAAACCTTTACCTCACTCGGATGAGAAATCTAATTAAACGGCTTAGTAAAACAAGTGGTATGAAACGCTTGTATTCACTTCGTTGGTTAATTCTTGGACTTGTTCGATTGAACCTCTTGTTACAATTTTCTAGTGAAGATTTACAGTTTGTTCATAAATATTTAAGTTAAGCAAGTGGTTATGGGACACGAAGATAAACTTTTATATTTACTAATTTACTGTAATAGACACTTCTCATTGATCATGACGATCATTTTATGATTTAGACTAGCAATTGTGCGATGTCTCTTTGTTTGCAAGGTTAGACTAGACCTCAGGGTGTGATTCCGACTCACACATATCTCTTTGTCCGCAAGGTTAGTCTAGACACCATTTGTGTGATTCCACTCACACATACCTTTTTGTTGCGAGGTTAGGCTAGACACCATTTGTCTGATTCCACTCACACATACCTTTTTGCTTTTTGGTTAGCCTAGACCTCATCTGGGTGATTCCGACTCACCCATATGGGGTAGCTCCCCATGGTCTTTGGACCATCATGTGATAGGCCTCTTTCCCTTTTTCTGTGATTTCTGGATTTCTTGTGTTGATTTCTGGAATGTCATTGACTTGTTATAAGTACAAGTTTAGGGTATGATGCCCTCTTTGGATCTTTGAGAAGATTCTTGTGATATCGATTTATCTCTTATTGATTGATCTTCTGTTGATCATCATTTGCATACCAATAGTAGTATGTCAGTATGGATATTTTATGTTTATGCCATATCTTTTATTTTATACCATGTCATCTGATATTTATAGCTAGACTGATCCGTTTATTATTTTCTTAAATAATACTCGGGTCAGACCGATATGTTACAGGTGCTTCTGCTTAACTTCTTCATGGGATTTGCTACTCTAACTTTTGGCTAACTATTTAGATTAGCAGTTTTTGTTGTATACACTTGAGATATAGACTCATAGTTGTATTCTTTTGTATAGCATGTGTTGCTATTATTTTGTATTATTGTGGATCTTTTTGACCACTACTCTGATGTACACTTTCATGTGTTAGTTATATATTCATATCTTCTTCCGCCTTTGTGATATGGATGTATGTGACTGATTTGTGTTATGCTTATTTCTATGTTTGTTTCCGAAGATTATTTATAGCCACCGTGTGATAAGCAATCACATGGATGGTCGCTCCTCAACAACCTTATTCTCCGTGCTAGTTGACAGCACTACACCGTAGTGTTCTTGGCTAGCGTGGGTATAGAGGTGGGGAGTCGCAACAAAATTGTGTGCATACTTGCTTTTGAAAAGAATGTGACAGCACATAGTAATTTTCCAATTTCTGTTTTATAAAATGGACCATTGATTCTCACGCGTAAAGGAAAAATGCAAGCCCTTTACAACGTGCACTATACAACTGACTTTGAAAATGATTTCATTTTTGCATTGCAAATTTATTTTTCAAAACTCGAATTAAAATTTCCATTTTAAATATTTGTTTCGACAATAATCAAATATCACAGTCGTTACACTTAAGTGGGAAGGTTATTAATCTGAAGTATAAAATTTGAATGGAAATTAAAATTGTGTAAATTTGATTTAAATTAATTAGAATTGTGTTTGAAGTTGGATAAGTTTAAAATTTCAAATGGTAATTGGGTCTAATTCAAACAGGAAATGAGATGATTTGAAATTAAAATGGGTTCAATTTATATTAGTCCAAATTGATTGGAATAATTTGGAACTGTAATTAAAGTTAAATAGGTTTAAAATCAAATGGAATTTGATTTGAATTTGGAAAGAAATTAAGATTAATTCAACTTGAATTGGGGTTAAATCAATTTCAATTGAAATTGAAGTTATTTAAATTGGAGTTTGGTCAATTTAAATGGAAGAGGAAATTTAAATTGAATTGATGAAAATGGAGATTTGGAAATTGAACAGTTTGGCTCTGGACTGTTTTCAGAATAAATTGTTTTAGTAAAAATTTATTTTTCCCAGTTATTTATTATATATACAACCTTTCTTATTAACCCGAAAACTATCTTATACTTATTTTATAACTACTTTTGGAGTTGTTTAACTATTTTGTAACTGCTTTATAAACTAATTACTGTTTTTCAACTATTTTACAAATTAATTACTATTTTACAACTATTTTGCGATAAGCTAAAAATTTCAGAAACTATTTAACTATTTTCCAACTATTTTACAAATACTTAACTATTTTACAGCTATTTCACAAACTATTAATTTTTTTGCAATGACTTATCTATTTTAAAATTTTCAAGCTATTTTATGAATTTAAGCTGGATAGAGTTCAAACTGTTTATTATTGAATATCCATTTGGGATAAGGATTAAAGTGATAATCCAATGGAATTGAAACAATTGTGATTATGTGGATAGAAATTAAAGGAAATGTAAATAGAAAGAGAAATTGATTTAATTGATAATCAATGAACATAACTACGTAGGATGTACTTATATTATTCTATTTGCATAGTGATTTGATCCAGATTCGAGCATATAATTTCGAGATAATTATATCGATCAGAGTTGGAATTTTTCACTTGATTTTCGACAATGAACCTGGATATGGATTGTTTGTTGGTTCTGGATATTCTCTATCATATTTATGGCTATGCAAGGAGAATGAAGGTTTCTGATCAAGAAACCATATCTGTGTCCGCACTAGGAAGTCGGGTGGACGATACTAGTTCGGAAGTGAAATTGTGTGATCGAGTGAGTGATCGGATTGGTATAGCGTACGGATGATAGGTGGACGTCGTACGACTTTGAATGAAATTGATATTGGAAATTTGTGGATAAGAAATGTGAAATGGTTTTTGAAATGAAAGGTATATTTTGTGAAACATGTGATGAAGTAAAGTGGAAATTGCATATTTCTGTGGTGAAAATTTACTTTATGGAAGTAAGTAAAATGGTAAGTGACTTAGAGTGATCAAATTTGAATATTTGATTTTGAATAAACAAAGTTATATGTCTTTGTTATATAAGATAAATCTACCTTTATTGAATCTATTGTCGAAAGAAAAGGATTTTGAAAGTGTTTGAAGTATAAAAGGAGTTTTATACAAGTTTGAAATAGTCCAATTTTTTTTTTAAAATTATTTATATCTATATATATAAAGGATCTTATGAGAATTTTGGAAAAAGATTTTGGGAACCTTTAGATTTGGAAAGGCTTTTGATTTTTGGGTAAAATCATTATTGGAATTTGGAAAGCCTAGTTTGAGAATTATCGATTTTGGGATAATCGATTTTGAGAAAAGGAGATTTATATGAGATTCAAACTAGGTGTATGATTTGGAAGATACTATATGTGTATAGTATAATGTGTTTTGATAATGGTTCTGGGGTAAAAGGCGCTCCCTTGAAGTGAACTTCTCAGGAGTACCACAAGGTGGTACTACCTTGAACCCTAAGGGGGGTTGTAACGACTCGTAAACTTTCGACAGTTAAGATTGTTAATTTAATAAGGTTTTTGAAATTTAATATTGAAGAAAATTTAAAAAAATTTGAATTATTGATAAAAGTTGTGTTGTAATAACGAAAATAACTAAGAGGAATCACACAAAGTTAATTTAAGTTAATAATTAATGAACTTGAATGAAATTCTAATTAAATAAAATAATTTAAATGTATGACTTGGTTATAAGTGGAATATGAAAAAGCAAATGTAATTAGTGAATTAAGGTATGGAATAATGTAACGACCCGTAAATTTTGACAATTAAAATTGTTAGTTAAGTAAGATTTTATAAATAAATTTAGTAGAAATATAGAGGTGATAAATTACCATTGGAATGAACGCTAAATTAAAATATAGCAATGGTAATTAAAACATATTTATAGTAATTTGAATAAGTTCAAATGAATTAAGTAGTGAAAAGATTCTTACCTGGATATAAATTGAATATGAGAAATTTAAGGAAAGTATTAAATTGATTTAATGTGATAAAAGATTGTTGACAGTAATTGGAACAAATTAGGGAATTGGGTTAATGAAAGTTGATAATCTATAAACTTGAATGAACATTTCAATTTAATAAATTTATTCAAATGTAGGACTTAGTAATAAGTGTAGATTTATGGGTATGATAATAAATCAGTATAAATTGCCTAATTAAGTGGTCAATAAATTTATTTGGAAATCAAACTCATTTAAATGGTAAGAAATTTTAATGTGTTATTGATATAAATGAAACTTTAATGATTATTAATATAGTAACGGAAGTGGAAATGGAAATTAATAGGAACGTATTTTAAGGTAGTAATAGCGTGTAGATTTATGAAATGGAGTTCATGCAAATAAGTGGAATTGAATTTTTCGTTACTATGAATTTAAAGGAATATGTGATAATTGGATAGAATCAATATAAGACAATAAATGCAATGATTTTGGGTTAATGATGAAGTGTGAATAGGGAAATGATTGTTATAGTAATTGAATGGAATTCCAATTTGTTGGAATAGAGTAAACGTATACTTGGTAATAAATTTATTATAGGAAAACGAAATTGAAATATTGAATTAATTAATGTATATATATAAAATAAATGGTGATTATTGAATTGGAAACCATTGCAATAAATCTAAAAGAAATGTTACATTAATATAAATTTGGGAAACATTAAGGGTAATAGTTATGGACCAAATATAATTATACCGTAGGAAGGAATTTATCGAATAATAATTGGTTAGATAAAAAGGATTTAAGCAAATGAAGCTAATTTATTCGGATAAATTTTATTTATTAAGTTTATTGTGAGTGTAATTAATTACTACGCTATTCGGAATTGAGACGGGAATTGGTTTAAAGAATTATAAATAAATAAGTAATACAAGATGATAAAATTTATGAATTATAGAATTTGAATTTTAAATAGTGAAGTTAATCTATTTAATTTATAATAATTGGATTTATTACCAATAAATGAAATCAAATATTTAATTATTACGGTAAAGTAAAAATTTAGTTGAAATTGGGAAATATTTATGTAATAATTTTAAATCCAATGGTAAACCCTTCTATTTAAAATTATGAATGGAATAGTTATGGGTTAATTCAACTTAATGGAAATTTTGGGAAATCTATCTATAATTTTGAATTTTATCAAATTGAAGACCTTTAATAAATTGACATTTAAAAGTTATTAAATCATTGTAAATGATTGAAAATTATAAAGTGATAAAGATTGCAAATTTCAGAATTTTAACGCGAAATTTGATTTAATTAATTTATTTTAAATTTATTTAATTAATGGAAAATAGCCATTTTCGCCACTGACTCGGATTTCGACGAAACCAGTTTCATTGGATCTGTATCAGTGAATTATAGTAGGATTTCAAGTTTCGTAGCGATCGGACTTGTCGTTTGATCGTACGAACGCGAAACGCCTTGAAATCGATTTAATTGAAATCAATTCGAAAATATTGATTTCAGCATAACTTGTTCATACGATTGAATTTGGACTTGAAACCTTTTCGATTGCGTTTAAAATATTTTAAGACATCTATTTTGATATATGGGATGATCCATTTTCATTCCGGAGCCGAAATGATTTTTCGGGGTATTTTGGTCATTTCAAACAAATTTGACTTTAACAGTAACCTACGAAAATGATGAAATTGGGCTTCGAAACCAGTACCATTGCGTTCAAAAGGCCTTTTTACATTAGGTTAGCCTGTAGGCATATTTAAAACGGAGTTCGGGCTGTTTTCGGACCTATATATAAATACGGCTCACAAAACGAAAATTATATTATTAAATTAATTCCTAAACCCTAATAGCCTCCAACCGCCATCTCTATTTTGATGGCCGAGAATTTGCAACCTTCAAACCCTTATTTCACTCGAACCCTTCAATAATTCATGTTGGCATCAAATGAGAAAATGTAGCTCTCGATGTCTTCTTCAGATCCATACGGTTACCTTGCATCGAAGGTGTCGGAGTTTACAGATTTTGGCCGTGGAAGTTCCGGGTTCGAGCTCGGCCTAATGGCCATAGGGGGGGCGAGCGTGGCATGGTGGTGCGTGTGGGTGGCGGTTTGACGTGATGGAGAAGAGGAAGTCGACTGATTTGATCGAAGTACTTCGAAGTTGGCGTTCGGTTCGACAGCTGTATTAGGGTTTCATTGCTTTCCTGTTTCACGCATGCGTGATTGGGAATAGTGCGTGGTGAGTGGACGACGTGGATGAGCTTGTGGGAGAAGGTGTTTTCTTTCGTTTATTTTATTTAATTAAAATTTTAATTTCAATAAGTTCTAACGTGAATAATTCTCACATACGAACTCCGTTTCACGTGTGATTTTTTTGTTAGGATCGTAATAAAATTCCAGACTTGATGACGCTGGTTTGGATGAATTCTGAGAACGTCGAATTTTTGGATTTAAATCGGATTTAAATTCGATTTAAATCCCAAAGGTGAGTGTTTAACCCACTCACAACTTCTAACATTTCTTATGTTTTTTAAATTGATTTATGATGTGTTTAGAAATTTATTTATGGCTGTTTGGCATATATTTCATCATTATCTCAGTTAAATTTGCATTCATATGATTTACTTGTTATTTAATTCATTTTTGCAAATAAACTGCCAGTTAAATTTTAGTTAAATTTATTATTGCATATAAACTGCTAGTTAAATTTATTTATTTTTGCATATGAACTACAGTTAAACAGTTATTTAATTTATTATTGAAAAATTAACTATCAAATATATTATTATTTATTGATGTGATTGTTTGAATTGGATGATAAATTGATAAATGTTGATGATTGATATGATGGATGAATGGATGATGTATTTATATTGTATAAACTACAAGTTAGTATGCATTTTCATTTCGTTCGGGATTGCGGTTTGAAATGATATACAACCGCATTTTTTATTTTTAATTGCGTATTGAAATGATAAATATCCGTATCACTTGACCATAAGAAAGAAAATTATATATAGGCACCGCAGTATATATATAAAATTATTTTTGAAATGATTTTTATGGTTTCGGAATGAATACGGATTAACAAATATTAAATTTTGATATATATATATGTATATATATATAGGAAAAATTCTTGAATTTAGCTATTTTATAAATTTGTTTCGAATTTTAAAATAAGCTAAATAATGAAGTTGATTTCGTTTATATAATATGGTTAAGAATATATTTGAAATTCTATTATATGTAGAGTTTATAATAACTCAAATAAAAGTAAGGTTGAAGACAAATGTGAAAATGATTTTAATTAATGTATCTAAGAATTTTCCTCGAAAAATTTGTTTTGAAATGTAAATGAATTAAGATTTAAAGTTATGATCTTATAACTTGATTTTTGAGTAGAGGATTTAAATGAATATCAAATTTATTTAAAGAATATTACTAAGTTAACCCTTCTCTCTACAACATTAAAGGAACAACTGAAAATAAAACAAGACTTCATGATGGAACATCCACTTGATATACAAGCTTCTGATGAGGAGAGGAATCTGCACAAGGAACTTAAAATTGCCCTAACCCTGGAAGCAAGCATGAAGATGCAGCAGTTACATAAAAGATGGCTTGATGAAGGGAATAAGAATACTAAGTTCTTTCATGAATCTCTTAAGGTTAAGCAAGCTCGAGAAAATATTTTTAGAATCACTAATGAATAGGGAACCCTATTTTCTAGTCCAGACACTGTTGATCATGCTTTTATCCAACACTTCATCAACTTGTATGGTAGTACAAATGGTTTCTTCCCTGATTTGGATAAAATATCTTCTCTTGATCTTCCTAGCATTTCTTCTCAAGAAGCTTCTTCTCTAATTATGCCTGTAACTAATGAAGAAATTAAAGCTACCCTCTTCTCCATGAATAAGTTATCTTGTTCGGGACCTGATGGCCTGAATGTTAATTTTTTTATCACCACTTGGAGTTTGATTGGTGGTGATTTTTGTCAAGCTATCCACAACTTTTTCAACAAATGTAAAATGCTAGGGGAAGTGAATTGCACTAACATTGCTCTCATACCCAAAGTGTCCCCTCCGACATGTGTCACTTCCTTCAGGCCCATTTCTTGCTGTAATGTCCTCTACAAGTGTATCTCTAAAATTCTAGCTTCACGCTTAGTCAAAGTCTTGCCCACTGTTATATCTATGAATCAATCTGCATTTTTGCCTTCAAGAGACATAATTGACAATGTTCTCCTTGCTCAGGAATTACTTAAAGGCTATGGTAGAAGTAATAACACCCCTGCTGCTGCAATTAAAATAGACATCTCTAAAGCCTATGACACCATTCATTGGGACTCTATAGTTAGAATAATGGCAGTGATGGGATTTCCTAAAACTTTTGTGTCATGGATTTATGTGTACATTTCTACTCCCTCATTCTCAATTGTTTTAAATGGCAGACCAGTTGGATACTTCAGAGGTAGTAAAGGAATTCGTCAAGGAGATCCAATTTCATCATATTTATTTCTGATGGTCATGGAGGTGTTAACTGTTATTTTGCAGGCCAGCTATAATCAAAAGACCATCAAGTATCACCCAAAGTGTTCTCTTCAACAAATTACTTCTATAATGTTTGCAAATGACGTCATGGTATTTACCAAACCAGAGAAATCCTCCTTGGATGGTATTATGACAGCATTGCAGGCCTTCCACTGTATGACTGGGCTCACCATTAACCAATTCAAATCGTCTCTGCTTGTTTCTGGAGTTAGTGATTTGCAAGCTACTGCACTGCAACAACATTCTGGATTATCTTGTATGGTAAATGACATGAAGTACCTTGGACTTCCTTTAATTTCCAAAAGGATATCAAAAGCTGACTGTTTACCTCTTTACTTCAAAATTTCTTCGGTGATGTCTGCTTGGAATAATAGGAATTTGACTCAAAGTGGAAGGCTTGTTTTAATAAAATTTGTTGTCTTTTCCTCCATTTTTACTGGGCTCGTACCCTAATCCTTCCAAAGAAACTATTGCATATGCTTAGGTCTGCCATGATCAGATATTTTTGGACTGGCAGTATACATAACAGAAAATTAGTGCCTTGTTCCTTTTCTAAAATTGAGTCACCCCTGAGATTGGGAGGGCTTGGTGTCTTTGATGTTAGGAAATGGAACATAGCTGCTATGAGTAAACATTTTAATGCACTTATCAACAAAAGGGGTAGCTTATGGGTTGACTGGTCATGGCAATATAATATAAAGAACAAGTACTTCTGGAGCATGGATATTCCTCAAGTATGCAGTTAGACATGGAGAAGTTTATTAAATCTGAGAGTTGTTTTCCTTCCCATGATACAGTATCCCATCAATG
Organism: Allium cepa; assembly: GCA_030765085.1. NCBI lineage: Eukaryota > Viridiplantae > Streptophyta > Magnoliopsida > Asparagales > Amaryllidaceae > Allium > Allium cepa. The sequence goes on from CM060946.1 coordinate 179,623,399, forward strand.
CTAGCAATGTTGTTAGCTTTTGGCATGATCCATGGATTAGTAATGGTCAAATTCTTTCCAACATTTGTGATCAATATCAAATGATACAATCTGCTATCCACTATCATGCTAAAGTGAAGGACTTTCTGCATTATAATCAAATTCAGTTGCCATACAACAGTAATCAGGTGATTAGGCAACTGTGGAGAGAAATTCAGCAAAAAACATTTAGTACAAACCAGGATGATACTGTTACTTGGCTTAACAAGATTCATACTGTTGCGGCAGTTTACAATTATGTTAGTTCCAGTGTGTCTCTGCCTGCTTCCAAATGGATAGCTGTTCTTTGGTCAGCTGATTCTTGCCCTAAGGACAATTTAATGATGTGGAAAGTCATCAACCAAGCTTTAGTTACCAGATGTTTGTTGAATAGTTATGGAATGACATGCTATGCTGAGTGTATTTTCTGTAATCAAGATGTTGAAACTACTGAGCATCTGTTTTTTGCTTGTCCTGCCCTTCAATACTTGATGGATAAGATAAGAATCATAACTGGTTTTAATTTTACTTGTTCAACATCAAGAATTCAATGGAGTTTAATCTATAAAGCAACAAAGTGGAGAAATGTGCAGGGCAGAGTTCTAGCAGTTTGCTTGAAAGTGTGTATGTCTGTTATTTGGAGGGAGAGAAATGCCATAATCTTTGATAAAGTTAAAAGAAATGATGATCTTGTTTGGGTTGAAGTAAAAAACAGAACTTATTGGCAACTGCAAAACAGTGCAAGTGTTTTTCATCAAACCCTGATTGATGCCTGGACTTGAATTGCTTTTCATCCTTGCATTTTCATTGTATTTTCCTGTTTTTTTTATTTTTCTCTTTCTTATGTACTTTTTTATTGTTCTTTGCAATAAAACTGGTAGGGGCCCAGTTAACCCCGCTGGCTATGCCAAAAAAAAATTAAAAGAGTATCATGTTATTGAAGTTTAAGGGTTTTACCTGAATAATATTTGTTTAGTAAGTAAATATTTCAAATTTAAATAATAGGAATAGGATTTGATATATATTAAATTTTCAAAGAACCATTTTGAAATAGTGGAATATTTAAAGATTGAAATATATGAACTATAAAGTTTTGAAATATAGAATATTTAAGCTTTGAAATATATGGGAATTAAATTGGTTTACTTGAAGGTTTAAATTGATATTGGGAATTTACTGTGAAATTTGAGGAAGCTGTTTATTTTATAAAGTAATATAATATTTGAACCATTAAGTATTAAAAGTTATGTTTCAAAGCTATGGTTTCAAGGTATATATATTTGAAATTATTATGGTTTTGGAAAAAGGATATTTATAAAATAAATGATATCATATTGATTTGGGTTAGAAATATAAACGATATCGTATTTATATGGTTTGAAAGAGATATTATATTATGATTTTAAAGTATAAATTGTTTTGAAATAACCGCGGTGTTATAATAACGTTTGGTTGTTGAAGAGTCCGGGATCGGAAGTTGTCATACTCTCTGCCAACTCCGAAAAACACTTTAACAACCGTGTATGTGGTGGAGATTCCAGAATGAAGTAGGATGGTGGCGGCGTTACCTTTGAGGTCAATACGTGGACCCATCTCCCATGAGTTGGCATAAGGTGGCTAAAACATGAGCGATTCTCGGGTCAAGGGGGTTAGCGCCCTTTATCGGATACACCTCTTCGATACTATAATCTGATTTTGGATTGATTCGGTGGTCACTTTTGATTTTTGATCATAGGGGGGAGTTTGTCCGAGGTGGGCGGTAGTAGCAGCTACGCGTTACCACCAACCCGGATGCGTAATTGGTATATCTACCTTGGCATTGCCTAGTTGTGTCATGTCACCTACCCTATCACGCCTTGTACAAGTTTCTATTTGTGCCATACCTATGGAGTATCCTCTGGTAGCCTCCCGATCAGGAGGTAATACGGTACTATATAGACTATTGGCATTATTTGTGTTAAGGGCTATATGGGTAACCTCTTAACGCTATTTAAAAGTAAGTTTATTTTACAATTAGACAGTATTATAATAGCGAAATATATTACATAGTAAATAGTTCAACAGATCCTTAAGAGATGTGAATCCCGAGCATCTTTTGAGTTACTGCACTCATATTTATTTCTGTTGATTTAACTTATATAAGATCTTTTAGTTCTGACTCGAGTGTTTTGTCTTTTCAATTCGCTCGGGTCAGTCCGAACGTTTCAGGATCGAAGACTTTAGCTCTGGAGGACGAAGACGAAGATTTCTATTATTATTATTTATTATATTCCACGACACTCATATTGTTCCACTGCATTGTTATATATTATGTGTAACTCTGATATATGTTATATAAGTATAATTGAATATTTTTAAAACAACTTTATAAATTGTATATTTGATTATTATATTTTATCCTTCCGTTGTGAGATTTTGTTTTGTTTTTTTTCTCTTCAGTTTTTCTGATTTACCCCATAACAATCCGCCCTTTCGTATGGTTTGAATTGGCACGTGTGTCGATTTAAAGCGTGTGAAAAGGCGGGACGTTACAAGTTGGCATCAGAGCTTTGGTTTAGCGATAAACCTTAGCTTTGTAGGGTCTGACTCTTTACTAATAGGGTAGTAATACCATATGGGAGTCGCTTAGTGTGTGTGTGTCTATATATATATATATATATATATATATATATAGATAGATATATATATATATGAGAGAGCGTGTTTGTTAGTGTTATAAAAAGGTTTTAATATTGTGTTAATATGTTCCGTTTTGTATTTATAAATTCTGGTTGATGCATGGGACGCTGTGACATCAATAGGGATTTCTAAACACTTAATAGGACAGACCGACATAATATTTGTTTTAATATAGGTGAATGAAATAATTTTACCTATTATATTTTCTATATATATAAAGGAATTTTTTTAATAAAGATATATACTTGGTTGCTATATATTGGATGTAAGTAATGATATATAAATAATAGTTGAAATAAAGTTGTAAATAAAATAAATGAAAATTGGGAATTTAGGACTTAAGTTCCGAGGTTTGAAAATTTATTTTAAATGATTTTGGAATATATTAATAATAGTATTTAGAAATATTTTCTGATATAAATATTTCAATATAATTTGGAAGTATGGTTTTAAAGAAATTCTGGAAAGAAATAAGTTGTACTTCCCTCTCTGTCGTTGGAAAATAATTTCGGTGATGAGTGCACGCATCATCGACTTTCATTTTCGAGTTTCGAAGTGGGAAGGCCACTATAGTAGTTTTAATACAGATTTAATTCTGATAAACAGAAGTAAATTTTTTAATTTGTTTTAAATATAGGATATATATGAGTTGTAAGTATATTTATCTATTATTTTAAAATAATTTGAAATTAAACCCGGTATTTAATTCTTAAGTTCCATTTATTAATAGTTTAATTAATGTAGTGAAACAGATAACTAATGATTGAAACTCTAAATAAAATAAGAGATTTAATGCTAGGTTATTAATTGTATTAAAGGAAATTTGAAATTTGTAACATATGAAACAAAGAGTAATATTATTGAACATTAAATTTAATTAAAGGATGAGATAAAACTTGTATAAGTTCATTTGCATTTTCTTTAACATGTAAAACTTACCAAATATAAAAAGTTGAAATGTTTAATCAGAAATTTAATGGAAATTGTACAAGTAAAAGTAGGTAATGAAGTATTCAATGAATTTGCTATTATAAATGAGAATTTAATGTTATAAACTTAAGTTATAATTGAAATTTTACTATAAGAAAATCTAATTAAAGGTAAGTATTACAAATAGATGATTATAAACTTAAGTATAATTGAATGCTACTAATTAAATATAATGGAAGGTAGGTATTGTAAGTAAGCAATTATAAACATAAGTGAATAGGTGAAGTTAATTTTGAATAAAATAAGAATAAAAGATGAATGCTGGAAAAGAGAAATTTTAACTATAAACATAGGTTAATAAATTTACCTACTAAGAAATTCGGTTGAATATGAGTAAAATAAATAAATGAATAAAAAGAGAAATTAAAAAAAAATGTATGAATGAGATTAATAAGGATGAACAAAATTTGTTATTTGTTTTGGTTTATGGTTGATTGGGCAGGGATACTTCAAAATTGGTTGGATGAATGAATAATCTATTTAGCTTCATCAAGGACTGTTGTGTAAATGGTGCGCTTAATAGTTATTTTCATCCTGTACAATTTGAAGCTTTGAACCCGAACAACTATTTGTTTGTTGTATGAGTGAATGATTGATTCGTGTTGATTTTATGTGATGGTTGGATGCTTTGTTGCCAGTGATTGATATTTGTGTGGATTTGTTTGTTATTAATTAAAACAACTTAAATATTTCATTTTATAAAATTATTAACTCTTTTGGATTTTATAAGCGAAATACAGGTTACGGAAGCAATTGCTACTGCATTTGGTTCCATAATATAAGCGTTATTGCCCGACAAATAGGTACGTTTTCAGATTATGGTATAGCGCTATTATATTATTTTCCCGAGTGGGGATACATATTATTTTGAAAAATATATGTTGTATATTGTATTATTGATATTATATTTTCTCCCGAGCCTCCCCGTACAAAGGAGACTCTGCTAAAATTTTCCGTAAATTTTGGACTTAGAAAATTTTGAAAAATAATGTTTTCCAAACTGTGTTAATTTGAGTATAAAAAGATTTAATGGTTATAAATTGGTATATTTTATCTAAATTAAAAAAATTTGTAAATTTATTTGTTTATAAATTTAATATTTAATATGATACATTGATTGCGTAATTCTTCTTTTCCATCGTTTTCCTTTTTGAGGATGAAAAGTTTTGAGTGGGGGAGAGTGTAATGAACCGTAAATTTCAACATTAAAATTCTTAGTTAAGTAAGATTTTGTAAGTAAATTTAGTAGAAATATAGAGGTGATAAATTAATATTGGAATGAACGCTAAATTAAAATATAGCAATGGTAATTAAAACCTATTTATAGTAATTTGAATAAGTTTAAATGAATTAAGTAGTGAAAAGATTCTTACCTGGATATAAATTGAATATGAGAAATTTAAGGAAAGTATTAAATTGATTTAATGTAATAAAAGATTGTTGACAGTAATTGGAACAAATTAGGGAATTAGGTTAATGCAAGTTTATAATTTATAAACTTGAATGAACATGTCAATTTGATAAATTTATTCAAATGTAGGACTTAGTTATAAGTGTAGATTTATGGGTATGATAATAAATCGGTATGAATTGCCTAATTAAGTGGTCAATAAATTTATTTGGAAATCAAACTCATTTAAATGGTAAGAAATTTTAATGTGTTATTAATATAAAACGAAACTTTAATGATTATTAATATAGTAACGGAAATGGAAATGGAAATTAATAGGAATGTATTTTAAGATAGTAATTGCGTGTAGATTTATGAAATGGAGTTAATACAAATAAGTGGAATTGAATTTTTCGTTACTATGAATTTAAAGGAATATGTGGTAATTGGATAGAATCAATATAAGACAATAAATGCAATGATTGTGGGTTAATAATAAAATGTGAATAGGGAAATGATTGTTATAGTGATCGAATGGAATTCCAATTTGTTGGAATAGAGTAAATGTATACTTGGTAATAAATTTATTATAGGAAAACGGAATTGAAATATTCAATTAATTAATGTATATATATATAAAATAAATGGTGATTATTGAATTGGAAACCATTGCAATAAACCTAAAAGAAATGTTACATTAATATAATTTGGGAAACATTAAGGGTAATAGTTATGGACTAAATATAATTATACCATAGGAAGGAATTTATCGAATAATAATTGGTTAGATAAAAAGGATTTAAGCAAATTTATTTGGATAAATTTTATTTATTGAGTTTATTGTGAATGTAATTAATTACTATGCTATTTGGAATTGAGACGGGAATTGGTTTAAAGAATTATAAATAAATAAGTAATACAAGATGACAAAATTTATGAATTATAGAATTTGAATTTTAAATAGTGAAGTTAATCTATTTAATTTATAATAATTGGATTTATTGCCAATGAATGAAATCAAATATTTAATTATTACGGTAAAGTAATTAGTTGAAATTAGGAAATATTTATGTAATAATTTTAAATCCAATGGTAAACCCTTCTATTTGAAATTATCAATGGAATAGTGATGGGTTAATTCAATTTAATGGAAATTTTGGGAAATTTATCTATAATTTTGAATTTTATGAAATTGATGATTTAAATTGATTAATCTTTAATAAATTGACATTTAAAAATTGTTAAATCATTGTAAATGTTTGAAAATTATAAAGTGATAAAGATTGCAAATTTCAGAATTTTAACACGAAATTTGATTTAATTAATTTATTTTAAATTTACTTAATAATGGAAAAATAGTCATTTTGGCCACTGACTCGGATTTCGACGAAACTAGTTTCATCGGATCCGTAACGGTGAATATTGTAGGGTTTCAAGTTTCGTAGCGGTCGGACTTGTCGTTTGATCTACGAACGCGAAACGCCTTGAAATCGATTTAATTGAAATTAATTGAAATCAATTTGAAAATATTGATTTCAGCATAACTTCTTCATACGATTGAATTTGGACTTGAAACTTTTTCCATTGCGTTTAAAATATTTTAAAACATTTATTTTGATATATGGGATGATCCATTTTCATTCCGGAGCCGAAACGTGATTTCGAGGCATTTTGGTGATTTCAAACAAATTTGACTTTAATAGTAACCTACGAAAATGATGGAATTGGGCTTCAAAACTAGTACTATTGCGTTCAAAATGCCTTTTTACATTAGGTTAGCCCGTCGGCACGTTTAAAACGGAGTTTGGGTTGTTTTCGAACCTATCTATAAATACGGCTCGCAAAACGAAAATTATATTATTAAATTAATTCCTAAACCCTAATAGCCTCCAGCCGCCATCTCTATTTCGATGGCCGAGAATTTGCAACCTTCAAACCCTTAATTCACTCGATCCCTTCAACAATTCGTGTTGGCATCAAAAGAGAAAACGTAGCTCTCGACGTGTTCTTCAGATCCATACGGTTACCTCGCATAGAAGGTGTTGGAGTTTACAAATTTTGGCCGTGGAAGTTGCGGGTTCGAGCTCGGCCTGATGGCCATGGGGAGGGGGGCGAGCGTGGCGTGGTGGTGCGTGTGGGGGGAGATTTGACGTGATGGAGAGGGGAAGTCGACTGATTTGATCGAAGTGCGTCAAAGTTGGCGTTTTGGTTCGGCGGGTGTATTAAGGTTTCATTGCTTTCGTGTTTCACGTGTGCGCAACTGGGAATAGTGCGTAGGTGAGATGATGACGTGGATGAGCTTGTGGGAGAAGGTGTTTTCTTTTGTTTATTTTATTTATTTAAATTTTTGATTCAATATGTTCTAACGTGAATAAATCTCACATACGAACTCCGTTTCACGCGTGATTTTTTTTATTAGAATAAAATTCCAGACTTGATGACGCTAGTTTGGACGAATTATGAGACCGTCGAATTTTTGGATTTAAATCGGATTTAAATTCGATTTAAATCCCAAGGGTGAGTGTTTTAACCCACTCACAACTTCTAAAATTTCTTATGTTTGTTAAATTGATTTATGATGTTTTTAGAAATTTATTTATAGCTGTTTGGCATATATTTCATCATTATCTCAGTTAAATTTGCATTAATATAATTTACTTGTTATTTAATTCATTTTTGCATATAAAATGCCAGTCAAATTTTAGTTAAATTTATTATTGCATATAAACTGCTAGTTAAATTTATTTATTTTTGCATATGAAATACAGTTAAATAGTTATTTAATTTATTATTGAAAAATTAACTGTCAAATATATTATTATTTATTGATGTGATTGTTTGAATTGGATGATAAACTGGCAAATGTTGATGATTGATATGACGGATGAATGGATGATATATTTATATTGTATAAACTGCAAGTTATTATGCATTTTCATTTCATTCGGGATTGCGGTTTGAAATGATATACAACCGCATTTTTTATTTTTAAATTGCGGATTGAAATGATAAATATCCGTATCACTTGACCATAGGATAGAAAATTATATACAAGCACGCGGTATATGTATATATGAAATTATTTTTGAAATGATTTTTATGGTTTTGGAATGAATACGGATTAACAAATATTAAATTTTGATATATATAGAGTAAAAATTCTTGAATTTAGCTATGTATAAATTTGTTTCGAATTTTAAAATAAGCTAAATAATGAAGTTTATTTCGTTTATATAATATGGTTAAGAATATATTTGAAATTCTATTGTATGTAGAGTTTATAATAACTCAAAGAAAAGTAAGGTTGAAGATAAATGTGAATATGATTTGAATTAATGTGTCTAAGAATTTTCCTCGAAAAATTTGTTTTGAAATGTAAATGAATTAAGATTTAAAGGGTATGATCTTATAACTTGATTTTGAGTAGAGGATTTAAACGAATATCAAATTTATTTAAATAATATTATCAAGTTAATTTAATTAAAAGAATATTCTGTTATTGAAGTTTAAGGGTTTTACCTGAATAATATTTGTTTAGTAAGTAAATATTTCAAAATTAAATAATAGGAATTGGATTTAATATATATTAAGTTTTCAAAGAATCCATTTTGAAATAGTGGAATATTTAAAGATTGAAATGTATGAACTATAAAGTTTTGAAATATAAAATATTTAAGCTTTGAAATATATGGGAATTAAATTGGTTTACTTGAAGGTTCAAATTGATATTGGGAATTTATTGTGAAATTTGAAGAAGCTGTTTATTTTATAAAGTAATAAAGTATTTGAACCATTAAGTATTAAAAGTTATGTTTCAAAGCTATGGTTTCAAGGTATATATTTGAAATTATTATGATTTTGGAAAAGGGATATTTTTGTAAAATAAATGATATCATATTGATTTGGGTTTTGAAAATATAAATGATATCGTATTTATATGGTTTGAAAGAGATATTATATTTTGGTTTTAAAGTATAAATTGTTTTGAAATAACCGCGGTGTTATAATAATGTTTGGTTGTTGAAGAGTCCGGGATCGGAAGTTGTCATACTCTCTGCCAACTCCGAAAACCACTTTAACAACCGTGTACGTGGTGGAGATTCCAGAATGAAGTAGGAGGGTGGCGGCGTTTCCTTTGAGGTAAATACGTGGACCCAACTCCTGTGAGTTGGCATAAGGTGGCTAAAACAGGAGTGATTCTCGGACCAAGGGGGTTAGCGCCCTTTATCGGATACTCCTCTTCGATACTATACTCTAACTTTGGGTTGATTCGGTGGCCACTTTTGATTTTTGTTCTTAGGGGGGAGTTTGTCCGAGGCAGGTGGTAGTAGCAGCTATGCGTTACCACCAACCCGTATGCGTAATTGGTATATCTACCCTGGCATTGCCTAGTTGTGCCGTGTCACCTACCCTATCGCGCCTTGTACGAGTTTCTATTTGTGTCGTACCTATAGAGTATCCTCTGGTAGCCTCCCGATCAGGAGGTATTACGGTACTGTATAGACTATTGGCATTATTTGTGCTAAGGGCTATATTGTGACGACCCGTATTCCACGTGTCGATTAAATCGTAAAAATAATTGCATTAAGTTGATTTGTATTGCTTGAGTCGTTTTGAACCTAAGTGGTAGGGTTTACGACTTAAGGGTTAGAACGACATAGTAGTTAGCGGCTTAGAGGTTGGCCGACTCATGATAGTTGCCGACTTAAGATATGACCGATCTAAGGGATTGACCGAGTTAAGGAGCTGGCGACTTAGGAGTTAACGAGTTGGAGCGATCTACAGGTTGGACCGACCTATAGGATTGGACGACTTAGCGGGATAGTGGTATAGGAGATAGGTCGGTGAAGCGACCTTAGGGAGTTAGGTCGTAAGCGACCTATGATAAGTCACTATGTCTAGTAGGTCGGCTGTCCCGTGTTTAGTTAGGCCGTTATAGGTGTTAAGTGTTAAGTCGCTCAAGGCTTATGCTGTTAGGTCGACATCTCTGTGAGAACGGTAGGTTGGCTATGCCGAGTTAGGATAGGTCGTATGCAACCTAAGGTTGGTTCTGTATGTTGAGTCATTGGTTAGTTGGGTCGTAGGTCGGTTAGGAGTTAGGTCGGCATCCCTGATGAGTCGTTGAGTCGGCCTTGGGGTTAAGTCATAGGAAGATGAGTCGTATGATCAAGTTAAGGATAGGTCATAAACGACCTATGATGAGTCGGTATGATTAGCTAGGTGGCCCTGTGATTAGTTAGGTCGATGAGTCGTGTGGGGTTGTTAAGTCGTAAGTCGAGAGCTAGGTCCAGGCGACTTAGTGTTGAGCTGTGATTAGTTAGGTCGGCGGCGACCTAAGTTAGGTCGGGGAGATTCTTAGGTCGGCAACGACCTAAGACCGAGCGAGTTAGGCCTGACCAAGTTAAGGGTGATTTCAGCCTATAAATATGCGACCATTTCTTCACTTTTTGGCACCGGTTTTTGAAGCGACGAAGTGCTGCCATTTTTAGAGCTCGACTACAATATTTCTTTATCTTCTTTTCTCCAGTCCAATCTAGTTCTAACATCTATACAAGATCGAAGATCAAGATCGAAGATCGAAGAGCCAAAGTTGAAGATCTTCATCCGACGAAGCTAGATTTCACCATTTCAAGCGAGATTTCAACAAATCGAGCTTGAATCTTTGCTGTCCAGATCTGAAGTTGATAGTTTTTGAAGTGTTTGGGTGATTTGGTGAGTGGTGGTTATCTCTCACGCGGACCCAAAGGAGTATATTGGATTGGTGGTTTGTTGGAGTGTTGTAGATAGTGATTTCATACATTTTCCTTAGATCCAAGTGTAGATCCATTACTTATGAAGATGTTTACTTATGCAAGTTCATTCATCAAGTTGTAGAGACAAAACCCATGATTTATATTTGTTAGATCTATGCTAGAAACCCATGATTCATGTATGTTATATCTATGCTCATTTATTTACGAAATTGCCATTTTGGTTATAAATGCCTACTTAGACCATATTTGATTACTTGATTGCTTAAGCTAATGATTGATTTGATTGATTGCTATGTATGTTAGTTGATTGATAGTTAGATCTAGACAAGATGGTCGAAGATGATTCAAAAGTTAAGTGGAAAGGCTCTTGAATGGTGAAAGCTGCTTGTGGCATATGAAGCGGATGTTGAAGCTCATATGTATGGATTAGATGATGTTGAAATGGACTTTACCATAATGCGAGGAGGCAAAGTATGGTATTAAGATGGACTTTGCCATGATGCGAGGAGGCAAAGCATGATGATGAGATGGGACGGGTCATGATGACGTTCCAAGCACGGGCTGCGACGACGTGCGAAGCTATGTTGATAACTCGGTGATGCGATCCGGGTTGATGATAATGGTTAGCTTAAGAGGCGCTTGAGCTAGTATGAGAATAGTCGTCAAGGAGGATGACAAGGATGCTGAGATCTCATCGTTGTTGAAGGTTCTAGCATGCTCAAAGCAAGAGTACGTTGGAACGGGCTGCGACGACGTTCCAAGCACGGGCTGCGACGACGTGCTAGTACTCTGGGTAGTTGTGAAAATTCCTAGGCACGGGCTGCGACGACGTGCGGAGTTATGTCTAGAACCGGGGTTACCATTAGCTCTTGACAGATGATCATTCAACTAACGGTGAAATCAAGGCAATGATAACAATGATAACAGTGATAGCCAGAGTCATGGATGATTGGACGTTTGATTGTATCATCATTCGATCTCAAGAGCGGTGTTTTCTGGGTGCTTATCTAATCTTGGTTTAGGCCTTGGGGGTTTGTATTTGGAAAACATCGACCTTAACTCGAGTGATTATTGCTTTACTTTAATTGCTTGCTATGTTATGCTTGCTTCTCCTTAATGTGTGTCTGGGGGCTATCACTGTAGAACGAGGTGGAGTGGGATGGTTTGGTTCCTATTCCTTTTATCCCTTATGCCCCTTTTGGTATGTTTGATAGTTGATTTACTGCTCACTAAGACTTTGTCTGACTCAAGGTTTCATGTCTCCTCTTATTACCTTAGGCTGTTCATCCATGTTGGGATGGGCAGACTAGGTAGCAGGTGACAGGTGCTGTTCTAGGAGATCTACGTTGATGATGACGAAGACGAGCAGGAGGCTTTTGCATATTATTTCATATTATATGTATTGGGTGTTCCGCTGCTGTATTTGTTAGAGTGTTATGTAGTGAGGCTTTGATGTATGGATGATTCATATGTTTGTATAAAGCTATTATGATTAGATGATGATATTCTGTTCTATGGGGGCTTCACTATATTCTATTTCTCTATTGTATTTTATCCATGCGCTGTGAGTTTTACGATAGAGTCTGCGATGTTTATTTTACCCTTGACGGTCACTCATGGCTGCCTGGCACACTTTCAGCGCACTATTCCCTTGTTTCCGTGCGGGAGTCATGGGCGGTCGTCACATATATGGGTAACCCCTTAACGTTATTTAAAAGTAAGTTTATTTTACAATTAGACACTATTATAATAGCGAAATGTACTACATAGTAAATAGTTTAACGGATCCTTAAGAGATGTGAATCCCGAGCATCTTTTGAGTTACTGCACTCATATTTATTTCTCTTGATTTAACTTACATAAGATCTTTTAGTTCCGACTCGAGTGTTTTGTCTTTTCAATTCGCTCGGGTCAGTCCGAGCGTTTCAGGATCGAAGACTATAGCTCTGGAGGACGAAGGCGAAGATTTCTATTATTATTCATTATATTCCACTACACTCATATTGTTCCGCTGCATTGTTATATGTTATGTGTAACTCTGATATATGTTGTATAAGTATAATCGAATATTTTTAAAACAACTTTATAAACTATATATTTGATTATTCTAATTTATCCTTCTGCCGTGAGATTCTGTTTTGTTTTTTTCTCTTCTGTTTTTTTTATTTACTCCATAACAATCCGCCCTTTTGTATGGTTTGAATTAGCAAGTGTGTCGATTTAAAGCGTGTGAAAAGGCGGGACGTTACAAATAATATAATAGGTGGTAATTAGTTGGGAAGAATGAACATACAAGGCAATTAAATGTACTTAAATGATAATTAATATAATAATGGAAAGGGTGAATGTAAATTAAAATAGTAACATACATTTACTTATAAGGTAGTAATTGGTGTAATAAAAAGCATGAGGCCAAGTAAATAAATTTATTGAGAATATTGATTGTAATTGGATGTAGATGTAAAGCAATAATGTTAATGCAAGGTAAGTAATGTTAATTAAAGTCAATAATAAATGAATGGTAAGGATGTAATCTAAGCTAAATTTTCGATAGATTAAATGTGATTACGATAAATTGAAATTATGTAAATGTGTAACTTGGGTCTGTAAACAATAAACTTATAAATGCAGTTAAAATTAAACGATGGCAATAATTATGTGTTGCCCTTTTATTTAGTATATTAATTGAAACGGGAAATATAAAATTTAATAAATATAAACAAAGGTTACAATGATGGGAATGAGAATATGGCAAGTAAATGAAAGGTAATCAATAGTAACTAGTTTATAGCATAATAATAGGCATAATATAAAGATGGGAATTTAATTCAAATCAATGAAAATAATGTAGATGTTATACTTAGCTACAAATCGGATATATGGAAAAAAAATGTAAGCATTAAATTAATTAATGAATTTGAATTTTAATAAATGGTAATTGAAGAAAAATCAATGTTCTATAAGAAATCAGATTATTTGCTTGGAAATAATAAACTTAAAAGTTAATTAAATTTTAATGGTTACAATTGTATAAGTTACCTATTTGTTTAGTTCATAAAAATATAATTTGAAAGCAATTGCAGTAATTGACTTAATTAGTGAAATCCCAATTATTTGAAACAAATTGTAAAGTTATAATTGATTGAAATTTGTAAATTGGGAACGAATTCAAAGTTATATTAATTGATAAAAATAATATGTAATGAATTACAGTTTGATAGGATCAATGCTAGAGTGTAATTATAACAAATTTTGTTTAATAATAAAGTAAGAATGAGAACCAAGATTTTTAATTTAAATTTAATAAAGTGGATTTATTGCAATTAAATTAAATATTTAAATACGAAGTAAATATTAATTTAGATGAACTTGAAGATATTTATGTAATGGAGTATGAATCCAATGTTAATTTCATTTATTTGATCCAATAGATTGAATAATAGAGTGAAAGGTCAATTTAATGGAATTATTGGGAATTAAATTTATAATTTCTGAATTTAATGAAATTGTGGTTAATACTAAAATTTATAAATTAATCAACTTTAAATTTGACATCTGAACTTGTTTAAATTATTGTGAGTGATTAAGAGATCAAAAAGGATGAAATTTGCCAATTAAAGAATTGAAATTTGAAATTTGATTTAAATTAGCTAATTTATTAATTTATTTAATTAATGTAAAAATAGCCATTTTGGCTACTGACTTGGACTTCGACGAAACCAGTTTCATCAGATCCGTAACAGTGAATTATTGTAGGATTTCAAGTTTCGTAGTGATCAGACTTGTCGTTTGATCATACGGACTCGAAACGCCTTGAAATAAATGAAATTGAAATCAATATGAGAAATATTAATTTTAGCATAACTTCTTCATACGATGGGATTTGGACTTGAAACCTTTTCCATTGCGTTTAAAATATTTTAAAACATCTATTTTGATATATGGGTTGATTCACTTTCGTTCCGGAGTCCAAACGGGCTTTTCGGGCATTTATCGTTCAACGTGTTTATAAATCGGGTCCATCTATACTATTTTAAACTTTGTCTATAAATACCCGGTTATAAACCCTAGCCTACTTTTATTTCTCATTTGTCTGTACGTACAATTCAGCTATCTCTCCTTCTCAATGGCAGACAAACAAATTCTAGATCCAGATACAATTCCAAATCAAATCAAAAGCTAAAATTTCAAAATCCTCAAAAAAAATTCAGAAAAATTATATATCGAAGCTCTCGATGTACGCAGCTCAGATCTGCAGTTCGTTTTTGGCTTTGAATCACCGTTTTTCTAAAAATCGCAGAACCATTTTCGGTCGTTCATCGTGCGTCGATTAACATCGACTGATCGACGAACCATTTTTGGGTTTTGTCAAGAGTCTATAGCGTAGTTCATCTATGGTGTTTGTTCGGGTTATCAATGACTGGATCGTCGGAAAATTTCAACTAGGGTTTGACAAATTTGGGTGGCGGCAACCGTTTTCACGCGATCTCGGCACGATGGGGGGTGTTCAGCGACCAGGCGTGGAGGAGGCGAAGTTGTCGTCCGAGCTAGTGGGGTGCGACGTGGACTGGAACGCGATATGGCGGCGCATTCGAAAAATTCACGTGCGTTGGTAGGGTTTCCGGTAGCCGTCTATTTTCTGTAGCGCATGAAGATGTATTCGTGATGACGTGGCCTTGGTTAGTAATTAATTTATTTATTTTTAATTTTTTTTCAAATCTTCTAGTTCGTATAACTTTCTCATACGATATCCGTTTCATGCACGGTTTTCTCCGCTAGGGTCATATTGGAATTTCAGATATTTTGGCGCTGGTTTAGATGAATTCTAAGGCTACCCAATTTTTGGGTTTAAATTGGATTTAAATTCAATTCAAATTCAAAAGGTGAGCGTTTTAACCCACTCACAACTTCTAAAATTTCTTATGTTTGTTAAATTTATTTAGGATGTGATTAGAAATTTATTTATGACTGTTTGGCGTATTTTTAATCATCATCCCAGTTAAATTGAATATAATTAATTAAGTTATTATTTAATTTATTTATTTCATATAAACTACCATTTAAATTTTCATTTAACTTATTATTGAATATAAACTGCTAGTTAATACACGTTGTTTATTATATGTTATATATTAATTCTATTGATTGAATTGGATAATGATTGTGATTAATGGTTGATGATTGATATTGGATGAATGGATGTTGTATTTTATATCGTTATAAACTGCAAATTGTTATGCACTTTATTTCATTCGGGATTGCGGTTTGAAATGATATATAACCGTATTTTTACTTTAAATTGCGGATTGAAATGATAAATATCCATATCACTTGACCATATGATAGAAAACTATATACAGACATCGTCGGTCTACATATATAATTATTTTGAAAATGATTTCTATGGTTTTGGATAGAATTATACGGTTTAAATAATTATTGATTCTTTTTGATATTATGTAAAAATATTTTATATATAGTTAAATTCATGTATTTAAGCTATGTATAAATCTGTTTAATGGCAATAAGTTTAAAAAAATGGAGTTTGATCTATTAAAATAAATATAGTTAAGTATTTAAATCATATCTTTTATATAGATGTAATAATAATTTAAATAAATTAAGATTTGGAAGACAAAATATGAAATGGATGTGAATTAAATTATTTAAGAATTTTACTCGAATAAAATTTGATTTGAAATTTAGATAAATTTGAGACTTTATGAAATTGAATTTATTTGAGGATTAAACCAACAAGGTTGATGTGAAATTTATTAAATTAGAATTTTAAAAGGTATAATTATTATAACTTGATTTTTGGGTCTAGGTGAATTAAATGATTATTTCAAGTATAAAGAATTGAAGGCAATATCTAGTTATTTGAAATTTGAGTTTTATTTAAATAATAAGGGGTTTATTATATAAAATATTTCAAAACTAAATAATAGGAAATTTAATTGTCGAATCGAAATAAGTAAATTTAGTTTTGAAATTTTCGAATATTTAAAGCCATGAAATATGTCGAAATTGAAATGTTTATAGAAATTGAAATGTTTCGAAGTTATGAATTTCATAGCATCATGTTTTAAAGGTGTTAAAATTTCAATGTTTGGTTTTGAAGTATAAAATTTGGAAGTGCTATGATTTTAAAAGGGGGATATTTGAAATAAAATGATATTATACTGATTTGAAATAAAAGGAATATCATATTGATTTGGTTTTTAAATTTGAAATGATATAGTATTTTTATGGTTTTGAAATAAATATTATATCCTGGTTTTGAAGTATAAATTATTTTGAAATGACCATAGTGTTATAATAACGTTGGGTTGTTAAAGAGACCGGGATCGGAAGTTGTCATACTCTCTGCCAACTCCAAAAACCACTTTAACAACCGTGTACGCGGTGGAGATTCCAGAATGAAGTAGGATGGTGGCGGCGTTTCCTTTGAGGTAAATATGTAGACCCAACTCCCGTGAGTTGGCATAAGGTGGCTAAAATAGGAGCGATTGACGGGCTAATGAGTTAGCTCCTTTGATCAGAAAAATCCCTTCGATATTATACTCTGACTTTTGGATTGATTCGGTGGCCACTTTTGATTTTCTTTTTTGGGGGTGTGGCTCGAGGTGGGCGGTAGCTGCGCGCTACGCATTACCACCGGCCCGGAAGCATAATTGGTATATCTATCCTGGCATTGCCTAGTTGTGCCGTGTTACCTACCCTATAGCGCCTTGTACGAGTTTGGTTTTCTCCCGTAGCCCGTGTGGTATCCTCTGGTGGCTTCCCGATCAGGAGGGACCATGATATTGGATGGACTACTGAGACTATTATTGTGTTTAAGGTTGAGATTGGGTAACTCCTTAACGCTATGAAAAAAGTAAGTTTATTTTACTATAGACATTATTATAATAGCGAAATATTACTGCATAGTAAATAATTTAACGGATCCTTAGGAGATGTGAACCCCGTGCATCTCTTGAGTTGCTGCACTCACGTTAGACACTGGATAGCAGATTTCAAATCCCATAAACATCTCTGACGTCATTCCACTCATATTATTTATTGCTGATTTAACTTACATAAGACCTTTTAGTTCTAACTCGAGTGTTTTGTCTTTTCAATTCGTTCAGGTTAGCCTGAGCATTTCAGGAATTGAAGGTCTTATTTCTGAAGGACGAAGACGAAGATTGTATTATTACTATTATTTACTATAGTGTTCCACTGCATCACATTGTTCCGCTGCATTGTTAATATTCTCTGGTATGTGTAACTCTAATATGTATTATATAAGTAAATCAATTGTTTTGTAAAACAGCTTCATGAACTGTATATTTGATCATTATATTTTATCGTTCCGCTGCAAGATTCTGTTTTGTTCTTTTTTTCCTCTGGCTTTTCTTATTTACCCCATAACAATCTGCCCTTTTGTATGGTTTAAGTCTGACGTGTGTGGTTTATCGTCGATTTAAGGCATGCGGAAAGGCGGGGGGGTTACATCTGGTATCAGGGCTTTGGTTTAGCGATAAACCTTAGCTTTGTGGGGTTTGACTCTTTATTAAAAGTGTAGTAATACCCTATGATGAGTCATTTAGTGTATATATATGAGAGAGCGTATTTGTTAGTGTTATAAAAGGTTTTAATATTGTGTTAATTTGTTCAAATTTGTATTTAAAAATTCTGGCTGGTGCTTGGGACGCCATGACATTGATAGGGATTTCTAAGCACTTAATAGGATAGACCGACACAATATTTGTTTTGAATATAGGTGAATGAAATAATTTTCCTTATTATATTTTCTATATGTATAAAATATTTTTTTTTAAATGATATATATATTTGGTTGCAGTAAATTGGTTGTTAGGTAATGAAATTTATAAATAATAGTTGAAATAAGATTAAAAATAAAATAAATGAATGATTGGAAATTAGAACTTAAGTTCCGGGGTTTTGAAAATTTCTTTTGAATGATTTTGAAATATAATAATAATAATATTATTAGAAGTATTTTCTGATATAAATATTTCAATATAATTTGAAAGAAATGTTTTAAAAGAACATTGGAAAGAATTTGTACTCCCATCTCTGTCGTTGGAAAATAATTTCGGTGATGAGTGCATGCATCATCGACCTTCATTTTCGTGTTCCGAAGTGGGAAGACCACTGTAGTAGTTTTACTGCAGACTTATTTTGATAAACAAATATAAATTTTAAATTGTTTTAAATATAATTGGATATATAAAGTATACATTTATTTATTATTTTTAAATAATATGAAAATTAACCCGGTATTTAATTCTTAAGTTTCCATTAATTAATAGTTTCAATTGCTTTAGTGAAATGGAATTTAATTAATAATTGGAACCTTTAATTAAAATAAGAGATTAAATTCTAAGTTATAAATAAAATTAAAAGAAAGTTGAAATTTGTAACTTATAAAACAAAAGATGTAATTATCGAACATTAAATTAAATTAAAAGATGAGGTAAAACTTGTATAAGTTTCATTTGCATTCTTTAACATATATATAACTTACCAAAAGATGTTAAAAGTTGAAATATTAATAAGAAAATGTAATAGATATTATACAAGTAATAAACTTGAGGTAATGAAGGTAATTAATGAAATTCTTTAATAAGTAAGGATTTGGTGATGGAGTTGTTATAAACTTAAATATTATTAAAATACTACTAATTAAATAATAGAAGGCAGGTATTTTAAGTAAGAAAATTTAAACTTATGTAAATAAGTTGAAGTTATTTCTAAATAGAATTGTAAGAAATAAATGTAAATTAAAAAGATAAACCATTATATGAATGAAAAAGAAAAATCTAACAACAAATGTATGAATGGAATTAATAAGGATAAGCTAAATCCGTTGTTTGAATTTGCTGTTGTTTGTTTTGGTTTATGGCTGTTTGGGTAAGGATACTTTAAAATTGTTTGGGTGTATGAATGATATATTTAGCTTCATCAGAGACTGTAAGTAAATGGTGCACTTGGTAGTTTATTTTTCATTCTGTACAATTTGAAGTTTTAAACTCGAACAACTATTTGTTTTGTTTGATATGAATGAATGATTTGTGTTGATCTTATGTGATGGTTGTATGCCTTGTTGCAAGTGATTGATGTTTGTCTTGATTTGTTTATGGTTAAAATGACATAAATATTTCATTTTATAAAATTATTAACTCTTTTAGATTATATAAGTGAAATATAGGTTATGGAAGCAATTGCTACTGCATTTGGTTTCATAATATAAGCGTTGTTTGCCCGACAAATAGGTACGTTTTCGGATTACGGTTTATAGCATTATTATATTGTTTTCCCGTATTGGGATATATATTATTTTGGAAAATATATGTTATATATTGTTATATTTGATATTATATTTTCTTCCGAGCCTCTCCGTACAAAGGACACTCTGCTGAAATTTTTCGCAAATTTTGGACTTAGAAAATATTTTGAAAATGTTTTCCAAACTTTATTTATTTGAGTATAAAAAAATTTAATAGTTACAAAATCGGTATATTTTGTATAAAATAGTAATTTTATAAATTTATTTGTTTATAAATTTAATGTTTTAAGTAGGATATATTGATTTCCTAATTCTTCTTCTCCCTCTATTTCCTTTTCGTGGACGAAAAGTTTGGAGTGGGGGAGAGTGTAACGACCCATAAATTTTCGATAATTAAGATTGTTAATTTAATAAGATATTTGAAATTTAATATTGAAGAAAATTTAAAAATTTGTGAATTATTGATAAAAGTTGTATTGTAATAATGAAAATAACTAAAAGGAGACGTAACAAGGTTAGTTTAAGTTAATAATTAATGAACTTGAATGAAATTCTAATTAAATAAAATAATTTAAATGTATGACTTGGTTATAAGTGGAATATGAGAAAGCAAATGTAATTAGTGAATTAAGGTATGGAATAATATAATAGGTGGTAATTAGTTGGGAAGGATGAACATACAAGATAATTAGATGTACTTAAATGATGATTAATATAATAACGGAAAGGGTGAATGTAAATAAAAATAGTAACGTACATTTATTTAGAAGGTAGTAACTGGTGTAATAAAAAGCATGAGGCCAAGTAAATAAATTTATTGAGAATATTAATTGTAATTGGATGTAGTTGTAAAGTAATAATGTTAATGCAAGGTAAGCAATGCTAATTAAAGTCAATAATAAATGAATGGTAAGGATGTAATCTAAGCTAAATTTTCGATAGATTGAATGTTATTACGATAAATTGAAATTATGTAAATGTGTAACTTGGGTCTATAAACAATAAACTTATAAATGCAGTTAAAAGTAAACGATGGCAATAATTATGTGTTGCCCTTTTATTTAGTCTATTGATTGAAACGAGAAATCAAAAATTTAACAAATATAAACAAAGGTTACAATGATGGGAATGAGAATACGGCAAGTAAATGAAAGGTAATCAATAGTAACTAGTTTATAGCATAATAGTATGCATAAGGTATAAAGATGGCAATGAAAATAATGTAGATGTTATACTTAGCTACAAATTGGTTATATGGAAACAAATGTAAGTATTCAATTAATTAGTGAATTTGAATTTTAATAAACGGTAATTGAATAAAAATCAATGTTCTATAAGAAATCATATTATTTGCTTGGAAGTAATAAACTTAAAAGTTAATTAAATTTTAGGTTACAATTGTATAAGTTACCTATTTGTTTAGTTCATAAAAATATAATTTGAAAGCAATTGCATTAATTGACTTAATTAGTGGAATTCCAATTATTTGAAACAAATTGTAAAGTTATAATTGATTGAAATTTGTAAATTGGGAACGAATTCGAAGTTATATTAATTGATAAAAATAATACGTAATGAATTGTAGTTTGATAGGATCAATTCTAGAGAGTAATTATAATAAATTTTGTTTAATAATAAAGTAAGAGTGGGAACCAAGATTTTTAATTTAAATTTAATAAAGTGGATTTATTTCAATTAAATTAAATATTTAAATATGACGTAAATATTAATTTAGATGAAATTGAAGATATTTATGTAATGGAGTATGAATCCAATGTTAATTTCATTTATTTGATACTAATAGGTTGAATAATAGAGTGAAAGGTCAATTTAATGGAATTATTGGGAATTAAATTTATAATTTCTGAATTTAATGAAATTGTGGTTAATACTGAAATTTATAAATTAATCAACTTTAAATTTGACATCTGAACTTGTTTAAATTATTGTGAGTGATTAAGAAATCAAAAAGGATGAAATTTGTCAATTAAAGAATTGAAATTTGAAATTTGATTTAAATTAGCTAATTTATTAATTTATTTAATTAATGTAAAAATAGCCATTTCGGTCACTGACTCGGATTTCGACGAAACCAGTTTCATCGGATTCGTAATGGCGAATTATTGTAGGATTTCAAGTTTCGTAGCGATCGCACATGTCATTTGATCGTACGCACTCGAAACGCATTGAAATAAATGAAATTGAAATCAATTTGAAAAATATTGATTTTCGCTTAACTTCTTCATACGAAGGGATTTGGACTCGAAACCTTTTCCATTGCGTTTAAAATATTTTATAACATTATATGGGTTTACCCAAAAAAATTCCGAAGTCGAAACGGGCTTTTCAGGCCATTTATCGTTCAGCGCGTTTATAAATCGGGTCCATCTATTCTATTTTCAACTTTGTCTATAATACCCGGTTATAAACCCTAGCCTACTTCTATTTCTCATTTGTTTGTATGTACAATTCAGCCATCTCTCCTCCTCAATGGCGAACAAACAAATTCTAGTTCCAAATACAATTCTAAATCAAATCAAAAGCTAAAATTTCAAACTCCTCAAAAAAATTCAGAAAATTTATATATCGAAGCTCTCGATGTACACAGCTCAGATTTGCAGTTCATTTTCGGTTTTGATTCACCGTCTGTGCGAAAATCGCCGAACCATTTTTGGCCGTTCATCGCGGGTCGATGAACATCGACTGATCGACGAACCATTTCTGGGTTTTGTCGAGAGTCTATAGCATAGTTCTTGTGACGCCCCACCTCTATACCCACGCTAGCCAAGAACACTACGGTGTAGTGCTGTCAACTAGCACGGAGAATAAGGCTGTTGAGGAGCGGCCATCAATAGTTAGGCCTTGCACTAGTATTGGTTATCTCGATAGGAGTGGTATATATATATATAAATATTCTTTCATTTTTCATCTCTGATTTATTTTCTCCCATCGAAATTCTCCAATTCCAGTATAAAACGAACTATGATGGTTCATAATAGTTTAGAACAGTAAATATAATAATAACACAGACAACTGTAAATGCGAAACACAGATAAAAACAGAAAGTCTCATATATATAATAACTGATATCAGTTACAATACACGTGATACAATACATATGATACAACTACTACAGTCGACTCAGGAAGTCACATATACAAGTATATTAACGTATATAATATACATGAATACATATCTTCCTATACAATTATACAGACTACTACGAATGGCGACGACTACTCCAAAAGATATGAAAGAACTTCATAGCTCTAGCAGCAACCCAAAGCAGAATATCTACAACCTGAAATACTCGGTCTGACCCGAGTATTAAATTCAAAAGAAAATAATACTCGGGTCAGTCTAATTCAAACTCAGTTATTAGTGCACAGAAGCAATAATAATTAAATAATGAATAGACGACAGTCACAATAAATCTCGTCTATCTGATCCTTAAATAAAGAAATCGGATAACGATAAATATAACACGTAACAGTGTTAAACAAAAAATCAGCAAATTAAACAAAATCAGAATATTGAATTGAATAAACAAAACAGTTCAAACCATTGAAATATCAATTAAAATATTAAATTCGAGTACGGCTACAGTACACACACGCGTGCACTGCCTCGCCACTACAGCATATAGAATATGCAAAAGATCAATAAATCAAAGCAAGATAGAACAACATAAAAGCCATGTCGTGTGGCTGCAGTTCACGCTTGCGTGCACTGCCCTGCCACTATAGTGATAATGTACCCAAAAACTCAATTCCGTGTGGCTGTAGTTCACGCTTGCGTGCACTGCCTCGCCACTATAGTGATGAAATACATAAAACCTCAACGCATCTAATGCAATACAAGGTCAAATCCAAGCTACGAGCTGGATTCAACTCAATGTATAGAGGCAAATACAAAGCATTTGCCACAATGAAACTACAGTTGCAAACTAGTACAAAGACAAGAACAATGTACATGTCACAGCACATAAATATGTGAATAAGCTATACAACAGTTCAGTGAACTGCAAGTATCGACCCGGTAGCTAAAAATGTAAAGCAATGCGCAACATGAATGGATGAGCCAGATTCAAGTGAGGACTGAATGCCATAGCAATTCCATATCAACGCAAACAGAACTGGGTTACTACATAACACGGCAGCAACCAAAATAGTGCAACAGGTCAGGAAGCAAGTGTGTGTACCTAAGATACAACAGGGATGCACTGTAACTGGATAGTGTAACTACAGGCTGCTCATGAACACAACCAGAACTCAAATGCACAGCAGCAAACCACTGACACAAGTGCAAAGCACCGTGCAGTATACAAGTGACCCAAATTAGAAAGCAGCTAAATAGTGAATTAATATCACACAAAGATTCAAATGAAACTGGTCAGAGAAAAATACAGTGTTCAAGGGCGAGATAAACTCAAGCAACCATCACCGAGCTAGCAACACAAAAACCTTCAGCCAACAATTCAGTTACCCGAGGCTATATGCCAACAACTCAACTAAACAAAATATGAAAATAGGCAGTGAAACAGACCCAATGTATTTCACAAGCTAAGGCCATAGTCTCATGCAAACTGGAAGTCAGTCCAACTCTGGGTACAGTCAGGTGGAAATACTCGCATGAAATCAATGAGCACTTCATATATGCAGGCCATAATAAGATGACAACAAGTAATAGTTCAACTGAGTCAAGTGAATAACCAACAATGCAACATTGATCAGTCAAGATACAACGCAACAGTATGGAAGTGAAGACATATATGAATGCAGTGAAACCCAAGACAACGGCCTATAAATGGAAAACTACAGACTTCGATTTATGAAACAGCAACTGACACAAGTTAAAGATTGCAACACGATGGCAACATCAAGTGATCAAACGTTATCACATAACAAGACAGGGTCGAAATCAAATAGCTTCGAAGTTCCGAAGTCATTGAAGCAGTAAGTAAAAATCACCAGAAAAATCAAAGTCGTCGGTATCAATTAATCAAGAAATGAATTTCAAAATTTGCCGAAGGCCAAACAGAATCAATTCGAATGCCAGAGAGTTCAAAGCAGTAGTTTCAAACTAAAGTCAAAGTCATGGCAATCACGACATAAAATCAATGCCGTACAAAGCAAGTAGCAAAGAAATAAATCAAAATTAAACGAATTCAACATCGAAACAAAGTTGAACAACATGAACACAATACTAAGCAAGAATTAGATGTGAGTAATAAAATTTACTCACATTGCATCGAAGCGGCGACAAACTCGAGAAATTTGAAGTAGCCGCGAGCGGGGAGAAGGCATCGATAGCCCTACTTCTGGAGACGAACGGAGGCGGGAACGAACGAGCGAGCGCCATCGATTCACTTCGATTTCTATGCCCTAATCTCGCTGAGGAACGAAGGAGAAGCGAGCCGTCATTAATTTTCTTTCGTTTAGTTTTAGGTCACGAACCAGAATGAATAAAGGGGGAAAAGAAACCGGTTATAAGCTTATGTGAATTATCACAGCCCAATAAAAAAAAACAAGGACCCTATTTAATTATCAAAGCGCATCAACACTTGACAGATTTTTCAAAAGAGTTTCAAACTGGTTTGAAAAATTCCAAACAACAATTAGTTATCGCCGAAAACCGTATAACGATGATTATAAATTGGTGAGAATTCCGGGTTGTTACAGACTCCCCTCCTTAAAGAAATTGCGTCCTCGCAATCATAAGAGATAAATGGACAAAAGGTAACAACTATAAGAGCATTTCATCACAAGATGAAGAAATTCGAAATAGGAAGTTCACTACAAAGAGCATGAAAGAGTAAGCCTGAACGTGTTTGCTCGATGAATTCTCAGGATTCCTAAGTGTTATCCTTAGGATTTGAGAACCATTGAACTTCCGTAAGAAAAACATCGTTATTTCGAAGGTACTACACCCCCGAAGCAATGATGTGAATAGAAGGTTGCTCAAGAATAAAAATCGGAAATCCCTAAGGCATTTCCGTAATTGGAAGACGTGAAAAACGTCATGAATAGCAGAAAATTGAGCCGGTACACCGGCGTAGTACAATGTAAACACCAAAGAAATCCTTTAATTTCATAAAAGAAATTCACAAATTCTCTACAAAAATTAATTATCAAACAGATAGTCAGAATACAGAAATCACGAAACAACAATAACTAATTATCGATACGATAATTTGGAGACAACAAAATCTAATTATCAACAAAGATAATTAGAAAACAAAAATCGCAAATATCTAACTATCAAAAACGATAATCAGGAATCACCACAACGATAATCAAATTTCAAATCAGCAAATATTCAATTATCAAAACGATAATCAAATCTTAAATCACAAATATTTAATTATCACAAACGATAATTAAATCTCAAATATCTAATTATCAGAAACGATAATCAGGAATTACCATAACGGTAATCAAATTTCAAATCAGCAAATATTCAATTATCAAAACGATAATCAAATCTTAAATCACAAATATTTAATTATCACAAACGATAATTAAATCTCAAATATCTAATTATCACAAGCGATAATCAGAAATAATAAATATCTGATTATCAAAAACGATAATCAGAAATCACAAATCAATGAATATTTAATTATCACAATTGATAATTAAATCTTAAATCGCAAATATTTAATTATCACAAACGATAATCAAAAATTACCAACATCCAATTATCAAAACAATAATCAAAAAGCACAAATTTTTCAATTAACGAGTCCGGAATTAACCGAAATAGCAAATGCACATGACCCATAACTACGAGTTTTACTAAATCATTTAATTCACTTCATCGTTTGCTTGAAAGTGCATAATTGTGTATTTTTAAAAAAAAATAACATTTCACATTCTCAAACGGACAAGTCCGGAATTAAGCGAATCAGTAAAAGAAAGGGGTCATAGTCCTCGATTTTTCCGAAACGTTTAAATCGCTTCCTCATTATTTTGAAAGCGTAAACTGTAAAAATTTTGAAATCAATCTTAATTTTTATTTTGAAACAATTTTGAAGAATAACAAATTTTTAAAACACGTGATTAAAATAGCAACGTTAATAGCAACTTCGACATACGTCAAAATTTCATCGAAATAATTGGCATCAAAATATAATACCAATGAATTTTCATTCATCAAAAATGTCACAAGAATCTTCTTAAAGATAGGAAGGTGTATCATACCCTAAACTTGTATTCATAACAAGTCAATAACACACGAATTCACCAATGCACAAAAATTGATAAAACTTATCAATAGAAATCACGAAAATTGGTGAAGCACAAATTCTAGAAATCATCACAAGAAGTCCAGAAAACACAAATTCTAGAAATCTACACAAGAAATCCAGATATCACAAAATGAGAGTATGAAAACTCGAATGGGAGTACGGAAACTCGAATGGAAGTACGGAAACTCGAATGGGAGCACGGAAACTCGAATGGGAGTACGAAAACTCGAATGGGAGTACTGTAACTCAAATGGGAGTATGAAAACTCACCTACACGTGAGCATGAAAAATCACCAACACGTGTAACGCAAAGCGAGAACGGGAGCATGGAAACTCACCTACACATGAGCATGAAAACTCATCAACACGTGTAACACAAAGCGAGAACGGGAGCATGAAAACTCACCTACACGTGAGCATGAAAACTCACCAACACGCGTAACACAAAGCGAGAACGGGAGCATGGAAACTCACCTACACATGAGCATGAGAACACATCAACACGTGTAACGCAAATCGAGATGCTGTCTCATGGTGGCTAACCGAAAAGCAAAAAGGTATGTGTGAATGGAATCACACAAGTGGTGTCTAGCCTATCCAGAAAGCAAAAAGATATGTGTGAATGGAATCACACAAATGGTGTCTAGGCTAACTAAAAAGCATATAGGTATGTGTGAATGGAATCACACAAGTGGTGTCTAGGCTAACCAAAAAGCAAAAAGGTATGTGTGAACGAAATCACACAAGTGGTGTCTAGCCTAACCAGAAAGCAAAAGGATATGTGTGAATGGAATCACACAAATGGTGTCTAGGCTAACCAAAAAGCAAAAAGGTATGTGTGAACGAAATCACACAAGTGGTGTCTAGCCTAACCAGAAAGCAAAGAAAGAGACATCACACAATCGCTAGTCTAAATCACAAAGATGATCGTCATAATCATCCTGAGATCAATCAATATCACAAGAATCTTCTCAAAGATCCAAAGGGGCATCATACCCGAAACTTGTACTCATAACAAGTCAATGACATAAATTCCAGAAATCAACACAAGAAATCCAGAAAATCATGAAAAAGAAAGAGGCCTATCACATGACGGTCCGAAGACCATGGGGAGCTACCCCATATGGATGAGTCTGAATCACCCGAATGAGGTCAAGGCTAACCAAAAAGCAAAAAGGTATGTGTGAATGAAATCACACAAGTGATGTCTAGCCTAACATTGCAAACAAAAAGGTATGTGTGAATGAAATCACACAAATGGTGTATAGGCTAACCAAAAAGCAAAAAGGTATGTGTGAGTGAAATCACACAAATGGTGTCTAGCCTAACCTTGCAATGAAAGCGACATCGCACAATTGCTAGTCTAATTCATAAAGCGATCGTCAAGATCAACGAGAAGTGTCAATTACACTAAGCTAGTAAATATAAAAGTTTAGCTTCATGTCCCATAACCACTTGCTTAACTTAAATATTTATGAACAAACTGTAAATCTTCACTAGAAAATTGTCACAAGAGATTCAATCGAATAAGTCCAAGAATTAACCGGCGAAGTAAATACAAGCGTTATATACCACTCGTTTTACTAATTCGTTTAATTAGATTTCTCATACGAGTGAGGTAAAGGTTAGTATATACTAATAGATTGGAAAACGGTTTAGGAAAAGAGTTTTGTAGTAAAATAGTTTTGAAATCATTTGGAGAAAAGGGTTTTGATATTTACTACTAGTATAGAAAACCTTTATATTTTCAAAGTGACAAATCACAAAAATGATTGTAGGAACAATCAATCACAAGAATTCACATACAAAGATGTGGATAGAATCCAAAGAAATCGATACTGTATCCATCCAAAGGTATGTTCACAAAAATTCCGAAGAAAATGTTATCAAGTTGCTAATAAATGATAGCAACAAATCGGGGAATTAACAAGAATCGATTAAATTTGAAAACCAAATCAATTCACTAAAGTTCACATTCGAAGACGTGAATAAAAACCAAAGAATTCGATTCTAAATACATCAAAGTAGGAATATCCAAAAATTTCAGAAATAGAAGTTATCAAAGTCAAAAAAGGAGATAACAACTAATCGGAAAAGATGAATCGATTAACAAATGGGATAACGATGCAAAACGAGCTTAAATGCATAAATGACTTCAACAAAAATAAAAATCAAGTCAATGCCGAAGTCAACAATTAATGGCCATAATAGAGTACAAAACGATTCAACATCATCATCAAAAGACTCAACGGCAAACAAAGTTAGAGTCTTGGAAATTAAGAATTTAGCAATTTCTCAAAAACAAAGTGACCGAAGTCGAATGGAAATCAACCTGAGGAAAACATAAAATATCAAGATCGGAATCGCTGAGATTCAAACAAAATCAATCATCGACTAAATCAAATCAAATCCGAAAACACAAGAATCAAAATCAAATGCATATAAATAAGCGTTAGGAATTCATACCTAACAATCAAAGACAATCATATGCAAATATGAGAGATAAAACATCGACAAACAGTTGTGACACATGTACTATCTAAGTTATGTTTTATATTTGTTCTAAACCTCAGGCTTTGATACCAAGCTGTGACGCCCCACCTCTATACCCACGCTAGCCAAGAACTCTACGGTGTAGTGCTGTCAACTAGCACGGAGAATAAGGCTGTTGAGGAGCGGCCATCAATAGTTAGGCCTTACACTAGTATTGGTTATCTCGATAGGAGTGGTATATATATATATTCTTTCATTTTTCATCTCTAATTTATTTTCTCCCATCGAAATTCCCCAATTCCAGTATAAAACGAACTACGATGGTTCACAATAGTTTAGAACAGTAAATATAATAATAACACAGATAAATATAAATGCGGAACACAGATAAAAACAGAAAGTCTCATATATAATAACTGATATCAGTCATAATACATGTGATACAATACATATGACACGGTACATATGATACAACTACCACAGTCGACTCAGGAAGTTACATATACAAGTATATTAACGTATATAATATACATGAATACATATCTTCCTATACAATTATACAGACTACTACAAATGACGACGACTACTCCAAAAGATATGAAAGAACTTCATAGCTCTAGCAGCAACCCAAAGCAGAATATCTACAACCTGAAATACTCGGTCTGACCCGAGTATTAAATTCAAAAGAAAATAATACTCGGGTCAATCTAATTCAAACTCAGTTATTAGTGCACAGAAGCAATAATGATTAAATAATGAATAGACGACAGTCACAATAAATCTCGTCTATCCGATCCTTAAATAAAGAAATCGGATAACGATAAATATAACACGTAACAGTGTTAAACAACAAATCAGCAAATTAAACAACATCAGAATATTGAATTGAATAAACAAAACAGTTCAAACCATTGAAATATCAATTAAAATATTAAATTCGAGTAGGGCTGCAGTACACGCACGCGTGCACTGCCTCGCCACTACAGCATATAGAATATGCAAAAGATCAATAAATCAAAGCAAGATAGAACAACATAAAAGCCATGTCGTGTGGCTGCAGTTCATGCTTGCGTGCACTGCCTTGCCGCTATAGTGATAATGTACCTAAAAACTCAATTCCGTGTGGCTGCAGTTCACGCTTGCGTGCACTGCCTCGCCACTATAGTGATGAAATACATAAAAGCTCAATGCATCTAATGCAATACAAGGTCAAATCCAAGCTACGAGCTGGATTCAACTAAATGTACAGAGGCAAATACAAAGCATTTGCCACAATGAAACTACAGTTGCAAACTAGTACAAAGACAAGAACAATGTACATGTCACAGCACATAAATATGTGAATAAGCGATACAACAGTTCAGTGAACTGCAAGTATCAACCCGGTGGCTAAAAATGTAAAGCAATGCGCAACATGAATGGATGAGCCAGATTCAAGTGAGGACTGAATGCCACAGCAATTCCATATCAACGCAAACAGAACTGGGTTACTACATAACACAGCAGCAACGAAAATAGTGCAACAGGTCAGGAAGCAAGTGTGTGTACCTAAGATACAACAGGGATGCACTGTAACTGGATAGTGCAACTACAAGCTGCTCATGAACACAACCAGAGCTCAAATGCACAGCAGCAAACCTCTGACACAAGTGCAAAGCACCGTGCAGTATACAAGTGACCCAAATTAGAAAGCAGCTAAACAGTGAATTAATATCACACAAAGATTCAAATGAAACTGGTCAGAGAAAAATATAGTGTTCAAGGGCGAGATAAACTCAAGAAACCATCACCGAGCTAGCAACAGAAAAACCTTCGGCCAACAATTCAGTTACCCGAGGCTATATGCCAACAACTCAACTAAACAAATTATGAAAATAGGCAGTGAAACGGACCCAATGTATTTCACAAGCTAAGGCCATAGTCTCATGCAAACTAGAAGTCAGTCCAACTCTGGGTACAGTCAGGTGGAAATACTCGCATGAAATCATTGAGCACTTCATATATGCAGGCCATAATAAGATAACAACAAGTAATTGTTCAACTGAGTCAAGTGAATAACCAACAGTGCAATGTTGATCAGTCAAGATACAATGCAACAGTATGGAAGTGAAGACATATTTGAATGCAGTGAAACCCAAGACAACGGCCGATAGATGGAAAACTACAGACTTCGATTTATGAAACAGCAATTGACACAAGTTAAAGATTTCAAAACGATGGCAACGTCAAGTGATCAAACATTGTCACATAACAAGACAGGGTCGAAATCAAATAGCTTCGAAGGTCCGAAGTTATTGAAGCAGTAAGTAAAAATCACCAGAAAATCAAAGTCGTCGGTATCAATTAATCAAGAAATGAATTTCAAAATTTTCCGAAGGCCAAACAGAACCAATTCGAATGCCAGAGAGTTCAAAGCAGTAGTTTCAAACTAAAATCAAAGTCATGGCAATCACGACATAAAATCAATGCCGTACAAAGCAAGTAGCAAAGAAATAAACCAAAATTAAACGAATTCAACATCGAAACAAAGTTGAACAACATGAACACAATACTAAGCAAGAATTAGATGTGAGTAATAAAATTTACTTACATTGCATCGAAGCGGCGACAAACTCGAGAAATTTGAAGTAGCCGCGAGCGGGGAGAAGGCATCGATAGCCCTACTTCTGGAGACGAACGAGGGCGAGAATGAACGAGCGAGCGCCATCGATTCACTTCGATTTCTATGCCCTAATCTCGCTGAGGAACGAAGGAGAAGCGAGCCATCATTAATTTTCTTTCGTTTAGTTTTAGGTCACGAACCAGAATGAATAAAGGGGGAAAAAGAAACCGGTTATAAGCTTATGTGAATTATCACGGTCCAATAAAAAAAAACAAGGACCCTATTTAATTATCAAAGCGCATCAACACTTGACAGATTTTTCAAAAGAGTTTCAAACTGGTTTTATAAATTCCAAACAGCAATTAGTTATCCCCGAAAACCGTATAACGATGATTATAAATTGGTGAGAATTCCGGGTTGTTACAGTTCATCTATGGTGTTTGTTTGGGTTATCAGCGGCTGGATCGTCAGAAAATTTCAACTAGGGTTTGACAAATTTGGGCGGTGGCAACCGTGTTTGACGCGATCTCGGCGCGATGGGGGGTGTATGGCGACCAGGTATGGTGGAGGCGAAGTCGTCGGTCGTGCTAGTGGGGTGCGACGTGGACTGGAACGCGGTATGGCGGTGCATTCAAAAAATTCACGTGGGTGAGTAGGGTTCCCGTAGCCGCCTATTTTCTATAGCGCATGAAGATGTATGCGTGATGACGTGGCCTTGGTTTGTAATTAATTTATTTATTTTAAATTTTGTTTTCAAATCTTCTAATTCGTATAAATTTCTCACACGATATCTGTTTCATGCACGGTTTTCTCTACTAGATTCGTATTGGAATTTTGGATATCTTGGCGCCGGTTTGGATGAATTCTGAGGCTGTCCAATTTTTGGGTTTAAATTGGATTTAAATTCAAAAGGTGGGTGTTTTAACCCAGTCATAACTTTTAAAATTTCTTATGTTTGTTAAATTTATTTAGGATATGATTAGAAATTTATTTATGACTATTGGCATATTTTTAATCATCATCCCAGTTAAATTGAATATAATTGAATTAAATTGTAATTTAATTTATTTATTTCATATAAACTACCAATTAAATTTTCATTTTATTTATTATTGAATATAAACTGCTAGTTGATACCTGTTGTTTATTATCTGTTATATATTGATGCTATTGATTGAATTGGATGATGATTGTGATTAACGGTTGATGATTAATATTGGATGAATGGATGTTGTATTTTATATCGTTATAAACTGCAAATTGTTATGCACTTTATTTCATTCGGGATTGCGGTTTGAAATGATATATACCCATATTTTTATTTTAAATTGCGGATTGAAATGATAAATATCCATATCGCTTGACCATAGGATAGAAAATTATATACAGATACCGTCGGTCTATATATATAAATATTTTAAAAATGATTTCTATGGTTTTGGATAGAATTATACGGTTTAAATAAATATTTATTCTTTTTGATATTATATAAAAATATTTTATATATAGTTAAATTCATGTATTTAAGCTATGTATAAATCTGCTTAATGACAATAAGTTAAAAAAACGGAGT
This sequence comes from Allium cepa, assembly GCA_030765085.1. NCBI lineage: Eukaryota > Viridiplantae > Streptophyta > Magnoliopsida > Asparagales > Amaryllidaceae > Allium > Allium cepa. The sequence goes on from CM060946.1 coordinate 179,657,441, forward strand.
TTTTATTAAAATAAATATGGTTTAGTATTTAAATCACATTTTTTATATAGAGGTTATAATGTTTTAAATAAATTAAGATTTGGAAGATAAATTATGAAATGGATGTGAATTATATTATTTAACAATTTTACTCGAATAAAATTTGATTCGAAATTTATATAAATTTGAGATTTTATGAAATTAAATTTATTTAAGGATTAAACTAACAGGGTTGATGTGAAATTTATTAAATTGGAATTTTAAAAGCTATAATTATTATAACTTGATTTTTAGGTCTAGGAGAATTAAATGATTATTTCAAGTATAACGAATTGAAGGCAATATCTAGGTATTTGAAATTTGAGTTTTATTTAAATAATAAGGGGTTTATTATATAAAATATTTCAAAACTAAATAATAGGAAATTTAATTGTTGAATCGAAATTATCAAATTTAGTTTTGAAATTTTGGAATATTTAAAGCCTTGAAATATATCGAAATTGAAATATTTATAGAAATTGAAATGTTTCAAAGTTATGAATTTCATAGCATTATGTTTTAAAGGTGTTAAAATTTCAATGTTTGGTTTTGAAGTATAAAATTTGGAAGTGCGATGATTTTAAAAAGGGGATATTTGAAATAAAATGATGTTATACTGATTTGAAATAAAAGGAATCATATTGGTTTGGTTTTTAAATTTGAAATGATATCGTATTTATATGGTTTTGAAATAAATATTATATCCTGGTTTAAAAGTATAAATTATTTTGAAATGACCCCGGTGTTATAATAACGTTGGGTTGTTAAAGAGACCGGGATCAGAAGTTGTATACTCTCTGCCTACTCCGAAAACCACTTTAACAACCATGTACGCGGTGGAGATTCCCGAATGAAGTAGGATGGTGGCGGCGTTTCCTTTGAGGTAAATACGTGGACCCAACTCCCGTGAGTTGGCATAAGGTGGCTAAAATAGGTGTGATTGACGGGCTATTGAGGTAGCTCCTTTGATAGGACACATCCCTTCGATATTATACTCTAACTTTTGGATTGATTCGGTGGCCACTTTTGATTTTCTTTGTTGGGGGTGTGGCTCGAGGTGGGCCGTAGCTGCGCGCTACGCGTTACCACCGACCCGAAAGCATAATTGGTATATCTACCCTGGAATTGCCTAGTTGTGCTGTGTCACATACCCTATCGCGCCTTGTGCGAGTTTGGTTTACTCCCGTTGCCCGTGTGGTATCCTCTGGTGGCTTCCCGATAAAGAGGGACCATGATATTGGAAGGACTACTGGGACTATTATTGTGTTTAAGGGGGGGATTGGGTAACTCCTTAACGCTATGAGAAAAGTAAGTTTATTTTACTATAGACATTATTATAATAGCGAAATATTACTATATAGTAAATAGTTTAACGGATCCTTAGGAGATGTGATTCCCGAGCATTTCTTGAGTTACTGCACTCACGTTAGACACTGGATAGAAGATGTCAAATCCCGTAAACATCTCTGACGCGGTTCCACTCATATTATTTATTGTTGATTTAACTTACATAAGATCTTTTAGTTCTGACTCGACTGTTTTGTCTTTTCAATTCGCTCGGGTCAGCCTGAGCATTTCAGGAATTGAAGACCTTATTTCTGGAGGGCGAAGACGAAGATTGTATTATTACTATTATTTACTATAGTGTTCCACTGCATCACATTGTTCCGCTGCATTATTAATATTCTCTGGTATGTGTAACTCTAATATGTATTATATAAGTAAATCAAATGTTTTGTAAAACAGCTTCATGAACTGTATATTTGATTATTATATTTTATCGTTCTGCTGCAAGATTCTATTTTGTTCTTTTTCTTCCTCTTCCTTTTCTTATTTACCCCATAACAATCCGCCCTTTTGTATGGTTTAAGTCTGAGGTGTGTGGTTTATCGTCGATTTAAGGCATGCGAAAAGGCAGGGCATTACAGTGGTTCTAAAGTTGATCTTGTGAGGAGTCCGGACAAAACTAGTTCTTGAGGATTATGAGTAGTGTGTAGCGAAAGTCGAGGGCGCTGATGCCTATAGAGGCATTTGGGTTATGCTGTGACCACAGTGTAACTCGATGTCACTGCGATCTACTACAGTCCATATCAAAAGTCGTGTGTGCTGCTGAGAGCCAACAGTCTGTGTTTGATTTTATATCGGTAGGCTGCGACCTATGGTAACATAGCAAAAGTCGTGTGTGCTACTGAGAGCCAACAGTCTGTATTTGATTTTACATCGGTAGACTGCGACCTATGTGGGAGTGGAGAAGTATTATTTTTGACAGCGAAAATCGATGGCGCAGATGCCTACAGTTACATGGACTTTTGTTGCGATGACAACGTAGCCCTGGAATGTAACTGCGATCTGTTGTGAGTTCCATTGACTAATCGAGGGACGCGGAGTGCCTACAGTTACATGGACTTTTGCTGCGATGGCAACGTAACCCAGGATGTAACTACGACCACGGATGGAGGTGATGATTTCTAAAGCATTCTCACCAAATATATTTACTCTACTTTCAAAAACTATTTTCTATATTTTCAATAAAATTATTTTCCCAGGTATTTTCACTGGGTGTTGAAACGGGTTTACCAAGTACTTATAGATTTTCAGTCCTACGCCTGATCAACATATGACATAATTTCTGTGAGAACAAGGATGGACTGGTTGAGACATCGAGTTATAAGAAGTATTTTTATAAAAAGCTGTTTTAATAATATTATGTGAATTTAAAAGTATTTCTAAATTTGTAAAATAAAAATGTTGGAATTTTGGAAAATGAAAGAAAATCCAAACTGGAATTATGAAGAAAAAAATTTGAACTCGGGAAAATTCAATGAAATGATTTTTGTAATAAAATCGAATATTGATATAAAAGTTGAAAGTAATCTAATTAGCTAAATAAATTATTTGATAGAGTATGTTAATAAAATTTAACTCGGTTAAATAAAATGGATTGTAAGTTAATAATTAAGTTAGGAAATAAATTCGAATTATAAATAGAATTCGATTTGGATCGATAATGAATTAAAATAAGTGGAGATGTTTTAAAAATAAAATGGAATTGGATTATAATAGAAATGATTTGAGTTAGAAATAAAATCCAATTCGAGTATAAAATGAGTTGGAATCAATTGGATGTGGCTAAAAACTAAAATGAATATTCTATTAAGTGAATATCGTCAAATTTCATAGAATAAATTAATCGTTCGACTTAAACGGAAGCAAATAAAAATTCTATGAATTGGTAGAGCTAAATAAAATTGATTTTTGGAGTCAACTGAAATAAATGTGAGTTGTTTGGATTAAAAATGAATTGAATATAAGAAATTGAAGTGTAAACCATTAAAATTGAATGGATTGGCACATGAATTGATTGAAAGCAATTAAATTAGCTTAAATATCATATAAATCGCTTATGGAAAGTGTTTGGTGTATGTTGCTTATGAAATGCATGTGTTAAGCTATTGAAAATAAGTGAAATGTTAATAAATTCCGTATATTTAGTACTTTCATGTTTGAATTGAGTGAGTATAGGTACCGGGAAGCCGTTTGGCTGGATTTGGACGCGCTAATTGCTAAAATAATAAGCCGCTTGCTTAAAAATGCTAAATAAAGGTACGCCTATGCAATAAAAATAGGAAACATGAACTGTTTTGGTTTTTCCGACCGTGTGGGTCGATGTATATATATGTTTATCTCTTGTCATATTGTAAAAGCTCCTCCGTACAAAGGAGACTTTGCCAAAATTTTCTGAAAATTTTGGGAGTTAGAAATTTTTTGAAAATTTTGGAAAATAATTTCATTAGCAACAAAACAATTTAAAATTGGAATTGAAATAAAGAATTTTGAAAATGGAGAGTGTAACTAATTGTTTAGTTAGAACTAAAGGATTAGAAAAGTGAATATGGGATGATTGTGAATAAGTGAACGGAAATCAAAATAAATACGAAATCTTTTGTAAAGAAATGTGTAAAGCAATTTTTGAATGTTGTAATTGAACATTATTGCTTAGTAGGATGTACAGGTATTATAAAGGAAAAGGAAAATTGGTTTTGATTCCAAAAGATAAATTTGAATTGCTCGACAAAAAGGTAGGTATGTGTTTAAATTACTGTATGATTGGGTTTTTGATCTAGCCACTTGGCTTTTTGTTTTCTTTTGGAATTTGAAAGACCGTAGAGGCATATTGTAATTGTACCGAGCTAGCCGCGCAAAGGAGATGCTGGCAAAAATTTTCGGAAATTTAGAGAGTTAGAAATTTTTTGAGAAAATTTTGATAATTCAAAATTTGGTTTTAAATTGAAATTTGAATGATTGAGCAAAAAGGTATTGTTTTAAAACTATGGGAGAGTTTGGGAAGTGAGTACGAATGATAATGGGTCTTTTATAAAAAGATAGTTGGTAGGATGTTGAACTGTTGGTTTTGGGGGAAAAGTAAACGGGTATCGGACCATTCTTCCTAAATAGTAGTTTCGGGGACGAAATTCTTTTAAAGGGGAGGAATGTGACGACACGGAATTTTGAACAATTTAAGTTGGAATATTTAATTGATTTTCAATATTTAAAAGTTAATTTTTTTAACTTGAATTCAAATATTATTATTATTTAGCAATTAAATTATTGGAATTAATTACTGAAAATTGGGTCAAATGTTGAATCTAAAGTTTTAAGTGTAACGCCCCACCCCGAGACCCACCTTAGCAAAGAGAATTAACAAGTAATTCTGTCTACTAAAGCGGAGAATAGGGCTGGTTAAGGACGACCATCTATAATTTTGTCTTAAACATCTATTGAATACGTCGATAAATGCAATATAATTTTTTTTTTCAACTCAAGTGGATCGACATACCCAGTAAATGCTTAATCCAAAACTATAGGTGGCTAATGGATCTATCAGAACAAAATACAATAACTGAATGTAAATCACATCACATAACAGTAGCCAACATCATATATATGCATATACACCGATACATGTTTAGTACAATACAATATGAATACAATAAAGGTGGTACTCGACCACACCATAAATATCGAATCAAATATAACTACATCAGAGTATGCGAAAGAACAAAAACTACTCAAGAGAAAGAAGAGCTGATATCCAACATAACTTCAAGCTAAGCCAAATAGATGATACCTGAAACAACTCTGTCTGACCCGAGTGAAAACACACGGGTCAGGCTAGCTAAAATTTTCAGTTAAACAGAATAATCGATAAGGATAAGTAGGTGAAAGCTATGGTATCCTTTTTCTTAAAGGATGCCATGCCCTAAACAGTGTTTCAATATCATACGAAAGAACATCTCTTCTTAGCAAGTAGAAGAGATAATGATGATAAAGTCATACTTAAATGGCATAACTGACACTTAAGAAAATGGGAAATCGGCGAGCGAAGTTTAAAAGATAAGACCCAATAACATCGCTTTCGCCTCATATCATCCACAGTATAAAGGAATATGGATAATGACTTCAAATGATTCAACTATCTTCTTAGAAGCGGTTGTCAAAATAACAATACACCAAAGGTACATATCCATCATACATAGAATAAAATGCATATGGATGTACCTCATCTCACTGGCACATTCCAAGGGTCATTCATGGAAATATAAAACCCAATTATAAAAGAAGCATCATACTTATTCATACCTCATCTTGTCGGTATGAATATAGATACGTCTCAAATCCATCACTAAAACTTATTATCAAAAAAAAATCTCATAATCATTTATACCTCATCTCATCGGTATAAATACATCTCAAATCCACTATTAAAACTCCTTATAAAAGAATTTCCATAATTTATACCTCATCTCATTGATACAAATATAAAATGCCTCAAATCCATCTTAATAGAACCCAGAAAGAGTTCAAAACATCGTATTCGAAATCACCATAAAACCATGTATATAAATAAGCCCTTTTCTTACATAAGGCTATAATAAAGCATCATCATCAAAACAGTGAAAACGAAACATCTAAACTTCATGGAAAACAGCACGTGCTTTACATCTTGACTAGTACCGGTAATTTGGTACCATACATTGTGATGACTTGGGGTCACATAACATCATAACATCATGATTGACTAGTCGAAACATCTTGATGTCACCCAGTCACAAATCCGAGTAAAAACATCGTGGTGATTGGAGTTGGGTAATAACATCGTGAACATCGTGGCGACTCCAATCGTACTCGGTCTAGTACTAGTAACATCTTGAATGTGCCTCAACTATTCGAATAGGAACCCAAAAGGTGAGAACGTATATCCCATACTATATGTTCTCCCCTAATGTTTTACTAATCGTTAGTTGGTTCCACATTAGAAAACATCATAAAACATCAGAACCATCATAAAACTCACTCTGCCTCATCTCATCGGCGAGTTAATATAATACCATACTCATCCCTTCTCATCGACGAGTAATGGTTCCATCGTGACTTGTCTCATTTCATCGACAAGTAAAAATCATTATAACCATCTTATCTCCATAAATCATCATAAACATCTTAACTTCATGAATACTTCATAAATAGACTTACCTCTTCTCGTCGGTAAGTAAAACAACATCATGACGGTTATTTCTAATCATAATTCTCCACATGGAAAATTTTCGTCTTAGTCGCTCATCTCATCAGCGATTGTAAAAACATCTAGATTGGTTCATCATCGAACGTACTCAATAAGAGTAATTCTCCAACCAATAATGTTCGTTAAAATTTGGCAACTTCTAAATCATCTCAAAATAATAATTCAAATCAGTTTTGGTCGTAGAAGTCCGATATTAAGCGATAAAGCAAGAACACATGTCCCGTACCATATATCCTTACTAAATCGTTTAATTCTCATTCTTATACGTCCGAAAGGAAAAAAATAGTTTATGATCTTTGTGCAAAATTTACTAAGGAAACCGGGTTTTATTTTTAAATTTTCGAAACCCAAAGAAATCCTTTTATTAAAATTCTACTTTTTATATAAAATAAATATAGTATATATACTTTTATTATTTAGAAATACTCTTAAAAATATTTAAAATAAAATATTTAACACCATAATTACCAAGCCAGATCATGCATATACAGGGTCATGGATGCAAAACAATTTTCAAGTGGTTTGAAAATAATAAGTGCACTAACAACATGAAACAAAACACAGGACAGCGGATAAAATCCGCTGTTTTGAGCTAGCAAATATTGAAACTTTTAAAAACATCTGAAAACTGGTTGTTGCATATAATTCATGCTTTCCAGAATGACAAAGATTATCAAATTCAGATCAATGGTTCAAAAGTTATGACCATTTTACTAAAAACATCAAACTTAGCCTGAACTTATGCATTTACAAGACAGTGACAAACAATTGCAATAATAGCATAGATAACTTCAAAATCAGGAAAAATAAATAAAAACAAAGTTGTAGCTTGGTTTCTAAGCTTTCCATAATGACCAAGATCATCGAATTCCGATCATCGCTTCAAAAGTTCTGATCATTTTACTAAAAACATCAAACATGGCCTGAACTTATGCACTTGCAGGACAGCAACCAACAATTGCAATTTTAGCATAAATAACTTCGAAACCAGGTAAAAGGAATAAAACAAAAGTTGTAGCTTAGTTTTTAAGCTTTCCGAAACATTAAAAATTACCAAATTTTGATAAGAATTGTAAAAGTTACGGATAAAACAATTCTGAAATTTGAATTTCATAACTTCTGTCATTTTGTCTCAGGACAGCGACAAATAATCACATTTTTGGCCAAGATAACATCGAAATTTTGAAAAACTCAAAACATAAAATTTTTAGAAAAAAGTCTATGCTTTCCGGAACATCTAAATTTATCGGAATCGGTTGAGAAACGAAAAAGTTATGGCCAATTTACTTTCAGTCTTAAGCACAGAGCTAATATTGGTTTTGCCCTCGAAATTACAGTAGATAAATTCAATTTTGACATAGCTAACGTCAAAACTACAGAAAATAAAAAACATGAAAGTTGTAGCACATGACTTAGGCTTTCCGAAACATCTAAAATTATCAAAATTGGATCAAAAACGAGAAAGTTATGGCTAATTTACTTTCAGCTTCAGTAATTCACTGATTATAACATATTGATCGAGCTAGGGTTTGTGAGTTTTACACTCACCTTGCCTTCATGAAGATTAAACTATGATTTAGATGCAAAAGATTGAAGCTTTTAGCCAGGAACAGAGCATCCAAACCTGTAACAGCTTGAGGAAGGGACACGCAACAATATAGAGAAACAATTAATAGGGTTTCACTTCAAATTAGATTTTGATAGTGATTTTGGTTTTAGAATAGGGATTACCTGAGTTTAGCACTTGAATTTACATTTTAAAAGCACCAATTTTCATTTTATTTGATGGATTTAGCATAGATTGAAGAAGGAAGGGAGAAGCTACCATTAACAAGCCTCTGGACTTTTACAGAAGAAATGAGAAAAGATTATACGTACAGCACTTTCTTTTCTCATTTCTTAATTGCATTTCTTAATTACATGTTAGGTAATCTATTTGTTGATGGACTTAAGCCCACAAATAAGAGAATTTAGTTTAATATTAATATTTAACCACTTATTACATTTTACAAAGAATGCAAACAAATGTAATCAACCAAATTTCAAGTTTCTCTTTTCTAAAAATTGATAAAATGTTTTTACACACAAATAAATGGTTATTTAAATTTTCAAAACATTTTATTATCATACTTCTCTATTTTAAAGTAAATACCAATTTTACAATTTTAATTACAAATCTCATTGTAATTAACACTATAAATTACACAAAAATCACATTTTTTTGTCTAATAAAATTCTATATTCCATTTCAAATATAATTTCACTCCAAAATTATATTTTTATACTCAATTCCATCATTTTATTAAATATATCCCATTTTAAAAATTAATTACTTCTTTTAAAAATAATTAATAGAAGTAAATAGCAATAATTACATAATTATTTTATTATCTCTAAATTAAACTCATTTTCTCATTTTATTAAATCAAATCATCTTTATAAACTTTCCAAAATTTTATTTTTCTCATTTTATTCCCAAATACATTGTTAATTCCCAACAAACAATTTAAATCCTTCATTTATTATTAATTGACACTATTAAATTATAACTACCGTTATATTTTAATACTCTCAGGTAATCGCTAAAAGAAAGGTTGTTACAGACTCTCCCTCTTACAAAAATTGCGTCCCTGCAATTTTATAGAAAAAGAGCCACAAACAACGCAAAAATTCAATCGACAAAGGATAAAAGACAAGCTCGAAACTCAAACCATTCATACTCTCAACATAGAATGGTAAACAGAAACAAGGAAAAACTTACTTGGTTAAACCAATGGCCCATTAAATGCTAATATAGTGATTAGCAAACCATCGAAATTTCCAAGTAACTCGAAAGAATTACGAAGATATCCCTTCTTCGAATCAAAACTTAATAAGATGCTCAACAAATAATCAATCGAAAATGATTGATTACTCAAAATTCTATGAATAGAGTCGGGATCAAACTCACTCAAACCCAAACTCTTAAACAATAAAGAAGATCATCAACAAGATTTTTCGCATAATAATATGGAAAAAACATCCTCACAACTAGATAAACAAAATAGACAAGATGAATAAGACACGAAATTACCTCTCACAAGGCCACCAAACTCGAACGACCATGAAAATGCACGTCGTTGGTAATAGCTCAAAGATAGAATATACTCAAGAACAAAGATATAAGCTCGAATTATCTTTTAATCTAAGATATTTTGAATTTTTAAATCCCAACATCTTTTAAATTTTAAATCTCAATTTTCTTCATTTGAAAATTTCCAACTCTTTACTATATTACATAGTAAGTAATTTAAAACTCAAATAAAAAGTCCAAATTTCTTCTCTTACTTCAAAATTAATTTTCAAAGAATTTTGTAAATCCATAATAATTTTTCCTCAAAATAAATTAAGGGTTTAAATTCTCTTTACTCTTTTTATTAAACCACTTAAATCGTAAAAAAACAATCTTCAAATCCTCTTATAACTCTTCTCTTAAAACATCCAATATATATAATATAGATAATCAAATCTCAAAATATACTTTCAATAAAGTATAGATCGAAGTAAATGAATAAATAAATGGCATTGCCTCGCCATGAACCTCTAATAAATAGATATATTCGTTGGCTGCAGTGTCGATCGACCGATCAAAACTGCCTCGTCACTCTGTTACTCGTCTCTAAAATCAACGGCGGCAATTACCATTTAAAAATAAATTTTTAATATATAATCTCAAAATATTGTTTTTCAAAATCTCAATTTTTAAAACACAAACCATTGTGTCTGATTGTATCATAGCATTTAGGAGATTCCTATCGATAACGTTGATCAGGTGTATCGGCTAGAACTCTTAACTACTCGATGGACAACCCAACACTCTCAAATTATTTCCATAAAAGAAATACTACTCATGTAAATATATTCTCAAAATATTCTTTGACTTTTTTTTATATATCCCAAAACTCCAATTTCTCTTTTTAAAACTCATATATATATCTTCAAAAGCTCAAACCAAAGAACATTGAGACAATACATCAAGATATTCCTAGAATACGCGATTCACAAAATCAATAGAAGGAGATGGAGTGGTCGTCAACTCCTACAAGACGATGAGCCTCTCTCGGAAATAATCAAGACAAAAGATAAGCAAGGTATTCTTCTCGAAGGAAAAGAAGCACACAAACAACAAGTCATTACTTCAAACAAAGTAATGCTACAAAGGATAACACCGATTGAGTATCCGAAAAGGATAACTCAAAGAAACTAAATGATAAACTCAATCAAACTCGAACAATCTAGAAACTCACCTCATTCCTTAGTGGATGTCCTCGTGGAAGGCTAATCGAAGGGCTAAGAGCCAGGAATAAGGTTACCTCAACACTCGATTGCCCGATTGGATGTCAAATCCGAAAGGACTCACAAAACTCAACAAAGTCGCCTTGACTGGAAATCGAGATATATCACCAACATCTCGATACTCAAGAGTGAATTCAGAAACCTCGGAATCATCATTAACGTTCCAAAGTGATAGAAATAATAAAACAATCAAAATAGGAAACCTAAATATACAATAGGATCCTAAAACAAAGGATTGGACTTAATATCAAATAAGTCAATCCGTCTCAAATCATATACATCTCAAGATAGTAAGTAATAAACAAATACTCACTAAAGCAGCAACCAATAGAGAACTCAAAATGCTCATAAAAAACCAATCGTTGTGGATCCCTTCAATATAATTCACAACTCTCAAAGGAATGCAACAAGAGTGCTCAAAGAAATCAATCAGCTCCATCGATACGAACTCACTCGTATCGACAAAAGTAAGAATAGAATAATCCAAAATAAGACTTTTATATAAGATAAGATGACGTCAAACTCTATTATGAAATACTACGGAATAGAATATATCTATATTCCTAGACATATTCCATCTCAACAATCCCAAAACCCAAAAAATAATAATCAAGGCTCGATTTGAAAGCAAGCTCGAATAAAGGACAATGATTCATCTGTATTGTACTTCGATGTATCATGATATATGTACTGTTATGTGTTTATCCTACTTTGTTCTGACCACAACTCTGATACCAAGCTGTAACGCCCCATCCCGAGACCCACCTTAGCAAAGAGAATTAACAAGTAATTCTGTCTACTAAAGCGGAGAATAGGGCTGTTAAGGGCGACCATCTATAATTTTGTCTTAAACATCTATTGAATACGTCGATAAATGCAATATAATTTTTTTTTCAACTCAAGTGGATCGACATACCCAGTAAATGCTTAATCCAAAACTATAGGAGGCTAATGGATCTATCAGAACAAAATACAATAACTGAATGTAAGTCACATCATAGAACAGTAGCCAACATCATATATGTATATATACACCGATACATGTTTAGTACAATACAATATGAATACAACAAAGGTGGTACTCGACCACACCATAAATATCGAATCAAATATAACTACATCAGAGTATGCGAAAAAACAAAAACTACTCAAGAGAAAGAAGAGCTGATATCCAACATCAACTTCAAGCTAAGCCCAATAGATGATACCTGAAACAACTCGGTCTGACCCAAGTGAAAACACATGGGTCAGGCTAGCTAAAATTATCAGTTAAAAGAATAATCGATAAGGATAAGTAGGTCAAAGCTACGGTATCCTTTTTCTTAAAGGATGCCATGCCCTAAACAGTGTTTCAATATCATACGAAAGAACATCTCTTCTTAGCAAGTAGAAGAGATAATGATGATAAAGTCATACTTAAATGGCATAACTGACACTTAAGAAAATAGGACATCGACGAGCGAAGTTTTAAAGATAAGACCCAAATAACATCGCTTTCGCCTCGTATCATCGGCAGTATAAAGGAATATGGATAATGACTTTAAATGATTCAACTATCTTCTTAGAAGCGGTTTTCAAAATAACAATACACCAAAGGTACATATCCATCATACATAGAATAAAATGCATATGGATGTACCTCATCTCATTGGCACATCCTAAGGGTCATTCATGAAAATATAAAACCAATTGTAAAAGAAGCATCATACTTATTCATACCTCATCTCGTCGGTATGAATATAGATACATCTCAAATCCATCACTAAAACTTATTATCAAAAAAAAATCTCATAATCATTTATACCTCATCTCATCGGTATAAATACATCTCAAATCCACTATTAATACTCCTTATAAAAGAATTTCCATAATTTATACCTCATCTCATTGATATAAATATAAAATGCCTCGAATCCATCTTAATAGAACCCAGAAAGAGTTCAAAACATCGTATTCGAAATCACCATAAAACCATGTTTATAAATAAGCCCTTTTCTTACATAAGGTTATAATAAAGCATCATCATCAAAACAGTGAAAACGAAACATCTAAACTTCATAGAAAACAGCACGTGCTTTACATCTTGACTAGTACCAGTAATTTGGTACCATACATCGTGATGACTTGGGGTCACATAACATCATAACATCGTGATTGACTAGTCGGAACATCTTGATGACACCCAGTCACAAATCCGAGTAAAAACATCGTGGTGATTGGAGTTGGGTAATAACATCGTGAACATCGTGGTGACTCCAATCGTACTCGGTCTAGTACTAGTAACATCTTGAATGTGTCTCAACTATTCGAATAGGAACCCAAAAGTTGAGAACGTATATCCCATACTATACGTTCTCCCCTAATGTTTTACTAATCGTTAGTTGGTTCCACATTAGAAAACATCATAAAACATCAGAACCATCATAAAACTCACTCTGCCTCATCTCATCGGCGAGTTAATATAATACCATACTCATCTCTTCTCATCGACGAGGAATGGTTCCACCGTGACTTGTCTCATTTCATCGACAAGTAAAAATCATTATAACCATCTTATCTCCATGAATCATCATAAACATCTTAACTTCATGAATACTTCATGAATAGACTTACCTCATCTCATCGGCAAGTAAAACAACATCATGACGGTTATTTCTAATCATATTCTCCAAACGGAAAATTTTCGTCTTGGTCGCCTCATCTCATCAGCGATTGTAAAAACATCTAGATTGGTTCGTCATCGAACGTACTCAAAAAGAGTAATTCTCCAACCAATAATGTTCGTAAAAATTTGGCAACTTCTAAATCATCTCAAAATAATAATTCAAATCAGTTTTGATCGTAAAAGTCTGATATTAAGCGATAAATCAAGAACATTTATCTCATACCATATATCCTTACTAAATCGTTTAATTCTCATTCTTATACGTCCGAAAGGAAAAAAATAGTTTATGATCTTTGCGCAAAATTTACTAAGGAAACCGGGTTTTATTTTTAAATTTTAGAAACCCAAAGAAACCCTTTTATTAAAATTCTAGTTTTTATATAAAATAAATATAGTATATATACTTTTATTATTTAGAAATACTCTTTAAAATATTTAAAATAAAATATTTAACATCATAATTACCAAGACAGATCATGCATATACAGGTTCATGGATGCAAAACAATTTTCAAGTGGTTTGAAAATAATAAGTGCACTAACAACATGGAACAAAACACAGGACAACGGATAAAATCCGCTGTTTTGAGCTAGAAAACATTGAAACTTTTAAAAACACTCTGAAAAAAGGTTGTTGCATATAATTCAAGCTTTCCAGAATGACAAAGATTATCAAATTCAGATCAATGGTTCAAAAGTTATGACCATTTTACTAAAAACATCAAACTTAGCCTGAACTTATGCATTTACAAGACAGTGACAAACAAGTGCAATAATAGCATAGATAACTTCAAAATCAGGAAAATTAAATAAAAAGAAAGTTGTAGCTTCTAAGCTTTCCGTAATGAACCAATATCATCGAATTCCGATCATTGGTTCAAAAGTTCTGATCATTTTACTAAAAACATCAAACATGGCCTGAACTTATGCATTTGCAGGACAGCAACCAACAATTGAAATTTTAGCATAAATAACTTCGAAACCAGGCAAAAGGAATAAAGCAAAAGTTGTAGCTTAGTTTTTGAGCTTTCCGAAACATTAAAAATTACTGAATTTCGATAAGAATTGTAAAAGTTACGGATAAAACAATTCTGAAATTTGAATTTCATAACTTCTGTCATTTTGTCTCAGGACAGCGATAAATAATCACATTTTTGGTCAAGATAACATCGAAATTTTGAAAAACTCAAAACATAAAATTTTTAGAAAAAAGTCTATGCCTTCCGGAACATCTAAGTTTATCGGAATCGGTTGAGAAACGAAGAAGTTATGACCAATTTACTTTCAGCCTTAAGCACAGAGCTAATATTGGTTTTGCTCTCGGAATTACAGTAGAAAAAATCAATTTTGAAATAGCTAACATCAAAATTATAGAAAACACAAAATATGAAAGTTGTAGCACAAGAATTAGGCTTTTCGAACCATTTAAAATTATAAAAATTGGATCAAAAACGAGAAAGTTATGGTTAATTTACTTTCAGCTTCAGTAATTCACTAATTATAACATATTGATCGAGCTAGGGTTTGTGAGTTTTACACTCACCTTGCCTTCATGAAGATTAAACTACGATTTAGATGCAAAAGATTGAAGCTTTTAGCCAGGAACAGAGCATCCAAACCTGTAACAGCTTGAGGAAGGGACATGCAACAATATAGAGAAATAATTAATAGGGTTTCACTTCAAATTAGATTTTGATAGAGATTTTGGTTTTAGAATAGGGATTACCTGAGTTTAGCACTTGAATTTACATTCTAAAAGCACCAATTTTCATTTTATTTGATGGATTTAGCATAGATTGAAGAAGGAAGGGAGAAGCTACCATTAACAAGCCTCTGGACTGTTACAGAAGAAATGAGAAAAGATTATACGTACAACACTTTCTTTTCTCATTTCTTAATTGCATTTCTTAATTACATGTTAGGTAATCTATTTGTTGATGGACTTAAGCCCACAAATAAGAGAATTTAGTTTAATATTAATATTTAACCACTTATTACATTTTACAAAGAATGCAAACAAATGTAATCAACCAAATTTCAAGTTTCTCTTTTCTAAAAATTGATAAAATGTTTTTACACACAAATAAATGATTATTTAAATTTTTAAAACATTTTATTATCATACTTCTCTATTTTAAAGTAAATACCAATTTCACATTTTTAATTACAAATCTCATTGTAATTAACACTATAAATTACACAAAAATAACATTTTTTGTCTAATAAAATTCTATAGCCCATTTCAAATATAATTTAACACTAAAATTATATTTTTAAACTCAATTCCATCATTTTATTAAATATATCCCATTTTAAAAATTAATTACTTCTTTTAAAAACAATTAAAAGAAGTAAATAGCAATAATTACATAATTATTGCATTATCTCTAAATTAAACTCATTTTCTCATTTTATTAACTCAAATCATCTTTGTAAACTTTCCAAAATTTTATTTCTCTCGTTTTATTCCCAAATACATTGTTAATTCCCAACAAACAATTTAAATCCTTCATTTATTATTAATTGACACTATTAAATTATAACTACCGTTATATTTTAATACTCTCAGGTAATCGCTAAAAGCAAGGTTGTTACAGACTCTCCCTCTTACAAAAATTGCGTCCTTGCAATTTTCTAGAAAAAGAGCCATAAACAACGCAAAAATTCAATCGACAAAGGATAAAAGACAAGCTCCAAACTCAAACCATTCATACTCTCAACATAGAATGGTAAAGAGAAACAAGGAAAAACTTACTTGGTTAATCCAATGGCCCATTAAATGCTAATATAGTGATTAGCAAACCATCGAAATTTCCAAGTAACTCGAAAGAATTACAAAGATATCCCGTCTTCGAATCAAAACTTAATAAGATGCTCAACAAATAATCAATCGAAAATGATTGATTACTCAAAATTCTATGAATAGAGTCGGGATCCAACTCACTCAAACCCAAACTCTTAAACAATAAAGAAGATCATCAACAAGATTTTCCGCATAATAATATGGAAAAAACATCCTCACAACTAGATAAACAAAATAGATAGGATGAATAAGACACGAAATGACTTCTCACAAGGCCACCAAACTCGAACGACCATGAAAATGCATGTCGTTGATAATAGCTCAAAGATATAATATGCTCAAGAACAAGGATATAAGCTCGGATTATCTTTTAATCCAAGATATTTAGAATTTTTAAATCCCAACATCTTTTAAATTTTAAATCTCAATTTTCTTCATTTGAAAATTTCCAACTCTTTACTATATTACATAGTAAGTAATTTAGAACTCAAATAAAAAGTCCAAATTTCTTCTCTTACTTCAAAATTAATTTTCAAAGAATTTTGTAAATCCATAATAATTTTTCCTCAAAATAAATTAAGGGTTTAAATTCTCTTTACTCTTTTTATTAAACCACTTAAATCGTAAAAAAACAATCTTCAAATCCTCTTATAACTCTTCTCTTAAAACATCCAATGTATATAATATAGATACTAAAATCTCAAAATATACTTTCAATAAAATATAGCTCAAAGTAAATAAATAAATAAATGGCATTGCCTTGCCATGAACCTCTAATAAATAGATATATTCGTTGGCTGCAGTGTCGATCGAACGATCAAAACTGCCTAGCCACTCTGTTACTCGTCTCTAAAATCAATGGCTGCAATTACCATTCAAAAATAAATTTTTAATATATAATCTCAAAATATTATTTTTCAAAATCTCAATTTTTAAAACACAAACCATTGTGTCTGATTGCCTTATCATAGCATTTAGGAGATTCCGATCGATAACGTTGATCAGGCATTTCGACTAGAACTCTTAACTACTCGATGGACAACCCAACACTCTCAGATTATTTCCATAAAAGAAATACTACTCATGTAAATATATTCTCAAAATATTCTTTGACTTTTTTTTTATATATCCCAAAACTCCAATTTCTCTTTTTAAAACTCATATATATAGCTTCAAAAACTCGAACCAAAGATCATTGAGAGAATGCATCAAGATATTCCTAGAATACACGATTCACAAAATCAATAGAAGGAGATGGAGTGGTCGTCAACTCCTATAAGACGATAAGCTGCTCTCGGAAATAATCAAGACAAAAGATAAGCAGGATATTCTTCTCGAAGGAAAAGAAGCACACAAACAACAAGTCATTACTTCAAACAAAGTAATGCTACAAAGGATAAAATCGATTGAGTATCCAAAAAGGATAACTCAAAGAAACTGAATGATAAACTCAATCAAACTCGAACAATCTAGAAACTCACCTCATTCCTTAGTGGATGTCCTCGTGGAAGGATAATCGAAGGGCTAAGAGCCAGGAAAAAGGTTACCTCAACACTCGATTGCCCGATTGGATGTCAAATCCAAAAGGACTCTGTGACGCCCCACCTCTATACCCACGCTAGCCAAGAACACTACGGAGTAATGCTGTCAACTAGCACGGAGAATAAGGCTGTTGAGGAGCCACCATCCGTGTAATTGCTTTGCGAGAGCATCGATATGTCAGATAGTATAACATGCATTTCTTTTCTCGAGAGGGAAAATACGACATACCGACACAAACTCAAAGCTACTACACAGTGGCTATAATAATCTTCGGAAACAAATATAGAAATAAGCATAACACAAATCAGTTACAGATAATTCATATCACAAAGGCGGAAATAGATATGAATATTACACTAGGAAGTGTACATCAGAGTAGTGGTCTAAAAAGATCCACAATATCACAAAAGAATAGTTACACGAACTACACAAAAGAATAAGTATACATTATGGAGTCTATGTCTCAAATGTATACAACAAAAACTACTAATCTAAGTAGTTAACCAAAAGTCAAGGAGGTAATCCCGGATGTAATGTCAAGCAGAAGCACCAGTAACATCTCGGTCTGACCCGAGTATTATTTTATAAGAAAATAATAAACGGATCAGTCTAACTATAAATATAAGATGAAACGATATAGAGTAAGAGATATGACTAAACACATAATAATCACAATGCCAAGCTGTGATATATATAAGTAATTGAAAATCAACAAGAGATTAATCAATATCACCAAATCTACACAAGAATCAAAGGAAATGTCATACTCCTTATTTCGTTCACCAAACCATAAATATTGACGATTATATCAATGTCAATCACAAAAGTCAATGACACACAAATTCACCAATGCACAAATATTGATAAAACTTATCAATGGAAACCATGAAAATTGGTGAAGCACAAATTCTAGAAATCATCTCAAGAAATCCAGTCAATGACACACAAATTCACCTATGCACAAAAATTGATAAATCATATCAATAGAAATCACAAAAATAGGTGAAGAAGAAATTTCCAAAATTCGACACACGAAATCCAGAAATCACACAAAATAGGGGGGAGGCCTATCACACGAACGGGAGCATGAAAACTCACCAACATATGTATCACACGAATGAGACGCTATCTCATGGTAGCTAGCCATTAATTTTTGACACACACACGGCCGGAAGACCATGGGGCGCTACCCCATCAATATGAGTCGAAGCTCCACAAAACGGGGTTTAGTCTCCCTCGTAGACAAAGAGACATCGCACATTGCTAGTCTAAATCACAAAAATGATCGTCATGAACATCAAAAAGTGTCAATTACAGTAAGCTAGTAGATATATGAGCTTAGCTTCATGTCCCATAACCACTAGCTTAACTTAAATATTTACGAACAAATTGTAGATCTCCACTAGAAAATTGTCACAAGAGATTCAATCGAACAAGTCCAAAAATTAACCGACGAAGTAAACACAAGCATTTCATACCACTTGTTTTACTAAGTCGTTTAATTAGATTTCTTATACGAGTGAGGTAAAGGTTTGTATATACTAATAGGTTGGAAAACGAATTTATAACCGAGTTTGATATTGAAAATAGAGTTTAAATAATCTTCGATAAAGAGTTTGAATATTTACTACTAGTATTGGAAACTTTATATTTTTAAAGTGACAAATCATAGAAATGATTGTAGAAACAATCAATCATCAAAGTTCACATTCGAAGACGTGAATTAATTCCAATAAATCGATATCAAATCCATCAAAATGGATATTCCCAAAAATCCCGATATAAAAGACATCAAAGTCGATAATAAATGAAAATCAACAAATCGGATAATCAGGAATCGATTAAATTTGGAAACCGAGCAAAACAATATGCACAAATAGGCGCAATAGGCAAATAGGAGAAAATCAGTCGACTGGCCCTCTGCAGTCAGTCGACTGAAGCAGAAACATGAAAATTTCATTTCCTGCAGTCAGTCGACTGACCTAAAAATCCAGTCGACTGATTGCAGGGAAACAGAGGACCCGACCCTCTGGAATTTGCCTTCGGAATGCCTATGTGCTACAGCCAGTCGACTGAATTTCAAAACCAGTCGACTGACTGGCACCAAGGCTGTTTTCTTAGCCTATGAAATGAAGATGCAATCTTGTCCAAAATGCAACCGGGCGAGCAACGGACACTAGGGATTTATGTCAATCGACTACCCGGCCCTATAAGCTTCACGATGCATCACCAAAACATGTTCAAATAATAAAACTATGATTTTCATAGATTTTGGTTTCAAAACACCAAAACTTGGAATATACACCAAATCAATTCAAACCAAAATCAATGCACATGAATATGTGTTAGGAATTCATACCTAACAATCGAAGATAATCATAGACATAGATGTGAGATAAAAATCACACCTTTGAACCCAAACAAATGAAGAAGAAGCTCTAAAGCAAAGGAGAATCAACCACTCTTCAAATCCAACTCAAGAAGCTTGATTCTAAGCTTTAAAAGAAGAACATTCCCAAAGTTAGGTTTAGGGATTTCTGAAATTGATAAGAGAATGAGTTGGAGAAGAAGAAGAGAAGCTTACCAATGGGTTCTTCTATTAGTTTGGAGCTAGAGTTTGATTTGCAAGAGAAAACTAAGGCTTGGAGTTTTAATTTCCTCTTCCACTCTCCATTGTTATGAAAGCTTGAATATTAGGAATTAGAAA
This sequence comes from Allium cepa, assembly GCA_030765085.1. Classification (NCBI taxonomy): domain Eukaryota; kingdom Viridiplantae; phylum Streptophyta; class Magnoliopsida; order Asparagales; family Amaryllidaceae; genus Allium; species Allium cepa. The sequence continues at coordinate 179,678,093 of CM060946.1, forward strand.
TGAAGTAATGAAGAGGAGAAGGGGTTGAGACTGAACACATAAGTGGGGTTATTGGGCTTAGCCCAAACCAAAGCCCTAAGTGAAAAAGTGGCAAAAATCAACTTACTCCAAACATATCGAAGCTTATACTAAAAAAGGTCGCAAACGGCATTTTAAACTCAATGGGAGTGGTCCCGAGGCCTAATTCGACCGTATGCAAAAAGTAGCTTTTCGGACTAAATTCCGAGTATCGATAAAATATTTAAATGTAAAAATCGATAAATATGCGGGTTGTTACAGACTCCCCTCCTTAAAGAAATTGCGTCCTCGCAATATTTAAGAAGAAGATATATAGTAACAACCATAAAAGCATATTCAACACAAAAGAAGTTTGAAATAAGAAGTTCACCTCAAAGTGCTCGAGAAAGTAAGTCCGGATGTGTTCGCTCGATGAACTCTCTAGATTCCCAAGAACAATCCTTAGGATTTGAAGACCATTGAACTTTAACAAGCGGAACATCTTTATTTCGATGTCGTTTGACTTCCGAAGTAATGATACGAATAGGATGTTGCTTATAAGTTAAATTAGGCGAAACTTCAATCTCTTCCACAACACCGGGCTTAAGAATAGAGTCGGAATCTCGAAGACATTTCCGCAATTGAGAAACGTGAAACACGTCATGTATGGCAGAAAACTGAGCCGGTAATGATAGGCGATAAGCCATGGAACCAATACGTTCAGTGATAGGAAATGGCCCAATATATCAAGGCGCCAATTTTCCCGATCGACTAAAACGTACAACACCTTTCATAGGTGAAACACGAATGAACACAATATCTCCCACAGAAAATTCTAACTTCCTTCTCTGGTTATCGGCATAGGATTTTTGTCTATTCTGGGCTTCTTTCATCCTATGTCGAATAAGTTCAATCTTTTCTGTGGAATCACGAACAAAGTCTGGACCTAAAACAAGCTTCTTACCGGCCTCAAGCCAACAAGAAGGAGATCGGCATGGCCTTCCATAGAGTGCCTCGAAAGGTGCCATACCAATACTAGATTGGAAGCTATTATTATAGGAAAATTCAACAAGTGAAATATGATCCTCCCAACTTCCACCAAAATCAAGAACACATGCACGAAGAAGATCTTAAAGAGTTTGATTCACACGCTCGGTTTGTCCATCGGACTGAGGATGATAAGCGGTGCTAAAGTTAAGCTTCGTTCCCAAATCTTTTTGAAGACTCTTCCAAAATCCACTAGTAAACAATGGATCTGTGAAGACCCGTCTTTCATTCCACAGAAAAAACGTATCATCAATAAGAAAAGAAAGAGATAGAAATAGAAAGATAGAAAGAAAAGAAACAACTATCATCAGAATCTCACAGCGGAAATGAACAAAATATAATATTACATATATCCCTTACATAATTTACATATCAGAGTTCACAAAATAATACTACTCCATTACATCAGCCATTCATAAGAGTTTACCCAACCCATACAACTCAAAACATAACACCAAAATGCCACTATAGCGAATATAGATAGATAGTACGTCTGGACTCCAGCTCCAGCTTCCAAAACGCATGCTAATCCAAACCTAATCACTTGGCTACTCATAAAAATTTGAGTACCCAAGAGCTTATGAAAAACAAAATAAACTCCGGGTTTGACATGGGTCTGGTGTGAGTAAATCAGTTAAAGTTGCTTAACTTTAAAAAAAAATCATTTTGAAACAAAAGGTATCACGTAAGACTTCCCACAAATAAAAACGGGTAAGTTTTTACCTTACGCTAACCAAAACATTTGATAGGAAATTCAGTGATATTATAATAGGGTCTAGGGTTTTCAAATAAATAGAAAATAGCCGAAACTGTTCCATTCATTAAATTCCAGCTACTAGCCACAAAAGTGGGTAATACAATCAAAACCGTAGGGTCTCGTAGGAAAAATGGGTTTCCATCAATGGCAGGGCTACTGGGGTACCGCCCGTCACAGTATGGGGCCTAGATCACCGTACCGAGGATCACTCCTGATCCCCTGCAACACAAGGCCAGACCCATCCCTTACTGGACAGTTTCGAACAAGACAACCCCACAGTTGTGGCCAACAACTGCCCACACAGCCGAATAAATAATAAGGGACTTCTAGACAGAGATAAATCTCAGTCTCAAGTGGGGGCTACCCACGAAACCTTGCTGCACCTCCTTGTTTTAGCCATTCCGAGTTGATGAGGCTTGAGGTTACGATTACCTTAATAAAGAACTCATCTCTTAGAATGCTCATCGTCCACCTGACGATGATCTGAAAGCATTCAATCCATACAAGTTCGTTCCGGGTTCGAACGAAACCGAAGGCATTATCTCGTTACACTCATTTTGGAATCACCCTCATAGTTAACGACGATAACTCTTGCACTTTGATTCACCATCTCGAATCTACAAGTACTATTCCGTCAACTCATTACGGAATCACCCACAGAGTTATACTGACGTATAGCCCTTACACCTCGAGTCTTCACTCTTCACATAAGATTCACGACCTAATGTTATTTGGAATCGATGTGGTTTTCGGATATCCAAATATGGAAACCCGATCCCGGTCTCATCGAAATCCAAAGCGTGTTTTTTAGGTCCAAGTTGTTTTAAAGGTTTAAACAATTCAATTCAGATTTAAACATAGCATCACACAACATTATCAACAGAAAATAACCAATATCTATCACTGATATACAACATCTCATCACAGAATATAACTCAACTATCATTCAACAGATATCAACCATATACAGATATCAATACAAACTATCATCCACAAGCAAATACTACTTAATTCATATCATAATTAATTTAAATTAAATTAATTATTTAAGAATTTATCACTTAATCTTGCTTAACCAAACATTAATTAATTAATCTCAATTATTTAATTAATTAATCACCTCTTAATTATCTTATTATTAATTAATTACTACTTAATTAATTAATAATCTTTATTTAATTATCAATTAATTACTATAATTTTTTTAAACTTTGATTAAAAATTAATCATTCCTTAATTGGTTATTAATTAATCCTTAATTAACCTTAATTAATTCTTAATTAACCTTAATTAATTCTTAATTACCTTAATTAATTCTTAACTAATTACAAATTAATTTATCTTAATTACATAATTAATTATCCATTAATTAACCTTAATTATTTAATTAATTAAATCTTAACCCTTAATTAATTTACAATTAATTATAAATTAATTAATGTTTAATTACTTAATTAATTAACTCCTAATCAATTAATTAATTAACTTCTTAATTACTAATTTATTAATCATTAATCAATTAATTAATCAATTATTAATCACTTATGAATTAACCTTAAATTAATTAATAAATTAATTAATGGCCTATTAATTGTTATTTAGTTTAATCCTTAATTACCCATTAATTAATTCATAATTAATTAATTAAATCTTAACAATTAATTAACCAAAATTAATTTATTAAATTCCAACTCTAATTACTAATAAATTTAAGTAAACTTAAATTTCAAAATCTAATTAACTTCAAAACAAAACAATGTTCATTCATCTTTAAAAACTCTTACATATTTAAGTATTCAATTTATTAAAAACTAATTACTTTAGAAAAGGTTAGATTTAAAAAATGTAAACTATTTCAAACTTCAAATAATAAGATGTGAAATACCTTTTGAAATAAATATTTGACACTTTATAAAATAGAGAAAATATAAAGTGTTAAACTTTAAACTTAAAACAAATTGAAGTTTTAAAACAAGCTTAAACTTGTCTTCATTAATTTGCATATATCCCGGCCCAAATTCAAACTACCCAGACCCAACTTCATCTTTCCCCTACCTCTCACAACACTCCCCTGAACCCACACTCCATCACATGCAACAACTCACCCCTCAACCCGAGTGCATCACGCTAACCACACGACCCTTAATCGAGTGCGATCCCGAGCTACAAACCCACACACACGAAAACGCACTGACACACGCACGGCCTCGTGCACCTGCACAGTGCCTCAGCGCCACCATCGCCACCGCCGGCCACTCGCGCAAACCATACCTCGACCCTTGTTCCAGAATCTTACCCCAAAAATCAACAATTCGAACCCAAACAAAATTCGAGAGCTCGGAGCCAAAAATCAACTACAGCCGCTGGGAAGAAGATCCCTCATCCACGGCCATCTTACTTCATTCCGGCGCCCAACTTCGGCCACGTGTGCGCAACCCCCACACGCAACTCCTCCCCTAACTTCATGAAGCTCGGTCCTTTCTATGCATCACGCTATCGAATTACTGAAGCTCACAAAACACTGTACTGAAAACCCTACAAACCCAAATTTCAATTTCTATGTTGCATAATAAATTCAAATAGTATTTTTCTAGTGATAATCATCATCTAACATAGCTTCAGTTCAAATTTCAAAAGTTGAAATCAATCCAATTACAAGAATTTGACAAAAGTCCTAAATACTGTAATCTTCAAAATTCGAATTCAATTGCAAGTTATAAATTCTGATTTCAATTTTAAAATTCATAACATGCATTATAGATTCAATATATATATTTGATTCATCAAAACTTAACAAGATTTTCATGCTAAAATTTTTGTTTTGTTTTACTGCATATTTGTTTTCTGCAGTTTTACAGTATCATCAGTATGTATATTGAAATACTTATATCATATTGATTCTAACCTATAAATATGTTTGAAGATATCTACTAACTAACACCTTGCTGAATTTAAAATTTTGAAGATTGTTCAAAAATTTACTCTGTACATTCATTTACAGAGAAGTACAATTTATTTCTAAAACATGCACAACAAATATTTTAAACTTGAAACAAATACTTCACAAAATCATTGACATACAAGCATTCATCACTAACATTCAACATACAACTTTTATACTTAGAGTTTTAATTAAAAGATTTACTCACCTTTTTCTCTGATGTGAAGATTCAAACTACAGGAATGAATTTAGACTGCAGACTTCTTTTTGTTCTACTTGCTTCTTGAAATAACTTGTTTATCTTAATATGCTTTAAATCTTGAATAAGTTGGTGATAAAACTTTGAGATTGTGCAGAAATTTGTTGAAGATGTGAAGAAGTTCAGATTTTTGGAGAGAAGAATGTAAAATTTCTTTTTAATAAAATGAGAGTATGCATGATTGACTTTTAGAATTTGTTTTATAAAATTTAAAGAAAAGAAAATTTATATTATGACACTTGTCAAAATAATACTTAGATTTCTAACACATGTTTATCAATAGGTTTAGATGTTAACATGTGTTTATCTCATGTAAAAATGAAATTAAAATGTTTTCTCAAATTGATTTTTATTATATAAGTTTATATTTTAAATTCCTATAAAATCAATTTCCTTTAAATAATGAATATAAAACAAATGTTAGAACTTAAATAAAATCATGAACATATTACTTAATACTCAAAGTAGAATTTAGAATAAATTTAAATCTTTTAATATATTAATTCAAACACAAATTGAATTCTAAAAATCCAATTCCAAATCAAATTTGATATGAATAAAAGTTTAACGCATTCAATTTCATAAATATGTACTAGTTTTTAATTAGAATAAATTTATATTTACCACTCATTTATTAGCTGTTGGATAAAATAATAAATTTATCAATTCAAATTAATTTATTATATAGATTATCATATTTAAATTCGGTTTGAAATTCCGGGATATCACAATCCTCCCCCCTCAAAAGAATTTCGTCCCCGAAATTTAAACAAAAGATAATCCAAAATTTCATTTTATTCAACACTTCAAACATACATAACATCCATACATAAGTAGCCATCAAACAAAACATCAAACAAACATTCATTCAATACAAACACCACTAGCTATCCGGACACATATCCGGATAAGCCTTCCTAAAGCTATCCAAAGTCTCCCAGGTAATCTCTGGGATCATCACTCCATTGGACTTTAACAAGCTTCACTATCCTGCTTCTGAGTTGCTTCTCATCTTGATCAACAATTCGAACAGGATGTCGGACAACTGACAAGTCCGGCTCAACCTCCAATTCTTCCTGCACAGATGGCTCCACAATAAGAGATGAATCGTGCACATATTTCCGTAGATGAGATACGTGGAAAACACTGTGAATTCCAGCCATCCGGTCCGGCAATTCAATCCTGTATGCTACAGCACCAATCCTCTCGAGAACTCGGAACGGACGAATGAATCTCAGAGCGAGTTTCCCTGTCTTCCCGAATCTTACAGCTCCTTTAATAGGGGAAACTTTGACAAAGACTAAATCACCAATCTCGAACTCCAATTGTCTTCGTCTCTTATCAGCATATTTCTTTTGTCGATCCTGAGCAGCTCTCATCCTTTTCTTGATAAGCTCGACTTTAGCAGATGCTTCACGAATCAGATCTGGTCCCAGCACAATACGATTCTTCGACTCTATCCAACAAGCTGGAGTTCCACATGGTCTTCCATACAATGCTTCATAAGGAGCCATCTTGATACTTGCTTGGTAACTGTTATTATACGAGAACTCCACTAGATGTAGATGATCCTCCCACGGTCCTCCAAAATCTAATACACAGGCTCTCAGCATATCTTCTAGAATTCGGTTAAGCCTTTCTGTTTGTCCATCTGTTTGTGGATGAGATGCTGTACTCAATCTTAAATTAGTCCCCAAAGCTGATTGCAATGCTTCCCAGAATTTGCTGGTGAAAGTCGGATCTCGATCACTTACAATGCTGACTGGAACGCCATGCAATCTCACAATCTCCTTCAAGAAAATTTCAGCCAAAGAAACTGCAGTTCGGGTTGCTTTAACTGGTATAAAATGGGCGCTCTTGGTAAGACGATCTACGATCACCCATATTCCTTCATTCCCCTTCTTAGTTCTAGGCAGACCGTCGATGAAGTCCATCGAAAACATTTTCCATTTCCATGTCGGGACCTCCAAAGGTTGTAACAAACCGGCTTGCTTCTGCTGATCTCCTTTCACTTGCTGGCAGTTAGCACATCTATTAACGAATCTGGCTATATCTTCCTTCATGCCCTTCCACCAAAAGACTCTTTTCATATCCTTGTACATCTTTGAGATTCCTGGATGGATATTCATTCTGGAGCGATGACTTTCTGACAATACTTCCTGACGCAGATCCCTATCATACGGAACACAGATCCTTCCATTAATCCTTAGCGTCCCTTGATCATCAATCTCAAAACTAGGACACTGCCCCTGCCTAACTCTTCTGATAATTCCTCTTAACCTACTATCAGATTCCTACTTGCTTGAAATCCTCTCCAGAAGAGATGGAACCACTTCCAAAAGAGAAAGAACCGCATTTCTGCTAAGAGCATCTGCCACAACGTTCGCCTTCCCTGGAGTATACAGAATATCCAAATCGTATGATGCCAAGAACTCAACCTAACGCTGCTGCCTTAGATTAAGATCTTTCTGAGAGAAAAGATATTTCAACAGTTTGTGGTCCGTGAATAACTCAAACTTTTCTCCTAAAAGATAGTGTCTCCATATCTTTAAAGAAAAAACAATAGCCAACAGCTCTAGGTCATGCGTAGCATAGTTCCTCTCATGTGGCTTCAATTGCCGACTCGCATACGCAATAACCCTACCATTCTGCATAAGCACAGCTCCCAATCCAACAATACAGGCATCAGTATACACTTCAAACTTGCTCTTACCATCAGGAATAGCCAATACAGGAGCGCTTGTCAACTTTGCCTTCAGTTTCTGGAGAGCTTCCTCACACTCCGGTGTCCACTTGAATTTAGTTCCCTTCCTTGTCAGCTTCGTTAAGTGAGAAGAGATCTTAGAATAATCCTTAATAAACTTCCTGTAGTAACCGGCCAATCCAAGAAAACTGCGAACTTCTGTAGGAGTCCGAAGCTGCTTCCATTCCAAAATAGTCTCAGCTTTAGCTGGATCTACAGAGATTCCCTCACCAGAAACAATGTGGCCCAAAAATTTTACTTCAGATTTCCAAAAATGACACTTAGAAAACTTCGCCTTCAGCACATGCCTTCTCAGAGTTTCCAAAACTATCCTCAAGTGTTGCTTGTACTCTTCTTCCGATTTAGAATAAACCAAAATATCATCGATGAATACCAAAACAAAATTATTCAGAACATCTCTAAAGACTCGGTTCATCAGATCTACAAAATAAGCAGGAGCGTTGGTTAAACCGAAAGGCATAAGCAACCACTCATAGAAACAATTAGGTCCCCTAAATGTGGTTAAGGAAATACTTTCTTCAGCTGCCCTTAACTGATGGAAACCTGATGCTAGATCTAACTAAGAAAAGACATATGCACCACGAAGCTGGTCGAAGAGATCATCAATGCGAGGAAGATGATACTTATTCCGAATGGTCACCTTGTTCAATTCACGGTAGTCTACACGGAACCTTAACGACCCATCCGACTTGGTGACAAAAACTGCAGCAGAACCCCAACAGGAAAAACTTGGTCTAATCAAACCCTTCTCCAACAAATCTTGAGTTTGCTTCACTAATTCCTCCCTCTCCCTTGGAGCCATCCTCCTACTAGGTTGAATTACAGGTACTGCTCCAGGAACCAAATCTATACGGAACTCTATTTCCCGATGCGGTGGCAAACATTTAACTTCCTCAAATACATCGGAGAAATCTCGGACTACTTCAATATCTACAACCTCCTCTAGAGAAGTCTCCACTCCATGTAAAAGACTAATCAAGTGGATTCCAGAGTTATCACACATTACTCTGGCAATCCTACCTAGATCAGTTTCCAATGAAACTGTTCTTTCATCACAATTTAAGATAGCTTTATATTTGTCAAGCCAATCCATTCCTAATATAAGGTCGAAACCTTGAAAATCCAATACATAAGGATCACAGGAAAAACTATGGGATAGATAGGAGATTCTCAAATCTTTACAAATCCTATCCAATTTGGTTACCCCTCCTATAGGATTTGATACACAAATGGGATTGTCTACGATACTAGGAGTGAGTAAGAAATTCTCTACTGTTCCTAGGGAAATAAAACTTAAAGAAGCACCAGTATCAAATAAGACTTTAATATACTTTCCATTTAAAAGTAAAGTACCTTCTAAAACTCCCTTGCCCTTCGATGAGTTTGATGGTGCGCTTTCTAAAGCAAATACTTTGTTTTGTTGAACCTTATGAAGGAGCGGGCAGTCTCTAATCATGTGCCCCGGTTGGTGACAGTTAAAGCAAAGCGACTTCTGAACTAAAGCCGACCCTGGTCCACTATACTGCTGCCGCCGCTGCTGAGATCCTTTGTTGGGACACTTGTTTGCCAGATGACCTTCTTGATGACAAATATAACACTTTAGGGGTTCATTATTGTTTGCAGACTTCTTCTTGTTTTACTTCTTCCAGTTAGGATTGAATTTCCTCTTATTCTGGTTAGAAGAATTCCCTCCTGATGTAGCAACTTGTGCCACTGACCTCTTCTTCATCAAGTCTTCATACCTTAACGCCATATCAATAAGCTCCACAAAAGACCCTTTCAAATGTGCAGTCATTCTCTCGTGATACTCAGGCCTCAACCCTTGGACAAACATCTCGTTCTTCTTAAGAGGTGTGTCTATAAGTCCTGGTCCGTAGCATGATAACTTGTTGAACTTTGTCTCGTATTCAGCTATGGACATATTCCCTTGTTTCAGATTCAGAAAATCTTGATAAAGCCGAGTTCTTCCTGCAGCAGGCATATACTTTTCCTTAAACATCTCCTTAAATTCTTCCCAAGACATACCATCCTCCGAGATATTAGCAGTCACTGAATTCCACCATACTGCAGCACCACCTTGTAATTGCCACGCAGCCATTATTCTCTTCTGCTCATCTGATAACCTCATGCTCTTAAAAATCTTCTCACAAGAGCAAATCCATGCTTGAACTTCTATTATAGTTTCTGATCCTTGAAATGGTTTCCCTCCAAGATGAACAAAGTCCTTGCATAAGGCGGCAAAACTGGCTGAAGACGTAACTGGATTAACTGTCTCATCATCAGTCTGCTCTCTTCTGTTACCAGTTGATCCACTCCCAACAACTCTTCCCCTTCGGCCTCTTGAACTCATATTGACTACCTGAACAGGTAACCAATCAATTTAGATAGGGATATAGTTATATAAGAAAATTACAAATATGCACTCTCAAGATAGATACTACTTCAGAGCCTAGGTGTTTCTCAACCATTGCTCTAATACGAACTGTGACGACCGTCTTTCATTCCACAGAAAAAACGTATCATCAGTAAGAAAAGAAAGAGATAGAAATAGAAAGATAGAAAGAAAAGAAACAATAATCATCAGATTCTCACAGCGGAAACGAACAAAATATAATATTACATATATCCCTTACATAATTTACATATCAGAGTTCACAAAATAATACTACTCCATTACATCAGCCATTCATAAGAGTTTTCCCAACCCATACAACTCAAAACATAACACCAAAATGCCACTATAGCGAATATAGATAGATAGTACGTCTAGACTCCAGCTCCAGCTTCCAAAACGCATGCTAATCCAAACCTAATCACTTGGCTACTCATAAAAATTTGAGTATCCAAGAGTTTATGAAAAACAAAATAAACTCCGGGTCAGACATGGGTCTGGTGTGAGTAAATCAGTTAAAGTTGCTTAACGTTAAAAAAAATCATTTTGAAACAAAAGGTATCACGTAAGACTTCCCACAAATAAACACGGGTAAGTTTTTACCTTACGCTAACCAAAACATTTGATAGGAAATTCAGCGATATTATAATAGGGTATAGGGTTTTCAAATAAATAGAAAATAGCCGAAATTGTTACATTCATTAAATTCCAGCTACTAGCCACAAAAGTGGGTAATACAATCAAAACCGTAGGGTCTCGTAGGAAAAATGGGTTTCCATCAATGGCAGGGCTACTGGGGTACCGCCCGTCACAGTATGGGGCCTAAATCACCATACCGAGGATCACTCCTGATCCCCTGCAACACAAGGCCGGACCCATCCCTTACTGGACAGTTCCGAACAAGACAACCCCGCAGTTGTGGCCAACAACTGCCCACACAGCCGAATAAATAATAAGGGACTTCTAGACAGGGGTAAATCTCACTCTCAAGTGGGGGCTACCCACGAAACCTTGTTGCACGTCCCCTGTTTTAGCCATTCCCGGTTGATGAGGCTTGAGGTTACGATTACCTTAATAAAGAATTCATCTCTTAGAATGCTCATCGTCCACCTGACGATGATCTGAAAGCATTCAATCCATACAAGTTCGTTCCGGGTTCGAACGAGACCGAAGGCATTATCTCGTTACACTCATTTTGGAATCACCCTCATAGTTAACGACGATAACCCTTGCACTTTGATTCACCATCTCGAATCTATAAGTACTATACCGTCAACTCATTACGGAATCACCCACAGAGTTATACTGAAGTATAGCCCTTACACCTCGAGTCTTCACTCTTCACATAAGATTCACGACCTAACGTTATTTGGAATCGATGTGGTTTTCGGATATCCAAATATGGAAACTCGATCCCGGTCTCATCGAAATCCAAAGCGTGTTTTTTAGGTCCAAGTTGTTTTAAAGGTTTAAACAATTCAATTCAGATTTAAACATAACATCACACAACATTATCAACAGATAATAACCAATATCTATCACTGATATACAACATCTCATCACAGAATATAACTCAACTATCATTCAACAGATATCAACCATATACAGATATCAATACAAACTATCATCCACAAGCAAGTACTACTTAATTCATATCATAATTAATTTAATTAATTTAAATTAAATTAATTATTTAAGAATTTATCACTTAATCTTGCTTAACCAAACATTAATTAATTAATCCCAATTATTTAATTAATTAATCACCTATTAATTATATTATTATTAATTAATTACTACTTAATTAATTAATAATATTTATTTAATTATCAATTAATTACTATAATTTTTTTTAAACTTTGATTAAAAATTAATCATTCCTTAATTGGTTATTAATTAATCCTTAATTTATAATTAATTAACCTTAATTAATTCTTAATTACCTTAATTAATTCTTAATTAATTACAAATTAATTTATCTTAATTACATAATTAATTATCCATTAATTAACCTTAATTATTTAATTAATTAAATATTAACCCTTAATTAATTTACAATTAATTATAAATTAATTAATGTTTAATTACTTAATTAATTAACTCCTAATCAATTAATTAATTAACTTCTTAATTACTAATTTATTAATCATTAATCAATTAATTAATCAATTATTAATCACTTATGAATTAACCTTAAATTAATTAATAAATTAATTAATGGCCTATTAATTGTTATTTAATTTAATCCTTAATTACCCATTAATTAATTCATAATTAATTAATTAAATTTAACAATTAATTAACCAAAATTAGTTTATTAAATTCCAACTCTAATTACTAATAAATTTAAGTAAACTTAAATTTCAAAATCTAATTAACTTCAAAACAAAACAATGTTCATTCATCTTTAAAAACTCTTACATATTTAAGTATTCAATTTATTAAAAACTAATTACTTTAGAAAATGTTAGATTTAAAAAATGTAAACTATTTCAAACTTCGAATAATAAGATGTGAAATACCTTTTGAAATAAATATTTGACAATTTATAAAATAGAGAAAATATAAAGTGTTAAACTTTAAACTTAAAACAAATTGAAGTTTTAAAACAAGCTTAAACTTGTCTTCATTAATTTGCATATATCCCGGCCCAAATTCAAACTACCCAGACCCAACTTCATCTTTCCCCTACCTCTCACAACACTCCCCTGAACCCACACTCCATCACACGCAACAACTCACCCCTCAACCCGAGTGCATCACGCTAACCACACGACCCTTACTCGAGTGCGATCCCGAGCTACAAACCCACACAAACGAAAACGCACTAACACACGCACGGCCTCGTGCACCTGCACAGTGCCTCAGCGCCACCATTGCCACCGCCGGCCACTCGCGCAAACCATACCTCGACCCTCGTTCCAGAATCTTACCCCAAAAATCAATAATTCGAACCCAAACAAAATTCGAGTGCTCGGAGCCAAAAATCAACTGCAGCCGCTGGGAAGAAAATCCCTCATCCACGACCATCTTACTTCATTTCGGCGCCCAACTTCGGCCACGCGTGCGCAACCCCCACACGCAACTCCTCCCCTAACTTCATGAAGCTCGGTCCTTTCTATGCATCACGCTATCGAATTACTGAAGCTCACAACAAACAGTACTCAAAACCCTACAAACCCAATTTCAATTTCTATGTTGCATAATAAATTCAAATAGTATTTTTCTAGTGATAATCATCATCTAACATAGCTTCAGTTCAAATTTCAAAAGTTGAAATCAATCCAATTACAAGAATTTGACAAAAGTCCTAATACTGTAATCTTCAAAATTCGAATTCAATTGCAAGTTATAAATTCTGATTTCAATCTTAAAATTCATAACATGCATTATAGATTCAATATACATATTTGATTCATCAAAACTTAACAAGATTTTCATGCTAAATTTTTTGTTTTGTTTTACTGCATATTTGTTTTCTGCAGTTTTACAGTATCATCAGTATGTATATTTTAATACTTATATCATATTGATTCTAACCTATAAATATGTTTGAAGATATCTACTAACTAACACCTTGCTGAATTTAAAATTTTGAAGATTGTTCAAAAATTTACTCTGTACATGCATTTACAGAGAAGTACAATTTATTTCTAAAACATGCACATCTAATATTTTAAACCTGAAACAAATACTTCACAAAATCATTGACATACAAGCATTCATCACTAACATTCAACATTCAACTTTTATACTTAGAGTTTTAATTTAAAGATTTACTCACCTTTTTCTCTGATGTGAAGATTCAAACTACAGGAATGAATTTAGACTGCAGACTTCTTTTTGTTCTACTTTCTTCTTGAAATAACTTGTTTATCTTAATATGCTTTAAATCTTGAATAAGTTGGTGATAAAACTTTGATATTGTGCAGAAATTTGTTGAAGATGTGAAGAAGTTCAGATTTTTGGAGAGAAGAATGTAAAATTTCTTTTTAATAAAATGAGAGTATGCATGATTGACTTTTAGAATTTGTTTTATAAAATTTAAAGAAAAGAAAATTTATATTATGACACTTGTCAAAATAATACTTAGATTTCTAACACATGTTTATCAATAGGTTTAGATGTTAACATGTGTTTATCTCATGCAAAAATGAAATTAAAATGTTTTCTCAAATTGATTTTTATTATATAAGTTTATATTTTAAATTCCTATAAAATCAATTTCCTTTAAATAATGAGTATAAAACAAATGTTAGAACTTAAATAAAATCATGAACATATTACTTAATACTCAAAGTAGAATTTAGAATAAATTTAAATCTTTTAATATATTAATTCAAACACAAATTGAATTCTAAAAAATCCAATTCCATATCAAATTTGATATGAATAAAAGTTTAACACATTCAATTTCATAAATATGTACTAGTTTTTAATTAGAATAAATTTATATTTACCACTCATTTATTAGCTGTTAAATAAAATAACAAATTTATCAATTCAAATTAATTTATTATATAGATTATCATATTTAAATTCGGTTTGAAATTCCGAGATATCACAGGATCACGATCACTAACAATAGAAGTAGGAACTCCATGCAATTTAACAATTTCTTTAATAAAAAGTTTGGTCAAAATAGGTGCGGTTCGGTTAGACCGAACGGGAATAAAATGGGCGGATTTAGTAAGTCTATCAACAATCACCCATAAGCTGTCATGACCCGAACGAGAACGGGGAAGGCCATCTATAAAATCCATGGAAATTTGATCCCACTTCCAAATTGAAATTTCTAAAGGTTGCAATAACCGACCGGGCCTTTGATGTTCGGCCTTAACGAGTTGGCAAGTCATGCAACGGTTAATGAAGTTAGCGATGTCAAGTTTCATTCCCTCTGTAACGTATAAGGATTTTCGTTGCCGAAAAACCGGAATGTTATGGGTTTTAAAAAGAATTTAAGAAAAGAAAAAGACAGAAGAAGAGAGAAGAAGATAGAACATAGAGAAAATTTTAAAATAGAGAAAAGACAAAAGAAAATAGAGAATTTTAAAATAGAAGAAAAAGAGAATAGAACGGAACAGAAAGAAAACAACAGAACAACAACAGAATCTCACAATTCGCAGCGGAACAACATATAATAATAAATGAATAATCTTTAAACAAAGAGCTATATCAGTTATTACATTACATTTCATTTTATTACATCATATCATATCATATCATCAGAGTGTACAACAACATACAACAGCAAACAGCGGAAAAGAAATACTATATACTAGTAATACGCCATGCCATCCATCTTGCCTCCAGCAACTCCAGAATATCCAGAATATCCTGATAAACCTTAACTCTTAACTGCCCGTGTGGAAAATTGGTGGGCACCCAGAGTTTAGGAAGGAAAACAATAAACTCCGAGTCAGTCATGTGACTGGTGTGAGAACTCAAAACAGTTTATTTACTTTAAAATCAAAATAGAAGAATATTTTAAATTCAATTCGCAATGCTTTTAAAAATGAGACTACCATAAGGCCTCCCGCACACACACACATGCAAACGCAGAATCGGAGGAGATTTCTCCTTATGATAGTCAAAGATGCTTGATACGCATTTAAAATAACATTTGATATTATTATTAGTGCATAGTGTAGAGGAAAATCATTTCGAAAATAAAGATATAAATCTTAGCCAGCATAGACATTCCGCACTTATGCCTACTATAGCTACTATGCTCAATAGCAGGTTACCGCCACATTCCATAGCAGGTTATACCACTAAAACCATACAAGTTTCGTATTGTTTCTTTGGATTTCCAACAAATGGTCAGGCCAAGGAACTTCCCATTACCACATGGAAACGCCTCTGGCTGGACGTCCCCGAGAACTTAACCAGCTCTCTGCCAACACAAGGCCGGGTTACCTTTATCACGAGGTAACTACTACACGAATATGGCATCCCCCGGTCCCATTGGACCTTTTAACCGAGCGCTCGTCACCAACAACACCACACAGTAATAAAATATAGTGTTTCAACATGAGTAAGTATCTGGGCTCCATACCATGATACCACCCTTTCCAGAAGGAAATGCACATACCCTAAAGGGAGCTACCCCTCATAACCTTGCCGCATCTTTCCTGTTTTGACCATTCCGGGATGTAAGGCTCGGCGAAGTCACGTCCACAAAAACATACTTTATACAAAAGCCATGCTTTGGGTCAACAAATGATCAACACAATGATCACCAAGATAGACGATCAAACAAATGATCCTATCACAAATAATCAACACAATGATCATTTCAGCAACACTCAGCATGTCACATTACCAAATTGGGAATATATCGCTGATAACTTCAACTATATAACCTCTGAGCTCGTACGTCTCAGAGAAGGGTGTTAAGCTAAAAGAATAAATTCTCCGCCACCAACAGAAATATATTTGAAAGAAATCGGCTTTATATCTCAACTTGTAATGTCAGACATACAATCCATACAAGTCTGTTCCGGGCTCGAACAAAACCGAAGGCACTTACAAAGAAGTCCTTGCAATCCGGATATCCACAATCCTGATCGGATTCACCATCACATATGGAGAACTCTATACCGTAGCTACTCGGTGCAGAGTCAATCGACAGGTCATCCTATCGCTCTTGCAAATACCGGGTCTTCAACACCGATCTTCAATGCAATTCACAACGACGTATCACATATTCGGAATGGGTTATACGACCCCATGGTCCTTTCCCGGTTAACCCGAATAGTGAGCGAAAATATTTCAAAAACAAATGGATAATGGGATTTCAATTAAGTCACAACTTATTACCCAAAACTTTTCTTCAAATGGCTTAAAAAATTACCATTTTAAATCTTTAAACAAAAAGATTCATTTTCACAACCTTTAACGGTTTGAACAAATTTTTTTCACATTTTAATCTTTTAAACAAAAGATTCATTCACAGATTTTTCAAATCAATTTTCATTTCAATTTGATTAACTCGTTAAATCTTTAAATCAAAGATTTAACTTATAGCCTTCAAAACAATTTCATTTCAATTTGATTTAAACAAATCATCAATTTACATCTGTTAAAAATAAACAGATTTTAATTCATAGCTTTCAAAAAGAATTCATTCATAACGTAGGAAAATCATTTCTCTATTCAATCTTGAAATTCCCCTAATTAACTGGAATCTCAGTTCTTATCTACAAGTATTTATCATTTGAAAACAACAGTTTTCATTTTGGAAATCTGATTCATTTATACGAGTTGAAATCCTTGGGTTAAATTCAAATTCCCAAAACCATACTTTTAAAATGGTTTAAATTCATACAACCATGTTTATAATATCTTTAACCATAATTTCCAAATCATCGAATTCAATTCCAAATATCGAATTCAAATTCAAATTGAATTATTTAAATTGGAGATTTTACCGAGTTATTCAAAATAGCTTTTATCTGTGAAAACCTTTTTCCAAAGCTTTACCGTTTAACCCAAATCCATTTTTAAAATCAATTTGAAATTAAAACTTTAATTTCAAAAACATTAAATTTAAATTATCTGTGACTTAATCGATTTCCTCGTGAAATCCATATTGGTGTGTGTATAAGTGTGGTCCAGGGGTTTAACACAATAGTGCCACATCATTCAATCATCACATATCAAATATAGAAATACAGTTGATAAGCGGTATAACTATAACGCTCATCTTTATTTACAGGTCACAGATCACAGATATATAAATTACAGATAAATAAGTCGCACAGCTCAAAACAAAGCATCACATATCAGGGGTATCAAACAAAACAATCATCCAATAGAATGCAAACATCCATAGGTAAGATTAATTTATTGTTTGATTCATTCAAATCAAATTAATTACTCATGAATTTTTATCCTGGTAAATAATATTAACTAATTACAAATCATTTTGTTTAATTCTTTCTTTAATCATTAATTAACCCTTTATAATTAATTAATCAACCCTTAAATCATAATTCACCAACCTTTAATTATTAAATAACCAATCTTTAATTATTTAATTCACCATTTATCTTTAATTAATTAATTAATCATCATTTTATTAATTACCCTTAAATAGTTACAAACAATTGATTAACCTTAAGTTGATTTTTGGATTTACTAATATTAATTAATTATAAACAAATTTGATTAATTATCCAATTTCGATTTATTAATTACAAATCTTTTGACATAAGTTAATTCATGAAACGCTTTTTAACTTGGTTATACAAAATACTTAAAACAAAACTATGCATGTCCATTAAAGAGTGGACCCGAGGCAACACCGCCCCTTACTCGAGAAATTCTCGAGTTCCCCCCCGTGTTCTTCCCACGTCTCTCTTCCCATTCCACCTTCTTCTTCTTTTCCCTGTTTCTTTTCTCTTCTCATTTTTTTTTCTCTAAACAGTAAGATTTCTAACAGTTTAAACTTAAATTAAACCATGAAGAAACGCAACAGGCCATCCATCCTGCTCTCGATAAAACTCGAAGCAGATCCCAATTTTCCACATGCGCGACCCGAGTCAGAACTCCCCCTCTCGGCACTGACGCCAACACCGCTGCCGTGTACAGGCACGGCCGCGCAACTTGACTCTGGCGAACTCCAACGCTTCAGGCAAAACAAAAATCACCTATAGGTTCGAAAACCAAACCCAGTTCGTCTTCAAAAGTGCGAAATCGAAATATAGCAGTTTGACCCAAAATCTTGCAACCACCCTTACTGACAAAAACGCCTCGTCTCCGCCGTTCACACCACCGAGGTCGCTCAAACTTCGGCCACACGACGACAACACATCCACCTTCCATTTCGCAAATGCTCACGACGCTCGATCGCGAAGTGATGATGAACTCACCACGATTACAGCCTTGACTCACACTGGAACCCAAGCCCTAAATCCATTTCAATCAAGAAATTCTTGTATTAAAAAAAACTTGCAACCATTTTCTAATCATCTCAGATGGCCAAACATGCTTCGTAACAAGTTTCAAAATTTATAAATGAATCAATTGACAGGAATTGAAAAAATTGTAAACTTTATTCAATTTCAATCTGCCCTTGACATACTTAGTTAAAAATCCTCGTTTTGGTTTCAAAAATCATGAATCTCAGTAATATTTCAAATTATAAACATGAATTTACTTTTTACCTCAGTTGGATTTATCAAATTTTTATTTGATTTCCTGTAAACATAGTTTCCAGGGATAACATTTCGTGCAACCTATTTAAACAGTATTAAAAATCTTAGTTTAGGATTTAATCATCTTGAATATTTTGGAATTCTAACATTACCATGATTAGATAAAAATTTATGTAAGTTTGAAAGATAAATTTCAAACTGTAACAAACACAGTGAGCACAGAGCAACACAAAATCATACAAAACAAAGTATATACCATGTCATATGATCTTTGAATCATGAACTGCTTAAATTGAACTTAAAGCTTTAACTTTGATGTTTACTCACAGTTATAAAACAGAGAAGCCTGTTTTATTTTTATTTTGTCCTATTCTTTTTGATTTTCAGATAATACATGACAAATATCATTCTTATAACTATTTTTAAATTAAAGATCTTCATTCACAGATATATGCACAGATCATACTATTTGAGTTAAATAAACAAAAGTTACTCACATGATTTTAGCAAAGTGGCAGAGCTTTTTATAGAAACAGGCTTTGATCATAAAAACTGAGAATGTTTGCTTTGATCTTCCTCCAAATCAGCTTGTCGTTGTTGCAAACATTATTTAAGTTTTGTAAAGATGGAAGTGTTTCTTATCTACCTTTAGGTTTTCTATGCCTTGAACGAATGAAAGCAAAGAGATGATATAAAAGAGCTTGTACAGGGAGTGATGCCTGGATTTCACCGTTTTCAGGTACAAATATATGTTTTTATTGTTATTTATTTTTTCTTTGATCAGAGAATGGTTCCATTTAGGGCTGAAGTGTTATTTTAGTCATAGGCTGCATTGCTAGAGATAAAATATTATGTACTAAGGTAGCTTGCATTAAATGTTTGCTTGACTTCGGCTGATATAAAAAAGTTTACCCATACTTCTACTTGTACCTAGATTTACTTCTACTTTGCTTTGTTTTATGCATATTTCTTTGGTGGCTGATAGATAATATTGTGTGCTAAGGATCTCATCCATTAATTACTTTGGCCTCTTTTTGTTTCCACTTGAATGCACGAAATTTGAAGCAAGAACATGATATATAAAACAATATGCTGGCCGAAGTGTACAGGTTTGTGGTATCACTAGTACAAGAGACTTTTATTCAATGGAGGCTGAAAACATTTTATAATATTTCGAATTGACTTAGGTTTAAACTAGCATTAAATGCAAAGGTACCTTATGTTTGTGTTCATACTTATGTGTAAATTTTGTACACATCTAGTCTATTTGTTTTGTTACTTTGAAATTATAAATGGAATTCTATAACTATTATGTTGTTATAATTTATTTTATACTTATGCTTTAACATTTATAAGGTTTATTTAATTTTTGAACATTTACTTCTAGAATTTTTCCCAATTTACATATGTGTTTGTATTTAACGTTTTATTTTTAACATCAATACTTATCTTGTATGTCAATACAAGTATATTTATTATTATTGTAATACATTTGTTTGTATTTTATTTTACTTTACAATATTTTTAAATCCCAATTCAAATATTTATTTAAATACATTTTTTCAATAATTCATAACTTAACTAATATTTTATATAATCACCGATTAATTTCACAATTTTAAATCAAAAGTAAATTTAATTATCAATTTAAAATAAATCGAAATTCGAGATCGTTACACCCTCCCAATAATAAAGTCTCTTCATATCCGCGTACATTTTACTACTACCGGGATGAATGGTAAATTTAGAGCGATGGGAATCTTCTAAAATATCTTTACGAAGATCACTAATATTTGGTACGATAATCTACCAAATTTTCGAATGCCGCCATGAGAATCAATATCAAAGTCTTTCAAACCTTCAATGTCAATTTTATCCTTAACATTTTGGCCAAGAAGAGCCAATTCAGGATCTAGCCCTTGAGCTTCAAGAATGCGGTCTAAAAGAGAAGGATGAGCCTCAAGGCTACATAAAACAAGAGATGAACATAAATCGGAAACACGGTCTCGAATTTCGCAAGTGGATAAAATATCGAGATCGTTCCATTCGGATATCATCATAAAAACAACCGCTTGTAGCTTTCGACTAAGTGCATCCGCAACGCGATTTCCCTTTCCGGGAGTGTAAAGGATATCAAGATCATATGGTGCAAGAAATTCGAGCCAACATTGTTGACGCAAATTAAGTTCCTTTTGAGAGAATAAATACTTCAAGGACTTATGATCAGTATAAAGAACAAATTTCTCTCCTAAAAGATAATGACGCCAAATACGAAGGGCGAAAACAATAGCCGCGAGCTCTAAATAATGAGTGGCATATCTAGTCTCAGCAGGCTTCAGTTGCCTAGAAGCATAAGCAATAACACGTTCTCTTTGCATAAGAACGGCACCCAAACCAATGCGAATAGCATCGGTATAAACAACGAAATCTTGAATCCCCTCGGGAATAACAAGAATAGGAGCATCTGAAAGAAGTTCCTTTAGTTTCTGAAAAGAAGTTTCACATTTGTCCGACCAAATGTATTTAATACCTTTCTTCGTTAAGCTAGTGAGAGGCACGGCAATCTTAGAAAAGTCTTTGATAAAACGGCGGTAATAACCTGCCAATCCAAGGAAACTACGAATCTCTGTCACACTCTCCGGTCGCTTCCAATCTTGAATCGCTTCAATCTTTGAAGGATCCACGAAAATTCCGGATTCGGAAATAATATGACCGAGAAACTTCACACGAGTTTGCCAAAAATGACATTTAGAAAATTTCGCTTTTAATTGACTACTCCTAAGAGTTTCCAATACAATCTGAAGACGCTTCTCATGTTCCTCCTCGGTTTTTGAATACACAAGAATATCATCAATAAAGATGAGAACAAATCGATCGAGGAAGTCTTTGAAAACTCGATTCATTAGGTCAACGAAATAAGCTGGGACATTCGTTAAACCAAATGGCATAACAAGCCATTCATAAGATCCATAGCGCGTACGGAAAGATGTCAAAAGAATGCTATCCTCTGCAATACGAAGCTAATGAAAACCGGTTGCCAAGTCCAATTGAAAAGACTCTAGCACCACTAAGTTGATCGAATAGATCATCAATCCGAGGTAAAGGATATTTATTTTTGATAGTAAGATCATTAAGCTTGCGGTAGTCAACGCAAAGCCTAAGTGTTCCATCAGATTTCTTCACAAAAATAGCTGAAGCTCCCCAAGGCGAGGAACTAGAACGAATAAATTGCTTCGTCTCCAATTCGGATAATTGTTTACGCATCTCCTCATTTTCTTTATTGGACATACGATAAGGAGGACGAGTGATAGGTCGAGCTCCAGGAATGAGATTAATTCTAAACTCAATTGCTCGCTTAGGTGCTAATCCTAAAACGGGCTCAAATACGTCGGAAAATTCACGAACAACGTGAATAAGAGAAATAATATCTTCCTCATCATCATTATCGTCATCCTGAGGATTTAAAGAGTATAACGATGCAACCAAACTGGAATGCGAATCCTTAAGATTAATAGAAACCTGCTTAACAGATTGAGGATGTCGAAGATGAATAGTCCGCTCAGGACATAGGATTTGGGCTTCATAACGGTTAAGCCAATCCATTCCCTAAATCATTCCAAAGCCTAAATAACGCATGACATGCAAATCGGCTCGGAAAGAAAAATCACACAAAATAATCTCGACATCTTTACACAGTAAACTGATTGTCGCGGATCCACCAACTGGATTCGCAATTCTCAAAGAAGTCATTAAACACAAAACATCCAAAGAAAAAGTATCAACAAGTTCTTTTGATATAAAAGAATGGGACGCACCCGTATCAAAAAGAACTCGAATAGGATGATCACGAAATAAAATAATTCCATCCAGAATAGAATGAGAAATACCTTGGCCACGAGATGTGTTGCCAGGGGCTTGAGCAACATTAAGCTTTCCCTCCTTCCTATTTTGAAGTTTGGGACATACATGCGTAAAATGGTCCGGTCTTTTACAATAGCGACAAGTACGAGGCTTTGAACACTTGTTCGCAAAATGGTCTCTGGAACCACAGTTAAAGCATTTCCCTTCAGTAGAGGAAAAGGTCTTTGCAGCAGGAGTTGCTTGCCTCCCTATCTTATTGGGATAAGGACCTTTGAATTTGTTTGGCCTCTTCTTGTTGTTGAAGTTTGGTTTGGAACCCACCACTTCAACATCATTCTCCCTATCCGCCTCTTCAAAACGAAGAGCGATATCAATGAGTTGCTCGAAAGAAACTTCTAACTTTAGAAGTAATGGCTTCTTGAGATTTTTGTTTAAGCCATAGACGAACCTCTGGTTCTTCTTTAAAGGGGTGTTGATGTATTCAACCCCATATTTGGAAAGTGACTCAAAGGAGGCGACATAATCAGTCACGGAGGACTCACCTTGAACAAGGTCTATAAATCGTTGATCCAATGTCACTTTCTCTGCTTCTGGTAGAAATTTCCACTCGAAGCGTTCCCGGAATTGCTCCCAGGTGAGATCCACTTCATTAATCTCAAAAATAAGAAGCTCGTACCAGTCCAATGCTCTTTCTCGGAGCATACTAGAGGCCACTTGAACTCGGTGAAGGTCAATAAGATTCATGCGAGAAAAGATTCGATCGCATGACCTTAGCCAAGCCTGTACTTCAATAATAGTTTCGGAACCTTTGAATTGCTCCCCACCCAAATTAGTGTAATCGCTGCACAAGCGTGCAAACCCCAACTTTGGGTGAGTAGGTTCCGGGTTAGCTCCAGCTGCTTGAGCATTCGTCACCAAATCAAGAAGCTGTTGAGCAGTCATAAAAACTCCATCCTGGGGTGGAGTGCTAGATGGTACGGCTCTAGGGCGGCTTGGTCTAGACATTTCTCTTCCTTTAGAAATAAAGAAGAACAAGATGAAGATTATTCACTAATGAATATCAAGCAATCTTGATAGATAAAACAAGGAATCATAAAAGAAAATAGGATGAATCGGTATGAAGACTCGAATAAAATCCTAAAGCACGACTCCTAAGAAAGACTTAGGACGATGATCCTTGTTATAATATTCCATATTGTTCCGAAGTTTGTCTCTGATGCCAAGCTGTGACGCCCCACCTCTATAACCACGCTAGCCAAGAACACTACGGAGTAATGCTGTCAACTAGCATGGAGAATAAGGCTGTTGAGGAGCGACCATCCGTGTAATTGCTTTGCGAGAGCATCGATATGTCAGATAGTATAACATGCATTTGTTTTCTCGAGAGGGAAAATCCGACATACCGACACAAACTCAAAGCTACTACACAGTGGCTATAATAATCTTTGGAAACAAATATAGAAATAAGCATAACACAAATCAGTCACAGATAATTCATATCACAAAGGCGTAAATAGATATGAATATTACACTAGGAAGTGTACATCAGAGTAGTGGTCTAAAAAGATCCACAATATCACAAAAGAATAATTACACGAACTACACAAAAGAATAAGTATACATTATGGAGTCTATGTCTCAAATGTATACAACAAAAACTACTAATCTAAGTAGTTAACCAAAAGTCAAGGAGGTAATCCCGGATGTAAAGTCAAGCAGAAGCACCTGTAACATCTCGGTCTGACTCGAGTATTATTTAATAAGAAAATAATAAACGGATCAGTCTAACTATAAATATCAGATGAAACGATATAGAATAAGAGATATCACTAAACACATAATAATCACAATGCCAAGCTGTGATATATATAAG
The DNA here is from genome assembly GCA_030765085.1 of Allium cepa. Lineage (NCBI taxonomy): Eukaryota > Viridiplantae > Streptophyta > Magnoliopsida > Asparagales > Amaryllidaceae > Allium > Allium cepa. The sequence continues at coordinate 179,703,145 of CM060946.1, forward strand.
TAATTGAAAATCAACAAGAGATTAATCAATATCACCAAATCTACACAAGAATCAAAGGAAATGTCATACTCCTTATTTCGTTCACCAAACCATAAATATTGATGATTATATCAATGTCAATCACAAAAGTCAATTACACACAAATTCACCAATGCTCAAATATTGACAAAACTTATCAATGGAAACCACGAAAATTGGTAAAGCACAAATTCTAGAAATCATCTCAAGAAATCCAGTCAATGACACACAAATTCACCTATGCACAAAAATTGATAAATCATATCAATAGAAATCACAAAAATAGGTGAAGAAGAAAGTTCCAGAATTCGACACACGAAATCCAGAAATCACACAAAATAGGGGGGAGGCCTATCACACGAACGGGAGCATGAAAACTCACCAACATATGTATCACACGAATGACACGCTATCTCATGGTAGCTAGCCATTAATTTTTGACACACAAACGGCCCGAAGACCATGGGGCGCTACCCCATCAATATGAGTCGAAACTCCACAAAACGGGGTTTAGTCTCCCTCGTAGACAAAGAGACATCGCACATTGCTAGTCTAAATCACAAAAATGATCGTCATGAACATCAAAAAGTGTCAATTACAGTAAGCTAGTAAATATACAAGCTTAGCTTCATGTCCCATAACCACTAGCTTAACTTAAATATTTACGAACAAATTGTAGATCTCCACTAGAAAATTGTCACAAGAGATTCAATCGAACAAGTCCAAGAATTAACCGACGAAGTAAACGCAAGCGTTTCATACCACTTGTTTTACTAAGTCGTTTAATTAGATTTCTTATACGAGTGAGGTAAAGGTTTGTATATACTAATAGGTTAGAAAACGGTTTTATAACCGAGTTTGATATTGAAAATAGAGTTTAAATAATCTTTGATAAAGAGTTTGAATATTTACTACTAGTATTGAAACCTTTATATTTTTAAAGTGACAAATCATAGAAATGATTGTAGAAACAATCAATCATCAAAGTTCACATTCGAAGACGTGAATTAATTCCAATAAATCGATATCAAATCCATCAAAATGGATATTCCCAAAAATCCCGATATAAAAGACATCAAAGTCGATAATAAATGAAAATCAACAAATCGGATAATCAGGAATCGATTAAATTTGGAAACCGAGCAAAAAAATGTGCACAAATAGGCACAACAGGCAAATAGGAGAAAATCAGTTGACTGGCCCTCTGCAGTCAATCGACTGAAGCAAAGACATGAAAATTTCATTTCCTGTAGTCAGTCGACTGACCTAAAAATCCAGTCGACTGATTGCAAGGAAACAGAGGACCCGAGCTCTGGAATTTGCCTTCGGAATGCCTATGTGCTACACCCAGTCGACTGAATTTCAAAACCAGTCGACTGACTGGCACCAAGGCTGTTTTCTTAGCCTATGAAATGAAGATGCAATCTTCTCCAAAATGCAACCGGACGAGCAATGGACACTAGGGATTTATGTCAATCGACTACCTGGCCCTATAAGCTTCACGATGCATCACCAAAACATGTTCAAATAATAAAACTATGATTTTCATAGATTTTGGTTTCAAAACACCAAAAATTGGACTATACACCAAATCAATTCAAACCAAAATCAAATGCACATGAATATGTGTTAGGAATTCATACCTAACAATCGAAGATAATCATAGACATAGATGTGAGATAAAAATCACACCTTTGAACCCAAACAAATGAAGAAGAAGCTCTAAAGCAAAGGAGAATCAACCACTCTTCAAATCCAACTCAAGAAGCTTGATTCTAAGCTTTAAAAGAAGAACATTCCCAAAGTTAGGTTTAGGGATTTCTGAAATTGATAAGAGAATGAGTTGGAGAAGAAGAAGAGAAGCTTACCAATGAGTTCTTCTATTAGTTTGGAGCTAGAGTTTGATTTGCAAGAGAAAACTAGGGCTTGGAGTTTTAATTTCCTCTTCCACTCTCCATTGTTATGAAAGCTTGAATATTAGGAATTAGAAATGAAGTAATGAAGAGGAGAAGGGGTTGAGACTGAACACATAAGTGGGGTTATTGGGCTCAGCCCAAACCAAAGCCCTAAGTGAAAAAGTAGCAAAAATCAACTTACTCCAAACATATCGAAGCTTATACTCAAAAAGGTCGCAAATGACATTTTAAACTCAGTGGGAGTGGTCCCGAGTCCTAATTCGACCGTATGCAAAAAGTAGCTTTTTGGACTAAATTCCGAGTATAGGTAAAATATTTAAATATAAAAATCGATAAATATGCGGGTTGTTACAGACTCACAAAACTCAACAAAGTCGCCTTGACTGGAATTCGAGATATATCATCAACATCTCGATACTCAAGAGTGAATTCAGAAACCTCAGAATCATCATTAACGTTCCAAAGTGATAGAAATAATAAAACAATCAAAATAGGAAACTTAAATATACAATAGGATCCTAAAACAAAGGATTGGACTTAATATCAAATAAGTCAATCCGTCTCAAATCATATACATCTCAAGATAGTAAGTAATAAACAAATACTCGCTAAAGAGGCAACCAAAGAGAACTCAAAATGCTCATAAAAAACCAATCGTTGTGGATCCCTTCAATATAATTCACAACTCTCAAAGGAATGCAACAAGAGTGCTCAAAGAAATCAATCAGCTCCATCGATACGAACTCACTCGTATCGACAAAAGTAAGAATAGAATAATCCAAAATAAGACTTTTATATAAGATAAGATGACATCAAACTCTATTATGGAATACTACGGAATAGAATATATCTATATTCCTAGACATATTCCATCTCAACAATCCCAAAACCCAAAAAAAAAAATCAAGGCTCGATTTGAAAGCAAGCTCGAATAAAGGACAATGATTCATCAGCATTGTACTTCGATGTATCATGATATACGTACTATTCAGTGTTTATCCTACTTTGTTCTGACCACAACTCTGATACCAAGCTGTAACGCCCCATCCCGAGACCCACCTTAGCAAAGAGAATTAACAAGTAATTCTGTCTACTAAAGCGGAGAATAGGGCTGGTTAAGGGCGACCATCTATAATTTTGTCTTAAACATCTATTGAATACGTCGATAAATGCAATATAATTTTTTTTTCAACTCAAGTGGATCGACATACCCAGTAAATGCTTAATCCAAAACTATAGGTGGCTAATGGATCTATACGAACAAAATACAATAACTGAATGTAAATCACATCACAGAACAGTAGCCAACGTCATATATATACATATACACCGATACATGTTTAGTACAATACAATATGAATACAATAAAGGTGGTACTCGAGCACACCATAAATATCGAATAAAATATAACTACATCAGAGTATGCGAAAGAACAAAAACTACTCAAGAGAAAGAAGAGCTGATATCCAACATCAACTTCAAGCTAAGCCCAATAGATGATACCTGAAACAACTCTGTCTGACCCGAGTGAAAACACACGGGTCAGGCTAGCTAAAATTTTCAGTTAAACAGAATAATCGATAAGGATAAGTAGGTGAAAGCTATGGTATCCTTTTTCTTAAAGGATGCCATGCCCTAAACAGTGTTTCAATATCATACGAAAGAACATCTCTTCTTAGCAAGTAGAAGAGATAATGATGATAAAGTCATACTTAAATGGCGTAACTGACACTTAAGAAAATGGGACATCGGCGAGCGAAGTTTTAAAGATAAGACCCAATAACATCGCTTTCGCCTCATATCATCGGCAGTATAAAGGAATATGGATAATGACTTCAAATGATTCAACTATCTTCTTAGAAGCGGTTGTCAAAATAACAATACACCAAAGGTACATATCCATCATACATAGAATAAAATGCATATGGATATACCTCATCTCATTGGCACGTCCCAAGGGTCATTCATGGAAATATAAAACCCAATTATAAAAGAAGCATCATACTTATTCATACCTCATCTCGTCGGTATGAATGTAGATACGTCTCAAATCCATCACTAAAACTTATTATCAAAAAAAAATCTCATAATCATTTATACCTCATCTCATCGGTATAAATACATCTCAAATCCACTATTAAAACTCCTTATAAAAGAATTTCCATAATTTATACCTCATCTCATTGATATAAATATAAAATGCCTCAAATCCATCTTAATGGAACCCAGAAAGAGTTCAAAACATCGTTTTCGAAATCACCATAAAACCATGTATATAAATAAGCCCTTTTCTTACATAAGGCTATAATAAAGCATCATCATCAAAACAGTGAAAACGAAACATCTAAACTTCATGGAAAACAGCACGTGCTTTACATCTTGACTAGTACCAGTAATTTGGTACCATACATCGTGATGACTTGGGGTCACATAACATCATAACATCGTGATTGACTAGTCGGAACATCTTGATGACACCCAGTCACAAATCCGAGTAAAAACATCGTGGTGATTGGAGTTGGGTAATAACATCGTGAACATCGTGGTGACTCCAATCGTACTCGGTCTAGTACTAGTAACATCTTGAATGTGTCTCAACTATTTGAATAGGAACCCAAAAGGTGAGAACGTATATCCCATACTATACGTTCTCCCCTAATGTTTTACTAATCGTTAGTTGGTTCCACATTAGAAAACATCATAAAACATCAGAACCATCATAAAACTCACTCTGCCTCATCTCATCGGCGAGTTAATATAATACCATACTCATCTCTTCTCATCGACGAGTAATGGTTCCATCGTGACTTGTCTCATTTCATCGACAAGTAAAAATCATTATAACCATCTTATCTCCATAAATCATCATAAACATCTTAACTTCATGAATACTTCATAAATAGACTTACCTCGTCTCATCGGTAAGTAAAACAACATCATGACGGTTATTTCTAATCATAATTCTCCAAACGAAAAATTTTCGTCTTGGTCGCCTCATCTCATCAGCGATTGTAAAAACATCTAGATTGGTTCGTCATCGAACTACTCAAAAAGAGTAATTCTCCCACCAATAATGTTCGTTAAAATTTGGCAACTTCTACATCATCTCAAAATAATAATTCAAATCATTTTCGGTCGTAGAAGTCCGATATTAAGCGATAAAGCAAGAACACATGTCCCATACCATATATCCTTACTAAATCATTTAATTCTCATTCTTATACGTCCGAAAGGAAAAAATGGTTTATGATCTTTGCGCAAAATTTACTTAGGAAACCGGGTTTTATTTTTAAATTTTCGAAACCCAAAGAAATCCTTTTATTAAAATTCTACTTTTTATATAAAATAAATATAGTATATATACTTTTATTATTTAGAAATACTCTTAAAAATATTTAAAATAAAATATTTAACACCGTAATTACCAAGCCAGATCATGCATATACAGGGTCATGGATGCAAAACAATTTTCAAGTGGTTTGAAAATAATAAGTGCACTAACAACATGGAACAAAACACAGGACAACGGATAAAATCCATTGTTTTGAGCTAGCAAACATTGAAACTTTTAAAAACACTCTGATAAAAGGTTGTTGCATATAATTCAAGCTTTCCAGAATGACAAAGATTATCAGATTCAGATCAATGATTCAAAAGTTATGACCATTTTACTAAAAACATCAAACTTAGCATGAACTTATGCATTTACAAGACAGTGACAAACAATTGCAATAATAGCATAGATAACTTCAAAATCAGAAAAAATAAATAAAAAGAAAGTTGTAACTTGGTTTCTAAGTTTTCCATAATGACCAAGATCATCGAATTCCGATCATTGGTTCAAAAGTTCTGATCATTTTACTAAAAACATCAAACATGGCCTGAACTTATGCATTTGCAGGACAGCAACCAACAATTGCAATTTTAGCATAAATAACTTCGAAATCAGGCAAAAGGAATAAAACTAAAGTTGTAGCTTATTTTTTAAGCTTTCCGAAACATTAAAAACTACCAAATTTTGATAAGAATTGTAAAAGTTACGGATAAAACAATTCTGAAATTTTAATTTCATAACTTCTGTCATTTTGTCTCAGGATAGCGACAAATAATCACATTTTTGGCCAAGATAACATCGAAATTTTGGAAAACTCAAAACATAAAAATTTTAGAAAAAAGTCTATGCTTTCCGGAACATCTAAATTTATCGGAATCGGTTGAGAAACGAAGAAGTTATGGCAAATTTACTTTCAGCCTTAACCACAGAGCTAATATTAGTTTTGCTCTCGGAATTACAGTAGAAAAATTCAATTTTGACATATCTAACCTCAAAATTACAGAAAACACAAAACATAAAAGTTGTAGCACATGAATTAGGTTTTCCGAAACATCTAAAATTATCAAAATTGGATCAAAAACGAGAAAGTTATGGCTAATTTACTTTCAGCTTCAGTAATTCACTGATTATAACATATTGATCAAGCTAGGGTTTGTGAGTTTTACACTCACCTTGCCTTCATGAAGATTAAACTACGATTTAGATGCAAAAGATTGAAGCTTTTAGCCAGGAACAGAGCATCCAAACCTGTAACAGCTTGAGGAAGTGACATGCAATAATATAGAGAAACAATTAATAGGGCTTCACTTCAAATTAGATTTTGATAGAGATTTTCGTTTTAGAATAGGGATTACCTGAGTTTAGCACATGAATTTACTTTTTAAAAGCACCAATTTTCATTTTATTTGATGGATTTAGCATAGATTGAAGAAGGAAGGGAGAAGCTACCATTAACAAGCCTCTGGACTTTTACAGAAGAAATGAGAAAAGATTATACGTACAGCACTTTCTTTTCTCATTTCTTAATTGCATTTCTTAATTACATGTTAGGTAATCTATTTGTTGATGGACTTAAGCCCACAAATAAGAGAATTTAGTTTAATATTAATATTTAACGACTTATTACATTTTACAAAGAATGCAAACAAATGTAATCAACCAAATTTCAAGTTTCTCTTTTCTAAAAATTGATAAAATGTTTTTACACACAAATAAATGATTATTTAAATTTTTAAAACATTTTATTATCATACTTCTCTATTTTAAAGTAAATACCAATTTCACATTTTTAATTACAAATCTCATTGTAATTAACACTATAAATTACACAAAAATCACATTTTTTTGTCTAATAAAATTCTATAGCCTATTTCAAATATAATTTAATACTAAAATTATATTTTTAAACTCAATTCCATCATTTTATTAAATATATCCCATTTTAAAATCAATTACTTCTTTTAAAAATAATTAAAAGAAGTAAATAGCAATAATTACATAATTATTGCATTATCTCTAAATTAAACTCATTTTCTCATTTTATTAACTCAAATCATCTTTATAAACTTTCCAAAATTTTATTTTTCTCATTTTATTCCCAAATACATTGTTAATTCCCAACAAACAATTTAAATCCTTCATTTATTATTAATTGACACTATAAAATTATAACTACCGTTATATTTTAATACTCTCAGGTATCGCTAAAAGCTAAGCCTGTAAAAAATAATTTAAGGGTTTGTAAAATTTATATCGATAGTAATTATGATAGTAAAAGTGTTAAAATTGAATTTGGAAGTATTTTGTTCTGTTTTGAAATTTTATCGTTTAAATCGATGTTTAAAAATAGTCTTCCGATGCACAGTCTCGGAATTCGATGAAATCAATTTCAGTGGATCCGTAATATTTTATTATTAACGGATTTCAAATTTTGTAGTGATTGGAGCAGTTGTGTGAGCATACGATATATAAATGCGTTGAAATTTTATATCAATAAAAATTGGAAGTCAACTAGTCAAACAAAAAAATTATAATATTTTTATAATTGGGCATTCGTACTCAAGAAGCCATCCCCAATTTATAATACATCTTCGTCCTCCTCAAGTCTTCATGCCAAAAAAATGCCGAACGAAACAAATCTTGGCGAACACAAATCTCCTCTTCAAATTAAATCGTTTAGAAAACAAAAAGGGGCGAATATATTTTCACCCTTATTCATAATTCGATTTCTCTTCATCAAGTTCGATGCCTCCCTCCCAAATTTCCTCGTTCCTTTCCATTACGAATTCAAACCGCATTCGAACTCAAGAGCAGCAGGTCGCGAGAGCATGTAAGCGAGCGCGACTTGTTCATCGAGCCGAGGTTTTGGGGTTTCGAAATTTTCCTACGCGAATGATCTGGGAGGCTCGCGGCTATGGGATGTCGCGTTGTGGGATTCGATTTTTTCTGCGTGGAGTGCTATTGAATGTCGCGGCTATCGGCAACGACTTGGTGGAGTGTTGTGGGATTCGCGAGTGAGCAGGCTTCGGTGATTAGGTTTGGGAAGTGGAGCTTGTTCACGAGCAAGATGGAAGTGGCAGGCTTCGGCGATGGCGAGGGTTTCGGGGAGGCAGCATCTTCGTTGCTCGATTTGACCTGCATTAGAGGTAATTTACTCTAATAAATTAATTAATACATACAATATAATTATATAATGATATATATATATATATATATATGAATGCACTTTTTAATTTATATGTATATATACAAGAAGCTGAAAAAAATATAATAATAAAAATAAGTAGACATACACATACTCACGTTTTCAATTTACTGATCTATTTTAAAAAATAAATTATTGAGGTGGTTAATTTGTTCTATTAGCATAATTAATTTATTTTAGTTTCTAAAACTAATTTATTAAACGAAAATTTGGTTAAATAAAATTATTTGTTAATTAAATTAAATTCAGCAAATGGAAATTATTTGTTCGATTTATTCGAATGTTAACAAAATGAATCCAATGTTTATACAAGGTCTAAAATCCGAAAGGGAACAAGTCGAGATTGGATCAGATTTGCATATTCAAAATCGAAGGTGAGTTAACCTCACTCATCTGGGTTTTATTTAAATTTAAATGGTTAAATTTAAATAATCGGTTGAATGATTAAATTGATTTGATGTGCTATATTATATATAGTAGTACATAATATATATATTGGATGATTGATTTCCCGCATTATATAGCGGATGAGACCGTATACGCCGCATAATAGCGGATGATATTATATAAATCCTATATACCGCGATATTCCACCTTGAAGTGGAATTGGTATTGTGCTAACATCTGTGGATGCAGGGAAACAGGTTGGAGGGATTCAACTGGATTCCTCAAAATTATTTAGATTGTTTAATATTCTGTGTTATGAATATTTGATATTCTGTGATGAATTATATTTATAATTGGAATATCGAATGTTATGGTTTACTTGAATATATTCCGGTACACTGAGTTATCAAAATATATAGAATTTGATTTTTGAAAAGAAAATATAAGTATGAATTGAAAAGAAATAAAAGTGATTTTTTAAAAAAAAACTGAACTTAAATTGTAAAGTAGAGATTTAAAACAAGTTTTAAATCAAAGTTAAATCTGGAATTCAAGTTAGTGAATCTCAGTTTTTAAATAAATAAAGTTTTTAAATTTAAATTGTTTTAACAATTTGAATGTTATATTGCATTTTTAAGTTGATTTGAATTTAAAAATGAATTTGGTTTTGGATTCCTTTAAACCTCTTTTATAAAATGAGTAACTAATTTATTTAATGAAGTAAATAAAAAGGGTAGTTAATTACTGGTTGAGATTAATCAGGAGTAATTAGTATTTGTGGTTTAGTTAATGATTAGTTACTTAATGTACTTAATTTAGATTAGGATAAATTAAAATGTAATTAGAAATCATTAATTTATATAATTAATGATATAATTAAAGGTTGATTAATTAAGATTAAATAATCAATAACAATTGATTTTTGAGAAACTAATTAATATATGTAATTAAGGATTAATGTAATTAATTATAGTTAATTAATTTGTAAATTAATTAAAGATTAATTACTTTTTTTGGTTAGAAATAATTAATTTGTCTAATTAATATACTTGAATGTAATTGATGGGTAATTAATCCAGGGTGATTAATTAAGATGGATATTAAGGGATGATTAATTAATTGATTTGAAATCAATTAATGTCAAGTGAAGATATCTAAGTGATTGAGGTTAGTAATTCAATTAGAAGTGATTAAATTTATTTTGGAAGTGATCAAGTTTGCTTATAGATGATTTAATGGTATTGGATGCCTTGAATGAGTTGATATCTCTGATATGAAATGATTTGTAGTGTCATATGTTTGGCAGACAGGATATTGTGGTTATCTATCAATGGTGAATTGTTGTGTAAAGGGACATCTTGTATTTAAAGTTTGAAGTGTATTTCATTTGGATAAATTGGGTTAGGATGACACGAGACTCGAAGAGACCGGGGTCGGGTATTAGAAAATACCCGAAACCACTTCGAATTTTTGTAGATTGATATGTTAAATCAATAGGCTGGAATGAGATGATTTAAGTGAATTGGACTATCTAATCTAAATTTTGGTACTTAGAAAATTGATGTGTGAAATAAGTGATGTCTATAACAAATTGTGAATTTGTAATCTGATACGAGTTACCCCAGGTTTTATATAAGTTGTATGCTTTGTATTCCTTGTTAGATGGGTTTACTCACGCTGGTTTCCAGACTGACCCGGGTGTTACTTTGATGTAATGCTCGGGTCAGATCGAGTATTACAGATTTTCAGGTAAGGACGTTCTGGAGCTCAGGAGGCGAGCTGGATGGCAAGATCGTATGTAGAGTCTCCGTTGTATTATATTGTTGTATATCTAAGACATGATGATTGTGTATATCCAGTGTCTATATATATGTGTAACTCTAATGTGTTATAAATGTATTTGACAGATACAGAATTCTTTTGTAAACTGTTATTATTTGATATTATATTTTGATCTGCTGCGAATGCGAGAATCTTTGTTGTGTTTCTTCTTCTTCTTCTATCTCTTCTTCTATCCCTAACTATATGGAATTTTCGGGATCGAAAATTCCAGGTCGTTACACATTCGGTTTCTTTACAAATACTGAGGCCGCTCTCCAAGGCAAACTACTTGGTCTAATAAAACTCTTTCCTTCTAAGTCCACTAGCTGCACCTTTAATCCATTCATCTTGGTAGGTGTCATCCTGCTAGGTGATATACTTATTGGTTTAGCTCCAGCTACAAGATTTATTTAAAACTCAATAGCTCATTTCCATGGTAATTATGGAATCTTCTATAAAAACATCTACAAATTCCCTTGCAACCAAAACACGATTCGGTTCATCTTCTACTTCCATTGCTACCGACAAAGTACACATATTCACACTCGAGTTATTTACTGAGTATATAATTGGATTACTGCTGTCAGGGAAAAATATCTTAGTATCATACTTGCTTAACTAATCCATTTCCAAAATAATCCTAAAACATGCAAAATCAAACACATAAAAACTGTAAGCAACATATAACCTAGCAACTCAAACTCTAGATGGTCACATCTCATCCCTTGATTTACATGTAATACTATTGGATTAACAATCCTTAAGGAAATAACAAGGTATGATCGTTCTAAACTACATTATCTATCAAACACTGAATATAAATGAATGCGATGCACCGATACCAAACAGTACCCGAATTGGTATGCTATGAATCAAAAATGTACCTTTCATTAACTACTTTCCCTTCTCAACTGCTGTTGGTATACAAAATGATGGTTCCAAAGGATTGACTTTCCCCTTCTGTGCCTTGGCTGTCTCTGGACGTTTGTTCTTATAATCCTCCACTTGGTCGCAGTTGAAGCATATCACATTCTTCTTCCCTATAAACTCTTTACCATCAACCGATCGACATCATTACCATGGTACCCCTTCTTGTCACACTTGTAACAGACGATGTCAGCCTTCTCTTTCTTAGCAGTTCCACCCACCTGAGCTCCCTTACCCTTAAAGAACTTCCACTTCTCATTCTGAGAACTTCGGGTGTAACAACCCGCGAATCCGTACCCCTTGAGTCAACACTATTCTACAACAATCAGCTCAAGTTGCATAGAAATACGAACCATTTGGGTTAAAGAAGAAGAGGTAGAAGAAGAAAATAGAAAACAACAACAGAATCTAACCATCGCAGCGGAATAAAATATAATAGATAATAAATGATCTTTACTCAAATCAAACATATTTGTTTATATATTACATCATCAGAGTATATCAATCAATAGCTTAACAACAACAACATACAAATGGATACAAAGCAACTCAACACAGTGGAATATGTATGTATGTATGTATGTATGTATGTATGTATGTATGTATAAACAAGTACGGAAGTACGTATCGGCATCCAGCTCGTCTCTCGAGCTCCACAGCATTTCCTGTATTCTATAATACTCGGTCTGACCCGAGCATTACAGTTAAATAACACCCGAGTCAGTCTGGATTACCAGCGTGAGAAAATCACACCCAATTGATTATTAATTTCAAAAATCCTTTGAAAACGAAAGCATCTCGTAAGACCACGCCACAAATAAACATGTTGGGTTTTTACCTTACGATAGCTAAAATAGTTTTTATAGAAATCCTCTGATATTATAATAGGGTCTATATACAAATACTTATAAAATAACCGAAATTGTTACATCTATTAAATTCCAGCTACTAGCCACAGAGTGGGTAATACAAACAAAATCGTACAAGGCTCGTAGGGAGAATGGATTTCCTACTAATGACTAGGCACTAGGGTACCACCTGTCACAGTACGGGGCCTAGATCACCGTACCGAGGAGTACGCCCGCTCCCCTGCAACACAAGGCCGGGACTACCCCTTACTGGATAATCCCGAGTGAGATCACCCCGCGGTTGGGATCAGCAACCGCCCACTAAGACGAAATAAAAAGGGACATCTAGACTGGAATAACCTCACCCTACTTGGGTGCTACCCACCTAGCCTTGCTGCATATCCCCTGATTTTCAGTCATTCCCATTTGATGAGGCTTGAGGCTAAGCGTTACCTTTATAGAACATATCCCTTAGAATGCCAATCGTCCACCTGATGATGTTTTGCAAGCATTCATCCATACAAGTCCGTCCTGGGTTCGAACAGAACCGAAGGCACTATTCCTACTACATCCATTTTGGAAATATCCTCAGGATTAGTAGCAACTAGCCCTTGCACTTCAATTCTCCATCTTCGAATCCAAAATCGTTTTCACGAAACGTACAAATCGGATCGAAGTGGTTTTCGAGAAATAAATCTCGATCCGGGTCTCTTCGAAACGATCAACGCATTTGGCCAATATTGATAGTCGGTTATTTAACTATCAATTAATATTCACAAACAACCATCAACCAATAAATAATTTCCCAAATTATTTATATATCCCAAAATATCTTTACAAGGTATATTCTCACTTTCAAATCCTTTTGGAAACAGTTTTCAAACTACCTTGCTTTTTCTCAGAATAAATTCCGAGCATTTCATTTCTACAAGAATCACCCAGCACAAGATTTTAGATTTTAAAAATAATTTCAAAACACTTTAATTGTAAAGTATGGTTAATATTAATTTAGGAAATCTTTCTTTAGTACTTAATTTGAAATAATGCTTTATACAAAATACCAAGTCATTCTTTATATAATTATTATGATAATAGATAAAAAAAAACTTACTTTGGAATTTACCTTTAAACATTTAAGTTAAGACTACTTTAATAATTTACTAAAATACATACTATATAAACATTTGAAAATAAAGTTACTTAAATAAAATGTAAAACTAGATTTCTACTTTTAAAACCAAAATACTAAGTTACTTCTTAATAATTTCTGCTAGAATAGATAAAAGAAAATACTTACTTTGAATATTAGAAATAATAAACTTTACAAAATTCGCTTCTTTAAAAACAACTTTAAAACATTCAATTTATATTTGCAAATTTACTTTTAAAAACATGTACTTGGCCATCCGGAGAAAATTCCAACTTCAGTCACTTAAATCAATTTCCCCAAATTGATTTCCAATTTATTTTATTTGGAATAAATTCTTTTACTTATCAGTTCATTTCCAAATTCAGTAGTTATGGTCTTTATTATTATTATCATTATCATTATTATTATTTTTCAATTTCTTCTTTACTCTTTCAATAATTCAAATCTTAAGTTCTAAATAAATGTTTGTTCTTTTAAATTAATAATACTGCATTTTAAACTTCATTAATTTTCTGTTTATTCAAATTTTCCTTTCCATTCTCAAGATTCATTTACTAAAATTTAAAGTCACTTTATTTCTTTTTTTCAAGTTATTCTTGAATTTACTCTATAATTATTTTACTTGCAATTTCACTTCTTTTATTTTCATTTCCAAAGTCAAATTTATATTTTTAATAATTCATTATACCCAATTATATAACTAAGCCATAGCATTCAATACTTTCACATAATTCATTATAGAATATCAAATAATCAGAACAGAGAATGTTAAATAATTTAAATAAAAGTTGAGGGGTCCAGTTGGATCCCTCCAACCTGTTTTCCCTACATCCACAGATGTTAGCACAATATAGTATACCAATTACAAAATATCATACTATATCACATCGATCAATTCAACCATCCAAACAATTATTTAAATTTTATCATTTAAATTTAAACTGAGTGAGATTAACTCACCTTTATTTTAATTTTCAGTCCATTCCCATTCATTTCCATTCCATCCTGTTCCATGATTTTGAACTTGTATAAACATTATACACTTCATTTATATTTGAATTAACTTGATAATTAATTTCCATAAAATAACTTTAATTGGCAAATGATTTAAATTTTGAACTAATTCTTCCTTAAATAATCTCCTAGTAACTAAAATTTTGGGGTATTAAACGATACACCTCCACTATTTTCAAAGTTAACTGTTAATGAAAATAGGTATATATATATATATATTCTTTTCTGACCAAACATGAAATAACGGCGTATATATATATATATATATATATATATATACACCATAATCACTATTTAGCAGTTCTTAAAATTAACAGTAAGCTAAAAATTAGTATATACCTATATATTCCTATAAATTCCATCCTAGAATAAATTCAACAATTACAGATAGATTGTCGAAATACCTCACAGCCGAATTCCAATCGAACCGAACACTCATCTGTAACGACCCAGAATTTTAAACAATTTAATTTGGAAATATTTAATTAATTTTAAATATTTGAATGATGGTTTAGATTGAATTTTCAATTTAACTTTGAAATTGACGATTAAATTATAGAATTTAATCTATAGAGAGTTGAATGAAAATTTGAATCTAAAATTTTAAGCCGATTAAAAATATTTCAAAGGCTTGTAAAATTTATATTGATAGTACTGAAGATTATAGAAGCTTCAGAATCGAATTTGGAAGTGAATTGTTCAGTTTTGGAATTTAATCGTTCGAATCGATATTTAAAAAATACCTGTCCGAGGCACAGTCTCGGAATTCGACAAAACGAGTTCCATTGGGTCCGTAACGTTGAATTATTGCCGGATTTCAAATTTCGTATTTTTCGGAGTTGATATGTGATCACACGGCGTGTAAACGCATTGAAATAAAATCGAATTCAATTTAAATTTAAATTTAAACTTAGTCAAAATACACACGTTCGCTTCCCTATAATCGCTCCTTTAATCATGCCGAGAATCACGAAAGGATTATGATGACCATGCCTCCCATTTTCTTTTAAAATACTGAAGCCCCCTTCAGTTTTTCAAAAGGTAAATCAAAACAAATTAATGGTCGCTCCTCCACGATTTAAAATCAGAAATTCACGAAACAAAACCCTTTTTCCTCTCGTTCAAAACAATGGCCGAAGCCTGCCTTCAAATCAAAAAAAAAAAAAAAAAAATAGCGTCGCTTTCGCCTCAAATCGCGACTCTGTGCAAACCAAGTTCGATGAAGAGAAGGCGACGAGGGGAGGCGATTCAGTTAGGGTTTCGGTGGAGGTGACTTCGATGTATGGCTGAGGCGCGCGCGATAGTGGTCGAAACAATGGATGGCCGTGGGCTTCAAGCAGGGTCGCGCGAGTTCTGGAGCACAGCAGAGGGGCAATGGCGCGTGGGGGCTCGTGCTCGCGATTGGCAGCGGCAACGGCGGCTAGGTGGGGCATCGCGCAGCGTGGAGAGGTGATTCGCGATTTGGGTCTGGGTTGCTTGTTGCAGTTGGGACTGCGGCAGTGAAGGTATTTTAATTTTTTTTTTTTTTAATTTATAAATGTTTAGATATGAAAAAAAACAAACAAACAAACAAACAGTTTTGTTTAAAGATTTTAAATGGTATATATTGTTGAAAACAGAAATAGACAGTAAGTTTAGACAATTTAAACTCTTAAATTTTTCAGAAATCAGTATTTAAAGTTATACCATAAAAACAAAAAAATAATAATAATAATATAAGTAAAGTTTTAAAATTTATAAAAGAACATTTGTTTAAATTTAAGTTAAGTGGTTAAAAATAATTTAATAAAGGAAAACTTAGTTTTAAAAATAAATTGAAATTAAATAAATTTATTAAAGGAGAATTGGTTTAAAATTTAATTATTAGTTTAAATTAAACTTTTGGTTAATTAAATATAGCGAATGTAAATTAATTATGCGATTTGTCCAAATGTTATGTAAAATAAAGATTGGAAATTATAAAGGATAGTTTTGAATTTAAATTTTAGTTAAATAAATTTTAAAAAGGAAAACTTGTTTTATACAAGGTATTTGTTTAAGAATTTATAAAGTTATATTAAAAGTAAATTTTAATTTTTAAAACCAAGATTTTAGTTAAACGAATTTATTAATGGATTGTTGGATTCGTTTAATTACTAAAAGAAATTTAAAATAAAAGGATACATTGTTAGAAATGATTAAAGAGAAAATTTGATTTTAGAAACTTATAAATTAGTTTAAAATAACTTTTTTTGTTAATTAAATTAAATTTATAAAATAGAAATTAACTTGTTCAATTATTTCTTTTACTAAAAATAATTTATTAAGACAACTTATGGGGTTAATAAGTTTATTTTAATTATTAGTGGCCAAATTTATTTTTTTAAGGGAAAATTAGTTAAAAATATAATTTTGGTAAGTAAAAGGAAATTTAATTTATTAAGTGAAACGATTTATTAAAGGAAATTTTGTTCAATTGGAAATTTCTAGTTAAAATTATTTTAAAAGTAAAATAATTAGTTAAAATAAATTATTAAATAAGAAACTGGTTTAAATAAAACTATCAGTTAAATTAAACTATTAAAGGAGAGTTTGGTTAATTAAATTTAATTTTTAGTTAAATAAAATTATTAAACGAGAGATTGGTTTAAATAAAACTATTGATTAATTAAACAATCAAGAATGAAAATTTATTATTCGATCTGTTCGAATATTAATAAATTGTGTATAATATTTATACAAGGTATAAATCAAGAAAATCAAGTCAAGAGGGAAATTAGATTGCTAATTGAAGCAAAGGTGAGAACTTCTCACTCAAAAGGAATTTTATTGTTTATTTAAATTTTAAATAGTTAGATTTAAAATTTCTTGACTGTGTTGATTGAATGCTTGAATGATGATTGTTATATATATATTGGATGTGAATAGACCCTATACGCCGTTAGTAAGCGGAGGTTATTTATTACACACATATACCGCGATATTCCACCTCGAAGTGGAATTGGTATTATATTATATATATAGCAATATATATATATTGGCATATGTATATATTGCAGTTGATTGATTTCCCGCATTTTCTTTTAGCGGATGAGACCCTATTGCGCCGTTAGTAAGCGGATATATTTTTATAAAATCCCATATACCGCGATATTCCGTCTCGAAACGGAATGGTATTGTACTAATGTCTGTGGATGCATGGAAACAGGTTGGAGGGATCCAACTGGATTCCTCACAAATATTTATTGATTTTAAATATTGTGATGTTTAATTGTTTATCATATCGATATATGATATTGGAAAAGTCGTGATTGACTAATTGATGTGTTGCATCATCAGATCCAATTTTTGAAATTTAAAAACAACGATTTTAATTTCTAAAGTGATTTTTGAAAATATACGTTTATATAATATTTTTGGAATTGATTTATTGTAAATAAATAAACGTTATAATTTTTATGTTATAAAAATTATGATTTTTGAGAAATGTAGTTAAAAGTTGATTTTTGAGAATATGGGATTAATGATTTGACAAAATAATTTAAACTGGGATTTTTGAATCTATTATAAAATGAATAAAAGTGATGAAATTATAAAGAACTGTGAAGATGTTTCAAAAGAATAATATAAATTGTTTTATATTAAAAAGATTTATAAATTGATATTTATAAATTAAAAATATAAGAATTATAAAACAAGCTTTTATAAGTGTTAGAATAAATTGTAAATGAGTTTCATAAATAGAAATGGAATTATAGAATTATAACGATGAAGTTATAAATAGAATTTTATAAACAGTATAAATTGATTTATATAAAAGATTTACAAACGGATATTTGTAAATTAAAATATTGGAATTATAAAACGAAGTTTTTATAAGAGTTAGGAAGAATTGTGAATGAATTTCACAAATGAATGAATTTATAGAATTATGAACGGTGAAGTTATAATTGGAATTTTATAAACAGTAGGTTTATACAATTTGTGAAGTTATTTAAAAGAATAAGATTTTGGATAAATAGATGAATCTTATAAGTTATAAGATTTATAAAATTTGTGAAGTTTAAAGGAATGATTTTATAAACAAATAAATTATAAGTATTTAACTTATAATATGAAATTTTTAATATATCATTGTGATATGAATTGAGATAAGTTAATAAAGGAAATTTATAAAAGGAAGTTGTTATAAAAGAAATAGAAATAGAATTTATAAACATTGTTTTATAAATTCGCAAACTACTTATTTTGATAAGTAAATTTTTGCAATTTATTTATGAAGTTATATTCATGTTTTAGACAGTGAATAATTCC
Organism: Allium cepa; assembly: GCA_030765085.1. Taxonomy (NCBI): domain Eukaryota; kingdom Viridiplantae; phylum Streptophyta; class Magnoliopsida; order Asparagales; family Amaryllidaceae; genus Allium; species Allium cepa. The sequence continues at coordinate 179,722,058 of CM060946.1, forward strand.
TTAAACTAAAATGAATAGAAGAAATGAAATTGGTTAACAATATATTCACGTTTTTAAATAGTGAATAATATGTTAAAGAAATTATTTAGAATGTGATGTTTTAAATAAAATTAAAACGATCTAACGATGTTTTAAAATATGTTGAGATTCGAAGCCATAGATTTCAACATTTATTGTTGAAATAGATGTTTTTCGAGAAATAAAATGAAATAGTAGATTATAACACTGTTGTTATAATAGATGATTTCCGAAAGGAAATGTTTTGTATAGTATTGGGATTTATATATCTATTTTATTTCGAATCCCTATACTAGTGATTTTGGGTTGTCGTAACGATGTTTTACGCAATATTCGTTTTGGCCCAAATAAATATGATTAAGTGAATGATTTCCTTAAAGAATGAAATATATACTTAATTTTGATTTAAGTATATTGAATATTTTCAAAAGGTTGAAAATAAATAAAATTTGTGAATTACTTATAAAATAAATAAGTATGGAAATTGTTTTTCCAAAGAGAAATGGAGAGTTTAGAGAATTTATCTTTTTGAAGATAAATTGAAAATGAATATTTGAAATCGTATATTCATAAATATTTTGGAAGTATAAATTCAATATGGAATTTATAAATGGAATTGGGAAAATAGGTTTAAAAATAAATATTGATTTATTTTTGAAATATGGAAAGTTATATCTTCTAAAGATATTTTTGGAATTAAATAATTTGGAAAATTATTTGGATTCTGGTGATGTTGGCATATCCATTGATAGTTCAATAACCGACTATCGATATTTACCTTTAAATGGTATATGTTGTGATTTGTTTGAAATTGAATGCCACACTTATTTTTTAAAATAAGCGCTCACTATTCGGGTTAACCGGGAAAGGACCATGGGGTCGTATAACCCATTCCGAATATGTGATACGTCGTATGAATTGCATTCGAAGACGGTGTTGAAGACCGGATATTTTCGAAAACGAGAGGGTTTCTTGTCGAATGTCTTTGCATCGACTGGTCCCCGGTATAGAGACTCCATATGTGATGGGAAGTCCGAACGTGATTAGTGAATATCCGGATTGCAAGGACTTCTTTGTAAGTGCCTTCGGTTCTGTTCGAGCCCGGAACAGACTTGTATGGATTGTGTGTCTGACATTACAGGTTGAGATATAAAGCCGATTTCTTTCAAATATATTTCTGTGGTGGCGGAGAATTTATTCTTTTAGCTTAACACCCTTCTCTGAGACGTACGAGCTCAGAGGTTATATAGTTGAAGTTATCAGCGATATATTCCCAGTTTGGTAATGTGACATGCTGAGTGATGCTGAAATGATCATTGTGTTGATTATTGTGATAGGATCATTTATTTGATCGTCTATCTTAGTGATCATTGTGTTGATCATTTGTTGACCCAAAGCATGACTTTTGTATAAAGTATGTTTTTGTGGACGTGAATTCGTCGAGCCTCACACCCCGTGAATGGTCAAAACAGGAAAGAAGCAGCAAGGTTATGAGGGGTAGCACCCTTTAGGATGTGTCCATTTCCTTCTGGAAAAGGGTGGTATCATGGTATGGAGCCCAGATACTTACTCATGTTGAAAACACTTTATGATTGTGTGAATTGATTACGAGCGCTCGGTTGAAAAGGTCCCAAAGGACCGGGGGATGGCATATTCGGTCAGTTGTTACTCAGTTAGGAGTAACCCGGCCTTGTGTTGGTAGAGATCCGGTTTGGTTCTCGGGGATGTCCATCCAGAGGCATTCTCAGTGGCAATGGGAAGTTCCTTGGCCTGACCATTTGTTGGAAATCCAATTCCCAATACGAAACTTTTACGGTATTAGTTGTAGAACCTGCTATTCACTTATGGTGGTCACCACTGTTTGGATAGTAGCTATAGTAGGCATAGTTCGAAATGTCTATGTTGGCTAAGATTTATATTCTACTTTCAAAATGAATTTTTCCCCTACACTATGCACTAATAATAATATGAAATGTTATTTTAAATGCATATCAAGCATCTTTGACTATCATAAGGAGAAATCTCCTCCGATTCTGCGTTTGCATGTGTGTGTGTGCGGGAGGCCTTATGGTAGTCTCATTTTTTAAAAGCATTGCGAATTGAAATAAAAATATTCCTCTATTTTGATTCTAAAGATAAATAAACTGTTTTGAGTTCTCACACCAGTCACATGACTGACTCGGAGTTTATTGTTTTCCTTCCTAAACTCTGGGTGCCCACCAATTTCCACACGGGCAGTTAAGAGTTAGGTTTATCAGGATATTCTGGATATTCTGGAGTTGCTGGAGGCAAGCTGGATGGCATGGCGTATTACTAGTTTATATAGTATTTCTTTTTCCGCTGCACTGTTTGTTGTTGTATGATGTTGTACACTCTGATGATATGATATGATGTAATAAAATGTGATGTAATGTAATAACTGATATAGTTCTTTGTTTAAAGATTATTCATTTATTATTATATGTTGTTCCGCTGCGAATTGTGAGATTCTGATGTGTTCTATTGTTTTCTTTCTGTTCTGTTTTTTTCTTTCTTTCTTCTTCTACCTCTTTCTCTTCTTTCTAAAAAGAACCCCCTCAGTGTTCGGTTTTTTCGGCAACGAAAAATCGTGTCCTGACAATGTGGTATCGGAGCTGTTGGTTAAGCGACAACCATGGTTCTGTTGGGTATTACTCGTTAGAGATGGAGTCAGTAGTACTCTAGAATGAGTTTGAGTGTAATAATAGATATGAGCGTGTATTTGTTGGTGAATATTAAATTGATTTATATTATAAAATAATTTTTGCCCAAAACTATTTTGTATGAAAAGAAATGATTTTCTATGAATTATTATAGTATATGGTTGCATGATTGTTAGGAAGTGATAATATTGAATTATTATCATTAGTATATGGAATTAAATAAAATGGATTGAATTCAAGTAAATTAACTTGATAATTTATTCACTTGTGAAATAATTTCAAATGAAATGAATTGAATATGGAAATTGAAATGAATTAGTGAATGAAACTAATTTAAGATAGTAATATGAATTACTAAATAAAAGTTAATTGTTAGAATTCAATATTTAGAATTTAGAATTTAATTCAAATAGAATTTAAATTGTGAATTGAATTCAAATAGAATTGAAATTGAGAATTGAATCGAAACGTGAAATTGAATGAGAATGAATATATAACTTCAACAATGAAGTAAAAACGTATAAGAAGCATATATTGGAAATTTTGCAATGGAATTGGCAAAATGGTTTGAATGTTAGATTTGGATGCTACTACTAGCAGGTTATACAGGTATATAAAGTAATGGAAATATTGATTTCGAAGATAAAATTGAATTGCTCGACAAAAAGGTACGTATTTCAATTTTAATATGAGATTTGATGACTTTCTTCTCTAGCCACTTGGCTTTTCTCTTTTCTTTTTGATTCTGAGGGGCCGTGGTGCCATTCTGTAGTCGTACCGATCGAGCCGCGCAAAGGAAACGCTGGCGAAATTTTTCGAAAATTTAGGGTGTTAGAAAATTTTTGAGAAATTTTGAAAGTTTGAAATTTGAATTTGAATTTAAATTTGAATGGTTAGTAAAACAATGTTGATTGAAACTTATAATTGAAGTTGGAAAGTTAGTTGAAATGATAATGAATCTCAAATAAAAAGATTTAGGCTAGTAAGTTGATAAAACTATTTGGATTGTGAAAGATAATAATCAAGATAAGGGCATTCTTCTTAACTTGTAATTTCGGGACGAAATTCTTCTAAGGGGGAAAGATTGTAACGACCCAGAATTTTAAACAATTTAATTTGGAAATATTTAATTAATTTTAAATATTTGAATGATGGTTTAGATTGAATTTTCAATTTAACTTTGAAATTGACGATTAAATTATAGAATTTAATCTATAGAGAGTTGAATGAAAATTTGAATCTAAAATTTTAAGCCGATTAAAAATATTTCAAAGGCTTGTAAAATTTATATTGATAGTACTGAAGATTATAGAAGCTTCAGAATCGAATTTGGAAGTGAATTGTTCAGTTTTGGAATTTAATCGTTCGAATCGATATTTAAAAAATACCTGTCCGAGGCACAGTCTCGGAATTCGACGAAACGAGTTCCATTGGGTCCGTAACGTTGAATTATTGCCGGATTTCAAATTTCGTATTTTTCGGAGTTGATATGTGATCACACGGCGTGTAAACGCATTGAAATAAAATCGAATTCAATTTAAATTTAAATTTAAACTTAGTCAAAATACACACGTTCGCTTCCCTATAATCGCTCCTTTAATCATGCCGAGAATCACGAAAGGATTATGATGACCATGCCTCCCATTTTCTTTTAAAATACTGAAGCCCCCTTCAGTTTTTCAAAAGGTAAATCAAAACAAATTAATGGTCGCTCCTCCACGATTTAAAATCAGAAATTCACGAAACAAAACCCTTTTTCCTCTCGTTCAAAACAATGGCCGAAGCCTGCCTTCAAATCAAAAAAAAAAAAAAAAAAATAGCGTCGCTTTCGCCTCAAATCGCGACTCTGTGCAAACCATGTTCGATGAAGAGAAGGCGACGAGGGGAGGCGATTCAGTTAGGGTTTCGGTGGAGGTGACTTCGATGTATGGCTGAGGCGCGCGCGATAGTGGTCGAAACAATGGATGGCCGTGGGCTTCAAGCAGGGTCGCGCGAGTTCTGGAGCACAGCAGAGGGGCAATGGCGCGTGGGGGCTCGTGCTCGCGATTGGCAGCGGCAACGGCGGCTAGGTGGGGCATCGCGCAGCGTGGAGAGGTGATTCGCGATTTGGGTCTGGGTTGCTTGTTGCAGTTGGGACTGCGGCAGTGAAGGTATTTTAATTTTTTTTTTTTTTAATTTATAAATGTTTAGATATGAAAAAAAACAAACAAACAAACAAACAGTTTTGTTTAAAGATTTTAAATGGTATATATTGTTGAAAACAGAAATAGACAGTAAGTTTAGACAATTTAAACTCTTAAATTTTTCAGAAATCAGTATTTAAAGTTATACCATAAAAACAAAAAAATAATAATAATAATATAAGTAAAGTTTTAAAATTTATAAAAGAACATTTGTTTAAATTTAAGTTAAGTGGTTAAAAATAATTTAATAAAGGAAAACTTAGTTTTAAAAATAAATTGAAATTAAATAAATTTATTAAAGGAGAATTGGTTTAAAATTTAATTATTAGTTTAAATTAAACTTTTGGTTAATTAAATATAGCGAATGTAAATTAATTATGCGATTTGTCCAAATGTTATGTAAAATAAAGATTGGAAATTATAAAGGATAGTTTTGAATTTAAATTTTAGTTAAATAAATTTTAAAAAGGAAAACTTGTTTTATACAAGGTATTTGTTTAAGAATTTATAAAGTTATATTAAAAGTAAATTTTAATTTTTAAAACCAAGATTTTAGTTAAACGAATTTATTAATGGATTGTTGGATTCGTTTAATTACTAAAAGAAATTTAAAATAAAAGGATACATTGTTAGAAATGATTAAAGAGAAAATTTGATTTTAGAAACTTATAAATTAGTTTAAAATAACTTTTTTTGTTAATTAAATTAAATTTATAAAATAGAAATTAACTTGTTCAATTATTTCTTTTACTAAAAATAATTTATTAAGACAACTTATGGGGTTAATAAGTTTATTTTAATTATTAGTGGCCAAATTTATTTTTTTAAGGGAAAATTAGTTAAAAATATAATTTTGGTAAGTAAAAGAAAATTTAATTTATTAAGTGAAACGATTTATTAAAGGAAATTTTGTTCAATTGGAAATTTCTAGTTAAAATTATTTTAAAAGTAAAATAATTAGTTAAAATAAATTATTAAATAAGAAACTGGTTTAAATAAAACTATCAGTTAAATTAAACTATTAAAGGAGAGTTTGGTTAATTAAATTTAATTTTTAGTTAAATAAAATTATTAAACGAGAGATTGGTTTAAATAAAACTATTGATTAATTAAACAATCAAGAATGAAAATTTATTATTCGATCTGTTCGAATATTAATAAATTGTGTATAATATTTATACAAGGTATAAATCAAGAAAATCAAGTCAAGAGGGAAATTAGATTGCTAATTGAAGCAAAGGTGAGAACTTCTCACTCAAAAGGAATTTTATTGTTTATTTAAATTTTAAATAGTTAGATTTAAAATTTCTTGACTGTGTTGATTGAATGCTTGAATGATGATTGTTATATATATATTGGATGTGAATAGACCCTATACGCCGTTAGTAAGCGGAGGTTATTTATTACACACATATACCGCGATATTCCACCTCGAAGTGGAATTGGTATTATATTATATATATAGCAATATATATATATTGGCATATGTATATATTGCAGTTGATTGATTTCCCGCATTTTCTTTTAGCGGATGAGACCCTATTGCGCCGTTAGTAAGCGGATATATTTTTATAAAATCCCATATACCGCGATATTCCGTCTCGAAACGGAATGGTATTGTACTAATGTCTGTGGATGCATGGAAACAGGTTGGAGGGATCCAACTGGATTCCTCACAAATATTTATTGATTTTAAATATTGTGATGTTTAATTGTTTATCATATCGATATATGATATTGGAAAAGTCGTGATTGACTAATTGATGTGTTGCATCATCAGATCCAATTTTTGAAATTTAAAAACAACGATTTTAATTTCTAAAGTGATTTTTGAAAATATACGTTTATATAATATTTTTGGAATTGATTTATTGTAAATAAATAAACGTTATAATTTTTATGTTATAAAAATTATGATTTTTGAGAAATGTAGTTAAAAGTTGATTTTTGAGAATATGGGATTAATGATTTGACAAAATAATTTAAACTGGGATTTTTGAATCTATTATAAAATGAATAAAAGTGATGAAATTATAAAGAACTGTGAAGATGTTTCAAAAGAATAATATAAATTGTTTTATATTAAAAAGATTTATAAATTGATATTTATAAATTAAAAATATAAGAATTATAAAACAAGCTTTTATAAGTGTTAGAATAAATTGTAAATGAGTTTCATAAATAGAAATGGAATTATAGAATTATAACGATGAAGTTATAAATAGAATTTTATAAACAGTATAAATTGATTTATATAAAAGATTTACAAACGGATATTTGTAAATTAAAATATTGGAATTATAAAACGAAGTTTTTATAAGAGTTAGGAAGAATTGTGAATGAATTTCACAAATGAATGAATTTATAGAATTATGAACGGTGAAGTTATAATTGGAATTTTATAAACAGTAGGTTTATAAAATTTGTGAAGTTATTTAAAAGAATAAGATTTTGGATAAATAGATGAATCTTATAAGTTATAAGATTTATAAAATTTGTGAAGTTTAAAGGAATGATTTTATAAACAAATAAATTATAAGTATTTAACTTATAATATGAAATTTTTAATATATCATTGTGATATGAATTGAGATAAGTTAATAAAGGAAATTTATAAAAGGAAGTTGTTATAAAAGAAATAGAAATAGAATTTATAAACATTGTTTTATAAATTCGCAAACTACTTATTTTGATAAGTAAATTTTTGCAATTTATTTATGAAGTTATATTCATGTTTTAGACAGTGAATAATTCCTTAAACTAAAATGAATAGAAGAAATGAAATTGGTTAACAATATATTCACGTTTTTAAATAGTGAATAATATGTTAAAGAAATTATTTAGAATGTGATGTTTTAAATAAAATTAAAACGATCTAACGATGTTTTAAAATATGTTGAGATTCGAAGCCATAGATTTCAACATTTATTGTTGAAATAGATGTTTTTCGAGAAATAAAAGGAAATAGTAGATTATAACACTGTTGTTATAATAGATGATTTCCGAAAGGAAATGTTTTGTATAGTATTGGGATTTATATATCTATTTTATTTCGAATCCCTATACTAGTGATTTTGGGTTGTCGTAACGATGTTTTACGCAATATTCGTTTTGGCCCAAATAAATATGATTAAGTGAATGATTTCCTTAAAGAATGAAATATATACTTAATTTTGATTTAAGTATATTGAATATTTTCAAAAGGTTGAAAATAAATAAAATTTGTGAATTACTTATAAAATAAATAAGTATGGAAATTGTTTTTCCAAAGAGAAATGGAGAGTTTAGAGAATTTATCTTTTTGAAGATAAATTGAAAATGAATATTTGAAATCGTATATTCATAAATATTTTGGAAGTATAAATTCAATATGGAATTTATAAATGGAATTGGGAAAATAGGTTTAAAAATAAATATTGATTTATTTTTGAAATATGGAAAGTTATATCTTCTAAAGATATTTTTGGAATTAAATAATTTGGAAAATTATTTGGATTCTGGTGATGTTGGCATATCCATTGATAGTTCAATAACCGACTATCGATATTTACCTTTAAATGGTATATGTTGTGATTTGTTTGAAATTGAATGCCACACTTATTTTTTAAAATAAGCGCTCACTATTCGGGTTAACCGGGAAAGGACCATGGGGTCGTATAACCCATTCCGAATATGTGATACGTCGTATGAATTGCATTCGAAGACGGTGTTGAAGACCGGATATTTTCGAAAACGAGAGGGTTTCTTGTCGAATGTCTTTGCATCGACTGGTCCCCGGTATAGAGACTCCATATGTGATGGGAAGTCCGAACGTGATTAGTGAATATCCGGATTGCAAGGACTTCTTTGTAAGTGCCTTCGGTTCTGTTCGAGCCCGGAACAGACTTGTATGGATTGTGTGTCTGACATTACAGGTTGAGATATAAAGCCGATTTCTTTCAAATATATTTCTGTGGTGGCGGAGAATTTATTCTTTTAGCTTAACACCCTTCTCTGAGACGTACGAGCTCAGAGGTTATATAGTTGAAGTTATCAGCGATATATTCCCAGTTTGGTAATGTGACATGCTGAGTGATGCTGAAATGATCATTGTGTTGATTATTGTGATAGGATCATTTATTTGATCGTCTATCTTAGTGATCATTGTGTTGATCATTTGTTGACCCAAAGCATGACTTTTGTATAAAGTATGTTTTTGTGGACGTGAATTCGTCGAGCCTCACACCCCGTGAATGGTCAAAACAGGAAAGAAGCAGCAAGGTTATGAGGGGTAGCACCCTTTAGGATGTGTCCATTTCCTTCTGGAAAAGGGTGGTATCATGGTATGGAGCCCAGATACTTACTCATGTTGAAAACACTTTATGATTGTGTGAATTGATTACGAGCGCTCGGTTGAAAAGGTCCCAAAGGACCGGGGGATGGCATATTCGGTCAGTTGTTACTCAGTTAGGAGTAACCCGGCCTTGTGTTGGTAGAGATCCGGTTTGGTTCTCGGGGATGTCCATCCAGAGGCATTCTCAGTGGCAATGGGAAGTTCCTTGGCCTGACCATTTGTTGGAAATCCAATTCCCAATACGAAACTTTTACGGTATTAGTTGTAGAACCTGCTATTCACTTATGGTGGTCACCACTGTTTGGATAGTAGCTATAGTAGGCATAGTTCGAAATGTCTATGTTGGCTAAGATTTATATTCTACTTTCAAAATGAATTTTTCCCCTACACTATGCACTAATAATAATATGAAATGTTATTTTAAATGCGTATCAAGCATCTTTGACTATCATAAGGAGAAATCTCCTCCGATTCTGCGTTTGCATGTGTGTGTGTGCGGGAGGCCTTATGGTAGTCTCATTTTTTAAAAGCATTGCGAATTGAAATAAAAATATTCCTCTATTTTGATTTTAAAGATAAATAAACTGTTTTGAGTTCTCACACCAGTCACATGACTGACTCGGAGTTTATTGTTTTCCTTCCTAAACTCTGGGTGCCCACCAATTTCCACACGGGCAGTTAAGAGTTAGGTTTATCAGGATATTCTGGATATTCTGGAGTTGCTGGAGGCAAGCTGGATGGCATGGCGTATTACTAGTTTATATAGTATTTCTTTTTCCGCTGCACTGTTTGTTGTTGTATGATGTTGTACACTCTGATGATATGATATGATGTAATAAAATGTGATGTAATGTAATAACTGATATAGTTCTTTGTTTAAAGATTATTCATTTATTATTATATGTTGTTCCGCTGCGAATTGTGAGATTCTGATGTGTTCTATTGTTTTCTTTCTGTTCTGTTTTTTTCTTTCTTTCTTCTTCTACCTCTTTCTCTTCTTTCTAAAAAAAACCCCCTCAGTGTTTGGTTTTTTCGGCAACGAAAAATCGTGTCCTGACAGCTACTTGCCTGCATCGTCGGCGTCGTCCACCAATCACGCGTCTCCAGGCTACGAATGGACTCGCGAGTCACCAAATCGCCACCTACTTCGTCACTTGCTGCAGCCTTCAAGACTTTGCCCTAGCCACGCGAATCCCTACCTCCTATCGCCATCCTCTCCACGTTGGACCTTCGGCAACTCCCACGCGCGCCACTGCCTCGCGAACTTTCACTCCCTTGCCGCGTCGAAATCGCTCCCTCTCTTTACGTGCCCAACGACAAGTTTCGCGATTCAAATGAAATCGCAAAGGATAGGCTGAAGAGGAACTCGCGATTTCTACTTATCCCCTATTTATTTCCCCCTGTTTTTACTGAAATCCAATTTGTGAGCGGATTTTTTTTTTGTTTAAGGAGGCTTCGGCCATTATTTTTTTATAAAATGAACTATCCTGATTTTTTTTTTCGATTCGAACCGAAGTAAGTGGGGGAGACATAAATTGAAAAGTGAAAGGCGATAGATTGCGTCTCAATGGAGGAAACAAATGGTGTACCTGAGAAGGAGCAGCCATCAAACAGTCAACAATGTATATATATATAATATTATTAAGATTTTCAGTGTTATTAATATAAAATTTTACAAACCCTTAAATTATTTTCAACAGGTATAAAACTTCAGATTCAACATTTAGCTCGACTTCCAATTATTTAATTCATTGAATTATCAAAAACTAGTGATATTTGAATTTAAGTTAAGATTGCTCTATTGAATATTTAAAATCAATTAAATATTCTGATTTTTAAATGCTCGAAAATTCCGGGTCGTCACATTCCTCTCCCCTTAAAAGAATTTCGTCCCCGAAATTACTAGTTAGGAAGAATAGTCCAATACCCGTTTACTTTTTTTTTTTCCAAAACCAAACAGTTCGACATCCAACCAACTATCTTTTATAAAAGACCATCGTTATTCTTAATAACTTTCCAAACCTTTCCCTAGTTTGCAAACAATCCTATTTGCCCAACCATTCCAGTTTTAATCTTAAAACCAATTTTAAATTATCAAAATTATCTAACTCCCTAAATTCCCGAAATTTTTTGCCAACGTCTCCTTTGCTACAACTACAAAATGGCTCTACAGCCTCCCAAATTCCAAAAGAAAACAAAAAGCCAAGTGGCTCGATCCAAAAACCCAATCCAATTTCATACCAAAATTTAAATACATACCTTTTTGTTGAGCATTTCAAATTTATCTTTTGAAATCAAAACCAATTTTCTTTCCCTTTATGATACCTGCATATCCTGCTTAGCACTAATATCCAATCACAAAATTCCTAAAACATCATATCAACTTTATTACAAAATGTCAGTATTTATTCATTCAAATATTAACTTAGATTATATTCGCAATATTCAATTTCCAATTAAGAATTGACCGTTCCTTACTTAAGTTAGTATAAGCATTTATATGTTTTTTTTATTTATTCTCACTTTACCATTCTAGTTTATATCTACTTCTATTTAAATTGATTTATCTCCCTTCCATATGGATTCAATTTATTCTTCAACTCTGAATATTTTAAATTTTATTTTTCATTTATTTCTAATTCATGTCATTATTTTAATTAGTTTCATTCACTAATTTATTCCAATTTCCAATTTGAAACCGTTTTGTCGTTAACAAAATTTTCAAAAAATTTTCAAAAAAAAAAATTCTAACTCCCAAAATTTCTGAATTTTTTTGGCAGAGTCCCCTTTGTACGGAGGAGCTTTTGCAATTTGACAAAAGATATAAATATATATACATCAACCCACTCGGTCGGAAAAATCAAAAACGGTTCATATTTCCTTTTTTATTGCGTAGGCGTACCTTATTTAGCATTTTAAGCAAGCGACTTATCTATTTAGCAGTTAATGCAACCCAAATCCAGCCACACGGCTTCCAAAAACCTGTACTAACTCAATTTAAACATGTAAGTGACAAATATATGCAGTTTAACCATATTTCACTTAGTTACAATGGTTAAAACATAAGAATTCTAAAAGAAATGCACATCAAACATTTTCCGTAAGCAATATATACAACGTCATACTAATTCAACTATTTTCAATTAATTTACAAACCATTTCATTCAATTTGAATGGTTTTCAATCCATTTGTATACCACTTCATAAATTCGAAGGTTTTAAAACTCAATCGCTTACATTTAATTTATTCTTAAGCAAACTGAACTCATATTTAATTCAGTTGCTTTCAAAATCAATTTATTTTACTTCTATCAACTCATAGAATTTTAATTACTTCCATTTACATCAAATGATAATTTATTTTATGCAATTCAACGAGATTTATGTGAATAAATAAGTATTTATGTTTTATAACCATTTTAAATGGATTTCAACTCAATTTATACTTAATTCTATTCCATTTTTAAATCTATCCATAATCCATATATTCTCATTTTCATTGCATTTCAGATTTGAATACATTCACTTGCATTTCCTTCTATTAACCAAACTAGTTCATACAAAACTATTAACAACTTAGGTTCGTCTTCATTACCAATTTAATTTCCCTTTTATGTTAATTCATTCACAATTATTTATTTAGCTCAAAGACAGTCTAAGCTATTTCATTCAATAACCATTCCTCAACTTATTCAATCCACACTTCATTTGGTTCTTATTTATCCCATCCATTCATTTATTCAATATAATTAGTTTATCCACTTAATCAATTTTGAATTTTCATTTTCTTAAATTTTATTTACAACCCACCAAATTCTATTTCGATTCAAATTTATTTTCACTTGATTTAAACCCAACCCAAAATCATTAAATTTAGTTTAATTTGAATTAAATTCAACTCTCTTCGATTTATTCAGCTTAAGTCAATTTACTTCAATTTATTCAAATTTTATACTTAAGCTCATTTTCATTTTACAAGTAAATTTTACTTTTTTTATACTCAACTTAACTCAATTGATTCCAACGCCATATCCTTTATTTCCACTTATTGGATTTCATTTACACATTCAAACCATTACTATTTTAATCCATTTACATTTTTATTTATTCGACACATTCCTAACTATATTTAATCTGTTAACACTTCAAGTTAAAATTTAATTTATAACTCAAGTTTCGAATCCGCTGTCCATTTTCAGTTTTTCACCAATTTCATGGACTTACAATTCAATTACATTCTCAATTCATTTAATTAATTGCAAGGCCACTATCAATTATATTTCTTTACTAATGATTCAAGTCGAATTTGATTTATAACTTGAGTTTTATTTCCAAACTTCAATATTAACTCACCAATCCAGCTTTTCCTTAGCTACATTGGTTATCATTATATATTTCGTAATCTAATTTATTATCTACTTAGTTTTTCCTTAATTTATAATTCAATACTTGAATTTTAATTTCAAATATCACTCCATTAAATTTGGTTAAGTTCAATTTATTTTATAATTCAAACTTGGATTTTTATTTTATTTCCCAATTCATCAAACAATATTTATTTTGGATTTTGTATTCCATTTTCAATTTAATAAGTCACAACTTATTGTTTTATACAATTCCATTCATCATAAGCTTGAATGTATCCTTCTTTTATTTTAACTCAAGCCTTATGCTTCTTTATAACCCAAGCATATTTTATTCATGCATTTTAATTCTTTTAAAAGTTATTCTGGTTTATTTATTTCAATCTAATTCTTATCCAATTTATTTCTTATCCAACTTATTTTCTAGTTATCCAGGTAAGAATCAGTTCCGATTCAATTTATTCAATTGAATTTTTATTCCAGTTCAATTCTATTTTAAACTCAGATTTATTTAATCTAAATTCGATTTAAACTTGATTCGAATACAACTGGATATTTTTTTCAGCATATTCAATTTATTTCCAATCCAGTTAAATTTTTATTTCCCATCCAAGTTTTTTCCATTTTAACTTTTCACTTTAGATTTACATTCCATTATCCAAAGCTTAAATTTCTTCCTGATTTAAAAATCATTTCCATTTATAAGCTTACAACTTATCTTATCAGGATTTTTAAACACCCCGTTTTGGTTTCAAATTGTTTTGAAATCTCCAACATTTCAAATCATATTTCCCAAAAATTAAACTGATCTTGGTTTTATTCCTAACAAATTTCCTTTGAAATTTTCAAAAACAACCAGCTCTTCTGAGCAAAAAAAATTTTGGCAGCAATCCGTCACATAGAAATTCGAATAGAAATTCGAAAATGAATGCTGATGATGCGGCCATCATCATCAGAATTATTTTCCAATAATCCAAGTGATTTCAATGCTATATCACTTTCAAAATCCATTTAAAACAATTTCCTTTCAGAAATACTTCCAAAATTATAATACCGTTATTTATCTTCAAATACTTCCAAATCTCCGGGATTTAGATTCCAAATCCTGCTTAAATCAATCTTAACCATGATTCATTTGCATAGTTTCCCATTTGATTATAATTCAATTCATAAATTACGTTTATAATTCATATTTATAAATTTCATTTCATAATTGGATTTATCTTCTCAATCTTTGGTTGTATTTACAATTTCTAGTTAAGTTTCCACTCAAAATGATAATAATTTAAAAAGCATCATTCCTAACATCCCAGCAACCATATATTGGCTAAATAGCTTACAATTTTTTTTTATATCCAAAAATATATTTCTGGGTAAAATTATTTCATTCACCCATATTTAAAACAATACCATGTCGATTGTTTTATTCAAGTGTTTAGAAACCCCTTCGATACAGTTGTCCAGACTGTGCCGACGAAAGTTCATATGCCACTCAATAAACTAACCAACACAATATTAAAACAATTTATATTCACTAACAAATACGCGCTCATATTTATTAATACGCTCAAACTCATTATAGAGTACTACAGACTCTATTTTAAATGAGTAATTCCCACCAGAGCCAAGGTTATCACCAACCTAAGCTCTAATACCACTGTAACAACCTGCGAATCCGTACCCCTTGGGTCAACACTATTCTACAACAATCAGCTCAAGTTGCACAGAAATACGAATCATTTGGGTTAAAGAAGAAGAGGTAGAAGAAGAAAATAGAAAACAACAACAGAATCTAACCATCGCAGCGGAATAAAATATAATAGATAATAAATGATCTTTACTCAAATCAAATATATCTGTTTATATATTACATCATCAGAGTACATCAATCAACAGCTTAACAACAACAACATACAAATGGATACACAGCAACTCAACACAGCGGAATATATATATAAAAAAAAGTACGGAAGTACGTATCGGCATCCAGCTCGTCTCCTGAGCTCCACAGCATTTCCTGTATTCTATAATACTCGGTCTGACCCAAGCATTACAGTTAAATAACACCCGAGTCAGTCTGGATTACCAGTGTGAGAAAATCACACCCAATTGATTCTTAAGTTTCAAAAATCATTTGAAAACGAAAGCATCTCGTAAGACCACGCCACAAATAAACATGTCGGGTTTTTACCTTACGATAGCTAAAACAGTTTTTATAGAAATCCTATGATATTATAATAGGGTCTATATACAAATACTTATAAAATAGCCGAAATTGTTACATCTATTAAATTCCAGCTACTAGCCACAGAGTGGGTAATACAAACAAAACTCGTATAAGGCTCGTAGGGAGAATGGATTTCCAACTAATGACTAGGCACTGGGGTACCACCTGTCACAGTACGGGGCCTAGATTACCGTACCGAGGAGTACGCCCGCTCCCCTGCAACACAAGGCCGGGACTACCCCTTACTGGATAATCCCGAGTGAGATCACCCCGCGGTTGGGATCAGCAACCGCCCACTAAGCCGAAATAATAAGGGACATCTAGACTGGAATGACCTCACCCTGCTTGGGTGCTACCCGACTAGCCTTGTTGCATATCTCCTGATTTTCAGTCATTCCCATTTGATGAGGCTTGAGGATAAGCGTTACCTTTATAGAACATATCCCTTAGAATGCCAATCGTCCACCTGACGATGTTTCGCAAGCATTCATCCATACAAGTCCGTCCCGGGTTTGAACGGAACCGAAGGCACTATTCCTACTACATCCATTCTGCAAATATCCTCAGGATTAGTAGTGACTAGCCCTTGCACTTCACTGCTCCATCTTCGAATCCAAAATCGTTTTCACGAACGTACAAATCGGATCGAAGTGGTTTTCGAGAAATAAATCTCGATCCCGGTTTCTTCGAAACGATCAACGCATTTGGCCAATATTGATAGTCGGTTATTTAACTATCAATTAATATTCACAAACAACCATCAACCAATAAATAATTTTCCAAATTATTTATTTATCTCAAAATATCTTTACATGGTATATTCTCACTTTCAAATCCTTTTGAAAACAGTTTTCAAACAACCTTCCTTTTTCTCAGAATAAATTCCGAGTATTTCATTTCCACTAGAATCACCCAGCACAAGATTTTAGATTTTAAAAATAATTTCAAAACACTTTAATTGTAAAGTATGGTTAATATTTAATTTAGAAAATCTTTATTTTGTACTTAATTTGAAATAATGCTTTAAACAAAATACCAAGTCATTCTTTATATAATTATTACGATAACAGATAAAACAAAAAAAAAATACTTACTTTGGAATTTACCTTTAAACACTTAAGTTAAGACTACTTTAATAATTTACTAAAATACATACTATATAAACATTTGAAAATAAAGTTACTTAATAAAATGTAAAACTAGATTTCTACTTTCAAAACCAAATTACTAAGTTACTTCTTAATAATTTCTGCTAGAATAGATTAAAGAAAATACTTACTTTAAATATTAGAAATAATAAACTTTACAAAACGTGCTTCTTTAAAAACAACTTTAAAACATTCAATTTATATTTGCAAATTTACTTTTAAAAACATGTACTTGGCCATCCAGAGAAAATTCCGACTTCAATCACTTAAATCAATTTCCCCAAATTATTTTCCAATTTATTTTATTTGGAATAAATTCTTTTACTTATGAGTTCATTTCCAAATTCAGTAGTTATGGTCTTTATTATTATTTTTTTCAGTTTCTTCTTTACTCTTTCAATAATTCAAATCTTAAGTTCTAAGTCACTTTATTTTTTTTTCAAGTTATTCTTGAATTTACTCTATAATTATTTTACTTGCAATTTCACTTCTTTTATTTTCATTTCCAAAATCAAATTTATATTTTTAATAATTCATTATACCCAATTATATCAACCAAGCCATAGCATTCCATACTTCCACATAATTCATTATAGAATATCAAATAATCAGAACAGAGAATATTAAATAATTTAAATAAAAGTTGAGGGGTCCAGTTAGATCCCTCCAACCTGTTTTCCCTGCATCCACAGATGTTAGCACAATATAGTATACCAATTACAAAATATCATACTATATCACATCGATCAATTCAACCATCCAAACAATTATTTAAATTTTATCGTTTAAATTTAAATTTAAACTGAGTGATATTAACTCACCTTTATTTTAATTTGCAGTCCATTCCCATTCATTTCCATTCCAGCCTGTTCCATGATTTTGAACCTTGTATAAACATTATACACTTCATTTATATTTGAATTAACTTAATAATTAATTTCCATAAAATAACTTTAATTGGGAAATGATTTAAATTTTGAACTAATTCTTCCTTAAATAATCTCCTAGTAACTAAAATTTTGGTCTATTAAACGATACACCTCCACTATTTTCAAAGTTAACTGATAATGAAAAGAGGTATATATATTTTCTTTTCTGACCAAACATGAAATAACGGCGTATATATATACCATAATCACTATTTAGCAATTCTTAAAATAAACAGTAAGCTAAAAATTAGTATATAGCTATATATTCCTATAAATTCCATCCTAGAATAAATTCAATAATTACAGATAGATTGTCGAAATACCTCACAGCCGAATTCCAATCGAACTGAGCACTTATCGTGACTTGCCTACATCGCTGACGTCGACCACCAATCACACGTCTCCAGGCTACGAATGGACTCGTGAGTCACCAAATCGCCACCTACTTCGTCACTTGCTGCAGCCTTCAAGCCTTTGCCCTAGCCACGCGAATCCCTACCTCCTATCGCCATCCTCTCCACGTCGGACCTTCGGCAACTCCCACGTGCGCCACTGCCTCGCGAACTTCCACTCCCTTGCAGCGTCGAAATCGTTCCCTCTCCTTACGTGCCCTACGACAAGCTTCGCGATTCAAATGAAATCGCAAAGGATAGGCTGAAGAGGAACTCGCGATTGCTACTTATCCTCTATTTATTTCCCCATGTTTTTACTGAAATCCAATTTGTGAGCGGATTTTAATTTGTTTAAGGAGGCTTCGGCCATTATTTTTTTATAAAATGAACTATCCTGATTTTTTTTTCCGATTCGAACTGAAGTAAGTGGGGGAGACGTAAATTGAAAAGTGAAAGGCGATAGATTGCGTATGAATGGAGGAAACAAATGGCGTACCCGAGAAGGAGCAGCCATCAAACAGTCAACAATGTATATATATATATATAATATTATTAAGATTTTCAGTGTTATTAATATAAAATTTTACAAACCCTTAAATTATTTTCAATAGGTATAAAACTTCAGATTCAACATTTAGCTCGACTTCCAATTATTTCATTCATTGAATTATCAAAAATTAGTGATATTTGAATTTAAGTTAAGATTGCTCTATTGAATATTTAAAATCAATTAAATATTCCGATTTTTAAATGCTCGAAAATTCCAGGTCGTCACACCGGGTTTCAACTGGCTTCTCCTTTTTGAAAGTAGAAAGCATCTCTTCATTCCTGATTGCCATCTCCACTACCACATTCGATGGATCTCGAAGATGTGGCATAATTTCCCTAGTGATCTTCGGCCCCAACCCCCAAACGAACTTCTCATTCTTCTTGATAATTTTAACAACCTGTAAAATGAACCATAAATAAATGAAGTAAACTGAAATAAATATGATAAAGGTTGAATATGGAAATTTTATAAAAGTTGAAATTTGACCATAAAATTATTCCGTTGCGTTCATGGTGACATTTTGATCTTCTTTCATATATAATATACTGAAAATGGAGCTTAAGCAAAGAAGTTATGAGCACTTAAAGTTTTCTGATTTAAATTAATTTAGTCTAAATTCAAATTCAAATAAGAAACAAAATTTAGGGTTTAATTTCAAAAATTAGCTTGGAAGCTAAGTAAATGTTTAATTAACGTTTAACGTTAGAAAGTTAATTAGGAGATAAAATAATTATGCAACAGAACAAAATAAACATTCTCCGAAATAGAAGGCAGTCAACCAATATTAGTCAACCGGTCGATCGTAGCAGTCAACCTATATAGGTCAACCGGTTGAACGTAGCGGTCGACGAATCGCACGTAGGCGGTTGACCACTTGGCAATAAAAGTTGCCAGCGACGGTTAGGGTTTGAAGCTATATTTTATTAAGTTGTATTTTCTAGGTATATCTGTTTCCTACCTACTTCCATCCTACGATTCTGGTGCATTTTAAACAATATAAATAGAACATCATCCTCTCCACATTTTATTAATAATTTTTTAGGGAGTAGACGTAATTCTGTCTTTGCTATCTCTCTAATAAGATTCTGAAACTTCGTAGAGAATTCAGGTAAGAATTCAATTTACTTCTTATTTGTTTCTTCTTCCTCCAATCTATTCTTATCATATTCTTATTCTGAATCTAATGAATAAATATACCTATTCCCTATTGTGTGAGTATATATTAAAAGAGAGAGATCCTGGTGGAGATCGGAAGGCTACAAATCCACTTAAGTGAAGTTAAGGCTAACCTGTCCATGGAAATCTTACTATTTCTTTTCAGCAATTAGTTAGTGTATTTCGTTCTTGATTTGAATATGCCTTAGAGATTTAGGATTTTGAAAATATGATATGTAAAATCACCCAGGATTCCTTTTTATTTCGAAATGCCAACACAATGCTGAGATTCTCATTTATTTACGTTAATTTTATGGAATTTGTTTTGTTTATGCAATTTTTGATAATTTCATAATCTATACCATTTCTTCTTCTTCTTTGGATCAAATTATGATTCTTCAATAAAATAAGGGGTTTGGATTATGAATTCTATTTGTAATTTACACCACTTATTCTTATCTATTTCTTTGTAAAAGAGGAGTTGAATAGAATATGGGGTTTAGATTGTATAAGTTAGGATATTCCATTGAACTGGAGTAATAAATCAAGTTTCAATTTTATTTACAAGTTTGTTATTGCAGTTATGGTTATGAATATTAATTCCTTGTTTTGGATATTAAAATGCCATGAACTCTTAGGAATTTGAAGATAAAGGATGTATAATAATATTTGGTTAGGGAATTGACATTCAATGCTCGTTTAGAGCGTAAAATCCATGCATTTAGAACTTATTAGACATGAATATTTACTTATTTTTGTTTTCTTAACTAACGTATAATTAATGCGTATATGGCATAGTTAATTAGACATTTATTTACATATATTTCCCCCATTAGGAAGGTAATTGATTGTGAGGTGCAAATAAAAGGAAACTCTTATGTAGCCTAATTCTTATTTTAAGGCATAATAAGGAAGATTCCTTATAAATCCTTGTTAATGAAACGGTGAGATGAGTATGTGTGTGCGCATGAGTTTGTGTATATATATACATAGAGTAATTGATTTATGACTAAGTCATAGGGATGCAAGGTCAATAGATTTACGTGATGGACGTTTTCCCTTCACTCTAAGGGTACCAGCAGTTGCGTACACTTTGATTGATGTGAGATATCCTTACGATAAATATTTGTAATGGCACGAGGTTGCTCCCAATTTCAATTGGGAAATATGCCCACCTAATCTATCTATCAGTTCCTAGAATAGTCAGACAAATATGAGATGTCATTACGAGTATGGGCCATAAGATAAAGGGTCTGCTTCGGGGTCTTGAGGTATTAAGTGGTTGGACCCACCGCCTCGTTTCCCCAAATGAAGTATTAAATGGCCTAAGGGGCACGTTAGGTGGTATCTCTACAGGGGTCCGCTTTTGGAAATAGTAATTAAATGATGGGATCCACCTTAATTAAGGTGGTAAATGCTTAGAGTGTGCCTATTTTCCACGTAGAAGTGTTAAGTGGCCCAAGGGATTCGGTATGATGTTAGCAAGATAGTACCATTGAGGAGCACGACTTGGAAATAGGTACTAAATGATGGAGTCTGCTTTAGTTAAGGTATTAAATGAACAGAGAATTCCTATTTTCCAATAAAAAATATTAAGTGGCTTGGGTACCGTCTTTCATATTTTTTTACTGTTTATGACATATGATTGGGATATGCGATTTAAACCTGCTTCTAAAATGGAAGATTCAAGTGGTTGGACCCATCTACTTTCCTTATAATAAGTATTAAATGTTTTTATGTTCATAGACATATTCTTATTTTTAAATATGGTCCCTAAGTATTGAAAAGGTAAAACTCGTGGTTTTTATTAACCAGACACTTGTTATTCTGACTCCCTTTTCATCACAACACTGGTTAATGACAAAGTTATGGCGGTGAAGATGCTTAGAGATGGAGAAGCTTAGCTTGTGGCTGTATTTGTTATTATTACTTGCTTTCATATCTTCCCATGTATTTACACAATTTTTGTAATGGATATTATGTTACGGTTTTTATGGAATTTTGTGCTATGACATATTTATGGTTTTGAAATAAAAGGTACACTTTGTAATTATATTTTGTCCATCCGCTATGACCTCTTAAAGTTTAGTTATGGATCTATAATGCTATCTCTTTTTACTACTAATAACTTACCTTAGAATAGTTCTATGTCTGGATGGGTCTTTTCTGGATCGAAATATAGGCCTACTCCAAAGTGGGTCATTACATTTGATATCGGAGCCTAGGTTACCCGATCAATGGGGAAAAAACTATACGTATGAGAGATGTATTTTTTATTTTGAAAAAGGTTATTTAAAAAGAATTTTCAAAGAATTCTTACTGTATATACCTTCTCTTCTTGAACATATGCACATACACTAAACAACCTTTTTCTTTCAACATATAAATACTGTCTTAGGAAATCTTTACTAAATGTTTAACCTACATATAGTTGATATGGCTAGTAATCAATCTTCTTCCAAACAAGGGAACCTACCTCATGGAAGACCACTCATTCGTGGAATGCCCGAATGGTTTAGACAATATATTAGGAATGTCGAGAAGATTCCCATTCCTCCAGCTGCTCCAATAGCACTCACTAATGCAACACCTCGTTCCATTGAGTTTCTTAATTTATGTGAGGACTTTCTCAATATAGAAGGGAATACATACTCTGAAACTAAAGGATATTCAGAAGCTAAAGCTTGGATTAGTAACTACAAAAAGATATTTAGAGTGCTTGGCTGGGATGATCAGCTAAGAAGAAGGACAACAGCTTGGCACCTCAGGGAAAGCCATGAATTGGTGGAACGTTGTGACTGATGAGCACCCTGGAAGGATATTCTGTTGGGATGTATTAAAAGATCGATTTGAGATGAGATTCATGTCTAGAGCAGAGGTTAGCTTGCAATTGGGATAGTTAATTCAATTGAGACAAGGAAATTCTACCCTTAATGAGTACATAGCTAAATCTATTGAATTGGCTAAATTCAAGATGAGCCTAATAAACACACCTATAAAAAAAGCTATGAAATTCGTGAAGGGCTTAAATTTCCTGTTCAGAGAGAAGTTGTTGACCCAGGTACTTATTGGGACCATGTATGAGATGTTGGTAGAAATGGCAAAGCTGCATGTGACCAATGAGGAAGATAAGGGAATAGATAAAAAGAAGTCTGCACCGACCCAAAAGCAAGGAGGGTCTAAGAAGGGGAGCTTTTGGGCCAACAAGAAGTCAAAAGAGAAGTTTAAGAAGGGTGGAAAGGTGTCTAAGAAATGCCAAAAGAAAGGTCATGATGCTAAAGATTGTAGCATGAGTTTGATGAAGGAAACCTTTGAGCGTACGTGCTTCGGTTGCCATGAGGAAGGGCATCACCAGAATCAATGTCCCAAGGCAGCTAAGGAAGGATAAAGTGGACGTGCCTATGTTATTAAAGTTGTCCCTATTGCTAGTAAGCCACCAAGAGACCAAGGAAAAGCAGATCTAAAAGATATGACTCTTATTTTTGGGGTTATTATTCGTACCTTATTTGATTCAAGGGCATTGCATTCCCTTATAGCTAGGGATGTAGTGAATTCCTTAAACCTTCGAAACTAGGTAGTCAACGGCCCAATAAATGTTTCCAATCCCATTAGGGGTTCAACCCATCTTTTTCTTATTTGTAAATACCTAGTGTTAGACATATGTGACATTGGATTCATATATAGTGCATATGTTTTAAGTTTCGAGGGGTCTGGGCTTATCTTGGGTATGGATTAGTTGTCATATCATGGAGCCATTCTTTATTGTGATAAGAGGGTAGTACGATTAAGGAGTTATGGAGGTTGTGATGTAGAAGTTATATGTACATCCAAAGCTTTTGTGGAGTTATGCCATTTATACTCACTAAACCTATCTGTTGTTGGAGAGTCATCATATGTACACATAGTTTGTGAACTTCTTGATGTTTTCGGGGAGGTCTTTGTTCTCCCACTGCATATGGAGATTGAATTCCAAACTGATTTGGGGAAGGATGCAAGACCCATCGCTCTGCCTTTGAGATATATGGCCCTTAAAGAAAGAAGGGAATTGGATAAGCAAATCTCAAAGCTAGTGAAGAAATGATTCATCCATGGGTATACTTTTGAATGAGGAGCCCCTTTTATTTTTCTACTAAGGCAAATGGTTCTATGAGACTTTGCGCCGATTATAGCGATTTGAATAAGTTGACAAGGAAGAATAGGTATCCTCCACCTAGAATAGATGACTTGTTCGACCAAACTTATAGGGGCTAAAGTCTTTTCCCAATTAGACTTAGCAAAGAGATTCCATCTTGAGGATTGCAGAGGAAAGCAAGGCAAAGGCCGAATTTCGTACTCTAGATAGGCTCTACAGTGGGAAGTAATTCCTTTTGAACTGACAAATGGACCAACATACTTTTTGTATTTGATGAGTAGAGTATTTAGAGGGCAACTTAATAAATTTTTCATGATGTTTGTTGATGATATCTTGGTTTCCTCTAATGGTAAGAAGGAGCATGAGGACCACCCTAGGAAGTTATTAGAGACCTTGAGAAGAAACCAACTCAAAGCCAAGTTTTCTAAATGCCATTTTGGAAAAATGAAGTTAGGTTCTTTAGGCATATTGTTTCCAAACTAGGATTGGCTATGGACCCTGCTAAAGTGGAAGCCATCCAAGGACGAAAGACTCCTAGTAATGCATTATAGGTTAGGAGTTTTCTAGGGTTGGCAGGCTACTATATAAAGTTCATTAAGAACTTTGCACAAATAGCAGTCCCTTCTACCCGATTGATTAAGAAGAATCTGTTTTTGTTTGGGATGATGGATGCACCATAGCTTTTCAGAAGCTTAAGGAGTCATTGACTAGTGCACATGTGCTCACTATTCCAGATGGAACCAAGCCGTTTGCGGTGCATGTGGCATATAATTAAGGACAGTTCTTATTCAAGAAGGAAAGGTAGTTGGCTATGCTAGTAGATAGCCGAAGGACCATGAGAAGAGGTATCTAGTGCATGATTTAGAACTGGCAGCCATTTTTTGCATTAAAGATGTGGAGGCTTTGTCTCTTAGGGGAAAGATTTGTGTTATTCACTGATCATAAATCATTTAAATACTATTTTCCCAAAAGATTTGAATCTTAGCAGCAGAGGTGGATGGAGTATGTAGGGTCCATTGACTTTAGTATTCAATATACCCTTGGAATACAAAACGCAGTTGCCACCACTCTTAGTTGGAGACGCACTACCCTAGGTGCTATATATGAATGTAGACTGTTGGAGTTTCTCTTGAATTTTAACCTCCAACCATCAACAGAACCCATCCAAGGTTTTCTAGTACTTATGGAGATTAGACCAGCCTCGATGGATCGTATAGAGCTTGAGAAAGTGAAGGATGAAGAATAAATAGAGATTTTGGAAAAATTGAGAAAAGGAGAGCATTTTCCTCATACCAAGAGGTATTCAGTTGATGAGAATGGATGCTTGAGAAGAGATGGACGTCATTGTGTTCCAATTGATAATTTAATAAGAGATGCACTTATTGAGTGTCACCATTCAAGGATGACCCTTCATCCCGGAGAAGATAAGATGTACAAGGATGTGAAGAGAATTTTATTTTGGAATGGAATGAAGAGAAGCATAGATGAGTTTGTTAATAGGTGTATGAAATGTCAAAAAATAAAATTTGAGCAAGGGAAGCCCAGTGGATTATAATTACCTTTTGAAATTTTGACTTGGAAGTGGGAACATATTTCAATGGATTTTGTGGAAGGATTGCCTAAAAGTCAGAAGGGTAATGAGGTTATTTGGGTTGTTATGGACAAATTCACTAAGAGTGCTCATTTTGTTTCTATTAGGAGAAATATGACTAGCGCATCTCTTGCACAAATTTATATTAAGGAGGCAGTTTATCTACATGTAATTCCCACAAGCATAGTCAGTGATAGGGACCCCTTATTCACTAGCGATTTTTGAAGGAGCCTGCAAACAGCCTCAGAAACTTATTTGAGCCTTAGCATGGCATATCACCCATAAATTGGCAGACAAACGGAGAGGTGAATAAGATTTAGGAGGACTTGTTGAGAGCTTATATCTTGGATTCATAGGACACTGGGAGAAACATCTATCTTTGGTTGATTTTACGTATAATAATAGCTATCAAGCGACAATTGGTATGGACCCTCTTGAAGCCCTTTATGGGAAGCTATGAAAATCGCCTAGTTGTTGGTGGGAAACCACCGAAAAAGTATTACTCGGATCTGATTTGATTCATGATACCACAGAAAAGGTAGGGTTTATCAGGCAAAGGATGAAGGTAGTGCAAAACCGTTAGAAATCTTATGCGGATTGAAGAAGAAAAGAGCTTGAATTTGAGGCTGGAGATGTGGTATTTGTTAAAATCCCCTGTCTTAGAAGTTGTTAGGTTTGGCAAGTCTAGAAAATTGACAATTAGATTCGTTGGGCCATTCAGAAATCTAGGAAGAATAGGAAAATTGGCATACCATGTAGTGCTTGTTGACAAGTTGGTAGGAGTCCACAAAGTTTTCCACGTTTCTCACCTTAGGAAGTGCCTTCATGACACCACTAACAGGATAGGGATGGATCAATTAGGGCATTTTGAGATGGAGTGAAGGTGCCTCTTGCACTCATGCACTGTGGAGCATGGTACTATTAGACTCCATAATAAAATAATTAGGTTGGTCCAAGTACAATAGCGGGACAATCCTACTGAAAGCACATGGCAAGCCGAGGAGAAGACGAAGAGCACTCACCTAGAGCTTTTCACTCGTATTTTTTCTCTCCAAAATTAGTATTTTGGTTGCAACGTGGTTGCTAAATTGGATGGTAGGAGTTGTTTGTTACACATTTTCACAATCACTTTACGCTCATATAGAAATTTCTATGCATGTTTAGGATATTTGCACCCAAACTTTCATGACACGGTTCCACTCATGCTAGGATTAAGCTCATTTTAACAAGTCTGTAATACATAATCACATTGCACTATTAGTTGAGCAGATGGTTGTATGGAAAACTTGGTTGTGTAACATAGATGTTATTGTGCATTACATTATTGGCCCTTCGAGGATTTGGGAAGAAATCCATTTTAAGAGGGGAGAATGTAACATCCCATAAAATGAATCATAAATAAATGAAGTAAATTGAATTAAATACGATAAGGATTGAATATGAAAATTTTACAAAATTTGAAATTTGACTGCAAAATTTACTCGCTGTTTCCATATATAATACGCTGAATATGGGGCTTAAGCAAAGACGTTACGACCATTTGAAATTTTTAGAGTTAAATTAATTTATTATGAATTCAACTTCAAATGAGAAATAAAATTTAGGGTTTAAATTTCAAAAAATGGCTTGGAGGCTAAGTAAATATCTAATTAACGTTTAACGTTAAAAAGTTAATTAGCATATAGAATAATTGTGCAAGGGAACAAAATTAACATTCCCCGAAATAGAGCAGCAGTTAACCTATATAGGTCAACCGGTTGAACGTAGTGGTCGACCGATTGCACATAGGTGGTGTTATGACCCGATTTTTCGACGCATGAAAATCGACGTCAATACGTCCACTGTATTAAATGCCAAACAGTCGACTGCCGAAAAACTTGACTATAAGGGAAAGAAGGAGGAGGTAGAAGAAGAAATAGAAAACAATATCAGAATCTCACCATCATAGTGGAACAATATATAATAGATAAATGACTGAATCTTCATACAAAAAGAACTGTATCTGTTATATACATTACATCATCAGAGTACAACAAAATTCATAGCACACAACTGGACAGTTATCATAACCTGTCCTTGCAAACCTGACTATGCAGTTAACCTTACACAGAGGATTGTACATCAAATACGTGTGATACGTCTCGCCATCCAGCTCGTCTCCTGAGCTCCACAGCATCCTTTCCTGTATCTATAAGAATCGGTCTGACCTGAGCATTATAGTGAAATAACAACCGAGTCAGTCTGGAAAATCAGCGTGAGAAAACACACTTAATTGGATTATTAAAGTTTCCAATAAAAATCAAAGGTGTCTCGTAACACCACGCCACAAATAAACATATCGAATTTTTACCTTACGATAACCAAATCATTTCTTATCAAATCCTCTGATATTATAGTAGTGTCTATACATAATTACTTATTCAAATAGCTGAAATTGTTACATTCATTAGATTCCAACATAATAGGTATACAAACAAGTCCGAAGGCACTTATTTGAGATTGCGTTTCCATCAATGGCAGTGCTACTGGGGTACCGCCCGTCACAGACCTAGTCTAGATTAGAGTACTGAGGATCCTCCCTGATCTCTTGCAACACAAGAATGGAGCTAGCTGTGACGCCCCACCTCTATACCCACGCTAGCCAAGAACACTCCGGAGTAGTGCTGTCAACTAGCACGGAGAATAAGGCTGTTGAGGAGCGACCATCCATGTAATTGCTTATCACACGGTGGCTATAAATAATCTTCGAAAACAAACATAGAAATAATCATATCACAAATCAGTCACAGATATCCATATCACAAAGGCGGAAGAAGATATGAATATATAACTAACACATGAAAGTGTACATCAGAGTAGTGGTCAGTAAGATCCACGATAATACAAAAGAATAGCAACACGTGCTATACAAAAGAATACAACTATGAGTCTATATCTCAAGTGTATACAACAAAAACTGCTAATCTAAACAGTTAGCCAAAAGTCAGAGTGATGAATCCCTGGGAAGAAGTCAAGCAGAAGCACCTGTAACATCTCGGTCTGACCCAAGTATTATTTAAGAAAATAATAAACGGATCAGTCTAGCTATAAATATCAGATGACATGATATAACATAAAAGATATGGCATAAACATAAATATCCATAACGACATACCACTATAAGTATGTAAATAATGATCAACAGAAGATCAATCAATAAGAGATAATCAATATCACAAGAATCTTCTCAAAGATTCGAAGAGGGCATCATACCCTAAACTTGTACTCATAACAAGTCAATGACATAAATTCCAGAAATCAACACGAGAAATCCAGAAATCATAAAAAGGGAAAGAGGCCTATCACATGACGGTCCGAAGACCATGGGGAGCTACCCCACATGTGTGAGTGGAATCACACAGATTGAGGTCAAGACTAACCAAAAAGCAGAAAGGTATGTGTGAATGGAATCACACAAGTGGTGTCTAGTCTAACCTTGCAATGAAAGAGACATCGCGCAATTGCTAGTCTAATTCATAAAGCGATCATCAAGATCAACGAGAAGTGTCAATTACACTAAGCTAGTAAATATAGAAGTTTAGCTTCATGTCCCATAACCACTTGCTTAACTTAAATATTTACGAACAAACTGTAAATCTTCACTAATAAAATTGTCACAAGAGGTTCAATCGAACAAGTCCAAAAATTAACCGACGAAGTGAACGCAAGCGTTTCATACCACTTGTTTTACTAAGTCGTTTAATTAAATTTCTCATCCGAGTGAGGTAAAGGCTTGTATATACTAATAGATTGGAAAACGGTTTAAGAAAAGAGCTTTGTTATTAAAAATAGAGTTGAAATTGTTTGTTAAAAGAGTTTTGATATTTACTACTAGTATTGAAACCTTTGTATTATAAAGTGACAAAACACGTAAGCAAGTGTAGAAACAATCAGTCACAAAGATCGCATACGGAGATGCGAATAAAATCCAAGGAAATCAGCTCAATGTTTTTCAGATAAGATCCCCTACAGAGGGGGGGTCCAGGGGGGTGGGAACCCCCCAAGGTGGGGGTGCGGGGGCAACGCCACCGCTTACGGGGTTCGACCTGCCCGGTCAGGTCGCGGGGGTCCAGGGGGCAGCGCCCCCGGCGGGGTGCGGGGCAGCGCCCCGACCAAAACGGTACGACCTAAGTGAAGACAAGCGGCCTACGACCTAAAGCAAAATGAGGTCTAACGACCTAAGGGTTCATGCGACCTAACACAATGGCCGAGCGACCTAAAGGAGACGCGACCTAAAAGAGGCGCGACCTAAAGGAGACGCGACCTAAAAGAGGCGCGACCTAAAGGAGACGCGACCTAAATTAGGCGCGACCTAAAGGAGACGCGACCTAAAGGAGACGCGACCTAAAAGAGGCGCGAGCTAAAGGAGACGCGACCTAAAAGATCGCGACCTAGTGACCTAACGGTTTAAGGGTCTTGCGACCTAACTGGAAACAAGGTCCAAACGACCTAACGACTTAAAGTGAAACGTGGCTGAGCGATATAAGGTCGGAGATGACCTACGACTTAATTCCGTGTGAGCGACCTACGACCTATGGTTGCTACGTCCTAACGAGTTCCAATAGTGAAGGCTTAAGGTCTAACGACCTAAGGGGTACGACCTAAGGACTTACGACCTAAGGTGTTGAGGTTGGACGACCTAACCAAATTGCATAGGCCATACGAGCTAAGGCCTAACGACCTAACTCCGAACGAGCTATACGCGAGTGACCTAGGGCGCTAACTCGCAAACGACCTAACGTTAACTCGCGAACGACCTAACTCCAGACGCGCCTTTTCAACGCGTGCGAGCTGAAGACCTGCCGACCTACGACCTAACTCCAAGCGACCTAAGGCCTAACGACCTATAGTGGACGAATGGGCTAAGGCCAGAAACGACCCAAATGAAGGTGACGACTTTTCCACGCGAACGACCTATAGATGCTGGGCGACCTAAGGGGGACAGAGCGACCTAAGCCAGAAATTCACCCCAAAACACTAAAAAGTGGAGTTTTTCGCCAATCCAATCCAAACCAAATGCAAATGTGCATGCAAACATGATAGGGATGCATTTCCAATAGCCCAAGATAGATATAGACTAGAATTGTGAGATAAAAATCTCACCTTTGCACTAAAGTTTATGAAGATGAAGCTTGAAAGCAAGGAGAAGCAATCCAAAGCTTGAATCCAATATCTTCTACTTGAATTTGGAGTTGAATGTTGGATTTGCAATTGAATTTGTGCTTGGAGTTTTAATTTCCCATTCCCTCCACCATTAATGCCAAAGCTTGATTAGTTAGGAAATTTATGAAGAGTGAGGAGAAGAGGGTTGGAACTTGGGCTTAATAGGCTAAACTAACCCAAAGTCCAAAGCGGGAAAAGTTAGTGAAATTTCACTAACTCCAAACCTATCGATGTTTATACTTAAAAAGTTGTAAACGACATTTCGAACTCAATGGAAGTGGTCTCGAGTCCTAATTTGATCGTTTGCAAAAAGTAGCTTTTCGGACCAAAATCCGATTAACGAGTTAATATTTAAATAAAATATTTAAATACAAACTCGATAAATATGCGGGTTGTTACACTACCCCTTACTGGATATTCCGATTAAGATCACCCCGTGGTTGGGATCAGCAACCTCCCACAGAGCCGAATAAAAAGGTACATCTAGACATGGATGACCTTACTCTAATTGGTTGCTAGCCACTTAGCCTTGCTGCACCTCCCATATTTCAGCCATTCCTAGTTGATGAGGCTTGAGGCTATGTGTTACCTTTTTAGCACACATACACTTAGAATGCTCATCGTTCCTCTGACAATGTTTTGATAACATTCGTCTATACCAGTCCATTCCCGGTCCGACCGGAACCGAAGGCACTACTCCTACTACATCCATTTTGGAATCACCCTCGGGATTAGTAGCGATTATCCCTTTTACTTCACTGCTCCATCTTCGACTCCAAGATCTTGGTTTCCTCACGAAAACATTCAAACCGGATCGTAGTGGTTTTCGAGAAATTAATTCTGATCCCAGTCTCTTCGAAACGATCAGCGCAATTGCCAATATTGATGGTCGGTTATTTAACTATCACATAATATCCATAAACAACCATCAGGCCTTAATAATTTCCCAATTTATTATTTTCAAAATATCTTTGCAAGATATTTTTCTACTCTTCAACCCTTTGAAAATAATTCTCAAATCACTTTTTCTCTCGCGGAATAAATTTCCACCCAATTATTTTATTTCCACTGAAAACCACTTAGTCTTAATACTTTAGATTTTTAAATAATTTAAAACACTTTATCCAAAAATATATACTTTAAAACATTTTAAAATAAAATCTATTTAAAACACTTTATTTAAAATACTAGTTATGAAATTTTATAATAATTTCTGATGTTAAACTTAAGCCAAAACGAATTCTAAAATAAAAGTATTAGATAGAGTATAAATAATTAATAACCATCTTTTAGATCAAATACTAGTTAAACCTTTAAAATAATTTACTTGTATATTTAACTTAATAAATATTTACTTAAAATGTTAAAATGATTAAATAAAAAATTTCCTAAAACATCCTTTTTAAATAACTTTAAACTTCCAACTCATATATATAGAAATAACCTTTGAAAATATACTTGGTTTTACCGGGAAATACACTTCCATTTCAGTATATCCCATAAAATCCTTTACAAATCCTGCTCGATTTATCCCAATTTAATTTACGTCCCAATCCGTAAATTCCTTTCAACACTTTAAAAATAAAACCACTTTTGTTTTTAAAACACATTTCCATCTCCTTATAATCACTTTCAAAAATATATACTTAAATTATTTACATTAAGGCTACTAAAATAACTTAAATAAAAATAATACTTAAGAAATTTATAAGAGTTTCTGAGTAAAGCTTAAAACAAAATTTCTTTTTAAAAATAAGTCATTATATCAAATATTTATGTGAAAATTCCTTTTTAAAAATCATAATACTAATTTACCTTTAAAAATAAATAACTACCATAATTAACTTAAATAAATATTTGCGTTTCACTTAAAATAATTAAAATTGTAAATTTTATGAAGCATTCTAGAAAAAACATTTTTAAACTTCTAGCTTATACTTTGAAATCTTTTCTTTGAAAATATACTTAGTTTTGTAGGAAAAATATACTTTCCAACTTTTAAAATAAAATCACCTTTTATTTTTAAAATGAATTACACCCATTCTTATAAATTCCACCGGAATCTATAGTTTCAAATTTATCCACTAATAATATTCCACTTCATTTATAAACTAGTTTATAATTTACATTTGTAAAGCCCCGATATTTTCAACCATTCGCATCCATTATAAGTGTATAGGTAGACACTCATGCCGGAATTGAATTGCTCAAAATACCGCGTTGTAAATATAAATTTGGCAAATCTCAGAATATACAGTTAATAAAAATCACAGATTACAGACACAGAGTAATAATAATGCAGCAGAAGTAAAAGAGATAGTAGTGCATGAAGCTACTATATAAATAAATCAGAGTTACATAAGATACAATAGAAGAAATAAAGTACAACAGAAGTTTAAATATGATAACCAAGTACAAGCTGAATAGAACAACCGAAATGAAAAGATGAAACTTGACAAGTAGATAATCTCCAGCGATTCCAATCTCCAGAAAGTAGAAATCTAAATCTGTGAATAACTCAGGCTGACCCGAGCGTAAATAAAAAATACAAACACTCGAGTCAGGGCATACATACTTATACAATGTAAACCAACTCAAGTGAACTGTAGTAAAGGTACAAGTAACTTAGAAGATGCTTGGGACCGCCCATCCTCTAAGGATCCGCTAAACTATTTACTATGTAGTAATATACGCTATATACAGTAGTGTCTAATCAGTAAAGTATAATCATATAGAAAATAGCATTAAGGGGATGGTGAACCTTAACGCGGTCGGATCTTTAAAACCAAAATCGTGGTGGGCTCGATATAAGGAGATGACACGGCATGCGAGGCAATGCCAGGGTGGATAGTTTGCACTCCCGGACCGGTGGTGACGGCAAACCAGCAGCTTCCGCCCACCTCGAACAATACCCCCGAATCAAAGTGGCGCCACATATCGAATCACAAAAGTAATCGAATGGTTTCCGATGGAGCATGCTCGATGAAAGGGTGCGACCCTTTGTGTAGCCCGGTATAGCTCCTGTTTTAGTCATTTATGCCAACTCATGGGAGTTGGGTCCACGTAATATACCTCGAGAACGTCGCCACCATCCTACTTCATTCTGGAATCTCCACCGCGTAAACAGTTGTTAAAGTGGTTTTCGGTATTGGCCGGCTATAAGACAATATCCGATCCGGGTCTCTTTAACAACCAATCGTTATTATAACCCGTAGTTATAACTTTAAAAAAATATTTTATACTTCAAAATAAAATATCATTTCAACCCAAATCTTTATCAAAATAAAGATTAAATCATTTCCAAACCATTTCAATATATCATCATACCATATATTTCAATTCAAATATTTATCAAAATAAATATCAAGTCATTTCTAACCATTACAATACATTAAATTATCATATCCTTTCAAAACTTCCTTTCAAATCATTTTTAATATATCAAAATATCATAACCTTTCAGAGCTTCATTTTCAAAATATCATATCTTTCAGAACTTTTTTCAAATCATTTTAATATCAAAATGTCATATCTTTCAAAACTCCATTTTCAAATCATTTTAATATATCAAAATATCATATCTTTTGAAACCACATTTCAATCGTTTAATATATCAAAATATCAAAACCACATTCATTTCAAATCATTATTTATTTTATTCAATTTAAAATACCATTTCAATTCACATTTCAAAACAGTTTATATTCAAAAAGAACCATTTTTAATCATTAAAATGAAGTTATTATGTTCAATAATTAAATTATTAAATTTCCAAAATTTTCAACTTTCAAAGTTCATTTATTCACTTAAGTTTATCAAAACAGTGAAAATTCACTTTTCGTGGCATTTAGAAAATGCTACGGAAAGATACATTCAAAACAGTTCAATTTAACAAAAGACAACATTTTAAAATGTTGTAGTAGGTTTTACTTAAATTTCAAATAAACTTAGTTAAATTAAAAAAATTATAGCACTTACAAAATTGCTATAGTAGTTTTTAATTCAATTTAGCTTTTTAGTTCATTATCATCAACTACAACATTTACAAATACTGTAATATCATTTACATTGTAATTAATAGCATTTCAAAAATGCAGTCAATTAACTTCAAATATTCAATATAATTTCTCAACAAATTATATTTTTATTTAAAACATTTTTAACTCATAAAATCATAGATTTTCACATTTATAAACATCATTTAATTATCCTCAAGTTCATGATTTTATAAAGTTAAATTTCCATTCAAAAATCAAGATTTAATAATAATTCACTTATTAAATTGCAATGTTCAATTTTAAATTCATTGCATTAAATTTCAACTTAACACTTAAGTTCATATAACTTAGTTTTATTTTTATTTTCTTAACTAAAAGTTCACTTTTAAGTCATTTCATAAATTTTCAATTTTAGTTATATTTCAAAATTTCATCTTAAATATTCATTCGTTTCACATTCAACTTTACCAAAAATCGTTAATGTGATATAAAATCACTTTAAATTAATTTAAATTCAAAATATCATAAATTCATCATATTTTCAAAGTTAATTTAAATTCCATTAAAAATTAAATCAAAATTTTCAAAATAACTTACATTCATATTTTCTAACTTTTCCATAATTTATTTAACTTATAGATTTCCTGAAAATAAATAATACTTTACAAAAGTTATATTTTTATTAGATTTCAAATCAAATATTATAATAATTAAATTTCTAAAATATTTTAAATTTTTTAGAAAAACATATTTTAACTACGGGCCTGTATATAATTTTCTACGCTAGGTAAAGTGAAACGGGTAATATATCATTTCAACCCGTAATTTACAAAGAAAATCCGGGTTTTATCATTTCAAACCCACAATCTCAAGTTAAAGTAAATTAAATAAAAACTGTTCAAGCCTATCATTTCAGCCCATAACGATTTTTCCCTATTCTAAAGTACGTTCGGGTATGTGTCATTTCAACCCATGGTGATTCTAATTTACAGGGAACTTGTAGTGTGATAAACTGATAAAATATATAGAATAGCATGAAATAACAGTAACATATGATATAACAGGTGTTTAATAGGTGTGAACATCATATGATAATAATATAAGCAGTTATAACATGTTAATATAGTTCTACAGATTCATAGGGTGTCAATTTACTACTTATATAAGTACATAATGTCTGGTGAGAAATACTCACTTTTTTTTGGTGGAGATATCAATTAGAATGACACAACGGATCCAGAAGGCACGACCTTTGATTTGAGTGGAGAGAAATAGCCAAGATATCATCTTGTAAACAACCCCAAAACAAGACAATATAACTTATGAATATTCAACCAAAATATATTGAAATAAATTGAAATTGAAATTGAAAGGCAACAAAGACAAGATAACTTGACCTTGCTACAACCATTCAAAAGCTCGACTAAGGGGTTAGTTTTCTCAGCCATGATGATGATATGAGTGTGGGAGAGACAAGGCTAATAGCCTTGCAAACATTCAAAAAAAACAACAAATAACATAAGTTTTCAAACCCAAATTCAATAAAACAATGTTAGAATTAAATGCATAAAACAAAGCCAAAGTTTTTGCACTTTCTTTCTACCGCCTATGCTTCAGCTATAGATCTGAAATACATGCCTAAGGAGTGGCTTAGGATCAGGTCTTGGGCTCATAAGGGTCAGCCATAGCTTGGAAGTAATGGTGCAAAGGTGGATGGACATAAGTGCAACAAAACAACAACTACAAGGCAAATTTCTTCACTTCTATGCTATAAATGGGTTCGGCCATAGGCTCTAGGGGTATGGCCAGTGGGTCTAGGTGGTGGTGGGTGATGTGGCAGAGGGTGGAGGTCAGGTCAGAGGTGGTGGTGGAAGTGGCGGCAAAAGGTGGATGAAGGTGATGGTACCAAAACTAGGTCAGCTTGAGTGCATAGGTGATGGATTTGTGGATTTTGGTGGTGGTGTTTGCCTTGGGGTTGCTTGGCCTGCCATGGTGGTGATCTAGGGTGGATTATGATCAGAGAATAAAGTGGTGGAGGTTGGCCTAGATCTGGTTGAGGAGGAGTGGAGCCATGAAGTAGAGAAAAAGTTGCAAAAATCACATAGAAAAACTAGAAAACAAGAGAAGAGAAGAAGATTTTACCAAATTTTTGCAAGATGGAGGCCATGAATTTTTTTTAGGGTTGAGAAGCTTTGGTAATTTGTGAAAATGAAGAAAATAAGTCAGCTGAAGATAGTATAAGGAACGGCCAAAATAATTGATGTACTGATTGAAAAAGAAACGGTAAAAGAAACGGTGAAACGACTTTACGTTTCTTAGCTTTTAAAACCTTTCATACTTCCTTTTCTTTTAAGTCAAGTAAAACAAAATAAACTTCAGCAAGTACATCTAAAACCGAAACAAAGTGAAAAAAATAAAAATATATAATTAAAATTTAAAGAAAATATAAAAAGAATTAAGGAAATTGCTTAAAAATTGAAACAGGGTTCAAAAATTACAATTAAAACATCAGCGGCTTTGGAAAAATATCTACTTCATTTTAAAAATATTATAAAGAAAATTTTTGAAATAAAATAGTTTATTTATCATTTCTAAAATAAAATAAATAATTAAATTGGAGAAAAATAGAAAACAACTAAAGAAAATGTTTAAAAATTGAAAACAGGGCATGGAAATTACAAGAAAAATACTACTAGCTCTAGAAAAATTCCTACCTCACTTCAAAAATATTAAAAGACAAAAACATAAACAAAATAACATATCAATACATATTACAATAAAATATGACAAAGAAAATTTTATACTATTTAAAATAACAAAATTGCAGAATAAACAAATTACACTCAATATTGAAATATACATAACTTTCACAATTTAAATCCGTTTCCAACGAAACAAAAAGCAGTGTTCCTAAAATTTTATGTACTTTCATAATAAAAGATAAAATTTAAATTTTCAAAATTTTAAAATTTTAAATTAAAAGTCAAAGTTTGACTATTTTGACCAAAAATTCACTTTTTGGAAAATATTCTTTTTAGTCATGCTTTGGAATGATAATTCATATCAAAACTAAAGTTTATCATTCAAAATAAATAAAATATGTTTTTAAATCAAAAATTCAATTAAAATAATTAAAATATACAAAAAATGAATAAATCACAAAATACATGGTTGTTACACCATTTCTCATTTTCCTTTAAATCATAGTTTCCAAAACACTAGATGATTTCAAACCGATTTCTCGGTTTTAAATTCCCTTTAAAAATATTTACTCGATTAATCCAATTACCAATAATTATTTACTTAAGAATTTTCTTTTCATTTCCTTTATAAACCCAAACTTTATATATATATATATATATATATATATATATATATATCCATATTTCAAAATACCCATATATATTCAGCCAAGCATAACATTCAATAATTTCAATCCCCAATATAATCTATCATAGATCATCAATTAAATCACATCGCTGAATATAAAATAAATTCAACATTTTGAGGAATCCAGTTAGATCCCTCTAACCTGTTTCCCTACATCCACAGATGTTAGCACAATATAAAATACCAATCCCACTTCGAGGGGGATATCGTGGTATAAAGGGTCATTCGCTATTATGCGGGGAGCATTGGTTCTCACCCGCTATATGATGCGGGAATCCATCACTCCAATATATATATATATATAATCACATTCAGTAAATTCAATCATTCAACCAACAATTTAAATTTAACTATCTAAATTTAAATGGTAATCCAAATGAGTGAGATTAACTCACCTTTGATTTTAACCCAATCCAAATTAGCTTCTTTTCTTCACGATTCAGACCTTGTACAAACATTGTGTAGTTTATTGATATTTGAATTAGTCAAATAGTCAATTACCATTTGATAATTAATTAACTAATAATTTGATTAAACATATTTCCTTTAATAAATAATTTTTAGTAACCAAAATAATTAGATGAACTAGTTAAACAAATTAATTACGTCAATACACTGTTTAATATAAATTAGTAAATTTAAAATGTATATATTTACGCTTATTTTCCTTTTGAACTACACATACATACTTATAAAAAAATCTATATAGATTTTAAAAGTCTAATTTTATATACATTCTTTGACATTTAAAATTTCCCTTTCAAAATCTTATCCATATAAAAATTTCTGTTTAACTATATATATATACACACACTTTTAAATTAAAACCTGACCTTACTTGTAACGATCTCATTTTTAAATCAAAATTAAATTAGTAATTGAAATGAATTTTTGAATTTATTTGGAGATTAATTTTAATTTTTCAAAAAACAAATAAATAGGAGTTGATTTATATATATTTATGAATAGATTTTAATTTGAATTTGAAATTCAAAATATAAAATATCTTAAAAATATTTGGATTCAAAAATTAAGATATATGTATGATTTTTCATTAATGTATAAAATTGTTTTGAAACATTTTCTTTTAACACTGTATGAATATAACAAAGGAAATGTGATTATATAAAAAGAAAATGCAATTTAGAATAATATACATAAATGTGTTTATAAAATAAGAAGTATAATAAAAAAAATAAAAAAAATGATGTATAAACATTTTATCATGCAAGAAAATTTACAAGGGTTAATAATTAACATGTCAATTAACAAGTGTAACATTACAATATGAAAACTAACGAGTGTTAAGATTTAAATTATGAAAATGAACAAGTGTCATTTTGTTTTGTTTTTGAGGGACATTGATAAAAAAATAGAAAACAAGATTACATCAGCTATTTCATTTCCTCTCTCAATCCTTTTATTCTTCAGTTCCAAAAAACTAAAGCCTGAGAAAACATCAAAATTCAAATCAGATCAAAGAAAAATAGAAACCTGTAAAACAATTAAAATCTAAGAATCAAAGAAATCGGAGGAAAGAAACTCAAAAGAAATCAAAAGCAAGTTTCAAACCAGAAAAACAAGTTTAACAAAGTAAAAGTTATCTTCAGCAACAACTTGAAGCAAACATTCTATAATTCAAAACAAAGTCAAGAATCTAGTTTCCAAACAATCGACTTCCAATTCCCAGTTTTCAAAAGCAAATATATTTTCCAAGACTTAAAAAGTTCTCTGTTTTTAAAAAACTCCAGGTTGGTAAACTTTTTAAATCTAGATTCTACTTTTTGTTTGAATCATGTCTTGAAAAAAATTATGAAGTTCTTACACGCATACAAAGATGTGTATATGTGTATGTTAAGATGATTGTGCATGTTACAGGCATGAACCCTCTGTTCTAGGTACAAGAATTCAAATACCTATTCAAAATTTGAGTGCTATTTCCTTGAGTCTTGTTAAACTTTAGAATTTAAAAGAAAGTTGTTTGTTTAAACATGATCTGAGTTTTAAAAATAAATTTAAGAAAAATAAATCAAAACACCTACTGGAATTTTGAAAATACATGAAAACCAAATATAAGTTGAAAATCCAACCATAATGATTTCTGATTTAAAATATATCAATTGAAAGGTGTTTGAAAATAATGATTTTTGAAAGTTAAATCATAATTTTTAAGCAAGCATTCACTGAGAAATGCAAGGATGAATGGATTCCAAATTTTTTGTAAGTTCTGGTGATCGACGACATAGTTCATCTCGTGATCATGGCTGAAGCTAGCATGATGGTCAAGGGTCATCGAAAAATTATTGAAAGAATTTATAAATCATCGTGGTGGCTAAATTTTGACTATCTAGGGTCTAAGCTTACAATTTGGTATTGGTTGGAATTCGACCAACTGGACCGTCAACGTTGCATCAGACCGGTCCAGGACAATTGGTGACGGTGCATGGTTGATAGGAGGAGCTTTGGACGATGGTGTGTGGACTCTGGTGTTCTGTGTCGTCGACATGAGGAGGTTTGGTTGGTCGAACTATTGTTCCAGGTTGAGTCAGATTGCTCTTTTGCAAGTTCATTATTGTTTCGGTTTTCTGGGTGGTGTGAAGGTTAGGTCGGGTTGTCGTTGACTCGATGATGGTCGAAGCTTCGACAGGAGGTGGCCATGTTTTATGTGCATGTGCACGAGGCCTAGGTTGTATCAGGTAGCTTGGAAGAGGAAGGAGGGGTGGATGTCTCGAAGTGGTCTTCGGGAAGTTCGTGCGTTGGCTCATGTTTAGAGTCGAGTGTTCACCAGTTAGTACCGGGTATAAAAAAAGATTTAACAAAATCTAGGTTTGAAAAAAAAAGTAAGGGTGTTTCGGGGGGAAACTCGAAGTAAACGGGTGATTTCCTGGGGGAACATTCAGGGTTGACTCGAGTATTAGCATTTCCAGTTTTTAAAACTTTAACAATTTATTCCAATTAAATTTTGTAAATCTATTCTTCTTCAAATAAAGATTGTTTGTTAAATTGGAATGTGTAGTTAAAGATTTTGAAAGTAAAATATTTTAAATTAATTAAGTTTAAGATGTTTTAAACTTATATCTTTTAAAAGAGTTTATTTTAAATAAAAACTTAATTAAGTAATTTAGGAGTTAATCAAATGTGTTTTAATTTGTTAACTTAAAAGTTAAGTTAATTTACATTGTAAAGGACAATTAATTATATAATGATTTATAATTACTTAATAATGAAAGAATGGTTTATTAAAGGTTAATTAAATATTAGATAAAGGTAAATTAATTTATAATTAATGATTAACTAATTAAGTTCATTAATTAAGGAATAATTAATTAATGAAGGCGATTAAGATTTAATTAATTGACAATTAAGGATAATTTATCATTGATTAAAGATAATTAATAAATGTAATTACGTGATTAATTAGTTATAATTACACAACTAATTCATCTTAAATATAGATGATCAATTATTGTTGAATGCTTTGTATTGATTGATATCCCTAATATGTGATTGCGATACTATGTGATATAAATTGCTTTGTGCGGAGCTGTGACATATGTGATGAATATATTACTATGTAAATGTGAAAACCCCTTGGCCGTAAAACAGTACTGGAATTTCGATGCGACAAGGAGTCGGATTCCGGATTGGTTATCTGAAACTCACATCGAATATTAATGACGAATCCTTCTGATTGATATACACACGTTGTTTTTGAACTAAGCGCTTAAGATTCGGTTTAGCCGGGGGAGGACTTTGTGTCATATAACCCATCTCGAATAGTGATACGATGAAATGGATAGCATTGAAGACGGTGGTGAAGACCGGATGTCTTCGAGAACGATAGGATAACCTACCGAATGACTCTGCACTGAGTTTCTCCGGTATAGAGACCTCCATATGCAATGGGGAGTCCGATCGGGATTGTGGATACCCGGATTGCAAGGGCTTCGTTGGAAGTGCCTTCGGCTCTTTTCGAACCCAGAACAGACTTGTATGGTTGTATGTCTGACATTACACTTTGAGATATAAAGCTAATTTCTTCCAAATACATTTCTGTTGGTGGCGGAGAATTTATTCTCTTAGCTTAACACCCTTCTCTGAGATGTACGAGCTCAGAGGTTATGTGGTTGATGGTTATTAGAGATATTCTCCCAACTTGGTAGTGTAGCATGCTGAGTTCTGCCGATCATGTGTTGATCGACGCATGACTTTTGTGAAAAGCGTCGTTTTATGGACAAGACTTCGTCGAACCTCACGACCTGGTTATGGTCGAAACAGGAATCGTTGCAGTAAGGTTATTTGGGGGTAGCGCCCCCTAAGGGTATGTCCATTTTCTTCTAGATTAGAAGTGGTATCATGGTATGGAGCCCAGATACTTAACTTATGTGGTTGTTGCAAACCTATTGCTTTGTGGTTGTTGGTTGAGAGGCGCCTTGGATAAAGGTCGGTAACGATCGGGAGATGGCATACTCGTGTTAGTAGTTACCTAGTTACAGAGGTAACCCGACCTTCTGTTGGCAGAGATCCGGTTAGGTTTACGGGGGTTGTCCCTCCAGAGGCGTACCCATTCGTGTAGGAAGTTCCTTTGCTTGACTATTGTTGGAAATACAATCATTCAATATAAGCCCTTTAAGGTTTTAGTTGTAGAACCTGCCATTTAACATGGTAGCTATAGTAGGCATACTATGATGGTACATATGCTGGCTAAGATTAATATTATACTTTCGAAATGTTTTCTACACTACGCATTAATAATAATATCAAAGATTTTTCTCGTATCAAGCATGTTTGACTATCATAAGAAGAAATCTCCTCCAATTCTACGATTGCATTGTGTATATGGCGGGAGGTCTTATGGTAGTTTCATTTTCCAAAAGCATATCGGATTTTTTATAGACTGTTTTTGTACAAACAAATGTTTTGTTTACTCATACCAGTCCCATGACTGACCCAGAGTTTATTGTTTCCTTTCTAAACTATGAATGCCTATAATTTTCCACACGGGCAGCCTAGAAGCAGGTTATCCGTGTTTTGGAAGCTAGCTTGGATTTGGAAGTCTTTTGAAGCTATCGTATTTTGGAAAGATTTTGGATTTTGAAATCTTTCAAAGTACTAGGATTTTTTGAAGGCCTTACCGAAGTGGAAGTATGTTGGAAACTTTTTAAAGTCTATATTGTCATTCCACTGTGGTGTTATCGTTTTGTCGTTGTATCATATGTGTAGCACCCTACTATTGGTAATCGATGTTTGTAATGAATATTGTATCAAAGTTGTATTGGTGTTGTGATCAATGTAATTCATTTTGTTTCCGCTGTTTATATTCATCTAATGTTGTAGTAAACTCCATCCGAACTGGAGTTCAACGTTTGAATCTCCAGCAATCGAATACCAGTGAGGTATTTGATGTCGATTTTTGAACGCTGGATTTCGGGTCGTGACAAGAAGTTGATTTTATTCGAAAGAAATAGAAAACGTCTCAAAGTCGTCAGAATATTTATTACGACCACAGGAGAATAGCTTTAGAATTCCAGGTTGGAGATTCTGTATTCCTAAAAGCGTCTCCAATGCTTGGAGCATTGAGATTTAGGAAGACTGGTAAACTGGCCCCGCGGTATATTGGTCCTTTTCCTATATTGCAAAGGATCGATCCTTTAACATATCGAGTGCAGCTACCAGCTGGTTATCTGGGGTACACAATGTGTTTCACGTCACACATCTTCGAAAATATGTGCACAATCCAGATAGTATTATGGAA
The DNA here is from genome assembly GCA_030765085.1 of Allium cepa. Lineage (NCBI taxonomy): Eukaryota > Viridiplantae > Streptophyta > Magnoliopsida > Asparagales > Amaryllidaceae > Allium > Allium cepa. The sequence goes on from CM060946.1 coordinate 179,766,106, forward strand.
GAAGCCACTCAGCAGGATTTGGAGATCACACCAAATTTGGCAGTTAAAAGAGATCCGTTGAAAATGATTGATCGTGATGAAAAGCAGCTAAGGAATAAAATTATGAAACTAGTTAAAGTACAATGGAGTGGTGATCCAAATGATTGTACTTGGGAAACAGAGGATAGAATGCAGAAGTCCTATCCCAATTGCAGAGTAGATATTCCGACTTGATTGGTAAGCCATTTCTCTATCTTTTTATGTATTCTTTGTGTCTCTCTCTCCCTCTTTCAAATTTCGAAGACGAAATTTTCTTAAGGGGGAATCTGTAACGATCTCGTTTTTGAATCAAATTTAAATTAGTAATTGATATGAATTTTGGAATTTATTTTGGAGATTGATTTGAATTTAATGTGTATTTTTCAAAAAATAAATAAAATAGGAGTTGATTTGTGTATATATATAATTTACGAATAGATTTTAATTTGAATTTGAATTTGAAATTCAAAATATAAAATATTTTAAAAATATTTGGATTCAAAATATTAATATATATACATGATATTTCATTAATGTATAAAATTGTTTTAAAACATTTTCTTTTAAAATTGTATGAATATAATAAAGGAAATGTCATTATATAAATAGAAAATGCAATTTAGAATAATATACATAAATGTGTTTATAAAATAAGAAGTATAATATAAAAAAATATAAAAAATAATGTATAAACATTTTCTCATGCAAGAAAATTTACAAGTGTTAATATTTAACATATCAACTAACAAGTGTAACATTACAATATGAAAACTTAAAAGTGTTAAGATTTAAATTATGAAAATGAACAAGTGTCATTTTGTTTTATTTTTGAGGGAAATTGATAAAAAAATGGAAAACAAGATTATATAAGCCATTTCATTTCCTCTCTCAATTCTTTTATTCTTCAGTTCCAAAAATCTGAAGCCTGAGAGAAAATCAAAACCCAAACCAGATCAAAGAAAAATAGAAACCTGTAAAACAATTAAAATCTGAGAATCAAAGAAATCAGAGGAAAGAAACACAAAAGAAATCAAAAGCAAGTTCAAAACCATAAAAACAAATTTAACAAAGTAAAGGTTATCTTCAGCAACAACTTGAAGCAAACATTCCAAAATTCAAAACAAAGTCAAGAATCTAATTTCCAAACTCTTAACTTCCAGTTCCCAGTTTTCAAAAGCAAATACATTTTCCAGGATTTAAAAAGTTCTCTGTGTTCAAAAAACTCCAGGTGAGTGAACTTTTTAAATCTTGATTCTACCTGTTATTTGAATCATATCTTGAAATAAAAACTGTAAACTTCTTACATGCATACAAAGATGTGTATATGTGTGTGCTAAGATGATTGTGCATGTTAGAGGCATGAATCCTCTGTTCTAGGCACAGGAATTCAAATACCTTTTCAGAATTTGATTACTATTTCCCTGAGTCTTATTAAAACTTTAGAATTTAAAAAAAAAGTTGTTTGTTTAAACATGACCTAAGTTTTACAAATTAATTTAAGCAAAATTAATCAAAATACATTCTGGAAATTTGAAAATACAGGAAAACCAAATATAAGTTGAAAATCCAACCATAATGATCTCTGATTTAAAAAATATCAATTGAAAGATTTTTGAAAATAGTGATTTTTGAAAGTTAAATCATAATTTTTAAGCAATCATTCACTGAGAAATGCAAGGATGAACGGATTCAAGTTTTTTTATGATTTCTGGTGATCGGCGACATAGTTCGTCTCACGATCATGGCTGAAGCTAGCATGGTGGTCAAGGATCATCAGAAAATTATTGAAGAATTTATAAATCATCATGGTAGCTAAATTTTGATGATTTAGGGTTTAAGCTTATAGTTTGGTATTCGCCGAAATTCGACCAACTGCAACGTCAACATTGCATCGGACTAGACCAGGACAATTAGTGGCGGTGCGCAGTTGATAGGAGGAGCTTCAGACGAGGGTGCGTGGACTCTGGTGGTCTGTGTCGTCGACACGAGAAGGATTGGTTGGTCGAACTTTTGTTGCAGGTTGACTGAGATTGCTCTTTTGAAAGTTCATTGTTGTTTTGGTTTTCTGGGTGGTCTGGAGGTTAGGTCGGGTTATCGTTGACTCGATGATGACCAGAGCTTCGACCGGAGGTGGCCGTTCTGTCTATGCATGTGCACGAGGCCTGGGTTGTATCGGGTAGCTTGGTAGAGGAAGGAGGGGTGGATGTCTCGAAGTGGTCTTCGAGAAGTTCGTGTGCTGGTTTGTGTTTAGAGTCGAGTGTTTACAAGTTAGTACAGGATATAAAAAAAGACTAAAACAAAATCTAGGTTTGAAAAAAATATATGGGTGTTTTGGGTAGAACTCGAAGTAAACAGACGATTTCCTCGGGGAACATTCGGGGTTGACTCGAGTATTAGCATTTCCAGTTTTTAAAACTTTAACAATTTAAGCCAATTAACTTTATAAATCTATTCTTCTTGAAATGTAGATTGTTTATTAAATCGTAATGTGTAGTTAAAGATTTTGAAAGTAAAATATTTTAAATTAATTAAGTTTAAGATGTTTTAAACTTATATTTTTTAAAAGAGTTTATTTTAAATAAAAACTTAATTAAGTAATTTAGGAGTTAACTAAATGTCTTTTAATTTGTTAACTTAAAAGTTTAGTTAATTTATATTGTTAATGACAATTAATTATATAATAATTACTTAATAATTAAAGAATGGTTTATTAAAGATAATTAATTATTAAATAAAGGTAAATTAATTTATAATTAAGGATTAATTAATTAAGTTCATTAATTAAGGAATAATTAATTAACGAAAGTGATTAAGATTTAATTAATTGATAATTAAGGATAATTTATCATTGATTAAAGATAATCATAAATGTAATTATGTGATTAATTAGTTATAATTACGCAACTAATTCATCTTATTTATAGATGATCAACTATTGTCGAATGCTTTGTGTTAGATGATATCCCTGATATGTGATTGCGATACTATGTGATATAAATTTCTTTGTGCGGAGCTGTGATATCTGTACTGAATATATTACTGTGTGAATGTGAAAACCCCTAGGCCGCAAAACAGCACTTGAATTTCGATGCAACAAGGAGTCGGATTCCGGATTGGTTATCTGAAACCCACACGAATATTAATGATGAATCTTTGTGATTGATTTATCCACGTGTTTTTGAACTAAGCGCCCACGATTCAGTTTAGCCGGGGGAGGACTTTATGTCATATAACCCATCCCGAATAGTGCTACGATGAAATGGATAGCATTAGAAGTCGGTAGTGAACACCGGGTGTCTTCGAGAACGATAGAATAACCTATTGAAATGACCTGCAGTTCCGTACTGCTTGAGTCGACACTATTCTCCATCAATCAACTCAAGATGAGCGGAAATACGAACCATTTGGGTTAAAGAAGAAAAGGTAGAAGAAGAAAATAAAAAACAACATCAGAATCTAACCATCGCAGCGAATAAAATATAATAGATAATAAATGATCTTACACAAAAGCAAATCTATTTATACATTACATCATCAGAGCATACATAACACACAACTGGACAGTAATCATAACCTGTCCTCACAATCTGAATACACAGTAGAGTATTAAACACAAATACGGTAGTACGTATTGCCATCCAGCCCGTCTCCTGAGCTCCACAGCATCCTTTCCTATATCCTATAATACTCGGTTCTGAACCAAGCATTATAGTTAAATAACACCCAAGTCAGTCTAGAATACCACCGTGAGAAAACCAAACTCAAATTGATTATTGAAGTTTCAAAATTGTTTTGAAAACAAAAGCATCTCCTAAGAACACGCCACAAATAAACAAGTCGGCTTTTTACTTTACGATAACCAAAACACTTTTTATCAAATCCGTCTGATATTATAATAGTGTCTACAGAAAGTAAATTAGAATCTAGCTAAAATTTTTGCATCTCACGTTTTAGCAATAGTTGGGCACAATCAAAACCGTAAAAGCGCGTATGGAGAATGGATTTCCAACTAATGACTAGGCACTGGGGTACCACCTGTCACAGTACGTGGCCTAGATCACTGTACCGAGGATTACTCCCAATCCCCTGCAACACAATACCGGTACTACCACTTACTGGATAATCCCGAGTAAGATCACCCCACGGTTGGGATCAGCAACCGCGCCACTAAGCCAAAAAAGGGACATCAAGACAGGAATGACCTCACCCTAAGGGTTGCTACCCACTTAGCCTTGCTGCATAACCCCTGATTTTCAGTCATTCCCGGTTGAGGAGTCTCGAGGCTAAGCGTTACCTTTTTAGAACATATCACTTAGAATGCTTATCGTCCACCTGACGATGTGCCAAAAGCATTCATCCATACAAGTCCATCCCGGGTTCGAACGGAACCGTAGGCATTATTCCTACTACATCCATTTTGGAATCACCTCAGGATTAGTAGCGACTATCCCTTGCACTTCACTGCTCCACCTTCGAATCCAAACCCTTGTTTTCCGTATGAAAACGTTCAAACCGGATCGAAGTTGTTTTCAGGAAATAAATCCCGATACCGGTCTCTGCGAAACGATCTGCGCATTGGCCAATGTTGATTGTCGGTTATTTAACTATTAATTAACATTCACAAATAACCATCAAACACAAATAATTTCTCCTGAATTATTTATTAACGTCTAAATATCTTCGCAAGATATATTCCATTTTCAACCCGTTTGAAAGAGTTTCCAAACCACACTTTTCTCATGAAATAAATTTCCAAAAATTTATTTCCACTTAAAACACCAAGCACCAAAACTTTAGATTTTTAAAATAATTTAAAAACACTTTATCATAAAATATCCTTTAAAACATTTAAATTAAAAATTACTTTAACACTTATTCAAATTATATACTTTATGGATATTTAAAATAAAACTATTTTGTACAATACAAAACCGAATTTCTAACTTTTAAAACATAATACCAAGCCATCTTTAAATAATTACTGCTATAAATAGATTAAAAGAAAATACTTTTTTTAGAATTTAAACATTTAGAAATAATAAGTTTTCTAAACATACTTTTTAAACAACTTAAAAATTTTAACAAAATTTGCTTCGAAAATGTACTTGGCTATCCAGGGAAATACACTTCTCTCTTACATCTTTTAAAAATAAATCACTGTTTATTTTAAACAAATTTACCCATTCCTTTAATTATTCCCACCATGAATTTATTCTTCCAAATATCCACCGATATTTTACTTTACTTGTATAAACCCACTTTATTAATTTCACAGTCACATTCGCCATTAAATTTCCAATTTCAAACACTTAAATCAATTTCCAAATTGATTTCCAAGTTACTCTATTTTGAAATAAATTCCTTACTTACTCATTTATTGACTTCAGATTTTTATTCCTTAATTATAAGTTCAAATCTTTTAACTGAAAACACTAATTTCAGATTTCCCCAAATTTCTTCTTTATCCTTTCAAATAAATTCAAACCTTGAATTTCAAACTAAATTCTTTATTTCTTGAAATAATATCACTTGAGTTTAAAAATTAAATCACTTATTTCCATTTATTCAAAATCTCACTTCCCGCACTTGGAATTTTATTTATCAGAATTCAATAAAATCACTTTTATTTCTTTTCCTGTTCATTTTTAATTTATTCAAACTTTATGATTATTTTACTCAAAATTCACCCTTTTATTTTCATTTCAGAAATCTCATTTCTATAGATTTTGATAACTCAGTTCATCGAAATATTTTAAATCAACCATAGCATCCAATATTTCCAATTATCAATATAATTCATCACAGGGTAGCAAATAATTATATCATAGAATATTTTAATGAATCTAAATATTTTGAGGAATCCAGTTGGATCCCTCCAACTTATTTCCCTGCATCCACAGATATTAGCACAATAAAATACCAATTCCACTTCAAGGTGGAATATCGCGGTATATTGGTTTTAAATAATATCACCTGCTATTATGCTGCGCATAGGTTCTCATTCGCTATATAATGCAGGAAATCAATCACTCCAATATACTATATACTACTATATATAATATAGCACATCAAATCAATTCAATCGTTCAACCAATTATTTAAATTTAACCATTCAAATTTAAACAAAAACCAGACGAGTGAGATTAACTCACCTTTAAATTATTAGCATTCCATTCCTAATCCAGCCTGCTTTCTTCTCAATTTTGATCTTGTATAAATATTAAATGCTTTAAAAATATTCGAATTGATTGGACACATTAATTCTCATGGATTTAATTAACAAATCATTTAATTTAAAACTAAATTCCATTTTAATAAATTTAGTTAACTAAGAATTTAATTAAACCATTTTCCTTTAAAAATCTTTAGTAACTAAAAAAAATAATTAAGTTAATTTCAAGCAAGCTAACCACTATAAAACATTATCCTAAAATAATCAGTAGGTTTGAAAATATGTATATGTATTTTTGATTTTTACTTTCCATTTCAAACTGCATATACACTATGAAAAATCTATAGGGATACCTAACTCTGATTTTATATAAACTCAACATTCAAAATTTCTATATTTTCTTTCTCCTTTTCTTCAAATCTTTCTGTACAAAAAAAATGTTTCTCTGACTAAAAAGTGTTCCCTATTTAAACTTGTTTATTTATTATGTTTTCTTCAGCCTACAAATGCATCTGTGTGTGTGTGTGTGTGTGTGTGTGTATATATATATATATATATATATATATAATTAAAACTAGGATGGGTTTTACATTTTACTGCAAATTCTTTCTGCTTTCGCTTATATTTTCATATATGTATTATTTTAAATAAATCAAAATTGAAAGAATTAATATGTAAACCTCACCGCAAACTCTTCCAAAACCCTAACTCGAGCTTCCCCCTCACAGTCGTGCCGTCACCGCTGCCGAGCTTCACCAGCCCTCTCCCTGAACCTGAGATCGAGTTCGACCCACGATGCAGCCCTCTTGCCAACTCCTTGCCCTTCGCGAGCTTGCTCGATTGTCACGAAACTTGCAAGTCTCCCCTGGCACCACCACCGTCTTCTCTTGCAACTACTTCCTCCCTCCGATCGCCCAGCCTCCTACTAGGCTCGCAACGACACGCCTGACTTCCCTCGCCTCGAGATTGCGATTTTCAATCGCGAGCCTTCTTTTTTTATTTTGGTTTATACGACTTCAACAGGAAGAAGAAGGAAATATGTAAATCAAGCTCGACCATTATTTTGTTCATTAGCTTAAGAAGTCGATTTCTTGTTTTCTTTTGACTGAGAGAAAGGAAGTAGGCGTGATTTGAAATAAAAGGAATGGACACGATTTAAAAGATGAAAGGGTATCCTTCGTACGTGGTAGGTGTCACATTGGGTTAGCTACTGTAATTTGCAGAGGAGACCAAAAAGTTTTGATATGCTATAAATTCAGCTGAAGTTGACCAGGATAAAAATAAAAATTTTAAATTTTAAATTCAAATTATCTCGATAAATGCCACTTAAAATTGCGAATCCCTATGGGGCGTGCCGCTAGGCGTTCATAATGTTATACCCATATTCCGAACGCAATGGAAAAGGTTTCGAGTCCTAAATCGATCGTATGGAGAAGATAGTTTTTTCAACCTAGTTATAATATTAAGTCTCGATTTAATTTTCAACACATTTACTTATCATACGACCAAACGACCACTCCAAACATTACGAAAATTGAAATCCGATAATAATACAATATTACGGATCCAATGAAACTGGTTTCGATGAAATCTGAGATAGTGCCTCGGAGGCTATTTTTAAATATCAATTTAAACGATATAATTTCAAAACTTGAAAATCACTGTTAAATTCAATTTTAACACTTTTACTATCTTCAGTACTATCAGTATACATTTTACAAGTCTTTGAAATAATTTTATTCAAATTAATTCCAAGATTTACCACTTAAACCAATTTCATATGATTTAATTTAATAATTAAATTATCTAATAAATAGTGATATTCGAATTCAAGTTAGAAACTAACTATGAAATATTTAAAATTGATTAAATATTTTGAAATCAAACAACCAAAAATTCCGGGTCGTCACATTCCTCCGCCATTAAAAGAATTTCGTCCCCTGTATTACTAGTTAGGAAGAATGATCCAATACCCGTTTACTACTTTCCCAAAACCAAACATTTTTAACAACAACCAGACAATCTTTATTAAAGACACACTATCCATCTTACTAACTTTCCAAACTTTTCCATAGTTCCCAAACAACTTTATTTATTCACCATTCAAATTATAATTCAAAACCAAGTTTTAAATTTTCAAAATTTATCAAAAGTTTTCTAACTCCCTAAATTTTTGAAAAATTTCGTTAGTGTCTCCTTTGTGCGGCTAGCTCGGTACAAGTACAAAATTCCTCTACGGCTCCCAAATTCTAAAAGAAAACAAGAAGCCAAGTGGCTAGACCAGAAAATCATCAACTTTCATACAGAAATTTAAATACATAACTTTTTAGTCGGGCAATTCAAATTATCTTCTGAAATCAAAAGCATCCATTTATCCTTTGCCTTAACAAACCTGTATATCCTGATTAGCAATAATGTCCAATTACAACATTTAAAATCATTTTGTGTATTTCCTTTCGAAAGTTTAAACTAAACAATTAGTTCCAATTTCCATTTCCAATTCCTTATTCAATTCCAATTTGAAATCGTATTGTCGCTAACAAAAATTTTCCCAAAAAATTTCAAAAATTTATAACTCCCAAAATTTTGACAAAGTCTCCTTTGTACGGAGGAGCTTTTGCAATTTGACAAGAGGTATAAATATATAAACATCGACCCACTCGGTCGGAAAAACAAAAACAGTTCATATTTCCTATTTTTATTGTGTAGGCGTACCTTTATTTTAGCATTTTTAAGCTAGCGGCTTATTATTTTAGCAATTAGCGCGTCCAAATCCAGCCAAACGGCTTCCCCGTACTTGTACGTACTCAATTCAAACATGTAAGTACTAAATATATGAAATTTATTAATATTTCACTTATTTTCAATAGTTAAACACATGCATTTCATAAGCAACATACACCAAACCCTTTCCATGAGCAATTCTATGATTTCAAAACTAATTCAATTGCTTTAAACCAATTCATGTGTCATTCCATTCAATTATAATGGTTTACACTTCAATTTCTTACAATAACTTTATTTTTAATCCAAACAAGCTCATATTCAACTCAATTGATTTCAAAATCAATTTTATTTCCCTTCTATCAATTCATAGAATTTTATTTAATCTCGTTTTCGTCAAACGACAATTTATTTCTACACAATTCGACCATGTTCATGTGAATAAATAATTACTTAAGCTTATAACCATTTTAAATTGATTCCGACTCAATTTGTATTTAATTCCTTTCATTTTAATTCATTCACAACCATTTTATTTAGCTCGACACATTCCATGCTTGTATACTACTAACCATTCCCAAATTAATTCAACCCAAGCTTTTATTAATGGACTTCCATTCTTACTCGAAGTCGAGCTTCTAATTATTTTTAACTTAAGTTAATTTTCTTCAATTTATTCCAACTTCAAACTTAAGTTCACTTCTAGTTAATTTGATTCTCATCTAACCAAATTCCATTTAATTCAGTTAGCCCATCCATTTTATTTTAATTCACATTCTCAATTTATAAAAATAATATCCAAGCACATATTTAACTCATTTATACTTGAATTGGATTTTATTTGTAACTCAAATCATTTCTATTATAATCTAATTCAATTTTATTTTTACAACATCTCCACTTTTTTTAATTCATTATCAATCCATGTCGAATTCTATTTATAATTCGAGTTTATTTCCAAACGTCATTATTAACTTACAATCCATTTTATTTAACCGAGTTAAATTTTGTTAACATTCTCTATCAAATAATTTATTTAGCTAATTAGCTTACTTCCAACTTTAAAATCAATATTCGATATTATTACAAAAATCACTTCATAAAATTTTCCTAAGTTCAATTTTTTTTTATAATTCCAGTTTGGATTTTCTTTCATTTTCCAAAATTCCAACACTTTTATTTCGGCTTATTTATTCCTTTTTTTACATTTTTATAAGCTACACACTTATTAATATTCATACTTCTCCATCCATTTACAGTCAATCACATTTTCACTTTAAATTTTAACTAAGGATTATATTTTTATTTCAATGCTTTTCAGTTCTTTTATAAGCTTCCAAAGCTGATTTAACTCAATCCAATACTTATTTAGTTTACGCTTATTTATTTAAGTAAGAATTTTATTCCATTCAATATTATCTATAACTCAACTGAATTTTCAATTCAATTTTATTTAACATAACTTCAGTTAAATCTAGCATCGTACCATTCTCTTTAATCCACTCAATCCACTTGAATTTAAATTAAGTAAGAATTTACTTTTACTTAATATCATCTACACCTCAATTTATTTTATTTCAATTTCAACTTAATCTAAATACAACTGGGTTTTATTTTCAGTTTAACTCAATTTATTTCAATCCAATTAATTTTTATCTCCCAATCCAAATTTAATTTCTATTTTCCCATTCCAATCACATTCAAGATTTACTAATTATTTCTTCCAATCATCCATTAAATTTTCCACAATTTAATTATTCCAAATTAAATTTATTTAACCTTTTCATTTTAAATATTAATTCCAACATTCAAAGCTCGTAATTTCCTTCCTTATTTAAAAATCATCTCAACTTTACAAGTTTATAACTTACCTCGTCAGGATTTTCAATTCAAATAAGGATTTAGGATTTCAAACTCACGGCTTTTGGTTCAAATCATTTTGAAATCACCATTATCCCAAAATCACATTTCTCAAATTTTTAAACCAATCCTGGTTTTTATTCCCAACAAATTTCCTTTGAAATTTCAAAAACAAACTAGTTCTTCTGAACAAATCAATTTGGCAGCAAACCGTCACTTAGAAACTCGAAAATGAACATCGATAATCCATCACTTTGAAACAATTTCGTTTCAGAAATACTTCTAAAACAATAATGCTATTATTTGTCTTCAAAACACTTCCAAAATCTCCGGGGTTTTAAATTTTCAAAGTTGGACTTAAATCAAATTTTAACTATAGTTCATTTGTATAATTTATGCTTATTCAAATTCCTATTTGATTATCTGAGTCATTCCAATTTTTATAATCTTATTTGTTTAAAATATTATCATCCAAACATCCAAGTTATATAATAACTTAGGAAATTATTATTTTTATATCAAAATATATTTTACGTAGATTTACCCACCTGTATAACAATACTGTGTCAATTTATCGTGTCAGGTGTTTATAAACTCTTCTCGAATAGCGGCCAACTTACTCGATCAGAATTCATATTCCACTCAACTAATAATTCAACAAAATATTAAAACAATTTATATCCACAAACAAATACGCGCTCATATCTATTAATACTCTATTTTCAATGAGTAATCCCGACCAGAGCCAAGGTTATCACCAACCTAAGCTCTGACACCAAGTGAAACAACCCGTAGTTCTGTACTCCTTAAGTCGACGCTCTTCTCCATCAATCAACTCAAGATGAACGGAAATACGAGCCATTTGGGTTAAAGAAGAGATAGAAGAAGAAAATAGAAAACAACATCAGAATCTAACCATCGCAACGGAATAAAATATAATAGATAATAAATGATCTTTACACAAAAGCAAATCTGTTTATACATTACATCATCAGAGTATACATAACACACAACTGGACAGTAATCATAACCTGTCCTCACAATCTGAATACACAGCGGAGTATTTAACACAAATACGAAAGCTCGTATTGCCATCCAGCTCGTCTCCTGAGCTCCACAACATCCTTTTCTGTATCCTATAATACTCGGTCTGACCCGAGCATCATAGTTAAATAACACCCGAGTCAGTCTGGAATACCAGCGTGAGAAAACCACACTCAAATTGATTATTGAAGTTTCCAAATTCTTTTGAAAACAAAAGCACCTCGTAAGACCACGCCACAAATAAACATGTCGGGTTTTTACCTTACGATAGCCAAAACACTTTTTATCAAATCCATCTGATATTATACTAATGTCCATAGAAAGTAAAATAGAATCTTGCTGAAACGCTTGCATCTCACGTTTTAGCAATAGTTGGGCACAATCAAAACCGTACAGGCGCGTAGGGAGGATGGATTTGCAACTACTGAGTAGGCGCTGGGGTACCACCTGCCACAGTACGTGGCCCAGATCACTGTACCGAGGATTACTCCCAATCCCCTGCAACACAAGACCGGGACTGCCCCTCACTGGATAATCCCGAGTAAGATCACCCCACGGTTGGGATCAGCAACCGCGCCACTAAGCCGAAAAAGGGACATCTAGACAGGGATGACCTCACTCTAAGGGTGCTACCCACTTAGCCTTGCTACATAACCTCTGATTTTCAGTCATTCCCGGTTGATGAGGCTCGAGGCCAAGCGTTACCTTTTTAGAACATATCACTTAGAATGCTCATCGTCCACCTAACGATGTTCCGAAAGCATTCATCCATACAAGTCTGTCCCGGGTTCGAACGGAACCGAAGGCACTACTCCTACTATATCCATTTGGGAATCACCTTAGGATTAGTAGCGACTAGCCCTTGCACTTCACTGCTCCCTCTTCGAATCCAAACTCTTGTTTTCCACATGAAAACGTTCAAACTGTATCGAAGTGGTTTTCAGGAAATAAATCCCGATCCCGGTCTCTTCGAAACGATCGGCGCATTGGCCAATGTTGATTGTCGGTTATTTAACTATCAATTAACATTCACAAACAACCATCAAACACAAATAATTTCTCATGAATTATTTATTAACCTCAAAATAACTTCGCAAGATATATTTCCATTTTCAACCCTTTTGAAACAGTTTCCAAACTACACTTTTCTCATGAAATAAATTTCCAAAAATTTATTTCCACTTAAAACACCAAGCACAAAAAGTTTATATTTTTAAAATAATTTAAAAACACTTTGTCATAAAATATCCTTTAAAACATTTAAATTAAAAATTACTTTAATACTTATTCAAATTAAATACTTTATGAATATTTAAAATAAAACTACTTTGTACAATATAAAACTGAATTTCTAACTTTTAAAACATAATACCAAGCCATCTTTAAATAATTACCACTATAAATAGATTAAAAGAAAATACTTACTTTAGAATTTAAACATTTAGAAATAATAAGTTTTCTAAACATACCTTTTAAACAACTTAAAACTTTTATCAAAATTTGCTTCGAAAACGTAATTGGCTATCCAGGGAAATACACTTCTCCTTCACATCTTTTAAAAATAAATCACTATTTATTTTTAAACAAATTTACCCATTCGTTTAATAAATTCCCGCCGTGAATTTATTCTTCCAAATATCCACTAATATTTTACTTTACTTTTATAAACCCAGTTTATAAATTTCATAGTCACATTCTCCTTTAAATTTCCAATTTCAAACACTTAAATAAATTTCCAAATTGATTTCCAATTTACTCTATTTTGAAATAAATTCCTTTACCTACTCATTTATTGACTTCAGATTTTTATTCCTTAATTATGAGTTAAAATCTTTTAATTGAAAACACCAATTTCAGATTTCCCCAAATTTCTTCTTTATCCTTTCAAATAAATTCAAACCTTGAATTTCAAACTAAATTCTTTATTTCTTGAAATTATATCACTTGAGTTAAAAAATAAAATCACTTATTTCCATTTATTCAAAATCTCATTTCCTGCACTTGGAACTTCATTTATCAGAATTCAAAAAATCACTTTTATTTCTTTTCTAGTTCATTTTTAATTTATTCAAACTTCTATGATTATTTTACTCAAAATTCACCCTTTTATTTTCATTTCAGAAATCCCATTTCTATAGATTTAGATTACTCAGTTCACTGAAATATTTTAAATCAACCATAGTATCCAACATTTTCAATTATCAATATAATTCATCACAGGATAGCAAATAATTATAACATAGAATATTTTAACGAATCTAAATATTTTGAGGAATCCAGTTGGATCCCTCCAACCTGTTTCCCTGCATCCACATATGTTAGCACAATTAAATACCAATTCCACTTCAAGGTGGAATATCGCGGTATATAGCATTTAAATAATATCACCCGCTATTATGCGGGGCATAGGGTCACATCCGCTATATAATGCGGGAAATCAATCTCTCCAATATACTATATACTACTACATATAATATAGCACATCAAATCTATTCAATCGTTTAACCAATTATTTAAATTTAACCATTCAAATTTAAATAAAATCAGATGAGTGAGATTAACTCACCTTTATATTATTAGCATCCCATTCCCAATCCAGCCTGCTTTCTTCTCAATTTTAACCTTGTATAAATATTAAATGCTTTAAAAATATTCGAACTGATTGGACACATTAATTCTCAGGGATTTAACTAAAAATCATTTAATTTAAAACTAAATTCCTTTTTAATAAATTTTGTTAACTAAGAATTTAATTAAACCATTTTCCTTTAAAAATCTTTTAGTAACTAAAAAAAAATTAAATAAGTTAATTTCAAACAAGCTAACCACTATAAAACATTATTCTAAAATAATCAGTAGGTTCGAAAATATGTATATGTATTTTTGATTTTTACTTTCCATTTCAAACTGCATATACATTGTGAAAAATCTGTAGAGATACCCAACTCTAATTTTATATAAACTCAACATTCAAAATTTCTATATTTTATTTCTCTTTTTTTTCAAATCTTTCTGCACAAAAAAATATTTCTCTGATTAAAAAGAGTTTCCTACTTAAACTTGTTTATTTATTATATTTTCTTCGGCCTACAAATGCATCTATATATATATATAATTAAAACTAGGATGGATTTTACATTTTACTACAAATTCTTTCTACTTTCACTTATATTTTCATATATGTATTATTTTAAATAAATAAAAATTGAAAGAACTAACATGTAAACCTCACCGCTAACTCTTCCAGAACACTAACTCGAGCTTCCCCCCACAGTCGCGCCATCACCGCTCTCGAGCTTCACCAGCCCCCTCCCTGAACCTGAGATCGTGTTCGACCTACGATGCAGCCCTCTTGCCAATGCCTTGCCCTTCGCGAGCTTGCTCGATCGCCGCGGAACTCTCGAGTCTCCCCTAGCACCACCGCCGTCTTCGCTCGCAACTACTTCCTCCCTCCAATCGCCCGGCATCCTACTTAGCTCGCGACGCCGCGCCTGACTTCCCTCACCTCGAGATTGCGATTTTCAATCGCGAGCCTTATTTTTTTATTTTGGTTTGCGCGACTTCGACAGGAAGAAGAAGGAAATATGTAAATCAAGCTCGGCCATTATCTTTGTTGATTTGCTTAAGAAGATGATTTCGTGTTTTCTTTTGACTGAGAGAAAGGAAGTAGGCGTGATTTGAAATAAAGGGAATGGACACGATTTAAAAGATGAAAGGGTATCCTTCGTTGTGTCGTGTAGGGTAAGCTATTGTGATTTGCAGAGGAGACCAAAAAGTTTTGATGTGCTATAAATTCAGCTGAAGTTGACAAGGATAAAAATAAATATTTTAAATTTTAAATTCAAATTATCTCGATAAATGCAACTTAAAATTTCGAATCCCTATCGAGGTGTGCCGTTAGGCGTCCATAATGTTATACCCCTATTTCGAATGCAATGGAAAAGTTTCGAATCTTAAACCGATCGTATGGAGAAGATAGCTTTTTGAACCCAGTTATAATATTAAATCTCGATTTAATTTTCAGCGCGTTTACTTATCATACGACCAAACGATCACTCCAAACACTACGAAAATTGAAATCCGATAGTAATACAATATTACGGATCAAATGAAACTAGTTTCGTTGAAATCCGAGATTGTGCCTCGGAAGGCTATTTTTAAATATCAACTTAAACGATATAATTTCAAAACTTAACAAATCACTAATAAATTCAATTTTAACACTTTACTATCTTCAGTACTATCAGTATACATTTTACAAGTCTTTGAAATAATTTTATTCAGCTTAAATCCAAGATTTACCACTTAAATCAATTTCAAATGATTTAATTTAATAATTAAATTATCTAATAAATAGTGATATTCGAATTCAAGTTAGAAACTAACTATGAAATATTTAAAATCAATTAAATATTTATATTTCAAACAACCAAAAATTCCGGGTCATCACACCTATCGAATGACTTTGCACTGAGTTGCCCGGTATAGAGACCTCCATATGTGATGGGGAGTCCGATCCGGATTATGGATACCCAGATTGCAAGGGCTTCTTTGGAAGTGCCTTCGGCCCTGTTCGAACCCGTAACAGACTTGTATGGTTGTATGTCTGACATTACACTTTGAGATATAAAGCTAATTTCTTTCAAATACATTTCTGTTGGTGGCGAAGAATTTATTCTCTTAGCTTAACATCCTTCTCTGAGACGTACGAGCTCAGAGGTTATGTAGTTGATGGTTATTAGTGATACACTCCCAACTTGGTAGTGTGGCATGCTGAGTGCTGCTGATCATGTGTTGATCGATGCATAGCTTTTGTGAAAAGCGTAGTTTTGTGGATGAGACTTCGTCGAACCTCACAACCTGGTTATGGTCGAAACAGGAATCGTTGCAGCAATGTTATTTGGGGGTAGCGCCCCCTAAGGGTATGTCCATTTTCTTCTGGATTAGAAGTGGTATCATGGTATGGAGCCTAGATAATTAACTTTCGTGGTTGCTGCAAATTTACTACTTTGTGGTTGTTGGTTGAGAGGCGCCTCGGATAAAGGTCGGTAACGACCGGGAGATGGCATACTCGTTTCAGTAGTTACCTAGTTAAAGAGGTAACCCAGCCTTGTGCTGGTAGAGATCCGGTAAGGTTTCCGGGGTAGTCCCTCTAGAGGCGTGCCCATTCGGTGTAGGAAGTTCCTTTGCTTGACTGTTGTTGGAAATCCAATCATTCAATATGAGCCCTTTATGGTTTTAGCTGTAGAACCTGCCATTTAACATGGTAGCTATAGTAAGCATGCTATAATGGTACATATGCTGGCTAAGATTAATATTATACTTTCGAAATGTTTTCTACACTATGCACTAATAATAATATCAAAGAATTTTCCCGTATCAAGCATGTTTGACTATCATAAGAAGAAATCTCCTCCAATTCTACGATTGCATTGTGTGTGTGGCGTGAGGTCTTATGGTAATTTCATTTTCCAAAAGCATATAGGATTTTATATAAACTATTTTTGTACAAACAAAAGTTTTGTTTACTCATACCAGTCCCATGATTGATCCAGAGTCTATTGTTTCCTTCTTAAACTCTAGATGCCCATAATTTTCCACACAGGCAGCCTAGAAGTAGGTTATCCGTGTTTTGGAAGCTAGCTTTGATTTGGAAGTCTTTTGAAGCTATCGGATTTTGGAAAGATTTTTGATTTTGAAATCTTTCGAAGTACTTAGAGTTTTTGAAGGCCTTATCGAAGTTGAAGTATGTTGGAAACTTTTTAAAGTCTCTATTGTTGTTCCGCTGTGGTGTTACCGTTTTGCCGTTATATCATATGTGTGGCACCCAATTGTTGGTAATCGATGTTTGTAATTAATATTGTATCAAAGTTGTATGTGTGTTGTGATCAATGTAATTCATTTTGTTTCCGCTGTTTATATTCAACTAATGTTGTTATAAGCTCCGTCCAAACTGGACTTTAACGTTTGAGTCTCCGACAGTCGAATACAAGTGAGGTATTTGATGTCGTTTTTTGAACACTGGATTTTGGGTAGTGAAAAGAAGTTGATTTTATTCGAAAGAAATTGAAAACGGCTCAAAGTCGTCAGAAGAGTTATTACGACCATAAGAGAATAACTTTAGAATTCCAGGTTGGAGATTCTGTATTCCCAAAAGCGTCTCCAATGCGTGGAGCACTGAGGTTTAGGAAGACAGGTAAACTGGCACCGCGGTATATTGGTTCTTTTCCTATATTGGAAAGGATCGATCCTTTAGCATATCGAGTGCAGCTACCCAGCTGGTTATCTGGTGTACACAATGTGTTTCACGTTTCACGTCTTCGAAAATATGTGCACGACCCAAATAGTATTATTGAAGAAGCCACTCAGCAGGATTTGGGGATCACCCAAATCTGGCAGTTAAAAGAGATCTTTTGAAAATGATTGATCGTGATGAAAAGCGGCTAAGGAATAACATTGTGAAACTAGTTAAAGTACAATGGAGTGGTGATCCAAATGATTGTACTTGGGAAACAGAGGATAGCATGCAGAAGTGTTATCCCAAATGCAGAGTAGATATTCCGACTTGATTGGTAAGCCATTTCTCTATCTTTTTATGTATTTTTTGTGTCTCTCTCTCCCTCTTTCAAATTTCGAGGATAAAATTTTCTTGAGGGGGAATCTGTAACGATCTCGTTTTTAAATCAAATTTAAATTAGTAATTGATATGAATTTTGGAATTTATTTTGGAGATTAATTTGAATTTAATATGTATTTTTCAAAAAATAAATTAAATAGGAGTTGATTTATATATATATATATATATATATATATATATATATATTTATGAATAGATTATAATTTGAATTTGAATTTTAAATTCAAAATATAAAATATTTTGAAAATATTTGGATTCAAAATATCAATATATACACATGATTTTTCATTAGTATAAAATTGTTTTAAAACATTTTCTTTTAAAATTGCATGAATATAACGAAGGAAATGTGATTATATAAATAGAAAATGCCATTTAGAATAATATACATAAATGTGTTCATAAAATAAGAAGTATAATATAAAAAAAATGTATAAACATTTTCTCATGCGAGAAAATTTACAAATGTTAATATTTAACATATCAACTAACAAGTGTAACATTACAATATGAAAACTTACAAGTGTTAAGATTTAAATTATGAAAATGAACAAGTGTCATTTTGTTTTAGTTTTGAGGGAAATTGATAAAAAAAAATAGAAAACAAGATTATATAAGCTATTTCATTTCCTCTCTCAATTTTTTTATTCTTCAGTTCCAAAAATTTGAAGCCTGAGAAAAAATCAAAACCTAAACTAGATCAAAGAAAAATAGAAACCTGTAAAACAATTAAAATCTGAGAAACAAAGAAATCAAGGAAAGAAACTCAAAAGAAATCAAAAGAAAGTTTCAAACCAGAAAAACAAATTTAACAAAGTAAAGGTTATCTTCAACAACAACTTGAATCAAACATTCCAAAATTAAAAACAAAGTCAAGAATCTAGTTTCCAAACAATCAACTTCCAGTTCCCAGTTTTCAAAAGCAAATACATTTTCCAAGTTTTAAAAAGTTCTCTGTTTTCAAAAAGCTCCAGGTGAGTAAACTTTTTAAATCTAGATTCCACTTGTTATTTGAATCATGTCTTGAAATAAAAATTGTAAAGTACTTACATGCATACAAAGATGTGTACATGTGTGTGCTAAGATGATTATGCATGCTAGAGGCATGAACCCTCTGTTCTAGGTATAGGAATTCAAATACCTATTCAGAATTTGATTACTGTTTCCCTGGGTCTTGTTAAACATTAGAATTTAAACAAAAGTTGTTTGTTTAAACATGATTTAAGTTTTACAAATAAATTTAAGCAAAATAAAACAAAACACCTTTTGGAAATTTGAAAATACAGAAAAACCAAATATAAGTTGAAAATCCAACCATAATGATCTCTGATTTAAAATATGTCAATTGAAAGGTTTTTCCAAATAGTGATTTTTGAAAGTTAAATCATAATTTTTAAGCAAGCATTCACTGAGAAATGCAAGGATGAACAGATTCAAGTTTTTTAATGATTTCTGGTGATCGGCGACATAGTTCGTCTCACGATCATAGCTGAAGCTAGCATGGTAGTCAAGGTTCATCATAAAATTATTGAACGAATTTATAAATCATCGCGGTGGCTAAATTTTGACGATTTAGGGTTTAAGCTTATAGTTTGGTATTGGTCGGAATTCGACCAACTGCAAGGTCAACGTTCATCGGACTAGACCAGGACAATTGGTGGCGGTGCGTGGTTGATAAGAGGAGCTCTGGACGAGGGTGTGTGGACTCTGGTGGTCTGTGTCGTCGACACGAGGAGGATAGGTTGGTCGAACTTTTGTTCCAGGTTGAGTCAGATTGCTCTTTTGAAAGTTCATTGTCGTTTTGGTATTCTGGGTGGTCTGGAGGTTAGGTCGGGTTGTCGTTGACTCGATGATGCCCGGAGCTTCGACCGAAGGTGGCTGTTCCATCTGTGCATGTGCATGAGGCCTAGGTTATATCAGGTAGCTTTGTAGAGGAAGGAGGGGTGGATGTCTCGAAGTGGTCTTCGGGATGTTTGTATGCTGGCTTGTGTTTAGAGTCGAGTGTTTACAAGTTAGTAAAGGATACAAAAAAAGAATAAAACAAAATCTAGGTTTGAAAATAAAGTATGGGTGTTTTGGGGGAACTCGAAGTAAACAGGCGATTTCCTCGGGGAACATTCGGGGTTGACTCGAGTATTAGCATTTCCAGTTTTAAAACTTTAACAATTTAAGCCAATTAACTTTCTAAACCTATTCTTCTTAAAATGTAGATTGTTTGTTAAATTGCAATATGTAGTTAAAGATTTTGAAAGTAATATATTTTAAATTAATTGAGCTTAAGGTGTTTTAAACTTATATTTTTTAAAAGAGTTTATTTTAAATAATAACTTAATCAAGTAATTTAGGAGTTAATCAAATGTGTTTTAATTTGTTAACTTAAAAGTTAAGTTAATTTATATTGTTAATGATAACTAATTAATTAATGATTTATAATTACTAAATAATTAAAGAATGATTTATTAAAGGTTAATTAATTATTAAATAAAGATAAATTAATTTATAATTAAGGATTAATTAATTAAGGTCATTAATTAAAGAATAATTATTTAATGAAGGTGATTAATAATTAAGGATAATATATCATTGATTAAAGATAATTAATAAAAGTAATTATGTGATTAATTAGTTATAATTACGCAATTAATCCATCTTAATTATAGATGATCAATTATTGTCGAATGCTTTGTATTGATTGATATCCTTGATATGTGATTGTGATACTATGTGATATAAATTGATTTGTGCTGAGCTGTGATATCTGTGATGAATATATTACTGTGTGAATGTGAAAACCCCGGCCATAAAACGGCACTTGAATTTCGATGCGATAGGGAGTCGGATTTTGGATTGGTTATCCGAAAACCACATCGAATATTAATGATGAATTTTGTGGTTGATATATTCACGTGTTTTTGAACTAAGCGCTCACTATTCGGTTTAGCCGGGGGATGACTTTGTGTTATATAACCCATTTCGAATAGTGATACGACAGAATGGATAGCACTTGAAGACAGTGGTGAAGATCGAGTGTCTTCGGGAACGGTAGGATAACCTATTGAATGACTCTGCACTGAGTTGCTCCGGTATAGAGATCTCCATATGTGATGGGGAGTCTGATCAGGATTGTGGATACCTGGATTTTAAAGGCCTCTTTGGAAGTGCCTTTGGCTCTGTTCGAACTCGAAACAGACTTGTATGGTTGTATGTCTGACATTACATTTTGAGATATAAAGCTGATTTCTTTCAAATACATTTCTATTGGTGGCAGAGAATTTATTCTCTTAGCTTAACACCCTTCTCTGAGATGTACGAGCTCAGAGGTTATGTAGTTGATGGTTATTAGTGATATACTCCTAACTTGGTAGAGTGGCATGCTGAGTGTTGTTGATCGTGTGTCGTTCGAAGCATGGCTTTTATGAAAAGCGTATGGACGAGACTTCGTTGAACTTCACAACACGATTATGGTCGAAACAGGAATCGTTGCACTAAGGTTCTTTGGGGGTAGCGCCCTCTGAGGGTACGTCCATTTTCTTCTGGATTAGAAGTAGTATCATGGTATGGAGCCCAGATACTTAACTCATTTGGTTGCTTCAAACTTATTGCTTTATGATTGTTGGTTGAGAGGCGCCTCGGATAAAGGTCGGTAACGACCGGGAGATGGCATACTCGTGTCAGTAGTTACCTAGTTGCAGAGGTAACCTGGCCTTGTGTTGGCAAAGATCCGGTTAGGTTCTCGGGGTCATCCCTCTAGAGGCGTACCCATTTAGTGTAGGAAGTTCCTTCGCCTGACCATTGTTGGAAATCCAATCATTCAATACGAGCCCTTTACGGTTTTAGTTGTAGAACCTACCATTTAACGTGGTAGTTATAGTAGGCATACTATAATATTACGTATGCTGGCTAAGATCAATATTATACTTTCGAAATGTTTTCTACACTATGCACTAATAATATTATCAAAGAGTTTTCTCGTATCAAGCATGTTTGACTATCATAAGAAGAAATCTCCTCTAATTCTGCGATTGCATCGTGTGTGTGGTGGGAGATCTTATGAAAGTTTCATTTTCCAAAAGCATATCGTATTTCTTTAATAAATTGTTTTTGTACAAACAACAGTTTTGTTTACTCATACCAGTCCCATGAATGACGCAGAGTTTATTGTTCCCTTCCTAAACTCTAGGTGCCCATAATTTTCCACACGGACAGCCTAGAAGAAGGTTATCCGTGTTTTGGAAGCTAGCTTGGATTTGGAAGCCTTTTGGAAGTTATCGAATTTTGAAATGCTTTTGGGTTTGGAAATCTTTCAAAGTACTTGGAGTTTTTAATGGCCTTATCGAAGTTAAAGTACATTGGAAACTTTTTAAACTCTCTGTTGTCGTTCCGCTATGGTGTTATCGTTTTATTGTTGTATCATATGTGTAGCACCCCGTTGTTGGTAATCGATGTTTGTAATGAATATTGTATCAAAGTTGTATTTGTGTTGTGATCAATGTAATTCATTTTGTTTCCCCTGTTTATATTCATCTAATGTTGTTATAAGCTCCATTCGAACTGGAGTTCAACATTTGAATCTACGGCAGTCGAATACGAGTGAGGTATTTGATGTCGATTTTTGAACGCTGGATTTCGGGTCATGACATTACTTCATATACATACCAACCTGAATATATATTTTTCTAACCTATATATACATATATATTAAATTTAAATCTAATTGGAAAAATAAGATTCGAACCTCACTGCCAAACCTAACTCGAGAAGTACCCAACCAGGCTGCTGCTACCCATGAGATAACCCCGACCATGCCTCCCCGATGCACGTGAATGCCTCCGACGAATTCGCCAAAGCCACACTCACCGAATTCAACTTCGACCCTTCAGGAACCCTATCTCGACCTCCTAACTTCCCTCGAACATAATGCGACCACCTCGGTCACCGTAATGATGCGCCCAACGTCAAGATCCCCAGCTGCCCCATGCCATCACAACTACACTACTCGCGATTCGAAGCCACCCCCGATCGACTTCCCACCGTCTCCATCAAACCCTTCGGCCACTCAAATGGAACACCCAAAACACTAACGAAGCCCTAATCCGCATCGCAACTAGTTACAAGCTCGCGGTTTTATCTCTTCTGCCATTTTCTTTTTTATTGTCTTTTGTGGAACGAATTGATTTCGATTGAGGCCGGATTTATTAATAGAGAAAAGGGAATTCGCGTTCTATAAGGAGTTGGCCGTGAATGTTTTTTTTAAACATGATTTTACTGAATTCAATTGAAGAAGAGGGGGAAGAACGAGATTAAATGTGAGAATATTTTTTGTTTACGGCCATATTATTATCTCCTCTATAGATCTATGTGCTCTTGAAAGAAAATGGGAGACAAGATTAGATAATGGCGTTCTCGAGTCAACAAGCAATAGTAGTTTGAAATGGAAAAGAAAGATCTGATGTGAAGTAAATGCAGCTGGGACTTGACCAATATATAGAATATATTTTTAATTAAATTCAAATTATCACGATAAATGCAACTTACAATCTTGAATCCCTACTGAGGCATGCCTCTAGGTGTTTATAATGTTATACCCATATTTCGAACGCAATGGAAAAGGTTCTGAGTCCTAATTCGATCGTATGGAGAAGATAGCTTTTTGGACCCAGATTTTATATTAAATTTCCGATATAAATTCAAGCGTGTTTATCAACCGTACGATCACACGACAACTCTAAATACTATAAAATTTGAAATCCAATAATAATACACTATTATGGATCCAATGGAACCGGTTTCTTTGAATTCGGAGACTGTGCCTCGGAAGGCTATTTTTTTGAAGAAATGGGTGTGTAGCGCATTGCTACACAGCCGATTAAATAAATTATATTATAGGAAATATGGGTCATAGCCGATCAACAAGCCTGATCGGCAGCCAGTAGGAGTGATCATCTATAGAACAAAACCCAAAATGGACCATTGTAGCGAGTTATATATACAGTAATAGAAATAGAGTTCTAGTAAAAAAGGTCAAAGTGAGGGTCTAGTTAATCACGGGCTAGATAAAAGGCCCTGTGAATGCAACAAAAGGATCCACAAAGTGCATCGGAAGGCAATTTTTAAACGTCAATTTAAACTGTATATTTTTAAAACTGAACAAAACACTTTCAAACTCAAATTTAAAACTTATATTATCTCCAGTATTATAAATATAAATTTTCTAAGCCTTTGAAATATTTTTATCCAGCTTAAAAACCAAGATTCCCTATTCTATCCAATTTCCAATAAATATATTAAATAATTTAATTGCCAAATAAACAGTATCCTACGTATTTATTCCAATTGATTATTAGCTATATCAATCTCCCTTTTATTCACATTTATTTGATTTCTATCCACTTATTCACAATTTTCCCATTTCACAACTTCCAGTTAAATTCTTCATTCAATTATTCACTTATTATATTTTCCCAAAACCAAACTTATTTAAGAATTTCACCTTTCATTTCTCAAGTTCAATATAAGTATTTTATATACTTCTTATATTTATTTCACTTCATCACTTAAGATTTATATCCATTTTATTCAATTTCCATTTGAATTCACTTTACCTTTCATTTTTAAATATTGAATTCTATTCATCTTATCTCAAACCATTTTTTAATTCCGATCTATTGTTATTTTTAGTCCACTTCGTATTAATTCTATGACTTCACTTTGCTTTGCACAATTTAAATTTAATATCATTCCAATATTCAACTTCCAGTTCATTTGCTTACTCATTTAAATCAATTAGTTTACTTACTAATTTTATTTTCAATCCTTTGTTTTATTTAGTCCAATCTTGACTAACTCCCATTTCACACAATTCAAATTAATTCCCAATATTCAGTTTCAGTTCCATTTACTTACAAATAAAAATTCATTTGTTTAACAAATTTATTTTCAACTAAATAGATTTTTATTTCAATGCCATTTCATTTAGTCTACTTAGACCTACTTCTCAAATTCACTTTTACTTATCTTGATTCGGTTACATTCCAATTCAATCCAAATTTTAAACTTTTATAAGTTTTCCAACTTATTTACATTCCATAAACATTTTAAATAAGATTCCAGAGTCCTTTAAACAATTACTCAACATTTCAAAATAATTTTTGAAAACAATTATATACATAATTTATTTGCATATCAAATTATCTTTTGAATTTTAAAACCAAACACAGTTTTGCAAATAACTTCAATTTAAAACATTTTGGTAGCAATTCGCTCTTTGAAACTCGAAAATGAACACCGATGATGTCATGATCATCATCAAAGTTATTTTCTAGTGATTGAAAAGAGTTCAGTGCTTTTATCTCTTTATAAACTCTTTTCAAATATTTTTAAATTCCAAATATCACGATATTTAAAATCCAATTCAAAAATATTTTTGAAATAATATCACTATTACTTCTCCAAAACCTTTGAAAACCATTTCCAAACCCAAAGGAATTAAAACTTCTCCGAAAATTTCGAATTTTAAATTCTACCAACCTATATTCAAACATTACTCTGGAATTTTATCTTTTTTCAATTATAAATCATATTTATAATTCACATTTACAAATCCCATTCTGTTATATAAATTATTCCTTAACTTTTGTTACAAAGTTATTTTCTTATTTTCAATTTTCACACAACAATGATAATATTTTAGTATTATCATTTCCTAGCAACCAAGCAACCATATACTGCATTAATTTACAAAAATTATTTCTTCTATATAAAAAAAATAATTTGGGAAAAATTATTTATTTTACCCACTTTTAAAAACAATACTGTGTCGGTTTGCCTAGTTTAAGAGTTTAGAAATCCCTATCGATATAGTTGTCTAGACTGCACCGTCCAGAAGTTATAAACACTCAACCGATAAGTCGACACAATATAAAACAATTTCATATTCACTAGCAAATATGCTCTCATATCTATTAATACACTCAAACTCATTCTAGAGTACTAGGACTCTATTTCTAATGAGTAATCCCCACTAGAGCCAAGGTTCTCGCGTAACCTTCAGCTCTGATACCAAACTGTCACGACCCGATTTTTTGACGTTCGAAAATCGACATCAGTACGTCTACTATATTAAATGTCGAACAATCAAATGCCGGAAAACTAGATCGTATGGAAAAGAAGAAGGAGGTCGAAGAAGAAATAGAAAACAATATCAGAATCTCACCATCGCAGTGGAACAATATATAATAGATAAATGAAAGAATCTTTTTTACAAAAAGAACTGTATCTGTTATATACATTACACCATCAGTGTACAACAAAATTCATAGCACACAACTGGATAGTTATCATAACCTATCCTCACAAAGCTGACTATGCAATTTACCATACACAGCGGAATATGCATCAAACACGTGTGATACGTCTTGCCATCCAGCTCGTCTCCTGAGCTCCATGGCGTCCTTTCCTATATCTATGAAACTCGATCTGACCGGAGCAGTATAGAGAAATAACACCTAGTCAATATGGAAAAATAGCGTGAAAAAAATACACTCGATTGGATTATTAATATCCCAAAATCCTTTAAAAATAAAAGGTGTCTCGTAAGACCACGCCATAAATAAACATTTCGAGTTTTTATCTTATGATAACCAAAACATTTCTTATCAAATCCTCTGATATTATAGTAGTGTCTACATACAAATACTTATTCAAATAGATGAAATTGTTACATTCATTAAACTCCAGCATAATAGATATACAAACAAGTCCGAAGACACTTATTGGAGATTGGGTTTCCATCAATGGTAGGGCTACTGGGTTACCGTCCGTCACAATACCTGATCTAGATCAGAGTACCAAGGATCCCCCTTGATCCCCTGCAACAAATGGCCGAAGCTAACCCTTACTAGATAGCCCGAATAAGGTCAACCCACGGTTGGGATCAGCAACCGCCCACACAATCGAATAAAACGGAACATCTAGATAGGGATGACCATACCCTAATTGGTTGCTAACCACTTAGCCTTTCTGCACCTCCCCTGTTTTAGCTATTCCTGGTTAATGAGGCTCGATGCTATGCGTTACCTTTTTAGCACACATACACTTAGAATGCTCATCGTTCCCCTAATGATGTTCTGATAACATTCGTCCATACCAGTCTGTTCTCGGTCCAAACGGAACCGAAGGCACTAATCCTACTACATCCATTTTGGAGTCACCCTTAGGATTAGTAGCGATTGGCCCTTGCACTTCACTGCTTCATCTTCGACTCCAAACTCTTGTTTTCCTTACAAAAATGTTCAAATAGGATCGAAGTGGTTTTCGAAAAATTAATCCCGATCCCGGTCTCTTCGAAACGATCAGCGCATTGGCCAATATTGATAGTCGGTTATTTAACTATCGTATAACATCCACAATGAACCATCGGGCCTTAATAGTTTCCCAATTTATTATTTTCAAATAATCTTTGCAGGATGTTTATCTACACTTCAACCCTTTGAAAATAGTTTTCAAATCATTTTTTCTCTCGCGAAATGAATTTCCACCCAATTATTTTATTTCCACTGAAAACCACCTAATCTTAATACTATAGATTTTTAAATAATTTAAAACACTTTATCCAAAATATATACTCTAAAACATTTTAAAATAAAATCTGTTTAAAACACTTTATTTAAAATACTAGTTATGAAATTTTATAATAATTTTTCATGTAAAACTTAAGCCAAAACAAATTTTAAAATAAAAGTATTAGATAGAGTATAAATATTTAATAACCATCTTTTAAATCAAATACTAGTTAAACCTTTAAAATAATTTACTTATATAATTAACTTAGTAAATATTTACTTAAATGTTAAAATGATTAAATAAAAAAAAATCTAAAACATTCTTTTTAAATAACTCTAAACTTCCAACTTATATATATAAAAATATCCTTCAAAAATATACTTGGTTTTACAGGGAAATACACTTCAATTTCAGTATAACCCATAAAATCCTTTATAAATCTTGCTCGATTTATCCCAATTTAATTTACGTCCCAATCCCGTAAATTCCTTTCAACACTTTAAAAATAAAACCTCTTTTATTTTTAAAACACATTTCCATCTCCTTATAATCAGTTCCAAAAATATATACTTAAATTATTTACATTAAGGCTACTAAATTACTTAAATAAAAATAATACTTAAGAAATTTATAAGAGTTTCTGAGTAAAGCTTAAACCAAAATTTCTTTTTAAAAATAAGTTGTTATATCAAATATTTATGTTAAAATTCCTTTTTAAAAATCATAATACTAATTTACCTTTAAAAAAATTAACTACCATAATCAACTTAAATGAATATTTACTTTTCACTTAAAAATTATTAAAATAATAAATTTTCTAAAACATTCTAAAAAAACATTTTTAAACTTCTAGCTTATACTTTGAAATCTTTTCTTAGAAAATATACTTAGTTTTCCAGGAAAAATATACTTTACAACTTTTAAAAATAAAATCATCTTTTAATTTTAAAATGAATTGCACCATTTCTTATAAATCCTACCGAAATCTATACTTTCAAATTTATCCACTGATAAATATTCCACTTCATTTATAAACCAGTTTACAATTTCCATTTCTCATTTTCCTTTAATCACGGTTTCCAAAACACTAAATCGATTTCAAACCGATTTCTTGGTTTTAAATTCCCTTTAAAATTTATTACTCGATTTATCAATTCCCAATAATTATTTACTTAAGAATTTTCTTTTCATTTCCTTTAAAAATCCAAACTTTATATATATTTTTCAATATCTCAAAACTCCCGTATATATTCAGCCAAGCATAACATTCAATAATTTCAAACCCCAATATAATCAATATAATCTATCACAAATCATCAAATAAATCGCATCGCTGAATATAAAATAAATTCAACGTTTTGAGGAATCTAGTTGGATTCTTCCAACCAGATTCCCTGCATCCACAGGTGTTAGCACAATATAAAGTACCAATCCTACTTCGAGGGGGATATCGCGGTAAAAAAGAGTCATCCGCTATTATGCCAGGCGCATAGTGTCTCATCCGCTATATAATGAGGGAATCCATCACTCCAATATATATAGTCACACACACACTATTATATATAATATCACGTCCAGTCAATTCAATCATTCAACCAATAATTTAGATTTAACTATAGAAATTTAAATCGTAATCCAAATGATTGAGATGAACTCACCTTTGATTTTTTTTGTAACCCAATCCAAATTATTTCTTCATAATTCGGACCTTGTAAAACATTATACAGTTTATTAATATTTGGACTAGTCGAATAGTAAATTACCATTTGATAATTAATTAACTAACAATTTAATTAAACAAATTTCCTTTAATAAATAATTTTTAGTAACTAAAACAATTAGATGAACCAGTTAAACAAATTAATTACCTCAATACATTGTTTAAAATAAATTAGTAAATTTATAATGTATATATGTACACTTATTTTCCTTCTGAATTACACATACATACTTATAAACAAAACCTGTATAGATTTTAAAAGTCTAATTTTATATACACTCTTCGACATTTAAAATTTCCCTTTCAAAATCATATCCATATAAAATTTCTATTTAACTATATATACACACACACACACTTTTTTAATTAAAACCTGACCTTACTGCATATACATACCAATCTGAATATATATTTTTTCTAACCTATATATACATATATATTAAATTTAAATCTAATTGGAAAAATAAGATTCGAACCTCACCGTCAAACCTAGCTTGAGAACGACACATCTAGGCTGTTGCCACCCACGTGATATCCCGACCATGCCTCCCCGACGCATGCGAATGCCTCTGACGAACTCGCCAAAGCCTCACTCACCGAATTCAAATTCGACCCTTTAGGAACCCTATCTCGACGTCCTAACTTCCCTCGAACACAATGCACCACTTCGATCACCGTTAAGCTACACCTAATGTCTAGATCCCCAGCTGCCACATGCCATCATAACTACACTTCTCACGATTCGAAGCCACCCCAGATCGACTTCCCACCGTCTCCATAAAACCCTTCGGACACTCAAATGGAACACCCAGAACACTACCAAAGCCCTAATCCTCCTTGCAACTAGTTACAAGCTCGCGATTTTATCTCCTATACCATTTTTATTTTTATTTTTTTACTTTGTGGAATGAATTAATTTCGATTGAGGCCGGATTTATTAATAGATTTAGGGGAATTCGTGTTCCATAAGGAGTTGGCAGCGAATTTTTTTTAAACCTTGATTTAACTGAAGTCAATTGAAGAAGAGGGGGAAGAACGAGATTAAATGTAAGAATATTTTTTGTTTACGGCCATATTATTATCTCTTCTATAGATCTACGTGCTATTAAAAGAAAATGGGAGACAAGATTAGATACTAGAGTGCTCGAGTCAATAAGTAACAGTAATTTGAAATGGAAAGGAAATATCTGATGTGAAGTAAATGCAGCTGGGAATTGACCAATATATAGAATATATTTTTAATTAAATTCAAATCATCACGATTAATGCAACTTACAATCTCGAATCCCTATCGAGATGTGCCGCTAGGCATTTATAATGTTATACCCATATTTCGAACAAAATGGAAAATGTTTCGAGTCCTAATTCGATCGTATGGAGAAGATAGCTTTTTGGACCAAGTTTTTATATTAAATTTCCGATATAAATTCCAGCACATCTATCAACCGTATGATCACATGACAACACCAAATATTACGAAATTTGAAATTCGATAATAATACACTATTACGGATCCAATGGAACTAGTTTCGTTGAATTCCGATACTGTGCCTCGGAAAGCTATTTTTAAACGTCAATTTAAACTATATATTTTAAAACTGAACAAAATACTTTCAAACTCAAATTTAAAACAAATATTATCTGCAGTATTATAAATATAAATTTTCCAAGCCGTTGAAATATTTTTTACCCAGCTTAAAAACCAAGATTCACTATTCTAACCAATTTCCAATAATTAAATTAAATAATTTAATTGCCAAATAAATAGTGATATTTGAAATTCAAGTTAAACTAACTTTCAAATATTTAAAATCAATTAAATATTCCAATTTAAAAATATCCAAAAATTCTAGGTCGTCACAGGTGGTCAACTGCTTGGCAATAAAATTTGCTTCTAACGACTAGTGTTTGAAGCTATGTTTTATTGAATTGTATGCTCTAGATTTATCCATTTCTTACCTACTTCCATCCTATGATTCTGGTG
Organism: Allium cepa; assembly: GCA_030765085.1. Lineage (NCBI taxonomy): Eukaryota > Viridiplantae > Streptophyta > Magnoliopsida > Asparagales > Amaryllidaceae > Allium > Allium cepa. Next base: position 179,797,826 of record CM060946.1, read on the forward strand.
TGTTTTCAACCCCTATAAATAGAATTTTTATCCTCTCTACTCTATATTCATAAATTCTAGGGAATACGGCGAAATTCTGCCATTGCTATCTCTCTTATAAGATTCAGAAACTCCTTAGAGAACTTAGGTAAGAAAACTTATTTCTTTTTTGTTTCTTCTTTCCCCAATCTATTCGTATCATATTCTTCTCTAATGAGTATACACACCTTTTCCCTATTGGGTGTGTGTTTATATATCAAAAGATAGATTTTAGAAGAGATCAAAAGGCTAAAAACCCATTTAAATGAAGCTTAGGCTAATATGTGAATGAAAACCTTAGTATTTCTTTTCAGCAGTTGTTTAATGTATTTCTTTTTGGATTTGAATATGCCTTAGGGATTTTTGGATTTCAAAAACATGATAGAAAAAATCCCCTAAATTCCATTTGATTTTAAGATGTCAATTCTCTATTGAGATTCTCAAATATTTACATTAATTTAATGAAATTTGTTTAGTTTATACAATGTTTGATAATTTCATAGTTTATTCCACTTCTCCTTCTTCTTTAGGCCAAATTGTGATTCTTCAATAAAATAAGAGGTTTAGATTACAAATTCTTTTCGTTGTTTACACCACTTATTCTTATCTATTTGTTTTTAAAAGAGAAGTTGAATAGAATATAAGGTTTAGATTGCAATTCTTATTGTTAGGATATTCCATTGAATTGGTGTAATAGATTAAGTTTCTATTTTATTTACAAGTCTGTTATTGTAGGTTTGGTTACGAGTATTTATTCGCTATTTTGGATATTAGGATCCTACAAAATCTTGGGAATTTGAAGAAAAAGTACTTGTAATAATATTTGGTTAGGAAATTTACATTTAACGCTAGTTTAGAGCGTAAAATCCATGCATTTAGAACTTATTGGGTGCGAATATTTACTGATCTCTGTCTGCGTAATTAACGTATAATTATTGTGTATATAGCATAGTTAATTAGGCATTTATTTACATTTGTTTCCCTCATTAGGAAGGTAATTGATTGTTAGATGAAAATAAGAGGAAGCTCTTATATAGCATAATTATTATTTTATGCATAACAAAGAAGATTCCTTATAAGGCCTTATTTGTGAACGGCCTTATTTATGAACTAGTGAGATAAGTGTATGTGTGTATATATATACAGTAATTGATTTATGGCTATGTCATAGGGATGTGAGGTCAATAGAGTTACATGATGAAGCCTACCCTTCACTTTGAGGCTATCAGTAGTTGTGCACACTTTGATTGATGTGAGATGCCATTATGACAAATATTTGTAATGACGCGAGGTTGGTCCCAAATTCTGTTGGGGAAATCTGTCCAGCTGATCTGGCTACTAGTTCCTATGAATAATCAAACTAATGTGAGACTTCATTAGGAATATAGGCCATAAGACGAAGGGCATGCATTGTGTTCTTGAGGTATTAAGCGGTTAGACCCGCCTCTTTTCTCCAAATAAGTATTAAATGGCCCATGGGACATGTTAGGTGGTATCTCTACAGTACTTCGCTTCTGGAAATAGGTATTAAATAATGGGGTCTGCTTTAATTAAGGTATTAAATGACCAGAGTCTGCCTATTTTCCACATAAATCTATTAAGTGGGCTATGGGATTCCAAATGATGTCAGCTAGATAGTATCATTAAGGAGCATGCCTTGGAAATAGGTATTAGATGATGGGGTCTGCCTTAATTAAGGTATTAAACGACCAGAGTTAGCCAATTTTCCAATAAAAAGTATCAATTTGCTTGGTTACTATCTCTCACATTATTAGTTGTTTATGGCGTATGATTGGGATATGAGATTCTAGAAACCTGCTTCTGGAATGGAAGATATTAAGTGGTTGAACGTGCCTGCTTTCTTTATAAAGAAGTATTAAATGGTTTTATATTGGCAGGTATATTCTTATTTTGAAATATACTGCCTAAGTACTGAAAAGGTAAGACTCAAGGTTTTTATTCCTTAGACACTTGTTTTTCAGACTCCCTCCTTATTACAACATAGGTTAAGGAGGGAGTGATGGCGGTGATGATGCTTAGAGATGGAGAAGCTTAGCTTGTGGCGGTATTTGTTATTATTATTTGCTTTCATGTGCACTCATGTATGTAGAAAATTATTATAGCAGATATTACGTTATGTGTTTTATGGAATTTTATATTGTGGTATTTTTATGGTTTTGAAATAAATCGGTACACTTTGCTATTATATTTTGTTTCATTCGCTGTGAGTTTTGAAAGTTTAGTTATGGCTTTGTAATGTAATTTCTTTTTACTACCAATGGCTTGAATAGATTCATGTTTCGATGGGCCTTTTTTAGGTTGAAATTTAGGTCTGTTCTGAGGTGGGTTATTACAATAATAGTGTCAACAGTGACATATCCATACATGGACAGCTCGTCAAACATAGCAGTGTATTCCAATGCTGACTTTTCACCTTGCTCCAATTCCATAAATTTTATGAGCAAGGCTGATTAGGCTACCTCGGATAATTTTTTTTCCTTAAATCTTCTTCAGAATTTTGCCCAAGTCAATTCCTCTTCTGGTACACCTACGATCATCTCGTTCAACCAAAACAAAGCAGCTCCTTGCAACTATCTAGATGTCAATCGCCTTTCATGCTCATCATTCAAGCCCGAATCAGCAAAAACTCGTTCACAATGCAACAACCAGTTCTCTACTTCAGTAGTATCTTCAGTCCCGAGAAAAGGCTTCCCACCAAGACTTGTATAATCCTGGTTCAGCTTAGCATAGTTATTGCCAACTGCAACCATGGAATTTTCTCCTCCCACATTAGCTACATTTCCTCCAACTGCCCTGCATGTAACGACCCGTATTTTCAACCATTCGCATCCGCACATGTCGGACTTGAATTGTTCAACATACCGCGTTGTAAATAAAATTTGGCAAATCTCAAAATATACAGTAAATAATTAATCACAGAATCACAGACACAGAATCAGAATACTCGCAGCGGAATTTAAAAATACTTAGTGGTTCATGAAGCCACTATAAATAGTCTCAATCAAATAAAAATTACATAGTCTTTAAACCAAATAAAGTTTTAAATCATCAGTAGAGAAATCCAAATGTCCACTAGTCTTGATTTCATAAATTTAGATAAAGAACTGGAAGGGAAGTTTGCCAGCAGCTTGAAAGTGATCTACAGAAATCCTAGCTCCGGGATGAAAACTGAACTGCAACTCAGGCTGACCCAAGCGTAAAATAAAACATAAACACTCGAGTCAGGACATGCATACTTATATAGTGTAAGCTAATTCAAGTGTACTGTAATATAGAGCAAGTAACTTAAAGGATGCTTGGGACCGCCCATCCTCTAAGGATCCGTTAAACTATTTACTATGTAGTATATTGCGCTATTATAATAGTGTCTATTTATAAAATAAACTTACTTTTAAATAGAGTTAAGGCTTTACATTTTCCACCTTAACACATTTATATATTCCCATAGTCTATACAGTACCGTAATCTCCCCCGTACTGGGCGTCGTCAAAGGGCACTCCATAGGTATGGTACAAACCAAAATCGTATAAGGCTCGGTATGGTAGGTGACATGGCACAACTAGGCAATGTCAGGGTAGATATACCAATTGCTACTCGGACCGATGGAAACGCGTAGCCGCATTTACCGCCCACCTCGAACAACACTCCCAAATCAAAGGTGCGCACCAAAACAATCACAAGAGTAATAGAATGGCATACGAAGAAGTGCGTTCGATCAGAGGTGCTACCTCATTAATCCAAGAATCGCTCCTGTTTTAGCCACCTTATGCCAACTCACGGGAGTCGGGTCCACGTATTTACCTTAAAGGAACCATCACCACCATCCTACTTCATTCTGGAATCTCCACCGCGTACACGGTTGGTAAAGTGGTTTTCGGTATCGACAGAGAGTATGCCAGATATCCGATCCCGGTCTCTTTAACAACCAAACGTTATTATAACCCGTGGTTACAACTTTAAAAATGGTATTTACTTTATAAATCAAAATATATTTCCAATACTACAATATCAAAATATTGTTTTTAAACATTGGTCATTTTAATATACCATTTAAATCTATTCAATTTATTTAGGGATTAAATTTTCTTTTCTCACCTTTTAAAATTAAATTCTTCCATAAAACCCATTCAAAAAAAAATCAATTCCTTATTTTATTAATTACATATTAAATTCCAAATTTTAATCCCCTTTTCCCAAAGATTATTTCCACAAATTGATTAAAAATATCAAATTTCAGTTTCTATAGCACTTATGAAATGCTACCTAAAGTTTACAGGTTAAAACAGTCCAATTTTAAAAGACAACATTTAAATGCTGTAATAGATTAATAACTTAACAATTTAGTTTTAAATTCCAAAATATAACTTATTATCAATTATTTTCTTAACTGAATTCTTACTTTTACCAAAACCCAGAATTTCCAAAATAAGTTATATTCCAAAATTTTATTCAAACATTTATTTATTTATTTAACATTTTTAACTCATTCAAAATCATTATAAATAAAATCCTTTACATACATTTAAATCGGAATATTATAAACTTCCAAAATAAATTTAAAATATTTCTGAAAAATACTATAGAAACCACGGGTCTGTATATAGTTTTCTAGCCTAGGTCAAGTGATACGGATTTATATCATTTCAATCCGCAATTTACAAAAACCCCTGGGTTCTATCATTTCAAACCCGCAATCCCAAGTTAAATATTTAAAGTTAAACAATTAAATAAATAAATGAATAAATAATTATCGTACAGGCCTATCATTTCAGCCTATAACGATCTCAATTTACAGGGAACTTGCAGTGATGATTTAACAGTAAATAAGCATTAAATAATATAACTCCAACTATATTACAACAGATAAACAACTGATGAGGTGTCAATTTAAATTGGGGTTTAACATCATACGTTATATTACAGACATATGACATTTAATAAATAATTTACAAATACACTTGCGATAATTCACATAAATATAGGTATGTTTGTCTGGTGAGAAATACTCACCTTAAATTGCAGATAATCAGATTCAAACGATTTTACCACTTGATAAAGGATCGTACAAATGGCACGATTAGGTTTCCGCGGATGCCACGCCTTGATTCAAATCTAAAATAAGATCCAAATACCAAATACGCTACTTTTAAAATTACGGTCAAAGCAAAATTTTCGAAACAACTGGGACGAATAGAATAAAAGAAATTTTGGTTTAACTTTTGCTCGACTGCCTCACCCCACATCCCGACCCCAACTTCATAGGCTTGGCAATACTATTTATTATTATTATTATTATTATTATTATTTCCACCGGCATACCCTAACTTATCTAGTTTCGAAAAATATGTATTTACACAAACTTGCGTCTCTGCCTAAACTATTCTTCAATGCAAACTCTCTCTGTTTCTTAATTACAACATGTCTCTGCCACTTCAATTTCAAAAATTGTCGAATTCAGAAACATTAAAATTTTAATTTATAACCATTCTTAACTTTAAAAATCATATTCCTACTTTAGAGAAATGTTCATTTGGATACCATTTATCTTATGATTAAATAAAATATCCAAATTTACTATGAATCATTTGTAAGTCAGAATTTCCCAATTTTACTTAACTTGTATGTATATTTTTCCAAATAACTTTACACTTAATTTAAAAATACCCACTTTCTAAATAAAACTAAATTCTCATTTATTTAATTAACTTAACAATTTTATTTAAAACCCAATTTCCATTTTTCAAGTTAAGTCATAAATTGAAATTTCACCTTTCCATTTGAAAACAACATTTTCAATTATTTAATTACAAAACACGTTCGTTCCATAATTTTTTTTCCTTTTATAGTTAATATACACTAAATTTTCTTCACAACTTTATTCATTTAGACATCAATTCAACTATGATTCAAGTTAAATAAAAGTTATTCCAAAATGTTCCATTTCAATCGTCTTTCATTTTTATCAATTTAAAGTACATTATTTATTATACCAAACATATCCATTTTCGGAAATAACTTTTATTAAAATTTCTAGGTTAGATTTCAACTCCATATTAAATCAAATTTAATTATTATGTCATTTATCGTAAATAAAATCTTTAAATTCACTTTAAAACCAATTATTAACTTACAAAGATTTAACTAAAAAACAAAACACCTTTAAAATTTTAAAGCCTTAAGTCAAATTTTTAGTTGAATTACATAAATTTTATTTCAAAAATACTTAAAAAAATTTAGAAAAATATTATAATATATTAACCATGGGCTTGTTCGGGATATAAGCTTGGTTATGAAAACTTAAAGGAACGTGACGTGGTGGAGAAGTAGCCGAGCAAGGCAAAAGGGAAACAGAGAACAACAAGAAGAAGAAAGGGAAAAACTGAAAGAAGAAAAGAAAAAGTAAAACCATTACCTGATAGAGGCTTCAGCACAAAAGAAGAAGAAGGCAAATTTTAGATGCAATATAAAGTTTTTGTGTGAGGCTTTATATATATATAAATAAGAAAACAAGTTGAGAGTTATGAAGGCACGTGAGATCTTCTGAGATGCGAGTTGCAAAATTTTCGAAACAACTGGGACGAATAGAATAAAAGAAATTTTGGTTTAACTTTTGCTCGACTGCCTCACCCCACATCCCGACCCCAACTTCATAGGCTTGGCAATGCTATTTATTATTATTATTATTATTATTATTATTTCCACCGGCATACCCTAACTTATCTAGTTTTGAAAAAATATGTATTTACACAAACTTGCGTCTCTGCCTAAACTATTCTTCAATGCAAACTCTCTCTGTTTCTTAATTACAACACGTCTCTGCCACTTCAATTTCAAAACATTGTCGAATTCAGAAACATTAAAATTTAAATTTTTAACCATTCTTAACTTTAAAAATCATATTTCTTCTTCAGACAAATGTTCATTTGGATACCATTTATCTTATTATTAAATAAAATAAATTTTATAAATAAAATATCCAAATTTACTATGAATCATTTGTAAGTCAGAATTTCCCAATTTTACTTAACTTGTATATATATTTTTCCAAATAACTTTACACTTAATTTAAAAATACCCACTTCCTAAATAAAACTAAATTCTCATTTATTTACTTAACTTAACAATTTTATTTAAAACCCAATTTCCATTTTTCAAGTTAAGTCATAAATTGAAATTTCAACTTTCCATTTGAAAACAACATTTTCAATTATTTACTTACAAAACACATTCGTTCCATAAATTTTTTTTTCCTTTTATAGTTAATATACACTAAATTTTCTTCACAACTTTATTCATTTAGACATCAGTTCAACTATGATTCAAGTTAAATAAAAGTTATTCCAAAATGTTCCATTTCAATCGTCTTTCATTTTTATCAATTTAAAGTACATTATTTATTATACCAAACATATCCATTTTCGGAAATAACTTTTATTAAAAATTCTAGGTTAGATTTCAACTCCATATTAAATCAAATTTAATTATTATGTCATTTATCGTAAATAAAATCTTTAATTCACTTTAAAACCAATTATTAACTTACAAAGATTTAACTAAAAAACAAAACACCTTTAAAATTTTAAAGCCTTAAGTCAAGTTTTTAGTTGAATTACATAAATTTTATTTCAAAAATACTTAAAAATTTTTAGAAAAATATTATAATATATTAACCATGGGCTTGTTCGGGATATAAGCTTGGTTATGAAAACTTAGAGGAACGTGACGTGGTGGAGAAGTAGCCGAGCAACGCAAAAGGGAAACAGAGAACAACAAGAAGAAGAAAGGGAAAAACTGAAAGAAGAAAAGAAAAAGTAAAACCATTACCTGATAGAGGCTTCAGCACAAAAGAAGAAGAAGGCAAATTTTAGATGCATATAAAGTTTTTGTGTGAGGCTTTATATATATATATATATATATATATATATATATATATATATATATATATATATAATATATATATATATATAAGAAAACAAGTTGAGAGTTATGAAGGCACGTGAGATCTTCTGAGATGCGAGTTGCACAATAATGTATATGGGAGGCTTGCGTGATTATAGGAAAACAGTAATCAAATATAATTTGCTTTGAACTGAATAGACTATACAAAATTTTGATTTAATGAATTCCTAGAATGATGCGTGAATTTAGGCAAGAGATTGATTCTTAATTTATAAAATTCTTTCTTATGCATTCATGGATGTTTGCACAAAAAATGGACAAACACCTCCAATCCGTATTATTTAGTTGATTATATGTTATTTTCAAGGTTTTAGGTCACTTATGCAAATATGTAAAAAGCAAGGACTAAACTGTAAAAGACACGCAGATTTATAGTGGTTCGGCCAGAACGTGCCTACGTCCACTTTATATGTTATTCTCTCCTTTCTTTCAGATTACAAGTACAAAGCTTTAAGTACAAGTATAAGAAAGTTGTTTGAAAGTTCCTTCCTTGCTTGAGCTCTCAAACTTGTCCGCCATTGTTGTACCCCTGCCCCTCTATTTATAGAGTGAGGTTAGGGGCAGGGGTCTTGGATGTATATAGCTGCTGGTAGGCCCGGGATGAAGCAATTTGGCCTTGAAGCGTTCTGGTTCGGCGAAGCTTGGTTCGGTCGTGGTTGGAGAAGGTTGGACCGGTGGAGCCTTGGTCCGGTGGTTGTTGGTGGGAGAGGCCTTGGTCCGGTAATGGTATGGTCCGGTGGAGGCTGATTCGGCCGTAGTTGGTTCGGTAGCGTGGAGAGAAGGTGGTTCGGGTGTAGTTGGTTCGGCAGTGGAAGGCTAGGAGATGCCTCGTCCGGTACTGAATGGTTTGGTGATGGTGGGTCTTGGTCCGGTAGTGGAAGCCGGTTCGGCATTCTTGGGAGATAGGAAGGGGAGTTGACTCGGTGGGTCATGGTTCGGCAGAGGTTGGATGGGCTGGTTCGGTAGATAGGAGGTATACTTGGTTTGGCTAGGTAAGGGAGAAACCGTGGTTCGGCATGGAAGCTAATGCCTCTTGGCCTCGCTATCGCATGGGTGAGAATTCGCCCAACATTTGCCCCCCCAAAGTAGGGCATATGCTAGCATATGTCGTGCTTTGTTTCAATGTGATAGCCTCGTGGTTTGGATACCTGGTATAGCTTCATCCGGCTTGAGGTGCCGAGCCAGTTGGTCCGGTGTGCCGAACCGGTTGGTCTGGTGCTTCTGCGCTCGTCTATATATAGGGGATACACCCCCTTAGTTATTCCTTACCGAACCATAGAGAGCCGAATCAACTCCTAGCCGGATCAACTTCGTACCGAACCAGGTATATATCCTAAAGCCGAATGAGCTTAAGTATCTTGACTACCGAATGTATCTGATGCCGAATGGATACGAGGTTTCTGAGAACCGAATGGGGCTCGGTACTGGGAATGCCGAATGACTCTTGTGCTTCGTACCACCGAATGATACTGGGAATTGGAGTGCAGAATGAATCTTAAACCTTTAATGCCGAATGAATCTCGAAAACTTGACCACCGAATGGAACTTGACAACTATTTGTTTATATTCCCATATTCCTTGTTCTCACGTCATGTTTTTCCTGTGTTGCAGATAAATGTCTCGTAGAGCGAAAACTCGATCAGACAGTAAGAAGTCCAAGGATAGGGGGAGTCTTCTTCCGTGCCCCCAGCCCAACCAGGACCGGCGCGACATGGACCTGCCCCGAGGTCGTTAGTGGATGGGTATGGTCCGCAAGAGCTTCTGAACTCTCCCCCTGATTGCTTTCCGAGCTCCCTCAAAGAGGAGCAGCTTGATGTCATTTTTCGTTCCTACGGGATTGACAGGGCTCTTATGCTGTTGCCGGGAGAGGGGGTTATGCCATATGACCCTCCTGAAGGGTACTTTGCGTATAGCAGATATCATTGCATGTGTGGTGCTATCCCACCCCTCAACGCTTGGATAGTTAGCTTTATCACATATCTGAAGGTGGCTCCATTCCACCTTCAGCCTAACTCCTATGCCATTCTGGTGAGTCTTTTCGTCATCTTTCAGAGGAAATATGGGCGTCCCCCCTCCAACCGAGAGATCCGGTATCTGTACAACTTGAGAGGCTACAAGAAGGGGTCTCCATATATCAGTTTGGAAGCGGCCGTGCCCTTCAAGCCTGTCCTAGACTTGTACTCGAAGTTCAGCATGTTCAAGAAGGAATGGGTTTTTATTAGGGATGACACTGTTTCTTTCCGCCTTTTCACTTCCAGCTGTAAGTTGAACTTCATTTATATTTTCCTTGTCCCGATCACAATGCTTCTTCATATATGCCTTTATTTCTTGCTAGCGACAGGTGGTTTTGCGGTCGTGGAGACTGACTCCTTGGCTCGGATGGCTACCGAAATAAAGGTCATTTCGGGAAGGGATAGGTCGGCCTCCTACCTGATCAGGAACGCCACTCTCCTGGAGTATAACTTGATTTTGCCACATCAATCTGTGGTTAAACAGAGAGATACAGCCGAGGAGAGGGCTGCTAAAGCTAAGGATGGGGCTACTGCGAAGAGTAGCAAGAAGAGACCTTTCTCGGTGCCTCCAGCCGTTGGGGGAAAGAAGCTTAAGAAGTCCGATGGACCCTCTCCCGGTACATGTCCAGATATTCCGGAGGAGGAAGGTGGAGAGGAGGAAAGAGACGAAGAGGAGAGCGGAGGAGATGGAGAAGGTGAAGGACAGGGTGGTAGTGGTGTTGGTGCCTTGACCTCCGGGCAAGTGGGGGAGCTTCAGGAGTGGACGGATGAGGCTCTCCGTCAAGCTTTCGGGGAATCGGAGGGGGAACCGGATTTGGCGGAGAAGGCGAAGAAGACTGGCAAGGCCGGGGCTGACGCCGATCCATCCCCTAAGAGCTCCTCGGCTAGGGTGACTCCCGCAGTGCAAGGTGAACTTTTGACTTCTGCAGACTCCATTTATGATAGGGACTTAGGAATTTTTTATGGTTCGCTTCCGTCCTGGAATGAGATTCAGGACTTATTGCAGTATTCTCCTTCCCCGCAGGGTTTGTATAACAGACGTGCCATCTCTTTCTTTTTAAGTTAACATATTTCTTGAATTATGGACCCTCGTATGTTCGTAACACTTGTTCTTTATTACAATGGCAGGCGAGGTGGCCAAAACTTCAGACGTTCGACACCGCCTCGAACAATTCAAGTTGATGAGAGCTTCTACTAAGGCGAAGCCGCCACCCGGCCGTTCCGGGGATGTAGTCAGATATCGCTCTCTTCTTGGAGTCATTGAGGAAGGTATCCAGCAAAGGAAGAGGAGGCGATCTTTGTTTGATTCACCACCTGGTCCGCAGCTTCCTCCTCAACCTATTCATGATATCACGGAGGAGGAAACTGAGCATATTCCCTCTCCGCATCCGTCTGAAAATCCTACCGTTATCCGCATAAGGCGCCCCGACGTGCCTCGCAATCCCTTTGCCGGCCACCCGGATTTAGACCCCAATTCCCAGGACATATTATTTGACGAGGCCACGGGCGAGCATCTTCTCCCCCGCAATCCCATGGTTCGGATTCTTGATGAGGCTAAGTCTCTAGATCTGGATCTGCTCACTACTCGGATAGCTGCCATGGGGGACGAAGCCAAGGCCAACATTGACCGGGTCGCAGAGGAGGTCAAGAAATTGATGGAGCATCATGCTCAACTGGCTAGGGCTGGGGAGGAAATTGGGAGTGCTAACATCCGACTGCGGCTATAGGTTTCTGATCAGGCCAAACAGCTTGTCGATCAGGCTATTCAGATTTCTCAGCACGAGGCAACCTCCAGGCAGTTGAAGGAGAATCTGAAAAAGGCCAGCAGGGAAGAATTACGAAAAATGGAGGCTGCTTGCAAGGGGCGGATTGATATGGCCATTGCGACGGTAGATGAGGTTCGGAATGCGGATCTTGAGCGGATTGAAGAGTTGTCTGGGAGGCTTGAGGCCGCAGAGCTTGCTCAGGCCAAGCTAAAGGAAGAGATGGAGGAAATGAGGAGGTCTCTCCAGGCTGACCGCTTGAGATACCGATCGGAGAGGGATGCTGCCGTCGCTAAGTTGTTGTCCTCCGAGGCCCGGGTGAGGGAGTTTGAAGAGAATGAGGGGATGATGGATGAGATGTTGCAGGATATGTACTTCCGTACCTGGAAGTAGGGTAATCTATCCTGGATGGATGACTATCCCCGGATCATGGCTAGGATATATCTCCGGGCTTTGGAGGAGGCCAAGGCCGATGCAGATAAGGAAGGTGGAGCGGCATTCAGGATGGACGTGGTAACCGCCCAGTTCTCAAAGGAGGAGAAGGTAGCGGTGAAGGAAGGGATGCGGCTGCTTGCCGCGGAGGAAGCGGGTGTGCAATTGGCTGATGAGGATCAAGCGGCGGACGCTGGTGAGTTTCTTTTCTCTTTCTCTTTTCTTTTTGGATTTTCATAACTTGATCACTTACCGTTCGCTTAATGAATTCCCCTTCTGAATTGGACAGGTGGGACTTCTGGTCACCATGCTGGGAGCTCTGACCCTGCGGCTAAGTAGGCTTGGAGAGTTGGTAGGATGAGGGCGAAGCGTGAACGCAGCTGGTCACCTTTTGATTTCTTTTTATTGATGTTCATGTTAGTCCAAAACATTGATGTAACTGTAATAATATTGTTTGTGATGAATGACGTTTTGTAATTTCATAATATAAGCTGATTCCTTTATGTTGGAATGTTATTGCTATTTTGTTGTGCTGTGTAAGTGATGTAACTATGTATATTACTAGTGACTTGACTGTGTCTGATGCCAAGTTTTTTGCTTAAAGCATAATTTTCCCATTTTGCAATGTAAATGTGATGTGTAAATACGAACTGCAGCTATGCATTAATGTATAAAAGCAGAAGGCACCGCCCTTCATATTTTGGCCATAGACGGCAATTTCGTGCATCCTGTAAGACTAAGCACGGAATTTTGTTGAGTGTCTCATCATCCGATTGTAAGTTTCTGTTCCCATTAGCGAATGTTCCTTATTTCATGTCCTGTACTTTCAAGCACCGTTACGGAGAATAGGAGAAATTTTTTAAATGAAATTGAAATATAGAAAAAGTAAAACTTCCAGTCACGGAAGGCCGTCGATGTGCTTAAGTTCGTGGCAAACGGGTTTTGTAGTCACTTTCCCTAGCTGTGGGTCTTGGAGACATTTGTCACCCATCTTACGCCTACTGCGGGGAGTTTTCTTTTTTACCACAGCCGCACTTAAGACACATCGGAGCCGATCGCGCACAGTAACTACCCGGGCCATTATGGCCCGTAATCGTGGGTATTATTCGATTTACTGTGGCCGGCTAGCGTGGGGGCCGATCGTCAACTGTGAACTGCCCCTGGCTGGCCACACCTTATGTTGGGGCTTATGATCGGTTCACAGTCGTCGGCGAGCCGAATCGCTGTAATGAGCTGCCATCGGCTATAGTCGGCCTTTTTTATGATGACTTATACTCGGCTTATTACAGTCGGCTTTAAGGGCCGAGGCAAACAATGAGTTAACTCGCGGTAGAGGGATACCGGAGCAAAGTGTCTCATTGGCGAGGGCATAAGAGCGCAGCGTACCTGTTAGATTTTGTCCAGGTGGAGTTGTGTTGTGAAGTTCTGGATTGAAATGTCATCTGCAAAGTATTTTGTTCAACAACAAAGGATAAAGCTTAACAAGTAGCCAAGATATAAAGGAACAAGTTAACCAGAGCCAAGTTTTTTAAAGTGGTTCGGCACGAAAATGCCTACGTCCACTGATTCTCTTTGTTAATTCACTTCATATGGGCAGTACAAGTTAAGAAAAGTATCGACGGAGGTGTTGGATGTTCCATGCCCTCTGAACACCTCTCCGTCCACCGTTGACAAAATATAAGCTCCGTTGTGGAGATCTTTATGAATTACATAAGGTCCGTCCCAGATGGGGTCCAGTGCCCCGGGGCGCGGAAAGATTCTCTTGAGGACAAGGTCTTCTTCTTGTAAGCTGCGATGTTTGACTTTGGGGTTGTATAGTGCTGCCACTTTTTGTCTGTGAGCTGCTGCTTTGAGTGCTGCGTCATTTCTTCTCTCCTCAATTAGATCCAAAGACATGTGGAGGAGTTCTTCATTTTCTTCCGGGTTGTAGTGGATCCTACGGTGAGAGGGCACTATAGTTTCAACTGGGAGCATGGCCTCCGATCCGTACGCCAAAGAGAAGGGAGTATGCCCTGTTGAAGTTCTGTAAGATGTGCGATAGGCCCAAAGTGCCGTAGGAAGTTCGTCCACCCAAGCGCCTTTCGACTTTTCAAGTTTCTTCTTGATTAAGGTTTTGAGAATTTTGTTGACAGCTTCTATTTGGCCGTTTGCCTGGGGATAAGCCACGGATGAGAAGCTTTTGCGAATCCCGTGCTCTTGGCACTAGTTGGTGAATTCCTCGCTGTCAAATTGAAGTCCATTGTCTGATACGATTTTGAGTGGTGTTCCGTTCCTGCACAGAATATTTTTGATTAAGAAGTTAATAACTTTTGCCGAAAATATCTTATTTAGAGGTTCCGCCTCCACCCATTTGGTGAAGTAGTCGACTGCCACTATAGCATATTTGGCTCCGCCTCGGCCCATTGGCAGTTCGCCAATTAAGTCAATCCCCCATATTGCGAAGGGCCAAGGGCTGGTCATCTGAGTAATTTCATTGGTTGGTAGTCGAGGGATTTTGGCAAATTTCTGACATCTGTCACATTTTTTGATGAAGTCTAAGGCGTCTTTTTTCAAGGTGGGCCAGAAATATCCATATCGGAGTATCTTTTTTGCCAGAGTCTGCCCTCCGGTGTGGTCTCCACAACTTCCCTGATGGATGTTGGATAGAATTTCCCTGGCTTCTCTTCCAGCAACGTACCTCAATAAGGGGTTAGAGAAGCCGCGTCGATAGAGGATGCCTTCTTGCATCGTGTAGCGGGAAGCTTTCCTTAGAATTTTCTTAACTTCATTTCGCCCGTCTGGTAGGGTGCTGTTTTGTAAGTATTCTCGGATAGGGGTCATCCATGTTTCTTCTTTGGTTGCAGCTATCAGGTTTACTTGCTCAAAACTCGGGGTTAGTAGCCTTGAGACAGTTATCGTTCCAGAAGTGGTATCATCCCCCATGCTAGCTTGCTTTGCCAGTTCGTCGGCCTCTTGATTTTCTTCTCGAGGAATGTGTTTGATCGAGTAGTGATCCAATTGATTGAGCAGCTGCTGGGTCTTTTTCAGATATGCCGTGAGCCGCTCTCCTCGAGTCTGGAACTCCCCTATTATTTGATTTATGATGAGTTGCGAATCACTGTGAAGACATAAGGAACTGACTCCGATCTCCAGGGCGAGCTCTAGTCCGGCTATTACTGCTTCATATTCGGCATCATTGTTGGTGGCAGCGAATTCCAGCCTTAATGCATAACGCAGCTTTCTTCCCCTGGGAGTGATGATCACAACGCCTGCCCCCGAGCCTTGTTCGTTCGACGCTCCATCTATGAAGAGATTCCACTTGATATCTTCTGCTATTTCAGATTGGTCCCTACCTTCGCTAGTAGTGAATTCGGCAATGAAATCAGCTATGGCTTGCCCCTTGATAGCGGTGCGAGGATGGTAAGTGATATCATATTGACTTAGTTCGATGCACCACTTAAGTAATCGCCCAGAAGTGTCAGGGCGATGGAGCACTTGTTTTAGCGGTTGATCGGTTAAAACTCAGATGGAATGAGACTGGAAATAGTGTCGCAGCTTCCTTGATGTGAGTAAACAGTACGCCAGTTTCTCGAGTTTGGGATACCGGGCTTCTGCTCCTGTGAACCTTTTGCTTATGAAGTACACTGGTCGTTGTGTGCGGTTGTCTTCTCTCACCAACGCGGCGCTTAATGCATGCGGTGACACAGCAAGGTATAGGTATAGTTCTTCGCCTTCATTAGGAGTTGAGAGTACTGGTGGCCGCTGGAGGTGCTCGATTAGGTTAAGGAAAGCTGTTGAACATTCGTCGGTCCACTCGAATTTTCCTTTGTCTTTCTTCAGGGCTTCGAAGAAAGGAATGCATTTGTCAGTTGCTTTAGAGATGAACCGGCTTAGGGCGGCCACCTTCCCGTTTAGGCTTTGCATTTCTTTCAGAGTGGATGGTATTTCGATATCTTGCAAGGCTCGGACTTGTTCGGGGTTCGCTTCGATCCCTCTGGCATGGACGATGAATCCCAAGAACTTTCCTGATGACACTCCGAAGGAGCACTTTAGCGGGTTCAGCTTCATTCCATATTTGTGAAGTACTTGAAACATCTCACCCAAGTGGCTTACATGATCGTTGGCTTTTCTTGACTTCACTAGCATGTCGTCCACATAAACTTCCATGGTTTGTCCTATCAGTTCTGCAAACATCTTGTTGACGAGGCGCTGGTAGGTAGCTCCGGCGTTCTTAAGTCCGAAAGGAATTACTTTGTAGCAGTACAACCCCCGGTCCGTGATGAAACTGGTGTGGTCTTGATCGGGGGGATGCATAGGGATTTGGTTGTATCCTGAGTACGCATCCATAAAAGATAAGAGCTCGTGTCCGGCAGTGTTGTCCACGAGTTGGTCGATTCGGGGGAGTGGGAAGCAGTCTTTCGGGCAGGCGTCATTTAAGTTGGAGAAATCGATGCATGTTCGCCACTTCCCATTAGCTTTCTTCACCAGTACCGGGTTGGCGATCCACTCCGGGTAGATGGCTTCACGTATGAAGTCATTGGCAAGTAAGTTCTTTACTTCTTCCTCGAGGGCTGCTGATCGTTCTGCCCCCATACTTCTCTTCTTTTGCTTTACCGGTACCTTGGTAGGATCGATGTTTAGTGCATGGCATGCTATGTCCGGGGAGATCCCGGTCATATCAGCGTGCGTCCATGCAAATACATCCATGTTGTGGCGAAGAAAATCAATGAGTTGATTCTTTAATTCACCTTTTAACCGGGATCCGACTCTCAGTAGTTTACTTGGGTCGCGTTTGTCTACAGATACGAATTCCATAGCCTCTGCAGGCTCGGCGGTGGCCTCCTCCTCTCCGTCACTGGGATCTAGTTCGTTGAAGGGATCACTTGTATATCGAAGAGGAGGGGCTTTCTTTAGTTGCTATGCTTCCAAGCTTTTCATGCAGAGAGTAGTCTCTGCATTCTTTCCTTTATCTTTCTTGCGGTTATTGCGAAGCTCGGTTACATAGCAGTCCCGAGCGGCGTCTTGATCTCCTTCTACTTCTCCCACTCCATTATCTGTTGGAAACTTCATCTTCAGGCACCATGGGACAAGGACAATTTGGAAGTCGGACAAGGCTGGTCTTCCTAAAAAGGCATTGTAGGCCGAGTGGTTGTCTATTAGCACGAATGTTTGTTTCCGAACGGCGGAACGGGGATGACTTCCCAATTCAACAAAGAGATACAATTGTCCGAGAGGCATCCTTGCTTCTCCAGTGAAACCATGTAGTGGTTTGTTACAGGGGGATACATCCTTCATTGACAGCTTCATTTTGTCGAAAGCATGCTTGAATAGGATATTTACTGAACTTCCAGTGTCTATTAGGATTCGGAAAACTTTGGCTGGACCGAACCAGGCAGAGATGACCATAGGATCCATATGAGGGTATTGCCTTCCTTCTAGGTCGCGCCCGCTGAATGTGATATCATTACTTTCCTTCCGCTTAGGGTGGCGTTCTTCCATAACAGAATTGACGCAGTCTCCCTCGCTTCTGAGTGAGTTTCCGTATCTTTCCATTTCTGCCCAGCTCTTGTCAGCGATGTGTGGCCCTCCTGATATTGTATGGACCACTATCTTCTCTTGGCTGGAACCGCTGGTGTTGCGATTTCCTCCGCTTGTCTCTAGGTGGAGCTGCCCTGGGTTTTCCTTGGTAGGAGCTGGGGTCCTGTCCTGTCCCTTCACATAGCGTTCTAATTTCTTTCTCCTGATGTGTTCTTCAATTAGGTCTCGGAGATGGCGGGATTCATCGGTATCGTGCCCATGAGACTCGTGGAAACGGCAGAATTTTCCGGACTGGATTGCGCGATCTGACTCTTACTTGTGCGGGGGGCGCTTGTATGTGAGTTCGTCCTGGGTGGCCAGGAAGAAGTTCTCGACTGTTTCATTCAAGAGAGTGTAAGCGTCAAATCTCGGTCCTGGTCGGTACAAGCGCTTTTCTCCCTTCTTGCCCCCTGCATTGTCTCTGGAGTCGTTTCTCCGAATATCTTTCGCTGCGGCAGGGGCGTTTCCATGGGCCGTCTTAGCCTGTGGTCCTGTCTGCCTTTCAGTGGTAGCCTCTTCGAGTCTCATGTACTTCCCAGCTTCATGAAAGAAATTGGGCAAGGTAGCTGGTTTTTCTTTAGTTAGTCTTCTAGCGAACTTGGTATCTGGGTGCACGCCACTACAGAGGGCCATTAGGGTGAGTTTCTCATCGGCATCTTGGACTGCGGCCGCTGCGGCGTTGAACCGGGTTAGATATTGTTGCAGTGTCTCTCCGGATTTCTGTTTGACATTGGATAGAGAATAGCATCCTTGGGTTGTTCCACATGAATGCGGAACTGGCTAATGAACTTTTCCTTTAACATTTCCCATGAACTGATGGATCCTTGGGGTAGATGGCAGAACCAGGAGGTAGCTAGGTCTGCTAAAAATAGTGGGAAGCATTTGCATAATATTCCTTCCGTTGCCCCGCTCATGAGCATATGCTGTGTGTATCTCTGCAAGTGTACAACGGGGTCGGAAGTTCCCTTGTACGGTTCCATCGTCGGCATTTTCCACTCTCGAGGGGTGATGGCGGTTTCGATGTCGCGGGTGAAAGGGCTGGTTACCCTAGCGCCTATCCCTCGCTCCCTTTGCTCCCGTCGGACGCATTCCCTGAATAATCGTGCCATTCTTTCATCAAAATTTGGAGTGGACAAGACTGAGCTTGGTTCTTCCCTGCGGGATCGATCTCGTCCGGATGACCTGTAGGGATGGTATAGCCTATCACTTCTGACATTATCCAGTGGCTGTCTTTGGCTACTCGGATGCATGCTAGGACCAGCTACAGTTGCCCCCTGCCTTGATCTTCCTCTGCGGGGTTCTGTTTCGAGCATTTCCATAGGGTCAACTTCGGGCTGGGTTCTAGCTCGGCTCCGTTCAGCGGGGTTTCTATGATTAGGTGGCATGACTGGCTCAGCTACATCCGACCCTCGC
This sequence comes from Allium cepa, assembly GCA_030765085.1. Lineage (NCBI taxonomy): Eukaryota > Viridiplantae > Streptophyta > Magnoliopsida > Asparagales > Amaryllidaceae > Allium > Allium cepa. The sequence continues at coordinate 179,817,000 of CM060946.1, forward strand.
CTGGTGCCTCCCCCATTGGGTTCGTTTCCAAGCGCTTCCTCGAGTCGGAGTTCGGGCTGAGTCCGGGCGCGGCCCCAATCACTGTTGTTCCTGTTGATAGCTTCTTCGAAGAGGGAAGACCTTTGCTGTCTCTGAGATCCTCCAGATTGAGACTCACCCCATGATTCAGTGTTGCGGTTGGATTCTTCGGCATCCCTCAAGCGTGACATGAGTTGGTTCACCAAAGCTTCTTATTGGGATGCGAAGCGGTTAGTTACTTCAGTCACAACTCTGTCTAGATCTGCCCTAGTGATTGCTGCCGGTTGTTCCGCGGCAGGGGCTGTTGGATTTGCCTGATCTGCTGTCGTAGTGGGATGGTTCTCTTGATCTGGATCCACCGGATCTGGAGCGCTGCTGGTTGCAACGTTCTTTCCCTTGTTGGTGTCTTTTCTCAGCCTGGAAGTCATGTTTCCTAGGCAATGAAGGGTGCTATTGGGAAAGAAGGTCGAATGAGGGAAGCTGAAGCTTCGAGTTCCAAGCTCTCAATGGAAGCACCAAAAATGTTTGCACAAAAAATGGACAAACACCTCCAATCCGTATTATTTAGTTGATTATATGTTATTTTCAAGGTTTTAGGTCACTTATGCAAATATGTAAAAAGCAAGGACTAAAATGTAAAAGACACGCAGATTTATAGTGGTTCGGCCAGAACGTGCCTACGTCCACTTTATATGTTATTCTCTCCTTTCTTTCAGATTACAAGTACAAAGCTTTAAGTACAAGTATAAGAAAGTTGTTTGAAAGTTCCTTCCTTGCTTGAGCTCTCAAACTTGTCCGCCATTGTTGTACCCCTTCCCCTCTATTTATAGAGTGAGGTTAGGGGCAGGGGTCTTGGATGTATATAGCTGTTGGTGGGCCCGGGCTGAAGCAATTTGGCCTTGCAGCGTTCTTGTTCGGCGAAGCTTGGTTCGGTCGTGGTTGGAGAAGGTTGGACCGGTGGAGCCTTGGTCCGGTGGTTGTTGGTTGGAGAGGCCTTGGTCCGGTAATGGTATGGTCCGGTGGAGGCTGATTCGGCCGTAGTTGGTTCGGTAGCATGGAGAGAAGGTGGTTCGGGTGTAGTTGGTTCGACAGTGGAAGGCTAGGAGGTGCCTCGTCCGGTACCGAATGGTTTGGTGATGGTGGGTCTTGGTCCGGTGGTGGAAGCCGGTTCGGCATTCCTGGGAGATAGGAAGGGGAGTTGGCTCGGTGGGTCATGGTTCGGCAGAGGTTGGATGGGCTGGTTCGGTAGATAGGAGGTATACTTGGTTTGGCTAGGTAAGGGAGAAACCGTGGTTCGGCATGGAAGCTAATGCCTCTTGGTCTCGCGATCCCATGGGTGAGAATTCGCCCAACAATGGATAAGGCTTGCGAAATATAGGGGACCAAACAAGCAGGCAAGAATGGCAAGTGATAATAAACATTTAGGCAGACCAGAAAGTTGTGTGATTTATTATTGCCAGTTATACGAAAATCTTGATTAAATGCATGCGTTGATTACTTTCCAGTTTCTTTAGTTTGCACGTTATTTTATATGCGTGATTTATGCTGCCAATTTATGAAAGTTTGATTTCAACATTTTATACCATTTAATAGTTGCGTGATCAGCTATATGAAATTTTGATCTTTATTAAATGAAAGGTAAGAATTGGCAAAGATTTTGGAATTTAAAGTCATATACAAAAATTAAAACCCAATTGAAAGCTATGAAAAAGAGTTAATGTTTGCTATAGAAACTACTGACTGATATTTTAATCCATATGGATATAAATATGATTTTTACAATACGCCAAACTGACGCAATACAAAACACCCAAAATTTATACAAAAGTAACGTTTTTAATTTATACGTTTTTACGTTACTTATATCATTACAATGCATGCCCTTTTTAAATGCGAAATTTAATAGTATGTAAAACACTGAATTTTACAAAGTTATTACTTAAATTAAATTCGCTTACAATTTTTGTATTTTAAATATACAAAATTCATTTTTTTATTAACATTGCGAATTTGAGTTGTCTTTTAATAAAATTTAAAAACTTCAAAACTTTCAGTTTATGTTTAGACTTTTAGGAAATGATTTAATCAAATTAATATGTATATAAATTGGGAAGTAAATTTTACTGGAAAGAGAAAAATAACGGATTAAAATTCTATACGTTTTCTTATATATAATCTTATATATATATATACGGTATTTATTCCCTAAATTTAGGCGCCCTTTTTAACGCGTAATTACCCAGTTCATTTATACACTAAAAAAATTCGAAATTCTGACCATGCTAAGACTCAAACTCGTGACCTATCGTGAATAGTCCAGATGTCATAACCACCTAAGCTATTAATGTTTTCTTAATTAAAAATTGATTTTGCTAGAAATTAAGTTATTTACCATCTTCGACAAAACCCCAAATTTCCAAATTAAAGTTAATTCTTAACCATGTCAAAATTTCAGAGATCTTATTATTTAACTAAAAATTAGGTCAATTGTTTATTTTTATTTTTAATCACTTTAAATAAACCCCAAAGTTTTTAAAATACAAGTGAAAAATACTTGTTAAAAAAATTGGGCTGTTACACTCTCCCCCACTCAGAACTTTTCGTCCTCGAAAAGGAAGAAGGTAGGGGAATAGAAACAACCTGAAAGAAAACTAAATTGAAACTTAAATTAGAATCATTAATCTAAACAATAAAAATTCGATTTTAAATTAATCATTGATTTCATCTATTTATACTTAAAATTTTAACATTTATTTATTTACATATTTACTTGTATAATATCCCTACACTAAAAAAAATCATTCATTTTTTTTTAATCCAAATTTTTCACAAGGTATTATAACATTCTAATTTAAAATGTTTAATTTTAGTCCAAATTTGAAATGGTAATTTAACCTAATTTTAAAAGTAAATTTACCATTTCCCAAAATAAACTAAATTCCCCATTTAGTTTCTTCTTTATTCCAAACTATAATTAAATTTATTTTTCTCAATATTTTTGTTAATATCTAAACCATATAAATTCAATTTAAATTAATTAATATTCAATAATTGATTTAGTTCATTTGATTTTTTTACAGTAGTTAAATCAATCTTAACTATTTCCAAATTAATTATCTTATTATCCAATTATTTTCTAAAATCAGAAATTTGTATAATCATTTATAATAATCATCTTTTATTCAACAAATTTAATTTTTTCTTTATTCCAGATTATTATTAAATATATTCTACTTAATATATCTTATCGCACATATTAAGTAGATTATATTTAATATAACTATTCCAATATATTTCTAAATTTCCTTTAACACCATTTGATATTGTATATTATTCAATTATTATTTTATTTCTATTTACCTCTATTTGTCTTGTTGTTACTGAAACTTTAAGTGTATAACATTTATTATAACCACTCAAATTTTTTTATTTATAAAATTCTTTTATATTATACATTATCCAATTACATAGTTAATTTCTGAATGATTTAGGTAAGTTATATTGGCATGCAATTATACAAGTAAAATTTTCCAACTATATTATTCAAGTTTAAATATTCATTACAAATTTGACTTTATTTTATCATTAGAATCACCTTTTAACATAAATTTATGAATTAAATTTCCAATTAACTTCAAACCCTTTAGAGATAAATAAATACATACATATAGCATATGTCAAATCAAATTTAAATCATATATCTAAATATATTATAAATTAAGTCATATTTAGAAATTCAAATCAATTAAATTTTTTTGAAGCAAAACTACAACGTGATCTCTTCACTCCGATACTCGAAAATGAATGTCGATGATGCGGCAGTCATCACCGAAATTATTTTCCAGTGACAAAGAGAAAAGCACTAATTTTTAAAACTTTTAAAATTCTTTAGAAACAAATTTCTATTCGAAAATACTTTAAATAATATGTCCCTTTAAATAATATATCCTTTTAAGACTTTAAACACAAGGTTTGAAACTATCAGCAATTAAATTCTTAAATTCTTGTTTTAAATCCATTTCTGTTTCCAAATAAATTTATAACCATGTTTTATAGTTCAATTATTTATATAAGACAAAACCAATGGTTTACAAAACCATAAATAAAATCAAACACTATTATCTCTAAACAACTAGTTAAATTCTGAAAATTATACTTATATATATAATATTAGATTTTTCCCAAATATAGGAATAAATTTTTTCAAAACAAGGATAGAGATTCAAATTTTGAAGGACTCAAATTAAAGAGAATTTTGATTTAAAGATAAGTTGGAATCAGAAGATCCGATGGTTAAATAACAGAATAAGGAACCAGATAAGTTTATATAAATCGCGGGCAACCTTAACCTGGTCAACCGTGACTTAAAGAGCCAGATCGAATGTAGATTTACCATTCGATCCGAAGAGATAGAGTTCGGAATAACCAAAGATACTAGCATCTAAACCGAGGTTAAATATAAATCTCTGGTGAATCCATGCTAATTGTAAAGGAGTTTCACCCCTTTATTAGAATATTGGCGAGACCGCCAATTCACTATAAAGATCATCCGAAATGGAGTTATGGGATACTCCAGAATCGAAAGAAAATGAATAGTGAGGGACGCGAATGAACTTCGGAACCGCAGGGAACGTTCCAAAATTCAAAGGAAATCGAATCAAAAGGAAGAGATTCAAGCTCGAATGAAAGTGATTCTGTAAATCAAATTTATCATACATTCTAAGTTTTGCCTAGAGCCAAAGCTCTGATACCAACTGTAATGACCCGATATTTTCAACCATTCGCATCCGCACATGTCGGACTTGAATTGTTCAAAATACCGCGTTGTAAATAAAATTTGGCAAATCTCAAAATATACAGTAAATAATTAATCACAGAATCACAGACACAGAATCAGAATACTCGCAGCGGAATTTAAAAATACTTAGTGGTTCATGAAGCCACTATAAATAGTCTCAATCAAATAAAAATTACATAATCTTTAAACCAAATAAAGTTTTAAATCATCAGTAGAGCAATCCAAATGTCCACTAGTCTTGATTTCATAAATTTAGATAAAGAACTGGAAGGGAAGTTTGCCAGAGCTTGAAAGTGATCTACAGAAATCCTAGCTCCGGGATGAAAACTGAACTGCAACTCAGGCTGACCCGAGTGTAAAATAAAACATAAACACTCGAGTCAGGACATACATACTTATATAGTGTAAGCTAATTCAAGTGTACTATAATATAGAGCAAGTAACTTAAAGGATGCTTGGGACCGCCCATCCTCTAAGGATCCGTTAAACTATTTACTATGTAGTATATTGCGCTATTATAATAGTGTCTATTTATAAAATAAACTTACTTTTAAATAGCGTTAAGGCTTTACATTTTCCACCTTAACACATTTATATATTCCCATAGTATATACAGTACCATAATCTCCCCCGTACTGGGCGTCGTCAGAGGGCACTCCATAGGTATGGTACAAACCAAAATCGTATAAGGCTCGGTATGGTAGGTGACACGGCACAACTAGGCAATGCCAGGGTAGATATACCAATTGCTACTCGGACCGATGGAAACGCGTAGCCGCAGTTACCGCCCATCTCGAACAACACTCCCAAATCAAAGGTGCGCACCAAAACAATCACAAGAGTAATAGAATGGCATACGAAGAAGTGCGTTCGATCAGAGGTGCTACCTCATTAATCCGAGAATCGCTCCTGTTTTAGCCACCTTATGCCAACTCATGGGAGTCGGGTCCACGTATTTACCTTAAAGGAACCGTCACCACCATCCTACTTCATTCTGGAATCTCCACCGCGTACACGGTTGGTAAAGTGGTTTTCGGTATCGACAGAGAGTATGCCAGATATCTGATCCCGGTCTCTTTAACAACCAAACGTTATTATAACCCGTGGTTACAACTTTGAAAATGGTATTTACTTTATAAATCAAAATATATTTTCAATACTGCAATATCAAAATATTGTTTTTAAACATTGGTCATTTTAATATACCATTTAAATCTATTCAATTTATTTAGGAATTAAATTTTCTTTTCTCACCTTTTAAAATTAAATTCTTCCATAAAACCCATTCAAAAAAAATCAATTCCTTATTTTATTAATTACATATTAAATTCCAAATTTTAATCCCCTTTTCCCAAAGATTATTTCCACAAATTGATTAAAAATATCAAATTTCAGTTTCTATAGCACTTATGAAATGCTACCTAAAGTTTACAGGTTAAAACAGTCCAATTTTAAAAGACAGCATTTAAATGCTGTAATAGATTAATAACTTAACAATTTAGTTTTGAATTCCAAATATAACTTATTATCCATTATTTTCTTAACTGAATTCTTACTTTTACCAAAACCCAGAATTTCCAAAATAAGTTATATTCCAAAATTTTATTCAAACATTTATTTATTTATTTAACATTTTTAACTCATTCAAAATCATTATAAATAAAATCCTTTACATACATTTAAATCGGAATATTATAAACTTCCAAAATAAATTTAAAATATTTCTGAAAAATACTATAGAAACCACGGGTCTGTATATAGTTTTCTAGCCTAGGTCAAGTGATACGGATTTATATCATTTCAATCCGCAATTTACAAAAAACCCCGGGTTCTATCATTTCAAACCCGCAATCCCAAGTTAAATATTTAAAATTAAACAATTAAATAAATAAATGAATAAATAATTATCGTGCAGGCCTATCATTTCAGCCTATAACGATCTCAATTTACAGGGAACTTGCAGTGATGATTTAACAGTAAATAAGCATTAAATAATATAACTGCAACTATATTACAACAGATAAACAACTGATGAGGTGTCAATTTAAATTGGGGTTTAACATCATTCGTTATATTACTGACAGATGACATTTAATAAATAAATTACAAATACACTTGCGATAATTCACATAAATATAGGTATGTTTGTCTGGTGAGAAATACTCACCTTAAACTGCAGATAATCAGATTCAAACGATTTTACCACTTGATAAAGGATCGTACAAATGACACGATTAGGTTTCCGCGGATGCCACGCCTTGATTCAAATCTAAAATAAGATCCAAATACCAAATACGCGACTTTTAAAATTACGGTCAAAGCAAAAATTTTGAAACAACTGGGACGAATAGAATAAAAGAAATTTTGGTTCAGCTTTTGCTCGACTGCCTCACCCCACATCCCGACCCCAACTTCATAGGCTTGGCAATACTATTTATTATTATTATACATTTTATTATTATTATTATTATTATTATTATTATTATTTCCACCGGCATACCCTAACTTATCTAGTTTTGAAAAAATATGTATTTACACAAACTTGCGTCTCTGCCTAAACTATTCTTCAATGCAAACTCTCTCTGTTTCTTAATTACAACACGTCTCTGCCACTTCAATTTCAAAACATTGTCGAATTCAGAAACATTAAAATTTAAATTTTTAACCATTCTTAACTTTAAAAATCATATTTCTACTTCAGAAAAATGTTCATTTGGATACCATTTATCTTATGATTAAATAAAATAAATTTTATAAATAAAATATCCAAATTTACTACGAATCATTTGTAAGTCAGAATTTCCCAATTTTACTTAACTTGTATATATATTTTTCCAACTAACTTTACACTTAATTTAAAAATACCCACTTCCTAAATAAAACTAAATTCTCATTTATTTACTTAACTTAACAATTTTATTTAAACCCAATTTCCATTTTTCAAGTTAAGTCATAAATTGAAATTTCAACTTTCCATTTGAAAACAACATTTTCAATTATTTACTTACAAAACACATTCGTTCCATAAATTTTTTTTTTCCTTTTATAGTTAATATACACTAAATTTTCTTCACAACTTTATTCATTTAGACATCAATTCAACTATGATTCAAGTTAAATAAAAGTTATTCCAAAATGTTCCATTTCAATCGTCTTTCATTTTTATCAATTTAAAGTACATTATTTATTATACCAAACATATCCATTTTCGGAAATAACTTTTATTAAAAATTCTAGGTTAGATTTCAACTCCATATTAAATCAAATTTAATTATTATGTCATTTATCGTAAATAAAATCTTTAATTCACTTTAAAACCAATTATTAACTTACAAAGATTTAACTAAAAAACAAAACACCTTTAAAATTTTAAAGCCTTAAGTCAAGTTTTTAGTTGAATTACATAAATTTTATTTCAAAAATACTTAAAAATTTTTAGAAAAATATTATAATATATTAACCATGGGCTTGTTCGGGATATAAGCTTGGTTATGAAAACTTAGAGGAACGTGACGTGGTGGAGAAGTAGCCGAGCAATGCAAAAGGGAAACAGAGAACAACAAGAAGAAGAAAGGGAAAAACTGAAAGAAGAAAAGAAAAAGTAAAACCATTACCTGATAGAGGCTTCAGCACAAAAGAAGAAGAAGGCAAATTTTAGATGCATATAAAGTTTTTGTGTGAGGCTTTATATATATATATATATATATATATAATATATATATATATAAGAAAACAAGTTGAGAGTTATGAAGGCACGTGAGATCTTCTGAGATGCGAGTTGCACAATAATGTATATGGGAGGCTTGCGTGATTATAGGAAAACAGTAATCAAATATAATTTTCTTTGAACTGAATAGACTATACAAAATTTTGATTTAATGAATTCCTAGAATGATGCGTGAATTTAGGCAAGAGATTGATTCTTAATTTATAAAATTCTTTCTTATGTATTCATGGATAAGGCTTGCGAAATATAGGGGACCAAACAAGCAAGCAAGAATGGCAAGTGATAATAAACATTTAGGCAGACCAGAAAGTTGCGTGATTTATTATTGCCAGTTATACGAAAATCTTGATTAAACGCATGCGTTGATTACTTTCCAGTTTCTTTAGTTTGCACGTTATTTTATATAAGTGATTTATGCTGCCAATTTATGAAAATTTGAGTTCAACATTTTATACCATTTAATAGTTGCGTGATCAGCTATATGAAATTTTGATCTTTATTAAATGAAAGGCAAGAATTGGCAAAGATTTTGGAATTTAAAGTCATATACAAAAATTAAAACCCAATTGAAAGCTATGTAAAAGAGTTAACGTTTGCTATAGAAACTACTGATTGATATTTTAATCCATATAGATATAAATATGATTTTTATAATACGCCAAACTGACGCAATACAAAACACCCAAAATTTATACAAAAGTAACGTTTTTAATTTATACGTTTTTACGTTACTTATATCATTACAATGCATGCCCTTTTTAAATGCGAAATTTAATAGTCTGTAAAACACTGAATTTTACAAAGTTATTACTTAAATTAAATTCGCTTACAATTTTTGTATTTTAAATATACAAAATTCATTTTTTTATTAACATTGCGAATTTGAGTTGTCTTTTAACAAAATTTAAAAACTTCAAAACTTTCAGTTTATGTTTAGACTTTTAGGAAATGATTTAATCAAATTAATATGTATATAAATTGGGAAGTAAATTTTACTGGAAAGAGAAAAATAACGGATTAAAATTCTATACGTTTTCTTATATACAATCTTATATATATATATATACGGTATTTATTCCCTAAATTTACGGGCCCTTTTTAACGCGTAATTACCCAGTTCATTTGTACACTAAAAAAATTTGAAATTCTGACCATGCTGAGACTCGAACTCGTGACCTATCGTGAATAGTCCAGATGTCTTAACCACCTAAGCTATTAATGTTTTCTTAATTAAAACTTGATTTTGCTAGAAATTAAGTTATTTACCATCTTCGACAAAACCCCAAATTTCCAAATTAAAGTTAATTCTTAACCATGTCAAAATTTCAGAGATCTTATTATTTAATTAAAAATTTGGTCAATTTTTTTTTAATCACTTTAAATAAACCCCAAAGTTTTTAAAATACAAGTGAAAAATACTTGTTAAAAAAATTGGGCTGTTACACTGCAGCTATTCCAGCTTACATTAGATTGACGAAGAACCAATGCATAGTCTCTATATCTACTAGCAGGGTCGCAGCACCTACATTGGCATTTTAATTTGGATTGGCATTTGCTGGTCGACTATGGTTCCTCCTAGAGTTGGACCAAGCATTTCCATTGGATATAGTGCTTCTGCCATGTAGTTTCACTCTTCCATTTCCTGGTTCCATATCTTTCTTTCTCGTAATCTGCGTACGAGCCTTAGTAGGATAAAGAAGGGCTGTCTAAGAGAGAGAGGAGAGATTACATATTTATATATAGCAAATGCAAGTATGTTATTATAACATTATCCCATACCCCAACCTTATTCTCTAATTCATTAGGATTATGTTTTCAAAACACTTTAGGTTTAATATACATTTAAGTTTTACATAAACCTGGCTCAGATACCAAACTGTACCATCTCCCATTTGGAGGCATGAAACTAAGCGCTATGGATGCTACAATTACCCACGATATTAATTTTCGGTGATAAAAATGTGGGTATGTTAAATGTATCAATAATCAGAAGCACATAAATAGGAAAAACAATATAAAACTTTCATATTTCATAAATGGTATTTCATATTCATTACATAATCTCATTCGCAAACCTACATTCAAAGAAATTATAGTTGTTACAAAATACATCAAGAGCGACTGATGAAGATGCTCCCTTAGTTGATCGAGTCAAATAGTGGCATTAAACAACTTGGCAATTACAACCGATACAACACAGTAGACAAATAGAAACTCCTACTATAGCTAGATTGTCTCCTACGCGTCTCCGAAAGCTTATCGTCTAACTGGAACTTGAAATCCCTTAGTCTGGACCTATTCAAAATGAGCACCCTAGAATTTAAGACGAAAAAACAAAAATTTTGGATCAAACAATAGTCTAGTGTGAATAATAACCTACCATCTCAAACCACATAGATATCTACTGAGGCAACGCCACTATGCAGAATAGGTTTTCTCCTCACTAGTACCTGAACCAAAACATATTAACCATATATTATACTGCATCCACAATGGTCGGAACATAGTAAACAACCTTTACCATCACAAAACTTAGATAAGTCTTACTAATCTATCTTCAAAGCGTTGCCCATACCCTTAGCCAATCCCCAAAACCATATAGTGGATTATCCATCCCAGTTTAATTAACTATCCGTCTAATTTCAAGTGACTATCCAACTTAATTTATTCTACCTACTGGTCTTACATACATACAAACCTACATACATACATACATTCATACATACATGGATACATACATACATACATATGTATGTATGTATGTATGTATGCATGTATGTATGTATGTATGTATGTATGTATGTATATGCAGACTATCCATCTTGCATTTGAACATTTTTATGGATTATCTATCCCTTCCATGTGGACAACCCATCAAACATGGTATCATTAACAAAATTATGTGGACTATCCATCTCATATGTAATTATTACTTAGATAACCCTTCCCTTACTATATGGACTACCTATGACACATGGTTTAGAGACTATCCATCTCCGACATGATATGGACTATTCATCTCAAGTCCCATAGTTTTACTAGGATAACTATGAATCCATCACTTATTAATTTAATTCATGTTTAACTTATATGTTCAACATATGTTTATTGGTGTCCCTAATTACGTTATATATCCTTTAAACTTATAACATCTCAAAATAACATGCATTAGTATCCCAATTATCTATGTCGAACTTATTAAGAAAATTTTGGATCGGTATCCCCAATGCTTAGTGTCGAACTTCATAAAATAAAATATGTTGGTACTTCCAATGAATAATGTCGAAATTATAAAACATATAGCTTGTTGTCGTTGGTTCAGATAATATATAACATTTTCGGCATTAAAATAAAGTCATCCACTATCCAAGGTCGAAAAAAATCTTAAACTCATTCAAGTATAAAACTTCATGTCGAAAATGATGTTTTCGACTTACATAAATTATAGGTTATCCAACTATTAAAACAAAAATTTTAATAATGCATATAGACTTAACAATGTGGCCTTTAAATTCCAATGTCGACACCAAGAGTCATGGCAACAATGACTCACAACATCATTTCCCAAAGCAATGCAAAAGAAACCTTACTTACCTTGAGGAGCGGCAGCAATAAGACTAGCAATGTCACTACAAAACTTTATACTTAGCTTAGTTTGGCTATCATGCCGTCAAGCATATAATATTTGAAAACAGGCAATGTCATTTAAAAACAAAGGTGAATACAATGGTGTTGAAATGTGGCGATGATATGCAGCAATAAGACAACTGGCATCAATGACCGTAGCGTTAAGTTTTAAACACTTAAGTGTATTACAAGAATACGATATCGTAATGATCGATTACCGCCGATGTTTATCTCAACACGGATGAAATCACTCCGTAACTACCTAAGTAGTTATCATTTGCTACCCTCCTCATCGACGTTAACACTCATCAATGCGACATTGTATTAGGCTCTGCGGCGATAAAAGTGGCAAGGAATTATAATAAATTTTATTAAAACCGATTTATTACCAATAAACGCAATTTCTTTCCACTAAATCTTAGTTCTTGTCCGCTTTATTTTGGATGTTACATTAATTTGCAATTCTTTTCTGAAAATCCATCGCACATTAATTTTACATTTCCAAAACATTTTTCAACTTAATTAATTAATATTCTTAATTAATTAATTAATAATTTAAATGCTTTTCTAGCATATTAAATTCATAATAATTCATAATCACTTGGGAAAATCATAGAAATTCGAAATACTTTATTCTTCACTATAACCAAATTTGGGTCAAAATTCCTTATTTAATTATTTTAAATAATAAAAACCCAACATCATTTCCTCCTTAAGAAAATTTTAAAATATTTATTTAAATTTAGAAAATTAAGATGTTAAAAATTCGTCTCCAAATTAATGTTTTACATCACATATCCAAAAATCAAATTGATTATAGACTAAAAACTTAGGTTTTACTCTTAAAACCTATTCATGCAATTCCATAAAAATTGCATAAATCACTATTCTATCCAAACAATGATTAGACAACTATAACTTAGCATAAACAATCAAAATAATTTGTATACTATGCATAGACGAATTCAAGAGAAAAAATAAAGATGGTTCGTGTATTATTCACCTTAGATTTGTTGTTAGAGTTGAGATTTGTTTTTGCTTTAGTTTGGCTAAATCTCTTCCTTGAGTTCCCTTGATTTCCTCCCTCTTTTTCCTTGTTTAATGGTTGACCATAGCCTTTTTATTTGATGATTTTGATGTAAGGTAAAATGAGAATAATATGAGGGGGAGAGAGTTTATGGTTTAAAAGATGGTTCTACCTATTTTTCTCCGCTCATATATATGTTTGATACACATCCCTAATAAGTTTGAAAATACATAAAACAACCCTCCAATTTAATTATAAGTTTGATGTCCCTATTTTTGAATGTGGCAATTTTATTTCCGAGAATACCCTTTTGACTTCTCCAAACAAAACACAGAGCCGTCGAACAAGATTTCATCAAACGTTGTTCTAAAAAAACCATAATCTCTTGAAATATCAATCACCATTTATTCCAAAAGAGTTGATCGAAGATGAAATCAAATCCACTTGAAAGGAAAATTGAAATTCAGAAGATGAAAGCAAGAAAAACCAAAAAAATCGAACATTATCAATTTAATTTCTTTGTAATATCGATTTTTATTCTATTAGAATTGGTTCGATATATTGTTAGGGTTTATCAACTATTCAGTAGAAATTTTCAATAATTACAGCCAAGTTCGCAAATATTTAAAATAATTGCAAACAAGTCTGCAATAATTTACAAGTTTAACTACAATAATCCATTTAACCCATGTACAACATCTGTAGTTTATTATTCTCTTCAAACGATTTATATTCATCTTTCTTATAATTATTCATAATAATTGCAGAGATGTAACGAATAATTGCATGTATGTCCGCAATTATTTTTAATAATTGCATATATGTCTGCAAATATTCTGATTAATTGCATGCTCATCGGGAACTATTCGTATAAAAGCATTTCAATCCAAAACTAGACATTTATAATTGTAAATAACAACGTAAAGAATTTTAGTTCAATTATGAAGATTAATTTCATCATTCTCTGTAATTACTCATAATATTGCATAGCTATCAGCAATTATTCCCAATAATTGCATTTATTACTGCAATTATTCTCAGTAATTACATTCTAATCAGCAATTATTCGTGTAAAATTATTTTAGTCCAAAAGTTATTTCAATCCTAAATTCATCTTTCTCTACAATTATTCATAATAATTGCATAGTTATCAGCAATTATTATCAATAACTGCATTTACTTCTACAATTATTCAGAATAATTGCATTTTTATCAGCAATTATTCATGTAATCATTTCAATCCTAAATTCATTTAAAATCATTTCAATCCTAAATTCATCTTTCTCTACAATTATTCATAATAACACATAGTTAACAGCAATTATTCTCAATAATTGCATTATTTATACAAATATTCAAAATAATTGCATTCTTATGAGTAATTATTCATGTAAAATCATTACAATCCTAAATTCATATTTCTTAATTACATTCTTATTAGTAATTATTGCATGGTTATCGGCAATTATTCTCAAGAATTGCATTTATTTTTAAAAATATTTAGAATAATTGCATTCTTATTAGCAATTATTCTTGTAAAATCTTTTCAGTCATAAATTCATCTTTCTTAATTACATTCTCATCAGCAGTTATTCACGTAAAATTATTTCAATCCTAAATTCATCTTTCTATGCAATTATTCAAAATAATTCCATAATTATCAGCAATTATTCTCAATAATTGCATTTGTTTCTGCAAATATTCAGAATAATTGCATTCTTATCAGCAATTATTCATGTAAAATCATTTTAATCCAAAAAGGAAACTTGTTGCAATTATTTATAACAACAAATATTAAGAATATCATATTTTATAATTAAAACTTGATTCGTCTTCAATTTAATTATGGTTATCCATTAAATCGAAAAATATACCTTCGAATTTGTAGAGTCTTCAATTTAATTTCTTGATCCTAATATTTTGTAGACTCGGCTGGGTTTTCAATTTCATCGAAAGAAACTGAAGAAGAAGAAGAATCGGAGCTCGGTAGTGAAGTGCAAGGGTATTTTGGAGAAAAAATAGGTGGAAAACAATAACAGGGACATAGAAATTATATTTTTTTATCACAAGGATTGGCTTTGAATTAAGTTAAGAAGATGGTTAAAGTATATAGGAATGTGCATGCAGGTTATACCAACAGTTTGGAGCTAAAGCTTAACAAATCGACCACATTTGCGAATGGCAGTTTATACCTAAAATTTTTTTTGAGTCCTAAGCCTCATCAAACTACTATAGTTGTCAAGCGGAGACAATATAATTTTCAAATATTGAAACGAATAGATTACGATGGGAACATATTTTTAATAGACATTGCATCAAACGCTTTAACATGTAACATAATAAGCGACATTTAATATATTTTTAATCATCTAACAGTTAGATCCCTCGTATGTGTATTAATTAAACGGTTATACTTACTAAAAATCCAAGGAAGATATATATGTTTGAAAATAAAGTACATGATACTTATGGAAACTTTATGTCATTACGATGTGCGCTGCAGGCCAAGCTATTATAGAACAAATTGTGACTTCCATATATTGTAATTCAGATGTTTGTCTTCATAGCACTACAGTTGGCTATTTGATAACCTCTACCGAAACCTTAATTGCTTTCATTCCTAGCGATTTAAAGTATACCAGTGCTTTTGGATCAGTTGACTCTACATGTCTTAAATCTACTATTTTCCCTTTTTCTTATAAATCCATCAACTTGCATCTGTTGTTCCTTGAATTTACGGTCTTTAAATTAACAAAAGGGATATGTTGTAGTTGGTTTATTTTGGTAAAATATATTGACTAATCATTGTCAAATCATAATTTAAAAGGCATGTTAGTGCATAAAAATCAAGTACCATAAATGAGTTCTAATTTGCAAAAATTAAGTACCAAAATGTTTGCCCTATCTGAGGTAGGAGATGATGAAACATTAACCTTCTCAACAACAACTTTAGGACTCAGGTCATGCTACCTTCCTACCGACAACTTCTTTAATACGTATCATAGAAAGGGCCTGCCTTTACAAAAAAGCTTCTTTTTTTATTGGATTACCTATCTAAACAATCATGGTTCATGGTCCAAGAGGAAGATGATCAATAATTTCATCCGAGTCACTCGAGTATAGTCGACCTTCGGCCTCCCGCTCCAATCACAAATCTTGCAATTGCATTCTAGATTGCTAGTTTTACTCTGTTGAAGATAAAATATCTATTCGGTAAAAGTTGTTTATATTAAAATAGCATGTCAATTACTAAAGAAAAATGTTTACCACTTCCTCTTCTTCTTTAAGGCGCTCATTTGGATGTAAAAAAACTCTATTTGTTGGCCATGCCACAATATCATCATTTGCATCCCCGATAAGTATGAAACTATATGTACGTCTCCATAAAAAATATTTTCTTTTTTGAAAAGTCTATTAGAATGACCATCGCCTCCGGTCCTAAAGAAATGTTATTGACAATTTTGTTTGGATCGTTCGACTAGACTCTTCCTTCGACAACAATTTCTTCACTCACTCGCCAATCCAATCAATCACATTTTTGGAGTTTTTTTTATCATACCTGCACCATAATTATTTGAAGGAATAATAAAATAATTACTATAAAGTAAAAATAAAAATGATGTGTGACCAATAATACAACAAACACGATGTGTGTTTACTTATGTCCAAGTATCTCTAACCTAGAAAACCAAAAAATAAATTGTTATAACATTAGTTTACCATTCAACACTCAATTATAATAACATGGAATACAGACATAAGAACAACTAACAAATATTGGCATCAACCCTCAATAGTAAATCAACCCTCAATAGACAAGAGACGTTTTTCCAATTTTTCATCGTCATGGGAAATCTCTGCTCTAACTCTAAAACTTTTCTTTCAGGTCGCATTGTTTGCTTATCCTTAATCTGGGCTAAAGTAGCTTTAGTGATGCCCCATCTTCCCATTGCTCTTAGTCCATCCAATGTATCTTGTCCCAGTAAAGTGCATCATCTTTATAATTGATTACGGAGCTTGATTGTGGAATACTTTCAATTTGTTTAATCTTTTTCTATAAAAGCAATGCCCATAGATTATTTATTATATAATGAAAATTTTATCTTCTAATAAAGGGATATAGCTGAAATTGAAAGAAAGAATTCTGCTCACATCCAAAGTATACATCCAAAGTTTTAGTTGTAGGTTTTTTTTTGTTAAGCTACATTTAAAAAAACTAAATGTGTACCCAAAGTTAAGCTACTACTTCAGACATTACCAAACACCTGACAAGTAAGCATAAATGTGTGATCGAAGGATTCGCCATAGGCATGCAGCCCGCCCTCCACCTAAACCCATATTAGAGAACATCCATAATGGGAATACAGAGATATACTATTTTGACTGAGAATGAACTGCCTATAAAAATACAGAACTTGCTTAATTTCCGCTAGTAGCAGTCCTAAAACGTTGAACTGGTTAGACTATGGAAATAGACTTGGGGTAAATAAATAAATCAAAGACGTGCTATTGTTAGTTGCTGTTATATTCTCTGTGTTTATGATTTATCTTAATTCGTCCAAGTTATGCGATCTACCCTATTCAACCCACTCTATTTATTTCAGATGCACATCGTGTAATCTGATTTTAATAAAAAAAAAAATTCATGTATAATACGTGGAAATATGCAATTGTTAGACCTAATATATCAAGCGTATTTAATAACGCCTGAAATGGCCTTCAGACCAATTTTGGATTCTGAATGGATATCACTTCAGAATATCAGTGTAGCGACAAAAAAATTCTTAGTAAACTACCTAGAGTATTTCATTTCTGATACACCGACTCGTTGAAACAATTACACACATGATATCATCATACAAAAGCATCATGAAATGTATGTCAATAGAAAAAGAAATATATCATTTTAATTTAACATTCAGATATGCAAAACAGTCAGTGAAAAGGGTTATAAATTATAGACAGTGAAATGATAAGATAAGCATTATAGGATGTATTCCAAATTCAAGACTACCATCTGAAAATTGTATGATAATCAGTAATTTTTGTATTAATAATCATTAATTTTTGTATGATAATGTAAATATGTTACAAAAGAACAATTTCAGAGTTGCATAAAGCTCACTCTAACAAGCAAATATATCTTAAATAACCCTATTAAATATGTTCAAAATAACAGTAAATTTGTTTGAAAAAATTTATTTTATTTTCGATGAACTTACTATAGTATCTGCAACAGTCATATTCACCAGTGCGTCATTTTTTCAAGTCTAAGATTTGATCCAAACTTAACTTCTAGGGACGGAAGAGCAATCACCACTCTGCTTTGTCTACATTCAAAAGAACATCAAATAACAAACTGTATTAACTAAGAAGTTCATAAATATTATAGTAAATAAAACTATTACTCTTTTCCTTATCAAATTTTTAGCCAGTCGAGCCATTACTTTACGATTGCATGTGTGTGGCAACTATCTGCATCTAATAGCTTTGTTCTTCACCCTTAATGCTTGAAATAAGAGATTTAAATACATTATTTACATCCTTTATGTTCTTATATTTTGTACAAAAGAAATGATCAAGAGTAATAAAAAAAAACCTAAAATTCCAAACTTGTTTTTGACTTTATAAATTTTTTGCGTTCATTCATACTTTTGATGTTACTTGGTTTCAACTGAAGCTTTTTCTCCATGGACTTTGCTTTTACTATTTGACGAACTAGTCTGTGTTTTGATGCCCGCCAAATACCTCCTATTTTCTTAAGTACGGATGCTATTTTTCAATCTGCGTCCAGTTTAAATCTGACTTGCAACATTTTTCATAACAAGTGTCAATATTCTCAGAAATAAGAACTCGTTTTTATGTTATTTTATGATTAAACATGCTATCCTCCTTATATTATTATTTCCATGAGAGACGTGTTAAAAAAGATTCTACTTCGTGGATAAATGTAAACATGTTGAGTGTTTTGGATATGTCTTTGAATTATTATATGCGCGAAATTGACGGAGGCTAATTTAAACAAATACACAGTGTGGTTAATTTTTAGCTTTTAACTACTTATATAAAGAGCGAATGCAGCAATGAAAATGAGTCATTTTTAGCCAGTAGGAAATAATTGTGGATCCTTCTATTCCATGGCTTCCAACTTTGAAAGAACAACCGAAGATACATAGGGAGATTCTATCATCAACTCTACCTTTTGAATCTTGGAATTATAGTAATGCTTCCCTTTTGGATATTCATAAACAAGGTCCATTAGCAAACTCTTCAAACTCGTCAAGAACTGCATTCTCCAAATACTATAAAGGTAAAGAGAGAGAGGGGAATGGAGCGAAAGCTTCAAATACGTGATGAAAGAGAGATAAAGGAGGGAAAGTTGAGATGGCGTTTCACTAATTTTGTAACAACCCGTACTTTCGACACTTGAATGTCGACACTAATGCATCCACGGTGTTCACGTGCCGAGCACATAGGTGTAGAAAAATGAATTGTTATGGTAAAATAAAAGAAAATAAAACAAGAAAGAAGAGAACATAATATCAGAATCTTACAGCAGAACGACAATATATAATATCAAAGGAACAGTAAAAAGGAGTTACTCTGATACAGACATTTTGGAGTTACAAAACATGTATTATCATCAGCTTGGACAGTTATAACAACATGTCCATGCAACTACTGATACATCAAATAATAATGCAGCGGAAATAAGAATACTACAATAGGTGAAACATCTGGCTTGTCTTCTCAAGCTCCAAAGAACATCATCGAAAATCGGCATTTTCAAACTACTTGAAAGAGCAAGCGAGGAATTTAGGAAAAACAAAAACCAAACGAAAGACATAAGTATGATATGAAAAACTTAAGAAATATATAGCTAGCATATAACTATACGTTTTGAGACCACATGGAATGCCACAATTGGTTATCGCTTCAAAAAAACTACCATCTAATAAGTACATAAGGTGATATATTAGATAATATTTAGGGTGTAGAATATAAATATTATAAAAGGGTTGAATGGTTATATTCATTACCTTCAACAGCATATTTGAGTGTATAACCAAAACCGATTAGGAACCTTCATATAATGGATATTCCGTGGAGGTATCTTCGGTGGAGCCGGATACAATCTCTTGCACAAGGTTCAAAAAGTACCTCCGAGCGACATATATCTCTATATACCTTTAGGTAAACATAGCTGGTCCATGGCCGAACACGTGATCCCACATATCACTAACTCCCGCCGACTAACAATTGATATGCATACTCTCGATTTGGAGTTGATATATTCTTTCGTGGGTTAGATAAACCCCAAGCTATGAGGCCTACTCTATTTTCATCCATTTCCGATGTCGAGGTAGCATTCAACACCTTTTACACGAGTCTTCACCACTCGAATAGAACACGAATCCCTCAATGGATTCCCACATCTCGAATAGATCTTGAAACCATACATGTATTCCGAAATTTCGAACAAATCCACTTCCAAGAGATAGAACATGCATCTCAGTCTTGAAGTGGTTTTTGTAGTAAAACACTTACCGATCCCAGTCATTTTAAGACTGAATTGACGAATTTGGTCAATCAATGATAATAAGAGTGATCACATATGAAAACAAAGTCTCAAATACTTATCGAGTTTCTAATATTTTCATCTCACACTATCCTTGATCAAGAGTGTAGCCAGTAGGTTAGAGATCTATTGTTCATATCTCTACACGAACATCAGTCTTAATTCCCATAAATAGACAAGCCTACTTCATCGGCATTTAGTGTTGCATATACGACCAAATGTTTTCCATAAATAAGCAAACATATGAAGCATGATCAAGTTATACAAAGAATGATCAAGTCACATAAACGACTTCTAATTCCTTTTAAATATAATTAATCTTTTACTAATTAAATCCTCCCATTATTAGTAAAACTTCTTTTACATAATAAAACATTTTTTATGAATTTTTACTACCATTTGTACTCTTTCAACACTTTAAAAGGGTATTCATATACTTATCACAAATGGTATAAGTATATTATAAATCTTTAACAAGATTTCTTACTTAAATCTTCGCTTTCTCTACCTTTTTCCCAAAGGATTACTTACTTTATTTTACTTCAAAATATCCATTTTAAGGATCTAAGTACTTTCACAAATCTATTAAAAAAGTTTAAGAGAAATGTTACTCAAATATTATCACTACAAACCCAGAACCATTTCCCTTATGCCTATTTTTAAAAAATTCTTTTAAAGATCTATTTACATTCATAAGTATAAAAAAGGTTAAACAAGAATGTTATTAAGACATTGCCACAACAAGCCCAAAACCATCCATACTTATATCATCTTTAGAAACTTCTTTTTGAAGATCTAAGATAATATTTGGTTATGTGACGATCACGACTTTTCGACGCTCGAAAACCGACATCAATACGTCCACTGTATCAACTGTCGAGCAATCGAAGGCCGGAAAACCGTACCGTTATGGTTAAAGAAAAAGAAAAAGATAGAAGAAAAGAGAGGAAAAAAAAGAAGAAACAGAAAAAAATATCAGAATCTCACAATCGCAGCGGAACAACATATAATAAATAAATGAATAATCTTTAAACAAAGAACTATATCAGTTATTACATTACATCATATTACATTACATTAAATCATCAGAGTGTACAACAACAAACAACAACAAACAACGGAAAATCAATACTATATACTAGTAATATGCCATCCCTTCCAACTTGCCCCCAGCAACTTCTAAATTCCAGAATATCCTGATAAACCTGACTCTTGACTGTCCATGTGGAAATTGGTGGCGCCCAGAGTTTAGGAAGGAAAACAATAAACTCCGAGTCAGTCATGTTACTGGTGTGAGAACTAAAACAGTTTATTTTTAAAACAAAGAACATGATAATTTTAAAATAGATTCGCAATGCTTTTTAGAAAATGAGACTACCATAAGGCCTCCCGCACACACACACAATGCAAACACAGAATCGGAGGAGATTTCTCCTTACGATAGTCAAAGATGCTAGATACGCATTAAAAAGAAACATTTGATATTATTACTAGTGCATAGTGTAGTAAAAATCATTTCGAAAGTAAAGATATAAATCTTAGCCAGCATAGGCATTTCGCACTTATGCCTACTATAGCTACCATCCAAACAGTGGGGCGCCACCATAAGTGAATGATAGGTTCTACAACTAAAACCGTACAAGATCGTATTGTTTCTTTGGATTTCCAACAAATGGTCAGACCAAGGAACTTCCCATTGCCACATGGGTACGCCTCTGGAAAGACAACCCGAGAACCTAACCGGATCTCTGCCAACACAAGGTCAGGTTTCCCCTAACTGGGTAACTACTGACACGAATATGTCATTCCCCGATCGTAACCGTTTTATATCCGAGGATCCTCGATTTCCAACAACCACGAAGCAATAAATTTGCAGCAACAACATAGGTTATGTATCTGGGCTCCATACCATGATACCACCTCTATCCAGAAGGAATGACATACACTAAAGGGGCGCTACCCCCTAATAACCTTGCCGTATCCTTCCTTTTTTGACCATTTCTAGGGTGTGAGGTCCGACGAAGTCTCGTCCACAAAGCCACGCTTTATACAAAAGTTGTGCTTTGATCATCAAATGCTCAACAGCACTTCGTATGTCACATTACCAATTTGGGAATGTATCACTAGTAACCATCAACTACATAACCTCTAAGGGTGTTAAGCTAAGAGAATAAATTCTCCGCCACCAACGGAAATATATTTGATAGAAACCAGCTTTACATCTCAAATTGTAACATCAGACACACATCTATACAAGTCCGTTCTAGGATCGAACGGAACCGAAGGCACTTACAAAGAAGTCTTTGCAATCCGGATATTCACTAATCACGACCGGACTTCCCATCACAAAGGGTAATAAATTTCTATATCGGAGATCAGCCGATGCAGAAACATTCGGTGGTAATCCTTCCGTTTCCACAAATATCCGGTCTTCAACACCGGTCATCAAATGCAATCCATAACGACGTATCACATATTCGGAATGGGTTATATGACCCCAAGGTTCTTTCCCGGCTAACCCGAATAGTGAGCGCTTATTCAAAAATAAGTGAAGCATTCAAATTCAAGCAATCACAACAAATACCTATTTAAAGGTAAATATTGATAGTCGGATTATTTAACTATCAATAGGTATGCTCAACATCACCAGATTCCAAATAATTTTCCAAATTATTTATTTTCCAAAAATATCTTTACTAGATATAAATTTCCACACTTCAACATTTGAAAACAATTTCAAATCACTTTTCACCTTTACCACTTTTGAAAACAAATTTCAATCATTTTCCTTACGCGAAAATACTTTCATTTCAAAACGGTTCATTGAAACCAATTAAATAAATCCTTACCGATTTACTTTATATTTACGTTCCAAATCCGTAAATTTATTCCCACACTTCAAAAATAAATCAACGTTTATTTTTGAACAAATTTCCCTTTCTTTTATAAATTCCATAGTGAATTTACAATTCCAAAATATCTATGAATATACGATCTCCAAATCGATTTCTAATATTCATTTTCAATTTATCTTTAAAAGATAAAATCTTAAAATATTCACTTCATATTGGAAAACATTTCCATACTTATTTAATAATAAGTAATTCACAAATCTATTTATTTTCAACACTTGAAAAATATTCAATATACTTAAATCGAAATTAAGTATATATTTCATTCTTTAAGAAATCATTCTCTTAAACACATTTGTTTGGGCCAAAACGAATGTTGCGGTAAAACATCGTTACGATAACCCAAAATCACTAGTATAGGGATTCGAAATTTAGATAGATATATAAATCTCAATACTATATAAAATATTTTCCTGCGGAAATCATTTACTATAACAACAGTGTTATAGTCCACCATTTCCTTCTATTTCTCGAAAATGTCTATTTCAACAATGAACGTTGAAATCTATGGTTTCGATAGTCAGTACCTTTTTAAACATCTTTAAAACCATTAACTTCATTTTATAATATTACTTTCCCAAAAACATATCTATTTTCTTTAATAATATATTCACTATCCAAAATCGCGAATATACTTCACTAACCCAATTTCAATATTTACTACGCGTTTTATTTCAAGAATTATTCGCTATCCAAAATCGCGAATATATCTCCTTTTATAAACTTCTATATTCAATTTATCAAATTCAATTGATTTCGAATTTATAAACATTGTCTATAAATTCCATTTCTACTTATAAACTTCGATTTATAAATCTCCTTTATTAATCCAATTCAATTTATATACTTAATTATATACCAAAAGTCTATATTATAAGTTAAATACTTATAATTCATTTATTTACAAATCGTTCTTTTAAAACTTCACAAATTATAAATCTTATTACTTATAAGATTTCATTTATAGCCTTATTTTCAACATTAACAGAACTCCTTTTAAAATTCCATTATTTTCGATTTATAAAATATATATCTTATAAATCTCATCAATAAACCATTTATGCTTCATCAAAGATTTGAATTTAAATGCAAAAATCCGATTTATAAATTAATTACTTAAAATCTTTTATTTTACAACATCTATTCATTTTATAACTTCTTAATTTATAAGTCTATAATTTCATTCACTTAAAAATCCATTTTTATACTTCATTTTAACACTTAACAAACTCGTTTTATAGTTCCAATATTATTAATTTATAAATATCAATTTTAAAAATCTTTTATATACATCCTTTATAATGATTCAAAATTCCAAATTAACCCATTTTATAATTTAATCACTATTTATTTCAAAAATCTCAATTTGGTTATATTTTTCAAAAATCAAAAATTTTAATAACATAGAAATTTATAATGTTTTAATTATTTAAACTGAATCAATTCGAAAATTTAATAAAACGTATACTTTCAAAAATCACATTAAAAATCCTTTTAAAATCAAAATCATTACTTTAAACTTTAAAAATAGATCCGATGATGCAACAACACCAAATAGTCAAACACGACATCCAAACATCATATATCGATATGATAATCAACAAATATCACAATATCTATAATCAAATAAATACTGGTGAGGAATCCAGTTGGATCCCTCCAACCTGTTTCCCTGCATCCACAAACATTAGCACAATACCAATTCCGTTCTAGTACGGAATATCGCGATATATGGGATTTATAAAAATATTATCCGCTTAATAGGCAGCGTAATAGGGTCTCATCCGCTATATAATGCGGGAAATCAACTCCAAGTACATAAATAATACCAATTTCACTATACGGTGAAATATTCGTGGTATATGTTTTTAATAAATAACCTCCGCTTACTAACGGCGCATAATGTCTATTTTAACAATCAATAGATAATAATATATCATCCAGGCATACAATCATAAAAAATTTTAAAATCTAACTATTTAAAATATAAATCGAAACAGATTCGATTGAGTGAGAAGTTCTCACCTTGCTTTCAATTCCGTTTTCAGCTTTTATTTCGAATAAAATTAAACACGCATTTAATTTTAGCCAAAATTCTCACTATCTCCAAACGACTCCAATCCAGCTCCATTGCGTAGTATTCGTCCATACGAACCCAATGCAATTTGTTTCGTGCGAAACGAACCTCGTAAGAACAAGATATGATTACTTGAAGTTTACACGAATTAAAAGATAATTAATTTACAATTAATTTATTTATTTTAACCTAAAATAGATCTGGACTGTCTAAATTCCAACATGAAATCAAGGCCGCTATCTCCTTTATCTTCCCCAACGCAATGCTCAGTGAAACCGAACCCAAACCGCCCTTGAACCCCACCTCACGCGACTCTCCACCGACGACCGAAGCTCGATCGAATGACGTCACGACGTGCGCCACCCCCAAAACCACCACCGGTCGTGGCCCCTTGAAGCTTGGTCACCCACATTGCTCGAAAAACGTGCTTAAGAGTTGCGCCTTTGAGCGATGATTGCCGTTGATCCACTCAATGAAAATCCATCACAACCGTTGAATTACTAGATCCCATTGTCCTCTCCAATATTGCAGTTAAAAGATTTCGCTAACTGTTGATGGATTGGAAGAAAATTGAGAGAGAAAGAGGTGGATTTTCGGCCATTGGTGTAAAGAATGGCGGCTGAGACATTTAGGGTTAGGGTTTTGATAAATTTGTGAAAATAATGAATGTTTGTGGCCTTCTATAGAAAATTCTCCAAAACACTATTCATTTCGAATTTTTCGAACTCCAAACGAAGCGTGCCGGCTGACTTTTCTAAGGTTTACCCCGCGTTTCGAACACAATGGAACGTGTTTCGGAGGCCAATTCGATCATCTGTGCGAGTTATGGCAATAAACGATCGATTTTAAATTAAACCGATTAAACGAATTTTCTGTGCGTTTTGGCTTGCCCCGGTCAAACGATAAATCAGATTGACTTGAAATTTGAAATCTTACAAAATATCACGTTATGGATCCGATGAAACTAGTTTCATCGAAATCCGAGACTATTTGAAAAAATGGCTTTTTTAACTCGTCGATTAAATATTAAAATATTCAATTTTCACATATTAACTTTTAATTCGATTTTAAAAGTTCTATAACATCATTCTAACTCCAATATGATTAAATAAAATTTTACAAATCATTTTCAATCATATTAAACCCAAATTTCAATTATCTCTATATTTTTTAAATATTAAATTATCGATTTAATTATCCAATTTAATCCTATTATTCGAAATAAAATTTATTTGACTGTTTAATTTCACTTATTTATATTTAAAATTAATTAAATATACAAATTTTAATTGACAGAAACTCTGGGTCGTTACAGGTTAGTTCTATAGTCGACTAATCGATTACCTAGTAAAAACAATTGCTTATACAAATCAATGTTCATATACTTAACTCATTTCTGACATTTTAACTTAACTATTCCTCGTTCAAGAGTGAAGCTAGATAAGGTAGAGCACTTCTTGCATCAAAGCCTTACCAAGACACTTCGATTTTGAATCTCACAAGTAGAAAAGTACACTCGTAGGCTTTTAGTGTTAGGTATAGTATTAATGATTTTCATAAACAAGTAACAAAAAAACATGATTAACCTGTTTCTAACATTCTTGACTTAACTATTCCTCTTTCAAGAGGGAAGCATGGTAGGTTAGGACTCTACTGCTCCATCCCTACTCGACATCAATCTTAACTTCTAGAAATAGATAAGCCTTCTTCGTCGGCTTTTAGCATTAAACAAAGTTAATTACCTTTTAAACATGTAAGTAAACAACAGATTAACATGTTTCAGATATTCCAACTTACCTATTCCTCATTCAAGAGGTAAGCTTGATAGATTAGAGCTCTATTGCTCCAATCCTACTTGATATCAATCTTAACTCTCAGAAGTTAGAGAAGTTTGTCTCATTTGCTTTTAATGCTAACCCTCATCTTTACTTTTCTGAAATTTGTATGTAATTATTAAAAATATATTTAAACTTCAAATCAACTTTAACATACTTCAAAGCATGTTTGGAAACATAACTAAAAAGGTTAAAGAAAAATACAAAATTTAAATATCATTTTTGAACACTTAAAACTATAAGCAACTTACTACATTTATAAATGCTATTAAAAGTTCTTGTTTAAGAACACATTGAAACAAATTACCTTTGTAACTAGCTTTAGCCACTTTAATAAATGATTTAAGATTTGAAATTTTTACCATAAGTACTATAATTAAGGCACTTAAAAATCATGGAAAGAAATCCTTAAGATAGCTTCCATTCATTTTTAAAAATTCTCGTAAACAATGGATTCGAAAGTGCTCTTATAACGACTATTCTCGCTTCAAACAACTTACTTTAATTTAACACACAAGTTAGACAACCATTTCAATATCATGTCAAGGCCATGCCACATGTTTAAGAGGGTAACACAAGTGATGTTATATAATATATAGTTATCATTTTCTTTCAAAAGAAAGGGAGTCCAAAGTTTATAGCTTTACTTAGTTAATATTGCTTTAACTATTATACTTTCCACACAACATATGTACACAATATATACATATAAGATAGTGAGATAACTCAACTAGATCCATGCAAAACCCAAGATAAAGCAACAAGAACAAAGAACCAGCTCCTTCCATCGGCAAAAGCCTAAAGATCCAACTTTTAGCACTTCCAAACCAAAGCAACCATCTCCCCTTCCTCGTCCATGCTCACGGCCCCTCCTTGGAACCCCCTCTTTCTTTCACCTTCTCACACTTCTTAACCCTAATCATTCCTTCCATTGTGTCTTAATCCCAAGCTAAAGTTTAATGGTGATTGGAGAAGATTTGGATAAGACTTGAAAAAGTCGGAGAATAATTAGTGGATTAGTGTTTAAGCACTTCCACCATTTTTAATTCTCATACTCCATCTCAAGTTTAGTGAATTAGTCATTTATTATGTACGGTATGCCTCTCCTTATAAGGTTTTAGACGAGGTCATAACCAACTCTTACCTTCCATTGAAGGTCGCAATAGGGCCTCCTTTTCACAAGTTAACTTTACACCTCTCTTCTTTTGCTTAAAAGTTAAGTATTACTATAAAAGGTCATTTCCTAAATATCTTTAATGACATCACTCATGACATCATCCAAAAAGTTTATTTCTGTAAATGGAAAAAAATTATTTCATTTTATTAATTTCCTAAGTAAATAAGTGTTTGTTAAAAAAAACATAAACAACTTCCGATGGTTAAAATGCTGTTTATTGATAAAACGATTTTCAGTCACATTATCAATATTTTTTCAAAGTATTTATTATTATAAACATTTTTTCAAAATAAGTTTACCATCATTACATATGATTTAAAAGGGCATTAAAAAGCTTATTAAATCATTTTAATAACATTTAGTCCAAAATTAAAATGTTAAAATAATTCAGATATTTAAATACAAAGTGTTCGAAATTTCGGGATGTTACGTTCTCTCCTACTTAGAATATTTTATCCTCGAAATTCTGGCACGAGCAACCAAAGAAACAACCACATAGAAATATTTAACAGCATTCAAATTCATTTAGCAAAAAAACTCATGATTTTCTCAAGTTCAAAATCCTCCCATCGCATAATGATGATAAACGAGCTACTAAGCTTACCATACACTCAAGAACCTCATGTAATTACTCGGTAGCCAATTAATGCTATCTCATAATAAATTGAAGAGCTATCACCTAAATTCTCCATAAGTCAATCAAAACATGGTATGCATATACTAAAACCCATACGGTGTACATGGATCATCCGTACACAATATCAAATTTGATCGCATAAATTTCACTTCCCAACTAGTACAGATCACTTGGCCTCTCTAGTGGGGACTCTAATCAAGATCCTTGATTAGAAACCTTCGTTCTTCTTGTATAGCCATATATTATGATAGAAAAATTCAGGGTCATATCAAGAATTCGTATCAACTGTTCACCGTCAAGAATTTAGTGAAAAGTCTTTATTCAGATAGGTGTACATCATCTCGAAATCATGTATTCGAATACCGAATCAAGAACAGTCTTGTGAGTAAAACGATCTACATACAACTTACATACTTTTCCTATTGGTTTCTTAACTATATCAATATCTTTTATCACTTTCTTTTATACAAATAGCATGTCTTATTGATACTAAAATCATTTATGAACTATTTAATAAAACATAACTTCAAGTCTATAAATAGTTATAACTCAAGTTCATATTCATATAATACTCCATGACATCCTAAGAGTATGTACAGAACATCAAATTCAATTTATTTAACAAGCATGTCCAACAAATTAAACTTATTTTAACTTACTACTTCTCAATTTAAGTGTTATACAAACTCAACTATTATATTTTCACAAAACAGCTAGCTTCAAGTTCTATAACGATTCTGAAGCTTCCGACTATCCAAAATCGTTGTAAACCCCATTTCATTTTAACAAATGAAAACTACCAAATAATGTATCATAACATGATACACATACCATACAATACTAATGCATAGAAAATATGTATCCCTAAAATATTTTAACAAATTCAATAATTTATTTAACATACTTTACCGAAATATGGAAAACCTGAAAAGTTCAAACATTTATTCTGGACTATGCCACTACCGCTCAGGCACCCTATAAAATGTATATACTAAACTTTTACAAAAAGATCATATCAAATTACTTTTGGAGAAAAACTTTAGAACTAAAATCGGGTTTTATTTCAAATCATTTTGAAATTATATATATATATATATATATATATATATATATATATATATATCTTTGTATAACAAATCATACATTCGAAATTAAATTAGAATCCGTTTTACTAAAACAACCATGTAGCTTTCCCCAATTAGAAACCAAAAATGAATGCCGATGATATTGAAGTTATCATCAAAATTATTTTTAAGGGACATGAATGAGTTCAATACATCCAATTCATGCCTTTCAAACTTGACTAAAATCATTTCAAAACGGTATCAAATACTTCATGAATATTACTAAGTATTATGATCACAATTTCATAAACCAATTTTCCAAATAATTACTTTCAAATAATCCCATGATATTTGTTAAATCCTTCTTGCTTATAAATCATATTTTATTAACCAAACTTATCTAATATCACTTTCTTATATAAAACCTTTTCACAAATGTGTGTTTACTAAATATCTTATCTTTAAAAATTATAATAAACAACTTTTATTAAATTAAACTTTTAACCTAACATTGCACCGAACATCTATAGTCAAACTGTGAAACTTAATCCATTAATGTTTGTTTCAATGCACCCGAACGTACTGTTTACCTAACCCATGTAGTAAGAAGATAAAAGTGCCCATAAACTGGTCAAGCACAAATCAACAATCAACAAATGACAGTTAATGCTCATAAAATAGCCAAGCATAACTAAAATAATTAATGAGGGGTAATAGATAAAAATCATTAACCCATAAATTGATTAAACTATACTTTTAAAATTCATTTATATAAGCTACCTTACATAAGATCATTAAATTTTCGCAATTATAATTACCTATAAGGTATACATTTATAATAATTACAAATATGCTTTCATATTTATAACACGCTCAACTTAAGATAGGGCATTCATTACCCTATCTCTCAATGAGTTAGACCCACCAAAGCCAAGGTTTCCGCTTAACCTTCAGCTCTGATACCAGCTATAGCGACCCACACTTTCAACCCTCGCATTTCGACACTAATACATCCACTGTATTCAAATGCCAAAAACCCAAGTGGATCACCCTCAAACTTTCCGACTCCTTCGTAGCACTAAGTAAAGGCTTCTAGTAGAAAATATGCTAAGTTGATGGATAACTAGTGATCCATCTCCTATGGATAGCCAGCGATCCATAGAATTGACTCATATTGATTTGAGATTTTCGGTGATGACTTGGCATAACAACTAGACTCTTTCTCACTTAAACTTCTGGCCCAAGTGCTCTCCAACCCTGTAAATACAATCCTACTTGTAACATAGACAAGATCTTTTTAACTGGCCGTTGAAATTCTATAGAGGTTATTCTACACTCTTCTCCTCCCACACAATAGTCACATAAGGCTTCTTTGTGATTCTCCAGGGAACTATTGTACTTGTGACTTGATCTAACTTAGAAGATTCAATCAAATTGTAATCCAATTCAACTTGTAACTACAGTCAGTTAAAAGAAAGTTATAAAGTGGACGTTAGCTTCATTAACAGCAGAACCACTATTAAAATCTTCTTGTCATTTTAATATTTCTGCTCATTTTACATTTATTCTCTATATTATTGCTCTGTAAGAAAAGGGATAGTACTTTCGCACCCAGTAGAGGGTATTGATTCATTTTGGGGTTAACATTTTGATGCTTTCACGGAGAACTCAACTCAAGCTTATATCTAGCTATCTACTTTGGATCAGATAGGTTCAGAAGTTAGATCCTCAATCTTTACTTAGAAGATTTGTTGTAGAGAATCAATGGTACCAGGAAGAAAGAGAACTACCTTCGAAATATCCATAGGAGCCACCATTGCTGGAGAAAAAACAGACCCTCGACAAATTGAAGTCAAAAATCCCAACAACCTACTATTAGGAGCCAAATCTCAAGATCAGGTTCCAGGATCCTCTACATTGCATGAAGTAGTGACTAAGGGAGAATTGAATAAGGTTGTTAATGAAATTACCAATAAAATGGCCAATAGTCAAAAGGCACTTATGAAAAAATAGATGCTCTCTCAGTGCTCCAATCATTAACTACTCCTAAAATGGTGCCTGATGCTGTGGGGAGCAAGTGCATTCTTCTATTTTCTGGCTTGAACGAAAGAAATAGAAGGCATAAGCAAATGGAAGAAATGGGTGGAGCTCCAAGAATCATGATGGAAGAAAAAGTTAACACTTCACCATTGCAAAAGCACCTGCTTCAAAACTGAACTTAGGGGAAATAACCCAACGGAAGGATATAACGATAGCTCAAGATGACAAACAATTTGAGGAAGATAAAATGATGAAAATGCCAACGTGTAAAATGCTAGAAGAAGCTCTAAAACCTATGCCGCAATATAGTGCCAAGCACTAGACAAGGAACTGCTACTCAAACGGTACTCCTAGAGGCAGGAGAACCAAGAAGGTATGATAACCGAGTTCGATTACAAGGCCAAGTTCCTATGTTATATTGCGACCACTCCTAACTGACCAGCTTCCAATCCAATATGGAGCTCCCATCGTCGAATCACGAATGGCCGTCATCGAAAATCATCAAACTGATCGTAGAAAAACTCACTTCAAGGTTGACTCGAAGTCGAACTCGAATCGCCTATTTGACTCGAAGCAGCTTCTAGAAGTCCTAACTCAAAGTTGAACTCGAGTAATAATCCATTTGACTCGAAGTAAACCTAGGAAATTCTTGTCCAAAATCAGACTCAGGTAAAACCAAGATTTTGTTCAAGCATACATGCAAATGACTCCAAGCAACTTTTGTCACTAACAGCACTTCAAATTTCGTGACTCCAACCAAACCATGTGCTGACTCCAAGAAAATAGCAAATTTTCTTGGGCTGAACTCTAAGTAGAATACCATCAATCCATCAATGTCGATCCATCTTCTTTTGCCCATAACTCGAATATGCAAACTCCAAATACCTAAAAATTTAGAATGCAACATTATGAGGCCTTCTTTGTCGCGCCATACCGATCTCACCTATTTTGAAATTTTTTGGGGATCATCACTGATCCATGACCTCATCATAAGTGATTTGTCATTCAATCGACATTTCCAATCATTCAAACATAGAAAATCATTCATATATCATTCTTAAGCATTATAAATAGCCATGACTTGAAAATGGACTGGTTTGATAATGATTAGAGAATCTTCCACAATCGAAACCTATTCACCGAAGCCATTCAACATGCAGAATGTCCAAAGAAGTTTATCATGTCAACTATATCTTCTACATAACTGTACAACTTATTCAAAATTGCTTTTGTACAACTATGACTAGCATATGGAGGAAGCGAGGGTGATAGATGCAGTCTACTACAAGGCCTTTAGGAATCATTAAAGGATGAAATAACCAACTACCCTGGAAGAATTCTATGGGAAGGAAAACCAGTTCTAAAGACTAGAAGTAGCGCAATTTGAAGAAGGCAAACCCGGCAATTTCCCAATGAACATACCAAATGGTGAAGGAGGTTTAGGACCTCACAGAGCTTTTGACCAAGCAAGGCTACTAAGGCCCAGTAGAAAAGTGCCCTAGCTAACTGACGGTATCAGACAAAATTATGATTATCAAATAACACTATAGCTAGCTAGCAACTAAGGAATGGAGCAGCAGCCTGAAAAGATGCCTTCACATCCATCCTTGTCTTCTTTCATTTTCCAAATGAGCCATACCAGGACACTATGGGCATTGTATACAACACAATGAAAGAAATGCTTCTATGCCTTTGATGAGTCATGTCGATCCCCATTTTGGGAACCGACATTGCTCTGGGAGCATCGAGATGCCTTGTCCAAAGGATCATCGAACAAACAAATCCAACCCCTTGGTCTCTAGGAACTGGTAAAACTATGTTCCCTTGAGATGAATCCTTAAAATTCCTTTTAAAGTCGTTGAATCATCACTTTAATACCGTTGGGCCATGGGACACAAGACCTAGAACTCTTCTTGGAGTCGATGAATTATCATTCCAAGGCCGTCTGATTATTGGACATCTAACCAAAATTTCTCTTAAAGTCGATGAATCATTGCTTTAATACCCCTTAGCCATTGGACACATGAACCAAAATTCTTATTGGAGTCGATGAATTATCGCTCCAAGGCCGTCTGGTTATTGAATATCCGAACAAAATTCATCTCGAAATCGATAAATTATCATTCCAAGGATGTCTGGTTATCGAACATCCGACCATAAAAACTCCTTCACGAACTAAAGCATTGTGAAGGTCTTCCATGAACTGAAGCGGCATGAAGGCGAATCGATAGACAACAGTTACCTGATCCAAAAAATGCTTTACGAATGTGAATGTCTTTTACAAGCTAAAGTGTTGTGAAGATGAACTGGTATATCAGCGGTCATCTGATCAAAAAAAATACTTCACGAACATTAAGGTCTTTCACGAACTAAAGCATCTTGAAGGCGAACCGATAGATCAGCGGTCACCTGATCCAAAAAAGCACTTCACGAATGTGGAGATCTATCATGAACTAAAGTGTCATGAAGGCGAACTGGTAGATCGACGATCATATGGTCTAAAAAACCTTCAAGAACGTAAAGATCTTTTACAAACTAAAGCATCGTGAAGGCGAACCAATAGATCAACAGTCATATGATCCAAAAAAACCTTTCGCGAATGATGAAGGTCTTTCACGAACTAAAGAGTCGAGAAGGCAAATCGGTAGATTAGCGGTCATATGATCAAAAAATGCTTCGCGAACATGAAGGTCTTTCACGAGCTAAAGCATCGTGTAGGTAAACCAGTAGATCAGCGGTTCTCTGATCCCAAAAACACTTCGCAAATGAGAAAGTCTTTCACGAACTAAGTCATCAAGAAGGTGACCCGGTAGATCAGTGAAATTTATGTAATGGCTGATGTCCGCGAAGGTGAACTGGAAGATCAGCAGTCTTATGATCCAGAGCCCCCGATGCCAATTAAGTCATGTTCCAGGGCCAAAATTGACATTAATAATAGTCACTCCGAATAATTAATGGAATCACTTCCAATGACTGATGAAAAAATAGCGTTGAACTCCCAAGCTTCAAAGTCGCTCAAAGGAACTATGCCAAATCTGAACCAATCTTATGGTTAATCAAAGGCTGACTCGAATCAAGCCAAGACTTAGAACTCGAGAGAACCACACCCACTAGACTGAGGGCAACCATACGAGTTATGGAGAGACCGTGGGTATAGTTCAAGTGCACCAATAGCCCTGTGGCATGGGTGGCACCGCACACATTTGAAAAGCCACAAGGAAGGCTGAGACTAACCATACCACAGTTCTGTTATGCTTGGTCAAAAATTCTGGATTCTGACAACTATGGACTTAACGACCTAACTACCGCAACAAACGAAATAGAAGCATAATATCTGCTTACTTCTTCCCAAAACCTCCTTTACCACCTTTGCTGACCAATTCTTTTTCCTCTTGGACTATATTCCAGTTGAAGACCAATTCTCTAAAGTTAGCTTGGATCAAAAACCGAGAGTCTTGCCCCAAACTCCCATAAGCTCTTTATTTATAACCATCTCTATGCGGTCGGCTATAGATCTATATACCATGGAAACCTTATCTGTTTGGCCGTGCTCATCTTCCTGAAATTAAGGAGGATCATCCAAGCTACGGTTACCTGATCCAAAAACCAATTATCTCTTAGAACTGACAAAATCGCATTCCACCGAAGTCAAATTGCTATACTGATAGGAAAACTCGATCCTTACCTTCTAAGAACTGGTCTCGCTCCTCCAGCATCGGGAATGCCCAAATCATTGTGCACAATGCGTAAGCCATCCACTCTCAAAAGCCGCGCACTTTGTGAGCTGTATTCTCAAAAAATCCGCACATTTCATAAGCCATGCTAGCATTGCTTGATGTTGCTCCAACATCATTAGCAAATCATTAATATTTTTTAAGTGTCAATGTTGTCCCAAAAATACTGGGAAACTTGTCTATAATAGGATTAACAGGGATCAACTCGCGCTACCCGAGACATTTCCCCGGTAGTGCCACAAAGTTCACAAACGAAGAAAAAGGACAAAGAATTCTAATCTTTGACCAAAGTTAATGTACAAAATGTCTAAATTCAAGACATCTAAGTCACGAGTTCCCAGAGATAGGAGCTGCAATGTACCATTGATCGGGGGCATCCAAGGAGCCGCCCAGAACATCAAGTCTCACATCAATTGTTCAAAATAATCAGCCATGTGCACTGAGGGGCACATAACACATTAACACTTAGTCAGGATAAAAAATCACTCTAACTTGCAATAAAAGGAGGAACTTACCGTAATGCAGAGATGGACGATGATGAAAGAAATTTACAGAATCAAATTATCAACGCACAAGTTTCTAAAGAAAAATGTTGGTGCTCAACTGAGGTCTCAAATCCCAGCTTGTAGAAAACAAGCTGTTATCCGAAGACAGACAACGACAATGAGAGAATGCTTGAAAATAAGCAGCTAAACCATTGATTCCCGGAGACTGGAACCAACGAATAAGGTTGATATCCGTAATAATGTTATCAGCCCTGCATAACGCATACGGTCTAAAACGAACAAGGTTAAGTGTCATAGATTCAAGACAAACACTACCAAAATATAGTGGTCCGTGATTAGGATAGGAATGAGTGCGGTTGTACCGGAGGAAATGTAATGACTCACTCAAAAATTTCTAATTTCTATAAGAACCTAGAATTTGGCACATAGAAATGAAGGGTACCAACCTAGAAATGAAGGTTTCCACAGGTAGAAGTCAAATCATAACAATAATCGGTTGGAGGAAATTCGATTTTCGTGAATAAGAATAACGAAGGAATTGGTTAAGAAACAACCCTGCATTTTCAAGGGTAACACTTGACAGTGATAAACAAGGCTAAACAACGAAAATGCCTGGGACTCCCATCCTTCCAGAACATGGTGTATCCGGAAGTTAAGCAAAATTGAGAAAAACAACCACTTTGGGTAAAAAGGGATCTACTCAACTGCACATAATCGGATGAATGATTCAATCCTATCCAATATGACTTTAACATTGCTTGAAGACAAGCAGCACTAAGAGAAGACTTCTTTAATCGAATCACCGGAGTGCAATTTTTCGAAGTTCGAAATTAGTGCCCACCTGGATTAAAAGCATTGCTGCATCGGTAGGGAAAATCGATCCCAACTTCTTGAATGTTAGTGTTGCCCGACAACGCTAAAGCCTTTTCTCCTTTCCTAAGTACTGGTGTTGCCCTGACAACGTCGAGAAAATTCCTATTTCATAAGCATCAGTATTTCCCTGTCAATGATGGGAAACCCTCTATTTCCTATGTACCGGCATTGCTCTAAAAATGTCGAGAAATTTGCTGCTTCAGCAATGTCGAGAAATTTGTTGTTCACTATGTAGTGTTATTTCCTCAGCAACGCCATAAAAACTTTAATCTATAGGTTTCATTAGAATCACTCACCATAGTAAACCATCAATGCACTAGCTTTCAAAGATAGAAGTTGGTCCTCAACTGAGATTCTACCCTTGTCTTCAAAAAACTACCGTTACCTGAAAATGGACAATAATAGGAAGACGTATCCTCTTATAGGTCAGCTGGATGGTTCGACCTTTCATCACAGAAATCAGCCACAACACTGGAATGAAGCAGCATCGAAAGGAAACCCATGGATTGAATTTCTCGTATGCTAATTTCTAGGGATGAAAGATGGTGCACAACTAAATTCCCTGAATTTAGTTTAGAAAGAGTTTAGATATAGCCAAAGGATAGGCAGCCTCAAGGAAGTGTTACTTGGAATGAAGCAGCTAGCTTATCAATTACTAAAGATAGGAATTGGCGTATGAACATAACTTGTATGACGATAGTAATCAAGCAAAGCATGCATAGCTAAGGACATGTAAGGACAATCATGGAAGGTTGGAACTAAAACCATTTGACTTCCTCAATCCCAGATTAGGATTGAGTGCCAGACCAGGGGCAATCGAATCATTTGTCCCAAACCTCTCCATCTTTCACAATCATCCAAATACAAGCATTCAAAATAGCTTAGTCCTTGAGATAGATGCACGGGTACTTGATCGAAAGAAACGTTACAAAGTCCAAACACGAATAACCATGAGGTTTGTTACATAATGGTTATGTATCGCAAAACAAAGCATTCTGGCAATAAAATCGCCAACAGTGGAAATGAACGATTTAATGTTTAGAAATCAACCATCGCTCGCAGTCTGGCGATGAAGAGAAGGATCGATGACCTACTTACGGTCTAATTAGACCATACGGTTCCAATTTGGAGGAATATTCCATTACCTGAAGTTTGGTGATGCTAGGAAGAAACCCTAAGAACGAAACTATTGGTACATCGACTTTTGAAAACAGAAGCAAAAGTTTGATTGAGTCTTCAGCCCTACCTTCTGGCATCTTATGATATTTTCAGATTCACAACATCAAGGAAAAATCCACAGAATTAAGTCATCCATGCACGAGTTTCTAGAGATAGAAACTGGTACATGATTAAGGTCTTAACACTAGACTTGGAAGAATTTACTCTAGCAAAAGATGATGTTAATGCGTCTTTGTAGCACATGTAAATAGAATGACATTGGATGACGATGTCAACTTAGAGGAATTCAATTATAGTCAGGAAATAGACATCGCTGAAAATATTAGGGCTTGGAATCAAGCAACAAAGTCCCTAGTTCCCGGAGATAGGAGTTAACGTGTCAATCAAACCGGTGAAATTGAATGTATTGCCCAGGAAACATAGTCTCCTGAAAACATCTAGACCTAGAATTAGGAGAAATCAGCCTTATGGACTAAGGCAAATACACCAACACTTTGTGGAAACAAACACAGTTGAACATAAGTAGGGATTAGCTATAGAACTGTCTCGACCAATCAGCCTCATAGTTCTGAATAAAGCTATGAAATAGAATAGGCATAAATGACCGCAAAAGTATTACATACATGTACAGAATTATAGTAAACAAGTATGCTGCACATGAATACAAGAGGTGCAACACCGAGAAAAGCAATGCTCAGAATTGAGCAATTAAACCAATAGTCCCTGGAGACAGAGGCTGGTGCAGGTTGAATTCTGAAAAACGCAACGGAAGGATAATCGCAATCGAACAAATCATGCGCTAGTTTTTGAAGATTGAAACTATGCCTGATCGAACTTCAACTACAACTCTACAAGAGCAGCTGCGCCTTGTAGTTTAACTATAAATAATCATCCTAATTTGACAGGAATAATAAGTGAAGCCTAAGTTGCGAAGGACCCAGCTTCTGGAGCAGTGGAAGTTACCAGACTAAAGATTAGATGACAGGAAAATCATTTTCAACAATAAAACTTAGCTTTCTACCCTATCGGTATGTTTTTCTTTGAATAATATACTCGCAATATCAATGCTCGAAATCCAAGGAAGGTCGGCGTATGCTGATCAGTTGGGTTTTGAGCATTAACCGGGGCAGATGTAGTGTATTATCCTCATGAGAAGAGTCCAATATCTTGAATACTGTAAATGAACAAGCTAGTGTAGATAGCTTACTTACATTTGAAAAATAATCCATATCGTCATTTGAAATTATCTTTTCCATGCTTACCTATTATCGATCAATAAGCGGTTACGGAATCACTGTGTGAAGCGATGTAGGAAGCTTTCTTTTCAGAATCATTGGAGTATAAAAACAGGAAGAGAGATACAATCTAATCATCCACTATGTCCAATCTTGGAATAAATCATCGCGTTAAAATTCAAAGAGGAGATAAGAACTTAACGAAGTCCTCGAAAAGAAACTGTTATAGACAAAGAGCAAGACTTCGCTCCAGAATGATATACAATTATTGGAGACAAAACTTAGCTTCACCGTCGGTTGAGTTAAAACTATATAGAGGGACTCTAAACCTACGTCATGCACCCATTTACCGACAAATCGTTATGTAAACTACGAAGCAAAGATTGCATTGTCAATGCTGGGAATTGAAATTCAGATCGAAATCAAAGAACGAAAGGCAATCAATTGAAAAAAAAAACACCTTGAGATGGACTCCGATTCACTAAAACTCACATAATAGTAATTTGAAACTTGTCTTGTTCAAGAGCACACTTTTTTTTCAACAAAAGCATACTCTATAGGGTAATGTTAACTGGGTAACCTGGTAGAATTTAATAGGAGTTAGAACATCTCGACTAAACCAGAATGACTAGTAACTTGAACAAGGCATCTAAAAGAACAATCCAATGGAACTTATGAGAAACAGATCAAAAATACACTAAGTAGATGGATCGCTGGTGATCCATCATCCATGGATCGCTAGCGATTCAAAAGAAAGCATCACAAGTTGTCAAAGCCTCTTGCATCATGATCTACTACCTCTTTAAAGAATAATTACCGAGTTTCATAGCATATCAAGCAGCGTAGTTCAAGAAGTAAAGATTCATTTGATTCAAGCTGTTTAACCGCTTTTTGACCAAAAAAACTAACTTAAAATGGACCTGGAGAACTCATATGAATTTGGATTGACTTGTAATTTTAGGAGAAAACTTAAAAGACATAAAGGAAGGCACTCACCAATAACGATTTTGATTGGATAAGGCTAGCTAGGTCTCTAGCGACATAACTAGATGGATCGCTAGCGACCTATGTAGAGTGGGCCAAGTTAACAAGAAAACTTGTTAACACCCCAAAGTAGAGTTTGAGGAAAGAGTTAGTTCGTTTTGGTATCTTTTGGTTAAGTAGAGGGAGCAAGGATGTGAATACTTCCCTTAATTCACCTTTTGAATAGGTCTTTATTGCTAAACATTCCTTTATTGGCCTTTTTACCTAGTCGAAACACTTTTATTCTTTTCTTTCAAGTCTTTCAATCTTAGTGAAGTTGCACGATTATCCTTTTGAAGCCTACCTTTCGACTCGGTGGCGAAACACTGGAGGATGGAGCTAAGGGCTTGTAAGTATTGTTTGCCTAGGAAGGTTTCGACCTTGTCGAAAGCTGGTTTCCTAAATTACTTGGATCTGATTCTGAAATCTAAGGTAAAATAGATTGGGTTTAAGGTTCCGATCCACTAAAAGGTGAGTGTTTGGTGAGTGGTGATTTAGAGTTAATAATTTGGATTACATGGAAAAGCAAGGGTTTTGATCCACTTGGGACGTACCTTTCAATGATGTCGATACCTGTAGAACACAGTTAATCCAACAAAATCCTTCAAACAACAATGTAATCAAAAATATTCAAATCTTCCCTTTATTAATCTAATGATGACCATGCTGATCAATTCCTCCAATTTTATTTGCAAATTAGGGTTTACAAATTTGCAAAGTTAAGAAAATACAATTATAGAGTGAATGAAATCAGATCCCAAAACCAGACCCCCTATGTAACGACCCTGAATTTTGAACATTTGAAGTTGGAAATATTTAATTAATTTTAGATATTTGAATGATGGTTTAACTTGAATTTAAAATTATCAGAATTAAATTTGAAAATGTTTTGTTTAGTTTTGAAATTATATTGTTAAATCAATATTTAAAAATTTCCTTCCGGGGCACAGTCTTGGAATTCGACGAAACTAGTTCTATTGGATCCGTAATATTGTATTATTATCATATTTCAATTTTCGTAGCATTCGGAGTTGTTGTGTGATCGTACGATAGATAAACACGCAAAATTTAAATCGAAAATTAAATATTATAACTGGTTCAAAAAGCTATCTTCTCCATACGATCGAATTGCAGAACCTTTTCCATTGTGTTCGGAATAGGCGTATAACATTATAAATGCCTGGCGGCATGCCTCGATTGGGGATCGAAATTTTGAGTAATAGATATCGAGACGATTCACAATTTGAATTTAAATTTAAAATATAACATATATGTATTTAATATAATGTTTCTCAGGCCAAATATTAACATGTTTCTTCTTCCTCAACACTTGGCACTTGTTATTCACACGCGTTTGAGAAAAAATATATAAAATTTATTCGTTCAAAACAAAGGAAATGAAAATGAAAGCATTTTCTTTCGTTCAGAAATCAGATAACAATGGCCGAACAAAGAAGGAAATTTCGTACAAAAGAAAAGAAGCAGCTGTGCTTCCCTTCAAAAAAGAAAACAAAATCAAATTGAAAAAAAATAAAATAATAGCCGTTTGTTCAATGGCCGAGCGATGCTCGATCGTCTCGTGCCTCCAAATCGAACTGTGAGGCGCCGATGTTCTCGATTCAAACTCAAGCCCGGGGTTTCAAGCGAAAGCTTCACGATGTTCATGGCCATCAATTCTAACATTAATAGGGGGAGCGATAGGGAACACTTTTCTATGGTTCGAATTCGAATTGGAAATGAAGCAAGGTGTTGCGACCTGGCAGCGTGTGAAGGGGATATCGTGGCTCGATAGAAGTATTGTTTCTTTCGGTTTCGTCTCACACGCGTTCGTTTTAAAAATAAATAAATAAAATCAAATTGTATTACAAATCAAAACTAGAACCAAATCGAGCAAGTTCGAATTTCTCTTCTCATTTAAAAATAGCCGACACTTCAAAATAAATGGCCGAAGCCACTTTAAAGAAAATCGAAATCAAATAATAATGGTCGTTGGTTCTCTCTCATCCCTCGCGTCCTAATGCAAAAACCCTTCGTTCGAATCAATTCGAACAAATCAAGCCTCAGTTCAAACTCGAGTTTTTAATCAGAGACTCGTTTGGATTTGCGAGTGCCACTGGAGGATAGGAAGCAAGATCTAGCAGGTATCGAAACACCTCATCCCTTCAGAGGAGCTCAAGCTTGCGCGCGCGAGAGTGTTTGGTGGCATCTTCGATAAGGGATGGTTGAGTAATCAGTGATGGAGGTGGTGCGCACGAGTTCGAGGTCGCACGGCTAGGGTGGTGGCACTTGTTGGGGCCGACGATCGAGGTAGCGGTCTCGTGAGGGAGGAGTAGTAAGGTATTCGTCAAACTTGTTTTATTTATTTAATAATATATGAATATATACAGTAAAATAGAAAATGTTTACAGTAAAGAAATACTATCTGTCACAGTAATTTAAAAAGAAATCAGCAAATGGAAATCAGCAAAATATACTTGGAAACATTTAAAATAAAAACTAATTTTTAACACTTTACTTAAAATATTAGTTATAAAAACATTATTCTAATATTACATATAAACTTTTAAGTCCAAACTTATTTTCAAAATAAAATTAGTAGATAGAGTACAATTATTTAAATAACCATTTTCTAAAACAATTATCGATTAAATCTTTAAATAATCACTTCTAAAATTTACTAAATAAATCTTTACTCTAAATATTTTCAAAATAACTTAAGAAAATAATTTCTCCAAAATATTCTTTTCTTAAAACCATCTCTAGAACTTTTAATTTATACTTTAAAAGCTACTTTAATAAACATACTCGGCTTTTCAAGGAAAATACACTTTCATTCCAAAATGGTACATTTAAACCAATTAATAAACCCTTCTCGATTTATTTCAAATTTACATTCCAAATCCGTAATTCCTCGTTGTTTTAAAAATAAACCACTGGTCCCAGGATCGAAACTTGGCTCTAATACCACATTGTAACGATCCGATTTTTCGACTTTCGAAAGTCGACATTAATACGTCCACTGTATCAACTGCCATTCAACCAAACGTCGAAAAATCGAACCATTAGGGTTAAAGAAGAAGAAGATAGAAGAAGAAACAGAAACAATAACAAAATCTCACATTTCACAGCAGAACAACATATAATAGATAAATGAATAATCTTTAAAACAAAGAACTGTATATATATGTTTAACATCACAACATCATCAGAGTACAACAACTTACATAGCACACAACTGGACAATTATATGAACTTGTCCTTACAATTGGATACACAGCGGAAAGATAATAGTATACGGAAGTACGCTTCGCCATCCAACTCGTCTCTGGAGCTTCATAGAAACTCCTGAATTCCAAAATGACCTGGAGTTTATTGTTCCCTTCCTAAACTCTGGGTGCCCATAATTTTCCGACTTGGAGTTTATTGTTCTCTTCCTA
Organism: Allium cepa; assembly: GCA_030765085.1. Taxonomy (NCBI): domain Eukaryota; kingdom Viridiplantae; phylum Streptophyta; class Magnoliopsida; order Asparagales; family Amaryllidaceae; genus Allium; species Allium cepa. The sequence continues at coordinate 179,861,505 of CM060946.1, forward strand.
AACTCTGGGTGCCCATAAATTTCCACAAGGGCAGCCTAGAGTTAGGTTATCAGGTCATTCTGGAATTCAAGAGTTGTTATGGAGCTCCAGAGACGAGCTGGATGGCGAAGCGTACTTCCGTATACTATTATCTTTCCGCTGTGTATCCCATTGTAAGGACAAGTTCATATAATTGTCCAGTTATGTGCATGTAAGTTGTTGTACTCTGATGATGTTGTGATGTAAAACATATACAGTTCTTTGTTTTAAAGATTATTCATTTATCTATTATATGTTGTTCCGCTGCGAAATGTGAGGTTCTGTTATTGTTTCTGTTTCTTCTTCTATCTTCTTCTTCTTTAACCCTAATGATTCGATTTTTCGACGTTCGATTGAACGGCAGTTGATACAGTGGATGTATTATGGTCGACTTTCGAAAGTCGAAAAATCGGGTCGTTACTGTGACGACCCTGAATTTTGAACATTTAATGTTGGAAATATTTAATTGATTTTAGATATTTGAATGATGGTTTAACTTGAATTTCAAATTATCAGAATTGAATTTGAAAATGTTTTGTTCAGTTTTGAAATTATATTGTTTAAATCAATATTTAAAAATAGCCTTTCGGGGCACAGTCTCGGAATTCGACGAAACTAGTTACATTGGATCCGAAATATTGTATTATTATCGGATTTCAATTTCCATAGAATTCGGAGTTGTGGTGTGATCGTATGATAGATAAACGCGCTAAATTTAAGTCGAAAATCAATATTATAACTGCTTCAAAAAGGTATCTTCTCCACACGATCGAATTTGGACTCAAAACCTTTTCCATTGTGTTCGAAATAGGCGTATAACATTATAACGCCTGGGGCACGCCTTGATTGGAGATCGAAATTTTGAGTAGCGGATATCGAGACGATTCACAATTTGAATTTAAATTTAAAATATAACATATATGTATTTAATATAATGTTTCTCAGGCCAAATATTAACACGTTTCATCTTCCTCCACGTTTGGCACTTGTTATTGGCACGCGTTTGAGAAAAATAATATAAAATTTATTCGTTCAAAGAAATGAAAACGAAAGCATTATCTTTCGTTCAGAAATCAGATATCAATGACCGAACAAAGAAGGAAATCTCGTACAAAAGAAAAGAAGCAGCTGCGCTTCCCTTCGAAAAAAGAAAACAAAATCGAATTCAATAAAAGAAAATAATAGCCATTTTTTCAATGGCCGAGCGAAGCTCGATTCGACTCATGCCTCCAAGTCGAATTGTGAGGCGTTGATGTTCTTGATTCAAACTTAAGCCCGGGCTTTCAAGTGAAAGCTTCGCGATGTTCATGGCCATCAATTCGAACATTAATGGGGGAAGCTCGATCGGCAAATTCTTTTCGATGGTTTGAATTCGAATTTGAAACGAAGCAAGGGGTCGCGACCTGGCAGCGTGCGAAGGGGATATCGTGGCTCGATAGAAGTATGGTTTCAATACCATAAGGAATGGCGTCGACAACGAGGGCTGTAGCGTGATGGTCAAGCGAGATACATGCGTACGTACAATGGCAAGGCTAGGATTTCTCCAATGGTTGCGTACGCTGGCGATTCTGGCCGAGGTCGAGACCTAAGTAGAGAAAAAGGTATAATCGATTTATTCATTTCAATTTAAAATTGATAATATTCAAAAAAAAATGTTACAGTAAAGAAAATTTGTATTTAATTAGTATGTGTATGTAGCAAAATAGCTTACATATATATGGATATATTTTTTAAATAAATGTTGGATTAAATTTACTTTTAAATTTTATCTTAGTTAAATAAATTTATTTTAAAAGGAAATCAGTTTAAAATTTGAATTATTTGTTTAAAATAAATCATTGATAATTAAATTTATAAATGGGAATTTAATGGTTCGATTTATCCAAATATTAATAAAAATCATATAATTGTTTATAAGGTCTAGAACTGTGAAGAAAACAAGCTGAAATGAAAATTGATTGCATGCATAAGCAAAAGGTGAGAACTTCTCACTCAATTAGATACTCAATTTAATTTAAATAGTTTATTTAAATTATTGGAAGTTGTTTGGATGATGGTTGTTTTTTTGTTGGATTGAAATAGACCCTATGCGCCGCATAATAGCGGATGATATTATATTTAAACCCATATACCGCGATATTCCACCTCGAAGTGGAATTGGTATTATATATGTATTTGGAGTTGTTGATTTCCCGCATTATATAGTGGATGAGACCCTATGCGCCGCATAATAGGGGATGATATTTTATATATCCCATATACCGCGATATTCCACCTCGAAGTGGAATGGGTATTTAATTATTGTGCTAACATCTATGGATGCAGGGAAGCGGGTTGGAGAGATCCAACTGGGTTCCTCAAACATTTGAATTTGTTTCATATGTTGTATGTTGAGTTATTTATAATCTATGTGTGATTATATCTGTGATTGAAATCGTTGAAGGCTATGGTTTAGCCGAATATATTTTTGGTATCGTAGGATACCAGAAATATGAAATTGAATTTTTGGAAATTAAAGTAAAAAAGCTTTAAGCAAATTCATTTAAAGAATTGGGTGAATTTAAAAGAAGAAATCTAAATAGATAAAGTTTTATTTTTGAAAACTTATTGAATAAATTCCAAAATATGGGAAAAGATTTTATTAAATGGGTTTTGAATAATATTGTTTAATAGTTGAAGAATTTATTTAAAATTCAGATTTTAAATGAATTGGAAGAGACAAAGAAATTTATTTTAAAAGGAAGTAAATTTAGAAATCAAATTTGGAAATTGATTTTGGTGATTGAATATGAATTTGGGAAATCAATATGGAATTGATTTTGGTGATTGAAAATAAATTTGAGAAATCAATTTGAAATTGATTTGGTGTCAAAAATAAACTGAGAAATCAATTTGAAAATTTGATTTGGTGTTTGAAAGTGAATATTTGGAAATCGATTTGAAAATCGTATATCAATGGACATTTGGGAATTTGAATTTACAATGGGGATTATAAAGGAAAGAGAAATTGTTTTAAAAATAAATATTGGCTTATTTTTAAAAGTGTGGAAAGGAATTTACGGATTCGGAATGTAAATTTGAAATAAATCGAGAAGGGTTTATTAATTGGTTTAAATGGACCATTTAGAAAATAAAGTGTACTTTCCCTAAAAAGCCTAGTATGTTTTCAAAGTAACTTTTAAAATATAAATTAAAAGTTCTAAAGTTGGTTTTAAAAGAATATTTTGGAGAAATTATTTTCTAAGTTAGTTTGAAAGTCTTTAGAGTAAAAGATTTGTTTAATTAATTATAGAAGTGATTGTTTAAAGATTTAATTGATAATTGTTTCAGAAAATGGTTATTTAAATAATTGTACTATATCTACTGATTTTATTTTGAAAATTAGTTTGGACTTAAAAGTTTAAATGTAATATTAGTATAATGTTTTTAAAACTAATATTTTAAGTGAAGTGTTAAAAAATAGTTTTTATTTTAAATGTTTCAAAGTATATTTTAGATAAGTGATTTGAATTACTTTCAAAATATTCGGACTTGGCAGATTTTCAGTGGAAATAAATAATATCGGGAATTTTATTCCGCGAGTGAAAAATGATTTGAAATTTGTTTTCAAAGGGTTGAAATATGAAAATATATTTTGCAAAGATATTTTGAAAATAAATAATTTGGGAAAATTATTTGAATTTGATGATTGTTGTGAATGTTGTTGATAGTTAAATAACCGACTATCAATGTTGGCCTTTGAAATGGCACTTGAATTTGTTTTCAAAACAAGTGCTCGTTATCCGGTTAAGCCGGGAGAGGACTTTATGTCATAAAATCCATTCCGAATAATGATACGATGAAATGGGATTGCATTTGAAGATGGTGTTGAAGACCGGGTATTTTTCGAAAGCGAAAGGATTACCTGTCGAATGTCTCTGCACCGAGTTGCTCCGGTATATAGATTTTTATCACCCTTTGTGATGGGGAGTCCGGACGTGATTAGTGAATATCCGGTTGAGCAAGGGCTTCTTTGGAACTGCCTTCGGTTCCGTTTGATCCCGGAATGGACTTGTATGGATGTGTATCTGACGTTACAAATTGAGATGTAAAGCTGGTTTCTATCAAATACATTTCTGTTAGTGGCGGAGAATTTATTCTCTTAGCTTAACACCCTTCTCTGAGACGTACGAGCTCGGAAGTTATGTAGTTGATGGTTACTAGTGATATATTCCCAATTTGGTAATGTGGCATATAAAGTGTTGATGATCATTTGTTGATCGAAGCATGGCTTTAGTGAAAAGCGTAACTTTGTGGACGAGACTTCGTCCAGCCTCACAACCTGGAAATGGTCGAAACAGGGACGTTGCGGCAAGGTTTTTAGGGGTCGTGCCCCTAGGGTATGTCCATTTCCTTCTGGATAAATGGTGATATCATGGTATGGAGCCCAGATATTTAACCTATGTGGTTACTGCAAATTTATTACTTTGTGGTTGTTGGTGTCGAGCGCTTGGATAAAGGTCAGTTACGACCGAAGATGGCATACTTGTGTTGTATTTACCTATGTTATAGCTTGGTTAAAGTGTGAGGTAGCGTTGGCCTTGTTAGCAGAGATCCGATTAGGTTCTCGGGGCGTACTTCCAGAGGCGTACCTATTTTGGTGTAGGAAGTTCCTTTGCCTGACCATTGTTGGAAATCCAAAGAAACAATACGCGTCCTACATGGTTTTAGTTGTATAACCTGCCATGGAATGTGGCGGTAACCTGCTACTGAACATGGTAGCTATAGTAGGCATACAATAATGGTTGTATGCCGGCTAAGATTAATATTATACTTTCGAAATGTTTTCACACTATGCACTAATGATAATATTAAAAAGGATTTTTGCATATCAAGCATTTTTGACTATCATAAAGAGAAATCTCCTTCAAGTGTGCGTTTGCATTGTGTGTGTGGCGGGAGGCCTTATGGTAGTTTCATTTTCCAGAAGCATAGCAAGTTTCTTTTCCTTTCTTTGTGAAAATAACTGTTTTTAAGTTCTCACACCAGTCCTATGACTGACATGGAGTTTATTATTCCCTTCCTAAACTCTGGGTGCCCATAATTTTCCACACGGGCAGCCTAGAGTCAGGTTATCAATTGGATCTGGATGGATTGCTGTGGAGATCTGGAGGCAAGATGGATGGCGAGACGTATTATCTAAACTATGTAGTATCTGTTGCATTCGGGTTTGTGTGAGACAAATATCTATGTAGGCAAGTCATTATAACTGCCAATGTTGTGTGTTGTTGTTGTACTTTTACATTGTATTGTAATAACAGATATAGTTCTTTGTTTTAAAGATTATTCATTTATTTATTATATGTTGTTCCGTTGTAAAATGTGAGATTCTGTTATTGTTTCTGTTTCTTCTTCTATCTTCTTCTTCTTCTTCTTAAAACCCTAATGGTTCGGTTTTTCGGCGTTCGATGGTTCGGCAGTTGATACAGTGGATGTATTAATGTCGACTTTCGAAAGTCGAAAAATCGGGTCGTTACACCTTGGGTCTTATATTTAGATGTGGGTTGGTACCTTTCGACCAGTGCTTTCGACCTAGTCAAAAGGTTGTTTCAGATACATTCCGACTCCTTTGACACTTGTGCATCCCTCTATAATGCTTTCGAATGGGCTTGAGCGCTTCCATCTTCGTCGAAAGGGATGGTTGCATCTTTTCTCTTTGTGTTGCTTTGTTGTCATAAGAAACAAAGGTATGAGCTTTCTACTCTATCTCTAGGTAGTTTCATGTGGTTTCAAAGTTGTTGTAGTGTTAATGGTTTCGACGCGGTTGTTAGCTTCTGAATGTATGCTTGCGAAATGATACGGAACCTTCCTTCAAAATTAAAGGCTTCGACCAGTTCGAAAGGCTTGATTCTACTTTCGAAAGGGTTGTTCTGATCAAGGCATCTGTCTGAGTTGTTTGAATGAAGGTGAAACCTTTAGTTTCGAAAGGTTTGGAGCGCATATGTAGGGTTGTTATCCATTGTCTTCGAAAGGTGTTTCTTCAACTCATTCGAAAGGTCTTTATGCAAACGGAAGCACCTGCGCGAAAGGGAACCACTAAAGCGGAAGAGTGCTTTTAACCCTTTCGACTCCTTCGAAATGTTGTAATGTTTCTATCCTTTAGCTGTAGCATCCCTTTGACTTCTTCGAAAGGTCTTGCTAGAGCTATTATCTCTTATTCTTCTTTGTTTTCTACTCATTCAAGTTTCGACAAGATTGAAAGGGAATTTGGTAGTAACATTTTCCCCCCATGAAGGGATGCCCTTGACTTTCCAAGTCAATCATTTCTAAACCCTCAATGTTTCCCGCCTTTTCATATTCCAAAGTAAATCTTGCCCATTCATTTAAATTTGATCGAGTGGTTTGCCGTCTTTGCTGACTTTTCTTATAAACCATGTTTTTTTCTTCTCCACTTTCATTCATCTGTACTCAAAACAAACTTCAAGAAGACATTAAAGTTCTTAAACTCTTAAATAATCTTTATCTCGAACAAACAAAAATTCAGATCTAAAGTAAGTTTCGATTAACTTGCTTTTTGAATTTTTCATTTCACAGTGAATTTCGATTTCTAAAACCTAGAACCACTGTTTTGATTCATATGAAATCATTTAAGTTTTTATCTGCCAGAATGAATTCTATAATTTACTTTCATACCTTGATTCAGTTTGTTTTTATATTAATTTTCATTCTAAACCTACATGATTCGAATCTTACTGTTATCATTATTTTTGTAGAATTCGAATCTTCATCTCAGATATTTTACGAGTATAAATGGTAAATTCACGCTCAAATTCATTTGCTTATTGATTTTTGAATTTCTGGGCTGAAATCGTATTTGGGGAAGAAGGAAATTTTTGTTCATTTTGCCTAGAAGTTTTAAACTACACGAACCAAAATTTGGCGCTATTATTTTACCTTTCTGCCCCTATCAAAGGGGTTAAGGTAGAAATTTTCACAACTAATGGAGTACGTGTCGGAATTTCTCTGTAGGAATGGGGATGGGATGAAGATGTGTAATAGAGACTTCTGTTAGACGATAATGCTAGAACTGATAAAATAGTTAGCCGAGAGATGAGGAGTTGGACCGCTAGACCGTAGTTTAGAGGTTGTAAGCAGAAATCCATTTATCACCAACATTTGGTACATAAGGAATCCACCCGATTTCAAACTGCTGACACTGGAAATGTACGATGCGAAGACTCATCCAACGATTCATCCGATGAGATACATCCAGCATATGAAGTGCTGGGTTCATCTGAAGAGGTGATAGGGTGGTGCTTCCCTTGTTTTTGACAAATTTAGTGGCTGTGTGGTTCAGACAGCTAGAAAACGAGTCAATCGGCACATGTACAGAGTAAGTGAATAAATTTGAAAGACAATCCTAAATTCATATTTCATGACCAAAGAATATGATGACATTATCGAGCATTAAGAAAAGTGCTAGAGAGACATTAAGGAGTTATTTTACAAGGTTTAACATGGAAGTCATTGCAGATTATAGGCTGGATCCATCAGTTATTCTAATGGCGACGGTTTCAAGAGTGACTAGTAAAATTGATTTTAAGATAGCTTTGGAAAGGGATCCAACAACCGATCTCGTGGAATTTTACCATGAGGTAGAGAGGTACTTGCATCACCGTGACACCAAGGCTGGAAAGGCAGAGGTTAATGCTATAGATGATGGAGAACTATCCAGGGCAGGATTTAGGAAAAATAAAGGAAAGCGAAAGGCCGATGATGGCTTCGAAGGACGGAAGCGACAGAATAAGGAATAGAAATTCTCTTCTTACACAAAGTTAAACGAAACCCTAGAAATAATTTACCTCAATATCCGAAGGTAGATTCCCTACCGAAAATCAATGAAAAGAGAACCCACTGATCATGAACGGAAATTAGGAAAGTATTGCCTATTCTATGATCTGGATGGGCCTGAAATGAACGATTGCAAGAAACTTTGTAATTTGATTGAGGTGTATGTTAGGAATAACCAGTTACAACAATACGTGGGGAGACAAGATGCAATGATGCAGCAAGAGTAACCATCGTCTGTAGTGATTCGAAGTGGCCTGAGATTTGGGCTGAGGATAGTTAACCCATGATCAGAACGGTAGGGGGTCAGGTTTGATTCCCATACTTTGCCTTTTGTTTTCAAAAAATAATGCAACATTACAGTTAAGCCACTTACTCATGTATCAGACCTCAATTGATCTTAGCCACGCTATAAGTTGATGCTAGGCTGTAATACCTGAATGGATGTTGTGTTGTGTGTTTAATGTTTAAATACGTGATTAAATCTAGAAATCAAGCGAACATGATAACTGATATTGATTTATGAATTGATTAGTCATGGTAGTCCTGTCTAGAGAGATGAAGCAGTGGACCATAAGGTTTAATCTCCCATGCCCGAGTGCAAGTGGTTTGGGCTTGTACTAGAGGAAGTCCCCTCACTGGAGAGTAGGTGAATGGGCTTGATTTTCATTGAGTTCCCTTGTTGGAGAACGAGTAGATTGGGCTTAGCAAGGATCCAAAGAGATCAAAAGTAAGTCCTCTCACCAGAGAGTGAGTGGATGGACTTGTTTGTTGTTGAGTCTTCTTATGGAAAGTAAGCGGATTGGGCTCAGCAAGGATCTAGAGAGATAGAATTCAAGACTGGATAATTAAATGACTAGAGAGATCGAACGCAAGATTGATTATTAAAATATCCACAGAGATCGAATCCTATATTGGATAATTAAAAGATCCAGAGAGTTCGAACCTTAGATGGATGTCAAACGATATGGAGAGATCAAGATTTCAACTAATGACCTGGAGAGGTCATAGATTTAATTATCGATCCATAAAGATTGGGGATTCAACTAACGATCTGGAGAGAGCAAGGATTTAATAAATGATCCGGAAGGGTCGAAAATTTGATCCAAAGAGATCAAGGATTGAATTAGTCGCTGATTACACGATCTGAAGTGATCGAAACTAACCTAGATACTGATAATGTGATCTAAAGAATCAAAAACTAAACTTTGAGTTTGAACAACACTTGACTTTGAAACCATTTGATAGTGGTTATCAGATTGAGCCACCGATTTCGATACGAGGTTGTTAAATCCCATATGACTACGGGGAGATTAAGATTTATAATGTAGTGTATGATATAATAATTCTGGGAGAACACAGAATGATTCTTTGTGACTATCATTCAAGTTGGGGCTCGAGTCCTTAGCTATAATTGTCTGGAATGATCTTTGACTTATAGGTATATTTGAAAGAATTGGATGATTCTTTATGGTTTGGTCGAATAATGGCCTGAAAATTCAACTACTAGTGCTTCATTGATTGCGATATTTGATCATGAACTAAGCACACCTTCTATCACAAGGCATGCTTTGGGAGACAAATATTATCCCACATTGTGATCAAGCCACATCTGGACAAGATAGTATAATCGAAAAGAAAAATTACCAAGCAGCAATCCAAAGCGACAATTACTGAACTCTTATATCGAACAAGATCAAGAAGTGAACTCATGAAACTTTCCAAGAAGCTTTGAAACATCAACTCGGTTCACTCGAAAGACCGAAATCCATGATCTATGCAAAGGCATGGATCGATACCAATCCATAAATATGGATTGGTAACCATACCTAATACTTGACCAAAATCTATTAATGACTCACATTACACGACTGTAGACTATATTTAAGCTAGTATAGGGCATTTGAGAAGGTTCGCTAGCAATACATGACCTGAATGACCAACATATAAACCAAGTACTTCTGCTCAACTTCCAGTCTAAGGAGTTCATCCAAAATCAAGATTATAACAATCCTTCCAAGACCCACTAACGAAGGAATGGGTCAACCAAGTAGCATTGAGGAATCAGAGTCAATCAAGTGGATGTAGGTCGTAGTATTCGTCGAACCATTATAAAATTCTATGTTCTTATTTTCTTTTTCCTGCCTTTTCATGAAATTTTCATATTTATACTTGATGGGTGTTTGTGCCAACTTTTTTTGTAAACGTGCTATACCTTATTTACCATTTTCATTATTGTTTGAATTAGGGTTTAACTATATATGGTAGACTTCATATGCATGTGTTGTTTATATGATTAAACAATGCTTTAATGAATTTTTTAGGGGAAGGGAGTAAAGTGGCTATAGTAGAAGAGTTTTAGCATTGTTTCCCCACTCTAATGGTTTCTAAATGATGTGGAAATTTGATGTGATGTTCTAAATATGAATTTAGAGATGGGTTTCAAGATAGAAGATATTCCAACATCAAAATACTTACAGACGAATTAATGAAGTAATTCATGTGTTAAATAAAATAAGGGAAAATGGCTAAAAAAGGAAAATATGGATAAAATGGACTAAAGAATATATTATCATCTTTTGGAAATTTTGTAAATAATTTCCCTTATTAAGATAAACAATTCTCAATGCTTTGTATGGAAGCCAAAACTAGATAATGAGGTAACTTATACCTATTATACATGCAAATTTTGTGACTAAGTAGTAATAGGACAAGATCGTATAAAAGTGCTAAAATTAACATAAAGAACATTGCCACTAACTAAAAGTGAAGGCTAAGCGAATGTAGGGGCAACATGTATAAAGGTGTGTAACGACCCGATATTTCGTGCCATTCGCATCCACACATGCCGGATTTGAATCGCTTAGAATATCAGATTGTTAATTTATATTTGGCAAAACTCAGCATATACAATGAATAAAATAATCATAAAATCACAAACACGGAGTAATATAACAATAAGCAGCGGAAACAAATGAATAGTAGTTCTTGAAACTACTATATATATAATAGAGTTAAAATAAGATAGAACAGAAGCCTCGAATACATAGAAATCTCAATACAATAGTCAAGTAACAAAATCTGAATATATCACACGAGTCAACTGAATAACTGAAAGATGAATAGATATAGATGGATTTCTAAGCGAAGCTCCAACTCCAAAGGTGAGTCTCAAATGCTGTGACACTTAGTCTGACCCAAACGTAAAGCAAAACACGAAACACTCAAGTTAGGATTAACATTCTTATATCAATAAATCCAGTTCAAGTTAAATATCAACTGAAATATAAGTAACTTAAAGGATTTTTAGGATACCCATCCTTTAATGATCCATGGAACTATCTACTATGTAGTAATAGCGATTATAATATGTCTATAGTAAAGTAAAAGCATTTAAATACCATCAAGGCATTACCCATATCCCCCTTAACACATTTTATATATTCGCGTAGTCTATGCAATGGTGTATGCTCCTTCGTAAACGGAGGTTTACCCAAAGGACATCACATAGGTACGGTACAAAACAAACTTGTAGAAAGCGTAATAGGGCATGCAACAAGGCACTCGAGACAATGCCAGGGTATATTTACCGTTTGCGAATCCGGACTGGTGGTAACGCATAGCAGCTACTACCGCCCACCTCGTGACACACTCCCAAATAAAAGGTGCAGCCAACCACATCACAAAAGCAATAGAATAGTATCGAAGAAATGTGTCTGATAGGAGGAATAACCTTACTTCGCCCTGTGTGGTTACTATTTTAGCTGCATCAAGCTGACTCACGGGAGTTAGGGTTACGTAAATACCATATGAATTGCCACCGAACCATCCTACTTCATTTCGGAATCTGCCACGTACACAATTGTTAAAGTGGTTTTCGGTATGGGCAAAGAGTATGACAATATCCGATCCTGGTCTCCTTAACAACCAAACGTTATTATAACACCGTGTTCATTTCATTTTAAATAGTTCATACTTCAAAAACCAAAATATTATATCATTCCAAAACTATATCAATTCGATATCATTACTCACTTTAAATAATATTCATTTTCAAAATTATAAAACTTTCCAAAATTACAACTCTTTTGAAATTATAACACCTTTAAACCATACACTTTGGAAATCATAACACTTTGAAATCATAACACTTCCACTTAACATTTAGATATAGAAAATAGTATATGTAATAAAATAATTTATATAATAAATAGTTTATAAAATAAAATAGTTTATAAATTAAAAATAGCTTATATTAAAATAATTAGTATTAACAAAATAGTTATAATTTAAATAGTTTATAAATTAAAATAATTAGTATACTAAAATAGTAAAAAAAATTAAAATAGTTTATATTAAAATAATTTATAAAGTAAAATATTAAAAATAGTCTAAATATATTTTAAAATATTTTATATAATAAATAGTTTCCTTCACTTCCACAGATGGATTTAGATTAATTCGAATTCCAAAATTACATTTAAATCAAATCTAAGTTCTTCCATTTCAATTCAAATCTCAATAAACCATTTTATATCGTTTCAAATACAGATATAAACTACAAATTAAACCATTTCAACTTCAATAGATTTCAAAGCTTTAAATATTCAAACATTTACAAAATAAATTCGACAACTTCATATATATATATATATATATATATATATATCAATTTCTCTTTACTGTTATTTAGTTTTGAAATATTTACTTGATCATTCCAATAACATTTATATAAAACTTCAATTACCAATGTAAATAAACTAAATATCCCATTTCAATTTATGTAAATTTGAAACTATTCACTTAAATCACTTTTAATCAAAAATCAAGTTATAAAATCATATCTTTAAGATCTCAAATTTAATAAATTTCAAATCAAACTTATTTGAGTATACTTCTTAAATAAATACAGTTTCAAACCAATTTCCACTTTTTTTCCAACCTTAATTTATTTAAAAATTATTATAAAATCTCTTTATAAAATATAATTTTCAATAAATACTTAAACATAATATACATTAATTAAACTAAATTTCATTAAATTAAAGCTTACTATTAAATTTATTATAATATTAAAATTTGTTTATCTATTTTGAAAATAGTAAAATTATGAGTAAAAATCTTAAAATTTAAAATTCTTACACTAACTTATAAATTTTAATTTCCCAAAACTACTAATTTTAAAAATCAAGAATATTTAATATTTAAAATTAGTAGTTATATAAAACCATATATATATATATATATATATATCTTTTAAAACTATGGAAATCAATATATATATAGATCAACGGTGTCTGTATAAAATTTTCTTTCTCATGGTCAAGTGATACAAATATTTATCGTTGCAATCAGCAAATTAATTGCCTACGGGTATATATCTTTTCAACCCGCAATCCCAAATTCATTTCGATGAAAATCGCTTGAGTTTATCACTTCAACCCATAAAAATTTTCTTCTATTCTACAAGATCGTTCGAGTATGTATCATTTTAACCCAGAGGGAATTCTACACTAATATGGAACTTGCAGAGTGATAACATATGTGATAATAATATAACAATCAACAACAGGCATATATCATCAGTGAAAAAATAACTAACAGATCATGGTTTCGGATGTCACAGGGGAATAGATACAGATAATAGCATATAAATGCAATTTAAATAAATAATAACAGCATATTTCAGTTGTCGTTTCAGTTGAAATCAAATTTAATAAATATAAGAATGTTAATCGTGAGTGATTGCTCACCTTTCGAGGTTAGAGAGATTCGATAATAAAATGATTTATGAATCCCAGCACGAATTCCAAAGCAAAGCTAAATTGGCACGAATTCTCTCAATAGAGCTGATAACAGAAATCGATGAGAACAAATCAAATTTGTTTTTATATAAACTAAAAACATATACATAATATATTTTGAAATAAATACTTATATAGATCTAAAAACATATCACTTTGTATATATACAACATAAAACAACAACTTATATAAACTTAAAATTTAAATCTATATACATTTCAAAATTAAAATAGTCATATATGCATCCAGTTTAAAATCAATAGTTAATAAACAAATATACTATGCAGACTAATAATATATATATATATATATATATATATATATATATATAAATCATAGACAAAACAAAATAGATGAATAGGTTAGACAAAATGTACTCAGACTATATATGTTTAAAAAATTATATTATCAAAATAATTCTTAAACACAAAAAATCTATCTTTAAACATATCATAAACAGCGAAATACACAAAATATTATATATATATACGCACATACACAATATGTCATGTATACTAACACACACAAATGTATACACTGATGATATTATAAAACTCAGATAAACAAACCAGACATACATTCATACATATACACTAACACACATACACACACACAGATATATATATACAAAAGAATAACCTGAATATATATATATAACAAATCATAGAATATACGTACTTTCAAACATGTGTAAACACTATAACCATATATATATGTGCTGCAAAACACAGTTGATGCTTCTTCTAAAATATAATATAATTTATAAACAAATGTATATACAACATCATATTGTAAACAAAAACATAATACATAAATACTAATATAACTGGTTTATAATAAATCTAACTTATTAAAAATATAAACTAACATATATTATTATATAAACTGTAGAACTGAGGACATATACTAGTACTGACATATAAAATACTCTGTACAAACTGAAAAATAGATTTGAACATAAACACATTTGCTAAACATATAAAATAAACTATTATATATATATACACACACACACACACAAACTCATACTTGGTTATATAACCTTATTATATCAATATAACAAATATATGCAACTAACAGGTTAAAAAGAATAATACATGATATATACATAACAACATGTATATGCCAACTGTTTAAAACTCACCATCATTAATGCACGGTGAGGCTCAGCCGAATATGAAGGGAAAGGGGCGGTTTTTCAAGGTGAGTGGCTCGTGGAGGAGGAGATGAGAGGGAGAAGAGGGGAGGAGCTCGGCTGGGTTTGGCTAAGATGATAGCAACTAAAGGAGTGGCGGAGGGAAACTGCGAGGTGTTGGAGGTGGCTGATCTCGTGGCCGAAGGGAGAGGCTGCTATTGTGGCAGAGGAGGTTGAGGTCAACAATGGAGGACATGTAGAAGGTTTCGGGTTTGAGGGTTGGGAAGCTTGCGCGCTGAAGGAGGAAAAAGGTTGGAAGAGAAGATGATTTAGGCTATAGCTAATGCAGTATAAAAGTATAACATATACTATTTTATTTTACTTTTCCTTTCTGTCAAATGAAGTGACAGGACTAAAGAAAAGAAAGAGAAGAGGCAGATGAACTAACTAGGGAATGAATAGAAAATATATTGAGTAGGCGGAATTACAATAGTCATTGTTGAATTTCACGAAAATAAATGCTAGAGGCTATTGGGTTAGTACACGGTGAAAAATGAAAGGTCACAAAAATACCAAAAGCCAAACTACGGAATAGATACAGAAATCGTTCTATAGATTTCGCTATTTTCCGGACTTCAAAATTGACAATTAAATATACTATAGAGATCAACACGACGAGACAACCAAAACGGTATACAGATGTCAGTGGTACGACTATCCTATCAAAAGTTGATAATCGGTACCAAAAATGCTGCTAAAACGCCGAAAATAAGATAAACGGAGCAATAGCATTCCAAATTTGACAAAAGTAAATATGACGTCACACTCAGACGATGATTTACAAATTTATTATATAAAAATATTCAGGTTTGAGAAATATTTTATTATCACCAAATATTAACTTATTTAAATTTAAATAAAATTACATTAGAAAATAAACTTCCATATTATCAGATGAAAATTTATCATTTACTATGTTTAATTAAACGTATTCCAAATATCAAATTTATTTTCAAATTTAATTATTTAAAATTTCACAAAAATTCAGTTTAATTACGTTATTAAAACGGTTAAAATTTATGGGTCTTACATTCTTCCTCATTCAAAACTTTTCGTCCCTGAAAAGGAACGATGTAGGAGAATAGAAATAATTAGAAAGAAAAATTGATTGAAAAACAAAATAGAACAATAAATTTTAAAACCATATAAATTTAAATTTTAAATTAACTAAAATTCAACAATTTAGTTCAATCATTTGATTTCACATAAGTTAATTTCACTTAAAATTCAATCTTAACTATCCTTAAATTCATATTTATTTATGATTATCTTATTATTATTCAATTTATCTTAATTAACATTTCAATAATCATAAATTAAGTGTACGGACACTTATTATAACCATTCAAATTTATTAATAAATTCCTTTAACATCATTTTATATTATATACTATTCAATTACATATTCAACTTCTGAATAATTTAGGTAAGTTATATTGGAATGCAATTGAGTATTAAACAAGTAAAAAAAATTCTTCAATTATTTCAAGTTTAAAAACATTTATTAAAAATTTTGACTTCAGTTTATAAATGAAATCATCCTTTAACTTAAATTTAAGAATTAAATTTCCGATTCACTTCAAACATTTAGAGATAAATGCTTACATATATATATAAGATCTAATCTATAGTCATATACCTATGCACACATTAAAAATCAAGTCATACTTAAGAAATTCAAATCAATTCATTTTCCAAAACAAAAGTGTAGCAAAGCTGCTAACTGGTCTCTCCCCTTCGAAACTCGAAAATGAATGTCGATGATGCTGCAGTCATTACTGAAATTATATTCTAGCGACAATGGAGGAGAGTTCTGATTTAAAACTTTCAAAATTCTTTGAAATGATTTCTATTCAATAATACCTTTAAAAAATATACTCTAAAATCTTAAAAACAAATTTTCCAAAAATGCTGGAAATTGAAGTCTAAAATTCTCAATTTTAAATTCATTTAAATTCCAAATCAGTTTTTAAACCAAGTTTTATAATTTCATTTATTTATATTATGTGGCAACAGTCATTGGTTTACAAACAATAAATGAAAATCAAATATTATCATTTCTAACAACCAATTCAGTTAACTTTTTAATTTCAAAAAGTTTATACTTATATATAATATAATCATACAGAATTTATTCCATTTACCAAATTTGAAAATAATATTGTATTAGTTTTCTTTGTTCAAATGTTTTGGAATTTCTATCGATAGCGTTGATCAGACGAATCGATCAAAATTGCAAAATTCAAACTTAACAGTTCAAACAACACAATATATAAGACATTTTAATATTAATAACAAATACACTCCCTTACTCGATGATACAAGAAAATGGGATTTGAAAATAAGGATAGAGATTCAAATTAGAGGAACCCTAATCAAAGAGAATTCGAACTAAGAAGGTAGGCCTGAAAGGGAGATAAGATAGATAAATTTCAAAATAGGAAGATGGATATACTAATATTAATCGCAGGGGACTTTAACCGGATCAACTGTGACTTCAGGAATAAGATCGATGCAGAATTCTAAGGCAAATCGACATCTGATCATAAGAGAATAGAATTCGGGCATAGCATGTGATAATAGCATCTAAACATATGATACAGAAATCATCGGTGAATTGATGCCTATTGTAAAGGAGTTTCACCCCTTTACAAATCATATAATGGTGCTATGGGATGCTCCAAAATCAAGGAAACACGAATAGGGAGCAAAAAGAATGGATTTTAGAACAAAGGAAAAGTTCCAAAATTCAAAGGATATCTGAATCAAAGAGGAATAGATTCAAGCTCGAACGAAGGTGATTCTGTAGTTAAATTTACCTTATATGTTAAGTTTTCCTAAAACCAAAGCTCTGATACCAATTGTAACAACTCGATATTTCGTGACATTTGCATCTACACATGCCGGATTTGAATAGCTCAAGATATCATATTATTAATTTATATTATGCAAAACTCAGCATATACGGTAATTAAAATAATCACAGAATCACAGACAAAGAGTAAGATAACGATAAGCAGCGGAAACAAATGAATAGTAGTTCATGAAGCTAATATATATATATATATATATATATATAATAGAGTTAAAATAAGATACAACAGAAGTTTCGAATACATAGAAGTCTCAATACCATAGTCAAGTAACAAAATATGAATATATCAATGGAGTCAACTAAATAACTTAAAGCTGAATAGATGTAGATGGATCTCCAAATGAAGCTCCAACTCCAAAGGTGAGTCTCAATGCTATGACACTTGGTCTGACCTGAGCATAAAGCAAAACACAAAACACTCGAGTCAGGATTAACATTCTTATATCGATAAATCCAACTCAAGTGAAATATCAACTGAAATACAAGTAACTTAAAGGATGTTTGGGATACCCATCCTTTAAGGATCTGTGGAACTATCTACTATGTAGTAATATATGCTATTATAAATGTCTATAATAAAGTAAAAGTATTAAAAAAGCATTAAGGCATTACCTATATCCCCCTTAACACATTTTATATATTCTCGTGGTCTATATAATGTCGTACGCTCCTCCGTAAACTGGAGGTTTATACAGAGGACATCATATAGGTATGTACAAAACAAACTCGTAGAAGGCGCGATAGGGCATATGACAAGGAACTTGATGCAATTCCAGGGTAGATATATCGTTCATGGATCCTGATTGGTGGTAATGCATAACAGCTACTACAGCCCACCTCGTGAAACTCTCAAATCAAAGGTGCACCCAATCAAATAACAATTGCAATAGAATGTTAGCGAAGAATTGTGTCCGATAGGAGGAACGACCTCACTTGGTCTGGCATGGCTCCTGTTTTAGCCACATCAAATGACTCGTTGGAGTCAGGGTTACGTAGACACCATATGGAATTTCCACCAAACCGTCCTACTTCATTCTGGAATCTCCACCACGTACATAGTTGTTAAAGTGGTTTTTGATATTGGCTGAGAGTATGACAATATCCGATCCCAGTCTATTCAACAATCAAACATTATTATAACACCGTGGTCATTTCATTTCAAATAGTTCATACTTTAAAAACCAAAATATCATATCATTTCAAAACCATATCAATTTGATATCCTTACTCACTTTAAATAATATTCATTTCCAAAATTATAACACTTTCCAAAATTATAACTCTTTCGAAATTATAACGCTTTTAAACTATAACACTTTGGAAATTATAACACTTTGAAATCATAACACTTCCACTTAACAGTTTAGATATAGAAAATAGCATATATAATAAAATAGTTTATGTAATAAATAGTTTATAAAATAAAATAGTTTATAAATTAAAAATAGTTTATATTAAAAAAATTAGTATAAAAAGATAGTTATAATTTAAATAGTTATAAAATAAGATAATTAGTATATTAAAATAGTGAAAAAAATTAAAATAGTTTGTATTAAAATAATTTATAAAGTAAAATACTAAAAATAGTTTAAATATATTTTTAAATACTTCATATAATAAAAATAGTTTCCTTCAATTCCACAAATCGATTCAAATTAATTCGAATTCCAAAATTCCATTCAAATCAAATCTCAGTTCTTTCATTTCAATTCAAAGCTCAATAAACCATTTTATATCGTTTCAAATACAGATATAAACTACAAATTACCATTTCAACTTCAATAGATTTCAAAGCTTTAGATATTCAAATATTTACAAACTAAATTCGACAACTTTATATATATATATATATATATATATCAAATTGACTTTACTATTGTTTAGTTTTGAAATATTTACTTGATCATTCTAATAACATTTATAACAAATTTCAATTACAAATTTAAATAAACTAAATATCCCATTTCAATTTATGTAAATTTAGAACGATTCATTTAAATCACTTTTAATCAAAAATCAAGTTATAAAATCATATCTTTAAAATCTCAAATTTAATAAATTCCAAATCAAACTTATTTGAGTATACTTCTTAAATAAATACAATTTCAAACCAATTTCTAATTTTCATTCCAACCTTAATTTATTTTAAAATTATTACAAAAATCTATTTTTAAAACCTAATTTCAAATAAATATTTAAACATGATATATTCATTAAATTAAATTTCCTTAAATTAAAGCTTATTATTAAATTTACTATTATATTAAAATTTATTTATCTATTTTGAAAATGGTAAAATTATGAGTAAAAAATCTTAAAATTTAAAATTCTAAAACTAAATAATAAATTTAAATTTCCCAAAACATATAATTTTAAAAATAAAGAATTTATAACATATATAAAATAACATTTATATATATAATATTTAAAATCAATAATTATATAAAACCCATACATCTGTCTTTTTAAAACTATGGAAATCAATATATATATAGACCAATGGTGTTTGTATAATATTTTCTATGGTCAAGTGATGCAGATATATATCATTTCAATCCGCAATTTAATTCTCTACGGGTATATATCTTTTCAACTCGCAATCCCAAATTCAATGCAATGAAAATCGCTTGAGTTTATCATTTCAACCCATAACGATTTTCTCCTATTCTATAAAATAGTTCGGGTATATATATCATTTTAACCAATAAGGAATTCTATACTAACATGGAACTTGCAGAATGATAACATATGTGATAATAATATAACAATCAGCAACAGGCATATATCATTAGTGATAAAATAACTAACAGATCATGGTGTCAGATGTCATAGGGGAACAGATACAGATAATAGCATTAATATATATATATATATAATTTTAAATAACTAGCAGCAACATATTTCAATTGTCATTTGAATTGAAATCGAATTTAATAAATATAAGAACGTTAATCGTGAGTGATTGCTCACCTTTTGAGGCTAGAGAGATTCGACAGTGAAATGAGTTATGAATCCAAGCACGAATTCCAAAGCAAAGCTAAATTGGCATGAATTCGACTAATAAAGCTGATAACAGAAATCGATGAGAAAAATCAAAATCAGTTTTGATATAAACCAAGAATATATACATAGTATATTTTGAAATAAATACTTATATAGATCCACAAACATATCACTTTGTATATATACAACATAAACCAACAACTTATATAAACTTAAAATTTAAATCTATATACATTTCAAAATTAAAATAGCCATATAGGCATACAGTTTAAAATCAATAGTTAATAAACAAATATACTATGCAAACTAATAATATATATATGCAGACATAAACAAAACAAAATAGATGAATTGGTTAGATAAAATGTACTCGGACAATATATGTTTAAGAAATTATATGATCAAAATAATTCTTAAACACACAAAAATCTAACTTTAAACATATCATAAATAGCGAAATATTCAAAGTATCATATATACACACACAAAATGTCATGTATACTAATATATATATATACACACACATATATATTGATGATATTATAAAACTCAGATAAACAAACCAGACATACATTCATACATGTACACTAACATATATATATATATATATATATATATATAAAAGAATAACCTGTAAATATATATATAACAAATCATAGAATATACATACTTTTGAACGTATGTAAACACTGTAACCATATATATATGTGCTGTAAAACATAGTTGATGCTTCTTCTAAAATATAATATAATTCATAAACAAATGTATATAGAACATGATAATGTAAACAAAACATAATATATAAATACTAATAAATCTAACTTTTTATATATATAAACTAACATGTCTAATATATAAACTGTAGAACTGAGGACATTTACTAGCACTGACATATAAAATACTCTGTATAAACTAAAAAATAGATTTGAATAAAACGTATTTGCTAAACATATAAAATAAACTATAATATATATATACACACACACACAAACTCATACTTGGATATATAACCTTATTATATCAGTATAAACAAATATATGCAATTAATATATAACTAACATATACAAATTAAAACTCATGCAACTAACAGGTTAAAAAAAATTTATACATATTATATGCATAACAGCATGTATATGCCGATTGTTTAAAACTCACCATCATCAATGGAAGGTGAGGCTTGGCCGAACAAGAAGGGGAAGGGGCGGTTGTCAGGGTGAGTGGTGCGCGGAGGATGAGAGGAGAGAAGAGGACAGGAGCTTGGCTGAGTTTGGCCAAGCTGATGGCGACTAGAGGAGTGGCATAGGGAAATTGTGAGGTGTTAGAGGTGGCCAATCTCATGGATGGGGGGAGATGCTACTATGGTGGTCGGGGAGATTGAGGTCAGCGACGGAGGACATGTGGCAGGGTTTCGGGTTTGAGGGTTGGGAAGCTTGCGCACTGAAGGAGAGAAATGGGTTGGAAGAGAAGATGATTTAGGCTATAGCTATTGCAAGCTAAAAGCATAATATATATATATATATATTATTTTACTTCCTTTCTGTCAAATGAAGTGATAGGACCAAAGAAAAGAAAGAGAAGAGGCAAATGAGCTAACTAGGGAATGAATAGCAAATATATTGAATAGATGGAATTACTATAGTCATATGTTGAATTTCACGAACATAAATGCTAGAGGCTGTTGGGTTAGTACACGGTGAAAAATGAATGGTCACTAAAATACTGGAAGCCAAATTGCAGAACCGATACAAAAATCGTTCCGTAGATTTCGCTATTTCCCAGGCTACGAAATTGACAATTGAATATACTACGGAGATCAGCATGATGAGACGATCAAAATAGTATACATATGTCAGTGGTACGACTTTCCTATCAAAAATCGATAATCGGTACTAAAAATGCTGCTAAAACGCCGAAAATAAGATAAACGGAGCAATAGCAGTCCAGACTTTACGAAACTAAATATAACGTCACACTTAGAAGATGATTTACTAATTTATCATACAAAAATATTTAGGTTTGAGAAATACTTTGTTATCATCAAATATTAACTGATTTAAATTTAAATAAAATTACATCAGAAAATAAACTTCCATATTATCAGATGAAAATTTACCATTTACTATGTTTAATTAGACATATTCCAAATATCAAATTTTACTTCCAAATTTAATTACTTAAAATTTCATAAAAATTTAGTTTAGTTACATTATTAAAATAGTTAAAATTTACGGGTCGTTACAAGGTGGTACCAGACGCATGCAGATGTCAGCTTTTACTACCTACGGCAGAGTTGAGTGGCAAACGAGAACCATGATTGTGGTAGGATCAAACCAAAACTGAAAGCTAATATGAACTAATAAATAAATACTAAGTAAATGTCTAAGTACAATAAACTAAAAAAGTGTAAGTAGGGAAAAGAAGGTGAGTGTCGAAGATGGAGGCTAGAGCCGGAGGCTACTACGGGTGCAACATACAAGAGCGAGTGCTGTTGAAAGATGTAAAGGCATTGAGACCAAGCGTGATAAGGTGAGGTGGCGTCGAAACAAATTTGATAATGTCAGGCATCACCAAACGAGACAAGGATAATATAGCCAAAACTTATTGACTTTCGAAGGAAGCTTGGGATGTACGAATAAGTATAATGAACGGGAACACTAATTTGTAAATAAAGTTGCTTAGATTTCCACTACTTAAGCAGACGTGTCGGCATCATCATAAATCGGGACCAACACTCTCTTTATGTTTTATTATATTTGACCACTGCATGGTCACCTAGGTTGTATTAAAAGGAAAAAAGATGTATAGACTTTTGGGAAGTTTTATGTAATGAAAATATTTAGTTTCCCTATTTACATATATTGTTATACACCTACTAAACTTACTCAATCATCGATGACTTCAACACATTGGGGCTCCACCTTTGGGTTTCAGAATAGGGGATGTTACAATATTCTTATAACCTCTAGTCTCACAATAGGTGCAAAGGATTTAGAAAAATCAGAACCTTCTTCTTGATTATATACTTGTTCTACTAAACCTGCCTTATTCCTTATAACTTCCCCTTGTTCATTTAACTTGCTTCTATAACTCATTACTTTTAATTACAGATTGATTTTATGGTCATGAAACAAGTTCCTAAATAACATTTCTTGCGAAATAATTCAATTCTTCCTATATAGCAAGAATCCAAGAGTAATCTAACAATGCTTATTTTTTAAAATTCCATCTTTAGTAAATTTATAGTATTGACATCTTCTTTGTTTAAAGCCTTATTACTGGAGTTTCCATTATTCTTATTTGTGTCAACCATAAGACATAAGTCATCATTATTAGAAACTTTTATATTCTATACATACATACATAGACATATACATATACATATACATATACATACATACATAGATATATATATATATATATATCTGTGTGTGTGTTTTCTAAACCTTCAAAAATAAATTTCGAATCATGGTCTAAAATATAGAATTGTCTTTATGAAACCTAATTTTTAAACCGTTATACTATACTGACTTATACTTAATAAATTATGCTTTAAATTATTGACAGGAAAAACATTACAAATACGAGGAGCTTTAGGATTACCAGAATTACCGATGCCAACAACATTTTCTTTTGAATTATCATCGAAATTCAAGATTATACCATCTCTGCATATAATGTCACTCAGTAACTATGGACTTCCCATCACATGCTTTGATCACCTGCTGTTTAGTATCCATTTGTCCTTTTTAATTAATATTGCATATATCAAGTACCTAAAAAATAGAAATTATGCACACTAGTACATTATTTACTCGGTGTCCTTAAGGTTAAGTTTTGGGGTGCCAAACCTAAGGAGAGTATGCATACCCTTTGAAAATTTAATCTTTAGATAAATTTTCAATGAAAAGGATGTATATATTAGGGATTTAGCCCTAATAAATATTAATAAATAAGATACGAGTACATAAAAGCTTGGATTCATTCAGACATGGAAGTGACCCATAGGAAGATAGCTAACATGCCTGGCTAGATGACAAAACATACATATGACTAACAATACAACATTAGCACACCAATGTAATTTGACAAAAATGCGGACTCTACATCTAATGTCGCACACAGACCTTAAATCCCAAAATAGCAAAAGGAAACAAACTTACATAGCAAAATGACATTATAGTGTCGAGACACTACAACTAAAAGAGGATTTCCAAAGATGGTAAAAAAACCACATTTAACAAGGATCCACGAAAGAAGAACCTACATATATGCAACAAAAGCAAGTATAATAAGTCAATCATCAAAAAAATTAACAAGAAAAAAATGCCAATGGATGTTTAACATAATGATTTTATCATGGCAAGTAATGTCGCACACATGCGTGCATATCTAATATTTGTTATTTTATTTTTCATCCACTAGCAATATTAATATTATGTATATGTATTTATATATTAATATTATTAAAATAATATATTTTTGGCCACGATAAAGCTGAAGTATTGTATACATATATATTGATATAATTAAAATTTTAAATGAAATTGACCCATTCAAATATTGATCAAAAATATAATATTTTTTAAATTGAAAGTAAAATAATTTATTTTTAAATTTAAAACTGCATATACATACATACATACTAACATATGTGTGTGTATAATAAAACAAAAAATAAAAATAAAAATTGTTTCCTAGCAAATACAAGAAATAATTTTCTTTTAAAACCCAAGATGGAATTAACATATATAGTTTGGAACCAAAAATAATTTCTTTTAAATCTTTTGTTGCTTCAACCAAGACCTCTACTCCTAACGGTAACCCGAAACCTCCCCAAGTCATCCCTCTTCAGCCGCCATTACCAACACCACTCCTAAAGCCACCTGACTCCCATCACCAACCTCCTCCTTCAGATCTGACATTGTTCCCTGTGACTCCCCTCTTGACATTCGACCAACCCTTAAACCCTTACTACGCAACTCATCTCCTTCCTCGAAGCTCCAGTCAGGAACCTCTCCACCAAACCTTTCTAACCAATTCCCTCCTCTTCCTTATAGTGGTGTCGTAGGTCACCTCACCCCCTTTGGAACAATCAACTCTGACTTCAGACTTGCAAGCAACAACCTAGTATGAACTTATTTCTTCAAGAAACTTCCTCGAAATGCAATATAGTTCAAACTGAAGCAATACTCACTTCAATATTTGAAAAACAATGCCCTTTTTCCTCTAGAGGAAGTCACGGATGAAGGTAAGAAATATTTGGAAAATCATCTAGTGGGGTTCTCCCTTGACAAGGCACTCTCTTATTCAATTGTGATGTTTCTGAATATTGAGGAACCTAGAAGGAGTTAAAGTGAAATTGAATGGCACTCTGTTCTTCTTCAAAATTGAGAATGAAGAAAAAAGGAACATTCTTCATTATCATTATTGGGGAAAAGTATTCATCACAACGAAATGGGATCCAACAATAGATAGTGTTAAAGCAATTGATAATGTTCATCATAATGAAATGGAATCCAACAATTGATAGTGTTGATGAAATTGGATCCAGCAATTCACCATAACGAAATGGGATCTAGCAATCGGATGGCATTTAAGTATTACTCCGTTGGCTATTTAGTCTCCGGTCGATAGAAATTGGTTAGATAGCCACCTTGGTAACGTAGTATGCTTTGATGCATCTATGGAGAGACGACAATGCTTAGAATACACTAAAGTGATAGTGGATGTATCTCATTTAAATCGACTTCCAACAGTCATTCCTATTCAAATATTGAATGATGAAATAGCTAAAGCCAAGGTCGATTACTATTAGATTCATGAAATATGCACTTGCTGAAAAGTTTTCGATCACACTACTAGCTCTTGTAATGAAAAGGAGGTCTCTTTGGCTTTAATTCAAGATACAACTGAGGATGTGAATGTACTCTCCAAGGAAGAATCAGTAGCGCAATTAATTCCAAAACAATACCATGTAGTAGAAAGAGATAATGGGAAATTTTCTCAGACGTTATTTTCTAATAAACGGGTCAAGATTCCAAGCCATGTCACCAAACAGGAGGACCCCTTACATTCATCAGGCAAGACTCCACATCAGCCTGACAAGTCACATGGCCCCTCTTCAAAGAAATAGCAGGTGGAGGCAAACTCTCCGATGATTTCTAAGGAAAATGTAGTGAATAATTATGGAGTCGTGATGAAATAGTCAACAAACCCATCGAGAATATAAATTCCTAAATTGTATCAAGAAATTACGTTTCGCAGCCATGGCTGCTTACACTAAACTTCTCAATAATCCCATATTTGGCCTCGATCAGACAGATGGGTCTCCTGATACTTCTCCACTCCACTCTCCTCCACCTCCACTGAATCCATTGCCGCTGCCGCAAGAACCACCTCAGTCAAAGAAAGGGCCTGTTATTGACTCTGATGGCTTCCAGACCGTTCAAGGTAGAAAATCCAATCTGAAGAATAAAAATTCTTCTCATCAATACAAGAATTCCAGATATGCAAATAATGGATTCTACAAATCAAGAATTGCAGTTTCTGATGGAATCTATTCAAGAAATATAACAAGAATCAATCAGAATGGCTCTTTTCAAGATAATCATTTCACTAACTCAAGATCCAACGAAAGAATCAATCAAAACAATGTAAATGATTTCCAATCTAATTCTAACCTGATCAAACCATCTTCATGGGCAGATATGATTAAAAAAGGTGGTTCGAATTCTGACTTCAGTTTGAAATTTGTTGCTCCTTTATCCATCAATGATAAGAAAATAGTGGTGGTGAGCGCGGAGGCCAGTAGAAGGGCTGAAAGTAAGTGGAGTTTCTCAGTTCTTGCCTATGTATTCGGCAATAGACCTGCTTATCATCACTTCAAGGCAGTTATTGTTAGAGCATGTAACCCCACTGGAAATTTCGATATCTTCACTCGTAACAATGGTTTCTTTCTAATCAGATTCACTAATGCTTCTGACTGCGATAAAGCAATCAATGGGGGTCCATTTTTTATTAATGGAAAGCTTATCATCATGAAAAAATGGAGCAATAAACTCAATCTTGATAGAGACTTACTTACCACCATGCCTATATGGATCAAATTGCCTGGATTAAATCTCAGACTGTGGGATAGTGAAATTTTAAGTGCTATTGCAAGTGTGGTGGGCACTCCTCTCAAATTGGATGAACACACTGTAAAAGAATCTAGACTTTCTTTTGCAAGAATCTTGGTTGAAATAAATGCAGACACAGACCTTCCTAATGAAGTTACTATTTCTCTGCATGATGGGGAAAATTTAGTTCAAAATATTGAATACGAATGGATTCCCCCCAGATGCAAAACATGTTCTTGTTTTGGACACACATTAGAAAGCTGTGATGCTAATTTGGTTTGGAAAGTAAAGCAAAGCAGTCAAGTGAATGCAGAAATGAATTGTAGCAACTGTGCAGTGGAAGAAACTGATAAAGCTGAAATTCCAGTTACAGATCTCCACAACAAAAATGTCCCCAATCACAATGTCATTTTGGGGAATAATAAAAATATTGTAGAATCCCTGATCATTCAAAATCAAAATGTTTCTCAAGATGGCAACAAAATCATGACAAATAAGGAAAAAGAAACTGAAATTTCTGAAGCATCTACAAGCTCAGAGGTCAACACCATAATTTCACATGATATTGGCAAAGACACAAATTTACAAGTTAATATGGTCTCAACTGTTACAGAGGTCATGAACTTGGATGATGGCTCATACATTAATAACATCTTAAACAAGGAACCATCTGTTAACCCCAATATCAATCATCTTGCCACACATCTTTCCCCACTTATCAAAAACTCAAAGTCCAATTCAGAAGACAATATTCAAAAGGCAGTTAGTTTGATTACAAATTCTGTCTCTGCCTCAAAGAAGAACAAAAAACTTAGCAAGGAAAAGAAAAAAGGCAAGTTGAAAAGTATTAAAGAAATAGTAGACAATGGAAACTCTGAAAATCCAGAAGATAGTGAATTCAGAAAGAAATACATCATCAAAAATATCAAATGGGAAGATCAGTTAAAAGCATTCAGCAAAACTTCATACAAGAAAAAAGGGAAAAGAATAGAAACATTTGAAGAAGCAAGCAGTTACAGTGCTTAATTACTACTGCTTCATGTATCCTTTTAGTATCCTTTTATTCTATTTTAATCAGATTTTATTTTTATGTCTATTATATCATGGAATGTCAGAGGTCTCAATTCTTCTGAAAGAAGATTGGACCTGTCTTATCTTCTTAGGACTGAAAAACCTAGTATGGTTGGTCTGCTTGAACATAAATTAGATGATTCTAAGATTAAAGATTATCATTTCAAATGCTTAAATAATTGGAATATTGTTAATAATAATCATATGGGGGGCAATGGTAGAATATTGATCATATGGGATCCAAATATCTGGGATATTACCCAGTATTTTGTTAACTATCAATTTATCCACTGTAAATGTATTAATAAAGGTGGTTTTCAAATTGAAATCACCTTTGTCTATGCATCAAATAGTGAGCAAGATAGGCAAAATCTGTGGGAGAATCTTGTTCTGATTAACTCTAATATGCATTTTCCATGGATTATTCTTGGGGATTTTAATACTATTATGCATGCCCATGAAAAAAGAGGGGGGGTTCCTTTTCCTTCAAAAAAACTGGATTATTTTAATAACTTTTTACTCAAAACTGGTCTTTATGAACCAGTTATTACTGGTAATAAATACACTTGGAAATCAGGCATATTTAGAACCATCCATTGTAAACTAGATAGAATTCTTCTTAATCTTCAATTCACTAACTGTTTCAATAATTTTAAATGTTACACCCTTCCTCAAGCTTCTAGTGACCACACCCCAATCCAAATGTTTCTTACTCAAAATATTACTTCTAGGAAAAATACTCCATTCAGATTTATTAATGGGTGGGTATTAGAAAATAACTACAAAGATATTTTCAAAAAGAGTTTGTCATTTGATATACAGGGCACTGCCCAGTACAAATTTAGCAATTTCCTTCAAATTACAAAAGGAAACTTGAAAAACTGGAATAAACTCAGAAACAAAAATAATGTCTCCCATTTTAGGGAAGAGTGCAAGCTTAGGCAGAATCTCTTGGATCATGATTGCTAGACAGTGATAATGTCAACAAATTTTTTGAAGCTCGGCAAAACCTTATTATGTCCCTTCAAGTGCAATCTATGAATTTGAAACAGAAAGCTAAAGTAGATTGGCTGACCCAAGGTGATGAAGCTACTAAATTTTTTTATGCTAAGATGTCTAGCAGAAAATTTAGAAATGATATAGGTAAAATTATTGATGCTAGGGGTAATGTTATCAATGAAGAATCTTTCATTGAAAATGAAGCTATTAATTATTTTACTAATCTCTACAATTCTAATAGCTGTAATAATAATTTTCCTACTATTGAATCCAAATATATTTTGAACTCTAATAGTCAAGACATTCTTCTTGCTCCTATATGCTTAGAGGAAATTAAAAACACTATCTTTCGATCTAATAATGATAAAAGTCCTGGCCCTGATGGGTTTGGTGCAAAATTCTATAAAACTCACTGGGAAGAAATAAAATGTTTTCTCTTTGATTCTATCTCTGAGTTCTTTAGAACTGGCAAGCTCTTAAAAAAATTTAATCACACTTTTATTACCTTAATTCCAAAAGTTCAAATTCCAAATAGTTTGGATGATTACAGACCCATTGCTTGTTGCAACTTTATTTATAAAATAATCGCTAATATTTTATGTAACAGAATCAAAAAAAATTTAAAATTCTTAATTTCTGAAAATCAATGCGCTTTCATTCCTGGCAGGCTTATTGTGGAAAATACACTCCTTGCTCATGAGCTTATTAGAAACTTTAATAATAAAAACTGCAATCTTATGTATGTCAAGATTGATTTGCACAAAGCCTTTGATAAAATTAACAGGCACTTCATTATTTATATGATGCATCAAATGGGTTTTGATAAAAAAATTTGCTCTCTCATTCAAGAATGCATCACTAATGTTTCTTACTCAGTTCTGGTTAATGGTTCTCCTAAGGGTTTTATTCATAGCAATAGGGGAATAAGGCAAGGGGATCCACTGTCTCCCTACTTATTCACTATCGCTATGGAATACTTTTCTATCCTTATGGAAACTGAATTTATCAAGGGTAATATTAAACCAATTAATAGAATTAAACCAGTCATTACTCATTTGTTATATGCTGATGATCTTCTCTTATTTTTACATGCAGATTCCAATAGTGCTAAATCCATTTCAAAGATTTTTATAAATATGGATGTACATGCTGGTCTGAAAGTCAACGATTTTAAAAGTAAAATTTATTTCAGTAAAGGATGCAACAATAAAACTGAAATACTTAACATCCTTAAATTTAAAGAGGGCAATCTTCCAGTTAAATACTTGGGATTGCCTTTGAGTGTAAATCAAATCAATGACACAGATTGCACTAGACTGTTGGACACAATTCAAAATAAATTTGATGGTTGGGCTTGTAAGCTTCTGTCTCTAGCAGGTAGGGTAGAATTAACGCATACTGTCATCATTGCAATCATTTTGTACTGGATTCAAGCCCATAACATCCCAGTTAAATCCATTCATAAATTAGTAAAAGCATGTGCTAATTTTATTTGGAAAGGAAAACAGCATAAAATAGCATGGGATAAGGTCTGCAAACCAAAGAAATTTGGGGGTTTAGGCCTTAGGAATATTAATGATCTGAGTGAAGTTTGCAAGCTTAAACTTTTTTGGAAATTTATTAATGGAAACTCACTCTGGGCTAGATGGATGAAAGCTAAATATCTTAAAAATAAAAACTTTTGGACTGCAAAATCTGAAAATCATTACTCTTTCTCTTGGAAAAATATTTTGAGTTGCAGGGAGGTAGGTCTAAAACTTCTGGATAGAAAATTCAAGGATGGGAATCAAACCAGTTTATTGTTTGACCCTTGGATTCATGGGAAATCTTTGATTAGTCTTTTCGATTGGGATAGTCTGCTTTGCTTTGGTGGATCTTTTGACAAAGTTAGTACCATTATTCAAAGCAATTTTTGGAATACTTCTAATCATCCTGCTGCCTCTATCTTTAATGAAGCCATTAATAAAATTACTATTAACCCCAATCTGCCCAATGATACTTGGGATTGGAGACTTTCAAAAAATGGGTACTTTTCTTTTAAAAAAACTTGGGAATTTATTCATGGTCAAGAAAGTGAAGTAGATTGGTACAATGTTATTTGGAATAAATCAAATTGTCCAAAAATGTCGCACTGTGCCTTTTTTGCTATTATTAATAGATTACCTACTAGAGACAGGTGCTTGAAATGGAATAAAAATGGGGATTCAATTTGTTTACTGTGCAAACAGGAAGCTGAAAGCACAAATCATTTATTTTCTGATTGTATTTTCTCGAAACATATTTGGTTCATAGCCAAATCAAAACTCAAAATTAATCAGCATCAGGCTGTTCAAAGCATCAGAGAAAGCATCAAATACATTCAGGATAATTTTAAGGAAAATTCAAAGGAATTCAAAAATGCTAGCATCATTCTCACAACGACCATTTTTCACATTTGGAAAGAAAGAAATCAAAGACTTCATACCCAAAAGGAGACTGAAAGCATTCAATTATGGAAAAAAATTGATATGGAGAGTCAAATCCTCCTCAAAAAATTTGAAAGTAGGCAAAAATACTCTGATAATCTCAATCAAAAGCTCTGGAAACCAGATTGCTATGAATCAGAGTTGGAAAATTTCTTACAAAATGGGAATCAAGACTGCCTTTCCTGGTGGCAAGATTCTTCATCACAGTGGTTATCACTGGATGAAGAAATTCAGTAGCCACAGTAGATCCAAATCGGAGCTTGCGCATATTAATGGCAGCCACCTCTACCATCAAACCAATCCCTTCGACAATCAGGAAAAGGGAAGTAAATTTACTAATTATAAAGATATTCACAATTATAATAACATACATTCTGATGGTTTTTTTACTTGCCTGGTAGGGGCGGAAGCTACCGCACTCTCAAGCGCAAGACAAATTCCGATCACTTCCTGCATAAAGACAGGATTTTGCATTTGGATATGAGTAACCAGAGAATCACATCTGATTGTTTTAATAATATTCATCACTTATCTGTTTTGGACAAGGGCGACTTCAGCAAGCATGATGAGCTCATTTCTAGAGATCTCTCATATAATAGAGATTTGAATTCAACTGAGCTTCTCATCGCTAATAATAATCATTTGAAGCATGGAACCTTAGCTCAGCAACCTTCCTCTCGTATTTCAAATTGTGACTTTCTCTCCATCAATGGAGGCGGTCAACCTAAAGCTGATAACAATACTTTTATCTACAAGGGAAGTGAACACAATTCTAATAGCAATTACATTAAAAATCCTTACTATTTAACGAATATTGATTCTGGGTTTTTACCTGATACAACTTGGAGGAGATACCGCACGTCCAATAACATTCTCACGGATATTATGTTGCTGTCCAAGGATGAATACATCAAATCGAATATAAGCGACATCAATAGTGATAGTATTTTTTACAAAAGCATGCTAAACAACAAAATCTATCATATATCTTGCTGGAGCAAAGGGAAAAGCAGCGAGATTGCAGATGAACTTGCCCAATCTGATAACAGCCTTTCCAATTGCTGCTATTCATCAGTTAAACTGGTAAATAACAACGCTATTTTGAAGAAAAGTGAGGATTTGGAGAAAAGTAGCAAGCTTTGGAAGAGAGTGAAGCCTTTCATCTCTGTCTCTCATTTTCACAACGGAAAGCTTCAAAATTGCAGCGCAATCGAAGACAATAGTGAGATCGTGAAGCTTTGGAAGCCTCCATGAGGTGTTCGCTTTTGTATTGGGAGGTGAAGATTGATTCCGTCGCCATTGTTGTTCAAAGAGTCAACTGTGTTGAGTTTTGTTTTTTGTCGGCTGCCCTGTTTAGAGTTTTCTTTATTTATTGTTTTGGTTTCGGGTAATTTGTTTTCTTACCCGGTTTTATGTACTTGGGCTGGGCCCGTTTATCCAATTTCAAAAAAAAAATAGTCAACAAACCCAACGATTGCTCGATTGTTAACCTCTCAATAGCTCCTATTATTATTTCATTCACTTCCCAATCAAAATTATACTTGTGCCCTCTTTATGGAGTAGCATATCTAACTCTAATTCATGCATGTAAAGTCTTCAAATTTGCAGCACATCAACGTGCAATCTTAACCTAACCCCCATGTCTGAACAAGCTGCATTTCACCCTAAACTTCTTCATGCGATCGCTTAGCTTTTTCCACTAAATTCACTCCAATCTCTCTCCAGAACACCCTCACCAAATCTAATGAGTTATCTCCTATCAACACTATTTATCCACCTCACTAATCCCTCATATACAACTGCATCTTCCACCTCATTAGCTACTCTTCTTCATATGACAACAAGGTCTTTCTTACTTAACACTTCACCCACCTCTACTAACAATAAATTCACATGTCTACAAACCGAGGAGTTGAATCATCACACCAGCAACTCTACCCACCAATCTTTTGTTAATCTTGAAGTATCACCTCCATGCTCCTCTTCCATAAGTAATGAGGATTCCTCAAAGACTTCTCCTCCTCTAACTAGAGGAAAGAAGAAAGCTACACTCATTGATTGGAATAAAGGCATATCAGTTAATATTGATCAAATTCTTCCCACTTCTAAACCCCTTTTCAACTCCAATGAAAGCTCTACCAGGTCAATGCAATCCATCTCTTAAACAATATTTGGGGAGCAAATGGCATTTCTAAGAAGATTGAAATCCAAGTGTTAATAAAACAACATAAGATATGCTTCTTGGCCATTCTTGAAAAATTAAACAAGTCCAACATAGCAAAGGTGATCAACTACATCTCTCTTTAATGGCCCTTTCATGACAACCTTGGTCAACCTTCCTTTGGTAGGATAGTGGTCCTATGGAACCCAAACTGCGATGTAGTTACTCTTATCATCGCCAAAGGACAATTCTACCACTATTACTTGCTCCATTCGCCTACCTCAGCTTCCACCTTTTGTACATATTTTACGTAGACAACAAAGAAATTTATTGACAACCTTTCCTTGATAGCCTATATAGCGTTAAACCCTAAGGATTTCCATGGATGGTTCTTGGGGACTAGAACTGCATGTTACACTTAGAAGATAGACAAGGTGAATCTCCTATTAACCCTATTGATACTTCCCCACCAAGTCAAGAAATATACCAAGCTAATCTGTTCGAATGTTCTTTCCATGGATTCTTTCACACCTTGAACAATAAATCGAGGAGTGGCAGAAGAACATATATTCTGAAGCTCTACTCAAATGGCCTCTCATTTCTTATGAAGCACCTCTTTCAATACTATCTGATCATTCTTCCTTGTTACTCAAGTTTGGAACTATTAGAGAAAAAACCGCACCATCCTTTAGATTTTTCAACTTTTGGATCCAACATCCAAAAAAATTAAAGATTGTAAAGCTCGCATGGTCAACCCCCGTCTATGGAAACCCTATATTCATACTGGAACAAAAGCCTAAAACCCTAAAAAATCCTTGAAATCTTCGAGCAAAGAGGCATATGGCTATAGAAACAAACTCAGGATCAAAACTAAATAGGACTTGGAATCAATCTAAATTAGTTTAACGAATGATCCCTCTAACTCAGTATTATCTATGTAGGAACATAAACTCTCTGAAGAACTAGCAAGTTCCCACCAAGTTGAAGCTTCCATGACATGGTAGAAATGTAAAATTAAATGGAACATAGAAGATGACAAGAACACGACATACATCATTACTTCTTAAAAGGAAGACTTTCCAGGAATAGAATTTATGATATTCAGAACCAACAAACATTATCACATTGCCCGAGGGATTTAATAGGCCTGGCATTTGTCGACTACTTTCATAACATCCTTAGAAGTTCGGAATCTCAAGATATTTACATTACCTCTCTAGACAGTTGGCATTTTCCTTACCTATCTATTAAACAATCCAAATTGTTGTAACACTTATAACTGATGAGGAAATCAAACTGCTATATTTTCATTCAACAAAAACAGATTTGAAGGCCCAGATGGTTTCAGCTCAATTTACTTTACAACTGCATGGGAGATCATAAAACTAGACTTTCTTAAAGCTATTAATAGCTTTTTTAGATCTAGCAAAATCTTAATAGGTATTAATGCCACCTACTTATGCCTAATTCCAAAAATAAATAACCAATATAATGTGAGCCAATTTAGACCTATTAGCTACAGTAATACAAATTACAAATGCATATCAAAAACTCTACCTCATGAATGAAAACTGTCCTACATTCACTTATCCTCATAACCAAAGTGCATTTCTGGAAGGTAGCAATATAACTGATAACATTCTTCTCGCTCATGAATTAATTAAGGTCTATGAAAGGAAGGGTTTATCCCTTAGATGTTTCCACAAAATAGATGTCATTAAAGCTTTTAACTTGCCTAAATGGAATGTCTTAACTATGCACTAACTAGAATGGAGTTTCCCTTATCTTCATTAAATGGACTGAAACCTGTATTTCAACCTCCCCACTACTAAATTTGTATCAACGGGGGTCTGTATGACTTTTTTTAAAGGAAACCAAGAGTAGAGACAAGGTGATCCTATCAGTCCTTACCTCTTTATTATTATATGGAGATGCCAACCATTCAAATCAAAGAAAATTTCCCTAGAGCTCTCAATCATTACCACCCTAAATGCAGGAACCCCTCCGTTACGAGTTTATGCTTTTTAGACATTCTTCTCATATTCTCTAAACCTAGTGAACTATGCCCGAGGAACATAGTGCATGCCATAAATCTATTTATATTAGCCACAGGTTTTGTGACAATGCACCTTTTCAATCCTCAAAACTCGACATTAATACATCTACGGTATTTACAAGCCGAAGATCCAAATGCTGGAAAGATGGATTATTGGGGTGAAAGAAAAGAAAACAAAAAATAGAGTTTCAAATCATGACAAGTAATATATAATATCCACATGATATATACAAACAAAAACTTTAATTTCATAAAAGAAACCAGAGTAACTATACAATGGCTGATAACATCATGCCATTCAATTGCTGATAAATAAAAATAAGAAATACAGTGGAAATAAAATACGCCATGTCATAGAAGCATACGGCTCGTCTCTTAAAGCTCCAAGCATCCATCACTAAATCTAGAAATATACTCGACTCTGATTCGAGTATTGTAAGAAAATAACCCGGGATCAGTTTGGTAAACCAGCATGGGAAACTAAATCATAAGGATTGTTATATTTACAAAACCCTTTCAAAAATAAAGGTATCATATAAGACCATGCCGTATAAAAACACGGACGGGTTTTACCTTATGATAATCAAACCATTTGTAACATCCCCCACTTAGAGGCCCAAAACTAATGACTACGGATGCTGCAGTCATCTATAGCGATTAATCCTCAGCGACCAAATACGATAATGTTCGATACATTGATATAATAGAGACACATGTATATGGAAAAATTTTAAAATCAATAAACAACTTTCTCCTTTCATTTAAAAGCATTTCACATCCATTACATAAACCCAATACGAGAACCAGGTTCAGAGGAAATATAATTACTACAACATACGCCAAGAGCGACATATGAAGATGCCCTCTTGGATGATCAGAGTATATAACTAGGCAATTAACAACTTTGCCTTTACAACAAAACACAACGTAATCAAAATAGAAAAGAACATTAAATAGCTATCATGCCTCATGCACGTCTTCGAAAGTTTATTTGTCTAAAGAGTTACCTGAAAACCTCAACTTTCAAACTACTCAAAATCAATTGAGTGCCCGAGAGTTTAAGGGGAAAATATAAACTCAATTTATATTCACTACCGGGTTAACCTAGTTGGTTATTCTACCCCTTTTCCCTGAATTACAGTTATGGGTCCATTTTAAAGTAAATATGTATAATAGAAGAAGCTAACATATTAAAATAATAATATAAACATAGTTAATCCCTTTAACCTACTATTTTATCAAGGAAAGATTCTTCAAAAACTCCAATTTAAAAGCACTCTAAAGCACTTTTATAATGCCATGGTTTTTTCTTTAAAAATTGAGATTGGATTCTTTGTTTTGAAAACCAAGGCTATCGGAGCCTTTAATATTTACTTTTGAAACCATTGGAAAACTTCCTTTCGAAAGCATTTAAATCTTCTTTTTAAAACACTAGGCACCTGCCTTTCGAAACACTTTAAAACCTTCCTTTCGAAACCTTTTGAATATATTAAAGCGAAACCATTCAATTATTGAAGCATATCTTGGAAACTATTTGAAAGTACCCCTTTGGAAACCATTGAGTTTAATTTAAAACATAACTTATTGGGTCTAAGTGAATACTAGGTGAAAGTACCCTTTTTGAAACCAAAAAAGAGTTTGGGGAAAAACAGATGGCTTTAGCACCACCCTTTCGAAAGCTCAAAATATTTAAGCAAAACATTTGAAGGATAGCTTCGAAACCCCTTTCGAAGCCATTTCCTTCAAAATCCTTGAATCATATCGAAAGCTTTAGGAAGTGGCTAAGTACGGGTTTAAAAAAAGCTACCTTTCGAATTGGTTGATGACTTCAATCCATTCGAAAGGCATAGGAACAGCAGAAGGGTTTCGACTTGGTCGAAACCACCCTTTTTGAAAGCATTGATTTTAAAACTAATTAACTCATTTGGAAGCTAGAATTTAAGCAAGAAGTGGCAACCCCTTTCGAAAGCAGTTTAAAAAGTCCCCTTCGATTGTATATGTTTCGACCCCTTCGAAAGCATATAGTAAAATAGGCAAGCGCATTTTTCTGGACAGTAAAACAAAGGTTTCAACCCCATCGAAAGTTTTGTTTCGGCACCTTGCCTTTCACCTTTCTCCAATCCACTACGTATCATCATTGTGATAAATTGTGTAGTGGTTTCGGTTTAGTTGGTTCCGACCTGATAGGTTTCGACTTGGTTGGAGGCAGAAGCATAGGGTCGAAAGGTGGCTTCTAAAAGAGGAGGAACCCATTTTTCTGGATAAAGGCTGAATCAATGTTATTTGAAGCAATTGCCTTGTAACTAATCTGCCTATTTGTAAACATTTAATGGTTTCCATAAACTTTTCAAATCCTTTACAAAAATAACTGCATCATAATTTCTAATCTAAACATAGATTAATTTTTACAATTAAGCCCTTCCATTAAGAAAGACAATTAAAACATTTAAATATTTCTTCTAAAATAATTTAGTTTCCATAGTAAATTACTTAGGAAAAATTACCAAAAATTACAGAAATTCACTTTTAATTTGTTCTCTAACATATAAAAATTTCAAATCCAAATTCTTTATAAAATAGACGAAACTAATTCCTAAACCCAAATATTCATATATTGCTTTGAAAATGCGTAATAAATTTTCCATAACATGCAAAAATATAACAATTGCAACCTATCTCAAATATCATGTTTCCTCAAGGCATTCGAAATTCATTATAATCAATTTTACCCTTAACACCGTATAAAACAACTATGTTCAAACAATCCTGTTTAATCACACATGTTATAAAATCCAAGCATATCATCAACAAAATCATCGTTGTAATGGATTTAATTTTAAAAACGAAAATCATTGATCATAAAAATAAAGTAGAGATGGTTTAGATTATTATTCATCTTGATTAGGATAAGGACTTTGAGATTTGATTGAGATTAATCCTCCTTGCTTTATTTCCTTAGCTTTTGATTGATTTTCTCTTCTTTTATTCTAAGTAATGGCTAGCTTAAACATTTTGATTTGTGTTTTTATGAAATGAAAATGAACGTGCATAATGAAGGGAATAAAATATATAAGGGTTATGGTGCACAATTACCCTATATACCCTTATGCTAATTACTCTCCTAATTAACATGCAAAGCCATATATGTAATTAATTAACTAATTAAGCTCGGCCTCTATTTTGAATTTTCAAATCTCAATCCCCTTATCACTCTAATATTTACAGTATCCTATTTAATATTTTTAATTAAATCTCCTGGATAATGTTATCAAAATTAGGGGTGTTACAGGCTTCCCTCCTCAAAGAATCTCGTCTTCTAAATTCAATAAAGACTAAATACTAAACATATCAATCATTTGAAACCACTCCTAACAACCATACCAGCCTACTTGACTACCATTTATCTATATAAAGCTAATATAAGACATACCCTCAAAGAAGATAAGGATAAGTATTTGTAATCATGTCTATTGTCTCCCAAGTACAGTCCTTCTTATTGTCACTTCATTGAACTTTCACCAATTTGACTGTCTGGTTCTTCAATCTTTTCTCATCTCTCGCTACAACCCAAACTGGTTGTCTAACAAGAATCAAATTATTCTCTACCATCAAATCTTCCAACACTGTTGGAGGAATAGTAGTCTCTAATCATGCATATACTAACAAAAGTCAAATTATGGACACCTTCCATACTGTTCGACAACTCTACTCTATATGCGAGCTTGCCGATCCTCTCTATAACTAGGAACTGACCAACATATCTTGGTGCCAGTTTCCTTGACTTTCCAAATCATACAATGCCCTTCATGGGTAATCTTTAACGA
Source organism: Allium cepa (assembly GCA_030765085.1). NCBI lineage: Eukaryota > Viridiplantae > Streptophyta > Magnoliopsida > Asparagales > Amaryllidaceae > Allium > Allium cepa. The sequence goes on from CM060946.1 coordinate 179,901,921, forward strand.
AAACCTTATCTCTAACTGAGAATTCTAGGTTTTTAAGCCTCTTATTTGTGTAACTCTTCTATCTGCGCTGAGCTTCCTTTATCCTTTCTTCGGTTAACTCAATCTTCTATGTCGCCTCTCTAACCATATCTGGACCTAAGACTAATCTGTCTCCAATCTCCAACCAACATGCTGGTGATTTGCATGGCCTTCCATACAAAGCATTAAAGGCATTATTCCTATACTAGTCTGATAACTATTATTATAGGAAAACACAACCATTTGTAGGTGATTTTCCCAAGATCCATCAAAGTCCAATACACAAGCTCTCAATAAATCCTCGAGTACTTTATTGACTCTCTTTGTCTACCCATCCGTCAGAGGGTGATATGTTGTACTCATACTAAGCTTGGTACCTAATACTTCCTGTAGACTCTTCCAGAATTCACTAGTAAACAAAGCATATATGTCACTGACTATACTACTAGGAACTCTATGTAGTCTAACTATGTTCTTTATGAATAACTTAGCTAAAACAGGCGTCGTCTTGATTGATTTAACTGGAATGAATTGCGCACTCTTGGTCAACCTGTCCACTATGACCCATGAACTTTCATTTCTCCTACTTGTCCTTGGAAACTCATCTATAAAATTCATGGATATCGAATCCCATTTCCAAACTGGAATCTCCAAAGGTTGAAGCAATCCACTCAGCTTCTGATGTTCGGCTTTCACTTTTTGACAGTTTGCACACTGCCTAATCTACAAGCCAAAATCTCTCTTCATACCTTCCCATTAGAAGTCCTCTTCATATCTTGATATATCTTATTCCTTTCAGGATGAATCATAAACTTGGATCGGTGACAATCCCCAAGAACTTCTTTTCTTAAGTCCTCAACATTTGGAACACAAAACTATGCCTTCTTTCTCAACCATCCTCTCTGGTCAAGATTAAAATCCTTTAGATCATCAATCTCTAATCTCACCACAAGCCTTCTAATCCTCTCGGCTAATAATGGATCCTCCTTCTGCTTAGAAGCGGCCCTTTTGATCAATACTGTGTCGAACTTCAAAGCAGGACAACATGGCGCCACTCTGATTAGAACTAGCAGTCGATCTTAACCGTACATTACAAGTAGTCAAAGATTCTAAATCTTTCCATTCTGCCAAAAAAGCTAACATAACATTCTGATGTCTTCCATTAAGAGCATCCGCTACTTTATTTCCTTTCCTAGGAGTATACTCTATACCAAAATTATAAGCAACTAAAAACTCCAGCCACCACTATTGTCTCATATTCAGGTCCTTCTAAGAGAATAAATACCTTAATGACGTATGATCTGTGTATAGCTAAATCTTTCTCCTAAGAGATAATGCCTCCAAATATCCAATGTGAAGGTCACCGCAGCCAGCTCCAAATCAGGAGTAGGATATCTCATTTCATGCAGTATAAGCAGTCGTAAAGCGTAGGCAATCACTTTACCCTTCTGCATCAACACAGCTTCTAATCCAGTTCCACATGCATTGGTATACACCACCAACCCTTGATTTCCATCTGGAACTGCTAGCACAGGTGTAACAATTGCTTCAACTTAAGGAATGTTTCCTCACATTTGTTAGACAAGACAAACTTCACCATCTTCCTGGTTAACTCAGTCAAAGACGCTGCTATCCGCAAGAAATCCTTGATGTAACGTCCTGCCTTTTTGTACGTTTCAAATCGACGATAAACCACACACGTCAGACTCAAACCATACAAAAGGGCGGATTGTTATGGAGTAAATAAGAAAAGCAGAGAAAGAAATAAAACAAAACAGAATCTCACAGCGGAACGAAAAAGTATAATGATCAAATAAACAGTTCATGAAGTTGTTTACAAAATATTCGATTTTATTTATACAATACATATCAGAGTTACACATACCAGAGAATAATAATTAATGCAGTGGAACAGTATGAATGCAGTGGAATAATATAATAAATAATAATAAATCTTCGTCTTCGTCCTCTAGAATACGGTCTTCCAAATCCTGAAATGCTCAGGATGACCCGAGCGAATTGAAAAGACAAAACACTCGAGTCGGAACTAAAAGATCATATGTAAGTTAAATCAACTATAACAATATGAGTGGAACGACGTCATAGATGTTTATGGGATTTGACATCTTTTATCCAGTGTCTAACGTGAGTGTAGTAACTTAAGAGATGCTCGAAATTCACATCTCCTAAGGATCTGTTAAACTATTTACTATGAAGTAATATTTCGCTATTATAATAATGTCTAATAGTAAAATAAACTTACTTTTAAATAGCGTTAAGGGGTTACCCATATAGCCCTAAACACGTAATAGTGCCAATAGTCTATACAGTACCGTAATACCTCCTGATCGGGAGGCTACCAGAGGATACTCCATAGGTACGACACCAATCAAACTCGTACAAGGCGTGCTAGGGTAGGTGTCAGGGCACAACTAGGCAATGCCAGGGTAGATATACCAATTACGCTTCCGGGCCAGTGGTAACGCGTAGCGTGCAGCTACCACCCACCTCGAGCCATACCCCCAAATCAAAAACAAAAGTGGTCACCGAATCAATCCAAAAGTCAGAGTATAATATCGAAGGGATGTGTCCAATAAAAGGTTCTACGTTCTTAGCCCATCAATCACTCCTATTTTTGTCACCTTATGCCAACTCACGGGAGTCGGGTCTATGTATTTACCTCAAAGGAAACGCCGCCAGCATCCTCCTTCATTCTGGAATCTCCACCGCATACACGGTTGTTAAGGTGATTTTCGGAGTTGGCGAAGAGTATGAAAACTTGATCCCGGTCTCTTTAACAGCCAAATGTCATTATAACACCGCGGTCATTTCAAAATAATTATACTTCAAACCAGAATATAATATCCATTTCAAAATCATATAAATACTATAACATTTCCGTTTTAAAACCAATCAATATGATATCATTTTATTAAAACCCAAATCAGTATAATATCATTTTTATTTCGAACATATCCTTTCCAAAATCATAGCACTTTAAAAATTATAATATTTCAAAACCAAACGCTTGAAATACAACATTTCTAAACATAATACATCGAATTTTATAGCTTCAAACCCATAACTTTCAAAACTTAAAGAGTTTGGATATTCAAACAGTATATAAAATAAAATAGTTTGATTTTAAAATTACTTTATAAAGTAAAATAATTTCCTCGACTTTACAGTTTCATTCACATTAAATTAAATTTCAATTCAAAATTTTCAACTCACTATCAGTTTCAATAAACCATTTCAATTTCATATATTTCAATAAGCCATTTCAATTTCAATATATTTCAAACTTTGAGTATTAAACAAAACTTCAAAACTAAGGTTGGAAATTACAATTCAGCAATTCAATCTTCTATTATTTAGTCTTGAAATATTTGCATAATAAATCCGTTATAATTTAAATAAAATTCAAATTACAAATAACTAAATATTTCCTTCAATTTATTCAAACTTGATATATTCATGTATATAACCTTAAACAAAAATCAAGTTAAAATCATATTCTTTAAAATCTCAAATTCAATGAGTCCCAAATCGATTTTTATTAAATAAAATTCTCAATACAATTCCAGATCAATTTCCAATTTATCTTTCAACCTTAATGTATTGAAATCATTATAAATTCTATATTAAAATATAATTTAAATAAATACTTAACCATATTATATTATAAATAGAATCACTTTATTATTAACCTATTTATAACAACAAATTTACACATAGTTAGAAATCAATAATAAACTAACATTTATATAGTATCTAAATCAATATTGATATAAAACCATATATTTCTTTACAAAACCATGGAACTCATTTCAAAATATTTTTATATATAGACCACGGTGTCTGTATATAATTTTCTATCCTATGGTGAAGTGATACGGATATTTATCATTTCAATCCGTAATTTAAAATAAAAAGATGGTTATATATCATTTCAAACCGCAATCCCAAATGAAATAAAAATGCATAACAACTTGCCGTTTATAATAATATATAATACAACATCCATTTATCTAATATCAATCATCAACCATTTATCACAATCATCATCCAATTCAAACAATAACATCAATATAGAACATATAGTAAATAATAGGTAATTACTGGCAGTTTATATTCAAAAATAAATTAATTTGACTGGCAGTTTATATGCAATAATAAAGTGAATAACAATTTAATTCAATAAATTCAATTTAACTGGAATGATGATAAAAATATACCAAACAGTAATAAATAAATTTCTAATCACATCAGAAATTAATTTAACACACATAAGAAATTTTAGAAGTTGTGAGTGGGTTAAAACACTCACCTCTTGAATTTAAATTGAATTTAAATCCAATTTAAACCCAAAATTTGAACTGTCTCAGAATCCGTCCAAACAAGCGCCAAAATGTCCGAAATTCCAATAAGAACCTAGCGGAGAAAACTGCGCATGAATTCGACCGCGTATGCAAAAGATATAGTGATCAGAGCGAACGAAATTTAAATTTAATTATAATAAACAAAGTAAATAGAATTACATGTCACCTCCTTTAACCGTTCCAAACCCTAGCGCCAAAATTCGTTCGAGATTATGCTGAAACCGCCGCCAGTCATCACCGAATTTTAGCCGCCACTTCGATCAATTACGACCCGATCTGACCACGCCTCCACCATCGCCAACCTCAGCCGCCCCCTCCAGTATAGCCACGTCGAACTCCGGCCGTGCTAACCCCCTCGTCGCCGTCGTACAACACAACCCATGTCTGGTGATTCTGATCGCCATCTGCACGAAATCAACCGTTGGATCGGCTTGCTCACTACAAGAATTTTGATTTTTAGTAGCGCATAAAAAACGCTACTAAAAGTTTTAGCAGCATTTTGATGAACGCTGTTATAAAGCCTACGACTAAAAATACCTGATTTTTAGTTGCACTTATTTCAACGCTACCACAAATCGTTTTGCTGCAGTGTTTATGAAACACCAATAAATTCTTTTTTTGTAGCGTGTATAAAACGCTACCAAGAGGTTTTTTGATGCTACAAGTAGAATTTCCAACTTTACCCCTACTTTACGCTTGCGTTTACACAATCGCCACTATATGTATTTTCGTAGCGTTTTTGAAACGCTGCTGAAAGTTATTGATCATTTTGCACCATTTTTTCATGCTATTATTTCCTGTTGATGGTCTATTTTATTTCTACTATATCAATCAATAATCACTCACATAATCATCAAATTCGAACAATTAAAAAAATATAAATCATATAATCAAATAAGATATCCATAACCATTCTACTACAGTAGATTTTTTATAAAATGACCAACATACAATAACCATTTGTATCCAAATTTACACATCTAGTACTAATAAAATGTTATACCAAACCAGTGCTAACAAAATGCTTGATTATCCATAATTCTTTGTTGCATGCAGAAGTGAAAGCTAGCACCACAAAAGTTCAACCTTGCTCTCTTCGAAAATCCAATGCCTACAAAGTGAAAGCACAATGTATAGATAAACAATTATGTTAATTTGTAGGACTACAAAACTGATATTAAACATCTACAACATTTTACAAGTGTATCATTCCCATCTACGTATATGCTACGAATTCCATAAGCCTGGCCTTTTACTACCACTCCATCACCTGCACCGTTCATTTTTTATAAGTTATCTTGCAGTTTTCTGGTATGTGTGAAGAAGGAAAATATACAATAATAAAACATGTACCAGAATCCTGAAGTAGTTTTTCTTCTGTAAATTAATTAAGGTGGTAGCTTTAGCACACAATATCAGTAGTCATGAATAGATACAATATCAGTAGACACATAATTCCCTCGGTGATATCATAAATGATCACATCCTTCTATTGAATCTACATCCAGCAAAGCATCGCTATTTGAAAAATAAACCAAAAGACATAAAATTAACACCATTTGGAACAATAAACAAGAAAAAGTGTGGAGAAAACATGTTTTGAAAGAGACAAATTTCCAAATAAGCACAGAGTAGTAAGTAAAAATGACAAGGATCAATCACTACTCAAGAAAATCATCGTGTAAATTGACATACACTACTTATGAGAGATGTTATGATATATTGTTGATTAATCGGCTCAATTCAAAATTAGCGAAGGAACAAGTTCCAGTTGTTTGCTACACAAAATATACCAAAGTAACGAGGTAACTTCCTAACAGTAGTAGTTCTTTCAATTTCCAAAGAATACGTAATGAACTGTATAATACTTACTTGTTGAATTTTAAGTTTTCTATATACAAACTGCAAGCAACAATGTTGTGTCCTAAATATCCTTACTTAAAAATCAGCCAAATTTACACATTGTACTCACTAAATGTAGATCATTGGTTTATAGAGCTAACATGAGTTCATTTTCTTACTTCAAAGAATGAGGAAGGCAGCAAGTGGACACTGGAAAGAATACACCCAAAACGAATTTGCAAAAATTTTCATCCTTCTGCCAAATCTACTTCCAGTAAAGCATCGCTCACTTCAGACGTGTACACTTCTGTGCATTTTGCAAAATTCGAACCAAAACTGCCCTAAATCAGCTACTCACTCTCAGTAAACATCAACAAGTACTTTTCCACACAGCAAATAAATCTTTCTAAATGTACCAAGTTAGCAGCTATATCCTTTAGTAAATACCTTATTCCCAAATACAAGAAACTCACTTACCATACAATGATTCAAGACCATAATAATTCAGGACCTGCAAACTCATATACTTTCACCTTTTGAAGAAGTCACCCAACTAGCCACATCATGAAATCCTTTACCAAAACATTCAACAAGAAACACCTCAAGCAAAAGGATAAGCAAGTAAACCAGTATATGGTTTACACTAGTTGCAAAATAGTAACGAGTACCTTAAACTGTAAGAACAACAACATATATACAATGAAAAAGATTTTTTAATATTTGGAATAATAATCCATCAGGAAATATTAAACTGTAACATCATCTAGGTCTACTACACGGAATATTCAAATGTGGAGTACTCACAGTACTTATATACAACTACCAATTTTTAAGCAATCACTGGCTCTGTATCATGTTACTGCAGTACTACAGTTCAGTGATAGCATGTCATCGTACAACACAGCTTCACTTCGTTATCACAAAATTGCATTCATAATACACTAGTTTACTGATATTAGTTTAAATACCACACACTATCGACCGGCTGCCGGTTGGTGTTCTCCAAGAAAATAAATTACATGTCCGACAACCATGACTATTTGTTTATGTATGTAAGATGACCAGCGTTTGTTCGCAGTCAATGTATCTACTACTTGCATTTTCTACCAACTACTTATACAACTCAGTTTAACTACTCTACCATAAAATCGTATATTTACGCTCCACCTTCTTTTACATATAAACCCAAAGTTGTACAGAAAATGATGTAATCTACAACCTGATACCCTTTTTCCCAACAACATAGTAATTCTAATTTTATACAGAATGATTAAAGAGTGATAGTTGTTCTAGCAGAAAATGGAACTAATACCTCAAATTTATTGTATCAAATTACATACTGCTCTTTTGATCAGCAAAGTGTATTGAAAAAACAAACGGACACTTGACTTGGTTTAGAACCATCTCAAGAAGGAGCGGGCATGAAAAACTGTGGGCGTCCAGGAAAGAAAAGTATGTGGTGGTGCTAAAATAAATCATACACATAACATATTAACATAAGCAGACAGCTACATGGAAACATGAAAACATATTTGTGTGCTCTAACCAAATATGAAAGTGGAAATAAAAGTCGGAATGGTCAGACTGGAAATAGAAGGCAGGGGTAAACTATCAAAACGTATACGTAATAGTGAGTGAGTACTTAGCGATCGTCATAACATTATTGAAATTTGTTGGAACTTATTCTTTGTGTACGGCTACCAAAGGTAATGGTTTTGTTTACCACCTGTGTGTTCTGCCACACAGTTAAGAATAGGTGCTGATATTTGATTTCCTAGGTTAGTGTGAATTGAACTCCCACACATAACAGCTAACTCTGTGTTACCATTCATTCGTATATGTATATGTATGCCATCTTCCAGCAGGCGTAGTAAAAAAAATTGAAATAAGAAATATCAATTTAATACTGTTCTTCTCTACACAGCACTGGATGAAGTTAAGGAAGACTCGGTAAACAGTTCATAAAATCTTACGGTAACTTGCCAAAAAGTGGATAACGAAAAGGTAGAAGTCGGTACCTAACAGAGCAGCCATCACAATATCTAAAATTGAAAATCCTTGAGCTGAAGACAAAAAACATAAAAAATTATGCTAGAAGTTTTGCTATATTTCATCTAATATACATCATAACTAATGGTGTTGTGACACCCCACCTCTATACACACGCTAGCCAAGGACACTACAGGGTAATGCCGTCAACTAACTCGGAGAATAAGGCTGGTTAGGAGCGACCATCTATAGCCTTGCTCTAACTATCTATTGAATACATCGACAATAATCACACCAAACCGATCGACATATCCAATGAATATTTAGAACAAAACCATAGGTGTTTGAAGGATCTATCAGAACAAAATATAACAACTCAAATGTAATATACATCACAGAATAGTAGATCATCATATACACATATATTGATACATAACAGAGTATACAAAATAATACATGTCAAGTGGTATAGCCAACCACAATATACAGACAAAACCAGAAGAATAAATATCAGAGTTTCAACATAATAGGACTACACAAAAGCTATGACAAAAAGAAGCTAGCGAAGTAGTCCATGCGGAAGCAAAATAGGCTAAGTCCAAATGCACCTAACCTGAAACATCTCGGTCTGACCCGAGTATAAAATACATGGGTCAGTCTAGCTAAACAAATCAGTTAGATAAACTGAACAACAATAAACCTGCAAGGTTTCAAGGCATAACAAATATCTCTAAAGGAGATAACACAATCATCTAACAAAAGATGAATCATATGATAACAAGCCTCGTATCATCGGCAACATATAGAAACAAAGGATAAGAATATCCCAAAGCAAGCCAAAAGGCAAATAACAAATACCAATAAGGTATACAAGTTCCGCAAGGTAAACGCTACGCATCATGCGGCTCAAAAAGACCAACACCGAAGGGCGATACCTAGGGAATATACATATGAATGAAACATCATAAAATTTGCTCGAGCTCAGTACTGTACAAACAAGGATCCATGAGCCCGAAGACTCCAAACCCAATATCACCCATGCAGCTCATAACGACCAACATCGAAAGCGATACTAAAGGGCAACCCAATATAACCTAGCAGCTCATAATGACCAACATCGGAAGCGATACTAAAGGGCAACAAACCCGAAGGCACATACCCGAAGGCAACAAACTGTAGTGGTGAAGGTCAGAGACCCAGTACTGGACACCACTAACTAGCAAAATGTGTCACAACTCTCGAAAAGGAATCTGAAAAGTGTTAACGTATGTCCCATAACCACTCGTTCGCACTAAACGGTTTACTATCCATCAGCCAATTTCACACTCAAAGCAGTACAAAGTTTACCTCATATCATCGATAAACCAAACCCGAAGGTCAAAATGATCAATTGAATAGGTCGGGGACTAATCGGAAAGACAAACGCATAGATTCATGGTCCGTGTTTTACCTAACCATTTAATCTTCCTTCCACTTCGCTCGAAGTGCGAAATTGTGTGTGTGCATTATAAATAGAATTTATAATTTGGAGAAGGGAGCCTTTAATACGATTTAAAGAGATTATTTATAAAACCCGTGAATGAAGGCAAAAACAAGTCATCAAAGTCAAATATGCAATAACAACTAATTAAAATCAACACGAATCGATAAAAGTTAGAAATTAACTCAAAATTAGCCAAAATAGGAAAAACGGCGCATTTCAGACGTCTGAATTACCTCCCATACGTCTGAACCACTACCAGACGTCTTAATGGTTCCCAGACGTCTGGATTTTGTCTCTGCCTTTTTGCGTCTTCCAGGGACCAATTCCACACGTCTGAATTTGCAAACCAGATGTCTGAATTTTGAAACCAGACGTCTGAAATTAGAGTTCAGACGTCTGAAATCCCCTTGTAGGCAAAAATTAGCCAAGCCCCATAAAGGTAAAAATCCAAATGAATTGCAAACGAACGAGCGATGGATGCTATGGGTTTATGCCAAACGACAACCCAGCACTATTGGCTCTTTTATACACCTCCAAAAACATGATCAAATATCAAAGTTAGGATCTTTAAAGAATTGAACCCAAACACTAAAAGTTTGGATATTCACTAATTCAATCCAAACCAACAGCAAGTGCATATGAACAAGGTGTTAGGAATTCATACCCAACAACCAAAGATACTTTTAGTCATAGATGTGAGATAAAAATCTCATCTTTTTGCACACAAACAAAGATGAGAGCACAAACACAAGAAGGAGGTTAACCACTCTTTACTTCAACTCTACAATCTTCGATCTAAGAACCAAAACATATATTTCCCAACTTAGAGCTTAGGAATTTCTGAAATTGAAGAGGTGAAGAGATGGAGAAGATGAAGAGGAGGCTTACCGATCCTTCTCTTTGAATTTCAAGGAAGAATTTGGAGTTTGCAAATGGAACTAGGGCTTGGAGTTTCTAGTTCTCTTTCTTTCCCCTCATTTTCAGTTTTTCTTAAGCTAAGAAATGAAATGAGGATGAATGGATGAAGAGAGGGCTGAGTTAGGGGTTTAAACTAATAAATGGGCTGAGCCCAAACCCAAAATCCAAATAGAAAAGTTGCAAAAATTCACAAACTCAAAACATATCAAAGATTATACTCAAAAAGATCGCAAACGCCATTTTGGACTCAATGGAAGTGGTTTCGAGCTCCAATTCGGCCGTTTGCAAAAAGTAGCTTTTCGGACCTAAATCCGACTAACAACGCTATATTTAAATAAAACATTTAAATATATAATCGTTAAATATGAGGATTGTTACAGATCTCCCCTCCTTACAAAATTGCGTCCTCGCAATTCCTAGAGACAATATTTGTAACAACTACAAACATACAACATTCAAAAGAAAAGGAAATAAGCTTGAGATGAAAAGACATACTCACCGTTTCAAAGCAAAGAAAGAAAACCCGGATAAGATCGCTCAATAAATTCTCTGGTTTCCCAAGTACAATCATTGGGACTAGCGGACCATTGAACTTTAACGAGCGGCACGTCCTTGTTTCGAAGGTGTCGCACCTCCGTGTCAAGTACGCGAATAGGTTGCTATACAATAGATTAGTCCATTGAGATCTCAAGCTCTTGCAAATCAGGAGAAGCAATAACAGAATCCGACTCCCGAAGACACTTCCGAAGTTGCGAGACGTGAAACACGTCATGAATACCAGATAAATGAACAGGAAGTGAAACTCTATAAGCCACAGGGCCAATACGTTCAGTAATAGAAAATGGTCCTATATAACGAGGAGCCAATTTCCCAGTCGTACTGAAACGTATAACCCCTTTCAAAGGAGAAACACGAATAAAAACAAGATCGCCGATCGAGAACTCGAGGGGCTTCCTACGGTTGTCCGCATAGGATTTCTGGCGACTTTGTGCCTCTTTCATTCTCAATCGAATAAGATCAATCTTCTCGGAAGAATCACGAACAAAATCTGGGCCAAGAATAAGCTTCTCTCCAGATTCCAACCAACATGAAGGTGATCGACATGGCCTTCCGTATAAGGCTTCGAAAGGAGCCATACCGATACTAGATTGAAAACTATTATTGTAGGAGAATTCTACAAGATGTAGGTGATCCTCCCAACTCACCAAAATAAAAAATACAAATACGAAGAAGATCTTTCAAGATACGATTCACCCGTTCAGTCTGTCCATCAGACTACGGATGATAAGCTGTGCTAAAATTAAGCTTTGTCCCCAAAGCTTGCTGAAGACTCTTCCAAAAATGACTCGTGAATAAAGGATCACGGTCACTCACAATAGAACTAGGAACACCGTGAAGTCTCACGATTTCCTTGACATATAACTTAGACAAATGCGAAGCAGTCCTATTAGACTTAATAGGAACAAAATGAGAAGACTTAGTGAGGCGATCAACAATAACCCAGATGCTAGAATGGCCTGATCTCGAGCGAGGTAGGCCGTCAATGAAATCCATAGATATCTGATCCCATTTCCATAATGGAATCTCAAGAGGCTGAAGAAGACCAGAAGGACGCTGATGTTCGGCCTTTATATGTTGACAAATTATGCAATTACTCACATAACTCGCCACATCGCGCTTCATGCCTTCCCAATAATAAAGGCGACACATATCGGCATACATCTTGCTACTACTGCGATGAATAGTATACTTAGAATGGTGACAGTCATCAAGAATGTCATGCCTAAGTGCAAAATCAGAAGGCACAAAAAGACAGTTCTTCTTACGAAGACACCCATGAGAATCAACGCTGAGATCTTGCAACGCCTCATCACAAGATCCAGACTCACAAAGCTGAATAAGATGCAACAAATCAGGATCACGCCGCTGAGCATCGGCAATACGATCCAATAAAATAGGTCGAGCTCTCAAACTAAATAATAGAATAGGAGAATATGAAGATGAACCTCGATCATGAATTTCACAAATAGATAGAGTCTCAAGAACATCCCATTCGACAAGCATCATAGAAACAACAGCCGAATTTTACGACTAAGCGCATCTGCCACACGATTACCCTTACCAGGGGTATACTGGATATCAAATTCATAGGAGGCAAGAAACTCGAGCCAACGTTATTGTCTCATATTGAGTTCCTTTTGAGTAAACAAATACTTCAAGGATTTATGATCGGTATAGAGAATGAAGCGCTCGCCTAATAAGTAGTGTCGCCAAATCTTCAAGGCGAAGACGATGGCGGCTAACTCAAGATCATGAGTGGCATAGCGAACTTTATTCGGACGCAGTTGCCTAGAAGCATACGCAACTACCCGATCCTTCGGCATAAGAACAGCACTGAGACCACTACCACAAGCATCGGTGTAGACAACAAGATCATGATTCCCTTAGGGAACCACAAGAATAGGAGCATTAGTGAGAAGTTCCTTCAATGTCAGAAAGGAAGCTTCACACTTGTCGGACCAATCGAAACGAATGCCTTTCCGACTAAGGCTGGTGAGAGGAAGCACAACACGGTAAAAGTCCTTAATGAACCAACGGTAATAACCCGCCAATCCAAGGAAACTACGGATCTCATGCACATTCTCAGGCCTCTTCCAATTCTGGATGGCTTCGATCTTTGAGGGATCGACAGAAATGCCATCGGAAGATACAACATGGCCTAAGAACTTAACCCTATTCTCCCAAAAATGGCACTTGGAGAATTTGGCTCTAAGCTGATGATGACGAAGAGTACTCAAGACAATTCTCAAGTGATTAGCATGCTCGGCTTCAGTCTTAGAATAAATAAGGATATCATCAATAAAGACAAGGACGAACTTATCGAGATATTCCCGGAATACTCGATTCATGAGATCAACAAAGAAAGCAGGAGCGTTCGTCAAACCGAACGGCATAACGAGCCACTCAAAAGAACCATATCGAGTGCGGAAAGCTGTAAGAGGTATGATATCCTCCGCGACTCGTAATTGATGAAAACCTGTGGTAAGGTCGAGTTGAGAAAAGACCGTAGCACCACTCAATAGATCAAACATATCATCGATCCTAGGCAATGGATACATATTCCTGATGGTTAACTCATTAAGCTTGCGTTAATCAATGCAAAGCCTAAGAGTTCCATCGGACTTCTTCACGAAGACGACCGCGGATCCCCACGGAGAAAAACTGGACTGAATCAACTGCTTGGACTCAAGCTCTAAAAGCTGCTTCTTGAGTTCCTCATTTTCCCTTGTAGACATCCTCGTAGGAGGACGACTAACTAGCTGCGCACCTGGAATGAGATCAATGCGGAACTCAATTGCCCGCTTGGGTGGCAAACCCGATACAGGCTCAAAAACATCAGGAAAGTCACAAGCAATAGGAATACGAGATATATCGTCATCATCGCGCGAGTCAAGAGAATATAAAGCCATCTCGGAATTATCCACATCCCGAAGAATAAGAGATAACTGAGTAGGCGAATCCGGATGTCGAAGATACAAAATTCTCTTTGAACAAATAATTCTGGCATCATATCTCACTAGCCAGTCCATACCCAAAATCATATCAAATCCCAGACAAGAGATAACGTGCAGGTTCACACGAAAAGAAAAGCCACGTAAAACAATCTCAATATCATCACAATGCATACTAAGGGTCGCGGATCCCCCAATAGGATTCGCAATCCTCAATGAAGTAACCATACAAGAAACATCCAAAGATAAATCATCAACGAGCTTCTTCGATACGAAAGAATGTGAAGCACCCGTATCGAAAAGAACTCGAATACTATGATCATGAAATAAAACAGAACCTTCCAAAATGGATGGAGACATACCTTTGGGCTGAGAAGGACCTTTAGAAGCCTTGGTAGCATAAAGATTGCTAGACTTGGCACCAGCCGGAACAGTAGGGCAAGCTGAAACATGATGACCTTCCTTCTTGCAATAGCGACAGATGAGAGGTTTAGGACAAGCTCGAATAATATGATCCGGAGAACCACAGTTAAAACACTTCCGAATAAAAAGTGTTCCAAAAGGCTGAGTCTGAGAGGTAGAACCATCAGTCTTCTTCTTCTTAGAAGGAAAAGACCTCTTCTAAAACGGAAACTGCTTCTTGTTGGGGTTCTTAGAAACCTCAGCATCAACATCGCTATCACACTTCTTCTCGACGGCTTCGAGATGAAGTGCCGAATCTACTAATTCTTCAAAAGAAAGCTTAAGCTGAAGCAACAAAGACTTCTTAAGATATTTCTTAAGACCAGAGACAAACTTCAAATTCTTCTTATAAGAAGTGCTAATAAATTCAATACCATACTTAGATAAAGCCTCGAATGATGCAACATACTCAGAAACAGAAGACTTCCCTTGCTTCAACTCAAGGAAGCGACGGGTCAATAAAACTTTTTCAGATTCAGGAACGAACTTGAGTTCAAATCGCTCCCGAAACTGAGTCCAAGAAAGAGTAGACTCATCAATCTCGGCAATAAGAAGCTCATACCAATCAAGAGCACGCTCTTGTAATAAGCTAGAAGTTACAAGAACTCTATCATGGTCAGAAAGATCCATACGAGAGAAGATATGCTCGTATGTGCGAAACCAAGCTTGGACTTCAAGAACGGATTCAGAGCCCTTAAACGGCTTTCCTCCAAGATGAGCAAAATCACTGCACTGACGTGCAAAGGCAGACTTGCGAGGTGGAGACACTCGAGGAGGAACTGGAGGCTGAGTGCTCCTAAACAACTCCATAAACTGATCGGCATACATATAAACGCCATCTGGATGTGTGCCACTGGATTGCCGAGCATCCGAACGTCGTCCCCTGCCTCTTCCAGCCATACACTGAAGGTAAGATAAGAAGGAGATTATTTACAAGGTAGATATTACAATATGGGATACTACGAAATAAAATACATTCCTAGACGTATTCCCGAATTCTATATAACCTTGATGGAAAAGAAGGAACAAAGAGACATGATGATTCAAAGATTTGTATCACTTATACACTTTGATGTATCGTAATATGTGCTTCTATTCTGTGTTTATCATACTTTGTTCTGAACCCAGCTCTGATACCACGCTGTGACGCCCCACCTCTATACCCACGCTAGCCAAGGACACTACAGGGTAATGCCATCAACTAACATGGAGAATAAGGCTGGTTAGGAGCGACCATCTATAGCCTTGCTCTAACTATCTATTGAATACATCGACAATAATCACACCAAACCGATCGACATATCAAATGAATATTTAGAACAAAACCATAGGTGGTTGAAGGATCTATCAGAACAGAATATAACAACTCAAATGTAATATACATCACAGAACAGTAGATCATCATATACACATATATTGATATATAACAGAGTATGAAAAATAATACATGTCAAGTGGTATAGCCAACCACAATATATAGACAAAACCAAAAGAATAAATATCAGAGTCTCAACATAATAGGACTACACAAAAGCTATGACAAAAAGAAGCTAGCGAAGTAGTCCATGCGAAAGCAAAATAGGCTAAGTCCAAATGCACCTAACCTGAAACATCTCGGTCTGACCCGAGTATAAAATACACAGGTCAGTCTAGCTAAACAAATCAGTTAGATAAACTGAACAACAATAAACGTGCATAGTTTCAAGGAATAACAAATATCTCTAAAGGAGATAACACAATCATCTAACAAAAGATGAATCATATGATAACAAGCCTCATATCATCGGCAACATATAGAAACAAAGGATAAGAATATCCCAAAGCAAGCCAAAAGGCAAATAACAAATACCAATAAGGTATACAAGTTCCACAAGGTAAACGCTATGCATCATGCGGCTCAAAAAGACCAACACCGAAGGGCGATACCTAGGGAATATACATATGAATGAAACATCATAAAATTTGCTCGAGCTCAGTACTGTACAAATAAGGATCCATGAGCCCGAAGACTCCAAACCCAATATCACCCATGCGGCTCATAACGACCAACATCGGAAGCGATACTAAAGGGCAACAAACCCGAAGGCACATACCCGAAGGCAACAAACCGTAGTGGTGAAGGTCAGAGACCCAGTACTGGATACCACTAACTGGCGGAATGTGTCACAACTCTCGAAAAGGAATCCGAAAAGTGTTAACGTATGTCCCATAACCACTCGTTCGCACTAAACGGTTTACTATCCGCCAGCCACTTTCACACTCGAAGCAGTACAAAGTTTACCTCATATCATCGATAAACCAAACCCGAAGGTCAAAACAATCAATTGAATAGGTCGGGGACTAATCGGGAAGACAAACACACAGATTCATGGTCCGTGTTTTACCTAACCATTTAATCTTCCTTCCACTTCGCTCGAAGTGCGAAATTGTGTGTGTGCATTATAACTAGAATTTATAATTTGGAGAAGGGAGCTTTTAATACGATTTGGAGAGATTATTTATAAAACCCGTGAATGAAGTCAAAAATAAGTCATCAAAGTCAAATATGCAATAACAACTAATTGGAATCAACACGATTCGATAAAAGTTGGAAATTAACTCAAAATTAGCCAAAATGGACAAAACAGCGCATTTCAGACGTCTAAATTACCTCCCAAACGTCTGAACCACTACCAGACGTCAGAATGGTTCTCAGACGTCTGGATTTTGTCTCTGTCTTTTTGCGTCTTCCAGGGACCAATTCCAGACGTCTGAATTTCCAAACCAGACGTCTGAATTTTGAAACCAGACGTTTGAATTTCCAAACTAGACGTCTGAATTTTGAAACCAGACGTCTGAAATTAGAGTTTAGACATCTGAAATCCCCCTGTAAGCAAAAATTAGCCAAGCCCCATAAAGGCAAAAATCCAAATGAATTGCAAACGAACGAGCGATGGATGCTATGGGTTTATGCCATACGACAACCCAGCACTATTGGCTCTTTTATACACCTCCAAAAACATGATCAAATATCAAAGTTAGGATCTTTAGAGAATTGAACCCAAACACTAAAAATTTGGATATTCACCAATTCAATCCAAACCAACAGCAAGTGCATATGAACAAGGTGTTAGGAATTCATACCCAACAACCAAAGATACTTTTAGTCATAGATGTGAGATAAAAATCTCACCTTTTTGCGCACAAACAAAGATGAGAGCACAAACACAAGAAGGAGGTTAACCACTCTTCACTTCAACTCTACAATCTTCAATCTAAGAACCAAAACATATATTTCCCAAATTAGAGCTTAGGAATTTCTGAAATTGAAGAGGAGAAGAGATGGAGAAGATGAAGAGGAGGCTTACCTATCCTTCTCTTTGAATTTCAAGCAAGAATTTGGAGTTTGCAAATGGAACTAGGGCTTGGAGTTTCTAGTTCTCTTTCTTTCCCCCCATTTTCAGTTTTTCTTAAGCTAAGAAATGAAATGAGGATGAATGGATGAAGAGAGGGCTGAATTAGGGGTTTAAACTAACAAATGGGCTGAGCCCAAACCCAAAACCCAAAACCCAAATAGAAAAGTTGCAAAAATTCACAAACTCCAAACATTTCAAAGATTATACTCAAAAAGATCGCAAACACCATTTTGGACTCAATGGAAGTGGTTTCGAGCTCCAATTCAGCCATTTGCAAAAAGTAGCTTTTCGGACCTAAATCCGACTAACGACGCTATATTTAAATAAAACATTTAAATATATAATCGTTAAATATGCGGGTTGTTACAGGTGTACATCTAGGAAAAACTGAGAGTGATGGACTTGTAACAGTATATAGATGGACAAAGCAACAAAATCTTGAGGTGCAAGCGTAATTTATTTTCATTCATAAATTATACTAGCAAAATCTCAGCTATATTCTGGTAAATAGTAAAGCCTTATAACTGAAAGAACAAATCGCTTTATCCAAAGAAAATAAAGCAAAGAAGAAACCAGAAGGAATAGCAAAAAAAATCTTCAGTTCTTTACGGTAAAAAAGTGAATGTCTTCTCAGCCTAACCTTCTATAGATGAAACAGCACTCGGATCATTTATTTGAAGCTATCAGTTGGTATTCTTTTCAATCTTATTTCCATCTTCAGTTTCCAAGCATATTCCCTGTTTATGATCTATGCCGGTACCTAAAATCAAAATAACTGAAATTCAATGAGAATGAACTATAGATAATTAACATGACTTTTGTAGGGAAATCAACAACATTTAACCCTTATCTTTACTTTTGTGTGTGTGTGTGTCTTATCATAGTGTAAATAAGTGAGAGCATAAGATAACTACTAGCTACATGAATGAACTTTTCATTTAAACAAGTTTTTCATATTTTCAGATTAACTAAGATGCATTAATTCTAACAGGTTCAGCCTATGTATGCGCACAAATAGATTTTCAATATATACCACAAAATCTTTTTAATTCCATCCAGGCACATACATCAGGCAGTTAAATTTTTACTAAAATTAAGTTACCTTAAAGATCCCATATGTGACATGTTTGACACAGTTGTGCTCCTCTAACCGTCATCTCTTCAGACATCTTATTGGCTTCAGGATATACATGAACAAATGCCCAATTCTCCCTCTTCTTGCTTTGTTTATTTCATCTAATGCCTTTTCATGTTTGAAGTCACCAGGAAATAGTCCATTACTCCATAATATAAGCGAAAGAGAATCCCCTGCAATAATAAACTTCTTAGTTTTATTACTTATCAAATAAATAAATGATAATACAAATACACAGAAACCTCACCACACACACATTTAAATGGTACAACATAACCTCGATCAACAAAGCACAAATTCAATGTAGTGTGACGATCTCCACGATCAATCACAACCGCACAAAGCTCCATTCCAGTCAACATCAAATCACCGTTCCATTCAACACCTTTAATCGATATTAAGTTGACTGACCTTAAGAATTAGGTGATAAGATTCAGGCAATCAATATATACTGATACATCCTAAATATATACACCACTAACCTCATGCAATTTCAAATTCCCAAATTAGAAATAAATAATGAATGGATTCAGATCGAAGGAGACTGCTTGATCCTTTGCCTGCTTTCTTGCTTTGTAAAATCTGAAAAGCCTATTTCGTTGTTACCAAATCGTTGCCATGCCACCAAGCTTCCCAAACACCACCTTTTGCTCATGGGTTCATGGATGCATTACGATTTGCGATGCAAAATTTTTATTTACGCAGGGGCTTTCATTACTAACGTAGTAAGTATGATTTGGTTCCCTAACTTATTTTGCGGCCTAAAGCGGTTGCTTCTTTTTCTTTGGGCAAAGGCCGGCCCTGCTGAAGATGGAAGGTGGAAAGAAGTGGTTAGGATGAAGGAAGAAGAAGATTTTATAAGAGGTGACTTTGGTGGACCAAGATGAGTAATTTTGGGAATGAAGATGAGGGTTTAGAGGGTTTGGAAATAAGATTTTTTTTTCCAACTTACTTTTTGAAAGGAGGACGGGAAAAATGTTAAGTGTTAAAATAAGCTACGAGCGGTCACGGAAAAATTTAGACAAATTTTCATGAATTGTTGGCGGGAACCCATTAGCAGCGTTCAATTGTTTATTTTTATATTAAAAAAGGTCCAACGGTTGCATATGGTCATAAATGCTACCAATTAATACAACTAAAGCAAATTTTCTTGTAGATGCTTCATCCTCCTCTACACTCCTATCCCCTCCGATCGACGCCTTGTTGAAGATCCACCATCGAATAGAAATTTTAGCAATGGACGGCCGAAAGAAATCTAGCAAATTTCAGCCACCCAGAAACCCAGATCGAGGAACGAATCCTAGAATTGAGATGCGCTCTTCGAGAGCTTTCTGACGATATAAAATATGATATAGTCTGAAGAGTATGAAATTTTGATTTGGTTTTTGAATTGCAATTGGATTTGGAAGTAGGAATTTGTTTGCCTGCCATTGAGGAGTAGATATAGTTGAATTGTACGTACAGACAAATGATAAATAGATGTAGTCTAGGGTTTATAACAGGGTATTTATAGACAAAGCCGAAGTAGAATGGATCGGATCGATTGGATATAGGCGTGGAACGATAAAATGGCCCAAAAAAGCCCATTTTGACTCCGGGACGAAACTGGGTCAACCCATATGCCAAAATAGTTGTTTTAAAATATTTTAAACGCAATGGAACAGGTTTCACGTTCAAATTCCACGTATGAAGAAGTTATACCAAAAATCAAGTTATTTCAAATCGATTTCAATTGATTTCAATTTCATTGATTTCTAGGCGCTTCGAGTCTGTACGATCAAACGACAAGTCCGATCGCTACGAAACTTGAAATGCTACAATAATTCACCGTTATGGATCCGACGAAACTAGTTTCATCGAAATCCGAGTCAGTGGCCAAAATGGCTATTTTTACATTATTTAAATAAATTAATAATTAATTAATTAAATCAAATTTTATTTCAATTCTATAGTTGACAATTTTTATCACTTTTATATTTCTTAATCATTTACAATGGTCTAAACAAATCTAAATGTCAATCTATAGTTGATCAATTTATCAGTTTCAGTGTAAGCCTCAATTCATTAAATTCAGAAATTATAAATAAAATTCTCAATAATCCCATTTAATTAAATGAATTTATTATTATTCCATCCATTGTTGTCAAATAGATGGATTTAACATTGGATTCAAAACTATTACATTAATATTCTCACATTCCATCTTAATTTCAAATAACGTAATATTTAGATAGTTTAATTTCATTTAATTGCAATTAATCCAATTATTAAATTTAAATTTCAAATTTATTGATAAAACTTTATTTCCATTCCTTTTATTCAACCAACTGTCATATTATAAATAAAATTGACATTATTTCCAATTGTTTCCTTAATTTATACCAACAAAACTTTTAGTTTAGATTTATTGCAATTGATTACCAGTTAAAATTTAATATACTAAATAAATGGTTAACTTATACTAATCATTATCATTAACGTTTACTTTCACTTATAAGTTATTATTAACAAACAAATGTTGCAATTGATTTAGATCTAATTCAATACATTAAATGAAGGGTAAAAGGTTAAAAATTTGCACTATTGCCAAATTTACTCACATTCATACTTAATTATCAACTAACAATTATTATAATTACTTATCTAGCATTGATTCTATCAAACTGCAATTTATTACATATTATTTCATCAATTAATATAACTTTTGAATTTATTCCCCAATTCCCTAATTTCAATCAATTATAACCTTACAATCTGTTTCAATTAATAGGTATTTCACTAAATTAGTTAATTATCAACTTGCATAAACCTTATTACATTAATTTACATTCAGTTCTATTAATAAATATATTATTCCATTGGTTGATTCAATACTCTTACTCTTATTCATACTTCTATAAGTTTTCATTTCCAAACAATATTATAATTACTTACAGGACATTGATTTTATTCAATTACTATATATTATTATTAATTCACTAATTAATTCATTATTTACCTTTGTTTTCTTATATTCAATTCTTAGCCTAGTATAACAATTTACATTAATTTTATTCAATTACTATATATTATTATTAATTCACTAATTAATTTATTATTTACCTTTGTTTTCTTATATTCAATTCTTAGCCTAGTATAACAATTTACATTACTTCAATTAATCGAAATTTCATTTCAATTGTTAATACTTAGCTTTAATTTCCATGGTTGCATTTCATTTTCGACATTTGCTTCATTATAAATTATAAAAATTTTATTTCTTTCTAAATTTAACTACAAAGATCTAATCAAATTAACCAATTTATTTATCAAAATTTACGGGTCGTTACACTCTCTCCCACTCAAAACTTTTTGTGACAACTCGACTTTCAACGACCAGAAAGTCTCATCATCTTTAAGAAAGAAAGGGATATAAAAGAGAGAGAAAAGAAGAGAAAGAAGAAACAACATCAAAATCACAACAGCGGACCGAATAAATTATATTAATAACATAAGTATTACATAGTATACAACAACTATCAGAGTTACACAGACAATACATCACATACTAGACAGTTATAAACACCTGTCTAGTTATTATAACTCAATACAATACAAAGAAACCACTTAGAGATACCAACACAGCAGAACACTATATAACTACAACGCAAAAGCCTCCTGCTCCATTGCTCCTCCACAATTCATCGAAGCTTACCTAAATCCCTTGGCTACTCGTAAAAATTTGAGTACCCAAGAGTTTAAGAAAAATAGAAATATACTCCGGGTCAGACATGGGTTTGGTGTGAGTAACAGGTTAAGGTTGCTTAACTTTGAAAAACCTTTGAAATCAAAAGGTATCACGTAAGACTTCCCACACATAAACATGGAAAAGTTTTTACCTTACGCTAACCAAAACATTTGATAGGAAATCCAGTGATATTATAATAGGTCTAGGGTTTTCAAATAAATAAGAAATAGCCGAAATTGTTACATGATTAAATTCCAGCTACTAGCCATAAAAGTGGGTAATACAATCAAAACCGAGGATACTTGTTGGATTTTGGATTCCATACAATGGCAAGGCTACCGGGGTACCGCCCGTCACAGTACGGGGCCTAGGTCACCGTACCGAGGATTACTCCCAATCCCCTGCAACACAAAGCTGGAACCATTCCTTACTGAACAGTTTCGAACAAGACCACCCCGCAGTTGTGATCAGCAACCTTACCACACAGCCGAAATAAAAGGGACATCTAGACAGGGGTAAATCTCATCCTACTTGGGCATGACCCACTTAGCCTTGCTGCTCCTCCCCTGTTTTATCCATTCTCGGTTGATGAGGCTTGAGGCTATGATTACCTTATCAGAACACATCACTTAGAATGCTCATCGTCCACCTGACGATGTTCTGAAAGCATTCAATCCATACAAGTTCGTTCCAGGTTCGAAAGAAACCGAAGGCATTATCTCGTTACACTCATTTTGGAATCACCCTCAGAGTTAACGACGATAACCCTTGCACTCTGAATCTTCATCTTCACTTCAGATTCACGACCTATCGTTAATTTGGATCGATGTGGTTTTCGGATATCCAAATCTGAAAACCTGATTCCGGTCTCACCGAATCCAAAACGTATCTTTTAAGGCCAAGTTGTTTAAGAGTTTAAAACAAATTCAATTCATTATCTGTATACACACAGATAGATAATTCACAACATCACAATAGATAATCAACATTATCATCATAAACAGATAATCCATATCATCATTATAAACAGATAATCCATATTATCATCCCAATGCAACCAAAGCATCCATATCACACAGCATTACTCATCTAATAGCTGAGATTACAAATGTAACGACTCGGATTTTGCTCGCTCGAAAATCGACATCCATACTTCAAATCGTATTCGAATGCCATAGAT
This sequence comes from Allium cepa, assembly GCA_030765085.1. NCBI lineage: Eukaryota > Viridiplantae > Streptophyta > Magnoliopsida > Asparagales > Amaryllidaceae > Allium > Allium cepa. The sequence continues at coordinate 179,925,964 of CM060946.1, forward strand.
TCGACCGTTCAAATCCGATTCGCCGGAGCTTATAACAACATTAAGTAAATAACACAGCGGAATAAAAGAATAATACATTGATATACAGCTTTGATACAATATCCGATACAACATTCAATAGATATCAATATACATCAGAGATATGATACAACAAAATAGCAGCGGAAAAGAAAAATAGATAACACTAGCAGCGGAACCACTAACTCTAAGATAGTCTTCAAAAGAGAACTCCAAAACTGCAACTCCATCTCCAAGAACCAATCCAGCAATAGCTCGAACTTCCAATAACCATGCACCAAGCTTAGCAAGACTGGTGTGGTCCAAAGACTGAACTAACTCTAGATAATCTACTAAACCCGACTATCTGAAAAACCCAAACTCTCTAGACTGCTCGTGTAAAAATATAATGAGCACCCAGAGTTTAGGAAAGAAAACAATAAACTCTGGATCAGTCGTGGGACTGGTGTGAGCAACAAAAAAACAGTTTATCTTTAAAAACATTCAACAAAAGATTTCAAAGTCAATTCGCAATGCTTTTTAAAAATGAGACTACCATAAGACCTCCCGCCACACACACAATGCAAATGCAGACTTGGAGGAGATTTCTTCTTGTGATAGTCAGAGATGCTTGATACGCATTAAAAAGAAACATTTGATATTATTACTAGTGCATAGTGTAGGACAAATCATTTCGGAAGTAGAATATAAATCTTAGCCAGCATAGGTACCATTATATTATGCCTACTATAGCTACCATATTAGATGGCAGGTTCTACAACTAATACTGTACAAGGCTCGTATTGTTTCTTTGGATTTCCAACGAATGGTCGGGCCAAGGAACTTCCCATTGCCACATGAGAACGCCTCTGGAAGGACGTCCCCGAGAACCTAATCGGATCTCTGCCAACACAAGGCCGGGTTACCCCTAACTGGGTAACAACTGACACGAGTATGCCATCCCCCGGTCCTTTGGGACCTTTATCCGAGAGCTCTCTAATCAACATGACACAATCATAAATAAAGTGTTTCAACATGAGTAAGTATCTGGGCTCCATACCATGATACCACCCTTTCCCAGAAGGAAATGCACATACCCTAAAGGGAGCTACTCCTCATAACCTTGTCGCATCTTTCCTGTTTTGACCATTCCGGGGTGTGAGGCTCGATGAAGTCACGTCCACAAAGACACACTTTATACAAAAGCCGTGCTTTGGGTCAACAAATGATCATAGAAATGATCACAAAGATAAACTGTAACGTTCGGGATTTTTCGTTGCCGAAAATTCAACATCGATACTCACTTTATCGACTGTCGAGAAATCGAAGGCCAAAAACCAGAATGTTATGGGTTTTAAGAAAAAGGAAAAAAAAGAAGAAAAAGAGATAAGAAGAGATAAAAAATTAGAGAGAAAAGAAAAACAGAAAATAGATCGGAACAGAAATAACAAAAAATAGAACAACATCAGAATCTCACAACTCGCAGTGGAACAACATATAATAATAAATGAATAATCTTTAAACAAAGAACAATATCAGTTATTACATTTTATACTTTACATCATATCATCATCAGAGTGTACAACAACAAACAATGCAGCGGAAAAAGAAATACTATACAAACTAGTAATACGCCATGCCATCCATCTTGCCTCCAGCAACTCCAGAATATCCAGAATATCCTGATAAACCTTAACTCTTGACTGCCCGTGTGGAAATTGGTGGGCACCCAGAGTTTAGGAAGGAAAACAATAAACTCCAAGTCAGTCATGTGACTGGTGTGAGAACTCAAAACAGTTTATTTATCTTTAAAATCAAAATAGAGAGATATTTTTAAATTCAATTCGCAATGCTTTTAAAAATGAGACTACCATAAGGCCTCCCACACACACACACAATGCAAACGCAGAATCGGAGGAGATTTCTCCTTATGATAGTCAAAGATGCTTGATACGCATTTAAAATAACATTTGATATTATTACTAGTGCATAGTGAAGGGAAAAAAATTCATTTCGAAAGTAGAATATAAATCTTAGCCAACATAGACATTTCGAACTATGCCTACTATAGCTACCATCCAAACAGTGGTGACCACCATAAGTGAATAGCAGGTTCTACAACTAATACCGTACAAGTTTCGTATTGTTTCTTTGGATTTCCAACAAATGGTCAGGCCAAGGAACTTCCCATTGCCACATGAGAATGCCTCTGGAAAGACATCCCCGAGAACCAAACCGGAACTCTGCCAACACAAGGCCGGGTTACCCCTAACTGGGTAACTACTGACACGAGCACGCCATTCCCCGATCGTAAACGACCTTTCTCACGGGATCCCGAAAACCAACAACCACAAAGTAATAAATTCGTAGTAACCACATAGGTTAAATATCTGGGCTCCATACCATGATACCACCTCTATCCAGAAGGAAATGTACATACCCTAAAGGGTGCTACCCCTCATAACCTTGCCGCATCTTTCCTGTTTTGACCATTTCCGGGGTGTGAGGTTCGACGAAGTCACGTCCACAAAAACATACTTTATACAAAAGCCATGCTTTGGGTCAACAAATGATCAACACAATGATCATCAAGATAGACGATCAAATAAACGATCCTATCACAATAATCAACACAATGATCATTTACAGCAACACTCAGCATGTCACATTACCAAATTGGGAATATATCGCTGATAACTTCAACTATATAACCTCTGAGCTCGTACGTCTCAGAGAAGGGTGTTAAGCTAAAAGAATAAATTCTCCGCCACCAACAGAAATATATTTGAAAGAAATCGGCTTTATATCTCAATTTGTAATGTCAGACACACAATCCATACAAGTCTGTTCCGGGCTCGAACAGAACCGAAGGCACTTACAAAGAAGTCCTTGCAATCCGAATAATCTCTAATCACGTTTGGATTTCCCATCACATATGGAGATCTCAATACCAGGGATCAGCCAGTGCAGAGACAATCAACAAGAAACCCTTTCGTTTTCGAAAATATCCGGTCTTCAACACCGATCTTCGAATGCAATTCATAACGACGTATCACATATTCGGAATGGGTTATACGACCCCAAGGTCTTTTCCTGGTTAACCCGAATAGCGAGCGCTTATTTTAAAAAAAATAAGTGTGGCATTCAATTTCAAACAAATCACAACAAATACCTATTTAAAGGTAACTATTGATAGTCGGTCATTGAACTATCAATAGATATGCCAACATCACCAGATTCCAAATAATTTTCCAAATTATTTATTTCACAAAAATATCTTTACAAGATATAAACATAATTTCCATACTTAAAAAAAAATCAATATTTATTTTTAAATCTAATTTCCCAATTTCATTTATAAATTCTATATTGAATTTACATTCCAAAATATTTATGAATATACGATTTCCATTCAATTTCTAATATTCATTTTCAATTTATCTTCAAAAAGATAAATTCCAAATATTCACTTAATATTGGAAAAGCATTTCTATACTTATTAAAAATAAGTAATTCACGGATCTTTTTATTTTCTATACTGAGAAAATATTTAATATACCCTAATCGAAATTAAGTATATATTTCATTCTTTTAAGGAAATCATTCACTTAATCATATTTATTTGGGTCAAAACGAATGTCGCGTAAAACATCGTTACGACAACCCAAAATCACTAGTATAGGGATTCGAAATTAAAATAGATATATAAATCCCAATACTATACAAAAACATTTCCTTTCGAAAATCATTTAATATAACAACAGTGTTATAGTCCACCATTTCCTTTTATTTCTCGAAAGCATCTATTTCAACAATAAATGTTGAAATCTATGGTTTCGAATCTCAATAAATTTTAAAACATCTTTAGATCGTTTTAATTCTATTTAAAACATCACATCTAAAATAATTTCTTTAACATAATATTTACTATTCAAAAACGTGAATATACTACGTTAATAATTTCATTCTTTTATTCATTTTACTTCAAAGGATTATTCACAGTCAAAACGTGAATATAACTCCATAAATAGGTTTCCACAATTTACTTATCAAAATAAGTCATTGCGGATTTATAAAATAATATTTATAAATTCCATTTCTATTTATTTTATATCAACTCCTTTTTATAAATTCCTTTATTAACCTATCTCAATTCATATCACAATGATATGCTAAAAATTCATATTATAAGTCAAATACTTATAATTTATTTATTTACAAAATCTTTCCTTCGAACTTCCCAAATCTATAAATCTTATAACTTCTAAGATTCATTTATTTATCCACATCTATTTCCTAAATAACTTTATAAATTTTTATTTATAAAATTCTATAACTTTACCGTTATAATTCTATAAATTTCATTCATTAGTGAAATTTATTCACAATTCTTTCTAATACTTATAAAAGCTCGTTTTATAATTCCAATATTTTTAATTTATAAATATCAATTTATAAATCTTTTAATATAAAACAATTTATATTACTATTTTAAAACGTCTTTCAACTCCTTTATAATTTATCATTTTGATTTATAAAGTAATCAAATTTGATAAATTCTATAGATTTCATTTCTTTATGAAATTCATTTACAAATCATTCTATCACCTATAAAAGCTCGTTTTATAATTCAAGATATTCTAAATTCATAAATATCAATTTATAAATCTTTTAATATAAATCAATTTATATTATTATTTTAAACATCTTTAAATTCTTCATAATTTTCATCATTCTGATTTATAAAATGAAAATTTTATAAATCCTATTTTAAACTTCTTATAATAAATTCAGAAATCCCAGTCAAACTATTTTATAAAATCACTAATCCCATAATTTCAAAAATTAACTTTTAACTGTATTTCTCAAAAATCATAATTTTTATAATATTAAAATTATAACGTTTATTTATTTAAGATGTATCAATTTCAAAAATATTTTATAAACGTATATTTCCAAAAATCACTTTAGAAATTAAAAAAAATCGTTATTTTTAAACTTCAAATTTGGATCCGATGATGCAACACATCAATATTCAATCACAACTTTCAAACATCATATATCATCCATGATAACAATCAAATATCACAATATATGAAATCAAATAAATATTTGTGAGGAATCCAGTTGGATCCCTCCAACCTGTTTCCCTGCATCCACAGACATTAGCACAATACCATTCCGTTTCAAGACGGAATATCGCGGTACATGGGATTTTATAAAATATATATCCGCTTACTAACGGCGCAATAGGGTCTCATCCGCTATACAAATGCGGGAAATCAATCAACTGCAATATATACATATGCCAATATATATATATTGCTATATATATAATATAATACCAATTCCACTTCGAGGTGAAATATCGCGGTATATGTGTGTAATAAATAACCTCCGCTTACTAACGGCGTATAGGGTCTATTCACATCCAATATATATATCAATCATCATTCAATCATTCAATCAACACAGTCAAGCAAATTTTAAATCTAACTATTTAAAATTTAAATAAACAATAAAATTCCTTTTGAGTGAGAAGTTCTCACCTTAGCTTTTATTAGCAATCCATTTTCCATCTTGACTCGATTTTCTTGATTTATACCTTGTATAAATATTTACACAATTTATTAATATTCGAACAAATCGAATAATAAATTTTCATTAGATTGTTTTAATTATTCAATGGTTTTGTTCTAAACCAATCCCTTTAATAATTTTATTCAACTACAATTAAATTTTAAAACTAAATTTTTCTCCTTAAATAGATTTAATTAACTTACCCTTAAATTAAATTTATTCAACTAATTATTTCAATCTCAAGTTAATGATTTCTATTTTAAACTAAAAATTAAAGATTCAAACTGATTTTCTTTTTTAAAATAATTCTAACATCTTGCTTATATAAATTTTCTTAAATATTTTAATATTCCTTTGTTTAATAAATTATTTTAACTAAAATTTAATTTAATTTAATTAACCAAACTCACTTTCAATAAAATTATCTAATCGAAGAATTAAATCTTAAACTAGAATTCCTTTAATTTATTTAACCAATAAATTAAATTCCTAACAAATCTTCTTAAATAAAATATTTAACTAAAAATTTTCTTTTTAGTAACTATAATAGATAAAACAAATTTATTATCGTAAACTATTTATTTTATAACAACTTAACTAATCATTTTACCTTAAATTAATAACCTTATATCAATTCCTTTTAATAAATTTGTTTAACTAAAAATTTAAATTTTAAACTAAATTCTCCTTTTAATAAATTGTTTTTGGCTTTCAAACAATTTCTTTTTAATACTTTGATTTAACAAAATTAAATTCAAAACTATTCTCTATAAATTCAAATCTTTATTTTATATAACATTTGGACAAATCGCATAATCAATTTCCATTCGCTATTTTTAATTAACTAAAAGTTTAATTAAAACTAATTTTTATTTTTTTCTTTTCAATCCTATATGTATCTTTAAATTTCAAAATACCTTTCTACATATATATATATATATATATATATATATATATATATATATCTATAGAACTGCATTTATAAATTTTAATTCAACATCTGTAAACTAATAATTTACTTTATTCATAATTTCTGTTCATGTGTGTATATAAATTAAAATTCTGCACATGTATATTTCACTGTATTTATAACTTCACTGACTGCAATTTCTTTTCTTTTTTTTTCTCTTTTTTTTTTACAGCATAAATGTTTATTTAAATTAAATCAAAAATAAAATAAAAACAATTTACCTACATTGCTTGCCTCGACTTTGCTGCATCCACCATCCACGCGTACACGCGCCTCCATCACCATCGGCCTCGCCTCGCGTCGCCAACATGAGCTTCCTCCATCGCCTCGACTCGCGCGCAATCAATCGAGTCGCTCGCGCCTCCACCGATCGCGCGTCACTTGCCGAAGCCCTCAAACTCCTACGCGACATCGTCGCCACTTGCGCCGCCGTGTCGAAGCCTCGACCGAATCGAGTTGCTCGAATCGAGCCTCAAGTCGTCGCCCTCGCTCGCCGCGACCTAGCCGCAAGAGCGCGACTTGCCTCGACTTGATAGCGCCGCGATCCTCTTTCCCCCATTTTTTTCTTCTGAATAATTGAAAAATAGTGGAAGAGGGGAAACGAGATGGCCATTGTTTTTAGCACGTTCGATTTTGAACTTGAAGAAGGAAAGGGGGTTGCCATTATCAGATTCGAACGAAGCTTTTTTTTTTCTCTGAGTATTTGAAATGAAAATGGGAGACAGAGATGATTTAAGGACGAGGGGGAAACGTGCTTACACGATTTTTTTTATCTTCGCGTGATACTAGGCGTGTTTTTAGGCATGATATTAGGGAGATAACATGCTGTGTTTGTTTTAAATTTAAATTTAAATTTAAATTCGTTTTAAAATCTTCAACGCGTTTACGTGTCGTGTGCTCACATATAAACTCCAAAAAATACGAAATTTGAAATCCAGCAATAATACAATATTACGGACCCAATGGAACTGGTTTCGTCGAATTCCGAGACTGTGCCTCGGAAGGCTATTTTAAATATCGATTCGAACGATTAAATTTCAAAACTGAACAATTCACTTTCAGATTCAATTCTGAAGCTTCTATAATCTTCAATATTATCAATATGAATTTTACAAGCCTTTGAAATATTTTAAATCAGCTTAAAATTTTATATTCAAATTTTTATTCAACTCTCAATAGATTAAATTCTATAATTTAATCGCTAAATTCATTCTGATAATTTGAAATTCAATTCAAACCATCATTCAAATATTTAAATTTAATCAAATATCTTCAAATTAAATAGTTTAAAATTCTGGGTCGTTACAATCTTTCCCCCTTAAAAGAATTTCGTCCCGAAATTACAAGTTAAGAAGAATGCCCTTATCCCATTTATTATTTTTCACAATCCAAATAGTTTTATCAACTTACTAACCTAAATCTTTTTACTAGAGATTCATTATCATTTCAACTAGATTTCCAACTTCAATTATAGGTTTCAAACAACATTGTTTTACTAACCATTCAACTTTAAATTCAAATTCAAATTTCAAATTTTCAAATTTTTCTCAAAATTTTTCTAACACCCTAAATTTTCGAAAAATTTCGCCAGCGTCTCCTTTGCGCGGCTAGCTCGGTACGACTACAAAATGGCTCCACGGCCCCTCAGAATCAAAAAGAAAAGAGAAAAGCCAAGTGGCTAGAGAAGAAAGTCATCAAATCTCATACTGAAATTGAAATACGTACCTTTCTGTCGAGCAATTCAATTTTATCTTTGAAAACAAAATCTCAATTCCTTTATACACCTGTATAACCTGCTAGTAGTAGCATCCAAATCCAATATTCAAACCAATTTGCAAATTCTATTACAAAATTTCGATATATGTTTCTTATATATTTTAACTTCACTGTTGAAGTTACACATTCAATTTCATTAAATTTTACATTTCAATTTCGTTTGAATTCAATTCACAATTTAAATTTCATTCGAATTCAATTCTTAATTTAAATTTCATTCGAATTCAATTCTCAATTCTAAATATTGAATTCTATCGATTTACTTTCATTTAGTAATTCATATTACTACCTTAAATTAGTTTTATTTACTAATTCATTTCAATTTTCAATTCATTCAATTTCATTTGAATTCAATTCAAAATTTCAATATCTATATTCAATTCATTAGTCCTAGAATTTATAATTTATCAAGTTAGTTTACTAATGATGAAAACAATTTAATATTATTACTTCCTAACAATCATGCAACCATATACTATAATAATTCATAGAAAATCATTTCTTTTCTATTCAAAATAGTTTTGGGCAAAATTATCTCATTTACCCGATTCAAAACAAATTTTATATTCACTAACAAATACGCTCTCATATCTATTATTACACTCAAACTCATTCTAGAGTACTGCTGACTCTATCTCTAACGAGTAATACCCAACAGAACCATGGTTGTCGCTTAACCATAAGCTCTGATACCAAATGTAACGTTCGGGATTTTTCGTTGCCGAAAATTCAACATCGATACTCACTTTATCGACTGTCGAGAAATCGAAGGCCAAAAACCGGAATGTTATGGGTTTTAAGAAAAAGAAAAAAAAAGAAGAAAAAGAGATAAGAAGAGATAAAAAATTAGAGAGAAAAGAAAAACAGAAAATAGATCGGAACAGAAATAACAGAAAATAGAACAACATCAGAATCTCACAATTCGCAGCGGAACAACATATAATAATAAATGAATAATCTTTAAACAAAGAACAATATCAGTTATTACATTTTATACTTTACATCATATCATCATCAGAGTGTACAACAACAAACAATGCAGCGGAAAAAGAAATACTATATAAACTAGTAATACGCCATGCCATCCATCTTGCCTCCAGCAACTCCAGAATATCCAGAATATCCTGATAAACCTTAACTCTTGACTGCCCGTGTGGAAATTGGTGGGCACCCAGAGTTTAGGAAGGAAAACAATAAACTCCAAGTCAGTCATGTGACTGGTGTGAGAACTCAAAACAGTTTATTTATCTTTAAAATCAAAATAGAGAGATATTTTTAAATTCAATTCGCAATGCTTTTAAAAATGAGACTACCATAAGGCCTCCCGCACACACACACAATGCAAACGCAGAATCGGAGGAGATTTCTCCTTATGATAGTCAAAGATGCTTGATACGCATTTAAAATAACATTTGATATTATTACTAGTGCATAGTGTAGGGAAAAAAATTCATTTCGAAAGTAGAATATAAATCTTAGCCAACATAGACATTTCGAACTATGCCTACTATAGCTACCATCCAAACAGTGGTGACCACCATAAGTGAATAGCAGGTTCTACAACTAATACCGTACAAGTTTCGTATTGTTTCTTTGGATTTCCAACAAATGGTCAGGCCAAGGAACTTCCCATTGCCACATGAGAATGCCTCTGGAAAGACATCCCCGAGAACCAAACCGGAACTCTGCCAACACAAGGCCGGGTTACCCCTAACTGGGTAACTACTGACACGAGCACGCCATTCCCCGATCGTAAACGACCTTTCTCACGGGATCCCGAAAACCCACAACCACAAAGTAATAAATTCGTAGTAACCACATAGGTTAAATATCTGGGCTCCATACCATGATACCACCTCTATCCAGAAGGAAATGTACATACCCTAAAGGGTGCTACCCCTCATAACCTTGCCGCATCTTTCCTGTTTTGACCATTTCCGGGGTGTGAGGTTCGACGAAGTCACGTCCACAAGAACATACTTTATACAAAAGCCATGCTTTGGGTCAACAAATGATCAACACAATGATCATCAAGATAGACGATCAAATAAACGATCCTATCATAATAATCAACACAATGATCATTTACAGCAACACTCAGCATGTCACATTACCAAATTGGGAATATATCGCTGATAACTTCAACTATATAACCTCTGAGCTCGTACGTCTCAGAGAAGGGTGTTAAGCTAAAAGAATAAATTCTCCGCCACCAACAGAAATATATTTGAAAGAAATCGGCTTTATATCTCAATTTGTAATGTCAGACACACAATCCATACAAGTCTGTTCCGGGCTCGAACAGAACCGAAGGCACTTACAAAGAAGTCATTGCAATCCGAATAATCTCTAATCACGTTCGGATTTCCCGTCACATATGGAGATCTCAATACCAGGGATCAGCCAGTGCAGAGACAATCAACAAGAAACCCTTTCGTTTTCGAAAATATCCGGTCTTCAACACCGATCTTCGAATGCAATTCATAACGACGTATCACATATTCGGAATGGGTTATACGACCCCAAGGTCTTTTCCCGGTTAACCCGAATAGCGAGCGCTTATTTTAAAAAAATAAGTGTGGCATTCAATTTCAAACAAATCATAACAAATACCTATTTAAAGGTAACTATTGATAGTCGGTCATTGAACTATCAATAGATATGCCAACATCACCAGATTCCAAATAATTTTCCAATTTATTTATTTCACAAAAATATCTTTACAAGATATAAACATAATTTCCATACTTAAAAAAAAAATCAATATTGATTTTTAAATCTAATTTCCCAATTTCATTTATAAATCCTATATTGAATTTACATTCCAAAATATTTATGAATATACGATTTCCATTCAATTTCTAATATTCATTTTCAATTTATCTTCAAAAAGATAAATTCCAAATATTCACTTAATATTGGAAAAGCATTTCTATACTTATTAAAAATAAGTAATTCATGGATCTTTTTATTTTCTATACTGAGAAAATATTTAATATACCCTAATCGAAATTAAGTATATATTTCATTCTTTTAAGGAAATCATTCACTTAATCATATTTATTTGGGTCAAAACGAATGTCGCGTAAAACATCGTTACGACAACCCAAAATCACTAGTATAGGGATTCGAAATTAAAATAGATATATAAATCCCAATACTATACAAAAACATTTCCTTTCGGAAATCATTTAATATAACAACAGTGTTATAGTCCACCATTTCCTTTTATTTCTCGAAAGCATCTATTTCAACAATAAATGTTGAAATCTATGGTTTCGAATCTCAATAAATTTTAAAACATCTTTAGATCGTTTTAATTCTATTTAAAACATCACATCTAAAATAATTTCTTTAACATAATATTTACTATTCAAAAACGTGAATATACTATGTTAATAAATTTCATTCTTTTATTCATTTTACTTCAAAGGATTATTCACAGTCAAAACGTGAATATAACTCCATAAATAGGTTTCCACAATTTACTTATCAAAATAAGTCATTGCGGATTTATAAAATAATATTTATAAATTCCATTTCTATTTATTTTATATCAACTCTTTTTTATAAATTCCTTTATTAACCTATCTCAATTCATATCACAATGATATGCTAAAAATTCATATTATAAGTCAAATACTTATAATTTATTTATTTACAAAATCTTTCCTTCGAACTTCCCAAATCTATAAATCTTATAACTTCTAAGATTCATTTATTTATCCACATCTATTTCCTAAATAACTTTATAAATTTTTATTTATAAAATTCTATAACTTTACCGTTATAATTCTATAAATTTCATTCATTAGTGAAATTTATTCACAATTCTTTCTAATACTTATAAAAGCTCGTTTTATAATTCCAATATTTTTAATTTATAAATATCAATTTATAAATCTTTTAATATAAAACAATTTATATTACTATTTTAAAACGTCTTTCAACTCCTTTATAATTTATCATTTTGATTTATAAAGTAATCAAATTTGATAAATTCTATAGATTTCATTTCTTTATGAAATTCATTTACAAATCATTCTATCACCTATAAAAGCTCGTTTTATAATTCAAGATATTCTAAATTCATAAATATCAATTTATAAATCTTTTAATATAAATCAATTTATATTATTATTTTAAACATCTTTAAATTCTTCATAATTTTCATCATTCTGATTTATAAAATGAAAATTTTATAAATCCTATTTTAAACTTCTTATAATAAATTCAGAAATCCCAGTCAAACTATTTTATAAAATCACTAATCCCATAATTTCAAAAATTAACTTTTAACTGTATTTCTCAAAAATCATAATTTTTATAATATTAAAATTATAACGTTTATTTATTTAAGATGTATCAATTTCAAAAATATTTTATAAACGTATATTTCCAAAAATCACTTTAGAAATTACAAAAAATCGTTATTTTTAAACTTCAAATTTGGATCCGATGATGCAACACATCAATATTCAATCACAACTTTCAAACATCATATATCATCCCTGATAACAATCAAATATCACAATATATGAAATCAAATAAATATTTGTGAGGAATCCAGTTGGATCCCTCCAACCTGTTTCCCTGCATCCACAGACATTAGCACAATACCATTCCGTTTCAAGACGGAATACCGCGGTACATGGGATTTTATAAAATATATATCCGCTTACTAACGGCGCAAAAGGGTCTCATCCACTATACAAATGCGGGAAATCAATCAACTGCAATATATACATATGCCAATATATATATATTGCTATATATATAATATAATACCAATTCCACTTCGAGGTGAAATATCGTGGTATATGTGTGTAATAAATAACCTCCGCTTACTAACGGCGTATAGGGTCTATTCACATCCAATATATTTATCAATCATCATTCAATCATTCAATCAACATAGTCAAGCAAATTTTAAATCTAACTATTTAAAATTTAAATAAACAATAAAATTCCTTTTGAGTGAGAAGTTCTCACCTTAGCTTTTATTAGCAATCCATTTTCCATCTTGACTCGATTTTCTTGATTTATACCTTGTATAAATATTTACACAATTTATTAATATTCGAACAAATCGAATAATAAATTTTCATTAGATTGTTTTAATTATTCAATGGTTTTGTTCTAAACCAATCCCTTTAATAATTTTATTCAACTACAATTAAATTTTAAAACTAAATTTTTCTCCTTAAATAGATTTAATTAACTTACCCTTAAATTAAATTTATTCAACTAATTATTTCAATCTCAAGTTAATGATTTCTATTTTAAACTAAAAATTAAAGATTCAAACTGATTTTCTTTTTTAAAATAATTCTAACATCTTGCTTATATAAATTTTCTTAAATCTTTTAATATTCCTTTGTTTAATAAATTATTTTAACTAAAAATTTAATTTAATTTAATTAACCAAACTCACTTTCAATAAAATTATCTAATCGAAGAATTAAATCTTAAACTAGAATTCCTTTAATTTATTTAACCAATAAATTAAATTCCTAACAAATCTTCTTAAATAAAATATTTAACTAAAAATTTTCTTTTTAGTAACTATAATAGATAAAACAAATTTATTATCGTAAACTATTTACTTTATAACAACTTAACTAATCATTTTACCTTAAATTAATAACCTTATATCAATTCCTTTTAATAAATTTGTTTAACTAAAAATTTAAATTTTAAACTAAATTCTCCTTTTAATAAATTGTTTTTGGCTTTCAAACAATTTCTTTTTAATACTTTGATTTAACAAAATTAAATTCAAAACTATTCTCTATAAATTCAAATCTTTATTTTATATAACATTTGGACAAATCGCATAATCAATTTCCATTCGCTATTTTTAATTAACTAAAAGTTTAATTAAAAGTAATTTTTATTTTTTTCTTTTCAATCCTATATGTATCTTTAAATTTCAAAATACCTTTCTGCATATATATATATCTATAGAACTGCATTTATAAATTTTAATTCAACATCTATAAACTAATAATTTACTTTATTCATAATTTCTGTTCATGTGTGTATATAAATTAAAATTCTGCACATGTATATTTCACTGTATTTATAACTTCACTGACTGCAATTTCTTTTTTTTTCCTCTTTTTTTTTTTACAGCATAAATGTTTATTTAAATTAAATCAAAAATAAAATAAAAACAATTTACCTACATTGCTTGCCTCGACTTTGCTGCATCCACCATCCACGCGTACACGCGCCTCCATCACCATCGGCCTCGCCTCGCGTCGCCAACATGAGCTTCCTCCATCGCCTCGACTCGCGCGCAATCAATCGAGTCGCTCGCGCCTCCACCGATCGCGCGTCACTTGCCGAAGCCCTCAAAATCCTACGCGACATCGTCGCCACTTGCGCCGCCGTGTCGAAGCCTCGACCGAATCGAGTTGCTCGAATCGAGCCTCAAGTCGTCGCCCTCGCTCGCCGCGACCTAGCCCCAAGCGCGCGACTTGCCTCGACTTGATAGCGCCGCGATCCTCTTTCCCCCGTTTTTTTTTTTTCTGAATAATTGAAAAATAGTGGAAGAGGGGAAACGAGATGGCCATTGTTTTTAGCACGTTCGATTTTGAACTTGAAGAAGGAAAGGGGGTTGCCATTATCAGATTCGAACGAAGCTTTTTTTTTCCTCTGAGTATTTGAAATGAAAATGGGAGACAGAGATGATTTAAGGACGAGGGGGAAACGTGCTTACACGATTTTTTTGATCTTCGCGTGATACTAGGCGTGTTTTTAGGCATGATATTAGGGAGATAACATGCTGTGTTTGTTTTAAATTTAAATTTAAATTTAAATTCGTTTTAAAATCTTCAACGCGTTTACGTGTCGTGTGCTCACATATAAACTCCAAAAAATACGAAATTTGAAATCCAGCAATAATACAATATTACGGACCCAATGGAACTGGTTTCGTCGAATTCCGAGACTGTGCCTCGGAAGGCTATGTTAAATATCGATTCGAACGATTAAATTTCAAAACTGAACAATTCACTTTCAAATTCAATTCTGAAGCTTCTATAATCTTCAATATTATCAATATGAATTTTACAAGCCTTTGAAATATTTTAAATCAGCTTAAAATTTTATATTCAAATTTTTATTCAACTCTCAATAGATTAAATTCTATAATTTAATCGCTAAATTCATTCTGATAATTTGAAATTCAATTCAAACCATCATTCAAATATTTAAATTTAATCAAATATCTTCAAATTAAATAGTTTAAAATTCTGGGTCGTTACAATCTTTCCCCCTTAAAAGAATTTCGTCCCGAAATTACAAGTTAAGAAGAATGCCCTTATCCCATTTATTATTTTTCACAATCCAAATAGTTTTATCAACTTACTAACCTAAATCTTTTTACTAGAGATTCATTATCATTTCAACTAGATATCCAACTTCAATTATAGGTTTCAAACAACATTGTTTTACTAACCATTCAACTTTAAATTCAAATTCAAATTTCAAATTTTCAAATTTTTCTCAAAATTTTTCTAACACCCTAAATTTTCGAAAAATTTCGCCAGCGTCTCCTTTGCGCGGCTAGCTCGGTACGACTACAAAATGGCTCCACGGCCCCTCAGAATCAAAAAGAAAAGAGAAAAGCCAAGTGGCTAGAGAAGAAAGTCATCAAATCTCATACTGAAATTGAAATACGTACCTTTCTGTCGAGCAATTCAATTTTATCTTTGAAAACAAAATCTCAATTCCTTTATACACCTGTATAACCTGCTAGTAGTAGCATCCAAATCCAATATTCAAACCAATTTGCAAATTCTATTACAAAATTTCGATATATGTTTCTTATATATTTTAACTTCACTGTTGAAGTTACACATTCAATTTCATTAAATTTTACATTTCAATTTCGTTTGAATTCAATTCACAATTTAAATTTCATTCGAATTCAATTCTTAATTTAAATTTCATTCGAATTCAATTCTCAATTCTAAATATTGAATTCTATCGATTTACTTTCATTTAGTAATTCATATTACTACCTTAAATTAGTTTTATTTACTAATTCATTTCAATTTTCAATTCATTCAATTTCATTTGAATTCAATTCAAAATTTCAATATCTATATTCAATTCATAGTCCTAGAATTTATAATTTATCAAGTTAGTTTACTAATGATGAAAACAATTTAATATTATTACTTCCTAACAATCATGCAACCATATACTATAATAATTCATAGAAAATCGTTTCTTTTCTATTCAAAATAGTTTTGGGCAAAATTATCTCATTTACCCGATTCGAAACAAATTTTATATTCACTAACAAATACGCTCTCATATCTATTATTACACTCAAACTCATTCTAGAGTACTGCTGACTCTATCTCTAACGAGTAATACCCAACGGAACCATGGTTGTCGCTTAACCATAAGCTCTGATACCAAATGTAACGTTCGGGATTTTTCGTTGCCGAAAATTCAACATCGCTACTCACTTTATCGACTGTCGAGAAATCGAAGGCCAAAAACCGGAATGTTATGGGTTTTAAGAAAAAGAAAAAAAAAGAAAAAGAGATAAGAAGAGATAAAAAATTAGAGAGAAAAGAAAAACAGAAAATAGATCGGAACAGAAATAACAGAAAATAGAACAACATCAGAATCTCACAATTCGCAGCGGAACAACATATAATAATAAATGAATAATCTTTAAACAAAGAACAATATCAGTTATTACATTTTATACTTTACATCATATCATCATCAGAGTGTACAACAACAAACAATGCAGCGGAAAAAGAAATACTATATAAACTAGTAATACGCCATGCCATCCATCTTGCCTCCAGCAACTCCAGAATATCCAGAATATCCTGATAAACCTTAACTCTTGACTGCCCGTGTGGAAATTGGTGGGCACCCAGAGTTTAGGAAGGAAAACAATAAACTCCAAGTCAGTCATGTGACTGGTGTGAGAACTCAAAACAGTTTATTTATCTTTAAAATCAAAATAGAGAGATATTTTTAGATTCAATTCGCAATGCTTTTAAAAATGAGACTACCATAAGGCCTCCCGCACACACACACAATGCAAACGCAGAATCGGAGGAGATTTCTCCTTATGATAGTCAAAGATGCTTGATACGCATTTAAAATAACATTTGATATTATTACTAGTGCATAGTGTAGGGAAAAAAATTCATTTCGAAAGTAGAATATAAATCTTAGCCAACATAGACATTTCGAACTATGCCTACTATAGCTACCATCCAAACAGTGGTGACCACCATAAGTGAATAGCAGGTTCTACAACTAATACCGTACAAGTTTCGTATTGTTTCTTTGGATTTCCAACAAATGGTCAGGCCAAGGAACTTCCCATTGCCACATGAGAATGCCTCTGGAAAGACATCCCCGAGAACCAAACCGGAACTCTGCCAACACAAGGCCGGGTTACCCCTAACTGGGTAACTACTGACACGAGCACGCCATTCCCCGATCGTAAACGACCTTTCTCACGGGATACCGAAAACCAACAACCACAAAGTAATAAATTCGTAGTAACCACATAGGTTAAATATCTGGGCTCCATACCATGATACCACCTCTATCCAGAAGGAAATGTACATACCCTAAAGGGTGCTACCCCTCATAACCTTGCCGCATCTTTCCTGTTTTGACCATTTCCGGGGTGTGAGGTTCGACGAAGTCACGTCCACAAAAACATACTTTATACAAAAGCCATGCTTTGGGTCAACAAATGATCAACACAATGATCATCAAGATAGATGATCAAATAAACGATCCTATCACAATAATCAACACAATGATCATTTACTGCAACACTCAGCATGTCACATTACCAAATTGGGAATATATCGCTGATAACTTCAACTATATAACCTCTGAGCTCGTACGTCTCAGAGAAGGGTGTTAAGCTAAAAGAATAAATTCTCCGCCACCAACAGAAAAATATTTGAAAGAAATCGGCTATATATCTCAATTTGTAATGTCAGACACACAATCCATACAAGTCTGTTCCGGGCTCGAAGAGAACCGAAGGCACTTACAAAGAAGTCATTGCAATCCGAATAATCTCTAATCACGTTCGGATTTCCCATCACATATGGAGATCTCAATACCAGGGATCAGCCAGTGCAGAGACAATCAACAAGAAACCCTTTCGTTTTCGAAAATATCCGGTCTTCAACACCGATCTTCGAATGCAATTCATAACGACGTATCACATATTCGGAATGGGTTATATGACCCCAAGGTCTTTTCCCGGTTAACCCGAATAGCGAGCGCTTATTTTAAAAAAAATAAGTGTGGCATTCAATTTCAAACAAATCACAACAAATACCTATTTAAAGGTAACTATTGATAGTCGGTCATTGAACTATCAATAGATATGCCAACATCACCAGATTCCAAATAATTTTCCAAATTATTTATTTCACAAAAATATCTTTACAAGATATAAACATAATTTCCATACTTAAAAAAAAAAATCAATATTTATTTTTAAATCTAATTTCCCAATTTCATTTATAAATTCTATATTGAATTTACATTCCAAAATATTTATGAATATACGATTTCCATTCAATTTCTAATATTCATTTTCAATTTATCTTCAAAAAGATAAATTCCAAATATTCACTTAATATTGGAAAAGCATTTCTATACTTATTAAAAATAAGTAATTCACAGATCTTTTTATTTTCTATACTGAGAAAATATTTAATATACCCTAATCGAAATTAAGTATATATTTCATTCTTTTAAGGAAATCATTCACTTAATCATATTTATTTGGGTCAAAACGAATGTCGCGTAAAACATCGTTACGACAACCCAAAATCACTAGTATAGGGATTCGAAATTAAAATAGATATATAAATCCCAATACTATACAAAAACATTTCCTTTCGAAAATCATTTAATATAACAACAGTGTTATAGTCCACCATTTCCTTTTATTTCTCGAAAGCATCTATTTCAACAATAAATGTTGAAATCTATGGTTTCGAATCTCAATAAATTTTA
Organism: Allium cepa; assembly: GCA_030765085.1. Classification (NCBI taxonomy): domain Eukaryota; kingdom Viridiplantae; phylum Streptophyta; class Magnoliopsida; order Asparagales; family Amaryllidaceae; genus Allium; species Allium cepa. The sequence continues at coordinate 179,945,324 of CM060946.1, forward strand.
AAACATCTTTAGATCGTTTTAATTCTATTTAAAACATCACATCTAAAATAATTTCTTTAACATAATATTTACTATTCAAAAACGTGAATATACTACGTTAATAATTTCATTCTTTTATTCATTTTACTTCAAAGGATTATTCACAGTCAAAACGTGAATATAACTCCATAAATAGGTTTCCACAATTTACTTATCAAAATAAGTCATTGCGGATTTATAAAATAATATTTATAAATTCCATTTCTATTTATTTTATATCAACTCCTTTTTATAAATTCCTTTATTAACCTATCTCAATTCATATCACAATGATATGCTAAAAATTCATATTATAAGTCAAATACTTATAATTTATTTATTTACAAAATCTTTCCTTCGAACTTCCCAAATCTATAAATCTTATAACTTCTAAGATTCATTTATTTATCCACATCTATTTCCTAAATAACTTTATAAATTTTTATTTATAAAATTCTATAACTTTACCGTTATAATTCTATAAATTTCATTCATTAGTGAAATTTATTCACAATTCTTTCTAATACTTATAAAAGCTCGTTTTATAATTCCAATATTTTTAATTTATAAATATCAATTTATAAATCTTTTAATATAAAACAATTTATATTACTATTTTAAAACGTCTTTCAACTCCTTTATAATTTATCATTTTGATTTATAAAGTAATCAAATTTGATAAATTCTATAGATTTCATTTCTTTATGAAATTCATTTACAAATCATTCTATCACCTATAAAAGCTCGTTTTATAATTCAAGATATTCTAAATTCATAAATATCAATTTATAAATCTTTTAATATAAATCAATTTATATTATTACTTTGAACATCTTTAAATTCTTCATAATTTTCATCATTCTGATTTATAAAATGAAAATTTTATAAATCCTATTTTAAACTTCTTATAATAAATTCAGAAATCCCAGTCAAACTATTTTATAAAATCACTAATCCCATAATTTCAAAAATTAACTTTTAACTGTATTTCTCAAAAATCATAATTTTTATAATATTAAAATTATAACGTTTATTTATTTAAGATGTATCAATTTCAAAAATATTTTATAAACGTACATTTCCAAAAATCACTTTAGAAATTACAAAAAATCGTTATTTTTAAACTTCAAATTTGGATCCGATGATGCAACACATCAATATTCAATCACAACTTTCAAACATCATATATCATCCCTGATAACAATCAAATATCACAATATATGAAATCAAATAAATATTTGTGAGGAATCCAGTTGGATCCCTCCAACCTATTTCCCTGCATCCACAGACATTAGCACAATACCATTCCGTTTCAAGACGGAATATCGCGGTACATGGGATTTTATAAAATATATATCCGCTTACTAACGGCGCAATAGGGTCTCATCCGCTATACAAATGCGGGAAATCAATCAACTGCAATATATACATATGCCAATATATATATATTGCTATATATATAATATAATACCAATTCCACTTCGAGGTGAAATATCGCGGTATATGTGTGTAATAAATAACCTCCGCTTACTAACGGCGTATAGGGTCTATTCACATCCAATATATATATCAATCATCATTTAATCATTCAATCAACACAGTCAAGCAAATTTTAAATCTAACTATTTAAAATTTAAATAAACAATAAAATTCCTTTTGAGTGAGAAGTTCTCACCTTAGCTTTTATTAGCAATCCATTTTCCATCTTGACTCGATTTTCTTGATTTATACCTTGTATAAATATTTACACAATTTATTAATATTCGAACAAATCGAATAATAAATTTTCATTAGATTGTTTTAATTATTTAATGGTTTTGTTCTAAACCAATCCCTTTAATAATTTTATTCAACTACAATTAAATTTTAAAACTAAATTTTTCTCCTTAAATAGATTTAATTAACTTACCCTTAAATTAAATTTATTCAACTAATTATTTCAATCTCAAGTTAATGATTTCTATTTTAAACTAAAAATTAAAGATTCGAACTGATTTTCTTTTTTAAAATAATTCTAACATCTTGCTTATATAAATTTTCTTAAATCTTTTAATATTCCTTTGTTTAATAAATTATTTTAACTAAAAATTTAATTTAATTTAATTAACCAAACTCACTTTCAATAAAATTATCTAATCGAAGAATTAAATCTTAAACTAGAATTCCTTTAATTTATTTAACCAATAAATTAAATTCCTAACAAATCTTCTTAAATAAAATATTTAACTAAAAATTTTCTTTTTAGTAACTATAATAGATAAAACAAATTTATTATCGTAAACTATTTACTTTATAACAACTTAACTAATCATTTTACCTTAAATTAATAACCTTATATCAATTCCTTTTAATAAATTTGTTTAACTAAAAATTTAAATTTTAAACTAAATTCTCCTTTTAATAAATTGTTTTTGGCTTTCAAACAATTTCTTTTTAATACTTTGATTTAACAAAATTAAATTAAAAACTATTCTTTATAAATTCAAATCTTTATTTTATATAACATTTGGACAAATCGCATAATCAATTTCCATTCGCTATTTTTAATTAACTAAAAGTTTACTTAAAATTAATTTTTATTTTTTTCTTTTCAATCCTATATGTATCTTTAAATTTCAAAATACCTTTCTGCATATATATATATATATATATATATATATATATATATATATATATATATATATATATATCTATAGAACTGCATTTATAAATTTTAATTCAACATCTATAAACTAATAATTTACTTTATTCATAATTTCTGTTCATGTGTGTATATAAATTAAAATTCTGCACATGTATATTTCACTGTATTTATAACTTCACTGACTGCAATTTCTTTTTCTTTTTTTCTCTTTTTTTTTTTACAGCATAAATGTTTATTTAAATTAAATCAAAAATAAAATAAAAACAATTTACCTACATTGCTTGCCTCGACTTTGCTGCATCCACCATCCACGCGTACACGCGCCTCCATCACCATCGGCCTCGCCTCGCGTCGCCAACATGAGCTTCCTCCATCGCCTCGACTCGCGCGCAATCAATCGAGTCGCTCGCGCCTCCACCGATCGCGCGTCACTTGCCGAAGCCCTCAAACTCCTACGCGACATCGTCGCCACTTGCGCCGCCGTGTCGAAGCCTCGACCGAATCGAGTTGCTCGAATCGAGCCTCAAGTCGTCGCCCTCGCTCGCCGCGACCTAGCCCCAAGCGCGCGACTTGCCTCGACTTGATAGCGCCGCGATCCTCTTTCCCCCGTTTTTTTTTCCTGAATAATTGAAAAATAGTGGAAGAGGGGAAACGAGATGGCCATTGTTTTTAGCACGTTCGATTTTGAACTTGAAGAAGGAAAGGGGGTTGCCATTATCAGATTCGAACGAAGCTTTTTTTTTCTCTGAGTATTTGAAATGAAAATGGGAGACAGAGATGATTTAAGGACGAGGGGGAAACGTGCTTACATGATTTTTTTGATCTTCGCGTGATACTAGGCGTGTTTTTAGGCATGATATTAGGGAGATAACATGCTGTGTTTGTTTTAAATTTAAATTTAAATTTAAATTCGTTTTAAAATCTTCAACGCGTTTATGTGTCGTGTGCTCACATATAAACTCCAAAAAATACGAAATTTGAAATCCAGCAATAATACAATATTACGGACCCAATGGAAATGGTTTCGTCGAATTCCGAGACTGTGCCTCGGAAGGCTATTTTAAATATCGATTCGAACGATTAAATTTCAAAACTGAACAATTCACTTTCAAATTCAATTCTGAAGCTTCTATAATCTTCAATATTATCAATATGAATTTTACAAGCCTTTGAAATATTTTAAATCAGCTTAAAATTTTATATTCAAATTTTTATTCAACTCTCAATAGATTAAATTCTATAATTTAATCGCTAAATTCATTCTGATAATTTGAAATTCAATTCAAACCATCATTCAAATATTTAAATTTAATCAAATATCTTCAAATTAAATAGTTTAAAATTCTGGGTCGTTACATAAACGATCAAACAAATGATCCTATCACAAATGATCAACACAATGATCATTTCACAGCAACACTCAGCATGTCACATTACCAAATTGGGAATATATCGCTGATAACCTTCAACTATATAACCTCTGAGCTCGTACGTCTAAGAGAAGGGTGTTAAGCTAAGAGAATAAATTTTCCGCCGCCAACAGAAATATATTTGAAAGAAATCTGCTTTATATCTCAATTTGTGATGTCAAGCATACAATCCATACAAGCCTGTTCCGGGCTCGAACAGAACCGAAGGCACTTACAAAGAAGTCCTTGCAATCCGGATATTCACTAATCACGTTCGGACTGCCCGTCACATATGGAGTCTCTATACCGGGGACCAGTCGATGCAAAGACATTCGACGAGTTGTCCTTTCGCTTTCAAAAATATCCGGTCTTCAACACCGTCTTCAAATGCTATCCATAACGACGTATCACATATTCGGAATGGGATATATGACACAAAGGTCATCTCCCGGCTAAACCAAATAGTGAGCACAGTATTTCAAAAACATATGGATATTGGGATTTCAATTAAGTCATAACTTAAAACCCAAAACTTTTCTTCGAATGGCTTAAACCAATTACCATTTCAAATCTTATTACAAAAAAGATTTATTTCACAAAGATCAATTTATAGACTTTAAAACAATTTCCATTCCAATTGAATTAACTCATTAAATCTTTAAATCAAAGATTCAACTCATAGCTTTTTAAATCGTTTTCATAACTTGGAAATTTTCTTCATTTTCAAACTTGAAATTCTTTTTTAACACAAATTGAACGTTCATTTCTCATGTGAAAGCTTTTATTATTTGAAAACAAACAGTTTTCGTTTCAGAAAAATCCTATTATATTTACACGAGTTAACGCCCTTGAATTTTATTCACATCCCAAATCAATACTTTTAAAATAGTTTAACCCATATATAACTGGTATAACATTTTTAATCCCTAGTTTTAAATCATAGAATTCAATTTCAAATCTTGAATTTAAGTTCAAATCAAATTATTCAACTTCATATTTTATCGAGTTATTCAAAATAAATTTCATCTATGAAATTCCATTTCAAAAGCTTTTCACTTTAAACCCAATCTATTTCAAACCATTTGAATTTAAAAATTCAAATTCAAAACTATTTTCAAAAATCTGTGACTTAATCGATTTCCTCGTGAAATCCATATTTGTGTGTGTATAAGTGTGGTTCAGGGTTTAACACAATAGTGCAACATCATTCAATCATCAAATATTAAAACATAGAAATATAGTTGATAAGCGATATAAATTATAACGCTTATCTTCCATATACAGATCACAGATATATATCACAGATAATAAACTACACCACAGATAAATAATTACAGCTCACAACATGAATCAGGATATATCACAAAGCATCACATATCAGGAATATTAGACAATTAAATCGTTCAGTCAAGTCCAAACATTCACAAGTAAAATTTATTAGTTAACAGATTTATTTAATCCTTTATTATTAACTAACCCATCTTGATTAATGAACCAATTAACCTTCAATTATTTAATTTATCTTAATTAATCACAATTATTAATTAACCCTTTAATTAATAAGTTTAACCAACCCCTTAATTAATAACAAATATTTATACCCAAATTACTGATTATCATTTAATTAATTACATCCGGTAATCATCTATAAATTACCTTTCTCAGTAATTATATTTTCCAAATTGTCAAATGGTTGTTCTAGATTTATTATTCTAATTTTTTTTTGTCAAATTAATCACATTGATTATTTATTTAAATAATCTTAGTTAAAAATCTTTATTAACTATTTAATTTCTTTAATCACTTTTCTAAAGATATTTACTTACATAATCATTATTGATGATAAATTGATAAATCATTAAGAACTCATTAATTAATGGATTATAAATCATTAATCTTCACTAATTAAAGTGAACTCATCCATATTTAGGATTTAATTATTATTTACAATATGTTGAAACATTTATTTCAAATTTCCTTTTTAATAAAGTTTAAAGCAAAATTTCCAACATTTTTATGTAAAATAACAATTGGTTAAAAAGGAAAATTATAAAGGGTTTAAAATCACTTTTCTTTTTAAATTTAACATATTTCAAAATTTACTTCAACACTTAAGTTATAAATCTTAATGAATTTCAAAATCTGGAAATTTGGTTTAAAAATTTATTTCAAGTATAAACTTTTAACTTTCACCTTGTTTAAATCTTCCGACTACAATTTCTAAATTTATTTTAAATTTCAAATTATTTTCAATACCCTTAACTACTTTTAAGTTATTAAACAAATTTAAATTTTTAAACTTTGTTTCCAAACTAAGTTTCAACTGGATTCGGATTTATATTTAACTTTGATTCAAACCTTATTTTAAACTTTGTCTGATCATTCAAATTCAGTTTAAGTTTTCAAAACAATAAAACAGGTTTCTATTTAAACCTGGAAAACACTCATACCCGAGCCACTCAAAAATTTGCTTCGAGTCTTTATCACGTTCTCACGCACACGACCCCGAGACAATCAAACAAAACTTCGAGTCTTCCTCCATGCCACTTCTTCTTCCCCAACCTTGTAACCCACAGACACAACGACGCGCGTGCACGTGCACACCTCGGCTTGTCGCTTCTGACCGTCACTCTGGCCATCTACGAGTCATCAACGACACCACGAACTACCCTAAACACTTAAAGACCTGAATCGAACTCGAGAATGAAATCGAGTAACCCAACCCAAAATCTGGAACCACCCCCCATCTGAAAAACCACCACGTGCCAATGATCTATGCCACCATCAACTTCGCCATTCCACCCAGGGCTTCGTCTTCAACCCACGCCAAGTCTCCCCAGGTCCGATTGAACACGAAGCTTCCTCGTCAACGAATTAAATTTGAAACTGACCCTAACAAAATTTCACTCTAATTCCCTAGTTCAGCCTCATCTGCTTCCCACAACGAATTATAAAATCATCCATCATTTTTCTGATGATCTTTAACCTCCAAACATGCTTCCCCTTCAATCACGAGATTTATCGTTACTCCAATCACCAAAAATTTGCGAATTTACAATTTCTGTTCATACCACAATATCTCGACAACCATGCAACTGAAAATCTTGAAATAACTCTCTAAAATCATCATTTTGAAATTCAAACATGACTGTGTAATCAGATTTTAAAGTTAACATATTCGATTTTTTTGATGAATATATTGATGTACTGTAAATTTTTAATTTCAAAAATATTTCCTAAATTTTTATACCTAATATTATTTTTAAAGCTAACCTTACATTATTGTGAACAACTTTATTTCATATGTCACGACCTAAATGTCATTATTCAAAAAGATATGGGTTTTTTCTCGCTCCTTCTTTTAACTGGATTAAGCTGTACTGATTGAACAGAGGTTTTTTTCTTTTCTTTTTAAACATATATTGTATTCAACATACATATATCTTAATATACACACAAGCAGAATATTCACACCATAATATCAGCACATATTTCACATTCAGATCCAACATCAAAAGATAGAAAAAGGTCGAGTTTGCTCACCTGTGTATTGATAAAACAGAGGAGACTCAGGCTTGAAACTGGAGTGTGGATGATAACAGAGATTAAGATTTGAACTTGAGAGTGGAACTGCTTTTGCAAACTAGAGTTGATCTGAAATGCTTCAGGTCTGAATCTTTGAAAACTTTGCTTCAAGTTTTGAAACTTGAAGTTTGATTGCTGAGAAACACTGCTTCTTTGTTTTGTTGAAGTTGTTGATAATCTTTGTTTTTTTTTCAGATTTGCTTATTTACCTTGGATCTTGTTCCCAGGTTTGATATCTTCCAAAACTTTGTTTGAGATGTTAGTTATTTTAGATTTTTTTTTTTTTGCTCAGCTTTTAGAAATGAAACTGAGGTGAAGAAGGTGGTGTATATGAAGAGAAGTTGACTGTGTGATGTACTAACTTTGTACAGGGTATTATATTGTTTTGTACACAATAGGTATGGTTGAAGATTACTGGGGAAAGTAATGTCTGGGTATATGCTTATCAGAGATTTTGTTGGCTGAAATCTATTTTTTTTAACAATTCGAGTTGTCCTTTGCTTTGTTGACCATGCAAACTTTTTGTGGCTGATGAGAACACTTTGGGTGCTGCTATGATCTAGCTTTAGTGGCTAAAGATACTTGCATTTTTTTTTATTTGCTTTGTTTATTCTTGCATATTTATTTTACTTTGTCTTGCTTACTTGTTTTTATTTGGTGGCTGCAACTTTATTTTGTTTATTAACTTGTAGTTATATTTTGAATTTATATTTCTTTTTGCTTTGTTTTATCACTTTATATTTAAACTTTGTTTTGTCATTTCTTTTCTTTTCTTATGACTTACATATTAATTTTCAACTTAAACACTTATTGTCTTGTATTTTTATTTCTATTTTTTTTTTAAAAAAACATTTATTTAAGATTTTATCTCAAATGCACTATATACATATATATTCACATATATACAAATTTTCAAGTTCATATGACTTAATAAAATTTCTATTTGAATCGCGGAAACTCGCTGCCATTTATAATCAATTTTACAATTTTAATTCAAAAATTCATTTAAATTATCAATTTAAATTCATAAAAATCTGGGCCGTTACAAACTTCCCCCTTAAAAGAATTTCGTCCTCGAAATTCGCAGGCACGAAAACAACACAGAGATAGACAGATTCGATCTCCTATAATTCCTCAAACACAAGATATAGATTCCAAAATCTAAGTCGGAATATCTCAGAATACATACCAATTTGTCCCTCTTCGGACTTCAACCAACCCAAGAAATTACAACAGAATTTCAAAATTTGGTTTTAAACGAAATCGTTTTATCGATACAATTCAAATTATCCTTCATATTCTATTAATCAATTTTAACTCAATTTAAAATTTTCAATTTATTTAAAATTTCCAATTTCAATTTTCAAATTCATAATCTCAAGTTCAAATCTTAATCTCTGTTATCATCCACACTCCAGTTTCAAGCCTGAGTCTCCTCTGTTTTATCAATACACAGGTGAGCAAACTCGACCTTTTTCTATCTTTTGATGTTGGATCTAAATGTGAAATATGTGCTGATATTATGGTGTGAATATTCTGCATGTGTGTATATTAAGATATATGTATGTTGAATACAATATATGTTTAAAAAGAAAAGAAAAAAACCTCTGTTCAATCAGTACAGGTTAATCCAGTTAAAAAAAGGAGCGAGAAAAAACCCATATCTTTTTGAATAATGACATTTAGGTCGTGACGTATGAAATAAAGTTGTTCACAATAATGTAAGGTTAGCTTTAAAAATAATATTAGGTATAAAAATTTAGGAAATATTTTTGAAATTAAAAATTTACAGTAGATCAATATATTCATCAGAAAAATCGAATATGTTAACTTTAAAATCTGAATACACAGTCATGTTTGAATTTCAAAATGATGATTTTAGAGAGTTATTTCAAGATTTTCAGTTGCATGGTTGTCGAGATATTGTGGTATGAACAGAAATTGTAAATTCGCAAATTTTTGGTGATTGGAGTAACGATAAATCTCGTGATTGAAGGGGAAGCATGTTTGGAGGTTAAAGATCATCAGAAAAATGATGGATGATTTTATAATTCGTTGTGGGAAGCAGATGAGGCTGAACTAGGGAATTAGAGTGAAATTTTGTTAGGGTCAGTTTCGAATTTAATTCGTTGACGAGGAAGCTTCGTGTTCAATCGGACCTGGGGGAGACTTGGCGTGGGTTGAAGACGAAGCCCTGGGTGGAATGGCGAAGTTGATGGTGGCATAGATCGTCGGCACGTGGTGGTTTTTCAGATGGGGGGTGGTTCCAGACTTTGGGTTGGGTTACTTGATTTCATTCTCGAGTTCGATTCAGGTCTTTGAGTGTTTAGGGTAGTTCGTGGTGTCGTTGATGACTCGTCGATGGCCAGAGTGACGGTCAGAAGCGACGAGCCGAGGTGTGCATGTGCACGCGCGTCGTTGTGTCTGTGGGTTACAAGGTTGGGGAAGAAGAAGTGGCATGGAGGAAGACTCGAAGTTTTGTTTGATTGTCTCGGGGTCGTGTGCGTGAGAACGTGATAAAGACTCGAAGCAAATTTTTGAGTGGCTCGGGTATGAGTGTTTTCCAGGTTTAAATAGAAACCTGTTTTATTGTTTTGAAAACTTAAACTGAATTTGAATGATCAGACAAAGTTTAAAATAAGGTTTGAATCAAAGTTAAATATAAATCCGAATCCAGTTGAAACTTAGTTTGGAAACAAAGTTTAAAAATTTAAATTTGTTTAATAACTTAAAAGTAGTTAAGGGTATTGAAAATAATTTGAAATTTAAAATAAATTTAGAAATTGTAGTCGGAAGATTTAAACAAGCTGAAAGTTAAAAGTTTATACCTGAAATAAATTTTTAAACCAAATTTCCAGATTTTGAAATTCATTAAGATTTATAACTTAAGTGTTGAAGTAAATTTTAAAATATGTTAAATTTAAAAAGAAAAGTGATTTTAAACCCTTTATAATTTTCCTTTTTAACCAATTGTTATTTTACATAAAAATGTTGGAAATTTTGCTTTAAACTTTATTAAAAAAGAAATTTGAAATAAATGTTTCAACATATTGTAAATAATAATTAAATCCTAAATATGGATGAGTTCACTTTAATTAGTGAAGATTAATGATTTATAATCCATTAATTAATGAGTTCTTAATGATTTATCAATTTATCATCAATAATGATTATGTAAGTAAATATCTTTAGAAAAGTGATTAAAGAAATTAAATAGTTAATAAAGATTTTTAACTAAGATTATTTAAATAAATAATCAATGTGATTAATTTGACAAAAAAAATTAGAATAATAAATCTAGAACAACCATTTGACAATTTGGAAAATATAATTACTTAGAAAGGTAATTTATAGATGATTACCGGATGTAATTAATTAAATGATAATCAGTAATTTGGGTATAAATATTTGTTATTAATTAAGGGGTTGGTTAAACTTATTAATTAAAGGGTTAATTAATAATTGTGATTAATTAAGATAAATTAAATAATTGAAGGTTAATTGGTTCATTAATCAAGATGGGTTAGTTAATAATAAAGGATTAAATAAATCTGTTAACTAATAAATTTTACTTCTGAATGTTTGGACTTGACTGAACGATTTAATTGTCTGATATTCCTGATATGTGATGCTTTGTGATATATCCTGATTCATGTTGTGAGCTGTAATTATTTATCTGTGGTGTAGTTTATTATCTGTGATATATATCTGTCATCTGTATATGGAAGATAAGCGTTATAATTTATATCGCTTATCAACTATATTTCTATGTTTTAATATTTGATGATTGAATGATGTTGCACTATTGTGTTAAACCCTGAACCACACTTATACACACACAAATATGGATTTCACGAGGAAATCGATTAAGTCACAGATTTTTGAAAATAGTTTTGAATTTGAATTTTTAAATTCAAATGGTTTGAAATAGATTGGGTTTAAAGTGAAAAGCTTTTGAAATGGAATTTCATAGATGAAATTTATTTTGAATAACTCGATAAAATATGAAGTTGAATAATTTGATTTGAACTTAAATTCAAGATTTGAAATTGAATTCTATGATTTAAAACTAGGGATTAAAAATGTTATACCAGTTATATATGGGTTAAACTATTTTAAAAGTATTGATTTGGGATGTGAATAAAATTCAAGGGCGTTAACTCGTGTAAATATAATTGGATTTTTCTGAAACGAAAACTGTTTGTTTTCAAATAATAAAAGCTTTCACATGAGAAATGAACGTTCAATTTGTGTTAAAAAAGAATTTCAAGTTTGAAAATGAAGAAAATTTCCAAGTTATGAAAACGATTTAAAAAGCTATGAGTTGAATCTTTGATTTAAAGATTTAATGAGTTAATCCAATTGGAATGGACATTATTTTAAAGTCTATAAATTAATCTTTGTGAAATAAATCTTTTTTGTAATAAGATTTGAAATGGTAATTGGTTTAAGCCATTCGAAGAAAAGTTTTGGGTTTTAAGTTGTGACATAATTGAAATCCCAATATCCATATGTTTTTGAAATACTGTGCTCACTATTCGGTTTAGCCGGGAGAGGACCTTTGTGTCATATATCCCATTCCGAATATGTGATACGTCGTTATGGATAGCATTTGAAGACGGTGTTGAAGACCGGATATTTTTGAAAGCGAAAGGACAACTCGTCGAATGTCTTTGCATCGACTGGTCCCCGGTATAGAGACTCCATATGTGACGGGCAGTCCGAACGTGATTAGTGAATATCCGGATTGCAAGGACTTCTTTGTAAGTGCCTTCGGTTCTGTTCGAGCCCGGAACAGGCTTGTATGGATTGTATGTGTGACATTACAAATTGAGATATAAAGCAGATTTCTTTCAAATATATTTCTGTTGGCGGCGGAAAATTTATTCTCTTAGCTTAACACCCTTCTCTGAGACGTACGAGCTCAGAGGTTATATAGTTGAAGGTTATCAGCGATATATTCCCAATTTGGTAATGTGACATGCTGAGTGTTGCTGTGAAATGATCATTGTGTTGATCATTTGTGATAGGATCATTTGTTTGATCGTTTATCTTTGTGATCATTTCTATAATCATTTGTTGACCCAAAGCACGGCTTTTGTATAAAGTGTGTCTTTATGGACGTGACTTCGTCGAGCCTCACACCCCGGAATGGTCAAAACAGGAAAGATGCGGCAAGGTTATGAGGGGTAGCTCCCTTTAGGGTATGTGCATTTCCTTCTGGAAAAGGGTGGTATCATGGTATGGAGCCCAGATACTTACTCATGTTGAAACACTTTATTTATGATTGTGTGATGTTGATTAGAGAGCTCTCGGATAAAGGTCCCAAAGGACCGGGGGATGGCATACTCGTGTCAGTTGTTACCCAGTTAGGGGTAACCCGGCCTTGTGTTGGCAGAGATCCGATTAGGTTCTCGGGGACGTCCTTCCAGAGGCGTTCTCATGTGGAAATGGGAAGTTCCTTGGCTTGACCATTCGTTGGAAATCCAAAGAAACAATACGAGCCTTGTACAGTATTAGTTGTAGATCCTGCCATCTAATATGGTAGCTATAGTAGGCATAATATAATGGTACCTATGCTGGCTAAGATTTATATTCTACTTCCGAAATGATTTGTCCTACACTATGCACTAGTAATAATATCAAATGTTTCTTTTTAATGCGTATCAAGCATCTCTGACTATCACAAGAAGAAATCTCCTCCAAGTCTGCGTTTGCATTGTGTGTGTGGCGGGAGGTCTTATGGTAGTCTCATTTTTAAAAAGCATTGCGAATTGGCTTTGAAAATCTTTTGTTGAATTTTTTTAAAGATAAACTGTTTTTTTGTTGCTCACACCAGTCCCACGACTGATCCAGAGTTTATTGTTTTCTTTCCTAAACTCTGGGTGCTCATTATATTTCTACACGAGCAGTCTAGAGAGTTTGGGTTTTTCAGATAGTCGGGTTTAGTAGATTATCTAGAGTTAGTTCAGTCTTTGGACCACACCAGTCTTGCTAAGCTTGGTGCTTGGTTATTGGAAGTTCGAGCTATTGCTGGATTGGTTCTTGGAGATGGAGTTGCAGTTTCGGAGTTCTCTTTTGAAGACTATCTTAGAGTTAGTGGTTCCGCTGCTAGTGTTATCTATTTTTCTTTTCCGCTGCTATTTTATTGTATCATATCTCTGATGTATATTGATATCTATTGAATCATCTGTTGTATCAGATATTGTATCAAAGCTGTATATCAATGTATTATTCTTTTATTCCGCTGTGTTATTTACTTAATGTTGTTATAAGCTCCGGCGAATCGGATTTGAACGGTCGAATCTATGGCATTCGAATACGATTTGAAGTATGGATGTCGATTTTCGAGCGGGCAAAATCCGAGTCGTTACAACAAACCATTCAAGGCAATCAATATCATCCATTCATACATAAGCAATGATATACTTAATCAAATCATCTATAATTAATTTAAAATGAATTAAATTAACTACTTCATCTCTAATTAGATTAAAGTGAATTAAATTAATTACTTCCTCAATAAATCTTTCTTACATAACCATTAATTAATTATGAATCAATTAATCAATCATCATCTCATTATTCATTTCAATTAATCATTCCTGATTAACAATTTTCTAATTATAGTAAGTAATTAGCCTTTAAATTAATTACACAAGTTAATTATTCTTAACCCTTTACAATAATTAACTTTTAATTACTTAATCAATTAATTAACTAAAATTAATTACATTAATCCTTTATTAATTAATTACTTCATTTATTAATTATTCCTTTATCAATCAATTCTAAATTTACATCATTAATTTTATTAATTAATGATTTCTAATTACATTTTTAATTAATCTCTCTATTTAAATTAATTACATTAAGTAATTAATCTTCAATTAAACCACATATATTAATCACCCTTGATTAATAACATCTAGTCATTAACGACCCTTAATTACTTCAATAAATAAATTACTCCTTAATTTATTCTCTAATTAATCCCTTGATTAATTGCTAAGTAATTTAATCCAAATTACTTCCATTATTAAATCATCTTCCACTAACTACATCCAGTAATCATCAATTTAAAACCACATGGATCCAAACTAACGATAGGCCGTGAATCTAAAGTGAAGATGAAGATTCAGAGTACAAGGGTTATCATCGTTAACTCTGAGGGTGATTCCAAAATGAGTGTAACGAGATAATGCCTTTGGTTTCGTTCGAACCTCTAATGAACTTGTATGGGTTGAATGCTTTCAGAATATCGTCAGGTGGACGATGAGCATTCTAAGTGATGTGTTCTAATAAGGTAATCGTAGCCTCAAGCCTCATCAACCAGGAATGGCTAAAACAGGGGAGGTGCAGCAAGGCTAAGTGGGTCATGCCCAAGTTGGACGATATTTACCCCTGTCTAGATGTCCCTTTTATTTCGGCTGTGTGGTGCGGTTGCTGTAACGACCCAGAGTTTTGAACAATTTAAATTGAAAATATTTAATTAATTTCAAATATTTGAATCACTATTTAGCTTGAAAATTCCCAATTCCACTATGAATTTGGCGATTAAATTATAAAATTTAATCTATTGAAAGTTGAATAAAAATTTGAATCTTCAATTTTAAGCTGGTTAAAAATATTTTAAGGCTTGTAAAATTCATATTGATAATACTGAAGATAATAGAAGCTTCAGAATTGAATTTGAAAGTGACTCGATCAGTTTTAAAAATATATCGTTTGAATCGATATTTAAAAATAGCCTTCCGAGGCACAGTCTCAGAATTCGACGAAACTAGTTCCATTGGATCCGTAATATTGAATTATTACCGGATTTCAAATTTCGTATTATTCAGAGTTGTTATGTGAGCATACGGTAAGTAAACGCTTTGAAATTAAATCGAATTCAATTTGAATTTAAAGTTTTATTTAGTCAAATCAGCACATTATCTTTCCACTAATCACGCCTAAAATCACGATGATAGAATCGTGCAAGCCATGCTTATTTTGTACGATGAGGAAAAAATATAATGGACGAAGTCCTTTTTACTCAGGAGATGGCTGAACTAAAATTCACGAAACAAATCTCAAAATTTTAATGGCCGCTGTAAAATTCAAAAAAAAAAAATTATAACAGGTTTCTGTTTTAATATATATATATATAGATAAAAGATATTTGAAGAAAAATAAGGTAAATATACATAAACACATATTTAAACTTTATAGTTCATTTTGAAAATGGATTATGGTGATTGAATTGTAAGTTAACCTATTTAATTATTCTAAAGATGATAAAAGATTTTTTTTTAAGGAAATTTAGTTTTTAAATTTTTAGTTAAATAAATTTGTTAAGGAGAATTAGTTTGAAATTAAATCATTGGATAATTAAAATTACCAAACGATAATTGAATTGTTCGATTATTTCGAATATTAATAAACTGTGTAAATATTTATACAAGGTATAAATCAACAAAAATCGAGTCAAGATGGAAATAGACTGCAAAATTAAAAGCAAAGGTGAGAACTTCTCACTCAAAAAGGGTTTTATTTAAATTTTAAATAGTTAGATTTAAAATTGCTTGATTATGTTGATTGTTTGTTTGGATAATATAGTATTATCTATTATATTGAAATAGACCCTATATGCCGCCTATTAAGCGGATGTTATTTATTAAACCCATATACCACGATATTCCACCTTGAAGTGGAATTGGTATTATATATGTACTTGGAGTTGATTTCCCGCATTATATAGCGGATGAGACCCTATTGCGCCGCATAATAGCGGATAATAATTTATAAATCCTATATACCGCGATATCCTGTCTTGAAACGGGATTTGTATTGTGCTAACATCTATGGATGTAGGGAAACAGGTTGGAGGGATCCAACTGGATTCCTCATCAGTATTTATTTGATTTCAGATATTGTGATATTTGATTGATTATCATATCGATATATGATGTTTGGATGCCATGATTGATTATTTGGTGTTGTTGCATCATCGGATCCACTTTTAAAGTCTAAAGTAACGATTTTGATATTAAAAGGATTTTTAAAGTGATTTTTTGAAAGTATACGTTTTATTAAATTTTAGAATTGATTCATTTTAAATAATTAAAACGTTATAAATTTTTATGTTATAAAAATTATGATTTTTGTGAAATATAATCGAAATGTGATTTTTGAAATAAATAGCTGATAAATTTATAAAATGGTTTAAATTGGGATTTTTGAATTATTATAAACGATTTATATAAAAGATTTATAAAATTAATATTTTATAAGTTAAAGATATTGGAATTATAAAAAGAGCTTTTATAAGTGTTAAAATAAAGTCGTACCTTGTTTTATAAGTAAATAAGAATTTTAGATTTATAAATTAATGATGATATAAAAGAATGGATTTGTGAATAAATAGATTATAAGTAATTTACTTATAAGTTGGATTCGACATGTAAACGAAATATAAATAGAATTGGTTATTAAAGGAGATTTATAAATCGAAGTAGTTATGAAATAGAAATGGAATTTATAAACGTTGTTTTATAAATCCGTAATCAAATAAATTTGATAAGTGAACATAGAAATTATTAAAGGAATTATATCCATGATTTTGGACTGTGGATAATCCTTTAATTAAATATGTGGAAGTGTTGAATTTGGTAAACGATGTATATCCACGATTTTGGACAGTGGATAACCTTCTAAATAAAACGTGTAGAAAATGTTGAATTTGGATTAACGAAGTATATTCACGACTTTGGATAATGAATAATATATGAAGGAAATGTTTTGGGGAAAAATGATATTTTAAATAGAATTAAAACGATTAGAGATGTTTTAAATGTATTAAGTATTGAAAACATAGATTTCAACATTCATTGTTGAAATAGGTGTTTTCAAAGAATTGAAGGAAATGGTGGACTATAACACTGTTGTTATAGTAAATGATTTCCGAAAGGAAATGTCTTATAGAGTATTGGGATCTATATATCTATCTAAAATTTTGAATCCCTATACTGGAGATTTTTGGTCGTCGTAACAATGTTTTACGCAACATTTGTTTGGACTCAAATAAAAGTGTTAAAGAAAATGTTTTCCTTAAGAAATGAAATATGTACTTAATATTAATTTAAGTATATCGACTATTTTCCAAATGTTGAAAATAAATAGATTTGTGAAATACTTATTATTGAATAAGTAGGGAAATGTTTTCCAATATGAAATGAACGTTTTGAGAATTATCTTTTTAATGATAAACTAAAAGTGAATATTTGAAATCGATTTGAAAATCGTATATTCATAGATATTTTGGAAATGTAAATTCAATATGGAATTTATAAATGAAATTGGGAAAATTGGTTTAAAAATAAATATCGATTTATTTTTGAAGTATGGAAATTATATATATATCTTGTAAAGATATTTTTGGAAAATAAATAATTTGGCAAATTATTTGGAATCTGGTGATGTTATGCATACCTACTGATAGTTAAATAACCGACTATCAATATTTACCTTTAAATAGGTATTTGTTGTGGTTGCTTGAATTTGAATGTTACACTTATTTTTTTTAAAATAAGCGCTCACTGTTCGGGTTAGCCGGGAAAGGACCTTCGGGTCGTATAACCCATTCTGAATATGTGATACATCGTAAAGGATAGTATTGATGACCGATGTTGAAGACCGGATATTTATGAAAACGGAAGGATTACCGTCGAATGTTTCTGCATCGGCTGATCCCCGATGAAGAAATTTATTACCCTTTGTGATGGAAAATCCGATCATGATTAGTGAATATTCGGATTACAAGGACTTCTTTGTAAGTGCCTTCGGTTCCGTTCGATCCCAGAACGGACTTGTATGGATGTGTGTCTAACATTACAATTTGAGATGTAAAGCTGGTTTCTATCAAATATGTTCCCGTTGGTGGCGAAGAATTTATTCTCTTAGCTTAACACCCTTAGAGGTTATATAGTTGATGGTTAATGGTGATACATTCCCAAAATTGGTAATGTGGCATACGAAGTGCTGTTGAGCATATGTGATCAAAGCACAGCTCCTGTATAAAGCGTGGCTTTGTGGATGATACTTCGTCAGACCTCACACCTCGAAAATGGTCAAAACAGGAAGGATGCATCAAGGTTATTAAGGGGTAGCCCCTTTAGTGTATGTCATTCCTTCTGGATAGATGTGGTATCATGGTATGGAGCCCAGATATTTAACCTATGTTGTTGCTGCAAATTTATTACTTTGTGGTTGTTGGAAATCGAGGATCCTCGGATATAGATCGGTTACGATCGAGGAATGACATATTCGTGTCAGTAGTTACCTAGTTTGAAAGGTAACCCGACCTTGTGTTGGCAGAGATCCGGTTAGGTTCTCGGGGCGTCTTTCCAGAGGTGTTTCCATGTGGCAATGGGAAGTTCCTTGGCCTGACCATTTGTTGGAAATCCAAAGAAACAATAAGAACCTTGTACGGTTTTAGTTGTAGAACCTTCCATTTAATATGGTAGCTATAGTAGGCATAATATAATGGTACCTATGCTGGCTAAGATTTATATTCTACTTTCGAAAGGTTTTCTACACTATGCACTAATAATAATATCAAAAATGATTTGATTTTACGTAGTAAGCATCTTTGACTATCATAAGGAGAAATCTCCCCCAAGTCTGCGTTTGCATTGTGTGTGTGCAGGGAGGCCTTATGGTAGTCTTATTTTCTAAAAAGCATTGCGAATTAATTTTTAAATTTCTCCTGTTCTTGTTTCAACGATAAATAACTGTTTTAAGTTCTCACACCAATCACATGACTGACCTGGAGTTTATTGTTTCCCTTCCTAAACTCTGGGTGCCCACCAATTTCCACACGGGCAGTCTAGAGTTAAGGTTATCAGGAATTTCTGGAATTCAGAAGTTGCTACAGAAATCTGGAGGCGAGCTGGATGGCATAGCATTTTACTAAGTATATAGTATTTCTTTTCCGCTGTTTGCTGTTGTAAACTCTGATAATGAATATAATGTGATGTAATGTATAAAATATACAGTTCTTTTGTTTTAATGAATATTCATTTATCTATTATATGTTGTTCCGCTTCGAATTGTGAGATTATGGTATTGTTCTGTTGTTTCTTCCTGTTTTCTGTTCTATCTCTTTCTTTCTTCTTCAACCTCTTTCTTTTTCTTAAAACCCTAAGTGCTCGGTTTTCCGGCATTCGATTGCTCGGCAGTTGATACAGTGAACGTATTGATGTCGGTTTTCGTGCGTCGAAGAATCAGGTCCTTATAAAGTGGTATCAGAGCATATGGTTAACCGACAACCATGGCTCTGTTGGGTGCTACTCATTAGAGATAGAGTCAGCAGTACTCTAGAATGAGTTTGAGTGTAATAATAGATATGAGCGCGTATTTATTAGTAAATATGAAATTGTTTTGTATTGTGTTGACTTATCGGTTGATTATTTATAGATTCTAGTCGGTGCAGTCTGGCAAACTGTTTCGATAGGGGTTTCTAAACTCTTAAACAGGGTAAACTGACACAGTATGGTTTTAAAATAGGGTAAATGAAATAATTTTATCCAAAGCTATTTTTGTATAGAAAACAAATCATTTTTCGTAATTATTATAATAGATGGTTGCTTGGTTGTTAGGAAGTGATGATATTGGATTATCATCATTGATATATATATATATATATATATATAGAAATTTAATATGGGATTGAAAAAAAAACAAAGAATTAAGAAATAAAATCCATATACAAATAGAATTTGTGAATATAAATTGTAAAATGTGATTTTTAATTTGGAATAGAACTCCAAAGAATATTTGAAAATAAATTCATTAATGGAATTTCTTTAGATATTATGGAATGTGAACAAGTTAATAACTTATAAAATATTTGAAATTTGATTGGAAATTGAATTTGATTTGTGATAAACAAAGTGAAGTATTGAAATGAAATTAGTAAGCGAAAATAATTGAAGAAATGATAAAGTAAATATGATTTGGAAATGAATTGAAATCAATAATTATAAATGAAAGGTAAATTGAATTCAAATGAAATTGAAATGCAAAAAATTGAAAGAAATTGAATATATATATATAACTTCAATAGTAAATTACAGATGGTATAAGAAGTATATATTGAAAATTTTATAATGGAATGTGCATAATGATCTTTGGAATGTAGAAACTATATATGGTTGTTAAGTAGGATATACAGGTGTATTAAAGGAAATGGAATTGAGATTTTGATTTCAAAGATAAAATTGAATTGCTCGACAAAATGGTATGTATTTCAGTTTCAGTATGAAATTTGGTGATTTTCTTGTCCAGCCGCTTGGCTCTTTGTTTTCTTTTGGGATTTGAGGGCCTGTGGTGCCATTTTGTAGTCGTACCGAGCTAGCCGCGCAAAGGAGACGCTGGCAAAAAATTTCGAAAATTTAGAGTGTTAGAAAAAAAATTTGAAAAAAAATTGGAAGTTTAAAATTTGAATTTAAATTTGAATTGTTAAGAAAACAATGTTGTTTGGAACTTATAAGTGAAGTTGGAAAGCTAGTTGAAATGATAATGAATCTCTAATAAAAAGATTTAGGTTAGTAAGTTGATAAAACTATTTGGATTGTGAAAAATAGTAGATGAGTTAAGGACCATTTCTTCCTCACTTGTAATTTCGAAACGAAATTCTTTTAAGGGGGAAAGATTGTAACGACCCAGAGTTTTGAACAATTTAAATTTGAAAATATTTAATTAATTTTAAATATTTGAATAACTGTTTAGCTTGAAAATTCCCAATTCCACTATGAATTTGGCGATTAAATTATAAAATTTAATCTATTGAAAGTTGAATAAAAATTTGAATCTTCAATTTTAAGCTGGTTAAAAATATTTTAAAGGCTTGTAAAATTCAAATTGATAATACTGAAGATAATAGAAGCTTCAGAATTGAATTTGAAAGTGACTCGATCAGTTTTAAAAATATATCTTTTGAATCGATATTTAAAAATAGCCTTCCGAGGCACAGTCCCGGAATTCGACGAAACGAGTTCCATTGGATCCGTAATATTGAATTATTACTGGATTTCAAATTTTGTATTATTCAGAGTTGTTATGTGGGCATACGGTAAGTAAACTCGTTGAAATTAAATCGAATTCAATTTGAATTTAAAGTTTTATTTAGTCAACATTAGCACATTATCTTTCCATTAATCACGCCTAAAATCACGGCGATAGAATCGTGCAAGCCATGCTTATTTTGTACGATGAGGAAAAAATATAATGGACGAAATCCTTTTCACTCAGGAAAAAAAGAGATGGCTGAACTAAAATTCACGAAACAAATCTCAAAATTTCAATGGCCTTTGTAAAATTCAAAAAAAAATTATAACAGGTTTCTGTTTTAATATATATATATATATATAGATAAAAGATATTTGAAGAAAAATAAGGTAAATATACATAAACACATATTTAAACTTTATAGTTCATTTTGAAAAAGGATTATGGTGATTGAATTGTAAGTTAACCTATTTAATTATTTTAAAGATGATAAAAGATTTTTCTTAAAGGAAATTTAGTTTTTAAAGTTTTAGTTAAATAAATTTGTTAAGGAGAATTAGTTTGAAATTAAATCATTGGATAATTAAAATTACCAAACGATAGTTGAATTGTTCGATTATTTCAAATATTAATAAACTGGTAAATATTTATACAAGGTATAAATCAAGAAAAATCGAGTCAAGATGGAAATGGACTACAAAATTAAAAGCAAATGTGAGAACTTCTCACTCAAAAAGGGTTTTATTTAAATTTTAATAGTTAGATTTAAAATTGCTTGATTATGTTGATTGTTTGTTTGGATAATATAGTATATCTATTATATTGAAATAGACCCTATACGCCGCATATTAAGAGGATGTTATTTATTATACCCATATACCGCGATATTCCACCTTGAAGTGGAATTGGTATTATATATGTTCTTGGAGTTGATTTCCCGCATTATATAGCGGATGAGACCCTATTACGCCGCATAATAGCGGATAATAATTATAAATCCTATATACCGCGATATCCCGTCTTGAAACGGGATTGGTATTGTGCTAACATCTGCGGATGCAGGGAAACAGGTTGGAGGGATCCAACTGGATTCCACACCAGTATTTATTTGATTTCAGATATTGTGATATTTGATTGATTATCATATCGATATATGATGTTTGGATGCCATGATTGATTATTGGGTGATGTTGCATCATCGGATCCACTTTTAAAGTTTAAAGTAACGATTTTAATTTTAAAAGGACTTTTAAAGTGATTTTTTGAAAGTATACGTTTTATTAAATTTTCGAATTGATTCATTTTAAATAATTAAAGCGTTATAAATTTTTATGTTATAAAAATTAGGATTTTTGTGAAATATAATCGAAATGTGATTTTTGAAATAAATAGCTGATAAATTTATAAAATGGTTTAAATTGGGATTTTTGAATTACTATAAATGGTTTATATCAAAGATTTATAAAATTGATATTTTATAAGTAAAAGATATTGGAATTGTAAAACGAGCTTTTATAAGTGTTAAAATAAAGTCGTACCTAGTTTTATAAGTAAATAAGAATTTTAGATTTATAAATTAATGATGATATAAAAGAATGGATTTGTGAATAAATAGATTATAAGTAATTTACTTATAAGTTGGATTCGACATGTAAACGAAATATAAATAGAATTGGTTATTAAAGGAGATTTATAAATCGAAGTAGTTATGAAATAGAAATGGAATTTATAAACGTTGTTTTATAAATCCGTAATCAAATAAATTTGATAAGTGAACATAGAAATTATTAAAGGAATTATATCCATGATTTTGGGCTGTGGAAAATCCTTTAATTAAATATGTGGAAGTGTTGAATTTGGTAAACGATGTATATCCACGATTTTGGCCAGTGGATAACCTTCTAAATAAAACGTGTAGAAAATGTTGAATTTGGATTAACGAAGTATATTCACGACTTTGGATAATGAATAATATATGAAGGAAATGTTTTGGGGAAAATGATATTTTAAATAGAATTAAAACGATTAGAGATGTTTTAAATGTATTAAGTATTGAAAACATAGATTTCAACATTCATTATTGAAATAGGCGTTTTCAAAGAATTGAAGGAAATGGTGGACTATAACACTGTTGTTATAGTAAATGATTTCCGAAGGGAAATGTCTTATACAGTATTGGGATCTATATATCTATCTAAAATTCCGAATCCCCATACTGGAGATTTTGGGTCGTCGTAACAATGTTTTACGCAACATTTGTTTCGACTCGAATAAAAGTGTTAAAGAAAATGTTTTCCTTATGTTGAAAATAAATAGATTTGTGAAATACTTATTATTAAATAAGTAGGGAAATGTTTTCCAATATGATATCTTTTTAAAGATAAATTGAAAGTGAATATTTGAAATCGATTTGAAAACCGTATATTCACAGATATTTTGGAAATGTAAATTCAATATGGAATTTATAAATGAAATTGGGAAAATTGGTTTAAAAATAAATATCGATTTATTTTTGAAGTATGGAAATTATATATATATATCTTGTAAAGATATTTTTGGAAAATAAATAATTTGGAAAATTATTTAGAATCTGGTGATGTTGTGCATACCTATTGATAGTTAAATAATCGACTATCAATATTTACCTTTAAATAGGTATTTGTTGTGGTTGCTTGAATTTGAATGCTAGACTTATTTTTTTTAAAATAAGCGCTCACTATTCGGGTTAGCCGGGAAAGAACCTTGGGGTCGTATAACCCATTTCGAATATGTGATACGTCGTAATGGATAGCATTGATGACCGGTGTTGACGACCGGATATTTATGAGAACGGAAGGATTACCATCGAATGTTTCTACATCAGCTGATCCCCGATGTAGAAATTTATTACCCTTTGTGATGGAAAATCCGGTCTTGATTAGTGAATATCTGGATTGCAAGGACTTCTTTGTAAGTGCCTTCGGTTCCGTTCGATCCCGGAACGGACTTGTATGAATGTGTGTCTGACGTTACAATTTGATATGTAAAGTTGATTTCTATCAAATATGTTCCCGTTGGTGGCGGAGAATTTATTCTCTTAACTTAACACCCTTAGAGGTTATATAGTTGATGGTTACTAGTGATACATTCCCAAAATTGGTAATGTGGCATACGAAGTGTTGTTGAGCATATATGATCAAAGCACAGCTTTTGTATAAAGCGTGGCTTTGTGGACGAGACTTCGTCAGACCTCACACCTCGAAAATGGTCAAAACAGGAAGGATGCAGCAAGGTTATTAGGGGGTAGCGCCCCTTTAGTTTATGTCATTCCTTATGGATAGAGGTGGTATCATAGTATGGAGCCCAGATACTTATCCTATATTGTTGCTGCAAATTTATTACTTTGTGGTTGTCAGAAATCGAGGATCCTCGGATATAGATTGGTTACGATCGGGGAATGACATATTCATGTCAGTAGTTACCTAGTTTGAAAGGTAACCCGGCCTTGTGTTGGAAGAGATCCGGTTAGGTTCTCGGGGCGTCTTTCCAGAGGCGTTTCCATGTGGCAATGGGAAGTTCCTTGGCCTGACCATTTGTTGGAAATCCAAAGAAACAATACGAACCTTGTACGGTTTTAGTTGTAGAACCTGCCATTTAATATGGTAGCTATAGTAGGCATAATATAATGGTACCTATGCTGGCTAAGATTTATATTTTACTTTCGAAATGTTTTCTACACTATGCACTAATAATAATATCAAAAATGATTTGATTTTACGTAGTAAGCATCTTTGACTATCATAAGGAGAAATCTCCCCCAAATCTGCGTTTGCATTGTGTGTGTGCAGGGAGGCCTTATGGTAGTCTCATTTTCTAAAAAGCATTGCGAATCGGTTTTAAATTTCTCCTGTTCTTGTTTCAAAGATAAATAACTGTTTTAAGTTCTCAACTAGTCACATGACTGACCTAGAGTTTATTGTTTCCCTTCCTAAACTCTGGGTGCCCACCAATTTCCACACGGGCAGTCTAGATTTAAGGTTATCAGGAATTTCTGGAATTCAGGAGTTGCTACAGAAATCTAGAGGCGAGATGGATGGCGTAGCATATTACTAAGTATATAGTATTTCTTTTTCGCTGTTTGTTGTTGTAAACTCTGATAATGAATGTAATGTGATGTAATGTATAAAATATACAGTTCTTTTGTTTTAATGAATATTCATTTATCTATTATATGTTGTTCCGCTGCGAATTGTGAGATTCTGATATTATTCTGTTGTTTCTTACTGTTTTCTGTTCTATCTCTTTCTTTCTTCTTCTACCTCTTTCTTTTTCTTAAAACCCTAAGTACTCGGTTTTCCGGCATTCGATTGCTCGGCAGTTGATACAGTGAACGTATTGATGTCAGTTTTCGTGAGTCGAAGAATCGGGTCCTTACAGTTGCTGATCACAACTACAGGGTGGTCTTGTTCGGAACTGTTCAGTAAGGAATGGTTCCGGCTTTGTGTTGCATGGTATTGGGAGTGATCCTCGGTACGGTGATCTAGGCCCCGTACTATGACGGACGGTACCCCAGTAGCCCTGCCATTGTATGGAATCCAAAATCCAATAAGTGTCCTCGGTTTTGATTGTATTACCCACTTTTGTGGCTAGTAGCTGGAATTTAATCATGTAACAATTTCGGTTATTTCTTATTTATTTGAAAACCCTAGAACTATTATAATATCATTGGATTTCCTATCAAATGTTTTAGTTAGCGTAAGGTAAATACTTTTCCATGTTTATGTGTGGGAAGTCTTACGTGATACCTTTAAGGTTTTTCAAAGTTAAGCAACCTTAACCTGTTACTCACACCAGACCCATGTCTGACCAGGAGTTTATTTCTTTTTTTCTTAAACTCTTGGGTACTCAAATTTTTACGAGTAGCCAAGGGATTCAGGATAGCTTTGACGAATTGTGGAGAAGCAATGGAGCGTGATGCTTCTGCGTTGTAGTTATATAGTGTTCCGCTGTGTTGGTATCTCTGAGTGGTTTCTTTGTATTGTATTGAGTTGTAATAACTAGACAGGTGTTTTATAACTGTCTAGTATGTGATGTATTGTCTGTGTAACTCTGGTAGTTGTTGTATACTATGTAATACTTATGTTATTAATATAATTTATTCGTTCCGCTGTTGAGATTCTGATGTTGTTTCTTCTTTCTCTTCTTTCTTTTCTCTTTTCTATCCCTTTCTTTCTTAAAGATGATGCGACTTTCTGGTCGTTGAAAGTCGGAACGTCACAGTTGGTATCAGAGCGTTAGGTTAAGCGAATACCTAGGCTCTGGAGTGGTGTCTATCTTGAGAGAGCGTATTTGTATTTTTAATATATATATATATATATATATATATATATATATATATTATTTTTACCTATATGTTGGGAAACCTGTTCGGGTTTTCCAATATAAGTTATAAGGGTAGATAAGGTAGTGGTGTGTGTAACACAACTACCATTGGTTGGAATTTTAATGTTTGAGGTTGGAAGTGTATTTGTCGAGATTGTAGACCTAACACCGTCTCGGGTGAGCTTTGATTGGTGTAGGGATTTCATCGATCTCTGGAGGAAACCTGTTAAGGTTTGGAGTCCATCTTTGAAGTTGGATGAGTTGAGTTTGGATCTGTCAATTGGGTAGAGCAAGTGAGTGAGGTATCTTGATACCTCAGGAAGTAGTAGCTGCGTGATGAGATGCAGTGATTATGGATGTGTCTGAAGATGTTTCTTTGGAACAAGAGTAAGAAAGTGTGTCTGTTTCGGTGATGGGGCTGAGTCCAACAGGGTGTTTTTGTTTAAGGTCCAAGTTTCTCGAAGAGTTTTTGATTAGGAAGTCTTTGGCATTAGTGTTAGCAGTGCAGCTCGGAGTGTTCTGTGTTGGTAGGAAGTCTTCTGGCTGAGTAGTTTTTTGAGGTGGAGTTCAGAAGCAGCAGGGTGAATCCATTTCTTCGGTGAATTGGCTAGGCCAGTGTAAGCTATTCTGATTGGTAAAGAGAGAGCAGTTTCTTTGGATATTAGGCTGGGTTGATTGCAAAAGTGACTTGCGATAATTGAGTGTTCTCTTGGGCTGTTGGAGATTTTTCGGAAGTCTTCAAGGAAGTCAGAGGTTTGTCCGCACCTGGAGATCGAGTTTTCTTATCGACTAGTATTCCAGGATTGGTACCGGTGGTTCAGCTAATAGAAGGATGGTACCTAGAGATAGAGTTGGTGAAGCAGCTCAAGATTGGTGAAATTTCTGAGTTTTCTTTATGGATCTGTTGAATCATATTTATGGAATGTGTTGTCTAGTCTGTGCTCATTTTCTTCATCAGCATTTTCTTCTACTTCGAATCAGAGTTGTGCAGTGGAGGCAGTTTGGGAGTGCATCTGCTTTTCTTTTCTGGATAAGGAGAAGTAAGTTCAGTCCTTTTTTGTTTGAGGAGTAGAGTTTGTATTCTTGGTTTTGGATTGATCTTGAGGAGATCATGGTGATGGGTCATTTTGGTCCAGTCAGTTTCTAGTGGAATCAGCAAGGGTTGAGCTGATCAGGAAGGATGTAGGCAGCCCAGGATCGTCCGAAGAATTTTGTGGATAAGAGGCGGAGGAATTTGGATTCTGGAGTCGGAGATTTGGTTTTGGTTAAGTTTTCTCCGATCGAAGGAGCTATAAGTTTTGGTAAGTCTGGGAAGCTAGTTCAGAGGTGTTTTGGACTTCTTCTTTGTTTTGGTAAGATAAGTGCTTTGGTTTTCAAGAGTTGAATTGCCAGTTTGGATAACTGGGATTCAGTATGTTTCACGTATCTTTGAGGGGGTACTTGTTTGATATATTTCTGGTTGTAGAACCAGCAGTTCTAGAGGATTTGGTTGTTGAGTCAGACTCGTCTATAGTCTGATATCTGGTTTAGTTTTGTATATTTTGATGAGTGGTATCTCTATAGCTTAGTATTTTTGATTTTTTGGATTTTGTAGAGCGAGTACCCCGATATTTATACCGGAGAAACTCGAGAAAATTCAATCCCGAATTTTTCTAGATAGTTAGATTTGTTTTTATTGTGTGAATTGGTTTCTTTGGTTGTTAGCATATGATTAATATATGCTTGTGATTTAAAATTAAATCTTTAATAAGATTATTAAATTACCTTTGTTTAGAATTTCGGGGACGAAATTCTTTTAAGGGGGAAGGAATGTGATATCCCGGAATTTTTGGTAATATAAATTTAATAATCTATATTTAAAATTAAATTGATTTGATAATTATTGTTAATAAGATTTGAATTGATTAAATAATCTCACTTTAATAAATAATTAATTAGTGAATTTATCTTTTAAAAGCTTGGTTTGAATTTAATAAATAAATCTTATTTTCAAATTCTAATATGCATTTTAGTAATTTGGAAATTTGATTAATATAATATAACTTTTCAAAGCTATTTTATAAATAACTATATGATTTTAAATACATAAAATAAATGTTTAATTATTTAAAAAGGATTTTAGCTTAAAGTTTAAATAAAAATCATAAGATTAATAATAAGATTTGTTTAACATTCTTTTTAAAAATATTGATTAATAAATATGATTTGTAAATTAGATATGAAAGTTTAAAATACAACTAATAAATAAAATATTTATTCATTTAAATAATAAGTAATTTATAACCTCTTTTATAAATTTATTTAAAATGATCAAAAATGTTATTTTCAAATAACAGATATGTGTATTGTTTTTAGTTATAAATATAAATGGTTTTATTTCCTTAAAATTATCTATATATATAACTAAGTATTAAAAACTAATTAATTAAGTTAAAAGCTTTTATTAACACTTAATAATAAATGCTAATTACTCTTAGGACAAGTGTAGTTAAATTATGTAACTAATGTAACAAATGTAAACTAATAATCATCTTAAGATGACAAATGTAAATATTTAGGACAAGTGTCATATTGTATTTTTATTTTTTTCTTTGATTTTTAATAAATCATAAACTTAGTTATATAAACTCATACTTCTTCCATTCTTTTCTTTTTCTCATTTTCATTTCATAGTAAAGAAATATTTCAGCTGAAAACATTTCATTCTAAAGCAATCTTCATTTTAAATTAAAATCAGTAATCAAACTCCTCATATCAAAATGCAAATCATTCCCTGTAACATATTTTCAAAATACAAATTTTCATTTCCTATAAAACCAGTTTTCTCATCAACCTGTAACCAAGTGCAAATCACCCTTCAAAATCATTTCATGTAACCCATTTTCAAAATGCAAAGCTTTTTTAACTGTTCAAGTCTGTGCATTTTATTTCCTTAAACCTGGAATTGTTTCCTGCATTCCTCAAAATTTGGAAATCAAGCTACCAGCATGCATGTAATTTTCAAATCTGGAGCATGCAAGCCTGCATTTTCTTTTAAAATTGGAAGTTGCATGCAAGTTTATAAATCAACATTTCAAGCAACTCAAGCTTTCAGCAAGAAATTCAAGTTTAAAGGTTTTCAATGCTATTTCAATGATATGCCCTGTTCTTCGTCTTCAAATCTGTGAGTAACTCCACTTTAAAATTTAAGTAGGTAAATTGATTGCATGCTTTATAATTTGAAATGAATATATATTATGAATTTGCTGTGAATATTTATATATATGAATATATGTGTGTGCATGCTTGTTTACCTGCTGCATTTCTGTTTTCCTCAATTTCAAGCTTCTGCTTGATTTAAAAAAAAACCATAATCTCTAATTAAATCTTGGTTTGGATTTAAGGCTTAAACAAAATATGTTTATTCCATCATAAACTATAGTTTGAAAATTTTACTTAAGTTAAACAACTCTGTATCATCTCTGAAATTTATAAACAAATGATCAAACATTAAATTTATGAAAATTCAAGTACCTTGATTCGATGATTCAGGGTTATAAATCAAATCATGATTTTTAAAAGAAAGATTACAATTTTTAGTGCTAGAATCAAAGAGCAGTTTTATATTATCTGTATTGTGTATTTTGGGGTATCTCTGTTGATACAAATGATTGGAGGTGTCGAGTTTGCTCCCGGAGGTGGAGGAGTTATCATGGATGATGGGAAAATTATCTGATTATGGTGTATTTCATTTTGGAGATGGTGGTTGTGGTTTGAAGTGTAGAACCCTAGTTTTTATGGGTTTGAGTTTTTTTTTGGTTCGACTTCCTCAGTGGATCGAGTGCATCGAGGACTTAGGTACTGGAAGTTGGTGGGTTGATGAGGACTTCACCGGACTTTCAGAGGCAACGGTGGTCGGAGCTTCAATGGCGAGGCGTTGACAGGTTTTGGATGAAGTGGTTACTGCCTGTTCCAAGTTTTAGTTTTTGAACTCGAATTCAAATTCGAGTTGATTTTGAGCGATCTGATGATCGATGTAAGATGAGGAGTTGCTTGCCGTTGTGAGATGATAGTAGATGTTGATCGGAGGCGATCAAAGTCGATGTGCATGTGCACGGTGCACTTTGTTCTGATGATGCTAGCTGATGGGGTTTGGGTTTGTACTAGGTGTAGCATACTCGAGTGATTCTCGGGTGATTCGAGTGTTTAACTCGAAGCAGATTAGGTTTAGAAACGAAGTCATTAAGACTTTGTCTCGAGAATAAGGTTTGGTTACAGGTTTTATCAACTAAAACATGTTCTGTTTGTAATTTTAAAAATAAAGTTTAAATTTGTAAATCAAAATTTTAAATTAAGTTTTAAACCTGAGTTTGAATCTAAATTCAAGTAGTTTGAACCTTAGATTTAAAATGATTTAAATTTTGAAATTTAAATTTGGTTTTAACAACTTTTAAGTGTTAAAGTATATTTGGTTTGAAATTAAGTTTAAAAGTTTAAATTGTAAAATAGAGAGTCAAAATAAGTTTAAATATAAATTTTAAAATATGGAATTTGGGTTCGAATTTCAGTCTTTAAAACAAAATAAAGTTTTAAATTTAAATTGTTTAACTACTTTAAAAATGGTTAAATAGTTAGAATTTTAAAATGGAGTTTAAAATGTAAGTAAGCTTTAAAGATTTAAGTTAAATCTGGAATCGAGATTAAATCTGTATTTCAGTTTTGAAATTAAAGGAAATTTTTAAATTGGAATTATTTTAAATAACTTGAAATGTTTAAAGTGTTTTTTTTAAAATTGATTTGAATTTAAAAATGAATTGGGTTTTAAATTCTTTTAAAACTTCTTTATAAAATAAATATTTCTTTATCTTGCGAGATAAAAAGGTTTTGAATTGTTTTCAAACTTTGTTTAGATAAATTTGTGTTCGTTTTAAAATCTTAAATTTAAAGTGAAATTTAAAATGAAATTTAGGGTATATTTAAAAGCAAATTGTTTTTAAATTCTTTGATTAAGTAAGAAATGTTTTTCTTAAAGATAAATAGAATTTTAATGATTTGGAATCATTAAATTATTAAGTTAATTTAAATGGGTAATTAATTATTTAATTAATTAATGATATTGATGATTAATTAAGTAATTAAGAGTATTTAAATTAATTAATCAAGGCTTAAGATTAATTAATTAAGGGTAATTATTTGTAATTAAGGGTTATTAATTAGGATATTAATTAATAATTAGAGATTAATTAATCAAGTAATTAAGAATTAATTAAGTTATAGTTAACACTTAATTAATTAAATAATTAGGATTAATTAATGGATTATTAAAGAATTAATTAATTGAAATTAATAATGATAAAAGTAAGTTTAATTACTTAAGAAAAGTAATTAAAGAATTGAGAATTGTTAATGAAGGTCATTAACTTAGATTATTTAACAATTTAATTAATGTGATTAATTTTAATAATTAATTAGGTTAATTAATTTAATGATAATCATTTATGGTGTTGTTTAAGTGTAATTACTTAATAGAAGTAATTAATGAATTAATTACTTAATGTAATTAATTGAGTTTAATGTGATTAGTTTAAGTTAATTAATTAAGTTTAATTGATTTAAACACTGGATGATTGATAATAATTACTTTATGAAATTGATGGAGTATAATTACGTAGTGAAGTAATAAATTGATGATTACTAGATGTAGCTAGTGGAAGATTGTTTAATAATGGAAGTAATTTGGATTAAATTACTTAGTAATTAATCAAGGGATTAATTAGAGAATAAATTAAGGAGTAATTTATTTAATGAAGTAATTAAGGATAGTTAAAAACAATTAATAACATCAAGTAATTAACTACCCTTAATTACTTCATTAAATAAATTACTCCTTAATTTATTCTCTAATTAATCCCTTGATTAATTACTAAGTAATTTAATCCAAATTACTTCAATTATTAAATCATATTCCACTAACTACATCCAGTAATCATCAATTTATTACTTCACTAACTAATTATACTCCATCAATTACATAAAGTAATTATTATCAATCATCCAGTGTTTAAATTAATTAAACTTAATTAATTAACTTAAACTAATCACATTAAACTCAATTAATTACATTAAGTAATTAATTCATTAATTACTTCTATTAAGTAATTACACTTAAACAACTCCATAAATGATTATCATTAAATTAATTAATCTAATTAATTATCAAAATTAATCACATTATTAATTGTTAAATAATCTTAGTTAATGACCTTCATTAACAATTCTCAATTCTTTAATTACTTTTCTTAAGTAATTAAACTTACTTTTATCATTATTAATTTCAAATTAATTAATTCTTTAATAATCCATTAATAATCCTAATTATTTAATTAATTAAGTGTTAACTATAACTTAATTAATTCTTAACTACTTGATTAATTAATCTCTAATTATTAATTAATATCCTAATTAATAACCCTTATTACAAATTAATTACCCTTAATTAATTAATCTTAAGCCTTAATTAATTAATTTAAATACTCTTAATTACTTAATTAATCATCCATATCATTAATTAATTAAATAATTAATTACCCATTTAAATTAACTTTATATTTTAATGAATCCAAATCATCAAAATTCTATTTATCTTTAAGAAAAACATTTCTTACTTAATCAAAGCATTTAAAAACAATTTGCTTTTAAATTTACCTTAAATTTCATTTTAAATTTCATTTTAAATTTAAGATTTTAAAATGAATACAAATTTATCTAAACAAAGTTCAAAAACAATTCAAAACCTTTTTATCTCACAAGGTAAGAAATATTCATTTTATAAAGAAGTTTTAAAAGAATTCAAAGCTCAATTCATTTTTAAATTCAAATCAATTTTAAAAAAACACTTTAAACATTCTAGTTATTTAAAACAATTCCAATTTAAAATTTTCTTTTAATTTTAAAACTGAAATACAGATTTAATCTTGATTCCCGATTTGACTTAAATCTTTAAAGCTTACTTACATTTTAGACTCCATTTTAAAATTCTAACTATTTAACCATTTTTAAAGTAGTTAAATAATTTAAATTTAAAACTTTTTTAAAAAAAAACTGAAATTCAAACCCAAATTCTAGATTTTAAAACTTATATTTAAACTTATTTTAACTCTCTATTTTACAATTTAAACTTTTCAACTCAATTTCAAACCAAAAATACTTTAACACTTAAAAGTTGTTACAACCAAATTTAAATTTCAAAATTCAAATAATTTCAAATCTAAGGTTCAAACCACTTGAATTCAGATTCAAACTTTGTTTTAAAACTTAATTTAAAGTTTTGATTCACAAATTTAAACTTTATTTTTAAAATTACAAACAGAACAGGTTTTAGTTGATAAAACCTATAACCAAACCTTATTCTCGAGACAAAGCCTTAATGACTTCGAGTCTAAACCTAATCTGCTTCGAGTTAAACACTCGAATCACCCGAGAATCACTCGAGTATGCTACACTTACTTCAAACCCAAACTCCATCAGCTAACATCATCAGAACAAAGTGCACCGTGCACATGCACGGTGACTTTGATCGCCTCCGATCAACATCTACCATCATCTCACAACGGCAAGCAACTCCTCATCTTACATCGATCATCAGATTGCTCAAAATCAACTCGAATTTGAATTCGAGTTCAAAAACCAAAACCTGGAACAGGCAGTAACCACTTCATCCAAAACCTGTCAATGCCTCACCATTGAAGCTCCGACCACCGTTGCCTCTGAAACTCCGGCGAAGTCCTCGTCAACCCACCAACTTCCAATACCCATGTCCTCGATGCACTCGATCCACTGAGGAAGTCTGACCAAAACAAAAACTCAAACCCATAAAAACTAGGGTTCCACACTTCAAATCACAACCACCATCTCCAAAATGAAATACACCATAATCAGATAATTTTCCCATCATCCATGATTACTCCTCCACCTCCAAGAGCAAACTCGACACCTCCAATCATTTGTATCAACAGAGATACCCCAAAATACACAATACAGATAATATAGAACTGCTCTTTGATTCAAGCACTAAAAATTGTAATCTTTCTTTTAAAAATCATGATTTTGTATGATGATTTGATTTATAACCCTGAAACATCGAATCATGGTACTTGAATTTTCATAAATTTAACGTTTGATCATCTGTTTATAAATTTCAGAGATGATACAGAGTTGTTTAACTTAAGTAAAATTTTCAAACTATAGTTTATGATGAAATAAACATATTTTTTTTAAGCCTTAAATCCAAACCAAGATTTAATCAAGAGATTATGGTTTAAAAAAGAAATCAAACAGAAGCTTGAAATTGAGGAAACGGAAATGTAACAGGTAAATAAGCATGCACACACATATATATATTCATATATATAAATATTCACAGCAAATTTCATAACATATATTCATTTCAAATTAGAAAGCATGCAATCAATTTACCTACTTAAAATTTTAAAAGTGGAGTTACTTACAGATTTGAAGATGAAGAACAGGGCATATCATTGAAACAGCATTGAAAACCTTTAAACTTGAATTGCTTGCTGAAAGCTTGAGTTTCTTGAAATGTTGATTTGTAAACTGGCATGCAACTTCCAGTTTTAAAAGAAAATGCAAGCTTGCATGCTCCGGATTTGAAAATTACTTGCAACTGGTAGCTTGATTTCTAGATTTTGAGGAATGCAGGAAACAAATCCAGGTTGAAGAAAAATAAAATGCACAAACTTGAACAGTTGAAAATGCTTTGTATTTTGAAAATGAGTTACAGGAAATGATTTTGAAGATTGATTTGCACTTGGTTACAGGTTGATGATAAAACTGGTTTTAGAGCAAATGAAAATTTGTATTTTGAAAATGTGTTACAGGGAATGATTTGCATTTTGATATGAGGAGTTCGATTGCTGATTTTCATTTAAAATGAAGATTGCTTTAGAGTGAAATGTTTTAAGCTGAAAGATTTCTTTACTATGAAATGAAAATGAGAAAAAGAAAAGAATGAAAGAAGTATGAGTTTATATGACTATTATTAAAAATCAAAGAAAAATATAAAAATACAATATGACACTTGTCCTAAATATTTACATTTGTCATCTTAAGATGATTATTAGTTTACATTTGTTACATTAGTTACATAATTTAACTAAACTTGTCCTAAGAGTAATTAGTATTTATTATTGAGTATTAATAAAAGCTTTTAACTTAATTAGTTAGTTTTTAATACTTAGTTATATATATAGATAATTTTAAGGAAATAAAACCATTTATATTTATAACTAAAAATATACACATATCTATGATTTGAAAATAACATTTTTGATCATTTTAAATAAATTTATAAAAGAGGTTATAAATCACTTATTATTTAAATAAATAAATGTTTCATTTATTAGTTGTATATTAAACTTTCATATCTAATTTACAAATCATATTTATTAATCAATATTTTTAAAAAGAATGTTAAACAAATCTTATTATTAATCTTAATTAAACTTTAAGCTAAAATCCTTTTTAAATAATTAAATATTTATTATGTATTTAAAATCATATAGTTATTTATAAAATAGCTCTGAAAAGTTATATTAGATTAATCAAATTTCCAACTAAAATGTATATTAGAATTTGAAAACAAGATTTATTTATTAAATTCAAACCAAGCTTTTAAAAGATAAATTCACTAATTAATGATTTATTAAAGTGAGATTATTAAATCGAATCAAATCTTATTAACAATAATTATCAAATCAATTTAATTTTAAATATAGATTATTAAATTTATATTGCCAAAAATTCTGGGATATCACACTTTTCGTCCCCGAAAAGGAAAAGGAAGGGAAAATTAAGAATCAATATATCTTACTTAAAATATTAAATTTATAAACAAATAATTTACAAAATTAATTAATTTAGATAAAATATACCAATTTATAACCGTTACATCTTTTTATACTCAAATTAACGAGGTTTGGAAAACATTTCAAAAATATTTTCTAAGTCCAAAATTTACGAAAAATTTCGGCAGAGTCTCCTTTGTACGGAGAGGCTTGGGAGAAAATATAATATCAAATATAATGAAATATCACATATAATTTTCCAAAATAATATATCCCAACATGAGCAAAACAATATAATAATGTTATAAAACGTAATCCGAGAACGTACCTATTTGTCGGGCAATTTATATTTATTTTATGAAACCAAAAGCAGTTGCAATTGCTTCCATAACTTGTGTTTCACTTATATAATCTAAAAAGAGTTAATAATTATATAAAATTAAATATTTAACGTTATTTCAAACAATTCAATATAAAACACAATCATTGCAACCACAACATACAATCATCATACAAAATCAACGAAATTCAAATATCCATCCATTTTAAACAAAACTAATAGTTGTTTGGGTTTGAAAACTTTAAATTGTACGTAATGAAAAATAAACTATTAAGTGCACCATTTACTCAACAGTCTTAGATGAAACTAAATAGATTATTCACTCATCCAAATAATTATAAAATATCCTTGCCCAATAACCATAAACTAAACAAGCAACAATTTTTAACAATGGATCATGTTAATTTATATTAAACTCATTTTCATACATTTGTTATTTGATTTCCTTTTCATTCATATAGTAATTTATATTTTCAATTTACATTTTATTTCTTACAGTTTCATTTAATTTTATTCATTTCTTACAAACTCTCATTTTCATTTATTCATACCTGACAGTTTCTTTTTATTGCATTGTATTCATTTATTCACTACTTAATTTCATTTATTTACTTTAGTTATAAATAGTTTCAACATTAGCTTAAGTTCAAATTCTTTACTTACATTGCTCATTTCTCATTTCATCTAATTAGTAACATTGAAATTTTGACTCAAATTTATAACTACTTTCGTGTCAAATTTCTTATTTATAAAGTAAATTTTATTGAACATTTTCATTATTTAAGTATTACTTGTACAATATCTATTACATTTTCTTAATAACATTCCAACTTTTTACATATTTTTAAGAATGCAATTGTATAATATATATGCTTTTTAAGAATGCAATTGAAAATTATACAAGTAAATCTTATTTCTTTTATAACCTAGCATTTAATCTCTTATTTTAATTAGAGGTTCCAATTATTAATTAGTTACATTCCATTCCACTACAATAATTGAAACTATTAATCAACGGAAACTTAAGAAATAAATACCGGTTTAAATTTCAAATCATTTTAAAATAACAGATAAATATATATACTTACAAATTATATATCCAATTATATTTAAAACAATTTAAAATTTATATTTTTTTATCAAAATAAATCTGTAGTAAAACTACTACAGTGGTCTTCCCACTTAGAAACTTGAAAATAAATGTCGATAATGCGTGCACTCATCATCGAAATTATTTTCCAGCAACAGAGAGGGGAGTACAGAACTTATTTCTTTTCAAAATTTCTTTAAAACAATTCTTTCAAATTATATTGTAATATTTATATTAGAAAATACTTCTAAATAATATTGTTATTATATTTCAAAATCCTTTGAAAGAGATTTTCAAAAATCCTGGAACTTAGGTCCTAAATTTCCAATTTCATTTATTTTATTTTCAATCTCATTTCAACTATTATTTATAAATTTCATTACCTAATAACCAATATATTGCAGCCAAATATATATCTTATTTATAGAATTTTAATTTATATATATAGAAAATATAATGGCAAAATTATTTCATTCACCAATATTCAAAACAAATACTGCGTTGGTCTGTCCTATTAAGTGTTTAGAAATCCATAGCGTCCCATGCACCAACCATAATTTATAAATACAAAACGGAACAAATTAATACAATATTAAAACCTTTTATAACACTAACAAATATGCTCTCTCATATGTATACACTCAATGACTCATCATAGGGTATCATTACCTTATTAATAAAGAGTTAGACCGCGCAAAGCTAAGGTTTATCGCTAAACCTCGCTCTGATACCATGTAACGTCCCACCTTTTTGTACGTTTAAAATCGACGATAAACCACACACGTCAGGCTGAAACCATGCAAAAGGGCGGATTGTTATGGGGTAAATAAGAAAAGTAAAGAAAGAAATAAAACAAAACAGAATCTCACAGCAGAACGATAAAATATAATAATCAAATAAACAGTTCATGAAGCTGTTTACAAAATATTTGATTTTATTTATACAATACATATTAGAGTTACACATACCAAAGAATAATAACTAATGTAGCGGAACAGTATGAATGTAGTGGAAAAATATAAATAATAACAATAAATCTTCATCTTCGTCCTCTGGAATACGGTCTTCCAAATCCTGAAATGCTCGGGTTAACCCGAGCGAATTGAAAAGACAAAACACTCGAGTTATAACTAAAAGATCTTAAGTAAGTTAAATCAACTGTAACAATATGAGTGGAATGGCGTCAGAGATGTTTACGGGATTTGACATCTCCTATCCAGTGTCTAACATGAGTGCAGTAACTTAAGAGATGCTCGGAATCCATATCTCCTAAGGATCCGTTAAATTATTTACTATGTAGTAATATTTCGCTATTATAATAATGTCTAATAGTAAAATAAACTTACTTTTAAATAGCATTAAGGGGTTACCCATATAGCCCTTAACACGTAATAGTGCCTATACTCTATACAGTACCATGATACCTCCTGATCGGAAGGCTACCAGAGGATACTCCATACGTACGACGCAAATCAAACTCGTATAAGGCACGCTAGGGTAGGTGACACGACACAACTAGGCAATGCCAGGGTAGATATACCAATTACGCTTCCAGGTCGGTAGTAACTCCCAGCGCACAGCTACCGCCCACCTCGAGCCACACCCCAAATCAAAAACAAAAGTGGCCACCGATCCAAAAATCAAAGTATAATATCGAAGGGATGTGTCCGATAAAAGATTCTACCTTCTTAGCCCGTCAATCGCTCCTGTTTTAGCCACCTTATGCCAACTCACGGGAGACGGGTCCACGTATTTACCTCAAAGGAAACGCCGCCACCATCCTACTTCATTCAGGAATCTCCACCGCGTACACGGTTGTTAAAGTGGTTTTCGGAGTTAGCAGAGAGTATGACAACTTCCGATCCCGGTCTCTTTAACAACCAAAGGTTATTATAACACAGCGGTCATTTCAAAATAATTATACTTCAAACCAGAATATAATATCAATTTCAAAACCATATAAATACTATAACATTTCCGTTTCAAAACCAATCAATATGATATCATTTTATTAAAACCCAAATCAATATAATATCATTTTTATTTCGAATATATCCTTTCCAAAACCATAGCACTTTAAAAATTATAATATTTCAAAACCAAACACTTGAAATATAACCTTTCTAAACATAATACTTCGAATTTTATAGCTTCAAAACAATAACTTCCAAAACTTAAAGGGTTTGGATATTCAAACAGTATATAAAATAAAATAGTTTGATTTTAAAATTAATTTATAAAGTAAAATAATTTTCTCGAATTTACAATTTTATTCACTTTAAATTGAATCTCAGTTCAAAATTTTCAACTCACTTCCAGTTTCAATAAACCATTTCAATTTCATTATATTTCAAACTTTGAGCATTAAACAAATTTCAAAACTAAGGTTGGAAATTACGATTCAACAATTCAATGTTCTATTATTTAGTCTTGAAATATTTGTATAATAAATCCATTATAATTTAAATAAAATTCAAATTACAAATAACTAAATATTTCCTTCAATTTATTCAAACTTGACATATTCATTTATATAACCTTAAACAAAAATCAAGTTAAAATCATATTATTTAAAATCTCAAATTCAATGAGTCCCAAATCGATTTTTATTAAATAAAAATTCTCAATTAAATACAATTCCAGATATATTTCCAATTTATCATTCAACCTTAATTTATTGAAATCATTATAAATTCTATATTAAAATATAATTTAAATAAATACTTAACCATATTATATTTTAAATAGAATCACTTTGTTATTAACTTATTTATAACAACAAATTTACACATAATTAAAAGTCAATAATAAACTAACATTTATATAGTATCTAAATCAATATTGACGTAAAACCATATATTTCTTTACAAAACCATAGAAAATCATTTCAAAATATTTTTACATATAGACCACGGTGTTTGTATATAATTTTCTACCCTACGGTCAAGTGATATGGATATTCATCATTTTAATCCGTAATTTAAAATAAAAATACGGTTATATATCTTTTCAAACTGCAATCCCGAATGAAATAAAAATGCATAACAACTTGTCGTTTATAATAATATATAATACAACATCCATTCATCTAATATCAATCATCAACCATTTATCACAATCATCATCCAATTCAAACAATAATATCAATATAGAACAGATAATAAATAACAGGTAATTACTGGCAGTTTATATTCAAAAATAAATTAATTTGACCGACAGTATGTATGCAATAATAAATTGAATAACAATTTAATTCGATAAATTAAATTTAACTGGAATGATGATAAAAATATACCAAACAGCAATAAATAAATTTCTAATCACATCAGAAATTAATTTAACACATATAAGAAATTTCAGAAGTTGTGGGTGGGTTAAAACACTCACCTTTTGAATTTAAATCCAATTTAAATCCAAAATTTGAACAGTCTCAGAATCCGTCCAACCAGCGCCAAAATGTCCGGAATTCCAATACGAACCTAGCGGAGAAAACTGCGCGTGAATTCGACCCGGTATGCAAAAGATATAGCGATCAGAACGAATGAAATTTAAATTTAATTAAAATAAACAAAGTAAATAGAATTGTACGTCACCTCCTTTAACCGTTCCAAACCTTAGCGCCAAAATTCTAAACCGCTGCTAGTCGTCACCGAATTTTAGCGGCCACTCCGATCAATTACGACCCGATCTGACCACGCTTCCACCATCGCCGACCTCAGCCGCCCCCTCCAGTATAGCCGCGTCGACCTCCGGCCCTGCTAACCCCCTTATCGCTGTCGTACAACACAGCCCACGCCTGGTGATTCCGATCGCCATCTTCATGAAGTAAACCGTTGGATCGGCTTGCTTCATCCTCCTCTACACTCCTATCCCCTCCGATCGACGCCTTGTTGAAGATCCACCATCAAATAGGAATTTTAGAAATGGACGGCCGAAAGAAATCTAGCAAATTTCAGCCACCCAGAAACCCAGATTGAGGAACGAATCCCAAAATTGAGATGCGCTCTTCGAAAGCTTTCCGACGATATAAAATATGATATATTCTAAATAGTCTGAAATTTTGATTTGGTTTTTGAATTGCAATTGGATCTAGAAGTAGGAATTTATTTGTCTGCCATTAAGGAGTAGATATAGTTAATTGTACATATAGAAAATGACGAATAGAGGTAGGCTAGGGTTTATAACAGGGTATTTATAGACAAAGCTGAAATAGAATGGATCGGATCGATTGGATATACGCGTTGAACGATAAAATAGCCCGAAAAAGCCCGTTCTGACTCCGGGACGAAATTGGGTCAACCCATATATCAAAATAGATGTTTTAAAATATTCTACACATAATGGAACAGGCTTCATGTCCAAATTCCATTATATGAAGAAGTTATACCAAAAATCAAGTTATTTCAAATCGATTTCAATTGATTTCAATTTCATTGATTTCAAGGCGTTTCGAGTCCGTACCATCCAACGACAAGCCCGATCACTACGAAACTTGAAACCCTACAATAATTTACCGTTACAGATCCGATGAAACTGGTTTCTTCGAAATCTGAGTCAGTGGCTAAAATGGCTATATTTTACATTAATTAAATTAATTAATAAATCAAAAAAAAATTATTTCAATTCTATAGTTGACAATTTTTATTACTTTTATATTTCTTAATCATTTACAATGATCTAAAGAAATCTAAATGTCAATTTATAGTTGATTAATTTATCAATTTCAGTGTTAGACTCAATTCATTAAATTCAGAAATTATAAATAAATTTTCAATAATCCCATTTAATTAAATAAATTTATGATTATTCCATTCATTATTGTCAAACAGATGGATTTAACATTGGATTCAAAATTATTACATTAGTATTCTCACATTCCATCTTAATTTCAAATAATGTAATATTTAGATAGTTTAATTTTGTTTAATTGCAATTAATCCAATTATTAAATTTAGATTTCAAATTTATTGATAAAACTTTATTTCCATTCCTTTCATTCAACCAACTGTCATATTATAAATAAAATTGACATTATTTCCAATTATTTCCTTAATTCATACTAACATAACTTTTAATTTAGATTTATTGCAATTGATTACAAGTTAAAATTTAATGTACTAAATAAATGGTTAATTTATACTAATCGTTACCATTAACGTTTAGTTTCACTTATAAGCTATTATTAACAAACAAATGTTGCAATTGATTTAGATCTAATTCAATACATTAAATGAATGGGTAAACAATTAAAATTTTGCACTATTGCCCAATTTACTCACATTCATACTTAATTATCAACTAACAATTATTATAATTACTTATCTAGCATTGATTCTATCAAATTGCAATTTATTACGTATTATTTCACCAATTACTATAACTTTTGAATGTATTCCCCAATTCCCTAATTTCAATCAATTATAACCTTACAATTTGTTTCAATTAATAGGTATTGCACTAAATTAGTTACTTATCAACTTGCATAAACCTTATTACATTAATTTACATTCAGTTACTATTAATCAATATATTATTCCATTGGTTGATTCAATACTCTTACTCTTATTCATACTTCTATAAGCTTTCGTTTCCAAACAATATTTTAATTACTTACAGGACATTGATTTTATTCAATTACTATTTATTATTATTAATTCCTTAATCAATTCACTATTTACCTTTGTTTTCTTATATTCAATTCTTAGCCTAGTATAACAATTTACATTACTTCAATTAATCCAAAATTTCATTTCAATTGT
This sequence comes from Allium cepa, assembly GCA_030765085.1. Lineage (NCBI taxonomy): Eukaryota > Viridiplantae > Streptophyta > Magnoliopsida > Asparagales > Amaryllidaceae > Allium > Allium cepa. The sequence goes on from CM060946.1 coordinate 179,989,424, forward strand.
TAATACTTAGCATTAATTTCCAAGGTTGCATTTCATTTTCAACATTTGCTTCATTATAAATTATAAAAAAAATTATTTCTTTCTAAATTTAATTACAAAGATCTAATTAAATTAACCAATTTATTTATCAAAATTTACGGGTTGTTACACTTGATGAATCTCCTGTGTTACCCAACACCTCGCCCGGCTACAAGGCGACAGTTGAAGACATCATCGTTAGCACAAGATAAGATTCTTACCAAGAAGAGTTTGATGATATACGGATTTGATGCAATCGACGTGTTTTGGCATTTATGTGCGGTGCGGTAGGTACGGTTCGACACGCGTTGCTTGGTCCAAGTCACTCAACACGCCTTGTTCGGTCCAAGTCACTCGACACGCGTCGCTCATTCCAGATCGCTCGGCATACGTCGATCGATCAGTTGAGTCATCGTCGCCTGGCATGTACCGCTCATCGAAGGGAAGTGAAGTCATACATGGCTCGGTCAGATTGGAGCGGAACGTGTGGCTCGATTGACGACGCAAGTTACGTGTGAAGGCCGACACTACTTTACTTCGAGGTCCACTACGAGCTGCCCTGAGTACTTTAAGAGATCGCTTCGAGTCAGTTAACCAAATGACCATCGTTGGGCCATCCTGGGTCGGCATTTTCCAATAGGAGTATATAGCTCGGCATGCCTGGTTCGGTCAACTTAGGGTTCGCATATATAGGCCAATGCACTTTGCTCCTTGGCCTGAGAAGAAAGTCCAGCCTATCTTTATCTATAAATAGAAGGGCATGGTTGCAGTGAAAAGGGACCCTTTTTCCAAGAACACTGGGGAGAACCTGCCATTTTGGATACTCTCCTCTTTTTAATTCAAACTTGTATTCAAGTGATTGGTTTATGGAAAATATTTGTATTCAAGTGATTGAGAAAGTAATAAAGATTATATTCAAAGTGGATGTAGGCAATTACGCTGAACCATTATAAATCTGGTGTTCTCATCTGTGTTGTTCTTTTTGCATTGAATTACACTATTTTTTTGTTCTAATTTACTTTCTTCATTAATCTCTCTACATAAATCTTTCTTTGGGTGTTAGTGACCAATTTTGATCTAACATTTTGGCACTTTCATTGAGAATTGAATTCTCGGCTTGATTGGATCTCATTGTCTATTTGTGGATTTCCATATTCGCGAGAAAGATCTAGTTTTTTACTAGAGAACTTCCTATTCTACTCAGATTTGAAAGAAATCTAAAGGAAGCTGATAGCCGTAGTGAGAGAAACTAAGTCTACCGGCCCTTTTTTGGAAGGTTTGATTATGCTAATTTTCTTGTTTAGAGTTAATTAAGTGTTCATGTTCATGTGAAAGGATTGGATTCACTAATGTACGCAAGATTTGGGGATTGGACATTGAAGTTTGCACTCAAGTAGAATGAAGGCCAACCCTCCTCTGAAGGTAATTCAGTCGATCACTCCAGAAAAGGCCTATGCCGACTGCTACAGAAAAGACATATGCCGACTGCCCTAGCAAAGGCATATGCCGACCGCTCTAGAAAAACTCTATGCCAAACGCTCTAGAAAAGGTGCACGCCAAGCCATTCCAGGCCGAGCCACTTCAGGCCGAGCCACCGTGGTCGATCCACCTTGGCCGATCTACCTTGGCCGACCTACCTCGACCGATCCACCTTGGCCGAACTTCCCCAGGTCGAGCCATTCCAGGCCGAGCCACTCCAGGCCGGGCCACTCCTTGGCCGAGCCACTCCAGGCCGAGCCACCCTAGCCGATCAACCTCGGCTGAATCACCTTGACCGATCCACCTTGGCCGAACCACTCCAGGTCGAGCCACTCCTTGGTCGAGCCACTCTAGGTCGAGCTACTCCAGGCCGAGCCACTCCAAGCAGAGCCACCTTGGTTGATCCACCTTGGTTGACCCACCTTGACCAGCCCACCTTGGCCAATCCACCTTGGCCAAACCGCCTTAGCCGAGCCATGCTTGGCCAATCTAAACTTAAGTTACACCGGTCTCTTATACGACCCTTATTTTCAAAAAAAAAAGTATTTTTAGGTAGTGAATTCAAAACTCAACTTAATAAAGGAACATTCTATCTACTTTCCTTACACACTATGATCGACCAAGATATAAAGGATCTAGCGGCAGCTTTTGAATGGCAATAAGGGAACGGACAAGCATCCACTGCCCAAACGATACTCCCAAAAGTTGGAGAACATAAATGATATGACTCCAGAAAAACGCCAAGATGACTCTAGGACATTGCATTTCAAATTTAATGACCCCAAGCAGACCAATGTTTGGCTCTAAGCAATTTATTCCAAATCTAACAAGGATATCATACTGATCGCATTTGAGGAGAGTCGACTTCCAGATATATTTTGGCAGCTAGTTAGCTGGAAAGCCTCCTACGACCATGGATTGTTTCTATTACGAAATGAATCAGAACCAAAGTGAGAAGGAGTGGAGCAGACTAGGAGAAATAACACTACAGGCCCGTTGGCTAAGGACACTAATTCCAGTAGACAAAATAAGATCTCAAAATTAAATTCATATGCTCTTTGAAAGATTCGATCGATAGCCTCTATTTGGAGGCTCGCGACTCAAAGTGGTAATGAAAACCAACCTTGAGAGAGTCCATCGAAGTCGAAAGGAAATTAGGGGGATGTTGTATATTCCAAGATGCACACTGATCCTAACACTGGCGATTACAAACACCTCCGAGGTGTCATCGGAAAGCAGAATCAGAAAGAAAAACTTCAATAGTACTGCAAGCCTTGTAGAATGGCGAGCCAGGACCTTCGGATGCCCATCAATAAAGAGCTCCAATTATCAATTGGACCGTTCGTAGTCGACATCCCGTTAGAAGGGGCTAGGGGTAGAGTTGAATAGCGAGCACACGATACTGCCCCCTTATCAATGAGATTTATACCAATCTTCTTTGGATTATTTTAATTTCAATTATACTTTTAATTATGACCGGCTTGAACTAAATTTCTTTTAAAACCATGCAGGTGTCCAAGTATTCAAATTTGGTCGCCAACCAATCCACGCAGACCATGATCGGACCTGGTGAGTTTCATCAATACGAGCATGATTCGACCTATCCCCATCAACCATGTGCCTTCGATTTAGGGCTATGGACTAGAGATTGAAAAGCTCGTCATAATCAGAGCCCAATACAAAGCGAACATGACATATCCTCCATTCGTCGACCTCCGCATTTGACTTGAAGACGTAACCAAGGCTTGGATGAATATGGCCCAATCATCCACTCAAATCGAGTCATAAAACAAAGTTCGACAACATACATATGCCTCTCTTGAAGCTCAGTAATGTCGGGATCTACATAGAGTGGACGTGATTTGATCATCTACACATCAAATCCTACCATGAACACGAAAAGTTGTTCGAAAGCCCGACTTAGAGTAGCGGTAATGAACTACATACTCGTCAACCATCGCTCTCAATACATGGACATGACTGCACTTTGAAACATATGCAACTTACTTTGTCTACTCAATAATCCATTATCCTTATTTTCCAGAAAGAGATACAAAGCAAATTTTGCGAGGCTTGATTATCCAAGCCAGCATGGATGTGATCCATCCATCTGTCATATACCTCCTTCCTTGACTTGATTGGAAGTGCTATAATCACCGAGCGGATGCAAATCGACGTCCATTTTTCAAGTTTCGTCCTTCATGCTGGGGGCAGAGTCCCATTCCATTGGCAAAAGTGGTTCGATCATCCATTCGATAACATTAGCCTCGATATGGTAAATGAAATACAAAATAAATGGGTGGAACTACGACTGCTCTCAACAAAAATCTCTAAGTCCCTGTAGCGGACTAGAGTACTCTGAGTCCCCAGAGCACGAACTAGATTATAAACAACTTAAAAATCTTTAAGTCCCCAGAGTGTGGACTAGAGTAATTTGAGGCCCCAGAGTGTGGACTAGAGTATAAACGATTTAAAAATCTCTAAGTCCCTATAGTGCGGACTAGAGTACTCTGAGTCCCCAGAGCATGGACTAGAGTATAAACAACTTAAAAATCTCTAAGTCCCCAGAGTGCGGACTAGAGTACTCTGAGTCCCCAGAGTGCGGAATAGAGTATAAATGACTTAAAAATTTCTAAGTCCCCAGAGTGCGGACTAGAGTACTTGGAGTCCCCAGGGTGCGGAATAGAGTATAAATGACTTTAAAATCTCTAAGTTCCCACAGCGCTAACTAGAGTACTCTGAGTCCCCGGAGTGCGGACTAGAGTATAAATGACTTGAGAAAAATCTATTAGTCCCTAAAGCGGACTAGAGTACTCTGAGTCCCCAGAGTGCGGACTAGATTATAAACGAGTTGAGGAAAATCTCTAAGTCCTGCGGACTAGAGTACTCTAAGTCCCCAGAGCGCAGACTAGAGTATAAATGATTTGAGAAAAATCTCTAAGTTCCTGAAACGGACTAGAGTACTCTGAGTCCCCAGAGCATGGAGTGGAGTATAAACGAATTGATGAAAATCTCTACATCCCAAACTATGGACTAAAGCATAAACCGTTCAACAAATCTCCAAGTCCCCGAAGCATGTACCGAAGCATGAACACGTATTGGACGGGAGTCGACCGGGGGGAGAATAACACTAAGTCACCAGAATGTAGAGTGGTTTATAAACATCAATAAATAGACGAGTGGATTTCGACCGTTCTCTATTCTGCAAACTCCAGACTAAAACCGACAGAAGGAGTACTAACTCGCTAAGGATGGAGTTCGGCCATCCGATTAGTGGCCTGGCCAAATCGATGCTGGGAGCAGGAGTACAAATCACTAAAAGCTGAGTACGATAGCTTATTATGGCTCTAGCTTGAAGTTCTTTACAACATAAGGCAACGACTACAGGGAGGCCTCGATACAGAACTAATCGAAATGGCTTCCAAAGCTACGGGCGACCAACTATATCATATCTCAGATCGAGGGTCAACATCGATCCACACTAAGCACATACGAATGTGACTCGGATGTTCCTTGAAAAATGATTACCTCTAGAGTATGGAAAGGAGAGTAAACGACGAATACTTGGTCATAAATTCTCCAGCACCCTCCTTCGATCTGTCAGGAGCAATGTAAAACTGGATGAGTATGACCCAACTGCATTTACCAACCTTACCCCGAGATTTGATTACAGAACATGAACCAAAGTGGATGTGGTGGACCGTTCAATACCTAAATTACGCCCTGAAACTAACGTGGCATCGAAGTATTCCTCTTGGAATGGAAAACCATAATATAATCCAGGATAGGCGAGACCCAACCTCCCATCGACTGACCATATCCCATGATTCAACGGGAAAGAGAGTAAAGCTAAAGTGGGAATGGCTGGCCTTCCTACTTATCCATGTATGCCCCAGACCTGGAGGCACAAGCGAGAAGCAAAATGAATGTGAACCGACTATTCACCGACCAACTCTATGTGTTTGGAGTTTAGGTGGGAATATAAACATTGCTAGGACGAGACTCAACCGTCCATGTAGTACATTTATCAACCTGAGACTTGGAGTAGACACATGGTATCCAAAGACTGGCTACAATAGCTCAATATTGAAACTTATATATAGTGCTTACAGCCACTCAAGGCTATGACCGAAAGAATGCCTATAGATGGAATCATTAAATCGATACCTAAGCTTGTGGGTAACAGACTGTCACTCCAACCCCAAGGACGGGTAAAGGATCATGAATGCATTGAATAGAAAGTATGTTACTCGAATGTATAAGCAAATTTAAACTCATAGCAAGATCCAGCTATGTAGTTGCACGCAACTCGAGGCTGACCCCTGCTCGACATTTCCTTCAACGTGCTTTTAAACCTGATCTTCGGTCATTTGCAGATAATCGATTAGAGCATTCAGAGCCCTTCACTATTAGACTTAATAACTCATAACAATACTCTAGGATTCGACAAGAGTAACCATCAACATTGACCGTTCCAACCATATTTCACATTGAATGTTATGCAAAATAGTTACATCTGAACTCAAAGAATCCGGGATTGCACCCGCTAAGCTGACAGTCCACATTACAACCAGCCATGGCGACCCTTTCCAGATGCTGAATATCAGATCAAAGATCAGTCCAATGATGATAAAAGAATTAGTTGGATTTTTCTGAATAAATGATGATATCTTCCCTTAGACACATTCTGACATGCATGTGTGATTTCACCAACTATCGCGATCCATGCATTGGATATCCATCCGAAGCTACAAAAGCTAGAGCAATGTCTATTAATTTCATCATGAAAGCTCCACTCTTACTTTTAGGCTTACCCCATCAACGTCTATGCCTAGCAGCCATTGGGCATACAACCATTTGAGACATCAGAAAGACTACATAAACAAATGACGGAAATTAGCAGACCTCACACCCAAATTCACTACATCAGATGTCTACTCGAAGAGTAGTAGAGAACCAACCAACAGATGGAAAATGTACGCGGATGGAGCATCCAGTGATCAGTGTTATGGCGCAGGAGTCATGTTAAGAACTCCTGAAGAACGATCGATCTGCTATGTCCTGAAACTCGATTTCCCTGTAACAAACAACGATGCTTAGTACGAAGCCTCGACCGCTAGCCTTAAACTTTCTAGAGGGTTTGGAGTGGAAACTTTACATATCTTTTGTGATTCCTGATTGATAGTATGCAAAGTTAAGAAAGTTGATCTTGCTAAGGGGCATTGTCTTGCTCCTTATCTCGGCCAAGTCCAAGAGCTACTGGCCGACTTCACGTATTACATCATTACACACATACTCAGCGAACAAAATGAAAAGAGTTTAGTCACTGGCCAAGCTAGCCAGTTTTAGGGTAATGCAATGGATATACATTGTTCCGGTTGAAATACATAATATTCCAAGCACTGACGGATGGAGATCGGCTAGATCTTAGAGACAAAGCCAGAAAAGGGGTCATGGTTGACTCCTATCAAAGACTATCTACAATGAGGAATTCTTATTGAATGGAGGAATGGAAAAAGACAAATCCTCCTCAGATCTTCATGCCAAATCATCCAAGAAGAAGTCGTGTGTAGAAAGGAGTTATCCATTCCCGTGCTTTGGTGTATCGCCCATGATAACACCTTGAGCGAAGTCTATGAAGAAGAATGCAGCAATAACATCAGGGGGGAAACCCCGATAAAGTAAATATTCTGCTATGGGTATTGCTGGCCAACTATCAATCCAAATGCGGTTGATCATGTTAGACAATGTGACGAGTGCAAGATGTTTGAAAAAAATACGGGAATCCCGCCGATGAAAATTACTCAAATGGCTAGTCCATAGACGTTTGCCACTTGGGGGCATTGAAATCATCTTCTTGCCGATCCTAAAGGTGGTGCAAAATACGTCATCTTAGCAGTTGATTACTTCACTAAATGGGCAGATGAAGAACTTTTAACCACAACCAAGATGAAGAAAATAATCAACTTCATTATTCGTAATGTCATTTGTCCTTGTGACCTTCCATGATCCATTATAACTGCAAATGGACAGGTTGATGTTGTGAACAAAATCATAAAGTCTGTACTAAAGAGAGGTTTTGAAAAGGCTAGCGGTAAATGGGGGGATGAACTCCTAACAGCATTATGGGCTTATAGAACTACCTATGGGTCGGTGACTAGCCGTACTCCATTCGCCCTTGCTTACTGCTACGAGGTCATGATCCATGTAAAACATGAAGTCCCCCTCATCAAGTGGCTGATTACAACCCTTATTTCACAAAAGATGCAACAAGGAATCGCAGTTGAACTGCAATTAAACTAAATGGAACTGGTGACGACTTACGAGCATATAAAACCTATCCGAGAGTCAATGGCAAGAACACATACCCGAGCATGCATATGTGCATCCAGAAAAGTTTGACTTCTTGAAATCAACAGAAATTGAACTCTCACATAAGGTTATTAGGAAAAGACTGGATCAGATAGCCGAAGCTTACTAGCCCTGTAGAACTGGACATGGATGGCCAAATATGAACTATAACCCTGGATATATAATATTGGGAATCGACCAAGCGTCATGATGACCAAAGAAAGATACGACACCTTGAGAGGATAAAATTAAAGGATAATGACTATTTAGGAATTCAAAGCTTGTCGTGTTGCTTCACCCGACACACTTTGGAGGGAAAATGTTACCCGGCACCTTGTCCAGCTACAAGGCAACAGTTGAAGACATCATCGTTAGCACAAGACAAGATTCTGACCAAGAAGAGTCTGATAATATACAGGTTTGATGCAATCGACGTGTTTTGGCGTTTATGTGCAGTGCGGTAGGTACAGTTCGACACGCGTCGCTCAGTCAAAGTCACTCAACATGCACCGCTCGGTCCAAATCACTCAACACGTATCGCTCGGTCCAAGTCACTCGACACGCGTCGCTCGGTCTAGATCGCTCGGCAAACGTTGATCGTCAGTTGAGTCGTCGTCGCCCGGCATGTACCGCTTGGCCAAGGGAAGTGAAGTCATGCATGCTTTGGTCAGATTGGAGCAGAACTTGTGGCTCGATCAATGATGCAAGTCACATGCCGAAGCCGGCACTGCTTTACTTCGAGGTCTACTGCGAGCTACCCCGAGTCCTTTAAGAGAACGCTTCGAGTCAATTACCCGAATGACCACCGTTCATCCATCCTGGGTCGGCATTTGCCGATCGGAGTATATCGCTCGGCATGCCTGGTTCGTTCAACTTGGGATTCCCATATATAGGCCAAGGCACTTTACTCCTTGGCTTGAGAAGGAAGTCCAGCCTCTCTTCGTCTATAAATATAGGGGCAGGGGTGTAGTGAAAAGGGACTCTTTTCCGAGAACACTAGGGAGACCCTGCCATTTTGGGTACTCTCCTCTTTTTAATTCAAACTTGTATTCAAGTGATTGGTGTACGGATTGTATCTGTATTCAAGTGATTGAGAAAGTAATAAATATTTTATTCAAAGTGAACGTAGGCAATTACGCTAAACCATTATAATTCTGGTGTTCTCGTTTTTATTGTTCTTTTTGCATTGAATTACACTATTTTTCTGTTCTAATTTACTCTCTTCATCAATCTCTCTACATAAATCTTCCTTTGGGTATTAGTGAGCAATTTTGGTGCAAACATCCGGCAATATCCAGCAAGTCCAAAAAAACTTCTAACCTCGGTAATCGTCTCTGGTTTCTTCCAATTATTAACAGCTTCAATCTTATTTGGATCGATTGCATGCCCTTCTCTGAAACCACATGACCAATAAACTTAATCCCTTTCTTCAAAAATGACACTTGGAAAATTTCTCTTTTAGCTAATGCTTCCTCAGCATCTCAAACACTACTCTAAGATGATCCTCATGCTCCCTTTCATCCTTCGAGTATACTAAAATGTCATCTATAAATAACAACACAAACCTATCTAAATACTCTTGAAAAACTCGGTTCATCAATTCCACAAAGAAATCAAGAGCATTCATTAATTTGAATGACATTACCAACCACTCATATGGACCATACCTAATCCGAGATGCTATCAGTGGAATAGTGTCCTCTGCCACCCTTAGCTGATGTAAACCTGTCGCCAAATCCAACTGGGAAAACACTCTACATCCACACAACTGATCAAACAGATCATCAATTCTCGGCAAATGATACTTATTCTTAATCGTCCTCTCATTCAACTTACGATGGTCGATACACATCCTCAATGACCCATCCGCTTTCTTCACAAACACCACGGTCGCTTCCTTAGGTGAACTGCTTGGTCTAATAAAATTCCTTCAAGATCCACTAGCTGCAACTTCAATTCCTTCATCTCAGTCGATGTCATCCTGCTAGGTGGTCTATTAACAAGTTCAGCTCTCAGCACAAGATCTATCTGAAACTCAATGGCTCGTTTCGGTGGTAGTCCTGTAACCAGCTCAAGACATCTATAAAATCGCTTGCTACTTGAACTTCACTCGATTCTTCTTCCACTTCCATAGCACTTTAAAAGCACAATCACTCCAGTTAGAATTCTCCATTAAGAATATAATTCGGTTATGACTATCAAAGTGTCTTAATGACATCTCCCTATCCTGGCAGAATATCGTAGCCTCATACTTACCCAGCCAATTCATACCCAAAATGATTTCGAAATCTACAAAATCAAAAACACAAAGACTGCAACCAAACTTATGACCTAAAAAGTTAAGTTCTAACTGGTCACAACTCATCCCTAGAGTTTGATACCCTCATATTGGATTTGCAACCCTTAAGGAAGTAACAAGGTATGTGGGTTCTAAGCACAACCTATCAACTAAATTCTAAGATATAAATGAATGTGATGTACCGGTGTCAAATAGTATCCTAACTAGTACATTCTAAATCAAAAGCATACCTTCCATCACATTCTTCCCTTTTTCAGCTGCAGTTGGTCAAGCTGATGATGGTCCAACAACAAAAACCTTTCCATTGTCTGCCATGACTGGTTCTGAACAATGATTTTTATAATGTCCAACTTGGTCATAGTTAAAGCACTTCACATTCTCTTTTCTACAGCCTTCTTCTCCTTGCTTGACCGGTACTCATGTGCATAATGAGCTTTTCTATCACGCTTGAAACAAAGTAAATGAGCCTTTTCCTTCTTGGTAGCCTCTCCCTTTTGGACTCCCTTCTTCTTAAAGAACTTCCTCTTCTTTCTTTGAGAACCTTGGATTTCAATCGGATTTTCTCTCACACAAATAGCAAGCATCTCCTCATGTCGGATTGCCATCTCCACAATTACATTACAAGGATTACGGAGGTATGTCTGGGTTGCCCTAGAAATCTCAAGCCTCAATCCTCGAATGAACATCTCATTCCTCCTTATGAAGGTGTCTATAGTAGCATATCCATATCGGGACAACTAATGAAACTTTAGCATACTAGGTTATTGACATCTCTCCCTGCTCCAAATCCATAAACTTTCTTATCACACTGACTTAGCAAATTCAGATAAAAACCTCTATTCAAATCGCCTTCTAAAATCTGCCCAAGTCAATGTCTCCTTCGGAACCCTGGCATTAACACTATTTCACCAATGAAGTGCTACCTTTGCAACTGCCTAGGGGCCAACCTCCTCTTCTGCTCATCATCCAAGCCCAAATCGATGAATATCCTCTCACAATGCAATAGACAATTTTCAACTTCTATTCGTTCCCATAAACGGCTTCCCTCCAAGAATAGCTCAACTTAGCATAGTTATTCCCAATTGGAGCCGTGGGAGCTCCCCCAACATTCCCAGCAACTCTAGTAGCAACTCCAGTTTGCATCATATTGATTAAAAACTGATACATTGCCTTCATATCCATTGGTGGATTTCCAGCACTCACATTGGCATCTGCATTTTGGTTAGCATTTGCGTGTCGACTCAGGTTCCTTCTGGTAGGTCGAACATTTCTCTTGGTTATGGTGCTTCCTCCACCAAGATTTCCTCTTTCGTTTCCTACCTTCACATCTTCTTTCTTGTAAATATGCATACGAGCCTTAGTAAGATACAGAAGAATGGTCTAAGAGAGAGTGGACTACGTACTTTTATATTTATATATATATATATACATATATATATATATATATTATATATATGTATATGTATATATCAAATACAAGTACATTACTATAGCGTTATGCCAAACGCCGATCTTGTTTTCTAATTCATTGGATTATGTTTTGAAAAATCTTTTAGGTTTAAATTTATTTTAACTTTCATAAACTAATTCTCTAATACCAACTTGTAAATTACCCCACTTGGAGGCCCAAAAGTAACGGCTACGAAGTACTGGATATGGAAATAATTTAAAATCGACAAATAACTTTCTCATTCCACTTCAAAGCATTTCAAATTCATTACATAATCTCAATACAAGAACCAGGTTCAGAGAAAATATAATTATTAAAATATACACCAAGAGCGACATATGAAGATGCCCTCTTGGATGATCATAGTATATAACTAAGTAATTAAAAACTTTGCCTTTACGATAAAACACAGCGGAATCAAAATAGAAAAGAACTCTAAATAGCTATCAAGCCTCCTGCAAGTCTCCGGAAGCTTATTTGTCTAAAAGGGTACCTGAAAACCTCACCCTCAAACTAATCAAAATCAATTGAGCAACCGAGAGTTTAAGGGGAAAACATAAACTTCGAGTCAGACATAAAACCTGGTATGAATAATAATCTACCATGTCAAACCATTTAGATATCTAGTGAGACCACACCGCTTAGCAGAATGGGTTTTCCCCACACTAGTATCTTATTCAAAACTTTATAAAACAACATACTGTGCTTCTGCATCCACAATGGTTAAAACATAGTAATTAAAAATATTATGAAGATATGCAAACAAGTAAATCAATTCTAGATTACCCATCCTCATTCATTTTTGACTTTCCCACTCAGTTATAGCTTCTAGGGTCACTATTAACCTAATAGTTTTCATGGGTCGACTAATAACCTGTTTAACACTTAGGGACTCCCTGTCTAATTTCATAATTTTCATGGGATCACTAAGAATCTATTGGCCCCCGCCAATAACTTCATTATTTCATGGGATCTCCTAAACCTACTGGTATCTCTAATAACTTCCCTTGTATCATAGTTTTTATGGGTTGACTAGGAACCTACTGACTTATATCAATAACTTAATCTAGATATAGTTTTCATGGGTTCACTGTAAACCTATTCGCCCCTGTCAATAACTCTTTCTAATAATAGTTTTCATGGGTTTACAATGAACCTGACTATCTGATGACTTCACTATTTAGGCATCCCACTTTCTGGTCTATCTGACCTCATAGATGCAATTCTGCTCATTCAGGAGTTAACTCAATTTAATTCACTACCGGGTCAACCTAACTGGTTATTCTTCCCTTTTTCCCTAAATTACAATTATGGGTGCATTTAAAGTGAATATGTAAACTAGAAGAAACGAACATATTAAGATAATAATACCAACATGATTATTCCCTTTAACCTACTATTTTATCAATGAAAGCTTCTTCAAAAACTCTAATTTAAACGCACTTAAAAGCTCTTTTATAATGCCATGGGCTTTGCCTTTAAAAGTTGAGATTGGGTTCTTTGTTTCGAAACCTCTAATCTTTACTTTCGAAACCTTTAATCTTTACTTTCGAAACCTTTGGAAAACTTCCTTTTGAATGCATTAAATATTCATTTCAAAACACTAGACACGTGCCTTTCAAAACATTTTAAAACCTTTCTTTGGAAACCTTTCGAATGTATTAAGGTGAAACCTACTATTTTATAATGCCATGGGTTTAATTTAAAACATAACTTATTGGGTCTAAGTGAATACAAGGCGAAAGTATCCCTTTTGAAACCAAAAAAGGGTTTGGGAAAAACAAACGGCTTCAACACCACCCTTTCAAAATCTCAAAACATTTAAGTAAAATATTTAAAGGATAGCTTCAAAACCCCTTTCGAAGTCATTGCCTTCGAACCCCTTGAATCCTTTCAAAATCTTTAGGAAGTGGCTGCGTACAGTTTTGAAACAAAAGCTACCTTTCGAATTAGTTGATGACTTCAATCCATTTGAACGGCATAGGAATGGAAGAAGTGTTTCGACTTAGTCGAAACTACCCTTTTCGAAAGCATTGATTTTAAAACTAAATAACTCATTCGGGAGCTATAATTTAAACAAGAAGCGGAAACCCCTTTCGAAATAAGTTTAAAAAGTCCCTTCGAAAGCATATGTTTCAACCCCTTCCAAAGCATTTAGTGAAACAGACAAGTGCAATTCTTTAGAAAGTAAAAAAAGGGCTTCAACCACATCTAAAGCTATGCTTCGACACCATACGTTCCACCTTTCTCCAATCTACTACGTTCCATCATTGTGATACCTTGTGTATTGGTTTCAGTTCAGTAGGCTTCGACCTGATAGTTTTCGACTTGGTTGGAGGCAGAAGCATAGGGTCAAAATGTGGCTTCTAAAAGAGGCAGAACCCACTTTTCTAGATAAAGGCTAAATTATTGCTATTTAAAGTAATTACCTTATAACTAACCTGCCTATTTGTAAGCATTTAATTGGTTGCCATAAACTATTCAAATCCTTTACCAAAATAACTGCCGCGTAATTTCAAATCTAAGCACAGATTATTTTTTACAATTAATCCCTTCCATTAAGAAAAATAATTAAAACATTTAAATCCTTCTTCTAAAATAACTTAGTTTCCATAGTAAATTACTTAGGAAAAATTATAGAAATTCATTTTCAATATGTTTTCTAACATATGAAAATTTTAGACCCAAATTCTTCATAGAATAGATAAAATTAATTTCTAAACCCAAATATTTATATTTTTCTTTGAAAATTCATAATAAATTTTCCATAACTTCAAAAATTATAAAAATTAAAACCCATTTTCAAAATCATGTTTTGCAAAACATATAATTTCCTCATGGCATTCAAAATTCATTATAATCGATTTTACCCTTAATACCATATAAAACTATATTCGAGCAATCTTGTTTAATCAAACATGTTATAAATTCCTAGCATATCATCAATAAAATAATTATTGCAAAGGATTTAATCTTAACTCAAAATCAAATGATCATAAAAACAAAATAGAGTTGGCTTAGATTATTATTCACCTTGATTAGGATAAGGACTTTATGGTTTGATTGAGATATCCTCCTTGCTTTTATTCTTTAGCTTTTTTATTGATTTCGTCTTCTTTTCTCCTAGGTAATGGTCGGCATAAACTTTTTGATTTGCGTTTTGATGAAATGAAACTGAACGTACATAACAATGGGTGCATAATTACCTCAAATACCCTTGCGTGAATTACTCTCTTAATTAAAATAGAAAGCCATTTATGTAATTAATTAACTAAGCTCCGCCTCTATTTTGAATTTTCATTATCACTCTAATATTTACATTATTTTATTTTATTTATCTAATTAAATCTCCTGAATAATGTTATAAAAAATTAGGAGTATTACACCACTTTATAATAAATCTTTCAATATTATGATAATGTCTAGGGTTTAAAATAAACATTGAATCATAGCCAGATTGATTACATTAATTACATTCAACCGCATATTTAGTATATAACTAAGTCTTTAAAGGCACGGATAGGAAGATGGATTCCATATAATTACAAGGCTATTGGGTTACCATCTACCATAGTACACCTTTAGAGAAATGTCCCGAGGGTCTCACATGAACCCCCACCAACACATGATCTACCTACCCCTTCTTGGATAGTACTGAATATGCCATCACCCCAATTGCATCTTACAACTTTACCAGCGAATCTAGCATACATAAATTCATAAATATCAATCTATATCGGGTAATGACCATACCCTACTAGGGGAGACCCACATAGCCCTACCATATATTCCATGTTTTAGTCATTACTAGATGTAAGGTTCGAGGCTATGTTTCAACTTTTTAGCAAATCCCTCTTGGAATGCTAACACTACCTCTAGGAAATATGCAATGCCAGTACTTATCCATACAAGTTGTTCAGGATATGAACAAACCGAAAGCACCACTTCTACTACATCCTTTTTGGAATCGCCCTTAAGATTTGTAGCAAGTAGCCATTTCACTTCAAAGAACTCCATCTTCGATTCCATCATCTCAAGATATCTTCAATTGGAATGCATATACCAGATCAAAGTGGTTTTCAAATTACTTATGGTTATCCGATCTTGGTCTCTCCAAATTAACGATTGATAACTTTCTGGTTGACTCAATCTTGTTTCTTTCAAAAGTAAGCGGACTATATAAGAGTTCTAAGGAGATCTATAATATATCCCTTGCGAGAGACGTTTCATAGAAATGAGTTTTCCCAAAGGAATCTCAAAATGAAATCGTGAAGCTTTCATGTACTACCTAATTCAAAATAGGTCAAGTTATCGATAGTGAACAAACCACTATCTTGTGTAAGCCTATAGTTTGCATATGAAAAATCAAATATCATATACTTATCATTACTTTCGATTTCAACCCCATACCATCCCTCGATTAGCAATGAAGTCGGACAAGTTAGAAAACTACCCTTACCTCGATGTACATTCTTAAACTCTCACGGAAGAAATGGGTTTCCATACCTCGAAATTTATTGTCGAGTATAAGATGAAGTACCTTTCATATACTTAATTAATCATGAACTGTTTATAGAAATTAACTCTCTTATACTTACCACACTTTTGACATTTCGACTTCTCTATCCCTTATCCAAAATCGAAGCCAAATAAGCCAAGGCATTGGTTCTGCCCGGCCTTACCTTAGTTTAAGCACTCCAATTCTAAATGTCACAGATAGGGGAAAGTCTACTCATCGAGTTTTAGTGCTAAAAATAAGATGAGTTACTTTCCATAAATGTGTCATTATTTTAGCACTATCTATCATATTTGTTTTATGTCACTTAATGGCGCTAATAAAGAAATCCTTGCCTAAAAAGTCATTTTTAAACAATCGAAAAACCAACGTCATAAACATATTTCTAGTCTTTAATTTTAAACTAATTATTAAAAACATTTTCCAAAATCATTTGTTTAAACCAAAGCTTGATTTAAAAGGCAACATCCTTTCTCTTATATTAAGTAAACAACTTATTAGTAATAATTAAATGTTATAAATCAAACTTATTTTCCAATTTTCGAAGCCAATTACTATAACAAGAATATTATAGTTCATTATCTCATTCCTTTTCTCGAAAAACATTTATTTCAACAATGGAGTTGCAATCTATGATTTCTTCCTCTTTTAAAATTACCGTTAAACTTCTTTAAAACGTAGTCCTAAACTTTTATTTAAAACATCTCTTTAAAGATGGTCGCTTTAAACGAAACCCGACTTTTGAAACAAAGTAGTTTTCCTTTATAAAATTTAAACCTCTTATTCAAATAAATTCTTAACAATATATTTTAAACTTCAAACCTCTTTTTAAATACTTATAACACTTTTATAAACACATTTGAAAAGACTTTTCAAAATATCTAAAGTAGATAACCTTTTTATACTTTACAAAAACCATAGGTTTCCAAAGTGCATCCATAGCAACTATCGTTATATAGACCGTAACTTTTAAAACTTTGTTTTGTAAATCAAATAACTTTTAACTCCCTTTTCTTTCTATATTTTAAACCAATCCATATCTTTGCAAAGTGGGTTTGAAAATAAAAGTCAAATTTGGAAGCCATCTTAAAAAACTTTAGAAAACAATGTGGCAAATCACTTAAAAGAAAGCACAGGATTTCATTGTCGCGTAAAAACAAATCATCAAGGCAAGTTTATTATCAACAACACCCACTTCATTACATCATACGTAGCAAGTAATAATATAAATTAAAATCAGCAAGGCGAGGAATCCTTTAGGATCCCTCTATAAAATTTCTATTCTTTGAAGTGCTTCCATAATGACCTAATCACTACAAAGATACTTCGACTTCCTTTTCTTTGCTTTTATCCCCTTCAAAACAATTAATTATTTATGTCATCCGCTACTAAGAAGGAATCAAATCCAAACAAGCAATTAAACATATACATATGTAAATACAACATAAACATAACAATGAATAATTATTATAACAAATAAATTCATTTTGAAAGTATGTTTTCCCACTTCCGAATGCGAAAAATTCGAAACAAGCTATTACTTCCTTCTACCATCAATACAAGGCGAAAGCTTCCACCTTCCTTGCTTTGCTCATGGCCCAAGCCTTTCCTCTACATTATTTGCATACAACCTAGGGGTGTTATGGGCTTTTGTACTCCAAAGGTCGTGAATTTGAGAAGGTGGTGGTAGGTACTATGTTATTTTAATATTATGGAACGGGATTGGAAGAGAAAAGAGGTTTTGAAGTAGAAATGTGAAGAAAGAAGAGAAAAGAAGAAAAGAGAAGAGAGTGAAGAAGAGGAAAAAATGAGAAATGAAAGTGGAAATGAAAAGTGAAAAGAAGAGGAAGAGGTGGTACCCCTATATAGACTTTGAAAAAGTGGCAAAAGATACCACTTACCTTTAGCCAAAAGACAAAGTTACCATAACATTTTCCATAAACCTTTACCGCTTTCCAAAGTGCCAACTCATGCGCCATTTCCCCTTCACATTGCCGTGTACTTTTTATAAGATGACATGTACTAATTAGTACTAATGCGCTAAAAACAAGAAGGAAAATTCCAATCTATACTTTATTAACTTTTGATTTTTAATTTAAAACACTTAAGGATTCTTGAAGTTAATTAAACCATTTTTTAATTTTTATTAAATGTATATGTATGTTAAAAAAAATATGCATGTGTGTGCTACAAAATTACGACAACTTCCGTGATAAAAAGTCAAAAATCTAAAAAAAAAAAATCAGTCCCATTTTCAATTTTGCATCGAACTACCTATTTTTGTGAACAAACTTTCAAAACAATTTTAGTACGATTATTCATTGATTAAAAGAGCATTATTTGACAATAAAAACCATTACTTAAATATATAAAATTTATCAATTTTTCACAAATCAAAGCGATAAAATTCTAGGTCGTTACATCCTTCCCCTTAAAAGAATTTTGATCCTGAAATTTCATCACAAACAAACAACCAAGTTATATCAATTCTTTACATTCCTTAACATGTTAAATGACTACCAATCAAACTCAAAGTTTGTCCGGGTTCGCAACCTTCTCATTATACAAGCTTGATAAACAATATACTGATCATACCTTATACTCAATAGACATAGCTTATCGCTCAATAGATACTTCACACAACCTTATGACAACTCGAAGAGTCATCTACCAAAGTCATTATAAACCATAAAACATTAAAGGCAAATATACTTATGCCCATATGATGTATGTACATCATCCATATGCAATATCTAATTCAATCACTTACTTGAATAAATAATTCTCTCATCCAAACTAGTATGGATCAGTTAACTTCTCTACTGCGGAACCCAAATCTGCTTCCTTGATCCGATACTTATGTTGTAATAACCCATCCTGAAATAGGCCTAAATTCCGACCCGAAAAAGTCCCATCAAAACTTTGACCCATTCCAAAGTTGGATGTTGGTAGGTAAAATTAATTACAATACAGAGCTATAAATATTCTTCCAAAACTCACAATGGAAGGAACAAAGAATGATAACAAACTGTACCCATTTATTTCAAAATAAATTCAAATGCCATCATATGGAATAAAACATTATTTCCACTATAGTCGTTATATCATTTGTGCAAAATTATTCTTTCATGGGTACAATAAAAGAGCTTCATAAATAACAATAGTTGCAATAGGCTTTGCTCACGCCATCTTTAAGCATTATCATCGTCATCTCTCCTTCCTTAAAATGTGTTGTAATAAGGAAGGAGTTAGAACAAAAAGTTTCTAATGAATAAAAACCTTGAGCCATATTATTTCAGTACATAGGCAGTATATGTCAAAATAGAAATATGTCTTGGTGTTCTAAAACCATTTAATACTTCATACCCTCAAACAACCACTTAATACCTTCCATTCCCGAAGAAAGTTTCCCAATCCCATAGCCCATTCCAACATCATAAATACCTAACAATACGAAAGATGGAACCCAAGCCACTTAATACCTTTTAATGGAAAAATAAGCAAGCTTTGACCATTTAAAACCTCATTTGAGGTAGGCCCCCATCTTTTAATACCTATTCCCAAAGAAAACTCCATATAGGTATTTATTTAGATGACATTGCATGGAAATCTCTTTGAACACTTAATACTTCCTATTGAGGGGTTCCTTTCCGATATATCCTTGATCGTGCCTAAACTTGTTCCTGACCATTTAATACTTCATTTTTTGGAAGAAGACCGACCTTCAAGCAACCACTTAATACCTTGTGAACCCCAAAGCTGGTCCTTCATCTCATGACCTATACCCATAGTGACATATCACTAGCACTTCTATTCGTAGGTACCGGTAGCCAGATTAACTTACCAGATCTACCCTTCAAAATTGAGAATAACGCCACATCATCGTAGTTACTTATCATAGATGATATTTTATATTAGCCCTAAAGTTACACTGCTGGTAGTGAGATTAGCTGGGCAGACTTCGATATGTATATTGATAGACGTTGCACCAATTATGATTTATTCATATTTTACAACACTCTTAATATATTATCACACACCTCACCATGTCTATAATTAGGCTTTATAAGAATTACTTCTTATTTTTCCGTAATAAATCAATTGCCTTCCTAAAGGGGATTTAATGACAATTATTACCAAATTAACAATGCAATTAAACATTATAATTGTATGCTATTTATGGTAATTAATAAATAAATAGGTATGCACCTTTTAATTTCTATGCATGTAGAGATCATGCCCTAACTAACATTTAAATGTCAATTCCTTTTTAATAAAAATAATACAGGTTCTTTTGCCATATTATCAATGGTGCTAAATTTCAAATATCCATAACAAGGAATTTCAATATCCTTAACAAAGGATTCATCACTCATAACTAAAAATTGTAATAAACAGACTTGTACATAATAAAAATTTCAACTCGATCTGTGACGACCTGGAATTTTGGCTATCGAATATTGGGTGATTAACTGATTCTATTATTGAAATATTGATTTTATAAGTCGAACAAATAAATTTAAGATAACTAAAAATATATGAATATATATATATATATATATTATTTTGAAAACTATAATAAATATTGAACTATAAAATCTTTGGGCATGGAAAATCTTATAGAAAATAAATAATAAAACTCCACATTTGAAATTCAAGGCAAAATACATTTGTATATGAAAAAATATATACATGCTTATGATGTTTAATATATATATATATATAAATATATAGAATATATATATAAGTATATAAATGAATATATATGTGTGTATATGATGACAAATACAAGCAAATGTATATTATATTAAATAATGAAAATGTAAACATATATGTATATACAACCATATATAAGAAAATGACAATGTGTATAAATGCAAGTAAAGTAGGATAAAATTCATATGCATAACTATATACACTATATACATAAGTACAAGTATAAGTATGTATAGTAGTACACATGAAGAATGTAAATACATGTGTAAATAAATATACACATATCCACAAGGAAGCACAACTTTTTGATAACCATTAAATGCATATATGTAGAGGTATATATGTACATATTACTATAAAAATGAGAAGGCAAACATATACACAAAAGGATATATATATATATATATATGTTTTATACACGTTGGGAGACAACATCATGAATGCCTATCAAATCAAGCTTATAAAACAATTTATCAATGTCAAAATGAATATCAACATCAAGCCTTTCATAAAAGATCATGTCATTCAAAGATCAAATTAGCCTTCTTATTAAATCAAAAAGAAAATTAAACTAACAAAGTTAAAAGCCTGTTAATATGCCTCAGCCTAACTTTTACTGTGCAAGATCAGCATGTCCATGCTATCCTTATATATATATATATATATATATATATATATATATATATATATATGCACCATTGCCTTACTTTACATTTGGCATTCGAACAAGAAATAAAAATGTTTGCAAGCTGCCATCAAAAAATTAACGAGAAATAAAAAAGGAATTCAAAAATTAGGAGACTACAGCAAAGGAAAGAAGGTTTCTCTGTTCAAAAATGTGAGTACAACGATTATATTTCCAAACTAGATATATATATATATACAAACATACAAACTTTGCCTATGAGTAGAATGTCCAACATCTTTCTTAAATGATTATGCATACAGCTGTGTTGATTGAATTGTTGTCCTGTATATTATATGTTTTGCTATATATGTATATATACATATCCGTGTGTGAATAAGTTCTCCTACACATCAGAGAGGTATTGTATTTCTTCCTGGAAAAGCTCTGATCATTGTTTTTTAATAAACAAAACACCCTTCCACTTTAAAAATCAGTACCTCCCTAACCATTGAATATAGGGTTATGATTCCAAAAGAAAATCTATTCGTTTTTAAGTGTAGTTAATTTTAAAATTGATCTCATTTGATATCATAAAGGGTGGAAGAAGGAAAACACATTTTACAGTAAACCACCTATAACAGACTAAAAATCAAATTCCATAGTTTAATAAACTGATCACATGAGTGTGTTAGCTATTCAAATTTATGATTTTTGAGAGTGGTTTAGAGGTTTTAGTTGGGTATTAAATGATATAAGGAGAGATGAACGGATTTGGGAAATTCGTCAAATTCCGTCAACACGGTGGATGTTGGGGTAAGAAGTTGGACGTGGAGGAGGGGTAGGCGACAGGGTGGATAGGAAAAATGGAGTAGTGAATTTCTATAGGGCGTATTGGTTTAACGAGGTCGAACTAGGGCTTTGGGTGAGTTTAATTTCGAGGCGATGGCGATGATGAGGCGAGCAGGAGGAGATGCGGTCCAAGGGGAAAAGGAGGAGAGGGACGTGGCGCTCATTTCGACGACTTTTGACAAAGAATGATGGTTAGGGTGGGTGAGGTGAGGCTGTTGAAGAGGACGTGAAGTTCCAGTTTGGGTTTGGGCATTTCGGATTTGTATTCGAGGGTCGGAACATGGTTCCAGGCGCGTAGTCATGAGGGGATGGTCGAAGGCGACCTGCTAGGATGGATGTAACGGCCCGCTTTTTTGTACCCTTTGAATCGACAATAAACCACACATGTCCAACTCAAATTGTACAAATAAGCGGATCGTTAAGGGTAGAAAGAAAATAAAGAAAGAACAGAATCTCACACGAATGGAGTAACATATATTATTTCAATAATAATCTTTACAGCAGAAAATTTTAAAATACAATATCAAAGTCTAACCTAAATTCGGCTTGGAAAGTTATAAACACCTGTCCTTACAATTGCTGACAAACATCAAACAAATTACACTACATACAACGGATAATAGAATATGTTCATACGATGATGAAGATCTTTAGCTCTCCTCTGGAAACACCAACCATCTTCAACTCAACCTGAAACTACTCGGATCTGATCCGAGTATTGAAAATACCCGGATCAGGCTTGATAAACCAACATGAGATATTCGAAATTTATATGTATAGATCATGACGTTGTTATCAAAAACCTTTGAAAAGAAGGGTAGCATATAAGACCACGCCCACACATAAACACGGACGGGTTTTTACCTTATGATAACCAAAACACTTCATACCAAAATACACATGATATTATTTTTAATGACATTCTTTTGAAAACACTTTTCAAATAAACTTATTCAAATAAGGTATCAATATTTTGACTAAGTCTAATGGAATATATCCGGACTGGATCAACGGAATATACCGAACAGAATATGTAATGCCAAAAGGGGTAACTAAAATGCTTGCAAGTCGTTACAGCTATTTTGGAAATACAATCAAAATCGTAAATCTCATATTGGGATTGGATTTCCAACATGATAGGGAACTAGTGGAAAGATCAATCTGTATCCACGGCTTACGTCCATGACTCAGACACCGTTATACAACAACAAAATGGCTAAAAGTGGATGCAATCTACGAATAACATCCAAGGACTCGGACTTCGTGTATCCCTGCCATGAGGCCCAGACGTATCTGGTACCTGTGGATTAGAACATCTGATAACCCAAATCACTACTATCCGAAATGCGAGCATACATCTGACCGCATAGAATCCCACCATAACCGGGGTGTGAGGCTCGCGAAGCAACGCTCAATTTCTTCAAAGCCACGCTTTTCATACAAAACAACACTTTGATCATAACAGGTTCCACTTTGAATGCCATTGTCATTCCGCATCATACGACTGATTTCTAGAAAGGTATAACTTCCTGAGCTCAGATGTCTCGAAAAAGGGTGTTAAGCTAAGAGAAGTTGCCTTCTCCGCCACCAACTGATATACGTTTATAGAAACTACTCAAACGTGACTTAGAATACAATGTCAGACAAATCCATACAAGTTTGTTCTGGGACTGAACGAAACCGAAGGCACATTCCTCGGCCATTACTAAGCGAGAAGCCCTTACAATCCGAAAAAATCTCCATCACGAGAAGACCACTGCTATAAATAACTCTATAATGGGGGCTAGCCATAGCATGTTCAACAAGCAGTCTTCACACTATAAAGATCCACGGTCTTCAATAATCATCATCTTCAACATATCTTCACTTTCGAACGTATACATTGGTTCGAAGTGATTTTCGGATAGTAATCATCCAAATCCGACTCTGGTTCCTTCGAAACCAATCATCGGTTTAAAAAGATGTTAGGTTCATACGTGGTTATCAATCATCAATCAATTGCTTCAACTTTTAAATAAAATATCTTTCTTAGATATAATCTTTTCAAGTTATTCCGTTTTCTTTTCAAATGTATATGGAATTATTAAGCCTCATTCATCAAATCATTTGATTTATTAAACGTTTCTTAAATCCTGGAATAGTTCCAAATCATTTTCTCTTTTACTGAGGAAAACTTTTCCAAATCATTCATTAAATCTTAATCAAAGATTTCTTATACTCAAGTTATAACTTTTAACTTAGGGAAAATATTCCCAAATCATTCAATAAATCTTAATCAAAGATATATTTCTTAACTTCAAATCATATTCTTGCAAATCAAAGATTTTCGTAACAGAGCACTACTGCCACTTTAAATATGGTAAATTTCACCTCCATGGACTAATGGAAAGTTTCACCTCTAGGGACTAATGGCAAGTTTCACCTCCAGGGACTAATGGCAATTTTCACCTCCAGGGAGTAATGGCAAGTAATCCTATGTCATGAATATCTTTGCCTTTAACTTGGAAAAATTTAAATATGATCTTTTAGAGCATCCGAGCTTTTCTTTCGATCTGTTCCACCCCTCGCCTAAGAAGAGAAAACATAGGCCAGGTAAGTTCAGGGCACTAGTTGCTCCATTCCTAACCTTATTTAAACACCTTGTTTTATCATCCTAGATCCCACAAACAGGATAAATTACTAGTCGTTTTCGCATACTCAATTTGTTATTATATTCATCTTCTTCACTTTTTGTTTAAGCGTTACAAACAATTTCTCTTAAACATTTATTCAAACTCCTATTAAAACTTCCAAATCATCTTTACATTAATTAGTTATTCCTTTAAAGCCATTCACGAAAGATTTAGGAAATAATTGTTAAGTTTAAACTCATATTCAAAAGGTTATAGAATACGCAGCATAAAAGTGCTACGGAAAGTGCTATATAAGCTTATTTTATTTAAACGACCTTTTAATATTTGAAAATTCATATTTTCCATTCCAAATCTCTTTTAAACCATTTT
Source organism: Allium cepa (assembly GCA_030765085.1). NCBI lineage: Eukaryota > Viridiplantae > Streptophyta > Magnoliopsida > Asparagales > Amaryllidaceae > Allium > Allium cepa. The sequence goes on from CM060946.1 coordinate 180,014,732, forward strand.
AATAGATTTATCAAATTTATTTCATATTTTTAATCATTTAAAAATATCAATTTATAAAGAAATCCTATTTTGGATTCCGAACTGCAAAGCCGCGATGTTTTTAGAAAATTGTTATGGACATATTTTAAAATCTACTAAATGAAATCCTGATTTTCTTTCTTCGTTTGTAAACTATGGATATAATAGACCGGAAAATTCTTATCTCGAAGAATTTCGAGCTATATTTCACTTTGTACACACATTTAACTTTTATGACGCGAAATCACGAACTACCGTTACGCGACGCGCATAGTTTTGAGTTGTTTTTCAATTTCTTTTCAAACTTCTTGGAAACACATTTTAATGTTTATAAAACGTTTATAAATCTTTTTAAACAACATTTCCATCATTTCAAATTCATTTTTCATTTCATATTATAATATTATATTATTATAATATCATTTTCTGTCTTTTTAGATATTTTGAAATCATTAAGAGGCTAAATAATTTCCATACACACATTTGTATGGATTTAATTCTCATTTAATTGACTATGGTTGACTACTAATCATTTCTCTTATCGTTTATCAAACCAAGTTATCATCCATATTACAAACATATAATCAACCATAATATCAACCTAGTTATCAAACATTTAATCATTCAACATATTTAAACTTTTCAATCATTATACTTGAAATAATTTATGGATTTATTAGTAAATAAGAGTACTCACCTTTTACCAAAAGATTAACTTCCTACCAACATTCTTTTGAACCACACTTCACTTAAACTTCAACTAATCAACTTCTACTCCATTTCTTTTGCTTTATGCCATCGACCTCTTCTTTCAAACTCTCGAAAATCCGGCAGAGCTTCCGCAACACCTTGAATTTGCTCCTAGCTCCTTGGAATGAAATCGGCGACACTTCCTTCTCTTTTTCTTGCTCTAGAGCTTCACGACTTGCTCCTCTTCCTCCATAGGTTTGGTGGGCCCTATTCCACTCCTTCCTCCATCGTTTCTTCAATTTTTTAGATGCTAAACAATGTTCTAATGGTATTCTAAGGTCTTTGGCAAAGTTTGATGGTTTTTGGAGTTGATTTGATATGGTTTTGAAAAAGTTAGTAAGCATTTGGAAGAGAAGAAGAAGCCATTAAAGAGGTAGAGAAAAGCTTGGAAATGGAAGAAGAAGAAGAAGAAGAATGTAAAGTGTGAAAAAGTGAGAAAAATATTGGTATTTATAGAAAAAGAAATGTAGTGGCAAATTACCAAAATATACCTTTACCAAATTATCGAAATAACCTTACTTACTTCTAAAGTAATCTTATTTTTTCAACACTTAACATCATATTTCAAATCATTACTTTATGTCATTTTTACTTAGATATTAAGCAAAGTAATTAATAATTATATTTCTTTGATTTGATATTTTACCTTTTGCTTTGAAATGACATTTTTTTCTTTTTATGCTTACTTTTTCTTAATGTTTTCTAAAAGTTTCTAACCTTGTTTAGTAAAAGTAAACTTGATTAATGAATTGACTAATACTTACACTATTTGAATATATGTTCCTATATAAGAAAATAAAGGTGCGATGACGTTGCGACAACTTCTAATTGACAAAACATCGTTTTTCGACAAAATGTTTTACGGTCATGTTTTGACGTTTTAGTTAAACTATTTATTTATGTAAATCAAATTTAAAAATGAAATTTTTAATTCTTTAAATAAATTAAAACATGTCTCTTTATATTTTAAAATCATATTTAAATAATATCAAAATCTCAAATTTTACGGTGTATGTAAAACTGACAAAATGCGATAAAATTTGGTTATTTTTGTAAAACGATTATTAACATACTTATAAGTATTTTCATATATTTTTATTATCTGTGTTAGATGTTTTCAATAAGATTTATACTTTTAAATAAATATTTAAACCTATTTATTTAAGCATTTATTTATTTTTAGCAAAACTTAACTTTTGTTGATTTGTTCTAAAATCCAAATTTATACTTTTTAAATTATCAACTATAAGAATAAATAATTTCTCTATTATTATCTATTATATTTAATTTATTTATTTAAGTTTTAAACCCTTTTAAATTTAAAGCGAATGAAATCTCTCATTTTCGAAGTAGCGAAATTACGGGTCGTTACATTCTCCCCTACTTAAAAGCATTTCGTCCTTGAAATTACTCAAAACAAAAGTTTGCCCAAAACATTTATCTTTAAACATAAATCCATATAATATGCACAAATCATCCATATGAAATATCTTATTTGATCTCCTATTCGAATACACGACTTTATTTCCGAGCTGGTATCGATCTCCCGATTCTCTAGTGTGGACTTTAATCAGGCTCTTTGCTTAGAAACCTTTGCTTTCCTTGCATAGCTCTTAACTATGATAGAAAACTCAAGTATCCAATCATAAACCCTAATCAATGTTCGCCGTCAAGAATCAAGTGATAAATCCTTTTTGGATTGGTGTAAACACCTCAAAGTTTCGAACTCGAATCTTAGATCAAAATTTGTGTGATGAAATGATTTACATATAACATATGTATTTATTAACCCGTAAAAACTTTCTTAAACACTTTATCTTAAGATCAAACACTTTATAAAGGTGCTTTTTATATAATCCCTTTAATTGTTTATTTTCAAATATTTTTATTAAAGAAAAAATATTCTAAAGAAACCATTTTTCACTCAAAAGATAATTTATCTTTATTATAATTTTTCTTCCCATGATTCTTCAACTTAGTATATTTCCTTTAACACTAATATTATTTATGAATCATTTTATAAAACTATTACTTAAGTTTATTTCATCTTATAACCTATGTAAATCAATCATATATTAAAGATTTAAGTCCAATTCTTAATTAATGCTAGAATTCATTAATAAAACATTTTCTAGGTTATAATTTCCTTTTTTGTTTATAATCATATTTATAAATTATACTTATCCAATTTCATTTACTCGAAATATTTCACAATCTTTTAGTTTTCATAAATTCCTTAGCCCCGAGTTAGGCATGATTCGAAAATTTTCGATTGTCCAAAATCGTCGGAAATCTCGCTTTATCTTATCAATTAGCAATCCCAATTTATCTTTGGTTTAAGCACTTTTATAAAGATTACTAATCAATTGATTCATGTTATTTCTTTAACTTAAGAAAATTATATAGATCGAGTAACTCCAAAACAATCCAAGGAACTGGGTACTACCAAGTATCACATATCCTCTTAACAAGAAGAGTAACACTTAAGAGAAGTGCGTACCATCCGAACACATAACTTGCCCATTTTTAGTTTATTTTCGAGCCAATCGAAATAGTTATCATAAAATATCTCTTTTTATATTTGAGATAATAACATTTTCAAAATCCTTTAGAGATTTTTGTAAAACCTATCTTATAAATTCATTTTATCTTATATTAATTAACTTCATTTAAATTATCACAATTGTTTTAATCGAACTTAAATTCTCATTCCTTTTATATATAACTTTTACAAAATCATTTTATATTATTTTCATCTTATATGTTCATTCCTTAAACAAATCTTATTATTAAATACCTTTTAGTCAAATCGTGAAATTTAATTCACAAGGTATTAGTACTTAAACTTTTTAAATCAAATAATTGATCAATTTATGATAGTAACTTAATATTATCATTTATTAATTTACTATTTCGAATAAGTATTAAAGATTTTAATTTCCTTATCAGATTTCTAACTTATCGATTGCTTTATGAAATATCTTATAGTCAAATTGTGAAATTCTAATCACAAGATGTTTATATTTAAATTTCAATAATCCTGATTTCTAACTATACAACTTTTCAAAATATATACTTTATATTCAAAATATAATCCTAGATAAAATTATTTCATTTACTATTTTTTTCAAAATTAGTGTGTCGGTTCGCCTTGTTTAAATGTTTAGGAACCCTCATCGGTAACGATGATCAGGCGCATCGATCAAAATCCATAAATCACTCAACAGATAAATCAACACAAAACATTTTATTAGTAACTAACAAATACGCACTCATATATAATACACTCAAACTCACTCTAGGGTGTTACTAACCCTATCTCTAATGAGTTACTCATCCTAGGGTATTACTAACCCTATCTCTAATGAGTCTTTACCTAACCAAAGCCAAGGCTCCTGCTAGACCTTCAGATCTTATACCAAATGTAACAGCCCGCTTTTCCATACCCTTTGAATCGACAATAAACCACGCATGTCCAACTCAAATTGTACAAATAAGCGGATCATTAAGGGTAGAAAGAAAATAAAGACAGAACAAAATCTCACACGAATGGAATAACATATATTATTTTGATAATAATCTTTACAGCGGAAAATATTAAAATACAATATCAGAGTCTAACCTAAATTCAGCTTGGAAAGTTATAAACGCCTGCCCTTACAATTGCTGACAAACATCAAACAAAATACACTAAGTACAGCGGATAATAGAATATGTCCATACGATGATGAAGATCTCTAGCTCTCCTATGGAAACTCTAATCACCTTCAACTCAACCTGAAACTACTCGGATCTAACCCGAGTATTGAAAATACCCAGGTCAGTCTTGATAAACCAGTGTGAGATACTCAAAATTTATGTATAGATCATGATGATGTTATCAAAACCTTTGAAAAGAAGGGTATCTCATAAGGCACGCCCACACATAAACACGGACGGGTTTTTACCTTATGACAACCAAAACACTTCATACCAAAATACACATGATATTATTTTTAATGACATTCGCTTTTCAAATAAACTTATTCAAATAAGGTACCAAAATCTTGACTAAGTCTAACGGAATATATCTGAACTGGGTCAACGGAATATACCGAACGGAATATATAATACCAAAAGGGGTAACTGAAATGTTTGCAAGTCATTACAGCTATTTTGGGAATATAATCAAAATCATAAATCTCGTATTGGGATTGGATTTCCAACATGATAAGGAACTAGTAGAAAGATCAATCTATATCAACGGCTTACGTCCATGACTCAGACGCCGTTATACAACAACATAAATGGCTTAAAGTGGATGCAATCTGCGAATAACATCCAAGGACTCGGACTTCGCGCATTCCTGCCATGAGGCCTAGACGTATCTGGTACCTGGGGCTCAGAACATCTGATAACTCAAATCACTACTATCCAAAATGCGAGCATACATCTGACCACTTAGAATCCCATCATAACCTGGGTGTTAGGCTCGCGAAGCTACGCTCAATTTCTTAAAAGCCATGCTTTTCATACAAAACCACGCTTTGATCATAACAGGTTCCACTTTGAAAGCCACATTGTCATTCCACGTCACACGACTGATTTCTAGAAAAGTACAACTTCCCGAGCTCGTATGTCTCGGGAAAGGGTGTTAAGCTAAGAGACGTTGCCTTCTCCGCCACCAACTGATATACGTTTATAGAAACCACTCAAATATGACTTAGAATACAATGTCAGACAAACATTCATACAAGTTCATTCTGGGACTGAACAAAACCGAAGGCACTTTCCTCGACCATTACTAGGCGAGAAGCCCTTGCAATCCGAAAAATTCTTCATCATGAGAAGACCACTGCTATAAATAACTCTATAATGGAGGCCAATCAAAGCATGTTCAACCAGCAGTCTTCACGCTATAAAGATCCACGGTCTTCGGTAACCATCATCTTCAACATATCTTCACTTTCGAACGTATACATAGGTTCGAAGTGGTTTACGGATAGGAATCATCCAAATCGACTCCGGTTCCTTCAAAACCAATCATCGCTTTAAAAAGATGTTAAGTTCATACGTGGATATCAATCATCAATCAATTACATCATCTTTTAAATCAAATATCTTTCTTGGATATAATCTTTTCAAGTTATTCCATTTTCTTTCCAAATATATGTGGAATCATTAAGCCTCATTTATCAAAATATTTGATTTATTAAACCTTTCTTAAATCCTGGAATAATTCCAAATCATTTTCTCTTTTACCGAGGAAAACTTTTTCAAATCATTCATCAAATCTTAATCAAAAATTTCTTATATTCAAGTTATAACTTTTAACTTAGGGAAAATATTCACAAATCATTCATTAAATATTAATCAAAGATTTATTTCTTAACTTCGAATCATATTCTTGCAAATCTAAGATTTTCATAACAGAGCACTACTGCCACTTTAAATATGGTAAATTTCACCTTCAGGGACTAATGGCAAGTTTCACCTCCAGGGACTAATGGAAAGTTTCACCTCCAGGGACTAGAGGAAATTTTCATCTCTAGGGACAAATGGCAAGTAATCATACATCATGAATATCTTTGTCTTTAACTTGGAAAAACTTAAATATGATCTTTTAGAGCAACTAGGCTTGCCTTTCGATCTGTTCCACCCCTCGCCTAAGAAGAGAAAACATAGGGCATGTAAGTTCAAGACACCGGTTGCTCCATCCTTAACTTTAGTTAAACACCTTGTTTTATCATCCCAGATCTCACAGGCGAGATAAATGTACTAGTCGTTTCTGCATACTCAGTTTGTTATTATATTCAATCTTCTTCGCTTTTTGTTTAAGTGTTACAAACAATTTCTCTTAAACATTTATTCAAACTCTTATTAAAACTTCCAAATCATCTTTACATTACTTAATTATTCCTTTAAATCCATTCATGAAAGATTTAGGAAATAATCGTTAAGTTTAAACTCATATTCAGAAGGTTATAGAATTCGCAGCATAAAAGTGCTACGGAAAGTGCATATAAGCTTATTTTATTTAAACAACTTTTTAATATTTGAAAATTCATATTTCCATTCCAAATTTATTTTAGACCATTTTAATAGATTTATCAAATTTATTTCATATTTTTAATCATTTAAAAATATCAATTTATAAAGAAATCCCGTTTTGGATTCCGAACTGTAAAATCGCGATGTTTTTAGAAAAAAAAATTGGACATATTTCAAACTGCTAAATGAAATCTTGATTTTCTTTCTTAGTTTGGAAACTATGGATATAATAGATCGGAAAATTCTTATCTCGAAGAATTTCGAGCTATATTTCACTTTGTACACACATATAACTTTTATGGCGCGAAATCGCGAACTACCGTTACGCGACGCGTATTGTTTGGCTTGTTTTTCAATTTCTTTTCAAACTTCTTGGAAACACATTTAAATGTTTATAAAACGTTTCTAAATCATTTTAAACAACATTTCCATCATTTCAAATTCATTTTTCATTTCATTCCATATTATATTATTATAATATTATTTTCAGTCTTTTTAGATATTTTGAAATCATTAAGAGGCTAAATAATTTCCATACACACATTTGTATGGATTTAATTCTCATTTAATTAACTATGGTTAATTACTAATCATTTCTCTTATCATTTGTCAAGCCAAGTTATCATCCATATTACAAACATATAATCAACCATAATATCAACCAAGTTATCAAACATTTAATCATTCAACATATTTAAACTTTTCAATCATTATACTTGAAATAATTTATGGATTTATTAGTAAATAAGAGTACTCACCTTTTACCAAAAGATTAACTTCCTACCAACATTCTTTCCACCAACACTTCACTGAAATTTCAACTAATCAACTACTACACCATGTATTTTGCTTTATGCCATCGACCACTTCTTTCAAACTCCCGAAAATTCGACAGAGCTTCCATAGCACTTTGAATTTGCTCCTGACTCCTTGGAATGAAATCGTCGGCACTTCCTTCTCTTTTTCTTGCTCCGGAGCTTCTCGACTTGCTCCTCTTCCTCCATAGGTTTGGCCATGCCCTATTCCACTTCTTCCTCCATCGTTTTTTCATTTTTTTTAGACGCTAAACCATGTTCTAATGGTATTCTAAGGTCTTTTGTAAAGTTTGGTGGTGTTTGGAGTTGATTTGATATGGTTTTGAAAAAGTTAGTAAACTTTTGAAAGAGAATAAGAAGTCATTAAAAAGGTAGAGAAATGCTTGAAAAGGGAAGAAGAAGAAGAATGAAAAGTGTGAAAAAAGTGAGAAAGTAATTGGTATTTCTAGAAAAAGAAATGAAGTGGTAAATTACCAAAATATCCCTTTACCAAATTACCAAAATAACCTTACTTACTTCTAAAGTAATCTTATTTTTTTTCAACATTTAACATCACATTTCAAATCATTACTATGTCATTTTCACTTAGATATTAAGTAAAGTAAGTAATAATTATGTTTCTTTGATTTGATGTTTTACATTTGCTTTGAAATGATATTTTTTCTTTTTGTGCTTACTTTTTCTTAATTGTTTTCTAAAAATTTCTAACCTTGTTTAGTAAAAGTAAACTTGATTAGTGAATTAATTAATACATACACTATTTGAATATATGTTCCTATATAAGAAAATAAAGGTGCGACGACATTGCGACAACTTCTAATTGATAAAACATCGTTTTTCGACAAAATGTTTTACGGTCATGTTTTGACGTTTTAGTTAACTATTTATTTATGTAAACCAAATTTAAAAATGAACTTTTTAATTCTTTAAATAAATTAAAACATGTCTCTTTATATTTTAAAATCATATTTAAATAATATCAAAATCTCAAATTTTACGGTTTGTGTAAAACTGACAAAATGCGACAAAATTTGATTATTTTTGTAAACGGTTATTAACATACTTATAAGTATTTTAATATACTTTTATTATCTTTATTAGATGTTTTCAATAGGATTTATCTTTTTAAATAAATATTTAAACCTATTTATTTAAGCATTTATTTATTTTTAACAAAACTTAACTTTTGTTGATTTGTTCTAAAATCCAAATTTATACTTTTTAAATTATCAACTATAAGAACAAATAATTTCTCTATTATTATTATCTATTATATTCAACTTATTTATTTGAGTTTTAAACCCTTCTAAATTTAAAACAAATGAAATCTCTTATTTTGAAGTAGCGAAAATACGGGTCGTTACAATGGACGGCGGAAAGCTTAGCTGACTTGAGGCGGCGTGCACGTGCACACTTCATGTATGTAGTATGTAGATGTCTGAAATTATAATGGAAGAGGTTAAGAGCAAGGAACGATAAAAGAGAATAGAAAAGGATACGTGCTGAAAGAAGAGAATGGGCCAAAGGAATAAGGGTAAAGAAATAAAAGAAAGGAAAAAAATAAAAAATAAGAAAAGAGGAAAGGAAGAGAAAAAATAAGGAAGAAAAGAAATAAGGGAAAAAAGAAAATGAAAAAAAAATATGAGAGAAATTAAAAGAGAGGAAAAATGGAACTAAAATATATATATATATATATATATATATATATATATATATATATACATACATACATACATACATACATATATATCCATATGAAAATCTATGTCTTCTTTTTCTTTTACTGGAAATTTATTTAGATCCATAAATTTAAAGTAATGGTATTTTATAAGTAAATGGGTAATCAATTATATTATTACTTTATTATTTGACTCAAGATTTATATAAAATTTACAATGGTAGAAAATAAATAGAGCATTAAATTTTAAATTAACTAGTGATGATTATTGTATAATTTCTTTAATTTCTAATAAATTTGGGTCAGAAATATAAATGTACTCGGTTAATTAAAGTACTGAAATTCGGATGTGGATGGTTTGATATTTTTATGGATTGTTATTTTGGTTAATGATCTTTACCTTGGCTTAATTCTATTGGATATTTACTCTCAGATTATTCTTGTCTGTGCCAACAAATGGTCATAAAAATTAAAGCAATAGGATTAAAATAATAATTCGTTTTATTTGAATTAAAGATCTGTAATGAATCCTCATATTTGAATATTGTTACCCTAAATAATAATTTTTTTATCTTAAGCAATTTACCCTTTTAAATTTGTCACTTGGTTTCGAAGAGGCCGAGATCAGATATCAGCATTAACCCAAACCACTACGATTCATAAGTCACTACAAACCTTTATGGGTTTGGTTATAAAGTTAAATGGGCTAGAATTGGATTGGTTTAACAAATTCAACTATTTTAAGTAAGTAGCGGTACTTAGATATTACTATAATACCAATGGATTTCTGTAACAGTGTTATGTTTATAATGCGATAAAACTCATCGTGTTGTACGAGCTTCCCTGTGTTTTTGATGAACTTTTACAACTTAATTATTTCTAATCAAGTTGGTTTATTCACGTTGGTTTCCATCCTGACTTTGGTGTTACTTAATTGTAATGCTCGGGTCAGACCGAGTGTTATAGATTTTCAGGTTAGGACGCTTTTGGAGTTCAGGAGACAAGCCGGGTGGCAAAGTCGTATTGATTGTATTCCACTGTGTATTATAGACTTTTGGCCGGTATTTAGGGACAAGTTAACATAACTGTCCAGATTTGTTGCACTCTGATATCTTGTATGTATATTGACAGGTATAGCTTCTTTGTATAAAATGCTGTTATTTGTATATTATATTTAGTTCCACTGCGATTGTGAGATTTTGTGCTGCTGTTTCTATTTCTTATTCTATCTCATTTTCTTCTTAACCCTAACAGCCTGGTATTTTCGGCACTTAACTGTGCAGCACTCTATATAATGAACGTATTAGCATCAATTTTCGAGGTCAAAAAATTTCGGGTCGTTACACTTGGTATCAGAGCTGAAGGTTAAGCAAAAACCTTGGCTCTGGTGGGGATTACTCATTAGAGGTAGGGTCAGTAGTACCCTAGAATGAGTTCATGGGACTATATGAGGGCGTATTTGTTATTTTATTATATATTGATTTTAAAAACGGTTTTAAAAATGATTTTTATATAAGCTTATATTTTGATATATAAATTAATAATTTTTCTAATTATTAAGGAAATTGGTTGTTGTTATAAAAAATTAAATAAGGTTATAAGACTTAAGTGGTAAAACATATATAATCAAATAGAAATTTTGGGTAAGGATTAACTATACACATAGGTTAAGCTAAAAATGGATTCAAACCTAAATTTAAATCCTGGAAAATTCAAAAAAAATTCAAAGTGTTTGAAATAATTTGCCCTGATTATATTTTTCTAGTAAACCATGATGAAATATATGGCGTATTTGATTTCTAGATATGATAATTATCATAAATTGGGTATTGTATCTTAATAAAAGATATTTCTTGCCGAATAAACAATAATAAAATAGAGTGAAATGTTTTAAGGAAGCTGAATTTATAAGTATGACTTATGAAACTAAAATGGATTTAAATTGTGGAGTTTTCAATCCAAGCCCTAGAGAAATTTTGAAATTGTTTCAAAGTGTATAAAGAGGAAATAAATAATATTATATTATATTTTTTAACATCGAAATCTTGTTTTAAAACATGAGTTGTTTAAAAATGAATTTGTTTTGAAAAAAAAACCAGGATAGTTTAAAATTTAAAAGTGTGACTAGGTATGCAATTGAAATAAATATTTATATATATGTGGATATGTATGATTTCAAAGTTGATTTGAAATAAAAACTAAGTGTTGAATTCTGGAATACCCCAGAGAATATGAAGTATAACCCTAAGAAAAATAAGTTTTTGAACTTATAAGTGGGAAGTGATATTGATAAGAAATTTAAATTTGGAGTGGAAAATTTAAATTGAGTAAGGTTAAATGGATTGAACGAATTGAAAATTTAATTTACGGGAAGTTAAATAAGTTCTGAGCTTATTATCTGAAAAATGGAAATTTCAAGATGAAATTGAATTTAACTTACGGAAGTTAAATGAATTAACTTGTAAAAGAAAATGGGTATAGGTTTGATAAGGGGTGCAAAAGAAGTCATGTATATATAAATGATTGCAAAACAATTTTTGAAATATAGATGGGTTTCGAATTCTAGGAATTTGTGATGTATACTGTTGAATGGTGTTTTAGTTAATTTGAATGTTTATTCACTTTGATATATCCTGCTATCATTCTGTATATTATTTACGGTATATAAAACTATAAATTGGATTATTTTGAAGAAATTAAGAAGTGGATTGAAATGATATATATGGCCATTCCTGAAATTAAATGAAAACTAAAACTTTATTTTGGAACTATTTAAATGATTTGGATTTTAAGACATAAAGATTTAACTTATGAAAATGGAATAAGTTTGAACTTAAGATTGAAGTTTTAAAAATGAACTTGTCAACTGGAATTGCTTAAGAATTGGGTTTAAAATAATTTGAAGTTGGTTAATAAATTGAATTCCGAAAGTGGATTTGTTTGAACAGATTTAAGCTACAACTTGAATCTTGAATTAATTTTAAGTAAGTGAAAATTTAAATGAATATTTGAGATTTAGGCTCATGATTTAATTATAAGAAATTTAGATTGTTAGATTAAATGTTAAAGGTTAATTTGATTTAAGTGAATTAATCGACATTTTGAAAATCGAACTAGAATTCATATAAATCGAGATGGTTAAAATTTGAGATTAGGATTGAAATTAATTCAAATTGGAATTGAGTTGAATTAAATGGGAATTGTAATCGAAGTGAAATAAGTTCAAATTCAAGAAGAGAGTTGATTTGAATTTGAATGGGAATCGAATTTAGTTCGAATGGGAATCTGGATTGAATCAATCTAAATGGAAATGGAAAGTTAAAATTGATTTGAGTTGGAGAATGGGAAATTGAACCAGTTTGACTATGAAACTATTTTGAAATAAATTGTTTTAATATAAACTGTCTTAAATCAATTTTTCCAAGCTATTTACTATAAAAACCTTTTCTTAAAACTAAAATTATTTTATATTAACTATTTAACTATCTAACTATTTTACAACTATCTAACTATTTTACAACTATCTAACTATTTTACAACCATTTAACTATTTTAAACTTTTCAAGCTATCTTCTAAATTCAAACTGGTCAGAGTGGAAATTACTTATATTTAAATCATGGATTTAAATACCAATTGAGGTGAAATTGAAACTAGAACCCAAATGGAACTTGAAGCAATTCCAAATTGGAACCAAATCGGATATTGAAGCAAAATGATTTTTGAAGTAAAAAAGTATATATTTGAGTAAATATGGTGATTGTCAAATGAAGAGTGGATAGTACCAAAACTGAAACTCGCTTTATAATAGGTAAGTAATGTTACGAAGGACGTCGAAAAGGAAATATAATTGGAAACATTGATTTGGTATTAATGATATTATAACCATAAGAAAAGATATTTGAAATATTAAGTGGAATTTAAATTAATATGAAGTGATCCAAAAATTATTCAAGTTGAAAGAATAATCTTATATATAAGAATGATTTTGTGAGAATGAAACTGAAAGGGATTTGGAACTCTTTGATTTTAAAGGCTTTTGGTTTTGGCAAAAAGCGAATTTTGGGGAAAGCCAAGTTTGAGAACAATCGATTTTGAGATATCGATTTTGAAGTTTATATGTCATACATATAATGAGTATGATTTGAAGGGTACTATATATATAGTATGAAATGTTTTTAGAATGGTATGGGGAAAAAGGCGCTCCCATTTAGAATTGAAACTTATAGTGGGAGATCCACTGGTGGCTCTACCTTGAGCCCTAAGGGGTGTTCTAAATTTTGATCCCAGAGGATGTTCGGACAAAACTATAGTTCCTGAGGATTGTGGTTGGGGGAGCGAAATTCTAGGGCACTGACGACTACAAATACATTGGGGTTATGCTGTGACGGCAACATAACGCTAGTGTAACTGTGATCTACTGTGTTTCCATAGCGTAAGTCGAGAGGTAGTGATTGCCTAAAATCTACGCTTGCTTTCATTGGGAGAACGACGTAACGTCAATAGATTGCGACCTTTGTGGTTCCATAGTGAAATTCGTGTGGCTTTGAGTGCCTACAGTCTACATTGGGTTTCACTGGGATAGTGATACAATCTTTGTATATTCTGTGATCTATGTAGTGATGTTTCATTTGACAGCGTATTTCGAGGGCGCTGATGCCTACAATTACATGCTTTTTTCTATGATAGCAACGCAACCCTAGGTGTAGCTGTGATCTATGGCAGTTCCATGGAAAAATCGAGAGGTGCGGATGCCTACAGTTTTCTTATAGATTTCGCTGGGATGGCGATGCAGTCATCGTGCTAACTGTGATCCATGGAGAGGGTGATGATTTCCATAGCATTCTTGCAAATGGTTTTTCAAGTATTTTCACTAGGTGTTGAAACGGATCTACTAAGTACTTAAAGATTTTCAGTCCTATGCCTGATCAACGTATGTCTAAATTTCTGTGAGAACAAGATGGACTTGTTTTGGACATCGAGTTGTGAAAAGTATTTTTATATATAAAGCTAGTTTGGTAATATTATGTAATTTTTAAAGTATTTTAAATTTTATACTTAAAAGAGTGAAGAATTAAAAAAAAATTAAAAATGATTTAACTAATAATAAACAAAAAAACTAAAATTCTCGCTTCGTTCCTTTTTTAGCACGGAAAGTTTTAAAGGGGAAGGAATGTGACAACCCGTATTTTTGGCCATGGAATATTAGGTGATTAATTGATTTTATTATTGAAATATTGATTTATAAGTCGAAAAAATAAATTTCTGATAATTAAAAATATCTGAATATGTATAAATTGATTTGAAAACTATAATAAATATTGAATTATAAAATCTCTGGGTATGGGAAATCTTATAGGAAATAAATAATAAAACTCCACCATTTGAAATTCAAGGCAGAATACATTTGTATATGAAAAACATACGTGCAAGCTTTTGATGTTTAATATATATAAGTATATAAATGAATATATATGTGTATATAAGATGACAAATACAAGCAAATGTATATTATATTAAATAGTGAAAATGTAAACATATATGTATATACAACCTTATTTAAGGAAATGACAATGTGTATAAATGCAAGTAAAGTAGGATAAAATTCATATGCATAACTATATATATATATGTGTGTGTGTGTGTGTGTATACATAAGTATATGTATAAGTATATAAAATAGTATGAATGAAGAATGTAAATACATGTGTAAATATATGTATACATATCCATAAGGAAGCACAACCTTTTGATAACCATTAAATGCATATATGTAGAGGTATATATGTGTGTGTGTGTCTATATATATTATTATAAAAATGAGAAGGCAATCATATACACAAAAGGATATATATATATATATATTGCATACATATAGGGAGACAACATCATGAATGCTTGTCAAATCAAGCTTACAAAACAATTTATCAATGTCAAATAAAGATCAACATCAAGCCTTTCATAAAAGATCATGCCATTCAAAGATCAAATCATCCTTCTTATTAAATCAGAAAGAAAATAAAAACCAACAATGTTAAAAGCCTATAAAATTGCCTCAGCCTAACTATTACTGTACAAGATCAGCCTGCCCATGCAATCCTTATATATATAGACACACACACACACCACTGCCTTACTTCACATTTGGCATTCGAACAAGAAATAAAAATGCTTGCAAGCTGCCATCAAAAATTTAATGAGAAAGAAAAGGGCATTCAAGCATTAGATACCAAATCAAAGGAAAGCAGGTTTCTCTGCTCAAAAATGTGAATACAACACTTATATTTCCAAACTAGTTATACATATATACAAACATACAAACTTTTCCTGTGAGTAGAATGTCCAACATCTTTCTTAAATGATTATTGCATACAGCTGTGTTGATTGAATTATTGTCCTGTATATTATATGTTTTGCTACATATGTGTGTGTGTGAATAAGTTCTCCTACACATCAGAGAGGTACTGTATTTCTTCTTGGAAAAGCTCTGATCATTGTTTTTTATATAAACAATAAGCCTTTCCACTTTAAAAATCATTACCTCTCTAACCATGAATTTAGGATTATGATTCCAAAATAAATCTATGTTTTTAAGTGTAATTGATTTTAAAATTAATCTCATTTGATATCATAAAGGGTGGAAGAAGGAAAACACATTTTACAGTAAACCACTGATAACTGACTAAAAATCAAATTCCATAGTTTAATAAATTGATCACATGAGTGTGTAAGCTATTCAAATTTATGATTTTTGAGAGCTGTTTGGAGGTTTTTCGTTGGGTATTGAATGAAACAAGGAGAGATGAACAGATTTGGGAAATTCATCAAATTCATCAAATGTGACAAAGAGAGATGAACGGATTTGGGAAATTTCTATAGGGCATATCGGTTTAACGAGGTCAAACTAGGGCTTTGAGTGAGTTTGGTTTCAAGGCGATAGTTATGACGAGGTGACTAAGGGGAGATGAGGTCTAGGGGAAAAGGAGGAGAGGGACGTGGTGCTCGTTTCGACGAAGTTTGACGATGAACGATGGCCAGGGTTGGCGAGGTGAGGCGGTTGAAGAGGACGGTGATGTTCCAGTTTTTGGTTGGGCATTTCAAATTTTAATTTGAGGGTCCGAACGTGGTTCCAGGCGCTTAATCGTGAATACTGTCACCCTAAATAATAAATTGTTTATCTTAAGCAATTTACCCTTTTAAATTTGTCATTTGGTTTCGAAGAGGCCGGGATCAGATATCAGCATTATCCGAAACCACTTCGATTCTAAGTCACTACAAACCTTTATTGGTTTGATTATAAAATTAAACAGGGTGGAATTGGATTGGTTTAACAAATTCAACTATTTTAAGTAAGTAGCGGTACTTAGATATTATTATATTATCAATGGATTTCTGTAAGAGTGCTTTGGTTATAATCATATAAAACTCATCGTATTATATGAGTTACCGTGGGTTTTTGAAGAATTTTTACAACTTAAGTATTTCTAATCAAGCTGGTTTACTTACGCTGGTTTCCAGCCTAACTCGGTGGTTACTTAATTGTAATGCTCGGGTCAGACCGAGTGTTACAGATTTTCAGGTTAGGATGCTTTTGGAGTTCAGGAGACGAGTTGGGTGGAAGAGATGTATTGATTATATTCCGCTGTGTATTATAGACTATTTGGCCAGTATTTAGGGACAAGTTAATATAACTTTCCAGAATTGTTGTAGTCTGGTATCTTGGATTTATATTGACAGGTGTAGCTTTTCTTTGTATAAAACGCTGTTATTTGTATACTATATTTAGTTCCGCTGCGATTGTGAGATTCTATGCTGCTTTTTTTGTTTCTTATTCTATCTCTTTTTCTTCTTAATCCTAACAGCCTTGTATTTCCAGCACTCGTTTGCGCGACACTCTATACAGTGAACGTATTAGTGTCGATTTTTGGAGTCGAAAATTTTCGAGCCATTACACAATCAATCACATCAGATCATGGAATAATCTCCTATAGTTCAAAATATTTTCCTTACATAGTCCTAAACTATGATAGAAAATACTCATATCATCCCAAGAATCTATCTCAAGTACTACAATTCAAGAATCAATTGTAAATGCCTAGTTCAGACCAGTTTACAACTCCTATAAATCATGTGCTCGAACTCTGGATTTAGAATGGTCATGCGAATAAAATGATCCAAGTCCAACTTATAGTTTTATCCTTTTAGGATAAGTTAATAATTAAACTACTCCAATTCTTTTTACTTTCAAAATTATTTATGAAACATTTCATAAAACATTACTTAAATTTAAGATTGTATAACACTCTACTATATCCTGAGAGTATATACAGCTATCAGAATTAATCTTTTACCTTTTCTTAAATTCAGATGTAGGCCCAAAATAAATCTAGGTCTTAAAACTAAGTCGACCCTTTCAACCTCTTTACCCATCTGGTCTGGCAAGTAGCTAAGGAGAGTAGAATGCTGGTATCAAAGCTCAATCTATAGCCTACTTTTCCTGACACGTCTAAGGTAAATATGTTTATTAGCCATTCCAATAACATCAAATAGTTTATACTACTTAGATGTTAAAACAAGAGATACCGTTTTAATAAAAAAATTAATTAAATCTTATTACTAAGTTCGACCCATTTAAAAATTCGTGTTAAATTATTTCTTCTCTGCCCAAGAGTGATATAAAGCCATATTAACGATTTCAATTACCAACACATTTTATTATCAAAAGACCCTTTTTATTTTCAAACTATCTTCTTTTAAGGAAACCGAAGAAATAAATACTTGATTTTTATTTCAAAACCATTTTGAAATGATACGATATAATTTAATCCATAGAAAATAAACATATAGATCGAGTTACACCAAAATGATGCTAAGGGACAAGTAACTAACAAATAGTATACACTCTCCCTTACCAAGAAAGGAAATATTATAAGAGAGGCGCTTACCATCTAAATGCATATCTTGCCTATTTTTTAGTTATTTCCGAGCTACTCGAACGGGTTAACATAAAATACTTATTTTTTGAATCCCATTTTGAAATAATACTATGTATATTTCTCATGTATAAATAAATTAGCTTTAGTACTTTATTTACTAAAACATGCTTTCAGTTACAGATTCGAACTCATTTCGATTGTACAATAACAAAGGGAATATTCCATAAAACTAATCAAGACTCATTCCCTGAATTATCCATAGAAAAAGTATGTTAAAAATTCTTTTTGAAAATACTCACATTTATAAATATTTTCTAATAATCTTATTATTTCTTTTTCCAAAAATCATTTAAAATCTTTTCCAAAGAGACCGGAATAAATTCTCAAAAATCCTTTTTATTTTATAAGATACATCTTATAAACTTGTTAAAACTATATTATTTACAAATACCTTATAGCCAAATCGTGATACTAAATCCACAAGGTGTTCGTATTTAATTTAATCAAACAACAAATTCTCATAAAGTGATCAAGCATAAACAATCAGACATTAAATGTTGATGAATAAATATCATTATTTCCTAACAAACAATAAAAAAAACTATATCAATTTTTTGAAAATTATTCTTTTATATATCAAATATAAAATCTTGGTAAAATTACTTTATTTACAAATTTCAACATAATATAATATTTTTATTGCACTAACAAATACGCGCTCTCATATAAAATACACTCAAACTCATTTTAGGGTGTCACCTATCCTATACACTAACAAATACACATTTACCACTTTTCAAAGTGCCATCTCATGCACCACTCCCCCTTCACATGGCCTTGTACTTTTAATATGATGATATGTACTAATTAGTACTAATGCGCTTAGAAAAGAAGGAAACGAACACTCTTTAATGTATTAACATATAATTTTTGATTTAAAAGCACTTAAGGATTCCTAACTTTAATTAACCCATTTTTGTACTTTTTAATTTTTTATTTAATGTTTATGCATGTTACAAAAGTGTGCATATGTGGAGCAATGTTGCGACAACTTCCGCTCGATAAAAAGTTGAAAATCTGAAAAACGATTTTCGGCCACATTTTCAGTTTTTCACCGGACTAGCTATTTTTGTAAACAAACTTTCAAAACAAGTTTACTATCATTATATATTAATCAAAAGGGTAATTTAACCATTAAACTATTAAATTGAATATTTAAAATTTATCAAATATTCACAAATCAAAGTGGTAAAATTGCATGTTGCTACAAGTTTGCAAACTAACTCTTCACAATCTTCCATCGATATAGCAGGATTGTCTTTCAGGGAAAACACTTCTATTGAAGCATCTATCAAAGTACCACTCCAGAGAGATATAATAAATATCTTGGAGTGCCCTCACCTCTTCCAGAATTAGGAAGGAGCACAGCCTTCCACTACTTGAGAAAATAACAGCCCGTCTATCCTCTTCGCACAACAAATTCTTAACCTACATGGGTAGACTCATTACTGTTAAATCGATAGCTCTTGCGATGCAAGTATACTACTCTTGAATCTGTATCTTTCTAATAAGTATCCTGCATATGATTGATAAAGTGTGTAGTCATTTCTTGTGAAGCCCTACCTCTACGCTCGCACTAGCCAAGGACACCATAGAGTAATGTCGTCAACTGGCACAAAGAATAAGGCTGTTGAGGTCGGACCATCTATGTAATTGCTTTGTGTGAATACCGATATGCCAGATAGAAGGTTACATATTTCATTTCAAGGGGAAATCTGACAAACCGATACAAACTCAAAGCTACTAAACAGTGGCTATGTGATCTTCGAAAACAAATACAAAATAAGCATAACACGAATCAGTCACAGATATTCATATCACAAAGGCGGAAACAGATATGAATATAACACATAAAAATGTACATCAAAGTAGTGGTCATGTAAGATCCACCATACCACAAAAGAATAGGTAAAAGTGCCAGACAAAAGAATACGTATACATAACGAGTCTCTATCTCGAATGTATACAACAAAAAAACTACTAAGCTAAGTAGTTAGCCAAAAGTCAGATGATAGTCCCAGATAAGAAGTCAAGTAGAAGCACCTGAAATACCCCAGTCTGACCTGAGTATTGTTTAAAAAGAAAATAATAAACGGATCAGTCTAGCTATAATTATCACATAAAATGAGATAGAATAAGAGATATAACAAAAACGTATGATAACAACAATAATTCCATACTGTGACAAGTATACATTTAACAACAATAAAAATCATACAATATCTCAAGAATCTCAAACACCAAAAAGAATGTCATATTCTTTATTTTATTCACCAAACTTTAAATATTGATACAGCTATCAATATATATCACAAAATTGGTGAAACACAAATTCCAGAAGTCATCAATTAGAAATCCAAAAAACCCAAAGGGGGAAGCCTATCATAAATGGGAGCATGCAAACTCACTAATACGTGCATCACAAATGGGTCGCTATCCCATGGTCAATAACCATAAATTCGGAACATCGACGCAGTACAATAACAGTACGTCCGATGAATCGAAACTCAAATAATTCGGAACATGGACGCAGTACAATAACGGTACGTCCAATGAACCGAAACTCAAATAATTCGAAGCAACAAAGCAGTACAATAATGGGCTACATCCAATGAACCGAAAAGCCGGGACATCGATGTAGTACAATAAGGGTACATCCGATGAACCGAACACCACAAAAGAACATGGGTCGCTAGCACATAAAAGAAATGAGACGAAGCTTAATAAAATGAGGTACAGTCCCCCACATGGACAAAAAGACATCACATTGCTAGTCTAAAACATAAAATGATCATTATTGATCAACAAAAAGTGTGAATTACACCAAGTAGTAAATAAATAAGTTTAACTTCATGTCCCATAACCACTGGCTTAACATAATTATTTATGAACAAATTGTAGATCTCCACTCGAAAATTGTCATAAGAGTTTCAATCGAACGAGTCTAGTAATTAACTGACAAAGTAAACGCAAGCGCTTCATACTACTTGTTTTCCTAAGTCGTTTAATTGGATTTCTCGAACGAATGAGGTAACGGTTTATGTATATTAATAGATTGGAAAATGGTTTTAAAAACGAGTTTGATATTGAAAGTAAATGTTGAAATCGTTTTGATGAAAGAGTTTGAATATTTACTACTAGTATAGAAACCTTTGCATTTTAAAGTGACAAACCATAGAAATGATTTTAGAAACAATCAAACACCAAAAAATGCACATACGAAGACGTGAATTAGGTCTAAAGAAATCGATACCAAATCCATCAAAATAGATATTCCCAAAAACCCAAAGAAAGAAGTCATCAAAGTCGATAATAAGTGATCACAACTAAGGGGATAAACAAAAATCGATTAAAATTGGAAATCTACTCAAAAACAACAAAAATAGGCAAATGAACAGTTGCAAACGCCTAGGGTCAATCCAGACGTCTAGATTTAGGTTCTGGAAATTCAGAAACCTTCTAGACATATGAAAGATGGCTTCAGACATCTGACATGTTGTATCAGACGTCTGAAAGGTGGTATCAGACGTCTGACAAGGTGTTTTAGACGTCTGAAAGGTTGTTTCAGATGTCTGATTCTGTTTTCTACATTTTTTCTTCTACTATATTTTTTTTCTTTAGATTGCATAACCAACATCTGAACCTATATTTCAGACGCCTGGATACCTAGGCCGGGCAACAGTTTGCCTAGGCCATGATGGCCAAAATGATTCGGCAGCGATCGAGCGAGCAACGATGACTAGGATTTACGCCAAGCGACAACCCAGCATTACAGGCTCTTCGATACACCCTAAATATTACGTCAAATCATCCATAGTAGGATTTTCATGAAACTGGACTTCAAAATCAATAATTGAAAAAAATAACCCAATCAATTCAAATCAAAAGTAAATGAACATGAATAGATGTTAGAAATTCATACCTAACAACAAAAATAGTTATAGACGTAGATGTAAGTTCAAAAACTCAACTTTAAACCCAAAATACAAGTGAGAAGCTATAAAACAAGGCAAGATCAACCACTCTTCAATTTTAACCCAAGAAGCTTCAATCTAAGCTCATAAGAAAAATATTTCCTAAGTTAGGGTTTAGGAATTTCTGAAAATGGAAGAGGGACTGAGATGGAGAAGATGAAGATGATGCTTACCTAAGCTTCTCCTTGATTTCTAGCTTGAAGTTGATAATTCCTAAGAGAATTAGGGCATAGGAATTTCTAATTTCTTTGCTCTTCCGCCATTTTTCTTTTATCTTAAGTGTTAGGAAATAATAGAGTGAGTGAAGTGGAGTTGGATGAAGGGTTAGGTTATTAGATAAGTCAAAGGGCTGAAACCCAAACCCAAAGCCTAGTAGAAAAATAGCAGAATTCTAGCAAACTCTAAATGTATCGATGTTTATACTTCAAAAGGTCGCAAACGTCATTTTAAACTCAATGGAAGTAGTCTTGAATCTCAATTTGACTGTTTGCAAAAAGTAGCATTTCGGACTTTAATTCGACTAACGATGGTATATTTAAATAAATCATTTAAACATACAATCATAAAATATGCGGGTTGTTACAGACTCCCCTCCTTAAAGAAACTGCGTACTCACAATATTTAAGAGGAAAACAAAGAGTAACAACCATAAAAGCATATCAACAAAAAGAAATTTGAAATAAGAAGTTCACCTCAAAGTGCATGAGAGAGTAAGTCCAAATGCATCCACTCAATGGATTCTCTGGATTCCCAAGAACAATCCTTAGGATTTGAGGACCATTGAACTTTCATAAGTGGTACATCTTTATTACGAAGACGTTTAACCTCCATAGCAATGATACGAATACGATGTTGCTCATAAGTCAAATTTGGCGATACTTCAATTTCTTCAATAACCCAGGCTCAAGAATTGAATCGGAATCCCTAAGGCATTTCTGTAGTTGAGAGACGTGAGAGACGTGTAAAACGTCATGAATAGCAGAGAATTGAGCCCATAATAAAATGTGATAAGCCATGGAACCAATGCATTCGGTGATGGGAAATGGACCTATAAATCGAGGTGCTGACTTTCTCGGTCGATTGAACGCACAACACCCTACATAGGTGAAACACATATAAACACCAAATCTCCCACAGAAAATTCTAATTTCCTTCTTGGGTTATCGTCATAAGATTTTTGTCTACTTTGAGCTTCTTCCATTCTATGACGAATAAGGTCAATCTTCTCTGTGGAATCACGAATAAAATCTAGACCTAAGGCCAGCTTCTCACCAGCCTCAAGCTAACAAGAAGGAAATCGGCATGGCCTTCTATAGAGTGCCTTAAAGGGTGCCATACCAATACTAGATTGGAAGCTATTATTATAGGAAACTCAACAAGAGGAATATGATATTCCCAACTTCCACCAAAATCAAGAACACATGCTCGAAGAAGATCTTCAAGAGTTTGATTCACACACTCTGTTTGTCCATCGGACTGGGGATGATAAGTGGTGCTAAAATTAAGCTTCGATCCCAAAGCTTTTTGAAGACTCTTCCAAAATCCACTAGTAAATAATGGATCATGATAACTAACGATAGAAGTAGGAACTCCATGCAATTTAATTATTTATTTAACATAAAGTTTGGCCAAAAGAGGTATGGTCCGATTAGACCGAAGGGGAATAAAATGGGCGGATTATGTAAGTCAACCTACTATCACCCATAAACTATCATGGTCGAACGAGAACGGAGAAGACTGTTAATAAAGTCCATGGAGACTTGATCCCACTTCCAAACTGGAATGTCCAAAGGTTGGAACAACCCACCGGGCCTTTGATGCTTGGCCTTAATGAGTTGGCAAGTTATGCAACGCTTTATGAAGTTAGCAAAATCAAATTTCATTCCATCCTAATAATAAAGTCGCTTCATATCCACGTGCATTTTACAACTACCGGGATGAATGGTAAATTTGGAACGATGAGAATCTTCCAAAATGTCATTACAAAGATCACTAATATTTGGCATGATAAGTCTACCAAATTTTCGAATGCCCCCAAGAGCATCGATTTCAAAGTCTTTCAAACCATCAATATTAATATCTCGATAACTTTGGCTAAGATGAGCCAATTCAGGATCATGCCTTTCAGCATCAAGAATACAGTCTAAAAGAGATGGATGAGCCTCGAGGCTACATAAAACAAGTGATGAACATGAATTGGGTTCACGATCTCGAATCTCACATGTAGACAAAGTCTCGAGATCATTCCACTCGGATATCATCATAGAAACAACCGCTTGTTGCTTAGGACTAAGGGCATCGGCGACACGATTCAAATTTTCGGGGGTATAAAGAACATCCATATCATAAGATGCATGGAACTCGATAGAACATTGTTGACGAAAATTAAATTTCTTTTGAGAAAATAAATACTTTAAAGATTTATGATCGTTATAGACAACAAATTTCTCTCCTAAAAGATATCGATGCCAAATTTGAAGGGCGAAAGCAATAGCCGCGAGCTCTAAATCATGAGTGGAATATCTAGTCTCGGCGGGCTTTAATTTCCTAGAAGCATAAGCAATAACACGTTCCATTTGCATGAGAACGACACCCAAACCAACACGATTAGCATCGGTAAAAACAATAAAGTCTTGGTTTCCTTTGGGAATCACAACAATAGGAGCATCGGAAATGAGTTCTTTTAATTTCTCAAACGAAGATTCAAATTAGTTTGACCGAATGTACTTAACTCCCTTCTTTGTCAAACTAGTAAGAGGCATGGAAATTTTTGAAAAGTCTTTTATAAACCGACGATAATAACTCGCCAATCCAAGAAAGCTACGAATATCTGTTAGTCTCTTCCAATTTTGAATCACTTTAATCTTTGAATAATCCATAGAAATTCCGGATTCAGAAATAATATGTCCTAAAAATTTAACACGAGATTGCCAAAAGTGGCACTTAAATTTTTTTGCATTCAATTGATTGCTCCTAAGAGTTTACAACACAATCCGAAGATGCTTTTCATGCTCTTCCTCGGTCTTAGAACAAACAAGAATATCATCTATAAAGATGAGAACAAATCAATCGAGGAAGTCTTTGAAAACTCGATGCATAGGTCAACAAAATAAGCTGGAGCATTCGTTAAACCAAATGGCATAACAAGCCGTTCATAAGATCCACAAAGAGTACGGAACGATGTTAAAGGAATACTATCCTCTACAGTACGAAGCTGATGAAAACCGGTTGCTAAGTCTAACTGTGAAAAGAGTCTAGCACCACTAAGTTGATCGAATAGATCATCAATCCGAGCTAAGGGATATTTATTCTTGATGGTGAGATCATTAAGCTTGCGGTAGTCAACGCAACGTCTAAGTGTACCATCGGATTTCTTCACAAAAATAGCTAAAGCTCCCCAAAGAGAGGAACTAGAACGAATAAACTGCTTAACTTCCAATTCGGATAATTGTTTACGCATCTTCTCATTTTCCTTATTGGACCTAGATAAGGAGAACGAGTGATAGGTAGAGCTCCAGGGATTAAATTAATTCTAAACTCAATTGCTCACTTAGGGGGTAATCCAAAAACGGGCTCAAATATGTTGGAAAATTCACGAACAACGTGAATGAGGGAAATGACATCTTCCTCATCATCATTACATCATCAGGAGGCTTTAGAGAATATAAGGATGCCACCGAATTAGAATCTCAATCTTTAAGAATAATAGAAATCTGCTTGACAGATTGAGGATGTCGAAGGTGAATAGTCCTCTCAGGACATAGGATATGGGCTTCATAATGGTTAAGCCAATCCATTCCCAAAATCATTCTGAAGCCTAAGTAACGCATGACATGCAAATTGGCTTGGAAAAAAATCATATAAAATAACCTCCGCATCTTTACAAAGCAAACTGAGCGTTGCGGATCCACCAACGGGATATGCAATTCTTCGTGAAGTCATCAAAGCCATAACACTTAAAAGAAAAAGTATCAACAAGTTCTTTCGACATAAAAGAATAGGATGCATGCGTATCAAAAAGAACTTGAGTAGGATGATCACGAAACATAATAATGCTATCAAGGATAGAATGAGAAATACCTTGGTCAAGAGAAGTGTTACTAGGCGCTTGCACAACATTTAGCTTTTCCTCTTTCTTGCCTGGAAGTTTCGGGCATGAAGATAAAAGACGACTTGGACTTCTGCAAAAACGACAAAATAGAGGTTTCGGATATCTATTAGCATAATGGTCCTTAGAACCACAATTGTAGCATTGCCCACGACCAGAGGTAGGAGTATTTGCTACCGAAGTTTCTTGTGCCCCTTTCTTGTTGGGATAAGGACCTATGAACTTAATATGCCTCTTCTTGTTGTTGTTGAAGTTCTGTTTGACGCTCATATCTTCAACATCACCTTCCTTATCGGCCTCTTCAAGTCGAAGAGCGATATCAATAAGCTGATCAAAAGAAACTTCCAGTTTCAGGAGTAGAGGCTTTTTGAGGTTCTTATCCAACCCATAAACAAATCTTTGATTTTTCTTCAATGAGGTATTAATATACTCGACCCCATATTTAGAGAGAGATTCAAAAGATGCGACATATTCTGTGACTGAAGATTCACCTCGAACAAGGTCAATAATGCATTGGGATAGAGTTACCTTCTCGGCCATCGGCACAAACTTTAATTCGAATTTTTCTCAAAATTGCTCCCAAGTAAGATCCGCTTCGATAATCTTCGAAATCAAAAGCTCATACCAATCTAATGCTCTCTCTTGGAGCATACTAGAAGCCACTTGGACTCAATGGAGATCAACGAGATTCATGCGAGAAAAGATGCGGTCGCATGATCTAAGCCAAGCATGGATTTCTATAACACTTTCGGATCCCTTGAATTTCCTTCCACCCAAATCGGTGTAGTGTCTGCACAAGCGTGCAATCCCAGATCTAGGATGAATAGGCTCTGGAATGGGTCCGACAGCTTGAGCATTCTTTACAAGATCTAAAAGCTGTTGGGCATACATGAATACTTCATCTTGAGGAGTAGCACTAGATTGACCGGTGTTGGGCGAATTCTCACCCATGGGATCGCGAGACCAAGAGGCATTAGCTTCCATGCCGAACCACGGTTTCTCCCTTACCTAGCCAAACCAAGTATACCTCCTATCTACCGAACCAGCCCATCCAACCTCTGCCGAACCATGACCCACCGAGCCAACTCCCCTTCCTATCTCCCAGGAATGCCGAACCGGCTTCCACCACCAGACCAAGACCCACCATCACCAAACCATTCGGTACCGGACGAGACATCTCCTAGCCTTCCACTACCGAACCAACTACACCCGAACCACCTTCTCTCCATGCTACCGAACCAACTACGGCCGAATCAGCCTCTACCGGACCATACCATTACCGGACCAAGGCCACTCCCACCAACAACCACCGGACCAAGGCTCCACCGGTCCAACCTTCTCCAACCACGACCGAACCAAGCTTCGCCGAACCAGAACACTACAAGGCCAAATTCTTCATCCCGGGCCCACCAGCAGCTATATACATCCGAACCCCTGCCCCTAACCTCACTCTATAAATAGAGGGGCAGGGGTACAACAATGGCAGACAAGTTTGAGAGCTCAAGCAAGGAAGGAACTTTCAAACAACTTTCTTATACTTGTACTTAAAGCTTTGTACTTGTAATCTGAAAGAAAGGAGAGAATAACATATAAAGTGGACGTAGGCACGTTTTGGCCGAACCACTATAAATCTGCGTGTCTTTTACATTTTAGTCCTTGCTTTTTACATATTTGCATAAGTGACCTAAAACCTTGAAAATAACATATAATCAACTAAATAATACGGATTGGCGGTGTTTGTCCATTTTTTGTGCAAACATTTTTGGTGCTTCCACTGAGAGTTTGGAACTCGAAGCTTCAGCTTCCCTCATTCGACCTTCTTTCCCAATAGCACCCTTCATTGCCTAGGAAACATGACTTCCAGGCTGAGAAAAGACAACAACAAGGGAAAGAACGTTGCAACCAGCAGCGCTCCAGATCTGGTGGATCCAGATCAAGAGAACCATCCCGCTACGATAGCAGATCAGGCAAATCCAACAGCCCCTGCCGCGGAACAACCAACAGCAATCACTAGGGCAGATCTAGACGGAGTTGTGACTGAAGTAACTAACCGCTTAGCATCCCAACAAGAAGCTTTGGTGAACCAACTCATGTCACGCTTGAGGGATGCCGAAGAATCCAACCGCAACACTGAATCATGGGGTGAGTCTCAATCTGGAGGATCTCAGAGACAGCAAAGGTCTTCCCTCTTCGAAGAAGTTATCAACAGAAACAACAGTGATAGGGGCCGCGCCCGGACTCAGCCCGAACTCCGAATCGAGGAAGCGCTTGGAACCGAACCCGATGGGGGAGGCACCAGGCGAGGGTCGGATGTAGCTGAGCCAGTCATGCCACCTAATCATAGAAACCCCGCTGAACGGAGCCGAGCTAGAACCCAGCCCGAAGTTGACCCCATGGAAATGATCGAAATAGAACCCCGCAGAGGAAGATCAAGGCAGGGGGCAACTGTAGCTGGTCCTAGCATGCATCCGAGTAGCCAAAGACAGCCACTGGATAATGTCAGAAGTGATAGGCTATACCATCCCTACAGGTCATCCGGACGAGATCGATCCCGCAGGGAAGAACCAAGCTCATTCTTGTCCGCTCCAAATTCTGATGAAAGAATGGCACGATTATTCAGGGAATGCGTCCGACGAGAGCAAAGGGAGCGAGGGATAGGCGCTAGGGTAACCAGCCCTTTCACCCGCGACATCGAAACCGCCATCACCCCTCGAGAGTGGAAAATGCCGACAATGGAACCGTACAAGGGAACTTCCGACCCCGTTGTACACTTGCAGAGATACACACAGCATATGATCATGAGCGGGGCAACGCAAGGAGTATTATGCAAATGCTTTCCACTATTTTTAGCAGACCTAGCTACCTCCTGGTTCTGCCATCTACCCCAAGGATCCATCAGTTCATGGGAAACATTGAAGGAAAAGTTCATTAGCCAGTTCCGCATTCATGTGGAATAACCCAAGGATGCTTATTCTCTATCCAATGTCAAACAGAAATTCGGAGAGACACTGCAACAATATCTAACCCGGTTCAACGCTGCAGCGGCCGCAGTCCAAGATGCCGATGAGAAACTCACCCTAATGGCCCTCTGTAGTGGCGTGCACCCAGATACCAAGTTCGCTAGAAGACTAACTAAAGAAAAACCAGCTACCTTGCCCGATTTCTTTCATGAAGTTGGGAAGTACATGAGACTCGAAGAGGCTGCCACTGAAAGGCAGACAGGACCACAGGCTAAGACGGCCCATGGAAACGCCCCTGCCGCAGCGAAAGACATTCGGAGAAACGACTCCAGAGACAATGTAGGGGGCAAGAAGGGAGAAAAGCGCTTGTACCGACCAGGACCGAGATTTGACGCTTACACTCCCTTGAATGAAACAGTCGAGAACATCTTCCTGGCCACCCAGGACGAACTCACATACAAGCGCCCCCCGCACAAGAAAGAGTCAGATCGCGCAATCCAGTCCGGAAAATTCTGCCGTTTCCACGAATCTCATGGGCACGATACCAATGAATGCCGCCATCTCCGAGACCTAATTGAAGAACACATCAGGAGAAAGAAATTAGAACGCTATGTGAAGGGACAGGACAGGACCCCAGCTCCTACCAAGGAAAACCCAGGGCAGCTCCACCTAGAGACAGGCGGAGGAAATCGCAACACCAGCGGTTCCAGCCAAGAGAAGATAGTGGTCCATACAATATCAGGAGGGCCACAAATCGCTGACAAGAGCTGGGCAGAAATGGAAAGATACGGAAACTCACTCAGAAGCGAGGGAGACTGCGTCAATTCTGTTATGGAAGAACGGCACCCTAAGCGGAAGGAAAGTAATGATATCACATTCAGCGGGCGCGACCTAGAAGGAAGGCAATACCCTCATATGGATCCTATGGTCATCTCTGCCTGGTTCGGTCCAGCCAAAGTTTTCCGAATCCTAATAGACACTGGAAGTTCAGTAAATATCCTATTCAAGCATGCTTTCGACAAAATGAAGCTGTCAATGAAGGATGTATCCCCCTGTAACAAACCACTACATGGTTTCACTGGAGAAGCAAGGATGCCTCTCGGACAATTGGATCTCTTTGTTGAATTGGGAAGTCATCCCCGTTCCGCCGTTCGAAAACAAACATTCGTGCTAATAGACAACCACTCGGCCTGCAATGCCTTTTTAGGAAGACCAGCCTTGTCCGACTTCCAAATTGTCCTTGCCCCATGGTGCCTGAAGATGAAGTTCCCAACGGATAATGGAGTGGGAGAAGTAGAAGGAGATCAAGACGCCGCTCGGGACTGCTATGTAACCGAGCTTTGCAATAACCGCAAGAAAGATAAAGGGAAGAATGCAGAGACTACTCTCTGTATGAAAAGCTTGGAAGCATAGCAACTAAAGAAAGCCCCTCCTCTTCGATATACAAGTGATCCCTTCAACGAACTAGATCCCAAGGATGGAGAGGAGGAGGCCACCGCCGAGCCTGCAGAGGCTATGGAATTCGTATCTGTAGACAAACACGACCCAAGTAAACTGCTGAGAGTCGGATCTCAGCTAAAAGGAAAATTAAAGAATCAACTCATTGATTTTCTTTGCCACAACATGGATGTATTTGCATGGACACACGCTGACATGACCGGGATCTCCCCGGACATAGCATGCCATGCACTAAACATCGATCCTACCAAGGTACCGGTAAAGCAAAAGAAGAGAAGTATGGGGGCAGAACGATCAGCAGCCCTCGAGGAAGAAGTAAAGAACTTACTTGCCAATGACTTCATACGTGAAGCCATCTAGCCGGAGTGGATCGCCAACCCGGTACTGGTGAAGAAAGCTAATGGGAAGTGGCGAACATGCATCGATTTCTCCAACTTAAATGACGCCTGCCCGAAAGACTGCTTCCCACTCCCCCGAATCGACCAACTCGTGGACAACACTGCCGGACACGAGCTCTTATCTTTTATGGATGCGTACTCAGGATACAACCAAATCCCTATGCATGCCCCCGATCAAGACCACACCAGTTTCATCACGGATCGAGGGTTGTACTGCTACAAAGTAATGCCTTTCGGACTTAAAAACGCCGGAGCTACCTACCAACGCCTCGTCAACAAGATGTTTGCAGAACTGATAGGACGAACCATGGAAGTTTATGTGGACGACATGCTAGTGAAGTCAAGAAAAGCCAACAATCATGTAAGCCACTTCGGTGAGATGTTTCAAGTACTTCGCAAATATGGAATGAAGCTGAACCCGCTAAAGTGCTCCTTCGGAGTGTCATCAGGAAAGTTCTTGGGATTCATCGTCCATGCTAGAGGGATCGAAGCGAAACCCGAACAAGTCCGAGCCTTGCAAGATATCGAAATACCATCCACTCGGAAAGAAATGCAAAGCCTAAACGGGAAGGTGGCCGCCCTAAGCCGGTTCATCTCTAAAGCAACTGACAAATGCATTCCTTTCTTCGAAGCCCTGAAGAAAGACAAAGGAAAATTTGAGTGGACCGACGAATGTTCAGCAGCTTTCCTTAACCTAATCGAGCACCTCCAACGGCAACCAGTACTCTCAACTCCTAATGAAGGCGAAGAACTATACCTATACCTTGCTGTGTCACCGCATGCCCTAAGCGCCGCGTTGGTGAGAGAAGACAACCGCACACAACGGCCAGTGTACTTCATAAGAAAAAGGTTCACAGGAGCAGAAGCCCGGTATCCCAAACTCGAGAAACTGGCGTACTGTTTACTAATCACATCAAGGAAGCTGCGACACTATTTCCAGTCTCATTCCATCAGAGTTTTAACCGATCAACCGCTAAAACAAGTGCTCCATCGCCCCGACACTTTTGGGCGATTACTTAAGTGGTGCATCGAATTAAGTCATTATGATATCACTTACCATCCTCGCACCGCTA
This sequence comes from Allium cepa, assembly GCA_030765085.1. NCBI lineage: Eukaryota > Viridiplantae > Streptophyta > Magnoliopsida > Asparagales > Amaryllidaceae > Allium > Allium cepa. Next base: position 180,046,988 of record CM060946.1, read on the forward strand.
TCAAGGGGCAAGCCATAGCTGATTTCATTGCCGAATCACTACTAGCGAAGGTAGGGACCAATCTGAAATAGCAGAAGATATCAAGTGGAATCTCTTCGTAGATGGAGCGTCGAACGAACAAGGCTCGGGGGCAGGCGTTGTGATCATCACTCCCAGGGGAAGAAAGCTGCGTTATGCATTAAGGCTGGAATTCGCTGCCACCAACAATGATGCCGAATATGAAGCAGTAATAGCCGGACTAGAGCTCGCCCTGGAGATCGGAGTCACTTGCTTATGTCTTCGCAGGGATTCGCAGCTCATCATAAATCAAATACTAGGGGAGTTCCAGACTCGAGGAGAGCGGCTCACGGCATATATGAAAAAGACCAAGCAGCTGCTCAATCAATTGGATCACTACTCGATCAAACACATTCCTCGAGAAGAAAATCAAGAGGCCGACGAACTGGCAAAGCAAGCTAGCATGGGAGATGATACCACTTCTGGAACGATAACTGTCTCAAGGCTACTAACCCCGAGTTTTGAGCAAGTAAACCTGATAGCTGCAACCAAAAAAGAAACATGGATGACCCCTATCCGAGAATACTTACAAAACAGCACCCTACTAGACGGGCGAAATGAAGTTAAGAAAATTCTAAAGAAAGCTTCCCGCTACACGATGCAAGAAGGCATCCTCTATCGGCGTGGCTTCTCTAACCCCTTATTGAGGTGCGTTGCTAGAAGAGAAGCCAGGGAAATTCTATCCAACATCCATCAGGGAAGTTGTGGAGACCACACCGGAGGGCAGACTCTGGCAAAAAAGATACTCCGATATGGATATTTCTGGCCCACCTTGAACAAAGATGCCTTAGACTTCGTCAAAAAATGTGACAGATGTCAGAAATTTGCCAAAATCCCTCGACTACCAACCAATGAAATTACTCAGATGACCAGCCCTTGGCCCTTCGCAATATGGGGGATTGACTTAATTGGTGAACTGCCAACGGGCCGAGGCGGAGCCAAATATGCTATAGTGGCAGTCGACTACTTCACCAAATGGGTGGAGGCGGAACCTCTAAATAAAATATCTTCGGCAAAAGTTATCAACTTCTTAATCAAAAATATTCTGTGCAGGTACGGAACACCACTCAAAATCGTATCAGACAATGGACTTCAATTTGACAGCGAGGAATTCACCAACTGGTGCCAAGAGCACGGGATTCGCAAAAGCTTCTCATCCGTGGCTTATCCCCAGGCAAACGGCCAAATAGAAGCTGTCAACAAAATTCTCAAAACCTTAATCAAGAAGAAACTTGAAAAGTCGAAAGGCGCTTGGGTGGACGAACTTCCTACGGCACTTTGGGCCTATCGCACATCTTACAGAACTTCAACAGGGCATACTCCCTTCTCTTTGGCGTACGGATCGGAGGCCATGCTCCCAGTTGAAACTATAGTGCCCTCTCACCGTAGGATCCACTACAACCCGGAAGAAAATGAAGAACTCCTCCACATGTCTTTGGATCTAATTGAGGAGAGAAGAAATGATGCAGCACTCAAAGCAGCAGCTCACAGACAAAAAGTGGCGGCATTATACAACCCCAAAGTCAAACATCGCAGCTTACAAGAAGGAGACCTTGTCCTCAAGAGAATCTTTCCGCGCCCCGGGGCACTGGACCCCATCTGGGACGGACCTTATGTAATTCATAAAGATCTCCACAACGGAGCTTATATTTTGTCAACAGTGGACGGAGAGGTGTTCCATAGGACATGGAACATCCGACACCTCCGTCGATACTTTTCTTAACTTGTACTGCCCATATGAAGTGAATTAACAAAGAGAATCAGTGGACGTAGGCATTTTCGTGCCGAACCACTTTAAAAAACTTGGCTCTTGTTAACTTGTTCCTTTATATCTTGGCTACTTGTTAAGCTTTATCCTTTGCTATTGAACAAAATCCTTTGCAGATGACATTTCAATCCAGAACTTCACAACACAACTCCACCTGGACAAAATCTAACAGGTACGCTGCGCTCCTATGTCCTCGCCAATGAGACACTTTGCTCCGGTATCCCTCTACCGCGAGTTAACTCATTGTTTGCCTCGGCCCTTAAAGCCGACTGTAATAAGCCGAGTATAAGTCATCATAAAAAAGGCCGACTATAGCCGATGGTAGCTCATTACAGCGATTCGGCTCGCCGGCGACTGTGAACCGATCATAAGCCCCAACATAAGGTGTGGCCAGCCAGGGGCAGTTCACAGTTGACGATCGGCCCCCACGCTAGCCAGCCACAGTAAATCGAATAATACCCACGATTACGGGCCATAATGGCCCGGGTAGTTACTGTGCGCGATCGGCTCCGATGTGTCTTAAGTGCGGCTGTGGTAAAAAAGAAAACTCCCCGCAGTAGGCCTAAGATGGGTGACAAATGTCTCCAAGACCCACAGCTAGGGAAAGTGACTACAAAACCCGTTTGCCACGAACTTAAGCACATCGACGGCCTTCCGTGACTGGAAGTTTTACTTTTCCTATATTTCAATTTCATTTAAAACTTTTCTCCTATTCTCCGTAACGGTGCTTGAAAGTACAGGACATGAAATAGTGAACGTTCGCTAATGGGAACAGAAACTTACAATCGGATGATGAGACACTCAATAGAATTCCGTGCTTAGTCTTACAGGATGCACGAAATTGCCGTCTATGGCCAAAATATGAAGGGCGGTACCTTCTACTTTTATACATTAATGCATAGCTGCAGTTCGTATTTACACATCACATTTACATTGCAAAATGGGAAAATTATGCTTTAAGCAAAAAACTTGGCATCAGACACAGTCAAGTCACTAGTAATATACATAGTTACATCACTTACACAGCACAGCAAAATAGCAATAACATTCCAACATAAAGGAATCAGCTTATATTATGAAATTACAAAACATCATTCATCACAAACAATATTATTACAGTTACATCAATGTTTTGGACTAACATGAACAGCAATAAAAAGAAATCAAAAGTGACCAGCTGTGTTCACGCTTCGCCCTCATCCTACCAACTCTCCAAGCCTACTTAGCCGCAGGGTCAGAGCTCCCAGCATGGTGACCAGAAGTCCCACCTGTCCAATTCAGAAGGGGAATTCATTAAGCGAACAGTAAGTGATCAAGTTATGAAAATCCAAAAAGAAAAGAGAAAGAGAAAAGAAACTCACCAGCGTCCGCCGCTTGATCCTCATCAGCTAATTGCACACCCGCTTCCTCCGCGGCAAGCAGCCGCATCCCTTCCTTTACCGCTACCTTCTCCTCCTTTGAGAATAGGGCGGTTACCACGTCCATCCTGAATGCCGCTCCACCTTCCTTATCTGCATTTGCCTTGGCCTCCTCCAAAGCCCGGAGATATATCCTAGCCATGATCCGGGGATAGTCATCCATCCAGGATAGATTACCCTGCTTCCAGGTACGGAAGTACATATCCTGCAACATCTCATCCATCATCCCCTCATTCTCCTCAAACTCCTTCACCCGGGCCTCGGAGGACAACAACTTAGCGACGGCAGCATCCCTCTCCGATCGGTATCTCAAGCGGTCAGCCTGGAGAGACCTCCTCATTTCCTCCATCTCTTCCTTTAGCTTGGCCTGAGCAAGCTCTGCGGCCTCAAGCCTCCCAGACAACTCTTCAATCTGCTCAAGATCCGCATTTCGAACCTCATCTACCGTCGCAATGGCCATATCAATCCGCCCCTTGCAAGCAGCCTCCATTTTTCGCAATTCTGCCCTGCTGGCCTTTTCCAGATTCTCCTTCAACTGCCTAGAGGCTGCCTCGTGCTGAGAAATCTGAATAGCCTGATCGGCAAGCTGTTTGGCCTGATCAGAAACTTGTAGCCGCAGTCGGATGTTAGCACTCCCAATTTCCTCCCCAGCCCTAGCCAGCCGAGCATGATGCTCCATCAATTTCTTGACCTCCTCCGCGACCCGGTCAATGTTGGCCTTGGCTTCGTCCCCCATGGCAGCTATCCGAGTAGTGAGCAGATCCAGATCTAGAGACTTAGCCTCATCAAGAATCCGAACCATGGGATTGCGGGGGAGAAGATGCTCGCCCGTGGCCTCGTCAAATAATATGTCCTGGGAACTGGGGTCTAAATTCGGGTGGCCGACAAAGGGATTGCGAGGCACGTCGGGGCGCCTTATGCGGATAACGGTAGGATTTTCAGACGGATGCGGGGAGGGAATATGCTCAGTTTCCTCCTCCGTGATATCATGAATAGGTTGAGGAGGAAGCCGCGGACCAGGTGGTGAATCAAACAAAGATCGCCTCCTCTTCCTTTGCTGGATACCTTCCTCAATGACTCCAAGAAAAGAGCGATATCTGACTACATCCCCGGAACGGCCGGGTGGCGGCTTCGCCTTAGTAGAAGCTCTCATCAACTTGAATTGTTCGAGGCGGTGTCGAACGTCTGAAGTTTTGGCCACCTCGCCTGCCATTGTAATAAAGAACAAGTGTTACGAACATACGAGGGTCCATAATTCAAGAAATATGTTAACTTAAAAAGAAAGAGAAGGCACGTCTGTTATACAAACCCTGCGGAGAAGGAGAATACTGCAATAAGTCCTGAATCTCATTCCAGGACGGAAGCGAACCATAAAATATTCCTAAGTCCCTATCATAAATGGAGTCTGCAGAAGTCAAAAGTTCACCTTGCACTGCCGGAGTCACCCTAGCTGAGGAGCTCTTAGGGGATGGATCGGCGTCAGCCCCGGCCTTGCCAGTCTTCTTCACCTTCTCCGCCAAATCCGGTTCCCCCTCCGATTCCCCGAAAGCTTGACGGAGAGCCTCATCCGTCCACTCCTGAAGCTCCCCCACTTGCCCGGAGGTCAAGGCACCAGCACCACTACCACCCTGTCCTTCACCTTCTCCATCTCCTCCGCTCTCCTCTTCGTCTCTTTCCTCCTCTCCACCTTCCTCCTCCGGAATATCTGGACATGTACTGGGAGAGGGTCCATCGGACTTCTTAAGCTTCTTTCCCCCAACGGCTGGAGGCACCGAGAAAGGTCTCTTCTTGCTACTCTTCGCAGTAGCCCCATCCTTAGCTTTAGCAGCCCTCTCCTCGGCTGTATCTCTCTGTTTAACCACAGATTGATGTGGCAAAATCAAGTTATACTCCAGGAGAGTGGCATTCCTGATCAGGTAGGAGGTCGACCTATCCCTTCCCGAAATGACCTTTATTTCGGTAGCCATCTGAGCCAAGGAGTCAGTCTCCACGACCGCAAAACCACCTGTCGCTAGCAAGAAATAAAGGCATATAAGAAGAAGCATTGTGAACGGGACAAGGAAAATATAAATGAAGTTCAACTTACAGCCGGAAGTGAAAAGGCGGAAAGAAACAGTGTCATCCCTAATAAAAAACCATTCCTTCTTGAACATGCTGAACTTCGAGTACAAGTCTAGGACAGGCTTGAAGGGCACGGCCACTTCCAAACTGATATATGGAGACCCCTTCTTGTAGCCTCTCAAGTTGTACAGATACCGGATCTCCCGGTTGGAGGGGGGACACCCATATTTCCTCTGAAAGATGACGAAAAGACTCACCAGAATGGCATAGGAGTTAGGCTGAAGCTGGAATGGAGCCACCTTCAGATATGTGATAAAGCTAACTATCCAAGCGTTGAGAGGCGGGATAGCACCACACATGCAATGATATCTGCTATACGCAAAGTACCCTTCAGGAGGGTCATATGGCATAACCCCCTCTCCCGGCAACAGCATAAGAGCCCTGTCAATCCCGAAGGAACGAGAAATGACATTAAGCTGCTCCTCTTTGAGGGAGCTCGGAAAGCAATCAGGGGGAGAGTTCAGAAGCTCTTGGGGACCATACCCATCCACTAACGACCTCGGGGCAGGTCCATGTCGCGCCGGTCCTGGTTGGGCTGGGGGCATGGAAGAAGACTCCCCCCTATCCTTGGACTTCTTACTGTCTGATCGAGTTTCTGCTCTACGAGACATTTATCTGCAAACACAGGAAAAACATGACGTGAGAACAAGGAATATGGGAATATAAACGAATAGTTGTCAAGTTCCATTCGGTGGTCAAGTTTTCGAGATTCATTCGGCATTAAAGGTTTAAGATTCATTCGGCACTCCAATTCCCAGTATCATTCGGTGGTACGAAGCACAAGAGTCATTCGGCATTCCCAGTACCGAGCCCCATTCGGTTCTCAAAAACCTCGTATCCATTCGGCATCAGATACATTCGGTAGTCAAGATACTTAAGCTCATTCGGCTTTAGGATATATACCTGGTTCGGTACGAAGTTGATCCGGCTAGGAGTTGATTCGGCTCTCTATGGTTCGGTAAGGAATAACTAAGGGGGTGTAGCCCCTATATATAGACGAGCGCAGAAGCACCGGACCAACCGGTTCGGCACACCGGACCAACTGGCTCGGCACCTCAAGCCGGATGAAGCTATACCAGGTATCCAAACCACGAGGCTTTCACACTGAAACAAAGCACGACATATGCTAGCATATGCCCTACTTTGGGGGGCAAATGTTGGGCGAATTCTCACCCATGGGATCGCGAGACCAAGAGGCATTAGCTTCCATGCCGAACCACGGTTTCTCCCTTACCTAGCCAAACCAAGTATACCTCCTATCTACCGAACCAGCCCATCCAACCTCTGCCGAACCATGACCCACCGAGCCAACTCCCCTTCCTATCTCCCAGGAATGCCGAACCGGCTTCCACCACCGGTCCAAGACCCACCATCACCAAAACATTCGGTACCGGACGAGGCATCTCCTAGCCTTCCACTACCGAACCAACTACACTCGAACCACCTTCTCTCCATGCTACCGAACCAACTACGGCCGAATCAGCCTCCACCGGACCATACCATTACCGGACCAAGGCCTTTCCCACCAACAACCACCGGACCAAGGCTCCACCGGTCCAACCTTCTCCAACCACGACCGAACCAATCTTCGCCGAACCAGAATGCTGCAAGGCCAAATTGCTTCAGCCCGGGCCCACCAGCAGCTATATACATCCGAGACCCCTGCCCCTAACCTCACTCTATAAATAGAGGGGCAGGGGTACAACAATGGCAGACAAGTTTGGGAGCTCAAGCAAGGAAGGAACTTTCAAACAACTTTCTTATACTTGTACTTAAAGCTTTGTACTTGTAATCTGAAAGAAAGGAGAGAATAACATATAAAGTGGACGTAGGCACGTTCTGGCCGAACCACTATAAATCTGCGTGTTTTTTACATTTTAGTCCTTGCTTTTTACATATTTGCATAAGTGACCTAAAACCTTGAAAATAACATATAATCAACTAAATAATACGGATTGGAGGTGTTTGTCCATTTTTTGTGCAAACAACCGGCACTGTGACGGCCTGGTCTAATCTTTTCTTTCCTTTAAGAAAGAAAGAAAGAAGAAAAAGATTATTCTCAAAATGAATATCAAACAATCATGATTGATAAAACAAGGAATCATAAAAGAAAGTAGGATAGAACGGGTCCAATGACTCGAATTAAGTCCTAAGACACGATTCCTAAGGGAGACTTAGGACAATGATCCTTGCTATAATATTCCATATTGTCCCGAAGTTTGGATTTGATACCAAGCTGTGACGCCCCACCTCTATGCTCACACTAGCAAAGGACATTACGGAGTAATGCCATCAACTAGCACGAAGAAAAAGGCTGTTGAGGAGAGACCATCTGTGTAATTGCTTTATGTGAATACCGATATGCCAGATAAAAGGTCGCGCATTTCATTTCAAGAGGAAATCTGACAAACCGATACAAGCTCAAAGCTACTACACAGTGGCTATGCGGTCTTCAGAAACAAATATAAAATAAGCATAACACAAATCAGTCACAGATATTCATATCACAAAGGCGGAAACAGATATGAATATAACACGTAAAAGTGTACATCAAAGTAGTGGTCATGTAAGATCCACTGACCACAAAAGAATAGGTACAAGTGCCAGACAAAAGAATATTATACATAAAGGAGTCTTTATCTCGAATGTATACAATAAAAACTACTAAGCTAAGTAGTTAGCCAAAAGTCAGATGACAGCCCCAAATAAGAAGTCAAGTAGAAGCACCTGAAATACCTCGGTCTGACCCATGTATTGTTCGAAAAGAAAATAATAAACGGATCAGTCTAGCTATAATTATCGTACAAAATGAGATAGAATAAGAGATATGACAAAAACGTATGATAACAATAATGCAATACTGTGATAAGTATACATTTAACAACATCAAAAATCATACAATATCCCATGAATCTCAAACACCAAAAAGAATGACATATTCTTTATTTTATCCACCAAACTTTAAATATTGATACATCTTATTAATATAGATCACAAAATTGGTGAGACATAAATTCCATAAGTCATCAATTAGAAATCTAGAAAACACAAAGGGGGAGGCCTATTACAAACAGGAGCATGAAAAATCACCAGCACGTGCATCACAAATGGGTTGCTAACCCATGGTCACTAACCATAAATTCAGAACATCGACGGAGTACAATAACGGTACGTCCAATGAACCGAAACTCAAATAATTCGAAACATCTACGCAGTACAATAACGGTACGGCTAATGAACCAAAAATCAAATAATTCGGAACATCAACGCAGTACAATAACAGTACGTCCAACGAACCAAAACTCAAATAATTCGGATTAACGATGCAGTAAAATAACGGTATGTCTAATGAACCGAAAAGTAGGGACATAGATATAGTACAATAATAGTACATCCAATGAACTGAACACCATAAAAGAACATGGGTCGCTAGCCCATAAATGAAATGAGAAGAAGCTCAATAAAATGAGGTACAGTCCCCCACGCCGACAAAAAGACATCACACATTGCTAGTCTAAACCATAAAATGATCACCATTGATCAATAAAAAGTGTGAATTACAATAAGCTAGTAAATAAATGAGTTTAGCTTCATGTCCCATAACTACTGGCTTAAATTAAATATTTATGAACGAATTGTAGATCTCCACTCGAAAATTGTCACAAGAGTTTCAATCGAACGAGTCTAAGAATTAATCGCTAAAGTAAACACAAGCATTTCATACCACTTTTTTTGCTAAGTCGTTTAATTGGATTTCTCGAAGGAATGAGGTAAAGGTTTGTATATACTAATAGATTGGAAAACGGCTTTAAAAACGAGTTTGATATTGAAAGTAAATGTTGAAGTCGTTTTTATGAAAGATTTTGAATATTTACTACTGGTATAGAAACCTTTGTATTTTAAAGTGACAAACCACAGAAATGATTGTAGAAACAATCAATCACCAAAAATTCACATACGAAGACGTGAATTAAATCCAAAGAAATCGATACCAAATCCATCAAAATGGATATTCCAAAAATCCAAAGTAAGAAGTCATCAAAGTCGACAATAAGTGATAACAACTAACCGGATCAATAAAAATTGGTTAAAATTGAAAATCTACAAAAAAACAGCAAACATGGGCAAAATGAACAGTTCTAGACGTCTGAGGGTCAATCCAGACGACTGGATTTAGGTTTTGAAAATTCAAAAACCTTCCAGACGTCTAAAAGATGGCTTTAGACGTCTGACATGTTGTATTAGATGTCTGAAAGGTGGTATCAGACGTCTGACAAGGTGTTTCAAACGTCTGAAAGGTTGTTTCAGACATCTGGTTCTGTTTTCTGCATTTTTTTCTTCTGTCGTATATTTTTTCTCTAGATTGCATAACCAGACGTCTGAACCTATATTTCAGACATTTGGATACCTGGGCTGGGCAACAATTTGCCTAGGCCATGATGGCCAAAACGATTCGGGAGCGATCGAGCGAGCAACGATGACTAGGGATTTACGCCAAGCGACAACCCAGCCTAATAGGCTCTTTTATACACCCTAAATATCACGTCCAATCATCCATAGTAGGATTTTCATAAAATTTGACTTTAAAATCAATAATTGGCAAATCACCAAATCAATTCAAATCAAAAGTAAATGAACATGAATAGATTTTAGGAATTCATACCTAACAACAAAGATAGCTATAGACGTAGATGTGAGTTCAAAAACTCATCTTTAAACCCAAAAACACAATTAAGAATCTATAAAACAAGGCAAAAACAACCACTCTACAATTTTAAACCAAGAAACGTCAATCTAAGCTCATAAGAAAAATATTTCCTAAGTTAGGGTTTAGAAAATTCTGAAAATGGAAGAGGAATTGAGATGGAGAAGATGAAGAGGATGCTTACCTAAGCTTCTCCTTGATTTCTATGTTGAAGTTGATAATTCCTAAGAGAATTAGGCTTAGGAATTTCTAATTCCTTTTCTCTTACCCCAATTTTTCTTTTATCTTAAGTGTTAGGAAATAATAGAGTGAGTAAAGAGGAGTTGGATGAAGGGTTAGGTTATTAGATAAGTCAAAGGGCTGAAACCCAAACCCAAAGCCTAATAGAAAAATAGCAAAATTCTAGCCAACTCTAAACATATCGATGTTTATACTTAAAAAGGTCGCAAACGTCGTTTTGAACTCAATAGAAGTAGTCTCGAGTCCTAGTTCGACTATTTGCAAAAAGTAGCATTTCGGACTTTAATTCACTAACGATGCTATATTTAAATAAATCATTTAAATATACAATCGTAAAATATGCGGGTTGTTACATTTCTTATGGGCTTGGGATCCTTTTTCAAAGAAGCATATCCCAATTAAGTATGAAAAATAATCCAAAAATCCATGAAAGATGAGGGGTAAGGCATCACTAATCTTCAACTATGGAATAGAGCTGCCTAATCTTTTCATTTAGTCAACACAATAGGAAACTCCTTAAATATATGGAAGCAAAGGGTTCAAACTCATTTGGTAGGTGCAAAAAACTTCTGGACTATGGATATCAAAGATGACTCTAGTTGGGTATGGAAGAATATCTTATCTAGTAGACTTGTTCTTCTAAAGCACATCCAATATCCTCTGGCTCAAAATCAACTAATAAATTTATTGCACACTCCCTTGGCAACAAGTGGCTTCATTCTATTTGATAAACCCTTATTATTGAAGTGGAAGTATCAGTTGCGTACATAACACAGAAGTATAAAGATCTTCATATCTCAACCCTTCATTCATTGATCAAACAGTTGGGAATGTATCTCCAAATAAAAAGCGGATAACAGGTCTGGGCCACCAACAGCACTGGAAGCCGAAGCCTAACAATGCCAAAAATGTTACAAATAATTGTATACTCTATGTCTTGAAGCATATTCATTTTCTCTATAGTTTGTACTCAATTCAATACATAAAAATAAAGATTTACCAAATTTCTCAACATATTCAAACATCTTAAATTCTTATAGGGTATCAGAGCAATTTCTTCACAGCATCAGGCTTGATATCATTGATCAAAACTCATCAGCAAATCATCATCCGAGTTTTGTTTTCTTCTCATTAGAATTTAGAATCAACATTGCGAAGAAATATCAATAAAGAATCACCATTGCCACGCCAGTTTCTTATTATTCTGGCTGCATTAGAATTGTCTGTCAAATCTTGAAGATCAGCAATCAAAATTTAAGAAAAATAGAATAAAGAAAACATAATCATCAATACAAATTCAAAGAAAGTGTCGTCCTTAGAAAAAGCTCATCAGAATAATCATCATTTAAGCTTTCTGGTTGCAACAAACTTAATTGTTCTCATAATTGGAGTTCTTAATTCTTATTTCCAATCAATATTTGCAAATCTTTGTTATTTTCTTTTTCTATTAGTTTAAGATCATCATGACTGAAGTAGAAGAACACTTTGAAACACCTATCAGTAACAGTAATACTCAGCTAACAAGAAAAGATGCTGAAAGACTAATAAAAATGTAATCAATCAAGAAAGTCAACTGGTTACAGTCCATTTGAGTGAAGTGAGCTACCTTCTTTGAAAGCTACAGGTTGATGCTGCTCTTCAAGGATATGGTCTTGAATGTTTTATTCAAGGAACCATAACAATTCTCCCAAAATTTATCACTGACTAAGAAAACAAGTTCATCGGTAGAGTACATGAAACATCATAGACAACACATACTTATATGTTCATGGCTACTATCATTAATAAATACAAATTTGCTATCACATGTGATAGGTTGCGAAACTGCAAGTGAGATTTGGACAACAATTGAAAAGGTTTTCAATTCACCATCTACAGCAAAGGTAATGTTACATAATAGGCAACTTTATAATATCAAAAAGGATAATCATAGCATGAGAGAATATCTTTTCAAGGTTAAGTCAATATACGACCATTAGAAGCAACAAATCAAAAGGTCTTGGATTCAGAACAAATCATGGCAATACTGAATGGGTTAGGTGATGAATATGAAGCATTGGTAGCAATTATGACCTCTCAAAAGAATCTACCATCAATTGATGATGTACGCTCTATTCTATTATCACATGAAGCAAGAATTGATACTAAGAAAGCACAAGAATCAAATTTCTTTGCCAACTTTGTTGCTAGCTATAGGAGTAAGGGTCAAAACAATAATATAGGAGAATAATCTGCATAGAGAGGTGGATATTCAAATAGTTCTAGAGGAAGAGGCAGACGAAACAACAATAGCAGGCCAAAATGTTAAATATGTTAAAAACTTGGACATACTGTTGTAAAGTGCTACATCAGACTAAATCTTAACTATGTCTAGGTCATGGGATAAACAATTAAAGAAATTCAAGTTACAGTGCAAAAATGGTACACATAAGCAAGAAGATAGATGTTAGAAACTCTCAAACTGAAATTGCAAAGCCTGACCACATCAAGATGAAGATTGTTATCCTGATTTAGGAGCAACCAACCATATCACCAACACTTTGTGCAATCTAAACCTTGGAAATAAGGAGTACAAAGGTATGAATTCTATACACATGGGTAATGCTAGATCTATTGCAATTACACATTGGTAACTCATATATTATCGGAAAAAGGCAATTATACTTAAACAATCTATTGAGGGTCCACTCATTTGAAAGAATTTGCTAAGTGTGTCACAATTTGCAAGAGATAATAATGTTTATTTTGAGTTTTTTCCACGCTATTGCTTAGTTAGTGCATCCTAACTAAGGAAATACTTTTGCAGGGTAAATAATGTAGGGAATTGTACAAGTTCAATGAGGATAACTTAAGAAACTCGGATATTAAAAGAAATTGATGTAATAATTCTGAATTCAAATAGCAAGGAAGATGTGAGACATTTGATAAGTAGCATTGTAAACTTGGGCATCTAAATGCTACTATTGTTATGCCTTTAATGGTATTTCTTTATCATATATCTGCATATATTGCCGGATAGGTAAGACTCATAAATTACAATTTTTAGACTCTAAAACTAATATAATAAACCATTGGAATTAGTTTCTACTGATTTGTGGGGACCTGCTCCAATATATACTGATTATGGATATAAATAATATATATCATTTGTAGATTCTTTCTCTAAATATGTATGGATATATTTTTTGGGAATCAAAGTCAGAAACTCATAATGCGGTTCTGCAATGTATAACTCAAGCGGAAAATCGAACAAATTGCTAAGTCAAAGCAGTACAAACTGATGGTGGAACAGAGTACTTACCACTAAAAGAATATTTTCAAAAAAGGGGGAATTAATCATAGGACAACATGTCCTTACACATTAGAAAAAAAATGGACTTATTGAAAGAAGACATAGACAGATTGTTGAAACTGGGCTTACTGTATTAGCTCAAGCATTCATGCCACTAAAATTTTAGCTAGTTGCTTTTGCTACAGCAATCTTCTTAATTATCAGACTATCATCAAAAGTTTTAAAGTTAAAAGTCCAATAGAAATGCTATTTGGTATTAGTACTGATTATCAAAGTTTTAAAGTGTTTGGATGTTTATGTTTTTCATATACTGGACCCTATAATGCTCACAAATTAAATTTTAGGTCATCCACATGTACTTTTTAGGCTATGCTGCCAATAAAAAGGGGAACAAATGTTTAGATAAAAGTGGAAAAACATTCATCTCTAGACATGTGGTTTTCAATAAAAAGGTTTTTCCTTTAAAGAATCAGATATCAGGACAACTAATAAGGTGTATAACACAAAAGATTCATACCACCAATACCTGCTCTACTAGAAGAGATAGTGCAAACTCAAGGAGAACCAGTTCAGAATAGCATCAACCATCAAGCAACTCCTTCAGATTCACGGCACACTAGGTCCAAACTTGAACCAAGTGATGAACATGTTAAATATGCAAGTATGTGATTATGTTTAATGATAATAAACATATATATATATATATATTCATTTAAATGTATTTGTTAAAGTACTATTTTATTTTTCACGTAATTAAATAAATATTTGCCGGATAAAATAAATAAAACAGAATTTAAATTCAAACGAATATTTTATTCAAACAAATATTTATTACAATTTTGAATTGTATAAATTCAAGCTCTAACTATATATTTACAATTTCAAATATAATACAAATTTGATTACATCATAATTTTCAATTTACATTTATACCTCACTACATATCACTCATTCACTCGTAATTTGTCTTCAACTCCAGTCCGGATTGAATCCATCATCTGAGCAATCTGCAAAAATACACACTAACGAGGTAAAATTGAAAATAAAATATTTTTGCAGTATAAAATAAATTGTGATTTTGAAAATTTTATTTGCCTTGGTTATTTGGGTTGTTCGTCATCAATTAATTTTGAATTCATCACACACGAATAGCTTATGACATGCATAGTGTATTACTGTACATGCCACAAGGCTGTGTACACCGATATATGCTTGATAAAATTACAGGGACAGGTGAGCATAAGGTCAAACCAAAATCAAAACCCGGGTTCAACTCAAGTGAAATAAATAAAGCCACGATACGAGCACAAGGTCAAACCTGAGCTTTAAAGCTTGATTCAACACAGGTGCAGTCTAAAAATACAAGTACAATCAAATGATCAAAACGACTAAAATGGCAACAACATCAAAATTCAGTGTCGACCAAAACTGCATCAAGAAAACATAACCAAAAACAATGCAGAGAAACCCAGACCAACACATACAACATACATATATACATGTATAATCACATATGTATATACACAGTGTGTATATATATGTGTGTGCAGCGAAACTCGTGGCAACCAGACAATATACAAGACCAAGCCTTGCACATGCGAACACAAACCAAGTGGCTCAACTACTCAACGACAGTTTCAATAGACTACAAAGCCTCGATCAAGACCAGACTAAAATTACAAAGAGAAACCACATACCAGAACTGGAAACAAGTCAAGGCAGTAGACAGTGCAAAGTGATGAATGTGAATACAGCATACCAAATGAAACAAAGACCAGACACCATGCAGAACCAGACTACATGAATGCATAGTACAAAATACATGCTACAAAGGATAGAGGTGACATCAATGTACAAATATGCCAGACCAACTAAAGCTAGTCCATACACAAGACTGCAACATATAAAATGAGACAGCAAGCACATATATGTACAGTGGAACCAAAAGGCAAACATATATCAAGCGGTTTGATGACCAGAGGCAACTCCAAGCTTGTAAATACAAATTGACAAAGCAGACTCGGTTACAAGATGCAATGCATATCCACATGAACAAGATACAATTATGTATACAACTCAACACCTGATTTGAAGTAATGCAACAACGACTATGATCAATATACATGCATAATACATCTGACTCAATACAACAAACAACGATGAACTCAATCAATGCCGAAGCCATGGAAGAGCAGGCCAAAGTCAAAACAAAACCAAACATGCCAGATCTTTTATGAAGCCGACATGAACAAGTCAGAAAAATGGAAGTAAAATTCTCATCTCAAAATAGTTTCACAAAATTAAGTTTGCAGTCAAAAACAACTGCAGGTCAAAGCATAACCGAATTCACCAACATATAAAACTTTGGACAGTGCAAACAACATATATATACATACTTTATATATATATATATATATATATATATATCTGTACGTACATACATGTATGTATGTATGTATGTATGTATGTATGTAATGTCGAACATTTCTTTGAAGGTAACAATTTTAAAATAATCAAGTCTGTTTCATATCAAAATTCAATTCAAAGCTGTGAGCAATTGAATAGAGTGAATGTCAAACCGCAGTTCAAAACACAGCAGTAAAACAAGGGGCAATAGCAAAGCATTTTAACAAAATCAAAGTGGCCAATGTCAACTAAAATTGAAGCCGTATGACCAAGAAAGTCGGACAAGTCAGAAATAAAAGCCATGGTGGCAATGAAAGAAATCAAGTCGTGTGAAACAAGAAATGAAAATATACAAAATTAAAAAATCAAAAATCATCTCAATCATTCAAGCATAATCAAATGGCCAAACAAAATTATTAGACGAGTTCAAACAATTTATACCAATGAGATTGTAGGAATTAAGATCCTATATAAACCATTAACATCATCGGCCAAAAGATCATTCGAGTTCAAGCATATCACAGATCACAACATCAATTAGGAACTAGAATCAAGGCGAGTATAGTATAAACCGAAGAAGGAACGAACATACCAATTTTCGCAACATATAAACTCGACTCAAATTGAAGGAGCCATGAGAAAAGTGAAGAGATGGTCGATTGTCGACGCAAATCATAGTAAAAGCCATTGTAATCAACTTACAATCAATCGGCGACTTCAATTATCCCAAAGCCCTAAATTTCAAGCAAAGGAAAAGAGGAACAAAGAGAGCAACGAATTATCACAAATAAAGAAGATACAGGCCGATATAATATAAAAGGAAAAAGGGAATTATCTTTTATTTTGGGCTGACATTTCTACTGGGCTCAATATTAAAAAGTTAGGGTTTTGAGTTATTTAAATTGCTTTTATTCTGTATTTCTTTTAAACGTTTGTTACTTTATAGTCGTGTGACTAGGGTACAAACTACGGTGGTGTAGCTCGAGAATTCGCAACTCAGTGGCTGAGTTGTAGCAGGGTTTGGAGCGTAGAGTTAGGTTAGTCGATAGCGGGTGTCGCGAGTTTACGTGTGTAAGTGTCTTACTACTTAATTTCTTGTAGAAACCTTGGGGGGAGCACGTAGGCAGGGTTTTGCCAAAGCTAGGTAAATCTATGTGTTCTATTTTCAGAATATTTTTATTGTTCAGCTATTATCTGTGCTGCTGTTACATGACTATTATCTGTGCTGAAATTATTTTATATACTTCCGCAATAAAAAAAATTTAATTATTAGTATCACCCTATTCACCCCCCCCCCCCCTCTAGGGTGAAATCGATCCTACAAGTGGTATCAGAGCTAAGAACAAAAGTCATTTTTGTTTTAAAAATTTGATTTTTCAACGATCAATTTTTGCTTTATAATTTGAATTTTTAAAATGGCTTCTTTTAATAATGCTTTTACTGAGGGTCGGACCAATACTATTCCTCCTATTTTTTATGGAACGGATTTTTTGAACTAGAAATAAAAAATAAAATTTTATTTAAAATTTTCTAATGTTAAATGTTGGAATATTATTGAAAATGGGTATGATATAATAGATGAAAAAAATACTTCGATTTTTTCAAAATCATTTGCCACTAACAATCACGGACCTATAGAAACAAATAGGCCACAAAAATCTTTTATCGTGCAGGTATGGTGGTAGGCTAAGGAATAACAACAATGTTATCTATATTCTGGCTATTCCAGACACACAACGGGCGACAAATCAAAGTTCCTTAGCCTAGTACAAAGGTAGCAGAATCACAATAGGCAACACCAAAAAATTATCGGCAAAGGTAAAATAGGCAATGGTATATTTATTTTGAACGATATATTAAATGTGATAATATGCACCATAATCTGATTTTGAATCAGCCAGTTATGTTATAAAGAGATGAATGATGATTTCAAAATATTGAATAATTATCTTTGAACTATTTCATACAGATTTGTTTGGATTAATGATGGTGTTTTATTAATTGATGATAATACATTTGGTTATTTTACTGCTGACTCTATATTCATGGTTTTTGTGGCACGACATCAATTAAAATCCAAAAGAATTTCATTTAAAAGTTGTAAAAAGGATTTCAAGAAATTGTTGCAACTTCAAGGTTTGGTCTATAGTATCTAACTAATGATTATCTCGAGTGATAGAAAAATACAGATGTGGATTACACTGGTAATTTAGTTGATAGAAAAATTACTAGTGGAACGTGATTTATATTGAGACATTCAGTAGCTACATCGGTTTTCAAAGAAAATATCTGCATATTTTTCACTTGAAATAATTTTCAAATGGTAGACATTTTTCTATAACCCCTTTTAGAAAAACATTGTTGACCTTGTTTCAGATTAGTCATTTTGAAAATTTTGATAATTAATTTTGGATTTGATTTTAAATGAATAATTGACTAATCTGACTGCCTACCGATTATCGAAAAGATAAATAGTGATTGAAAAAGTGATGGGCATTGATATTAATCATATGTTATAACTTGAGACAGTATAATTAGTAAATTTCTTTAGAAATTTAAACAAGAGTTATAAAACTTTTTGTTGGCAAAAGATTCTATGACCATCTCTAATTCTATCATATTTATGTCGACCATCACTCATCATAATCCAATATGGTATGTCAATATGTAGTATTTTAAATGAAAATTATGGGCTTTCATTTTATTATATTTTTAGCAATAGACAACATCCAAAATATTCACTCTCGTTTAAAAGTCCTCACCGTTATGCATGGGTGAATTACTTGAGATTTTTGATTATGTGCTTCCATGCTCATTTAAAAGTCCTCATGGTTATTCATGTATGGAATGCATATCAAAATTGATTGATTTAATAGACAAGTTGATTCTAATCCTATTTGAAAGTCCGCACGATTATGCGTGGTTAGAAGATACTTGAATTCGTTTTTTTAATAAAAATTTGAAATACTACTAAACTCATTTGAAAGTCCTAACGTTTATGCATGGTTACTAGATATTGTAATTCCTGATATAAATATACCACAAATAGACACAATTATATGGTTTTATATGATGATATCACCATTATCATTCTAAATTGGAATATGCGCCTAACAGATTTTTACGACTTTTGTTTGATTTTTTATTGAAATTTAACATTTATACTCTATTGGGTATTAATGTTGTATTAATGTCTATCACTTTATCTCTATTTGTCTAACACAATAACTCTTTTGCTGATAACAAAAGGTGGAGAGAAAATTTAAGATTTTGGAAAATAAAGGTCAAATATTTATTTTGTATTTTCTATTTGCATCAAGATTCATTTGCATATTTTTTATGCATATATGAAGGGGGATTTTTATATAGGTAGGGAGCATTCAAATAGGAGTAACAAAAAGAGTCTATCAAATGATCAAATACATTTAATAAATTCAAAATCTTGAATACATGCTTGTTATCATCAAAAGAGGAAGATTATTGAATATGCAAGTATATGATTTTTTTGATGATAATATACATATATATATATATATATATATATTCATTTAAATGTAATTGTTGATGTAATATTTTATTTTTCACGTAAATAAATATTTGCTGAATAAAATAAATAACTTATAATTTAAATTCAAACGGATATATTATTCAAACAAATATTTATTACAATTTTGAATAGTATAAATTCAACCTCTCATTATATATGTACAATTTCAATTACAATATAAATTTCATTACATCACAATTCAATTTACATTTGCACCTCACTACACATCACTTATTCACTCATAATTTATCTTCAACTCCAGTCCAGATTGAATTCAGCATCTGAGCAATCTGTAAAAATACACATTGACGTAGTAAAATTAAAAATAAAATATTTTTGCAATATAAAATAAAACGTGATTTTGATAATTTTATTTGCCTCGGTTATTTGGGTTGTTAGACATCAATTAATTTTGAATTCATCATACACGAATAGGTTGTGACATGCACAGTATATTACTGTACATGCCATAAGGCAGTGCACACCGATATACACATGATAAAATTACAAGGACAGGTGAGCACAAGGTCAAACCCAAATCAAAAGTCGGGTTCAACTCAAGTAAAATAAATAAAGCCACGATACAATTACAAGGTCAAACCTAAGCTTTAAAGCTGGATTCAACACAGGTGCAGTCCAAAAATACAAGTACAATAAAATGGTCAAAATGACTAAAATGGCAACAACATCAAAATTCAGTGTCGGCCAAAACTGCATCAATAAAGCATTACCAAAACACAATGCAGAGAAACCCAGACCAACACATCCAACATACATATATACATGTATAATCATACATGTATATACACAGTGTGTGTGTGTGTATGTGTGTGTGTGTGCAGCGAAACTCGAGGCAACCAGACAATATACAACACCAAGCCATGCACATGCAAACACAAACCAAGTGGCTCAACTACTCAATGATAGTTTCAAAAGACTACAAAGCCTCGACCAAGACCACCCTACAATTACAAAGAGCAACCACATACCAGAACTGGAAACAAGTCGAGCAGTAGACAGTGCAAAGTGGTGAATGCAAATACAATATACCAATGAAACAAAGACCAGGCACTATGCAGAACCAGACTACATGAATGCACAGTACAGAATACATGCTACAAAGGACAGAGGTGACATCAATGTACAAATATGCCAGACCAACTCGAGCTAGTCCATACACTAACATATAAAATGAGACAGCAAGCACATATATGTATAGTGGAACCAAAAGGAAAAAATATATCAAGTGGTCTGATAACCAGAGGCCACTCCAAGCTTGGAAATACAAATCGACAAAGCAGACTCAGTTACAAGATGCAATACATATCTACATGAACATGATACAATTATGTATACAACTTGATACACAATGTTAAATGGAACCTGATTCGAAGTAACGCAACAGAGACTATGATCAATATACATGCATAATACATCTGACACAATACAACAAACTGTGATGAACTCAATCAATGTCGAAGCCATGGAACAGCAGGCCAAAGTCAAAGCAAAGCCAGACATGCCAAAGTTTTCATGAAGCCGAGATGAACAAGTCATAAAAATGAAAGTAAAATTCTCATCTCAAAATAGTTTCACAAAATCAAGTTTGTAGTCAAAGACGACTACAGGTCAAAGCATAATCGAAGTCACCAACATATAAAACTATGGACAATGCATACAACATATATATATATGTGTGTGTGTGTTTAACATATAAATACATATGTATACATGTATCTGTACATACATACACATATATATGTACGTACATACGTACATCTATGTACGTATGTATACATATATGCATGTACGTACGCACATACGTATATGTGTACGTACATACGTATATGTATGTATGTATATATAATATACATGTATATATATGTATGTATGTGTGCAATGTCGAATGTAACGATCCCATTTTTAAATCAAATTTAAATTAGTAATTGATATAGATTTTGGAATTTATTTTGAAGTTAATTTGAATTAATTTTAAATTTTCAAAAAATTAAGATAAGAATTGATTTATATATATAAATATATATATATGAATAGATTATAATTTGAGTTTGAATTTGAAATTCAAATGTTAGATATCTTAAAAATATTTGGATTCAAAATAATAATATGTATGTATGATTTTTATTAAGGTATAAAATAGTTTTAAATCAATTTCTTTTAAATTGTATAAATATAAATTAGGGAAATGTCTTTATAAAATAGGAAATACAATTCAAAAGTAATATATAAGTATTTTTCTCATGCAAAATACAAGTGTTAAATTATTAACACATGGTATTAACAAGTGTAATGATCTTGTCATTAAAATTTACAAGTGTCATTCTTATTGTTTTATTTTAGAGAAAATTAATAAAAATAGAAAAAAAAGATTATATAAACTATTCCTTCTCCTCTCTCTCATTTCTTTTATTCTTCATTTCCAAAATCCGAAGCCTGAGAAAATAAAAACTCAAACCAAATCAAAGAAAAAAGATAGAAACCTGTAAAACAACTCAAATCTAAGAATCAAAGAAATCAGAGAAAAGAAATCAAATTTAACAACATCCGCATTTCAACTTGAAGCAAGTTGATTCAACCAACAAGTTCAGATTCAACTAGAAAATTAAAGTATCAATATCAACGTCAAGTTTTCAAATCCAAGATTAAAATCAAAGTAATTCTCAAGTTTCCAGTTTTTCAAATTTAAAAGCAAGTTTCCAACTCTCTGTTCTTCTTGATCAGGTGAGTAAACTTTTTAAAATCTAGATTTTACTTGTTGTTTGAAATCATGCTTGAAGTTAAGTTGTACAATTGGTTGCATGTATACAATATATACATGTGTGTGTGTGTGTGTGAGAATATGTTTTATGCATGTCTAGAGAATAAGAATTTGGCTATGTTCCATGTTACAGGCTTTGTTCCAGGTTACAGGCTCCAAACCTGTTATAAAATTCAAATCCTCCTTCTTTGAGTCTTGTTAGACTCTAGGATCTAAACAAGATTTATTTTTTTAACCATGATTTAAGTTTTAAAAATAAATTTAAGTAAATTTAATTAAAGCTTTCTCTGGAACTTTGAAAATACAGGCAAAACTCAAAATATGTTAAAATATCAAACATCATAATTTCTGGTTTCAGGTATACCATCTGAAATATTTTCAAAAATAATGATTTTTAAAAGTAAAATCAGAATTTTGAATGAAGTTCGATCAAGAAATTTGATGTTGATCAGAAAGTAGGTTTGAGGCTTTTCTAGCGTCGAGGCACTCGGGGTGGTCGTGGTTTTAACTGGAGGTGGAGGAAAGCTTGATGCTCTCGGCAAAAATGTTAGATGGGTTGATATATCATCGTAGAAGGTAGACGAGGTCGATCTAGGGTTTTAGCCCATGTTTTAGTCACGGTCGGATTTTGTGTTCTTGTCGTCTCGTCGTTGCATGGGAGTTGATCGCACCGGTGGCGATCGAAACAAGGGAGATAGGCGAAGCTTCAGCCGGAGTTGCGTGGCCTCTGGTGGCCTGAGGCGGTGAGGAAATCAGTTTTTGGCAATCGAGTTTTCTTCCAGTTTGGGTCGTGAAGAAAAATCTCCAGTTTGTCGATGTTTGGGGTTTCTGGGTGGTCTGGTGGCTAGAGGAGATCATCGCCGATGTGTCGATGATCGTAGCATCGACCAGGCGTGGCTGGAGTGCCTATGCATGTGCATGGGTATCTCGAATATCTGGAATCATTGTGATATTTTAGGAAGACGGAGTTCGCTCAAAGTCGAACTCGAAGTCAAATGGGGATAAGCTCGAAGATGCGGGTGTGAGATGCTTGCTCGGAGTTTGGTTTGGGGGTAACTCGGGTGAGACTTGGGTCTGGAGTTTTTGATGAAATGTCAAATTATAAAATTTTAAAACTAATCAAGTTTTAAATTCAAATAATCTTCTTAACTTATTTATTTTAAATAATTAATGTTTTGTTTAAGTTTGAATTAGTGAAGGTTTTTATAATTTAATTTAATTAAGTTTAAAACGTTTTGAATAATGTATAATCTTTATTTTTAAATTAACTTCAAATGTTAATTAAGGAATTGATTAAGAAGATTAAATGTTTTTAATTTTTAATTAACTTGAATACCTTAAGTTAATTTATGAGTTAATGTAAATTAATTATAAAATTTATTAAATAAAGATTTTAATAATAATTAAATGATTAATTAAAATAAATGATTTACAATTACTTAATAATTAAAGAATAATTAATTAAAGGTTAATTAATTATTCATTTAAGATTAATTAATGTATAATTAAGGATTAATTAATTAATGTAATTAATTAAGAAATAATTAATGAAAGTGATTAAGATTAATTAATTAGTAATTAAGGAATAATTAATTTATAATTAAGGATAATGAATCGTTAATTAAAGATAATTAATGAAAATAATTATGTGATTAATTAATTATAATCACACGATTAATTCATCTTACTTGTAGATGATTGATTATTATTTAATGCCTTGAAATGGTTGATATCTCTGATATGTGATACTTTGTGATGTGTGCTGTGAATTGAATTGTGATATCTATGGTATGTTTCTGTGTGAATGTGAAAACAATTGGCCTTTAAATGGCATTTAAATTTCAATGCGACAGAGAGTTGGATTCCAGTTTCTTATCCGAAACCCACATCGAATCTCAGTGATGAATTATGATTGATATATCCACATGTTTTTAAATTAAGCGCTCACTTTTCAGTTTAGTCGGTAGAGGACTTTATGTCATATAACCCATTCCAAATAGTGATACGACGAAATGGATAGCATTTGAAGACGGTGATGAAGACCGGGTGTTTTTGAGAACGATAGGATAAACTATCGAATGACTCTGCAGTGAGCTGCTCCAGTATAGAGATCTTCGTATGTGATGGGGAGTCTGATCGGGATTGTGAATACCCGGATTGCAAGGGATTCTTTGTGAAGAGCCTTCGGTTCCGTTCGAACCTGGAATGGACTTGTATGGATGTATGTCTGACATTACACTTTGAGATGTAAAGTCGGTTCCTATCAAATATATTTCTGTTTGGTAGCGGAGAATTTATTCTCTTAGCTTAACACCCTTCTCTGAGACGTACGAGCTCAAAGGTTATGTAATTGATGTTTACTAGTGATACATTCCCAATTTGGTAATGTGGCATACGAAGTGCTGCTGATCATTTGTTGATCGGAGCATGGCTTTTGTGAAAAGAGTAGCTTTATGGGCGAGACTTCGTAGGACCTCAAAACCAGAAAATGGTTGAAACGAGAAGAATGCGGCAAGGTTATGAGGGTCACACCCTTTAGGGTATGTCCATTTCCTTCTGGAAAAAGGTGGTATCAGGGTATGGAGCCCAGATATTTAACCTATGTGGTTGCTGCAAGTTTATTACTTTATGGTTGTTGGTGTTGAGCATCCTCGGATAAAGGTCGGTAATAACCAAGGGATGGCATACTCGTGTCAGTAGTTACCTAGTTACAGAGGTAACTCGGCCTTGTGTTGGCAGAGAGCTGGTTAAGTTCTCGGGGCATCCCTCTAGAGGCATACCCGTGTGGCATAGGAAGTTCCTTAGCTAGACCATTTGTTGGAAATCCAAAGAAACAATACGATCCATGTACGGTATTAGTTGTATAACCTGCCATGCAGCGTGGCGGTAACCTGCCATAAAACATAGTAGCTATAGTAGGTATACCATAATGGTGGTATGCTGGCTAAGATTAATATTATACTTTCAAAATGTTTTCTACACTATGCACTAATAATAATATCAAAAAGAATTTTCTCGTATCAAGCATGTTTGACTATCATAAGAAGAAAACTCCTCCAATTGTGTGATTACATTGTGTGTGCGGCGGTAGGTCTTATGGCAGTTTCATTTTCCAAAAGCAAAAATGGATTTCTTTTTAAATTGTTTTTGTACAAACAACTGTTATTGTTTACTCATACCAGTCTCATGACTGACCCGGAGTTTATTGTCCCCTTTCCTAAACTCTGGGTTTCTATAATTTTCCACACGGCAGCCTAGAATAAGTTATCCATGTTCTAAAGCTAGTTTAGATTTGGAACAAGGAATCTTTGAAGTCTTTTGGATTCTTTGGTTTCTATCGGATTTTGGGAGCTTTTTGGTTTAGGAATCTTTTGGAAGTTTTGAAGTTTGGAAGAAGGTGCTTATGTTGGATCTTTTTGAAGACTCAATTATTGTTCTGCTGTGGTGTTATCATTTTGTTATTGTATCATGTGTATATCACTCTAATGATGATGGTTATATGTTGTAATCAAATATATTTTCATTATTGTATCCGTGTTGTGATAAATGAAATCATCTTCTATTTCTGCTGTTTTATATTCATCTAATGTTGTTATAAGCTCCACCAAATTGGAGTTCAACGTTTGAATCTCCGACTGTCGAATACAAGTAAGGTATGTGATGTCGATTTTTGGACGCTGAATTTCGGGTCGTAATAAGTGGTGTCAGAGCTAAAGGTTGAGTAAGAACTTTAGCTACGGAGTATAACACATTAGGTGGCTCATTAGAGATACGGTTAGAAATAACCTAGAATGAGTATAACCCGAGAGACCGAAAACCTAAATTTCTTGATCTATTTCTTTAAACTGTTGATATCCCTAAGATATCTTATCCGTATACCTAAATCAAGTTTTCTTACTATTTACAGATAGTGAGAATGAGCAGAAGAAGAGGACAAGGTAGGGGATGGGGAAATACCACTACAACTGGTCAAGGCTCTGGAACAACAGCAACTATTCCTATTCAACCTCGGCCGAATCTGGCTAATCTATATTGAAGTTTCTCAAGGCTTGGTGGAAAGCCATTCACAAGCAATGAAACTATTATTGAAGCACAAGCCTGGATTCGATCGTGCAAAAGGATTTTCGAAGGATTGAAGTTTGAGGACGATCTAATGCGACTGATGGCTTCTTGGCAGCTTTAGGAGGAGGCTTTAGTATGGTGGGATAATGTTACATTGGATGAGCAGGAGGATGGGTTCATTTGGGATTGATTCAAAGAGGTGTTTGAGAAACGTTATACGCCAACTGCTGGTATTTCTAGAATGTACTAGGAGTTCACAGATTTGAAGCAGGGAAGTTTATCTTTTGAAGAGTACTTGAACAAATTCAACAAGTTATCTCGATTTGGTCAGGAGTTGGTGAATACACCCTTGAAGATGAATGAAAAGTTTATTCGTGGAATGAATAAGAAGTTCCATGAGAGAATGACAGCCCACGTGAAGGAATCTTTTTCCGATTTGATCGATATGGGTTATAAATATGCTACCCTAGGTAAGCAGGAAGTTCCGAAGGAGAAAGGAAGTGAAAGAAATACGAATTCAAAGAAATACGAATTGAAAGAAAAGGAAGTTAGGATGAGAGAAACCGTGGCAAGGAAAGGAAAAGAAGAATAATCAGGAGGATAAGGCAAAGGATATTACTTGTTTTAATTGTTTGGAGAAGGATATTTCTCAAGTAGATGCAAGAAGCCCAAGAAAGAAGTAAATAAAGATCAACCTATGAAGACAAGTCAAGGAATCATGGAAAGCAATTACTATCATAAGCCTAGACACGTAGTAAAAGATTGCCCAGCAAGGAAGGAAGCATAAGTGGTGAAAGTGTACGTAATCAAATATAAACCTTCAACCTCTGGAGTGGACAAAGGAAAAGAAGTTTTAGAAGGTAACCTTCTCATAGATTTGTAAGAGTTTTGTTCGATACGGGAGCCATACATAGCTTTATCTCCTAACAAACCATAAACGAATTAAAAATTTAACCTGAATCTGTCGACGAACCCATTTGCATGAAGAATTCGGTTGGTGGTCATGCAAATCTTTGCCTATATTATAGAAAAGTGCCTATCTCGTATTCTTGTCATCAATTTCCTATTAACCTTTTTGTTCTCGACTTCGATGAATTTGAAATCTTACTCGGAATGAATTGGTTAATCAAATACGAAGCTAAATTAGATTGTAACAATCGAACAATTTCGGTCAGAACCAAATTTGGGAATTTTATAGAAATCTCATGTGAGGATCCAAGTCCTAAGAGAGGTAAGCTGATGTATACTTTGGGGTATCCCAAACCTAGTTTGGAATCCATACCTATTGCCCGGGAATTTCCAGACTTATTCGAAGAGGTTAAATCTTTACCTCCGCATAGGGAAATTGAATTCAGAATTGACTTGGTTCCCAATGCTCATCCTGTTGTTCATGCAAGTCACAGGATGGCACCTAGGGAAAGAATAGAACTAGTCAAGCAAACCAGAGATTTTCAAGAAAGAGGATTAATACGTCCCAGTTTTCCAGTTGGGGTTCATCTGTGGTATTCGTAGCCAAGTCTAACAGATTCTTGAGACTGTGCATGGACTACCACGACCTCAATAAATTAACTCTCAAAAACAAATATACTTTACCTAGAATCGACGATATGTTCGATCAGTTGCACGGCGCTCGATTCTTTTCTAAGATGGATCTAGCCTAAGGATTCCATAAGCTGCGAATTGTTGATGACTGTATTCACTTAATAGCTTTCAGGGGTCCAGACACATTATATGAATGGTTAGTCATGCCTTCTGGACTAACCAATGCTCCCGTATGTTTCGCAGATTTAATGACCCATGTATTCCTACAAGTGTTGAATAAATTTGTTCTTGTGTTTATCGACGATATTTTAATCTACTCCAAAATCGAAGAAGAACATGCTGAGCACTTGAGAATTGTTTTGGAAATATTGAGGAGGAACATTCTGTTTGCAAAATTTTCTATGTGTCATTTTTGGGTCAAAGAAGTTAGATTTCTCGCACATATTGCCGCCGAAGAGGGAATTTCTGTAGACCCGGGCAAGATTTCCACTATCCTAGACTGGAAGCAACCCACTACTCCAAAAGAAGTCAGATATTTTCTGGGACTAGCGGGATACTACAGAAAGTTTGTTCAAGATTTTTCCAAGTTAGCCAGTCCGTTGACTAAGCTAACTATGAAGAATGCTAAATTCGATTGGACTCCGAAGTTTGATGAAGCGTTCTAGGAGTTGAAGAGGATATTGACTACTGCTCCTGTTCTCGCTATTATTAATGGGAATCAAGGTGTGGGTGTTGTGTTAATGCAAAGTGGTAAAATGATTGCATACGTGAGTAGACAATTGCGACCATATGAGAAAAACAATCCAACACACGATCTCGAACTTCTGGCAGTTATTTTTGCTTTAAAAATATGGCATCATTATCTTTTGGGTAAGAATCTCTTTCAGCTTTCCTAAAAATTTGAAAATTTAACTTAACTTAATGTTTATACTTAATAAATCCTTCTTGTTCTAGGTGAAAATTTTGAATTATTGACCAACCATAAATCACTAAAGTACATCTTTACTTATAAGGATTTAAATCTAACGTAACAACATTGGTTGGAATTTCTAGCGTCATACGACCTAGATATTCAGTATACACCCGAAAATGCCAATGCAGTCGCCGACGTTTTGAGTAGAAGGCATGCTATTTTTGCTTATCTAATTGTCACTCCTACTTTTCTTGAAAGATCGCTAGCAGATAGAAAGAAGACAAGTTTTTTCGAGAAATTTATATAAGAATATGTCGTGGTGAAGATTCCAGTTTTGGAATCGACATTTGTGGAATTATAAGGCTGAAAGGCAGAATGTGTGTTCCAGATATCCCTGATTTAAAACGTGAAGTTTTGGACAAGTTCACAAGTCCAAGCTTAGTATCCATCTAGGAATTAATAAGATGTATCGAGATATCAAAAGGACTTTCTGGTAGAAAACAATGAAAAGAGATATATCTACTTATGTCAGTCGTTGTGCAACTTGTCGGCAAATCAAAAGTGATCAAATAAAGATGGCGGACTTACTCCAACCATTGGAGGTGCCTAAGTGGAAGTGGGATCAAGTGTCTATGGATTTCATAGAGGGGTTGCCACGCACTCAGAAGGGGAATGAAGCGATTTGGGTTATCGTGGATCGTCTGACTAAGACTGCCCACTTTATCCCAACAAAATCTAACCGAATAGCAGCAAGTTTGGCTGAGATGTATGTGAAAGAGATCATTCATCTCCATGGGATACCAAGTAGTATAGTGAGTGACCGTGACCCGTAGTCTGATGAGCAAACTAAAAGGATAAATCGAATCTTAGAAGACCTTTTGCGTGCTTGTATTCTTGACTTTGGCGATTCATGGGAGGACAATTTGCATCGAGTTGAATTTTCATATAATAATAGTTATCGGGCTAGTATCAAAATGGCTCCTTTCAAAGCATTATATGGGCGTCCATGTCGATCACCTGCGTGTTGGATTGAGTCAGTTGATAGACTCGTTCTTAGACCAGATATGATTAAAGAAGCTAGTGAGAAAGTTGACTTAATTCGAAAGAAATTGAAAACTGCATAAAGTTGTCAAAAAAGTTATGCTGATCTCAGGAGAAGAGATTTAGAATTCCAGGTAAGAGAATGTATCTCCAATGCATGGAGTGTTGAGATTTGGAAAGACCGGTAAGATGGCTCTGCAATATATAGTTCCTTTTCCTATATTAGAGAAGATCGGTCCTTTAGCATATCGAGTGCAGCTACCCAATTGGTTATCTGGCATACACAATGTGTTTCACGTTTCTCACCTTTAGAAATATATGCACGATCCAGACTATATTATTGAAGAAGCTGCTCAACAGGATTTGGAAATCACTCCTAACTTAGCAGTGAAAAGAGAAACACTAAAAATAATTGACCGAGATGAAAAGAATTTGAGAAATAAAGTGGAGAAAATGGTAAAGGTGCAATGGAGTGGTGATCCAAACGTTTGTACATGGGAAATAGTGGATAGCATGCAAAAGTCCTATCCAAATTGCAGAGTGGATATCTCGGCTTAATCTGGTAAGTCATTTCTCTATCTTTTCATATGTTCGTATATTCTTTGTTGTCTCTCTTTCTCTCTTTCAAATTACGAGGACGAAATTTTCTTAAGTGGGGAATCTGTAAGATCCCATTTTTAAATCAAATTTAAATTAGTAACTGATATAGATTTTGAAATTTATTTTGAAGTTAATTTGAATTAATTTTAAATTTTCAAAACAAATAAGATAAGAATTGATTTATATATATAGACATGAATAGATTGTAATTTGAATTTGAATTTGAAATTCAAATATAAGATATCTTAAAAAATATTTGGATTCAAAATAATAATATATGTGTATGATTTTTATTAAGGCATAAATTAGTTTTAAATCAATTTCTTTTAAATTGTATAAATATAAATTAAGGAAATGTCTTTATAAAATTGGAAACACAATTTAAAAGTAATATATAAGTATTTTTCTCATGCAAAATACAAGTGTTAAATTGCTAACACATGGTATTAACAAGTGCAATGATCTTGTCATTAAAATATACAAGTGTCATTCTTATTGTTTTATTTTAGAGAAAACTGATAAAAATAGAAAACAAGATTATATAACTATATCATCTCCTCTCTCTCATTTCTTTTATTCTTCATTTCCAAAAACGTGAAGCCTTAGAAAATAAAAACTCAAACCAGATCAAGGAAAAAATAGAAACCTATAAAACAACTCAAATCTGAGAATCAAAGAAATCAAAGAAAAAAAATCAAAGGAAATAAAATTTAACAACATCAGTATTTCAACTTGAAGTAAGTTAATTCAACCAACAAGTTCGGATTCAACTAGCAAATTAAAGTATCAAGACCAACATCAAGTTCTCAAATCCAAGACCAAAATCAAAGTAATTCTCAAGTTTCCAGTTTTTTAAATTTAAAAGAAAGTTTCCAGCTCTCTATTCTTCTTAACCAAGTGAGTAAACTTTTTAAAATCTGGATTTTACTTGTTTTTTGAAATCATGCTTGAAGTTCAGTTGTACAATTGGTTGCATGTATACAAAATATATGTGTGTGTGTGTGTGTGTGTGTGTGTGTGTGTGGATATGTTTTGTGCATGTCTGGAAATAAGAATTTGGCTCTGTTTAAGGTTACAGGCTCCAAATCTGTTATAAAATTCAAATCCTCCTTCTTTGATTCTTGTTAGACTTTAGGATCTAAACAAGATTTAATTGTTTAATAATGATTTAAGTTTTAAAAATAAATTTTAAGTAAATCAAATTAAAGCTTTCTCTGGAAATTTGAAAATACAGGCAAAATTCAAAATATGTTAAAATTTCAAACATCATAATTTCTGGTTTCAGGTAAATAGACACAAGGAAGAAGTTGCAAAAAAAAATTAGTCTCAGGGACGACAAGTTTGTTTTTTAGTCTGAAGGACACCTTTTAGTGTAAATTGAAAATGATAGTTACAACTATCATTCTGTGATTTACACTAAAAAGTGTCCTTCAGCCTAAAAAACAAACTTCTTGTCCTTGAGACTAAATTTTTCTCTAACTTTTTCCTTGAGCCTAAAAACCCCTTCTGGTTTCAAGTATACCATCTGAAATGTTTTTGAAAATAATGATTTTTAAAAGTAAAATCGGAATTTTTAATGAAGTTTTGAATGAGAAATTCGATGTTGATCAAAAAGTGGGTTTTGAGGCTTTTCTGGCGTTCGAGGCACTCGGGGTGGTCGGCATTTCAACTTAAGGTGGAGGAAAGCTTGGTGGTCTTGGGAAAAATGTCAGATGGGTTGCTAGATCATCTTGGAAGGCAGACGAGGTCGATCTAGGATTTTAGCCCATGTTTTAGTCACAGTCGGATTTCGTGTTGCTGTCGTCTTGTCGTTGCATGGGAATCGATCGCACGGATGGCGATCGAAACAAGGGAGGTAGGCGAAGCTTCGGCCGGAGTTGCGTGGCATCTAGTGGCCTGAGTCGGCGAGGCGAATCAGTTTTTTTCGATTGAGTTTTCTTCCAGATTGTGTCGTGAAGCTAAATCTCAAGTTCGTCAATGTTTAGGGTTTCTGGGTGGTCTGGTGGCTAGAGGAGATCGTCGCCAATGTGTCGATGATCGCAGCATCGAGCAGAGGTGGCTGGAGTACCTATGCATGTGCATGGGCATCTTGAATATCTAGAATCGTTGTGATATTTTGTAAAGACAGAGTTCACTCGAAGTCGAACTCGAAGTCAAATGGGGATAAGCTCGAAGACGCGGGTGTGAGATGTTTGCTCGGAGTTTGGTTCGGGGGTGACTCGGGTCTGGAGTTTTTGATGAAATGTTAGGTTATAAAATTTTAAAGCTAATCAAGTTTTAAATTCAAATAATTTTCTTAACTTATTTTTTTTAAATAATTAAGGTTTTGTTTAAGTTTGAATTAGTGAAGGTTTTTATAATTTAATTTAATTAAGTTTAAAATGTTTTGAATAATGTATAATCTTTATTTTTAAATTAACTTAAAATGTTAATTAAGAAGTTGATTAAGAAGATTAAATGTTTTTTAAATTTTTAATTTAACTTGAATACCTTAAGTTAATTTATGTGTTAATGTAAATTAATTATAAAGTTTACTAAATAAAGATCTTAATAGTAATGAAATGATTAATTAAGATAAATGATTTACAATTACTTAATAACTAAAGAATAATTAATTAAAGGTTAAGAAATACTTTAACATTAGAAGGCATGTAATTAATTAAGAAATACTTAATTAATGAAAGTGATTAAGATTAACTAATTAGTAGTTAAGTACTAATAAATTTATAATTAAGGATAATTAATCATTAATTAAAGATAACTAATGAAAATAATTATGTGATTAATTAATTATAATCACACGATTAATTCATCTTACTTGTAGATGATTGATTATTATTGAACGCCCTAAATTGGTTGACACCTCTGATATGTGATACTTTGTGATGTGAACTGATGTGAATTGAACTATGATATCTGTGATATGTTTCTGTGTGAATGTGAAAACTGTTGGCCTTTAAACGACATTTAAATTTCGATGCGATAGGGAGTTGGATTCCAGTTGGTTATCCAAAACCCACATCGAATCTCAATGATGAATCTTTGTGATTGATATATCCACGTGTTTTTAAATTAACCGCTCACTATTCGGTTTAGTCGGGAGAGGACTTTGTGTCATATAACCCATTCTGGATAGTGATACGACAAAATGGATAGCATTTGAAGACGGTGGTGAAGACTGGGTGTTTTCGAGAATGATAGGATAACCTATCGAATGACTCTGCACTGAGTTGCTCCGGTATAGAGATCTCCATATGTGATGGGGAGCGCGATTGGGATTATAAACACCCGGATAGCAAGGGCTTCTTTGTGAAGTGCCTTCGGTTCTGTTCGAACCCGGAATGGACTTGTATGGATGTATGTCTGACATTACACTTTGAGATGTAAAGCTGGTTCCTATCAAATACGTTTTTGTTTGGTGGTGGAGAATTAATTCTCTTATCTTAACACCCTTCTCTGAGACATACGAACTCAGAGGTTATGTAGTTGATGATTACTAGTGACACATTCCCAATTTGGTAATGTGCATACGAAGTGCTGCTGATTATTTGTTGATCGAAGCATGGCTTTTGTGAAAAGCGTAACTTTATGGGCAAGACTTCGTCGAACCTCATGACCCGAAAATGATCGAAACAGGAAGAATGCGGCAAGGTTATGAGGGTTGCGCCCTTTAGGGTATGTCCATTTCCTTTTGGAAAAAGGTGGTATCATGGTATGGAGCCCAAATATTTGATTAGTTGTTTTGAAAATTTTGATAATTATTTTTGGATTTAATTTTAAATGACTACATTGACTAACCTGACTCCCTGATGATTATCGAAAAGATAAATGGTGATTGAAAAGGTGATGAGTGTTGATATTAATCATATATTATAACTTAAGATAGTATAATTATTAAATTTCTTTAGAAATTTAAACAAGAGTTATAAAACATTTTGTTGGTAAAAAATTCCATGACCATCTCTAATTTTATCATATTTCCATCGACCATCACTCATCATAATTCAATATGGTATGTCAATATGTGGTATTTTAAATGGAAAATTATGCGCTTTCATTTATTATATTTTTAACAATAAAAAATATCCAAAGTATTCACTCTCATTTAAAAGTCCTCACGGTTATGCATAGGTGAAATACTTGGGATTTTTGATTATGTTCTTCCATACTTATTTAAAAGTCCTCACGGTTATGCATGTATGGAACGCATATCAAAATTGATTGATTTAATAGACAAGTTGATTCTAATCTCGTTTAAATGTCCTCACGGTTATGCATGGTTAGAAGATACGTGAATTTGTTTTTTAATTAAAATTTGGAATACTACTAATCTCATTTGAAAATCCTAACAGTTATGCATGGTTTGTAGATATACTAATTCCTGATATAAATATACCACGAATAGACATAACTATATGGTTTTATATGACGACATCACCCCTATTATTCTAAAATGGAATATGCGCCTAACAAAGTATTTCTGGTTTTTGTTTGATTTTTTATTGAAATTTAATATTTGTACTCTAACGTTGTATTAATGTCTATCACTTTATCTCAATTTTTATAACACTATTACTTTTTTGCTGATGACAAAAGGGGGAGAGAAAATTTAGATTTTGGAAAATAAAGGTCATATTTATTTTGTATTTTCTATTTGTATCAAGATTCATTTGCATATTTTTATGCATATATGAAGGGGAAGTTTTATGTAGAGATGAAGCATTCAAATAGGGGGTGCAAATAGAGTCTATCAAATGAATAAATTCATTTAATAAATTCAAAATCTTAAATGTATGTTTATTATCATCCAAAGGGGAGATTGTTGAATATGCAACTATTTGATTTTTGTTTTATGATAATAAACATATATATTCATTTAAATGTATTTATTAATGTACTATTTTATTTTTCATATAATTAAATAAATATTTGCTGAATAAAATAAATAATACATAATTTAAATTCAAAAGGATATTTTATTCAAACAGATGTTTATTACAATTTTGAATAGTATAAATTCAAGCTCCCACTATATATATACAATTTCAATTACAATACAAATTTGGTTACATCATAATTTTCAATTTACATTTGCACCTCACTACATGTCACTTGTTCGCTCATAATTTACCTTCAACTCCAGTCCAGATTGAATCCAACATCCGAGCAATCTGTAAAAATACACACTGACATGGTAAAATTGAAAATAAAATATTTTTGCAGTATAAAATAAAATGTGATTTTGAAAATTTTATTTGTCTCGGTTATTTGGGTTGTTCGTCATCAATAATTTAGAATTCATCATAGACGAACAACTTGTGACATGCACAGTATATCATTGTACATGCAACAAGGCCATGCACACCGATATACACTTGATAAAATTACAGGGACAGGTGAGCACAAGGTCAAACCCAAATCAAAAGCCGGTTTCAACTCAAGTGAAATAAATAATCCACGATACGAGCGCAAGGTCAATCCGAGCTTTAAAGTTGGATTAAACACAGGTGCAGCCCAAAAATACAAGTACAATAAAATGGTCAAAACGACCAAAATAACAACAACATCAAAATTCAGTGTCGACCAAAACTGCATCAAGAAAACATAACCAAAACACAATGCAGAGAAACCCAGACCAACACATACAACATACATATATACATGTATAATCACACATGTATATACACATTGTGTGTGTGTGTTTATATTATATGTGTGTGTGTGCGCGCGCGCGTGCACCGTAACTCGAGGCCGTGCACAAGCAGACACAAACCAAGTGGCTCAACTACTCAATGACAGTTTCAAAAGACTACAAAGCCTCGACCAAGACCAAACTACAATTACAAAGAGCAACCATATACCAGAACTGGAAACAAGTCGAGGCTGTAGATAGTGCAAAGTGGTGAATGCAAATACCGCGGACCAAATGAAATAAAGACTAGAAACCATGCAGAACTAGACTACATGAATGCACAGTACAGAATACATGTTATAAAGGACACAGGTGACATCAATGTACAAATATGCCAGACCAACTCGAGCTAGTCCATACACAAGACTACGACATATAAAATAAGACAACAAGCACATATATGTATAGTGGAACAAAAAGGCAAAAATATATCAAGTGGTCTGATGACCAGAGGCAACTTCAAGCTTGCAAATACAAATCGACAAAGCAGACTCAGTTACAAGATGCAATACATATCTACATGAATAGGATACACTTATGTATACAACCCGACGCGCAAAGTTAAATGGAACCTGATTCGAAGTAATGCAAAAGCGACTATGATCAATATACATGCATAATACATATGACTCAATACAACAAACCACGATGAACTCAATCAATGCCGAAGCTATGGAACAGCAGGCCAAAGTCAAAGCAAAGCCAGACATGCCAGAGTTTTTAAGAAGCTGAGATGAACAAGTCAGAAAAACGAAAGTAAAATTATCATCTCAAAATAGTTTCACAAAATCAAGTTTGCATTCAAAGACAACTGCAGGTCAAAGCATAACCGAAGTCACCAACATATAACTGTGGACAATGCAAACAACGTGTGTGTGTGTCTATATATATATGTGTATATATATATATATATATATATGTATGTATGTATGTATGTATGTATGTATGTATGTATGTATGTATGTATGTATGTATACACACACACACACATATATATATATATGTATATGTATATGTATATGTATATGTATATGTATATGTATATGTATATGTATATGTATATGTATATGTGTATGTATATATATGTATGTATGCAATGTCAGACTTTTCTTTGTAGGTAACAGTTTCAAAATAATCAAGTCAGTTTCATGTCAAAATTCAAGTCATAACCGTGAGCAATTGAACAGAGTCAATGTCAAGCCGCAGTTTAAAACCCGGCAGTAAAACCAGAGGCAACAGCAATGCATTTTAACAAAATCAAAGTAGCCGATGTCAACTAAAAATCAATCCATAATGACCAAGGAAGTCGAACAAGTCAGAAATCGAAGCCGTGGTGGCCACAAAAGAAATCAAGCCATGAGAAACAAGAAACGAAAATATACGAAATTGAAGAAGTCAGAAATCATATCAATCATTCAGGCATAATCAAATGGCCAAACAAAATTATCATACGAGTTTAAACAATTTATATGAACGATATTGTAGGAATTAAGATCCTATATAAACCATTAACGTCATCGGCCAAAGGATCATTCGAGTTCAAGCATCACAGATTACAACATCAATTAGGAACTCGAAACAAGTCGAGTATAGTATAAATCGAAGAAGGAACGAACGTACCAATTTTGGCAACAGATAAACTCGACTCAAATTGAAGGAGTCGTGAGCAAAGTGAATAGACGGTCGATTGCCGACACAAATCAGAGTAAAAGCCATTGTAATCGACTTACAATCAATCGGCGACTTCAATTATCCCAAAGCCCTAATTTTCGAGCAAAGGAAAAGGGGAACGAAGAGAGCAGCGAATTATCACAGACAAAAGAAGATAAAGGCCGATATAATATAAAAGGAAAAAGGGAACTATCTTTTATTTTGATTCGGCATTTCTATTGGGCTTGATATTTAAAAGTTAGGGTTTTGAGTTATTTAAATTGATTTTATTCTGTATTCCTTTTAAACGTTTGTAATTTTCTAGTCGTGTGACTAGCATACGAACTACGGTGGTGTAGTTCGAGAATTCGCAACTCAGTGGCTGAGTTGTGGCAGAGTTTTGAGCGTAGAGTTAGATTAGTCGATAGCTGGTGTCGCGAGTTTACTTGTGTAAGTGTCTGACTACTTAATTTCTAGTAGAACCATTAGGGGCAGCACGTAGGCAGGGTTTTGCCGAAGCTAGGTAAATCTATGTGTTCTATTTTCTGGCTTTTTTTATAATTCTGCTATTATTTGTGCTGCTTTACACGACTATTATCTATGTTGAAATTATGTATATACTTCCGCAATAATTTTTATAATTATTAATATCGCCTTATTCACCACCCTCTAGGGTGAAATCAATCCTATAGAATGATTCATCCAATGTACCTGATCAAACATCTTAACAAAGAACAAGAGTGTAATCCACTTCTAATTAAACACAAGATAACTCACAGTGTGCTGATATGGAAGCACGACTAGAAGTAGAGGGAACTGGTCAACAACATACTACAGCCAAGATCAGTCATCACACGATGACTAGATCAAAAGGTGGCATACTAAAACCAAAAAATTTCAATGCAGTCTTAGATATAGAGGAACAAGCACACATTATCAAGCCGTGCAAAATAAAAATTGGAGAACTGCCATGACTGAAGAATATAAGGCATTGATGAGGAAAAAGACATGAAATCTTGTTTATATTCCAGAGAATAAAAATATTGCTGGCTACAAATGGACTTATAAACTGAAAAGAAATGAAGATAGTTCAATTTCTAAGTATAAGGCAAGATTGGTAGCTAAAGGCTATCCACAACAAATTAGCTTTTATTTTAACGAAACTTTTTTACCAGTTGTAAAGCCTACTACTATTAGAATTGTTATTGCAATTGCCTTCCATAGAAATTGGAGCATCAAACAAATGGATGAAAATACTGTTTTCTTAAATAGAGTTTTG
Source organism: Allium cepa (assembly GCA_030765085.1). NCBI lineage: Eukaryota > Viridiplantae > Streptophyta > Magnoliopsida > Asparagales > Amaryllidaceae > Allium > Allium cepa. The sequence goes on from CM060946.1 coordinate 180,086,100, forward strand.
CAGGAAGAGGTGTACATGGAGCAGCCACATGGATTCAAGCAAAAAGGGAAAGAGGAGCTTGTGTGCAAATTAAATAAAGCAATTTATGGACTAAAGAAAGCACCAAGAGTGTGGTTTGAAAAATTAAAAGAAACAATGGTTGGATTGGGCTACTATCCAACAAAATATGATAACTCTCTGTTTAGAAAATTCAATAGAGAAATAATAGTTTATATACTGATATATGTTGATGATTTTGTCATTACAGGCAATAGTGAGTTGGAAATCAACAATCTGATAAAGCACTTGAACCAAGAATTCACAATCAAAGACCTTGGAAATCTAAATCACTTCTTGGGCATTAATATGAAAAGATTATCCAACACATCAATTCAGCTAAATCAAAGAAAATACATGACAGAAATTCTACCTAAAGCCAAAATGGATCAAGCTAATCCACTTTTCACTCCAATCGTCAGCAATATACATCTATCTAAATATAAAGGGGAATCTATATCTAATGACAGTCAGTATAGAAGTATTATTGGAGCACTTCAGTATGCAACTATCACTAGATCAGAAATTACTTACAGTGTAAGTAAAGCAAGTCAGTATATGAAAAATCCAACCGATGAGCACTGAAAAGCAGTAAAAATAATATTAAGATATCTCAAAGGAACCACAAACTTGGATTAATACACTTGAAGCAAGCAAGACAATCAATGTCACTGGCTATGCTGATGTAGACTCGGCTACTGATCTAGATGACAGAAGGTCAACAACTAGATATTTTGTATTCTTAAGTAAAAACCCCATATCTTGGTGCTAAAAATAACAACCTACGATTTCAAGATCCAACATTGAGGCTAAATTTAGAAGTGTAGCAAATGTTACAACTGAATTAATTTGGATAGGATCTCTACTTGGTGAATTACAAGTCAAGCCAGAAAGCAAAACAACTATATGATTTGATAACTTAAGCACAATACATCTTACAGCTAACCCAATGTTATACTCCATAACAAAGCACATGGAGTTAGACTTTTATTTCGTTCGTTAGCAAGCAACCAAAGGGAGGCTAATGTAAATAACATACCTTCAACTTACCAAACTGCAGATAAACTGACCAAACCACTATCTAAAGCAAACTTCATTCGGTTTAGAGAAAGATTGAAAGTCAGCAACTTTAACGGGGGTCTTCAAAATGAGAAGTAGAAGGCCAATAAGGACGACTATTCTCAAGAAGACTTCAAACCCTAAATCGAAATCCACTGAAGACTATTGGATCGAACTTAAAATCAAAATTTGTTGAAGATTATCTGATTGAGATCATATAGTGGAGTGCGATGCTATCATATTCGTGCTCAACTTCAATATGAACAAAGGAATTTTAGCAGATTTGAGCTCAAATTGATTTATCGCGAATTTAGTGACGAATTTTGCTAAAGTAGAGTTTGAGGCCAAGCATTCAAGAAAATGAAAGTATCGGCTGCATATATAACACAGAAGTATAAACATCCTCATATCTCAACCCTTCATTCATTGATCAAACGGCTGGGAATGGATCTCCAAATAAAAAGCGGATAACAGGTCCGGACCATCAACAGCACTGAAAGCCGAAGCCCAACAATGCCAAACATGTTATAAATAATTGTATACTCTATGTCTTGAAGCGTATTCATTTTCTCTTCATTTTGTACTCAATTTAATACATAAAATAAAGATTTACTCAATTTCTCAACGTATTCCAACATCCCAAATTCTTATACTTATACAATCAAAGAAGGCAAAATGGTATACCTAAAATGGCAATGGTTTCTAGCTATGTCTCATCATCGACTATAAATCTTCCATATTGCAGTAACTTCAAAGTGAGAGCCCTATGGAATCAGATCCAAGATAGTAATTTAATCTTTGAATATTCTTTTGCTTTGAGATGGGGCCAAAAGAAGGAAAAGCATTCGATCAAACTTCTTTACAAACTCTGCAAATCTCTCGAAGTGACAAGGATCCTTGGAGTGGTCGAATATAGGATAAGATGAACTCCTATAAGGAGAACTTTCTGCTTTGTAGAACATGCAACAATACACTTCTACCCAAGAAAAATTATGCTATACGGGCATGTTAAATATGTCAACCTGTGCACTACGTGAAAATAATGGAGAATCTAACACTTGCCTTTTCTTTGAGTGTCCTTTTGTCTTCCAAACATGGACCGTTATTCTGAAGCTTCGTGCATACCACATTCCGAGCCTGAATAATAGCGAGGAATGGCTTAATGTTTTTAAGGGGACAAGATGGAAGGACTTAAAATCTGATATTCTCCTTTGCTGCCTAAAGCTGATGGCGAATGAAATATGGAAGGAGGGGAACTTTAGACTGTTCAGAAATGAAAACAGAGAGATTGAGGAGATGGAGCGAACATGCTTTGCTTTGATAAGAAGGAAACTTAGTACATGCGGTATTTGAAAAAGTTTTTCGAATAAAGAAGAAGGCATCATTAAGAAATGGGCTGGTCGGTGATGGGCCTCTCCTGATAGTTCGAATTATACTTCGTACTTGTTTTTCTTCCTATTTTGGACCGACTCTTGCTTTTTTAATCTTCTCTTTGTTCACTTTGTAACTTCTTCTTTTTTACTAATAAAAGAGAGAAGGGTGCCCTATAAAACCCTAGTTACAAAAATTCTTTACAAACTCGTGTGCATGTGTGTGTGTAAGTGTGTATTTATGTGTATGTGCGCTTGTGTGTGTGAATAAGCAAAAAAATCATTTGTGCACAAAATTATGTAAGTATGATTAATTGTATGTGTAACTATTTCATGCATTATAATTATTCATTTTAGTTCATTTTTTTATGGATGAAAAATATATGATGATATAGAAGTATAAATGATTTTACAATATTTTAAATGGGTGTTACTGTTTACACAAACTTAAATTATTCCTAACGTCACTTAAATAGAGAACTAAATTAACTCAGTAAAAAAATTGCAAGAACCCACTTTGATCGGATATACAAAACCTATAAAGAAATAAACAAATGGTTTGGCCTAAACAACCAAAGCTTATAAAAGCAATTAAACCCTAGCTAATTCTCAAAATTTAAAGCGATAACTTAAAGCTTCAATTAATGGCAGAGTAAATCCAAAGCAACAATATTAAGAACAGCAAATTTAATCCTTTTGAGCAATTCATTGAATTAAATACAGGGTTTTGTACTCATATGCATACAAAGAATGGAAATATCTATTGTAATCCTATTAATTTGAAGATTGGATTTATTTATTGACAAGCACCATTGTCCCAATGGTTAAGTGATGTGGCTTTGGTGCAGAGAGGTCACAAGTTTGAAACTTGCCTAGCGTGATTCGAATGTTTATTGACATGTGATATGTTGTCACAATGATTTGTTGTATATAAAGTACCATTTCAAAAAAAAAGATTAGATTTATTCTTTTATTTATTACTTTCTAATGCAAGATAGTAGTTAATTTCAACTTATTTTTTGGACCACACAAAAGACAAGTCTTTAAATTAATTTCCGTTAAAAAAGCTCTATTTCATTTTCAACGGTTTTGTGAAACCATCGTCGTCAACTTAACGTTTTTGGAATCGATGAACATAAGTTGGGTGATGAAGAGAATAGGGACCAAGAAGGTTCTGCATTTACAATCGATTTCAAATGCCTATGAATCAAAGAAATGGAATCGACGAAGCAATGCTTGAATGAGGTTTACTATTGGGAAGTGGATTCCCTCGGAGAAAAGAAATAAAATAAATTAGGCGGGTGTAGGGTGGTGTGTGTGTGTGAAGTGTTTGGATGGGTGGAAGATAAATGGATGTAGAATGTTAATTAGGTGTGTGTAGGCAGTAACACTCTTTTAAATAAATGTGTATATTTTGGATTTGGCAGTTACCTATACATTGGCTACTATCTGTTTCTCTTCGGATCGTTGTTCTTTATCCTAAACTCGATGTGCAATTCCCGACTTCAAGGCTTCCACCAATTCTCCAATGGAGGCTACTATTTTCTATGTGTTTTGAATAGGAGGGGATGGATCTATTTATTGCCGCCATAAGATGAAATGTTTTCCACTTTTCTCTCTAGTTTTAATCCAGATCTCATCCATCTCACAAATTAAATCAAATTACCCACATTTACCTCTAGTTATGGCCAGCATGCCCAGATTAAGCTTGCATGGTGTTGGACCTTATTCATATACAATATATTATTAATTTAATTATTTATTTAATCACATATATTTGATTAAATTGGTATATAACAATTATATATTATTTTAATAATGCATAAGCCTTCAAATATATAAGTAAATGCTATAAAAATTAAATACAATATTTATATTAATTTATAATAAGTTTATGAAATTTATAATTTAGTATTACATTTTTTAAACTCGGAAATTTGTTAAAAACACGGTGGTGTTGACTTTTGGTGTAAACTACTACAAGAAAACTACGGTTTGCCTACGCCAAAATGGCGTAGGCGGGTCGTAGGTAAATGCAAAAACTAAGTAACCCGTCAATTTTGGTGTGGGTAAAACTTGTGTAGCTAATAAAATACCTACGTTTTACCTACGCCATCCGTTGGATTGTTTCTTACATCTTCCCTACGCCATGATTTTTCTACGTCTTCCCTACGTCCCATTGTTCCTACAGTTTTGCTACAACATGCACATGACTTTTTGCTGCATCAGTATTCCCTTTACCTACGCCTTTCCTATGCTTTTTCTGAAGCAATTTTGATATATTACTATTGTGTTTCATTTCACCATATTAAATAAAAACTAAAATCAACTTATTTCCTTTTTCGATGGTCCAGGCAACCATGCAAAGATGAAACAGCTTTATTTCCTCTTTTACTTCTTAATTATCAACAGCTTACAATATACAAACATGTTCATTCCACGGAGCAATAGCAAAGCATAACATGGCTCCTTTTAAGTTACAAACTGCTACGAAAATGCAGACAACGAAAAATACAACAGTTAAAAGGTTTGATTAAAATAAATAGCTGTCGAGTATGACAGTAAAACACAAGTCTAGCAAGAAGTGATAGTAAACATAATTTTTCTAACAGTGTTGTTATCAATTAACTTGGAAACAACATAAATAAATGGTAACTCAAAAGAAAAAAGGCAGGTAAATCATTAAGCTGCGCCATCTACAACCATCGACCCTGCATCTTGTTTCACTTCTGCTTTCTGAAACGCAAAAAAATCAATTACCGCAACAAACTAAACAGCAAACACAAAACAATGAAATAACTTGGACAATGTGGACCTCAACCCAACCCAACCCCAAAATGATACTTCATTTAACTATCTCAGTTTCCATCTGACTAAGCTTGGTCATCTTAGCAAACATGTTGCCATAGAATTTTGCTTCCTTCTTGTTGAATTCCTTCATCTTCTCCTTCAAGGTTCTGTATTCCAACTTCACATCCCTGAACCAAAAAATGCAGTTTAATTTTTGGTAAATCTTCAAGCCTCATACGCGCGCACGCATAAAAATAATACATGTTATCTGGATTGACCTCAAGAGCTTTCTTAATATCCATTTCTGCTAAATCAAGGTCAGACAGATTAATGTAAGCTTGCGCTTTCCTGTACAGAGCTTTTACATTTATGCTATCCAACTCCAACACCTGCCATACATGTACCATATTGTTAAATACCAAAAATGCCCAAGAAAGAAAACATACGGAATCAAGAAAGAATTTTACCTTCGTGCAAAGATTCACAGCCTGCTTGTAGTCTTTAAGCTTCAGCTTGCAAGCAGCATTATTGAGGTTAACTACAACCTTTAATGCCTTGGACTGTTTCTTTTCATCTTCACTGAATGAGCTATCATGTTCTACGAACTTGGCACCCTTCTCATATCTCTTAGAGGCCATCACGTATTTGCCTTGCTTGAACAAGGTGTTCACTTCTTCCTTCTTTCTACCAACAGCTTCAATTTTCTCTGGCGTATTCATGTCCCATGGCTCTTTTTCCTGAACGACTTAATGCAACTGTTATGAAACAGCACATGTCACAAGCATGAACTAACGCAGTCAATATGTCTGGAGCCAGCCTGCAAACAAATCACTAGCAGAGTAAAAAATTGAGATCGAGCTTCAAACTATTAGAAGTTAATGAATAAATATCTTTGCTACTGACTAAATTTCATTCTTATGTTATTACTATCAGAAGTTAACTTCCTTTTGTTATCTAATATAAAGTCATGTTGACGAGCATCCTATTTTTGACCTGACCTCAATCTCAGATCAGCCATTTCAATTTATTTAAATTAACTTAGGTATATAAGAAAGGGAAGTATTTTTAATATAGAATGAAGAATCGGCACAAAAGGTACATGCATTATCTTCGTAATAAATGATGAATACCTGCTGCAATTCATACACTTTTTTCCAATTTGGTTCTGCAGATTGAAGCATCATAACATAAGTACGTGAGAATATAATCATCTTTTCCTTTCCCAACTTTTCATTGATTACTCTTGACTATTTTAATACATGTGATAATAAACTGCTTTAAGAGTTCTTGCAGTGCACCAATTTCCTAAGAATCCAGGGCTAACTTTAGTGTTTACTTCAAACATACATAAAACTCTACTATATATCATGCCCATATAAGTAAATAGTTCTACAGCTTAAAAGGAAATATTAAATTACACACAAAGTAGGAGAAATTATATGTGATTTGATTTGATCTTCATAGAAATGGTCCCAACATTTGGGGCTTATTTCGGTATTTAGTCATATTATCCACAAGATAGGGAAATAAAAAATGTAACAAATCCGACGATTTAGGAGAATATTCTTCCATTTCCTAAATCGACTCCTAATTACCCATCTAAAATTTAGAATTAATAGATTATTCCATGTTCATAGATTTTGTACTAACAATTCAACTGCCATAAAATCACACCAATCATATGCACACACAAATAATATAGCTACCGTAACCAACAAAGCCTAAAACTAAGCATAGTAAAAAAAAATTAAAAATAAAATAAAAGGACTAAAGGAAATCAACATGCTTGCCCAAATCCACAACACTGCCATAGATTATTTCCTTACCTACGGAACTTCGCAACAGTATCATCATAATTCCGAGTGAATCTTTCTTTTTCCTTCTCTTTCCTTCTCTCAAAGTTATTCTCCAATTTCGATTTCGCCATAGGATTTGCCTGACCAATCTTTACCGTTCCATCATCATACAGGCAGTTGAAACGGCATCGTTGTTATTTAATTGATGATTATTGCGTTTTGGGGATTATTGATTCTTTTGTGTTTTGGAGATTAGCGTCGCCGTCATTTTCTGAAATGTGTTTTTCGTCACATGCGTGAAGAAGAGATTGGCAATGAAGATTAGGGTTATTTTTCTTGGGAATAATGGGTATACGTATACGGTCAAAGTTAAAAAAAAATATTTTTGTTTTGATGAGTTGTAGGGATGGCGTAGAAATTATGTTCTACGTCTTCCCTAAGCCGGTCTGGATTTATAAAAAATTAGCAGAAACGTGGAAATGGCGTAGGAGATTATCTACGTCTTTTATACGTTATAAATTTGACGTAGATAATTTCCTACACCCTTCCTACGCCTCAATTATTTTTCTACGTATTGAAGTTGGCGTAGGAAAGGCGTAGAAAATTTTCTTACGTCTTTACCTCTTTCTACCTATTACCTACGCCTTTCCTACACCCCGTCTTTTGGCGTAGGAAAGGCGTAGGAAATTTTGCGTAGGAATCTGGAATGTTTTCTAGTAGTGCTCGGTCCTCAATTAAATGTTGAAGCATAAACAGATTTTACTCAAGTATAGTGTCGTACACCAGTTTAGTTGCTTGATGATCATTTAAGAGAAATTTAATTTCAAATATTTATTAAGCTGCACCTTGTAATGATATTTTGCCCACGTTTTCTTTTCATCATGGCTATATCACTAAGATATCTAAAGTTTGGTCAAAGATCAAAAAAATCTAATATTATCCATATTTAACTACATAGATCACTTTGAAGTCCTTTGTTTAATCTGCCAATGTCTATCGATTAATCATTATACTCTAGCCAAAGACTTTGACTTTTAGTTAACTACCGACTATAGTCATACTACCATCTACAACGAAGGAGAAGAATCCTCTCTTAGGTAGTGTTTCACTTTAAGTAGTTCGACATGTACCTAACTATGGTCATAACATGATTCTGGTATCATGTGATATACCATTATCTAAGTACAGTCTAACAACTTAAAATCAATAGTACTCTCAAGTTTGAAGACCATCGCACGTCATTACATGAAACCTTACATTTTAACTTTGTTATCTTAACCTATAGAAGGCTATTATTGAGTCACTCTGTGATTATTTCACAAAGCAGCAAATATGTAATCCCTTGGTGTCCTAATTGTCAAGAGTAATTCACCATTTGTAATGATCTGCCTTTTTTCTCCTAAAGACGGCACTTATTACATCTATGGTATTCATGTACCGATCATCTAGGCTTACAAAAGATAAACCATTGGGGAAAAAGAAAAGAAAAGAGATGAAGAAAGAAAGATAGAATCTCATAATGCATGGAAATAATAAATAAAAGAACATAAGATAGTACATACAATCATTTCCAAAATGAAATATCAGAGTTACAAAAGGTACTAACTTTAGCCAGGGACAATTATAACCGCCAACCCTAATAATTCTGATATAAACTAAATACACACAGCGGAAATAAAACATATAACTGGATTACAGTGAGGCCTCCAGCTCCATACTCCTACAAAATGCATCCATAAGAACCTGAACTACTTGACTACTCAAAAATTAGATTACCTAAGAGTTTAAGGGCAAGAAAAAAACTCTGGGTCGAACATGGATCAGGTGTGAGTAAACTCAAAACCATTGATTAATTATACTTATAAAACCTTTCAAAAATAAAAGTATTTCGTAAGATTATGTTGCACATAAACACATATAGGTTTTTACCTTACAATAACCAAAACCTTTTTATTATAATCATGTGATATTATAATAATGTCTAGGGTTTAAAATAAATACTTAATCACAGCCAATATGGTTACAATAATTACATTCCAACATAATAGGTATACAACTAAGTCCGTAAAGGTATGTATTGGAAAATGGATTCTATCAATGACAGGGCTACTGAGGTACCGTCCATCACAGTACACATCTAGAGAAAATGTACTAAGGTCGAAAACCTTTCGACCCCTGAGTGGCAAGACCAGCTTACCCCTTTCTGGATAGTATCGAATATAATCATCCATTAGTTGCAATCAACAACCATACTGTGCCCGAAGCATACATCCAAAAATAATATCTATCTAGATCAGGAATGATTACACCCTAATAGTAGTGAACCGCATAGCCTTGAGGCATATCCCCTACTTTAGTCATTATCAGATGTGAAGCTTGAGACAACAGTTTACCTTTTTGGAATCAACCTCGGGATTAGTAGCAAGTAGCCCTTACACTTAAAAGACTCCATCTTCGATTCCATTATCTTCATGATGTTTCAAATTCAAATGCATATGTCGACTCGAAATGGTATTTGGATAAATCGTGCTTATCCGGTCTCAGCCTCTCCTAACCAACAATCGACAATTTCAAAACCGATCAAGTTATCGATATTGGACAAACCACTATCTGAGTGTAAGTACAATTTGCATATGAAAAATATGACATCCTATACTTATCATCATTTTTTGATTTCAAATAGTTTTTCCCTTGATTAACATTGAAGTCGGACAATTTAGAAAACTATTCTTGCCTCGACATACATTCTTACTTCTCGGGATAGAGACGAGTTTTCATACCTTGGAATTTGGTGTCAAGTATATGATGAAGTACCTTCCATATACTTAATTAATCATTACCCATTTATCAAAATTAACTCTCTTATACTTATCACATTTTCGACATTTCAACTACTCTATCCCTCGCATAGAAACTCTAGATCTAGTTGTCATAGATAGAGGAAAGTCTACTCAACGACTTTTAGTGCTAGCTACGAGATGACTTAATTTCCACAAATGTGTCAACATTTTCGCACAACTTATCACATTTGTTTGATGTTACTTAATGGCATAGACAAAGAAATCCTCTATATTTAAAACATCCTTTTAAAAAATAATTGCTTTTAAATAAAACCCATCCTTTGAAACAAAACGATTAAAATTTAAAACTCTTAGTTAGATAATTAAATAAATTTTTGAAAATACTTTAAAAAATTGAAACTTCCTTTTTAATACTTATAAACACGGTTAAAATACCTTTCAAAAATATCTAAAGTAAAAAAATCCTTTTCTTTTACGTAAAAAATTAGCGATTTACAAATTACATCCACAACAACTATCGCTATGGACCATAACTTTTAAAACTTGTTTGTAAATCAAAATAAATTTTAAACCCTTTCTTTCCATATTTAAACCACTTTAAAAACATTGAAAAATGTTTGAAATAAAATTTAAGTTCGGAAAACCTTTTAAAAACATTCTTAAAAAACAAGGTAGTAAACTAGTTTAAAGAAACACTGAATCTCGATGTCGAATAAAAATCAATTCAAGTATGTTAATTATACCAAGCAACACTCAACATTTATATACATAAGCACATATATAAAACCATTAGTAATATCCATAATGCAAGGAAAAATTGTCCTATTCAAATCATCGCGTATGCACTTCGAAGTGTGTCGTAACGACCTATTCGCTACGAACACTTCAGTAACAACCCTAGTTTTGATAATTACCTATGAAATTAAATTATAATGGTGGTTATAATTTAATAATGGAAGAATAAAATAAATTGAATATTAAAGGAAAATGGCTATTGGTAATACGGTGAACGTAGGAAAGGAAAAAGGGAACCAAAAATTCAAGACAGGTACCGATAGGGCTGACCGTTTCACGGTTTCGACTGCGTATCAGACTTCAAAACATAGAATTAAATATACCAAAGGGATCAGCACGACGAGACGATCAAAACGGTATACAAATATCAAAGGTACGATCATCCTATCAAAAGTCGATAATCGGTACCGAAAATGCTGCTAATTTGTCGAAAATAAGATAAACGAAGCAATAGCAATCCAAATTTGACGAAAAGAAATATGATGTCTCACTCAGAAGATGATTTGTAGATTTATTATGTAAAAATATTCAGATTTGAAAAACATTTTATTATCAAATATTAACTAATCTAAATTTAAATAAAAGTACACAACATAATTTACTTCCATATTATCTGATGAAAATTTATCATTTATTATGTTTAAGTAGATGTATTCCAGATATTAAATTTTATTTCAAATTCAATTACTTAAAATTTCATCGAAAATTGAGTTAATTACGTTATTAAAACCTTTAAAATTTACGAGTCGTTACATCATCTAGGATTCGATCAGTGGTAACTAGGTTAGACTTAGATTGAACCTGGACCATACCGAGTTGCTTCAGTTTTGAAGGAGCTTCATAGTCGCTACTTTGCATAATTTTTTGGAGCTATTTTGAAGATGATTTCAATATTACAAAACTAAGGCAAAGCATGTAGATATTTATTGTTGTGTAAATTATAAATTGGTGTGTTTGGTTAGTGATGGAATTATTCAGTATGGGTTCGATGGTGTACAATCATGTAGTGCAACTAGGAGAGTCCATGATAGGAACCAATGATGCAAGGAGGTAGCCAGGGAATGTACGTTCTCTTGTAGCATATGAGGCGGGTCCAAGAGTAATGGATGTTAAGCGGTCCTGTAGCGTACGAAATGGGTCCATGATATCAGCCAGTATGAGAAAGAGAGATGATATGTGCTCCTGTAGCGCAAGTAGGTGTATCCAAGAGAGTGGATGTTAAGCAGCTATGTAGCATATGAGGCAGTCTAAGACGCGAGTCCAGTATGTGATAGATAGATGATGTGATCCTATACCGTAAATAGAAGAATGTAAATAGTTAGTTAAGTATAGCATCACCTATAGCCCACGAAGCGAGTCCAGAACATGTTTACATACGTGTTAAACAGTGATCTTGTTATAGCAGTATCTTTGTTATATATGTGGAGTACATACTTTTCACTCACTCAGACTTATGTCTAATCCACACATATTTTCCTTTTCATCTGTATCACTATGGTTGATGAAGCACGGTGACATTAACGATCAGACAATGAAGATCTTGTTATGTATTTATGATATATATTGTGTGTGTGTGTGTGTGTTTGGGTTTGATATTGGAATTGTATAAACCTATAGTATGATGTAAATTGACATAGTGTGTTTATATATAAATGATGGTTATTTCGTATTATATTTTGTTTCCTTCTACCGCAAGATCAAAATTTTATAGTTAGAATGTGTTTGTTTCTTTTTTATCATACCAAAAGATTCATCGTTTTCGGCCATCGAGGTATCAACGTTGGTTTAGGTGTTAATCCCGAGGGTCGAAAAAGGTGGATTGTTACAGCTTGATAATGTGGACTAAGTATCATGGGATGCATGTGAGATTAATTAGCCAAATTATTAGGATTTTCCCAAGAATAATTTTGATGATGCTTCCAATTAGCGTTATATGTTGATGAATTACGGTTACTTTTAGCTATAACATTGATTTGTTATTTGATGTTAACGAGGTAATCCTTCTCCTATTTGCAGAATTTGAGTTTCTCGGAGAAGATGATTTTTTTGTAGGATGCACTCCTCTAGTAGAAGCACGGATGGAAACACTAGTTGATTCCCATTTCATGTCCGTTTCGAAATAATCCACTAAGAACGACCAAGCTTCATCGTTTGCTTTAGACATGAATGGTTCATCACATATTGATTCTAGTTAGGATCTTGTTTGAAAATTTAACCCTTCGTATGCCTTTTGGCATTAATTGTGCTTAGGGATTGCATGATGTGGATAAACATATAATAATTGATTGAATCTCTCAAAGTATTTTGAAAAAATTTCCCCCTCATTTTAAGAGAACCAATTTAATTCAGTTCTCAACTTTAGATTTTTATGAATGATAAGATCTTACCCAAAAACGTAATGATAAGTTCATTCCAACTTCTTATTGAATGTTTAGGAAGAGAATTTCACCATCTTTTTACGCTTTCGAAAAGTGCAAATGGAATTACTCCTTGCTTGATTGATTACTTAGATTATGGTTGCATTTTTTGTAGATGCATATAATTCAAATTACCCCTTGAACAAAATAATGTTTTAATTCAAAATTATTTCTTTCGGGTGTGGAAAAATTAAGACCAAAGGTTGAACAATCCTAGATTAGTAGCATCGATTCCTAAGGGATAAGGGTATATCATCTCCTAAGTTGAGATTTTGAAAATTCTGATTCATTGATTATTGATCTACTTCATTTGAAAAATGTTTTGATTTAGTTTAGATCCCCAAGGATAATTATGGTTCCTCAAACTATTTTCACTCATTTTCAAACAAATGTAAGCAAAAAATTCCTACACTTCTGGTTGATAAAATTAGCTCTTATTTCAAAGTAAATTAATGTGCTCGATGATATTTTGTTAGTTGATAATCTCGACTAGAAGAGGGAAGGGAGTTTCTTAGTCATTCACAAATGGATACGATTAACCTCACTTTATGTTCGTTAATGACTTTGCCCCTAACTAGGTTTATTTCAATATGCAACCATAAATATCAAAAAAAAAATGACTACAATAAAAAATTGTACGTGCAGCGTTGTTATGGGATTTTTTCTTTTCCTCTTTGGACCCGCATTCTCTTTTCTCATTTTCTTTTCCTTCTTTGTTTACCCATCCATTGTTTTTATTTTTGGCCTTAGCCTCTTCTTTTTTAAACGTAAGAAATAACCTATCCTAATTTTTTAGAAACCAATCGCCGCCTCTTGAGTGTTTGCAGATGAGGGGGTTTGTGTAAGGGCATGAAGCAGGTGCAGGTTATAAGTTACTAGTTATATGTATGCGGTGAGTAGAAGGTGGCTATGGGTTGAAGTGGGGTTTCGGGTGTGCCAGATAGAAAATGGTGGAGGGTGGTCTGCAGGTGTGGACCTATGTTATCGGTGCATGTTAGTTCTTATGTACTTCTATGGTTGAAGTGTTTGTGGAGTTGGAGAATTAAGTAGTCGCGAGTGGATTGGATTGAAATCTTTTGTTTTCGCGAGCGGCTGAGAAGGTGGTTGTTGCGACGTAGCTCCAATTATGAAAAGCTTGGTCGTGAGGTCAGCTATATGATGAGGGATGTGGGTTTGGTTCAGACGGTGGCTGGTTTGAGGTAGCGCGAATCTGATGTTGGGAGATTGGAGTAGTTGCAAAGTGATTGGCAGTTGGCTGTGGTTGTTGAGTTGACATATCTAGCTGAGGAGATGAAGGGAAAATGGGATGCTCTAATGCGAGTTTGGGTTGTTGCATGTGAAGGAGGATGGGGTTATAGCAATGAAGGAATAAAAAAAATTATTTTGTTATAAAATGAAGAAAGTAGAAGTCATTAGAGAGAGATGCAGAAGATATATTATTCATTCTTGAAATTAGACATGTATTTACATTACATAGCCTCCTTTATAAAAAGGCTTCAGAGCTAAGAATTTAACATATTCCACGATGGGGGACTAAACAGAACAACATAAAAGCATAATCATTTCATGATTTACTTAAACTGTAACACTCCCCCTTGAATATACGTCTTCAAAATCTTGAATGCTCTGATAACTTGAAAATTTCCATTTCAAAACGTGTATGATGATTGCTCCCCTCATTAGTATCTTGCTTGCATTTATCGAGTCAGTCGATATAGATTTGTATGTTGCCTCATTAAAAACCTCTATAAGGAAAACCCAATGGGAAAAACCTTGAAAGAAGAAAAGAGTGCAACTTGTGAAATCATAAATATCATATTAATGATATTCCTTCTAAGAGTTTGATACTTCGGGATCAAAATAATGCCTCATTAAACCCTTACTAAGAAAAACCCAATGGGAAAAAAATCATAGTGAGGGAAAAAAAAGAGTACAATGACATATCTTATTTTCTCATTTCTTCAAATGAAGTTTGATACTTCTGGATCAAACTAATGCCTCATTAAAACCTTACTATAAAAAAGGGAAAAAATCTTAGTGAGGGAAAAAGAGTACAATATAGTATTACATATTTCAATAATTTACAGAATCAAATAGAGTTTGATACTTCCGGATCAATACAATACTTCACTAAAAACCTTACAAAAGAAAACCCTATGGGAAAAACCTTAGTCAAGGATAAAAATACAATTTAATTAACATATTTAAGATTATTTCTTGAAAAAACGTTTGATTCTTCTAGATCAAGATAGTGCCTCGTTAAAATCTTAGTAAGAAAAACCCAGTGGGAAAAATCTTAAATAAGGGAAAAGAGTACGTTGTAACTTATTTTCAAATGTTACTGGGGAGTTAATACTTCTGGATCAAGATAATGTCTCATTAAAACCTTAAACCCAGTGGAAAAATTCTTAGTTAAGGAAAAAGAGTGCATTGTAAAATGCTTATGGAAGCACCCCCTGATTTCCTCTGAATTCGTATTCATCTTTCTGTAACTTAAATTGGTTATAGATACTTCTGGATCCATAAATAACAATCAAAATTTCCAAGATTGTTTCTTTCAAATATGATTTGCATTTTATGCATTTTATTTGCTACCTTTATGAAAAACACATTGTGTGCTTTCACTTTTATGCTTCAAATCAGTTTTGCATATTACAACTACATCTTTGATGAATATTAAAAGTTTCATTACAACATACTTAAAAGCAGGAAGTAATCTACTCATCTTGAAGTGCCTCAAGAATTTTATTACAGCAACACTTAGAAGAAGTTTGTAATCTACATTCCAAGTTCTTTGCATTTTGTATAATCATCGAAGTTATTTATATTCTTCAAGAATTTATATATTTTAATAAGATTTGCATATCGCAACTAACAATTTAATGGATATTAAGAGTTTCATTACAACGATACTTAAAAATAGGAAGTAATCTACTCATCATGAATTATATAAAGATTTTC
The DNA here is from genome assembly GCA_030765085.1 of Allium cepa. NCBI lineage: Eukaryota > Viridiplantae > Streptophyta > Magnoliopsida > Asparagales > Amaryllidaceae > Allium > Allium cepa. Next base: position 180,102,125 of record CM060946.1, read on the forward strand.
ATTACAATAATACTTAAAAGTAGGTTGAAATCCACTCTCCTTGTTCTTTGCATTCTTTATAACAATGAAAGTTATTTGTATTCTTCAGAAATTGGATACCTTCATTATTTAACATGATTTAAACCACATTTATATCTTCGGGGTATATTAAGCATTTCAAGTACTTTCGGTACTTTGCGAACTACATGTCCATATTTCTCTACTATTAAAAGATTCATGATGGCCAGTCACGTTTTCCCTAATTCAAGATTCTTAATCTATTTATAAACATAAGCAATTTATTATTTATAAATTTATCATTAATAATTATTTCTTGTCAGTTCTAGACATGATTTATTGAGATCTCTTTAATTATCATGTTTTAGCTACCTAAACCACTTCTATGGCTATTTGTCATCCATGTCATTAGTCTCTTCAAGAGCACCCTTAAATGTTTCTTCAAGAACACTCATCTTTTTTATTTGACATCTTTATTACTTACTCCAAAAATATTTCAAATAGACTTTGTACCATATTTCAGATGTGGTTTACACATTTTGATCCTTCAGGGATTCAAAGCCATATTGGAGAAAGTCTAATAGGGATATTATTCATAATTTATTCAAGTTAATCAATATTTTGCATCATTATACATGTTAAAAAATATTTAACACTGATAATCAAAATGAACTTGTATCCCTTTATCCTCCCCCTCAACGTTGACAAACATTGTCGCATTAAATAATAATCATTTTTGGATTCTCATTTTGATCCATTATCATATTGCTACTAGCAAATACATCATACATATTAATAATAGGAGGGTGATCCCTTTATCAATTGATAAGATGCATTCAAGTGATATTTGTGAGCTTCTGGCTCATGTTTAAATATGGGATTCAATTATGCCAAATTTCGTGAAATATAATCCAGTTGAAATTGTACAAATTTTTCTAAAATAAGCTTCCAGCTTTCAACTTTTAAAGATAACGCAAAGATATTCTTTGACGTTTTCATTATAGTTCCAATATGGTAGCCATTCATTTATATATCCTCAAAACTCAACAAATTTCTTTTAAATTTGCTTGAGTATAATGTATTTTGAATTAAGATATATGTACCATTTGGTAATGGGCTCTCCCGGACCCTTCAATTATGTATCAAAATTGCTATGGATGAAATTTTTAGCTAAAATATTTTCGGATAGTTTAGAGAAAAACTTATGGTTTCTCAAAATCATATGAGTCGTTGCACTATCTAGTAGGCATATATTATCACTCAAATATTGATGGTCCATATCTTAAGAATTAAAGACAGTATAGTTAGTCAATTATTAAAATTTGTAAGCATTAAATAAATGCTAATACTTTTCAAAATAAAATAAAATGGACTACTGATTAAAACACAACATTCATCGGTATGTTATTTCAATTATTTCTAAAAAGAAAAACATACAAGCACCAACTTCCAAATGGTTGAAACTTCATGTTCAACCACTCTTGTTTAGCGTTTGGAAGTGCGACCATCTTCTAGTGGTTATAACACTCCTTCAGGGAGTTCCATAAGTAAAGATGATTTTTTTTCAATTAAATGTCTTATTTTAAGATTGTCGTGGATATGACACCTTAAAAATATAAGAGTCACTGTTTTATCCTACTAGGACATATTATTATCATAAAAATGGCATATTCTAAACATTGAGATTGTAATTGAATGTCAGCATCTAATATCCATGACAAAAAGTTATCTTCTAATAAATCCAAAGTTTTAAATTCAAGCTTGGCTATGTTTATCATATTACCAACTATCAGTGGAAATAAAAATGCATAAGGAGCAAAATGTTGTTTATAGGTGTATATTAATGCATTTCAAAAAATAAGAACTCATATCTGATAGTAGTTACAGTGAAAGAATGAAAACATTACTGCAAAATAATAAAAGACAACCAAATATAATGGGTGATTTATTGTAAAGGACAAAATATCCAAATAATTTATCTTCAAGGACGCATAGCTATAATTTTATCCTCAAGGACAGGCCCAAAGCCCATTTTTTCTCAAATGCACAAATCTCTCTTCCCCGTGCCCATTCAATCCCGTTTTCAGCTCCGACCACCTTATCCTGCGTCAACGCCACCTCCTCACCAACGCCGCCACCTCCTCACCAGCGCCACCATTGCCACCTCCTCCTTCACCCGTTTTGGAGCAATCACCTCGTGCCACCTCCTCCACCCGTTTTGTGTTCACCATCGCCGCAGCGTCACCTCATCACCAGCGTCGTGCAACTCCCCATGTCACCTCCTCCACCCGCCAACGCCACCCCCTCACCAGCACCATGCTCTTAAAAGCTGATACTGATACCAGTTTTTAGGTATTAGTTTTGAAATTTTAGGTATCAGTTTTGAAATTTTAAGTATCAGTTTTAAAATTTTAGGTATCAGTTTTGAAATTCCTTCTGATGCAAACCCTACCCATCGCTTCCAAATACCACACATTATACCACCACCTTCACCGTTTCGTCAAACCAATAACCCATCAGAAATTTTCCACCACAAATCCATACTATTTCCTAAACCACCACAAATCCATACTATTTATTTTATTAAAACTGATACCACATCGCATACAAAACCGATACTGTGTTATTTTATTAAAACTGATACCACATCGCATACAAAATTGATACCCAAAAACTGATACTGTGTTATTTTATTAAAACTGATACCACATCGCATACAAAACTGATACCCAAAAACTGAACACAGTAGAATGATTTCCATCCTCTCGTCATCGCTTCCTCCTCTCGTCCACGGCCTCCTTCATCGTCTTTTCGAAATCCTCACTCACGTGCTTGATCTCCATCCCTAACTTTTCACGGTCGCTCTCCGCTTCCTCGCGTGCTCTTTTCTTCTCCGCGAGCTCCTTCATCTCAGATTTTTTTTCACAGACTCCATCTTCTTCCGAATTCGCCTCTCGAGCTCGAACTCCGCGCGCAGGTCCTTGATTTCTGCCAAGGTGTTGTCGAGATCTGAGAGGTCGACGTTTCGGTCGGAGTTTATTGGGTTGGAGAAGGAAGCGATGGTGTGGGTTTTGTAGCAAGATCTGGAGTTGGAGAGGCAATTTGCAGTGATTTGTCCTTGAGGATAAAATTTTAGCAGGCTGTCCTTGTGATTAAAAAAGCCCTAATTTTTGTCCTTCACGATAATTCCCTCCAAATATAATCTATAAAAGCGATTATAATTTCTTATTTACATCCTTTTGGTAGCTCTAGATCCAATCTCATTAATTTCATTAATTAGTTTCCTTGAAAATGCAAAACTACCCTTGAAAATATAGAAAGGCCTTTGTATGGATTGATTGGTGGAGAATGGATGAATTATAATCAAAGATTGTGCATAGCTTGCATGAAAATTACGATATGAAATATAGACCATCTATTCGGGAGAATATTTAAAGATATTTCATCCAGAAACGATTACGCATATAATATTTCTTATGAAATAATTACTAGGAATATGACCTTTGTGGTATAATTAGACATATGAACATAGAACAATGTATTCTTGAGATAATCTTAAATCTTTTGGATCTAATTTAAACTAAATTAGGATCCTTCATAATCATATTTATGTACACTTATTTGGTTTAATAAAATTACCAAATATATAAATAAATCTCTTCTAGAGATATGTTATCATTTTCAAATTTATAAATCTCTTCTAGAGATATTTTAGTATCACCACTTCTGGAGTGAACTTTCTCTTCTAGAGATATATATATGCACTATTGGAATGTCATACCAATATACAATATTTATTTATATAAATTACATAATTACTACTTTTATAGTAGCATAAAATATCCATGCTGGATATTTTTAATGTAACTGCTTTTAAAGTGGCATATCAAGCTTTAAATAAAGTGACAATTGGATTTATCAATTGAAAGTAAGATGCAAGAGATAAAACCACTACTTCTGGAGTGTAACATTGGTATACAATATCATTTTTTTGGATAAGCTATTGTTATCACTTCAAAAAATTTACATCATTATTCCTTTAGGGAATATAGTATTTCCTTTTAAGGAATTGCAATGTAACCAAAATAAAATTCCTATGTGATCTCTTCTGGGATGTTGGATTTTGCAATATAAATATAAATAAATCTCTAAAATATCTCTTTTAGGATGATAGATTAATTTTCTTTAACTTCTTCAAGGAGTACAACCTTATCATTTTACATAATTTCAATAGAGCTTCGAGCTTCTAATTCATGAACTTCAAGTTCATTATTTTGTTATGAACTTTAGGTTCTCAAATTTTGTGTAAACTTCTTTTTTTTAGAAGCTTATGCATTTTGAAAATTTTTTAAAAAAGATACTGATAAGAATTAAAGTTTGTAAACTTTATCAGAAATTCTTTTCATAATTCAAGACTTCAGGTCTTGGATTTTGAGTTATACAACTTCTATTAAAATAATTTCTTTGCACAACTTCAAGTTGTTGTAAACCTAATTCTTTGTTTACGCCAAACATTACTTGTCAAAATAAACACATCAAATAGTACATCATACGTCAATTCTTATTCCAAACACAAACATAAAATATTATTTAATTTACAATAACCAATGCATTTAATACATTTATGATAAAAATAAATGCATTTAACCTTTATGTGATCTAAGATATAACTATTATCACAATAAAATGATTTCATTATAAATATATATGAATCAATTGAACAAACAATAGTTAAAGTAACATAATTTCATCTCAGATCTAGGTTCGAGACTACTCAATAATAAAATTAAAATGGAGATCTTAAAGAGAGTTTATTCTCAATAATTAAAATTTCTAAAATAAACAACATTATCATCTCAGATCCATCCATATCATTCATAATCATAAATAACTTGCATCTCAGATCCAAATTATTTCCCTTATAAGAAAATTAATTTCATAATTCTTTACCAAATATAGCAAAACAAACATGTAAATCTTCAAATGTTATCTCGTAAATTAAGGAATTAAGATTATTTCCAAAAATAAAAACATTTTAGAATTTTATTTAAATACAAAAACCATATACAGATCATTTAGATCTTGCTTTCTACATCAGAAGCTACCTTTTGGTCTAGGGAAAACAACATAACTTCCAACCAAATCCAAAATTATCAACAGAACAAATCTTTTATACATAGATCAAATAGATCTGAAATTTGAGTAAGATATTACAAGAATTCAATGACTTATAAATAAAGTCGATTCAAAACTTACTCAAAAAAATTAAAAAATCATAATGAAATCAAAGATGAGTGGATCTAATACCACTTGTTAGAAATTTTGAATCAATTCAAACTGAATATTTATCAAGTACAAATTTTGAAAGAATAAACAAAATTGCTTTCAACTAAAAGATGTGTAATAATAAGTAATCTCAGAAGTCGTACTTGATTTCAATAAATAATAAGAGAAAATGATGAATAAACATGAAAAAGAATAGATCTGATGACTAAAATATATAGATCTCAAAGATATATCATTTGAGCATGATATCAAGATCTACAAAAGATCTTAAAAAAATTAGAACATAAGATTTACAATAGAATGAGATCAAAAAATTAGATCTATGATTAAATGAGATCTAACAAGATAAAATTAATAGAATTAGATCTTAAAAAAATAAGATCAATATAATTAAATCTAAAAAAATTGCTTACCATCTTGAGATCTATAATTAGATCTGGAAAGCAAAGTAGATCTGGCCTTATAGATTATCACAATTCAAACCTATATTATTTTTTGTTTAGAGATCGTGCTGATAACGTGTTATAAAATAAAGAAAGTAGAAGTCATTAAAGAGAGAGGCAGAAGATATATTATTCATTCTTGAAATTAGACATGTATTTACATTACATAGCTTTATATAAAGTCTTCAGAGCTAAGGATTTAACATATTTTACGATGTGCGACTAAACAAAACAACATAAAAGCATATTCATTTCACGATTTACATATATTATAACATATTTTTACTTGTTCTTGTTTTTTCGCGAAACTGGTACTTTTTAAACAACCGAGAAGGTTTTACGTAGGAGCATCCAAAATAAGAACCATAACTAGAACCTACGAAACAAAATAAACTTCTTATAAGAATGCCCACTACACCGAAACCCATCACAACAATGCTAAAGTAACTTACAACTCGATGTATCAATTAAATGTTGATTCAAGTCTTCTGCACTTCACAATTATTAACTGTAATAAAAGAACTCCTAAAGCACACATTACTGGCGGCTCCTGCTACATAAGAAAAAGCCTCTACTACTCTGGTGACTTGTCCGATCTGGGCGATCTTCACGCTGTCACTCTCTGTCTTCCTGCATCATCCCGGATCTAACTCATCTACAAGGAAAAATAAAATAAATGTTTTAGCAAATTGAAAATTAAAATAAATAATAAAATGAAAAGACTTTTTTTGTATTCTTGTTTCATAGAAGGAAGTATCTCATACCAATGTGTTGAAATAATATGATGGATCTATCAATCAAGAATGATTTTCTTTTTTAATGAATAAGAGAATCAAAACAAACAATATAATAAAAAATAACACAAATATATCCTAAAAGAAAAATCCTAAAAATACCCAAAAAAAATCACATCTTGGTAATGGTGTCAAAAACTTGATTAGCCATATAGATTTCTACAAACGCACATGTGCGTAGTACTCAGATCGAACACGGGACTGGTTTTAAATTCTTAAAATTTTAAATCAAAAATCTTAGACATGCTATGAATTATTTTTGGAGAAAGATGGAAACTGGAATTGATTAAATCTAAAGTACTAAAATAGATATTGAAATTATATCTAAAACAAAGCTAATCGAATCAAGCAACACAAAACCAATAATCAATTCAAAGGAAAGCATTTATATTTCCAATCCTTTTTAATACAATAAAAAAAGAGTATTGTAAAAATTAAATCACTTAACTTTTTTCAGACACAAGAAAATTAAATTAACTCTATTTCAACAAACTAGAAAAATAAATCACGATGAGATGGGGTCCTCAATCTAAACAACACTCTATCAAACATGTCCACAAGTTGCTCGACAATATCTCCACTACTTCAATCTACTCATGGCATTCAAGAATCTGGGATAGCTTTGGCACACACAATCAAAACATGCTCTTGTGGAGAACTCTTGACAATGCCATTCTTACATAAGACAAATTATGTTATTCTGGTATTCACAGCTCTTCATTATGCTATATGTGCAAACATGCTAATGAGACAAAATGTTGATATATTCTTCGATTGCATATTAAACTATGAAATTTGAAATCACATATTGTAAGTTGGTGGGTTCTACACTCTATCTCACGGGAAGAATGGCGAATATTTTTAAAGGAACTAGACGGAAAGACTATCATACCAAAATCCTATTGGCTTCTTTGAAAATAACCTTAATGGAGCTTTGGAAAGAGAGAAACAATATAATATTCAAAACGCACTCCCTGACTCCTAAAGCCTGGCTTTGGCTGCTGGTGTATCGATTGGTTAAGAAATGCTGGTGGTTCTGGACAACGGCTCAGTGCTGGACCAAGAGGTATCTTTTTTTTTCTCCTCTCTATTATGCTTTTCTTTATTCAGGATGGGGTCATGCTTCTAGATTGCGAGAATGACTATGACGAAGGGAGCTTCGAGCGAACAGCAGAAGTGATGATGTAGCAACCCCGCATTGGTATCCATGCTTTTCGACAGGAAGACTGCTGGAAATTCAAACTGCAGACAAGTTGATCAGAGAATGGTCAGTACTTCATCGGAGAAAGCTTCTGGTCATGTCCAGGGTAAGCTATCAGTTGAAGGTGATGAAGAATTGGACTTGAAGTGAAGGTGAATGGGTGTACCACAACGTGCATGTGTGCACGTGCACCCCTGCTGAGAAGGTTGTTGCTGTAATTCACAATGTATTAATGGTTTTATCAAAATTATGCTGATTCGGCTGTTATGTGCTGGCCAGTGTAACCATTGTAAACATTAGTATATAAGAGTAGCTTATTCATGAAAATTGATTTTTGAATAAAAGATATTTCATTTTTCATTTCATTCTGTACATTTCTATTACACCTTGTTCTCTCTATTCTCTCCTATTACATAATTCTATCTCTGTTACAAATCTGAAATCTTAATTATTTACAATCTTTTCTCTTCATTCTTCTGCACTCTTCCTTCCAACCTCGTCTTCTTCCCTGAGATATCTTCTGCATTTCTTCTGTCAACTCCTGCTACTCAATTCTTGATCAAGAAACACCCATTACGTCAGCCCACGCCATGGTTAATCCTCCAAACCTACCTGCACCCCACGCGTTGGTATCAGAGCAGCCAACTGGGCATGTTTCAGACCCCCAGTTAAACCCGATCAACCCTTCCAACAATCAAAACAATAATGCTTCGAATCATGAACAAGAAGAAGTCTGGCAAAGGCAAGAAGAAATCAATAGAAAAACTAATTGCTCCTTGAGAAATTTGGAGACCAAATTCGAGGGAATACACAATGTATTATCTGCTTTAGCATTGGACATGCAACAACTAAAGATGCAATCTGCCACTGCCAATTCTGCCTCTACTACAGCTGTGAATATGCAAGGAATCTTGGCCTCCCATCCACAAAATACTGCCAGTACCCTTCATAATCCATCTCCTGTAGCACCAAGAAATCCTCCTCTTAATCCAAGATTTAGCAATAATTCTCTGAACAGTTTCCCTACCACCAATCCACCTACAAATAATATTCACAATGTGACGCCCCACCTCTATACCCACACTAGCCAAGAACACTACGGTGTAATGCTGTCAACTAGCATGGAGAATAAGGCTGTTGAGGAGCGACCATCCATGTAATTGCTTATCACACGGTGGCTATAAATAATCTTCGAAAACAAACATAGAAATAATCATAACACAAATCAGTCACAGATATCCATATCACAAAGACGGAAGAAGATATGAATATATAACTAACACATGAAAGTGTACATCAGAGTAGTGATCAGTAAGATCCACGATAATACAAAAGAATAGCAACACGTGCTATACAAAAGAATACAACTATGAGTCTATATCTCAAGTGTATACAACAAAAACTGCTAATCTAAACAGTTAGACAAAAGTCAGAGTGATGAATCCCTGATAAGAAGTCAAGCAGAAGCACCTGTAACATCTCGGTCTGACCCGAGTACTATTTAAGAAAATAATAAACGGGTCAGTCTAGCTATAAATATCAGATGACATGATATAACATAAAAGATATGGCATAAACATAAAATATCCATAATGACATACCACTATAAGTATGTAAATAATGATCAACAGAAGATCAATCAATAAGAGATAATCAATATCACAAGAATCTTCTCAAAGATTCGGAAAGGGCATCATACCCCAAACTTGTACTCATAACAAGTCAATGACATAAATTCTAGAAATCAATGCAAGAAGTCCAGAAATCATAGAAAAGAGAAAGAGGCCTATCACATGACGGTCCGAAGACCAAGGGGAGCTACCCCACATGTGTGAATGGAATCACACAGATTAAGGTCCAGACTAACCAAAAAGCAAAAAGGTATGTGTGAGTGGAATCACACAAGTGGTGTCTAGTCTAACCTCGTAACAAGGGACATCGCACAGTTGCTAGTCTAAATCATCAGAATGATCGTCATGATCAACGAGAAGTGTCAATTACACTAAGGTAGTAAATATAGAAGTTTAGCTTCATGTCCCATAACCACTTGCTTAACTTAAATATTTACGAACAAACTGTAAATCTTCACTAATAAAATTGTCACAAGAGGTTCAATCGAACAAGTCCAAGAATTAACCGACGAAGTGAACGCAAGCGTTTCATACCACTTGTTTTACTAAGTCGTTTAATTAGATTTCTCATCCGAGTGAGGTAAAGGTTTGTATATACTAATAGGTTGGAAAACGGTTTAAGAAAAGAGCTTTGTTATTAAAAATAGAGTTGAAATTGTTTGTTAAAAGAGTTTTAATATTTACTACTAGTATTGAAACCTTTATATTATAAAGTGACAAAACACAGAAGCAATTGTAGAAACAATCAGTCGCAAAGATCTCATACGGAGATGTGAATAAAATCCAAGGAAATCAGCTCAACGTTTTTCAGATAAGATCCCCTACGGAGGGGGGGTCCAGGGGGGTGGCAACCCCGCAAGGTGGGGGTGCGGGGACAACGCCACCGCTTACGGGGTTCGACCTGCCTGGTCAGGTCGCGGGGGTCCAGGGGGCAGCGCCCCGACCAAAACGGTACGACCTAGTGAAGGGAGCGACCTATCGGGATAAGGTCCAACGGCCTACGAGTTAAGGGTCCAACGACCTATTGGTTCACGCGACCTAGGTGGAACGCGACCTACGAGATAGGCAAGCGGAACGACTTAAAGATGAATGGGTCGAACGACCTAACGTGAGCACAGGTGAAGCGACCTATCGGTCCAACGACCTAAGGGGAAAAGGCAACCTAGGTCTAACGACCTAACTGCTCACGACCTAAGGGTCTAAAGGCCACGTGACCTAGAGGAAAACAAGGTTAAGCGACCTAAGTGGGTTCGCGACCTAACAACATAAACAGTCGAGCGACCTAACGACAAAACGGGGCGAACGACCTAATAGGTGCGCGACTTAAAGCCATCGCGACCTAACGACCTAACAAGGTCATACGATCAAGTGGTTTCCAACGACCTAACGGTGCAACGACCTAAGGCCAAACGACTTAAGGGTTCCAGTGGAGAGCGACCTAAAAGAGGCGCGACCTAAAGGAGACGCGACCTAAAAGAGGCACGACCTAACTCAAACAAGCATTTCGATGACCCAGAGTCATGCCGAGCGACCTAGACCCAAACGACCCACGACCTAGCGACCTTGCGACCTACGACCTAACTCCGAGCGAGCCAAATCCGGGCAGAACGACTTAAATGCAGGAAATTCACCAAAATGCTAAAAATTGGAGTTTTTCGCCAATCCAATCCAAACCAAATGCAAATGTGCGTGCAAACATGATAGGGAATCGTTCCAAATAGTCTAATATAGTTATAGGCTAGAATTGTGAGATAAAAATCTCACCTTTGCACCAAATATCAATGAAAATGAAATTTTAAGCAAGCAAGAATCAATCCCTCTTCTATCTAAGCACAAGAAGCTTGAATCCAATGTCTTCTTCTTGAATTTGGAGTAGAAAGATGGATTGCAATTGAATTTGAGTTTTGGAATTTTAATTTCCCATTCCCTCCACCATTTTTGAAGAAGCTTGAAGGCTTAGGCAAATAGAAATGAAGTTATGAAGAGGAGGGATGAAGGTTGGGTCTAATAGGCTAAAAGCCCAACCCAAAGTCTCAAGTGAAAAAGTTGCGAAATTCTACTATCTCCAATAATATCAATGTTTATACTTAAAAATGTTGTAAACAGCATTTCGAACTCAATGGAAGTGGTCTCGAGTCCTAATGTGTCCATTTTCAAAAAGTAGCTTTTCGGACCAAAATCCGATTAACGATTTAATATTTAAATAAAATATTTAAATATAAACTCGATAAATATGCGGGTTGTTACAGACTCCCCTCCTTAAAGAAATTGCGTCCTCGCAATATATATATGAGATGGAAATAAAAAGTAACAACCATAAAAGCATATTAACACAAGAGAAATTTGAAATAAAAAGTTCACCTCAAAGAGCAGGAGAAAGCAAGTCCGGATGTGTACGCTCGATAAATTCTTTGGATTCCCAAGAACAATCCTTAGGATTTGAGGACCATTGAACCTTCACAAGCGGAACATCTTTATTTCGAAGTCGTTTAACCTCAGAAGCTATAATTCGAATAGGATGCTGCTCATAAGTTAAATTCGGCGAAACTTCAATTTCTTCCACAACAGCAGGCTCAAGAATAGAATCGGAATCCCGAAGGCATTTCCGTAATTGAGAAACGTGAAATACGTCATGCATAGCAGAAAACTGAGCCGGCAATGCAAGGCGATAAGCCATGGAACCAATACGTTCAGTGATAGGAAATGGCCCAATATATCGAGGCGCTAACTTCCCCGATCGACTGAAACGTACAACACCCTTCATAGGTGAAACACGAATAAAAACAGAATCTCCAACAGAAAACTCTAATTTCCTTCTTCGATTATCGGCATAGGATTTTTGTCTATTCTGGGCTTCTTTCATCCTATGTCGAATAAGTTCAATCTTCTCTGTGGAGTCTCGAATAAAATCTGGACCTAAAACCAGCTTCTCATCGGTCTCAAGCCAACAAGAAGGAGATCGGCAGGCCTTCCGTAGAGTGCCTCGAAAGGTGCCATACCAATACTAGATTGGAAGCTATTATTATAGGAAAATTCAACAAGTGAAATATGATCTTCCCAACTTCCACCAAAATCAAGCACACAAGCACGAAGAAGATCTTCAAGAGTTTGATTCACACGCTCGGTTTGTCCATCGGACTGGGGGTGATAAGCAGTGCTAAAATTAAGCTTCGTTCCTAAAGCTTTTTGAAGACTCTTCCAAAATCCACTAGTAAACAATGGATCTCGATCGCTAACAATAGAAGTAGGAACTCCATGCAATTTGGCAATTTCTTTGATAAAGAGTTTGGCCAAAAGTGGAACGATTCGGTTAGACCGAACGGGAATAAAATGGGTGGATTTAGTAAGCCTATCAACGATCACCCATAAGCCATCATGACCCGAACGAGAACGGGGAAGGCCATCTATAAAATCCATGGAAATTTGTTCCCACTTCCAAATTGGAATTTCTAAAGGTTGCAATAACCCACCAGGCCTCTGATGTTCGGCCTTGACAAGTTGGCAAGTCATGCAACACTTAACAAAGTTAGCAATATCAGATTTCATTCTCTCCCAATAATAAAGTCGCTTCATATCAGCGTACATTTTACTACTACCGGGATGAATGGTGAATTTAGAACGATGGGAATCTTCTAAAATATCTTTACGAAGATCACCAATATTTGGTACGATAAGTCTACCAAATTTTCGAATGCCGCCACGAGAATCAATACCAAAGTCTTTCAAACCTTCAATATCAATTATATCCTTAATATTTTGGCCAAGAAGAACCAATTCAGGATCTAGCCTTTGAGCTTCAAGAATGCGGTCTAAGAGAGAAGGATGAGCCTCAAGGCTACATAAAACAAATGATGAGCATAAATCGGATACGCACTCTCGAATCTCACAAGTGGATAAGATCTCGAGATCGTTCCATTCGGATATCATCATAAAAACAACTGTTTGTTGCTTACGCCTAAGAGCATCGGCGACACGATTATCCTTACCGGGGGTATAAAGAATATCAAGATCATAAGGTGTAAGGAACTCGAGCCAACGCTGTTGACGTAAATTAAGTTCTTTTTGAGAAAATAAATATTTCAAAGACTTATGATCCGTGTAAAGAATAAATTTCTCTCCCAATAGATAATGACGCCACATTCGAAGGGCGAAAACAATAGAAGCGAGCTCTAAATCATGTGTGGTATATCTAGTCTCGGCCGGCTTCAATTGCCTAGAAGCATAAGCAACAACACGTTCTTTTTGCATAAGAACGGCACCCAAACCAACGTGACTAGCATCGGTATAAACAACAAAATCTTGATTCCCTTCGGGAATAACAAGAATGGGAGCATCGGAAAGGAGTTCTTTCGATTTTTGAAAAGAGGCTTCACATTTGTCCGACCAAATGTATTTAACTCCCTTCTTAGTCAAGCTAGTAAGAGGCACGGCAATCTTAGAAAAGTCTTTAATAAAACGACGGTAATAGCCCGCCAATCCGAGAAAGCTACGGATTTCAGTCACACTCTCAGGTCTTTTCCAATCTTGAATCGCTTCAATCTTTGAAGGATCCACGGAAATTCCGGATTCGGAAATAATATGACTGAGAAACTTCACACGAGATTGCCAAAAGTGGCATTTAGAAAATTTCGCCTTTAATTGATTACCCCTAAGAGTTTCCAATACAATCCGAAGAGTTTCTCATGTTCCTCCTCAGTTTTTGAATACACAAGAATATCATCAATGAATATGAGAACAAACCGATCGAGGAAATCTTTGAAAACTCGATTCATGGGGTCAACGAAATAAGCTGGAGCATTCGTTAACCCAAATGGCATAACAAGCCATTCATAAGATCCATATCGAGTACGGAATGATGTCAAAGGAATGATATCCTTAGCGATACGAAGCTGATGGTAACCGGTAGCCAAGTCCAATTGTGAAAAGACCTTAGCACCACTAAGCTGATCGAATAGATCATCAATCCGAGGTAAAGGATATTTATTTTTAATAGTCAGATCGTTAAGCTTGCGATAGTCAACGCAAAGCCTAAGCGTACCGTCGGATTTCTTCACGAAAATAGCCGAAGCTCCCCAAGGCGAGGAACTAGAGCGAATAAATTGCTTCGTCTCCAATTCGGACAACTGTTTGCGCATCTCCTCATTTTCCTTATTGGACATGCGATAAGGAGGACGAGTAATAGGTTGAGCTCCAGAAACAAGATTAATTCTGAACTCAATTGCTCGTTTAGGTGGTAAACCTAAAACGGGCTCGAATATGTCGGAAAATTCACAAACAACGTGAATACGAGAAATAATATCATCTTCATCATCATCATTGTTATCACGAGGATTTAAAGAATATAAAGATGCCACCAAACAGGATTCTGAATCTTTAAGATTAACAGAAATCTGATTAACAGATAGTGGATGTCGGAGATGAATAGTCCGCTCAGGACATAGGATATGAGCTTCATAACGATTAAGCCAATCCATTCCCAAAATCATTCCAAAGCCTAGGTAACGCATAACATGCAAATCGGCTAGGAATGGAAAATCACATAAAATAACCTCCACATTTTTACAAAGCAAACTAAGAGTTGCGGATCCACTAACAGGATTCACAATTTTTAAAGAAGTCATCAATGCAGTAACACTTAAGGAAAAAGTGTCTACCAGTTCCTTTGATATAAAAGAATGGGATGCACCCGTATCAAAGAGAACTCTAATAGGTTGATCATGAAATAAAATAATACCATCAAGAATGGAATGAGAAATACCTTGGCCACGAGATGTGTTGCCAGGGGCTTGAGCCACATTTAACTTTCCTTCATTCCTGCCTTTACGTTTGAGGCATTGATGTATAAAGTGATCTGGGCTCTTACAATAGCGACAAGATTTGGGCTTTGAGCACTTGTTCACAAAATGATCCTCTGTGCCACAGTTGAAGCATCTCGCAATATCAGGAGAAGGAGACTTTGCAGCAAGAGTTGCTTGTTTACTCTTCTTATTGGGATAAGGGCCTTTGAACTTGTTGGGCCTCTTTTTGTTATTGAAATTGGGTTTGGAAGCTACTACCTCCACCTCACTTTCTTTATCAGCCTCTTCCAAACGAAGAGCGATATCTATAAGTTGATCAAATGCAACTTCTAGTTTCAGGAGTAGTGGCTTCTTAAGATTCTTATTTAAGCCATAAACGAACCTCTGGTTCTTCTTTAGTGGAGTATTTATATACTCGACCCCATATTTGGAAAGAGATTTGAATAATGCGACGTAGTCCGCCACAGAAGACTGACCTTGAACGAGGTCAATAAATCGCCGAGCCAAAGTTACCTTTTCAGCCTCGGGCACGAATTTCGATTCGAAGCGTTCCCGGAAGTGCTCCCAGGTGAGATCCTCTTCATCAATTTCTGAGATTAACAGCTCATACCAATCCAATGCTCTTTCTTGGAGCATGCTGGAAGCCACCTGGACTCGATGGAGGTCAACGAGGTTCATGCGAGAGAAGATCCTATCGCACGTTCTGAGCTAAGCCTGGACCCCAATGATAGTTTCAGAGCCTTTAAACGGCCTCCCACCCAGGTTGGTGTAATCATTGCACAATCGTGCAAACCCCGACTTTGGGTGGGTAGGTGCCGGATTAGCTCCAGCTGCTTGAGCGTTCGTTACTAAATCAAGTAACTGTTGAGTAGTCATAAAAACTCCATCCGGTGGTGGAGCACTAGATGATCCAGCTCTGGGACGACCTGGTCTAGACATTTTCTTCCTTAAGAAAGAAAGAAGAGAAAGAAAATAGTTATTCACCAAATGAATATCAATCATTCTTGACAGGTGAAGTAAGGAATCATAAAAGAAATAGGATGAATCGGTTTGAAAACCTGAACAAAATCCTAAAGCAAGACTCCTAAGGTGGACTTAGGACGATGATCCTTGTCAAGTTATTCTACATTGTTCCGAAGTTTGGCTCTGATACAAAGCTGTAACGCCCCACCTCTATACCCACACTAGCCAAGAACACTCCGGTGTAGTGCTGTCAACTAGCATGGAGAATAAGGCTGTTGAGGAGCGACCATCCATGTAATTGCTTATCACACGGTGGCTATAAATAATCTTCGAAAACAAACATAGAAATAATCATAACACAAATCAGTCACAGATATCCATATCACAAAGGCGGAAGAAGATATGAATATATAACTAACACATGAAAGTGTACATCAGAGTAGTGGTCAGTAAGATCCACGATAATACAAAAGAATAGCAACAGTGCTATACAAAAAAATACAACTATGAGTCTATATCTCAAGTGTATACAACAAAAACTGATAATCTAAACAGTTAGACAAAAGTCAGAGTGATGAATCCCTGAGAAGAAGTCAAGCAGAAGCACCTGTAACATCTCGGTCTGACCCGAGTACTATTTAAGAAAATAATAAACGGGTCAGTCTAGCTATAAATATCAGATGACATGATATAACATAAAAGATATGGCATAAACATAAAATATCCATAATGACATACCACTATAAGTATGTAAATAATGATCAACAGAAGATCAATCAATAAGAGATAATCAATATCACAAGAATCTTCTCAAAGATTCGGAAAGGGCATCATACCCCAAACTTGTACTCATAACAAGTCAATGACATAAATTCTAGAAATCAATGCAAGAAGTCCAGAAATCATAGAAAAGAGAAAGAGGCCTATCACATGACGGTCCGAAGACCAAGGGGAGCTACCCCACATGTGTGAATGGAATCACACAGATTAAGGTCCAGACTAACCAAAAAGCAAAAAGGTATGTGTGAGTGGAATCACACAAGTGGTGTCTAGTCTAACCTCGTAACAAGGGACATCGCACAGTTGCTAGTCTAAATCATCAGAATGATCGTCATGATCAACGAGAAGTGTCGATTACACTAAGGTAGTAAATATAGAAGTTTAGCTTCATGTCCCATAACCACTTGCTTAACTTAAATATTTACGAACAAACTGTAAATCTTCACTAATAAAATTGTCACAAGAGGTTCAATCAAACGAGTCCAAGAATTAACCGACGAAGTGAACGCAAGCGTTTCATACCACTTGTTTTACTAAGTCGTTTAATTAGATTTCTCATCCGAGTGAGGTAAAGGTTTGTATATACTAATAGATTGGAAAACGGTTTAAAAAAAGAGCTTTGTTATTAAAAATAGAGTTGAAATTGTTTGTCAAAAGAGTTTTGATATTTACTACTAGTATTGAAACCTTTATATTATAAAGTGACAAAACACAGAAGCAATTGTAGAAACAATCAGTCACAAAGATCTCATACGGAGATGTGAATAAAATCCAAGGAAATCAGCTCAACGTTTTTCAGATAAGATCCCCTACGGAGGGGGGGTCCAGGGGGGTGGCAACCCCGCAAGGTGGGGGTGCGGGGACAACGCCACCGCTTACGGGGTTCGACCTGCCTGGTCAGGTCGCGGGGGTCCAGGGGGCAGCGCCCCGACCAAAACGGTACGACCTAGTGAAGGGAGCGACCTATCGGGATAAGGTCCAACGACCTACGAGTTAAGGGTCCAACGACCTATAGATTCACGCGACCTAGGTGGAATGCGACCTACGAGATAGGCAAGTGGAACGACTTAAAGATGAATGGGTCGAACGACCTAACGTGAGCACAGGTGAAGCGACCTATCGGTCCAACGACCTAAGAGGAAAAGGCAACCTAGGTCTAATGACCTAACTGCTCACGACCTAAGGGTCTAAAGGCCACGCGACATAGAGGAAAACAAGATTAAGCGACCTAAGTGGGTTCGCGACCTAATGACATAAACAGTCGAGCGACCTAACGAAAAAAAGGGGCGAACGACCTAATAGGTGCGCGACTTAAAGCCATCGCGACCTAACGACCTAACAAGGTCATACGATCAAGTGGTTTCCAACGACCTAACCGTGCAACGACCTAAGGCCAAACGACTTAAGGGTTCCAGTGGAGAGCGACCTAAAGGAGACGCGACCTAAAAGAGGCGCGACCTAAAGGAGACGCGACCTAAAAGAGGCGCGACCTAACTCAAACAAGCATTTCGATGACCCAGAGTCATGCCGAGCGACCTAGACCCAAACGACCCACAACCTAGCGACCTTGCGACCTACGACCTAACTCCGAGCGAGCCAAATCCGGGCAGAACGACTTAAATGCAGGAAATTCACCAAAACGCTAAAAATTGGAGTTTTTGGCCAATCCAATCCAAACCAAATGCAAATGTGCGTGCAAACATGATAGGGAATCATTCCAAATAGTCTAATATAGTTATAGGCTAGAATTGTGAGATAAAAATCTCACCTTTGCACCAAATATCAATGAAAATGAAGTTTTAAGAAAGCAAGAATCAATCCCTCTTCTATCTAAGCACAAGAAGCTTGAATCCAATGTCTTCTTCTTGAATTTGGAGTAGAAAGATGGATTGCAATTGAATTTGAGTTTTGGAATTTTAATTTTCCATTCCCTCCACCATTTTTGAAGAAGCTTGAAGGCTTAGACAAATAGAAATGAAGTTATGAAGAGGAGGGGTGAAGGTTGGGTCTAATAGGCTAAAAGCCCAACCCAAAGTCTCAAGTGAAAAAGTAGCGAAATTCTACTATCTCCAATAATATCAATGTTTATACTTAAAAATGTTGTAAACATCATTTCGAACTCAATGGAAGTGGTCTCGAGTCCTAATGTGTCCGTTTGCAAAAGGTAGCTTTTCGGACCAAAATCCGATTAACGATTTAATATTTAAATAAAATATTTAAATATAAACTCGATAAATATGCGGGTTGTTACACACAACAACCCTGAACAATCTAATCAGCACACCCCATATCCTTCCCTTAAACTCGATTTTCCTACCTTCAAGGGAGATGAAATGGTTCTTGAGTGGGTGACTCAGGTGGAACAATTCTTTAAATTCAATCAAACTGAAGAACAATATTGGGTTGAAGTGGCTTCTTTTTATCTCAAGAAAGATGCCTTAAAATGGTATAACTGGTATACACACAATGTTTCTAATAATGAATCTTGGCAAGTCTTCAAGGAGGAGATAATAACCAGGTTCAGCCCCGAAGAAATGGATAGACCCTATGAAACCTTAGCAAAACTTAAACAACAAACAACTGTATCATCTTATCTTACAAAGTTTGAAGGGTTACAAGCCACTATTGACACATTACCACCCAGATGCTTTCTTGACAGATTCATTGGGGGACTCAAAGAGGAAATTAGGTATGATGTGTTGACCTCAAAGCCAGCTGATTTTAAGGAGGTAGTTTCATTAGCCAAAATGTATGAAAGTGTATGGAATCGGACTAAGAAAGGTAGCAAGATCACCAAACCTTTTACCACCTCCAAGAACGGTCCCAACCAGATTGTTCTTTATACAAAGAAACCAAAGGAGTGGAATACCTCTAACATTGAAGATTTAGCCAGAAGAAAGGGTCTGACACCTAATCAGCTAATTGATATGAGGAGACAGAATTTATGTTATGGGTGTAAGGAGCCATGGCATAAAGATCACAAGTGTAAAAGCCCTCAAGTTTATGCTATTGAAGGAATTATGGATCTTGATGAAGAGCTAGAAAGTAAAGACACCACAGCTGAAGGAGATAATGAAGAGTACCACCAAGAAGACAAGGAAACTCTTGCAATTACTTTGCAAGCCATGTGTGGTATCCCAGCCTTGTCCACAGTGAAGGTACAGGGGTTCATCAAGGGCAAACCAGTGCAAGTATTAATTGACTCGGGCTCCACTCATAGTTTTATTGATGATTAGCTTGCTAAGAAGTTAAAACTCAAAATAGATGGTTCCAAGGCGTATGAAGTTATGGTGGCCAATGGAGAAAAGTTACAAGGCTCAGGAGTTTGCAGTGATATCATGTTGAAATGTCAGGGCTGCAACATGCCAGTGGACCTATTAACTCTTCCTCTAGAAGGGTGTCAGGTGGTATTAGGAGCCCAATGGATGAAAAAGCTTGGGGATGTTACCTTGAATCTTGATAAGCTACAGGTGAAATTAACATATGACAAAAAGCACTATATTTGGCAGGGTATCAAACAGGAAGGCCTCAAGTTAGTAGATAAAAAGACCTTAAACAAGGAAAGTTCTCAAGCACAGTTGGCCATGATGTTATGCACACATAAACAATCTTTAACTTCAGAAGATCAAGTGGAAACACCGCATCTACCACCAGAAATTGCCAGTTTACTTGCTCAATTTCCTGAAATCACTACTGATAAAGCCTTCTTACCACCACAAAGACTGCAAGATCATAGAATTCCTTTAGTCCCTGGAGCCAAGCCCGTATGCTTAAAGCCTTACAGACACTCTCATCACATAAAGAATGAACTGGAAAAGATAATTAAAGAATTACTTGAATCAGGCATCATCAGACATAGTACCAGTGCCTTTTCTTCACCGTTCGTAATGGTCAGAAAAAGGGATGGAACGTGGAGGCTATGCATAGACTATAGAAGCCTCAATTCTCTCACCATTAAAGATAAACATCCTATTCCCTTAATAGAAGATCTTTTTAATGAGTTGCATGGTTCCAAACACTTTTCCAAGTTAGATTTAAAGTCAGGTTATCATCAAATCAGAATGTTTGAACAAGACATACACAAAACCGCTTTTAAAACCCATGATGTGCATTATGAGTTCACTGTTATGCCATTTGGCCTTGCAAATGCCCCATCCACCTTTCATTCACTAATGAATAACATTTTCAGGCCATATTTAAGAAAGTTTGTGTTGGTTTTTTTTGATGATATACTAATATTTAGCCAAACTATGTCTGAGCATATAGAGCATCTTCGGTTGACCTTCCAGGTACTCAAGGAGAACCAGCTAGTCATAAAGGTTTCCAAATGTAGCTTTGCACAAGAATCTATTGAGTACCTTGGTCATGTTATTTCAGCAGATGGTGTAGCAGTGGACCCAAACAAGGTTAAGGCCATTATGGAGTGGCCACTTCCCAAAAATTTGACAGCACTGAGAGGGTTTTTGGGCTTAACTGGATATTATAGAAAATTTATTAGAAGTTATGGTCTCATTGCCAAGCCATTAACTAATATGTTGAAGAAGGATTCCTTTGTATGGGCAGCTGAAGCCACTGAAGCCTTTAAACAACTCAAACAATGTTTGTCTCAACCTCCTGTACTAGCAATGCCAGATTTTTTTTCCCAACCTTTCATTTTAGAATGTGATGCTAGTGGGCATGGCATCGGGGCTGTTCTGCAACAAAATGACAAACCTATTGCATTTTTCAGCAAGGCACTTCAAGGAAGAAATCTGAACCTTTCTACTTATGAGAAGGAATTGATGGCCATAATCACTGCTACAAGGAAGTGGGGTCAATATTTGTTAGGTAGGCAATTCGTGATCAAAACCGACCACCAGAGCCTCAAGATCTTCTAACTCAAAAACTGCACACTGGTCTTCAAAACAAATGGTTGGCGAAGTTGCATGGATATGACTACAAGGTTGAATATAAAAGTGGGAAGGAAAATATTGTTGCAGATGCTTTGTCTCGAAGGGAAGACTATTATAACGACTCATTACAAATGCTAGCTATTTCTACAGTTCAGACACATTGGCTGCATGAATTAAAAAACACCTTAATGGCCTCTGACTGGTATCAACAACAATTAAAGAAGATTGGTGACAAGGAATTGGCTGAAAGAAAATATAAAGTCGTGGATAATTTAATATTCTACAAAGGAAAAATATTGGTTGATCATCATTTGGAATCATTGCTACAAATAATTATTAATGAATACCATGCTACACCATTGGGGGGTCACACTGGTATCAAGTGGACCATAAAGAAACTGAAGCAAGTTTTCTATTGGAAGCACATGAAAAGAACTGTAGAAAAGTTTGTTAGGTCTTGTGACGTTTGCCAAAGAAACAAGAGTGAGAATGTATTGCTACCTGGTTTATTAAATCCCCTTCCCATACCTGACAGAATATGGAATGATATATCCATGGATTTCATAACCTGTTTGCCGAAAAGCCAAAGACATACCGTAATATATGTAGTGGTAGATAGATTGAGTAAGTATGCACATTTCTTTCCACTCACACATCCTTACACAGCTCAATAAGTAGCCAAAGTATTTTTTAATGGGGTTTTTAAACTGCATGGAATGCCTAAATATATAGTGAGTGATAGAGATACCATGTTTACCAGTCGCTTCTGGCAGGAACTCTTCAGATTACAAGGGTGCAGTTTAAAACTGAGTTCCTCTTATCATCCCCAAAGTGATGGACAATCAGAAATTGTTAACAAGATTCTAGAAGGATACTTAAGGTGTTTTGTTAGTCACAAGCCGCATGAATGGGTAAATTGCCTGTCCCTAGCCGAGTATTGGTACAATACTTCTTGGAAAACTTCAACTAACACTACACCCTATAAGGCTGTATATGGAATTGATCCTCCAAATTTGTTGTCATATGTTCCTAATACGGCTAAGGTGGAACAAGTAGAGGATATATTGTTTAGCAGAGACATAGTATTGGAGTTTTTAAAGGACAGTTTAAAGCTGGCGCAAAATAGAATGAAAAAGTATGCTGACTTGAAAAGAAGTGATAGAGAATTTAAGGTAGGAGATTGGGTCTTTTTAAAACTCCAACCCTATAAGCAAATTACTGCAAGGAATCAAAGAACACACAAATTATCACCAAAATACTATGGGCCATACTAAGTTGAAGCCAAGATTGGTAAGGTTGCTTACAAACTTCAGATGCCAGACCACATACACATCCATCCAGTCTTCCATGTATCCCAGTTAAAGAAAAGGATAGGTGAACAGGTGATAATATTGAATGATGTTCCTAGCTATGTTGAAGAAGAAGTGGTTCAACCTGAAGTGATATTAGATAGAAGAATAGTACCGAGAAATGGAAAGGCTGTGGTTCAGGTTTTGATTAAATGGAATTGGGACAAGGTCGGTTCTTGAAGGGGAGGGGAGGTGTAACAACCCCGCATTGATATCCATGCTTTTCGACAGGAAGACTGCTGGAAATTCAAACTGCAGACAAGTTGATCAGAGAATGGTCAGTACTTCATCGGAGAAAGCTTCTGGTCATGTCCAGGGTAAGCTATCAGTTGAAGGTGATGAAGAATTGGACTTGAAGTGAAGGTGAATGGGTGTACCACAACGTGCATGTGTGCACGTGCACCCCTGCTGAGAAGGCTGTTGCTGTAATTCACAATGTATTAATGGTTTTATCAAAATTATGTTGATTCAGATGTTATGTGCTGGCCAGTGTAACCATTGTAAACATTAGTATATAAGAGTAGCTTGTTCATGAAAATTGATTTTTGAATAAAAGATATTTCATTTTTCATTTCATTCTGTACATTTCTATTACACCATGTTCTTCTCTATTCTCTCCTATTACATAATTCTATCTCTGTTACAAATTTGAAATCTTAATTATTTACAATCTTTTCTCTTCATTCTTCTGCACTCTTCCTTCCAACTGCATCTTCTTCCCTGAGATATCTTCTGCATTTCTTCTGTCAACTCCTGCTACCCAATTCTTGATCAAGAAACACCCATTACATCAGCCCACGCCATGGTTAATCCTCCAAACCTACCTGCACCCCACAGATGATGAGGGATTTTTCAAATTACATCGGTACAATTTATTAGTTAAAATTCAAAACGAATAATTGCAGATACTAGAATTTCAGTTATCGTATAAGCTATGTTCGTGCTTCCCAACTTGCCGCCCAGATCTATAAGCATAAAGAAAAACAAGCACATTCAGTAGGAATTTCCAACTATGATTGCAAACAATTGACAAAGATATGAGAAGTTGAAGTTTCTAGCAGTAAGTAATGCTGATTGCAGAGTCGTTAATTTAGCTGCAGTTTGAAGTTTGCGATAGTGGACATGGATTTAAAGTGCATTTCTTCTTGTGAACTGTTCTTAGCACTTGCCATATATGTAAATATGGCAACTTTGAAGATGTATTAGGGTTGCCGCTTTTGTGCTGTACATTTTTGTGGCCGGATCGGGTTTGTTATTGGGCTGGTTGTTGTGTGTGTCTGGGACTGGAAAGGGTGGTTTGTGTTGTAGAGGTTTTTGGTGATGAGTTTTTGGGCCTGTTTTTGTGGGCTGGTTTGCATATAGGTTCCTTATGGCGATAAAGGAAATGTGAACCCCTTTTCAAGAAAAAGATAAAGAAAATTATATGGACACGTTGTTCGGCTGTTAAAAAGAAGGTTGTGTTATGGGTGCTGAGGACAGTTACTAGTAATGAAGAAATTGTATGCCATATTTCTTAACAAAGAGGTAAAGACCTCCTTAAAATCCCTGATTAACTTTCCCAAAAAACACAAACTAGAAAATGAAGATAAAGGGAATTGACAATACAATAAAAAGTCTGGAATAATAAAACATATAAATTGATGAACGGAAATATACAAGAACAAAAGGTAGAGTAAATAAAATAAAAATTAGGATTACTGTCAGAACTAATTATACATAATCACTAAGTAAAAAAATGAATAATTATGTTCTAGCAAAAATCTAATTGACTAGATAAGACGATTAACTATGTAAAAAAAAGCAAAATAGAATAAAGAGAAGAAAATGAGAACTCTATAAATTCTAGAACCAGATTTCAAGCATAAATTTACAGCGAAATACAATGATATTTATAAAGGATGGAGTCTTCTCTATATAGGAACATATGGCTCTAAGCAAATCGATTTGTATATTTATTTACATAAAAGCATTATCCCCTTTTCAAGAATGTAGACCGGATATTCCAATGTAGGATTTGATGCCTTTAAATTTTCAACATGTGATATCATTTACGATAGAGATTTGAAGGTGATGTTTTGATTGATATGGCTTAAGTCAAATCACTAAATAAATCTTCTTTCCAAAGAATAACATGATCCGAAATCTAAAGATGGAACGATGACCTATGCAGTTAAAGTTCTTAACGGTTCTATAGTGTTGATGGTGCAAAAAATTATAGCGGAAGATACAAAGGTGCAAAAAGTTCCATTGGAAATAAAATCGTATTTCAAAGTTAAAATATCTTATTCTCACATCATTTGTGCAGGAAAAAGAATAGGTTTTAGTCTTGCATAACAAAATAAAGAATATTATGATTTATATAGTCCTGACTTGGTTACTCAAATAGATTTCTGACTTATGTTGAGAACTTAGGCCTTAACTTATATCTTTATCCCAGCTTTATTAATTGGTTTAAAAGATAACCAGTTGACTTTTTTGTGTTATTGTTGCTAAAGCAAGTTCTAAAAACCATTGATTAGCAGTCGTAACAAAAAGTAGCGGTGCTTTAAGCAGATTTACTATTTAGTAATGCTAAATTGAAAAAGCGAGTGGCCGAAGAGCGCTACGCACTTTAGCGAGATTTAGAAAGGCTTTAACGGGGCTTTAACTGCATTGATGGTGACTAACATATATATGTATATCAGCTCCAATTTGCTTAAGAAGAATTATCATCTATCATGTGTTAGTAATCTGCCTTCATTTGATGTAGATGTGTATACATGCTATTAGCAAAAAAAATGGTCTAACATCCAAAAAATTGTAGATTTCGAAAAGATAATAATCCTAGATGATAGAATTATATCTATGGATACAAACCAATTAAATAAATGTAAAAATGTAAAAAGAACAATAAGAAAAACAAAAGAATGCAATTTTTATTGTGGTTCGGTTATACCAACATCTTCGTTGTCAATGTTTTATTGGTTGAATCGCCCAAAATCTACTAGGAATTGCAAGTAGAACACGAACTATTCAAAATTGTTAGGTAAAGTATATTCTAGATATGAATGAACGAAGTACTAGAGTCCTTTTTTTTTTTTACTGAAGATCGTCTTATCTTTATAGTTGTAACAAGTTATAATTAGGCTTTTGAACGGTCATATCACACTTGAAATAATGAGAAAAATCATAATTATCCAATATAAAATTAGTTAATTAATTAACCATGGTTAACTCATGAAAAAATAAATCCCTATTAATATGTGTATGTGAGTTATTAAGCCTCTTTATGGGTTTGAACATAAAAGGATTGAAAAGTGAATATATAATATTATAATATGGAATAAAGTGGAAAAGGAGTTCTCAATGTTGTAAAAATAGTTTGAAATTAAAATGGTTTATTATGGTATCGTAAACATTTTAAAAAGTTTCGGCAAATTTTAATAAAGTTTGAAAATTTGAGCCAAATCGAGCTCGTCGCGTAGCGGCGGTTCGTCATTTTCCGACCTGAAAAGTTAAATCAATGTGTAGGATTTAATATAAGTTGAAATTCTTTGAAATAATAATTTTCCGAACTCGTGTGGTAGTTTTCAAACAAAAGAAGAAAATCAAGATTTCATTTAGTAGAGTTTGAAATATATCCAAATCAAATTTTCAAAAACATCGTGTTTTGGTAGTTCGGAAATCAAAGGGGTAAATTCTTCAAGTTGAATATTTCTAAAAATATAAAATAAATTCCATAAATATGATTAAATATTTTAAAAGAGTTTTGAATAGAAAACTTAGACATATATGAGGTGAAATATATATTTAGAGCTGAGAAGATCTAAAAACAATATTCACAGTGGTTTTTGCGACCGGTTTCGGTAACTTTTGCAAAACATGGTTTTAACTTAATCATTCTTCCTCGATCTTTTTATTAATCTTTTCAAATGAAAAATTAAGCATTTTGAAGCTGATTTGGAAGTTTTATGTGTATTTTTTAAATGGCTTAAAATAAATAGTTAAGGAAATTTTTTTTAAGCAATATTTGAAATAAATCTTAAGTAAATGGAAATCATCTTGAAAAGAGATCATATAAAGGATTTAGAGTTGATTAAATAACTTGACCGCCTTATGGGTGACAGAGAGAAAATCTCTAGACTTGAACTTGGACAACCAATATGTGAATTCTGCTCTAGCTATTTTGGACTAGCCTGACGGTAGGGATAGTTAATTTGATCTACTCAGACTGCATTTTCTTAAGTTAAAAGAAAATAGATTTGGAGTTTTTCAAAAGTTAAACAAGATTTTAAAATATGATTTTACTAGTATAGAGAATACCCTAGTTAAACTCCGTATTAAATTGCGAGAAGGGAACTCTTACTATCCGTGTGAATTTAAAAGGTGATTTTATCGTTATTCGAAAAACAGTACATGTTGAATATGGAAATTGGTATTAAGTATAATAGCTAATCCATATGGATCCTTTTCTACTCGGTACTAATTGATTTGGGTTTACAGTAAATGATGCCTTGAATAATATCGCTTTTGACCTATTTAAAAGTTATGATTTGAAAATAAGAAATCCATGTTAAGATTTAAATAAATGATTTGGAAATGTTTTCTTAAGTAAAAGGTGAAACGATTTGGAATTATTCCAAGATTAAAGAGGTTTAATCAACCGGAGAATTTTATAAATAAGGCTGAATGATTCCGTACTTTAAAGATGAAGGAATATTTTGAAAGAATATATCTCTGAAAGATATTTGATTTGATAAAAAGATAAATTGATTGGATGTTATTCGATAATTACCAGTGTACTCGACATCTTTTTATCGATGATTAGTTCGAAGAAACCAGGGTTGGATTTGGGTAATTTCTATTCGAAAACCAATTCAAACAAATATACATGTTCGAAAGTGAAGATATGTTGAAGTCAATGATTTGAAGATGGAGATCTTCATGATGTAAGGCGTCTTGACACTAACCTCTGCATTAATCCCTATATCATACACACACACACACACACACACATATATATGGCGGCAGTAGTGCATTCTTTTTGAAAAAGTTTGATTTTCAAGGACTACTTGCTACAAATCCTGTGGTTGATTCCCAAACAGGATTGAGTAGAAGCAGTGCCTTTGGTTTGTCCTTCACTGGGCAACTTATATTGATGAATGTCTGACATTGCATTTCTAAGACCACGTACATTGCTTTTTACAAACGTAAATGTTTTGGTGTGGGAGGTAACCCCTCTTATACTTAACACCCTTCCTTGAGGCATATGAACTCAAGGGTTGTACTTTTGTGAAAATAAATAGTATTATTAGAAATTGCAATGTGGCATTCTAAGTGGAATTTGCTTTTTGGAAAGCAAAGCATGGGTTTGTAGAAAATAAAGCATAGCCTCATGAGCCTCACATCTCGGAGATGATACGGGCAATTATTTGGTCTGTAGGACATACTTCAGGCTATCAGTTTTATTGTGAATAAAGGAGTCCAATACCTGGACCCTCAATGGTTAAAATGGACAGGTACTGGAGGCTCGATTGAGACGAGCAAAGCCGCCAAGATATGTCAATCCATAGTAGTGTAATAATGTAGTACGAGGTCTTGCCTGAGACAAGTGAATAGTCATCAGGGACTAGGATTTTGGATTTTTATACGTTAATTTCACATCAGAGTGAATAGACACTAGTTCCCTGTCATATTGGAAATCTAATTTTGATTGTATTTTCAAAATAGCTGTAATGTCATGCAAACATTTAGGCTACCACTTGGTACCATTCTATCGACTTGTCCAGGTATTTGTACGTTCTTTTTGTATATATATTTATTTGAAAAATGTTTTCAAACAATGCCATTATTGATAATATCTAATTGTTTAAGTATAAAGTATTTTGGTTACTTTAAGGTAAAAACTCATCTGTATTTATGTGCGACGTTGTCTTACGAGACACCATTTCTCGTAAAAAAGGTTTTGTTTGACATCGGTCCGATCTATGACTCCGTCTAAGATCGAAGCTACTAATAGTTCGAAGAAACTCGAAACCATGACCGAGATTAGAAAACTTGCTATTATCGAAGATTTATCAAAGATTTATCTCATATAGTAGCACTAATGACTAAACCGATAAGGAATGACGTAAATTTTTTTGGATCGATGATTGTGAAGAAGCATTTAGAAGCTAAGCATTTATCCGCCAACATACCCGTGTTAGTTGTTGCAGATGGAAATCAAGATTTGGTGGTGTGTGACAATGCATATGGATAGGGGTTAGGAGCTATATTGATATAGAGAGGTAAAGTTATTGCCTTTGCTTCTCTACAATCACGACCGCATGAAGTTAGATATACTACACATGATTTGGAGTTGGCAGCGGTGATCTTTAAACTGAAGGTACGGGGATACTATTTATTAGGAGAACGATTCAAGTGGTTTACATATCATAAATCCTTGAAGTATTTATTTTCTCAAAAGGAGTTGAATATGAGGCAGAAAAGACAACTAATTTTTTTAGCAGCGTATGAATTTAGAATTGAGTCTATGTCAGGGAAAGGAAATAAAGCGGCATATGCACTTAGCATAAAACATCAAAATGTTATGTTAGAAATGTTATCTGAATGGAACGATCTAGAGGTGTTCGATTTGTATAGAGTTAGAATATGGTCAATGACTAGTTCCAATGAGGGTACCGCAACGATTTCTCATCTAAAGGTTCAACTGTTACTGATTGAAAGAATTACGACAAGGCAAAAAGATGATCCAACGATAGTCGATCATATAAAGAGACAAGAAGCAGGAAGTGAGATTGAGGATTTGAAAGATTTTTCACTTGACCAAAGTGGATGGTTAAGAAAAATGTGACGGTTGTGTGTTCCAAACATGGATAATCTGAGAAATAAAGTTCTTTGAGAGTGTTATCAATCGAAGTTTACCATTCATCTCGGAAGTACAAACATGTATCAGGATATGAAGAGGAGTTTCATCTGGAAAGGAATGAAGAGAGATGTCGATTTATGGATGAAGCAATGTATGAATTGCCAATAAGTAAAAGCCGAGCATTAAAAGCCTAGTGAACTACTTCAACTATTAGTCATGCAACTATGAAAATAGGGTTCTATATCTATGAATTTTATTGATGGGTTGCTAGGGTCGAATAAGGAAAATGAAAGCATTCGGGTCGTAGTGGATAGACTGATCAAGAGTGTACACTTTATCCCTGTTAAGTCTGCAAGGATGACACCTAGTTTGGCGAAGTTGTTCAAAAAGAGTGTCATGAGACTTAATGGAGTACAGTGTAGCATTATAGGCGACAAAGATCCTTTGTTCATGAGTGAGTTTCGAAAGAATTTGTAGAATGAATTGGGTACCAAGCCGAAGATGAGTACCTCTTACCATTCCCAAATTAATGGGCAAATGGAAAAGGTTAATAGGGTACATGAAAATTTGATAAGAGTTTGTGTATTAGATTTCAGAGGGTCGTGGAAAGATCATTTGTACTTAGTTGAGTTTTCCTATAATAATAGTTATTAACATAATATAAGAATGACACCTTCCGAAGCACTTTACGGAAGGCCATGCAAATCACCTCCATATTGGTTAGACACATGTGATAGACCGATACTTGGTCCAAAATTGGTGAATGAAGCGACTGAAAAGATGGAGTTAATCCAAGAAAGGATGAAGGATGCTCAATCAAGGTAGAAAAGTTACATAGAAAGGCATAAGAACTTGGAGTTCTCAATTAGAGATTTTATTTTCATAAAGGAATCGTCGATGAATAGTGTTGTATGACTTGGGAAGATGGAAAAATTGGCATCAAAATATGTTGGTGTGTTTCTATCATTGAAAGAATCGACAAACTCGCTTACCGTATCAAGTTACCGAGCAGTTTGGCAGGAGTTCATAATGTTTTTCACCTGTATCATTTGAGGAAGTACATGCATGATCCAGAGACTACTATGGAGCCAATATTTTTGGAAGATAAGGTAATAGAGCCTGATATGACTATTGTTAGGGGACCTATTCATATAGTCGATTGGGATGTGGATTAGTTAAGGATAAGACAGTCAAGTTAGTGAAGGTTTAGTGGATTGCCAATGGATGTGACTATACTTCAGAAACATGGTGTTACCTCGCTTTTTAGTCAATGTCGAAATATCAACAAATTGGCTGGAGAGGATGGATATCAGGATTGAAGATCGATTGGAAATAAAGTTATGATCGATATCGTCAAAATTTGATCGAATTCCAATCAAGACGGGATCGATTGGAAATGATGAATAAGGTTAGGAGAGGCTATGTTTCAAATTTCAAGTCGATCGAAGTTCGTATCTCAAGATATGATCAATGAAAAATCAAAGGGATTCGTATCCATCATACCTGTATCGATCACATTCCGCTTCACTTTGTATCAATCGGAATTGTATCGATCCAACTTAGCTCACTTCGTATCGATCGACAATGGCACGATTGGTCCAATTCATATCGATCCGCTACTCACAATATTTCATATCGATCAACTCCGGTTCGATATAAACTGGGCTTCCTCTATAAATACGAAACGGGCCAAGGGTTATCGGTACAAAGTAGCAACAAGTAACCGATACGAAGCATGGGTACGAAAGCCGATAAATGGATGGACACATAGAAGCGAAGCTCGGATCGAAGCGAAGGGTAGATACGAGCAAGATGGATACGAACAGCGCATGCTGATGGATACGAAGGCCATGTACTTCGTACCGATGGACACTAAGTGGTCGAAGTGGAGCGAAGGATATGGATCAGAGCGCATGAAGATCAGAT
The DNA here is from genome assembly GCA_030765085.1 of Allium cepa. NCBI lineage: Eukaryota > Viridiplantae > Streptophyta > Magnoliopsida > Asparagales > Amaryllidaceae > Allium > Allium cepa. The sequence goes on from CM060946.1 coordinate 180,134,032, forward strand.
CGATTCGAAGGCTATGGCTATTGATATGGAGACCAGTGGATAATTGAAAAAGGGATACGAACATGATAAAAGGGATCGATACGAACTGGCATCGATGCGAACACTTCAGCCTTCATGCAAACTACAAATTGCATCGATCATATCTCACAGTCTACAAGTCCAAAAGTTACGGAATTTGGAGAGGAGGTTCCTGATGCACTCGAAAACCTTCGTGATCATTTTTTTTCAGCTCGATTGGACCACTCTTGGATCGATACGAATTGAACATGAATCGATCTCAAATCGTTTTGGATCGGTCTGGTGGGCCTACTTGCGCAAGAGAAGAGGTATTCTAGGTTTTGGGGCGGATATATTCGAATCTACACCTATAAATAGGAGTCCGATGGCAACTAAAAAGGGGATCTTCTCCTTCTTCGACGTTGAAGCTCTGCCATTTTTGTAATTGATGTTAAAGGCTTGTAATTGTAACTACAGTACAAAGGGAATAAAAAGGATCGATTCAAAGTGGACGTAGGACGGATTGCCGAACCACTATAAACCTTGTGCTTTTTCTTGCTTTCTTCCATTTTAACTTTACCGTTTCTTTATTTTTATTCTCTACTTTATCTAGATCTGAGATCTGTGTTGAAATATTGTGAATCTGTGCATATACACTGGCGCTTTCATGGCTTTTGGGGTTCGTGACCAATTTTGATGCAAATACATAGGATAAGATTAGAGAGGTGTATCTCGATCTATTTTGATTGTATGTTCTATTGTTGTATAGACTATTGACTAGTAGATATGACCAGTATTGCTGCTTTAATATGTTGTTATTGTTTTTCTTATCGCAATTTCGAGTAAAAATTCTTTAAAGGAGGAGCTTTTAACACCCCTGATTTTTATATACTAGCACATAATTTAAATATTTAATTATGGGATAAATAAATGAGAAATTGAAATTATGGGATTTGCTAACAAACAATTAACTAGTTAATGAGTTGGCCTTAGTAAATATAGAAGAGAATGGGTAAAAGAATTAAGAGTTAAAAAACACAAGTATGGAAGGGTAAATGGGAAGAGCGAACATTTTACTACACTCTTCTCTTACCCTCATTCCTTTCTAATCCATTCTCATAACAAGAACTAAAAGATAGGACTGACCACCATTAGGGAGAAAGAGAATTCAAGAGGAAAAGAAGGAAATAAAGCTATCTCAACATTTCAAGGCGTCCATCTCATGTTTTTATGTGTTTCAAAATTTGATTTGCTATAATTCTAAAATTTTGGATGTTTATATCTTGCATTTGAATTGAATAACCATGGATATAAGTTTTTGGATGATTGAATGTAATTATCTAATTCTTAGAAATTTTTCTAAAGGTTTTAATATGAAAATTAAGTTTTCGATCTCCAAATGATCTAACATTACAATATAACGTTCAAATTATTAGTTTAGAGATGAGTTTTAAATTTCATAACTTTTGGAACTAATATGAATATTTTATGAATTTTTTAAATGAGATATTGTTATAACTCAAAAAAATATCAAAAATATGAAAAATATTATTTTAATATGAAATTTTGACAAATGGTAGAAACTGATAAAATATATTTTTAGTGAATTTTTGAGATATTTGGCATCAAATTTTCATTTAATAAGAATTATTTAGTAAAGTAAAATACTATTTAACTGTGAAGAAAATTAATTAATTAAGTTAATTATAGTTAACAAATTCTAAAAAGAGGCCGAAATTTTAAGAGAATTAGCCAATAGTAATGCAATAACAAATGGTGTTAGGTATAAAGTAGTTATTTAAGACGGAAAACAAATCAATTTTTAATTTTAATTACAAAACGCCCTTAAACTGTTTTCGACCAAACAAAACTAATCATCAAAGACTAAACTTTATATTGAGCAAAGAAAAATTATGTCTGAAAGTTAGAATAAAGAATTAGACACCACATGAGGATTTAGTACTTAATTTCACAAAGCAAATTATACCCCGTGGGGCCATATAAAAATAAATAATTGGTGACAGCTCATGCATGTTGTACATGATGGCATATCTATCGGCTCCATATATGCACACATGATATGTGCGCCCACACAAATATATATATATATATATATATATATATATTTGAAAATGATACACACACACACACACATATATATATAAGCGTTCAATAGCACCTTAAATAATGTAGCATCCTAAATGCCTCCGGTTTCTAGACTTCCACCACAAGTTCTTATTAAGTAACAATGGCAGTGGAAAGAGAGAAAATAAACTATTATTTAAATCAAAACTTGTGATAGAAATTATTGGGCATTTGGGGTGCTGCGCTGTTTGCGGTGCCATTGAACCCTGCTCACACACGCACATGTTTTAAAGCGACAACTCAAATTCATGCAACAGAAGGCAGAATAGATATACGATCCATGTTATCCATAAAAGTAAAAAACTATATATAAAACAAAATATAATTAAATATGTGTAGTGCCTCAAACCTACTCATTAATTATAAAGTACATGATTTGTTTAATGTACAAAGGCATAAGAAATGAACTCATCGCAGCATATATAATTGCACTCGAAGGCAACTCATATCTATTACTTATAATAGCCTATCTTTATTAATAGTTGGAATAGAAACAAGAACTTTTGATCCGACCATAAAGTGACAAAAATACTCTTATCTGCAAACAAAAGGTCGGAAGTTCGAATTCCATAAAAGTCAAATGTTAACATCTATTTTCAAGTGTAAATTTTGATACGTAAATAAAGTTACAATTTTGAAACTCTATTCGGACAAAAATTACAATTTTTTCTTTATATTTTCCAATTTATTTTTATCAAAATTACGTAAAAAATTTATAAGAATTTTTTATATGCACGTGCGTTGCACATGCCATAAAATCTCGTTAGTTATCTTATACTATACAGCAAAACCTTTAATCACCGGGTCAAAGTTAAGCCTTTTCCACGTTACCTGAAATGACATTGGAAATAACTAATTTATAAAACACATAGAGATAGTTTGTCATTTATCAACCCATGTTCTCTCTGTCTTAGCCACATTATATTGCCTGCCAAAATTTTATTATCTGAAAGGAGCAGCGACGTTCTTTTATATTTTCCATGTAGGATCAAAACTCAAAATTCTCTACGTAAATCATGAATGGAGGATTACCTTCAACATCCAACAAACTCTTTTACAAAGAAGACCAGGAGAAAGATTAACTGAGGCATACATTTTGAGTTTTGGCGTGCTTTGGTTGAGCCAAAGGAATTGAATTGGTACCATTCTATGTTTTATGAACTTTTAGTCTTCTTTTATGCCACCATGTCTTAATTTTTCTACCGTTTACTTTTTCGCATGTTGCAATTATTTGTTTTCTCCAAAGGCTTGCACCCTACATATATAATCATACGCTTCAGGTTTTGCACTCAAACTATTTGATGAAATGACTGATAACTATTGTACCGTTGTTCTAATATAAAGAATGATTGGATGCATATTGTTTTGTGTTTGATACCATTTTTCCCGTAAGTATTCACATGTATGGTTGACAGAATAACCAAACTTTCGTTATTTTAATGTATATGGTATATGCAAGTCAATTGATTTATGATATGATTATACGTGATAAATGAACTGGTTTTGATACACTTGATTATTTTTTGTCGATAATCGAAAAAATTAATGTGAAGTTCATGTGATCATAAACATTAGAAAATATCGTCATGGTTAAGTTCAAAACGATACAACTACTCTTAAAACAAAGCAACCCAATGAACAAATTGTTCATTGGTAGAATTTCAACAGTTACACTTGCATAACAGTGCATCAAAACTTAGAGGCACTGTTATTTTGTGCCTTTGTTTTTTTTTCACTCTTTTGATAGATATAAATCTGTAATATACCACGAATATAATAATTTATTGTAAATGTAAAGGTCGTCTAAACTTTCTATTGTTCTACTTCTAAACTATTTCTGAATATTGCTCTACTTTTAAACCATTTCTGAATATACGTGTACCTGACTAAGCCGATACACACACACACACATATATACATATATATATATATATACACACACTAAATTGCTTCATCAGTGAAGCTAAAGACCAAACAGAAGACTGGGAACAGTTCCATTTAACATTATTGTCAATTTTAAGCACATTCTTTTTTGCGCACACACACATCGATTGGACGTACATCCGTACTGGTAATAGAAAACATGAGACCATCCTTGATTAGATGGACAGTTTGACATCACAACGGAAAAAAAAGGCTCATGTTCGTGTTCTTTTTTTTAAGTGTACTGAAGACCTTTCCAAAACTATGTGCACTCCTCTTCCTAACACCGTATTTTTCTCTTCAAATCAAGTGGCACCCCAATCGGTTGCAAATGACCGAAATACTGTTCAGCCACTAACGACCGTTTGTTATGAATAAGTTTCGGTTGCCAACGGCCGTACGACGTTAAACCATCGAAAAACTGCTGATACAATCGGTTGTTTATAACCAAGTGAATGAATATGAAATTGGTGGCCAGAAGCAGGCATAACAAATTCATTTGTATTAAAACTACCAGTACATATAGCACGTCCATTGGACGTGTGCAAAGAAAAATTGGATTAAACTCATTTAGCCCAAAATAATATATTCAAATGTGCACAAAACTTCTTTTTAGTACCAAGGCATGAAAGGTTGTCCAAGTAATTTTCATTGCAAAATGTTTTTATGTTCCTATCATAATCTCATATAAAGAAAATATTTCATATATAGTAAATGTATAAGAAATTTGCATAATGAAGTATCACAACCAAATTATACACATATGCATGCACATATACATACATACATATATATATATATGTGTGTGTGTGCGCGCGCGCGTGTGTGTGGGGTGCGTGTGTGTATGTATATTTGTGTGTGTGTGTGTGTGTGTGTGTGTGTGTGTGTATATATCTCGCTTTAAACAAATTTGTATAAAAATTACATCAATTGTTCAAGGCGCACATTCTAGAGTGAACGTTCTTGAAAGTGGAGTGAACGTGCAAAAAGAATATTACACGGAACCAAATATGTTAAGTCATTTAATAATATAATATAAATTTCAAGATTATACAAAGTTTGCAATATATGTTTGATGTCAAATTTTTAAAAATGCTACACCTTTAGTCTAAAATCGAAACATCAGCTCCATTTTCATTATTTCTAAAATTACTTCCTGTAATTGCACTGCGATGTCCATCAAGATTCTATGCAATATTTTCATAGAAATAAATATGCATCTACTATTTTCGCAAAAATAAAAATATTGAAATATTATCAAAACTAACCCTCCCATTTAACTAATAGAGCAAAAAATTGATCAAGTTAGATCAAGTAATTTTTTTTTATATTTAGCTGAATATGTAAGGCAAACCAAAATGTAAGCTTTGCTTCTATTCACTGCAGTAACTATTTTTTGTATAGTTTGTTCATTTTGCCAACTAATAATGCATGCTTCCTCTTTGGAACATTAATAATAACAAAACATTGTAAAAAAATGTAAAAGTACAACAACCCACCATTCATAAAAATCAAAATGAAAATCGAACAAATAAACCACTATCTTTTGGGAGCGCAAACAACTAAAAATACCATGCTTCCTTTTTGTATAGTTAGATCAAGGTATTCAAACTTAGTTGCCTACATACTCAAATCTATTTGAACCATGCATCTTGAAGACATCAATATAACTGCCCACGATCACCCCAAGTTGAACCAACACCTACATGTATTACATGTGGTCGGCATCATTTCTTGCTTTGTATCTGTTATGGTTGTACTTATATATGAGCCAGGTACTATTCATCAAACAAATATTAGTAATTATGATGTAAACATATTTTGTACTGACAGATGAAATGATTTTGGACAAATGAAAGTTGATAGTTTATGATGTTCATGCCTTGTACACATCTTTACAGTGTCATCTTCAGTGATATTTTATACAAAGAGAAATTGATAATTTAAACTGAAATTCTATCTTGCTTCTTCTAAAAATGATAAAATAATAACAATAATATTATAAATTATAAAGATATACCATCTCAAGTAATTTTTGAATCATCTGTCATGATAAGTCAAGCATCAGTGTCATGCAACATTTCCTGAACCGTAACAAATTTTATGCTTGTAAAATGCCTCATAAAAATTATATCTGTGCTAGTAGAATTCTTGATGACTTCATCGATCTAGTATTGATGTGTACATAAAACTATTTAAAACTACAGTTGATTGATATATTTGTGTAGTTGAGGTGAATAATACATGCAATTCTTGGAAAAACCTTGTATTAGAAATAACAATTTGTTAATCAAATCAAATAATTTTACAATAAGCTAAGGTAGATTATTCTGTTATATTAATGTCCGATTCAGGATTAAATTGAATGCAAGGAAATCCCTTATTTTCGAAAAAAGTACAAACTTATACTAATTATGTCATTGATTTATAAATTGGAATACATCATATAAAAAAATGGGACTAAAAATCTAAACATGAACTGAAAAGAACTACAATTTAGCCACCTCATTCTAAGATTGAGATATTGAAAAGGAAGAAGTTAGTTTGATCGTAGATCAGTACACTGGGCTAACTAATAGGCCCGTGCCATCCTAATATCGATCGTGACTCTGCAACCAAGTTGTTGCATCCTTGTCGATAGCTAGTATATGCTTACTTAATTACTCTCTTGGCATTATAATTATATTTTACGTCTGTCTTGAATTGATTAAAGTTGAGACTGCCCTTTTTCCTTTTAAAATGCACAAATTAAGAATCCAAGATGACTCATTAATCAATATTTAATTCCCAAGAAATATTAAAAGCATACCTTGCAACTCGACCATGCAAAAAATGGAGAAATCTGTAAAATAGGGAAGCGCTTATGCAAATGAGGGAGAAGATAAAGAACGTGGGCCATTGCCTTAATTTGTGTTGAAGTTTCAAATTTGGAATATACTGCATGAACGTGGATGAGTAATGAGAGGAATTATTAATATCCACGTAGAGCAAGGGAGTCTGTACGACGAAAATATCCTTTGTTTGTAACACAAATTTGGAAGGACTTTTTTGACATTTCCAAAGCTTTAAACTGGGGTATTCTCATTATACATACACAACATCACACCTTTTTAATTTGTTTCCAACCAACTGTTTCCCTTTCTTTTTCGGCATTTTTAATCCTCTCCCATTCTTCCTCCTCTGATTCGTTTCCTACCAACATGTCATGCTATAACTTGCTTTCATCCAATTTCCCCAATACATGTATTCATCTCATCTACGCTTCTCTCCAAACCCTCGTAGACGGCTGGGTCGTTCTGTGCCTTGCACCGTTGTCTTAGATTCCAATTTCTCCTTCGCTGATGGCTAACGTCAACCTCTCCATATTTTCATTCGTATCTACAGATGGTTGTCTACATAGGTTGCGTGGAGATTACACTATCGACTTCTGGATTCTCGGTGAGTAACCTCAAGTTTTTTTTACAACCCGTAAATGAACGTAGTTTACCTTTCTGTGACCTAAATTGCTGCATACGTTTCCATGTCTGATTAACATTTTTTTTGTCCACTGGCATTTGCTCTTTTTTAGTACCGCTCAAGGTGTTTGAGTATATGTGTTGCATGGTTTGCCCCTTACACTGCGGTCTGATTTATTACTGACAGTATCTTTAGTCTAATAAATCGTTCTCCTTTTGTTATTGTTCTACTGTAGTTGTTTTACAGATTGTGGTCTTTCATTTGCTAAAGTAGAATTAATCTTTAGTGCATCATGAATATTATAAACATCTGCAAGTTATGGTAGTATATGAACTGAAAATCGTGCTATGGACTACTCGCGCACTTTCATGTCCATTTTCTTCTTCTGTTCGTGCACTAGCGATTTCAATTAACTGCTGACAACCACGGGTTATGCACATGTTCTACATATGAATTTTATTTTCCTTCGTGCTATGGACTACTCATTGTAATGCTTTCTATATTTTCTTGTGCAAACTTATTACATTTTTAGTACGGGCAATTGTTGTATGTATGCATTGAATCATAAGATGTTGGTTAGAGCTAACGTTAACCCACTCACCTATATGACTGTAACCTTTACCAAAAATTTTAATGCGCAGATAAACTATTTTTTTTTTGTAATATATCAATTTTCTTATGCTTATGTTCACCTGTTATTTGTCGTATAAAAATAGCATTACAATATTGTTTGAAGAACTATTGATGTATGCATATATATTTTCCTCTGTTGCCAATTTCACACTTTTTTTCTTTCAATTATCAGTCCATAACAGTGGTCGTAAGCCTGATGGATGTTTAATTTGGGTTGGAGTTGGTGTTAATTTGTTACCTGCTGCCTAAACAGTATGGATGACAGTGAGAAGGATTTCTGGAATTCACAACGAAGACTGCCGTCGTTTGGTAATTATACCTCAAACTTTTAACCATTTTTTATATTATGTTCAGGTTATTCTGTAACCCAAAAATAGGTTTGACATTCCATTCAACCATTTTATTTACTGATTATCATTTCACTATTCTCTTTCCATGTCTTTTTTGAACGTTATTTCGGTTTGTTCTAACATCCTACATCACCTCTCTGTGCAATGCTTCTGTTAGCCTTGTCGAAGAGATTTATGCACCTTCTTTGCTAACTTTATGCATGATAGCATGGTTATATTAGCGGATTATAATTTTTTACTATGCTATATATCAATATCTGCTGCAATGTTGCTAGTTTCGAGCAAAACATAGGTTGCTTTTAGGTGAAAAAAGGTTGAAAAGTTATGCCATAAACACTTGGAATGATTGCAGTTGTTGTTCGTCTGATTTTCTAACTATATTCTCTTCCAACTGCAAAACATATTTGTGCAACTTACGTATTGCAGGTTCCGTAAGCATGTTGTGCCTGCTCGACAAGCGAAGAAGAAGAAGTGTTTACTATTATGTATTTTTTTTGTTTGCCAGATGAAGACATCATATGTCACATCAATGTCTAACTGTATGTTACTCCAGTATGTAGGTTGAACTGTCACTTTAGGTATTCGCAGTTGAAGCATCAATGACACCGATCCCTTCTAGGTACGCCTCTTTCTCCAAATTAAATTACCAGTCATAGTTGAAGCGGTTGATCATGGTTTAGAGGTTCTATTCTATAACAACGTAGATGCATTTTTCTGCAGTCGAACCTGTATTATTCCACATATTCAGCTTCTCAAATTTCAGTCTTTTTTAATCTTCTCATGAATTCATGTCTCATCCTAGGTACGCCTTCAATTTTTAATTTTATTGCTCATCATTTCCTTCCACTGTTAACGTGTGACATGACCATGTGTGTTATAAATCAATAAATAATTTCGACCACATTTATTTCCCACCAATTGTTTCTATAGAATCTTAAGAACTGGTTTTTATACTGAATTCATGCTCAAATATGTGTTATGTACAACCATCTGCTTCACTTATATCACTTTCTGCATTGGAAGATGGGGATGCTGCAAAGGTAGTGATAGAAATCAATTGCTTGCCCATTGTATTCAACGTCCAATAATATATATGGTTACAAGAGTCAAGATAGGAAACAAATTAGCCAATCGATTTGCTAAAACAAAGGTAACTAAATAACTACTAACCAAATAAAGAGGCTACAAATTAGTCAACTGATTTGCTAAAACAAAACTAACTAAATAAATACTAACCAAATAAAGATATCGTCAGATCAGGGAATAAATGCAAGAAATATTCTAACGTCTAGAATATAAGTAAAATATATTCTGTCACACCCCCTCAGTCAAAGCAGGAGGTTCTCGTATGCTTAGACTGTCCCTGAAGTCATTAAATAATACGCGCGGAAGCCCTTTTGTAAATATATCAGCAATTTGGTAACGTGACAGTACATGAAGCACACGCACTTCGCTACGAGCTACTTTCTCACGGACGAAATGAATATCCATCTCAATGTGTTTAGTGCGTTGATGCTGAACATGATTGCCGGATAAGTATATATCACTCACATTGTCACAATAAACTAAAGTAGCCTTTTGAATAGGACAATGCAACTCAAGAAGCAAATCTCTGATCCAGCACGAATCATAAACAACATTAGCAACACTCCTGTACTCCGCCTCAGAACTACTGCAGGAAAGAGTAGGTTGTCGTTTCGAAAACCAAGAAATCAAATTATCTCCGACGAATACACAATAACCAGAGGTAGAACGACGGGTGTCAGGACAATCACCCCAATCTGCATCTGTATATGAGATAATAAGATTAATATTAGATTTGTACAAGTGGAGACCAAAAGAAAGGGTACCCTGGAGATAACATATGATATGCTTAAGAGCTTTCATATGCTCATTAGTCGGGGAATGCATATAAGGCAGATCTGCTGCATGGCATAGGAAATGTCTGACCGTATGAATGTAAAATACTGAAGAGCACGTGCAAGACTACGATACTTAGTCGGATCATCACAAGGAGTGTCTGCGGTGGCACTTAATTTGGACTTAGTGTCAACATGAGTAGGACATGAACTGCAGTTTTTCCGGCACGTTCAATAATTTTTGCAGCATGCTGTGTCTGAGATAAGAAAAGACCATAGGCATGAGGAATGACAGCAATATCCAAAAAGAAACTCAGAGGACCTAGATCCTTCATAGCAATTTCAGAAGTTAAGAGAGTCATAATATACTTACGAAGACGATCAAAAGAAGCTGTAAGTATAATGTCATCCACATATAACAGAATATAAGCAATATTAGAATCATTCTTATAGATGAATAAAGAGTGATCTGGCGTACTGTGAGAGAACCCAATGGTAGCAAAAAAATCAGCAAATCTTTGGTACCAAGATCGAGGAGTCCGTTCTAATCCGTACAAAGATTTCTTCAAAAGGCAAACATGATCCGTATAATTTTTGGTACGAAAACCAAGGGTTGATGCATATAAACCGCTTCATTGAGATGGCCATGCAAGAAAGCATTCTTGACATCCATTTGATGAATGAGTCAAGATTTAGAAAGAGCAATGCGAAACGCTCTAATGGTGACCGGTTTAACGACTGAGCTAAACGTTTCATCACAATCAATGTCCTGCTGCTGTGTATTTCCATCAACTATAAGACGAGCTTTATAACGCTCAAAAGAACCATCATATTTATGTTTATGACGAAAAATCCACATAAACCGAATAATATTAACATTAGGCGGCCTAGACACTAATTTTCAAGTCTTATTGTCAATTAAAGCATTAAATTCATCCAACATTGCACCTTTTCAATTATGGTCACTAAGCGCACTAACAGGATTTTTCGAAACAGGAGAAATATCTATAGTGGTGGTAGTGTGGTAATTGAAAGAGTATTTGAGGTTGGATTTAAAAATGTCATTTGATGCACGAGTGCTCATACATGTTGAAATGAGGTTGGAAAGCCTATGGGTAGTGTGAAGAATGGTCAAAGTGGGAAAGCTCATAGATGGGGTTGGGCTGTGGGGAAGAGAGGATGGGCCAGAGGAGGAAATAAGACTACGGGAGGTAGTGTTGTCCAAAAGATGAAGAGGTGGAGTGGGCCGCTGCTACATCTGGCCCAACGGAATAGAGGACCGAGTGTGGCAGCAGTGAGTGGTGTGGAATCTGGACCTGTGTGAGACTGTGACTCAGATTAAGGAAGAGAGGACGAGTTGTTGGGTCAAGCTGCATATTTTGTGGTGTGGTATCTTGAGATAAATAATGTATTAATTGAGGATTAATATTGTCATCCAAAAAATCATAATTCGAAGGTTTTGTTTTGTGTAGTTGGAGAATGAAAATTCTGTTATAACAAAACGAACATGACGTCAAATTATGATTTTACCACTAGACATGTCATAGCATTTGAAGCCAGGATGATTAGGAGCCGGACCTAAATAAACACAAGGAGTCGACCTATCTTGTAATTTATGAATAGTAGAAGAGGGGAATAATGAGAAACATAAGCAACCAAAAACATACAAAGACGAATAATTCAGATCACTTTGATAGAGGATTTGAGGGGGAGATTGGTAATTCTGTAACAACCCAATATTTTGTGATTATTTTAATTATTTACTTATTTAAAAACTTTATTATATTTATTAAAATGAATAAATTTTGTTATTTAAAATATAAATTTTTGTTTTATGTGAATTATAATTCCAAATCTGAATAAATAGAATATTTTCAGAAAATGTGAATTTTGGTCAATTTGGTCAAACTTTGACTTTCAAATTTAAATTTTAAATATTTTAATTTTTGAATTTTATCTTTTATTATGAAAATAAATTAAATTTTAAGAATATTGCTTTCGTTTCGTTGAAATCTGTTTTATATTGTGAAAGTTATGCCTTTTACACTATTGTGTGAAATTTTCTGTATTTAACAAAATTGTTATTTTAATTTTTTTATAAATAATATTTTTGTTTGTCATGTTCTAATTTATATTTACATGTGTAACATGATGTTATGTATATATTTTAGTTTTAAAACATTTTCAAAGTGTTATTGAAATTTTCCAATGTCAGTTGGATTCTGTTTATAATTTCTAATTTCCATCTTCAATTAATTTAAGGAATTCTTTATATATTTTTTATTTTCTCAAGATCTTATTTTATACTCATTTCCACTTTATTTTGTTCCTCATTTATTTTATTTATTTGACATATTATATTTTTTTAAAGTGAAATAGAAATTTTTCTAGAGCCAATGGTATTTTATTTGTAATTTTCATATCTTGTTTCCAATTTTTAAACAATTTCTTTAATTTTTTTCTATTTTCTCTAGATTTAATTATTTATTTCAATTTGAATAGGTTTAAAAAAATTATTTTATTTTAAAATTTTGCTTTGGAATATTTTTAAAATGAAGTAGATATTTTCCAAAGCCAATGATGATTTAATTGTAATTTTTGAACCCCGTTTTGAATTTTACGTAATTTCTTTAATTCTTTTTCCATTTTATTTAAAATTTATTATTTATTATTATTTTATATTACTTTTTTTCGGTTTTTAAAGTCAAATTACTGATTTTATTTTTGTTTTAATTGAATTAAAGAATAAAGGAAATATGAAGAGTTTTGAAACCTTTCACTTACCTATAACCTTCGGTTTGCACTTGCCTTTTCAATTCCAAATAACACTTGCATTCAATTTGGCTGACCATATCCTTTCTTCATCCATCACCCTTCATTTTTCACAAAAAAATAGTTTCTCAAACCCAAAATTTCGGCCATCATCACCTAAGAAAAAAATTGGTAAATGTTACATTCTTTTTTTCATTTTCTTCCTTATTTTATGTATTGATTTTGCACTTGCTTCACCCTTTATGTTCGGCCTCTAGCCTCCACCATCACCACCATCTCCATCACCACTTTGTCCAGCTACAAACACCTCCATCTCCTCTATCATGCCATGGCCGTGGCCACCCTTGGTTGCAAGCTCCACAAAAATTAGCAAAACATCACCTTAAACATCCAAGCCGACCTCTACATGACTCCACCACCTTATACACTCCCTTGGCCGCCCTTTTCACCACCTTCTCCAGCCCATATCTGAACCAAAACCACTGCCACACCATCTCCTAGCCTCGAGCAGGTCTGGCCGTGCCATTTGTAGCCTTGCCCGAAGCTTGTATTTGCACAAAAATTCACTTGTTTGCCTTGTACTTGTATTTTCATACACATCAACTTCCACGCCTTTATTCAATAGATAGGCCGAGCATACTTGACCCATGCTTGACTCATTTACACCTATGGTCGTGCCTTATCACCCCATAGGTCAAGCATGAGATTTGTGAAAGCAAGTGCAAGTGTTTGATTAATTGTTGTTCCTTAATTCTAGCTTGTTTAATGTTAAATTTTGGTTCGAAATTCATGTTATATGTATATTGTTTTGTTTCATATGCACAAGACAAATACTTTGGCTCTCCCCTCACTTGAATTGTGGTTGTATTTTTGTGCCTTTGTGGATCTTAATTTGTGTGTTTGGTTGTTATCTCTAGCTTGTAGAGGTGAGTATTTCTCATTAGACATTTCGTACTTATATAACTAGTAAACTGATAGCATTTGAATATGTAGACCATATTATTATGTTATAACTGCCTGTGATATGATCATATGATGTTCACCTATGTTTATACACCTGTCATATCATCTGTTACTGTTATATTATATTATTCTATTATTTATATCAGTTTATCACACTGCAAGTTCCCTTTAGATTAGAATCACCATGGGTTGAAATGTTACATACCCGAACGGACTTTAGAATAGGGAAAAATCGTTATGGGCTAAAATGATAGGCCTGAACGATTTTTAATTATTTCATTACTTGAGACTGCGGGTTGTAAATGATAAAACCCGGGTTTTCTGTGTAAATTACAGATTGAAATGATATATTATCCGTATCACTTTACCAATGCTAGAAAATGATATACCAACCCGTGGTTAATATATATTTTTCTGAAAATTTTAAAGTATTTTAGAAATGTAAATATTATGATATTTTGATTTAAAACTTAAATAAAAAAATGATTTTTGTAAAGTATTATTGATTTTCTTAAATTTTTTAAGTGAAATAAATTAATGGTAAAGTTAGAAATTTGAAATATAAGTTATTTTGAAAATTATGATTTGGTTATAAATGGAATTTAAATTAAGTAGCAAATATGAAAATAGATTTAAAATTTGATTTAAAATGAATTTAAATGATTTTTGTAAAGTGTTAATGATTTTGAATAAGTTAAAAATTTAAATAAATGAATATTTAAGTTGAATTTTGAAATATAACTTAGATTGGAAATTTGTAAATTTTGGTTTAAAAATGAATTTTAAGTTAAGTAAATAAGATGAAAAATAAGTTATATTTGAAAATTTAAACTTAAGTGTTAAGTTAAAACATTAATCATAAGAATTGAAATTGAATGTATGAATTTAATATGTGAATTACTATTAAATATTGATTTTTAAATGAAAATTTAACTTTATAAAATCATAAATATAAGGGTATTTAAATGATTGTTTTAAAAGTGAAAATATATGATTTTATAAGTTTAAAAATGGTTTAAATAAAAATTTAATTGTTTGTGAAATTATATTGAATATTTGGAATTTAATTAACAACATTTTTGAAATGTTATTATTTCTAATGTAAAGGATATTACAGCATTTGTAAATGTTGCAGTTGATAGAAACAAACTAAATGGCTAAATTGAATTAAGGGCTATTATAGCACTTTGTAAGTGCTGTAGTTGCTGAAATTAACTAAGGTTTTATTTGAACTAAAGTAACCCTATTACAGCATTTTATTTTTTAAATGCCGTCTTTTGTTAAATTGAATTGTTTTAAAAGTAACTTTCCATAGCATTTTCTAAATGTTGCGAAAGTTGAATTTTCATTGTTTTAATAAATTTAAGTGAATAAATGAACTTTGAAAGATTTAAATTTTGAAAATTTAATAATTTAATTATTAAATATAATAACTTCATTTTAATGATTTAAAATGAAGTAATTTGTTTTGAAATATAAACTATTTTGCAAGGTTCAAGAACTCGGTTTCAGTCTCGGTTTCGGTCATTTGGAATTTTATTAGTTTCGGATAATTTCGTATATTTCGGAAGTTTCAGTTTTGTTTCGGTTTCGGTCCAGATTTTGATTTTTAGTAGTTTGTTAATAAACTTGTAATAACAATAAATAAAATATAGAATATGGTTCATAAAGTCAAACATACTTATCTGCTGTATGCTATTTCCCCATTCAAGTTTCCTACCGTATTAAGTTAAAGGCTAAAAAGCCCAAAAAAAAAGCAGCCCAAATCATGCTTAACCTTCACAGATCGCAACAAATAAAGGAATCGCTGATTGCAAGTCAAAATAAAATAAAATTATAAAACACGCAGATGATTTAAAAAAAAAACAAATTCTTCACCGTTCGACTTCGGCGATTGCAGCCGAGAAAGGTGTAGACTTCGCCTTCGCAATATTTGACTTCGCCTTAGCTGTATTTGCCTTTGCCTTCGCCAATTCGCCTTTGCTAATTCATGTTCGCTGTTTCACCTTTGCCGATTCACAATTCGACTTCGCCGAGAAAGGTACGGCTAATTTAGGGCTTCTTTGATTATTACGATTTTTTTTAACTTGATGGTCGAGCCGGTTTTTCGCCCTAATCTCGACTCGGCGATGGCCGAAACCGGTATGGTACCCCCGAAATTTCGGGGTACCGACCGATACCTTAAACCTTGCTATTTTGAAATGTGTGTTGAAATGGTATTTTAAATAAAATGAATGTGGTTTTGAAAAGATATGCTATTTTGATATTTTGAAATTGATTTTGAATGATATTGAATTTTGAAATGATATTTGATTTCGAAGTATAAATTACTATTTTGAAATTTTAACCACGGGACGTATTTAATTTATGGTTTAACTGATTTTTAGAGGATGGGCGATCCCAAGCATCCTTTAAGTTATAGTGCGTTACTACTACAGTTCACTTGAGTTGGTTTACATTATATAAGTATATATGTCCTGACTCGAGTGTTTTGTGTTTTACTTTACGCTCGGGTCAGCCTGAGTATTTACAGTTTAGCTTTGGATTTCTTTTCTGGAGCTAGGAATCGCTGGAGATTCTGCCTGTCTAGTTATCTATCCCCTTTCAATTTTCAGTTGTTCTATTTCAGCTTTGGTATTTATAAACTTCTATGTATTTGATATTTCTATTGTATATGTTTTCAGACTGATATTATGTATTATGTTTTGAGAGTTTGTTATAGTAGCTTCATGAACTACCATGGTATTTTAATTTCCGCTGCGAGTTATTCTGATATTTTGTGTTTGTGATTCTGTGATTGTATTTCATTTGCTCTAAATTTATTTACAATGCGGTATTTTGAGCAATCCAAGTTCGGCATGTGTGGATGCGAATGACTGAAAATATCGGGTTGTTGCAAATTCAATACATTGGAACGAAGGATATTGAGAAGATATGTAGTCATGGAGAGATCATGATGCCAAAAGGAGAGTGGCATAGATGCATGAGTAAGGATAGCCCGGATGATATTATTTATGGATTTTATGTGTCTTTCGGCCTTCCCGTTTTGAGGAGATATATGGAACATGAGAGATGGAAAAGCATGCCTTGTTGCTCAAAAAAATCCTTAAAAGTGCAATTAATGTATTCAGTACCATTGTCACACTGAAAAGTTTTAATATTACGTTCAAATTGTGTCTTGACTAAAGCATGAAACACTAATAAAAGTTGTTTGACCTGAGATTTTTTGCAATAGGAAAAGTCCACAAAAATTTGCTATAGTCATTAAGAAAAAGAACATAATAACAATAGCCGGAAGTACTAACAATAGGAGAAGTCCAAAGATCACTATGAATAATATTAAACGGAAGAAGAATAATATCAAACGGAAGAAAAGTGTATGACACTGAATCATAAAAAGGTAGCTTAGAATGTTTCCCAAGAGGACAAGGCAAACTAAAAGTTTTACAAGCCTTATTACAATCAACAAACTTTTTTACTACAAAGAGATAAGAATAGCATCGCCAGGATGACCTAAACGATTGTGCCAAATATTCGAAGGCAAAGCAGTAAAAGCAAAATGATTATTGGAAGAAATGGCTTGAGAGTTGGAGAAAAGTGGATATAAGCCCTCAGTGCTATCACATCTCATTAGTTTGTTCTCCATCTGTAAGTCATTAACAGAGAAACCAAAAGGGTCAAAAGAGATAGAAACCCTATTATCTGTGGTAAATTTATGAATAGAGACTAGATTTTTAATGAGTCTGGGAGCATGTAACACATTGTTTAGGTAAATGGTGGATAAGGTGGAGGCAATGAAGTGCGACCGTGACCAATAATTGAAATTAAATGACCACTACCAATAACAATGTTATGATGCTTATTGCTTGAATTGAAATAAGAAGAGAGAATACCTGCATCCGCCGTCATGTGAGATGTAGCACCGATATCCATGTAGTAGTTCCCATCTGGTTGAGAGACTGAAAGAGCAGGCATAGCAGCCTCAATGTCGGTGAGAATGTAGCTAGGAGCAGGAGAAGCAACGACATTGAAAGCTTGAGTTCTGGACCCAAGTAAGCCAGACGCAGAAGAGGATGGACGTTGGGCCGTTGGATTGGGCATTGGCTGCCAAGAGTATGCAGGAAATGGGAAAGGTGGAATAGTCCACCATACCCAACCAGGCTGCCACATCTACTGCCACTGTGGTAGTGGGGCCTGCTGACGTGGCTGCCACCGGTCCTGCTGATATGGCGGCTGACTAGGAGTGGACCTATTAGTACTTTAATGGGTCTTTTTCTTCCCATTATTTTTCGAATTGTTCCTCCCTTTAATATTATTGTTGCACTTGTTGCTTGCAGATGAATCAGTGGCAACCATGGCAGCACCACCGAACCGACTCTTAGAACCACCAGTATCATGAGCTTGACGAGCCTTGATAGTACGCTCAGCCATTTTCAACCTTGAATGACAACTCTCAAATGATGGCAAAGGCTCTTGATTTTGTATATAGTCCACCGTACCACTATACGCTTCTAATAAGGCCCGGTGAGACGTAAAATCAGAGACCATTTGTCACCGGAGCATCAACATCAGTCAACCTGTCCGACAGAGATTGTAGATGATTACAATAATTGTCAATCGAGTTGAAAGCCTCAAAAGCAGCGTTCGTAAAGTTCTACTCGAGATGTGTATCCCGAGAGGCATTGTTGTCCTGAAAAAGAGATTCAAGATGGTTCCATGCCCCCTCTGCCGTGTCATTACGTCCGAGAATAGCGAGGAGAAGATCGAAAGAAATGGTGTTGTAAATCCATTGCAAGACAACGACATCCAAATGCCTCCAAAGAGCTGGATCAGCAGACTTAGCCTGGGCATAGGCAGTAATATCCTTCTCCTCCATTGGTGGAACAAAGTGATCGTAAAGATCATGAACCCTAGCGAGATTGGTAAACATAGTAGCCCATGAATGATACACGACTTGCTCATTGTCTAATGTTACGGGAATAAGAGATTTAACATTAGTGACGGTGAGTGCGGGATGAAACTTGGACGAGTCTGCCATGGAAAAGAATTAAAGATAAAAGAAGAAGAATGAAGAAGAAGATAGGTGAGGGTAGGGTAGGAAGAATAGGATCGTAAGAGGTTCTGATACCATGATAGAAATCAATTTAGAAATTAATTGTTTGCCCATTGTATTCAACATCCAATAATATATATGGTTTTAAGAGTCAAGATATGCTACAAATTAGCCAACTGATTTGCTAAAACAAAGGTAACTAAATAAATACTAATCAAATAAAGAGGCTATAAATTAGCTAACTGATTTTCCATAACAAAAGCGACTAAATAAATACTAATCAAATAAAGATATCCTCGGATCATGGAATAAATGCAAGAAATATTCCAACGTCTAGAATATAAATAAAATATATTCTATCAGGTAGTTTTAATTCAGGGGTTATTACAAGAACTACTATATCTTGTTCATTCTTATCATGTACTACAAATTCCTTATTTTTTTTAACTATTTCCTTCTCTGAGCTAATTTTCAGTTTGGTATTTAGTATTTGAGGTTAAGTCTACGATATTATATTGCTTCTCTACATGCTAGCCTTAAGTTAGTACAAAATACCGTTGGTTTGTTAGCAAGCCCTAGGTTGATAGTAGAGGACAAATTGAAATATGCAGTGCTCGGTGGTTATAGGCTGTGACATTTAGGAATATTTATTTCAGTGTCTGTGCAATGATATTAATTTTGGTTGTTTGTTCCATTTCTTATGCTGTTATGGATTTATATTAGTCTGAACCGTTTTGTCAGCTGTTGTAAATAACTTCGACAAAAATAAGGTGGTGGTATTGTTTATCCTTCATTTAATCATTGGTAAGTTGAACATCTTACGAGTTATGAGTGTATCCTTCCACCTAAACAATGGACTGTGTTCACCGTAGACAGTACAAAACACCGTAATCGGTCTGTAAATGGCAATATGTACGCGAATGTTGCACGCGGGGTAACTTTTTTTCTTCTCACAATAACACCAACATGTATTTGAATGTTAGTCCAAATGTTTGTTTACATAAGATCCTAAATATGTGTACAAAATATACTCAATGCCTATGACTATATAATTATCGTTCTTCTCCTGTTTTTTCAGCTAACTGTAGGAATTTTTATTTCTTGGGATTAGTGATTCCGTCTGTTGACGATTTCTTGAATTAAATAGTTTACTTAATTTTTGTTTGGAGTTATGGTAATTGAATATCAACTACTTACTCCTTACGAACTTGGGAGTTATTACTTTATTCCTGCTTATTTATGTACTTTGATATCCACTTAGGGGAAAAATATATAGTAAACGCTACCATCGCCAAATTAAGGACCTCTTCCCATCTGTAACAACCCTAGATTTTTGAATATAATTTAAATTTGACTTTATTTTTATTTGAAATTATTTTAAATTTGTTTTATTTGTAAGATTTCATTTATAAATATTTTTAAAGTGATAATAATTTTTTTTCAAAATTTATTGCATTTATTTTCTATTTTTAAAGGCTAGTTTCTATCTTTTTGTTATTTTCTTCATTTAAATTTTATCTAATTAAATTTTATTTATTTATTTTTGTGAATGAATTTTTATTTTATGTTCTTATCTTTATTTATAAATATTTTTCATGTACATAAAATTTTTCCAAAGTTTATTCCATTTATTTTCAGATTTTCTAGACTAGTTTTCATTTTCTATGCTATTTTCTTAATTTAATCATATATATAATTAATATTTATTTATTTACTTTTTTTTTATTTTTTTTATTTTCATATTTTAACAGAATTATTATATACATTTCAGTGATTTAAAATTATAAAAAGAAATTAGAGAAATGTGAAAGGTTTTGTGACTTTTTATTTCTTAAGGCTCTTTGTATTATCACCTTTTCAACTCCAACCATCACTTTTCATTCAATTGGCTACCTTAACTCATTCCTTCAGCCGACCTATCTCATTTTCACTTTCACGTAAACATTTCTCCTTTTCATTTCTGAAAAAAAAAATTCGGCCATTGCTATGGAAAAATATTTGGTAATCTTCCTTTTTTTTCTTTTCATTTTATGCTGTTTTATATTGATTTTGCACTTGTTTTTCTTCTTTTAGTTTCGGACCTTGCCACTCCTTCTACCTTGCCACCTCCACCACCACTGGAACCCGTCACCGCCACTTCCTCCTCACTAGCCATCCCTTGGCGTGCCACCCTTGGTGGTAGATCCATCACCAAATACTCCAAACTCCTCTTGAATGACCTAGCCGAGTACATATATGCTTTCACCACCTTCATCACCCCCTTAGCCGCCACCTACACCACCACCACCACCTCCATCCGACCTGAAACTCTCTGCCATGTCATCCTCTTGACCCCACCAAAGATGGCCGTGCCCCCTGTCCTTTGGCAGAGCCTTGATTTGCTTGAAAACCATGTGATGTTGCTTGTTAGTGTTGTTTCACATGCACCATACTTTTGCCCATCACCATACATGTTTGGCCGACCCAATTGAACCCACAACTAGATCAAAACCATGCCTTAGCTATGTATTCCACCCTATGGCCGAGCCTAAGGAAGGTTGAAAGCGAGTGCAAACATTTTGGCTATGTTTTACGCAGTTAATTCTAGCGTTGTTTAATCGTATTTTTAAGTTGAAAGCTTATATTTGTTATATTTTTTTGTTCGAATTGTATTCAAGGAAATTAACCTTTGGCTCTCCCACTCGAATCGTGCTTTCGTGCCTCTGAAGATCGTTGTTTGTGTGTTTCAGTTGTCGTCTCCAGCTATACCAGTGAGTTTTTTTTATCACCAAACAGTTTATATCTATATAACTAGTAAATCGACCACTTGTGAATCTGTAATATGCATCACCATATTATAATTGCCATGCTATGATTATATGATATTCGCCCATGCTTAAACACCTGTTATATCATATGTTACTGTTATATTATGCTGTTCTGTTATTTATATCAGTTTATCGCACTGCAAGTTTCCTTTAAATTAGAATCACTATGGGTTGAAACGATACATACCCGAACAGACTTTAGAATATAGAAAAATCGTTATGGGCTGAAATGACAGGCGTGAATGATTTTCAAATTATTTCATTTACTTGGGACTGCGGGTTTGAAATGATAAAATTCGAGTTTTCTTTGTAAGTTACGTGTTGAAATGATATATTACCCGTATCACTTTACCTAGCGTAGAAAATTATATACAGACCCGTAGTTAAAAGATGTTTTTTTTTAAATTAAATTTTTTTAGAAATGTAAATATTATAATATTTTGATTTAAACTTAATTTAAAATGATTTTGTAAAGTATTATTGGTTTTTCTGAAAATTTATAAGAGAAATAAATTATGGAAATGTTAGAAAATTTGAAATGTAAGTCATTTTGGAAACTTTAATTTGGTGATAATTGGAATTCAAATCAAATATGAAAATACGATAAATTTATGATAATTTGAATTAAAACGAATTTAAAATGATTTTATAATATATTAATGATTCTGAATAAAGTTAAAATGTGAAATGAATGAATATTTAAGTTGAAATTTGGAAATATAACTTAAATTGGAATTTATGAATTTTGGTTTAAAAGTGAATTTTAGGTTAAGTAAATAAAAATGAAATTAAGTTATATTTGAAAATTTAAACTTAAGTCTTAAGTTAAAATTTAATTTAATGAATTTAAAATTGAATGTTGAAATTTAGTAAGTGAATTATTATTAAATATTGATTTTTGAATGGAAATTTAACTTTATAAAATCATGAATTTAAGGAAAACTAAATGATGGTTAAAAATGTGAAAATGTATGATTTTATAAGTTTAAAATGATATAAATAAAATTTAATTGTTTGGGAAATTATATTGAATATATGAAGTTAATTAACTGCATTTTGAAATGCTATTATTTCTAATGTAAATGATAATACAGCATTTATAAATGCTGTAGTTGATATAAATGAACTAAATGGCTAAATTTAATTAAAGGCTATTATAGCATTTTGTAAGTGCTATAATTGTTGAAGTTAACTAAGTTTTATTTGAAACTAATGTAACATTATTTCAGCATTTTAAAATGCTGTCTTTTTTTAAATTGAACTATTTTGAATGTGACTTTTCTGTAGCATTTTCTAAATGCTGCGAAAGGTGAATTTTCACTACTTTGATAAATTTAAGCGAATGAATGAACTTTGAAAAGTTTATAATTTTGGAAATTTAATAATTTAATAATTAAATGCAGTGACTTCATTTTAATGATTTAAATGAAGTAATTCGATTTGAAATATAAACTATTTTTGCAATGTGAGTTGAAATGGTATTTTAAATTGAATAAAAATGATATGGTTTTGAAATGAAATGATAAGTTTGATATTTTGAAATGATTTGAAAGGATTTTATATTTGTTAAATGATATTTGATTTTTTGAAATATAAATACCATTTTTAAAATTATAACTACGGGTTATAATAACGATTGGTTGTTAAAGAGACCGGGATCAGATATGGACATACTCTCTGTCGATACCGAAAACTACTTTAACAACTGTGTATGTGGTGGAGATTGTAGAATGAAGTAGGATGTTGACGACGTTCCTAAGGTACATTACGTGGACCTAACTCCCGTGAGTTAGCTTAAGGTGGCTAAAACATGAGCGATCTCGGACCAAAGAAGGTAGCACCTCTGGCCGGACACGCTTCTTCGATACCATTCTATTGCTGTTGTGATCGATTGGGTGCACCCCTTGATTTTGGAGTGTTGTTCGGGGTGGGCGTATGGGGCTGCTGCGTTACCACCAGCCCATGTGCGTAATTGGTATATCTACCCTAGCATTGCTTTGTGTGTCATGCCACCTACCATACCGAGACTTTACTACGAGTTTGTTTTTCTCCCGTAGCTTATGGAGAATTTAGGGTAGTCTCCCGATCCGGAGATATGCTCATACTGGATGGCTGGGACTATTATGTGTGAAGGGTGATATGGGTAGTCCGGAATGCTATTTAAAAGTATGTTTATTTTACTGTAGACATTATTATAATAGCGCAATATTACTATATAGTAAACCTTTTGACGGATCCTTAGAGGAAGGGCGATCTAAGGCATCCTTTAAGTTACTTGTTCTTTATTACAGTTCACTTGAGTTGGTTTACATTATATAAGTATATATTGTCCCGACTCGAGTGTTTTGTGTTTTGCTTTACGCTCGGGTCAGCCTGAGTATTCACAGCTTTGGATTCTCTTTCTGGAGCTCGTCTTTGCTGGAGTTTCTGCCTATCTACATTTATATCTATTTCTGTTTCAGCTGTTCTAGTTTATCTCATGTATTAGTGAACTTCTATGTATTTGGGATTTCTATTGTGTTGTTTCAGACTGTATTATGTATTTGGTTTGAGACTCTGTTATAGTAGCTTCATGAACTACTATTTTTTTTATATTCCGCTGCGAGTTATTCTGATTATTCTGTGTCTGTGATTTTGTGTATTTGATTTCATTTGCTCCAAATTTATTTACAATCTGTTATTTCGCATCATTCAAGTCCGACATGTGTGGATTATTGTCGATTTGAATGATACGAAATGGCTGGTCGTCACAATTGGTATCGGAGCTTTGGTTTTTGGCAAACCATTGGCTCTGCAGAGCAAAACTCATTAGAGATAGGGTATTTCTACCCTAGAATGAGTGAAATCAATCTCAGAATCATATCTTTATGAGAGACGTATTTTCAAAGTATAAAATGATTTTCAAAAATGTTTTCAAAGATTTTTTCAAAGATTATCTCGATATATAAAATTTTTCTTGTTTTAAAGGATTTTCAAATGTTTTCTAACTTCCTTTCTTTCGCATCTACCTTGTTAGATTTTTCTTCCTTTAGGACATTCATCCAAGTGAATTATCTTGTCTTATCTTAATTTATCTATGGCTTTTCTTTATCTTGTCCTAAATTTATTCTTGATATTTTCAGGATGAATCAAGGAAATGCCAGAGGTAGGGGTCGTGGTATTGCCCTAGCCCTCAGCCTGTTGCTCCAGTCAAGTTCACTGTTCTTTGTAAGGAATTTTCTCAACTTGGTGGAACCCCATTCACCGGTTCAAAGAGCATCATTGAGGCTCAACAGTGGTTGTGGAGTCTTGAGAGGATATTTACTGGTCTTGATATTACTGATGTCCAGAAGCGTCAGTTAGCAGCTTGACAGTTGCGTGATTCTGCTTTAGATTAGTGGGAGTCCGTTACGGCTAACACCGTCGGGGCTGATATCACTTGGGAGCAGTTTAGGTATTCTTTGTATTATCTTGAACTTTGTTCCTATTTTTTCCTTCCTTTTGAATCCATTTAAAGCTTATTCTGTATCTCTTTCCTAGGAAGCTTTTGTGGCAAAATGGATGCCAGAAGCCGGGAAATCTCAGCTTTATCGTGACTTTATGGATCTTAAGCAGGGTAGCATGTCTTTTGCTGAGTATGAGAGGAAGTTCAACGAACTTTCCAAGTTCGCTCCTAGCCTTATTGATACTCCTCTCAAGAAGAATGAGAAATTTATTGTTGGTGCTCGTCCTGAGTATCATAGTCGCCTTATTTCTCACGTTCATGGTTCTTTCACCCAGCTTATGGATATGGCTATTCGCTATGAGAATCCCACATCCAAAGGTCCTGCTGTTTCGGGTGCTCAGTCTTCATCTGCTAATTCCAAGAGGCGTAAGCCCAATTTCCGACAGCAGCAGAAGAATTGGAAGAAGCATTCTGGTTTGGGATCTTCATCATTTGCTTCTGCACAGAGGCAACCAATTGATCTCTCCTCCATTACTTGCTTTTGGCGTGATCAGAAGGGGCACTATGCCAATAGCTGTCATACTCTGTCTGGTGCTGCTATTCCTCCACCTGCTCAGTTGGCTAGGCGTGATCTTTGTCATACCTGTCTTCAGCCTGGTCATTTTAAGGACTGCCCTACCCAGCAGAGGGGTACTCCTTCTGGTATATTTGCTGTCACTTCTGCATCATCTCCTGTTCCTCCACCTGCTCCTGCTCCTAGTGATGACCAAGGTATTCTCCAGGGTTCATTTACTTTATTCCCTTATCCTGTTCGTGTTTTGTTTGATACTGGTGCTTCACACAATTTTATTTCTGTTGCTTTGTGTGATAAGTTTGAGCATCTCCTATCTCCTGAGTATGCTTCTGTTCCATTATGTGTTTCAAATCCTATTGGGGTTCCTGCTAACCTTAATCGGATTTGTACGCAAGTGAAACTTCTTCATTCTGATCATCGCTTTTGTGGTGATTTTTATGTTCTGCGCTTCGATGCTTTTGATTTATTGCTTGGTCAGGATTGGTTAGTGCATCATGATTGTAACGACCCGAAATTTTCGATCCTGAAAATTCCAGATAGTTATGAAAAAGAAGAAAGAAATAGAAGAAGAAGAACAGAAACACCAAACATCTCACATTCGCAGCGGATAAAATATAATAATAAATAATAACAGTTGCAAAAGAATACTATACATGTCGATTACATTCTAATACATCAGAGTTTCACATTATATACAGTCACTGAATATTTAAAATTATCATGTCTCAGATTAACAATAATATAAATATAGCGGATATACACTATACGATATTGCCATCCAGCTCGCCTTCTGAGGTCCAGAACGTCCTAACCTGGAAATCTGTAATACTCGGTCTGACCCGAGCATTACACCAAAGTAACACCCGGGTCAGGCTAGAAACCAGCGTGACTAAACCAACTAACATGGAATACAAAGCATATAACTTTTATAGAACCCGAGTAACTCAACCCAATTTTACAAACCCACAATATGTCATAGACATAATTTATTTCACACATAAGTTTTCTAATTGCCAACATGTTGATTAAAAGTCCGATTCATTTAAAAATGTTTCATTCCAACTTGTTAATTCCACGTATCAATTTATAAGAATTTGAAGTGGTTCCGGGTATTTCCCAATACCCGATCCCGGCCTCTTCGAAACTCATGTTATCCTAACCCAAGATATTCAAATAAAATACACAACTTTTCATATAAGAGATATTAACTCATCCAAAACATCCAATACCATTCAGTCATCCAAAGCAAAGCTTAATCACACAAATCAATTCAAGTCATTTAAATTGAATTTCAAACCTCAATCACTTAGGTTTCTTCATTAAATATTAATTAATTTCAAATCAATTAATTAATCAATTCTTCATTATTCATCTTAATTAATCACACTGGATTAATTATCTTCAATTACATTAAAGTAATTATTTTCAATTAATTTCACAAGATCAATTATTCTTAACCCAAAATCAATAAGAAATCTTAATTACTTCATAAATTAATTAACTATACTAATTACATTAATCCTTAATTAATTAATTTTTCATAAGCCACTTATTATGGATTATTACTCTTAATTAATCAAATCTTTAATTACTTCATTAATTTTATAAGTTATTGATTTCCAATTATATTTCAATTTATCTAAATCTAAATTAATTATATTAATTATACCACATTATTAATCATACTTGATTTATCTCCACCTGAAATAATCTACCTTTTATTTACTTCATTAAATAAATTAATTCTCCTTAATTTAATTATCTTAATTTCAAGGCAATTATATTTTATTAATCGAATTACATAACTACTTATTAAACAACCAAATGATCATTCTAATTAATTTCAACTTAAATTAATTAACCCAAATCATTAATTAATTTAATTAATTATTCATTTAAATTATCCTACCTATTTAATGAATCACCAACCATTAAACCTTTATCGATTTTAAACTGAACTATTTCCTTATCCACGATTTAAGTTTGAAACTATTTAAAAATCCAAATGCTTTGAGTCAAACAACAATTAACTCGAGAATCAACCAAAACCAAATTCACCAGATTTCAGCACACACTCAATTGACACAATCAATCAACCAATTATTTAAATTCAACCATTTAAATCTAAATAGAATCCGACAGAGTGAGATTTACTCACCTTTGATTTTGCAATCCAAATCCAATCTCGTCTTGTTTCCTTCATATTTTAACCTTGTACAAACAATATAGATTTTATTAATATTTGAACTAATTGAATGATCAATTTCCATCTAGTAAATTTTAATTAGCAAATTATTTATTTAAACTGATAATTTGTAACTAAAATAAATTAAGCAAGTTGTTGAACAAAAAATTATTTTTAACATAAATTTAATTGACCAAAAATTTAATTTAACTAACAATATTCCCTAAAAATCCTTTAGCAACTAAAATAATTAACATAAGCTAATTACACTACTTAATTCCCTCAATACACTATTCCTAATAAAAATCTTTTCAAGTTTGTACTTTAGTTTAAAAATAGAATTGTTTTTATAAAACTTACTGCACAACATTCATATAATTTTTTTTCTTTCCGTAATTTATATAGGTTATTAAATTTAAATTAAAAACACATGGATCGAGAAAATACCTTCTGCACAAACATGACTTGCCATCTACAGAGATACCACAACCCTAAGTTCGACTTCACCACCCGCATAGGCTTCCACCCCCATCAATGTCGGCGTCAAAGTCGTCGACTTCCAGATCGAGGTTTCCTCGATGCTTCGACCACTTCCCAAATGAGTCGCCCTCCCCTACATCGAGTCGAACGCGACTTCAAGCTCAAAACCCTAGGCAGAGAACCTCACGTTGACCATCGACCCACTCGCCCCGCGTGTCTCGTCGCTATAACAAAGCCTTAGCCAAGCTTCAGTACAAACAAAAATCGAAGACTGCGATTCAGTACGAAATCGAAATTGATTTCATCCCTTGAGATTTGCGAATTGAAGACTGAAGAGGGGAAATGAATTTGATTTTCAATAACAAGGGCTTCGGCCATAAATTTGTTTTTGAGTTGAAAATTTCAGAATGCATTGTAAAAGAAGGAAGCAGGTTTCGATTTAAAATAACGAAAGCTAGAGGCTTCCTGAGTACGATTGATGACTTATAAAAAAATATCTTGTGTTGATAAAAAATATCTGTACTAATTAATTTTAATTTCATTTTAAATTTTATTTATCTTATATAAAACTTCCAAACGTCTCGTTAAGCATAACGTGAAATTCCGAACTCTGAATCAGACATGCCGACAGGTGTTTATAAGGTTTTACCGCGTTTCGAACACAATGGAACGTGTTTTGGAGGCTAATTTGAACGTATGTGCGAGTTACGGAATTAAACGATCGATATTCAATTAAATCGACTAAAATAAATCTATGCGTTTCGAGCTGCTAGGGTCAAATGACAACTCCGATGGTTACGAAAATTGAAATTCGATAATAACTAACTATTACAGATCCAATGGAATTGGTTTCGTCGAATTCCGAGACTGTGCATCGGAAGGCTATATTTAAATTCCAATTTAAACGATATATTATTAAAATTGAACAAATTACCTTTAAATTAAATTTCAACCATTCTATTATCTTCAGTATCTTTGAAACATGATAATGGTAAATATTCAGTGACTGTATATAATGTGAAACTCGGATGTATTAGATTGTAATCGACAGATGTAGTATTCTTTTGTAAACTGTTATTATTTATTATTATATTTTATCCGCTACGAATGTGAAATGTTAATGTTTCTCTTCTTCTTCTTCTATCTCTTTCTTCTTTTCATAACTATTTGGAGTTTTCGGGTGTGAAAATTTCGGGTCGTTACATTTGGTAAGAATAATTGATCTTGTGAAATTAATTAAAAATAATTACTTTAATGTAATTGAATATAATTAATCCAGTGTGATTAATTAAGATGAATAATGAAGGATTGATTAATTAATTGATTTGAAATTAATTAATATTTAATGTAGAAATCTAAGTGATTGAGGTTTGAAATTCAATTTAAATGAATTGAATTGATTTGTGTGATTAAGGTTTGCTTTGGATGATTGAATGGTATTGGATGTTTTGGATGAGTTAATATCTCTGATATGAAATGTTGTGTATTTTATTTGAATATCTTGGGTCAGGATAACATGAGTTTCGAAGAGGCCGGGATCGGGTATTGAAAAATACCCGGAACCACTTCGAATTCTTATAAATTGATATTTGGAATTAACAAGTTGGAATGAAACATTTTTAAATGAATCGGATTTTTAATCGACATGTTGGCAATTAGGAAACTTATGTGTGAAATAAATTATGTCTATGACATATTGTGGGTTTGTAAAATTGGTTTGAGTTACCCGGGTTCTATAAAAGTTATATGCTTTGTATTCCATGTTAGTTGGTTTACTCACGCTGGTTTCTAGCCTGATCCGGGTGTTACTTTGGTGTAATGCTCGGGTCAGACCGAGTATTACAGATTTTCAGGTTAAGACGTTCTGGAGCTTAGGAGGCGAGCTGGATGGAAATATCGTGTAGAGTATATCCGCTGTATTTATATTATTGTTAATCCGAGACATGATAATTTTAAATATTCAGTGACTGTATATAATGTGAAACTCTGATGTATTAGAATGTAATCAACAGATATAGTATTCTTTTGCAACTGTTATTATTTATTATTATATTTTATCCGCTGCGAATGTGAGATGTTTGGTGTTTCTGTTCTTCTTCTTTTATTTCTTTCTTCTTTTTCATAACTATCTGGAATTTTCAGGATCGAAAATTTCAGGTCGTTACATTTGGTATCAGAGCAGAAAGGTTAAGTTAGAACCTTGGCTCTGGTGGGGATTACTCATTTAATAGAGTCTGTAGTACTCTAGAATGAGTTGGGAATATATATATGAGCGCACACTTGTTATTTTCTTATATAAAGATTTTAAATGATTTTATATAAAATATATTTTGATATATTAAGGTGATTTGGTTGTTAATTATTGGAATGAAAATTAAGAAGTAATAGAATACAACCAAATTGAAATCTTAAATTGGAGTTAAATTTATTAGAAATAGAAATACAACCAAAATAAAATTTAATGGATTGAAAATGAAATTCTAAATCTGGTCGTAGAATTTGAAAATTTTGTTTCAAAGTAATGAAAAAAAACAGTAAATAAGTATTAATTGGATAATTGGGACTTGTTGGAAACAATGAGTTGTTTGAAATTTGATTTGAATTTAAAACCAAGGGTAGTTAAAAATTGTAAAACATGGCTGGGAGGACCAAGAAATGAATATGTATATATGTATGGATATACATGATATCAAAGATAATTTGAAATAAACTCCAAGAGGTTGAGTTTTGATTTTCCCCTGAAGGGTGATGTAAAAACCCAAAGTGATATAAGTTTTTAAGTGGGAAGATTATTATTGTGAAATTTAAGGATTGAATGAGGTTGATTGGATTAAGTAAATTGGAATTTAACTTTGGGAAAGTTAAATAAATGTAGAAAAAGCAACCTGAATTGGAAATTTCAAGATGAAATTGGAATTTAACTTGGAAAGTTAAATGGTTGATTTGAATTGGGGATTTGTGTGATCTCAAAACGGGTTTGAGATTTAAAATTGAAAATGAATGGACGTTTTAAAAATAAATTGGATGATATCATCCCATTGTTAATGAAAATCTTTAAATTGAGAATGGTAATGTATAAATAAAATAAATTTGAATAATTAAGTTTGTAAAATATACTTGTTCAAGAACTGACTTCAAACTGGAAGATAAAAATTGAATAATAAATTAGATTTTTTAAAATAAAATTGTATTGAATTCTTATTTGAACCTTGAAATACATAAGTAAAGATAATTTAAAATGGAATTTTGAGAATTGGACTCAGAAATTAAATAGATTAAAAATCTTAAAATAAAATTTAATTTGGTTGAAAGAGTTAAACCAACCTTTGAGAATTTAACTCGAATTTATATAATTCGAGATAGTTTAAATTCAAGAATGAAATTGAATTAGCTCAAAATTGAATTTGGTTTGAATTAATTGGATTGGTGAGTGAAGATGTATAAGTTTAAAATTTAAATGGGAAATTAAATTGGATTATATTGAAATGGTTTGAATTTGAAATGGGTTCAATTGATAATAATTCAAATTGATTGGAATAATATGAAATTAAAATTAAAATCGAACAGGATTAAAATCAACTAGAATTTGATTTAAATTGGGAAAGGAATCAAGATTGATTCAACTTGAATTAGGAATAAAATTTCAATGGAAATTGAAGTTATTCAAGTTAGCATTGAGTCAATTAAATGAAAGTGGAAGTCTAAGTTGAATTGCTGGGGAAGTGAACGGTTTGACTCTAGACTATTTTAAAATAAATTGTTTTCATATAAACTTATTTTTCTAAGCTATTAAATATATACAACCTTTCTTTCTTAAAGCCAAATTATTTTATACTTGTTTTACAATTATTTTTAAAGCTAATTAACTATTTTTCAACTGTTTTATAAACTAATTACTGTTTTTCAACTATTTCACAAACTAATTTCTATTTTACAACTATTTTGCAATTATCTAAATTTTTTTTGAAACTATTCAACTATTTCTCAACTATTTTACAGTCAGTTACCTATTTTATAGTTATTTTGCAAACTAGTAATTATTTTTCAACTACCTATTTATTTTTAAAATTTTCAAGCTATTTTCTAAATATAAACTGGTCGGAGTTCAAACCGTTATTGATTTAAATACCCAACCGAGATAGAATTGAGACAATTGTAACTAAGTGAATGAAAATTCAAGTGAATGAGAATAGAAAGGGAATTGATTTGGCTGATAACCAATGAAAATAAATACGTAGGATGTACGTACATATTCTATTCGCATAGTGATTTGATCCAGATTCGAGCATAGAATTTCGAGATAGTTTATTGATCTGAGTTGAGATTTTTAACTTGATTTTCGACGGCGAACCTGGATATGGATTGTTGATTGGTTCTGAATGTTCTCTATCATAGTTATAGCTATGCAAGGAGAATGACGATATTCTAATCAAGAAACCAGATCAGTGTCCGCACTAGGAAGTCGGGTGGACGATACTAGTTCGGAGGTAAAATTGTGTGATCGAGTGAGCGATCAGATTGGTATAGCATACGAATGATAAGTGTACATCGTGCGGATTTGAATGAAATTGATATTGGAAAGGCTTTTGATTTTTGGATAAAATCAATATGAGAATTTGAAAAGCCTAGTTGAGAATTATCGATTTTGGAATAATTGATTTTGTATAAATGAGCTTTCTATGAGATCATACTAGGTGTATGATTTGAAGATACTATATGTGTATAGTATTAAGTGTTTTGATGATGGCTCTGGGGAAAAATGCGCTCCCTTGAAATGAACTTCTCAGGAGTGCCACCGGGTGGTGCTGCCTTGAGCCCCAAGGGGGTTCTAAAGTTGATCCTGTGAGGAGTCCGAACAAACTAGTTTCTGAGGATTATTGGGTAGCGAAAGTCGATGACGCTAATGCCTACAGGGGCATTTGGGTTATGCTGTGACGACAGCGTAACTCGATGTCACTGCGATCTACTGTGAGGACCATAGCGAAATCGTGTGGAGGATGAGTGCCAACAGTCTACACTTGATTTTGTCGGGAAGGCAACGCAACATCGGTAGACTGCGATCTATGGTCAAGTGGAGTGGAGAAGTTTCATTTTTGGCAGCGAAATTCGATGGCGCTGATGCCTACAGTTATAAGTTTTTGCTGTGATAGCTACGTAACCCCAGTTGTAGCTGCGATCTGTCGTGGGTTCCATGGTGTAATCGAGGGGCGCGGAGGCCTACAGTTATCTATGGATTTTGTCGGGATGGCAACGTAACCATCGGGTTAACTGCGACCATGGATGGGGGTGATGATTTCCAGAGTATTCTCACCAAAGTTATTTCCTCTATTTTCAAAAACTGTATTCAATATTTTTAATAAAATTATTTTCAAGTATTTTCACTGGATGTTGAAAACGGGTTTACCAAGTACTTATAGATTTTCAGTCCTATGCCTGATCAACGTATGACTGAATTTCTGTGAGAACAAGGATGGACTAGTTGAGACATCGAATTATAAGAAATATTTGTATAAAAAGCTATTTTAATAGTATTATGAGAATTTAAAAGCTTTTCTAAACATTTTTAAATAAAGATGTTGGAATTTTGGGGAAATAAAGGAAATCCAAACTGGAATTTTAATGAAATGATTTTGTAATTAAAATCGAATATTGATTTAGAAGTTGGAAATAAGCTAATTGGTTAAATACTTGTTTGATTGAGTACGTTAATAAAATTTAACTTGGGTAAATAAAATGATTGTAAGTTAATAATGGAGTTTGGAAATGAATTCGAATTTTTAATAGAATTCGACTTAGATTTAATAATGAATTAAATAAGGGATGTTGTAAAATAAAAATGAAATAGAGTTGGATTGGAAAATGTGATGGGTTTGAATTACAAATAAAATTCAAGTGTGATTTGAATAATATTTAATGAAATTTGCAAGTAAATTGGATATAATGAAAGTGAATTGTAATAGAAATGGTTTGAGTTGCAAATAAAATCCAGATGAGTAGAAATAGATTGAGAATGGCTTTGTATTAGTAAAATAAATTCGAAAATTAAGCAAGTAAATAAATTTTTTAAAATGGGTTAATTGAATTAAATAATAATTGGATGAAGTCTGATTGAATAAAAAACTAAATCAAGTTGTGATTGGAATTGGATTATCAGACTGAACTTAAATTTGGTGGTATATTAATTTGAAGTATAAATGAATTAAGTATGTGCTTGGATATTATTTTGATAAATTGAGAAGATGAATTTGAAATTAAAATTTAAGATGGATGGGCTAACTGAATTTAATAGAAGTTGCTTAAATGAGAATCATATAGAAGCAAACTTAAGTTTGATGTTGGAATAAACTAAAGTAAATTCACTTAAGTTTAAAATTTATGGAAGTTTGGTTTCGGATAAGAGTGAAAGCCCATTAAATAAAATCTTGGATTGAATTAATTTGGGAATGGCTAGAAGTATACAAGAATAGAATGTGTCGAGCTAAATAAATGGTTGGTAAATAAATTAGAAATAAAATGGAATTAAATACAGAATGAGTTGAAATTAATTTAAAGCAATTACAAACTAAAATGGATACTCTATTAAGTAAAAATGGCCAAAATTTTCATAAATATAGTTGTCGTTGGTGTAAACAAAGGCAATTAAAATTATATGGGTTGAGAGAAGTTAAATAATATTGGTTTTGAATCATTTGAAGTGAATATGAGCTTGTTTGGATTAAAAATCAATTGAATGTAAGAAATTGAGTTGCAAACCATTAAAATCGAATAAAATGGCTTATGAATTGGTTGAAAACAATTGTATTAACTTTAAAAACTATATAAGCCACTTATGGAAAACGTTTGGTGCTTGTTGTTTATGAAATGTATATGTTTAGCTATTTAAAAGTAAGTGGAATGCTAAGAAATTCTCTATATATGACACTTACATATTCAAATTGAGTAAGTACAGGTTCCTGAAGGCCGTTTGGCTGGATTTGGTTGCGCTATTTGCTAGAATAAATAAGCCGCTTGCTTAAAATGCTAAATAAGGTACGCCTATGCAATAAAAATAGGAAATATGAACTGTTTTTGCTTTTTCCGACCGGGTGGGTCGATGTATATATATTTATATCTGTCAAATTGCAAAAGCTTCTCCGCACAAAGGAGACTCTGCCAAAAAATTTCGGAAATTTTGGGAGTTAGAAAATTTTTGAGAAAATTTTTGTTAAGCAATTAAACGATTTTAAATATGAAACTGAAATAGATTAGTGGATAGAACTAATAAGGCTCAGTTATAAATGGAAAATAAAAATTTAATATTCAAAATTGAAATAAGTTGAATTCATATTAAAACGGGAAAAAACGAATTTGAATAGAAGTAAATATGAAAACCTATATAAGAGAATGTATGAAATGATTTGTAAAGTTTCGATTGAATATTGTTGTAAACAAGATATGCAAGTATTAAAGGGAAAAGGAATTGGATTTGATTCCAAAAGATAAATTTGTATTGTCCCGACAAAAGGTATGTATTTTAATTTCTGTATGAATTGGATTGGGTTTTTGATCTAGCCACTTGGCTTTCTTTTTTCTTTTTGGTATTTGGGAGCCCGTAGATGCCTTTTGTAGTAGTACCGAGCTAGCCGCGCAAAGGAGACGCTGGCAAAAATTTTCGGGAATTTAGAGAGTTAGAAAAATTTTGAGAAAATTTTGATAATTCAAAATTTGGTTTTTAATTGAAATTTAGACGATTGAGCAAAGGGGTGTTTTTTGAAACTATAGAAGGTTTTAGGAAGTTGGTTAAGGTGATAATGGACCTTTAATAAAAGATAGTTGGTAGAATGTTGAATTGTGAGTTTTGGAAGAAGGTAAACGGGTATTGGTCCATTCTTCCTAATTAGTAATTTCGGTGACGAAATTCTTGTAAGGGGGAAGGAATGTGACGACCCGAAAATTTTGACAAATTAAATTGGAATAATTAATTGATTTTAAAATATTTAAAAGTTAATTTTAACTTGAATTCAAGATATCAATATTTACTTGATAATGAAATCATTGAATTGTATAGTTTAAATATTGAATTTAATAATTGAAATTGGGTAAATTGTTGAATCTGAGATTCTAAGCCTGTTTAAAATAATTTGAAGGCTTATAAAATCTATAAAAATCCTTTAGCAACAAAAATAATTAACATAAGTTAATTACACTACTTAATTCCCTCAATACACTATTCCTAATAAAAATCTTTTCAAGTTTATACTTTAGTTTAAAAATAGAATTGTTTTTATAAAACTTACTGCACAACATTCATATAATTTTTTCTTTCTTTCTGTAATTTATATAGGTTATTAAATTTAAATTGAAAACACATGGATCGAGAAAATACCTTCTGCACAAACATGACCTGACATCTACAGAGATACCACAACCCTAAGTTCGACTTCATCACCCGCATAGGCTTCCACCCCCATCAATGCCGGCGTCAAAGTCGTCGACTTCCAGATCGAGGTTCCCTCGATGCTTCGACCACTTCCCAAATGAGTCGCCCTCCCCTACATCGAGTCGAACGCGACTTCAAGCTCAAAACCCTAGGCAGAGAACCTCACGTTGACCGTCGACCAACTCGCCGCGCGCGTCTCGTCGCTATAACAAAGCCTTAGCCAAGCTTCAGTACAAACAAAAATCGAAGACTGCGATTCAATACGAAATCGAATTTGATTTCATCCCTTGAGATTTGCGAATTGAAGACTGAAGAGGGGAAATGAATTTGATTTTCAATAACAAGGGTTTCGCCCGTAAATTTGTTTTTGAGATGAAAATTTCAGAATGCATTGTAAAAGAAGGAAGCAGGTTTCGAATTAAAATAACGAAAGCTAGAGGCTTCCTGAGTACGATTGATGACTTATATAAAAAAATCTTGTGTTGATAAAAAATATCTTTACTAATTAATTTTAATTTAATTTTAAATTTTATTTATCTTATATAAAACTTCCAAACGTCTCGTTAAGCATAACGTGAAATTCCGAACTCTGAATCAGACATGCCGACAGGTGTTTATAAGGTTTTACCCGTGTTTCGAACACAATGGAACGTGTTTTGGAGGCTAATTTGAACGTATGTGCGAGTTACGGAATTAAACGATCGATATTTAATTAAATCGATTAAAATAAATCTACGCATTTCGAGCTGCCAGGGTCAAATGACAACTCTGATGGCTACAAAAATTGAAATCCGATAACAACTAACTATTACGGATCTAATGGAACTAGTTTCGTCGAATTCCAAGACTGTGCCTCGGAAGCCTATTTTTAAATTCCAATTTAAACGATATATTATTAAAATTGAACAAATTACGTTTAAATTAAATTTCAACCATTCTATTATCTTCAGTATCATCATTATAGATTTTATAAGCCTTCAAATTATTTTAAACAGGCTTAGAATCTCAGGTTCAACAATTTACCAAATTTCAATTATTAAATTCAATATTTAAACTATACAATTCAGTGATTTCATTATCAAGTAAATATTGATATCTTGAATTCAAGTTAAAATTAACTTTTAAATATTTTAAAATCAATTAATTATTCCAATTTAATTTGTCAAAATTTCCGGGTCGTCACAATGATGCTCATATCTCTTGTAAAGCCCGGACTGTTCGTCTTGTTGATGATCAAAGGAATTCCTTGATTATACAGTGTCGTTTGCCTCATGATTTTGCTGGCAACTTTATTTATTCATTGGATTCTTCTCTCAGTGATCTTGATTCGACTCCTGTGGTTAGACTATATCCCGATGTATTTGCTGAAGTCACTTCTTTACCTCCGAAGCGGGAATTAATTTACGGATTGATCTTATTCCTGTTGCTCGACCTGTTGTTCTTCCTCCTAGAAGAATTGCACCCCGCGAGAAGGTTGAGTTGGGAAAGCAAATTGAGGACTTGTCTTCCAATGGTCTGATTAGGCCTAGTTTTTCTGAATGGGGAGCTGCGATGGTTTTTGTCACCGAGTTTGATGGTTCTCTTCGGATGTGTGTTGATTATAGGGAGCTGAAAAAGCTCACTATGAAAAACAGATATCCAATGCCTCGTATCAATGATATGTTTGATCAACTTTATGGTGCCACAGTTTTCTCTCAGCTAGATCTTGCCACTGGTTTTCATCAGCTCAGAGTTGCCGAGGATAGCATTCTCAAAACTTCTTTCCGCACTGAGAATGGTTTTTATGAATGGTTAGTCATGACTTTCGGTTTGACTAATGCTTCTGCTTTCTTTGTTGATTTGATGAATCGTTTTTTTCTTGATGTGCTTAATAAATTTGTGCTAGTCTTTGTTGATGATATCCTTGTCTTCTCTAAGACCAAGGAAGAGCATGAGTCGCATTTGAAATATATTCTAGAGACTCTCAGAAATCATCACTTGAAGGCTAAATTTTCTAAATGCCATTTCTGGAAGGATGAAGTCCGATATCTCGGGCATATTGTTTCTAGCAATGGAGTTTCTGTTGATCCAGTCAAGATCGCTGCGACCAATGTCTTTCTTTCTTCCTTCTCTTTTCTTTATCATTTAATAATTCTATCTTTTCGGTTGTCCTTATTCCTCCATATTCTGTTTTAGGATTGGAAAACTCCAAAGACTCCTTCTGATATTCGTAGTTTTCTGGGTCTTGCCGGTTACTACCGGAGATTCATTGAGAATTTTGCTCGGATTACTGCACCTCTCACTGCCTTGACTCGTAAGAATGCCAAGTTTATCTGGAGTGATCAGTGTAAGGCTGCATTCAATGAGTTAAAGAGCAAGCTAATTTCTGCAGCAGTTCTTACTGTTCCGAACGGAAGTGATGAATTTACGGTATATACTGATGCTAGTCGTGAGGGTTTGGGTGCTGTTCTCATGCATGATGGTAGGGTCATTGCCTATGCCAACCGTCAGTTGAAAATCCACGAGGCAAATTATGCTGCTCATGATTTAGAGTTACTTGCTGTTGTCTTTGCTTTGAAACTTTGGAGGCATCATCTTCTTGGAACGAAGTTTAAGCTTTTCACAGATCATCAGTCTCTGAGATATATCTTCTCCCAGAAGGATTTGAATCAGAGGCAAGTTCATTGGCTTGAGTTTCTGACTTCTTAAACCTTGATATTAGCTATACTCCCGGTAGAGCTAATGTTGTGGCCGATGCTTTGAGTCGAAAGAAGGATTTGTTGTGTTAGCTTGTTGTTTCTTCTTCTCCTTTTCTGGATCGTATCATGGCTAAGTAGGATGAGAATAAGATGCTTAGATTGATGAAGGAGAGTGTTCATAGAAGGGTTGGTGGTAGTAGTGGGGGTAGTAGTGGAGCTCAGATTGATAATAGAGAGATTTTGAGGATTAATGGCAGGATTTGTGTCCCGAATGTTGATGGTTTGAGGCAGGAGTTGCTTCAGGAGAATCATCGATCCAGGCTTTCTATTCATCCTAGTGTGTCGAAGATGTATCAGGATATGAAGAAGCTTTATTGGTGGAAGGGAATGAAGAAGGATATCTCTATCTTTGTTAGTCGGTGTGCGACTTGTCAGCAAGTCAAAGCCGATCACCAGAAGACCCCTGCTTTGTTGCAGCCCCTTGAGATTCCCAATTGGAAGTGGGAACAGTTTTCCATGGATTTCATCGATGGTTTATCAAGGACTCGGAGGGGTAATGAGAGTATCTGGGTTATTGTGGATAGACTGACCAAGTCCGCTCATTTTATTCCGGTCAAGTCTACTCATTCTGCTTCTAGCTTATCTGAGATCTACATGAGAGAGATTGTTCGTCTCCATGGTGTTCCTTTCAGTATTGTTTGTGATCGTGACCCTATCTTTACCAGTCAGTTCTGGAAAGCTTTTCAGGAATCTCTGGGTACTCGTTTGAATCTGAGCATTACTTACCATCCACGGACCAATGGTCAAACAGAAAGAGTGAATCAGATTCTCGAGGATCTTCTTCATGCTTGTGTGCTTGATTATGGAGGATCTTGGGAAGATTATCTTCATCCTGCCGAATTAACCTACAATAATAGCTATCAAGTATAATCTTATCTTCTGTTTTTCAGTCTATTCTTAATCCTTTTATCTATCTCATTCCATATTTGCATTCAGACCAGTCTCAAAATATCTCTGTTTGCTGCTCTATATGGACTACCTTGTAGATCCCCATCTTGCTGGATTGAAACCGGTAATCGTTTGGTTCTTGTTCCTGATGTGATTTTGGAAGCTTTTGAGAAAGGTGAAGAGATTAAGAAGAGGTTGAGAGCCGCTTAGGATAGGCAGAAGAAATATGCCGATAGGCATAGGAGGAATTTGGAATTTGCTATTGGTGATAAGGTGTTTCTTAAGGTTTCTCTCTTGAGGAATGTCATTCGCTTTGGTCGTAGAGGGAAGCTTTCTCCTAGGTTCATTGGTCCTTTCCGCATTGTGGAAAGTGTTGGTTCTTTAGCTTATCGTCTACCCGAGAAACTTTCTGGAGTGCATGATGTATTCCATGTCTCGCATCTTCGCCGTCATCTTCATGACCCAT
This sequence comes from Allium cepa, assembly GCA_030765085.1. Lineage (NCBI taxonomy): Eukaryota > Viridiplantae > Streptophyta > Magnoliopsida > Asparagales > Amaryllidaceae > Allium > Allium cepa. The sequence goes on from CM060946.1 coordinate 180,175,164, forward strand.
TTCTTATTGTCCAGTCTTCTGTTCTTGATAGTTTGAATATTGAGCCTAATCTGACTGTTGAGAGGAAGCCACTTCGTATTGTCGGCAGAGGTACGAAGCAGCTCAAAAGGAAGTCTGTTAATCTGGTCAAAGTATAGTGGAGTACCGAGGATCGAGATTGTACCTGGGAAACGGAGGAGAGCATTCGTGCTTCGAATCCGAAATTGTTCGTTTCAGGTACTATTTTGTTTTTCTATCTTATTTCTCTTTATTTTCCTTGCCCGTTCTTTTCGAGGACGAAAAGATTTGAGTGAGGGAGAGTGTAACAACTCTAGATTTTTGAATATAATTTAAATTTGACTTTATTTTTGTTTGAAATTATTTAATTTTTTTTTTATTTGTAAGATTTCATTTATAAATATTTTTAAAGTGATAATAATTTTTTTTCAAAATTTATTGCATTTAATCTATTTTTAAAGGCTAGTTTCTATCTTTCTGCTATTTTTTTCATTTAAATTTTATTTAATTAAAATTTATTATTTATTTTTGCGAATGCATTTTTATTTTATGTTCTTATCTTTATTTATAAATATTTTTCATGTACATAAAAATTTTCCAAAGTTTTTTCATTTATTTTCAAAATTTTCTAGACTAGTTTTCATTTTCTATGCTATTTTTTTAATTTAATCATATATAATTAATATTTATTTATTTATATTTTGTTTATTTATTATATTTTCATATTTTAACTGAATTATTATATATATTTCAGTTATTTAAAATTATAAAAAGAAATTAGAGAAATGTGAAAGGTTTTGTGACTTTTTATTTCTTAAGGCTCTTTGTATTCTCACATTTTCAACTCCAACCATCACTTTTCACTCAATTAGCTGCCTTAACTCATTCCTCAGCCGACCTATCTCATTTTCACTTTCACGTAAACATTTCTCCTTTTCATTTCTGAAGAAAAAAATTCGGCCATTGCTATGGAAAAATATTTGGTAATCTTCCTTTTTTCTTTTCATTTTATGCTAGTTTTATATTTGATTTTGCACTTGTTTTTCTTCTTTTAGGTTCGGCCCTTGCCACTCCTTCAGCCTTGCCGCTTCCATCGCCACTAGAATCCATCACCACCACTTCCTCCTCACTGGCCATCCCTTGCCGAGCCACCCTTGGTGGTAGATCCATCACCAAATACTCCAAACTCCTCTTGAATGACCTAGCCGAGTACATATATGCTTTCACCACCTTCATCACCCCCTTAGCCGCCACCTACACCACCGCCACCTTCAGCCGACCTGAAACCCTCTGCCACGTCATCCTCTTGACCCCACCAGAGATGGCCGTGCCCCCTGTGCTTTGGCCGAGCCTTGATTTGCTTGAAAACCATGTGATGTTGTTTGTTAGTGTTGTTTCACATGCACCATACTTTTGCCCATCATCATACATGTTTGGCTGACCCAATTGAACCTACAACCAGATCAAAACCAATCCTTAGCCATGTATTCCACCCTATAGCCGAGCCTTGTGCAAACATTTTGGCTATGTTTTACGAAGTTAATTCTAGCGTTGTTTAATCGTATTTTTGAGTTGAAAGCTTATATTTGTTATATTATTTTGTTTGAATTATATTCAAGGAAACTAACCTTTGGCTTTCCCACCCGAATCTTTGTCGTGCTTTCGTGCCTCTGAAGATTGTTGTTTGTGTGTTTCAGTTGTCGTCTCCAGCTATACCAGTGAGTTTTTTCTCATCAGACAGTTTATACCTATATAACTAGTAAATCGACCACTTGTGACTCTGTAAAATGCATCACCATATTATAATTGCTATGCTATGATTATATGATGTTCACCCATGCTTAAACACCTGTTATATCATATGTTACTGTTATATTATGCTGTTCTGTTATTTATATCAGTTTATCACATTGCAAGTTCCCTTTAGATTAGAATCACTATGGGTTGAAATGATACATAACCGAACGGACTTTAGAATAGGGGAAAATCGTTATGGGCTGAAATGATAGGCCTGAACTATTTTCAAATTATTTCATTTACTTGGGACTGCGAGTTTGAAATGATAAAACCCGGGTTTTCTTTGTAAATTACGGGTTGAAATGATATACTACCCATATCACTTTACCTAGTGTAGAAAATTATATACAGACCCGTAGTTAAAATATGTTTTTCTAAAAAATTTAAAATATTTTAGAAATGTAAATATTATAATATTTTGATTTAAACTTAATTTAAAATGATTTTGTAAAGTATTATTGATTTTTCTGAAAATTTATAAGTGAAATAAATTATGGAAAGGTTAGAAAATTTGAAATGTAAGTCATTTTAGAAACTTTAATTTGGTGATAACTGGAAGTCAAATTAAATACGAAAATATGATAAATTTATGATAATTTGAATTAAAATGAATTTAAAATGATTTTATAATATATTAATGATTTTGAATAAAGTTAAAATGTGAAATGAATGAATATTTGAGTTGAAATTGAAAATATAACTTAAATTGAAATTTATGAATTTTGGTTTAAAAGTGAATTTTATAAGTAAATAAAAATGAAATTAAGTTATATTTGAAAATTTAAACTTAAGTGTTAAGTTAAAATTTAATTTAATGAATTTAAAATTGAATGTTGAAATTTAATAAGTGAATTATTATTAAATATTGATTTTTGAATGGAAATTTAACTTGATAAAATCATGAATTTAAGGAAAATTAAATAATGGTTATAAATGTGAAAATGTGTGATTTTATAAGTTTAAAATGATCTAAATAAAATTTAATTGTTTGTGAAATTATATTGAATATGTGAAGTTAAACTGTATTTTTGAAATGCTATTATTTCTAATGTAAATGATAATACAACATTTGTAAATGCTGTAGTTGATATAAATGAACCAAATGGATAAATTTAATTAAAGGCTATTATAGCATTTTGTAAGTGCTATAATTGTTGAAGTTAACTAAGTTTTATTTGAAACTAATGTAACTTTATTTCAACACTTTAAAATGCCGTCTTTTGTTAAATTGAACTGTTTTGAATGTGACTTTTTCGTAGCATTTTCTAAATGATGCGAAATGTGAATTTTCACTGCTTTGATAAATTTAAGCGAATGAATGAACTTTGAAAAGTTTATAATTTTGAAATTTTAATAATTTAATTATTAAATGCAATGACTTCATTTTAATGATTTAAATGAAGTAATATGAACTATTTTTGCAATGTGAATTGAAATGGTATTTTAAATTGAATAAAAATGAATATGGTTTTGAAATGAAATGATAAGTTTGATATTTTGAAATGATTTGAAAGGATTTTAAATTTGTTAAATGATATTTGATTTTTTGAAATATAAATACCATTTTAAAAATTATAACTACGGGTTATAATAAAGATTGGTGGTTAAAGAGACCAGGATCGGATATGGACATACTCTCCGTCGATACCAAAAAACCACTTTAACAACTGTGTACGTGGTGGAGATTGCAGAATGAAGGATGATGATGACATTTCTAAGGTACATTACGTGGACCTAACTCCCGTGTGTTAGCTTAAGGTGGCTAAAACATGAGCGATCTCGGGCCAAAGGAGGTAGCACCTCTGGCTGGACACACTTCTTCGATACCATTCTACTACTATTGTGATCGATTGGGTGCACCCCTTGATTTTGGAGTGTTGTTCGGGATGGACGTATGGAGCTCCTGCGTTACCACCAGCCCGTATGTGTAATTGGTATATCTACCATGGCATTGCCTTGTGTGCCGTGTCACCTACCATACCGAGCCTTTACTACGACCTTGTTTTACTTCCGTAGCCCATGGAGTATTTAGGGTAATCTTCCGATCTGGAGATATGCTGATAGTGGATGAACTACTAAGACTATTATGTGTGAAGGGTGATATGGGTAGCCCGGAACGCTATTTAAAAGTATGTTTATTTTACTGTAGACATTATTATAATAGCACAATATTACTATATAGTAAATAGTTTGACGGATCCTTAGAGGATGGGCGGTCCCAGACATCCTTTAAGTTACTTGTTATTTATTACAGTCCACTTGAGTTGGTTTACATTATATAAGTATATACTGTCTTGACTCGATTGTTTTGTGTTTTTCTTTACACTCGGGTCAGTGTGGGTATTCACAGCTTTGGATTCTCTTCCTGGAGCTGGTCTTTGCTAGAGTTTCTGACCATCTACATTTATATCTATTTCTGTTTCAGCTGTTCTAGTTTATCTCATGTATTAGTGAACTTCTATGTATTTGGAGTTTCTATTATGTTGTTTCAGACTGTATTATGTATTTGGTTTGAGACTCTGTTATAGTAGCTTCATGAACTACTATTATTTTTTATATTCCACTGCGAGTTATTCTGATTATTCCGTGTCTGTGATTCTGTGTATTTGATTTCATTTGCTCCAAATTTATTTACAATCTGTTATTTCGCATCATTCAAGTCCGACATGTGTGGATTATTGTCGATTTGAATGGTACGAAATGGCGGGTCGTCACATCATCGGTGCTACATGTCATGAGCGGTTTACAAAGGACCTGTACGTCTTGATGGATCAAACTACTTCTGCTTCAAATGTAATAAGATGGTGGACAGTCCGCTCAATAGGTAGCTATATCTTTATCTTAAACCAATTGTCACAGGCTTATATTTTTATGACTTATTCGTGCATAGGTGTCATGTCAACATTGACGTTCTTGATAGTACTACATCAACTACTATGACTGCTTTTGACAAAGAGGCAGAGGACTTGTTGGTGTCGACGTGGATGGAATGATCAATATCTCAAAGATGGTTAGACCTATTTATCATATAACAGTTTACACAACTACTCATAATAAAATGTTACTTTTTGGTCTATGATAACTATCGACATGTTCTGCTGTCTGATTCAGGAAAATTACGAAATGAAGGTGCAAAACAGTTTCCAAAAGGTGGTGGTACTCAATGTTGTTTTTGTGTTTAGGCCAAACAACTATGCAATGAATAACGAAGAAATTATGAAGTATAGGATATCGCAGCAGTATATTATAATGACTGTATCAAGTATGTAGGGCCTGGGCCAAGTATTCAGTCCAATATCACATTATCAAAATATATGTAAACAATATAAAAAGCAGTCCGTAGCCTTGTATTCAGTATTGATTGAGAAAATAATAACAAGCATATCTTTTGTCTTTCTGAATCAGTTTTCTTATATGGTATCAGAGCTAAAAACTGTCAAACAACAAGAAGCAGTTACCGGTCACCAGCAAAATCTCATCAGAGAACATTGATTGGCCTCATCATCGAACCATCCAAAGGTGATGTCAGAGCTGCCTTATCATCCACCACCATGTTGTTCTCAGTTATAGGCATTCTCATCATTTGAGAGTGTAGTATCATCTCCTTCTTGGGTTCTTTAATCAAGAACCTCTAAAAGCAGTGCCACGCCAAGAGTCTTGCTTCAAGATTCACAAGTTCGGCTGCACCACAATAGTCCTGACATGAAGAATCTCAACATCACTTTCAGACACTCCACCATGGCAGAAAATGATGATGTCTCATCAACTGCATCAAGTGGAATCAAGAATCAGGAAGGGTCAAGGCCAGACAATCAAGAAACATCAACCATAGAAATAAATTCCTGCAATATCATCAAACCGAAGAATAATTTAGTGACCACTGCACTTGACGAAAACAATTTCATATTGTGGAAACATCAATTTGAAACCAGCATTAGAGGCTATAGTTTAGAAAATTACCTATACGGAACTACAGAAAGTCCAGCAAGAATGGTGGCTAACAGCAAAGGTCACAGAATCATCAATAAAGAATTCATTAGTTACCAAAGACAAGACAGTATGTTAGCCGCATGACTAATATCATCAATCAGTCCACCTCTGCTCACTCAACTTGTTGGTTGCAAGACATCATATGAGATATAAACTGCAATACAACAAATATTCAATACACAATCAGCTGCAAGAATCATGTTCTACAAGAGACAATTGCAAAACTTAAGGAAACAATGTAGGAATATCTAACAAAGATAAAATCATATTGTGATCTTCTTGATACTGCAGGACACAAAGTGTCAGAAACAGAGCAAATTCTTTCTATACTGAATGGTATAGATACAGAATATGAATCAGTTGTTGCAATTATCTCATCATAACAGAATCTACCCAATATGCAATATGTTCACTCAATTCTGTTATCACATGAAGGAAGAGTAGAACAGAGAAAGGAAAAAGAACTGTCAATCAACTATGCAGCAAGTTCAAAAAATAAGGCACAGGAAAATCAAAATATCAGACAAAACTCATACAATTAGAGAGGTGGTGGCAGTCAGAGAGGGAGAGGAAGAGGAAGGAATAATAAATGGAATAATAATATAGCAAAATGTCAAATTTGCGAAAAGCCTGGACATACAACAAGACAATGCTATTTCAAACTCAATACTGAATACTATCCAAGTCATCAAAAAAATGGTGAATCAAGTCCAAATATGACACACATCAATCAAAGATCAAACAATCTATCAGAAGATGCAAGAATACAATAGTCAAATTCAAAAAGACTCACCAGAACAGAGAACATAACAATTGAGGATTGGTATCCAGACTTAAGTGTCGTTCTTAAGTAATTAACCTTTAATTTAATTAATTAATTATCTTTAATTGGTTAGACTAATTAATTAACCTAAAATTAATTACATTAATTTGTTAACCAATTAATAGATCATTTAATCCCTAATTAATTCATTAACCATCCACTAATTACTTCATCAAGTAATTATTCTTAATTAATGTAATTAGTGGATGGTTAATGAACTAATTAGGCATTAAATGATCTATTAATTGGTTAATTAATTAATGTAATTAATTTTAGGTTAATTAATTAGTCTAATTAATTAAGGATAATTAATTAATAAATTAAATTAAAGGTTAATTACTTAAGAATAATTACTTTCATTAAGTAATTATCTTAAATTAATCATTCATTAATTACTTGATTAATTAAACTTGGATTATTAATCAATTTTATCTTAATTACTTTTATCACCAACCACCTCACAAGTAATCTTCAAAACCTCAATCTTGGCAACAAAGAATACATAAGTATGCATACCATACATACGGGTAATGGTGAAGCTATAAACATCACACATGTTGGAACTAGCAACATCAAAGGTAAAAGATATCTTTACCTTAATAATGTACTAAGCGTTCCCAAAATTAAGAAAAATTTAATGAGTGCATCTCTGTTTGCTAATGACAACAATGTGTATTTTGAGTTTCGTCCAAAATTTTGTGTTGTTAAAGACTTACTGAATCAAGAAACATTACTACATGGTGAACTGGACAAAGGTCTATACAAGTTCAACTTTGGAAATACAGGAAATGAAAAAAATAGAAATATGTGGTGCAACAGTTCTGTGTCAAATGTTAAGAAAGACAAAGAAACTTTTGATTTGTAGCATTGTAAACTTGGACATCCTAGTGTAAATGTTGTAAAACAAGTACTTAGTAATAATAATATTGCTTTTGATGTATCTGTACCATATATATATACCTACTGTCAATTAGGCAAAAGCCATAAGTTACCATTTACAGATTCCAATACAGCAGTCAGTAAACCACTTGAACTGGTGGCAACAGGTCTATGGGGACCTGCACCAGTAAGTTCTGACTATGGATACATGTATTACATATCTTTTGTTGATGCCTATTCTAGATATACATGGATATATTTTTTGAAGTCAAAAGCAGATACAAGCAAGATTGTAGCACAGTTTATAACACAGGCTGAAAAACAAACAAACAATGAGTTCAAAATAATACAGACTGACGGAGGTAGTGAATATAAACCACTGAAGGAATATTATCAAAAAAGGGGAATTGTTCAAAGATCAACCTTCCCACATACTTCAGAACAAAGTGAGCTTGTTCAAAGAAAATATAGACACATAGTAGAGACATGGCTGACACTGCTAGCTCAAGCCTCTATGCCAATAAAATTCTGGCCAGATGCATTCAACACTGCAGTCTATTTGATTAATAGACTACCTACCAAAGTACTCAAACATCTAAATTCCATTGAAGTATTATTTGGGATTAAACCAGACTATCAAAGTCTGAAGACATTTGGATGCCTATGCTTCCCATGTCTCAGATCATACAATAATCATAAACTAAGCCTAAGATCCACCCCTTATACATTTCTTAGTTACGGAAATAATCAAAAGGGATATAGATGCTTCATTAATGATGGTAGGATATTATTTTCAAGACATGTTGTATTTAATGAAGGAACATTTTCTTTTGCAGATAAAAATATCAGAACCATAAAGAAAGTGTATGACAAAGGCAGTGCATCACTGCCATCAATACCTATTGTGTCAGACTGGAGTATCAGTGCAACTGAAGAAGGCATGCAAAGAAACAAAGAATCACAACTCACTCTATCCAGAGAAGTCATTGGATCAGGTAATGATTTTGAAATGATCTCAAGTCCTCCTCCTAGTAACACAGGCCTGAACAATGGTATAAACTTAGTGAAAGAGTAGTCACCTTCCAAATCTCAACACACAGATGATAACATCAGTGCACATGAGCCTCAACCTGCAAGAACAGGACATCATATGACAACAAGGTCCAATGTGGTATATATAAGCCAAAAATGTACAATGCACAATTAAATCAGACAGAACCAAGCAACTATAAAGATGCAGTTATTGGAAACAAACAATGGATGAGGAATATAAAGTACTCATCAAAAACAAAACTTGGAGTCTCACAAGCAGAACTAAAGACAGCAATGTAGTTGGCTGCAAATGGACATATAAGATTAAAAGAAATCCTGATGCAAGCATTTGCAAATACAAGGCAAGGCTTGTAGTTAAGGGTTATAATCAACAATATGGATTCGACTTTTAGGAGACATTTTTTTCTGTAGTTAAACCAACAACCATAAGAGTCATACTGACCATTGCACTATACAAGAAATGGAGAATCAGACAACTACATGTAAACAATGCATTCCTCAATGGAGACCTAAAAGAAGTTGTATTTATGGAACAACCAGAATGGTATGAAAAGGAGAACAACAACATACTTGTATGCAAGCTACACAAAGCCATCTACGGTTTTAAACAAGCTCCACGAGGATGGAAAGAAAAACTCAAAACAACACCGATGAAGCAAGATTTCACACCAACAAAATCAGACAATTCTCTCTATGTACAATGCAAGAATGACAATATTACATATATACTGATATATGTCGATGATATTATTATTACAGGAAGTAACAGCAAAATCATAAATCAGACAATAAAATATTTAGATCAAGTATTCTCCATCAAAGATCTGGGTGATTTAAGATACTTTCTAGTTATAGAAGTCATACATAGATCAAATGCAGAACCATTTCTATGCCAAAAAAAATACATTCTTGATATTCTAAAAAGAGCAAATATGGACAATGCTAATTCGTTGCCTACCCCTATGACCAGCAATCTTCGACTCTCAAAAGACAGAGGTGTAGCCATGGAAAATGAAAAACAATATAGAAGCATTGTGGGAGCATTGCAATATATTACGATAACCAGACCGGATAAAGCTACAATGTGAATACAGTATGTCAAAATATGCACAAACCTCTCAGTGAACACTGGATAGCAGTTAAACGAATTTTGAGATACCTGAAAGGAACTCTGAATCATGGTCTAACATTCAACATCACAAAACAACTAAGGATACAGACTTACTCAGATGCAGACTGTGCCTCTGACCCCGATGATCGAAGATCACATCAGGGTATTGCATTTACCTGGGCGACAATCCAATTTCCTGGAGCTCAAAGAAACAAGCCACTGTATCACGCTCTAGCTCAGAATCTGAGTACATATCCATAGCCAACACAGCAGCAGAGATCACATGGATAGAGTCATTACTGCAAGAGATCAAAATTGATCTCAAAAGCACACCGATTATTTGGTGCGAAAACCTCAGCTCTGTTTCCTTCAGTGCGAACCCTATTTTACATTCACGAACGAAGCACATCGAGATCGACCTTTACTTCGTTCGTGAGAAGGTTATAAGCAAGAGACTGGAAGTTAATCACATTCCAGCCTTTTATCAAAGAACGGGCATCCTCACAAAGCCATTATCTACGACAAATTTCACTACATTAAAGGAGGAGCTCAGAGTTAGAAGTGGCGGCGCAGAGGAAGATGAAGAAGGAAACCCTAGATCTAATTGATGAGGCGATATTGAAGTATAGGATATCGCAGCGGTATATCATAATGACTGTATCAAGTAAGTAGAGCCTGGGCCAAGTATTCATCCCAATATCACATTATCAGAGTATTTGTAAACAATATAAAAAGCAGTCTGTAGCCTTGTATTCAGTATTGATTGAGAAAATAATAACAAGCAAATCTTTTGCCTTTCTGAATTAGTTTTCTTATAAAAGATACATTCCTCACAGCTCGAAGAACAAGCAAGAGAAATGTGTGCTCTCAATTATCTTCCTCTATGGGTCAGGTAAAATCAAGGTTCGAGAACTCGGTTTCGGTTTTGGCCATTTGAAATTTTATTGGTTTCGGTCAATTCCGAAAGTTTCGGAAATTTCGGTTTCGGTCCTGATATCGATTTTTTTAATAATTTTTAATGTAAAAGTAACGATAAACGATGCAAATCATATATATACTGCATATTCTATGTTGAACATACTCAAGTTCGTATTTAAGTCTAATATTCAGGTCCATATTCAAGTTAACATGTTTAAGTCCTTGACAATTATTCAGCCCAAATATATTAAATTTCAAGTCTATGTCCATCTATTTACAAACACTTCTTCATTTGCATTTAAAAAAAATACCTCTAGAACATACATCAGGATAAAACCCTTATCACGCAAAAAAAAAAAAGACGAATAGAAAGGAAAAAAGCGAACTGAAAAAATGGCGAATGAAAAAAAAATTAGCGTCGAAAAAGTTTAACTCTCTACTATGCTCGAATTTGTCGAAGCTAATCGTTGGTGCTCGAAAATGATCAATAGCGCTCAGATTCGTTGAAGCTCGATTTGCTAAAGCTCAAATTTGTTTTTTGTTTCGATAGTGTTTTTCTTGTCGTTCCCCTCCTCTCCTTTCTCTGATTATAGTAAATCCGAACTTTTTGTTTTTTTGATTTTTTTACGTTCACGATAGCGAGACGGGATTTTGCCCTAATCTCGTCCTGCCACCGGTCGGAATCGATACGAGTTGGTCGGAATCTCGTGGTTCCCGCTGGAATCTTACACCTTGGGTAAAATATTGTTTGTTATAACCTAATCTGGTCGAACATTTAAATTAATAAAACGCCAAACCTCTTTTTTCGAACTTATCTCCAATTTATATGACATGCTTGAGAAAACTACTTTGACCAAGCAAAGTGCAACCATTGATAATGTTTCAACCCAAACAAGTGATAACCACTCTGAACGAGTCTAATTGCAAAGGAAAGAAAGTGGTAGGTTGATTTAGTACATTTCTAAGCATGTCTTCCAATTGATGTGCTGACACTGCTTACATAGTGATAAAAAAAATTTCGTGCTAACAGGTTACAGACGGTGTCATCAATGGGAATACTGATTGCCGCCTTCCTTTACCGGCTACAACAAAGGGTGGAAGAAGAGGGATTTTCATAGCTGTATGTCTTTTGTTACTGTTTGTGTTACTTTCTTTTCCTTATTAGGCAAATTAGTAGTATAATTATATTTATGCAGCTGTAGTCCTCTCTACTGTTCAAATCTCGATATATAACTCAATTTACAGCTACCTGTCCCTGTGACACTGTTAGTCTATGCTTTCTTAAACTGAACACTAAACATAGTACAGTATAGAATTATATAAAACAAAATAATGCTATTGTGTTTTCTTTTTAGGATGATGAAGAACTTGCCAATCAACCGGAACCAACACGTACCAAGGCAGTGGACAAGCGAAGAAGAAAATAAATCTGAATGGACTGCCATATTATGGAATGGATCGGCTACTTCACGAATTTTAATTACATTTTTTGTATTTAAGTGATTTGTTAGTTTGTTTTGTGTTTATTTTTCACAACATTCATGTACCTTTTGATATTCATTGTGTGGCATGTTATATATGTTGTGCTTACATGTGCAGTTTTATTTTATACATGAAGACTGGTTTTACAACCTTCTTTCTTCGATGGAAATGACTACTGCAATACATTCGTTTTTGCTGCACATGATTAAACTTAACTGTTAACTGAGTATATTATTTGTAGACGTAGAAAATTTGTGATCTTTTGACATGTTGATATTGGCCTAACTAATAAAAATGTTCCAGGAAGTTTCAATAGGTCAAATTTTTTATTATAGACATTTGGTAATAACTCCGTGCAAAGATGAACTAATACCTTTTACAATATTTACAAAATTATTTTCTTTTCATTTTTCGGGCACCACCTCTTTTGTTGAATTCCTGAGCTCAATTCCTACAATAGCTGATTACATCGTTGCATTGAAGAGTACATTTGCTTACTGAAATGGCCTAAGAATAAGTACAACTGTTTCTAAAGAAGTTGCAGAACAAGGCTTGCATGAAGATTTGTATGGTGAGTGCAATTAAATGATTTATAATTGGATGAAAGTGGTCAGTTTTGTTTGTAACATGTTTCTGTACTGGACCAAAGTTATTTTGGATGCACAGATTCCTTAATTTTTCTCCATAAATAATTGCGTTCATATTGTGTTTTGAAAAATGTTATCCGTCAAGATTGTAAATTTATCCAAGCAGCTCCATAAATTTTATATATCCACTTTTGTGTAAGAATAAAATAGGTATTTAACTTAGTTTTTGTTTTGTTTTTTAAACTGAAATAATTATTGCTACCATATGACTTTAGGGCATAAGATTATAAAACCCTCAAAAAGCCCTTTAATGCATTGCGCAAATGCATCCAATTTGCCTATCTCTCTATTACTTATATTGCAGAGGAGGAACCATGCGTTTATTGTCGCCATGTGTCACTTAATCACTAATATCAAATCATACCATCAAACCAAATAGTAATAAGTGGAGCGGTTAATCTAAGTTCTGGTATCCTATCAACATTACTTCTCTAAATCCCCTTTCCAAACCTAAAATCGTACCAAACAAATTTTATTTCCTCCCTAAATCGTCCATTCTCCCAACACATAAATTTCACTCAAAAACCAACGGTCTTCATTGTATAACCCAGAGACTTTCAATGTTCTTCATATGCTATTTTGCTGATGGATCCTAACATTTCCTGTGTTACGGGATAGTACGAATCTTCAAATATGGTAATTTTATCTATTCCTGTGATTTTAACATATATTTTTATTTAACATTAACATGTACCACCTTAAGTAATTCGTTCCTGCAATGCGGATGCAGATTGAAACCTTTCTTCACCTTGATAGTTCATAGGTTTGCCGAATATTCACTCTTCAGTCTATTCTCTCGACTGTGTTCTTATTTAATGTTTTCCATTTATTTTCACAATTTTGTACTTCGATGTTTGTTGTTACTTCCTATATCTGATTGTTCTTTGTTCTGTGACTATGGATATACTTTATATGTTGGGATGGTCTGAGATCTAATTTCACACGGCTGACCATAAATAATAGTAATGCTCTCTATTTAATTTCTATTACGTGATTTTCAAACAATTAGCCGATCACAACTGTATGACAAAATTTCATACCTAAAGAAAATTAACACAAGATGCAAAATGATATTCATAGCGTAGGTTGAATAGAGATGTTTATTGTTTAATGTAGGCCTGTTATACTGAAAAAATTGTTTGAAAAGACCAGTTGACTATACCATGAATCCATGGTTGCTTCCAATGACGGTAAATTTTTTATGGTTAGCAATATTATGACCGTTAATATAAGTAAAAAATATTTTGCTATATAATATGTTGAATAATTCATATTAGACTAGCTTCTTGAGATATTTTTTTAGTTTCTCCATTTTGAAACAATGAACATGATAACATATATGATAAATGCTCTTTTAATGTAACAATTACGTAAATCAAGTTCCTGAAATAAAAGAATATGACCTAATAAAGAGTTGGTAAAAAAGTTACCCAAAGTAATAGGTTATTCACATAATTTTTAGACATGCTTAATCTGACTAGGCTACCATTTAATTTTACTCTTTTGGATTGTAGTTACGTTTTCTGTTCACTACACTCTATAATTTTCTCTAAATTACATTTGATAGAGTTATAAGGACTGTGAGTAGTTGAACATGTGTTTCTATAGGCGGCCTATTAATATTGATGTGAAAATCAGGTTAAATGTTTTTCCTCCTCTTCATTCATTAATTTTATTTTGTTTTCTTTCCTAAATGTTTCAATATTTTCACATATAGCAATTATTTTGCACATGCAAAGATTGACCAGTTTTTTGGGTTCCTGCTACTTTATCATTTTAACTAATGCTCCTTTTGGATGGAACTTAATGTTTAATTTTATGACTAAGCCGCAATAATGACTTGGAAAGTGATGCAAATTTATAGGATATGGAGTAATATTTTTTTGTTTTATCTATATTTGTCTTATGGAAAGCTGAGGAACACATAGAGTTGAACTAACTGTTAACCATCCTAGGATTAATTTTATTAGCTATTCTATTGTTCGGTGATTAGAATCTCAATAGAATTGTTAGATCATGCTCCTCTCAATTATAGGTACTTTTTCTTCTAAATATAACTTTCTATTATATATTTTAAAATCATAAGAACTGAATGAATTTTATTGTAAGAATTCATTATGGTGAAACTGTAAGTCTCCGTGTGAAATCATAACAATTGTGTTTTGTTTGTGTTTGTATACACACACATTGTATATATGTACACACACACACATATAATGAGGATGCTTCATTTTGAAGCTTTTGAAATGGCGAAAATGCCCATTTTTGGAGATCTTCCAAATTATAGGTGTTTAGTTCTAGTCCGACGCAAATCAAAACTCACCGCAACATTATTTCGTAGGGACTGTTCTTTCTTCTCTTCCTGTAACAATATCCCATTTTTAAACTTAATAGAACTCAACCATCTCTTTCACTTTCATTGTGCAATAAAATTGGTTTTGAGGAAATATGATCTGCTTTCATTTTCTTACTCTCTCTCTCCTGCTATCACCAAAACATAAATTGTAGGCTTACTTTGCAAATTTACAATCTCTATTAGAAACACATCACCTCTTAATAGAGAAATCCCTTGAAAGGGTCAAAGGAATCAAGCCCAATTGTCCGTAATCTCATGTTAGTCGTAAGTTATCTCGCAATTTATAACAAAAACTACACCTCATTTCATCTTTATTGTAATTTTTGAAATTCTAAAATTGATCAGTTTTATAGACTATAAGGTTTAGATGTTTCATAAATACAAAGAGCACATCATAGATGTGTTTATTGTTTAATTTGAGAATTAAAATATTATATTAAACATCCTAATTATTACTTTTTAAATATATGTTAACTTTCATTACTATTGTTTTTGTTAGTACAAAAAAAGAAAGACAAAATGGCCTTAAATTTTATTCAGTGGAAAAGATAGATGGTTACAAGGGGTATATTTTCTACCACGGTGATAATTAGATTGTTGTTACTTTTTGATTGGAGCTTAAATTTTCATATTTTATATTGAATTAAAGATTAGATGCAAGGTGGATCAAAAAGTGTAAGAAGAGGCAAGGTGGTGCTGTATGCCATGATGGTTGGATTAGAAGGCGAACGTGGCGACATGAGTTGGTCAAAGGCTGAGATTTTCAGGAAACCGTCTAAGACATTGCAACGCTTAATAATGTAAGCTATTATCTTCAATTTTGTTGCTTAAAAAGTGTCCAGCGGGCACTGTTATTATGTTCCATATGTAAATGTGGATAATTTCTTGAAAAAGTTGCAGCACGTAAATTATTCCTTTTATAAATCGAAATGATATGTTCTACTCCTTATTTTGTGATTGCTCACAGAACCTACAAAGGGTAGGATGTAATTTTAAGCATGCATAATTAAACCTCAGATCCAACAAAGGCTTTTATTCCAGATTCTCTTTTTGATGGTATGAAATAAATTTTAGTAATCAAGGTTGAATGAGATTAAGTATTGTCTATTTTCAAAAGAGTTAACGGTAGCAGCTTTTAATTGTTCATAAACTATCACATATTGTACTTAATTAGACTGCTCTTTATGAGTACATTTCTGCATTGTATTGGCTAATGTGCTGAAGTAGAATCAATTCTTCATCTCATATCTATGATATAAATAATGCAATTTTGAACTATTTTTATTTATTAGAATTTAGAAAATTTGTAAGTTATGTCATATTTGTTTTTGTTCAGGCCACATAAACCAACGTCTGAGTTTGTAGTTGAGCATGCACATTTGAAAGCCCCACTGATCTTGCAAATATAAATTGCTCAATTTTCTTTATCACATTTTGGTGGATAACAGAAAATAATATCATAAATAAGTTTCTTAATCATGTTTATTTCATGCAATATATTGCAAAAAATAATATTTTTGTAAGTGGATACCTGGAATAGTTTAGATAATTAACTTAGTGAACATTTTTAAAATAGGAATTTTCAGTGGCGCCTCTATTTTTGATATCCATAAATCACTTATTAACAAGTATGCCATCTAATAGGAACTTGATTCCAAATTTCATAATTTATGTTAGTATTATGTTTACTGTGAACTGCTTTCTTGGTTTGACTAATTTGATAAAAAGTGATATGTTCGGTATCTGTGTTTGTAGAAGAAATGGGTACACAAAGCTTGCAATTTTTTTCTCAAGGTTAACGTATACAATCCATAACATCTCTTAAAGAAATATAATGAGGACATACTTGCCTATTACATTTATATGATATTTGATATCTTGATTTGGCCTTTATGCTATCATGAAAAGGACATTTCAATTTGGTTTTCATTAATATGGTTGTTGCATGTTGAAGAGCAAAAGGGATTCATGCACTATAATATTGATCTTTGTACTACAATTGTTTCTTTATCCGGTGTTTGTTTTGATATTAATTTGAGCTCATGCACTTCTTATTAAGCTCTATTTTATGGGATATGTGTTGAGAACTTTCTTTCCTAGCCCTACTCACTCTTTGAGGCCAAGGTGTTTTATCAGTTACCATGGCCTTACTATAGGTAAGGAAAAGGAATATGTTCTCTTGAGTAATACTTTTTAAGACTCCATTTAAGAATGAACTATTTTGTACTTACAAATAGTTTTTGTGTATGGATGAATAAGTTGGAAATGAAGTTAAAATTTAATCGCAGATGTAGAATTTTTTTTCCATAAAATAAGCATGTGTTTTCAATCCCTGAGATCACTGAGGATATGTAAGTGCACAAGTATATGTAAATTCTATGCTGTGCGTATGTACAATTTGACTAACCTAATAGGATCGTTTATATTGTATTATGGTACTATAATTTTTCCTTAAATATAACATCTTCCTAACCTTAAGTGTGTGAATTTCATCTGGTACTAACAAATTATAATGAATTTATCTCGTGCAGCTCACCTATTTACCAAGAACTGCTTAGTGATTAGATGGAGATTCAGAAGTTGGAATTCTGGTTCTTCCCAAGATGGTTTGCTCTCGGAATACAACATATGACGTAAATTAAATTTCAAATTTGATTTATATATAAGGTTAATAGTTGTGATATGGAATATCAGAGATGATATGACTCTTCTTATGCATTCAAAGTATCCAAAAATTATACAAGTACTTTGCTTATGCGTCAGTATGACTAATATAAAGGATGTACTCTTTATTTCATTTATATTGTGAAATATGAGAGGCAGTGTTAAATGGCTTTGTAATAACTGACTTCGAATTTCATTTACCTATTTCTGCATGCTTATTTACGCATATATTTCGTTTTGAAACTAGAAGTTATTGATTTTTTCATGATAAGTACTATTTTATTTATGGCCCATTAAGTTCTAAGGATTATTTCATCTTCTATAAGTTGTTGGTAAACGTACAATTTATTAATTAGTAATTAATAATCCAATTTAACTACTTGCAAATAGATCAAAGATTGTGGGTCATAGTTAAAGTATTTAGTCAACAAAAAGGGCGCACTATTTAGAATAATAAGTATAATTATTGAATTTTGATTACTTTTTAATTTGTTTGGATTTATTGCCATTATCATGTATAATAGATATTAAGTACATAAATAAGGACGACTAATAAGGTTGTCGATGATTCTTCGAAAATTCCGAAATCGGTCCGTGTCCGTATTCGAAAAATGGGTAAATATCTGATATCCGAAAAAGGGGTATGGATGATAATACAAAGGCATCAGCATTCGAAAATATTATTTTGGTTTTTGTAAAGATTATAGCTTATATTATATGTATTTTAATAAGATGAATGATATGTATTTATTATCTTATTAAAGTAGTATTTTATGTTACTTTCATTTAATGCATATTGATCGTTTAATTTATTATTATTATTATTATTATTATTATTATTATCATGTTTATTAATTTTACTTTTACGATTGATGTGGATATCAGATATCCAAAATTGATTTCAAATGTGAATGCAGCTATCCTTAGAATGCATCTGAATATATATGCTGTCAGGCTTAACTACCGACGCACTTAAATACCTATATATAATCAATATCTGTGCCTTTTTATAGGAAGTGCTTCGTGATAGTATTCCTTTTAAGTGACAGAAAATAAAGGTAATTTTATACCATTCATTATGAAATCTGTTTATCATGGTTGACGGACTAATTTTGACTTTTTAATATTAACGCAACAATTGTGAATAGTAAATATTTCTACTTCATTTCTTTTACATGTAACCTTACTAGCTTAGAAAAGTTTAGGATCCATTTAGTTTGATTTTTGATTCTTAAGTTCTTTTAAATATGTATTACAAAAGGTATGGAAAAAAACAAGGAGAATGAAAAAATTCTAGCCACTATAAATAAGGTTTCAAATGCAAAAAACTGAATGTTGCACATAGATTAACTATTAAACCTACTAAATTATAGTCATATAACTGATAAAATCTACAGTGGAAACTCAACTAATAAAAACGACAACTCTACCTAAAATAAAATATGCTATGACTTCTTCATGTATTGAAAACTCAATGTTGGTGATAGATTAAAGTACTATGTCTGATACATGAAACTTTATATTTTTAATATTAAACTTCTCTATTTTTAAAATTTATATACATAATAACCTTGTATGCAAATATAATTACTGACATTGCCCGTACGAGTATCACGGGCCACATAATAGTTATTAATTGTATGAAAAGCCACAGTCAACTAACCTGATCACCTTTAATACTCTCCGAACATAATGGGGGCACTGCATCAATGAGTGGTTGGTAATTTGAAGAGGTACTTATATCTCTCTATTATGAATTCAATTTAAAAGCGGGTTTCCAAGCATTTTCTCTTTTGTAATCTTAGGATAATTACACTCTACACTGTGTTACCTCTATATTCCCTTGAATGGATGCAAAATAGCATGTTTACTAAATATTTTATTATTGACCGAAACAATAGTACATATTTTATTTGACCCATTGTCATTAGAATCATCTGATTATTCCCTAAATTCCATATGTGTGTATAATATATTTATATGCACGTATGTGTGTCTTCATTATATATCAGTAATAATACATGTGTGTTTTGTACTTCTTTAGTTCAACTCGACTGTATATTGTGACCCTCCCTAATATTGCCTCTTCATTCACGAATGCTGAAATTGAGAGTTGAAGTATATCACAATGAAGATGATTGCTCAATCAGTAGTGTAATATGTATTATTCCAATATGTGGTTAAGAAAAATCATGAACAAGTTGCAACCAATGTTGGGGACGAGGGTGGTTATGCTTAAATATTTAGGTATATGCATCTCTCGGTTATTTTTTCCTCTATTGTCTTGTATTGATATATACTAGCTCATATTAAACTATGTTTATGTCTTTGGATTCTAGCATTATGCATTTTTATCTCATATAACAACAAAATTAATCTATGTTTTAACTCAAATACGGACGGTGTTCCAGAATAATACTATATTATTTGTATCTTTTCAAAGTCGTTGTATTCATGATCCTAAGAGGCTACTTATGATTTTAAATTCAGTAAGTTTCCCACCACTTAATATTATATTTACGTATCGTTCATATCTTAGATTTCTCACGCACAATATTGCCTGCAACAAAAGTTTCATTTGTAACCGTGAATACAATATTTATTATCCCAGCATAATACCATATAATAGATTCAATCTAGGATATTAAAACAAATCTACTTTCCCATGCACAAACTAATACCTTGAGAATTAACAATCATCATAGAGTATACTAGTGCATTTTTATATATTATCCATGCACGACCAATAGCCATTATAAGAGTAGGATGTAAAACTGTGCAGACACATACAAATACCACACAAAACTAATGTTTACATATAATAGTTAGAAGACGAAGTATCTAGAAAGTTGTATAACATAAAAAGAGGATAGGAGTTGCTCTTGTGTA
The DNA here is from genome assembly GCA_030765085.1 of Allium cepa. Taxonomy (NCBI): domain Eukaryota; kingdom Viridiplantae; phylum Streptophyta; class Magnoliopsida; order Asparagales; family Amaryllidaceae; genus Allium; species Allium cepa. Next base: position 180,195,770 of record CM060946.1, read on the forward strand.
TGGGTTGTGTAACAAGCCCAATAACAATTTATTATTTTATTTATGTACGCTGCTATATAAAAGCAGTACGATACTCTCCGTTACATTATGTATTTGCTGAATCAGAAATAAAAACTTCATTATACAAAAGAAAATTTCATCATTTCTATTTTGGTACCAGAGCAAAAAAGACCGTCAAAAGATGGCAATCACTTACTGATCATCTCACTCATCAGAGAATTAGATTAAGATTATCATTGAGCCGTCCAAGAAGGGGAGTCAGAGAATTTTCATCATTCTACTCCTTCAGTTGCTCTCAGTAAATCCAAGTCTCATCATTTTAGAGGTACATCTTTAACCCAACTCATTCTTCTTGATCATCATAAAGAATCACTCTCAAAGTGCCATGCCAAGAAAATTGCATCAAGATTAGCAATTCTGGCTGCACGTTGAAAGATCTGTATCAAGATTTGCATCAACGTACTCTGATAATTCGTCATGGCTAGAGATGATGATGTATTATCTACAACATCAAGTGGATTCAGGAATCAAGAACCATCAGTTCCTGAAAACAATTCCTGCACCATTATCAAACCAAAAAATCACTTAGTTACTGCCCCATTAGATGAGAATAACTTTGTATTATGAAATATCAAGTTGAAACTAGCATAAAAGGCTATGAGTTAGAAGAATTCCTGTATGAAACAGTAACCACTTCTGCAAGAATAATCACTGACAGTAAAGGAGAGAGAGTTATCAACAAAGAATTTGTTAATCATCAAAGGCAGGATAGTCTACTTGCAGCCTAGTTATTGTCATCAATCAGTTCTGGACTGTTGTAACAGATTGTTGGATGCAAGACATCATATCAAATATAGTCTATAATACAACAGATATTCAATACACAGTCAGTAGCTAGAATTATGCATTACAAGGGACAAATATATAATTTAAGAAAAGAAAACATGTCAATGAGGGAGTATCTGACTGTGATCTTCTTGACACTGCTTATCATACAGTGTCAGAAAATAGCAGATTCTTACAATATTGAATGAGTTAGACATAGAATATGAATCAGTTGTGGCTATCATTTCCTCACAACAAAACCTACCTAGTATGCAGTATGTTCACTCGACCTTATTATCACATGAAGGAAGAGTTGAACAAAGAAAGGAAAGCAACACCGTAAATCCATAGCAAGTCAATTCATCATAGCACAGTCCCTGCCATGTCTGCTGCGCCCATCCTTCCCCTTTCTTCTTCTTCCTTACCTTCCCTTCTTCTCCCGTCCTCTTCGTTCGGTCCTACCCATGCTTCTCCTTCCTCCGCCTCTCTACCTCTTGGTCCTGGCGCCCTCCCAGCTTGCTCTCCTCATGTCATTCATCCTCCTTTTGATCCTTCCATCCCAGCTATCCCCCCTGATCCCCCTCCTTTTGCGTGTGTCCTCCTTTTCCTCCTCTTTTAACCCTTCTCCGACTTTCTTTGGTTATAACATCAATCATGAACACATGTTAGCAAACCCTGCTGCTCTGCCTTTGTCCAAACCTTGGTCTGCTTTGTTCATCTCTCTGCCTCATAATGCGAGTTCTTACTCCCTTAGACACTTTGACCTGACCTACGATGGTGAAGCCCAGGTTCCCTCGAAAGAAGTGGTCGATGAAGGTATAAACTTTTGGAATGAATATTTGGTTGGTTTTTCCTTCGTGATAAGGTGAATTTTATGGTTGTTTTAACTAGTTTAAAGAAACAGTGGAGATTGAAAGGAATTCATAGTTAAATCTGATGGTGCGAATTTTTTCTTTAAGTTTTCATGTGAGGAAGATGGAATAAAAATCCTTCATGCTGACTCTGTTTTTATCAAAGGGAAAATGTTTGTGATTACACAGTGGAAGCCGGCTTTCGGTGAAGTTCAAGCTCAAGTTAAAAGTGTCCCCATTTGGGTTCAATTCTACAACAACCCTCACATAACTTGGACGCTTTTGGGTATCAACTGGCTTGCTTGTCATATTAGTAAGCTTGCTTGCTTCAATGAAGCTACAGAAAAACAACAGAGGTTGGAATATTCCAAGTGTCTTATAGAGATTTCTACGGATAAAGAACTACCAAACTATATTAATGTGGGGGAAGGAATCTGTCATCGAGTTCACGTGGAATATGCTTAGAGGCCTTTAATATATTCCCACTGTCATGTGTTTTGACATGAAAAAGAAAATTGTATTAGGTATCAGGAGCAGAATGAGAAATTAATTATAATAGAAGAAGTCAATGCAAAGCAGATTAAAGTAGTACAATCTCCTGATGTTGTGTTAGTAAACCAATTTGTACAATATAAAAAGCATGGTCGATCCAGAGTGTGGAGGAGGAAGGCGCCAAATCAAGATAATAAGAATCATCAATTGAATAAAGATCGAACACTTGTTGTAGAGGAGAATATGCGATCAACCGTAGAGAATGAAAGGGAAGGTATCTTGTTGTCAAAGGAAACACTTGCAGATCCTTTTCAGAATGATAATAATTTTTTTCAGTATCGCAAGACTTAGAGGCGGGAGAGATTGAAATAATTGTAGCTAACAAGGAAAGTGTTAATAAAATAGTTGAGGTTGTCAGTGCTAAGACAATAGTGCAAGCAAAAGAACCGATTGCAGCTGAGGGTAGTGCATATAAGGATACGTGCACACAATTGACATCTTGGGCATGCTTGTAACCCAATACTCAAACAAATTTTGTAACTCAGAAAGTTTTGTATGCAACTTCTTCTCCCACAGTCCTAAATATAAATATACAACCCAAGGAACATGTAATTATGTCAACCAGCGAAGATCCCATCCCACTTCGGTCCACACTTCGAGCCATCCCATCTGTGATGTCTGATCATTCTTCTTCACTACCAGTTTCCTCACTTACAAAAGTAATATCCAATGAACATGTGTCAAACAAGGAAGTTCCCTTCCCCCTTCGGTCCACGCTTTGAGCCTCCCCCACCGTGCAGTCTGTCCCTTCTTCCTCGCTTCCAGTTTCACCATATATCAATCTCAAAATACCTGACTACATTACCATCTTCTCTCCCGATCCCCTTAACCCCCTTACTAAAACTCCTATAGTAGATCATTCCCCTTCTTTTAACAAGCACACCAAGATAAGCAAAAGCAAGAATCAAAACAAAAGGAGGAAATCTAGAAATATATCTTCTGATGAAGAGAACATGAATTCTTGTGAGGAATTTTCAAATGAGTTAGCGCAGCCATGCAAAGCTATCTAGAATGAGAAAAAAGAAAAAAAAATCAAGTACTGCAAGAATCACCAGGCATTCTGCTATAAAATCTATGACCTCTTTATGATGCACGACATAGGTTATTGGAATGTCAGGTGTGCGCATCTTGATTCAAAAATCCATGAAATCAAGCACCTCATCAAAAGAAATAATCTCAGTCTAATAACTATTTTTGAAACTAAACTCAATGAAGATCTCACCATGGCTACCGCCAAACTAATTAGTCCTTATTGGTCTCAAGTGAACAATCTTTCTCATGCCCCTTATGGTCGTATCTTGATTCTCTAGAATCCCGCTGTAACTCATCTCCCTTCCAATACCTCCCATTGATATCTTTCCTTCCCTCCATAATACATTAAATCCTTGGATTTTTTATGGTGATTATAACTGTATGCAATCCTACTCTGAAAAACAAGGTGGTCTCCCTTTGCATTATAGAGATATTTAGCCTCTAAATCAATCCATTCTCCAATCAAATTTAGACATGATTCCCTCCTCTGATGCTTACTTCACTTGGAACAACATAAGTAGATCTGGCTTCGGAATTTTTTGCAAGCTTGACTGAGCTTATTTCAATCCTTTTTCCTTCTCCCTATGGCCTAGCCTTATTGCAAAATTCCTACCTCCTAACATTTCTGATCATAGCCCAATCATCCTATCTTGGTGCATGGAAAAGAGTAAAGACCCCTCAAATTTTAATTTTTTTAATATATGGATTGACCATATTGATTATTTTCCTTTGTTGCAGGGTGTTTGGAGTACTGCCATTTTTGGTACTCCTATGTACATTTTCCAATCTAAACTAAAATTGGTTAAAATTGCTCTCAAAGACTGGTCTAGAAGCAAGTATGGCTTGAGTATATCAGAAATTACAACTTTTAGAGAAAAACTTTAGAATATCCAGATTTTAATGCAGGCTAATCCCAATGACAAAAATATCTCTGATGAGGAACTTCTTCTCAAAGATAAATTGACTTATACTATAAATAAGGAGACTGCTATGGCTAGGAAGAAGTCCAGAGAACAATGGGAATTACATGGTGATAGAAATTCAAAGTTTTTCCATTCTTCTCTCCAACTAAAACAAGCTAAGAAGATAATCCCAATACAAGACCACGCTGGAATAGTTCACGGCACCTCGGAGAAAGTAAATGATGCTTTTCTCAGTTATTACTCTTCTTTATTGACTTTATCTGATGTTGAGTAGATTGATATACATCTTCTATCTAACATTCCCACCCCTACCGTATCTCATCGACATGCTGCTGATCTGATCAGCCTAATTACGCTTGAGGAAATTAATAATGCTATCTTTGGTATGAAGACTTCTAGCTCCCTTGGTCCTGATGGCTTTAATGCTCATTTTTTCCTAAAAGTCTTGGCATGTCATTGGGAGCACTTTTATCACGGCCATCTAGAATTTTTTCAAAACTAACAAACTCTTAAGCGGAGTAAATCAATCTTTGTCTTATCCCTAAATCTAAATTGCCCTAGGATGTTTTCCAATGCAGGCCGATAGCATGTTGCAATACTACTTACAAATGTATAGCTAAGATTTTGGCTTCTAGAATGAAGGGTTGTCTTAATGAAATTATCTCTAGCAATCAATCTACCTTCCTCCCGAAAAGATCCATTTCAGAGAATATTATATTGTCTAATGAAATTATGAAGGGCTATAACGGAAAATCAATATCACCTGGGTGTGTTCCTTCCTCTATATAGCATGTTGACTAGGTTGGATTATTAGGGAGACATGATTTAAGGAACAGTTAGTTTGGAATAACATAGTACAAACAAGCGAAACATAAAATACGTACTAAGAAATGTATATTCATAGAATAATTGCTTATCACCTATTTGTAATCACTCCCCCAATTTACATGAAATGGACTTGGAAGGAAATTTGAAAATAAACATATACTTATAACACCTAAACCACTTGAGGATTTTTTTTTTACAAACGGTCTGATTCAAAGAAAATTGCAGCATGCCAGGATTTAGGCCAAGACCTAACCTACGTAAAAATAGAAACACTTAAATAAACCCCCACTGGAATTTACTCAAATAATAAGAATTAGATGGCAGAGTGCCAAAAATGCACTTTACACAAAATTAGCCAAATGTCTCTCTCTACGTCCAATGAATGATAAGGGATTCGCCGCTCTTTTTATTTAAAAAAAAAGCGCCGTACCAAGCCTATCATTTGTAGAACTTTGTCGGATAATTCCTAACCAACATTTGTTTTCAAATCAAAATGGAGCGATAATTATGCAAAAAGACAAAAACCATTAATGACGATTTCTAGAAAACAAGAAAATGTCTCATTTTTTGCACTAGAATCACTGTCATAATCCGTTCGTCTTTCTTCCTCTCTATTATAATTTTTATTATATAGGCATTTCTAAAAAAAAAAAACAAAACAAAAGAGCAGCCTCAATGGCTACCTGCAATCTCCATCCAATCCATCCAGATTTCATCAGCGCAAAAGCACCATACCGTTGTTGCTACTTTGCGTTAGGCTTATTAAATCCACCATAAGAGGCAGAAGAAGTCAATAGCGCGCAATCTAGCAACACGAACCACCTACAGCCTAATGTCCTTAATCCACATATAAGACAACATACTCCTTACTTTTTGATCTGGCCACGAACACATTCTGGATGGATTTAGCCATCTGGGATGCTTCCAAGGAAAACCTTGCCCTAATAACTTACTTGCCTTATCAGCCAATCTGGGTAGAACCCATCATCATCAACTCCATCGATTTTGCACCCTACCTTCCACATTTTTCTAATAATCTGTGGGAAGGGGGGAAGACCATCTTACTGCTTTTAATTTCTTTCGGTGTCTAATGCTAGGATGTTAGTGTCATTTTGAACATGCAGATATTGACAAATCACTTTGGAAGATGTAACACAAAGCAGTATATATGTGAATATTTTTACATTTTAGTTGAATTTCTAAAGTTATGTTGTACAGCTGAAAATGTGTTTATCTATTTATTACCTTATTATATGATGTTTTGATATACAAAAAGGAATCGAAAGCTTTAAGGCTCTTAGACTTCAACAAAAGCTTACTGTTGGAAGGACTAACCATTAGGCTATTTAGACATTCCGACAATAGAAAAAAATTGAGGTTGGAATACCTTCCGGATGGAATACCTTCCGGTCCTATCGGAAGGTTCAAAAAAGGAAAAATTCATTGCCGCAGCCCTAATTTCCTTCGGAGGGGCAAAAATGATACTCAAGGTTACCAAAATGATACTTAAATGGATCTCAAGTTATATTATTAACTTGATAGTGAATGCAGTCATAAATCTAACTTGGAAAAATGAATGAGTACGAAAGATGGCCTAAAAGGTTTTAAATCAGGTTTAGAAAATGTCCTCTTTGTTTTAAGGGAGGTCAAATTTTTTAAAAGAACTCTTTTACTTGTATTTGGTAATTACATTTGCAGGTAAATAAAGCTGGAAACTCTATATTAGAGAGGATGACTTGGAAAGTCAAGAGCATCCCTTCGCAAGAGGGGCAAATGTTACTCCAAAAATTCACCTTTCGCTGAAGTCAGGAGATCTCAAACAACGGGCAGAAGGAAAAGAATACAAATCAGACCTTCCGAAGTGGTCAAAGGGATGCAGTCAACAATATGAAGCAGCTCAAGACCTTTCGTAGAAGACAGAGGGTATTACTCCACAACATCCTAAAAGCTCTTGCCCTCTGAAGGAGGCAAAGAAATCAAGACAAGGACAAGTAAGCCTATAACAACCTTTCTGAAAGCATAATAAGCCTTTCGGATCGTTCGAAACACCTACTAAACACCTTTCGACGGTGTCGAAGGGTCTATGATGAAGGCAACATTTGTAAATCAGCAAAGAACATAAGGCAATTCTCTAATAATTTTCAAGGAAAGCTCGGCTCTCAGCAACATCCAAGTAAAAAACAACCTTTCGACAAAGTGGAAGGGCTCACAATAGTCTAAAACCCTCCGGCATCACCGAAGGGTTCACCTACTGTACATGTGATGGGGTTTCTAACAAGGGCAATAGTTTTCTAAAAGAAAACTATAGAAAGGATCCTTCAACAGCTCCTAAAGATCCGCAATAACATGTGAAAAGAAAACCTTTCGACGAAGTCAGAAGGTTAGCAACTGTGTAAAAGAACGGAATCTTTCGGCCCGACCAAAGGAACAAGGACAAAAGCATGGCAACCGAAATTTATAAAAAAGACCCAAGGGGTCCTATTTTAGGCGGATTTTCTTTCGTTCAAAAACTTAACTTCTTAATCATAACTTTGTAAGACCCAAGTGAAGTCCTTTCTTGAGTTGTGAGGGAAGTCTTTAACTTTGAGAATTACTTTGTTGATTACTTAAATCTTTGCTGACTTAACTTCAATTTTCAGGATCAACTTCATCGAAAGGTTCTTGCTGATAAAGTCAGAAGCTTGATTAGTTAAGCAACAACCTCAAGCTTTGAAAGTCATTAATTTTTCTGCGCTAACCTTTTGATAAGGTTGACAACTGGCCTGGATTAACATGAATGGTAACCCTCCAAAATAATTGGCATTACAACTTGAAACCTTCAACTAAATTAGTGGATGCTTATACTTTAGTAACAACAAAACCTTCCACAGTCAGTAACTGCGCAATTTAACCCTTCGGGATAGTCTAAGCTCAGAGATGTAAAACTTAATCCAACGGTTAAAATCCTAATACCTTTCGACCAAGCTAAAGCCAACTTCCTAAGAGTGACCAAACCTTACGGCAAGGTCAAAGGTTCTTATACACCACCCAGGAAGTAATTATCTGACCTATTGCTAAGGAGATTAATCACTCAAACCTTTTGGAAGTATTAGAGCTTGGCTTCAAAGAGATGCATTTAGTTAATAACCATTCGTGTCATAAAGAAAAGCACCACGAATCTACTAATAAGCTTTACCTTTGGTACAAAGTCTTCTGCTTGAAAGATTAAACCTTTTGACTACGTCGAGAGATCTAAATCAAAAGTCAACGATTATTGAAACATAGTGTAGAGACTATTATCAGGGATATCTTACCGTTCTATTCAAATTACCTTCCCTTTCTAGTTGAAGCACTACTTGGGGTGTTGACCAAAAATTTGGTTAACATCAATAAATGATTAACGGGGGAAAAAAGAAATTACCCAAAGATAGAAAAGTTGGCGTACTGCTTGGGTATCGCGTCGCGTAAGCTTCATCCATATTGCCATGCACATCCAATCAACGTCTACACCGACCAACCTTTACGACAGGTCCTGCAACGACCTAAGACATCTAGAAGGTTGCTTAAATGGAACATCGATCTCAGCCAGTTTTACATCATCTATCTACCTCGAAGAGCTATCCAGGGACAAGCATTGGTGGATTTTATAGAAGAGTTCACGGTAGGGGATGAGCCAAGTGGAAGCGATGTGGTTTCTACCATACGATGGAAACTATATACCGGTGGAGCATCCAATGATCATTGTTTTGGGGCTGGCGTCATTCTCGTAACCCCCAAGAACCGATTGATCTAATATGCTTTAAAGTTTGATTTCCCCGCTACCAATAATAAAGCCAAATATGAGGCGCTGATTGCTGGACTGAAGCTTGCTAAAGAGCTTGGGGTGAAATCGAACTAAATCTTTTGTGACTCGTAGCTGGTAGTGCACCAAGTTAGAGAGGACTACTAGGAAAAGGGACAATGGCTTGCCCCGTACATTTCCCGAGTTCAGGAGATATTGGCAGACCTCAAATACTATCACATTTCACATATCCTATGTGAGAAGAATAGGGAAGCCGATTCATTGGCAAAGTTCACAAGCACTAGCGATGCACAACAGACGTGCTTGGTTTCGGTCGAGACTCTATATACCCCGAGTATAAATGCGATGACAATTGATCATGTACTAGAAAACGAAAACCGAAAGGGAATTGTGGATGTCCCCATTTAAAGAATGCTTGTTGCGTGGAACCTTACCTAAGAAAAGGAACGAAAAGTGGCAAGTCCTTTGCAAGGTCTCACGGTGTATTATGCAAGATGGGTTTATGTATTGAAAGGGATTCTCTGTTCCCTTATTTAGGTGCATCACCAATGACAAGGTAAAGTGGGTTTTTGAAGAAGTCCATGAAGGAGAATGTGGCGATCACACTAGGGGGCAGATGCTAGCTAAAAGGATGCTCCGTTATGGGTACTTCTGGCCAATCGTGAATCAGGACGCCGCAGATTACATGAGACGATATGAAATGCCAGATATATGCGAAGGTCCCAAGAGCGCGCCTACAGAAATCACACAAATGGTCAGTCCATGGATGTTTGCAATATGGGTAATTGATATTATTGGCTCATTACCAATTTCCAAAGGTGGTGCGAGATATGCAATCGTTGCGGTCAACTACTTCATCAAATGGACTGAAGTAGAGCCATTAGCTACGATCACAAGTAAAAAAGTCATTAACTTTGTTGCGTGCAACATTATATGCCATTTTGGTCTCCTGCTAACTATTGTAACTGATAATGGAACTCAATTTGATAGTGTTGAGTTCAATTTTTTTTCCAGAAGTATCATATTAAGAAAAGGTTTGCAGCAGTCGCTCACCCCTTGACGAATGGATAGGTTGAAGCCGTAAATAAGATAATAAAGTCCATCTTAAAAAAAATGTTAGGAGAAGGTAGAGGCAAGAGGGTTGATGAACTTCCTCTGACGCTTTGGGTATATAAGACCACTCATAAGTCAACAACTAGCCATACCCTGTTTGCCTTGGTCTATGGAGCCGAAGCAGTTATACCCATGAAACTCGAAGTCCCTTCCCATCGCGTCACTTACTACGATCCCAGAACAAATCAAGACCTCTTATTGGAATCATTGGACTTTATCGACGAAAAGCGTGAGGAGGCTGATTTGAGAGCGGCCGCACACCGACATTGGGTCGCTCGGTACTAAAATATGAAAGTCCGACCAAAAACCATTGACATTGGCGACCTTATCCTGAAGTGAATTTTTTCGATTCATCGCGCATGAAACCTATGTGGTAAGGGCCGTACGTCGTCGAACGGAGGCTTGGAGAAGGAACTTTCAAGCCAGTGACCATTGATGGTGTAACACTTCCTAAGTCATGGAATAGCGAGCATTTGCGCCACTATTTTGCCTAGGTTGTTCCTCTTACATTCCAATAATAGTTATTTTCGGTAATTGCTTTGTGTTGGATTTTCTTTTGATATGTAATAAGACAAAATATTTGTCCCTATATTTTTTGATGAATAAAGGCTTGAAGCTACTTTTCTATGAACTATTGTTATTTCATATTATGACAATCAGGTGATGGAATTAATTGATACAAGCATTTGTGATGTATGAACACACGCATAGAACTAAAAATGGATTAGTTAGACCGAACCCTAATGGAAGTGAACAAGGGGGATTGCTCGGTGAATTTTTTGACTTGCAACCCATATGAGTGAACATAAAAAGCAATTTCTAAAAGAAAAATATCTAAGTCCCCAAAGAGCGGATCATAGTACTCTGAGTCCCCGAAATGCATACTATAGTATAAACGATTCGAAAAATCTCTAAGTCCTTTGAGAGCGGACTAGAGTACTCCGAGTCCCCGGAGTGCGGACTAGAGTATAAACAATTCGAAAAATCTCTAAGTCCCTGGAGTGCGGATTAGAGTACTCCGAATTCCCAAAGCGTGGGCGAGAGTATAAATGACTTAAAAAATATCTAAGTCCCCAGAGTGTGGACTAGAGTACTTTGTGTCCCCGAAATGCGGATCAGAGTATAAACGATTCGAAAAATCTCTAAATCCTCGAAGTGCGGATTAAAGTACTCTGAGTTCCCGAAGCGTGGACTAGAGTATAAATGACTTGAAAAGTCTCTAAGTCCCTGGAGTGCGGATTAGAGTACTCTGAGTCCCCGAAGCATGGATTAGAGTATAAACGACTTAAAAAATCTCTAAGTCCCCAGAGTGCGGTTTAGAGTACTCTGAGTCCTGGAAGCGTGGACTAGAGTATAAACGACTTCAAAAATATCTAAGTCCCCAAGTGCGGATTAGAGTACTCTGAGTCCCTGGAGCGTGGACTAGAGTATAAAAAACTTGAAAAATCTCCAAGTCCCCAATTGCGGACTAAATTACAAACGATGTAGGAAAAGTTTCTAGGTCCACGAGGCAGACTTAAAAATGTTAAGTGTCTAACCGGTAGATAGACAAGAGAACTTTCGTCCGTTCACTACCCTACGAACTCCAGCCTAAGGTCGACGAAAGATGCTAAAACCGTCAGCCATGGAATGCGACCATTAGTTACGATTTCGGCCTGGAGTAGATGGAAACTTTCGATGAAGTTTACAAAGGAGCTCTATGATTAATATGATAAACTATTGACAAAACCTAGAAAAATCATCACAAACACTTGGAGGGGAAAAAGTAACTCTACCATTGAAATAATAATACACTCGATGATTGACCAAGGAACAAAATTTTATTTCTGACTCCAAAAGTTCCAAACAAAACCCCCCGAAGGTTCAGAGGCAAAGTCTGTACATGTAATACTAAAAATAAAAAGAAAGAGGAAACAATAACTACATAAATTTAACTTATTTGAGCTAAGCAAAGCATTACAAGACCTGGACTATTTCTTCATCTTTTTCTCCTTCTACGGCTTTTCGGGGGCCGTTTCACTCAAACGTTTCTTTTGAGACCCCTTGCTGCCTTGGGAGGAGGTACTTAAGGAAAGAGGGGGAGCTACAATGGGAATAGACCCCCCATGAGGGATGAATTATAGAGGCCTATTAAGGGAATCATCCACATCGGTCTTACCCTTAACTTCGAGTTTTGATTTCTCCTCCTATTCAATCCGCTCCTTCAGGCTGAACTTGGTAGTGTTCTCAGAAGCATCGGTAACTATAACATCATCGTGCTCCTCTGTAAGTGATGGGTCTTCAGGTTTTTCCTCCTGCTCCGTGGCGACATTGCTCCTTGGAGTTGACTCTGGACCAGGATGACCTACAAGGTTCAGTGGAAAGAAAATGTTAGATTATGACCATCTTTCACCAAGAATGACAACTTTTTAGATTAGAAAGAGCTCAGGATAGCACCAGCTTCCGGTTGGCTTTTGATGGTCATAGGAGTGCTTCCTTTAATGACTGGGGATAGTGAGTGTATGCCAAGTCCAGGCTTCTTCGGGTCGGAACCAACATGTTGCTCAAGAGGTTGGGAAGATGTAGTCCCAGCCGGTTGAATGGGAGGAGAACCCTAGGGCTCAATGCCAGATGATCCAACAATATCTCCTTTTTCCTTAAGCGATGTGGGAGCTCTCCCAAACTGAAGCTTTGCAGAAGCCAAGTCGGATAGCTCGTTTCCTCGGAGCACTTCTTATGCGAGTGCCACTTCATCAAGCTCCGCCATACCCTGCTCTACTTTCTTGATCTTGATGAGAGTGTCCCAAAATTTGCGAAGTGACTCAAGATAGCCTTCTCCAAAGAAAGTTAAATCATGGTGGAGGAGAACCTTTACACTATATTTACAATGAGTGGGTCGAACGAGCACTTGATTTCCTTCCTATTAGATTTTATCGTTGCCTCGATTAAAGAGTTGGCTTCTGTGAGCACTGCTTTCTTGCCCTCTTCGCGAGCGGCTTCTTTCAGCACTTCAATCTGGGAGAGTTTCTCATCGAGCTTCGCTTTCAAGTTTCTTGTTCCAATGATATCCTCACAATATTTCTATGACTCCTCTTGCACCTCTATTTTCTCCTCCCACTCCTTAGATAGCATTTTTTCTAACTCCTCCACATGATAGGCTAAAATGTCTTTCTCCTTTTGCAAGGAGTCCTTTTCTAGAGACAAAGTGCCACTGCGTTGGAGTGCATCATTTAATTCCTTTTTATGGGTAGCCACTAAGCGACTAACTTCCTCTGCCGTCTCTTTTTCATTCATTTTCACCTCCTTGAGTTGGGTTTTGAATGAGCGCAACTAGCTATCTTGATACTTTATGATGTCTTTGTCATGGTCGGCTTCTAACTTAAGGCGGTCGATCCCATGTTGGCGCTCAATAGAAACCTCGGTGACTTTTCAACCAAGTATATGAATGCTTCATGTTGTAGATATACGTCATTCACACATGCCAGTGAATTTTCTTTGGCAGTCCTAGGGATGGGATGTATAGCCGGAAGGAAATTTAGTCCATTGAAGCAAATCTTTGGAAAGGTGGCTTTAAGCTCGACTAATTTCTCTACCGTAGTCAGGTTGTGAGCAGGAACTGGAGGAATTTGTTATGACGAAATCAATGTTTGTTTATGGTGCTCATGGGACTGCTTAGTGCTTGAGGAGCCGGAATGTTGGTCACCGGGAGCATCGGATTGAGAGCCTCGATGTATGGGTTCATCTCCACCACGCGCGGGAGGATTAGTAGGGTCGCTTTGATGTGAAGTGTGTCCTTGGGATTTCGTTTTCGAAGATGAGGATGGTTCTCGAGCTCTCTCCCAGCCTTGATCTCTTTATCGACGTCTTCCAGACTTGGAATCTCGTCCTTAATGGTGGAAGATAGAAGAGCTGTGAAGACGATTGAAGCTGTGTGAACAAGACATTACACTTGTAAAAAGGGTCAAATGAGAACATGTTAGTATATGCTATGTCAAAAGTTGAGTGCAATTGAATGTGGACCGTAAGTGCTTGTGTGTGTCCTAGTGCGTCACCCCAATGGACCAGTGACGTTTGATTTACTCATAGGAGTTCTTTCATATGATTGGGAGGTTGCCTTCCTTCACCGCTTCTTACGGATGAGTTAAGCCCTTCAACATCAAGGTTAGTGAAGTCGTAATTCAATAGATCACTCGGAATAGAGATGTCAGAGAGTCCCTTCAGTGAGCTTTCCATTCGTTGGGAAGGTGAACTCTTTTCGACTGGAGTTATAATGAATTTTGAGGTCTCCCCAGTTTTCGTCTTCTTAATTCTATACGCCAAACTCTTTCTCTTTTTCGGAGAAGGTTGCAACTGGCTTGTATGTGGAGCATTGGCTGCCGGCGCCTGTCCAGGATTTGTTTTTTCATTTTTAATCCTTGGAGCTTCTGTTTCCTTTATTTCCCCTTCCTCGGTGCCTTCTTAGATTCCCTCAGCAAGGGGCACCATGGGATCGACTTATTCTCTCCTTTTATCGACGATTGCCCTTGGGATTGCTCTACTTCTTGGAAGGCTGATTTTGCCACCGTCTTCCAATAGCTCAAATAGTGAGAGAAACTCGTCAGTGACTAGTAGTTAGATCTCTCTATCCTCCATCGAAGTTTCCCGGATAGCCTCAACCGCCCTGGAATATCTAATGCCTTTGGACCAACAGCGAGCACCTAGAAGAGTTGAAAGAGTTCGTGTAATTAGAAAGAATGTTATTTAAGTCCTCGAATTAAGGGCAGAGATGGGAATAATACTTACGTCCCTTCAACCACCTTCTCGCGAAGCTGGGAGGACATTGCACATAGAACCACTCTTGGTTGAACAGGGAGAGGTTGTTCCATGCACCCATAAGGACTTGACATCTGGGCAGTAGCTCAAGAAATACGTACGAGGGACTATCGGCTAATGTTTAGAAGTTATAAATATATCGGATGTCGAAAATTAGCGGATGGAATAGAACACTCATGAAAAGAAAGAAAGTTCCATGGATGAACGTGTAGCGGTTGGGGTGCTGTTGAGTAGGAGCAATTCCCATATGCTTTAGCACTTCGTGAATAAAAAAGTTGAAAGGTGGCGCACACTCGACCCAGCAAATGAACTTATTACATGCAGTGTACCCGGTTGGTGGAAAATGGGGCCTGTCTTGCGTTGACGAAACCAGGACAACTTCAAAAGGGATCCTGTGAATAGAGCACAATCGATGGAGAGCTGCTTTGCTGATTTTTGAAGCCTGTGAATCGGCTGGATTATTCAGGACAATGGCAACATCCACAGCATCGGGAACTGGGTCTATAACCTCTAGTGGAAAAGTTAGGATATCGGGAAAGAGGTCCGACTACGAGCCAGGTGCCTCTACTGCATCTCTCTGCTGACCGGGCTTATCAGACAGAGTGTCGAAACTCCACCTTCTATCTGATCTAGAAGACATTACCGGGGAATGCTTTGTATGACTTGATATCTGTGCGAGCTCTACTCAATAGACAATCAACAAATAGAAAAAATAATCCATCTCCTCGAGCTATATGTGAACTAGTGCAATAGATTTGAAATAAATGCAAACAATTTAAGACCAGAAAAACGAAATTAAAACGTCAAAATTCTGAGGATTCGTCTGAAGAGACTGTCATCGTTGACTGTCATGGACAACGTGGAAGGCGATCAACAACAAAAGCTTGAAGGTCGGATGTTAACAATCAACATTATGAGGTTATGTTGTTTGAATATGCTAGGCTAGATTTGCACTTAATTCGTGTTAGGTGGAATGGGATTTGTTCATTCAAGGTGGAGTCCATCAGTTCATGTGTGCTAGTCATAATATTATTAGTCACATTATGCTGGGGAAGTGAAATATGCAGTCAGATGCTTGAATGTCTCAAGTTAAAGTGGTTTATGTATGTCAACACCGATCCCAGGCACTTATGCCAATACCTTCATCCAGCCTATGTGCCGATCCAACCTTCCCTAGAGAAACACAGACCCCTTCTCCTTCCTCTAACACTATACCGAACCCTCTCTCCAACTAATATATACTGATCCCTCTCTCTCTCAGCACTATATGGAACCCTTCCTCTCCATCTCTGGGCTAAACCGAGCACTCCCAACACTCAGCACATGACACTGATCCCTCCCCTTAAACCTAACTACACCGATCCCATCTCCTACCCTGTCACGACAATAGACATCGATTCCTATACCTATACCAACCCCATTTCCTATGCTTCATATCTGGACCCTCACTGAGCCACAACACTCAAGCTTATACCGAGATTTCTCCAACCAACATCAACTCGTGCCAAAGCCTCTTCATCCACCCTCTCCTCCTCTCTCTGTCTCCTTAATATTCTCTTCCTCCTCTCTCACGCTTCTCGATGGAAACCCCATGTGCCTATGCGATTCTCAAATTGGCTCAAATTCGAGGAGCATGACCCGTCAATTCAAAGTGAAATAAGGATTCTAATCTATATGGTTGTTTCAGGTTGAATAGGGTAAGCATTGGGATTCGAGATTAAGGATTGATAGGAAGTTGTTATAGGAAGAGAAACTTGTTGTTGTGGTGACAATGGTTCGGCAAAGGAGAAGCTTGGTAGTTTTGAAAGGATGTGCAGCTTAAAGGAAATGGAAGTAAAATGAGGAAAAAAAGGGGATACTGAGTTTTATGTGTAAGAGTATTTGGGAATGTGAACCTGTCTCTTCCAAGAGACCTGGTCACAATAATTGCAGGGGTCGACCATTGAGTATGCCGACCCCAGCCTATGTGGATCCATCCATGGTTTGGCTTACCAATGCCGACTTCTCCAAAAAAGAAAATTAATAATAAAATATATAATAATAATAAATAATAGTAATAATATAAATTAAATAGTGGAACAAAGATGTATGTTCAAAAGGTAAAAAGGAGAGAGGGATATGCTTAAACGTTGGATGATCATGAGATTGAAAAAGTTCTTATGAAGTCAACCTTTGAAAGGTTAAGCCAGAAAATCCTAAGGGCTTCATATAACTAGACTCGTACATTCAAATGGGACAAGATTTCATCAAAGGTAGGTGAAGAACAATGGTCAGCAAATGACGTGAACGAGCTTGCCACTGGAAACATGTGTTTTTCACTAATTCAAAGCACACCATGTTATTCACAGGACCCACTTTAGGGGGGCAAATGTTACCCGGTGCCTTGGCCAGGCCATACAAAGGGAATGACAGAGGTCATAATTGAATATTGATGGAAGAATGGTCGAGAGACGATATCGATATGATCAGGAGGTGGATTCTGAATAGCTATGTTGTTGTGACGACTCGGATTTTCGCGTTCGAAAATCAACATCCATACTTCACTCGTATTCCAATGCCGCAGATTCAAACGTTCGAATCTGATTCGCCAGAGCTTATAACACATTAAGTACAACAACATAGCGGAAGAAAATGAATAATATCATTAATATACAATAGAATACGATATCTGATACAATATGAATCCCAATAATATGAGATATAAATGTACAACAGCGGAAAGATAAGCATCAATAGAGAAACTCCAAAGAGAACTCTAACATCAAACTGCATCTGCAACTTCATAGCTAAAGCTCCAAAAACTCCAAACACTAGATCCACCAACATGCTTTCCAAACGGGAAGCGAGAAACCCCCATCACGTTGTATTAAGCAAGGTTATCCTAAAAGCTGAAGAGTAGCAAATGCGATCGCCAAATCCAAAGGCTTCGAAGGCTATCGAATCTACACCTACTATTTGATTATCTGAAAAACCCAGCTCTAGACTTTCTGTGTGGAAAATTGTGGGCACCTTGAGTTTAGGAAGGGAACAATAAACTCCAGGTCAATCATGGGACTGGTCTGAGCAAAAAACCAGTTTTATCTTTAAAACAAACAAACAAAAGAAGTAAAAGAAACCCACAACGCTTTTTGGAAAATGAAACTACCATAAGGCCTCCCACCATACACACTATGCAAACGTAGAATTGAAGGATATTTCTTCTTATGATAGTAAAAAATGCTTGATACGCGAAAACCATTTGATATTATTATTAGTGCATAGTGGAAAACATTTGCAAGTATAATATTAATCTTAGCCAGCATAGACATTTCGAACTATGTCTACTATAACTGCCATCTAAATAGTGGGGCGCCACCATAAGTAAATGGCAGGTTATACAACTAAAACCGTACAAGGCGCATATTGGGATTGAATTTCCAACAAATGGCCAGGCTAAGGAACTTCCTACTGCCACATGGATACGCCTCTGGAGGGACGACCCCGAGAACCTACTCGGATCTCTGCCAACACAAGGCCGGTTTACTCCCTTCCTGGGAGTAACACCTATAGATATGCCATCCCCGGTCGTAACCAACCTTTATCCGAGCGCTCGACACCGACAACCACAAAGTAATGTATTTGCAGTAACAACATGGGTTAAATATCTGGGCTCCATACCATGATACCACCTCTATCCAGAAGAGGTGGACATACCCTAGGGGCGTGACCCCTAAAAACCTTGCTGCAACATTCATGTTTCAACCATTTCCGGGTTATGAGGCTCGACAAAGTCTCGTCCACAAAGCTACGCTTTTCACAAAAGCCATGCTTCGATCAACAAATGATCAGCAGCACTTCGTATGCCACATTACCAAATTGGAAATGTATCACCACTAACCATCAACTACATAACCTCTGAGCTCATACGTCTCAGAGAAGGGTGTTAAGCTAAGAGAATAAGTCTCCGCCACAAATAGAAATGTATTTGATAGAAATCAACTTTACATCTCAAAGTGTAATGTCAGGTATACATCCATACAAGTCTGTTATGGGATCGAACAGAACTGAAGGCACTTCACAAAGAAGCCCTTCAAAACTATTACAACTCCATTTCAAATTTGAAATCTTTCAACATAAATTGGAAGTCCTTTCTTTATATGAAAGCTATTATTATTTGAAAACAAATAGTTTTCGTTTCGGAAAAATCCGATTATATTTGCACATATTTAAGCCCTTCAAGTATAAAACCTGGGTTAGATTCAAATTTCCAAAATAATACTTTTAAAATAGTTTAAAACCCATATAAACACATTATATAACTTGTTCAACCATAATCAAATCTTGAATTAAAATTCAAATCAAACTATTTCAATTTCAAAACTTAATCAAGTTATTCAAAATAACTTTTATCTTCAAAGCTCCTTTTCAAAACTTTCCATATTTAATTCAATTCCATTTCCAAACCATTTGGATTCAAAATTCAATCTTAAAACCATTTCAAAATCCGTGACTTAACCAATTTCCTCATGCGATCCATATTTGTGTGTGTATGGTGTAGTCCAGGGGTTTTACACTATAGTGCAACATCATCAATCATCACCGATTAAATCATATCAATATTGATAAGCGGTATAATCTGTAATGCTTATCTTCATTCACAGATTCATAGATAATTAATATATATTTATTGCAGATAAATAAATTACATTCATCATAGATAAATCAAAATAGAGCATCATACATCAAGGATATCAAACAATTCACAACATTTAGTAGAATTCAAACATCCATAAGTAAGATCAATTAACATCTGATTAATTTAAATCGGATTAATTACTTATGCAGGTTAATTAACATTAATTAATTTTAAATTATTTTAATTAATTAACCTTTAATTCATTAATAAACCTTACAATAATTTTAAATCATTTTAATTAATTAACCTTTAACTAATTAGTAAACCTTATAACATCAATTAATTGATCTCAATTAATAAATCAATTAACCTTTAATTATCAAATAATTAACCTTTAATAATTATCCTTTAATTAGTTACCTCGAATTAATTTATTAACCCTTAAATTAATTAATTATCCTCTAAATTGATTATTTTGATCACATTAATTATCCCTTAATTAATTATTCTTTAAATCATTTGATAAATCAACCTTAATTACTTCCATCAATTAATCTTAATTAATTAATTATCCTTTAATAATAATTATACAAAGTAATTATCCCTTAATTAATTTTTTTAGTAATAATCTTTTATTTATTACATTAAGTAATTTTACTTAATTTATCTCATTAAGTAATTATCATTTAATTACTTATCATTAAAACTTAACCTTCTTAGTTAATACTTAATTAATACCTAATTAAGTGATTATCGTTGAATTTCAAAAATAACCCATTTATCTCAATTAATCCCTTAATTGCATTCAAGTTTATTTGATAAATCATTAATACATGGATTAACCAAAGACATTTAAGTTAATCAATAATAATAACAAAAAAAAACATTTCATTTCCTTAATTAACTACAAAATTTATTTAAAATAAACTTTTACAATTAGGGTTATAAATGGATTTAAAAACTAAATTAATTTGAAACGATTTCTTTAAAACTTCACTAATCCCAAAATCAAAAGGATAATCAAGAAAATGTTTAAATTTGTTTTAATTTCAAATTTGGAAAAATTTGTTTTAAAACTAATTTTTTTTAACAACAACCCACAGCCACTTCGGGTCTTCACCGAGTCAAGAAACCAATCCCCCGAGTCCCCCTTCGGGTTACCTATTTTTTCTCGTTTTAAACTTTGTAAAAATTTAATTGTTAAAAACTGTTGTCACACTCACGCGAACCCAACTAGAACCCCGAACCAACTACCCCTCTACCCGAGATACTCCCCGAGTCAACTTCTTCTTCCAAACGTCAAAATTGCCCAGGCACATAAGTGCGTGGTGCACATGCACCGGAGCTCTGACCCTCTTCGGTCGACCACATTCCCTTCGACAAGTCGACAACATCACCATTGACCAACCCAAACAACCAGATCCTCGAAAACATCCCCGACATCGAATTCGAACATGTTGGCCAAAACTGGAATAAAGCAAACCATTAGAAAAAACTTTGACTCGCTGCCACAGTTCATCGGAGGTTGCGAAACTCCGACCACATCATTGCTGATGACCCACGAAACTTTTGCTCCCAGTGCGATTGCTTCTAGTTCGCCAATGGCCACGCAAATACCTTGGTTTCGACATTGATCAAAACAGGCAGTTAAACCCTAATTTGACTTCGAACGATCATCACGATGGATTATAAAATCATTGAACATTTTTCTGATGATTCTTGACTTTCAAATATGCTTCCTCCTCGATCACGAGATTTATCATTACTTCGATCATCGAGAATCGTCGAAAATGCATAATCAGTTCATCACATGATTTACTTACTTAAAAATTTTAAAACCTTCATCTAAATTCATTACCGACCAATTTGAATATGATTATGAAATTCAAACACAAATTTATGATGATCGAATTTGGACCTATCCATGATTTTCACTGTGATTTCTATTTTTTAAAATAATTGCTTAATATAGTTACTTGAAATATTTTTTGAAATTTGATTCCGACAAGCACAAATTTTTTTTGTTCAGAGATCAAAACCCAATATTGATTCCTTTGAGTAGCATAAAATTTTCAAACAAATTTTAAAACCTGTCATATGTGCACAGAGGCAAGTTTTTGCTTGTTTTCCCAGACATGCATACTTTATTTATACATACATACATACATACATATATATGTATATATATATATATAAATATATATCATAGGTAGGTATTTCCACGACATCATTTAAGTATTAATCATAACTATCAAGCTATCATCATCACAGACATAAAGAATCAAGAAAATCTGGTTCAAAAATAAGTTTGCTCACCTGAAAGTTGAAAAACAGAGGCCTGGTTTATGATGTTGAAAAGGTTCTAGGAACTTAGATTGATTCTGAAGCTGATTCACTTGAGTTTGGATCTGGAATTCATGTTGAGTTGAATTCTTGAATGTTTGTTTCCAGGTTAAAAGCTTGATCAGGTTGAACTTCTTCCAGATTTAAAAACTGGAAATGATCTAAGCTTGATTAATTCAGATGATCTTCTCTGCTTCTTGATACATTTTGATTTAAATCTTGTTCTTCTTGCTGTTTAAACTATGTTGAATTGCATGCTACTTTGAACTGCTTATCTGAAAGTTGATTTTGATGTTGGGATACTTCAGATTTTTGAAAATATTGTTTTTGTTTTTGATTTACTTTGAATTTTCATTTTCAGGTTTTGGTTTTGAGATAATCTTGTTTTTAGAAGTGAAGATGAAAGAGTTTTGAAATGAATGATAACCAGATTTCTTATTCAAAACCTTATTACTTATAAATTATTTATTTTAATTTAAGAAAGTGATAATGCCACTTGTTAATTGAATTAACACATGTAATTTTGCATGTAATTATTAATGTACACTTGTTAATTCATAAAATCTCAATTTTACAAATGTTCAAATGTATATATTTTGTTTTTAAACCCATTACTTAATTTAATTTATAAATTTTATTTTAAACCTTATGTTATTATAAATTATAAAATGTATTTCCTTATGTATATATAATTTTAAAAGAAAGTATTAAATCTTTTTATTCATTTTCAAGCTATTATACCTTTAAATAAATATTTATTTATATAAATAAACAAACATGTGTGTGTGTGTATTTATATATATATATATATATTAGAATTTATTTTTAAATAGTTTGTTTAGAAATTTATTATATTAAATTTACAGGTAATTAGGCACAAGGAACAAGTTGCAAAAAAATTTAGTCTCAGGGACAAAAAGTTTACTTTTTAGTTTGAAGGACACTTTTTAGTGTAAACTGAAAATGATAGTTACAACTATCATTCTGTGAATTATACTAAAAAGTGTCCTTTAACCTAAAAAACTAACTTCTTGTCTCTGAGACTAAATTTTTCTCTAACTTTTTCCTTGAGCCTAAAAATCCAGTCATAACTTCTAAATCAAAATGCCTATTTATAGTTTTAAATCCAATTTATATTTCAATACATTTATATTTGAATTTCAAATTCAAATCCCATTATTTACAATCTTTTGATATATATATATATTTATTCAAAATTCTAAATTAATCCACAATTAAATTTGTAATTAAAATATTATTCAAAATATTTATTTCAGAATTTCCAATTAGAAATTCTATTTTAAAATCATATTTATATATATTTATACTAATAAGCAAACAAATATCTATTTCAATTTGGAAAATACCAAATTAATTCATAATTTAATTCCAAAAATTAAATTAATTTCCAAATTGAATTTGATTTAAAAATGGGAATGTTACAAATTCCCCCATTAAGAAAATTTCATCCTCAAAATTTGCTAGCGAGACAACAAAGGATGGATACACAAAGATAGAGAAACAGTTTTCCAGATCAAACTAAATATCTATTCTGTATTTGGCTTACCAAATCAGAATATCAATAATATGAGAACAAACTCATTCAATACTACACGAAATACTCGAGTCACCAGATTTATGAAGATATACAGAGCATTGGTTAGTTCAAAGGATAACTAACCACTCGTAGATTATATCTGGACCCAACAGAACAAATAATGGATACTCAATCCAGGTTAGAATATCCCAAAGTATGCACCAACTTGCCCCTCTTCGGACTTGGATCCTCACAAGAAATTACAATAGAATTTCAAATTTGGTTTAAATCAAAATCGTTTATTGATACAAATCTTCATATTTTATTCATCAATTCATTTTAAATAGAATTTTAAATTCATTAAAGTTAAGACGGAAAGATTGATAAGAAACTGATGATTTGAATACAAGATAGGAACATATCTACACGATTTGTAGGGCCATCACCACACCAAAACTTCTTTCTAGAGCTACCATGAAGCAATCAAAGAATTTTAAAGACGAATCAATGGAGATTGAGAAGAATTGTTTCCTTGTTGTTACAGGGTATTGAATATTTGTAGTGGTACTCACCTGTCCCCTATCTCATCCTCTTCTTGCACTCATACCCACTATCAGTGGATATAAGAGAATTTACTGAGGCATACAGATGGATATCTTAGGGATACTCATTCTAGGGTATACTTCACCATATCTCTAATGAGTCACTTAATGTGTTATACTCCGAAAGCTAAAGTTCAACCTTTAGCTCTGATACCAAATGTGACGACCTGGATTTTCGCGTTTGAAAATCGACATCCATACTTCACTCGTATTCGAATGCCGCATATTCAAACGTTCGAATCCGATTCACCGGAGCTAATAACACATTAAGTACAACAACATAGCGAAAGAAAATGAATAATGCATTGATATACTATTTAATATGATATCCGATACGATATGAATCCCAACAATATCAGAGATAAATATACAACAGCGGAAAGGTAAGCATCAATAGAGAAACTCCAAAGAGAACTCTAACATCAAACTGCATCTGCAACTCCATAGCTAAAGCTCCAAAAACTCCAAAGACTAGATCCACCAACATGCTTTCCAAACGCGAAGCGAGAAACCCCCATCACATTGTATTAAGCATGGTCAGCCTAAAAGCTGAAGAGTAGCAAATGCGATCGCCAAATCCAAAGGCTTCGAAGGCTATCAAATCTAAACCTACTATTTGATTATCTGAAAATCCGAACTCTAGACTGCCCGTGTGGGAAATTGTGGGCACCTAGAGTTTAGGAAGGGAACAATAAACTCCAGGCCAGTCATGGGACTGATGTGAGCAAACAACACAGTTTTATCTTTAAAACAAACAAACAAAAGAAGTAAAAGAAACCCATAATGCTTTTTGGAAAATGAAACTACCATAAGGCCTCCCGCCACACATACCATGCAAACATAGAATTGGAGGAGATTTCTCCTTATGATAGTCAAAAATGCTTGATACGTGAAAACCATTTGATATTATTATTAGTGCATAGTGGAAAACATTTTCAAGTATAATATTAATCTTAGCCAGTATAGACATTTCGAACTATACCTACTATAGCTGCCATCTAAACAGTGGGGGGCCACCATAAGTAAATGGTAGGTTATACAACTAAAACCGTACAAGGCGCGTATTGGTGATTTGATTTCTAACAAATGGTTAGGCTAAGGAAATTCCTACTGCTACATGGGTACGCCTCTGGAGGGACGACCCCGAGAACCTACCCGGATCTCTGCCAACACAAGGCCGGTTTACTCCCTTTCCGGGAGTAACACCTATAGATATGCCATCCCCGGTCGTAACCAACCTTTATCCGAGCGCTCGACACGAATAACCACTAAGTAATGTATTTGCAGTAAAAAATAGGTTAAATATCTGGGCTCCGTATACCATGATACCACCTCTATCCAGAAGAGATGGACATACCTAAGGGAGCGACCCCTGAAAACCTTGCCGTAACATTCCTATTTTGACCATTTTTGGATTGTGAGGCTCGACGAAGTCTCGTCCATAAAGCTACGCTTTTCACAAAAGCCATGCTTCGATCAATAAATGATCAGCAGCACTTCGTATGCCACATTACCAAATTGGGAATGTATCACTAGTAACCATCAACTACATAACCTCTGAGCTCATACGTCTCAGAGAAGGGTGTTAAGCTAAGAGAATAAATCTCCGCCACCAAACAGAAATGTATTTGATAGAAACCAGCTTTACATCTCAAAGTGTAATGTCAGGCATACATCCATACAAGTCTGTTTTGAGATCGAACAGAACCGAAGGCATTTCACAAAGAAGCCCTTGCAAATCCGGATAATCCCTAATCACGTTCGGACTTCCCATCACAAAGGGTGATCAAATCTCTATACCGGGGATCAGCCGGCACAGAGACATTCGACGAGTTATCCTTTCACTTTTGGAAATATCCGGTATTCACCACCGGTCTTCAAATGCTATTCATATCGTCGTATCATTATTCGGAATGGGTTATATGACAAAGGTCCTCTCACTACGCCATAGATGGCCTATTGCAATGAAAATAAAATATGTTGCTAGCTACAATGTAACGATAGCTATGCTGATTTTTGTCTATTACAACATTTGCCTCAGGATGTTAGCATAGATATCAACACTATTTTGCAGTAGCTATAGACTTATAAAAATATTATAAAAAATGAACGCGGGCCGAAAAAAAAGGGCTGAAATAATTTATAACGCGGGAAGTATAAAAGTGGCAAAAGTTAGGGTTTCACTCAAACACTTAAAAAAAATACGCACTCCGCCGCTCAAACTCTCAAACTTCTTTAATTCACGTTATTATAAAACGAAATTTCTTAATTTCGTGAATATCCAAATACGATTCAAAATCAAATTTCAGAAATAAAATTCAATTCTTGCCTATCATGAATTCATTGCCTTCAGGCGATTCGAATTCAGGTGACGGTGGATTAGGTTTCGAGTTATGGAATTTGTGCTGAAGGTCGCGGGTTGTGGTGATGGAAGAGTTTGTTTTTCTGTGGCGGTTGGTTGAAACAATTGGGTTTTCGATTTGTTCTCGTGTTTGGTTGCGGTTAGTGGTTTGGGTGATGGTTCATAGTTGCAATTGGCTGCTCTTGGAGGTGGAAGTGGTATAGAGTATGAAATTTTACAGACTAACCCTATACTCGAAGCATTTGGTAATGCGAAAATGTCAAGAAATTATAATTCAAGCCGACTCGTAAGCCAATATAAACAAATTGCTTGTTTATGTCAAACCTGTGCTGTTTTATTTTATTTTCTGTTTTTAAGTGATAATTCATGCTACAGGGAAAGTTGATTGAGATTAATTTTAGCACCGCTGGAAAAATATTTGGTGCTAAAATTTAAACATGTAAGAGGACAATCTTATATAATTCTTTTCTGTTGGCTATTTTTCTTCTTTAAGCTTACCTAAATAGTGGTGTCTTTGTTTTGTATCGGTAATAATGGCTTGCTACATGTGATGGACAGTTTTACTCGAAAAGGTATGTATGTACTTGCATTTCAGTGTACAATAATGTCATTTTATATATATTATCATTTTCCATCATGTTGACAGTGGTGATGAAGTGTTTGTTGAAGTCAGTTAGTTTATTTGATGGTGGCAGGAAGATTATAGTGCAGTGCAATCGTAGCAGCGGGTTGTCTAAGGTGGTGGAGCAGTTCTGATTAGCATGCAAGTTGTAGCAGGCTGGAGGAGGTATTGAAGTATTGAAGTGCTACTGGTTTGAAGGCTGGAGGCAGGTTGTAGCTGGTTGTGGAGACAGTGGTAGGCCAGAGGCAATATTGGAGGTGAAGTGAGTTTGTGTGTTGCTGAAGCAGAGGTTGTTGAACTGGAAGTTGGTGAACTGGAAGGAGAGAGCAAGCAAAGAAGTGATTGTAAACGACCCAATTCTTCGACTCACGAAAATCGACATTAATACGTCCACTGTACCAACTGCCGAACAATCGAATGCCGAAAAACCGAAACCTTAGGGTTAAAGAAGAAGAGGTAGAAGAAGAAAGAAAGAAGAAGCAACAGAAACAATATCATAATCTCATAATCGCAGTGGAACAACATATAATAGATAAATGAATAATCTTTAAATCAAAAGAACTGTGCATTTTATACATTACATCATCAGAGTCAATATACAACACAACAATAGACAGTTATATAAACCTGTCCTCATAACTGAATACACATCGGAAAAGATATACTATATACTAGTTGATATGCCATTCCATCCAGCTTGCCTCCAGATCTCTACAGCAACTCCTGAATTCCAGAATATCCCGATAACCTGATTCTAGGCTGTCCGCGTGAAAATTGATGGGCACCTAGAGTTTAGGAAGGGAACAATAAACTCTAGGTCAGTCATGGGACTGGTGTGAGAACTTAAAACAGTTTATCTAAAAAAACAAACAAAGAGATATTTTAAAATAGATCCGCAATGCTTTTAGAAAATGTAACTACCATAAGGCCTCCCGCCACACACACAATGCAAACGTAGAATTGGAGAAGATTTCTCCTTATGACAGTCAAACATGCTTGATACGCAAAATTTATTTGATATTATTACTATAAGTGCAAAGTGTAGGAAAACATTTCAAAAGTATAATATAAATCTTAGCCAGCATAGACATTCCGAACTATGTCTACTATAGCTACCATCTAAACAGCGGTGACCATCATAAGTAAATGGCAGGTTCTACAACTAAAACCGTACAGGGTGCGTATTGGAGTTTGAATTTCCAACAAATGGTCAGGCCACGGAACTTCCCATTGCCACATGGGTACGCCTCTGGAAGGACGCCCTGAGAACGTAACCGGATCTCTGCCAACACAAGGTTGGGTTACCTCTGCAAAAGTAGGTAAGTACTGACACGAGTATGCCATCCTCCGATTGTAAACAACCTTTATCCGAGGATCCTCAACCAACAACAATCACAAAGTCATATATATTTGCAATATCCGCATAAGTTAAGTATCTGGGCTCCATACCATGATACCACTTCTATCCAGAAGGAAATGCACATACCCTAAGGGGCGCTACTCCCTATAACCTTGCTGCATCTTTCCTGTTTTGACCATTACCGGGTTGTAAGGTCCGACGAAGTCTCGTCCACAAAGCTACGCTTTTCACAAAAGCTATGCTTTGATCAACAAATGATCAGCAGCACTTCGTATTCCACATTACGAAATTGGGAATGTATCACTAGTAACCATCAACTACATAACCTCTGAGCTCGTATGTCTCAGAGAAGGGTGTTAAGCTAAAAGAATAAATTCTCCGCCACCAACAGAAATGTATTTGATAGAAACCAGCTTTACATCTCAAATTGTAACGTCAAACACACATCCATACAAGTCCGTTCCGGGATCGAACTGAACCGAAGGCACTTCCAAAAGAAGCCCTTGTAATCCAGATATTCACTAATCACGTCCGGACTTCCATCACAAAGGGTGATAAAATCTCTATATCGGAGATCAGCCGATGCAGAGACATTCGACGGTAATCCTTCCGTTTTCGAAAATATCCGGTCTTCAACACCGGTCTTCAAATGCTATCCATTACGACGTATCACTATTCAGAATGGGATTCATGACCCAAAGGTCCTCTCCCGGCTAAACCGAATAAGGAGCGCTTATTTTTAAATAAGTGTAGCATTCAAATTCAAGCAAATCACAACAAATACCCATTTAAAGGTAAATATTGATAGTCGGTTATTTAACTATCAATAGATATGCACAACATCACCAGATTACAAATAATTTCCCAAATTATTTATTTTCCAAAAATATCTTTATAAGATAAATTTTTCCAAACTTCAACCATTTGAAAACAAATTTCAAATCATTTTCCTTACGCGGAAACACTTCCAAATATTTATTCATTTTCACTGGAAATCTATCGAGTTCAATACTTTAAAATAATTTATAACACTTATTCAAAATATATTAGGAAAACACTTTGGAATAAAACGATTTTTCTTTAAACACTTTACTTAAAATATTAGTTATAAAAATATTATACCAATATTACATATAACTTAAGTCCAAACTAATTTTCAAAATAAAATTAGTAGATAGAGTATAACTATTTAAATAACTATTTTCTAAAAACAATTATTGATTAAATCTTAGAATAACCATTTCTATATCAACTTAATAAATTTACCTAAAGAATTTAAAACAACTTAAGAAGTTAATTTCTCCAAAGTATCCTTTTCAAAACCAATTCTAGAATTATATTTATATATATATACATATATATATAGATATATATATATATTTCAAAGCTATTTAGAAATTTTATTCGGCTTTCAGGGAGAATACACTTTCATTTCAAAATGGTTTATTTAAACCAATTAACTAAATCCTTACCGATTTACTTTAAATTCACGTTCCTAATCCGTAAATTTATTTCCACGCTTCAAAAATAAATCGATGTTCATTTTTAAACAAATTTCCCTTTCCTTTATAAATTCCATTGTGAATTTAAATTTTCAAATATCTACTGATATACGATTTTCAAATCGATTTCAAATATCCACTTTCAACAACAATTCAATTTTTCAATTGATTTCAAAAACAACCAAATCAAATTCCATATTGATTTACCAAGAAATTAAACACCAAATGAATTTCATTCAAATCTCAAATTGAAATCAATTTCTACTAAACCCCAAATGAATTTTCAAATTGATTCCAAATTCTTTTGAAAACACCAAATAAATTTCCAAATGGATTTTCAAAAGATATAATTTCAATCACCAAAAATCAATTCCCAAATGGATTTCAAATTTTATTTCCTTTTAAAAATAAATTCCTTTTAAAGAAAACAAATTCTTTTATTTTTCAAACGCTTTAAAATCCGTATTTTGAATAAATTCTTCAACCTCTGAATAATATTACCCAAAATCCATTTATTAAAGCTTTTTCCATATTTTGAAATTTTATTCAATAAGATTAAAAATAAAACTTTATTATTTTAGAATTCTTTCTTTTAAATTTATCCAATTCTCAAAAATAAATTTTAAAATAAACTTTCAACCTAAATTTTCAAAAATCAAATTTTTATTTATTTCCTGTATCTAACGATACCAAAATTATATTCGACTAAATTTTAGCCTTCAACGATTTCAATCATAAAGATAATCACATAGAGATTATAAATAATCAACACACAACATTAAAAAAAATTCAATTATTTGAGGAATCCAGTTGGATCCCTCCAACCTGTTTCCCTGCATCCACATATGTTAGCACAATACCAATATCGTTTCAAGACGGAATATCGCGGTACATGAGTTTATATAAAATATTATCCGCTATTATGCGGTGTAATAGGGTCTCATTCACTATATAATGCGCGAAATCAATTCCAAGTACATATATAATACCAATTCCACTTCAAGGTGGAATATCGCGGTATATGTGTTTAATATAATAACCTTCGCTTAATATGCGACGTATATGGTCTATTTCAATACAACAGATAGCAATTTATTATCCAAGCATACAATCAACACAATCAAGCAATTTTAAATTCAATTATTTAAAATTTTAAATCGAAACAAATTCGATTGAGTGAGACGTTCTTACCTTGCTTCCAATAGCGGTTTCAGCGTTTTATTCTGAATAAAATTTAACGCACATTTAATTTTACCCAAAATTTACGCTAGCTCCAATCAATTCCAATCCAGCTCTATTGCGTAGTGCTCGTCCATACGAACCCAAAGCAATTCGTTTCGTCCAAAACGGACCTCGTATGACAAAGTTACGCAGTTTTAAACATTGTACGAATTTAAGTAATATAAATTACAATTTTCTTTTATTTTTAACCTTTCATCATCACAGCTGTCGATTTTGCCTTCATCACATCTGGCCGTTCGGCCTTTCTTCTCCCTCACGTCTAGTAAAACAACGCACGCTTAAACCCACTCGGCCGCCATTTCCAATCGAATTTTCACGACCAAAATGAACGCCGTGACAACGATCAAAGAACTCCCCCACCTTCGCGTACATGTGAGCCACCCACTGCTGCAATCTTGACAAACTCAGTCAACTATTAGCTTCGAAAAACATGTTGAAACGTGTTGTGTTTGAATGCAAATTGCCGTTGATTCTTTACGAAATTTTCGATCATAACCGTTCAAAACGTAGTGCTCACGTGCTCTCGATTCTTGTAGTTGAAAGTTTTTGAAATTAGTTTGTGGATTTGGAGAAAAACGAAGGAGAAGGAGGCAATTTTATGGCCATTGGAGTGAGAAGTGGTGGTTGAAGCTTGAAACCCTAATTGCTTTGCAAAAGTGAAAATTTGATGTCCTTTATAGGAAATTACGCGACACTATTCACCCGAATTTTTCCCGAACTCGAAACGAAGCGTGCCCCCTCGCGTTTATAATGTTTTACCCCCATTTCGAATGCAATGGAATATATATTGGGAGCCAATTTGATCGTATTTGGAAGATAGGTTTTCAAATTGACTAATTTAAATTTAAAATTCACTTAAACCGATTTCAGTGCGTTTTAGCTTGCCCCGGACAAACCGTAAATCCGATTAACACGAAATTTGAAATCTTACAATAATATAACATTACGGATCCAATGAAACTAGTTTCGTCGAAATACGAGACTATTTGAAAAATGACTATTTTTACCCGTCAATTAAATATTAAAATATTCAATTCCCACAAATTAACTTTTAATTCAATTTTAAAAGTTCTACAACATCATTCTAACTCCAATATGATTTAATACAACTTTATAAATCATTTCCATTCACATTAAACCCAATTTCCAGTTATTTCTGCAATTTCAAATATTAAATTATCGATTTAATTATCCAATTAAATCTAGATATTCCAAATAAAATTTATTCGACTTACAATTATACTTGTTAATATTTAAAATCAATTAAATATACAAATTTCAAATGACAGAAATTCTGGGTCGTTTCAGTGATGAAGTTGAAGAAGTGGTGGTTTGCAAGTGTGGTTGCAGTGGTTGACAATGACAGTAGTGGATGAATCGGAGCAGGGGTTGTTTAGAGTTTTGATTGCAATTGTGGATGTTGTGGTGGAGTAAGAAGATGATGTGTAGTTGAATGAAATTGTATGGCAGATGAAGGCAGGTTGGTGAAGTGTTTGGTGATGGTAATGCTTGGTTGATGGTAGTAATGGTTTGCAATATGAATTGGGTAGTTTGGTGAGGCAGCTAGTTGTAGGAGGAAAGTTGAGTTGTTTTATTGATGATGGAGTATGCAGTGTAATGTACACGGTTTGTGTGCAGGGTAATGTGGTTGTGTTTTGTTTTGAGGTGTACACAGTTTGTATGCAGGTTAATGTGGCTGTGTTTTGTTTTGAGGTGTACATTGTTTGTATGCAGTGCAAAGATGAAATGTATGCAGAATGTATGCAAAACAGCTGAATATATGCAATAGAACAACGAATGTAAATGAACAAACTGAAATGTAATAGTGAATGGAAATGTAATGGTGAATATATGTAATATAAGAGAATGAGAATGTTATTTGGATTCAGAAAATATATGTAATAGAAGAGAATGAATTGTTAATGAATATGGTAATAAACTGGCAAAGTGTTGCCATTGGATGGTAAAAGTGTTACCATAAATTAATGAATATGGACCCCACAACAGGGTTCCGTAAAGGTGGGCCGCAGAATTAGTGGGCCCCACAATGTGGGTCCACATGTTGGGGCCCAGATTGTGGGGACCACTTTTTAGTAAATTTGGTACCTGTGGCAACAACAGAACCGATGTTGCCCTAGGGCCGCAAAGATGTTGCCTTTGACTCTACGACAACGCGGCAAAATGCATCACCGAGAAAGTGTCGCCTTTACCCTTTTTTAGCCTACAACAATATTTTTTGGCATTTCCTGCATCACTTCTTGGTGTTGCAGTATGCAATCTATGGCGTAGTGTCTCCCAGCTAAACTGAATAATGAGCGCTCAATTTTAAAAACATATGAATATTGGGATCTCAGTTAAGTCAAAACTTATTACCCAAAACCTTTCTTCAAATGGTTTAACAAATTACCATTTCAAATCTTTAAACAAAAAGATTCACTTCACAAAGATCATAAATCTTTCACAAAGATTCATTCATAGCCTTTAAAAACAATTCCATTTAAAATTGGATTAACTCTTCCAATCTTTAAATCAAAGATTCAATTCACAGCTTTCAAAACCATTTCCAAAGATTCGTTCATAACTTTCAAAACAATTCCCATTTCAAATCTTTTATATAAAAGATACACCGTTTAAAATCCTCTTCAATTTCAAAACAAGGTCCAACCACCTTTCACAAAGATTCATTCATAGCTTTCAAAACTATTACAATTCCAATTTGAAATCTTTCAACACAAATTGGAAGTCCTTTCTTTATATGGATGCTATTATTATTTGAAAACAAATAGTTTTCGTTTCGGAAAAATCCGATTACATTTTCACAAATTAAAGCCCTTCAAGTATAAAATCTGGGTTAGATTCAAATTTCCAAAATAATTTTTTTAAAATGGTTTAAAACCCATATAAATACATTATATAACTTTTTCAACCATAATTCAAATCTTGAATTCAAATTCAAATCAAACTATTTCAATTTCAAAACTTAATCAAGTTATTCAAAATAACTTTTATCTTCAAAACTCCTTTTCAAAACTTTCCATATTTAATTCAATTCCATTTCCAAAACCATTGGGATTCAAAATCCAATCTTAAAAACATTTCAAAAATCTATAACTTAACCAATTTCCTCGTGCAATCCATATTTTTTTGTGTATGGTGTTGTTCAAGGGTTTTACACAATAGTGCAACATCATCAATCATCATAGATTTAATCATATCAATATCGATAAGTGGTATAATCTATAATGCTTATCTGCATTCACAGATTCACAGATAAATAATATAAATTTATCGTAGATAAATAAATTACATTCATCATAGATGAATCAAAACAGAGCATCATACATCAGGGATATCAAACAATTCAAAGCATTTAATAGAATTCAAACATCCATAAGTAAGATCAATTAACATCTGATTAATTTCAATGAGATTAATTACTTATCCAGGTTAATTAACAGTAATTAATTTTAAATTATTTTAATTAATTAACCTTTAATTAATTAATAAACCTTATAATAATTTTAAATCATTTTAATTAAGTAACCTTCAATTAATTAATAAACCATATAACATCAATTAATTAATCTTAATTAATAAATCAATTAACCTTTAATTATAAAATAATTACCCTTTAATAATTATCCTTTAATCAATTACCTTGAATTAATTTATTAACCCTTAAATTAATTAATTATCCTTTAAATTAATTATTTTAATCACACTAATTATCCATTAATTAATTATTCTTTAAATCATTTGATAAATCAACCTTAATTACTTTCGTTAATTAATCTTAATTAATTAATTATCCTTTAATAATAATTATACAAAGTAATTATCCCTTAATTCATTTTTTAGTAATAATCTTTTATTTATTACATTAAGCAATTTTACTTAATTTAACTCATTAAGTAATTATCATTTAATTACTTGTCATTAATACTTAACCTCCTTAGTTAATACTTAATTAACCTTTAATCAAGTAAGTATCATTGAATTTCAAAAATAACCCATTTATCTCAATTAATCCCTTAATTACATTCAAGTTTATTTGATAAATCATTAATACATGGATTAACTAAAGACATTTAAGTTAATCAATGATAATAACAAAAAACATTTCATTTCCTTAATTAACTATAAAATTTATTTTAAATTAACTTCTACAATTAAGGTTATAAATGGATATAAAAACATTTTAAAAGCTAAATTAATTTGAAATGATTTCTTTAAAACTTCACAAATCCCAAAATCAAAAGGATAATCAAGGAAGTATTTAAATTTGTTTTAATTTTAAATTCGGAAAAATTTGTTTTAAAACTGAAACTGTTTTAACAACAACCCAAAGCCACTCGAGCCTTCACCCGAGTCAAGAAACCAATCCCCCGAGTCCCATTCGAGTTACCTTTTTTTTTTTTTTTTCTGTTTTAAACTTTGTAAAAATTTAATTGTTAAAAACTGTTGTCACACTCACACGAACCCAACTGGAACCCCGAGCCAACTAACCCTTTACCCGAGATACTCCCTGAGTCAGCTTCTTCTTCCAAACGTCAAAACCACCCAGGCACACAAGTGCACGGTGCATATGCACCGAAGCTTCAACCCTCTTTGGTCGACCATGTTCCCTTCGACAAGTC
Source organism: Allium cepa (assembly GCA_030765085.1). NCBI lineage: Eukaryota > Viridiplantae > Streptophyta > Magnoliopsida > Asparagales > Amaryllidaceae > Allium > Allium cepa. The sequence continues at coordinate 180,231,288 of CM060946.1, forward strand.
GCCAACATCACCATTGACCAACCCAAACAACCAGATCCTCGAAAACATCCCCGACATCGAATCGAACATGTTGGCCAAGACTGGAACAAAACAAACCATCAGAAAAAAACTTTGACTCACCGCCATAGTTCATCGGAGGTTGCGAAACTCTGACCACATCATTGCCGATGACCCATGAAACTTTTCCTCCTAGTGCGATTGCTTCTAGTTCGCCAATGGCCACGCAAATACCTTGGTTTCGACATTGATCAAAACAGGCAGTTAAACCCTAATTTGACTTCGAATGATCATCACGATGGATTATAAAATCGTCGAACATTTTACTGATGATTTTTGACTTCCAAACATGCTTCATCCTCGATCACGAGATTTATCATTATTCCGATCATCGAGAATCGTCGAAAATGCATAATCAGTTCATCACGTAAATTCATATGATTTACTTACTTAAAATTTTTGAAACCTTCATCTAAATTTATTACTGACCAGTTCGAATATGATTCTGAAATTCAAACAAAAATTTATGATGATCGAATTTGGACCTATCCATGATTTTCACTGTGATTTCTATTTTTTAAAATAGTTGCTTAACATAATTACTTGAAATACTTTTTGAAATTTGATTCTAAAAAGCACAAACAAATTTTTTTAGAGATCAAAACCCAATATTGATTCCTTTGAGTAGTATAAAACTTTCAAACAGATTTTAAAACCTGTCATATGTGCACAGAGGCAAGTTTTTGCCTCTTTTCTCAGACGTGCATACTTTATTTGTACACACACACATATATCACAGGTAGGTATTTCCACAACAACATTCTAGTATTAATCATAACTATCAAGTTATCATCATCACAGCCATAAAGAATCAAGAAAATCTGGTTCAAAAATAAGTTTGCTCACCTGAAAGTTGAAAAAACAGAGGCCTGGTTTATGATGTTGAAAAGATTCTGGGAACTAAGATTGAATCTGAGGCCGATTCACTTGAGTTTGGATCTGGAGTTCATGCTGAGTTGAATTCTTGAATGTTTGGTTTCCAGATTAAAAGCTTGATTAGGTTGAACTTCTTCCAGGTTGAAAACTGGAAATGATCTAAGCTTGATTAATTTAGATGATCTACTCTGCTTCTTGATACATTTTGATTTAAATCTTGTTCTTCTTGCTGTTTAAACTATGTTGAATTGCATGCTACTTTGAACTGCTTATCTGAAAGTTGATTTTGATGTTGGGATACTTTAGATTTTTGAAAATATTGTTTTTGTTTTTGATTTACTTTGAATTTTCATTCTCGGGTTTTGGTTTTGAGATAATCTTATTTTTAGAAGTGAAGATGAAAGAGTTTTGAACTGAATGATAACCAGGTTTCTTATTCAAAATCTTTTACTTATAAATTATTTATTTTAATTTAAGAAAGAGATAATGCCACTTGTTAATTGAATTAACACATGTAATTTTGCATGTGATTATTAATGTACACTTGTTAATTCATAAAATCTAAATTTTACAAATGTTCAAATGTATACATTTTGTTTTTAAACCCATTACTTAATTTAATTTATAAATTTTATTTTAAACCTTATGTTATTATAAATTATATAATGTATTCCCTTATGTATACATAATTTTACAAGAAAGTATTAAATCTTTTTATTCATTTTCAAACTATTGTACCTTTAAATAAATATTTATTTATATAAATAAACAAAAACGTGTGTATATATATATTAGAATTTATTCTTTAAATAGTTTTTTTGTAAATTTATTATATTAAATTTAAGTCATAACTTCTAAATCAAAATGCCTATTTATAGTTTTAAATCCAATTTATATTTCAGTACATTTATATTTGAATTTCAAATCCAAATCCCTTTATTTATAATCTTTTGACATATATATTTATTCTAATTTTCAAATTAATCCACAATTAAATTTGCAATTAAAATATTATTCAAAATATTTGTTTCAGGATTTTCAATTAGAAATTCTATTTTAAAATCATATTTCTATATATTTATACTAATAAGCAAACAAATATCTATTTCAATTTGGAAAATACCAAATTAATTCATAATTTAATTCCAAAAATTAAATTAATTTCTAAATTGAATTTGATTTAAAAATGGGAATGTTACAGTTATCAAAGCTGGAATATTATGGGCTTGATTCGAATGAATGGATGGACGATCGACTACAGATAATAAATATGAATACGAAGCCGGGTTCAGCATGGTTGATGGGTGAATGACGCAGGGTACTTGGAATATAGATTTTGGAAAGAGATGAATTTCTTAGGATCTACTTCAAGTCACTGAAGGGATTGCTTTGGGTCATCCAAGGGTTTTCTTTGAGTCGGCATAGCCCCTACTTCAGGTCGGCGTTGAGATGACGTCATATCACATACGGTCGGCATTAAGGAGAAGCACTTCAGGTCAGCTAATGTGGTTTCTTCTGGATCGACATACAACTCTGGGGTCAGCATATAATTCTGGGATCGGAATATAACTCTTGGATCGGTATACAACTCTGGGATCGACATACAACTCTGGGATCGACATATAATTCTAGGATCGGCATACAACTCTGGGAGCGGAATATAACTCTCGGATCGACATACAACATAGGGTCGGCGTCACTTCTGGTCGGCTACAAGTCTACTCCAGGTCGGCATATGGATGTGACTTTGGGTCGGTGTAGGCATATCTTTGGGTCAGTATTTGGAGATATGGGGTCGACATTGAGATGGTATCGTAGCACTCCGGGTTGGTACAACACCTAGCAGCGAGCGGTTCAACATAAGACGTGGGCGACTTTGGGTTGACATAGAGCGTGAAGGCTAGGTCGGCATACTATGTTATGAGGCACAGATTGGAATTGCATGTGTTAGGGCTCACATCGGCATACAGAGGTGGTTGGGTCGGCATAATGATACAGGTCTATGTGGTGAATTAGGCCAAGCTTTTTTACCGTGGGCCCAAATGGCCAGGCCGAAGGCTTCCTCCATCTATAAATAAAGGGGCAGGGGGCCACTTTTGGGGGATCTTCCAACAACCAAGGGAATATTCTGCCATTTTTTATACTCAGCTTCTCTTTGTTTAAACTTGTGTTCAAGCTATTCCTTGTGAATTGTATCTGTAATCAAGTGATCGATAAGCAATAAAGAGATGATTTAGAGTGGATGTACGCAATCAACACCGAACCGCTATAGATCCCATTGTTTTTACTTTTTGCTGTTCCGTCTTACAATATATAATGTTATTCCTCATTTTCCATTTAACCTCTTCATTTATCTCGCTACTCAAATCTATTCTTGGGTGTAAGTGATCAATTTTGGTGCTAACAGTACGCACCTATTAAGCAAACTCAAGGTACATGCATTATACTCTAGCCATCGTGAAATGGTAGGTACCGGTTAATAATCTCTTTCAATTTGTCGAGCAAAATCAGCATCAAGACGAGATTAGGACCAAGACCACTAGTTAGGAGTTGTATATGATAAAACTAATAAAGTATTATTCATCGCTTATGGGCCTATGATTTGTTGAGCGAGCTAAAGGTCAAAATACTAAGGCGAACAAGTCTTAACATCCACTAGAGATATCAAAAGATTTCTATACTTCTTAATGTTTTGAAAAACATAAATATCAAGTGTGAGCTTATTGGAAATATAAGATAATACGTTACAAGAAAATCAACCTTTGATAGAATCAATACATAGCTATTAGCAACAATATGTAGGCCAATTTATTTAACGCTATATAGTATAGAGGCACGAGTTTTTCAAAGCTATACAATAGATAAAAGGCGGGGAATAATTATTTTGTGCAAAAATAGAAATTCATGTCTATTAGCAACCTTGCATCTTTTTTGCTTTCCTTTCCTTTCACCTTGTCACCTCTGTAAAACAAATAACGTCTCAATGTAATAACCCAAATTTAAGCTATAAAATTAATTAACGAATTAATTTAATAATAAAAAAAGTTTGTGAAATTTTTAGAATCGAGCTACAAAAGTTACACAATTGGGTCCATTGTGATTTTCTAATCAATTTTCATATATAACTTGTCGAAATCTGAGCTAGTATGAAGAAGTTATGAGATAAATAAGAATCAAACAAAAACGAAAAAAATAATAATACAAGGGCATGGGTCGACCCATGCTATGGTCAGGTCAACATACAGGTCGACCCCCAAAGATCATAGGTAGATTCGTAAAAGTACCTAGACGTAAAAACGTCCAGGTAAGAGCCGAACAACCTATTTTGCAATTTTCGTCCAATCTCGTGTGTTCTTAGCTGCATCCGATGGTTCCTAGCAAGCCTATGATGTGGTTGCACCAGATTTGATCTTCAAATCTAACGGCCTGAGATCCCTAAGTCACACTATAAATAAAACACTAGGCCTAGCTATTTTTCTCATTCAGATTTTCCCCCAATTGGGTTCATTGCCTGAGGCTGAACCCTAAATAGAAAAATTTATAGGGAGGAAACCTTTTTGATAAAAATATTCTATGCCCTAGGAGTAGATCTAGGAAGGCCAAGTGCTAGAGCTAAGGACCATACGTGAGTGTTTTGTAATTATTTTAGACTTGTAAGTTAAAATAATATGTTTCTCAATAGTTGTAGTTTTTCTACAATTCTGAGACAGTTTTTATGTAAGTTTATTTACAATCATTTTTTAACTAAATTTCAAAAGTACTTTTCAGTCTATTTTTATTCAGCTATATTATTCAATTATTTGCAGTTATTTACATCTATTTTAAATTCGAATTTAGCCAGTAAATATTAGTTTCTTTTTATAGAGATTTAATCCTTTCTGATGTGAATGAAATGTTAAAAGAAGAAGAATTCACTAATATGGATTAAAATAGAAAAACATAAAATTTATAGATATCAGACGTAAAATTAGAAAAACTAAAATAAAATAGAGATGGACCGAACTAGGCAAATTTAAGATATTTGCAAGTATGATTATAACAAGAGGTTATAACTAAAAAGAGAAAATAGAAGAGTAGCAGTTGCAATAAAAATTATAACACATATGTTATATTAGAAAGAAAGAAACAAAAAAAGAGGCTTATTTTAAAGCTTAGATCTTGGATTAAGTTAATAAGCAAATATAGAAGAAATAACAGAAGAGGCTTATTTTAAAACTTAGATCTTGGATTAAATTAATAAGAAAACATAGAAGTAGGGTCCGTACCGGCAGCATTCCCTTTTAGATGTACGACTGATAGTCTCAAAATAGTAGGTGAGGCTGGGACACTCTTATGCTGATTAGGGTAAATAAGTGGCCAATAGATAAAGGCTCAAATCTTCGGATTTGGGAAAAGGGCGCAAAACTAGAAGATTGTTTGTTAGGACCAGTACTGGCAGCATTCCTTTTTAGGTGTAGGACTAATGGTCTCACAACAGTTAGGTGAGCCTGGGCAACATTCCCTTTCAGGTCTAGGACTAATAGTCTCATAACAGTCATGTGAGGCTGGGCGCGCTTATGCTGATTAGGGTAAATAAAGGGTCAAATAGGGTCGACAGTTAGTGTGTGTCGGCGATGACCGAGCGTACGGCATCGATTAGGGTAAATAATTCACTACCGTGTCCTAAGCGCTAAAGAGATGTCTTTTGCTGTGACCAACAGGATTGGTTCACAGTGGCACAACAGTGATATAATAGGCCGATTAATGGGTAGAATTAGGATTTCAGCCTAATCAAGTTAGCATTTGTGATAGGATTAGGGTTCTCAGCCTGATCACAGCAGTTTAAGACAAGTGCGAACAATCAAACCAAACAATTTAAGTAAACAGTCAAATAGAATTAGAAATAGTATTTTATGCCAGTTTTATCTTTTCTGTATTTTCTTTCAAGCTAGAACTATTGCTTAGTCTATTATCTTTATCTTGCTTAGAAATGATAGTAATTACTTTAACTTATCAGACTTATTGTCTAACCTGCTCCTCTATCTTTTCCCTTTTCCCTCAATAGGGCAGCAGAGTTGAGAATAGTTGATTTAAGTTGCTTGGAGATTCATTCCCGGAGTTTTCTCATTTCAGATGTATTCTTCTGCTTTTTTATCTTTTTCATTTGGCTTATGATGGATTGACACTTGTGAGAGGGATTATGATTATAATTGTTACCTTTGTACTCTGATTTTATCAGACTAAGATGTATTTTCATGAGACATTAGACATTTTGAGTTTTTGAGAGGTGTTATGTTTTTATGACTTATTTTGAAAAGAAGTTTGATTTTGAATGATAAGTTATTATTTTAATATTTTCCACTGTTTTTACTTATTTGTATTGCGATTCTTAGTCCCTGTTATGCTTTAGCTATACCTATAATGCACCATATCCTTTGGTGTGCCTTTCCTGGGTATACTAAGGTGTGTGGGGTGTTTTATTTGGTACCAGAGCCTAAGGTTACATGATTCCTAAACACTTGTTTTAAAAGTAAAGTATTTTTCAAAGGTAACATATTTTCAAACTATTTTTCAAAAAGAAACTCTAAAAAATAGTTTTCAAGTATAAGATAGTTTTATAGAAATCCCCTCAAAGTCCAATTCAACCTTTTTTTGATTCTTTTGGGCCTAAATTTTCTTTTCTTTGCATAGAATGGCAGATGCCCCAAATCTTAATAAGGGTGTCCAAGTCCCTGGCTGGTTTCATAGATACCTCCAAGCTACGGCACCAGAGGTGCAAGGGCAAGCGCCCAACACAGCACCGATGGGTGGAGATTCCATTAATCTACCTACAGCAGCCAATTTTTTTAAGCTATGCAAGGAATTCGCTAGTCAAGGATGCAAGACATTTTCTACTATGAAAGATTTCATGGAGGCACAGACTTAGTTATGGAATACAGAGCGGATATTTGGGCTGTTAGGATGGAAGGACCAACAGAGAGTTTAGCTTGCATCTTGGTAGTTGAAGGGGGAGCTTTTTACTGGTGGACATTTTAGAGATGGAGGGTAGAGACATTGGTTGGTTTGGATTTTGGGAAAGGTTTGAGAGAAAGTTCTTATCGTAAGCCGAGGAAAGCATGTAGTTGGAGAAGTTCATTAGTCTGAAGCAAGGGAGTCTTTTGATGAATGAGTATATAAACCAGTTTAATGAGTTATCGCGGCTTAGGATGGAGTTGGTTAATACACCTCAGAAGAAGGCCACCAAGTTTCCCAAGGGTTTGAACCTGCCCCTCTAACGGTTGGCGTTGACAAATGTACCAATGAGAGCGAAATACAAATCACTTGTGGAAATGGCTCTCATGTTAGATGTTGCTAAGAAAGAAGAGGTTACGAAGGTTCATGAATCAGAAAACTCTAAGAAGCAACAGTGAAATAAGAAGAAGGACAAGAAGAAAGGAGGAGTACCTCAAAAGGGACTGTGGCGACCCACATTTCAAAAGGTTTAAATCGACAATAATCCACACTTGTCCGACTTAAACAATCCGGAACGTAGATAATCAATGGAGTTATATAAGAAAAATAAGAAGGGAAGAAGAAAACAAAACACAAAATCTTACAGCGGAAAGAATAAAATATAATAATCAAATAAATAATTCATAAAGCTGTTTACTATACATTTGATTATAATCTATACACATTTATCATAGTTATAAATATACAGCAAGGATAAATAATCGATGCAGTAACATAGCATGATATAGGGTTTAATAGTAATAGTAATATACCAAAACTCCGTCTTTGTCCTCCAAAGAATAGTCTTCAATACACTGGAAAAAACTCAGGACTGACCCAAGCGTAATGAAAAAACAAAACACTCGAGTCAGGGCTAAAATACTCTTATGTCGGTCAAAACAATATCATAATATGAGCACAATAACTTAAAAGATGTTACGGGATTTCCCATCTCCTAATGATCCGTTAAACTATTTATATATAATAGTATACGCTATAATAGGTAATGTCCATCAGTAAAATAAATATCAAAATAGCGTTAAGGCTTTACATTGATCCACCTTAACACATTTTTACATTTTAAACCAAAATCGTAATGGACTCGTATAGGGATAAATATGACAAGGCACGTGAGGCAATGCTCAAGGTAGGATTCTACCAGTTTATCCTTTCTGGCTGGTCGTAACCCATCTATTGCCGACCGCGACAATCAATCCAAATGACAAATAAGGTGTACCATCTAATCCGAAACCATAATAGTAATACGAGGGATCAACGTCGCTAGAGGCAGCTAACCTCAATGGCCAGACATAAGCTCCTGTTTTAGTCATTTTAATTATGACACGAATGTCAAGGCTATCCATTATCGTTCTCTTACTTCATTCCAGTAAACGTCGCCAATTCAACCACTACATTCTGGATATCATCCCACCACGTACATGATTGTCAAAGTGGTTCCAATATTGAAAGAGAGTACTAAAATAAGAGGCCCCAGTCTCTTTAACAACCAATCGTCAGTTTACATCCAATCCATCCTGATTTCATCAGCGCAAAAGCACCATACCATTGTTGCTACTTTGCGTTAGGCTTATTAAATCCACCATAAGAGGCAGAAGAAGTCAATAGCGTGCAATCTAGCAACACGAACCACCTGCAGCCTAATGTCCTTAATCCACATATAAGACAACATACTCCTTACTTTTTGATCTGGCCACGAACACATTCTGGATGGATTTAGCCATCTGGGATGTTTCCTTGGAAAACCTTGCGCTAATAACTTACTTGCCTTATCAGCCAATCCGGGTAGAACCCATCATCATCAACTCCATCGATTTTGCACCCTACCTTCCACATTTTTCAAATAATCCGTGGGAAGGGGGGAAGACCATCTTACTGCTTTTAATTACTTTCGGTGTATAATGCTAGGATGTTAGTGTCATTTTGAACATGTAGATATTGACAAATCACTTTGGAAGATGTAACACAAAGCAGTATATATGTGAATATTTTTATATTTTAGTTGAATTTCTAAAGTTATGTTGTACAGCTGAAAATGTGTTTATGTATTTATTACCTTATTATATGATGTTTTGATATACAAAAACGAATCGAAAGCTTTAGGACTCTTAGACTTCAACAAAAGCTTACTGTTGGAAGGACTAACCATTAAGCTATTTAGACATTCCGACAATAGAAAAAAATTGAGGTTGGAATACCTTCCGGTCCTATCGGAAGGTTCAAAAAAGGAAAAATTCATTGCCGCAGCCCTAATTTCCTTCGGAGGGGCAAAAATGATACTCAAGGTTACCAAAATGATACTTAAATGGATCTCAAGTTATATTATTAACTTGATATTGAATGCAGTCGTAAATCTAACTTGGAAAAATGAATGAGTAAGAAAGATGGCTTAAAAGGTTTTAAATCAGGTTTAGAAAATGACCTCTTTGTTTTAAGGGAGGTCAAATTGTTAAAAAGAACTCTTTTACTTATATTTGGTAATTACATTTGCAGGTAAATAAAGCTGGAAACTCTATATTAGAGTGGATGACTTGGAAAGTCAAGATCATCCCTTCGCACAAGGGGCAAATGTTACTCCAAAAATTCACCTTTCGCCGAAGTCAGGAGATCTCAAACAACGGGTAGAAGGAAAAGAATACAAATCAGACCTTCCGAAGTGGTCAAAGGGATGCAGTCAATAATATGAAGCAGCTCAAGACCTTTCATAGAAGATAGAGGGTATTACTCCACAACATCCTAAAAGCTCTTGCCCTCCAAAGGAGGCAAAGAAATCAAGACAAGGACAAGTAACCCTATAACAACCTTTCTGAAAGCATAATAAGCCTTTCGGGTCGGTCGAAACACCAACTAAACACCTTTCAACGGTGTCGAAGGGTCTATGATGAAGGAAACATTTGTAAATCAGCAAAGAACATAAGGCAATTCTCTAATAATTTTCAAGGAAAGCTCGGCTCCAGCAATATCCATGTAAAAAACAACCTTTCGACAAAGTGGAAGGGTTCACAATAGTCGAAAACCCTCCGGCACCGCCGAAGGGTTCACCTATTGTACATGTGATGGGGTTTCTAACAAGTGCAATAGTTTTCTAAAAGAAAACTGTAGAAAGGATCCTTCGACAGCTCTTAAAGATCTGCAATAACATACGAAAAGAAAACCTTTCGACGAAGTCAGAAGGTTAGCAACTGTGTAATAGAATGAAATCTTTTGGCCCAGCCAAAGGAACAAGGACAAAAGCATGGCAACCGACATTTATAAAAAAGACCCAAGGGGTCCTATTTTAGGCAGATTTTCTTTCATTCAAAAACTTGTAACTTCTTAATCATAAGTTTGTAAGACCCAAGTGAAGTCCTTTCTTGAGTTGTGAGGAAGTCTTTAACTTTGAGAATTACTTTGTTGATTACTTAAATCTTTGCTGACTTAACTTCAATTTTCAGGATCAACTTCATCGAAAGGTTCTTGCTGATAAAGTCAGAAGCTTGATTAGTTAAGCAACAACCTCAAGCTTTGAAAGCCATCAATTTTTCTGCACTAACCTTTCGATCAGGTTGACAACTGGCCTGGATTAACATGAATGGTAACCTTCCAAAATAATTGGCATTACAACCTGAAACCTTCAACTAAATTAGTGGATGCTTATACTTTAGTAACAACAAAACCTTCCACAGTCAGTAACTGAGCAATTAAACCCTTCGGGATAGTCTAAGCTCAGAGATGTAAAACTTAATCCAACGGTTAAAATCCTAATACCTTTCGACCAAGCTAAAGCCAACTTCCTAAGAGTGACCAAACCTTACGGCAAGGTCAAAGGTTCTTATACACCACCCAGGAAGTAATTATCTGACCTATTGTAAGGAGATTAATCACTCAAATCTTTTGGAAGTATTAGAGCTTGGCTTTAAAGAGATACATTTAGTTAATAACCATTCGTGTCATAAAGAAAAGCACCACGAATCTACTAATAAGCTTTACCTTTGGTACTAAGTCTTCTGCTTGAAAGATTAAACCTTTTGACTTCGTCGAGAGATCTAAATCAAAAGTAGACGATTATTGAAACATAGTGTACAGACTATTATCAGGGATATCTTACCGTTCTATTCAAATTACTTTCCCTTTCTAGTTGAAGCACTACTTGGGTGTTGACCAAAAATTTGGTTAACATCAGTAAATGATTAACGGGGGAAAAAAGAAACCACCCAAAGATAGAAAAGTTGGCGTACTGCTTGGGTATCGCGTCGCGTAAGCTTCGTCCATATTGCCAGGCACATCCAATCAACGTCTACACCGACCAACCTTTACGACAGGTCCTGCAATGACCTAAGACATCTAGAAGGTTGCTTAAATGGAATATCGATCTCAGCCAGTTTGACATCTTCTATCTACCTCGAAGAGCTACCCAAGGACAAGCATTGGTGGATTTTATAGAAGAGTTCACTGTAGGGGATGAGCCAAGTGGAAGCGATGTGGTTTCTACCATACGATGGAAACTATATACCGGTGGAGCATCCAATGATCATAGTTTTGGGGCTGGCGTCATTCTCGTAACCCCCAAGAACCGACTGATCTACTATGCTTTGAAGTTTGATTTCCCCTCTACCAATAATGAAGCCAAATATGAGGCGCTGATTGCTGGACTGATGCTTGCTAAAGAGCTCGGGGTGAAATCGATCTAAATCTTTTGTGACTCGTAGCTGGTAGTGCACCAAGTTAGAGAGGACTACTAGGAAAAGCGAAAATGGCTTGCCCCGTACATTTCTCGAGTTCAGGAGATATTGGCAGACCTCGAATACTATAACATTTCACATATCCTATGTGAGAAGAATGGGGAAGCCGATTCATTGGCAAAGTTCACAAGCACTAGCGATGCACAACATATAGGCTTGGTTTCGGTCGAGACTCTATATACCCCGAGTATAAATGTGATGACAATTGATCATGTACTAGAAAACGAAAACTGAAAGGAAATTGTGGATGTCCCCATTTAAAGAATGCTTGTTGCATGGAACCTTACCTAAGAAAAGGAACGAAAAGCGGCAAGTCCTTTGCAAGGTCTCACGGTGTATTATGCAAGATGGGTTTATGTATTGGAAGGGATTCTCTATTCCCTTATTTAGGTGCATCGCCAATGACAAGGTAAAGTGGGGTTTTGAAGAAGTCCATGAAGGAGAATGTGGCGATCACACTAGGGGGCAGATGCTAGCTAAAGGGATGCTCCGTTATGGGTACTTCTGGCCAATCGTGAATCGGGACGCCGTAGATTATGTGAGACGATATGATAAATGACAGATATATACGAAGGTCCCAAGAGCGCGCCTACAGAAATCACACAAATGGTCAGTCCATGGATGTTTGTAATATGGGTAATTGATATTATTGGCTTATTACCAATTTCCAAAGGTGGTGCGAGATATGCAATTGTTGCGGTCAACTACTTCATCAAATGGACCGAAGTAGAGCCATTAGCTACGATCACAACTAAAAAAGTCATTAACTTTGTTGCGTGCAACATTATATGCCATTTTGGTCTCTCGCTAACTATTGTAACTGATAATGGAACTCAATTTGATAGTGTTGAGTTCAATTTTTTTTTCCAGAAGTATCATATTAAGAAAAGGTTTGCAGCAGTCGCTCACCCTCTGACGAATGGATAGGTTGAAGCCGTAAATAAGATAATAAAGTCCATCTTAAAAAAAATGTTAGGAGAAGGCTAGAGGCAAGTGGGTTGATGAACTTCCTCTGACGCTTTGGGTATATAAGACCACTCATAAGTCAACAACTAGCCATACCCTGCTTGCCTTGGCCTATGGAGCCGAAGCAGTTATACCCATGAAACTCGAAGTCCCTTCCCATCGCGTCACTTACTACGATCCCAGAACAAATCAAGACCTCTTATTGGAATCATTGGACTTTATCGACGAAAAGTGTGAGGAGGCTGATTTGAGAGCGGCCGCACACCGACATTGGGTCGCTTGGTACTAAAATATGAAAGTCCGACCAAAAACCATTGACATTGGCGAACTTATCCTGAAGTGAATTTTTCCGATTCATCGCGCATGAACCCTATGTGGGAAGGGCCGTATGTCATCGAACGGAGGCTTGGAGAAGGAACTTTCAAGATAGTGACCATTGATGGTGTAACACTTCCTAAGTAATGGAATAGCGAGCATTTGCGCCACTATTTTGCCTAGGTTGTTCCTCTTACATTCCAATAATAGTTGTTTTCGGTAATTGCTTTGTGTTGGATTTTCTTTTGATATGTAATAAGACAAAATATTTGTCCCTATATTTTTTGATGAATAAAGGCTTGAAGCTACTTTTCTATGAACTATTGTTATTTCATATTATGACGATCAGGTGATGGAATTAATTGATACAAGCATTTGTGATGTATGAACACACACATAGAACTAAAAATGGATTAGTTAGGCCGAACCCTAATGGATGTGAACAAGGGGGATTGCTCGGTGAAGTTTTTGACTGGCAACCCATATGAGTGAACATAAAAATCAATTTTTAAAAGAAAAATATCTAAGTCCCCAAAGAGCGGACCATAGTACTCTGAGTCCCCGAAATGCGTAGTATAGTATAAACGATTCGAAAAATCTCTAAGTCCTCTGAGAGCGGACTAGAGTACTCCGAGTCCTCGGAGTATGGACTAGAGTATAAACAATTTGAAAAATCTCTAAGTCCCTGGAGTGTGGATTAGAGTACTCCGAGTTCCCAAAGCGTGGGCGAGAGTATAAATGACTTGAAAAATATCTAAGTCCCCAGAGTATGGACTAGAGCACTTTGTGTCCCCGAAATGTGGATCAGAGTATAAACGATTCGAAAAATCTCTAAATCCTCGAAGTGCGGATTAAAGTACTCTGAGTTCCCGAAGCGTGGACTAGAGTATAAATGACTTGAAAAGTCTCTAAGTCCCTGGAATGCGGATTAGAGTACACTGAGTCCCCGAAGCATGAATTAGAGTATAAACGACTTAAAAAATCTCTATGTCCCCAGAGTGCGGTTTAGAGTACTCTGAGTCCCCAAAGCGTGGACTAGAGTATAAACGACTTGAAAAATATCCAAGTCCCCGAAGTGCGGATTAGAGTAATCTGAGTCCCTGGAGCGTGGACTAGGGTATAAAAAACTTGAAAAATCTCCAAGTCCCCAATTGCGGACTAAATTATAAACGATGTAGGAAAAGTTTCTAGGTCCACGAGGCAGACTTAAAAATGTCAAGTGTCTAACCGGTAGATGGACAAGAGAACTTTCTTCCGTTCACTACCCAACGAACTCCAGCCTAAGGTCGACGAAAGATGCTAAAACCGTCAGCCATGGAATGCGACCATTAGTTACGATTTCGGCCTGGAGTTGATGGAAACTTTCGATGAAGTTTACAAAGGAGCTCTGTGATTAAGATGATAAACTATTAACAAAACCTAGAAAAATCATCACAAACACTTGGAGGGGAAAAAGTAACTCTACCATTGAAATAATAATACACTCGATGATTGACTAAGGAACAAAATTTTATTTCTGACTCCAAAAGTTCCGAACCAAACCCCCCGAAGGTTCGGAGGCTAAGTCTGTACATGTAATACTAAAAAGAAAAAGAAAGAGGAAACAATAACTACATAAATTTAACTTAATTGAGCTAAGCAAAGCATTACAAGACCTGGACTATTTCTTCATCTTTTTCTCCTTCTATGGCTTTTCAGGGGGCGTTTCACTCAAACGTTTCTTTTAAGACCCCTTTCTGCCTTGGGAGGAGGTACTTAAGGAAAGAGGGGGAGCTGCAATGGGAATAGACCCCCCATGAGGGATGAATTATAGAGGCCTATTAAGGGAATCATCCACATCGGGCTTACCCTTAACTTCGAGTTTTGATTTCTCCTCCTGTTTAATCCACTCCTTCAGGCTGAACTTGGTAGTGTTCTCAAAAGCATCGGTAACTATAACATCGTCCTGCTCCTCTGTAAGTGATGGGTCTTCAGGTTTTTCCTCATCGAGCGCCTTAATCACTTGAGCATCGGGCCTAAGAATATCTACGGTGGTTGGAACCTCAACATCTTTTACCTCCTGCACCGTGGCGACGTTGCTCCTTGGAGTTGACTCTGGACTAGGATGACCTACAAGGTTCAATGGAAAGAAAATGTTAGATTATGACCATCTTTCACCAAGAATGACAACTTTTTAGATTAGAAAGAGCTCAGGATAGCACCAGCTTTCAGTTGGCTTTTGATGGTCATAGGAGTGCTCCCTTTAATGATTGGGGATAGTGAGTGTATGCCAAGTCCAGGCTTCTTCGAGTCGTAACCAACATGTTGCTCAAGAGGTTGGGAAGATGTAGTCCCAGCCGGTTGAATGGGAGAAGAACCCTAGGGCTCAATGCCGGATGATCCAACAATATCTCCTTTTTCCTTAAGCGATGTGGGAGCTCTCCCAAACGAAAGCTTTGCAGCAGCCAAGTCAGATAGCTCGTTTCCTCGGAGCACTTCTTATGCGAGTGCCACTTCATCAAGCTCTGCCATACCCTGCTCTACTTTCTTAATCTTGATGAGATTGTCCCAAAATTCGTGAAGTGACTCAAGATAGCCTTCTCCCAAGAAAGTTAAATCATGGTGGAGGAGAACCTTTACATTATATTTACAATGAGTGGGTCGAACAAGCACTTGATTTCCTTCCTATTAGATTTTATCGCTGCCTCGATTAAAGAGTTGGCTTCTGTGAGCACTGCTTTCTTGCCCTCTTCGCGAGCGGCTTCTTTCAGAACTTCAATCTGGGAGAGTTACTCATCGAGCTTCGCTTTCAAGTTTCTTGTTCCAATGATATCCTCACAATATTTCTATGACTCCTCTTGCACCTCTATTTTCTCCTCCCACTCCTTAGATAGCATTTTTTCTAACTCCTCCACATGATAGGCTAAAATGTCTTTCTCCTTTTGCAAGGAGTCCTTTCTAGAGACAAAGTGCCACTGTGTTAGAGTGCATCATTTAATTCCTTTTATGGGTAGCCACTAAGCGACTAACTTCCTCTGCCGTCTCTTTTTCATTCATTTTCACCTCCTTGAGTTGGGTTTTGAATGAGCGCAACTAGCTATCTTGATACTTTATGATGTCTTTGTCATGGCCGACCTCTAACTTAAGGCGGTCGATCCCATGTTGGCACTCAATAGAAACCTTGGTGACTTTTTCAACCAAGTGTATGAATGCTTCATGTTGTACATATACGTCATTCATGCATTCCAGCAAATTTTATTTGGCAGTCCTAGGGATGGGATGTATAGCCGGAAGGAAATTTAGTCCATTGAAGCAAATCTTTGGAAAGGTGGCTTTAAGCTCGACTAATTTCTCTACCGTAGTCAGGTTGTGAGCAGGAACTGGAGAAATTTGTTATGACGAAATCAATGTTTGTTTATGGTGCTCATGGGACTGCTTAGTGCTTGAGGAGCCGGAATGTTGGTCACCGAGAGCATCGGATTGAGAGCCTCGATGTATGGGTTCATCTCCACCATGCGCGGGAGGATTAGTAGGGTCTCTTTGATGTGAAGTATGTCCTTGGGATTTCGTTTTTGAAGATGAGGATGGTTCTCGAGCTCTCTCCCAGCCTTGATCTCTTTATCGACGTCTTCCAGACTTGGAATCTCGACCTTAATGGTGGAAGATAGAAGAGCCGTGAAGACGATTGAAGCTGTGTGAACAAGACATTACACCTGTAAAAAGGGTCAAATGAGAACATGTTAGTATATGCTATGTCAAAAGTTGAGTGCAATTGAATGTGGAGCGTAAGTGCTTGTGTGTGTCCTAGTGCATCACCCCAACGGACCAGTGACGTTTGCTTTACTCATAGGAGTTCTTTCTCCTTGATTGGGAGGTTGCCTTCCTTCACCACTTCTTACGGATGAGTTAAGCCCATCAACATCAAGGTTAGTGAAGTCATAATTCAATAGATCGCTCGGAATAGAGATTTCAGAGAGTCCCTTCAGTGAGCTTTCCATTTGTTGGGAAGGTGAACTCTTTTCGATTGGAGCTATAATGAATTTTGAGGTCTCCCCAGTTTTCGTCTTCTTAATTCTATACGCCAAACTCTTTCTCTTTTTCGGAGAAGGTTGCGACTAGCTTGTATGTGGAGCATTGGCTGCCGGCGCCTGTCCAGGATATGTATTTTCATTTTCAATCCTTGGGGCTTCTGTTTCCTTTATTTCCCCTTCCTCGGTGCCTTCTTAGATTCCCTCAGCAAGGGGCACCATGGGATCGACTTATTCTCTCCTTTTATCGACGATTGCCTTTGGGATTGCTCTACTTCTTGGAAGGCTGATTTTGCCACTGTCTTCCAATAGCGCAAATAGTGAGAGAAACTCGTCAGTGACTAGTAGTTAGATCTCTCTATCCTCCATCGAAGTTGCCCGGATAGCCTCAACCGCCCTGGAATGTGTAATGCCTTTGGACCAAGAGCGAGCACCTAGAAGAGTTGAAAGAGTTCGTGTAATTAGAAAGAATGTTATTTAAGTCCTTGAATTAAGGGAAGAGATGGGAATAATACTTACGTCCCTTCAACCACCTTCTCGCGAAGCTGGGAGGACATTTCACATAGAACCACTCTTGGTTGAATAGGGAGAGGTTGTTCCGTGCACCCATAAGGACTTCACATCTGGGTAGTAGCTCAAGAAATACGTACGAGGGACTATCGGCTCATCTTTGGAAGTTATAAATATATCGGGTGTCGAAAATTAGCGGATGGAATAGAAAACTCATGAAAAGAAAGAAAGTGCCGTAGATGAACGTGTAGCGGTTGGGATGCAGTTGAGTAGGAGCGATTCCCATATGCTTTAGCACTTCGTGAATAAAAAAGTTGAAAGGTGGCACACACTCAGCCCAGCAAATGAACTTATTGAATGCAGTGTACCCGGTTGGTGGAAAATGAGGCCTGTCTTGCCTTGACGAAACCAGGACAACTTCAAAAGGGATCCCGTGAATAGAGCACAATCAATGGAGAGCTGCTTTGCCGATTTTTGAAGCCGGTGAATCGGTTGGATTATTCAGGACAATGGCATCATCCACAGCATCGGGAGCTGGGTCTATAACCTCTAGTAGAAAAGTTAGGATATCGGGAAAGAGGTCTGACTACGAACCAGGTGCCTCTACTGCATCTCTTTGCTGACCGGGCTTATCAGACAGAGTGGCGAAACTCCACCTTCTATCTGATCTAGAAGAAATTACCAGGGAATGCTTTGTATGACTTGATATCTGTGCGAGCTCTACTCAATAGAAAATCAACAAATAGAAACAATAATCCATCTCCTTGAGCTATATGTGAACTAGTGCAATAGATTTGAAATAAATGCAAACAATCTAAGACCAGAAAAACGAAATTAAAACGTCAAAATTCTGAGGATTCATCTGAAGAGACTGTCATCGTTGACTGTCCTGGACAACGTGGAAGCCGATCAACAACAAAAGCTTGAAGGTCGGATGTTAACATTCAACATTACGAGGTTATGTTGTTTGAATATGCTGGGCTACCTTTGCACTTAACTCGTGTTAGGTGGAATGGGATTTGTTCATTCAAGGTGGATTCCATCAGTTCATGTGTGCTAGTCATAATATTATTAGTCACATTATGCTGGGGAAGTGAAATATGTAGTCAGATGCTTGAATGTCTCAAGTTAAAGTGGTTTATGTATGTCAACACCGATCCCAGGCACTTATGCCAATACCTTCATCCAGCCTATGTGCCGATCCTACCTTCCCTAGAGAAACACGGACCCCTTCTCCTTCCTCTAACACTATACCGAACCCTCTCTCCAACTAATATATACTGATCCCTCTCTCTCTCAACACTATACGGAACCCTTCCTCTCCATCTCTGGGCTAAACCGAGCACTCCCAACACTCAGCGCATGACACTGATCCCTCCCCTTAAACCTAACTACACCGATCCCATCTCCTACCCTTTCAAGACAATAGACATTGATCCCTATACCTATACCAACCCCATTTCCTATGCTTTATATCTGAACCCTCACCGAGCCACAACACTCAAGCTTATACCGAGATTTCTCCAACCAACATCAATTCGTGACAAAGCCTCTTCATCCACCCTCTCCTCCTCCCTCTGTCTCCCTAATTTTATCTTCCTCCTCTCTCACGCTTCTCGATGGAAACCCTATGTGCCTATGCGATTATCAAATTGGCTCAAATTCGAGGAGCATGACCCGTCAATTCAAAGTGAAATAAGGATTCTAATCTATATGGTTGTTTCGAGTTGAATCGGGTAAGCATTGGGATTCGAGATTAAGGATTGATAGGAAGTTGTTATAGGAAGAGAAACTTGTTGTTGTGGTGACTATGGTTCGGGAAAGGAGAAGCTTGGTAGTTTGGAAAGGATGTGAAGCTTAAAGGAAATGGAAGTAAAATGAGAAAAAGATGGGGATACTGAGTTTTATGTGTAAGAGTATTTGGGAATGTGAACCTGTCTCTTCCAAGAGACATGGTCACAATAATTGAAGGGGTCGGCCATTGAGTATGCCGACCCCAGCCTATGTGGATCCATCCATGGTTCGGCATACCAATGCCGACTTCTCCAAAAAAGAAAATTAATAATAAAATATATAATAATAATAATAATAAATAATAGTAATAATTTAAATTGAATAGTGGAATAAAGATGTATGTTCAAAAGGTAAAAAGGAGAGAGGGATATGCTTAAACGGTGGATGATCATGAGATTGGAAAAGTTCTTATGAAGTCAACCTTTGAAAGGTTAAGCCAGAAAATCCTAAGGGCTGCATATAACTAGACTCGTACATTCAAATGGGACAAGATTTCATCAAAGGTAGGTGAAGAACAATGGTAAGCAAATGACGTGAACGAGCTTGCCTCTGGAAACATGTAATTTTCACTAATTCAAAGCACACCATGTTATTCACAGGACCCACTTTAGGGGGGCAAAATGTTACCCGGTGCCTTGGCCAGGCCATACAAAGGGAATGACAGAGGTCATAATTGAATATTGATGGAAGAATGGTCGAGAGAAGATATCGATATGATCAGGAGGTGGATTCTGAATAGCTATGTTGTTGTGACGACTCGGATTTTCGCGTTCGAAAATCGACATCCATACTTCACTCGTATTCGAACGCCGCAGATTCAAACGTTCGAATCTGATTCGCCAGAGCTTATAACACATTAAGTACAACAACACAACGGAAGAAAATGAATAACATCATTAATATACAATAGAATACGATATCCGATACAATATGAATCCCAATAATATCAGATATAAATATACAACAGCGCAAAGATAAGCATCAATAGAGAAACTCCAAAGAGAACTCTAACATCAAACTGCATCTGCAACTTCATAGCTAAAGCTCCAAAAACTCCAAACACTAGATCCACCAACATGCTTTCCAAACGCGAAGCGAGAAACCCCCATCACGTTGTATTAAGCAAGGTTATCCTAAAAGCTGAAGAGTAGCAAATGCGATCGCCAAATCCAAAGGCTTCGAAGGCTATCAAATCTACACCAACTATTTGATTATCTGAAAAACCCAGCTCCAGACTTCCTGTGTGGAAAATTGTGGGCACCTTGAGTTTAGGAAGGGAACAATAAACTCCAGGTCAATCATGGGACTGGTCTTAGCAAAAAACCAATTTTATCTTTAAAACAAACAAACAAAAGAATTAAAAGAAACCCACAATGCTTTTTGGAAAATGAAACTACCATAAGGCCTCCCGCCACACACACTATGCAAACGTAGAATTGAAGGAGATTTCTCCTTATGATAGTAAAAAATGCTTGATACGCGAAAACCATTTGATATTATTATTAGTTCATAGTGGAAAACATTTGCAAGTATAATATTAATCTTAGCCAACATAGACATTTCGAACTATGCCTACTATAACTGCCATCTAAATAGTGGGGCGCCACCATAAGTAAATGGCAGGTTATACAACTAAAACCGTATAAGACACATATTGGGATTGAATTTCCAACAAATGGTCAGGCTAAGGAACTTCCTACTGCCACATGGGTACGCCTCTGGAGGGACGACCCCGAGAACCTACCCGGATCTCTGCCAACACAAGGCCGGTTTACTCCCTTCCTGGGAGTAACACCTATAGATATGCCATCCCCGGTCGTAACCAACCTTTATCCGAGCGCTCGACACCAACAACCACAAAGTAATGTATTTGCAGTAACAACATAGGTTAAATATCTGGGCTCCATACCATGATACCACTTCTATCCAGAAGAGGTGGACATACCCTAGGGGAGCGACCCCTGAAAACCTTGCTGCAACATTCCTGTTTCAACCATTTCCGGGTTGTGAGGCTCGACAAAGTCTCTTCCACAAAGTTACGCTTTTCACAGAAGCCATGCTTCGATCAACAAATGATGAGCAGCACTTCGCATGCCACATTACCAAATAATGAGCGCTCAATTTTAAAAACATATGGATATTGGGATCTCAGTTAAGTCACAACTTATTACCTAAAACCTTTCTTCAAATGGTTTCACAAATTACCATTTTCAAATCTTTAAACAAAAAGATTCACTTCACAAAGATCACCAATCTTTCACAAAGATTCATTCATAGCCTTTCAAAACAATTCCATTACAAATTGGATTAACTCTTCCAATCTTTAAATCAAAGATTCAATTCATAGATTTCAAAACCATTTCCAAAGATTCATTCATAAATTTCAAAACAATTCCAATGTCAAATCTTTTATATAAAAGATACACCATTTAAAATCCTCTCCAATTTCAAAACAAGGTTCAACCACCTTTCACAAAGATTCATTCATAGCTTTCAAAACTATTACAATTCCATTTCAAATTTGAAATCTTTCAACATAAATTGGAAGTCCTTTCTTTATATGAAAGCTATTATTATTTGAAAACAAATAGTTTCGTTTTGGAAAAGTCCGATTATATTTGCACATATTTAAGCCCTTCAAGTATAAAACCTGGGTTAGATTCCAATTTCCAAAATAATATTTTTAAAATGGTTTAAAACCCATATAAACACATTATATAACTTGATCAACCATAATCAAATCTTGAATTCAAATTCAAATCAAACTATTTCAATTTCAAACTTAATCAAGTTATTCAAAATAATTTTTATCTTCAAAACTCCTTTTCAAAACTTTCCATATTTAATTCAATTCCATTTCCAAAACCATTTGCATTCAAAATTCAATCTTAAAACCATTTCAAAATCCGTGACTTAACCAATTTCCTCGTGCGATCCATATTTGTGTGTGTATGGTGTAGTCCAGGGGTTTTACACAATAGTGCAACATCATCAATCATCACCGATTAAATCATATCAATATTGATAAGTGGTATAATCTGTAATGCTTATCTTCATTCATAGATTCATAGATAATTAATATAAAGTTATTGCAGATAAATAAATTACATTCATCATTGATAAATCAAAATAGAGCATCATACATTAAGGATATCAAACAATTCACAACATTTAGTAGAATTCAAACATCCATAAGTAAGATCAATTAACATTTGACTAATTTAAATCGGATTAATTACTTATCCAGGTTAATTAACATTAATTAATTTTAAATTATTTTAATTAATTAACCTTTAATTCATTAATAAACCTTACAATAATTTTAAATCATTTTAATTAATTAACCTTTAATTAATTAGTAAACCTTATAACATCAATTAATTGATCTTAATTAATAAATCAATTAACCTTTAATTATAAAATAATTACCCTTTAATAATTATCCTTTAATTAATTACATCGAATTAATTTATTAACCCTTAAATTAATTAATTATCCTCTAAATTGATTATTTTGATCACATTAATTATCCCTTAATTAATTATTCTTTAAATCATTTGATAAATCAACCTTAATTACTTCCATTAATTAATCTTAATTAATTAATTATCCTTTAATAATAATTATACAAAGTAATTATCCCTTAATTAATTTTTTAGTAATAATCTTTTATTTATTACATTAAGTAATTTTACTTAATTTATATCATTAAGTAATTATCATTTAATTACTTATCATTAACACTTAACCTCCTTAGTTAATACTTAATTAATCTTTAATTAAGTAATTATCGTTGAATTTCAAAAATAACCCATTTATCTCAATTAATCCCTTAATTGCATTCAAGTTTTTTTTGATAAACCATTAATACATGGATTAACCAAAGACGTTTAAGTTAATCAATAATAATAACAAAAAAACATTTCATTTCCTTAATTAACTACAAAATTTATTTAAAATAAACTTTTACAATTAGGGTTATAAATGGATTTAAAAACACTTTAAAAACTAAATTAATTTGAAATGATTTCTTTAAAACTTCACTAATCCCAAAATCAAAAGGATAATCAAGAAAATGTTTAAATTTGGTTTAATTTCAAATTTGGAAAAATTTGTTTTAAAACTAGTTTTTGTTTAACAACAACCCACAGCCACTTCGGGTCTTCATCGAGTCAAGAAACCAATCCGCCGAGTCCCCCTTCGAGTTACCTATTTTTTTCTTGTTTTAAACTTTGTAAAAATTTAATTGTTAAAAACTGTTGTCACACTCACGCGAACCCAACTAGAACCCCGAGCCAACTACCCCTCTACCCGAGATACTCCCCGAGTCAACTTCTTCTTCCAAACGTCAAAATCGCCCAGGCACATAAGTGCGTGGTGCACGTGCACCGAAGCTATGACCCTCTTCGGTCGACCACATTCCCTTCGACAAGTCGACAACATCACCATTGACCAACCCAAACAACCAGGTCCTCGAAAACATCCCCGACATCGAATTCGAACATGTTGGCCAAAACTGGAATAAAGCAAACCATTAGAAAAAACTTTGACTCGCTACCACAGTACATCGGAGGTTGAGAAACTCCGACCACATCATTGCCAATGACCCACGAAACTTTTCCTCCCAGTGCGATTGCTTCTAGTTCGCCAATGGCCACGCAAATACCTTGGTTTCGACATTGATCAAAACAGGCAGTTAAACCCTAATTTGACTTCGAACGATCATCACGATGGATTATAAAATCGTTGAACATTTTTCAGATGATTCTTGACTTCCAAACATGCTTCCTCCTCGATCACGAGATTTATCATTACTTCGATCATCGAGAATCGTCGAAAATGCATAATCAGTTCATCTCGTAAATTCACATGATTTACTTACTTAAAATTTTTAAAACCTTCATCTAAATTCATTACTGACCAATTGGAATATGATTATGAAATTCAAACACAAATTTATGATGATCGAATTTGGACCTATCCATGATTTTCACTGTGATTTATATATTTTAAAATAATTGCTTAATATAATTACTTGAAATATTTTTTGAAATTTGATTCCAACAAGCACAAACAAATTTTGTTTTGAGATCAAAACCCAATCTCGATTCCTTTGAGTTGCATAAAATTTTCAAACAGATTTAAAACCTATCATATGTGCACAGAGACAAGTTTTTGCTTGTTTTCCCAGATATGCATACTTTATTTATACATACATAGATACATACATACACACACACACACACACACATATATCATAGGTAGGTATTTCCACAACATCATTTAAGTATTAATCGTAACTAAAGCTATCATCATCACAGACACAAAGAATTAAGAAAATCTGGTTCAAAAATAAGTTTGCTCACCTGAAAGTTGAAAAACAGAGGCCTGGTTTATGATGTTGAAAAGGTTCTAGGAACTTAGATTGATTCTGAAGCTGATTCACTTGAGTTTGGATCTGGAACTCATGTTGAGTTGAATTCTTGAATGTTTGGTTTCCAGATTAAAAGCTTGATCAGGTTGAACTTCTTCCAGATTTAAAAACTGGAAATGATCTAAGCTTGATTAATTCAGATGATCTTCTCTGCTTCTTGATACATTTTGATTTAAATCTTGTTCTTCTTGCTGTTTAAACTATGTTGAATTGCATGCTACTTTGAGCTGCTTATCTAAAAGTTGATTTTGATGTTGGGATACATTAGATTTTTGAAAATATTGTTTTTGTTTTTGATTTACTTTGAATTTTCATTCTCGGGTTTTGGTTTTGAGATAATCTTGTTTTTAGAAGTGAAGATGAAAGAGTTTTGAACTGAATGATAACCAAGTTTCTTATTCAAAACCTTATTACTTATAAATTATTTATTTTAATTTAAGAAAGAGATAATACCACTTGTTAATTGAATTAACACATGTAATTTTGCATGTGATTATTAATGTACACTTGTTAATTCATAAAATCTCAATTTTACAAATGTTCAAATGTATACATTTTGTTTTTAAACCCATTACTTAATTTAATTTATAAATTTTATTTTAAACCTTATGTTATTATAAATTATATAATGCATTTCCTTATGTATATATAATTTTAAAAGAAAGTATTAAATCTTTTTATTCATTTTCAAACTATTTACCTTTAAATAAATATTTATTTATATAAATAAACAAAAATATGTGTGTATATATATTAGAATTTATTCTTTAAATAGTTTTTTAGAAATTTATTATATTAAATTTAAGTCATAACTTCTAAATCAAAATGCCTATTTATAGTTTTATATCCAACTTATATTTCAATATATTTATATTTGAATTTCAAATCCAAATCCCTTTATTTACAATCTTTTGATATATATATTTATTCAAAATTTTAAATTAATCCACAATTAAATTTGTAATTAAAATATTATTCAAAATATTTATTTTAGAATTTCCAATTAGAAATTATATTTTAAAATCATATTTATATATATTTATACTAATAAGCAAACAAATATCTATTTCAATTTGGAAAATACCAAATTAATTCATAATTTAATTCCAAAAATTAAATTAATTTCCAAATTGAATTTGATTTAAAAATGGGAATGTTACAAATTCCCCCCTTAAGGAAATTTCATCCTCGAAATTTGCTAGGGAGACAACAAACGATGGACACACAAAGATAGAGAAACAGTTTTCCAGATCAAACTAAATATCTATTCTGTATTTGGCTTACCAAATCAGAATATCAATAATATGAGAACAAACTCATTCAATACTACACGAAATACTCGGGTCACTAGATTTATGAAGATATACAGAGCATTGGTTAGTTTGAAGGATAACTAACCACTAGTAGATTATATCTGGACCCAACAGAACAAATAATGGATACCCAATCCAGGTTGAAATATCCCAAAGTATGCACCAACTTGCCCCTCTTCGGACTTGGATCCTCACAAGAAATTACAATAGAATGTCAATTTTGGTTTAAATCAAAATCGTTTATTGATACAAATCTTCATATTTTATTCATTAATTCATTTTAAATAGAATTTTAAATTCATTAAAGTTAAGACGGAAAGATTGATAAGAAACTGATGATTTGAATACAAGATAGGAACTTATCTACACGATTTGCAGGCCATCACCATGCCAAAACTTCTTTCTAGAGCTGCCACGAAGCAATCAAAGAATTTGAAAGACGAATCAATAGAGATTGAGAAGAATTGTTTCCTTGTTGTTACAGGGTATTGAATATTTGTAGTGGTACTCCCATGTCCCCTATCTCGTCCTCTTCTTGCATCTCACTCACTATCAGTGGATATAAGAGAATTTACCGAGGCATACAGATGGATATCTTAGGGATACTCATTCTAGGGTATACTTCACCATATCTCTAGTGAGTCACTTAATGTGTTATACTCCAAAAGCTAAAGTTCAACCTTTAGCTCTGATACCAAATGTGACGACCTGGATTTTCGCATTCGAAAATCGATATCCATACTTCACTCGTATTCGAATGCCGCAGATTCAAACGTTCGAATCCGATTCCCCGGAGCTTATAACACATTAAGTACAACAACAGAGCGGAAGAAAATGAATAATGCATTGATATACAATTGAATACGATATCCGATACAATATGAATCCCAACAATATCAGAGATAAATATACAACAGCGGAAAGGTAAGCATCAATAGAGAAACTACAAAGAGAACTCTAACATCAAACTGCATCTGCAATTCCATAGCTAAAGCTCCAAAAACTCCAAAGACTAGATCCACCAACATGCTTTCCAAATGCGAAGCGAGAAACCCCCATCACGTTGTATTAAGCATGGTCAGCCTAAAAGCTGAAGAGCAGCAAATGCGATCGCCAAATCCAAAGGCTTCGAAGGCTATCGAATCTAAACCTACTATTTGATTATCTGAAAATCCGAACTCTAGACTGCCCATGTGGGAAATTGTGGGCACCTAGAGTTTAGGAAGGGAACAATAAACTCCTGGTCAGTCATGGGACTGATGTGAGCAAACAACACAGTTTTATCTTTAAAACAAACAAACAAAAGAAGTAAAAGAAACCCGCAATGCTTTTTGGAAACTGAAACTACCATAAGGCCTCCCGCCACACACACCATGCAAACGTAGAATTGGAGGAGATTTCTCCTTATGATAGTCAAAAATGCTTGATACGTGAAAACCATTTGATATTATTATTAGTGCATAGTGGAAAACATTTGCAAGTATAATATTAATCTTAGCCAGTATAGACATTTCGAACTATACCTACTATAGCTGCCATCTAAACAGTGAGGGCCACCATTAGTAAATGGTAGGTTATACAACTAAAACCATACAAGGCGTGTATTGGTGATTGGATTTCTAACAAATGGTTAGGCTAAGGAAATTCCTACTGCCACATGGGTACGCCTCTGGAGGGACGACCCCGAGAACCTACCCGGATCTTTGCCAACACAAGGCCGATTTACTCCCTTTCCGGGAGTAACACCTATAGATATGCCATCCCCGGTCGTAACCAACCTTTATCCGAGCGCTCGACACCAACAACCACAAAGTAATGTATTTGCAGTAAAAAATAGGTTAAATATATGGGCTCCGAATACCATGATACCAACTCTATCCAGAAGAGATGGACATACCTAAGGGCGCGACCCCTGAAAACCTTGCCGCAACATTCCTGTTTCGACCATTTTCGGGTTGTGAGGCTCGACGAAGTCTCGTCCACAAAGCTACGCTTTTCACAAAAGCCATGCTTCGATCAACAAATGATCAGCAACACTTCGTATGCCACATTACCAAATTGAGAATGTATCACTAGTAACCATCAACTACATAACCTCTGAGCTCATACGTCTCAGAGAAGGGTGTTAAGCTAAGAGAATAAATCTCCGCCACCAAACAGAAATGTATTTGATAGAAACCAGCTGTACATCTCAAAATATAATGTCAGAAATACATCCATACAAGTCTGTTTCGGGATCGAACAGAACCGAAGGCATTTCACAAAGAAGCCCTTGCAAATCCGGATAATCCTAATCACGTTCGGACTTCCCATCACAATGGGTGATCAAACCTCTATACCGGGGATCAGCCGACGTAGAGACATTCGACGAGTTATCCTTTCACTTTTGGAAATATCCGGTATTAACCACCGGTCTTCAAATGCTGTCCATATCGTCGTATCATTATTCGAAATGGGTTATATGACACAAGGTCCTCTCACTACGCCATAGATGGCCTATTGCAACGAAAATAAAAGATGTTGCTAGCTACAATGTAACAATAGCTATGCTGATTTTTGTCTGTTACAACATTAGCTTCAGGATGTTAGCACAGATATCAACACTATGTTGTAGTAGCTATAGACTTGTAAAAATATTATAAAAAATGAGTGCGGGCTGAAAAAAAGGGCTGAAATAATTTTTAATGCGGGAAGCAAAAGCGGCAAAAGTTAGGGTTTCACTCGAACACTTAAACAAAATACACACTCCGCCGCTCAGCCTCTCAAGCTTCTTTAATTCACGTTATTATAAAACGAAACTTCTCAATTTCGTGAATATCCAAATACGATTCAAAATCAAATTTCTGAAATCAAAATTCAATTCTTGCCTATCATGAATTCATTGCTTCCAGGCAATTCGAATTCAGGTGATGGTGGATTGGGTTTCGAGTTATGGAATTTGTGCTGAAGGTCGCGGGTTGTGGTGATGGAAGAGTTTGTTTTTCTGTGGTGGTTGGTTGAAACAATTGGGTTTTCAATTTGTTCTCTGGTTTGGATGAGGTTATTGGTGGTTTTGGTGATGGTTCACAGTTGCAATTGGCTGCTCTTGGAGGTGGAAGTGGTATAGAGTATGAAATTTTACAGACTAACCCTATACTCGAAGCATTTGGTAATGCTAAAATGTCAAGAAATTATAATTCAAGCCGATTCGTAAGCCAATATAAAAAAATTGCTTGTTTATGTCAAACCTGTGCTGTTTTATTTTATTTTTTGTTTTTAAGTGATAAGTCATGCCACAGGGAAAGTTGATTGAGATTCATTTTAGCACCGCTGGAAAAATATCTGGTGCTAAAATCCAAACATGTAAGAGGACAATCTTATATAATTCTTTTCTATAGTCTATTTTTCTTCTTTAAGCTAACCTAAATAGTGGTGTCTTTGTTTTGTATCGGTAACAATGGCTTGCTAAATGTGATGGACAGTTTTACTCGAAAAGGTATGTATGTACTTGCTTTTCAGTGTACAATAATGTCATTTTATATATGTTATCATTTTCCATCATGTTGACAGTGGTGATGAAGTGTTTGTTGAAGTCAGTCAGTTTATTTGATGGTGGCAGGAAGGTTATAGTGCAGTGCAATCGTAGCAGCGGGTTGTCTAAGGTGGTGGAGCAGTTCTGATTAGCAGGCAAGTTGTAGCAGGCTGGAGGCTGCATTGAAGTATTGAAGTGCTACTGGTTTGAAGGCTGGAGGCAGGTTGTGGAGATAGTGGTAGGCTAGAGGCAATATTGGAGGTGAAGTGAGTTTGTGTGTTGCTGAAGCAGAGGTTGTTGAACTGGAAGTTGATGAACTGGAAGGAGAGAGCAAGCAAAGGAGTGATTGTAAAAGACCCAATTCTTCGACTCACGAAAATCGACATTAATACGTCCACTGTATCAACTGTCGAACAATCGAATGCCAAAAAACCGAACCCTTAGGGTTAAAGAAGAAAAGGTAGAAGAAGAAAGAAAGAATAAGCAACAGAAACAATATCAGAATCTCTGAATCGCAGCGGAACAACATACAATAGATAAATGAATAATCTTTAAATCAAAAGAACTGTACATTTTATACATTACGTCGTCAGAGTCAATATACAACACAACAATAGACAGTTATATAAACCTGTCCTCATAACTAAATACACAGCGGAAAAGATATACTATATACTAGTTGATACGTCACACCATCCAGCTTGCCTCCAGATCTCTACAGCAACTCCTGAATTCCAGAATATCCCGATAACCTGACTCTAGGCTGTCCGTGTGGAAATTGATGGGCACTCAGAGTTTAGGAAGGGAACAATAAACTCCAGGTCAGTCATGGGACTGGTGTGAGAACTTAAAACAGTTTATCTAAAAAAACAAATAAAGAGATATTTTAAAATAGATCCGCAATGCTTTTAGAAAATGTAACTACCATAAGGCCTCCCGCTACACACACAATGAAAACGCAGAATTGGAGAAGATTTCTCCTTATGATAGTCAAACATGCTTGATATGCAAAATTTCTTTGATATTATTACTATAAGTGCAAAGTGTATGAAAACATTTCGAAAGTATAATATAAATCTTAGCCAGCATAGACATTCCGAACTATGCCTACTATAGCTACCATCTAAACAGTGGTGACCACCATAAGTAAATGGTAGGTTCTACAACTAAAACCGTACAGGGTGCATAATGGAGTTTGGATTTCCAGCAAATGGTCAGGCCAAGGAACTTCCCATTGCCACATGGATACGCCTCTGGAAGGACGCCCTGAGAACCTAACCGGATCTTTGCCAACACAAGGCCGGGTTACCTCTGCAAAAGTAGGTAACTACTGACATGAGTATGCCATCCTCCGGTTGTAAACAACCTTTATCCGAGGATCCTCAACCAACAACAATCACAAAGTTATATATATTTACAATATCCGCATAAGTTAAGTATCTGGGCTCCATACCATGATACCACTTCTATCCAGAAGGAAATGCACATACCCTAAGGGGCGCTACTCCCTATAACCTTGCTGCATCTTTTCTGTTTTGACCATTATCGGGTTGTAAGGTCCGACGAAGTCTCGTCCACAAAGCTACGCTTTTCACAAAAGCTATGCTTTGATCAACAAATGATCCGCAACACTTCGTATGCCACATTACCAAATTGGGAATGTATCACTAGTAACCATCAACTACATAACCTCTGAGCTCGTATGTCTCAGAGAAGGGTGTTAAGCTAAAAGAATAAATTCTCCGCCACCAACAGAAATGTATTTGATAGAAACCAGCTTTACATCTCAAATTGTAACGTCAGACACACATCCATATAAGTCCATTCCGGGATCGAACTGAACCGAAGGTACTTCCAAAAGAAGCCCTTGTAATCCGGATATTCACTAATCATGTCCGGACTTCCATCACAAAGGGTGATAAAATCTTTATATCGGAGATCAGCCGACACAGAGACATTCGACGGTAATCCTTCCGTTTTCGAAAATTCCGGTCTTCAACACCGGTCTTCAAATGCTATCCATTACGACGTATCACTATTCAGAATGAGATTCATGACCCAAAGGTCCTCTCCCGGCTAAACCGAATAACGAGCGCTTATTTTAAAATAAGCGTAGCATTCAAATTCAAGCAAATCACAACAAATACCCATTTAAAGGTAAATATTGATAGTCGGTTATTTAGCTATCAATAGATATGCACAAATCCACCAGATTCCAAATAATTTCCCAAATTATTTATTTTCCAAAAATATCTTTACAAGATAAATTTTTCCACACTTCAACCATTTGAAAACAAATTTCAAATCATTTTCCTTACGTGGAAACACTTCCAAATATTTATTCATTTTCACTGGAAATCTGCCGAGTTCAATACTTTAAAATAACACTAATTCAAAATATATTGGGAAAACACTTTGAAATAAAACGATTTTCCTTTAAACACTTTACTTAAAATATTAGTTATAAAAATATTATACCAATATTACATATAACTTAAGTCCAAACTAATTTTCAAAATAAAATTAGTAGATAGAGTATAACTATTTAAATAACTATTTTCTAAAAACAATTATTGATTAAATCTTAGAAATAACCATTTCTATATCAACTTTATAAATTTACTTAAAGAATTTAAAACAACTTAAGAAGTTAATTTCTCCAAAGTATCCTTTTCAAAACCAATTCTAGAATTATATATATATATATATATATATATTTCAAAGCTATTTAGAAATTTTATTCGGCTTTCCAGGGAGAATACACTTTCATTTGAAAATGGTTCATTTAAACCAATTAACTAAATCCTTATCGATTTACTTTAAATTCACGTTCCAAATCCGTAAATTTATTTCCACACTTCAAAAATAAATCGATGTTCATTTTTAAACAAATTTCCCTTTCCTTTATAAATTCCATTGTGAATTTAAATTTTCAAATATCTACTGAAATACGATTTTCAAATCGATTTCATATATCCACTTTCAACAATAATTCAATTTTTCAATTGATTTCAAAAACAACCAAATCAAATTCCATATTGATTTCCCAAGAAATTAAACACCAAAATGAATTTTATTCAAATCTCAAATTGAAATCAATTTCTACTAAACCCCAAATCAATTTTCAAATTGATTCCAAATTCTTTTCAAAACACCAAATAAATTTCCAAATGGATTTTCAAAAGATTTAAATTCAATCACCAAAAATAAATTCCCAAATGGATTTCAAATTTTATTTCCTTTTAAAAATAAATTCCTTTTAAAGAAAACAAATTCTTTTATTTTTCAAATGCTTTAAAATCATTATTTTGAATAAATTCTTCAACCTTTGAATAATATTACCCGAAATCCATTTATTAAAGCTTTTTCCATATTTTGAAATTTTATTCAATAAGATAAAAAATAAAAATTTATTATTTTAGAATTCCTTCTTTTAAATTTATCCAATTCTCAAAAATAAATTTTAATATAAACTTTCAACCTAAATTTTCAAAAATCAAATTTTTATTTATTTCCCGTATCTAACGATACCAAAATTATATTCGGCTAAATTTTAGCCTTCAACGATTTCAATCATAAAGATAATCACATAGAGATTATAAATAATCAATACACAACATTGAAACAAATTCAATTATTTGAGGATTCCAGTTGGATCCCTCCAACCTGTTTTCCTGCATCCACAGATGTTAGCACAATACCAATCCCGTTTCAAGACGGAATATCGCGGTACATGGGTTTATATAAAATATTATCCGCTATTATGCGGCGTAATAGGGTCTTATTTGCTATATAATGCGGGAAATCAATTTCAAGTACATATATAATACCAATTCCACTTTAAGGTGGAATATCGCGGTATATGTGTTTAATAAATAATCTTCGCTTAATATGCGGCGTATAGGGTCTATTTCAATACAACAGATAGCAATTTATCATCCAAGCATACAACCAACACAATCAAGAAATTTTAAATTTAACTATTTAAAATTTTAGATCGAAACAAATTCGATTGAGTGAGAAGTTCTCACCTTGCTTCCAATAGCGGTTTCAGCGTTTTATTCCGAACAAAATTAAACGCGCGTTTAATTTTTCCCAAAATTCACACTAGCTCCAATCAATCCCAATCTAGCTCCATTGCGTAGTGCTCGTCCATACGAACCCAACACAATTGGTTTCGTCCAAAACAGACCTCGTATGACAAAGTTACGCAGTTTTAAACATTGTACGAATTTAAATTATATAAATTACTATTTTCTTTTATTTTTAACCTTTCATCATCACAGCCGTCGATTTTTCCTTCACCACATCTGGCCATTCGGCCTTTCTTCTCCCTCACGTCCAGTAAAACAACGCACGCTTAAATCCACTTGGCCGCTATTTTCAATCGAATGTTCACGACCAAAATGAACGCCATGACAACGATCAGAGAACTCCCCCACCTTCGCGTACATGTGAGCCACCCGCTGCTGCAATCGTGACAAACTCGGTCAACTATTAGCTTCGAAAAACGTGCTGAAACATTTTGCGTTTGAATGCAAATTGCCGTTGATTCTTTACGAAATTTTTGATCATAACCGTTCAAAACGTAGTGCTCAACGTGCTCTCGATTCTTGCAGTTGAAAGTTTTTGAAATTAGTTTGTGGATTTGGAGAAAAATGAAGGAGAAGGAGGTGATTTTCTGGCCATTGGAGTGAGAAGTGGCGGTTGAAGCTTGAAACCCTAATTTCTTTGCAAAAGTGAAAATTTGATGTCCTTATATAGAAAATTACGCGACACTATTCACCTGAATTTTTCCCGAACTCGAAACGAAGCGTGCCGCCTCGCGTTTATAACGTTTTACCCCCATTCCGAACGCAATGGAATATATACCAGGAGCCAATTTGATCGTATTTGGAAGATAGGTTTTCAAATTGACTAATTTAAATTTAAAATTTACTTAAACCGATTTCAGTGTGTTTTAGCTTGCCCCGGAGAAACCGTAAATCCGATTAACACGAAATTTGAAATCTTACAATAGTATAACATTACGGATCCAATGAAACTGGTTTCGTCGAAATATGAGACTGTTTGAAAAATGACTATTTTTACTCGTCAATTAAATATTAAAATATTCAATTCCCACAAATTAACTTTTAATTCAATTTTAAAAGTTCTATAACATCATTCTAACTCCAATATGATTTAATACAACTTTATAAATCATTTTCATTCACATTAAACCCAATTTCCAATTATTTCTGTAATTTCAAATATTAAATTATCGATTTAATTATCCAATTAAATCTAGATATTCGAAATAAAATTTGTTCGACTTACAAATTTTACTTGTTAATATTTAAAATCAATTAAATATATGAATTTCAAATGACAGAAATTCTGGGTCGCTACAGTGATGAAGTTGAAGAAGTGGTGGTTTGCAAGTGTGGTTGCAGTGGTTGACAATGACAGTAGTGGATGAATCGGAGCAGAGGTTGTTTAGAGTTTTGATTACAATTGTGGATGTTGTGATGGAGTAAGAAGATGATGTGTAGTTGAATGCAATTGTATGGCAGATGAAGGCAGGTTGGTGAAGTGTTTGGTGATGGTAATGCTTGGTTGATGGCAGTAATGGTTTGCAATATGAAGTGGGTGGTTTGGTGAGGCAGCGAGTTGTAGGAGGAAAGTTGAGATGTTTTATTGATGATGGAGTATGCAGGGTAATGTACACGGTTTGTGTGCAGGGTAATGTGGTTGTGTTTTGTTTTGAGGTGTACACAGTTTGTATGCAGGGTAATGTGTCTGTGTTTTGTTTTGAGGTGTACATTGTTTGTATGCAGTGCAAAGATGAAATGTATGCGGAATGTATGCAAAAAAGCTGAATATATGCAATAGAACAACGAATGTAAATGTACAAACTGAAATGTAATAGTGAATGGAAATGTAATGGTGAATATATGTAATATAAGAGAATGAGAATGTAAATTGGATTTAGAAAATATATGTAATAGAAGAGAATGAATTGTTAATGAATATGGTAATAAACTGGTAAAGTGTTGCCATTGGATGGTAAAAGTGTTACCATAAATTAATGAATATGGACCTCACAACAGGGTTCTGTAAAGGTGGGCCCCACAATGTGGGTCCACATGTTGGGGTCCAGATTGTGGGGACCACTTTTAAGTAAATTTGGTACCTGTGGCAACAACAGAATCGATGTTGCCCTAGGGCCACAAAGATGTTGCCTTTGACTCTACGACAACGCGGCAAAATGCATCATCGAGAAAGTGTTGCCTTCCCTTTTTTAGCGTACAACAACATTTTTTGGCACTTCCTGCATCACTTTTTGGTGTTGCAGTATGCAATCTATGGCGTAGTGTCTCCCAGCTAAACTGAACAATGAGCGCTCAATTTTAAAAACATATGAATATTGGGATCTAAGTTAAGTCACAACTTATTACCCAAAACCTTTCTTCAAATGGTTTAACAAATTACCATTTTCAAATTTTTAAACAAAAAGATTCACTTCACAAAGATCATAAATCTTTCACAAAGATTCATTCATAGCCTTTAAAAACAATTCCATTTAAAATTGGATTAACTCTTCCAATCTTTAAATCAAAGATTCAATTCACAGCTTTCAAAACCATTTCCAAAGATTCATTCATAACTTTCAAAACAATTCCCATTTCAAATCTTTTATATAAAAGATACACCATTTAAAATCCTCTTCAATTTCAAAACAAGGTCCAACCACCTTTCACAAAGATTCATTCATAGCTTTCAAAACTATTACAATTCCAATTTGAAATCTTTCAACACAAATTGGAAGTCCTTTCTTTATATGGAAGCTATTATTATTTGAAAACAAATAGTTTTCGTTTCGGAAAAATCCGATTACATTTTCACAAATTAAAGCCCTTCAAGTTTAAAACCTGGGTTAGTTTCAAATTTCCAAAATAATTTTTGTAAAATGGTTCAAAACCCAAATAAATACATTATATAACTTGTTCAACCATAATTCAAATCTTGAATTCAAATTCAAATCAAACTATTTCAATTTCAAAACTTAATCAAGTTATTCAAAATAACTTTTATCTTCAAAACTCCTTTTCAAAACTTTCCATATTCAATTCAATTCCATCTCCAAAACCATTGGGATTCCAAATTCAATCCTAAAGACATTTCAAAATCTATAACTTAACCAATTTCCTCGTGCAATCCATATTTTTTTGTGTATGGTGTTGTCCAAGGGTTTTACACAATAGTGCAACATCATCAATCATCATAGATTTAATCATATCAATATCGATAAGCGGTATAATCTATAATGCTTATCTTCATTCACGGATAAATAATATAAATTTATCGCAGATAAATAAATTACATTCATCATAGATGTATCAAAACAGAGCATCATACATCAGAGATATCAAACAATTCACAGCATTTAATAGAATTCAAACATCCATAAGTAAGATCAATTAACATCTGATTAATTTAAATCAGATTAATTACTTATCCAGGTTAATTAACATTAATTAATTTTAAATTATTTTAATTAATTAACCTTTAATTAATTAATAAACCTTATAATAATTTTTAATCATTTTAATTAATTAACCTTCAATTAATTAATAAACCATATAACATCAATTAATTAATCTTAATTAATAAATCAATTAACCTTTAATTATAAAATAATTACCCTTTAGTAATTATCCTTTAATTAATTACCTTGAATTAATTTATTAACCCTTAAATTAATTAATTATCCTTTAAATTAATTATTTTAATCACATTAATTATCCCTTAATTAATTATTCTTTAAATCATTTGATAAATCAACCTTAATTACTTTCATTAATTAATCTTAATTAATTATCCTTTAATAATAATTATACAAAGTAATCATCCCTTAATTAATTTTTTAGTAATGATCTTTTATTTATTACATTAAGCAATTTTACTTAATTTAACTCATTAAGTAATTATCATTTAATTACTTGTCATTAATACATAACCTCCTTAGTTAATACTTAATTAACCTTTAATGAAGTAATTATCATTGAATTTCAAAAATAAACCATTTATCTCAATTAATCCCTTAATTACATTCAAGTTTATTTAATAAATCATTAATACATGGATTAACTAAAGACATTTAAGTTAATCAATAATATTAACAAAAAACATTTCATTTCCTTAATTAACTATAAAATTTATTTAAAATAAACTTCTACAATTAAGGTTATAAATGGATATAAAAACATTTTAAAAAATAAATTAATTTGAAATGATTTCTTTAAAACTTCACTAATCCCAAAATCAAAAGGATAATCAAGGAAGTATTTAAATTTGTTTTAATTTTAAATTCGAAAAAATTTGCTTTAAAACCGAAACTGTTTTAACAGCAATCCAAAGCCACTCGGGTCTTCACCGAGTCAAGAAACCAATCCCTCGAGTCCTCCTTTGAGTTAGCTTTTTTCTTCTGTTTTAAACTTCTTAATTGTTAAAAACTGTTGTCACACTCACACGAACCCAACTGGAACCCCGAGCCAACTAACCCTCTACCCGAGATACTCCTCGAGTCAGCTTCTTCTTCCAAACATCAAAACCACCCAGGCACACAAGTGCACGGTGCATGTGCACCGAAGCTTCGACCCTCTTCGGTCGACCATGATCCCTTCGACAAGTCGACAACATCACCATTGACCAACCCAAACAACCAAATCCTCGAAAACATCCCCGACATCGAATTCGAACATGTTGGCCAAGACTGGAACAAAGCAAACCATCAGAAAAAAACTTTGACTCACCGCCATAGTTCATCGGAGGTTGCGAAACTCTGACCACATCATTGCCGATGATCCATGAAACTTTTCCTCCTAGTGCGATTGCTTCTAGTTCGCCAATGGCCACGCAAATACCTTGGTTTCGACATTGATCAAAACAGGCGGTTAAACCCTAATTTGACTTCGAACGATCATCACGATGGATTATAAAATCGTTGAACATTTTTTTCACGACCCGTCTTCCACTACCCAAAAAGACGCATCATGAATTAAGAAAGAAAGGGATAGAAGAAGAAAAGAAAGAAGAGAAAGAAGAAACAACATAAGAATCTCAACAGCGGAACGAATAAATTATATTAATAACATAAATATTACATAGTTTACAACAAATATCAGAGTTACACAGACATACATCATATACTAGACAGTTATAAACATCTGTCTAGTTATTACAATTCAATACAATCCACAGACAACACAGAACACACACAGCGGAATACTAATATCTAACGCAGAAGCCTCCTGCTCCATTGCTCCTCCATTATTCGTCAAAGCTAACCTGAATCCCTTGGCTACTCGTAAAAATTTGAGTACCCAAGAGTTTAAGAAAACAAAGATAAACTCCAGGTCAGACATGGGTCTGGTGTGAGTAATAGGTTAAAGTTGCTTAACTTTTAGAAACCTTTTGAAAAGAAAGGTATCACGTAAGACTTCCCACACATAAACATGGAAAAGTTTTTACCTTACGCTAACCAAAACATTTGATAGGCAATCCGATGATATTATAATAGTGTCCAGGGTTTTCAAATAAATAAGAAACAGCCGAAATTGTTACAATATTAAATTCCTGCTACTAGCCACAAAAGTGGGTAATACAATCAAAACCGTTGGCACTTATTGGATTGTGGATTCCACACAATGGCAGGGCTACTGGGGTACCGCCCGTCACAGTACGTGGCCTAGATCACCGTACCGAGGAGTACTCCCACTCCCCTGCAACACAAGGCCGGAACCATTCCTTACTGAACAGTTCCGAACAAGACAACCCCGCAGTTGTTTGCAACCAACTGCCCACACAGCCGAATATAAAGGGACCTCTAGACAGGGATCAATCTCGCTCTCCAGTGGGAGCTGCCCATGAAGACTTGCTGCACCTCCCCTGTTTTAGCCATTCCCGGTTGATGAGGCTTGAGGCTACGATTACCTTTATAGGACATATCACTTAGAATGCTCATCGTCCACCTGACGATGTTCTGAAAGCATTCAATCCATACAAGTTCGTTCCGGGTTCGAACGAAACCGAAGGCATTATCTCGTTACACTCATTTTGGAATCACCCTCAGAGTTAACGACGATAACCCTTGCACTCTGAATCACCATCTCGAATCTATAAGAACTAGTTCCGTCAAACTCATTACGGAATCACCCACAGAGTTATACTGACGTATAGCCCTTACACCTCGAGTCTTCACAAAGCTCCATTTGGATTCACGACCTAACGTTATTTGGAATCGATGTGGTTTTCGGATATCCAAGTATGGAAACCCGATCCCGGTCTCATCGAATCCAAAGCGTGTCTTTTAGGGCCAAGTTGTTTTAAAGTTTAAAACAATTCAATTCAACATTATCTATATACACACAGATTAGATAATTCTTAACATCATAATAGATAATCAATATTATCGTCACATCAGATAATCTATATTATCAACTCAAACAGATAAATCATATTATCAACTCAATGCAACCATAACATCCAAATCACACAACAACATTTATCTCATAACTGAGATCTTAACCATTCAGGGTAATATCAATCATCATTCATAAGCAAAGACTTATTAAATCACCACTCTATAATTAATTTAAAATGAATTAAATTAATTACTTCTTCCTTAATTAATTTAAAATAAATTAAATTAATTACTTATCCATATAAATCTCGCTTACACATTCCTTAATTAATTATAAATCAATCAATTAATTATTCTCAACAAATTACCCTAATTAATCATCTTGATTAATTATTCTTTAATTACATTCAAGTAATTAACCTCTAACTAATTCACAACTTAATTATCCAAACCAATCCCTGTAATTAACCTGTAATTACTTCATCAATTAATTAATCATAATTAATTACATTAATCCTTAATTAATTACATTAATTAATTCTTTATTGATTAATTGGTCTTAATTAATCAATCCTTAATTACATCATTAATTATTTTATTTAAAAT
This sequence comes from Allium cepa, assembly GCA_030765085.1. NCBI lineage: Eukaryota > Viridiplantae > Streptophyta > Magnoliopsida > Asparagales > Amaryllidaceae > Allium > Allium cepa. The sequence continues at coordinate 180,271,794 of CM060946.1, forward strand.
TATACTATTTAAATTAATTATCAATTATCCATATTGATTAATCACTCTTGATTAATCATATTAAGTAATTAACTTAAATTAATTACATCTCTTAACCATTTCCAAATAACCCAATTATCTAAACTTAAATTAATTACACTAAGTAATTAATTAATAATCACTTACTTAAGTAATTATTCAACATACAAATTACATATTAATTACAAAGTAATTAAATTCCAAAACTCCTTCAATTAAATTACATCTAGAAATTTATTCCCTTAATTACTTCACTAAGTAATTTTCCAATTTTTTTTTTACATTTGTAATTATTTCTCAATCAATCAATGATTAATTTAAATTTATTAAACTTAATTAATTAACTTAATTTATCAACAACTTAATTAATTACAATCAGTAATTAATTTTCTTAATTACTTTCATTATGCAATTATACTTAAATAATTATCAAATGTTTATCATTAAATTAATTAATACAATTAATCATTAAAATTAATTATATTAATTAATTTATAAAATAATATTAAGTTAATGACCTCCATTAACCCATAACAAATCCTTAAATATTTTCTAAATTAATTAACTGAATTAATCAATATTAATTCTTAATTTATTTAAAGAAACTCATTAATTAATTTCTAATTTTAAAATTAATCAAGTGATAATTAAACTTAATTAATTATTAATTACTTGATTAATTAATTCAATCCATTAATTAAATTAAATTAATCAAAAATAAAATAAATTTCTAAATCATACTTTAATCAAATTTAATTAACTTACTTAAATATTTTAATTAATTAAATAAACCCTTATTTATTTAATTAATTAACCTAATTATTAATTGATTAAATAAATTGATTAAAATCTTAATTACCTTGATCAGATAATTAAGTTTAAAACAATAAAAATCATTAATCTCATTAATGATTAAATTATCATTATTAAGGTAATTTAAAAACAAGTTTGCTTTTAAATTTTTTATAAATTCCATTTTAAATAAAAGTAAAATGAAATTAAATTTGAACTTAAACAAGATTTTAAGTATTTAAAACTCTTCATTTTACAGAATCACTTATCCTTTTAAGTAGTTTTAAAAGAATAGTTTAACTTTAGCCTATATTCAAATAAATTTAAAATATCTTAAATATTTCAAATGACATTGAAACATTTTAATTCAAATCTTATTTTTTTATTTACAACCCAAAATTTTAAACCATGCTTTCAGATTTAAATACACAAATTAAAATTCTGTTTAAAAATCTTCATTTCATAAGTTATAAATTCTAAAATATCTAACTAAATTTTAACATTTGAATTTATAACTTATTTCCTTCTTGAAAACCTCAGATTCAAATTCAAATTTGAATTCAAGCATTTAATCTAGAATTTACTTAAATTTAAATCTTGTTTTAAAATCTTATTTCCAGATTTTAAAACTTATTTTAAATTCTATAAACAGGTTTCAGCTGTAACACTCCATTAATAAAATTTATTTATTTTGAAACAATATTTAAATTTCATTTTGAATTTATATTTAAACTTGATTCAATTCCAGTTTAAATCTTACTTTGCTTACCTTAAATTAAATTTTTTTTAAATTTTTACAAAAACCTGAAACTGTCTCAGGCTACAGAAAAACAAGATACTGTAACCAAAACTACCCGAGGCCAACTAATTTTACTTCGATCATTTCATACATTACTTCGGGCAAAAACTGGAATTACCTAAGACATACTCGAGCATACAACACCACTGCTAAAACCTGGAAACCCCTGTGTTGACCCAAACCAAAACCTGTCAACAGCATGTTCACCTCCCTCCGACCATCGTTAGGGCTACAATTCCGGCTAGTACCTCCTCTTAAACCCAGCAACCAATTCCCAGAGTTGCAAAACACTCGATCAATCCTAGTGGCTATATGATCGAATTCTTACTTTATATTAAAAACTTAGGGCTACAGACAATTCCTCACTCCTCTTGCTAATCAAGAGATTAAATCATCAGGTTGATAATTTAAATAAAGTTCCAGATTACTCATCTTTACCCACATGAAACAACAAACTCTCAAAATCCTATAATCAACAGCATATTCCCAAATTCACCCTTTCCAGATGAAGGTGAACTACCCTTAAAACTTAAACTATAAATTGTATACTCTGATTTAAAAATCTTGTTTCATTGAATGGTTTAAGATCACCATCTAAATTTAATAAATTAAGGAATTTTATGTTTTAAAACAATATCAGGATTTACTGAACCCTTTTTGATTTCCAGAGAAGATTTTTAATTAAGTTTGCCTTATTTAATTTTCATGCTCAGATTTATGGTTACCAAACAAAGTTTGTTTGCAATCCATTTTCTCAATAATGATTAAGACATGAGACAACTAAAGTTTGAATTTAAGGGCTAAAGACAGGTACATCAGCCATTACTAAAACTAACCAAAGCAAACATACTTATACAAGTATAAAGAAATTTCCAGAAAATCATATACAACAATTTGTTGCAAATCTATCATGCATATCAATTTATTCTAAAGATAATATCATGCAACCAAATTTTGTTAAAGAAAATTTAGGAGTTACTCACCAGAAACTTGAAGAACAGAGCCTACTTTTGATATCATTCATGAATGCAGGCTTGAAATTTTAAAACTCTGACCCATTTTATATGCATGCAGGCCATGATAAAAATGCAGAAATTCATTTTGATTTGCTCAAATTTGCAGTGATCTTCTGGTACAACTGCAGACTCCAATATGAATTTGCAGATTGATTTTGCAGGAATTGATTTCCAGGTAGAAAGGAAATGCAGTTTGCATTTGTAACTTCAACCAAAAATTTGATGCATGTAGGTCATGATGAAAATGGAGGATTTGGTAAAGATGCAGAAATTCCTTTTTGAAATGAATTTGCAGATATGTTTTGCAAACATGATTTTCCAGAGAAAATGTAGTTAGTTCCCAGGTTGTAAAAATGTAGGTTGCATGATGATATTCTTGTTACATGTTTTAGTTTTAAGAGGAGTTACAGATTTCAAAGTTTGCAATGCAGGTTTTGATTTGGGAAGATTTCAGATTTTAATTGAAGTTTTCTTTTGATTTCTTTATCTTTGTTTTGAAAAGGAGAATGAGGGGAAATGAATTTTTTTTTTAAAAGAGGGCTGAAAATATTTTAACAAAAATAAAGAAAAGAATAAAAACAAATGACACTTGTCATTGTGCTTGATTCACCATTTAACACATGTAGTTTGATTTGTTAATTTGATTACACTTGTTTTGCTTAATTAAGTTATATTTTTAAATGTTTAAAAAAAGTTTTCTTAAATTTGTTATGTTTATGAATATATATAAATTTCTCATTTTAAAAGTAAATGTATATAAAACAATTTATAAACTAAAACTTATACAAATATTTTAAAGAATCAAGTAATTTGAATTTCAAAACTTCAAATCAATTAAACTTTTGAAATTAAAATTAAAATCTATTTATTTAATTTAAAAATGAAGACTTTATTTCCTTATTTTAATCCTTCTTTATATTTAAGAAAAATAGAATATTTATTAATATAGTTTAAAATAACAATTTACAATTTTATATGATTTATAAAGAAATTATAAATCACTTTTATATTTAAATGAATTTAAATCATATGTTATATTTAGACTTATATAAAATATACTTAATTCATATTTAATCAAATAATATTTTAAAAAGAAATAAAAATCAATTTTTACTTAAATTTAAAATAAAAATTAAACTAAGGCAAATTTTAAACAATATAACATTTATTATAAATATTATCAAACCATAAAGTTATTAATTTAAATAGATTTTTTAAAAAACTTAATATTAATTTAAACATAATTTCCTAATTACTCAATATATTATTAGAATTTAAAAACAAAACTTCATTTATTTATTATATTCCAAAACAAAGATAAATTATAATATATATACAAATATATATATACATTATAATTTAAAACATTTGTTTTAGCTTTTAAAAGATAAAATCACAAATTAAATATTATTTATTCAGATTATTAAACCAAAACATATTTTATTAATCAATATTGTCAATATCAATTTAATTTTGTATAAATATTATTAAATTGATATTGTCAAAAATTCTGGGATATCACATTCCTTCCCCCTTAAAAGAATTTCGTCCCCGAAATTTAAAACAAAGGTAATTTAATAACCTATTTTAGATTTTAATTTTAAAACCAAGCATATATCAAACATATGCTAATATCCATAGCAATCAATTTATCCAATCATACAAAATTAACTATCCAGACAAAATTCTGGATAGAGTTTCCTCGAGTTTCCTAAGTAAACATCGGATACTCGCTCTATAAAACCCAAACAATCAACATTACTAAGCTACAGAACTCCTACCCATCTAGATCTATAACTAAACAAGACATCAGACTATAGACAAGTCTGACTCAACAACCAAATCTCTCAGAACAGCAGATTCCAAAACCAGTAATAGATATACACGTACTCCCTTAGAGATACGTGAAACACAACGAATTCCAGTTGTCCCAAACTGGCAATTCAATCCAGAAAATCAAACACTTATCCGAAACAGAACACAAAAGAAATCCAAAATATCTCAGAGCTAGCTTACCCAACCTTACCAAAATTTATAGCTCCTAAAACTGGGAAACTTATCCAAAACCAGATATTCGACTTCAGATTCACTAAACTCTTCAGACAATCTCGACTGCCCACTTCTTACCTGATTAGCTAAATCCTTGCTGATGTCTCTAGAAACAAACTAGACCAATCCCAATCCATCAGAATGATCTTCCTCGATCAATCAAGATCAAGAACAACTCCACTCACTATCATTAGAAGAAAACAAACTTCTCCTGTCCGGAAAAGAAAAATAGATTCACTCCCAAACTGCTTCCGCTGCGCAACTCTGATTTGGAGTAGAAAAGAATGCTGTCAAAGAACATAAGCACAACTGGATAGCAAAACCAAGAAGATCTCTAATAACCAAGAGAAAACTCAGAAGTTCCTCAAATCCTGAGTTGCTTCAACAAACTCCATCTCAAGAAACCAACCTTCAACTAGTTGAACCACCGGTACCACTGAATCTCTAGATGAAGACAAACTCTGGCTTCTTTGAAAATATCCAGAACAATCTCCAACAACCCAAGGGAACACTCAACTATCGCAAGTTGCTTTTGCGGTCAACTCAATCTAATTCCAAAGAAAACTGTTCTCTCTAAACCAATCAGAACAGCTTATGCTGGTCTTGCCAACCCATCGAAGAAATGGATTCTACTCCCCTGCTTCTGAATTCCATCTCCAGAAAAACTGCTAAGCCAAAAGATCTCTTTGCCAACACCGAGAACACTCCAAACTGCACTGGTGCCACAGATGCCAAAGATTTCCTTAACCAAATGCTCTTCGAGAAACTCGGACTTCAAACACATAGAAACATCCTACTGAATCCAGCCACAACACCAAAGCAGACCTGCTTCCTTAAACTTGTTCCAAAGAAATCATCTTCGTAAATATCCATAGTCACTGCATCTCATCACGCAGCTACTATTCCTTGAGGTATCAAGATATCATCACTCGCTTCTGCTCAGCCAACAGATCAAAACTCTACTCATCCAACTTAAAAGATGAACTCCGAACCTTAACAGGTTACCTTCAGAGATCAATGAAGTCCTTACACCACTTCAAAACTTACTCGAAACGGTATTAGGTCTACAGTCTCGACAAATACACTTCCAACCAAACATACAAACTCCAACCAATCGGTAGTCGCGTTACACACACTACTACCTCAATCTACCTTTATAACTTATATTGGAAAACCCCGAACAGGTAACCCAACAAATAGGTAGAAATAAATAAATATATATAAATATAATAAAAATTACAAATACGCTCTCTCAAGAAAGACACCACTCCAGAGCCTAGGTATTCACTCAACCTAATGCTCTGATACCAACTGTCACGACCCGTCTTCCACTACCCAGAAAGACGCATCATGAATTAAGAAAGAAAGGGATAGAAGAAGAAAAGAAAGAAGAGAAAGAAGAAACAACATAAGAATCTCAACAGCGGAACGAATAAATTATATTAATAACATAAATATTACATAGTTTACAACAAATATCAGAGTTACACAGACATACATCATATACTAGACAGTTATAAACATCTGTCTAGTTATTACAATTAAATACAATCCACAGACAACACATAACACACAGCGGAATACTAATATCTAACGCAGAAGCCTCCTGCTCCATTACTCCTCCATTATTCGTCAAAGCTAACCTGAATCCCTTGGCTACTCGTAAAAATTTGAGTACCCAAGAGTTTAAGAAAACAAAGATAAACTCCGGGTCAGACATGGGTCTGGTGTGAGTAACAGGTTAAAGTTGCTTAACTTTTAAAAACCTTTTGAAAAGAAAGGTATCACGTAAGACTTCCCACACATAAACATGGAAAAGTTTTTACCTTACGCTAACCAAAACATTTGATAGGAAATCCGATGATATTATAATAGTGTCTAGGGTTTTCAAATAAATAAGAAATAGCCGAAATTGTTACAATATTAAATTCCTGCTACTAGCCACAAAAGTGGGTAATACAATCAAAACCGTTGGCACTTATTGGATTGTGGATTCCATACAATGGCAAGGCTACTGGGGTACCACCCGTCACAGTACGTGGCCTAGATCACCGTACCGAGGAGTACTCCCACTTCCCTGCAACACAAGGCCGGAACCATTCCTTACTGAACAGTTCCGAACAAGACAACCCCGCAGTTGTTTGCAACCAACTATCCACACAGCCGAATATAAAGGGACCTCTAGACAGGGATCAATCTCGCTCTCCAGTGGGAGCTACCCACGAAGCCTTGCTGCACCTCCCCTGTTTTAGCCATTCCCGGTTGATGAGGCTTGAGGCTACGATTACCTTTATAGGACATATCACTTAGAATGCTCATCGTCCACCTGACGATGTTCTGAAAGCATTCAATCCATACAAGTTCGTTTCGAGTTCGAACGAAACCGAAGGCATTATCTCGTTACACTCATTTTGGAATCACCCTCAGAGTTAACGACGATAACCCTTGCACTCTGAATCACCATCTCGAATCTATAAGAACTAGTTCCTTCAAACTCATTACGGAATCACCCACAGAGTTATACTGACGTATAGCCCTTACACCTCGAGTCTTCACAAAGCTTCATTTGGATTCACGACCTAACGTTATTTGGAATCGATGTGGTTTTCGGATATCCAAATATGGAAACCCGATCCCGGTCTCATCGAATCCAAAGCGTGTCTTTTAGGGCCAAGTTGTTTTAAAGTTTAAAACAATTCAATTCAACATTATTTATATACACACAGATTAGATAATTCTTAACATCATAATAGATAATCAATATTATCATCACATCAGATAATCTATATTATCAACTCAAACAGATAAATCATATTATCAACTCAATGCAACCATAACATCCAAATCACACAACAACATTTATCTCATAACTGAGATCTCAACCATTCAGGGTAGTATCAATCATCATTCATAAGCAAAGACTTATTAAATCACCACTCTATAATTAATTTAAAATGAATTAAATTAATTACTTCTTCCTTAATTAATTTAAAATAAATTAAATTAATTACTTATCCATATAAATCTCGCTTACACATTCGTTAATAAATTATAAATCAATCAATTAATTATTCTCAATAAATTACCCTAATTAATCATCTTGATTAATTATTCTTTAATTACATTCAAGTAATTAACCTCTAACTAATTCACAACTTAATTATCCAAACCAATCCCTGTAATTAACCTGTAATTACTTCATCAATTAATTAATCATAAATAATTACATTAATCCTAAATTAATTACATTAATTAATTCTTTATTGATTAATTGTTCTTAATTAATCAATCCTTAATTACATCATTAATTATTTTATTTAAAATTATAGTATTTAAATTAATTATCAATTATCCATATTGATTAATCACTCTTGATTAATCACATTAAGTAATTAACTTAAATTAATTACATCTCTTAACCATTTCCAAATAACCCAATTATCTAAACCTAAATTAATTACACTAAGTAATTAATTAATAATCACTTACTTAAGTAATTATTCAACATACAAATTACATATTAATTACAAAGTAATTAAATTCCAAAACTCCTTCAATTAAATTACATCTAGAAATTTATTCCCCTAATTACTTCACTAAGTAATTTTCCATTTTTTTTACATTTGTAATTATTTCTCAATCAATCAATGATTAATTTAAATTTATTAAACTTAATTAATTAACTTAATTAATCAACAAATTAATTAATTACAATCAGTAATTAATTTTCTTAATTACTTTCATTATGCAATTATACTTAAATAATTCTCAAATGTTTATCATTAAATTAATTAATACAATTAATCATTAAAATTAATTATATTAATTAATTTATAAAATAATATTAAGTTAATGACCTCCATTAACCCATAACAAATCCTTAAATTTTTCTAAATTAATTAACTGAATTAATCAATATTAATTCTTAATTTATTTAAAGAAACTCATTAATTAATTTCTAATTTTAAAATTAATCAAGTGATAATTAAACTTAATTAATTATTAATTACTTGATTAATTAATTCAATCCATTAATTAAATTAATTATCAAAAATAAAATAAATTTTCTAAATCATACTTTAATCAAATTTAATTAACTTACTTAAATCTTTTAATTAATTAAATAAACCCTTATTTATTTAATTAATTAACCCAATTATTAATTGATTAAATAAATTGATTAAAATCTTAATTACCTTGATCAGATAATTAAGTTTTAAACAATAAAAATCATTAATCTCATTAATGATTAAATTATCATTATTAAGGTAATTTAAAAACAAGTTTGCTTTTAAATTTTTTATTAATTCCATTTTAAATTAAAATTAAAATGAAATTAAATTTGAACTTAAACAAGATTTTAAGTATTTAAAACTCTTCATTTTACAGAATCACTTATCCTTTTAAGTAGTTTTAAAAGAATAGTTTAACTTTAGCCTATATTCAAATAAATTTAAAATATCTTAAATATTTCAAATGACATTGATACATTTTAATTCAAATCTTATTTTTTTATTTACAACCCAAAATTTTAAACCATGCTTTCAGATTTAAATACACAGATTAAAATTCTGTTTAAAAATCTTCATTTCATAAGTTATAAATTCTAAACATCTAACTAAATTTTAACATTTGAATTTATAACTTATTTCCTTCTTGAAAACCTCAGATTCAAATTCAAATTTGAATTCAAGCATTTAATCTAGAATTTATTTAAATTTAAATCTTGTTTTAAAATCTTATTTCCAGATTTTAAAACTTATTTTAAATTCTGTAAACAGGTTTCAGCTGTAACACTCCATTAATAAAATTTATTTATTTTGAAACAATATTTAAATTTCATTTTGAATTTATATTTAAACTTGATTCAATTCCAGTTTAAATCTTACTTTGCTTACCTTAAATTAAATTTTGTTTAAATTTTTACAAAAACCTGAAACTGTCTCAGGCTACAGAAAAACAAGATACTGTAACCAAAACTACCCGAGGCCAACTAATTTTACTTCGAGTCATTTCGTACATTACTTCGGGCAAAAACTGGAATTACCCGAGACATACTCGAGCATACAACACCACTGCTAAAACCTGGAAACCCCTGTGTTGACCCAAACTAAAACCTGTCAACAGCATGTTCACCTCCCTCCGACCATCGTTAGGGCTACAATTCCGGCTAGTACCTCCTCTTAAACCCAGCAACCAATTCCCAAAGTTGCAAAACACTCGATCAATCCTAGTGGCTATATGATCGAATTCTTACTTTATATTAAAAACTTAGGGCTACAGACAATTCCTCACTCCTCTTGCTAATCCATAGATTAAATCATCAGGTTGATAATTTAAATAAAGTTCCAGATTACTCATCTTTACCCACATGAAACAACAAACTCTCAAAATCCTATAATCAACAGCATTTTCCCAAATTCACCCTTTTCCAGATGAAGGTGAACTACCCTTAAAACTTAAACTATAAATTGTATACTCTGATTTAAAAATCTTGTTTCATTGAATGGTTTAAGATCACCATCTAAATTTAATAAATTAAGGAATTTTATGTTTTAAAACAATATCAGGATTTACTGAACCCTTTTTGATTTCCAGAGAAGATTTTTAATTAAGTTTGCCTTATTTAATTTTCATGCTCAGATTTATTGTTACCAAACAAAGTTTGTTTGTAATCCATTTTCTCAATAATGATTAAGACATGAGACAACAAAAGTTTGAATTTAAGGGCTTAAGACAGGCACATCAGCCATTACTAAAACTAACCAAAGCAAACATACTTATACAAGTATAAAGAAATTTCCAGAAAATCATATACAACAATTTGCTGCAAATTTATCATGCATATCAATTTATTCTAAAGATAATATCATGCAACTAAATTTTGTTAAAGAAAATTTAGGAGTTACTCACCAGAAACTTGAAGAACAGAGCCTACTTTGATATCATTCATGAATGCAGGCTTGAAATTTTAAAACTCTGACCCATTTTATATGCATGCAGGCCATGATAAAAATGCAGAAATTCATTTTGATTTGCTCAAATTTGCAGTGATCTTCTGGTACAACTGCAGACTCCCATATGAATTTTCAGATTGATTTTGCAGGAATTGATTTCCAGGTAGAAAGGAAATGCAGTTTGCATTTGTAACTTCAACCAAAAATTTGATGCATGCAGGTCATGATGAAAATGGAGGATTTGATAAAGATGCAGAAATTCCTTTTTGAAATGAATTTGCAGATATGTTTTGCAAACATGATTTTCCAGAGAAAATGTAGTTAGTTCCCAGGTTGTAAAAATGTAGGTTGCATGATGATATTCTTGTTACATGTTTTAGTTTTTAAGAGGAGTTACAGATTTCAAAGTTTGCAATGCAGGTTTTGATTTGGGAAGATTTCAGATTTTAATTGAAGTTTTCTTTTGATTTCTTCATCTTTGTTTTGAAAAGGAGAATGAGGGGAAATGAATTTTTTTTTTTTAAAAGAGGGCTGAAAATATTTTAACAAAAATAAAGAAAAGAATAAAAACAAATGACACTTGTCAATGTGCTTGATTCACCATTTAACACATGTAGTTTGATTTGTTAATTTGATTACACTTGTTTTGCTTAATTAAGTTATATTTTTAAATGTTTAAAATTTTTTTTTCTTAAATTTGTTATGTTTATGAATATATATAAATTTCTCATTTTAAAAGTAAATGTATATAAAACAATTTATAAACTAAAACTTATACAAATATTTTAAAGAATCAAGTAATTTGAATTTCAAAACTTCAAATCAATTAAACTTTTGAAATTAAAATTGAAATCTGTTTATTTAATTTAAAAATGAAGACTTTATTTCCTTATTTTAATCCTTTTTTATATTTAAGAAAAATAGAATATTTATTAATATAGTTTAAAATAACAATTTACAATTTTATATGATTTATAAAGAAATTATAAATCACTTTTATATTTAAATGAATTTAAATCATATGTTATATTTAGACTTTATAAAATATACTTAATTCATATTTAATCAAATAATATTTTAAAAAGAAATAAAAATCAATTTTTACATAATTTAAAACAAAAATTAAACTAAGACAAATTTTAAACAATATAACATTTATTATAAATATTATCAAACCATAAAGTTATTAATTTAAATAGATTTTTTTTAAAACTTAATATTAATTTAAACATAATTTCCTAATCACTCAATATATTATTAGAATTTAAAAACAAAACTTCATTTATTTATTATATTCCAAAACAAAGATAAATTATAATATATATACAAATATATATACACATTATAATTTAAAACATTTGTTTTAGATTTTAAAAGATAAAATCACAAATTAAATATTATTTATTCAGATTATTAAACTAAAACATATTTTATTAATCAATATTGTCAATATCAATTTAATTTTGTATAAAGATTATTAAATTGATATTGTCAAAAATTCCGGGATATCACAATTTTCCTGATGATTTTTGACTTCCAAACATGCTTCATCCTCGATCACGAGATTTATCATTACTCCGATCATCGAGAATCGTCGAAAATGCATAATCAGTTCATCTCGTAAATTCATATGATTTACTTACTTAAAATTTTTGAAACCTTCATCTAAATTCATTACTGACCAATTCGAATATGATTCTGAAATTCAAACAAAAAATTTATGATGATCGAATTTGGACTTATCCATGATTTTCACTGTGATTTCTATTTTTTAAAATAATTGCTTAATATAATTACTTGAAATATTTTTTGAAATTTGATTCTAAAAAGCACAAACAAATTTTGTTTAGAGATCAAAACCCAATATTGATTCCTTTGAGTAGTATAAAACTTTCAAATAGATTTTAGAACCTGTCATATGTACACAGAGGCAAGTTTTTGCCTCTTTTATCAGACATGCATACTTTATCTGTACACACACACAAACACTCACATATCACAGGTAGGTATTTCCACAACAACATTCAAGTATTAACCATAACTATCAAGTTATCATCATCACAGCCATAAAGAATCAAGAAAATCTGGTTCAAAAATAAGTTTGCTCACCTGAAAGTTGAAAAACAGAGGCCTGGTTTATGATGTTGAAAAGATTCTGGGAACTTAGATTGAATCTGAGGCCGATTCACTTGAGTTTGGATCTGGAGTACATGCTGAGTTGAATTCTTGAATGTTTGGTTTCCAGATTAAAAGCTTGATCAGGTTGAACTTCTTCCAGGTTGAAAAATTGGAAATGATCTAAGATTGATTAATTTAGATGATTTGCTCTGCTTCTTGATACATTTTGATTTAAATCTTGTTCTTCTTGCTGTTTAAACTATGTTGAGTTGCATGCTACTTTGAACTGCTTATCTGAAAGTTGATTTTGATGTTGGGATACTTTAGATTTTTGAAAATATTGTTTTTGTTTTTGATTTACTTTGAATTTTCATTCTCGGGTTTTGGTTTTGAGATAATCTTGTTTTTAGAAGTGAAGATGAAAGAGTTTTGAACTGAATGATAACCAAGTTTCTTATTCAAAACCTTATTACTTATAAATTATTTATTTTAATTTAAGAAAGAGATAATGCCACTTGTTAATTGAATTAACACAAGTAATTTTGCATGTGATTATTAATGTACACTTGTTAATTCATAAAATCTCAATTTTACAAATGTTCAAATGTATACATTTTGTTTTTAAATCCATTACTTAATTCAATTTATAAATTTTATTTTAAACCTTATGTTATTATAAATTATATAATGTATTTCCTTATGTATATATAATTTAAAAGAAAGTATTATATCTTTTTATTCATTTTCAAACTATTACACCTTTAAATAAATATTTATTTATATAAATAAACAAAAACGTGTGTGCATATATATTAGAATTTATTCTTTAAATAGTTTTTTAAGAAATTTATTATATTAAATTTAAGTCATAACTTCTAAATAAAAATGCCTATTTATAGTTTTAAATCCAATTTATATTTCAATACATTTATATTTGAATTTCAAATCCAAATCCCTTTATTTACAATCTTTTGATATATATATTTATTCAAATTTTCAAATTAATCCACAATTAAATTTGCAATTAAAATATTATTCAAAATATTTGTTTCAGGATTTTCAATTAGAAATTCTATTTTAAAATCATATTTATACTAATAAGCAAACAAATATCTATTTAAATTTGGAAAATACCAAATTAATTCATAATTTAATTCCAAAAATTAAATTAATTTCCAAATTGAATTTGATTTAAAAATGGGAATGTTATAGTTATCGAAGCTGGAATATTATGGGCTTGATTCGAATGAATGGATGGACGATCGACTACAGATAATAAATATGAATACCAAGCCGGGTTCAGCATGGTTGATGGGTGAATGACGCAGGGTACTTGGAAAATAGATTTAGGAAAGAGATGAATTTCTTAGGGTCTACGTCAAGTTGCTGAAGGGATTGCTTTGGGTCATCCAAGGGTTTTCTTTGAGTCGGCATAGCCCCTACTTCAGGTTGGCGTTGAGATGATGTCATATCACATAGGGTCGGCATTAAGGGGAAGCACTTCAGGTCATCTAATGTGGTTGCTTCTGGATCGACATACAACTCTGGGATCGGCATATAATTCTGGGATCAGAATATAACTCTTGGATTGGCATACAACTCTGGGATCGACATACAACTCTGGGATCGACATATAGTTCTAGGATCGGCATACAACTCTGGGAGCGGAATATAACTCTCGGATCGACATACAGCATAGGGTCGGAGTCACTTCTGGTCGGCTACAAGTCTACTCCAGGTCGGCATATGGATGTGACTTTGGGTCGGTGTAGGCATATCTTTGGGTCGATATTTGGAGATATGGGTTGACATTGAGATGGTATCGTAGCACTCCGGGTTGGTACAAAACCTAGCAGCGAACGGTTCAACATAAGACGTGGGTGACTTTGGTTTGACATAGAGCGTAAAGGCTAGGTCGGCATACTATGTTATGAGGCACAAATTGGCATTGCATGTGTTAGGGTTCACATCGGCATACAGAGGTGGTTGGGTCGGCATAATGATACAGGTCTATGTGGTGAATTAGGCCAAGCTTTTTTACCGTGGGCCCAAATGGCCAGGCCGAAGGCTGCCTCCATCTATAAATACAGGGGCAGGGGGCCACTTTTTGGGGATCTTCTAACAACCAAGGGAATACTCTTTCATTTTTTATACTCAGCTTCTCTTTGTTTAAACTTGTGTTCAAGCTATTCCTTGTGAATTGTATCTGTAATCAAGTGATCGATAAAGCAATAAAGAGATGATTTAGAGTGGATGTACGCAATCAACACCGAACCGCTATAAATCCCGTTGTTTTTACTTTTTGCTGTTCTGCCTTGCAATATATAGTGTTATTCCTCATTTTCCATTTAACCTCTTCATTTATTCTTCATTTATCTCGCTACTCAAATCTATTCTTGGGTGTTAGTGATCAATTTTGGTGCTAACAGTACACACCTGTTAAGCAAACTCGAGGTACATGCATTATACTCAGGCCATCGTGAAATAGTAAGTACCGGTTAATAATCTCTTTCAATTTGTCGAGCAAAATCAGCATCAAGACGAGATTAGGACCAAGACCACAAGTTAGGAGTTGTATATGATAAAACTAATAAAATATTATTCATCGCTTATGGGCCTATGATTTGTTGAGCGAACTAAAGGTCAAAATACTAAGGCGAACAAGTCTTAACATCCACTAGAGATATCAAAAGATTTCTATACTTCTTAATGTTTTGAAAAACAAAAATATCAAGTGGGAGCTTATTAGAAATATAAGATAATACGTTACAAGAAAATCAACCATTGATAGCATCAATACATAGCTATTAGCAACAATATGTAGGCCAATTTATTCAACGCTATATAGCATAGAGACACGAGTTTTTCAAAGCTATGCAATATATAAAAGGCGGGGAATAATTATTTTGTTCAAAAATAGAAATTCATGTCTATTAGCATCCTTGCATCTTTTTCCCTTTCCTTTCCTTTCACATTGTCACCTCTGTAAAACAAATAACGTCTCAATGTAACAACCCAAAATTTAAGCTATAAAATTAATTAACGAATTAATTTAATAGTAAAAAAAGTTTGTGAAATTTTTAGAATCGAGCTACGAAAGTCACATAATTGGGTCCATTGTGATTTTCTGATCAATTTTCATATATAACTTGTCGAAATCTGAGCTAGTATGAAGAAGTTGTGAGATAAAATAAGAATCAAACAAAAACGAAAATAATAATAATACAAGGGCGTGGGTCGACCCATGCTATGGTCAGGTCAACATACAGGTCGACCCCCAAAGATCATAAGTAGATTCGTAAAACTACCTAGACGTAAAAATGTCCAGGTAAGAGCCGAACAACCTATTTTGCAATTTTCGTCAAATCTCGTGTGTTCTTAGCTGGATCCGATGGTTCCTAGCAAGCCTATGATGTGGTTGCACCAAATTTGATCTTCAAATCTAACGGTCTGATATCCCTAAGTCACACTATAAATAAAACACTAGGCCTAGCTATTTTTCTCATTCAGATTTTCTCCTAATTAGGTTCATTGCCTGAGGCTGAACCCTAAATAGAAATTTTTTACAGGGAGTAAAACTTTTTGATAAAAATATTCTATGCCCTAGGAGTAGATCTAGGAAGGCCAAGTGCTAGAGCTAAGGACCATATGTGAGTGTTTTGTAATTATTTTAGATTTGTAAGTTAAAATAATAGGTTTCTCAATAGTTGTAGTTTTTCTATAATTCTGAGACAGTTTTTATGTTAGTTTATTTACAACCAGTTTTTAACTAAATTTCAAAAGTACTTTTCAGTCTATTTTTATTCATCTATATTATTCAATTATTTGCAGTTATTTACAGTTATTTACATCTATTTTAAATTCGAATTTAGCCAGTAAATATTAGGTTTTTTTATAGAGATTTAATCCTTTTTGATGTGAATAAAATGTTAAAAAGATAAGAATTCACTAATATGGATTAAAATAGAAAAACATAAAATTTATAAATATCAGACGTAAAATTAGAAAAACTAAAATAAAATAGAGATGGACCGAACTAGGCAAATTTAAGATATTTGCAAGTATGATTATAACAAGAGGTTATAACTAAAAAGAGAAAATAGAAGAGTAGCAGTTGCAATAACAATTATAACACATATGTTATATTAGAAAGAAAGAAACAACAAAAGAGGCTTATTTTAAAACTTAGACCTTGGATTAAGTTAATAAGCAAATATAGCAGAAATAACAGAAGAGGCTTATTTTAAAACTTAGATCTTGGATTAAATTAATAAGAAAATATAGAAGTAGGATCCGTAACGGCAGCATTCCCTTTTAGATGTACGACTGATAGTCTCAAAATTGTAGGTGATGCTGGGACACTCTTACGCTGATTAGGGTAAATAAGTGGCCAATAGATAAAGGCTCAAATATTCAGATTTGGGAAAAGGGCGCAAAACTAGAAGATTGTTTGTTAGGACCAGCACCGGCAGCATTCCTTTTTAGGTCTAGGACTAATGGTCTCATAACAGTTAGGTGAGCCTGGGCAACATTCCCTTTCAGGTCTAGGACTAATGGTCTCATGACAGTTAGGTGAGGTTGGGCGCGCTTATGCTGATTAGGGTAAATAAAGGGTCAAATAGGGTCGACAGTTAGTGTGTGTCGGCGATGACCTAGCGTGCAACATCGATTAGGGTAAATAATTCACTACCGTGTCCTAAGCGCTAAAGAGATGTCTTTTGCTGTGACCAACAGAATTGGTTCACAGTGGCACAATAGTGATAGAATAAGCCGATTAATGGGTAGAATTAGGATTTCAGCCTAATCAAGTTAGGATTTGAGATAGGATTAGGGTTCTCAGCCTGATCATAGCAGTTTAAGACAAGTGCGAACAATCAAACCAAACAATTTAAGTAAACAGTCAAATAGAATTAGAAATAGTATTTTATGCCAGTTTTATATTTTCTGTATTTTCTTTCAAGCTAGAACTATTGCTTAGTCTATTATCTTTATCTTGCTTCGAAATGATAGTAATTACTTTAACTTATCATACTTATTGTCTAACCTGCTCCTCTATCTTTTCCCTTTTCCCTTTTCCCTCAATAGGAAGCAGAGTTGAGAATAGTTGATTTAAGTTGCTTGTAGATTCATTCCCGGAGTTTTCTCATTTCAGATGTATTCTTTTGCTTTTTTATCTTTTTCATTTGGCTTATGATGTATTGACATGGGTGAGAGGGATATGATTATTATTGTTACCTTTGTACTCTGATTTTATCAGACTAAGATGTATTTTCATGAGACATGAGACATGAGACATTTTGAGTTTTTGAGAGGTGTTATGTTTTTATGACTTATTTTGAAAAGAAGTTTGATTTTGAATGATAAGTTATTATTTTAATATTTTCCACTGTTTTTACTTATTTGTATTGCGATTCTTAGTCCCTGTTATGCTTTAGCTATACCTATAATGCACCATATCCTCTGGTGTGCCTTTCCGGGGTATACTTAGGTGTGTGGGGTGTTTTATTTGGTACCAGAGCCTAAGGTTACACGATTCCTAAAAACTTGTTTTAAAAGTAAAGTATTTTTCAAAGGTAACATATTTTCAAACTATTTTTCAAAAAGAAACTCTAAAAAATAGTTTTCAAGTATAAGATAGTTTTATAAAAATCCCCTCAAAGTCCAGTTCAACCTTTTTTTGATTCTTTCGGTCCTAAATTTTCCTTTCTTTGCATAGAATGGCAGATGCCTTAAATCTTAATAAGGGTGTCCAAGTCCCTAGCTGGTTTCATAGATACCTCCAAGCTACGGCACCAGAGGTGCAAGGGCAAGCGTCCAACGCAGCACCGGTGGGTGGAGATCCCATTAATCTACCTGCAGCAGCCAATTTTTTAAGCTATGCAAGGAATTCGCTAGTCGAGGATGCAAGACATTTTCTACGATGAAGGATTTCATGGAGGCACAGACTTAGTTGTGGAATACAGAGCGGATATTTGGGCTGTTAGGATGGAAGGACCAACAAAGAGTTTAGCTTGCATCTTGGTAGCTGAAGGGGGAGCTTCTTACTGGTGGACATTTTAGAGATGGAGGGTAGAGACATTGGTTGGTTTGGATTTTGGGAAAGGTTTGAGAGAAAGTTCTTATCGTAAGCCGAGGAAAGCATGTAGTTGGAGAAGTTCATTAGTCTGAAGCAAGGGAGTCCTTTGATGAAAGAATATATAAACCAGTTTAATGAGTTATCGCGGCTTAGGATGGAGTTGGTTAATACACCTCAGAAGAAGGCCACCAAGTTTGCCAAGGGTTTGAACCTGCCCCTCTAACGGTTGGCATTGACAAATGTACCAATGAGAGCGAAATACAAATCACTTGTGGAAATGGCTCTCACGTTAGATGTTTCTAAGAAAGAAGAGGTTACGAAGGTTCATAAATTAGAAAACTCTAAGAAGCAATAGTGAAAAAAGAAGAAGGATAAGAAGAAAGGAGGAGGACCTCAAAAGGGACTGTGACGACCCACATTTCAGAAGGTTTAAATCGACAATAATCCACACCTGTCCAACTTAAACAATCCGGAACGTAAATAATCAATGGAGTTATATAAGAAAAATAAGAAGAGAAGAAGAAAACAAAACACATAATCTCACAGCAGAAAGAATAAAATATAATAATCAAATAAATAATTCATAAAGCTGTTTACTATACATTTGGTTATAATCTATACACATTTATCATAGTTATAAATATACAGCAAGGAGAAATAATCGATGCAGTAACATAGCATGATACAGGGTATAATAATAATTGTAATATACCAAAACTCCGTATTTGTCCTCCAAAGAATAGTCTTCAATACACTGGAATAAACTCAGGACTGACCCAAGCGTAATGAAAAAACAAAACACTCGAGTCAGGACTAAAATACTCTTATGTCGGTCAAAACAATATCACAATATGAGCACAATAACTTAAAAGATGTTACGGGATTTCCCATCTCCTAATGATCCGTTAAACTATTTATATATAATAGTATACGCTATAATAGGTAATGTCCATCAGTAAAATAAATATCAAAATAGCGTTAAGGCTTTACATTGATCCACCTTAACACATTTTTACATTTTAAACCAAAATCTTAATGGACTCGTATAGGGATAAATATGACAAGGTGGTGAGGCAATGCTCAAGGTAGGATTCTACCAGTTTACCCTTTCTGGCTGGTCGTAACCCATCCGTTGCCGACCGCGACAATCAATCCAAATGACAAATAAGGTGTACCATCGAATCCGAAACCATAATAGTAATACGAGGGATCATTGTCGCTAGAGGCAGCTAACCTCAATGGCCAGACATAGGCTCCTGTTTTAGTCATTTTAATTATGACACGAATGTTAAGGCTATCCATCATCGTTCTCTTACTTCATTCCAGTAAACGTCGCCAATTCAACCACAACATTCTGGATATCATCCCACCGCGTATATGATTGTCAAAGTGGTTCCAATATTGAAAGAGAGTACTTAAATAAGAGTCCCCGGTCTCTTTAACAACCAATCGTCAGTTTACACACCGGTTAATTCTTTTATACTTCGAAAACACTTTGCACTTGATATCAAAATATCATATTTGTTTCAAAATCAAATCTATTTCGAAATCATCATATATTCGTTTTAAAATCAAATCCATTTTGAAATCATCATATATTTAAAATTATCAATTTTGTCCAATAAATCAGTTTCACTTCCAAAATTTGATTTGAATTCAATTTAGGTCATAATCTTCACTTTAACCTAGTTCGTATTTAATTCCAAGATTTAAATATAAACAATTTACCCTTTAACGAATTTGAATTTTAGAAAATAATTTAAAATAGTTTAATAGAAATAATTTGAATATAAAAATGGTTTATATAATAAAATAGTTTGAAAAAATCAAAATAGTTTGAATATTTAATGAATATAGATTTTAAATCGTCTATGCTAAAATACTCATTTTTAAATTAATTCCAAAGTCAAATCGGTCAACTTCCCAATTTCCTACCCAAATTAATTCTAAATTCCATTTTGATTTAATTGATTCAATTCCGATTTCAACTCGAATAAATTTCGATTCCATACAAATTTCTTTCAATTCACAAATTTCTTCTAGTTTCAATTTCCATTTTCAATTTAATTTAAATCTCAATTCCAAATTGATTTCCAATTCCAATTCCAATTCCAATTCCAAATTAATTAAAATTTCAATTTCACATTAATTTCCAATTCCAGATTAATTTAACTTCCAATTTCAAATTAATTTAATTTCAAATCTATCTTCCATTTCCAATTCCAAATTTAATATCAAAATATCGATTTAAACACTTAAATCAAATTTACTTCCAATACCAAATTTTAAATCCAAATTTTCAATTTATAATTCGATTCCAAACTCAATTTTTGAAAAATCATTTCATAACGTTTTTCCTTATAAATATTCAAAGTTCGAATCAAAGCCAATCTTTTAAACAAAACCATTTCTGAAATTTACGATGTATTTCATTTACAACTTAAAAATTTAAACTTTGCTTAATTAAATAATCTCGTTTATTAAGTTTAAATTCCAACATTTCGAGCTCCAATTCAAATTAATTCAATTTTCATAAATTTGATTTTTATTCTTAAAAACAATTCATTTAAATAATTTCAAACAACTTTTAAAATCATTTAATTTAACCAATCCGGTGTCCGTATATAATTTTCTATCCTATGGCCAAGTGAAGCAATTATTTCAGTTTAATTCCAATGATAGATATATATCATTTCAATGCAAAAATAAATGTCATAGGTATATGTCATTTCAACCTATTTCTCAATATATTCGAAATAATTCAATTTACAGTTTTATATACTGTAAATAACACACAGGAAGATAATATGATATATCAAAATTAAATAACATTCAAATATCAACTAATAGCATCCATCACCAACAAACATCCAAACAGTCAATAAAATTCACACAATTTTTCTATTTATTTGTGTCTGGTGTTTTACGGGCAGTTAAATTTTTAATTCATTTTTATTACTGCCAATTAAATTTTTATCATTCAATTCATATTTCAATTTAAATGTCGTTTAAACTTATCTAACCACAACCAATAAATTTCAATCACTTTACGATATAAATTAACTATACAAAAATTATTTTAATCAATTGTGAGCGTAAAACACTCACCTGTATGAATCAGAAAATTTCCTAGATTCAAATAGACACAAATCCAGCTCAATACTGCAGATCGTGTCGATATGATTCTAACGCAAATCGTTCATCCGCAATCAGACCTCGTACAGAAGAATTTACGAAATAATTAATATAGCGTCTTTAATTAATATTAATTTACAACTAAAGTAATCAAAAAAAAAACAAGACCCGTTACCATCCTTTGCTCAAATCTACAGCTCCCAGGCCACGTCTTCGATCATGACTTCCACCTTCATATGTGATTGTTTTTATTAGCAACCGGTGATCAATCACGATCGCTAGCCGATGCCACTATCCAGACCCACCATGCCATCGCGCACGCAGCACGAACGCGAAAGAACCCCAACTCCAAACCCTAATCGCCGCTCGATCAATCCCTCACGCCATCGCCGTTTACTGCCGATCTTCCAGTGCCCTAAAACGACGCAGCCGCCATCAAAATTCATGCATGCTCCTCCATGCCGCAATCGCCTCTGAGCCTCCCATGGTCGCGCTTGCGAACGTAGTCGCGATCCTTCGGTGTCGCTGCCCTTTCATTCGATCGACCGATTCTTTTTATTTTATTTTATTTCTAACGAGATCTCATTTTTTTAAAGTGGTGTGCGATTCGAATAAAAGGGAAGAGAACAAAGAATATACGGGAAAGCAAGGAACGTGGGTTTTGAACGAGTTTGGACAAATTAAATCATTTATGTTATAAAATATCAACCCAATAGTCATAAAACATCAAACTCCAAATGACTCGTGCCACCTGGCGTTCTTAATGTTTTACCCGCATTCCAAACACAATGGAGCTAGTCCCGAAGGCTAATTCGGTCATATGCGGAAGATAGCTTTTCAAAGTCGATTATTTAATTAAATTCGAAATTAAATTTCTACATGTTTCAAGCTCGCACGGCCAAACGACATGTCTGATCGCTACTAAACTTGAAATCGTACAATAATTCACAGTTACAGATCCGATGAAACTAGTTTCGTCGAAATTCGAGACAGTAGCCAAAATGGCTATATAAATTTTTACCCGTTAATCAAAATATAAAATTCCCAATTTCTAATTATCCGTTTTTAATTTCAGATCTTAAAGATGAACAGTTTCATTCATATTTATATAAAATTTAAATCAATTTCTGACACCATTTCTAATCATATTAAATCCAAAATTAATTATTCAAATAATTTCCAACATTAAATTTTAAACAATTTAATTATCCAATAAACCAATATAAATAAATCATTAAATTTTTATTTCTACCCATACTTATAAAATAATTACATTAAATTTAATAATTTAAAATAGCCAAAAATACGGATCATTATATACTCCCCCACTTAAAACTTTTCGTCCTCGAAAAGGCCTTAAGTAAGGAATTTAACATACAATGGATTTTATTCAAATAATCACTTATATTTTTACAATATTATTAGAAAATCTTTACTATGCTTTTAAGGAAGATATACTTATATATGGAAACAAGTCATAAATTTTTTAAAACTTCAAAAATTTTCTAACTCCCGGATTTACGAAAAATTTCGGCAGAGTCTCCTTTGCGCGGCTCGATCGAAATTTTTTTATGATTCAATATATATCACAAATATAACCAATATATATCAAATATACATCTCATCTCAATGATGAGGCATCCCGAAGGGAAAAAATATAAAATCGTGGTATTTAATCCGAGATACGTACCTTATCATTTATAATACGAGCGAGTTCGCTCGTATTTAGCAAGCAAGCCATGTAATAATCCACGTATACGTCCAAGAGTCTTCGTATGTACCTATCTCAACTCAATTTGGAATGTTAGTCACTTATAATGATACAGAAACATGTATAAGTCTAACATAAGCATTTAACATAGATTTTGAATCCAAACAGCACAAACAATCATGAATACATAACATACAATAGTCATATGCAATCAAACGGTAATAATAACGGTTTACAACAAAAGAAACCATCTAACTATCAATATCTGTCCAATTTATCCAATTTAATTTATAACTATATGAATAGGATTATCCAATGTCAACTTTTAACTTATTCCATTCATTCCTTATTAACATTCATTTCATTAACATTTTAATTGATTCAATTCAACTTATTGCATTCAACAAACTTCTATTCAAAGATTCAGGTTTAATTGATTTTCATTCAATATATTTACTTCCGATTGATTTTCATGCACTTATCAACATTAATAAATTTACATTCTATTAATTTTACACTCGTTTATAATTACATTTTTTTTCTCTTCTATTATTTCATTTCAATAATTCGTGTACTTAATTATACTTAAGAAGTAATTTAGTTCCATACCACATTCCATATATTTAAAATTGATTCACATTCACTTATTAATTTTCATTTCGTCAATCAAAGCATGGATTTATATTCAGTCTATTCACTTTTAATTGATTTACATTAAGTAATTTATTTTCAATCCTATTTTATTCAGTCAACCAATATTCATTGCATTCACATTTGATTGGCTACAATTAGATATGTTTACATTTAAACGATTTGTTTCAGTTATTTACATTTGTTTCATCCACATTTAATTGGTTTACATTCCATTTATTTCTTTCAATTTATTAATATTCATTTACAATTCATTATATTCAATTTAATTTGTGAAATTACAATTGTTTCCCATTTTGTTTTACTTCTTTCATATAAATTCATCGGTGAATCATTTACAAAATTATTCCACTTAACCATGATTAAGTTAATTTTGTTTTATTTCCATATGGTATATCTTTCTCCTTTTATTACTAACATCATTTATAAATTATCTAAATTCTTATATTAGTACTTCATATTTTAAGATATTATTAACCCATCGATTTTACTTCATTTATTCGAATTCATAATATTAATTTACTAAAGTAAATTTTATTTTATATCTCAAAATAATTCACAAGCAATTCATTTAACCACTCTTAAGTTAAGTTCAATTTATAATTTATTCCATATTATATTAGTTAACATTCAATTTTTTATTATTTAATCGACTCCACTTGCCTTAAATTTATTTATATCCAATGTAGATTAAATTCAATTGACCATATTAATTCAACTTAAACTCATTTATTTTATTTATTCTTTCACACTTAAATTACATTTCACTTTAAAATTCAAGTTCGTATTCATTTTTAATTTATTTTATAGCTTAAATGAAATTAATCCGCTATACTAATTTATCTAGTTTCACTTAATATCCAATTCAATTTATTTAATATTAAGTTAAACTTCATTTCAGTTTAATCCTTTACTCATTTTATTTAATCTTATTCAAGTTAAAATTTTCTTATCATTCCATTTAACAAATTTAAATTCGTTTTAGCTTATTAATTCTCAAATCTATAATTTGTTCATTCAAAATTTCATTTTATGTAATTCATTTAAAATACATTTCATTTATTTTAGCCTCTTGAGTTGGACTTCATTTTATTTACTTAATTTCCTAACTCCATTTAATTTAACAATGCTAAGCCGATTATTTTATTTCGTATCACAAATTCAAAATTTTCCTTTGTTTGCTTAACCAAAACTTAACCATTTTAAATTTGGATTTTATTCTCCTATTCAAATTTATAAGTTATAACTTAATTTTTTCTACACTATTTTAAATTTATAAGTCATAAACTTATTCCTTGTATACTATTTTCAATTAAGTTCCAAACTGTTACATATATTTATTAAATCACCTAGAATATTTTCCACAATCAAAACTTATTTTAATTGAAAAATAAATTTCTTTTGGTAGCAATTTTCACTTAGAACTCAGAAATGAACACTGGCGATGCTGCAGTCATCTCTAGAATTTATTCCCTAGTGCCCAAGCGAGTTTAATGCTTTTATTTCTTTTCAAAAATCCTTTCAAAATATTTTTCGAGTCAAAACTCTTTCATATAATACTATTATTAAGTTTCAAGGATTTAAAACAAATTTGAAAACAAAAGGATTTTAAATTCCAAAATTCTAAATTTTTAAAATCATATATATATATATAAGCTATATTATAACATACTTATACAAATTTCCTTAACTTATTATCAAAATTTTCCTTTAATTTACGACTTGGTCATTTTAACCAATTCTTGTTGCAATTTATTTCAATTCAATTTAATTATCAATACTTTATAAAATAAAATTCATTAAGCATCCGTTTATTTTTATTTTTATTTTCAACTAATAATTGATGATAACAAAATATTATCATCGCCTAATAAGATATTCATTTAAAGCTATCATTTTTTATATATAAAATATACTTAGGTAAAAGTATTTCATTTATTCGATTTAATATTATGTCGACTTACTTCGTTTAAGTGTTTAAAAACCCCAATCGATAACGCGGCGTCCCGCACATCGACCAGAATTCATAAACAGCTCAACGGATAAGTAAACACAATATAAAATATTTTATAATACTAACAAGTAGGCTCTCTCATATATACACTCAAACAGACTCATTCTAGGGTATTACTACCCTATCTCTAATGAGTCAAACCCCACATAGCCAAGTTTATCGCTAAACCTTCGCTCTGATGCCAACTATGACGACCCACATTTCGAAAGGTTTAAATTGACAATAATCTACACATGTTCGACTTAAACAATCCGGAACGTAGATAATCAATGGGGTTATATAAGAAAAATAAGAAGAGAAGAAGAAAATAGAACATAGAATCTCACAGCGGAAACGATAAAATATAGTAATCAAATAAATAATTCATAAAGCTGTTTACTATAAATTTGATTATAATCCATACACATTTATCAGAGTTATAAATATACAGCAAGGAGAAATAATCAATGCAGTAACATAGCATGATACAGGGTATAATAATAATAGGAATATACCAAAACTCCGTCTTTGTCCTCCAAAGTATAGTCTTCAATCCACTGGAAAAAACTCAGGACTGACCCAAGCGTAATGAAACAACAAAACACTCGAGTCAGGAATAAAATACTCTTATGTGAGTCAAATCAGTATCACAATATGAGAACAATAACTTAAAAGAGGTTACGGGATTTTCCATCTCCTAAGGATCCGTTAAACTATTTATATATAATAGTATACGCTACAATAGATAATGTATATCAGTAAAATAAATATCAAAATAGCGTTAAGGCTTTACATTGATCCACCTTAACACATGATGTGCATGTAAATGTGCATATATTTACATCCATATTTTGTCTCCTTCTATTTAAATAAACATCATATTCGGGCATTTTAACATGTTTAAAACCAAAATTCAATTATTTTCAAACCATCGTATTTTCATCTCCATTCAGGGGCAAAATGGTCATTTTTGTGCACGAGTCAATTTAAGAATTTTTACTTGGACAATTTTTGATAATTTTTGTAGGAATTTGGATGCATATGGAAGAGGCTTATATGAAGATACATGCATGCACAAATGAAATACAAAGAAATGAAGAGGAAATAATTCAAGTTCAAGATCATGGAGGACCCCACCCACTTACCTAAATGTACAATTATGAGCTAATGGACAACTAAGTGGAGGATAAAGCTTCATGCACAACAAATGATGGATTAATTAGTGGCTAATGGTTACTTGGTTGCCACACTTCCTAAAGGGCATTTTAGGAAGCCCTCTAAAAATAGAATTAGGGTTTTATGCATGCATATATAGCCCTCTTATGTATATGAAACCATCTTCTACTCTTTCATTTTTTACTTAGGAAATTAAGAGATCAAAGTGTAAGCTCAATGTTCAATGAAATAAAAATGGCTTCCAAGCCTCTTTCTTCTCTCTTTTCTACATGCTTTTCTTTGTTTTATTATTAATGTTTATTTCTATGCTTTCTTTCTCCTTATGTTCATAGCTTAGATTTACATTTATGCAAGTAGTTAGTAGCTAATTCTTTATGCTTTCTTTGCTTATTTTCTATCTTTTTTCTTCTTAATGTTGAAACTTACTTGTGTTGCTTCAATGCCACAAATGAGTAGCTAAACCCCTTCAATTTAGGGGTGATGAAGCTCTCTAACTTTATGTAATTTCAACATTTTATGATTAATGATCTCATTTGGTTTATGCTTCATGAAGTGAATTTTGATGCAAGTTTATACAAGTGGGTTTGATAGCTATATTGCTTATGCAAATGAGCTATTCTTATTCAACATAAACACAAGTTGCATCATCATTTGCTAATCCATTTTTGATTGTGAAAGTAAAGCAAAAATGAAATTTGATGATCTATATTACTAGTTACAATAGTAAATAGATCATACTTAAAATAGCTTTTGCTTTGGCTTCATTTTCATGAGAATTATAAGTGGGTTATTTGTTGTATTATAGATTGATGGTTTGAGTTATGTTAATTAATAACATAAACAAACCATATTTATGATAAATACAACAATATTTCACTTAAATCAAAGTTAGAGATCATAAATTGTTTGTTTGTTGATTTACAAAAATATGAGAGTGGATTTGCCTCTAAATTGTTCTCTAGTTCAATAGTTTTCTAATTACATTTTAATTTTAGTTTTAGCTTCATTTTAGTTCTAGTCAACAATTTCTCCTCCATTTGGTCTAATTTGATCGAAAAGATTTTTAAAACTCTAACAACTCCCTGCAGATCGACCCGTATTCGCCACGTACTTCAATAGTACGCCCTGCGCTTGCGGAAAATTTAATTTGAAATTTTTCGACTAATTTCTAACTCGATAGAAATTTAGTCGGTAAACAAGTTTTTGGCGCCATTGTCGGGGAATTGTTTTGATTTTAATTCTCTATTCTTCGAATTAGTTTTCTTTGATTTTTGTTTGTTTTTATTCTTTGTGTGTTTGCATTTTTTAATAAAAAAAGAAAAAAAATAGTGTGTGTTTTGTGATTTTTGGTGACATTGTGTTATGTGCTTGTTTTCTATTTTACTTTCCATTTGCATTGCATATCATACTTAAAAAAAACATTGCATTCATCTTCACTTTCATTCGATTTCCTTTTCAATTACATTTTCCATTTACAATTTAAAAAAAACAACACTGTTGCATTTCATTTTTCTTCACTGTTTACATTCACTGTTGCAGTCTCTGTTCTCATTCACTGTTCATATCTCCCATACCAACAAGCCTCTGTTACTTGCTTACCCACTGTCATTTGCCAAAACGTCCCCTTTGTTCCCTGACAGTTCCTCTATCCCTTCATACACCATAATACACACCCTAAACCATTAAAATCAGCTCCACTTCCACCACCTGACAATACTGCATATCCATACTTTCTACAGCCATCGCCTGCAACTCACCTTCCATTGCATTCCCTTCTACTAATCTACCACCTCCTCATACATTCTCGCCACTGGCCAACAT
Organism: Allium cepa; assembly: GCA_030765085.1. Classification (NCBI taxonomy): domain Eukaryota; kingdom Viridiplantae; phylum Streptophyta; class Magnoliopsida; order Asparagales; family Amaryllidaceae; genus Allium; species Allium cepa. Next base: position 180,301,106 of record CM060946.1, read on the forward strand.
TGCAAACAACCAAACTATCATCAACATACTCAAACTTCAGCCACCCATTCACCATCACTACCACTGGCAAACCATTCTACCTCCTGCCCGAACCATTCCTTCAACACAGTGCATAAGCATTCACTTCAACAAAGTGTTCAACACATCTGAACCACTCCCTTCCCTGCAAATCTGACCTGCCCCTACATTTACACTTCTGCCCATCAACTACAGTCGCTGCTCTGTTTTCCAACCCCTTAATTCATCAACTATTCCTCTAGCATCACCAGCAAATCATACCACAACTTCCATTACCAGATACACCTTCATATCAACTGCCATAATACTCTTCCTCTCTTCAACTACAAAACTTCCTGACATTCACTAAATGCCACATCTCTGTTAACCACACCCCGCTTTCACCCATTTCAACAAGCAACCATGTAACGACTCAATCTCCACTTCTACTCCTCCAGAATACATCAATGTTCAACACAACTCCTTTGCAACTTCATAACATACATACATCACCAAACAATTCATCTCCGCAACTCCACAATTCCACTTCCTCCTCTACAGTGCGCTGTCTTGCTGCTTACACACTCCATCGAAACCATGACTTCATTCAACATCAAACGGCTACATGCCTTCATTGTCCTCATCACACTGCTTCTTAAAAACTGCTGTTGTTCAATTTGCAAGCTTACATAACACCACTGCTACCCATTCTTCACCCATCTCCACCGTTGTCACTTCAAATAGTATCCAAAGCAATTGCCTTCTCAACTCGAGCAACATCTCTACCAAAATTCATTTCCATCACTGCCCAATTCGAACATCGACATTCACCGTGCTATTTCAACAACCCACAACTTATCCCAATTTCGACCTGACATCCCCAATCGCGGCCACCACTTAACCTCCAATAACCCATCAGCACAACCCAATCACCGCAACCTCAAATCGAACGCCGCGACCACCTGATAACAGACCACCACAATCTCCTTCACCACGCAATCAACAACGAATTAATCCATAGCCGGCACCCACTGTACCACTTCCTACCTTATCACCTTCTCCTAAAACCAGCCTCAACAACAAGCGACCATCCTCTCCAATTCGACTACCTCGAACTCCACTAATCACCGAAGCCACCATCGCGCTTCACAGAAATTCCCAAATCCTACAACGCTCCACCCAGTTCCTAACTCCACATGCAACTGCCGAGTAATTCTGCTCGAACCCGAAACCGAGATGATTTCATCAATTTTGGCTGTGGAGTTTTGAATTTTTGAACTAAATTGAATTGATAAGAAGTGGATTTTTGATTTTATTTTTCTTCTGATTTGAGGTCTTGTTCATTTTGAAAGAGAAGTATTGGTTAAGGGACAACAATGGTTCTCGAAAAGATGAATTCATTTGGGCCGGGTTTGTATTGAAGGCCTGAGCAAGAAATTGTTTTGTTTTATTAGTTTTAAATTTGTTATTTGTTTCGTTTTGTTAGTTTTAAATTTGCTGTTTTGTTTTTCTTTGTTAAAAAAATAAAAAAAATTGTCTTAAAAAGAGTAGTTTATTAGTTTTGTTTTGTTGAATTATTTTTGTTTCAACTTGTCTGTAGTTCCAAAAAAATATTCAATTATTTCTTTTGATTTCAATTGTTTTGACCTTCCTCTGTTTTAGTGCTTCTTTCATTAAAAAAAACTTGAATATATCTTTGTTTTATTTGCAGATTGCCAAAGCAGAAATTCGCAAAAGAAAGAAGTGCTTGCCAAAAATAATTGCTCAGCTTGCTTGCTAAAAAAAAATTGCCGCTTTAAAATAATTGCTAATAAAATCTAGACGCTCTGGTATCGTGCCCTTTTCCCTTATTTTTAATTTGATTTGCATTATTGGTTGCTTGCATTTGCATATATATATATATAACAAATTTCATTTTAGTTGCATTGTTAATACACGTTTAATTTCTGTTTTTCATTTATCTCATCTTGTTTTTCTTTTCTAAGGGCAATACCCCAATTCACATAAGGTGAGGGATTTCATCACCCTTTCCTTAGCCCACAAACGCATTTCATCTTAGAATTTGACTAATAATAAAGGTTAGACGTTGGATCTAAGGGTGTCATGAGCTCACTTAGGGCTTAATTTTATCTTCACAATTGTTTTATTTGAACAATTTTATTTTTTGGTGTCTAGGCTATGGCAGAGTAATAACCAGTTATAAAAATTACTACATAAATATAATACTAGTTGTAGCTACCCGACTTTCTAACACCAGAAAGACGCGTCACTATTTAAGAAAGAAAGGGATAGAAGAAGAAAAGATAAGGAAAGAAGAAACATAACAACATCAGATACACACATCGGAACGAATGAAATATAATAAATCACATAAAATATTACATAGTATCATATACATCAGACTTACACAACTTATACAACACATATTAGACAGTTACAAACATCTGTCTAACTATACAACTCAAGTACACAAGATACAGATACCATACAAACACAGCGGAACCATAATATATCTACACATGGAAGCCTCCTACTCCATATCTCCTCCAGAGTTTGTCAAGCAAACCTGAATCCCTCGACTACTCATACATAATATGTGTACCCAGGAGTTTAATAAAACATAAAATGAACATTCGGGTCAGACAGGGGTCTGGTGTGAGTAAACGGGTTAAAATTGCTTAACTTTAGAAAATCCTTTGAAAAGAAAAGGTATCACGTAAGACTTCCCACACATAAACATGGAAAAGTTTTTACCTTACGCTAACCAAAACATTTGATAGGAAATCCAGTGATATTATAATAGTGTCTAGGGTTTCAAGTAAATAAGTAATAACCGAAATTGTTACATGATTAAATTCTAGCTACTAGCCACAAAAGTGGGTAATACAAACAAAACCGTAGGGTCTCGTAGGAAGAATAAGTTTCCATCAATGGTAGGGCTACCGGGGTACCGCCCGTCACAGTACGTGGCCTAGATCACTATACCGAGGATTACTCCCAATCCTCTGCAACACAAAGCTGGGACCATTCCATACTGAACAGTCCCGAGTAAGATCACCCCGTGGTTGGCGCGACCAACCACCCACTAAGCCGAAATAAAAGGGACATCTAGACAGGGATGACCACACCCTGAAATGGGTGCTACCCACCAAGCCTTGCTGCACCTTCCCTGTTTTAGCCATTCCCGGTTGATGAGGCTTGAGGCTGCGATTACCTTTATAGAACACATCTATCTTAGAATGCTCATCGTCCACCTAACGATGTTTTGAAAGCATTCAATCCATATAAGTTCGTTCCGGGTTCGAACGAAACCGAAGGCACTATCTCGTTGCACTCATTTTGGAATCACCCTCAGAGTCAACGACCATAGCCCTTGCACTCTGAATCACCATCTCGAATCTATAATTTTCCGTCAAACTCATCACGGAATCACCCTCAGAGTTATACTGACGAATAGTACTTACACCTCGAGTCTTAACTAAGCTCCACTTGGATTCACGACCTAACGTTTAATTTGGATCGATGTGGTTTTCGGATTATCCAAATATAGAAACCCGATCCTGGTCTCACCGAAATCCAAACGCCATTTTAATGTCCAAGTTGTTTAAGGGTTTTAAACAATTAACTTATATTCAGGATGATATAAACAGATAGATGAATCTCATTATCACAATAGATAAATCATATCAAACATTCATCTCACAAAGCAGCATATCACATATCAAATCATCCAACATCATTCAACTTCCAATATCAGTCATCCAATATCAGTCACCAAATATCGATCAATCAATATTAACCAATCATCCAAAAGCAGAATTGATTAACTCCAAATCAATTGGATTATCTAAATCCTTCTTCATTAATTTATTCCAAATAAATTAATCATCTCTTAATGATCTTCCTTAATTAATCTTCCTTGATTAATTATACTTTAATTACATTCAAGTAATTATCCTTAACCATATACAGTAATTAACCTTAAATTACTATCATTAATTTCAATAATTAATAATCCTTCATTTGTTTCCATTAATTAATTAACTATGATTAATCACATTAAACCTTTATTAATTACAATTAATTAATCATACTTTAATTAATTACTTTTATTAATCAACCTTGATTAATTTATTAATTTTATTAACTAACGATCCTTATTAATTAATAATTTCTTTAATAAATTGCAATTAACCATCTTATCAATCATAAACATTAATTAACAACTTGTAATTACTTATCTTAATTAATCAACTTCTTTATTAATTATATTAACCCTTGGATTAATTAATCTAATTAACTAATCTTAAATTACTTCATTAAGTAATTATTATTCAATTAATAAATCCTTAATTAATTACTTTATTAATTAATTACATTTTTAATTAATTACCCTTAGTAATTAATCTTAAATTAATCTCATTAATTAATTAATTAATCACATCAATTAATTTACTAAAATTAACTAAGTAATTAACCCTTAATTACTTACATAAGTAATTATTTTCTAATTACTTCCATTAGATGATTATTCTTTAAATCAATTACCTTAACAAGTAATTAATTCCATCATTAAATAATCCTTAATTCTTTAATTAATTAATTACTCCATAATTAATTAACTTCAAAACAATTATATTAATTAATCCTTAGATTAATAACATCTAGTTATTAACCATTAATCACTTCCATTTAATTACTCCCATGAGTAATTTTCCACTAATTACTTCCATAAGAAATTACACACTAATTACTTTCATATGTAATTTCTCTTTTCTTAATTACATTCAATAATTAACCATTAATTACTTCATTAAGTAATTACACTTAATTAATTCATAATTAAGTGATTATTTAAAATTAAATAAACAATTAACTGATCATTTAAAATTAATTAAACAATTAGTTAACTAACTTCTTATATTTAAAGAAAATCCTTAATTAATTAAGAAAAACATTAATCTTAATTAATCTTTTACTTATTAACAAATCATATTAATTAAGTATTCACAAGATCATGTCAAAATAATTTAACCTTGTTTATCTTCATAAATAAATTATTTAAAATTAAATCAAATTTTAATAACTTAAAAACAAACTATTTTATGGGTTTACAAATTTATGACAATAACCTTATTGAAACTAAAACATTTAGAAATCAAATTTAAAATTTAAAACACTTTAATTATCTAATTTAAACTTATTTATTTTCAATATAAATTGAAACTTAATTTTTAAATCATTACTTTAAAATTTTACTTAAAACTTTGATTCAATATTTAAATTCAAAACATTCTCTTTAAATTTAAATTTAAATTTTAGTTAAGTTAATTACTTTCTTAAGCAAACATCTTAAAACATTTTAAATTTGAAAATAAATTCAATTACCACTTTTAAAAGTTTGATTTACATTTATTTCAAAAGAACAAGCTTTAACCTTGTATTTTGTTTCTTTTGTAAAACTTGTTTATAATTTAAAGTTTACTTTTATTTATTCAAACACAAGTTTACTTTGCAACTTAGTACCTACACAGTACTTAACTAAAAAGCATCACCCTAAATACCCGAGTTAAACACTGAAACTACTCGTGCCTATCCCGAAGCAAAACCCAGCACCCTTCACTTCGAGTCGTCACCGAGAAAAACGTGAGAGCTACCCCGAGCCTCTCTCGTCTTTCCCAATTCCATATTACTCAGTGCACAACGTACACACGTATACGTGAGCGACCCAACCAAACGTCTCCGATGCTACCTCCGGCCATCTCCAAGTCGACGGCGACCACGTCGAGCCTTCCCTCAACCCAGAATCCAAAATCCATCATCGAATCGAAATTCGACCTAAAGCTCGAAAAAAACTGCAGCAGTCACTTCCACAAAAACCCCCTACGGCCGACCATCACGACGCCGATGAACTTCGCCGAACTCACCATCGAAACGCCTCGTCCACAAGCTTCAACTCCCCTAAATGCGAACGACTCCGGTCCACTATCCAAGTCGCAATGTTTCGACATCCAAGCCGAACAAAAAACAAGCTAAAACCCCAAAATCGAACAAATCCAAACTCCTCGGCCATTGAAAAAATCCATGAACATTTTTCCCATGCTCACCATCAATCGAACCACCTCCATATCAAAAATTGGTCAACTTCGCCATGCCGTTCATCGGCCATCACACAAAACACCCAAATCGCTCAACCCCAAAGTTCATAAGAATTACCCAACTAAAAATTACAAAATTCATATCAAAATTCACGATTTTCCATCATGATTACATGCATGTAGTTCAAATTAGAATTTTAAGGCAGCTGATTTTTAACAAAAATTTTAGTTTCACTGTGTTTTACCATTTTAAAAATTATTTGTGAATTTAAATTTATAGAAACTATTTTTAAAATTACTATCTAACATTAACATACAATTTTCATTTAATCATCAAAATCAAATAATGGTGTTAGTGGGAGATTTGAATTTTTGAAGAGAATTCTCGTCTTAAAAAAAACAGAAAACAGAGTTTTCATATATATACAGACCTATTACACATATATATACAGATCTTATAAATTCAATAATATAAATACTGAAAAGAATTTTCATGCAGTCACCAAAATCAATCCACAGATTATCATATGCATTAGAGTCTAAATTAATTTAATCTGTTTTTAAAATAATTTACTCACCTTTAATATGCAGTGAACAAAGCAGAGCAGTTTTTCCAGACCTTGAATATTTATTCTAAAAAAAATGCTTTGATTTGCTTGCTGCTGAAAACCCTCTGCATGCTTCAAATTGATGTTTTTAAAAAAAATGTTGAAACTGATTTGTACTTCCCTTTGAACTGCAGGTTGAAGTTGCAGTTTTTCATCTCAGATTTGATTTGCTTTTTGCTTTTGATTTCCAGTTTTAGGTTTTAAAAATTATTTTCTATTTTGAGCTTTAGATTTGGAATCATTGAATTTCGGTTTGAGAAGTTTTCAAACTTGAAATCATCTTTGTTCAGCTGAGAAATTATGGAAGAAGAGTGAAGAGATGGAAAAGTTTTATTTTAAATGAATTATGTTATGTTTATTAAAATTAAAGAAAGTAAATTTGTAAAAAGAAGACACTTGTCACTTTAGTACTTAATTTTTCAACACATGTTTTTGAGATGAGCTAACATGGTTACACGTGTTTCTTAAATATTTTTAAATAAATTTTTATTTAATTTAAATGTCAATGTGGGCTTACTTATTTGAATTTCTTAATTAATAAATATTTACATATGTATACATAAATTTACTTTTTAAAGAAAATATTATAAAACTAATTATAATACAAATAAATTCTTATACATGTATTTTTAAAATCTAAAACATTTAACTTTATTGTTTAAGAAATAATTTTTAAAAAGAAAGTTTATTAATAATTTTATACATATATTTTTATAACCATTTTAATTTGAACGCTTTAAGAACAAAATAAAACTTTGATTAAATCCTTTTTAAACTATCATATTAAAATTAAACAATTATCTTATATTTTGAAAATAATTTAATTAATCTTAAATTAACTTTTGAAAAATATTGAATTTTAAAACAAAGCTTTAAATTACAATTCATACATATATAAATTATTAATAGATTAAATTTTAAAACAATTCCAAATTATAACATATACATACATATATATATTACAATTTGAAAATTCAATCTTTTATTTAAAACAAAAGATCTTCTATTTACAATATATATCAAATATATATATTATAATTATAATAAAATTTTATTAGCTTTGAAAAATAAATCTTATCAATTTTAAATTGTTAAAAGATGTTGATCAATATTGTCAGATTAAATATTTATTAACCTTTTTAAAAGATTAAATTTACCAATTTAAATTAAAATTATAAAGAAAAATTATCAAATCAATTTAATTATTAATACAGATTATTAAATTGATATTGCCTAAAATTCCCGGTCGTCACATTCCTCCCCCTTAAAAGAATTTCGTCCCCGAAATTTAAAAGCAAAGGTAATTTAATAACCCAACAAAGATTTCAAAACCAGCAAAGCATACCTATCAACCAGTTACTAACAATCATTGCAATTAATCGACCAAACATACCTAACTAATTATCCTGACACAAATCAGGATAGATCTTACTAACACTATCTTGAGTTTCCCAAGTATAAATCACCGAAAGACTCGCTCTACAGAAGCTAAACAAACTACACCACCAAAATCCAGAGCTCCCTTTATCTCTAGACCTATCAATCTGAATAGAACATAAGACTATACTCAAGTCTAGCTCAACTTCCAAATCCAACTGAACTGCAGATTCAACAACCAACGATGAATCATACACTTACTCCCTCAGAGATACGTGAAATACAATGAATTCCAGCTATCCAAACTGGCATTTCAATCTTATAGACAAAAGAACTTATCCTATCAAAAACACAGATAAGAAATCCCAAATTCCTCAGAACTAGCCATCCAATCTCACCCAATTACTGCTCTCTTAACCAGAGAAATGTTAACAACAATGAAGTCTCCAACTTCGAATTCCAAACTCCTTATCTCATATCTGCATTACTCAATAGACAATCCTGGGCTGCCAATCTTTTTCCTAATCAGCTCAACCTATGCTGATGCTTCCAGAAACAACTAGACCAAAGAAAACCAGTTCCTGGATCCTATCTAACAGAAAAGTCTTTCACGATCCGTTGAAATTCAAAACACAAGCTCTACTTCCCAAGCAATAGCAAACTGAACTTACTTCCTTCCCCGCACAGCTGCTACCTCGCTTCCGCTGCACAACTCTGATTCTAAAATAGATGAGAGTACTGTTGATGAACACGAGTACAAACTTATCCAATGTATCAGGGAAACTTTGTTCATCAAATCTATAAAATCTTAGTGACCCATCTGACTCGGTCACACATCCTTACAGCAGAATCCAACTCAAAGCTAGATCTGACCAACTCAAATTCCAAAATTTTTTTAAGCTGCTACACCAACTTCTCCTTTCTCCAAAGACCATCCTACTACCAGGCTAACTACCAGTATCGCTTCTGGAACCAAATCAATATGGAACTCAACTCCAGATGCAGACAAACTTCTGATTACTTCAGTAGCTCCTACTTCCACATGAGAATCCTCAGTCTCAAACAAAAGATTGCCCAAGATAAATTCCCAAACTAATCGCAAGTCACTTTTGCGATCCAACCTAGTTCGGATTCCAAAAAAACTGTCCTCTCTTTACCAATTAGATTAGCTTTAAGTTTTTCCCAAAGAAGGTTAACTCTTCAAGAAAACCTTCACCATCTGCCCGGACTGCTGAAAGAAGAGCCACCAAGATTCCCGAAACATCGGAGAAATGAGCCACATTGCTGCTTCCAAACTCTACTTCGATGATACTGCAAGGCTAAAAGACCTTCTCGTCAGCACACCGAACACTTCGATTTGCACTGCTACCACAGCTAACCAAAGACTTCTAATCCAAAGGCTTCTCGAAAACCAAAATGATCAATAAACCACACAACGGACCTTCGAGATGGCAGACATCCTCTCAAGAGATTCGGGCTCCAAACCAAGCATCAACATCTCGCTCTCCTTAAGGAATGACGAATTAGACCATGCCAAAGCGAAGCAACTTATAAACCATAGTCTCATATTCCAAAACAGCGAACCTCCATGCTAAAGATCCAGATAACTTCTACACAGACGAATCTTCCCTGCGGCAGGTAAAGATTGCTCCTCAACTACTTCCAAGTTGCTTCAAGAGAAAACATCCTCGAAAATATCCATGGATACTACATCTCATCACGCAGTTATCAAGATATCATCACTTACTTATGCACTTCCGACAGATCCAAACTTACACCTCAAAGATGGACTCCGGATCTTTAAAAAAGATTTCATTCGGAGATCAGAGAAATCCTTACTCCAAACTACAAATCTCACTCGAGACGGTATTAGGTCTACAGTCTCGACAAATATACTTCCAACCTCAAACATATGGACCTCTTCCATTTGTGGTAGTCGTGTTACACACACACCACTACTCCATCTATCTCTAGAACTTATGTTGGAAAATCCGAACAGATAACCCAACAGATTTAGGTAGATATATATATATATATATATATATATATAGTTATATATAAAAATTACAAGTGCGCTCTCTCAAGGAAGACACCACTCCAGAGTATAGGTATTCACTCAACCTAATGCTCTGATACCAGCTGTAGCAACCCGACTTTCTAACACCAGAAAGACGCATCACTATTTAAGAAAGAAAGGGATAGAAGAAGAAAAGAAAAGGAAAGAAGAAACATAACAACATCAGATAGTCACAGCGGAACGAATGAAATATAATATATCACATATAATATTACATAGTTTCATATACATCAGAGTTACACAACTTATACAACACATATTAGACAGTTATAAACATCTGTCTAACTATACAACTCAAGTACACAAGATACAGATACCATACAAACACAGCGGAACCATAATATATCTACACGTGGAAGCCTTCTACTCCATATCTCCTCTAGAGTTTGTCAAGCAAACCTGAATCCCTCGACTACTCATACATAATATGAGTACCCAAGAGTTTAATAAAACAGAAAATAAACACTCGGGTCAGACAGAGGTCTGGTGTGAGTAAACGGGTTAAAATTGCTTAACTTTAGAAAATCCTTTGAAAAGAAAAGGTATCACGTAAGACTTCCCACACATAAACATGGAAAAGTTTTTACCTTACGCTAACCAAAAAAATTGATAGGAAATCCAGTGATATTATAATAGTGTCTAGGGTTTTCAAGTAAATAAGAAATAGCCGAAATTGTTACATGATTAAATTCCAGCTACTAGCCACAAAAGTGGGTAATACAAACAAAACCATAGGGTCTTGTAGGAAGAACGGGTTTCCATCAATGGCAGGGCTACCGGGGTACCGCCCGTCACAGTACGTGGCCTAGATCACTGTACCGAGGATTACTCCCAATCTCCTGCAACACAAAGCCGGGGCCATTCCTTACTAAACAATCCCGTGTAAGATCACCCCGTGGTTGGCGCGACCAACCATCCACTAAGCCGAAATAAAAGGGACATCTAGACAGGGATGACCTCACCCTGAAATGGGTGCTACCCACCTAGCCTTGATGCACCTCCCTTGATTTAGCCATTCCCGGTTGATGAGGCTTGAGGCTGCGATTACCTTTATAGAACACATCTATCTTAGAATGCTCATCGTCCACCTGACGATGTTCTGAAAGCATTCAATCCATACAAGTTCGTTCCGGGTTCGAACGAAACCGAGGGCACTATCAGGTTGCACTCATTTTGGAATCACCCTTAGAGTCAACGACCATAGCCCTTGCACTCTGAATCACCATCTCGAATCTATAAGTACTATTTCCGTCAAACTCATCACGGAATCACCCTTAGAGTTATACTGACGAATAGTTCTTACACCTCGAGTCTTCACTAAGCTCCACTTGGATTCACGACCTAACGTTTAATTTGGATCGATGTATTTTCGGATTATCCAAATATGGAAACCCGATCCAGGTCTCACCGAAATCCAAACGCCATTTTAATGTCCAAGTTGTTTAAGGGTTTTAAACAATTAACATATATTCAGGATGATATAAACAGATAGATGAATCTCATTATCACAATAGATAAATCATATCAAACATTCATCTCACAAAGCAGCATATCACATATCAAATCATCCAACGTCATTCAACATCCAATATCAGTCATCCAATATCAATCGTGTAACAGCCCAAATTTTTAACAAGTATTTTTCACTTGTATTTTTAAAACTTTGGGGTTTATTATATAAAAATCTAAATTTTAAAGTGATTAAAAAAACAATTGACCAAATTTTAATTAAATTATAAGATCTCTGAAATTTTGACGTGGTTAAGAATTAACTTTAATTGGAAATTTGGGTTTTTGTCGAAGATGGTAAATAACTTAATTTCTAGCAAAATCAAGTTTTAATTAAGAAATAAGATTTGAAAAAAAAAATTTAGTGTATAAATAAACTATTTAATTACGCATTTAAAATGCGTGTTATTGATGGAATATTTTTAACGTATATTTACTACATAAGAGAACGCGTAAATTTAAAAAGCGTCACTTTTATTATGAAACTGGGCGCGTGTTTTGCATCGGTTTTTCACGCGTCTAAATTTATTACCTTGGATATAAATAATCAAAAAAATCAGTATACATGTATTTTAAGTGGAAAAGGAATAAATTTTCTTTCCGTTGACTCCACACATTTAATAAATAAAACCCATTGATTTTTCAATAACGTTCAAATCAAATATTCTTTTCCGTTTCTTTGCTCTAAGAATCAAACACTTTTCTTTGTTCAATTTTATAAACGTTTGCCAATTTTCTACTTTTCTAGACTGTTAAAACAACACAATAATTTTTACCTCAGCTTTAAAATGGATTATCTACCTTTTAAAGTTAAATAATATTTTGAATAATACATTTCTTTGTCAATGGTAAATAGATCAGAAGAAAAAAAAATGTAAACAAATTTTATTCCATTTAAGTAGTAAATTTTAAATTTTTATAGTGTATAAATGAACTGGGTAATTACGCGTTTAAAGGGCGCGTAAATTTAGGGAACAAATACCGTATATATATTTAAGAAAACGTATAGAATTTTAATCCGTTATTTCGGTATATTTTGGGCATAAAATATTATGGCTATGGTACATATTCTTAAAAATATGACCTTAGTGTAAATGAGTAAATTTATCAGTAGCATGTGTTTTTAGAGGGAAGGAATATTCTAGCGTTCAAATCAAGTATGTTGCCTCTAAATTCAACGCATTGCTTTAAAAATTTGATTTCCATAGATTTTTCCATTCAACAAAATTTATTTCTTGCATTTTTCAAAACACAACTTTCTCCTAAATCTCAGTCATGCACAGTATCCATTCTCCTATCTGCTTGCCTATTTCATATGCGTTTTTCTCTTTACCCATATTTCTTACGTTTATTTTTCTCTTTCCAGTAAAATTTACTTCCCAATTTATATATATTTTAATTTGATCAAATCATTTCCAAAATGCTAAATAATAAATGAAAGTTTCACTTTGTTTAAGGATAACTCTAATTGGAATTTTAATAAATAATAAAATTGGATTATATACTTGCTTTAAAAATTTGTAATATTTGGTCCATTTGGATAATAAATCGCCTTTTAATGGTAATAAGAATCAGAGAGAGAGAGAGATGTAACCAAAGTTTTATCTTTTTAATTTAGTCATAAATGTTAAGAATTTATAGCATATTAATAAACTGATAATTTCGCATTTAAGAGGGTACGATATTTAATGGTATAAATAACGTATATAGGAAAACGTATTAATAATAAAAATCAACGCATTCAATTTGCTTTAAATTTGGTATAAATCTTTGCCTAGTAAAACTTTGCCGTTTCTTTATAAATCAATGCTGATTATAAAAATTTCATATCCACGTACAACTTCATTTGGTTAATAGGTATATAATTTGTGATTTCCTTTTAACATTCTTAGCAATAAATTCTTGCTGTTTCTCCACCCCAGTCACATTTACTTCTTATTTAAAGCAAGAGCAAATATTTCCTAGATATTTTGTTTTTCCTCTTCCTAAATTCGTGCACGTAAGAATGCATTTACAAAATAAATCGCTTGCCACTGGAAACGTTTGCAATCAATATTTCCTCACCTGTAGAACGAGATTTCTGAAAAATCAAAGGAAAATCATGCAGCTTCCTTCTTTTACACGTTCAAATCAAAATTTTATCTTTGCCAAAAATTTATCAACATTCAATATATGTTTAAATTTGTCATAAAAATCTTTGCCAAATAAAAACTTTACCGTTTCTTCTCTTTAATCAACGTAATTATTTCAAAAAAAAAAAAAATTTAAGGAGAAAAGAAACGTGTACAAATGTGCCTAATATTCCTGTCTGTTTCTTTGTGTAAATCCAAGCCACCGTGCAAGTTAATCTAAATTTATTTCCTTCCTATATTGTTCACCTTAAATCACGCACCCCCTTGCCTATATATATAAGCCCATACAATTATTCATACGCATAGCATCAGCTCTTCAACCTTCTTTTTCTTGCTTGCAAGCTCCTTCAGGTAATGGAAGTTTACTCTCTTTCTTCTTCCTTTTTTTTTTGCTTTTCTATCGTATGTTCGTCTGATCAATCTAAATACTCGGCTGCTCCACCACATGTCCTTGCCACATCTCCTTTTCCCCCTCGGATCTATTTTGCCATGTATGTCAGATTGTTGTAGGAAGTCAAGCTTAGTATCCTTCTTTTGCATTCTATAGAAAAATGCATGCGTCCCTGTAGTTGTGGCCATGGGACCTTCATGCGTGAGTCATGTTAGCAAAGCAAGTGTGAAATAGAAAAAAAAAAACCTGGAAATGTTTCGTAATATATTCGTTGTGTGCGAAGCAATCACACAGTTTTGTAATTATCATTAGAGCATCCATTCAAGCTTATGTAGGCTAGGACCGTAACACTTAAATTCAGCTTAGACCAATCATATTTGTCTCCAGACTAGTAAAATATAACTCAGTTTGCTTTAGATATTATATTGGACAATAGGTGAAGGTTGTTTGTTTGAGTGATTAGATTCATTTCAGTGAAGAGAGGATCAACTGATATTTGAGTGTGTCTAGGTATGTATTAAAAATGCGTCGGTGGGTCTGTAGGTGAAAAAGAGAAAGTGGAAGTATGCATGCATGGGCCAGGATGTAAGTGGGTAGGTGTACATGCTTTCGGGTTAGGATAGTAGCGGTCGTGCCACACCAAAAAAAAAAAAAAGAAAAGGAAAAGGAAAAAAAACAAATAGAAGTTAGTACATGAGATTGAAAAGGGAAAGGAAGAAGGAGTGCTTGAGAAATTTGAATGAACGCCACCTATTAGTTAAAATCAAGTCGGGTGTGGGGAGTAGTCGAGCAAAGTTGGTCCATTTATCTTTTTATAATCCCATCTCAATTTCGTTTATTTAATTTTTTCTTTGACCGTAAATTTAAGTTGCGCGTTTGGTTTTATTTGGATCTTGTTCTAGATTGAATCAAGACGTTGCATCCGCGGAAATCTAATCGTGCCGTTTGTATGTTTCTTTATCAAGTGATATAATCGTTTGAATCAAATTTTCTGCAGCTCTAAGGTGAGTATTTCTCACCAGACAAACATACCTATATATCCATGCTTTATCACAAGTGTATTTGTAAATTATTTATTTTTTATCTGCCTGTGATATAACGTATGATGTTAAACCCCATTTTAAATTGACACCTCATCAGTTGTTTATCTATTGTAATATTATTGCAGTTATACTATGTAATGCTTATTTACTGATTAAATCATCACTGTAAGTTCCCTGTAAATTTGAGATCGTTATAGGCTGAAATGATAGGCCTGAACGACAATCATTTGTTCATTTATTTAATTATTTATTTGTTAACTTGGGATTGCGGGTTTGAAATGATAGAACCCGGATTTTGTAAATTGCGGATTGAAATGATATAAATCCGTATCACTTGACCTAGGCTAGAAAACTATATACAGACCCGTGGTTTATATAATATTTTTCTGAAATGTTTAAAAATATTTTAAATGGGAATTTATAATATTCTGGTTCAAATGTATTTAAAGGATTTCTATAAAAGTATAATGATTTTTGAATAAGTCAAAATGTTAAATAAATAAATGTTTAAGTAAAATTTTTGGAATATAACTTATTTTGGGAAATTCTGAAATTTTGTTAAAAGTGAGTTTTAGTTAAGAAAATAATTGATAATAAGTTATATTTGGGAATTTAAAATTTGATTGTTAAGTTAATAATTTATTACAGCACTTAAATGCTGTCTTTTATAAATGAACTGTTTTGACTTACAGACTTTAAGTGGCATTTCATAAATGCTACGGAAAATGAATTTTCGGATTGTTTAAAATAAATGGAAATAATCTTTAGGGAAAAAGGCTTAAATTTTGGAATTTAATATGTAATTAATAAAAAATAAGGAATTGAATTTAAATGGTTTTAAATGGAAGAACTTAACTTTTAAATGTGAGTTGAAAGGCAAATTAATTCCTAAATAAATTGAATAGATTTAAATGGTATTTTATATTAAATAAAATGACTGATGTTTAAATAAATGATGGTTGAAATGATATTATGGTATTGAAATGTATTTGAAACTTATTTTGATTTTTAAAGTATAAATACCATTTCTAAAAGTTGTAACCACGGGTTATAATAATGTTTGGTTGTTAAAGAGACCGGGATCGGATATCTGGCATACTCTCTGCCGATACCGAAAACCACTTTAACAACCGTGTACGCGGTGGAGATTCCAGAATGAAGTAGGATGGTGGTGACGTTTTCTTTTAGGTAAATACGTGGATCCGACTCCCGTGAGTTGGCATAAGGTGGCTAAAACAGGAGCGATTGACGGATTAATGAGGTAGCACCTCTGATCGGACGCACTTCTTCGTATGCCATTCTATTGCTTTTGTGATTGTTTGGTGCGCACCTTTGATTTGAGAGTGTTGTTCGAGGTGGACGGTAGCTGCGCGCTACGCGTTTCCATCGGTCCGGATGCGTAATTGGTATATCTACCCTGGCATTGCCTAGTTGTGCCGTGTCACCTACCATAGCGAGCCTTATACGATTTTGGTTGTGTACCATACCTATGGAGTGCCCTCTGACGACGCCCATTCCGGGGGAGATTACGGTACTGTATAGACTATGGGAATATATTATGTGTTAAGGTGGAAAATGTAAAGCCTTAACGCTATTTAAAAGTAAGTTTATTTTACTAATAGACACTATTATAATAGCGAAGTATTACTACATAGTAAATAGTTTAACGGATCCTTAGAGGATGGGCGGTCCCAAGCATCCTTTAAGTTACTTGCTCTATATTACAGTACACTTGAATTAGCTTACACTATATAAGTTTGTATGTCTTGACTCGAGTGTTTATGTTTTATGTTACGCTCGGGTCAGCCTGAGTTGCAGTTCAGTTTCATCCCGGAGCTAGGATTTCTGGAGATCACTTTCAAGCTGCTGGCAAACTTCCTTCCCAGTTCTTTATCTAAATTTTTGAAATCAAGACTAGTGGACATTTGGATTGTTCTACTGATGATTTAAAACTATATTTGGATTAAAGACTATGTAATTTTTATTTGATTTAGACTATTTATAGTGGCTTCATGAACCACTAAGTATTTTAAATTCCGCTGCGAGTATCCTGACTCTGTGTCTGTGATTCTGTGATTAATTATTTACTGTATATTTTGAGATTTGCCAAATTTTATTTACAACGCGGTATTTTGAACAATTCAAGTCCGACATGTGCGGATGCGAATGGTTGAAAATACTGGGTCATTACATTTGGTATCAGAGCTTTGGCTCTAGGCAAAACTTAGAATGTATGGTAAATTTGATTTACAGAATCACTTTCATTCGAGCTTGAATCTCTTCTTTTTGATTCGATTTCCTTTGAATTTTGGAATGTTCCCTGCGGTTCCAAAGTTCATTCGTGTCCCTCACTATTCATCTTCTTTCGATTTCTGCAGTATCCCATAACTCCATTTCGGATGATCTTTATAGTGAATTGGCGGTCTCGCCAATATTCTAATAAAGGGGTGAAACTCCTTTACAATTAGCATTGATTCACCAGAGATTTATATTTAACGTCGTTTTAGATGCTAGTATCTTTGGTTATTCCGAACTCTATCTCTTCAGATCGAATGGGAAATCTACATTCGATCTGACTCTTTAAGTCACGGTTAACCAGGTTAAGGTTGCCCGCGATTTATATAAACTTATCTAGTTCCTTGTTCTGTTATTTAATCATCGGATCTTCTGATTCCAATTTATCTTTAAATCAAAATTCTCTTTGATTTGAATCCATCAAATTTGAATCTCTATCTTTGTTTTGAAAAATTTATTCCTATATTTGGGAAAAATCTAATATTATATATAAGAATAATTTTCAGAATTTTATAATTAATTTAACTAGTTGTCAAGAGATAATAGTTTTGATTTTATTTATGGTTTTATAGACCATGTGTTTTGTCTAATATAAATAATTGAATATAAACAAATGGTTATAAATTAATTTGGAAACAGAAATGAATTTAAAACCAGAACTTAAGAATTCAATTTTCGATGGTTTCAAACCTTGTGTTTAAAATTTTAAAGGGAGATATTATTTAAATTATTTTCGAATAAAAATTTGTTTCCAAAGAATTTTAAAGGTTTAAAAATCAGTGCTCTTCTCCTTGTCGCTAGGAAAAAAATTTCGATGATGATAGCAACATCATCGACATTCATTTTCGAGTTTCGAAGTAAAAAGACCATTCTGTAGTCTGGCTACAGTGTACCTTGAGAATTTAATTGATTTGAATCTCTAAAATATGACTTGATTTATAATATATAGATATATGATTTAAATTTGATTTGACATATTATGTACATATATTTATTTGGGTTGAAGGGAATTAGAAATTTAATTCTTAAATTTTATCTTGAGGAATAATTTCAGTTAAAAAAAAATCAAATTTTTGAATAAATGATTCCATCTTGAGATAATTTAATTTGAAAGTTTTATTTGTATAATACTCAATTTCATTTCAATATAACCTACCTTGATTTTCAGAAGTTAACAATGTAATTGGATAATATACAATATAAAAAGATTTATAAATAAAATTTGAGTGGTTATAATAAATGTTATACACTTAAATTCTAGTTATAAAAAGATTAACAGAGGTAAATAAAATAAAAGGGTAATGGAATAATTTTTAATATAAAATGATGTTAAGGAACTAAGAATAAATTTAAACAGTTGTAATAAGTGTAAACATATTTGACATAGATGAGAAAATATATTGAGAGAAATAAATTTAATTATAGTTTGGAATAAAGAAGAAACTAAATGGGGAATTTAGTTTATTTTGGGAAATGGTAAATTTACTTTAACAATTAAGTCAAATTACCATTACAAATTTGGATTAAAATTAAACATTTTTAAATTAGAATGTTATAATACCTTGTGTAAAATTTGGATAAAAAAAATGATTTTATAAGTATAGGGATATTATACAAGTAAATATGTAAATAAATAAATGTTAAAATTTTAAGTATAAATAGATGAAATCAATTATTAATTTAAAATTGAATTTTTATTGTTTAGATTAATGATTCTAATTTAAGTTTCAATTTAGTTTTCTTTCAGGTTGTTTCTATTCCCCTACCTTCTTCCTTTTCGAGGACGAAAAGTTCTGAGTGGGGGGGAGCGTAACAGCCCAAATTTTTAACAAGTATTTTTCACTTGTATTTTTAAAACTTTGGGGTTTATTATATAAAAATCTAAATTTTAAAGTGATTAAAAAAACAATTGACCAAATTTTAATTAAATAATAAGATCTCCGAAATTTTGACGTGGTTAAGAATTAACTTTAATTGGAAATTTGGGTTTTTGTCGAAGATGGTAAATAACTTAATTTCTAGCAAAATCAAGTTTTAATTAAGAAATAAGATTTGAAAAAAAAAATTTAGTGTATAAATAAACTATTTAATTACGCGTTTAAAATGCGTGTTATTGATGGAATATTTTTGACGTATATTTACTACATAAGAGAACGCGTAAATTTAAAAAGCGTCACTTTTATTATGAAACTGGGCGCGCGTTTTGCATTGGTTTTTCACCCGTCTAAATTTATTACCTTGGATATAAATAATCAAATAAATCAGTATAGATGCATTTTAAGTGGAAAAGGAATAAATTTTCTTTCCGTTGACTCCACATATTTAATAAATAAAACCCATTGATTTTTCAATAACGTTCAAATCAAATATTCTTTTCCGTTTCTTTACTCTAAGAACCAACACTTTTCTTTGTTCAATTTTATAAACGTTCGCCAATTTTCTACTTTTCTGGACCGTTAAAACAACACAATAATTTTTACCTTAGCTATAAAATGGATTATCTACCTTTTAAAGTTAAATAATATTTTGAATAATACATTTCTTTGTCAATGGTAAATAGATCAGAAGAAAAAAAATGTAAACAAATTTTATTCCATTTAAGTAGTAAATTTTAAATTTTTATAGTGTATAAATGAACTGGGTAATTACGCGTTTAAAGGGCGCGTAAATTTAGGGAATAAATACCATATATATATTTAAGAAAACGTATAGAATTTTAATCCGTTATTTCGGTATATTTTGGGCATAAAATATTATGGCTATGGTACACATTCTTAAAAATATGACCTTATTGTAAATGAGTAAATTTATCAGTGGCATGTGCTTTTAGAGGGAAGGAATATTCTAGCGTTCAAATCAAGTATGTTGCCTCTAAATTCAACGCATTGCTTTAAAAATTTGATTTCCATAGATTTTTTCCATTCAAAAAAATTTATTTCTTGCATTTTTCAAAACACAATTTTCTCCTAAATCTCAGTCATGCGCAGTATCCATTCTCCTATCTGCTTGCCTATTTCATATGCGTTTTTCTCTTTACCCATATTTCTTACGTTTATTTTTCTCTTTCCAGTAAAATTTACTTCCCAATTTATATATATTTTAATTTGATCAAATCATTTCCAAAATGCTAAATAATAAATGAAAGTTTCACTTTGTTTAAGGATAACTCTAATTGGAATTTTAATAAAAAAAAAAAATTGGATTATATACTTGCTTTAAAAATTTGTAATATTTGGTCCATTTGGATAATAAATCGCCTTTTAATGGTAATAAGAATCAGAGAGAGAGATGTAACCAAAGTTTTATCTTTTTAATTTAGTAATAAATGTTAAGAATTTATAGCATATTAATAAACTGATAATTTCGCATTTAAGAGGGTACGATATTTAATGGTATAAATAACGTATATAGGAAAACGTATTAATAATAAAAATCAACGCATTCAATTTGCTTTAAATTTGGTATAAATCTTTGTCTAGTAAAACTTTGCCGTTTCTTTATAAATCAATGCTGATTATAAAAATTTCAAATCCACGTACAACTTCATTTGGTTAATAGGTATATAATCTGTGATTTCCTTTTACCATTCTCAGTAATAAATTCTTGCTGTTTCTCCACCCCAGTCACATTTACTTCTTATTTAAAGCAAGAGCAAATATTTCCTAGATATTTTGTTTTTCCTCTTCCTAAATTCGTGCACGTAAGAATGCATTTACAAAATAAAACGCTTGCCACTGGAAACGTTTGCAATCAATATTTCCTCACCTGTAGAACGAGATTTCTGAAAAATCAAAGGAAAATCATGCAGCTTCCTTCTTTTACACGTTCAAATCAAAATTTTATCTTTGCCAAAAATTTATCAACGCATTCAATATCTGTTTAAATTTGTCATAAAAATCTTTGCCAAATAAAAACTTTACCGTTTCTTCACTTTAATCAACGTAATTATTTCAGAAAAAAATTTTTTTTTTTAAGGAGAAAAGAAACGTGTACAAATGTGCCTAATATTCCTGTCTGTTTCTTTGCGTAAATCCAAGCCACCGTGCAAGTTAATCTAAATTTATTTCCTTCCTATATTGTTCACCTTAAATCACGCACCCCCTTGCCTATATATATATATATATATATATATATATATATATATATATATAAGCCCATACAATTATTCATACGCATAGCATCAGCTCTTCAACCTTCTTTTTCTTGCTTGCAAGCTCCTTCAGGTAATGGAAGTTTACTCTATTTCTTCTTCCTTTTTTTTTTTGCTTTTCTATCGTATGTTCATCCGATCAATCTAAATACTCGGCTGCTCCACCACATGTCCTTGCCACATCTCTTTTTCCCCCTCGGATCTATTTTGCCATGTATGTCAGATTGTTGTAGGAAGTCAAGCTTAGTATCCTTCTTTTGCATTTTATAGAAAAATGCATGCGTCCCTGTAGTTGTGGCCACGGGACCTTCATGCGTGAGTCATGTTAGCAAAGCAAGTGTAAAATAGAAAAAAAAACCTGGAAATGTTTTGTAATATATTTGTTGTGTGCGAAGTAATCACACGGTTTTGTAATTATCATTAGAGCATCCATTCAAGCTTATGTAGGCTAGGACCGTGACACTTAAATTCAGCTTAGACCAATCATATTTGTCTCCAGACTAGTAAAATATAACTCAGTTTGCTTTAGATATTATATTGGACAATATGTGAAGGTTGTTTGTTTGAGTGATTAGATTCATTTCAGTGAAGAGAGGATCAACTGATATTTGAGTGCGTCTAGGTATATATTACAAACGCGTGGGTGGGTCTGTAGATGAAAAAGAGAAAGTGGAAGTATGCATGCATGGGCCAGGACGTAAGTGGGTAGGTGTACATGCTTTCGGGTTAAGATAGTAGCGGTCGTGCCACACAAAAAAAAAGGAAAAGGAAAAAAAAAACAAATAGAAGTTAGTACGTGAGATTGAAAAGGGAAAGGAAGAAGGAGTGCTTGAGAAATTTGAATGAACGCCACCTATTAGTTAAAATCAAGTCTGGTGTGGGGAGTAGTCGAGCAAAGTTGGTCCATTTATCTTTTTATAATCCCGTCTCAATTTCGTTTATTTAAATTTTTCTTTGACCGTAAATTTAAGTCGCGCGTTTGGTTTTATTTGGATCTTGTTCTTGATTTGAATCAAGACGTTGCATCCGCGGAAATCTAATCGTGCCGTTTGTATGTTTCTTTATCAAGTGATACAATCGTTTGAATCAAATTTTCTGAAGCTCTAAGGTGAGTATTTCTCACCAGACAAACATGCCTATATATCCGTGATTTATCACAAGTGTATTTGTAAATTATTTATTTTTTATCTGCCTGTGATATAACGTATGATGTTAAACCCCATTTTAAATTGACACCTCATTAGTTGTTTATCTATTGTAATATTATTGCAGTTATACTATGTAATGCTTATTTACTGATTAAATCATCACTGTAAGTTCCCTGTAAATTTGAGATCGTTATAGGCTGAAATGATAGGCCTGAACAATAATCATTTGTTTATTTATTTAATTGTTTAATTATTTATTTGTTAACTTGGGATTGCGGGTTTGAAATGATAGAACCCGGATTTTGTAAATTGCGGATTGAAATGATATAAATCCGTATCACTTGACCTAGGCTAGAAAACTATATACAGACCCGTGGTTTATATAATATTTTTCTGAAATGTTTAAAAATATTTTAAATGGGAATTTATAATATTCTGGTTAAATGTATTTAAAGGATTTTTATAAAATTATAATGATTTTTGAATAAGTCAAAATGTTAAATAAATAAATGTTCAAGTATATTTTTTGGAATATAACTTATTTTGGGAAATTCTGAAATTTTGTTAAAAGTGAGTTTTAGTTAAGAAAATAATTGATAATAAGTTATATTTGGGAATTTAAAATTTGATTGTTAAGTTAATAATTTATTACAGCACTTAAATGCTGTCTTTTATAAATGAACTGTTTTGACTTACAGACTTTAGGTGGCATTTCATAAATGCTACGGAAACTGAATTTTCGGATTGTTTAAAATAAATGGAAATAATCTTTGGGGAAAAAGGCTTAAATTTTGGAATTTAATATGTAATTAATAAAAAATAAGGAATTGACTTTAAATGGTTTTAAATGGAAGAATTTAACTTTTAAATGTGAGTTGAAAGGCAAATTAATTCCTAAATAAATTGAATAGATTTAAATGGTATTTTATATTAAATAAAATGACTGATGTTTAAATAAATGATGGTTGAAATGATATTATGGTATTGAAATGTATTTGAAACTTATTTTGATTTTTAAAGTATAAATACCATTTCTAAAAGTTGTAACCACGGGTTATAATAACGTTTGGTTGTTAAAGATACCAGGATCAGATATCTGGCATACTCTCTGTCGATACCGAAAACCACTTTAACAACTGTGTACGCGGTGGAGATTCCAGAATGAAGTAGGATGGTGGTGACGTTTTCTTTGAGGTAAATACGTGGATCCGACTCCCGTGAGTTGGCATAAGGTGGCTAAAACAGGAGCGATTGACGGATTAATGAGCTAGCACCTCTGATCGGACGCACTTCTTCGTATGCCATTCTATTGCTTTTGTGATTGTTTGGTGCACACCTTTGATTTGGGAGTGTTGTTCGAGGTGGACGGTAGCTGCGCGCTACGCGTTTCCATCGGTCCGGATGCACAATTGGTATATCTACCCTGGCATTGCCTAGTTGTGCCGTGTCACCTACCATAGCGAGCCTTATACGATTTTGGTTTTGTACCATACCTATGGAGTGCCCTCTGACGACGCCCATTCCGGGGGAGATTACGGTACTGTATAGACTATGGGAATATATTATGTGTTAAGGTGGAAAATGTAAAGCCTTAACGCTATTTAAAAGTAAGTTTATTTTATTAATAGACACTATTATAATAGCGAAGTATTACTACATAGTAAATAGTTTAACGGATCCTTAGAGGATGAGCGGTCCCAAGCATCCTTTAAGTTACTTGCTCTATATTACAGTACACTTGAATTAGCTTACACTATATAAGTATGTATGTCCTGACTCGAGTGTTAATGTTTTATGTTACGCTTGGGTCAGCCTGAGTTGCAGTTCAGTTTCATCCTGGAGCTAGGATTTCTGGAGATCACTTTCAAGCTGCTGGCAAACTTCCTTCCCAGTTCTTTATCTAAAATTTTGAAATCAAGACTAGTGGACATTTGGATTGTTCTACTGATGATTTAAAACTATATTTGGATCAAAGACTATGTAATTTTTATTTGATTTAGACTATTTATAGTGGCTTCATGAACCACTAAGTATTTTAAATTCCGCTGCGAGTATTCTGACTCTGTGTCTGCGATTCTGTGATTAATTATTTACTGTATATTTTGAGATTTGCCAAATTTTATTTACAACGCGGTATTTTAAACAATTCAAGTCCGACATGTGCGGATGCTAATGGTTGAAAATACTGGGTCGTTACAAATCGCCCAATATCAATCAATCAATATTTACCAATCATCGAAAAGCAGAATTGATTAACTCCAAATCAATTGGACTACCTAAATCCTTCTTCATTAATTTATTCCAAATAAATTAATCATCTCTTAATGATCTTCCTTAATTAATCTTCCTTGATTAGTTATACTTTAATTACATTCGAGTAATTATCCTTAACCATATACAGTAATTAACCCTAAATTACTATCATTAATTTCAATAATTAATGATCCTTCATTTGTTTCCATTAATTAATTAACAATGATTAATCACATTAAACCTTTATTAATTACAATTAATTAATCATACTTTAATTAATTACTTTTATTAATCAACCTTGATTAATTTATTAATTTTATTAACTAATGATCCTTATTAATTAACAATTTCTTTAATAATTTACAATTAACCATCTTATTAATCATAAACAGTAATTAACAACTTGTAATTACTTATCTTAATTAATAAACTTCTTAATTAATTATATTAACCCTTTGATTAATTAATCTAATTAATTAATCTTAAATTACTTCATTAAGGAATTATTATTCAATTAATAAATCCTTAATTTATCACTTTATTAATTAATTACATTTTTAATTAATTACACTTAGTAATTAATCTTAAATTAATCTCATTCATTCATTAATTAATCACATCAATTAATTTACTAAAATTAACTAAGTAATTAACCCTTAATTACTTACATAAGTAATTATTTTCTAATTACTTCCATTAGATGATTATTCTTTAAATCAATTACCTTAACGAGTAATTAATTCCATCATTAAATAATCCTTAATTCTTTAATTATTTAATTACTCCATAATTAATTAACTTCAAAACAATTATATTGATTAATCCTTAGATTAATAACATCTAGTGATTAACCATTAATCACTTCCATTTAATTACTCCCATGAGTAATTTTCCACTAATTACTTCCATAAGAAATTACACACTAATTACTTTCATAAGTATTTTCTCTTTTCTTAATTACATTCAATAATTAACCATTAATTACTTCATTAAGTAATTACACTTAATTAATTCATAATTAAGCGATTATTTAAAATTAAATAAACAATTAACTAATCATTTAAAATTAATTAAAAAATTAGTTAACTAACTTCTTATATTTAAAGAAAATCCTTAATTAATTAAGAAAAACATTAATCTTAATTGATCTTTTACTTATTAACAAATCATATTAATTAAGTATTCTCAAGTTCATATCAAAATAATTTAACCTTGTTTTTCTTCATAAATAAATTATTTGAAATTAAATCAAATTTTAATAACTTAAAAACAAACTATTTTATGGGTTTACAAATTTATAACAATAACCTTATTGAAAATAAAACATTTAGAAATCAAATTTAAAATTTAAAATACTTTAATTATGTAATTTAAACTTATTTATTTTCAATATAAATTGAAACTTAGTTTTTAAATCATTACTTTAAAATTTTACTTAAAAATTTGATTCAATATTTAAATTCAAAACATTCTCTTTAAATTTAAATTTAAATTTTAGTTAAGTTAATTACTTTCACTTATCACTTTAAATTTGAAAATAAATTCACTTATCACTTTTAAAAGTTTGATTTACATTTATTTCAAAAGGACAAGCTTTAACCTTGTATTTTGTTTCTTTTATAAAACTTGTTTATAATTTAGAGTTTACCTTTATTTATTCAAACACAAGTTCACTTTGCAACTTAATATCTACGCAGTACTTAACTAAAAAGCATCACCCTAAATACTCGAGTTAAACACTGAAACTACTCGTGCCTATCCCGAAGCGAAACCCAACACCCTTCACTTCGAGTCGTCACCGAGAAAAACGCGAGAGCTACCCCGAGCCTCTCTCGTCTTCCCCAATTCCATATTACCTAGTGCACAACGTACACACGTGTATGTGCGCGACCCAACCAAACGTCTTCGATGCAACCTCCGGCCATCTAAAAGTCGACGGCGACCACGTCGAGCCTTCCCTCAACCCAGAATCCAAAATCCATCATCGAATCGAAATTCGACCCAAAGCTTGAAAAAAAACTGCAACAGTCACTTCCACAAAACCCCCCACGGCCGACCATCACGATACCGATGAACTTCGCTGACCACACCATCGAAACGCCTCATCCGCGAGCTTCAAATCCCCCAATTGCGAACGACTCCGGTCCACTATCCAAGTCGCAATGTTTCGACATCCAAGCCGAACAAAAAAACAAGCTAAAACCCTAAAATCGAACAAATCCAAACTCCTGGGCCATTGAAAAAATCCATGAACATTTTTCCCATGCTCACCATCAATCGAACCACCTCCATACCAAAAATTGGTCAACTTCGCCACGCCGTTCATCGACCATCACACAAAACACCCAAATCGCTCAACCCCAAAATTCACAAGAATTACCCAACTAAAAATTACAAAATGCATATCAAAATTCACGATTTTCCATCATGATTACATGCATGTAGTTCAAATTAGAATTTAAGGCAGCTGATTTTTCACAAAAATTTTAGTTTCACTGTGTTTTACCATTTTAAAAATTATTTGTAAATTTAAATTTAGAGAAACTATTTTTAAAATTGCTATCTAACATTAACATACAATTTTCATTTAATCATCAAAATCAAATAATGGTGTTAGTGGGAGATTTGAATTTTTGAAGAGAATTCTCGTCTTAAAAAAACAGAGTTTTCACACACACACACACACACACACACACAGAGATCTATTACACACATATATATAAATCTTATAATTCAATAATATAAATGCTGAAAAGAATTTTCATGCAATCACCCAAATCAATCCACAGATTATCATATGCATTAGAGTCTAAATCAATTTAAACATTTTTAAAAATAATTTACTCACCTTTAATATGCAGTGAACAAAGCAGAGCAGTTTTTCCAGGCTTTGAATATTTATTCTGAAAAAAATGCTTTGATTTGCTTGCTGCTGAAAACCCTTTGCATGCTTCAAATTGATGTTTTTAAAAAAATGTTGAAACTGATCTATACTTCCCTTTGAACTGCAGGTTGAAGTTGTTGTTTTTCATCTCAGATTTTATTTGCGTTTTGCTTTTGATTTCTAATTTCAGGTGTTAAAAATAATTTGCTAACCTCAATGGCGAGACATAGGCTCCTATTTTAGTCATTTTAATTATGACACGATTGTCAAGGCTATCCATCATCGTTCTCTTACTTCATTCTAGTAAATATCGCCAATTCAACCACCATATTCTGGATATCATCCACCGCGTACATGATTGTCTAAGTGGTTCCAATATTGAAAGAGAGTATTTCAATAAGAGGCCCCGGTCTCTTTAACAACCAATCGTCAGTTTACACACTGGTTGGCTCTTTTATATTTCAAAAACACTTTTCACTTGATATCAAAATATCATATTTGTATCAAAATAAAATCCATTTCGAAATCATTATATATTCGTTTTAAGATCAAATCCATTTCGAAATCATCATATATTCAAAATTATCAATTTTGCCCAATAAATCAATTTCACTTCCAAAATTTGATTTGAATTCAATTTAGGTTATAATCTTCACCTTAACCTAGTTCGTATTTAAATCCAAGATTTAAATATAAATAATTTACCCTTTAACCAGTTTGAATTTTAGAAAATAATTTAAAATAGTTAAACGGTTAAAAATAGTTTAATAGAAATAATTTAAATATAAAAATGGTTTATATAATAAAATAGTTTGCAAAAATCAAAATAGTTTGAATATTTAAAGAATATATATTTTAAATCATTTATACTAAAATACTCATTTTTAAAATAATTCCAAAGTCAAACCGGTCAACTTTCCAATTTCCTACCCAAATCAGTTCCAAATTCCATTTCGATTTAATCGATTCAATTCCGATTTCAACTCGAATAAATTTCGATTCCATACAATTTTTTTTCAACTCATAAATTTCTTCCAATTTCAATTTCCATTTCCAATTTAATTTAAATATCAATTCCAAATTTATTTCCAATTCCAAATTAATTAAAATTTCAATTTCAAATTATTTTCCAATTCCAGAATAATTTAACTTCCAATTTTAAATTAATTTAAATTCTAATTTCAAATCTATCTTCAATTTCCAATTCCAAATTTAATTTCAAAATATCGATTTAAACACTTAAATCAAATTTACTTCCAATACCAATTTTTAGATCCAAATTTTCAATTTATGATTCGATTCCAAACTCAATTTTTGAAATATCATTTCATAGCATTTTTCCTTATAAATATTCAAAGTTCGAATCAAAGCCAATCTTTTAAACAAAACCATTTCTGAAATTTACGATGTATTTCATTTATAACTTAAAAATTTAAACTTTTCTTAGTTAAACAATCTCGTTTATTAAGTTTAAATTCCAACATTTCGAGCTCCAATTCAAAATAATTCAATTTTCATAAATTTGATTTTTATTCTTAAAAATCAATTCATTTAAATAATTTTAAACAACTTTTAAAATCATTCAATTTAACCAATCCGGAGTCCGTATAATTTTCTACCATATGACCAAGCGAAGCAATTATTTCTGTTTAATTCCAATGATAGATATATATATCATTTCAATCCAAAAATAAATGTCATAAGTATATGTCATTTCAACATATTTCTCAATTTATTCGAAATAATTCAATTTACAGTTTTATATACTGTAAATAACATATAGGAAGATAATATGATATATCAAAATTAAATAACATTCAAATATCAACTAATAGCATCCATCACCAACAAACATCCAAACAGTCAATAAAATTCACACAATTTTCCTAATTATTAGTGTCGGGTGTTTTACGGGCAGTTAAATTATTAATTCATTTTTTTAGTACTGTCAATTAAATTTTTATCAATCAATTCATATTTCAATTTAAATATCGATTAAACTTATCTAACCACAACCAATAAATTTCAATCACTTTACGATATAAATTAACTACACAAAAATTATTTTAATCAATTGTGAGCGTAGAACACTCACCTGTTTGAATCAGAAAATTTCCTAGATTCAAATAGACACGAATCCAGCTCCATACTGCAGATCGTGTCGATATGATTCTAATGCAAATCGTTTATCCGCAATCAGACCTCGTACAGAAGAATATAAAAAATAATTAATATAGCGTCTTTAATTAATATTAATTTACAACTAAATTAATAAAAAAAAGACCTGTTACCATCCTTTACGCAAATCTATAGCTCCAACCCACGTCTTCGATCACGACTTCCACCTTCGTACGCGATTTTTTTTTATTAGCAACCGGTGATCGATCACGATCGCCAACCGATGCCACTGTCCAGACCCACCACGCCATCGCGCATGCAGCACGAACGCGAAAGAACCCCAACTCCAAACCCTAATCGCCGCTCGATCAATCCTCTCACGCCATCATTGTTTTCTACCGACCTTCCAGTGCCCTAAAACGACGCAGCCGCCATCAAAATTCATGCGTGCTCCCCCATGCCGCAATCGCCTCTGAGCCCCCCATGGTTGCGCGTTCGAACGTAGCCGCGGCCCTTTCATTCGATCGGCCGATTCTTTTTTTATTTCTAAAGAGATCTTGCTTTTTTTAAAGTGGTGTGCGATTCAAATAAAAGGGAAGAGAACGAGGAATATACGGGAAAGCAAGGAACGTGGGTTTTGAACGAGTTTGGACAAATTAAATAATTTTATATTATAAAATATCAACCCAATAGTCACAAAACTTCAAACTCCAAATGACTCGTGCCACCTGGCGTTCTTAATGTTTTATCCGCATTCCAAACACAATGGAACTAGTCCCGAAGGCTAATTCGGTCGTATGCGGAAATAGCTTTTCAAAGTCGATTATTTAATTAAATTCGAAATTAAATTTCTACACGTTTCAAGCTTGCACGGCCAAACGACATGTCTGATCGCTACTAAACTTGAAATCATATAATAATTCACTGTTACGTATCCGATGACACTGCTTTCATTGAAATCCGAGGCAGTAGCCAAAGTGGCTATATTTTTTTTTACCCGTTAATCAAAATATAAAATTCCTAATTTCTAATTATCTATTTTTAGTTTCAGATCTTAAAGATAAACAGTTTCATTCATATTTATATAAAATTTAAATCAATTTCTGATACCATTTCTAATCATATCAAATCCACAATTAAATTATTCAAATAATTTCCAACATTAAATTTTAAACAATTTAATTATCCAATAAATCAATATAAATAAATCATTAAATTTTTATTTCTACCCATACTTATTTAATAATTACATTAAATTTAATAATTTAAAATAGCCAAAAATATGGGTCGCTATAGGGATATATCAAGAAAGGTGAGGAATGTTATAGTTGTGGATTAGTTGGGCATTTCACAAAGAACTATAAGAAGGACATGATGTAGGGGAGGTGTTATAACTGTGGGTAGCCTGGACACCTAGTAGAGATTGTCCTTAGAAGACGGGGCAGACAGTAGGCGCACCTACGACATAAGTGCAGGTTTTAGATGCAGCACCTTCTAGTAGTGGACCAAATCGAGGTAGGAAAGTCTCTGTAGAAGGTTTGATCTCTATTTAGGATTTTCCTATTCGAACTCTTTTTGACTTTGGAGCATCGCGTTCTTTCATTTCTAGTTTCTTGGCTGATTGTCTGCACTTAGATATTTCACTAGTTGTAGACCCTATAGTTTTTTCAAACCCATAGGAGGAACGACACATTTATCCATGATTTGAAGGGGTTTGAGAATTTTTATACTAGGCACAGAATTTAATTAGGATGCCTATGTACTAGGATTTTTGGGATATAGGATGATTTTGGGGATATACTATTTATCCACTTATGCTGCGATGCTGGACTACGAGAGGATAGTCGTTAGACTAGAGACATGTAGTGGATGGACGCTCGAGGTTTCTTGCAACCCACTAGGGTCATTGATGTTAAGCTTCCTTTATTCCCTTGATTCATCACTTGGAGAGTTAGATTTAGTTCCAGTTGTTAGAGATTTCCTAGACGTTTTTGAGGAGGTTAGGGGGCTACTCCCTAAGAGAGTGATTGACTTTAGGATCTATCTAAATGACAATGCTAAGCCAATGGCATTGCCCGTGAGACGTATGGCTCCTAGGGAGAGGAAGAAGTTAAGTAAGCAGATTGGTGAGCTGTTAGAGCAATGCGTTGTCATACGGAGCATATCTAAGTGGGAAGCGCCAGTCGTCTTCACTACAAAAGCTGATGGTTTCCTTCGACTTTGTATAGACTATAAGGAGTTGAATAAGCTCATGAAGAAGAACCATTATCCACTTCCTAGGATAAACGATCTTTCCAATCAGTTATTTGGCTCTTCGTTATTTTCTAAGCTTGATTTAGCCACTATACATCAGCTTAGTGTTGCTGACGATAGCATCAATAAGACAACATTTTAGACACCCGATGGACTCTTTGAGTGGTTGGTTATGCCATTTGGGCTGACCAACGCCCCAGCCTATTTTGTAGATTTGATGAGCCTTGTTTCTTGAGATGTTCTAAATAAGTTCGTTGTACTGTTTGTGGATGACATTCTTGTGTTTTCCAAGAGTATGGAAGAGGATGATATTCATCTTAAGGAGGTTCTTCGTACACTTCGTGTTCATGTATTGAAAGAAAAATTCTCGAAGTGTCACTTTTGGCACAAGGAGGTGCGTTTCTTGGGGATGTAGTCTCAAGAGAGTGTTTATCTGTGGATCTCGCTAAGATAGCGGTAGTACAAGATTGGATGGCCCCGAAGAACGCAACTGTAAGTAGAAGCTTCCTAGGTTTAGCTGGTTATTATAGGAAGTTTATTAGAGAATTCGCTAAGATTTCAGCACCGCTTACTCGCCTAACTTAAAAGAATACGCCATTCGTGTGGGACGTGGATTATGAGGATTCCTTCACGATGCTAAAGAGAGCCCTTACTAGTGCACCGGTGTTAGTTTTACCCGATTGGGCTAACCCTTTTACAGTATACACTTATGCATATGGGACTGGCCTTGGGTGGGTATTGATGCAGGAGGGGAAGGTAGTATGCTATGGGAGTAGACAACCAAGAACTCAGGAGAAGAACTACTCCACCCATGATTTGGAGTTGGTTGCTATTGTTTTTGCGCTCAAATCTTGTAGACATTACTTGATAGGAGAGAGGTTCAAGCTTTTCACTGACCATAAATTATTGAAGAAAATGTTCTCACAAAAGGATTTAAACTTGAGGTAGCAGCATTGGATGGAGTTTCTGGTATCATATGACTTTGAGATAGCTTACACCCTTAGCAAGGTGAATGTGGTTGCAGATGCATTAAGTAGGAAGAGAGCTACCCTTAGCCTAATGTTCGTTGAGTGGAAAAGCCAAGAGTTTATTTCCATTTTTGATTTTAAGCCCTCTATGGACATTACCCCTAGATTATTGGCAACACTTGAGGTTGAGCCTACCCTCATAGATCAGATTGGCTCAAGTCAACGAGAGGATTCAGAGCTTGTGGATATTTTGAATAGGATTAGCAGAGGAGAGGTCTCTAGACATCTCCAGCGCTATTCCATCGATAATAAAGGGTAGCTAAGGAGAGACTGAAGACTTTGTGTCCTTCACATTGGTGATTTGATGAGAGCAGTTCTAGCAAAAGCACCACATACTTGAAAAGGTATGTATGTACTTGCTTTTCAGTGTACAATAATGTCATTTTATATATATTATCATTTTCCATCATGTTGACAGTGGTGATGAAGTGTTTGTTGAAGTCAGTTAGTTTATTTGATGGTGGCAGGAAGATTATAGTGAAGTGTAATCGTAGCAGCGGATTGTCTATGGTGGTGGAGCAGTTTTGATTAGCATGCAAGTTGTAGCAGGCTGGAGGAGGTATTGAAGTATTGAAGTGCTACTGGTTTGAAGGCTGTAGGCAGGTTGTAGCAGGTTGTGGAGACAGTGGTTGGCCAGAGGAAATATTGGAGGTGAAGTGAGTTTGTGTGTTGCTGAAGCAGAGGTTGTTGAATTGGAAGTTGGTGAACTGGAAGGAGAGAGCAAGCAAAGGAGTGATTGTAAACGACCCAATTCTTCAACTCACGAAAATCGACATTAATACGTCCACTGTATCAACTGCCGAACAATCGAATGCCGAAAAACCGAACCCTTAGGGTTAAAGAAGAAGAGGTAGAAGAAGAAAGAAAGAAGAAGCAACAGAAACAATATCATAATCTCATAATCGCAGTGGAACAACATATAATAGATAAATGAATAATCTTTAAATCAAAAGAACTGTACATTTTACACATTACATCATCAGAGTCAATATACAACACAACAATAGACAGTTATATAAACCTGTCCTCATAACTGAATACACATCGGAAAAGATATACTATATACTAGTTGATATGCCATGCCATCCAGCTTGCCTCCAGATCTCTACAGCAACTCCTGAATTCCAGAATATCCCGATAACCTGACTCTAGGCTGTCCGCATGAAAATTGATGGGCACCCAGAGTTTAGGAAGGGAACAATAAACTCTAGGTCAGTCATGGGACTGGTGTGAGAACTTAAAACAGTTTATCTAAAAAAACAAACAAAGAGATATTTTAAAATAGATCCGCAATGCTTTTAGAAAATGCAACTACCATAAGGCCTCCCGCCACACACACAATGCAAACGCAGAATTGGAGAAGATTTCTCCTTATGATAGTCAAACATGCTTGATACGCAAAATTTCTTTGATATTATTACTATAAGTGCAAAGTGTAGGAAAACATTTCAAAAGTATAATATAAATCTTAGCCAGCATAGACATTCCGAACTATGTCTACTATAGCTACCATCTAAACAGTGGTGACCATCATAAGTAAATGGCAGGTTCTACAACTAAAACCGTACAGGGTGCGTATTGGAGTTTGGATTTCCAACAAATGGTCAGGCCACGGAACTTCCCATTGCCACATGGGTACGCCTCTGGAAGGACGCCCTGAGAACCTAACCGGATCTCTGCCAACACAAGGCCGGGTTACCTCTGCAAAAGTAGGTGACTACTGACACGAGTATGCCATCCTCCGATTGTAAACAACCTTTATCCGAGGATCCTCAACCAACAACAATCACAAAGTCATATATATTTGCAATATCCGCATAAGTTAAGTATCTGGGCTCCATACCATGATACCACTTCTATCCAGAAGGAAATGCACATACCCTAAGGGGCGCTACTCCCTATAACCTTGCTGCATCTTTCCTGTTTTGAGCATTACCGGGTTGTAAGGTCCGACGAAGTCTCGTCCACAAAGCTACGTTTTTCACAAAAGCTATGCTTTGATCAACAAATGATTAGCAGCACTTCGTATCCACATTACCAAATTGGGAATGTATCACTAGTAACCATCAACTACATAACCTCTGAGCTCGTATGTCTCAGAGAAGGGTGTTAAACTAAAAGAATAAATTCTCCGCCACCAACAAAAATGTATTTGATAGAAACCAGCTTTACATCTCAAATTGTAACGTCAAACACACATCCATACAAGTCCGTTCCGAGATCGAACTGAACCGAAGGCACTTCCAAAAGAAGCCCTTGTAATCCAGATATTCACTAATCACGTCCGGACTTCCATCACAAAGGGTGATAAAATCTCTATATCGGAGATCAGCCGACGCAGAGACATTCGACGGTAATCCTTCCGTTTTCGAAAATATTCGGTCTTCAACACTGGTCTTCAAATGCTATCCATTACGACGTATCACTATTCAGAATGGGATTCATGACCCAAAGGTCCTCTCCCGGCTAAACCAAATAATGAACGCTTATTTTTAAATAAGTGTAGCATTCAAATTCAAGCAAATCACAACAAATACTCATTTAAAGTTAAATATTGATAGTCGATTATTTAACTATCAATAGATATGCACAACATCACCAGATTACAAATAATTTCCCAAATTATTTATTTTCCAAAAATATCTTTACAAGATAAAATTTTCCAAACTTCAACCATTTGAAAACAAATTTCAAATCATTTTCCTTACGCGGAAACACTTCCAAATATTTATTCATTTTCACTGGAAATCTGTCGAGTTCAATACTTTGAAATAATTTATAACACTTATTCAAAATATATTAGGAAAACACTTCGAAATAAAACGATTTTTCTTTAAACACTTTACTTAAAATATTAGTTATAAAAATATTATACCAATATTACATATAACTTAAGTCCAAACTAATTTTCAAAATAAAATTAGTAGATAGAGTATAACTATTTAAATAACTATTTTCTAAAAACAATTTTTGATTAAATCTTAGAAATAACCATTTCTATATCAACTTAATAAATTTACCTAAAGAATTTAAAACAACTTAAGAAGTTAATTTCTCCAAAGTATCCTTTTCAAAACCAATTCTAGAATTATATATATATATATATATATATATATATATATATATATATATATTTCAAAGCTATTTAGAAATTTTATTCGGCTTTCAGGGAGAATACACTTTCATTTCAAAATGGTTCATTTAAACCAATTAACTAAATCCTTACCGATTTACTTTAAATTCACGTTCCAAATCCGTAAATTTATTTCCACGCTTCAAAAATAAATCGATGTTCATTTTTAAACAAATTTCCCTTTCCTTTATAAATTCCATTGTGAGTTTAAATTTTCAAATATCTACTGATATACGACTTTCAAATCGATTTCAAATATTCACTTTCAACAACAATTCAATTTTTCAATTGATTTCAAAAACAACCAAATCAAATTCCATATTGATTTCCCAAGAAATTAAACACCAAATGAATTTCATTCAAATCTCAAATTGAAATCAATTTCTACTAAACCCCAAATCAATTTTCAAATTGATTCCAAATTCTTTTCAAAACACCAAATAAATTTCCAAATGGATTTTCAAAAGATTTAAATTCAATCACCAAAAATCAATTCCCAAATGGATTTCAAATTTTATTTCCTTTTAAAAATAAATTCCTTTTAAAGAAAACAAATTCTTTTATTTTTCAAACGCTTTAAAATCCGTATTTTGAATAAATTCTTCAACCTCTGAATAATATTACCCAAAATCCATTTATTAAAGCTTTTTCCATATTTTGAAATTTTATTCAATAAGATTAAAAATAAAACTTTATTATTTTAGAATTCCTTCTTTTAAATTTATCCAATTCTCAAAAATAAATTTTAAAATAAACTTTCAACCTAAATTTTCAAAAATCAAATTTTTATTTATTTCCGGTATCTAATGATACCAAAATTATATTCGGCTAAATTTTAGCCTTCAACGATTTCAATCATAAAGATAATCACATAGAGATTATAAATAATCAACACACAACATTAAAACAAATTCAATTATTTGAGGAATCCAGTTGGATCCCTCCAACCTGTTTCCCTGCATCCACAGATGTTAGCACAATACCAATACGTTTCAAGACGGAATATCGCGGTACATGAGTTTATATAAAATATTATCATCTATTATGCGGTGTAATAGGGTCTCATTCGCTATATAATGCGCGAAATCAATTCCAAGTACATATATAATACCAATTCCACTTCAAGGTGGAATATCGCGGTATATGTGTTTAATATAATAACCTTCGCTTAATATGCGACGTATATTGTCTATTTCAATACAACAGATAGCAATTTATTATCCAAGCATACAATCAACACAATCAAGCAATTTTAAATTTAATTATTTAAAATTTTAAATCGAAACAAATTCGATTGAGTGAGAAGTTCTCACCTTGCTTCCAATAGCGGTTTCAGCGTTTTATTCCGAATAAAATTAAATGCGCGTTTAATTTTACCCAAATTCACACTAGATCCAATCAATCCCAATCCAGCTCTATTGCGTAGTGCTCGTCCATACAAACCCAACGCAATTCGTTTTGTCCAAAACGGACCTCGTATGACAAAGTTACGCAGTTTTAAACATTGTACGAATTTAAGTAATATAAATTACAATTTTCTTTTATTTTTAACCTTTCATCATCACAGCTGTCGATTTTGCCTTCATCACATCTGGCCGTTCGGCCTTTCTTCTCCCTCACGTCCAGTAAAACAACGCACGCTTAAACCCACTCGGCCGCCATTTTCAATCGAATTTTCACGACCAAAATGAACGCCGTGACAACGATCAAAGAACTCCCCCACCTTCGCGTACATGTGAGCCACCCACTGCTGCAATCTTGACAAACTCTGTCAACTATTAGCTTCGAAAAACATGTTGAAACGTGTTGTGTTTGAATGCAAATTGCCGTTGATTCTTTACGAAATTTTCGATCATAACCGTTCAAAACGTAGTGCTCAACGTGCTCTCGATTCTTGCAGTTGAAAGTTTTTGAAATTAGTTTGTGGATTTGGAGAAAAACGAAGGAGAAGGAGGCAATTTTCTGGCCATTGGAGTGAGAAGTGGCGGTTGAAGCTTGAAACCCTAATTGCTTTGCAAAAGTGAAAATTTGATGTCCTTATATAGGAAATTACGCGACACTATTCACCCGAATTTTTTCCGAACTCGAAACGAAGCGCGCCCCCTCGCGTTAATAATGTTTTAACCCCATTCCGAATGCAATGGAATATATATTGGAAGCCAATTTGATCGTATTTGGAAGATAGGTTTTCAAATTGACTAATTTAAATTTAAAATTCACTTAAACCGATTTCAGTGCGTTTTAGCTTGCCCCGGACAAACCGTAAATCCGATTAACACGAAATTTAAAATCTTACAATAATATAACATTACGGGTCCAATGAAACTAGTTTCGTCGAAATACGAGACTATTTGAAAAATGACTATTTTTACTCGTCAATTAAATATTAAATTATTCAATTCCCACAAACTAACTTTTAATTCAATTTTAAAAGTTCTATAACATCATTCTAACTCCAATATGATTTAATACAACTTTATAAATCATTTTCATTCACATTAAACCCAATTTTCAATTATTTCTGTAATTTCAAATATTAAATTATCGATTTAATTATCCAATTAAATCTAAATATTCCAAATAAAATTTATTCAACTTACAAATTATACTTGTTAATATTTAAAATCAATTAAATATACGAATTTCAAATGACAGAAATTCTGGGTCGTTACAGTGATGAAGTTGAAGAAGTGGTGGTTTGCAAGTGTGGTTGCAGTGGTTGTGTGACGCCCTACCTCTATACCCACGCTAGCCAAGAACATTACGGTGAATGCTGTCGACTAGCACGGAGAATAAGGCTGTTGAGGAGCGACCATTCGTGTAATTTCTTTGCGCGAGCACCGATATGTCAGATAATATAACATGCATTCTATTTCAAGAGGAAATCCGACATACCAACACAAACTCAAAGATACTACACGTGGCTATATAAATCCTTCGAAAAACAAATATAGAAATAAGCATAACACAAATCAGTCACAGACAATTCATATCACAAAGGCGGAAATAGATATGAATATTACACTAGGAAGTGTACATCAGAGTAGTGGTCTAAAAAGATCCACAATATCACAAAAGAATAGTTACATGAACTACACAAAAGAATAAGTATACATTATGGAGTCTATATCTCAAATGTATACAACAAAAACTACTAATCTAAGTAGTTAACCAAAAGTCAAGGAGTTAATCCCGGATGAGAAGTCAAGCAGAAGCACCTGTAACATCTCGGTCTGACCCGAGTATTATTTAATAAGAAAATAATAAACGGATCAGTCTAACTATAAATATCAGATGAAACGATATAGAATAAGAGATATGACAAAACACATAATAATCACAATGCCAAGCTGTGATATATATATATATATATATATATATATATATATATATACTTAGTTGATAATCATCAAGAGATTAATCAATGTCACCAAATCTACACAAGAATCAAAGAAACGTCATACTCCTTATTTCGTTCACCATACCATAAATATTGACGATAATATCAATGTCAATCACAAAAGTCAATGACGCACAAATTCCAGAAGACTACACAAGAAATCCAGAAATCACTAAATTCAATGACACACAAATTCACCAATGGACAAATATTGATAAAACTTATCAATGGAAATCACGAAAATTGGTGAAACACAAATTCTAGGAATCTACACAAGAAATCCAAAAATCACAAAGGGAGGGAGGCCTATCACAAACGGGAGCATAAAGCCCACCAACACGTGTATCACAAACGGAACGCTAATTCCATGGTCGCTAACCATCACAAATTGAGCCGAAGCTCCACAAACGGCCCGAAGACCATGGGTTGCTACCCCATCACAAATTGAGTCGAAACTCCACAAAATGGGGTTTAGTCTCCCTCGCAGACAAAGAGACATCGCACATTGCTAGTCTAAATCACAAAGATGATCGTCATGATCAACGAGAAGTGTCGATTACAGTAAGCTAGTAAATATATGAGCTTAGCATCATGTCCCATAACCACTAGCTTAACTTAAATATTTACGAACAAATTGTATATCTCCACTAGAAAATTGTCACAAGAGTTTCAATCGAACAAGTCCAAGAATTAACCAACAAAGTGAACGCAAGCATTTCATACCACTTGTTTTACTAAGTCGTTTAATTACATTTCTCATACGAGTGAGGTAAAGGTTTATATATACTAATAGATTGGAAAACGGTTTTATAAACGAATTTGGTATTAAAATAGTATTGAAATCGTTTGAGGAAAGAGTTTTGATATTTACTACTAGTATAGAAAACCTTTATATTTTTAAAGTGACAAAGCACAAGGGGGATTGTAGAGACAATCAATCACAAAGATCACATTCGAAGATGTGAATAAAAATCCAATGAAATCGATAAAGGATCCATCGAAGTGGATATATCTATAATTCCCAAAGAAAATAAGTCATCAAAGATGATAATAAACGATGACAATAAATAGGATCATCACGAATCGATTTAAATTGGAAATTCAATCCAAAAAGGCAAATTGGACTCAAACAGCAGGTTCAGTCGACTGAACAGAGTTTTCAGTCGACTGACCCTGTGCCTGGAAATTTTCCAGGTTCAGGAAACTTTCTGTTTCCAGTTTCAGTCGACTGAACAGAGTTTTCAGTCGACTGAATCATGCCTGGAAACTTTCAGGTTTCAGGTTTAGTCGACTGAACAGAGTTTTCAGTCGACTGAATCATGCCTGGGCTGTTTTTCAGCCTTATTCAAATGAAGAGCAAACTCTTCCAAAATGCAACCGGACGAACATTGGCTCTAAGGGTTTATGCCAATCGGCAACCCGGCCCTATATGCTCCTCGATGCATCACCAAAAGCATGATCAAACATCCATAAAAGGATTTCACACAAATTTGACTTAAAAACCCAAAAATTGGAGTATTCACAAAACCAATCCAAATCAAGAGCAAATGCACATGAAGAAGTGTTAGGAATTCATACCCAACAACCAAAGATAATTATAGTCATAGATGTGAGATAAAAATCTCACCTTTTCTCAAAATCAAACAAGAAGAAGCTTGAAAGCAAATGGAGAATCAACCTCTCTTCAACACAACCCAAATGAGCTTGAATCTATGCTAAAAAACAAGAACATTCCCAAAATTAGGTTTAGGAATTTCTGAAATTGGTAAGAGAACAAGTTGGAGAAGAAGAAGAGAAGCTTACCAATGGGTTCTTCTTGAGTTTGGAGCTAGGAATTCGATTTGCAAGAGAAACTAGGGTTTTGGAGTTTTAATTTCCAATCTCTCCCACCATTAATGCTAAGAAAACTGAAAAGAGAAAGAAGTGAGGGAGAATGGGGAGAGTGGTTCAGTTTTGGAGTATAAGTCAACATAGGGCTGAGCCCAAAACCAAACCCAAAGTGAAAAGTAGCAAAAAATCAACTTTCTCCAAACATATCGAAGCTTATACTCAAAAAGGTCGCAAACAGCATTTTAAACTCAATGGGAGTGGTCCCGAGTCCTATTTCGACCGTATGCAAAAAGTAGCTTTTCGGACTAAAATCCGACTAACGATAAAATATTTAAATATAAAATCGATAAATATGCGGGTTGTTACAGACTCCCCTCCTTAAAGAAATTGCGTCCTCGCAATATTTATGAAGAAGATATATATATAGTAACAACCATAAAAGCATATTCAACACAAAAGAAGTTTGAAATAAGAAGTTCACCTCAAAGAGCACGAGAAAGTAAGTCCGGATGTGTTCGCTCGATGTACTCTCTAGATTCCCAAGAACAATCCTTAGGATTTGAAGACCATTGAACTTTAACAAGCGAAACATCTTTATTTCGAAGTCGTTTGACTTCCGAAGCAATGATACGAATAGGATGTTGCTCATAAGTTAAATTAGGCGAAACTTCAATCTCTTCCACAACACCGGGCTCTAGAATAGAATCGGAATCTCGAAGACATTTCCGAAGTTGAGAAATGTGAAACACGTCATGGATAGCAGAAAAATGAGCCGGTAATAAAAGGCGATAAGCCATGGAACCAATACGTTCGGTGATAGGAAATGGCCCAATATATCGAGGCGCTAGTTTTCCCGATCGACTGAAACGTACAACACCTTTCATAGGTGAAACACGAATGAACACAAGATCTCCCACAGAAAATTCTAATTTCCTTCTCCGGTTATCGGCATAGGATTTTTGTCTACTCTGGGCTTCTTTCATCCTATGTCGAATAAGTTCAATTTTCTCTGTGGAATCACGAATAAAATCTGGACCTAAAACCAGCTTCTCACCGGCCTCAAGCCAACAAGAAGGAGATCGGCATGGCCTTCCGTAGAGTGCCTCAAAAGGTGCCATACCAATACTAGATTGGAAGCTATTATTGTAGGAAAATTCAACAAGAGAAATATGATCTTCCCAACTTCCACCGAAATCAAGCACACAAGCACGAAGAAGATCTTCAAGAGTTTGATTAACACGCTCGGTTTGTCCATCGGACTGGGGGTGATAAGCGGTGCTAAAATTAAGCTTCGTTCCTAAAGCTTTTTGAAGACTCTTCCAAAATCCACTAGTAAACAATGAATCACGATCACTAACTATAGAAGTAGGAACTCCATGTAATTTAACAATCTCTTTGATAAAGAGTTTGGCCAAAAGAGGAATGGTTCGGTTAGACCGAACGGGAATAAAATGGGCGGATTTAGTAAGTCTATCAACGATCACCCATAAGCTATCATGACCCGAACGAGAACGGGGAAGGCCATCTATAAAATCCATGGAAATTTAGTCCCACTTCCGAGCTGGAATTTCTAAAGGTTGCAATAACCCACCGGGCCTTTAATGTTCGGCCTTAACGAGTTGGCAAGTCATGCAACGCTTAACGAAGTTAGCGATGTCGAGTTTCATTCCCTCCCAATAATAAAGTCGCTTCGTATCCGCGTACATTTTACTACTACCGGGATGAATGGTAAATTTAGAATGATGAGAATCTTCTAAAATGTCTTTACGAAGATCACTAATATTTGGTATGATAAGTCTACCAAATCTCCGAATGCCGCCACGAGAATCGATATCAAAGTCCTTCAAACCTTCAATATCAATTTTATCCTTAATATTTTGGCCAAGAAGAGCCGATTCAGGATCTAGCCTTTGAGCTCCAAGAATGCGGTCTAAAAGAGAAGGATGAGCCTCAAGGCTACACAAAACAAATGATGAGCATAAATCGGAAACACGGTCTCGAATTTCGCAAGTGGATAAAATCTCGAGATCGTTCCATTCGGATATCATCATAGAAACAACAGCTTGTTGTTTATGGCTAAGAGCATCGGCGACACGACTACCCTTACCGGGCGTATAAAGAATATCAAGATCATAAGGAGCAAGGAACTCGAGTCAACGTTGTTGACGCAAATTAAGTTCCTTTTGAGAAAATAAATATTCCAAAGATTTATGATCGGGGTAGAGAACAATTTCTCATCCAAAATGATGATGCCAGATTCTAAAAGTGAAATCAACAGCCGCAAGCACTAAATCATGAGCGGCATAGCTAGTCTCGATAAGCTATAACGATTTAGAAGCACAAGTGATAGCACGTTCTCATTTGCAAGAGAGCGGCATCTAAACCAATACGATCAGCATTGGTACAAAAGATAAAGTCTTGGTTCCCCACGGGAATCACAAGAATAAGAGTATCGAAAAGAAAGAACTTCTTTTAAATAATTTTCTTTCCCCGAAGAGCTAAAACTTTCAAAATCACAATTATCTCAATGTAAAAATCTTTCTAGAAAAATTTACATTTTGCAAGTCAATATATCGTGCCTGATTGTCTCATCAAAGCATTTAGGAAATTCCTATCGATAACGT
Organism: Allium cepa; assembly: GCA_030765085.1. Taxonomy (NCBI): domain Eukaryota; kingdom Viridiplantae; phylum Streptophyta; class Magnoliopsida; order Asparagales; family Amaryllidaceae; genus Allium; species Allium cepa. The sequence continues at coordinate 180,345,454 of CM060946.1, forward strand.
TGATCAAGCGCATCGACCAAAATTCTTAAAACACTAAATGGGCAATACAATCACAAAATCATATTTTATAGGACAAACATGTTTCTAAAAACTTTTTGAAAATTCTTATCTTTCGTTCTAAAAGTAGTAATCCTATTTATACTTATAAATAAATCTTATAAAAAAGATTTGCAAAAATTTGTAAATTGCTATTTTCATCCAAAATCAATAAATTCAAAAATGAAGTTATCGAGATATTCATGAAATACTCGATTTATAAAATGGATGAAACAAGATGGGCAAACTGAATGACATAATAAGTCATTCATAAGAATCATAACGAGTGCGGAGTGCGTAAGTGGAATGCTAACTCACGCAACTCGTAGCCAAATGAAAATTGGTGGCAAGGTCGAGCTGAAAAGACCTTAACATCATTTGCTTAGGTGATAATCCTAAGACAAGCTCAAAAATACCGGAAAATTTCTCTAACTACATGAATGAGAGAAATAACACTTTCCTCATAAGTGGGCTTAAGGAATAAAATGATGCCATCAAGTTGGAATCAAAATCATAAAGGAAAAATAGAAATCTGCTTAACAGATTGAAAATGTCGAAGATGAATAGTCCACTAGAAAAATAGGATATGGGCTTCACAATGATTAAGCCGATCCTTTCAAAAAAAATCAATTCCGAAGCCTAAGTAAAAATATTGGCTCGGAAAGAAAAACCACATAAAGTAATTTCGACATCAATAGAAAGTAAGTTGAGTGTTGCGGATCCACCATCCGGATTCACAATTCCCAAAGAAGACATCAAGCCCAAAATATTCAAAGAAAAAGAATCGACAAGTTCTTTTGATATAAAAATAATGAGATGGATCCATATCGAAAAGAATTCAAATAGAAAGATCACGAAATAAAACAATAGCATCAAGGATTAAATGTAAAATACCTTGACCAAGAGAAGTGTCACAATGGGCTTGCACAACTTTCGACTTTCCCTCCCTCTTGCTAGGGAGTTTGGGACATGTAGATAAGTAATGACCCGAGCCTTTGCAATAGCGGCAATAGAGGGGCTTCGGGCACTTAATTACATAATGGTTCGTGGAACCACAATTGTAGCATTGTTTATGATTTGGGGTTGGAGTCTTGGCTACCAAAGTTTCTTGTTCCACCCACTTCTTGCTTTGAAGTATGGGGCAGACAGAAACATGATGACCTGTATTTTTGCAATAGCGACAAAAGAGTGGCTCCGGACACTCCTTTGCATAGTGGTCCTTAGAATTACAATTGTAGCATCCTCCACGATTAGGGATTGGAGTCTCTGCTACAAAAGTAGTTTGCTTCACTCTCTTATTGGGATTAAGGCTCTTGAACTTAATATGCCTCTTCTTGGAAGTCCCAATATCACAAACACTTCCTTTACCAACCTCTCCATGAAGAAGAGTAACATCCACAAGCTGATTGAAAGAAACTTCAAGTTTCAAAGGTAGAACCATCTCGGGGTTCTTACTCAAAGCACAAATAAACTCTTGATTCTTTACAAGATCCAAAAGTTGTTGGGCAGACATGAATGCGCCATCCAGAGAAGGGCTACTGGATTGACCAGCGCTAGGACTGCTAGAACTAACCATTTCTCTTCCTTTAGAAAAGAAAGAAGGAGAAAAGTTATTCTCAAAATAAATATCAAGCAATCTTGATAGATAAAACAAGGAATCATAAAAGAAAATAGGATAGGACGGTACAAAGACCCGAATAAAATCCTAAAGCACGACTCCTAAGATGGACTTAGGACGATGATCCTTGTTATAATATTCCATATTGTTCCAAAGTTTGGCTCTGATACCAAGCTGTGACGCCCCACCTCTATACCCACGCTAGCCAAGAACATTACGGTGAATGCCGTCGACTAGCACGGAGAATAAGGCTGTTGAGGAGCGACCATCCGTGTAATTTCTTTGCGCGAGCACCGATATGTCAGATAATATAACATGCATTCTATTTCAAGAGGAAATCCGACATACCAACACAAACTCAAAGATACTACACGTGGCTATATAAATCCTTCGAAAAACAAATATAGAAATAAGCATAACACAAATCAGTCACAGACAATTCATATCACAAAGGCGGAAATAGATATGAATATTACACTAGGAAGTGTACATCAGAGTAGTGGTCTAAAAAGATCCACAATATCACAAAAGAATAGTTACATGAACTACACAAAAGAATAAGTATACATTATGGAGTCTATATCTCAAATGTATACAACAAAAACTACTAATCTAAGTAGTTAACCAAAAGTCAAGGAGTTAATCCCGGATGAGAAGTCAAGCAGAAGCACCTGTAACATCTCGGTCTGACCCGAGTATTATTTAATAAGAAAATAATAAACGGATCAGTCTAACTATAAATATCAGATGAAACGATATAGAATAAGAGATATGACAAAACACATAATAATCACAATGCCAAGCTGTGATATATATATATATATATATATATACTTAGTTGATAATCATCAAGAGATTAATCAATGTCACCAAATCTACACAAGAATCAAAGAAACGTCATACTCCTTATTTCGTTCACCATACCATAAATATTGACGATAATATCAATGTCAATCACAAAAGTCAATGACGCACAAATTCCAGAAGACTACACAAGAAATCCAGAAATCACTAAAGTCAATGACACACAAATTCACCAATGCACAAATATTGATAAAACTTATCAATGGAAATCACGAAAATTGGTGAAACACAAATTCTAGGAATCTACACAAGAACTCCAGAAATCACAAAGGGGGGGAGACCTATCACAAACGGGAGCATAAAGCCCACCAACACGTGTATCACAAACGGAACGCTAATTCCATGGTCGCTAACCATCACAAATTGAGCCGAAGCTCCACAAATGGCCCGAAGACCATGGGTTGCTACCCCATCACAAATTGAGTCGAAACTCCACAAAACGGGGTTTAGTCTCCCTCGCAGACAAAGAGACATCGCACATTGCTAGTCTAAATCACAAAGATGATCGTCATGATCAATGAGAAGTGTCGATTACAGTAAGCTAGTAAATATATGAGCTTAGCATCATGTCCCATAACCACTAGCTTAACTTAAATATTTACGAACAAATTGTATATCTCCACTAGAAAATTGTCACAAGAGTTTCAATCGAACAAGTCCAAGAATTAACCAACAAAGTGAACACAAGCGTTTCATACCACTTGTTTTACTAAGTCGTTTAATTACATTTCTCATACGAGTGAGGTAAAGGTTTATATATACTAATAGATTGGAAAACGGTTTTATAAACGAATATGGTATTAAAATAGTATTGAAATCGTTTGAGGAAAGAGTTTTGATATTTACTACTAGTATAGAAAACCTTTATATTTTTAAAGTGACAAAGCACAAGGGGGATTGTAGAAACAATCAATCACAAAGATCACATTCGAAGATGTGAATAAAAATCCAATGAAATCGATAAAGGATCCATCGAAGTGGATATATCTAAAATTCCCAAAGAAAATAAGTCATCAAAGATGATAATAAACGATGACAATAAATAGATCATCACGAATCGATTTAAATTGGAAATTCAATCCAAAAAGGCAAATTGGACTCAAACAGCAGGTTCAGTCGACTGAACAGAGTTTTCAGTCGACTGACCCTGTGCCTGGAAATTTTCCAGGTTCAGGAAACTTTCTGTTTCGAGTTTCAGTCGACCGAACAGAGTTTTCAGTCGACTGAATCATGCCTGGAAACTTTCGGATTCCAGGTTCAGTCGACTGAACAGAGTTTTCAGTCGACTGAATCATGCCTGGGCTGTTTTTCAGCCTTATTCAAATGAAGAGCAAACTCTTGCAAAATGCAACCGGATGAACATTGGCTCTAAGGGTTTATGCCAATCGACAACCCGGCCCTATATGCTCCTCGATGCATCACCAAAAGCATGATCAAACATCCATAAAAGAATTTCACACAAATTTGACTTAAAAACCCAAAAATTGGAGTATTCACAAAACCAATCCAAATCAAGAGCAAATGCAAATGAAGAAGTGTTAGGAATTCATACCCAACAACCAAAGATAATTATAGTCATAGATGTGAGATAAAAATCTCACCTTTTCTCAAAATCAAACAAGAAGAAGCTTGAAAGCAAATGGAGAATCAACCTCTCTTCAACACAACCCAAATGAGCTTGAATCTATGCTCAAAAACAAGAACATTCCCAAAATTAGGTTTAGGAATTTCTGAAATTGGTAAGAGAACAAGTTGGAGAAGAAGAAGAGAAGCTTACCAATGGGTTCTTCTTGAGTTTGGAGCTAGCAATTTGATTTGCAAGAGAAACTAGGGTTTTGGAGTTTTAATTTCCAATCTCTCCCACCATTAATGCTAAGAAAACTGAAAAGAGAAAGAAGTGAGGGAGAATGGGGAGAGTGGTTCAGTTTTGGAGTATAAGTCAACATAGGGCTGAGCCCAAAACCAAACCCAAAGTGAAAAGTAGCAAAAAATCAACTTTCTCCAAACATATCGAAGCTTATACTCAAAAAGGTCGCAAACGGCATTTTAAACTCAATGGGAGTGGTCCCGAGTCCTAATTCGACCGTATGCAAAAAGTAGCTTTTCGGACTAAAATCCGACTAACGATAAAATATTTAAATAAAATATTTAAATATAAAATCGATAAATATGCGGGTTGTTACAGGTTCACAACGACAGTAGTGGATGAATCGGAGCAGGGGTTGTTTAGAGTTTTGATTGCAATTGTGGATGTTGTGGTGGTAAGAAGATGATGTGTAGTTGAATGAAATTGTATAGCAGATGAAGGTAGGTTGGTGAAGTGTTTGGTGATGGTAATGCTTGGTTGATGGCAGTAATGGTTTGCAATATGAAGTGGGTAGTTTGGTGAGGCAGCGAGTTGTAGGAGGAAAGTTGAGTTGTTTTATTGATGATGGAGTATGCAGGGTAATGTACACGGTTTGTGTGCAGGGTAATGTGGTTGTGTTTTGTTTTGAGGTGTACACAGTTTGTATGCAGGGTAATGTGGCTGTGTTTTATTTTGAGGTGTACATTGTTTGTATGCAGTGCAAAGATGAAATGTATGTGGAATGTATGCAAAACAGCTGAATATATGCAATAGAACAACGAATGTAAATGAACAAAATGAAATGTAATAGTGAATGGAAATGTAATGGTGAATATATGTAATATAAGAGAATGAGAATGTAATTTGGATTCAGAAAATATATGTAATAGAAGAGAATGAATTGTTAATGAATATGGTAATAAACTGGCAAAGTGTTTCCATTGGATGGTAAAAGTGTTACCATAAATTAATGAATATGGACCCCACAACAGGTTTCCGTAAAGGTGGGCCACAGAATTAGTGGGCCCCATAATGCGGGTCCACATGTTGGGGACCAGATTGTGGGGACCGCTTTGTAGTAAATTTGGTACCTGTGGCAACAACAGAACCGATGTTGCCCTAGGGCCGCAAAGATGTTGCCTTTGACTCTACGACAACGCGGCAAAATGCATCACCGAGAAAGTGTTGCCTTTGCCCTTTTTTAGCCTACAACAACATTTTTTGGCATTTCCTGCATCACTTCTTGGTGTTGCAGTATGCAATCTATGGCGTAGTGTCTCCCAGCTAAACTGAATAATGAGCGCTCAATTTTAAAAACATATGAATATTGGGATCTCAGTTAAGTCAAAACTTATTACCCAAAACCTTTCTTCAAATGGTTTAACAAATTACCATTTTCAAATCTTTAAACAAAAAGATTCACTTCACAAAGATCATAAATCTTTCACAAAGATTCATTCATAGCTTTTAAAAATAATTCCATTTAAAATTGGATTAACTCTTCCAATCTTTAAATCAAAGATTCAATTCACAGCTTTCAAAACCATTTCCAAAGATTCATTCATAACTTTCAAAACAATTCCCATTTCAAATCTTTTATATAAAAGATACACCATTTAAAATCCTCTTCATTTTCAAAACAAGGTCCAACCACCTTTCACAAAGATTCATTCATAGCTTTCAAAACCATTACAATTCCAATTTGAAATCTTTCAACACAAATTGGAAGTCCTTTCTTTATATGGAAGCTATTATTATTTGAAAACAAATAGTTTTCGTTTCGGAAAAATCCGATTACATTTTCACAAATTAAAAGCCCTTCAAGTATAAAACCTAGGTTAGATTCAAATTTCCAAAATAATTTTTTTAAAACGGTTTAAAACCCATATAAATACATTATATAACTTGTTCAACCATAATTCAAATCTTGAATTCAAATTCAAATCAAACTATTTCAATTTCAAAACTTAATCAAGTTATTCAAAATAACTTTTATCTTCAAAACTCCTTTTCAAAACTTTCCATATTAAGTTCAATTCCATTTCCAAAACCATTGGGATTCAAAATCCAATCTTAAAAACATTTCAAAAATCTATAACTTAACCAATTTCCTCGTGCAATCCATATTTTTTTGTGTATGGTGTTGTTCAAGGGTTTTACACAATAGTGCAACATCATCAATCATCATAGATTTAATCATATCAATATCGATAAGCGGTATAATCTATAATGCTTATCTGCATTCATAGATTCACAGATAAATAATATAAATTTATTGCAGATAAATAAATTACATTCATCATAGATGAATCAAAACAGAGCATCATACATCAGGGATATCAAACAATTCACAGCATTTAATAGAATTCAAACATCCATAAGTAAGATCAATTAACATCTGATTAATTTCAATCAGATTAATTACTTATCCAGGTTAATTAACAGTAATTAATTTTAAATTATTTTAATTAATTAACCTTTAATTAATTAATAAACCTTACAATAATTTTAAATCATTTTAATTAAGTAACCTTCAGTTAATTAATAAACCATATAACATCAATTAATTAATCTTAATTAATAAATCAATTAACCTTTAATTATAAAATAATTACCCTTTAATAATTATCCTTTAATCAATTACCTTGAATTAATTTATTAACCCTTAAATTAATTAAATATCCTTTAAATTAATTATTTTTTGAGAGAAACGGATGTGTAGTGCGACACTACACAGCCGGTTATATATAATATTAAATTAAGTAGGTAGTGCGATCAACAAGCCTGATCGCTGGCCAAAAACTAATACAGCAAAGTTTTAATAAGACTGCAAAATGCAGACTGCAAAATGCTTGAAGCCTTAATAAGACAAGTATCAGAACAAGATACAAAATCCAGACTGCAAAATGCTATAATAAGAAACAGGGGACACAGAGCCCATGCTTGAAACCTTAATACGACAAGTAGTGATGGGGCGAGCTACGCATGACGACCAAGAGGCCCGCGGATGGGAGAAGCTGTTGTGCTGCCTGCTGATTCGGTTGGTGGGGTGCTAGGACACGGAAGCCTTAGCCTAAAAGGAGCAGAGTGGCTGTAACCTGTAAAAGAAGAGTAGTAATAAATGATGCGCCTGCATGTACCTTCGAAGTGTGATTTGGGATTGTTAAAAATGTGTGCGTTACGCTCTATCCAAACACACCAACTGAATATAACCACTAGAGGATCCAAGTGTTTATCCGACGAATTAAATTGCCAGAAATCAAAGAAGGAGATGATAGATGGAACATATCCCAGAAGGTGTGCAGAAGTTGCGGCCCAGACCCGAAAGGAGAAATCGCACTCAAAAAAGAGATGGTGAATACTCTCAATGTCATTATTACAGAAGACGCAATTGGGGTCCTGCGCTATGTTGAGACGAAATAGCCTATCTCTAGTATTGGCTCGTCCGTGGATAAGGCACCATTGAAAAAATAGCATTCTTGGTTGGAGCTTATACTTCCAGATCCTGGAGAAGTTGAAGAGACGGCCTGGATTAATTAGATGCGCATAGCAAGAGGCAACGGTGAAGCCAGCTGAAGGATTAGGGGCCCAAAGAATCTTATCAGGTGATTGAGAGGGGTGGATGGATTGGAGGATGGAGACAGCCTGATGAAGCTCTGCTAAGGTGGTGAGGTCAAAATAGGAAGAAGGGACAATGAGGTTCGGACCCAAGGCAAATAGTTCGGAGGTGGTAGAAAATCTGGCGTCCGAGTGTGAAAAGAGGTTAGGGAGGGTGGAGGAAAGGGGAAGCTGACCATACCAGGTATCCAACCAGAAGATGCAGTTAGCGCCATTGCCTATGCTTACATGGAAGAGTGTTCTAACTCTAGGAAGGGTGGAGAGGACCCCGGTCCAGAATGGTGATGGTTTGAGACTGGGATCGGAATGTAGGACGAGATGCGGGTTAGATCGATAGTAAAGGGAAGAGATCCAGGATTTCCAAAGGAAAGAATCGGGAGAGAGAAACCGCCAAAGCCATTTGGCAAGAAGCGCGAGGTTGAAGCAGTAAAGATTAGTAATACCTAGGCCACCATTTCTAGTTTGCAAACAGGCGGTCCTCCAGTTGACAAGTTTCTTAATTCTGCCACCGTTCCAAAGAAAAGCACTTCTGATCGAGTCAATTCTTTTGATAACCCAGGTTGGGAGTTTGTAAAACGACATCCAATAAGAAGGGATAGCCGACAAGACCGACTTAACAAGAACTAGACGACCTGCAGCTGATAGGGAGTTAGCTTTCCAGGAGAGAAGTCTATTTTCAATTCTGGTGATGAGGGGGAGCCAGTCAGCCTTGTGAAGTTTGGTTGGGCGGAGCGGGATACCCAGATAGGAGATGGGAAATTGCGCGATGCTACAGTTGAGGAGGTTGGAAAAGGTGCTACCAAGGTGATCGGAGTTCCCGAGCATGATGATGGAGCTTTTGCTGAAATTGATGGATAGGCCAGAAATGAGTTCGAATGAGTAGAGGGCTACTTTAAGGCAATGAATGTGGTTGACGTTTGGGGTTGCGAAGAGGATAGTATCGTCCGCAAAATGGAGATTAGATATGGTTAGGTTTGAGCTGGGGAGCTTGATGCCTACGAAGAGGTTTTGGGAAGTAGCAAGTTTGATCATACGATTAAAAACATCAGTAACAAGGACAAAGAGCAGAGGGGAGAGCGGGTCGCCTTGGCGCAACCCACGAGTTGATTTTATTAATCCACCGGAGACTCCATTGATAGAGATGGAGGAGTAGCTAGAGCAAAGGATATTCTGAATCCAGTTACACCATTTTGAGGAGAAGCCCCTATGTTCTAGAAGCTTCAAAATGAACTGCCAGTTAACTGTATCAAATGCCTTGGAGAAATCTAATTTGAGAAGAAGGCCAGGCGCTGAGGATTGGTGGCAAAAAGAGATGACCTCCTGAGTGGCGGCAACACAGTCCATGATATTTCGACCTAGTATGAATGCTGATTGCTCTATTCCAATGAGGGGGGCTATTACGGCTTGAAGGCGATTGGAGAGAACTTTGGTTATGATCTTAAAGGTGGTGTTCAGAAGGCTAATGGGTCGGAATGAGGGAAGAGAGGTAGCGCCAGGGGTTTTGGGGAGAAGGATGATGCTGGCATAGTTGAGGCGAGCCACTGATGATGGGTCAGCATGGAATTCCGAACACATCTCCAAAATGTCAGACTTCACGGTATCCCAGTAGTGCTTGAAAAAAATTGGGCCGAAACCATCTGGGCCAGGGGCTTTATCATCAGACATTTCATTCAATGCCGCCCAAATCTCAGCCTCCGTGAAAGACTGATCAATAGAGATGGGAGAGCGGTCGGGATAGAGCAGATTCCAGTCTATGGGAGGGGATGGGGGATAGACGCAACCTAAAATGTTGCGGTAATAGGAGGTGAACAGGTTCAAGATATCTGACCGATCAGTGAAAGTCGTGCCATTGTGGGAAATTTCTGGAATAAAAGTGGATCTACGTCTGCCGTTAGCTAGTCGGTGGAAGAAAGCCGTATTTCTATCACCCTCATCAATCCATTTTGCCTTGGAGCGTTGCTTCCAGCCTATTTCCTCTTGGAGTGTCAGTCTGTCTAAGACCGCTTCCCGGTCGCAAAGGCGGACCCTATCCGACTCGCAAAGGGGGCCGAGTTCTTCCTTGATGTTGAGATCTAAAATTTCCTCCTGAATTGCAGAAATGCGCGAGCGGAGAGAACCCCAAACCGTCTTCGCCCAGGGTTTAATGATCTTACGGAGGGTTCTGAGTTTACAGACAACGCGGGCGGTGGCCGAAGGAGAGGTAAGGGGCTGGGACCAGATTAGTCTGATGAAATCGTCGAAAGATGGCTCAAGAAGCCAAAAACGCTCGAAACGGAAGGGTCTAACTATACCGGAAGAATGACCAGTATCAAGAAGGAGAGGGCAGTGGTCCGAGATGATTGTGGCTAGACCAGAGACTATTGAGAGTGGGTAAAGATCATCCCAGGCTGGATTGAAGAGAAAACGGTCCAGTTTCGCCAACGAGGGCACAGATCTGCGATTTGACCAGGTGAATAGGCGATTACTGATAGGTGGGTCTATTAAGGAGCAGTCATTGATGAAAGAGTTAAAGGATTCAGAATCGTGTGATAAGTTACCCGAGGTACGTTCCTCAGAGGATCTGGTGGTGTTGAAATCACCTCCGACTACCCAGGGGCCATTAACATGAGAGGCGAAGTTAAGACAGTTCAACCATAGAGCACTACGGTCTCGAGTATCAGATGGACCATAGATATTTGAGAAAAAAAAGATTGTACCAGATTGTAAATGACGGAGGGCGACGTGTAAAGCTGATGGCTGGTATATAGTTTGACAGTGGGCCCACACCGATTCATCCCAGGCTGTCAAGATGCCTCCACTGGAGCCCACAGCATTCAAATGGGCCCACCCAGTGAGGTATGGTCCACCAATTTGTCTGAGGAGGTTAGGCTTAGGATCAGATAGTTTGGATTCTTGCAAAAAAAGAATGTTTATTTTATGGGGGGCAATGATGAGATTGACTGAGTGTCTTTTGCTGGGGTCCCCCAACCCCCTAACATTCCATGATAGTATCTTCATTGGGAAAGTGACAAACGCTCGGATTCTAGGGTTTGCATGGAGATGTAGTGATCATCACTCAAACTCACACCCATACAACGTGCCATATTCTTATTCAGATTTTTATTTAGAGAAGAAAAAACCACATGTTTATAGTAACTACCGGGGAGAGAAGCTGCTTTATCTAGCCTGGAACTCCTACGGACGGTCGCTGGAGTGACTGACTGGGTCCAAAGAGTTACCGCTGGCGTTGTCTCTTGGTTGTGATCAACAGGCTGAGCGACAGGGGGTAGGGAGGTAGGTTGGGGGGTGAAGGGTTGGGGGGAACTGTGTGGTGGGCGAGACTTGGGTGGCGGGTGAAGGCTTGTGAGGTCTAAGTCTTCATATGGGTTCCACGCTTGCTCCTGGGTTGGCCAAGGGTCCCAACCCCTTGGGCCTATTACTTCAATCGACCGATCTATGGATTGGACCGGAACAGGAGGGGAAGTTGAGAGGAGAGGCTCGAAATTCATGACGTCAAATTTATCGTCTGGATCCAAGTTGTCAATCGGAATATGGCGGTCAAAGTGCTGGAAATCCCTCTCGTAGTCTATGCCTAACAGATGGTTCTCTGGTCTCCTATTAGGGTGAACATGTTCCCATTTCTCAATCTTCAGTACATATGCCACATTGTTTATAGTTGCAACAAAGGAGGACGGTGATTCAATGCCGGAATAGAACTGCAGTTTGATATATAGGTGACGGTGATCAAAATTTGCCCAATCGCAATCATCCTGTTCCAAAAATCTGCCCACTGGATTGACCGCCTCCGAGATGGCTTCGGCGTTGAATCGGAAGAGTTGGGGGAAACCCGAGACCCGCGCCCAAGACGGCGGATCCAAGAGCAGTTCCTGGTTTTCTGGCTCGGCCCATTGCTGAAAATGAATAACTGCCCCAGGTTTACTGATAGTCGAACGTTGCAGGATCCGGTCGCGGATAGCAAAAGAGGGGCAGAGAAAGATGAAGCTGTCATTGGTTAGGATCCATAGGGGCCAGTCTTGGTGTCGGAAGTTTGAAGTGAGCACTTGATGGAGGGAGTCAATCGACCAGACCCCACTGATGATCTTTGCTGTGAGAAGGAGAGATGGGTCCATACTACTGAAAGATTTCGATTTTGGTTCTGGGTAAGAAGACAGATTGGAGGGGAAAGTCTCGTTGGGAGAAGAAAAGGAGGGATGAGATTGTGTGGGGAAGCGGGATAGTTTTGATAGTTGAGCTGGAAAAGGATTTGACTTCGGGACCCACTTTACAGAGTAGGATTTGTCTTTTGCAGGAATTGGAAGAGGTGCGGATGAGCTGTCAAAATGAGCACGAGCTGGATTGGCTGGCTTTCTGTTGCAGTGAGATTTGGGATGCCCAAAAAATCCGCATTTATAGCATATCTTGGCATCCCTACAGTTTTTGGCCACGTGTCGAAAGCCTGCACAACGAAGACAACGACCCTTCGATTTCAGATAATCAACCGTGCGACGCACGTTGATGAACGAAGGTAAGGAGGAGTTCCTCCTGATGTGGGGGGTAGGAGGGGGGCAAGAGCGTGGTGATGAGGCCACCACCTGAGCAAATGTCCTGGACTTGGAGAACTCACTGTGGGGTGGCTTTTTTAAGGCTGGAGTGGACGACGGGGGACGAGATGACTGCAAAGGGAAGTTAGCCTCCGACGAGAATACGGCGGAAGGGCCACCAAAAGTGTTGGTGTACTTGCTGGGAACAAAAGAGATCGGAGGTAGAAAGGGAGGGAGAGGAGGGAGAGAAGAAGTGGAGGACGCCATGAGGACTTTAAATTAATTATTTTAATCACATTAATTATCCCTTAATTAATTATTCTTTAAATCATTTGATAAATCAACCTTAAATACTTTCGTTAATTAATCTTAATTAATTAATTATCCTTTAATAATAATTATACAAAGTAATTATCTCTTAATTCATTTTTTAGTAATAATCTTTTATTTATTACATTAAGCAATTTTACATAATTTAACTCATTAAGTAATTATCATTTAATTACTTGTCATTAATACTTAACCTCCTTAGTTAATACTTAATTAACCTTTAATTAAGTAAGTATCATTGAATTTCAAAAATAACCCATTTATCTCAATTAATCCCTTAATTACATATAGGTTTATTTGATAAATCATTAATACATGGATTAACTAAAGACATTTAAGTTAATCAATGATAATAACAAAAAACATTTCATTTCCTTAATTAACTATAAAATTTATTTAAAATAAACTTCTACAATTAAGGTTATAAATGGATATAAAAACATTTTAAAAACTAAATTAATTTGAAATGATTTCTTTAAAACTTCACTAATCCCAAAATCAAAAGGATAATCAAGGAAGTATTTAAATTTGTTTTAATTTTAAATTCGGAAAAATTTGTTTTAAAACTGAAACTGTTTTAACAACAACCCAAAGCCACTCGGGCCTTCACCCGAGTCAAGAAACCAATCCCCCGAGTCCCCTTCGAGTTACCATTTTTTTTTCTGTTTTAAACTTTGTAAAAATTTAATTGTTAAACACTGTTGTCACAATCACACGAACCCAACTGGAACCCCGAGCCAACTAACCCTGTGACGAGCGCGGACTTTGCCCGCTCGAAAATCGACATCCATACTTCATATCGTATTCGAATGCCAGAAATTCGACCGTTCAAATCCGATTCACCGGAGCTTATAACAACATTAAGTAAACAACACAGCGGAATAAAAGAATAATACATTGATATACAGCTTTGATACAATATCTGATACAACAGATGATCCAATAGATATCAATATACATCAGAGATATGATACAATAAAATAGCAGCGGAAAAGGAAAATAGATAACATCTAGCAGCGGAACAATATAACTCTAAGATAGTCTTCAAAAGAGAACTCCGAGAACTGCAACTCCATCTCCAAGAACCAATCCAGCAATAGCTCGAACTCCCAATAACGATGCACCAAGCTGAGCAAGACTGGTGTGATCCAAAGACTGAACTAACTCCAGATAATTCACTGAACCTAACTATCTGTAAAACCCAACTCTAGACTGCTCGTGTAGAAAATAATGAGCACCCAGAGTTTAGGAAAGAAAACAATAAACTCTGGATCAGTCGTGGGACTGGTGTGAGCAACAAAAACAGTTTATCTTTTAAAACATTCAACAAAAGATTTTCAAAGTCAATTCGCAATGCTTTTTTTTAAAAAATGAGACTACCATAAGACCTCCCGCCACACACACAATGCAAACGCAGACTCGGAGGAGATTTCTTCTTATGTTAGTCAAAGATGCTTGATACACATTAAAAAAAACATTTGATATTATTACTAGTGCATAGTGTAGGAAAAATTCATTTCGAAAATAAAGATATAAATCTTAGCCAGCATAGACATTCCGAACTATGCCTACTATAGCTACCATCCAAACAGTGGGGCGCCACCATAAGTGAATGATAGGTTCTACAACTAATACCGTACAAGATCGTATTGTTTCTTTGGATTTCCAATGAATGGTCAGGCCAAGGAACTTCCCATTGCCACATGGAAACGCCAGTGGATGGACGTCCCCAAGAACCAAACCGGATCTCTACCAACACAAGGCCGGGTTACCCCTAACTGAGTAACAACTGACCGAATATGCCATCCCCCGGTCCTTTGGGACCTTTCAACCGAGCGCTCGTAATCAATTCACACAATCATAAAGTGTTTTCAACATGAGTAAGTATCTGGGCTCCATACCATGATACCACCCTTTTCCAGAAGGAAATGCACATACCCTAAAGGGCGCTACCCCTCATAACCTTGCTGCATCTTTCCTGTTTTGACCATTCCCGGGGTGTGAGGCTCGACGAAGTCTCGTCCACAAAAACATACTTTATACAAAAGCCATGCTTTGGGTCAACAAATGATCATAGAAATGATCACCAGGATAGACGATCAAACAAATGATCCTATCACAAATGATCAACACAATGATCATTTCACAGCAACACTCAGCATGTCACATTACCAAATTGGGAATATATTGCTGATAACCTTCAACTACATAACCTCTGAGCTCGTACGTCTCAGAGAAGGGTGTTAAGCTAAGAGAATAAATTCTCCGCCACCAACAGAAATATATTTGAAAGAAATCGGCTTTACATCTCAATTTGTAATGTCAGACATACAATCCATACAAGTCTGTTCCGGGCTCGAACAGAACCGAAGGCACTTACAAAGAAGTCCTTGAAATCCGGATATTCACAATCCCGATCGGATTTCCCATCACTTAGGGAGTTTCTATACCGGCGCGACTCGGTGCAGAAACAATCGATAGGTCATCCTATCGCTTTCGCAAATACCCGGTCTTCATCACCGGTCTTCAAATGCTATCCATAACGTCAAATCACATATTCAAAATGGGTTATACGACACAAAGGTCCTTTCCCGGCTAAACCGAATAGTGAGCGAAAACATTTAAAACATATGGATATGGGATTTCAATTAAGTCACAACTTATTACCCAAAACTTTTCTTCAAATGGCTTAACAAATTACCATTTTCAATCTTTAAACAAAAAGATTCATTTTCACAACCTTTAACGGTTTAAACAATTTTCACATTTTAATCTTTTAAACAAAAGATTCATTCACAGATTTTCCAAATCAATTTTCATTTCAATTTGATTAACTCGTTAAATCTTTAAATCAAAGATTTAACTTATAGCCTTCAAAAAGAATTCATTCATAACTTAGGAAAATCATTTCTCTATTCAATCTTGAAATTCCCCTAATTAACAGGAATCTCAGTTCTTATCTAAAAGTGTTTATCATTTGAAAACAACAGTTTTCATTTTGGAAATCTGATTCATTTATACGAGTTGAAATCCTTGGGTTAAACTCAAATTCCTAAAACCATACCTTTAAAATGGTTTAAATTCATACAACATGTTTATAATATCTTTAACCAATTCCAATCATCGAATTCAATTCCAAATATCGAATTCAAATTCAAATTGAATTATTTAAATTGGAGATTTTACCGAGTTATTCAAAATAGCTTTTATCTGTGAAAACCTTTTTCCAAAAGCTTTACCGTTTAACCCAAATCCATTTTCAAAACATTTGAATTCAAAAATTCAAATTTTATAAATCATTTCAAAATCTGTGACTTAATCGATTTCCTCGTGAAATCCATATTGGTGTGTGTATAAGTGTGGTCAAGGGGTTTAACACAATAGTGCAACATCATTCAATCATTACAGATCAAACACAGAAATATAGTTGATAAGTGATATAAACTATAACGCTCATCGTACATTCACAGATAATATACAAATGTAAATAAATGAATAAATTATACACAGTCACAGAACAAAATATCACAGATCAGATAGGACAACCAATTCAAGGCATTTCATACAATACAACCATTCATAAGCAAGGCAAATACTCAATAATCATTTATAAGTAGGATTTATAAATCTTTTAATCCTAATTTATTTCCAAGTAAATTAATTGCTTACGAATTAATTACCCAATCTTGATTTATTAATTACAAATCATTTGATATAATTAATTAATCATACTCTTAAATTAATTAAATTATTCTTAATTAATAAATTAATTAAATTAACCTTAAGTTAATTACAAAATCATTCAACCTTAATTAATTTCATTAAATAATTATCTTTAAGTAATTAATTGTCTTTCTAAATAAATCAACATTCTAATTACATTAAATGTAATTTTACCTCAATCACTTGATTAATTAATTTTAATAATTAACTACTTGCAATAACTAATTAATCTTCAATTAATTATAACTCATTAATTAATTAATCTTTAATTAACTATCATTCAATTTATTATCCTTAACTGGCTACAATAAGTGCTTATCCCAAATCACTCGTTTTAATAAATCACAATTTTAATTACTTCGAGTAATTATACTTAAATCCCTTAATTAATTATCTTTAATTGATTAGTCGTTCATTAATCAATACTTTTCATTTTAAAACTTATTTCCACATTTATATTTAAAACTTAATTTTATTTCAAAATCTAGATTTTCGGTTTAGATTTAAGCCCAGGTTTCAAAATTTGATTCAACTTTGTTTAAATCTTTACTTTACAATTTAAATTTCATTTTAAATTCAAATATACTTAAACACCTTAAATTTATCAAATAATTTTGAATTTAAAACTTAATTATTTCCAAACTAAGATTCAACCTAAAATTGAATTTATATTTAAACTTTTGTTTTGAAACTTAATTTAAACTTTGTTTTAAACTTAAATTTTAGTTCCCGAATCAGTGCTATCTTGGCTTTGAGCCAACACTGGAAAACCCGAGTAAAATACTGAGTTACGCGAGTTCCCCTTCGAGCTCTTCACCATGTTTTCCCTGGCACTTTTCTGGTACGCATCTTCTTCTCCTCTATTTTTTTTTAAAGTTTTAAGCTACGGCTAAATCAT
The DNA here is from genome assembly GCA_030765085.1 of Allium cepa. Taxonomy (NCBI): domain Eukaryota; kingdom Viridiplantae; phylum Streptophyta; class Magnoliopsida; order Asparagales; family Amaryllidaceae; genus Allium; species Allium cepa. Next base: position 180,362,907 of record CM060946.1, read on the forward strand.
TGTTAACAAGCAACCCACTCTCCCACTCGAGTAAACACCCGAAGTAACCTATGAAATTTCTGGAGCTCCTGTACTTCTTCCTCTTCGACCCTTCAATCTGATACACGCAAAAGCACGTGCACGTGCACGAACGTCGCGACCAACTCCGGTCAACGCCGCAGCCCCACCCAAATCATCAACAACCATCCAAAACGTTCCGAGCCATCCACGATGCAAAATTCCTACCGAGTCAAAATCGAGCGAGTACATGGCCAATTTTTCGTCCCTGTAGCCTAACTCGAACCGACAACTTCACCTCGCGTCTCCACCTCACTTCGCCAGAATTCATGCGACCTCGCCCGGAGCTCCACCGCAGCCCCACGCACGCAGCCCCCCATGGCCGATCGCCTGAAACGCTTCGACGACGACGCGACAGTACGATTTCTCAGTTCGACTCAAACCAGCAGTGAAAACCCTAAATTTGATCCATTCACCCAATTCATTCATTAGAAAAATTATTCACCATTTTTTATGAAATCCATGATGTTCAAACTTACTTCACCTAAAATTTTAACACCCAAATATTATCCAGGTAACAGAAATCGATCAAAATATGATTTGAGTTCAACTGCGAGTTGCACTCTACATACTTGACTAAAAATCACTGTTTTTGTTTTAAAAATCATGTTAAGGTATAAGGATTTATATTATATACCTGAATTCGCAAATAAAAATATTTGTATTTTAACAAATGAGGAGATTAGCTCAGATTTCTTGCTTCCCAGAGATATTTACAAATTGTTTTGATTTAAATTGATTTTTAAATTTTAGTTTATGGTAAAACAAACAGTAGTTGTTTTGATCTTAAATCCAAACAATAGGTGGATTGTGTAGAAAATATTTTTGAATTAAAATCTTTGTTTATAAGCTGAGACAGGGAACACATGAAAACAACAGCCTGCTACCAATACTTCAATCATGTAGATATTTACAAAGCATTCAGATATAAATATATACGTGTAAATATCTTCATTCACAGATATATGCAACCGATCTTACTTTTGAGTTATATAAACAAAAGTTACTCACTTGGCATTTAGAAGGACAGAGGACAAGAACTTGTTGCAGTGATGATTTCATTTTAGGATTTTGCTTGATAGTAAAATGAAAACAGAGCTTGGAAGAAAGAATTCTGGAAAACATCTCAATCTAATTTCTTTGATTTTTTTCCCTTTCTTTAGTTTAATTGCTTTGAAGTCCCAGGTTGATTGTTGTTGATCAAGTGCTGAGTTTATATTGTCTTCATATTTGCTTAGCTTTTGATTTCCAGTTTGAAGAAAATATGCACAGGCTTTTATGCTCAGATTTTTTTTTCTTTTGGCATATGGGGCTGATGCATACTATATATTGTACTAGAGGTATGGCATTAATTTATTGCTAGAGGTGTAATGTATTAATTGCTTTAGTACATATTACTTTGTTCATCCCTTTATCTCGGCTGAAATGATGTTGTTATGTATAAGAGAAGTATGCAGGTGATGTTATTATTTTGTACAATATGATAAAATATTATTTGTACAATATTGTAGAGATTTCCTTTCTTACTTTATGGTGGCTGAGAGATACAATTTTGACTTGCATTGATTACTTGAACAAATGAATAATTTTTTTCCATGTCTTATTTCATTAGCTTACACTGTCATCAGCTTATACTTTGTTTTGTTTTATATTTGTTTTAAACACTTTCATTTGCCTTTGTTTATGTTTCTTGTCTTTGTCTTGCATACTTACTTTTCATGTTTGTTTTATTTACTTTGTTTTGTTTATATTTGTTTTAAATACTTTCATTTGCCTTTGTTTATGTTTATATGTGAATGTATTTCTTACTTTTAAAATATAATTGAAATTCTATAACTTTGTTTTGTACATAGATGTTTTATATATTTATTTTACTTCTATTTTTAGTTTAAATATTTATCATGAATTTTACTTTAATAATTATTGTTTTACATTTCTCTTTGTACACATATATTTTATATAACTCAAATTATCATCATTTATAAATTTTTAAATCAATTTATTTATTTATTTTTATACTTGTGTCCAAAGTATATTATTTATTTTTCAAAATCATTTATTTAAGAATTTATTTAAAATCCAATATATACATATATATTCACATATATACAAATTTTCAAATCCATATGACTCTACATATTTTCTATTTGAATCGAGGAAACTCGCTTCCATTTATAATTAATTCTACAAATTTTTATTCAAAAATTCATTTAATTATTAATTTAAATTAAATAAAAATCTAGGGTCGTTACAAACTTCCCCCCTTAAAAGAATTTCGTCCTCGAAATTCGCAGGCACGAAAACAACAAGGATAGATTAAAGATAGAGAAATATCTTTTCAAATCAAATTGGATATCAATTCTGCATTTGGCTCACCAATATCTTTTCAAATCAGAATATCAACAATAGATACAAGAAATTATAATAGAATTTCAAATTTATTTTAAACGAAATCGTTTTATCGATACTATTCAAATTTATCATCTTCTATTAATCAATTTTAACTCAATTTAAAATTTCTAATTCATTTAAAATTTCCAATTTATATTCATTAAGGTTTAAATCGAAAAGCTGGTAAGAAACCGATAAAGATACGAAGTAAAACTTTCTTACAACGATTCGTAGAGCATCACCGCACCGAAACTTCTTTTTTTTGGAGCTGTCACGAAGCAATTCAAAAGAATTTTGGAAACGAATCAAAAGAGATTGAGAAGAAAGTTGTTTCCACTGTTGTTACAGAGTATTGACCAATTATAGTCATATTTCCCTGTCCCCTATCTCGTTCTCTTCTTGCACTCATACTTACTATCGGTGAATAGCAAGAGAATTTACTGAGGCTTTCAAACGGATATCTTAGGGATTACTCATTCTAGGATTTACTTCATCCTATCTCTAATGAGTTACTTAACGTGTTATACTCCTGAGCTAAAGTTTCACCTTAGCTCCGATACCAAATGTGACGAGAGCGGATTTTGCCTGCTCGAAAATCGACATCCATACTTCATATCGTATTCGAATGCCATAAATTCGACCGTTCAAATCCGATTCGCCGGAGCTTATAACAACATTAAGTAAACAACACAGCGGAATAAAAGAATAATACATTGATATACAGCTTTGATACAATATCTGATACAACAGATGATCCAATAGATATCAATATACATCAGAGATATGATACAATAAAATAGCAGCGGAAAAGGAAAATAGATAACATCTAGCAGCGGAACAGTATAACTCTAAGATAGTCTTCAAAAGAGAACTCCGAGAACTGCAACTCCATCTCCAAGAACCAATCCAGCAATAGCTCGAACTCCCAATAACGATGCACCAAGCTGAGCAAGACTGGTGTGATCCAAAGACTGAACTAACTCCAGATAATTCACTGAACCTAACTATTAGTAAAACCCAACTCTAGACTGCTCGTGTAGAAAATAAGGAGCACCCAGAGTTTAGGAAAGAAAACAATAAACTCTGGATCAGTCGTGGGACTGGTGTGAGCAACAAAAACAGTTTATCTTTTAAAATATTCAACAAAAGATTTTCAAAGTCAATTCGCAATGCTTTTTTTTAAAAATGAGACTACCATAAGACCTCCCGCCACACACACAATGCAAACGCAGACTTGGAGGAGATTTCTTCTTATGTTAGTCAAAGATGCTTGATACGCATTAAAAAAAAACATTTGATATTATTACTAGTGCATAGTGTAGGAAAAATTCATTTCGAAAATAAAGATATAAATCTTAGCCAGCATAGACATTCCGAACTATGCCTACTATAGCTACCATCCAAACAGTGGGGCGCCACCATAAGTGAATGATAGGTTCTACAACTAATACCGTACAAGATCGTATTGTTTCTTTGGATTTCCAACGAATGGTCAGGCCAAGGAACTTCCCATTGCCACATGGAAACGCCACTGGATGGACGTCCCCGAGAACCAAACCGGATCTCTACCAACACAAGGCCGGGTTACCCCTAACTGAGTAACAACTGACCGAATATGCCATCCCCCGGTCCTTTGGGACCTTTCAACCGAGCGCTCGTAATCAATTCACACAATCATAAAGTGTTTTCAACATGAGTAAGTATCTGGGCTCCATACCATGATACCACCCTTTTCCAGAAGGAAATGCACATACCCTAAAGGGCGCTACCCCTCATAACCTTGCTGCATCTTTCCTGTTTTGACCATTCCCGGGGTGTGAGGCTCGACGAAGTCTCGTCCACAAAAACATACTTTATACAAAAGCCATGCTTTGGGTCAACAAATGATCATAGAAATGATCACCAGGATAGACGATCAAACAAATGATCCTATCACAAATGATCAACACAATGATCATTTCACAGCAACACTCAGCATGTCACATTACCAAATTGGGAATATATTGCTGATAACCTTCAACTACATAACCTCTGAGCTCGTACATCTCAGAGAAGGGTGTTAAGCTAAGAGAATAAATTCTCCGCCACCAACAGAAATATATTTGAAAGAAATCGGCTTTACATCTCAATTTGTAATGTCAGACATACAATCCATACAAGCCTGTTCCGGGCTCGAACAGAACCGAAGGCACTTACAAAGAAGTCCTTGAAATCCGGATATTCACAATCCCGATCGGATTTCCCATCACTTAGGGAGTTTCTATACCGGCGCGACTCGGTGCAGAAACAATCGATAGGTCATCCTATCGCTTTCGCAAATACCCGGTCTTCATCACCGGTCTTCAAATGCTATCCATAACGTCAAATCACATATTCAAAATGGGTTATACGACATAAAGGTCCTTTCCCGGCTAAACCGAATAGTGAGCGAAAACATTTAAAACATATGGATATGGGATTTCAATTAAGTCACAACTTATTACCCAAAACTTTTCTTCAAATGGCTTAACAAATTACCATTTTCAATCTTTAAACAAAAAGATTCATTTTCACAACCTTTAACGGTTTAAACAATTTTCACATTTTAATCTTTTAAACAAAAGATTCATTCACAGATTTTCCAAATCAATTTTCATTTCAATTTGATTAACTCGTTAAATCTTTAAATCAAAGATTTAACTTATAGCCTTCAAAACAATTTCATTTCTATTTGATTAACTCGTTAAATCTTTAAATCAAAGATTTAACTTATAGCCTTCAAAAAGAATTCATTCATAACTTAGGAAAATCATTTCTCTATTCAATCTTGAAATTCCCCTAATTAACAGGAATCTCAGTTCTTATCTAAAAGTGTTTATCATTTGAAAACAACAGCTTTCATTTTGGAAATCTGATTCATTTATACGAGTTGAAATCCTTGGGTTAAACTCAAATTCCTAAAACCATACCTTTAAAATGGTTTAAATTCATACAACATGTTTATAATATCTTTAACCAATTCCAATCATCGAATTCAATTCCAAATATTGAATTCAAATTCAAATTGAATTATTTAAATTGGAGATTTTACCGAGTTATTCAAAATAGCTTTTATCTGTGAAAACCTTTTTCCAAAAGCTTTACCGTTTAACCCAAATCCATTTTCAAAACATTTGAATTCAAAAATTCAAATTTTATAAATCATTTCAAAATCTGTGACTTAATCGATTTCCTCGTGAAATCCATATTGGTGTGTGTATAAGTGTGGTCAAGGGGTTTAACACAATAGTGCAACATCATTCAATCATTACAGATCAAACACAGAAATATAGTTGATAAGTGATATAAACTATAACGCTCATCGTCCATTCACAGATAATATACAAATGTAAATAAATGAATAAATTATACACAGTCACAGAACAAAATATCACAGATCAGATAGGACAACCAATTCAAGGCATTTCATACAATACAACCATTCATAAGCAAGGCAAATACTCAATAATCATTTATAAGTAGGATTTATAAATCTTTTAATCCTAATTTATTTCCAAGTAAATTGCTTACGAATTAATTACCCAATCTTGATTTATTAATTACAAATCATTTGATATAATTAATTAATCATACTCTTAAATTAATTAAATTATTCTTAATTAATAAATTAATTAAATTAACCTTAAGTTAATTACAAAATCATTCAACCTTAATTAATTTCATTAAATAATTATCTTTAAGTAATTAATTGTCTTTCTAAATAAATCAACATTCTAATTACATTAAATGTAATTTTACCTCAATCACTTGATTAATTAATTTTAATAATTAACTACTTGCAATAACTAATTAATCTTCAATTAATTATAACTCATTAATTAATTAATCTTTAATTAACTATCATTCAATTTATTATCCTTAACTGGCTACAATAAGTGCTTATCCCAAATCACTCGTTTTAATAAATCACAATTTTAATTACTTCGAGTAATTATACTTAAATCCCTTGATTAATTATCTTTAATTGATTAGTCGTTCATTAATCAATACTTTTCATTTTAAAACTTATTTCCACATTTATATTTAAAACTTAATTTTATTTCAAAATCTAGATTTTCGGTTTAGATTTAAGCCCAGGTTTCAAAATTTGATTCAACTTTGTTTAAATCTTTCCTTTACAATTTAAATTTCATTTTAAATTCAAATATACTTAAACACCTTAAATTTATCAAATAATTTTGAATTTAAAACTTAATTATTTCCAAACTAAGATTCAACCTAAACTTGAATTTATATTTAAACTTTTGTTTTGAAACTTAATTTAAACTTTGTTTTAAACTTAAATTTTAGTTCCCGAATCAGTGCTATCTTGGCTTTGAGCCAACACTGGAAAACCCGAGTAAAATACTGAGTTACGCGAGTTCCCCTTCGAGCTCTTCACCATGTTTTCCCTGGCACTTTTCTGGTACGCATCTTCTTCTCCTCTATTTTTTTTTTAAAGTTTTAAGCTACGGCTAAATCATTGTTAACAAGCAACCCACTCTCCCACTCGAGTAAACACCCGAAGTAACCTATGAAATTTCTCGAGCTCCTGTACTTCTTCCTCTTCGACCCTTCAATCTGATACACGCAAAAGCACGTGCACGTGCACGAACGTCGCGACCAACTCCGGTCAACGCCGCAGCCCCACCCAAATCATCAACGACCATCCAAAACGTTCCGAGCCATCCACGATGCAAAATCCATACCGAGTCAAAATCGAGCGAGTACATGGCCAATTTTTCGTCCCTGTAGCCTAACTCGAACCGACAACTTCACCTCGCGTCTCCACCTCACTTCGCCAGAATTCACGCGACCTCGCCCGGAGCTCCACCGCAGCCCCATGCACGCAGCCCCCCATGGCCGATCGCCTGAAACGCTTCGACGACGACGCGACAGTACGATTTCTCAGTTCGACTCAAACCAGCAGTGAAAACCCTAAATTTGATTCATTCACCCAATTCATTCATTAGAAAAATTATTCACCATTTTTTATGAAATCCATGATGTTCAAACTTACTTCACCTAAAATTTTAACACCCAAATATTATCCAGGTAACAGAAATCGATCAAAATATGATTTGAGTTCAACTGCGAGTTGCACTCTACATACTTGACTAAAAATCACTGTTTTTGTTTTAAAAATCATGTTAAGGTATAAGGATTTATATTATATACCTGAATTCGCAAATAAAAATATTTGTATTTTAACAAATGAGGAGATTAGCTCAGATTTCTTGCTTCCCAAAGATATTTACAAATTGTTTTGATTTAAATTGATTTTTAAATTTTAGTTTATGGTAAAACAAACAGTAGTTGTTTTGATCTTAAATCTAAACAATAGGTGGATTGTGCAGAAAATATTTTTGAATTAAAATCTTTGTTTATAAGCTGAGACAGGGAACACATGAAAACAACAGCCTGCTACCAATACTTCAATCATGTAGATATTCACAAAGCATTCAGATATAAATATATACGTGTAAATATCTTCATTCACAGATATATGCAACCGATCTTACTTTTGAGTTATATAAACAAAAGTTACTCACTTGGCATTTAGAAGGACAGAGGACAAGAACTTGTTGCAGTGATGATTTCATTTTAGGATTTTGCTTGATAGTAAAATGAAAACAGAGCTTGGAAGAAAGAATTCTGGAAAACATCTCAATCTAATTTCTTTGATTTTTTTCCCTTTCTTTAGTTTAATTGCTTTGAAGTCCCAGGTTGATTATTGTTGATCAAGTGCTGAGTTTATATTGTCTTCATATTTGCTTAGCTTTTGATTTCCAGTTTGAAGAAAATATGCATAGGCTTTTATGCTCAGATTTTTTTTTCTTTTGGCATATGGGGCTGATGCATACTATATATTGTACTAGAGGTATGGCATTAATTTATTGCTAGAGGTGTAATGTATTAATTGCTTTAGTACATATTACTTTGTTCATCCCTTTATCTCGGCTGAAATGATGTTGTTATGTATAAGAGAAGTATGCAGGTGATGTTATTATTTTGTACAATATGATAAAATATTATTTGTACAATATTGTAGAGATTTCCTTTCTTACTTTATGGTGGCTGAGAGATACAATTTTGACTTGCATTGATTACTTGAACAAATGAATAATTTTTTTCCATGTCTTATTTCATTAGCTTACACTGTCATCAGCTTATACTTTGTTTTGTTTTATATTTGTTTTAAACACTTTCATTTGCCTTTGTTTATGTTTCTTGTCTTTGTCTTGCATACTTACTTTTCATGTTTGTTTTATTTACTTTGTTTTGTTTTATATTTGTTTTAAACACTTTCATTTGCCTTTGTTTATGTTTATATGTGAATGTATTTCTTACTTTTAAAATATAATTGAAATTCTATAACTTTGTTTTGTACATAGATGTTTTATATATTTATTTTACTTCTATTTTTAGTTTAAATATTTATCATGAATTTTACTTTAATAATTATTGTTTTACATTTCTCTTTGTACACATATATTTTATATAACTCAAATTATCATCGTTTATAAATTTTTAAATCAATTTATTTATTTATTTTTATACTTGTGTCCAAAGTATATTATCTATTTTTCAAAATCATTTATTTAAGAATTTATTTAAAATCCAATATGTACATATATATTCACATATATACAAATTTTCAAATCCATATGACTCTACATATTTTCTATTTGAATCGAGAAAACTCGCTTCCATTTATATTAATTCTACAAATTTTTATTCAAAAATTCATTTAATTATTAATTTAAATTAAATAAAAATCTAGGGTCGTTACAAACCCTCTACCCGAGATACTCCCCGAGTCAGCTTCTTCTTCCAAACGCCAAAACCACCCAGGCACACAAGTGCACGGTGCATATGCACCGAAGCTTCAACCCTCTTTGGTCGACCATGTTCCCTTCGATAAGTCGACAACATCACCATTGACCAACCCAAACAACCAGATCCTCGAAAACATCCCCGACATCGAATCGAACATGTTGACCAAGACTGGAACAAAGCAAACCATCAGAAAAAACCTTTGACTCACCGCCATAGTTCATCAGAGGTTGCGAAATTCTGACCACATCATTGCCGATGACCCAAGAAACTTTTCCTCCTAGTGCGATTGCTTCTAGTTCGCCAATGGCCACGCAAATACCTTGGTTTCGACATTGATCAAAACAGGCGGTTAAACCCTAATTTGACTTCGAATGATCATCATGATGGATTATAAAATCGTTGAACATTTTCCTGATGATTTTTGACTTCCAAACACGCTTCATCCTCGATCACGAGATTTATCATTACTCCGATCATCGAGAATCGTCGAAAATGCATAATCAGTTCATCACGTAAATTCTTATGATTTACTTACTTAAAATTTTTGAAACCTTCATCAAAATTCATTACTGACCAGTTCGAATATGATTCTGAAATTCAAACACAAATTTATGATGATTGAATTTGGACCTATCCATGATTTTCACTGTGATTTCTATTTTTTAAAATAATTGCTTAACATAATTACTTGAAATACTTTTTGAAATTTGATTCTAAAAAGCACAAACAAATTTTTTTTAGAGATCAAAACCCAATATTGATTCCTTTGAGTAGTATAAAACTTTCAAACAGATTTTAAAACCTATCATATGTGCACAGAGGCAAGTTTTTGCCTCTTTTCTCAGACGTGCATACTTTATTTGTACACACACACATATCACAGGTAGGTATTTCCACAACAACATTCAAGTAATAATCATAACTATCAAGTTATCATCATCACATCCATAAAGAATCAAGAAAATGTGGTTCAAAAATAAGTTTGCTCACCTGAAAGTTGAAAAAACAGAGGCCTGGTTTATGATGTTGAAAAGATTCTAGGAACTTAGATTGAATCTGAGGCCGATTCACTTGAGTTTGGATCTGGAGTTCATGCTGAGTCGAATTCTTGAATGTTTGGTTTCCAGATTAAAAGCTTGATCAGGTTGAACTTCTTCCAGGTTGAAAACTGGAAATGATCTAAGCTTGATTAATTTAGATGATCTACTCTGCTTCTTGATACATTTTGATTTTAATCTTGTTCTTCTTGCTGTTTAAACTATGTTGAATTGCATGCTACTTTGAACTGCTTATCTGAAAGTTGATTTTGATGTTGGGATACTTTAGATTTTTGAAAATATTGTTTTTGTTTTTGATTTACTTTGAATTTTCATTCTCGGGTTTTGGTTTTGAGATAATCTTGTTTTTAGAAGTGAAGATGAAAGAGTTTTGAACTGAATGATAACCAGGTTTCTTATTCAAAATCTTTTTACTTATAAATTATTTATTTTAATTTAAGAAAGAGATAATGCCACTTGTTAATTGAATTAACACATGTAATTTTGCATGTGATTATCAATGTACACTTGTTAATTCATAAAATTTCAATTTTACAAATGTTCAAATGTATACATTTTGTTTTTAAACCCATTACTTAATTTAATTTATAAATTTTATTTTAAACCTTATGTTATTATAAATTATATAAGGTATTCCCTTATGTATATATAATTTTAAAAGAAAGTATTAAATCTTTTTATTCATTTTCAAACTATTGTAGCTTTAATTAAATATTTATTTATATAAATAAACAAAAACGTGTGTATATATATATTAGAATTTATTCTTTAAATAGTTTTTGTAGAAATTTATTATATTAAATTTAAGTCATAACTTCTAAATCAAAATGCCTATTTATAGTTTTAAATCCAATTTATATTTCAATACATTTATATTTGAATTTCAAATCCAAATCCTATTATTTACAATCTTTTGATATATATATTTATTCTAATTTTCAAATTAATCCACAATTAAATTTGCAATTAAAATATTATTCAAAATATTTGTTTCAGGATTTTCAATTAGAAATTCTATTTTAAAATCATATTTATATATATATTTATACTAATAAGCAAACAAATATCTATTTCAATTTGGAAAATACCAAATTAATTCATAATTTAATTCCAAAAATTAAATTAATTTTCAAATTGAATTTGATTTAAAAATGGGAATGTTACAGCTATCAAAGATGGAATATTATGGGCTTGATTCGAATGAATGGATGGACGATCGACTACAGATAATAAATATGAATACGAAGCCGGGTTCAACATGGTTGATGGGTAAATGACGCGGGGTACTTGGAATATAGATTTTGGAAAGCGATGAATTTCTTAGGGTCTACTTCAAGTCGCTGAAGGGATTGCTTTGGGTCATCCAGGGGTTTTCTTTGAGTTGGCATAGCCCCTAGTTCAGGTCGGCGTTGAGATGACGTCATATCACATAGGGTCGGCATTAAGGAAAAGCACTTCAGGTCAGCTAATGTGGTTGCTTCTGGATCGACATACAACTCTGGGATCAACATATAATTCTGGGATCGGAATATAACTCTTGGATCGGTATACAACTCTGGGATCGACATACAACTCTGGGATCGACATATAATTCTAGGATCGACATACAATTCTGGGAGCGGAATATAACTCTCGGATCGACATACAACATAGGGTCGGCGTCACTTCTGGTCGGCTACAAGTCTACTCTAGGTCGGCATATGGATGTGACTTTGGGTCGGTGTAGGCATATCTTTGGGTCGGTATTTGGAGATATGGGGTCGACATTGAGATGGTATCGTAGCACTCCGGGTTGGTACAACACCTAGCAGCGAACGGTTCAACATAAGACGTGGGCGACTTTGAGTTGACATAGAGCGTGAAGGCTAGGTCGGCATACTATGTTATGAGGCACAGATTGGAATTGCATGTGTTAGGGCTCACATCGGCATACAGAGGTGGTTGGGTCGGCATAATGATACAGGTCTATGTGGTGAATTAGGCCAAGCCTTTTTACCGTGGGCCCAAATGGCCAGGCCGAAGGCTGCCTCCATCTATAAATACAGGGGCAGGGGGCCACTTTTGGGGGATCTTCCAACAACCAAGGGAATACTCTGCCATTTTTTATACTCAGCTTCTCTTTGTTTAAACTTGTGTTCAAGCCATTCCTTGTGAATTGTATCTGTAATCAAGTGATCGATAAGCAATAAAGAGATGATTTAGAGTGGATGTACGCAATCAACACCGAACCGCTATAAATCCCATTGTTTTTACTTTTTGCTGTTCTGTCTTACAATATATAATGTTATTCCTCATTTTCCACATTTAACCTCTTCATTTATTCTTCATTTATCTCGCTACTCAAATCTATTCTTGGGTGTAAGTGATCAATTTTGGTGCTAACAGTACGCACCTATTAAGCAAACTCAAGGTACATGCATTATACTCAAGCCATCGTGAAATGGTAGGTACCGGTTAATAATCTCTTTCAATTTGTCGAGCAAAATCAGCATCGAGACGAGATTAGGAACAAGACCACAAGTTAGGAGTTGTATATGATAAAACTAATAAAGTATTATTCATCGCTTATGGGCCTATGATTTGTTGAGCGAACTAAAGGTCAAAATACTAAGGCAAACAAGTCTTAACATCCACTAGAGATATCAAAAGATTTCTATACTTCTTAATGTTTTGAAAAAAATAAATATCAAGTGTGAGCTTATTGGAAATATAAGATAATACATTACAAGAAAATCAACCTTTGATAGAATCAATACATAGTTATTAGCAACAATATGTAGGCCAATTTATTCAACGCTATATAGTATAGAGACACGAGTTTTTCAAAGCTATACAATAGATAAAAGGCGGGGAATAATTATTTTATGCAAAAATAGAAATTCATGTCTATTAGCAACCTTGCGTCTTTTTCGCTTTCCTTTCCTTTCACCTTGTCACCTCTGTAAGACAAATAACGTCTCAATGTAATAACCCAAAATTTAAGTTATAAAATTAATTAACGAATTAATTTAATAATAAAAAAAGTTTATGAAATTTTTAGAATCGAGCTACAAAAGTTACACAATTGGGTCCATTGTGATTTTCTAATCAATTTTCATATATAACTTGTCGAAATCTGAGCTAGTATGAAGAAGTTATGAGATAAATAAGAATCAAACAAAAACGAAAAAAATAATAATCCAAGGGCATGGGTCGACCCATGCTATGGTCAGGTCAACATACAGGTCGACCCCCAAAGATCATAGGTAGATTCGTAAAACTACCTAGACGTAAAAACGTCCAGGTAGGAGCCGAACAACCTATTTTGCAATTTTCGTCAAATCTCGTGTGTTCTTAGCTGCATCCGATGGTTCCTAGCAAGCCTATGATGTGGCTGCACCAGATTTGATCTTCAAATCTAACGGCCTGAGATCCCTAAGTCACACTATAAATAAAACATAGGCCTAACTATTTTTCTCATTCAGATTTTCTCCCAATTGGGTTCATTGCCTGAGGCTGAACCCTAAATAGAAAAATTTATAGGGAGGAATACTTTTTGATAAAAATATTCTATGCCCTAAGAGTAGATCTAGGAAGGCCAAGTGCTAGAGCTAAGGACCATACGTGAGTGTTTTGTAATTATTTTAGATTTGTAAGTTAAAATAATAGGTTTCTCAATAGTTGTAGTTTTTCTACAATTCTGAGACAGTTTTTATGTAAGTTTATTTACAATCAGTTTTTAACTAAATTTCAAAAGTACTTTTCAGTCTATTTTTATTCATCTATATTATTCAATTATTTGCAGTTATTTACAGTTATTTACATCTATTTTAAATTCGAATTTAGCCAGTAAATATTAGTTTCTTTTTATAGAGATTTAATCCTTTTTGATGTGAATAAAATGTTAAAAGGAGAAGAATTCACTAATATGGATTAAAATAGAAAAACATAAAATTTATAGATATCAGACGTAAAATTAGAAAAACTAAAATAAAATAGAGATGGACCGAACTAGGCAAATTTAAGATATTTGCAAGTATGATTATAACAAGAGGTTATAACTAAAAAGAGAAAATAGAAGAGTAGCAGTTGCAATAAAAATTATAACACATATGTTATATTAGAAAGAAAGAAACAAAAAAAGAGGCTTATTTTAAAACTTAGATCTTGGATTAAGTTAATAAGCAAATATAGCAGAAATAACAGAAGAGGCATATTTTAAAACTTAGATCTTGGATTAAATTAATAAGAAAATATAGAAGTAGGGTCCGTACCGGCAGCATTCCCATTTAGATGTACGACTGATAGTCTCAAAATAGTAGGTGAGGATGGGACACTCTTATGCTGATTAGGGTAAATAAGTGGCCAATAGATAAAGGCTCAAATCTTCGGATTTGGGAAAAGGGCGCAAAACTAGAAGATTGTTTGTTAGGACCAGTACTGGCAGCATTCCTTTTTAGGTCTAGGACTAATGGTCTCACAACAGTTAGGTGAGCCTGGGCAACATTCCCTTTCAGGTCTAGGACTAATGGTCTCATAACAGTTAGGTGAGGCTGGGCGCGCTTATGCTGATTAGGGTAAATAAAGGGTCAAATAGGGGCGACAGTTAGTGTGTGTCAGCGATGACCGAGCGTGCGGCATCGATTGGGGTAAATAATTCACTACCGTGTCCTAAGCGCTAAAGAGATGTCTTTTGCTGTGACCAACAGGATTGGTTCACAGTGGCACAACAGTGATATAATAGGCCGATTAATGGGTAGAATTAGGATTTCAGCCTAATCAAGTTAGCATTTGAGATAGGATTAGGGTTCTCAGCCTGATCACAGCAGTTTAAGACAAGTGCGAATAATCAAACCAAACAATTTAAGTAAACAGTCAAATAGAATTAGAAATAGTATTTTATGCCAGTTTTATCTTTTCTGTATTTTCTTTCAAGCTAGAACTATTGCTTAGTCTATTATCTTTATCTTGCTTAGAAATGATAGTAATTACTTTAACTTATCAGACTTATTGTCTAACCTGCTCCTCTATCTTTTCCCTTTTCCCTCAATAGGGCAGCAGAGTTGAGAATAGTTGATTTAAGTTGCTTGGAGATTCATTCCCGATGTTTTCTCATTTTAGATGTATTCTTCTGCTTTTTATCTTTTTCATTTGGCTTATGATGGATTGACACTTGTGAGAGGGATTATGATTATTATTGTTACCTTTGTACTCTGATTTTATCAGACTAAGATGTATTTTCATGAGACATGAGACATTTTGAGTTTTTGAGAGGTGTTATGTTTTTATGACTTATTTTGAAAATAAGTTTGATTTTGAATGATAAGTTATTATTTTAATATTTTCCACTGTTTTTACTTATTTGTATTGCGATTCTTACTCCCTGTTATGCTTTAGCTATACCTATAATGCACCATATCCTTTGGTGTGCCTTTCCTGGGTATACTAAGGTGTGTGGGGTGTTTTATTTGGTACCAGAGCCTATGGTTACATGATTCCAAAAAACTTATTTTAAAAGTAAAGTATTTTTCAAAGGTAACATATTTTCAAACTATTTTTCAAAAAGAAACTCTAAAAAATAGTTTTCAAGTATAAGATAGTTTTATAAAAATCCCCTCAAAGTCCAATTCAACCTTTTTTTGATTCTTTCGGGCCTAAATTTTCTTTTCTTTGCATAGAATGGCAGATGCCCCAAATCTTAATAAGGGTGTCCAAGTCCCTGGCTGGTTTCATAGATACCTCCAAGCTACGGCACCAGAGGTGCAAGGGCAAGCGCCCAACACAACACCGGTGGGTGGAGATCCCATTAATCTACCTGTAGCAGCCAATTTTTTTAAGCTATGCAAGGAATTCGCTAGTTAAGGATGCAAGACATTTTCTACTATGAAGGATTTCATGGAGGCACAGACTTAGTTGTGGAATACAGAGTGGATATTTGGGCTGTTAGGATGGAAGGACCAACAGAGAGTTTAGCTTGCATCTTGGTAGCTGAAGGGGGAGCTTTTTACTGGTGGACATTTTAGAGATAGAGGGTAGAGACATTGGTTGGTTTGGATTTTGGGAAAGGTTTGAGAGAAAGTTCTTATCATAAGCCGAGGAAAGCATGTAGTTGGAGAAGTTCATTAGTCTGAAGCAAGGTAGTCTTTTGCTGAATGAGTATATAAAGCAGTTTAATGAGTTATCGCGGCTTAGGATGGAGTTGGTTAATACACCTCAGAAGAAGGCCACCAAGTTTCCCAAGGGTTTGAACCTGCCCCTCTAACGGTTGGCGTTGACAAATGTACCAATGAGAGCGAAATACAAATCACTTGTGGAAATGGCTCTCATGTTAGATGTTGCTAAGAAAGAAGAGGTTACGAAGGTTCATAAATCAGAAAACTCTAAGAAGCAACAGTGAAAGAAGAAGAAGGACAAGAAGAAAGGAGGAGGACCTCAAAAGGGACTGTGACGACCCACATTTCAGAAGGTTTAAATCGACAATAATCCACACTTGTCCGACTTAAACAATCTGGAACGTAGATAATCAATGGAGTTATATAAGAAAAATAAGAAGAGAAGAAGAAAACAAAACACAGAATCTCACAGTGGAAAGAATAAAATATAATAATCAAATAAATAATTCATAAAGCTGTTTACTATACATTTGATTATAATCTATACACATTTATCATAGTTATAAATATACAGCAAGGATAAATAATCGATGCAGTAACATAGCATGATATAGGGTATAATAGTAATAGTAATATACCAAAACTCCGTCTTTGTCCTCCAAAGAATAGTCTTCAATACACTGGAAAAAACTCAGGACTAATCCAAGCGTAATGAAAAAACAAAACACTCGAGTCAGGACTAAAATACTCTTATGTCGGTCAAAACAATATCATAATATGAGCACAATAACTTAAAAGATGTTACGGGATTTCCCATCTCCTAATGATCCGTTAAACTATTTATATATAATAGTATACGCTATAATAGGTAATGTCCATCAGTAAAATAAATATCAAAATAGCGTTAAGGCTTTACATTGATCCACCTTAACACATTTTCACATTTTAAACCAAAATCGTAATGGACTCGTATAGGGATAAATACGACAAGGCACGTGAGGCAATGCTCAAGGTAGGATTCTACCAGTTTACTCTTTCTGGCTGGTCGTAACCCATCCGTTGCCGACCGCGACAATCAATCCAAATGACAGATAAGGTGTACCATCGAATCCGAAACCATAATAGTAATACGAGGGATCAACGTCGCTAGAGGCAGCTAACCTTAATGGCCAGACACAAGCTCCTGTTTTAGTCATTTTAATTATGACACGAATGTTAAGGCTATCCATCATTGTTCTCTTACTTCATTCCAGTAAACGTCGCCAATTCAACCACTACATTCTGGATATCATCCCACCACGTACATGATTGTCAAAGTGGTTCCAATATTGAAAGAGAGTACTTAAATAAGAGGCCCCAGTCTCTTTAACAACCAATCGTTAGTTTACATCCAATACATCCTGATTTCATCAGCGCAAAAGCACCATACCGTTGTTGCTACTTTGCGTTAGGCTTATTAAATCCACCATAAGAGGCAGAAGAAGTCAATAGCGTGCAATCTAGCAACACGAACCACCTGCAGCCTAATGTCCTTAATCCACATATAGGGCAACATACTCCTTACTTTTTGATCTGGCCACGAACACATTCTGGATGGATTTAGCCATCTGGGATGCTTCCATGTAAAACCTTGCGCTAATAACTTACTCGCCTTATCAGCCAATCTGGGTAGAACCCATCATCATCAACTCCATCGATTTTGCACCCTACCTTCCACATTTTTCAAATAATCCGTGGGAAGGGGGGAAGACCATCTTACTGCTTTTAATTGCTTTCGGTGTCTAATGCTAGGATGTTAGTGTCATTTTGAACATGTAGATATTGACAAATCACTTTGGAAGATGTAACACAAAGCAATATATATGTGAATATTTTTATATTTTAGTTGAATTTCTAAAGTTATGTTGTACAGCTGAAAATGTGTTTATGTATTTATTACCTTATTATATGATGTTTTGATATACAAAAAGGAATCGAAAGCTTTAGGACTCTTAGACTTCAACAAAAGCTTACTGTTGGAAGGACTAACCATTAAGCTATTTAGACATTCCGACAATAGAAAAAAATTGAGGTGGAATACCTTCCGGTCCTAACGGAAGGTTCAAAAAAGGAAAAATTCATTGCCGCAGCCCTAATTTCCTTCGGAGGGGCAAAAATGATACTCAAGGTTACCAAAATGATACTTAAATGGATCTCAAGTTATATTATTAACTTGATACTGAATGCAGTCATAAATCTAACTTGGAAAAATGAATGAGTAAGAAAGATGGCCTAAAAGGTTTTAAATCAGGTTTAGAAAATGACCTCTTTGTTTTAAGGGAGGTCAAATTGTTTAAAAGAACTCTTTTACTTGTATTTCTTAATTACATTTGCAGGTCAATAAAGCTGGAAACTCTATATTAGAGTGGATGACTTGGAAAGTCAAGATCATCCCTTCGCACAAGGGGCAAATGTTACTCCAAAAATTCACCTTTCGCTGAAGTCAGGAGATCTCAAACAACGGGCAGAAGGAAAAGAATACAAATCAGACCTTCCGAAGTGGTCAAAGGGATGCAGTCAACAATATGAAGTAGCTCAAGACCTTTCGTAGAAGACAGAGGGTATTACTCCACAACATCCTAAAAGCTCTTGCCCTCCGAAGGAGGCAAAGAAATCAAGACAAGGACAAGTAACCCTATAACAACCTTTCTGAAAGCATAATAAGCCTTTCGGGTCGGTCGAAACACCTACTAAACACCTTTCAACGGTGTCGAAGGGTCTATGATGAAGGCAACATTTGTAAATCAGCAAAGAACATAAGGCAATTCTCTAATAATTTTCAAGGAAAGCTCGGCTCCAGCAACATCCAAGTAAAAAACAACCTTCCGACAAAGTGGAAGGGTTCACAATAGTCGAAAACCCTTCGGCACCGCCGAAGGGTTCACCTACTGTACATGTGATGGGGTTTCTAACAAGGGCAATAGTTTTCTAAAAGAAAACTGTAGAAAGGATCCTTCGACAGCTCCTAAAGATCCGCAATAACATGCGAAAAGAAAACCTTTCGACGAAGTCAGAAGGTTAGCAACTGTGTAAAAGAACGAAATCTTTTGGCCCAGCCAAAGGAACAAGGACAAAAGCATGGCAACCGACATTTATAAAAAAGACCCAAGGGGTCCTATTTTAGGCGGATTTTCTTTCATTCAAAAACTTGTAACTTCTTAATCATAACTTTGTAAGACCCAAGTGAAGTCCTTTCTTGAGTTGTGAGGAAGCCTTTAACTTTGAGAATTACTTTGTTGATTACTTAAATCTTTGCTAACTTAACTTAAATTTTCAGGATCAACTTCATCGAAAGGTTCTTGCTGATAAAGTCAGAAGCTTGATTAGTTAAGCAACAACCTCAAGCTTTGAAAGTCATCAAATTTTCTGCACTAACCTTTCGATAAGGTTGACAACTGGCCTGGATTAACATGAATGGTAACCTTCCAAAATAATTGGCATTACAACCTGAAACCTTCAACTAAATTAGTGGATGCTTATACTTTAGTAACAAAAAAACCTTCCACAGTCAGTAACTGAGCAATTTAACCCTTCGGGATAGTCTAAGCTCAGAGATGTAAAACTTAATCTAACGGTTAAAATCCTAATACCTTTCGACCAAGCTAAAGCCAACTTCCTAAGAGTGACCAAACCTTACGGCAAGGTCAAAGGTTCTTATACACCACCCAGGAAGTAATTATCTGACCTATTGTAAGGAGATTAATCACTCAAACCTTTTGGAAGTATTAGAGCTTGGCTTTAAAGAGATACATTTAGTTAATAACCATTCGTGTCATAAAGAAAAGCACCACGAATCTACTAATAAGCTTTACCTTTGGTACTAAGTCTTCTGCTTGAAAGATTAAACCTTTTGACTACGTCGAGAGATCTAAATCAAAAGTAGACGATTATTGAAACATAGTGTACAGACTATTATTAGGGATATCTTACCGTTCTATTCAAATTACTTTCCCTTTCTAGTTGAAGCACTACTTGGGTGTTGACCAAAAATTTGGTTAACATCAGTAAATGATTAACGGGGGAAAAAAGAAATCACCCAAAGATAGAAAAGTTGGCGTACTGCTTGAGTATCGCATCGCGTAAGCTTCGTCCATATTGCCAGGCACATCCAATCAACGTCTACACCGACCAACCTTTACGACAGGTCCTGCAATGACCTAAGACATCTAGAAGGTTGCTTAAATGGAATATCGATCTCAGCCAGTTTGACATCTTCTATCTACCTCGAAGAGCTATGCAGGGACAAGCATTGGTGGATTTTATAGAAGAGTTCACTGTAGGGGATGAGCCAAGTGGAAGCGATGTGGTTTCTACCATACGATGGAAACTATATACCGGTGGAGCATCCAATGATCATAGTTTTGGGGCTGGCGTCATTCTCGTAACCCCCAAGAATCGATTGATCTACTATGCTTTGAAGTTTGATTTCCCCGCTACCAATAATGAAGCCAAATATGAGGCGCTGATTGCTGGACTGAAGCTTGCTAAAGAGCTCGGGGTGAAATCGATCTAAATCTTTTGTGACTCGTAGCTGGTAGTGCACCAAGTTAGAGAGGACTACTAGGAAAAGCGAAAATGGCTTGCCCCGTACATTTCTCGAGTTCAGGAGATATTGGCAGACCTCGAATACTATAACATTTCACATATCCTATGTGAGCAGAATGGGGAAGCCGATTCATTGGCAAAGTTCACAAGCACTAGCGATGCACAATAGATGGGCTTGGTTTCGGTTGAGACTCTCTATACCCCGAGTATAAATGCGATGACAATTGATCATGTACTAGAAAACGAAAACCGAATGGAAATTGTGGATGTCCCCATTTAAAGAATGCTTGTTGCGTGGAACCTTACCTAAGAAAAGGAATGAAAAGCGGCAAGTCCTTTGCAAGGTCTCACGGTGTATTATGCAAGATGGGTTTATGTATTGAAAGGGATTCTCTATTCCCTTATTTAGGTGCATCGCCAATGACAAGGTAAAGTGGGTTTTTGAAGAAGTCCATGAAGGAGAATGTGGCGATCACACTAGGGGGCAGATGCTAGCTAAAAGGATGCTCAGTTATGGGTACTTCTGGCCAATCGTGAATCGGGACGCCGTAGATTATGTGAGACGATATGATAAATGACAGATATATGCGAAGGTCCCAAGAGCGCGCCTACATAAATCACACAAATGGTCAGTCCATGGATGTTTGTAATATGGGTAATTGATATTATTGGCTTGTTACCAATTTCCAAAGGTGGTGCGAGATATGCAATTGTTGCGGTCAACTACTTCATCAAATGGACCGAAGTAGAGCCATTAGCTACGATCACAACTAAAAAAGTCATTAACTTTGTTGCGTGCAACATTATATGCCATTTTGGTCTCCCGCTAACTATTGTAACTGATAATGGAACTCAATTTGATAGTGTTGAGTTCAATTTTTTTTCCAGAAGTATCATATTAAGAAAAGGTTTGCAGCAGTCGCTCATCCTCTGACGAATGGATAGGTTGAAGCCGTAAATAAGATAATAAAGTCCATCTTAAAAAAAATGTTAGGAGAAGGCTAGAGGCAAGTGGGTTGATGAACTTCCTCTGACGCTTTGGGTATATAAGACCACTCATAAGTCAACAACTAGCCATACCCTGTTTGCCTTGGCCTATGGAGCCGAAGCAGTTATACCCATGAAACTCGAAGTCTCTTCCCATCGCGTCACTTACTACGATCCCAGAACAAATCAAGACCTCTTATTGGAATCATTGGACTTTATCGACGAAAAGCGTGAGGAGGCTGATTTGAGAGCGGCCGCACACCGACATTGGGTCGCTCGGTACTAAAATATGAAAGTCCGACCAAAAACCATTAACATTGGCGACCTTATCCTGAAATGAATTTTTCCGATTCATCGCGCATGAACCCTATGTGGGAAGGGCTGTACGTCATCGAACGGAGGCTTGGAGAAGGAACTTTCAAGCCAGTGACCATTGATGGTGTAACACTTCCTAAGTAATGGAATAGCGAGCATTTGCGCCACTATTTTGCCTAGGTTGTTCCTCTTACATTCCAATAATAGTTGTTTTCGGTAATTGCTTTGTGTTGGATTTTCTTTTGATATGTAATAAGACAAAATATTTGTCCCTATATTTTTTGATGAATAAAGGCTTGAAGCTACTTTTCTATGAACTATTGTTATTTCGTATTATGACGATCAGGTGATGGAATTAATTGATACAAGCATTTGTGATGTATGAACACACACATAGAACTAAAAATGGATTAGTTAGACCGAACCCTAATGGAAGTGAACAAGGGGGATTGCTCGGTGAAGTTTTTGACTGGCAACCCATATGAGTGAACATAAAAATCAATTTTTAAAAGAAAAATATCTAAGTCCCCAAAGAGCGGACCATAGTACTCTGAGTCCTCAGAATGCGTACTATAGTATAAACGATTCAAAAAATCTCTAAGTCCTCTGAGAGCAGACTAGAGTACTCCGAGTCCCCGGAGTGCGGACTAGAGTATAAACAATTTGAAAAATCTCTAAGTCCCTGGAGTGCGGATTAGAGTACTCTGAGTTCCCAAAGCATGGGCGAGAGTATAAATGACTTGAAAAATATCTAAGTCCCCAGAGTATGGACTAGAGTACTTTGTGTCCCCGAAATGCGGATCGGAGTATAAACGATTCGAAAAATCTCTAAATCCTCGAAGTGCAGATTAAAGTACTCTGAGTTCTCGAAGCGTGGACTAGAGTATAAATGACTTGAAAAGTCTCTAAGTCCCTGGAGTGCGGATTAGAGTACTCTGAGTCCCCGAAGCATGGATTAGAGTATAAACGACTTAAAAAATCTCTATGTCCCCAAAGTGCGGTTTAGAGTACCCTGAGTCCCCGAAGCGTGGACTAGAGTATAAACGACTTGAAAAATATCCAAGTCCCCGAAGTGCGGATTAGAGTACTCTGAGTCCCTGGAGCGTGGACTAGAGTATAAAAAACTTGAAAAATCTCCAAGTCCCCAATTGCGGACTAAATTATAAACGATGTAGGAAAAGTTTCTAGGTCCACGAGGCAGACTTAAAAATGTCAAGTGTCTAACTGGTAGATGGACAAGAGAACTTTCTTCTGTTCACTACCCAACGAACTCCAGCCTAAGGTCGACGAAAGATGCTAAAACCGTCAGCCATGGAATGCAACCATTAGTTACGATTTCGGCCTGGAGTTGATGGAAACTTTCGATGAAGTTTACAAAGGAGCTCTGTGATTAAGATGATAAACTATTAGAAAAACCTAGAAAAATCATCACAAACACTTGGAGGGGAAAAAGCAACTCTACCATTGAAATAATAATACACTCGATGATTGACTAAGGAACAAAATTTTATTTCTGACTCCAAAAGTTCCGAACCAAACCCCCCGAAGGTTCGGAGGCTAAGTCTGTACATGTAATACTAAAAAGAAAAAGAAAGAGGAAACAATAACTACATAAATTTAACTTAATTAAGCTAAGCAAAGCATTACAAGACCTGGACTATTTCTTCATCTTTTTCTCCTTCTATGGCTTTTCAGGGGGCGTTTCACTCAAACGTTTCTTTTAAGACCCCTTGCTGCCTTGGGAGGAGGTACTTAAGGAAAGAGGGGGAGCTGCAATGGGAATAGACCCCCCATGAGGGATGAATTATAGAGGCCTATTAAGTGAATCATCCACATCGGGCTTACCCTTAACTTCGAGTTTTGATTTCTCCTCCTGTTTAATCCGCTCCTTCAGGCTGAACTTGGTAGTGTTCTCAAAAGCATCGGTAACTATAACATCGTCATGCTCCTCTGTAAGTGATGGGTCTTCAGGTTTTTCCTCATCGAGCGCCTTAATCACTTGAGCATCGGGCCTAAGAATATCTACGGTGGTTGGAACCTCAACATCTTTTACCTCCTGCTCCGTGGCGACGTTGCTCCTTGGAGTTGACTCTGGACTAGGATGACCTACAAGTTCAATGGAAAGCAAATGTTAGATTATGACCATCTTTCACCAAGAATGACAACTTTTTAGATTAGAAAGAGCTCAGGATAGCACCAGCTTTCGGTTGGCTTTTGATGGTCATAGTAGTGCTCCCTTTAATGATTGGGGATAGTGAGTGTATGCCAAATCCAGGCTTCTTCGAGTCGTAACCAACATGTTGCTCAAGAGGTTGGGAAGATGCAGTCCCAGCCGGTTGAATGGGAGAAGAACCCTAGGGCTCAATGCCGGATGATCCAACAATATCTCCTTTTTCCTTAAGCGATGTGGGAGCTCTCCCAAACTAAAGCTTTGCAGCAGCCAAGTCGGATAGCTCGTTTCCTCGGAGCACTTCTTATGCGAGTGCCACTTCATCAAGTTCCGCCATACCTTGCTCTACTTTCTTGATCTTGATGAGATTGTCCCAAAATTCGTGAAGTGACTCAAGATAGCCTTCTCCCAAGAAAGTTAAATCATGGTGGAGGAGAACCTTTACATTATATTTACAATGAGTGGGTCGAACAAGCACTTGATTTCCTTCCTATTAGATTTTATCGCTGCCTCGATTAAAGAGTTGGCTTCTGTGAGCACTGCTTTCTTGCCCTCTTCGCGAGCGGCTTCTTTCAGAACTTCAATCTGGGAGAGTTACTCATCGAGCTTCGCTTTCAAGTTTCTTGTTCCAATGATATCCTCACAATATTTCTATGACTCCTCTTGCACCTCTATTTTCTCCTCCCACTTCTTAGATAGCATTTTTTCTAACTCCTCCACATGATAGGCTAAAATGTCTTTCTCCTTTTGCAAGGAGTCCTTTCTAGAGACAAAGTGCCACTGCGTTGGAGTGCATCATTTAATTCCTTTTATGGGTAGCCACTAAGCGACTAACTTCCTCTGCCGTCTCTTTTTCATTCATTTTGACCTCCTTGAGTTGGGTTTTGAATAAGCGCAACTAGCTACCTTGATACTTTATGATGTCTTTGTCATGGACGGCCTCTAACTTAAGGCGGTCGATCCCATGTTGGCACCCAATAGAAACCTCGGTGACTTTTTCAACCAAGTGTATGAATGCTTCATGTTGTACATATACGTCATTCACGCATTCCAGCGAATTTTATTTGGCAGTCCTAGGGATGGGATGTATAGCTGGAAGGAAATTTAGTCCATTGAAGCAAATCTTTGGAAAGGTGGCTTTAAGCTCGACTAATTTCTCTACCGTAGTCAGGTTGTGAGCAGGAACTGGAGAAATTTGTTATGACGAAATCAATGTTTGTTTATGGTGCTCATGGGACTGCTTAGTGCTTGAGGAGCCGGAATGTTGGTCACCGAGAGCATCAGATTGAGAGCCTCGATGTATAGGTTCATCTCCACCATGCGCAGGAGGATTAGTAGGGTCTCTTTGATGTGAAGTATGTCCTTGGGATTTCGTTTTTGAAGATGAGGATGGTTCTCGAGCTCTCTCCCAGCCTTGATCTCTTTATCGACGTCTTCCAGACTTGGAATCTCGGCCTTAATGGTGGAAGATAGAAGAGCCGTCAAGACGATTGAAGCTGTGTGAACAAGACATTACACCTGTAAAAAGGGTCAAATGATAACATGTTAGTATATGCTATGTCAAAAGTTGAGTGCAATTGAATGTGGAGCGTAAGTGCTTGTGTGTGTCCTAGTGCATCACCCCAACGGACCAGTGACGTTTGCTTTACTCATAGGAGTTCTTTCTCCTTGATTGGGAGGTTGCCTTCCTTCACCACTTCTTACGGATGAGTTAAGCCCATCAACATCAAGGTTAGTGAAGTCGTAATTCAATAGATCGCTCGGAATAGAGATGTCAGAGAGTCCCTTCAGTGAGCTTTCCATTTGTTGGGAAGGTGAACTCTTTTCGATTGGAGCTATAATGAATTTTGAGGTCTCCCCAGTTTTCGTCTTCTTAATTCTATACGCCAAACTCTTTCTCTTTTTCGGAGAAGGTTGCGACTAGCTTGTATGTGAAGCATTGGATGCCGGCGCCTGTCCAGGATATGTATTTTCATTTTCAATCCTTGGGGTTTCTGTTTCCTTTATTTCCCCTTCCTCGGTGCCTTCTTAGATTCCCTCAGTAAGGGGCACCATGGGATTGACTTATTCTCTCCTTTTATCGACGATTGCCTTTGGGATTGCTCTACTTCTTGGAAGGCTGATTTTGCCACTGTCTTCCAATAGCGCAAATAGTGAGAGAAACTCGTCAGTGACTAGTAGTTAGATTTCTCTATCCTCCATCGAAGTTGCCCGGATAGCCTCAACCGCCCTGGAATATCTAATGCCTTTGGACCAAGAGCGAGCACCTAGAAGAGTTGAAAGAGTTCATGTAATTAGAAAGAATGTTATTTAAGTCCTTAAATTAAGGGCAGAGATGGGAAGAATACTTACGTCCCTTCAACCGCCTTCTCGCGAAGCTGGGAGGACATTCCACATAGAACCACTCTTGGTTGAACAGGGAGAGCTTGTTCCATGCACCCATAAGGACTTGACATCTGGGTAGTAGCTCAAGAAATACGTACGAGGGACTATCGGCTCATCTTTAGAAGTTATAAATATATCGGGTGTCGAAAATTAGCGGATGGAATAGAAAACTCATGAAAAGAAAGAAAGTGTCGTAGATGAACGTGTAGCGGTTAGGATGCAGTTGAGTAGGAGCGATTCCCATATGCTTTAGCACTTCATGAATAAAAAAGTTGAAAGGTGGCACACACTCAGCCCAGCAAATGAACTTATTGAATGTAGTGTACCCGGTTGGTGGAAAATGAGGCCTGTCTTGCCTTGACGAAACCAGGACAACTTCAAAAGGGATCCCGTGAATAGAGCACAATCGATGGAGAGCTGCTTTGCCGATTTTTGAAGCCTCTGAATCGGTTGGATTATTCAGGACAATGGCATCATCCACAGCATCGGGAGCTGGGTCTATAACCTCTAGTAGAAAATTTAGGATATCGGGAAAGAGGTCTGACTACGAGCCAGGTGCCTCTACTGCATCTCTTTGTTGACCGGGCTTATCAGACAGAGTGGCGAAACTCCACCTTCTATCTGATCTAGAAGAAATTACCAGGGAATGCTTTGTATGACTTGATATCTGTGCGAGCTCTACTCAATAGACAATCAACAAATAGAAACAATAATCCGTCTCCTCGAGCTATATGTGAACTAGTGCAATAGATTTGAAATAAATGCAAACAATTTAAGACCAGAAAAATGAAATTAAAACGTCAAAATTCTGAGGATTCGTCTGAAGAGACTGTCATCGTTGACTGTCATGGACAACGTGGAAGGCGATCAACAACAAAAGCTTGAAGGTCGGATGTTAACATTCAACATTATGAGGTTATGTTGTTTGAATATGCTGGGCTAGCTTTGCACTTAACTCGTGTTAGGTGGAATGGGATTTGTTCATTCAAGGTGGACTCCATCAGTTCATGTGTGCTAGTCATAATATTATTAGTCACATTATGCTGGGGAAGTGAAATATGCAGTCAGATGCTTGAATGTCTCAAGTTAAAGTGGTTTATGTATGTCAACACCGATCCCAAGCACTTATGCCAATACCTTCATCCAGCCTATGTGCCGATCCTACCTTCCCTAGAGAAACACGGACCCCTTCTCCTTCCTCTAACACTATACCGAACCCTCTCTCCAAATAATATATACTGATCCCTCTCTCTCTCAACACTATACGGAACCCTTCCTCTCCATCTCTGGGCTAAACCGAGCACTCCCAACACTCAGCGCATGACACTGATCCCTCCCCTTAAACCTAACTACACCGATCCCATCTCCTACCCTTTCAAGACAATAGACATCGATCCCTATACCTATACCAACCCCATTTCCTATGCTTCATATCTGAACCCTCACCGAGCCACAACGCTCAAGCTTATACTGAGATTTCTCCAACCAACATCAATTCGTGACAAAGCCTCTTCATCCACCCTCTCCTCCTCCCTCTGTCTCCCTAATTTTCTCTTCCTCCTCTCTCACGCTTCTCGATGGAAACCCTATGTGCCTATGCGATTCTGAAATTGGGTCAAATTCGAGGAGCATGACCCTTCAATTCAAAGTGAAATAAGGATTCTAATCTATATGGTTGTTTCGAGTTGAATCGGGTAAGCATTGGGATTCGAGATTAAGGATTGATAGGAAGTTGTTATAGGAAGAGAAACTTGTTGTTGTGGTGACTATGGTTCGGGAAAGGAGAAGCTTGGTAGTTTGGAAAGGATGTGAAGCTTAAAGGAAATGGAAGTAAAATGAGAAAAAGATGGGGATACTGAGTTTTATGTGTAAGAGTATTTGGGAATGTGAACCTGTCTCTTCCAAGAGACCTGGTCACAATAATTGAAGGGGTAGGCCATTGAGTACGCCGACCCCAGCCTATGTGGATCCATCCATGGTTCGGCATACCAATGCCGACTTCTCCAAAAAAGAAAATTAATAATAAAATATACAATAATAATAATAAATAATAGTAATAATATAAATTGAATAGTGGAATAAAGATGTATGTTCAAAAGGTAAAAAGGAGAGTGGGATATGCTTAAACGGTGGATGATCATGAGATTGGAAAAGTTCTTATGAAGTCAACCTTTGAAAGGTTAAGCCAGAAAAACCTAAGGGCTGCATATAACTAGACTCGTACATTCAAATGGGACAAGATTTCATCAATGGTAGGTGAAGAACAATGGTAAGCAAATAACGTGAACGAGCTTGCCTCTGGAAACATGTATTTTTCACTAATTCAAAGCACACCATGTTATTCACAGGACCCACTTTAAGGGGGCAAAATGTTACCCGGTGCCTTGGCTAGGCCATACAAAGGGAATGACAGAGGTCATAATTGAATATTGATGGAAGAATGGTCGAGAGACGATATCGATATGATCAGGAGGTGGATTCTAAATAGCTATGTTGTTGTGACGACTCGGATTTTCGCGTTCGAAAATCGACATCCATACTTCACTCGTATTCGAACGCCGCAGATTCAAACGTTCGAATCTGATTCGCCAGAGATTATAACACATTAAGTACGACAACACAACGGAAGAAAATGAATAACATCATTAATATACAATAGAATACGATATTCGATACAATATGAATCCCAACAATATCAGATATAAATATACAACAGCGGAAAGATAAGCATCAATAGAGAAACTCCAAAGAGAACTCTAACATCAAACTGCATCTGCAACTTCATAGCGAAAGCTCCAAAAACTAGATCCACCAACATGCTTTCCAAACGCGAAGCGAGAAACCCCCATCACGTTGTATTAAGCAAGGTTATCCTAAAAGCTGAAGAGTAGCAAATGCGATCGCCAAATCCAAAGGCTTCGAAGGCTATCGAATCTACACCTACTATTTGATTATCTAAAAAACCCAGCTCCAGACTTCCTGTGTGGAAAATTGTGGGCACCTTGAGTTTAGGAAGGGAACAATAAACTCCAGGTCAATCATGGGACTGGTCTTAGCAAAAAACCAGTTTTATCTTTAAAACAAACAAACAAAAGAAGTAAAAGAAACCCACAATGCTTTTTGGAAAATGAAACTACCATAAGGCCTCCCGCCACACACACTATGCAAACGTAGAATTGAAGGAGATTTCTCCTTACGATAGTAAAAAATGCTTGATACGCGAAAACCATTTGATATTATTATTAGTGCATAGTGGAAAACATTTGCAAGTATAATATTAATCTTAGCCAACATAGACATTTCGAACTATGCCTACTATAACTGCCATCTAAATAGTGGGGCGCCACCATAAGTAAATGGAAGGTTATACAACTAAAACCGTACAAGGCGCATATTGGGAGTGAATTTCCAACAAATGGTCAGGCTAAGGAACTTCCTACTGCCACATGGGTACGCCTCTGGAGGGACGACCCAGAGAACCTACCCGGATCTCTGCCACCACAAGGCCGGTTTACTCCCTTTCTGGGAGTAACACCTATAGATATGCCATCCCCGGTCGTAACTAACCTTTATCCGAGCGCTCGACACCAACAACCACAAAGTAATGTATTTGCAGTAACAACATAGGTTAAATATCCGGGCTCCATACCATGATACCACCTCTATCCAGAAGAGGTGGACATACCCTAGGGGAGCGACCCCTGAAAACCTTGCTGCAACATTCCTGTTTCAACCATTTCCGGGTTGTGAGGCTCGACAAAGTCTCGTCCACAAAGCTACGCTTTTCACAGAAGCCATGCTTCGATCAACAAATGATGAGCAGCACTTCGTATGCCACATTACCAAATTGGGAATGTATCACTAGTAACCATCAACTACATAACCTCTGAGCTCATACGTCTCAGAGAAGGGTGTTAAGCTAAGAAAATAAATCTCCACCACCAAATAGAAATGTATTTGATAGAAACCGACTTTACATCTCAAAGTGTAATGTCAGGCATACATCCATACAAGTCTGTTCCGGAATCGAACAGAACTGTAGGCACTTCACAAAGAATCCCTTGTAAATCCGGATAATCCCTAATCATGTCCGGACTTCCCATCACAAAGGGTGATCAAATCTCTATACCGGGGATCAGCCGGTGCATAGACATTCGACGAGTTATCCTTTCACTTATGAAAATATCTAGTCTTCACCACCGGTCTTCAAATGCTATCCATATTGTCGTATCGTTATTCGGAATGAGTTATATGACACAAGGTCCTCTCCCGCCTAAACCGAATAATGAGCGCTCAATTTTAAAAACATATGGATATTGGGATCTCAGTTAAGTCACAACTTATTACCTAAAACCTTTCTTCAAAATGGTTTGACAAATTACCATTTTCAAATCTTTAAACAAAAAGATTCACTTCACAAAGATCACCAATCTTTCACAAAGATTCATTCATAGCCTTTCAAAACAATTCCATTACAAATTGGATTAACTCTTCCAATCTTTAAATCAAAGATTCAATTCATAGATTTCAAAACCATTTCCAAAGATTCATTCATATATTTCAAAACAATTCCAACGTCAAATCTTTTATATAAAAGATACACCATTTAAAATCCTCTCTAATTTCAAAACAAGGTTCAACCACCTTTCACAAAGATTCATTCATAGCTTTCAAAACTATTACAATTCCATTTCAAATTTGAAATCTTTCAACATAAATTGGAAGTCCTTTCTTTATATGAAAGCTATTATTATTTGAAAACAAATAGTTTTCGTTTTGGAAAAATCCGATTATATTTGCACATATTTAAGCCCTTCAAGTATAAAACCTGGGTTAGATTCCAATTTCCAAAATAATATTTTTAAAATGGTTTAAAACCCATATAAACACATTATATAACTTGATCAACCATAATCAAATCTTGAATTCAAATTCAAATCAAACTATTTCAATTTCAAAACTTAATCAAGTTATTCAAAATAATTTTTATCTTCAAAACTATTTTTCAAAACTTTCCATATTTAATTCAATTCCATTTCCAAAACCATTTGCATTCAAAATTCAATCTTAAAACCATTTCAAATCCGTGACTTAACCAATTTCCTCGTGCGATCCATATTTTTGTGTGTATGGTGTAGTCCAGGGGTTTTACACAATAGTGCAACATCATCAATCATCACCGATTAAATCATATCAATATTGATAAGCGGTATAATCTGTAATGCTTATCTTCATTCATAGATTCATAGATAATTAATATAAAGTTATTGTAGATAAATAAATTACATTCATCATAGATAAATCAAAATAAAGCATCATACATTAAGGATATCAAACAATTCACAACATTTAGTAGAATTCAAACATCCATAAGTAAGATCAATTAACATCTGACTAATTTAAATCGGATTAATTACTTATCCAGGTTAATTAACATTAATTAATTTTAAATTATTTAATTAATTAACCTTTAATTCATTAATAAACCTTACAATAATTTTAAATCATTTTAATTAATTAACCTTTAATTAATTAGTAAACCTTATAACATCAATTAATTGATCTTAATTAATAAATCAATTAACCTTTAATTATCAAATAATTACCCTTTAATAATTATCCTTTAATTAATTACCTCGAATTAATTTATTAACCCTTAAATTAATTAATTATCCTCTAAATTGATTATTTTGATCACATTAATTATCCCTTAATTAATTATTCTTTAAATCATTTGATAAATCAGCCTTAATTACTTCCATCAATTAATCTTAATTAATTAATTATCCTTTAATAATAATTATACAAAGTAATTATCCCTTAATTAATTTTTTAGTAATAATCTTTTATTTATTACATTAAGTAATTTTACTTAATTTATATCATTAAGTAATTATCATTTAATTACTTATCATTAACACTTAACCTCCTTAGTTAATACTTAATTAATCTTTAATTAAGTAATTATCGTTGAATTTCAAAAATAACCCATTTATCTCAATTAATCCCTTAATTGCATTCAAGTTTTTTTGATAAATCATTAATACATGGATTAACCAAAGACATTTAAGTTAATCAATAATAATAACAAAAAAACATTTCATTTCCTTAATTAACTACAAAATTTATTTAAAATAAACTTTTACAATTAGGGTTATAAATGGATTTATAAACACTTTAAAAACTAAACTAATTTGAAATGATTTCTTTAAAACTTCACTAATCCCAAAATCAAAAGGATAATCAAGAAAATGTTTAAATTTGTTTTAATTTCAAATTTGGAAAAATTTGTTTTAAAACTAATTTTTATTTAACAACAACCCACAGCCACTTCGGGTCTTCACTGAGTCAAGAAACCAATCCCCCGAGTCCCCCTTCGAGTTACCTATTTTTTTCTTGTTTTAAACTTTGTAAAAATTTAATTGTTAAAAACTGTTGTCACACTCACGCAAACCCAACTAGAACCCCGAGCCAACTACCCCTCTACCCGAGGTACTCCCCGAGTCAACTTCTTCTTCCAAACGTCAAAATCGCCCAGGCACATAAGTGCGTGGTGCACGTGCACCGGAGCTCTGACCCTCTTCGGTCGACCACATTCCCTTCGACAAGTCGACAACATCACCATTGACCAACCCAAACAACAAGATCCTCGAAAACATCCCCGACATCGAATTCGAACATGTTGGCCAAAACTGGAATAAAGCAAACCATTAGAAAAAACTTTGACTCGCTACCACAGTACATCGGAGGTTGAGAAACTCCGACCACATCATTGCCGATGACCCACGAAACTTTTCCTCCCAATGAGATTGCTTCTATTTCGCCAATGGCCACGCAAATACCTTGGTTTCGACATTGATCAAAACAGGCAGTTAAAACCTGATTTGACTTCGAACGATTATCACGATGGATTATAAAATCGTTGAACATTTTTTGATGATTCTTGACTTCCAAACATGCTTCCTCCTCGATCACGAGATTTATCATTACTTCGATCATCGAGAATCATCGAAAATGCATAATCAGTTCATCTCGTAAATTCACATGATTTACTTACTTAGAAATTTTAAAACCTTCATCTAAATTCATTACTGACCAATTTGAATATGATTATGAAATTCAAACACAAATTTATGATGATCGAATTTGGACCTATCCATGATTTTCACTGTGATTTCTATTTTTTAAAATAATTGCATAATATAATTACTTGAAATATTTTTTGAAATTTGATTCCAACAAGCACAAACAAATTTTGTTTAGAGATCAAAACCCAATATCGATTCCTTTGAGTTGCATAAAATTTTCAAACAGATTTTAAAACCTATCATATGTGCACAGAGGCAAGTTTTTGCTTGTTTTCCCAGACATGCATACTTTATACATACATACATACATACATACATACATACATACATACATACATACATATATATATATATATCATAGGTAGGTATTTCCACAACATCATTTAAGTATTAATCGTAACTAAAGCTATCATCATCACAGACATAAAGAATTAAGAAAATCTGGTTCAAAAATAAGTTTGCTCACCTAAAAGTTGAATAACAGAGGCCTGGTTTATGATGTTGAAAAGGTTCTAGGAACTTAAATTGATTCTGAAGCTGATTCACTTGAGTTTGGATTTGGAATTCATGTTGAGTTGAATTCTTGAATGTTTGGTTTCCAGATTAAAAGCTTGATCAGGTTGAACTTCTTCCAGATTTAAAAATTGGAAATGATCTAAGCTTGATTAATTCAGATGATCTTCTCTGCTTCTTGATACATTTTGATTTAAATCTTGTTCTTGTTGCTGTTTAAACTATGTTGAATTGCATGCTACTTTGAGCTGCTTATCTAAAAGTTGATTTTGATGTTGGGATACATTAGATTTTTGAAAATATTGTTTTTGTTTTTGATTTACTTTGAATTTTCATTCTCGGGTTTTGGTTTTGAGATAATCTTGTTTTTAGAAGTGAAGATGAAAGAGTTTTGAACTGAATGATAACCATGTTTCTTATTCAAAACCTTATTACTTATAAATTATTTATTTTAATTTAAGAAAGAGATAATACCACTTGTTAATTGAATTAACACATGTAATTTTGCATGTGATTATTAATGTACACTTGTTAATTCATAAAATCTCAATTTTACAAATGTTCAAATGTATACATTTTTTTTTTTAAACCCATTACTTAATTTAATTTATAAATTTTATTTTAAACCTTATGTTATTATAAATTATATAATGTATTTCCTTATGTACATATAATTTTAAAAGAAAGTATTAAATCATTTTATTCATTTTCAAACTATTTACCTTTAAATAAATATTTATTTATATAAATAAACTAAAATATGTGTGTGTGTATATATATATTAGAATTTATTCTTTAAATAGTTTTTTTAGAAATTTATTATATTAAATTTTAGTCATAACTTCTAAATCAAAATGCCTATTTATAGTTTTATATCCAATTAATATTTCAATACATTTATATTTGAATTTCAAATCCAAATCCCTTTATTTACAATCTTTTGATATATATATATTTATTCAAAATTTTAAATTAATCCACAATTAAATTTGTAATTAAAATATTATTCAAATTATTTATTTCAGAATTTCCAATTAGAAATTCTATTTTAAAATCATATTTATATATATTTATAGTAATAAGCAAACAAATATCTATTTCAATTTGGAAAATACCAAATTAATTCATAATTTAATTCCAAAAATTAAATTAATTTCCAAATTGAATTTGATTTAAAAATGGGAATGTTACAAATTCCCCCCTTAAGAAAATTTCATCCTCGAAATTTGATAGGGAGACAACAAACGATGGATACACAAAGATAGAGAAATAGTTTTCCAGATCAAACTAAATATCTATTCTGTATTTGGCTTACCAAATCAGAATATCAATAATATGAGAACAAACTCATTCAATACTACACGAAATACTCGGGTCACCAGATTTATGAAGATATACAGAGCATTGGTTAGTTCGAAGGATAACTAACCACTAGTAGATTATATCTGGACCCAATAGAATAAATAATGGATACTCAATCCAGGTTGGAATATCCCAAAGTATGCACCAGCTTGCCCCTCTTCGGACTTGGATCCTCACAAGAAATTACAATAGAATTTCAATTTTGGTTTAAATCAAAATCGTTTATTGATACAAATCTTCATATTTTATTCATCAATTCATTTTAAATAGAATTTTAAATTCATTAAAGTTAAGACGGAAAGATTGATAAGAAACTGATGATTTGAATACAAGATAGGAACTTATCTACACGATTTGCAGGCCATCACCACACCAAAACTTCTTTCTAGAGCTTCCACGAAGCAATCAAAGAATTTGAAAGACGAATCAATGGAGATTGAGAAGAATTGTTTCCTTGTTGTTACAGGGTATTGAATATTTGAAGTGGTACTCCCATGTCCCCTATCTCGTCCTCTTCTTGCACTCATACTCACTATCAGTGGATATAAGAGAATTTACCGAGGCATACAGATGGATATCTTAGGGATACTAATTCTAGGGTATACTTCACCATATCTCTAATGATTCACTTAATGTGTTATACTCCAAAAGCTAAAGTTCAACCTTTAGCTCTGATACCAAATGTGATGACCTGGATTTTCACGTTCGAAAATCGACATCCATACTTCACTCGTATTCGAATGCCGCTGATTCAAACGTTCGAATCCGATTCGCCGGAGCTTATAACACATTAAGTACAACAACATAGCGGAAGAAAATGAATAATGCATTTATATACAATTGAATACGATATCCGATACGATATGAATCCCAACAATATCAGAGATAAATATACAACAGCGGAAAGGTAAGCATCAATAGAGAAACTCCAAAGAGAACTCTAACATCAAACTGCATTTGCAACTCCATAGCTAAAGCTCCAAAAACTCCAAAGACTAGATCCACCAACATGCTTTCTAAATGGGAAGCGAGAAACCCCCATCACGTTGTATTAAGCATGGTCAGCCTAAAAGCTGAAGAGTAGCAAATGCGATCGCCAAATCCAAAGGCTTCGAAGGCTATCGAATCTAAACCTACTATTTGATTATCTAAAAATCCGAACTCTAGACTGCCCGTGTGGGAAACTGTGGGCACCTAGAGTTTAGGAAGGGAACAATAAACTCCTGGTCAGTCATGGGACTGATGTGAGCAAACAACACGGTTTTATCTTTAAAACAAACAAACAAAAGAAGTAAAAGAAACCCGCAATGCTTTTTGGAAACTGAAACTACCATAAGGCCTCCCGCCACACACACCATGCAAACGTAGAATTGGAGGAGATTTCTCCTTATGATAGTAAAAAATGCTTGATACGTGAAAACCATTTGATATTATTATTAGTGCATAGTGGAAAACATTTGCAAGTATAATATTAATCTTAGCCAGTATAGACATTTCGAACTATACCTACTATAGCTGCCATCTAAACAGTGGGGGCCACCATTAGTAAATGGTAGGTTATACAACTAAAACCGTACAAGGCGTGTATTGGTGATTGGATTTCTAACAAATGGTTAGGCTAAGGAAATTACTACTGCCACATGGGTACGCCTCTGGAGGGACGACCCCGAGAACCTACCCGGATCTCTACCAGCACAAGGCCGGTTTACTCCCTTTCCGGGAGTAACACCTATAGATATGCCATCCCCGGTCGTAACCAACCTTTATCCGAGCGCTCGACACCAACAACCACAAAGTAATGTATTTGCAATAAAAAATAGGTTAAATATATGGGCTCCATACCATGATACCACCTCTATCCAGAAGAGGTGGACATACCCTAGGGGAGCGACCTCTGAAAACCTTGCCGCAACATTCCTGTTTCGACCATTTTCGGGTTGTGAGGCTCGACGAAGTCTCGTCCACAAAGCTACGCTTTTCACAAAAGCCATGCTTCGATCAACAAATGATCAGCAACACTTCGTATGCCACATTACCAAATTGAGAATGTATCACTAGTAACCATCAACTACATAACCTCTGAGCTCATACGTCTCGGAGAAGGGTGTTAAGCTAAGAGAATAAATCTTCGCCACCAAACAGAAATGTATTTGATAGAAACCAGTTGTACATCTCAAAATATAATGTCAGAAATACATCTATACAAGTCTGTTTCGGGATCGAACAGAACAGAAGGCACCTCACAAAGTAGCCCTTGCAAATCCGGATAATCCCTAATCACGTTCGGACTTCCCATCACAAAGGGTGACCAAACCTCTATACCGGGGATCAGCCGGTGCAGAGACATTCGATGAGTTATCCTTTCACTTTTAGAAATATCCGGTATTCACCACCGGTCTTCAAATGCTGTCCATATCGTCGTATCATTATTCGGAATGGGTTATATGACACAAGGTCCTCTCATTACGCCATAGATGGCCTATTGCAACGAAAATAAAAGATGTTGCTAGCTACAATGTAACAATAGCTATGCTGATTTTTGTCTGTTACAACATTAGCTTCAGGATGTTAGCATAGATATCAACACTATGTTGTAGTAGATATAGACTTGTAAAAATATTATAAAAAATGAGTGCGGGCTGAAAAAAAGGGCTGAAATAATTTTTAATGCGGGAAGCAAAAGCGGCAAAAGTTAGGGTTTCACTCAAACACTTAAACAAAATACGCACTCCGCCGCTCAGCCTCTCAAACTTCTTTAATTCACGTTATTATAAAACGAAACTTCACAATTTCGTGAATATCCAAATATGATTCAAAATCAAATTTCTGAAATAAAAATTCTATTCTTGCCTATCATGAATTCATTGCTTCCAGGCGATTCGAATTCAGGTGACGGTGGATTGGGTTTCGAGTTATGGAATTTGTGCCGAAGGTCGCGGGTTGTGGTGATGGAAGAGTTTGTTTTTCTACGGCGGTTGGTTGAAACAATTGGGTTTTCAATTTGTTCTCTGGTTTGGTTGCGGTTATTGGTGGTTTTGGTGATGGTTCACAATTGCAATTGGCTGCTCTTGGAGGTGGAAGTGGTATAGCGTATGAAATTTTACAGACTAACCCTATACTCGAAGCATTTGGTAGTGCTAAAATGTCAAGAAATTATAATTCAAGCCGATTCGTAAGCCAATATAAACAAATTGCTTGTTCATGTCAAACCTGTGCTGTTTTGTTTTATTTTTTGTTTTTAAGTGATAAGTCATGTTACAGGGAAAGTTTATTGAGATTCATTTTAGCACCGCTGGAAAAATATCTGGTGCTAAAATCCAAACATGTAAGAGGACAATCTTATATAATTCTTTTCTGTTGTCTATTTTTCTTCTTTAAGCTAACCTAAATAGTGGTGTCTTTGTTTTGTATCGGTAACAATGGTTTGCTAAATGTGATGGACAGTTTTACTCGAAAAGGTATGTATGTACTTGCTTTTCAGTGTACAATAATGTCATTTTATATATATTATCATTTTCCATCATGTTGACAGTGGTGATGAAGTGTTTGTTGAAGTCAGTCAGTTTATTTGATGGTGGCAGGAAGGTTATAGTGCAGTGCAATCGTAGCAGCGGGTTGTCTAAGGTGGTGGAGCAGTTCTGATTAGCAGGCAAGTTGTAGCAGGCTGGAGGCTGTATTGAAGTATTGAAGTGCTACTGGTTTGAAGGCTGGAGGCAGGTTGTAGCAGGTTGTGGAGATAGTGGTAGGCTAGAGGCAATATTGAAGGTGAAGTGAGTTTGTGTGTTGCTGAAGTAGAGGTTGTTGAACTGGAAGTTGATGAACTGGAAGGAGAGAGCAAGCAAAGGAGTGATTGTAAAAGACCCAATTCTTCGACTCACGAAAATCGACATTAATACGTCCACTGTACCAACTGCCGAAGAATCGAATGCCGAAAAACCGAACCCTTAGGGTTAAAGAAGAAGAGGTAGAAGAAGAAAGAAAGAATAAGAAACACAAACAATATCAGAATCTCACAATCGCAGCAGAACAACATACAATAGATAAATGAATAATCTTTAAATCAAAAGAACTGTACATTTTATACATTACGTCGTCAGAGTCAATATACAACACAACAATAGACAGTTATATAAACTGTCCTCATAACTGAATACACAGCGGAAAAGATATACTATGTGCTAGTTGATACGTCACACCATCCAGCTTGCCTCCAGATCTCTACAGCAACTCCTGAATTCTAGAATATCCCGATAACCTGACTCTAGGCTGTCCGTGTGGAAATTGATGGGCACTCAGAGTTTAGGAAGGGAACAATAAACTCCAGGTCAGTCGTGGGACTGGTGTGAGAACTTAAAACAGTTTATCTAAAAAAACAAACAAAGAGATATTTTAAAATAGATCCGCAATGCTTTTAGAAAATGTAACTACCATAAGGCCTCCCGCCACACACACAATGAAAACGCAGAATTGGAGAAGATTTCTCCTTATGATAGTCAAACATGCATGATATGCAAAATTTCTTTGATATTATTACTATAAGTGCAAAGTTTAGGAAAACATTTCGAAAGTATAATATAAATCTTAGCCAGCATAGACATTCCGAACTATGCCTACTATAGCTACCATCTAAACAGTGGTGACCACCATAAGTAAATGGAAGGTTCTACAACTAAAACCGTACAGGGTGCGTATTGGAGTTTGGATTTCCAACAAATGGTCAGGCCAAGGAACTTCCCATTGCCACATGGATACGCCTCTTGAAGGACGCCCTGAGAACCTAACCGGATCTTTGCCAACACAAGGCCGGGTTAACTCTGCAAAAGTAGGTAACTACTGACATGAGTATGCCATCCTCCGGTTGTAAACAACCTTTATCCGAGGATCCTCAACCAAAAACAATCACAAAGTCATATATATTTACAATATCCGCATAAGTTAAGTATCTGGGCTCCATACCATGATACCACTTCTATCCAGAAGGAAATGCACATACCCTAAGGGGCGCTACTCCCTATAACCTTGCTGCATCTTTTCTGTTTTGACCATTACCGGGTTGTAAGGTCCGTCGAAGTCTCATCCACAAAGCTACGCTTTTCACAAAAGCTATGCTTTGATCAACAAATGATCCGCAGCACTTCGTATGCCACATTACCAAATTGGGAATGTATCACTAGTAACCATCAACTACATAACCTCTGAGCTCGTATGTCTCAGAGAAGGGTGTTAATCTAAAAGAATAAATTCTCCGCCACCAACAGAAATGTATTCGATAGAAACCAGCTTTACATCTCAAATTGTAACGTCAGACACACATCCATATAAGTCCATTCCGGGATCGAACTGAACCGAAGGCACTTCCAAAAGAAGCACTTGTAATCCGGATATTCACTAATCACGTCCGGACTTCCATCACAAAAGGGTGATAAAATCTCTATATCGGAGATCAGCCGACGCAGAGACATTCGACGGTAATCCTTCCGTTTTCGAAAATTCCGGTCTTCAACACCGGTCTTCAAATGCTATCCATTATGACGTATCACTATTCAGAATGGGATTCATGACCCAAAGGTCCTCTCCCGGCTAAACCGAATAACGAGCGCTTATTTAAAAATAAGCGTAGCATTCAAATTCAAGAAAATCACAACAAATACCCATTTAAAGGTAAATATTGATAGTCGGTTATTTAACTATCAATAGATATGTACAACATCACCAGATTCCAAATAATTTCCTAAATTATTTATTTTCCAAAAATATCTTTACAAGATAAATTTTTCCACACTTCAACCATTTGAAAACAAATTTCAAATCATTTTCCTTACGCGGAAACACTTCCAAATATTTATTCATTTTCACTGGAAATCTGCCGAGTTCAATACTTTAAAATAATTTATAACACTAATTCAAAATATATTGGGAAAACACTTTGAAATAAAACGATTTTTCTTTAAACACTTTACTTAAAATATTAGTTATAAAAATATTATACCAATATTACATATAACTTAAGTCCAAACTAATTTTCAAAATAAAATTAGTAGATAGAGTATAACTATTTAAATAACTATTTTCTAAAAACAATTATTGATTAAACCTTAGAAATAACAATTTCTATATCAACTTTATAAATTTACTTAAAGAATTTAAAAAAACTTAAGAAGTTAATTTCTCCAAAGTATCCTTTTCAAAACCAATTCTAGAATTATATATATATATATATATATATATATATATATATATATATTTCAAAGCAATTTAGAAATTTTATTTGGCTTTCCAGGGAGAATACACTTTCATTTGAAAATGGTTCATTTAAACCAATTAACTAAATCCTTACCGATT
Source organism: Allium cepa (assembly GCA_030765085.1). NCBI lineage: Eukaryota > Viridiplantae > Streptophyta > Magnoliopsida > Asparagales > Amaryllidaceae > Allium > Allium cepa. The sequence continues at coordinate 180,405,109 of CM060946.1, forward strand.
TACTTTAAATTCACGTTCCAAATCCGTAAATTTATTTCCACACTTCAAAAATAAATCGTTGCTCGTTTTTAAACTAATTTCCCTTTCCTTTATAAATTCCATTGTGAATTTAAATTTTCAAATATCTACTGAAATACGATTTTCAAATCGATTTCATATATCCACTTTCAACAACAATTTAATTTTTCAATTGATTTCAAAAACAACCAAATCAAATTCCATATTGATTTCCCAAGAAATTAAACACCAAAATGAATTTCATTCAAATCTCAAATTGAAATCAATTTCTACTAAACCCCAAATCAATTTTCAAATTGATTCCAAATTCTTTTCAAAACACAAATAAATTTCCAAATGGATTTTTAAAAGATTTAAATTCAATCACCAAAAATCAATTCCCAAATGGATTTCAAATTTTATTTCCTTTTAAAAATAAATTCCTTTTAAAGAAAACAAATTCTTTTATTTTTCAAATGCTTTGAAATCATTATTTTGAATAAATTCTTCAACCTTTGAATAATATTACCCGAAATCCATTTATTAAAGCTTTTTCCATATTTTGAAATTTTATTCAATAAGATAAAAAATAAAACTTTATTATTTTAGAATTCCTTCTTTTAAATTTATCCAATTCTCAAAAATAAATTTTAATATAAACTTTCAACCTAAATTTTCAAAAATCAAATTTTTATTTATTTCCTGTATCTAACGATACCAAAATTATATTCAGCTAAATTCTAGCCTTCAACGATTTCAATCATAAAGATAATCACATACAGATTATAAATAATCAACACACAACATTGAAACAAATTCAATTATTTGAGGAATACAGTTGGATCCCTCCAACCTGTTTTCCTGCATCCACAGATGTTTGCACAATACCAATCCCGTTTCAAGACGGAATATCGCGGTACATGGGTTTATATAAAATATTATCCGCTATTATGCGGCGTAATAGGGTCTCATTCGCTATATAATGCGGGAAATCAATTTCAAGTACATATATAATACCAATTCCACTTTAAGGTGGAATATCACGATTATGTGTTTAATAAATAATCTTCGCTTAATATGCGGCGTATAGGGTCTATTTCAATACAACAGATAGCAATTTATCATCCAAGCATACAATCAACACAATCAAGCAATTTTAAATTTAACTATTTAAAATTTTAAATCGAAACAAATTCGATTGAGTGAGAAGTTCTCACCTTGCTTCCAATAGCGGTTTCAGCGTTTTATTCCGAATAAAATTAAACGCGCGTTTAATTTTACCTAAAATTCACACTAGCTCTAATCAATCCCAATCTAGCTCCATTGCATAGTGCTCGTCCATACGAACCCAACACAATTCGTTTCGTCCAAAACGGACCTCGTATGACAAAGTTACGCAGTTTTAAACATTGTATGAATTTAAATAATATAAATTACTATTTTCTTTTATTTTTAACCTTTCATCATCACAGCCGTCGATTTTGCCTTCATCACATCTGGCCATTCGGCCTTTCTTCTCCCTCACGTCCAGTAAAACAACGCACGCTTAAACCCACTGGGCCGCCATTTTCAATCGAATGTTCACGACCAAAATGAACGCCGTGACAATGATCAGAGAACTCCCCCACCTTCGCGTACATGTGAGCCACCCACTGCTGCAATCGTGACAAACTCGGTCAACTATTAGCTTCGAAAAATGTGTTGAAACATGTTGCGTTTGAATGCAAATTGCCGTTGATTCTTTACGAAATTTTCGATCATAACCGTTCAAAACGTAGTGCTCAACGTGCTCTCGATTCTTGCAGTTGAAAGTTTTTGAAATTAGTTTGTGGATTTGGAGAAAAATGAAGGAGAAGGAGGTGATTTTCTGGCCATTGGAGTGAGAAGTGGCGGTTGAAGCTTGAAACCCTAATTGCGTTGCAAAAGTGAAAATTTGATGTCCTTATATAGAAAATTACGCGACACTATTCACCTGAATTTTTCCCAAACTAGAAACGAAGAGTGCCGTTGCGTTTATAATATTTTACCCCCATTCCGAACGCAATGGAATATATACCAGGAGCCAATTTGATCGTATTTGGAAGATAGGTTTTCAAATTGACTAATTTAAATTTAAAATTTACTTAAACCGATTTCAGTGCGTTTTAGCTTGCCCCGGAGAAACCGTAAATCCGATTAACACGAAATTTGAAATCTTACAATAATATAACATTACGGATCCAATGAAAATGGTTTCGTCGAAATATGAGACTGTTTGAAAAATGACTATTTTTACTCGTCAATAAAATATTAAAATATTCAATTCCCACAAATTAACTTTTAATTCAATTTTAAATGTTCTATAACATCATTCTAACTCCAATATGATTTAATAAAACTTTATAAATCATTTTCATTCACATTAAACCCAATTTCCAATTATTTCTGTAATTTTAAATATTAAATTATCGATTTAATTATCCAATTAAATCTAGATATTCGAAATAAAATTTATTCGACTTACAAATTTTACTTGTTAATATTTAAAATAAATTAAATATATGAATTTCAAATGACAGAAATTCTGGGTCGTTACAGTGATGAAGTTGCAGAAGTGGTGGTTTGCAAGTGTGGTTGCAGTGGTTGACAATGAAAGTAGTGGATGAATCGGAGCAGAGGTTGTTTAGAGTTTTGATTGCAATTGTGGATGTTGTGGTGGAGTAAGAAGATGATGTGTAGTTGAATGCAATTGTATGGCAGATGAAGGCAGGTTGGTGAAGTGTTTGGTGATGGTAATGCTTGGTTGATGGCAGTAATGGTTTGCAATATGAAGTGGGTGGTTTGGTGAGGCAGCGAGTTGTAGGAGGAAAGTTGAGATGTTTTATTGATGATGGAGTATGCAGGGTAATGTACACGGTTTGTGTGCAGGGTAATGTGGTTGTGTTTTGTTTTGAGGTGTACACAGTTTGTATGCAGGGTAATGTGTCTGTGTTTTGTTTTGAGGTGTACATTGTTTGTATGCAGTGCAAAGATGAAATGTATGCGGAATGTATGCAAAAAAGATGAATATATGCAATAGAACAACGAATGTAAATGTACAAACTGAAATGTAATAGTGAATGGAAATGTAATGGTGAATATATGTAATATAAGAGAATGAGAATGTAAATTGGATTTAGAAAATATATGTAATAGAAGAGAATGAATTGTTAATGAATATGGTAATAAACTGGCAAAGTGTTGCCATTGGATGGTAAAAGTGTTACCATAAATTAATGAATATGGACCGCACAACTGGGTTCTGTAAAGGTGGGCCCCACAATGTGGGTCCACATGTTGGGGCCCAGATTGTGGGGACCACTTTTTAGTAAATTTGGTACCTGTGGCAACAACAGAACCGATGTTGCCCTAGGGCCGCAAAGATGTTGCCTTTGACTCTACGACAACGCGGCAAAATGCATCATCGAGAAAGTGTTGCCTTTGCCCTTTTTTAGCCTACAACAACATTTTTTGGCACTTCCTGCATCACTTTTTGGTGTTCCAGTATGCAATCTATGGCGTAGTGTCTCCCAGCTAAACTGAATAATGAGCGCTCAATTTTAAAAACATATGAATATTGGGATCTCAGTTAAGTCACAACTTAATACCCAAAACCTTCCTTCAAATGGTTTAACAAATTACCATTTTCAAATCTTTAAACAAAAAGATTCACTTCACAAAGATCATAAATCTTTCACAAAGATTCATTCATAGCCTTTAAAAACAATTCCATTTCAAATTGGATTAACTCTTCCAATCTTTAAATCAAAGATTCAATTCACAGCTTTCAAAACCATTTCCAAAGATTCATTCATAACTTTCAAAATAATTCCCATTTCAAATCTTTTATATAAAAGATACACCATTTAAAATCCTCTTCAATTTCAAAACAAGGTCCAACCACCTTTCACAAAGATTCATTCATAGCTTTCAAAACTATTACAATTCCAATTTGAAATCTTTCAACACAAATTGGAAGTCCTTTCTTTATATGGAAGCTATTATTATTTGAAGACAAATAGTTTTCGTTTCGGAAAAATCCGATTACATTTTCACAAATTAAAGCCCTTCAAGTTTAAAATCCGGGTTAATTTCAAATTTCCAAAATAATTTTTTTTAAATGGTTCAAAACCCAAATAAATACATTATATAACTTGTTCAACCATAATTCAAATCTTGAATTCAAATTCAAATCAAACTATTTCAAATTCAAACCTTAATCAAGTTATTCAAAATAACTTTTATCTTCAAAACTCCTTTTCAAAACTTTCCATATTCAATTCAATTCCATTTCCAAAACCATTGGGATTCAAAATTCAATCCTAAAAACATTTCAAAATCTATAACTTAACCAATTTCCTCGTGCAATCCATATTTTTTGTGTATGGTGTTGTCCAAGGGTTTTACACAATAGTACAACATCATCAATCATCATAGATTTAATCATATCAATATCGATAAGTGGTATAATCTATAATGCTTACCTTCATTCACAGATAAATAATATAAATTTATCGCAGATAAATAAATTACATTCATCATAGATGAATCAAAACAGAGCATCATGCATCAGAGATATCAAACAATTCACAACATTTAATAGAATTCAAACATCCATAAGTAAGATCAATTAACATCTGATTAATTTAAATCAGATTAATTACTTATCCAGGTTAATTAACATTAATTAATTTTAAATTATTTTAATTAATTAACCTTTAATTAATTAATAAACCTTATAATAATTTTTAATCATTTTAATTAATTAACCTTCAATTAATTAATAAACCATATAACATCAATTAATTAATCTTAATTAATAAATCAATTAACCTTTAATTATAAAATAATTACCCTTTAATAATTATCCTTTAATTAATTACCTTGAATTAATTTATTAACCCTTAAATTAATTAATTATCCTTTAAATTAATTATTTTAATCACATTAATTATCCCTTAATTAAATATTCTTTAAATCATTTGATAAATCAACCTTAAATACTTTCGTTAATTAATCTTAATTAATTAATTATCCTTTAATAATAATTATACAAAGTAATTATCCCTTAATTAATTTTTTAGTAATAATCTTTTATTTATTACATTAAGCAGTTTTACTTAATTTAACTCATTAAGTAATTATCATTTAATTACTTGTCATTAATACTTAACCTCCTTAGTTAATACTTAATTAACCTTTAATTAAGTAATTATCATTGAATTTCAAAAATAACCCATTTATCTCAATTAATCCCTTAATTACATTCAAGTTTATTTAATAAATCATTAATACATGGATTAACTAAAGACATTTAAGTTAATCAATAAAAATATGATTTATAAATGAAGTAATTTCAATAATGGGTTCCAGGCGATTACTGACTAGTGCGTCTTCTCCTTCATCTCCGTGAATCCCTCTCCGTTCCCCCACCCCTCTCATGTCCTCTTCTACTCCTTTAACACAACGTATCCCCCCCTCTTCTACACGTTCAGGTAGACGTTTTCGACACATTGTTGCTGATGAAGTCGTTCTCCCTGACCTTCACTCGCCCCGAGATTTCCCCCCCTTGGTGTTTGCAATCGGTCTCCCTTAGTGCTTTTTGACCGCCCTGTCTCGAATGAAACACCAGCTGATGTTTCATGTCCACTTGCTGCGACTACGACATCGTCCATTTCTGGCTCGTCTCCATTGTCCAGATTCAGTGTGCATTTCGAAGTTAAGTCCGGTTGCATATTGGATGATCATGTAATGGGTACTTTTGTATGTGACCGTGAATTTGGTGGTATGGTAAGTGATGACATCGCCATGGTCAAGCTTGTTGAGCCAGTTTGTAGCACGTCAACTGTATGTTTAAATGCAACAATGGGATCTGGAACTAACATCAGCGCAAATAGTTTGGCATCCCCGTTGTGTGATGCTAATCCTGACCTGCCATCTGTTTTGGTATGTCCTGGGCCTCCCCCTGCCTGTCCCTATGGTGTTTCAGCTAGTGTCTCCTTACGAAATTGTGCCAATGAAATTGTAGTTCCAGTGACCAACGATCTTAATCCTGGCGATATCTTGCACGTAGTTTCTTCTCCCTCTAATGCACAATGCCCCAATGCTCTGGACACTACTGCTGTTGTTGAGTGTCGCCCTGCTACTCCTTGCCCGCCTGTTCCCAAAACATGGTCTTCTCTATTTACGTCCATGCCCCGCAATGCGGGTGTTTATGAACTAGTTGAGTTCGACATCGTTGAGGAAAACGGAGTGATGATCCCTCCCCCTTGTGTTTTGCAAGCCGGATTGGACTTTTGTTCGGGTTACGTAGTTGGATTCTTTTTGGACCCTAAACATCGTCTTCATGATGTGGCTGCTGTTTGTCGTAGGGCCTGGAGACTTCAGGGTGGGCTTAAAGTTAAGTTGGTTGACTCCTTGTACTACCTATTGTTCTCCTCCTCTGAGGAATGTTGTCGTGTTCTAGAGTCCGAGCCTTCCTTCTTTGATGGACAGCCATTTATTATTACCCCCTGGTCACCAACGGTAGCTAGTGTACGTGAGCAAGTTTTTTCTATCCCTGTTTGGGTTTATTTCTCCCAAATTCCATCTGCTTTACAACCGTTGCTTGGCTTGAATTGGCTTGCATGCAATATAGGTAAATTGAAATGTTTTGACTCGAATACTGTTGCGCGTGATAAGCTAGTATATGCTAAGGCCTTGATTGAGATTTCTCTCCATAAGCCTCTTCCTACCTCTATTCCTGTCCAGTTAGCTGTTGGTCATGTGGTGGATGTTCGTGTTCGTTATGGATGGGTCCCTGACATTTGTACCTCCTGTCATTCTTTTGGACATATTGCCTATGCCTACGTGCGATCTGATGTTCCTGCTGCTGCTCCTAAGATCCCACTGCCTCGGCCTCCGCTAAGAAAATGGGTTCCCAAAGCCTCTCTGGTTGCATCTGACACTGGTCCTTCCCTTACCTTAGTGCGTCCTGCTTCCCCAGATCCTACTGATGTTCCCTCATCTGACCCTTGTTCACCACATTCTTCTGCCCGGCCTTCTTCCATTGTCCCTGGTGACAGTTCTGTGGTTGCCCTTGATGTTCCGGTTATTCCCCTGCCTCCTTTGTCTGTTGATTGGATAGAGGCTGAGCAATGTTGGGTTGATCGCCGTTCTGCTATGCGTTTCAACTCGGTGGATAATTCTTATTTTAGATTTGTGTCCGAAAATCTTTTGGACTTTCGACGTCTTTACTATAAAACGTCTGGTGATTCTTTGGTTCTTGATATGGATGGTTCGTATGCTGAGTTTAATTCCGACATGCTAGCTGATACTACCTGGAATCGATCTTTTATTGACTCTTATGATGCTGTGAATTATGATCCTTCGCTTGCAATGCAATTTCGGCCCTTCTTTGGTCTTCTTGGGAATGTTTTTTCCTAGGTGGGTGTTGATGCTGGACTCCATGGGTCTGGTTCTCCGGATTCTTCAGGGATTGTTGTGGGGTTTAGTGATTCTTCCTCTAAGGAGGAGAACTAGTCTTGTTATTATTATCTAGTAGCTATGACTTGTCGGTCATACTCCTGTGCTGTAGTTTTTATTGCTTTCTATCATAGTAGCTAAGGTGCCTCTACCTTACTCCTGTACTTCAATCTTTATTACGTTCGTAATAAAAGTGGTCGGTCCACCAAAAAACCGTCAGCCTTGCCAAAAAAAATAAAATAATAATAACAAAAAACATTTCATTTCCTTAATTAACTATAAAATTTATTTAAAATAAACTTCTACAATTAAGGTTATAAATGGATATAAAAACATTTTAAAAACTAAATAATTTGAAATGATTTCTTTAAAACTTCACTAATCCCAAAATCAAAAGGATAATCAAGGTAGTATTTAAATTTGTTTTAATTTTAAATTCGGAAAAATTTGTTTTAAAACTGAAACTGTTTTAACAACAATCCAAAGCCACTCGGGTCTTCACCCGAGTCAAGAAACCAATCCCCCGAGTCCTCCTTCGAGTTACCTTTTTTTCTTTTGTTTTAAACTTCTTAATTGTTAAAAACTGTTGTCACACTCACACGAACCCAACTGGAACCCCGAGCCAACTAACCCTCTACCCGAGATACTCCTCGAGTCAACTTCTTCTTCCAAACGTCAAAACCACCCTGGCACACAAGTGCACGGTGCATGCGCACCGAAGCTTCGACCCTCTTCGGTCGACCATGATCCCTTCGACAAGTCGATAACATCACCATTGACCAACCCAAACAACCAAATCCACGAAAACATCCCCGACATCGAATTCGAACATGTTGGCCAAGACTGGAACAAAGCAAACCATCAAAAAAAAACTTTGACTCACCGCCATAGTTCATCGGAGGTTACGAAACTCTGACCACATCATTGCCGATGATCCATGAAACTTTTCCTCCTAGTGCGATTGCTTCTAGTTCGCCAATGGCCACGCAAATACCTTGGTTTCGACATTGATCAAAACAGGCAGTTAAACCCTAATTTGACTTCGAACGATCATCACGATGGATTATAAAATCGTTGAACCTTTTTTTCACGACCCGTCTTCCACTACCCAAAAAGACGCATCATGAATTAAGAAAGAAAGGGATAGAAGAAGAAAAGAAAGAAGAGAAAGAAGAAACAACATAAGAATCTCAACAGCGGAACGAATAAATTATATTAATAACATAAATATTACATAGTTTACAACAAATATCAGAGTTACACAGACATACATCATATACTAGACAGTTATAAACATCTGTCTAGTTATTACAATTCAATACAATCCACAGACAACGCAGAACACACAGCGGAACACTAATATCTAACGTAGAAGCCTCCTGCTCCTTTGCTCCTCCATTATTCGTCAAAGCTAACCTGAATCCCTTGGCTGCTCGTAAAAATTTGAGTACCCAAGAGTTTAAGAAAACAAAGATAAACTCCAGGTCAGACATGGGTCTGGTGTGAGTAACAGGTAAAAGTTGCTAAACTTTTAAAAACCTTTTGAAAAGAAAGGTATTACGTAAGACTTCCCACACATAAACATGGAAAAGTTTTTGCCTTACGCTAACCAAAACATTTGATAGGAAATCCGATGATATTATAATAGTGTCTAGGGTTTTCAAATAAATAAGAAATAGCCGAAATTGTTACATTATTAAATTCCAGCTACTAGCCACAAAAGTTGGTAATACAATCAAAACCGTTGGCACTTATTGGATTGTGGATTCCATACAATGGCCGGGCTACTGGGGTACCGCCCGTCACAGTACGTGGCCTAGATCACCGTACCGAGGAGTACTCCCACTCCCCTGCAACACAAGGCCGGAACCATTCCTTACTAAACAGTTCCGAACAAGACAACCCCGCAGTTGTTTGCAACCAACTGCCCACACAGCCGTATATAAAGGGACCTCTAGACAGGGATCAATCTCGCTCTCCAATGGGAGCTACCCACGAAGACTTGCTGCACCTCCCCTGTTTTAGCCATTCCCGGTTGATGAGGCTTGAGGCTACGATTACCTTTATAGGACATATCACTTAGAATGCTCATCGTCCACCTGACGATGTTCTGAAAGCATTCAATCCATACAAGTTCATTCCGGGTTCGAACGAAACCGAAGGCATTATCTCGTTACACTCATTTTGGAATCACCCTCAGAGTTAACGACGATAACCCTTGCACTCTTAATCACCATCTCGAATCTATAAGAACTAGTTCCGTCAAACTCATTACGGAATCACCTACAGAGTTATACTGACGTATAGCCCTTACACCTCGAGTCTTCACAAAGCTCCATTTGGATTCACGACCTAACGTTATTTGGAATCGATGTGGTTTTCGGATATCCAAATATGGAAACCCGATCCCGGTCTCATTGAATCCAAAGCGTGTCTTTTAGGGCCAAGTTGTTTTAAAGTTTAAAACAATTCAATTCAACATTATCTATATACACACAGATTAGATAATTCTTAACATCATAATAGATAATCTATATTATCATCACATCAGATAATCTATATTATCAACTCAAATAGATAAATCATATTATCAACTCAATGCAACCATAGCATCCAAATCACACAACAACTTTTATCTCATAACTGAGATCTCAACCATTCAGGGTAATATCAATCATCATTCATAAGCAAAGAGTTATTAAATCACCACTCTATAATTAATTTAAAATGAATTAAATTAATTACTTCTTCCTTAATTAATTTAAAATAAATTAAATTAATTACTTATCCATATAAATCTCGCTTACACATTCCTTAGTTAATTATAAATCAATCAATTAATTATTCTCAACAAATTACCCTAATTAATCATCTTGATTAATTATTCTTTAATCACATTCAAGTAATTAACCTCTAACTAATTCACAACTTAATTATCCAAACCAATCCCTGTAATTAACCTGTAATTACTTCATCAATTAATTAATCAAAATAATTACATTAATCCTTAATTAATTACATTAATTAATTCTTTATTGATTAATTGTTCTTAATTAATCAATCCTTAATTACATCATTAATTATTTTATTTAAAATTATACTATTTAAATTAATTATCAATTATCCATATTGATTAATCACTCTTGATTAATCACATTAAGTAATTAACTTAAATTAATTACATCTCTTAACCATTTCCAAATAACCCAATTATCTAAACCTAAATTAATTACACTAAGTAATTAATTAATAATCACTTACTTAAGTAATTATTCAACATACAAATTGCATATTAATTACAAAGTAATTAAATTCCAAAACTCCTTCAATTAAATTACATCTAGAAATTTATTCCCTTAATTACTTCACTAAGTAATTTTCCATTTATTTTACATTTGTAATTATTTCTCAATCAATCAATGATTAATTTAAATTTATTAAACTTAATTAGTTAACTTAATTAATCAACAACTTAATTAATTACAATAAGTAATTAATTTTCTTAATTACTTTCATTATGCAATTATACTTAAATAATTCTCAAATGTTTATCATTAAATTAATTAATACAATTAATCATTAAAATTAATTATATTAATTAATTTATAAAATAATATTAAGTTAATGACCTCCATTAACCCATAACAAATCCTTAAATATTTTCTAAATTAATTAACTGAATTAATCAATATTAATTCTTAATTTATTTAAAGAAACTCATTAATTAATTTCTAATTTTAAAATTAATCAAGTGATAATTAAACTTAATTAATTATTAATTACTTGATTAATTAATTCAATCCATTAATTAAATTAAATTAATCAAAAATAAAATAAATTTCTAAATCATACTTTAATCAAATTTAATTAACTTACTTAAATCTTTTAATTAATTAAATAAACCCTTATTTATTTAATTAATTAACCCAATTATTAATTGATTAAATAAATTGATTAAAATCTTAATTACCTTGATCAGATAATTAAGTTTAAAACAATAAAAATCATTAATCTCATTAATGATTAAATTATCATTATTAAGGTAATTTAAAAACAAGTTTGCTTTTAATTTTTTTATAAATTCCATTATAAATTAAAATTAAAATTAAATTAAATTTGAACTTAAACAAGATTTTAAGTATTTAAAACTCTTCATTTTACAGAATCACTTATCCTTTTAAGTAGTTTTAAAAGAATAGTTTAACTTTAGCCTATATTCAAATAAATTTAAAATATCTTAAATATTTCAAATGACATTGAAACATTTTAATTCAAATCTTATTTTTTTATTTACAACCCAAAATTTTAAACCATGCTTTCATATTTAAATACACAAATTAAAATTCTGTTTAAAAATCTTCATTTCATAAGTTGTAAATTCTAAAATATCTAACTAAATTTTAACATTTGAATTTATAACTTATTTCCTTCTTGAAAACCTCAGATTCAAATTCAAATTTGAATTCAAGCATTTAATCTAGAATTTACTTAAATTTAAATCTTGTTTTAAAATCCTTTTTCCAGATTTTAAAACTTATTTTAAATTCTGTAAACAGGTTTCAGCTGTAACACTCCATTAATAAAATTTATTTATTTTGAAACAATATTTAAATTTCATTTTGAATTTATATTTAAACTTGATTCAATTCCAGTTTAAATCTTACTTTGCTTACCTTAAATTAAATTTTGTTTAAATTTTTACAAAAACCTAAAACTGTCTCAGGATACAGAAAAACAAGATACTTTAACCAAAACTACCCGAGGCCAACTAATTTTACTTCGAGTCATTTCATACATTACTTTCGGCAAAAACTGGAATTACCCGAGACATACTCGAGCATACAACACCACTGCTAAAACCTGGAAACCCCTGTGTTGACCCAAACCAAAACCTGTCAACAACATGTTCACCTCCCTCCGACCATCGTTCGGGCTACAATTCCGGCTGGTACCTCCTCTTAATCCCAGCAACCAATTCCCAGAGTTGCAAAACACTTGATCAATCCTAGTGGCTATATGATCGAATTCTTACTTTACATTAAAAACTTAGGGCTACAGACAATTCCTCACTCCTCTTGCTAATCCAGAGATTAAATCATCAGGTTGATAATTTAAATAAAGTTCCAGATTACTCATCTTTACCCATATGAAACAACAAACTCTCAAAATCCTATAATCAACAGCATTTTCCCAAATTCACCCTTTTCCATATCAAGGTGAACTACCCTTAAAACTTAAACTATAAATTGTATACTCTGATTTAAAAATCTTGTTTCATTGAATGGTTTAAGATCACCATCTAAATTTAATAAATTAAGGAATTTTATGTTTTAAAACAATATCAGGATTTACTAAACCCTTTTTGATTTCCAGAGAAGATTTTTAATTAAGTTTGCCTTATTTAATTTTCATGCTCAGATTTATGGTTACTAAACAAAGTTTGTTTGTAATCCATTTTCTCAATAATGATTAAGACATAAGACAACTAAAGTTTGAATTTAAGGGCTTAAGACAGGTACATCAGCCATTACTAAAACTAACCAAAGCAAACATACTTATACAAGTATAAAGAAATTTCCAGAAAATCATATACAACAATTTGCTGCAAATTTATCATGCATATCAATTTATTCTAAAGATAATATCATGCAACCAAATTTTGTTAAAGAAAATTTAGGAGTTACCCACCAGAAACTTGAAGAACAGAGCCTACTTTTGATATCATTCATGAATGCAGGCTTGAAATTTTAAAACTCTGACCCATTTTATATGCATGCAGGCCATGATAAAAATGCAGAAATTCATTTTGATTTGCTCAAATTTGCAGTGATCTACTGGTACAACTGCAGACTCCAATATGAATTTGCAGATTGATTTTGCAGGAATTGATTTCCAGGTAGAAAGGAAATGTAGTTTGCATTTGTAACTTCAACCAAAAATTTGATGCATGCAGGTCATGATGAAAATGCAGGATTTGATAAAGATGCAGAAATTCCTTTTTGAAATGGATTTGCAGATATGTTTTGCAAACATGATTTTCCAGAGAAAATGTAGTTAGTTCCCAGGTTGTAAAAATGTAGGTTGCATAATGATATTCTTGTTACATGTTTTAGTTTTTAAGAGGAGTTACGGATTTCAAAGTTTGCAATGCAGGTTTTGATTTGGGAAGATTTCAGATTTTAATTGAAGTTTTCTTTTGATTTCTTTATCTTTGTTCTGAAAAGGAGAATGAGGGGAAATGAATTTTTTTTTAAAAGAGGGCTGAAAATATTTTAACAAAAATAAAGAAAAGAATAAAAACAAATGACACTTGTCATTGTGCTTGATTCACCATTTATCACATGTAGTTTGATTTGTTAATTTGATTACACTTGTTTTGCTTAATTAAGTTATATTTTTAAATGTTTAAAAAAAGTTTTCTTAAATTTGTTATGTTTATGAATATATATAAATTTCTCATTTTAAAAGTAAATGTATATAAAACAATTTATAAACTAAAACTTATACAAATATTTTAAAGACTTAAGTAATTTGAATTTCAAAACTTCAAATCAATTAAACTTTTGAAATTAAATTTAAAATCTATTTATTTAATTTAAAAATGAAGACTTTATTTCCTTATTTTAATCCTTCTTTATATTTAAGAAAAATAGAATATTTATTAATATAGTTTAAAATAACAATTTACAATTTTATATGATTTATAAAGAAATTATAAATCACTTTTATATTTAAATGAATTTAAATCATATGTTATATTTAGACTTATATAAAATATACTTAATTCATATTTAATCAAATAATATTTTGAAAAGAAATAAAAATCAATTTTTACTTAAATTTAAAACAAAAATTAAACTAAGACAAATTTTAAACAATATAACATTTATTATAAATATTATCAAACCATAAAGTTATTAATTTAAATAGATTTTTTAAAAAACTTAATATTAATTTAAACATAATTTCCTAATTACTCAATATATTATTAGAATTTAAAAACAAAACTTCATTTATTTATTATATTCCAAAACAAAGATAAATTATAATATATATACAAATATATATATACATTATAATTTAAAACATTTGTTTTAGCTTTTAAAAGATAAAATCACAAATTAAATATTATTTATTCAGATTATTAAACCAAAACATATTTTATTAATCAATATTGTCAATATCAATTTAATTTTGTATAAAGATTATTAAATTGATATTGTCAAAAATTCCGGGATATCACATTCGTTCCCCCTTAAAAGAATTTCGTCCCCGAAATTTAAAACAAAGGCAATTTAATAACCTATTTTAGATTTTAATTTTAAAACCAAGCATATATCTAACATATGCTAATATCCATAGCAATCAATTTATCCAATCAAACAAAATTAACTATCCAGACAAAATTCTGGATAGAGTTTCCTCGAGTTTCCCAAGTAAACATCGGATACTCGCTCTATAAAACCCAAACAATCAACATTACTAAGCTACAGAACTCCTACCCATCTAGATCTATAACTAAACAAGACATCAGACTATAGACAAGTCTGACTCAACAACCAAATCTCTCAGAACAACAGATTCCAAAACCAGTAATAAATATACACGTAGTGAAACACAACGAATTCCAGTTGTCCCAAACTGGCAATTCAATCCAGAAAATCAAACACTTATCCAAAACAGAACACAAAAGAAATCCAAAATATCTCAGAGCTAGCTTACCCAACCTTACCAAAATTTATAGCTCCTAAAACTGGGAAACTTATCCAAAACCAGATATTCGACTTCAGATTCACTAAACTCTTCAGACAATCTCGACTGCCCACTTCTTACCTGATCAGCTAAATCCTTGCTGATGTCTCTAGAAACAAAGTAGACCAATCCCAATCCATCAGAATGATCTTCCTCGATCAATCAAGATCAAGAACAACTCCACTCATTATCATCAGAAGAAAACAAACCTCTCCTGTCCGAAAAAGAAAAATAGATTCACTTCCAAACTGCTTCCGCTGCGCAACTCTGATTTGGAGTAGAAAAGAATGCTGTCGAAGAACACAAGCACAACTGGATAGCAAAACCAAGAAGATCTATAATAACCAAGAGAAAACTCAGAAGTTCCTCAAATCCTGAGTTGCTTCAACAAACTCCATCTCAAGAAACCAACCTTCAACTAGTTGAACCACCAGTACCACTGAATCTCTAGATGAAGACAAACTCTGGCTTATTTGAAAATATTCAGAACAATCTCCAACAACCCAAGGGAACACTGAACTATCGCAAGTTGCTTTTGCGATCAACTCAATCTAATTCCAAAGAAAACTGTTCTCCCTAAACCAATCAGAACAGCTTATGCTGGTCTTGCCAACCCATCGAAGAAAAGGATTCTACTCCTCTGCTTCTGAATTCCATCTCCAGAAAAACTGCTAAGCCAAAAGATCTCTTTTCCAACACCGAGAACACTCCAAACTGCACTGGTGCCACAGATGCCAAAGATTTCCTTAACCAAAAGCTCTTCGAGAAACTCGGACTTCAAACCACACAGAAACATCCTACTGAATCCAGCCACAACACCAAAGCAGACCTGCTTCCCTAAACTTGTTCCAAAGAAATCATCTTCGGAAATATCCATAGTCACTGCATCTCATCACGCAGCTACTATTCCTTGAGGTATCAAGATATCATCACTCGCTTCTGCTCAGCAAACAGATCAAAACTCTACTCATCCAACTTCAAAGATGAACTCCGAACCTTAACAGGTTACCTTCAGAGATCAATGAAGTCCTTACACCACTTCAAAACTTACTCGAGACGGTATTAGGTCTACAGTCTCGACAAATACACTTCCAACCAAACATACAAACTCCAACCAATCGGTAGTCGCGTTACACACACTACTACCTCAATCTATCTTTATAACTTATATTGGAAAACCCCAAACAGGTAACCCAACAGATAGGTAGAAATAAATAAATATATATAAATATAATAAAAATTACAAATACGCTCTCTCAAGAAAGACACCACTCCAGAGCCTAGGTATTCACTCAACATAATGCTCTGATACCAACTGTCACGACCCGTCTTCCACTACCCAGAAAGACGCATCAAGAATTAAGAAAGAAAGGGATAGAAGAAGAAAAGAAAGAAGAGAAAGAAGAAACAACATAAGAATCTCAACAGTGGAACGAATAAATTATATTAATAACATAAATATTACATAGTTTACAACAAATATCAGAGTTACAAAGACATACATCATATACTAGACAGTTGTAAACATCTGTCTAGTTATTACAATTAAATACAATCCACAGACAACACAGAACACACAGCGGAATACTAATATCTAACGCAGAAGCCTCCTGCTCCATTGCTCCTCCATTATTCGTCAAAGCTAACCTGAATCCCTTAGCTACTCGTAAAAATTTGAGTACCCAAGAGTTTAAGAAAACAAAGATAAACTCCGGGTCAGACATGGGTCTGGTGTGAGTAACAGGTTAAAGTTGCTTAACTTTTAAAAACCTTTTGAAAAGAAAGGTATCACGTAAGACTTCCCACACATAAACATGGAAAAGTTTTTACCTTACGCTAAGCAAAACATTTGATAGGAAATCCGATGATATTATAATAGTGTCTAGGGTTTTCAAATAAATAAGAAATAGCCGAAATTGTTACATTATTAAATTCCAGCTACTAGCCACAAAAGTGGGTAATACAATCAAAACCGTTGGCACTTATTGGATTGTGGATTCCATACAATGGCAAGGCTACTGGGGTACCGCCCATCACAGTACGTGGCCTAGATCACCGTACCGAGGAGTACTCCCACTTCCCTGTAACACAAGGCCGGAACCATTCCTTACTGAACAGTTCCAAACAAGACAACCCCGCAGTTGTTTGCAACCAACTGCCCACACAGCCGAATATAAAGGGACCTCTAGACAGGGATCAATCTCCCTCTCCAGTGGGAGCTACCCACGAAGCCTTGCTGCACCTCCCCTGTTTTAGCTATTCCCGGTTGATGAGGCTTGAGGCTACGATTACCTTTATAGGACATATCACTTAGAATGCTCATCGTCCACCTGACGATGTTCTGAAAGCATTCAATCCATACAAGTTCGTTCTGGGTTCGAACGAAACCGAAGGCATTATCTCGTTACACTCATTTTGGAATCACCCTCAGAGTTAACGATGATAACCCTTGCACTTTGAATCACCATCTCGAATCTATAAGAACTAGTTCCGTCAAACTCATTACGGAATCACTCACAGAGTTATACTGACGTATAGCCCTTGCACCTCGAGTCTTCACAAAGCTCTATTTGGATTCACGACCTAACGTTATTTGGAATCGATGTGGTTTTCGGATATCCAAATATGGAAACCCGATCCCGGTCTCATCGAATCCAAAGCGTGTCTTTTAGGGCCAAGTTGTTTTAAAGTTTAAAACAATTCAATTCAACATTATCTATATACACACAGATTAGATAATTCTTAACATCATAATAGATAATCAATATTATCATCACATCAGATAATCTATATTATCAACTCAAACAGATAAATCATATTATCAACTCAATGCAACCATAACATCCAAATCACACAACAACATTTATCTCATAACTGAGATCTCAACCATTCAGGGTAATACCAATCATCATTCATAAGCAAAGAGTTATTAAATCACCACTCTATAATTAATTTAAAATGAATTAAATTAATTACTTCTTCCTTAATTAATTTAAAATAAATTAAATTAATTACTTATCTATATAAATCTCGCTTACACATTCCTTAATTAATTATAAATCAATCAATTAATTATTCTCAACAAATTACCCTAATTAATCATCTTGATTAATTATTCTTTAATTACATTCAAGTAATTAACCTCTAACTAATTCACAACTTAATTATCCAAACCAATCCCTGTAATTAACCTGTAATTACTTCATCAATTAATTAATCATAATTAATTACATTAATCCTTAATTAATTACATTAATTAATTCTTTATTGATTAATTGTTCTTAATTAATCAATCCTTAATTACATCATTAAGTATTTTATTTAAAATTATACTATTTAAATTAATTATCAATTATCCATATTGATTAATCACTCTTGATTAATCACATTAAGTAATTAACTTAAATTAATTACATCTCTTAACCATTTCCAAATAACCCAATTATCTAAACCTAAATTGATTACACAAAGTAATTAATTAATAATCACTTACTTAAGTAATTATTCAACATACAAATTACATATTAATTACAAAGTAATTAAATTCCAAAACTCCTTCAATTAAATTACATCTAGAAATTTATTCCCTTAATTACTTCACTAAGTAATTTTCCTTTTTTTTACATTTGTAATTATTTCTCAATCAATCAATGATTAATTTAAATTTATTAAACTTGATTAATTAACTTAATTAATTAACAACTTAATTAATTACAATCAGTAATTAATTTTCTTAATTACTTTCATTATGCAATTATACTTAAATAATTCTCAAATGTTTATCATTAAATTAATTAATACAATTAATCATTAAAATTAATTATATTATTAATTTATAAAATAATATTAAGTTAATGACCTCCATTAACCCATAACAAATCCTTAAATATTTTCTAAATTACTTAACTGAATTAATCAATATTAATTCTTAATTTATTTAAAGAAACTCATTAATTAATTTCTAATTTTAAAATTAATCAAGTGATAATTAAACTTAATTAATTATTAATTACTTGATTAATTCAATCCATTAATTAAATTAAATTAATCAAAAATAAAATAAATTTCTAAATCATACTTTAATCAAATTTAATTAACTTACTTAAATCTTTTAATTAATTAAATAAACCCTTATTTATTTAATTAATTAACCCAATTATTAATTGATTAAATAAATTGATTAAAATCTTAATTACCTTGATCAGATAATTAAGTTTAAAACAATAAAAATCATTAATCTCATTAATGATTAAATTATCATTATTAAGGTAATTTAAAAACAAGTTTGCTTTTAATTTTTTTATAAATTCCATTTTAAATTAAAATTAAAATTAAATTTGAACTTAAACAAGATTTTAAGTATTTAAAACTCTTCATTTTACAGAATCACTTATCCTTTTAAGTAGTTTTAAAAGAATAGTTTAACTTTAGCCTATATTCAAATAAATTTAAAATATCTTAAATATTTCAAATGACATTGAAACATTTTAATTCAAATCTTATTTTTTTATTTACAACCCAAAATTTTAAACCATGCTTTCATATTTAAATACACAAATTAAAATTCTGTTTAAAAATCTTCATTTCATAAGTTGTAAATTCTAAAATATCTAACTAAATTTTAACATTTGAATTTATAACTTATTTCCTTCTTGAAAACCTCAGATTCAAATTCAAATTTGAATTCAAGCATTTAATCTAGAATTTACTTAAATTTAAATCTTGTTTTAAAATCTTATTTCCAGATTTTAAAACTTATTTTAAATTCTGTAAACAGGTTTCAGCTGTAACACTCCATTAATAAAATTTATTTATTTTGAAACAATATTTAAATTTCATTTTGAATTTATATTTAAACTTGATTCAATTCCAGTTTAAATCTTACTTTGCTTACCTTAAATTAAATTTTGTTTAAATTTTTACAAAAACCTGAAACTGTCTCAGGATACAGAAAAACAAGATACTTTAACCAAAACTACCCGAGGCCAACTAATTTTACTTCGAGTCATTTCATACATTACTTTCGGCAAAAACTGGAATTACCCGAGACATACTCAAGCATACAACACCACTGCTAAAACCTGGAAACCCCTGTGTTGACCCAAACCAAAACCTGTCAACAGCATGTTCACCTCCCTCCGACCATCGTTCGGGCTACAATTCCGGCTGGTACCTCCTCTTAATCCCAGCAACCAATTCCCAGAGTTGCAAAACACTCGATCAATCCTAGTGGCTATATGATCGAATTCTTAATTTATATTAAAAACTTAGGGCTTAGACAATTCCTCACTCCTCTTGCTAATCCAGAGATTAAATCATCAGGTTGATAATTTAAATAAAGTTCCAGATTACTCATCTTTACCCACATGAAACAACAAACTCTCAAAATCCTATAATCAACAGCATTTTCCCAAATTCACCCTTTTCCAGATCAAGGTGAACTACCCTTAAAACTTAAACTATAAATTGTATACTCTGATTTAAAAGTCTTGTTTCATTGAATGGTTTAAGATCACCATCTAAATTTAATAAATTAAGGAATTTTATGTTTTGAAACAATATCAGGATTTACTGAACCCTTTTTGATTTCCAGAGAAGATTTTTAATTAAGTTTGCCTTATTTAATTTTCATGCTCAGATTTATGGTTACCAAACAAAGTTTGTCTGTAATCTATTTTCTCAATAATGATTAAGACATGAGACAACTAAAGTTTGAATTTATGGGCTTAAGACAGGTACATCAGCCATTACTAAAACTAACCAAAGCAAACATACTTATACAAGTATAAAGAAATTTCCAGAAAATCATATACAACAATTTGCTGCAAATTTATCATGCATATCAATTTATTCTAAAGATAATATCATGCAACCAAATTTTGTTAAAGAAAATTTAGGAGTTACTCACCAGAAACTTGAAGAACAGAGCCTACTTTTGATATCATTCATGAATGCAGGCTTGAAATTTTAAAACTCTGACCCATTTTATATGCATGCAGGCCATGATAAAAATGCAGAAATTCATTTTGATTTGCTAAAATTTGCAGTGATCTACTGGTACAACTGCAGACTCCAATATGAATTTGCAGATTGATTTTGCAGGAATTGATTTCCAGGTAGAAAGGAAATGTAGTTTGCATTTGTAACTTCAACCAAAAATTTGATGCATGCAGGTCATGATGAAAATGCAGGATTTGATAAAGATGCAGAAATTCCTTTTTGAAATGAATTTGCAGATATGTTTTGCAGACATGATTTACAGAGAAAATGTAGTTAGTTCCCAGGTTGTAAAAATGTAGGTTGCATGACGATATTCTTGTTACATGTTTTAGTTTTTAAGAGGAGTTACAAATTTCAAAGTTTGCAATGCAGGTTTTGATTTGGGAAGATTTCAGATTTTAATTGAGTTTTCTTTTGATTTCTTTATCTTTGTTTTGAAAAGGAGAATGAGGGGAAATGAATTTTTTTTAAAAGAGGGCTGAAAATATTTTAACAACAATAAAGAAAAGAATAAAAACAAATGACACTTGTCAATGTGCTTGATTCACCATTTAACACATGTAGTTTGATTTGTTAATTTGATTACACATGTTTTGCTTAATTAAGTTATATTTTTAAATGTTTAAAAAAATAGTTTTCTTAAATTTGTTATGTTTGTGAATATATATAAATTTCTCATTTTAAAAGTAAATGTATATAAAACAATTTATAAACTAAAACTTATACAAATATTTTAAAGAATCAAGTAATTTGAATTTCAAAACTTCAAATCAATTAAACTTTTGAAATTAAAATTAAAATTAAAATCTATTCATTTAATTTAAAAATGAAGACTTTATTTCCTTATTTTAATCCTTCTTTATATTTAAGAAAAATAGAATATTTATTAATATAGTTTAAAATAACAATATACAATTTTATATGATTTATAAAGAAATTATAAATCACTTTTATATTTAAATGAATTTAAATCATATGTTATATTTAGACTTATATAAAATATACTTAATTCATATTTAATCAAATAATATTTTAAAAAGAAATAAAAATCAATTTTTACTTAAATTTAAAATAAAAATTAAACTAAGACAAATTTTAAACAATATAACATTTATTATAAATATTATCAAACCATAAAGTTATTAATTTAAATAGATTTTTTTAAAAACTTAATATTAATTTAAACATAATTTCCTAATTACTCAATATATTATTAGAATTTAAAAACAAAACTTCATTTATTTATTATATTCCAAAACAAAGATAAATTATAATATATATACAAATATATATATATACATTATAATTTAAAACATTTGTTTTAGCTTTTAAAAGATAAAATCACAAATTAAATATTATTTATTCAGATTATTAAACCAAAACATATTTTATTAATCAATATTGTCAATATCAATTTAATTTTGTATAAAGATTATTAAATTGATATTGTCAAAAATTCCAGGATATCACAATTTTCCTGATGATTTTTGACTTCCAAACATGCTTCATCCTCGATCACGAGATTTATCATTACTCCGATCATGGAGAATCGTCGAAAATGCATAATCAGTTCATCTCGTAAATTCATATGATTTACTTACTTAAAATTTTTGAAACCTTCATCTAAATTCATTACTGACCAATTCGAATATGATTCTGAAATTCAAACACAAATTTATGATGATCGAATTTGGACTTATCCATGATTTTCACTGTGATTTCTATTTTTTAAAACAATTGCTTAATATAATTACTTGAAATATTTTTTGAAATTTGATTCTAAAAAGCACAAACAAATTTTGTTTAGAGATCAAAACCCAATATTGATTCCTTTGAGTAGTATAAAACTTTCAAATAGATTTTAAAACCTGTCATATGTACACAGAGGCAAGTTTTTGCCTCTTTTCTCAGACATGCATACTTTATTTGTACACACACACACACACTCTCACATATCACGGTTAGGTATTTCCACAACAACATTCAAGTATTAACCATAACTATCAAGTTATCATCATCACAGCCATAAAGAATCAAGAAAATCTGGTTCAAAAATAAGTTTGCTCACCTGAAAGTTGAAAAACAGAGGCCTGGTTTATGATGTTGAAAAGATTCTGGGAACTTAGATTGAATATGAGGCCGATTCACTTGAGTTTGGATCTGGAGTTCATGCTGAGTTGAATTCTTGAATGTTTGGTTTCCAGATTAAAAGCTTGATTAGGTTGAACTTCTTCCAGGTTGAAAAATTGGAAATGATCTAAGATTGATTAATTTAGATGATCTGCTCTGCTTCTTGATACATTTTGATTTAAATCTTGTTCTTCTTGCTGTTTAAACTATGTTGAATTGCATGCTACTTTGAACTGCTTATCTGAAAGTTGATTTTGATGTTGGGATACTTTAGATTTTTGAAAATACTGTTTTTGTTTTTGATTTACTTTGAATTTTCATTCTCGGGTTTTGGTTTTGAGATAATCTTGTTTTTAGAAGTGAAGATGAAAGAGTTTTGAACTGAATGATAACCAAGTTTCTTATTCAAAACCTTATTACTTATAAATTATTTATTTTAATTTAAGAAAGAGATAATGCCACTTGTTAATTGAATTAACACAAGTAATTTTGCATGTGATTATTAATGTACACTTGTTAATTCATAAAATCTCAATTTTACAAATGTTCAAATGTATACATTTTGTTTTTAAATCCATTACTTAATTTAATTTATAAATTTTATTTTAAACCTTATGTTATTATAAATTATATAATGTATTTCCTTATGCATATATAATTTTAAAAGAAAGTATTAAATCTTTTTATTCATTTTCAAACTATTGCACCTTTAAATAAATATTTATTTATATAAATAAACAAAAACGTGTGTATATATATATATTAGAATTTATCCTTTAAATAGTTTTTTTAGAAATTTATTATATTAAATTTAAGTCATAACTTCTAAATCAAAATGCCTATTTATAGTTTTAAATCCAATTTATATTTCAATACATTTATATTTGAATTTCAAATCCAAATCCCTTTATTTACAATCTTTTGATATATATATTTATTCAAATTTTCAAATTAATCCACAATTAAATTTGCAATTAAAATATTATTCAAAATATTTGTTTCAGGGTTTTCAATTAGAAATTCTATTTTAAAATCATATTTATACTAATAAGCAAACAAATATCTATTTAAATTTGGAAAATACCAAATTAATTCATAATTTAATTCCAAAAATTAAATTAATTTCCAAATTGAATTTGATTTAAAAATGGGAATGTTACAGTTATCGAAGCTGGAATATTATGGGCTTGATTCGAATGAATGGATGGACGATCGACTACAGATAATAAATATGAATACGAAGCCGGGTTCAGCATGGTTGATGGGTGAATGACGCAGGGTACTTGGAAAATAGATTTTGGAAAGAGATGAATTTATTAGGGTCTACTTCAAGTCGCTGAAGGGATTGCTTTGGGTCATCCAAGGGTTTTCTTTGAGTCGGCATAGCCCCTACTTCAGGTTGGCGTTGAGATGATGTCATATCACATAGGGTCGGCATTAAGGAGAAGCACTTTAGGTCGGCTAATGTGGTTGCTTCTGGATCGACATACAACTTTGGGATCAGCATATAATTCTGGGATCAGAATATAACTCTTGGATTGGCATACAACTCTGGGATCGACATATAATTCTAGGATCGGCATACAACTCTGGGAGCGGAATATAACTCTCGGATCGACATACAACATAGGGTCGGAGTCACTTCTGGTCGGCTACAAGTCTACTCCAGGTCGGCATATGGATGTGACTTTGGGTCGGTGTAGGCATATCTTTGGGTCGATATTTGGAGATATGGGTCGACATTGAGATGGTATCATAGCACTTCGGGTTGGTACAACACCTAGCAGCGAACGGTTCAACATAAGACGTGGGCGACTTTGGTTTGACATAGAGCGTGAAGGCTAGGTCGGCATACTATGTTATGAGGCACAAATTGGCATTGCATGTGTTAGGGCTCACATCGGCATATAGAGGTGGTTGGGTCGGCATAATGATACAGGTCTATGTGGTGAATTAGGCCAAGCTTTTTTACCGTGGGCCCAAATGGCCAGGCCGAAGGCTGCCTCCATCTATAAATACAGGGGTAGGGGGCCACTTTTTGGGGATCTTCTAACAACCAAGGGAATACTCTGTCGTTTTTTATACTCAGCTTCTCTTTGTTTAAACTTGTGTTCAAGCTATTCCTTGTGAATTGTATCTGTAATCAAGTGATCGATAAAGCAATAAAGAGATGATTTAGAGTGGATGTACGCAATCAACACCGAACCGCTATAAATCCCGTTGTTTTTACTTTTTGCTGTTCTGTCTTGCAATATATAGTGTTATTCCTCATTTTCCATTTAACCTCTTCATTTATTCTTCATTTATCTCGCTACTCAAATCTATTCTTGGGTGTTAGTGATTAATTTTGGTGCTAACAGTACGCACCTATTAAGCAAACTCAAGGTACATGCATTATACTCAAGCCATCGTGAAATGGTAGGTACCGGTTAATAATCTCTTTCAATTTGTCGAGCAAAATCAGCATCAAGACGAGATTAGGACCAAGACCACAAGTTAGGAGTTGTACATGATAAAACTAATAAAGTATTATTCATCGCTTATGGGCCTATGATTTGTTGAGCGAACTAAAGGTCAAAATACTAAGGCGAACAAGTCTTAACATCCACTAGAGATATCAAAAGATTTCTATACTTCTTAATGTTTTGAAAAACAAAAATATCAAGTGGGAGCTTATTAGAAATATAAGATAATACGTTACAAGAAAATCAACCATTGATAGCATCAATACATAGCTATTAGCAACAATATGTAGGCCAATTTATTCAACGCTATATAGCATAGAGACACGAGTTTTTCAAAGCAATACAATAGATAAAAGGCGGGGAATAATTATTTTGTTCAAAAATAGAAATTCATGTCTATTAGCAACCTTGCATCTTTTTCCCTTTCCTTTCCTTTCACATTGTCACCTCTGTAAAACAAATAACGTCTCAATGTAACAACCCAAAATTTAAGCTATAAAATTAATTAACGAATTAATTTAATAGTAAAAAAAGTTTGTGAAATTTTTAGAATCGAGCTACGAAAGTCACATAATTGGGTCCATTGTGATTTTCTGATAAATTTTCATATATAACTTGTCGAAATCTGAGCTAGTATGAAGAAGTTATGAGATAAAATAAGAATTAAACAAAAACAAAAATAATAATAATACAAGGGCATGGGTCGACCCATCCTATGGTCAGGTCAACATACAGGTCGACCCCCAAAGATCATAGGTAGATTCGTAAAACTACCTAGATGTAAAAATGTCCAGGTAAGAGCCGAACAACCTATTTTGCAATTTTCGTCAAATCTCGTGTGTTCTTAGCTGCATCCGATGGTTCCTAGCAAGCCTATGATGTGGTTGCACCAGATTTGATCTTCAAATCTAACGGCCTGAGATCCCTAAGTCACACTATAAATAAAACACTAGGCCTAGCTATTTTTCTCATTCAGATTTTCTCCTAATTGGGTTCATTGCCTGAGGCTGAACCCTAAATAGAAATTTTTTACAGGGAGTAAAACTTTTTGATAAAAATATTCTATGCCCTAGAAGTAGACCTAGGAAGGCCAAGTGCTAGAGCTAAGGACCATATGTGAGTGTTTTGTAATTATTTTAGATTTGTAAGTTAAAATAATAGGTTTCTCAATAGTTGTAGTTTTTCTAGAATTCTGAGACAGTTTTTATGTTAGTTTATTTATAACCAGTTTTTAACTAAATTTCAAAAGTACTTTTCAGTCTATTTTTATTCATCTATATTATTCAATTATTTACAGTTATTTACATCTATTTTAAATTCGAATTTAGCCAGTAAATATTAGGTTTTTTTTATAGAGATTTAATCCTTTTTTATGTGAATAAAATGTTAAAAAGAGAAGAATTCACTAATATGGATTAAAATAGAAAAACATAAAATTTATAGATATCAGACGTAAAATTAGAGAAATTAAAATAAAATAGAGATGGACCGAACTAGGCAAATTTAAGATATTTGCAAGTATGATTATAACAAGAGGTTATAACTAAGAAGAGAAAATAGAAGAGTAGCAGTTGCAATAACAATGATAACACATATGTTATATTAGAAAGATAGAAACAACAAAAGAGGCTTATTTTAAAACTTAGATCTTGGATTAAGTTAATAAGCAAATATAGCAGAAATAACAGAAGAGGCTTATTTTAAAACTTAAATCTTGGATTAAATTAATAAGAAAATATAGAAGTAGGATCCGTAACGGCAGCATTCCCTTTTAGATGTACGACTAATAGTCTCAAAATAGTAGGTGAGGCTTGGACACTCTTACGCTGATTAGGGTAAATAAGTGGCCAATAGATAAAGGCTCAAATCTTCAGATTTGGGAAACGGGCGCAAAACTAGAAGATTGTTTGTTAGGACCAGCACCGGCAGCATTCCTTTTTAGGTCTAGGACTAATGGTCGCACAACAGTTAGGTGAGCCTTGGCAACATTCCCTTTCAGGTCTAGGACTAATGGTCTCATGACAGTTAGGTGAGGCTGGGCGCGCTTATGCTGATTAGGGTAAATAAAGGGTCAAATAGGGTCGACAGTTAGTGTGTGTCGGCGATGACCTAGCGTGCAACATCGATTAGGGTAAATAATTCACTACCGTGTCCTAAGCGCTAAAGAGATGTCTTTTGCTGTGACCAACATAATTGGTTCACAGTGGCACAACAGTGATAGAATAAGCCGATTAATGGGTAGAATTAGGATTTCAGCCTAATCAAGTTAGGATTTGAGATAGGATTAGGGTTCTCAGCCTGATCACAGCAGTTTAAGACAAGTGCGAACAATTAAACCAAACAATTTAAGTAAACAGTCAAATAGAATTAGAAATAGTATTTTATGCCAGTTTTATATTTTCTGTATTTTCTTTCAAGCTAGAACTATTGCTTAGTCTATTATCTTTATCTTGCTTCGAAATGATAGTAATTACTTTAACTTATCAGACTTATTGTCTAACCTGCTTCTCTATCTTTTCCCCTTTCCCTTTTCCCTCAATAGGCAGCAGAGTTGAGAATAGTTGATTTAAGTTGCTTGGAGATTCATTCCCGGAGTTTTCTCATTTCAGATGTATTCTTTTGCTTTTTTATCTTTTTCATTTGGCTTATGATGGATTGACACGTGTGAGAGGGATTATGATTATTATTGTTACCTTTGTACTCTGATTTTATCAGACTAAGATGTATTTTCATGAGACATGAGACATTTTGAGTTTTTGAGAGGTGTTATGTTTTTATGACTTATTTTGAAAAGAAGTTTGATTTTGAATAATAAGTTATTATTTTAATATTTTCCACTGTTTTTACTTATTTGTGTTGCGATTCTTAGTCCCTGTTATGCTTTAGCTATACCTATAATGCACCATATCCTCTGGTGTGCCTTTCCGGGGTATACTTAGGTGTGTGGGGTGTTTTATTTGGTACCAAAGCCTAAGGTTACACGATTCCTAAAAACTTGTTTTAAAAGTAAAGTATTTTTCAAAGGTAACATATTTTCAAACTATTTTTCAAAAAGAAACTCTAAAAGATAGTTTTCAAGTATAAGATAGTTTTATAAAAATCCCCTCAAAGTCCAGTTCAACCTTTTTTTGATTCTTTCGGGCCTAAATTTTCCTTTCTTTGCATAGAATGGAAGATGCCTTAAATCTTAATAAGGGTGTCCAAGTCCCTGGCTGGTTTCATAGATACCTCCAAGCTACGGCACCAGAGGTGCAAGGGCAAGCGCCCAACGCAGCACCGGTGGGTGGAGATCCCATTAATCTACCTGCAGAAGCCAATTTTTTTAAGCTATGCAAGGAATTCGCTAGTCGAGGATGCAAGACATTTTCTACCATGAAGGATTTCATGGAGGCACAGAATTAGTTGTGGAATACAGAGCGGATATTTGGGCTGTTAGGATGGAAGGACCAAAAAAGATTTTAGCTTGCATCTTAGTAGCTGAAGGGGGAGCTTCTTACTGGTGGACATTTTAGAGACGGAGGGTAGAGACATTGGTTGGTTTGGATTTTGGGAAAGGTTTGAGAGAAAGTTCTTATCATAAGCCGAGGAAAGCATGTAGTTGGAGAAGTTCATTAGTCTGAAGCAAGAGAGTCTTTTGATGAAAGAGTATATAAACCAGTATAATGAGTTATCGCGGCTTAGGATGGAGTTGGTTAATACACCTCAGAAGAAGGCCACCAAGTTTGCCAAGAGTTTGAACCTACCCCTCTAACGGTTGGCATTGACAAATGTACCAATGAGAGCGAAATACAAATCACTTGTGGAAATGGCTCTCACGTTAGATGTTGCTAAGAAAGAAGAGGTTACGAAGGTTCATAAATCAGAAAACTCTAAGAAGCAATAGTGAAAAAAGAAGAAGGACAAGAAGAAAGGAGGAGGACCTCAAAAGGGACTGTGACGACCCACATTTCAGAAGGTTTAAATCGACAATAATCCACACCTGTCCAACCTAAACAATCCGGAACGTAAATAATCAATGGAGTTATATAAGAAAAATAAGAAGAGAAGAAGAAAACAAAACATAGAATCTCACAGCGGAAAGAATAAAATATAATAATCAAATAAATAATTCATAAAGCTGTTTACTATACTTTTGGTTATAATCTATACACATTTATCATAGTTATAAATATACAGCAAGGAGAAATAATCGATGCTGTAACATAGCATGATACAGGGTATAATAATAATTGTAATATACCAAAACTCCGTATTTGTCCTCCAAAGAATAGTCTTCAATACACTGGAAAAAACTCAGGACTGATCCAAGCGTAATGAAAAAACAAAACACTCGAGTCAGGACTAAAATACTCTTATGTCGGTCGAAACAATATCACAATATGAGCACAATAACTTAAAAGATGTTACGGGATTTCCCATCTCCTAATGATCCGTTAAACTATTTATATATAATAGTATACCCTATAATAGGTATTGTCCATCAGTAAAATAAATATCAAAATAGCGTTAAGGCTTTACATTGATCCACCTTAACACAATTTTACATTTTAAACCAAAATCGTAATGGGCTCGTATAGGGATAAATATGACAAGGCGGTGAGGCAATGCTCAAGGTAGGATTCTACCAGCTTACCCTTTCTGGCTGGTCGTAACCCATCCGTTGTCGACCGCGACAATCAATCCAAATGACAAATAAGGTGTACCATCGAATCCGAAACCATAATAGTAATACGAGGGATCAACGTCGCTAGAGGCAGCTAACCTCAATGGCCAGACATATGCTCCTGTTTTAGTCATTTTAATTATGACACGAATGCTAAGGCTATCCATCATCGTTCTCTTACTTCATTCCAGTAAACGTCGCCAATTCAACCACTACATTCTGGATATCAACCCACCGCGTACATGATTGTCAAAGTGGTTCCAATATTGAAAGAGAGTAATTAAATAAGAGTCCCCAGTCTCTTTAACAACCAATCGTCAGTTTACACACCGGTTGATTCTTTTATACTTCGAAAACACTTTGCACTTGATATCAAAATATCATATTTGTTTCAAAATCAAATCTATTTCGAAATCATCATATATTCGTTTTAAAATCAAATCCATTTGGAAATCATCATATATTTAAAATTATCAATTTTGTCCAATAAATCAGTTTCACTTCCAAAATTTGATTTGAATTCAATTTAGGTCATAATCTTCACTTTAACCTAGTTCGTATTTAAATCCAAGATTTAAATATAAACAATTTACCCTTTAACGAATTTGAATTTTAGAAAATAATTTAAAATAGTTTAATAGAAATAATTTGAATATAAAAATGGTTTATATAATAAAATAGTTTGAAAAAATCAAAATAGTTTGAATATTTAAAGAATATAGATTTTAAATCGTCTATGCTAAAATACTCATTTTTAAATTAATTCCAAAATCAAACCGGTCAACTTCCCAATTTCCTACCCAAATTAAATCTAAATTCCATTTTGATTTAATTGATTCAATTCCGATTTCAACTCGAATAAATTTCGATTCCATACAAATTTCTTTCAATTCACAAATTTCTTCCAGTTTCAATTTCCATTTGCAATTTAATTTAAATCTCAATTCCAAATTGATTTCCAATTCCAATTCCAATTCCAAATTAATTAAAATTTCAATTTCACATAAATTTCCAATTCCAGATTAATTTAACTTCCAATTTCAAATTAATTTAATTTCAAATCTATCTTCCATTTCCAATTCCAAATTTAATATCAAAATATCGATTTAAACACTTAAATCAAATTTACTTCCAATACCAAGTTTTAAATCCAAATTTTCAATTTGTAATTCGATTCCAAACTCAATTTTTGAAATATCATTTCATAACATTTTTCCTTATAAATATTCAAAGTTTGAATCAAAGCCAATCTTTTAAACAAAACCATTTATGAAATTTACGATGTATTTCATTTACAACTTAAAAATTTAAACTTTGCTTAATTAAATAATCTCGTTTATTAAGTTTAAATTCCAACATTTCGAGCTCCAATTCAAATTAATTCAATTTTCATAAATTTGATTTTTATTCTTAAAAACAATTCATTTAAATAATTTCAAACAACTTTTAAAATCATTTAATTTAACCAATCCGGTGTCCGTATATAATTTTCTATCCTATGGCCAAGTGAAGCAATTATTTCAGTTTAATTCCAATGATAGATATATATCATTTCAATGCAAAAATAAATGTCATAGGTATATGTCATTTCAACCTATTTCTCAATTTATTCGAAATAATTCAATTTACAGTTTTATATACTGTAAATAACACACAGGAAGATAATATGATATATCAAAATTAAATAACATTCAAATATCAACTAATAGCATCCATCACCAACAAACATCCAAACAGTCAATAAAATTCACACAATTTTCCTATTTATTTGTGTCTGGTGTTTTACGGGCAGTTAAATTTTTAATTCATTTTTATTACTGCCAATTAAATTTTTATCATTCAATTCATATTTCAATTTAAATGTCGTTTAAACTTATCTAACCACAACCAATAAATTTCAATCACTTTACAATATAAATTAACTACACAAAAATTATTTTAATCAATTGTGAGCGTAAAACACTCACCTGTATGAATCAGAAAATTTCCTAGATTCAAATAGACACGAATCCAGCTCAATACTACAGATCATGTCGATATGGTTCTAACGCAAATCGTTCATCCGCAATCAGACCTCGTATAGAAGAATTTACGAAATAATTAATATAGCGTCTTTAATTAATATTAATTTACAACTAAAGTAATCAAAAAAAAAAGACCCGTTACCATCCTTTGCTCAAATCTACAGCTCCCAGGCCACGTCTTCGATCATGACTTCCACCTTCGTATGTGATTGTTTTTTATTAGCAACCGGTGATCAATCACGATCGCTAGCCGATGCCACTGTCCAGACCCACCATGCCATTGCGCACGCAGCACGAACGCGAAAGAACCCCAACTCCAAACCCTAATCGCCGCTCGATCAATCCCTCACGCCATCGCCGTTTGCTGCTGACCTTCCAGTGCCCTAAAACGACGCAGCCGCCATCAAAATTCGTGCGTGCTCCTCCATGCCGCAATCGCCTCTGAGCCTCCCATGGTCGCACGTGCGAACGTAGTCGCGAGCCTTCGGTGTCGTTACCCTTTCATTCGATCGACCGATTCTTTTTATTTTATTTTATTTCTAACAAGATCTCGTTTTTTTAAAGTGGTGTGCGATTCGAATAAAAGGGAAGAGAACGAAGAATATACGGGAAAGCAAGGAACGTGGGTTTTGAACGAGTTTGGACAAATTAAATCATTTATGTTATAAAATATCAACCCAATAGTCATAAAACTTCAAACTCCAAATGACTCGTGCCACCTGGCGTTCTTAATGTTTTACCCGCATTCCAAACACAATGGAGCTAGTCCCGAAGGCTAATTCGGTCATATGAGGAAGATAGCTTTTCAAAGTCGATTATTTAATTAAATTCGAAATTAAATTTCTACATGTTTCAAGCTCGCACGGCCAAACGACATGTCTGATCGCTACTAAACTTGAAATCGTACAATAATTCACAGTTACAGATCCGATGAAACTGGTTTCGTCGAAATTCGAGACAGTGGCCAAAATGGCTATATAATTTTTTACCCGTTAATCAAAATATAAAATTCCCAATTTCTAATTATCCATTTTTAATTTCAGATCTTAAAGATGAACAGTTTCATTCATATTTATATAAAATATAAATCAATTTCTGACACCATTTCTAATCATATTAAATCCAAAATTAATTATTCAAATAATTTCCAACATTAAATTTTAAACAATTTAATTATCCAATAAATCAATATAAATGAATCATTAAATTTTTATTTCTACCCATACTTATAAAATAATTACATTAAAATTAATAATTTAAAATAGCCAAAAATACGGATCATTATATACTCCCCCACTTAAAACTTTTCGTCCTCGAAAAGGCCTTAAGTAAGGAATTTAACATACAATGGATTTTATTCAAATAATCACTTATATTTTTACAATATTATTAGAAAATCTTTACTACGCTTTTAAGGAAGATATACTTATATATGGAAACAAGTCATAAATTTTTTTAAAACTTCAAAAATTTTCTAACTCCCGGATTTACGGAAAATTTCGGCAGAGTCTCCTTTGCGCGGCTCGATCGGAAATTTTTTACGATTCAATATATATCACAAATATAACCAATATATATCAAATATACATCTCATCTCAATGATGTGGCATCCCGAAGGGAAAAAAATATAAAATCGGGGTATTTATTCCGAGATACGTACCTTATTATTTATAATACGAGCGAGTTCGCTCGTATTAAGCAAGCAAGGCATATAATAATCCACGTATACGTCCAACAGTCTTCGTATGTACCTATCTCAACTCAATTTGGAATGTTAGTTACTTATAATGATACAGAAACATGTATAAGTCTAACATAAGCATTTAACATAGATTTTGAATCCAAAAAGCACAAACAATCATGAATACATAACATACAATAGTCATATGCAATCAAACGGTAATAATAACGGTTTACAACAAAAGAAACCATCCAACTATCAATATCTGTCCAATTTATCCAATTTAATTTATAAATATATGAATAGGATTATCCAATGTCAACTTTTAACTTATTCCATTCATTCCTTATTAACATTCATTTCATTAACATTTTAATTGATTCAATTCAACTTATTGCATTCAACAAACTTCTATTCAAAGATTCAGGTTTAATTGATTTTCATTCAATATATTTACTTCCGATTGATTTTCATGCACTTATCAACATTAATAAATTTACATTCTATTAATTTTACACTCGTTTATAATTACATTTTTTTTCTCTTCTATTATTTCATTTCAATAATTCGTGTACTTAATTATACTTAAGAAGTAATTTAGTTCCATACCACATTCCATATATTTAAAACTGATTCACATTCACTTATTAATTTTCATTTCGTTAATCAAACCATGGATTTATATTCAGTCTATTCACTTTTAATTGATTTACATTAAGTAATTTATTTTCAATCCTATTTTATTCAGTCAACCAATATTCATTGCATTCACATTTGATTGGCTACAATTAGATATGTTTACATTTAAACGATTTGTTTCAGTTATTTACATTTGTTTCATCCACATTTAATTGGTTTACATTCCATTTATTTCTTTCAATTTATTAATATTCATTACAATTCATTATATTCAATTTAATTTGTGAAATTCCAATTGTTTCCCATTTTGTTTTACTTCTTTCATATAAATTCATCGGTGAATCATTTACAAAATTATTCCACTTAACCATGATTAAGTTAAATTTGTTTTATTTCCATATGGTATATCTTTCTCCTTTTATTACTAACATCATTTATAAGTTATCTAAATTCTTATATTAGTACTTCATATTTTAAGATATTATTAACCCATCGATATTACTTCATTTATTCGAATTCATAACATTAATTTACTAAAGTAAATTTTATTTTATATCTCAAAATAATTCACAAGCAATTCATTTAACCTCTCTTAAGTTAACTTCAATTTATAATTTATTCCATATTATATTAGTTAACATTCAATTTTTTTATTATTTAATCTACTCCACTTGCCTTTTATTTATTTATATCCAATGTAGATTAAATTCAATTAACCATATTAATTCTACTTAAACTCATTTATTTTATTTATTCTTTCACACTTAAATTACATTTCACTTTAAAATTCAAGTTCGTAATCATTTTTAATTTATTTTATAGCTTAGATGAAATTAATCCGCTATACTAATTTATCTAGTTTCACTTAATATCCAATTCAATTTATTTAATATTAAGTTAAACTTCATTTCAGTTTAATCCTTTACTCATTTTATTTAATCTTATTCAATTTAAAATTTTCTTATCATTCCATTTAACAAATTTAAATTCGTTTTAGCTTATTAATTCTCAAATCTATAATTTGTTCATTCAAAATTTCATTTTATGTAATTCATTTAAAATACATTTCATTTATTTTAGCCTCTTGAGTTGGACTTCATTTCATTTACTTAATTTCCTTACTCCATTTAATTTAACAATGCTAAGCCGATTATTTTATTTCGTATCACAAGTTCAAAATTTTCCTTTGTTTGCTTAACCAAAACTTAACCATTTTAAATTTGGTTTTTATTCTCCTATTCAAATTTATAAGTTATAACTTAATTTTTTCTACACTATTTTAAATTTATAAGTCATAAACTTATTCCTTGTATACTATTTTCAATTAAGTTCAAAACCGTTACATATATTTATTAAATCACCTAGAATATTTTCCACAATCAAAACTTGTTTTAATTGAAAAATAAATTTCTTTTGGTAGCAATTTTCACTTAGAACTCAGAAACGAACACTGGCGATGCTGCAGTCATCTTTAGAATTTATTCCCTAGTGCCCAAGCGAGTTTAATGCTTTTATTTCTTTTCAAAAATCCTTTCAAAATATTTTTCGAGTCAAACTCTTTCATATAATACTATTATTAAGTTTCAAGGATTTAAAACAAATTTGAAAACAAAAGGATTTTAAATTCCAAAATTCTAAATTTTTAAAATCATATATATATATATAAGCTATATTATAACATACTTATACAAATTTCCTTAACTTATTATCAAAATATTCCTTTAGTTTACAACTTGGTCATTTTAACCAATTCTTGTTGCAATTTATTTCAATTTAATTTAATTATCAATACTTTATAAAATAAAATTCATTAAGCATCCGTTTATTTTTATTTTTATTTTCAACTAATAATTGATGATAACAAAATATTATCATCGCCTAATAAGATATTCATTTAAAGTTATCATTTTTTATATATAAAATATACTTAGGTAAAAGTATTTCATTTATTCGATTTAATATTATGTCGACTTACTTCGTTTAAGTGTTTAAAAAACCCTATCGATAACGCAACGTCCCGCACATCGACCAGAATTCATAAACAGCTCAACGGATAAGTAAACACAATATAAAATATTTTATAATACTAACAAGTAGGCTCTCTCATATATACACTCAAACAGACTCATTCTAGGGTATTACTACCCTATCTCTAATGAGTCAAACCCCACATAGCCAAGTTTATCGCTAAACCTTCGCTCTGATGCCAACTATGTAACGACCCGTATTTTACGTGTCGATATATCGTAGAATTTACAGGTCGTTAGTGTTATGTTATCCCTAGCCTAAGTCGTATGGGAGGTTAACTCGTGTGTTGTTTGGGTCGTGTGAGAGTAGGTCGAGTGAAGCGACCTATAGGTTTGGACGAGTTAGCGTGTTAGTGCTAACGAGTTAAGGCTTAAGGAATTACGAGCTAACGTGTTAAGTGTTGAGTCGTGTTCGAGTTAATAGGGTTTTAAGTCGTTAACGAGTTATAAGAGTTAGTGAGTTAGTGTGCTACGACTTGTGGTTTGGGATGAGTTAAGGGCTAGCGACTTAAGGTTTTGACCGACTTAGGGGCTAGCGAGTTAGTGTGTGAGCGAGTTAGGTGGAGCAGCGGCTTACGAGTTAAGTCGTTGGCAACTTAAGGTGTTAGGTCGTTAGGGTAGGAAGGTCGTTAAGAAGTTAAGTCGCGGCATCGTGGATCTGCATTCATTTTAAGTCGCGCAACTTTAGGACCGTTAGATCGTGTGTGCGACTTAGTAGCTCGCTGTGTCGTAAGTCATAACTCGTTTACGAGTTAGCGGATCTGCGTTCTTTTTAGGTCATAGGGATTGTGAGCCGTTGGATCTTATAGGTTGTAGAGGGGCTTTGGAGTTAGGTCGTTAATGACCTAGTTAACCCGAGTTTTGGTTAAGTCGTTGGTACGAGTTAAGGCCTTAGGTCGCCTAAGAGTTAGGTCGGCACATGCTAAATCGTTAGCGACTTAATAATAGGCCGTAACTCGTGTTGCCTGTTAGGTCGTGAGCCTATTAGCGTTAGGTCGTGACATTTATAAGTCGTTTCCCAGTTGAGTCGTTAGGTCGTGAGTCGTGGGAATTTTTGGGTCATGAGTCGTAACACGTTAGGTCGGCAACGACCTAAGACCAAGCGCGAGTTATGGACTGAGCGACCTAAGGGGGGGCGATTCAGCCTGTAAATACGTGACCACTTGTGCACTTTTTGGCACCGGATTTTGAAGCAACGAAGTGCTGCCATTTTGAGAGCTCGACTACAACATTTCTTCATCTCCTTTTCTCCATTCCAATCTAGTTCTAACATCCATCCAAGATCGAAGATTCAAGGGCCAAAGT
The DNA here is from genome assembly GCA_030765085.1 of Allium cepa. NCBI lineage: Eukaryota > Viridiplantae > Streptophyta > Magnoliopsida > Asparagales > Amaryllidaceae > Allium > Allium cepa. The sequence goes on from CM060946.1 coordinate 180,443,274, forward strand.
TGAAGATCTTCATCCGTTCGAGTGAGATTTCATCGATTGAAGCAAGATTTTGCCGGATCAAGCTTGGGTATTTGCTGTCCAGATCTGAAGTGGGTTTCTTTTGAAGTGTTTGGGTGATTCGGTGAGTGGTAGTTATCTCTCACGCAGACCCAAAGGAGTATATTGGATTGGTGGCTTGTTTGAGTGTTAAAGTTTGAGATTTCATGCATTTTTCTTAGTTCCAAGACTAGATTCATTACTTTTATAGATGTTTACCTATGCAAGTTCAATTAACAAGTTATAGAGATAAAACCCATGTTTTATATTTGATAGATTTATGCTAAAATCCATGATTTCATATATGTTAGACTTATGTTCATTTATTTACAAAATTGCCATTATAGTTGATACTACTTGATTAGATCTTGTTTGAATGCTTGATTGTTTGGATGTATGAATAGTTTGATTGTCTTGAGTTAGCTTGTAGTTGATTTGGGACAAGATGGTTGAAGATGATTCAAAAGCTAAGTGGAAAGGCTCTTGAATGGTGAAAGCTGTTGTGGCATATGAAGCAGATGATGAAGCTCATATGGATGGGTTTGAGGACTTTGCTTTAGTTAGAGGAAGCGAAGTATGATGACGAAATGGAATTTGCCATGATATGTTGAGGCGAAGTATGATGATGAGATGGACTTTGCTAAGGATGCGTTGGAGCAAAGCATGATGTGGAAGCCTTGGTTTAATCCAGACGGGATCATCCCAAGCATGTTGATTACTCGATGATGCGGTTCGAGTTGGTGGATAATGGTGGCTCGAGAGGTGCTTGAGCTATAATGGGAATAGTCGTCGAGGAGGATGACTAGAAGGCTGAGATCTTATCGTTATTGAAGGTTCTAGCAAGCTCAAAGCAAGAGTACGTTGGGTAGATTCGTTATACCCAGGCGCGGGTCATGATGACGTGCTAGTACTCTGGGTAGATTCGTTATACCTAGGCACGGGTCACGAGGACGTGCGGAGTTATGTCTAGAACCGGGGGTTGCCATTAGCCCTTGACGGATGTTTGAAAGATGAGTTGGTCATTCAATTAACGATAAAATCAAGGCAATGATAACAGTGATAGCCGGAGTCATGGATGTTTGGTTGTATCATCATTCGGTCTCAAGAGCGGTGTTTTCTAGGTGCTTATCTGATCTTGGTTTAGGCCTTGGGGGTTTGTATTTGGAAAACATCGACCTTGACTCGAGTGATTATTGCTTTACTTTAATTATCTGCTTTGCTATGCTTGCTTCTCCTTAGTGTGTGTCTGGGGGCTATCACTGTAGAAAGAGGTGGAGTGGGATGATTTGGGTTCCTATTCCTTTTATCCCTTATGCTCTTTTGGTATGTTTGATAGTTGATTTACTGCTCACTAAGACTCTGTCTGACTCAAGGTTTTATGTCTCCTCTTATTACCTTGGGCTGTTCATCCATGTTTGGGATGGACAGACTAGGTGACAGGTGACAGGTGCTGATCTTAGTGGCTCACGCTAATGATGACGAAGACGAGCAGGAGGCTTTGCATATTATTTTCATATTCTATGTACTGGATATTCCGCTGTTTGTTGATTACTCTGAGTGCTATGTAGTGAGGCTTCTTGTATTCATGATTCAGACCATGTATAAAGCTATTATGATTAGATGATGATATTCTGTTCTATGGGAGCTTCACTATATTATATTTCTCTATTGTATTTTATCCATGCGCTGTGAGTTTTACGATAGAGTCTGCGATGTTTATTCTACCCTTGACTATCGTCCATGGCTGCCTGGCACACTTTCAGCGCATTATTTCCTTGTTTTGGTGCCGGAGTCATGGGCGGTCGTCACATTTGGTATCAGAGCTTTGGTTAATCGATTTTAGCCAACGCTCGCTGACGTGACTACGTATGAGAGACGTAATTGTATTTTGATGAATGATTACTATATAATATAGTAGTTTAAAAGGATTTGAACTCCTTATGCAGTCGTTTCTCAAGGTGTTCTAAGTCATTCCTTTTTGTAGATATTAAGGATGAGTCGAAGAGGGAGACCAGCTACAAGGGAAGGCCGTGCCGCTGAAGGAGTTGCTAATTATGGAGCTATGTTTGAAGCTATGATGAATTCTATCATGAGAAGGATACCAGCGCCAGGGCCATCTGTAGATGTTGGAGTTCAAGTTCAAGCTCCAAGATCGGTGGATTTTGCTAAGTTGTGTAAGGACTATACTGCTCTTGGAGGAAAGGTTTTCTTAGGGACGGAATCGACCATTGAAGTGCAGAGATGGATGGATGCTTGTAGGAGGATCTTTGGAGATTTAGGAATTGAGGATGCAACTAAGAGGAAGCTTGCATCGAGACAGCTTCAAGGGAGAGCTGCTGATTGGTTGAATTCTATCACCATAGACACTCCAGAAGAAGAGATTACTTGGGAGCAATTCCAAGTTAGATTTGAAGCCAAGTTTATCTCTACAGCTCAGAAGTCTATTCTGTTTAAAAAGTTTGTTGAGCTCAAGCAAGGTGGGAGATCGGTTCTTAAGTACGTTTCTGATTTTGAGGCCTTGTCCAAGTATGCTCGGTCGTATGTTGAATCTTCTTATCAGAAGAATGAGAAGTTTGTGACAGGCTTGGACAGTTATCTTGGAAGGCAGTTGGTGGATCATCTGGACGATCCATTTGAGAAGCTGGTGGAGAAAGCTCTCAGGCACGAGAGTTTGTTTCCTAAGGAAGTATCTGTTGTTGCTATGACCAAGGAGGAGTCTAAACCGCAGCAGGGTGGAAACAAGAAGAGGAAGCAACAACAGCATAAGGGTAAGGATGGTCAGAAGAAGCTGAAGGGGGAAAACACCTGCTATAATTGTCGGCAGAAGGGCCATCTCTCCAAGGATTGCAAGAATCCAAAGGTGTTGTTGAAGTGCTACAACTGTGATAAGCTGGGGCACATTAAGAAGAACTGTCCAGAACCGATAAAGGACAGGCAGGTTGTGCAAGCTTATGCTTTGGGGGCTGTTCCATCGTCTTCGAAAGCTCCTACTGCTGAGGAGAAGGGGAAGAGTGTGGTGGTTCAAGGTACTCTTTCCATTTGTGGTATTCCAGTTAGAGTGTTATTTGATACCGGAGCGTCTCATTCTTTTGTTTGTAATGAGTTAGTAGACCGGTTGGGTTTGGAACCGGATATTGTTGATAGACCATTGGTAGTGACTAATCCAGTTGGGGGTTCGTCTTGTTTGTGTATGCTATGCCGTGGTCTAGTTATATCGAGTCATGATTGCTCTTTTGTTTGTGATTGCTTTGTTCTGAACTTTGCGGGGTTCGGAATTATTTTGGGTATGGACTGGCTTAGGAAGTATGCGGCAAGGATTGATTGTGAGAGGCTGGAGGTGACAGTCGGGAATGTGGAAGGGCGAAAGGTTGTGATACGATGTAAGCATGAGGAAGGCGTCTTCATGAGCTTCATGTATTCGCTGGTTGTTCCACGGGATGGACTGTCATCGGTGCCAATCGTGAATGGATTCGAGGATGTCTTTGACGAGGTCAAAGGGTTACCGCCGCATAGAGAGATCGAGTTTCGTATTGATCTAGTTAAGGGAGCCAGACCCGTTGTGATGCATCTTAGGCGGATGGCGCCTAGGGAACAGCAAGAGTTGAAGGTGCAAGTTGATGACCTTTTACAGAAAGGATTCATTCGGCGTAGTGTGTCCGAATGGGGTGCACCAGTTGCGTTCACAACCAAAGCGGATGGATCGTTGAGGTTGTGTGTTGATTATCGTGAGCTGAATAAGGTGACTAAGAAGAACAAGTATCCATTGCCGAGAATAGATGACTTGTTTGATCAGCTTCACGAGGCTAAGGTGTTTTCTCAGATGGATTTGGCAACGGGATTTCACCAGTTAAGGGTGGCAAAGGATAGTGTGCCGAAGACTGCTTTCAGGACACCATCCGGTTTTTATGAGTGGCTGGTAATGCCGTTTGGATTGACTAACGCACCAGCATATTTTGTGGATCTTATGAATAGAGTGTTCAGAGATCAGTTGAATAAGTTTGTGCTTGTGTTCGTGGATGATATTCTGATTTATTCCAGAACTGAGGAGGAACACAAGACACACTTGAGGATTGTTTTGAAAATCTTGCGGAAACATCAGCTGAAGGCTAAGTTTTCGAAGTGTCACTTCTGGAAGAGTGAAGTGAGATTCTTAGGCCATGTTATCTCTGGAAATGGGATAGCGGTTGATCCCGCTAAGGTGGCAGCAATCCAGGATTGGGTTAGACCTAAGAATGCATCTGATGTGAGAAGTTTTCTTGGATTAGCAGGATATTATCGTCGGTTTATCAAAGACTTTTCCAAGATAGCTGCACCATCGACAGGATTGATGAAGAAGAACCAAGTGTTCAGTTGGGACGCTAAATGTGAACAAGCTTTTGCAATCCTGAAAGAGCGACTGACAAGTGCTCCTGTTTTGACCATTCCTAGTGGGAATGATGAGATGGTGGTTTACACCGATGCATGTGGTACTGGACTTGGAGCAGTGCTAATGCAGAAAGATAAAGTTGTTGCATATGCTAGTCGACAACTGAAGCCGCATGAAAGGAATTATCCGACACATGATTTGGAGTTAGCGGCGATTGTATTTGCTTTGAAGATGTGGAGACATTATCTTTTGGGAGTTCGATTCGAGTTGTTTACGGATCATAAGTCATTGAAGTATCTGTTTTCCCAAAAGGATTTGAATCTTCGACAGCAACGGTGGCTAGAGTTTTTAGCATCGTATGATTTTGGTATAGCTTATACTCCGGGAAAAGGTAACGCAGTAGCTGATGCGTTGAGTCGAAGACATGTAGGATTGGGAGCCATGTTTTCGGAATGGAAGAGTCTCGAGTATTTGGCTGGATTTGACTTCAGGCCTAGATGTGAATTGGAACCTGAAATGTTGGCAAACTTATCGATAAGACCTACTCTTGTGGAAAGGATTGGCGAGAGCCAAAAGCGAGACGATAAGCTTGTCAAGATTATCCGTGACTTGGAATCTGGATTGGAACTAGGGAAGGATAAAGGATTCGAAGTCGATCGAGAGGGTTGGCTTCGGAAGCAAGGACGACTAGTTGTTCCCGATATAGATGGATTGAGAGATGAAGTTCTTAGAGAAAGTCATCACTCGAAGTTGACAATTCATCCAGGTGGAAATAAGATGTATCGGGATATGAAGAGAACCTATTATTGGGAAGGCATGAAGAAGGATGTTGGAAATTTTATTTCCAAGTGTATGAACTGCCAGTTGGTGAAAGCTGAGCAGAAAAAGCCCAGTGGATTACTTCAGCCATTAGAAGTTCCTACGTGGAAGTGGGAGCAAATATCGATGGATTTTATCGATGGTTTACCTAGAACCAAAATGGGAAATGAAGGGATTTGGGTCATTGTAGATCGATTGACCAAGAGTGCAAGATTCATTCCTGTTCGATCAAATAGGACTGCATCGAAGTTGGCTGAGTTGTATGTCAGGGGGATAGTTCGATTCCATGGTATTCCGAAGAGTATAGTGAGCGATCGAGACCCATTGTTCACTAGAAGATTTTGGAAGAGCTTCCAGCAAGTTTTAGGAACCGAGTTGTGTTTGAGTACAGCTTACCATCCTCAAACAGATGGTCAGACTGAGAGAGTCAACCGAGTTTTGGAAGATCTTCTCAGAGCCTGTGTTTTGGATTTCGGAGGATCATGGGAAGATCACCTTCATTTGGTGGAATTTGCATATAATAATAGTTACCAGTCAAGTATTGGTATGGCACCGTATGAAGCATTATATGGAAGACCGTGTAACTCTCCGGCATGTTGGTTGGAAACTGGAGAAAAGCTGATACTTGGGCCAGAGATGATTCGACAGACTTCAGATTGTATAGGGATCATTCGGCAACGAATGAAGGCAGCCCAAGATCGTCAGAAAAGTTATGCCGATAAGCGTCATAAAGATTTGGAGTTCGACGTAGGTGATATGGTTTTTGTGAAGATTTCTCCTCTGAAGAATGTTATTCGATTCGGGAAGAAAGGAAAGTTGACCCCAAGGTTTGTTGGACCATTCCAGATCATCGAGCGAATTGGAAAGCTCGCTTATAGATTGGAGTTACCGGAAAAGATGTCGGGTGTGCACAATGTTTTTCATGTATCATATCTACGAAAGTATGTGCACGACTCGAATACAGTGGTTTCTGCTGATAGCTGTGAAGATTTAGAGGTTGATCCAGTGGTTACGAGACCTCGTAAGCCGCTCCGTGTTGTTGAAACCGATACGAAACAGCTTAGGAGGAAGACGGTTACGTTGCTCAAGATACAATGGAGTGATGATGTTAACGACTGTACGTGGGAGGAGGAAGAGAGGATGAAGGCAGCTCATCCTGAACTCTTCAAGGTATGGCCCTAAGGTGTCGTGACATCTCATGAATTTGTAACTTGATTCTGATCTTAGAATTCTGCATGCTAGGTTAGAAATTGGATGCATGATTTGTTGATTGCTATGGATGGTAGGCATGCAGAATAGCTTTGATTGCTGTTGTTTGTTTGGGATTTCGGGGGCAAAATTCCTAAGGGGGAGAGAATGTAACGACCCGTATTTTACGTGTCGATATATCGTAGAATTTACAGGTCGTTAGTGTTATGTTATCCCTAGCCTAAGTCGTATGGGAGGTTAACTCGTGTGTTGTTTGGGTCGTGTGAGAGTAGGTCGAGTGGAGCGACCTATAGGTTTGGACGAGTTAGCGTGTTAGTGCTAACGAGTTAAGGCTTAAGGAATTACGAGCTAACGTGTTAAGTGTTGAGTCGTGTTCGAGTTAATAGGGATTTAAGTCGTTAAAGAGTTATAAGAGTTAGTGAGTTAGTGTGCTACGACTTGTGGTTTGGGATGAGTTAAGGGCTAGCGACTTAAGGTTTTGACCGACTTAGGGGCTAGCGAGTTAGTGTGTGAGCGAGTTAGGTGGAGCAGCGGCTTACGAGTTAAGTCGTTGGCAACTTAAGGTGTTAGGTCGTTAGGGTAGGAAGGTCGTTAAGAAGTTAAGTCGCGGCATCGTGGATCTGCATTCATTTTAAGTCGCACAGCTTTAGGACCGTTAGATCGTGTGTGCGACTTAGTAGCTCGCTGTGTCGTAAGTCATAACTCGTTTACAAGTTAGCGGATCTGCGTTCTTTTTAGGTCATAGGGATTGTGAGCCGTTGGATCTTATAGGTTGTAGAGGGGCTTTGGAGTTAGGTCGTTAACGACCTAGTTAACCCGAGTTTTGGTTGAGTCGTTGGTACGAGTTAAGGCCTTAGGTCGCCTAAGAGTTAGGTCGGCACATGCTAAGTCGATAGCGACTTAATAATAGGTCGTAACTCGTGTTGCCTGTTAGGTCGTGAGCCTATTAGCGTTAGGTCGTGACATTTATAAGTCGTTTCCCAGTTGAGTCGTTAGGTCGTGAGTCGTGGGAATTTTTGGGTCATGAGTCGTAACACGTTAGGTCGGCAACGACCTAAGACCAAGCGCGAGTTATGGACTGAGCGACCTAAGGGGGGGCGATTCAGCCTATAAATACGTGACCACTTGTGCACTTTTTGGCACCGGATTTTGAAGCAACGAAGTGCTGCCATTTTGAGAGCTCGACTACAACATTTCTTCATCTCCTTTTCTCCATTCCAATCTAGTTCTAACATCCATCCAAGATCGAAGATTCAAGGGCCAAAGTTGAAGATCTTCATCCGTTTGAGTGAGATTTCATCGATTGAAGCGAGATTTTGCCGGATCAAGCTTGGGTATTTGCTGTCCAGATCTGAAGTGGGTTTCTTTTGAAGTGTTTGGGTGATTTGGTGAGTGGTAGTTATCTCTCACGCGGACCCAAAGGAGTATATTGGATTGGTGGCTTGTTTGAGTGTTAAAGTTTGAGATTTCATGCATTTTTCTTAGTTCCAAGACTAGATTCATTACTTTTATAGATGTTTACCTATGCAAGTTCAATTAACAAGTTATAGAGATAAAACCCATGTTTTATATTTGATAGATTTATGCTAAAATCCATGATTTCATATATGTTAGACTTATGTTCATTTATTTACAAAATTGCCATTATAGTTGATACTGCTTGATTAGATCTTGTTTGAATGCTTGGATGTATGAATAGTTTGATTGTCTTGAGTTAGCTTGTAGTTGATTTGGGACAAGATGGTTGAAGATGATTCAAAAGCTAAGTGGAAAGGCTCTTGAATGGTGAAAGCTGCTGTGGCATATGAAGCGGATGATGAAGCTCATATGGATGGGTTTGAGGACTTTGCTTTAGTTAGAGGAAGCGAAGTATGATGACGAAATGGACTTTGCCATGATATGTTGAGGCGAAGTATGATGATGAGATGGACTTTGCTAAGGATGCGTTGGAGCAAAGCATGATGTGGAAGCCTTGGTTTAATCCAGACGGGATCATCCCAAGCATGTTGATTACTCGATGATGCGGTTCGAGTTGGTGGATAATGGTGGCTCGAGAGGTGCTTGAGCTATAATGGGAATAGTCGTCGAGGAGGATGACTAGAAGGCTGAGATCTTATCGTTATTGAAGGTTCTAGCAAGCTCAAAGCAAGAGTACGTTGGGTAGATTTGTTATATCCAGGTGCGGGTCATGATGACGTGCTAGTACTCTGGGTAGATTCGTTATACCTAGGCACGGGTCACGAGGACGTGCAGAGTTATGTCTAGAACCGGGGGTTGCCATTAGCCCTTGACGGATGTTTGAAAGATGAGTTGGTCATTCAATTAACGATAAAATCAAGGCAATGATAACAGTGATAGCCGGAGTCATGGATGTTTGGTTGTATCATCATTCGGTCTCAAGAGCGGTGTTTTCTAGGTGCTTATCTGATCTTGGTTTAGGCCTTGGGGGTTTGTATTTGGAAAACATCGACCTTGACTCGAGTGATTATTGCTTTACTTTAATTATCTGCTTTGCTATGCTTGCTTCTCCTTAGTGTGTGTCTGGGGGCTATCACTGTAGAAAGAGGTGGAGTGGGATGATTTGGGTTCCTATTCCTTTTATCCCTTATGCTCTTTTGGTATGTTTGATAGTTGATTTACTGCTCACTAAGACTCTGTCTGACTCAAGGTTTTATGTCTCCTCTTATTACCTTGGGCTGTTCATCCATGTTTGGGATGGACAGACTAGGTGACAGGTGCTGATCTTAGTGGCTCACGCTAATGATGACGAAGACGAGCATGAGGCTTTGCATATTATTTTCATATTCTATGTACTGGATATTCCGCTGTTTGTTGATTACTCTGAGTGCTATGTAGTGAGGCTTCTTGTATTCATGATTCAGACCATGTATAAAGCTATTATGATTAGATGATGATATTCTGTTCTATGGGAGCTTCACTATATTATATTTCTCTATTGTATTTTATCCATGCGCTGTGAGTTTTACGATAGAGTTTGCGATGTTTATTCTACCCTTGACTATCGTCCATGGCTGCCTGGCACACTTTCAGCGCATTATTTCCTTGTTTTGGTGCCGGAGTCTTGGGCGGTCGTCACAAACTATGACGACCCACATTTCGAAAGGTTTAAATTGACAATAATCTACACATGTTCGACTTAAACAATCCGGAACGTAGATAATCAATGGGGTTATATAAGAAAAATAAGAAGAGAATAAGAAAATAAAACATAGAATCTCACATCGGAAACGATAAAATATAGTAATCAAATAAATAGTTCATAAAGCTGTTTACTATACATTTGATTATAATCCATACACATTTATCAGAGTTATAAATATACAGCAAGGAGAAATAATCAATGCAGTAACATAGCATGATACAGGGTATAATAATAATAGGAATATACCAAAACTCCGTCTTTGTCCTCCAAAGAATAGTCTTCAATCCACTGGAAAAAACTCAGGACTGACCCAAGCGTAATGAAAAAACAAAACACTCGAGTCAGGAATAAAATACACTTATGTGAGACAAATCAGTATCACAATATGAGCACAATAATTTAAAAGATGTTACGGGATTTTCCATCTCCTAAGGATCCGTTAAACTATTTATATATAATAGTATACGCTACAATAGATAATGTATATCAGTAAAATAAATATCAAAATAGCGTTAAGGCTTTACATTGATCCATCTTAACACATGATGTGCATGTAAATGTGCATATATTTACATCCATATTTTATCTCCTTCTATTTAAATAAACATCATATTCGGGCATTTTAACATGTTTAAAACCAAAATTCAATTATTTTCAAACCATCGTATTTTCATCTCCATTCAGGGGCAAAATGGTCATTTTTGTGCACGAGTCAATTTAAGAATTTTTACTTGGACAATTTTTGATAATTTTTGTAGGAATTTGGATGCATATGGAAGAGGCTTATATGAAGATACATGCATGCACAAATGAAATACAAAGAAATGAAGAGGAAATAATTCAAGTTCAAGATCATGGAGGACCCCACCCACTTACCTAAATGTACAATTATGAGCTAATGGACAACTAAGTGGAGGATAAAGCTTCATGCACAACAAATGATGGATTAATTAGTGGCTAATGGTTACTTGGTTGCCACACTTCCTAAAGGGCATTTTAGGAATCCCTCTAAAAATAGAATTAGGGTTTTATGCATGTATATATAGCCCTCTTATGTATATAAAACCATCTTCTACTCTTTCATTTTTTACTTAGGAAATTAAGAGATCAAAGTGTAAGCACAATGTTCAATGAAATAAAAATGGCTTCCAAGCCTCTTTCTTCTCTCTTTTCTACATTCTTTTCTTTGTTTTATTGTTAATGTTTATTTCTATGCTTTCTTTCTCCTTATGTTCATAGCTTAGATTTACATTTATGCAAGTAGTTAGTAGCTAATTCCTTTTGCTTTCTTTGCTTATTTTCTATCTTTTTTCTTCTTAATGTTGAAACTTACTTGTGTTGCTTCAATGCCACAAATGAGTAGCTAAACCCCTTCAATTTAGGGGTGATGAAGCTCTCTAACTTTATGTAATTTCAACATTTTATGATTAATGATCTCATTTGGTTTATGCTTCATGAAGTGAATTTTGATATTTTATGATTAATGATCTCATTTGGTTTATGCTTCATGAAGTGAATTTTGATGCAAGTTTATACAAGTGGGTTTGATATCTATATTGCTTATGCAAATGAGCTATTCTTATTCAACATAAACACTAGTTGCATCATCATTTGCTAATCCATTTTTGATTGTGAAAGTAAAGCAAAAATGAAATTTGATGATCTATATTACTAGTTACAATAGTAAACAGATCATACTTAAAATAGCTTTTGTTTTGGCTTCATTTTCATGAGAATTATAAGTGGGTTATTTGTTGTATTATAGATTGATGGTTTGAGTTATGTTAATTAATAACATAAACAAACCATATTTATGATAAATACAACAATATTTCACTTAAATCAAAGTTAGAGATCATAAATTGTTTGTTTGTTGATTTACAAAAATATGAGGGTGGATTTGCCTCTAAATTGTTCTCTAGTTCAATATTTTTCTAATCACATTTTAATTTTAGTTTTAGCTTCATTTTAGTTCTAGTCAACAATTTCTCCTCCATTTGGTCTAATTTGATCGAAAAGATTTTTAAAACTCTAACAACTCCCTGCGGATCGACCCGTATTCGCCACGTACTTCAATAGTACGCCCTGCGCTTGTAGAAAATTTAATTTGAAATTTTTCGACTAATTTCTAACTCGATAGAAATTTAGTCGGTAAACAAGTTTTTGGCGCCATTGCCGGGGAATTGTTTTGATTTTAATTCTCTATTCTTCGAATTAGTTTTCTTTGATTTTTGTGTGTTTTTATTCTTTGTGTGTTTGCATTTTTTTAATAAAAAAAGAAAAAAAAATTGTGTGTTTTGTGATTTTTGGTGACATTGTGTTGTGTGCTTGTTTTCTATTTTACTTTCCATTTGCATTGCATATCATACTTAAAAAAAACATTGCATTCATCTTCACTTTCATTCGATTTCCTTTTCAGTTACATTTTCCATTTACAATTTAAAACAAACAACACTGTTGCATTTCATTTTTCTTCACTGTTTACATTCACTGTTGCAGTCTCTGTTCTCATTCACTGTTCATATCTCCCATACCGACAAGCCTCTGTTACTTGCTTACCCACTGTCATTTGCCAAAACGTCTCCTTTGTTCCCTGACAGTTCCTCTATCCCTTCATACACCATAATACACACCCTAAACCATTAAAATCAGCTCCACTTCCGCCACCTGACAATACTGCATATCCATACTTGCTACAGCCATCGCCTGCAACTCACCTTCCATTGCATTCCCTTCTACTAATCTACCACCTCCTCATACATTCTCGCCACTGGCCAACATTGCAAACAACCAAACTATCATCAACATACTCAAACTTCAGCCACCCATTCACCATTACTACCACTGGCAAACCATTCTACCTCCTGCCTGAACCATTCCTTCAACACAGTGCATAAGCATTCACTTCAACAAAGTGTTCAACACATTTGAACCACTCCCTTCCCTGCAAATCTCACCTGCCCCTACATTTACACTTCTGCCCATCACTACAGTCGCTGCTCTGTTTTCCAACCCCTCAATTCATCAACTATTCCTCTAGCATCACCAGCAAATCATACCACAACTTCAATCACCAGATACACCTTCATATCAACTGCCATAATACTCTTCCTCTCTGCCATAATACTCTTCCTCTCTTCAACTACAAAACTTCCTGACATTCACTAAATGCCACATCTCTGTTAACCACACCCCGTTTTCACCCATGTCAACAAGCAACCACGTAACGACTCAATCTCCACTTCTACTCCTCCAACATACATCAATGCTCAACACAACTCCTTTGCAACTTCATAGCATACATACATCACCAAACAATTCATCTCCGCAACTCCATAATTCCACTTCCTCCTCTACAGTGCGCTGTCTTGCTGCTTACACACTCCATCGAAACCATGACTTCATTCAACATCAAACGGCTACATGCCTTCATTGTCCTCATCACACTGCTTCTTAAAAACTGCTGTTGTTCAACTTGCAAGCTTACATAACACCACTGCTACCCATTCTTCACCATCTCCACCGTTGTCACTTCAAATAGTAACCAAATCAATTGCCTTCTCAACTCGAGCAACATCTCTACCAAAATTCATTTCCATCACTGCCCAATTCGAACATCGACATTCACCGTGCTATTTCAACAACCCACAACTTATCCCAATTTCGACCTGACATCCCCAATCGCGGCCACCACTTAACCTCCAATAACCCATCAGCACAACCCAATCACCGCAACCTCAAATCGAACGCCGCGGCCACCTGACAACAGACCACCGCAATCTCCTTCACCACGCAATCAACAATGAATTAATCCATAGCCGGCACCCACTGTACCACTTCCTACCTTATCACCTTCTCCTAAAAACAGCCTCAACAACAAGCGACCATCCTCTCCAATTCGACCACCTCGAACTCCACTAATCACCGAAGCCACCATTGCGCTTCACAGAAATTCCCAAATCCTACAACGCTCCACCCAGTTCCTAACTCCACACGCAACTGCCAAGTAATTCTGCTCGAACCCGAAACCGAGATGATTTCATCAATTTTGGCTGTGGAGTTTTGAATTTTTGAACTGAATTGAATTGATAAGAAGTGGATTTTTGATTTTATTTTTCTTCTGATTTGAGGTCTTGTTCATTTTGAAAGAGAAGTATTGGTTAAGGGACAACAATGGTTCTCGAAAAGATGAATTCATTTGGGTCGGGTTTGTATTGAAGGCCTGAGCAAGAAATTGTTTTGTTTTATTAGTTTTAAATTTGTTGTTTGTTTCGTTTTGTTAGTTTTAAATTTGCTGTTTTGTTTTTCTTTGTTAAAAAAAATATAAAAAATTGTCTTAAAAAGAGTAGTTTATTAGTTTTGTTTTGTTGAATTATTTTTGTTTCAACTTGTCTGTAGTTCCAAAAAAAAAATTCAATTATTTCTTTTGATTTCAATTGTTTTGACCTTCCTCTGTTTTAATGCTTCTTTCTTTAAAAAAAACTTGAATATATCTTTGTTTTATATGCAGATTGCCAAAGCAGAAATTCGCAAAAGAAAGAAGTGCTTGCCAAAAATAATTGCTCAACTTGCTTGCTAAAAAAAAAACTGCCGCTTTAAAATAATTGCTAATAAAATCTGCACGCTCTGGTATCGTGCCCTTTTCCCTTATTTTTAATTTGATTTGCATTATTGGTTGCTTGCATTTGCATATATATATATATATATATATATATATATATATATAACAAATTTTATTTTAGTTGCATTGTTAATACACGTTTAATTTCTGTTTTTCATTCATCTCATCTTGTTTTTCTTTTCTAAGGGCGATACCCCAATTCACATAAGGTGAGGGATTTCATCATCCTTTCCTTAGCCCACAAACGCATTTCATCTTAGAATTTGACTAATAATAAAGGTTAGACGTTGGATCTAAGGGTGTCATGAGCTCACTTAGGGCTTAATTTTATCTTCACAATTGTTTTATTTGAACAATTTTATTTTTTGGTGTCTAGGCTACGGCAGAGTAATAACCAGTTATAAAAATTACTACATAAATATAATACTAGTTGTAGCTACCCGACTTTCTAACACCAGAAAGACGCGTCACTATTTAAGAAATAAAGGGATAGAAGAAGAAAAGATAAGGAAAGAAGAAACATAACAACATCAGATACACACAGCGGAACGAATGAAATATAATAAATCACATAAAATATTACATAGTATCATATACATCAGAGTTACACAACTTATACAACACATATTAGACAGTTATAAACATCTGTCTAACTATACAACTCAAGTACATAAGATACAGATACCATTGATGTGCACATAAATGTGCATATTTTTACCAACATATTTAATCTATTTGAATTAAATAAATGATCATATCGGGTATTTTAACTTGTTTAAACCAAAAATTCAAATTATTCTAAATTGTCACATATTCATCTTCATATATGGGCAAAACGGTCATTTGTGTGCATATATTTGTTTGAGAAAAATTAATTGAAAATTTGTATATATTTTTGTAGGAAATTGATCTCAAATAGAAGTGGTTTCATGAAGATATGCATGCACAAAATTAATACAAAGGAATGAAGATGGAAATAATTCAAAGTGAAGAACATGGAGGACCCCACCTACCTTAATGTACAAATTAAAGGCTAAAGCACATGCTTTTGGAGTTAATGGCTTCATGTACACTTAATGGGGGATTAAGACATGTTAATGATAACTTGGCCTCCACACTTCCTAAGGGGCATTTTGGGCATTCTCTAGAAAAATGAATTAGGGTTTTAACACTTGTATAAATACCCCTTATGTTTCATGTAGATCTTCCTCTTAGTTAGTTAGTTTTAGTTTAGAAAATAAATCAAAACTCTCTTTCTTTCCATGGCTACTTAGCCATTTCTTCTCTTATGTAATTTTTTTTATGTAATGTTATTTAGTGTTTCCTTTTAATTACATGTTCATTTTCTTTTCTTGTTTATTTTCTTTCATGTTCTAGTATAGATCTCTTTTATTTTATGCAAGTAGAATAATTTTTCTTTTCATTTTGCTCTCTTTCTCTCTTCTTGTTTAATGTTGTTTTCTACATTTGTTCATATGATAACAAATATGAGAGCTTAATCACTTCAATTTAGGGGTAATGAAGCTCTCTAGTATGTAGATCCAACATTTTGATGTTTATGCTCTCTTTTTGTGCTTAATGAGAATGATTGAAGTGGTTTAATGATGTTGTTTAGCTTTGAATTTGATAGTCTATGTTGTTCATAACAAATAGGCTATACTTAAACAAACAAAACACAAATTGCCTCTTCATTTACATATGACTATGGAAAAGAAGTGATTGTTGAAATTAAAATTTGATGGCTTATATTTCTAATTAATAATTAATAGGTCATCTTAAAATAGATTTTACTTTCAACTTTGTTGTCATATTTTATGAGATTTAAAAGTGTATTAGTGGTTGTGTTATAGTTTGATGGTTTATATTGAGCTAATTAATAGCACAAATATACCATACTTATGATAAGCACATCAACTAATTCACTAATGACAAGAAAAGAGAGATCATAACTTCACTTTGTTGATTTATGTGATCTAGAGAGTGGAAATGGCCTCTAAATTGTCTTAACTTTCATATTCTTATCATTTTCTTTTGCTAGTTTTTGTTAGTTTCTTACATTTCTAGCTATTCACTTTCGACTTCGGTATAATTTGATTGAATAGAATTTTAAAATCATCAATTCCCTGCAGATCGACCCGTATTCGCCGCGTGCTACATTCGTACACCGTGCGCTTGCGGTATAAATTTTGTTTTAAAATTCGTTCGACGGTTTTCTGAACCGATAGAATTTCCGTCGACGAACAACCATACAAACACAGCGGAACCATAATATATCTACACATGGAAGCCTCCTACTCCATATCTCCTCCATAGTTTGTCAAGCAAACCTGAATCCCGCGACTACTCATACATAATATGTGTACCCAGGAGTTTAATAAAACATAAAATAAACACTCGGGTCAGACAGGTGTCTGGTGTGAGTAAACGGGTTAAAATTACTTAACTTTAGAAAATCCTTTGAAAAGAAAAGGTATCACGTAAGACTTCCCACACATAAACATGGAAAAATTTTTACCTTACGCTAACCAAAACATTTGATAGGAAATCCAGTGATATTATAATAGTGTCTAGGGTTTCAAGTAAATAAGAAATAACCGAAATTGTTACATGATTAGATTCCAGCTACTAGCCACAAAAGTGGGTAATACAAACAAAACCGTAGGGTCTCGTAGGAAGAATAAGTTTCCATCAATGGTAGGGCTACCGGGGTACCGCCCGTCACAGTACGTGGCCTAGATCACTATACCAAGGATTACTCCCAATCCCCTGCAACACAAAGCCGGGACCATTCCATACTGAATAGTCCCGAGTAAGATCACCCCGTGGTTGGCGCGACCAACCACCCACTAAGCCGAAATAAAAGGGACATCTAGACAAGGATGACCTCACCCTGAAATGGGTGCTACCCACCTAGCCTTGCTGCACCTTTCCTGTTTTAGCCATTCCCGGTTGATGAGGCTTGAGGCTGCGATTACCTTTATAGAACACATCTATCTTAGAATGCTCATCGTCCACCTGACGATGTTTTGAAAGCATTCAATCCATATAAGTTCGTTCCGGGTTCGAATGAAAACAAAGGCACTATCTCGTTGCACTCATTTTGGAATCACCCTCAGAGTCAACGACCATAGCCCTTGCAATCTGAATCACCATCTCGAATCTATAATTTTCCGTCAAACTCATCACGGAATCACCCTCAGAGTTATACTGACGAATAGTTCTTACACCTCGAGTCTTAACTAAGCTCCACTTGGATTCACGACCTAACGTTTAATTTGGATCGATGTGGTTTTCGGATTATCCAAATATAGAAACCCGATCCTGGTCTCACCGAAATCCAAACGCCATTTTAATGTCCAAGTTGTTTAAGGGTTTTAAACAATTAACTTATATTCAGGATGATATAAATAGATAGATGAATCTCATTATCACAATAGATAATTCATATCAAACATTCATCTCACAAAGCAGCATATCACATATCAAATCATCCAACATCATTCAACATCCAATATCAGTCATCCAATATCAATCACCAAATATCGATCAATCAATATTAACCAATCATCCAAAAGCAGAATTGATTAACTCCAAATCAATTAGATTATCTAATTCCTTCTTCATTAATTTATTCCAAATAAATTAATCATCTCTTAATGATCTTCCTTAATTAATCTTCCTTGATTAATTATACTTTAATTACATTCAAGTAATTATCCTTAACCATATACAGTGATTAACCTTAAATTACTATCATTAATTTCAATAATTAATAATCCTTCATTTGTTTCCATTAATTAATTAACTATGATTAATCACATTAAACCTTTATTAATTACAATTAATTAATCATACTTTAATTAATTACTTTTATTAATCAACCTTGATTAATTTATTAATTTTATTAACTAATGATCCTTATTAATTAATAATTTCTTTAATAAATTGCAATTAACCATCTTATTAATCATAAACATTAATTAACAACTTGTAATTACTTATCTTAATTAATCAACTTCTTTACTAATTATATTAACCCTTGGATTAATTAATCTAATTAACTAGTCTTAAATTACTTCATTAAGTAATTATTATTCAATTAATAAATCCTTAATTAATTACTTTATTAATTAATTACATTTTTAATTGATTACACTTAATCTTAAATTAATCTCATTAATTAATTAATTAATCACATCAATTAATTAACTAAAATTAACTAAGTAATTAACCCTTAATTACTTACATAAGTAATTATTTTCTAATTACTTCCATTAGATGATTATTCTTTAAATCAATTACCTTAACAAGTAATTAATTCCATAATTAAATAATCCTTAATTCTTTAATTAATTAATTACTCCATAATTAATTAACTTCAAAACAATTATATTAATTAATCCTTAGATTAACAACATCTAGTTATTAACCATTAATCACTTCCATTTAATTACTCCCATGAGTAATTTTCCACTAATTACTTCCATAAGAAATTACACACTAATTACTTTCATAAGTAATTTCTCTTTTCTTAATTACATTCAATAATTAACCATTAATTACTTCATTAAGTAATTACACTTAATTAATTCATAATTAAGTGATTATTTAAAATTAAATAAACAATTAACTGATCATTTAAAATTAATTAAACAATTAGTTAACTGACTTCTTATATTTAAAGAAAATCCTTAATTAATTAAGAAAAACATTAATCCTAATTAATCTTTTACTTATTAACAAATCATATTAATTAAGTATTCACAAGTTCATGCCAAAATAATTTAACCTTGTTTATCTTCATAAATAAATTATTTAAAATTAAATCAAATTTTAATAACTTAAAAACAAACTATTTTATGGGTTTAAAATTTATGACAATAACCTTATTGAAACTAAAACATTTAGAAATCAAATTTAAAATTTAAAACACTTTAATTATCTAATTTAAACTTATTTATTTTCAATATAAATTGAAACTTAACTTTTAAATCATTACTTTAAAATTTTACTTAAAACTTTGATTCAATATTTAAATTCAAAACATTCTCTTTAAATTTAAATTTAAATTTTAGTTAAGTTAATTACTTTCTTAACCAAACATCTTAAAACATTTTAAATTTGAAAATAAATTCAATTACCACTTTTAAAAGTTTGATTTACATTTATTTCAAAAGAACAAGCTTTAACCTTGTATTTTGTTTCTTTTGTCAAACTTGTTTATAATTTAAAGTTTACTTTTATTTATTCAAACACAAGTTTACTTTGCAACTTAGTACCTACACAGTACTTAACTAAAAAGCATCACCCTAAATACCCGAGTTAAACACTGAAACTACTCGTGCCTATCCCGAAGCAAAACCCAGCACCCTTCACTTTGAGTCGTCACCGAGAAAAACGTGAGAGCTACCCCGAGCCTCTCTCGTCTTTCCCAATTCCATATTACCCAGTGCACAACGTACACACGTGTACGTGAGCGACCCAACCAAACGTCTCCGATGCTACCTCCGGCCATCTCCAAGTCGACGACGACCACGTCGAGCCTTCCCTCAACCCAGAATCCAAAATCCATCATCGAATCGAAATTCGACCCAAAGCTCGAAAAAAAACTACAACAGTCACTTCCACAAAACCCCCCACGGCCGACCATCACTACGCCGATGAACTTCGCCGAACTCACCATCGAAGCGCCTCGTCCACGAGCTTCAACTCCCCCAAATGCGAACGACTCCGGTCCACTATCCAAGTCGCAATGTTTCGACATCCAAGCCGAAAAAAAAACAAGCTAAAACCCCAAAATCGAACAAATCCAAACTCCTCGGCCATTGAAAAAATCCATGAACATTTTTCCCATGCTCACCATCAATCGAACCACCTCCATATCAAAAATTGGTCAACTTCGCCATGCCGTTCATCGGCCATCACACAAAACACCCAAATCGCTCAACCCCAAAATTCACAGGAATTACCCAACTAAAAATTACAAAATCAAAATTCACGATTTTCCATCATGATTACATGCATGTAGTTCAAATTAGAATTTTAAGGCAGCTGATTTTTAACAAAAATTTTAGTTTCACTGTGTTTTACCATTTTAAAAATTATTTGTGAATTTAAATTTACAGAAACTATTTTTAAAATTACTATCTAACATTAACATACAATTTTCATTTAATCATCAAAATCAAATAATGGTGTTAGTGGGAGATTTGAATTTTTGAAGAGAATTCTCGTCTTAAAAAAAACAGAAAACAAAGTTTTCATATATATACAGACCTATTACACATATATATACAGATCTTATAAATTCAATAATATAAATACTGAAAAGAATTTTCATGCAGTCACCAAAATCAATCCACAGATTATCATATGCATTAGAGTCTAAATTAATTTAATCTGTTTTTAAAATAATTTACTCACCTTTAATATGCAGTGAACAAAGCAGAGCAGTTTTTCCAGACCTTGAATATTTATTCTAAAAAATTGCTTTGATTTGCTTGCTGCTGAAAACCCTCTGCATGCTTCAAATTGATGTTTTTAAAAAAAATGTTGAAACTGATCTGTACTTCCCTTTGAACTGCAGGTTGAAGTTGCAGTTTTTCATCTCAGATTTGATTTGCTTTTTGCTTTTGGTTTCCAGTTTTAGGTTTTAAAAATTATTTTCTATTTTGAGCTTTAGATTTGGAATCATTGAATTTCGGTTTGAGAAGTTTTCAAACTTGAAATCATCTTTGTTCAGCTGAGAAATTATGGAAGAAGAGTGAAGAGATGGAAAAGTTTTATTTTAAATGAATTATGTTATGTTTATTAAAATTAAAGAAAGTAAATTTGTAAAAAGAAGACACTTGTCACTTTAGTACTTAATTTTTCAACACATGTTTTTGAGATGAGCTAACATGGTTGCACGTGTTTCTTAAATATTTTTAAATAAATTTTTATTTAATTTAAATGTTAATGTGGGCTTACTTATTTAAATTTCTTAATTAATAAATATTTACATATGTATACATAAATTTACTTTTTAAAGAAAATATTATAAAACTAATTATAATACAAATAAATTCTTATACATGTATTTTTAAAATCTAAAACATTTAACTTTATTGTTTAAGAAATAATTTTTAAAAAGAAAGTTTATTAATAATTTTATACATATATTTTTATAACCATTTTAATTTGAACACTTTAAGAACAAAATAAAACTTTGATTAAATCCTTTTTAAACTATCATATTAAAATTAAACAATTATCTTATATTTTGAAAACCATTGAATTAATCTTAAATTAACTTTTGAAAAATATTGAATTTTAAAACAAAGCTTTAAATTACAATTCATACATATATAAATTATTAATAGATTAAATTTTAAAACAATTCCAAATTATAACATATACATACATACATACATACATACATACATACATATATATATATATATATATATATATATATATTACAATTTGAAAATTCAATCTTTTATTTAAAACAAAAGATCTTCTATTTACAATATATATATTATAATTATAATAAAATTTATTAGCTTTGAAAAATAAATCTTATCAATTTTAAATTGTTAAAAGATGTTGATCAATATTGTCAGATTAAATATTTATTAACCTTTTTAAAAGATTAAATTTACCAATTTAAATTAAAATTATAAAGAAAAATTATCAAATCAATTTAATTATTAATACAGATTATTAAATTGATATTGCCTAAAATTCCGGGTCGTCACATTTCTCCCCCTTAAAAGAATTTCGTCCCCGAAATTTAAAAGAAATGGTAATTTAATAACCCAACAAAGATTTCAAAAACAGCAAAGCATACCTATCAACCAGTTACTAACAATCATTGCAATTAATCGACCAAACATACCTTACTAAATATCCCGACACAAATCAGGATAGATCTTACTAACACTATCTTGAGTTTCCCAAGTATAAATCACCGGAAGACTCGCTCTACAGAAGCTAAACAAACTGCACCACCAAAATCCAAAGCTCCCTTTATCTCTAGACCCATCAATCTGAATAGAACATCAGACTATACTCAAGTCCAGCTCAACTTCCAAATCCAACTGAACTGCAGATTCAACAACCAACGATGAATCATACACTTACTCCCTCAGAGATACGTGAAATACAATGAATTCCAGCTATCCAAACTGGCATTTCAATCTTATAGACAAAAGAACTTATCCTATCAAAAACACACATAAGAAATCCCAAATTCCTCAGAACTAGCCATCCAATCTCACCCAATTACTGCTCTCTTAACCAGAGAAATGTTAACAACAATGAAGTCTCCAACTTCGAATTCCAAACTCCTTATCTCATATCTGCATTACTCAATAGACAATCCTGTGCCGCCAATCTTCTTCCTAATCAGCTCAACCTATGCTGATGCTTCCAGAAACAACTAGACCAAAGCAAACCAGTTCCTGGATCCTATCTAACAGAAAAGTCTTTCATGATCCGTTGAAATTCAAAACACAAGCTCTACTTCCTAAGCAATAGCAAACTGAACTTACTTCCTTCTCCGCACAGCTGCTACCTCGCTTCCGCTGCACAACTCTGATTCTGAAATAGATGAGAGTACTGTTGATGAACACGAGTACAAACTTATCCAATGTATCAGGGAAACTTTTTTCATCAAATCTATAAAATCTTAGTGACCCATCTGACTCGGTCACTCATCCTTACCGCAGAATCCAACTCAAAGCTAGATCTGACCAACTCAAATTCCAAAAAATTTCTAAGCTGCTACACCAACTTCTCCTTTCTCCAAAGACCATCCTACTACCAGGCTAACTACCAGTATCGCTTCTGGAACCAAATCAATATGGAACTCAACTCCAGATGCAGACAAACTTCTGATTACTTCAGTAGCTCCTACTTCCACATGAGAATCCTCAGTCTCAAACAAAAGATTGCCCAAGATAAATTCCCAAACTAATCGCAAGTCACTTTTGCGATCCAACCTAGTTCGGATTCCAAAAAAACTATCCTCTCTTTACCAATTAGATTAGCTTTAAGTTTTTCCCAAAGAAGGTTAACTCTTCAAGAAAACCTTCACCATCTGCCCGGACTGTTGAAAGAAGAGCCACCAAGATTCCCGAAACATTGGAGAAATGAGCCACATTGCTGTTTCCAAACTCTACTTCGATGATACCGAAAGGCTAAAAGACCTTCTCGTAAGCACACCGAACACTTCGATTTGCACTGCTACCACAGCTAACCAAAGACTTCTAATCCAAAGGCTTCTCGAAAACCAAAATGATCAACAAACCACACAACATACCTTCGAGATGGCAGACATCCTCTCAAGAGATTCGGGCTCCAAACCAAGCATCAACATCTCGCTCTCCTTAAGGAATGACGAATTAGACCATGCCAAAGCGAACCAACTTATAAACCTTAGTCTCATATTCCAGAACGGCGAACCTCCATGCTAAAGATCCAGATAACTTCTACACAGACGAACCTTCCCTACGGTAGGTAAAGACTGCTCCTCAACTACTTCCAAGTTGCTTCAAGAGAAAACATCCTCAAAAATATCCATGGATACTGCATCTCATCACGCAGTTATCAAGATATCATCACTTACTTCTGCACTTCCGACAGATCCAAACTTACACCTCAAAGATGGACTCCGGATCTTTAAAAAAGATTTCATTCGGAGATCAGAGAAATCCTTACTCCAAACTACAAATCTCACTCGAGACGGTATTAGGTCTACAGTCTCGACAAATATACTTCTAACCTCAAACATATGGACCTCTTCCATTAGTGGTAGTCGTGTTACACACACACACTACTACTCCATCTATCTCTACAACTTATGTTGGAAAATCCGAACAGATAACCCAACAGATTTAGGTAGATATATATATATATATATATATATATATATAGTTATATATAAAAATTACAAGTACGCTCTCTCAAGGAAGACACCACTTCAGAGTCTAGGTATTCACTCAACCTAATGCTCTGATACCAGCTGTAGCAACCCGACTTTCTAACACCAGAAAGACGCATCACTATTTAAGAAAGAAAGGGATAGAAGAAGAAAAGAAAAGGAAAGAAGAAGCATAACAACATCAGATACTCACAGCGGAACGAATGAAATATAATATATCACATAAAATATTACATAGTATCATATACATCAGAGTTACACAACTTATACAACACATATTAGACAGTTATAAACATCTATCTAACTATACAACTCAAGTACACAAGATACAGATACCATACAAACACAGCGGAACCATAATATATCTACACGTGGAAGCCTCCTACTCCATATCTCCTCTAGAGTTTGTCAAGCAAACCTGAATCCCTCGACTACTCATACATAATATGAGTACCCAAGAGTTTAATAAAACAGAAAATAAACACTCGAGTCAGACAGAGGTAAAAATTGCTTAACTTTAGAAAATCCTTTGAAAAGAAAAGGTATCACGTAAGACTTCCCACACATAAACATGGAAAAGTTTTTACCTTACGCTAACCAAAATAATTGATAGGAAATCCAGTGATATTATAATAGTGTCTAGGGTTTTCAAGTAAATAAGAAATAGCAGAAATTGTTACATGATTAAATTCCAGCTACTAGCCACAAAAGTGGGTAATACAAACAAAACCGTAGGGTCTTGTAGGAAGAATGGGTTTCCATCAATGGCAGGGCTACCGGGGTACCGCCCGTCACAGTACGTGGCCTAGATCACTGTACCGAGGATTACTCCCAATCCCCTGCAACACAAAGCCTGGACCATTCCTTACTGAACAGTCCCGTGTAAGATCACCTCGTGGTTGGCGCGACCAACCATCCACTAAGCCGAAATAAAAGGGACATCTAGACAGGGATGACCTCACCCTGAAATGGGTGCTACCCACCCAGCCTTGATGCACCTCCCTTGTTTTAGCCATTCCCGGTTGATGAGGCTTGAGGCTGCGATTACCTTTATAGAACACATCTATCTTAGAATGCTCATCGTCCACCTGACGATGTTCTGAAAGCATTCAATCCATACAAGTTCGTTCCGGGTTCGAACGAAACCGAGGGCACTATCAGGTTGCACTCATTTTGGAATCACCCTCAGAGTCAACGACCATAGCCCTTGCACTCTAAATCACCATCTCGAATCTATAAGTACTATTTCTGTCAAACTCATCACGGAATCACCCTTAGAGTTATACTGACGAATAGTTCTTACACCTCGAGTCTTCACTAAGCTCCACTTGGATTCACGACCTAACATTTAATTTGGATCGATGTATTTTCGGATTATCCAAATATGGAAACCCGATCCTGGTCTCACCGAAATCCAAACGCCATTTTAATGTCCAAGTTGTTTAAGGGTTTTAAACAACTAACATATATTCAGGATGATATAAACAGATAGATGAATCTCATTATCACAATAGATAAATCATATCAAACATTCATCTCACAAAGTAGCATATCACATATCAAATCATCCAACGTCATTCAACATCCAATATCAGTCATCCAATATCAATCGCCCAATATCAATCAATCAATATTAACCAATCATCGAAAAGCAGAATTGATTAACTCCAAATCAATTGGACTACCTAAATTCTTCTTCATTAATTTATTCCAAATAAATTAATCATCTCTTAATGATCTTCCTTAATTAATCTTCCTTGATTAGTTATACTTTAATTACATTCAAGTAATTATCCTTAACCATATACAGTAATTAACCTTAAATTACTATCATTAATTTCAATAATTAATGATCCTTCATTTGTTTCCATTAATTAATTAACAATGATTATCACATTAAACCTTTATTAATTACAATTAATTAATCATACTTTAATTAATTACTTTTATTAATCAACCTTGATTAATTTATTAATTTTATTAACTAATGATCCTTATTAATTAACAATTTCTTTAATAATTTACAATTAACCATCTTATTAATCACAAACAGTATTTAACAACTTGTAGTTACTTATCTTAATTAATTAACTTCTTAATTAATTATATTAACCCTTTGATTAATTAATCTAATTAATTAATCTTAAATTACTTCATTAAATAATTATTATTCAATTAATAAATCCTTAATTTATCACTTTATTAATTAATTACATTTTTAATTAATTACACTTAATAATTAATCTTAAATTAATCTCATTCATCCATTAATTAATCACATCAATTAATTTACTAAAATTAACTAAGTAATTAACCCTTAATTACTTACATAAGTAATTATTTTCTAATTACTTCCATTAGATGATTATTCTTTAAATCAATTACCTTAACAAGTAATTAATTCCATCATTAAATAATCCTTAATTCTTTAATTAATTAATTACTCCATAATTAATTAACTTCAAAACAATTATATTAATTAATCCTTAGATTAATAACATCTAGTGATTAACCATTAATCACTTCCATTTAATTACTCCCATGAGTAATTTTCCACTAATTACTTCCATAAGAAATTACACACTAATTACTTTCATATGTATTTTCTCTTTTCTTAATTACATTCAATAATTAACCATTAATTACTTCATTAAGTAATTACACTTAATTAATTCATAATTAAGTGATTATTTAAAATTAAATAAACAATTAACTAATCATTTAAAATTAATTAAACAATTAGTTAACTAACTTCTTATATTTAAAGAAAATCCTTAATTAATTAAGAAAAACATTAGTCTTAATTGATCTTTTACTTATTAACAAATCATATTAATTAAATATTCTCAAGTTCATATCAAAATAATTTAACCTTGTTTTTTTTCATAAATAAATTATTTGAAATTAAATCAAATTTTAATAACTTAAAAACAAACTATTTTATGGGTTTACAAATTTATAACAATAACCTTATTGAAAATAAAACATTTAGAAATCAAATTTAAAATTTAAAACACTTTAATTATGTAATTTAAACTTATTTATTTTCAATATAAATTGAAACTTAGTTTGTAAATCATTACTTTAAAATTTTACTTAAAAATTTGATTCAATATTTAAATTCAAAACATTCTCTTTAAATTTAAATTTAAATTTTAGTTAAGTTAATTACTTTCTAAAGAAAACATCTTAAAACATTTTAAATTTGAAAATAAATTCACTTATCACTTCTAAAAGTTTGATTTACATTTATTTCAAAAGGACAAGCTTTAACCTTGTATTTTGTTTCTTTTATAAAACTTGTTTATAATTTAGAGTTTACCTTTATTAATTCAAACACAAGTTCACTTTGCAACTTAGTATCTACGCAGTACTTAACTAAAAAGAATCACCCTAAATACTCGAGTTAAACACTGAAACTACTCGTGCCTATCCCGAAGCGAAACCCAACACCCTTCACTTTGAGTCGTCACCGAGAAAAACGCAAGAGCTACCCCGAGCCTCTCTCGTCTTCCCCAATTCCATATTACCCAGTGCACAACGTACACACGTGTATGTGCGCGACCCAACCAAACGTCTTCGATGCAACCTCCGGCCATCTCCAAGTCGACGGCGACCACGTCGAGCCTTCCCTCAACCCAGAATCCAAAATCCATCATCGAATCGAAATTCGACCCAAAGCTCGAAAAAAAACTACAACAGTCACTTCCACAAAACCCCCCACGGCCGACCATCACGATGCCGATGAACTTCGCTGACCACACCAACGAAACGCCTCATCCACGAGCTTCAACTCCCCGAAATGCGAACGACTCCGGTCCACTATCCAAGTTACAATATTTCGACATCCAAGCCGAACAAAAAAACAAGCTAAAACCCTAAAATCGAACAAATCCAAACTCCTGGGCCATTGAAAAAATCCATGAACATTTTTCCCATGCTCACAATCAATCGAACCACCTCCATACCAAAAATTGGTCAACTTCGCCACGCCTTTCATCGACCATCACACAAAACACCCAAATCGCTCAACCCCAAAATTCACAAGAATTACCCAACTAAAAATTACAAAATGCATATCAAAATTCATGATTTTCCATCATGATTACGTGCATGTAGTTCAAATTAGAATTTAAGGCAGCTGATTTTTAACAAAATTTTTAGTTTCACTGTGTTTTACCATTTTAAAAATTGTTTGTAAATTTAAATTTACAGAAACTATTTTTAAAATTGCTATCTAACATTAACATACAATTTTCATTTAATCATCAAAATCAAATAATGGTGTTAGTGGGAGATTTGAATTTTTGAAGAGAATTCTCGTCTTAAAAAAACAGAGTTTTCATACACACACACACACACACACACACACAAAAATCTATTACACATATATATACAAATCTTATAATTCAATAATATAAATGCTGAAAAGAATTTTCATGCAATCACCCAAATCAATCCACAGATTATCATATGCATTAGAGTCTAAATCAATTTAAACATTTTTAAAAATAATTTACTCACCTTTAATATGCAGTGAACAAAGCAGAGCAGTTTTTCCAGGCTTTGAATATTTATTCTGAAAAAAATGCTTTGATTTGCTTGCTGCTGAAAACCCTCTGCATGGTTCAAATTGATGTTTTTTAAAAAATGTTGAAACTGATCTATACTTCCCTTTGAACTGAGGGGTTGAAGTTGTAGTTTTTCATCTCATATTTTATTTGCGTTTTGCTTTTGATTTCTAATTTCAGGTGTTAAAAAAAATTTGCTAACCTCAATGGCGAGACATAGGCTCCTGTTTTAGTCATTTTAATTATCACACGATTGTCAAGGCTATCCATCATCGTTCTCTTACTTCATTCTAGCAAATGTCGCCAATTCAACCACCACATTCTGGATATCATCCACCGCGTACATGATTGTCTAAGTGGTTCCAATATTGAAAGAGAGTATTTCAATAAGAGGCCCCGGTCTCTTTAACAACCAATCGTCAGTTTACACACTGGTTGGTTCTTTTATATTTCGAAAACACTTTTCACTTGATATCAAAATATCATATTTGTATCAAAATAAAATCCATTTCGAAATCATTATATATTCGTTTTAAGATCAAATCCATTTCGAAATCATCATATATTCAAAATTATCAATTTTGCCCGATAAATCAATTTCACTTCCAAAATTTGATTTGAATTCAATTTAGGTTATAATCTTCACCTTAACCTAGTTCGTATTTAAATCCAAGATTTAAATATAAACAATTTACCCTTTAACCAGTTTGAATTTTAGAAAATAATTTAAAATAGTTAAACGGTTAAAAATAGTTTAATAGAAATAATTTAAATATAAAAATGGTTTATATAATAAAATAGTTTGCAAAAATCAAAATAGTTTGAATATTTAAAGAATATATATTTTAAATCATTTATACTAAAATACTCATTTTTAAAATAATTCCAAAGTCAAACCGGTCAACTTCCCAATTTCCTACCCAAATCAGTTCCAATTCCATTTCGATTTAATCGATTCAATTCCGATTTCAACTCGAATAAATTTCGTTTCCATACAAATTTCTTTCAACTCATAAATTTCTTCCAATTTCAATTTCCATTTCCAATTTAATTTAAATCTCAATTCCAAATTTATTTCCAATTCCAAATTAATTAAAATTTCAATTTCAAATTAATTTCCAATTCTAGATTAATTTAACTTCCAATTTTAAATTAATTTAAATTCTAATTTCAAATCTATCTTCCATTTCCAATTCCAAATTTAATTTCAAAATATCGATTTAAACACTTAAATCAAATTTACTTCCAATACCAATTTTTAGATCCAAATTTTCAATTTATAATTCGATTCCAAACTCAATTTTTGAAATATCATTTCATAGCATTTTTCCTTATAAATATTCAAATTTCGAATCAAAGCCAATCTTTTAAACAAAACCATTTCTGAAATTTACGATGTATTTCATTTATAACTTAAAAATTTAAACTTTGCTTAGTTAAACAATCTTGTTTATTAAGTTTAAATTCCAACATTTCGAGCTCCAATTCAAAATAATTCAATTTTCATAAATTTGATTTTTATTCTTAAAAATCAATTCATTTAAATAATTTCAAACAACTTTTAAAATCATTTAATTTAACCAATCCGTAGTCCGTATAATTTTCTACCATATGGCCAAGCGAAGCAATTATTTCTGTTTAATTCCAATGATAGATATATATCATTTGAATCCAAAAATAAATGTCTTAAGTATATGTCATTTCAACATATTTCTCAATTTATTCGAAATAATTCAATTTATAGTTTTATATACTGTAAAAAACGTATAGGAAGATAATATGATATATCAAAATTAAATAACATTCAAATATCAACTAGTAGCATCCATCACCAACAAACATCCAAACAGTCAATAAAATTCACACAATTTTCCTAATTATTAGTGTCAGGTGTTTTACGGGCAGTTAAATTTTTAATTCATTTTTTAGTACTATCAATTAAATTTTTATCAATCAATTCATATTTCAATTTAAATATCGATTAAACTTATCTAACCACAACCAATAAATTTCAATCACTTTACGATATAAATTAACTACACAAAAATTATTTTAATCAATTGTGAGCGTAGAACACTCACCTGTTTGAATCAGAAAATTTCCTAGATTCAAATAGACAAGAATCCAGCTTCATACTGCAGATCGTGTTGATATGATTCTAATGCAAATCGTTCATCCGCAATCAGACCTCGTACAGAAGAATATACAAAATAATTAATATAGCGTCTTTAATTAATATTAATTTACGACTAAATTAATAAAAAAAAGACCTGTTACCATCCTTTACGCAAATCTATAGCTCCAAGCCACGTCTTCGATCACGACTTCCACCTTCGTACGCGAATTTTTTTATTAGCAACCGGTGATCGATCTCGATCGCCAACCGATGCCACCGTCCAGACCCACCACGCCATCGCGCATGCAGCACGAACGCGAAAGAACCCCAACTCCAAACCCTAATCGTCGCTCGATCAATCCTCTCACGCCATCATTGTTTTCTACCGACCTTCCAGTGCCCTAAAATGACGCAGCCGCCATCAAAATTCATGCGTGCTCCCCTATGCCGCAATCGCCTCTGAGCCCCCCATGGTTGCGCGTGCGAACGTAGCCGCGGCCCTTTCATTCGATCGGCCGATTCTTTTTTTATTTCTAAAGAGATCTTGCTTTTTTTAAAGTGGTGTGCGATTCGAATAAAAGGGGAGAGAACGAGGAATATACGGGAAAGCAAGGAACGTGGGTTTTGAACGAGTTTGGACAAATTAAATAATTTTATATTATAAAATATCAACCCAATAGTCACAAAACTTCAAACTCCAAATGACTTGTGCCACCTGGCGTTCTTAATGTTTTATCCGCATTCCAAACACAATGGAACTTGTAACAACCCTATATTTTTTGCATATAATTTAAATTTGATTTTATTTTATTTTGAAATTATTTTAAACTTGTTTATTTCAAACATTTCATTTTTAAATATAAATTTTGATTATTATTTTAATTATAATTTCAAACTGGTATAAATTGAATATTTCCCTGAAAAATGGATTTGTAATCAAAACTGGTCAAACTTTGACTTTTAAATTTTAAATTTAAATATTTGAATTCTTTAATTTTGTATTTTATTATGAAAATAGATTTAATATCATGAATATTGCTTTTTGTTTCGTCGAAATTGAATTTAAATTGTGAAAGTTATACCCTTTACAATATTGTGTGTATATAAGGTTATTTAACAATATTCTTTGTTTTAATTTATATAAATAATATTTTTACTTGATAAATCTTATTGTAATTTGTATATTTATGTTATATTATGTATATTTTGACTTTTAAATATTTTTAAAGTGATGTTTGAATTTTTCCAAAGCTTATTGAATTTATTTTCTATTTTTAAAGCCTAGTTTCTATTTTCTTTGCTATTTTCTTCATTTAAATTATATTTAAATTAAAATTTATATATTTATTTGTGAATGCATTTTATTTTATGTTATTATCTTTGTTATAAATATTGTTACAAGTACATAAAAATTTTCCAAACTTCATTGCATTTATTTTTTATATTTTCAAGACTAGTTTGCAATTTTTGCTATTTTATTAATTAAATTATATATAATTAATATTTATTTATTTTTTTTACTTGTTTAATTTATTTCTGAGTTTATTTTATCTTTATTTATCAGTATTTTAAATGTATTTAAAATTACAAAAAGAATTAGAGAAATATGAAGAGTTTAAAACCTTTCATTTACCTTTGACTTTTCACCTCCCTGCCTTTTCATTTTTCAACCTCCACTTACATTCAATTGTGGCCGTTCCTTATACTATCTTCAGCCGTATCTTTTTTTTCTTCATTTTTCACGAAAATTCTTCCTTCTCATCTCTGAAAATTTCAGCCTCCATCATCTCCAAGAGTTTGGTAAAATTCTTTTTCTTTTCCATTGCTTTTCTACTTGTTTATGTTGTTTTCACTTGCTTTCTCACCTTTGTAGCTCAGCCCCTTGCTCCTCCTTCACCATGGCTGCCACCACCACCACCTGAGCCAGCCTCCACCACCTCCTCTACAGCCCCAAGCCACTGGCCATGCACCCATGGGACCAAATCCAACAATATCTACACAAACTTCACCTATATGCACCATAGCCAATCACCTATGCCTTCATCACTTTCAACCACCCGTTGGCCGCCACCTACTCCACCTCCACCATCCATGGATGACTTGGAACCCGCTGCCACACCATCCTATAGCCCACTACAGTAATGGCCACACCATGCTAGCTTGTGGCCGAACCCATATGTTGCATAGGATCCATGGTAGTTGCATTGTAGTGTTAGTTCCATGCACCTATCTCTCTACCATACTTTGCTCCATCATTTTCCCATGCTAGGCCGACCTTTAGGAACCCAGACCAGATCCAAACCATGCCTTTAGCCGTGCCATTTCAGATCTGGAGCTGAAGCATAGGTGGTAGAAAGCAAGTGCAAACACTTTGGATTTGTTTATGCATCCAATTCTATCATTGTTTAATGGTATTTTGTGTTGAAACTTATGTGTTGTTATACTTGTTGTGTTGAATGTATCCAAGGGAATTGATACTTTGGCTCTCCCACTCATCTTTGTGTCGTGTTACTGTTCTTGTTGGGATCTCATTCGTGCATTCGTTGTTGTGTCTCCAGCTCAAACATGTGAGTTATCCTCACCAGACAATATGTACATATATAACTAGTAAATTGACCCCTTTTGAATCTGTAAAATGCATTATCATGTTACATATGCTACATTATGATTATATGATGTTCACCCATGCTTAAACACCTATTATAACATCTGTTACTGTTATATTATGTTGTTCTGTTATTTTTATCAGTTTATCACACTGCAAGTTCCCTTTAGATTAGAATCACTATGGGTTAAAATGATACATACCCGAACGGACTTTAGAATAGGGGAAAATCGTTATGGGCTGAAATGATAGGCCTGAGCGATTTTCATTTTATTTCATTTACTTGGGACTGCGGGTTTGAAATGATAAAACCCGGATTTTCTTTGTAAATTACGGGTTGAAATGATACATTACCCATATCACTTTACCTAGGCTAGAAAATTATATGCAGACCCGTAGTTAAAATATATTTTTCTAAATTTTTTTAAAATATGTTTGAAATGTAAATATTATAATATTTTGATTTAAAACATAATTAAAAATGATTTTTGTAAAGTATTATTGATTTCTTGGAAATTTATAGGTTAAATAAATTATGGAAAAGTTAGAAAATTTAAATGTAAGTTATTTTGGAAATTTTGATTTAATTATAATTGGAAATTAAATTAAATATGAAATTATGATAAATTTATGATAATTTGGATTTAAAATGATTTTATAATATATTAATGATTTTTGAGTAAAGTTAAAAAATGAAAGGGATGATTATTTAAGTTGAAATTTTTAAATATAACCAAATGGGAATTTGTGAATTTGGCATAAAAGTGAATTTTAAGTTAAGTGAATAAAATTGAAATTAAGTTATATTTTGAAATTTAAACTTAAGTGTTAAGTTGAAATTTAATTCAATGAATTTAAATTTGAATGTTGAAATTTAATAAGTGAATTATTATTAAATCTTGATTTTTGAATGGAAATTTAACTTTATAAAATCATGAACTTAAGGAAAATTAAATGTTGTTTACAAATGTGAAAATGTATGATTTAAAAAAAAAATGTTTTAAATAAAATTACAATTGGTTGTGAAATTATATTGAATATTTGAAGTTAATTAACTGTATTTTTGAAATGCTATTAATTGCAATGTAAATGATATTACAGTATTTGTAAATGCTGTAGTTGATGATAATGAACTAAAAAGCTAAATTAAATTAAAGGCTATTATAGCAATCTTTTTAAGTGCTATAATTGTTGAATTTAACAAAGCTATTTGAAATTTAAGTAAACCCTATTACAGCATTTTTAAAATGCTGTCTTTTATTAAATTGAACCGTTTTGAATGTAAATTTTCGTAGCGTTTTCTAAATGCTGCGAAAAGTGAATTTTCACTGTTTTGATAAACTTAAGTGAATGAATGAACTTTGGAAGTTGAAAATTTTGGAAATTTAATACTTTAATTATTAAATATAATAACTTCATTTTAATGATTTAAAATGATTTTTGAAATATAAACTGTTTTGAAATGTGAATTGAATTGGTATTTTAAATTGAATAAAATGAATAATGATTTGAAAGGAAGTTTTGAAAGATATGATATTTTGACATTAAATGATTTGAAAAAAAATAAAGTTTTGAATGATATGATATTTCGATATTAAAATGATTTGAAAAGAAATTCTGAAAGATATGATAATTTGGAAATGAAGCTTTGAAAGGTTATTAATTTTAATATATTAAAATGATTTGAAAGAAAGTTTTGAAAGGATAGGATAATTTAATATATTGAAATGGTTAGAAATGATTTAATATTTATTTTGATAAATATTTGAATTTGGAAGATATGGTATGATGATATATTGAAATGGTTTGGAATGATTAAATCTTTATTTTGATAAAGATTTGGATTGAAATGATATTTTATTTTGAAGTATAAAATATTGTTTTAAAGTTATAACTATGGGTTATAATAACGATTGGTTGGCAAAGAGACCGGGATCGGATATGGGCATACTCTCTGTCGATACCGAAAACCACTTTGACTAACCGTGTACGCGGTGGAGATTCCAGAATGAAGTAGGATGGTGGCGACGTTCTTGAGGTATATTTACGTGGACCCAACTCCCGTGAGTTGGCATAAGGTGGCTAAAACAGGAGTGATCTCGGGCCAAGTGAGGTCATTCCTCCTATCGGACACATTCCTTCGATGCTATACTCTTACTGGCGATTGATTAGATGGCCATCCTCCGATTTTGATATGGGAGTGTGTTCCGAGGTGGGCGTATGTGGCTGCTGCGTTACCACCAGCCCGTGTGCGTAATTGGTATATCTACCCTGGCATTGCCTTGTGTGCCGTGTCACCTACCATACCGAGCCTTTACTACGAGTTTGTTTTTCTCCCGTAGCCCGTGTGGTATCCTCTGACAGTCACCCGGAGTGGAGATGGCATGATATTGGATGGACTACTGGGACTATCATATGTGAAGGGTGATATGGGTAGCCCGGAACGCTATTTAAAAGTAAGTTTATTTTACTGTAGACATTATTATAATAGCGAAATATTACTACATAGTAAATAGTTTAACGGATCCTTAAAGGATGGGCGGTCCCAGGCATCCTTTAAGTTACTTGTACCTTATTACAGTTCACTTGAGTTGGTTTACATTATATAAGTATATATTGTCCTGACTCGAGTGTTTGTATTTTTATTTACGCTCGGGTCAGCCTGAGTTATTCACAGATTTGGATTCCACTTTCTGGAGATTGGAATCGCTGGAGACTATCTGCTTATCTAGTTTTATCTATTCCAGTTCTGTTGTTCTATTCAGCTTGTACTTGGTTATCATCTTAAGAGTTCTGTTGTACTTTATTTAGTCTGTTGTATTTTATTTAACTCTGATATATTTACATAGTAGCTTCATGAACTGCTATCTCTTTACTTCCGCTGCATTTCTTACTCTATGTCCGTGTTCTGTGATTTTTATTTACTGTATATTTTGAGATTTGCCAAATTTTATTTACAACGCGGTATTTTGAGCAATTCAAGTCCGACATGTGCGGATGCAAATGGTTGAAAATATCGGGTTGTTAAAGAACTAGTCCCGAAGGCTAATTCAGTCGTATGCGGAAATAGCTTTTCAAAGTCGATTATTTAATTAAATTCGAAATTAAATTGCTACACGTTTCAAGCTCGCACGGCCAAACGACATGTCTGATCGCTACTAAACTTGAAATCATATAATAATTCACTGTTATGTATCCGATGACACTGGTTTCGTCGAAATCCGAGGCAGTAGCCAAAATGGTTATATTTTTTTTACCCGTTAATCAAAATATAAAATTCCTAATTTCTAATTATCTATTTTTAGTTTCAGATCTTAAAGATAAACAGTTTCATTCATATTTATATAAAATTTAAATCAATTTCTAATACCATTTCTAATCATATTAAATCCAAAATTAAATTATTCAAATAATTTCCAACATTAAATTTTAAACAATTTAATTATCCAATAAATCAATATAAAAAAATCATTAAATTTTTATTTCTACCCATACTTATTTAATAATTACATTAAATTTAATAATTTAAAATAGCCAAAAATATGGGTCGCTATAGGGATATATCAAGAAAGGTGAGGAATGTTATAGTTGTGGATTGGTTGGGCATTTCACAAAGAACTATAAGAAGGACACGATGTAGGGGAGGTGTTATAACTGTGGGTAGCCTGGACACCTAGTAGAGATTGTCCTCAGAAGACGGGGCAGACAGTAGGCGCACCTACGGCATAAGTACAGGTTTTAGATGCAGCACCTTCTAGTAGTGGACCAAATCGAGGTAGGAAAGTCTCTGTAGAAGGTTTGATCTCTATTTAGGATTTTCCTGTTCGAACTCTTTTTTACTTTGGAGCATCGCGTTCTTTCATTTCTAGTTTCTTGGCTGATTGTCTGCACTTAGACATTTCACTAGTTGTAGACCCTATAGTTTTTTCAAACCCATAGGAGGAACGACACATTTATCCATGATTTGAAGGGGTTTGAGAATTTTTATACTAGGCACAGAATTTAATTAGGACGCCTATGTACTAGGATTTTTGGGATATGGGATGATTTTGGGGATATACTATTTATCCACTTATGCTGCGATGTTGGACTACGAGAGGATAGTCGTTAGGACTCTCGAGGTTTCTTGCAACCCACTAGGGTCATTGATGTTAAGCTTCCTTTATTCCCTTGATTCATCACTTGGAGAGTTAGATTTAGTTCCAGTTGTTAGAGATTTCCTAGACGTTTTTGAGGAGGTTAGGGGGATACCCCCTAAGAGAGTGATTGACTTTAGGATCTATCTAAATGACAATGCTAAGCCAGTGGCATTGCCCATGAGACGTATGGCTCCTAGGGAGAGGAAGAAGTTAAGTAAGCAGATTGGTGAGCTGTTAGAGCAATGCGTTGTCATACAGAGCATATCTAAGTGGGAAGCGCCAGTCGTCTTCACTACAAAAGCTGATGGTTTCCTTCGACTTTGTATAGACTATAAGTAGTTGAATAAGCTCATGAAGAAGAACCATTATCCACTTCCTAGGATAGACGATCTTTCCGATCAGTTATTTGGCTCTTCATTATTTTCTATGCTTGATTTAGCCATGATACATCAGCTTAGTGTTGCTGACGATAGCATTAATAAGACAACATTTTAGACACCCGATGGACTCTTTGAGTGGTTGGTTATGCCATTTGGGCTGACCAACGCCCCAGCCTATTTTGTAGATTTGATGAGCCTTGTTTCTTGAGATGTTCTAAATAAGTTCGTTGTACTGTTTGTGGATGACATTCTTGTGTTTTCCAAGAGTATGGAAGAGCATGATATTCATCTTAAGGAGGTTCTTCGTACACTTCGTGTTCATGTATTGAAAGAAAAATTCTCGAAGTGTCACTTTTGGCACAAGGAGGTGCGTTTCTTGGGGATGTAGTCTCAAGAGAGGGTTTAATTGTGGATCTCGCTAAGATAGTGGTAGTACAAGATTGGACGGCCTCGAAGAACGCAACCGTAAGTAGAAGCTTCTTAGGTTTAGCTGGTTATTATAGGAAGTTTATTAGAGAATTCGCTAAGATTTCAGCACCGCTTACTCGCCTAACTTAAAAGAATACGCCATTTGTGTGGGACGTGGATTATGAGGATTCCTTCACGATGCTAAAGAGAGCCCTTACTAGTGCACCGGTGTTAGTTTTACCCAATTGGGCTAACCCTTTTACAGTATACACTTATGCATATGGGACTGGCCTTGGGTGGGTATTGATGCAGGAGGGGAGGGTAGTATGCTATGGGAGTATACAACCAAGAACTCAGGAGAAGAACTACTCCACCCATGATTTGGAGTTGGCTGCTATTGTTTTTGCGCTCAAATCTTGTAGACATTACTTGATAGGAGAGAGGTTCAAGCTTTTCACTGACCATAAATTATTGAAGAAAATGTTCTCACAAAAGGATTTAAACTTGAGGTAGCAGCATTGGATGGAGTTTCTGGTATCATATGACTTTGAGATAGCTTACAACCTTAGCAAGGGGAATGTGGTTGCAGATGCATTAAGTAGGAAAAGAGCTACCCTTAGCCCAATGTTCGTTGAGTGGAAAAGCCAAGAGTTTATTTCCATTTTTGATTTTAAGCCCTCTATGGACATTACCCCTAGATTATTGGCAACACTTGAGGTTGAGCCTACCCTCATAGATCAGATTGGCTCAAGTCAACGAGAGGATTCAGAGCTTATGGATATTTTGAATAGGATTAGCAGAGGAGAGGTCTCTAGACATCTCCAGCGCTATTCCATCGATAATAAATGGTAGCTAAGGAGAGACTGAAGACTTTGTGTCCTTCACATTGGTGATTTGATGAGAGCAGTTCTAGCAAAAGCACACCATTCTCAGATGTCTATTCATTCGGGCGGTGATAAGATATATATGGACATGAAGAGAGTGTTTTATTAGAGTGGTATGAAGAAGGATGTAGCAAAATTTATGGCTAAGTGTCTTGTGTGCCAAAAGTATAATGCAGAGTAGTAAAGGCCCGACGGATTGCTTCAACCATTAGATGTAACCGAATCTAAGTGGTATAGTATTTCGATGGACTTTATAAATGGTTTACCTCGATCTAGGAAGGCGGATACCAGTATTTGGGTGATTGTAAATCGTTTGACTAAGAGCATCCACTTCATTCCTGTCAAGAGTAAGAGGACAACACACTATTTGGAATCCATATACGTTCATGAGATAGTTCGACCTCATGGAGTTCCCTCTAAAATAGTGAGCGACAGAGACCCTATCTTTACTAGTGAATTTTGAAGGAGCTTGCAAGAGGCTTTAGGTACATAGCTTAGATTGAGTACGGCCTATCACCCTCAAACGGATGGCCAAACGAAGAGAGTTAATAGAGTTCTCGAGGATTTGCTGAGGATGTGCATTCTTGATTTTGGATGGACCTAGGAGGAGCACCTTCCTTTAGTGGAATTCGCTTATAACAATAGTTTTCAGGCTAGCATTGGGATGGCTCCTTTTGATGCCCTTTATGGAAGACCTTGTAAGTCACCTTCGTGTTAGTTAGAGTTTGCAAAAAGATTTCTACTTGGTCCCGTAATGGTTTGAATGACTTCGAAAAAGATTGATTTGGTTAAAATCAGAATGAAGATGGCCCAAGATAGACAGAAATCTTATGCAGATAAGCGGCGAAGGGATATTGAGTTCGAAGTAGGAGATTTGGTTTTCATTAAGATGTCTCCGCTAAGAAAGGTAGTGAGGTTTGGATCAAGTGGGAACTTGCTCCTAGATTCGTAGGACCGCTCCTGTGATGACCCGAAATTTTGGGCAATATCAATTTAATAATCTGTATTAATAATTAAATTGATTCGATAATTTTCCTTTATAACTTTAATTTAAATTGGCAAGTTTATTCTTTTAAAAGCAAATAAATATTTGATTGGTAAATTTTATCTTTTAAAGCTAATAAAATGTATTCAATTTATAATGTATATATATTTGTATATATTGTAAATAGATAGCTTTGGTTTGAATTTAACAAATAAAATCATGTTTTCAAATTCTAATATATATTGATAATTTAGAAGTTATGATAAATTTAACATAAAATTTTTCAAAGATTATTTAAATAGTTAACCATATAGTTTTAAAATACTTAGGTAAATGTTTAAATTGTTTAAAATATATTTTGGCTTAAGTTTAAATTTAAATAAAATTAATAAAAAGGTTTGTTTTAATTTCTTTTTAAATATTACTTGATTAATATGTTTTGAAAATATATATAAAAGTTTAAAATACAATTCTCAAACATATAAAACATATGATTCATTAATTCATTTAAGTAATATAAGTAATTTGTTAATAATGAGATAATCTAGTTTATAAATTATTTAAATTGGAAAATTGTTATTTTTTAACAATATTAATAATGTTTTGTTTGTATATATAGATATAAGTAGATTTTAAAGTAAATAGAATTGTTATTTCCAAATTAAATGTGTTGTTATATATGTATATATATAAGTTGATTTTAAATTGAATTTTTAAATTTAATTTGAATTTGAATTTGGATTTAATTTTGAAATTCAAAAGATAGATATTTTGAAATATTTTGGATTTTAAAAATATATGT
Organism: Allium cepa; assembly: GCA_030765085.1. Lineage (NCBI taxonomy): Eukaryota > Viridiplantae > Streptophyta > Magnoliopsida > Asparagales > Amaryllidaceae > Allium > Allium cepa. The sequence continues at coordinate 180,484,303 of CM060946.1, forward strand.
ATAAGATTTTATTTATATATAATTGGTTTTATTATATGTTCTTTAAAGAAATTCATATATAAATTTAGATAAGAATTTGTAAATTAAGTATAAAGCTTTTTATTTGCATTTAAAATAAATAAAAATTACATATGACAAGTGTTAATACATTAACCTACATTAGTAACATATGTAGGCTAATTAACAATGTAAATGACAAATGTTGAGTTTTTAAACAAGTGTCATTTTTAACTTTGATTTTCTTTTATTTTTATTAAATCACAAATTTAACCTATATCAACACTTTGCTCCTTCCCTTCTATTTTTTTTCTATCTTTCTCTTTACAAAAACCAAGAGAAACTCAATCCTATAACTCCAAAAAAAAAATCTGTAATCCACACTTCTAAAACCAGAAATCATAAACAATAACCTGTAATTCATTTTCAACATCAAGAACAAAGCCTGTACCTTTTTCTTCAAACCTAAGGTAAATTAAAGCCTGCAAGCATTTTCTTCAAACCTATGATATATCAGACCAAGCTCAAGAAGAAATCAAAGCAGTTCATCTCTGTTCCAAATTAAAAAAATCTCTACAATAGTTTCAGTAACTAGCAATTCCAGTTTATAAATCAAGAAGCATTTTCAACATTCAAGTTTAAAGTTTCAAGCTATTTCAAAAAAAATAAAAATAAAGGCTCTGTTCATCTTTGTATTAGGTGAGTAACATTTTTTTTTAAAAAGCTTAAGTATGAATGTGGTTGCATGTTAATTTCTGGAATAAGTATGTTTGCGTGTATATATATATATATATAAGTGCATTTTTGTGTGTATATATATGAATGTATAGATATATGTGCATGCCTATTACCTGTGACACCTCTGTTCCCAGTTTCAAGCTCAAGTTTTTGATCAAAATCAATTTTCTCTTGATCTAATCTCTATTAGGTCTTAGGCATTAAACAAAATTTGTTTGTTTTATCATAGATTAAAGTTTATAATTATAATTAAGTTAAAATAAAATTTGAAATGTCTCTGGAAATCAAAACAACAGTGCAAGCTTAAGATAAGTGAAAATTTAAACTTCTTAATTCATTGATTCAGGCGTATGATTTGAATCCTTGTCTAAAAACATGATTTTTAGAAGTGAAATCATAATTTTTAGATTAGATTTGAGTGTGCATTTTAAGGCTGATCAGAATTGGTGTTTTCGGTAATTTCTGACGATCTAGGTGATCGGGGAGGTCATGGTTCTCACTGGAGGAGTGGAATGATGGATGAGGTCGGCAAAATTGTCAAAAGGGTATGCAGGTTACTGTGGTGGCGGCGGTGGTTGAGTTTGTTTTTAAACCCTAGTTTTGGGCTTGGTCGGAAATGCATTCATTTTGGCGCCTCTGGTGGATCGAGTTCCACCAGACTCTGGGAAATGGAAGCAGGGGTGTTGGCGAAGGCATGGCTGGAAGTTCAGATGCTTCAGTGGTCAGTGAAGCGAGCTCGAGATTTTTTTCCAGCTTTTGGTCTTTGTTCCAGGTTTGTGCTAGGTTCCTCGGTTCGATTTCGAGTTTGTGTTGTGTTATGGCGATTAGGATTTGGTGCGAGGATGATCGCCAACATGTAAGTGGCATCATGGATGGTCGGAGGTGGCTGCTTTGCCGGTGCAGGTGCATAGCAGCGTTGTAGTGTCAGGGATTTGTGTTGTGTTTTGTCTCGAAGGAGGTTTCGGGAGAGTGGGGTTTTGGCTCGATTTTTGTCTCGGGTAGACGTGAGTGAATTTAGTTTCATATTTTAAACTTTAAAATTCAAACAAAATTTTGAAAAAAAAGAAAGATGTGGTTTTTCTCGGTTAAGTGCTCGAGTATCCATCGGGTTGAACCCGAAGCAGAATATTAAAATAGATTTTTAAAAGTTTTTAATAAGGACAAGATTTTGAATTTTAATAAATTTGGTTTAAAACTCTTATAATTATTTTAATATAAGTTAAGTGTTTCTTTAATATTTGATTTTAAAGGTTAGTAAATTGTTTTAAATTTTGTTGAAGTTAAATTTTTAATCATTTTAAAACTTAAATCTGAAATGAAATTTAAAAGTAAGTTTTAAAAGTGTAATGTTTTAAACGAACATGTTAATGATAATTTAGTCATTAATAAGGATAATACTTTATCTTAAGTTAATTAAGACTTATGATTTGAGATTAATTAAATTAATAAGGTAATTAAAGAGTATTTAACTAATTTAATTAATTTATGACTAAGGATTAATAAATATATAATTAAGGGTTGTAAGTTAATTAATTTAAGGGTTAATTAATTTGTAATTAAGGATCATTAATAAGATGAGTAAAGATTATTAATTAATGATTAGAAATTAATCAATCAAGTAATTAAAGATTAATTAATTTAAAATTAAGCATTAATTAGTTAAGTAATTAGAGATTACCTAATTGGTAATTTAGAATTAATACTGGTTGATTAAAGCATAATTACTTAGGAAAGTAATTAAAGAATTATTAATAGTTAATGTAAAAGATCATTAACTAGGGATTATGAAATGATTAATTAATATGATTAATTCAAGATAATTAATGAAATTAATTAATTAAGGATAATCATTTGTGGAATTGGTTAAGTATAATTACCTAATGTGATTTATAAAGTGTAATTACTTAGTTTAGTAATTAATGGGTAATTACTGGATGTAATTAATTGAAGAATAGAAGTTGTTTTCTGTTTAACTACTTTGTGTAATTAATTGAAGGATAATTATTAACGGAAATAATTTGGGCTTAAGTACTTTGTGTAATTAATAAAAAGGATAATTACTTAGTGATAATAATTAAGGATTAATTACTTAGTGTAATTAATTAAAAATTAATTAATAAAATTTATTTAGAAGTTAATTAAGTAATTAACTAAGGGTAGTTTATTACTGAATGTGATTAATCAAGGTTGACTAATGAATGTGATTAATTAAAGATTAATTAGGAGAATAATTAATTAAAGAAGTAACTAGAGGATCATTAATTAATGTAATTAATGAAAGTAATTAAAAGTTGATTAATTAAAGGATAATTAATCAATATAAGTGATTATAGAGTGATTAATTAATGTAATTAATTAAGGATTAATGTAATTAATTATAGTTATTTAATTAATGAAGGTAATTAAAGGTTAATTACTTTAATTGTTTAAGGATAATTAATTTGTGTAATTAATTAAGGCTAGTTACTTATGTAATTAAAGAATAATTAATCAAGGATGATTAATTAAGATGGATAATTAGAGAATGATTAATTAATTGGTTTGTAATTAATTAATGGTTAAGTAAGCAGGATTTATAGTAATGGAAGTAATTAATTTAATTTATTTTAAATTAATTAGAGATGGTGTGATTAATTAATCTTTGCTTATGGATGGCTAAATGATATCGAATGCCTTGGATTGTTTGATATCTCTGATATGAGATATGTGTTGATTTGTGATATGAGATGCTTTGGTTGAATTGTGATGATATAGATTATCTATTGCTGATAATGTGAATTATCTATCTGTGTGAACATAGATAATGAATTAAATTGTTTTAACTTTAAAACAACTTGGCTTTAAAAGATGGGGTTTTAGATTTCGGTGAGACCGGGATCGGGTTTCCAAGTTTGGATATCCAAAAACCACATTGATTCAAATTAAACGATAGGTCGTGAATCTCAAGTGAAGATGAAGATTCAGAGTATAAGGGCTATTGTCGTTTACTCTGAGGGTGATTCCGAAACGAGTGTAATCATAGCCTCAAGCCTCATCAACCGGGAATGGGTAAAACAGAGGTGGTACAGCAAGGCTAAGTGAGTCGCGCTCAAGTAGGACATGATTTCCCCTGTCTAGAGGTCCCTTTTTATTCGGCTGTGTGGGCAGTTGGTTGCAAACAACTGCGGGGTTGTCTTGTTCGGAACTATCCAATAAGGGGTGGTTCCGGCCTTGTGTTGCAGGGGATTTAGGGTGGATCCTTGGTACGGTCATCTAGGCCACGTACTGTGACGGGTGGTACCTCAGTATCCCTGCCATTACATGTAATCCAATCTCTAATAAGTGCCGTACGTATTGATTGTGCTCAACTATGTTGAAACGTGAGATGTAAGCATTCCAGTTATTTCTGTATTTTACTTGAAAATCCTAAACCCTATTATAATATCACTGGATTTCCTATCAAATGTTTTGATTATCGTAAGGTAAAAACTTTTCCATGTTTATGTTTGGGAAGTCTTACGAGATACCTTTTGTTTTCAAAGGTTTTTCAAAGTTAAGAAACTTTAACCTGTTACTCACACCAGACATGGCACCAGACCCATGTCTGGCCCGAGTTTATTTTCTATTTATTAAACTCTTAAGTACTCAAATTTTTACGAGTAGCCAAGGGATTCATGTTAGCTTTGATGAATTCTGGAGGAGATATGGAGCAGGAGGCTTCAGCGTTCATAGATATATAGTTTTCCGCTGTGGTGGTATCCCTGTGTTGTATTTGAGTTGTATGACTAGACATGTGTTTATAACTGTCTAGAATGTGATGTATAAGCTGTGTAACTCTGAGAGATGTTGTATATTATTAATACTTTTGTGATTAATATAATTTATACGTTCTGCTGTTGAGATTTTGATGTAGTTTCGTTCTTTCTTCTCTATCTTTTCTCTTTTCTATCCCTTTCTTTCTTAATGATGATGCGTCTATCTGTGGAAAGATAGGCGGGTCAGAATTGGTGTTTTGGGTAATTTCTGACGATTTAGGTAATTGGGGAGGTTGTGGTTCTCACTGGAGGTACTGGAATGATGGGTGAGATCGGCAAAATTGTCAAAAGGGTATGCAGGTTACTGTGGTCGCGACGGTGGTCGAATTTGTTTTTAAACCCTAGTTTTGGGCTTGGCCGGAAATGCATTCATCTTGGCGCCTCTAGTGGATCGAGTTTCGCAAGACTCTGGGAAATGGAAGCAGGGGTGTTGACGAAGGTGTGGCCGGAAGTTCAAACGCTTCGGTAGTCGGGGAAGCAAGCTGGACAGTTTTTTCCAGGTTTTGGTCTTTGTGATAGGTTTGTGCTAGGTTCCTCAATTCAATTTCGAGTTTGTGTTGATGTTATGGTGATCAGGATTTGGTGCAAGGATGATCGCCAACATGTGAGTGGCATCGTGGATGGTCGGTGGTGGCTGCTTTGCCGATGCAGGTGCACGGCAGCGTTGTTGTGTCAGGGCTTTAGGTTGTATTTTGTCTCGAAGGAGGTTTCAGGATATTGGGGTTTTCACTCGAGTTATGTCTCGGGTAGATGTGAGTGAATTTGATTTTAGATTTTAAACTTTAAAATTTAAACAAAATTTTGAAAAGAAGAAAGATGTTGTTTTTCTCGGGTAAGTGCTCAAGTATCCATCGGGTTGAACCCGAAGCGGCATATTAAAACAGATTTTTAAAAGTTTTTAAAAGGGACAAGATTTTGAATTTAAATAAATTTGGTTTAAAACTCTTATAATTTTTTATATATAAGATAAGTGTTTCTTTAACATTTGATTCAAAAGGTTTGTAAATTCTTTTAAATTTTGTTAAATTTAAATTTGTAATCATTTTAAAAATTAAATCTGAAATGAAATTTAAAAGTAAGTTTTAAAAGTGTAATGTTTTAAATGAACATGTTAATGAAAATTTAGTCATTAATAAGGATAATACTTTATCTTAAGTTAATTAAGATTCAGTGATTTGAGATTAATTGAATTAATAAGGTAATTAAAAAGTATTTAATTAATTTAATTAATTTATGACTAAGGATTAATAAATAGATAATTAAGGGTTGTAAGTTAATTAATTTAAGGGTTAATTAATTTGTAATTAAGGATCATTAACAAGATGAGTAAAGATTATTAATTAATGATTAGAATTAATTAATCAAGTAATTAAAGATTAATTAAGTTAAAATTAAGCATTAATTAGTTAAGTAATTAGAGATTAACTAATTAGTAATTTAGAATTAATACTGGTTAATTAAAGCATAATTACTTAGGAAAGTAATTAAAGAATTGTTAATAATTAATGTAAAAGATCATTAACTAGGGATTATGAAATGATTAATTAATATGATTAATTCAAGATAATTAATTAAATTAATTAATTAAGGATAATCATTTATGGAATTGTTTAAGTATAATTACTTAATGTGATTTATAAAGTGTAATTACTTAGTGAAGTAATTAATGGGTAATTACTGGATGTAATTAATTGAAGAATGGAAGTAGTTATGGGTTTAATTACTTTGTGTAATTAATTGAAGGATAATTATTAATGGAAATAATTTGGGTTTAATTACTTTGTGTAATTAATAAGAAGGAAAATTACTTAGTGAAAGTAATTAAGGATTAACTACTTAGTGTAATTAATTCTTAAAATTTATTTAGAAGATAATTAAGTAATTAATTAAGGGTGGTTAATTACTAAATATGATTTATCAAGGTTGATTAATGAATGTGATTAATTAAAGATTAATTATTAAATGTGATTAATTAGGAGAATAATTAATTAAGGAAGTAATTAGAGAATCATTAATTAATGTAGTTAATGAAAGTAATTGAGGGTTTATTAATTAAAGGATAATTAATCAATATATGTGATTATAGAGTGATTATTTAATGTAATTAATTAAGGATTAATGTAATTAATTATAGTTAATTAATTAATGAAGGCAATTAAAGGTTAATTACTGTAATTGTTTGAAGATAACTAATTTGTGTAATTAATTAAGGCTAATTGCTTACGTAATTAAAGAATAATTAATCAAGGATGATTAATTAAGATGGATAATTAGAGAATGATTAATTAATTGGTTTGTAATTAATTAATGGTTAAGTAAGCAGGATTTATAGTAATGGAAGTAATTAATTTAATTTATTTTAAATTAATTAGAGATGGTGTGATTAATTAATCTTTGCTTATGGATGGTTGAATGATATTGAATGCCTTGGATTGTTTGATATCTCTGATATGAGATATGTGTTGATCTGTGATATGAGATGCTTTGATTGAATTGTGATGATATAGATTATCTATTTCTGATAATGTGAATTATCTATCTGTGTGAACATAGATAATGAATTAAATTGTTTTAACTTTAGAACAACTTGGCTTTAAAAGATGGCATTTTGGATTTCGGTGAGACCGGGATCGGGTTGCCAAGTTGGGATATCCGAAAACCACATCGATCCAAATTAAACGATAGGTCATGAATCTCAAGTGAAGATTCAGAGTGCAAGGGCTATTTTCGTTAACTCTGAGGGTGATTCCAAAATGATTGTAATGAGATAGTGCCTTCGGTTTCGTTCGAACACGGAACGAACTTATATGGATTGAATGCTTTCAGAACATCGTCAGGTGGGCGATGAGCATTCTAAGATAGATGTGTTCTAAAGGTATTCGTAGCCTCAAGCCTCATCAACCGAGAATGGCTAAAACAGGGGAGGTGTAGCAAGGCTAAGTGAGTCGTGCTCAAGTAGGACAAGATTTTCTCCTGTCTAGAGGACCCTTTTTATTCGGCCGTGTGGACAGTTGGTTGCAAGCAACTGCGGGGTTGTTTTGTTCAGGATTGTCTAGTAAGGGATGGTTCTGGCCTTGTGTTACCGGGGATTTAGGATGGATCCTCGGTACGGTGATCTAGGCTACGTGCTGTGACGGACGGTACCCCAGTAGCCCTGCCATTGTATGGAATCCAATCTCCAATAAGTGCCGTACGTATTGATTGTGCCCAACTATCTTGGAACGTGAGATGTAAGCATTCCAACTATTTCTGTATTTTACTTGAAAATCCTAGATCCTATTATAATGTCACTGGATTTCCTATCAAATTTTTTGGTTACCGTAAGGTAAGAACTTTTCCGTATTTTTTAACGAATTCTGGAGGGATATGGAGCAGGAAGTTTCAACGTTTGTAGATATATAGTTTTCCGCTGTGGTGGTATCTCTGTGTTGTATTTGAGTTGTATGACTAGGCATGTGTTTATAACTGTCAAGAATGTGATGTATAAGCCGTGTAACTCTGATAGATGTTGTATATTATGTAGTACTTTTGTGATTAATATAATTTATTCGTTCAGCTGTTGAGATTCTGATGTTGTTTCGTTCTTTCTTCTCTATCTTTTCTCTTTTCTAGCTCTTTCTTTCTTAATGATGATGCATCTTTCTTTGGAAAAATAGACGGGTCGTCACAGTTCCTCATTGTGAAGAGGGTAGAAAAGATGGCGTATTACATAAAGCTACCAGAGAGGCTGACGGTAGTTCATGATGTTTTTCATGTTTCACATTTGGGAAAATGCTTACATGATTCAGCAGAAGTAGTGGAACCCAGCCTGCTTGAGGAAGTTGAAGTGGAGAGAGAAGCATCGATTCGTCTCATTCCTACAAAGATTGTTGGACATGATATCAAGAAACTTAGGAATAAGGAAGTTCCTTTGTTTAAGGTGCAATGGGGAGATAGTATTGAGGATGCTATGTAGGAGGCCAAGGAGAAAATACATACATTTTATCCACATCTCTTCAATAGTACGTCTTGAATTTCCTATTTCCATCTTTACTTTTGAATAGGTCTTTCCTTTAGTATCCTTTCAGCGGGTAGATCTTAGGATTTAACCTATGATGGTAGGATTGAATGTAAACATGTTACTAGACAATGTTATGTATGTTGGGCGCAAGTGGTTGCAAGTGTTTGCTAGTGGATGCTAAGGGACACATATACACCCACTAGGCACTATTATCTCTTAGAGATCAGCCTAACTTGGTCACAAAAGCATATGCATATGGATGTGTGTGCACTTGTTTTTTTATTTCCATGGTTTCTATAATGAGTGATTACCACATGATTGCTGCATTTAGATAATGATTGTAGCACGCATGTAGAACTATCAGTTATCATTAAGAAATTTGCATTCATTTAGATACATGGCACAGACATGACTACATCAAAAGGAGGTCGACTGAATCAGTTGACCACCTAATCTTTTACATTAGTTAGGGACATTGACACTACACTATTGCATATATCATAAATTGCATTAGAAAGCTTAAGGACAATTGATGTAATGGATGATGGTGGAATATGTGGTCGTAGAATTTGGATGCAAATATTTATTTCATTCTTCTATCCTTGGAGATTTAGGGAACAAAATCCTTTAAGGAGGGAAGAATGTAACAACCTAAAATTTAAGCTATAATAATTAATTAACGAATTAGATTAATAATAAAATAAGTTTGTGAAATTGTCAGAATCGAACTACGAAAGTTTCACCATTGAGTCCGCGGTGGTTTTCTGATCAATTTTCATATATAACTTGTCGAATTCCGAGCTAGTATGAAGAAGTTACGAGAGAAATAAAAATCAGACAAAAATGAAAAATAATAATTATAAAAGGGCATGGGTTGACCCATGCTATGGTCAGGTCGACCTATAGGTCAATCCCCAAAGATCATAGGTCGACCCGCAAAACTTTCTGGATGTAAAAACGTCCAGGTACTAACCAAACAACCTATTTTGCAATTTTCGTCAAATCCTGTAGGTTCTTAGCTGCATCTGATGGTTCCTAGCGAGCCTATGACGTGGTTGCACCAGATTTAATTTTCAAATCCGACAGCCTGAGATCCCTAAGTCATACTATAAATAGAACCCTAGGCCTAGCTATTTTTCTCATTCGAATTTTCTCACAATTGGGTTCATTGCCTGAGGCTAAACACTAAATAGAATTTTTTTAGGGAGGTAATATTTTTGACAAAAATATTCTATGCCCTAGGAGTGGATCCAGGAATGCCAAGGACTAGAGCTAAGGACCAAAGGTGAGTGTTTTGTAATTATTTTAGATTTTTGAGCAATTTAATATAATTGGGCTCTCAATAGTTGTAGTTTTTCTACAATTTTGAGACAGTTTTTATGTAAGTTTATTTATAGTCAGTTTTTAAGTAAATTTCAGAAGTTCTTTTCAATCTATTTTTATTCGGCTATTTTATTCAGTTATTTGCAGTTATTTACAATTATTTACATCTATTTTAAGTTGGAATTTAGCATGTAAATGTTAGTTTCTTTTTATAGTGACTTAATCTTTTTTGACATGAATAAAATACTAAAAAGTGAAGAATTTGCTAATATGGATTAAAATAGAAAAACATTAAATTTATAGAAATCAGATGTAAAATGAGAAAAAATGAAATAAAATAGAGATGGACTGAAATAGACAAATTTAAGATATTTGCAAGTATGATTATAATAAGAGCTCGTAACGAAAAAGAGAAAATAGTAGAATAAAAGTTGCAAGAACAATTATAACACATAAGGTATAATTAGAAAGAAAGTAATAATAGAAGATGCTTATTTTAAGATTTAGATATTGGATTAAGTTAATAAGCAAATATAGCAGAAATAACAGAAGCCGCTTATTTTAATACTTAGATTTTGGATTAAGTTAATAAGAAAATATAGAAGTAGGGCCCATACCGGCAGCATTCTCTTTTAGATCTAGGATTGACGGTCTTACAATAGTAGGTGAGGCTGGGACACGCTTATGCTGATTAGGATAAATAAGTGGTCAATAGATAAAGGCTCGAATCTAGGGATTTTGGCGAGGGGCGCAAAATTAGAAGATTGTTTGTTAGGACTAGTACCAGTGGCATTCCCTTTAAGGTCTAGGACCGATGGTCTTACAATAGTTAGGTGAGGCTGGGCAGTAATTCCTTTCAGGTCTAGGACCGATGGTCTCACAGCAGTTAGGTGAGGCTGGGCATGCTTATGCTGATTAGGGTAAATAAAGGGTCAAATAGGGGGCGACAGTTAGTGTGTACCGGCGATTACAAAGCATGCGTATTGATTAGGCTAAATAATTCGCTACTGCTTTCTAAGCACTAAAGGAGTGTCTTTTGCTGTGACCAACATGATTAGTATACAATGGCACAATAGGGATAGAATAGGCCAATCAACGGGTAAAATTAGGATTTCAGCTTAGTCAAGTTAGCAGTTGAGATAGGATTAGGGTTTTCAGCCTAATCACAGCCGTGTAAGACAAGTGCAAACAATCAAATCAAACAATCTAAGCAAACAGTCAAACAGAATCAGAAACAATGTTTTATGCCGGTTTAGCTTTTCTGTATTTTTTTCAAGCTAGAACTATTGCTTAGTCTATTATTTTTATCTTGCCTAGAAATGCCAGCAATTACTTTCACTCACCAGACTTATTGGCTGACCCACTCCTCTATCTTTCCCCTTTTTCCCTAATAGGCCAGCTGAGTTGAGGATAGTTGATTCAGGTTGCTTGGAGATTCATTCCTAGAGTTTTCTCATTTCAAATGTATTCTTTTGATTTTTCATCCTTTTCATTCGGTTTATGATGGATTGGCACTTGTGATAGGGGTTTTGAGTATTATTGTTACTTTTGTACTCTGGTTTTATCAGACTAAGATGTTTTACCATGAGACATGAGACATTTTGAGTTTTTGAATCACGTTATGTTTTTATGACTTATTTTGAAATGAAGTTTTATTCTAAATGATAAGCTATTATTTTAATGTTTTCTGCTGTTTTTACTTATTTGTTTTGCGAATCTTAGTCCCTATGATGCTTTAGCTATACCTACAACACACCATATCCTTTGGTGTGCCCTTCTTGAGTATACTAAGGGTGTAGGGTGTTTCACCCGATCTAATCGCTCGCGTTATCAATATTCATGCATCCACTCGCGAACTAGCTGTCGTCAATTCAAATCCTGTGTCATAATCTACTGTGTATTTAAGTCGACTAAGCTAATGTTGATCAACTAAACTTATGTCGATCACAATCCCTAAATAAGGAGCGATCGTATCAACTGCCTATAACCTTAAATCCGCACCTCTCTAGTTCAAATTGTCGTTAGAGGTACTGCAATATTGGTTATATGATTTTTAGTTGCTTATGATTCTTCATCAATTCATTAATTTCTTCTCTCACATGTTTACAGATTATTACACACTTAGTTACGCTATGGTGATAACTTTATCTCTAAATTTCTAGCTAACCGAATATTCAATATTTTAAGGTAATTTATATAACCCCATTTCGTTATGATGTGTAGAAAATGAAATGAAATTAGGTGAGTATTTAATATGATAACGACAATTTTATGTTTCTAACTTCCTTTTTTCTGGCATAGATAAACTATAGTAAGTATATGTGGATATATTGTTACCTACTATATTTGCATTGTAATTTTATACCATGGTCTATTACATCTAGACATGGACTGATTCTACTTTGAGGGGTGTAAATCTTAGAACTCATATATACAAATCATTTGCATATAAATTTGCAATAGTTATATGAGAGCTTAGCTCATCTGCAATAGTAATAAAAAGTGAGCTCATTTGAAGTGTGTCTTCTTCAATCAACTAATATACATTTAGTGTCTCCTTCAAACCATGGTAGTTCGCATTGAATGATACCCAAAACTATGTTTACTAAACTATCCAAGAGGATAATAATACCCAATATTATGTGTAAATTTGTGTTTTTAATCAAAACAACATAATTGAGTATAAATGTTTTTTGTTTATTGAAATGATCCGATCAATGAAAATAATATGTTCTCACAATTTTAGTAGCATATAATAGTTATATAATATAAAGGGACATTATTTATTGATGACCATTAAGATTCATTGACTATGGATTAAAGGTAGAAAATATACTAAACAATTTCTAGCATGTATTTACAATTAATACAAGCAATATATTTTTTCACATAAAAAAGGGCATTTTTCCTTTTTAACTAGTTTCTTTTTTTCCTTTCCTTTTTTGTCACCTTTTTTAATAAAAAAGCGGGTAAAATTTGAGAATACCTCAGCTTCAATGGTAAATACATACCAGAATGCCAAATTGTTGTAGCTATCAACATGTAAAGTAAACGGAAGACATTTGATGTTAGACCAATTATATTCAAAAAAATTAATAAACCAAGGTTGTTCACATGCAAGTTAATCATTTTCTTATACAGCGTGTACATATGTACTTTGGAATTCATATTCTTTAAGAACATTCCTAGTAGTAGTGATTTTTTAGTTTACTTTTCCATTTTGTTCATTCTTGAATACAAATGGTTCTTTATCTTTTCATATTATAAATGGATTTGAATATTAGCTTTTTAGTTGTTTTAGACTAGTTATACAAAGTAGTGTTTGAATAATTAACAACTTTTTTGATGAAATTTAATTTAAAAATTAACGAATGAACAAACAACTTTTTACTGCTAATTAGTTATTATTTAACTCAAGATTTGTGTTTTGAACATTTTTTTTGAGATAAGCCGCAAGAGCAAAAGAATTCATGTAAACCAAAAATAGGAGGTAAAGGTTTAGTACTAATCGCCACTTCTTTTGCAGAACTCTATCCTTATCTTTTTCTGATTCTGAAACAAGAGGTTTTCCATAGGATTTGTTTCCCTTTTTGTCTTTCAGCGGCGCATCCCTCTCTTCTTTTCACCTCAACTTTATATTAGAAGTTTGATCATTTTCTTCTTAGCTATTTTCCTCTTGATTGTCACCTATAACTCTAGTGAAGTCTGTAGAATCAGTAATTTTGTGAGGAATCCTTTGTTTTTTGGTGTTCACTTGTGTCTGCTTTCTTGAAGATGAACTTAGTAAACCGCTTTGAGTAGCGTAGTTAATGTTTTCTTTCAAAGTTGATTCATCAATGTAAAAATTATGCATACGGATGGTGGCAAAGAGTTTTTGCACTCAAAGAATTTTTCTAAAAGAAAGGCATAAGTCATAGGACAACATGTCCACATACCACTAAACAAAATGGTCTCATTGAAAGGAAACACAGGCATATTGACTAACTCTCCTTTAATAAGCATCTCTACAGTTGAAATGCAGCCTGACGCTTTTTCAACAGTTGTACACCTCATTAGTAGATTACCAGCTAAAGTATTAAAACTCAAAAGTCAAATGTAGGTGTCGACAATGATCAAGCCAGACTATCAAAGATTGAATGTGTTTGGATGCCTGCGTTTCCCTTATCTATGGCCATACACGACACACAAGTTAGAATTCAGATTAGCACCATGTACATTTTTAGGATATACAACCAATCAAAAAGGGTATAAATATCTTGATAGTAATGGTATGATGTATATATAAAGACATGTGATATTCAATGAACTTGAATTTCCATTCAGCAAATCAAAAATCAAAACAACTCAAAACTTATTTAATCCAAAGTATTCAATATCTCCAATACCTTAGTTGATCATACCAGTTGATAGTCAAATGACTCATGAGAAAGATGGTGCTGGCCTACAACACTAAATGCTCAACAATAAGCCAAGTCATGAACAAGATGAAGCATTAGAAAGTTCATGTCATTCACCACAGCAAGGCAACACTGGTCAATCAGATCACTACCAAATATTGGACGATTATCACTCATCCAATACTCAGCAAGAGACCACAATGATTAACAGAACTCAGCAGTCTTCTCCTACAGATATTGGTCACCATATGATAACAAGATCGAAGAGTGGCATATTTAAACCAAAAACATACAATGCAGTGTAGAAAATGAGGAACCTAGTACTTATCATCAGGCAATGCAACATGAAAAGTGGAATGCAGCCACAAAAGAAGAATATGATGCGTTTAAAAGAAACAAAACTTGGAATCTTGTTTCATTATCAAAGCACAAAAATATTATAGATGTAAATTAACATATAGGCTAAAGAAAAATCCTAATGGTTCAATTCTGAAATACAAGGCTAGATTGGTGACAAAAGGATATCCACAACAAAGTGGCTTTGAAATTAATGGAACATTTTCATCATTTGTGGAAACATCTACCATTAGAATTATACTGACTATAGCCTTGCATAAGAATTGGACCATTAAACAATTAGATGTAAAAAATGCCTTTTTGAATGGGGTATTGCAAGAGGAAGTCTACGTAGAGCAACTACTTGGATTTAAATAAAAAGGCAATGTGGGACTGGTGTGTAAAATGAACAAAGCAATCCATGGGCTCAACCAAGCACGAAGAGTGTGGTTTGACAAATTGAAATCAACATTGGCTAGGCTTGGCTACAACTCAACAAAACCTGACAACTCTCTTTTTACTACATCTCCAATAACACTATTACTTACATACAAATTTATGTTCACGATTTTATAATTACAGGTAACAGTGAGATGGAAATCAGCAGAATCACACAACATTTTAAAAAAGAGTTTTCAATTAAAGACTTGGGGGAACTAAGTTACTTTCTAGGTATTGAAGTCAAGAAGACATCAGACACTGAAATGCATTTATGTCAAAGAAAATAAATCTCGAAAAAACTGGTGAGAGCAAAAATGGAGAAGGCTAATCCACTACCTATACCAATGAAAAGTAGTTTGCACATATCAAAAGATAAATGAAAACTAATAGAAAACGACAAGCTATACAGAAGCATAGTAGGAGCATTACAATATGCCATAATAACCAGACCATACATATCATTTAGTGTGAAAAAATTAAGCCAATTCATGCAAAAGCCACTAGATGAACATTGGAAGGCAATTAAAGTAATATTAAGGTATCTCAAAGGAACCATAAATAAAGGTTTAGCTCTATAAGCAAGCAAATCATTAAATATCAATGGATATGCTGATGCAAACTAGGAAACTAACTGTGATGATAGAAAATCAACACCCGGTTATTGCATTTTTCTAGGGAGAAATCCAACAGCACGGTGTGCAAAAGAAATAACCAACAGTTTCTATATTAAGCAAAGAGGCTGAATATAGAAGTGTTGCTAGCACAATAGCTGAGATTATATGGATAGAATCTCTATTAAGTGAATTGTAAATTAAGACTAGAGCATAGCAACTATTTGGTGTGACAATCCTAGTACAATTTAACTTACAACAAATCCTGTATTGCATTCGAGAAAGAAGCATATGGAATTGAATCTATACTTTGTATTGGAACAAGGTATAAGAGGAAAACTGAGAGTCAATCACATACCTTCAACTCACTAGAAAGCAGATTTTTTTACGAAGGTACTGTTAAAGAATTTTTTTTATCAAATTTAAGCATGTGGAGTGTTGATGAAACTAGCTTCAACCTAAGATCAAAAACCACAAACTACTTGCCAACAGTAGAGAGAATCAAGAAATCATCCATGCGATGAAGTTTAAACTATATTAGAACAACTATCATCGCCGACAAATAGCAATTTCTGGGTTGCAAACAACGGAAGTGGTTGAAATCTCTCCAGGGAAGAAAGAAATATAATAAACCCTCATCCAAACCCTAACCTCATTTGCGTTTGAGGAGGGGGGTATTGGAGAATACAGATACGAAGTTGAACATATTTTAATATATTACATGCAGCAGCATATGGATACGGGCATATGGATAGGCCTAGTGGTAAGCCCATTTGCAACTTATATTTACAATTTGCATGTACATTATAAATGCAAGTGTTTTATCAAATATTTTGTAACTAAGCAATATACGAAAGCTTCTTGTTTTCAATAAAATCAAGAGTATTTAATTTCTTCAATTCCAAACTCTAGTTATTAATTGATTTACAAATAACTTTAGAAATGATTAGCCAGCAATATTGAAAAAAATAACCATTGAGATCTTCATCTCCATCAACACAGTTATCATTCATTTGAATGTTGGCATTTTTGATTTCATTGTCAGTTACTAGAAAGATAGGAGCTTGGTCTTGTTCGCTAGTGAGCATTAGAAGGGATATATCAGTAAGTTTAATGAATTCAGGGGTCAGAAATTAGGTCTTGCTAAAATCGAAGAGAAGTAGTCTAAAAAGCCTTAGTTTTGCTTTTTTACTGTAGTTTAGAAAGTCTTCCAGTAAGATACAAGATTTTGATAATAGATTTACAAACCGTGTGATACTGAGGCATATAAATTCTAAAATTTAAATGTATAATGGCAATTTCGTATGTACGTAAGCTTAATAAAGTTGAGTCACATTATATGCATGGCATATATCTTGTTCTAATGCATTGGCTTTGATAGTTTGCAAAAACTTGAAACACGCATTTACATCTAAGTATGGATTGTGATTCTCCGGCTTTTGAAAATTATGTCATATTGAAAAATGGTGTCATATTGTAGGCAAAACACACATTTTAATTAAAAGGTTTCACTTAAATTTAACCTTTTTAACTTTGAATTGCTTTCTCGTTTGAAAATGAAATATTCAATTGTACAAAGTAAACGCAGCGACAGACAGAAGAAATTTAAGATATAAGAATTATCCCTATACAAACCGTATATGTCTTTCAGTCAAGCATATTAAGATCTTTCTTACTCTGATTTAGCTTTCATAAATAGAAGCTTAATTTATTCATTATGTAATCCTAGTATTAATTTACTAATTAGAAAGTAAATAAAATTATTACCTAATGAAAGGTAATAAAATTGTCATTTGTACATATATAGACAAGTCTGATGCAATACAAGGCACTCTAGAGTGTTGTTTTATAATTCAATTTATTATTTTCCATTTTTCTATCATTGATTGCTCTCTTCATCTTCACTTGGTTTCAAACGTTTTTCCTGCTTATTCTAGGTATGTGGAACCATCAATAATTGCTTTTTTGAAGATGATAATCAACTACAACGCCCACTTTTAGTATCAGAGTATCTTTGACCTTCTTTGCTTTTCCCCATGGCTAGAAACAAGGTATAACATCCTAGTATTTTCAATCATTTGCATCCGCACATATCGGATTTGAATTGCTCAAGATACCATGTTGTTAATTTAAATTAGGTAAAAACTCAGCATATACAATAGACAAATAAATCACAGAATCACAGACACGGAGTAATATGAAATAAGCAGCGGAAACAAATTAATAGTAGTTCATGAAGCTACTTTAAATATATATAACAAAATTAAACAAGATACAACAGAAGTCTCGAATACAATAATCAATACAAAATCTGAATATATCAGTGGAGTCAACTGAATGACTGAAAGCTGGATAAATAGATGGATCTCCAATTGAAGCTTTAACTCCAAAGGTGAGTCTCAGATGTTGTGACACTCAGTCTGACCCAAGCGTAAAGCAAAACACAAAACACTCGAGTCAGGATTAACATTCTTATACTAATAAATACAACTCAAGTGAAATATCAACTGAAATACATGTAACTTAAAGGATGTTTGGGATACCCGTTCTTTAAGGATCCGTGGATGTAATAACCCATAAATTTTCGATAATTTAATTGTTAATTTTTATTAAAATTTTGTTATCTATTATTGGAAAAACAGAAATTTGTGATTCATTAATGAAATGATAACTTAAATGAGATGTAATAATGCTAATCTAAGTTAATTATTAACTATTTGAATGAAGTTACAATTAATGTATTTAGTGTAAATGTTATACTAGGCTATAACTCGAATATAAGAAAAAAAATGTAAATATTGAATTAATTAATGAATTAATATATATATTGAATGGTAATTGAATAAAATCAATGTTTATTAAGAAATTATAACATTGGTTCGGAAATGATAAACTTATAAAAATGTGAATTAGAGTCAATGATAACAATTATTACAAGTTAATCCTTTATTTAGTCCATTAAATCAAAATTTGTAATCAATTGCGATGAATCTCAATTCAATGTTATGTTAGTGTAAATTAAGAAAATAATTGAAAATAATTTTAATTCTATTCATAATATGACAATTGGTTGAATAAAAATAATGGATATCAAGATTTATTAATTTATTGGAATTTAAACTTAATAATTGGATTAATTGCAAATAAACGAAATTAAATATCTAAATATTACGTTAATTGAAATCAGGATAGAATTTGAGAACATTTAGGTAATAGATCATGAATCCAATGTTAATTTCATCCATTTGACAACAATGAATTGAATAATAGAATGAGAAGTAAATTAAATGGAATTATTGGAAATTAAATTTATAATTTTTGAATTTAATGAAACTGAGGTTAACACTGAAATTGATAAATTAATCAGCTCTAAATTGACATCTAAATTTATTTAAATTAGTGTAAATGATTAAGAAATTTAAAAGCGATAAAAATTGTCAATTATAGAATTGAAATTGAAAAATTGATTTAATTAATTAATTATTAATTTATTTAATTAATGTGAAAATAGCCATTTTGGCCAATGCTCGGATTTCGACGAAACTAGTTTCATCGGATCCGTAGCGGTGAATTATAATAGGATTTCAAGTTTCGTAGCGATTGGACTTGTCATTTGGTCGTACGGACTCGAATGCCTAGAAATCAATTAAATTAAAATAAATTGAAATCAATTTGAAATAACTTGATTTTAGCATAACTTCTTCATACGATGGAATTTGGACTTAAACCTGTTCCACCGCGTATAAAATATTTAAAAACATCTATTTCGATATATGGGTTGACTTATTTTCGTTTCAGAGTCAGAACGGGCTTTTCGGGCATTTGTCGTTCAACTTTCAATCCAAATCAATCCCATCCATTCTGATTTCAGCTTTGTCTATATGTACCTCGTTATAAACCCTAGCAGCCCTTCTATTTCTCATTTCTGTACGTACAGAAATTTCTATTGCTCCTCTTTCTCAATGGCAGAGAACCCTAAATTTTCCAATTCAACTTCAATTCAAAATTCAACTTCAAAATCAAAACTCCACAAACTATATCGTATTGCATATCGATTTGAAGCTCTCAAAGAGCACTGCTCAGATCTGCAATTCGGTTTTGCATTTGGATCATCGACTGTCCAAAAATTCGACGGTTATTTGCGGCCGTCCATTGGCGTTCGACGATCGGGGTCCGATCGACAAATCGATGGCACTGCGTTGTAGAGGGCACAGAGCGTAGTTCATCAGTGGTGTTCGTTCTAAGATTTGATGATTGGATGGGCGGTGATTTTTGGATTAGGGTTTTGAAGCTATGGCGGTGCACGGCGACTCCCGCCACCGAAGGTGATGTCGAAGACCTTGGCAAGAGCGGCATGGAGAGGGGAAGTCGTTGGAAGTGGGCGTCAATCGCTAGAGGTCGGAGGTGGTTGGGATTCGCAGTCAAAGGTCAGTCAAAAGGGGGAGAGATGCTCTGTTTTCTTAGATTCGAACGATGGTACTGTTCACCTGAAACCATGGAGATGCTGACGTGTTTTTGCTTTGGTACTCTTTTGTTTTGTTTTTTTCCAACTTGTTCTAATCGCAATAACTTTTGCACACGAGGTCCATTTCATGCATGGTTTTCTCTGCTAGGTTCGTAATGGAATTCCATACATTTTGGCACTGGTATGGACAGATTCTGAGGCTGTCCAAATTTTGGGTTTAAATTGGATTTAAATTCAATTTAAATTTGAAAGGTGAGTGTTTTGACCCACTCACAACTTCTATAATTTCTTATGTCTTTTAAATTGATTTATGATGTGACTAGAAATTTATTTATGACTGTTCGGTATATTTTGAATCATCATGTCAGTTAATTTGAATTTATTTGGATGAAATTGTTATTTAATTTATTATTGCATACAAACTGCCAGTAAATACTTATTATTTTTTTCTGTACTATATTGATGTTATTGATTGAATTAGATGATTATTCGGATAAATGTTGATGATTGATATTGGTTGAATGGATGTTTAGTTTATATTGCTATAAATTGCAAGTTCGTTATGGATTATTATTAATTCGGGATTGCGGTTTGAAACGATATACAACCGTAAAATATTAAATTACGGATTGAAATGATAAATATCCGTATCACTTGACCATAGGATAGAAAATTATATACAAACAACGTGGTCTATATATAAAAATATTTTTGAAATGACTTCTATGGTTTTGTAAAGAAATATATGGTTTTATATAAATATTGATTTTAGATATTATATAAATGTTATTTTTTTCTTGATTTCAAACTATGTATAAATTGTTCCATATAGAATGAGTTTAATAGTAAAGTTCGATTTTATTAAAGATAATATGATTAAGTATTTAAATTGTATTTTTAATATAGAGTTTATAATGATTTAAATGAATTAAGGGTGGAAGATAAATTTGAATTTTATTTGAAATTGAATTTACTTAAGAATTAAACTCAGATAAGTTTTATGTGAAATTTATTAAATATGAAATTTTAAAGGGATATGAATTATAGCTTGATTGTGGTTTAAGGTGAATTAAATAAACATTCAAGTATAAATAAATTGAAAGAAACATTTGGTTATTTGTAATTTGGGTTTATTTAAATGACAATGGATTTATTAAGTAAATGTTTCGAAATTAAATAATAGAAAATTGAATTTGATATATATATATTAAATTATTAAACTTAGTTTTGAAATTGTTGAATACTTAAAGTTTGAAATATACTGAAATTGGAATGGTTTATTCTGTGGATCAAATCTGTTTTGGAATCGATTTAATTTGGAATAGTTTATTTGGAAACTGAATTGAATTGAAATTCATGATTTGGGATTTGGTTAAATTTAAAATTTAGAAATTCGAGTTGTTTTGGAATTGGTTTGTGAAATTGAAGAAGCTATTTATTATATAAAGTATTTTAGTATTTAAACCATTTAAGTGGTGGAAGTTATGTTTCAAAGTTATTAATTTCAAAGTATTACATTTTGGAAGTGTTATAGTTTTAAGTCTTTGGTTTCGAAATTCTTTAACTTTGAAAATACTATGATTTTGGAAATGATATCTTATTTGGTTTTGAAATGGAGATGATATAGTATTGATATGGTTCTGAAGTGGATATTATATTCTGGTTTTGAAGTATAAATAATTTTGAAATGACCGCGGTGTTATAATAACGTTTGGTTGTTAAAGAGACCGAGATCGGAAGTTGTCACACTCTTTGCTAACTCCGAAAACCACTTTAGCAACCGTGTATGCGGTGGAGACTCCAGAATGAAGTAGGATGGTTGCAACGTTCTATTGAGGTATATACATGGACCCGACTCCCATGTATTGGCATAAGGTGGCTAAAACAGGAGGGATTCTCGGGTGAGTGAGGTAGCCCCTCTTATCGGACACACTCCTTCGATACCACTCTATTACTTTATGATTGATTTGAGCCCTTTGAATTTTTTGAAGGGGTGGTTCGAGGTGGGTGGTAGCTGCATGCTATGCGTCACCACCATCCCGGATGCGTAATTGATATATCTACCCTAATATTGCCTCGTTGTGCCATGTCACCTATCCTATCGCGCCTTGTACGAGTTTGGTTTTCTCCTGTAGCCCGTTTGGTATCCTCTGGTGGCTTCACGATCAAGAGGAACCATGATACTGGATGGACTCCTGGGACTATTATGTGGTAAGGGATATATGGGTAACCCCTTAACGCTATCTAAAAGTAAGTTTATTTTACTATAGACATTATTTTAATGGCGAAATATTACCATATAGTAAATGGTCAAACAGATCCTTAGGAAGTGTGAATTCCGAACATCTTTTAAGTTAGTGCACTCACGTTGACACTGGATAGGAGATGTCAAATCCCGTAAACATCTCTGATGCCGTTCCACTCATATTATTTACCATTGATTTAACTTACATAAGATCTTTTAGTTCTGACTCGAGTGTTTTGTCTTTTCAATTCGCTCGGGTCAGTCTGAGCATTACAGGATTTGAAGACTTTATTTTGGAGGACGAAGACGAAGATATTATTATTATTATATACTATGTTGTTCCACTGCATCAAACTGTTCCGCTGTATTGTCATTTATTATTCTTTGGTATGTGTAACTCTGATTTTGTGTTGTATAGATATAATTGAATGTTTTTGTAAACAGCTTCATGAACTGTTATTTGACTATTATATTTTCTCATTCCGCTGCGAGGTTCTATTTTGCTTTCTTTCCTTCTTCCTTTTTCTTATTGACCCCGATAAAAATTCCCCCTTTTGTATGGTTTGAGTCTGACATGTGTGGTCTACCGTCGATTTAAAACGTCAAAAAAGCGGGTTGCTACGTTTGGTATCAGAGCTTTGGTTTAGCGATAAACCTTAGCTTTGTGGGATCTGACTCTTTATTAATAGGGTAGTAATACCTTATGATGAGTCACAGAGCATATTATATATATGAGAGAGCATATTTGTTAGTGTTATAAAAAGGTTTTGATGTTGTGTTGATTTGTTCCGTTTTGTATTTATAAATTTTGGGTGGTGCATTGGACGTTATGACATCAATAGGGATTTCTAAACACTTAATAGGACAGACCGACACAATATTTGTTTTGAATATAGGTGAATGAAATAATTTTTCCTATTATATTTTCTATATATAAAATATATTTTTTATAAATGATATATATTTGGTTGTAATATATTGGTTGTTAGGTAGTGTAATTTATAGATATTAGTTTAAGGTAGGATTTGAAAAGTAAAATAAATTTTAGAACTTAAGTTCCAAGGTTTTGGAAATTTATTTCAAATGATTTTGGAATATGATAATATCATTTAGAAGTATTTTCTGATATAAATATTTCAATATAATTTGAAAGAATTGTTTTAAAGAAATTTTAAAAAGAAATAAGTTTGTACTCCCCTCTCTGTCGCTGGAAAATAATTTCGGTGATGAATGCATGCATCACCGACATTTATTTTCGAGTTTCTAAGTGGGTAGGCCACTGTAGTAATTTTACTATAAATTTATTTTGATAGACAAATATAAATTTTAAATTTCTTTAAATGGAATCAGATATATAAGTTGTAAGTATATATATTTATCTATTATTTTAAACGATTTGAAATGGGACTCGGTATTTAGTTCTTAAATTTCTATGAATTAGAGATTTTAATTAATGAAATGGAATTTAACTAATTAATAATTGGAACCTCTAAATGAAATGCTAGGTTATAAATGAAGTTGCAAGCAAGTCGAAATTTGTAACTTATAAAACAAAAGATATAATTATTGAACATCAAAATTAAATTAAAATAAATGAGGTAAACTTGTATAATTTTTCAATTTGCATTCTTTAACATATATATAACTTACGAAAAGATTTAAAAAGTTGAAATGTTAATAAGAAAATCTAATAGAATATTATATAAGTAATGGAAGTGTTCAATAAAATTTACTTTATAAATAAGAAATTTGACATGAAAATAGTTATAAACTTGAGTCAAAATTTTAATGCTACTAATTAAATGAATAATGAAATGATAGTGTAAGTAAAGATTTTAAACTTAAGCTAATGTTGAAACTATTTATAATTAATGTAAATAAATGAAATTACATAGTGAATAAATGAAAGTAATACAATTAGAAAGAAAATTTACATGATATGAATAAATAAAAATGAATTTATGTACGTATAAGTGCAAATAAGTGAGATTAACATTGAATTAATGGATGGAAATGATAATTTGCAAGGAATACATGTAAATTAAAAAGATAAATCATTATATGAATGAAAAGGAAATCAAACAACAAATGTTATGAAATGAAATTAACAAAAATGAACTTGCTCTATTGTTTGAAATTGTTGTTTGTTTTGTTTACGGTTTTTTGGGCAAGGATACTTTAAACTTGTTGGATGTATGAATAAAATATTTAATTTCATCTAAGACTGTTGAGTAAATGGTGCACTTAGTAGTTTATTTTTCATTCTGTATAATTTAAAGTTTTTAAACCCGAACAAACCATTTGTTTTGTCTGCTATGGATGGATGATTGATTTGTAATGATTTTGTATGATGATGGTATGTTGTGGTTGCAAGTGATTGTTGTTTGTATTAATTTGTTCTTAATGGTTGAAACAACTTTAAATATTTCATTTTATATAATTGTTAAACTTTTGGATTATATAAGCGAAATACAGGTTATGGAAGCAATTGCTACCGCTTTTGGTTTCATAATTAAACGTTGTTAGCCCGACAAATAGGTACGTTCTCAGATTACGGTTTTATAACGTTATTATATTGTTTTCCCATTGTTGGGAGATATTATTTTGAGATATTGTGATATATATATATATATATATTGTTATATTTGATATTATATTTTCTCCCGAGCCTCTCCATACAAAGAAGACTCTGTAGAAATTTTTCACAAATTTTGGACTTAGAAAAAAAATTGAAAAATGTTTTCCAAACTTTATTAATTTGAGTATAAAAAGATTTAATGGTTAAAAATTGGTATATTTTGTTTAAATTAATTAATTTTGTAAATTTATTTGTTAAATTTAATATTTTTGAATAAGATGTATTGTTTACTCAATTCTTTCTTTTTTCTTCTTTTTCCTTTTCAAGGACGAAAAGTTTTGAGTGGGGGAGAGTGTAACAACCCGTAAATTTTCGATAATTTAATTGTTAATTTTTATTAAAATTTTGTTATCTAATATTGGAAAAACAGAAATTTATGATTCATTAATGAAATGATAACTTAAATGAGATGTAATAATGCTAGTCTAAGTTAATTATTAACTATTTGAATGAAGGTACAATTAATGGAATTAGTGTAAATGTTATACTAGGATATAACTCGAATATATGAAAAAAAATGTAAATATTGAATTAATTAATGAATTAATATATATTGAATGGTAATTGAATAAAATCAATGTTTAGTAAGATATTATAACATTGGTTCGGAAATGATAAACTTATAAAAATGTGACTGAGAGTTAATGATAACAATTATTATTAGTTAATCATATATTTAGTCCATTAAATCAAAATTTGTAATCAACTGCGATGAATCTCAATTCAATGTTATGTTAGTGTAAATTATGAAAATAATGTTAATTCTATTCATAATATGACAATTGGTTGAATAAAAATAATGGATATCAAGATTTATTAATTTATTGGAATTTAAACTTAATAATTAGATTAACTGCAAATAAATGAAATTAAATATCTAAATATTACGTTAATTGATATCAAGATAGAATTTGAGAACATTAAGGTAATAGATCATGAATCCAATGTTAATTTCATCCATTTAACAAGAATGAATTGAATAATAGAATGAGAAGTAAATTAAATGGAATTATTAAAAATTAAATTTATAATTTTTGAATTTAATGAAATTGAGGTTAACACTGAAATTGATAATTTGATCAACTCTAAATTGACATCTAAATTTATTTAAATTAGTGTAAATGATTAATAAATTTAAAAGCGATAAAAATTATCATTTATAGAATTGAATTTAAAATTTTGATTTAATTAATTAATTATTAATTATTAATTTATTTAAATAATGTAAAAATATCCATTTTGGCCATTGACTCGGATTTCGATGAAACTAGTTTCATCGGATCCGCAACGGTGAATTATAATAGGATTTCAAGTTTCATAGCGATCGGACTTGTCGTTTGATCGTATGGACTCGAAACGCCTAGAAATCAATTAAAATGAAATCAATTGAAATCAATTTGAAATAACTTGATTTTAGCATAACTTCTTCATACGATGGAATTTGGACTTGAAACCCATTCCACTGCGTTTAAAATATTTGAAAACATCTATTTTGATATATGGGTTGACTTATTTTCGTTTTGGAGTCAGAACGGGCTTTTTGGGCCATTTGTCGTTCAACATTCAATCCAAATCAACCCGGTCCATTCTAATTTCAGCTTTGTTTATATATACCTTGTTATAAACCCTAGTAGCCCTTCTATTTCTCATTTCTGTATGTATAGAAATTTCTGTTGCTCCTCTTTCTCAATGGCAGACAAACCCTAATTTTTCCAATTCAACTTCAATTCAAAATTCAACTTCAAAACCAAAACACTACAAACTATATCGAATTGCATATCGATTTGAAGCTCTCAAAGAGCATAACTTAGATCTGCAATTCGTTTTTGCATTTGGATCACCGATTGTCCAAAAATTCGAGGGTTATTTGCGGCCGTCCATTGGCGTTCGAAGATCGGAGTCTGGTCGACAAATCGATGGCACTGTGTTGTAGAGGGCACGGAGCGTAGTTCATATGTGGTGTTCGTTCTAAGATTTGATGATTAGATGGGAAGTGACTTTTGGAATAGGGTTTCGAAGATATGGCGGCGCACGGTGACTTCGGCCACCGGAGGTGCTTCGAGGACCTTGGCAAGAGCGGCATGGAGAGGGGAAGTCGTTGGAAGTGGGCGCTGATCGCCTAGACGCCGGAGGTGGTTGGGATTCACGGTCAAAGGTCGGTCAAAAGGGGGAGAGCTGCTCTATTTTCTCAGATTCGAATGATGGTACTATGCGCGTGAAACCTAGAGATGCTGACGTGTCATTGCTCTGGTACTCTTTTGTTTTTTTTTTTTTCAATTCCAACTTGTTCTAATCGCAATAACTTTCGCGTACGAGGTCCGTTTCACGCGCGGTTTTCTCCGCTAGGTTCTTATTGGAATTCCGGACATTTTAGCGCTCATTTAGATTCTAAGACTGTCCAATTTTTAGGTTTAAATTGGATTTAAATTCAATTTAAATTCGAAAGGTGGGTGTTTTAACCCACTAACAATTTCTAAAATTTCTTATGTTTGTTAAATTGAATTATGATGTAATTAGAAATTTATTTATGACTGTTTGGCATATTTTAAATCATCATATCAGTTAATTTGAATTTATTTGGATGAAATTGTTATTTACTTTATTATTGCATATAGACTGCCAGTAAATACCTGTTATTTCTTTTCTGTTCTATATTAATGTTATTGACTGAATTGGATGATGATTGGGATAAATGTTGATGATCGATATTGGTTGAATGGATGTTTAGTTTATTTTGTTATAAACTGCAAGTTCTTTGTGGATTATTATTAATTCGGGATTGCGGTTTGAAGTGATATACAACCATAAAATACTAAATTACGGATTGAAATGATAAATATCCGTATCACTTGACCATAGCATAGAAAATTATATACAGACATCGTGGTCTATATATAAAAATATTTTTGAAATGACTTCTATGGTTTGTAAATAAATATACGGTTTTATATAAATATTCATTTTAGATATTATATAAATGTTATTTTATTCTTGATTTTAAACTATGTATAAATTGTTCCATATAAAATGAGTTTAATAATAAAGTTCGATTTTATTGAAGGTAATATGGCTAAGTATTTAAATTGTATTTTTAATATAGAGTTTATAATGATTTAAATGAATTAAAGGTGGAAGATAAATTTAAAGTTTATTTGAAACTGAATTTACTTAAGAATTAAACTCAGATATGTTTGATGTGAAATTTATTAAATTTTAAATTTTAAAGGGATATGGGTTATAACTTGATTTTGGTTTAAGGTGAATTAAATAAACATTCAAGTATGAATAAATTGAAAGAAACATTTAGTTATTTGTAATTTGGGTTTATTTAAATGATAATGGATTTATTAAGTAGATGTTTCGAAACAAAATAATAGAAAATTGAATTTGATATATATATATATATATATATATATATATGAAATTATCAAACTTAGTTTGAAAATTGTTGAATACTTAAAGTTGGAAATATACTGAAATTAGAATGGTTTATTCTATGGATCAAATCTATTTTGGAATCGATTTAATTTGGAATAGTTTATTTGGAAACTAAATTTAATTGAAATTCATGATTTGGGATTTGGTTAAATTTAGAATTTAGAAATTCAAGTCGTTTTGGAATTGGTTTGTGAAATTGAAGGAGCTATTTATTATATAAAGTATTTTAATATTTAAACCATTTAAGTGGTGGAAGTTATGTTTCAAAGTTATTAATTTCAAAGTATTACGTTTTGTAAGTGTTATAGTTTTAAATCTTTGGTTTCGAATTCTTTAACTTTAAAAATACTATGATTTTTGAAATGATATCTTATTTGGTTTTGAAATGGAGATGATACAGTGTTGATATGGTTTTGAAGTGGATATTATATTCTGGTTTTGAAGTATAAATTATTTTGAAATGACCGCGGTGTTAATAATGTTTGGTTATTAAAGAGACCGGGATCGGAAGTTTTCATACTCTCTTCCAACTTCGAAAACTACTTTAACAACCGTGTACGCGGTAGAGACTCCAGAATGAAGTAGGATGGTGGCGACGTTCTATTGAGGTATATACGTAGACCCGACTCCCATGAGTTGGCATAAGGTGGCTAAAACAGGACCAATTCTCGGGTGAGTGAGGTAGTCCCTCTTATCGGATACACTCCTTCGATACCATTCTATTACTTTCTGATTGATTTGGGCCCTTTGATTTTTTTTTGAAGGTGTGGCTCGAAGTGGGAGGTAGCTGCACGCTTCGCGTCACCACCAGCACGGATGTGTAATTGGTATATCTACCCTAGCATTGCCTCGTTGTGCCATTTCACCTACTCTATCGCGCCTTGTACGAGTTTGGTTTTCTCCCGTAACCCGTGTGGTATCCTCTGGTGGTTTCTCGATTAGGAGGAACCATGATACTGGATGGACTACTGGGACTACTACATGGTAAGGGCAATATGGGTAACCCCTTAACTCTATTTAAAAGTAAATTTATTTTACTATAGACATTATTATAATAGCAAAATATTACTATATAGTAAATAGTTAAACAGATCCTTAGGAGGTGTGAATCTCGAACATCTCTTAAGTTACTGCACTCACGTTGACACTGGATAGGAGATGTCAAATCCCGTAAACATTTCTGACGTCGTTCCACTCATATTATTTACCGTTGATTTAACTTACATAAGATCCTTTAGTTCTGACTCGAGTGTTTTGTCTTTTCAATTCGCTCGGGTCAGTCTGAGCATTACAGGATTTGAAGACTTTATTTTTGTGGAGGAAGACGAATATATTTTTATTATATACTATGTTGTTCCACTGCATCACACTGTTCCGCTGTATTGTTATTTATTTATCTTTGGTATGTGTAACTCTGATTTTGTGTTGTATAGATATAATCAAATGTTTTTGTAAACAACTTCATGAACTGTTGTTTGATTATTATATTTTGTCATTCCGCTGTGAAATTCTGTTTTGTTTTCTTTCCTTCTTCCTTTTTCTTATTCACCCCAATAACAATTCGTCCTTTTGTATGGTTTGAGTCTGACGTGTGTGGTCCATCGTCGGTTTAAAACGTACAATAGGCGGGTTGTTGCAGTGGAACTATCTACTATGTAGAAATATACGCTATTAATAAACAAATGTCATTTTAACACCGTGATTATCTCAAAACAGTTTATGCTTCAAAACCAAAATAACATTTCCATTTCAAAACTATATCGTTTCCATCTCAAAACCATATCAATACAATATCATTTCCACTTCAAATATATCTATTTCCCAATTATAGCATTTTCAAAGTTATAAACCTTTCGAAACCAAATTGCTTTGAAATCATAATACTTCGGAAAACCATAACTCTGAAATCATAACTCCCCCCACTTAAACAGATAGTTTATATTAAAATAATTAGTATATTAAAATAGTTTATATTAACATAGCTTTATATTAAAATAGCATATGTATATATTAAAATAATTTAAAAAGTAAAATATTCATAATTTTCTCAAATTTCACAAATCGATTTAGATCAACTCGAATTCCAAATTCACATTTAATTCAATTTCAATTCAATTCAGTTTCTAAATAAACCATTTCAAATTACATCGATTTCGAATACAGATTTGAACCACAAAATTAACCATTTAAGTCTCAATTTATTTCAAAGCTTTAAATATTCAACATTTTCAAAACTAAATTTAACAATTTCATATAGATCTTGATTTAACTTCATTATTATTTAGTCTTGAAATATTCACCTAAAAAATTCAGTATCACTTAAATAGCCCTAAATTACATTTTACTAAATATTTCCTTCAATTTATTTAAACGTGAAATATTCATTAAATTACTTAAATCAAACTCAAGTTATAAAATCATATCTTAAATCTCAATTTCAATAAGTTTCAAATCAATTTAATTAAATAAAATTATTAATTAAAAACAATTTTAAATAAATTCAAATTTATCTTCCCAACCTTAACTTATTCAAATTATTACAAAAATCTATTTTTGAAATATAAAACTAATAAATACTTAAACATATTATACATTAATTAAAGAGAAATTTTACCATAAGGGCCTCTTTCCACCAAACAATAAGTTTCTTGGACACAAATTTAAATTAATTACTTTCCAGGACACAAGTTAACACACGTTACGTGTAACAACTCGGAGTTTTGTGAAAATTAACTATTGTCAAATGACGATTAAATTGATAGCTAATTGCTGTTTGAAGTTTTTAAATTTGGTTGTGACCCTTTAATAATTTGATTAAGGAATTTGGTAGCTTTGCAAATTTGAATCTCAGCCACCTATATTTTAATGCTGTGATTATTACCTAAGGCCGTTACCCACTCCTCTACCCATTTTCATTTTTTTCGTAACCCTGAAAAAACACAAAAGAAAATAAATGGTGGCGGCCTCGTCTTCGTCTTCAAATTAGGGCTTCGAGAAATCGCCGCTTGAATTGAGGGCAAACGCTTCGATTTCTTCAATCTTCACGGCTTCGACTTGTAGCTGGGCTTCGTGTAGCTTCGCTCGCGACTGCTTTAAGCTAAGGTGAGTAATTCTAATTACTCACATCTAGTTCTTTCTTAGTAGGGTGCTTCTGCAATTCGATTTTTGCTTTGATGTTGTTTTATCTCTGCCTTTTTGTTTTTGTTCGATGTTGGTAATTGATGTTGCTAGGAGAACTTTTACTGCGACTTTGGTGTTTGTCACTTTCGCTGTCGACATGAATTTGGTCGACTGTTCCTCGTCTTCCTTCTGGCTTCGGCCCTATACATTTGTTTGCATTTCTTTGCACATTGTAGCCTTGGTCCAAGAGCTTCTCTTGTGACACATCTGACTTCGGTCGTTTTGATTTTTGTTCGGTGTTGATATTTTCTGACTTGAGATAGTGGATTTAAGTTGCATTTTTATGGTGACCTTGGCTTTGAATTATTGGCAACTTTATTTCGATGTTGCTGATTTCTTGTTTTTGATATTCACGGCATTATTTTATTTCGTGACCACTATGGCTCAACTTCCATCCGACTTTGGTCACGTGGTTGCGTCAATGTGATTCCATGACTTTGTTAAGTAGCTCACCGCTTCAACTTGATTTTTGTGAAAACTATTTGAGATAAGAGTTTCACTTATTTTTGTGAAACCTATTTTGGGAAAATGTTTGGCTTCGGCCTTGACTATGTCAAACTCGATTTTGAAGTGTCTGCATTTGAACTTGATATTTTGAGTTTTGGACATTTGCTTGCTACTTGACTTTAATGGTAGCACCCGTGCACTTATATGTGTGCTTATGTTGTTCGACTTTGTCGATTGTTGATGATTTCACTATCTTTATGAATTTTGTATAATTTGGCATTTGATCGTATAGTGTTGATTTTCGTAACCACTACAGTTTCAATTTATAACCTGTTCGACTATGGTGAAATTGGATTTTTGAAATTGCGAATACCTTGTAATCCACGGCTTGATGATTTCATTTGACTTTAGTCATCTGACTTTGCGAATGCTGTAACAACCGGATATTTTCAACCATTCGCATCCATTATAAATGTATAGGTAGACACTCATGCCGTAATTGAATTGCTCAAAATACCGCATTGTAAATAAAAATTTGGCAAATCTCAGAATATACAGTAAATAAAAATCACAGATCACAGACACAGAGTAATAATAATGCAGCGGAAGTAAAAGAGATAGTAGTTCATGAAGCTACTATATAAATATATCATAGTTACATAAGATACAACAGAAGAAATAAAGTACAAAAGAAGTCTCAATACATAGAAATCTACTAATACAATAGCTAGAAAGGACCAACAGACAGAAGAGATAAAACTAGACAAGCAGATAATCTCCAGCGATTCCAAATCTCCAGAAAGTGGAAATCCAAATCTGTGAATACTCGGGCAGACCCGAGCGTAAATAAAAATACAAACACTCGAGTCAGGACATACATACTTATACAATGTAAACCAACTCAAGTGAACTGTAGCAAAGGTACAAGTAACTTAGAGAATGCTTGGGACCGCCCATCCTCTAAGGATCTGGTAAACTATTTACTATGTAGTATATTGCGCTATATACAGTAGTGTCTAATCAGTAAAGTATAATCATATAGAAAATAGCGTTAAGGGGATGATGCACCTTAACGCGGTCGGATCTTTAAAACCAAAATCGTAGTGGGCTCGCTATAAGGAGATGTGTGACGCCCCACCTCTATACCCACGCTAGTCAAGAACACTACGGAGTAATGCTGTCGACTAGCACGGAGAATAAGGCTGTTGAGGAGCGACCATCTGTATAATTGCTTTGTGCGAGTACCGGTATGCCAGATAAAAATATCACTTTTCATCACTAGAGGAAATCCGACATACAGATACAAACTCAAAGCTATCACACAGTGGCTATATAAAATCTTTGGAAACAAATATAGAAATAAACATAACATAAATCAGTCACAGATAATTCATATCACAAGGGCGGAAGAAGATATGAATATATAATTAACACATGACAGTGTATATCAGAGTTGTGGTCTAAAAAGATCCACAATATCACAAAAGAATAGTTACATGAACTACATAAAAGAATAAGTATACATTATGGAGTCTATATCTCAAATGCATACAATAAAAACTACTAATCTAAGTAGTTAACCAAAAGCAAGAGAAATCAATCCCAAGAGAGAAGTCAAGCAGAAGCACCTGTAACATCTCGGTCTGACCCGAGTATTATTTAATAAGAAAATAATAAACGGATCAATCTAACTATAGATATCTGATGAAACGATATAGAATCAGTTATGACTAAACACATAATAATCACAAGGCCAAGCTGCGATATATAAGTAGTTGATAATCAACAAGAGATTAATCAATATCACAAAATCTACACAAGAATCCAAGAAGTGTCATACTATTTATTTCGTTCATCAAACCACAAATATTGACGATAATATCAATGTCAATCGCAAAAGTCAATGACGCACAAATTCCAGAAGACTACACAAGAAATCCAGAAATCACAAAAGTCAATGACACACAAATTCACCAATGCACAAATATCGATAAGACTTATCAATGGAAATCACGAAAAATTGGTGAAACACAAATTCTTGAAATCTACACAAGAAATCCAGAAATCACAAAAAAGGGGGGAAGGCCTATCACAAACGGGAGCATAAAGCTCACCAACACGTGTATCACAAACGAAACGCTAATTCCATGGTCGCTAACCATCACAAATTGAGCCGAAGCTCCACAAACGGCCCGAAGACCATGGGTTGCTACCCCATCACAAATTGTGTCGAAACTCCACAAAACGGGGTTTAGTCTCCCTCGCAGACAATGAGACATCGCACATTGCTAGTCTAAATCACAAAGATGATCGTCATGATCAACGAGAAGTGTCAATTACACTAAGCTAGTAAATATATGAGTTTAGCTTCATGTCCCATAACCACTTGATTAACTTAAATATTTACGAACAAACTGTAAATCTCCACTAGAAAATTGTCACAAGAGGTTCAATCGAACAAGTCCAAGAATTAACCGACAAAGTAAACGCAAGCATTTCATACCACTTGTTTTACTAAGTCGTTTAATTAGATTTCTCATACGAGTGAGGTAAAGGTTTGTATATACTAATAGATTGTGACGACCGTCCATGACTTCCGCACCAAAACAAGGAAATAATGCGCTGAAAGGTGTGCCAGGCAGCCATGGACGATAGTCTGGGTAAAACAAAACAAAAGAATCTCTATCGCATAACTCACAGCGCATGGATAAAATACAATAGAGAAATATAATATAGTGAAGCTCCATAGAACAGAACATCATCATATAAGCATCATGGTAGTTTGATACAATCATCTAAACAAATCCATACACCAAAGCCTCACTACATAGCACTCAGATTATATACAAACAGCGGAACACCCAGTACATATAGTAAGAAAACTAATATGCAAAGCCTCCTGCTCGTCTTCGTCATCTTTAGCGTAGAACTCCTAGCACAGCACCTGTCACCTGCTACCTAGTCTGCCCATCCCGACATGGATGAACAGCCCAAGGTAATAAGAGGAGACATAAAACCTTGAGTCAGACAAAGTCTTAGTGAGCAGTAAATCAACTATCAAGCATACCAAAAGAGCATAAAGGATAAAAGGAATAGGAACCAAACCATCCCACTCCACCTCTTTCTACAGTGATAGCCCCAGACATACACTAAGGAGAAGCAAGCATAACAACATAGACAATTAAGGTAAAGCGAATACCACTCGAGTCAAGGACGATGTTTTCCAAATACAAACCCCCAAGGCCTAAACCAAGATCAGATAAGCACCCAGAAAACACCGCTCTTGAAGCCGAATGATAATACAACCAAACATCCATGACTCTGGCTATCACTGTTATCCTTGCCTCGATTTCACCGTTAGTTGAATGACCATCTGTCAAGGGCTAATGGTAACCCCGGTTCTAACCATAACTCCGCACACTGCCTTGTGCCTAGGACCTATCTACTTTGCCCAGAGTACTCAACTACCTACCTGTAGTCTTTTGGGTGTCCCGACTACCTACCTGTAGTCGTTATGGGCGCCCCATGTACTCTTGCTTTTGAGCATGCTAGAACCTTCAACAACGACGAGATCCAAGCCTCCTAGCCATCCTTCTTGACGACTATCCTCATACAAGCTCAAGCTACCTCTTGAACAATCCATTATCAACCAACTTGAACTACTCTTCAAGTTATCAACATGCTTGGAATGATCCCTGCTTGGATTAAGCCAAGACTCACATCATACTTCGCTTCATCGCATCAAAGCAAAGTCTCAACTCAACAACATGGTTTGCCTCATCAAATCATGGCAAAGTCCCATCTCAACATCATCCAATCTATACATATGAGCTTCAACATCCGCTACATATGCCTTAAGCAGCTTTCACCATTCAAGAGCCTTCTTCCATAGCTTTTGAATCATCTCTAACCATCTTGTTCCAAATCAACTACAAGCTAACTTGAAACAATCAAATCTATCATACATTCAATCAATCAATCATTAATACAACCAATCAAGCATTCAAACAAGATTTAACAAGCAATATCAACTATAATGGCAATTTCGTAAATAAATGAGCAAAAGTCCAACATATGTGAAATCATGGTTTTTAGCATAGATCTATCAAATATAAAACATGGGTTTTGTCTCTAATACTTGTTAAATAAACTTGCATAAGTAAACATCTTCAAAAACCATGGATCTAGACTTAGATCTAAGAAAAATGCATGAAATCTCTAACTTTAACACCCAAACATGCCACCAATCCAATATACTCCTTTGGATCCGCGTGAGAGATAACTACCACTCACCAAATCACCCAAACACTACAAAAACTACACACTTCAGATCTGGACAGCGAAGATCAAGGTTTGATCCGGCAATATCTCGCTCCAATCGATGAATTCTAGCTCGAACGGATGAAGATCTTCAACTTTGGCACTTGGATCTTCGATCTCGATCTTCGATCTTGGATGGATGTTAGAATTAGATTGGAATGGAGAAAAGAAGATGAAGAAATGTTGTAGTCGAGTCTTCAAAATGGCAGCACTTCGTCGCTTCAAAAACCGGTGCCAAAAAGTGAGCCAAACCCCTCTATTTATAGGCTGAATCAACCATGAGTCGTCGCTCTTAGGTCGTCGCCGACCCAACTCCTGAGTCGTCCCCGACTCATCCACATGCTGACTTACCATAAGCCACTCACACGACTCAACCACCCTGCCGACCTACGACTTAATACCAGAGCCGACCTAACTAATCAACGACTCAACACCAAGCTGCCTAACGACTTACGACTCATCGTTAAGTCGTGCCTACCGACTCAGTTGCAAACGACCTAACAACACAGCCTTATGGCCGACCTAAGTCCTAGCCGACTCAACATAAGTCGGTCACGATTTAACTATGACACAAACGACTCAACCTATCCCTAACTCGGTCAAACGACTCACGACCCATGGCCTCACCGACTCAACTACCCACGACCTAAGCCCTAAGTCGGTTTTTCTTAAGTCGGTCACCAACCCTTAAACCGCTATCTCGTGAGTCGGTCACCATCTTATGAAGCTAACTCCAATTAGGTCGGTCATTATGAGTCGGTCATATCCTTAAGTCGCCTAAACCCCTTGAGTCGGTCCCTATGAGTCGGTCACGACTCATCACCTAACTTAGCTATGCCTATGAGTCGGTCACGACTCATCACTTGCACTCGGGTCAACTCCTAAACGACTCAAGCTAGAAGCAACACAAACAACACTATCGTCCTGCAAATTCTACGATTTATCGACACGTAAAAATACGGGTCGTTACATTCTCTCCCCCTTAGGAATTTCGCCCCCGAAATTCCAAGCAAACAACAGCAATCAAAATTATTCCGCATGCCTATCATCCATGGCAATCAACAATCCATGCAACCAATTCTAACCTAGCATGCAGAATTCTAAGACTTAGAACAAGCTACAAATTCATGAGATGTCACGACACTTTAGGGCCATACCTCGAAGAGTTCGGGATGAGCTGCCTTCATCCTCTCTTCCTCCTCCCACGTACAGTCGTTAACATCATCACTCCATTGTACCTTGAGCAACGTAATCGTCTTCCTCCTAAGCTGTTTCGTATCGGTTTCAACAATACGAAGCGGCTTACGAGGTCTCGAAACAACTGGATCAACCTCCAAGTCTTCACAGCTATCAGCAGAAACCACCGTAGTTGGGTCGTGCATATACTTCCGTAGATAAGATACATGAAAAACACTGTGCACACCCGCCATCTTTTCCGGTAACTCCAATCTATAAGCGAGCTTTCCAATACGCTCGATAATCGGGAATGGTCCAACAAATCTCGGAGTTAACTTTCCTTTCTTCCCGAATCTAATGACACTCTTCAGAGGAGAAATCTTCACAAAAACCATATCACCTACGTCGAATTCCAAATCCTTACGACGATTATCGGCATAACTTTTCTGACGATCTTGGGCTGCCTTCATTCGTTGCCGAATGATCTCTATACAATCTGAAGTCTGTCGAATCATCTCTGGCCCAAGTATCAGCTTTTCTCCAGTTTCCAACCAACATGTCGGAGAGTTACACGGTCTTCCATATAATGCCTCATATGGTGCCATACCGATACTCGACTGATAACTGTTATTATAAGCAAACTCCACCAAATGAAGGTGATCTTCCCATGATCCTCCGAAGTCTAAAACACATGCTCTAAGAAGATCTTCCAAAACTCGGTTGACTCTCTCAGTCTGACCATCTGTTTGAGGGTGATAAGCTGTACTCAAACACAACTCAGTTCCCAAAACTTCCTGGAAGCTCTTCCAAAATCTACTAGTGAACAATGGATCTCGATCGCTCACTATACTCTTCGGAACACCATGGAAACGAACTATCCACTTCACATATAATTCAGCCAACTTCGATGCAGTCCTAGTCGATCGAACAGGAATGAACCTTGCACTCTTGGTCAAACGATCTACTATGACCCAAATCCCTTCATTCCCTGCTCTTGTCCTAGGTAGACCATCGATAAAGTCCATCGACACTTGCTCCCACTTCCATGTAGGAACCTCTAATGGCTGAAGCAATCCACTGGGCTTCTTCTGCTCAGCTTTCACCAACTGGCAATTCATACACTTGGAAATAAAATTTCCAACATCCTTCTTCATACCTTCCCAGTAGTAGGTTCTCTTCATATCCCGATACATCTTATTTCCACCTGGATGAATTGTCAACTTCGAGTGATGACTCTCCCTCAGAACTTCATCTCTCAATCCATCTACATTGGGAACAACTAGTCGCCCTTGCTTTCGAAGCCAACCCTCTCGATCGACTTCAAATCCTTTATCCTTTTCTGGATCCAATCCGGATTCCAAATCACGGATAATCTTGATAAGCTTATCATCTCTCCTTTGCCTCTCGCCAATTCTTTCCACAAGAGTAGGCCTTATCGATAAGTTTGCCAACATCTCAGGTTCCAATTCACATCTAGGCCTGAAGTCAAATCCAGCCAAATACTCGAGACTCTTCCATTCCGAAAACATGGCTCCCAATCCTGCATGTCTTCGACTTAACGCATCTGCCACTGCGTTACCTTTTCCTGGAGTATAGGCTATACCAAAATCATAAGATGCTAAAAACTCTAACCACCGTTGCTGTCGAAGATTCAAATCCTTTTGGGAGAACAGATACTTCAACGACTTATGATCCGTAAACAACTCGAATCGAACTCCCAATAGATAATGTCTCCACATCTTCAAAGCAAACACAATCGCCGCTAACTCCAAATCATGAGTCGGATAATTCCTTTCATGCGGCTTCAGTTGTCGACTTGCATACGCAACAACTTTATCCTTCTGCATCAGCACTGCTCCAAGTCCAGTGCCACATGCATCGGTGTAAACCACCATCTCCTCATTCCCACCCGGAATAGTCAAAACAGGAGCACTCGTCAGTCGCTCTTTCAGGATTACGAAAGCTTGCTCGCACTTGTCATCCCATCTGAACACTTGGCTCTTCTTCGTCAATCCTGTCAACGGTGCAGCTATCTTGGAAAAGTCTTTGATAAACCGACGATAATATCCTGCTAATCCAAGAAAACTTCTCACATCAGATGCATTCTTAGGTCTAACCCAATCCTGGATTGCTGCCACCTTAGCAGGATCAACCGCTATTCCATTTCCAGAGATAACATGGCCTAAGAACCTCACTTCACTCTTCCAGAAGTGACACTTTGAAAACTTAGCCTTCAGCTGATGTTTCCGTAAAATTTCCAAAACAATCCTTAAGTGCGTCTTGTGCTCTTCCTCAGTTCTGGAATAAACCAAAATATCATCCACGAACACAAGCACGAACTTGTTCAACTGATCTCTGAATACTCTATTCATAAGATCCACAAAATATGCTGGTGCGTTAGTCAATCCAAACGGCATTACCAGCCACTCATAAAACCCGGATGGTGTCCTGAAAGCAGTCTTCGGCACACTATCCTTCGCCACTCTTAACTGGTGAAATCCCGTTGCCAAATCCATCTGAGAAAACACCCTAGCCTCGTGAAGCTGATCAAACAAGTCATCTATTCTCGGCAATGGATACTTGTTCTTCTTAGTCACCTTATTCAGCTCACGATAATCCACACACAACCTCAACGATCCATCCGCTTTGGTTGCGAACACAACTGGCGCACCCCATTCGGACACACTTCTCCGAATGAATCCTTTTCGCAAAAGGTCATCAACTTGCACCTTCAGCTCTTGCTGCTCCCTCGGTGCCATCCGCCTAAGAGGCATCACAACAGGTCTGGCTCCCTCAACTAGATCGATACGAAACTCGATCTCCCTATGCGGCGGCAACCCTTTGACTTCCTCAAAGACATTCTCAAACTCATTCACAATAGGCACCGATGACAGTCCATCCCGTGGAACAACTAGCGAATACATGAAGCTCATGAAGACGCCTTCTTCATGCTTACATCGTATCACAACCTTTCGCCCTTCCACATTCCCGACTGTCACCTCAAGCCTCTCACAATCAATCCTAGCCGCATACTTCCTAAGCCAGTCCATACCCAAAATAATTCCGAACCCCGCAAAGTTCAGAACAAAGCAATCACAAACAAACGAGCAATCATGACTCGACACAACTAGACCACGACATAACATACACAAACATGACGAACCCCCTACCGGATTAGTCACAACCAATGGCCTATCAACAATATCCGGTTTCATACCTAACCGGCTTACCAAATCATCACAAACAAAAGAATGCGACGCTCCAGTATCAAACAACACTCTAACTGGAACACCACAAATAGAAAGAGTACCTTGAACAACCACACTCTTCCCCTTCTCTTCAGCAGTAGGAGCTTTCGAAGACGATGGAACAGCCCCCAAAGCATAGGCTTGCACAACCTGCCTATCTTTCCTCGGTTCTGGACAATCCTTCTTGATATGTCCCAGCTTATCACAGTTGTAACACTTTCCCGGCACTTTGGGATTCTTACAATCTTTGTAAAGATGGCCCTTCTGCTGGCAGTTATAGCAAGTCACTTCACTCTTCGGCTTCTTCTGGCCATCCCTACCCCTCTGTTGCTGTTGTTTCCTCTTCTTATTGCCAC
Source organism: Allium cepa (assembly GCA_030765085.1). Classification (NCBI taxonomy): domain Eukaryota; kingdom Viridiplantae; phylum Streptophyta; class Magnoliopsida; order Asparagales; family Amaryllidaceae; genus Allium; species Allium cepa. The sequence goes on from CM060946.1 coordinate 180,525,453, forward strand.
TCTGCTGTGGTTTAGATCCTTCCCTGGTTACAGAAACGACAGAACTTTCCCTAGGAAACAAACTCTCATGCCTAAGAGCTTTTTCCACAAGCTTCTCAAATGGATCGTCCAGATGATCCACTAACTGCCTCCCAAGATAAGCATCCAGACCAGTCACAAACTTTTCATTCTTCTGGTAGGGAGAATCAATATACGATCTGGCATACTTAGACAAAGCTTCAAACTCAGAAATGTACTCAAGAACAGGCCTTCCCCCTTGCTTGAGCTCCACAAACCTCTTAAACAAGACAGATTTCTGGGAAGTAGAGATGAACTTAGCTTCAAATCTAACTTGGAATTGCTCCCAAGTAATCTCTTCTTCTGGAGTATCGATGGTGATAGAATTCCACCAATCAGCAGCTCTTCCCTGAAGCTGTCTCGATGCAAGCTTCCTCTTAGTTGCATCCTCAATCCCTAAGTCACCAAAGATTCTTTTGCAAGCATCAATCCATCTCTGCACCTCAATAGTCGACTCCGTCCCCAAGAAAACTTTCCCTCCAAGAGCAGTATAATCCTTGCAAAGCTTGGCAAAATCCACCGGTCTCGGAGCTTGGACTTGAACTCCCACATCCACAGATGATCCTGAAGCTGGTATTCTCCTCATGATTGAAGTCATCATGGCCTCAAACATAGGAGCATAATCAACAGCTTCCCTAGCATCACGGCTACCCCTCGCAGCTTGTCTCTCACTTCGACTCATCCTTAATATCTGTAAATAAGAATGATTAGAACACCTTAAGAAACAACTGCATAAGGAGTTCAAACCCTTCTAAACTACTATATTATATATAGTAATCATCCATCAAATTACAATTACGTCTCTCTTACGTAGTTACATCAGCGAGCGTTGGCTAAAATCGATTAACCTGGCTCTGATACCAAATGTGACGACCGTCCATGACTTCCGCACCAAAACAAGGAAATAATGCGCTGAAAGGTGTGCCAGGCAGCCATGGACGATAGTCTGGGTAAAACAAAACAAAAGAATCTCTATCGCATAACTCACAGCGCATGGATAAAATACAATAGAGAAATATAATATAGTGAAGCTCCATAGAACAGAACATCATCATATAAGCATCATGGTAGTTTGATACAATCATCTAAACAAATCCATACACCAAAGCCTCACTACATAGCACTCAGATTATATACAAACAGCGGAACACCCAGTACATATAGTAAGAAAACTAATATGCAAAGCCTCCTGCTCGTCTTCGTCATCTTTAGCGTAGAACTCCTAGCACAGCACCTGTCACCTGCTACCTAGTCTGCCCATCCCGACATGGATGAACAGCCCAAGGTAATAAGAGGAGACATAAAACCTTGAGTCAGACAAAGTCTTAGTGAGCAGTAAATCAACTATCAAGCATACCAAAAGAGCATAAAGGATAAAAGGAATAGGAACCAAACCATCCCACTCCACCTCTTTCTACAGTGATAGCCCCAGACATACACTAAGGAGAAGCAAGCATAACAACATAGACAATTAAGGTAAAGCGAATACCACTCGAGTCAAGGACGATGTTTTCCAAATACAAACCCCCAAGGCCTAAACCAAGATCAGATAAGCACCCAGAAAACACCGCTCTTGAAGCCGAATGATAATACAACCAAACATCCATGACTCTGGCTATCACTGTTATCCTTGCCTCGATTTCACCGTTAGTTGAATGACCATCTGTCAAGGGCTAATGGTAACCCCGGTTCTAACCATAACTCCGCACACTGCCTTGTGCCTAGGACCTATCTACTTTGCCCAGAGTACTCAACTACCTACCTGTAGTCTTTTGGGTGTCCCGACTACCTACCTGTAGTCGTTATGGGCGCCCCATGTACTCTTGCTTTTGAGCATGCTAGAACCTTCAACAACGACGAGATCCAAGCCTCCTAGCCATCCTTCTTGACGACTATCCTCATACAAGCTCAAGCTACCTCTTGAACAATCCATTATCAACCAACTTGAACTACTCTTCAAGTTATCAACATGCTTGGAATGATCCCTGCTTGGATTAAGCCAAGACTCACATCATACTTCGCTTCATCGCATCAAAGCAAAGTCTCAACTCAACAACATGGTTTGCCTCATCAAATCATGGCAAAGTCCCATCTCAACATCATCCAATCTATACATATGAGCTTCAACATCCGCTACATATGCCTTAAGCAGCTTTCACCATTCAAGAGCCTTCTTCCATAGCTTTTGAATCATCTCTAACCATCTTGTTCCAAATCAACTACAAGCTAACTTGAAACAATCAAATCTATCATACATTCAATCAATCAATCATTAATACAACCAATCAAGCATTCAAACAAGATTTAACAAGCAATATCAACTATAATGGCAATTTCGTAAATAAATGAGCAAAAGTCCAACATATGTGAAATCATGGTTTTTAGCATAGATCTATCAAATATAAAACATGGGTTTTGTCTCTAATACTTGTTAAATAAACTTGCATAAGTAAACATCTTCAAAAACCATGGATCTAGACTTAGATCTAAGAAAAATGCATGAAATCTCTAACTTTAACACCCAAACATGCCACCAATCCAATATACTCCTTTGGATCCGCGTGAGAGATAACTACCACTCACCAAATCACCCAAACACTACAAAAACTACACACTTCAGATCTGGACAGCGAAGATCAAGGTTTGATCCGGCAATATCTCGCTCCAATCGATGAATTCTAGCTCGAACGGATGAAGATCTTCAACTTTGGCACTTGGATCTTCGATCTCGATCTTCGATCTTGGATGGATGTTAGAATTAGATTGGAATGGAGAAAAGAAGATGAAGAAATGTTGTAGTCGAGTCTTCAAAATGGCAGCACTTCGTCGCTTCAAAAACCGGTGCCAAAAAGTGAGCCAAACCCCTCTATTTATAGGCTGAATCAACCATGAGTCGTCGCTCTTAGGTCGTCGCCGACCCAACTCCTGAGTCGTCCCCGACTCATCCACATGCTGACTTACCATAAGCCACTCACACGACTCAACCACCCTGCCGACCTACGACTTAATACCAGAGCCGACCTAACTAATCAACGACTCAACACCAAGCTGCCTAACGACTTACGACTCATCGTTAAGTCGTGCCTACCGACTCAGTTGCAAACGACCTAACAACACAGCCTTATGGCCGACCTAAGTCCTAGCCGACTCAACATAAGTCGGTCACGATTTAACTATGACACAAACGACTCAACCTATCCCTAACTCGGTCAAACGACTCACGACCCATGGCCTCACCGACTCAACTACCCACGACCTAAGCCCTAAGTCGGTTTTTCTTAAGTCGGTCACCAACCCTTAAACCGCTATCTCGTGAGTCGGTCACCATCTTATGAAGCTAACTCCAATTAGGTCGGTCATTATGAGTCGGTCATATCCTTAAGTCGCCTAAACCCCTTGAGTCGGTCCCTATGAGTCGGTCACGACTCATCACCTAACTTAGCTATGCCTATGAGTCGGTCACGACTCATCACTTGCACTCGGGTCAACTCCTAAACGACTCAAGCTAGAAGCAACACAAACAACACTATCGTCCTGCAAATTCTACGATTTATCGACACGTAAAAATACGGGTCGTTACATAGATTGGAAAACGGTTTTATAAACGAATTTGGTATTAAAATAGTATTGAAATCGTTTGAGGAAAGAGTTTTGATATTTACTACTAGTATAGAAAACCTTTATATTTTTAAAGTGACAAATCACGAAGAAGATTGTAAGAACAATCAATCACAAAAATTCACATACGAAGACGTGAATAAAATCCAACGAAATCGATAAAGGATCCATCGAAATGGATATTCAAAAATCCCTAAAAAGAGAGTCATCAAAGTCATAATAGATGATAACAATAAATAGGATTATCACGAATCGATTTAAATTGGAATTTCAATCCAATAAGGCAAATTGGACTCAAACAGCAGGTTCAGTCGACTGAACAGAGATTTCAGTCGACTGACCCTGTGCCTGGAAATTTTCCAGGTTCAGGAAACTTTATGTTTCCAGTTTCAGTCGACTGTGCAGAGTTTTTCAGTCGACTGAATCATGCCTGGAAACTCTCGGGTTTCAGGTTCAGTCGACTGAACAGAGATTTCAGTCGACTGAATCATGCCTGGGCTGTTTTTCAGCCTTATACAAATGAAGAGCAAACTCTTCCAAAATGCAACTGGACGAACATTGGCTCTAAGGGTTTATGCCAGTCGGCAACCCGGCCCTATATGCTCCTCGATGCATCACCAAAAGCATGATCAAACATCCATAAAAGGATTTCACACAAATTTGACTTAAAAGCTCAAAAATTGGAATATTCACAAAACCAATCCAAATCAAGAGCAAATGCACATGAAGAAGTGTTAGGAATTTATACCCAACAACCAAAGATAATAATAGTCATAGATGTGAGATAAAAATCTCACCTTTTCACGAAATCGAGCAAGAAGAAGCTTGAAAGCAAATGGAGAATCAACCTCTCTTCAACACAACCCAATTGATCTTGAATCTAAGCTCAAAAACAAGAACATTCCCAAAATTAGGTTTAGGAATTTCTGAAATTGGTAAGAGAATAAGTTGGAGAAGAAGAAGAGAAGCTTACCAATGGGTTCTTCTTGAGTTTGGAGCTAGGAATTTGATTTGCAAGAGGAACTAGGGTTTTGGAATTTTAATTTCCAATCTCTCCCACCATTAATACTCTAAAAATTGAAATGAGAAGAGAATGAGGGTGAGTGGGGAAGAGTGGCTTAGATTTGAGCATAAGTTAACATACGGCTGAGCCCAAACCAAATCCAAAGTGAAAAGTAGCAAAAATCAACTTTCTCCAAACATATCGAAGCTTATACTCAAAAAGGTCGCAAACGGCATTTTAAACTCAATGGGAGTGGTCCCGAGTCCTAATTCATCCGTATGCAAAAAGTAGCTTTTCGGACTAAAATCCGACTAACGATAAAATATTTAAATAAAATATTTAAATATAAAATCGATAAATATGCGGGTTGTTACAAGATGACACGGCACGCGAGGCAATGCCAGGGTGGATACACCGTTTGCACTCCCGGACCGGTGGTGACGGTAAGCCAGCAGCTTCCGCCCACTTCGAACAATACCCTCGAATCAAAGTGGCACCACATATCGAACTACAAAAGTAATAGAATGGTTTCCGATGGAGCATGTTCGATGAAAGGGTGCGACCCTTTGTGTAGCCCGGTATAGCTCCTGTTTTAGTCATTTATGCCAACTCACAGGAGTTGGGCCCACGTAATATACCTCGACAACATCGCCACCATCCTACTTCATTCTGGAGTCTCCACCGCGTACACAGTTGTTAAAGTGGTTTTCGGTATTGGCCGGCTATAAGACAATATCTGATCCCGGTTTCTTTAACAACCAATCGTTATTATAACCCATAGTTATAACTTTAAAACAATATTTTATACTTCAAAATAAAATATCATTTCAACCTAAATCTTTATCAAAATAAAGATTAAATCATTTCCAAACCATTTCAATATATCATCATACCATATCTTTCAATTCAAATGTTTATCAAAATAAATATCAAGTCATTTCTAACCATTTCAATATATTAAATTATCATATCCTTTCAAAACTTCCTTTCAAATCATTTTAATATATCAAAAGATCATAACCTTTCAAAGCTTCATTTCCAAAATATCATATCTTTTAGAACTTCTTTCCAAATCATTTTAATATCAAAATGTCATATCTTTCAAAACTCCATTTCAAATCATTTTAATATATTAAAATATCATATCTTTTCAAAACCACATTTCAAATCATTTCAATATACCAAATAGTTATATTTCAAAACAATTTACTTCATTTTAAATCATAAAAATGAAGTTATTACATTTAATAATTAAATTATTAAATTCCAACAAATTTAAACTTTTCAATGTTCATTTACGCACTTAAATTTATTAAAACAATGAAAATTCAAGTTTCGCAGCATTTGGAAAATGCTACAGAAAGTTACATTCAAAACAAATCCAATTTAACAAAAGACAGCATTTAAAAATGCTGTTAATTAACTTCAAATATTCAATAGAATTTCACAAACACTATTTTTTTTTATTTAAATCATTTTTAACTTACAAAATCATACATTTTCATATTTATAAGCATCATTTAATTTTCCTTAAATTCATGACTTTATAAAGTTAGGTTTCCTTTCAAAAATCAATATTTATTAATAATTCACTTATTAAATTTCAACATTCAAATTTAAATTCATTACATTAAATTTCGACTTAACACTTAAGTTCAAATTCTCAAATATAACATAGTTTTATTTTTATTTACTTAACTAAAATTTCACTTTTAAGTCAATTTCATAAATTTCCAATTTTAGTTATATTTCAAAATTTCAACTTAAATATTCATTCATTTCACATTTCAACTTTATTAAAAATCAGTAGTATGATATAAAATCACTTTAAGTTCATTTAAATTCAAAATATCATAAATTTATCATATTTCCACAGTTAATTTAATTTTCATTAAAAATTAAATCAAAATTTCCAAAATAACTTACATTCAAAATTTTCTAACTTTTTCATTAATTCATTTCACTTTCAATTATTCAAAAAATCAATAATATTTACAAAAATCATATTTTTATTTAATTTTAAATAAAAATATTATAATAATTAAATTTCTAAAGTATTTTAAAAATTTTAGAAAAGCATATCTTAACTACGGGCCTGTATATAATTTTCTACGCTAGGTAAAGTGATACGGGTAATATATCATTTCAACCCATAATTTACAAAGAAAAATCCAGGTTTTATCATTTCAAACCCGCAGTCCCAAGTAAATGAAATAAATTGAAAATCGTTTAGGCCCATCATTTCAGCCCATAACAAATTTCCCTTATTCTAAAGTCCGTTCGGGTATGTATCATTTCAACCCATAGTGATTCTAATCTAAAGGGAACTTGCAGTGTGATGAACAGATAAAATAAACAGAATAGCATGAAATAACAGTAACATATAATATAATAGGTGTAATAAAAGGTGTGAACATCATATGATAATAATATAAGCAGTTATAACATGATCATATAGTTCTACAGATTCACAGGGTGCCAATTTACTACTTATATAAGTACATAATGTCTGGTGAGAAATACTCACCTCTATAAGTTGGAGATAACAGATTCAGACACACAAACAAAGACCCATAAAGCATGAAGGCACGACAATGATTTGAATGAGAGAGAGAGACAAGGTTAATTCCCTTGAATACATGAGACAAAACAAATAAATATAACATAAGTTTTCAACTCAAAATAAATAAACAATGTTAAGAATAAATGCATAAAACAATTCCAATGTCTTTGCACTTGCTTTCTACCACCTATTCTTGAGATATAGATCTGAATTACATGGCTACGGAGTGGTGTGGAAGAGGGTAGAGGTCAGGTCAGAGGTGGTGGTGGTGGAGGTTGTGGCGGCCAAAGGTGGAGGAAGAAGGAGATGGCAATCCTAGACAAGGTTTGGTACAGGTGATGGCTAGTGCTAGTTTAGATGGATTTTTGTAATGATTTTCACCATGGCTTGTATTGGCCTGAGGAGGAGAGGTGTTAGGATGTGTGATGGTCAGAAAAAAGTTGTGGTGGTGGTCGGCCACAGCTTGGAGGAGGGGGAATACAGCTATGAAGGTGGAGAGCATGTGCAAATTCAAGTAGAAAACCAATAAAAGACAAGAAGAAGATAGAATTTTTTTACCAAAGATTCACAAGGAGAATAGCCGTGATTTTTTTTTGAGAGAAAGAGAAATGATTTTCGTGAAGGTGAAAAAAAATGCAGCTGAAATGAATAGATTACACGGCCAAAACAATTAAGAGAAGCGTTGGGAAAATGAAAGGTCGGGAGATGAAAAGACTTAGGAATTCCAAAAGTTTTAAACCTTTCAAATTCCTTAAATTTGTTTATATAATTTGATATTTCTAGAAATAATAATAATCCCAGATAAAATTTCGAAAATTTATCAAAGTACAAAAATATATATAATATTTATTAATTATATAAAGTTAAATTAAGGAAAATAGCTAAAAATAGTAAACTAGTCTAGAAAATTTGAAATTAAATGAAATAAATTTTAGAAAATTCATATAAGCTTGTAATATATTTTTAAACATAAATAATAATATAAAATAAAAGTACATTCACAAAATAAATATAAAAAATTAAATTTAATATAATTTTAATGAAGAAAATAGCAGAAAATAAGAAAACAGCCTTTAAAAAAAAAGAAATCAACACAGTAAACTTTGGAAAAATTATAACATCACTTTAAAAATATTTAAAAGACAAAATATACTTAAAATAACATATTAACACATATAAAAAAAATTAGGTTTAAAGAAAATAGAAAAGGATTTAAAGAAATTGCTTAAAAATCCAAAACAATGTCCAGAAATTACAATAAATCACCATTGACTTTGGAAAATTGTTTACTTCATTTTAAAATTATTATAATGCAAAGATATACATACAATAACGTATTAAAATAAAATATGACAAAGAAAATAAGATTTGTATAATTTATAATAGACAAAATTATTAAATAAATCAAATTACACTCAAAATTAAAATGTACATAACTTTTACAGTTTAAGTCCGTTTTCAACGAAACAAAAAGCAATGCTCAAGTTATTTTATGTACTTTTATAATAAAATATAAAATCTAAGAATTTAAAATAATTTAAATTTGAAGTTTAAAAGTCAAAGTTTGAACGGTTTGACCAGAAATTCACTTTACAGCAAAATATTCAAATTATACTAGTTTGAACTATAAATCACTTAATAGTTATCATTTATATTTAAAAATGAAATGTTTGAAATAATTTTTTTTTAAAATAAGTTAAACTAAAAATAAAGTCAATTTAAAAATATAAGCAAAAATCTAGGGTTGTTACACTCTCTCCCACTCAAAACTTTTCATCCTCGAAAAGGGATGAGGTACGGAAAAGCACAGAAAAAGATAGAGTGAACTAGGATTAAGATAAGATGACAAGAAGGTTGAAATTATACCTTATAACTATTGTTATAGGTAAGTTTCGCAAGGTGGAGATGATCTTTCCAACTCTAAAATCAAGAACACAAGCACGCAAAAATAGATTCAAAATGAGTACCAAAGATTTTCAAAGATTATAGAAGGATTTCTAAATAGAAAGATTATAGAAAGATGCCTATACCAGTCTATAGTAAGATAAGGATGATAAGGACAACCAAAAGATAGTTTGAAAAAAAAATCAAAATAAGGAAATAAATTTGAAAGCATAGAAATTTCAACTTAAATAGAGAATAAATCTTTTACACAAGTTAAATAAATCTTAACTATCCCAAACTTCATTATCTTATTATCCAATCATCTTAAATTAACAATTTTTAAAACCATGGCTTTGAAAAATAATCATTTATTACACTCACAATGTACTTAATAAATTTTATTCTTCTTTATTCCTAATTAAATTTAAATTTATTCCTCTCAATATATTTATCACTTAGGTTAAACATACTTACACTTATTATAACTGCTTTCTTTTATCCTTAGTTCTTTTAACATTATTTTATTGTAAGTTATTCAATTACCCTTTATTATATTTACATCTGTTAATCATTTTATAATTAAAATTTAAGTGTATAACATTTATTATAACCACTCAAATTTTATTTAAAAAAATCTTTTTATATTGTATATTATCCAATTACATTGTTAACTTCTGAAGTCAAGACAAGTTATATTTGAATGCAATTGTATTATACAAATAAAACTTTCCAATTCAATCATTTCAAGCTTAAATCATTTATTCAAAAAATTTGATTTTCTTTTTATAATTGAAATTATTCTTTAAAAATAAAATTTAAGAATTAAATTTCCGATTTCTTCAAACCATTTAGAGATAACTAAAGGTATGTACATAGTTTATCAAATCAAATTTAAATCATATATCTATATATATTATAAATCAAGTCATATTTTAGAAATTCAAATCAAATCAATTTGATTTACCAAAACAAAGCTGTAGTAAATCTACAGAGCGGTCTCTTCACTTCGAAACTCGAAAATGAACGTTGATGCTGTCGCGATCATCATCGAAGTTATTTTCCATCGAAAAAGAGAAGAGAACTAATTTTTAAACTTTCAAGTTCTTTGAAAACAAATTTCTATTCGAAAATACTTTAAATAATATAACCTTTTAAAACTTTTAAACACAAGGTTTGAAACCATCGGAAATTAAATTCTCAGATTTCTTGTTCTAAATTCATTTCAGTTCCCAAATCAATTTATAACTATCTATAAATTCATTTATAGAACAATAAATGATAAATCAAGTATTATCACTTCAAATAATCAAATTAAATCAGTTTATTAAGTTCCATAAATTTACTTATATATCAAAATTTATTTCATTAACCAAATTTTAAAAATAATATTGTGTCAGTTTGTTCTGTCAAAGTATTTTGGAAATCTTATCGATAGTGTTGATCAGACGAATCGATCAGAAACCCAATTCAACATCGAAAACTCAAACAACACAATATATAAAACAAAACATAGATATACAAGTATAATTCAAAATGTTTGGAAGAATAGATTGGAAACAAAAGACAAGATGATTAAATAACAAAATAGAGAGGTGGATAAGTTTAAGTAAATCACAGACAACCTTAACCGGGTCAACCGTGACGTAAAGAATAAGATCAATGTGGATTTTTCTAAGGTAAATCTACATTCGATCTCAATAGATAAAGTTTGGAATAACAAAAGATATTAGCATTTAAACCAAGGATAGATATAAATCTCTGGTGAATCGATGCTAATTGTAAAGGAGTTTTCCCCCGTTTTCAATTCAACTTGAAATTGGCGTGACCGCCGGCTCACTAGAAAGATCATTCGAAGCGGAGTTATGGAATACTCCAGAGTCAAAAAAAGATGAATAGTGAAGGAGACGAATGGATTTTCGAACCGTAGGGAACGTTCCAAAATTCAAAGGAATCGAGTCAAAAGGGAGAGATTCAAACTTGAATGAAAGTGATTCTGTAAATACATTCACTCCATTTGCTGAGTTTTGCCTAGAGCTACCAGAGCTCTGATACCAACTGTAACAACCGGGTATTTTCAACCATTCGCATCCATTATAAATGTATAGGTAGACACTCATGCCGGAATTGAATTGCTCAAAATACCGCGTTGTAAATAAAAATTTGGAAAATCTCAGAATATACAGTAAATAAAAATCACAGATCATAGACACAGAGTAATAATAATGCAGCGGAAGTAAAAGAGATAGTAGTTCATGAAGCAACTATATAAATATATCAGAGTTACACAAGATACAAAAGAAGAAATAAAGTACAAAAGAAGTCTCAATACATAGAAATCTACTAATGCAATAGCTGGAAAGGACCAACAGACAGAAGAGATAAAACTAGACAAGCAGATAATATCCAGCGATTCCAAATCTCTAGAAAGTGGAAATCCAAATCTGTGAATACTCGGGCTGACCCGAGCGTAAATAAAAGTACAAACACTCGAGTCAGGACATACATGCTTATACAATGTAAACCAACTCAAGTGAACTGTAGCAAAGGTACAAGTAACTTAGAGAATGCTTGGGACCGCCCATCCTCTAAGGATCCGGTAAACTATTTACTATGTAGTATATTGCGCTATATACAGTAGTGTCTAATCAGTAAAGTATAATCATATAGAAAATAGCGTTAAGGGGATGATGAACCTTAACGCGGTCGGATCTTTAAAACCAAAATCGTAGTGGGCTCGCTATAAGGAGATGACACGGCACGCGAGGCAATGCCAGGGTGGATACACCGTTTTCACTTCCTGACCGGTGGTGACGGCAAGCCAGCAGCTTCCGCCCACCTCGAACAATACCCCCGAATCAAAGTGGCGCCACATATCGAACCACAAAAATAATAGAATAGTTTCTGATGGAGCATGCTCAATGAAAGGGTGCGACCCTTTGTGTAACCCGGTATAGCTCCTGTTTTAGTCATTTATGCCAACTCATGGGAGTGGGGTCCACGTAATATACCTCGAGAACGTCGCCACCATCCTACTTCATTCTGGAGTCTCCACCGCGTACACAGTTGTTAAAGTGGTTTTCGGTATTGGCCGGCTATAAGACAATATCTGATCCCGGTTTCTTTAACAACCAATCGTTATTACAACCTGTAATTATAACTTTAAAACAATATTTTATACTTCAAAATAAAATATAATTTCAACCTAAATCTTTATCAAATTAAAGATTAAATCATTTCCAAACCACTTCAATATATCACCATACCATATCTTTCAATTCAAATATTTATCAAAATAAATATCAAATCATTTCTAACCATTTCAATATATTAAATTATAATATCCTTTCAAAACTTCCTTTCAAATCATTTTAATATATCAAAAGATCATAACCTTTCAAAGCTTCATTTCCAAAATATCATATCTTTTAGAAATTCTTTCCAAATCATTTTAATATCAAAATGTCATATCTTTCAAAACTCCATTTCAAATCATTTTAATATATTAAAATATCATATCTTTTCAAAACCACATTTCAAATCATTTCAATATACCAAATAGTTATATTTCAAAACAATTTACTTCATTTTAAATCATAAAAATGAAGTTATTACATTTAATAATTAAATTATTAAATTCCAAAAATTTAAACTTTTCAACATTCATTTACGCACTTAAATTTATTAAAACAATGAAAATTCAAGTTTCGCAGCATTTGGAAAATGCTACAGAAAGTTACATTCAAAACAAATCCAATTTAACAAAAGACAGCATTTAAAAATGCTGTTAATTAACTTCAAATATTCAATAGAATTTCACAAACACTATTTTTTTTATTTAAATCATTTTTAACTTACAAAATCATACATTTTCACATTTATAAGCATCATTTAATTTTCCTTAAATTCATGATTTTATAAAGTTAAGTTTCCTTTCAAAAATCAATATTTATTAATAATTCACTTATTAAATTTCAACATTCAAATTTAAATTCATTACATTAAATTTCAACTTAACACTTAAGTTCAAATTCTCAAATATAACATAGTTTTATTTTTATTTACTTAACTAAAATTTCACTTTTAAGTCAATTTCATAAATTTCCAATTTTAGTTATGTTTCAAAATTTCAACTTAAATATTCATTCATTTCACATTTCAACTTTATTAAAAATCAGTAATATGATATAAAATCACTTTAAATTCATTTAAATTAAAAATATCATAAATTTATCATATTTCCAAAGTTAATTTAATTTCCATTAAAAATTAAATCAAAATTTCCAAAATAACTTACATTCAAAATTTTCTAACTTTTTCATTAATTCATTTCACTTTCAATTATTCAGAAAATCAATAATATTTACAAAAATCATATTTTTATTTAAGTTTAAATCAAAATATTATAATAATTAAATTTATAAAGTTTTTTAAATTTTTTAGAAAAACATATCTTAACTACGGGCCTGTATATAATTTTCTACACTAGGTAAAGTAATACGGGTAATATATCATTTCAACCCGTAATTTACAAAGAAAATTCCGGGTTTTATCATTACAAACCCGCAGTCCCAAGTAAACGAAATAAATTGAAAATCGTTCAGGCCTATCATTTCAGCCCATAACAATTTTCCCTTATTCTAAAGTCCGTTCGGGTATGTATCATTTCAACCCATAGTGATTCTAATCTAAAGGGAACTTGCAACGTGATGAACAGATAAAATAAACAGAATAGCATGAAATAACAGTAACATATAATATAATAGGTGTAATAAAAGGTGTGAACATCATATGATAATAATATAAGCAGTTATAACATGATCATATAGTTCTACAGATTAACAGGGTGTCAATTTACTACTTATATAAGTACATAATGTCTGGTGAGAAATACTCACCTCTATAAGTTGGAGATAACAGATTCAGACACACAAACAAAGAACCATAAAGCATGAAGGTACGGCAATGATTTGAGCGAGAGAGAGAGAGACAAGGTTAATTGCCTTGAATACATGAGACAAAACAAATAAATATAACATAAGTTTTCAACTCAAAATAAATAAACAATGTTAAGAATAAATGCATAAAACAATTCCAATGTCTTTGCACTTGCTTTATACCACCTATGCTTCAGATATAGATCTGAAATACATGGCTACGGAGTGGTGTGGAAGAGGGTGGAGGTCAGAGGTGGTGGTGGTGGAGGTTGTGGTGGCCAAAGGTGGAGGAAGAAGGAGATGGTAATCCTAGACAAGGTTTGGTACAGGTGATGGCTAGTGCTAGTTTAGATGGATTTTTGTGATGATCTTCACCATGGCTTGTCTTGGCCTAAGGAGGAGAGGTGTTAGGATGTGTGATGGTCAGAAAAATGTGGTGGTGGTGGTCGGCCACAGCTTGGAGGAGGGGGAATACAGCTATGAAGGTGGAGAGCATGTGCAAATTCAAGTAGAAAATCAATAAAAGACAAGAAGAAGATAGAATTTTTTACCAAAGATTCACAAGGAGAATAGCCGTGATTTTTTTTTTTGAGAAAAAGAGAAATGATTTTCGTGAAGGTGAAAAACAAATGCAGCTGAAATGAATAGATTACACGGCCAAAACAATTAAGAGAAGAGTTGGGAAAATGAAAGGTCGGGAGATGAAAAGACTTAGGAATTCCAAAAGTTTTAAACCTTTCGAATTCCTTAAATTTGTTTATATAACTTGATATTTCTGGAAATAATAATAATCCCAGATAAAATTTCAAAAATTTATCAAAATATAAAAATATATATAATATTTATTAATTATATAAAGTTAAATTAAGGAAAATAGCTAAAAATAGTAAACTAGTCTAGAAAATTTGAAATTAAATGAAATAAATTTTAGAAAATTCATATGAGCTTGTAATATATTTTTAAACATAAATCATAATATAAAATAAAAGTACATTCACAAAATAAATATAAAAAATTAAATTTAAATATAATTTTAATGAAGAAAATAGTAGAAAATAAGAAAACAGCCTTTAAAAAAAAAGAAATCAACACAGTAAACTTTGGAAAAGTTATAACATCACTTTAAAAATATTGAAAAGACAAAATATACTTAAAATAACATATTAACACATATAAAAAAAATTAGGTTTAAAGAAAATAGAAAAAGATTTAAAGAAATTGCTTAAAAATCCAAAACAGTGTCCAAAAATTACAATAAATCACCATTGACTTTGGAAAATTGTTTACTTCATTTTAAAATTATTATAATACAAAGATATACATAAAATAACGTATTAAAATAAAATATGACAAAGAAAATAAGATTTATACAATTTATAATAGACAAATTGTTAAATAAATCAAATTACACTCAAAATTGAAATGGACATAACTTTTACAGTTTAAGTCCGTTTTCAACGAAACTAAAAGCAATGCTCAAGTTATTTTATGTACTTTCATAATGAAAGATAAAATTTTAGAATTTAAAATAATTTAAATTTTAAGTTTAAAAGTCAAAGTTTGAACGATTTGACCAGAAATTCACTTTACAGTAAAATATTCAAATTATACTAGTTTGAACTATAAATCACTTAATAATTATCATTTATATTTAAAAATGAAATGTTTGAAATAAAACAAATTTAAAATAAGTTAAAGTAAAAATAAAGTCAATTTAAAAATATAAGCAAAAATATAGGGTTGTTACAAATGCTATTCTCTGACTTGTTCGATTGCTCGCGGTTTTGACTCTATTGATATTGTCACTTCTAAGTCATACACTAAGTATTGCTTCGAGTTGTACACTTGAGTCTGTACTTGTAACATCCATCTGGAGCTTGCTGCCTGATCTGATTCATCTTGTGTTGCTTCACCTTTACTTTGAACACAGTTGTTTGAATTCATATATTTCACTTTGGAAAAGCAATATATTTTATTCGATAGCACACTGATGCATTTTATTTTCAATAGCACTGAGTCAATTCTCATGTGCACTGATGCATTTCATTTTCGTTTGCATTGTGATTGTTCTTCTCGGCCGTGCCTTGGTCTTTGATAATTTCTTTGCATTACTGAGTTTGCCCTTTGTGTTTGTCGTACATATGAACTTGGTTCATGAGTATGCTAAGTGCTGTTTGACACAAGCATGTATCTGATTTGGTTTTAAATGCATTTGTTGTCTTCTTTTAGCCTTGCATTATTTGTTCATCACTTATGTCCACTGCATACAGAACTTCATATCAGTCACTTTGATGCAGTTTCATGTGGTCTCCGAGTTCTGTCCCCTGTTCTTCGAGGCAGATAGTTTACGTGTGTATTTGTATTTGCTGTTTCATGTACATGTATACATGTAATTGCTGTACAATTGTAGTTGAATTATGTTGTACTACTGCCTTTGTCTCGAATCTGATACATTGCATTGATGCTTTGTAGTCATTTGCATTTGGTCGCTGTGCTTCACTGGTGACATTATTTTCAAGTGAGGCTGCTCTGCGTCTTTTTCTGTTGTGTGTTGTGGTGCCAAATCCTCGGTGCTCTCACCTTCAGTTACTGTCTTCCCGTAGTTGTACCACTGTGTCATCTTCTCTTGACATTTTGGAACTTGAACTACTGCATTCATGTGGTGTCTGCAGTTTCGTTGTATGCTGTCTTACCCTTGTTGGTTTGCATTGCATTGATGCAATTGGATTTGTTTTTCGAATTCACTTGAGTTGAATCCGGTAATTCGGGCTTGACCTTGTTTTCGTTTGTGAATTTCCATTGTATACATCATCACTGTAGTGGCAAGGCAATGCACGCAAGCGTGAACTGCAGCCACACGGTATCGATTTTAATTGGTATTTCTTTTGCTCTTTGTGACGACCCAGAATTTTTAACAATGTAGAATGGGATAATTGAATTGACTTTAAACATTTAAAAGTTAATTTTAACGTGAATTTGAGATATAAATATTTACTTGAAAATTTAATCATTGAATTATATAGTTTAAATATTGTATTTAATAATTGAAATTGGGTAAATTGTTGAATCTGAAATTTCTAAGCCTGTTTAAAATAATTTGAAAGCTTGTAAAATTTATAATGATGATACTGAAGATAATAGAATGGTTGAAATTTAGTTTAAAGGTGATTTGTTCGGTTTTGAAAATATACTATCTACACCATCTCTATTTTATTTACATTTATGTATGCTTTTAACTAATACAAAAGGTATAAGTATGTATACATTTATAAGTATAGGATAAGTGGCATGACATGGTGAAGACAAGTGGCATAATATGGACCATACACCTATCTTAAGATGAAATAGGATTATGACACATATATCACTTTGGTGTACACTTCTAGAACACCTTAAATGATTACTAAATAAGGTATGTGTCATGAAATAAAGCTTGCATAAAAAAATGAAGGACATGTGTCACAAGATTGAAAAAATAGTGACACATAAGCCTGTTAGGTGTCCATGTGTAGAAACATCTTAAGACACTTAAGTAGACATGTGTCAACATTCAAAAGCTTGTGCAAAGAGAAGTAGACAAGTGTCCAAAACTAAAATTACCAAACTAGCCTTGAAAATTACAATATAAAGGGTGGAAATGTTCACTTATTTTCCTTTCTTTCACAAAACAAAAACAAAAGCAAGATAAAGTGAAAAAGCTTGGAGAAAGCTAAGGAAAAAGGAGTCAAGTCAAATACACTTAAGGTGAGAAAAAATACTTAAATTTCTAGTATTCATGTTATTCTTGAAGAGATGATAGTTGTAAGTAAAAGTGGCTCGGTTCTATCAAAAACGCAGACTAGTAAATTGACCATAACTTTCCAGTTCTTAATGAAATTTCGATTTCTTGGATGTTCTGAAAAGCTTATTTCATGTGCTACAACTTTGATGTTTTGTGTTTTCTGTAATTTCGATGTTAGCTATGTAAAAATTGAATTTTTCTACAGTAATGCCGAGAACAAAACCAATATTAGCTCTGTGCTTTAGGCTGAAACTAAATTGGCCATAACTTCTTCGTTCCTCAACCGATTTCGATAAATTTAGATGTTCCAGAAAGCTTATTTGTTCTAAAACTTTTGAGTTTTGAGTTTTCCAAAATTTCGATGTTATCTTGGCCAAAATTATAATTGTTTATCGCTGTCCCGAGACAAAATGACAGAAGTTGTGAAATTCAAATCTCAGAATTGTTTTATCCATAACTTTTACAATTCTTATCGGAATTCGGTAATTTTTAATGTTCCTTAAAACATAGAAACTGAGCTACAACTTTTGCTTTATTCATTTTGCCTGATTTCGATGTTTTCTATGCTAAAATTGCAATTGTTGGTCGCTGTCCTGCAAATACATAAGTTCAGGCTAAGCTTAATGTTTTTAGTAAAATGGTCATAACTTTTGAACCATTGATCCAAATTTGATGATCATGGTCATTCTGGAAAGCTAACGGAAAGGCCTATAACTTTCTTTTATATCACTTTTTAAAATTCGGCCATCTATGTATATGAATTTGAGGTGTAAGCTCGGATTAAATTTCTGCCCGAAATAAACATGTTTGTTCTAAGAAAAGGCCTTACTTGTTAGATTTTTATCATCGATTTGATAAACAATTTGATGGGTTTCTTTTCATGCTAGTTGAGTATACTAAGTAAATTACTTTGAAGAAGTATTTTCATACAGAAGAATTAATCGAGGATGCGGTATAAGACCATAGAAAAGATGGGTATTAAATATAAGTACACTGTATTGCATATAATCCAAATCTTGATAGTCAAAATATAAAATACAAATGTAACTAAAAGCAAGAATTAAGTAATTTGGATATGCTTGTAACATAAGCTGAAATTGTACATACAAATGTAAAGTTAAAAAAAAGTTAATTAAGATGAGTAGTTAATGATTATGAACAATTAATATAATATAGGCAATTAAAGGTTAATTAATTCTAGAGTAATTAATAATTTGGAATAATCAATGATTGATTAAGATAATTAATCAATGTAGTTAATAGAATTTACTAATAATAGAAATCGAAGAAAATTTACTTAATATCATAAATCAAAAGGGGTAATTGTTGCTAATTACTTAATTGAGGATTAATTACTTGTTTAATTAGTATAACAAAATTTATGGAGGGTTAGTAAATTTATGAGCATGATTAATTCAAGGATTATAATCAATGTAAGTGATTATAAGTTAATGAATCTGAGAACTTAATCAAGGATAGATGTGATTATTGTGAAAGGGGAAGGTAAATTAATAACATTGAATTCGAAGAGGTCGGAGTCGGGTATTAGTTAATACCCGAAATCACTTCGATTCTTTACAAATTGATACGTGGAATCAATAGGGTATATTGGAATGATTTTAAGTGAATTGGACCATAAAATCTAAGTTCTGGCACTTAGAAATTGATGTGTGAAATAAGTGATGTCTATAACAACTTATGAAGTGGAAATTGATATAAGTTACCCGGGTTTATATGATTTGTAAACTTTTGCATTCCATGTTAGTTGGGTTTACTCACGCTGGTTTCCAGCCTGACCCGGGTGTTACTTTGGTATAATGCTCGGGTCAGACTGAGTATTACAGATTTTCAGGTAGGGACGTTCTGGAGCTCGGGAGGCAAACTGGATGGAAGTAATGAGTAGAGTATTTCCGCTATATTTATATATTCGTTAATCTGAGACATGATACTTGTATTTGTTCAGTGACTGTATATGTGTGGAACTCTGATGTATATTAAATGTAATCAACAGATATAGTATTCTTTTGTAGACATTTATTGTTTATTATATTTTATCCGCTGCGAATGTGAGATGTTTGGTGTTTCTCTTCTTCTTCTTCTATCTCTTTCTTCTTTTTCATAACTATCTGGAATTTTCGGCTTCGAATATTTCGGATCATTACATTTAGTATCAAAGCTGAAGGTTAAGCGAGAACCTTGGCTCTGGTGGGGATTACTCATTGAATAGAGTTCGTAGTACTCTAGAATGAGTTGAGTATGTATATATATATATATATATATATATATATATGAGGGCGTACTTGTTATTTTCTTATGAAGATTTTAAATGTATATATAAAGCAATATTCCCTTCTAATGAATATTTAAGTGATTGGTTGTTAAGTTATTGGAATTAAGTTAAGAAGTAATATAAAATACGACCAAATTGAAACTTATAACCAAAGTTGAAGAATAAACTTATATGACAAAATGGAATTTGAATTATAGATTGTGAATGTAATTTATAAATTGAAATAAACTTCATAATAAATGAGATTATAATTTGAAATAGAATTCCAGAGAATATTTGGAAATAAAGTATGATGAAAATTCCAAAGTAATGTTTAAATATGAATTGGATGGATTGGGAATTTGGAATTTTTGGGAAAATTTAAAATTCCTTTGGATTTGGAAGTGGTTTCCAAAGGTTTTGAAAAAATAATAGTATTATTTAAAAAAAAATTGTGTTGAATTTGAAATTTGGGAGATTTGAAATTAAAAATATTTGGAAATGTTTTTAAAGAGATAAAAGCATTGAACTCTTTCGGTCACTGGAAAATAACATCGGTGATGACTGCAGCATCATCGATGTTCATTTTCAAGTTTCTAGAAGAGACATTGTTACCAAATTGTTTCAAATTGGAGTTGTTTGTGAACTGGGTTTGGTTTTGAAATTCAAAAGAATAATTGAATTTGCCAAAGAATTTTGGATACAGTTGAATTCTAAGGTAATATTGAAATCTTGAAAATTTGTTTAAACTTTGGAATCTTGATTTAAAATGTTTATGGAATAATATATTGGCTAAATAAAATGTATAATTCCGAGTTAAAAGCAAAATGTGAATGTAATTGATTATAAATAGAAATTGTAAGATAGAAGTTGTAATTAAAGTTGTACAAGTTTAAAGATCAAACGGAATTTGATTTGAAGTTGGAAGGAAATTGAGAATCAATTCAACTTGAATTGGGATTAAATCAATTTCAATGGAAATTGAAGATTATTCAATTTGGAATTGGATCAATTTAAATGGGAGTGGAAATTTAAATTGAAATGTTGGGGCAGTGAACAGTTTTGACTCTGGATTGTTTTCAGTATAAATTGTTTTAATATAAACTTATTTTTCGAAGTTATTAAATATATATAACCCTTCTTTCTTAAAGCCAAATTATTTTATACTTGTTTTACAATTATTTTTGGACCTATTTAACCATTTTTCAACTATTTTCTAAACTAATTACTATTTTTTTTTTCAACTAAGTTACGAATTAATTATTATTTTACAACTATTTTGCAATTATCTAAGATTTCAATAACTACTTAGCTATTTTCCAACTATTTTATAGATATTTTGTAAACTAATAATTATTTTTCAACTACTTCTCTATTTTTAAAATTTTTAAGCTGTTTTCTAAATATAAACTGGTCGAAGTTCAAACTGTTATTGATTAAATACCAAACTGGGATAAGAATTGAGGTAATAATCCAAATAGGGATTAAGGCAAATGTGAATAAGTGAATGAAATTTTAGGTGAACGTGAATAGAAAGGAAATTGATATTGGAAAGAGTAATCAAATTTGAATATTTGATTTTGGGTAAACAAAGTTATATCTTTGTTATATATTCTTACCTTGTTGAATCTATTGTTGGAAGAAAAAGGATTTTGGAAGTGTTTGAAGTGTAAAAGGAATTTTATACGAGTTTAAAGTGATCCAAAGTTTTAAAAATTATATATATATCTGTATATATATAAAGGATCTTATGAGGATTTTGGAAAGGGTTTTGAGAACCTTTGGATTTGGAAAGGCTTTTGATTTTTGGGTAAAATCATTATATGGAATTTGGAAAGCTATTGTGAGAATTATCGATTTTTGGATAATCGATTTTGTGTAAAGGAGCTTTGATAAAATTCATACTAGGTGTATGATTTGAAAGATACTAAATGTGTATAGTATAAAGTGTTTTGACGATGGCTCTGGGGAAAAAGGCGCTCCCTTGGAATGAACTTCTCAGGAGTGCCACCGGGTGGTGCTGCCTTGAGTCCCGGGGGGAGGGGGGGTTCTAAAGTTGATCCTGTGAGTAGTCCGGACAAAACTAGTTCTTGAGGATTATGAGTTGAGTATACCATAGTGAAAGTCGTGTGTGCCGCTGAGAGCCAACAGTTACATGGACTTTTGCTGCGATGGCAACGTAACCCAGGATGTAACTGCGACCTATAGTATAACATAGCGAAAGTCGTGTGTGCCGCTGAGAGCCAACAATCTGTGTTTGATTTTATATCGGCAGACTGCGACCTATGTAGGAGTGGAGATGTTTCATTTCGACAGCGAAAATCAGAGGCCGCTGAGAGCCTGCAGTTACATGGACTTTTGCTGTGACGGCAACGTAACCCTGGATGTAACTGTGATCTATTGTGTGGGTTCCATGGCGTAATCGAGAGGCCGCGGAGAGCCTGCAGTTGCATGGACTTTTGCTGCGACGACAACGTAACCCTGGAATGTAACTGTGACCATCGACAGGGGTGATGATTTTCAGAGCATTGTCACCAAATATGTTTCCTCTATTTTCAAAACCCGTTTCCTATATTTTCAATAAAATTATTTTCCAAGTATTTTCACTGGATGTTGCAAACGAGTTTACCAAGTACTTATAGATTTTCAGTCCTACGCCTGATCAACGTATGACTGAATTTCCGTGAGAACAAGGATGGACTGGATGAGACATCAAGTTATAAGAAATATTTTTATAAAAGCTATTTTAATAGTATGGGGTGGGTTTAAAAGCATTTCTAAAATTTTAAAATAGAAGTGTTGAAATTTTGGGAGAATAAAACGGAAACTCCAAACTGGAATTACAAAAATAACTTTGAACTCAGGAAAATTTAATGAAGTAATTTTCTTTGTAATAAAAGTTGGAAGTAAGCTAATAAATAATTATTTGATAAAGTATGTTAATAAAATTTAACTCGATTAAACAAATGGATTGTAAATTAATAATGGAGTTTGGAAATGAATTCGAATTTGTCCATAGAATTCGACTTGATTTGATAATGAATTAAATAAGAAGAGATGTTGTAGAAATAAAATAGAATTGGATTGGAAAAGTGATGGTTTGAATTACAAATAAAATTCAAACGTGATATGAATAATATCTAACGAAAGTTGCAAGTAAATTGAGAATGGCTTTGTATAAATAAAATAAATTCGCAAATGAATTAAGAAAGTGAAATATAAAATGAGTTAATGGAATTAAATAATAAATGGACGAAGTCTGATTGAATAAAAAAAAACTAAATCAAGGTTGTGATTGAAATTAGATTATCAGACTGAACTTAAGTTCGGTGGCATATTGATTTGAAGTATAAATGAGTTAAGTATACGCTTGGATATTATTTTGATAAATCGTGGAGGTGAATTAAAATGAAATGGTGGGCTAACCGAGTTTAATGGAATTTGATTAAATGAGAATCAAATAGAAATAAACTTAAGTTTGATGTTGGAATAAATTAAAGTAAAGTAACTTAAGTTTAAATTTAAGGAAGCTTGCCTTCGAATAAGGGTAAAAGCCATTAAATAAAAGCTTGGTTTAAATTAATTTGGGAATGGTTAATAGTACACAAGCATGGGATGTGTCGAGCTAAATAAAATGATTGTGAATAAATTAAAAAGGAATTGAATTAAATAAAATTGAGTTGGAATCAATTTTAATTGGTTATAAAACTTAAGTAATTATTTATTCACATGGATATTATCAAATTGCGTAGAAATGATTATTGTTTAACGTAAACGAGATTTAATTAAATTCTATGAATTAGTGGAAGCAAATATAATTGCTTTTTGAATCAATTGATATGAATAGGAATTTGTTTTGCTTACAAATGAATTGAATGTAAGTAATTGTATTGTAAACCATTAAAATTGAATGTAATGGCATATAAATTTGGTTGGAAGCAATTGGATTAACTTTAAATTATATAAATCGCTTATGGTAAGCGTTTGGTGTTTGTTGCTTTTGAAATGCTTGTGTTTAGCCTTTAAAAGTAAGTGAAATGCTAATA
Source organism: Allium cepa (assembly GCA_030765085.1). Taxonomy (NCBI): domain Eukaryota; kingdom Viridiplantae; phylum Streptophyta; class Magnoliopsida; order Asparagales; family Amaryllidaceae; genus Allium; species Allium cepa. The sequence goes on from CM060946.1 coordinate 180,549,608, forward strand.
GAATTTCTATATGTGGCACTTACATATTTAAATTGAGATAGTACAGGTACTTGAAGACTGTTTGGTTGGTTTGGATTGCGCTAATTGCTTAAATTTATAAGCTGCTTGCTTAAAATGCTAAATAAAGGTATGCCTACGCAATAAAAATAAGAAATATGAACTGTTTTTACTTTTTCCGACCGTGTGGGTCGATGCATACATATTTATATCTATTGTCAAATTGCAAAAGCTCCTCCGTACAAAGGAGACTCCGCCAAAAATTTTCGAAAATTTTGGGAGTTAGAATTTTTTTTGGAGATTTTTGAAAATTTTTCGTTAGCGACGAAATGATCACAAATTGGAAATTAAAATAAATTAGTAGATGAAACTAATATGAATCAGTTATAAATGGAAGTTAGAATCCAATATTCAAAATTGAAAATAAATTGAATTCGTATAAAAACGGGAAAAACTAATTTGCATAGAAGTAGATGTGAAAATTTCTGTAAAGAGTTCTATAAAAGGGTGCGATTGAATATTGTTGCTAAGTAAGATATGCAGGTATTATAGGGAAAAGAAATTGGATTTGATTCCAAAAGATAAATGTGAATTGCCCGACAAAAAGGTATGCATTTAAATTTCTGTATGAAATTGGATTAGGTTTTTGATCTAGCCACTTGGCGTTTTGTTTTCTTTTGGAATTTGGAAGCCCGTAGAGGCCTTTTGTAGTTGTACCGAGCTAGCCGCGCAAAGAAGACGCTGGCAAAAATTGTCGGAAATTTAGAGAGTTAGAAAAATTTTAAGAAAATTTTGATAATTCAAAATTTGATTTAAAATTGAAATTTAAATGATTGAGCAAAGGGGTGTTGTTTGAAACTATAGAAGGTTTTAGGAAAGTAGTTAAGGTGATAGTGGGCTTTTAATAAAAGATAGTTGGTAGGGTGTTGCATTGTGAATTTTGGAGAAAAGGTAAACGGGTATTAGTCCATTCTTCCTAACTAGTAATTTCGGGGACAAAATTCTTTTAAGGGGGGAGGAATGTGACGACCCAGAATTTTTAACAATGTAGAATGGGATAATTGAATTGACTTTAAACATTTAAAAGTTAATTTTAACGTGAATTTGAGATATAAATATTTACTTGAAAATTTAATCATTGAATTATATAGTTTAAATATTGTATTTAATAATTGAAATTGGGTAAATTGTTGAATCTGAAATTTCTAAGCCTGTTTAAAATAATTTGAAAGCTTGTAAAATTTATAATGATGATACTGAAGATAATAGAATGGTTGAAATTTAATTTAAAGGTGATTTGTTCGGTTTTGAAAATATACTATCTACACCATCTCTATTTTATTTATATTTATGTATGCTTTTAACTAATACAAAAGGTATAAGTATGTATACATTTATAAGTATAGGATATGTGGCATGACATGGTGAAGACAAGTGGTATAATATGGACCATACACCTATCTTAAGATGAAATAGAATTATGACACATATATCACTTTGGTGTACACTTCTAGAACACCTTAAATGATTACTAAATAAGGTATGTGTCATGAAATAAAGCGTGCATAAAAAAATGAAGGACATGTGTCACAAGATTAAAAAAATAGTGACACATAAACCTATTAGGTGTCCATGTGTAGAAACATCTTAAGACACCTAAGTAGACATGTGTCAACATTCTAAAGCTTGTGCAAAGAGAAGTAGACAAGTGTCCAAAACTAAAATTACCAAACTAGCCTTGAAAATTACTATATAAAGGGTGGAAATGTTCACTTATTTTTCTTTCTTTCACAAAACAAAAACAAAAGGAAGATAAAGTGAAAAAGCTTAGAGAAAGCTAAGGAAAAAGGAGTCAAGTCAAATACACTTAAGGTGAGAAAAACTACTTAAATTTCTAGTATTCATGTTATTCTTGAAGAGATGATAGTTGTAAGTAAAAGTGACTCGGTTCTATCAAAAACGCAGATTAGTAAATTGACCATAACTTTCTCAGTTCTTAATGAAATTTCGATTTCTTGGATGTTCTGGAAAGTTTATTTCATGTGATACAACTTTGATGTTTTGTGTTTTCTGTAATTTGGATGTTAGCTATGTAAAAATTGAATTTTTCTACTGCAATCCCGAGAACAAAACCAATATTAGCTCTGTGCTTTAGGCTGAAACTAAATTGGCCATAACTTCTTCGTTCCTCAACTGATTTCGATAAATTTAGATGTTCCAGAAAGCTTAGACTTTGTTCTAAAATTTTTGAGTTTTCCAAAATTTCGACGTTATCTTGGCCAAAATTATAATTGTTTATCGCTGTCCCGAGACAAAATGACAGAAGTTGTGAAATTCAAATCTTAGAAATGTTTTATCCATAACTTTTACAATTCTTATCGGAATTCCGTAATTTTTAATGTTTCGTAAAACATAGAAACTAAGATACAACTTTTGCTTTATTCGTTTTGCCTGTTTTCGATGTTTTCTATGCTAAAATTGCAATTGTTGGTCGCTGTCCTGCAAATACATAAGTTCAGGCTAAGCTTAATGTTTTTAGTAAAATGGTCATAACTTTTGAACCGTTGATCCAAATTCGATGATCTTGGTCATTCTGGAAAGCTAACGGAAAGGCTTATAACTTTCATTTATATCACTTTTTAAAATTCGGCCATCTATGTATATGAATTTGAGGTGTAAGCTCGGATTAAATTTCTGCCCGAAATGAACATGTTTGTTCTAAGAAAAGGCCTTACTTGTTAGATTTTTATCATCTATTTGATAAACAATTTGATGGGTTTCTTTTCATGGTAGTTGAGTATACTAAGTAAATTACTTTGAAGAAGTATTTTCATACAGAAGAATTAATCGAGGATGCGGTTTAAGACCATAGAAAAGATGGGTATTAAATATAAGTACACTATATTGAATATAATCCAAATCTTGATAGTCAAAATATAAAATACAAATGTAACTAAAACCAAGAATTAAGTAATTTGGATATGCTTGTAACATAAGCTGAAATTGTACATACAAATGTAAAGTTAAAAAAAAGTTAATTAAGATGAGTAGTTAATAATTATGAACAATTAATATAATATAAGCAATTAAAGGTTAATTAATTCTAGAATAATTAATAATTTGGAATAATCAATGATTGATTAAGATAATTAACCAATGTAGTTAATAGAATTTACTAATAATAGAAATCGAAGAAAATTTACTTAATATCATAAATCAAAGGGGTAACTATTGCTAATTACTTAATTGAGGATTAATTACTTGTTTAATTAGTGTAACAAAATTTATGGAGGGTTAGTAAATTTATGAGCATGATTAATTCAAGGATTATAATCAATGTAAGTGATTATAAGTTAATGAATCTGAGAACTTAATCAAGGATAGATGTGATTATTGTGAAAGGGGAAGGTAAATTAATAACATTGAATTCGAAGAGGTCGGAGTCGGGTATTAGTTAATACCCGAAATCACTTCGATTCTTTACAAATAGATACGTGGAATCAATAGGGTATATTGGAATGATTTTAAGTGAATTGGACCATAAAATCTAAGTTCTGGCACTTAGAAATTGATGTGTGAAATAAGTGATTTCTATAACAACTTATGAAGTGGAAATTTATATAAGTTACCCGGGTTTATACGAGTTGTAAACTTTTGCATTCCATGTTAGTTGGGTTTACTCACGCTGGTTTCCAGCCTGACCCGGGTGTTACTTTGGTATAATGCTCGGGTCAGACCGAGTATTACAGATTTTCAGGTAGGGACATTCTGGAGCTCAGGAGGCAAACTGGATGGCAGTAATGAGTAGAGTATTTCCGCTATATTTATATATTCGTTAATCTGAGACATGATACTTGTATTTATTCAGTGACTATATATGTGTGGAACTCTGATGTATATTAAATATAATCAACAGATATAGTATTCTTTTGTAGACATTTATTATTTATTATATTTTATCCGCTGCGAATGTGAGATGTTTGGTGTTTCTCTTCTTCTTCTTCTTTCTCTTTCTTCTTTTTCATAACTATTTGGAATTTTCGGCTTCGAAAATTTCGGGTTGTTACACTCTTGTTGCGTTGATCTTTTATGTAATTCATGTTGTAGTGGCGAGGCAGTACACGCGTGCGTGTGCTGCAGCCCTAGCTGAATTGATGTTTTTAAGTGATGTTTCAATTACTTGAATTGTTTTGTTCAATTCAATATTTTGGAATTGGCTGATTTGTTGTTATTGCTATTATGCATTTTATTTACCGTTATCCGACTTCTTTATTAAAGGATTGAATAGATGAATTTATTGTGACTGCCGTCTAATTGTTATTTGATTATTACTGCTTCTGTGCATTAATAACTAAGTTTGAATTAGACTGACCCGTGTATTATTTTCTTTTGAATTTAATACTCGGGTCAGGCTGAGTATTTTCAGGTTGTTGATATCTTACTTTGGGTTGCTGCATGAGCTATGAAGTCACTTCATATCTTTTGGAGTAGTCGTCGTCATTTATAGTAGTTGGTTTATTTGTATAGGAAGATATGTATTCATGTATATTATATACGATAATGTACTTGTATATGTAACTTCCAGAGTCGACAGTTGTAGTTGTATCATATATACTGTATCACATGTATTGTAATTGACATCAGTTATTATATATATGAGACTTTTTGTTTTATCTGTGTTCCGCATTTATATTATCTGTGTTATTATTATATTTATTGTCCTAAACTATTACGAACAATCGTAGTTCGTTTTATACTGGAATTGGATATGTCGATGGGAGTAAATAAATAAGAGATGAAAAATTAAAATATATGCCACTCCTATCAAAATAACCAATACTAGTGTAAGGCCTAACTACGGATGGCCGCTCCTGTCCAACCTTATTCTTCGTCATAACAGACAGTATTTCCTTTAAAACTCTTTGTTATTGTGAGCATAGAGGTGGGGCGTGACAGTTGGTATCAGAGCTTGGGGTTTATGGACATAATATAAACATAACTTAGATGGAACATGTGTTACAACTATTAGTCGATGTTTTATTTGTGCTTTGAGTTAAAACTAAAGTTTTGAAAGTATGATGAATTTTTTTAATATCTTTATTTAAAAATAAAAAAGTGAAACTGTGTTTTGATGATTGGTTGATTTGTGTTTTGTTTATCAGAGTGTACAGCGAAGACAGTGAGACTGTGTTCGCTGAACACAACTGATAACCTTTTTGATTTAAGAATCAAAAATATGAAATTGAAATAAATTTCATTTGTTGTTTACATAGATGTATTTATTTGTTTTCTTTGAAAATTTCGAATCCGGTTTGAGGATTCGAAGCTATTGCAGTTATATGATTTTGTTGAGATTTTTGCTGTTTTAAATTATCTTCATTGATGATATATTTGAATGATCTCTTTGTTCATTTTGCGGTATACGTGCAAATTTATGTTGCACGTTACTGCATTAATTTTACGTTGAACCGACGTTTGGTTTTAACGTATTTTGTTGCCGTTATTCTTATAACGGAAATGTTACGTCGGTGCTAAATTTTTGAAGCACGGTATTTTGTTGACATTTTAATGAATGAAAATTCACTGATATTAAATTTTGATGCAAATTATTTTAATGAGATTTTGACTTTTAAAAATTATTGTCGCTTTGACTTCAGTAACTGTCAAAATTTTAAAGTGGATTTTTCAAGCGGTTATCCCACAATGCTGATTTTGAGATCCGTTTCTACGGTGTTTTGAGAAGTACAATTTTCTTATTGAAATTGTCACTAATATTGCTGTTTTTATCACGGATTTGCAAATCGTTTTAAAAATAAAATTGTTTTTCAAAATTTTTATAGTTTGCGCTTTCAAAAGAATGAGGAAGCGATTTAAACGATTCAGCAAAATCGTGGACCATGAACCCTTTCTTTTACTGATTCGCTTAATTCCGGACTTGTTCGTTTGAGAATGTAAATTATTACTTTTATAAAATAAATGAAATTGTTTTCAGAAGTTTTGCAGTTTGCGTTTTCAAAGGAATGAGAAAGCGATTTAAACGTTTCAGCAAAATCGAGGACTATGACCCCTTTCTTTTACTGATTCGCTTAATTCCGGACTTGTCCGTTTGAGAATGTAAAATGTTATTTTTGGAATACCAATTTTGCACTTTCAAAGAAACGATGAAGAGAATTAAACTATTTAGTAAAACTCGTGGTTATGGGACATGTGTGTTTGCTATTTTGGTTAATTCCGGACTCGTTAATTGAAATATTTGATGATTTTCGTGTGCTTTCGAGCCACTATGATGGACCTTCAGGTCATATGATGGACCTTCGAGTCAAATACCAGTACCAGACCTTCGGGTCATATGTTGGACCTTCGGGTCATATGATGGGCGCCAAAATTATGATGACGGTACTTGGTAGGCTTCGTCCATATGAGATGCACGTGCGGCGTAGCTAAAACTCTCCATATGATGGGATCTATCCAACCTTTTATGTTGATTTTCTAGAATATCTTAATTGATTTCTAGATATTTGTTGAATCTAATTATCTTCAGGTAATTAGATATTTGATGTTATGAGTTTTGATTATCGTTTTGATAATCAGATATTTGTTGTTTCTGATTATCGTTTGTGATAATTAGATATATGATGTTATGAGTTATGATTATCGTTTTGATAATCAGATATTTGTTGTTTCTGATTTTCGTTTGTGATAATTAGATATTTGATGATATGAGTTCCGATTATTATTTTTGATAATCGAATATTTGTTGATTTGATTATCGTTTTTGATAATCGAATATTTGTTGGTTCCGATTATCGTTTTTGATAATCGAATATTTGTTGATTTGATTATCGTTTTTGATAATCGAATATTTGTTGGTTTGATTATCGTTTTTGATAATCGAATATTTGTTGGTTTGATTATCGTTTTGATAATCGAATATTTGTTGGTTTGATTATCGTTTTGATAATCGAATATTTGTTGATTTGATTATCGTTTTTGATAATCAAATATTTGTTGATTTGAGATTTGATTATCGTTTTTGATAATCGAATATTTGTTGATTTGAGATTTTGATTATCGTTTTTGATAATCGAATATTTGTTGTTTCTGATTATCGTTTTTAATAATCAGATATTTGTTGATTTTGATTGTCGTTTTTGATAATTGAATATTTGTTGATTTGAGATTTGATTATCGTTTTTGATAATCGAATATTTGTTGATTTGAGATTTGATTATCGTTTTTGATAATCGAACATCTGTTGAATTGAGATTTGATTATCGTTTTGATAATTAAATATTTATTGAATTGCGATTTGATTATCGTTTTTGATAATTAAATATTTATTGAATTGCGATTTGATTATCGTTTTTGATAATTAAATATTTGTTGAATTGAGATTTGATTATCGTTTTGATAATTAAATATTTATTGAATTGCGATTTGATTATCGTTTTTGATAATTAAATATTTGTTGAATTGAAATTTGATTATCGTTTTGATAATTAAATATTTGTTGAATTGCGATTTGATTATCGTTTTTGATAATTGAATATTTGTTGAATTGAGATTTGATTATCATTTTTGATAATTAAATATTTGTTGAATTGCGATTTGATTATCGTTTTTGATAATTAAATATTTGTTGATTTGAGATTTTGATTATTGTTTTTGATAATCGAATATTTGTTGTTTCTGATTATCGTTTTTGATAATCGGATATTTGTTGATTTGATTATCGCTTGAGATAATTAAATAATAGTTGATTTGAGATTTGATTATCGTTTTTGATAATCATATATTTGTTGATTTGAGATTTGATTATCGTTTTTGATAATCTAATATTTGTTGATTTGAGACTTGATTACCGTTTGTGATATTCGAATAGTTATTGATTTAAGAATTCTGATTATCGTTTTTGATAATTAGACCTTTGTTGTTTTTTGATTACCGTTTTGGTAACTAGATATTTGCGGTTTTGCGATTTGCGATTTGGGTTTTATAATTATCTTTGTTGATAATTAAATTTTACTGTCTTCTAATTATCGTATCGATAATTAGATATGGCTGTTTTGTGATTTCTATATTCTGATTATCTATTTGATAATTAGGTTTTGTTGAGAATTTGTGAATTTCTTTTACGAAATTAAAAGATTTCTTTGGTGTTTGTGTTCTCAACCTTTATTTTTCTAGCTTAACCAGTTTATGTTAGAAAAATTATTGTTATTGACACCTTTAATTATGAAAATTGCGGGGATGCAATTTTTATAAGGAGGGGAGACTGTAACAACCCGGAGTTTTGTGAAAATTAACTATTGTCAAATGATGATTAAATTGATAGCTAATTGTTGTTTGAAGTTTTTAAATTTGGTTGTGACCCTTTAATAATTTGATTAAGGAATTTAGTAGCTTTGCAAATTTGAATCTCAGCCACCTATATTTTGATACCGTGATTATTACCTAAGGTCGTTACCCACTCCTCTACCCATTTTCATTTTTTTCGTAACCCTAAAAAAAAACACGAAAGAAAATAAATGGCGGCGGCCTCGTCTTCGTCTTCGTCTTCAAATTAGGGCTTCGAGAAATCGCCGCTTGAATTGAGGGCAGACGCTTCAATTTCTTCGATCTTCACGGCTTTGACTCGTAGCTGGGCTTCGTGTAGCTTCGCTCGCGACTGCTTTAAGCTAAGGTGAGTAATTCCAATTACTCACATCTAGTTCTTTCTTAGTAGGGTGCTTCTGCAATTCGATTTTTGCTTTGATGTTGTTTTATCTCTGCCTTTTTGTTTTTGTTCGATGTTGGTAATTGATGTTGCTAGGTGAACTTTTACCGCGACTTTGGTGTTTGTCACTTTTGCTGTCAAATGAATTTGTTCGACTGTTCCTCGTCTTCCTTTTGGCTTCGGCCCTATACATTTGTTTGCATTTCTTTGCACATTGTAGCCTTGGTCCAAGAGCTTCTCTTGTGACACATCTGACTTCGGTCGTTTTGATTTTTGTTCGATGTTGATATTTTATGACTTGAGACAGTGGATTTAAGTTGCATTTTTATGGTGACCTTGGCTTTGAATTCTTGGCAACTTTATTTCGATGTTGCTGATTTCTTGTTTTTGATATTCACGGCATTGTTTTATTTCGTGACCACTATGGCTCGACTTCCATCTGACTTCGGTCACGTGGTTGCGTGAATGTGATTCCATGACTTTGTTAAGTAGCTCACCGCTTCAACTTGATTTTTATGAAAACTATTGAGATAAGAGTTTCACTTATTTTGTGAAAACTATTTTGGGAAAATGTTTGGCTTCGGCCTTGACTATGTCAAACTCGATTTTGAAGTGTCTACATTTGAACTTGATATTTTGAGATTTGGTCATTTGCTTGCTACTTGACTTTAATGGTAGCACCCGTGCACTTATATGTGTGCTTATGTTGTTCGACTTTGTCGATTGTTGATGATTTCACTATCTTTATCAATTTTGTATAATTTGGCATTTGATCGTATAGTGTTGATTTTCGTAACCACTACAGTTTCAATTTATAACCTGTTCGACTATGGTGAAATTGGATTTTTGAAATTACGGATTCCTTGTAATCCACGGCTTGATGATTTCATTTGACTTTAGTCATCTGACTTTGCGAATGCTATTCTCTGACTTGTTCGATTGCTCACGGTTTTGACTCTATTGATATTGTCACTTGTAAGTCGTACATTAAGTATTGCTTCGAGTTGTACACTTGAGTCTGTACTTGTAACATCCATCTGGAGCTTGCTGCCTGATCTGATTCATCTTGTGTTGCTTCACCTTTACTTTGAACACAGTTGTTTGAATTCATATATTTCGCTTTGGAAAAGCAATATATTTTATTCGATAGCACACTGATGCATTTTATTTTCAATAGCACTGAGTCAATTCTCATGTGCACTGATGCATTTCATTTTCGTTTGCATTGTGATTGATCTTCTCGGCCGTGCCTTGGTCTTTGATAATTTCTTTGCATTACTGAGTTTGTCCTTTGTGTTTTCCGTACATATGAATTTGGTTCATGAGTATGCTAAGTGCTGTTTCACACAAGCATGTATCTGATTTGGTTTGAAATGCATTGGTTGTCTTCTTTTAGCCTTGCATTATTGGTTCATCACTTATGTCCACTGCCTACAGAACTTCATACCAGTCACTTTGATGCAGTTTCATGTGGTCTCCGAGTTCTGTCCCCTGTTCTTCGAGGCAGATAGTTTACGTGTGTATTTGTATTTGCTGTTTCATGTACATGTATACATGTAATTGCTGTACAATTGTAGTTGAATTATGTTGTACTACTGCCTTTGTATCGAATCTGATACATTACATTGATGCTTTGTAGTCATCTGCATTTGGTCGCTGTGCTTCACTGGTGACATTATTTTCAAGTGAGGCTGCTCTGCGTCTTTTTCTGTTGTGTGTTGTGGTGTAATATCCTCGGTGCTCTCACCTTCAGTTACTGTCTTCCCGTAGTTGTACCACTGTGTCATCTTCTCTTGACATTTTGGAACTTGAACTACTGCATTCATGTGTTGTCTGCAGTTTCGTTATGCTGTCTTACCCTTGTTGGTTTGCATTGCATTGATGCAATTTGATTTGTTTTTCGAATTCACTTGAGTTGAATCCGGTAATTCGGGCATGACCTTGTTTTCGTTTGTGAATTTTCATTGTGTACATCATCACTGTAGTGGCAAGGTAGTGCACGCAAGCGCGAACTGCAGCCACATGGTATCGAATTTAATTGGTATTTCTTTTGCTCTTGATGCGTTGATATTTTGTGTAATTCATGTTGTAGTGGCGAGGCAGTACACGCGTGCGTGTGCTGCAGCCCCACCTGAATTGATGTTTTTAAGTGATGTTTCAATTACTTGAATTGTTTTGTTCAATTCAATATTTTGGAATTGGCTGATTTGTTGTTATTGCTATTATGCATTTTATTTACCGTTATCCGACTTCTTTATTAAAGAATTGAATAGATGAATTTATTGTGACTGCCGTCTAATTGTTATTTGATTATTATTGCTTCTGTGCATTAATAACTGAGTTTGAATTAGACTGACCCGTGTATTATTTTCTTTTGAATTTAATACTCGGGTCAGGCCGAGTATTTTCAGGTTGTTGATATCTTACTTTGGGTTGCTGCATGAGCTATGAAGTCACTTCATATCTTTTGGAGTAGTCATCGTCATTTATAGTAGTTGGTTTATTTGTATAGGAAGATATGCATTCATGTATATTATATACGATAATGTACTTGTATATGTAACTTCCAGAGTCGACGGTTGTAGTTGTATCATATGTACTATATCAAATGTATTGTAACTGACATCAGTTATTATATATATGAGACTTTTTGTTTTATCTGTGTTCCGCATTTATATTATCTGTGTTATTATTATATTTATTGTCCTAAACTATTATTAACCATCATAGTTCATTTTATACTGGAATTGGATATGTCGATGGGAGTAAATAAATAAGAGATGAAAAATTAAAATATATGCCACTCCTATCGAAATAACTAATACTAGTGTAAGGCCTAACTACGGATGGCCGCTCCTATCCAGCCTTGTTCTTCGTGATAACAGACAGTATTTCCTTTAATACACTTTGTTATTGTGAGCATAGAGGCGGGGCGTGACATTGCGTCTGTTACTTTATCTGTAACAACCCGCATATTTATCGATTTTATATTTAAATATTTTATAGATACTCGGAATTTAGTCCGAAAAGCTACTTTTTGCATACGGTCGAATTAGGACTCGGGGCCACTTCCATTGAGTTCAAAATGATGATTGCGATCTTTTTAAGTGTAAACTTTGATATGTTCGGAGTTAGAGGAGTTTTGCCACTTTTTACTTAGGGCTTTGGTTTGGGCTGAGCCAATAACCCCACTTATGTATTTAGTCCCAACCTCTTCTCCTCTTCATTACTTCATTCCTCATTTCCTAATACTCAAGCTTTTATAACAATGGAGAGTGGAAGAGGAAATTAAAACTCCAAGCCCTAGTATTCCTTTGCAAATCAAGCTCTAGCTCCAAACTAATAGAAGAACCCTTTGGTAAGCCTTCTCCTCATTTTCTCCAACCCCTTCTCCGTTGAATTTCAGAAATTCCTAAACCTAACTTTGGGAATGTTCTTCTTTTTGAGCTTAGATTCAAGCTTGTTTGGTTGGAATTGAAGAGTGATTGTTCTTGCCATTGCTCTAAAGCTTCTTCTTCATTGTTTGTGTGAAAAGGTGAGATTTTTATCTCACATCTTTGTCTATAATTATCTTCGATTGTTAGGTATGAATTCCTAACACTTATTCTTGTGCAATTGATTTTGGTTTGGATTGATTCGGTGTATATTCCAATTTTTGGTGTTTTGAAATCAAAATCTATGGAAATCCTTTTATGGATATTTGGACATTGTTATTTGAGGCGTATCGAAGAGCTGTTAAGGCTGGGTTGTCGCTTGGTGTAAATCCTTAGCCATTGTCGCTCGATCGATCGCTTCCGGTATTCGTTTGGTCATTTTTGGTCTAGGTTCAGGGAATGCCCTGAACCCTTGATTCAGACGTCTGAAACGTTAGATTCAGACGTATGAATATTATACTGGGAATTTTTATTCCCCAGTATTCAGACGTCTGAATCTATATTTCAGACGTCTGAATTGGTTCGAATTGAACCAGAAAGGAAATAGGCTAAAATTTAGCATTTCCAGACGTCTGAATTTGTTGATTCAGACGTCTGAATTCTGTCCTGGAAAGTATTTTATTTTCCAGATTCAGACGTCTGAATCATACCTTTCAGACGTCTGAATATGCCAATTTTTGCCTATTTGCCTATTTGCTTGAGAATTCCAACGTTAATCGATTCGTGTTGATTCCCTTTTGTTATTATCACTTATTATCGACTTTGATGACATTTTCTTCGTGATTTTGGGAATATCCATTTTAATGAATTCAGTATCGATTTCTTTGGATTTTATTCACGTCTTCGAATGTGAATTTAAGTGATTGATTGTTCCTACAATCTTCTTTGTGATTTGTCACTTTAAAAACATAAAGGTTTCAATACTAGTAGTAAATATCAAAACTCTTTCATCAAAACGATTTCAACTCTATTTTCAATAACAAAAGCTCGTTTTCTTAAACCGATTTCGAATCTATTAGTATATACAAACCTTTACCTCACTCGTATGAGAAATCTAATTAAACGGCTTAGTAAAACAAGTGGTATGAACGCTTGCGTTTACTTCATCGGTTAATTCTTGGACTTGTTCGATTGAAACTCTTGTGACAATTTTCTAGTGGAGATCTACAATTTGTTCGTAAATATTAATGTTAAGCTAGTGGTTATGGGACATGAAGCTAAATTTATATATTTACTAGCTTAGTGTAATTGACACTTCTTGATGATCATGACGATCATTTTTGTGATTTAGACTAGCGATGGGCGATGTATCTTTGTCTGCGAGGGAGACTAAACCCCGTTTTGTGGAGTCTCGACTCAAATTGGTGGGGTAGCAACCCATGATCTTCGGGCCGTTTGTGGAGCTTCTGCTCAATTTGTGAAGGTTAGCAACCATGGAATTAGCGTTCCGTTTGTGATACACGTGTTGGTGAGCTTTATGCTTCCGTTTGTGATAGGCCTTTCCCCCTTTTTGTGATTTTTGGATTTCTTGAGATGATTTCTAGAATTTGTGCTTCACCAATTTTCGTGATTTTCATTCATAAGTTTTATCAATATTTGTGCATTGGTGAATTTGTGCGTCATTGACTTTTGTGATTGATATTGATATAATCGTCAATATTTATGGTTTGGTGAACGAAATAAAGAGTATGACATTTCTTTTGATCCTTGAGTAGATTTTTGTGATATTGATCAATCTCTTGTTGATTTTCAATTAATTATATATCACAGCTTGGCATTGTGATTATTGTGCGTTTAGTCATACCTCTTATTCTATATCGTCTCATCTGATATTTATAGCTAGACTGATCCGTATATTATTTTCTTATTAAATAATACTCGGGTCAGACCGAGATGTTGCAGGTGCTTCGGCTTGACTTCTCACTTTGGATTGATTCCTCTGACTTTTGGCTAACTACTTAGATTAGTAGTTTATTTTGGTGTACACATTTGAGATATAGACCCTATGATGTATACTTATTCTTTTGTGTAGTTCTTGTAACTATTCTTTTGTGATAGTGTGGGTCTTGCTTGACTACTACTCTGATGAACACTTTTATGTGTTATATATATTCATATCAATTTCCTCCTTTGTGATATGAATTATCTGTGACCGATTTGTGTTATGTTTATTTCTATATTTGTTTCCGAAGACATAATAGCCACTGTGTAGTAGCTTTGAGTTTGCGTCGGTATGTCGGACTTCCTCATGAGATGAAATGCATGTTATATTTTATCTGGCATATCGGTGCTCGCACAAAGCAATTACACGGATGGTCGCTCCTCAACAGCCTTATTCTCCGTGCTAGTTGACGGCATTACTCCGTAGTGTTCTTGGCTAGCATGGGTATAGAGGTGGGGCGTCACAGCTTGGTATCAGAGTCAAACTTCGGAACAATGTTGAATAATTTAACAAGGATCATCGTCCTAAGTCCTTCTTAGGAGTCGTGCCTTAGGATTTAATTCGAGTCTTCGTACCGATTCGTCCTATTTTCTTTATGATTCCTTGCTTTATCTATCAAGATTGCTTGATATTCATTTGGTGAATAACCTTTTTCTTCTTCTTTATTTCCTTCTAAAGGAAGAGAAATGGTTAGACCTAGCCGTCCCAGCACCGGTCAATCTAGTGCTGCTCCCCAGGATGGAGTTTTTATGACTACCCAACAACTTCTTGACCTTGTCACGAATGCTCAAGCAGCTGGTTCTAATCCGGAACCTACTCACCCTAAATCTGGGTTTGCACGTTTGTGCAATGATTTCACCAACCTGGGTAGGAAGCCATTTAAAGGTTCTGAAACTATCATTGAGGTCCAGGCTTGGTTGAGGACCTGCGATCGAATCTTCATTCGCATGAATCTCGTCGATCTTCACCGAGTTCAGGTGGCTTCTAGTATGCTCCAAGAAAGAGCATTGGACTAGTACGAACTTCTTATTTCTGAGATTAATGAAGCGGATCTCACTTGGGAGAAATTTCGAGAGCGCTTCGAGTTAAAATTCGTGCCAGAAGCAGAGAAAGTGACATTGGCTCGACGTTTCATAGACCTTGTTCAGGGTGAAGGCTCCGTGACTGATTATGTTGCATCCTTCAAGTCACTTTCCAAATATGGGGTTGAATACATCAACACCCCATTGAAGAAGAACCAAAGATTTGTTTATGGCTTAAACAATAATCTCAAGAAGCCATTACTTCTAAAATTAGAAGTTCCCTTCGACCAACTCATTGATATCGCTCTTCGTCTTGAAGAAGCGGATAGGGAGAATGATGTTGAAGTGGTGGGTTCCAAACCAAGCTTCAACAACAACAAGAAAAGGCCTAATAGATTCAAAGGTCCTTATCCCAATAAGAAAGGGAAGCCAGCAACCCCTGTGGCAAAGACTTCTTCCTTTGGTCGTGGGGAATGCTATAATTGTGGTTCGAAGGACCATTACGCGAACAAGTGCCCAAAGTCTCTCTCTTGTCTCTACTGCAAAGCTCCCGGTCATGTTATATCTTCATGCCCCAAGCTTCAGGGCAAGAAGGAGGGAAAGTTAAATATTGCTCAAGCCCCTGGCAACACATCTTGTGGCCAAGGTATTTCTCATTCCATTCTTGATGGTATTATTTTATTTCATGATCAACCTATTAGAGTTCTCTTTGATACGGGTGCATCCCATTCTTTTATATCAAAAGAACTTGTTGATACCTTTTCTTTTGGATGTTATGTGTTTAATGACTTCTCTGAGAATTACGAATCCGGTTGGTGGATCCACAACAATCAGTTTATTGTGTAATGATGTCGAGATTATTTTGTGTGATTTTTCTTTCCGAGCCGATTTGCATGTCATATGCTACTTAGGCTTTGGAATGATTTTGGGAATGGATTGGCTTAACCGTTATGAAGCCCAAATCCTATGTCCTGAGCGGACTATTCATCTTCGACATCCTCAATCTGTTAAGCAGGTTTCTATTAATCTTAAAGATTCGGATTCCAGTTGGTTGCATCGTTATACTCTTTAAATCCTCATGATGACGATAATGATGATGAGGAAGATATTATTTCTCTTATTCACGTTGTTCGTGAATTTTCCAACATATTTGAGCCCGTTTTAGGATTACCACCTAAGCGAGCAATTGAGTTCAGAATTAATCTCATTCCTGGAGCTCAACCTATCACTCGTCCTCCTTATCGTATGTCCAATAAAGAAAATGAGGAGATGCGTAAACAATTATCCGAATTGGAGACGAAGCAATTTATTCGTTCTAGTTCCTCGCCTTGGGGAGCTTCAGCTATTTTTGTGAAGAAATCCGATGGTACACTTAGGCTTTGCGTTGACTACCGCAAGCTTAATGATCTTACTATCAAAAATAAATATCCTTTACCTCGGATTGGTGACCTATTCGATCAACTTAGTGTTGCTAGAGTCTTTTCACAATTGGACTTGGCAACCGGTTTTCATCATCTTCGTATTGCAGAGGATAGCATTCCTATGACATCGTTCCGTACTCGATATGGATCTTATGAATGGCTTGTTATGCCATTTGGTTTAACGAATGCTCCTCCTTATTTCGTTGACCTTATGAATCGAGTTTTCAAAGATTTTCTCGATCGATTTGTTCTCATCTTTATTGATGATATTCTTGTGTATTCAAAAACCGAGGAGGAACATGAAAAGCATCTTCGGATTGTATTCGAAACTCTTAGGAGTAATCAATTAAAGGCGAAGTTTTCTAAATGCCACTTTTGGCAATCTCGTGTGAAATTTCTTGGTCACATTATTTTCGAATCCGGAATTTCCGTGGATCCTTCAAAGATTGAAGCGATTCAAGATTGGAAGAGACCAGAGAGTGTGACGGAGATTCGTAGTTTTCTTGGATTGGCGGGTTATTACCGCCATTTTATCAAAGACTTTTCTAAGATTGTCGTGCCTCTCACTAGCTTAACGAAGAAAGGTATTAAATACATTTGGTCGGACAAATGTGAAACTTCTTTTCAGAAACTAAAGGAACTTCTTTCAGATGCTCCTATTCTTGTTATTCCCGAGGGGAATCAAGATTTCGTTGTATATATCGATGCTAGTCGCGTTGGTTTGGGTGCCGTTCTTATGCAAAGAGAACGTGTTATTGCTTATGCTTCTAGGCAATTGAAGCCTGCTGAGACTAGATATGCCACTCATGATTTAGAGCTCACGGCTATTGTTTTCGCCCTTCGTATTTGGCGTCATTATCTTTAAGGAGAGAAATTTGTTCTTTATACCGATCATAAATCCTTGAAGTATTTATTCTCTCAAAAGGAACTTAATTTGCATCAACAGCGTTGGCTCGAATTTCTTGCACCATATGATCTTGATATCCTTTATACTCCCGGAAAGGGAAATCGCGTTGTAGATGCACTTAGTCGAAAGCAACAAGCGGTTGTTTCTATGATGATGTCCGAATGGAACGATCTCGAGATTTTATCCACTTGTGAGATTCGAGAGTGCGTATCCAATTTATGCTCATCACTTGTTTTATGTAGCCTTGAGGCTCATCCTTCTCTTTTAGACCGCATTCTTGAAGCTCAAGGGCTAGATCCTGAATTGGCTCTTCTTGGCCAAAATGTTAAGGATAAAATTGATATTGAAGGTTTGAAAGACTTTGATATTGATTCTCGTGGCGGCATTCGAAAATTTGGTAGACTTATCATACCAAATATTGGTGATCTTCGTAAAATTATTTTAGAAGATTTCCATCGTTCTAAATTCACCATTCATCCGGTAGTAATAAAATGTACGCGGATATGAAGCGGCTTTATTATTGGGAGGGAATGAAATCTGATATTGCTAACTATGTTAAGTGTTGCATGACTTGCCAACTCATTAAGGCCGAACATCAAAGGCCCGGTGGGTTATTGCAACCTTTAGAAATTCCAATTTGGAAGTGGGATCAAATTTCCATGGATTTTATTGACGGCCTTTCTCTTTCTCGTTCGGGTCATGATAGCTTATGTGTAATTGTTGATAGACTTACTAAATCTGCCCATTTTATTCCCGTTCGGTCTAACCGAACCATTCCTCTTTTGGCCAAACTCTTTGTTAAAGAGATTGTTAAATTACATGGAGTTCCTACTTCTATTGTTAGTGATCATGATCCATTTTTTACTAGTGGATTTTGGAAGAGTCTTCAAAAGGCTTTGGGAACGAAGCTTAATTTTAGCACCGCTTATCATCTTCAGTCCGATGGACGAACCGAGCGTGTGAACCAAACTCTTGAAGATCTTCTTCGTGCATGTGTTCTTGATTTTGGTGGAAGTTGGGAAGATTATATTTCACTTGTTGAATTTTCTTATAATAATAGTTTCCAATCTAGTATTGGTATGGCACCTTTCGAGGCACTCTATAGAAGGCCATGCCGATCTCCTTCTTGTTGGCTTGAGGCCGGTGAGAAGCTGGTTTTACGTCTAGATTTTGTTCGGGATTCCACAGAAAAGATTGAACTTATTCGACATAGGATGAAAGAAGCCCAGAGTAGACAAAAATCCTATGCCGATAATCGAAGAAGGAGATTAGAATTTTCTGTTGGAGATCTTGTTTTTATTCGTGTGTCACCTATGAAAGGTGTTGTACGTTTCAGTCGGTCGGGAAAGTTAGCACCCCGATATATTGGGCCATTTCCTATCACTGAACTTATTGGTTCTATGGCTTATCGCCTATCATTACCGGCTCAGTTTTCTGCTATGCATGATGTGTTTCATGTTTCTCAATTACGGAAGTGCCTTCGAGATTCCGATTCTATTCTTGAGCCCGGTGTTTTGTAAGAGATTGAAGTTTCGCCTAATCTAACTTATGAGCAACATCCTATTCGTATTGTTGCTTCGGAGGTTAAGCGCCTTCGAAATAAAGATGTTCCGCTTGTGAAAGTTCAATGGTCCTCAAATCCTAAGAATTGCTCTTGGAAATCTATAGAATTCATCGAGCGAACGCATCCTGACTTACTTTCTCATGCTCTTTAAGGTGAACTTCTTACTTCAAAATTCTTTTGTGTTAATATGCTTTTATGGTTGTCACTATATGTCTTCTTCTTAAATATTGCAAGGACGCAATTTCTTTAAGGAGGGGAGTCTGTAACAACCCGCATATTTATCGATTTTATATTCAAATATTTCATTTAAATATTTTATCAATACTCGAAATTTAGTCAGAAAAGCTACTTTTTGCATACGGTCGAATTAGGACTCGGGACCACTTCCATTGAGTTCAAAATGACGTTTGTGATCTTTTTAAGTGTAAACTTTGATATGTTTGGAGTTAGAGGAGTTTTGCCACTTTTTACTTAGGGCTTTGGTTTGGGCTGAGCCCAATAACCCCACTTATGTATTCAGTCCCAACCCCTTGTCCTCTTCATTACTTCATTCCTCATTTCCTAATACTTAAGCTTTTATAACAATGGAGAGTGGAAGAGGAAATTAAAACTCCAAGCCCTAGTATTCCTTTGCAAATCAAGCTCTAGCTCCAAACTAATAGAAGAACCCTTTAGTAAGCCTTCTCTTCATCTTCTCCAACCCCTTCTCCGTTGAATTTCAGAAATTCCTAAACCTAACTTTGGGAATGTTCTTCTTTTTGAGCTTAGATTCAAGCTTCTTTGGTTGGAATTGAAGAGTGATTGTTCTTGCCATTGCTCTAAAGCTTCTTCTTCGTTGTTTGTGTGAAAAGGTGAGATTTTTATCTCACATCTTTTTCTATAATTATCTTCGATTATTAGGTATGAATTCCTAACACTTATTCTTGTGCACTTGATTTTGGATTGGATTGATTTGGTGTATATTCCAATTTTTGGTGTTTCGAAATCAAAATCTATGAAAATCCTTTTATGGATATTTGAACATTGATATTTGAGGCGTATCGAAGAGCCGTTAAGGCTGGGTTGTCGCTTGGCGTAAATCCTTAGCCGTTGTCGCTCGATTGATCGCTTCCGGTATTCGTTTGGCCATTTTTGGTCTAGGTTCAGGGAATGCCCTGAATCCTTGATTCAGACGTCTGAAACGTTAGATTCAGACGTATGAATATTATACTGGGAATTTTTATTCCCCAGTATTCAGACGTCTGAATCTATATTTCAGACGTCTGAATTGGTTCGAATTGAACCAGAAAGGAAATAAGCTAAAATTTAGCATTTCCAGACGTCTGAATTTATTGATTCAGACGTCTGAATTCTGTCCTGGAAAGTATTTTATTTTCCAGATTCATACGTCTGAATCATACCTTTCAGACGTCTGAATATGCCAATTTTTGCCTATTTGCTAGAGAATTCCAACGTTAATCGATTCGTGTTGATTCCCTTTTGTTATTATCACTTATTATCGACTTGGATGACATTTTCTTCGTGATTTTGGGAATATCCATTTTAATGGATTCGGTATCGATTTCTTTGGATTTTATTCACGTCTTCGAATGTGAATTTTAGTGATTGATTGTTTCTACAATCTTCTTTGTGATTTGTCACTTTAAAAACATAAAGGTTTCAATACTAGTAGTAAATATCCAAACTCTTTCATCAAAACGATTTCAACTATATTTTCAATAACAAAAGCTCGTTTTCTTAAACCGATTCTGAATCTATTAGTATATACAAACCTTTACCTCACTTGTATGAGAAATCTAATTAAACGGCTTAGTAAAACAAGTGGTATGAAACGCTTGCGTTTACTTCGTCGGTTAATTCTTGGACTTGTTCGATTGAAACTCTTGTGACAATTTTCTTGTAACGCCCCGAAAATTTTCGACTTTCGAAAATTCAACATCGACACTCACTTTATCGACTGCCGAGAAATCGGAGGCCGGAAACCCGAAATGTTATGGTTTAAGAAAAAGAAAGAGACAGAAGAAGAGATAAGAAGATAGAAAATAGAGAGAAAAGAACGTAGAAAATAGAACGGAACAGAACAACAACAGAATCTCACAATTCGCAGCGGAACAACATATAATAATAAATGAATAATCTTTAAACAAAGAACTATATCAGTTATTACATTTTATACATTACATTTCATTACATCATATCATCAGAGTGTACAACAATATACAACAACAAACAGTGCAGCGGAAAAAGAAATACTATATGCTAGTAATACGCCATGCCATCCATCTTGCCTCCAGCAACTCCAGAATATCCAGAATATCCTGATAAACCTAACTCTTGACTGCCCGTGTAGAAATTGGTAGGCACCCAGAGTTTAGGAAGGAAAACAATAAACTCCGAGTCAGTCATGTGACTGGTGTGAGAACTCAAAACAGTTTATTTATCTTTAAAAACAAAATAGAGGAATATTTTTAAAGTCAATTCGCAATGCTTTTAAAAATGAGACTACCATAAGGCCTCCCGCACACACACACAATGCAAACGCAGAATCGGAGGAGATTTCTCCTTATGATAGTCAAAGATGCTTGATACGCATTAAAAAGAACATTTGATATTATTATTAGTGCATAGTGTAGTAAAAAATTCATTTCGAAAGTAGAATATAAATCTTAGCCAACATACGACCATTATCGTATGCCTACTATAGCTAACTATGTTCAATAGCAGGTTACCGCCACATTCCATAGCAGGTTATACAACTAAAACCGTACAAGTCTCGTATTGTTTCTTCGGATTTCCAACGAATGATCAGGCCAAGGAACTTCCCATTGCCACATGAGAATGCCTCTGGATGGACATCCCCGAGAACCAAACCGGATCTCTACCAACACAAGGCCGGGTTACCCCTAACTGAGTAACAATTGACCGAATATGCCATCCCCCGGTCCTTTGGGACCTTTCACCAAGCGCTCGTAATCAATTCACACAATCATAACAAAGTGTTTTCAACATGAGTAAGTATCTGGGCTCCATACCATGATACCACCCTTTTCCAGAAGGAAATGCACACATCCTAAAGGGCACTACCCCTCATAACCTTGCTGCTTCTTTCCTGTTTTGACCATTCACGGGGTGTGAGGCTCGAGAAGTCACGTCCACAAAAACATACTTTATACAAAAGCCATGCTTTGGGTCAACAAATGATCATAGAAATGATCACAAAGATAGACGATCAAATAAACGATCCTATCACAAATAATCAACACAATGATCATTTACAGCAACACTCAGCATGTCACATTACCAAATTGGTAATATATCGATGATAACCTTCAACAACATAACCTCTGAGCTCGTACGTCTCAGAGAAGGGTGTTAAGCTAAAAGAATAAATTCTCCGCCACCAACAGAAATATATTTGAAAGAAATCGGCTTTATATCTCAATTTGTAACGTCAGACATACAATCCATACAAGTCTGTTCCGGGCTCGAACAAAACCAAAGGCACTTACAAAGAAGTCCTTGCAATCCTGATATTCACAATCCTGATCGGATTTCCCATCACTTAGGGAGTCTCTATACCGTTGCAACTCAGTGCAGAGACAATCGACAGGTCATCCTATCGCTCTCGCAAATATCGGGTCTTCAACACCGATCTTCAAATGCAATTCACAACGACGTATCACATATTCGGAATGGGTTATACGACCCTATGGTCCTTTCCCGGTTAACCCGAATAGTGAGCGCTTATTCAAAAATAAGTGTGGCATTCAAATTCAAACAAATCACATCAATTACCCATTCAAAGGGAAATATTGATAGTCGGTTATTGAACTATCAATGGATATGCACACATCACCAGTTTCCAAATAATTTTCCAAATTATTTATTTTCCAAAATATCTTTACAAGATATAAGATTTCAATACCTCAAAAATAAATCAATATTTATTTTTAAACAATTTCCACTTCCTTTTATAAATTCAATAGTGAATTTATATTCCAAAATATTCATGCATATACGATTTCAATTATTCATTTCAATTTATTTTTAAAAAGATAAATTCTCAATATTCACTTTATATTGGAAAACATCTCCATACTTATTTATTCATAAGTAATTCACAAATTTTATTTATTTTCAATACTTAGAAAATATTTAATATACTCTAATCGAAATTAAGTATATATTTCATTCTTTAAGGAAATCATTCTTTTAAACATTTTTATTTCGGCCAAAACGAATGTTGCGTAAAACATGGTTACAACAACCCAAAGTCACTAGTATAGGGATTCGAAATTAAAATAGATATATCAATCCCAATACTATACAAAACATTTCCTTTCGGAAATCATTTACTATAACAGTAATGTTATAGTCCACCATTTCCTTTTATTTCTCGAAAACGTTTATTTCAACAATGAATGTTGAAATCTATGGTTTCGAATCTCAACACATTTTAAAACATCGTTAGATCGTTTTAATTCTATTTAAAATATCACATTCAAAACAATTTCTTTAACATATTATTCACTATTCAAAAACGTGAATATGCTACGTTAATTAATTTCATCATTTCTATACATTTCATTTCAAAGGATTATTCACAGTCAAAAATGTGAATATAGCTCCATTAATAGGTTTCAACAATTTACTTATCAAAATAAGTCGTTTGCGAATTTATAAAACAACGTTTATAAATTCCATTTATTAACCTATTCAATTTCATATCTCAATGATATACTAAAAATTCATATTATAAGTCAAATGCTTATAAAACGATTATTTTACAAAATCGTTCCTTCAAAGACTTTCCAAATTATAAATCTTATAACTTATAAGATTCATTTATTTAACCAATCTATTCTTCAAATAACTTCACAAATTTTATAAACCTACTGCTTATAAAATTTCATTTATAACTTCACAGTTTATAATTTTATAAATTTCATTCATTTATGAAATTCATTTTCACTTCATTCAAACACTTATAAAAACTCGTTTTATAATTCAAATGTTTTAATTTATAAATATCAATTTATAAATCCTTTATAAAATCAATTTATACTATTATTTTAAAACATCTTTAATCTCCTTTATGATTTCATCCTTTTGATTTATAAAATAATTAAATTTTATAAATCCTATATTTTCAACTCTTTATAATAAATTCAAAAATCTCAGTTTGAACTATTTTATAATATCATTAATCCAATATTTTCAAAAATTAACTTTTAACTATATTTCTCAAAAATATCATAATTTTTATAACATTAAAATTATAACGTTTATTTATTTAAAATAAATTAATTCCAAAAATATTTTATAAACGTATACTTTCAAAAATCACTTTGAAATCCTTTTAAAATTCCAAAATTTGGTCCAATGATGCTACATACCAAATAGTCAATCACGACTATAACGATATCATATATCGATATGATAATCAACGAATATCAAAATATTCAAAATCAAATAAATACTGTTGAGGAATCCAGTTGGATCCCTCCAACCTGTTTTCCTGCATCCACAAACATTAGCACAATACCAATTTCGCTCCAGTATGAAATTATCGCGGTATATGGGATTTAAATATTATCCGCTTAATAGACGGCGCAATAGGGTCTCATCCGCTAAACAAATGCGGGAAATCAATAACTCCAATATATACATATGCCAATATATATATATTGCTATTATATATAATACCAATTTCACTGTTTATGAAATATTCGCGGTATATGTTTTTAATAAATAACATCCGCTTACAAACGGCGCATAATGTCTATTTTAACAATCAATAGATAACAATCATCATTCAAACATGCATTCAAATATTTTAAATCTAACTATTTAAAATAAAATCGAAACCGATTCGATTGAGTGAGAAGTTCTCACCTTGATTTCGATTTCGTTTTAGCGATTTATTTCGAATAAAATTAAACGGACGTTTAATTTTACCCAAAATTCTCACTAACTCCAAACGAATCCAATCCAATTAGTGCTCGTCGATACGATTCCAACGCAGCTGGTTTCGCGCGTTTTCGACCTCGTATGAAAAAGATATGTATTTTTGAAGTTTTACGAATTTTTATTTATAAATTACAACATTTAATTTCTTTTAAAACCTAACTTTTTATCCAGGGCCGTAGGATTTCTGAAGCAAAAATCGTGGCCGTGTGTTCCCACTCCCATCTTCTTCATCATGTTCACGCGTGCCTCCAGTATGATGCCGAACCCATCATCAACAATTAGGGTTAGAAATTCAAGCCTCGTCGACGAACTTGAACGCGACCAGGGAACACCACCTCGAAGCTCCTAGCCTCCTCTACTCTCGGCCCCAACCACCATGAGCTCGGCCCCCTATTTCATCACGAAATGCGTGCGCAACATACGTGCGTCGGCCCCCTCCTGCTCCCTCTACGTTGCCCCAAAACCCATCACAGCCGTTGAACTACAAGATCTCACTCTCCTCTTCAATATTGTAGTTGAAGAATTTGCATAATTGTCAACGGATTGAAAGATAAATGAAGGAGAAGTTGGGACATTTCTGGCCATTGGTGAAGCAACTGGCGGCTAGAAGAATTAGGTTTTGGGTTTAATAAATTTCTTATTTTTTGTGAAATTATGGTGTATTTATAGGAAAAAATCGAACACTATTCATCCGGAAATTCCGAACTCCGATTTACGCGCCGAAACTGACGTTCCTAGGGTTTATCCCGCCTTTCGGACACAATGGAATAGGTTTCGAAAGCTAATTCGGACATCTGTGCGAGTTATGGCAATAAACGTTCAATTTAAATTAAACCGATTTAAATCGATTTCTAGGCGTTTTAGCTTGCACCGGACAAACGGTAAATCCAATTGACACGAAATTAAAACCATACAATAATATCACATTACGGATCCGATGAAACTGGTTTCGTCGAAATCCGAGACTTTTTGAAAAATGGCTATTTTAACTCGCCAAATTAAAAGTAAAAATAATTCGATGCGTTTCGAGCTGCCACGATCAAACGATAACTCCGATTGACACGAAAATTGAAATCCGGTAATAACTAACTATTACGGATCCAATGGAACTAGTTTCGTCCAATTCTGAGACTGTTCAAAAATTGACTATTTTCACTAGTTGATTAAATATTAAAATATTCAATTTTCACAAATAAACTTTTAATTCGATTTTAAAAGTTTTAAAATATCATTCTAACTTCAATATGATAAAATAAAATTTTACAAATCATTTTCAATCATATTTAACTTTATTTTAATTATTTCCATAATTTCACATATTAAATTATCGATTTAATTGTCCAATTAAATCCAATATTCGAAATAAAAATTTATTCGACTTATAAATTCACTTATTAATATTTAAAATTAATTAAATATTCAAATTTTAATCAATTAAAATTCTGGGTCGTTACAATCTTCCCCCCTTAAAAGAATTTCGTCCTCGAAATTATTAAGTAAGAAAAGTTACAGAATTTATTTACTTTCCAAGATCCATAGTTAAACTTCTTACAATAACTTACTAAGTTTCCAAATCATACTTAGTTATCTTTTCAAAAACAACTACAATTGTTTAACTTTCAACTCCAAATCAAAATTAAAGTTTTCAAAATTTTCCAATTTTCTCAAATTTTTCTAACGCCTTAAATTTCCGGAAAAATTCGCCATAGTCTCCTTTGCGCGGCTCGATCCGAAAAAAAATGACAGTATATATATCACAAATATACATCTCATCAAGTAATGAGGCATCCCGAAGGGAAAAAATGTGTAAAAGTACGATATTTAATCCAAGATGTGTACATTATATTTTATTAGCGAGCATATACGGCTAATATAGCGCGAAAGCGAGCTCCAAATGCGAAGCAAACGCGATCCGCACCTACTAATCACTCAACAAACAACATGAGAACATGCATGTATGTAAATAGTATCAATATACAACATATAGCAACATAACAACCACATGTACCAACATAGCAAATGCAACAAAACAACAAATGCAAACATCAACCAAGTATCATCGATAACCAAATCGATATTCATTCATATTCTCATTAATATTTAATGAATTGGTTTTCAATTTTAATCACATTTGATTCATTTACAGTGGATGTTCTTACTAACATTCATTTTCAATTAGTTTATATTCACTAATTCATATTCAAGTTGGTTCACTTCCAAATCAAATTCAATTCTATTAAGATTCACTTAACTTCCAATCGAATTCCAATCACTTTAGCTTCCAAATCCATTAATTCAATTTCATTAACACTTAATGAATTATATACAATCAACTAACAATCATATAACAACCAATTTATATTTATTTCAACCAAATTCCTTTGCTTTCAATTGGTGTAATATATTGATTTGCATTCAATTTTTCAACTTCCAATAACATAAGATTTTAATGAATTAACACTTTCATTCATTATTTCATATCAACTTAATTTAATTGATTAACATTCAATCCATTAATTCAATTCAATTCAATTTCTAAAGTTGAATTTCATTTATAAAACTCAAGTTCACATTTATCACTTAACTTTGTTAATTTACTTTGATACCAATATCAACTTCATCCAACAACTCTTAAGTTATATTTCATTTTAATAACATCACTTGGTTTTACATAACTTAAATTCTAACTTATAAATCAATTCAGCTTCCAATTCTAACTTATTTATGAAGTTATATTCAATTTAACTTTAAATTCATTTTTATTTTACAACTCACATTTATAAATATATTCATATAGTTTCACTTCTTATATATATAAGTTTATCTCACAATTGTAAATCACTTTAATTATACTTCCATTCTTATAATTCATTTGCTTATACAATTATTCTTTTATTTAGATTATTCAAACAACCAAACAATCAACTTATATACTTTAATAATTCTGAAAAATTATTCCTTTATATATATAAAATATAATCAAGGCAAAATTATTTCATTTACCCAATTTAAAACAATACTATGCTGAATTGTTCTGTACAAGTGTTTAGAAACCCCTTCGGCATAGTTGTCGAGACCGTGCTGACGAAGGTTCATATGCCACTCAACAAACCAATCATCACAATATAAAATAATTTTATATTAACTAACAAATACGCTCTCATAGCTATTATTACACTCAAACTCAATCTAGAGTACTGCTGACTCTATCTCTAATGAGTAATACCCAACAGAACCATGGTTGTCGCTTAACCATATGCTTTGATACCAAATGTAACGCCCCGAAAATTTTCGACTTTCGAAAATTCAACATCGACACTCACTTTATCGACTGCCGAGAAATCGAAGGCCGGAAACCCGAAATGTTATGGTTTAAGAAAAAGAAAGAGACAGAAGAAGAGATAAGAAAATAGAAAATAGAGAGAAAAGAACATAGAAAATAGAACGGAACAGAACAATAACAGAATCTCACAATTCGCAGCGGAACAACATATAATAATAAATGAATAATCTTTAAACAAAGAACTATATCAGTTATTACATTTTATACATTACATTTCATTACATCATATCATCAGAGTGTACAACAATATACAACAACAAACAGTGCAGCGGAAAAAGAAATACTATATGCTAGCAATACGCCATGCCATCCATCTTGCCTCCAGCAACTCCAGAATATCCAGAATATCCTGATAAACCTAACTCTTGACTGCCCGTGTAGAAATTGGTAGGCACCCAGAGTTTAGGAAGGAAAACAATAAACTCCGAGTCAGTCATGTGACTGGTGTGAGAACTCAAAACAGTTTATTTTTCTTTAAAAACAAAATAGAGGAATATTTTTAAAGTCAATTCGCAATGCTTTTAAAAATGAGACTACCATAAGGCCTCCCGCACACACACACAATGCAAACGCAGAATCGGAGGAGATTTCTCCTTATGATAGTCAAAGATGTTTGATACGCATTAAAAAGAACATTTGATATTATTATTAGTGCATAGTGTAGTAAAAAATTCATTTCGAAAGTAGAATATAAATCTTAGCCAACATACGACTATTATCGTATGCCTACTATAGCTAACTATGTTCAATAGCAGGTTACCGCCACATTCCATAGCAGGTTATACAACTAAAACCGTACAAGTCTCGTATTATTTCTTTGGATTTCCAACGAATGATCAGGCCAAGGAACTTCCCATTGCCACATGAGAATGCCTCTGGATGGACATCCCCGAGAACCAAACCGGATCTCTACCAACACAAGGCCGGGTTACCCCTAACTGAGTAACAACTGACCGAATATGCCATCCCCCGGTCCTTTGGGACCTTTCACCGAGCGCTCGTAATCAATTCACACAATCATAAGAAAGTGTTTTCAACATGAGTAAGTATCTGGGCTCCATACCATGATACCACCCTTTTCCAGAAGGAAATGCACACATCCTAAAGGGCGCTACCCCTCATAACCTTGCTGCTTCTTTCCTGTTTTGACCATTCACGGGGTGTGAGGCTCGACGAAGTCACATCCACAAAAAACATACTTTATACAAAAGCCATGCTTTGGGTCAACAAATGATCATAGAAATGATCACAAAGATAGACGATCAAATAAACGATCCTATCACAAATAATCAACACAATGATCATTTACAGCAACACTCAGCATGTCACATTACCAAATTGGGAATATATCGCTGATAACCTTCAACTACATAACCTCTGAGCTTGTACGTCTCAGAGAAGGGTGTTAAGCTAAAAGAATAAATTCTCCGCCACCAACAGAAATATATTTGAAAGAAATCGGCTTTATATCTCAATTTGTAACGTCAGACATACAATCCATACAAGTCTGTTCCGGGCTCGAACAAAACCGAAGGCACTTACAAAGAAGTCCTTGCAATCCTGATATTCACAATCCTGATCGGATTTCCCATCACTTAGGGAGTCTCTATACCGTTGCAACTCAGTGCAGAGACAATCAACAGGTCATCCTATCGCTCTCGCAAATATCGGGTCTTCAACACCGATCTTCAAATGCAATTCACAACGACGTATCACATATTCGGAATGGGTTATACGACCCTATGGTCCTTTCCCGGTTAACCCGAATAGTGAGCGCTTATTCAAAAATAAGTGTGGCATTCAAATTCAAACAAATCACATCAATTACCCATTCAAAGGGAAATATTGATAGTCGGTTATTGAACTATCAATGGATATGCACACATCACCAGTTTCCAAATAATTTTCCAAATTATTTATTTTCCAAAATATCTTTACAAGATATAAGATTTCAATACCTCAAAAATAAATCAATATTTATTTTTAAACAATTTCCACTTCCTTTTATAAATTCAATAGTGAATTTATATTCCAAAATATTCATGCATATACGATTTCAATTATTCATTCCAATTTATTTTCAAAAAGATAAATTCTCAATATTCAATTTATATTGGAAAACATCTCCATACTTATTTATTCATAAGTAATTCACAAATTTTATTTATTTCAATACTTAGAAAATATTTAATATACTCTAATCGAAATTAAGTATATATTTCATTCTTTAAGGAAATCATTCTTTTAAACATATTTATTTGGGCCAAAACGAATGTTGCGTAAAACATGGTTACAACAACCCAAAGTCACTAGTATAGGGATTCGAAATTAAAATAGATATATCAATCCCAATACTATACAAAACATTTCCTTTCGGAAATCATTTACTATAACAGTAATGTTATAGTCCACCATTTCCTTTTATTTCTCGAAAACGTTTATTTCAACAATGAATGTTGAAATCTATGGTTTCGAATCTCAACACATTTTAAAACATCGTTAGATCGTTTTAATTCTATTTAAAATATCACATTCAAAACAATTTCTTTAACATATTATTCACTATTCAAAAACGTGAATATGCTACGTTAATTAATTTCATCATTTCTATACATTTCATTTCAAAGGATTATTCACAGTCAAAAATGTGAATATAGCTCCATTAATAGGTTTCAACAATTTACTTATCAAAATAAGTCGTTTGCGAATTTATAAAACAACGTTTATAAATTCCATTTATTAACCTATTCAATTTCATATCTCAATGATATACTAAAAATTCATATTATAAGTCAAATGCTTATAAAACGATTATTTTACAAAATCGTTCCTTCAAAGACTTTCCAAATTATAAATCTTATAACTTATAAGATTCATTTATTTAACCAATCTATTCTTCAAATAACTTAACAAATTTTATAAACCTACTGTTTATAAAATTTCATTTATAACTTCACAGTTTATAATTTTATAAATTTCATTCATTTATGAAATTCATTTTCACTTCATTCAAACACTTATAAAAACTCGTTTTATAATTCAAATGTTTTAATTTATAAATATCAAATTGTAAATCCTTTATAAAATCAATTTATACTATTATTTTAAAACACCTTTAATCTCCTTTATGATTTCATCCTTTTGATTTATAAAATAATTAAATTTTATAAATCCTATATTTTCAACTCTTTATAATAAATTCAGAAATCTCAGTTTAAACTATTTTATAATATCATTAATCCCATATTTTCAAAAATTAACTTTTAACTATATTTCTTAAAAATATCATAATTTTTATAACATTAAAATTACAACGTTTATTTATTTAAAATAAATTAATTCCAAAAATATTTTATAAACGTATACTTTCAAAAATCACTTTGAAATCCTTTTAAAATTCCAAAATTTGGTCCAATGATGCTACATACCAAATAGTCAATCACGACTACAACGATATCATATATCGATATGATAATCAACGAATATCAAAATATTCAAAATCAAATAAATACTGTTGAGGAATCCAGTTGGATCCCTCCAACCTGTTTTCCTGCATCCACAAACATTAGCACAATACCAATTTCGCTCCAGTACGAAATTATCGCGGTATATGGGATTTAAATATTATCCGCTTAATAGACGGCGCAATAGGGTCTCATCCGCTAAACAAATGCGGAAAATCAATAACTCCAATATATACATATGCCAATATATATATATTGCTATTATATATAATACCAATTTCACTGTTTATGAAATATTCGCGGTATATGTTTTTAATAAATAACATCCGCTTACTAACGGCGCATAATGTTTATTTTAACAATCAATAGATAACAATCATCATTCAAACATGCATTCAAATATTTTAAATCTAACTATTTAAAATAAAATCGAAACCGATTCGATTGAGTGAGAAGTTCTCACCTTGATTTCAATTTCGTTTTAGCGATTTATTTCGAATAAAATTAAACGGACGTTTAATTTTACCCAAAATTCTCACTAACTCCAAACGACTCCAATTCAATTCCATCGCGTAGTGCTCGTCGATACGATTCCAACGCAACTGGTTTCGCGCGTTTTCGACCTCGTATGAAAAAGATATGTATTTTTGAAGTTTTACGAATTTTTATTTATAAATTACAACATTTAATTTCTTTTAAAACCTAACTTTTTATCCAGGGCTGTAGGATTTCTGAAGCAAAAATCGTGGCCGTGTGTTCCCACTCCCATCTTCTTCATCATGTTCACGCGTGCCTCCAGTATGATGCCGAACCCATCATCAACAATTAGGGTTAGAAATTCGAGCCTCGTCGACGAACTTGAACGCGATCAGGGAACACCACCTCGAAGCTCCTAGCCTCCTCTACTCTCGGCCCCAACCACCATGAGCTCGGCCCCCTATTTCATCACGAAATGCGTGCGCAACATACGTGCGTCGGCCCCCTCCTGCTCCCTCTACGTTGCCCCAAAACCCATCACAGCCGTTGAACTACAAGATCTCACTCTCCTCTTCAATATTGTAGTTGAAGAATTTGCATAATTGTCTACGGATTGAAAGATAAATGAAGGAGAAGTTGGGACATTTCTGGCCATTGGTGAAGCAACTGGCGGCTAGAAGAATTAGGTTTAGGGTTTAATAAATTTCTTATTTTTTGTGAAATTATGGTGTATTTATAGGAAAAAATCGAACACTATACATCCGGAAATTCCGAACTCCGATTTACGGGCCGAAACTGACGTTCCTAGGGTTTATCCCGCGTTCCGGACACAATGGAACAGGTTTCGAAAGCTAATTCGGACATCTGTGCGAGTTATGGTAATAAACGTTCAATTTAAATTAAACCGATTTAAATCGATTTCTAGGCGTTTTAGCTTGCACCGGACAAACGGTAAATCCAATTGACACGAAATTTAAAACCACACAATAATATCACATTACGGATCCGATGAAGCTGGTTTCGCCGAAATCCGAGACTTTTTGAAAAATGGCTATTTTAACTCGCCAAATTAAAATTAAAAATAATTCGATGCGTTTCGAGCTGCCACGATCAAACGATAACTCCGGTTGACACGAAAATTGAAATCCGGTAATAACTAACTATTACGGATCCAATGGAACTGGTTTCGTCCAATTCTGAGACTGTTCAAAAATTGACTATTTTCACTAGTCGATTAAATATTAAAATATTCAATTTTCACAAATAAACTTTTAATTCGATTTTAAAAGTTCTAAAATATCATTCTAACTTCAATATGATAAAATAAAATTTTACAAATCATTTTCAATCATATTTAACTTTATTTTAATTATTTCCATAATTTCACATATTAAATTATCGATTTAATTGTCCAATTAAATCCAATATTCGAAATAAAAATTTATTCGACTTATAAATTCACTTATTAATATTTAAAATTAATTAAATATTCAAATTTTAATCAATTAAAATTCTGGGTCGTTACAATTCTAGTGGAGATCTACAATTTGTTCGTAAATATTTAAGGTAAGCTAGTGGTTATGGGACATGAAGCTAAATTTATATATTTACTAGCTTAGTGTAATTGACACTTCTTGATGATCATGACGATCATTTTTGTGATTTAGACTAGCGATGGGCGATGTCTCTTTGTCTGCGAGGGAGACTAAACCCCGTTTTGTGGAGTTTCGACTCAAATTGGTGGGGTAGCAACCCATGGTCTTCGGACCGTTTGTGGAGCTTCGTCTCAATTTGTGATGGTTAGCAACCATGGAATTAGCGTTCCGTTTGTGATACACGTGTTAGTGAGCTTTATGCTCCCGTTTGTGATAGACCTTTCCCCCTTTTTGTGATTTCTGGATTTCTTGAGATGATTTCTAGAATTTGTGCTTCACCAATTTTCGTGATTTTCATTGATAAGTTTTATCAATATTTGTGCATTGGTGAATTTGTGCGTCATTGACTTTTGTTATTGATATTGATATAATCGTCAATATTTATGGTTTGGTGAACGAAATAAAGAGTATGACATTTCTTTTGATCCTTGAGTAGATTTTTGTGATATTGATTAATCTCTTGTTGATTTTCAATTACTTATATATCACAGCTTGGCATTGTGATTATTGTGCGTTTAGTCATACCTCTTATTCTATATCGTCTCATCTGATATTTATAGCTAGACTGATCCGTTTATTATTTTCTTATTAAATAATACACGGGTCAGACCGAGATGTTGCAGGTGCTTCGGCTTGACTTCTCACTTGGGATTGATTCCTCTGACTTTTGGCTAACTACTTAGATTAGTAGTTTATTTTGGTGTACACATTTGAGATATAGACTCTATGATGTATACTTATTCTTTTGTGTAGTTCTTGTAACTATTCTTTTGTGATAGTGTGGGTCTTGCTTGACTACTACTCTGATGAACACTTTTATGTGTTATATATATTCATATATATATTTCCTCCTTTGTGATATGAATTATCTGTGACTGATTTGTGTTATGTTTATTTCTATATTTGTTTCCGAAGACATAATAGCCACTGTGTAGTAGCTTTAAGTTTGCGTCGGTATGTCGGACTTCCTCATGAGATGAAATGCATGTTATATTTTATCTGGCATATCGGTGCTCACACAAAGCAATTACACGGATGGTCGCTCCTCAACAGCCTTATTCTCCGTGCTAGTTGACGGCATTACTCCGTAGTGTTCTTGGCTAGCGTGGGTATAGAGGTGGGGCGTCACATTATCCCTTCATTCCGTTAATTTTTCTCTCGTTCTTTTTCCTTTTTCAGAACGCAGCAAAACGAAACCAGAAGGAGAAAAATTTAAGAAGGATTTTGAAAACGAAATCAAATCTAAAATCGAAAAGTAGGTTTTTCTAAACGACTAGACAATTTGTGGTCGAAGGCCTCTGCCATTATTCAGTTAAACATCGATTTTTCTTCATCGATTACTCTACAAGTAAGTACTACTTTTTTATGCAAATGATTTAGGTACATGTTAAACCTAATTAAATATTCATAATTATTGACACATATGAGAGATTTTGTAATCGATTTAAGTTGTTTGTTGTTTTGGAGATGGTTTAATGTTAAATGAAGTTAATTAACGAGTTCTTCATAAAATATTCAATGTCAGATCTTACTTTACTCAACTATTAAAAAAGATAGAAGCATTTATGTTTTGAGGTAAAGGATTTAAGTACATGTTTAGTTATATTTTCATATTCACTGATACAAATGGTATACTATCTAATGCATTCAAGGTATCTGTTGTTTTTCTCATGATATTAGTTATTACATAAAATATACAGATATGTTAAACCCCAGGTAAAAAGATAAAAGCATTTATGTTTTTATGTAAATGATTTAAGTTCATGTAAAACCCTAAATAAATTTTCATAGTTACTAATACATATGACAACTAATTTTAAAAGGATAAAAGCATTTATGTGTTTATGTAAATGATTTAAAGTTATTAGAAAAAATATACAACTAATTTAAATTAAACCCTAGTTGGAAAAGATAAAAGCATTTATGTTTTTATCTAAAACATTAAAATACATAATAAATCGTAGATAAATTTTTATATCAGCTACTACATCTAACATAAATAGTTCTTCACTCTTTCTAACATTTCATTATATATGACAATTTTTATGTAGCGTAAAGATGCATACAAGGTCTACCAAATCAAAGATATTCATTCGAAAAACTACTTGCATATTCATAAACGAAGGTGGAACTCAATGCATAAACATAAGACCTATATCCAGTCCTTTCTGCAGTGAACACAGCTAGAGACCATCATTATCTTCAATTCCATTGGTAATTGTTTTCCTACTTATGTTTCCCATAATATTTAGTTCTACTCTTCAATTTGTATATACATAATAAATTGGAATCTAGATTCCATATTTTAAATAAAAAAAATAGCTAAATTTTTTGAGCTTACATTATTTACCTTGGTTAGTCTGCTATTCTATCACTACATGTATGTATACATGTGTGTGTGTGTGTGTGTGTATGTTTGTGCATTCACTTCATGT
Organism: Allium cepa; assembly: GCA_030765085.1. Lineage (NCBI taxonomy): Eukaryota > Viridiplantae > Streptophyta > Magnoliopsida > Asparagales > Amaryllidaceae > Allium > Allium cepa. The sequence goes on from CM060946.1 coordinate 180,585,955, forward strand.
AGTTTGTATTGGGTTGATGTGCATTGACTTGAGTTGTTGCTTTATATGTAGTCAGTTATCAACAATTTGTGATGGCTAATTTTTTTCTAATGCTCTGTTACAAAAGATAAAAGCATTTATTTTTTTATACAATATTCTGATGGCTATTTTGTGTTTCATTCTCTTTAAGTTTTCAGATTTATAATTGACCATTACTTAAACAACTAAAAAAGATAAAGCAGATTATCTTTCTATACTTTGAAACTTTCAAATTGTAAATTTTCATTTCATCAAATAATTTTTGTTGATTTTCAGTTGTAAATGTTCATTTATCTTTTATTGGTCTAAAATAGAAATTTGAAAATGTGAAAATTTGAAACTGTGAAAATTGAAATAGGTAAAAAAAATTCAAACATTTGTTCTTTACAAAAAAAACTGTTGAATTTAATTTGTACTTTTAAAAAAAAAAAGAGGTACTTTATATACTAAAAAGGTGCTTTATCTTTTATTTTTTTAAATAGAGGTACTTTATATACTAAAAAATATCTTAATCTCAAAAAAATACAAAATAATTTAAAAGATAAAACACATTATCTTTTTATTCAAACATATAATTGACCATTACTTAAACAACCAAAAAAGATAAAGCAGATTATCTTTCTATACTTTGAAACTTTCTAATTGTAAATTTTCATTTCATCAAATGATTCTTGTTGATTTTCAGTTGTAAATGTTCATTTATCTTTTATTGGTCTAAAATATAAATTTGAAAATGTGAAAATTTGAAACTGTAAAATTGAAATAGGTCAAAAAAATTCAAACATTTGTTCTTTACAAAAAAACCTATTGGATTTAATTTGTAGTTTTTTTAAAAAAACAGAGGTACTTTATATACTAAAAAAGTGCTTTATCTTTTATGTTTTTAAATAGAGGTACTTTATATACTAAAAAATATCTTAATCTCAAAAAATACAAAATAATTTAAATGATAAAACATATTATCTTTTTATTCAAACATATAATTGACCATTACTTAAACAACTAAAAACGATAAAGCAGATTATCTTTCTATACTTTGAAACTTTCTAATTGTAAATTTTCATTTCATCAAATAATTCTTGTTGATTTTCAATTGTGAATGTTCATTTATCTTTTATTGATCTAAAATATAAATTTGAAAATGCGAAATTTTCAAACTGTGAATATTGAAATAGGTCTAAAAAAATTTTAAACATTTGTTCTTTACAACAAAACCTATTGGATTTAATTTGTACTTTTTTTTAAAAAAAAGAGGTACTTTATATACTAAAAAAATGCTTTATATTTTATTATTTTAAATAGAGGTAGTTTATATACTAAAAAATATCTTAATCTCAAAAAAATACAAAATAATTGAAAAGATAAAACATATTAACTTTTATTCAAATTTTTGTGTAGTAAATTTTTTTTGTGATAAACTTGTTATTTTTAACCTCCTAATTGATTTTTTGATTTTCCTAAATATACAATCAAAGTGGACCAACTCAAGAATTACATTATGTGAATAAAAAAGAAGACTTCATATCTGATGATGAAAAAACGATTTCACAGCAACTGGCTGAAGAAAGTACTGATTTAGATGATGTGGATCAGTATGAAATTAAAAAAAATAGCCAACAAGCAAAAAAAGCAACAGTACACAGGTACTTATAGATGTAATTTGGATGCAGTCTATAAAGTAATGTCAGTTATAAAGGAGAAACACATTCTTTCACCTGAAGCAAATGCTTTTTTAGAAAAAACACCATTCAAAAATTTCTTCAACGTTTTCCTTAGAGATTCAATAGCACAACAAGATCTGAGGAAAATGCTTCAAATTTAGATGATATCATTACTTCTTTTGATGAAAAAGAAAATGCTTTCACAATTGGAAACGAATTACTCAAAATTACTCCTGAAGAAGTCAGTCTAATTTTTGGAATGCCATTAGCTGGAGAAGACTTATTTCCTATACCAGCTTCTAACAAAGCCTCAGCCATGGAAAGTTTCTCCAATTTTTTAACTGCCAATTTTAAAGAAGAAGACATAATTAGCCAAAAAACAGTAACAAAAAGATTGAATGCACTATTAGAAGAGGAAAAAGGAAATGAAGATATAGTGAAATTATTATTATTGTTGCTGGTTATAACTTTCCTTTTTCCAAACAACCAAAGCTATATGCAATGAGGTTTCTTGTCGAAGTTGCTGAATTTAAAAAAATTAAATTCAATTTCTTGGCCGCGAGCAATATGTGAAAATATTTTGAAAAATGTTAAAAAGTAACATGTTGACCCTAGAAGTACACCAGGCTGTACTATGGTGTTACTGGTATGCTTTCATAACTTTAACTAAATATAAATATTTTCAAATTTATATTTAATATAAAAATATAAATGCTTTTATCTTTTTCTTGCAGTACTGGATTTGTGAACAAACACAAATAATTGATGAGAAGGAAAATCTGCGAACCAAAATCCCAAGAATGAGAAAATGGGATTAATCGAAACTGAAAGATTTGGACCTCACTGAAGTTGACAATGAGAAAGTATGCTATTTTTCTAAATGTACATTTTTTATGATTTCTTGCAAAGCAATTTTTTGGAATGTTAGTAGCCTAAAAAATAGAAAACCAAATGAGTATAGAAAGTATACGTGCAAGCTTAACTTGTCTGGTACTTCAATGATAGTATATGTGCAAGCTTAACTTTAAATTTATTCATTGCATATTTTAAAAAAATTTGCAGCTGTAACAAAAGAAGAGAAAGTATTTCTTTCCAAAAAAATAAAAGCTATTGAGGTGGAAGAAGATTGAAACAACAAAAGAAAATTAGATGAGTGCCAGGAAGACACAAGTGTGAAAAAAAATGCCGAAGAATGTGCTATTAACATAATAAAGCTACAATCAAAAGTCAATTTTTTGTGTTTTGAGATGAAAAATATTGAAGAACAATTAAATGAGGAAAGACATTTAAGAGAAGTGGCTGAAAACAGAATCCATATTCTTGAAATGAAGCTCCAAAAGTTGGAAAATTTAGAAAAGCACGATGTGAAGGAAGAAGATAATTTGAACAAAAAAACCGAAGCTAAAAAAGGTTAAAAAAAATTGTTGGTATGATTTACATAAACAGTTCTGCTAATTTTCCAACTTTTGATATTATGCAAACTCAAGATTTCATACTAGAAAAGCAGACACAAGATAGTTTAAAATTTGACAATCTGAAGAGGAAGCTCAAGAAAACGCTTCTGAAGATCCTATTGTTGTTGAAGATATTGTCCTAAAAGAACCAAAAATGAAGAAGAAGCCAAGGAATGTTGACAAATGTCCACTACTCAAATATCTTACCCAAGCAAAAAGAAATTGTCAAAAAAAAATTCAAAATTCTTGGAGGAAACAAGTAAGTAACTAAACTACTTTTCACTCAATTGACTTATATATATATTTATTCCAATAACATATGCATATAAATTATAACAGAACTTTTGTCGTGTTGATATGCATACAAATATTCTCCATGCTTTTTTTTCGTATAGAGATTAAATCTGTTTTTTATACTGTAAGTGCCATAAAACCAGGACTGATTTAATACCCATGTTCTTTTGTCGTATAGACATCAAAAAAATCAAACCAAACTAAAAAAGATAAATTAATTTATCTTTATCATTTCATACAAACTTTTACAACTATTGTTATTTTATTTTATTAACAAATATTTCATTACATACTAATCTTAATTTTTTAGTATACTAATCTTAATTAATTTTCTTTTATACTGTAAGTGCCATACAACACATAACATACTAATCTTAATTTTTTAGTGATGAAGCATTTACTTGTGATGATGGAAACTTCATCGCCATGGCATTCCAGCCAATTTTTTCTAATAACGAGGAGCCGTTGATCCAGGGATCGAGCCAATTGGCTGGAATGCCATGGATGTGGTGAGAGGATATGGCAAGAAAGTCTCTGTGTTGATCTCTAACAATAATTGGAACATAACTTAGAATATGTCCCTATTCAGTTTCATCAAAGCATACATAATATCAACATTCAACAACAAATGGGAAAAAACTACTGGATATGGACTCCTAGTAACAACGGACAATTTACTCTAAAATCAGCATGGAACCAAATTAGAAACAAGAATCCAGAACTTTTCTGGACTAAAATCATATGGGGCAAAGGGTGTGCGTCGAAAATGTCAACTTGTGCTCTAATGGCCATACATGATAAATTGAAGACAAAAGATCGTGTTAGTAGATGGAATACAACTATTGACCAACGGTGTAATTTATGCTCTAGTCATTTAGAAGATAGAGACCATCTCTTCTTTAACTGTCCATATTCTCGTACTCTATTGGACATTATCATGCAGAAAATCAACATGGAGTTCAACTGTAATTATAATATCAACTACATCCTAGACTGCATAAGTAAGGAAAAGAGGGATCAAACTTTACTAAACCAAGTTACCAACATTGCTTTCACTTCCCTGATTTGGAACATTTGGTGCGAGAGAAACAATAGGATCTTCAGAGGGGTCGAAATGCCTACATCCATCAGAAGCACCCTGTTAATACAAGATATTAGATCATTACTGCAGCATTTAGCGATTAATCACGAAATAAACACAGAGACGAGACGTATCTTCGAACAATGGAATGTCGCAATGAGGTCTTCGGTTCCTCATCGTCCTCCCTGAACTCCTTTCTCTCCCCTTCCTGCATTCTTGTTTGCCGTCGTGCTTGTTTAATTTCTACACATTTGACTTATTGACGCATCTAATTTCTTAGATCTATTATTTCGAGAAATGTGCCGTTCTCTCTCTCCTGGATGCTGCCATTTCTATTGAGAAGGATGTCGTAGTGTGCCTGTTGATAGCACTGCTTTCGTTCCACGTGATATTTGGCCTTTGTTTTTTTATTTATTGTTAAACTTGTTGTTTGTAATGGTCAATTGCTTTGTTATTAGACTGAGTTGTTACTACGGATGGTTTTGAGTGCGGTTCTCGTACGTTTTACTTCTACATCTGTTAAACAACTTGGTTTTTGTATTTTTTGTCTTGTAATGTTAATATATGGAAGTGATATGTACTCTTTTCCCTTGTAAGGCACCCGTTTAGGTTAGGGGGATTACAAGGTTTTAATGAGGTATATCATGGAAATATATGCCTTTTTGTTAATAAAGTACCTGTTTTTCCAAAAAAAACTTCATCACCATCACAAAAGGTATGATAGAAGAACTTCTCTATGGAGAATATATTTCTGGTCAAGTAAGTACAATAACTATACTTTGCATCATTATAAATTCTATTCTTTGCTTCATTATAAAATCTATACTTAATCCATATGTTTTTTGGAAATATAGGTTATGGATTGGTTTTGGTTCAGAAAAACAAAATTATTAGAACAAAGATCTAGCATTATATATGTGAACACAACAATGATAGTAAGTGAACTATAATGTAAAATTTAATTTGTTTCTAAGATAAATTTTCTGAAATTATTTTTTAACACAAAAGCGCAATAAATGGAAACCTAGAAAATATCAAAAGAAATATGTTTAATCCTTTTATTAAAAAACACTTTTAAATCCATTATGTTGCAATATATTATTTCCTATACATGGCAACGAACATTGGAGCTTGCTAGAGCTAGTAGTGGAATCATGTACATGGAACCATTATGATTCTCTACACTTGACCGCAAGATCTAAGACATTAAGAAGTGGACAATCAAAGTTTGCTATTAATGTGGTAAGTAAATTACACAGAAAGTAAAAAAAAGATAAATAGATTTATCATTATTATAAAAAAGCACTTGCAAATAGATTTATCATTATTAATATATATTTGGCAGAAAGCAGCGATAAACAAAATCAATAAAGACTTACAAGACGCAGGCGAGAAAACAATTCTGGGAAAGTCTACATTGATTAAAAATGTTAACTGTGCTCAAAAAAGCAACAAGTAATTTTCTGGATACTGGAAATTTTTATACAACAATGAATGTTACACAATAAATAAAATTTTAACAAATGCAGGTTTGACTATGGAATTTTCGTAATGATGTTTATCCAAAAGATAGCAAAAAGAATGGACACAGCATCGAAAATCAGTCCACAACAAGTAAACGCATTTAGAGCATAGATAACCGCACAAATTCTCTATGATGAACCATACTGCTGGACAATTGAAAAATTCTGTAGTTCAGCTTCAGCAACAAAAAATTTTAACTGACAATGTAAGAAACAAATTCTTCGATGTCTAACAGTCTTTTTATCGTACATTTGTTAAAATTTAATTTGATTATAGATTTTAGGCAGTATATCTAAAGTTACTGATGAATTTGTAATGGTTGACTTAGGCCATATGATTTGAATTGTAAAACCTACTTGTAGATGTTGTAGACTTGAGTTTGTTTATGTGTATGCAGTGCACTTGTTTGCACTGTCACTTTTGAATTTGACTATTCATTCATGTTGTGTTCTAGAAAAAAATTGGGCCGTATACTACGGAGTATCTTTTCAAATCTGTCAAGCCAATTAATGCATTTTTTGTTAATAATTTGTTGTTTATTCGATACAGGGTGGAAAGAAACTCATCCAGCAAATTAACAAAGTCTGATTACTGATAATGTTTTTCCACTAGAGCGCCACTGAATCTCATTACGATTGTTATATATGTTGTTTCTAATGCAGTCTCTTTCTCATATACATTGCATTCATAGTACTCAGAAGTATTTCATAGTTACTCTATCCATATTTTTGGTTTACTTGCTAAAAAAATAAATGATATAAGTTGTTATATATGTTGTTTCTAATGCAGTCTCAATAATGTTTATGGCAGAAAATGTTTTCCTATACATGGCTGTAACAACCCACCTTTTTGGATAGTTCAAATCGACAATAAACACACATGTCAGAATCAAACCATTCAAAAGGGAGGATTGTTAATGGGGTAAATAAGAAGAAAAAAAGAAAAAGGAAAGAGAAAAACAAAATACAGAATCTCGCAGCGTAACGACAAAATATAATAATCAAATAAACAGTTCATGAATCTGTTTTACAAATAACATGTCATTATACTTTTACAAATACAAATCAGAGTTATACATATATCATAAATAACCAAATACTGCAGCGGAACACAGAATGTAGTGGAATAATAAATAGCAATAATATACTGAATCTTCATCTTCGTCCACCAGAAATAGTCTTCAATGCCGAAAAACTCAGGCTGACCCGAGGATAAAGAGAAATAATACACTCGAGTCAGAACTAAAATTCTTATGCAAATTAAATCAAAGGTATATGAAATAAGGAATCCAGATAACTACATTTTTGAAGGTTCAAATTTCGGGAAATGTTTTTGCTTCCACATTCAAAATAAAATGGATTTCACAATAGATCCATTCTAGTAAATTACAAATTTACAGAAAAATTCCCAGTTAAATTTCATAGTTTTAGAGATTTGATTTATAAAAATGTTCTAAAGTTTCAATATTCACTATTATTTTGAAACTTCCCAATGTTTCAAAATTTAATTTTGAAAACTTTCAAGTAAGGTAACGACGGTTTGCTTCCCAAAATCATTTTTATGGTTCAAATAGTAAATCTAAACATACTATTTTTTCTCTGATGTAAATACTTGAAATTCATGGGTTTTACATCCTTATTCAGTGTGCAAATAATCAATATAATATTTGAATAATTACAATAAACTATAGGGTGATAACAAAGATATATCAAATAAATGAACAAATATACATTCAATCACAATAGCATCCATCACAACATGCAATCAACATTCAAATCAATCAATTCAAGAAATCAACCAATTCAATAATATGTCACAGTAATTATTAGTGAACACATATTGGAATTTAGCTATTCAAATTAAATATTAATAAATATTTCAAACCAACAATCAAAAATTTATCACTATATGACCTGGTTTAACTAGCAATAAAATTTTAGTATTTCGTGAGTGAGTTTAACACTCACCTTCTGGATTTCCCTTTTCTAGTAGGATTTGGATCCGCTACTACTTCCTCCTTTTGAGTTGTTTCCTTCTATCTTAATCTTTTTTTTTAGAATGTTTTGGAAGGGATAGAGAAGTTGTTATAGATCTGAATTTAAAGAAAAAGATTTGGAAAAAAGAAGAATGTTTGAAAAAGAAGAAGAAAATTTAAAGAAGATGAAGAATTGAAAAAGAAAAGGAAGCTTTCAAAAAGAAGAAGATTTGAAGAAGAAGAAACAAAAAGACAAAGAATGAAGTAAAAAAAGAGAAGAAGGAGATTTAAAGAAGAAAAAATGAAAACGGAAAGAGGAAGGTGAAGAGAGAAAAAATGAGATTGAAGTTTTATTTGGAAAATGAAGCTATAGAAGATGAGATTAGAAAATAAAATATGACTAAAGGAATGAAGATGGAAACAAATGAAAAGCTAATAAGGTATATATAAACAAACTAGGAATTGAATTAAAGTAAAATATGAACAGCCCTAAAACGTAGTATTGAAAGATGTGAACTAAATGAATATGAGGTGATAGAAGAAACAAACTACAAATGAAGAAATAAAATTATAGATTATTTAATAATAAGGAAATAAAGGTGGAGGGACAAAATGCACGTTTAGTTTTAAATGCTTTAGGCATTGATAATGCATAAGGAAATGTATGTAGGAATGAGAAAATTTACAAACCAAAGGAAAATAAAAAATTTAATAACCAAAAATGAGATGGAAAGAATTAAATATAGCCTAAAAGCTTAGGCTTAGGTATTAAACCGAAGGAGAAATGAACGTACCAAGTTTTAATAATGAGGTAACTATTTTAAAACTACATGCAATAAATAAAAAGAAATGAAGGGACCACATACACATTTTCAAATTCAATTTCTTTCGAAACGTGACCAAATTAATTTCATTCGCTCAAATGATACTCAATTTGTACACATACAAATTTTTATCTACGCACAATTAATAAAATTATACCTACCATAAAAATAAGAACGTTCAATTCTTTTATTTCCATTAAAGCACCATTTCTGTTTAACACAAAATGTACGTTTCTTTTATTAAATCTATTAATTGCAATCAAAGTTTTCTTTCCTTTTAATCGAAATCTTTCCATTACATTAATTGCAGTTAATAACAAAGTTAAATTTCAAAATAGATAAACCAAAATGGATGAGAAATAGGATAATTGTTTCCTTAAGTCATTTAAACATGTTTATAAATTTGTTGTTTTACACCACCATAATAAATAACTTAAAAAATGTCTTTTATATAATACTTTATCAAAATACTTTTATAATTCGATGTCTTAACAGGTTTATCCTCGTTCTTGCAGATTCTGGCCATGTGTTAATCGGGCGCAAAGCTAGAATTCTTCAAGTATAGTAAACCTGTTTCAACAACCAGTGAAAATACTTGAAAAACCTTTAAAAACAGATATGGAAAATACAATCCAAACAAAACAACCAAATCAAAACCTTTGTCCAACCATGATTCGCAGATACACAATGGTTACACCTGGATCCCCCAGGAAACAATCCGTATCCGTAAGCTTTCTCAGCCCTGCGAGTTACGCCATGATGATTAGTGGGGTGCAGGATACACAATGGTTACGCCTGGGTCCCTCAGGAAACAATCCGTACCCCTAGTTGTCTCAGCCAGGCGGTTTCGCTACTAATGCGACCTACACATATTGCAGGATACACAATGGTTACGCCTAGATCCCCCAGGAAACAATCCGTACCCCTAGGCCAGACTCAGCCAGGCAGTTGTGCTATGCAGTCGCGAGAGGAAAAAACCATGGGTTACGCCACGGTGGGAACACTCGAGTATCACATCCGGAAAACCAAAAATCAGAGAGAATAATATCGATAGAATGAATCCACAATGTGGCCACAAAGCGGATATCAAGCAGAAGGAACTTTCCATATCTTTACTTCGAAATATATATCATATAGTACCTTTCCAAATACTTTCAAATATCATACTTATATAAAGTCCACTATATATTGGATTCCATTTTCAAATCGAATACTTTCCAAATCAATAGTATATCAAATCACACTTATGTAGGCTTCGATTATATAAAATTCTCTTTCCAAATTGAGTACCTTTCAAATCAATAGATTTCAAATCAACTTCATACTTATATAAATTCATTTTATATAAGTTCAACCATTTCCAAATCAAGTACTTAATAATATAAGGTTCTCAATTTCAAATTATTTCTATATCAATTCAATTTCAAAATCATATATGATTTCATTAATTTTCTTCCAAATTAAATACCTCAATATCAAAGCTCCCAAAATAATAGGTTTAGAAAATAATCCCAGTTTCCAATTATGACCATCCCTTTAAAACCTTTAAACTTTTTATTTCTACATGAAAAATCCAAATTTCCTTTTCGCAAATTATTTATTTAACAAAAGTTTCAAATTTACTTAAGTCATACCCTTCATACTTTAAACGTACAAAACTAAATTTATATTCTTGATCAAATATTTATACTCTTCGAAATTTCTTAGTTTTAAAATTTTAAACCTTGATTTGGAAGTGCTCGAACCTTCAAAGTAGTCGGTGAAATCAAATTTCAAATCCAAGAGTTGGAAATCAGCAACAAATCAGTAAACCAATTTTTTTATAATAGATTTATACTAAAAAATTCAAAATTCGAGGATTGAACACCGGTTCATTTCAAATCATTTCAAATATATATACACGTATCTTTCGAATATCAAATCATACTTCAGAATTGGAAATCAAAATTGGTTTCACAAAATCACTCGCATAGCAAAGCTACTAAAGTGGCCTCTCCCCCACTCTGAGACTCGAAAATCAATGTCGATGATGTGTGCACTCATCACCGAAATTATTTTCCAACGACATAAGTGAGTTCTGGACTTCTATTTTCTTGAAAACTTCATTGAGATTTCTTTGAAATCATTGGAATTCATTTGAACTCATTTGAAACATTTATTATTTGGAAAATACCACTAAATTGTATTATTATTATATATATTTCCAAAATCTTAAACTAATTACAAAATACCGGAATTCAATTCTAGAATTTCAAATTTAACCCTTCAGTTATAAATCATTTTTAATCTCATCGATTAACACAAATATCACTTCATACTTTAATATTTGTTTCACAGAATTTCTCCATTTAATATAAACATTAACATATCCATTCTCATAATATTGCTTATATTTCTCTTTAATTTAAATTACATTCATCTCACATGTAATATTTCTCATTTAAAACTAATTTATTTGCAAATCATTTCATAAGGAATTTCTTTACGACCAATTTATAAAACTTAATTCCTTATTATAAGATATTGTTCGAGTTTAAAGTTATCACAACTTTATTTATAACCATTTATTGCTACATCTATTTATTTCATAACAATTTACAAGTCATGGCTTTATTTGTAATCATTTCGCTTTTAATTCATATTGCTTATTCCATTTAGTTTCATCTTTACCTTTAAATTTATTTATGACATGTTTCATAAATGTTAATTAAGTTTGTAAACATATTTTCCAATTTAATCTCATTTACAACATTTCCTTAATCACAATTTCAATTTAAACATCCCAAGGCTTAAAGTTCACACTTGTATATTATTACATTACATGCTAAGAATGTATACCCCAATTCTATTCATTTACTAAACATAAATACAACAAATTAAACCTTATTTTACTTTCTTTCAAATTAAGGTTATCAATTCAACTATATAATTCAACCTAATTATCAAGTGTCACTCTTATATTAATACAAAAAGGTTTCAATTATCCAAAATATCTAAATATTCCATTTTTTTCCAATAGATGAAACTACATGTCAACAAACAACAAAATTCACATCAACATTTCAATTTCATAAGCAAATATCCTAATTATTCATTTTATTCTCTTTAATACACCATTGTTAAACTAGTGTTTAGTCCATTAATTCAATCAACAATAATTAACCAATGTTTATAATTGGATTAAATACAGTATGTCAATACAAATGATAATAATTAAATATTACCATTTCATAAATCAAACACATTACAAATAAATATATTAGTCTTAAAAATTTATTCCTTTATATATATTATATAATATTAGGAAAAATAATTTCATTTCAAAATTTATATAAAATAATTTTATAACACTTACAAATACGCGCTCTCGTATATACACTCAGACAACTTATTCTAGGGAATTACTACCATATCTTTAATGAGTTAACCCCAACAGGCTAACGAATGTTTAAACCAAAGCTCTGATACCAACTGTAACAACCCACCTTTTTGGATAGTTCAAATCAACAATAAACACACATGTCAGAATCAAACCATTCAAAAGGGAGGATTGTTAATGGGGTAAATAAGAAGAAAAAAAGAAAAAGGAAAGAGAAAAACAAAATACAGAATCTCGCAGCGTAACGACAAAATATAGTAATCAAATAAACAGTTCATGAATCTGTTTTACAAATAACATGTCATTATACTTTTAGAAATTCAAATCAGAGTTATACATATGTCATAAATAACCAAATAATGCAGCGGAACACAGAATGTAGAGGAATAATAAATAGCAATAATATACTGAATCTTCATCTTCGTCCACCAGAAATAGTCTTCAATGCTGAAAAACTAAGGCTGTCCCGAGCATAAAGAAAAATAATACACTCGAGTCAGAACTAAAATTCTTATGCAAATTAAATCTAAAGTATATGAAATAAGGAATGCAGATAACTACATTTTTGAAGGTTCAAATTTCCGGAAATGTTATTGCTTCCACATTCAAAATAAAATGGACATCACAATAGATCCATTCTAGTAAATTACAAATTTACAGAAAAATTCCCAGTTAAATTTCATAGTTTTAGAGATTTGATTTATAAAAATGTTCCAAAGTTTCAATATTCACTTTTATTTTGAAACTTCCCAATGTTTCAAAATTTAATTTTGAAAACTTTCAAGTAAGGTAACGGCGGTTTACTTCCCAAAATCATTTTTATGGTTCAAATAGTAAATCTAAACATACTATTTTTTCTCTGATGTAAATACTTGAAATTCATGGGTTTTATATCCTTATTTAGTGTGCTAATAATCAATATGAAATTTAAATAATTACAATAAGCTATAGGATGATAACAAAGATATATCAAATAAATGAATAAATATACATTCAATCACAATAGCATCCATCAAAACATACAATCAACATTCAAATCAATCAATTCAACAAATCAACCAATTCAATAATATATCACAGTAATTATTAGTCATCAAATATTGGAAGTTAGCTATTCAAATTAAATATTAATAAATATTCCAAACCAATAATAAAAAATTTATCACTATATGACCTGGTTTAACTTGCAATAAAATTTTAGTATTTCGTGAGTGAGTTTAAACACTCACCTTCTGGATTTCCCTTTTCTAGTCGGATTTGGATCTGCTACTAATTCTGCCTTTTGAGTTGTTTCCTTCTATCTTAATCTTTTTTTAGAATGTTTCTGCCTTTTGAGTTGTTTCCTTCTATCTTAATCTTTTTTTAGAATGTTTTGGAAGAGATAGAGAAGTAGTTATAGATCTGGATTTAAAGAAAAGGATTTGGAAAAAAGAAGAATGTTTGAAAAATAAGAAGAAAATTTATAGAAGATGAAGAATTGAAAAAGAAAAGGAAGCTTTCAAAAAGAAGAAGATTTGAAGAAGAAGAAGAAACAAAAAGACAAAGAATGAAGTAAAAAAAAGAGAAGAAGGAGATTTAAAGAAGAAAAAATGAAAACAGAAAGAGGAAGGTGAAGAGAGAGAAAAATGAGATGGAAGTTTTATTTGGAAAATGAAGCTATAGAAGATGAGATTAGAAAATGAAATATGACTAAAGGAATGAAGATGGAAACAAATGAAAAGCTAATAAGGTATATATAAACAAACTAGGAATTGAAATAAAGTAAAATCTGAACAGCCCTAAAACGTAGTATTGAAAGATGTGAACTAAATGAATATGAGGTGATAGAAGAAATAAAATGCAAATGAAGAAATAAAATTATAGATTATTTAATAATAAGGAAATAAAGGTGGAGGGACAAAATGCACGTTTAGTTTTAAATGTTTTAAGCATTGATAATGCATAAGGAAATGTATGTAGGAATGAGAAAATTTGCAAACCAAAGGAAAATAAAAAAATTTATAACCAAAAATGAGATGGAAAGAATTAAATATAGCCTAAAAGCTTAGGCTTAGGTATTAAACCGAAGGAGAAATGAACAGACCAAGTTTTAATAATGAGGTAACTATTTTAAAAGGTACATGCAATAAATAAAAAGAAATGAAGGGACCACATACACATTTTGAAATTCAATTTCTTTTAAAACGTGACCAAATCAATTTCATTCACTCAAATAATACTCAATTTGTACACATACAAATTTTTATTTACGCACAATTAATAAAATTATACCTACCTTAAAAATGAAAACGTTCAATTCTTTTATTTCCATTAAAGCACCATTTCTGTTTAACACAAAATGTACATTTCTTTTATCAAATCTATTAATTGCAATTAAAGTTTTCTTTCCTTTTAATCGAAATCTTTCCATTACATTAATTGCAATTAATAACAAAGTTAAATTTCAAAATAGATAAACCAAAATGGACGAGAAATAGGATAATTGTTTCCTTAAGTCATTTAAACATGTTTATAAATTTGTTGTTTTACACCACCGTAATAAATAACTTAAATTATATTCCTATTCTTCAAATCAATATGTATACTAAAACAACGTTCAAATAAATGTATATTTCCTTTTTTTAACAAATCATTCTATTCTTTACTCTAATGAAATTAAATCTACATTCACCAATGAAATATTTCAAGGCAAGGCTCGCGTGTAAATAAATAAAACTTACTTGAAGATCAAAAGAGGCATGTATTTAATGAATGAAAGTAGCAATAAAATAAAATAAATGAAAGCGACAGACTTAAATGTGAGAATGTAGTCCGTACATAGAAATCACAAATCAAATATACTAAAAAAACAATTCATTTTAACATATTTTATCAACCCTAATACGCTCAAATTTACACACATATATGTATTTTTATTTAGTAAACAGTAAATAAAATTTAAAACTATAATTAACATAATGAGGACCGCCACCCCACACATTAAAAGATGAACTGAGACCCTAAAGTCAAATTTGAAACGGAATAAATCTCCTATGTTAATATGCTAACTATTCCAAATCAAAAACTTAACCAAACCTTCAAAGTTGTTTTCTTACCATTTTATTATTGTATATATTTTTTTAATTAAATTCAAATTAAGGAATATTGAGATAAATCAAATATTCAAACTAGAAACATACAACAAAATTCAATTCTTTGTTTTAATGAAATCAAATTAACATTCATAGATGAAATATTCACTTTATTTGATAAGAATATTCTTATCAAGAAACCATTTTTCTTTTATTTTTATCAAAACATATTTCTTTTTATTGCACATTCATTTACAATTAACACCTCCCCTTTTAAAACCAACTTATATTTAAAGATTATCCCATTAAAGAGTCATAGAAATAATACTTCGTACAACCACATCATTTTTTTATCAATTAATTTCATATAATCTTTATATTTGTACAAAATTTAAGTGCTTACAATTTGAACTAATATTTCTCAATGAAATTCTCAATATATTTTTAACACAAAACATATGTTGCACATATCATTAATTAATTACCATTTACTTCTATCTCTTATTAATGGCAAGATATAATTACTATTACTTACAATGATTAAATCTCAAAACATACCCTAATACAGGGAAGATAATTAATCCAATTGTTTCCTTTGAAATTCAATTTTCTATGTTAAACCCAATATCTATATACTAATTTAATTCCAACATTTAATTACAAATGTAATAAAACCTGTTCATTATATATTTAAATTTCAAACAAATCCTTTTATTTTGATTTACATTCTTATTATCAAATCAACTATTTCCTTATTTACATAAGTTTTCCACTCACCACTCAACAGTTAACGTTTCTTATTATATCAATTGTAATATTTCAATTACATTAATTCTCCATTAATTACCAAATAAATTTCTAACGGATTTAATAATAAGAAAATAAATAAAACAATGGTTATACGTTAATAATCCATATCTATTAACTTATTGTTTACAAAGGTTAATAAATTTACGTACAAAATAATTGATTTCATACTCCATATTAAAACCAATTGCAATTAATAACATAAGATTACATCAATTTATACATCGTTTATTATATTCCTTATTAACCTTTATTATTTAAGTTGATTGAAATTACGTTAACATAGTATAGTAGTCAATTACGTTCAATCAATATTAGCCAATTATATGTTTTATCTCATTAAATTATTTGTTTTAAGATTTATCTTAAAGTCAAAATTTCTAATCTAATAAGATTAAATTTAATGAATCATAAATTTTAATTTCTGACAATATTAAAGCCCAAAACCTTATTAAATTTAATATTTTTAATTATCAAAATATGGGTTGTTATAATGGCAGTATCCATAGACTCATCTGCCATTAAGTAGGGTGTAAATACGCTCAAGTAAATTATATACTCTATCCATATTTGTGGTCAAACATATATGCTGAAGCAGTTACTATCAGAAGTATTTCCTGCAGCATTAGGAGCATTGTAACAACCCGATATTTTCAGTCATTCGCATCCGCACATGTCGGACTTGAATTGCTCAAAAATACCGCGTTGTAAATAAATTTGGAGCAAATGAAATACAATCACACAATCACAGACACAGAAATATCAGAATAACTCGCAGCGGAAATAAAAATACCATAGTAGTTCATGAAGCTACTATAACAAACTCTCAAAACATAATACATAATATTAGTCTGAAACATATACAATAGAAATCTCAAATACATAGAAGTTTATAAATACCAGAGCTGAAATGGAACAACAGAAAATGAAAGGAAATAGATAACTAGACAAGCAGAATCTCCAGCGATTCCTAGCTCCAGAAAAGAAATCCAAAGCTAAGCTGTAACTACTCAGGCTGACCCGAGCGTAAAGTAAAACACAAAACACTCGAGCCAGGACAATATATACTTATATAATGTAAACCAACTCAAGTGAACTGTAGTAGAAATGCACAATAACTTAGAGGATGCTTGGGATCGCCCATCCTTTAAGAATCAGTTAAGCTATAAATTAATTACATCCCGTGGTTAAAATTTCAAAATGGTATTTTATACTTCAAAATCAAATATAATTTCAAAATTCAATATCATTCAAAATATCATATCTTCCAAACCACATTCATTTTTATTTAATTTAAATACCATTACAAAACACATTTCAAAATAGTTTATATTTCAAAACAAATTACTTCATTTTAAATCATAAAAATGAAGTTATTATATTTAATAATTAAATTATTAAATTTACAAAATTTTAGTCTTTCAAAATTCATTTATTAACTTAATTTATTAAAACGAATGAAAATTCAACTTTCGCAGCATTTAGAAATTTCTACGGAAAGTTACATTCAAAACAGTTCAATTTAACAAAAGATAGCATTTAAAAATGCTGTAATAGGGTTACATTAGTTTCAAATAAAACCTAGTTAAATTCAACAATTATAGCATTTACAAAATGCTATAATAACCTTTAATTAAACTTAGCCATTTGGTTCATTATTATCAACTACAGCATTTACAAATGCTGTATTATCATTTACATTAGAATTAATAGCATTTCAAAAATGCGGTTAATTAACTTCAAGTATTCAATATAATTTCACAAACAATTATATTTTTATTTAAATCATTTTTAGCTTATAAAATCATATAATTTCACTTTTAAAACAGTCATTCAAATACCCTTATATTCATGATTTTATAAAGTTAAATCTCCATTCAAAAATCAAAATTTAATAATAATTCACTTATTAAATTCCAACATTAAATTTTAAATTCATTATATTAAATTTAACTTAACATTTAAGTTTAAAATTTTCAAATATAACTTAATTTCAGTCTTTATTTACTTAACTTAAAATTCACCTTTAAGCCAAATTCACAAATTTCCAATTTTAGTTATATTTCCAAATTTCAACCTAAATATTCATTCATTTCACATTTTAACTTTATTCAAAAATCATTAATTTATTATAAAATCATTTTATATTCATTTAATTCAAAATATCATAAATTTATCATATTTACATATTTAATTTAAATTCCATTTATCACCAAATTCTAGTTTCCAAAATAACTTACATTTCAGATTTTCTAACTTTACCATTTATTTATTTCACTTATAAATTTTCAGAAAATCAATAATGCTTTACAAAAATCATTTTTAATCAAATTTAATTCAAAATATTATAATATTTACATTTCTAAAATAATTTAAAATTTTTAGAAAAACATATTTTAACAACGGGTCTGTATTTCATTTTCTAGCCTAGATGAAGTGATACGGGTAATATATCATTTCAACCCGTAATTTACAAAGAAAACCGGGTTTGATCATTTCAAACCCGCAATCCCAAGTAAAAGAAAATAATTGAAAATCATTCAGGCCTATCATTTCAGCCCATAACGATTTTCTCCTATTCTAAATTCCGTTCGGGTATGTATCATTTCAACCCATAGTGATTCTAGTCTACAGGGAACTTGCAGTGTGATAAACTGATGAAAATAACAGAATAGCATGAAATAATAGTAACATATGGTATAAAAAGTGTAAATATAGGTGTGAACTTCATATGAATGTAATATAGCAGTTATAACAGGATGATATGCATTTACAGATTCAGGTGATGTCAGTTTATCACTACATAAGTACATATTAGTCTGGTGAGATTTACTCACTGTTTTGAGCTGATGACACAACGACGAATTGCACAACGGGATCTACACAAGCACAAAATCACGATACATATACGAAATGGAGGAGCCAAGGATTAATTCCCTTGAATACAAATCAAACAAACAATATAACAATTATAAGGTTTCAGACCAAAAATACGATAAACGATGCTAGAAATTAAGGAACAACAATTAATCAAACACTTGCACTTGCTTCCACCATCACTATGCTCAGCCTATACGGTGATAAGGTACTGCCATGGGGTGTATTTGGTCAGGTATGGGTCATATATGGTCGGCCTAGCAAGGGTAGTGAAGGTATGGAAGTTGCTATGTATGAAATACAAGTACAAGGCAAACAAGTGGATTTTTGTGCAATTTCAAGCATCGGGCAAGGCTACAAATGGCATGGCCAGACCTGCTGGAGGCTAGGAGATGGTGTGGAAGTGGTTTTGGTTCAGGTATGAGCTGGAGAAGGTGGTGCAAAGGGCGGCTAAGGGTGTGGTGAAGTGGTGGAAGTTACAAGGTGTGAATACAAAGGGTTTAAGGCAAATAAGTGGCTTTTGTGCAACCATGGCTCAACCAAAGGACCATTGGGCTCGGCCCCTACAAGGTAAAGGTCAGGTGGGGTATGGAGTGTCAGCCAAAGGTAGTGGAGGGACTGGTGGTGGCGGCCAAGGAGGTGGTTTAGGTGAAAAATGAAGGGTATGTGCATAAATGGTTCGGCTAGGCTGAACAAGTGGAGTGTTTGCATAAACTTTGGTGGATCTAGTCATAGATGACCATGGCATGGCTTGGTCAGTGGGCTGGAGGAGATGGTGACCTGATGTGGTGATGGTGGAGGCGGCTATGGTGGTGGAGGAGCAAGGCCGAACCTATGATGAAGAAGAACAAGTGCAAAAACCATGAATTCAAGCATAAACAAATGGAAAAAGGAAATAAAGTTTACCAAACTTTCTTCAAAAGCTATGGCCGAAATTTTTTGAGGAAATGAGAGAAAAAATAAAGTACGTGAATGAGAAATGAGGGTAGCAGCTGAAAGAATGAAGAGATATGGCCATTTGAGTGAAAAGAAACGTTAAAATGTGAAAAGGTGGGAAAATCAAAAGCCATAGGAAACAAAAGGTCACAAACCCTTTCAATTTACCTTTTATTATTTATATAGATTTATGTAGCTGAAATAATAATAATATCAGATAATATTTCGAAATTTTCAACCAATATACAAATATATATAATATTTATCAATTATGTAATGTAAAATTAAGGAAAATAGTTAAAACAGTGAACTAGACTAGCAAAATTTGAAGTTAAATGAAATAATTTTTTAGAAAATTCATATAAGCTTGTAAAGTATTTTTAAACATAAATAATAACATAAAATACAAATATATTCACAAAATAAATATTTAAAATTTAAATTAAATATAAAATTATAATGCAGAAAATAGTAGAAAATGGGAAAACAGCCCTTAAAAAATAGGAAATCAACACAGTAATTTTTCGAAAAATTCTATTATTATTTTAAAAATATTTAGAGATGAATTTTCACAAATAAAACAAATTTAAAATAAAATAAAGAAATTTAAAAATGAAGAAAATGGCAGAAAATTAGAAAACAGCCTTTAAAAATAGGAAATAAATACAGTAAATTTTGGAAAAATTATATTATCATTTTAAAAATGTTTAGAAATGATATCACACAAATAAAAAAAAATTAAAATAATTTCAAAATGAAATAAAGTCAAATTTAAATATATAGTCAAAATCTAGGGTTGTTACACTCTCCCCCACTCAAATCTTTTCGTCCTCGAAAAGGAAGGAAGCGGAGAAACAACAAGAAAGAGCAATAGGTTGTAATGCATCCTCGAAAGAAGGTAGGGAAAAAAAGATAGCTAGGAGGTAAAGCAGGTTGAAAGACAAGGATGAACCATTATCTGAACCATTATATATTTCAATTTTGTTTTTATGATGAATAGTCATTTGATTCAAATCTGATGGTTCAAAGTAAACAATATTTAAAACATTTTAAATTTTTAGAAGGGAAAATAACTGATCAAAATATTCTTTATATAGCACTTTATCAAAATACTTTTATAACTCGATGTCTTAACAAGTTTACTTTCGTTCCTGCAGACTTTGGCTATGCGTTGATCAGGCGCAAAGCTAGAATTCTCCAAGTACTTAGTATACTTGTTTCAACACCCAGTGAAAATAATGAAAACACTTTTAAAAACAGATATGGAAAGTACAGTCCAAACAAATCAACCAAACCGAAACAGTTGTCTAACCATGGATCGCAGATACACAATGGTTACGCCTGGATCCCCCAGGAAACAATCCGTATCCGTAAGCTTTCTCAGCCCTGCGAGTTACGCCATGATGACGAGTAGAATGCAGGATACACAATGGTTACGCCTGGATCCCCCAGGAAACAATCCGTACCCCTAGGCAAGACTTAGCCAGGCACTTGCGCTACTCTTCGCGACCTACACAGATTGCAGGATACACAATGGTTACGCCTGGATCCCCCAGGAAACAATCTGTACCCTTAGGCAAGACTCAGCCAGGCAATTGCGCTATGTAGTCGCGATCATAAGACCATGGAGATCGCCATGGAATTCGATGGACACTCGAGTATCATATCCGAAAAACCCAAATCAAAGAGAGAGAATAATATCGATAGAATGAATCCACAGTGTGGCCACAAAGGGGATATCAAGCAGAAGGCACTTTCCGTATCTTTACTTCGAAAATATGTATCATATAGTACCTTTCAAAATCACTTTCAAATTTCATACTTATATAAAGTCCATTTTATATAAGATTTCATTTCAAATCAAATACTTTTCAAAATACTAGTATATCAAATCACACTTATATAGATTTCGATTATATAAGATTTCACTTTTCAAAATTGGGTACCTTTTTAAATCAACAGTTTTCAAATCAATAGTTTTCAAATCAACCGCATACTTACACAAATCAATTTTTATATAAGTTCGATAACTCCCAAATCAAGAATTTAGTAAATCAAGGTTCTCAATTTTAATTTGTTCAATATCAATTCAGTTTCAAAAATCATATATGATTTCACCAAATCCTTTCTTCCAAATTACATGTATTCAGTTTTAAATTTTCTTAAAGCCAAAGATTTAGAAGATAATCCAAAGTTCCGAATCAACGACATTTATGCCAAACAAATTCATTTCGATTTCAAACATATATTCATTATCAAAAAATCATAATACTTTCAAAGTTGTAAATCTTTCGAAACCAAAATACTTGAAATCTTTACACTTTGAAAATCATAACCCTTTGAAATCATACATTTGAAATCATAAAACATTCCTTTAATTCTTTACATATCACAAATTTATTCAATTAAACCCAAATCTAAAATTTCCAATTTTAATTCAATTCAAACCATCAGTTCCGATTCAATTTAGTTTTCCAACAAAACCATTTCAAATATTATCAAATTTCAAATATAGATTTGATTTACAAAATAAACTATTAAATCTTAAATATTTTTCAAGGCTTAAATATACCATATTTCAAACTAAATTTTATAATTTCATATATCTCAAATTTTCTTAATTATTACTTACAAATGTCATCATTTTCGCAACATTACATTCGATCGCTCGCTTGATCACACAAGTTCGCTTTCGAACTAGTATTGTCCATTCGACTTCCCTAATGCAGACTTCGATATGGTTTCTTGACTAGAAGCCATCAGTCTCCTTGCATAGCCATATACTATGATAGAGAATTCTAGAATCAAGCCCAAAATCCATATCAAATGTTCGCCATCAAGAATCAAATGAAAAATCCTAACACGAAATGGTGTAATTCACCTCGAACTTGTGTGCTCAAACTTGGATCAAATTAATTATGCGAATAAAACAACGTACGTACAACTTATGTATCTATTCCAACTTGTTAAATAAATAGTTTTATAAAGATGTTACTAAGTTAAAACATTTAAAACCAAAATTTTCTCAAACATTTGAAGACTAATTTTTATCCAAAACATTTCAAAACTAAATTTCATATTCGTATAATTCAAAATAGTCTTATTTATTTACTTAACAAAACAATTTCAACTTATAAAAAAACCATATTATTTCATACTTGAAACATACAAACTAAACTTATATTCTTTATCAAATACCTTATAACTTTCAAAAGATTTAGCTTTGAAAAATTAACCTTGATTTGGAAGTGCTCGAATCTTAAAATAGTCGAAGAAGTCATATTTTCAATCCAAGAGTTGAAAATCAACACTAAATCAGTAAATCAATTTCAAAAGTTAGGTTTCAAAATCTGAAACTCGAGAACTGAACACCGGCTTACTTTAAATCTTTTCAAATATATATATATATATATATATATATATATATATATATATATATATATATATATATACGGATCTATCTTTCGAATATCAAACCATACTTCGAAATCTGAAATCAAAATTGGTTTCACGAAATCACTCGCATAGCAAAGCTACTAGAGTGGCCTCTCCCTCACTCAGAAACTCGAAAATCAATGTCGATGATGCATGCATTCATCATCGAAATTATTTTCCAGCGACATAAGTGAGTTCTGGACTTCAATTAACTTTGAAAAACTTCTTTGAAATTCCTTCGAAATCATTGAAATTCATTCGAATACATTTGAAACATTTCTTATTTGAAAAAAAAATATCTTTAAATCATATTATTATTATATATTTTCCAAAATCTTAAAACCGATTTCAAAATACCGGAATTCGATTGCTCGAAATTCAAATTCAAAACCCTTCAGTTATAAACCATTTTTGTATAAATCAAGTTCTTATAAAATTTTCGAAATTTCAAATTCTTTCAAAATTTCAAATTTTCATTTTGAAAGGTATATAGTCCTTATCGAAAACATTTCACTTTTATATATAAAAATATGGCCATCCTTAATAATTTCGATGTATGCACCATTTCAAAATACAACCCAACACAAATTTCCAAAGGACGATTCAAAGAAGGATTTCAAACAAACAAAGATTCAAAATTAGAGGGACTCTAATCAAATAGAATTATAGTTCGAAGATAAACTCAAACGAAGATGAGATAATTTAATTACCAAATAAAGGATAGATAAGCCTATATAAATCGCGGGCGAACTTAACCGGTCACCCGAGACTTTAGGAATATATTCAATACGGAAATCTAAGGCAAATCGACCTTCGATCGCCAGAGAATAGAATCCGGGTAGAGCGGGAGGTAGATAGCATCGACATCCGAGGATACAAAATCTTCAGTGAATCAATGCCAATTGTAAAGGAGTTTCACCCCTTTACAAATCATTCAAAGATTTACGGAATCATCGCTCTTTAGAGAGGTCATTCCAAAGTAGAGTTACGAATGCTCCAAAATTAAAAGGAAAAATGGGGAAAACAAGACTGGATTCCAGAACAAGTGGGAGTGTTCCAAAGTTCAAGAAATCCTAATCGATAAGAATCTTAACCAAGAGATTTCTAACAAGGTGGATACCGAAGAGATGAAATTTAGAAAATCTTGATTTCGAAATAAGAACATTTTTATACCAAAATAATCTTTGAAAATCCTTTAAAAATCATTTGGAAATCATTTTATACTTCGAAAATACGTCCTCTCACAAAGAAAGGATTCTGAGATTGATTTCACTCATTCTAGGGTATTTCTACCCCATCTCTAATGAGTTTTTGCTCCGCAGGCTAAGGTTTGCCTAAACCCAAAGCTCTGATACCAACTGTAACAACCCGATATTTTCAGTCATTCGCATCCGCACATGTCGGACTTGAATCGCACAAAAATACCGCGTTGTAAATAAATTTGGAGCAAATGAAATACAATCACACAATCACAGACACAGAAATATCAGAATAACTCGCAGCGGAAATAAAAATACCATAGTAGTTCATGAAGCTACTATAACAAACTCTCAAAACATAATACATAATATTAGTCTGAAACATATACAATAGAAATCTCAAATACATAGAAGTTTATAAATACCAGAGCTGAAATGGAACAACAGAAACTGAAAGGAAATAGATAACTAGACAAGCAGAATCTCCAGCGATTCCTAGCTCCAGAAAAGAAATCCAAAGCTAAGCTGTAACTACTCAGGCTGACCCGAGCGTAAAGTAAAACACAAAACACTCGAGTCAAGACAATATATACTTATATAATGTAAACCAACTCAAGTGAACAGTAGTAGAAATGCACAATAACTTAAAGGATGCTTGGGATCGCCCATCCTTTAAGAATCAGTTAAGCTATAAATTAATTACATCCCGTGGTTAAAATTTCAAAATGGTATTTTATACTTCAAAATCAAATATAATTTCAAAATTCAATATCATTCAAAATATCATATCTTCCAAACTACATTCATTTTTATTTAATTTGAATAGCATTACAAAACACATTTCAAAATAGTTTATATTTCAAAACAAATTACTTCATTTTAAATCATAAAAATGAAGTTATTATATTTAATAATTAAATTATTAAATTTACAAAATTTTAGTCTTTTCAAAATTCATTTATTAACTTAATTTATTAAAACGAATGAAAATTTAACTTTCGCAGCATTTAGAAATTGCTACGGAAAGTTACATTCAAAACAGTTTAATTTAACAAAAGATAGCATTTAAAAATGCTGTAATAGGGTTACATTAGTTTCAAATAAAACCTAGTTAAATTCAACAATTATAGCATTTACAAACTGCTATAATAGCCTTTAATTAAACTTAGCCATTTGGTTCATTATTATCAACTACATCATTTACAAATGCTGTATTATCATTTACATTAGAATTAATAGCATTTCAAAAATGCAGTTAATTAACTTCAAGTATTCAATATAATTTCACAAACAATTATATTTTTATTTAAATCATTTTTAGCTTATAAAATCATATAATTTTACTTTTAAAACAGTCATTCAAATACCCTTATATTCATGATTTTATAAAGTTAAATCTCCATTCAAAAATCAAAATTTAATAATAATTCACTTATTAAATTCCAACATTAAATTTTAAATTCATTATATTAAATTTAACTTAACATTTAAGTTTAAAATTTTCAAATATAACTTAATTTCATTTTTTATTTACTTAACTTAAAATTCACCTTTAAGCCAAATTCACAAATTTCCAATTTTAGTTATATTTCCAAATTTCAACCTAAATATTCATTCATTTCACATTTTACTTTATTCAAAAATCATTAATGTATTATAAAATCATTTTAAATTCATTTAATTCAAAATATCATAAATTTATCATATTTTCATATTTAATTTAAATTCCATTTATCATTAAATTCTAGTTTCCAAAATAACTTACATTTCAGATTTTCTAACTTTACCATTTATTTATTTCACTTATAAATTTTCAGAAAATCAATAATGCTTTACAAAAATCATTTTTAATCAAATTTAAATCAAAATATTATAATATTTACATTTCTAAAATAATTTAAAATTTTTAGAAAAACATATTTTAACAACGGGTCTGTATTTCATTTTCTAGCCTAGATGAAGTGATACGGGTAATATATCATTTCAACCCGTAATTTACAAAGAAAACCGGGTTTGATCATTTCAAAACCGCAATCCCAAGTAAAAGAAAATAATTGAAAATCATTCAGGCCTATCATTTCAGCCCATAACGATTTTCTCCTATTCTAAATTCCGTTCGGGTATGTATCATTTCAACCCATAGTGATTCTAGTCTACAGGGAACTTGCAGTGTGATAAACTGATGAAAATAACAGAATAGCATGAAATAACAGTAACATATGGTATAACAAGTGTAAATATAGGTATGAACTTCATATGAATGTAATATAGCAGTTATAACAGGATGATATGCATTTACAGATTCAGGTGATGTCAGTTTATCACTACATAAGTACATATTAGTCTGGTGAGATTTACTCACTGTTTTGAGCAGATGACACAACGACGAATTGCACAACGGGATCTACACAAGCACAAAAGCACGATACAGATACAAATGGAGGAGCCAAGGATTAATTCCCTTGAATACAAATCAAACAAACAATATAACAATTATAAGGTTTCAGACCAAAAATACGATAAACGATTCTAGAAATTAAGGAACAACAATTAATCAAACTCTTGGACTTGCTTCCACCATCACTATGCTCAGCCTATAGGGTGATAAGGTACTGCCATGGGGTGTATTTGGTCAGGTATGGGTCATATATGGTCGGCCTAGCAAGGGTAGTGAAGGTATGGAAGTTGCTATGTATGAAAATACAAGTACAAGGCAAACAAGTGGATTTTTGTGCAATTTCAAGCATCGGGCAAGGCTACAAATGGCATGGCCAGACCTGCTGGAGGCTAGGAGATGGTGTGGCAGTGGTTTTGGTTCAGGTATGAGCTGGAGAAGGTGGTGCAAAGGGCGGCTAAGGGTCTGGTGAAGTGGTGGAAGTTACAAGGTGTGAATACAAAGGGTTTAAGGCAAATAAGTGGCTTTTGTGCAACCATGACTCAACCAAAGGACCATTGGGCTCGGCCCCTACAAGGTAAAGGTCAGGTGGGGTCTGGAGTGTCGGCCAAAGGTGGTGGAGGGACTGATGGCAGCGGCCAAGGAGGTGGTTTAGGTGAAAAATGAAGGGTATGTGCATAAATGGTTCGGCTAGGCTGAACAAGTGGAGTGTTTGCATAAACTTTGGTGGATCTAGTCATAGATGACCATGGCATGGCTTGGTCAGTGGGCTGGAGGAGATGGTGACCTGATGTGGTGATGGTGGAGGCGGCTATGGTGGTGGAGGAGCAAGGCCGAACCTATGATGAAGAAGAACAAATGCAAAAACCATGAATTCAAGCATAACCAAATGGAAAAAGGAAATAAAGTTTACCAAACTTTCTTCAAAAGCTATGGCCGAATTTTTTTAAGGAAATGAGAGAAAAAATAAAGTACGTGAATGAGAAATGAGGGTGGCAGCTGAAAGAATGAAGAGATATGGCCATTTGAGTGAAAAGAAACGTTAAAATGTGAAAAGGTGGGAAAATCAAAAGCCATAGGAAACAAAATGTCACAAACCCTTTCAATTTACCTTTTATTATTTATATAGATTTATGTAGCTGAAATAATAATAATACCAGATAATATTTCAAAATTTTCAACCAATATACAAATATATATATAATATTTATCAATTATGTAAAGTAAAATTAAGGAAAATAGTTAAAACAGTGAACTAGACTAGCAAAATTTGAAGTTAAATGAAATAATTTTTTAGAAAATTCATATAAGCTTGTAAAGTATTTTTAAACATAAATAATAACATAAAATACAAATATATTCACAAAATAAATATTTAAAATTTAATTTAAATATAAAACTATAATGTAGAAAATAGCAGAAAATGGGAAAACAGCACTTAAAAATAGGAAATCAACACGGTAATTTTTCGAAAAATTCTATTATTATTTTAAAAATATTTAGAGATGAATTTTCACAAATAAAACAAATTTAAAATAAAATAAAGAAATTTAAAAATGAAGAAAATGGCAGAAAATTTGAAAACAGCCTTTAAAAATAGGAAATAAATACAGTAAATTTTGGAAAAATTATATTATCATTTTAAAAATGTTTAGAAATGATATCACACAAATAAAAAAAAAATTTAAAATAATTTCAAAATGAAATAAAGTCAAATTTAAATATATTGTCAAAATCTAGGGTTGTTACAAGCATCAACCGACTGCAATTGCACGCAAGTTGAGTACTGCTTTCTTGGAAAAAGAACTTATTTAGAATAGATAAATAACTATTGGAGATATATAGGTATTCCACCATTGTGAAAAATCAATAAATATTTCTGCATGAACAAGATTGAAACCAATGACCGCAAAATAAATCATACATGTTTATGCTAGCAATATACTTAAGTCGTAAGCTTGTTCGGGGTCAATGATATATCAATTTAACTTTTTTAACAGAACTAACAACATTGTATTCGAAATAACAATTAAACATAAACAATTGCATACAACCAAAAGTAATCATAATCAGATTATATCCAATTCAACATATGCAATAATCCAAATATTCAACTCAAAGTATTCATAGAACAACCAAGTATTCGTACAACAACCAATCAAATACATTGGACTAAAACAATCAACTCAATTATTCAACTCAAAGTATTCATAGAACAACCAATCAAATGCATTGCACTAAAACAATCAACTCAATTATTCAAAGAACACCCCCTTCTATTATGTCCTAGTTTTTTACACTTTCCACGTTTGTTTTGTTTAGCATGAAAATCAGCCCCTTCAATCCTATTCATCCTAGGCCTACCAGCTCCACGAACAGGCTTAGGAGGAAGAACAATAGATAATTCTTCAGCTTCAATTGCTTCCTTATCAAAAGTTGGAATAGGATTGATCAAATGTGAATACGAATCTCGATAATACTCGATAGTAAAGTAATTCTCAATATATTCATAAACAGAATTTGTGGTTAAAGAAATACACTTCAAAGCATGCGCACAAGGAAAACACGTCACTTTCCATTGATTGCAATTGCAAATGCGATTTTTAAGATTAACCTTTTGAGATGTTGGAGAATGAACTTCAAAAATATACCTACAAAATGTAAAATTAAAAACATTTAAAATATATAACCAGATTGCATTTCCAAAAAAGGATTATTAGCACTACATATATTCTCTCGAATCTATCTAATTAATAAGACCCAATTCATATTCATATTCTTAAAGAACACATAATCTATGCTGTAAGGGAAGAAAGAAAACATAATGTATGTTTGCATTTATCATAAACACCAACAAAATGAAATCATAAACACCAAAAATCATAAACACCTTTCAGTTAGACCAAAAATCATAAACACCAACAAAATGAAATCATAAAACAGGCTACATAGCAAGTTGAAAAAAGATAAATGCATTTATCATTTTTCAGAAACTGTGAAAATCATGTAAAAAAATAGAAATACATACCTAGATGATTTACAAACACTCCACCCAAATCCTTCTTCCTTCAATTTCAACAAACGAGCTTCCATTTTTGGACATAGCACACTAGTCCACTTTGATGCCTCTTCTCTACGATTAGACATTTGCATCATCAGTTTTACCCTAATTCCATCAAGAAAAGTAGTAACAGGCAAACTTCTTTCATCCAAAATCCAAGAATTAAAACTCTCAGCTACATTGGACTTATTTTCACCATATCGCTTCCTCGGAAAAAACAAATCGGCCCAATGATCATATGGTTTATCATTCAAGTACTCTATAGCTTTGGCACCTCCAATTTCTTTGTACTTGGACATGGCTTTTTCAAACTCATGATGGTTAGAAGCTTAGCACAACGCTCAAGTAAATGAGCTACCCAAACACCCCTTCCACTTTTCACAATGCAAGCAATATTATTTTGCATATGATGCAAACAATAAGAATGATGACTATTTGGAAATTTTTTTGGAATACTTAACAATAAACCCCAGTGTCCATCACTTAAAAAAGTTAATATTCTATTACAACTGGGAGCATTCTTTAGGTGTTTTAAAAACCAACTCCAACACTCTTCATTTTCTTTGGGAACAAGAGCCATTGCTAATAGGAAAAACCTGGAAAAAATAATAATTCAATGTTTACGTATTTCATTTGAAACAATAAAATGCATTATATTTGAAACAATATTATCTAATAGTAGACAATCACATAAACATTATACCCTCGACCCAAATAAAAAAGGAAAAATCAATTTCCTAGAGGCAATTCATCCTTTTTTCTTAAAAAAAATTTGCTACTTGAATGTGTAGTCCACGTAGAATAGGTAGAAATTGCAAAGATATGGTACATAATTCATACATACAATATAAAGAATAATATTCAAACTTCTAAAACATATATGCTTTTATCTTTTCTACATGCTGTTTAAATCATTTGTATATCTTATGTAAGAACTTCAAATAAAGAGAAAAATGATAAATATGTTTAATAC
The DNA here is from genome assembly GCA_030765085.1 of Allium cepa. Taxonomy (NCBI): domain Eukaryota; kingdom Viridiplantae; phylum Streptophyta; class Magnoliopsida; order Asparagales; family Amaryllidaceae; genus Allium; species Allium cepa. The sequence continues at coordinate 180,616,919 of CM060946.1, forward strand.
GTAGTAGTATCTATGATATATAACTATGGCTTAATATGTTATTTAATTCTTTATCTTAAAAGATAAATGCATTTATCTTTTTAAACTCCTGTACACACTAACATTTTGTACATCAAATTAAAAAACATTAAATCTTTTACAGTATTTGTTTTGGATCAAATTTACAATACGAAGGAGCATGGTTGTACATTGAACAATTGTACCTACTTTGTAACTAGGGCAACTAGATTGAAGATGTTAGAGATAAAAACATATATGCATTTATTATTTGAAATATAAAAAATTCTGGTAAATCAAGAATAAGCAGTAGGTATCATGACATTTGGTGGATAAACTGAAAAAATAAAACATTTACATTATGCATCTATCAAAAAAAATTATGAGTTTGAATTCATTTCTGCAATAATTTCACATGCTAATCCCTAACGCAGAAGAAGCTATAATGAATTGAACAGGATATTACTACATTTGAAACAACCAAATGCACTATATTTGAAACAGTACTATAAAATAGTAGATTAATCACTTGAACAAAATGCATTATGTACACAACAAAATTCACTATAACAATAACTTAAAGAAACAGTACTATGTTACATAAATTTATAACAAGGAACTAATACAAACAGTACAAAGTAAATACAACAACAAAAAAAGAAAGATTAAAATCAGTACCTTGATTCCCATTTTTTGCAGTGGCAGCCATCAAAATACCACTTCGCCTTTCAAAAAGGTAGCATCTAAAAACACCATAGGACGACAATAGTTAAATCCAAATATATATGCCTCATAACATACAAAAACTCTCTCGAATTGGTTTGTATCAGAATCCACATCCATACTTGAATAACTATTCAAGTTATATCTTTCCAATGCCTTCAAATACCAAACTAATTCATTGTAAGATTTCATTTCATCACCTTAAATATCATTCATAGCCAATTTCTTACCCTTATAAGAAAAGTAATAGCTTAGCTCCACATCATAGTCTCTTCTAAAACTTTTAATGATATCTTTGGTTTTTCTTCTTGGCTCATCACGAATTTGATTGATGATTAAACTTTTCACAAGATCACTATTAATAGTTGGACTACCAAGTGAACGAAATCCACCACCACAAGTATGAATCAGGTAAATGTTTTTAACAAACAGTTGGTCCAATTACTTCAGTTTGCAAGAAGCATGAATCCTAAAAGGACAACTAGCTACAGCACATCGAACTGACAATCGCTCTTTACAATTCTTAATATATTGTACTTTAAACCCATTCTTTAAACAGTAAGCACTCACTGTTCTATGGAATCCAATAGCAGAATCAAACTGTTGACCAACGCCAGTAAAAAATTCCATATTTGAATTCTTCTTCAACAACTCATGTAAATCCTTTTGTTGAGTAAAACCAGAATCTAAATCATCATCATAACCTAACATATTATTACTTGACTCACCACTAACAAATGAACCAAACTTGCTACTTTCACTAACAAAACTATCCATTGAATCATTCTTCAACCGTAGAAAAAAAAATCAAAAATTCTTCCTTTTTAAACCAAGACAAACACAATACAGCTTGAAGATCACTATCCGTTTCAACAAAGGTAGTCTTTGATTCTCGAATAAAAAAAATATCAAAGCATAATGGAGCAAAATTATTCCAGTCCTCCCAAATCCTATTCCTAACAGAAGAAACAGAAGCATCCAATCCAAAACGAGCACTAAAACAATTGTTAATGAAATCAAACACAACTATAACAGATGAATCACACCTGCAAAAAAAAATGAAAACAAAAATATAACTATGTGAAAATGATCTTAATTAAAAACTAATAACATAAAATACTACGTAACAAATCATTTTCTATCCCACTTTTCGAAAAAAGATAAAATAATTTATCTTTTACAGATCACAAATCACCAAGAACTAAAGAACAAACAACATCCACTAATATTATTTCAGATCCAATTTCATACCCAAATTGAGTACAAACAAATTTAACTGCCAAAAATAACATAAAAAAGATAAAACAATCTAAAGTGAATGATCCAACCAGGCTAAATACACAGTGCTTGTGTTATCAGAATAAAAGAACGCCATTCAGAAGCCATTATTCCAAATACATCAAACAAAACCTTCCTCCAATAGATGAAAAACGCCTCCGCTGAAAAGAAATATACAATAACATCATAAACATCATAAAACATCGAGTTGAGAATGAAAAACAACAAATAAAATCGAGACTCACCAAGTAAAGAAAATCGCCTCGATTTCAGAAGATACGTAGTTGTTTGCGAAGATGAAGACGCATGACCGCTTCGATTGCACAAGAAACGACCGCTTTAATTGAACAAGAAATGACCGCCTAATTTCCACGATCGGTAGATTTCAGAAGATATGTAGTTTTTTGAGAAGATGAAGATGCACAACAGCTTCGATTGCACAAGAAAGCTTTGATTGAGCAAGAAACGACCGCCTAATTTCCACGTTCGGTAGATTTCAGAAGATACGTGTGGATTTCAGAAGACACATAGTTATTTGAGAATATGAAGATGCACGACCGCTTCGATTGCACAATAAAGCTTTGATTGAACAAGAAACGACCGCCTAATTTCCACGATCGATAGATTTCAGAGGATACATAGTTGTTTGAGAAGATGAAGACGCATGCCACACATATTTGTCCTGGAAAATAATAATTTCAAACCGCGTCCTAGAAAAAAATTAGGCCATATAATTAGGCCCTTCACACCAATTTCCACTTAATTAAATCAATTTTAATTAAATTAAATATTATTTTTAAACCTATATATAAAATAACATTTATATATAATATTTTAAGAATCAATATTTATTAAAACCATATATTTCTTTCCAAAAACCATATAAATTATTTTCAAAATATTTATATATAGACCAACAGTGTCTGTATATAATTTTCTATCCGATGGTCAAGTGATATGGATATTTATCATTTCAATCCGTAATTTAAATATCTACGGGTATATATCATTTCAACCCGCAATCCCAAATTCAATTTAATGAAAATCGCTTGGGTTTATCATTTCAACCCATAATGATTTTATACTATTCTACAGATCATTCGGGTGTGTATCATTTCAACCCATAAGGAATTCTATACTAATAGGGAACTTGCAGAGTGATAACAGATGTGATAATAATATAACAGATATATATCACCAATATAAATAACAGATAATGGTGTCAGATGTCACAGGTGAATAGATACAGATAATAGCATATATATAGCAATGTCAATAACCAACAGTGGCATATTTAAATTGTCGTTTCAATTGAAATCAAATTTAATAAATACAAGAACGTTAATCATGAGTGTTTGCTCACCTTCCAAGGCTAGATGGATTTGACAAAGGAATGAGCTATGAATTCCAAATCAAATCAAGATTGGCACGGATTCGATGGAAAAGCTGATAGATAAGGGATTGACGAAATCAAATTAGAACCAATCGATGATGACAAGTGGTATAAGTGAACTTATATACATATATAATCATATATAATTATTTATGAAAATCATATTCTCAATTCAGACACTTTTAAATTTAAATATATATAGGTATTTCAAAACCATTGCTTAAGTAATAACACATAAATAAAACAAACATATCTTCATAATAAAATTTGAAGTATATATATACGCTTATAAGGATGCAGAATACTTACATATTTCTAAATCAACATATATATATATACATAAACAAGTTACTATAAATTCACAACTATAAACTTATACTCTACCATGTATACTTCCATGTCTGACATATACTTTATATATTTCTAACGGCAAATGAAATCATACATATAATATAGTACTTTTAGCACATTACGCAGGTATAGTTTTCAAAGTATCGATACTTAATAAAAATATATATTATAACATATATAAATCAGTGTATTCCTGCTTTATTGTATAATATATAACTGACATTCACTTTATATATATCTAACATATATATGTATATTGATATTAAGTATGCTTACGTATTCTAATAATATATATATATATATATATATATATATATATATATATATATACTGTACCATATATAAGCTAGTATACACAGTACCATATATAAGCTAGTATTCACATAATATAGAAACTACAGTCTCAAATTTTTAAGCACAATTTGAAATTTATAACTTCATATACTTATGAATTAATGTATTTATAACAGTTACACATATATAAACTAATATACTAATGTATAATATATAATACCTTATATAAACATGCAGCTGAGGGAAGAAAGGGGAGAAGAGGTGGCTGAGCAGAAAGTGACGCGCGAGGCTGTGCACTAAGGTGTTGAGCGCATGGTGGTCTCGGCAAGGAGATGTACGGCCCGGGGAATTGGCTACTACTGTTCGGCAAGGGGAGGCATAGCACGGTGAGGGTTCGAAGTGTTGAGGTTGCAAGCTTCTTGGCCAGAGGGACGAAAGCGGCTAGGTTGGAGGGCACATTGGCCATTCGGCACAACAAGGGAGGAGGCAGAGATAGGTGCCTCGATGATGGAGGTTGAGGCCAATGGCTGATGATGTGGACTTGGTTAGGCTCGGTTTCAGTGAGGCCGGTGGTCCTCAAGCGAAAATGAATGAGGAAGTTGCGGAGGGAAGGAGCAAAAAAATTCGGGGTTAGGTGTTTGCAGAGATGATGGGTTTTGTTTTATGTGAATGAAAATGAACAGGTTAAAGCAACGAATTTTTTTTTACTTAAATATATACTGCCAGAAAAGTTATAATGCGGTACTGATCCGACGTATAGTTTTATTATTTCCGTTACGTACCAGACCTCAAAATACAGAAATAAATATACCATGAAGATCAGAGCGATAAGGCGAATAGAACGACACACAGATATCAATGATAGGATCATCAGATTTAAAGTCAATAATCGATACCGAAAATGCTGCTAATTTGCCATAAATAAGATAAACGGAGCAATAACAGTCAAAATTCAGAGAAATGAAATATGACGTCTCACTCAGAAGATGATTTACAAATTTATTATGTAAAAATATTCAGGTTTGGAAAACATTTTATTATTATCAAATGTTAACTGATTTGAATTGAAATAAAATTACACAATAAATAAACTTCCATATTATCTAATGAAAATTTACCATTTTCTAAGTTTAAACAGGCGTATTCCAAATATGAAATTTTTATTTTAAAATTCAACTATTTAAAATTTCCCAAAAATTTCAGTAAATTAAATAAATAAAACCATTAAAATTTACGGCCCGTTACACTCTCCCCCACTCAAAACTTTTCTTCCCTGAAAAGGAACGAGGTAGGAGAATAGAAACAACCAGAAGAAAATGGATTTGAAAAAACAAAATAAACAATTATTTTCAAACCATATAGATTTCTGTTTAAATTAATTAATATTTAATAATTTGGTTAAACCTATTTTATTATATCCATAAATAGTCATTCGATTCAAATTTGTTCATTTAAACTGTCAATTTAGATCATAAAAATATCATTTAGTTTTAAATTGATTTCCATTCACTTATTTATATAAAGATCAGTCACTTACATAAAACACTAATAATTTACTATTAAACCATGTAGTATATAAATAAATAATATTTTAATCATTATAAATTATTTAGAATAAAGAAAAAAATGGTCAAATATCCTTTATATAACACTTTATCCAAATACTTTTATAACTCGATGTCTTAACAGGTTTATCCTTATTCTTGCAGACTCTGGTCATGCGTTGATCAGGCGCAAATTTAGAATTCTCTAAGTACTTAGTAGATCTATTTCAACACCCAGTGAAAAATACTCAAAAAACCTTCAAAACTGATATGGAAAGTATAATCCAAACAAATAAACCGAACCGAATCGAATCGAATCATGGATCGCAGATACACATTGGTTATGCCTGGGTCGTCCAAGAAACATCCGTACTTTTTAAGCAATCACTACCTTGCGAATTTCGCCATGATAACCAAAAACCCTTAGACTGCAGATACACAATGGTTACGCCTAAATCCCTCAAGAAACATTTATACCCTTTAAGAAATCTCTGCCTTGCGGATTATGCTAATAAAACGACCATAGATCGCAGATACACAATGGTTACGCCTGGATCACTGAGAAAAGATCTGTATCCGTAAGCCGTCATGGCCCTACGAATTACACTATGCAGTCGAGTTCGTAAGACCATGGGTAACGCCATGGAATTCGTAGGACATTCGAGTATCATCTCCGAAAAACCCAAATCAGAGAGAATAATATCGATAGAATGAATCCAAAATACGACCACAAAGAGGATATCAAGCAGAAGGCACTTTCCATATCTTTACTTCGGAAATATGTATCATATAGTACCCTTTTAAATCAATTTCAAATATCATACTTATATAAAGTCAATCATATATAAGATTTCATTTTCAAATCGAATACTTTCCAAAATCAATAGTATATCAAATCACACTTATATAGAATTTGATCATATAAGATTTCGCTTTTCAAATTGAGTACCTTTCCAAATAAATAGTTTTCGAATCAACTTCATACTTATACAAATCAATTTTATATAACGTCGATAACTCCCAAATCAAGTATTTAGTAAAATAAGGTTCTCAATTTCAATTTGTTTCAATATCAGTTCAGTTTCAAAATCATATACGATTTCACCAAATTATTTCTTCCAAATTAAATATCCTTAGTTTCAAAGTTTTCAAAATAATAGGTTTAGAAAATAATCCTAGTTTCCAAATCAACATAATTTGGGTCAAACAAATTCATTTCCAAAATCATCATATAAACAATGGGTTTTAAATCCAATCTATTTTCGAAACCAAATATTTTTCTCAAAGTCAATTATACCCAAATGATTACCAAGTTTATAACCATCCCTTTAAAACCTTTAAACTATTTATTTTTATTTGAAAGATCCAATTTACCTTTAGAAAATTATTATTCTGTATATATATATATATATATATATATATATATATAGTTTAATAAAAGATGTTACTGAGTTAAAACATTTAAAACTAAATTTTATTCAAAAAATTTCAAAACTAAATTTCATATTAGTATAATTCAAAATAGTATTATACATTTACTTAACAAAATGGTTTCAAACTTGTTTAAATCATATTGCTTCATACTTAAACATGCAAAACTAAACGTATATACTTTATCAAATAATTTATACCTTTTGAAATTACTTAGCTTTGAAAATTAAACCTCGATTTGGAAGTGTTCAAACGTTCAAAATAGTTGGAGAAATCAAATTTCCAATCCAAGAGTTGGAAATCAGCAACCAATTAGTAAATCACTTTCAATAGATAGGGTTGTACCAAATCAAATCTGAAACTCGAGGACTGAACACCGGGTTTACTTCAAATCGTTTCAAATATATATAAATATATCTTTCAAATATCAAATCATACTTCGGAATTTGAAATCAAAATTGGATTCACAAAATCAATCGCATAGCAAAGCTACTAAAGTGGCCTCTTCCCCACCTAAAACTCGAAAATCAATGTCGATGATGCGTGCACTCATCACCGTAATTATTCTCCAATGGCATAAATGAGTTATGGACTTCTATTTTCTTGAAAACTTCTTTGAAATTTCTTCGAAATCATAGGAACTCATTTGAAGTCATTAGAAACATTTCTTGTTCAGAAAATACTTTCAAATCGTATTATTATATATTTTCAAAATCTTAAAACCAATTTCAAAATACCGAAATTCAATTTCTCAAATTTCAAATTGAAAACCCTTCAGCTATAAATCATTTTTATACAAATAAATTTCTTATAAAATTTTCAAATTTTCAAATCCTTTCGAAACTTCAAATTCTCGCTTTTAAAAGGTATATAATCCTTATCAAAAACATTTTCACTTTTATATATAGAATATAATCATACTTATCAAAATAATAATTTCGATATATAAAACAAATTTTGAAATACAAACAAACACGATTTTTCAAAGGCTGAATCAAGAATGGATTTCAAAACAAAGATACAGATTCAAATTAGAGGAACTCTAATCAAATAGAATTCTAATTCGAAGATAGTCTCGAATGAAGATGAGATAATTAAATTACAAAATAGAGGATGGATATACTTATATAAATCGCTGGCGACCTTAACCGGGTCAATCGTGACTTCAAGAATTTGATCGATGTGGAATTCTAAAGCAAATCGACATTCAATCGCCAGAGATGGAATTCGGCATAGCAAGAGATAGCAGCATCTTAAACGAGGGTATAAAAATCTCCGGTGAATCAATGCCAATTGTAAAGGAGTTTTGTAATGATCCCGGTTTTGAGTCAAATTTAATTTGATAATTAACATAAAAGTTTGAATTAATTTGATATTTTCCAAATTTAATAAGATATCTATTGTTTATTTATTTATATATATGTGTAAAATTGATTTTTAATTAAATTAGAAATTAGAAATTTAAGTATAAATATCTAGGAATATAAATTGAATTTGAATACTCTATATTTTAAGATGAATAAAATTTGTTTTCTAATATATATGTATATGTGTGTGTGTCTATATATATGGATTTAGAAGTTTTATTTTGAATTCAATATAATAGTTTTCTATTTTTTAAGAATGTATATATATATATATATATTTGATTTTAACAAATGTTAATACGAATTTAGAAACATATAAATATAAATACATGTATTATACATGTGTAAATATTATAGGAAAAAAGATTATTACATGTGTAAACCATATAATGTGAGATTAAACAAGTGTAAACATTTAATGATATAATCTAACATTTGCAAACATTTTAACAAGCATTATTCCAAGTGGCATTTTTATTTTTTCTTTTAAAATTTAATTTTAAAATATAGTATTAGCAAGGAAGAAACCAGGATCAATTTTCTCTCCATTTCTCAATCTTCTTCTTTCATTCTTCTTCAAAACTGAGAATTAAAAATAAAAAATAAAAAGATGAATCAAAATAACAACAAACCTCAGTTTAAAGCTTCAAGCAATCCAAATAAGAATCAAAATCAAAGCACGTTAAAGATTCAAGATCAAACCAATATACTTCAGTTCAAGCTTCAAATTCATCTCAACAATTCAAAGCTCAGATAATAATTCAAATTCCAATTTTTCAAAATTTAATTCATTTGAATCGAAGCAGGCAATAAATCAGTTCAACAGGCAAGCTTTAGATAAACCAAATATCAATTACCAGATCACAACACTTCCAGTTTGAAAACAATTCGAGCCCTTTGTTCTTCTTTCCTAGGTAAGAAAATATACCACAACCTGTGTATATGCTTATTGATGCTTGTGTCAACACTTTAAGTATGCCTGCATGTATATATATACTTATATATATATATACACACATGAAAATGGCTGTGCATGTTGAAATGGATGAATATGCTTGTCTATGTTTGATGTAACAAACTTACCAATTCAAATAAGAATCAAAGTCACTTTCTCTAATTCCTTTCAAGCTATGATTATTAAAAGAAAAATGTTAGTAACAATGTAATTTTATTTTTTAAAATTCTTTCAAGTGGAATTATTCAGTAAAAATTTAGAAAATAAGTTTTTACTGTGAAATCTTTTAAGATCAAATAAAACGATCATTTTAATTTTATGATTTGATCACATAAGTAGAATCGCATTGCAATATGATGAATTTAGGTTTAGAAATCTTGATTTTCAAGCTTTTAAATTGATGAGTTTGATTGGTTGATCTGAAAATGAACTTTGTTCGATTTTCCGACGATTGGTGGTGGAGGGGAGCTGTGCTTGGGACTGGAGGAGGCTCGAGACTCGAGGGTCCTAGGAAAAATGCTAGGAGTATTTCTAGATGATCGTTGTAGCCGTACGCCGACGTTGTAGTGTTTTGCACCTGTTTTTATCGACGTTGTTTCAGGGGTTTTTGCGACGTTGAGGTTGAATCGGGTTTGATCGTGTAAGGAGGAATAATGTATTATCATGTGGAGAAGCTGTGGGCGTGGTGGTGCGAGCTTAGGTGGTCGGCATTGTCGTCGACGACGTGTTTTGGGTTGATTAGGTTCGAATGCTTGGTGATCGAGCTACTCGATTTCAATTCTCGGTCAAATTCGTCGATATGGGTGGCTGTTTGGGTTGTGGTGGTAGTTGATGGTGTGTCAGAGGCCATGGCGTTGCGCGAAAATGGTTCTGTTGATCGTAAACGTGCATATGTATTATCGGTATCAGTTTGGGTGAAGCTCGAGGAAGAAGGAAGGAGCTCGAAGTCGTGCTCGAGTAATTATGGTAATGGCTCTTAGGAAACCTCGGGTTAAATTCTGGGTTGATATGTATGTAGGTAACGTTTTTAAAATTTAAAATAAAATCAAGTTACAAAAAGAAAAGTGGGAGACTCGAAGGTTGTTCGGGGATTTTGAAATTTAGCTTGGGTGAAAACCCGTAGCGGTCTCGGGTTGCTATTGAAACAGTTTTGATTTTTTTTAAATAAAACAAGTTTTTCTAATTTAAAACGAATCAAGTTTTAAACACTTTTTTGCTCAAAAATAAATGTTTTACACTAGTTCAGGGATTAGTTAAAGCATTAAATAAATTATTTTTAATTTGATTAAGTTAAAGTGTTTTAAATCTTTATTTTAAAAGAAATCTTAAGTTTATTTAAATTAAATTTAAATGGTATATTTAAGTAGTTAAAAGATGATGGTTTTAATTAACTTAAAAAATTTAAGTTAATTCATACGTTAAAAATAAATTTAATTTTCAAGGTTATTTAAATGAGCTTTTAAAGATAAATGGTTTGTCTTAAATATTGTTTTGATTTTAAATTAACTTAAAGGGTTTAAGATAAATTATATGTTAATGATAATTGTTTTCAAAGGTTTATTAATAAGATTTCAATAACAATTAATTAATTAGAAGCTGATTAATTTATGTGATTAATTTAAAATTGATTAATGTAAGCAATTAAAGGGTGATTACTTAATGAGATTATTTAAAGGATATTCAATTAATTAAAGGTAATTAATTACTTAAAGATAATTACTTAATTAAAAGAAGTTAATTAATGATTAAAGTTGAATTAATTAAGTAATTAAAGGATAATTACTCGATGTAATTAATTTGCGATTTATTTATTTAAGTGATTAGGGATAATCACTTATTGTAATTAATTAAGGATAATTAATTAAATGGTAATTAATTAAGGGTTAATTAGTTAATGTAATTAGTTAAGGACAATTAATTAAAGAATAACTAAAAAATTAAAGGTTAATTATTTATTTATTAAGATTTATTAATTAATAATTAAAGGTTAATTAATTTATTATTAAAAGTTAATTAATAAATAATTAAAGAATAATTAATCAAAATGGTTTTTAATCAATTAATATTAATTAACCATGATTAGTGATTAACCTGGTTTAAATTATTCAGATGATTAATTGATCTTACTTATGTTCGGATTGTATTGAATTGTTTGATATCCCTGATGTGTGATACTCTGTGATATGAATTGTTTTTATTTTAAGTTGTGATGAATGTAATTTATTTATCTGTGATGAATTTATATTATTTATCTGTGAATCTGCGAATGAAGATAAGCGTTATAGGATTATACCACTTATCGATATTGCGGTGCTTGGATTTGTGATGATTGATGATATTGTATTTTTGTGTGTAAAACCTCTAGACTACACCACACACACAAATATGGATTTCATGGGAAATCGGTTAAGTCATAGATATTTTGAATGTAATATTATTTTATACAAAATGGTTTTAAAAGTTGAATCTTGAATCCAAAATGGTTTGGAAATGGAATTGGGTTGAATATGGAAAGCTTTTGGAAAGGAAGTTTTGAAAATAATATAGCTTGTTAAAGTTTGGAAATTTAAATAGTTTGATTAGATTTAAAGTTGAGTTCTATGTATATATGTTATAATTTTGGAAACTATGGATCGAAAAGGTTATACAAGTTATATAATGTGTATATATGGATTTAAAACCCTTTTTGAAATATATTAAAAGTATTATTTTGGGAATTTAACTTTTACCCAAGTTTATACTTTAAAAACATTTGTTTTCAAATGATAATAGCTTTTATATAAAGGAAAGAATTTCTAGTTTTGTTGAAAAGATTTCAAATTTGAAATGGAAATAGTTTTGATAAGATATGAATGAATCTTTGTGAAAGGTTGGTGAATCTTGTTTTCAAAAGGAAGAGGATCTTAAATGTGTATCTTTTGTATAAAAGATTTGAAATGGAAATAGTTTCGAAAAGCTATGAATAAATCTTTGTAGAAGATTTAGTGAACTTTGTTTTTAAATTGAGTGGATCTTAAAGGTGTATCTTTTATTTGAAAGATTAAAAGTGGGTAATTGTTTTTAACCATTCAAAAGGAAAGGTTTCGAAACAAGTGTTAAAAGTTATGACTTAACTAAGATCCCACTATGTGACGCACCACCTCTATACCTACGCTAGCCAAGGACACTACAGGGTAATGCTGTCAATTAGCACGGAGAATAAGGCTGGTTAGAAGCGACCATCTATAGCCTTGCTCTAACTATCTATTGATTACATCAACAATAGACATACCAAGCAGGTCAACATACCCAATGAATACTTAAAACAAAACCATAGGTGGTTGGAGGATCTATCAGAACAGAATATAACAGCTCAAATGTAATATATATCACGGAACAGTAAATCGTCATATACACATATATTGATACATAACAGAGTATACTAACTAATACATGTCAAGTGGTATAGCAAACCACAATATACAGACGGATCCAAAAGAATACATATATCAGAGTTACAATAAAAAGGACTACACAAAAGCTTTAACAAAAAGGAACAAGCTGAATAGTCCATGCGGAAGCAAAATAGGCGAAGTCCAAAAGCACCTAACCTGAAACATCTCGGTCTAACCCGAGTATAAAATACACGGGTCAGTCTAGCTGAACAAATCAGTTAGATAAACTGAACAACAATAACCTGCAAGGTCACAATATAACAAATATCTCTAAAAGAGATAACACAATCATCTAACAAAAAGATGAATCATATCATAACAAGCCTCATATCATCGGCAACTCAGAGAAACAAAGGATAGGAATATCCCAAAACAAGCCATAAAGGCAAACAACAAATACCAATGAAGGTAACACAAGTTCCACAAGGTAATCGCTATACTTCATGCGGCTTAAAAAGACCAACACCGAAGGGCGATACCAAGGGAATATACATATCAATGAAACATCATAAAATTTGCACGTGCTCAGTACTTTATAAAGAAGGATCCATGAGCCGAAGACTCTAAACCCAAATATCACTCGAGCGGCTCATAAAGACCTAACTCCGAAAGCGACATTATTAGGGCAACAAACCTGAAGGCACAAACCCGAAGGCAACATACCTGAAGGCAACAAACCTGAAGGTGCAAACCCGAAGGCAACACACTCGAAGGAAACAAACCGTAGTGGTGAAGGTCCGGAGGCCCAGTACTGGACACCACTAACTGGCGGAATGTGTCATAACTCTCAAAAAGGAATCCGAAAAGTGGTAACGTGAGTCCCATAATCACTCGTTCGCACTAAACGGTTTACTATCCGTTGGTCAACTTCACACTCAAAGCAGTACAAAGTTCACCTCATCTCATCGGTAAACCAGACACAAAGGTCAAAACAATCAACCAAATAGGTCGGGGACTAATCGGAAAGATAAACGCATGGATTCATGGTCCGTGTTTTACCTAACCATTTAATCTCCCTTCCACTCCGCTCGAAGTGTGAAATTGTGTGTGTGTTTTAAATAGAATTTTATAAATTAGAGAAGCAAGCTTTTAATACAATTTAAAAGATTATTTTATAAAACCCCGTGGATGAAGTCATAAAGGAATCATCAAAGTCAAATATGCATAAACAACCACTAAGAATCAACTTGAATCGATAAAATTTGGAAACCAATCAAAATGAGCAAAAATAGGCAAAACAGAAAAATAGGAGCATGTTGGTCAGCCGGCTACAGGGCTCGGTCGACTGGCCAGAAGCAGAAAATAAAAAAAAGCTCAGGATAGCAGGTCGGTCGACCGGCTATAGGGCTCGGTCGGTCGAACTGCAAGTTTCTGCTGTTCCTGCCCTTTTTCAATGAAGTGCAAATTCCTCCAAAACGCGACCGTTCGAGCAATGGACCTAAGAAGCCTTAGCCAATTGATACCCCAGCTCCATTAGCTCTTCGATTTGCCACCAAAAACATGTTCAAACATCAAAGTTAGGATCTTTAAAGAATTGAACCCAAACACTAAAAATTTGGATATTCACCAATTCAATCCAAACCAAAAGCAAGTGCATATGAACAAGGTGTTAGGAATTCATACCCAACATCAAAGATAGAAATAAACATAGATGTGAGATAAAAATCTCACCTTACATCAATAATCAAGAGAAGTAGATGTGAGTTCAAAACTCACCTTTTATCTCAAAACAAAGAAAATGAAGCACAAACACAAGAAGGAGATTAGCCACTCTTCACTTTAACTCTACAAGCTTCAATCTAAGAATAAAACACATATTTCCCAAATTAGGTTTAGTAAACTTTCTGAAATTGAAGAGGAGAAGAGTTGGAGGAGATGAAGAGGAGGCTTACCAATGGCTTTACTTTGATTTTGGAGCAAGATTTCAAGTTGCAAGAGGAAACTAGGGCTTGGAATATCCGATTCCAATTCTCTTCCCCCATTTTCAATTTTTAGCTTAAATTTTTATGAAATGAATAAGTGAATGAAGAGAGGGACTAAGTTAGGGTTAATTAGATAGTTAGTGGGCTGAACCCAACCCTAAACCCAACTAGAAAAAGTTTCAAAATTCAACTTACTCCAAACATATCATCTTATACTCAAAAAGATCGCAAACGTCATTTTGGAACCAATGGAGGTGGTATCGAGCCCCAATTTGGCCATTTGCAAAAAGTAACATTTCGGACCTAAATCCGACTAACGACACTATATTTAAATAAAACATTTAAATATAAAATCGTTAAATATGCGGGTTGTTACAGATCTCCCCTCCTTACAAAATTGCGTCCCCGCAATTCCTAGAGGCAACACTTGTAACAACTACCTATATACAACATTCAAAAGAAAAGGAATGAAAATAAGCTTAAGATGAAAAGATAAACTCACCGTTGCCAAGCAAGGATAGAAAGCCCGGATAAGATCGCTCGATATACTCTCTGGTTTTCCAAGTACAGTCATTGTGGTTAGCGGACCATTGAACCTTAACGAGCGGCACGTCCTTGTTTCGAAGGTGTCGCACCTCTGTGTCAAGTACGCGAATAGGTTGCTTTACAATAGATAAGTCTGGTGAGACCTCAAGCTCTTGCAAATCAGGAGAAGCGATAACAGAATCCGACTCCCGAAGACACTTCCAAAGTTGAGAGACGTGAAACACGTCATGAATGCCAGATAAATGAGCTGGAAGTGAAACTCTATAAGCTATAGGGCCAATACGTTCAGTAATAGAAAATGGTCCTATAAAGCGAGGAGCCATTTCCCAATCGTACTGAAGCGCATAACCCCTTTCAAAGGAGAAACATGAATAAAAACAAGATCACCAATCGAGAATTCGAGAGGCTTCCTACGGTTATCAGCATAGGATTTCTGGCGGCTCTGTGCCTCTTTCATTCTCAACCGAATAAGATCAATCTTCTCGGAAGAATCACGAACAAAATCTGGACAAAGAATAAGCTTCTCTCCAGATTCCAACCAACAAGAAGGTGATCGACATGGCCTTCCATATAAAGCTTCGAAAGGAGCCATACCGATACTAGATTGAAAACTATTATTGTAGGAGAACTCTACAAGAGGTAGGTGATCCTCCCAACTACCACCGAAAACAAAAATATAGATACAGAGAAGATCTTCCAAGATACGGTTCACCCGTTCAGTCTGTCCGTCAGACTGCGGATGATAAGCTGTACTAAAATTAAGCTTTGTTCCCAAAGTTTGCTGAAGACTCTTCCAAAAATGACTCATGAATAAAGGATCACGGTCACTCATAATAGAACTAGAAACACCGTGAAGTCTCGCGATTTCCTTGACATACAACTTAGCCAAAAGCGAAGCAGTCCTATTAGACTTAATAGAGATAAAATGAGCAGACTTAGTGAGGTGATCAACAATAACCCAAATGCTAGAATGGCCCAATCTCGAACGAGGTAGGTCGTCAATGAAATCCGTAGAAATCAGATCCCATTTCCACAATGGAATCTCTAGAGGTTGAAGAAGACCCAAAGGACGCTGATGTTCGGCCTTAAAACACTGACAAGTTATGCAATTACTCACATAACTCGCCACATCGCGCTTCATGCCTTCCCAATAATAAAGACGACGCATATTGTCATACATCTTACTACTACCAGGATGAATGGTATACTTAGAACGGTGACATTCATCAAGAATGTCATGCCTAAGTGTAAAATCAGAAGGCACAAAAAGACGGTTCTTCTTGCGAAGACACCCATGAGAATCAATGCTGAAATCCCACAACGCCTCATCACAGAATCCAGACTCACAAAGCTGAATAAGATGCAATAAATCAGGATCACGCCGCTGAGCATCGGCAATACGATCCAACAAAATGGGTCGACCTCCCAAACTAAATAATAGAATAGGAGAATCAGAAGATGAACCTCGATCACGAATTTCACAAAAAGATAGAGTCTCAGGGATATCCCATTCGGCAAGCATCATGGAAATAACAGTCGAATGTTTGCGACTAAGCGCATCTGCAACGCGATTACCCTTACCAGGGGTATACTGGATATCAAAGTCATAGGAAGCAAGAAACTCGAGCCAACGTTGTTGTCTCATATTGAGTTCCTTCTGAGTGAAAAAATACTTCAAAGATTTATGATCGGTATAGAGAATGAAGCGCTCGCCCAATAAATAGTGTCGCCAAATCTTCAAGGCAAAGACAATGGCGGCTAACTCAAGATCATGAGTGGCATAGCGAACTTCATTCGGACGCAGTTGCCTAGAAGCATAAGCAACTACCCGATCCTTCTGCATAAGAACAACACCGAGACCAAAACCACAAGCATCGGTGTAGACAACAAGATCATGATTCCCCTCGGGAACCACCAAAATAGGAGCATTAGTGAGAAATTCCTTCAATGTCTGAAAGGAAGCTTCACACTTGTCGGACCAAATAAAACGAATGCCTTTCCGAGTAAGGCTGGTGAGAGGAAGCACCACACGGGAAAAATCCTTAATGAACCGACGGTAATAACCCACCAATCCAAGGAAACTACGAATCTCATGAACATTCTCAGACCTCTTCCAATTCTGGATGGCTTCGATCTTTGAGGGATCGACAGAAATGCCATCGAAAGATACAACATGGCCTAAGAACTTAACCCTATTATCCCAAAAGTGGCATTTGGAGAATTTGGCTCTAAGCTGATGATGACAGAGAGTACTCAAGACAATTCTCAAGTGATTAGCATGCTCAGCTTCAGACTTAGAATAAATAAGGATATCATC
Source organism: Allium cepa (assembly GCA_030765085.1). NCBI lineage: Eukaryota > Viridiplantae > Streptophyta > Magnoliopsida > Asparagales > Amaryllidaceae > Allium > Allium cepa. Next base: position 180,634,471 of record CM060946.1, read on the forward strand.
AATGAAGACAAGGACGAACTTATCGAGATATTCCCGGAATACTCGATTCATAAGATCAACAAAGAAAGCAGGAGCCTTCGTCAAACCGAACGGCATAACGAGCCACTCAAAAGAACCATAACGAGTGCGGAAAGCGGTAAGAGGTATGCTATCCTCCGCGACTCGTAACTGATGAAAACCCGTGGCAAGGTCAAGCTGAGAAAAAACCTTAGTACCACTCAATAGATCGAACATATCATCGATCCTGGGCAATGGATACCTATTCCTGATGGTTAACTCGTTAAGCTTGCGATAATCAATGCAAAGCCTAAGAGTTCCATCAGACTTCTTCAAGAAGACGACCGTGGATCCCCACGGAGAAAAACTGGACTGAATCAACTGCTTGGACTCAAGCTCTAAAAGCTGCTTCTTGAGTTCCTCATTTTCCCTTGTAGATATCCTTGTAGGAGGACGACTAACTGGCTGCGCGCCTGGAATGAGATCAATGCGGAACTCAATTGCCCGCTTGGGTGGCAAACCCGAAACAGGCTCAAAAACATCAGAAAAGTCACGAGCAATAGGAATACGAGATATATCATCATCATCTCGCGAATCAAGAGAATATAAAGCCATTTCGGAATTATCCACATCCCAAGAACAAGAGATAACTGAGTGGGCGAATCCGGATGTCGAAGATATAAAATTCTCTCCGAACAAATAATCCTGGCATCATATCTCACTAGCCAGTCCATTCCCAAAATCATATCAAATCCCAGACAAGAAATAACGTGCAGATTCGCACGAAAAGAAAAGCCACATAAAACAATCTCAACATCATCACAAAGCAAACTAAGGGTCGCGGATTCCCCAATAGGATTCGCAACCCTCAATGAAGTAACCATACAAGAAACATCCAAAGATAAATTATCGACGAGCTTCTTCGATACGAAGGAATGTGAAGCACCCGTATCGGAAAGAACTCGAATACTATGATCATGAAATAAAATAGAACCTTCCAAAATAGATGGAGATATACCTTTGGGCTGAGAAGGACCTTCAGAAGCCTTAGCAGCATAAAGCCTGCTAAATTGGCACCAGCCGGAACAGTAGGGCAAGTGGAAACATGATGTCCTTCCTTCTTGCAATAACGGCAGAAGAGAGGCTTGGAACAAGCTCGAATCATATGATCAGGAGAACCACAATTGAAACACTTCCGAATGAAATGTGTTCCAGAAGACTGAGGCTAAGAACTAGAACTACCAGTCTTCTTCTTCTTAGAAGGAAAAGACCAGGACTTCTGAAATGGAAACTGCCTCTTGTTGGGGTTCTTGGAAACCTCAACATCAACATCACTATCACACTCCGTCTCGACGGTCTCGAGATGAAGTGCCGAATCAACCAACTCCTCAAAAGAAAGCTTAAGCTGGAGCAACAAAGACTTCTTAAGATACTTCTTAAGACCAGAAACAAACTTCAAATTCTTCTTATAAGAAGTGATAATGAATTCAAGACCATACTTAGATAAAGCCTCGAATGATGCAACATACTCAGAAACAGAAGATTTCCCTTGCTTCAACTCAAGGAAGCGACGGGTCAATAAAACTTTTTCAGATTCAGGAACGAATTTGAGTTCAAATCGCTCCCGAAATTGAGTCCAAGAAAGAGTGTACTCATCAATTTCGGCTACAAGAAGCTCATACCAATCAAGAGCACGCTCTTGCAATAAGATAGAAGTTACGAGAACTCTATCATGGTCAGATAGATCCATGCGAGAGAAAATACGCTCGCACGTGCGAAACCAAGCTTGAACTTCAAGAACAGACTCGGAGCCCTTAAACGGCTTTCCTCCAAGATGAGCAAAATCACTGCACAGACGTGCAAAAGCAGACTTGCGAGGAGGAGAAACTCGATGAGGAACAGGAGGCTGAGTACTCCTAAACAATTCCAAAAACTAATCGGCAGACATATAAACGCCATCCGGATGTGAGCCACTGGATTGCCCAGTATTCGAACGTCGTCCCCTGCCTCTTCCAGCCATACGCTGAAAGTTAGATAAGAACAAGATTATTCACAAGGTAGAAGGAATAGAGGTAAGATGATTCAAAGATTTGTATCACTTGTTACACTCTGATGTATCGTAACATGTACTTCTATTCTGTGTTTATCATATTTTGTTCCGAACCTGGCTCTGATACCAAGCTGTGATGCCCCACCTCTATACCCACACTAGCCAAGGACACTACAGGGTAATGCCGTCAACTAACACAGAGAATAAGGCTGGTTAGGAGCGACCATCTATAGCCTTGCTCTAACTATCTATTGAATACATCGACAATAGACATACCAAGCAGGTCGACATACCCAATGAATACTTAAAACAAAACCATAGGTGGTTGGAGGATCTATCAGAACAGAATAAAACAACTCAAATGTAATATACATCACAAAATAGTAAATCATCATATACACATATATTGATACATAACAGAGTATACTAACTAATACATGTCAAGTGGTATAGAAAACCACAATATACAGACGGATCCAAAAGAATACATATATAAGGTTTATAATAAAAAGGACTACACAAAAGCTTTAACAAAAAGGAACAAGCTGAATAGTCCATGCGGAAGAAAAATAGGCTAAGTCCAAAAGCATCTAACCTGAAACATCTCGGTCTGACCCGAGTATAAAATACACGGGTCAGTCTAGCTAAACAAATCAGTTAGATAAACTGAACAACAATAACCTGCAAGGTCACAATATAACAAATATCTCAAAAAGAGATAACACAATCATCTAACAAAAAGATGAATCATATCATAACAAGCCTCATATCATCGGCAACTCAGAGAAACAAAGGATAGGAATATCCCAAAACAAGCCATAAAGGCAAATAACAAATACCAATGAAGGTAACACAAGTTCCACAAGGTAATCTCTATACTTCGTGCGGCTCAAAAAGACCAACACCGAAGGGCAATACCAAGGGAATATACATATCAATGAAACATCATAAAATTTGCACGTGCTCAGTACTGTATAAACAAGGATCCATGAGCCGAAGACACCAAACCCAAATATCACTCGAGCGGCTCATAAAGACCTAACTCTGAAAGTGACATTATTAGGGCAACAAACCCGAAGGCACAAACCCGAACGCAACATACCCGAAGGCAACATACCCGAAGGCAACAAACCTGAAGGTGCAAACCCGAAGGCAACACACCCGAAGGCAACAAACCGTAGTGGTGAAGGTCCGGAGGCCCAGTACTGGACACCACTAACTGGCGGAGTGTGTCATAACTCTCAAAAAGGAATCCGAAAAGTGGTAACGTGAGTCCTATAACCACTCATTCGCACTAAACGGTTTACTATCCGTTAGTCAATTTCACACTCAAAGAAGTACAAAGTTCACCTCATCTCATCGGTAAGCCACACCCAAAGGTCAAAACAATCAACCGAATAGGTCGGGGACTAATCGGAAAGATAAACGCATGAATTCATGGTCCGTGTTTTACCTAACCATTTAATCTCCCTTCCACTCCGCTCGAAGTGCGAAATTGTGTATGCGTTTTAAATAGAATTTTATAAATTAGAGAAGCAAGCTTTTAATACAATTTAAAAGATTATTTTATAAAACCCCGTGGATGAAGTCATAAAGGAATCATCAAAGTCAAATATGCATAAACAACCACTAAGAACCAACTTGAATCGATAAAATTTGGAAACCAATCAAAATGAGCAAAAATAGGCAAAACAGAAAAATAGGAGCAGGTCGGTCAGCCGGCTACAGGGCACGGTCGACTGGCCAGAAGCAGAAAATAAAAAAAAGCTCGAGATAGCAGGTCGGTCGACTGGCTACAGGGCTCGGTCGACCGAACTGCAAGTTTCTGCAGTTCCTGCCCTTTTTCAATGAAGTGCAAATTCCTACAAAGCGTGACCGTTCGAGCAATGGACCTAAGGAGCCTTAGCCAATTGATACCCCAGCTCCATTAGCTCTCCGATTCGCCACCAAAAACATGTTCAAACATTAAAGTTAGGATCTTTAAAGAATTGAACCCAAACACTAAAAATTTGGATATTCACCAATTCAATCCGAACCAAAAGCAAGTGCATATGAACAAGGTGTTAGGAATTCATACCCAACATCAATGATAAAAATAAACATAGATGTGAGATAAAAATCTCATATTACATCAATAATCAAGAGAAGTAGATGTGAGTTCAAAACTCACCTTTTATCTCAAAACAAAGAAGAAGCGCAAACACAAGAAGGAGATTAGCCACTCTTCACTTTAACTCTACAAGCTTCATTCTAAGAATAAAACACATATTTCCCAAATTAGGTTTAGGAAACTTTCTGAAAATGAAGAGGAGAAGAGTTAGAGAAGATGAAGAGGAGGCTTACCAATGGCTTTACTTTGATTTTGTAACAAGATTTCAAGTTGCAAGAGGAAACTAGGGCTTGGAATATCTAATTCCCATTCTCTTCCCCCATTTTCAGTTTTTAGCTTAAGTTTTTATGAAATGAATAAGTGAATGAAGAGAGGGACTGAGTTAGGGTTAATTAGATAGTTAGTGTGCTGAACCCAACCCCAAACCCAACTAGAAAAGTTGCAAAATTCAACTTACTCCAAACATATCAAAGCTTATACTCAAAAAGATCGCAAATGTCATTTTGGAACCAATGGAGGTGGTATCGAGCCCCAATTTGGCCGTTTACAAAAAGTAACATTTCAGACCTAAATTCGACTAACGACACTATATTTAAATAAAACATTTAAATATAAAATCGTTAAATATGCGGGTTGTTACACACTATATCCATATGCTTTTTAAAATTAAGCGCTCATTATTCGGTTTAGCTGGGCGAGGACTTTATGCCATATAACCCATTCCGAATAGTGATACGTTGAAATGGATAGCATTTGAAGACCGGTGGTGAAGACCGGGTATTTTTGAGAACGATAGGATTACCTGTCAAATGTCTCTGCATCATGGCTCTGGTATAGAGATCTCCATATGTGATGGGGAGTCCAATCGGGATTGTGAATACCCAAATTTGCAAGGGCTTCTTTGGAAGTGCCTTCTGTTCCGTTCGAACCCGAAACAGACTTGTATGGTTGTATGTCTGACATTACACTTTGATATGTAAAGCTGATTTCTATCAAATACATTTCTGTTGGTGGCGGAGAAATTATTCTCTTAGCTTAACGCCCTTCTTTGAGACGTACGAGCTCAGAGGTTATGTAGTTGATGGTTATCAGTGATATACTCCCAATTTGGTAGTGTCGCATGCTAAGTGCTGCTGATCATTTGTTGATCGAAGCATGGCTTTTGTGAAAAACATAGCTTTATGGACGAGACTTCGTCGAACCTCACAACACGAAAATGGTCGAAACAGGAATAGTTGCAGCAAGGTTATGAGGGTCGCGCCCTTTAGAGTATGTCCATTTCCTTCTGGAAAATGGTGGTATCATGGTATGGAGCCCAGATATTTAACCTATGTGGTTGTTGCTATTTGTTGGTGAATTCCACGATAAAGGTCGGTAACGACCGGTGGATGGCATTACTTGTGTCAGTAGTTACCTAGTTATAGAGGTAATCTGGCATTGTGTTGGCAGAGATCCGGTTAGGTTCTCGGAGGCGTTCCTCTAGAGGCATACCCATTCGGTGTAGGAAGTTCCTTAGCCTGACTATTTGTTAGAAATCCAAAGAAATAATATGAGCCTGTACGATTTTAGTTGTATAACCTGCCTTTTACTTATGGTGGTGACCTGCCGTTTAATTGGTAGCTATAGTAGGCATACTACAAAATGTGTATGCTGGCTAAGATTAATATTATACTTTCGAAATGTTTTCTGCACTATGCACTAATAATAATGTGATATCCCGGAAATTTTGGCAATATCAATTTAATAATCTGTGTTAAAAATTAAATTAATTTGATAATAATTGTTAATAAGATTCGAATTGGTTTAATAATCTTCTTTTAAATAACTATTTAACTGATAGATAAGCTCTGTTTTAAATTTAATAAATAAAGATATGTTTTCTAATTTTAATATTTCTGATAATTTGGAAATTTGATTTAATTTAGTATTAAGCTATTAAATAAATAAGTATATGGTATTAAATACTTAAGATAAATGTTTAATAGTTAGAACTTATTCTAGCTTAAGTTTAAATTTAAAATTTATTAACAAAAAGATTGTTTTATTTTCTTTTTAGTGTAGCATGATAAAAATATTGTTCAAATATACTCAAGATAAAGTTAAATTTTGTTTAGATGATTTTAGATAAAATTTAAATTTAACAAAAGGTTTGTTTGTTCTTTTCTAAATATAGCTTGATGAAAATAAGTAATTAAGTAATAATTTCATTTATAAATTATTTTAATTTAATAATGAGTTATTTTTAAACAATAATAATAATGTAATATCTTTACAATGGATTTTAAATAAATAGGAATTGTTATTTTAAACTTATGTTTATATATATACACATATTTTAGAAAGCTATGATTGTCAATATAAAATAAAATAAGTCTTATAAAAAAAATTAACATAAGTTTGAAATAATAATAAGTAAATTTAGTATTGATAATTTAAGTTTTAAAATTATAAGTGAAATAATAATAAGCACTTGTATTAGAAATAAAACTAAATCTATAAGTTAAAACTTTATAAACAAATAACTAGTAACTAAGGCAAAGTAAATAAAGTATACAAACATAACTTAATATAGCTTTATATCCACAAACACATAGTTATGTAAAGCAATAAGCCAGGAAAAAGGAAATGAATGGGACTATAAGATTTAGAATGCAGGCAACTAAAATATGTTTATAAAATAAAAGAAGATGTGCCAGGCTTTGTATATTTGTAGCTGTAAATAAGTATGAAAGCAAGTATATTAACAAAGTAAAATAAATATCTATCAAACATAAAAAAAGTAAAAGCAAAAATATCTGAACATAAAAATGAGTAATAGAAGACATAAAGTACAAAAACATATGCAGGCAAATGAACAAGCAAGATGTGTAGCTGCAAATAAAATATGCAGGTTGCCTGTAAGGGAAATGCAAAGCTAAATAAAAGTAAAATATCTAAACACAAAAATATCAACATACTCTAATAAGATAAGGTTGTAGACATTAAGTACATCAACATTAAAAGTTTTCATCTCAGCTCAAAACAAATCAGGTAAGAATCTTATATATGAAGATTAGATTAGATATGCTGCAAAGTGAAATATCAACATACACAAATAAGATGAGGTGGTAGACATGAAGTACATTAGCATTAAAGTTTTATCATCTCAATGAACATTTGGTCAAATTTGAAAATCATCTCAGCCCCCGTTTGGAAAATCTTGCCTGATAAAACAAAAACAAATAATGTACCAGCATTTGCAAAACCCAGATGTCACCTTCCCCTGTAAACATCTGTATATACATCTTCTTATTTCTATTCGTTCACTAAACATAACAAAACTGAAACAAGGAAATAAGTAGCAAACATTTCCATTTTTATAAACTGAAGCATTACAACAATAAAGGCAAGATGAATCAAAGGAAAATCAAGCAAACTACTTCCCAGTTTTAAAGTCCAAAGCTTTTCAAACAAGAATGCTCTGTTCATTTTCAAAAGCAATGGTGAGTAACTTAAATTTTAAAATACTTAAGTATATATGTTGCTTAATTACTATCTGAGATGTGTATATATCTTAATGCATTCCTGTGTATATGTGTTACTGTATGTATGTGTGTTGATAGCTTGTAATACACCTCTGTATTTAAGATTTAAGCTCATGCTTTACTTCCAAAAACCATTTCTACTTGATCTATTGTATGTTAGGACTTAGTGTCTTAACAAAATACGTTTGTTTAATCATAAAGCAAATTTTAAAAATTTGTATTTGAGTTTGCAAGGTAGAAATGCTCTGAAGAAACTTAAAGAACAGGAAATATTTGATATAGGTAAAATTTCAAACATTCTAAAATATCAATTCAAGTTTATAACTCGAATTCTTATTTGTAATTAGGATTTTTAAAACTATAATCACATTTTTGTGTTTAGTAATTAAAGAGTATTTCTATGATAATTGTTTTGGGGTTTTTAGTGGATCTCTGGTGATCCCAGAGGTTGGAGAGGCTAGAATTTTGTCTGGAGGTAGATGGATGACTGGAAAGTGTGGCAAAAATGATCGGTGGATGGTCCGAGTATGGTGGTGGCCGTGGTTTCCATTTTGATTTCATAAACCCAATTTTAGGCTGGTTGGGAAATGAGTGCACTTTGGGGTCTTTGGAGCATCGAGTGTCATGGGGATTGGGGGAATGGTTGTCAAAGCATTGATAAAGCTATGGCCGGAGTCTCTGATGATATGGTGGTCGGAGTTTGAGGAGCGGCAAATTTCCAGGTTTCGAGGGGGAAACTGATTTTGTTTCCAGGTTTGGATCAGGAGCTCGTTTTCGATTCGAGCGAGTAGGTGGCTTCGGCGGGGTCGTGATGTCATCTGGAGATGATCGGTGATGGGATGAAGCGTTGGTGGATGGCCGGAGATGGCCAGAGCTACGGTGCACGTGCACCGTGCTCATTGAAGTGCTGAGAAATTTTTGTTGGGTGCAGGGTATTTTGACTCGGGAAGTACTCGGGTCACTCGAGTATGTGACTCGAAGCAGAGGGAGGGAAGACTCGAAGCAAGTCTGGGGTCTCGAGTCAGTGGATGGTTTCAGGTTTTAGTAAACCTGATTGTTTCAGGTTTATTCTAGTTCAATTTAAAAAAAAGTTAAAATCAAAGAATTTAAATCAAAGTTAAATTAATAGATTCAAATTCTTCTTTGAACTCAAACTTGAAATTTACATCAGTTTTTTTGAATCTGAATGTTTTAAAACAAGTTTAAATTAAATAGTTTTTAATAAAAAGATAATTAGTTCCCAAACAAATGTTTAAATTTGACTTTGATAAAATCCTTCTATTTAAGGATTTTAAAGAAAGGTTAAATAAATTGTTTGATTTGAAATTTGCAAGTTAAAATGCAATGTAATTTAGAAAGCTAAATTTTTATCTAAAAAATTAAGTAGTTTAAATTAAAGGCTTTTCTTGTATAAGTAATAAATGTTTTTTTACATTTCTTTTAAAAGTTTATAAATTAATATTTAAATTTGGCTAAATGTTAAATGGTAAATCATTTTGAAATCTTAAATTCAAAATGGAATTCGAATTTAAATCCAAAGGGGGTAATGTTTAAAATACACTTCAATATTTATTAAATCATTTTAAAGGAATAAATTATCTTTGAGATAATTAATATATTGAAGTGGATTAATTAATAGGTTAATAAAAGGATGACTTATGTATTTAATTTATAAGGTAGAAATTTAGACTAATTTATAATTAGAGATTAATTAAGAAGTAAATTAAGAAATGTTATTAGTTAATGAAGATAATTAACTAAGGATTATTAATTTATTAATTAGTGTGATTAATTTTGATAATTAATTAGATTAATTAGATAATCTATTGTAAATTGTTAAATGTAATTACTTGATAAAAGTAATTAAGAGATAGATTACTTATTGTAATAAATTTAGATGATATGATTAAATTAATTAATTAATTTAGTTTAATTAAATTAAGGAATCATTTGATTTTTTGGTAAGTGCAACTACTTAGTGTATTTAATGGAGCATAATTACTTAGGGAGGTAATTAATGTTAATTACTGAATGTGATTAGTGAAAGATGATGTGTTAATGAAGTAATTTAGGTAATTACTTTTGTAATTAATCAAAGGATTAAGTAATGGAGATAATTAACTATGGGATAATTAATTTGTTAATAAGTAATTAAAGGTAGTTAATTACGGGTTTGTTATTAATTCAAGGGTGATTAATAATTGTGTTTAATTAAAGATTAATCGCTTAATGTAATTAATTTAAATAAAGTAATTTAATTTAAATCTGAATTAGAGATCATTAATTAATATAATTAATGATATAATTAAGAATTGTTAATTAAGGAATAATTAATAATGAGGTGATTAATTAATTAAGGATAAATGTAATTATTTATATTTAATTAATAAATGAAGTAATTATATGTTAATTACTATGAATGATTTAAATAATTAATTTGTGGAATTAAATAAAGACTAATTAGTTATCGTAATTAGAAGATGATTAATCAAAGGTGTTTAATCAAGATAAATATCTAGAGAATAATTAATTAATTTGATTTATAATTAATTAATGTTTCTATGAGCAGGATTTATGGAATGAGTAATTAATTTAATTTATTTTGAATTAATTTGAGATAGAGTAGTTAATTTAATTCATTTTAAATTAATTATAAATGGTATGATTATAAATCATTGCTTATGGATGATGATATTGATATTTCATTGATTGATTGTGATCTCAGATATGAGATGAATAATATCTATGTGATATGGAGTATGGTTTAAGTATGATAATAGTAAGTATGTGTTTGGATGATAATATTAATTATCTGTTTATGATGATAATGTGATTGTCTATTATGAAATGTAAATTATCTATCTGTGTGTATGTTGATAATATTGAATTGAATTGTTTTAACTTTAAACAACTTGGCCTTAAAAGATACGTTTTGGATTTCGATGAGTCCGGGATCGGGTTTCCATATTTGGACATTCGAAAACCACATCGATCCAAATTAACGATAGGTCGTGAATTTGAAGTGAAGATGAAGATTCAGAGTGCAAGGGTTATTGTCGTTAACTTTGAGGGTGATTCCAAAATGAGTGTAACGAGATAATGCCTTCGGTTTCGTTCGAACCCAACCTGTATGGATTGAATGCTTTCAGAACATCGTCGGGTGGGCGATGAGCGTTCTAAGAAATGTATTCTCTAAAGGTAATCGCAGCCTCAAGCCTCACCAACCGGGGATGGCTAAAACAGGGGAGGTGCAGCAAGGGTAGGTGGGTCATGCCCAAGCAGGATGAAATATACCCCTGTCTAGATGTCCCTTTATTTTCGACCGTGTGGGCGATTGATTGCAACAACTGCCGGGGTTATCTTGTTAGGGACTGTTCAGTAAGGAATGGTTCCGGCCTTGTGTTGTAGGGGGTCGGGAGTAATCCTCGGTACGTTGATCTATGCCACGTACTGTGACGGGCGGTACCCAGTAGCCCTGCCATTGTATGGAATCCAAAATCCAATAAGTGCCAACAGTTTTGATTGTATTACCCACTTTTGTGGCTAGTAGCTGGAATTTAATATATGTAACAATTTTGGCTATTTTCTATTTACTTGAAAACCCTAGACCTATTATAATATCACTGAATTTCCTATCAAATGTTTTGGTTAGCGTAAGGTAAAAACTTACCCATGTTTATGTGTAGGGAGTCTTACGTGATACCTTTTGTTTCAAAGGTTTTCAAAATTAAGCAACTTTAACCTGTTACTCACACCAGACCCATGTCTGACCCGGAGTTTATTTTTGTTTTTCCTAAACTCTCGGGTACTCAAATTTTTACGAGTAGCCAAGGGATTTAGGTTAGCTTTGACGAATTCTAGAGGATCAATGGAGCAGGAGGCTTCAGCGTTGTGGATATATATATATATATATATATATATATATATAGTTCTGCTGTGTTGGCATCTTTGAGTTATTTGTTTGAGTTGTATCGAGTTGTATTAGCTAGACAGGTGTTTATAACTGTCTTGTATGTGTTGTATGATTTGTATAACTTTGATTGTTGTTGTATATTATGTAAATACTTATGTGATCTATTATAATTTATTCGTTCCGTTGTGAGATTCTGATATTGTTGTTCTTTCTTCTCTATCTTTTCTATTTTCTCACCCCTTTCTTTCTTCATGATGATACGTCTTCCTGGGCGTAGGAAGTCGGGTCGTCACAAATAATATCAAAAGGACTTTACGTATCAAGCATGTTTAACTATCATAAGGAGAAATCTCCTCCAATTATGCATTTGAATTGTGTGTGTGGCGAGAAGCCTTAAGGCAGTTTCATTTTCCAAAAAGCATTACAGATTTTCTTTTAATTTCTTTTGTTTGTTTTGTTTCAAATAAAACTATTTTCGTTCGCTCACACCGGTCTCATGACTGACCTAGAGTTTATTGTTCCCTTCCTAAACTCTGGGCTCCCACAATATTCCACACGGGCAGCTTAGAGTCATATTTTGAGATAAAAGGATGATAGATGTAGATTCGATAGTATTCAGTCTTTGGATTTTGGAAATCATATTGCACTAGATTTGCTTCACTTCAGCATTGTTGGTGTTCGAGCTTGTTGGATTGGAGTCTTTGGAGCTTTGGCATTGGAGTTATTGCTTTTTCGCTTCTGCTATTTTGTTCTTCCGCTGTTGTCTTGTATCTATGATAATACTGATATTCAATTGTATCATTGTTGTACCGAATGTTGTGTATCAATAAAAATTATTCATTTTGTTTTCCACTGTATTGTTATACTTAATGTGTTATAAGCTCTAGCGAACCATATTCGACGTTTGGATCTTTGGCATTCGAATACGGGTGGTGTATTCGGTGTCGATTTTCAAAGGTCGAGTCAGGGTCGTTACAAGTTTCACCCCTTTACAAATAATTCAACGATTGGCGGGATCGTCGATTTTTATTGAGATCATTCGAAGTGCAGTTATGGGATGCCCCGGAATCAAAAGAATACAAATAGGGGGAGACAAAGAATGGATTTCAGAACAAGTGGGAGCTTCCAAAATTCAAAGGAAACTGAATCCAAAAGGAAGAGATTTAACCATGAAAAAAAGTAATTCTGTAATTATATCTACTACATATGCTAAGTTTTACCTAAAACCAAAGTTCTGATACCACAATCAACATCCCAGTATTTTCAACCATTCGCATCCGCACATGTCGGACTTGAATTGCTCAAGATACTAGATTGTTAACTTAAATTTGGTAAAAACTCAACATATACAATAGATAAATAAATCACAGAATCACAGACACAGAGTAATATGGAATAAGCAGCGGAAACAAATGAATAATAGTTCATGAAGCTACTATATATATAACATAATTAAACAAGATACAATAGAAGTCTCGAATAAAATAATCAATTCAAAATCTAAATATATCAGTGGAGTCAACTGAATGACTGAAAGATGGATAGATAGATGGATCTCCAATCGAAGCTCCAACTCTAAATGTAAGTCTCAAATGTTGTGACACTCAGTCTGGCCCGAGCGTAAAGCAAAACACAAAACACTCGAGTCAGGATTAACATTCTTACACTAATAAATCCAACTCAAGTGAAATATAAACCGAAATACAAGTAACTTAAAGGATGTTTGAGATACCCATCCTTTAAGGATCTGTGGAACTATCTACTATGTAGAAGTATACGCTATTAACAAACAACGTCATTATAACACCGTGGTCATTGCAAAATAATTTATGCATCAAAACCAAAATATCATTTGCATTTCGAAACTATATTGTTTCCATCTCAAAACCATACCAATACAATATCATTTCCACTTCAAATATATCTATGTCCAAATTATAGCACTTTCAAAGTTATAACCCTTTCGAAACCAAATCGCTTTAGAATCATAATACTTCGAAAAACCATAACTCTGAAATCATAACTTCCACCACTTAAACAGTTTAAATATTAATAATAGTTTATATAATAAAATCGTTTATAAAATAAAATAGTTTATATTAAAATAATTAGTATAATAAAATAGCTTTATATTAAAATAGTATATGTATATATTAAAATAATTTAAAAAGTAAAATATTTATAATTTCCTCAAATCTCACAAATCGATTCAAATCAACTCGAATTTCAAATTCAAATTTAATTCAATCTCAATTCATCAATTTTAATTTAATCTTGTTTCTAAATAAACCATTTCAAATTATATCGATTTCAAAATTTAGATTTGAACCATAAAATAGACCATTTGAATCTCAATATATTTCAAAGCTTTAAATATTCAACATTTTCGAAACTAAATTTAACAATTTTATATGAATCTTGATTTAACTTCATTATTATTTAGTCTTGAAATATTCACCTAATAAATTCAATATAATTTAAATAACCTTAAATTACATTTTACTAATTATTTCCTTCAATTTATTTAAACGTGAAATATTCATTAAATTACTTAAATCAAACTCGAGTAATAAAATCATATCTTAAATCTCAATTTCAATAAGTTTTAAATCGATTTAATTTAATAAAATTCTTCATTAAATACAATTTCAAATAAATTCAAATTTATCTTCCCAACTTAACTTATTCAAATTATTACAAAAAACTTTTTTTGAAATATAAATTTTAATAAATACTTAAAAAAAATTATATTAATTAAATCAATCTTAATTAAATTAAATATTATTATTAAATCTATATATAATATTTTAAGAATCAATATTTATTAAAACCATATATTTCCTTCCAAAAACCATAGAAATTATTTTCAAAATATTTATATACAGACCAATGGTGTCTGTATATAATTTTCTATCTTATGGTCAAGTGATATGGATATTTATCATTTCAATCCGTAACTTAAGTATCTACGGGTATATATCATTTCAACCTGCAATCCCAAATTCAATTTAATAAAAATCGCTTGGGTTTATCATTTCAACCCATAACGATCTTCTCCTATTCTACAGATCGTTCGGGTGTGTATCATTTCAACCCATAAGGAATTCTATACTAATAGGGAACTTGCAGAGTGATAACAGATATGATAATAATATAATAGACATATATCATCAATATAAATAACAGATAATTGTGTCAGATGTCATAAGTGAATTGATATAGATAATAGCATATATATAGCAATGCCAATAACTAATACCAGCATATTTCAATTGTCGTTTCAATTGAAATCAAATTTAATAAATGTAATAATGTTAATCGTGAGTGATTGCTCACCTTGCGAGGCTAGATAGATTTGATAAAGGAATAAGCTATGAATTCCAAAGCAAATCAAGATTGACACGGATTCGATGGAAAAGCTGATAGATAAGGGATTGACGAAATCAAGTTAGAACCGATCGATGATGACAAGTTGTATAATTGAACTTATATACATATAAAATCATATATAATTATTCATGAAAACCATATTCTCAATTCAGACACTTTTAAATTTAAATATATATAGGTATTTCAAAATCATTGTTTAAATAGTAGCACATAAATAAAACAAATATATCTTCATAATAAAATTTGAAGTATATATATATATATATATATATATATATATATATATATATATATATATATATATATATATATATATATATAGACACACACACACACTTATAAGGATGCAGAATACTTATATATTTTTAAATCAATATATACACACACACACACACACACACATAAATAAGTTACTACAAATTTGCAACTATAAACTTATACTCTGCCAGGTATACTTCCATGTCTGACATATACTTTATATATATATCTAACAGAAAATGAAACCATACATATAATATAGTATTCCTAGCACATTACACACGTATAGTTTTCAAAGTATCGATACTTAATAAAAATATTTATTATAACATATATAAACCAGTGTAATCCTGTTTTATTATATAATATACAACTGACATTCACTTTATATATGTCTAACATATATATATATATATATATATATATATATATTAATATTAAGTATGCCTATGTATTCTAACAGTATATATACAGTACAAATATAAGCTAGTATACACATAATATAGAAAAAACAGTCTCAAATTTTTAAGCAAAGTTTGAAATTTATAACTTCATATACTTATGAACTAATATCTTTATAACAATTTATATATATAAACTAATATACTAAAGTATAATATATATAATACCTTATATAAACACGCAACTAAGGGAAGAAAAGAGAGAAGAGGTGGCTGAGCGGAAAGTGACGCGCGGGGCTGTGATTGAGGTATTGAGCGCATGGTGGTCTTGGCAAGGAGACGTACAGCCAGGGGAACCGGCTGCTACTATGCAACGAGGTGAGGCAGAGCACAATGGGGTTCGAAGTGGTGAGATTGCAAGCTTCTCGGCCAGAGGGCCGAAGGCAGCTAGGTTGGAGGGCACACTGGCCATTCGGCATAGTAGGGCGGAGGCGGAGATAGGTGCCTCAGTGATGGAGGTTAAGGCCGATGGTTGATGATGTGGGCTTGGTCGGGCTCGGTTTTGGTGAGGCCAGTGGTGCTCAAGCGAAAATGGATGGGGAAGTTGCGAAGGGAAGGAGGAAGAAAATGAGGAGTTGGGTGTTTGCAGTGATGATGGGTTTGGCTTCACGTGAATGAAAATGAACATGTTTAAAGCAACGAATTTTTTTTTACTTAAATATATACTGCCAGAAAAGCAAGAGAAAAAGATGAATGTGAAGAGGCAACACATAGAAGATTAAAGAGCTATAGCACGAATTCAGGGGTTAATAAAGGTAAGCTATTGATTGGCTTTTACCCGATGGAAAATTTTGAATGGACAGAAAAAAAGTAATTGTAACAGTCAAGTCCCTTGATTTTGTGCAAATTATTGAAGCAGTTAATTATTTGTTGGGCTGCACGTTAGAGATTTGAGAACCAAGGATAAGTGTAAAGACAAAATGTGGTACCGATCCGACGTACCATTTTATCGTTTCCATCGCATACCGGATCTTAAAATACAGAAATAAATATACCATGAAGATCGGCGCGACGAGACGAATAAAACGACACATAGATATCAATGATAGGATCATCGGATTAAAAGTTGATAATCAGTTCCGAAAATGCTGTTAATTTGCCAGAAATAAGATAAACGGAGCAATAACAGTCAAAATTTGAAGAAACAAAATATGACGTCTCACTCAGAAGATGATTTACAAATTTATTATGTAAAAATATTCAGGTTTGGAAAACATTTTATTATCATCAAATATTAACTGATTTGAATTGAAATAAAATTACACAATAAAATAAACTTCCATATTATCTGATGAAATTTTTTCATTTGCTATGTGTAAGTAGACGTATTCCAAATATGAAATTTTTATTTTGAAATTCAACTATTTAAAATTTCAAAAAAATTTCAATAAATTAAGTAAATAAAACCATTAAAATTTACGAGTCGTTACACAAGGTAATAATTTTCCCTTTTAGTGCTACTAATAATGAATATGTACTTGTGTTTACTATGGTAAATTATACAAAAGGTATGGTTTTACCCCAGAATCTATTACTTTGGTTCTATCCTAGTACATATTTAACTTTAAATGGTATCTTGTTGGATACAAATGACAACCTGAAGAAGGTTTAAATGCACAGGGAAATCTTAGTAAACAATATTAACTTAATAGGTTTGAGTCATTGGATTGTATTGAGTTTGAAATAGTAACGAGTTTTATTTGAGACTAAGAGCTATAAATTCATTTGTATAAATTCAAACCAATTGTGTGTTGCAGGTATATTAAAGCAAAGATTTACTAATATTTGATTTGAAATCATGCTTTCTTAGGTCTAGCATTTGCATGGAATTGAATAGATGGGCAACATTATGGTTTTTGTTTTAAAGTTCAGAATCTTGGGTTCATCATTTTGCTTACAAACACAAATAATAGTATCGTTGCATGCATGCATGTCTCAAATAGTCCATACCTCATGATGATTTCTTACCATATTAGTTCACTGAAATTGGTTGGTAGAGCTAAATTATGAACACGAGGCATTATACATTGTATTACGATATAGATAAAGTTATATCAGGTGTAGGTTTTCATATGATATTCGTGGATATCTAGCTTGTAAGTTTTTCATAACCAATTCATGACACTTCATAAAGAGATAATTCACGATCATTTAAAACTAATTACATACCATCATTCTGATTTAGCATCATCCATCAGTCAATCACTCATTTGCAAGTCTTTAAAATGCAATAAAACACCATTTACGAAATTATGCCTTGTGATGATACATATCTTCTTTAGTTTGAAATTTAGTATATTCTGTAAACCGATTGAAATACAAAATTTAATAAATAAATTATTTATGCTAGTTGAACTTTCTATCCAATTAGAGAACGACAAAGAAACAAAGGAGGCAGAGTAGTGTGTTCATTATTGATTAAGTGTTCTACTTTATCACTTATTACTTATGATATGTGAATGCAAGTTGTGTTCATAAATATATATATTTAGGCAATACTCAACTTTGAAAAACTTGTGCATGCATGTATATTAATTAATATGTGTTAACATATATATAGTTGCTGAGGATATACTCAGTACGTTCTTATGCCAGCAAACTCTGACACATGCACACACACTGACCATTATGTGTCAATGTATATATTGAAGCATCCTTATTCAATGTTTAGTGGGTATTAATATGTTGGTTATAGATTTCTATGAATACATTAACATGCAATAATACTAAATATCTACTAAATTATCCCTAGGTCAATTCTTTAAGTAAATGGTAATAAACATAAGGAAATCAAAGCATGATACCTGGATAGAATAAAAATGATCCATATGCAAAATTATTCATAAAGTTCCAAAACATTACAATGTACAAACACTGGACTTGATTGCATTATTAACAAAGGACTCGAGACAAAACTTGTTTTCCTGGTTTTTATATATTAGTTTGTCGCACACATATACACGTTTATGCAGGTATATTTATATAGTTTACATTAATTTGTGTACTAGCTTGTTTTCCTAGTTTTTATGTATTAGTTTATGGATGTTCATGTGTAAAGGTAGGACAATGCGAACATGTATAGCTTCCTGTTGTTGGAAATAATCTTACATTATTCTAATTTTTTCTCTAGAAACTAACACAATAGGATAATTTTCTGGTGTCATCAAGTCCATGGGATATTTGGATATTTTCTTTCTTCATCAACTACATTTTTTTATTGCATTACATTGTTTTCAAAAATTTCAGTGCACCTTATTATTATTATTGATGAATTTAGAAAATTAATAAAGTTTGAATGAGATATGAATATGAGCAAGTAAAATGCAGAACAAAAGAAGGTTGAAAAGAAACATAAAACAACTAATATCTAAGTAGTGCTTCATATGATTAAAAAATGATAAATTTCCAAACCTGACTTGGCGTAGAAACTTATTTCACAAATAGGCTCAGAGGAAAACTAATTGCAAAAATAGACCTCTTTTTTCTTATAGCTTGCACAATATGGATTGCGCAAGCTATATTTAAAATAAGGCTTGCACATTCCATATGTGCGCAAGCGTTATATATATAGCTTGCACAATCCATATTTAGGAAAGCTGTTAATATATTACTTGCGCAAATGTGGAATGCACAAGCTTTATTTCGGCCTTCAAATTACCAGATTGCTCAGATTTCATTTTCATTTCCCAGAACCAACTCCTTCTTCTCAAAATCCATCCCAATCCCCAATCCAACCTACTATTTTTTCAAATCAAACTTCTCGATTACATTTTCAACCAAATAGTTGCTAAATTATATATGGAAGACTCTTCTTCATCTCTACAAAACTAGTAATAGTTTATGTTGTTCGAACGTTGTTCAAATTTTTAATTTTTGGTGTTATTAAATATTAATAGTTATTGTTGTCTGTAGGTAATTGTGTTGTTACTGTTGAAATATTAGGTAATGCTTAATGAAACTGGAAAACATAGTTGTAAATTGGAAACCATAATTGATATGTTAATGTTTTATTGTTTAATTTGATGGTATACATGATTGTTTCATAGGTTAATGATGAAACATTGATGAAATATTGTGGTGAACTTAAAGTGCAAATCGGTATTGCAAGCTTAAGCCATATTGACAATGATGTTGATCATGTTGTAGAGACGTAGTTAAAAACAATACCGTGTAAATTCCATTCTAGACCATCAACTGTGACGACCCGACTTTCCAAACTCCAGGAAAATCGCATCATCAATTAAGAAAGAAAGAGATAGAAGAAGAAAAGAAAGAAGAGAAAGAAGAAACAACACTAGAATCTCAACAGCGGAACGAATAAATTATATTAATAACGTAAAATATTACATAGTTTACAACTACTATCAGAGTACACAGATATACACACATACTAGACAGTTATAAACACCTGTCTAGTATTTATAACATAATACAATCCAAAGACAACATAGAACACACAGCAGAATACTATATATCTAACGCAAAAGCCTCCTGCTCCATTTGCTCCTCCATAATCCGTCAAAAGCGAACCTGAACTCCCTTGGCTACTCGTAAAAATTTGAGTACCTAAGAGTATATGAAAAACAAAAATAAACTCTGGGTCAGACATGGGTCTGGTGTGAGTAACAGGTTAAAGTTGCTTAACTTTCAAAAATCTTTTTAAAAAGAAAGGTATCACGTAATACTTCCCACACATAAACATGGAAAAGTTTTTACCTTACGCTAACCAAAACATTTGATAGGCAATCCGGTGATATTATAATAGGTCTAGGGTTTTCAAGTAAATATGAAATAGCCAAAATTGTTACATCTATTAAATTCCATCTACTAGCCACAAAAGTGGGTAATACAATCAAAACCGTTGGCACTTATTGGATTTTGGATTCCATACAATGGCAGGGCTACTGGGGCACCGCCCATCACAGTACGTGGCCTAGATCAACGTACCGCGGAGCCACCCTAACTCCCCTGCAACACAAGGCCGGAACCATCCCTTACTGGACAGTTCCGAACAAGACAACCCCGCAGTTGGTGTACACTGACAACTGCCCACTAAGACGAATAAAAAGGGACCTCTAGACAGGGATCAATCTTGCTCTCCAGTGGGTGCGACCCACGAAGCCTTGCTGCACCTCCCTTGTTTTAGCCATTCCCGGTTGATGAGGCTTGAGGCTACGATTACCTTTAGAGGACACATCTCTTAGAATGCTCATCGTCCACCTGACGATGTTCTGAAAGCATTCAATCCATACAAGTTCGTTCCGGGTTCGAACGAAACCGAAGGCATTATCTCGTTACACTCATTACGGAATCACCCATAGAGTTAACGACGATAACCCTTGCACTCTAAACCTATATCTCGAATCTATAAGTACTATTCCGTCAAACTCATTACGGAATCACCCACAGAGTTATACTGACGTATAGCCCTTACACCTCGAGTCTTCACTTGCTCCACTTAGATTCACGACCTAACGTTATTTGGAAACGATGTGGTTTTCGAATATCCAAATATGGAAACCCGATCCCGGTCTCATCGAAATCCAAAGCGTGTCTTTTAAGGCCAAGTTGTTTTAAAAGTTTAAAACAATTCAATTATCTATATCCATACAAATAGATAAATCATAGATCCACAACAGATAATCAACATTATCATCATATTAGATAAACCACATTATCATTATTCAAAAGAATAATCTATATCAATATCACCATGCAACCAATGCATCCAAATCACTCAACATAATTTATCTCATGTCTGAGATTCAAACCAATCAAAGCAAACAATACTATCCAACCATATAAGCAATGATTAACCATACCAATATAATTAATTTAAAATGAATTAAATTAATTACATCATTCAAATTAATTTAAAGTAAATTAAATTAATTATTTTACCAATATCATCCTTGCTTATCATTATTAATTATCAATCAAATAATTATTCATCATCCAATTATTCATTTTAATTAATCATCCCTGATTAATTAATTCTTAACTACATTCAAGTAATTATTTACTAATCAATTTCTCAAATTAATTATACTTAACCAAATACAGTAATTAACCTTTAATTACTTTCTTAATTAATTACCTAAATTAATTACCTTTAATCACTTATTATTGATTAATTAATCTTAATTAATCAATCTTAATTACATCATTAATTATAGTAATTAATGATCTTCTAATTACATTTTAAATTAATTACCTTATTTAAATTAATTACCTTAAGTAATTAATCTTAATTTGAAACATAATTGTTAATCACCCTTGATTAACTCAATGCAGTAATTAACCTCCCTTAAATTACTTCTCCAAATAAATTAATTACTTCTTAATTAATTCTAATTAATCCCTTGATTAATTTACAAAGTAATTATACTCAAATGACTTCATTATCAAATCACTTCTAATTAATTACATATAGTAATTAAACATTAATTACTTCTCTAAGTAATTCCACTTTATTTAATTACATTAAGTAATTATCTTTCACAACTCATCAATTGATTAATTTTAAATTAATTAAACTGAATTAATAAACTTAAACTAATCAAATTAACTCAATTAATTACACTAAGTAATTAATTCCTTAATTACTTCCATAAGTAATTATACTTAATAACTTACACAATTGATTATGCTTAAATTAATTAATCTAATTAATAATTAAAATTAATCACATTAATTAATTATTAAATAATCCTTAGTTAATGACCTTCATTAACTATTAACAACACATTAATTATTTTCTAAAATAATTAACTTATATAAATCATTATTAATTACAAATTAATTAATCATTAATTAACCCATTAATTAACCCCTAATTATTTAAATAATTAAGTGTTAATTAAAACTTAATTAAATCCATAATTACTTGATTAATTAATCAATAATTAAAAACTAATTTTATTTAATTAATTACTCTTAAATTACAAGTTAATTATTCAAAGAATAATTAATTCTAAATCCTTAAGATTAACCCTTAATTACTTTAAGTAATTATTAATTTCATTAATTTATTAAATAAATTAATTATTCATTTAATTACTCTAATAATTAAATGAAATACAAACATTAAATTATTATTAACTTCAACAAGTTTAAATTCAATCTCAAACCTTAATTTCTAAATAATTATTTCATTTTAAAAGAAATTTTACAAAGGTTAAAAACAAATTTCTTTTAAAATTAAAAACCATTTAAATTTCACATTATCATTCAAATTTGTCTTAAACACTTAAATTTATAAAACTTAAATTCATTTAAACCAAAGATTCAAATTTAGATTTTAATCAAATTTAAACTTTATTTAATCATTACTACATATTTCAATTTCAAATTTAAATTCAAATTTCTTTTAAAAATATTTTAAACAATAACTCTTTAAAGTTATTTTAAAGCAAATTTAAATTTAAAAACATAATCATTTCAAATTTTAAGATTCAATTCAACTCTTGAATCTATAATTTAAATTAGATTTAAACTTAATTTATATCTTTGTTTTATATTTCAAATTCAAATTTAAAATTTGAAACATATCAATTTCTAAACCTCAATAACTAGCTCGAGCTGACTCAAGCAACTCGAGTAACAATTCTTCCACATTCATCTTAAAAATCAATTTAAATTTTCAAATAAAACAGGTTTATACATAAACCTGTACTAACAGGTTTACCAAACCCTGTATCAACTCTAAAACCCGAGACCTATCTTAGTTACTTCGAGTCCCAACTCCCTTTTCTTCGAGCAACAATACAGAACTACCCGAGTAAAACACAAACCTCTTCTCCCCTAAAGTCAACTGACACGCCAATAACCATCGTGCACCTGCACCACCACGGCGACCCTCTCCGACCCATCGCGACCCCCTACGCAAGTCATCGGACATCACCACACCTCAAATCCCCTTTCAATTTAACTACAAAAGCCCTAAATCGAAATCAAGCACTCGAATACCCAAATCAGGAAAAATGTCGAAATGAAGTTCGTCAGCGTTCCCTCGCCTCCGACCACTAAAATGGATACCACCTTCGGCCATGGACTACCCCACACCCCAGCTACCATCGTCTCAAAATAGGTAAAGCTCGGTTTCCAAA
Organism: Allium cepa; assembly: GCA_030765085.1. Lineage (NCBI taxonomy): Eukaryota > Viridiplantae > Streptophyta > Magnoliopsida > Asparagales > Amaryllidaceae > Allium > Allium cepa. The sequence continues at coordinate 180,658,282 of CM060946.1, forward strand.
TTTGATCACAGTGATCAATTCTCATGAACATGGTAAAACTAGGGTTATAAAATTCAAACCCAAATCGTGTTTGCCTTATTGCTCAGATCCAACAACAATTATTTTTCCTATAAACTACACACATTACTCTATCAACATACGAAACACAGGTAACTCCAAATCTCTAGATTTATAGAACCAGCCCAAATTGTGTTTTTCAGGTTAAACCAAAATTTCCAATCCAATCTTAATCTAAAAATTAAAATTTTAGTTTCAGAATTCACATCATTGATTTTGTAACTGGTTTATATTCTTAAATTACAAAATCCTGATGGTTTGATTTTTACTTATATAAAAATTTCTTGTAGTTTCTGAAATTACAGATAATATTACAGAAAATGCAATTTAAACTTAGTTTAAGTATCACGACCATATTGTTTTAAAAACTTAAATCTTAATACATACTAAATCACCTGAAATGAAATTTTAATTCAAATCTAGAACCTGAATCAAGGAAACAGAATACAAATTCACTGCATCATACATTACAACAGACATGCATTCATATTCGCCAGTACAAACTTCAAAAAGGCAGACATGCATTTAACTCATAGAGTAAATCAGCAACTAGATTCCTACTTAAGTTCATTTAGAATAAATTGTTACTCACCTGGTAAAAGTATGAGCAGAGCAACCATTGTTAGATGAAAAGCTTCAGATTTTACTTTTTGATTTGCTTTTGCTTATGAAACTTTGAACTTCAGATTGCTTTTTAAAACTTGAGATGATGTAGTACTTTGTTTTCCAGATTTACATTTGCATGATCATTTCCATGTTTCATTTGCGTGCTTCCCAGAATAAAAATGCAGGTCTGAATTCTTTTTACAACAGAATGAAGACTGCAGGCTTTGGTTCTACTTCCAGATGCATGTAAGTTTCCAGAAAGGATATGCGGGTTTGTATTTTTTTTAGGTTTGCAATTTGTTTCAGGTATAAGAATATGATTCAGATAGTTTTTAGTTTTGAGGGAAATAGAATTTGCAGATTATATAAAGGTAGATGAATTCATATTTGGAATCTGAAAGTTTTCTTATATTTGAAAAGTAATAGGAAAAAAAAGAAATGAGGTTAAGAAGATATGCTTATATAAACAAAACTTTTGATTTAATTAAAAATAAAAATAAAAGAAATTTAAATGAGACACTTGTCTCTATTCTTACCATTTGTCATAATAGTTTATTTTATGGTTCAACATGTGTCATTTGAGTGTGTTAAGAGACTAACACATGTATTAAGAAATTTACACATGTATATTAAGTATTTAAATTTTAATTTAAATTGTTTAACTTATTTTATTCCATATGTAAGTATAAATGAATTTTATTTCTTCTTAATTTTAGAAATCAAAACAAAACAAGCTATAAAAAAAGCTTATTCAAATATTTTTAAGTGTTTATCCTTTTAAATTTTTAAAAACATTGAATTCCAATTTAAATTAAATTATAATCTCCAATTTTAAAATCAATTTATATATATAAATGTATATATAACTCTATTAAAATTAAAAACAACAAATCCTATTACTACAAATCTATTTATGTTCAAAAGAATTTAAGTATTATAATTTTTATTCTAACAAATTAAACAATATTAAATAATTTTATAAATGAGATTATAAATTTCCTTTATCACTCAATATATTAAAACCATAAGTAAATTGTATTTTAAATTCTTATATAACATTTTCAAGCAATACTTTTTAAAAGAAAATAAAACAAAGCTTTGATGTTAATCAAATTTAACTTCATATTTAAGTTAATTAAAAATATAAATTTAAACAGATAAGATTTTCCTTTAATATAAACCATATAATTATTTATTTGAATTTCTTTGAAAAGTTATATGTTAAATTTAAATCAAATCTCCAATTTTTCAAATATAAATTAGAGTTAGAAAATTAATCCATTTACTAAATTCAAAAATCAAAATTTATCAATTTACAATATGTACAATTATAAACAGAAAACATTTTATTTATTCAAAAGGATAAAATCTTTCAATTTAAATATTTATTATAACATGATTATTAAATCAAATTCCAAATCTGTTATTAAAATTATCAAATCAAATTAAATTTATAACACAGATTATTAAATTTATATTGCCCAAATTTCCGGGATTTCACATTCCTTCCCCCTTAAAAGAATTTCGTCCCCGAAATTTAAAAGTAAAGGTAATTTAATAATCTATCTTAAGATTTTATTTTAAAACACAAGCATATATTATCAAACATATGCTAACAACCATAGCAACCAATTTAAACAAAACAAACCTAATTATCTAGAAAGATTCTGGATAAAATTTTCACGAGTTTCCCCGGTATAAATATCGGGATACTCGCTCTATAGATCTAAACAATCAATACTATTAAGCTATAGAGCTCCTATCCAACTATATCTACCAACAAAACAATATGTCAGACTACAGACGAGTCTGAATCAACAATCACATCCTCCTGAACTGCTGGTTCCACATCCAGAGATAAACCATACACGTACTCCCTCAGAGATACGTGAAACACATCGAATTCCAATTATCCAAACTGGCAATTCAACTTTGAAAATCAATCACCAATCCTCACAATAACACAGCAAAGGTCCAAAACATCTCGGAGCTGACTTACCCAATCTCACTCAATCTCATAGCTCTTTAGATCGGAGAAAACTTATTCAAGATCTAATCTCCAACTCCGGAATCCAAATTTCTTCGTCTCTTAACCACAGAACTTTTCTGATGATCCTGGGATGTCTTCAACTCTCCTGATCAGCTCAACCTTTGCTGATGTCTCTAGAAACAACTGGACCAAAACAATCCAACAAAATGATCTCCTCAAGATCAATTCCAATCCAAGAATACCAACTCTAATCCACAAACATCAGAAGATTAACTTACTTCTCCTACCCGAAAAAGATAAAACAAAAGCATCTCCAAACTGCTTCCGCTGCACAACTCTGATCTGAAACAGAAGGAAAACCCGAACACAACTGGATAACACATCACAGAAATATGGTTCAACAGATCCTTAAAAGAAAACTCAGATGCCCCATCTGATCCAAAGCTGCTTCACTAAACCTCCGGTATCACTCCTAGAATCCAGTCGATAAGAAAACTCAACCTCCAAATATGGACAAACTTCCCATAGCTCAAGAGAACACTCAAACTATCGCAAGTCACTTTTGCGATCAACCAGTCCAATATCCAAAGAAAACTGTTCTCTCTTTACCAATCAGAACAGTATACGCTTAACCAGCCAATCCATCGAAGAAATGGAATCCATTCTGCTGCTTCTGAACTCTATCTTCAGAAAAACTGCTAACCAGAAGACTTTCTTGCCAGCACCCAGAATACTCCGAACTGCACTGCTGTCACCGACGCCAAAGACTTCCAAAGCTCTTCGAGAAACTCTGACTTCAAATCGGACAGAAACATCCTGTTGAATCCAGCCACAACACTGAAATAGACTCACCTCCTAAACTTGTTCCAAAGAAAACATCTTCGAGAATATCCATAGTCACTGCGTCTCATCACGCAGCTACTACTCCCTGAGATATCAAGATACCATCATTTCCTTCTGCCCATCTGACAGATCCAAATTCTATTTATCCAACTCAAAGATAGACTCCGAACCTTTACAGGTTACCTTCAGAGATCTATGAAATTCTATACTCCGCACAACTCACTCGAGACGGTATTAGGTCTACAGTCTCGACAAACACACTACCAATCTCAAGCACCAAACTTCAACCAAGGGTAGTAGTTGTGTTACACCCCCACTACCTTATCTATCTTTATAACTTATATTGGAAAACCCGAACAGGTAACCCAACAAATAGGTAGAAATAATTATATATATATATATATATATAATAAAAATACAAATACGCTCTCTCAATATAGACACCACTCCAGAGCCTAGGTATTCACTTAACCTAATGCTCTGATACCACTGTGACGACCCGACTTTCCAAACTCCAGGAAAATCGCATCATCAATTAAGAAAGAAAGAGATAGAAGAAGAAAAGAAAGAAGAGAAAGAAGAAACAACACTAGAATCTCAACAGCGGAACGAATAAATTATATTAATAACGTAAAATATTACATAGTTTACAACCACTATCAGAGTACACAGATATACACACATACTAGACAGTTATAAACACCTGTCTAGTATTTACAACATAATACAATCCAAAGACAACACAGAACACACAGCGGAATACTATATATCTAACGCAGAAGCCTCCTGCTCCATTTGCTCCTCCATAATCCATCAAAAGCTAACCCGAATTCCCTTGGCTACTCGTAAAAATTTGAGTACCCAAGAGTTTATGAAAAAAAAAACTCCGGGTCAGACATGGGTCTGGTGTGAGTAACAGGTTAAAGTTGCTTAACTTTCAAAAATCTTTTTAAAAAGAAAGGTATCACGTAAGACTTCCCACACATAAACATGGAAAAGTTTTTACCTTACGCTAACCAAAACATTTGATAGGAAATCCGGTGATATTATAATAGGTCTAGGGTTTTCAAGTAAATATGAAATAGCCGAAATTGTTACATCTATTAAATTCCATCTACTAGCCACAAAAGTGGGTAATACAATCAAAACCGTTGGCACTTATTGGATTTTGGATTCCATACAATGGCAGGGCTACTGGGGTACCGCCCGCCACAGTACGTGGCCTAGATCAACGTACCGAGGAGCCAGCCTAACTCCCCTGCAACACAAGGCCAGAACCATCCCTTACTGGACAGTTCCGAACAAGACAACCCCACAGTTGGTGTACACTGACAACTGCCCACTAAGCCGAATAAAAAGGGACCTCTAGACAGGGATCAATCTTGCTCTCCAGTGGGTGCGACCCACGAAGCCTTGCTGCACCTCCCCTGTTTTAGCCATTCCCGGTTGATGAGGCTTGAGGCTACGATTACCTTTATAGGACACATCTCTTAAAATGCTCATCGTCCACCTGACGATGTTCTGAAAGCATTCAATCCATACAAGTTTGTTCCGGGTTCGAACGAAACCGAAGGCATTATCTCGTTACACTCATTACGGAATCACCCACAGAGTTAACGATGATAACCCTTGCACTCTAAACCTATATCTCGAATCTATAAGTACTATTCCGTCAAACTCATTACGGAATCACCCACAGAGTTATACTGACGTATAGCCCTTACACCTCGAGTCTTCACTTGCTCCATTAAAATTCACGAACTAACGTTATTTGGAAACGATGTGGTTTTCGAATATCCAAATATGGAAACCCGATCCCGGTCTCATCGAAATCCAAAGCGTGTCTTTTAAGGCCAAGTTGTTTTAAAAGTTTAAAACAATTCAATTATCTATATCCATACAAATAGATAAATCATAGATCCACAACAGATAATCAACATTATCATCATACTAGATAAACCACATTATCATTATTCAAAAGAATAATCTATATCAATATTACCATGCAACCAATGCATCCAGATCACTCAACATAATTTATCTCATGTCTGAGATTCAAACCAATCAAAGCAAACAATACTATCCAACCATATAAGCAATGATTAACCATACCAATATAATTAATTTAAAATGAATTAAATTAATTACATCATTCAAATTAATTTAAAGTAAATTAAATTAATTACTTTACCAATATCATCCTTGCTTATCATTATTAATTATCAATCAAATAATTATTCATCATCCAATTATTCATTTTAATTAATCATCCCTGATTAATTAATTCTTAACTACATTCAAGTAATTATTTACTAATCAATTTCTCAAATTAATTATACTTAACCAAATACAGTAATTAACCTTTAATTAATTTCTTAATTAATTACCTAAATTAATTACCTTTAATCACTTATTATTGATTAATTAATCTTAATTAATCAATCTTAATTACATCATTAATTATAATAATTAATGATCTTCTAATTACATTTTAAATTAATTACCTTATTTAAATTAATTACCTTAAGTAATTAATCTTAATTTGAAACATAATTGTTAATCACCCTTGATTAACTCAATGCAGTAATTAACCTCCCTTAAATTACTTCTCCAAATAAATTAATTACTTCTTAATTAATTCTAATTAATCCCTTGATTAATTTACAAAGTAATTATACTCAAATTACTTCATTATCAAATCACTTCTAATTAATTACATATAGTAATTACACATTAGTTACTTCTCTAAGTAATTCCTCTTTATTTAATTACATTAAGTAATTATCTTTCACAACTCATCAATTGATTAATTTTAAATTAATTAAACTGAATTAATAAACTTAAACTAATCAAATTAACTCAATTAATTACACTAAGTAATTAATTCCTTAATTACTTCCATAAGTAATTATACTTAATAACTTACACAATTGATTATCCTTAAATTAATTAATCTAATTAATAATTAAAATTAATCACATTAATTAATTATTAACTAATCCTTAGTTAATGACCTTCATTAACTATTAACAACACATTAATTATTTTCTAAAGTTATTAACTTATATAAATCATTATTAATTACAAATTAATCATTAATTAACCCATTAATTAACCCCTAATTAATTAAATAATTAAGTGTTAATTAAAACTTAATTAAATCCATAATTACTTGATTAATTAATCAATAATTAAAAACTAATTTTATTTAATTAATTATTCTTAAATTACAAGTTAATTATTCAAAGAATAATTAATTCTAAATCCTTAAGATTAACCCTTAATTACTTTAAGTAATTATTAATTTCATTAATTTATTAAATAAATTAATTATTTATTTAATTACTCTAATAATTAAATGAAATACAAACATTAAATTATTATTAACTTCAACAAGTTTAAATTCAATCTCAAACCTTAATTTCTAAATAATTATTTCATTTTAAAAGAAATTTTACAAAGGTTAAAAACAAATTTCTTTTAAAATTAAAAACCATTTAAATTTCACATTATCATTCAAATTTGTCTTAAACACTTAAATTTATAAAACTTAAATTCATTTAAACCAAAGATTCAAATTTAGATTTGAATCAAATTTAAACTTTATTTAATCATTACTACATATTTCAATTTCAAATTTAAATTCAAATTTCTTTTAAAAACATTTTAAACAATAACTCTTTAAAGTTATTTTAAAGCAAATTTAAATTTAAAAATTTAATCATTTCAAATTTTAAGATTCAATTCAACTTGAATCTATAATTTAAATTAGATTTAAACTTAATTTAAATCTTTGTTTTATATTTCAAATTCAAATTTAAAATTTGAAACATATCAATTTCTAAACCTCAATAACTAGCTCGAGCTGACTCAAGCAACTCGAGTAACAATTCTTCCACGTTCATCTTAAAAATCAGTTTAAATTTTCATATAAAAAAGGTTTATACATAAACCTGTACTAACAGGTTTACCAAACCCTGTATCAACTCTAAAACCCGAGACCTATCTTAGTTACTTCGAGTCCCAACTCCCTTTTCTTCGAGCAACAATACAGAACTACCCGAGTAAAGCACAAACCTCTTCTCCCCTAAAGTCAACTGACACGCCAATAACTATCGTGCACCTGCACCACCACGGCGACCATCTCCGACCCATCGCGACCCCCTATGCAAGTCATCGGACATCACCACACCTCAAATCCCCTTTCAATTTAACTACAAAAGCCCTAAATCGAAATCAAGCACTCGAATACCTAAATCAGGAAAAATGTCGAAATGAAGTTTGTCAGCGTTCCCTCGCCTCCGACCACTAAAATGGATACCACCTTCGGCCATGGACTCCCCCACACCCCAGCTACCATCGTCTCAAAATAGGTAAAGCTCGGTTTCCAAATTTGATCACAGTGATCAATTCTCATGAACACGGTAAAACTAGGGTTATAAAATTCAAACCCAAATCGTGTTTGCCTTATTGCTCAGATCCAAAAACAATTATTTTTCCTATAAACTACACACATTACTCTATCAACATAAGAAACACAGGTAACTCCAAATCTCTAGATTTATAAAACCAGCCCAAATTGTGTTTTTTAGGTTAAACCAAAATTTCCAATCCAATCTTAATCTAAAAATTCAAATTTTAGTTTCAGAATTCACATCATTGATTTTGTAACTGGTTTATATTCTTAAATTACAAAATCCTGATGGTTTGATTTTTACTTATATAAAAATTTCCTGTAGTTTCTGAAATTACAGATAATATTACAGAAAATGCAATTTAAACTTAGTTTAAGTATCACGACCATATTGTTTTAAAAACTTAAATCTTAATACATACTAAATCACCTGAAATGAAATTTTAATTCAAATCTAGAACCTGAATCAAGGAAACAGAATACAAATTCACTGCATCATACATTACAACAGACATGCATTCATATTCGCCAGTACAAACTTCAAAAAGGCAGACATGCATTTAATTCATAGAGTAAATCAGCAACTAGATTCCTACTTAAGTTCATTTAGAATAAATTGTTACTCACCTGGTAAAAGTATGAGCAGAGCAACCATTGTTAGATGAAAAGCTTCAGATTTTACTTTTTGATTTGCTTTTGCTTATGAAACTTTGAACTTCAGATTGCTTTTTAAAACTTGAGATGATGTAGTACTTTGTTTTCCAGATTTACATTTGCATGATCATTTCCATGTTTCATTTGCATGCTTCCCAGAATAAAAATGCAGGTCTGAATTCTTTTTACAACAGAATGAAGACTGCAGGCTTTGGTTCTACTTCCAGATGCATGTAAGTTTCCAGAAAGGATATGCGGGTTTGTATTTTTTTTTAGGTTTGCAATTTGATTTCAGGTGTAAGAATATGATTCAGATAGTTTTTAGTTTTGAGGGAAATAGAATTTGCAGATTATATAAAGGTAGATGAATTCATATTTGGAATCTGAAAGTTTTCTTATGTTTGAAAAGTAATAGGGAAAAAAAGAAATGAGGTTAAGAAGATATGTTTATATAAACAAAACTTTTGATTTAATTAAAAATAAAAAAAAAGAAATTTAAATGAGACACTTGTCTCTATTCTTACCATTTGTCATAATAGTTTATTTTATGGTTCAACATGTGTCATTTGAGTGTGTTAAGAGACTAACACATGTATTAAGAAATTTACACATGTATATTAAGTATTTAAATTTTAATTTAAATTGTTTAACTTATTTTATTCCATATGTATGTATAAATGAATTTTATTTCTTCTTAATTTTAGAAATAAAAAAAAACAAGCTATAAGAAAAAGCTTATTCAAATATTTTTAAGTGTTTATCCTTTCAAATTTTTAAAAACATTGAATTCCAATTTAAATTAAATTATAATCTCCAATTTTAAAATCAAGTTATATATATAAATGTATATATAACTCTATTAAAATTAAAAACAACAAATCCTATTACTACAAATCTATTTATGTTCAAAAGAATTTAAGTTTATAATTTTTATTCTAACAAATTAAACAATATTAAATAATTTTATAAATGAGATTATAAATTTCCTTTATCACTCAATATATTAAAACCATAAGTAAATTGTATTTTAAATTCTTATATAACATTTTCAAGCAATACTTTTTAAAAAGAAAATAAAACAAAGCTTTGATGTTAATCAAATTTAACTTCATATTTAAGTTAATTAAAAATATAAATTTAAACAGATAAGATTTTCCTTTAATATAAACCATATAATTATTTATTTGAATTGCTTTGAAAAGTTATATGTTAAATTTAAATCAAATCTCTAATTTTCAAATATAAATTAGAGTTAGAAAATTAATCCATTTACTAAATTCAAAAATCAAAATTTATCAATTTACAATATGTACAATTATAAACAGAAAACATTTTATTTATTCAAAAGGATAAAATCTTTCAATTTAAATATTTATTATAACATGATTATTAAATCAAATTCCAAATCTGTTATTAAAATTATCAAATCAAATTAAATTTATAACACAGATTATTAAATTTATATTGCCCAAATTTTCGGGATTTCACATCAACCCTACATGCTCTTTTACACGAAGTTGTTTCTAGCAAAAGACTCGATCATCCAATTCGCATTGATGAAAATATGTCAAAGCTTCTACATCCTATTGGTCCATCCATGCCGCAGGGGCAACGATCATATCCAAATTGTTATTATGGGAGATATGCATGTAGTGGTGCTTTGTGGGAAGTAGAAGAATACAAGCGAAGATATTTTGGTTGCAGTTCATACGACAAACACTGACTGAGCCCTCGTGAAGTTGATTGTTATAAGTATTTTAAATGGACTGATCAACCAGTGTGCAAAATGGGACTTGAGTATACCTACGAATTGCAAACCAATATCAGATGTCTCAAAAAGGTGAATGAAGAACTTAAGGAAACCAGCGGGAGGCCAAGATATTGGTAGTCGTTTGGACCTAGGAGAACGTTGTCAATTTTTTATATATTGAAATGTAGTATTTCGAATATGAATTTACGAACTGTTTGTTTTTGTTTTAACCCGTGTTGTGTGCTATTTAATCAGTTGGATAAACAATGAACTGACTTTGGGTTTAAACGTAATGTAGAACTATGGTCTTGACTATGTTGGTGAAATATATTGGTTACGTTATTATATTGATTTACTTGCTTGCTTTTGCTTGAAGATTGATGTGGCTGCTTTTGTTTGAAGATTGCTTACAGAAACAAAATCTTCTTGGGAAAATAAGACATTAATTCAACAAATTTTTGTTCAGCATTTTGTCACAAAATCAAGATTTTGAATGTAGTCTTACAATTGATTTTGTAGATAATGTCAACGGTTCCAACTATATTTCACTATGATAAGTTGTTGGTTGATGATGAAGGTAAACCTTGATATATTGGCGAAAAACGAAAAGGATCAAAAACAAAAAATCATTGTAGCTTTGTAGAGCTTAAACAATGGGCATTTGAAGTGACAAAAGTCAATCCTGTACAGTATGATTTAAAATTAGCAATGAAATGGGTTAGAGATGATGGTTCATCCGCTATAGATTTGGAAGATGATGCTAATTTGAAAACTATGTTTTTGGTTGGAATGAGAGTGGTAGAAAAATATGTCGTGAAAGTAGAACATGTTAATGTGGTAGAAAGACATCCATCCGTAATTTTTATGAATGAGCATGTACCTGCCAAATAGTTACAAGAAACACAATGGTTGGCATATCCTTCTTATTTGACAAGTCATCAAGGTAGAGATTTTACAAATTTATTGCATAGGCAGAGCAGAATGGTTGAAGTATCTTCAAGTCATGAACAAAATATGATGCTTAACTCTAAACATCCAAACCAATCGCAAGCATTGGAAAAGTGAGTAATATTATACTTTATCACTTGCATTTTAACTTACGTTCATGGAATTTAGTATTTCCGATATTTTTAGTATTCATAGTGTCGAAATAAATGCAGGGGAAGAAGCATTAATTTATTGTTCTGACGACGATGACGACGATCATGCTGATATCGCAAATGAGAACGAAGTGCTCGCAGATACTCACAGATGATCACTGGAAGGCGCACTGGAGATAGCAATGCAATCCAAGCCAAAAAAATGGATAACTAGCGATCCATAATCTACGGATCGCTAGCGATCCATATTGTATGCTCAAATGCGAGCCAATTCCTTAGTATCCATCCCTTATTTTATTCCATGAAGGTCGCAATAAATCAATGAAATGGTATAGATTGCTAGCGATACATATATTTGACTATTTTTGGACTTTGCCATCTGGATAGCCTTTGTTTTCTTATGTTGATGTTGTTCATGTAGTTTCATGGCACGTTGCTTTGTTTTGATGACGGTTTGCTTACTAGCTATATATAACTGCTAATTGGACTAGAAGAATGCTTGTCTCTTGATTTAACTAGCTCGAAATCTCATTAAACTTAGTCATTGCTTCTATAATATGATTGAATCATGATGCAAGAAACTCAATGAACTCACGAGTTAATACGAGCAATCCATGTCCTTAGAGTATTTTTCTTTCTTTTTCCCTTGCTTCATTTGGCTTCTTGCTTTGGTCCCTTTGGTTTTCTTTTAAGCTATTCCGACTTGACCAAGTTATTCCGACTTCTTATGGATTTTGCTGGATTAAAAACCTGGATAACAATAGGGTTGATTAGCAGATGGTCGAGTACCATCTTCACTAACTTCGTTCTCATCCTATCAAGTATAATTTATATAAATAATAAGTGGTCGGATCACACCTGATTAGCATTTATATTCATGTCCGCAGTCTAGGGACATGAGTTATTTCATAGGTGGTTAGTCGCACCCATTTAGCATTTATACTCATATCCGCACTCTAGGGACATAAGTTATTTCATAGGTGGTTAGTTGCACCCATTTAGCATTATATTCATATCCGCACTCTAGGGACATGAGTTATTTCTTGGGTGGTTAGTCGCAACCAATTAGAATTATACTTATATCCACACTATGGGGACATGAGTTACTTGGAAAACTATCGAGTTCAGTTCTCTTTGGTCAGTCATTCTACCCTCAAGTACGAGGTTTGATTCAATAAGTGATCGGTCGAATCTCAATCACTCGCGAGTTATGTTGGTCCCATCGAACAATGGGATTTGGTCGGTCATATATCGCAACTAACATGTGCTATAATGGCAGGTCGCAGATATGATGGAAAATTAAAAGCTCTATTACTGAATGGGATGAAATAACATAATTTGTATTATTACATATTAGAAAAACTAAATACTAAAGCAAATCCTAAAATTAAATACAACTGAATGAAAAAGAAAAACTAAGTGAAATAGCATCGTAAATGCTCGCTATTGCACACCCTTGGGAGTGAGATGCCTTCAACAGTCGCTTGCTTGAAAGTTCCCTCTCCATGCCTCTGGTCAATGACATATTGTCCTTCCCAAGTTGGATTCATATGTGAACCGGATAGGAAAAATCCGTTTTAAGATGAGATCATTGATTTCAAAGGTTCTAGGTCGGACTTTAGTGTTGTAATATCCGACGACTCGATGTTGGTGTACAACGGCCCTCAAATCGGCATCCTCACGCTTCTCATCTATAAAGTTTAGAGATTCCAAGAGGAAATCTTTATCCATTCTAGGATTGTAGTATGTCACTTGATGAGAAGGAACTTCAAGCTCAATAGGAAGAGCCATAAGTGAGGGCAAATTGAGCATGGTCAGTCGCGAACTTGCATGTGATCCTGTAAGCCCATAGTGCTATCGAGAGTTCATCCACTCACTTGCCTCTAGCCCTTTCCAAATGCTTCTTCAGAATGGATTTTATGATTTTGTTTATAGCTCCAACTTTTTCATTCGCTTGAGGATGAGAAGCTGATGCAAATCTCTTTTCAATACGATACAGACGGTAGAAGTCTTTAAATTTAGCACTGTCGAATTGAGCCCCATTGTCTTTTATAGTAATTCATGGAAGACCAAAACGACAGATGATGTTACAGACAATGAAGTTGATTACTTTCTTGGTTATGATTGTGCCTAAAGGTTCTACTTTGGTACAATTGGTAAAGTAATCAATTATGACAATAGCGTACATTGCACAACCTTTAAAGATCGATAAGGAACCGATAATATCTATACCCCGCATGGAAAACGGCCACGGGCTGATCATTTGTTTAATTTTCATTAGTGGAGATCTTGGAATTTTTATGTATATCTGGCACTTGTCACATCACATTACATAATCGACATCATCTCGATTAATGGTCGACTAATAATACCCATAATGGAGTGTTTTATTTATTGGGTTTGCCCTGCAATCGCCATATTCCCTTTCATGAACTTCATTTAGGACTCGTTTTATTTCATCATGAGCAATACACCGGAGAAGGGGAATAGAGAAATTCTTTCTATACAAAACTCTTTCCTATATGATATACCGTGAAGCTTTGCAAAGGACTATCACTTTTCATTCCTTCATCCGAGAAGAACTCCCTGTAGCAATAGTCTTTAATCGGAGCCATCCACGATTCCTTCTTAGGCTCCATCTTTAGTACCCAATCAATTTCCATCAGGCTTATGCTTAGAGCATTTAAAAAATCGACCGAAACCAGTCCTTCTATTGTGCATCCCAGGTGCTTGTAAACTTGGCCGATGAATCAGCCCCTCTATTCTGACCCAAAGGAATGTTGCTAATGTCATAATACTCAAAGTCAGTCAACAACTCTTAGACTTAGGTAAGGTACGGAGCAACTTGTTGCCCTTTAGCTTGGTGATCTCCCCTGACTTGGTATACTACCAATTGTGGGTCGCAAAAGATTTCATGAGAGTTTATTCCTATTTTTCTAGCGAATTTAAGTCCAGCAATAGTTATCCCCCTTTTGGCAAGGAAGTGATATCATCAACTTGGTTAGAAACAGAACGTTATACCAGCCTTGAGAATCAGTTGTATGCGATACTATGGATGATGGTCGAGCAGATCTGGATTGGGACTCAATCAAGGTGCAATCGATACAGAGTAACTAGCATAGCCTAATGAAGCCATTTTCCAAATTTCAAGTCGATTGGGGGTTCATACACTCAAGTTACGGACAAAGCAAGGATTTATATGGATCAATCGGGAACGATCCGTAAAATAGCTCAAATCAACGAAGATCGATATCTCAAAATCCATAAGGCCAATTCACTTGAAATTTTTAGAGCATCGGTATGTTGAAGAGTAGAGCCTAAAAAATGATCATAGGTCAAAACTATGAGGTTAAAGGAATTTCGATTGTTTTATGCCGATCCTTTATATCGATCGGCGTAGCTCAGTGAGATCCAAATACAACAAAAATTGATCCATATCTCGCAGTCTACAACTCAAAATGACTTCATATTTTAGGAGCAAGGCATAGAGGCATGTGAGACCCCCTAAAAATGATCGCATGCCAATCAGAGACAAAAATAATAGTTGGTACAATTTTTATCGATCATTCTAAAACAATAGGTAACGCTCACCGATCATTATGGTGGGCCCCTATGGACCTGCAGAGTCTTCTGCCGAAATGTTAGCAAAATATCTCATCATCTCACCCTAAAATACAGACCTATAGGTATATTTTTAGGATCTTTATGGTACTTATTACTTAAGACTGTATTGTAATCAAGTGTTAGCTTTTTCTACTGTTTAAATCAGATTTATAAGAGAACAATAAAGGTAATCGTCAAAGTGGACATAGGTATACAACTTCAAACCACTATAAACCTCTGTGTCTTTGATTATTGCTTATTCTCTACTGCTTACTTGTTCATTACTCAGTTTAATTGTGCTTTTCTTAATTTACTTGTCTACAAAAACTATTCATTGGTGTTGCAACCATTTTTCATGCAAACATTTTAGTGCTTTCACTGAGAACCTTGATTCTCACCTTATTAGGATCCCTTTATTGCTATTGGATTGCATAAATCCTCTGAAAGAGATCCATAATTATCTTCAAGAAGTTTATTCGTTCTACTCAGATTCATAAAAATCTTAGAAAAGCTACCAATAATGGTGAGGAGTGCTAGATCTACTTCTCAGAACGTGGAAGGAAACGAAAACAATACCATTCAGCAAGGATGCCCGAGTAGTCAACCAATGGATGTGAGTGTTGAATCGATTGAATTTCAGAATCCAACCGATTATATTATGAGAGATGAATTCTAGAATCTTATGAGAGAGCTAAGGAATAGCAGTCGAGAGTTGAATCAGCAAATTTAGGCCAATATCAACCTAATAAACCAACTCACGCAGCAACAATGATGAAAAGCTAGGAGTTACCCTGCCCCTTATTTGGCATCAAAGAGTTCTACTTCATCGGATGAGTATCACAGGTATAGGATCACAAAATAGATGGATATCACATAGAAACATCGAGGCGTCAATAGGAAGAACATCATGGTCTGCCAGAAATGATAACTGCTATTCCCTCCACTAGAGAATGGGATTTACCTATGCATGTTGGGATTCAATCTAGAGCTCCTGCTGCTGGTATAGATGATGGAATTCAGTTAAATATTGACCGAATGTTCCCGAGAGTGATGATGAAGTGAATTTTGTGACGACCGCCCATGACTCCCGCACCAAAACAATGAAATAATGCGCTGAAAGGCGTGCCAGGCAGCCATGGGTGACCGTCAAGGATAGAATAAACATCGCAGAATCTATCGCACAACTCACAGCGCATGGATAAAATACAATAGAGAAATATATGTATAGTGAAGCTTCATAACAGAATATCATCAAATAAGCATCTTAGAAGTTTGATACAATCATCAGAACGGTCAATACATCAAAACCTCACTACAAAGCACTCAAAGTATATACAGCGGAACACCCAGTACATAATATGAAATAATATGCAAAAGCCTCCTGCTCGTCTTCGTCATCATCAACGTAGATCTCCAAGAACAGCACCTGTCACCTGCTACCTAGTCTGCCCATCCCAACATGGATGAACAGCCCAAGGTAATAATAGGAGACATAAAACCTTGAGTCAGACAAAGTCTTAGTGAGCAGTAAATCAACTATCAAACATACCAAAAGAGCATAAAGGATAAAAGGAATAGGAACCAAACCATCCCACTCCGCCTCTTTCTACAGTGATAGCCCCCAGACACACACTAAGGAGAAGCAAGCATAACATGGCAGACAATTAAAGTAAAGCAATAATCATTCGAGTCAAGGTTGATGTTTTCCAAATACAAACCCCCAAGGCCTAAACCAAGATCAGATAAGCACCTAGAAAACACCGCTCTTAAGACCGAATGATGGTACAGCCAAACATCCATGACTCTGTCTATCACTGCTATCATTGCCTTGATTTCACCGTTAATTGAATGACCAACTCATTCTTTTATCCATCTGTCAAGGGCTAATGGTAACCCCTGTTCTAGACATAACTCCGCACGTCGTCGCAGCCCGTGCCTAGGAATTTTCGCAACTACCCAGAGTACTAGCACGTCGTCGCAGCCCGTGCTTGGAACGTCGTCGCAGCCCGTTCCAACGTACTCTTGCTTTGAGCATGCTAGAACCTTCAACAACGATGAGATCTCAGCCTCGTAGTCATCCTCCTCGACGACTATTTGCATACTAGCTCAAGCTTCTCTCGAGCCATCCATTATTACCCAACTCGCATCGCATCATCGAGTCATCAACTTGCTTGGGATGATCCCGCCTGGATTAAACCAAGACTATCTCGCATCATACTTTGCTTCATCGCATCATAGAAAAGTCCATCTCAACATCATGCTTCGCCTCAACACATCATGGCAAAGTCCAACTCTCGTCATGCTTTGCTTCCTCTAATCATAGCAAAGTCCATCATCATCGAATCCATCCATATGAGCTTCATCATCCGCTTCATATGCCACAAGCAGCTTTCACCATTCAAGAGCCTTTCCACTTAGCTTTTGAATCATCTTCAATCCCAAAACAACTACAAGCTAACTCGAGACAATCAAATCAATCATACATCCAAACAATCAAGCATTCAAACAAGATCTAATCAAGCAATATCAACTATAATGGCAATTTCGTAAATAAATGAGCATAAGTCTAACATGCATGGATCATAGGTTTTTAGCATAGATCTAACAATTATAAATCATGGGTTTTGTTTCTACAACTTGATGAATGAACTTGCATAAGTAAACATCTTCATAAGTAATGGATCTACACTCGAATCTAAGGAAAAATGCATGAAATAACTATCTACAACACTCCAACAAACCACCAAACCAATATACTCCTTTGGGTCCGCGTGAGAGATAACCACCACTCACCGAATCACCCAAACACTTCAAAAACAAATCACTTCAGATTTGGACAGCAAGGATTCAAGCTTGATTTGTCGAAATCTCGCTTGAAATGATGAAATCTAGCTTGGTTGGATGAAGATCTTCAACTTTGGCTCTTGGATCTTCGATCTTGATCTTCGATCTTTGATGGATGTTAGAACTAGATTGGAATGGAGAAAAGGAGATGAAGAAATGCTGTAGTCGAGCTCTCAAAATGGCAGCACTTCGTCGCTTCAAAAGCCGGTGCCAAAAAGTGAGCCAAAGCCCTCTATTTATAGGCAGATCACACCTTAGGTCGTTCTCGGTTTTAGGTCGTTGCCGACCTAAGAAATCTCCGACCTAACTAGGTCGTTTACGACCTAAGTTGCTACAGTATGCATGCGACCTAAAAAAACACTACCGCATTCCTTAACTCGTACCAACGACCTACGACTCATCGAAAGCCGCGACCTAACCAAACCCAGGGTCACACGACCTAACGGCTTAATGGTTTAAGCTCCTACGCGACCTAATGCCTTCACGAGTTACGACCTACGACTCACCACTAAGTCGTTCATATGACTCAGCACTCAACAGCTTAACACCATCACGAGTTAACAACCTTACGACCTAACTGTGTTACGACTTACGACCTAAATACCCCGCCGACCTAAACTCACACGACCTAATCCCTCAGCATCCTAACTTAGGTCGTCTACGACCTAACTAACATGACTAACTTCCTTAGGTCGCTCATCGAATAAGTCGTAAACCCCATAGGTCGGTCAACTACTATAATTCGTTCACGACTCAACTTCCATAGGTCGTAAACACTCTTAAGTCGTTGTCTAGTAAGTCGCTTAACCCCTAAAACCGATAACTCGCCTAAGCTACTAACTCGTCCAGTTCCTTAGGTCGTTAACCCTTAACTCGGCAACTTCCTTAAGTCGGTCAAGTACTATAGGTCGGTCAGAAACCCATAACTCGTGCAACCACCCTAAGTCCTAGACCATTTCCTTAGGTCGTATAACCGACCTATCCCCTTAACTCGTTCTAACACAATAACTCATGAAACTTCTATAGGTCATAATTCCTATAACTCGAAACCCCTTAAGTCGTCTACGACTTAAAAATACACGACCTAAGCTAAATCCACCTACACGAGTTAGCTTCCACACGAGTTAACTTTTCATGATTTAAGCTCTGAACAACATGAACAACACTAACAACCTAGTAGCCATTATTTTACGATTAGTCGACACGTAAAATACGGGTCGTTACATTCTCTCCCCCTTAGGAATTTCGCCCCCGAAATTCTAAACAAACAACAGCAATCAAAACTATTCTGCATGCCTACCATCCATAGCAATCAACAAACCATGCATCCAATTTCTAACCTAGCATGCAGAGTTCTAAGACTGGAACAAGCTACAAATTCATGAGATGTCACGACACCTTAGGGCCATACCTCGAAGAGTTCAGGATGAGTTGCCTTCATCCTTTCTTCCTCCTCCCATGTACAGTCGTTAACATCATCACTCCATTGTACCTTGAGCAACGTAATCGTCTTCCTCCTAAGCTGTTTCATGTCGGTTTCAACAACACGAAGCGGCTTACGAGGTCTCGTAACCACTGGATCAACCTCCAAATCTTCACAGCTATCGGCAGAAACCACTGTATTCGAGTCGTGCACATACTTCCGTAGATATGATACATGAAAAACATTGTGCACACCCGACATCTTTTCCGGTAATTCCAATTTATAGGCGAGCTTTCCAATTCGCTCGATGATCGGGAATGGTCCAACAAATCTCGGAGTCAACTTTCCTTTCTTCCCGAATCGAATAACATTCTTCAGAGGAGAAATCTTGACAAAAACCATATCTCCTACGTCGAATTCCAAATCCTTACGGCGTTTATCTGCATAACTTTTCTGGCGATCCTGAGCTGCCTTCATTCGCTGCCGAATGATCTCTATGCAATCCGTAGTCTGTCGAATCATCTCTGGCCCAAGTATCAACTTTTCTCCAGTTTCTAACCAACATGTCGGAGAGTTACACGGTCTTCCATACAGTGCCTCATATGGTGCCATACCAATGCTTGACTGGTAACTGTTATTATACGCAAACTCCACCAAATGAAGATGATCCTCCCATGATTCCTCCGAAATCCAAAACACATGCTTTGAGGAGATCTTCCAAAACTCGGTTGACTCTCTCAGTCTGACCATCTGTTTGAGGATGGTAAGCTGTACTCAAACACAACTCGGTTCCTAAAACCTCCTGGAAGCTCTTCCAAAATCCACTAGTGAACAATGGGTCTCGATCGCTCACTATAATCTTCGGAATACCATGGAATCGAACTATCCACTTAACATACAACTCAGCCAACTTCGATGCAGTCCTAGTCGATCGAACAGGAATGAATCTTGCACTCTTGGTCAAACGATCTACGATGACCCAAATCCCTTCATTTCCCGCTCTTGTTCTAGGTAGACCATCAATAAAATCCATCGATATTTGCTCCCACTTCCATGTAGGAACTTCTAATGGCTGAAGCAATCCACTTGGCTTCTTCTGTTCAGCTTTTACCAACTGACAGTTCATACATTTGGAAATAAAATTTCCAACATCCTTCTTCATACCTTCCCAATAATAGGTTCTCTTCATATCCCGATACATCTTATTTCCACCTGGATGAATTGTCAACTTCGAGTGATGACTTTCCTTCAGAACTTCATCTCTCAATTCATCTATGTAGGGAACAACCAATCGTCCTTGCTTCCGAAGCCAACCCTCTCGATCGACTTCAAATCCCTTAAACTTCTCTGGGTCTAATCCAGATTCTAAATTACGGATAATCTTGACAAGCTTATCGTCTCGCTTTTGGCTCTTGCCAATCCTTTCCACAAGAGTAGGTCTTATCGATAAGTTTGCCAACATTTCAGGTTCCAATTCACATCTAGGCCTGAAGTCAAATCCAGCCAAATACTCGAGACTCTTCCATTCCGAAAACATGGCTCCCAATCTGACATGTCTTCGACTTAACGCATCAGCCACTGCGTTACCTTTTCCCGGAGTATAGGCTATACCAAAATCATACGATGCCAAGAACTCTAGCCACCGTTGCTGTGGAAGATTCAAATCCTTTTGAGAGAAAAGATACTTCAACGACTTATGATCTGTAAACAACTCGAATCTAACTCCCAATAGATAATGTCTCCACATCTTCAAAGCAAATACGATCGCCGCTAACTCCAAATCATGAGTCGGATAATTCCTTTCATGCGGCTTCAGTTGTCGACTTGCATATGCAACAACTTTATTCTTCTGCATTAGTACTACTCCAAGTCCAGTACCACATGCATCGGTGTAAACCACCATCTCATCATTCTCACTTGGAATAGTCAAAACAGGAGTACTCGTCAGTCGCTCTTTCAGGATTCCAAAAGCTTGCTCACACTTAGCATCCCAACAGAACACTTGGTTCTTCTTCGTCAATCCTGTTAATGGTGCAGCTATCTTGGGAAAAGTCTTTGATAAACCGCCGATAATATCCTGCTAATCCAAGAAAACTTCTCACATCAGATGTATTCTTAGGTCTAATCCAATCCTGGATCGCTGCCACCTTAGCGGGATCAACCGCTATTCCATTTCCAGAGATAACGTGGCCTAAGAATCTCACTTCACTCTTCCAGAAGTGACACTTCGAAAACTTAGCCTTCAGCTGATGTTTCCGTAAGATTTCCAAAACAATACGCAAGTGCGTCTCGTGCTCTTCTTCAGTTCTGGAATAAATCAGAATATCATCCACGAACACAAGTACGAACTTGTTCAACTGATCTCTGAATACTCTATTCATAAGATCCACAAAATATGCTGGTGCGTTAGTCAATCCAAACGGCATTACCGGCCACTCATAAAAACCGGATGGTGTCCTAAAAGCAGTCTTCGGCACACTATCCTTTGCCACTCTCAACTGGTGAAATCCCGTTGCCAAATCCATCTGAGAAAACACCTTAGCATCGTGAAGCTGATCAAACAAGTCATCTATTCTCGGCAATGGGTACTTGTTCTTCTTAGTCACCTTATTCAGCTCACGATAATCGACACACAACCTCAACGATCCATCCGCTTTGGTTGCGAACACAACTGGTGCACCCCATTCGGACACACTACGCCAAATGAATCCTTTCCGTAAAAGGTCATCAACTTGCACCTTCAACTCTTGCTGTTCCCTAGGCGCCATCCGCCTAAGAGGCATCACAACAAGTCTGGCTCCCTCAACTAGATCGATACGAAACTCGATCTCTCTATGCGGCGGTAACCCTTTGACTTCCTCAAAGACATCCTCAAATCCATTTGTGATTGGCACCGATGACAGCCCATCCCGTGGAACAACCAACGAATACATGAAGCTCATGAAGACGCCTTCTTCATGCTTACATCGTATCACAACCTTTCGCCCCTCCACATTCTCGACTGTCACCTCCAATCTCTCACAATCAACCTTTGCCGCATACTTCCTAAGCCAGTCCATACCCAAAATAATTCCGAACCCCGCAAAGTTCATAACAAAACAATCACAAACAAAAGAGCAATCATGACTCGATACAACTAGACCACGGCATATCATACACAAACATGACGAACCCCCAACTGGATTAGTCACAACCAATGGCCTATCAACAATATCCGGTTCCAAACCCAACCGGTCTACTAACTCATTACAAACAAAGGAATGCGACGCCCCAGTATCAAACAACACCCTAACTAGAACACCACAAATGGAAAGAGTACCATGAACCACCACACTCTTCCCTTTCTCTTCAGCAGTAAGAGCTTTTGAAAACGATAGCACAGCTCCCAAAGCATAAGCTTGCACAATCTGCCCGTCCTTCCTCGGTTCTGGACAATCTTTCCTAAAATGCCCTGGCTTGTCACAGTTGTGGCATTTCGCCGGCGCCTTTGGATTCCTACAATCCTTGGAGAGATGGCCCTTCTGCTGGCAATTATAGCAAGTCATTTCGCCCCTCGGCTTCTTCTGGCCATCCTTACCCTTCTGTTGCTGTTGCTTCCTCTTCTTGTTTCCACCATTCTGTGGCTTAAACCCTTCCTTGGTTACAGCAACAACAGAACTCTCCCTAGGAAACAAACTCTCATGCCTGAGAGCTTTCTCCACAAGCTTCTCAAACGGATCATCCAGATGATCCACCAACTGTCTTCCAAGATAAGCATCCAAACCGGTCACAAACTTCTCATTCTTCTGATAGGGAGAATCAATATATGACCTGGCATACTTGGACAAAGCTTCAAACTCAGAAACATACTCAAGAACGGGTCTTCCACCTTGCTTGAGCTCCACAAACATTTTAAACAAGACAGATTTCTGAGCCGTAGAGATGAACTTAGCTTCAAATCTAACTTGGAATTGCTCCTAAATAACTCCTCCGGAGTATCAATGGTGATAGAATTCCACCAATCCGAAGCTCTCCCTTGAAGTTGCCTTGATGCAAGCTTCCTCTTAGTTGCATCCTCAACTCCCAAGTCACCAAAGATCCTTCTACAAGCATCAATCCATCTTTGCACTTCAATGGTTGATTCCGTTCCCAAGAAAACCTTTCCTCCAAGAGAAGTATAGTCCTTGCAAAGCTTAGCAAAATCCACTGGTCTTGGAGCTTGAACTTGAACTCCAACATCTACTGATGGCCCCGAGGCTGGTATCCTTCTCATGATCGAAGTCATCATGGCCTCAAACATAGGAGCATAATCAACAGCTTCCCTAGCAGCACGGCCTTCCCCAGCAGCTGGTCTCCCCCTTTGACTCATCCTTAATATCTACAAAAAGGAATGACTTAGAACACCTTGAGAAACAACCGCATAAGGAGTTCAAATCCTTCTAAACTACTATATTATATATAGTAATCATTCATCAAAATACAATTACGTCTCTCATACGTAGTTACGTCAGCGAGCGTTGGCTAAAATCGATTAACCAAAGCTCTGATACCAAATGTGACGATCGCCCATGACTCCCGCACCAAATCAAGGAAATAATGCGCTGAAAGGCGTGCCAGGCAGCCATGCGTGACCGTAAAGGATAGAATAAACATCGCAGAATCTATCGCATAACTCACAGCGCATGGATAAAATACAATAGAGAAATATATGTATAGTGAAGCTTCATAACAGAATATCATCAAATAAGCATCTTAGAAGTTTGATACAATCATCAGAACAATCAATACATAAAACCTCACTACAAAGCACTCAAAGTATATACAGTGGAACACCCAGTACATAATATGAAATAATATGCAAAAGCCTCCTGCTCGTCTTCGTCGTTATCAACGTAGATCTCCAAGAACAGCACCTGTCACCTGCTACCTAGTCTGCCCATCCCAATATGGATGAACAGCCCAAGGTAATAAGAGGAGACATAAAACCTTGAGTCAGACAAAGTCTTAGTGAGCAGTAAATCAACTATCAAACATACCAAAAGAGCATAAAGGATAAAAGGAATAGGAACCAAACCATCCCACTCCGCCTCTTTCTACAGTGATAGCCCCCAGACACACACTAAGGAGAACCAAGCATAACATGGCAGACAATTAAAGTAAAGCAATAATCATTCGAGTCAAGGTTGATGTTTTCCAAATACAAACCCCCAAGGCCTAAACCAAGATCAGATAAGCACCCAGAAAACACCGCTCTTGAGACCGAATGATGGTACAGCCAAACATCCATGACTCTGGCTATCACTGCTATCATTGCCTTGATTTCACCGTTAATTGAATGACCAACTCATTCTTTTATCCATCTGTCAAGGGCTAATGGTAACCCCAGTTCTAGACATAACTCCGCACGTCGTCGCAGCCCGTGCCTAGGAATTTTCGCAACTACCCAGAGTACTAGCACGTCGTCGCAGCCCGTGCTTGGAACGTCGTCGCAGCCCGTTCCAACGTATTCTTGCTTTGAGCATGCTAGAACCTTCAACAACGATGAGATCTCAGCCTCCTAGTCATCCTCCTCGATGACTATTTCCATACTAGCTCAAGCTTCTCTCGAGCCATCCATTATTACCCAACTCGCATCGCATCATCGAGTCATCAACTTGCTTGGGATGATCCCGCCTGGATTAAACCAAGACTATCTCGCATCATACTTTGCCTTATCGCATCATAGCAAAGTCCATCTCAACATCATGCTTCGCCTCAACACATCATGGCAAAGTCCAACTCTCGTCATGCTTTGCTTCCTCTAATCATAGCAAAGTCCATCATCATCGAATCCATCCATATGAGCTTCATCATCCGCTTCATATGCCACAAGCAGCTTTCACCATTCAAAAGCCTTTCCACTTAGCTTTTGAATCATCTTCAACCATCTTGTCCCAAATCAACTACAAGCTAACTCGAGACAATCAAATCAATCATACATCCAAACAATCAAGCATTCAAACAAGATCTAATCAAGCAATATCAACTATAATGGCAATTTCGTAAATAAATGAGCATAAGTCTAACATGCATGGATCATAGGTTTTTAGCATAGATCTAACAATTATAAATCATGGGTTTTGTTTCTACAACTTGATGAATGAACTTGCATAAGTAAACATCTTCATAAGTAATGGATCTACACTCGAATCGAAGGAAAAATGCATGAAATAACTATCTACAACACTCCAACAAACCACCAAACCAATATACTCCTTTGGGTCCACGTGAGAGATAACCACCACTCACCGAATCACCCAAACACTTCAAAAACAAATCACTTCAGATCTGGACAGCAAGGATTCAATCTTGATTTGTCGAAATCTCGCTTGAAATGATGAAATCTAGCTTGGTTGGATGAAGATCTTCAACTTTGGCTCTTGGATCTTCGATCTTGATCTTCGATCTTTGATGGATGTTAGAACTAGATTGGAATGGAGAAAAGGAGATGAAGAAATGCTGTAGTCGAGCTCTCAAAATGGCAGCACTTCGTCGCTTCAAAAACCGGTGCCAAAAAGTGAGCCAAAGCCCTCTATTTATAGGCAGATCACACCTTAGGTCGTTCTCGGTTTTAGGTCGTTGCCGACCTAAGAAATCTCCGACCTAACTAGGTCGTTTACGACCTAAGTTGCTACAGTATGCATGCGACCTAAAAAAACACTACCGCATTCCTTAACTCGTACCAACGACCTACGACTCATCGAAAGCCGCGACCTAACCAAACCCAGGGTCACACGACCTAACGGCTTAATGGTTTAAGCTCCTACGCGACCTAATGCCTTCACGAGTTACGACCTACGACTCACCACTAAGTCGTTCATACGACTCAGCACTCAACAGCTTAACACCATCACGAGTTAACAACCTTACGGCCTAACTGTGTTACGACTTACGACCTAAATACCCCGCCGACCTAAACTCACACGACCTAATCCCTCAGCATCCTAACTTAGGTCGTCTACGACCTAACTAACATGACTAACTTCCTTAGGTCGCTCATCGAATAAGTCGTAAACCCCATAGGTCGGTCAACTACTATAACTCGTTCACGACTCAACTTACATAGGTCGTAAACACTCTTAAGTCGTTGTCTAGTAAGTCGCTTAACCCCTAAAACCGATAACTCGCCTAAGCTACTAACTCGTCCAGTTCCTTAGGTCGTTAACCCTTAACTCGGCAACTTCCTTAAGTCGGTCAAGTACTATAGGTCGGTCAGAAACCCATAACTCGTGCAACCACCCTAAGTCCTAGACCATTTCCTTAGGTCGTATAACCGACCTATCCCCTTAACTCGTTCTAACACAATAACTCGTGAAACTTCTATAGGTCGTAATTCCTATAACTCGAAACCCCTTAAGTCGTCTACGACTTAAAAATACACGACCTAAGCTAAATCCACCTACACGAGTTAGCTTCCACACGAGTTAACTTTTCATGATTTAAGCTCTGAACAACATGAACCACACTAACAACCTAGTAGCCATTATTTTACGATTAGTCGACACGTAAAATACGGGTCGTTACACATATTGAGAAGATGTTGAACCAAGAAGGAGTGGAACGACACGTAGATATCAATGGGGCCATTCATGCGAGCTGGAACACGACCATCACTTGGCATCAACTATCCAAATGTCAGAATTGTCGACTATGGTCAGATAACTAGTGAGAGAAAGTCAAGGATTCATCAATGATGACTGGAGAATATCAAGAAGCCATATCCCGTTCATTAATAATGTTCTGCATGTAGAACATCCAAGGGGGTTTAACATGCCATTGATGTCTGCCTATTAGGGAAAAACTGAACCCATGCAACACATTATGAGATATGAATGGCTGATGGATTCCGCACGAGCAGATGATACAAAAAGGTGTAGATGTTTTTCCATAATTCTATCTGGGATAACAACGATGTTGTTCACAAGGTTACCCCTGCGGTCAATATCTAGATTTGATCATTTAGCAACAAAGTTTATGGAGCAGTTCAAAATGCATGCAACTTGCCTTAAGGAAGTCCCTGTCCAGCATGATCTACGCTCCGGGTAAATCGTTGAGAGATTATTTGCAGAGATCCCATGTAGTTGTAATAGAAATCAGTAATCCGAATGACCATGCAATATTGATGGCCACGATAAGAGGGATTGATCCACAAACTGATTTTTGAGATTAGTTAGCGGGTAAGCAACCCACAATGTTGGAACGCTTTTACGCAAAGGCGGCTCATTTTTTTAAGAAAGTAGGAAGCCAGATCCTCCAAGAAGAAGAATGTTGCAGTACCGGATGGAGTGAGTGTACAAAGTAATATTGCAGTAAAGCAATATGATGAAATCCCTAGAAAAATTTGAGAGAATGTTCAGGACAAATCGAATCAACGAAAGAAAGATAGGGATAGGAGCTATGAGTGAAAGAGGGATTTTAGAAGAGGAAAACCTATGATTTTGATGTACAATACTTACATGCCATTGAATATGTCCCTAGAGAATGTCTATTTGTCTACATACAATATTACGTAGTACAGGAAGTTGCCTCCAAAAGAATCAGCAGAGAAGCAGTAACACACTTGGAAATATTGTCGGTTTCACAAATGTTATGGGCATAACACCAATGAGTTCAGATGTCTCTATGATATTATTGAAAAGATGTTTCAACAAAAGAAGTTACAACAGTTCGTAAAATACCCACAGGATGGTAAGCAAGGGACATCTGACCCCAACTGAGGACAAGAACCGTAGATGGCTGAGGAATCTGCATGGACTGGTGGAAGATTAGTGATTAATACAATAGTTAAAGGACCGCATCCAATTGAATTTTTTTGGCATGAGACGAAGCGTTATACTATCACAATTAAGCATGTGGATTTTGAATGCTATTCAAACATGGAGGATGGAGCTCCAACAAAATAGTAACATATAATGGCTAATGATGTCGTGTTTTGAAATAGAGATGTAGACAAGATGGAGGCTCTAAAGATCAACCCAATGGTTATTTCGGCCATGATCGGCACCGCTTTTGTGAGAAGGATATTGGTTGACCATGGAAGTTATGTAAGCATAATTTTCAAGAAATCTTATGATCAGGTAAAGATGGAAGCAAAGGATTTGAAACTGTTTAAAGTACGCATTCATGGCTTTAACGGTGCTGCAATTGAAGATTTGGTTATGTTGAATTATCTGTAGATTTGGGAGAAGGTGACTATGGGAGAAGATGACCATAGCTGAGTTCCGAGCTGCTCTTGCCTCATGGTGTTTGACTTTGAAGTTCCCATTAGATAACGGAGTTATAGTTGTTTACGATGATCAGGCAATTGGATGTGCCTGTTATGCGGTTGATTAGAGGAATGCTTAACTAGGGGAGAAAGTAAAGGGGTGGACAAGTCAGTTCGCATCCAAGTCAATGAGCATGGACAACTAGTTCCTTAGCCTTGGCTTGGGAGCCATAGTTGGTTCTATAGAGATAACCCAAGAGATGATGAAATGGAGCCCAAAGAGACTAAGGCTGCACGTTTAAGCTAACAATTGACATAACAGTTAGCCATGATGACCCACCACAGGTCCTAAAGATCGGATCACAACTTAGCCCCCTGATGATTAAAGAACTTACCAGATTTTTCCGAGCGAGTCTTGACGCGTTCGCTTGGACTTACATAGACAAATGTGGGACCTCGACCTCAATGGCGATTCATGCATTGACGACCTGAGGTATATCCCGGTGAAAAAAAGACATGGTATGGATTCAAAGAGATCTGCCGCTCTTAAAGAGTGGGTGAATAGACTCAAAAGACAATGGGTTTATTCGTGGCGCTCTCTACCCTAAATGGGTATCTAATCCTATACTTGTGAGAAAGGAAAACAAGAAACGGAGAACATGCATTGATTACTCGGACTTAAACAAGACTTGCCTGAAAGATAGTTTTCCCCTTTCAAGGATCGACCGCTTGTAGACTGGACTGTGGGACACGAATTGCTATCTTTCAAGGATGCGTACTCAGGATATAACCAAGTCCTGTTGCACATTCCCGACCAAGAGCACCCCAGCTTCATTACCGATGTTGGTTTATATTGCTATATGGTGATGCTATTTGGATTTAAAAAATGAAGGATCAACCTACCAGTGCCTAGTTAATAGGATGTTTAAAGATTAGATTGGGATAATGATGGAGATGTATGCGAATGATAAGCTCACGAAGTCATGATGGTCAAGTGACTACATTAAAGACTTGATAGAAATGTTCGACGTCCTCCGACATTATAAAATGAAGATTAATCTTTTGAAATGTTCCTTTGGCGTTGAATTAGGAAATTTCTTGGGTTTTATTGCTAATACCCACGGAATCGAAGTTAATCTTAAGAATATCCAAGCTATTTGCAATATTCAAGTGCCAAAGACTATCGAACAAGTACAGATTTTGGAAAGGTTACTACCATAAGCCAATTCATTTCTATAGCTACCACTAAATGCGTTCCTTTCTTTGACTTAATCAGGAGAGGTAAAAGGAATTTTGAATGGAAACAGGTTTGTAAAGACACATTTCAAGCTTTAGTGCACCATTTGGAGAAACCTCCCATCGTATCAAGGCCAGTGGATCATGAAGATTTATAGTCTACTTAGCCATGTCGGTACATGCAATAAGTGCAGCATTGCTTTGAGAGGAGAATCAAATTCAGAGACCAGTCTATTATGTTAGATTAACCATTGACAGGGGCTGAAAGGAACTATCTGAAGATAGAGAAACTGGCATAATGCTTGTTGATTGCATAATGAAAACTTTGCTCCTACTTTTAGGCACACCATATTAATGTTTATACCGACCAACCATTATGACTGCTCTTGCAGCGACCTGAGATGTCTTGAAGGTTACTCAAGTGGAATATTGAACTTAGGTAATTCGATATCACTCATCTTCCTTAGAGGACTATTTAGGTTCAAGCATTAGTAGAATTTACTACACAGTATGATTTCCCAAAGAGCAGTGTAATCCCTACCATACAATAGAAGTTGCATACAGATGGCGCATCCAATAATCGTTGTTATGGAGCTAGATTTTTCTTTGTAATTTCTGAAGATCGGCCAATTTGCTATGCATTAAAACTTGATTTCACTACAACAAACAACGAAACTAAGTACGAGGCTCGGATTGCTGGACTTTGGCTCGCTAGAGAAATGGGAATAAATTCTCTTGAAATCTTTAGCAACTAGGAAATGGTAGTGTACCAAATCAGGGGGGATTACCAAGCTAAAGGACAACAAAATGCTCCATGCCTTACCAAAGTCTAAGAGTTGTTGACTGACTTTTAATATTATGACATTACGCTATTCCTAGGGACCAGAATAGAGAGGTTGATTCATTGACAAAGTTTACTAGCACCGAAAATGCATAATAGATGGGCTAGGTTCCGATCGAGGTACTAAGTTCCCTAAGTATAAGATGGTGGAAATTGATCGAGTATTAAAGACTGAGCCTGAGAAGGAATCGTGGATGACTCCATTAAGGATTATTTGTTACAAGGAGTTCTTCCGGAATGAAGGAATGAAATGCAACAAATCCTTCGCAAAGCTTTACGATATATTATACAGGAAGGAGTTATATACAGAAAAGGTTTCTCCATTCCCTTCTCTAGTGTACCACTTGTGATGAAATAAAATGAGTCCTAAAGGAAGTTCATGAAGGTGAATGCAGCGATTGTAACACACCTAATTTTTGATAACATTATTCAGAAGATTAATTAGCAAAATTAAATAGAATAATGAAAAGAATAATTGGTTAAGGGAATTGAGATTTGTATAATAAGGATGTAGCCGTGCCTAATTGAATTAATGAAATAAGGAAAAACAAAATGAATAAGATAAGGGTAAAATTGCAACGAACCATATTCATATATCCTAAGCCTTCATACCATGTCATTTTATACGTTCATTTCACAAACTAAAAACAAAGCAGAGCCGGCCACCATTAATAAGAAGTAAGGGGAGGATTAGCTAAATTACGAGGAAGAATCCAAATCAACTTAATTCATGATCAAATTTTAACTCCATAACATCAAAGCAAAGGTGAATAATAGGTTACATCTCACGTTTTTGTTTTTGGTTATTAGACTGAGATCCAAAATTGTTTTGAAAATATTTTTCCATGTTTTGATTGATTAAAATGGATATATATACTTGTTGATGATTTTCGGCCATTTCATATGGATTTTATGTTAAGAATTGATTTAGAAAACCAACTAGTTGGCATCTAATAGACTTGCGATTTTAATCTGAGGTCAGGAATATTATATTGGAAATGATTTTCAAGTTTCATAATTTTCTTAATTATTGTGGAATTAATATTAATTTTCTAGTGAAGAAAAAGGTTATTTGGGTTTGAAATTAATTTTGACAATTATTAAAGTATTTTGGATCTGAAATTTAAATATGTTAGATAACATATTTAAAGAGGCTTGTGAGAATTTTTATAGAGTTTTCCTAAGTGTTTTAATAGGCATATAAAATTATTTAAGGCATGGGTCTTTAATGTTTTATATATTTATAAAAGGAGATGAGGCAATTCGTAAATAACTTAATTAGTTTAATTCTGAAAATTCGGTAGTATTTTGGAAAAGAAATTTTACAACCAATGATATTTGACAAACAAGGCAGGTTAGCTGAAAGGATCACTTAAAAAGAGTAAAAAAATCAGTTTTCACAAGCTTTTAACATGTTTTGCCACTTTTGGCGCCAGGGGTTACGACTTAGTAGCTCCGCCACCATCAACAGCGAGACCAATGTGCATGGCATCAAAGACTTGGTGTAGTGTATTGGATATAGGCGGAAGGTTTGGGTCGAAACTATGGGTTCTGAAGGGGTTGAACTACTACTTTGCTTTTAAATGGAAATGCACCTTCTTTACCTTTGATAGTCATGTTTTCGACTTGTTTGGCTTTCGAGGGATCAAATTGTTATAAGGAATGTTTTCGAAAGAGGTTGCGCCTTGTGTTTTAAGTAAATACTTTCGAAATGGTCGAAACCCCCAACTGCTAACATTTTAACTTTTGACCCAGATTGGTTTCGAAAGGGTTATTTTTTTTTAAACTTAGCCGCTTCTCCAATGCTTTCGAAAGGATAGGTTTCGACACCTTCCACTTCTTTTACTTAGGAATTGCTTTCAAAAGAATTGTTTTCGACCTGGTTGTTTATGACCCTTTTTGATATTAGAATGTATAACCCAATGATTTCGAAAGGAATGGTTTCCAAAGGTTTCGAAAGGTTTTCCACGAGCTTTTACTTGAAACCAATGCTTTCAAAAGGTTCATTTTAAGTACTATACTTTAATGCTTTTGAAAGGTAACTGATACAGGTTTCAAAGGAAGGTTCTCTATCATTTTTGAAAGGTTTAAAATCTGGTTTCGAAGGGGAGGTTCACAAATGGTATCGGAAGGTACTTACATCATTTTAAATGGAAGGTTTTTGATTGCTTTCGGAAGGCAAGATTGATGTTTTGAAAAGAGGATGTCTAAGGTTTATAAAGCTTTCAAAAGAGAGGCTTCTAATGTTTTCGAAAGGACTATTGCAAATGGTTTCGAAAGGTATGTTTTGGCCTTTCGGCCTAAGTTTATAAAGTAAAGTAGTATACTAGTATCGAAATGGGTATTTTCAATGGTTTCGAAAGGGGTACTTTCAATTTTTACGAAATAGGTACTTCCAATAGTTTTAAATGGGTTGTTTAAACATTTTAAACAAAGATTTCGAATGATCTACCTTAGCAATATAGCCTAAGTGCTTTAAGTTAAAAAGGGTTTTAACTTATTTTGGAGGATAGGAAATCCTTAATATATTTCATCAGCATTATTTTGGGTAAAGTATACATAACATGGAAAATAGTTTAAAGTAAAGAAAAGATTGTATTTTCCTTGTATGAGTATGATTTAAAGGAAATAAATCATTTTGAAAATATTTTCATGGAAAATTTTAAAGGGTAGTTAACACTAAGTAAATGACTAAGATTAAAAGAACAGATGGGACTGGTGTACGGTCTTGCCCTTCTCATTAGCTATTTGCCCCTAACTAATTTAGTCCAAAATTCCAATGTGTAGGGATAAGTCACAAGTAAGGCTTAAATGATTTTACATAAAGAAAGAAATATTTATGAACAGAGATAGGTTATTGGTGAGCCGCAAAACCATTAGGATCAGTTGGCCGTCGAAGAAGTAAGTTAAGGACAAACCATTTAGAGACTTGTCTATTA
Source organism: Allium cepa (assembly GCA_030765085.1). Classification (NCBI taxonomy): domain Eukaryota; kingdom Viridiplantae; phylum Streptophyta; class Magnoliopsida; order Asparagales; family Amaryllidaceae; genus Allium; species Allium cepa. The sequence goes on from CM060946.1 coordinate 180,691,805, forward strand.
GGTGTTTGACCATTTGATATTTTGTCTAGTAGGCCCGAGTCAGCCAAAAGTTAGTATTTCGCCAAACAAAACTACAGTTTTACTGGGTAGATGGTCCAGTTATTACCAGTTTTAAGCATATATGATATTTGCTATTATTAATATAATCGGCTGGTTAACCAGTTTCTTTGCAGGAATATGATTTGCAAAAAGATATTTTTTTAAAGGCATACTAGTAAGGGGAAACCCGTTCCGCAAAGGGGCGTGGTCTCACTTGATATCACATAACCGAGATGCATTGTATTGTACACACCAGGCTTTATGTCTTACTCAAAGTTAATGTTTTTCTCCTTAAAATCTCGGTTGTTCAAAATTGATTTGAGTAGATTGAGAGTTTAGGTTTTTTAGGTTTTTAGTAGATTGGCGAATAAAGCTACCGAAGATGAGCGGAAGGCCGAAAGATAACTATTTAGGAGTTGCTATTTTTTTTTAAATTCCATTGTGTTGTACTAAAAGAATTAGTCTATTAGTTCTATGATCATCCAAAGTTGCATCTTCATATGTCACTTTTGGTGTATTTTGTAACAATTATATTTTATCCGAACCTAGGAAGCGTTATGGAATTTTGTAATCTGAATACGAAATATTGTTTTGAAATGTAATCAGAAAAGTTATTTTAATCTATGATGATTTTATTTCATATTCATGAGACCTTGATATTATGGATACTATTAACATTGCCGTATTTTGTCAGCAGAAGTTAATATTATAGATTACTACAACATCTATAGCGTTTAACTTTTGGCCTTAAGATAGGGGATGTTACAACTTGATATCAGAGCATAGGTTTATGAAAAAATTTAAAATAAAATGATTTTTGAAAGCATAATCCTAAGGAATTAGAGATAAGTTCAGGGTATGGGATAATGCTATGGTAACGTATTTGTATTTACTTATATAAGTATATCCTATATCTCTATTCTCCTATCTCTCTAAGGCTATTGTTCTATATCTCACAAGGCTTGAATATAGATATGGATGCTAGAAGGGGAGAGTTAACCTTAGGGCAAGCACCACCATAAATGGCAATGTCAGACCGAATACTAGGAGAAACCTAGGTCAGGCGCAAGCTAGAAATATGGGTGATGGAGTTCCACAAGTGGATATGGGAGCTATTTATCAGTTTTTCGTGAATATGATGCACGCGAGGATTGATGCTGGAGTAGTGGGAGGTAATGATGGAGGCGTGAACCAAGAAGCTCCGTTGGTGAACAACTATGTTATCTTGAGTAGAGACCATGCTAGTCTAGGGGAAGGCTATTTATCAGAATTGAGGATGCAATTGAAGTAGGGAATTCGATGCTTCATTGCCAAAGGATATTTACTAATCTACGGCTCAATGATGATCAAAAGAGAAGGCTTGCATCGAGACAACTTTAAGTGGTAGCTTTATTCTGGTGGAGTAGTGTGACATTTGGAGTGAATGAAGAAATGATGACATGGGCTAAGTTTAGGAGAAGATTCGAGGATAGGTTTATGTCTGAGATTATTAGGTCTACCTTGCTTAGGATGTTTGTTGAATTGGAGCAGGGAGACATGACAGTGTTATAGTATGCTAGAAGATTTGAAGAGTCGGCTAGGTATGGATATGCCACCATAGATACTACGATGAAAAGGGTAGATACTATGATGAAAAGGAATGAGAAGTTCATCAAAGGGTTGAAGCGTGAGTTGCCAAGGCTACATTACTTCATATTAGAGATCCTAGTGATTTTGTATTTGAAATGGCTTTGAGGCAATATGAAATGCTTGCTTCTCTTAAGAAGAATAAGGCCAAAGAAGTCCTGGTGGGACAAGGTCAGAAGCGAAAGTTTTTCCCTAATAAAGGGGCTAAGAAGAGAGGAGCCACAAGGAAGGGAAAGGCAGAAGGCAGAAGTTGTCTGCTATAATGTGATAAGAAGGGGCACTATGCTCATGAGTGCCGAAAAGGAAAGGAAGGCCGCTGAGAAGAAACGATTTAGATATTTCAACTGCGATCACATTGGTCACTATGAGAACCAGTGCAAGGAGTGAACAAAAGATGGGAAAGGCAAAGTATATACATTGGAACCGGCTACCTCAAGACTAAAAGCGCAGGAGAAGAGAAAAGTAGTATTGGGATGTACACTTTTGATCCATGCTATATCGGTTAGTGTTCTGTTTGATACCGGTGCATCACATTTATTTATATCTCATTGTTTGGTAGATAAGCTTAACCTAGAACCCTCATACCTAGTTACTCCATTAAGGGTTGCAAATCCGATAGGAGGGTATGCGACTCTTGGGATGAGACATGACCACCTAGAGTTTGATCTGTTGGGTCATACCTTTGTTTGTAGTTTGCATTTGTTTGATTTTGTATGGTTCAAAATTATTTTGGGTATGGATTGGTTAAGTAAGTACAATGCTAGGATATTTTTCCATGATAGAAAAATATCGCTTAGACACCCAGAGTGTAGTGATCAGATTGTATACACCGTATAAAGCCCTAGTTGTGAGGTGAATGCTTTGTTGGGTTTTACGGAGGTAGAAGATGAGATAAGTTGAGTTTTTGTGGTTAGAGAATATGCATATTTCTTTGAACCCGTAGTTGGATTTCCACCAAACGAGCCATTATGTTTTGGATAGATTTGGTGCCTAGAGCAAAACTAGTGAGTAGGTCGCCAAGTAGGATGACACTTACAGAGATGAGAGAGCTGAAGGTGTAGTTGGTGGCTTTGGAAGGCAAGAATTTTATTAGACATAGTAGTTAACCTTGGGAAGAGGCCGCAGTTTTTGCTAAGAAGCTGGACGAATCATTGAGGTTACGTATCAATTATCGTAAGTTGAATGAGAAGACGATAAAAAATCGATATCTGTTGCCTAAAATTGACAATTTGTTCGATCAGTTGAGTGAAGCCAAGGTATTTTTTCAGTTGGATTTGGCAAAAGGTTTTCATGATCTTAGAGTAGAAGAGGATAGTATTCCTTTGACGGCGTTTAGAACAAGATATGTATCGTACAAATCATTAATGATGTCGTTTGGACTGACCAATATGCCAGCATTCTTTGTGGATCCGATGAGCCAAATTTTCTGAGAGCACTTGGATAGGTTTGTGTTGGTTTTCGTCGATGATATTTTGGTATACTTTATGAAGTTCATGTTAGAGTGGTGCTTGAGACATTGAGGCAGCACCAGCTGAAAGTGAAATTTTCGAAGTGCCAGTTCTGGAAGAAAGAAGTGAAGTTTCTTGGTCATGTATTCTTAAAGAGAGGGTTTTCTGTAGATCTGGCTAAGATCGAGGCAGTGAATAGCTAGAAGAGACTTGAGATGGTGACTGGTATAAGAAGTTTTCTTAGATTGGCTAGATATTATCGGAGGTTCATGATGGATTTTTCATGTATAGCAGCAGTAACGACCAAGCAACGTGAAAAGATGTGAAGTTTGTATGGATCGATAAGTGTGACGATGCATTCCAGAGCTTGAAACACTTATTTACCCATGCACCTTTTTTGGTTGTTCTAAAAGGAAATACGGACTTATTATTTTATACAGAGGCATGTGCAATAAGGTTAGGAGCTGTGTTAATGCAGAAAAGTAAAGTGATTGCCTATGATTCTCGACAACTTAGACCACATGAGGTTAGATATCCAACACATGATTTGAAATTAGTTGAGGTGATATTTGCATTGAAGGTGTGGAGACATTACCATTTAGAAGAGAGGTTTGAACTTTATACGGATGATAAGTCGGTGAAATATTTGTTCTCTTAGAAGGAACTGAACATCAGATAGCAGATTTGGGTAGAGTTGATTGGCATTTATGATTTTGGTATTGAATACACGCCAAGGAAAGGAAATAAGGTTGCAGATGCACTTAGAAGGAAACATAAGAATGCAATGTTGGAAATGATAGCTGAGTGGGAGGATTTAGAAGCATTGACGACATGTAGAGTACAGTAGAGATCTGAGGCTGGATCTAGTGGAGAAGCTGTAGTGTTGTCATGTTTAGTAGTTTGACCAGTTATGACTGAAATGATTACTTTTAAGAAAAAGGAGGATGCATTATTTGCCGAGAGGATCAGAAGGCTTGAGGTTGGAATTGAGATCGATATCTAAAGGATTTTAGCCTTGACTAAAGGGGATGGTTGGGAAAGAATGGATGATGATGTGTTCCAAATGTCGAGGACTTGTGGAAAGAAGTTATTGGGAATGTCATCGAGCCAAGTTCATGATTCATCCTGGAGGCATTAAGATGTATTAGGACATGAAGAGAAGTTTCTTTTGGTAAGGTATGAAGAAGAATGTAGGCTTATGGGTGAAGTAGTGTCTAAACTGCCAATACGTAAAAGCTGAACATCAGAAGCCAAGTGGGTTACTCCAGCCTTTAGATGTTCACGTTTTGAAGTGGGATTTTATTTCCATGGATTTTAATGATGAGTTTCCAAGGTCAAACAGGGGATATGGAAGCATATGGGTTATACTGGACAGGTTTACCAAGAGTGCCCATGTCATTCCAGTTAAGTCAACTAGGACGGCACCTGTTTTGGCCAAGTTATTTATGAAGAATATACTTAAACTTCATGAAATTCCTAGTAGCATAGTAAGCGATAGAGATTCCTTGTTCAATAGAGAGTTCTGAAAGAGTCTACAAGAGACCTTGGGTATTAAGCTCAAGATGAGTACCGCTTACCATCCGCTGATAGATAGGAAAAAAGAAAGAGTTGATAAAATCTTAGAAGATATGTTACGAACTTGTGCTCTAGATTTTGAAGGATCATGGGAAGACCATCTACACTTAGTTGATTTTTCATATAACAACAGTTATTGGACAAGTATTGGGATGGCACTATTTGAAGCTTTTTATGGAAGGCCATGCAAATCTCCTGTTTGTTGGCTAGACACTGAGGATAGGTTAGTTCTTAGTCCGGATTTGGTGAGAGAAGCCACAGAAAGATTGAGTTAATTCGACCTAGAATGAAGAAAGCTCAATCTAGCAGTTGGAGATTAGGTTTTCATTAAAGTGTCACCGATGAAAGGGTGATCACGTTTGAAAAATTAGGGAAGTTGGCATCGATATTCATTGGACAATTTTCTATTATAGAGAGGATTGGGAAACTCGTGTATAGAGTAGAGTTACCGAGTAATTTGGTGGGAGTTCACGATGTTTTTCATGTTTCTCATCTAAGAAAGTGTGTTCGGGATCAAAAGAATACTATAGCACCAAATGCGTTAGATGACTTAGTAGTGGAGCCGAACCTGACTATAGTTAGAAAGCCTATTGGTATAGTCACAAGAGAAGAGAAGAGGCTAAGGAACAAGGCAGTCAGATTAGTTTAAGTTCAGTGGAGCGACGTTGAGAGAGACTGTCTTAGGAAGTTGAGAGCAGGCTTTGAGATACTTATCCTAGCTTGTTTAATGGTATGATTTACCTTTTTGATTGATTTTGGTGAGTGCCTTGTCGTAATTTCGAGGACGAAATTCTTTAAGCAGTAAAGACTGTAACATCCCCAATTTTTTATAACATTATGTAGGAGATTTATTTAGCTAAATTAAATAGAATAATGAAAAGATTAATTGGTTAAGGGAATTGAGTTTTGTATAATAAAAGTGTAGTCGTGCCTAATTGAATTAATAAACTAAGGAAAGACAAAATGAATTAGTTAACGATAAAGTAGGAATGAACCATATTCATATACCCTCAGCCTTCATACCATTTCATTTTACATGTTCATTTCACAAATTAAAAACAAAGCTAGAGGCCGGCTACTGTTAAAAAGAAGTAAGGGGAAGAGTAGCTAAAGCAAAAGGAAGAATCCAAATCAACTTAATACAAGATCAAATCTCAACTCCTTAACATCAAAATAGAGGTGAATAATAGGTACATCTAACGTTTTTGTTTTCGATTACCAGATTGAGATCTGAAATTCTTTTGCAAATGTTTTTCCATATTTTGATTGATTAAAATGGTGTATATATATTTGTTGATTATTTTTGGCTATTTCATATGGATTCTAGAATTGACTTAGAAAACCTACTACTTGACATCCAATAGACATGTAATTTTAATCTGAGGTCAGGAATATTATTTTGGAAATGGGTTTCAAGTTTCATAATTTTCTGAATTATTGTGGAATTAATATTAATTTTTTAATGAAGAAAAAGGTTGTTTGTGTTTAAAATTAATTTGAACAATTATGAAAATGTTTTGGGTCTGGAATTTAAATATGTTAGAAAAAATATTAAAAGAGATATAGATATATAAAATGATTTAAGGTATAAGACTTAAATGTTTTATATATTTACAAAAGGAGAAGAGGAATTTTGAAAATAATTTAGTTAGTTTAATTTTAAAATTTCGATAATACTTTTGGAATAGAAAATTTGCAACCAGTGATATTTTGATAAAACAAGGCAGGTTAGTTAAAAAGATTAATTAAATGGTTAAAAATCAGTTTTTACATGCTTTTAGCGTGTTTTGCCACTTTCGGCACCAGGTGTTCCGACTTAGTAGCTCCGCCACCATCACCATCAAAACCAAGGCACATGGCATCAAAGACTTGGTGCGCAGCGAATTGGATATAGGCGGAAGGTACTGGGTTGAAACCAGCGATTCCGAAAGGTTCGAAGCACTACTTTGCTTTTAAATTGAAATGCACCTGCTTTACTTTCAATAGACTCGGTTGGCTTCCGACTGGGTCAAATTGTTTTAAAGGAATGGTTTTGAAAGAGCTAGCGCCTTTTATTTTAAGTAAATGCTTTCAAAGGGGCCGAAACCCCTAACTGCCGCCTTTTTACCTTTCGACATAGATTGGTTTCGAAAGGGTTATTTTGTTTCTAAAACTTAGTCGCTTCTCTAGTGCTTTTGAAAGGATAGGTTTCGACACCATCCACATCTTTTACTTAGGAATGGCTTTTGAAAGAGTTGCTTTTGACTTAGTTGTTTATGACCCTTTTTTATATTTGAAAGTTAAACCCAATGGTTCGAAAGGAATGGTTTCCAAAGGTTTTGAAAGGTTTTCCAAAAGCTTTTACTTGAACCCAATGCTTTCGAAAGGTTGGTTTTAAGTAGTATACCTTAATGCTTTCGAAAGGTAACTGATACAGGTTTCGAAGGGGAGGTTCTCCAGTATTTTCAAATGGTTTAAAATATGGTTTCAAAGGGTGGTTCCCCAATGGTTCGGAAGTTACTAACATTTTAAATGGAAGGCTTCCGATTGCTTTCGAAAGACTAGTTTAATGTTTTGAAAAGCAGACGTCTAATGTTTATAAAGCTATTAATATAGAGGTTTCCAACATTTTCGAAAAGAATATTGCAAATGGTTTCAAAAGGATTATTTTGGTCTTTCGGCCTAATTTTATAAAGTATAGTAGTTTACTAGTATCGAAAGGGGGTACTTTAGATGGTTTCAAAGGGGGTACTTTCAATGGTTATGAAAGGGGTACTTACAATGCTTTCGAATGGGTTGTTTAAAGATTTTAAACAAAGGTGGGGTTGTTTAAAGATTTTAAACAAAGGTGTCGAATGATCTACCTTGGCAATATAGCCTAATTGTTTTAAGTTAAGAAGGGTTTTAACTTATTTTAGAGGGATAGGAAATCCTTAATATATTTCATCAACATTATTTTGGGTGATGGTGAATAGCTTAGAGTAATGAAAAGAATGTATTTTCCTTGCAGAAGTATGATTTAAAAGAATTAAATCATTTTGAATAATTTTTCAAGGAAAGTTTTAAAGGGTAACTAACCCTAAGTAAATTACTCAGATTAGAAGAGCTGACGAGACTGGTGTAGGATCAGTTAACCCTCGGAGAAGCAAGTTATGGATAGACTGTCTAGAGACTTGTCTAACAGGCGTTAGACCATTTGATATTTTGTCTGGCTGGCTCAAGTCAGCCAAAGGTTAGTAGTTAGCCAAACAAAACAACAGTTTATTCGGACAGCTGGTCCAGTTATTACCTATTTTAAGCATATATGATATTTGCTATTATTGATAATCGGTTGATTAACCAATTTGGTTGGAGGAAAATGATTTGCAGAAAGATAAGTTTTAAAGGGATATTAGTGAGGGGAAATCCGTTACGATAAGCGATGTGGTCTCACTTGATATCAGATAACCAAGATGTATAGTATAATTCACACCAGGCTTTATGTCTAACTCGAAGTTTATGTTTATCCCCTTAAATTTTCGAGTGCTCAAAATTGGATTGAGTAGATTGAGAGTTTTTTTTTTAGGTTTTTAGTAGGTTGGCAAATAAGGCTACAGGAGATGAGCATGAGGCTGACGGATAGCTATCTAGAAGTTGCAGTTATTTTATTTTAAATTTCGATGTGTTGTACTGAGAGTGTTAGTCCATTAGTTCTCTAATATTCCAAGGGGGCATCTTCATATGTCGCTCTTGGCGTATTTTGTAATTATTATATTTTATCTGAATCTTAGAAGCGTTATGAGATTTGTAATCTGAATACGAAATACTGTTTTGAAATGTAATCGAAAAAGTTGTTTTAATATGTGATGACCTTGTTTCATATTCATGAGACACTGATATTGTGGATATTATTAACATTACCGTATTTTTTCACCAGAAGTTAATACTATAGATGACTGCATCATCTTTCTTTTGGGCTCGATATAGGGGATGTTACAATGATCACACTGGGTAGCAAGCCCTAGTAAAGAAAATACTCTATTATGGGTATTATTGGTCGACCGTTAATCAAGATGTTGCCAGTTATGTAAGGCAATGCGACAAGTGCTTGATATATGCATAAGTTCCAAGAGCTTCCCTAACAGAATTTACACAAATGGTATGCCCATGGCTGTTTGCAATGTGGGGTATAGTTTCTTATCGATCTCTAAAGGTATCACAAAGTATGCTATTGTTGCTGTTGATTACTTCACCAAATGGGATGAAGCGGAACCCTTTGTCATGATCACGACTAAGAAAGTAACAACTTCATTGTCCAAAACATCATCTGTCATTTGGTATTCCATGAACTATTGTAACAGACAATGGGACTTAATTCAATAGTAACGAATTTAAAGATTTCTACCTTCGGTATCATATTGGGAAGAGGTTTGTGTTAGTTGCACACCCTTGAGCGAATGGAAAGTTGAAGGTGTGAAAAAAAAAATCATTAAATCCATTCTAAAGAAGCAATTGGAAAGAGCTAGTCGCAAGTGGGTGGATGAACTCTCGACAGCACTATGGGCTTACAGGACCACCCATAAGTCTACGACTAGCCATACTTCATTCTGTTTGTCCGTGAGATGATGGTTTTGATGACAACAACCTTAGAATAGATTATAAATATAAATACTAACATTATAAGTTTAGATATATATGTATATGCAGGATTTAACTATGCAGGTACTAAGAATGAAGACTGTATAGTATAGAGATTCAAGATATCAAGATAAAATATCAAGATAGAAGACTCATGTGTATCAAGGTTATCAAGATTTCAAGGATAAGTATATTTTATTATTATTAGGAATTTTTGTTAAAACTCGTAGAAAAGCACTGCCATCTTAAAATCCAATTTATTCGTCGAATGGAATCCACTTCGAGCCTGTTAAAGGGATGGAAACCTAAGTAGGATGGAACCTATGAAAATCTAGTGAAACATTGTTTTGTATCCGCTAACTTTTATTCAAAATGATTTTTCAAAATTATATCCTGTTTTCAAGATGTTTTCAAAAACTTTCCTTTTAAAAGATTCAAAACCCTCGATCTTGATTTTAAATAATTTTAGCCTCAAAAACATCTTTATTTTCAAAGTCAAATTACTTCTGATTTTAAACTATGTTTTTAAATAATATATTTAACTTTTAAATATTTATACTTAGATTTAAATATGAAATTATAGTTAATATATATATATATATATATTATTCTTTATATTTACTTATGAATTTTAACTATAGTCAAGTATATTTATAAAGTTTAAAATAGTTTTTATATAAGATAAAGGTTATTTTCAAAGAAAATCAAAAACACCAAAAAAAAAATTTGGGATGTCGACATGGTGACAGTTTGATTCAAAAATTCAAATTTCAAAGGAAGTGTCTATTCGCCATAACTCTTCATGAATGGTCATGGCTGTTGTTCTTTTATAAATATGGGTCAGTTTCAACGAATTTTTAATCATAATTTTCTGGTTTTCACTCCTCTTCTTCTTCCTCATTTCTTAATACATATTCTTATCATTACTAAGCCAAAATCAACATTGAATCATACTCGATTACTTCTAGTTTGATTCTCTATCACTATCTCTACAAGATTCTCAGTGCTATTCAGAGTTATAGACTTCTTTGTAATCTATTAAGCGAGAAAAGGTGTGATTGTAGCCTTGGAAATCAATCAAAATTGAAAAGGTGTGATTTTAGCCTTGGTAAATCAATTCTGGAGGGTGTACCTCATACCCTTGAAACCTAGGGTGTAATTATACAATTGCTTTTGAAAGGAAATCCGTACTTGTGTTGCGGGACTGGATGTAGGTTAACTCCGAACCAGTATAAAATCCGGTGTGTTCATTCCTTTACTGCTTTTATTTTATTTCTACATCTGCGATTGTTTCTGTGATCATATCTGTGTCTGTATATTGCATACTTTTGTATCTAAATTAACATAAATCAAAAAAGATTTAGTAATTCTTTATTAATACTATTCACTCCCCGCTAGTGTTAATCTTAGCCTTAAGATCCGTAATCCGCATTTCTCACAATTGGTATCAGAGCAAGGTTTTCAAAGTTTCATAATCAGATTTTTGAAAAGTTTTCAAAATGGCTACCAACACTGATACTGTTATTAACACTATTATCCCTGTCACTAGTTCATTTGTAGAGGGTCAGTCTACTGTCAGACCACCACTTTTTAATGGTAGTAACTATGCATATTGGGCATGTAGGATGAAAATATATTTACAATCTCTAAGATTAGACACTTGGAATATCACACAAACTGAATATTCTGAACCCACAATTGATTTTACACAGTGGACTGCTGAGCAAAAGACTATTGCACAAAATAATTCTAAGGCAATGAATATTATGTTTTATTCACTAGATAGAAATGAATTCAATAGAGTGTCAGTTTGTAAGTCTGCATATGAAATCTGGAATTTTTTTGCAAGTTACTCATGAAGGAACAAGCAAAGTTAAACAGACCAAAACTTCCATGCTCAAAAATCAGTTTCAATTATTTAAAATGAATGCTAATGAGTCTATTTCAGATATGTATAGTAATTTCAGGATATTGTGCATTCTCTAGTATCTTTGGGAAAGAAATTTTCGGAAGAAGATCAAGTCAGAAAAAAATTTAATTCCCTAACTCCAGAATGGGATCAAAAGACACTTGCGATCGAAGAGGCAAATGACATCAGTATTTTGAAGATAGAAAAATTAATTGGAAATCTATTGTAGTATGATGTTCAAATGATCGGGAGAAGAGAAAGTAAAGCATCTGAAAAGAAATCAATGGCATTCAATGCATTAACAGATGGATCAGACTCAAACAGCGATAATGATGAAGAGATAGCCTTTATGACCAGAAATTTTAGGATATTCCTGAAGTACAGAAAGATGAATAATCTCAAGAGAAACAACTATAAGAATTCTGAAAATCAGAATATAGTGCCAAATAACGACATATGTTACAACTGTGATAAACCAGGCCACTTCAAAAGAGACTGTCTGTATCCAGAAAGGCAGAATCCTCCTATGAACAATGAACCAGCAAAGAAACAGAAGCGTGCATTTACTGCTACTCTAGATGACTCAGACTCGTCCTCAAGTGATGATGATCAAAAGACGGATAATGCGAATTTGTGTTACACAACTGTTCACGACTCCGACGAATTCAGAGAAACGGACTCAGAAAAAGATACATGTTTACAATACAATTGGTTGAAATTGCTTGCTTAAGATTAGTTGCTTGATTGTTTGATTGATTGATTTTGAATTGGTGTGTTGTTTGAATTTTAAAATATATTTTCTATTTTTTATTATTTTTATTTTTATTTTTATTCTATTTTAATACTTTCTGAAATATATTATAAGTATAATAATATTTCAGAAATATCTAATAGACATTTATAATAATAATATATATATTAGAAGATCATAGGAAAAATCAATTCATGAAAATTCAAAAGCACATGTCGACATGGTCCCTACCATGATGTCGACATGGCTACCTGAATTTGAATTTCAAAATTTGAATTCAAATGTTTGAATTTCCCTCCACCTTTTCATTTCATTCAATTCTCTGAAAAGATACCTTTTGACCAGATAATATGTCCTTTAAGAATCTATTTATTCACTATCTTTTATCATATCTTTTCACTTTCATTTTCAAATTCAAACTCTCTCTTCATTACTTCAAGCCCTCTACTCTCTACTCTAATGGCTTCTTCATGCAACCCCTCAACCATGAGAATTTCCAGAAAAATCAAAGAGCAATTATTCAATGATCCGGAGGCAATTAAAGCATACATCAATTATGCTAACTACGCCAAAGTTTATCCCGGAAAATTTGCTATTTTTCAAGATTTTTCTTCTTATGAAATTGATTCTCTTTTTGCAAACAATGGTGTTCTTAGTCTTATTGATGCTTCTCAAAATGATTTTGTTTGTTATCCTAATCTTGTCAAAATTTTCTATGCGAATTTAAATCATGGATTTTATGTTGGAAATGAAGATGAAATTTGGAGTAGTGTCAAAGGCACTCAAATTGTTTTGAATTGTGATCTTTTGGGAGCCATTCTCAAATGCAAGAGTTCGGGAATGGATCTTTCTAACTTCAAAATCGATGAACATGATCGTGAGATATTTCATCACATTTTTGAAAGAGACGATGATTTTGATTTTAGAAATTTTCGACCAAAAACAAGAATTGTTAATCTTCTTTTGCAACATACTTTGACCCCAAGATCGGGAAATTTTAACAATCCTACTTCAAAAGTTTTCAAAGATCTTTTTTCTATTTTCGAAAACTATGACATAAATTGGGCGCAAGTTATTTTGGATGAACTTCGTCCTAAAAACCTTGAAATGGGTGAGAATACTTTATACCATGGAATTTATCTCACTCGGATTTTTAACTATTTTGGAGTGGATTTCAATGGCGAAGAATTTGTTTCTAGAAAAGTTTTCAATCATTCCAACATTTCTCTTATGAAAATTCCATTTGTTTTTCAACCTTATGAGACACTTACCGAAAAGGAAGAGCGTTTGGCTCATGAGGAAATGGAAGAAGAGGAAGTTGAAGAAGACGAAGGGGATGAAATGGAAATTGAAGAAGAAGAAGAAGGTGAAAGGTCTCTGGAAAGCATTGAATGTCCTTCAAATCCATCCAACAAAACCCTTCTCAAAAACCAAAAGATAATTGTGGAGAATCAACGTATTCTAAAACTATCCGTTAGTAAAAAGTTGGATAACATTTCTTCGAAAATGAACAAGTTCTTTTCAAAAGTCGGCAAGAAACTTGGACTATCTTCATCATCTTCATCCTCTAACTAGTTTTATCTTTTCGTATCTTATTGTATTTGTTTTAGTTTGCTTTATTTCGAATGTTCATGTAGTTTGTTGTGTGCTTAATCATTGTATTATCGTAGTATGCAATGAATTGAAATTTCCTTTCTGTTATCTACCATATCTTATCTCTAGAATAAATGTTAGTATATTATATATATATATACACACAATTATTCACAAAATCAAATTAGTCATAACATTTCACTAACCCATGTCGACATCCCCTATGTGACCATGTCGACATGTACTGGCCAGAAATGGCAATTGATTTTGAATTTGAAATTTGAATAACTACCACATGTCTGTTCAATTCAAACGAATTTCTACACCTATATATACCTGTTTCTTCCAGAATTCTTCATTGAAATTTATTTCTTATCGTCTATTTCCTCTATTTCTTTCACAAATTCAACTATGACTAATCCTATTCACAATTTATCTGAAAATCTTGAAGAAACTCTTAATTCGTTCAATAATATTCTCTCATTTATCTACGAAACCGGCGTCATTTAGAATTAAGTCAAATGCAGATGATAAAGGAACAAGAAAGGCACTTTGATGCGACACGCTGGATGATCTCCTCTCTGCACAAGGATGATAACGAAGCACATCCTCATGTCTCTCTCACCAATGACAATGATAATTGGGATGCTATTAAGGCAGACCCAATCTTTGGAGAAGAAGGATGAGTGGAAGTTCCACGTAACATTTGATTTACTTTGTTTGAATTGATTTGGTTTGAATTGATACTTTGTGTGGATTGATTTCTTATTGATTTGAAGATTGGTGTGTAAAACATATATATATATATATATATACACACACACACACACTGAAATGTATATAACCTTTAAATTAGTTATCATGCTTAGAAGTATAATTATTTCCTACTCTATATATTCCGTTGTGTAGTTTATAAATGCAGGTACTGAAGTCCAAGAATGAGGGGGAGTAAGTTTTTGTTGATGACAAAGGGGGAGAAATTTAAAATAGGGGAGTTAGGCATAGATTAAGGGGGAGTTGTTAGTTTTAGGGGGAGTTATTAGGATAGAAATAATATTTTATAAATAAAGGTTGTCATCATTAAAAAGAGGGAGATTGTTAGTCCGTGAGAAGATGGTTTTGATGACAACAACCTTAGAATAGATTATAAAATATAAATACTAACATTATAAGTTTAGATATATATGTATATGCAGGATTTAACCATGCAGGTACTAAGAATGAAGACTTTACAGTATAAAGATTCAAGATATCAAGATAAAATATCAAGATAGAAGACTCATGAGTATCAAGGTTATCAAGAGTTCAAGATTTCAAGGATAAGTATTATTATTAGGAATTTTTGTTAAAACTCGTAGAAAAGCACTGGCATCTTAAAATCCAATTTATTCGTGGAATGGAATCCACTTCGAGCCCGTTAAAGGGATGGAACCCTATGTAGGATGGAACCTACGAAAAATCTAGTGGAACAATATTTTTTATCCGCTAACTTTTATTCAAAATGATTTTTCAAAATTATATCATGTTTTCAAGATTTTCTCAAAAACTTTCCTTTTTAAAAGATTCAAAATCCTCGATCCCGATTTTAAATAATTTTAGCCTCAAAAACATCTTTATTTTCAAAGTCAAATTACTCATGATTTTAAACTATCTCTTTAAATAATATATTTAACTTTTAAATATTTATACTTAGATTTAAATATAAAATTATAGTTAAAATCTATATATATTATTCTTTATATTTACTTATGAATTTTTACTATTGTCAAGTATATTTATAAAGTTTAAAATAGTTTTGATATAAGATAAAGGTTATTTTCAAAGAAAATCAAAAACACCAACAAATCCTTTGGGATGTCGAGATGCCTAGCATGACCATGTCGACATGGTGACAGTTTGATTCAAAAATTCAAATTTCAAAAGAAGTGTCTATTCGCCATAACTCTTCATGAATGGTCATGGCTGTTGTACTTCTATAAATAGGGGTCAGTTTCAACGAATTTTTAATCATAATTGTAACGATCCTAAATTTTGAACAATTTAAATTGTGAATATTTAATTAATTTTAAATATTTGAATGATAATTTAAATTGAATTTCCAATATAACAATGAAATTGGTGATTAAATTTTAAATTTTAATCTATAAAGAGTTGAATAAAAATTTAAATTTGACTTTGGAGTTGAGATTGAATATTAAATTTATATTTAAAAATTCGGACTAATGACTTAGAAAAATAATTTGGATTTAAGGATTATTACTTACGTAAATAAAAAATTGAATTAAATTTTGATTTGAAGACTATGAAGTAATTTGAATTGTTCGAGTTTAATATGAAAAACATAATGTAACTATATTGGAGAAATTTTAATAACATAATTTAAACAAGATTTACAAAACAAAGTAAAGAAAATAAATTACACAAAACAAATTGGATTTAAAATGAAAGAAGAAAAAAAAATATAATAGAAAAATAAACATAGAATGAAAGAAGAAAAATATATAAAAATAAAATAAAATAATAAGAATAAAATAAACATAAAATAAAGAAGAAAAGAACCACTGCCTTTACTTTCAACCCGATACCCGATTCCCTTTATTTCACTTTACCATTTCCATTTTTTAAACCCTAAACAAAAAAAAAGAAGAAAATTAATGGCGGCCCTGTCTCTCTCGTCTTCCTCTTCACTTCCAAACTAGGGCTTCAATTTCTGCTTCGAGTTCGATGCTTCAACTCGCTCGCGGCATCTTCAACAATTAGGGCTTCAGCTCTTCGTCTTTAAATTAGGGTTTTGAGAAAAAAATTCAAAGGCGCGACTTCAAGCTTCGTCAATCGATTTGCCTCTTCATCAAAGCGTGGTTGCTCCTCAAATTTGTTGTCGATGCTTTCGCCACCCACGTTAATGCTATTAGCTGTCCATCGTGTTAGCCTTGGAGCACCGCCGTTCGAATCACACAAGCGCTTTCAAAATCGCAGTGTGCAACACCATTGCTGCCGGCTGCATCGTCTTCTACCCAGCTAGAAAAGGTGAGTCTTTGGCTCACGGTTGATTTTAATGCAAGTGTTTGGATTTGTTGACTTGAATGCTTGGTTGCATGCTATGTTTTTGGGTGTTATCTGTTATCATTGGCTCGGTTACTTGAATCTGAACTATTTGGGGCTATTTGCGGTCTCTTGCTCGATTGCTTGAATTTTTACTGATGAGAACAGATACTATAAGTTTTGTTTTTAAACTGTTAAGAACAGTTGCTATTTGATTTTGCTTTTAAATTGATAAGAACAAATGCTATTTAACTCTAATTTAAACTGATGAGAACAGATACTATAATTCTGTTTTAAAATGAAATGAGCAAACTTTCAACCTTTACTCCTTTGATACTGATGCATGTGATGTATTTGTGTGGTGATGATGCGTATATTTGTCTGCCTGGATGTATTCACCTGAATATGATTGAGTTAGGCTATATATACCCTGTCCTGTTTTGTTTCCAGACCCAAAATAATTAAAGAAAAATTCATATTTTTTCTGTCTAATCTATTTCTAGGCCATGATTCCTGAAGGAAATTGGATGTAAGGATATGTCATTATCTTTAAGAATAATTTTTAGGAATATACATGAAGTTACCATTCTGAAATTAAAAGGGAAGAACAGTGGAAGTAAAAGAAAAAAAAAATTTAAGTATAAAAAAAAAATGAATAAATAAATAAATAAATGAGACAACTGGAAGTATGAATGTTTATATGTGAGCAAATCATCATCTTTAAAGCTTGGTCTGTTTTACATATGGGGTTGCTTGTCAACAGACTTCTCTGTTCAATAGTTAGTGAGCAAAACTTACCTATACCCTTGGATAATCTGATTTATGCTTAAAGTAAAATGGAAATGTTAGGTAAGTTAGATTGCATGCCTGTGAATGCATGCATGATGATATATATTTGTGTACAGGGTTTTACTCTGTCAGGTTACAGGTTTGGAAAAAAAAAAATTGATGTGTTGAAGCTTTGAACTGTTTCATGCATTATTGAGGCTCTTTGTAGTTTGGTCTGGTCTGCATACATGATCGTTGCAGTCCCTTTGCTGTTAGTCTTCATGCTGGTTTTGCCATTGTTCTTTGTTCATTGGTCGCTTGAGCATTTGACCTGCACTTGTTCATCATGATCACCTGTATCATTTGTCATGTAGCAGTATGTATGGTTGTTGGTCCCATTCACTGCTGCATATTGTTTGATCATCATGTAGCTTCATTTATACATGTGTGTTTGCAGGTACCTGATTACCTGTTCTGCTTATAAAAACTAAAATTTTAAATGGAAAAAAAAAATACCAATACCACTTGAATTGATTCTCAGTTAGAATCTGTTATTGATATAATGGTTCTGTTTCTGTTTTTAAAAAAAAAAAAAAAAAAGAGTAACTTCATCATGCTAAAGCCTGTGATCTCTGTGCATATATATATATATATATATTAGTAGAAAAGAATTTGTTGTGCTGGTTGCTCTATGAGAACATATATGCATATGTTTGAGTGTTGTTGATTATTTGAATCTGCAATTATAATTAGTTTGTAACTAAAATTTCCTTTAATAGAAATACTTTATTTATTTGTTTAATTTCTGTTAGGAAATTAATATGATCAAACAAATAATGCTGTTTAATAATAAATTATGCCCTTAAATCATAATTTAATTGTTTGAAAATTTTGTTACTTCAGAAGTAAATACAACAGTAAGTGTTTCAATATTAAGATATCAACTTCATTAATTATTTCAACATTTGCAGGTTTTAACCAGAAAACATTTGCAGTTTTTGTTAACTTGTGCACTTTTTGTTTGGTCATCATGTAGCTTACTGTGTTCATTTGAACACTTTGTATTTCCAAAATTTTGATATGTTGTTCACCTTAGTATGGGGTCTGCCTTGTTGCTATGTCATTTCTGGTGACATGCTGTTGCATTCTCTTGAGTCTGTTGGACTTGGGTCTAGCTGTGCACTTGCATTTGAGTACTGTGTCTTGTTTCATTTAGTTTGCATTGTTCAAAGTCATGTTCCTATGAGTTGCTGCCCAGATTTGTTCTTGCTGTCATGTTCCATGCATTTGAGCTCTTTGATTTTTTTTTTTTGGTCTGCACTTTATGTTGCAGCTGGTCCTGCAGTTGTTATTGTTTATGCCTTCGTGTCTTTGGGCATTTCTGAGCCTCTGTCTTGATTGCCTGCTTTGACATTGCTGTTGTATTGCTTTGTCTGATGTCTTCATGATTCCTTTGTCTGTGCATTGGCTTTGTTTCGATCTGATAGCCGTGTTTTTGGTTTGGTGCACACATGTTGGCGAGGCAGTGCACATGTGTATGCATATACGTGTGTACTGCAGCCACACGGGATTGACAGATTTTAAAAATTGAAGTTGTTAATATGAAAACCCATAATAGATTTAAATTGATTCATTTGTTTCATCATCTCTGTTACCATTTTATTCAGTTCATTGCAAATTTAATTACTTGAATTAAGATTAATCCTGACTCGAGTGTTTTTGTGTTTTGCAATAAACGCTCGGGTCAAACCGAGTATTTTTACAGCTTGAAGATTTTCAGGCAGCGAAGTTTGAGAGAGGGGGATTAAAGCACTCCACTAAAGCTTTTCAGAAATTTCTTTTTTTGTACTTAATAAAATAAATTGTTTCCGCTGTATAAAATGTAATGTATTGTATAACTCTGATATTTGTATACAAAAGAAAAGTTTATTTATAAAATATATTATTGTTTCTGTGATTCTGTGACTGATCTTGCTTATCTAGGTGAAATGTGATGGGGGGTTCTCGCTTCGCGGTTAGGTGGCGAACGGGAGACTCTTACCCCCACACGTCCTCTTTAAGGGGTTGGTTAGGCGTAAGCCGTGACAGTCGAAAGGCTGGCCGTAAAAGCAAGGGCAGGGTACCATTTGTAGCCACGGTGGTGCCGGGATGGTTGCAAAGCCTACCGGTTGCTGTTGACGGAAATGAGGTTCTTACAAAGTGGTATCAGAGCTTTGGTTTACACAAAGCTTAGTTTATGGCGTTTAATATGAATAGTTACTAGAACCACTTCAAAGAAAGTGTTTTCAAATCTAAAGAAGTTTAAAATTGTTTTCTTTAAAATAAAAAGTATTTTGAAAATTAGAATTATTTTGAAGATTCCCCTCTCTAAATTTAGGTTTGCGACCGTTTCTCTTCGGTGAGGTCTCGTTAGACTTGAGTTTCGATCATTCGGAAACTCATTATCGAATTTTTGAGAGTATGGAAAATGAAACATGAGTTAAGAGAATTAATGAATTGGTTTAAATTGGCTTAAATCAAATATTTTGAATATCTTCAAAGTAGTAATTGGAAAATAAAATGATATGTCAATTTGATTATAATCAAATGGATTATTGAACTATAACTTGGAAATTTAATTTTGAATTCTTTTGAAAATTGATTTCAAATGTTGTGAAGAACGATTTAGTAAATAAATGGATTATAAGTATTTAACTTATAATATGGATTTTGGGTATATAACTAAGTTATATGAATTGAATTGAATCAAATTAGTAAAGGAGATTATAAAACAAAGTTTATAAATAGAAATGTAATTTCTAAAGATGTTTGTAAATTCCGCAAATGACTTATTTTGATAAGTAAATTATTGTAACTTATTAAAGGTGTTATATCTATGGTTTTGGACAATAAATGAGATATAAAAAGAGATATGAATCTAATGAAAATTTATAAGAGATTTAAATTGATGCAATGAAGAATTTGAATTTGAATGGGCATGGAAATAAGTTAAGTGGAAAACTTAATATTGGAAATTTGAAGTTGGTTTAAAACCAATATTTTGAAATGTATGCAGAATTCAAACTATGAATTAAGTTGATGTTGAAAAACTTAAATGAGAATGTTTTTGGGAAGCAACACTATGAAATGAAGTAAATTCATTTTAAGTTGTTTTGAAATGTGTTTAAAAGAATGATTTCTTTTAAGAATGAAATATATATTTGATTTTGGTTTAAGTATATCAAATATTTTCAAAATGTTGAAAATAAATGGATTTGTAAATTACTTATTATTGAATAAGTATGGAAATATTTTCCAATATGAAATGAAAGGTTTGAAATTTTATCTTTTCAAGATAAAGTGAAAAGTAAATGTTTTGAGATTTTATCTTTTAAAGATAAATTGAAAAGTGAATATTTGAAATTTGTTTCAAATGGCTAAGTGTGAAAATTATATATCTTGTAAAGATATTATTTTTGGGAAATTTGAACACTTAGTTCAACTTGGAGAAAAAAAAAATTTCAAAGTGATTGAATTTTGAGTTAAATTGGGTTTAACTTTGACACACAAAAACAATGTAAGTTGAACTTTGAATTTTAAATAGATGATTTGGATTGTATGTCTAACGTCGTGAATTGACGACATATCAATTGATCTCTATTAAATATATATCTATTGGTGGCGGAGAATTTATTCTCTTAGCTTAACACCCTTCTCTGAGACGTACGAGCTCAGAGGTTATATATTGATAGACATCAATTATGTGTTGAGGATTGACGATGTAACGTGAAATCCAAATCGAGTGTGAAGTCGATAATAAATTGGATTATGAATGTGAATTTGGTTTGAGATAACCTTAAAAAATTTCCAAATCGACTTAGAGGAAAATTTTAAATGGATAATGAAATGGAAAATTTGTGAAACCTCTATTTGTTATGGGTATGAAATATTGTGGTTTTCATAACGTATATGTGTGAATACGATTAATTCGAAAACCAATTAGTTTGGAAAAGTAATTGTTATGGAAAACTTATGTAAGTACATGAGTATGATATGTACTAAATGTGAAATGAAATATTATATATGTATGTATAATATTATGTTTTCCAAATTGAGGATATGGAAAAGTACCTTCCATTTAAACATTTGTGAAGGTTGTTGGAACTCGAGATGAGTGTCCATTTGAAAATCGTAGCTACGTAGTATTTCCATTAGTTGGAATGTCCTTTTGGACTGGTATAGTGTGCTAGCGTAATTCGAGGGGCGAGATGCCTACGGTTACAAGCGATTCCACTGGGATAGTGGCGTAACCGCCGTGTATACCGCGATCTAGTTACACTCGGGTGGTAGCGTAATTTGAGGGGCGTGATGCCTACAGTTACAAGCGATTCCACTGGGATAGTGGCGTAACCGCTGTGTAAACTGCAATCTACAAACCAAAGCGTAATTCGAGGGGCGAGATGCCTACGGTCACGAGCGATTCTACTGGGATAGTAGCGTAACCGCCGTGTGAACCGCGATCTTTGGCAACAACCATGGCGAAATTCAAGGGATGAGATATCCACAGTTACAAGCGACTCTACTGGGATAGTAGCGGAACCGCCGAGTAAACTGTGATCCATGGGGGAATGTGCTTTCCATATCCATTTTTAAAAGAATTTTTAAAAAAGGTATTTTCACTGGGAATTGAAGCAAGTATATTTAGTACTTGGAGATTGTTAGACTTGCGCCTGGCCAGCGTATGCCTAATGTCTTTAAGAACGACAGTAGACTTGTTAAATTTCGAGTTAGCAAGTATTTTCAAACTTTAAATAGAAAATCAATTATCTGAAATTAAAGTGAAATAAATTCCAACCTAATAAATTAAGGAAGAGGATTTTTGGAATGTTTTGAAAAGTCCACAGCTTTGGAAAAGTTATACTATGTAAATTTCTTAAATGAAGAAGTTCAAATTTAAAATTTGGGTTTTGTAAGTTGAAAATTTTAGTAAAGATTTTTGTGTCTTGATTGTAGAAAAATAATAGACAAATGAGTTAATAAACAAAGCTAGTGAGATAAAACAAATGGAATGAATCCTATATTCATTTATTTCTAATAAGTTTCGAACTAGATAAAATTGTTAAAATATAAATATTAGTGAAATTTCAACAATCATTTCTCCTTACTTGTAATTTCGGGACGAAATTCTTTTAAGGAGGGGAGATTGTAACGATCCTAAATTTTGAACAATTTAAATTGTGAATATTTAATTAATTTTAAATATTTGAATGATAATTTAAATTGAATTTCCAATATAACAATGAAATTGGTGATTAAATTTTAAAATTTAATCTATAAAGAGTTGAATAAAAATTTAAATTTGACTTTGGAGTTGAGATTGAATATTAAATTTATATTTAAAAATTCGGACTAACGACTTAGAAAAATAATTTGGATTTAAGGATTATTACTTACGTAAATAAAAAATTGAATTAAATTTTGATTTGAAGACTGTGAAGTAATTTGAATTGTTCGAGTTTAATATGAAAAACATAATGTAACTATATTGGAGAAATTTTAATAACATAATTTAAACAAGATTTACAAAACAAAGTAAAGAAAATAAATTACACAAAACAAATTGGATTTAAAATGAAAGAAGAAAAAAAAATATAATAGAAAAATAAACATAGAATGAAAGAAGAAAAATATATAAAAATAAAATAAAATAATAAGAATAAAATAAACATAAAATAAAGAAGAAAAGAACCACTGCCTTTACTTTCAACCCGATACCCGATTCCCTTTATTTCACTTTACCATTTCCATTTTTTAAACCCTAAACAAAAAAAGAAGAAGAAAATTAATGGCGGCCCTGTCTCTCTCGTCTTCCTCTTCACTTCCAAACTAGGGCTTCAATTTCTGCTTCGAGTTCGATGCTTCAACTCGCTCGCGGCATCTTCAACAATTAGGGCTTCAGCTCTTCGTCTTTAAATTAGGGTTTTGAGAAAAAAATTCAAAGGCGCGACTTCAAGCTTCGTCAATCGATTTGCCTCTTCATCAAAGCGTGGTTGCTCCTCAAATTTGTTGTCGATGCTTTCGCCACCCACGTTAATGCTATTAGCTGTCCATCGTGTTAGCCTTGGAGCACCGCCGTTCGAATCACACAAGCGCTTTCGAAATCGCAGTGTGCAACACCATTGCTGCCGGCTGCATCGTCTTCTACCCAGCTAGAAAAGGTGAGTCTTTGGCTCACGGTTGATTTTAATGCAAGTGTTTCGATTTGTTGACTTGAATGCTTGGTTGCATGCTATGTTTTTGGGTGTTATCTGTTATCATTGGCTCGGTTACTTGAATCTGAACTATTTGGGGCTATTTGCGGTCTCTTGCTCGATTGCTTGAATTTTTACTGATGAGAACAGATACTATAAGTTTTGTTTTTAAACTGTTAAGAACAGTTGCTATTTGATTTTGCTTTTAAATTGATAAGAACAAATGCTATTTAACTCTAATTTAAACTGATGAGAACAGATACTATAATTTTGTTTTAAAATGAAATGAGCAAACTTTCAACCTTTACTCCTTTGATATTGATGCATGTGATGTATTTGTGTGGTGATGATGCGTATATTTGTCTGCCTGGATGTATTCACCTGAATATGATTGAGTTAGGCTATATATACCCTGTCCTATTTTGTTTCCAGACCCAAAATAATTAAAGAAAAATTCATATTTTTTCTGTCTAATCTATTTCTAGGCCATGATTCCTGAAGGAAATTGGATGTAAGGATATGTCATTATCTTTAAGAATAATTTTTAGGAATATACATGAAGTTACCATTCTGAAATTAAAAGGGAAGAACAGTGGAAGTAAAAGAAAAAAAAATTTAAGTATAAAAAAAAAATGAATAAATAAATAAATAAATGAGACAACTGGAAGTATGAATGTTTATATGTGAGCAAATCATCATCTTTAAAGCTTGGTCTGTTTTACATATGGGGTTGCTTGTCAACAGACTTCTCTGTTCAATAGTTAGTGAGCAAAACTTACCTATACCCTTGGATAATCTGATTTATGCTTAAAGTAAAATGGAAATGTTAGGTAAGTTAGATTGCATGCCTGTGAATGCATGCATGATGATATATATTTGTGTACAGGGTTTTACTCTGTCAGGTTACAAGTTTGGAAAAAAAAATGATGTGTTGAAGCTTTGAACTGTTTCATGCATTATTGAGGCTCTTTGTAGTTTGGTCTGGTCTGCATACATGATCGTTGCAGTCCCTTTGCTGTTAGTCTTCATGCTGGTTTTGCCATTGTTCTTTGTTCATTGGTCGCTTGAGCATTTGACCTGCACTTGTTCATCATGATCACCTGTATCATTTGTCATGTAGCAGTATGTATGGTTGTTGATCCCATTCACTGCTGCATATTGTTTGATCATCATGTAGCTTCATTTATACATGTGTGTTTGTAGGTACCTGATTACCTGTTCTGCTTATAAAAACTAAAATTTTAAATGGAAAAAAAAAATACCAATACCACTTGAATTGATTCTCAGTTAGAATCTGTTATTGATATAATGGTTCTGTTTCTGTTTTTTTAAAAAAAAAAAAAAAAGAGTAACTTCATCATGCTAAAGCCTGTGATCTCTGTGCATATATATATATATATATTAGTAGAAAAGAATTTGTTGTGCTGGTTGCTCTATGAGAACATATATGCATATGTTTGAGTGTTGTTGATTATTTGAATCTGCAATTATAATTAGTTCGTAACTAAAATTTCCTTTAATAGAAATACTTTATTTATTTGTTTAATTTCTGTTAGGAAATTAATATGATCAAACAAATAATGCTGTTTAATAATAAATTATGCCCTTAAATCATAATTTAGTTGTTTGAAAATTTTGTTACTTTAGAAGTAAATACAACAGTAAGTGTTTCAATATTAAGATATCAACTTCATTAATTATTTCAACATTTGCAGGTTTTAACCAGAAAACATTTGCAGTTTTTGTTAACTTGTGCACTTTTTGTTTGGTCATCATGTAGCTTACTGTGTTCATTTGAACACTTTGTATTTCCAAAATTTTGATATGTTGTTCACCTTAGTATGGGGTCTGCCTTCTTGCTATGTCATTTCTGGTGACATGCTGTTGCATTCTCTTGAGTCTGTTGGACTTGGGTCTAGCTGTGCACTTGCATTTGAGTACTGTGTCTTGTTTCATTTAGTTTGCATTGTTCAAAGTCATGTTCCTATGAGTTGCTGCCCAGATTTGTTCTTGCTGTCATGTTCCATGCATTTGAGCTCTTTGAGTTGCAGTGCTTCATCACTTGATGTCTTTGATTTTTTTTTTTGGTCTGCACTTTATGTTGCAGCTGGTCCTGCAGTTGTTATTGTTTATGCCTTCGTGTCTTTGGGCATTTCTGAGCCTCTGTCTTGATTGCCTGCTTTGACATTGCTGTTGTATTGCTTTGTCTGATGTCTTCATGATTCCTTTGTCTGTGCATTGGCTTTGTTTCGATCTGATAGCCGTGTTTTTGGTTTGGTGCACACGTGTTGGCGAGGCAGTGCACATGTGTATGCATATACGTGTGTACTGCAGCCACACGGGATTGACAGATTTTAAAAATTGAAGTTGTTAATATGAAAACCCATAATAGATTTAAATTGATTCATTTGTTTCATCATCTCTGTTACCATTTTATTCAGTTCATTGCAAATTTAATTACTTGAATTAAGATTAATCCTGACTCGAGTGTTTTTGTGTTTTGCAATAAACGCTCGGGTCAGACCGAGTATTTTTACAGCTTGAAGATTTTCAGGCAGCGAAGTTTGAGAGAGGGGGATTAAAGCACTCCACTAAAGCTTTTCAGAAATTTCTTTTTTTGTACTTATTAAAATAAATTGTTTCCGCTGTATAAAATGTAATGTATTGTATAACTCTGATATTTGTATACAAAAGAAAAGTTTATTTATAAAATATATTATTGTTTCTGTGATTCTGTTTAAATGTTATAAACTAAATAACAATCCGTCATTTTGAACGTTTCTAGTTGGTTTAATTACCGACTAGAGACGGTCAGAGCGGCGGGTCGTTACAATAATTTTCTGGTTTTCACTCCTCTTCTTCTTCCTCATTTCTTAATACATATTCTTATCATTACTAAGCCAAAATCAACATTGAATCATACTCGATTACTTCTAGTTTGATTCTCTATCACTATCTCTACAAGATTCTCAGTGCTAATCAGAGTTATAGACTTCTTTGTAATCTATTAAGTGAGAAAAGATGTGATTGTAGCCTTGGAAATCAATCAAAATTGAAAAGGTGTGATTGTAGCCTTGGTAAATCAATTGGGTAAACGTGTGGCCCGGAAATCAAGTATCTCTACCTAGAGGATAGAAATTCTGGAGGGTGTACCTCGTAGCCTTGAAACTTAGGGTGTAATTATACAATTGCTTTTGAAAGGAAATCCGTACTTGTGTTGCGGGACTGCATGTAGGGTAACTCCGAACCAGTATAAAATCTGGTGTGTTCTTTCCTTTACTGCTTTTATTTTATTTCTACATCTGTGATTGTTTCTATGGTCATATCTGTGTCTGTATATTGCATATTTTTGTGTCTAAATTAACATAATTTAAAAAGATTTAGTAATTCTTTATTAACACTATTTACCACCCCTCTAGTGTTAATCTTAGCCTTAAGATCCATAATCCGCATTTCACACACATTCGCCCTCTCTTATTGCTCTGAGGCCTTTATTCCTATTGATCTTGAAGTTCCTTCTCATCTAGTAACTTATTATAATACCAAAAAATAAAAATCTCCTTTTGGAATCTCTAGACTTTATAGATGAAAAGAATGAGGAAGTTAATTTGAGGGCAGGTGCAAACCGAAATTTTAACACCTCTAATTTTTGATAACATTATTCAGGAGATTCAATTAGCTAATTTAAATAGAATGATGAAAAGACTAAGGTTAAGGGAATTGAGATTTGTATAACAAGTGTGTAGCCGTGCCTAATTGAACTGATGAACAAAGGAAACACAAAATGAATTAGATAAGGGTAAAATAGGAATGAACCATATTCATATACCCTAAGCCTTCATACTATTTAATTTCATACGTTCATTTTATAATCTAAACAACAAGAGGCCAGTCACCATTAGCAAGAAGGAGGAAGATGAACAAGAAACACTAAGGTAGAAGATTAATCAAAACAACTCAAATCTCAAACTCCTTAAGCTAAGGTGAATAATGACCACATCTCATATTTATTAAGTGTTTATGGTTTTAAGGTTAATCCGAATCTATTTGTAAAGTTATTCTATGTTTTTGAATGACTAAATGTTTATATAGCTTGTTGATGATTTATGCTTATTCACATAGCTTTTATGATATGTTTTGATGTGAAAATCCTATCAAATGACATCCAAATGCCTTGCGATTTTAGATTTAAACAGAAATCATTTTTAGAGATTAGTTTCAATTTTTAAATTTCCTGAATTAATGTGGATTTTATATTAATTTTCTAATGAAGAAAATGTTTATTTGGGTTTGAAATAATTTACGGCTAAATTATTTATATTTTGGGTCCGAAATTAATATATGTTAGAAAACATAGTAAAAATGATTTTCTGAAATTTTTATAGAATTTCCTAAGTGTCTTAATAAATATATAATATTATTTAAGGTACGAGACCTAAATGTTTTACATATTTATAAAAGGAGAACGGGTATTTTGTAAATAAATTAAATCGTTTATTTCTAAAATATTGGCAGCACTTTTAGAAAAGAAAATTAACAACCAATTATATTTTGAAAAATAAGGCAGGTTGGTTGAAAAGAATTTCTTTTCAAAGTTAAAATCAGTTTTTACATGCTTTTATTATGTTTCACCACTTTTAGTGCAAGGAGTTTCGACTTAGTAGCTCCGCCACCATTACATCGAAATCAATATGCATGACATCAAAGATTTTGTGCACAATGAATTGGATATATGTGATCACCCGACTTTTTGGGACATCTGTTAATTGGTAATTAACAAGATTAAATTTATTAAATACTGATTTGTAACAAATAAAATTCTCATAAATATCTGGATAAATAAATCGTAAACTATAATAAATGTTGAAAAATAAATCTCTGGATAAATGAATAATATATTTCACTATTTAATTCAAGATAATATATATATATATATTTATATATAAAGATATATGCAAATTTTATAATGTGGAAGATTTTAAATGAATACATATACAAATGTATAAGTGTGTAAATATATATATGTATGTATGTATGTATGTATGTATGTATATGTATGTACGTATATATGCCATGGATAGTAGAATATATGGAAATTTTTAAAAATGTGGATACATAAATATATCATAGATTCACATAATATATTTCTAATTATAATATTTATATATATTGTGATTTGAAAGCATGGATTCTAAAAGTTAGTTAAAATTAAATTGATCGTTTTTTTCAAAACACTTAAGATAATTATTTATAAAAAAATATATGTATATATAGTAGCTTAAGTTTAAAATGAGATTTAATAAAAAGGCTAACATCCTTTCTTTTTAAAATACACATGAACTAAATTTGTATATACGTGAAAAAAAACATTTAAAAACATAATATATAAATTAATACAAACATAAGTACGTAATAAAATCAAGGATTTAAACATAAAAATAATTGGTTTAACATTTGTAAAATAATAAAATCATGCATATTACATGTGTCGCTTAGATTAACAAGTGGCAAACAATTTTCTTTTAAAATTAATTTATAAATAAAGGTTAGAGAAACCTGGCTATTCTTATTTTCAGTTCAAATTTTATACCCTTCTCTCATCTTCCAACTAAAACCTGAAAATAAAAATCCAAAAGTAAAAAGCATCTCAAACCTGAAATAAACTAGAGATTAAAATCTACAACAATAAACTCTTTTTAAATTCAAAAACATGGG
Source organism: Allium cepa (assembly GCA_030765085.1). Lineage (NCBI taxonomy): Eukaryota > Viridiplantae > Streptophyta > Magnoliopsida > Asparagales > Amaryllidaceae > Allium > Allium cepa. The sequence continues at coordinate 180,721,097 of CM060946.1, forward strand.
AGCTAAAGCAAAGATCAGATCAGCAAGCTTGCTATTTTCAAGTTACGGTCAAAACATTTTCCAGTTCAAAGATCAAAGTTTTCAAAACCAATTCCAATTTCTCTGTTCAAACCCAACCTGGTGAGTAAACTTTTCTTAAAACATTAAATCTGTTAAATCTTGAATTGCATATGACAAATAGTTGGTATATGTGGTGAGAAATTGTTGTATAGTTGTCAAATTTACCTGCATGTCTATGAATATATATGTAAATGTATGTGTGCATGTTTGGAACAAGAATGTATCCCCTGTTCTTGTTTTTACAGGCTTTAAAACCTTTCTAAAATCAAGATCTCAACCTTTAAATCCTTTTAGACTTTGTTGTTCAAACAAAAGTTGTTTAAATTTATAAGATATAAACTTTAAAAATAGTTTCAAGTATAATTAATTTGAGCATTTTTTGAAAATTAGGAAAATACATTAAAAACTTAAAACATGCAAAATTCAAATGTAATGATTTCTGTTTTCTTGTACACCACCAGATCCGATTTCAAAAATCATGAATTTTAAGGGTTAAATCCAGATTTTTAGTGCTAAGTCGAGTGAGGAATCTCGGGTTGATCAGTATTTAGTTTTTGGGGTTTTTTGGTCATCGGAAGGCTCGGGGTGGTCGGGATCACGATTCGAGGTGGCTTGGTGGTTGGTGGTCTCGGTAAAAATAGTTGTGGGATTTATCAATCACCGTGGCGACGGCAAATCATCAAAATAGGGTTTGGCTCTAGGTTTGGTCGAGGTCAGGAAATTGGTTACTACTGTGTCACCAGAGCATCAGAGTTCATCAGAGGTGGAGGAAAAGATGCATGGTTGGTCGGCGGAGCTGTGGATAGAGTTTCATGATCTTTGGTGGTCGGAGACGTCAGGTCGAGGTGGTTTTTAGGCGATGGTTTTTGGTTCCAACTGTCCATGTCTGCTGATTTTCGAAGTTCGTGATCGACTTAGGTTTGGCTGGTCGGAATTGAAGGGGGTGGTCGAAGTCGACTTGTCGGTGGTGGTGTTGATGACCGGAGCATCGAGGATGGATGTTGTAGGTGCACATGTATTTGTGTGCATGGCTGGTTTTAAATTTGAGAAGAGAGGGGGTAGCTCGGGGGAGAGCTCGGGAAAGTGGAGAGGAGACTCGAGTATGGCTTAGGGTTGGATGCGTGAGTGTTTTCATGTTAACAAGTTTAATTTTTGTTTAAACTAAAGTAAGTTTTAAAAGGAAGAGGAAAAAAATCTCGGGTCTGGGCTCAAGTATATACCGGGTTGGACGCAGGTAATTTTTATAACAGTTTAAAGTTTTTAAATTAAGCAAGTTTTAATAATTTTAAAGAACTAATCAAGTTTAGGTTATTTCTGAAATCAATTTTCTTTTATATAATAAATGCTTTTAAATAATTGGTTTAAGAAAGATGTGTGATTTATTTTACTTAAATTAATTAAGTTAAATTCTTAAGATTATTTTAAACTTAAATGAAATACGTAATTAAGTAGTTAATTAAAAGGGGTAAAATGTTTTTGATTTATATGTTTAAGGATAGTTAATTTTAGTTAAGTAATAAATAAGGATAAATGGTTTATCTTAAAATTAAATAAGGTCTTGGATAATTGAAGATTAATTAAATTAATGAAGTAATTAAAGAGAAATTAATTTTAAGGAATTATTATTTAATAATAAAGGATTTATTAATTAATAATTAGGGTTAATTAATTATTGATTAAGGATTAGTTAATTAATAATTAAAGGATAATTAATCATTAATTAAAGATTAATTAATTAATTTGTAAAGTAATTCAAGAATGATTAATTAATTCAAATGTTTTATAATTAATTAATGTTAATTAAGTAGCGTTATGTGATTAATTCATACGTAATTAATTTAATTTGAGTTAATTACATGATTAATTAATCTTGCTTATGGATGATTGGATTATATTGAATACCTTGAATTATTTGATATCTCTGATTGTGATGTTCTGTAATATGATATATTGGGTTGAGCTGTGACAATATAGGTTTTTATCGGCGATGAATTGCTGTGTAAATTGTCATCCAATGTTTAAAAATTGAATTGTATTCACTTAAAGAACTTGGATTATAGATGATATTAGATTCGAAGAGACCGGGGTCGGGTACTAGTAAATACCCGAAACCACTTCGATTAGTAATCTACAATAATTCTTTATGGATTTGACTTTAGAATCAAACAGGCTAGAATAAAATAAATAAAGCAACATGATCATCTAGGCTGAGTAACAGTTCTCAGATATAATTTATGAAATAGGTATTGATTATAACTATGTGAGAACTCGTACTGAGGTACGAGTTACCCTGGTTTGCAAATATGTTTTATAATTTAGTATTTCAAATTATATGGGTTTACTCACGCTGGTTTCCAGCCTAACCCGGATGTTACTTTATTGTAATGCTCAGGTCAGACCGAGTATTATTGATTTTCAGGTTAGGACGTTATTGAGCTCAGGAGGCGAGCTAGATGGCAGGAACGTATGGAGCTTATTCCGCTGTGTATTGTAATCATATTGATAGTAGTATGGGACATGTTGATATAACTATCTAGTCTATTTGTGAATGGTCGTACTCTGATATATTGAATGTAAATTGACAATTACAACTTTCTTGTATAAATGCTATTATTTGATATTATATTTAATCCGCTACGAGTGTGAGATGTTGTTGTTTTCTGTTTCTTCTTCTACCTCTTTTCTTCTTTACCCTAAAAATATGAAATTTCCGACGTTCGATTGCTCGAACTTCTACAGCGAACGTATTAATGTCGAATTTTCGGGGCCGAAAGTTTCGGGTCGTTACATCGTGGTATCAGAGCTGAAGGTTAAGCGAGAACCTTGACTCTGGTGAGTTTACTCATTATGGATTGGATCAATGGTACCCTAGAATGAGTTGAGTATATATGAGAGCGTACTTGTTATTTTCTTATATAATGAATCTAAAAATGGTTTTAAAAATGATTTTTATATAAGCTTATATTTTTATATATATAAAGCAATAATTTTTCTAATTATATATATTAAGATAATTGGTTGTTGGTTTTTAAAATTGAATAAGATCAAAAGAATTTAAGTGATAATATGTATATCCAAATAGGATTTGGATAATATGAACTATACAGATAAGATAAGCTGGAAATGGATTCAAACTAGAAAATAAAATCCTGAAATTTGTAGAATTGTTTTCAAAATGCTGAATTAAGTTTCCCTGATTTTAATTTTTCCAACAAACTAAGAGATAATATATGGTGAATTGGTTCCGAGATATGATAATATTGGTTATTATCATAAATTGGTTATGGTATCTAATAATGGGATGTTTGTTTTCTAATGATAACTAATGATAAAGAAAAGTGAAATGTTTTAAGAAAGTAACATTTAAATAAGTATAACATTTAAATTGGAAAAGATTTAAATGTAGGAATCTTATTTTAGAGCAAGAGTTGTTTTAAAATTTTAAAAGGAATTTATTTTAAACCAAGAATGGTTTAAAATTTAAAGTATGACTTGAAGTGCAAAGGAAATGAATACGTATATACGTGGGATATACATAATAACAAGTTGATTAGAAGTAAACACTAAGTGTTGAGTTTTGAATTTTCCCTGAAATGTGGTTAGTTTTTGAACTTATAAGTGAGAAAGGATATTGATAAGAAGTTTAAAATTTGAATTGGAGAATTCAAATTAAGTAAGTTGATTGGATTAAATAAATTAAATTTAACTTAGGGGAAGTTAAATAAGTTTAACAAGCAACCTGAATTGGAAAATTCAAGATGAAATTGAGATTTAACTTACGGAAGTTAAATGGTTGGTTTGAATGGGAGTTATGTGTGATGTCAAAACGAGTTTGAGTTCTGAAAATTGATAATGGATGCTATTGATGGATGTTTTAAATAATTTGGATGCTTATTTACTTTTACTTAACCTGATATCATCATGTTGCTATTAATAATCTATGATACTGAAAATTGGATTATTTTAAGTGAATTAAGAAGTGGATTGAGGTAATATATATCCATTACTGAAATAAAATGGAAAAAAAACTTTAATTTGAAACTTTTGAAATAATTTTGATTTCAAGAAATAAAGATTGAACATATGGTAGTGGAATCACTTTGAACTTAAGATTTAAACGTTAAAAATGAACTTTCGAACTGAAAATTTGTTTAAGAATTGGTTTCAAAATTAAAATTGGGTAATAAATTGGATTTCAAAGATTAAATTGTTTAAAAAAATTTAAGCTCTTATTTGAACTTTGAAATAAGTTAAGTAAAGGTAATTTAATTGAATATTTGAAATTTGGACTCAGAATTAAATTGTTTAAAAAACTTTGGTTGTTAAATTAAAGGTTAATTTTATTTAAAGGATTTAATCAAGATTTGAAATTTAACTCGAATTTATATAATTTGGGATGGTTTAAACTTACGATTGGAAGTGAAATTAATTCAATTGGAAAATTAAATTAAATTAAGTGGAAGTGAGATTGAAGTTGAATAAGTTTAAATTCAAACGGAATTTGATTTGAATTTGGGAAAGAAATTGAAATTATTTCAAATTGAATCACTTCAAATGGAAGTAGGAATTGGAAAGTGATTGGAATGGGAGATTGGGAAATAGAACTAGTTTGACTTTGAGACTATTTTCAAATAAATTATTTTAATATAAACTATTTTAAATCTATTTTCCCAGCTATTTATTAAACAACCTTTCTTTTTAAGCCCAAACTATCTTATTCTTATTTTTCAACTATTTTGAAAACTAATTTCTATTTTACAACAATTTTTCATCTGTTTTACAAACTAATTGCTATTTTATTACTGTTTTGCAACTATCTAACTATTCTACAACTATTTTGTAATTACTTAAATATTCTTCAGCTATTTTACCACTAATAAGTATTTTACAACTACTTACCTGTTTCAAACTTTTCAAGCTATTTTCTAAATTCAAGTTGGTCAGAATGCAAACTGTTTAAAATTGAAGTGATATCCCAAATGGAAATGGGGGCAATTGTGAATAAGTGAATAGAATCAAAATGAAGGTGAATAGAAAGAAAATTGATTTAGCTAATAATCAATGAAAATAAATATGTAGGATGTATGTATATTACCCTATTCGCATAATGATTTGACCCAGATTCGAGCACAGAATTTCGAGATAGTATATCGATCCGAGTTGGGAATTTTCACTCGATTTTCGACGGCGAACCTTGGATATGGATTTTTGATTAATTCTAGAAATTCTCTGTCATAGTTATGGCTATGCGAGGAGAATGACGGTTTCTGATCAAGAAACCAGATCTGAGTCCGTACTAGGATGTCGGATGGACGATACTAGTTCGAAAATGAAATTGTGTGATCAAGCGAGCGATTAGATTTGATATTACATACGAATGGTATATGTACATCGTACGTGCTTGAATATATTAGATATTGATATTTTGAAAAGAAAAGTAAAAATGATTTTTGAAAGGAAAGTGTATTTTGAGAAATACATGATGAATAAAAATGGAAGTTGGATACTTCTATGATTAAAATTCACTTTATGAAGAGTAAGTAATTTGGTAAATAACTTTATAAAAGAAATCAAACTTGAATATTTTGTTTGGCAGAAATAAAGTTATATATATATTTGTTACATGTAATAAACTCCCCTTGTTGAATCTATACCCAGAAGAATAGATTTTTGAAAAATATTTGAAGTGTAAAAGGGGAATTTATATAAGTATGAAGTAATCCAAAGATTTTTCAAGATTTTATATATCTATATGTATATATAAATGATTATACGAGAATGATTTTTGGAAAAAGGTTTTTGGAACCTATGGATTTTGAAAGACTTTTGATTTTTGAGAAAAATCAATTTTGGGAATTTGGAAAGCCAAGTTTGGAACTATCGATTTGAGATATCAATTTTGTATAAAGGAGATTTATGTGAATCATAAAGAGTATGATTTGAAAAATACTATAAATGAATAGTATAAAATGTATTGAGATTGGCTCTGGGGAAAAAAGCGCCCCTATGAAATGAACTTCATAGGAGATCCACGGGGTGGTTCTACCTTGAGCCCTAAGGGGGAGGCTCTAAATTTGATCCTAGGAGGAAGTTCGGACAAACTGAAGTTCCTGAGGATTGTGTGTGGGTAGCGAAAGTCGAGGGCGTTGATGCCTACAGAGAAATTTGGGTTATGCTGTGATGATAGTGTTACTCGATGTCACTACAATGTACTGCGGACCATAGCGGAAGTCGTGTTGTAGTGAATGCCAACGGTCTACGTTTGATTTCGCTAGGATGGTGATGTAACATCGGTAGATTGCGATCTATGAAGACATAGCGAAAGTCGTATTGCACTGAGTGCCTACAGACTACATTGGGACTCGACTGATGTAGTCTGCGATCTATGTAGGAGTGGTGAAGTTTCATTTTGATAGAGGAATCAGAGGGCACTAATGCCTACAATTACATGGGTTTTTGTCATGATGGCGACGTAAAGCCTGGGTGTAGCTGCGATCTGTGGCGAGTTCCATGGTGTAATCGAGGGGCGTGGAGTGCCTACAGTTTTATATGGATTTTGCCGGGATGGCAACGTAACCATCGGGTTAACTGCGACCATGATGAGGGTGATGATTTCCAGATCGTTCTCACCAAAAATGTTTCTATAATTTCAAAAATGTTTTCTATATTTTCCAAAAATGTGTTCTAAGTATTTTCATTCGGTGTTGAAACTGGGTCTGCTAAGTACTTATTGATTTTCAGTCCTACGCCTGATCAACGTATAACCGAATTTCTATGAGAACAAGGATGGACTAGTTGAGACATTGAGTTATAGAAAGTATTTTTATAAAGCTATTTTGGCAATATTATGTAGATTTTAAAGTGTTTTAAATATTTTTAAATAAAAAGAGTTTATAATTAAAAAATTTAGAGAATAATTTAACTAATAATAAGCATTTTAATAAATTCTGGTTTCGTTCCTTTTCGAGCACGAAAATATTTAAAGGGGGAGGAATGTGATAACCCGGATTTTCAGGACAATTGTTAATTAGTAATTACCGGGATTAAATTTATTAAATACTGATTTGTAAAAATAAAATTCCTATAATTATCTGGGTATATATGTATGTGTGTGTGTGTGTGTGTGTGTGTGTGTATAGATTGGAAACTGTAATAAATGTTGAAAAATAAATCTCTGGATAAATGAATAATATATTTCACTATTTAACTGCATGTGACAAATACATGGTATATGTGGTGAGAAATTGTTGTACAGTTGTCAAATTTACCTACATGTCTATGAATATATATGTAAATGTATGTGTGCATGTCTGGAACAAGAATGTATCCCCTGTTCTTGTTTTTACAGGCTTTAAAACCTTTCTAAATTCAAGATCTCAACCTTTAAATCCTTTTAGACTTTGTTGTTCAAACAAAAGTTGTTTAAATTTGTAAGATCTAAACATTAAAAATAGTTTCAAGCATAATTAATTTGAGCATTTTTTGAAAATTAGGAAAATACATTAAAAACTTAAAACATGCAAAATTCAAATGTAATGATTTCTGTTTTCTTGTACACCACCAGATTCGATTTCAAAAATCATTAATTTAAAGGGTTAAATCTAGATTTTTAGTATTAAATCGAGTGAGGAATCGCGGGTTGATCAGAATTCGGGTTTTGGGGTTTTTTTGGTGATCGAAAGGCTCAGGGTGGTTGGTATCGCGACTGGAGGTGGCTTGGTGGTGGGTGGTCTCGGCAAAAATAATCGCAGGATTTATCAATCACCGTGGCGACGGCGAATCATCGAAGTAGGTTTTTGGCTCTACGTTTGGTCGACGTTGGGAAATTGGTTACTACCATGTCACCAGAGCGTCGGAGTTCATGGAAGGTGGGGGAAAAGTTGTGTAACGACCCACTATTTTGGACTATTCGCATCCGCACATGTCGGACTTGAATAATTCAAAATACCGAATTGATAATTTTAATTTGGCAAAAATCGGATATACAATAAATAAATAATCACAGAATCACAGACACAGAGTAATAATATGCAGCGGAAGTAAAAGAGATAGTAGTTCATGAAGCTGCTATATAACTATATAAGATACATCAGAGTTTACAACAAAAGAGTAACACGATACATCAAATACAAATCAAAATACATTACTGGAATCATCGAATGCTGAAGGCAGAATAGATGGCTGGATCTTCAATCAAAAGCTCCAACTCCAAAGGTGAGTCTCGAAAGCTAAACCACTCAGTCTGACCCGAGCGTAAAGCAAAACACAAACACTCGAGTCAGGATTAACATTCTTATATCAATAAATCCAACTCAAGTGAAGTAACAATTGAAATACAAGTAACTCAAAGGACGTTGGAATAACCATCCTTTAAGGATCCCTTAAACTATCTACCATGTAGTAGTATACGCTAAATAGATAGTGTCTATCAGTAATATAAAATACCAAAATAGTGTTAAGGTGTTACCATTATCCCCCTTAACACATTTTATAAGCATCATAGTCTATACAGCACTGTAAACTCCACCGTAAACTGGTGGGATATCAGGGAGTACTCCATAGGTATAACATAAAGCAAATTCGTACTGGTCGCGTATATAGGGATACAAGTATGACAAGGCACATGAGGCAATACCCAAGGTAGTGAAACTACCGTTTGCCTGATCCGAACTGGTGAAAACGCATCGCCGCAACGATCGCAACACCGCGAAACAACACTCCTGAAATTCTGAGGGTACACCAATTAATCACAAGTAATGAGTAATAGTTACGAAGAAGTGTGTTCGCTCGAGGTGGCTAACCCCATTTGGCCCGGCACGACTCCTGATTTTAGTCATTTCCAATTTGACACAAGTGTCAAGGCTATCCATTATCGTTCTCTTTCTTCAGTCATCAAGTACATCATTCCAACCACTTCATTCTGGATCATCACTCCGCGTATAGTTATTAAAGTGGTTTTCGGCTTAGACAGAGAGTATATCCATAACTGATTCCGGTTTCTTTAATAACTTTCGTATTTATTGCACCGATTGGTCATTTAATAAATTTCAAAACCAAATCAATTTCAATTAGAATTTATAAATCAACAATTCAATTGTCTTTCGCTATCAATTTCCAAAAATTTACATTACAAACTTCCAAATAACCATTTCAAAATCTTATAATTCAATTCCAATTCAAATATTGATTCAAGTTCGTAAATAAATTTCATTCCGAAATCATTTAAATTAATTTAATTTAACATTCAAACCAATTTAACTCATTTATCGATTTCATTCAATATTCATTAAGTTAATTTATCATTCAAACCATTCCCATTAAATTTCCAATTCATTATATCAATTACTTATGTTCAACTCCATTATATCAAACTTCAAATTGAGTTAAATTAAATTCGTCAAATCCAATTCTCTAAATTACAAGTCTTACATTAATTCCAATAAATCACATTTTTATTTCTTGTTAAAGAAATTCGATTTCACTTACTTATTTACTTAGTTACAAATTTCCAAAACTCAATTAGTAAAGAAACTAAATTTCATATATTCGAGAAGTTTCAATTTCACTTATTAACTTACTTAAATAATTTTTCCAAAACTTTAGTAAATAAAGAAACTCAATTTCATTTATTAACGAAGTTCAAATCCACTTATTCAAAAGTTCAATTTCTCTTATTGAAGAATTCAATTTTTATTCAAAAATCAAATAATTCAATCTTATTCAATTTAGTTTAATCATTAAACAGTTCAATCTTATTCAATTATCAAATAATTTTAAATCTTAATTATTAATAATTTCAAAACTTAATAATTACGAACTTGATTATAAATTTAAACTTAATTATTAAATCATTTCCACTTAATTATGAATTCAAACTTAATGATCAAGTCATTTCAACTTAATTATAAATTCAACTTAATAATTTCAAACTTAATTATAATTCCAAACTTAATTATAATTTCAAATTTAATAATTAAATGATTTCAAAATTAATAATTTCAAAACTCAATTATTACTAATTTCAAATTATTTACTAATAATTCCAAATTTAATTATTAAATAATTAAATTTCAAATAACGTTCTTTCATCAATTACTACGTTAGTATTTGTTTCAGATTTCAATATTTACATTTTCCTTTCATAAAAATTCAAATTCTAACCTTATTTCAAAACTTATTCTTTATTCGAATAAAATCTTTATTTTATTTTTAAATCAATTTATTGACCAATCGGATTTTATTTAATTCTCTATTCTAAGTCAAGTTCATTTGGGTATATATCATTTCAACCCGATTCCAATTTCAATTGAAGATCAAGCATAATAAAGGAAACTTGCAGTGTGATAACTGGGATGGTGTCAAAGTAAATAAACAAGCAATAACAAAAATCAATAAAAATCCAATAATTAATTCGAATAATCCCGAAATAACCGTATTAATTTACATTGTTGTTTGTGCAAATTAATATAATTATTTCTAGAATCTACACTATCATTTCATGTAGACTAAAGATTATTACATTACGGTTTTCACTTCACATCGACTATTCAATATCATACTTCATCAATCAATACTACATAAATTCAAATGGTTTAAGGGTAATTGATTATTTTCTACATTTCAAATAATTAAACATTTAAGGGGTCATATTTTCAAATTTAACTAATCAAGTTCCACACATATGTCGATTCAAATTTTAACTACCCTACGCCAAATTCAATTGCATAATATTTATCACTTTATACATTACAATTTAACATCCAATATAAATAACAAACAATCAATCAATCAATTATCAACCAACTGGATTATTATTGCATACATAACAGATAACGGTGTCAGATGTCAAAGGTGAACTGATACGTAAATAACAGTGCAATAAATAACAGCAGCATATTTCAATTGTCGTTTCAATTGAAATCAAATTTAATAAATAAAAGAACATTAATCGTGAGTGATTGCTCACCTTTCGAGGCTAGAGATATTTGACGATAAAACGAGTTACGAAATCCAGGCACGAATCTCAACAAGGCAAGATTGAACTCGAATCGACGAACAAAGCTGATAATAAAGAATTGGCGAAATCAAATCAGAACCGAATCGATGGTGATACATGATATAAGTGCACATATATGACTATATGTAGCTATTTATAAAATGTCATATGTTAACTCCATGCCTAAAAAAAACAATATTAAATTTTAAAGTATATATACATTTCAGAATATACGAAACATATACAGACAACCAATGCAGAAACTAGTTATAACTTGTACCATTTCTAAATATTAATATCTATATATATATATGCTAATGATATCTCAGTATAAATGTAGTTGACACATAACAAAACCCAAAATATAATATAAATATAAGTTTACACATACCAACTATTACTCAACTTATATTTATACAATTCAAATATCCACCTTTATAAAGACAAGAAATGTATAATATACAGCGTGCACCCATAAAAAATGGAAACAACTTATAAGTATGCTACCTATAGACATAAAACTTGTCTATATAATACTATATGTTTATTACTGCAACCATTATGTTACAGTAACCATTATGTCATATGCATGTAATACTATACTCTATATAAACTGTCATATACTTTACAATCTTAAATATAGGTGTATGAGTTGACATAATAACCTATACTAGTAACATATAAAGCGAACATAAATCAGTAAAGACCACATGCAGACTCACTTGCACGTATAAACCAATATATGTATCTGAACTTATAAATATACATATGTATACTCTAAAACCGATATCTAGTTTTTTTTCTACTACAACAAGTACACTTGAACACCTAGCATGTTATTATATTCAAATGCAACCTGCAACATATATATTCACACTGTTTAAGCTATAAATATATATTCAAATGCAACCTGCAATATAATACTGTTTAAGCTTACATATATATTCACACTCACGTTCAAAATGCACAGAGGAAGAGGGGAAAGAGTTCGGCCGAGAAGATGGTGGAGGTAACCGTTGTCAAGGGGGAATCGGATCTGGCCTGTGGTAGGGTGTTTGGCGGAGGAGGGTACGGTGGTGGGTATTCGGCATCATGCGGTGATGGAGGACTTATGGTGCGAGGCCGATCGGAGGGTGTGGCTTCGGTTGATGGTAGAAAACAGTGGATCTGAGATGTTAGGCGGAGTTGCTTGCGCCGGTGAAGCTAGCAGGGTCTAACGTGGAGCTGTAGGATAGAGGGGTTGCTGGCCAGAGGGGAAACGCAGTTGTGGGCAGAGGGGAAAGCTCGGTCGGTGCTTGGAGATGATGGTTGCTGCCACTTCTTTTGACAATTTCTTTTATTGGATACAGGCTTGGTGGAAAAGAGAAAAGGGAAGAGGAGGAGATGAATAAGAGTACGAACAAAAAATATTGAGTTCCTTTGTTGTTTTTTTTTTCATTTCCAAAGCTCACAGTTGTAATGTGCACTTACTTTATAAAAAATGAATGCAAACTAGTTTTGTACGTCTTATTTTAAGGCATGTACAGGCAATAGAGTTGCAAGCTAGATATTAGTTACAATTTGATGTACTGACGTGTAGGTTCCTTATTACATGAACATGCATGAGGTATATATATTTATTATGAAGAACAATACTAAATGGCATGGAAGCAAACAAATTGGGACGAACCAAATATAATAAGTTGAAATGGTGGGAATAGTAATAGTCAGCCGTTAATTTATATGGAATATGAAAACTAATGGCTATTGGTTTTACACGTTGGATATTTGAATAGTCTCGGAATACGAAAGAGCTCAAACAGTTACCGATTTAATTATCTGTTTCATAGATTTCACCGTGCACCGGACATCAAAACATAGAATCGAATATACCGTAGTGATCAGCATAACGAGACGATCAAAACGGTATACAGATATCGGTGGTATGATTAAATTATAAAAATTCGAATTTTTATAATAGCGGAAAATGCATGAAAAACGTAGAAAAATAAGATCGACGGAGCTAAAGATGTCCAAATTTGGAAAAACGACAAACTGACAACTTGCTCAAAAGATGATTTAGAATTTTTCTATGTAAAAATATTTTGGTTTTGAAAATGTTTTATTTTCATCGCTTTTTAACTGATTAAATTGAAGTAAATTTACGCGCGAAATAAACTTTCATATTTTCGGACGAAAATTGACCAGTTGCTATGTTTAACTAGACGCATTCCAAATATAAAAATTTTATTTCAAAATTTTACTGTTTAAAACTTCACAAAATTTCAGTTAATAACGTTACTAAAACCGGTTACATTTACGGGTCGTTACATGTTGCGTGGTTAGTCGGCGGAGCTGTTAACGGAGTTTCATGATCTTTGGAGGTCGGAGGCGTCATGTCGAGGTGATTTTTGGGCGATGGTTTCTAGTTCCAGCTGTCCATGTCTGCTCGTTTTTGAAGTTCGTGATTGACTTCGGTTTGGGTGGTCGGAATGGAAGGGGGTGGTCGCAGTCGACTTGTTGGCGGTGGTGTTGGTGACCGAAGCGTCGGCGATGGATGGTGCATGTGCACATGTATCTATGTGCATGGGTGGTTTTGATTTTGAAAAGAGAGGGGGTAGCTCGGGGGAGAGCTCGGGAAAGTGGAGAGGAGACTCGAGTATGGCTTCGGGTTGGATGTGTAAGTGTTTTCATGTTAACAAGTTAATTTTTTTTAACTAAACTAAGTTGTAAAAGGAAGAGAAAAATTCTCGGGTCAGGGCTCAAGTATATACCGGGTTGGACTCGGGTAATTTTTATAACAGTTTAAAGTTTTTAAATTAAGCAAGTTTTAAAATTTTAAAAAACTAATCAAGTTTAGGTTATTTCTTAAATCAATTTTCTTTTATATAATAAATGCTTTTAAATAATTGGTTTAAGAAAGATGTGTGATTTATTTTACTTAAATTAATTAAGTTAAATTCCTAAGATTATTTTAAACTTAAATGACATATGTAATTAAGTAGTTAATTAAAAGGGGTAAAATGTTTTTAATTTATACGTTAAGGATAATTAATTTTAATTAAGCAATAAACAAGGATAAATGGTTTATCTTAAAATTAATTAAGGTCTTGGATAACTAAAGATTAATTAAATTAATGAAGTAATTAAAGAGAAATTAATTTAAGGATTTATTAATTAATAATATAGGATTTGTTAATTAGTAATTAGGGTTAATTAATTATTGATTAAGGATTAGTTAATTAATAATTAAAGGATAATTAATCAGTAATTAAAGATTAATTAATTAATTTGTAAAGTAATTAAAGAATGATTAATTAATTCAAATGGTTTGTAATAAACTAATGTTAATTAAGCATGGTTAGGTGATTAATTCATAGGTAATTAATTTAATTTGAGTTAATTAAATGATTAACTAATCTTGCTTATGGATGATTGGATTATATCGAATGCCTTGAATTGTTTGATATCTCTGATTGTGATGTTCTATGATATGAGATGTTGGGTTGAGCTGTGACAATATGGGTTTTTATCGGTGATGAATTGATGTGTAAATTGTCATCCTGTGTTTAAAAATTGAGTTGTATTCACTTAGACAACTTGGATTAAAGATGATATAAGATTCGAAAAGACGAGGGTCGGGTATTAGAAAATACCCGAAACTGCTTCGATTAGTAATCTATAATAATTCTTTGTGGATTTGACTTTAGAGTCAACCGGGTTGGAATGAAATAAATAAAGCAACATGGACATCTAGGCTGAGTAACAGTTCTCAGATATAATTTTGTGAAATAGGTATTGATTATAACTAGATAAGAACTCGTAGTGAGGTACGAGTTACCCTGGTTTGCAACTATGTTTTATAACTTATTATTCCAAATTATATGGGTTTACTCACGCTGGTTTCCAGCCTGACCCGGGTGTTACTTTATTGTAATGCTCGGGTCAGACCGAGTATTACAGATTTTCAGGTTAAGACGTTCTGGAGCTCAGGAGGCGAGCTGGATGGCAGGAACGTATTGAGCTTATTCTGCTGTGTATTGTAATTATATTGATAGTAGTCTGGGACAGGTTGATATAACTGTCTAATCTATTTGTGAATGGTTGTAGTCTGATATATTGATTGTAAACTAACAATTACAGCTTTCTTGTATAAATGCTATTATTTGATATTATATTTAATCCGCTGCGAATGTGAGATGCTGTTGTTTTCTATTTCTTCTTCTACTCCTTTTCCTCTTTACCCTAACAATCTGGAATTTTTGGCGTTCGATTGTTCGACACTTCTATAGTGAATGTATTAGTGTCGAATTTTCGGGGTCGAAAATTTTTGGTCGTTACAATATAGGCGAAGGGTATTGGATCGAAATCAGGTGTTCCGAAGGGGTCAAAGCTATACTTTTATTTTAAATGAAATGCACATGATTTTCTTTCAAAAGGAACACTTTCGACTTGGTTGGCTTTTGATTAGGTCAAACTAATTTAAGGAATGGTTTCTAATGGGGTTGCTCCTTTTGTTCAAGTAATGCTTTCGAGTTAGTTGGCTTTCAGTTGAGTCAAACGTTTTAAAGGAAAGGTTCCAAATGGGTTGCACGTTTTTTTTAAGTAAATGCTTTCGAATGGGGTCAAAATACATAGCTTCCACCTTTCTACCTTTCGAAGCGAACGGTTTCGAAAGGTATACTTTGTTTAAAACCCAAGCCGCTTCTCCAATGCTTTCAGAAGGTTAGTTTCGACACCATCACTTCTTTACGTAGGAATGCTTTTGGAAGGAATGCTTTCGACTTAAATTTTTTTATGACCCTTCTGTTCTGTTGAAGGTAAAACCCAAAGATGGTGAAAGAGATGGTTTTCAATAGTTTTGAAAGGTGTTTACAAAAGTTATAAATTAAACTCAATTTCTTTCGAAAGGTTTGATGTTTTAATGCTTTCAAAAGGTTTTAAAGAATGTTTTGAAGGGGTGGTTTCCCAATGGTTTAGAAAGGTTTAATAGGAAGGTTTCAAAAGGTTTGAAAGGAATGGTTTTACAATGTTTTCCAAAGGCAATGTTTAAAGGTTTTAAAGATAGGATGTCTAAGATTTTAAAGCTTTCCAAGGAATTGTTTTTTAATGGTTTCGAAGGATGAATACGAATGGTTTCGTAAGAAATGTTTAGGCCTTTCAGCCTAGGTAAAAGAAAGAGGTTTACTTGGTTTCGAAAGGGATATTTCAATGGATTCAAAAGGGATACTTTCAATGGTTTAAATGCTTTCATAAAAAAAGATTTGAGTAAAGTATATATAACATGGAAAGTTGAATTTGACTAAAGAATAGAGTATATATTTTCCTTGTTTAAGTTTGATTTAAAGGTTTTAAATCAATTTAAGATGAAATGGTTTTCATGGAAAAATAAAGGGAAGATTAACCTAAGTAAAATGACTCAGATATTATTATACCAAACAGAACTATTATGAGGTCGCGCCCTATACATTAGCTATTAGACCCTAGCTAATTTAGTCCAAAATTCTAGTGTAGCTTTATCACATGTAAGACTAAAATGGTTACATACAGAAAGGAATATATTTGAACATAGGTAGGTTATTGGAGAGATTACAAAACCATTAGGATCATTTGACCTGAAGAAAGTAAGTTAAGGACAGACCATCTGGAAGAGGAGTATCTAACAGATGTTAGATTATTTGTTTATACTGTGTGGTAGGCCCGAGTCAGCCAAAAGTTAGTAGCTAGCCAAACAAAACTATGTTATTCGGATAAATAGTCCATCCGTTACCTGATATGTATTTTTATATGATAATGCTTTATAGTTTTAACAAGCTTTTGTTGCAGGATTATGATTTACAAAAGATATGTTCTAAAAGGATATTAGTGAGGGGAAACCTGTTCCGTTAAGCGACGTGGTCTCACTTGATATCAAATATGTATAGTATTATTCATACTGGGCTCTATGTATGACTCGAAGTTTCTGTTCCTCCTTAAACTCTTGGGTGCTCAAAATTGATTTGAGTGGGCCGAGGGTTATGGATTTTTAGGTTTTAGTAGGTTGGCGAATAAAGCTACCAGAGACAAGCAGAAGGCTGATGGATAGCTATTTAATGGCTACTGTTGTTATTTTTTTAAATTCCGTTGTATTGTACGGAGACAGTTAGTCCATTAGTTCTCTAATCATCAAAGGGGGCATCTTCATATGTGGCATATTTTGTAATATTATATTTGAATGAACCTGGAAACCATCATGAGAGTATGTAATATGAATATGGAATATTGTTTGAAATCTAATCAGAAAAGTTGTCTTAATCTATGATGATTTTATTTCATATTCATGCGACTCAGATGTTATGGATACCATTAACATTATTGTATTTTGTCACCAAAAGTTAATATTATAGATGACTGCAACATCTGTTGCGTTTAGCTTTTGGCTTCAAGATAGAGGATGTTACAAACACCGAGTCCCTCGATACTATAACACTAAATTTTGATCTAAACCCTTCGAAGTCATCGATCTTGTTCTAAAATAAGTTTTTCTTATCACATCGCATTTGAATCCAACTTGGGAAGGACCATATGTCATTGAGCAGAGGCTTAGAGAGGGAACTTTCAAGCTATTGACTATTGATGGCATCACACTTCTAAGGGCATAGAATAATGAGCGTTTATGAAGCTATTTCACTTAGTTTTCCTTTTTTATTCAGTTGAATTTAATTTCAGGATTTTCTTTAGCATTTGGTTTTTAAAATATGTAATAAGATGAATTATCTTATTGCTTTCCATTCACAAATGGAACTTTGAATTTTCTATCGTATTTGTGACCTGCCATTGCCATACATGTTAGTTGCGTTATACGACTAACTAAATCCCACTATTCGATGGGACCAAAATAATTCGAGAGTGATTGAGATTCGACAGGTCACCTGATGAGTCAAACCCCATACTTGAGGGCAGCACAACCGACCAAAGAGAATAAACTCGACAGTTGTTCGAATAACTCACGTCCCTGATTGTGGATATGAGTATAAATGCTAAGTGGGTGTGATTGATTACCTATGAAATAAATCATGTCCCTAGAGTGTTGATATGACTATGGATGCTAAAAGGGTGTGATCCGGCCGCCCATAACCTAACTCTTATCCATAAAGTGTGGATATGAGTATAAACAATTAGATAAGTGCAGCTTTACCACTCATTATTCCATAAAATCTAGCCTGAAACCAATAGAATCAGTATAAATTCGCTAAGGATGGAGTTTGACCATCCACCATCTAACTTCACTAAACTAAGACTAGGGGAAGGAGTATAGTTACCAAAACCGCTGAATTCAACGGCGTAACACTAAGACTCAAGCCCAGTGCTTGATACGACTTGATTCTAAACCTCAGGGGGGCCTTGGGATGGATATGTCGGATTAATATCTGAACCAACGAGCAGCGAGTCACAAATACATTAAATGGAAAACATGATAGCTCGATCATTTAAACAAGCTTACAGAAGAATTCGACACAAAAATAAAATAATTCTTATTCACGCTAAACTTGCTATTCACAATAGAAGTTTATCCAAAATAAGAAGTAAAAGTTAGGGTCATACCCAAAGAAACATGACCAATAAAAAGAAAAGGTAGCCATCCAAACTATTTATACATCACACCAACCCAATGATTATTTCTTGGATTTCCTATCTTTCTTTTATTTCTTGGGGGTGGCTCCATCCGAACTGCCACTCGATCCTCTCGTCGACCTTTTCCCACCTAGACTTCTCTCCGAAGAAATATCTTCAGTTATGTGGGTCGAGGCGGCATTATCTTTAGAAGCATGAGGGATCAAGGCACTCCCAACATAAAAAATAGAGGGGACCTCATCTCAGTAAATTGTCTCACCGGGACGGATCATCTAGAGCGAGATAGGAATCAGCTCATTGAAATCCTTATCAACGGGTTCAGTTTTTTCCTTCTTTTTCAATGACTATTCCTTCTCAATGCACTCTTTCATAATAAGCTCATCACTAAGGTTGGAAGAGCCCGTGATTAAAATATCCTTACCAATGGGAATTTCATGGTGTGGGTTGCCTCCTTCCTTGAGCAATGTCTTCTTGAATTGATCATCAATAATGAAGATTTCTTCTTGAGCACCCTTAGCAGCGGCTGAAGTTGTAACTTTAATGGATTCTGTCACGGCTGCTTGTGATCTCAACTGAAGCTCTTGTAAAGGAGGAGGAATGACACCTGATAGATTTCAAGCTCAGAAAAATACAGGTGAAAAGATTAGAAATATGAACTGATAACATCCCAACTTTTCAAAAGAGGGAAAATGTCGACAAAATAACTTCCTTAGTGTGGTTCCAAAGTTAAATTGAAATATCCTTAGAACTGAATTCGGGAATTAGAGAAATCTGAGGCTTGTCGGAATCAAACCCGAGGATGGTTGAAGAATTTTCCATGGAGCTAGGGATAGCCTGGGATGCTAGGAGTAATTCAGTTGTAACATCGGGTTGTGCCGACCCGAATCCTTCAACTACTTCATGTAAAGAAGAAGTAATGGATTCTTTCTGAAGTGTAAGCTGGATATCATGCAATGTTTTAGGTTCATCGCCCAATAGCAATTTTCCTTCAGCCTAGACAATCGATTTCCTCAATATTAAGGAGTCTCTTTTCTTCTACAACAAGAAATTTCACGCACGCCAGAGCTAGTAGGGATAATCTTCACCAAGCCATGTTAAATTTTTATGCTTGAGAACGTTGGCGTTGTAAAGAATAAAAAGCGGGTTGAGTTCATTCATTATATATTCCCTAACATTATCCTTGGCAGCTTTTACTTCATGTTGGACCAGTGTATCAACATCTTTGGCCTTTTAAATGTTGTATGTCTCTCAAGTCTAACATTCACTAGCTCGTCACAAGCATCTTAAGCGATTTTCTAAGCATTATCTTTCTCTTTGTTTGCTTACTTGAGCTTAGCCTTAAGTTCCGCTATCTCCTTCAAGGCTGTAGATTCATTACTTCTAGTTGTATCTCTTTCGGGTGCTATTTCTTTATTTCAATGATGTAACACCCGGACCATATTAAGATGGCTGGATTTCGTTTCCTCTGTGGATTTGATGGCAGCATTAGCTTCCCCTCAATTTCCATTAGGGAAGTCCCAGAAGCATTTAATTCTTTTATCAAAGTATTTATAATTCTTTTCTTTTGATCTTCGTGTCGTTTTAACTTTTCAATTTCCCCCACATGTTCAAAAGATACTTTCAGCATTTCTCCGCTGCCTTCATCCATTCACGGTACTGCTTATGGATATTAGTGACGCTGTCAAGAGTCATTTTATGAACATGGTTTGGGACCCTCTTCAGATTAGGAGAGAAAAAGAACCGTTCAAAGCATAGATTTTGAAACTCTTCTCAAAATTGTGCCATGCAAGAAGCTGGATCAATCATATGATCTTTCGCAGCGATTTCGACATTAGTACTTTCTTTGCCGAGCCTATATGTAGCAACATGTTCACTGTGGCAATGATGATCGCTAGACCATCGAGAGTGAGAAGGTACTAAAGGCTGTGGAGGAATTGAAATAGGAGGAGGGCCGCAAGAGGGATGGATAAATGGATCCCAACAGTCAGTTGTCTTATAGGAACCCTTTGGAGGAAGGGATTTAGACCTCGTTGATTATCTTGAGGTTGCTTATCCCTATTACTCCTATCTTAATGACTAACGTCCCAACCCGAGCGATAACTGGAATCATAATACTCTCGACTACCACTTTGATGGTAAAAGCTAGAGGGTGAACTATAGGAGTAGTGGTGTATATCCTGAAGAGAATCAAGCCCGTTCCTTTTCTTCACCACCGTTTCTGCAAAGGAAAATAGAAGTTAATAAACTTAAAGCATTAAAATGCACAAGTAAATAATAATGCAATTTTGAAGGGTGCAAGTGTGTGCAAGTGTCCTTATGTTACCCCCTAACAAGTCAAGTGTAGGAGCTTTGATCTTTGGACTAACTTCTCACTTAGAAGTTGGAATTTTAGTTCCAGTTTTGGTGGGAGATTCAGACCTAGCGATACTCATATTAGTGTAGTGGAAAGCATCAAGGTCACATGGTATTGGCACGCTAGACAAAGAGTCAAGCGGCAGGCTTGAACGCTCTAACGGTTGAGAAGAGGATTCATCTTGAACAATCTTAGAAGCCATTGATGACTTGAGTTGATAAAAAAAATGACTTTTGGAAAATTTATAAATTTACCTTTTTTCTTCCACCAGGGGACAAAGGCTGTGAGGTCGCGAGGATCTAACCTTGACTCCAAGACCGGAATTATCGTCACTACGGTCGGGCACATCACCTTTATCTCCTTCGACATCAATACCTATGAATTCTTGAGCCTCCATGGCTAGGGGTACAACCAGATTGATTCAATTTCCCTTTTGACTGACTGCAGCCTATCATCTTATCCCTATAGTTCGAGCAACTTTTGTTAGCCTTACGCTGAGACCCTCATCAATCAAACAAAAAGTAGTAAGGCGTTACTCCATAAGAAGGTATTTGATGTTCCTATCTTCATAAGGTGCATTTTGAGAGTCGTGACCACTTCCTCATAAACATTATCGCTTGGTCGAGTGACATTGCATGTAAAAGAAATTACTTAGTTAGGAATACGATCTAAATATCAGTTTTCTATGCTAATGTAAAGATAATGGATAACACTTACGTCTTTCCAGCCATTGTTGAGTAAAACTAGGCGAACATCGGACAAAAAACCACACGCTTTTAAAGGCGTATAATTTATTCCAAGTGCCAGTTAGAATCTGACACTTCTTCCCCAACCCAAGAAATATAAACAAAAAACTCCCTGTCCGTCGCTTGAAAGAGAAAAGCGTAGCCATTCGGATGAAGCAGCGTTGGAGCTATATTCACATAATGGAGAATTTCTCGAATGTATGAGTTAAATGGCGAGATGCATCCAGCCCAACACATGAACTTGTTTGCACGCCTTATATCCTTCTAGGGTCTATGAGCCCTATAATCCTGTAACAAAACCAATACATCGTCAAAGGGAATTCCATGCCTTATATAGATTCGACGAAGGGCATCTTCCTTAATTTTAGAGGCTATAGAATCAGCAGTGTCCTCCAGAACAACTGCATCCTCCAGAATGTCGAGAGCACGATCAATAACTTCCATTGGAAGAATGGGAACTGCATCAGAAAAATCAAACTGTTGGCCTAGGCTTTCTAGTTGTTTTAAATAATGAATAGAAGACGAACTACCGGACTCGGTTGTACAACTTGATTCTACCTGAAGATCATCTTGTTGAAAAGATGGTCCAGCTAGCATAGCTGCAAGACTCCCAAAATGTCTAGAAACCATTGCTATTAAACTCAGTAAAAAATCGGGATTAGATAAATAACCTGTTTCCCCCAGTGCATAATGAGTGCTAGTGTGGTGCGGTGAATGCTATACAATACAGTAGTAAGTTGTATGGAATTAAAATCAGAAGAAAATGACACGACTTCGAGGTTCGACCAGAAAGACCGTCATCCTGACCATCTCAACCGTTTCTTTGTGTCATAAAGGAATGATGCAGTTTGAGTTTCACAGTTAATTATCACCAAGTGAAAATCTAATTTTCATGTTCAAGTCACCGATGAGCTCCGAGAGAATAGTTAAAGACATTAGTTCATGTCAAAGTTCAAAATTGACCTAATATGTGGTTCAAGTCCTATACAAATCATATGAGTTCACTTGAATGTGAAAGGCCATAGCTCATCATTGGATTTAAGTTATGTAATTAGGTTTCACATATGTAGACAATCGATCATTCATCCTAGCATCATCGATCATTCCCCATGCCTCACTACCCATCGTTCAAGCATCTCCCCAACCGAGCTTTTCTAGGCCGAGTCCTACCGATAATTTTTAAGCAATTCATTCCCACCGATCGTTCCAATTTGGCCTTGTAAATCGACCATTGCCTTTACTCCATTCATACGATCATTCTACCAAATGATCCATTCGCTTTGAAATTCACTAAGTTCAAAGATCTACCGATCTTCCCAAAATGATTTCATGCATCGATCTGCATTTCCCACACTCAGCAACTACATCTTCCCCAATTCCCCTCCTCTCCAACTTGATTTAGATGGAACAATTCTACCAACTAAACTAACTAACTGACAAGAGATTTAAGGTACTCGAAGTCTCATCCTTAGATCATAAAGCAGGTTCAAATCATTCAACATAAGTGCGAGATCCGTGGAAAAAAAGAATAAAATTCGATTCAAAGAGAGATCTAAAGCAACATCAATGGAAAGGAGAAAAGGATGATTGACTAAAGCTTGAATGGAGAAAAGATGTTTCTTAGTTGTGGATTCTTATCGTTGTTTGGAGAGATGGAAGAAAAGAGGGAGGACGATTTGTTCTTCTTCTTTTCGATTGAAAGCTTGAATGATACGGAAGTACGAAGCGAATGTGGAAGTTCCTAAGTAAAATGCTTTTATATGGATGGATAGGCCGATCCTTCACAGCCCAGAAATTAAATCGATCGTTCCAAAACAACGCAAAGTTCTGCAAGCCCAAAAACGATAGGGCATGTTTGTACCAAAACGGGCACAACACTTTTAGGATGCAATTGAAGAGATTAGAATGATGAAGTGAAGTGAAAAATGTGGCTAACCTAATAATCACACCAAGAAAAATGAACAATAGTTAAAGGAGACAAAATTTATAGTGGTTCGACGTTGTAGCCTACGTCCACTTTGAAGGATTTGCTATTTATTACTGATTATAAATTGAATTACAACAATATATTGGCTAACACTTTAGTAACAATGGAGTCCTAGCAAATCAGCAACATAAAAGTCCCAAAAGTCTTCATTTAGTTGGCGTGGACGTGCTATTTATAAGAGTAGAGCTGAAAATATCTGCCTCAAATCTCGGAATACCCTTTCTCATGTGTAGGTGGGCCTACATGATCGATCTAGAGTCGTTTAGGATCGATCCCGATCAATCCATGTTGATTTCTTATTGATCAAGAATGGCTCCATTTGAGCTGCAATCGATCCGAGATGTTCTTAAGATGGTATGCAAGCTTTTGTGAAAATTTCATGGCATTTGGACGTGTAGTTTGAGAGATATGATCGATCCAATGTTGAGTTTGCTAGCGAGGCTAAAGCCTTCATATCGATGGGTTCGTAGGGATATCCTTCTTATCGATGATGTGGCGTGAGTGTTTTGTGGAGATCCATATTTCAGGCCTAGAGACCGTTTCCTTCGAGTTAACCTCTTCCTTCATATCTATCCTATACATTGATCTTCGTATCGATGCTATATCTTTACTTTTGTATTGATGCTCTATCTATGGTTTCGTATCGATGCCGAACTCCTTCCTTCATATCGATCTCTAGCCCTTCTCTTTGTATTGATCAAGTAGTTGATCGATACGAAATAGTAGCCATTGGTTGATGTGATCGGTGTGAAATGTGTATTTGTTGAATAAGTTAATTATGATCGATCCAAGATTGCCATGTTTCATTGAAATCTTGATGGATATGAAAGGGATGGATTTGTGCTCATATTGTATCGATCTAGACAGATACGAAATGATGGACATGGGTTGATGGATACAAAAGGGATATGTTTTACATGGATTTTGATCGATACATAACTTGAGCAAAAGAACTCTGATTGACCTGAAATTTGGAATGTTGCACCCCATAGCTTTGCTGGTCATACCATACCAATTGTAGCTCGATCCGGACTCGAACCAAGTTTGCATGTATCTATCACGGACCTATAGATAACTAATCTCTGGGGCAGATTGTCTTCAATCTCTTGTCAAGTCCTTGGTATCATGGCATTACCATAAGGCAGGATAACATTTTCCCCCAAGAACATCATGTGTAAACATGATGTGCTTTGAAAAGATGCAATTTTTATTCTGAAAAAGTTCTACCCGATTCGCTGAACAGTTGTTGTCTTTTTACCAAGAGGTATGTCCTCCGATTGGTTTCCAGTAGTACAAATGTTAATTTGTAGACTACCGATGATCATACAGTTTTTGTTGTAACTGAAGGTCGAGTGCTAGCAATTTGTTGTACGTTGTTCTGGTTTTCGTAAGGCAAGCATTCAATTTTGGTAATTTTGAAAATCATATGTTAATATGGCATACATGAACGTATGTTAACCTGACTCCCATTCATGTTTGCATGCTCACGGGCTGTTGTCAAGTTTTTTTTAATCGATTTTAATATCGATCCTCTCTTGGATCAATGTTAAATCTGAGTTGCAATAACAATTGATGGTTGTTTTGATCCTTTTCCTCGTATCAATCCTCTCTTGGATCGATCTGGGATGCATCATGATGGACTTCGTATCAATGGCGATCAATACGAGACAGATATACATATGGATTGCTTCATATCGATCGATACAAAATTCTCAAGTGTGTGTTTCATATCGATGGATACGAAACATTGGGCATTGGATTGATTTGCACCGATGGATACGAAGTGCCGGGCTTCACACTGATGGATATGAGATGATAGGCTCCGGATTAACTCATGTTGATGGATACGAAAGTCATTCTTTCTATCGATGGATATGAATGATTCAGACATAATTGTGCAGCGCCCTTCGTATCGATGGATGTTGACCGCATCAATCTGTAACGTAACTGAGATATGAAATGTTTTTCTTTGGATATGAAGGCATATAAATAGATTTTGGACTTAGAATATTTTCACTTGCTTTTGTAGTTACTTCGTATCGATAGGAGAGGAAGAAATAACCGCAGAACCCTCGTCTTCAAACAACTAATCCAATAACCCTTAACTCGATTCCTTTAAACTAGGTAACTAACCAGTAGATCCATGTTTAAAGTGATAAGACTTAGGTTCCATGCCATTCCGTTCACGGTGATGGCCAATTTCAGTGTCGTTGTTGCCGAAGTTTGACTAGGGAGAGTTCGAGAATGTAATTAACGGTGATTTGGAGATTTGGGAAAGGAGGAAAGCGGAGTCGATGGAGTCACTGACTTCAAGTCCTTCCCAGATTCGTATCGATAGGAGATTTGATCGATCAAAATGCTTTGGAGATGGTTGTGGGCAGTCCTCATGATCGATCTGAGAAGTGTGGAGCATGTTCTGTATTGATGTATTTGTAGTGTGGAAGAAGCGGTGTGATCGATCTGAAACCGAGGTCTTTGGATCGATAGGAAGAGCATTGATACTTGGAGTGATCGATACGAGTGCACGATCGATACAAATGTGAGATCGATACAAAGGGCGTATCAACAGGATAAGGCTATCAGTCAAATTCTTGGATAATTACGATCACAAGCTTCAGGGAACGATCCAAGTTGAACCATGATGGATACAAAATTCATTGCCTTTTGCATACTCAAACACTTAACTCCGACGAGCTTGAGCTTTCCATAATTAGACTTCATTGTAAAATCGCATATATGACTATCCATCAAAGCTAGTCGATGGAACTGTAACTTGATAAACATAACCAAATTCGACATGGACCTTTCTTCGAAGTTAGGAAGGAACGGTTGAGACGATCAGCGGTGACGGGCATTCCGGTCAAATTTTGCAATCTTTTCATTTTACCATCTTTCAATCATGTAGAAATTTAAAGTATAATGTATCACTTCACTACAAAACACAATCATTTACACCGAGGGGAACATACTAATAACGGTGTTTACCGAGTTCAAAAGCTATGTATCTCGAAAGCATAGAGCGACAAGAAAGTTCAAAGTCCTCCATTTCCTAGAATCGAAGTGCCAAACATCGCAACAGATACAGTATACCCCGCTCTGAATGAACTGCCGAATGTAGCATTGGTTATGAAGCCGGAGGATTCCGTCCAGTCCAAGATCTCAGAAGGAATGTTGGGCTGAATTTATCTTAGGCTTGGACTATCTTTGGAAGAAGTTCAATTACCGGGGCTAGAAGACAGAGCGCATAATCCCTCGGAAGGGTTCACTACATGTAATAGATTCATGTGCATGGCTAGGACATTGCCCCCGTTCAATCAGTTCATTCGAGACATGCTTTTCTTTCTGAGGATTGCATCTTCTCAGCTCCATCCCAGTGGATACACATTTCTTAATAGCCTATGTATCATATTTATGGAGCATCTCCTTCGACCCCTGACCGTCGATGAAATCAGATACTTATTCGATGTCAAGAGTGGAGGAGATAATCCGTCGTTCACTTTCTTGGAAGTGGTCAGAAACTATCAAGTGATGGTAGGTGCATGGTGTAAGTCGAGCTACTTCAAGACAGAGTGGTTCTACATGAGATGCCCACCGAGGTTCGCCAGACGATGGTTGGTCAGACATAAGTACTCTCACTTGTCCATCAATTTACTGGGTAATATAAATCGATGCTGAACTCATTGTTGTATCTCTTTTACAACTTCTATTCCATGACCCAAAGGAGCATATTTTAAAGGGATAGTGAGGACACTTCAGGCGGTGCGTATCGAACTATGGGAAATTGACGGAGTCCTTACTGACGATAATTTTATTACTGTTGGGCTCATAGAAAGTGGTTAAAGAATAGGGCTAATAGGAGTACCCAAAGTGGCCCTAGTGAGACAAAGTGGAAGACGTGCTTCTGTCGTGGCCACGGTCGAGGGAGCTCAGGCTACACTCGGTGTAACAATCATTAAACCTCACGATGATGAGGTCATTGAAGCACGTTAGGGGCCCATGGTTGTGCCTCTATAAGACCCTCAATCATCTACGCCAAATAGAAAAGGCAATACTCCTGTCTATAAAGCTAAAAGGTAGAATACTATTGAAGCGTCTCATCTCGTTGCAACTTTCGTAGGTCAGTAGACCCCTTCTTCGCAGACGGAAAGTTCGTTGAAAGGGTTATCAGGCATTCCTATCCCTGATGATATATTATAATTCCCTGATCCTATGCTAGAGGTGCTTCACTCCACAACAAGAACTAGTGCATACCTACCTTCAATAGACATTAGTGAGATAACTCCAATAAGTAGGGCTACTAAAACCAATCGGTTAAGGGGTTTGCACATGCATACACACACTTCACGGCACTACACGACATCTCACCATATGCTTCATAATCTTTGGCGACAACTAACTTTATTCCTCTTTTCATTTTGCAGACATGATAGTGAAGCAAGGATCCATGCTTAGCAATTTCCTCTCTTAGTGCCATTTATCTGGATCGCACTCTGAATCACATCGCTGCGAGAGCCAAACATACTATGGTCGCGGCTATTATTCCAATTAAGAACACGAGTGCCTCGATAGAGAAAAGTGAGATCATATCAAAGAAAGCGCCGTCCTAGGTCGCGATCTCCACCATCAAGAGGAACCTCTAAACCCTTTGGCTTCGGTATGCCTTCTTCTGAAACTGCTTATCAAATAGCGCCGTCTCATGCTCCAAAAGCCGACGATCAGCATCGTAGAATTGAAACAAAAACCTTGTCGTTGTAGAACAAACTGCCATTGAGCCTATGTGGGTAGGAGCCATTCGCATTGCCAAGCTGAAGAAAGATTTTCTGAAAGATTACACTTCTCTCCTAACTTGAAGAAAATTCCGGATGACATAGAAAATTTAGTACAGGACTATGTGCATGATGCAAACAACCAATATCGTAAATGGTTTAAGACCGCAGAATGGGTTTCGACGGTGTCTTTTGAGTGGGCCAAGGCTATTGAGATACTAGAAGGAAATCTCTCTCAAAAGGGAAGAATAACAACGGCACTTACCAATGAGCTTGAGTCTTTAAGAAAAACCAAGATGGACGCTGGCCAGAGAGCCGAAGAGGCCGGGAAGTCTATGGAAAACATGAGAAAAACTCACATGGACTTGGTGCAAGAGATGGGTCATCGTAACACCTTTATTGTTCGAGAAAGGGATGCTGCACGGAAAGAGGTTGATGAGCTAATGGCTAAGCTGGCTGAGGCCCTTAAAGAGAAAGACGAAGCTAAAAAAGTGGCCCAGGAAGCATGTGAGGAGGCGGTTAGACTTCAGGAAGAGAGGGATGCTATGAATAAAAAGGCCGAGGAAGCCGATGCCAGGGTTGAAATAGAAATTAAAGCTGTTGTGGACAAGATGGAAAACAAATTTAAAGACCTTCTGGTCACTTACAATGCTAATGTCTTGAGAAACTGCAACCTTAACTAGCTTGATGAAGACTATCCTTTTCAATTATATAAGGCCTGGAACCGCATGCTTGAGGATGAAAAGATGATCCACAATGTTGCAACCGTTGATGAGTTCGAACTAGAAACTCAAGTGGTGATCTGAGATGAGCCTAAAGTTCTTCATGATGCGGTGATCACGCTTTAGAGACAGGGTCTAGCTGCTAAGTATCTGGAAGCCAGAGATGGATCCGGGAGTGAACACCAAAAATTTGGTTCCAAAGTGCCTTCAGCATCTCAAACTAAGCCAACAAGGGAAGGATCATTTATCATCGAACGGAGGCTGGGAGATGGCACACTCAAGCTATCGACCGTTAATGGTCTCACTCTACCGAGAGCATGGAACAGCGAGAGTCTACGTCGCTATTATATATATCTAGCTTACATTCATTTAATCTTCTTTTATTTTTCCAAGTTTTTTTGTGCAATTCGAGAATATAAGGCAACTGACTTTGCCATGATTTCTTATTTCAGTAATAAAGCATAGATTCATCAAGCCAGACTAGCAATTCTTGAAGTGCATCATGGGACCGTCGTGATGTATGAAGAACTAAGTTCCATCTTACGGTGGGACTTATTCAAATAGAGAGTGATCGTGATCCAACCGGTCACTGGCTAAGTGAAACCCCGAGCTCAGGGGCAAGCAACGATAAAATAAAGAAGGATTGAAACACGACGATCCTTTGATGAACTACAGCTCCCAAAGTGCAAGCCGAAGTGCAAAACTCCAAAATTAACGCTTGAGGAGGAAAGATCCGTCTATCCAAGACCTCCCTTATTTCCAAAAGCTCAAGGAGAATAGATCTGTCCATCCATGACCTTGCTTATTTCCAAAAGCTCAAGGAGGATGGATCCGTCTATCCATGACCTCGCTTATTTCCAAAAGCTCGAGGAGTATGGATCCATCTATCCATGACCTCCCTTATTTCCAAAAGCTCGAGGAGGATGGATCCATCCATCCATGACCTCGTTTCATCCCAAGCTCGAAGAAGATGGATCCGTCCATCTATGACTTCGCTTACCAAATCAAGAAGGATGTTATTCGACCATCCACGACTATGACCAACTCCTTATTCCAAGAGCGCGAATAAGATCCTAACACTTAAGCAAATGTGGTCGACCGTCTATCAATCGACTCTAGATTACCGGAGGGTGAATTAGAGTGTAAACATTAAATGGGTGTGATTGACCACTCCTAAAATAACTTATGTCCCTAAAGAGTGGATGTAATTCTAAAACAACGAGAAGGTGTGATCGACCATCGGCATACAAGTCTAATCCCAGAGTGTGGATGTGAATACTAGCAAATGAGTGAGTGTGATCCGACCGCTCAAACTCGTGTCACTTTAACTTTGTTACGACTAAGTTAAATTAAAGTTACTTATGGCGAAGGACGACTACCAACTAACTACTTCAATTGTCCCCAGAACTAGGCGGCTTCTCTCTACGATCATGGATCCCAGTTTGGATCAATGTGCCTTCCGAGCTGCACTCGATGATCGTAGAGAGAAGCGGCCTAGTTCTGGGGATAATTGAAGTAGTTAGTTGGTAGTCGTCCTCCACCTTCAGTAACATTAATTTAACTTAGTCGTAACAAAGTTAAAGTGACACGAGTTTGAGCCGTCGGATCACACTCACTCATTTGCTAGTATTCACATCCACACTCTAGGATTAGACTTGTATGCCGATGGTCGATCACACCTTCTCGTTGTTTTAGAATTACATCCACCCTTTGGGGACATAAGTTATTTTAGGAATGGTCAATCACACCCATTTAATGTTTACACTCTAATTCACCTTCCGGTAATCTAGAGTCAGTTGATAGACGGTCGACCACATTTGCTTAAGTGTTAGGATCTTATTCGCGCTCTTGGAATAAGGAGTTGGTCATAGTCGTGGATGGTCGAATAACCTCCTTCTTGATTTGGTAAGCGAAGTCATAGATGGACGGATCCATCTTCTTCGAGCTTGGGATGAAGCGAGGTCATGGATGGATGGATCCATCCTCCTCGAGCTTTTGGAAATAAGCGAGGTCGTGGATAGATGGATCCATACTCCTCGAGCTTTTGGAAATAAGCGAGGTCATGGATAGACGGATCCATCCTCCTTGAGCTTTTGGAAATAAGCAAGGTCATTGATGGACAGATCTATTCTCCTTGAGCTTTTAAAAATAAGGGAGGTTGTGGATAGACGGATCTTTCCTCCTCAAGTGTTAATTTTGGAGTTTTGCACTTCGGCTTGCACTTTGGGAGCTGTAGTTCATCAAAGGATCGTCGTGTTTCAATCCTTCTTTATTTTATCGTTGCTTACCCCTGAGCTCGGGGTTTCACTTAGCCAGTGACCGGTTGGATCACGATCACTCTCTATTTGAATAAGTCCCACCGTAAGATGGAACTTAGTTCTTCATACATCACGACGGTCCCATGATGCACTTCAAGAATTGCTAGTCTGGCTTGATGAATCTATGCTTTATTACTGAAATAAGAAATCATGGCAAAGTCAGTTGCCTTATAATCTCGAATTGCACAAAAAAACTTGGAAAAATAAAAGCAGATTAAATGAATGTAAGCTAGTTATATATAATAGCGACGTAGACTCTCGCTGTTCCATGCTCTCGGTAGAGTGAGACCATTAACGGTCGATAGCTTGAGTGTGCCATCTCCCAGCCTCCGTTCGATGATAAATGATCCTTCCCTTGTTGGTTTCATGTGTGAAGGGACCGAATAGACCCACTTGAGTATGAGATTGCCAACTTCAAAGGTTCTCGGCTGGACTTTAGCATTGTATAATCCGACAACTCGATTACGATGTACGACTGCCCTCAAATCAGCCTCTTCATGCTTCTCATCCAGTAAATCCAAAGATTCTACGAGTAGGATGGCATTTGTCGAACGTAACAAGTCAAATGATGAGAAGGCACCTCTAGATCAACTGGAATAATGGCTTTAGAGCCTTAGGAAATTGGAAACGGAGTATGGCCGGTTGTGGACTTGTGGATAGTTCGATATGCCCATAAGGCCGTGGGTAGCTCATCAACCCACTTACCTCCAGCCTTCTCCGGTCATTTCTTCAAAATGGACTTGATGACTTTGTTGACAACTTTGACTTATACATTTGCTCAAGGGTGAGCTACTATCGAGAACTTCTTCTGGATGCAAAGCGTTGGTAGAAAATTTTAAACTCTGTACTCTGAAATTGGGCCCCGTTGTCTGTTACAATTATCTATGGGAGGCAGAAGCGACAGATGATGTTGCGCACAATAAAGTTGATTACTTTTTTCATTGTGATACTGGCAAGGGGCTTAGCTTTCTCCCATTTATTAAAGTAGTCAACTGCAATGATGGCGTACTTCGATCCACCTTAGCTAGAGGCAAAGACCATATTATATCAATACCTCATGTGGCAAACAACCGTGGATCGACCATTTAGGTAATCTCGGTTGGTGGGGCTCTCGGAATTCTGGCATGCTTCTGACATCTATCACATCTCTTTGCATAATCCGATGCGTCCTAATTTACAGTTGGCTAGTAAAACCTGTATCTAAGTATCCTCTTCGCAAAGGC
Source organism: Allium cepa (assembly GCA_030765085.1). Taxonomy (NCBI): domain Eukaryota; kingdom Viridiplantae; phylum Streptophyta; class Magnoliopsida; order Asparagales; family Amaryllidaceae; genus Allium; species Allium cepa. The sequence goes on from CM060946.1 coordinate 180,753,861, forward strand.
TTGCCTTCCTGTGTGATTCCATACTCTCCTTCGTGCACATCCTGCAATACTTGCTTGATTTAATTGTGGGCGATACACCAGGGTAGAGGAGAAGAAAATCTCCTTCTATACAAGATTCCATCTTGGATAACAAACTATGAGGCCTTACGGAGAATCTGTCTCTTCTTACTCCTACGCTCGGGTAACGTTCCATGTTCAAGATATATAATCTCTGATTAAAGTCATCCAAGATTCTCTTTCGGACGTTGATTCATGAACCCAGTCTATCTCTACCTAATCAATACTTGGAGTGGTAAGTGTCTCTATAGGGATGTGTCCCATCCGCCGTGCTTCGCCAGTGCTTGCCAATTTTACTAAAGAATCGGCCTTTTGATTTTGCTTTTGGGGTAAACAGTGCATAATATAATAGTCAAAACTGGTTCAACACTTCTTGGACCCACATTAGATAGGAGGCCAACCTTTGATCTCTAGCTTGATACATTCATTGAGCCTGGCACACCACCAGTTGTGAATCGTAGTAAATTTCCACGACAACAACTCCCAAATCCTTGGTAAGCCTTAGTCCAGCGAGTATGGTGCAGGGTCGAATTCACTATAAAGGGGGAGTGTATAGGGTGATACTATCAATTGTAAAAATTTAATGCAGAAGTATATATAATAATTTCAATACAGATATAGCAGAATAATTGCAGCACAGATAATAGCAGAATAATAAATCAGAAATATAACAACACGGATTTACCCGGCTTTGGCAAAACCTTGCCTACGTGCTGCCCTCAAGGTTTCTATTAGAAATTAAGTAGTCAAACGCTTACACAGGTAAACTCGTGACACCCGCTATCGACTAACCTAACTCTACGCTCAAAACCCTGCCACAACTCAGCCACTGAACTGCGAATTCTCGAACTACACCACTGTTGTTCGTCCCTTAGTCACACGACTAGACTTTACACAAGTTTAATACAAAATAAAAAACAATAAAATAACAGAAGACCCTAGTTTAAATATAAGCCTTATTAATAAATCCAAAGAAAATAAAAAGAACGGCCTAAAATTGGTAAAGTAATACAAAATCCCCCTTCTCCTTTTTTAATCAACGGCCCGCTTTGCTCTATGAAAAATGACGGCGTTCATTCCTCTTTTCCTTTGCTCGAAAATTAGGGCTTTTGTGCACATCGACTGGTTGTTGATCGATCTACTGTTGAACTTCAATTTAGTTTGATTCTTCTTCGATCTTGTTCTTTGCTTAGCTTCGGCTACTTCAAATTGTGGCAAGTTCGATATAAATCTGGTATGTGATTTCCTTTGTGACTTTTGTTGATATGCTTGAACTCGTTTCGATTCGAGTTATTGATTTGTAACTAAGCTCTATGATATTGTTTTAACTCGAATGAATTTTACATGTCGATGATGATTGGGTTTAAATAGGGATCGGTTCCCTTTATTTTCCTTCGAATATTTTATTTGAATTCGTCGGATAATTTTAGTTTAGCCGTTCGATTTTGCTTAATTCTTGATGATGATCCTGATCAGTTCAGTTTCATATATTTGCTGTTATGGTTGCTTAGCCACCACGACTTTAATTTTAGCTTGTTTGATTTTTTTTTCTTGGTCATCATGGCTTTGATTTTTGGCCTGACATTGATTCTGTTCTTCATTCCCTGTTGACTTAGGCCACTTTGAATTTGTGATAGGAGAATTTGACTTTGTTTGAAACTGCTACTTTGATTTTAAACTGCTTCCAGATTTCTGTAAAAGTTGTAAACTGCTCTGGCTTGTTCGAACTCCACCTTGGTCAATTGTTCTGTAGTTTGACAATTTATATGCTGTTGCCTCTGGTTTCACTGTGCACACACACACACATATTTATATATGTTCACGTATGTGTATATTCATGTTGTACTTGCACTCGTGCCTCAGTGATGCATTGCATTTGTTTTCATATTGGTCCTGGTCGTTGTTGATCCTGTTTTGTTGTTTTGATACATGTCCTTATGCATATGTATATTACATCACTGTATCCTGCATACATGTATATATGTATGTTTGTGATGTCTTCACTTGTTCATTTGTGGCATACAAGTCTTGATTTAATCTTGCAACTATTTTCATGCTCAATTGTATATTTGTGTTCATTTGTCTTTGGTTTATTATACACATGTATATATGTGTTTACTGGCTGTCTTGCTTGAGTTCATCCTAGTTTGCGTTGTTGATGTTAAGCTTCTTATCACTTCGAGCCAGTTTGCATTTGAATTTGACTGTTCATGTCTTTGACCCTGGGCAGTTTGGTTGTGCTGCACTGCTCTGTCAAGTGATATTTGAGTCTGGATTTTGTTTTCATTGAGTTGTTGAGCCACTTGGTTGAACATGTGCTCTTTGTGCCTGACCCATTTCCATCGATGTTCTTATGGTAATGAAACTGTAGCTCTGGTTTCTGCTTTGTCGATATATATGTGCATGTCTGATTTTGTTTGAAGTTATACTTGTTGTCTTCATTGGCCTTCCCCATTAATATGGTTGAATTTTGTGGCCTTGGTTTCCTTAGAGTCCGAGCTTGTGCCTTATTTGGTTCATGTTGTCCTCATGTGTACTCGAGTCTGGTTTGAAATCTGACCATGCTTCATTGTTTTTAAAAATGTTTTGGTACTATTTCAATTTTGTCTGGTTCACTTTAAACTTCATGTGTGCTCGAGTCTGGGTTGCTCCTGACCATTTTATTGAACTTGTACATTTGGATTGCATCTATGTTGAATCCAGCTTATAGCTTGGGTTTGACATTGTGTTCATGTTATGACATTATTTGTATTACACTTGAGTTGAACCTGGCTGTTGGTTGGGTTTGACGTTGTGCTCATCTGTCCCTGTAGTTTTGTCAAGTGTATATTGTGTGCACGACCTTGTGGCATGTACAGTGATACACCGTGCATGTCACAAGTTGTTCGTGTTTGATGAATCCAAAATTAAATGACGACGATAGCTGAGGGAAATAACATTTTCATAATGCACATTTTATTTTACACTGCACAAATATTTCTTTTTCAATTTTACCGTGTCAGTGTTTATTTTGCAGATAACTCAGATGATGGATTCAGGCTGGAGCAAAGTCGAAGATAAAATACGAGTGAATGAGTGATATGTAGTGAGGTGCTAAATGTATGTAAACATTGTATAGTGTCAAATTGTATTGTAGTTTGAAATGTTGTATGTATATAGTAAGACCTCAAATTTGTACTATTCAAAATTGTAACAAAATATTTGTTTGAATAAAATATCTATTTGAATTTAAATTCTGTGTTATTTATTTTATTCAGCAAATATTTGTTTAATTGTGTGAAAAATAAAATAGTACATCGAAAAATACGTTTAAAAGAATATATATTTGTGTGTGTTTATTATCATCAAACAAAAATCATATACTAGCATATTCAACAATCTCCCCTTTTGATGATAATAAACATATATTTAAGATTTTGAATTTATTAAATGTATTTAGGTATAGATGAAATCTAATCGCTCCCCCTATTTGAATGCTCCCTCTCTACACTAAGCTCCCCCTTCATATGTGCATGAAAATAAATAAAAATATGTAAATCAATAAATGAACCTAGATGCATATAGAAAATATTAAATAAAATACTTGACCTTTATTTCCAAAATCTTAAACATTCTCGCCCCTTTTGTTATCAGCAAAAGAGTAATAGTGTTAGAAAAATAGAAATAAAGTGATGGGCATTAATACAGTATTAATTCCCAATCGAGTATTAATATTAAATTTCAATAAAAAATCAAATAAAAATCATAAATACTCTATTAGGTACATATTCCACTTTTAGAATGATAGGGATGATGCAAAACCATATCTACTAACCATGCATAACGTTAGGACTTTTAAATGAGATTAGTAGTATTCCAAATTTTTACAAAAAATAAATTCAGGTATCTTCTAACCACGCATAACCGTGAGGACTTTTAAATGGGATTAGAATCAACTTTTTTATTTAGTCATCAATTTTGATATGCGTTCCATACATGCATAACCGTGAGGACTTTTAAATAAGCATGAAAGCACATAATCAAAAATTTCAAGTAATTCACCCATGCGTAACCATGCAGACTTTTAAACGAAAGTGAATACTCTAGATGTTTTTATTGCTAAAAAATATAATAAAATGAAAAATGAATAATTTCCCGTTTAAAATACCACATATTGACATACTATATTGGATTTTAATGAGTGATGGTCATTAGAAATATGGTAGAATTGAAGATGGTCATGGAATTTTTACCCATCAAAAGTTATTATAAATCTTGTTAAAATTTATAAAGAAATTTACTAAATATACCGTCTCAAATTATAATATATGATTAATATCAACACTCGTCACTTTTTCAACCACTATTTATCTTTTTAATAATCAGTAGGGAGTCAGATTAGTTAATGTAGTCATCTAAAATCAAATCCAAAAAATAATTATGAAATTGAATTTTCCAAAATGACTAATCTGAAACAAGGTCAACAAAAAACTATTTTCTAGAAGGGGTTTTATAAAAGAAAAGTATTTGCTAATTTAAAATCAGCTGATATGAAAAATATGCAGATATTTTCTTTGAAAAAGTGATGCAGCTAATGAACGTCTCAACATAAATCACATTCCACCAGTTATTCTTCTATCAACTAGATTAATGGTGTAATCTACATCCGTATTTTCCTTTGGCTCAAGATTATCATTAGATGGATGTTATTTACCAGACCGTGAAGTTACAACACATACTTTAAAATCTTTTTACATCTTTCAAAGAAAATTCTTTTGAATTTGAATTGAAACCGTGCAAATTTACAAACAGTGACCATACTATAAGATAAGATAAAAATATATCCACTTGTATCATGAGTAATAATCAGTAAAACACCATCATTAGCGCAAACACATCCATATGAACTAATTCAAAGTCTTTAGAAATACTTATAGTATTCTTGTCATAAAGAAAATATAATTGGCCAACAATTTTCATAATTCAGAATCATAATCAACATTCATTATCACATAACTGGCTTATTTAAATCAGATTATGGCGTGGATTATCACAATTAATATATTGTTCAAGATAGATGTGCCATTACCTATTTTACCTTTATGATAATTTTTCGTTGTTACTCATTGTGATTCTGCCACCTTTGTACTAGGCTAAGGAACATTGATTTGTCGCCCATTGGGAGCCTGAAATGGACAGAATCCAGGTAACACTGTTGTTGTTCCTCGGCCTGCCACCACACCTACATGAGAAAAGGTTTTTGTGACCTATTTGTTTTTATAGGTCCATGGTTGTTAATGGCAAATGATTTTGGAAAATATGTTTGTGGAGAGCCAAAACTATTTATATTTGTTCCTTTTGACACCCAGATTTGTTTGACTTTAAGAGATTTTGTATTCGTGCCTTTTGAAACCCAAATTGGTATGGTTTTCATGTGTTTGGGTCTATAACAATAACTATTGTGAATATGTCCAGTTTTTCCACAAATTGTGCACATGGAATTTACTTGATTAATTTCGCTACCAACATGTTTTGATTGAGTACACCCAAGTCCTTGTCTATCAATATTGAATGTTTGTTTTCCTATTAGCATATTTAGTGATTTTTCTCCTTTGGAGAATTTTTCTAAAGTCATTGACAGTTGTTGGACTTGTGTTTTAAGTGATCCGTTTTCGTTCAATAATTGAGTGCACATTTTAATAGAATTTTCTCTCCTAGTATTTTCACTCTCTTTCAAAATCAGAATTTCATTTTCAAGCGATTTAATTTTAATTTCTGATTTTTTTTATCTCTTCTTCAAATGATGGACACTTATCATAATTAGGGCTCTTGGTTTGATATTTTTTGACTAATAGATCAAGCTGTTTATTTAAATCCATCAAATATCTCTTTGTGATTCTATTTTAGCGTATCTCTCCCTAAGTCTTTCGAAACAGCCATTTACTTTGTGGAAATATATAAGTAGTTCTGAATGAGTAAGTTTTTATATCTTGCTTGGCTCATCATCATCAATATCAGTTATATCACCTTGAAGGCACATATCTGCTTTTTCACTCTCACCGCTATTGCTTTTATTATCTTCATTAGTTTCATTCTAAGTGGCTGCAAAACTCCTCATTTTCTGTTTCTTTCCATGGTTGAGTCGATTCTGAGGACAATTTGGCTTGATGTGACCAGGTTTATTGCACTTGTAACAGATGATCTCCTACTCATCTGGGTTGTCTAGAGCTTTAACTATTCTGCTTTTCAGTTGTTGATTTAGAGCTGGATTACCGTATCTATGATTCCACCTTTTGAATTTCTTTATTATTAGTGCCAACTCAGCTGCTCCATCACCATCACTACTTTATGTTGTTCCTTTGAGAGCTATTGATTTCTTTTGTATATCACCTCCTTTACGCTCTTCTTTGAATTCATTTCTAGCTCATAGGTGGTAAGATTTCAAATAAGTTCTTCGACTTTAATCTGTTTCAAATCCTTCGATTCTTGAATAGCAGTGACTTTGGCTTCAAATTTTCATGGAAGGCCTCTAAAGATTTTTCAGACCATTTCCAACTCTGTGTATGATTTTCCAAGAGCTTTTGATTTGCATATAATATTAGAAGGTCGTCCATACATCTCTTTGACATTTTCTTGCTTGGCCATTGTGAAATTCTCGTATTCGCTGCTCAGTATGGCAAGATGAGATTCTTTGACTTGAGATGACCCTTCGTGAGTCACTTCAAGTGTGTGCCAAATTTCTTACGCAGTTAGACAACGTGAGACACGATAAAATTCAATTCGATCCAATGAACAAATGATAGAATTCATAGCTTTGGAATTAGCATTTTATAGTTTATTTTCTAGATCTATCCATTGATCCATTGGTTTTTCAATTTTCTGATTTTCTACTACTGTAGTTGGTGTCCTATATCCTATCTCAATAATATTCCAAGCATCAATGGTTTTTAGAAAAAAATTCATCCTATTTTTCTAGTAAGCATATTCACCACTGAACATTGGTGGTCTAACTATGGACTATCCCTCAGCAAAAGAATTATTAAAAGAAGAATTTTAAAATTTCAAATTTGTAAAATAAAAATTGATTTTTGAAAAATCAATTTTTTTATAAAAATTGACTTCTGTTCCTAGCTCTGATACCACTTGTAGGATCGATTTCACCTTGGGGGGTGAATAGGGAGATACAATCAATTATAAAAATTTAATGTGGAAGTATATAAAATAATTTCAATACTGATATAGCAGAATAATAACAGCACAGATAATAGCTAAACAATAAAAGCAGAAATAGAACAACACAAATTAACCCTGCTTCGGCGAAACCCTACCTACGTGCTACCCCCAAGGTTTCTGCTAGAAATTAAGTAGCTAGACGCTTACACACGTAAACTCGCGACACTCGCTATCGGCTAACCTAAATCTACGCTCGGAACCCTGCCACAACTCAGCCATTGAGTTATGAATTCTCGAACTACGCCACCGTAGTTCGTCCCTTAGTCACACGACTAGACTTTCCACATGTTTAATACAAAATAAAAAATAACTAAATAACACAAGACCCTAATTTAGATAAAAGCCTTATTAAAAAACCCAAAGCAAATAAAAAGGCCGGCCCAAAATAGGTAAAGTAATAAAAATAAATCCCCCTTCTCCTTTTTTAATTAACGACCCGTTTTGCTCTGTGAAAAATGACACCGTTCATTCCTCTTTTCCTTTGCTCGAAAATTAGGACTTTTGAGCATGCCGACTGATTTTTAATCGATCTACTATTGAACTTCAATTTAGTTTGATGCTTCTTCGATCTTGTTTTATGCTTAGCTTCGGCTGCTTCAAATTGTGGCGAGTTTGATATAAATCTGGTATGTGATTTCCTTTGTGACTTTCCTTAATATGCTTGAACTCGTTTTGATTCGAGTTATTGATTTGAAACTATGCTCTGTGATATTATTTTAACTCGAATGAATTTTACATGCCGATGATGATTGGTTTTAAATAGGGATTGATTCCCTTTATTTTCGTTTGAATATTTTATTCGAATTCATGTGATAATTTAGTTTAGCCATTTGATTTTGCTTGATTGTTGACATTGATCCTGACTGGTTCAGTTTTGTATATTTGTTGTTATGGTTGCTTGGTCATCACTGCTTTAATTTTAGCTTGTTTGATTTTTTTCTTGTTCATCACGGCTTTGATTTTTGGCTTGACAATGATTCCGTTCTTCATTCCCTATTGACATAGGCTACTTTGAATTTGTGATACGAGAATTTGACTTTGTTTGAAACTACTACTTTGATTTGAAACTGCTACCAGATTTCTGTAAAAGCTGTAAACTGCTCTGGCTTGTTCAAACTCCACTTTGGTCAATTGTTATGTAGTTTGACCATTCATATGTTGTTGCTTCTGGTTTCTCTGAACACACACACACACACACATATGTTCACGCATCTATATACTCATGTTGTAGTTGTACTCGTGTCTCGATGATGCATTGCATTTGTTTGCATATTGGTCCTAGTCGCTGTTGATCTTGCTTTGTTGTTTTGATACATGTCCTTATGCATATGTATATTGCATCACTGTATCCTACATACATGTATATATGTATGTTTGTGATGTCTTCACTAGTTTATGTGTGGCATACAAGTTTTGATTTAATCTTGCAACTGTTTTCACGCTCCATTGTACATTTGTGTCCATTTGTCTTCGGTTTATTATAGACATGTATATATGTATGTACTGACTGTGTTGGTTGAGTTCATCCTGGTTTGCATTGTTGATGTTGAGCTTCTTGTCACTTTGAGCCATTTTGCATTTTAACTTGACTGTTTATTTCTTTGGCCCTGTGCAGTTTGGTTGTGCTGCACTGCTCTGTCCTATGATGTTTGAGTCTAGGTTTTGTTTGCATTGAGTTGTTGAGCCATTTGGTTGAACATGTGCTCTTTTTGCCTGACCCATTTCCATCGATGTTGTTGTGGACTTGAAACTATAGCTCTGTTTGGTGCTTTGTCGATATATATGTGCATGTCTGGTTTTGTTTGAAGTTGCACTGGTTGTCTTCATTTGGCCATACTCGTTAATCTGGTTGAATTTTGTGGCCTTGATTTCACTTGAGTCTGAGATTGTGCCTTATCTGGTTCATGATGTCCTCATGTGTACTCGAGTCTGGATTTCACTGACCATGCTTCATTGTATTTAAAAATGTTTTGGTACTGTTTCAATTTTGTCTGGTTCACTTTAAACTTCATGTGTACTCGAGTCTGGGATGCTTCCAACAATTTTATTGAACTTTTACATTTGGATTGCACCTGTGTTGAATCTAGCTTATAGCTCGGGTTTGGTCTTGTGCTCATCTCATGACATTATTTGTATTACACTTTAGTTGAACCTAGCTTTTGGTTGGGTTTAACCTTGTGATCACTTGTCCCTGTAGTTTTGTCAAGTGTATATTTGTGTGCACAGCCTTGTGGCGTATACAATGATACACTGTGCATGTCACAAGTTTTCGTGTTTGATGAATTCAAAATTAAATGATGATGAACAACCCCAAAAAATGAGGCAAATAACATTTTAAAAATGCACATTTTATTTTACACTGCATGAATATTTCTTTTTCAATTTTACCACGTCGGTGTTTATTTTGAAGATAACTCTGATGTTGGATTCAAGTTGGAGCAAAGTCGAAAATAAAATACGAGTGAATGAGTGATATGTAGTGAGGTGCTAAATGTTTGTAAACATTGTATAGTGACAAATTATATAGTAGTTTGAAATGTTGTATGTATATAGTGAGAGCTCAAATTTGTACTATTCCAAATTGTAATAAAATATTTTTTGAATAAAATATCTATTTGAATTTAAATTCTGTGTACTGACATCGATGTATACAACAAACTTTTGTAACTTCCTTTCTCGAATCAACTTTTCAATAATATCTTGTAGATGCTTGCATTCATTTGTTATGCCCATAGCATTTGTGAAACCAACAATATTTCTAGTTTGTTTATGTTTCTTTATTGATTCTTTTGGAGTCGGCTTCCTGTATTACACGCTATTGCAGGTAGACAAATAGATATTCCCCATTGATATATTCAGTGGTGTGTAAGTATTGTACATTGGAACCCTAGGGTTCCTCCTTCCAGAATCTCTCTTTTGTTCTCGGTTCCTTTCTCCTCCTTTCTTTTGTTGATTTGGTTTATTCTATTCATTCACTTAAACTTTTCTAATGATTTTATCAGAGTGCTTTACAGCTATATTACTCTGTACTCACTCGCCATTCGGTCCTACAACATTATTCTTCTCTGAGGTTCTAGCTTCCTCCTTCCTCAAATACTGAGCCGCTTTTGCATAAAAGCGTTTCAAAGTTGCGGGTGGTTTGCCAGCTAACTAATCGCCAAAATCAGATTCTAGATCTATCACTCTTGTTATGGTTGCATGGTCAAACCGATTACTAATTTTTGTACCAATTGTTTGGAATCTCTCCAAATAATCTTTCAACGATTCCCCTGCAGCCTGGATCACGTTGCACGTTGACATTACACCCTTGTGGTGAGTTGCATGCATTTGGAATTACTCCACAAACCTTGTTGCCAAATCATCAAATCTAGAGATTGACCATAAGGCACATCGTTACTATTCGAAAAAGAGTTATAGGAAAACATCTTCACTTGATTGCATCATCCACTCGTTTGGATTACATCAACCATTCATATCTCAAGATGTGCTGCTGGGGTTGGTTTTTTCATCGTAGGTAGGCATAGACGGCATATTGAACTTCCTTGGATACTCTACATGCAGGACATTATTAGTGAACGAGGTATGACTCCTCGAGATTCCCAGTCATCATTTGGTCAAGCCTTTTCTTTCTCTCACTAAATGTCTAACCATAGCCAACAAGTCCGGCATTTGGATAGTTGGTGCCAGGCGGCGATCGCGTTCCACCTCACGTGAATTGTCTGGTTGATGTCTATTGAACATCCAATGCCTTCTTTGTTTAACGCCTTCCCGATGTATATCTCATAAATTCAATTCATTTTCATTCTGGGGAAGCATTTGGTCAGCATTTAACTAAACTCCATCATCCAAATCAGCCGTAGCAGCTCCAGTTTGAATCCTAGCATGCAGGGGCAAGTTCCCTTCTTTGGAGGATGGATCAGCATCAATCATTCCTAGGAGACTATGATGGTCTGCCTGTTGACACCCTGAAGTTTCTACATGATTTCCTTCTATTTTTCTATGCATATGCCCGTGATACCCATCAGGTGAACTAGAACTCTCCGATGCCGAGTAAGGGTTAGGGTCCCTCCTAGCGTTTCCTCACTGTTGCTGATTGAGTTGGTTCATTAGGTTGATGTTGTCCTAAATCAGCCAATTTAATTATCAACAGTTGTCCATTAGCTCTCTCATCATATTTTTGAATTTAGCTCTTTTAATAGAATCAGTTGGATTCTTGACTTCACCTGGTTCATCATTCACATCCATTGGTTGACTACTTAGGCTTCCTTGCTGGATATTAGCATTCTCGTTTCCTTCTACTGTGAAGTAGATATAGTGTTCCTCACCATTATTGTTAGCTTTTCTTAGATTTTTGCAAACCCAAGTAGAAGGAGCAAACCTTTTGAAGATAACTATGGATCTCCTTTGAGGGATCTATATAATCAAGTAGCAACAAAAGGATCTCAATAAGCTGAGAATCAAGGTTCTCAATGAACGCACTAAAATGTTTGCATCGAAAATGGTCACAAACATCCAAAATAATTTTTGTATAAAAGTAAATGAAGAAAAGTAAATTTAAACCAAGCAAATGAATAAGTAGGCAACAAAGAATAAGTCGTAATTAAAGAAACAGAGATTTATAGTGGTTCAACATTGTATGCCTATCCACTTTGAAGATTATACTTTATTAGTCTTACGAACTGGTTACAATAGTAGAACAAAGCTAGCACTTGATTATTATAGAGTTTAGAGTAACAAGCAGTGTAAGGATCCTCAAAATGAACCAATAGGCTTATATGTATAAGGTGAGATGATGAGATATTTCACTAAGATTTTGGCAGAAGGCTCTCCAGGTCCATAGGACCCACCATAACGATCCAGTCATGACTCAACGTTTTGGAACGATCATGTGAATTACACCGATCATTTTTCTTACTTCAGATTGCCATGTGATTGTTTGTTGGGGGTCCTACATGCCTCTAAACCTTGATCCTAAAATACGGTGTCACTTTGAGTTGTAGATTGTGGATATCCATCGATCTTTGTCGAATTTTGCAACTTTGAAATCTTACACTGATCGTTCCAAACAATCGATGAAAATGTAATTTGGTGAGTTGTGTACTGCAATCATTTTTGTGGGCTCCATCCTTCAACATATTGATGCTTTGAAAGTTCCAAGTGTATTGGCTTTGTGAATTTTGAGATATCGATCGATCTTCATTGATTTATGCTTTTTTACGGATTGTTCCTGATCGATCCATGTAAATCCTTACTTTTTCTGTAAATGGAGCATATGAACTTCAATTGACTCGAAATTTGGCAGCATCATCAGGCTAGACCTATCACTCTATACTGATTGCACCTCAATTGGGTCTCGGTATGGATCTGCTCGACCATCGTTCATATTGTTGTATACAACTGATACTTAAGGCTGGTAACCATCCATTTCTAGGCAAGTCGATGATATTATAGCCTTGCCAGAAGGCGGGATAACACCCATTGTATCTTGGCTGCATAGATCAAATAAAGTTATTTGCTATCTCTGCCTTGTATGACCTTAAATTTTAGATTGGATTATGTGATCAAGGTTTCGATAAGCTTCTAAATGTGCAACAATTGTAGTTGTCAAAAAAAATGTACTTCCCAATGTTATATGAATTAAATTCATCCATGTGAGAATGATTGTTGTCTTTTTTGGAATGAATATAAAGGTTTGAATAATTTTCTAAAATGTGGATTTTTGAGGTGGAAGGTAAACTAATAGACAAAGGAGATTATGCATGGCATTCCAGTTAATGTGGTGCATTATTTTCCAATAATTCCAAGGTTTAGAAGAATGTTTAGATGTAAAAGGATAGCAAGAGATTTATGATGGCACTTCAATAATAAAGCACTAAAGGAAAAATGTGGCATCCTATAGATTCAATAACATGAATGTAGTGGATGATAAACGTAAATCATTTTTAGCAAAATCCATGCAATCTCAGGCTTAGCCTTACAACAAATGATTTCAATCTGTTTTCCATATTGAGTTCCAAATATAGTTGCTGGCCTGTAATGCTCGTGAGATATAATCTTTTCCTATTTTATGCATAAAAAAGATAATATTGTGTTAACATTATTGATTCCTGGTCCGAAGCAAGCAGGAAATGACATTAATGTATATCTGATGCCATTGCTAGAAGACTTACATCATTTATAAAATAACGGATTTAAGACTTATGACGCATATAGTAGATCGGTCTTTAATATGAAAGCAATTTTTCTTTGGATAATAAATGACTTTCCGGCTTATGGTAGTCTTGCTGGATGTCGTGTAAAAGGTAAAATAGCTTGCCCATTATGCAGTGCCAACAACCATCATCGATTGCTAAATCACAATAGAAAGATTGTCTATATAGGTTATAGAAGATTTCTATCCCCTTCAAATCCCTTAAGGAAACTAAAGGCCTTGTCAGATAATACTACGGAGGAAAGGTCTCTTGTTGTTAAGTTGTTTTTACTTGCATTGCATGCATATTTATGTTGGAAATTGTATGATGGAAATTGTGAATATGAATATTTTAAAATGGGATTAGAAGCAAGTGAATGCATTTTGATATATATATATATATGTACATATATATATATATATATATATATATATATATATATATGTGTGTGTGCATGCATATACTAATTTTGCAGGCCGAAATCTTGAACCAAGGTGTCGTGGTAGCGTCCTTCTAAGCGACCTGTTGCATGCGATAAGAAACCAAAAAAAATGTTTTATTTATTAACTATTTACAGTATAAAACACTTATTTCTTATCATTGTATCATTTTTCGGCCCTGAATAGGTGATGAAAAAAATTAGTTTTTAAACATCATGAAATAGATTGCATATAGTTTGTATATATTACTTGTAGACCTGCTGCGTGTATTGGTGTCGCAATATTTCCTACTTACAGACCTGCTGCATGTTTTACTTTCTTTACGTTGAATAGATTACACATAACTTTTTTACATATAGTTTATCCAAATACTATACCCACTGCATTAGTTTGTTGCATCATATTAAGTTCTAGCTACATATTTTCTTCCTCTTTTGGGACCCATTTACTTTGTGAATATTTGACATAACAATTACTAACATCTTGATTGCTTATTTGTATTGTAGATTTTGGATAGAAAAATATCAAAATCAGAACAAGATTAAATAACATGTTTAACTAGTCTATAAGTAAGTCGAAGCAAACATGTATGAATATTATGTATGGACATGGAAAAGTTAATAGGATGATATGTATGAAATACAATGTTTGGATATGGTAAAGGTTGTTTGAAAATATATGAAGTACTATTTTGGATACGGTAAAAATTATTTGAATGTATGAAATGCTATCTGGATATGGGAAAGTTGTTTGAATATGGATGAAATATCGTGCTATAATTAACATATTTATCTCTGTGAAAAATTATTATATTTATATATGAAGAAGAATTGAGTAAATGGACATTATATGTGTGAAAAAGTTGAAACGAAAATAAATAAAATTTCCAATTCAAAACTACATTTAGTAGCATTTGAGAGATGCTATAGCATAACAAATGCTATAGAAAGTAGTCATTGGATATGATTTACCCAACGCTATAAACTAAATAAACATTATAGAAATATGTACAAAACACGCTGCACAAATATGCAAACCAATGCTATAGAAGTATCACATCCAATGCTATAAAATATTCATAGAAAACGCTATAGAAATATGTAGAAAAAACGGTACAGAAAGTAACTATGGAATAATATTTTTTATAGTGTTATGGCTTAATAGTATGGAAAAATGCTATGGAAATTTTTTTCCATGGGTTTTTTACTACTATTTAAAACTTAATGTCTACTATAGCATATCATTCTTTAGCGTTCTCTGAAAGCTATGGTAGTGTATAATAGCTTTTATTAAATGCTATTAAAGGCCCAATTTATTGTAATGAACCTTTCTAATAATATAACAACATATGCTATTTATCTAATATATTTAAATTTTTAGCATAATAACCAACCTAAGACTAATTTTGGAAAATGAAAGGCTCGCTAGTCCTAATTGTATTGATAGGCTAAAAGTGATAAAGGATGCACTCAAATATGAATGCTTATCATCGTCAATTAGTGAACCTTTAAAAGAAAAACTGAACGTTATTGCTGATCCCGGCAAAGAAAAAGCTTATAACGCATAGCTGGACGACTATGAAATTACTCATGTTTTCATATTGTCAACTTTAGACAAGCCTTTGGAGAGCAACACAAAAATATGTCTACCCATAAAATCATTGAAAACCTCAGTGCTTTGTTTGTAAAGAAATTCCATTCTACAAAGTACAAGATTACTAAAAGGTTGTTTAATACAAAGACAAATAAGGACAGTCATGCTGAGGATTTAATCTTAGCAATGAAAGGCTATGTTGATAAACTTTCTGAATTAGATATTATGATAATCAACAAAATGCATGTGGATTTAATCCTAGGTTCTGACTCTACAATTTGAGATATGTGTGTTGGATTAAAATATGAACTAGTAGAATGTTAAGATCCTCAAGCTACTCAATATATTGTGGTCAGCTAGGAACAAGGCACAGTGTTAGCGATAAAGCAAAAGAATCTTCTTCAATTGGTTCAAATAATCGCAAGCTAGGTTCTAAGAAAGGTAAGAATGAAGAACCTATTTACAATGGTGAATGTCCCCCTTGTCACAAGAAGGGGAAATGGAAACACAATTGTTCGAACTATTTGATGATGGTTAGAGAAAATAAAGAGTTGTTTTAAAGACTTTTTTATGGGATTAATCTATTTCTAGATTGTCTAAGACAGGTTTTAGTTTACATTATAAAGAGTATTATGAATATTGTGCTTAATGGAAAAGATATCTATTAAAGTTTTTTAGATAACACTTATATAATTTATGTTAATCATATCTGTTTGTCAACGATTCTTCTGTTGACATTAATAATAGTATGCCATGACACTATCGACTAGGTCTTATTAATGTCAAGAGATTACACAAACTGAAAATCAAGGGTTTTCTGTGGTCACTTGATTATGAACCATTTGACACTTGTGGGTTGCAATGATCTGCCATTTCGACCTTTAGAAGTCGACAATAATACATCCACGGTATTCACATTTTGAGTATACAAGTGCCAGAAAGATGAATTGTTGGGGCAAAAGAAAGAAAGAAACATAACAGAATCTCATATTATAACAAGCAAGATATAATATACAGCAGATCATTACACACAAAAAATTGAAATATACATACATCAATCAGAGTACACTAAACAAATGATCAGCTTGGACAGTTAAAACAATATGTCCTTATAGCTGCTAATATACATAATAAGAAAATGCAGGGGAAATAAAAAGATATGTGAATACATTCTTGAAGCATCCATCTCATCTGCCGAAGCTCTAAAGCAACCAAGCTAGAATTGTAACATCGGTCTAACCCGAGCATCATCAGAAATAACATCCATATCAATCTGGTAAACCAGCATTAGAATCATAAATCAATTAGAATTTAATTCTACAAAAACCCTTCAAAATAATGATATCTCGTAAGACCATGCCACAAATAAACACGGACGGGTTTTTACCTTATGATATCCAAAATTTTCTCTATAGAAAATCCAGTCATATTATAATAATGTCTAAGGGTGAAAATATCGATAATCAAGAAATTGTGATGCTCGTGAGTGTACATTACAACAATGATAGGTGTATGATCAAAAACCATTAAGACATATTCACTAATTATGTAGGATTCCTTGAAGGTGCGCTCAATACTCTGCGAACGATCTTCCTACACAAGGATCAGAGTTATCCTTCCGAAGCAACAATACATCTCTAGTGATGTACAATAGGAAATACATAACTAGCAACATAAGACCGAATGCATCGCTCCATGCATGGCTAACAACTATAGGTAACTCTAGAAAAGAGATGAATGCACCCTCATGGGTTAGCTAAACACCTAGTTATGCATCTTATCTTTGGTTTTATTTATTACCACTGGTGAGGCTATGTTTGACATTCCAGCTCATGCACCGCTAAATGAATAGATCATGGAACGACATATGGATTCCTAGACCTCAACAGGTCTTGGAACCAGACATGGGTTCCCATATTTCAACAAAAATCTTGGAATCACACATGGCTTCCCATACCCCACTAGGTCTCGGATTCACACATGGGTCCACACATCTCAAGAAAGATCTCGAAATCACACAAGGATTCCCATAGCCCAATGAGTCTCGAAATCACACATGGATTCCAACATCCAAGCAAATCTCGTATCTCCTCCAAGCATAGATCCAGTAAACGGTTTTGGAGTGGTATTGGTTTCAAGTCATCTCTCGAAAATACACTCCTTACCAACCGGATGTTCCAAAACTAATCAATCGATTTTCAAAATGCTCAACACTGGTTCTTTTGGAAAAAATTAGAAAATATAAAGAGCGGGGATCACCACCTAACCATTTATGTGGACTGATCTCTTTATCATTTTTTCTAAAAGAACAAAACGAGTCTATACATATAGTATAGCACCACCAGCGGTAATTGTACCATGTAATCCCCGTGTTTCTTCTAGATATTTCCATAGTTAAAATCCTTCTTTATTAAGTAGGGAATATTCCCTTACCACCAAATTAAGAAGGATTATATATTTTGGCCAAGATTTGATATTTGGTTATTTAACTATCAAACACACAAACATTCAAATATGATATTACATTTCCCATGAAAAGCACCAAGCCTATCAAAATTAATCTTTCATTAATTAAATCTCTTTCAAAAAATATTTATCAAATATTTGTACACTTATCTCAATGGGATAAGTATATTTACAAACATTTCTTTTCAAAACTTGGAAAAACCTTTTTACATACTTATAAAATGGTATAAATATATTCACTAAACACTTAAAAGATTTTCTATTTCAAATAAAATTAAATGATCAAACGCAAAGGCTATTTAAACGGAGATATAAATAACCCAAAATACCATTCCATTCTAAAATATCTTTATTTCATAAATATCTCCTTTATAAATTTCCAAATCTATTTATAAAGCTTCTTCCATAAACATTTCCAAGTTTAATTTATAAAAATAATCTTTCATAAACATCAAAAACACCTTTATAAAACTTCCCTTCTAATCGCTTGACCATTTACAGAACTCTTTTCAAAAATCATTCAAAATCCAACTTCTTTTCAAATTCCAAATCTCATTCAAACTCATAAAGTCCTATAAATAAATCCATTTTATAAAAGAAATCCTTTTATAAACAATTTATTATTTAACTATAATAAACAAAAACATTAACGTCATAAAGATAAATTTTAACATTTTTAAACAATACAATAATAAATTTTAAAACATTTTAAATAATATCATAATTAATTATTAAAATAATTTATTAAATATAATAAAATAACTTTAAACAGCTTTCAACATATAATTAATATTTTGAATAACATTATTAATACAATAATTAACTATCTCTGAATAATCAATAGTAAAATAATTTATTATCTTTGGACAACCTTCATAAGTGCTTAATTATCTTTAAACAACATTAATAAATAGTTGATTTTAGAACATTATAAGTATTATATTGACTTTATTAAAGAAATAATTTTACAAAACAGTTTGTAAAATATAAATTAAACAAAAACATTTCACTTCAAATTATAAAATTTGAGTTAGTTTAAACTTATAATTTTCCAAATACAGAAAGAGGCTCAGCGACCCCAATGGTACTCAGCAAGCTACAATCATACTCAGTTTAACTTTCCAAGTTAAATTTTAGGTATTTACATAAGCATGCATATATGCAAACCAAATCCGTAATTAATAATCAATGATTAACACATCATATATCCAGCATTAATCAGCTGCCACAATTGAATAAATGTCCAAGTTTATATATAGCAAAACGAGGATTTATTTTGCTAAACAAATGTTGTTCAAAATAAACTCTTCTATTTATTATAGATAGTGTTTATTTCACCAAACAGATAGCACCAAAGTAGTATGCTTAAATTAACTACATTATTACTTAAACAATGTAATTCTATTAAAGTAGTATTATTTTATCACTTTATTCATTATCCATTTTCAAAAATGATAATTTATCTAAATCAAACAACTATCAAATACCATATCCGAGCAGGAAATAGATAATTTTTATCTACTATATACATACTGATTAACAAAAAAAAGTGAGCTTAACTCGTCGAAATTCCCATTATCGCTGAAGCATTCTGGTTCTGCTATCAATCAATTTTAGCATGAAATTCTACGAGCTTCAGACTCCACAAATCCAATTCCATAATGTAGATAATGATTCCATAATTACAACACGATTGACTGCGTTTGATTTGAACCTATTATGAAATAGATATTGATTTTACAAGATTTTGGATCAATTAATTTAATTAATTACTTAATCACTTTATTAAAATAACTAACCCACCCTTAACTCTTCCACTCCTTCATCTAATTACCATGCCTGTACACAATCAAGAGGAGTACATCACATGGTCGTGCATGCATGCCATTTTCACTTTCATTCTCCAATGAAATTTCCTAATGGTTTCTTCGACGAACTCCACTCAATAAATACAACGCATTACTCTCCATCGCTTGAAGCTCCACCCTTATAATAAAAATGTGACTGAAGCCATTTCTCCTCGATCTCCCTAAAGTCACGATTCACAATTCATGATCGAACATGGAAAAATTTGGTGGAAATGTGTACTTTGGCAAGGGAAACTCAATGGTGAACTCCAATTTGTTGATCGATGCTCAAATCTCTAGATATTGCAAACACTGGTTTCCAAATGCTTGATCCTTTCCTGTCAATCAATCCTACAACCTGCCACATCTTACCCAAATCCGTACATGTGAAGTCCAAGGCATAACGAAAACGTTGGAACAAGTTTCATATTTTTTTTATTTTTCATTGAATTGATTTCAATTTTTTTATAAGAGGATTCACTTTTTCTTTGCTTCGGTGATAAGGGACGTAAGGACAAAAGAAAATAGGTGATGTTGAATGTGAAAGGTTTGACATATATTTATTATAATTTTTTGACATTTCATTGCCTAGATTTATATTCGTGGTCGACTGGGAATAACAATAAAAAATACGGTCGTGCTTAGAACAGCGACGTGAGGTCCATACAATCATTAAATACACTAGTTATTCGCTTCTGTGAAATCACAAAAACACTGTCATTTACCGAAAAATCATCAAACAATAATTTAAAGAATTTCTAAATTAAAATTTCTAGAACAATCAAATAAATCAAATAAAAAATACATCAATAAAAATCGAGTCGTAAAAATAAATAAATTTCCTGATTAATTTTTAAACTATTTATCACTATAAATAAATTTACAAAATGAACCCACCGTTATTATTTATTAATTTAAAAACAGTTAAATAAGACTATAAAACCCATTTAAATAAATATTCAATTCAAATCCAAATATTTAATTCACTGTTCAAATATTATGTTTACAATTCAAATATTTATATAATCTCTATATTTAAATTCATGTTTTTAACTTTAAAACCAATATTTCAATATTTAAAATTAATCATATATTAAAAACTTAATAACCAAAATTCTTGTTACATTCTCCTCCTTAAAAAAAATTTCGTCCTTGAAATCCCCAAATGTAAGAAAATGTCTCTAAACCATTAAGATTTTCCATAGCCAATATGCCGAAAAGGTTTTTTAAATCTCAATGTCTTTTTAAAGTTATGGAAAATTTCGACAGCGTCTCCTTTGCGCGGCTCAATCTGGAAAAACTACAAATATCCACCACAGGTCTAAGCCAACAAAAGAAAACAAAAGCCAAGTGGCACTCCATATCTGGGATATAAAACCATCAACAGAATAACAATATAAACACGTACTGATGTGCACGTAAATGTGCACATTTTTTTCGCCATATTTAATCTATTTAAATTAAATAAATGATCATATTGGGTATTTTAACTTGTTTTAACCAAAATCCATATTAA
The DNA here is from genome assembly GCA_030765085.1 of Allium cepa. Taxonomy (NCBI): domain Eukaryota; kingdom Viridiplantae; phylum Streptophyta; class Magnoliopsida; order Asparagales; family Amaryllidaceae; genus Allium; species Allium cepa. The sequence continues at coordinate 180,775,183 of CM060946.1, forward strand.
TTCCAAATTTTCACATATTCATCTTCATATAAGGGCAAAATGGTCATTTGTGTGCATATATTAATTTGAAAGAATTTAATTGGAAATTTCTATAATATTTTGTAGGAATTTAGCTTCTCATATTAGTGGGTTCATGAAGAAACATGCATGCACAAAATGGATATAAAGGAATGAAGATGGAAATAATTCAAAGTGAAGATCATGGAGGATCCTACCTACCCACCTACCTTAATGTACAAATTAAAGGCTAATGCACATGCTTTTGGACTTAATGGCTTCATGTACACTTAATGGGGGATTAAGACATGTTAATGATTACTTGGCCTCCACACTTCCTAAGGGGCATTTTGGGGATTTCCCAAAAAGTGAATTAGGGTTTTAAAACATGTATATATACCCCTTATGTTTCATGTAGCCATCTTCCTCTTAGTTAATTAGTTTTAGTTTAGAAAATAAATCAAATCTCTCTTTATTTCCATGGCTACTTAGCCATTTCTTCTCTTATGTAATTATTTTTTTTATGCAATGTTAATTATTGTTTCTTTCTAATTACATGTTCATTTCCTTTTATGCAAGTATTGTAGATTTTCCTTTATGCAATTAGAATAGCTTTCCATTTCACTTTGCTCTCTTTTCCTTTTCTTTTTCTCTTATGTTGCAAGCTACATTTGTTCATATTTTTATCATTTTCTTTTGCTAGTTTTTGTTAGTTTCTTACATTTCTAACTATTCACTCTCAACTTCGGTATAATTTGATTGAATAGAATTTTGAAATCATCAATTTCCTGTGGATCGACCCGTATTCGCCACGTGCTACATTCGTACAGCGTGCGCTTGCGGTTATTTTTAATTCTAAATTCGTTCGACGGTTTTCTAAACCGATAGGAATTCCGTCGACGAACAAGTTTTTGGCGCCGTTGCCGGGGAGTTGTTTTGATTTTGATTTTCTATTCTTCGAATTATTTTTGTTTGATTTTTATTGTGTTTTAATTTTTGAGTGTGTGTGTTGCATTAAAAAATGAGAGGAAGTTTTGTGTTGTGTGCTTGCAATTTGATTTTTTCTTGTTATTGTTCATTTGCATTGCATAAAAAACACAATTTCATTAAAAAAAAACTTTCATTCCTTTTTTTCTTACATCCTGCATTCTTTTTTACATTGTTTTTACAAAGAACAAAACGAAAAAGAAAAAAAAACTGTGCTCACTGTTTTTAATTTCTGGTTGTTTACATTTCATTTTGCGCTACATCTATTTCCATTGTTTTACTCTCTGTGTACAAGACTGTCTTTGTTTTCTGTGTACAAGACTGAACATCTTCCCACTGCCGAGACCACCTCTAACCTGACTACCAATACCACATCTCTGATCATCAACCGCCCGCATCGCAGCATCACCAACCATCATCCACAAATACTACAAATTCCACTGCAACTTCAAAATCATCAGCATTTACAACAACCCATAGCTTCACCACTACCATCAACTGCAACCATTCAAACAACCCCTATCACCACTGCCTGTTTCTATCACTAGAAACATCATACCACTGCCAAAAACCTCCCTACCATTAACACATAACCTTCCAAACCACTCTCCATATCAATTCTTCCTACAACCAGTCATCAACCCATTTCTACAATTACTCCAACATCATCATACACTTCTCAACCACTGTCATAGCTACATGAACTGAAACAACTGCTCAAATATTCGGTCACTGTCTCCTTACCTCTGGTAATACTTGATCATATCCACAACGATATCCCGCCGTCTCTCAAACACCATCGAATTGCCACTTTAACAACCATCCACACTTCAACCATCTGATCTACTTCTGCCTTCCATTGCTACATTGCCTTCCAACATTCCCACATCTCTTCCCATCTATACATTTCCACCAAAACCACTCCTCCTCCGCGACACTCAACTATCTCAAAACTACTACTCAAACATCCCACTCCCCATCCTCCTCTAATAACACAAACATCACAGTGTATCACTTCAACCCACCACACTCTCTTCAAACTTGCCATCCACAACAACAATTCGTAACAACTACATCTCTGGCACAATTGCACATCCTCTCTCTTCTACCTGCCATCAAACTTCATTGCCGATTGCCTACAAACCTACCATCCTCCATCATATTAGCAGCCTGTATCACCTCCTGCTTCCCCATGTTTCGACTCACTCTCCAAAGCCATTGCAAAACTTCGAAGCACCTTCCTTTGCCTTTCACAACTCCCTCCGACACAGAAATCATCACCGCGATCTCACTCCGAGCCCAAACTCTCCAAATCCACCTTCCACCACAACCAAAATTGCAAGCTATAATTGTGAAAGCACTGCTTCAGAGTCACGAACATCACCAGCTACCTCAACTTCTGCCTAACCACTACCAAAGAGAGAAATAACCGACCTAGAAATCATCAACCACCCTGCAGTCATCGAAGCAACTCGCGGCTTCAACCTTCATTGGCACACCCAAAATCGACAGCAATTCCAATATCGAGCAGCTCCAGTCAACAAAATTCATAGCACCGAACCTCCGAATAAAACAATCGCCATCTCCCAAATCACTACGCAAATCACTACTGAATATCCAAAACCCAAAATCGCGACAATTCCAATCACCAGATCACAGCAACCCCATTGTCACCGCGACTCCCTTTCAAATCGACTAATTGAGACCCTTCAATCGTGAGCACGTATCCACTTGAAATCCTCAAACCCTGAATTTGAATTGCGAAATTCAATTGGCAAACTTTGGTTTTGAACAAGATAAAAATCGATTTTTTTATTCCTGATTTTGGTTATAAAAAAATTGTGTTTGGGTATTTGCGGGTCTGGGTTAATGAAATAGGTACGTTGTATTTATTGGCCGGGTTTGGTTTTTGATTGCGGATTGTTTGGAGTGTTTCTATTTCAACTCTTCCTTAAAGAAAAAACAAATAAGAAAAAAAAAACAAGTTTGATTTTGTTTTCTCAAATTTTTTTTTTCATTTGTTTTGTTTGTTTCATTTGATTTTAATTGTTGTGATTTCCACTTATTTTAGTCTTCTTTTTCTTTTTAATTTTTTTTTAAGTAAAACCCTACTTTTAAGTTTCCTTCCAAAAAAAAAAACCAAAAAAAAAATTGTATATATCTTAGTTTTTAATTTTCAGCTTGCCAAAGCAGGAAATAAAGGAAAAATAAGTTGTTGAAAATTGCTTCCATAGCTAGCCAAAATAAATTGCTCTGCTTGCTAAAAAATTCTGCTTTCATTTCTAGTTTTATTTGAATTGAATTGTTGGTTGCTTGCATTTGCATTTTAAAAAATAGAAAAAATTCATTCGTAGTTGCATTGTTAATACACGTTTAGTTTCTGTTCTGCATTTCATCTTAGATTTTGATTATAATAACGGTTATACATCGATAACACTTAATTATATATTGACAATTTGTCTTTTTTTTGAACAATTTAATTTCTTGGTGTCTAGGCTACGGCAGAGTAATAACCATTTATAAATATTACATTGATTCGTAAATATTATAGTGGTTGTTCCTCTGAAGGTACTTAAACCTTTGGCTGCATTGCTACGGTGATTCGTGGTACACCGATAAATCCTGCCCGTTACCTGGCCAAGAACTATCTTGTTTATCTAAGACAATTTGTAATTATACAATTTTGGGTTAACTTAGAATAAATCATTTGTAATTAAAATTTTGCATTCATTTAGTTGCATTAATTCATGCATATTTAAAAAAAAAATTCAAAATCCAAAACAAAAAAAATTTGTAAATATTCCTTTTCCTTTGAAATTTTTAATCCTTTTTCCTTGAAATTTCAAAATTCCAAAAAAAAAATTAGAAAAACAAAGATCCAAAAAAAAATATAAAACTTTTTCAAAAACAAAAAAAATTATAAACCAAAAAAAATAAATAAATCAATTTCCCTTTTGAAAAATAAATTCTATTTGTAAATATTTTTCCTTTATAAAGAAAAAAAAGAAATTTGTTAAAAATGTCTGAATTTCCATATTCACATGAATTTTACGATAGTTGTGAAAATCAATATAATCCATGTAATTTCACTTCAAATTCTTATGGATATTACAACAATAACTATTATTTAAACAATTTGAGTCTTGAACCACAAAATTTTCAAAACGATGAACCCTCAACTCTTGAAAATAGCATTTCATCGTTACTTGAACTCTCTACGCAACAAAATCAAGAGATAAATGAGTTGTGCGATTCATATTTGTGCTATAACTCGGATCAAGATTTTCAAAATAATCAAAATTTGAATTCACTTCAAAATTCAAATGATTTCGAGTGTAGCCCATGCCAATTCAATTTCGAGCTTCAAAATGAATTCCAAAATCAAGACAAAAATGTGAACCAACTTTCAAATAATTTTGGCACTGGGAATAGTTTCAATAATGATACGATTGAAAACTTTGGTTGTCAACAAATTCAAAATGAAAATTTTCAAATTAATAATTATGAATTTGATTTTTTTGACCAAATGGAAAACGATAACGGGGATTTATTACTTGAAAAATACAAAACTTTTCGTGAAAATCATAAACAAATCTCAACTTGCGAAGAATCAAATAATAATGTACTGTTTGTCGAAATTGACAATTCTTGTTCTCAACAAGTCCAAATCGAAAATTTTCAAGTTAATAATTACAAATTTGACTTTGTTGGGAAAATGAATGAAATGTACAATTATCGCATGGATTTGGTTTTTGAAACATATTTGAATCAACGTGATAAACATACTCAAATTCCAATGTGTGAGAAGTCAAACGATAATCCCTCTTTTACCCAAATCGTGGATTTTCAAATAACAACTTTTGAAATTGATAATGACGATCTTAATCAAGTTGTTGAAAATACGGTAATTAAGTTGGATTTCAATTCTTTTGAGGGTGCAAAATTCGATTTAAACTTCGATCTTCCTTTTTCTAAAAACTTGAATACGACAACTTTGAATTTTAAACTCCATTTACACGATGAAGTTGTTAATAATCCAACAAAGGAAGTCGAATTTAACGAACATGAGTTTTATGGACTTTTTGAAAATGAGTTGTTGAATTCTAAAGGGGAAAATTTCGATCACCGTTTTGATTTTGAAATCGATAATTTTGAAGAAGTTTTCAATGATAAGTTTGAACTTAAATTTGGTGAAAATAAACTTGAATGTCAATCAATTGTTCTATCCACCCCAATAATCATCGAAAATAAAACAACTCGTACGTTTTTAAAAAAAAACGACTTTCGTTTTTCCAAATCCGCATTCAACTTCGAAATCTTTTACGATTTGGTTTTTCGTGCTTAAGCTGTGTCTCACACATTTGACGAGACAAATGAATCGGTTTTTGGAAGACCGGTTCATTTACTCTTTAACGGCATACTTTCTGATGTCTTGTAAATAATCATCTTTTCATTTTCATTTAAATAAAGGTTATGTTTTTATTTTTCTCCTTCCACTTGGGTTGACTGTAGGGACACAGTCAAAATTAAGTGTGGGGAGAGACTCATCTTCATTTTTAATTTTTTTCATGGTTTATTTTTTTCCTTTTTTTTAAAAACTCAAAAAATAATCAAAAAAAAAATCCCAAAAACAAATTTTCTTTTGATTTATTTTTAGAGAAACACTGTAGGATAAATATATGGTTTTGGTTTATTAAATTGAAGTTTTGTTGAAATTTTATTCGTCTTAACAAAAATAAAAATGAAGTTTGATTACAAATAAAAATGGTTTAACTAGTATATAGGAAAATTCATACGTGTTAATTATGAAATACATCCTAATTGAAAATCTTTGCTTTAAAAAGTGGTTGATTTAAAGTAAAGATATAACATTTTTTTCTTCTTCTAAGTTAAATGGTGCTAAGATGATCTTGCAAAACTCTCTCTCTTTAAAAAAAATAATAAAAAATAATAACATCTAAAGTATTCACTCTCATTTAAAACTCCTCACGGTTATGCATGGGTGAATTACTTGGAATCTTTGATTATGTGCTTTCATACTCATTTAAATATTCTCACGGTTATGCATGTATGGAACACATATTAAAAAAAACAGACTTAATAAAAACACCTACGGTCGATAGGTGTATGCACGAAAGTGTGTGCACTCGCCATGCTCTGTACTATCCTCACATAAGCCCGAAAGGCAGTGCATGAGTGGTATATCTGGCCTCAGTTTACCTGAGCTAGGTGTGTAATTTTTCTTGCAAATAATGAGAGAGCAAGCAATTTTAATCCTAGCACTATTTTTACTTATTTGATTTGATTTGTTATTGAAAGAAATGAAAATACCACCTTTATAAACTTTGATAATCAACTGAGGATTCGTTTCATAGTTACATCGTATTATCAACCGAAACAACGAGTTAAACTATAGTCTATTTGCTATGATAACTTGATTTTTGTTGGAAATTTTGATGAGTAAATAACAAAAAGTTTCGAGATAATAACCAAAACCTATATTTAACTTATTTGTGTCAATTTAAAAATAAATCCTTCATTTGTTAACATTCTCCAAAACTTGCATCCATATCTTTGTAAATAAAGCTTGCATTTAGGGATCTTGCAATTTGTAAATATTTTCATCCTGCATTTGGATTTTTTGGGTAGTATCCGCTGAAAACTCTCACGGGACTACACTCGTCCTACTGGGGACACCCAGAGGTTTAACGGCTTGTTGCATGCGCTCAATGCAATCGTGCTTCCTACGAAAACGGATTTATCTTAGTTTTTTTTCTTTATTCGAGGACGAATAAAAAAGATAAGTGTGGGGGTATTTGATGTGCACGTAAATGTGCACATTTTTATCGCCATATTTAATCTATTTAAATTAAATAAATGATCATATTGGGTATTTTAACTTGTTTTAACCAAAATCCATATTAATTCCAAATTTTCACATATTCATCTTCATATAAGGGAAAAATGGTCATTTGTGTGTATATATTAATTTGAAAGAATTTAATTGGAAATTTCTATAATATTTTGTAGGAATTTAGCTTCTCATATTAGTGGGTTCATGAAGAAACATGCATGCACAAAATGGATATAAAGGAATGAAGATGGAAATAATTCAAAGTGAAGATCATGGAGGACCCCACCTACCCACCTACCTTAATGTACAAATTAAAGGCTAATGCACATGCTTTTGGACTTAATGGCTTCATGTACACTTAATGGGGGATTAAGACATGTTAATTATTACTTGGCCTCCACACTTCCTAAGGGGCATTTTGGGCATTCCCCAAAAAGTGAATTAGGGTTTTAAAACTTGTATATATACCCCTTATGTTTCATGTAGCCATCTTCCTCTTAGTTAGTTAGTTTTAGTTTAGAAAATAAATCAAATCTCTCTTTCTTTCCATGGCTACCTAGCCATTTCTTCTCTTATGTAATTCTTTTTTTATGCAATGTTAATTATTGTTTCTTTTTAATTACATGTTCATTTCCTTTTATGCAAGTAGTGTAGATTTTCCTTTATGCAATTAGAATAGTTTTCCATTTCACTTTGCTCTCTTTTCCTTTTCTTTTTCTCTTATGTTGCAAGCTACATTTGTTCATATTTTTATCATTTTCTTTTGCTAGTTTTTGTTAGTTTCTTACATTTCTAACTATTCACTCTCAACTTCGGTATAATTTGATTGAATAAAATTTTGAAATCATCAATTCCCTGTGGATCGACCCGTATTCGCCACGTGCTACATTCGTACACCGTGCGCTTGGGGTTAATTTAAATTCGTTCGACGGTTTTCTAAACCGATAGAAATTCCGTCGACGAACACGTACCTATTTGTCGGGCTACCAGACTTTACATATAAAACCAAAAGCATCAACTAGCCTTTGTTTCCATACCCGCATCTCATTTACAAATAATATCCAACCATAGAACTCATAGCCATATAATTTTACATTTTCCCATGTCAAGCATATAAGTATGATAAACCAGTAAGATGTACATCTACCATCCATATGCAATATCAAATTTGATTTCTCACTCAATCACACAAATTTCATTCCGAACTAGCATCACTCACTCGACCATTCTAGTGCGGACTTTGATCCAGTTCCTTGATTAGAAACCATCGTTCTCTTTACATAGCCATTTACCCTGATAGAAAACTTCAGAATCAGGCTAAGAATCTGTATCTCATTTTTTCCATTGAGAATAAAGTGAAAAATCCTAATTCGAGTGGTTAAATCATCTCGAAATCATGTACTCGGAATTGGATTAAACAGTTATGAGAATAAATGTTCTACATACAACTTACTTATTTAATCAATTGGTTACTATACTAAATATTTTTTTTATTCACATTCATTTTTACGAAAAATTAATTTACACCAATAGTATTTTATTTAATACTAACATCATTTACAAACCATTTCATAAAATTTTACTTAAGTTTATTACATCTTATAAAACACAACCTATTTAATTCAACCACTTTAAAACTCAAGTATATACACATTTCAAAAAGCCACAACTTCATCTTCAAAGCTTTTCCATACTTAAGTTTATTATATACTTTAAACTACGGCTGTCAATGGATACCCAAAAAACCGAAATTCATCCGCATCTACATCTGAAAAGTAATTAAATATCCGATATTAGGTAAAACGGATGCGCATGCGGATGCGAAGACATCCACATCCGAAAATTATCCATCCAGTTTTTTTAAGATTATAGTTCAAATTATGTGTATTTTTATGTAGCGAAAGATATTTATTTATTTATTTATTGTGTTATTAGTTTATATTATATGCACTTAATGTTTTTTAACCGCTCAAAATTATTTATTATTATCATATTTGTTAATTTTAACACTTTTACAATCAATGGGATTGAAAAAAATTTATGTTAAACAAAAAAATTCTATTTGTAATTCCTGATTATCGGTCGTTAGCGGATAGGATAGTTATCTGATATCCGTCCGTATCCACAGATGCGGATATCTAATATCCAGAAATGATTTCAAATGTGGATATGACACTATTTGCATTTGAAAGCATCCGTTGACAGACCTACTTTGAACTTAAGTCCACATTTGTATAATACTCTGCTGCAATCTAAGAAAATATATACAAATTTCAGACTTGTTTTTTACTTAACCTAAATATCCAACAAATTCAAATTTTGTGTTAACTTACAATTTCTCAAATTTCTATTTACAAAAAAATATCTTCTTATAATTTCAACAAAAAACACTAAGCTTAATTTTTCAATATCCTTTGAAGTTTTCGACTATAAAAAATCATTGAAAATTCCATCTTATTTTCATAAATGAAAAATACCAAACAACAACTCAAAACGAGACGTATAATTCAAATTATTCTATTGCATAAGATATTTGGTTCCATATAATATTATTGAATTAAAAATTTAAGAGTTAACCGTTCGGTTTTTATTTCAAACCATTTTGAAATAATAATTTACATATATCCCTTTTATATATCAAATCTTACTTTTGGAATTCAAAACAAAATTTGTTTTATCCAAGCAACTCTATGACCAAAACTATGGTTGCAATGTCTCACTTAGAAACTCAAAAACGAACACCGATGATGCTGCAGTCATCACCGAAATTGTTTGCCAACGACCGAAGTGAGTTTAGTGCTTTCTATCTCTATTGAAATCTTTTAAAGATATTCCTATTCCAAACACACTTCCAAATAATACTATTATGTTTATCCAAAATTTTTGAAAAACAATTTCCAAAACACCAGTATTTAAGTTCTCCAATTCTCATTTAAATCCTTTTTATTTATAAACCACATTTATAAATTATACTTATATAATTTTCACGTCCTTACATAAAATCATTCACAATTGTATATCTTTATTTAGATTATAATAAACAACTTTTGTTAAAGTTAAAATTTGACCAACGTTATCATCGAACGCTTTATAGTCAAAGTGTGAAACTGAATTCACACGGTGTACGTTTCAATTCCTATAAATACTATTTGCCCAACCCATGCAGCGAAAATGATAAAAATGCTCCTAACCAACTACAATAGTCAATGCTCATAAACTGGGTGAGCATGACTAATTAAAAAATAAATGATAATAATTAAATATTATCATTTCCTAACAAGCAAACACATCATTAATAGTTATATAAATTTTATTAAATTATTTCATTATATAAATAAAATATAATCCTAGGTATACTCATTTCATTTACCAAATTTTAAAACAATACTGTGTCAGTTTGCCTTGTTCAAGTGTTTAGAAACCCCTATCAATACCCTTGCGTCCCATGTCTCGATTAGAATTCTTGATCCGCTCAATAGATTAATCAACATAATATAAAAACACTTTTGTATCACCAATAAATTCGCACTCTATATATAATACACTCAAACTCATCCTAGGGTCACACTTATCCCATATCAAATGAGTAATCCCCACCAATGCCTAGGTGTTCGCTCAACCTAAGATCTTACACCACATGTAACAACCCGTCTTTTTGACCTTTAGAAGTCGATAGTAATACATCCACGGCATTCATGTATTGAGCAACCAAGTGCCAGGAAGATGGATTATTAGGGTAAAAGAAAGAAAAGAAGAAAAGAGAATCTCACATTGTGACGAGTAATGTATAATATACAACAGATATTTACATAAAGAAAAACTATAATATACATATATTCGATCAGAGTACAGTAAATAAATTATCAGGCTAGATAGTTATTATAACCTTTTCTTACAATTGCTGATATATACAACAAGGAAATGCAGTGGAAACAAAAAGGTACATGAATATGTCTTGGAGGCATCAATCTCTTCTCTTGAAGCTCCAAAGCATCCAAACTAGATCTGTAATATGCTCGATCTGACCTGAGCATTATTAGAAATAACATTCTGATCAGTCAGGTAAACCAGCATAAGAAACACACCTCAACTGAATTTTAATGTTACAAAACCCCTTCAAAAATTGGTATCTCATAAGACCGCGCTAGACATAAACACGGATGGGTTTTTACCTTATGTTTACTAAAACATTTAAATTGAAAATTCAGTGATATTATAATAATGTCTATGGGAAAAATATCAATAATCAAGTAGTTATGATGCTTGTGAGTGTACATCACAACAATAATAGGATATAACCAAAAACCATTAAGGTGCATTAGCTAATTGTATAGGATTCCATGGAGGTGCCCTTGGTACTTCGAGAATGGTCCTCCTACACAAGGATTAGAGTTACCCTTCCGAAGCAATAATAAATCCCTAGTGATGTACAACAGGAAATGCGTAGGCAGCCGTGCAAGGCCGAATGCATCGCTCCACGCATGCATAACAACTGTAGGTAACTCTAGAAAGGAGGCAAATGCATCCTCATAGGCCAGCTCAACACCTGGCTATGCATCCCATTGTTGGTTTTATTCATTACCACTAGTGACTCTAGGTCCGGCTTTCCAGCTCATGCATGGCCAACTGAACAAATCATGGAACCATACATGGATTCCTATACCTCAATAGGTCTTGGAACCACACATGAATTCTCACATCTCAACAAAGATTTCGGAATCACACATGGATTCCCCTTCCCCAATGGGTCTTGAAATCACAACTGGATCCCTACAAGTCAAAAAAGATCTTGGAACAACAATGGATTCCCATTCCCTAATGGGTCTCGGAATCACATATGGATTCCAACATCCAAAAAAATCTTGAATCTCTACCAAGCATAGAAACCATATACGGTTTTGGAGTGGTTACAGTTTCGAGTCATCTCTTACAAGTACACTTCCTCGCTTATTGGATGTTCTAACCCTAATCAAAGAATTTTCGAAATACTTAATACAGGTTCTTTTGGACACAATCTAATAATACATAAGAGCCGAGGTTACCCCTTAACCATTTACGTTGAAGGATCTTCTCATCATTTATTCTAGAAGAACAAAATAAGTTTATATGTACAACATATCACCATTGATGGTAACTATACCACATAACCCCCGTATTACTCCTAGATATATCCAGAGTTAAAATCCTTCGGTGTTAAGTGGGGAATATTTCTGTACCACCAAAATTAAGAAGGATTACATAATTAGGCCAAGATTTGATAGTCAGTTATTTAATTATCAAATAGACAAATATTCAACCAGAGATTACATTTCCTATGGAAACCACCAAGTTTCTCAAAATTAATCTTTCATTTTCCGAAAAAAATTGTTGAAATATTTATATACTTATCTCACTGAAATAAGTATATTCACAAACTGTTCTTTTCAAAATTTTGGAAAATCCATTTTACATACTTATAAAATGGTGTAAATATATTCATCAAACACTTAAAAACATTTCTATTCCAAAATCATATTAAATGATCATTCTCAAATGCCATTTTAAAAAGGACATAAATAACCCAAAACACCATTCAATTCCAAAATATCTTTATTTCATAAATACATCCTTTATAAATGTCCAAATCTATTTATAACGCTTCTTTATAAATTTCCAAGTTTAATTTATAAAAATACTCTTTAATAAATCTCACAAACCCATTTATAAAACTTCCCTTGAATTCACTAAACCATAAACCACTTTTTCTAAAATCATTCAAAATCCAACTTCTTTTCAAACTCCAAAACTCCTTCAAATTCATAACTCCTTTAAATAAATCCATTTCATAAAAGAAACCCTTTTATAAATAATTTATTATTTCATTATAATAAATAAAAACTTTAACATTATAAAGATAAATTTTGTACATTTTTAAATAATATAAAATTTTAAAACCATTTCAAACAATAGAATAATTAATTTTAATTAAGTTTTAAAACAATTTTAATAGATGTAATAAAATATCTTTAAATAGTTGTCAACATATAATAAATAAATTTTCAAATAATATCATTAATACAATAATTAACTAGGTTTGAATAATAAATAATATAATAATTTATTATCTTTAGACAACCCCAATAAGTAATTAACAACAGTAATAAAACAATTGATTTTAAAAACATTATAAATATAAATATTAACTTCACTAAAGAAATAATTTTACAAAACATTTTGTAAAATTGAAATTAAACAAAACCATTTTATTTTAAACTATAAAATTTGAAGTTAATTTACATCGGTAACTTTCAAATTCAAAAAGAGGCTCAACAGGCCCAATGGTACTTAAACAAGCTACCATCAAATTCAATTTAAGTTCTTAAGTTAAATTTCAGTTATTTACAAAAGCAGGCATATATGTAAACCAAAATTAAAATTAACAATCAATTATGAACACATCACATATCCGACATTAATCAACTGACATCTAAAAGAATGTCCAACTTTATGTAATAGTAGAATGAGGATTTATTCTACTAAACAAATGTCATTTAAAATAAACATTTCCATTTATTATTAGACGGTGTTTATTTAGCCAAACAGATAACACCAAAATAGTATGCTTAAATTAAATACGTTATCACTTAAACAACTTAATTCTATGAAATCGGTATTATTTTATCACTTTATTCATTATTCATTTTTGAAAATGATAATTTATCCAAACCAAACAACCAGCAAGTACCACATCTAAGCAGGCAATTAATAATTAAAACATACTGATTAACCAAAAAGGTGAGCTCAACTCACCAAAATTCTAGTTATCACCGAAGCATTCTATTTCCATCTAAAATCCAATAACTAGCTTGAAATTCTACGAGTACCAAACTTCACCAATCCAATTCCATGACATACATAATGATTCCACGATTACAACACGACTGGCCACGTTTGATTATAAACTAGTATGAAGAAAATGTTGATTTTACAAGATTTCTAATCAGATAATTTAATTAATTGTTTAATCACTTTACTTAAATCACTAACCCAACCTTAACCCTTCTTCCCCTTCCTCTAATTACCATTTCTGTATAGGAACAAGAGGCGCACACCACATGGTCAAGCATGCATGCCATTTCTCTTCCATTCTCCAATGAAATCGTTGAATGATGTCTTCGACGAACTCCTCTCAACCAATACAATGCATCCACCACCATCGCTTGAAGCTCCACCTCTCGTTGAAAAACGATCGAAGCCACTGGTCCTCGACCTCTCTAAAATCGCGTTCATAACTCATGATCGGGCACGTCAAAATTTGGTGGAAACGTGTACTTTGGCAAAGGGAACTCAATGGCGAACTTTGATTTGTTGATCGATGCTCAAATCTCTAGATTTTGAAAACTCGAGTTTCCAAACGCACGACCCTTCCCTGTTGATCACTCCTATACTGTGCCGCATCTAACCCAAACCCATGTACGTGAAGACCAGGGCATAACAAACACGTTGGAACAAGTTTCATATTTTTTTTTACTTTTCTTTGAATTGATTTCAAATAATTTTTCTGTAAGAGGATGTGAGAAATGCGGAATACGGATCTTAAGGCTAGGATTAATGCTAGAGGAGGGGTGAATAGTGTTTTAAGAAATTACTAAATCTTTTTGAGTTTTTGTTAATTTGAGCACAAAAGTATACAATATTCAGACACAGATATGATCACCGAAACAAACACATATGCAGAAATAAAGTAAAAGCAATAAAGGAAAGAACACATCGGACTTTATACTGGTTCGGAGTTACCCTACATCCAGTCCCGCAGATAAGTACGATTTTCCTTTCAAAATCAATTGTACAATTACACGCTCGATTTCAAGGCCACGAGGTACACTACTCCAGATTCACAATCCTCTGGGTAGAGATACATGATTTCAGGGGCAACAAGTTCACCCAATTGATTTCCTAGGCTACAATCGCACCTTTTCTAACTTGATTGATTTCCAAGGCCACAATCACACTTTTCTCGCTCGATTGATTTCCATGGCTACAATCACACCTTTTCTCACTAAATTGATTACAAAGAAGTTTATAACTTTGAATAGCACTGAGATCTTGTTGAGATAATGATAGAGAATCAAACCAGAAATGATCTTGTTAGATTCAATGTTGATTTCGGTAGAGTAATGGTAAGAATATATATAAACAAATGTGGAAGAAGAAAAGAAGTGAAAAACAGAAAAATATGATTACAAATCTGTTCAAAACCACCCCTATTTACAGTAGAACAACAACCATGTCCATTCGTGAAGGGATATGACGAATAGACACTTCTTTTGAAATTCAAATTTTGAAATCAACTGCTACCATGTCGACATGGGGTACTTTAGTATGTCGACATGCCATAGGAAATTTTGGTGATTTGTTTTTCTTTGAAAATAACTTTTATCTTATATTAAAACTGTTTTAAACTTTATAAATATACTTAACTATAGTTAAAATACATAAGTAAATATAGAGAATAATACTTTGGTATATATAAAATTTTACTATAATTTTATATTTAAATCTATGTATAAATATTAAAAATTAAATATATTATTATTAAAAAATAGTTTAAAACCAAGGATAATTTGATTTTAAAATTAAAGATTATTTTGAGGCTAAAAGTACTAAAACTAGGATAGATGTTTTTGATTCTTTTAAAAGAAAGATTTTGAAAACATTTTGAAAACAAGATATAACTTTGTAAAACATTTTGAATAAAAGTTAGCGGATTGGATACAAAACAATGTTCCACTAGATTTTTCGTAGGTTCCATCCTACTTAGGGTCCCATCCCGTTAACGGGCTCGAAGTGGATTCCGTTCCATGAATAAATTGGATTTTATGATGCCACTATTTTCTAGGAGTTTTAACAAAATTCCTAATTAAATTACTTATCTTAAAATCTTGAACTCTTGATAATCTTGATACTTATGAGTCTTCAATCTTGATATCTTCGGTCTTGAATCTCTATACTGTACAGTCTTCATTCTTGGTACCTGCATGGTTAAATCCTGCATATACATATATATCTAAACTATAATGTTAGTATTTATATTTTATAATCTTATTCCAAGGTTGTTATCATCAAAACCATCATCTCAAGGACTAACAATCTCCCCCTTTTTGATGATGACAACTTTTGTTTATAAAATATTACTTCTATCCTAATAACTCCCCTTAAAACTAATAACTCCCCCTTAATCTATGCATAACTATCCTATTTTATATTTATCCCCCTTTTTTGTCAACAAAAACATCCTAAAACCATAAAATTATACAACTCCCCCTTAAACTATTACTAGAACAAAGTATAGTAAATGGAATGTAAAAGACATTAACATAATTATATTATAATTATTCAATACATAAATATGTATAAGTATATCTCAGACAATCCAATCAACATACATCAAATCTAATCATGTCAAAAGATTCAAACAAATCAATCAAATCAAACAAGTCAATCAAGTCAAACAAGTCAATCAAGTCAATTAAGTCAAACAAGTTAGTAAAGTCAAACAAGTCAATCAAAACATACCAAACAAATCAAAAACTAATAATCCTAAACTATAAGACAATACTACAAACTCCCCCTAAATAAAATACACTTGTTATGTATACATGTATGCAATATGTAGTTTGTAATGCAGTATGAAATGTATGACATATGCAATGTAGCATGAGATAATATGCAAAATGAAGTGCAAATTGTGATGCAAATGATTATGATATTTCATGCATTGTAATTTATGATGTAATATGCAATGAAATGTAATATGAAATAGGATGCACAATGACATGTAATATAAAATAAAATGATAGAAAAGTAAAAATAATAATATGCAGAATGATATGATGATATATACTACGATAAGAGATATGTAGATTATAAGATAAACATGAGTGATAAAAAATATTTAATTGACAAGCATATATATGTATGTATACATATGTCAAACTATTTATTATAAATCACTTCAACCAAACAAAGGTAATACACACCAATTACTAGACTTGGGTTAAGGAAACTAATGAATGAGACCGAAAGAGTAGTTAAGACAAGAGTTTAAAGGTAATAAATGACATTAAAACTATAACATATTCATAAAAGGAAGTAATCAAACTTAATATCAAAATCAAATGCTAAGAAATATGGACTTAAACTATATATGATCAAATATGATTTTTATAAAAATTAATACCCTCCTTACTTAATCCTTTTAAAAAAAAAATTTAACTTAATTGTTTTTTTAAGAATCCAGACTTTCATGTTTATAAAATACTTAACATAATTAAAACCTATATATTAAATTATTATTGATTAAAATATTTAGAAACATGTTTAAACACCTTTTAGTTTAAAAAAATATCAAAATGAAATATGATATAACAAATATTGAAAAGCTAAAATAAACATGTGTCATATTAAGGCTTCTTACAGTAAAGATTTAATTAATTATTAAAAAAACATTTAAGCATAAAATTAATTTTAAAGTATTCTAATATAAGTTAGAAAATAACTCTAAAAATAATAGAGAAAAATACTTAATTTAAATATTATTTTTACATAATTTAAAGTTTCAAATAGAAAAGACAGCATTTAAAGAATGCTGTAAAAAGTTTTTGCAGTAAAATATATTCAAAACATTTTAAACAGAAACTGCAGCATTTACCAAGTGCTGTGAAATGTTTCTAAAACACTACAGTGTTTCAAAGCACAGAGATGCTATAAAAACGAATTTGCAGCACATAAGAAACGTTCCAGAAGAAAAGACAGCATTTCAGATATACTATCTATTGTTCTGGGCCTGATTTTAACACGATTTTGCACAAATTTTACAACTAGATATTGACATGTAAATAATTGACTTTTTTACTCAATTTTTTTATATTATTTAATTAACATAAAAATTAATGAGAAAACATGTGTAAAGACACTTGGCATTATGCATGTAATAATGCTTTTCTACTCGGTATAGTTGTAATAAATTAGTAGTAAGATTTTATTTGAATGAAAAACACATTTTAAAGAAAACTTTAAAAAAAAAATTAGACTGGTATATCGAAATTTATACTATGGTGTGTCGATATATAGACCTAAATATCAAAACTTATAAAAGAGATAAATTTCTATACCTAACTAAATGCATAAATATATATTCCTAAATGCAACAATAAAGATGAAATAATAGTAAAGCGTACCAATTTTTGCACTCCATCTTTCTAAATTTTTTGTTCTTCCATTATCGTCAACCATACATTTATAACTTTTAGAATTTAACGATGAGATCTGTTCTATTACGACGGGCTCGTTTTTCTGATCAGCGTAGTATATTCATTTGCTGAATTTGAAGACCGTATGAGAAAAATACAAATGATTTAGTAGATTGACCAACTTGGCGCCAAAAATTTGAATTTGAATTTTGAATGCATGGATACTTCAACCACTATAAATAGGCCCAACAGTCATCACTTTTCATAAAAGTTTCTCTTCTTCTTCTTCATGTTTTTCTATTTACCATCATACTTCTAGAAGGCATATCTCCTTCGTTTCTTAACGGAATTGGATGAAACCAGCGGAAAATCGAAGAGGAATGCAAGGGCTACGATCTAGTAATAGATTGGTGATGAATTTGGATAGTATTGTGGTGCAATAGGCCGACAAGTAAGAGAAATGTAGGAAATCCCGTACACAGATTTTCAGTTTTGGATAGCCAACTTCAAGTTGTCATATCTCACTCAATTTTGATCGGAATTTGATGATCCACCCATCAAAACGACCGTGGAAACAAAGACTTCAATCTGAGAAATGAATTGGGACAAAATACTCAAATATTTAGATGCAATTTGAAGAATACCATTGACAGTTTTGCTTTCTTCCTCTCCTTATTCACCAAAACTTTATTTGACCATAACTTGGTCATTTCTTGACGGATTCGCACGAAACCAGTGACATTATGAAGTAGATGGAGAGAAGTACAGTATCATATCAAGTTGTAGATGAGAATCAAAAGCTTTGTATTGATTTGGTACCCATTTCATTGTCGATTGCCATTATACATCCATTTGTTCTTCTTGATCGATGAATGATTGTCTCATATCTTTTAACCAACGGTCATTAGACATAAGTCTTCTCCTGCAAAACAAAATAACCTATTAAAGAATCAAGTGACTTTTCAAAATAACTAAATATAATTTTAAACAACAATATCATGATGATCCTGTGACATATTTATATGAAAATAGTGTTAATAATTTTATTAAAAAATTTCCATTTTAAAAAATTTCAAAAATCAGATTATGAAAATTTTGAAAACTTTGCTCTGATACCAAATGTGAGAAATGCGGAATACGGATCTTAAGGCTAGGATTAACACTAGAGGGGGGTGTA
This sequence comes from Allium cepa, assembly GCA_030765085.1. Lineage (NCBI taxonomy): Eukaryota > Viridiplantae > Streptophyta > Magnoliopsida > Asparagales > Amaryllidaceae > Allium > Allium cepa. The sequence goes on from CM060946.1 coordinate 180,794,429, forward strand.
TAGTGTTTTAAGGAATTACTAAATCTTTTTAAGTTTTTGCTAGTTTGAACACAAAAGTATACAATAATCAGACATAGATATGATCACAGAAACAAACACAGATGCAGAAATAAATTAAAAGCAATAAAGGAAAGAACACATCGGATTTTATACTAGTTCGGAGTTACCCTACATCCAGTCCCGCACACAAGTACAGATTTCCTTCCAAAAGCAATTGTACAATTACATCCTCGATTTCAAGGCCACGAGGTACACCACTCCAGATTCACAATCCTCTAGGTAGAGATACTTGATTTCAGGGACAACAAGTTCACCCAATTGATTTCCTAGTCTACAATCACACCTTTTCTAACTTGATTGATTTCCAAGGCCACAATCACACTTTTTCTCTCTTGATTGATTTCGAAGGCTACAATCACACTTTTCTCCCTAATTTGATTACTAAGAAGTCTATAACTCTGAATAGCAATGAGATCTTGTTGAGATAGTGATAGAGAATCAAACCAGAAATGATCTAATTAGATTCAATGTTGATTTCGACAGAGTAATGGTAAGAATATGTATAAAGAAATGTGGAAGAAGAAGAGAAGTGAAAACCAAAAAAATATGATTACAAATTCATTCAAAACCACCCCTATTTATAGTAGAACAGCAGCCATGTTCATTCGTGAAGAGATATGACGAATAGACACTTCTTTTGAAATTCAAATTTTGAAATCAACTGCTACCATTCGACATGGGGTATTGAGTATCTCGACATGCGAAAGGAATTTTTGGTGATTTGTTTTTCTTACAAAATAACTTCTGTCTTATATTAAAACTATTTAACTATAGTTAAAATACATAAGTAAACATGGAGAATAATATTTTGGTATATACAAAATTTTACTATAATGTTATATTTAAATCCAAGTATAAATATTAAAAATTAAATATATTATTATTAAAAGATAGTTTAAAACCAAGGATAATTTGATTTTGAAAATAAAGATTATTTTGATGCTAAAAGTATTAAAACCAATTTTTGATTCTTTTAAAAGGAAGATTTTGCAAACATTTTGAAAACAAGATATAATTTTGTAAAACATTTTGAATAAAAGTTAGCAGATACAAACCAATATTCCACTAGATTTTTTGTAGATTCCATCCTACTTAGGGTTCCATCCATTTAACGGCCTCGAAGTTAAATTCCATTCCACGAATAAGTTAGATTTTAAGATGCCGCTGCTTTTCTAGGAGTTTTAACAAAATTCCGAATTAAAATTCTTATCTTGAACTCTTGATAATCTTGATACTCATGAGTCTTCAATCCTGATATCTTCAGTCTTGAATCTCTACACTGTACAGTCTTCATTCTTGGGTCTTGCATGGTTAAATCCTGCATGTATCTAAACTATAATGTTAGTATTTATATTTTATAATCTTATTCTAAGTTTGTTGTAATCAAAACCATCATCTTAAGAACTAACAGAGGATTCACTTTTTCTTTGTTTTGGTGATGAACGACATAAGGACGGAAGAAAACAGACGATGTCAGGTACGTAAGGGTTGATTTATATTTAGTTCAACTTTCCAACATTTTGCTGCCAAGTTTTCCGTTTGCATACGAATAAAGAACGACAAAACAAAAATACAATTGTGTTCAATGATGCAACCTCAAAACAATAATAATGTACACTTGTTATTCACTTCCGTAAAATCATAAAAACACCGCCATTTGCCGAAAAATTGTCAAACGATAAATTAAAGAATTTTCAACTTAAATATTATGGAAAAATCAAATAAATTAAATTAAAAGTACATTAATAAAAATTGAGTCGTAAAATAAAAACAAATTTCTTATTAATTTTTCAAACCATTTATTACTATAAATAAATTTACAAAATGAATCTAGCATTATTATTTATTAATTTAAAAGTAGTTAAATAAGGGTACTAAACCAATTTTATACATATTCAATTGAAATCCTAATTTTTCATTCATTATTCAAATATTAAGTCCACAATTCAATTATATTTGAATTCAAGTTTCTAACTTTAAAAAAATATCTCAATATTGAAAATTAGTTAAATACTAAAAATTTAATGACCAAATGTTTGGGTTGTTACATGAGTCTTAGGTCTTATACATACTAATGTATGTGTGACGACCCGTCTTTCTCTTCACAGAAAGATGCATCTTCTTTGAGAAAGAAAGGGATAGAAAAGAGAAAGATAGAGAAGAAAGAAACAACATCAGAATATCAATAGCGGAACGAATAAATTATATTAATCACATAAGTATTTACATAATATACAACATCAACCAGAGTTACGCAGATTATACACCACATGCTAGACAGTTATAAACACCTGTCTAGTTATTACAACTCATTACAACACAAACATTTGACGCAGAGAACACACAGCGGAACACTATATATATCTACAAACGCTGAAGCCTCCTGCTCAATTGCTCCTTCAGAATTCATCAAAGCTAACCTGAATCCCTTGGCTACTCCTAAAAATTTGAGTACCCAAGAGTTTAAGAAAATAGAAGACAAACTCCGGGTCAGACATGGGTCTGGTGTGAGTAATAGGTTAAGGGGTCTTAACTTTTAAAAACCTTTGGAAGAAAAGGTATCACGTAAGACTTCCCACACATAAACATGGATAAGTTTTTACCTTACGCTAACCCTAAATTTTGATAGGAAATCCAGTGATATTATAATAGGGTCTAGGGTTTTCAAATAAAATAAAGAAATAGCTGGAATGCTTATATCTCACGTTCCAAAATAATTGGGCACAACTAAAACGTACGACACTTATTGGAGATTAGATTCCATACAATGGCAGGGCTACTGGGGTACCGCACGTCACAGTACGTGGCCTAGATCACCATACCGAGGATCCATCCTAAATCCCCTGCAACCCAAGGCCGGAGTCACCCCTTACTAGACAGTCCCGAACAAGACAACCCCGACAGTTATTGCGATCAACTGCCCCACACAGTCGAATATAAAGGAACTTCTAGACATGGGTAAATCTCGTCCTACTTGGGTGCTACCCACTTAGCCTTGCTGCACCTCCCTTGTTTTAGCCATTCCCAACTGATGGGGCTTGAGGCTACAATTACCTTTAGAGAACACATCATTTAGAATGTTCATCGTCCACCTATGTTCTGAAAGCATTCAATCCATGCAAGTTCGTTCCGGGTTCGAACGAAATCGAAGGCATTATCTCGTTACACTCATTTTGGAATCACCCTCAGAGTTAACGACGATAACCCTTGCACTCTGAGTCTTCATCTTCACTTGAGATTCGCGACATATCGTTAATTTGGATCGATGTGGTTTTCAGATATCCAAATCTGGAAACCCGGTCCCGGTCTCATTGAAATCCAAAACATCATCTTTTAGGTCCAAGTTGTTTTAAAGCTAAAACAATATGATTCAATTCTATTATCTATATTCACATAGATAGATAATACACAATATCTCAATAGATAATCCACAGTATCATCACAGATAGATAATTTCACATTATCATCACAAATAGATAAGTCACATTATCATCACAATTCAACCAAAACATCCATATCACACAACATCACTTATCTCATATCTGAGATATCAAACCATTCAAGGCAATCAATATCATCCATTCATACATGAGCAAGGATTAATTAATCACACTATCACTAATTAATTTAAAATGAATTAAATTAATTAATTCCACATCTAACTAATTTAAAATAAAATAAATTAATTACTTTTATCACATAAATCTTGCTTACTTAACCATTAATTGATTACAAATCAATGAATTAATCACCCACTAAATATTCATCTTTAATTAATCACCCTGATTAATTATTCCCTAATTACTTTAAGTAATTAGCCTTTAATTAATTTCACAAATTAATTATTATTAACCAAACGCAGTAATTAACCTTTAATTACTTCATTAGTTAATTAACTATAATTAATTACGTTAGTCTTTAATTAATTACAATTAATTAATTATTCTATATTCACTTATTATTGATTAATTAATCTAAGTTAGCTAACCTTTAATTACATCATTAATTACTTTAATTAATGACCCTTAATTACTTCTTTTAATTAATTATTAATCATATTTAATAATTAATCTTTAATTAATTAAATTTGTTAATCAATCTTGATTAATCCCATTCAGTAATTAATTACATTGCTTAATTAATTTAAAATAACTTTATTATTTACTTCATAAATTAATTACACTAAGTAATTAATTATTAATTACCTTTACTAAGTAATTATCCTTCTTTATTAATTACACAAAGCAATTAATCCCTAATCTCTTCCATACTTCAATTAATTACATCCGGTAATTACTCATCTTAATTACTTCACTAAGTAATTATTCTTTATAAATTACACCAAGTAATTATACTTAACCCATCATCCAATGATTATTTTAAATTAATTAAACTTATTAATTAACTTAAACTAATCACATAAATTTAATTAATTACACTGAGTAATTAATCCCTTTAATTACTTCATTAAGTAATTATACTTTAACAATTCCACAAATCATTATTTTCAATTAATTAATATAATTAGTTATTAAAATTAATCACATTAATTAATAATTTAATAATCCTTAGTTAATGATTTTCATTAACTATTACTCAATTCCTTAATTACTTTTCTTAAGTAATTAAACTTAGATTAATCATTATTAATTACAACTTAATAAATCTTTAATAACCAATTAATCTTTAATTATTTAATTAAATAAGTGCTTAAATGTAACTTAATTAATCCTACTTGATTAATTAATTTCTAATCATTAATTTAAAAGACTTAACTTACCTAATTAATGATCTTATTTTCAAATTAATTAACCCTAATTAATTAACTTAAACTTTAATTAATTAATTTAACCCTTAATTACTTAATTTATTTGTGACGCCCCACCTCTATAACCACGCTAGCCAAGAACATTACGGTGAATGATGTCAACTAGCACGGAGAATAAGGCTATTGAGGAGCGACCATCCGTGTAATTACTTTGTGCGAGCATCGATATGTCAGATGGTATAACATGCAATTCTTTTCAAGTGGAAATCCGACATGCCGACACAAACTCAAAGCTAATACACAGTGGCTATAATATCTTCGGAAACAAATTTAGAAGTAAGCATAACACAAATCAGTCACAGATAATTCATATCACAAAGGCGGAAGAAGATATGAATATAACACATGAAAGTGTTCATCAGAGTAGTAGTCAAACAAGATCCACCACATCAAAAAGAATAGATACAAGTGCTAGACAAAAGAGTAAATATACATCATAGGGTCTGTATCTCAAATGTATACAACAAAAACTACTAAACTAAAGTAGTTAGCCAAAAGTCAAGGAGGTAATCCCGGATATAAAGTCAAGCAGAAGCACCTGTAACATCTCGGTCTGACCCGAGTATTATTTAATAAGAAAATAATAAACGGATCAGTCTAGTTATAAATATCAGATGAAATGATATAGAATAAGAGATATGACTAAACGTATAATAATCACCATGCCAAGCTGTGATATATATAAGTAATTGAAAAATCAATAAGAGATTAATCAATATCGCAAAGATCTTCTCAAAGATAAAAAGGAATGTCATACTCCTAATTTCATTCACCAAGCCACAATAAATGACATACATATCAATGCCAATCGTAAAAGTTAGTGAAGCATAAATTCCAAAATTCAACACACGAAATCCAGAAATCACAAGAAAAAGGATGGCCAATCCCATAAACTGGACATCGACGCACCTAGAAAGACACGCCCCATGCACAGTCGAACATCAACGCACCTAGAAAGATACGCCCCATGCTCTAGCATCGACGCACCTAGAAAGATACGCCAGATGCATAAATAAACATCGATGCACCTAGAAAGATACACCCCATGTAATGTCTAACACCGATGCACCTAGAAAGATACACCCCATGCAAAGTCGAACATCGACGCACCTAGAAAGATACGCCCCATGCACAGATGAACATCGACGCAACTAGAAAGATACGCCCCATGTCCCAACTTATTGAGCCGATTGCTCCACGAAGTAAATAAACATCAATGCACCAAGAAAGGTACACCCCATGCATAAATAAACATCGACGCACCTAGAAAGGTACGACCCATGAATAAACAAACATCGACGCACCTAGATAGGTACGACCCATGCAAGAAATGAGACGAAGCTCAATAAAATGAGGAACAGTCCTCCACATAGACAAAGAGACATCGCATATTGCTAGTCTAAACCATAAAATGATCATCATTGATCATTAAGAAGTGTCAATTACAATAAGCTAGGAGCATCATGTCCCATAACCACTAGCTTAACTTAAATATTTGCGAACAAATTGTAGATCTCCACTAGAAAATTGTCACAAGAGATTCAATCGAATAAGTCCAAGAATTAACCGACGAAGTAAACGCGAGCGTTTCATACCACTTGTTTTACTAAGTCGTGTAATTAGATTTTTCATACGAGTGAGGTAAAGGTTTGTATATACTAGTAGATTGGAAAACGGTTTAGGAAACGAGCTTTGTAATTGAAAATAGAGTTGAAATCGTTTTGATGAAAAGGGTTTTGATATTTTCTACTAGTATAGAAACCTTTATATTTTTAATGTGACAAATCATCGAAAGGATTGTAGGAACAATCAATCATCAAAGTTCACATATGAAGACGTGAATCAAATCCAAAGAAATCGATATTAAATCCATCAAAGTGGATATTTCCAAAAATTCCCAAGAAAATGTCATCAAAGTCGATAATTAAATGATAACAATAGAAGGGAACCAACACAAGTCGATAAAATTGGATTTCGTAAACAAAATAGGCAAGCAGGCAAAACACTGCAGTTTCAGACGTCTGAAACAAGTGGTTCAGACGTCTGAATATGGAAATATAAAGATTTCCAGAACACAATTCAGACATCTGAATCAAGTGTTTCAGACGTCTGAAATAGGCATATTTTAGCCTATTTTCTTTCTGTTTGAAATAGAACCAATTCAGACGTCTGAAATTCCAGATTCAGACGTCTGAAACTGGAATTCAGAGCATTTTCTGAACCTCGACCAAAAATGGCCAAAGGATTATCGGAAACGATCGAACGAGCAAGTGACGACTAAGGATTTGCGCCAAGTGACAACCCAGCCTTAAACGACTCGTCGATACGCCTCAAATATCCATGTCCAAATATCCATAAAAGGATTTTCATAGATTTTGATTTCAAAATACCAAAATTGGAATATACACCAAATCAATCCAAACCAAAATCAACTGCACAAGAGTAAGTGTTAGGAATTCATACCTAACAATCGAAGATAATTATATACTAAGATGTGAGATAAAAATCTCACCTTTTTACAAAATCAAACAAGAAGAAGCTTGAAAGCAAATGGAGAATCAACCTCTCTTCAACACAACCCAAATGAGCTTGAATCTATGCTCAAAACAAGAACATTCCCAAAATTAGGTTTAGGAATTTCTGAAATTGGTAAGAGAATAAGTTGGAGAAGAAGAAGAGAATGCTTACCAATGGGTTCTCTTGAATTTGGAGCTAGGAATTTGAGGTTGCAAGAGGAACTAGGGTTTTGGAGTTTTAATTTCCAATCTCTCCCACCATTATTGCCTTAGAGCTGAAAAGAGGAAGAAGTGAGGGTGAATGGGGAAGAGTGGTTCAGTTTTGAGTATAAGTTGGCTAGTGGGCTGAACCCAAACTCAAACCCAAAGTGAAAAGGTAGCAAAAATCAACTTTCGCCAAACATATCGAAGCTTATACTCAAAAAGGTTGCAAACGGCATTTTAAACTCAATGGGAGTGGTCTCGAGTCCTAGTTCGATCGTATGCAAAAAGTAGCTTTTCGGACCAAAATCCGACGAACGATAAAATATTTAAATAAAATACTTAAATATAAAATCGATAAATATGCGGGTTGTTACAGACTCCCCTCCTTAAAGAAATTGCGTCCTCGCAATACTTAAGAAGAGAATAAAGAGCAACAACCATAAAAGCATATCAACACAAAAGAAAATTGAAATAAAAAGTTCACCATAAAGAGCACGAAAGAGTTAGCACGAACGGGATCGCTCGTTGAATTCTCTAGATTCCCAAGAGTAATCCCTAAGATTTGAGAACCATAGAACTCTCATAAGAAGAATATCTTTGTTCCGAAGGCGCTCAACCCCGAAGCAATGATGTAAATGGAATGTTGCTCATAAGTTAACTTGGTGAAACTTCAATTTCTTCAATAACACCGGGCTCAAGAATAAAAATAGGAAACCTAAAAGCATTTCCATAGTTAAAAGACGCGGAAAACGTCAAGAACAGCAGAAAATTGAGCCAGTGCAACGGCGTAGTACAAAAACGGTACGTCCAATGAACCGATATGTAACAACCCGCATGTTTATCGATTATATATTTAAATATTTTATTTAAATATTTCACCGTTCGTCGGATTTCGGTCCGAAAACCTACTTTTTGCAAACAGTCGAATTGGGACTCGAGACCACCCCCATTGAGTTCAAAATGACATTTGCGACCTTTTTGAGTATAAGCTTCGATATGTTTGGAGAAAGTTGATTTTTGCTACTTTTTCCCGCTTAGGGCTTTGGTTGGGCTGAGCCAATTAGCCACTTAACTCAGTTCCAACACTCTCCTCTTCATTCGCTTGTCTTCTATTTTCCTAATACTCAAGCTTTTATGTTAATGGAGGGTGGAAGAGGAAATTAAAACTCCAAAACCCTAGCTTGCTTTGCAGATCCAACTTCTAGCTCCAAAATCTATGAGAACCCATTGGTAAGCTTCCTCTTCATCTTCCCCAACTCATTCTCTCTTCGAATTTCAGAAATTTCCTAAACCTAATTTAGCGAATGTTTCTCTTTTAAGCTTAGATTCAAGCTTGTTGAGTTGGATTTGAAGAGTGGTTGATTCCCCTTTGCTTTCAAGCTTCATCTTCATAAATTTTAGTGCAAAGGTGAGATTTTTAATCTCACATCTATGCTTATAATTCTCTTCTATTGTTAGGTATGAATTCCTAACACTTATTCATGTGCACTTGCTCTTGATTTGGATTGGTTTTGTGAATGTTCCAATTTTTGGGTTTTTAAGCCAAATTTGTGTGAAATCCTTTTATGGATGTTTGATCATGCTTTTGGGGATGCATCGAGGAGCATATAGGGCCGGGTTGCCGATTGGCATAAACCCTTAGAGCCAATGTTCGTCCGGTTGCATTTTGGAAGAGTTTGCTCTTCATTTGAATAAGGCTGAAAAACAGCCCAGGCATGATTCAGTCGACTGAAAACTCTGTTCAGTCGACTGAACCTGAAACCCGAGAGTTTCCAGGCATGATTCAGTCGACTGAACCTGGAAACAGAAAGTTTCCTGAACCTGGAAAATTCCCAGGCACAGGGTCAGTCGACTGAAAACTCTGTTCAGTCGACTGAACCTGCTGTTTTAGTCCAATTTGCCTTTTTGGATTGAATTTCCAATTTAAATCGATTCGTGATGATCCTATTTATTGTCATCATTTATTATCATCTTTGATGACTTATTTTCTTTGAGAATTTTAGATATATCCACTTCGATGGATCCTTTATCAATTTCATTGGATTTTTATTCACATCTTCGAATGTGATCTTTGTGATTGATTGTTTCTACAATCCCCCTTGTGCTTTGTCACTTTAAAAATATAAAGGTTTTCTATACTAGTAGTAAATATCAAAACTCTTCCTTAAAATGATTTCAATACTATTTTATTACAAAGCTCGTTTTCTCAAACCGTTTTCCAATCTATTAGTATATACAAGCCTTTACCTCACTCGTATGAGAAATCTAATTAAACGACTTAGTAAAACAAGTGGTATGAAACGCTTGCGTTTACTTCGTTGGTTAATTTTTGGACTTGTTCGATTGAACCTCTTGTGACAATTTTCTAGTGGAGATCTACAATTTGTTCGTAAATAGTTAAGTTAAGCTAGTGGTTATGGGACATGAAGCTAAGCTCATATATTTACTAGCTTATTGTAATTGACACTTCTCGTTGATCATGACGATCATCTTTGTGGTTTAGACTAGCAATGTGCGATGTCTCTTTGTTTATGTGGAGGACTGTTCCTCATTTGATTGAGATTCGTCTCATTTCTCACATGGGTCGTACCTTTTTAGGTGCATCAATGTTTTATTATGCATGGGGTGTACCTTTCTAGGTGCATCGATGTTTGTTTTTACATGGGTTGTACCTTTCTAGGTGCATCGATGTTTATTTACTTCGTGGAGCAATCGGCTCAATAAGTCGGGGCATGGGGCGTATCTTTCTAGGTGCGTCGATGTTCGTCTACGCATGGGGCGTATCTTTTTAGGTGCGTCGATGTTCGGCTTTGCATGGGGTGTATCTTTCTAGGTGCATCGATGTTAGACATTACATGGGGTGTATCTTTCTAGGTGCATCGATGTTTATTTGTGCATGGGGTGTATCTTTCTAGGTGCATCGATGTTTATTTGTGCATGGGGTGTATCTTTCTAGGTGCATCGATGCTTATTTGTGCATGGGGTGTATCTTTCTAGGTGCATCGATGCTTATTTGTGCATGGGGTGTATCTTTCTAGGTGCATGGGGTGTATCAGAGCATTTTCTGAACCTCGACCAAAAATGGCCAAACGAATATCGGAAACGATCGAACGAGCAAGTGACGACTAAGGATTTGCGCCAAGTGACAACCCAGCCTTAAACGACTCGTCGATACGCCTCAAATATCCATGTCCAAATATCCATAAAAGGATTTTCATAGATTTTGATTTCAAAATACCAAAATTGGAATATACAACAAACCAATCCAAACCAATCCAAACCAAAATCAATTGCACAAGAGTAAGTGTTAGGAATTCATACCTAACAATCGAAGATAATTATAAACTAAGATGTGAGATAAAAATCTCACCTTTTTACAAAATCAAACAAGAAGAAGCTTGAAAGCAAATGGAGAATCAACCTCTCTTCAACACAACCCAAATGAGCTTGAATCTATGCTCAAAACAAGAACATTCTCAAAATTAGGTTTAGGAATTTCTGAAATTGGTAAGAGAATAAGTTGGAGAAGAAGAAGAGAATGCTTACCAATGGGTTTTCTTGAATTTGGAGCTAGGAATTTGAGGTTGCAAGAGGAACTAGGGTTTTGGAGTTTTAATTTCCAATCTCTCCCACCATTATTGCCTTAGAGCTGAAAAGATGAAGAACTGAGGGTGAATGGGGAAAGAGTGGTTCAGTTTTGAGTATAAGTTGGCTAGTGGGCTGAACCCAAACTCAAACCCAAAGTGAAAAAGTAGCAAAAATCAACTTTCTCCAAACATATCGAAGCTTATACTCAAAAAGGTTGCAACCGGCATTTTAAACTCAATGGGAGTGGTCCCGGGTCCTGGTTCGACCGTATGCAAAAAGTAGCTTTTCGGACCAAAATCCGACGAACGATAAAATATTTAAATAAAATACTTAAATATAAAATCGATAAATATGTGGGTTGTTACATTATTAATCCAAATCATTAATTAATTAAATTATTTAATTATTTCTTTAATTACCTTAATAATTTAATGAATCACAAATCATTAAATCATAATTATCTTTAAGATAAAAACATTATTCTTATTAATGATTTAATAATCATTTGCAAATACATTTGAAAACATTTTACTTTTAAATTTACATTTAAATTTCATTTCAAATTTAGATTTAAAATGAATATAAATTTAACTTTCACAAAGTTTAAAAACAATTTAAAAACCTTCTAAATCAAATGTTAAAGAACGCTTATCTTTATAAAAGAAATTTACATAGGAATTAAAACCAAATCATTTAAATTCAAACCATTTAATAAAATATACTTTAACATTTTAAAGTTGTTTAAACATTATAAATTTGATAAAACTTTATTTTATTTCAAACTAAAATACAAATTTAGATTTGAATCTATACTTAAACTGATTTTAAAACTAGTTTAAATCATGCTTCCCATTTTAAAATTTCATTTTTAGAATTTAAACTAATAGGTTTCTAAAACCTCTAATCCAACAATGACCCGAGCCATACCTATAATGACTTTAAGACAAAACCCTCTCATCTTCGAGCAAATCATTAATCGACTCGAGTAAAACTCGAGTAAACATCACTGCTCAACCCAACATCATCAAAACCCAAATATGCACCGTGCATATGCACTGACCAACCACCCACCTTCGATCGCCCACGATGATCCTAACAAGTCAACGATCATCTCCAGATCAGACTACAACCGTCTGATCAACACCACAAACTCGAAATAAAAATCGAGCAGTCAAACCCAAAACTAGAACAACCATAGAAGCCTGGAATCATCTCATCCACAATCCTCCGACCACTAGAGTGACAGCAGTTCCGGCAACACATTCGCCAACCATCATGCTTCCATTTCCCAAAGGCCGATGATACTCGATCCACCAGAGCCGTTGCGCTGATCAAAAATGTCCATCCTATCCAAACTAGGTTTACTGACTTAATGTGATAGCTGCCGCCACTACGACCATCTGCACATCCATCCAATATTTTTCTGCACTCACTGATCATCACTGCATCATCAGTGAAAACTTTGATCCTCCAGACCATCGAGGTCATCAGAAATCATCCAATTCCTATTTTCTGGTCAAACCAGAACTGCTCATACATCCCACCATTACCTTTAGAGAACACATCTCTTAGAATTCTCATCGTCCACCTGACGATGTTCTGAAAGCATTCAATCCATACAAGTTCATTCCAGGTTCCAACGAAACCGAAGGCATTATCTCGTTACACTCATTTTGGAATCACCCTCAGAGTTAACGACGATAACCCTTGCACTCTGAATCTTCATCATCACTTGAGATTCACGAACTATCGTTAATTTAGATCGATGTGGTTTTTGGATATCCAAATCTGGAAACCTCTTGATCCCATCGAAATCCAAAACGCTATCTTTTAGGTCCAAGTTGTTTTAAAGTTAAAACAATATGATTCAATTCTATTATCTATATCCACACAGGTAGATAATACACAATATCTCAGTAGATAATTTCACATTATCATCATAAGTAGATAATTTCACATTATCATCACAAATAGATAATTCACATTATCATCACAATTCAACCAAAGCATCCATATCACACAGCATCACTTATCTCATATTTGAGATCTCAAACCATTCAAGTTAATCAATATCATCCATTCGTACATGAGCAAGGATTAATTAATCACACTATCTCTAATTAATTTAAAATGAATTAAATTAATTACTTCCATCTCTAATTAATTTAAAATAAATTAAATTAATTATTTTTATCACATAAATCTTGCTTACTTAACCATTAATTGATTACAAATAAATTAATTAATCACTTACTGAATATTCATCTTTAATTAATCACCCTTGATTAATTATTACTTTAAGTAATTAGCCTTTAATTAATTTCACAAATTAATTATTATTAACCAAATATAGTAATTAACCTTTAATTACTTCATTAATTAATTAAATATAGTAATTAACTATAGTAATTAACCTTTAATTACATCATTAATTACTTTAATTAATGACCCTTAATTACTTCTTTTAATTAAGTATTAATCATATTTAACAATTAATCTTTAATTAATTAAATTTATTAATCAATTTTGATTAATCCCATTTAGTAATTAATTATCCTTAATTAATTACATTACTTAATTAATTTAAAATAACTTTATTAATTACTTCTTAAATTAATCACACCAAGGAATTAACTATTAATTACCTTTACTATGTAATTATCCTTCTTTATTAATTACACAAAGCATTTAACCCCAAATCTCTTCCATACTTCAATTAATTACATCCGATAATTACTCATCTTAATTACTTCACTAAGTAATTATTCTTTATAAATTACATTAAGTAATTATACTTAACCCATCATCCAATGGTTATTTTAAATCAATTAAACTAATTAATTAACTTAAATTAATCACATAAATTTAATTAATTACATTGAGTAATTAATCCCTTTAATTACTTCATTAAGTAATTATACTTAAACAATTCCACAAATGATTATTTTTAATTAATTAATATAATTAATTCCTAAAATTAATCGCATTACTTAATTATTTAATAGTCCTTAGTTAATGATCTTCATTAACTATCAATCAATTCCTTAATTACTTTTTTTAAGTAATTAAACTTAGATTAATCGTTATTAATTACAAATTAATAAATCTTTAATAACCAATTAATTAATATTTAATTAGTTAAGTGCTTAACTATAACTTAATTAATCCTTAATTACTTGATTAATTAATTTCTAATCATTAATTTAAAAATCTTAAATTACCTAATTAATGATCTTATTTTCAAATTAATTAACCTTAATTAATTGACTTAAACTTTTACTAATTAATTTAACCCTCAATTACTTAATTTATTAATCCAAATCATTAATTAATTATTTATTTAATTACCTTAATAATTTAATGAGTCACAAATCATTAAATCTTAATTATCTTTAAGATAAAAACATTATTCATAATGGTTTAATTATCATTTGCAAATACATTTGAAAACATTTTATTTTTAAATTTACATTTAAATTTCATTTCAAATTTATATTTAAAATGAATACAAATTTAACTTTAACAAAGTTTAAAAGCAATTTAAAAGCCATCTAAATCAAATGTTAAAGAACACTTATCTTCATAAAATAAATTTACATAAGAATTTAAAACCAAATCATTTAAATTCAAATCATTTTATAAAATATACTTTAACATTTTAAAGTTGTTTAAACATTATAAATTTGATAAAACTTAATTTTATTTCAAACTAAAATACAAATTTAGATTTGAATCTATAATTAAACTGATTTTAAAACTAGTTTGAATCCCGTTTCCCATTTCGAAATTTCATTTTTAAAATTTAAACTAACAGGTTTCTAAAAACTGTAATCCAATAATGACCCGAGCCAGACCTATAATGACTTCAAGACAAAACCCTCTCATCTTCGAGAAAATCACTAATCGACTCGAGTAAAACTCGAGTAAACATCACTGCTCAACCCAACATCATCAGAACCCAAATATGCACCGTGCATGTGCACTAACCAACCACCCTCCTCCGATCACCCACGATGATCCTAACAAGTCGACAATCATCTCAAGATCAGACTATGACCATCAGATCAACACCACAAACTCGAAATCAAAAATGAGCAGTCAAACCCAAAATTGGAACAACCATAGAAACCTGGAATCATCTCGTCCACGATCCTCCGGCCACCAGAGTGACAGCGATTCCGGCTACACATTCGCCAACCACCATGCTTTCATTTCCCAAACGCCGATAACACTCGATCCACCAGAGCCGTTGCGCCGACCAAAAATGTCCATTCAATCCAAACTAGGTTTACAGACTTAATGTGATCGCTACCGCCACCACGATCATCTACACATCCATCCAATATTTTTCCTCCACTCACCGATCATCACTACATCATCAGTGGAAACCCTGATCCTCCAGACCATTGAGGTCATCAGAAATCACCCAATTCATATTTTCTGGTCAAACCAGAACTGCTCATACATCCCACCATTAAAATTTATGTTTTCAGTTTTAAAAATAATGTTTCTGATTGATGATTCAGTTTACATTCTTGAATTGATAAATTAGGATGTTTGAATTTTCACCAAACTAATATTTGCCTGTTCTATTGGGTTTTCCAAAGACACGCAAGTTTATTTTAACATAATTATAATTTTAAACTAAAATAAATGATGAATCAAACAAATTTTGTTTATAGTCTAAAACCTAACAACAATTGGATCAAGAGAACATGAATTTTGTTTTAAATCTTAACTTGAAAACTATGAGCAGAGGTGTCATAGAAACAGCATGCACACACACAATTCTACATTCACGTATACATACAGAAAAATGCACCTATATAACAGGGATAATCAAGCAACCAGATTCTTAAATTCATTTTTAAATTAATTGATGTTACTCACCAAACATGATGAAGAACAGAGCCTTTGATTTTGAAAATAGCACTTGAACCTTTAAAGATTGAGTTGCTGGAAAATGTCTTTTGATTAAAAAACTTGAAACTGGAATGCTTTAATCCCAAGAAACTTTACATACTACTGAAACTTGATTACAAACAGAATTGAAGTTGCTTTTGTGCATCTCAGGTTTTTGAAAAATGCAGGCTTAATGATCTTTATCTCGGACTTGCTTTAGTTTTTGAAAAGGATGTAGGTATATGATGTTGAAAAATGAATTGCAGGTTTGATTTTTAAAGTGGATTACAAGTTTGAGGAAGACGATTCTCAGATTTTGTTTTTAAAATTGCAAGTTGAAGATTTCTTGATTTTAGAATGAAGATAGAAAAGAAAATAGAAGAGAAGGAGAATTGTTTTAAATAGGCTAAATTTTGATTTTAATTAAAATAAAAGAAAAACTAAAATAAACTGACACTTGTCATTAATATTACTAATTACTTAACACATGTTATTAGATTTCTTAAGGAATTAACACTTGTCATTGTATTATTTTCTATTTATATTAAATGTTAAATGAGAGCTTTTATATATATTTATTAGTTTATAAATACTTATATATATATATAGATAACTTTAAAGTAAATGAAAATCAATTCAAATTTTATTAACAAAGATTATCAAATCAATTAAATTTTTTAAACAGATTATTGAATTGATATTGCCCAAAATTCCGGGTCATCACAATATGTGGCCTAATGTAACAACCCAAGCCTTAATGAGCCTAAATTTCGACAAAAATCATAACCCAAAACCATAAAAGAACAAATTGTTGGATTTGGTACCTGCAAATAAGCATGAGCATTATCAGAGATCGATAGAAATCCGAACTCACAGTGGAAACAATTACAGGATAAGAATACTGATTATGACCACCACCTTGGAATTAATGTTATTCCTTGGACAATAGTTGTCACATCAGCATCGAGCATGAGAGAAAAGAAGACTTCTCCAACAAAAAAGAACATCTAGCTCCAGTGACCTGGTACTCTAAATCTATCTTGTGAGTTCTAATAAGGAGGTGGTCAGGACAACGTTGTGGTGACTAGAAAATCTATAAATTGTTGATAACATAAATTTATACCAATTGGTTTCTATTTAATTGTTATGTCTACTAAGGTTAGAAATTCTAACCTGACCTTGCATTGCATACACAATTAATTATCCCTTCCCAAGATACAAAATACTAACGAAGCCTTATCAACAACCCAATACTTCCGAACCCATTAGTTACTTAATACTTCTAAATATGAAGCGGGCTTCTATAATCACCATATAATACATTTAAAAGAGAAATAGGCAGACTCTGCCATTTAAGAACTCAGTGAAGGTATGCTCCATCATTTAAGACCTATTCCCAAGGTGGTTTTTTAACAATATTGTCAATGGTCAGTGGGTCCTAACTACAAAGACCTCTAACCACTATTTAAGGCTTCCAATATTTAATATCCAACTATTACCTCATCAATCACCAATAAAATCATAGCCATGTGAGGGACAGTGCCCAAGCCACTTAATACCTTTAAAGGGACAAGGCGGACTTCTAACATTTAATACCTATACTCTAGGAAGGTTCTACATAATTTAATACCTATCACTAGGAGGACCCCTCATTGCTACTGTCATTATTACGGACTTAGCAAAGTGAGAGACTATACCCAAGCCACTTAATACCTCGTTGATAAGGATTAGGCAGACCCTTGACCATTTAACACCTATTTATAGCTAGGTTTATATCATTTAATACCTAACCCCAAGGTAGACTCCACATTGGTACTATATAGCTGATATCGCTAGGAATCTCAATAGGTTACTTAATACATCTATTTGGGAGAGAGGTGAATACTTAAATTAGTCACTTAATACCTCAAACCCAAAGCAAACCTTTCCCGAGATATCTGTTATCACTCTTAATTATAAATATGGAATCACATTTAGTCACTTCTTTCGGTGGGGTGGCAGGTCATAAAATAACTACTTGATACCTTAACATTGAAGCAAACCCTTTTAGAGACATCCTATTTTATTTGGAATCTCACTAGGCTACTTAATACTTCCTTTTAGGAGAGAGGCGGAACCTGAAACCACTTAATACCTCTAACCAGAAGTGAACTCCTATGGAGATATCCCTCACCACTCCTAATTTCATATTTGGATAGTTTAATACTTTTCAATTAAGAAAGCAAGTCCAATCTCTCACATCGTCATGGGTCCTAGCATTAGTGATATCTCACATCAGTTGTAAATGTGCCCAACTTGTGTTAGCCTCAAAGTGAAGGGCAATTATCCGTCGGGTGACTCTATTAACCTCGCATCACTAACCTATTAAGTCTAACCAACCTAAGTCTTTGCTTTATTATCTTAGGTAGATATTGAACTTAGGTTACTAATTCCCTTTTTATTTAAGGCAATAATATTTACTTATATACTTATCTATGCATAAATCACCTTGTAATACTCATAAATGTCAAATTTTCCATAAAATCCTAATGGACATTTCTAAGAAATTTAAGTATGATTACTAATTTCAAATTAATAATCTTTTTTATCAACTTTTATCAGTACCACTAATCCACTTGTCTCTATTAATTGTAACTCTTAAATCATTTCCATTAATTTCCCATTAATTAGACTTACAGTCTTTAATTTCCATGCTAAACAATTACAACCCCTAATCTAATCCTATCCATTGTTTCTCATCAATTGCCCATTAGTTGGGGTTACAATTATTTTCTATTAATTTTTGGCAGTTACTAATTTATTGCCTATCGATAGGAGTCACTGCATTTTCTAATTTTACTTATTCACTTCCCTAAATATAATAATAACCAACGGACATTATGCATAAATAATGAACGAATAAATGTTATTCTTCTTTATTTATGCAATAAATAATATGTATAATCTACCTAACAAAACTACTATTCTTATTCAAATATGTTATTTCCATATGTATTTAACTAGAATATGCTTTTCATATTTAATTTGCTGGAAATAGATTTCATAGGAAGATTTTTCGCTATGATTCCCATAAATCGATTTTAACACAAAAGGAAAGATTTAATACTTTTGAAATTACATATAATGGATAACTTCCTATTTAGGAATTAAACAGTCTAAACTACAGAGAATAAATCTGTATTTTATACATATGTTCCCTTTTTGTTTGTAGGTATTCCTTGTTAAATTAAACTTCATCCTTTTGAATCAAAAGTGGAAAAAAAAATATTTTTTTGCAAATTAAGTCTTTCTACAAATTAAACTATGGAAAATCTACAACTTGGCACAAATTTGGGCAATAATCGAAAAATCCTATTTTACACCTAAGTACAGATCTAGAATAAAATATACAACGTTTGACTTCTAAAATCTTTGGGACCAATTTTCTGATCTAGGTGTAAAGATATTTCAAATTAAGTCTAGGCAATAGTTTTATACACTAATTTAAGCCTACCATTCACAAATAAAATTGATTTAGGTATAAAGATAAAACATACGCAAACAAAATAGATTAAAAATCATAAGCAATATATAAAATTTCCAACTTAGGTTTTAAATGCGATCCAAATTTACTGATCTAAAGTAGAACTTTAAATTCACCTCCAATTCCTCTATAATCCAAGAAATATGTATAAAAGTGTATATATATACATTAGAATTACAGACCTAAGAAGAGAGTTGGGACTGAGAGAGAAAATTGATATTAATATACAAATATATTTAAATTACCTCAAATATGCATATAGTTGATTCTTATCTCTTCTCCATTTTATTAGATTTCTATTCTTCTCCATTTTCTATGACTATAGATGTAAATATCTTACTTTTATAATTTAGAAAGAAAGTGAAGAATATGAAATAACAAACCTATGCTCTTGCCTCTAGAAAAATATGAGATTAGAAGGGAGGATTAGGCCTGAATTTATAGGCATAACAATCAACCTCAACCATTACATTAAAATATATCAAATCTGGGCCATTGGGCCTAGGCTAATCCTAGCACACAGGATGCAGTCGACTACCCCCACCTTGTGTGACGACCCAAACTTGATGTCCGATAAACGACATCAAATTCGTATCGCCGGAGCTCATAACAACAATTAGATGAATATAAAACAGCGGAACAGAATCAATATCATACATATCATCACAGATACAACATTATAATAATATCCATACTACATCAGAGTACATAATACATGAATCACAATATCTCCAAATAAATATCATAGTACTACAACAGTGATCATATATCCAAAGGGTCTTCGAATGAAACAAGTGATAACGGACTTCCATAAGCTAAACACCTGATATCTCCAAAAAGCTCCTAAGAATATCTCCAAGATAAGAGCTCCAAAATACTGCTACTCCCAAAATACGGAAACCTGCTACTAGGCTGCCCGTGTGGAAATAATGGGCGCCTAGAGTTTAGGAAATAAACGATAAACTCCGGGTCAGTCATGGGACTGGTATGAGTAAACAAAACAGTTGCATTTAAATAGAACAATAGGTATAAAAGAAATTTCGATATGCTTTTTAAAAATGAAACTACCATAAGACCTCCCACCACACACACAATGCAAACGCAGACTTGGAGGAGATTTCTTCTTATGATAGTCAAATATGCTTGATACGAGAAAAGAATTCTTTGGTATTATTACTAATGCATAGTGTAGAAAGCATTTCGAAAGTAGAATATTAATCTTAGCCAGCATAGACATTTCGAACTATGCCTACTATAGCTACCATCTAAACAGTGGGGCGCCACCATAAGTAAATGGCAGGTTCTACAACTAAAACCGTACAGGGTTTCGTATTGGGAATTGGATTTCCAACAATGGTCAGGCCAAGGAACTTCCCATTGCCACATGAGAACGCCTCTGGAAGGATGTCCCCGAGAACCTAACCGGATCTCTGCCAACACAAGGCCGGGTTACCCCTAACTGGGTAACTACTGACACGAGTATGCCACCTCCCGGTTGTAACCAACCTTTAACCAGGGCCCCAACATCAAATCACAAAACAAGATATATATAGCTTTGTGATGTCCACATAAGTAAGTATCTGGGCTCCATACCATGATACCACTTCTATCCAGAAGGAGATGTACATACCCTAAGGGGCGCTACCCCCAATAACCTTGCTGCATCTTTCCTGTTTCGACCATTCCGCGGTGTGAGGGTCGACGAAGTCTCGTCCACAAAACTATGCTTTGGTACAAAGCCATGTTTTGGGTCAACAAATGATCAAAGTAATGATCACAAAGATAAATGATCAAACAAATGATCATATCACAAATGATCAAACAATGATCATTACACAGCAACACTTAGCATGTCACATTACCAAATTGGGAATATATCGCTGATAACCTTCAACTACATAACCTCTGAGCTCGTACGTCTCAGAGAAGGGTGTTAAGCTAAGAGAATAAATTCTCCGCCACCAATAGAAATGTATTTCAAAGAAATCTGCTTTATATCTCAAAGTGTAGTGTCAGACACACAATCCATACAAGTCTGTTACGGGTTCGAACAGAACCGAAGGCACTTCCAAAGAAGCCCTTGCAATCTAGATATTCACAATCCCGATCGGATTCTCCATCACTTATGGAGAACTCTATACCGGAGCAACTCGGTGCAGAGTCATTCGATAGGTTATCCTATCGCTCTCGCAAATATCCGGTCTTCACCACCGGTCTACAATTGCTATCCATAACGTCGTATCACATATTCGGAATGGGTTATATGACACAAAGGTCCTTTCCCGGCTAAACCGAATAGTGAGCGTCAATTTTTAAAACATGTGGATGTCATTCACAACAATTCACAGGTTCGATGTGGGTTTCGGATAACAAACTGAAACCCGATTCCCTGTCGCATCGAAGTTTAAATGCCGTTTTACGGGCAAACAGGGTTTTCACATCAATACAGAACAAAACACAAATCACTGTTCATCACAAAGCAATCATAGTATCACAATAGCAATATCAATGCAGTACAGAATATTTAACGATAGTAAATCACCTTTGATTAAGGTGGTCGTGATTGAAGTGAATTGTCCATAAAATTATCTCTATTAATTATTTTAAATCGATATTTAAAATTTCACTTAAATATAACTTTATTAAATTTTAAATTGGCTTGATTTATTATTTAATTTCCAATTAACTATCTTAATTTATAAATTCTTAATGGTTAATTAACTAAATCTTAATTATTTTCATTTGCTAATTATTCTTTAAATTAATCAAGCTTTAATTACAAATTTTAAATCATTTTAAATCTCTTTTGCAAACTATTAGTATAAAGTGTTTACCTTAGTTATCATTTGAAAACTACTTTATACTTTAAGAATTTTTTTATTGTTACATTAAAATTTAATGTAAATAAATTTTTAAATCTTTATATTTGAATTTAATCATTTAATTAAAGGGTTAATTAAAATTTTATTTTAAACTTTCCTTGCTTAATTTAAAGAATTTACAAATTCTAATTACCCTTTGTTTTCATATTTTACTTACAAATATCATTTGTTTATTCAGAAAATAAATTTTTACTGGTGTTCAAAAATTTGGTTGAAACTGGGTTTGCTGCTTTCACTTACTCACCCGAGGCTTGCTTCGGGTTTACCCCGAGAAAAATGCTCCTTTACTTCGGTTTTTGCCCCAAAGTGACCCGTGTTTCACATTTTTTTTTCTGTTTAAGGTATAAAACGACATGATAAAACGCTCAGGCAACTCGAGTTTCTCTTTGAGTTCCCACGCGATTTCCCCGCACCGTGCTTCGAGCTACCCCTCATCTTCCCCAACCCATCAAACTGATACGCAGCATAGCACGTATACGTGCACACCACCTTGCCAACGCTTCGGTGAACGTCGCTCCCTCCCACAAGTCACTCATCGACTCTACATTGGATAGCAACGATCCATTCGACGCCAACGAGCCTAGAACGAAAAACGAGGCTCCAGTTCGAACTCAAACCCATCCTCACCGCCAGGAATCAACCCCGCGCACGAAAACTCGACCCGAGCTCCGCCTATCTCCACTGCCTCAATCGCCCCTGGTGCGATCAGCTCCAGCGCAACATAGACGTTGCCGTGATCTAATTTGCCTACGCCATTCCAGTATGGGTTTAAACCCTAATCTTGATTCGTTCTCCCCATTCACACATTATAAAAATTCTTCAACAATTTTCCTGGATTCGTGGGTGTTCAAGCTTGCTTCCATACGAATTTCAATATTTATAACTTATTCAATGGTTCGGAAATGAGAAAAATGCAGTTTTAGTTCATATACAAACTGGTCTTAAAACCCCAAGCTAAAAATCTTCGTTTTAGTTTTAAAAATCATGATTTGCAGTAAGAATATAGGCTATGAACTTGAATTAGCTTTTTCATAATACTTGGGTTCATCACATCTTCCTTTGATTTCCTGTAAACAACTTTAGTGATAATATCTTACAGCCTTGGGTTTTAAACCTATTTTTAATAACCCATATTTGAGTTCCATTATCTTGTTTGATTTTAAAACTGAAGCTTTACTATGATTTAGCTGAAAACTACTGGAGTTTGAATGCAAATCTACCCTGTAACCCATAACAGAGAAGAACAATATACAGAGTAGCCTGTATATCTATATATATTTACCAACTATATTCAAAGATAAACATATACAATGCCATGAAACAAAGAATCATCTTTACAGTTAACTTAAAGCCTTAAAGTTGATGTTACTCACCTATTTGTTTTGAAACAGAAAGCACTTTGGTTTTGCAAGACTGCAGTTTAATTTTTCTGGTTTCTCTTCTCAGCAAATCTTTATCAATTTTTGAATAAAATTGATGTTTTCCTTTTCTTTTCCAGGTTTGCTAAGTTTTTTTGTTTGAACGAATAAAACTAAATTGCACTGCATATATATGTAGATAGTTGTATACAAAAGAAAGGCACAGGGTTTTCTTTTTCTTTTTCTTAGTAAGGACTGCGACCAGAGATTTTTTTTCACTGTTGTACTTTGTAGTATTTTGTATTTTCTTATATGGAGGCTGATGTGCTTCTTTTTCTTACTTGAGAAGATGGCATTTAATGCCCATGCTTCCTTCTTTGTTAGCATACCTTTTTATTTTATGATGTAAGTACTATTTTGTTTTTGTTTTGAAGATATTTATCTACTTGCTTAAGCTTTATTTGATTTATATGTGTACTGTTGGTTTTGGGTTACAAAATTTGTTTTCTTTTGCAAAGCTACAGCATGCCGTGTTTCATGCTTTATATTTTCATAAGTGCTAAATCTTGTTTTTATTGATTTGTTTTATTCTTATATTGAGGCTTGCATATATACTTTTCTTTTGTTTCCTGTTGTACATGATTTAGTTACGACTTATATGCATTTCCTAAGTCATGAATACTTACAGCATTGTTATTTTTGTTTTGTAGATTTTTAGAACCAAATTTTTATTTTGTTTAGCATACAACTCTTCATTCTATTGTTTTGGTAAGTACTATTTTGTCTTTGTATATTTTTTTTCTTTATAATTTTATTTTATAGTTTATATTATTTTTTTCTCTTCATAGACTTTTGTTATCTTGTTGCTTGTATTATTTTACTTTTGTTTTACTAAATGAAAGTGTTTGTTTTAATTAACTTTTTTCTCATTTGTTTGCCAATATTTGTTCTTATTGTGTTATTCCTATTCATAGTTTAAATTATCAACATTTTATTTGATTCTTGTATGTAATCTTATTACTACATGCTTTGTTTATTTTATTTTCCATTTGAAGTTTTACAATCAACATTTAATTTATCATTCATTTAAGAAAAATTTAAACTATCAATTTTCTTTTTATTTAATTATATACAACTGTGTAATATTAATATCAACCAATATCTTATTTCTTTTGAAATTCTCAAATTAAATTTAAAAGTTCAAATTATCAACCGAATTTTAATTTATCAAAATTCCGGGATGTTACAACATCCCCTCCTTAAGAAAATTTCGTCCTCGAAATTGAAAGAGAAAGAAACGCAAACAAAGAATATACGAACTCGGAAATAAGGAAATGACTTACAGTTTAAGTCGAGATGTCTATTCTGCAGTTGGGGTATGATTTCTTCATATTATCTTCAGTCTCCCAAGTACAGTCCTTTGGATCGCCACTCCATTGAACTTTGACCAGTTTGACAACTTTGTTTCTTAATCGCTTCTCATCACGATCTATAATCTTTATCGGCTCTCTTCTAACTGCCAAGTTAGGAGTGATTTCAAGATCCTGCTGAGCAGCTTCTTCAATAATATCATCCGGATCGTGCACATATTTCCGAAGATTAGAAATGTGGAACACATCATGCACTCCAGACAACCAATCGGGTAGCTGTACTCGATATGCCAGAG
Source organism: Allium cepa (assembly GCA_030765085.1). Taxonomy (NCBI): domain Eukaryota; kingdom Viridiplantae; phylum Streptophyta; class Magnoliopsida; order Asparagales; family Amaryllidaceae; genus Allium; species Allium cepa. The sequence goes on from CM060946.1 coordinate 180,819,956, forward strand.
AACCAATCCTTTCCAGAATAGGAAAAGGACCAATATAACGCGGTGCTAACTTTCCAGTTTTCCCGAATCTCAATACACCTCGCATCGGAGATACTTTCAGAAATACAGAATCTCCAACTTGAAATTCCAAATTCCTCCTTCGGTGGTCATAATAGCTTTTCTGACGGCCTTGGGCAGCTAATAACTTCTTTCGAATGAAATCTACCTTCTCAGTGGCTTCTTTGATCATGTCCGGCCCTAAGACGAGTCTGTCACCTGATTCGATCCAACATGTAGGTGATCGACATGGACGACCATACAAAGCTTCGAAAGGAGCCATTTCTATACTGGCCTGATAGCTGTTATTATAAGAGAACTCGACCAGATGTAAATAGTCCTCCCAAGAACCACCAAAATCAAGAATGCAAGTACACAATAGATCTTCTAGAATTCGGTTTACCCTTTCAGTTTGCCCATCAGATTGTGGATGATAAGCAGTGCTGAAATTTAATTTCGTTCCCAATGCGTCCTGAAATGCTTCCCAAAATCTACTAGTGAAGATCGGATCACGATCACTCACTATACGGCTGGGAATACCATGGAGTCAAACAATTTCCTTTATATATATACCTGCCAAACTTGCCGCGGTCCGAGTGGATTTCACTGGAATAAAGTGAGCAGTTTCGGTTAAACGATCCACTATAACCCAAATCGCTTTATTACCCTTCTTGGTTCATGGCAATCCGTCGATGAAATCCATCGATACCTGATCCCACTTCCATTTTGGTACTTCCAAAGGTTGAAGTAAACCGGCAATTTTCATTTGATCGCTTTTGATTTGCTGACAAGTAGCATAGCGACTCACGTAAATAGATATGTCTCTCTTCATCGTTTTCCACCAGAATGTTCTTTTAATATCTCTATACATTTTATTAACTCCTGGATGGATGCTGAATTTTGATTTGTGGCATTCATCTAAAATTTCACGTTTCAGCTCCGGAATATTAGGAACACAAATTCTGCCTTTCAATCTTATAACCCCTCTATAATCTATCTCAAAACTAGTATTCTCCCCCCGGCAAATTCTTGTATGGATTCCTCGAAGAAACTCATCTTCCTTTTGCCTGCTCGCGATCTTCTTAAGAAGAGTAGGAGTGATAACAAGATATGCGAGAACAGCATGTCTCTGCTCAATGCATTTGCAACTACATTGGCTTTTCCCGGTGTATATAGAATGTCCAGGTCATATGATGCTAGAAATTCCAACCAACGTTGTTGTCGCAAATTCAGATCTTTCTGGGTGAAAAGATATTTCAAAGATTTATGGTCGGTGAATAAATCAAAATTTTCACCTAAAACAAAGAGAGTTCATTAAGTATATTAGTTAGTTAAGTTCGTAAATTGTTAAGAAGGCTGAAAAGATTATTACCCAGCAGATAGTGTCGCCAAATTTTTAAGGCGAAAACAACAGCCAAAAGCTCCAAGTCATGTGTCGGGTAGTTCTTCTCGTGCGGGCGTAACTGTCTACTCGCGTAGGCAACTACCTTTCCACTCTGCATTAATACTGCACCTACTCCATCACCACATGCATCAGTATAGACAGATAAGCCTTGGTTCCCGTTAATAATAGCGAGAACAGGAGAGGTGGTTAATCTCTTCTTCAGTTCCTGGAAAGCTTCTTCACATTCTAGAGCCCAAATGAATTTAGCATCTTTCATTGTCAGCTTGGTCAATGGGCTAGCCAACTTAGAAAAATCCTGCACAAATTTTCTATAATACCCCGCTAAACCGATAAAACTTCGAACTTCTCTGGGAGTAGTGGGTTGCTTCCAGTCCATAATTGCAGAAATCTTGCTCGGATCAACTGAAATTCCTTCTTCATTAACAATGTGACCCAGAAATTTGACTTCATTGACCCAGAAGTGACACTTCGAAAATTTCGCAAATAGAACATTTCTCCTCAATATTTCCAATACGATTTTAAGATGCTCGGCATGTTCTTCTTCCGTTTTGGAGTAGATCAAAATATCATCAATGAATACGAGCACGAATTTATTCAGAACTTCCCGGAACACACGAGTCATGAGATCTACGAAATATGATGGAGCATTGGTTAGCCCGAAAGGCATGACTAACCATTCGTAGAACATATCGGGACCTCTGAAAGCAGTTAGATGTACACAATCTTCGGCGATTCGTAATTGATGGAACCCATGAGCTAGATCCATCTTTGAAAAGAAACGAGCGCCGTGTAACTGATCAAATAAATCATCAATCCTGGGCAGTGGAAATTTATTCTTGAGAGTTTGCTTATTGAGATCGCGGTAATCAACACACAATCTCAGAGATCCGTCTGATTTGGCAACAAATACGACGGCTGAGCCCCATTCAGAAACACTGGGTCAAATTAATCCTTTTGCTCGTATTTCATCAGTTTGATTTATCAATTCAATCTTTTCCCTGGGTGCCATCCTGCGACTTGCGTGAACAACAGGACAGGCATTAGGTACTAAATCAATTCGGAATGCTATTTCTCTGTGTGGAGGTAAGGAATTTACTTCTCCAAACACGTCAGAAAATTCCTGAACAACAGGTATAGACTGCAAAGTGGGTTCAGGATATCCCAGAGTATACATCAATCTATCTCTCCTTGGACTCGGATTCTGACAAGAGATTTCAATAATATTCCCAAGGTTTGTTTTGATTAAAACTGTCCAATATTGCAATCCAATATAGCTTCGTATCTCGATAACCAGTCCATACCAAGTAAAATTTCAAATTCATTAAATTCGAGGACATAGAGTTTAATAGGAAATTGATAGCTAGCATATGAAATAGGAACTCTTTTACAATATAAACAAAGATTTGCGGGACCTCCAACTGGATTTTTCACGCAAATAGGATCTTCAACAAATTTAGTTTTAAGTCCTAATTCACCTACGGTTTGTTGGGAGATAAAACTATGGGAAGCTCCCGTGTCAAATAAAACTCTAACAGTTCTATTAGAAATAGTAAGGTTACCTTCCAAAACACTTTTCCCTTTATCAGCTTTTGAAGAGGAGGGGTTCTTCTTTGTCGCATAAACCTTTGCTACCTGTGTTGGCTTCATCACTGGCCAATCCTTAACAAGATGTCCAGGTTTGTGGCAGTTATAACATTCTTTAGCTCCTTTAACAGTTTCCTCCTTCTTAACTTGCTTTTTCGGGTTTGGGCAGCTGTTGGAGTAATGGCCCTTCTCTTGGCAGTTGAAACAAGTTACATTGCTTGCAGAATTTCCTTGGCCGTTCTTTTTGTTTTGCTGTGGCCCCTTGCCCCCAAATTTTCTTTTCTTCCAATTCGGATTATTTGAATTTCCTCCTTTCGGAATCTCCTGAATATCTAATGTGGCATATCTGTAGCCCATATCAATAAGATCAGAGAAAGACTCCTTGACATGTGCGGTCATTCTTTCGTGATATTTCCGGTTCATCCCTCTGATAAATCTTTCATTCTTCTTCAGTGGCGTGTTTAACAATTCAGGGCCAAAACGAGATAGTTCATTGAACCTGTTCAAATATTCCTCAAATGACATGTTTCCTTGTTTCAAATCCAGAAACTCTTGATACATTCTGGAAATCCCCGACGACGGTATATAACATTTTTCGAACACCTCTTTAAAATGATCCCAAGTAAACTCCTCCTCGGGTTTTTCAACAATTATTGTTTCCCACCAAGCTGATGCTTCCCCTTGGAGTTTCCAAGAAGCAATTAGTCTCATTTGATCGTCCTGTAGTTTCAGTCCTTTGAAAATTTTCTCGCACGATCTCACCCAAGCTTGAGCCTCGATAATTGTCTCTTTGCCGGTGAATGGTTTTCCACCAAGCTTTTCAAACTTCTTATATAAATCAGCTAAGTCTGGCTGAGGCTGAATATCTATTGCTGCTGCCACTGCTGGGGGATTTTGATTGGGTGCTGCAGCATTTCCCTGACCCCTAGTTCTTCCTCTGCGTCCGCTCATACTTACTATCTGAAATTTAGTAAGAAAATTGATTTAGATATACGGACGAATATCTTAAAGAACATCAGCAGTAAAAAGAAATAGACTAAGAAAATTCAAAGTTTCAATCTTGGTTATACTCATTCTAGGGTATACTTCACCCTATCTCTAATGAGCCATCTAATGTGTTATACTCCGTAGCTTAAGTTCTTACTCAACCAAAAGCTCTGATACCACTTTGTGACGACCCAAACTCGATGTCCGATAAACGACATCAAATTCGTATCGCCGGAGCTTATAACAACAATTAGGTGAATATAAAATAGTGGAACGGAATCAATATCATACATATCATCACAGATACAACATCATAATAATATCCATACTACATCAGAGTACATAATACATGAATCACAACATCTCCAAATAAATATCATAGTACTACAACAGTGATCATATATCCAAAGGGTCTTCGAATGAAACAAGTGATAACGGGCTTCCATAAGCTAAACACCTGGTATCTCCAAAAAGCTCCTAAGAATATCTCCAAGATAAGAGCTCCAAAATACTGCTACTCCCAAAATACGGAAACCTGCTACTAGGCTGCCCGTGTGGAAATAATGGGCACCCAGAGTTTAGGAAATAAACAAAAAACTCCGGGTCAGTCATGGGACTGGTATGAGTAAACAAAAACAGTTGCATTTAAATAGAACAATAGGTATAAAAGAAATTTCGATATGCCTTTTAAAAATGAAATTACCATAAGACCTCCCACCACACACACAATGCAAACGCAGACTTGGAGGAGATTTCTTCTTATGATAGTCAAATATGCTTGATACGAGAAAAGAATTCTTTGGTATTATTACTAATGCATAGTGTAGAAAGCATTTCGAAAGTAGAATATTAATCTTAGCCAGCATAGACATTTCGAACTATGCCTACTATAACTACCATCTAAACAGTGGGGCGCCACCATAAGTAAATGGCAGGTTCTACAACTAAAACCGTACAGGGTTTCGTATTGGGAATTGGATTTCCAACAATGGTCAGGCCAAGGAACTTCCCATTGCCACATGAGAACGCCTCTGGAAGGACGTCCCCGAGAACCTAACCGGATCTCTGCCAACACAAGGCCGGGTTGCCCCTAACTGGGTAACTACTGACACGAGTATGCCACCTCCCAGTTGTAACCAACCTTTAACCGGGGCCCCAACATCAAATTACAAAACAAGATATATATAGGTGTGTGATGTCCACATAAGTAAGTATCTGGGCTCCATACCATGATACCACTTCTATCCAGAAGGAGATGTACATACCCTAAGGGGCGCTACCCCCAATAACCTTGCTGCATCTTTCCCGTTTTGACCATTCCGGGGTGTGAGGCTCGACGAAGTCTCGTCCACAAAACTACGCTTTGGTACAAAGCCATGTTTTGGGTCAACAAATGATCAAAGTAATGATCACAAAGATAAATGATCAAACAAATGATCATATCACAAATGATCAAACAATGATCATTACACAACAACACTTAGCATGTCACATTACCAAATTGGGAATATATCGCTGCTAACCTTCAACTACATAACCTCTGAGCTCGTACGTCTCAGAGAGGGGTGTTAAGCTAAGAGAATAAATTCTCCGCCACCAACAGAAATGTATTTGAAAGAAATCTGCTTTATATCTCAAAGTGTAGTGTCAGACACATAATCCATACAAGTCTGTTCCGGGTTCGAACAGAATCGAAGGCACTTCCAAAGAAGCCCTTGCAATCCGGATATTCACAATCCCGATCGGATTCCCCATCACATATGGAGAACTCTATACCGGAGCAACTCGGTGCAGAGTCATTCGATAGGTTATCCTATCGCTCTCGCAAATATCCGGTCTTCACCACCGGTCTTCAATTGCTATCCATAACGTCGTATCACATATTCGAAATGGGTTATATGACACAAAGGTCCTTTCCCGGCTAAATCGAATAGTGAGCGTCAATTCTTAAAACATGTGGATGTCATTCACAACAATTCACAGGTTCGATGTGCGTTTCGGATAACAAATTGAAACCCGATTCCCTGTCGCATCGAAGTTTAAATGCCGTTTTATGGGCAAACAGGGTTTTCACATCAATACAGAACAAAACACAAATCACTATTCATCACAAAGCAATCATAGTATCATAATAGCAATATCAATGCAGTACAGAATATTTAACGATAGTAAATCACCTTTGATTAAGGTGGTCGTGATTGAAGTGAATTGTCCATAAAATTATCTCTATTAATTATTTTAAATCGATATTTAAAATTTCACTTAAATATAACTTTATTAAATTTTAAATTGGCTTGATTTATTATTTAATCTCCAATTAACTATCTTAATTTATAAATTCTTAATGGTTAATTAACTAAATCTTAATTATTTTTATTTGCTAATTATTCTTTAAGTTAATCAAGCTTTAATTACAAATTTTAAATCATTTTAAATCTCTTTTGCAAACTATTAGTATAAAGTGTTTACCTTAGTTATCATTTGAAAACTACTTTATACTTTAAGAATTTATTTATTTTTACATTAAAATTTAATGTAAATAAATTTTTAAATCTTTATATTTGAATTTAATCATTTAATTAAAGGGTTAATTAAAATTTTATTTTAAACTTTCCTTGCTTAATTTAAAGAATTTACAAATTCCGATTACCCTTTGTTTTCATATTTTACTTACAAATATCATTTGTTTATTCAGAAAATAAATTTTTACTGGTGTTCAAAAATTTGGTTGAAACTGGGTTTGCTGCTTTCACTTACTCACCCGAGGCTTGCTTCGGGTTTACCCCGAGAAAAATGCTCCTTTACTTCGGGTTTTATCCCAAAGTGACCCGTGTTTCACATTTTTTTTTTCTGTTTAAGGTATAAAACGACATGATAAAACGCTCAGGCAACTCGAGTTTCTCTTCGAGTTCCCACGCGATTTCCCCGCACCGTGCTTCGAGCTACCCCTCATCTTCCCCAACCCATCAAACTGATACGCAGCATAGCACGTATACGTGCACACCACCATGCCGACGCTTCGGTGAACGTCGCTCCCTCCCACAAGTCACTCATCGACCCTACATTGGATAGCAACGATCCATTCGACGCCAACGAGCCTAGAACGAAAAACAGGCTCCAGTTCAAACTCAAACCCATCCTCACCGCCAGGAATCAACCCCGCGCCGCCTCCTCTGGCCATCATAGGCCACGAAAACTCGACCCGAGCTCCGCCTATCTCCACTGCCTCGATCGCCCCTGGTGCGATCAGCTCTGGTGCAACATAGACGTTGCCGTGATCTAATTTGCCCACGCCATTCCAGTATGGGTTTAAACCCTAATCTTGATTCGTTCTCCCCATTCACACATTATAAAAATTCTTCAACAATTTTCCTGGATTCGTGGGTGTTCAAGCATGCTTCCATACGAATTTCAATATTTATAACTGATTCAATGGTTCGGAAATGAGAAAAATGCAGTTTTAGTTCATATACAAACCGCTCTTAAAACCCCAAGCTAAAAATCTTCGTTTTAGTTTTAAAAATCATGATTTGCAGTAAGAATATAGGCTAAGAACTTGAATTAGCTTTTTCATAATACTTGGGTTCATCACATCTTCCTTTGATTTTCTGTAAACAACTTTAGTGATAATATCTTACAGCCTTGGGTTTTAAACCTGTTTTTAATAACCCATATTTGAGTTCCATTATCTTGTTTGATTTTAAAACTGAAGCTTTACTATGATTTAGATGAAAACTACTAGAGTTTGAATGCAAATCTACCCTGTAACCCATAACAGAGAAGAACAATATACAGAGTAGCCTGTATATCTATATATATTTACCAACTATATTCAAAGATAAACATATACAATGCCATGAAACAAAGAATCATCTTTACAGTTAACTTAAAGCCTTAAAGTTGATGTTACTCACCTATTTGTTTTGAAACAGAAAGCACTTTGGTTTTGGAAGACTGCAGTTTAATTTTTCTGGTTTCTCTTCTCAGCAAATCTTTATCAATTTTTGAATAAAAGTGATGTTTTCTTTTTCTTTTCCAGGTTTGCTAAGTTTTTTTGTTTGAACGAATAAAACTAAATTGCACTGCATATATATGTAGATAGTTGTATACAAAAGAAAGGCACAGGGTTTTCTTTTTCTTTTTCTTAGTAAGGACTGCAACCAGAGATTTTTTTTTCACTGTTGTACTTTGTAGTATTTTGTATTTTCTTATATGGAGGCTGATGTGCTTCTTTTTCTTACTTGAGAAGATGGCATTTAATGCCCATGCTTCCTTCTTTGTTAACATACCTTTTTATTTTATGATGTAAGTACTATTTTGTTTTTGTTTTGAAGATATTTATCTACTTGCTTAAGCTTTATTTGATTTATATGTGTAATATTGGTTTTGGGTTACAAAATTTGTTTTCTTTTGCAAAGCTACACCATGCCGTGTTTCATGCTTTATATTTTCATAAGTGCTAAATCTTGTTTTTATTGATTTGTTTTATTCTTATATTGAGGCTTGCATATATACTTTTCTTTTGTTTCCTGTTGTACATGATTTAGTTGCGACTTATATGCATTTCCTATGTCATGAATACTTACAGCATTGTTATGTTTGTTTTATAGATTTTTAGAACCAAATGTTTATTTTGTTTAGCATACAACTCTTCATTCTATTGTTTTGGTAAGTACTATTTTGTCTTTGTATATTTTTTTTCTTTATAATTTTATTTTATAGTTTATATTATTTTTTTCTCTTCATAGACTTTTGTTATCTTGTTGCTTGTATTATTTTACTTTTGTTTTACTAAATGAAAGTGTTTGTTTTAATTAACTTTTTTCTCATTTGTTTGCCAATATTTGTTCTTGTGTTATTCCTATTCATAGTTTAAATTATCAACATTTTATTTGATTCTTGTATGTAATCTTATTACTACATGCTTTGTTTATTTTATTTTCCATTTGAAGTTTTACAATCAACATTTAATTTATCATTCATTTAAGAAAAATTTAAACTATCAATTTTCTTTTTATTTAATTATATACAACTGTGTAATATTAATATCAACCAATATCTTATTTCTTTTGAAATTCTCAAATTAAATTTAAAAGTTCAAATTATCAACCGAATTTTAATTTATCAAAATTCCGGGATGTTACACCTTGGGTTCGGACGCTCCTATAAGCGGGATAAACCGTGAGCCATAGATAATTAATATACAAACGTTAATTTGTCTAGTTAAACTATTTTTAGAATTACTTTTTCATTCGTTACTTCTTCATCTGGACTCCAATCGCAAAACCTCAAATATGAACATTGCTCATAATTTTTCCACAAATGCAATGTGCAAGTTTCGTAGTCAAATTCTATCACTTGCACAAATTCCACTTTTTGAGCCTAATTAATTGACTAGCTAACTAATTAAATAACTGGCACCAAATTATGGGTTGTTACATTCCTCCCCGAAAAGAATTTCATCCCCAAAATTTCACTGACGACTAAGTCATGATTTTGGCTACTAATTGTCCTCAACTACACAACCAAATAGTATACAACCAATTTTGCAACCAAACATGCACAATTGCACAGTGATTACTGTATCACTACACAGAAAATATGTATGCATAACGATTATAAATCGGATCCTCCTATATGAATGCATTTCTTTGAAACCATTTTTGAAAAATATGATGCAAACAACCTATATATATGCTGGCCTTTTTACATGTATGCAACTTTTGAAAAATATATTCAATCAAAACTCCCATACCCCTAAGAACAGATGTATGAAGCAACTAATTTTTTCATCCACTTTCTAGTCCAATAATCTAACGCATCAAAAAATCACTTTCTAAAGTTTACTCTTTTGATGGAAAAAGGAATTTAAGTGGAGAACTAACATTCTTAGCACACTATAATCTTCATATTCTCGTAATATAGTAGAAATTTCCTTGCTGCCTAAGATGTACTCCAAATTTTCAATATAGAAAACACATAAGGAAGCTTATTTTCAAGATTCAAAACGGACTTATGTCTAGAAATAGACTCACACACGTCATCGACAAGGTATGGAAATAGAAATTCCAAAGGTAAAACAACTTTTCCCTTGTTATTGCTTGCATTTATCGCATAGTCGATCATAATGCATCTCTAAATTCATAAATTGTAACACTATTTTGCTTATGTGCATCAAATGTGGCCTTCAGAATTGTAGATTTCATACAAAAACTTTTCCTACTTTTGAAATTCATATGTCAAAATAAGATCCCAAAATATTTAGATGCACATTTTGTCTTGAACTAAAATTTTGAACAAAAACTCTAAAAATAATTTAAGAGCCTAAAATGTAACAACTTGCATATTTATCGGTTGTATATTTAAATATTTTATTTAAATATAACGTCGTTTGTTGGATTATAGTCCGAAAAGTTACTTTCTGCAAACGGTCGAATTGGGTCTCAAGACCACTTCCATTGAGTTCAAAACGTCGTTTGCGATCTTTTTGAGTATAAGCTTTGATATGTTTGGAGTAAGTTGAATTTTGCTACTTTTTCTATTAGGTTTTGGGTTTGGGTTCAGCCCACTAGCTAACTAAATACCCTAACTCAGCCCTCTCCTCTTCATTCACTCATTTCCACTCCTCAAACTCAAGCTCCAACTGAAAATGGTGGAGGGGAAGAGGAAATAGAAATTGCAAGCCCTAGTTTCAACTTGCAACTTGAATTCTTGCTCCAAAATCAAAGAGAAGCCACTGGTAAGCCTCCTCTTCATCTCCTCTATCTCTTTCTCTCTTCAATCTCAGAAATTCCTAAACCTAAACTTAGGAAAATATGTATTTTATTCTTAGATTGAAGCTAGTAGAGTTGAAGTGGAGATTAGTTGGTCTTCTCCTTGCAAATTGAAATCCTTCTTCTTTGTTTTTGGATTAAAGGTGAGTTTTGAACTCACATCTACTTCTTTTGATATCATTGATGTTAGGTATGAATTCCTAACAATTATTTATATGTTCATTTGCTTTCGATTTGGTTTGCTTTAGTGAAATTGCCGAATTATGATTTTTGAAGCCAAATCTATGTAAAACCTTCTATGGTTGATGTTTATGTTGTTCGGAGTGTTTGGGTGTGTCGTTAAGGTTGGGTAGTCGTTTGACGTAAGCCCATAATCAACACGCATCCGATTGCTTACGATTTGCTGGCCATAGATGGCCTAGGTTCAGGAAATGCCTGACCATCATGTTTCAGACTTCTGAAACCCCAATTTCAGAAGTCTGAATATTGTTCTGGGGAAGTTTCTTGTCCCCAGATTCAGACGTCTGAATTTATATTCCAGACGTCTGAAAGTGCTTAATTTCGACCAGAAAGGAAATAGGCCAAAATATGCCTATTTCAGACGTCTAAAAATTTGGGTTCAGATATCTGAATTCTCTTTTGAAAAAGAAATTGAATTCCGAATTCAGACGTCTGAATCCCTTCTTTCAGACGTCTGAATATGCTGTTTTTGCCAAAATTGCCTTGTTCGTTTAGTTTTCCAAATTTGATAAATGCATATTGATTTCCGATTAGTTATTTATGCATATTTGACCTTGATAATTCCTTATGAATTCATTCACGGGTTTTATAAATGATTTCTTCAAATCGTATTAAAAGCTCGCTTCTCCAATTTATAAATTCTATTTAAAGCACACACAATTTCGCACTTCGAGCGAAGTGGAAGGGTGATTAAACGGTGGGCAAAACATGGACCATGAATCTGTGCGTTTACCTTTCCGATTAATTCCCGACCTATTCAATTGATCATTTTAACCTTCGGGTTTGGTTTACCGATGATATGAGGTGAACTTTGTACTGCTTTGAGTGTGAAATTAACTAACGGATAGTAAACCGTTTAGTGCGAACGGGTGGTTATGGGACTCACGTTACCACTTTTCAGATTCCTCTCTAGGAGTTTGTGACACATGTTGCCTTGGGATAGTGTCTTCGGACTGTCTCCTTCTGGCTTGTTGCCTTTAATATCGCTTTTGGAGTTGGTCCTTTGTCCCAGCTCGAGAGATATTTGGGGTTGTCAGTTACCTTTAGTATTGCTTTCGGAGTGGTTTTTCTTCACCACCGCTCGAGAGATATCGGAGTGGTTTCTTCACCACCGCTCGAAAGATATTGGAGTGGTTTCTTCACCACCGCTCATGAGATATTTGGGTTTGTTGCAATTATAATTTCCTGATGTTTCATTGATATGTATATTCCCTAGGTATCGCCATTCGGTGTTGGTCTTTCTGAGCCGCATGATGGATAGCGATTACCTTGTGGAACTTGTGTTACCTTCATTGGTATTTGTTATTTGCCTTTATGGCTTTTTTTGCGATATTCTTATCCTTTGTTTCTCTGAGTTGCCGATGATATGAGGCTTGTTATGATATGATTCATCTTTTGTTAGATGATTGCGTTATCTCTTTTAGAGATATTTGTTATACATTGTAACCTTGCAGGTTTATTGTTGTTCAGTTTATCTAACTGATTTGTTTAGCTAGACTGACCCGTGTATTCTATACTCGGGTCAGACCGAGATGTTTCAGGTTAGGTGCTTTTGGACTTAGCCTATTTTGCTTCCGCATGGACTATTCAGCTTGTTCCTTTTTGTTAAAGCTTTTTGTGTAGTCCTTTATTTGTAACTCTGATATATGTATTCTTTGACTCGTCTGTATATTGTGGTTTGCTATACCACTTGACATGTATTATTTTGTGTACTCTGTTATGTATCAATATATATGTATATGATGATCTACTGTTCTGTGATGTATATTACATTTGAGTTGTTATATTCTGTTCTGATAGATCCTTCAACCACCTATGGTTTTGTTTTAAGTATTCATTGGGTATGTCGACCTGCTTGGTATGTATATTGTCGATGTATTCAATAGATAGTTAGAGCAAGGCTATAGATGGTCGCTCCTAACCAGCCTTATTCTCCATGTTAGTTGACGGCATTACCCTGTAGTGTCCTTAGCTAGCGTGGGTATAGAGGTGGGGTGTCATAGCGTGGTATCAGAGCTGAGTTCAGGACAAAATATGATCAACACAGAATAGATGCACATATTACGGTACATCAAAGTGTATAAGTGATACAAATCTTTGAATCATCATGCCTTTCTTTTTCTTCTACTATCAAAGGTTGGATAGAATTTGGGGAATACGTCTAGGAATGAATTTTATTCTGTAGTATTCCATCTTGGATTATTTACCTTGTGAATAATCTTGTTCTTATCTTACTTTCAGCATATGGCTGGAAGAGGCAGGGGACGACGTTCGGATGCTGGGCGATCCAGTGGCTCACATCCAGATGGCGTTTGTATGTCTGCCGATCAGTTTTTGGAATTGTTTAGGAGCACTTAGCCTCCAGTTCCTCCTCGAGTTTCTCCGCCTCGCAAGTCTGCCTTTGCACGCCAGTGCAGTGATTTTGCTCATCTTGGAGGAAAGCCGTTTAAGGGCTCCGAGTCCGTTCTTGAAGTCCAAGCTTGGTTTCGCACGTGCGAGCGTATCTTATCTCATATGGATCTTTCTGACCATGATAGAGTTCTTGTGACTTCTAGCTTATTACAAGAGCGTGCTCTAGATTGGTATGAGCTTCTTGTAGCCGAGATTGATGAGTCTACTCTTTCTTGGACTCAGTTTCGGAAGCGATTTGAACTCAAGTTCGTTCCTGAATCTGAAAAAGTTTTATTGACCCGTCGCTTCCTTGAGTTGAAGCAAGGGAAATCTTCTATTTCTGAGTATGTTGTATCATTCGAGGCTTTATCTAAGTATGGTCTTGAATTCATTAACACTTCTTATAAGAAGAATTTGAAGTTTGTTTCTGGCCTTAAGAAATATCTTAAGAAGTCTTTGTTGCTCCAGCTTAAGCTTTCTTTTGAGGAGTTGGTAGATTCTGCACTTCATCTCGAGACCGTCGAGAAGGAGTGTGATAGTGGTGATGATGTTGAGGTTCGCAAGAACCCCAACAAAAAGCAGTCTCCATTGGATGAGCGGGAATTTTTCCCTTCCAAGAAGCCCGTTGAATCCGATTCTCGGTCTCAGCATGCTGGAACACCTTCCATTCAGAAGGGTTTCAATTGTGATTCTCCTGATCATATGATTCGAGCTTGTCCTAAGCCTCTCTTCTGCCGCTATTGTAAGAAGGAAGGCCATCGTAGTTCCACTTGTCCCATTGCTCCGAATAATTCTCCATCTGGCAAGTTAAATGTAACAAGTGCTTCTGGAGGTTCTTCTCGGGGATAAGGTATGTCTCCATCTATTTTGGTAGGTTTTTACTTTTCTTTGTGATTTGAATTTCACTTTGATGGCATCATTTTATTTCTTTAATCCCTCATGATGAGGAAAGTTTTGTTTCTCTCATTCTTGTAGTTTGAGAATTTTCTGGTATTTTTGGTCTTGTCTTAGGATTATCATCTATGCAATTCTTTGAGTGGTATTAAGGTCTTTTCAGTTCGACCTTGCCACCGGTTTTGATTTGGCTACGAGTTGCGGAAGTTTTACCGGATTTCGCACTCGTTGTGATTTGTATGGATGATTTATTATGTCATTCAGTTTGTTTAACTCATTTCATCCATTTTAGGAATCGAGTATTTTGTGAATATCTCGATGATTCCATTTTTGTATTTATTGGTTTTGGATGGAAATTAGCAATTTAAAAAATTTTGCAGATCTTTTTCATAAGATTTATTTATAAGTATAAATAGGATTTTTGTTCTTAAAACAAACAAAGAGAATTTTTTAAAGTTTTTATAAATATGTTTATCATATAGAAGATTGTTTTGTGATTGTATTGCCCATTAAGTGCTTTAAGAATTCTGTTCGATGCGGTTGATCAACGTTATCGATAGGAATCTCCTAAACGCTTTGATGAGACAATCAGACACAATGAATAGATTTGAAATAAGAAAAATTTTCTAGAAAAATAATTACATGAAAATAATTGCGGTTTTGAAAGTTTTAGCTTTCGGGAAAGTTGATTATTTAAAAGAACTCTTTTCCGATACTCTCATTCTTTCTATTCCTGAAAGGGGGATTGTGTTGCCAATGCATTTAGTTGTAAGCAACAAGTGATTGTTACTTTATCGATGTCCGAATGGAATGATCTTTTTACCAGGTTCATCGGACGTTTTGTTGTATTTCATTTTGTTGAGCTTTGGTTCATTTGACGTATTGTTGCACCACGTTGGTGTTCCGAATTATTTTGAGCTTAGGAATCCTTAGAATTCTCTGAGCAAACAAGTTAGGGCTTATCCTTTCGTGCACTTTATGGGGAACTTCTTATTCTGTTATTCTTATGTGTTAATATGTTTTTGGGTTGTTACTCTTTATTTTCTTCTTAAGAATTGCGAGGACGCAATTTCTTTAAGGAGGGGAGTCTGTAACAACCCGCATATTTATCGGTTGTATATTTAAATATTTTATTTAAATATAACGTCGTTTGTCGGATTATAGTCCAAAAAGTTACTTTCTGCAAACAGTGGAATTGGGTCTCATGACCACTTCCATTGAGTTCAAAACGTCGTTTGCGATCTTTTTGAGTATAAGCTTTGATATGTTTGGAGTAAGTTGAATTTTGCAACTTTTTCTATTGGGTTTTGGGTTTGGGTTCAGCCCACTAGCTAACTAAATACCCTAACTCAGCCCTCTCCTCTTCATTCACTCATTTCCACTCCTCAAACTCAAGCTCCAACTGAAAATGGTGGAGGGGAAGAGGAAATAGAAATTGCAAGCCCTAGTTTCAACTTGCAACTTGAATTCTTGCTCTAAAATCAAAGAGAAGCCATTGGTAAGCCTCCTCTTTCTCTCTTCAATCTCAGAAATTCCTAAACCTAAACTTAGGAAAATATGTGTTTTATTCTTAGATTGAAGCTAGTAGAGTCGAAGTGGAGATTAGTTGGTCTTCTCCTTGCAAATTGAACTCCTTCTTTTTTTTTTTTGGATTAAAGGTGAGTTTTGAACTCACATCTACTTCTATTGATATCATTGATGTTAGGTATGAATTCCTAACAATTTTCATATGTTCATTTGCTTTCGATTTGGTTTGCTTTGGTGAAATTTCCGAATTATGATTTTTGAAGCCAAATCTATGTAAAACCTTCTATGGTTGATGTTTATGTTGTTCGGAGTGTTGGGTGTGTCGTTAAGGTTGGGTAGTCGTTTGACATAAGCCCATAGTCAACACGCATCCGATTGCTTTCGATTTGTTGGCCATAGATGGCCTAGGTTTAGGAAATGCCTGACCATCATGTTTCAGACGTCTGAAACCCCAATTTCAGACGTCTGAATATTGTTCTGGGGAAGTTTCTTATCCCCAGATTCAGACGTCTGAATTTATATCCCAGACGTCTGAAAGTGCTTAATTTCGACCAGAAAGGAAATAGGCCAAAATGTGCCTATTTCAGACGTCTGAAAATTTGGGTTCAGACGTCTGAATCCTCTTTTGAAAAAGAAATTGAATTCCTGATTCAGACGTCTGAATCCCTTCTTTCAGACGTCTGAATATGCTGTTTTTGTCAAAATTGCCTTGTTCGTTTAGTTTTCCAAATTTGATAAATGCATATTGATTTCCGATTAGTTATTTATGCATATTTGACCTTGATAATTCCTTATGAATTCATTCACCGGTTTTATAAATGATTTCTTCAAATCGTATTAAAAGCTCGCTTCTCTAATTTATAAATTCTATTTAAAGCACACACAATTTCGCACTTCGAGCGAAGTGGAAGGGTGATTAAACGGTTAGGCAAAACACGGACCATGAATTTGTGCGTTTATCTTTCCGATTAATCCCCGAGCTATTCAATTGATCGTTTTAACCTTCGGGTTCGGTTTACCGATTATATGAGGTGAACTTTGTAATGCTTTGAGTGTGAAATTAACTAACGGATAGTAAACCGTTTAGTGCGAACGGGTGGTTATGGGACTCACGTTACCACTTTTCGGATTCCTTTCTGGGAGTTTGTGACACATGTTGCCTTTGGATAGTGTCTTCGGACTGTCTCCTTCTGGCTTGTTGCCTTTAATATCGCTTTTGGAGTTGGTCCTTTGCCCCGGCTCGAGAGATATTTGGTGTTGTCGGTTACCTTTAGTATTGCTTTCGAAGTGGTTTTTCTTCACCACCGCTCGAGAGATATCGGAATGGTTTCTTCACCACCGCTCGAGAGATATTGGAGTGGTTTCTTCACCACCGCTCATGAGATATTTGGGTTTGTTGCAATTATAATTTCCTAAAGTTTCATTGATATGTATATTCCCTAGGTATCACCCTTCGGTGTTTGTCTTTTTGAGCCGCATGATGGATAGCGATTACCTTGTGGAACTTGTGTTACCTTCATTGGTATTTGTTATTTGCCTTTATGGCTTGTTTTGGGATATTCTTATCCTTTGTTTCTCTGAGTTGCCGTTGATATGAGGCTTGTTACGATATGATTCATCTTTTGTTAGATGATTGCGTTATCTCTTTTAGAGATATTTGTTATACCTTGTAACCTTGCAGGTTTATTGTTGTTCAGTTTATCTAACTGATTTGTTTAGCAAGATTGACCCGTGTATTCTATACTCGGGTCAGACCGAGATGTTTCAGGTTAGGTGCTTTTGGACTTAGCCTATTTTGCTTCCGCATGGACTATTCAACTTTTTCCTTTTTGTTAAAGCTTTTTGTGTAGTCCTTTATTTGTAACTCTGGTATATGTATTCTTTTGACTCGTCTGTATATTGTGGTTTGCTATACCACTTGACATGTATTATTTTGTGTACTCTGTTATGTATCAATATATGTGTATGTGATGATCTACTGTTCTGTGATGTATATTACATTTGAGTTGTTATATTCCGTTCTGATAGATCCTTCAACCACCTATGGTTTTGTTTTAAGTATTCATTGGGTATGTCGACCTGCTTGGTATGTATATTGTCGATGTATTCAATAGATAGTTAGAGCAAGGCTATAGATGGTCGCTCCTAACCAGCCTTATTCTCCGTGTTAGTTGACGGCATTACCCTGTAGTGTCCTTAGCTAGCGTGGGTATAGAGGTGGGGCGTCACATAAAACAACTAAAGCCTAAATTTTTTTTTGAAAAGAGAACTTTTCAAATCAAGGAGAACTTTTCAAAATATATTCCTTCTCAATAATTTTGACAAACTAAGCCATAATTTCAACATAATCTAAAGTCGGTTATGTGCTAAACGCATAAGCCAAATTCTAAAATCTACAGCTAACCTTTACCTATAATATTTGACATCTTTACTACTACTAATAAGAATTCTTTCCATATGCACTCAACCGCGTCTTTTTGAAATACCTAAATTACCCTTTCGCTTCATTTTTATTTACTTCCCCATTTTATTCATGTTCACTTCTTCTGCGTCTCCTTTTATTCTCCCTTTCTTCCCCAACCCTAATTGCCATGGCGATTCAACACAATCAGAGGTCTTATACCCAAATGCACCACCATCATCTCCATAATACCTACTCATAGCCAAATCGATCGACACATGATTACAATCAGATCGATGCCTCTCATCTAAAATCAATTGAAGCGCTGCTGAATCCCTAAACGATTGTCACCTCTTATTACCGAATTAATCGATGTAGTTGTCGTCTGCAAACCGAATGGTGCTGCTTACGAAAGCTGTTGCCATCAATCGAATGCCGTTGTCACCAACGTATACCACATTGTCTTTAGGTATGATGGATTTATCCCTGATTAACATATCACTTTTACTTTTATGATACATTATAGTTTTTTTATATAGCGAGCTTTCTCTAAGTTAATGGTTTTCATCTGGACTTAGACCTTCTTTACTTTTACTTTTACCACACCGTCTTCGAGTTCATATAATAAGTGCTATAGTTTAAATTTTTTTCTTTAATTGGGTATAGTGTTGCTGTAGCAGGACCTTTAAAATTCATTTTTCCAAACATTGTTGCACTGCAATCCTAACGTTTTGTCATATACATGCCAGACTAGCCTAAAGAAGGCTTAATTGTTATGTATGAAACTATGTTGCAGCATGTTGTTTGAGTGGATTAACAACACATGTAATCCAAATACACATTAAAGCACCATGATGTGGCTTCGAATAAGGTAAACTGATGGAAATTAACTGCAAGATTGTATATTTCTACTATAATTGTCACTCAAAGTGCAAAATGAAGCCATACAAGTTGCAATATAATTACAAATACGTTATGTTTTTTTGATAAACATGGCAGACATGATTTACATGATGAGTGTAATTGAATTAAGTACTCTTAAATTAATTTTGCACGTATTTCATTTATTATCTGTAAATGATAATTGTACCACTAACAGTTAAAAATCAATGCATTAGACTTATATATAATAAGAAAAATCATGTATGTGTAACCTTTCCTCTAATATCTGTTCCATCTTATAAAGCTAAGCATGTTTAAGCTCCTATATGTTTTCATTTATTTATGATGACTAATTTTCCTTCATTTGTTAACTTTATTGTCAATCTAACATGAGTCTGTTCATTATGGTAACCATAAGAAACTAAACATGACTTGGTTCTTTGGCTTGCAGATATATGCCCCTGAAAGTATTTTCTCAACAACGAACTATTAGAGCGTACTTTGCAGTTATCATCTGTTTGGAGATCAAGTTTCATTTGATCGAGGAGAAAAATAAGGCGGCCACTTTTCCATAAAATATTACATTTTTAAGCGCTATGACTATTTTTACACTTATTGAAATTTCATAGCTAGGTTATTTAGTAAATATGGAATTTGGTATATAACATATTTAACATAGGATTTATTACACAATGAATTTTATGCATACACGTTGTTGTTTCACTTATAGTAAAGGGATAAGCAACTTTGTTCAATTCTCTTTCTAAAATCATGATATCATACGTGCCTTTTACAAGAGAAAACTAACAGTTACAACCCAAACAACCTAAAAGAAATGAACAAATGTTGGAAAGAAAAGACAAAAACACCATAAATGCTAAAATAATACCTATTGAACATGAGATGCCTTGCTCCATGACAGGAGCTCCATCTGATGCTGCGGCTCTTGAATAGTAGTAGCATGGCAGCTACACACCTAAGCGTGTGCCACTAGCACTACTTATGTTGCTAACGACTTTGGAATTTCCGTCTTCCTAAGGAAGGATGAAATGATGGAAAAAGGAACCTACTACTAAATTGCCTCTCCATGGAAGTTCATCTGTATTACCTAAAGATGAGAGCGGATAGATGAAAGCATGGAAAGTGACTCCATGGAGCGCTAATCCTTGATTAACAAATAAAATTATAAGGGTGCGAGTCCAATTGACGACGATGCCGCTAATACTAGCATAGGTAGTCTTCTGCAGCAAGGGATAAATCCAGTCATAACTTCCCATGTTTGTGATGACATTGTGCCGAATGATGCACATAGTTAGATGGCAGTCAGACATAGATTATCCACCGACATCCGAGGAAAAGATTTGTTGCAAAACCCTTAAGTCGATCATTTCGAAATCATCCTAGTCCACATCCGTCGCAGAGGCCTCCAAATCTCAGTGAGATAATCATTAATCAGTTCAATCATGTCAGCCTTCACCTTTGAATGAATCAAACTATTACCTCCCTCGAAAAGGCAGATGCAGAATAGCAAAAATTTCCACTTAAAAGTCTCGAAGCAAAAGAACGGTGCAAATCCTACTGCGATGAATAGCTCTTCCAACCCAAAAGCGACGAAACTTCTGCTCATTTCTGTCTAAACCAAGTGGCCTCTTGAGGGTTGAGACTACAATGGTGTAAGGAAAAAAGGGCAGTGCAGTTAACCCAATAAATGGATCAACACCCTGCGTTGAGTGTGAAAGCACCAGCTCTTTGATCAAACAAATAACATAGAAACAAGTGACAGTAACTTGCAGACAAGGGATATTTATAGTGGTTCGAGTGTTAACGAAACCTATATCCACTTTATAACTCTTATTGTTGACTGACTATAATTACAAATAGAATCTGATTGCAAAGAAACTGAATCTTGTAAGTTAGATTATGTTATCCGGGATTTTAACCCAATATAATCCAGTAGAATCCAGGAGAAGTCGGAATAGCTTGATCGAGTTAGAGTAGCTCAAAAGTTAACTGGAAGGATTTCAACAAAGAGCCAAAGGAAGTCAGAAGAAAAGACCGAAGAATACTCTGTAGACATGGATCGCTAGTGATCCATGGCCTATGGATCGCCAGCGACCCATGGCATTAACTCGGGAGTACACGAACAACATCAACGTAAGCCGATGAAGGCAATGCAAAGAAAAAAATGCAAAAATACGCTAAGTGTATGGATCGCCAGCGATCCATCCAAAGCCATGAAATTCTTGCTACTTGTCATAGTAAGGCAATGAAAAAGGATCTAAGTAATTAAATCACACGTGAGCTAAACCTACGGATCGCTAGCAATCCATCGAACATGGATCGCTGGCGATCCATGCTTTTGGCTCACGTCGCGAGCTAAACTCTACCAGATCGTCCTATGTCCATCAGAAAGCAACTGACGAACGGGCCTGGACTAAAAGCTCTCCAATCTCTATAAATACCATCCTACTTGCAATATAAATAGGATCTTCAATGGACTAGTTGCTGAAGCACTGCTGGAAATTTTCTTCACTCTTCATCTCCCTTACAACAGTCTCCAAAACGATTCACTTTAGTTCTCTAGTGGATTCCAACTCTAGGGATTCAATCTAGTTAAGGATGATGAAAATCCATGTAATCAAACGCTACTTACAATAGCAATCAGTCATAATAAAACTATAAAGTGGACGTAGACTTCTACAACACCCTCTACTTGGAGGCTAAAAATAACGGCTATGGATGCTGTTGTCATTCGTAGTTATTAGTCTTCATCGACCAAATATAGCGGTGCTGGAAACATGGATACATATATCACAAGAATATGGAACAAAATTTAACAATTAGAAACATATTTCCAAACAAATTAAAGTTTAGGCGTCCTATATTTTTGTTTGCGCCAAGAGTGACATATGAAGATGCCCCTTTGGTTGATCAGAGTATATAGTAAAGCCAATAAACCTGCCTTTACAAAAAAAAAAACATAGCAGAAAAGATAACTCTAAATAACTATCAGCTTCCTGCATGTCTCCGGAAGCATTATTCGTCAAAGAAGAAAACCTAAAAACCTTAAATCTCAAACTACTCAAAATCAATAGAGTACCTGATAGTTTAAGGGGAAAACAAAAACTTCGAGTCAGACATAAAGCCTAGTATGAATAGATATCTAGTGAGACCACGCTGCTTAGTGGAATGTGATTTCCCCTCACTAGTGTCCTAAAACCTTTATAAAACCATATTCTGTGCCCCTGCATCCACAATGGTTAAAACACACATTTTCAAAATATTATAGTGATATGCGTACTTAAAACAGTTAGGATTTCCCATCCACGGTTTAATCTGACACCCTGTCATTATCATAGTTTTAGGGTCACTATTAACCTATTAGTTTTCATGGGTTTACTAATAACCTTTATATAATTAATGGACACCCTGTCCTATTCTTAGTTTTCATGGGATCACTAAGAACCTATAAGCACCTACCAGTTAACTTAATTAGTTCATGGTTCCTCTAAAACTGATGGTTATTCCAATAACTAATCACCTTATCCTACTTTTCGTGGGTTGACTATGACTATGGATTTACCCAGTAACTCACTTCACATCCTAGTTTTCGTGGATTGACTAGGAACCTATTGATACTTCCATTAGCCACTTTATTATCCTAGTTTTCATGGGTTTACTAGAAACCTATTGACTGATGTTAATCTTTAATATGGATATAATTTTCATGGGTTCACTACAAACCAATTAGCCCCTGCTAACTGTCCTTAATAGATATTTTTCATGGGTTTACTATGAACCTGTTGGTTTCCTCCAATAATTACTTAATCATAGTTTATATGGATTTACTATGAACCTCCCTCCTGGACAAATTAAAATTTAGACATCCTATATTTTAGTTTGCTTGAGTCTTTGGACGCAATTCTACTTATTTGGGAGTTTAATCAATTTATATTCACTACTAGGTTGACCCAGCTGGTTCTTCTACCCTTTAAATCTCCAAAATATAGTTATGGGTTATCATGTGAATATATTCATATTTGAAGAAGTAAACATAACAATTAACAGTACTACTCCTGTGGGGTTTAGGTCCTTGAAATACATTTCATATAAAACATAGTTAATTATTTCAACTTATATTTTATCAAGGCAATACTTCTTTAAAATTACATACTTCAAGTCATTACAAAACACCTTTATTTATACAATGGGTTTTTCCTTCAAAAATTTAAGTTTGGGTTTTAAAACCTTTCGACAGCGTCAAAAACTTTTCTTTCGACCCCTCCGAAAGCTATGCTTTTGACCCTTTCGAAAGCGTAAAACTTATGTTTTAAGATAATTGGCTCCAACCTTTATAATACTTTAAAACGCTTCTTTCGAAACCTTTCGACTATGATAAAGTATTATTATATAAGAATAGAAGCATATCTTTGAAACTACTTGAAAGTACCCTTTCAAAACCAATGAAGGTTACCCTTCGAAACCATTGAGAGTGCATGCTTTCAAAAGCATTGGGTTCATACATAAACATTACTTTGGCTTAAAGTGAACCTATGTGAAAGCATCTCTTTCGAAACCACTCTTTATTTTATGAAATATTGGGGAAGTTTGATGGTGTCGAAACTATCCTTTCGAAAGCATTGAGACATCTGGGAAAATAGTTGAAGGTTGGCTTCGAAACCACTTTTGAAACCATTGCCTTCAACCCCTTCGAAAGCTTAGCTTTCGACCATTTCGAAAACTTTTCTTTCGACCCCTTCAAAAGCTTTAGGAAGTTGCTTGTATTTATAAAAACAATTGAACCTTTCGACAGCATCGATCTCTTCAATGCTATTAGAAGGCTTCTTTCGGAAGCTACTTCTTTAAAAATAAAGGTAGCAACTCTCTTTCGAAACCATAGCTTTTGACTGTGTCTAAAGATCTTTAAAAATAGGCAAATGAGTTTCTTTTTAAACCAAAACAAACTAAGGAAACAACTCCTTCGAAAGCATCCTTTAAACACCCAACCTTCCGCCTTGGTTCAATTCACTACATAACACATGAATGATATCATGTGGATTACTTTCGACCTAAAAGTTTCAATGGAGTTGGAAGCTCTTGGTCAAAAGGTCTTAGTCGAAATGTCCTTCCAAAGAAGGCGGAACCCCTTTTTCTGAGCAAAAAGATGTTTTTTGACCAAATAAAGTAAACTTTTTGTAACAAACTTGCCTACTTGCAAACATTTGAATGGCTTTCACAACTTTTAAATAATTAGGATAATATTTGCCACATTTGCTTAGATCTAAAATCAAGATAACTTTTAACAAATAAGCCCTTCCTATTATCAAAACAATTAAATCATTTTGGTCCTCCTTTCAAAATAATTAAATTTCCATACTAAATCACTTGGTAAAATCCTCAAAAATTCCAGAAATTCATTTTAATCATGTTATCTAACATATCAAAATTTCAAACCCAAGTTCTTAATATATTTTTCAAAATAAATTTATAAACCCAAATAATCATATTTTCCTTTGAAAATTCATAACTAATTCTCCACGGCTTGAAAAATTATAAAAATTGAAACCCAACTCCAAAATTATGTTTTTTATAACATGTGATTTTCTTATGGCATTTAAAAATAATTAAATCTCAGTTTTACCCTAAAACCATGTATATCTCCTTTAAACAACCTTGTTTAAACCATATAATCATAAATAGCGCATATCATCATTCAATATATCATAAAAATAGATTTACTCTTAAATCTGAAACCATATGAGTATAAAACCAAAATAGAGAGGTAGAAATTGTTGTTCACCTTAGATTGGATAAGGAAATTGAAGATTAATGGAGGTTAATTTCTTCTAGCTTGATCCTAAGCTTTACTTTGATTTTTCTCTTCTCTTCTTTCTTCCTAATGGCTGGCCTCGCTTTCTTCTTATTGTTATAATTTAGTTTTAAATAAAGTGAACGTGTATGACAAGAGAAAATTGTATAAGGGTGGAAAATATGGGTGACTATTTACCCTAATGCCCTTAAGTTCAATTACTTAACCATTTACAAGTTCATTTGATTTCAATAAGCACGACCGCTTAGTTTATTAATCAACCTTAATTTCCTTATCCACATTATTCTATTTAGTTTATTGTAACTATATCTCTTGAATAATGTCAATAAAAATTAGGAGTGTTACAGGCTCCCCTCCTTAAAGAATTTCGTACTCGAAATTCAGTAAGGACTAACTAGCAAACATAGTAATCATATGTAACATCTCTTAACAACCATACTAGCTTACCCGACTAGTAACCAATGTATATAGATCTAATATAGATATACCATCAAAGCAGATCAGAATAAGCCTCTCGATTCCTATCCTCTGTCTCCCTAGTACAGTTGTTCTTGTTATTACTCTATTGAACTTTCACCAACTTGACTGTCTTGTCCTCAATATTTTCTCGTCTCCTGCTACCACTCGAACTGGTTGTCTAACAAAAGTCAAACTAGGATCTACTACCAAATCCTCCAACTTTGTCTGGGGAATAGTAGCCCCTGGATCATGCACGAACTTGTGAAGATGAGACACATAGAATACACTATGGACACTTGCCAAACTTCTCGGCACCTCTACTCTGTACGTGCGCTTTCCAATCCTTTCTATAATCTGGAATGGACCAACATACCTCAAGGCCAACTTTCTCGACTTTTCAAATTGTACCACACCCTTCATTGGTGATAATTTAATGAAAACCCTGTCTCCCACTGAGAAATCTAGGTCTTTACACTTCTTTTCTGTGTAACTCTTCTGCTTGGATTGAGATTTCTTCATCCGTCCTCAATTAAATCAATCATTTCCGATGCATCTCTAACTAAATTCGAACCTAAGACCAATCTATCTCCCGTCTCCAACCAACATGATGGCGATTTGCATGGCCTTCCATAAAAGCTTCAAATGACACCATTCCTATGCTAGTCTGATAACTATTATTATACGAAAACCGAATCAAATGTAGGTAGTCCTATCAAGATCCACTAAAGTCTAATACAAAAGCTCTTAATAAATCCTCAAGTACCTTGTTGGGTCTCTCTGTCTGCCAATCCAATAGTGGGTGATAAGTTGTACTCATCTTGAGCTTGGTACCTAATACCTCTTGTAGACTCCGTCAAAATTCTCTAGTGAATAATGCATCCTTGTCTCTAACTATGCTACTAGGAATCCCTGTTGATATGCGAAGATTTTGATCAATGACAATGTGCTTTTACAAACAAGGAAGAAATATATGCAAATGCTAAAGGAAGATAGATGAAGACCAAACAAGCTTAAAGTATGTTTTTACATGTGTCTTAGTCTAGATGTATTGTTAAAATCTATCCTCAAGAAGCTTGCACGAGCACTAGAAAAATTTGTTAAACTTCATTTTTTTATTTAGTTTTAACTATGCAGGTTTTATAAGTTCAGTCGACTGAACAGGAACAGTCAGTCGACTGAAACTGGAACAAATTTGTATACATGCACTGTTTCAGTCGACTGAATTGTTCCTGCACAGTCGACTGAATTTGGTCCCGAAAATTTTACTTCATATTTTTCAGTTGACTGAATTCCCTGCTCAGTCGACTGAATTTGAACCTGCGAATTTTCTCTGAAAAGACACCTTCTTCCTCCCAAGAGTTGCAACCATTCATCAATGGAAATGGAAGCATCTCTTGTTTGCAACCTTTGACAACATATGCACCTCTTCTACAAGTATATATACATGATTCTAACATCATTTAATTCACCGAATTCTCTTGCTTTAATCTTACTATTCTCTTGTTCATATTCTCTAGATATTCTTAAAGAAATCACTAATCTATTGCTTGAATCACTGTTTTTGTTATAACATTCTTTTGATTCATAGCAATTCACATTTCCTAAATCTTCACAAACACATTGCATACCCTCGAGGATAAGATTATAGGAATATTGTACTACATTAGACTCATTAGTGTTGACAAGAACACAACAAGTCGAATATTGTATTTTAGTAATTGAGTTGAAGTCCTCTTCGGTAGTTGAGGCAAGAAATCCCGTTCGGTTGTTCGGGTAAGTTGTAAACCTATTCCTCCGGGTGAAGTGAGGGTGTTAGTTAGTGAAATTCCTAAGTGAAGCTTAGGGACTGGACGTAGGACGAGAGGTCCGAACCAGTATAAAATCCTGGTGTCTCTTTGCATTTACCTACTTTATATACCTAGACTATTTCATTATTCCATATTACACGATCCTACCACATAGCCTCTTTCAATCCCATGAAGTCTAAATATGTTCTTCATGAACAACTTCGCTAAAAAAGGTGTCGTTCTGGTCAAATTTATTGGAATGAAATGAGCACTCTTGGTCAACATATCCACAATAACCCATATACTCTCATTTCCTCTCCTTGACCTTGGCAACCCAACTATAAAATCCGTGGACATTGAATCCCATTTCCAAACTGGAATATCTAGAGGCTGAAATAACCTACTAGGCTTTTGATGTTGAGCTTTACTTGTTGAAAGTATACACACTAACCGACAAGCCAACATCCTTCTTCATGCCTTCCCAACAGAAGCTCCTCTTCATATCTTGATAATTCATGGTCCCTCCAGGGTGAGTAGTAAACTTGGATCGATGACATTCCTTAAGAACTTCTCTTCTCGAGCTCTCCACATCAGGAACACATAACTATTCTTTCTTTCTCAACCATCCTCTGTGGTCAAGACAAAAATATTTTAAATCATCGATCTCGGTTCCAACCTCAAGCCTTCTAATCCTCCCAGCTAATAATGGATCCTCCTTCTGTTTAGAAGCAATTCCCTCAATCAACACAGGTTGAACTCCAAAAAGGACAATATCGCACTACTCTGACTAGAACTAGCAATCGATCTTAACTACGCACCACAACCGGCCAAAGCTTCCGGATCGATACACTCCACCAACATAGCCAATACCACTAATTTTTATTAACATTATTCAGGAGATTTAATTAGAATAAATTAAATAAAATAGTGCAGATAAGGAGATTGAGGTTGATTAATAAACTAAGTGGCTATGCTTATTTAAATCAAATGAACTTATAAATGGATAAGTAATTGAACATAAGGACATTAGGGTAAATAGCCGCCCATATTTCCCAGCCTTATACTATTCCCCATAGTCGTACACATTCAGTTTTCGTCAAACAGAAATTATAAGTGTAAGAAGAAAGCAAGGCTCACCATTAGGAAGAAAGATGAGAAAGTCAATCTAAAGCTTAGGATTCCATATAGGTGAAATAAATCTCAACCAATCATCAATTTCCTTATCCAATCTAAGGTGAGTAATAAATCCTAAATCTATATTTTGGTTTTATAATCATGTGTTATGGATTTAAGAGTAAATCTATTTTTATGATACATTGAATGATGATATGCTTGATTTATGATTTATATGGTTTAAACAAAGTTGTTTAAAGAAGATATACATGGTTTTAGGGTAAAATCGAGAATAAATGATTTTTAAATGCCATAGGAAAATTATTTATTAAAGAAAACATAGTTTTGGAGTTGGGTTCCAATTTTTATAATTTTCCAAGTCGTGGCGAACTAGTTATGAATTTTCAAAAGAAGATATGGTTATTTGGGTTTATAAATTTATTTTCGAAAATGTATTAAGAATTTGGGTTTGAAATTTTGACATGATAGATAAAATGATTAAAGAAAATTTTTGAAATTTGTGGGGACTTTTACTAAGTGATTTAGTATGAAAATTATATTATTTCGAAAGGAGGACCTAAATGATTTAACTGTTTTGACAATAGAAAGGGCTTAGTTGTTAAAAGTTATCTTGATTTTAGATCTGAGAAAATGCGGCAAATATTGTCCAAATTATTTAAAAGTTCGTGGAAGCGAATCAAATGTTTACAAGTAGGCAAGTTTGTCACAAAATGTTTAATTCATTTGGCAAAAACAGCATTTGCTCAGAAAAAGGGGGTTCCGCCTTCTTTGGAAGGACCTTTCGACTAAGACCTTCCCATCAAGACCTTCTAGCTTCATTGAAACCAACAAGGTCGAAAGCAACGCATATGATATCATTCAGGTGGTATGTAGTGAATTGAACCAAGGAGGAAGGTAGGATGTCTAAAGGATGCTTTTGAAGGAGATGGTTCCTTAGCTTGTTTTGGTTTGAAAAGCGAACCACTTGCCTAGTTTTAAAGGGCTTTCGACACAGTTGAAAGTTATGCTTTCGATACAGTTGGAAGCTATGGTTTCGAATGGATAATTTTAAAGAGCTTTCGACACAGTCGAAAGCTATGGTTTCGAAAGGATAGTTTTAAAGAGCTTTTGACAAAGTCGAAAGCTATGGTTTCAAAATAGAGCTGCCATCTTTGTTTTTTTAAAGAAGTAGCTTCCGAAAGAGACCTAATGGCATCGAAGGCATTAATATTGTCGAAAGGTTCGATTTTTTATATAAATACAAGCCGCTTCCCAAAGATTTCAAAGGGGTCAAAAGAAAAGTTTTCGAAGAAGTCAAAGGCAATGGTTTTGAAAGGGGTTTTGAAGCCAACCTTCAATTTTTTTAGATGTTTCAATACTTTTGAAAGGATGGTTTTGAGACCATCAAACTTCCCCAATACTTCATAAATAAAGAGTATTTTTGAAAGAGATTCTTTCACCTATTTTCACTTTGACCCAAAGTAATGTTTTAAGAATAAGCCTACTTCTTTAAAATGTATGAACTTCCAATGGTTTCGAAGGGTAACTTTCATTGGTTTCGAAAGGTTCAAGTGATTTCGAAGCTATGCTTCTGCTCTTATTTAATAATACGTTAACATGGTCGAAAGGTTTCAAAAGAAATGTTTTAAAGTATTAAAAAGGCTGGAGCCTATTATTTTAAAATATAAGTTTTATGCTTTCGAAGGTGTCGAAAGCAAAGGATTAGGCAACGTCGAAAGTTTTAAAACCCAAACTCAAATTTTTGAAGGAAAAACCCATGACATTAATAAAGGAGTTTTGTAATGACTTTAAGTATGTAATTTTAAAGAAGTATTGCCTTGATAAAATATAAGTTAAAGGAGTTAACTATGTTTTATATGAAATGCATTTCAAGGGCCTTAAACCCATATGAGTGTTATTGTTAATGGTTATGTTTACTTCTTCAAATATTAATATACTCACATGATAACCCATAAGTGTATTTTGGGGATTAAAGGAGTGGAAGAACTAGTTGGGTTAACCTAGTAGTGAATATAAAATTGAACAGACTCCCGAATGAGTAGAATTGCATCTAGGAGGTTTGGAAGACCAGAATATAGGATGCTAAAATATAAAGGAAACATATTGGCAGGGGCCAATAGATTCACAGTAAGTCCATGAAAACTGTATAATATTGGCATGGGCAACAGGTTCACAGTTAGCCCATGAAAACTATGTGTAAAGGAAGATGTCAAATAGACAGGTTTATAGTAAGCCCAGGAAAACTATGATTGGATACTAGCAGAGCCAGTAGGCTTGTAGTTAGCCCATGAAAACTATATCCGGATGTAATATTGATAGATGTCAATAGGTTCCTAGTTAACCCATGAAAACTAGGGCAAGATGAAAGGATATTGGGGTTACTAATAGGTTCCTAGTCAATGGATGAAAACTAGGATAAGGGTAAGATATCAGAGTTACCAATAGGTTTATTGTGAGCCCATGGAAACTATGAAACCGGACAGTGAGTCCGTAAGTTAAAAATAGTTTAATAGTTAATGCATGAAAACTATGAAACTGGATAGGGAATCCATAATCATTAAATATGTTATTGGTCAGCCTATAAAAACAAATAGGTTAATAGTAATCCTAAAAGCTATAATTGAAACAGATAGTCTACAATGAGTTGGGATGGATAATCCAAAATTGATTCATTTGTTTTGCATATCATCATATTATACTATTTTGAATTGTTTTAACCATTGTGGATGCAGGAGCACGGTATTTTGTTTTATAAAGGTTTTAGGATACTAGTGAAGGGAAATCTCGTTCTGCTAAGTGGCGTGGCCTCACTAGATATCGAAGAGGATTGAATTATTAGATTATTATTCATACCAGGATTTATGTCTGACTCAAAGTTTTTGTTTTTCCCTTAAACCCGATACTCAATTGATTTTGGGTAGCTTGAGATTTAAGATTTTCAGGTTTTCTTCTTTGACAATAAAGCTTCCGGAGGCGTGCAAGAAGAAGATAGTTATATAGATTTATCTTTTCCGCTATGTGTTTTGTTTGTAAAGGAAGAATTATTGGCCTTATTGTATACTCCGATCAACCAAAGGGGTATCTTCATATGTCGCTCTTGTCGTATTTGTAATAATGATATTTTATGGAACGTGGTTAATGTTATTGGGATTATGCAATGAAAATCAAATGTTATTGGAATATGGAAATATGTTTTTGAATTGTTAATCTTTTTGCATATTCTTATGATCTGTGTATCAATGTATCTAGCACCACCATATTTGGTCATAGAAGCTTAATAACTATTGATGACTGAAGCATCCGTAGTCGTTAGTTTTGGGCTTCCAAGTAGGGGGATGTATCAGAGCATAGGTTTATGAAACTTTAAAAGAAAATTTAAACCTAAAATATTTTTGAAACATAATCCAATGAATTTAAAAATATGATCGGGGTTTGGGTTAACGTTACAGTAACGTACTTTTCTTTGATATATAGGTATATATCTAAGTACATATTCCCCTCTTTCTTAGACCGTTCTTATGTATCTTACTAAGGATCGTATGCAGATATACGAGAAAGAGGATATGGAGTTAGGAAACGGAAGAGGAAATCTAGATGGAGGAAGCACCGCTACCAATGAAAATGCTCGACCTAATACCTTGAGGAATCAAGGTTGACAGGCTAATACTAATCAAAATGTTGAGGCCAATGTAGGTGTTGGACATCCACCAGTAGATGCAAAGATGGTGTATCAGTTGTCGTCTATGCTTTTGTAAGCAGGAGCTGCTGGTAATATTGATGGAGTCAATCCTGTAGTTCTAGTTGGATATAACTATGCTAGGCTGAGTAGAGACTGTACCAGTCTAGGTGGAAAGCCGTTTGCTGTAACAGAGGATGCTGTTGAAGTTGAGAATTGGCATTTTACTAATCTAGGCTTGGATGATGGAAAGAAGAGAAGGCTAGTCTCAAGATAGTTGCAAGGGTTAGCGCTTCATTGGTGGAAAGGTGTGACAGCCGGAGTTCTTGAGGAAGATCTGACATGAGCTAATTCCAAAAGAAGGTTTGAGTAGAGATTCTTGTCTAAGGTGCCAAGTCGACATTGATGAGGAAGTTTATGGATCTTGCCGAAGGAGAGATGTTAGTGGTTGAGTACACTGCTAAGTTTTATTAGCTATCTCGATATGGTTATGCTTTGGTCGACACTGATGTCAGAAGGAATGTGTGATTCATTTGAGGATTGAGGCCAGAGCTAGGCGGAATAGCCCTGACTCATATTAGAGAACCTAATCATGTAGTGGTGGAGATGGTCATCCTCATGAAGAGATGCTGGCTATTTTAGCTAAGGATAAGCCAGTTGAGCCCCAGGGTCCTTAGGGAAAGAAAAGGAAATTCTTCAAGAAGAAAGGAGCCCAGAAAGGGGAGGCTACCAAGAAGGAAAAGGCCAATTTAATGTATTATAAGTGCGATAAAAAGGGCCATTATGTCCATGAGTGCAAAAATGGTAAAGGAAAGAAGCCTGTAGAGAAGAAGAATGTGAAATGCTTCAACTTTGACCAAGTTAGGCATTATTACCATTGCCCAGAGCCAGTCCGGGCAAAGAAAGGGATGGTGTTTGCTACTTCTTCTAGACCTACTATCATAGAAAAGGGGAAGAATATGATGGAAGGTACGCTTTTGATTTAGAGTATACCAGTTAGGGTATTTTTTGATACCGGTGCATCACACTCATTTATATCATAATATTTGAAAGATAGGTTATGTATAGAACCCACATACCTTGTTACTTTCTTAAGGGTTGCAAATCCAATAGGAGGGCATGCAACTCTTGGGATGAGATATGACCAGTTAGAACTTGATTTATTAGGTCATAAGTTTGCATGCAGTTTGTATGTTTATGATTTCATAGATTTCGTGACCATTTTAGGTATGGATTGGTTGGGTAAGTATGAAGCTAGGATATTTTGCCAGGGTCGGGAAATATCGTTGAAACACCCAGATGGTCATAATCGAATCACTTTCTCAGTGGAGAATTCCAGTAAGAGTGTTTGTGCCTTGTTGAGTACCATGGTGGTTGGACAAGTGCTTAGTCAATTTTGTGTAACAAGGGAATTTGCAGATTATTTGAGCCATTCATAGGACTAACATCGAAATGAGCTATTGAGTTTCAAATAGACATTTTACTGGGGGCTAAACCTGTCAATAGACCACCTAATAAGATGACACCGATAGAGATGAAGGAACTGAAGGTGTAGCTAGTGGATCTTAAGGGATAGAATTTTATCCGACCAAGTAGTTCGCTTTGGGGAGCGGCCATTATGTTCATGAAGAAACTAGATGGGTCGTTAAAGATATGCATCAACTATCGAAGTTAAACAAAAGGACAAGCACGAATAGGTACCGAGGGTAGATGATCTGTTCGATCAGTTGAGTAGAGCTATAGTATTTTCCCAATTGGATTTGGAGACAGGGTTCCATCAGTTGAGAATGGCAGAGGATAGCATTCCTCTGACTACATTTCATACTAGATATGATTCGTACGAGTGGTTGGTGATGCCACTTGTATAGACAAATGCACTTGCTTTCTTCGTTAATTTGATGAACCGGGTTTTTCGAGAACACTTGGATAGGCTCATGTTGGTATTTATAGACGACATTTTGGTATACTATAAGGATGAGAGAGAGCATGAGAATCATCTTAGAGTTGTGCTAGAGATGATGAGGCAGAATCAGTTAAAGGCAAAAATTTCCAAGTGTCATTTTTTAAAGAAAGAGGTTAAATTTGTTGATCATGTGGGATCTAAGAAGGGATTGTCAGTCGATCCAGATAAGATCGAAGCTGTGAACAATTAGAAGAGACTAGAAACGGTGACCGAGATCAGAAGTTTTCTTGGACTTACTGGATATTACCGTAGACTCATCAGGGATTTCTCATGGATAGCAGTGCCTTTGACTAAGTTGATCAGGAAGGAAGTGAAGTTTATTTGGTCCTACAAATGTGAGGAATGATTCCTTATGTCAAAGCATTTGTTGACCAATGTTTTAGTATTAGTAGGTTCAGATAGTAACCATGGGTTGGTAGTATACATAGATACATGTAGGACTGGATTGGGAGCAGTATTGATGCAGAAGGGAAAATTTATTGCTTACGCATCTAGGTAGCTTAGACCGCACAAAGTAAGATATCCTACTCATGACTTGGAGTTGGTAGAGGTAATTTTTTCCTTGAAGATTTGGAGGAATTATCTCTTAGGGGAGAGATTTGAGTTGTATACCGATCATAAATCATTAAAGTATTTATCCTCTCAGAAGTAGTTGAATTTGCGACAGTAGAGATGGCTGGAGTTTTTTGCTGCTTATGATTTTGGTAAAGAGTATACCCCGGGGAAGGTAATAAAGTAACAGATACTATCAGTAGAAAACATCGAAATATGGTGTTAGCGATGTTAGCAGAGTGGAAGGACCTAGAAGCTTTAGCCAGTTGTGATTTGTAGTTGAGATCTACTGCTAGTTCTAGTCAAGGCACTGCTATGTTGTCTTGTTTAGAAGTTCTACCAGTGTTGATCAAGAGGATAGCTTATAAGTAGAGAGAAGATCCAGTTTTTGCCAAGAGGATTAGAACGCTTGATGTCGGATTGGAGACTGATGACCTAAAGGATTTTAGTCTTGAACAAAGAGGATGGTTGAGAAAGAAGGGATGATTGTGCTACACAAATGTTGAGAACTTAAGGAAGGAAGATCTATATGAATGTCACCGATCCAAGTTTACGATTCATCCTAGAGGGACTAAGATGTATCAGGATATGAAGATGGGCTTCTATTGGGAAGGCATGAAGATGGATGTTGGTTTGTGGGTTAGGCGGTGTGTAAACTGTCAACAAGTGAAAGTCGAACCTCAAAAGACGATTGGGTTATTTCAGCCTCTACATATTCCAGTCTAGAAATGGGATTCGATATCGATGGATTTTATAGATGGGTTGCCAAGGTCAAATAAAGGAAATGAAAGCATATGGGTTATTGTAGACAGGTTGACCAAGAGTGCTTATTTTATTCTATAAAGTCAACCAGAACGACACCTGTTTTGGCTAACTTGTTCATGAAGAACATAGTTAGACTTCATAGGAATCCTAATAGCATAGTCAACGGCAAAGATGCATTATTTACTAGCGAGTTTTGAAGGAATCTACAAGAGGTATTAGGTACCAAGCTCAAGATGAGTACAACTTATCACCCATAAATAGATGGGCCGATAGAGAGAGTCAACAAGGTACTTAAGGATTTATTGAGAGCCGACTTTTGGTGGATCTTAGGAGGACCACCTACATTTGATTGAGTTTTCCTATAATAATAGCTATCAAACTAGTATAGGAATGACATCATTTGAAGCTTTGTATGGAAGGCCATGCAAATCGCCAGCATGTTGGTTTGAGAAAGGAAAGGCATTAGAAAAGATTGAGTTCATATGAGGATGGATGAAGGAAGCTCAATCCAAGCAGAAGAGTTACGCAAATATAAGGCGTAAAGACTTAGACTTCTCAATGGGAGACAGGGTTTTCATTAAAGCATCACCAATGAAGGGTGTGGTACGGTTTGGAAATTCGAGAAAGTTGGCTCCGAGATATGCTGGTCCATTCTGAATTAGAGAAAGGATTGCAAAGCTCATGTAAAGCGAAGAGTTACTGGGCAGTTTTGTAGGTGTCCATATTGTATTCCATATGTCTTATATTCGCAAGTTTGTGCATGATCCAAAGGCTGCTATTCCTCAATCAGAGTTGGTGGATTTGGTAATAGAGCTTAATTTGACTTTTGTTAGACAACCAATTCGGGTTGTAGTAAGAGATGAGAAAAGATTGAGGACCAAGACAGTCAAGCTGGTGAAAGATGAGTGGAACAACAATGAGAAAGACTATACTTGGGATACAGAGGACTTAATTCGAGAGGCTTATCCTGATCTGCTTTGATGGTATGTCTATATTAGATCTATATAGTTTGGTTGCTTATTAGTCCTTACTGAATTTCGAGGACGAAATTCTTTAAGGAGTGAAACCTGTAACACCCCTAATTTTTATTGACATTATTCGAGAGATTTATTTAGAATAAATTAAATAGGATAATGTAGTTAACAAAATTGAGGTTGATTAATAAACTAAGTGACCATGATTATTTAAATCAAATGAACTTATAAATGACTAAGTAATTGAACATAAGGACATTAGGGTAAATAGCCACCCACATTTCCCACCCTTACGCTATTTCCCTTAGTCCTACAGGTTCATTTTACCTCAAACAAAAATTATAATAGTAAGAAGAAAGAAAGGCTAGCCATTACGAAGAAAGAAGAGAAAATCAATCTAAAGCTTAGGATTCCAGCTAGAAGAAATCAATCATCAATTTCCTTATCCAGTCTAAGGTGAATAACAGTTTCTACATCTTTATTTTGGTTTATAATCATATGGCTACAGATTTAAGAGTAAATCTAGTTTTATGATATGTTGAATGATGATATGCTTGATTTAAGATTTATATGGTTTAAACAAGGCTGTTTAAAGAAGATATACAAGGTTTTAGGGTAAACCGAAATTAAATGATTTTTAAATGCCATTGGAAAGTTATGTGGCATAGAAAACATAGTTTTGGAGATTTTTTATAATTTTCCAAGACATGGAGAATTAGTTATGAATTGTCAAAGGAAAATATGGTTATTTGAGTTTATAAATTTATTTTGGAAAATATATTAAGAATTTGGGTCTGAATTTTGATATGTTAAAAAACATGATTGAGGTGAATTTTTGGAATTTTTGGGGATTTTTACTAAGTGATTTAGTATCAAAATTAAATTATTTCGAAAGGAGGACCTAAGTCGCTTCCTAATGCTTTCAAAGGGGCCGAAAGTCTAGCTTTTGAAGGGTCCAACGCAATGGTTTTGAATGGGGTTTCGAAGTCAACCTTTAATTGTTTTCCAGATATTTCAATGCTTTCGGAAGGATGGTTTCATCACCATCAAACTTCCCAAATACTTTATAAATAAAGAGTGGTTTCGAAAGAGACGCTTTCACATGTTTTCACTTTGACCCAAAGTAATGTTTTAAGTGTAAACCCAATGCTTTCAAAAGGATGAACTTTCAATGGTTTTGAATGGTAACCTTCATTGGTTTCGAAAGGTTCAAGTGGATTCAAAGCTATGCTTCTACTCTTATATAATAATACTTTAACATAGTTGAATGGTTCTAAAGAAGTATTTTAAAGTATTAAAAAGGCTAGGGCCTATTGTTTCAAAATATAATTTTTATGCTTTCGAAGGGGTCGAAAGCAATGATTTCGACCTTGTCGAAAGATTTTAAAACCCAGAATCTTTTTGAAGGAAAAACCCATGGCATAAATAAAGGAGTTTTGTAATGACTTTAAGTATGTAATTTTAAAGAAGTATTGCCCTAATAAAATATTAGTTACAGGAGTTAAATATGTTTTATACGAAATGTATTTCAAGGACCTTAAACCCACAGGAGTGGTACTGTTAATTGTTATGTTTACTTCTTCAAATATGAATATATTCACATAGTAACCCATAACTATATTTTGGGGATTAAAGAGGTAGAAGAACCAGCTGGGTTAACCTAGTAGTGAATATAAAATTGAACAAACTCCTGAATGAGTAGAATTACATCTAGGAGGTCACAAAGACCAGAATATAGGATGCTAAAACATAAAGGAAATATATTGTCAGGGCCAGTAGGTTCACAGTAAACCCATGAAAACTGTATGATATTGGCAGGGGCTAAGAAGTTCATAGGTAGCCCATGAAAACTTTGTGTAAAGGAAGATTTCAAATAGACAAGTTCGGAGTAAGCCCCGGAAAATTATGATTGGATACTGGCAGAGCCAGCAGGTTTGTAGTTAGCCTATGAAAACTATATCCGGATGTAATATTGACAGATGTCAATAGGTTCCTAGTCAACCCATGAAAACTACGGTAAGAAGAAATGATATTGGTGTTACCAATAAGTTCCTAGTCAACCCGTGAAAACTAGGATAAGATTAAGATCTTGGAGTTACCAATAGGTTCATAGTTATCCCATGAAAACTATGAAACCGAACCGGGAGTCCGTAAGTTAAAAATAGGTTAATGGTTAACCCATTAAAACTATGAATTTGAACTGGGAATCCATAAAAATTAAACATATTATTAGTCAGCCCATGAAAACTAATAGGTCAATAGTAATCTTAGAAAATATAATTGAGACAGATAGTCAAAAATGAATGGGGATGGGTAATGCAGAATTGATTTATTTGTTTTGCATATCATCATATTATACTATTTTGAATTGTTTTAACCTTTGTGGATGCAAGAACACGGTATATGATTTTATAAGGTTTTAGGATACTAGTGAGGGCAAAACCCTTTTCGCTAAGCGGTGCGGTTTCACTAGATATCTAAAAGGATTGAGATGTTAGATTATTATTCATACCAGTTTTTATGTCTGACTCGAAGTTTTTGTTTTTCCCCTTAAACTCTCGTATACTCAATTGAGTTTGAGTAGTTTGAGATTTAAGGTTTTTAGGTTTTCTTCTTTGACGAATAAAGCTTTTAGAGGCATGCTGGTGGCATAAAGTTATATAGAGTAACCTTTTCTACTGCATGTTTTGTTTGTAAAAGCAGATTTATTCGCCTTACTATATATTCTGATTGTAACAACCCTTATTTTTAACTATTTTAAATTATTAAATTTAATGTTATTATTGGATAAAATAGTTAGAAATAAAAATTTAATGATATTATTGTAGTTTATTGAATATAATAAATTTTGAAATAAACAATTTCAAAGATTATTGCAAAAACAATTATGGAAATGAAAATTTGATATTGAATGTGTTTATAATCAATAACTGGACTTGAATAATAAATGTCGAATTATGTAGATAAAAACAGAAAAATAGTTCACAATTATAATTCAATTGAAATTTTATGATTTATCTATGTCGTTTATTTAATAATTGCATTGTTTAAAGTTAATTTTGGAAACTATTTACATAATCGAATTCTAGATTTAATATGAATGGAAATGATGTCGGAAGTTGATTTAATTATTTTTTAAAACAACAATAAAGATTGTTAAACCTAAAAATTGAATTTAAAGTTATTTAATTAAAATCTGGAAATATCAAGTTTTAATTAACAAGTAAAAATACCCATTTTTGCGACTATCTTGGATTTTGACGACACTAGTTTCATCGGATCCGTAATAGTGAATTATTATAGGATTTCAAGATTCATAGCGATCGGACATGTTGTTTGGCCGTGCGGTCTTAAAACGCATAGAGATCAATTAAACGAATCTAAACTAATATATTCGATTTTAAAAGCCAACATTTATGTAAAATGGAATTAGGGTTTGTAACTAGTTCCATTGAGTTTAAAATACCGAAAACATATAATTCGATATATGGGATGACCTACTTTCGCCTCTGAAATGAAACCGGCTTTTTGGGTCGTTTTTATCATTACGACCCAATTCGATCTGTCCATTCGTTTTTATTCCTCTCTGCCGATATATAGGCTTTTATAAACCCTAACAGCCTCTCAATTCCTTATTTTTGTATGCACTTTTATTTTCATCGGTTCCTTCTCCAATGGATGTCAATTCCAAAACCTTGATCCCCAATTTCAAATTGAAAATTCAAACTCCTCAAAACCTATCGAATTATATATCATTGGAAAGCTCTCGACGAGAGTAATCTACATCTGCTGTTCGTTTTGCAATCGAGTTTTGGTTTGGCAGAAATTGATGAAATATTCTCGGCCATCCGTTTCGGTGGCTGATGAGCGGCGGTGATGCCTTGATCCAAGGGTGCTATCGTGCAGAAATGGTCATGGTGAACTCATTTCGGCAGTTATTGTTGCTTACCGATGGTTAGATCGGCGGAGAAATTTCGATTAGGGTTTAAATTCTAGGCGGCAGCTGCTCGATTTTGGATGTCGTTCGGCGACATAGGAAGTCGTGGGTGGTCATAGAGCATGGAGCAAGTGGAGGTGGTCTTATTAGTGATGGTTGGCGTAACCGGGCTGGCCGTGGAGGTAGCGTTTGAGGTCCAAAAGCGACGGCCGATGGTGTATGCATGCGTGTTCCTATAGGGGTTAAGGAAGGTGATAGAAAATTACAATCTTGCCTTTCCTTTTTTATTTATTTAATTTTATAATTTAAATATTCTAACCTTAATAACTTCTGCATACGTGCATGGATTTGGACGTGGTTTCTTTGATTACGATTGTATTGAAATTCTAGACAATATGGAACTGGTTTAGTAGAATTTGGAGATTGTTCAAATTTCAGACTTTATTTGGATTTTAAATCGACTATAAACCAAAGGTGAGTGATTTAACCCACTCACGAAATACTAAACCTTCTTATGATTGTTGAATCAAATGTATGAAGTGATTAGAATTTAATGATTTCTATTTAGTAATTTAAGTTGTCATTTAAATTTAATTTGAATTTATATTGAATTAACTTGACATTTATATCAACATTCAATTGAATTGCTTATGAAATACCCAATATTGATAACCGTTAATTGTTGTGATTAATTGACTGAATTGGATGTTGACTGTGATTGATGTCTATTTTTTCACATTTTGGACAATTGGATGTTTATTTATTTATATGTATCCTTAATATTACCCTACATTTTAATTGAAGGAACCTAAATTGTAAGTTGAATTATTTCGAATGAAGTAAGAAATAGGTTAAAATGATATATACCAATAACACTTTGATTTGGATTGAAATGATATATCCATCCTTGAAATTAAAATTGAAATAACTGATCACTTGGCCATAGGTTAGAAAATTATATACGAACATTGGATTGGTTAAATTAAATGGTTTTGAAAGTCTTGAAAATCTGGATTTTGGTTAAATGATATTTTTTTAAGGGAATAGAATTGTGGATTTGTATGAATTGAATTAATTTTTAATTAAAGCTTTGAAATGTTGAAAATGAAATTGGTGAAAAGGAAATTGTTTTAAAGAGTTGAATCGGAAATGTGAAATTGTAATTAACATACGACTTTTTTTGGACATTTTATTGTTGATCCAAAACTGGACATGGGTCCACATTGTTGAATTGGAAAAGAAACGGTTTGATTTGATATTATTTTAAAAATAAATTATTTTTTGATGTAACCTTTTTAAAATCTATTATTTTTAATATTCAAATTATTTAGATTTTTTCAAAAACTATTTCCCTATATAAAACATTTTCAATACTCAAACCACTATTTTAAATCTCTAAACTATATAAACTATTCAAACATTCTATAACTATTCAAACTACATTCAAGAATTTCAAACTGTGCAAACTTGGAATTTAAATAGTTGATTTAAATGTGAGTGCGGTTAAATGAAGTTATAACCTACGTTGGAATTTGAAATTATATTTTCTAGTGAAAAGACATATTTTGATTAAATATGATGGTTTTGAAATGAAGGATATTTTTTAATTGAATATGATGTTTTGATATCAAATATGAATTGGTTTTGAAATGTAAAAGAAAAAACCGGTGTGAAAATGGCGTTTGGTTGTTAAAGAAACCTGGTCCTCTTATTGGCATATTCTCTATCAATATTGGAACCACTTTAAAACCTATATACGCAGTGGATGCTATCCAGAATGAAGTGGTTGAATTGGAGGCATTTGTTGTATTTGAAGAAAGAAAACGATAATGGATAGCCTTGACTTTTGAGTCATAACTAAAATGACTAAAATAGAAGCTATACTGGGCCAAGTGGATTCGCTCCTCTTATCGAACACACTTCTTCGATACCATATCTGTTACTTTGTAATTGATTGGTGGCCACCCTCGATTTGATTATAGGCGTGATGACCCGAAATTATTGGATATTTGAAATTCAAAATTTAATTGATTTTAAATATTTGAAAGTTAGTTTCTAATTTGAATTTCAAATATCACTATCTATTGGATAATTTAGAAATTGAATTAATAAATGGAAATTGGGAAATTTTTTGGATCTGGTGTTCCTGGCTTGTTAAAAATAATTTGATGGCTTAGGAAAGTTGTATACATTACTGAAGATAATAGAACTTTTAAATTTGAAAATAAAGAAGGTGTAACAACCCAGGTTCTAGCGATTACCGGAGAATATGAAATTATAACGGCAGTTATAATTTGATAATGTAAATTAATAATTAAAGAGGAATTTAAATTGTTTATTGGAAATAAACAATATATTTGAGTATAAAATGAGAAAATAGAGCTTTGGAAACTTTATTAAGATGGTTTGAGTTAAAAGATTGAGGAAATGCATTTTATTTAGAGTTAAAGCAATAATTTAGTTAATTATTGCTATTTAATTCTTTTAATAATTTTTAAAAGAAATAATTAATTTTTAAAATGGGATATCTTTAATAAAATGATGGAATTGAGTTTAAAAAATAATTTGAGCATAAAATTATATTTGAAATGAGTTATGGAATTTTATTACACAAAAATGTGATTTTTGTGTAATTTATAATGTTAGTTACAATGAGTTTTGTAATTAAAGATGTAAATTTACTATTTTATTTAAAATAGATAAATATGATAATAGAATGTTTTAAATATATAAATAATCTTTTATTTTGAGTGTAAAATATTTTATTCATCAAGAGTATGAAGTTCGTAATTTTTAAAGAAGAAAAACTCGTATTATTGTGATTTTATTTGTTAACATACTTGGTTAAGTGTTTAAATAAGTGAATGAATATTATCTTAAGCTAACTTTCTTTTAAATTGGACCTTAGCCCATTAACCTATTCCCAACTTGGCCTGTAAGAAATGAGATAAAGAAAACCTGTAAGTATCTTTTTCTCACTTCTTCCTCTAGCCTCCAAAAGCATGCTAATGGCTGAAACCCTCTTTCCTCTTTCAATCTATGCTAAATCCATAAAATTAAAATTAAAATTGATGATTTAAAAGGTTAAAGCAAGAGATAAACCCAGGTAATCGATTTCTAAAACCCTTCTCTTCATCAAAAATCTATTTTTGTAATGATAATTATTGATTTGCTTCTCTCCTTGTTTGCATGTACCTGTTCTTAGTTTTACTGGTTTGGATGCTCTGTTCTTGGCTAAACGCATTAACTTTTGGCATCTAAATCATAATTCAATCTTCATAAAGGCAAGGTGGCTGTAAAACTCACAAACCCTAGCTCTTTATATGATCAAAACTGTAACGACCTGTAAAATTCGGTAACTAAATTTATTAATTTAAGAAGATTTTGGTAACTTAATGTGGAAGGAAATAAAAAAAATTAGTGAATTATTTATGGAAATAATAACTTGGCTAAGATTGGTAAGTTAATTTTTAATAACCTGAATGTAACAATATAAATGTAAGTTAATTGTAAATAACTTGGATGTAATTCCAAGTTGTGAAACAATGTGAATGTTAATTATATTCTTATGGTAATAAAAGAATGTTACCAAGACGAAATGATTAATTTGATTTAAAATCTTAATTAATGTATGCATTAATTTATAATGGGATATAAAAGGTAATTTAATAATTTAAAATGTTGACTTACTAATAGAATAATGTATAATTAATGGAAATAATGTAGATGTTATACTTGGCTACAAATTGGATATATGGAAATAAATGTAAGCATTCAATTAATTAATGAATTTGAATTTCAATAAATGGTAAGTGAATAAAAGTCAATGTTTTGTAAGTAATCATATTATTTGTTTGAAAGTAATAAAAATAAAGTTAATTAAATTTTTAATGGTTACAATTGCATAAGTTACCTATTTGCTTGGTTCATAAAAATTTAATGTGAAAGAAATT
This sequence comes from Allium cepa, assembly GCA_030765085.1. Lineage (NCBI taxonomy): Eukaryota > Viridiplantae > Streptophyta > Magnoliopsida > Asparagales > Amaryllidaceae > Allium > Allium cepa. The sequence goes on from CM060946.1 coordinate 180,864,106, forward strand.
GTAGTAATTGACTTAATTTGTGGTGATTGAATGAATTCAAAGTTATATTAACCAATGAAGAAATACGTAACAAATTGAAAATTTATACAATCAATGTAGATAAGTAATTATAATGTTGTTGTTGATAATAAATGTTACCTTAATGGTAATTAATAAAACAACGGAAGTGTGAATGTATAAATTACATAGAAACTAATGTATGTATAAAGTAATAAATTGGTACTAGAATGGAATTCAAATTAATTGAAATAGTGGCAATAATATAATGTGTTATAAACGAAATATTGGTAAACAAATGTAAGTCTTGAATTGAAATATGTTAGTTATTTAGGGTGCTGAATAAAATTAGTTATCAAAATTTCAATTTAAGGCAATAATGTTAATTTTATCTATTTGGTAATAATGGATTAATAGCGGGAATGAAATATAGGAATGTTAATGCAAGGTAATAAATAAATAATTAATTCAATGTAACCCCAATTGATTGAAACAACTGCAGGGTTATAATTGATTGAAAATAGGAATATTTGGTAATAAATTAAATATAATAAAACAAAGGCAATAGTGAATTAATTAGTGAATTAATAATAATAAACAGCGATTGAATAAATTCAATGTTATATTAATATAAAATTTAGGGAAATAATTGGAAATAAGGCCAATCCTATTTGTAATATAACAGTTGGTTGAATAAAAGGAATGGAAATAAAGTTTTATCAATATATTGGAATTTAATTTATGATAATTGAATTAATTGCAAATAAATGAAATTTAACATATAATTATTATGTTAATAGAAATTAAGATGGAAGGTGAGAATATTAGTGTGACAAGTTTTGAATCCAATGTTAAACCCTTTTATTTGATAATAATAAATGGAATAATTATTAATTTATTTAATTAAATGGAACTATTGGAAACTATATTTATAATTTTTGAATAAAATAAAATTGAAACTTAACACTGAAATTGATGAATGAATCCACGTTAAATTAACATCTAAATTTGTTTAAATCACTGTAATTGTTTAAGAGATCAAAAATGATAGGATTGGTTAAGTATGGAATTGAAATTTGAAAAGTGATTTAATTTATTAATTATTAAATTATTTAATTAATGGAAAAATAGTCATTTTGGCCACTGACTCGGATTTCGATGAAACCAGTTTCATCGGATCTGTATCGGTGAAATATTGTAGGATTTCATGTTTCGTAACGATCGGACTTGTCGTTTGATCGTACGAATGCGAAACGCCTTGAAATTGATTTAATTGAAATCAACTGAAATCAATTTGAAATAAATTGATTTTAGCATAACTTCTTCATACGATGGAATTTGGACTTGAAATCTGTTCCATCGCGTTTAAAATATTTTAAAACATCTATTTTGATATAGGGGTTGACCCAATTTCGTTCCAAAGTCAGAACGGGCTTTTCGGGCCATTCGTCGTTCAACACGTATACCATTCTGATCCATCTATTCTTGTTCAACCTTGTCTATAAATTCCCTGTTATAAACCCTAGCCTACCCTTATTTCTCATTTGCATGTACGTACAACACCTCCTCATCTCCTCATTTCAATGGCAGACAATTCCACATACAATTACAATTCAAAAATCAAATTGAAATTCAAACTCCTCAGAAAAATTTGGAAAAAATTTATATCGAAGGTCTCAATAATACGAACCTACATCTACTGTTCGTTTTTCGAGATAGTGACCGGATTGATCAGAAACCACGGTCAAAGTCGAATTGGGCGTTTTTGATTTCGACATCAATCAGCGAAATTGAAAACTGGGTATGGTAGATCTCGTCAGGGGTAGTCATTTGGTGGTGGTCGCAGCCTCTATTGCTGGCTGAGGCATCAGAATTTGGACGATTATGGTTTCAAAACCCTATAGTTTCAACGGCGGCGGCCTCTGTAGGCCACATGGGTGGCGCACATAGGGGGATGGAGGCGGCTCGTCATGGGCTTCGAGATGGTGGTGGTTGGAGGCGGCCAGGTGGTAGGAGACGTTAGTATTTGATGGTCAAAGGGGGCGGAGCATAGGTTTGAACGCATGTTAGGGCTCGGTCGTGAATCATCCTGTAGCGCATGAGGAGAAGAAAGGTGTGTGTGACGTGGCAGTGTGGATAATGTTTTCTATTTTGTTTAATTTAAATTTAATTTTCAATTGTTCAAACTGATATAACTTTTGCGTACGAACTCCGTTTCACGCACGGTTTGCTCCGCTAGATTCTTATTGGAATTCCGGACATTTTGGCGCTGGTTGGGACGGATTATAAGGCTATTGAATTTTTTGGTTTAAATTGGATTTGAGTTCAATTTATATTCAAAAGGTGAGTGTTTTAACCCACCCACAACTTCTAAGAATTCTTATGTTTGTTAACCTAATTTATGTTGTGATTATGAATTTATTTATGACTATTCGTATATTTTTACTCATCGTCTCAGTTAATTGCATTTCTTTAAATAAAAGTCGTTATTTAATTTATTATTGAATATATCTGCCAGTTAATTACCTATTATATATTATCAGTTATATATTGATATTGATTGATTGTTTTGGATGATGATTGTGATGGATGTATGATTTTATGATGGATGAATGGATGTTTTATTTATATCATCATAATCAGCAAGTTGTTTTGCATTTATTTTCTTCGGTATTGCTGTTTGAAACGATATATAACCGTAAATTTTTATTTTAAATTACGGATTGAAATGATAAATATCCGTATCACTTGACCATAGGATAGAAAATTATATACAGACACCGCGGTCTATATATAATAATATTTTGAAATGATTTCTATGATTTTGTAAAGAATATATATGATTTTATGAGATATTGATTTGGATTTTTGATAAAGGTTATTTTATACATAGTTAAATTTTTGGTTTTAAGCTATGTATAAAATTGGTTTACAGTATAAAATAAAGTTTGATTTTATTAAATATAATATGGATTAGTATTTACTTAAATTATATTTAATATAGAGTTTATATTGATTTTATAAATCAAGGTTCATAAGATAGTTGAAATTGAATGAGATTTTATTTAGTTAAGAATTATATTTAATAAGAATCCATTTGGAACTTATTGAAATTTAGTTTTTAAAAGAATATGGTTTTATAACAAAATTCAAGGTTAAGGTGATTTAACTGAATATATCAAGTCTAAATAAATTGAGGAATATTAAATTGTTGAAATTTGAAGTTTATTTAAAGGATACTAGATTTATTAATTAAATATTTCAAAACTAAATAATAGTAAAGTAAATTTGGTGTATATATATATATATATATATATGAATTATAAAATTTAGTTTTGAAACATTGAATATTAAAGCTTTTAAATATATGAAATTTGAAATGGTTTATTTGAGGATTTAAATCTGTATTGGAATTGATTGCGAAATTAAAGAAGCTAATTTATTATATAAAGTAATTTAATAGTAAACCATTTAAGTATTGGAAGTTATGTTTCAAAGTTATGGATTTCAAGATATTATGATTTGAAAGTGCTATGATTTTGGGAAAAGGATATATTTGAAATGAAAATGATATTATATTGATTTGGGATTTCTTTAAAATGATACCAGATTTATTTGGTTTTAAAATAGAAATGATATCGTATTTATATGGTTTTGAAATGGATATTATATTCTGATTTTGAAGTATAATCATTTTAAAATGACCACGATGTTATAATAACGTTTGGTTGTTGAAGAGTATGGGATCGGAAGTTGTCATACTCTCTGCCAACTCCGAAAACCACTTTAACAACCTTTGTGACGACCGCCCATGACTCCTGCACTAAACAAGGAAATAGTGCAGTAAAGTGTGCCAGGCAGCCATGGATGATCATCAAGGTAAGGTAAAAAAACAATAAAGTCTATCGTATTACTCACAGCGCAGGGGTAAAATACAACAGAAAAGTATACATAGTGAAGCTCCATAGAATAGAATCTCATCATATAAACTCATAATAGTTTGGTACAACAATCTGAAAAGTCAATAAAGTAAGCCTCACTACATATCACTCAGAGAATCATACAAGCAGCGGAACATCCAGTACATATAGTAAGAAAAACAATATGCAAAAAGCCTCCAACTCGTCTTCGTCATCAACAGCGTTGGTCACTTAGAACAGCACCTGTCACCTGCTACCTAGTCTGCCCATCCCAAAACGGATGAACAACCCAAGGTAATAAGAGTTGAACATAAAACCTTGAGTCAGACAAAAGTCCTAGTGAGCAGTAAATCAACTATCAAACATACCAAAAGAGCATAAAGGGTAAAAAGGAATAGGAACCCAACCATCCCACTCCACCTCTTTCTACAGTGATAGCCCCCAGACACACTAAGCAGAAACAAACATAGCAAAGCATACAATTAAAGTAAAGCAATTATCACTCGAGTCAAGGTCGATGTTTACCAAGTACAAACCCCCAAGGCCTAAACCAAGATCAGATAAGCACCCACAAAACATCGCTCTTGAGACCGAGTGACGATACAACCAAACATCCAAACATCCATGACTCTGGCTATCACTGTTATCATTGCCTCGATATCACCGTTAATTGAATGACCGGCTCATTCTTTCATCCGTCCGTCAAGGGCTAATGGTAACCCCGGTTCTAGACATAACTCCGCACGTCATCGTGACCCGTGCCTAGGACTATCGAATCCGCCCAGAGTACTAGACCATTAACTATTAGTCTTGGGACTATCGAATCTGCCCAGCGTACTCTTGCTTTGAGCATGCCAGAACCTCAACAATGATGAGATCTCAGCCTTCTAGTCATCCTCCTCGACGACTATTTCCATACTAGCTCAAGCGCCTCTCAAGCCAACCATTATCCACAAACTCGAACAATATCACCGAGTTATCAACATGCTTGGGATGATCCCGTCTGGATTAAACCAAGGCTATCTCATATCATGCTTTGCTTCATCGCATCATAGCAAAGTCCCATCTCAACATCATGATCAAATCTATCCATATGAGCTTTATCATCCGCTTCATATGCCACGAGCAGCTTTCCTTATCCAAGAGCCTTTCCACTTAGCTTTTGAATCATCTTCGACCAACTTGTCCAAATTCAAATCATCAATCAACTAATTTATAACAATCAATCAGATCAATCATTAATCCAAGTAATCAATCATTCAAACAAGGTCTAAATAAACAGCTATAACAATAATGGCAATTTCGTAAATAAAGAGTCCAAATCTAACAAGCATGAATTCTAAGTAATATCTTGATGAATGAACTAGCATAGGTTAACATGTAGTAAAATGGATATCAAAACTTTATGAACAATGGATCTACATGCAGACTTAAGGAAAATGCATGAAATTACCATCTTTAACACACAAACAAGCCACCGATCCAATATACTCCTTTGGGTCCGTGTGAGAGATAACCACCACTCACCGAATCACCTAAACCCCTCAAAAGCAACTAACTTCAGATCTGGACAGCAAAGGATCTAGCTCGATCCGCCAAAACTCCGCTTCAAACGATGAAATCTCTCTTCAATGGATGGAGATCTTCAATCTAAGCTCTTGGATCTTCGATTTAGATGGATGGAAGCACAAGATTAAAGTGGAGAAAAGAAGTGAAGAAGTGTTGTAGTCGAGCCCTCAAAATAGCTGCACTTCGTCGCTTCAAAATCCAAATCCCAAAAAGTGAGATAAGGCCGTATATTCATAGGCCGAATCCTTAAGTCGTTCGTCCCCCCTAAGTCGGTCACGACTTAACAATCCCCGACCTACGACTTACGACTCAAGCCCCTACACGACCTAACTACACACACGGCTTAGCGACCTACGACTTAACACACATGCGCGACCTAACACACACGGTCTAACACTTAGGCACGACCTAAGACTCAACAGGATACGACTTAGCGACCTAACACACTGCCGCATTTCTACCTAAGTCCTAAGTCGTTTGGACGACTTAACAACCTACCGACTCAACACAGGAGATGACTCAACGACTCAACACAGGAGACGACTCAACGAATCAACACAGGAGACGACTCAACGACTCAACATAGGAGACGACTCAACGACTCAACCTATTGCCTTAAGTCGCTCGAACGACCTAACTATAACACGGCATAGCCGACCTAACCTTAACTCGTTCACGACCTAATCCAACACATGACCTAAGCCTCAACACGAGAATTCCTTAAGTCGCTTACCAACTTAAGCCGTTAACCCTTAAGTCGTTAGTTCCCTTAGGTCGGCCAAACCCCTAAGTCGCTCACTCCTATAGGTCGGTCACCCCTATAAGTCGGTCTCATTCCTTAAGTCGGTCAAATCTCTTAAGTCGGCAACCACTACCACTAACTCCTCTAAGTCGTCTAATCTCTTAAATCGCTCACCTCCTTAAGCCGTTCACTTTCCTTAGGTCGCTCCACCGACTTATGCTACAACACGACCCCAACCTTGGACGACTCATCTCTGGACGACTTAAGCTCCAAACAACTTAAATTCTAAACGACTTAACAAAACTAACGACCTAATAACAACAGTTCTACGATCATTCGATACGAAAAATACGGGTCGTTACATTCTCTCCCCCTTAGGAATTTTGCCCCCGAAATTCCAAACAAACAAGAGCAACCAAAACTATTCTGCATGCCTACCATCCATAGCAATCAACAAACCATGCATCCAATTACTAACCTAGCATGCAGAATTCTAAAAGTAGAACAAGTTACAAATTTCATGAGATGTCACGACACCTTAAGGCCATACCTCGAAGAGTTCAGGATGAGTTGCCTTCATCCTCTCTTCCTCCTCCCATGTACAGTCGTTAACATCATCACTCCATTGTACCTTGAGTAACCTGACTACCTTCCTCCTAAGTTGTTTCATGTTAGTTTCCACAACACGAAACGGTTTACGAGGTCTTCTAACAACTGGATCAACTTCCAAAACTTCATAACTATCAGCAGAAACCACTGTATTCGAGTCGTGCACATACTTCCGTAGATACGATACATGAAAAACATTGTGCACACTCGCCATCTTTTCCGGTAACTCCAACTTATACGCGAGCTTTCCAATTCGCTCGATGATCGGGAATGGTCCAACAAATCTCGGAGTCAATTTCCCTTTCTTCCCGAATCGAATAACATTCTTCAATGGAGAAATCTTCACAAAAACCCTATCGCCTGCGTCGAATTCCAAATCCTTACGACGCTTATCAGCATAACTTTTCTGACGGTCTTGGGCTGCCTTCATTCGTCGCCGAATGATCTCTATACCTGTCGAATCATTTCTGGCCCAAGTATCAACTTTTCTCCTGTTTCCAACCAACATACAGGTGAGTTACACGGTCTTCCATACAATGCTTCATACGGTGCCATACCAATGCTTGACTGGTAACTGTTATTATATGAAAACTCCACCAAATGAAGATGATCTTCCCATGATCCTCCGAAGTCCAAAACACATGCTCTGAGGATATCTTCCAAAACTCGGTTGACCCTTTCAGTCTGACCATCTGTTTGAGGGTGATAAGATGTACTCAAACACAGCTCGGTTCCCAAAACTTTCTGGAAGCTCTTCCAAAATCCACTAGTGAACAATGGGTCTCGATCGCTCACTATACTCTTCGGAATACCATGGAATCGAACTATCCACTTAACATACAACTCAGCCAATTTCGATGCAGTCCTAGTTGATCGAACAGGAATGAGTCTTGCACTCTTAGTCAATCGATCTACGATGACCCAAATCCCTTCATTTCCTGCTCTGGTTCTAGGTAGCCGATCGCTAAAATCCATCGATATTTGCTCCCACTTCCATGTAGGAACTTCTAACGGCTGAAGCAATCCACTTGGCTTCTTCTGCTCGGCTTTTACCAACTGGCAGTTCATACATTTGGAAATAAAATTTCCAACATCCTTCTTCATACCTTCCCAATAATAGGTTCTCTTCATATCCTGATACATCTTATTTCCACCAGGATGAATTGTTAACTTCGAGTGATGACTTTCCCTTAAAACTTCATTTCTCAATTCATCTATATCGGGAACAACCAGTCGTCCTTGTTTCCGAAGCCAACCCTCTCGATCGATTTCGAATCCTTTATCCTTTTCTGGGTGCAATCCAAATTCCAAATCACGGATAATCTTGACAAGCTTATCGTCTCGCTTTTGGCTCTCGTCAATTCTTTCCACAAGAGTAGGTCTTATTGACAAGTTTGCCAACATCTCAGGTTCCAATTCACATCTAGGCCTGAAGTCAAATCCATCCAAATACTCAAGACTCTTCCATTCTGAAAACATGGCTCCCAAGTTTGCATGTCTTCGACTTAACACATCTGCCACTGCGTTACCTTTTCCCGGAGTATAGGCTATACCAAAATCATATGATGCTAAAAACTCTAGCCATCATTGCTGTCGAAGATTCAAATCCTTTTGGGAGAAAAGATACTTCAATGACTTATGATCTGTAAACAATTCGAGTCGAACTCCCAATAGGTAATGTCTCCACATCTTCAGAGCAAATACAATCGCCGCTAACTCCAAATCATGAGTCGGATAATTCCTTTCATGCGGCTTCTGTTGTCGGCTTGCATACGCAACAACTTTATCCTTCTGCATTAGCACTGCTCCAAGTCCAGTACCACATGCATCCGTGTAAACCACCATCTCATCATTTCCACTTGGAATAGTCAAAACAGGAGCACTTGTCAGTCGCTCTTTCAGGATTTCGAAAGCTTGTTCACACTTAGCATCCCATCTGAATACTTGGTTCTTTTTCGTCAATCCTGTTAATGGTGCAGCTATCTTGGAAAAGCCTTCAATAAATCGACGATAGTATCCTGCTAATCCAAGAAAACTTCTCACATCAGATGCATTCTTAGGTCTAACCCAATCCTGGATTGCTGCCATCTTAGCGGGATCAACCGCTATTCCATTTCCAGAGATAATATGGCCTAAGAACCTCACTTCACTCTTCCAGAAGTGACACTTCGAAAACTTAGCCCTCAGCTGTTGTTTTCGCAGGATTTCCAAAACAATACGCAAGTGCGTCTTGTGCTCTTCTTCAGTTCTGGAATAAATCAAAATATCATCCACGAACACAAGTACGAACTTGGTCAACTGATCTCTGAACACTCTATTCAGAAGATCCACAAAATATGCTGGTGCATTGGTCAATCCAAACGGCATTACCAGCCACTCATAGAAACCGGATGGTGTCCTAAAAGCTGTCTTCGGCACACTATCCTTTGCCACTCTCAACTGGTGAAATCCCGTTGCCAAATCCATCTGAGAAAACACCTTAGCTTCGTGAAGCTGATCAAACAAGTCATCTATTATCGGCAATGGATACTTGTTCTTCTTAGTCACTTTATTCAGCTCACGATAATCCACACACAACCTCAAGGATCCATCCGCTTTGGTTGCAAACACAACTGGTGCACCCCATTCGGACACACTACGCCGAATGAATCCTTTCTGTAAAAGGTCATCAACTTGCACCTTCAACTCTTGCTGTTCCCTAGGCGCCATTCGCCTAAGAGGCTTCACAACAGGTCTGGCTCCTTCAACTAGATCGATACGAAACTCGATCTCTCTATGCGGCGGTAACCCTTTGACCTCGTCAAAGACATCCTCAAATCCATTCACAATAGGCACCGATGACAGTCCATCCCGTGGAACAACTAGCGAATACATGAAGCTCATGAAAACGCCTTCTTCATGCTTACATCGTATCACAACCCTTCGCCCCTCCACATTCTCGACTGTCACCTCCAGCCTCTTACAATCAACCTTTGTCGCATACTTCCTAAGCCAGTCCATACCCAAAATAATTCCGAACCCCGTAAAGTTCAGAACAAAACAATCACAAACAAAAGAGCAATCATGACTCGATACAACCAGACCACGGCATACCATACACAAACAAGACTAACCCCCAACTGGATTAGTCACAATCAATGGTCTATCAACAATATCCGGTTCCAAACCCAACCATCCTACAAGTTCACTACAAACAAAAGAGTGCGACGCCCCAGTATCAAATAACACTCTAACTGGAACACCACAAACGAAAAGGGTACCTTGAACCACCACACTCTTTCCTTTCTCTTCGGCAGTAGGAGCTTTCGAAGACGATGGCACAGCCCCCAAAGCATAAGCTTGCACAATCTGTTTGTTCTTCCTCGGTTTCGGACAATTCCTCCTGATATGCCCCAGCTTGTCACAGTTGTGGCACTTCACCGGCACTCTCGGATTCTTACAATCTCTGTAGTGATGACCCTTTTGTTGACAGTTGTAGCAGGTCACTTCACCCTTCGGCTTTTTCTGGCCATCCTTACCCTTCTGCTACTGCTGCTTTCTCTTCTTGTTCCCACCTTGCTGTGGTTTAGATTCCTCCTTAGTCACAGCAACAACAGATCCTTCCTTAGGAAACAGATTCTCGTGCCTGAGAGCCTTCTCGACAAGCTTCTCAAAAGGATCGTCCAAATGATCCACCAACTGTCTCCCAAGATAAGTGTCCAAACCTGTCACAAACTTCACATTCTTCTGATAAGGAGATTCAATATACGACCGAGCATACTTAGACAAGGCTTCAAACTCAGAAACATACTCAAGAACTGGTCTTCCACCTTGCTTGAGTTCCACAAACTTCTTGAACAGAACAGATTTCTAAGCTGTAGAAATGAACTTAGCCTCAAATCTAGCTTGGAATTGCACCCAAGCGATCTCTTCCTCTGGAGTATCAATGGTGATAGAGTTCCACCAATAAGAAGCTCCCCCTTGAAGCTGTCTTGATGCAAGCTTCCTCTTTGTTGCATCCTCAATTCCCAAATCACCAAAGATCCTTCTACAAGCATCTATCCACCTCTGAACTTCAATGGTTGACTCTGTCCCCAAGAAAACCTTTCCTCCAAGAGCAGTATAGTCTTTGCACAACTTAGCAAAATCCACTGATTTTGGAGCTTGAAGCTGAACTCCAACATCTACCGTTGGCCCTGGAGCTGGCACCCTTCTCATGATCGAAGTCATCATGGCCTCGAACATAGAAGCATAATCAGCAGCCCCCTCAGAATCACGGCCTTCCCTAGCAGCTGGTCTCCCTCTTCAACTCATTCTTAATATCTATAAAAGAATGATTAGTACACCTTGAGAAGCAACTGCATAAGAGGTTCTAATCCTTCTAAGCTACTATATTACATATAGTAATCATCCATCAAAATATAATTACGTCTCTCATACATAGTTACGTCAGCGAGCATTGGCTAAAATCGATTAACCAAAACACTGATACCAAATGTGACGACCGCCTATGACTCCTGCACTAAACAAGGAAATAGTGCAGTAAAGTGTGCCAGGCAGCCATGGATGATCATCAAGGTAAGGTAAAAATACAATAAAGTCTATCGTATTACTCACAGCGCAGGGGTAAAATACAACAGAAAAGTATACATAGTGAAGCTCCATAGAACAGAATCTCATCATATAAACTCATAATAGTTTGGTACAACAATCTGAAAAGTCAATACAGCAAGCCTCACTACATATCACTCAGAGAATCATACAAGCAGCGGAACATCCAGTACATATAGTAAGAAAAACAATATGCAAAAAGCCTCCAGCTCGTCTTCGTCATCAACAGCGTTGGTCACTAAGAACAGCACCTGTCACCTGCTACCTAGTCTGCCCATGCCAAAACGGATGAACAGCCCAAGGTAATAAGAGTTGAACATAAAACCTTGAGTCAGACAAAAGTCCTTGTGAGCAGTAAATCAACTATCAAACATACCAAAAGAGCATAAAGGGTAAAAAGGAATAGGAACCCAACCATCCCACTCCACCTCTTTCTACAGTGATAGCCCCCAGACACACTAAGCAAAAACAAACATAGCAAAGCAGACAATTAAAGTAAAGCAATTATCACTCGAGTCAAGGTCGATGTTTTCCAAGTACAAACCCCCAAGGCCTAAACCAAGATCAGATAAGCACCCACAAAACATCGCTCTTGAGACAAAGTGACGATACAACCAAACATCCAAACATCCATGACTCTGGCTATCACTATTATCATTGCCTCGATATCACCGTTAATTGAATGACCGGCTCATTCTTTCATCCGTCCGTCAAGGGCTAATGGTAACCCCGGTTCTAGACATAACTCCGCACGTCATCGTGACCCGTGCCTAAGACTATCGAATCTGCCCAGAGTACTAGACCATTAACTATTAGTCTTGGGACTATCGAATCTGCCCAGCGTACTCTTGCTTTGAGCATGCTAGAACCTTCAACAACGATGAGATCTCAGCCTTCTAGTCATCCTCCTCGACGACTATTTCCATACTAGCTCAAGCGCCTCTCAAGCCAACCATTATCCACAAACTCGAACCATATCACCAAGTTATCAACATGCTTGGGATGATCCCGTCTGGATTAAACCAAGGCTATCTCATATCATGCTTTGCTTCATCGCATCATAGCAAAGTCTCATCTCAACATCATGATCAAATCTATCCATATGAGCTTTATCATCCGCTTCATATGCCTCGAGAAGCTTTCCTTATTCAAGAGCCTTTCCACTTAGCTTTTGAATCATCTTCGACCAACTTGTCCAAATTCAAATCATCAATCAACTAATTTATAACAATCAATCAGATCAATCATTAATCCAAGTAATCAATCATTCAAACAAGGTCTAAATAAACAGCTATAACAATAATGGCAATTTCGTAAATAAAGAGTCCAAATCTAACAAGCATGAATTCTAAGTAATATCTTGAAGAATGAACTAGCATAGGTTAACATGTAGTAAAATGGATATCAAAACTTTATGAACAATGGATCTACATGCAGACTTATGGAAAATGCATGAAATCACTATCTTTAACACACAAACAAGCCACCGATCCAATATACTCCATTGGGTCCGTTTGAGAGATAACCACCACTCACCGAATCACCTAGACCCCTCAAAAGAAACTAACTTCAGATCTGGACAGCAAAGGATCTAGCTCGATCCGCCGATGAAATCTCTCTTCAATGGATGGAGATCTTCAATCTAAGCTCTTGGATCTTCAATTTAGATGGATGGAAGCACAAGATTAAAGTGGAGAAAAAAAGTGAAGAAGTGTTGTATTCGAGCCGTCAAAATAGCAGCACTTCGTCGCTTCAAAATCCGGATCCCAAAAAGTGAGATAAGGCCGTATATTTATAGGCCGAATCCTTAAGTCGTTCGTCCCCCCTAAGTCGGTCACGACTTAACAATCCCCGACCTACGACTTATGACTCAAGCCCCCACACGGCTTAGCGACCTATGACTTAACACACATGCGTGACCTAACACAGACAGTCTAACACTTAGGCACGACCTAAGACTCAACAGGATACGACTTATCGACCTAACACACTGCCGCATTTCTACCTAAGTCCTAAGTCGTTTGGATGACTTAACAACCTGCCGACTCAACATAGGAGACGACTCAACGACTCAACACAGGAGACAACTCAACGACTCAACACAGGAGACGACTCAATGGCTCAACACAGGAGACGACTCAACGACTCAACCTATTGCCTTAAGTCGCTCGAACGACCTAACTATAACACGGCATAGCCGACCTAACCTTAACTCGTTCACGACCTAATCCAACACACGACCTAAGCCTCAACATGAGAATTCCTTAAGTCACTTACCAACTTAAGCCGTTAACCCTTAAGTCATTAGTTCCCTTAGGTCGGCCAAACCCCTAAGTCGCTCACTCCTATAGGTCGGTCCCCCCTATAAGTCGGTCTCATTCCTTAAGTCGGTCAAATCTCTTAAGTCGGCAACCACTACCACTAACTCCTCTAAGTCGTCTAATCTCTTAAGTCGCTCACCTCCTTAAGCCGTTCACATTCCTTAGGTCGTTCCACCGACTTATGCTACAACACGACCCCAACCCTGGACGACTCATCTCTAGACGACTTAAGCTCCAAAAAACATAAATTCTAAACGACTTAACAACACTAACGACCTAATAACAACAGTTCTACGATCTTTCGATACGAAAAATACGGGTCGTTACAACCTTGCAAGCGGTGGAGTTTTCAGAATGAAGCAGGATGGCGGTGGCGTTTCCTTTGAGGTAAATACGTGGACCTGACTCCCGTGAGTTGGCATAAGGCGGCTAAAACATGAGCGATTCTCGGGACAATGAGGTAGCACCTTTGATCGGACACATCCCTTCGATATTATACTTTGACTTTTGCATTGATTTGGTGGCCACTTTTGATTTTTTTTATTTGGGGGTGTGGCTCGAGGTGGGCGGTAGCTGCGCGCTACGCATTACCACTAGTCGGATAGCAATTGGTATATCTACCTTGGCATTGCCAAGTTGTGCCGTGTCACCTACCCTATCACGCCTTGTATGAGTTTGGTTTTCTCCCGTTGCCCGTGTGGTATCCTCTGGTGGCTTCACGATCAGGTGGGACTATGATATTGGATGGACTACTGGGACTATTACGTGTTAAGGGCAATATGAGTAACCCCTTAATGCTATGAAAAAGTAAGTTTATTTTACTATAGACATTATTATAATAGCGAAATATTACTACATAGTAAATAGTTTAACGGATCCTTAGGAGATGTGAATCCCAAGCATCTCTTAAGTTACTACACTCACGTTAGACACTGGATAGGAGATGTCAAATCCCTTAAACATCTCTGACGTCGTTACACTCATATTATCTACCGTTGATTTAACTTACATAAGATCTTTTAGTTTCGACTCGAGTGTTTAGTCTTTTCAATTCACTCAGGTCAGCCTGAGCATTTCAGGATTTGAAGACTTTATTTCTGGAGGACGAAGACGAAGATTTTATTACTATTATTTATTATATTATTACACTGCATCACATTATTCCGCTGCATTATTAACATTCTCTGGTAAGTGTAACTCTGATATGTATTATATAAGTATAATCGAATATTTTGTAAAACAGCTTCATGAACTGTATATTTGATTATTATATTTTATCGTTCCGCTGCAAGATTCTAATTTTTTTTCTTTCTCTGCTTTTTCCTATTTACCCCATAACAATCCGCCCTTCTGTACGTTTTAAGTCTGACATGTGTGGTTTATCGTCGGTTTAAAGCGTACGAAAAGGCGGGACGTTACATTTAGTATCAAAGCTTTGATTTAGCGATAAACCTTAGCTTTGTGGGGTCTGACTCTTTACTAATAGGGTAGCAATACCCTATGGGAGTCGTTGAGTGTATATATGAGAGAGCGTATTTGTTAGTGTTATAAAAAGGTTTTAATATGGTGTTAATTTGTTCGGTTTTGTATTTATAAATTCTGGTTGATGCATGAGACGCTATGACATCAATAGGGATTTCTAAACACTTAATAGGACAGACCGACATAATATTTGGTTTTAATACAGGTGAATGAAATAATTTTGCCTATTATATTTTCTATAAATATAAAGTAAATTTTTATAAAGGTTATATTCAGTTGTATTATATTGGTTGTTAGGCAATTAAATTTATAAATAATAGTTGAAATGAGATGGAAAATAAAATAAATGGAAATTGGAAATTTTAGAACTTAAGTTCCGGGGTTTTGAAAATTTCTTTTAATTGATTTTGGAATATAATAATAATATTATTAGAAGTATTTTCTGATATAAATATTTTAATATAATTTGAAAGAATTGTTTTAAAAAGAAACTTTGGAAAGAAATAAGTTCTATACTCCCCTATCTGTCGTTGGAAAATAATTTCGGTGATGACGGCCGCATCATCGACATTCATTTTCGAGTTTCGAAAGGGGAAGGCTACTGTAGTAGTTTCACTGCAGATTTATTTTGATAAACAAATATAAATTTTAAATTGTTTTAAATATAATGGGATATATATAAACTGTAAGTACACACGTTTATCTATTATTTTAAAATGACTTGAAATTATACCCGGAATTTAAATTCTTAAGTTTCCATTAACTAAGGGTTTTAATTGCTTTAGTGAAATGGAATTTAACTAATAATTGAAACCTAGAAATGAAATAATAGATTTAATGCTAAGTTATAAATTAAATAAAAATAAATTTTAAATGTGTAACATATAAAACAAAGGATATAATTATCGAACATTTAATTAATTAAAAGAATTGAGAAAAACTTGTATAACTTTCAATTACATTCTTAAAGGCATATATATGACTTACCAAAAGATATAAAAAGTTGAAATGTTAATAAGAAATTGTAATAGATGTTATACAAGTAATAAACTTGTGAAAATGAAAGCAATTGATGAAATTCTTTAATAAATAAGAATTTGGTGTCGTAGTTGTTATAAACTTAAGTATAATTGAAATACTACTAATTAAATAAAATATAAGGCAGGTATTGGAAGTAAGAAATGTTAAACTTAAGTAAAAAAGTTGAAGTTATTTCTAAATAAAATTGTAAGAAATAAATGTAAATTAAAAGATAAACCATTATATGAATGAAAAAGAGAAATCAAATAACAAATGCATGAATGGAATTAATAAGGATAAACTAAATCTGTTGTTTTAAATTGTTGTTGTCTGTTTTGGTTTATGGTTGTTTGGGTAAGGATACTTTAAAATTGTTTGGATGAATGAATAATCTATTTAGTTTCACCTAAGACTGTTGAGTGAAGGGTACATTTAGTAGTTTATTTTTCATTCTGCACAATTTAAAGTTTTGAACCCGAACAACTATTTGTTTTGTTTGATATGAAAGAATGATTGATCTGTGTTGATTTCTATATGATGGTTGTATACCTGGTTGCAAGTGATTGTTGTATGTATTGATTGTTGGTTGGTGGTTGAAACAACCTTAAATATTTCATTTTATATAGTTATTAACTCTTTTGGATTACAAAAGTGAAATACAGGTTATGGAAGTAATTTCTACTGCTTTTGGTTCCATAAATAAGCGTTAATTGTCCAACCAATAAGTACGTTTTCGGATTACGGTTTATAGTGTTATTATATTATTTTCCCGTATTGGGATATATATTATTTTGAAAAATATATGTTGTATATTGTTATATTGATATTATATTTTCTTCCAAGCCTCTCCGTACAAAGAAGACTCTGCCAAAATTTTCTGTAAATTTTGGACTTAGAAAAAATTTGAAAATGTTTTGCAAACTTAACTAATTTGAGTATAAAGGGATTTAATAGTTAAAAATTGGTATTTTATTTAAATTATTAAATTTTGTAAATTTATTTGTGTATAAATCTAATATTTTTAGTAAGATATATTGATTTCTTAATTCTTCTTTTCCCTTCGTCTTCCTTTTCGGAGACGAAAAATTTTGAGTGGGGGAGAGTGTAACGAGCCGTAAAATTCGGTAATTAAATTTCTTAATTTAAGAAGATTTTGGTAACTTAATGTTGAAGGAAATAAAATTTTTAGTGAATTATTAAGGGAAATAATAACTTGGATAAGATTGGTAAGTTAATTTTCAATAACTTGAATGTAACAGTATAAATGTAAGTTAATTGTAAATAACTTGGATGTAATTCCAAGTTGTGAAACAATGTAAATGTTAATTATATTCTTATAGCAATAAAATAATGTTACCAAGAGGAAATGATTAATTTGATCTAAAATCTTAATTAATGTATGCATTAATTTATAATGGGATATAAAAGGTAATTTAATAATTTAAAATGTTGACTTACTAATAGAATAATGTATAATGAATGGAAATAATGTAGATGTTATACTTAGCTACAAATTGGATATATGGAAATAAATGTAAGCATTCAATTAATTAATGAATTTGAATTTCAATAATGGTAAGTGAATAAAAGTCAATGTTCTATAAGTAATCATATTATTTGTTTGAAAGTAATAAAAATAAAGTTAATTAAATTTTTAATGGTTACAATTGTATAGTTACCTATTTGTTTGGTTCATAAAAATTTAATTTGAAAGCAATTGCAGTAATTGACTTAATTAGTGGTGATTGAATGAATTCAAAGTTATATTAACCAATGAAGAAATACGTAATAAATTGAAAATTTATACAATCAATGAAGATAAGTAATTATACTGTTGTTGTTGATAATAAACGTTACCTTAATGGTAATTAATAAAACAACGGAAGTGTGAATGTATAAATTACATAGAAACTAATGTATGTATAAAGTAATAAATTGGTACTAGAATGAAATTCAAATTAATTGAAATAGTGGAAATAATATAATGTTTTATAAACGAAACATTGGTAAACAAATGTAAGTATTGAATTGAAATATGTTAGTTATTTAGGGTGCTGAATCAAATTAGTAATCAAAATTTCAATTTAAGGCAATAATGTTAATTTTATCTATTTGGTAATAATGGATTAATAACGGGAATGAAATATAGGAATATTAATGCAAGGTAATAAATAAATAATTAATTCAATGCAACTCCAATTGATTGAAACAACTGCAGGGCTATAATTGATTGAAAATAGGAATATTTGGTAATAAATTAAATATAAGAAAACAAAGGCAAATAGTGAATTAATTAATGAATTAATAATAATAATAAATAGTGATTTAATAAATTCAATGTTATATTAATATAAAATTTAGGGAAATAATTGGAAATAAGGCCAATCTTATTTATAATATAACAGTTGGTTGAATAAAAGGAATGGAAATAAAGTTTTATCAATATATTGGAAATTAATTAATGATAATTGAATTAATTGCAAATAAATGAAATTTAACATATAATTATTACGTTAATAGAAATTAAGATGGAAGGTGAGAATATTAATGTGATAAGTTTTGAATCCAATATTAAACCCTTTTATTTGACAATAATAAATGGAATAATCATTAATTTATTTAATTAAATGGAACTATTGGAAATTATATTTATAATTTTTGAATAAAATGAAATTGAAACTTTAAGCTGAAATTGATGAATGAATCAACATTAAATTAACATCTAAAATTGTTTAAATCACTGTAATTGTTTAAGAGATCAAAAATGATAGGATTGGTTAAGTATGGAATTGTAATTTGAAAAGTGACTTAATTTATAAATTATTAAATTATTTAATTAATGGAAAAATAGCTATTTTGGCCACTGACTCGGATTTCGACGAAACCAATTTCATCGGATCAGTATCGGCGAATTATTATAGGATTTCAAGTTTCGTAACAATCAGACTTGTCGTTTGAAATCGATTTAATTGAAATCAATTTGAAATAAATTAATTTTAGCATAACTTCTTCATACGACGGAATTTGGACTTGAAATCTGTTCCATCGTGTTTAAAATATTTTAAAACATCTATTTTGATATACGGGTTGACCGAATTTCCTTTTGGAGTCAGAACGGGCTTTCGGGCCATTCATCGTTCAACGCGTATACCATTTTGATCCATCTATTCTTTTTCAACCTTGTCTATAAATACCCTGTTATAAACCCTAGCCTACCCATATTTCTCATTTGTTTGTACGTACAACTCCTCCTCATCTCCTCATTTCAATGGCAGACAATTCCAAATACAATTGCAATTCAAAAATCAAATTGAAATTCAAACTCCTCAGAAAAATTTGGAAAAAATATATATCGAAGATTTCAATGATATGAACGTATGTCTGTTGTTCATTTTTCGAGACAGTGACCGGATTGATCAGAAATCACGGTCAAAGTCGAATTGGGCATTTTTGATTTCGACATCAATCGGCGAAATTGAAAACTGTGTATGGTAGACCTCGTCAGGGGGAGTCGTTTGGTGGTGGTCGCAGCCTCTATTGGTGGCTGAGGCATAGGAATTTGGACGATTAGGGTTTCGAAACCCTATAGTTTCAATGGCGGCGGCGGCCTATGTAGGCCACGTGGGTGACGTGCATAGGGGGGATGGAGGCGGCTCGCCATGGGCTTCGAGATGGTGGTAGTTGGAGGCGGCCAGGTGGTAGGAGACGTTAGTATTTGATGGTCAAAAGGGGCGGAGCATGGGTTCGAACGCACGTTAGGGCTCGATCATGAATCATCATGTAGCGCACGAGGAGAAGAAAGGTGTGTGTGACGTGGCAGTGTGGAGTAATGTTTTCTATTTTGTTTAATTTAAATTTAATTTTCAATTGCTCAAACTGATATAACTTTTGCGTACGAATTCCTTTTCACGTCCGGTTTTCTCCGCTATCTTCGTATTGGAATACTGGACATTTTGGCGCTTGTTCGGAAGGATTCTGAGACTGTTGAATTTTTTGGTTTAAATTGGATTTAAATTTAATTTATATTCAAAATGTGAGTGTTTTAACCCACTCACAACTTTTAAAAATTCTTATGTTTGTTAAATTAATTTATGTTATGATTATGAATTTATTTATGACTATTTGTATATTTTTAATCATCATTTCAGTTAATTGCATTTATTTAAATAAAATCGTTATTTAATTTATTATTGAATATAACCGCCGGTTAATTACCTGTTGTATATTATCAGTTATATATTGATATTGATTGATTGTTTTGGATGATGATTGTGATGGATGTATGATTTTATGATGGATGAATGGATGTTTTATTTATATCATCATAATCTGCAAGTTGTTATGCATTTATTTTCTTCGGGATTACGGTTTGAAATAATATGTAACCGCAAATTATTATTTTAAATTATGGATTGAAATGATAAATGTCTGTACCACTTGACCATTGGATAGAAAATTATTTATAGACACCGCGGTGTATATATAATAATATTTTGAAATGATTTCTAGGGTTTTGTAAAGAATATATATATGATTTTATGAGATATTGATTTGAATATTTGATAAAGGTTATTTTATATATAGTTAAATTTTTGGTTTTAAGCTATGTATAAAATTGGTTTAGAGTATAAAATAAAGTTTTATTTTATTAAATATAATATGGATAAGTATTTACTTGAATTATATTTAATATTGAGTTTATATTGGTTTTATAAATCAAGGTTGAGAAGATAGTTGAAATTGATTGAGATTTTATTTAATTAAGAATTATATTTAATAAAAATCCATTTGGGACTTATTGAAATTTAGATTTTAAAAGAATATGGTTTTATAATAAAATTCGGGGTTAAGGTGATTTAAGTGAATATATCAAGTCTAAATAAATTGAGGAATATTAAATTGTTGAAATTTGAAGTTTATTTAAAGGATACTGGATTTATTAATTAAATGTTTCAAAATTAAATAATAGTAAAGTAAATTTGGTATATATATATGATTTATAAAATTTAGTTTTGAAACATTGAATATTAAAGCTTTGAAATATATGAAATTTGAAATGGTTTATTTGAGGATTTAAATCTGTATTGGAATTGATTGCGAAATTAAAGAAGCTAATTTATTATATAAAGTAATTTAATAGCAAACAATTTAAGTGTTGGAAGTTATGTTTCAAAGTTCTGGATTTCAAGGTATTATGATTTGAAAGTGCTATGATTTTGGGAAAATGATACATTTGAAATAAAAGTGATATTATATCGATTTGGGATTTCTTTAAAATGATATCATATTGATTTGGTTTTAAAATAGAAATGATATCGTATTTATATAGTTTTGAAATGGATATTATATTCTGGTTTTGAAGTATAATCATTTTAAAATGACCGCGGTGATATAATAACGTTTGGTTGTTGAATAGTCAAGGATCGGAAGTTGTCGTGCCCTCTGCCAACTCCGAAAAACCACTTTAACAATCGTGTACACGGTGGAGTTTCCAGAATGAAGTAGGATGGCGGCGGCGTTTCCTTTGAGGTAAATACGTGGACCCTACTCCCGTGAGTTGGCATAAGGTGGCTAAAACAGGAGCGATTCTCGGGCCAATGACGTAACACCTTTGATCGGACACATCCCTTCGATATTAAACTTTGACTTTTGGGTTGATTCGGTGGCTACTTTTGATTTTTTTTATTTGGGGGGTGTGGCTCGAGGTGGGCGGTAGCTGCGCGTTATCACCGGCCCAGATAGCAATTGGTATATCTACCCTGGCATTGTCTAGTTATGCCGTGTCACCTATCCTATCGCGCCTTGTACGAGTTTGGTTTTCTCCCATAGCCCGTGTGGTATCCTCTGGTGGCTTCCCGATCAGGAGGGACTATTCTATTGGATTGACTACTGGGACTATTACGTGTTAAGGGCTATATGGGTAACACCTTAATGCTATGAAAAATTAAGTTTATTTTACTATAGACATTATTATAATAGCGAAATATTACTACATAGTAAATAGTTTAACTGATCCTTAGAAGATGTAAATCACGAGAATCGCTTGAGTTACTGCACTCATGTTGGACACTGGATAGGAGATATCAAATTCTGTAAACATCTTTGACGTCGTTACACTCATATTATCTACCGTTGATTTAACTCACATAAGATCTTTTAGTTCTGACTCGAGTGTTTTGTCTTTTCAATTCGCTCGGGTCAGCCTGAGCATTTCAGGATTTGAAGACTTTATTTCTGGAGGACGAAGATGAAAATTTTATTACTATTATTTATTATATTATTACACTGCATCACATTATTCCACTGCATTATTAATATTCTCTGGTAAGTGTAACTCTGATATGTATTGTATAAGTATAATCGAATATTTTGTAAAACAGCTTCATGAACTGTATATTTGATTATTATATTTTATCGTTCCGCTGCAAGATTCTATTTTTTTTTTCTTTCTTTCTCTGCTTTTTCTTATTTACCCCATAACAATCCGCCCTTCTGTACATTTTAAGTCTGACATGTGTGGTTTATCGTCGGTTTAAAGCGTACGAAAAGGCGGGACGTTACAAAAACGTTATAATCAGTGAATTATGGAAGCTGAAACAAATTTAGGCATAACTTTCTCGATTTTTATCCAATTTTATTAATTTTTTATGTTCTGGAAAATTTATTCATGTGCTACAACTTTGATGTTTTGATTTTTCTGCAATTTTGTTGTTAGCTATGTCAAAATTTAGTTTTTATACTGCAAACCCGAGAGCAAAACCAATATTTGCTCTGTCATTGAAGCTGAAACGAATTTGACCATAACCACTTCGTTTCTTTAGCGATTTTGATGATCTTGGTCATTCTAGAAATCTTAGAAACTAAGCTACAACTTTCAGTTTATTCATTTTGTCTGATGTCGAAGTTATCTATGCTAAAATTGCAATTGTTTATCGCTGTCCTGTAAATGCATAAGTTCAGGCTGAGTTTTGATTTTTTTTTATAGTAATTTGATCACAACTTTCTTGTTTCAAATCGGAATTTAGAAATTATACATGTTCTGAAATTCTTGTGAAATATGGCATAACTTTTATGTTTTCGGTTTTGAATGATTTTGAGGTTTACATAATGAATAATTGACTTTTTTTATCATTGACCTGTGTTGATAGCCGGTGCACATAAATTTTTCTATGTAGTATTTCGCTCATAACTTATTCGTTACTTATTGAAATATCGAAATGTTTGATGTTCAGGAATCTTATGATGTAGGCTACAACTTTTGTGTTTTGAGTTTTGTAAAATCTCAAAGTCTAAATGGTGGAAACTTGACGTTTTTACTTCTAGCCTGTCATTGACAGCCATAATATTTATATATTTGTCTGATTTCGATGATTTCATTTTCATTCTTTTGCAATTTTTTTTATATGAAATTTGATGCTAATATTTGATTATTTTGTCCAGCAATGGACTAATCAAGTTAAGATGAGATTTGAATTTAAATTATTTAAATTCGATTTAAATTTGAATATCGGTTTAGGCCGATTAAAATTGCAAATTGATGTTTTCTTGAGTTTTAAAAAAAATCCGAATAAATTCCAGAAAATCTTCTAACATCATGGTTGGAGTAATAAATGTTTTTATGTATTTTTAGAAGTTTTTAATCAATTATTCTTTTAATTTTATGGATTTAGCATAGATTGAAGGAGGAAAGAGGGTTTCAGCCATTAGCATGCTTCTGGAGGCTAGAGGAAGAAGTGAGAAAAAGAGACTTACTGGTTTTCTTTTTCTCATTTCTTACAGGCCAAGTTGGGATTAGGTTAATGGGCTAAGATCCAATTTAAAAGAAAATTAGCTTAAGATAATATTCTTTAAGAATTATGAACTTCATACTCTTGATGAATAAAATGTTTTACACTCAAAATAAAAGATTATATATACATTTAAAACATTCTATTATCATATTTCTCTATTTTAAATAAAATAGTAAATTTACATCTTTAATTACAAAACTCATTGTAACTAACATTATAAATTACACAAAAATCATATGTTTATGTAATAAAATTCTATAACTCATTTCAAATATAATTTTATGCTCAAATTATTTTTTAAACTCAATTCTATCATTTTATTAAAGATA
This sequence comes from Allium cepa, assembly GCA_030765085.1. Classification (NCBI taxonomy): domain Eukaryota; kingdom Viridiplantae; phylum Streptophyta; class Magnoliopsida; order Asparagales; family Amaryllidaceae; genus Allium; species Allium cepa. Next base: position 180,888,475 of record CM060946.1, read on the forward strand.
TCCCATTTTAAAAATTAATTACTTCTTTTAAAAATTATTAAAAGAAGTAAATAGAAATAATTAACAAAATTATTTCTTTAACTCTAAATAAAACACATTTCCTCAATCTTTTAATTCAAACCATCTTAATAAAGTTTCCAAAATTCTATTTTCTCATTTTATACTCAAATATATCGTTTATTTCCAATAAACAATTTAAATTCCTCTTTAATTATTAATTTACACTATTAAATTATAACTGCCGTTATAAATTAATATTCTCGGGTAATCACTAAAACCTGGGTTGTTACACTTGCACAGTGATAACAGATATGATAATAGTATAGTAGGCATATATCATCAATATAAATAACAAATAATGGTGTCAGATGTCATAGGTGAACAGACATCATATAAATAACATTGTAACTAACTAACAGCGGCATATTTCAATTGTCGTTTCAATTGAAATAAATTTAATAAATATAAGAATTTTAATCGTGAGTGATTTCTCACCTTTCGAGGCTAGAGAGTACAGAAGATGACACGGATACGCACACTGGCACAGACACTGAAATTGAGTTACGTATCCAAGCAAAGCAAAATCGACGTGAATTCAACGATCAAAGCTGATAACAGGAATTTGATGAAAACAAATTGGATCAGTTTGATATAAATGGAATATATATACACTATATTTTAAAACAATACTCATAGCAATACAAAAAAATAAAATCAACACTAGTTTAATATAAACATATCATAAGTTTATGCTATATATAAACTTCCTCTTATATCAATTTAAAACGTATAAAATAAATTCTATTTATCTATTTGCATGAAATTATAACCACACAAATCATACATTTCCAAATCCTGGTACACGTAAAAACCTCAGCTTTGTATATGTTAAACTTATATATAGTCTTTTCTATAAATAGGGCAACAAACAAAGAATATATAAATACTATAGCATACAACATGAATAACCTATAACAACAGACTATAGACTTCATGGTTCATGAAAACATAGCTTTATGTATGAAACCGCATATACCTTTCAGGTCAATGTTTAGTTAAACCCATATATCAAACCAAAGATAATATATAACAACAGAAATTCCCCTCTGGTCCAATACACTTCACAAACAAATGTGATACTAACATATACATAATAATTTAAAATACTTTTATAACTTTATAAACTATATAACTAATATATGAAGTAAGTAAATATATACACCTATATAACAGACCTTATATATATAAATATACATATTGTACGTATAACATTAATATAGATATAAACTACATAGCTTGAAATAATTAATATGTATAACAACTTTATGTACAAACCCATTTAAACATATTATATATAACATAACGTACATAAGCAGATTACATAAATATTGTATGTAACGACCCGCTATTTTGGACCATTCAAATCGACAATAAAACCATACATGTCCGACTTGAATAATTCAAAATACCGAATTGTTAATTAAAATTTGGCAAAACTTAACATATATAGTAAATAAATCATCACAGATCACAGACACAGAGTAATATAATGCAGCGGAATAGATAAAGAATAGTAGTTCATGAAGGTACTATATACATTGGAGTTAGAAATAAAATACAACCGAATATCTTAGATGTAGTGAAGTCTCCAGTATGCGCAGATGACTTCTCTGAACAAATCAACAGGATGAATGAAAGGATAGATAGCTGGATCTTCAAGCAAGGCTCCAACTTCGAAGGTGAATCTCAAATGCTGTATCACTCAGTCTGACCCGAGCGTAAAGCAAAACACAAAACACTCGAGTCAGGATTAACATTCTTATATCAATAAATTCAACTCAAGTGAAATATCAACTGAAATACAAATAATTTAAAGGATGTTTGGAATAACCACCCTCTAAGGGTCCATGGAACTATCTACAGGGTAGAAATATACACTATAACACCGTGGTTCTTTCATCTTAATTTATAAATCAAAATCAAATATCATTTCACTTCAAATATCTCCATATTTCCAAAAATAGTATTTATATATATTAAATAATTTATGAAGTAACATGTTTTCAATTCCCTCAACTTAACAAATCGTTTCAACATCAACCCGACCTTCCCATTCAAATTATGTTCAATTTCGATTTATCAATTTAAATTCAACTCAATTCCTAAAATAACCACATCAATTTTATCGATCTCAAATTCGGATTTGTAATCACCAAATATCCTTTTATATTTCAATATATTTCAAAACTTTAAGTACTCAACGTTTCAAACTAAATTTTTGTTCGATTTAGTTTTCTAAATAATAAATTCAAATTTGGTTCAACCTAAATTTCACTTTAATTCAATTTAGTTTCTAAATAACAAAATTCAACTACGTTGATTTCAAATACAGATTCGAATCTCAACATAAGTCATTTAAATTCCAATATAGTTCAAGGCTTTAATATTTAAATGTTCTATATAACAGTTTCATATAGATCACGATTTAACCTCATTATTGTTTAGTCTTGAAATACTCCCTTATTTGATTCAATATCATTTAAGTAACTTTAAATTACATTTTACTCAATATTTTCTTTAATTTTATTAAACGTGAAATATTCATTAAATCCCTTAAATCAAAAATCTAGTTACGAAATCATACCTTTAAATTTTCCATTCAATAATTTCAAATCGATTTAATTAAATAAATACTTATTTAAAAACCATTTTAATAAACCCAAATTTATCTCATGATCTTAATTATTCAACTTTTACAAAGGTAAATTTTGAAATATAAATCTTAAATAATACTTCAACATATTATATGGATTAAATCATTCTCAATAATATTATTATTAAATCTATATATAAAATTTCCATTTATATATATATAATATTTTAAGAACCAATATTTATTAAATCCCATATATTTCGTTTCAACTGTAGAAATTTATTTTCAAAATATTTATATGGACCAACGGTGTCTGTATATATTTCCTATCATATAGTCAAGTGCTACGGATATTTATCATTTCAACCCGTACACTAAATATATACAGGTGGATATCATTTCAACCCGTAATCCCAAATTCAATTAAATGAAAATCGCTTGGGTTTATCATTTCAACCCATAACGATTTTCTCCTATTCTAAAGTCCGTTCGGGTATGTATCATTTCAACCCATAATGATTTCTATACTAACAGGGAACTTGCAGAGTGATAACAGATATGAAAAATAATAATAACAACAGGCATATATCATCAAAATAAATATAAACAATAGGATATGGTGTCATATCCCATAAGTGAACAGTTATAGATAATAACATATATAACAATTAAAATCACTAGAACCTCATATTTCAATTGTCGTTTCAATTGAAATTTAATTTAATAAATAAAAGAACGTTAATCGTGAGTGATTGCTCACCTTTCGAGGCTAGAGACGAACGAGAATAAGATGAGTTACGAACTCCGAACATGAATTCCAAAGTAGAGCGAAATGGGCACGAATTGACGAACAAAGCTGATAAATAGAAATAGACGAAATCAAATCGTCTGGATTGACGAAGAAAATTGATATAGGTAAACTTGTAAATATATATAACTATATTTATAAAACCATATTCTAAATTTAAATGTAATTTATTTTAAAACACACATATTTATTTTCAAGTCAAAATTTTAACTTTAATATAAAATAACGCCTATGTATATAAAACCAATTTCCTATGTACTTCACACTGTAACTTTATAACTAACATAAATAGGCTTTAATATCCCTAGTTATTATAAAACGACGTTTATATAATACTTCCTCTTCCCTAACTAAACTTTATAACCGCTATAAGTTATCTATTCAGTAGCCTGGTATAGACATATAATATATTATAAAATATGCGTAAAATACAATTTGTTATGGATAATAACTTTCAAGTGTTTTTTTTTAACTCACTGACATCTGTAACCACTGCCATAAACCAAAGGGTCGTTGCTTAGATTTAAATATGCCTATACTATTTAAAAATATACATATATGGACTACCTTAAACAAAATGGCTTATAAACAGGTCTGTATATATAACTTAATTTATAACTATCCCATCTATATAACTTATATAACTGTCATATAAACGTACGTATATATTATACTTGCCCAACTTCAATGTTATATATATATATATTACTAAAAATATATATATATATATATATATATATATATATATATATAATCTAATATATCAGTAACACCTAACTATATATATATATATCACTATTTTAAAAATATAACAACTATACTGTAACCAGACTTATAAACTATATATATTTATATATTAAATTAAAAGCAAAATTTTAACAACAATTATATATAAGCAAAAATAAAATATGTAGACTATATGTAAACTATATTTATAACAAAATAACAACGAAATATATACCTTAGCTTTCGTATAAAAGGGGAGGAGATAGCAAAGAGACACAACAGAGTTTCACGCAACATGCATGTATGCGCGTTTTTTTTTTCAAGATGCACGGCAGAGAAATGAAGGGAGGAGGAGGCTGCTCGGATCTGTAGACGAGCAGGGTGGAGGGTGTAGGTGTGCGGCTCCGGTCGTGGTGGTTGCGTGCTTTGGGTGTTGCGCAGGAGGCGATGGAGGTTGTGGGTTGATGGCTTGGGCGGAGCACAGCAAAACGGAGCGGGCTGCGAAATTTGATGGAACAAGCGGGTAGGTGATGGACGTGGGTAGATTTGTGGTGGGAGGCCCGACATGGGTGTGAGGCTTTGGCACGGAGGACTGGGTGGAGATGGCGGTCAAGATGGAAGAGGGCAAGGCGGAGAGGCTATGTGTTGTATCGGTGATAGGGTTGGAGAAGTTTTGTGAAGAGGAAAACGTGCAGAGGTCAGGGAAATAGAAGGAGCAGAGGGTTTGAAAGGATACAGTGGGAAGAGAATGGGAGAAAGGAGGAGATTGGGTGGAATGACGTGAAGAAATAAAATATGGGCTATGTACATTTGTTTTAGAATGAAGGAAATAGCAGGGAGGGGAAGAAAGAATCAGAGCAATTTAGAAAGGAAACGAAGTGAATAGAATAAAATATATGTGAAAGCTAATGCAACGGTCAGTGAAGAATGGGACGGACCAGAAAATAATAAATTGAAATTTACGGAGATGTAACAGCTTATTATTAAATATTTACGTTTTTTGGAGGAATAATTTCTTACCTAAAAATAACAATGAAGACAGAGATAAAATAGAGGCCGTCACAAATCAATCAAGTGAATGAAAAAGGCACCAGGAAAAAACGGAACAATTAGAAACGAAACGCATCTAATTAAATAATGGCAGTAACGGTCACCCATTTATTAAGCTGACTAATATTAAAGCAATTGATTTATACGCGTTTAAATTTTGAAACGCAAAGGAAATCAAATGTTCACGGATCCGGTACCGATACGATTGCCGGTTTCAAGGATTCTGCTGTGTACGGACTTCAAAACACAGAAATAAATGTACTATTGAGATCAGAACGACGAGACGATCAAAACGGTATACATATACCAGTGGTACGATTGAGTTATAAAAAAATTCGAATTTCCTACCAGGGAAAAGTGCAGCAAAAACACAGAAAATAAGATCGACGGAGCTAAAGAAGTCCGAATTTGGAAAAACGAACAATGACGTCTCGGTCAGAAGATGATTTATAATTTTCTTATGTGAAATATTCAGATTTGGAAAATATTTTATTATCAGCAATTATTGGCTAGCTTGAATTTAATAGAATTTCATCATGAAATAAACTTTCATAAAATTAATTTAAAATTTACAATCTGCTATATTTAAATATACGTATTCTAAATATACAAACATTTTATTTTTAAAATCCAATTACTATAAAATTTCACAACTATTCAATTAAATACGTTATAAAATCAATTAAAATTGTTAAAATTTTCCGGTTCGTTACACTCTCCCCCACTCAAAACTTTTCGTCCCCGAAAAGAAAGAAGGTTGGAGAAATAAAACAACCAGAAAGAAAATAGATTGAATGTCAAGATAAACAAATAAATTTTAAAACTATATAAATTTTACTTGAAATATTCATTTGCAATTCAGTTATCTTTAATACTTTAAGTTTTCAAAACCCATTGGAATTAAATATGTTTAAATAACACTTAATAAATATATGAAAATTATTTGAAAACAATTATTTGCATCATTAGTTATATTTACAAAGATGTTATTGAAAACATTAAATCCATAATTCATAAATTTATATATCCGTCTTTAGATACTTTTCAAACATTATTAATAAATCATTTACTTTAAATATGTTTTATTTAATTGATAACTTCAAAAATATTTATACCACTAAAATTTCTATTAAACAATGTAGTATACAAATAAGCAATATTTAAAAGATTATATTCAAAAAGGAAAGGAAGGTAGATTCTGGAACGGAATATAGGTGAACAACTAAAGCTGAGAAGATAAGGTAGATTCAAAGAATAGAATTGGCACGAATAGTTAATTCAAACCAAAAGAATTTAAATTTCAAATATTAATACAAGTTTTCTTTGTTGGAAAATACTTTTATAATAAATACCTTTATATCAAAATAAATCCCTTTTTCTTTTTTTCGAAAATACTTTTATAACTCGATGTTTTAACAAGTTTATCCTCGTTCTTGCAAACTCTGGCCATGCGTTGATCAGGCACAAAGCTAGAATTCTTCAAGTACTTAGTAGACCCGTTTCAACACCCAGTGAAAATACTAGAAAACCTTTAAAAATAGATATGGAAAGTACAATCCAAACAAACAACCAAACAAAAACCTTTGTCCGATCATGGTTCGCAGATACACAATGGTTACGCCTGGGTCCCCCAGGAAACAATCCATATCCGTAAGCTTTCTCAGCCCTGCGAGTTACGCCATGATGAATAGTAGAGTGCAGGATACACAATGGTTACGCCTGGATCCCCCAGGAAACAATCCGTACCCCTAGGCAAGACTCATCCAGGCAGTTGCGCTACTATTCGCGACCTACAGAGATTGCAGGATACACAATGGTTACGCCTGGATCCCCCAGGAAACAATCCGTGCCCCTAGGCAAGACTCAGCCAGGCAATTGCGCTATGCAGTCACGAGAGAAAAAAGAAAACCATGGGTTACGCCACGGTGGGAACACTCGAGTATTACATCCGGAAAACCAAAAATCAGAGAGAATAATATCGATAGAATGAATCCACGATGTGGCCACAAAGCGGATATCAAGCAGAAGGCACTTTCCATATCTTTACTTCGAAAATATATATCATATAGTACCTTTTCAAATCACTTTGAAATATCGTACTTATATAAAGTCCATATATATAGGATTCCATTTTTCCCAAATCGAATACTTTTCAAAATTAATAGTAGATCAAATCATACTTATATAGACTTCGATTATATAAAATCTCTTTCCAAATTGAGTACCTTTCAAATCAATAGATTTCAAATCAACTTCATACTTATACAATCCATTTTATATAAGTTCGACCACTCCCAAATCAAGTGCTTAATAATATAAGGTTCTCAAATTTCAAATCATTTCAATATCAATACAGTTTCAAAATCATATATGATTTCACCAAATTTTCTTCCAAATTAAATATCTAAATTTCAAAGTTCCCAAAATGATGGTTTAGAAAATTATCCCAGTTTCTAAATTAAAATAATTCAAGTCAAACAAATTCATTTCCAAAATCTCCATAAGAGTACTGGTTTTTAATTTCAATCTAATTTCAAAACCAAATATTTTCCCAAAATCAATTATACTCAAAATAGTTTCCAAATTTATAATTATCCCTATTTTTTTTAAAAAAACTTTTAAACTATCTATTTCTATTTAAAATATCCAATTTACCTTTCTGAAAACCATTATTCAAAATTATTTTTTTCAAAACATTTCAAAACTAAATTTATATTCTTTATCAAACATTTTATACTCTTCGAAATTTCTTAGGTTTGAAAATTTAATCTCGATTTGGAAGTGTTCGAACTTTCAAAATAGTTAGGGAAATCAAATTTCCAATTCAAGACTTGAAAATCAACAATAAATAGATAGGATTATACCAAATCAAATCCGAAACTTGAGGACTGAATACCAGTTTCCTTTAAATCATTTTAACATATATACATATATCTTTCGAATCTCGAATTATTCTTCGGAATTTGAAATCAAAATTTGTTTCACAATATCACTCGCATAGCAAAGCTACTAGAGTGGCATCTCCCCTATTCTGAAACTCGAAAATCAATGTCGATGATGCGTGCACTCATCACCGAAATTATTTTCCAGCGACAAAGTGAGTTCTGGCCTTCTATTTTCTTAAAACTTCCTTGAAATTTCATTGAAATCATTGGAAATCGTTTGAGTCATTTGAAACACTTCTTATTCAGAAAATACCTTCAAATCGTATTATTATATAATTTCAAAAATCTTAAAACCAATTTCAAAACACCGGAATTCAATTTTCGAATTTCAAATTTAACACTTCAGTTATAAATCATTTTCATATAAATCAATTTCTTATATTTTCAAAATTTCAAATCATTTCAAAACCCTTTTATATAGAATAACATTTCTTATTTGTTTTTTTATATAGGTATATAATCCTTATCGGAAACATTTTCACTTTTATATATAGAATAAAATCGTAGTTATCAAAATAATAATTTCGATATATAAAAAAATTTCAAAAATGCAAACATACCCGATTTTCGAAGGATGACTCAAGAATGTATTTCAAAACAAAGATAGCGATTTAATTTAGAGGAACTCCAATCAGTAGAATCCAGATTCGAAGAAAGACTCGATCGAAGATGAGATAATTAAATTACAAAATAGAAGATGGATATACTTCTATAAATCGCGGGCGACCTTTACCGGTCAACCGTGATTCCAAAATTAGATCGGTGTAGAATTCTGAGGCAATTCGACATTCGATCGCCAGAGATATAGAATTCGGCATAACAAGATATAGCAGCATCGTAAATCGAGGACACAAAACCTTTGGTGAATCGATGTCAATTTTTTAAAGGAGTTTTCATCCCCTTTACAAATCATTTAGTGGAGAAATTGGATACTCCAGAATCAAAAGAATATAAATAGAGAGAGCCAAGAATGAATTTTGGAACCACAGGGAGCGTCCCAAAGTTCAATGGAAATTGAGTCAAAAGGAAGAGATTCAACTCGAGCGAAAGTGATTCTGTAAATAAATTTACCATATATGCTAAGTTTTGCCTAGAGCCAAAGCTTTGATACCAACTGTAACGACCCGCTATTTTGGACCATTCAAATCGACAATAAAACCATACATGTCCGACTTGAATAATTCAAAATACCGAATTGTTAATTAAAATTTGGCAAAACTTAACATATATAGTAAATAAATCATCACAGATCACAGACACAGAGTAATATAATGCAGCGGAATAGATAAAGAATAGTAGTTCATGAAGGTACTATATACATTGGAGTTAGAAATAAAATACAACTGAATATCTTAGATGTAGTGAAGTCTCCAGTATGCGCAGATGACTTCTCTGAACAAATCAACAGGATGACTGAAAGGATAGATAGCTGGATCTTCAAGCAAGGCTCCAACTTCGAAGGTGAGTCTCAAATGCTGTATCACTCAGTCTGACCCGAGCGTAAAGCAAAACACAAAACACTCGAGTCAGGATTAACATTCTTATATCAATAAATCCAACTCAAGTGAAATATCAACTGAAATACAAATAACATAAAGGATGTTTGGAATAACCAACCTCTAAGGGTCCATGGAACAATCTACAGGGTAGAAATATACACTATAACACCGTGGTTCTTTCATCTTAATTTATACATCAAAATCAAATACCATTTCACTTCAAATATCTCCATATTTCCAAAAATAGTATTTATATATACTAAATAATTTATAAAGTAACGTGTTTTCAATTCCCTCAACTTAACAAATCGTTTCAACATCAACCCGACCTTCCCATTCAAATTATGTTCCATTTCGATTTATCAATTTAAATTCAACTCAATTCCTAAAATAACCACATCAATTTTATCGATCTCAAATTCGGATTTGTAATCACCAAATATCCTTTTATATTTCAATATATTTCAAAACTTTAAGTACTCAACGTTTCAAACTAAATTTTTGTTCGATTTAGTTTTCTAAATAATAAACTCAAATTTGGTTCAACCTAAATTTCACTTTAATTCAATTTAGTTTCTAAATAACAAAATTCAACTACGTTGATTTCAAATACAGATTCGAATCTCAACATAAGTCATTTAAATTCCAATATAGTTCAAGGCTTTAATATTTAAATGTTCTATATAACAGTTTCATATAGATCACGATTTAACCTCATTATTGTTTAGTCTTGAAATACTCCCTTATTTGATTCAATATCATTTAAGTAACCTTAAATTACATTTTACTCAATATTTTCTTTAATTTTATTAAACGTGAAATATTCATTAATCCCTTAAATCAAAAATTCAGTTACGAAATCATACCTTTAAATTTTCCATTCAATAATTTCAAATCGATTTAATTAAATAGATCCTTATTTAAAAACCATTTTAATAAACCCAAGTTTATCTCACGATCTTAATTATTCAACTTTTACAACGGTAAATTTTGAAATATAAATCTTAAATAATACTCAAACATATTATATGGATTAAATCATTCTCAATAATATTATTATTAAATCTATAAATAAAATTTTCATTTATTTATATATATATATATATAATTTTTTAAGAACCGATATTTATTAAATCCCATATATTTCGTTTCAACTGTAGAAATTTATTTTCAAAATATTTATATGGACCAACGGTGTCTGTATATACTTCCTATCATATAGTCAAGTGCTACGGATATTTATCATTTCAACCCGTACACTAAATATGTACGGGTGGATATCATTTCAACCCGCAATCCCAAATTCAATTAAATGAAAATCGCTTGGGTTTATCATTTCAGCCCATAACGATTTTCTCCTATTCTAAAGTCCGTTCGGGTATGTATCATTTCAACCCATAATGATTTTTATACTAACAGGGAACTTGCAGAGTGATAACAGATATGAAAAATAATAATAACAACAGGCATATATCATCAAAATAAATATAAACAATAGGATATGGTGTCATATCCCATAAGTGAACAGTTATAGATAATAGCATATATAACAATTTAAATCACTAGAGCCTCATATTTCAATTGTCGTTGCAATTGAAATTTAATTTAATAAATAAAAGAACGTTAATCGTGAGTGATTGCTCACCTTTCGAGGCTAGAGATGAACGAGAATAAGATGAGTTACGAACTCCGAACATGAATTCCAAAGTAGAGCGAAATGGGCACGAATTGACGAACAAAGCTGATAAATAGAAATAGACGAAATCAAATCGTCTGGATTGACGAAGAAAATTGATATAGGTAAACTTGTAAATATATATAACTATATTTATAAAACCATATTCTAAATTTAAATGTAATTTATTTTAAAACACACATATTTATTTTCAAGTCAAAACTTTAACTTTAATATAAAATAACGCCAATGTATATAAAACCAATTTCCTATGTACTTCACACTGTAACTTTATAACTAACATAAATAGGCTTTAATATCCCTAGTTATTATAAAACGATGTTTATATGATACTTCCTCTTCCCTAACTAAACTTTATAACCGCTATAAGTCATCTATTTAGTAGCCTGGTATAGACATATAATATATTATAAAATATACGTAAAATACAATTTGTTGTGAACAATAACTTTCAAGTGTTTTTTTTTACTCACTGACATCTGCAACCACTGCCGTAAACCAAAGGGCCGTTGCTTAGATTTAAATATGCATATACTATTTAAAAATGTACACATATAGACTGCCTTAAACAAAATGGCTTATGAACAGGTCTGTATATATAACTTAATTTATAACTATCCCATCTATATAACTTATATAACTGTCATATAAACGTACATATATATTATACTTGCCCAACTTCAATGTTATAAATATATTACTAACAATATATATATAAAAATATCTAATATATCAGTAACACCTAACTATATATATATATATCACTATTTTAAAAATATAACAACTATACTGTAACCAGACTTATAAAACTATATATATATATTTATATATTAAGTTAAAAGCAAAAGTTTAACAACAATTATATATAAGCGAAAATAAAATATGTAGACTATATGTAAACTATATTTATAACAAAATAACAACGAAATATATACCTTAGCTTTCGTACAAAAGGGGAGGAGATAGCAAAGAGACACAACAGAGTTTCACGCAACATGCATGTATGCGCGTTTTGATTTTTTTTTCAAGATGCACGGCAGAGAAATGAAGGGAGGAGGAGGCTGCTCGGATATGTAGATGAGCAGGGTGGAGGGTGTAGGTGTGCGGCTCCGGTCGTGGTGGTTGCGCGCTTTGGGTGTTGCGCAGGAGGCGATGGAGGTTGTGGGTTGATGGCTTGGGCGGAGCACAGCAAAACGGAGCGGGCTGCGAAATTTGATGGAACAAGCGGGTAGGTGATGGACGTGGGTACATTTGTGGTGGGAGGCTGGGCATGGGTGTGAGGCTTTGGCACGGAGGACTGGGTAGAGACGGCGGTCAAGGTGGAAGAGGGAAAGGCGGAGAGGCTATGTGTTGTATCGTTGATGGGGTTGGAGAAGTTTTGTGAAGAGGAAAACGTGCGGAGGTCAGGGAAATAGAAGGAGCAGAGGGTTTGAAAGGATACAGTGGGAAGTGAATGGGAGAAAGGAGGAGATTGGGTGGAATGACGTGAAGAAATAAAATATGGGCTAAGTACATTTGTTTTAGAATGAAGGAAATAGCGGGGAGGGGAAGAAAGAATCAGAGCAATTTAGAAAGGAAACGAAGTGAATAGAATAAAATATATGTGAAAGCTAATGCAATGGTCAGTGAAGAATAGGACGGACCAGAAAATAATAAATTGAAATTTATGGAGATGTAACAGCTTATTATTAAATATTTACGTTTTTTGGAGGAATAATTTCTTACCTAAAAAAAAACAATGAAGACAGAGATAAAATAGAGGCCGTCACAAATCAATCAAGTGAATGAAAAAGGCAACGGGAAAAAACGGAACAATTAGAAACGAAACGTATCTAATTAAATAATGGCAGTAACAGTCACCCATTTATTAAGCTGACTAATATTAAAGCAATTGATTTATACGCGTTTAAATTTTGAAACGCAAAGGAAATCAAATGTTCACGGATCCGGCACCGATACGGTTGCCGGTTTCATGGATTCCACTGTGTACCGGACTTTAAAACACAGAAATAAATATACTATTGAGATCAGCACGACGAGACGATCATAACGGTATACATACACTGGTGGTACGATTGAATTATAAAAAAATTCGAATTTCCTACCAGGGAAAAGTGCAGCAAAAACACAGAAAATAAGATCGACGGAGCTAAAGAAGTCCGAATTTGGAAAAACAAACAATGACGTCTCGGTCAGAAGATGATTTAGAATTTTCTTATGCAAAATATTCAGATTTGGAAAATATTTTATTATCAGTAATTATTGGCTAGCTTGAATTTAATAGAATTTCATCATGAAATAAACTTTCATAAAATTAATTTAAAATTTACAATCTGCTATATTTAAATATACATATTCTAAATATATAAACATTTTATTTTTAAAATCCAATTATTATAAAATTTCACAACTATTCAATTAAATACGTTATAAAATCAATTAAAATTGTTAAAATTTTCCTGTTCGTTACACTGTAATATATATATATATATATATATATATATATATATATATATGCATTTCAAATGAAACAATATAAATATATAAACTAATAGGCTTATAAACTTATATGAACTAAAATTTATATATGTAAACAAATTTATACAATGCATATATATAAAGTTCTGTACACATTGTACTAACATAAAATATATAATACACATATATACCGTACCAATATTTTATAAACAGAATACAAAATATTTTAAAATGTACATAACATGAAATAACCAAGCAAGATTGGTTAAAATACAAAGTAAAGTGGCAGATAAAGGTCTTATATATATAAACTTAGAAATCATATACAGCAAAGACATTTATATCACAAACAAATCATATATCATATAATATATATTACTTTAAAAATAAAATTCACGGTACTAAAATTTAGCGGTACATAACTCATAAGTTTGCATATATAAGTAATAAATTATATATATATAAACAAACTTTATATATAAATATACGTAAGCCAATGTGCGAAAACCTCGTTCACCGGAACAATTTAAACATACAAAATCATACTGTAATATATATATATACATACATATATATATGTATATATATACATACATATATATATGTATATATATACATACATGTATGTATGTATATATATATACACGTGCCACTGTAACCTTTATACAACTCAGAACATACATACGCAAACAGTTAAATTGTAGGCATTCACATAAATAAAACATGTGTTATATATTTTTAAAATAAAAGAATACAAAACATACAAACACAAATATATATAAATCTTACCCAAAACTATGCAAACCAATGCGAGGCATGGGAAGATGGCTCGCAAGCGGTAAGGAGGATAGGCCGAGACAAGCTATGGTGTTGGAAGCTAGAAAGGTGAATAAAGGAAGAGAAGGCGGAAGGCAGTTGACGAGGAGCATGGCTATCCATACGGCAAGGCGGAGAGGGATCAGGGAGAGAAGAGATCGCAGAGGGTGCTGAGCTTCGATCGGGAAGAAGCTACATGTCGAGGCGGAGATGTGATGTCGATGGGTTTAGCAAGTAAATGAAAAAAGCCAGCAAGTTTGGAAGGGAAGGCATCTGTACTACATATAATTTGATTTATTTTATACAGTATATTTTTCTTTCCTATCAAATGAAGGTAAGGATACAAACAGAGAGAGAAGAGAACGAGCCGGTTGATAATAATTTAAAACCACGGAAGAGCAATGGTCAATAGTAAATTTCTAGGGAATAGCGATAATCAGAATTAAATTTCAGGGAATATTAAAAGTTTTTGTCCATTGGTTTGTGGTCAATGAAGGGACAAAAGAAACCAAAAAGGCTCGAAAATGCAAAACTGATACAAAGTCGTTTCGTAGATTTCCACTGTCACCCGAACTTCGAAACACACAAACGAATATACCACAGAGATCAGTACGACGAGACAATCAAAATGGTATATAGATATCAGTGATACGACCGAACTATCAAAAATCGATATTCGGTACCGAAAAACTGCTAATTTGTCGGAAATAAGATAGACGGAACAATAAAAGTCAAAATTTCAAGAAACGAAATATGGCATCTCACACAGAAGATGATTTATAAAATTTCTATATAAAAATATTTAGGTTTGGAAAATATTTTATTATCATCAAATATTAACTGATTAAATTGAAATAAAGTTACACAAAATAAACTACCATATTATCTGGTGAAAACTTACCAGTTGTTATGTTAAAATAGACGTATTCCAAATATCAAATTTTTATTTCAGAATTTTTTTGTTTCAAATTTCACAAAATTTCAATTAAATATATTCGTAAAATAAATAAAATTATTAAAAATTTATGGGTCGTTACACTCTCCCCCACACAAAACTTTTCGTCCCCGAAAAGGAAGAAGGTAGGAAAATAGAAACAACCAGAAAGAAAATAGATTTAAATAACAAAATAAAATAATTAATTTAAATCATATAAATTTAAATTTAAATTAATTAATATTCAATGTTAAATTTTAAATTAAAGGTATTTCATCCATTTGACTTAATTTCAAATTTACTGATATCTGACACAAAAGGTTTCTTCCAAAACAAAACTTTTATTTAATTTGACTCATTTACCATTCAATCAACATATTATTCTATTTACCTCTATTAACATTTTATAATTAAAATTTAAGAGTATAACATTTATTATAAACACTCAAATTTATTTATAAAATCATCTTGTATTGTATATTATCCAATTACATATTCAACTTCTGAATAATTTATGTAAGTTATATTACAATGAAATTGGGTATTGTACAAGCAAACTTTTCCAAATTCAATTATTTCAAATTTAAATATTTATTCAAAATCTTGGCTTCATTTATAATTGAAATCATCCTTTAAGAGAATTTAAGAATTAAATTTTCGATTATCTTCAAACCATTTAGAGATAATATATATACCATATATATCAAAGCAAATATATAAACATATACCTATATACTCCAAACCAAATCATACTTCAGAAATTCAAATCAAAAATCATTTCAAAAACAAAAGTGTAACGAAGTTACATAATGTTCTCTCCACTTTGAAACTCGAAAATAAATGTCGCTGATGCTGCACTCATCACCAAAATTATTTTCCAGCGGCAATGGGGAGAGTATTGATTTAAAGCTTTAAATTTATTTGTAAACGGTTCCTATTCAAAAATACTTTAAATATATACATTTTATAACTTTAAAACAAAAGTGTGAATTATTGGAAATTAAATTCTCAAATTCTTAATTTAAATTCAACTAAATTTTTAAATATTGATGTTGAAATAGTCAATGGTTTATAAAATAATAAATGAAAATTAAATATTATTATTTTTGTGACGACCCGCCCTAAACTACCAGAAAGACGTTTCGTCATGAAGAAAGATAGGGGTGAGAAAATAGAAAAGATAGAGAAGAAAGAACAACAACATCAGAATCTCACAGCGGAACGAATAAATTATAATAATCACATAAGTATTTACATAATATACAACATCAATCAGAGTTATACAGACAATACATCACATACTAGACAGTTATAGACACCTGTCTAGTTAATACAACACAACTCAAACAAATACAGAGATACCAACACAGCGGAACTATATGTATATCTACAACGCTGAAGCCTCCTGCTCCATTGCTCTTCCAGAATTCGTCAAAGACAACCTGAATCCCTTGGCTACCCATAAAAATTTGGGTACCCGAGAGTTTATGAAAAACAGAAATAAACTCCGGGTCAGACATAGGTCTAGTATGAGTAACAGGTTAAAGTTGCTTAATTTTTAAAATCCTTTTGAAATAAAAGGTATCACGTAAGACTCCCCACACATAAACATGGAAAAGTTTTTACCTTACGCTAACCAAAACATTTGATAGGAAATTCTGTGATATTATAATAGGTCTAGGGTTTTCAAGTAAATAGAAAATAGCCGAAACTGTTACATGATTAAATTCCAGCTACTAGCCACAAAAGTGGGTAATACAATCAAAACCGTTGGCACTTATTGGATTGTGGATTCCATACAATGGCAGGGCTACTGGGGTACCGCTCGTCACAGTACGTGGCCTAGAACAACGTACCGAGGATCACTCCCGACCCCCTACAACACAAGGCCGGAACCATTCCTTACTGAACAGTCCCGAACAAGATAACCTTGCAGATAGCCGTTGCTACTGCCCACTAAGCCGAAATAAAGGGACATCTAGACATGGGAATATCCTTGTCATGCTTAGGCATGACCCACCCAACCTTGCTGCACCTCCCATGTTTTAGCCATTCCCGGTTGATGAGGCTTGAGGCTACGATTACCTTTAGAGAATACATTTCTTAGAATGCTCATCTCCCACCTGACGATGTTCTGAAAGAATTAAATCGATACAAGTTCATTCCGGGTTCGAACGAAACCGAACGCATTATTTCGTTACACCCATTTTGGAATCACCCTCAGAGTTAACGACAATAACCCTTGCACTCTGAATCTTCATCTTCACTTCAGATTCACGATCTATCGTTAATTTGGAATCGATGTGGTTTTCGGATGTTCCAAATGTGGAAAACCGATCCTGGTCTCATCGAAATCCAAAACGTGTCTTTTAAGGCCAAGTTGTCTATTTAGTCTTGACAATTTAATTCAATATCATCAATATACACACAGATAGATAATTCACAATATAACAATAGATAATCACATCATCATAAACAGATAATTCATATTATCATCAAAATAGATAATTAAATATTATCGTACTTAAACCAAGCATCCATATCACATAGATATTACTCATATCATATCTGAGATCAGAATCAATCATTGAAATATTAATATCATTCATCCATAAGCAATGATTTATAATTATACCATTTGTAATTAATTTAAAATGAATTAAATTAACTACTTCTATCTCTAATTAATTTAAAGTAAATTAAATTAATTACTTCATCTATAAATCCTGCTTATACAATCATTAAATTAATTATAAATCAAATAAATTAATTATTCTCCAGATATTCATCTTTATTAAACACCCTTGATTAATCACCTTCTAATTACAATAAGTAATTAGTCTTTATTTAATTTCACAAATTAATTATCCTAAATCATTTATAGTAATTAACATTTAATTACTTCATTTATTAATTACATATGATTAATTACATTTATCCTACTTAACTACATAAATTAATCACCACATTATTGATTATTCCTTTATTAAACAATTTTTAATTACATCATTAATTATATTAATTAATGATCTCTAATTATATTACTTTATTTAAATTAATTACACTAAATAAATAATCTCTAATTAAACACAATTATTAATCACCTTGATTAATAACAACCCAGTAATTAACTACCCTTAATTACTTATTAACAAATTAATTATTCCATGATTAATTATCTCCATTAATTAATCCTTTGATTAATTACAAAAGTAATTATCCAAATTACATCATTAACACATCATCTTTCACTAATTACATTCAGTAATTAACATTAATTACTTCCTTAAGCAATTATGCTCCATTGAATACACTAAGTGATTACACTTATCAATTCATCAAATGAATTTCTTAAATTAATTAAACTGAATTAATTAACTTAAATTAATCATTTACAAAATTAATTACAAAAGGTAATTAATCTCTTAATTACTTTGTCAAGTAATTACATTTAACAATTTACAATAGACTAGCTAATTAATCTAATTAATTATCCAAAATTAATCATATATATTAATTAATTAATAATCCTTAGTTAATTATCTTCATTTATTAATAACATTACTTAATTTACTTCTTAATTGATCTCTAATTATAAATTAATATAAATTAATATAAATTATTAATTTATAAATTAAATACATAAGTCATTTCTTAATTAACCTATCATTTAATCATTTTAAATATCTTAATTATCCCTAAGATAATTTATTTCTTTATTAATGACTTTATTAATATTAAAGTATATTAGAACATTACATTTCAAATTTAAATTCAAAATTTCATTTTGAATTTAAAATTTAAAATGATTATTATTAAAACATTAACCAAATTTAAATTCAATTTATAATCTTTTAAATAAATGAAAATAACATTTATTATTTTCATATGAAAGTTATATAAGATAGGCCTTTAAATTACTTAACTTTAGTTAAAAATTTAGGTTTTCAATTACATTGTATTTTAACTTGCAAATTCAAGTTAAACAATTTATTTAACTTTTAAAGTTCTGATTTAAACTTTCTTTTAATAACTTGAATTAAAAACAGATTTTTCCAAATCCAAATTCATTTTAAAACCTTAAGATTCCAAAGTTCATTTGAATCTATACTTAGCTTTGAATTTAAACCTGTTTGAATTTCAGTTTTCAAATTTTAAATTGAAATTTAAAATCTAGAAATGGTCAGGTTTGTAAACCTGAAATCCACATTTAAATAATTTAAAACCTTTATCTCGTTTCAGTTTTGAATTCAAAAATTAAATTTGAATTCATACTTCAAATTAGATTCACACTTTGTTTAAACTTAGTTGACAAACTTAAATTCATTTGAATTTAACATTCATGATTACAACTAGCTTACAAATTAATTTGCTTTAAATTTGGTTTAAATTTAAAACTACAGGCAGTTTTGCACAACCTGTAGCAAAACTACCCAACACGAGACCAAAGCAAGAATGCTTCGGGTCAATTCTTCCCCTGCTTCGAGTCTCATGCTCGAGTGACTCGAGTACGTCCCGAGCCCAAAAACCCTGCACCACCCACATTGCTTCAGCACTTCACTGGGCACGGTGCACGTGCACCGTGGCCCCAGTCACCTCCGGCCACCCATACGAGCTTCACCACGTCGCTAACTACCATTAGACACAACCACGACCACCAAAATCCATCGCCACGACTCAAATCAAAAACGAGCAACAAAACTGAACCTGGAAAAAAACATAACATCCCCCTACCCAAACCTGTCATCACCTTATTTTGCCAACCCCGACCACCTGATGGTCAACAACTCCGGCCATGGACTCGCCTTCTTCCAATCTACCACCTCTCGAGACCTCGTGTAACTCGATGCACGGTAGAAGTCATGGTGATCAAAAGTTCAATCACCATAAAAAATTAGGGTTACATACTTCAAATTACGGCCACCATCGCCACCGTACTCAGACCAACCACCAACCATTTCTCCCATCACCTCGGTAAGCTCCTCCATCATCAAGCAGAGCCCCGACCACCCAGCCAACAATGATCACCTCAAAAATCCAAATTTGCACTTTTAGTACATGCCAGAACTACTCTTAATTCCTAGTACTAAAAATCCTGTTTTAAGTTTTAAAATTCATACTTTGTTATAGAGATTCAAAGTATGTTCTTGAATTTATAATTTAAAAGGTTTGGTTTTTCTCTTATACAAGTTTTACTCTGTTATTTGATTATTCCTGAACAATATTCAGCTTTAGTTCAACTTGAATAAAACTTAAACTCTAAATTATGTTGAAACATACAATTTCTGTTTGTATTATAAATCCTAAAAGCTATTAGATCAAGTGATAAAAATAGTTTGGATCAAACTCAAGCTTGGAAACAGAATTACTCAGTTTGTTACAGAGACTTCATAATGTATCCAGTCAACATCCATATGCACAGAAGATTTCATACATACAAATCAAACTTATTCCAGATTTTAATCTTGCAACTAGTTTAAATACTTAAGTTTTAGTAATTAAAGTTACTCACCTTGATTAAAGAAAAGGAACAGAGCACCATTGTTTTGAAACAGCCTATACTTTACAACTGGGAACAGTTTTGCTTTCAATCTTTCAAATCTCCTTGTTTTTGTTGAGTAATGTTTCCAGTTTTATATTTGAGTTTGTATAAAAAAAATAAAGAAGCTTGCAATATAATTTTCCTCTGGTTTAATATGTATATATAGAAGGAAAAGATACAGGGGAAGGGTTTTACTGGGTATAAACTTATCTTCTTTGATCAGAGATTTTCTTTTTGCCTTGGCCAGATTTTTGTACACATTGAAAGGATATTTAACATTTCGAGTAGACCAAATGTTGTTCTAGCATTTAATGCAATGTCCTATATATTCATGCTTATCCATTTTGAAAGTTGCTACTTTCTACTAACAGGCTACACATTTTTTTTCCTTGCTTGCATATTACTTTACAGGCTACTTGCCTATTATTATTTTTATTGCCTGGCAGCTTTTATACTAAATGAACATATATACTTTTGTCTTCTTTATTGATATTTGCATTATATTTTCTTGCCTTGCATTTCTAACTTACAGGCTGCATATATATTTACTTACCTGGCAGCTTTTATACTAAATGAACATATATACTTTTGTCTTGTTTATTGATATTTGCATTATATTTTCTTGCCTTGTATTTCTAACTTACGGGCTGCATACATATTTACTTACCTTGCATCTTTATTCCTTTCTATATGTACATATATGAAGTTGTTTTAGTTATGTTATACATTTAACTTGAGTATTTAGTTCTATGCTTAGTTATGCTTACACGTATTATTTTATTTTTGTACTTATGTTAACATCATACATTTGATTTATTCTTAAGTTTAATATTTATAGTTTACTTTATTTTAAATTTACAAATCATAGCTTTCCAAAATACATATACATATACATATACATATAAATATATATATATATATATATATAAAAATTTAAAATAACAATTTCCATTTATATTAAAATCCATTTGTAAAGATATTGCATTATTAATATTGTTTAAACATAACTCATTATTAAATTAAAAATAAATTTTCAAAAGAAACTATCTCTTTAAAATATAAGTACTTATTTATCAAGCTATATTTAAAAAAAAAACAAAACAAAACTTTTTATTTAAATTTAAACTCTAGGCTAAAACCATTTTAAACAAATTAAACTTTATCTTGAGCAATTTAAAATCATATGGTCATTTATTAAATAGCTTAATATTAAATTTCTAAATTATAAAAAATATTAGAATTAGAAAACATGTATATTTATTAAATTTAAAAACAAAACTTATCTATTTATAATATATACCAATATATACATTATAAATAGAAACAATTTAAATTAGCTTTTAAAAGATAAATTATCAGTTAAATATTTATTTAAAAGAAGATTATTAAATCAATTTAAATCTTATTAATAATTATTATCAAATTAATTTAATTTTTAATGTAGATTATTAAATTGATATTGCCCCAAATTTCCGGGATGTCACAATTTTCAACAGCCAATTCATTAACTATTTAATTTTAGTAAGCTTATACTTATATATATATATATATAATATAATCATACAAAAATTTATTTCATTTACCAAATCTGAAAATAATATTGTGTCGGTTTGCTCTGTTCAAGTGTTTTGGGGATCCTATCGATAGCGTTGATCAGACGAATCAATCGAAACCCAAATCAACATCAACAACTCAAACAACACAATATATATATATATATATATGACATTTTTAATATTAATTTACAAATACAGTTCCTTGCTCAACAATACAAGAATGGATTTCAAAGCAAGGATAGAGATTCAAATTTGATGGACTCAAATCAAAGAGAATTTTGATTCGAAGATAGGTCTGAAACAAAGATAAGATGATGAAATAACAAAATAGGAAGATGGATAAGTTTATTAAATCGCGGGCAACCTTAACCGGGTCAACCTTGACTTCAAGAATGAAATCATTGCAGAATTCTGAGGCAAATCGACATTCGATCGCAAGAGACAGAATTCAGGCATAGCAGATGATAGATAGCATCGTAAACCGAGGATACAGAAATCTCTAGTAAATCAATGCCTCTTGTAAAGGAGTTTTACCCCTTTACAAATTATTCAATGATTGGAGAGACCGTCGATTTATTATAGAGATTGTTTAAAGTGGAGTTATAGGATACTCCAGAATACGAATAGAGAGAGATAAGGATGGATTTTGGAACCGAGGGAACGTTCCAAAATTCAAAGAAAAACGAGTCAAAGAGGAAGGCATTCAAGCTCGAACGAAAGTAATAACATAATTAAATTTACCCTATATGTTGAGTTTTGCCTAAAATCAAAGCTCTGATACCAAATGTAACAACCCGATATTTTCAACCATTCGCTTCCAAACATGCCAGATTTGAATAGCTCAAAATACCAGATTGTTAATTTATATTTCGAAAAAGTCAACATATACAGTAAATACATAATCACAGAACCACAGAGATAGAGTAATATACAATATGCAGCGGAAACAAAAGAATAAAAGTTCATGAAGCTACTATATATATCAGAGTTAAATAAGACGCAATAGAAGTTTCAAATACAATAGTCAAATACAAGATCAAAATACATCACCGAAATCAACTGAATATCTCAAAGCTGGATAGATAGCTGGATCTCCAAGCGAAGCTCCAACTCCAAAGGTGAGTCTCGAACATTGAGCCACTCAGTCTGACCCGAGCGTATAGCAAAATACAAAACACTCGAGTCAGGATTAACATTCTTATATCAATAAATCCAACTCAAGTGAAATAACAACTGAAATACAAGTAACTCAAAGGATGTTTGGGATAACCATCCTCTAAGGATCCGTTAAACTATCTACTATGTGGTATTATATGCTATTATAATAATGTCTAAAATAAAATATACTAATTTAAAGATAGCGTTTAGGCTTTACATTTTCCACCTTAACACATATATAGTGCCAATAGTCTATACAGTACCATCATACCTCTAGATTGGAAGGCTACCATAAATACTCCATAGGTACGACACAAATTAAAACTCGTATAGGGCATGCTAGGGTAGGTGACACAATACAACTCGGCAATACCAGGGTAGATATACCAATTACACTTCCGGACTGGTGGTAACGCATAGCCGCAGCTACCATGCACCTCGAGCCACACTCCCAAAAATCAAATGTGCACCCAATCAATCACAAAGTAAAAGAATGGTATCGAAAGAGTGTGTCTGATCAGAGGAGCTACCTCATTAGCCCTTCAATTTCTCATGTTTTAGCCACCTTATGCCAACTCACGGGAGTCGGGTCCATGTATATACCTCAATAGAACGTCGCCACCACCCTACTTCATTCCGGAATCTCCACCACGTACACAGTTGTTAAAGTGGTTTTCGGAGTTGGCAGAGAGTATGACAACTTTCGATCCTGGTCTCTTTAACATCCAAACGTTATTATAACACCGCAATCATTTTAAAATAGTTTATACTTCAAAACTAGTATATCATTGTCATTTCAAAACTATATCAATATGATATCATTTCCATTTCAAAAACAAATATGATATCATTTTCATTTCAAATATATCCATTTTCAGAATCATAACATTTTCAAAGTTATAACACTTTTGAAACCAAACACTTGAAAATATAACATTTTCAAAACATAATACTTTGAAATTCATAGCTTCGAAACCATAACTTTCACCACTTAAACAGTTTAGATATTCAAATAGTATATACAATAAAATAGTTTTAAATTTAAAATTATTATATAAAATAAAATAATTTCCTCAACTTCTCAAATTGATTCAAATCAACTTGAATCCAAAATTAAATTTAAATCAAATCTCAATTTATAAATTTCAACTCAATTCAGTTTTCAATAATCTATCTCAATTTATATCAATTTCAAATACAAGTTTGAACCTCAATTAAACAATTTCAAATTCCATATATTTCAAAGCTTTAAATATTCCACAATTTCAAAACTAAATTGTTATAATTCCATATATATCAAATTCACTTTACTATTATTTAGTTTTGAAATATTTACTTAATAAATCCAATATAATTAGAATAAAAATTTCAAACTTCAAATAACTGAATATTGCTTCAATTTATTTAAACTTGATACATTAATTTAAATCACCTTAAACAAAAAGTCAAGTTATGAAAATCATATCCTTTCAAATATAAAATTTAATAAATTTCAAATCAAACTTTTTTGAGTATAATTCTTAAATAAATTTAATTTCAAATCAACTTCAAATTTATCTTCCCTTAATTTATTTAAATCATTATAAACTTTATATTAAAATATAATGTTTTAAATAAATATTTAACCATATTATATTTTTTAAAAAATCAAACTTTGTTATTAAACTTATTCTATATTAGGACAAATTTATACATAGCATAAAATCAAGAATTTAACTATATATAAAATAACATTATGTCTAAAATCAGTATTTTATAAAACCATATATTTCTTTCCAAAAACCATAGAAATCATTTGAAAAATATTTATAGATAGACCAACTGTGTCTATATATAATTTTCTATCCCATGGTCAAGTGATATGGATATTTATCATTTCAATCTATAATTTAAATATATACGGGCATATATCACTTCAACCCGCAATCCCAAATTCAATTCAATGAAAATCGCTTGGGTCTATCATTTCAACCCACAATGATTTTCTCCTATTCTACAGATTGTTCGGGTATGTATCATTTCAACCTATAGTGAATTCTGTACTAACAGGAACTTGCACAGTGATAACAGATATGATAATAATATAGCAGACGTATATCATCAATATAAATAACATATAATGGTGTCAGATATCACAAGTGAACATATAGCATATAAATAGCAATGTAACTAACTAACAACAACATATTTCAATTGTTGTTTCAATTGAAATCAAATTTAATAAATATAAGAACGTTAAACGTGAATGATTGCTCACCTTTCGAGGCTAGAGAGTACAGAAGATGACACAGATACGTACATTGATACAGGCACTGAAATTGAGTTACGTATCCAAGCAAAGCAAAATCAGCATGAATTCAATGATCAAAGCTGATAACAGGAATTTGATGAAAACAAATCAGATTAGTTTGATATAAATGGAAAAAATATATATACATGCTATATTTTAAAACAATACTCATAACGATAGAAAAAAAATAAAATCAACACAAGTTTAATATAAACAGATCAAAAATTTATGCTATATGTATAAACTTCATCTTAAATCAATTTAAAACGTATAAAATAAATTCTATTTATCTGTTTGCATGGAACTATAACCATACAAATCATACATTTCCAAAGCCTGGTACACGTAAGAACCTCAGCTTCATATATGTTAAACTTATATATATAGTCTTTTCTATAAACAGAGCAACAAACAAATAGACTACAGACTTCATGGTTTATGAAAACATATCTTTATAAATGAAATCGCATATACCTTTCAGATCAATGTTTAGTTAAACCCATATGTCAAACCAAAGCATATATAATATATAACAGCAGAAATTCCCCTTTGGTCCAATGCACTTCATAAAAAAAATATGATACTGACATATATATAATAATTTAAAATACTTTTATAACTTTATAAACTGTATAACTAATATATGTAGTAAGTATATATATACCCATACAACAAACCTAATATATATAAATAAACATATTGTACGTATAACATTAATATAGATATAAACTACATAGCTTGATATAACTAATATGTATAACAACTTTATGTACAGACCCATTTAAACATATTATATATAACATAACGTACATAAGCGGATTATATAAATACTATAATATATATGCATTTCAACTGAAATAATATAAATATATAAACTGATAGGCTTATAAACTTATATGAACTAAAATTTATATATGTAAACAAAATTTATCCAACACACATACATATAAAGCCCCTATACATATTGCACTAACATAAAATATATAATACACATATATACCGTAACAATATTTTATAAAAAGAATTTGAAAATATTTTAAAATGCATATAACATGAAATAACCAAGTCAGCTTAGTTAAAATGGAAAGTAAAGTGGCAGATAAAGGTCTTATATATATAAACTTGGAAATCACATATAGAAAAGACATTTATATCACAAACAAATCATTTTTTTTTGAGAAAAATGTGTGGTCCTCTATGAATATAGGAGAGCACACATGCATATATATATCACGAATATATGGTGCTTCCAACATGCCTTGCAGGCAACAAAAACCAAATACATACATACATACATACATATATATATATATATATATATATGTATGTATATATATATATATATATATATATCAAAACTCAGGTACTCCTAAGATGAGTTCCGGCAAGGCCACCACCCATCACACCCCAATAACGAGCTCCGGCATGGCCACTGCCCAATATAAAGGTGTTAGAAGTACCTAAAAAACTAGAGGAAAGACAAAAATTACTAGATGACGTCCCAAACTAATGAGGAAGCTCCAACCAACTGAATCGGGAGAGATGAATAAGCATCTGCACTAAAGTGGATCTGCTGAAAAAGAAACCGCTCTGAAGCCCCTAAATCTAAGGAGAAACTGCTAGTAGTCCTGGATGAAGATACTCTGCTCTGGTGACCTCTCTACCATCTGATGTCCAGCAATATGAAGATATGAAACCTGCAAAATGAATCTGATATCCTATCTCCCTTACCTGTAACTGGAAAATGACTAAAGAAAAAAATTAGAATGATACATATATATATAATAAACATACATATATATGTATTTATAAAGAAAAAAATAAAAACCTAAATAAGACTAATTGAACAATAACAGTAAAATTAAAGAACTTATAAACCAAAACCAAACAGAGACTAGTATAAATATTGAGACAGTTCTATCTTATGAACCTTTAATCATAAGTGAGTTACGATTAGAAGTGATATCATCATCTAAATTAGAGTAAATGTTAATAATACTATTATTAATGTTAAAAAAATTATTGTTTTGTTTAAAAAAAATTAATATTATGATTTACCATGTTAAGATACCTTTTGAAAAGGATATTTTTAGCTAAATTATATTTAGGGTTAGAGATCCAAATAAAAAAAATGAACAAATTGTAAAAATCAATTTGTTTAAACGACAATTATTATAATTGAAAATTCTTTGATTTATTTCAAACCAAATAAACCAACTAATAATAATAAATAAAGTATCTAGTAAAAATCTAATATTCTTTTCAAATTTGAATATATAATTATTCTAGTAGAATTCACAATCAAAAATTTTAGTTGTTATATTAAAGTTAAATTTTTGAAGAGTATTCATAAGAATATAATTAGAATCCATACAATTAAAGTATATATGATTAATGTCCTCAAGATACATATTACAATAATAGCATTTATTGTCATTTTTAATATTTTTTCTCTTTAAAAATTCAATTGTATTAAGTTTTCCATGAAGAATTAACCACATGTGAATTTTGGATTTGGGAGGAGCATTAGATTTCCATATATATTTAAATGAGTTATTAATTGTATCCGAAAAATTAATCAATCTGTAGAAAGAATTAGAAGTATATTTCTTACTTTTATCCCATTCCCAACTAACAAAATCATTATCATTATCAATATTATAAAGATTTAATCTGGCATAAAGTAAAGAAAGTTGTTTAAAAGTTGAATTGGCTAAAATTCTGTTAGAACTGAAATCCAAGGAGGATCATTATCAGGTGAATAAACTTCATTGATTAAAGCATACTTAAAGTTACAAATTTCATACAGATCCTTGAATTCTATCTTAAGAGGCAAGATCGAAATCCAACGGTCATGCCAAAATGAAGTACGATTACCTGAATGAACAATTGCATTTATTCCTAAGTTAAATATCTCATTACATTTTAAAATGTTTTTCCAAAAGCTAGATATATTTTGAGTGGTTGGAGAAGCAATATGGTATAAATTGCTATTTCCATTATAGTATTAAATGATCTCTTTCCAAATAGAGTTATAGTTTATGTCTTTAAACTTCTAAGCCATTTACCTAACAGAGACAAATTCATAATTAATTACACCTAATCTACCTTCCTTTTTGGCCTTACAGACTGTTTCCCAATTTACTAGACATTTAATACTATTATTAGAGTTTTCTCCACTCCATAAGAAATCTCTTCTAATCTTATCTATTTTATCAGTAACCCAATCCGGGAACAAATGCAAGAACATCCAATAAATCGAAAGAGCTAATAAAAACGAATTTATTAAAACTAGCCTATCTGCTCTAGTTAGATATCTCTCATTCCAGTTAGAAATCTTATTTTTAATTTTATTAATGATAATAACCCAGTCATCATATTTGAGTTTGGTGGGTCTAATCACAAAACCTAGGTAGTCAAAAGGAAAGTTCATAGTTTTGCAATTAAGAGTATTAGCAACTAAGTTTTCAACTTTATCGAAATCATTTAAAACTAACATGGAACTTTTGTCAAATTTTATTTTTAAACCGGATAAAAGTTCAAAACTGTAAAGGATAAACTTAAGGGTAATGATGTGTCTAGGAAGATGGAAGGAAAAAAGTAAGGCATCATCAGCAAATTGAAGAATGATACACCATTACGTGAAATTTCATTGCCCACACATCCTAGAGATATGTTATCCACTGTTCTTTTCATAATTTTAGTAGAAAACATCAGCAACTAAGTTAAATAATAAAGGCGATAAGGGATCCCCTTGCCTTAAACCTCTCTTAGATTGAATTCTATTACCTAAAATACCGTTAACCATAATACTAGAGTTTCGAGTTCTAAGCAAACTCAAAATCCAATTGATCCATCTATGACTAAAACCTCTAGCATGAAAAATATCAACAAGAAAATCCCAATCTACTGAATCAAAAGCTTTAGCAAAATCAAGTTTTAAAATCGCACAAGTTATGTTATTCTTACAACAGTAATTAATATATTCTTGAACAATTTCCACTCCATCAGTGATATTTCTCCCTTTAATAAAAGTCGATTATGAACAATCGATTAATTTCTTCATTCTTTTACTAAGTCTATTAGTTAAAACCTTAGAAATTATTTTAACTGAACGGTTAATCAAAGAAATAGATCTAAAGTCCATTAAGTTTTTAGCTCCTACTTTTTTGTGTAACAAAATAACATTTGCGAAGTTAAATCTCCCTAATTGAAAATTACCATTGTAAAAATCATTAAACATATTAACTAAATCAAATTTTAAAACCTCCCAAAAAGTATTATAAAATAAAATAGGAAACCCATCAGGTCCTGGGGATTTATCACTTGGCATGTCATTAATTGCTTTTCTAATTTCTTCTTCAGTAAAATGATTATCTAACTCCGATAAATCAATAATAGAATCAGATGGATACAAATCTATCCATCCAATATTGATTCTATGTTTGATTTTAGAACCAAAACTATCCTTATAACAGTCTGTAAAAGCTTTGTTGAAATCTCTTTGATCAACTAACTCTATATTATTAACAAATATAGAATTAATTGTATTACTACATTTTCTACCAATAGCTATATTTTGAAAAAAATTGGTATTATTATCACCTTCATTGATCCATTGAATTCTGGATCGCTGTTTCCATATTACCTCCTCCTTTTCTAAAATAGAATTTAATTCATCCTTTAAATTAGCAAGAACATTATGTTCACCTATATTTAGAGACTCGATTCTTCTATCTTATTAATTTTAAGCATTTAATTAAGAATATTTTCTTTTTTAATTTTTAGATTGCCAAAAACATTTTTGTTCCATTTTTTAAGATAGATCCTAAGATCCCTAAGTTTAGAAACAAAAGCTTTAGCAGAATTTTCCTTATTTCTGATATTATGAAAAACCAAAGAGACCCATTTACCATTAACTAGATTCACAAAGTTAGATTCCAAAAGCCACATCTTTTCAAATTTATAAAAGTTAATAATAACTCTATGGTATTCACAAGTAAGTATAATTGGACAATGATCGGAATATGTATAAGGTAAATCAGAGACTCTACAGATTAGGAATTTATCTTCGATTTCATCACTAATAAAAAATCTATCGAGAAGAGCCATGGATGTAGACTCTCAAGTGTTATTCCAAGTAAACTCTCTATTAGAAAGGGGAATTTCAATCAAATTATAATTAATAGTAAATTGATCGAATTCCTCCATTGCAGAGTGATCCCATTCCCTAGGATAACGCTCACCAATGAAACGCGTAACATTAAAATCACCCTCCAAAATCCAAGAATCCCAGGCAAAGAATCTAAAATCTAAGCATTCATTCCATAAAATTCTCTGATTAATTTTAGAATTAGGTCCATAAACATTAGAAATATTTAAAAAAGAGTCATCGAAAGATTAATAAGTATAACATGGAGAGAATGCTGTTTAACAATAGATTGAAGTAATTTAAAATAATTATCCTGCCACCCTATCATTAATCCCTCTGAAGTACCCACAGAAGGTAAACAAAACCCCATTTTCTAAAATGATGCCCACCTAATCTTCTAAAAAACCTAACATTGGGACAACAAATTTTAGTCTCCTGAAGTAACGCAATGTCAATAGAATAGTCTTTAAAGAATGCTCTAACCTTATCACACTTATTCAAATCATTCAAACCTCTAATGTTCCAACTAATGATCCTCATAAACTAACTGTACTAGCCCTCTCTAATTCCTTATGCCTAATATACTCTTTTTCAATCTCAATATCAGAAAAAATAAAAGAAGTCTCATAGGCAAGCTGACAAAACTCTGTAAATGATAAATCTCCTAATGCATAAGTGGAGTATGTACTACCCATAAAAGAGCTCATACCCGAGCCTGGATTTGTAGCGCCCTGTGGCACTCAATCCAGGTAACTCACTCATATCCTAGCACTTCGACGAACCAGACCACTAAAAGCTACTGTTTTCCTGCATCTTCCTTTCTTTGACAAAGAAGAACTAGGAACTAATCTACTACCACTCTCTGGCCGAAGAGAGTCCAAGTTGTTAACTGAAGAAGTCTCTGTCTCCACACTAGTGTTCGACAAAAAACCATTCACTCTAGAAGTAATTCCAGGAGCAACATCTGTCATCCTTAATGAAGGAAGACAAAATACAGAACTTAACACCCTAACATCTTCTGTGTTAACACCCGAACAAGCCGTTACCGGCTTAGGAATATCATTTCCAATATTATCCAAAGACTCGCTACAGAAACAGTGAGAATCACTTGTGCATGAGTGCATACCTGCTAAAAACTCTACTAATGCCATGCTAAAATCATTATTTTCCTAAAGCATATTGCCTAATTCCACATAAGGCTCTTTATCATCCAAATCTTCAACAACTTCAGATCCCATAATCTAATCCGTTATATTAATATTGCTTGAATAGGTTTCAATAAATTCTTTTGATTTACAACTGTTGCTATTAACATCTTCCAAGTCAGAGTATCCAGCTGATAGAATATCCTCTTGTAAATATTCTGATGAATTTTCCAAATCAAAAGATAGAAACTCACTATTTTTTACAGAATTTAATACTAAGTCAATACAGTTTGACACTTCAAACTTCGAGTATGTAACAAAACTCTTAATTCCAAAAATCTTTTGAACCCCATAGGTAATATTATCTAGATCAATTAACTCTTGGTCCATTAAATCAATAAAAACATCACCAAGATCATCGGACCAATCTATCATAGCAACATACGAAAAACTACAATCTTTAACATCGCCACATTTATCCAAAATTGAAAAGCAATCTCTCGAACTATTCAATTAAACTGGAATAATATGTTCTGTGTAATGCAGTTCACTATCATCATCCTGTTTATCTAGAGATAAGTCCACTTCAGAACTCAAAGATGGACAATCAAATCTGTTGGAGGTAGATAACTCAAAGTTTTATTGAACACGAAGTTTAGATTTATGATTTCTCCTTCGAGTAGAGATGAAAATATGACCCTGAAATTCAACATTTTCACATTCAATTGAAGAAGAGCAAGAATGATTCAAACATACAGAGACAACAGGGTCAAGAAGAATGGGGTCATAGCCTAGATTAATCTCATTAACAACAAGAGAATTGGGTGTAATCGATTCATCTATAAAAACATTTGGAGGATCAAGCTTTTCATTCAAGTTATCAGCTTGACCAACAATTTCTAAAGAGCTACGATAACTGTTAGTGAACCCATTGCCATAGTTCGGTTCGTTGATGATGTCAAAATGATAAAAAAGTTCATCAAGGTATCTTATACCTAGAACTTTATTAGGCCAGAGATTTTCAATCGATAAACCCGTTAACAACAAAAATTTCAGAGTGAATTGAAAACCATGGTTGATAAAAGTAGGTTTAGAACTTCCATGTACACGATACTTGGAATTTATGGATTGAGTATTCTCTTTAACTTCACCAACATCAGATTTACCAAAGAATATCTCTGGGTTGCCAAATCTTTCCAAATAACCCTTTCCTATATACGGCTCATTAATGATGTTAAAATGAAACAACAGTTCATCAAGGTATTTAATTCCAATATCCTTCTTGAACCAGAGATAATCAAGAAGAACGCTTTTCAACTTCAAGAAGCTCAAGGCGAAAAGGAAACCATGATTATTCGAATTTGGTTTAGCCTTATACGAATTCGAATCAATCCCACAATCCTTGCTCTTATGTCCAAATTTGCCACAAGAAAAGCATTTTACTGGATCTCGACACTTGCTAGCAAGATGATTTAAATCCCCGCATTTGAATCCTTTTCTGGATTCAATCCATCTTAGATTGTTACTACGACAAAACGCTCCTTGAAATTGAGAAGGACATTGAAACTTAACGGCCTTAGCATATGAATACGGAAGGCAATCGCGATTAGGCAGATTGGTAGATTCAATAGACGATGAAGAAAATGAACGATAATCTTGAGAGAAGGATGAAAGATTCGGCCAAAATTATTGAGAGCGAGAGGACGCCATTCTTAGTATAATTATGTTACCGCTTCAAATAAAAAACATATGTAGTTTATCCCACAAACAAATCATATATCATATAATATATATTACTTTTAAAATAAAATTCACGGTACTAAAATTTAGCAGTGCATAACTCATAGGTTTGCATATATAAGTAATATATATATATATATATATATATATATATATATATATATAAACAAACTTTATACATAAATATACGTAAGCAAATATGCGAAAACCTTGTTCACCAGAACATTTTAAACATACAAAATTATACTCTAATTTATATATATATATATATATATATATATATATATATATATGCCACTATAACCTTTATACAACTCAGAACATATACACGCAAACAGTTAAAATATAGGCATTCACATAAATAAAACATGTGTTATATATATATTTAAAATAAAAGAATGAAAAATAGATAAACACAAATATATATAAATCTTACCCAAAACTATGCAAACCAATGCGAGGCATGAGAAGATGGCTCGCACGCGGTAAGGAGGATAGGTCGAGACAAGCTATGGTGTTGCAAACTAGATAGGTGAAAAAAGGAAGAGAGGAGGGAAGGCGACTGGTGAGGAGCACGGCTAGTGGCCATTCAGCAAGGCGGAGAGGGATCGAGGAAAGATGAGATCGCAGAGGGTGCTGAGCTTCGATTGGGAAGAAACTATATGTCGACGCGAAGATGTGATGTTGGTGGGTTTAGCAAGTAAATGAAAAAAGCCAGCAAGTTTGGAAGGGAAGGCATCCGTACTACGTATAATTTGTTTTATTTTATACAGTATATATTCTTTCCTTTCAAATGAAGGTAGGGATACAAATAGAGAGAGGAGAGAACGAACCGGTCGATAATAATTTAAAATCACAGAAGAGCAATGGTCAATAATAAATTTCTAGGGAATAGAAATAATCAGAACTGAATTTCAGGGAATATTAAAAGTTGTTGTCCATTGGTTTGTGGTGAATGAAGGGACAAAAGAAACAAAAAAGGCTCGAAAATGCAGAACCGATACAAAGTCGTTTCGTAGATTTCCACTGTCACCCGGACTTCGAAACACACAAACGAATATACTACAGAGATCAGTACGACGAGACGATCAAAACGATATACATATATCAGTGATACGACCGAACTATCAAAATTCGATATTCAATACCGAAAATGCTGCTAATTTGTCAGAAATAAGATAGACGGAGCAATAGAAGTCAAAATTTCGAGAAACATAATATGACGTCTCACTCAGAAGATGATTTACAAATTTTCTATATAGAAATATTCAAGTTTGAAAAATATTTTATCATAACATCGAATATTATCTGATTAAATTGAAATAAAGTTACACAAGACAAACTTCCATATTATCTGGTGAAAATTTACCGGTTGTTATGTTAAAATAGACGTATTCCAAATATCAAATTTTTATTTCAGAATTTTATTGTTTAAAATTTCACAAAGTTTGAATTAAATATATTAATAAAACAAATAAAATTATTAAAAATTTACGGGTCGTTACATTGGATTACTAAATTTATTCCAAAATTTAAGCTCAAGCTTGAAAATAATTTAATTTCTATAAATTGGATTCTACTTCTTTTAAATCAAAATCACTTAAATAAACTTCAAATCAAATTTTTTAAAATCATTTTATTCAACCAATCTGGTGTCCGTATATAATATTCTATCCTATGGCCAAGTGATTAATTATTTCAATTTAATTTCAAGGATGGATATATATATCATTTCAATCCAAAATAAAATGTCATAGGTATATATCATTTCAACCTGTTTCTTAGTTTATTCGAAATAATTCAATTTACAGTTTATATATTGTAAATAATTTACAGGGTGATAACAGGATATATATATAATAAATAAACATCCAATCATCCAAATATCAATGAATTGGCATCCATCACAATCAATCATCCAAATAGTCAGTAAATCACAATAATTTCATAGTTATTAATATCGGCTATTTTACTGGCAATTAATTCCAATTTCAAATTTAACTGTCCATTTAAATTTTTAACAGTTAATTCAATGATAATTAAACTTATCAAACAACGACCAATAAATTCATATCACTTCATAATTTTAAATTTAACTATCATAAAGATATTTTAGTATGTTGTGAGCGTTATAAAACACTCACCTTGAGTTTTTGTTGTCATCGAGGCATTCTGGTTTGGAACTAAAACCAAACAACGTCCGGTTTTAGCCAAAATTTCAACTGTCTCCAAATCCATCCAAACAAATTTCATTGTGAACCTCCCATTTACAAACGCAATGCAAAAGGTCTCGTCTCAATCGGACCTCGTATGCAGGAGTTATATATTTTATAAGTTGGTGATACTTAATTTAAAATTAAACATTTTTTTTTAAAAGAGACCACTACCTATCTAACAGAGCTGACCCAATATAAAGCTTCTTCTTCCTCCCTTTGATACGCACAAACCCAACTCTGTTGTGCACGAATTCACACTGACACACGACTCCCTATGACGAAACCCAAAACCAATCCAACGAACTCCTCTTCAAAAACCGCATCCATACGTACCCATCACCTCAAGCTCGACACCACACTGACATTAGCAACCTGCAGCCGCCGTTCATAGTCACACTCCACCCCTTAGCGCTGCACAACACCAAAACTAACACCTAGATACTATTTGATCCTCCCATCCCAAAAACGAACTCCATTTCTCGAATCGTTCGCTACAAAATCATTGAAAGCCTCCCCTAGCTCAAACTTGTGTGCGACAATACTGTCTAGCTCTTCAAACCTTTCTTGCAGCCCAAAATATCAATATCAAATTGAAGCTCTACTTAAAACTAGCTTTTTAAAACAAGTTTGAGATTTTTTTTATTGAGTATAAGAGTAGAAATCATTTTTTCTTAAGTTGCCATTTTTTTCTGGCTTCTAACTGTTGCGTGCATTTTTGGAAAAGGAAGGAAGATGTTATGCGTATATGAATAGGCAAAAGGTACAGTGAAAAGATAGAATAGCAGTTGAAAAGGAGATTAACTAATTAACATATTAATTTAATTTCGAAATATTTCTATCTACGCAACTCAAAATCTCAAACCCCTATCAAGGCGTGCCGCTAAACATTTATAGTGTTATACCCATATTCCAAACGCAATGGAAAAGGTTTCAAGTCCTAATTCGATCGTATGGAGAAGATAGCTTTTTGGATCCAATTATTGTATTAAATTTTCAATATTAAATTCAGCGCGTTTATATCCCGTACGACCAAAAGATAACTCCAAACGCTATGAAATATGAAATCCGACAATAATATACTACCACAGACCCAATTGAACTAGTCTCGTCGAAATCCGAGACTGTGTCCCAGATCGCTATTTTTATATCTCGATTATAATATAAAATTTCCAATTATTCATTTTAAAATCCAATTTTAAATGTTAGCAATCTTCATTGTTGTTTAAATAAAATTTACATCAACTTTCGATATCATTTTCAATCATATTAAATTTAGAATTTAATTATTAAATTATTTCCAATATTAAATTTAAACAATTTAATTGATCAATATTCCACAAATTTCAATATTAGATTTTAAATAAATTTTAGTTATCAATCAATTACTTTATTTCCATCTATTGAATAAATTTTTTTATTTAATCCAACTATTGATAATAAACACATTTGACACGTAGCTTTTCCTTTCAAATAATTGTTATTACTTAAATCTTCGAAATTTGTTTTTTTTTAAATCTCGTTCAAGTTCATATTCAATAGCCATATAATAATCATTAAAATCTTTATTCTAGCCCTTTTTATTCATCAATTACACTAAATTTAATAATTTTAAAATAGCTAAAAATACAAGTCATTACAGAAAAATTTCGTATACGCATAAAGACTTAAAGGATTATTTGGAATCAGACTACTATCTCAAATTGTAGGACTTCTAACTTGAGTTATTGATAAAGATCTTGGGTTTTAATCCCTTATGCATACATCAAAGCTTATAACCCTACTTGAGCACTTTAGTTCAGGACACTAACTATGGTTTACATCTATCTATAAGGAGGTGGGACATTCGCAAACAAGCGTTTGAAGAAAAGCATATTGTTATAATTTTCTAATGCTAGGGAAATAAATAAAAAATTTAAGGTGGCAACTACCCGATATTAACCCAAAAATTATTTAACATCTATAGTGCCATACCTAACAAGCACTAGTTTAACAGCCTTGACATTATTTAAAGTGAAGTCATTTAATAGGTTGTCAAGTTGTTATTAAAACAAAGGTCAGCTCATTATCCAGGACTTTGCAAAAGATGATATTATTCGAAATGGTGCCATGTTTCCCATGGACTCTGGATTAAATTATGTAAGTGCTTATGAGTTTGTGTTATATGTTCAAGAGAAAAATAGGTCTATTGCATAAGTATGCAATAGTCTATAAACCATTAGCCAAAGGGGGTAAAATAGGTGATGATTACCTATAATTCATTGCTCGTATGAAGATGAACAAGATGGTACTATGCAAAATGAACATAAATTCAAACAAGTGTTAAGTGGCCTCATTTTAGATAAAAGCACAAAGGTTGAGTCCAAAAATTAGTTATGTGCATGTCCATGTTCAATAATAGCCAAAATTTGCACGATCTTGATAATACGCTACGCAAGATCTTCGGTCCAAGTCCTTGTTCATAAGTGCCAAAAGTTACCTATCAATCCTTGATTTTTTTTCCCCAATTAGATTTAGGGCTACAATAATTTGATTTCAATAAAGAGATAAAGAAAGAAAATTCACCCCTTTAAGTTTCAATTCGATCCACATTTATAGGGGTGGAAGTAGGAGGCCTTGCTGCCACGTGTCATTTGATACCCCTAACTTTAGACATCACTAGTTGCTTTGATATCATTCGACAAGGACTTGAATGGTTGAGAACCGACATTCTCCCTTATGCTGATAACATTTGGCATTTGTTTACTTATATTGATGAAAGGCAGCATCCCTCATAACTTCAAATATCTGATATCTCGTATATATTATTGAGACTCAATAGTATTTGCTATGTTAATAGTATACAATATCCTTGGGCACACGGTTGAATTCCAACATCCTTCTTTACACTGTTAACATTTAATATCCTATCACATTTCGTGAAGTTCAAGGACCATTATCTTGATATTATTCGACATCTGTTGCTATATTGATGAAGTGCAATGTCTTGTCTTATTAATAATTTTTGACATCGGTCCATATATCGACGATATACGACCTTCTTACTTTGTTAACGACATATGATATCTTCTATGAAAATTGATGATCTATGGAACCCTTTTTGCACTCATAACTTAT
Organism: Allium cepa; assembly: GCA_030765085.1. Classification (NCBI taxonomy): domain Eukaryota; kingdom Viridiplantae; phylum Streptophyta; class Magnoliopsida; order Asparagales; family Amaryllidaceae; genus Allium; species Allium cepa. The sequence continues at coordinate 180,927,993 of CM060946.1, forward strand.
GACACCTATGTTGGTTATATTGATGATATTTGACATCTCCCCTTCAATTGTTTAACACTCTAGAATTCGATACTCTTGAAAGCTGGCCATCCCTTCTCAGGCATCATCCCCTACTATAGAAATTCGATATCTTCCCAAAACAATTTGAAGTACGATATCCCTTGTTGTATTATTCCTGGCTTCCCTTTGAAACCTTGGATTTAAGCACGCTATTCTAAAATTTTCGACATTATTATTTGTTGTAAAAACTTCGTTACTCTGTAAACCCAATATTGTCTTCTTGAGGCTGCTTTTATTTTTATAAGCTCTATGTCTTAAATTCGATATGCCTTATGGATTAATACCCCAATGCTAGATGCTTGCTTGGTTATCCACTTGAATGCTTTCAACGTATAACAATGTATCTCCCTATCTTATGCTCACTCTCTTAGAAAAATATGTTGATAACAATTTCCCCCTCCTTGTATAAAAGAATCTTTTGGCATTTTAGTTTAAAACCAATTATTTTCTCACTTTTCCAACTTTCTGCAAAACTTTCTTTTCAGTCCCGTTTTCATGAAAAACATAAAATAAATAATTCTCATTATTCACTTTATATTGAAATTTAAAAAATCAATTTCGGATTTGATAAGCTATGAGCTAGTTTATCTTCTTCTTCATACAAAGTGGTTTCCGTATATCAACGTGAAGCTAAATTTACTTAAGATAACTGGAGATTTTGTAACATTCCCCTCCATGGAGGCCCACAACTAATGGCTACGGAAGCTGCAGTCATCAATAGATTCTAATCCTCGATGACTAAATGCAGGCAAGTTAGATTCATCGATACAAAGAAACACATGAATATGGAAATAATTTATACTTCGAACAAAATCACATTCTATTTTAATACATTTCCAATTCATTACATAATCCCACTATCTCATATCACATTCAAAAAATATATTTATTACAACAAATGCCCAGAGCGACATATGAAGATACCTCTTTGGATGATCTGGATGGTCAGAGTATATGCAGGCAATATAACAACTTTGCCATTACAAACAACATAACAGAATCAAAAGAAAAGAGACCACTAAATAGCTACATGTCTTTGGAAGTTAATTTGTCGTAAGAGGTACCTAAAAACCTCAAGTCTCAAACTACTCAAAATCAATTGAGTACCCAAAATTTTAAGAGGAAAACATAAACATCGAGTCTAACATAAAGCTTGGTATGTATAATAATCTACCATCTCAAATTATTTCGATATCTAGTGAGATCAGCTTACAGAAACGAGTTTTCCCCTCACTTATATCTCAAAAACTTTCTAAAACCATATATTGTGCTCCTACATCCACAATGGTTAAAACAATTCAAAACGGTATAATATGATGATATACCAAACACATGAATCAATTCTAGATTACCCATCCACATTCATTCTGACTATCTCTCTCGATTATAGTTTCTAGGATTACTAATAACCTGTTAGTTTTCATGGGCAGACTAATAACCGATAAAACATTTAAGGACTCCCTATCCAATTACACAGTTTTCATAGGATTACTAAGAATCTATTGGTAACTCCAATATCTTTATTCTTATCCGAGTTTTCATGGGTTGATTGGGAACTTATTGGTGGCCCCAATATCCTTTCTTCTTTCCCTAGTTTTCATGGGCTGACTAGGAACCTATTGACATATGTCAATGTCTTAATCCATATATCGTTTTCGTACGCTAATTACAAACCTACTGGCCCTTGTTAGTATCAAATCATAGTTTTTATGGCTTACTATGAACCTATCGTTCTAACATCTTTCTTTATACATAGTTTTCATGGGTTAACTATGAAGATATTGGCCCCTGCCAATATCTTTTCCTATACACAGTTTTCATGGGCTTATTGAGAACCTACTGGCCCCTGCCAATATGTTTCTCTAATATTTTATCATCCTATATTCTAGTCTTCTTGACCTCCTGAATGCAATTCTATTTATTCAAGTGTTTAATCAATTTATATTCACAACCGGGTTAACTTAACTTGTTCTTCTACCATTTATCCCCAAAATGAAGTTATGGGTCCATTATAAAGTGAATATATTTATTTTTGAAGAAGCAAGCAAAACATAGCAATACCACTCCTGCAGTTTTAGTATAAAATATGGTTAATCCATTTAGCCTATTATTTTATCAAATAAAGCTTCTTCTCAAAACCTTTAAAAACTTCTTTAATTTAGCCATTGGTTTTTCCTTTAAAAAAATATAGTTTGGGTTATACAACCTTTCAAACCCTTCGAAACATGGCTTTCGACTTCATAGGATGACCTCCTTCGAAAGCCCTAAAATCTATGTTCAAAACATTAGGCCTACATTTAAATACATTAAAACCTTCCTTTCAAAAACTTCGATTGTAGTAAAGTATTAATATTTAACATTAGATGCTTAGCTTCAAAATAGTTGAAAGTACCCCTTTCAACACCATTAGAAGTAACCCTTCCAAAACCATTTAAAGTCTCCCCTTTGAAAGTATTGGGATTATACTTAAAATAATATTTAGGTCAAAATGAATGTAGGAGAAAGCATCTCTTTTGAAACCATCCTTTATCAAATAAAAATGTTTAGGAAACATGGTGGCGTCGGCACCATCTCTTTCGAAAGCTTTAAACCATTTAAAAAAACTTTGAAGGATAGTGTCGAAAGCCCTTTCAAAACCATTGCCTTCAAAACCTTTGGACAATTTCGAAAGCATTTAGGAAGTGACTTGAAACATCTCTAAAAACAAACATTACCTTTCAACAGTATTGATGACTTCGACACCATCGAAAGGCTAAAGAACGGCAACAGGGTTTTGACTGGGTTGGAACCCCTTCTTTCAAAAGCATTTCATAACTCATTCGAAAGCAACTTACATAAATGACAACCCTTTCGAAAAAAATTTAAAGCCTCTTTCGAAACCATATGCTCCAACTTCTTCAATGGCTTAAACAAAACAAAGGCAGGCGCTTCTTTTTTAAAACCAAACCAAGGTATCGACTCCTTCAAAAGCATTGCTTTCGACACCTAACCTTTCATCTCTTTCCAATCCACTACGCACCATCTTGGTGATACCTTGTGTATTGGTTTCGGCTTAGTAAGTTTTGACTATGTTGAAGGTGAAAGTTTTGTGTCAAAAGGTACTTATAAAGAAGGTGGAACCAACTTTTCTGAGCAAACCTGGTCTAATGCTACTTAAAGCAATTCTTTTTCTAACTAACCTACCACGTGTCAAAAACAGATTGGTTATCTTTAACTTTTCCAATTCTTTGCCAAACTAATTGTGACGACCCGGAATTTTTGGTTGTTTGAAATCAAAATATTTAATCGATTTTAAATATTTCATAGTTAGTTTCTAACTTGAATTCGAATATCACTATTTATTAGATAATTTAACTATTAAATTAAATTATTTAATATTGGTTTAAGTGGTAAATCTTGGATTTAAGCTGAATAAAATTATTTCAAAGACTCGTAAAATGTATACTGATAGTACTGAAGATAGTAAAAGTGTTAAAATTGAATTTAAAAGTGATTTGTTAAGTTTTGAAATTATATCGTTTAAATTGATATTTAAAAATAGCCTTCTGAGACACAGTCTCGGAATTCGATGAAACTAGTTCCATTGGATCCGTAATATTGTATTTTTATCGGATTTCAAATTTGGTAGCATTTGGAGTTGTCGTGTGATCATACGAGAGGTAAACGCGCTCAAAATTAAATCGAAATTTAATATAATAACCGGGTTCAAAAAGCTATCTTCCACATATGACTGAATTAGGCTCCGAAACATGTTCCATTGTGTTTGGAATACAGGTAATAGATGCCTAGCGGCACGCCTCGATAGGGGGTCGATATTTTAAGCTCCATTTTTGAGACAATTTAAATAAAATTACATATATATATATTATATGCTAACCAGTCAACTGTTTTCCTTCTCCAATACACCATTCTGTACCCATTCAAACACACAACCCATTCCTCTCCTTCCTTTCAGTCAGAAGTAACGCACCCTTTTTCCTTTTAAATTTCTGTTCAAAATCAGGTACGATTCGAAGAATAATAAGTCATGCTCTCGACCTTCTACTATTCATATTCTCGGCCATGGAATTCGTTCAAAATCGAAAATGGCATTCGATCCTCTTTCCATTCCAAAATAAAAGCATGCTTTTCATTCCTCCTTAAAATCAAAACCAAAACCGTCCCGTTTAAAAAAACAAAGAGAATCGAGACTTCTTCCTTTCAAATTTCTAAACCTAGATCGATTTGTTGTAGGGTGCGATCGAGATAGGAGGGAGCGGCAGCTCGTCACGGTCGAGCTTCAAGTTAAGGTTGGGGAAAATTTGATTTGTTGTGCTCGATACGAGATGGGTGTCGTGATTTTTGGGCACTCGAGTTCGAGCTAGGGCTTTGTCGTGGATGCCCTGATGGAAGCATAGCATCGTTGATCGAAATCGCGTGGCCAAGGCGATGCGTTCGCGTGCTCGCGTGGGTGGCTGATATCGCCAATCTGATGGAGCGACCGGTGGTGCATGGGGCCAAAGCCATGGTGAGGGAGGAACAAAGTTTTAGTAGTGAGGTATTTGTGATTTTTTTTTCAAATTTAAAAATTTAATAACCTGTATATAATTATATGTAGAAGAACGGAATATATATATATTCTTACAGTAATATATATAAGTAAGATTGTGGAAAGGGGAAAAAAGGAAAATAAAATATATATACATGGGAGTTTTGGATATTGGGAATTATAGGGATTATCTTGTTTAAATAAATTATTTAATTAGTTCCTAAAAATAATTTATTAGAGGAAATTGGTTGAAATTAGAATTTATTCAGTTAAAACCAAATTATTAATTTAAATTTAAGTATTAAATGGTAATTGATTTTTTTTAATAAGTTCAAATATAATAAGTTATATGAATATTTATACAGGTTTAAATTGTGAAGAAACAAGCTGGTTTGAAAATGGATTGCAAATGGAATAAGGTGAGTTAATCTCACTCTTCTGGATTTTTATTTAAATTTAAATTGTTAAATTTAAATAATTGGTTGAATGGTTGAATTGATTTGATGTGGTATATTATATAGTGATATATAATATATATTGGAGTGATTGATTTCCCGCATTATATAGCGGATGAGACCCTATGCGACGCATAATAGCGGGTGATATTATATTTAAAATCCCATATGCCGTAATATTCCATCTCGAAGTGGAATGGTATTTATATTGTGCAAACATCTGTGGATGCAGGGAAACAGGTTGGAGGGATCCAACTGGATTCCTCAAAATTATTTACATTTGATAAAATATTCTGTGATATAATATTTGTTATCCTGTGATGAATTATATTGATAATTGGAAATCTCGGATACTATGGTTGATTTAGAATATTTCGGTGAACTAGGTTATCAAAATCTTTAGAAATGGGATTTTTGAAAGAAAATAAAAGTGTGAATTTTTAAGTAAAATAATCGTTGAGAATTTGAATAAATTTAAGAATGAACTAGATAAGAATAAAAGAGATTTTAAAATTCTAATAAATAATTCCGAGAATGGGAAAAGGGGATTTTGAATAAACATAAAATATTGAATTGTAAAACTTAAGTGATATTATTTAAAGGAATAAAGAATTTAATTTAAAAATTTAAGGTTTAAATTTATTTGAAAGGTTAAAGAAGAAATTTGGTAAATCTGAAAGTAGTGTTTTCAGTTAAAAAGATTTTAAATCATAATTAGGGTATAGAATCTAAGTTAATGGATTTTGAAAGAAATTGAGAAAGTAAAGAAATTTATTTCAAATGGAGTAAATTAGGAATCAGAATGTTAAAAGGGAAGATCAGTCTATGAAACTTATAAACTTGGTTTATAAAAGCAAAGTAATATGTCAGTGGATATTTGGAAGAATAAATTCACGATGGGAATTTGTTAAAGGGATGGGAAAATTTGTTTAAATAATGATTTATTTTTAAAAGATGTGAAAGAAAAGTGTATTTCCCTGGATAGCCAAGTACGTTTTCAAAACAAATTTGAAGGTATAAGTTAAAAGTTTTAAGATGTTTGAAAGTATGTTATATAAAACTTAATATTTCTAATTGTTTGAATTCCAAAGTAAGTATTTTTCAAATCTATTATAGTAGTAATTATTTAAAGGTGACTTGGTATTTTGTTTTAAAAGAGAAAATTTAGTTTTATATTTTATAAAGTAACCTCATTTTTAAATATTCTTATAGTATATATTTTTAATAAAGTATTGAAGTAGTTTTTAGTTAAAATGCTTTAAAGGATATTTTAGAATAAAGTGTGTTTAAAAATTATTTTAAAAATCTAAAGATTTGTACTTGGTGATTTCAGTGGAAGTAGAAAATATTTGGGGAATGTATTCCGTGAAAGGAAAATGGTTTGAAAACTATTTCCAAAGGGTTGAAAACAGAAATATATCTTGTGACAATATTTTGAGGTTAACAAATAATTCAGGAGAAATTATTTATGTTTGATGGATGTTGTGAATTTAATTGATAGTTAAATCACCGACTATCAATATTGGCCAATGCGCTGATTGTTTCGAAGAGACCGGGATAGGGATAATTTTCTCGAAAACCACATCGATCCGGTTTGTACGTTTTCGTGAGGAAGACGAGTTCAGAGTCAAAGATGGAGCAGTGAAGTGTAAGGGCTAGTCGCTACTAATCCTGAGGGGATTCCAAAATGGATGTAGTAGGAGTAGTGCCTTCGGTTCCGTTCGAACCCAGGACGGACTTGTATGGATGAATGCTTTCGGAACATCGTCAGGTGGACGATGGGCATTCTAAGTGAAATGTTCTAAAAGGTAACGCTTAGCCTCAAGCCTCATCAACCGGGAATGACCGAAAATCAGGCGTTATGCAGCAAGGCTAGGTGGGTAGCGCCCGTTAGGGTGAGGTCATCCCTGTCTAGATGTCCCTTTTATTCGGCTTTGTGGTGCGGTTGCTGATCCCAACCGTAGGGTGATCTTACTCAAGATTATCCAGTAAGGGGTAGTCCCGGTCTTGTGTTGCAGGGGATTGGGAGTAATCCTCGGTACGGTGATCTAGGCCACGTATTGTGATAGGTGGTACCCCAGTGCTAAGTCATTAGTTGGAAATCCATTTTCCCTACATGCCTGTGCAGTCTTGATTGTGCCCAACTATTGCCGAAACGTGAGATGCAAGCATTTCAGCTAGATTCTATTTTACTTTCTATAGACACTATTATAATATCAGAGGACTTTGATAAAAATGTTTTAGCTATTGTAAGTTAAAAACCCGACATGTTTATTTGTGGCGTGGTCTTACGAGATGCTTTTGTTTTCAAAGGATTTTGAAACTGTAATAATCAAGTTGAGTGCAGTTTTCTCACGCTGGTATTCAAGACTGACTCGGGTGTTATTTAACTATAATGCTCGGGTCAGACCGAGTATTATAGGATACATGAAAGGATGCTGTGGAGCTCAGGAGACGAGATGGATGGCGATACGTACTTCTGTACTTGATTATTGTTTCGTTGTGTATTCAGTTTTGAGGATAAGTTTATATGACTGTCCTGTTGTATGCTATTGATGTTGTTGAACTATAATGATGTATTCTGATGATGTGTATATATATAAATAGATATACTTTTCTTTGTGTAAAGATCATTTATTATCTATTTTATTTTATTCCGCTGTGATGGTTAGATTATGTTGATGTTGTTTTCTATTTTCTTTTTCTACCTCTTCTTCTTTAATCCAAATGGTCCGTATTTCCGTTCATCTTAAGTTTATTGATGGAGAATAGTGGACTCAAGGGGTACGGGTTTGCGGGTTGTTACAGTGGTATCAGAGCGTAGGTTGGTGATAACCTTGGCTCTGGTGGGAATCACTCATTGAAATAGAGTCCATAGTACTCTAGAATGAGTTTGAGTGTATTAATAAATATGAGCGTGTATTTGTTAGTGAATATAAAATGATTTTATATTGTGTTGATTGGTTTGTTAAGTGGCCTATGGCTTCTGGTCAATACGAGTAATTAACGTTATTAATAGGGATCTCTAAACACTTGAATAGAATAATTCGATACGGTATTGTTTTAAAATAGGGTAAATGAAATAATTTTACCCAAATTATTTTTGTGTATAAAAGAAATAATTTTCTGTAAATTATTATAGTTATATTTGGTTGTTTTTTTTTTAGAAAAGCAATGGGCTAAGGGAGCCCTGCCCAATTAAATTGATGAATCAATTGCGTTTACATGCACATACATACCATGAAATACATCACTTACGGTCAATTACAAAAATTACATCTCATTACAGAAAGACAAAGTGTAACATGATTGTCAAACTAACATATAAAAATATTATAACCTGCCTATCCTTTTTTGAATTTTCCTATCAATGATACTAAAAACAGCAGAAGCAGTTTCCTCCTTTGAATCAAAGATCCTCCTATTTCTTTCCCTCCAAATTTCATAAACAAAAGCCTTCAGCATAATCAACATGACATCGGACTTAAGGGAATTTCCACCGAGTAGCTTTGAATATATTAAACCATTCAATTTTTGAGCTTTTAATTGGTTTATGAAAATCACCATTAGATAATAGTCTACACCAGATCCCAAAAGTATAAAAGCATTCAAAGAAAATATGAGTGTTTGATTCAGGATGTCTATGACAGAAAACACAATCTTCATTGTTAATGATACCTATGCTTGCCAATTTCTGTTTTGTGTTGATAGCATTAGCCATGATTTTCCATAACATCAAATTTTCTTTTGCAGGGGATTTATCCTTCCAGATTCTAGTGGCCCATGGAAAAATGTCTGTTTGATTTAATAGAGCTTTATAAACTAAAGAAACTTCATGTTTTTTCTTTTTATTAGTCCATAAAACTTTAATGTCTGAAGAAGGGAGAGACAAAGATTGTATATGTTGCCAGAGAGATCGGACTTGAAAGGAACTACAGTAAGGCAGAGTAATAGACCCATTTGAAATAAGAGATGATACTTTGGTTTTGATTGATATGCCAGACTGCATAACTAAAGAATGAGGAAGGTTTTCCAGAAGAATTAAACCAGGTTTGGCCCATGGAGTAGACCAAAACAGTAGATCATTTTTAACAGATGGATTGCATTGAATAATAGGTAAAAAAGAAGGTCTTAATTTCAATATATTACGCCAACCCCAGCTGCAACAATTAGGAATATCCATTAACCAGAAAGCCTTACCTTTAATGAGATTTTTAATAGTCCATTGAGTCCAAAGATCTTCAGCTTTTGATAAAATCTTATTAAAGTATATTGAAAAAACTGCTGAATTCCATTTCTTAAGATTTGCAATTCCCAGACCACCATATTTCTTTGGCAATTGAATTTTGCTGAAGGATATTGGCACCATTTTTTTTGAGAATGGATCACCATGCCATAAGAAACGATTAAGAGCACTATTTATCATTGAAATAAGTTTACTAGGAAGAATAAAATGCCTCATCCAATAATTGGTCATGGCAGATGCAACACTCTGTATAATAACCAATCTTCCTGCCTGAGATAGTTTAGTATTTGGCCAGCTGGAAAGCTTACTTGTAATTTTCTCATACAAAGGTAGACAATCAGATTTTGTGATTCTGCCACATATAAGAGGTAAACCAAGATATTTTGTGTTATTCTGAATTTCTTTAAAGCCAGAGAAATTAATAATTTCTGATTTCAACCTTGGACTAAGGCCAGCAACCAAAATGTGTGATTTGTTGAAATTAATCTTTAACCCTGTAAGTGAATAGAAGTTATCCATTATCTCAAGAATAGCAGTTATATTTGATGATGTTGGGTTCGTGAAGATAACAAGATCATCTGCAAAAAGTAAATGGGTGATGAGAGGATCCTTGCACTTTGGGTGTACCTCTAGTTTCTTTGCTTTCACATGTTCAAGAAACATAGAATTTAAAACTTCCATTATAATGATGAATAAATATGCAGATATAGGATCACCTTGCCGAACCCCTTGTGTACCTTTGAAAAAACCTTTTGAGCAACCATTTCTTAAAATGGAAAAATGAGATGTTGAAATACATGTATAAATCCAAGCAAGCATGGGTTTGGGGAAATTCATTCTCGATAGGATTGCTATAATAGAGCTCCATGATATATAGTCAAAGGCCTTTTGTATATCAAGTTTTAACATACATCTTGGTGAAATATTCTCTGATCCATATCCTCTTAAAAGTTCTTGTGTAAGCATAATATTGTCACTGATGTTTCTATTAGGCATAAATGCCACTTGATTTGCAGAAATTATTGAAGGCAGGATAGATTGAAATCTATTTGTAATGACTTTGGAAATGATCTTGTACAAAACATTACAGCAGGAGATTGGTATAAAATCAGAGACACAATTAGCATTTGGAGATTTTGGGACGAGGACAATATTAGTAGAATTGATGCCAGTTGATAGCTTATTGTGTGAGAAGAAGAAAAGAACAACTTTGATAACATCATGCTTTATAATATTCCAAGAGTGTTGAAAAAAGAATGCATTATATCCATCGGGGCCTCCACTACTATCAGCTTTTAATGAGAAGACTGGAGATTTAATTACATCAGGTTGGATTTCTTTTATCAAATCACTTGATTGCTTATCACTCAGGTAGGGTAGTTGCATAGAGAATAAAGGGGACAGATCTGGGATCATAGGGGTTGGATTGCCAAGAGTTGAAGAGAAAAATCAATAAAGGCTTTAGATATTGAAGCATCACTATCTTGAATAACACCATTCATATCAGAAATACTCATTATTCTTTCATTGCTTTTTTTGATTTGGATCATATTATGGTAAAATTTGGTGTTCCTATCCCCCTGTTTGTCAATAATCACATGCAGTCTTTCTTTCATCATTAAAGCTTCGAACTCTAAAGCTTCACTCAAATTCCTTGATATGGCTGCTTCTTGAAAGGCTAAAGAAGAATTCAATGGATCATCATGAAGCTGTTGTTGAGTATTAATTAATTTCTCCCTTATACCATTAGAGACATTATAGCCATCACCAAAATTCTCCTTGGCCCAACTTTTAAGCATCATCTTTAATCTATGCATTTTAGATTTTAGGATGTGAAGAGGATTACCATAAATTTCTTGCTGCCATACCTGCACAACAATGCTAAGAAAACATTTGTGATTAGTCCAGGTTTTGAAAAATTTAAAAGAAGGATTTCTACTAGCAGTATTATCCCCCCAAGATAAAATGAATGGTGAATCGTCAGAAACAGTGGGTTCTAAGAATTTGCAAAAGAGGTAAGGCCAGAGATTTAAAGAGTGAATATTATGAAAGGCATGGTCAAGCTTGCAAAAGGTTCTAGGGCCATGATTACTTTTATTATTCCAAGTATAAACAGCTCCAAAAGAAGGAATATGACAGAGAGAAGAGTTGATAAGAGATTGTTTTAAAGGTGTTATGTCCTTAAGAGAGAGAGGATTTCCTCCAATTTTCTGATCAGAGGAGTACATACAGTTGAAATCACCGATTACAATCCATGGCAGAGAAGGATGAGAAAAGGAAGGGAAATAAGAAAGGAAAGAAATTCTTTTTTCAAGGTTATTTTGAGCATAGACTGAGGTAAGAAGAAATGAGATTTTTGATGATATAGAATCAACAATGAAATGAATGAACTGATCATCCTCCTTTAGTTTTGTCAGATTGAATACAACGGGATTCCATAAAACCAGTAATCTTCCATATGGGGCACTTTGAAGATTATCATCATATTTCCAGTCAGGAGCAATATATTTGCAAGCCAAAACAGTTTTATCCTTATTTAACTTAGTTTCACCAATGATTAGTAAATGAATTTTTTGATTTTTAATAAAATGCTTCACTTCAAGTTGTTTTGATGATATAGATGACATCCTCTGATATTCCAAAAAGCTATGTTTTTGTTTAACATCATAACTGCTTAGGAGAAATGAGTATAGATGGATGTTTCCTTGTATGTCTAATGCTACTGGATTGATCAGAAGCATCCTTACAAGATACAGTCTCTTTGTTATTTCTTGGTAAAATATCATCAATAGTATAATTTTTCCCATAGTTAAGATCCTCTGTAATTTCATGAAAAGAGACTTTCTTTTTTCCTTTTCTTCCTTTTTTATTAGATGCCATTTGATCATCAGTATTATTCCTTGAAATGCATGGAGGAGGAAGGATCAGATGGTTAGGAGGTATTATATTGATATAAGGTGAAGTTTGCTCTGGATTTATTTCAATGCTCACTGATTTGTTATGAGTAGCTTTCTTATCAGAACCACTGCTTAAACTTTCAGAATGCACAACAGAAGCATGCACACTATCATCAACTGAAATTCTCTCAGTATCTACAGAAACATGCACACTATTATCAATCTTTTTACTATTCTCAATATCAACTGAAACATGCCCACTAACTTTAACCATATTACTCTCAGTATCAACAGAAGACTCATTATTGGATATTTATTCTTCTAAACCAGATAAAACTAAAAAGGCATTTGACGTTTGAATGTTTTCCTTATTACCCAGTACTTAAGAAATTAGTTCAGAGTCCTTATTTTCATCATTTATTACCATTTCCTTTTGTTTATACTGATCAAAACCTTCATTCATAGCTTGACTAACATCTAAATGATCATCCAATTTAGAGTGCAAATAATTGACTCTTATTTGCTCCTTTTCCTTCCTTTTCCGCACTTTAGAAGATTTCATCCTGAAATTTCCATTAATGTTAGATATATGTACCTTTTCACCATCATTAGCTTGTTTCATGATCTCTCTGTTAACCACAGTATCTATACCAGCTTGTAAATTGTTCCCATTTATTTTAGTATTCCCTGAACAATATAGTGTTTCATGACCAAACACTTTACATTTACTACAAATTTTTGGCCTCCAGTCATATTCAACTTTGACATAAGGACAACATTCTCCTAAACCATCAATGGGAATGAAATCAGGTAATTCTTGATCCGGGGATACTTCAATCAAAGCTTTAGCATACTTGAATCTAGTTAGTCTTTCAGTACTATCATCAAGACAAATAGGTTTTCCTACATGGCATGCTAACCAGTTTATACCAATTAAAGTCCATGCAATCAAAGGAATCCTATAAAAATGAACCCATACCGGAACTTTTTTAATGGATTCTTGGAAATACCCATAAGATGGATCCCATGTAGAAATAATGAACATTTTACCTTTAATGAAAATAGGATCAGATTGCAAGATCTTCAACCGATCTTGATCATTTGAAAAGTTAAAAAAGAAATTTTCATTATCAGATTTAATGTCAACTTCTCCTTTCAATCTCCAGATGCTTTTTAAATGCCTTGGAACAGTCAGATATGATAGAGGGCCATCCAAGAAAAAACCAACTAGATGATTACTCCAAAGTTTCATACCTTCATTTTTAACTTCTTCGGGTAGAACATTCGGAATACCATTCTTCAAGATATCAAAATGCCTTGGAACAAAAGAACCTGCATTCTTAGGTTTCTTCTTGAACAACGAAGACCATTGAAACAAAGAATCAGAGGACAAACTATCCTGATTAACATCCAAATCAGAGGGCACATTGTTATTCAGAGGTGGAAAATGCTTATCCAAAACAGAGGAAGGATGATTTCCAGAATCTAATCTTGTATTCAAACCTGACAAAGAAAAAGGAGAAGACAAGGAGATCGAAGAAGATAGATGAGGAGAGGATTGAGGGATCGCGGAAGGAACAGAGAGATGAGAGGAAGAAGGAGAAGGAGAAGGAGGATGGATCGGAGGGGGAGGATAAGGAGAAGAAGGGAGAGATAGAGGGGGAGGGATCGGGAAAAGGGGAGAGGAAGCCACCATTATTCAAACATGATTACTGACAAACTGATTAATATATTTGGTTGTTTGGTTGTTAGAAAATGATAATATTAAATTATTATCGTTATTGTTGTGAAGAAATTGAATAAGGAATTGAAAATTTTAACCAAGATTAAGGAATAAATTTATATAGCAAAATGGGATTAATGAATGAGAATTGTAAATGTGATTTATAATTGAATGAGGTAAATTCCAGAGTAATGTTGGATATAGATTGAAAGAATTTAAATTTTGAAATTTTAGGAAAGATTAAAACTCTTTTGGGTTTGGAAATGGTTTTCAAAGGTTTTGGAGAAATAATGGTGATATTATTTGGAAAATATTTTTGAATTGAAAATGAAATCTGGTGAGATTTGGAATTTAAGAATATTTGAAAATGTTTTTAAAGAGATAAAAGCATTGAACTCTTTCGGTAGCTGGAAGATAACTTCGGTGATGACTGCAGCATTATCGACGTTTATTTTCGAGTTTTCAAGAGAGAAATTGTTGCCAAATTGTTTTAAATTGGAATTGTTTGCAAACTGGGTTTGATTTTGAAATTCAAAAAGGTAATTGAATTTACCAAAGAATTTTGGATATAATTGATTTCAAATGGTTTTTTTTAGTGACTATTGAAGACTCTGGAATTGGTTTAAATGTTTTGAGTGTCTAAGTAACCGCTTAAGCTCTAGAGGTTTAACTAAAAATGTTTATGGATTATAAAAAGATTTGGAAATTTATGAAGTTTGAAATTTCCTGAAATGAAATTAACTTGTAAAAAGTTAACGAGTTAGAAGAGTAAGTCGAATTAATTAAACTCAAGCTAAGTTTAATAATATTGTAATCGAATTTGAATTAAAGTTGAAATATAATTGAAATGGAATTGTATCACGTGGTGGATACATTAAATGAAATTAAGTTCTTACTTAATAAAATTTGAATGAATGGTGTGAAGTTAAAAAAATAGGAGGAGATTAGATTTAACTGGAGTTTAGTTAAATAAGACTGAATGGGAATAAATAGATTTCGATGACTTATAATAAAAAATAAAATGAAAAACAAATTAGAAAAAAAATAAAAATTGAAAACCCATTGAATAAGAATATATACTTGGCTAAATTATATGCATAATTCCGAGTCAAAAAGTAAAATGTGAACGGGATTGGTGGTAAATAAGTTGCGACTTATAAAACTTAGAAGTGGAATAAATAAGCCAAAATAAAATTGTTTGTATTTTGAAAAATGAATATAAAAAAAATCCAAAAACTTGAATTATAAAATAGGTGGAACTCAGGAAAATAATGAAGTGATTTTTGAAGATAAAAACCCAATATTGAATTAGAAGTGGGAATAAACTAATTTGGAATAAATTAGAAATTGAATATGCTAATGAGATTTAATTTGGTTAAATAGAAGTTTGTGTTATAAAATTCAGCTTGAATTGTTAGTAAAGTAAACGTAAGTGCAAATGTTGTCAAATGGAATTGGATTAAAATAAAAATTATTTGGGTTGCAAATAAATCCAATTCATGTGTAAATGAGTTAAATATAAACTTGGATATTATTTTATCAAGCTGAGAATGAGATTAAAATTAAAATGGATAAAGAGAATGGGGAAATTGAATTTGATGAGAATCAAATTAAATAAAAGTGAACTGAAGTTATGAAGTTGAAAAGGTTTGAAGAAAGTAAATTAACTTAAGTTTAAAAATAATAGGAGCTTGGCTTCGAGTAAGGGTGAAAGCCCATTAAATAATAGTTTGGGTTAAATTAATTTGGGAAATGGTTATTAATATTAGCATGGAATGTTGTCAAGCTTAATGGAATGGTTTAAATGAAACCAACGTGGGAATGAATGAAGTGCTAATGAATGGTTTGTAAACAAGTTAGAATGGAATAAAATTTTATATAAATTGTATTGGAATCAATTTAAAATGATTATAAGCTTAAATAATTGTTTATCCACATAAATATCGCCGAATTTGCATAGAAATAAATTGTCGTTTGTCGAAAATGAGATTGAATAAAATTCTAGGAATTAATAGAAGTAAATAAAATTGATTTTTGAATCAATTGAAACGAATATAAGTTTGTTTGGTTTAAAAATGAATCGTAGCAAGCAAGTGGGTGGTAAATCACTTAAATTGAATAATATGGGTTGAGAATTGGTTGAAAGCAATTGAAATAAGCGTCGAAACCTTACATATGTGCTTATGAAAGTATATAACATGCATTGTTATAGAATCCATGTTTTAGCTATTTAAATATAAGTGAAATGCTATAAACTTCTTATATATAGTGCTTATATGTTTAACTTGATTAAATACAGGTACCTGAAGGCCGTTTGGAAGGATTTTGGTCGCACTAATTGCTAAATAATAAGACGCTTTCTTAAAAATACTAAATAGAGGTTGGCCTACGCAATAAAAAAATAGGAAATATGAACTTTTTTTGTTATTCCGACCGTGTGGGTCGATGTATATATGTTTATATCTCTTGTCAAATTGCAAAAGCTCCTCCATACAAAGGAAACTCTGCCAAAATTTTGGAAGTTATAAAATTTTTGAAAAAAATTTCATTAGCAACAAAACAATTTCAAATTGAAAATTGAAATAAATTAGTGGATGAAACTAATTTAAAATAATGTTATGAATCAGTTATAAATGGAAGATAATATTCAATATTCAGAGTTAAAGATAAATTGAATTCATATGGAAATGGGAAAACTAATTTGAATAGAAGTAGATATAAAAACTTCTGTAAGGAAATGTATAAAATGATTTTAAAAGTTATGATTGGATATTATTGCTAATAGGATATGCAGGTATTATAAAGGGAAAGGAAAATTGGTTTTGATTTCAGAAGATAAATTTGAATTGCTCGACAAAAAGGTATGTGTATAAATTTCTGTATGAAATTTGATTGGGTTTTTGATCTAGCCACTTGGCCTTTTGTTTTCTTTTGGAATTTGGGAGCCCGTAGAGGCATTTTGTAGTTGTACCGAGCTAGCCGCGCAAAGGAGACGCTGGCGATTTTTTTCAGAAATTTAGGGAGTTAGAAAATTTTTGAGAAAATTTTAATAATTTGAATTTGGATTTAAATTTAAATAAGTGGAGTGAATAATGTTGTTGGAAACTATAGAAGGTTTTGGAAAGTTGGTTGAAGTAATAGTGGGTCTTTAATAAAGATATGTTATGGCAAGTTGGTAAAACTATTTGGTTTTGGAAAATAGTAATGGGTATTGGATCATTCTTCCTAACTAGTAATTTCGGAGATGAAATTCTTTTAAGGGGGGAGGAATGCGACGGCCTGGAATTTTTGGTTGTTTGAAATCAAAATATTTAATTGATTTTAAATATTTCATAGTTAGTTTCTAACTAGAATTTGAATATCACTATTTATTATATAATTTAATTATTAAATTAAATAATTTGAAATTGGTTTAAGTGGTAAATCTTGGATTTAAGCTGAATAAAATTATTTCAAAGACTTGTAAAATGTATACTGATAGTAATGAAGATAGTAAAAGTGTTAAAATTGAATTTAACAGTGATTTGTTAAGTTTTGAAATTATATCGTTTAAATTGATATTTAAAAAAGCCTTCCGAGACACAGTCTCGGAATTCGATGAAACTAGTTCCATTGGATCCGTAATATTGTATTTTTATTAGATTTCAAATTTGGTAGCGTTTGGAGTTGTCATGTGATCATTCGAGAGGTAAACACGCTCAAAATTAAATCTAAATTTAATATAATAACTGGGTTCAAAAGGCTATCTTCCACATATGACTGAATTAGGCTCCGAAACACGTTCCATTGTGTTTGGAATACGGGTAATAGAGGGCTAGCGGCACGCCTCGATAGGGGGTCGAGATTTTAAGCTCCGTTTTCGAGACAATTTAAACAAAATTATATATATATATATATATATATATATATATATATATATATATATTACATGCTGACCAGTCAACTATTTTCCTTCTCCAATACGCCATTCTATAGCCATTCAAAAACGCAACCCATCCCTCTCCTTCCTTTAAGTCAGAAGTCACGCAACCTTTTTCCTTTCTAATTTGTGTTCAAAATCAGGTACAATTCGAAGAATAATAACTCATGCTCTCGACCTTTTGCTATTCGTATTCTCGGCCATTGAATTCATTCAAAATCGAAAATGGCATTCGATCCTCTTTCCATTGCAAAATAAAAGCACGCTTTTCATTCCTCCTTAAAATCGAAACCAAAATCGTCCCGTTTAAAAAAAAGAGAATCGAGACTTCTGCCTTTCAAATTTCTAAACCAAGACCGATTTTTTGTAGGGTGCGGTCGAGATAGGAGGAAGTGGCAGCTCGACATGGTCGTGCTTCAAGTTAAGGTTAGGGAAAATTTGATTTGTTGTGCTCGATACGAGATGGGTGTCTCGATTTTTGGGGCACTCGAGTTCGAGCTAGGGCTTTGTCATGAATGCCCTGATGGAAGCGTAGCATCGTTGTTCGAAATCGCATGGACAAGGGGAGGCGTTCACGTGCTCGCGTGGGTGGCTGAAATTGCCAATCTGATGGAGCGACCGGTGGTGCTTGGAGCCGAAGCCGTGGTGAGGGAGGAGCAGAGTTTTAGCAGTGAGGTATTTGTGATTTTTTTTTTCAAATTTAAAAATTTAATAACCTATATATAATTATATGCAGAAGAAAGGAATATATATATATTTATATATATTCTTACAGTAATATATATATAAGTAAGATTGTGGAAAGGGGAAAAAAAGGAAAATAAAATATGTATACATGGGAGTTTTGGATATTGGGAATTATAGGGATTATCTTGTTTAAATAAATTATTTAATTAGTTCCTAAAAATAATTTTTTCGAGGAAATTGGTGGAAATTAGAATTTATTCCGTTAAAACCAAATTGTTAATTTAAAATTTAAGTATTAAATGGTAATTGATTTTTTTAATAAGTTCAAATATTAATAAATTATATGAATATTTGTACAAGGTTTAAATTGTGAAGAATTGTGAAGAAACAAGCTGGTTTGAAAATTGATTGCAAATGGAATAAGGTGAGTTAATCTCACTCTTCTGTATTTTTATTTAAATTTAAATGGTTAAATTTAAATAATTGGTTGAATGATTGAATTGATTTGACGTGGTTTATTATATAGTGATATATAGTATATATTGGAGTGATTGATTTCCCGCATTATATAGCGGATGAGACCCTATGGGCCACATAATAGTAGGTGATATTATATTTAAAATCCCATATACCGCGATATTCCACCTCAAAGTGGAATTTGTATTTTATATTGTGTTAACATCTGTGGATGCAGGGAAACAGGATGGAGGGATCCAACTAGATTCCTCAAAATTATTTAGATTTGATAAAAATATTCTGTGATATAATATTTGCTATCCTATGATGAATTATATTGATAATTGGAAATGTCGGATACTACGGTTGATTTAGAATATTTCGGTGAACCGAGTTATCAAAATCTATATAAATGGGATTTTTGAAAGAAAATAAAAGAGTGAATTTTTAAGTAAAATAATCGTTTAGAATTTGAATAAATTTAAGAATGAACTGGATAAGAATAAAAGAGATTTTAAAATTCTAATAAATAATTCCGAGAATGGAAAAAGGGGATTTTGAATAAACATAAAATAATGAATTGTAAAACTTAAGTGATATTGTTTAAAGGAATAAAGAATTTACTATAAAATTTTAAGGTTTAAATTTATTTGAAAGGGTAAAAAAGAAATTTGGGAAATCTGAAATTTGGGTTTTCAGTTAAAAAGATTTTAAATCATAATTAGGGTATATAATCTAAGTTAATGGATTTTGAAAGAAATTGAGAAAGTAAAGAAATTTATTTCAAATGGAGTAAATTGGGAATCGGAATGTTAAAAGGGAAGATCAGTCTATGAAACTTATAAACTTGGTTTATAAAAGCAAAGCAATATATCAGTGGATATTTGGAAGAATAAATTCATGATGGGAATTTGTTAAAGGGATGGGAAAATTTGTTTAAATAATGATTTATTTTTAAAAGATGTGAAAGCAAAGCGTATTTCTGTGGATAGCCAAGTACGTTTTCAAAACTAATTTGAAGGTATAAGTTAGAAGTTTTAAGATGTTTGAAAGTATGTTATATAAAACTTATTATTTCTAATTATTTGAATTCCAAAGTAAGTATTTTTCAAATCTATTATAGTAGTAATTATTTAAAGGTGACATGGTATTTTGTTTTAAAAGAGAAAATCTAGTTTTATATTTATAAAGTAACCTCATTTTCAAATATTCCTATAGTATATATTTTTAATAAAGTATTGAAGTAGTTTTTAGTTTAAATGTTTTAAAGGATATTTTAGAATAAAGTGTGTTTAAAAATTATTTTAAAAATCTAAAGATTTGTACTTGGTGTTTTCAGTGGAAGTAGAAAATATTTGGGGAATGTATTCCGTGAGAGGAAAATGGTTTGAAAACTATTTTCAAAGGGTTGAAAACGGAAATATATCTTGTGAAGATATTTTGAGGTTAATAAATAATTCAGGAGAAATTATTTATGTTTGATGGGTGTTGTGAATTTAATTGATTGTTAAATCACCGACTATCAATATTGGCCAATGCGCTGATCGTTTCGAAGAGATTGGGATCGGGATAATTTTCTCGAAAATCACTTCGATCCGGTTTGTACATTTTCGTGAGGAAGACGAGTTCGGAGTAGAAGATGGAGCAGTGAAGTGCAAGGGCTAGTCGCTAATAATCCCGAGGTGATTCCAAAATGGATGTAGTAGGAGTAGTGCCTTCGGTTCTGTTCGAACCCGAGATGGACATGTATGGACGAATGCTTTCGGAACATCGTCAGGTGGACAATGGGCATATTAAGTGAAACATTCTAAAAGGTAACGCTTAGCCTCAAGCCTCATCAACCGAGAATGACTGAAAATCAGGGATTATGCAGCAAGGCTATGTGGTTAGCGCCCATTAGGGCGAGGCCATCCCTATCCAGATGTCCCTTTTATTCGGCTTTGTGGTGTGGTTGCTGATCCCAACCGTGGGATGATTTTACTCGGTATTATCCAGTAAGGGGTAGTCCCGATCTTGTGTTACAGGGGATTGGGAGTAATCCTCAGTGCGGTGATCTAGGCCACGTACTGTGACAGGTGGTACTCCAGTGCCTAGTCATTAGTTGGAAATCTATTTTCCCTACGTGCCTGTACGGTTTTGATTGTGCCCAACTATTGCTGAAACGTGAGATGTAAGCATTTCAGCTAGATTCTATTTTACTTTCTATAGACACTATTGTAATATCAAAGGACTTTGATAAAAATGTTTTAGCTATCGTAAGGTGAAAACCCGACATGTTTATTTGTGGCATGGTCTTACGAGGTGCTTTTGTTTTTAAAGGATTTTGAAACTTTAATAACCAAGTTGAGTGTGGTTTTTTCATGCTGGTATTCCAGACTGACTCGGGTGTTATTTAACTATAATGCTCGGGTTAGACCGAGTATTATAGAATATAATAAACGATGCTGTGGAGCTCAGGAGGTGAGCTGGATGGCGATACGTACTTCCGTACTTGATTGTTGTTCAGCTGTGTATTCAGTTTTGAGGATAAGTTTATGTGACTGTCTAGTTGTATGGTATTGATGTTGTTGAACTCTGATGATGTATTCTGATGATGTGTGTGTGTATATATAGATTTAGTTTTCTTTGTGTAAAGATCATTTGTTATCTATTATATTTTATTCTGCTACGATGGTTAGATTCTATTGATGTTGTTTTTTATTTTCTTCTTCTACCTTTCTTCTTTAACCCAAATGGTCCGTATTTCCGTTCATCTTGAGTTGATTGATGGAGAATAGTGGACTCAAGGGGTACGGGTTTGCGGGTTGTTACACTAACTGCCTCTAAATTTAGAACTAAACCGTGGTTAAATTAATCAATCAAGCCCTTCCATTAAGCAAATCGAATTTTATAAAGAAGTCCCTCCTCTAAAATAATTTAATTTGAAAGCAAATCAGTTTGGAAAAATCCCTAAAAATTCGAGATATTCACTTTAATCATATTATCTTACATATCAAAATTCCAGACCCAAATTCTCAATATATTTTCAAAAATAAATTTATATACCTAAATAGCCATATTTTCCTTTGAAAATTTATAGTAATCTTTCTGTAGCTTGGAAAATTATCAAAATTAAAACCCAACTCCAAAATCATGTTTTGCAACATAAAATTTTCCCATGGTCTTTAAACATCATTAAGTCTCAGTTTTTTCCTAAAATCATACATAATCTCTTTTAAACAATCATGTTCAAACTACAAAAATTATAAATCAAGCATATCATCATCCAATATATCATAAAATTGAATTTACCCTTAAATTCGAAAATATATGATTCAAAACAAAACAGAGATAGAATTATTATTCACCTTGATTTAGATAAGGAGATTAGATTGAGATTGATTTCCCCTATGCTTGATTCTCTAGCTTTTAATTTTAATTCTTATTCTTCTCTTAATGGCCGGTCGTTCCATAAGCTTTTAATTTGCATTCAAAATGACGTGAGTAAGGAATGAAATGGTAGGAATAGAATACATATGGGTAAAGGTTTAGAGCGGCAATTCCAAATATACTCTTATGTAACTTGATTAACCCAAAAATCATTCTTAAGCCCTTTAATCATCATATTAGGCTTAGCCTTAATTAAATTAATTCAAGTCTCAATCCCCTTATCACTTAACATTTATATTATTCTATTTAATTTATCTAATTAAATCTTTTAAATATTGTTATCAAAAATTAGGAGTGTTACATGCTCCCCTCCTTAAATAATTGGTCCTCGAAATTCAGTAAGGACTAAATACTAAACATAGCAATCATCTGTAATGCCTCCTAACAACCATACTAGTCTACCTGACTAGGAACTATCTATATAAATCTAATCTAGACATACCCTCAAGGAAGATCAGGATAAGTATCTCAAATCTTGTCCTTTATCTTTGATGTATAGTCCTTCTCGTTGTCGCTCCACTGAAATTTCACTAACTTGACTATCTTCTTCCTCAGTCTTTTTTCATCTCTCGCTACAACCCAAACTGGTTGTCTAACAAAAGTCAAATCAGGTTCCACTACCAAGTGCTCCACCTCTATTTGAGGAATTGCAGCCTCTAGATCATGCACATACTTGTGAAGATGAGACATGTGGAATAAATTATGGACATCTGCTATACTTCTCGGCAACTCTACTCTGTACGCGATCTTTTCAATCCTTTCTATAATCTGGAATGGACCAACATATCTCGATGCTAGCTTTCCTGCTTCCCAAACTGTATTACACCTTTCATCGGTGATACTTTAATGAAAATCCTATCTGCAACTGAGAACTCTAGGTATTTATGCATTTTATTTGCGTAACTCTTCTGGTTAGATAGAGCTTTCTTCATCCTTTCTTGGATTAACTTAATCTTCTTTGATGCCTCCCTAAAAAAATATGGACCTAGGACCAATCTGTCTCCAGTCTTTAACCAACATACTGGTGATTAGCATGGCCTTCCATACAAAGCTTCAAATGGCGTCATTTCTATACTAGTATGATGATTATTATTATAGGAAAACTCAACCAAATGTAGGTGATCCTTCTAAGAACCATCGAAGTCCAATACACAAGCTCTCAACAAATCCTTGAGCAATTTTTTGACTCTCTCTGCCTGCTCATCCGTTTGTAGGTGATATGGAGTACTCATCTTGAGCTTAGTTCCTAACACATCCTGTAGACTATTCCAGAGTTCTCTAGTAAATAAAGCATCTCTATCGCTGACCATGCTATTAGGAACTCCAGTAGTCTAACTATCTTCTTCATGAGCAACTTAGCCAAAACAGGTTCCATCCCGGTTGACTTTACAGGAATGAAATAGGCATTATTTGACATTCTGTCCATAATAACCCATATACTCTCATTTCCTCTACTTGACCTTGACAACCCACCTATATAATCAATAGATATTGAGTCCCAATTCCATACTGGAATCTCTAATGGCTGAAGTAAACAACTCGGCTTTTGATGTTTGGCTTTCACTTGTTGACAGTTTACACGCTGCCTAACCCACAAGCGAATATCCCTTTATATGCCATCCCAATAGAAGTTTCTCTTCATATCTTGATACATCTTGATCCCTCCAGGATGAATCCTAAACTGTGATCGATGACATGCCTCAGGAAATTGTCTTCTCAAGTTCTTAACATCTAGAACACATAATTGTCCCTTCTTTCTTAACCATCCTCTCTGGTGAAGACAAAAATATTTCAAATCATCGACCTTGGCTCCAACCTCAGTGCCTAAAATCCTCTCGGCCAATAAGGGATCGTCCTTCTACTTAAAAGCAATTATCTCAATCAACACTGGTCGAATTTCAAAATAGGATAACATGGCAGTACTTTGACTAAAACTAGCGGCCGATCTTAATTGCACACCACAACCGGCCAAAGCTTCTAGATCCTTCCATTCTACCAACATAGCCAACACCACATTTTGATGTCTTTTGCTAAGAGCGTCTGCTACCTTATTACCTTTTCTTCGAGTATACTATATACCAAAATCATAAGCAGCCAAAAACTCCAGCCACCTCTACTGTCTCATATTCAACTCATTATGAGAGAATAAGTACCTTATAGACCTATGATCGGTATATAACTCAAATCTCTCCTCGAAGTGATAACGCCTCCAAATCATCAAGGCAAAGATCACCGCAGCCAACTCCAAATCATGAGTAATATATCTCACTTCATGCGGTCTAAGCTATCGTGAAGTGTAGGAAATCACTTTACCTTTCTTTATCAACACAACTCCCAATCCTGTTCCATATGCATTAGTGTACACAACCAAACTTAGTTTCCATCTGGAACTACTAACACTGGTGCAATTGTCAACAATTGCTTTAACTTAAGGAATGCTTCCTCACATTTGTCGGGCCAAACAAACTTCACTTCCTTCTTGGAAAGCTTAGTCAAAGGCACTGTTATCCGCGAGAAATCCTTGATGAATCTTTGGTAATAGCCAGCAAGTCCAAGAAAACTTCTGATCTCAGCCACCATCTCTAGTTTCTTCCAATTGTTAACCGATTCGATCTTATCTGGATCAATTGACAACCCATTCTCTGAAACCATGTGACCAAGAAACTTATCCTTTTTCTTCTAAAAATGAAAATTGGAAAATTTTTCCTTTAGTTTATTCTGTCTTAGAGTCCTAAGAACAACTCTAAGATGATCTTCATGCTCTCTCTCATCTTTAGACTGTACCAAAGTGTCACATGTACACACTAACATGAATCTATCCAAATACTCTCGAAAGACTAGATTCATTAAATCCACAAAGAAAGTAGATGCATTTGTCAACCCGAATGGCATTACTAACCACTCATACGAACCATATCTTGTCTGAAGTGCTGTTAAAGGAATCCTTTCCTCCGCCACTCTCAACTGATGGAACCCTGTCGCCAAATCCAACCGTGAAACACTCTGGCTCCACTCAATTTATCAAATAGATCATCAATTCTCGACAAAGGATACTTATTCTTAATCGTCCTTTTGTTCAGCTTACGATAGTCGATGCACATCCTTAATGACCCATCTGGCTTCTTCATGAATACTACAGCTACTCTCCAAGGCAAACTGCTTGGTACAATAAAATTTCTTCCTTCTAGATCCACTAGCTAACCTTTAATTCCTTCATCTCAGTCGGTGTCATCTTGCTAGGCGTCTACTCACAAGTTCAGCTCCTAGCACAAGATCTATCCAATACTCAATAGCTCATTTCTATGTTAGTCCTGTGACTGGCTCAAAGACATCTGCAAACTCTTTTGCGATTCAAACATGACTTCGATCTTCTCCTAATTCAATTGCACTTAGCAAAGCACAACTACTCCGGTCTGAATTCTCCACTGAATATAATTCGGTTATAACTACAAGGTGTCTTAAAGATATCTTCCCATCTTAGCAGAATATCCTGGCTTTATACCTCCTCAACCAATCCGAACCTAAAATGATTTCGAAATCTTCGAAATCGTAAACATACAAACTGCATGCAAACTTATGACCTAATAAATCAAGTTCTAATGGGTTACATCTCATCCCCAAAGTTGCATACCCTCATATTGGATTCGTAGCCCACAAGGAAGTAACAAGGTATGTGGTTCTAAGCATAATCTATCAACCAAACACTAGGATATAAATGAATGTGATGCACCCGTATCAAAATGTATCCTAACTGGTATATTTTGAATCAAAAATGTACCTTCCATCACAGTCTTCCCTTTATCAGATGCAGTAGGCTTAGCTGATGAACCAACAGCAAAGATCTTTCCTTTTTCCGCGCTGACTGGCTCTGGATACTGGTTCTTATAGTGCCCAAATTGATCACAGTTGAAGCATTTCACATTCTTCTTGCCTGCAGCTTTCTTTCCCTTGCCTGATCGGCACTCATTTGCATAATGACCCTTCTTGTCACACTTGTAGCAAAATAGATCTTCTTTTTCCTTCTTGGCAACATCCCCTTTCCGCAGTCTCTTCTTCTTAAAGAATTTCATCTTCTTTCCTTGAGGACTTTGGGATTCAACTAGCTACTCTCTAGCAGAAACAGCAAGCATCTCTTCATAGCGAATGGCCATCTCCACCACTACATTAAAAGGTTCTAAGATATGGGTCATATTCATTCTAGCAAGCTTTAGTCTCAGACCTCGAATGAACCTCTCATTACTTCTGATGTCAGTGTCTACCGTAGCATATCCATAACGAGATAGCTCATCAAACTTAGCAGCATACTCAATTACTCACATCCCTTCTTGAACAAGATCTACGAACTTCCTCACCAACGCTGCTTTAGCAACTTCATACAAAAGCCTTTGCTCAAACCTCATTCTGAAATCAGCCCATGTTAGCTCTTCCTTCGAAACTCTAGCAGTCAGACTATTCCACTAATGAAGCACCGCCCCTTGCAACTGCCTAGAGGCTAGCCTCCTCTTTTTCCCATCATTCAATCTTAGATCAATAAAGATCCTCTCGCAGTGCAATCGCCAATTCTCTACCTCAACAACATCCTCCGTTCCAACAAACGACTTTCCACCCAAACTGGTGTAGTCGGTGCTCAACTTAGCATAGTTATCACCAACAGAAGTCATAGGATTAGCTCCTCCAACATTACTAGCAACCCCAGCTTGCAAAACGTTGGTTGACAACTGATACACCATCGCCGCGTTTACTGGAAGAATTCTATTACTCACATTGGCTTCATCATTTGGGTTAGCATTAGCCTATCAACCTTGGTTTCTCCTCACATTAGGTCGAGCATTTTCGTTTGTTGTGGTACTTCCTCCACCTAGATTTTCTCTTCCACTTCCTGCTTCCATATCTTTTTCTCATATTGCATATGAGCCTTAGTAAGATATAGATGAACAGTCTAAGATAGAAGGGAATAGTACTTATATGTAAAATTATATATCAAATACAAGTATATTACTATAGCGTTATCCCAAACCCCAATCATATTTTTAAATTCATTAGATTATGTTTGAAAATCTTTTAAGTTTTACTTTCTTTTAAAGTTTCATAAGCCTATGCTCTGATACCAACTTGTAACATCCCCTTAATTAGAGAACTAAAACTAATGACTACTGATGCTGCAATTGTCCATAGTTAATAATCCTCGGTGACCAAATATGGCGAAGTTAGATTCATCAATACACATCAACACATGAATATGGAAAAAATTTAAACTTCAAACAAAATCACATTCCATTTCAATACATTTCCAATTCATTACGTAATCCCACAATCGCAAATCGCATTCAAAGAAAAATATATTTATTACAACATACCCCAAGAGCGACATATGAAGATGCCACCTTGGATGATCAGATTATATGCAGGCAATATAACAACACTGCCATTATAAACAAAACAACAGAATCGAAAGAAAAGAGAACTCTAAATAGCTAACATTCCTCGTGCATGTCTCTGAAAGCTTATTCATCTTAAAAGGTACCTGAAAACCTCAACTCTCAAACTACTCAAAATCAATTATATAGCCGAGAGTTTAAGTGAAAAACATAAACTTCGAGTCAGACATAAAGCTTGGTATGAATAATAATCTACCAACTCAAATTATTTAGATATCTAGTGAGACCACGCCACTTAGTAGAACGGGTTCTCCCTTCACTAATATCTAAAACCTTTACAAAACCATATACTGTGCTCCTGCATCCTTAATGTTTAAAACATTCAATACAATATATTATGATGATAAGCAAAACATATGAATCAATTCTAAAGTACCCATCCCCATTCATTCTGACTATCTATCTCGATTATAATTTCTAGGATTACTAATAACCTACTAGTTTTCATGGGCTCACTAATAACCGATAAAACATTAACAAAATCTCTGCCCAATTACATAGTTTTCATGGGATTACTAAAAATCCGTTAGTAACTCTAATATTACTCTTATCCAAGTTTTCATGGGTTGACCAGGAACATATTGGTGACCCTAATATCCTTTCTTATTTCCTTAGTTTTCATGAGCTGACATGTAACCTATTGACATCTGTTAATATCTTAATCCGAATATAGTTTTCATGGGCTAACTACAAACCTACTGGCCCCTGCCAGTATCAAATCATAGTTTTCGTGGACTTACTATGAACCTGTCTTTCTAGCATCTTCCGTTGTACATAGTTTTCATGGGCTAACTATGAACCTATTGGTCCCTGCCAATATTTTTCTTATACACAGTTTTCATAGGCTTATTGAGAACCTATTGACCCCTACCAATATCATTCTTTAATATTTTAGCATCTTATATTCTGGTCTTCCTGACCTCTTGGACGCATTTCTATTCATTCAAGAGTTTAATCAATTTATATTCGCTACTGGTTTAACCTAACTGGTTCTTCTACCCTTTTATCCCCAAAATGCAGTTATGGGTCCATTATAAAGTGAATATATTTACTTTTAAAGAAGCAAGGAAAACAACATATCAATAACGCTCCTATGGATTTGATGTAAAATATGGTTAACCCTTTAACCTTTATTCTATCAAAGAAAGGTTTTTCTCAAAACCTTTACAGAAACTCTATTAACTTAGCCATGGGTTTTTCCTTTAAAAATAGAGTTTGGGTTACACAACCTTTCAAAACCTTTGAAACCTGGCTTTCGACTTCATAGGACGACCTCCTTCGAAAGCCTTAAAATCTATCTTGAAAATATTAGGCTCCTAATTTTATAATACTCTAAAACCTTCCTTTCAAAATGTTTCAATTTTTGTCAAGTATTACTATATAACTTTAGAAGCTTAGCTTCGAAATAGTTGAAAGCATCCCTTTTAACACCATTGGAAGTTACCCTTCTGAAACCATTGAAAGTCCCTCTTTTGAAAGCATTGGGTTTATACTCAAAATAATATTTGGGTCAAAGTGAATATAGGCGAAAGTAACTCTTTCGAGACCATCCTTTATCAAATAAAAATATTAGAGAAACATGGTGGCGTCGGCACCATCTCTTTTGAAAGCTTTAAACCATTTAAACAAACGTTGAGGGACAGTGTTGAAACCCCTTTCGAAACCATCGCCTTCGAAACCCTTGGTCCCTTCGAAAGCATCTAGGAAGTGACTTAAAACATCTTTAAAAACAAATAATGCCTTTTGACAGTGTTGACGACTTCGACACCATCGAAAGGCTAAAAAAGGCAGTAGATTTCGACTGGGTCGGAACCCCTTCTTTCGTAAGCATTTCATAACTCATTCAAAAGCAACTTAAGTTAACGACAACCCTTTTGAACTCTTTTAAAACCTCTTTTGAAACTGTATGCTTCGACTCCTTTGAAGGCTTAAACAAAACGAAGGCAGGCGCTTCTCTTTTCAAAACCAAACATAGGTATCGACTCCTTTGAAAGCATTGCTTTCGATACCTAAATTTTTGCCTCTTTCCATTCCACTGCGTACCATCTTGGTGATACTTTGTCTATTGGTTTCAGCTTAATAGATTTTGACTGCGTTGAAGGCAAAAGCTCAATGTCGAAAAGTACTTCGAAACAAGGCGGAATAAACTTTTCTTAGTAAACTTGGATCAATACTACTTAAAGCTATCCTTTTCTAACTAATCTGCCACGTGTCAAAACCAAATTGGTTGTCTTTAACTTTTCAAATTATTTACCAAAATAACTGCTGGTAAATCTAAACCTGAACCATGGTTAAGTAGTCAACCAAGTCTTTCCATTAAGCAAATCCAATTTTACAAAGAAATCCCTTTTCTAAAATAATTTAATTTGCAAGCAAATCACTTTGGAAAAATCTCCAAAAATTCAAGAAATTCACTTTAATTATGTTATCTAACGTATCAAAATTCCAGACCCAAATTCTCAATATATTTTTCAAATTAAATTTATAAACCCAAATAGCCATATTTTTCTTTGCAAATTTATAGCAATCTTTCAATAGCTTGGAAAATTATCAAAATTAAAACCCAACTCCAAAATCATGTTTTACATCACATAAAATTTTCCCATGGCCTTTAAACATCATTAAATCTTGGTATTGCCCTAGAACCGTGCATAATCTCTTTTCAACAATCTTATTTAAACCATAAAAATTATAAATCAAGCATATCATCATCCAGTATATCATAAAAACGAATTTACACTTAAATCAAAAATACCAAACAAAATAGAGATGGAATTATTATTCACCTTGATTTAGATAAGAAGATTGGATTGAGATTGATTTACCCTAAGCTTGATTCTCTACGTTTTGCTTTGAATTCTTCTTCTTCCAAAAGGCCGTTCGTTAAGCTTTTAATTTGCATTTCAAAATGATCTGAATTAGGAAAGAAATCATAGGAACTATAACGACCCGGAAATTCCGATCCCGAAAATTCCAGATAGTTAGAGAAAAGAAGAAAAGAGATAGAAGAAGAACAGAAAGAAACACACAATCTCACATTCGCAGAGGATAAAATATAATATCAATAATAATAATTATACCAAAGAAAACTGTATCTATCAATTTTACATCGATATATCTGAGTTACAACAATTTTATACAACATTGGACAGATACAATTTAACATGTCTCAGATATATATAATAACATAGTGAAACTCTCCATACGTTACTGCCATCCAGCTTGCCTCCTGAGCTCCAGAACGTCCTCACCTGAAAATCTGTAATACTCGGTCTGAGCCGAGCATTACATCAAAGTAACACCCGGGTCAGGCTGGAAACCAGCGTGAGTAAACCCATCTTAACATGAAATATACCAAATAGTAACCAATTATTAAACCGGGTAACTCATATCAATTTTACAAATCCACAGGTTTGGTATAGACAACACTTATTATACTCATCAATTTCTAAGTGTCAGAACTTAGAATTTATGGTCTAATTCACTTAAATCATTCCATATCAGTTTATTGATTTCACAAATCAGTTTATAGAGAACCGAAGTGGGTTCGGTTATTTACTAATACCCGACTCCGGTCTCTTCGAATCAAATGTCATCCTAACCCAAATTGTCCAATTAAATACAATTCAACTTTAATTACCAGATAACATTTTAATACATCAATTCATAATTGATAGATAATCACATTATCGACATCCATCCAACATTTCATATCACAAAGCAATTTATATCAGAGATATCATCCAGTCCAAAGCACTCATCAACATTCAATCATGCATAAACAAGATTGAACATTTTCATTAATTACCTAAATTAATTACTTCCATTAATCAGTCCTTAATCAATCATAAACAGTAATTTACCATTATGTAATTATTTACCTTAATTAATTAATCCCTTAATTAATTATCTTAATCCTTTAATTAATTACATCAAGTAATTAATCCTTAATTACTTCCATTAAGTAATTTTCCTTATATTAATTGCATCCAGTAATTTATCCATCATAAACTTCACTAGGTAATTATACTACAAACCTCACTAAGTGATTATACTTAATTTATTACCAAGTGACTATCCCTAATAAAACAACAAATTAATTAGTATATGCATCTCACTAATTACATCTGGGTAGTTCATCTCTGAATTACCCTACAAACCAATTAATTTATCTTTAATTAGATTAATTATTCTTTAGTTATTAAGTAACAGTCTTAACCACAAATTAATTAGTCTTTAATCACTAGTTGATTAAACAGTTAATCAACCCTTAATTTGCATTTGATTAATCTTTAATTATCTTTGATCTATACTTAATTAATTAATCTCTTATCATAGAATAATTATTCTCTTAAATATTAATTTATAAAACTTACCCATTAATTAATAAACTTACATGCAAATTCTGTACTTCTTAATTAATAGTTAGAGGAAACAATTAGAAAAAAAGTAAGTTTTAAAATCGTTCACTTAAATCTGAAACAAAACACACGAACAAAACTTGAGCTTCCACTCGAGCAAAAGACCAGGAACCCCGAAAAAGTATTCGAGCAAAAATTCCTCCAGAACCTTATCTCCCCTTCTCCTACCTGAAGCTTCCTTCACCTGCACACGAGACACGGTGCACCTGCACACAACAAACGGCCGGCATCACAACCAGCTCTGATCATCGACAAGTCAACTATCTTCCACCGAGTTCCCGCTCAACACAGATAGACAAAACATCACGTCAATAAAAATTTGAACAAACGAACCACATTTGTTTCCAGACCCTATCGCCTAAATTTCCCCTCATCACCACCTCTGACCGCCAGGAATGCCTTACTTATACCCTGGATCCTTTACCTTACCTCTGTCATCTCTTCTCCCATCATTTGAACATTTCGATGCTCGCACGACTTAAGAATCGCCCATGGAATAGACCCGTCCCAAAAATACAAACCTAACTCTACAACGACGAACTGACACCACCATGGGGGCCTGACAATCCATCTAATATTTTTGCCGTCATCGAAAATCACAGCTTGCTTCACCCATAAGCACTTGACCCCAAAATTCTCTGATCGTCAGAAATCACTAGAATCCCAATTTCCGTTCAACATGAAAATTCCCATCGATAACACACTTAAAAATCTAGATATGATCACTAAAATTCATTTCTTCAAAACTCAAATCCAGGTACATAATCCATTCTTGAAATCTAAACACCTGATTTCTGATTGGAAATAAGTTCCAATGTATTTTCCTGATTTCTACAAACTTATATTTGATAATTAAGGTTAAAAATATTTTTAGAAATCTAACTTAGTTGTTATTAACAATTTACCTTTAAGGATCACACCCTAAAACTAAACATATGAGGTGAAATTGACTTGATTAGTATATGCATGTGACTGTTGTTTATACAGGGAATCAACTATGAACATTTTCACAACAAACAACGCATAAACCATATCTACATACCCAGATACTAATTTAATTTATGCTTGCAAACTATACTTCAATTGTTAATATCATGCAAAAATTCTTAACAGATTCAGTTTAGATTAATTTCTCTCTGTGACAATGTTTGACAGAGAACAGAGTAATCCACTTATGCAGTGGTTGCTGCATAATTTCTGTTTTAATCTTCACTTACTCTCCTAAATATGCAGATTTAAAATTTTAAAAATGAAGTTTACTCTATTCACAAAAAAAATTGCATGCTTTTCACCCAGCCATACATCCAGTATTTTCATATATATGCCAGATTTACACTTTTATACTTATAGGCAAAACAATTTCACAACATTATAGTTAAAATTCATCTCATTCATCAAAGCATAAAATAGGCTCATTTTTAAAGGGGTAGTTTACTCAACTATATGTTGTTTTAATATTGAACCTTAGCAAAGATTAGATTTTGAGTTTCATAATTTTGAAACATCACTAGAACCTAGAACAAACATTCATTCAGAAAAACATGCATGTAGTATTTCCAGCTATATATGTCAGATTTATGCTTTTAGGAAAACAAATTTTGTGACATTATTACTAAAATTTATCACATATATCAAAGGATAAATCAGACTTAATTTAACAAGAGATTACTCACCTTGTTTTCTTAGAAACAGAGAAAGCTTCTTCTGATTTTTTTTTTACCGAAAGTTGCTTAAGCTCTTAAGACCTGGAAATTGTTAGATTATGAACTACAGTCTGAACTTGTTTTCAATTTGATACTGAGCTGCTTTGATCTGGAAAAAGCAATTTGAATTGACTTAAATTTGATCTGAGTTGTTAAATCTCCTTTTAAATTTGCCTATCTTGCTTCAGGATCGAGTTGGTAGAAAGATTGATAGTTGTTTGTCTTGCTTACATATTGTTCTGGTTTCATTTTTTTTTCTGTTTGAAGAAAAATGGAAGATGAGAACTGATTTATTTTGTTAATTCATTGTTTTAAAATTGTTGTGACACTTGTAAATTTAAGTGTTAATATCTTAACACTTGTTATCCTCCATAAGAACATATTTTGACAAATGTTTTACAAGTCCTATTCTTATAATATATATGTATTCAAACCCTTTATTTATTTATTTATTTATTTATTTATTTATTTATTTATTTAATATATATATGTTATCAAATTTATATTCATTCTTTTCCTTTAATAAAATATTAATAAAATTTAAAGAAAATAATTTTATACTAACTATACATAAATAAAAATCTTATATGTATTATTTAAGTCTAGTTTATTTTTAAGGCATTTATTTTTAAATTTAAATTCAAGTCTATTCACATAGCAAGGGCTCGGGTAAAATAATAGCTCCACACACACATATATATACACACTTGTATATAAACATACTTAAATTTTCAATAGATTTTGAATATGTCTACTAACATATTTTTAATTTATCATAAGGTTTATCATTTCTAGATATTATTACTTTTATTTATTTATCAGAATTCCATTTATTCATTCAAATTAACCAGTAAATTACCCAATTATTAGATGTTCGGTATTTCAGGTTATCACATTCCTCCCCCCTTAGAATTTTTTCGTCCTCGAAAAGGAACGAAAACAAATTTTATTAAATAATTAAAACCAGTTAAAATATTCTTTGATCATTTTAAAATACCTTTAAAATCTATTTATATTATAGAATAGTTTCATAAAAATACTTTTTATAACTCGATGTTTCCAACAGTCCATCCTTGTTCTCACAGAAATTCGGTCATACGTTGATCAGGCGTATGACTGAAAATCTACAAGTGCTTGGCAGACTCGATTTCAACATCTAGTGAAAATACTTGGAAAATAATTTTAACGAAAATATAGAAAACAGTTTTTTTGAAAATAGAGGATATATCTTTGGTGAGAATGCTCTAGAAATCATCACCCCCATTCATGGTCACAGTTACATTCCAGGGTTACGTTGTCGTCGCAGCAAAAGTCCATGTAACTGCAAGCTCTCCGCGGCCTCTCGATTACACCATGGAACCCACACAACAGATCACAGTTACATTCAGGGTTACGTTGCCGTCGCAGCAAAAGTCCATGTAACTGCAGGCTCTCAGCGGCCTCTTATTTTCACTGTCGAAATGAAACCCCTCCACTCCTACATAGGTCGCAGTCTGCCGATATAAAATCAAACGCAGACTGTTGGCTCTCAGCGGCACACATGACTTTCACTATGTTATACCATAGGTCGTAGTCTACCGATGTAAAATCAAACAAAGACAGTTGGCTCTCAGCGGCACACACGACTTCCGCTATGGTATACTTTACTCATAATCCCCAGAAACTAGTTTAGTCCGGACTCCTCACAGGATCAACTTTAGAACACCTCCTGGGGTTCAAGGCAGCACCACCCAGTGGTACTCCTGAGAAGTTCATTTCAAGGAAGCGCGTTTTTCCCCAGAGCCATCATCAAAACATTTTATACTATACATATATAGCATCTTCAAATCATACACCTAGTATGATCTCATACAAAGCTCCTTTACACAAAATCGATTATCCCAAAATCGATAATTCTCAAATTAGGCTTTCCAAATTCAATATTGATTTTACCTAAACATCAAAAGCCTTTCCAAATCCATAGGTTCCCAAAACCTCTTTCCAAAATCCTCATATGATCCTTTATATATATATATATATATATATATATATATATATATATATATATATATATATAATTTTAAAACTTTGGATCATTTCAAACTTGTATAAAACTCCTTTTATACTTCAAACATTTTCAAAAACCCTTTTCTTCTAGCAAAAGATTCATCAAGGGGAGTTTCATTTTATAAAACAAAGATATTTAACTTTGTTTACTTAAAATCAAATATTCAAATTTGATTACTCCTTTCAATATCATTTTCATTCAAATCCGTATGATGTACACATATCATTCGTACGCTATACCAATCTGATCGCTCACTCGATCACACAATTTCACTTCCGAACTAGTATCGTCCACCCGACTTCCTAGTGCGGACACAGATCTGGTTTCTTGATCAGAAACCGTCATTCTCCTTGCATAGTCATAACTATGATAGAGAATATCCAGAACCAATCAACAATCCATTTCCAGGTTCGCCGTCGAAAATTGAGTGAAAAATCCCACTCGGATCGATATAACTATCTCGAAATTCTATGCTCGAATCTGGATCAAATAACTATGTGAATAGAATAACATACGTGCACCCTACGTATTTATCTTTATTGGTTATTAGCCAAATCAATTCCATTTCTATTCACATTCACTCTGATTTTCACTCACTTACTCTCAATTGCTTCAATCCATTTGGATTATCACCTCTATTCTTATCTCGATTGGGTATTTAACCATTAACAGTTTGAACTCCGACCAATTTATTTAGAAAATAGTTTGAAAATTTAAAAATAGATAAGTAGTTGGAAAATAATTACTAGTTTGTAAAATAGGTGTAAAATAGGTAGAAAATAGTTAAAATAATTATAGAAAGTTTAGATAATTGCAAATAATAGTAAGATAGTAATTTGTTTATAAAACAGTTGGAAAATTGCTAAACAGTTTCAAAAATAATTGTAAAACAAGTATAAGATAGTTTGGCTTTTAAAAGAAAGGTTGTATATATAATAAATAGCTTGGAAAAATAGGTTTATATTAAAATAATTTATATTAAAAATAGTCCAGAGTCAAAACTGTTCACTTCCCAATCTCCATTTTCATCAATTCAATTTAAATTTCCTCTACCATTTAAATTGACCCAATTCCAATTTAAATAACTTGAATTTCCACTGAATTGATTCAATCCCAATTCAAGTTGAATTAACCTTAGTTTCTTTACAAATTTAACATTATTCAACTTTGATCTCAAATTTCTACTAATTCCAATAAATTTTAATTGAATTAGTTCCAGTTTTAATTCATTTCAACTCCAGTTTGAACTAATCTCAATTTCAAACTCCATTTCCAAATCAAGTTGAATTATTCTTGATTTCTTCCCAAATTCAATTCAAATTCCATTTGAATTTTAAACCATTCAATTTTAATTACAATTCCAAATTATTCAAATCAACCCAATTCAAATTTCCATTTTAATCTTATATTCATACAACTTCAATCACAATTTCAATTAATTCAAATCAAATTCAATTTGAACCAACTTCAAATTCCAGTTCACTATGAACTAACTCGAATTACATAAATTCGAGTTAATACTTCAATTGTTGATTTAATTCCTTTAAATCAATTTACCCTTTTATCCCAACAATGGATTACCATGCTCCATTTCTCATTCATTTAAACAAATCAAATTCATATTTTAAAGATTATTAATAACAATAGGATGATATCATCTAATTATTTCAAAACATCCATCCATTTCCACTTTTCGAATCTCAAACCCAATTTGAGATCACTCAAACTCTCAAATATAATCAATCATTTAACTTTCCAAGTTAAAACTTAATTTCATCTGGAAATTTCCAAATCAGGTTGATCATTTCAACTTATTTAACCTTTCCCAAGCTAAACTCAATTCACTTAATCCAGTCAATCCTACCCAATTTGAATCTTCCATTTCAAATTTTGAACTTCTCATAAATAATCTTCCCACTTATTAAGTTAAAATAAACTTATCACTTTGGGTATCATATCTCATTCAAAATTCAAAACTCACCATTTAGAGTTTATTTCAAACTAACATTAATATTTAAGTATATCCACACATATTCATATTTACTTCTTGGCTCACCAAGCCAAATTTTAAATTTTAAACCACCTTTGGTTTCAATTCAAAACAATTTCTCTTTAAAACTTTCAAATAACTCTTGTTTGAAATAGGACCATTTCATTCAATTGAATTAATTAATTATGTCATTAATTAATTCCAATTAATCACATTCGGTAATTAGCTTATTTCTTAATTACCTTTATTAAGTAATCGTCCTTTAAATTACTTACCTCTAGTTACTTCATTAAGTAACTTCCTCTTAATTTATCATTTCCAATTATTATCCATTGATTAATCTCATTAAATAAAGCTTAATTAATTACATAAATTAATTGATTATCCTTATCCAAAAACCTTTCCCAAATTCAAGATTTTAATTTCAGTTTGAATCCATTTCAAGCTTGTCTTTAATTTAATTTCAATTTCAATTTGGTTGCATTCTATTACTTCTTAATTTAATTCTTACTATTACTTTTAATTTAATTAATACTACAACCAATTTCCTTAACATAATAAATAATCTATTTCATATTTAAGATTCATTTACTTTTGAAATCATTTAAAAACCATTACACAAGAAAATAACAAGTACGCTCTCTCATATTTATATACTCTACTCATCCTAGGGTACCACTTACCCTATCCTTAATGAGTAATCCCACAAGAGCCAAGGTTCTCGCTTAACCTGGCTCTGATACCAAACGTAACGACCCGGAAATTCCGATCCCGAAAATTCCAGATAGTTAGAGAAAAGAAGAAAAGAGATAGAAGAATAACAGAAAGAAACACACAATCTCACATTCGCAGCGGATAAAATATAATATCAATAATAATAATTATACCAAAGATAATTGTATCTATCAATTTTACATCGATATATCAGAGTTACAGCAATTTTATACAACATTAGACAGATACAATTTAACATGTCTCAGATATATATAATAACATAGTGAAGCTCTCCATACGTTACTGCCATCCAGCTTGCCTCCTGAGCTCCAGAACGTCCTTACTAGAAAATCTGTAATACTCGGTCTGACCCGAGCATTACATCAAAGTAACACCCAGGTCAGGCTGGAAACCAGCGTGAGTAAACCCATCTTAACATGAAATATACCAAATAGTAACCAATTATTAACTCGGGTAACTCATATCAATTTTACAAATCCACGGGTTTGGTATAGACAACACTTATTATACTCATCAATTTCTAAGTGTCAGAACTTAGAATTTATGGTCTAATTCACTTAAATCATTCCATATCAGTTTATTGATTTCACAAATCAGTTTATAGAGAACTGAAGTGGGTTCGGGTATTTACTAATACCCGACTCCGGTCTCTTCGAATCAAATGTCATCCTAACCCAAATTGTCCAATTAAATACAATTCAACTTTAATTACCAGATAACATTTTAATACATCAATTCATAATTGATAGATAATCACATTATCGCCATCCATCCAACATTTCATATCACAAAGCAATTTATATCAGAGATATCATCCAGTCCAAAGCACTCATCAACATTCAATCATGCATAAACAAGATTGAACATTTTCATTAATTACCTAAATTAATTACTTCCATTAATCAGTCCTTAATCAATCATACACAGTGATTAACCATTATGTAATTATTTACCTTAATTAATTAATCCCTTAATTAATTATCTTAATCCTTTAATTAATTACATCAAGTAATTAATCCTTAATTACTTCCATTAAGTAATATTCCTTATATTAATTACATCCAGTAATTTATCCATCATAAACTTCACTAGGTAATTATACTACAAACCTCACTAAGTGATTATACTTAATTTATTACCAAGTGACTATCCATAATAAAACAACAAATTAATTAGTATATGCATCTCACTAATTACATCTGGGTAGTTCATCTCTGAATTACCCTACAAACCAAATAATTTATCTTTAATTAGATTAATTATTCTTTAGTTATTAATTAACAGTCTAAATCACAAATCAATTAGTCTTTAATCACTAGTTGATTAAACAGTTAATCAACCCTTAATTTGCATTTGATTAATCTTTAATTATCTTTGATCTATACTTAATTAATTAATCTCTTATCATAGATTAACTATTCCCTTAAATATTAATTTATAAAACTTACCCATTAATTAATCAACTTACATACAAATTCTGTACTTCTTAATTAATAGTTAGAGGAAACAATTAGAAAAAAAGTAAGTTTTAAAATCGTTAACTTAAATCTGAAACAAAACACACGAACAAAACTTGAGCTTCCACTCGAGCAAAACTACAGGAACCCCGAAAAAGTATTCGAGCAAAACTTCCTCCAGAACCTTATGTCCCCTTCTCCTACCTGAAGCTTCCTTCACCTGCACACGAGACACGGTGCACCTGCACACAACAAACGGCTGGCATCACAACCAGCTCTGATATCGACTAGTCAACTATCTTCCACCGAGTTACCTATTAACACAGATCGGCGAAACATCACGTCAATAAAAATTTGAACAAACGAACCACATTTGTTTCCAGACCCTTTCGCCTAAGTTTCCCCTCATCACCACCTCTGACTGCCAGGAATGCTTTACTTATACCCTGGATCCTTTGCCTTACCTCTGTCATCTCTTCTCCCATCATTTGATCATTTCGATGCTAGCACGACTTAAGAATCGCCCATGGAACAGACCCGTCCCAAAAATACAAACCTAACCCTACAAGGACGAACTGATACCGCCACGGGGGCCTGAAAATCCATCTAATATTTTTGCCGTCATCGACAATCACACAGCTTGATTCACCCATAAGCACTTGACCCCAAAATTCTCTGACCGTCAAAAATCACTAGAATCCCAATTTCCGTTCAACAAGAAAATTCCCATCGATAACACACTTAAAAATCTAGATATGATCACTAAAATTCATTTCTTCAAAACTCGAATCCAGGTGCATAATCCATTCTTGAAATCTAAACACCTGATTTCTAATTGGAAATAAGTTCCACTGTATTTTCCTGATTTCTACAAACTTATATTTGATAATTAAGGTAAAAATATTTTTAGAAATCTAACTTAGTCGTTATTAACAATTTACCTTTAAGAATCACACCCTAAAACTAAACATATGAGGTGAAATTGACTTGATTAGTATATGCATGTGACTGTTGTTTATACAGGGAATCAACTATGAACATTTTCACTGCAAACAAAGTACAAACCATATCTACATACCCATATACTAATTTAATTTATGCTTGCAAACTATACTTCAATTGTTAATATCATGCAAAAATTCTTAACAGATTCAGTTTAGATTAATTTCTCTCTGTGACAATGTTTGACAGAGAACAAAGTAATCCACTTATGCAGTGGTTGCTGCATAATTTCTGTTTTAATCTTCACTTACTCTCCTAAATAAGCAGATTTAAATTTTAAAAAATGAAGTTTACTCTATTCACAAAAAAAATTGCATGCTTTTCACCTAACCATACATCCAGTATTTTCATATATATGCCAGATTTACACTTTTATACATACAGGCAAAACAATTTCACAACATTATAGTTAAAATTCATCTCATTCATCAAAGCTTAAAACAGGCTCATTTTTAAAGGGGTAGTTTACTCAACTATATGTTGTTTTAATCTTGAACCTTAGCAAAGATTAGATTTTGAGTTTCATAATTTTGAAACATCACTAGAACCTGGAACAAACATTCATCCAGAAAAACATGCATGTAGTATTTCCAGCTATATATGTCAGATTTATGCTTTCAGGCAAACAAATTTTTTGACATTATTACTAAAATTTATCACATATATCAAAGCATAAATCAGACTTAATTTAACAAGAGATTACTCACCTTGTTTTCTTAGAAACAGAGAAAGCTTCTTCTGATTTTTTTTACTGAAAGTTGCTTAAGCTCTTGAGACCTGGAAATTGTTAGATTATGAACTGTAGCCTAAACTTGTTTTCAATTTGATACTGAGCTGCTTTGATCTGGAAACAGCAATTTGAATTGACTTAAATTTGATCTGAGTTGTTAAATCTCCTTTTAAATATGCCTATCTTGCTTCAGGATCGAGTTGGTAGAAAGATTGATAGTTGTTTGTCTTGCTTACATCTTGTTCTGGTTTCATTTTTTTCTGTTTGAAGAAAAATGGAAGATGAGAACTGATTTATTTTGTTAATTCATTGTTTTAAAATTGTTGTGACACTTGTAAATTTAAGTGTTAATATCTTAACACTTGTTATCCTCCATAAGAACATATTTTGACAAATGTTTTACAAGTCCTATTCTTATAATATATGTGTATTCAAACCCTTTTATATATATATATATATATATATATATATATTTAATATATATATATATATATGTTATCAAATTTATATTCATTCTTTTCCTTTAATAAAATATGTATAAAATTTAAAGAAAATAATTTTATACTAACTATACATAAATAAAAATCTTATATGTATTATTTAAGTCCAGTTTATTTTTAAGGCATTTATTTTTAAATTTAAATTCAAGTCTATTCACATAGCAAGGGCTCGGGTAAAATAATAGCTCCACACACACACACACACACACATATATACACACTTGTATATAAACATACTTAAATTTTCAATAGAGTTTGCATATGTCTACTAACATATTTTTAATTTATCATAAGGTTTATCATTTCTAGATATTATTACTATAACGACCCTGGATTTTGGCCCCATTTATTTTAATAAATATTCAAATCAATTTAAAAAAAATGTATACTTATTCATTTGAAACGGATATAATTTTGATAATTGTCATTGTTTATATAAATGGTATTTTTAAAAGGGAAATTGATTTGGAAGTTTAATAAATTTTCTCAATAATGTTCATAATAAAATTTGTCTTTTATTTTTGAATTAAATTATCTTACTTTGTTTATATTTGGTAAGTATACATATGAGTGATAATGTTTGAAATAGAATTAAAATGTAAATGTGAAATATAAGTCAAACTCATGCATATAATTTAAATAAAATACAAGTGGAGATACATATAT
This sequence comes from Allium cepa, assembly GCA_030765085.1. Lineage (NCBI taxonomy): Eukaryota > Viridiplantae > Streptophyta > Magnoliopsida > Asparagales > Amaryllidaceae > Allium > Allium cepa. The sequence goes on from CM060946.1 coordinate 180,971,082, forward strand.
AATAAATAAGTGTAAATGTAAATAAATCATATTATTCATAATTTAAATATTTATAGTTAAATACAAATAAAATAAATATAAAGAAGGAGTAAACTCACGAATCTAATTTAAATATTGACAGTTACAATATAAATATAGGATATTAACTATAACACATGAATATAACTAAATTAAGAACAAAGTATAGAGTAGAAAAATAATAATAATATAATATAAAATAAAATAACATAAATAGGATTAACATAGCTTCAATGTCAAGTTGTCTTTATTAAGATAGTATATAAAAAAAAATTGTTTAAGTAACTAATCAATTCCATATAATAGCTTCATGTACAAGCTTTGATGGCCTGCAAAATAAAAAGGGGACAAACTAATATCTATGAACAAATCAACCTACAGCAAAACATTTTGTTTATATGTTAATAAGAGAGCATGAGTTCGCATCAAATTAAACATTAGTACAGACCAAAGTCTGCAAATATCTTTATGATATTGTTGTGTCAGCAAGCATTAATCATGTGTTAACTTAAACATAAACACAAACATTTAAGTAGCCACCTTAAATCTGAAGCAATATACCTTCCAGCCGAAATTTGTTGATGTATCTCAGGTTTTTGTACAAGTTAAAATTTGTGTCAGCAAAGCAAATGTGCACTAATGAATAGCTTCTTGGGTAAGCTGTTCTGGCCTGCAAATAAAGAGCAAATCAATATATTTATGTATAGTACAAAACAATAGTACATGAATATTATGTGCAGCTGAACATAATAAGTATGTAAACCAATTTGGTAAACAAGGCATTAAATTGCAAATCTTCTCAGCCAATCTTTGTTAAGTCAAGATATTTATCAAGAAACTTCTGTCTAGTTGAAGCCTTCATTCTGTTCTTTATTTATATATATCTCATGCTACTTCTACTTCGTATAACAAAAAGAAAGAAAAAAATGATGAAACCAGAAGAAGCTGAAACAAGAAAAAGAAAGGAAACATATTCAAAATAAAATAGAACAGAGGACAAAGGCAGTTTCTAATCTTCAGGTTTCATAACCTCAAGTATTCTCTGTTCAACCATTATTAGTAGGTGAGTAAACACTAAATTTGAAGTTTAAGTTCAATTTAAATCGGTGTATGATTCAATGATCCTATGATCTGGAATATGCATCATTTTGTATAGTTATTTGTTGCTCTGTGCACTGTGATGGTAGCAGTTACAATTTATTTTCAAACTTAAGAAAATATTGCATCTAATCATGTTTAATGTTAGAAATACAAAATATACAAGAAAATTAAACTCTAGATTAAGATTATTTACACTGTTTTAAACATATTACAAGAACAGCATCTGGAAACCATGATTACAACAAATGAAATAAAAATGTGATAAGTTCAACTGATGAAATAAGTTAATTCTTGTTTACAATTTGAAATATAACTGGAATTCATGAATTTTGAAACAAAAACGAAGTCTTTTACTTAAGTATTTCACGAGCATTTCGATGTTGAATGAAAATTGAAATTTTATCAAATCCATGAATTTGATCCAATATAAAATGCTGCAATTCTTACTGAAGCAAGTGTAAGGGATAGTGGACTTAGGAAAAATATTCAATAATTTTTCCATTGCATAGAAATCGAATACGAGGTCAAAATAGGGTTTAATGGGTGTTTTTGTTCATGACAGTAAAATAGGAAATTCGTCGCATACCGATGACCGAGTGAATCGAGACGTGGTGGGGAGGTTTCTGGTGACGTGGACGTGGTGTAGTCGAGTTTCCATCGCCTCCGGTGGACGTGCTTAGGTGGCGTGGCGTCTTGTTTGCAGTGTGGTCGACAATTTCTTCCATTCGAACAGCGAAATTTCGAATTGGAATTTTTGGAGGTTATGCGATCTTGGATTTCTCGTAATCGTGCTAGCTTGGATTTGCGCGTCGCCTCAGAAGCTCGCCGAAGTCACGAGCGGCGCTGTACACGTGTACAGCACCGAGGCGTATCAGCGTTTGAAGTTGGGGAGAAGGGGGTACTGTCTCGAGTTATACTCTAGAATTTTTATTGGATGCTTCGGGTTATCTTACGAGTTCGAGTGCGTAAAGCTTCTAATAGTTATCCTTTAAATAAGTTTTATATAAAAGCTTGCTGTAATTCATAATGAAGGAAGAAGGTGAAGTCGTGTTGCTGGGTTGGTGATTCGGGTGAAGGGGTGATTTACTCGAAGCAGTGAGTGAGTGTAATCAGGGGAGATCTCGGGTTTTTGTACTTGAGTATAAGCTGTTTATAAAATTTGTTAATAAATATGGGATTCAGTAAGGTATCACAGTGAAAAACAAATACTGTTCAAAGTTTTAATTTAAATTTAATCCAAGTATTAATTAGCCTAGTTAAGACTTAACATTAGTTTTTAACTCGTGATTAACTATTTGAATTAACAAATTATTTTGTTTAAGCTTAACCATGTTTTAAAATCTTGGTAATAAATTAAGTGAATTAACAAATAATGTTCACTTAGTAATATAATTGATATCAAGTTTAAGAAAACTCGAATGTTAATTAAGAATAATAAATAGTGATTGATTGAATTCAAAAGTAATTAAGAGTAATTACTTTGTAATTTTAATTAGTAATGTATTATAAATAATAAGTGAAATTGTAAATAACCACTTAATTAATTAATAAAGGAGTAATAGTAATTAATCAAGTGATTTAATTAAGAATTGAAAAATGATTAATGACGCAATTAGCAATAAATAAACAAGTGATTAAGTTCTATTTAGGTCGAAGAATAGTGATTAAGAAATAAGTACTTAAGTAATTAAAATTAGATACTTGATTAAGAAAGTAATTAGTTAGATAATGTGAATAAAGTAATTAAGCAATTAAGACATAAACATTAATTAAGAAATGATTTGTTGATTGAATAATTTGAAGGGAAGTAAGTGATTAAACAGAGTTAAGAGATTAACTGTCAAGTAATTAAGTAATTGATAATTAAGTTCTATAAGTTAATAATTAAAGTTATTAATTAATAATTACTTGTAATTAACTAAGTAATTAAGATATAATTACTAATTAAGAGTTGATTATTAATTAAATAATTTGAAATGGAATAAGTAATGAATTATTGACTAATGATTAATCTAACAGGAGTAAGAGGTTAATCCTCAAGTAATTGGTTTAATTGAATTGTTTAAATTGAGAACTTAAGATGATTGCTTATGGATGTTGTATGTATTGTATATTTGCTTGTGATGTTTATAAATGATATTCTATGATGCTCTCTGATATGCTTTAATATATCCATGGCAATTGTGTATGATTTATCGGTGATAAATGTTATATGAATTTAATCCTTGAATTAAATTGTTTAAGTGACGCAGCGGATTAATCGAAATGAACTTCAATCGAAGGAATGTAGCAATCGGTGAATTGAAGATACCAAAATGCCCAAATTCGTTGATCCGAAGATACCGAATTCTAGCTATCTCAAACACGTTGATAGCGCACTATACCGTGTTCAAAGATCTACGATTCTTCGTACGTTGATCTAGCGCACTAGATACCGTGAATCGGCTTCTGCGATCGTTGAATCGAGCACACTCGATTAACCGAAAGAGGAGATAGGAGATCACACTCAACTACCAATTTGTATGAAAGCACAAAGCTAACAAAAGAGAATTTTATTCAAAAATCAACCACCTTCAAAATTTACAACACACACGTATTTATAGGAGTTACAATCCAATTCCTAAGTCGTTTCCGACCTACGACTCATCCTAGGTCGTTGCCGACTTATTACAGTGGCGACCTAAACCCATTACAACATAGCACAAAGTGACCGACTCAAACATGGCCGACTTAACCAAGTACGACCTAACATACAACATACGACTCAACGTGACCGACTCATATATATATGACCATAATACGACTCATCATAGGTCGTACGCGATCTAACACATTACATACATACACGTTTACAACAGTTAGATCGTATACGACCTAAGACCCAATATTACAAACGACTTAACAAACCCAGCATTGGTGCCTTATCTTCCTGGCGACCTACGACCTAAGTTAGGTCGTTAGCGACTCAAATTCCAAGCGACTCATCTCCAGTAGCGGTATCTCATTGGGTCGGTCTATATCTTCCTCCTTAGGTCGTTGCCGACCTAGACCTCCTTCGCTGAGTCGGAGACAACCTAAAGCTGCTTCATTAACTCGTATCTCTTTCTCCTTAGGTCGGGTCCGACCTAAAATGTGCTTTGGTTTCTGTAAATCGTTGCCATTTGTCTTGTTAAGTCGCGAACGACTTAGAGTGTTTTCGTTAGATCGGTATCGACTTAAAACTTTCCAACGATCTAACTCCGTAGCCTTTCCCATACGACCTAGAGTTATGTTAACTCGTGACCGACTTTCAGTAGGTCGCTGCTCCTTCTCACATGGCCAGTTAGGTCGGTGGCGATACAAATCTACCCTCCTAAGTCGTGAACGACTCGTGCTGCCTTTACCTTCCTTAAGTCGGAGCTCGTTAGGTCGGATTTCTTCATCCTGTGATTTCTTAGGTCGTACTCGACTTAAAAACAAGTTAGGTCGGAGCCGACCTATGACTTCGTCTCTCTGGTCTGCATCATCCTCTCCGGGTTGACAGAAATTCGACCTCGAATTTTCACCATCTCCTTTCACAACAATTTCTCCTCCATGATATGGAATTAGATGTTTGACGTTAAAAACATCAGAAGTATAAACATCATCTGGTAACTTTAATCGATAAGCATTCTCGTTGATTTTCTTCAAAACTTCAACTGGACCAATTTTCCGTGCTTTCAATTTATTGTATGTTCCTACCGGAAAACGGTCTTTTGTCAACACTGCATAAACCAAATCGCCTTTGTTAAATTCAACATTTCGTCGCTTCAAATCTGCAGACTTCTTATACTTCTCATTCGATTTCTTCAATCGTTCCTGAACGATTTTATGACATTCAGTCAACTCATCAACAAAATCAGCAGCTCGTTTAACCGTCCCCTTCGATTGTGGTACTACTGCCAAATCCAACGGTCCCCTGGGTAAATTTGAATATACAATCTGAAATGGACTGTAACCCGTACTACGATTCATGGAATGATTATGAGCAAACTCTGCTTGGCATAACTTCATATCCCAACTTCTCAAATTATCCTGTACAAGACATCGCAACAAATTCCCCAATGACCTGTTAACAACTTCTGTCTGTCCATCAGTTTGCGGATGATAAGCGCTACTAAACTTCAGCTTTGTTCCCACCATCTTCCACAAACTTAACCAAAAGTGACTCAGAAAACGAGTATCCCGATCAGAAACAATAGATTCTGGTAAACCATGCAATCGATACACCTCCTTAAAGAATAATTGTGCCACTCGAACTGCATCCGCTGTCTTCTTGCAGGCAATAAAATGTGCCATCTTCGAAAATCTGTCCACTACAACAAATATCGAATCATTTCCCCTTTGAGTTCTAGGCAAACCCAAAACGAAATCCATGCTGATATCAACCCATGGCTTAGATGGTACAGGTAATGGCATATACAACCCTGCATTTGTCGCTGTTCCCTTTGAAACCTGGCAAATATGGCATCTCTCCACAAATCTTTCAACTTCTTTTCTTATCGACGGCCAAAAATAAGATTGAGAAACCAATTGCAATGTACGATCTCTACCCATATGGCCTTCTTCATGCAACTCCTTGATAATTTTCATTCTCAAACTGCTCTCAGGAATACATAACCGATTTCCTTTAAACAAAAATCCATCAATCATCATAAATTCATCAGTACTCCCTTCCTTCACTTTCTCAACATATTTCACAAAGTAAGGATCTTCTTCAATCATCTCTGGCAGTAATTCAAACCCTGTCACTTCAACCTTCATTGTTGTTAATAAATGACTCCTCCTACTCAAAGCATCAGCTACCCGATTCGTCACCCCTGATTTGTGCTTAACGACAAAAGTAAACTGCTGTAAATAAGCAATCCATGATGCATGTCTCGCTGAAATCTTGTCCTGTCCCTGCAAATGCTTCAACGCCTCATGATCAGTGTACAGAACAAACTCCTTTTGAAATAGATAATGTCTCCAATGTTTAATCGTTTGCACAACAGCATAGAATTCAACGTCATATGTACTGTATCTCATCTTTGCCCCTGACAACTTCTCACTGAAATAAGCAACGGGTTTTCCATTCTGACTCAAGACTCCTCCAATTCCCACCTTCGACGCATCAGTGTGCAATTCAAACAACAACTGAAAATTTGGTAAAACAAGAATTGGTGCTGTTGTCAATAGTTCTTTGATTCGTTCAAAAGCAACTCCCGCTTCCTCTGACCATACAAACTGTTTTCCTTTCATGCAATCGGTAACTGGTGCCATCACACTACTGAAGTGTGGAATGAACCTTCGGTAGAATGATGCCAATCCATGAAAACTTCTAACTTCAGTGATAGTTCTCGGCTGTGGCCAATTTCTGACTGCCTCCACTTTACTCTGATCAACTTGAATACCTTCTCCTGAAACAACATAACCCAGAAATAAAACACTGTGCGTCATAAACACACATTTCTTCGTAGCAGCATAAAATTGTTCCTCACGAAGAATGATCAATACTTCCCTCAAATGTTGAACATGCTCCTCCATACTCCTGCTATATATCAAAATATCATCGAAATAAACCACCACGAACTTCCCAATGAATGGTCTAAAGATTTGATTCATCACTCGCATGAATGTACTAGGTGCATTTGTCAAACCAAATGGAATAACCAACCATTCGTATAACCCCTCTCTTGTCTTGAAAGCTGTCTTCCATTCATCTCCAGGTCTAATCCGAATTTGGTGATAACCACTCTTCAAATCAATCTTCGAAAATATAGTTGCCCCACTCAACTGGTCTAACAAATCATCCAACCTCGGCATAGGAAATCTGTAACGAACAGTAATCTTGTTCAAAGCTCGACTATCTGTACACATTCTCCATGTTCCATCCTTCTTCGGTACTAACAAAGCTGGCACAGCACAAGGACTCAAGCTTTCCTGAACACGTCCCTGCTCAAGTAATTCTTCCACCTGCTTTCGTAACTCTTCATGTTCCTTCGGACTCATTCGGTAATGTGGTCTATGTGGTAACACTGCTCCTGGAACAAGATAAATTTGATGTTGAATGTCCCTCAATGGTGGTAACTCCTTAGGCAACTCCTCTGGAAACACATCTTCAAACTCTTTCAAAACTGGCTTTGCTTCTTCAGGAATTTCAACCTCTTCACTGCTCTCTCGCCCAATCAACAAATAGACTTCAGGCTCCTCTTCAACCTCCTTAACAAACTCCTTCAAAGTCAACAGAGTTTTCAATTCCTCAATCTCTTCCAGCTTGCTCTCCTTCTGTTGTTGCTTCTTGGGAACCAAAGTGATTTTAGTACCCTCGAACATGAAACTGTAACTATTAGCACGACCATCATGTTGAACTGATCTATCAAACTGCCATGGTCTGCCCAACAACAGATGACATACGTCCATATCTACAACGTCACACCAAATTTCATCTTTGTACTTCTTCCCAATGGAAAAATTCACACAAGCCCTTCGACACACCTTCACTTCACCACCCTTCCTTAACCATGCTAGCTTGTACGGTTTAGGATGTTTCTCAGTTTTCAAGTTCAACTTCTTCACAGCCTCGGTAGAAATAATATTATCGCAACTTCCAGCATCAATGACGAACTTGCAAACCTTTCCCAGAATAGTGCATGTCGACTGAAAAATATTGCTTCTCAACCAACTAAAATCCTCCTCTTGCTTTGGTGTAAGACATGACCTCCTCATCATAAGATTACAACCTTCATCTCCAGACAATTCTTCTTCCTCCTCAACATAAGGTGCATTTGAACATTCTGCCTCCTCACCATCATCCTCCTCCACTTCTGCAACCATTGCTCTCTTCTTTGGCTTCGGACATTCATTGCTTTTATGACCCAACTCCTGACAATTATAACATTTGAAACCACTGCTAACCTTCACCTTCTCAGCCTCCTTTACCATTGGCTTTGTAACAGGTTTAGGAACATTAGAACTTCCACCAACACCCCTTGCTTGATTATTGGAATTAGTAAACGTACCACCTCCACGCCTTCCTTGTTTTTCCCAAGCTAACGCCTTCTGATGTGCCTCTGCTACAGATCTTGGATCAAACATATTAACCATATCCTGGATCTGCATTCTCAATCCCCCAATGAATCTAGCAGTTAACTGTTCTTCCGTTTCCATAATATCATTCCTGGCAATGAGTTGGTAAAATTCATCAACATAATCACTAACAGATTTCGTCCCTTGCCTCAGATTCTGCAACCTCTGGTACATAAGTGATTGATAGTTGTAAGGTAAGAAAGTAGATCTCATCAACTTCTTCATCTTCTCCCAAGATTCTATCTTTGACTTCCCCATTCTCTCCCTGGTAAGTTTAGTTTGCTGCCACCACGCCAAAGCTCTCCCCCTCAACCTAGTAGCAACCAACTTCACCCTTCGATTCTCCGAAACCTCCTTGAAATCAAAGATTTCCTCCACATTTGACAACCAATCTAAGAATTCTTCTGCTACCATCCCTCCTTTAAACTCCGGAATCTCCATCTTCATACCCGATTCCCAACGTCGATCATCATCAATAACCTGATACTGACGTTGTCCCTGATCTCGGTCTCTGAAATGAACACTTCCCCTATCACCGTCAAACTCCTCATCAAAGTCTGATGCATATCGTTGTCTTTCACGCCCTCCAACATCTCTACCACCACTCCTACTACCAACATCCCGTCTATCATGATAATCATCTTTCCTCCTACTTCGATTATCAACACTTCGTTGATCCTGACTCTCTCTCCTTTCCCGATCTGAATGATGTGAAACTCTACTTCCTCCACGAATGGATTCAGGTGAATTTCTTCTTCTACTTTGATTCATATCAATCATAAGCTTCTCCAACCTGCCAATGCCTTCATCAATCTTCTCATGCATACGTTGTTCCATTTGATCGGTTTCTTCTCGTCTATATAATGCTTCAATGTTTTGATGGCGGTTAGCTCTCCTTGGTGGCATGGTTGAAAACTCTTCACAATCTTCGACAAGTGCTTCAAAAATCTTCAAGTTCCAATAGGACTTCAACAAGTCGAACACAAGCTTCAACACAAGTAAACAAATCACGGCTTAATCTTCACGACTTAACTTGGCTCAGCTCAAGGTTAAGTCGGCTTCAATTCAAACACAAGGCACGGCTTACACTCTTCTATACTTGGCGCACAAAAATCTCCTCACAAATTCAAACACTCTCCAACACTTTAATTCAAAATGCAATAGATCAAATACTCCAAACTTGTTGTAACTTCAAGATGAACACAACGAACACAACTTCAAATACTTGGCTCCAAGAATCAACTTAGCTATGATTGGCTAAGTATGGCTCCGATACCAAAACTGACGCAGCGGATTAATCGAAATGAACTTCAATCGAAGGAATGTAGCAATCGGTGAATTGAAGATACCAAAATGCCCAAATTCGTTGATCCGAAGATACCGAATTCTAGCTATCTCAAACACGTTGATAGCGCACTATACCGTGTTCGAAGATCTACGATTCTTCGTACGTTGATCTAGCGCACTAGATACCGTGAATCGGCTTCTGCGATCGTTGAATCGAGCGCACTCGATTAACCGAAAGAGGAGATAGGAGATCACACTCAACTACCAATTTGTATGAAAGCACAAAGCTAACAAAAGAGAATTTTATTCAAAAATCAACCACCTTCAAAATTTACAACACACATGTATTTATAGGAGTTACAATCCAATTCCTAAGTCGTTGCCGACCTACGACTCATCCTAGGTCGTTGCCGACTTATTACAGTGGCGACCTAAACCCATTACAACATAGCACAAAGTGACCGACTCAAACATGGCCGACTTAACCAAGTACGACCTAACATACAACATACGACTCAACGTGACCGACTCATATATATATGACCATAATACGACTCATCATAGGTTGTACGCGACCTAACACATTACATACATACACGTTTACAACAGTTAGATCGTATACGACCTAAGACCCAATATTACAAACGACTTAACAAACCCAGCATTGGTGCGTTATCTTCCTGGCGACCTACGACCTAAGTTAGGTCGTTAGCGACTCAAATTCCAAGCGACTCATCTCCAGTAGCGGTATCTCATTGGGTCGGTCTATATCTTCCTCCTTAGGTCGTTGCCGACCTAGACCTCCTTCGCTGAGTCGGAGACAACCTAAAGCTGCTTCTTTAACTCGTAGCTCTTTCTCCTTAGGTCGGGTACGACCTAAAATGTGCTTTGGTTTCTGTAAATCGTTGCCATTTGTCTTGTTAAGTCGCGAACGACTTAGAGTGTTTTCGTTAGATCGGTATCGACTTAAAACTTTCCAACGATCTAACTCCGTAGCCTTTTCCATACGACCTAGAGTTATGTTAACTCGTGACCGACTTTCAGTAGGTCGCTGCTCCTTCTCACATGGCCAGTTAGGTCGGTGGCGATACAAATCTACCCTCTTAAGTCGTGAACGACTCATGCTGCCTTTACCTTCCTTAAGTCGGAGCTCGTTAGGTCGGAATTCTTCATCCTGTGATTTCTTAGGTCGTACTCGACTTAAAAACAAGTTAGGTCGGAGCCGACCTATAACTTCGTCTCTCTGGTCTGCATCATTAAGTTAATTAGACAACTTGGCCTTTAAAATGGCGTTTGGATTTCGATGAGACCGGGATCGGGTATCCAATTGATATTCCGAAAACCACATCGACCCAAATTAAACGATAGGTCGTGAATTCTCAAGTGAAGATCGAGATGGTGTTTTCAGAATGCAAGGGTTATCGTCGTTGACTCTGAGGGTGATTCCAAAATGAGTGTGACGAGATAATGCCTTCGGTTTCGTTCGAACCCGGAACGAACTTGTATGGATTGAATGCTTTCAACACATCGTCAGGCGGGCGATGAGCATTCTAAGAAACTTGTCCTAAAAAGGTAATCGCAGCCTCAAGCCTCATCAACCGGGAATGGCTAAAACAGGGGAGGTGCAGCAAGGTTAGGTGGGTCATGCCCAAGCAGGACGAGATATACCCCTGTCTAGATGTCCCTTTATTTCGGCTGTGTGGGCGGTTGGAATTGCGCACCAACTACGGGGTTATCTTGTTCGGGACTGTTCAGTAAGGAATGGTTCCGGCCTTGTGTTGCAAGGGAGTTAGGGTGGCTCCTCGGTACAGTGATCTAGACCACGTACTATGACGGGCGGTACCCCAGTAGCCCTGCCATTGTATAGGATCCAATTTCCAATAAGCGCCGTACGTTTTGATTGTGCCCAACTACGTTGAAATGTGAGATGTAAGCATTTCAGCTATTTCTGTATTTTACTTGAAAACCCTAGACACTATTATAATATCATTGGATTTCCTATAAAATGTTTTGGTTAGCGTAAGGTAAAAACTTACCCGTGTTTATTTGTAGGGAGTCTTACGTACCTTTGTTTTTAAAAGGTTTTCAAAGTTAAACAATTTAAACTGTTTACTCATACCAGACCCATGTCTGACCCGGAGTTTATTTTTGTTTTTCATAAACTTTCGGGTAACCAAATTTTTACGGGTAGCAAAGGGATTTAGGTTGGCTTTGACGACTTCTGAAGGAGCAATGGAGCAGGAGGCTTCAGTGCTGTAGATATCTATCTAGTTCCGCTGTGTTAGTTGATGTATTGTATCTCTGATGTACATAGTGACAGATGTATGTATGATTGTCATGTATATTGATATTATATAACTCTGATATATGTAAATCTATGTAATAGATACGTGATATATTATATTTTGTTCCGTTCCGCTATGAGATTCTGATGTTTTGTTTCTTTCTTTTCTATTCTTTTCTATTTCTATCCCTTTCTTTCTTAATGATGATGCGTCTTTCTGGTAGTTAGAAGGGCGGGTCGTCACACTTGGTATCAGAGCGCTAGGTTGAGTGAATACCTAGGCTCATGAGTGATTTCTTTCTTGAGAGAGCGTATTTGTAATTTTGCTATATATATATATATATTTATTTATTTCTACCTTTTTATTGGGTTACCTGTTCGGGTTTTCCAATATAAGTTATAAGGGTAGATAAGATAGTGGTGTGTGAAACACGACTACCGATGGTTGGAGTTTTGAATATTTATAGTTGGAGTGTATCTATCGAGACTGTAGATCTATTACTGTCTCGAGTGAGCTTTGGTTGATGTGAGGAATTTCATTGTTGGAATGAAATTTTGGATAAGCTTGAGTTTTGATCTGTTGGATGGACATGACCAAATCATGATATCTTGATGTCTCAGGGTGTAGTAGCTGCGTAATGAGACTCAGTGAGATTGAATGTCTTTGAAGATGATTCTTTGGAACTAGTTAAGGAAGTATGTCCGTTTCGGAATGGTGACTAAGTCCAGAAGGGTATTTTTGTTTAATTGAGGCCCGAGTTTCTCGAAGAGCTTTGAATAGAAGTCTTTGGACATTGGGGTTAACCCTATGGCTGGAAGTGTTCTGTGTGCTGTCGAGAAGGTTATTGATTAGCAGTTTTCTTGAGATGATTTCAGAAGTAGCAGAGTGGATTCATTACCGAATAGCATATGACTGTTTTGGATTGTGAAGGGAGAATAGTTTTGTGGCAAACTTATTTGGGTAGAATTGCCAGAGTGGTGTGAGACAATTCTGGAATACATTTGAGTAGTCTTTTATTGGAGTGGGGCTTCTCAAAAAGTAGTTTAAGTTATTGTTGTGATCCAAATTGGAAGAGAGATAGAGTTTCGTGTTGATTTGATTTCAGAGTAGTGCTAGTGATTCAGTCTAGGACGTCACAGTTGGTGTTGTCACAAAATAGGATGGATCGATAAGAGAATGAATAATTTTGTTTTGGTAAATTCTAAGTTTGAAAAAGAGCTCAAGCTGTATTGAGAATAGTGTTGGAGACACTGAGGGAACATGTTTTGAAGGCGAGTTCTTTAAGTGCCATTTTTGGAAATCGAAAGATATTTTTGAGGCACATTATTTTGGGTGAAGATATCTTTGTAGACCCAGCGAAGGGAGAATCTATTCTAAGAATGGAAGACGAGGCTAACCAGTGCTCCAGTGATTGTTATTCCGAAAGTGAAGGGCAGCTTTGGAATTTATACGGATGCTCATATAATTGATTTGGGAAGCAGTGTTGATGTAAGAGTGGAGAGTAACTGCGTATGCGTGTCAGTAATTAAAGCAACATGAAGGGACCTACGCTACGCATGACCTTGTGTCGCTAGCCATTGTGTTTGTTTTGAGTTTTGGAGGCACTAACTGTTGGGAGAGAGGTTGGGTTATTAACGGACCACAAACCATTGGAATTTTCTCTCTCTAAGGGATTTTAATTTGAGGCAGCCGTGGTGATTCGAATTTCTGACCTCATATGATATGGATATGCTGTATACCCAGGATAAGGGAATGTGGTAGTTGATGCTCTTAGTAGGAATGCGGTATTGTTCTTTTAGAAATTATTTCTTCTCTCCAGGGAAGAATTATAAGTAAGCTAAGGGAAGATAGATCTTTTGAGGAATTGATTCTGAAACTAAGGATGGAAGGTGTTCAGATTGTAAGTGAGTGATCAAGGTACCTAAAGGATTAGTAGCCGTTTGTATGCTTGATATGGTTGAATTGAGGCAATAAGTTTTAGCTGAATGACATCACTCCAGACTGAATATTCACCCGGAATCTTTAAGGTGTAAAAAGATATGAGGAGAATCTTCTGAGGACCGAGCATGAAGAGGGTCGTAGTTGTTTTCGTTTATAGTTGTACTTTCTATCAGCAAGTTAAGGTGATTATGAGAAGTTGTCCAGAATTATTGCAATCTTTAGAAATCTCAGATGGAAGTGGGCGATGATTTTGATGGATTTCATCGACGGTTCGCCAAGAAACAAGAAGAAGTGATGGAATATGAATTATTGTGGATAGATTAACTAAGAGTGGTCATTCTATATTAGTTAGATAACTCGGACTACAGTTTCTGGTCAAAATTTTCTTGAGGGAAATAGTAAAATTGTTTGGTGTTCCTGTTAGCATAATAAGTGATCGTAACCCTATTTTTCATCAGCAAAATTCTGGAAGGTTCTACATTTGACTTTGAAATCGAACTTGAAATTTAGTATAGCCTATCATCCTTAGACGGACAAACAGAGAGACTGAACCGTATTTTAGAGGATATGCGGTAAGTTTGAGTTTTGGATTTTGGTGAATTGTGGAAGACTATCTTGTGTTCGGACCAGTTTTGTTTTGTGAAGTTTCTACTAAGATTAGGCTTATCAAAGGATAAGATGAGAGCTTCTCAAGACCGTTGGAAGAAGTACGCAAATAAGAGAAGGAGACAATTGGAATTTGAGTTTGGTAATTTGTTTTGACCAAAGTTTCCCGATTAAAATGGAACTATTAGATTCGGAAGGCGGAGAATTTGACCCGAGTTATATTGGACTATTTCGAATATTGAAAAGATTGGAACTGTAGCTTGCAGAATCGAATTGTCAGAACATATATCTGGAATTCATAGTGTATTCTATTTGACCCATCTAAAGGAATTTGTTCTTGATTCAGTATTAGTTGTAGAATCAATAGTACCGAAAGACTTGAAAGATGAGCCGAATGTGATTGTGGATAGAGATTTAGTTCGGATTGTTAGTTAAGGTAAGAGGCTACTCAGGAGTGTAGTAGTGTAGCTTGTCATAGTATAGAGGAGCGAGGATTCTAGAAATTTTACCTAGAAACTCTGGATATTTTTAGAAAAGCTTATCTGGATTTGTGTCTGGATGGATAGCGATGTTTGTTAGGATAGATGTTGGTTGTTTGCTAATATATGAATGATATGTATGTTTGAATGGTTGATATGACAACTTTTAAACTATCTTTGTTTCAAATTTCGGTGACGAAATTCTTTTAAGGGGGGAGGAAGGTAACGACCCTGGATTTTGGCCCCATTTATTTTAATAAATATTCAAATCAATTTAAAAAAATGTATACTTATTCATTTGAAACAGATATATTTTTGATAATTGTCATTGTTTATATAAATGGTATTTTCAAAAGGGAAATTGATTTGGAAGTTTAATAAATTTTCTCAATAATGTTCATAGTTAAATTTGTCTTTTATGATTGAATTAAATTATCTTACTTTGTTTATATTTGGTAAGTATACATATGAGTGATAATGTTCGAAATAGAATTAAAATATAAATGTGAAATATAAGTCAAACTCATGCATATAATTTAAATAAAATACAAGTGGAGATACATATATAATAAATAAGTGTAAATGTAAATAAATCATATTATTCATAATTTAAATATTTATAGTTAAATACAAATAAAATAAATATAAAGAAGGAGTAAACTCACGAATCTAATTTAAATATTGACAGTTAAAATATAAATATAGGATATTAACTATAACACATGAATATAACTAAATTAAGAACAAAGTATAGAGTAGAATAATAATAATAATATAATATAAAATAAAATAACATAAATAGGATTAACATAGCTTCAATGTCAAGTTGTCTTTATTAAGATAGTATATAAAAAAAAATTGTTTAAGTAACTAATCAATTCCATATAATAGCTTCATGTACAAGCTTTGATGGCCTGCAAAATAAAAAGGGGACAAACTAATATCTATGAACAAATCAACCTACAGCAAAACATTTTGTTTATATGTTAATAAGAGAGCATGAGTTCGCATCAAATAAAACATTAGTACAGACCAAAGACTGCAAATATCTTTATGATATTGTTGTGTCAGCTAGCATTAATCATGTGTTAACTTAAACATAAACACAAACATTTAAGTAGCCACCTTAAATCTCAAGCAATATACCTTCCAGCCGAAATTTGTTGATGTATCTCAGGTTTTTGTACAAGTTAAAATTTGTGTCAGCAAAGCAAATATGGACTAATGAATAGCTTCTTGTGGAAGCTGTGCCGGCCTGCAACATAAAGAGCAAATCAATATATTTATGTATAGTACAAAACAATAGTATATGAATATTATGTGCAGCTGAACATAATAAGTATGTAAACCAATTTGGTAAACAAGGCATTAAATTGCAAATCTTCTCAGCCAATCTTTGTTAAGTCAAGATATTTATCAAGAAACTTCTGTCTAGTTGAAGCCTTCATTCTGTTCTTTATTTATATATATCTCATGCTACTTCTACTTCGTATAACAAAAAGAAAGAAAAAAAATGATGAAACCAGAAGAAGCTGAAACAAGAAAAAGAAAGGAAACATATTCAAAATAAAATAGAACAGAGGACAAAGGCAGTTTCAAATCTTCAGGTTTCATAACCTCAAGTATGCTCTGTTCAACCATTATTAGTAGGTGAGTAAACACTAAATTTGAAGTTTAAGTTCAATTTAATTCAGTGTGTGATTCAATGATCCTATGCTCTGGAATATGCATCATTTTATATAATTATTTGTTGCTCTGTGCACTGTGATGGTAGCAGTTAAAATTTATTTTTAAACTTAAGAAAATATTGCATCTAATCATGTTTAATGTTAGAAATACAAAATATACAAGAAAATTAAACTCTAGATTAAGATTATTAACACTGTTTTAAACATATTACAAGAACAACATCTGGAAACCATGATTACAGCAAATGAAATAAAAATGTGATAAGTTCAACTGATGAAATAAGTTAATTCTTGTTTACAATTTGAAATATAACTGGAATTCATGAATTTTGAAACAAAAACGAAGTCTTTTACTTAAGTATTTCAAGAGCATTTCGTTGTTGAATGAAAATTGAAATTTTATCAAATCCACGAATTTGATCCAATATAAAATGCTACAATTCTTACTGAAGCAAGTGTAAGGGATAGTGGACTTAGGAAAAATATTCAATAATTTTTCCATTGCATAGAAATCGAATACGAGGTCAAAATAGGGTTTAATGGGTGTTTTTGTTCCTGTCAGTAAAATAGGAAATTCGTCGCGTACCGATGACCGAGTGAATCGAGACGTGGTGGGGAGGTTTCTGGTGACGTGGACGTGGTGTAGTCGAGTTTCCATCGCCTCCGGTGGACGTGCTTAGGTGGCGTGGCGTCTTGTTTGAAGTGTGGTCGACAGTTTCTTCCATTCGAACTGCGAAATTTCGAATTGGAATTTTTGGAGGTTATGCGATCTTGGATTTCTCGTAATCGTGCTAGCTTGGATTTGCGCGTCGCCTCAGAAGCTCGCAGGAGTCACGAGCGGCGCTGTAAACGTGTACAGCACCGAGGCGTATCAGCGTTTGAAGTTGGGGAGAAGGGGGTACTGTCTCGAGTTATACTCGAGAATTTTTATTGGATGCTTCGGGTTATCTTACGAGTTCGAGTGCGTAAAGCTTCTGATAGTTATCCTTTAAATAAGTTTTATATAAAAGCTTGCTGTAAATCATAATGAAGGAAGAAGGTGAAGTCGCGTTGCTGGGTTGGTTATTCAGGTGAAGGGGTGATTTACTCGAAGCAGTGAGTGAGTGTAATCAGGGGAGATCTCGGGTTTTTGTACTTGAGTATAAGCTGTTTATAAAATTTGTTAATAAATATGGGATTCAGTAAGGTATCACAGTGAAAAACAAATACTGTTCAAAGTTTTAGTTTAAATTTAATCCAAGTATTAATTAGCCTAGTTAAGACTTAACATTAGTTTTTAACTCGTGATTAACTATTTGAATTAACAAATTATTTTGTTTAAGCTTAACCGTGTTTTAAAATCTCGGTAATAAATTAAGTGAATTAAAAAATAATGTTCAGTTAGTAATATAATTGATATCAAGTTTAAGAAAACTCGAATGTTAATTAAGAATAATCAATAGTGATTGATTGAATTCAAAAGTAATTAAGAGTAATTACTTTGTAATTTTAATTAGTAATGTATTATAAATAATAAGTGAAATTGTAAATAACCACTTAAGTAATTAATAAAGGAGTAATAGTAATTAATCAAGTGATTTAATTAAGAATTGAAAAATGATTAATGAAGCAATTAGCAATAAATAAACAAGTGATTAAGTTCTATTTAGGTCGAAGAATAGTGATTAAGAAATAAGTACTTAAGTAATTAAAATTTGATAGCTTGATTAAGAAAGTAATTAGTTAGATAATGTGAATAAAGTAATTAAGCAATTAAGACATAAACATTAATTAAGAAATGATTTGTTGATTGAATAATTTAAAGGGAAGTAAGTGATTAAACAGAGTTAAGAGATTAACTCTCAAGTAATTAAGTAATTGATAATTAAGTTCTATAAGTTAATAATTAAAGTTATTAATTAATAATTACTTGTAATTAACTAAGTAATTAAGATATAATTACTAATTAAGAGTTGATTATTAATTAAATAATTTGAAATGGAATAAGTAATGAATTATTGACTAATGATTAATCTAACAGGATTAAGAGGTTAATCCTCAAGTAATTGGTTTAATTGAATTGTTTAAATTGAGAACTTAAGATGATTGCTTATGGATGTTGTATGTATTGTATATTTGCTTATGATGTTTATAAATGATATTCTGTGATGCTCTCTGATATGCTTTAATATATCCATGGCAATTGTGTATGATTTATCGGTGATAAATGTTATATGAATTTAATCCTTGAATTAAATTGTTTAAGTTAATTAGACAACTTGGCCTTTAAAATGGCGTTTGGATTTCGATGAGACCGGGATCGGGTATCCAATTGATATTCCGAAAACCACATCGATCCAAATTAAACGATAGGTCGTGAATTCTCAAGTGAAGATCGAGATGGTGTTTTCAGAATGCAAGGGTTATCGTCGTTGACTCTGAGGGTGATTCCAAAATGAGTGTGACGAGATAATGCCTTCGGTTTCGTTCGAACCCGAAACGAACTTGTATGGATTGAATGCTTTCAACACATCGTCAGGCGGGCGATGAGCATTCTAAGAAACTTGTCCTGAAAAGGTAATCGCAGCCTCAAGCCTCATCAATCGGGAATGGCTAAAACAGGGGAGGTGCAGCAAGGTTAGGTGGGTCATGCCCAAGCAGGACGAGATATACCCCTGTCTAGATGTCCCTTTATTTCGGCTGTGTGGGCGGTTGGAATTGCGCACCAACTGCGGGGTTATCTTGTTCGGGACTGTTCAGTAAGGAATGGTTCCGGCCTTGTGTTGCAGGGGAGTTAGGGTGGCTCCTCGGTACAGTGATCTAGACCACGTACTGTGACGGGCGGTACCCCAGTAGCCCTGCCATTGTATGGGATCCAATTTCCAATAAGCGCCGTACGTTTTGATTGTGCCCAACTACGTTGAAATGTGAGACGTAAGAATTTCAGCTATTTCTGTATTTTACTTGAAAACCCTAGACACTATTATAATATCATTGGATTTCCTATAAAATGTTTTGGTTAGCGTAAGGTAAAAACTTACCCGTGTTTATTTGTGGGGAGTCTTACGTGGTACCTTTGTTTTTAAAAGGTTTTCAAAGTTAAACAATTTAAACTGTTTACTCATACCAGACCCATGTCTGACCCGGAGTTTATTTTTGTTTTTCATAAACTTTCGGGTACCCAAATTTTTACGGGTAGCCAAGGGATTTAGGTTGGCTTTGACGACTTCTGAAGGAGCAATGGAGCAGGAGGCTTCAACGCTGTAGATATCTATCTAGTTCTGCTGTGTTAGTTGATGTATTGTATCTCTGATGTATATAGTGACAGATGTATGTATGATTGTCATGTATATTGATATTATATAACTCTGATATATGTAAATCTATGTAATAGATATGTGATATATTATACTTTGTTCCGTTCCGCTGTGAGATTCTGATGTTTTGTTTCTTTCTTTTCTATTCTTTTCTATTTCTATCCCTTTCTTTCTTAATGATGATGCGTCTTTCTGGTAGTTAGAAGGGCGGGTCGTCACAATTACTTTTATTTATTTATCAGAATTTCATTTATTCTTTCAAATTAACCAGTAAATTACCCAATTATTAGATGTTCAGTATTTCAGGTTATCACAGGAACGTAATACATATGGGTAAGGGTTATAGGCTACAATTCCTAATATACGCTTATGTAATTTGATTAACCCAAAAATCATTCTTAAGCCCGTTAATTATTATATTAGGCTAGGCCTTAATTAAATTAATTCAAGTCTCAATCCCCTTATCACTTAACTTACATTATTCTATTTAATTTATCTAATTAAATCTCTTGAATAATGTTATCCAAAATTATGGGTGTTACAGATTTTCTCAATAGGAAGACCACTCGCTTGATTATAAATCTATCATAATTTCATTTAAATAGAAAACAAGAAATACATTCGTTGTTAATTCCATAATTTTCAAATAGAAGACCAGAAATCCATCTGGCCTTAATATAAAAGACCAAAACATTATTTGGTAATAACTTTTGAATAGAAGACCATAAATTCATTTGGCAATAATATCTGAATAGAAGGTCAAAAACTTATCTAGCGATAATATATGAATAGAGTCAAGGACCTCTAGCTCAAGTGGTTAGAGTGTGGTGCTTTAGGCAGAGGTCTTAAAAGTCATGAGTGTGAACCCTCCAAACATCAAATAGATTTCTCTACTTGAATAGACTATCTCTAGTGTTATCAAAAAAAATCTAAATAGAAGAATAGAAACTTATCTGGCAATAATATCCAAATAAAAGAGTGGAAACTTATCTGGCAATAATATTCGAAATAATATCTGAATAGAAGACCAAAAACTTATCTGGTAATAATATCTGAATAGAAGATCAAAAACTCATCTAATAATAGATTGTTTTCGATCTTCCTTTGAAAGTTACTTTAACTTTTTCCTGATGCAGAATTAAGTGTGTTAGACTGATCTTCCTCTAGAAGATTGCTTTGACCGATCTTTAGGGTAGATTTTTACTTGCTCAATTGGTTTCTTTTGCTCCTTACCACTCATTAGGTGATGATTTAAACTTTAATTCTCTTTGCCTCTTATCATTTAGGTTTTAATTCCCGTTGCCCTTTATTACTCTTTGAGTTATGATTTAGATTGGAGCCCGTTATTACCTTATAGATAATGATTTAGGTTGATCTGTGCATTTGGTTAGCCATCCTAGGCATGACCAAAGATTTACCCGTGCTCCCACTAGAATACGCTCCTGTCAGACCTTACAGGTGAAACCGAAGGCTAGTTTGTTGCTTTGATCATCCATCTTAGGCGGATCCAAAGGCTTACTCCATCCTTCTTCCAGGAGACACTTCAACCAGCCTGCGTAGGTGGAATCAAAGGCTTGTAGTGCTTTGGCCAAGCCATCTTAAAGGAGCCCAAAAACTTTCTATGACCTCCCTCTTGGAGGTGCTTTGACCAGACCCTTGTGGCGGGATCAAAGGCTTTTTTCATTCCTTACTATCATCTTAGGTACTGAATTAGGATTTTCCTTTTAGTTACTTTCTTTCATTTGATTATCCACTTCATAAATATGCTTATCACAATTTTCTTTATTCATCCATTATAGGAAGTAAAGCTTTAAATATTCGATGTTCTAAGTTCTTACTATTACGTTTCTTCAGGTTGGCATAATTTGTAAGTCTCTGGTGCACTTATTTTATACATAATGAGGGGACCTTCCCAATTTTGTCCAAGCAGTCTGTTTGAGGGATTTTTCGTATTTCCCATTATTTTTACCAAATCTTATTTTGGAAATGATCTTCCTTAAACTTGGAGTTATAATACCTTGATATCCTTTGCTGATATTCAGCCATTCGTATAACTGCCTCATCCCTTAAATCGTTGATCATATTTTAGGATTCCTTCCTTAATTCTTAATAGGGATCAAATGCATATGTAATTCTTTATGGGATGGAACCTAAACTTCAATTGGAAGCATTGCTTCACATCCGTATATTGAAGAAAATAGAATAGTCCTATTGGAGTCTTAGTTTAAGTTCTATATCCCCAGAGGACTAGCAGTTGTTCTTCTACCCTATTTCCTTTTGCTTTCTTCAGTCATTTCTTAAGAATTGTATTTATAGTTTTACTGACGGCTTCAATAGCTCCATTACCCTTTGGATGAGCTACATATGAAAAGCTTTTGATTATTCCGTTCTTATCATAGAATTTGGAGAATTCTTCACTTTGAAACCAAATTCCATTATCGAATATTATCTTATAAGTTATCCCAAACCATGTGGTTATATTCTTAATCACAAACTTTAACACTTTTCCCGATGTTATGTTCAATAATGGTTCTACATCTACCCATTTGTCAAAATATTCAATGGATACTACTACAAATTTAGCTCCTCCTTTGGATAAAGGTAATGGTCTAATTAAATCGAATACCCATACATCAAAGGGCCATGGATATGAAAGTGGGTTCAATTTACTTAGGGGTATGTATGGAATTGTAGAAAATTACTTCTTGAAACTTTTTACACGATTCACCACATCATTAATCATTTGGGCCGATAGAAAACCATGCCATATGACCTTCTTTGCTAGTTCTATTCATTAGAATGATCTTCATAGAATCCTTCATGTGCTTCTCTTAACAGTCATAGGCCATTCTCTAGACTAACACACCTTAAGTAGGGAAGTGAATATTCTTTTTCATAGAGTGTTCCGTTTGTCACCATAAAAGTTGGGGCTTGGTGCCTTATCTTTCTAGCCTCTCTTCAATCCTTTAGTAGTTTTCCTTCTACTAAGTACTCAGCAATGGGTGTCATCTAGTTCTTGTCGTATTGATTATTAATATCTACATGAATTAATCTTTCTTGATTGTATTCGTTACTGTTTTTTGACTTATCTTCTTTATTTACTTGTTCAAGAGCTCGGGATCTAGTTATACCATGACCTCATTTTTAGGTTTTGGAGTATTTTCCTCTATGTTGGGGTTTTGTTGGAAGCCTACAAGCACAATTCAAATTTTTGATGCTTCTCATAAGCTAGCAAGTTTTGCTAAAGGATCAGCTTTATAATTTTTCTCTCTAGGAACTTAGTATATGGAAACATTCTCAAGTTGAGCTAACATCTTTAATATCTTCTTGACATAAAGAATTAGTTTGACATCTTTCGTTTAGTGAGTCTGATTTAACTGATTAACCATTAATTGAGAATGTTCAAAACTTCTATCCTTGGAATTTTTAACCGAAGAGCTAGGCTTAGTGATGCTATTGTTGATTTGTATTCAGCCACATTATTAGTTGCAAGAAAACCTAACTTCATGGCGTAATGCAATTGGTGTCCATCAAGGGTAATGATTATGTATCCTGCACATGCCCCTATTTATTTAATGCTTCATCAATAAATAATTGCCACTTAAGCTTCAAATCTTTTTCCTTTTTCGGTTGTTCTTTGATGAATCATGTACATTCATTTATTTAGTCAGCCAGAGCTTATCCTTTAATTGCCACTCGGTGCTGGAACTCAATATCATGTTGGCTAGGCCGAACTCCCTATTTTACTAGTTTTCCTAATGTTTCAAGTTTAATAAAAAATTGCTTGAGTTGGAAGTTGGTTAGGACTTTGATTGGATGTGCTTGGAAATAGGCCCTTAGCTTTCGAGCGGCGAGCCTTAAATAGTGTGCCAAATTTTTTATGACTGGATACCTAATTTTTGCATCCTTAAGCCTTTTGCTAACATAGAATATTGGAAGTTGAACTCCATTCTCATCCCTTATTAAAACAAAGCTTAATGCATGCTCAGAAACTACCAGATAGAGGGAAAGGTTTTCCCCTTCTATTGGGCCAGAAAATATTGGAGGCTTTTCCAAATGATCTTTTAATTCTTATAAGGCCTTTTGGCAATCTTCTCCCTATTCAAAGTTTTACTTCTTTTTGACCACTTTAAAGAATGGTGTGCACTTATCAATGGCATGAAAGATGAATTTTTTCAAAGCTGCCACTCCCTCATTCAAGCTCATCATATCTTTACTCGTCTTTGACTCTACCATGTCCCTAATCGCCTTGATTTGGTCAGGACTGGCCTTAATTCCTCTGGCACTGACAATATATCCTAGAAACTTCCCATATTATGTCCCAAAAGAGAACTTCTACAGATTAAATTTCGTCTTGTATTTTCTTAACACTTTAAAATTTTCTTCAAGGTCTTACAAGTGATTGGCTTCCGCTTGGGATTCGACCAACATATCATCTATATATATACTTTCATGTTTTAATTAATTTGTTCTTTAAATATTCTGTTTACCAATCTTTGATATATAGCTCTTGCATTTGTCAATCCAAATAGCAAAACTTTGTAGCACATATTCCCCAATTTTTTATGAAACTTGTATGTTCTTCATCTAGCTTGAACAAGGGAATTTGATTATACCATGAGTAGCATCCATAAAAGAAAACAGTTCATATCCACTTGTTACGTCAACTAATTAGTCTTGGTAAGGGATAATACATTTTAAGGCATGCTTTATTCAATTCAGTATATTCGAAAGATGTTCTCCATTTTCCATTAGGCTTTTTGACTAACAAAGGATTGGCCAACCATTTTGGGTAGAAAACTTACCTAATGAACTCATTTCAAGTAGCCTTTTAACTTCCTCTTTCAATGTGTTAGCTCAAACTTTATTGAACTACCTTTTCTTTTATAGAATAAGAGTGATGTTTGGATTAATTTTGAGGGCATGACTCATGATTGTTGGATCTATCCCGACCATGTCTGAGTGGGTCCAAGAAAATACATCATTGCTAGATTAAAGAAACTGAATAAGCTCTCCTCTGAATTTGCCATCTAATTCCGTTCTGATCTTTACTGTTTCTGTTAGGTCAAGTGAATCCAGGCTTACTTCTTCTAGTTCCTCGGTTGTCTTTATCATTTCATGCTCATTTTTGCAATCTAATTTAATGACAACTTTATCGCCATATATTTCCTCATCTATCATATTTTCCTCTTTCCCTTTTCTTTTCCTCTCGGAATAGTTAAATCTTTTTAAATACGTTCTTAGCTTTCTTATTTATTCTCATCTTCTAACTTGCCTTGAATGGTTGGCTTAGAGGACCATATCTAAGGGCTTCTTTATTTCAGTTTTGATCAATTCGTTTTTCTTCAAATTATAACAAGAAAGATTATCCCTTTTGCTTTGGTCGAGGGTAGCAAAATTTAATTTCCGAGAGCTAATTTACTCTCCTCTTATTATTCTTGTAACACCCCAGATTCCTGATAACATTATATAGGAGATTTAGATAGATAAACTAAATAAAATAATGTGTTGATAAAGGGAATGAGATTTGATTTAATTAAGGTAGTCATACCTTTTAACTAATAAATTAAAAGAAGGATTTAAAATGAATTAGAGGAGGGGTATTATTGGAAAGAGGCCATTCATATATTATCTTCCTTAGGCCACGTATTTCAAAACACACATTCATTCTCATTTTCAAAAAAAATTAAATGCTTGTTCAACCACCAATAACAAAGGAAGAAGAAGAGCAAACAAAAGAAAAGCTTAAGGAAAGAAAATTCAAACCAACCCATTCAAATCTCAAGCTCCTTAATCATTAAGCAAAAGGTGAATAATGTTTACATCTCTAAATAATTTTGATTTCCATTTTAAGGTTAATTCCAAATGATTTTGCAAAGATTTTCCATGTGTTTGAATGATAAAAAGATTATATGTACACATGTTGATGATTTATATACGTTTATATAGATTTTAGATAAAACCCTATTAAATGACATCCGAGCCTTGTGAATTTTTATGATGATCTAAAAAGTTAATTTAGTGATGGGTTTCGATTTTCAGAATTTTTTAAATTTTTGTGGAATTGTTATGAATTTTCTAAGGAAGAAAAGGTTAATTTGGATTATAAAAATTATTTATAGGAAAAACAATCATAGTTTGGATTCAAAAAAAATTTATATGTTGAAGTGAACATATTATTTGATTTTTTTGAATTTTACCAAAATTTTTGGAAGTGTTTTAATGGTTATATAAAATTAATTAAGGTATAGGACTTAAATGTTTTATATAATTATAAAAGAGAAAGGGGTTTTTTCAAAATTATTCAAATTTTCAAATAAGGAAAAACGGTGGTATTTTTGAATATAATATTCTGGCAACTAATCAGATTTAGACAAAAAAGGCAGGTTGGGTACAATAGAACTGTTTTAAAGTACAAATGAATGGTCTTACTTTTATTTCAACCCTTCCGGCAGGGCTTTCGCCTTCATTCCAGACCTTCCGACAAGGTCGAAAGGTATCAAACCTTTCGGCCAGGTCAAGTACCAATACACATGGTATCAGGCAATTGGTACGTAGTGAATTGGATGGAGTCGAATGGTTTAGGGACGAATGGTTATAGCTTTCAAAAGAGATGTGGTTTTGTTTTGGTTTAATGAAATCTACATGCTAGCTTTCGATAAAGAGCTTTCGAAATTATCGAAAGGTTTAAAAGTAAAGGGTTTCCATTGGTTTGCTTTCTTATTTTAAAAGAAACCTTCCGACGAAGTTGAAAGGTGTAGCTTTCGACAAGGCCGAAAGCATAGTTGCCGCTTCCTAACCTTTCGACACAGATGGAGTCAAAGGTTATCTTTTATTTTCTGAAACTTGCCACCTCTCTCCATTGATTTCGAAGGGTTGGTACCAATACCAACATTTCATTGTTTTCGATTGGTTTCGAAAGGTTTTATAAAGGTTTCTGTAACGACCCTGACTCGACCTTTGAAAATCGACACTCGTACTTCACTTGTACTCGAATTGCCGCATACTCAAATGCCGAATCTGGTTCGCCGGATCTTATAAAACATTAAGTAATACAACACAGCGGAAAAAGGAAATGAATATCAACCTATACAACATTGATACAATATCTAATACAATATGAATCTCAACAATATCAGCGGTAAATATACAACACTGGAAAGATAAGCATAAATGGAGAAACTCCAAAAGAGAACTCCAACATCAAACTGCAACTGCAACTCCATAGCTAAAGCTCCAAAAACTCCAATAGCTAGATCCACCAACATGCTTTCCAAATGCGAAGCGAGAAACCCTCAATCACGTTGTATTAATTAAGGTCAGCCCGAACGCTGAAAAGAAGCAAATGCGATCGCCAAATCCCAAGGCTGGATGCTATCGAATTCTACACCTATTATTTGATTATCTGAAAAACCCAACTCTACTGCCCGTGTGAAAAATTTTAGGCATCTAGAGTTTAGGAAGGGAACAATAAACTCTAGGTCAGTCATGGGACTGGTATGAGCAAACAAAACAGTTTATCTTTAAAACCAACAACAAAAGATTTTAAAGTTGAAATCCGCAATGCTTTTTGGAAAATGAAACTACCATAAGGCCTCCCACCGCACACACAATGCAAACACAGAGATTTCTCCTTATGATAGTCAAACATGCTTGATACGCAAAATCCTTTTGATATTATTATTAGTGCATAGTGTAGAAAACTTTCGAAAATATAATATTAATCTTAGCCAGAATAGACATTTCGAACTATGCCTACTATGGCTACCATCTAAACAGTGGTGACCACCATAAGTAAATGGCAGGTTATACAACTAAAACCGTACAAGGTGCGTATTGGATGATTGGATTTGCAACAAATGGTTAGACAAAGGAACTTCCCACACAAAATGGAATGCCTTTGGAGGGATGTTCCCGAGAACCTAACCGGATCTCTGCTACACATGGCCGGGTTACCTCTGTAACTAGGTAACTACTGACACGAGTATGCCACCCTCGGTCGTTACCAACCTTTATCCAAGGCGCCTACCAACCAACAACCACAAAGCAATAAGTTTTGCAGCATCCACATAGGTAAATATCCAGGATCCATACCATGATACCACCTTTTATCCAGAAGGAAATGAAATAGCCTTATTGGGTGCTACCCCCAACTAAACTTGCTGCCACGATTCCAGTTTCAACCATTACCGGGTTGTGAGTCTCGATGAAGTTTCGTCCACAAAGTTACACTTTTCACAAAGTCATGCTTTGATCAACAAATGATAAGCACCGCTTCGTATGCCACATTACCAAATTGGGAATGTATCACTAGTAACAATCAACTACATAGCCTCTGAGCTTGTACGTCTCAGAGAAGGGTGTTAAGCTAAAAGAATAAATCTCTGCCACCAAACAGAAATGTATTTGATAGAAACCAGCTTTACATCTCAAGGTGTAATGTCAGACACACGTCCATACAAGTCCATTCCGGGTTCGAACAGAACCGAAGGCACTTCAAAAGAAGCCCTTGCACTTCGAGAATTCCCAACCCCGATTGGACTCCCCATCACATATGGATATCTCTATACCGGCGCGACTCGGTGCAGAGACATTTGATGGGTTATCCTTTCGTTCTCGAAAATACCCGGTCTTCACCACCGGTCTTCAAATGCAATCCATAACATTGTATCATTACTTGGAATGGGTTATATGACACAAGGTCCTCTCCTGGCTAAACCGAATAATGAGTGCAATATTTAAAAGTATATGGATATTGGGATTTCAGTTAAGTCACAACTTAAACTCAAAACTTTCCTTTCAAATGGCTTAAACAAATTACCATTTTCAAAACCCTTCAACAAAAAGATTCACTTCACAAAGTTCACCCATTTTTCATAAAGACTCATTCACAATATCTAAACAAAAGATCTATCTTTGAGATCCTCTTTTGTCTGAAAACATACTTCACCAAATATTTCACAAATATTCCTTTATAGCTTTTGAAACAATTCCATTTCAAATCTTTTATACGAAAGATACACCTTTAAGATCCTCTTCAATTTCGAAACAAGGTTCATAATTTTTCACAAAGATTAATACATAGTTTTTCAAAACAATTTCAATATCATTTCAAACTTGAAATCTTTCAACAAGAATTGGAAATCCTTCCTTCATATGAAACTTATTATTGTTTGAAAACAAATAGTTTTCATTTCAAAAAAAATCCGATTACATTTGCACAAGTTAAAGCCCTTCAAGTATAAAATTTGGGTTAAATTCAAATTTCCAATGTAATATTTTTAAAATGGTTTAAAACCCTTAAAAACACATTTATAACTTGTATAACCTTTTTAAACCATAATTTCCAAACATATAATTCAATTTCAAATCTTGAATTCAAATTTAAATCATATTATTTAAATTTCAAAACTTTATCAAGTTATTCAAAATAAATATTATCTTCAAATCTCCTTTTCAAAAGCTTTTCAACCCAATCCCATTTTCAAAACTATTTGAATTTACAACTCAACTTTAAAACCATTTTAAAAATATTATATTGGAAATTTGAATTTAACCCAAATTTTATACTTGAAGGGCTTTAACTTGTGCAAATGTAATCAGATTTTTTCTGAAATGAAAATTATTTTTTTAGCTTTCATATGAATGAAGGATTTCCAATTTTTGTTGAAATATTTCAAGTTTGAAATGAAATTGAAATAGTTTTGAAAAACTATGTATTAGTCTTTGTGCAAAATTATGAACCTTGTTTTGAAATTGAAGAGGATCTTAAAGGTGTATCTTTTGTATAAAAGATTTGAAATGGAATTGTTTCCAAAGCTACGAAGGAATCTTTTTGAAATATTTGGTGAACTTTGTTTTAAAACAAAAGGGGATCTCAAAGATAGATCTTTTGTTCAAATATTGTGAATGAATCTTTGTGAAAAATGGGTAAACTTTGTGAAGTGAATCTTTTTGTTCAAAGATTTTGAAAATGGTAATTTTTTTAAACCATAGGAAAGTTTTAAGTTTAAGTTGTGACTTAACTGAAATCCCAATATACATATGTTTTTACATATTGCGCTTATTATTCGGTTTAGTCGGGAGAGGACCTTGTGTCATATAACCCATTCTGAATAATGATACGACGTTATGTATTGCATTTAAAGACCAGTGGTGAAGACCGGGTATTTGCGAGAACGAAAGAATAACCCGTCGAATGTCTGTGCACTTAGTCACGCCGGTATAGAGATCTCCATATGTGATGGGGAGTCTGATTGGGATTGGGAATTCTCGAAGTGCGAGGACTTCTTTTGAAGTGCCTTCGGTTCTGTTCGAACCAAGAACAGATTTGTATGGATGTGCGTCTGACATTACACCTTGAGATGTAAAGCTGTTTTATCTCAAATACATTTCTGTTTTGTGGCGGAGATTTATTCTCTTAGCTTAACACCCTTCTGTGAGACGTACGAGCTCAGAGGCTATGTAGTAGATGGTTACTAGTGATACATTCCCAATTTGGTAATGTGGCATATGAAGTGCTGCTGATCATTTGTTGATCAAAGCATGACTTTGTGAACAGTGTAGCTTTGTGGACGAAACTTCGTCGAGCCTCACAACCCCATAATGGTCGAAACAGGAATCGTGGTAGCAAGGTTATTTGGAGGTAGCTCCCCCTGAGGGTATGTCATTTCCTTCTGGATAAAAGGTGGTATCATGGTATGGAGCCTATATATTTACCTATGTGGATGTTGCAAAACTTATTTCTTTGTGGTTGTTGGTTGGTAGGCACCACGGATAAAGATTTGTAATAACCGAGGGGTGGGATACTCCTGTCAGTAGTTACCTAGTTACAGAGGTAACCCGGCCATGTGTAGCAGAGATCTGGTTAGGTTCTAGGGGACATCCCTCCAAAGGCGTTCAATTTTGTGTGGGAAGTTCCTTTTCCTAACCATTTGTTGGAAATTAAATCATCCAATACACACCTTGTACGGTTTTAGTTGTATAACCTGCCATTTACTTATGCTAGTCATCACTGTTTAGATGGTAGCTATAGTAGGCATAGTTTGAAATGTCTATGCTGGCTAAGATTAATATTATACATTCGAAAGATTTTATGCACTATGCACTAATAATAATATCAAAATGATTTTGCGTATCAACCGTGTTTGACTATCATAAGGAGAAATCTCCTCCAATTCTGCTTTTGCATTGTGTGTGTTGTGGGAGGCCTTATGGTAGTTTCATTTTCCACAAAGCATTGCGGATTTCAACTTTAAAATCTTTTGTTGTTGGTTTTAAAGATAAACTGTTTTGTTTGCTCATACCAGTCTCATGACTGACTTGGAGTTTATTGTTCCCATCCTAAACTCTGGGTGCCTACAATTTTCCACACGGGCAGTTTAGATTTGGGTTTTTCAGATAATAAAATAATAGGTGTAAAATTCGATAGCATCCAGCCTTGGGATTTGGCGATCACATTTTCTTCATTTCAGCATTCGGGCTGACCTTACTTAATACAACGCGATTGAGGGTTACTCGCTTCGCGTTTGGAAAGCATGTTGATGGATCTAGCTTTTGGAGTTTTTGGAGCTTTAGCTATGGAGTTTTAGTTGCAGTTTGATGTTGGAGTTCTCTTTTGGAGTTTCTCTATTTATGCTTCTCTTTCCGCTATTGTATATTACCTCTGATGTTGTTGAGATTCATATTGTATCAGATATTGTATCAATGTTGTGTATATTAATATTCATTTTCTTTTTCTGCTGTGCTGTTATACTTAATGTGTTATAAGCTCCGACGAACCAGATTCGACATTTGAATCTATGGAAATTCGAGTACAAGTGAAGTACGGATGCCGATTTTCGAAGGTCGAGTCAGGGTCTTTACAGTGTGTTGTTATACTTAATGTGTTATAAGCTCTGGCGAGCCAGATTCGCCGTTTGAATCTACGGCATTCGAGTACAGGTGAAGTATTCAGTGCCGATTTTCAAAGGTCGAGTAAGGGTCGTTATAGTTTCGAAGCACTTGCTTTCGACTCCAATGCTTTTCTGATCCTTTTGCACAATCCAAATGTTTTGAGTCAAAACATTTTAAAGGTTCCAAAGTAGTTAACTTTGAATGGCTTCAAAAGGTTTCCACTATTTTTAAATTAAACCTAATGTCATTGAATGGTTTTGAGTTTTATTGCTTTTGAAATGTTTATAAATGATTTTATAGAGGAGGCAACCCAGGCTTTCGACAAAGTTGAAAGGTGAAACCTTTCGACTAGGTTGAAAAAAACCTTCCGACAAGGTTAAAAGGTGGGACCTTCCGACAAGGTCGAAAGGTATGGTTTTGCAAGGTTTACGAAAGGCTAGGGTTTAAAGGATTTAGAAGGCGAATGTCATATGTTTAAAGTTTATGGAAGGAAGGCTTTTAAAAGGTTTATAAGGAGTTACCTTTATCGATTTCAAAAGGTTTATTAAAAGGATATAAAGGAGTTACCTTCAATACTTTCAAAGAGTTTTATGAATAGTTTTGAGAGAGCTGCCTTTTATGTTTTCGAAAGGTTGTTTAATGGTTTTAAACAAAGGTTTCGAATAAAAGAACAAGGTAGACAGCCTACGTGTTTTAAGTTATAAAGGACATTAACTTATTTCAAAGGATGGATAATCCAAATGAAACATCATTAACATTGTTTTGAGTAAAGCTATATAAAATGGTAAAAATAGCTTAGAGTAAAGCTAAAGATATATTACCCTTGTATACATATATGATTTGATGGACTAAATCATTTTGAAAAAAAAGTTTTCAATGAAAATTTGAAGAGCAATTAGCTCAAATATTTTATAGAGCAGTTAGCTCAAATTTTGAAGGGTAGTTAACCCAAAAGAAAATTCGGGTAGCCGGCTTATTTTAAATTCGAACAGTCGGTCCATTTTAAGAGCAGTCAGCCTAGAGGACAGTTAGTCCAAAAAGAGCAGTCAGCTCTGATATGAACAGATATTTCATTTATTAGCATAATGGACCTTGGTAAATTTTTAAGGATAGTTAGTCCACCCTTTTTACCCGTTTTAGGCAGATAGCCCATAGTCTAGCATAAAAGATACTGCTATAATCAGTTTTAGGACAGATGGTCTAGAAAAGAGCAGATAGCTCAGAATTTAGAACATATTAGACAGATAGTCTGTTTCATTTCCTGTTTTAGCATAATATATATTTCTATATTATTATTATAATCAGTCGATTAATCAGTTTGGTTGTAGGAAATGATTTGCAAAATATAGGTTCTGAAAAGAGATATTAGTAAGGGGAAACCTGTTTCGCTAAACAGATTGTTCTCAATATTCATCAGTAAACTGAGATGTAACATAATATTATTCATACCATGCTTTAAGTCTTACTTGAACTTTTGTTTCCCCTTAAAGTCTTGAGTGCTCAAAATTTGATTTGAGTAGGCTGAAAGTTTAGGTTTTAGCAGATTTTGGCAAATAAAGCATCTAAAGACAAGTAGGTGGCTGACGGATAGCTAATTTAGGAATTCTGTTTTTAAATTGTGTCCGGTATGTATTAAGACAACTATTTCTAAATTGCATTGATTATCTAAGGGGCATCTTCATATGTTGCTCTTGGCGTATTGTTGTAAATTGATATTTGATCAATGCCTGAGATTATGTTGGGATTTTTGTAGCTTGGATATGATTTATTTGAAATATAATTATTGAAATTATTGCTTTTGAAAATCTATGATTTTTGTCGTATTCAAATGCTTCTGATATTATGAATACCATTAACATTGCTATATTTCATCACTAGAAGTTAATAATGTGATGACTGCAACATCCATAGCACTTAGCTTTTGGCCTTCAGATACAGGATGTTACAGCTTGTATCAGAGCATAGGTATACGAAAAATTTAATTAACTATTGGCTTTGAAAAAAAAATCCAAAGAAATTGGAATAAGATTTGGGGTTGGGTTAACGCTATAGCAACGTACTTGGATTTGTTATATATAAGTATGTGCTTTATCTCCATTCATCTATCTTTGAGTAGGTTATATTTCTGTATCTCATGAGGTATGAATATAGATATGGATGGTAAAAGAAGCAGAGTCTACCAAGGAGGGGAAAGGACCAAAAGGAATGACGGACCTAATGCAAGAAGCCAAGGTCAAATAGAGAATGTTGGTGCTAAATTCCCGGAGGTCAGAATGGAAGTCGTGTATCATTTTTTTAGGAATATGATGCAGGCAAGAGTTGCAGCTCGAGTGGTAGGAGGAAATTCCATAAGAGCATAGGTTCTAGAAGTTTCAATAGTTAATAATTTCACTAAGATGAGCAGTGATTATGTAAAGCAAGGAGGGAAATTGTTTATGGGAACAGAGAATGTCGTTGAAGTGGAGAATCGGTTGTTGCACTATGAAAGGATTTTTGCAGATTTGGGGCTCAATGAGAGTAGAAGAGGAGGTTGGCATCCAGGCAGCTTCAGGGGACCGCATTGTTCTGGTGGAATAACGCAACTGCGACAATTTATGAGGAGATAGTAACCTGGGAGGATTTCAAGAGGAGATTTCATGAGAGGTTTATGCCAGTAATGGCATAGTTAGCTTTGATTAGGCAGTCCGCTGAGCTGGTGCAGGGAGAGATGTCTGTTGCTGAGTATGCCAGGAAGTTCGAAGAGTTGGCCTGGTATGGGTATGCTTCTGTAGATACCGTATTGAAGCGGAATGAGAAGTTTATCAGAGGATTGAAGCCGGAATTGGATAGTGCTACTTTGTCTCAACTTAGGCATCCTTCTGATATCATTATAGAGATGGCTTTGAGGCAGGAAAAAGTCCAAGTCTCTTGAGAAGAGCAAGGCAAAAGTGGTTTTGGTTGGGTAGAGCCATAAGAGGAAGTTCTTTCCCAAGAAAGGTGCTTTCAAGGGTGGAGCAGCCAAGAAAGCGAAGTCTGAAGTTGTCTGCTATAAATGCGACAAGAAAGGACACTTTGTTAATGAGTGTTGGTTAGGGAAAGCGAAGGATGTGGCTAAGGGGAAGGATATCAGGTGTTTTAATTGTGACCAGATAGGCCGTTATAAGAACCAGTGCAAGGAGCCTATTAGAGATGGTAAGGGCAAGGTGTACGCGTTAGAGCCGACCGCTTCCAAACCAACAACCCAAGAGAAGGGAAAGTCATTTCTGGGGGGAAAGCTTCAAATTCATGTTATGTCTGTTAGCGTTTTATTTGATATGTTGCATCGCATTCTTTTATATCTAGATGTTTGATAAATAAACTTAACCTTGAACCCATATATTTAGTTACTTCCTTACGAGTTGCGAATCCAATAGGTGGGTATGCAACTTTAGGGTTAAGGTGTGACCAGTTTGAGTTTGACCTGTTAAGTCATACTTTTGAGTGCAGTTTGCATGTGTTTGATTTTTTGGGGTTTGGGATCATCCTAGGTATGGATTGGTTAAATGAATACGATGCTAAGATATTTTGTCAAGGTAGGAAGATATCTTTTAGTCACCCGGATTGTAGCGATCAGATTGTTTTCATCATAGGAGGTTCTAGTAGTGCGGTGTTTGTTTTGTTGGGTGCATTGGATTCAGATGATGAGTTAAGGCGAGTTTTCATGGTTAGAGACTTCGTAGATGTGTTTGAGCCTACAGTTGGATTCACGCCGAACCGAGCCATCGATTTTCGGATAGATTTTGTTTCGGGAGCAGAACTAGTGAGTAGGCCGCCAAGCAAGATGACCGCTTCAGAGATGAGGGAGTTGAAAGTGCAGTTGGTGGACGTAGAGGGGAAGAGTTTTGTTAGCCAAGCAGTACGCCTTGGGGTATAGCAGCAGTGTTTGCTACGAAGCCGAATGGATCATGGAGGCTATGTATCGATTATCGTACGTTGAATGAGAGGACGATAAAGAATCAATATCCATTTCCTAGGATTGACGATTTGTTCGACTAGCTAAGTGGAGCAAAGGTATTTTATTAGTTAGATTTGGCAACGGGTTTCCATCAGCTCAGAGTAGTAGAGGACAGTACACCTTTGACAGCATTCAGGACCAGATATGGATCGTACGAATGGTTAATTATGTTGTTCGGACTGACGAATGATCCAGCTTTCTTTATGGATTTGATATACCAGATTTTTTAAGAGCACTTAGATAGGTTCGTGATGGTTTTCATAGATAATATCTTGATTTACTTTAAGGATGAAAGAGATTATGAAGTTCGTCTTAGAGTGGTGCTTGAGACGCTGGGGCA
Source organism: Allium cepa (assembly GCA_030765085.1). NCBI lineage: Eukaryota > Viridiplantae > Streptophyta > Magnoliopsida > Asparagales > Amaryllidaceae > Allium > Allium cepa. The sequence continues at coordinate 181,007,077 of CM060946.1, forward strand.
GCATCAGCTGAAAACGCAGTTTTCAAAGTGTCACTTCTGGAAGAAGGAGGTGAAGTTTCTTAGTCATGTTGTCTCAAAGGAAGGGTTATCAGTAAATCCGACTTAGATCGAGGCAGTGAATAATTGGAAGAGACCCGAGACAGTAACAGAGATTATGAGTTTCCATGGGTTGGCTGGTTATAATCGGAGATTCATTAAGGATTTCTCGTGGATAGCAGCACCGATGACCAGGTTGACGAGGAAGGATGTGAAGTTTGTGTGTACCGATAGGTATGAGGAAGCATTCTAGAGTTTGAAACAATTATTGACCCATGCACCTGTGTTGGTAGTTCCAGAGGAGAATCAGGTTTGGTAGCCTATACCGATGCGTGTGGAACTAGATTAGGACTTGCGCTGATGCAGAAAGGTAAAGTGATTGCCTATGCTTCTAGACAGCTTAGACCGCATGAGGTCATATATCCAACGCATGATTTAGAGTTGGCTACTATGATTTTTGCTCTGAAAGTGTGGAGACATTACCTTTTGGGAGAAAGGTTTGAGCTATTTACAGATCATAAGACATTGAAGTATTTGTTCTCTCAGAAAGAGTTGAACATGAGACAATAGAGATGGTTAGAATTCATAGCCACTTATGATTTTGGGATTGAATACATAGTAGGGCAAGGCAACCGAGTTGCGGATGCACTTAGCAGGAAACATTAGAATGCAGTGTGCCAATGATTGCCGAGTGGAAAAATTTAGAAGCATTAACAAATTGCAGAGTGCAGTGGAGATCCAAGGCAGGGTCCAGTGGTGATATAGTTTTATTGTCTTGTTTGGAAGTTCGACCAGTTTTGATCGAATGGATTTCTTCTAAGCAGATAAAGGATCCAGTGTTAGCTGAATGTATCCGTAAGCTAAAGGAAGGAACCAAGAGCGATGACTTGAAAAGTAGGGATGGCAATGGGGCGGGTCTAGGGTCTAAACCCGGTAGACCCGCCCCTGTTTTTACCCATACGAACCCGCCCCATTGGGTCATCGGGGCGGGTAGACCCAAACCCGCTCAAAAAAGATCCGGGTCTAGGGTCGGGTTAGGGCTTGGCCGTCACTGTCCAACCCGACCCGCATTACTACGATCGCATGGGAACGTTTTATTGCTACAAAGATGATATGTTAATCCTTTTATACATAAGTGGTTATAAGATGACTAGTCTAATGTTCCATTCATTAAGTTATATTATTTTATGGTATTAAGTTGTATCACTAATAATTATTTATAATAACATATACATGTTTTTCCAAAACCGTTATCAGGCGCCTTATTTTTATAATCTAACTTTATCATTGTAAACACATTGATATCTATATTTATTGTATCACTTAATGACAATCCCTTCTACAAATATAATGAATAAATATATTTATATTAACACATAATTTTGAATAATTTGCAAATTATCACCGGGTCTTGGGCTGGGGCGGGTCTACCCTGACCCACATAGGTTTCGGGTACGGGCCGAAAGTTCAGACTCGCACCGGGTCTTTGGGGCGGGTCCCGGGCAGGGTTTAAAAAACCCGGGGTGGGTCTGGGGCATAAAAAACCCGCCCCAACCCGCCCTATTGCCATCCTTACTTGAATGATTTCAGTCTTGACTGTAATCGATGGTTGAGAAAGAAAGGAAGATTATGTGTTTCGAGTGTAGGATACATAAGAAAGGAAGTCTTGGATGAATGTCATTTTTCGACGTTCACTATACATCCCGGAGGTACCAAGATGCATAAGGATATAAAGAGGAGTTTCTTCTGGGAAGGAATGAAATGGGATATTGGTTTGTGTGTAAGGCGGTGCTTGAATTGCCAATAGGCAAAGGCCGAACACCAGAAACCAAGTGGTTTGCTTCAGCCGTTAGATATTCTACTGTTGAAGCCGAATTCTATTTCTTCAAACTTTATAGACGGATTGCCAAGATCAAATAGGGAAATGAAAGTATATGGGTTATAGTGAACATAATGACCAAGAGTGCCCACTTCATTCAAGTTAGGTCAACCAAGACGGCAGCTGATTTAGCAAGTTTGTTCATGAAGAATGTGGTTAAACTACATGGAGTTCTTAGCAGCATAATTAGTGATAGAGATTCCTTGTTCACTAGTGAGTTTTGAAAAAGCCTACAGGAAATTTTGTGAACCAAGCTTATGATGAGTACCTCTTACCATCCATAGATAGATGGGAAAATGGAAAAAGTTAACAAGATTTGGAAGATCTATTGAGAGATTGTGTTCTGGACTTTGGGGGATCACAAGACGACCATCTACATCTAGTCGAGTTTTCGTATAACAACAATTATCAAACTAGTATTGGGATGATACCATTTGAAGAATTGTATGGAAGGCTATGCAAATCTCCTATTTATTGGTTGGAGACTAGGGATAGGTTGATTCTTGGTCCATATTTGGGTAGCGAAGCTGCAGAAAAGATTAAGGTCATTGGAGATAGGATGAAGGAGACTCAGTCTAGGCAGAAAAGTTATGCAGATAAGAGACGACAAGATTTGGAGTTCTCAATTAGGGACCAGGTTTTGATCAAAGTATCACTGATGAAAGATGCGCTTAGATTTGGGAAGTCGAGGAAGTTATCTCCTAGGTTCATAAGACCTTTTCCTATTCTTGTGAGTATCGGGATGCTCGCGTATAGACTTGAGTTACCGAGCAATTTGGCAGGTGTCCATGATGTTTTTCATATTTCTCATCTCAAAAATTGTGTTAGAGACCCGGAGACTGCTATTGCACTGACAATGCTAGATGATTTAGTGGTAGAACCGGATTTGACCATAGTGACGAAGCTAATTTACATTGTTGCGAGAGAAGAGAAGAGGCTTATAACTAAGACGGTTAGAATAGTCCAAATCCAATGGAGTGACGACGACAGAGACCGTACTTGGGAGGTTGAGAGAAAGATTAGAGATACTTATCCCGACTGGTTTGATGGTATGTTTTACCTTCTTGTTTGTTTTGAGCCTTACTGTAATTTCGTGAACGAAATTCTTTAAGGAGGGGAGTCTGTAACACCACAGATTTATGATAATATTATTTAGGAGATATAGTTAGATAAACTAAAGAAAATAATGTGTTGATACGGGATTGTGATTTGATTTAATTAAGGTAGTCGTGCCTTTTAACTAATAAATTAAAAGAAGGGTTTAAAATGAATTAGAGGAGGGGTATTATGGGAAAGAGGTCATTCCTATATTGACTTCCTTAGGCCGTGTATTTCAAAACACACGTTCATTCTCATTTTCAAAAAAAATTAAAAGCTTGGCCGACCACCGTTAACTAAGGAAGAAGGAGAGGAAACAAAAAAAAAGCTTAAGGAAAGCAAATTCAAATCAAACTCATTCAAATATCAAGCTCCTTAATCATTAAAGTAAAGGGTAAATAATGTTTACATCTCTAAATAATTTTGGTTTTGGTTTAAGGTCAATTTCAAATGATTTTGCAAAGATTTTCCATGTGTTTGAATGATAAAAAGATTATATATACATGTTGATGATTTATATATGTTCATATAGATTTTATGACATGTTTTGAGATAAAACCCTATTAAATAGCATCCGTTAGGAGTACGAATTTTTATAATGATCTAAAAAGTTATTTTAAAGATGGGTTTCGATTTTCTGAATTTTCTGAATTTTTGTGGAATTGTTATGAATTTTCTAAGGGAGAAAAAGTTACTTTGGATTATAAAAATTATTTACGGGAAAAATAATTATAGTTTGGATTCAAAAAATTTATATGTTGAAAAGAATATACTATTTTATTTTCTAGAATTTTTCTAGAATTTTTGAATGTGTTTTAATAGTTATATAAAATAAATTAAGGAATGGGACTTAAATGTTTAATATAATTATAAAGGAGAAAGAGGCTTTTTCAAAAAAATTCAAATTTCCAAATAAGAAAATACGGCATCATGTTTGAATATAAAATTCTGGCAACTAATCAAATTTAGACAAACAAGGCAGGTTGAGTACAGAAGAACTGTTTTAAAGTACAAATGAATAGTCTTTCTTTTATTTTAACCCTTTCGGTAGAGTTTCGGCCTTCATTCCAGACCTTCCGACAATGTCGAAAGGTATCAAACCTTTCAGCTAAGTCAAATACCAATACAAATGGTATTAGGCAACATGTACATACCGAATTGGATGGAGTCGAAAGGTTTAGGGATGAAAGGTTATATCTTTCGAAAGAGACAAAGTTTTGTTTTGGTTTAAAGAAAATACGCCTGCTAGTTTTTGACAAAGAGCATTCGAAATTGTCAAAAGGTTTAAAAGAAAAAGGTTTCGATTGGTTTGCTTTCTCACTTTAAATGAAACCTTCTGACAATGTCGAAGGTATAGTTTTCGATAAGGCCAAAAGCATAGTTGCTGCTTCCTAACCTTTCGACACGGATGGGTCAAAGGTTGTCATTTGTTTCCTGAAATTGCCATCTCTCTCCATTGATTTCGAAGGATTGGTTCAAACACCAACACTTCATTGTTTTTGAATGGTTTCAAAAGGTTTTATAATGGTTTTGAAGCAGTTTCTTTCAAGTCCAATGTTTTTCAGATCCTTTTGCATAATCCAAATGTTTTAAGTTGAAATGTTTTAAAGGTTTCAAAGTAGTCAACTTTGAATGGTTTCGAAAGGTTTCCATTGTTTTTAAATTGAACCCAGTGTCTTCGAAAGATTCTGAGTTTCTTTGCTTTCGAGAGGTTTATAAATGATTTTATAGCGAAGGTACCCCAGGCTTTAGACAAAGTAGAAAGGTGAAACCTTCGATTAGGACAAAAGGAAACCTTCCGACAAGGTCGAATGGTATGGTTTTGCATGAGTTTCGAAAGGCTAAGGTTATAGGATTTAAAAGACAGATGTCATATGTTTAAAGCTTATGAAAGGAAGTCTTTTAAAAGGTTTAGAATGAGTTACCTTCAATGATTTTGAAAGGTTTATTAAAGGATATGAAAGAGTTACCTTCTATAATTTCAAAAGGTTTTATGAATAGTTTTGAGGGAGTTACCCTCTATGTTTTCGAGAGGTTATTAAAGGGTTTTAAACCAAGGTTTCGAATAAAAGAACTAGGTAGATAGCCTAAATGTTTTAAGTTATAAAGGACATTAACTTATTTTAAAGGATAGACAATCCTAATGAAACATCATCAACATTATTTTGACTAAAGTATATATAAAATTATGAAAATAGCTTAGAGTAAAGCTAAAGATATTTATTCCTTGTATACATATATGATTTGACGGACTAAATCATTTTAAAGAAAAGTTTTCAAGGATTGAAGAACGGTTAGCTCAGATATTTTGTAGAGCTGTTAGCTCAGATATTTTGAAGGGTAGTTAACCCAAAAGAAAATTCGGACAGTCGACTCATTTTAAATTCGGATAGTCGGTCCATTTTGAGGGCAATCAGCCTAGAGGACAGTTAATCTAGAAAGAGCAGTTGGCTCTGATATGAACAGATAGTTCATTTATTAGCATCATGGACCTTGCTAAATTTTTAAGGACAGTTAGTCCACCCTTTTTACCTGTTTTGGGCAGATAGCCCATTATCTAGCATAAAGGATACTGCTATAATAAATTTAGGATAGATAGTCTAAAAAAGAGCTGATAGCTCAGAATTTAGAATTGGTAGTTTAGATTTTAGACAGATAGTCTATTTCATTTTTTGTTTTAGCATAATGGATATTGCTATATTATTATTATAATCAGACGATTAATTAGTTTGGTTGCAGGAAAGGATTTGAAAAATATATGTTTTGAAAAGAGATATTACCGAGGGAAAACGCTTTCCACTAAGTGGCGTGGTCTCACTATTCATTAGTAAACTGAGATGTAATAGATATTATTCAACCAGGCTTTAAGTCTGACTCGAAGTTTTTGTTTCCCCTTAAACTCTCGGGTGCTCAGAATTTGATTTGAGTAGGCTGAAATTTTAGGTTTTCGGGTTTTAGAAGATTTTGGCAAATAAAGCATCCGAGAATGAATAGATGGCTGACAGATAGCTAATTTAGGAATTAATTTTTAAAATTATGTCCGCAGTGTACTAAGACAAATATGTTTATATTGCTTTGATCATCCAATGGGGCATCTTCATATGTCGCTCTTGGTGTGTTGTTGTAAATTTATATTTGATCAATGCCTGAGATTATGTTTGGGATTTTTGTAGCTTGGATATGATTTGTTTGAAATATAATCACTGAATTTTTTTTTTGGAAATCTATGATTTTTTTCATATTCAAATGCTTCTGATATTATGAATACGATTAACAGTGCCGTATTTTGTCACCAGATGTTAATACTTTGGATGATTGTAGCATCCATAGCGCTTAGCTTTTGGCCTCCAGATATGGAATGTTACAATTCTTCATCATTTCTTGGTTAAAAATTTCACCATTAGATACTTTAGTGACACGAAAGCATCCACCACATCCAGAGCTGGTCTTTCGAAGAAACCGTTGTAGTAGGAAGGTTGGTCCGTTATGACGAACAAGGATTTGAAATTTCTCGAATAGGGTGGAATCCCCATTTGCACTAGAAGCTTAATCTACCCCATCGGAGTTGATCCTTTTTTATTGAACCCAAAGATAGGCTTAAATCTTGGCTCTAACATTTCTTCTAGAATTCCCATCTGATCGAAGGCATGCTTGAAGATAACATTCACCGCATTTTCGATATCTACTAGAATTTTGGTCACTACAAAAAGCCTGATTTGTGCAGTTATCATTAATGGATCATTGTGTGGATGGTGAACCCCTCTCAACTCTTATGGGGTTACGGTTAAGTTGGGCATCTAGGCTGATATTTGCAATTTTTGAGTGGTGGATCCTCTTGAATAGAAAAAACCCCATCTCTTGCCTCCCTTATGTATCTACTTCTCGCTCCTCTGCTACTCCCAGCTAAATTTAGCCCTCCATGGATAACGTATATTCGATTAATTGTGGAATAAAATCTTGTTAAGAATCGTTTTTCACAAAATTCACAGCATCGTTTAGTGGCCTTTGGTTGCTCTCTTCAAGATCGGCAGGTTCTTGATTCTCTTTGACAAATTCTTTTAGAAGCCTAGATCGAATCATATTTTGAATGATTCCAACTAAAACACAATGTTTGTCGATTTTGGGTCCGTTCGCTTTGTGGTAAGTGCTATATTATCCTCTCCTTCTTGGCTCGGAGTTATTCCTTGCCTTGTAAGAAGTTGGGAGGTTGCCTCCATCTTTAGCTATAGCAAACATATAGGAAATTAGTTTGTTTAAGGGCATGTAGTTAGATTTCGGGATCTCTTCCCATCTTCCTCTCTTGCTCTCATCCTATTTTGGCTTCTTGTTGGAGTGATCAAAGCTAGATCTTCATGTTTTCTTCTTTGTCTGAGGCATTTTATTAGCGTGATACATCTCATCCATATGGATGAATTTATCGATTTGAAAATGAAAATCCTAGAGTTTTTTCACCCGCGGATATAAAGTTCCTTGCAGAAAAGGGTTTGCTCTATTAACCTTGAATGCACTACCATCAACATTTATCTATCAGTCATGTTTTCTACTTTTAGTGCCTTCACATTGGATATTTTTGAGTTTTACCAAGCAACTATCTCGGTCTCTGCTTAACATTTACCAGTACACTAGAATCGATAGTAGGGTCCTTGGACACACAGAATTGCTAAGAATTCATAAGAGAACCACTTCCAAGAATAAATGGTTTTCTATCTATAATGTCCATACCACTTTGCAGTTGCTCCTTGAAAATTGGTCGGAAAGATCCTACAGCGTATAACTCCAGAACATTATGAAGGCCCGTTTGACTCTTGAAGGCTAGAAGGTGATCATCAGGATTGGTGGTCTTACTATACCTTAGCGATGGAATCTTGATGTGCGATAAAATTTTGACAAACACATTTCTTTCTATAAAGGGGGCTTTATTAAAATTGTTGTTTGACTCTGGGATCAAGGATTCTCTTTCCTTTAATATCAAACATGTCTTTGCTATTTTACTAGCTATATCTCTCAAGTAAGCTTCAATGTTGTGGTAATCACCTCTATAAGGCATGTACACATAGTGGGAGATTGAGCTTTTCGATTGTTCATTAGACCTTTCTGCTCATGACAATCTGCTTTAACCTTGTTATCTGGTAGAAAATTTGGAAAGAATGTTGCAGCTCTAACCTTTTGATTTCTCTTTCTATAGGGTCACAATGATTATACCTTTATCCTTGCTTTTGATCATGTAAGTATCTAGATTTCTCCTTGGAGATTTGACCTCTTCTCCTTCAATGGGCCTTGTTGTTTTGAAAGACTTCTATGAAAGAACCTTCTCTAGTAGCTCTTGCATTGCCGCCATTTGTTGCATTAAATATTTGATTTTGGCTTCACTGTTTGTTTGCTTTTTTGGTTCTGAAGACTAATAGGTTCCACATTTTCTGGGTTAAAGCGTGCAGTGATGTTGTCATCCAATGTTGTTTGTTGTATATCTCCTTACTCGGGACATTAATTCTTTTAGTTCTCGCCATTTTCCTAAAACAAACTTCAAGTAATTAATTTCAAGATAAAATTATAATGATTCGGAGGTTCAGTTCCTCCTTCTAGAGTCAAAATGTTAACCCAAAAATTGGTTTAACATTCATGATGCCATATTGAACCAAACACTAGTTTAACACCCTTGACATTATTTAAAGTGAAGTCATTTAATATGTTGTCAAGATGTTATTATACTAAAGGTTGGCTCATTATCCAAGACTTTGCATAAGGTGATGTTGTTCCAGATGGTGTAATGTTGTCCATGGACTCTTGATTAAATTATGTAAGTGCTTAAGAGTTCATGTCATGTGTTCAAGAGAAAAATAGGTAAATTGCATAACTATGCAATAGTCCATCAACTATTAGTTAAAGGGGTAAAATAGGCAATGAGTGCCCATAATTCATTGTCCATATGAAGATGGGCAAGATGGTCATTACGAAAAATGAACGAAAATTCCGACAAGCGCTTAATTGGCCTCGTTTTAGAAAAAGGCCCAAAGGCCAAGTCAAAAAATTAGTTATATTCATATCCATATTCAATAATAATTAAATTTTCACGATTAAGATAATAGACTATGCAAGATTATCGGTCCAAGTCCTTGTTTATAAGTATTAAAATTTACAAATCAATTGCTGATTTTTTGCCCCAATTCAATTTAGGGTTATAATACTTTGATTTCAAGAAAGAGAGAAATAAAAAAAAATTGCCTCTCTAAGATGCTATCTGATCCGTATTTATAGGACCGAAAGCAGGCGGCCTTGCTGTCACGTGTCTTTCGATACCCTTGATTTTCAGCACCACTAGCTGTTTCGATGGAATTCGACAAGGCCTTGAATGGTTGAGATCCAACAATCTCCCTTATGCTGATAACATTCGATATCAGTTTATTTATGTTGATGGAAGGCGACATCTCTCATAACTTCAAATATCCGATATCCCAAATACATTGTTAAGACTCGACATTGTTTGCTATGTTGATAGTATACGATATCCTTGGGTACACGGTTGAACTCTGGCATCCTTCTTTACATTGTTAACTTTCGATATCCTCTCGCATTTTGTGAAGCTCGGGGTTCTCCATCTTGCTAGTATTCGACATCTGTTGTTATATTGATGAAGTGGGCATAGCATATTGCTTTTTCCAATTAACAACATCAATCCCTATATCGACGATATACAACCTTTTTGCTTTGTTGATGATATATGATATCTTCTATGAACATTGATGATCTACAGAACCCTTATTACATTCAGGACTTTGGACACCTATGTCGGTTATATTGATGATATTCGACATTTCCCCTTCTATTGTTTAATCACACGGGATTGCATACTCTTGAAATTTGGTCATCCTTTCTCAGATATCTAACATGCCCTACTATAGAGCTTCGATATCTTTCTAGAAAACTTTGAAGTGCGATATCCTTTGTTGTATGTTTCATAGCTTTCCCTTCGACATCTTGGATTTCGACATGCTTTTCTTTGATTTTCGACATTATTATTTGTAGTAACAACTTTGTTACTATGAAAACTCGATATTGTCTTCTTGAGGCCATTTTTATGTTTATAAGCTCCATGTCTTAAATTCGATATCTTTTGTAGGTCAATACTCCCATGTTAGATGTTTGCTAGGTTATCGACTTGAATGCTTTCAACAAATAATCATGTATCTCCCTGTCTTCTTACCCACTCTTTTAGAAAAATATGTGGATAACACCCGACACAAAGAAAACCCTAGATAGAGTACGGAAAGAATAATTAATGAAATACTTCGAGTATTTATCTCCATACATAATAGTGATAAAACGAGATTGTCTTGACTGTTTGCCAATAATTTTTTGTTCCGTTTTCTTTAGTGGGTCGAGCTGACTATATATGTTATTAGATGCCATTGTAGTAGTTTTTAGTACATACTGATAAAACATACATTATTCAAAAAATAAAAATGAAATATACTATATCATAGTTTTGACAACCGAACCGTGAGTCCAACCGTATCGACTCAAGGTTCAAGGTTTTAATGGTCCGACTGGTTGAACCATCAGAACCGTGCAATTTTTTTCCGATAATTTATACTTTTCAAATATAGTTTATAATAGCAAAATCAGATAACATTTCTATTAATTCATATCACAAGAATCACAAGACATCACATATCATAATGTAATAAAATTTAACCGGTAAAATGAACATAGCTCTATACATTTTAAATTATCAGTATTGTGTCTAGTTTTATAATACTAGACATATTCCACCATTTGATTTTATAATACTAGACATAACTCTGGACATATTCCACCATTTTATAATGCTGGACATAAAATTTAATCAATAAAATGGACATAATTCTATACATTTTAAATTTTCAATACCTTTTCAGTACACAAATGAATCCAATTTTACTCCTTTGTGGACATAATCCACCATTTGATTTTTTCCACACTAGACATAACAATGACATGAATACCAAAGATCAATATCAAAACTTCACTTTCATTTCGTAAAAAAAAGGCAAAAGGCTAATTAACTTCAACCTTACAGTTCTATTGTACCTTTTCTTCCTGCATATCCTAACAATATATAACTCAATTTCATACACAACCATTCTGTCTTCATAAGCCACAGAAAAATATAAATTACAAATATAAATAAAATTCGTCATTACTTTTCTCATATATCGAGACTAATAAACATTGCTATTAGCTACAATTTTATTTTTGTTCCTGAAACAGTAAGGTTCTTTACCGAACATCGATTACATAACAAAAATTTCTAAAACATAAAATTGGTACCAGTAATCGCGCATAAAATTGTTTAGATATGGCACACAAGATTGGTTGATTGAAACACCTTCAACAATAGCTTCAAAGGAGATGTGATTTGAAAAATAGGGTTTTGAGGATTTGGGGAAAATTAACGGTTTGAAGGGTTCAATGACACGGTTGAATCTCGCTTTGGTGGTTCAACCGATGGTTCATGCAGGGAAGAGGCTGAAGTCTGCTCTAGGCTGCCGTAGTCCATGGCCGGCGGTTATTGACGGTCCAACCATGGTCGGGTCCGGTTCTCAAAACAATGGACTGCACATTACATTCTACGGCCATATGTTTAATGCAGTAAAAATATAACCGCACTACTAAATAGTCCCAAACAAGACAACCCCGTAGTTGGCCGCAGATCCAACTGCCCACACATCCGAATAAAAAGGGACATTGTAACGACCCGTATTTTTAACACTTTAAAAATACGAATTAAAAAAAAAAAAAAAAAAATTTGATAGAGAAAAAAAAAACCCGAAGGAAATAAAATTTTGTGTTGTTAAATGTGAATTACAAGTTAAAATACAAAACTGAATTCTGAAATAACTTATTTGTAAATGAAATATGGATGTTAACTTATAGTGAATATAGATAATGAATTGAATGTGATTGTAAACCAAATTGGTTATGATTGTAAACAAAGGATAAATAAAATGTTACATTTAATATTGAAGTTATAATATGGAAATCAACGTAAATGAATATAATTTAATATTATTGTGAATTTAAATAAGATGATTGCTGAAGAAAATGAAAGTAAATGAATTATAAACCATTGATAATAATGCATAAGTAAATGGTTGATTCATTAATGAAAGTGTAAATCGAAATAAAAGAATTCATTTGAAATTAAATAACTTGAATTTGAATTACAATATAATTGAACGCTGAATCTAATCTAATCTTTTATATTGGATCTATAATGGAAAACTGCCTTGTGAAAGATTGTTAATTACTGTGAAATTAAAAATAGGATTTGTGAACAATTGAAATTTGATTTAAAAGTTAATAATATAAAATTGGGAATTTTATATTGGAATTAAACAGTCGAATAATTTACTTTTCGAATATTGGATTTAATTAGGTAATTAAATCGATAATTTAATAAGTTAAATTTCAGAAATAATTGAAAATCGAGTTGAATATGATTGAAATGATTTGTAAAATTTTATCTTATCATATTGGAGTTATAAGAATGTTATAGAAATTTTAAAATTAAATTTTGAGTTAATTTGTGAAAATTGAATATTTTAATATTTAATTATCGACTGTAAAATAGCTAATTTTTGAACAGTCTCAGAATTGGACGAAACCAGTTCCATTGGATCCGAAATAGTTAGTTATTATCGAATTTCAATTTTCGTAGCAATCGGAGTTGTCGTTTGACCATGGCAGCTCGAAACGCATCGAAATTGTTTTAATATTAATTTAACGAGTTAAAATAGTCATTTTTCAAACGGTCTCGGATTTCGACAAAACCAGTTTCATCGGATCCGTAATGTGATATTATTGTAAGATTTCAAATTTCATGTCAATCGGATTTACCGTTTGTCCGGGGCGAGCCAAAACGCATAGAAATTCGTTTAATCGATTTAATTTAAAATTGATCGTTTATTTCCGTAACTCGCTCATACGATCGAATTAGCTTTCGAAACCTGTTCCATTGTGTCCGGAACGCGGGATAAACCCTAGAAACGTCAGTTACCGCGCGAAAGTCGGAGTTTGGAAAAGCCGGATAAATAATATTCGTCGTTTCCTATAAATAGCCCTTTATAAAAAAAAAAAAGAAAACCTAATTTGCTACAGCCGCCTCTTATATCCATCAATGGCCGATACACTCCCTCCTTCCTCTTCATTTTTCTTCACATCTGTAGATCGTTAGCGAAAATCATCAACTAGAAAGTCGAAGAGCTCGTCACGAACTACCTAACCAACGGCTGAGATCGTCATTGGCAAAGTAAATCGTCCAGAAATTGCTCGTGTAGTGGCCGCGTTCATGGGTCCAATTCTCGAGCATGACGAGGCCGAGCTCCATCATTTTTGGGCCGAGTATAGAGTCGGCTATGGCCTTCGACGTGGTGAGTTTTGATCGACCTGGAGTTGCTCGTTTGGGTCGCGACTAGGAGAGATAGGAGCGACGGGTTTGGGTTCTTTACCTGAGATGAATCGCGTACTGGAACGAAGAGGGGGGGAGGGGAAATCACGGCCGAGATTGCAGGCCAAGAATTCTACGGCTTTGATGTGAGTGTGGTTAAATTTTAAAAAAAAAATATAAAGTTATATTAATTTACATAAAAATTTGTGTAAACTTATATTTGTCATAACTTGTTCGTACGAGGTCGGATCGTGACGAAACAAGTTGCGTTGTCTTCGTTTCGTCGAGCACTACATAATGGAGCTGGATTGGAATCGTTTGGAGCTAAAGAAAATTTTGGATTAAATCGAACGTCGTTCGATTTGATTTAAAATCGTAAAATCAAGGTGAGTGTTTTATAATGCTCACATCGTACTAAATATCTTTATGATAGTTAAATTGACATTATGAAGTGATATGAATTTTATTTGTCGTTGTTTGATATAAATTTAATTGTCATATAGCTTGTTATTCGAATTAACCGTTGAAAAATTAAATTGACAGTTAAATTGAAATTAAAATTGAATTGCGAATAAATTACCCGACATTGATAACTATGAAACTGCCATGAATTGTATTGTTTATTGGATGATGTATTTTGATGGATGCTATTGGTTGATAATTGAATGTTTGGATGTTTATTTGCTTATATAGATCCTGTTATGCATACATATGATACTGTGATTTAATTTAAGTAATATATACTCATCCCTGACATCTAATTGAAATAAATAACTACTTGGCCATAGGATAGAAAATTATATACGGACACCGAATTGGCTAAATTAATAATTTTTGAAATCGTCGATTTGAAATTTATTTAAATGTTTTGATTTAAAAGTTATAAATAGAAATCGATTTATAGAAATTGAATTCATCGAAAAATTGAGTTTGGAATGTTGAAATAAAATTTGGTTAAAGGAATTTTGTTAAATAATTAAGTTGAGACTTTGAAATTTAAAATTTGGTTATGATTGAAGTTTGAAAATTTATTCGTTTAAGGGATTGAACCTTAAATCGAGCTTTGAATATTATTAAGTAAAAGCGATATAAAATGATATTTGAAATTGAGCTTGAAATTGAATCATGTTTGTAATTGGGATTTAAATTTGAATATGGAAGGATAATTTTGTTAAGTGTTAAAATTGATATTCTGAAAAATCAAGCTAAAAATCGATATATATTGAAATTGAATAAGTTGGAGGTGAATGTAAAATCGAATTAATTTGAAGTCAAAGTTGGCATTGATTTAAATTAAAAATCGAAATTGAATCGGTAAAATGGAAATTGAAATTGATTTGAATTGGGAAGTTATAATTGAAATGGATTGGTTTGAAGCTGTTATTTTGTTTTCCAAATTACTCAGGATATAAACCATTTTGGAAGACTGAAACTATTTTAATCTATTTTAAGTCTACTTAACCCAATTTAAATTATTTTGAACTAATTTATCTATTTAAATCCATTTTAAGACTTTAAGTATTTTTAACTAGTTTTAATTATTTAAACGGTATTTTTAACTAGTTTTTTTTTTTTTTTTTTCGTCAAGTACTAGTGGTCCAGTGGTTTACGACATGAGGTGAGTTGCTGCATCTTGTTGTGGTGGCACAGGTTCGATTCCCAGCGGCCACAAGTATGAGACATAAGTGCACGGCCACTTTAAAACCGGCTTAACCAAAGGTCAGGGCGACATAGTCTCCCTGTCCCCAAAGTTTAGAAGAAATCCTGTTACGTCCCCAAAGTTTTCACAACCTCAACTTTTTGTTTTTTTAATGGCTTCTGACCCATCCTCTCAACCCTTACTATCAACTGTCCCTATCGTCCTTCACCAAATACCTACCACTGTTTGCAACCAGTCCATACTTGTCCCCCCTGTCCTTCTACCGCCGGACCCTCCGCTTCCTCCCCATAAACCTCCATCACCCCACCCTCCATCGGGTAACCTTTCTCTTCCTCATATTGATTCTGCTGCCCTTCCTAATTGCAACCCTTCTCTTCTTTCCAGACCTCCTTGCCATGATCAGACTATGCAATGGAACTCTCTTTTCAAAACCAAACCACGCAATGCGGGATTGCACTCACCAGTTTCTGTTCCTCTGATATATGATGGCAAAGTTCTAGTACCACCAGAAAATGTGATTGCTGCAGGTAATGATGTTTGGGGTGATTATCTTGTTGGTTTTTTTCTTGACAAACCTCTTTCTTACCTTACGGTCATATCGCATCTCAAAAAAGCATGGAAACTAAAAGGCTCAATCAAAGTAAAATCAGATGGAAATTTGTTCCTATTCAATCTTTCTTGTGATGAAGATAGAAGGAATATCATTGCGTCAGACCCGATAATTATGAGGAACAAAATTTTCATTGTAAAGCAATGGGATCCCACAATAGGTAACAGTTGCAGTACAATTCGCTCTGTACCGGTTTGGATCAGATTAACCAATATACCACTATATGCCTGGTCTCATATGGGTATAAATTGGTTAGCTTCTCGAATTGGAAAGTTCATGTGTATGGATGCTCAAACGGAGAAATTGGAGAGAATAGGATATGCTAAATGTATGGTTGAAGTTACACCGGACAAGGAATTGATAAATGAGTTTCCAGTTCGTCTTATGGATGGAACAGACCAGATTGTGATAGTTAATTATTTATGGAGACCAGAAATATGCAACAGCTGTAAAGTTTTTGGACATGAAACCAAACAGTGCTTAGTAATAGCAAAGGAAGATATAGAAGAAGAAGTAGTTATGGATGATGAGAAGAAAGGATACGAGGGACGTGAATACGGTGGGGGGATGATTACAAAAGTAAATAAACAAAAACAAGTCTGGAGAAGAATAGAAAAAAAGGGAACCAAGTTAACTAGAGAGAATGAAAATAAAAATACTACTGATGATGCAGAACTATATGCAACAAATGAAAGGCAAGGTGATAAAGATGCTTTACTGAATGACAATGAATTGAAGAAGATGACTAAAGGAAACAATGAGGAATGCAATATGAATAATAATAGATTCATAGTCTTAATGGATGAAGACTTGACTGATGCATGCAACCAAAATGGGGACAATGGACCAGAGACAAATAACAATGTCACTACAACACAATTGGAGGAGGGAGAAATAGTGGAAAACAGCAATATTATAGTGCAAACTGATCCTGAACTTGTGCAAACTGATCCTGAACTTGTGCATGTAACAAACAAAATGCAACCTGAAACACTTGCAATTGTTACTACAATGACCCCACCTGATACTATGAATAACCATGAAACAATGCAAAAGGATATCAACATATTGGAGAATGCCAACACATCACCAAAACAAACCCTAAACTCCACAAATACTCTCATTCTTAATTCTTTAAACACCATTTTCAAACCCATCAATCATAATGTTGAAATACAATTCAAAAATTCACTTGAAAAAGATATCCTTGCATTGTTGATGCCTTTGCCAACACATAATTCACATCCCTATTCTTTCACTGGTGAACTACCAGGATGGAAATCTCTGCCAACCTCACCAAAATCACATTCAAATCAAGGATCGGGGAAAGAAAGTGAAACAAGACCCAAACAAAATAAACAGTACAAGATTGACAATACATCAGAACTCAGGGGGTCTCCTGCAACCAGGAGCACGAAAAATGTCATTCATCAGTCTCTGAAGTATACATAATGTCGCACAACCTTGCTAGTTGGAACATAAGAGGAGCACACTCATCCAACAAACTTGATCAAGTCAAATATCTTATTAAACATCATAATCTATCCTTTGTTGCCATTCTAGAAACCAAATTGAATGAATCTCTTACCGTTAAAGCAGCAAGATACATTAACCAAACTTGGAAGCTGCACCATAATCTGGATCATGCAACCTATGGTCGCATCATGATTATCCATAATCCCTTAGTCATCTCTATCTCCCCCATACTCTGCACTGATCAAGTCATGCATCTTCAAGCCAACCTAATCAACCCCCCCTCCTCCTTCTTCATATCCATAATTTATGCTCAAAACTCTGCCAACTCGCGACAAACCCTCCTCAACCTTCTTCCTGCCTTCAGACAAAACTCCCACCCTTGGATTGTTCTTGGGGATTTCAACTGTTGTTACAATTTGCATGATAAGCTTGGTGGAACCCCACTGTTACAGAAAGACATTATGCCACTTAATAAAGCTATTGATGATGCATGTCTCCTCCCAATTCCTTCCTTTGGAGCTGAATATACTTGGAACAATAGTAGTAGGTCTGGAATCAGGACCTTCACTAATATAGACCATTCTTTTGCCAATCTAACTGCATTATCCACCTGGCCGACCATGTCTTCCTTTATCCCACATCCAGTTCTATCTGATCACTCCCCTATCATTTTCTCCACGGGACAGATGTTATTAAAAAAACAAAAAGCATTCAAATTTTATAGTACTTGGGTCCATGAACCTGGGTATACTAGTATAATTAAAAAAGTTTGGTCTGAAAAATATTATGGAAATCCCATGTATATTCTATGCAGGAAATTAAAAGCTACCAAGGAAGTGCTGAGAGTATGGGCAAGGAAAAACTTTGGAAATGGAACACTAAAATCAAATTTGCTGAGGCAGAAACTCATTGAAGCTCAAAACTTTATGGTGGGCAACCCAGATAACCCTGATGCTGCCACTAATGAGAAAAACATACATGATCAGCTGCATGAAGCTTTGAAGGTTGAAGGGAAGATGAGGAGACAACAACTGCGAATTAAATGGGCTCATGATGGTGACAACAACACTGCATACTTTCATGCTGCCATCAAAATCAAACAAGCAAAGGAAAATATATCCCACATTTACGATGAATTTGGAGTGCTACACACTGGCCCTAATGATGTTGACCAAGCCCTACTCAACTACTTCAAATCCTTACTTGGTAATAAAAATAATTTCAAACCTGATCTTGAAAAAATTGATAATGTGCAGGTGCCCCATGTACTTTTGGAGGAAGCAAACTCCCTTGTTGCTAAAGTTACTGATAGAGAAATCAAAGAAACTCTTTTTTCGATGAACAAAAATTCCAGTGGTGGCCCTGATGGATTCAACCTTTCATTCTTTACCCATAGTTGGGATATTATCAAGGAGGACTTTTTAAAGGCAGTTCATAACTTTTTCTTCAAGTCCAAACTTTTATTGGAAGTAAACTCCACCAATCTGGTCCTAATTCCTAAAGCTCAGCACCCATCCTCTGTTGAATCCTTCAGGCCTATATCGTGTTGCAACGTCATTTACAAATGCATATCCAAAATTCTAGCCTCTAGACTTGTTGTAGTCCTCAGTAGGCTCATCTCCAAGAACCAAGCTGCCTTTCTGCCTAGGAGGAATATAATTCATAACATTCTACTAACCCATGAACTGATAAAAGGTTATACTCATGCCCAAGCTTCAAAGAATGCAATGCTGAAACTGGATATAAAGAAGGCCTTTGATAGTATTCACTGGAGTTCGATTGTCAGAATTATGGCACTCATGAGATTCCCAAAAGTATTTGTGGCTTGGATATACAACTGTGTATCCACCCCATCCTTCTCCATCTATCATAATGGTGGCAACACAGGGTTTTTCAACAGCAAGCAGGGGATCAGGCAAGGAGACCCCATATCTTCATAAATTTTCATTCTTGTTATGGAAGTTTTGAATGTTATGTTGATAAATAACTATGAACAGAAGAAGATTTTGTATCATTCTAAATGCAAATCTCCGCAAATAACATCTTTATTCTTTGCTGATGACATCTTATTATTCACTAAACCTGATCAAGTTTCCCTTGAAAACATTAAAACAGTTCTACAAAACTTCTACCTTATGACTGGTCTTCAACTCAACCTAAGCAAATCTCACATGATCACCTCTGGGATCTCTTCTGAACAAGAAACTCAAATATTGTCATTATCTGGTCTTCAAGCTATGAATAATAGCATGTGCTATCTGGGACTTCCACTTTGCTCATCCAGGATTACCACTGCCAACTGCTTGCCACTGTATGACAAAATTTGTAGCACCATGAACTGTTGGGCAAATAGACTTCTTTCTCAAGCTGGCAGGCTTGTGCTCATCAGATCTGTCATTTCCTCAATGATTGTGTACTGGGCTAAGGCATTCATTCTCCCCATCAAACTCATTAAAATGATAAGAAAAGCTATGTTAAGGTTCTTCTGGTCTGGAACCATCCATAATAGGAAATTAATACCCTGCTCCTTTGGTATTATGGAGCTTCCAAAAAACAAAGGTGGTCTTGGCATTCTTAACTTACAAACATGGAATAGAGCTGCTATCAGTACGCTTATGAATGCCTTACTAAACAACGCTGACAACTTGTGGGTTCAGTGGACTAAAACCCATAACTTGGGTAGAAAGATATTTTGGACCATGACTGTGCCACAAAATTCCAGTTGGACTTGGAGAAGTATTCTGATGTCAAGAGCATCTTTTCTTCCACTAATCAAGGTTAAGCTCTCACCCACCAGTGATGCTAGCTTCTGGAATTCCCCTTGGTTGGAGGATGGTATGATATTATCCAACATTTTCACTCCCCAGCAAATCATGCAAACTGGTATTAATCGTGATGCGTTTGCATCTGATTACATTACTGATGGGAAGTTGTCTCTACCATACACCAGTAATCAAGTCATTAGAGCTGTTTGGAACAAGTATCAATCTATGAGTTTCATGCCTGCCATGACTGATGAAATACAGTGGAAAGGAAAACCACACTCTATTGCTTCTGTTTACAGATTGCTTGTTAATTCTCCTGCTACTAGTAATATAAAATGGCACAGAGTGCTATGGACCAGATATTCATCTCACAGAGATAACCTAATGTTATGGAAAGTAATTAATAGTGCTCTACTTACCAAAGACAGATTAATGAGTTTTGGGATGCTTGTTGATCCCCTTTGCTTCTTCTGCAAGTTGCTTCCTGAAACGGTTAGTCACCTATTTTTTGAATGTAGCTCTCTTTTGGGAATGTGGAAGTACCTCATGTCTGTTTTGAGTATAAATCATATCCATGGTATTGCCAGTGAAGAGTGGGATCTCATTGGAAAGGCAACGAGGTGGAAGAAAAAAGAAAGATTTGTGTATTTTTTTGTGATCAAGAGATATCTTAACTTCGTATGGGATGAAAGAAATTTGAGGTGCTTTGAGAACAAGATGAGGAACAGTGATCAGCTGATGCATGCCTTTCATGCAAGCATAAAAATGGGAATAAAGGACAGTAAATTTGATTTTACATCCTTTGTCTTGAATGATTGGATATAGTGCTCCTTCTTATCTGTGTTTTTTCCTTTTTTTGTATGTTCTTGTGAGTGTTGTAATTTCTTGTTTTTTTGTTAGTTTCTCGCGATTGTGAGCATGTTCATAGTCGCTTTCTTTTCTTTATTTTAATAACATCCTGGTAGGGGACCAGTCAACCCCGCTTGCCTTTCAAAAAAAAAAAATTATTTAAACTACTTTTAAACTACTTAAAACTATTTTCTAAAATTTCAAGCTGGTTAATAAGGTGAAATGTTTATGTTTAAATCTTGAATTTGAATACGAATTGGAATAAACGAAGTTGCAACCTAAATTGAGATTTGAAATGATTATGAAATCGAAATGAGATATTGATGCGAAATTTATTTTGGAACGAAATCCTACATTTTAATAGATTCGATATTATTTGAAATGGATTTGATTTTGAAGTGAATATGACATTTGATATCAATCATGAATCGATTTGAAATGTAAAAGAGCCAACGGTGTAATAATACGTAGTTATTAAAGAGACCGGGATCGGATATGGACATACTCTCTGTCGATACCGAAAACCACTTTAATAACTATTATACGCGGAGTGTTGATCCAGAATGAAGTGGATGGTTTGGTGAACGCGTTGACTGAAGAAAGAGAACGATTATTGGATGACCCCTGACATGACTAAAACAGGAGCCGCGCCGGGCCATTGAGGTTCGCCACCTCTAGCGGACACACTTCTTCGATACCATTTCTATTACATTTGTGATGCGATTTGGGTGCACCCCTTGATTTGGGAGTGTTGTTTCGCGGTGTTGGGGTAGCTGCTGGCTATGCCCAACATCAGTCCGGATCACGCAACTACTAGTATCCTAGTTGGTATCGCCTCATGTACCTTGTCATACTGATTATCCTATTCGCGACCACTACGTTTTGATTTGTACCTTGAGTATATGGATTGCCCTCTGGTGACTTCCGGTTTTGGGGAAACTACGGTCTTGTATATGCTTTTGGGAATATAAAATGTGTTAAGGGGGATTATGGTAACGCCTTAACGCTATTTTGATACTTTATATTACTGATAGACATTATCTACTTAGCGTATATTACTACATAGTAGATAGTTTAACGGATCCTTGAGAGATGGAAAATCCCGTAACATCTCTTGAGTTATTGCACGCACGTTGACACTGGATATGAGATGTCAAACCCCGTAAACATCTCTGACGCCGTTACACTCATATTTATTTACGATTGATTTAACTTTCATAAGGATATTGTAGTCCTGACTCGAGTGTTTTGTCTTTTCATTACGCTCGGGTCAGTCCTGAGTTTTCAGTTTAGGTTGAAGATCATTTCCTTGGAGGACGGAGACGAAGATTTGGTATATTATCTACTACTATTATATTCATTCCATTCCGCTGCATTGTTGTATGATATTTGTTGTGTATGTAACTCTGATAAATGTTGTATAATAATAATCAAATGTATTCATTTCAAATGTATTCATTTAATTAACAGCTTCATGAACTGTTATTTTATTATTATACTTTAGCCTTCCGTTGTGAGATTCTGTGTTGTTTCATTTCCTTTATTTCCCTTCCTTTTCTTTTCTTAATTACCCCAATAACTATCTGCCCTTTTGATGGTTTGGAATCGACATGTGTATTTGATCGTCGGTTTAAACTGTCCAAAAAGGCTGGTCGTTATAGTTGGTATCAGAGCTTTGGTTTAGCGATAAACCTTGGCTCTAGTGGGGAATAACTCATTGAAATAGAGGTAAACTATATGAATGAGTTGAGTGTATATGAGAGAGCGTACTTGTTATTTGATATAAAATGGTTTTATATTGTGTTAATTTGTTCCGTTGAGTATTTATGAATTCTGGTTGATACTTGGGACGCCAAGGCGTCGATAGGAATTTCTAAACACTCGAATAGGACAAACTAACACAATATCGTTTTGGAATATATTTTATATAAAGAATTATTTGAATATTTATTCATTTTGATTGAATTGATTGTTAGGAGATGATAATATTAGATTATTATCGTTATTGTTTGATCAGTCAATATTTACAACAATTGATTAAATAACAATGGATTTAGGAAAATGAAATCTTGTAAACACAATTGATAATGAATATAAATGAATTTTAACTTGGATTTGGGAATTTAAATTCCGGTGTTTGAAATTGACTTACAAGAATTTGAAAAACAAAATATGAGTATTATATGATAGTATAATTGAGTTGAAATTGTTTTCGAAGGATTTTTTTTTTATGATAAGTGTTATATTCCCTACTCTTGACGTTAGAAAATGATTTCGGTGATGAGTGCACGCATCATCGGCGTTTATTTTCGAGAGTCCGAGTGGGGGAGACCACTTAATAGCTTGTCTAAACCTTGTTTTAATTCAACTTTTATTTATTTTGTATTCTCTATAGTATGATTTGATATATAAATTATATAAGTATATATTATTTCAAAACTTGATTTGAAATGAAACCGGGATTGGAATTCTTAAGTACTTTAAAAAAATTAATGATTTTTTTTAAATGATTGAAATGAATTTAGACTTGAATCATTAAGGAACTTCTGAATTGTGAAATGAGAAATGAACCTAAGAGCTAAGTAAAAAATATCAATTGTAGTAGAAATCCTTAGAATTAGGAAATCATGAACTTAAAATAAAAGTGAAACTGTAAAACTCGCGTAGTATTAAAATTCATTCTATAGCATAGATATAACTTACCAAAATATATAAGAAGTTCAAAAATGTTATATGAATTGTTAATTGGATAATATACAAGTATAGGTTTGAATAATGGAATATGCATTTAATTAATGGTTTGCAAATATAAATAAAATTGTTAGTAAATAATTGGAATTTAAATTAACATTTAAAGGTGATTCACAATTATGTTAATATAAAATGGAAATACTATATGTGAATGAAAATGTGAAATTAAATTATAGTGAAATTTAAGTAATGACTTAAGAATTAATTAATTGAAAATTCAACTTTAAATGGAAAGAAGTTGTATGTTGTTTAACTACATTCTATTTGCATAACTATAACTTACCAAATACTTAAAAGGTTTAAAATGCTAATAAGGATAAGAAGAGAAATAATATACCAGTGTGAGAATGAAAATAAAATGTGAAGATCTAATTGATAATTGTAAATATAAAAGAAATTTAAGCGGTAAAATGAATGATATATATAAGTGAATGAATAAAATTTAAAATTAGTGAAATATAAATTTGGTAAATGGAAAATGATTAAATTTGAATATAACTAAAGGTTTATAAGCTTGGAAGTGTATGAAATTAAAGTTGACTTGGAAATGTATAATTGATTTAATGTAGATTTTGGATGGATGTTAATGTTTGATATGCATTGGTTGTTAGATGGATGATAATTGATTAAGTAGAATTCATTAGTGTTAATGGAATTGAATAAAGGGAATAAAATTTTAAAATAATAAAATTCAAATTCGAAGCAAAGTGAAATTAAATATAATGGAATTCAATTTAAATTGAAGCAAATTGACTTTAATTTAAAATATGAATGAAACAAACTTGAATAAATCGGAAACAAATTGAATGTAAACCTATTGTGTGGATGAATAAGAAAATAAATAGCTTTGTGTTTATGATTGTTCTTTAGAAAATTTGATGTTTTGATGGTTTGTACTTTGAAATAATAAAAGCAAAATTTTGGAAGAAAAAAAAAACCAAAATTGTCCAGTATATGCTGAAACGAAAACAACCATAACTTTTAAATGGCTTAACGGAATACGACGATCTCGGACTTTTCGGAAACCCTAGAAACCGTGCTACATCTTTTGTTTAGAATGTTTTGATAAATACCTTCATCCACTAGGCTTAAAACACCAATATTAGTCGCTGGCCTGGGCGAAGTAGAAATCTAAAGCACCTTAGTATTATCACCATAACTTTTTACTGGTATATCGGATTTTGACGATCTTGCACTTTCTGGAAAGCTTAGAACCTAAGCTCCAACTTTTATTTTATAAGCTTTTCTTATTTCTGTCATTTAAGAGGTCGAAAATCTGAAATTACATTTCAGGCCTGCACTAATTGCTCGGGGCTGAAGCGTATCATTTTAGTAAAACGGCCGTAACTTTTGGACGGATGGTCCGAATTTGATAATTTTGGACATTCCGGAAAGCCTGAAACGAATGCAACAACTTTTGTTTACATTCCATTGTCAAACTTTATCGTTTTGCTGACCAAAAAACTAAGATTCGTTGCTGTCCTGGAATTGGAATTTAAGTTTTGGAGCTAAACATGTTATATGTATGTTGTTTATGCTAAGTATATTGATCTATCTTTATATGCATGGTTCTAACTTGGTTATTGAGCATTTTAGTAGGTAGCAAAGGGGTTGCGCTTCGCTTGTGGAGCTCGCTTCTGCGCTAAAATGCAAAATGTAAGTTAAATTGCTAATAAACGCTTAATAAAAGGTACGTTCTCGGATTTCGGTTTATGTTTTGGTATATTATTGTGTTCCCCATGTTTTGGGATGCCTCATTCTTGTAATGAGATGTACATCATGCAATTTTTACCACTGTGAAATTTTTTCGGTCCTAGCCGCGCAAAGGAGGTGCTGCCGAAATTTTCCGTAAATCCGGGTGTTAGAAAATTTTTCAAGATTTAAATTTTTTTATAACTTGTTTTGATAACTAACTTTTAAAGTTAAAAGGCGTTTGGAATAACTTAGTAAAAGCGTAGTAATGACTTTATAAATGGAATTTCATTATTTTATAAGTAGATAATTTCGAATATAATACATCTAATGTTGAATTCTATACTTAGTTCTTTTCCCTTCTCCGTTCCTTTTCGAGGACGAAAAGTTTTAAGTGGGGGAGAATGTAACGACCCGTATTTTTAACACTTTAAAAATACGAATTAAAAAAAAAAAAAAAAAAATTTGATGGAGAAAAAAAAAACCCGAAGGAAATAAAATTTTGTGTTGTTAAATGTGAATTACAAGTTAAAATACAAAACTGAATTCTGAAATAACTTATTTGTAAATGAAATATGGATGTTAACTTATAGTGAATATAGATAATGAATTGAATGTGATTGTAAACCAAATTGGTTATGATTGTAAACAAAGGATAAATAAAATGTTACATTTAATATTGAAGTTATAATATGGAAATCAACGTAAATGAATATAATTTAATATTATTGTGAATTTAAATAAGATGATTGCTGAAGAAAATGAAAGTAAATGAATTATAAACCATTGATAATAATGCATAAGTAAATGGTTGATTCATTAATGAAAGTGTAAATCGAAATAAAAGAATTCATTTGAAATTAAATAACTTGAATTTGAATTACAATATAATTGAACGCTGAATCTAATCTAATCTTTTATATTGGATCTATAATGGAAAACTGCCTTGTGAAAGATTGTTAATTACTGTGAAATTAAAAATAGGATTTGTGAACAATTGAAATTTGATTTAAAAGTTAATAATATAAAATTGGGAATTTTATATTGGAATTAAACAGTCGAATAATTTACTTTTCGAATATTGGATTTAATTAGGTAATTAAATCGATAATTTAATAAGTTAAATTTCAGAAATAATTGAAAATCGAGTTGAATATGATTGAAATGATTTGTAAAATTTTATCTTATCATATTGGAGTTATAAGAATGTTATAGAAATTTTAAAATTAAATTTTGAGTTAATTTGTGAAAATTGAATATTTTAATATTTAATTATCGACTGTAAAATAGCTAATTTTTGAACAGTCTCAGAATTGGACGAAACCAGTTCCATTGGATCCGAAATAGTTAGTTATTATCGAATTTCAATTTTCGTAGCAATCGGAGTTGTCGTTTGACCATGGCAGCTCGAAACGCATCGAAATTGTTTTAATATTAATTTAACGAGTTAAAATAGTCATTTTTCAAACGGTCTCGGATTTCGACAAAACCAGTTTCATCGGATCCGTAATGTGATATTATTGTAAGATTTCAAATTTCATGTCAATCGGATTTACCGTTTGTCCGGGGCGAGCCAAAACGCATAGAAATTCGTTTAATCGATTTAATTTAAAATTGATCGTTTATTTCCGTAACTCGCTCATACGATCGAATTAGCTTTCGAAACCTGTTCCATTGTGTCCGGAACGCGGGATAAACCCTAGAAACGTCAGTTACCGCGCGAAAGTCGGAGTTTGGAAAAGCCGGATAAATAATATTCGTCGTTTCCTATAAATAGCCCTTTATAAAAAAAAAAAAGAAAACCTAATTTGCTACAGCCGCCTCTTATATCCATCAATGGCCGATACACTCCCTCCTTCCTCTTCATTTTTCTTCACATCTGTAGATCGTTAGCGAAAATCATCAACTAGAAAGTCGAAGAGCTCGTCACGAACTACCTAACCAACGGCTGAGATCGTCATTGGCAAAGTAAATCGTCCAGAAATTGCTCGTGTAGTGGCCGCGTTCATGGGTCCAATTCTCGAGCATGACGAGGCCGAGCTCCATCATTTTTGGGCCGAGTATAGAGTCGGCTATGGCCTTCGACGTGGTGAGTTTTGATCGACCTGGAGTTGCTCGTTTGGGTCGCGACTAGGAGAGATAGGAGCGACGGGTTTGGGTTCTTTACCTGAGATGAATCGCGTACTGGAACGAAGAGGGGGGGAGGGGAAATCACGGCCGAGATTGCAGGCCAAGAATTCTACGGCTTTGATGTGAGTGTGGTTAAATTTTAAAAAAAAAATATAAAGTTATATTAATTTACATAAAAATTTGTGTAAACTTATATTTGTCATAACTTGTTCGTACGAGGTCGGATCGTGACGAAACAAGTTGCGTTGTCTTCGTTTCGTCGAGCACTACATAATGGAGCTGGATTGGAATCGTTTGGAGCTAAAGAAAATTTTGGATTAAATCGAACGTCGTTCGATTTGATTTAAAATCGTAAAATCAAGGTGAGTGTTTTATAATGCTCACATCGTACTAAATATCTTTATGATAGTTAAATTGACATTATGAAGTGATATGAATTTTATTTGTCGTTGTTTGATATAAATTTAATTTTCATATAGCTTGTTATTCGAATTAACCGTTGAAAAATTAAATTGACAGTTAAATTGAAATTAAAATTGAATTGCGAATAAATTACCCGACATTGATAACTATGAAACTGCCATGAATTGTATTGTTTATTGGATGATGTATTTTGATGGATGCTATTGGTTGATAATTGAATGTTTGGATGTTTATTTGCTTATATAGATCCTGTTATGCATACATATGATACTGTGATTTAATTTAAGTAATATATACTCATCCCTGACATCTAATTGAAATAAATAACTACTTGGCCATAGGATAGAAAATTATATACGGACACCGAATTGGCTAAATTAATAATTTTTGAAATCGTCGATTTGAAATTTATTTAAATGTTTTGATTTAAAAGTTATAAATAGAAATCGATTTATAGAAATTGAATTCATCGAAAAATTGAGTTTGGAATGTTGAAATAAAATTTGGTTAAAGGAATTTTGTTAAATAATTAAGTTGAGACTTTGAAATTTAAAATTTGGTTATGATTGAAGTTTGAAAATTTATTCGTTTAAGGGATTGAACCTTAAATCGAGCTTTGAATATTATTAAGTAAAAGCGATATAAAATGATATTTGAAATTGAGCTTGAAATTGAATCATGTTTGTAATTGGGATTTAAATTTGAATATGGAAGGATAATTTTGTTAAGTGTTAAAATTGATATTCTGAAAAATCAAGCTAAAAATCGATATATATTGAAATTGAATAAGTTGGAGGTGAATGTAAAATCGAATTAATTTGAAGTCAAAGTTGGCATTGATTTAAATTAAAAATCGAAATTGAATCGGTAAAATGGAAATTGAAATTGATTTGAATTGGGAAGTTATAATTGAAATGGATTGGTTTGAAGCTGTTATTTTGTTTTCCAAATTACTCAGGATATAAACCATTTTGGAAGACTGAAACTATTTTAATCTATTTTAAGTCTACTTAACCCAATTTATATTATTTTGAACTAATTTATCTATTTAAATCCATTTTAAGACTTTAAGTATTTTTAACTAGTTTTAATTATTTAAACTACTTTTAAACTACTTAAAACTATTTTCTAAAATTTCAAGCTGGTTAATAAGGTGAAATGTTTATGTTTAAATCTTGAATTTGAATACGAATTGGAATAAACGAAGTTGCAACCTAAATTGAGATTTGAAATGATTATGAAATCGAAATGAGATATTGATGCGAAATTTATTTTGGAACGAAATCCTACATTTTAATAGATTCGATATTATTTGAAATGGATTTGATTTTGAAGTGAATATGACATTTGATATCAATCATGAATCGATTTGAAATGTAAAAGAGCCAACGGTGTAATAATACGTAGTTATTAAAGAGACCGGGATCGGATATGGACATACTCTCTGTCGATACCGAAAACCACTTTAATAACTATTATACGCGGAGTGTTGATCCAGAATGAAGTGGATGGTTTGGTGAACGCGTTGACTGAAGAAAGAGAACGATTATTGGATGACCCCTGACATGACTAAAACAGGAGCCGCGCCGGGCCATTGAGGTTCGCCACCTCTAGCGGACACACTTCTTCGATACCATTTCTATTACATTTGTGATGCGATTTGGGTGCACCCCTTGATTTGGGAGTGTTGTTTCGCGGTGTTGGGGTAGCTGCTGGCTATGCCCAACATCAGTCCGGATCACGCAACTACTAGTATCCTAGTTGGTATCGCCTCATGTACCTTGTCATACTGATTATCCTATTCGCGACCACTACGTTTTGATTTGTACCTTGAGTATATGGATTGCCCTCTGGTGACTTCCGGTTTTGGGGAAACTACGGTCTTGTATATGCTTTTGGGAATATAAAATGTGTTAAGGGGGATTATGGTAACGCCTTAACGCTATTTTGATACTTTATATTACTGATAGACATTATCTACTTAGCGTATATTACTACATAGTAGATAGTTTAACGGATCCTTGAGAGATGGAAAATCCCGTAACATCTCTTGAGTTATTGCACGCACGTTGACACTGGATATGAGATGTCAAACCCCGTAAACATCTCTGACGCCGTTACACTCATATTTATTTACGATTGATTTAACTTTCATAAGGATATTGTAGTCCTGACTCGAGTGTTTTGTCTTTTCATTACGCTCGGGTCAGTCCTGAGTTTTCAGTTTAGGTTGAAGATCATTTCCTTGGAGGACGGAGACGAAGATTTGGTATATTATCTACTACTATTATATTCATTCCATTCCGCTGCATTGTTGTATGATATTTGTTGTGTATGTAACTCTGATAAATGTTGTATAATAATAATCAAATGTATTCATTTCAAATGTATTCATTTAATTAACAGCTTCATGAACTGTTATTTTATTATTATACTTTAGCCTTCCGCTGTGAGATTCTGTGTTGTTTCATTTCCTTTATTTCCCTTCCTTTTCTTTTCTTAATTACCCCAATAACTATCTGCCCTTTTGATGGTTTGGAATCGACATGTGTATTTGATCGTCGGTTTAAACTGTCCAAAAAGGCTGGTCGTTATAGACATCTAGACAGGGGTAAATCTTGTCCAACTTGGGCATGACCCGCTTAACCTTGCTGCACCTCCCCTGTTTTAGCCATTCCCGGTTGATGAGGCTTGAGGCTACGATTACCTTTATAGGACAAATCTATCTTAGAATGCCCATCGTCCACCTAACGATGTTCTGAAAGCATTCAATCCATACAAGTCCGCTCTGGGTCCGAACGAAACCGAAGGCACTATCTCGTTACACTCATTTTGGAATCACCCTTAGAGTTAATGACAATAGCCCTTGCACTCTAAATCTTCATCTCGAATCTGAAAGTACTATCTCCGTTAAACTCATTCTGGAATCACCCTCGGAGTTATAACGACATATAGTTCTTACACTTTGAGTCTCTACTTCACTTCACTTGGATTTACGACCTAACGTTAATTTGGATCGATGTGGTTTTCGGATATAAAACCCGATCCCGGTCTCATCGAATCCAAAGCGCCATTTTAATGTTCAAGTTGTACTTAAGGGTTTAAACGGTAGATATTAAGAATATCACTTACATAAATGAATGATTCATAACACATAGATAGATAATTAATTATTATCAAATTCATCCACACATATCACAAAGCAGGAAATATATCACATTTTAGATATATCACATTCATATCACTACATATCAACTAATGACATACAATATCATCCAATATCATTAACTCATCCAATGATATTTATCATCCAATCATTAATCATCCATAAACAAGTTTGGACCACTCTTAATTAATTTAACTAATTCTTAATTAAATTAATTCCTTACTTAATCACTTGGATTATCATTAATCCAACTTACTTATTCATTAATTAATTACAGATTAATTAAATAAACATCACCTAATTATCCACTTTAATTAATCTCCCTTGATTAATTACCTCTTAATTACTTTAAGAAATTATTCCTTAATTACAATTTTAATTAATCATCTTGATTAATTACTTCTTAATTATACCAAGTAATTATCTCTTAATTACCCTTTAATTAGTCATCTTTGATTAATTATTATTTAATTACCCTGATAATTATTTATTAATTATCCTTTTTAATTAATCACACCTGATTAATCAATTTTTAATTAATCACACTTGATTAATTACCTTTTAATTACATTTGGGAATCAAAACTTACTTATAGATTAATTATTCTTTAATTATTAATTAAAAATTAAATATTTCTAATAATTAACGATTCCTTTCATTAATTAAGTTCCTGTTAATTACCTAACAAGTTATTAATCACCTTATCAATTACTCTAATAACTTTCATTAATTAATTAGTCATTAATTAATTAATTAATTTAAACCTTTAATTAATTATATTAATTAATTCCTTTAATTAATAACACAAGTGATTAACCCTTAATCACTTCCTCCTAATTATTTTCATAAAGTAATTAACCTCTAATTGCTTTATTAAATAATTACTCTTTACTTAATTACCTCCAATAATTAATCACTTAATTACTTAATCAAGTAATTTAACCAAATTAAATCATAAGTGATTATCTTTAATCACTTACTAATTAATTATTTAGTCAATTATTTAACTAATCATTTAAGTTTAAATTAAATAATTCCTTAACTTCTTATATTAAAAACATCCATAATTAAGAAAATCATTATCTTAACCTAATTATTTATATTAACCAATAACTCTTTGATTATTAATAATAATTGAATTACCTTAATTATCTTCATACATTTGTTTATCTTTAATTAACCAAACTCTTAATTAATCAAGATAAATCTTTATTATTATTGATTACTAAATCTTAATCATTAATCTTTATTTAAAATATAATATTTTAGAAATCAATTATAATTTTAAACGATTTAAACATTCAAAATAAACTTTTATATCTTAAAACTTTCCAAAGTTATTTAATAAAATTTAATATAAACCTCATTTTTTTTAAAATCCACTTATTTTATTTTTAAATCTTTATATTTCAATATTTATAAACTTATTTAAAACTTAACTTTGAAAAAAATTAGTTTTATAGGTAAAAACTTGTTGTACTTTGTTTTAAAACTTGAATCATTTACAATTCAATTTTCTTGTTACAATTTTTTTAAAAAAAACTTTAGCTATTAAATTCTTAAAACTTGAACAACACAAATCTGCACAGCATAGCAAACTTCGAGCAAAACATCCAATACTTGAATGAAAACTCGAGTTTCCCCACTTCTTCACCTTGCTTCAAGTAAAACTCGAATTTTCCTGAACATAAACCCAAGCACATACCTTCTTCCAAACCCAAACTCTTCTGCTGAAACATTTTTGCACACGTGCATCATGCACCGTCACTCCGTCCATCATCGATCACTGCCATGTCTTCGACAAGTCACTCTCGACCATGACAACACCACGTGAAACCCAGAAACCCTGATTCGATCGAGAATCAAAAAACGATCCTAAACCCAAACTGCCTGAACCACATACAATTAGAAAATTGATCGCCGCTGACGATCTATCACTCGAGACACCACGCCATCCTCCCTGTAGCTACGTCACGACCTCCAGCACCTCCAGAATGTCATGCGATCAACTCTGGTTGCTTCTCGTCGTCGCGAATTTCCGTTGAACTTCGACGACATCCACAGGGAGTTAAACCCTACCCCATCGATTCTCGGCCATCTCAAACATCAATAAATTTCCAAAGCATTTTTCCTACGATCATCGTCATCCCTTCTACCTTCAAGCTCAACCACGACGTTGAATTCGCCGTCGATCGCCGTAAATTGGTCAATTTGTCCAAAATAGAAAACCTAAGAAATCACACCAATTACCCAACTAAAAATCATGATACAACCATTAAAATTCATGGTTTTGCATCACGAATTCAATTATGTAATTCAATCTTAAAATTGAATTGATTAAATTTTTGACCCAAACTAAGATTTTACGGTAATTTAAATTTTCTGAACAAATGTTTCATTTTAAATAACTATAATTATTTTTACGTGAGAAGTTACATGATTTCAAACAACTTTTATTTATAAATCACAAGCTAATTTGAATTCAAAATTGAGTTATTATATTTATTATGAAATTGAAACCTGTTTATAAGCACACAATGACTATTTTAACTATACAGGCATCAAATATTCATAATTCAACCATGCATCCAATTTAATTCAAGTATTTAAGATAATATCATGATATTCATTCACAATAACAAGATGAAATCCAGAATAAAAACTGCTTTTAAAATTCATGTACTCAAAGATTAAAGCGGAAGACAGAGAACAAAAGTTTGTTTTCCAGGCTCTTGAATTTTCTTTCTGCATGTTGAAATAAATCTTGCTGCTGAATTTTTCTGAATTGTTTGTTGAATTTGCTCTTTGATTGAAGAATTTGAATTGTTAATTAGTCTTCTTTCCTGATATGAAATTTCCAGCTTATCCTCTCATTCTTTGATTCCTCATTTTATTTCTTCTTCTTATTTTTAGATTTGAAGAGTAGCTTAACATGTTTTAGTTTCTTAGTTTCTTTTTTTTTTAGAAGTTGAGAAGTTAAAAGAAATAGGAAGATGAAGAAGTATGTTTATATAATGAAGATTATAATTTATTAAAATTAAAAGAAATAAGAAATAAATTATGACACTTGTTTTTAAAAGTTAACGCTTGTCACTACCATTCCTTAATTAACTTAAATGTGTATTTTTA
The DNA here is from genome assembly GCA_030765085.1 of Allium cepa. NCBI lineage: Eukaryota > Viridiplantae > Streptophyta > Magnoliopsida > Asparagales > Amaryllidaceae > Allium > Allium cepa. The sequence continues at coordinate 181,041,167 of CM060946.1, forward strand.
AGCTTTAATAAATCAACACTTGTAATACTTTATTTTTATATTAATTTAGAATAATTTTAAAAGCTATTATGTTAATCCCTAATTAATAAGCACATTTTGTAAATTTATAAATACTTTCTAAATTTTATACAAGTAAAATCTTTAAAAGAAAATAAAGTATAAACCAATTATATATTAAATAAAATCATATAAAATATTTTTAATTCATTTTAAAATGTTAACATAAACCTTTTGTATTTATTTTACAATTTAATAAGCACTTTCTTAATAAATTCTTTTTAAGGAAATAAATCTTATTTTAAATAAAACTCATTCATATATTATTTTAAATCAAAATATTTTTAAGATATAAATATTTATTTAAATTCAAATTTAAATCTAAATTTAAATTCAAAACTCAATTTGAAATCAAATTTAATATCAATTCAAATTGTACATTAACTTTAAACAAACACTAATTTAATTTGAAAATAATAACTTTTTACAAAAATCTATTTTTTTTAAATTTGTCTTAATTATATATATAAACAAACAACTTTTTAATTCAAAATAATAATTCTACTTTAAAAATTCATTTACATCTATATTTAAAATTATCATATTATTAATTATTTTGGTTATTTATATTTGAAAATAACAAATTTTATCCATTTCTAATATATATACAAATATATAAATTTCAAATGGAAAATATTTTAACATTAGTTTTGATAATCACTATATTAAATTTTGAAACACAAATCCAAACCACAATATATATATATTCATATATATTACAATTTGAATATATTGCTTTTATTACATTAAAGACTTCCTATATATAATATATACCTATATATATACATTATAAATGGAAGATATTTTGATTAGCCTTGGAAAAATAAATCTTACCAATTTTAAATTGCTAGAATAAATATTTCCAAATTAAAATATTATTAGTTTTCAAAAGAATTAAACTTGCCAATTTTATGTTGTTAGGAAACGATATTGTCAAATTAAATATTATTAGTTTTAAAAGAATAAACTTGTCAATTTATGATGTAAAATGATCAAACCAATTTAATTATTAATAAAGATTATTAAATTGATATTGCTCAAAATTTCGGGTCGTCACATTCCTCCCCCCTTAAAAGAATTTCGTCCTCGAAATCTAAAAGCAAATATAATTTAATAATCCAGCAAAAGTTTTAACTTCAAACAGAAATCATACAAATCAATCATACACTATCAATCTTAGCAATCAATTCAAACAAATAATTTTAACTATTCAAACAAAATTCTGGATAGAATTTTCTGATATTATCTAGAGTTTCCAGGTACTTATTCTGGAATACTCGCTCTACAGAACCTTAAGTAACTACACTACTATAACCCAGAACTTCCTCTCATCTAGATCTACAAATTCGAACAAGGTATCAGACTAAACTCAAGACCATCTCAACTACCAGATCCTTCTGAACTGCTTATTCTGTCACTTGTAATGAATCATACACGTATTCCTCAGAGATACGTGAAATACAATGAATTCCAGCTATCCGAACTGGCAATTCAATCCTGTAGATCAAAATCTAATCTCCATAGAACACAGGAAAACCTCAAAATACTTCCGGAGCTAGCTCTCCAGATTTACCAAATCTTATATCTCCTTGATCGGATAAATCTAAAACAATATCCAAATTCCAACTTCACATTCCAAATCTCCTCAATTCTTAACTGCATAACTCTTCTGATGCTCCTGAGTCGCCACTATCTTTCCTGATTAACTTAACCCTTGCCGGTTCCTTTATGAACAAACTGGACCAAAGTCAAACCAATTTCCAGATCCTACTCAACAAAATGATTCTCTCAAAAAAAAATTGTCCAAATCCAGAACACCATTCTATTCCACAAACATTAGTGGAATTCAGACCAACTTCTCTTATTTGGAATAGCCAAACAGTTGCACTTAACAACCTTGCCTTCAAATCCTGAAATTTCTTCATTGCTGAATTTCCTGTAGAAATCCCTTACTGCAACACCCCGTTGCTCCCATTCTAGAATAACTGCTATCTCGCTTCCACTACACAACTCTGATCTGGAGTAGGTGAGAATGCCATCGGAGAACTTGTGTACAAACTTGATCCAAACACAGTTTATTTGACCAAAAATCCTAGTGATCCATTCCATTTGGTCAAAACATCCAATAAAATCTTAACTAGAAACTAGATGTGATCAATCCCTTCTCAAGAATCCTGAGCTACTTCACCAACCTCTTCTTACTCTAAGAGCCATCCCTCTACATGGTTGAACCATCAATATTGCTCCTGGAATCCAAGTCGATAAAAAATTCAATCTCCGATGCGGGTAGACCTCTGATTTCCTCAAAAACCTCTGGATAATCTATGTCTACTTTAATATGTTTTACCTCCACTTGAGATGCCTCAATTCCCAAACCAAAGAATACTCCATGAATTCCCAAACTAATCGCAAGTTACTTTTGCGATCCTACCCAGTTCAGATTCCAAAGAACTATCTTCACCAACTAGAACAGCTTTCCTAATCGAGGTCGATCTTTCCAGAATGGTTTATTTATCAAAAAAACCGACAGATCACCTCCAACTAATACATCCTGCTTCATTGAGCCTCCAGAAGAAATGGATAAGCCTTCACTATCTGCCTGGTCTGCCAATAGTAGAATCCCAAAGTTTTCTGAACCATCGAGGAAACGGGTCCACGCTACTGCTTCCAAACTTCACTTACTGATACTGCTAAGCCAAAAGATCTTCCTTAACCAAAAGCTTCTTGAAACTCAAAACTATCACCCAATTCCACTAAAAGATCCTTGAGACGAGTAAACATCTTCTCAAGAAACTCGGCTCCAAACCAAACACCAACCACTTGTTCTACTTAAGGGAAACAATGAGACCATGTCCGAAATGAGGTAACTCATCGACCTTAGTCTCATACTTCAATATAGATAAGACTCCCTTACTTGAGATCCAGAAGATCCCTAAATATCCGAATCTTCCTTGCAGTAGGCATCATTGTTCCTCCGATACCATCTAAATCTGGCTCCAAAAGAACATCTTCAGAACCATCTATGGATACTGCATCTCACCACACAGCTATTCCTTCCTGAAGTCACCAAGATACCATTACCTACTTCTACTCAGCTAACAGATTCAACTCTTGGAAATCCCGCTCACTCGAGAGCAAATCAACCTCACACTTCAAGAATATACTCAAAAGACTTTCTCTGGAATCAATGAAATACTTTCACCAATCTACAAAGCTTATTTGAGACGGTAGTAGATCTACAATCTCGGCAGATATAACTCCAACCACAACATATGAGCCTCTTCCATTAATGGTAGTCGTGTTACTCACACTCCTACCTTATCTACCTTTATAACCTATGTTGGAAAATCCGAACAGATAACCCAACAGATTAGGTAGATATATATATATATATATATATATATATATATATATATATATATATGTATATGTATATATATGTATATGTATATATATATATTACAAGTACGCTCTCTCAAGAAAGAAGTCACTCCAAAGCCTAGGTATTCACTCAACCTAGCGCTCTGATACCAACTGTAGCAAACCACCTTTCTATCACCAGAAAGGCGCATCGTTACTTAAGAAAGAAATGGATAGAAGAAGAAAAGAAAGAGAAGAAAGAACAACAACACATCAGAATCTCACAACGGAATGCATGAATTATAATATATAACATATATATAGTATCATATACATCAGAGTTCACAACTATACATCTCAATTTAGACAGTTATAACATTTCTATCTAATGTACAATATAAGAACATCCATATTTAACATCACAGCGGAAACTCAATCGATATATCTACACATTGAAGCCTCCTCCTCCAAAGCTCCTCCAGAATTTCATTAAGGATAACCTGAATCTCTCGACTACTCATACATAATATGAGTGCCCAAGAGTTAAAAAAAACAGAAAATAAACACTTGGGTTAGACAGGGGTCTGCTGTGAGTAAACGGTTTATAATTGCTTTACTTTAGAAAATCCTTTAAAAAAAAGGTATCACGAAAGACTTCCCACACATAAACATGGAAAAGTTTTTACCTTACACTAACCAAAACATTTGATAGGAAATCCAGTGATATTATAATAGTGTCTAGGGTTTTCAAGTAAATAAGAAATAGCCGAAATTGTTACATGATTAAATTCCACCTACTAGCCACAAAAGTGGGTAATACAATCAAAACCGTAGGGTCTCGTAGGAAGAATGGGTTTGCATCAATGGCAGGGCTACTGGGGTACCGCCCATCATAGTACGTGGCCTAGATCACCGTACTAAGGAGCCACCCTAACTCCCCTGCAACACAAGGTCGGGACCATTCCTTACTGAATAGTCCCGAACAAGACAACCCCGCAGTTGGCTGCAGATCCAACTTCCCACACAGCCGAATAAAAAGGGACATCTAGATAGGGGTAAATTTCGTCCTACTTGGGCATGACCCACTTAACCTTGCTGCACCTCCCCTGTTTTAGCCACTCCCCGTTGATGAGGCTTGAGGCTGCTATTACCTTTATAGGACACATCTATCTTAGAATGCTCATCGTCCACCTGATGATGTTCTGAAAGCATTCAATCCATACAAGTCCGTTTCGGGTTCGAACGGAACCGAAGGCACTATCTCGTTACACTCATTTTGGAATCACCCTCAGAGTTAATGACAACAGCCCTTGCACTCTGAATCTTCATCTTGAATTTGAAAGTACTATCTTCGTTAAACTCATTCTGGAATCACCCTCGGAGTTATAACGATATATAGTTCTTACACTTCGAGTCTCCATTTCACTTCACTTGGATTTACGACCTAACGTTAATTTGGATCGATGTGGTTTTTGGATATAAAACCCGATCCCGATCTCATCGAATCCAAAATGCCATTTTAATGTCCAAGTTGTACTTAAGGGTTTAAACAGTAGATATTAAGAATATCACTTACATAAATGAATGATTCATAACTCACAGATTGATAATTCACTATTGTCAAATTCATCCACACATATCACAAAGCAGCATATATATCACATCTCAGATATATCACATTCATTTAACTACATATCAACTAATGACATACAATATCATCCAATATCATTAACTCGAATGATATTTATCATCCAATCATTAATCATCCATAAACAAGTTTGGACCACTCTTAATTAATTTAACTAATTCTTAATTAAATTAATTCCTTACTTAATCACTTAGATTATCATTAATCCAACTTACTTATTCATTAATTAATTACAGATTAATTAAATAAACATCACCTAATTATCCACTTTAATTAATCTCCCTTGATTAATTACCTCTTAATTACTTTAAGCAATTATTCCTTAGTTACAATTTTAATTAATCATCTTGATTAATTACTTCTTAATTATACCAAGTAATTATCTCTTAATTACCCTTTAATTAACCATCCTTGATTAATTATTATTTGATTATCCTGATAATTATTTCTTAATTATCCTTTTTAATTAATCACACCTGATTAATCACTTTTTAATTAATCACACTTGATTAATTAACTTTTAATTACATTTGAGAATCAAAACTTAATTACAGATTAATTATTCTTTAATTATTAATTAACAATTAAATATTTCTAATAATTAACGATTCCTTTCATTAATTAAGTTGTAACAAGTAATTAATCACCTTATTAATTACTCTTAAACCTTTCATTAATTAATTAGTCTTTAATTAATTAATTAATTTAAACCTTTAATTAATTATATTAATTAATTCCTTTAATTAATAACATAAGTGATTAACCCTTAATCACTTCCTCCTAATTATTTTCATAAAGTAATTAACCTCTAATTACTTTGTCAAATAATTACTCTTTACTTAGTTACTTCCAGTAATTAATCACTTAATTACTTCACCAAGTAATTTAACCAAATTAAATCATAAGTGGTTATCTTTAATCACTTACTAATTAATTATTTAGTCAATTATTTAACTAATCATTTAAGTTTAAATTAAATAATTCCTTAACTTCTTATATTAAAAAGATCCTTAATTAAGAAAATCATTATCTTAATTTAATTATTTATATTAACCAATAACTCCTTGATTATTAATAATAATTGAATTACCTTAATTATCTTCATACATTTGTTTATCTTTAATTAACCTAACTCTTAATTACTCACGATAAATCTTTATTATAATTGATTACTAAATCTTAATCATTAATCTTTATTTAAAATATAATATTTTAGAAATCAATTATAATTTTAAACAATTTAAACATTCAAAATAAACTTTTAAATCTTTAAAACTTTCCAAAGTTATTTAATAAAATTTAATACAAACCTCATTTTTTTTAAATCCACTTATTTTATTTTTAAAATTTAATATTTCAACATATATAAACTTATTTAAAACTTAACTTTGAAACAAATTAGTTTTATAGGTAAAATCTTATTGTACTTTGTTTTAAAACTTTAATCGTTTACAAATCAATTTTCTTGTTACAATTTTTTTTAAAACGTTAGCTATTAAATTCTTAAAACATGAACAACACAAATCTGTACAACACAGCAAACTTCGAGCAAAACATCCAATACTCGAATGAAAACTCGAGTTTCCCCACACCTTCACCTTGCTTCGAGTAAAACTCGAATTTTCCTGAACATAAACCCGAGCACATACCTTCTTACAAACCCAAACTCTTCTTCTGATACATTTTTGCATGCGTGCATCATGCACCGTCACTCTGTCCATCATCGATGACCGCCATGGCTTTGACAAGTCATGTAACAACCCTGTATTTTGTGATTATTTTTAATTGTATATTTTAATTATTTTAATTGAATTTTGATTTAAAAACTTATTTTATTTATTTTGAATGATTAATTTTGTTATTTTAAATATAAACTTTAGTTTTGATATGAATTATCATTCCAAAGCATGACTAAAAAGAATATTTTTCAAAAAGTGAATTTTTGGTCAAAATAGTCAAACTTTGACTTTTAATTTAAAATTTTAAAAGTTTGAAAATTTTGAATTTTATCTTTTATTATGAAAGTACATAAAATTTTAAGAACACTACTTTTTGTTTCGTTGGAAACGGATTTAAATTGTGAAAGTTATGTATATTTCAATATTGAGCGCAATTTGTTCATTCAGCAAATTTTGGTTATTTTAAATTATAAAAATTATTTTTTCCTTGTCATATTTTATTTTAATATGTGTTAATATTTTATTGTATGTATATCTTTGTCTTATAATATTTTTAAAATGAAGTAAATAATTTTCCAAAGTCATTGGTAAATTTCTTGTAATTTTTATGTCATGTTTGCTATTTTTAAACAATTTCTTTTTTCCTTTTTCTATTTTTCTCCAATTTAATTATTTATTTTATTTTTAAAATGATAAATAAATTATCTTATTTCAAATTTTCACTTCATAATATTTTTAAAATGAAGTGGACATTTTTTCAAGACTGGTAGTGATTTATATGTAATTTTTGGACCTTGTTTTGAATTTTTAAGCAATTCCTTTTATTCTTTTTCTATTTTCTTTAAATTTTATTATTTATTTTCATATTATTTCACTTGGTTTCGGTTTTTATAAGTATTTTCTGATTTACTTTTGATTTTATTTGATCTTTAGAAAACGGAAATGCGTTTCATTTCTAGACGTTTCATTTCTAGTCGTTTCTTTTACCGTTCCCTCATTTACTCTTTGTCCGTTATTTATTTATTTATTATCCATGAGTTACTTAACTCATTTTCACGTGTATAACATCTCATTTCATCATATTTTCGGCCATTCATCTTGGAAACACATATGGTAATGTCTTCTTCCTCTTTTTCTGCTTTCTCTCTTCATTTTATTGATTTTTCCATTGAATTTTTGCCTTGTTCTCTCCACTCTTTTGCTCGGCCTCCACTCCATAGCCATAGCCACGACCTCCTACACCTCTTCCATATCATCATCACCACCTACTCCTCAGATTTGAACCATGGTCGAACCCACCATGATGCTAAAATCCAAAAAAAAATACAGCCTATGCCTTGAAAACATGGTAGTTGAGCCTTGTTGCTTCACCACCTCTTTTTCCAACACCACCACCACCTCTAGCCACCACCTCCACCTTCCTCCTCCCCTTCCATGGCTTCAAATCCCTCTCTCCTCCTCTGACCAGATCAGGCCATGGCCTTTAAATGAAGACAAACACCTCTAAAGTTGCACAAAACTCCTTAAAAGCATGTCTAGCCACCTAGTCTTCATCACCATCACCTTAGATGACCTTGGCCACCTCCTATTGCTCCACCACCACCTTGACACACCCCTAACCATCACCTTCATCCTCTGTCCAGATCTGAAACATGCCATAGCCGAGCCATAGATCCATGTAGCCTAGCCCAAAATGAACCAAAAACCCACTATTTGCATAAGCATTTTCATATTCATGCATAGTAACTCCTCCACCACTTCAATACCTTGTAGCCATGCCTTATAGGACCCAAACCTGAACCAAAGTATGTCCAAACCTGACCCAAAACATTCCCTAAGCCGTGCAGGTAAGTGTAGAAGGCAAGGCAAAAGACTGTGTATTCGTATCTCTTTTTATTTCAAAGTAATTCCTATTCAATGTTGTATTGAATTGTAATTTTATTTTGTTTTGTTTTGGGTTGTAACACAAGTTAAAAGCTTGGATCTCTTCCCACTTGAGCCTCTTGTTGTGTCATCGTACCTTCTGGAATCCGTTGTGTCATTTGTATTGCAATCTCCAGCACAAAAAGGTGAGTAAAGCTCACACGACATTTATACTTATGCAGTTGTGAAACAACAACAACTGAATGTGTAGAATTAAATATGATGTTATAACTACGATGTGATTATTTACATATGATGTTAAACCTGTTAAATTTCATGTCATATCATCTGTTATTATATATATGTTGTTACTGTTCATTTTTATATATGTTTATCACACTGCAAGTTCCCTATAGATTAGAAATCACTATGGGTTGAAATGATACATACCCGAACGGACTTTAGAATAGGGAAAAATCGTTATGGGCTGAAATGGTAGGCCTGAACGATTTTCAACTTATTTCATTTACTTGGGACTGCGGGTTTGAAATGATAAAACCCAGATTTTTCTTTGTAAATTTCGGGTTGAAATGATACATTACCCGTATCACTTTACCTAGCGTAGAAAATTATATACAGGCCCGTAGTTAAAATATGTTTTTCTAAAAATTTTAAATTATTTTAGAAATTTAATTATTATAATATTTTGATTTAAAATTAAATAAAAAAATAATTTCTGTAAAGTATTATTGATTTTCTGGAAATCTATAAGTTAAATAAATTATGGAAAAGTTAGAAAATCTAAATGTAAGTTATTTTGGAAATTTTGATTTAATTTTTAACGGAATTTAAATTAACTTTGAAAATATGATAGCTTTATGATATTTTGAATTTTATATTAATTTAAAATGATTTTATAACATATTAATGATTTTTGAATAAAGTTAAAATGTTAATGAGTGAATATTGAGTTGAATTTGGAAATATAACTTAAATTGGACTTTATGAATTTGGTTTAAAAGTGAAATTTTAAGTTAAGTTAAATAAAATGGAATTAAGTTATATTTGAAATTTTAAACTTAAGTGTTAAGTTTAAATTTAATGTAATGAATTTAAATTTGAATGTTGAAATTTAATAAGTGAATTATTAATGAATACTGATTTTTGGAAGGAAACTTAACTTTATAAAATCATGAATTTAAGGAAAATTAAATGATGCTTATAAATGTGAAAATGTATGATGTTATAAGTTAAAAATGATTTGAATAAAAATATAAGTGTTTGTGAAAATTCTATTGAATATTTGAAGTTAATTAACGGCATTTTTAATGCTGTCTTTTGTTAAATTTAATTGTTTTTTTAATGTAACTTTCTGTAGCATTTTCTAAATGCTGCGAAACTTGAATTTTCATTGTTTTAATAAATTTAAGTGCATAAATGAACATTGAAATGTTTAAACTTTTAGCATTTAATAATTTAATTATTAAATGTAAGAACTTCATTTTTATGATTTAATAATGAAGTAATTTTTTTGAAATATAACTATTTGATATATTAAAATGATTGAAATGTGGTTTCAAAAGATATGATATTTTGATATATTAAAATGATTGAAATGTGGTTTCGAAAGATACGATATTTTGATGTATTAAAATTATTTGAAACGAAGTTTCGAAAGATACGATATTTTGATATATTAAAATGATTGAAATGTGGTTTTGAAAGATATGATATTTTGATGTATTAAAATGATTTGAAACGAAGTTTTGAAAGATATGATATTTTGATATTAAATGATTTGAAAAATGGAGTTTTGGAAGATATGATATTTTGATATTAAAATGATTTGAAAAGAAGTTCTCAAAGATATGATTTTTGGGAAATGAAGCTTTGAAAGGTTACGATATTTTGATATATTAAAATGATTTGAAAGGAAGTTTTGAAAGGATATAATAATTTAATATATTGAAATGGTTAGAAATGACTTGATATTTATTTTGATACATATTTGAATTGAAAGATATGGTATGATGATATATTGAAATGGTTTGGAAATGATTTAATCTTTATTTTGATAAAGATTTGGGTCGAAATGATATTTTATTTTGAAGTATATAATATTGTTTTAAAGTTATAAGTACGGGTTATAATAACGATTGGTTGTTAAAGAGACCGGGATCGGATATTGTCTTATAGCCGGCCAATACCCAAAAACACTTTAACAACTGTGTACGCGGTGGAGATTCTAGAATGAAGTAGGATGGTGGCGACATTCTCGAGGTATATTACGTGGACCCAACTCCCGTGAGTTGGCACATATGACTAAAACAGGAGCTATACCGGGCTACACAAAGGGTCACACCCTTTCATCGAGCATGCTCCACTCGGAAACCATTCTATTAGTTTTGTGATTCGATACGTGGCGCCACTTTGATTCGGGGGTATTGTTCGAGGTGGGCGGAAGCTGCTGGCTTGCCGTCACCACCGGTTCGGGAGTGCAAACGGTGTATCCACCCTAGCATTGCCTCGCGTGCCGTGTCATATCCTTATATCGAGCCCACTACGATTTTGGTTTTAAAGATCCGACCGCGTTAAGGTTCACCATCCCCTTAACGCTATTTTCTATATGATTATACTTTACTGATTAGACACTACTGTATATAGCGTATATTACTACATAGTAAATAGTTTAACGAATCCTTAGAGGATGGGCGGTCCCAAGCATCTTATAAGTCCCAAGCATCTTCTAAGTTACTTGTACCTTTGCTACAGTTCACTTGAGTTGTTTTACATTTTATAAGTATGTATGTCCTGACTCGAGTGTTTGAAATTTAATTAACCCTCGGGTCAGCCTGAGTTATTCACAGATTTGGATTTCCACTTTCTGGAGATTGGAATCTTTGGAGATTATCTGCTTGTCTAGTTTTATCTTTTCAGTCTGTTAGCCCTTTTCAGCTCTTGTATTAGTAGATTTCTATGTAGTGAGACTTCTTTTGTACTTTATTTCTTCTGTTGTATTTATGTAACTTTGATATTTTTATATAGTAGCTTCATGAACTACTATTTCTTTTACTTCCGCTGCATTATTATTACTCTGTGTCTGTGATCTGTGATTTTTATTTACTGTATATTCTGAGATTTGCCAAATTTTTATTTACAACACGGTATTTTGAGCAATTCAATTCTGGCATGAGTGTCTACCTATACACTTATAATGGATGCGAATGGTTGAAAGTATCGGGTCGTTACAGGTGGTATCAGAGCTTTGGTAGCTCTAGGCAAAACTCAACATATGGAGTGAATGTATTTACAGAATCACTTTCATTCGAGTTTGAATCTCTTCCTTTTGACTCGGTTTCCTTTGAATTTTGGAACGTTCCATGCGGTTCCAAAATCCATTCATGTCCCTTACTATTCATTTTCTTTTGATTTTGGAGCATCCCATAAATCCACTTCAAAAGGAACTTTATAATGAGTCGGTGGTCTCGCCAATCTCAAATTGATTTGTAAAGGGGTGAAACTCCTTTACAATTAGCATCAATTCACCAGAGATTTTATCCTTGGTTTAGATGCTAATATCTTTATTATTTCAAGCTCTATCTCTTGAGATCGAATGTTGATTTACCCCAGTAATCCACATTGATCTTATTCTTTAAGTCACGGTTGACCCGGTTAAGGTTGCTCGTGATTTATTTAAGCTTATCCACCTCCTTATTTTGTTATTTAATCATCTTGTCTTTTGTTTCCAATCTATCTTCAAATATTTTGAATTGTACTTGTAAATCTATGTTTTGTTTTATGTATTGTGTTGTTTGAGTTGTTGATGTTGAATTGGATTTCCGAGCGATTCGTCTGATCAACGCTATCGATAGGATTTCTACAACACATTGACAGAACAAACTGACACAATATTATTTTAAAATTTGGTTAGTGAAATAAAATTTTGGTATATAAGTAAATTTGTGGAACTTAATAAATTGATCTAAAATTGATTATTTGAAATGATAATACTTAATTTATCATTTATTGTTCTATAAATGAATTTATAGATAGTTGTTTATAAATTTATTTGGGAACCAAAATGAATTTAGAACAAGAAATTTGAGAATTTAATTTCTGATGGTTTCAAACCTTGTGTTTAAAGTTTTAAAAGGTTATATTATTTAAAGTATTTTTGAATAGAAATTTGTTTTCAAAGAATTTTAAAAGTTTAAAAAAAATTATTGCTCTTCTCTTTGTCGCTGGAAAATAACTTCGATGATGACCGCGGCATCATCGACATTCATTTTCGAGTTTCGAAGTGAAGAGATCGTCCTGTAGTCTTGCTACAACCTTGTTTTGGGAAATCAAATTGATTTGAATTTCTAAAATATGACTTGATATATAATATATATAGACATATGATTTAAATTTGATTTGATAAGTTATGCACGTACATTTATTTATCTCTAAATGTTTTGAAGAAATCAGAAGTTTAATTCTTAAATTCAATTATAAAAAGAAAATCTAATTTTGGATGAATATTCAAGGATGAAATGATTTAATTGGAAAGTTTTATTTGTATAATACAATTACATTCAAATATAACTTACCTTAATTTTAGAAGTTAACAATGTAATTGGATAGTATACAATATAAAAAGATTTTTTTTAAATAAAATTTGAGTAGTTATAATAAATGTTATACACTTAAATTTTAATTATCATATGATTAACAGAGGTAAATACAATAAAGGGTAATTGAATAACTTACAATAAAAAATGTTAAAAGAACTAAGAATAAAAGAAAGCAGTTATAATAAGTAAGTATATTTAACATAAGTGATAAATATATTGAGCGGAATAAATTTAATTTTAATTAGGAATAAAGAAAAATAAAATTTATTAAGTACATTGTGAGTGTAATAAATGATCATTTTTCAAACCCAAGGTTTTAAAAATTGTTAATTTAAGATGATTGGATAATAAGATAATGAAATTTGGGATAGTTAAGATTTATTTAACTTGTGTAAAAATTTATTTTCTGTTTAAGTTGAAATTTGGGAGTGCAAACGGTATGTCCACCCCGGCATTGCCTCGCGTGCCTTGTCATATCCTTATATCGAGCCCACTACGATTTTGGTTTTAAAGATCCGACCGCGTTAAGGTTCACCATCCCCTTAACGCTATTTTCTATATAATTATACTTTACTGATTAGACACTACTGTATATAGCGTATATTACTACATAGTAAATAGTTTAACGGATCCTTAGAGGATGGGCGGTCCCAAGCATCTTCTAAGTTACTTGTACCTTACAGTTCACTTGAGTTGGTTTACATTGTATAAGTATGTATGTCCTGACTCGAGTGTGTGTATTTTTATTTACGCTCGGGTCAGCCTGAGTTATTCACAGATTTGGATTTCCACTTTCTGGAGATTGGAATCGCTGGGGATTACCTGCTTGTCTAGTTTTATCTTTTCAGTCTGTTGGCCCTTTTCAGCTCTTGTATTAGTAGATTTCTATGTAGTGAGACTTCTTTTGTACTTTATTTCTTCTGTTGTATTTATGTGACTTTGATATTTTTATATAGTAGCTTCATGAACTACTATTTCTTTTACATCCGCTGCATTATTATTACTCTGTGTCTGTGATCTGTGATTTTTATTTACTGTATATTCTGAGATTTGCCAAATTTTTATTTACAACATGGTATTTTGAGCAATTCAATTCCGGCATGAATGTCTACCTATACACTTATAATGGATGCGAATGGTTGAAAATATCGGGTCGTTACAAGTCACTCTCGACCATGACAACACTACGCGAAACCCAGAAACCCTGATTCGATCGAGAACCAAAAACCGATCCTAACCCAAACTGCCTGAACCACATACAATTAGAAAATTAATCACCGCCGACGATCCATCACTCGAGACTCCACACCATCCTCCCCATAGCAACGTAACGACCTCCAGCACCTCCAGAATGTCAGGCGATCAACTCTGGTTGCTTCTCGTCGCCGCGAATTCCCATTGAACTTCGACGACATCCACAGGGGGTTAAACCCTACCCCATCGATTCTCGGCCATCTCAAACATCAATAAATTTCCGAAGCATTTTTTCTACGATCATCGTCACCCCTTCTACCTTCAAGCTCAACCACGACGTTGAACTCGCCGTCGATCGCCGTAAATTGGTCAATTTGTCCAAAATAGACAACCCAAGAAATCATACCAATTACCCAACTAAAAATCATGATACAACCATTAAAATTCATGGTTTTGCACCACGAATTCAATTATGTAATTCAATCTTAAAATTGAATTGATTAACTTTTTGACCCAAACTAAGATTTTACTGTAATTTAAAATTTCTGAACAAATGTTTCATTTTAAATAACTATAATTATTTTTAGGTGAGAAGTTACGTGATTTTAAACAACTTTTATTTATAAATAAAAAGCTAATTTGAATTCAAAATTGAGTTACTATATTTATTATGAAATTGAAACCTGTTTATAAGCACACAGTGACTATTTTAACTATACAGGCGTCAAATATTCATAATTCAACCATGCATCCAATTTAATTCAAGTATTTAAGATAATATCATGATATTCATTCACAAGAAAAAGATGAAATCCAGGATTAAAACTGCTTTTAAAATTCATCTACTCACAGATTAAAGCAGAAGACAGAGAACATAAGTTTGTTTTCCAGGCTCTTCAATTTTCTTTCTGCATGTTGAAATAAATCTTGCTGCTGAATTTTTCTGAATTGTTTGTTGAATTAGCTCTTTGATTGAAGAATTTGAATTGTTGATTAATCTTCTTGCCTGATTTGAAATTTCCATCTTATCCTCTCAATCTTTGATTTCTGATTTTATTTCTTCTTCTTATTTTCAGATTTGAAGAGTAGCTTAACATGGTTTAGTTTCTTAGTTTTTTTTAGAAGTTGAGAAGTTAAAAGAAATAGGAAGATGAAGAAGTATGTTTATATAATGAAGATTAGAATTTATTAAAATTAAAAGGAATAAGAAATAAATTATGACACTTGTTTTTAAAAGTTAACACTTGTCACTACTATTCCTTAATTAACTTACATGTGTATTTTTAAGCTTTAATAAATCAAAACCTGTAATACTTTATTTTTATATTAATTTAGGATAATTTTAAAAGCTATTATGTTAATCCCTAATTAATAAACACATTTTGTAAATTTATAAATACTTTCTAAATTTTATACAAGTAAAATCTTTAAAAGAAAATAAAGTATAAACCAATTATATATTAAATAAAATCATATAAAATATTTTTTAATTCATTTTAAAATGTTAACATAAACCTTTTGTATTTATTTTACAATTTAATAAGCACTTTCTTAATAAATTCTTTTTAAGGAAATAAATGTTATTTTAAATAAAACTCATTCATACGTTATTTTAAATCAAAATATTTTTAAGATATAAATATTTATTTAAATTCAAATTTAAATCTAAATTTAAATTCAAAATTCAATTTGAAATCAAATTTAATATCAATTCAAATTTTACATTAACTTTAAACAAACACTAATTTAATTTGAAAATAATAACTTTATACAAAAATCTATTTTTTTTTATTTGTCTCAATTATATATATAAACAAACACCTTTTTAATTCAAAATAATAATTCTACTTTAAAAATTCATTTACATCTATGTTTAAAATTATCATATTATTAATTATTTTGGTTATTTATATTTGAAAATAACAAATTTTATCCATTTCTAATATATATATACAAATATAAACATTTCAAATGGAAAATATTTTAACATTATTTTTGATAATCACTATATTAAATTTTGAAATACAAATCCAAACCTCAATATATATATTCATATATATTACAATTTTAATATATAGCTTTTATTACATTAAAGACTTCCTATATATAATATATACCTATATATATACATTATAAATAAAAGATATTTTGATTAGCCTTTGAAAAATAAATCTTACCAATTTTAAATTGCTAGAATAAATATTTCCAAATTAAAATATTATTAGTTTTCAAAAGAATTAAACTTGCCAATTTTATGTTGTTAGGAAAAGATATTGTCAAATTAAATATTATTAGCTTTTAAAAGAATAAACTTGTCAATTTATGATGTAAAATAATCAAATCAATTTAATTATTAACAAAGATTATTAAATTGATATTGCTCAAATTTTGGATCGTCGCATATTTGGAGTCATAGTATTTTATACGTTAAAAATATGAACGCATAATACACTTATATGCAATAATAATTTTTCTACATTCGTATATTTCATGCATTAACTATTGTGCCTTACTATTGAAAGCCAGAAATCTCTTCTGGTTTCCATAGCTATTGTCCACTATACTAAATCAGCTTACTTGCTTACTACTATTATACACTCTTTTGTTTTAGCAAATAAGAAGTTAAATGTTCAATTTTACTGTTTGATTGAATGTAGTAGAGCAACAGCCTTGCATAGTCGTACGCAATGAAATACCATTATAAAAAAAGGTCTACGTTGCTTTAGGCTGAATAAAAAAAATAGAATTCAGTGATACATAGCATATAACAGAATGATATATATATTAAAAGTCTAATGGTAGTTAGAATTTAGAAGTACTTTTCTGAGTTTCAATTTTAGCTCTCTAAAAATATGATTAAATTGCTGTTATTCGGTCATTTTATTTTAGATCATCTAAAACATCTTTGTTTGTAATAATAAAAATATTGGTTCTATGTTTGTACGATGAAGGTGGATTATTAGTTCAACGTTATAATAAGAATTATGAAAAAAAAAATAAAAAAAAAGGCATTACAAAAGTTAGAATTTTACCGTAACTCCTAATAGCAGAGACGTAGTAGAATTCGTAATTTGATAGTTAAAATAGTTTGTTATTCCTCTTAGATTTACTTTTTAAAGTAGTCAATAGTTAATAGATTTACTACGGAATAAGTCAGATCATTCATCCTTTTGACAACAATTTACATCCAACGTCTGAAATACATCTTTTGACAAATCTATGCCCTCCCATGGATAACAAATTCTCTTTTGAGTCTTTGATTATTTGGCCATCATTAATGAGCCCCGTTCTTCTGCTCTGCAGATTGAACTGATGAACACCTAGCAGTCAGAAATGTGTAAAATTCGGTATGAAATTCGGTATTTCAAATTTTCTCTCTCATGCTTAATAATATTATTAAGCAACGCTTATCCAGAACAAATCATCTTCACTCTCCCCACGAACCCTACAGTTGAAATATTAATATCTTTGAGTTTTTCCCATTCATGTCATCTATACAACTGATAATATATGATTGTGAAGATTAAGAGCTCGTATGTCTTCCCGCCTTTCGTATTCTTTCATATAGTTACAATGAAATACAATGATATTCGAAGCTGATATGATGTTACTGGTACTCATTACCTATGCATATGATGTTAGGAGTAAAAATGCAATCAGATGAATCGCCTAAAAAGTGTTTGACTAAACCTTCAGCTGGAGTATATAACGATGGATGCGATAATGTTAACTTTGAACCCATCATGCATGTTGATTCCGAGCTATTAAATCTTAAAACAAGGACAAGGTTTTATTTTTATCATTTTACAAAATAATAAAGCAAATATGCTACAACATCATTAAAATTATTTTTTTCCCTTAATTTTTCTTCTTCTTTGTATTACAGGTATGTAGTTAAAGGCCTTCTAGGCAACGGGGTATATGGTCAAGTTGCAAAGTGTCTGGTGTCAGAAAAGGTATAATTTGTTGCTCTAAAAATTATAAAGAATCATGAAGCAGCTTATACGCAGCAGGCACATGTTGAAGTGGGAATTCTAAACCATGTAAATGAGATAACTTGTACTTGTTTGTTTACTTTTCCCATTTTATATTACTATAATTTAATGGGTTTATTGTATGTAGCTGAATACAGAATTAAGTTGGGACGAGAAGCGTCACATTGTTAGAATGAACATATAATTTTTCTGCTCCTTCAACCTATCACAATCTGCTCTCGTTTAAATATTCATATATTATTCAAGAAAATGGCTTCCATGTCCATCAAAAACAATCCTATCTTTGAAAGTACTCCTGATCAGATTGATGGAGACTCCCCTCTCCATCTCAGTCCTCCTCTAATCTCCTCTCTATCCACTAATCCCAAAAATAAACCTCCTGATCAAGATGAGGAGGGATGCCAAATTGTCAAGAATCGTCACAGAAACAGAAATGTGAAATCCCATACTCCTCTTAATAGATCGACAATGGAACGAAGGGATAGATCCGTTCACACAGGGCAGAAATCTATCCCTAATCCTCTCAATAGGCAAGCAAGTGCTAATCAACCGCCAAAGCTACCAAGATCTCAACCAACTGTCGCGTCAAACCTCTCCAAATCAGCCTCTTCTTGGGCAGATTTAGTCAAAAATGGTGGCCTTGGCAATAACTTAGATCTTAACTATTCGGCTCCTATCAAGTTGGGTGACAAGAAAATAGTGATCCTTAAGGAAGAAATTAGTAGAAGGACTGAGAGTAAATGGAGTAACTCTATCATAGCTTATGTGTATGGAGCTCGCCCATACTATCATCATTTCAGGAATTATGTTTCAAAAACTTGGAACCCTGTTGGCAACTTTGAAATCTTTATAAGAAACAATGGTTTCTTTATTATCAAATTTTTAGAAGAGCAAGATTGTATCAAAGTAACTCAAAACGGTCCCTTCTTCATTAATGGCAAATTAATAATCTTGAAAAGATGGGACAAAAATCTGGTTCTTGACCGAGATCCCTCTCCACCTATCCAATCTGGATTAGGTTACCGGAATTAAACCTCAGATTATGGGATAAAGAGGCGTTTGCCGCCATAGCCAGTGTAGTGGGTAAACCACTAAAGTTAGACGAGCCTACAGCCAAGGAAACTCGCCTAAGCTATGCCAGAATTTTAGTTGAAATTAAAGCTACGGATGAGTTACCAGATCTTGCCATTATCTCCATGCACGATGGAGAGAATATCAAACAAAAAATCGAATATGAGTTTATCCCTCCTAGATGTCAAAAATGTGCTTGCTTTGGTCACCTTTCTAATTATTGCTCATGGAAAACTGTTTGGAAAGAAAAGGAGTCATCTTGCAGCAATATAGATAAAAAATTTCTTAATGTTTCAGAAAATGAAAGAAACCACAATCAAGAAAATTTACTTCAGGGAAATTCTCCGTCTGAAAACCATGTCTTTGTAAATAATATTGATCCTGGAAATCAGTCAGAAAATACTGAAAACTGTTTGAGCACGGGGGTTTCAAATGGAAATACCAAAAAGAAATTTATTGAAATTAATGAGCAATCAGAAAGTTTCATTTCGCAAGCTTACTCAAGAAACAATAAGGCAAAAAATCAAATCTTTAATGTAGCCATGGATACTGATCAGCAAATGACTGAGACAATTACTGCTCCAGATCAACATGGCAATTCCCAAATAGTTGAAAATAATCAAGCACATATCAAAGGGGATTATAAAGATCAGTTCTTTCTTTCTCCCCCTTCAGGAAAAAGCAATTTTAGTTACAGACAATGATTCAAATCTTACACTGACAGTCACAAAGAACAAAAATCAAAATTTTACAAAAATTATATCTGATAGCCCCTCTCTGTCTGAGTCAATGCTAGAAAATGCAGGCCTGCTTTTCTCCTCTGTCTCATCTTCACCTGCCAATAACAAAAAAAAAGAAGGCCAAGAAGAAGTCCATTCAAGAAATCATGAGGAAAAATGCAGAAGTTAGTCCAGACAGTCCAGCTTCCTATTCTAATTCTAAACTCTTTGAGAAGAAATACATCATCAAAAACCCAAATTGGGAGGAATTTCTCAAAGTTCAAGACAAAAAAGACTGTAAAAGGAAAGGAGAAAAAGCTACAGAAAGCATGGGAATATGCAGCAATATCCTAACTTAGCTGCTGCTGTATCCTTTTTTGTTTTGTTTTTTCTTAATATCTTATTATTATGAATATAATCACTTGGAATGTTAGAGGTATTAATTCTCCTGAGAGGAAGTGTAACAGTACGGATTTTCGTTGCCGAAAAACCGCATGGTTATGGGTTTTAAAAAAAAAAAAAAAAAAAAAAAGGAAGAAGAGAGAAAAAGAAGAAAGAAAAAGAAAAATAGAGAAATAGAGGGAAAAGAAGATAGACAATTTTTTAGAAAACAGAGAATTTGAAAAACAGAAGATAGAAGAATTTTAAAATAGAACGGACAAAAGAAAACAACAGAACAACTACAGAATCTCACAATTCGCAGCGGAACAACATATAATAATAATTGAATAATCTTTAAACAAAGAACTATATCAGTTATTACATTACATTTCATTTCATTACATCATATCATCAGAGTGTACAACAACAACATCAAACAATGCAGCGGAAAAAGAAATACTATATAAACTAGTAATACGCCATGCCATCCAGCTTGCCTCCAGCAACTCCTGAATATCCAGAATATCCTGATAAACCTAACTCTTAACTGCCCGTGTGGAAAATTGGTGGGCACCCAGAGTTTAGGAAGGAAAACAATAAACTCCGAGTCAGTCATGTGACTGGTGTGAGAACTCAAAACAGTTTATTTATCTTTAAAATCAAAATAGAGGAATATTTTTTATCAATTCGCAATGCTTTTAAAAATGAGACTACCATAAGGCCTCCCGCACACACACACATGCAAACGCAGAATCGGAGGAGATTTCTCCTTATGATAGTCAAAGATGCTTGATACGCATTTAAAAGAACATTTGATATTATTATTAGTGTATAGTGTAGGAAAAATTCATTTCGAAAGTAGAATATAAATCTTAGCCAACATACGACCATTATCGTATGCCTACTATAGCTAACCATGTTCAATAGCAGGTTACCGCCACATTCCATGGCAGGTTATACAACTAAAACCGTACAAGTCTCGTATTGTTTCTTTGGATTTCCAACAAATGGTCAGGCCAAGGAACTTCCCATTGCCACTGAGAATGCCTCTGGATGGACATCCCCGAGAACCAAACCGGATCTCAACCAACACAAGGCCGGGTTACTCCTAACTGAGTAACAACTGACCGAATATGCCATCCCCCGGTCCTTTGGGACCTTTTTCCGAGAGCGCTCTCTAATCAATTCACACAATCATAACAAAGTGTTTTCAACATGAGTAAGTATCTGGGCTCCATACCATGATACCACCCTTTTCCAGAAGGAAATGGACACATCCTAAAGGGTGCTACCCCTCATAACCTTGCTGCTTCTTTCCTGTTTTGACCATTTCCGGGATGTGAGGCTCGACGAATTCACGTCCACAAAAACATACTTTATACAAAAGCCATGCTTTGGGTCAAACAAATGATCAACACAATGATCACTAAGATAGACGATCAAATAAACGATCCTATCACAAATAATCAACACAATGATCATTTCAGCATCACTCAGCATGTCACATTACCAAAATGGGATATATCGCTGATAACTTCAACTATATAACCTTTGAGCTCGTACGTCTCAAAGAAGGGTGTTAAGCTAAAAGAATAAATTCTCCGCCACCACAGAAATATATTTGAAAGAAATCGGCTTTATATCTCAACTTGTAATGTCAGACATACAATCCATACAAGTCTGTTCCGGGCTCGAACAGAACCGAAGGCACTTACAAAGAAGTCCTTGCAATCCGAATAATCTCTAATCACGTTCGGATTTCCCATCACTTATGGAGATCTCTATACCGGGGATCAGCCAGTGCAGAGACAATCAACAAGAAACCCTCTCGTTTTTCGAAAATATCCGGTCTTCAACACCGGTCTTCGAATGCAATTCATAACGACGTATCACATATTCGGAATGGGTTATACGACCCCATGGTCCTTTCCCGGTTAACCCGAATAGTGAGCGCTTATTCAAAAATAAGTGTGCATTCAAATTCAATCAATTCACATCAAATACCCATTCAAAGGGAAATATTGATAGTCGGCTATTGAACTATCACTGGATATGCACACATCACCAGATTCCAAATAATTTTCCAAATTATTATTTTCCAAAATATCTTTACAAGACATAAAATTTCAACACTTCAAAAATAAATCAACATTTATTTTCAAACAAATTCCCTTTTCGCTTATAAATTCCTTAGTGAATTTATATTCCAAAATATTCATGCATATACGATTTCAATTATTCATTTCCAATTTATCTTCAAAAAGATAATTTCTAAATATTCACTTCATATTGGAAAATATTTCCATACTTATTTATTCATAAGTAATTCACAAATCTTTTCATCTTTAACCTTTGAAAATATTCAATATACTTAAATCGAATTAAGTATATTATTTATTCTTTAAGAAAATCATTCTCTTAAACATATTTATTTGGGTCAAAACGAATGTTGCGTAAAACATCGTTACAACAACCCAAAATCACTAGTATAGGGATTTGAATTTTAAATAGATATATAAATCCCAATACTAAACCAAAACATTTCCATTCGGAAATCATTTACTATAACAACAATGTTATAGTCCACTATTTCCTTTTATTTCTCGAAACATCTATTTCAACAATAAATGTTGAAATCTATGGTTTCGAATCTCTATACCTTTAAAAACATCGTTGGATCGTTTTAATTCTATTTAAAACATTCACATTCTAAACAATTTCTTTAACGTGTTATTCACTATTCAAAAACGTGAATAAACTACGTTAACCAATTTCATTCTTTTATTTATTTTAATTCAAAGGATTATTCACTATTAAAAAAAATGTGAATATAACTCCATTTCTAAGTTATAACAATTAACTTGTCAAAATAAGTCCTTTGCGAATTTATAAAACAACGTTTATAAATTCCTTTTCTATTTATTTATAAAAACTTCCTTTTTTATAAATTCCTTATTTATTTACCTATTCAATTTGTAATTCAATTATAGACTAAAAGTTCATATTATAAGTTAACTACTTATAAAACGATTATTTTATAAAATCGTTCTTTAAACTTCATAATTATAAATCTTATAACTTATAAGATTCATTTATTTAACCTAATCTATTCTTCAATTAACTTCACAAATTTATAAATCTTACTATTTATAAATTTCATTTATAACTTCACAGTTTATAATTCTATAAATTTCATTCATTTATGAAATCCATTTTCACTACATTCAAACACTTATAAAACTCGTTTTATAATGTCTATATTTCAATTTATAAATATCCATTTATAAATCTCTTAATATAAATCAGTTTATATTATTATTCTAAAACGTCTTTAATTTCCTTTATAATTTCATCATTTCGATTTATAAAATAATCAAATTTTATAAATCCTATATTTAAACTTTTATCATATATTCAAAAATCCAATCTAAATTATTTTATAAAATCATTAGTTCATATTTCTCAAAAATCGACTTTTAATCGTATTTCTAAAAATCAGCTTTTTTAACTGTATTTCACAAAAACCATAATTTTTATAACTTTAAAAATTATAACGTTTATTTATTTATAATGGATCAATTCCAAAAATATAGTATATTTTCAAAAATCACTTTAAAATCATTTTAAAATCCCAAAATCTGGGTCCAATGATGCTACACACCAAATAGTCAATCACGACTAACAACAATATCATATATCGATATGATAATCCATCAAATATCAAAATATCTGAAATAAAATGAATACTGTTGAGGAATCCAGTTGGATCCCTCCAACCTGTTTTTCTGCATCCAAAAACATTAGCACAATACCAATTTCGCTCCAGTACGAAATTATCGCGGTATATGTTCTTAATAAATATTATCCGCTTACTAACGGCGTAATAGGGTCTCATCCGCTAAACAAAAAAATGCGGGAAATCAATAACTGCAATATATACATATGCCAATATATATATATTGATATTATATATAATACCAATTTCACTGTTTATGAAATATTCGCGGTATATGTTTATAATAAATAACATCCGCTTACTAACGGCGCATAATGTCTATTTTAACAATCAATAATTTACAGTCATCATTCAAACATGCATTCAAATATTTTAAATCTAACTATTTAAAATAAAATCGAAATCTATTCGATTGAGTGAGAAGT
This sequence comes from Allium cepa, assembly GCA_030765085.1. Taxonomy (NCBI): domain Eukaryota; kingdom Viridiplantae; phylum Streptophyta; class Magnoliopsida; order Asparagales; family Amaryllidaceae; genus Allium; species Allium cepa. Next base: position 181,065,911 of record CM060946.1, read on the forward strand.
TCTCACCTTGGTTTTAATTTCCGTTTTAGCTTTTATTTCGAATAAAATTAAACGCGCGTTTAATTTTACCCGAAATTTTCACTAACTCCAAACGACTCCAAACCAACTCCATCGCGTAGTGCTCGTCCATACGATTCCAACGCAACTGAGTTTGCATTTTTTCGACCTCGTATGAAAAAGATATGAATTTTACAAGTTACACGAATTTAAACTTAAAAATTTACAACAATTCTCTTTATACTTATAACCTACATCACACCAGAGCCATTGGATCTCCTCCTATTGCATCATGACCGTTACCCCTCTCCTTCTTCCTCACGCATATGCTACAGGTGATCACAATGGAGGCCGAACCCATACATTCATTTCTAGGGTTAAATATTACAACATCCACACACGACGATACTTCGATCAAGACGCGCCAAAACGAAGCACTCAACACTAGCTATCCACGGCCAGAAGCTCCTGGAGCTCGGCCTCCTCTTTTCTCGTGCGCACGGTGATGAACGTGGCACGCACGCGACCCCAAAACTCCCTCCACACGACACCAAACACGATCTCCACCGTTGAACTTGTAGAGCACACTAGCCTCTACGTTTTCCTAGTTGACAACTTCACGAATTGTTGAGTGGATTGAAAGATATTTGGAGAAAAGTGAGGGTGATTTTCGGCCATTGACTTGATACTGGCGGCTACAAATTGAAATTAGGGTTTAGATATAATTTTTTTATAAAATTATGAAGATGGGGGTGTATTTATAAGGAACGAGCGACACTATTCATCCCGGATTTTCCGAACTCCGATTTAGGCGCCGTAACCAGCGTACCTAGGGTTTATCCCGCGTTCCGGACACAATGGAACAGGTTTCGGAAGCTAATTCGGAAGTATGTGCGAGTTATGGCTGAAAACGTTCAATTTAAATTAAACCGATTTAAGTCGATTTCTAGGCGTTTTAATTTGTACCGGACAAACGGTAAATCCAATTGACTTGAAATTTGAAACCTTACAATAATATCACATTACGGATCCGATGAAACTGGTTTCGTCGAAATCCGAGACTTTTTGAAAAATGGCTATTTTGACTCGCCAAATTTAAATTAAAAACGATTCGATGCGTTTCGAGCTGCCACGATCAAACGATAACTCCGATTGACACGAAAATTGAAATCCGGTAATAAATAACTATTACGGATCCAATGAAACTGGTTTCGTTCAATTCTGAGACTGTTCAAAAATTGACTATTTTACAGTCGATTATTAAATATTAAAATATTCAATTTTCACAAATTAACTTTTAATTCGATTTTAAAAGTTCTAAAATATTTCTATAACTCCAGTATGATTAAATAAAATTTTCCAAATTATTTTCTATCATATTTAACTCAATTTTTAATTATTTCCATAATTTAACATATTAAATTATCGATTTAATTATCCAATTAAATCTAATAATTCAAATAAAAATTTATTTGACTTATAAATTCACTTTTTAATATTTAAAATTAATAAAATATTCAAATTTTAATTTCTAAAAATTCTGGGTCGTTACAATCTTCCCCACTTAAAAGAATTTCGTCCTCGAAATTACAAGTAAGAAAAGTTACAGAATCTATTAACTTTCCAAATTCACAATTAAACTTCTTACAATATCTTTACTAAGTTTTCAAATCATACTTAGTTATCTTTCCAAAAACAACTACTATTGCTTAACTTTCAACTTTAAAACAAAGTTTAAAGTTTTCAAACATTTTCCCAAATTTTCTCAAAATTTTCTAACGCCTTAAATTTCCGGAAAAATTCGCCATAGTCTCCTTTGCGCGGCTCGATCCGAAAAAAAAATGACAGTATATATATCACAAATATACATCTCATCAAGTAATGAGGCATCCCGAAGGGAAAAAAGTATAAAAGTGCGATATTTAATCCGAGATATGTACCTTATATTTTATTAGCAAGCATATACGGCTAATATAGCGCAAAAGCGAACTCCAAATGCGAAGCAAACGCGATCCGCACCTACTAAACTCAACAAACAACATGAGAATATGCACATATGCAAATAATCTCAATATACAACATATAGTAACATATCAACTATATATATCACATAGCAAATGCAACAATAGCAATATATATTCAACCATCATCCAATTACCATTCAACAAATTCATAACCAATATATTCATTCATATTTTCATTCATATACAATGAATTGGTTTTCACTTTAAATCATATTTGATTTGTTTACATTGGATTTACTAACATTCATTCTCAATTCTAATTAGTTTCAATTTGTTAACATTCACTAATTTAAATCCAATTCACCTTCAATTCTATTCAAATTTATTTACTTTCCATTTGAATTCAATTACATAGCTTTCAATTTCATTAAATCCTAATGAATTATAAACAATCAACTAACAACCATATAACAACCAATGTATATTAGTTACAACCAAATTCCTTTGCTTATATTCATTCTCATTCAATTTATTCAACTTCTAATAACGTTAGATTTTAATGAATTAATACTTTCATTAATTATTCCTTATCAACTTATTTACATTTAATTGATTAACATTCAATCCATTAATTTCATTCAATTACAAAGTTGAATTCTATTACATAACTCAAGTTCATATCCATCACTTAACTTAATTAATTTAGTTTGATACCAATATCAACTTCATTCAACAATTCTTAAGTTATACTTCCATTTAACTTTAGATTCACTTTTATTCTCAACTCATATTCATAAATATATTCATATAGTTTCACTTTTTATGTATATAAGTTTATTTCACAATTGTAATTCACTTTAATTATAACTCAATTCTTATAATTCTTTTGCTTATACAATTACTCTTTATTTAGATTATTCAAACAACCTAACAATCAACTTACATACACTTTAATAATTCTGAAAAATTATTCCTTTACATATAAAAATATAATCAAGGCAAAATTATTCCATTTACCCAATTTAAAAACAATATCGTGTCGAATTGTTCTATTCAAGTGTTTAGAAACCCCTTCGGCTCAGTTTCGAGGCTGTGCTGACGAAGGTTCATATACCACTCAATAAACCAATCATCACAATATAAAACAATTTTATATTCACTAACAAATACGCTCTCATAGCTATTATTACACTCAAACTCATTCTAGAGTACTGCTGACTCTATCTCTAATGAATTAATACCCAACAGAACCATGGTTGTCGCTTAACCATCAGAGCTCTGATACCAAATGTAACAGTACGGATTTTCGTTGCCGAAAAACCGCATGGTTATGGGTTTTAAAAAAAAAAAAAAAAAAAAAAGGAAGAAGAGAGAAAAAGAAGAAAGAAAAAGAAAAATAGAGAAATAGAGGGAAAAGAAGATAGACAATTTTTTAGAAAACAGAGAATTTGAAAAACAGAAGATAGAAGAATTTTAAAATAGAACGGACAAAAGAAAACAACAGAACAACTACAGAATCTCACAATTCGCAGCGGAACAACATATAATAATAATTGAATAATCTTTAAACAAAGAACTATATCAGTTATTACATTACATTTCATTTCATTACATCATATCATCAGAGTGTACAACAACAACATCAAACAATGCAGCGGAAAAAGAAATACTATATAAACTAGTAATACGCCATGCCATCCAGCTTGCCTCCAGCAACTCCTGAATATCCAGAATATCCTGATAAACCTAACTCTTAACTGCCCGTGTGGAAAATTGGTGGGCACCCAGAGTTTAGGAAGGAAAACAATAAACTCCGAGTCAGTCATGTGACTGGTGTGAGAACTCAAAACAGTTTATTTATCTTTAAAATCAAAATAGAGGAATATTTTTTATCAATTCGCAATGCTTTTAAAAATGAGACTACCATAAGGCCTCCCGCACACACACACATGCAAACGCAGAATCGGAGGAGATTTCTCCTTATGATAGTCAAAGATGCTTGATACGCATTTAAAAGAACATTTGATATTATTATTAGTGTATAGTGTAGGAAAAATTCATTTCGAAAGTAGAATATAAATCTTAGCCAACATACGACCATTATCGTATGCCTACTATAGCTAACCATGTTCAATAGCAGGTTACCGCCACATTCCATGGCAGGTTATACAACTAAAACCGTACAAGTCTCGTATTGTTTCTTTGGATTTCCAACAAATGGTCAGGCCAAGGAACTTCCCATTGCCACTGAGAATGCCTCTGGATGGACATCCCCGAGAACCAAACCGGATCTCAACCAACACAAGGCCGGGTTACTCCTAACTGAGTAACAACTGACCGAATATGCCATCCCCCGGTCCTTTGGGACCTTTTTCCGAGAGCGCTCTCTAATCAATTCACACAATCATAACAAAGTGTTTTCAACATGAGTAAGTATCTGGGCTCCATACCATGATACCACCCTTTTCCAGAAGGAAATGGACACATCCTAAAGGGTGCTACCCCTCATAACCTTGTTGCTTCTTTCCTGTTTTGACCATTTCCGGGATGTGAGGCTCGACGAATTCACGTCCACAAAAACATACTTTATACAAAAGCCATGCTTTGGGTCAAACAAATGATCAACACAATGATCACTAAGATAGACGATCAAATAAACGATCCTATCACAAATAATCAACACAATGATCATTTCAGCATCACTCAGCATGTCACATTACCAAAATGGGATATATCGCTGATAACTTCAACTATATAACCTTTGAGCTCGTACGTCTCAAAGAAGGGTGTTAAGCTAAAAGAATAAATTCTCCGCCACCACAGAAATATATTTGAAAGAAATCGGCTTTATATCTCAACTTGTAATGTCAGACATACAATCCATACAAGTCTGTTCCGGGCTCGAACAGAACCGAAGGCACTTACAAAGAAGTCCTTGCAATCCGAATAATCTCTAATCACGTTCGGATTTCCCATCACTTATGGAGATCTCTATACCGGGGATCAGCCAGTGCAGAGACAATCAACAAGAAACCCTCTCGTTTTTCGAAAATATCCGGTCTTCAACACCGGTCTTCGAATGCAATTCATAACGACGTATCACATATTCGGAATGGGTTATACGACCCCATGGTCCTTTCCCGGTTAACCCGAATAGTGAGCGCTTATTCAAAAATAAGTGTGCATTCAAATTCAATCAATTCACATCAAATACCCATTCAAAGGGAAATATTGATAGTCGGCTATTGAACTATCACTGGATATGCACACATCACCAGATTCCAAATAATTTTCCAAATTATTATTTTCCAAAATATCTTTACAAGACATAAAATTTCAACACTTCAAAAATAAATCAACATTTATTTTCAAACAAATTCCCTTTTCGCTTATAAATTCCTTAGTGAATTTATATTCCAAAATATTCATGCATATACGATTTCAATTATTCATTTCCAATTTATCTTCAAAAAGATAATTTCTAAATATTCACTTCATATTGGAAAATATTTCCATACTTATTTATTCATAAGTAATTCACAAATCTTTTCATCTTTAACCTTTGAAAATATTCAATATACTTAAATCGAATTAAGTATATTATTTATTCTTTAAGAAAATCATTCTCTTAAACATATTTATTTGGGTCAAAACGAATGTTGCGTAAAACATCGTTACAACAACCCAAAATCACTAGTATAGGGATTTGAATTTTAAATAGATATATAAATCCCAATACTAAACCAAAACATTTCCATTCGGAAATCATTTACTATAACAACAATGTTATAGTCCACTATTTCCTTTTATTTCTCGAAACATCTATTTCAACAATAAATGTTGAAATCTATGGTTTCGAATCTCTATACCTTTAAAAACATCGTTGGATCGTTTTAATTCTATTTAAAACATTCACATTCTAAACAATTTCTTTAACGTGTTATTCACTATTCAAAAACGTGAATAAACTACGTTAACCAATTTCATTCTTTTATTTATTTTAATTCAAAGGATTATTCACTATTAAAAAAAATGTGAATATAACTCCATTTCTAAGTTATAACAATTAACTTGTCAAAATAAGTCCTTTGCGAATTTATAAAACAACGTTTATAAATTCCTTTTCTATTTATTTATAAAAACTTCCTTTTTTATAAATTCCTTATTTATTTACCTATTCAATTTGTAATTCAATTATAGACTAAAAGTTCATATTATAAGTTAACTACTTATAAAACGATTATTTTATAAAATCGTTCTTTAAACTTCATAATTATAAATCTTATAACTTATAAGATTCATTTATTTAACCTAATCTATTCTTCAATTAACTTCACAAATTTATAAATCTTACTATTTATAAATTTCATTTATAACTTCACAGTTTATAATTCTATAAATTTCATTCATTTATGAAATCCATTTTCACTACATTCAAACACTTATAAAACTCGTTTTATAATGTCTATATTTCAATTTATAAATATCCATTTATAAATCTCTTAATATAAATCAGTTTATATTATTATTCTAAAACGTCTTTAATTTCCTTTATAATTTCATCATTTCGATTTATAAAATAATCAAATTTTATAAATCCTATATTTAAACTTTTATCATATATTCAAAAATCCAATCTAAATTATTTTATAAAATCATTAGTTCATATTTCTCAAAAATCGACTTTTAATCGTATTTCTAAAAATCAGCTTTTTTAACTGTATTTCACAAAAACCATAATTTTTATAACTTTAAAAATTATAACGTTTATTTATTTATAATGGATCAATTCCAAAAATATAGTATATTTTCAAAAATCACTTTAAAATCATTTTAAAATCCCAAAATCTGGGTCCAATGATGCTACACACCAAATAGTCAATCACGACTAACAACAATATCATATATCGATATGATAATCCATCAAATATCAAAATATCTGAAATAAAATGAATACTGTTGAGGAATCCAGTTGGATCCCTCCAACCTGTTTTTCTGCATCCAAAAACATTAGCACAATACCAATTTCGCTCCAGTACGAAATTATCGCGGTATATGTTCTTAATAAATATTATCCGCTTACTAACGGCGTAATAGGGTCTCATCCGCTAAACAAAAAAATGCGGGAAATCAATAACTGCAATATATACATATGCCAATATATATATATTGATATTATATATAATACCAATTTCACTGTTTATGAAATATTCGCGGTATATGTTTATAATAAATAACATCCGCTTACTAACGGCGCATAATGTCTATTTTAACAATCAATAATTTACAGTCATCATTCAAACATGCATTCAAATATTTTAAATCTAACTATTTAAAATAAAATCGAAATCTATTCGATTGAGTGAGAAGTTCTCACCTTGGTTTTAATTTCCGTTTTAGCTTTTATTTCGAATAAAATTAAACGCGCGTTTAATTTTACCCGAAATTTTCACTAACTCCAAACGACTCCAAACCAACTCCATCGCGTAGTGCTCGTCCATACGATTCCAACGCAACTGAGTTTGCATTTTTTCGACCTCGTATGAAAAAGATATGAATTTTACAAGTTACACGAATTTAAACTTAAAAATTTACAACAATTCTCTTTATACTTATAACCTACATCACACCAGAGCCATTGGATCTCCTCCTATTGCATCATGACCGTTACCCCTCTCCTTCTTCCTCACGCATATGCTACAGGTGATCACAATGGAGGCCGAACCCATACATTCATTTCTAGGGTTAAATATTACAACATCCACACACGACGATACTTCGATCAAGACGCGCCAAAACGAAGCACTCAACACTAGCTATCCACGGCCAGAAGCTCCTGGAGCTCGGCCTCCTCTTTTCTCGTGCGCACGGTGATGAACGTGGCACGCACGCGACCCCAAAACTCCCTCCACACGACACCAAACACGATCTCCACCGTTGAACTTGTAGAGCACACTAGCCTCTACGTTTTCCTAGTTGACAACTTCACGAATTGTTGAGTGGATTGAAAGATATTTGGAGAAAAGTGAGGGTGATTTTCGGCCATTGACTTGATACTGGCGGCTACAAATTGAAATTAGGGTTTAGATATAATTTTTTTATAAAATTATGAAGATGGGGGTGTATTTATAAGGAACGAGCGACACTATTCATCCCGGATTTTCCGAACTCCGATTTAGGCGCCGTAACCAGCGTACCTAGGGTTTATCCCGCGTTCCGGACACAATGGAACAGGTTTCGGAAGCTAATTCGGAAGTATGTGCGAGTTATGGCTGAAAACGTTCAATTTAAATTAAACCGATTTAAGTCGATTTCTAGGCGTTTTAATTTGTACCGGACAAACGGTAAATCCAATTGACTTGAAATTTGAAACCTTACAATAATATCACATTACGGATCCGATGAAACTGGTTTCGTCGAAACCCGAGACTTTTTGAAAAATGGCTATTTTGACTCGCCAAATTTAAATTAAAAACGATTCGATGCGTTTCGAGCTGCCACGATCAAACGATAACTCCGATTGACACGAAAATTGAAATCCGGTAATAAATAACTATTACGGATCCAATGAAACTGGTTTCGTTCAATTCTGAGACTGTTCAAAAATTGACTATTTTACAGTCGATTATTAAATATTAAAATATTCAATTTTCACAAATTAACTTTTAATTCGATTTTAAAAGTTCTAAAATATTTCTATAACTCCAGTATGATTAAATAAAATTTTCCAAATTATTTTCTATCATATTTAACTCAATTTTTAATTATTTCCATAATTTAACATATTAAATTATCGATTTAATTATCCAATTAAATCTAATAATTCAAATAAAAATTTATTTGACTTATAAATTCACTTTTTAATATTTAAAATTAATAAAATATTCAAATTTTAATTTCTAAAAATTCTGGGTCGTTACAGGAAGTTAGATCTCTCAAATTTGCTGGTCACATATAAACCATCTTTAGTTGGTATTTTAGAGCATAAACTGTCAGACAAAAACATTGATATGTTTAAGATTAACAACATTAATAATTGGCAGCTTATCCATAATAATTCTATGGGTGGAAATGGCAGGATCATTGTACTTTGGGATCCTACCATTTGGGATATTAGTAATTTCACTATTAACCTCTAATATATACATTGTAACTTTAAAAACAAAGGTGACCTACATATCTCTGTCACATTTGTTTATGCCTCAAACTTTGAAAATGATAGAATCCAGTTATGGAATTCCCTTGTCCATCTTAATTCTAATATTGCTCTCCCATGGGTTATTATGGGGGATTTTAATACTATAACTAAAGTTAATGAAAAAAGAGGAGGAATTCTAGTCCCTTTAAAACAACTGGAATTTTTCTCTAACTTCCTAATCAAAACTGGGTTGATTGAGCCTTCATTAAAGGGTAACAATTTTACTTGGAAATCTGGGGAATTTAGAAACATTCAATGCAAGTTAGATAGAATTCTTGTCAATAAATTTTTTATAAACCTCTTCTCTGATTTTTCATGCTTCACTTTACCTCAATATACTAGTGATCACACTCCCATTCAACTTATTTTACCTCAAAACACTTCTACTAGAAAGAAATTCCCTTTTAGATTTAAAAATGGTTGGGCATTTGACTCTGAATGCAAAAATGTTATTCAAAATTGCTTACATTTCACCTCTAAAGGATCTGCCCAATTTAAGTTCAGAAATTTTCTTATTCATACAAATAATAATCTCAATGCTTGGAATTTTTCTAAAAATAAGAACAATAATGAAATCAATCAAATTAGAGAGGAATGTGTCAAATTGCAAGACAGTATTGATGAAAATAACTCAGATAAAACCAAAATTAAAGAATTCTATTTTTTACATAAAAAACTCTCCAATGCCCTTAATATTGAAGCTGCTAATATTAGGCAGAAAGCCAATGTTAATTGGCTCTCACAAGGGAATCTTCCTTCTAAATTCTTTTATGCTAAAATGTCTGGCAGGAAATATCATAATAACATAGGTTAACTTATCAACAATAATGGGAAGATTATTAATGATGCCACTCAATTAGAGAAGGAAGCTATCAGCTACTTTTCTGACTTATTTTATTCTATGGAGAACACTTTTTCTTTTTCAGAGGTTTCTCCTAAATTTATTTTACACTCTAATAGTGAGGACATCCTTCTTGCCCCTCTATGTCTTGAAGATATCAAAAATATTGTGTTTTCTGCTAAGGATGATAAAAGCCCTGGACCTGATGGTTTTGGGGCTAAATTTTTTAAAACACATTGGGAAGATATAAAATACATGTTGTTTGAGGCTGTAAAAGAATTTTTTTTTCCTCTGGTAAACTTCTTAAAAATATTAATCATACTTTCATAACCCTTGTTCCTAAGACTAAAAACCCCTCAAATTTGGGTGAATATAGACCAATTGTTTGCTGCAATTTCTTATACAAAATTATAGCCTCTATTCTTAGCAAAAGAATTAAATGTTTCCTAAAATTTCTCATTTCAAAAAACCAGTGTGCTTTTATGCCAGACAGGCTTATTGTAGATAACATTCTTTTATCTCATGAACTGCTTAGGGACTTTAACCAGACAGGTAAAAATAAAATGTGTCTCAAAATTGACCTTCATAAGGCTTTAGACAAAATAAATAGAAACTTTATTATATACATGATGGGTCAACTGGGCTTCAATGAAAAATTTTGCAACTTAGTCAAGGAATGCATATGTAATGTAACTTATTCCACACTTATTAATGGATCTCCTTGTGGTATGATACACAGTAATAGAGGAATTAGACAAGGAGATCCTTTATCTCCTTATTTATTCACTATTGCTATGGAATATTTTACCTTACAAATGGAAAAGGAAATTATGTGTAAAAATATTAAACCTATTAACTCCATTCTTCCCTGTATTTCTCATCTTCTATATGCTGATGACCTTTTAATTTTTTCAAATGCAGATATTTCTTCTGCAGTCAATATCAAAAAAATCTTTGACAATCTAAGTCAGCAAGCAGGCCTTCAAATCAATGAAAGCAAAAGCAAAATCTTTTTCAGCAAAAATTGTAGAAACAAAATGGATATCCTCAGCGCTTTAAAATTTCAACAGAGTGTTCTTCCTGTCAGATATCTTGGCCTACCTCTAAGTAGCAATCAAATCAAAGAAAAAGACTATGCTAAACTCTATCAATCCATCCAGAATAAAATCAACAACCGGTCTAGTAAAATGCTTTCTACAGCAGGCAGAGTTGAGTTAGTGCATACAGTCATCACAGCAATCATGATGCACTGGTTACAAACACACAATATTCCCTCAAAAACTTTAGAGAAAATTGACAAAATATGTGCCAACTTCATTTGGAATGGTAAATTCCGCAAAATATCTTGGAATACCATTACAAAAACTAAAGAAGCTGGAGGATTGGGAATCAGAAATTTTTCAGACATTAGTGAAGCTTGCAAATACAAACTTTTCTGGAAATTCATAGAAGGCAAAACATTATGGGCTGAATGGATGAGGTCCAAATATGTTAAAAGCAAAAACTTTTGGACCATGCCCATTAAAAGCCATTACTCCTCTGGTTGGAAATGCATTTTAAATTGTAGAGAAGTTGGTGCCAAACTTATAGAAAGAAATTTTAAGGATGGTAAAAACACAAATTTATGGTTTGACCCTTGGATAAATGGTAATTTTCTTATCAACTTATTAGGGTGGAACAACATTTATATCTTTGGAAAAGTTAATGCTACTGTCGATAATATCATCCATAATTCTACTTGGAACACTCAAGCATTTCCTGCAGCTGCTATTTTCAATTCTACTATTAATAAAATGGTGATTGACCCAAATATTGAGGAAGATGCTTGGAACTGGAAACTATCTTTAAAAGGAAAATTTTCTTTCAAGAATACTTGGCATTTTCTTAAAGGAGAGGATATGAAAGTTGGTTGGCACAAATCAGTTTGGAACTCTGCCAATTGTCCAAAAATGTCTTACTGCATCTACTTTGCCTTACTAAATCGTTTGCCAACTAGAGAAAGATGTGGTAAATGGAGAAAAAACTCTGGAGATTTAAAATGCCTGTTTTGCAAATCTGATATTGAAAATACTGATCACCTTTTTTTTGACTGTCTCTATTCTAGGCATGTTTGGTTCATTGCCAAAAATAATCTCAATATAAGTCAACATCTGGCTCTCCAAAACATTAGAGACAGTATTCAATATTTTCAGAAAGCATACAAAGGCAAGAAAGCTGAATTTAACAAAGCTACTGTAGTTCTCACTACAGTCATATATTTTATATGGAAAGAGAGAAATAATAGACTTCACAATAGTAAAGCAACTGACAGTATTCAACTTTGGAAAACTATTGAAATGGAATGCAACATTATTCTTCAAAAACTCAGCAGAAACAACAACAATACTCATAGCATTTCAGAAACTGGCAATTATGGGAATCTTGTTGAAGATTACTTACAGAATGAGAATTTTAATAAAAATTCTCATTATCCAGCTGAAGATGGCAATTTGATGATGAAGACATCAAATCTTATGGTCCAGAGTTCCTCAGTTGAAGGTTGCTATACCAACTTACATACCAGAATAATATCCTGCAAGGGAAGTAAACATAATTCCAACTTTAATTCTATTTCTAAAAATCACTTAAAAAAGAATTCTTACTCTTCTTTACCTGATATGCATAGGAATAGCCGTCCATTCTATTCTGAGCCTCTCCTTCCTACTGTTTGTCATCTACACAACAACAGCAGAGTTATGTGCTGACGCAGCGGATAATTAACGAAATGATATGGATCGATGAAAGTAGCAATCGGTGGATTGATGAATACCAAAATGCCCAAATTCGTTGATCCGAAGATACTTAATTCTAGCTATCTCTAACACGTTGATCGCGCACGATACCGTGAAAGAAGATCTTCAATTCTTCAAGCGTTGATCAAGCGCACTTGATTCCGCGAATCGGCTTCAACAATCGTTGATTCGAGCGCACTCGAATAACCGAAAGTGGAGATAGGAGATTACACTAAACTACCAATTTAAGATGAAAGCACACAGCAATCAACAAGAAATTTTATTCAAAAATCAACAACCAAAAAGTTACAACTCACTCCCTATTTATAGAAGTTTCCAACCCCTGACCCTTAAGTCGCGGCCGACTCATGCCTCACGACTCAACTAGGTCGTTGCCGACTTAACAGACACTACACGCTTCAATTACAACACAACACAAGCAACCGACTCAACAGCAACACAACAGCGCCTCAACCGACTCACGACCCATGTCGACTTACAACTCATTTACATACATACATGACCGACTTACATTCCGTGCCGACTTACGACTTAACAACGCAAACATATGTACAACACAGCACGACTCAACAAATGACCCTGCATGACCGACCTAACGACCCAAGATACAGACACAAGACCCAACTCTTAAGTCGTACACGACTTAAGTTACACTGCCACAAAATTACAGACTCAACACCCTTAGGTCGTATGCGACCTAATGACCTACGACTCCAAGAAAACATACTGCAACAACATACACATAAGTCGGTGACGACCTATAATACCACACGACTTAAAGAACACAGACGACTCAAGACTCATACGACTCAAGCAACACGAGTTCCCTTCGGCATATCTCCTCAACGACTTAAATAGGTCGGCTTATCATGAGTCGTAACTCGTTAACTCGGCTCATATACAACACATATTCCTTTAGGTCGCTGTCGACCTAAGACCTTAGGTCGTTAACTCGGCACCCTTTTCCCTCTGGTAACCAGTTAGCTCGGAGGCGACTCAATCCTTCTTTATTAACTCGTAAGCCTTCCCCTCGTGACTCCTTAAGTCGGAAACGACTTACATTAACTTGTATGCTTTTCCCCCGTGACTCCTTAGGTCGGAAACGACTTATAAGTACCATCTTTGGTCGTGAATGACTCATTGCTTTGGCCTGATCTGCATTATCCTCCCCTGGTTGAGAAAAATTCGTCCTCGAATTTGCAAATTCTTTTACATCGGGTTATTCATCCCCATAATATGGTACGAGATGCTTGACATTGAACACGTCAGAAGTGTACACATCCTTCGGTAGCTTCAACTTATAAGCATTTTCATTAATTCGTTTCACAACTTCTACAGGACCAATTTTTCTGGCTTTCAACTTGTTATAAGCGCCTACTGGAAAACGATCTTTGGTTAACACAGCGTAAACCAAATCACCTTCGTTAAATTCAACATTTCGTCGCTTCAAATCTGCAAATTCCTTATATTTCTCATTTGACTTTTCCAATCGTTCCTGAACGATTTTATGACGTTCAGTTAATTCATCAACAAAATCAACAGCCCGTTTAACCGTCCCCTTCGGTTGTGGTAATACTGTCAAATCCAACAGTCCCCTTGGCAAACTTGAATATAAGATTTGAAATGGACTGAATCCCGTACTACGATTCACTGCATGATTATGAGAAAACTCTGCCTGGCATAACTTCATGTCCCAACTCTTCAGATTGTCCGTCACAAGACATCGCAACAAATTTCCCAACGATCTGTTAACAACTTCTGTTTGTCCATCAGTTTGCGGATGATAAGCGCTGCTAAAGTTCAACTTCATTCCCACCATCTTCCACAAACTAAGCCAAAAATGACTCAAAAATCTGGTATCCCTGTCTGAAACAATAGATTCCGGCAACCCATGTAAACGATAAATTTCCTTGAAAAATAACTGAGCAACACGAACTGCATCCGCTGTCTTCTTGCAAGCAATAAAATGTGCCATTTTCAAAAATGTATCCACCACAACAAATATAGAATCATTTCCCCTTTGAGTTCTAGGCAAACCCAACACAAAATCCATACTAATATCAACCCATGGTTTAATAGGCACGGGTAATGGCATATATAATCCTGCATTGGTCGCAGTTCCCTTCGAATCCTGACATATATGACATCTCTCCACAAACCTTTCAACCTCTTTCCTCATCGACGGCCAAAAGAAAGATTGAGAGATTAACTGCAATGTACGATCACGGCCCACATGTCCTTCCTCGTGCAACTCTTTGATAATCTTCAATCTCAAACTGCTCTCTGGAATACATAATCGATTTTCTTTAAACAAGAATCCATCAACCATCATAAATTCATCAGTATCTCCATCCTTAACTTTCTCAACGACTTTTGCAAAGTAAGGATCTTCGTCAATCAACTCTGGTAATAATTCAAACCCTATCACCTCAACTTTCATTGTAGTCAACAAATGACTCCTCCTACTCAAAGCATCAGCTACCCGATTCGTTACCCCTGATTTGTGCTTCACAACGAATGTAAACTGTTGCAAATAAGCAATCCACGATGCATGTCTCGCTGAAATCTTATCCTGCCCCTGCAAATGCTTCAAAGCTTCGTGATCAGTGTAAAGAACAAACTCTTTCTGGAATAGATAATGCCTCCAGTGTTTCACGGCTTGAACAATGGCATAAAACTCAACATCGTATGTACTATATCTCATCTTTGCCCCTGATAACTTCTCACTAAAGTATGCAATTGGGCGTCCCCTCTGACTCAATACTCCTCCAATCCCAACCTTTGATGCATCAGTGTGTAGCTCAAACAACAATTGAAAATCTGGTAATACAAGAATTGGTGCTGTCGTCAACAGTTCCTTGATCTTCTCAAAAGCAATCCCAGCTTCCTCTGTCCAAGAAAATTGTTTCCCCTTCATGCAATCAGTAACTGGTGCCATCACGCTACTGAAGCGTGGAATGAATCTTTGGTAGAATGATGCCAATCCATGAAAACTTCTAACTTCAGTGATAGTTCTCGGTTGTGGCCAATTTCTAATAGCTTCAACTTTACTCTGGTCCACCTGGATTCCCTTCTCAGATACAACATATCCCAAAAATAATACACTTCGAGTCATGAACACACATTTCTTCGTAGCTGCATAAAATTGTTCCTCACGAAGAATAATTAACACCTTTCTCAAATGTTGAACATGCTCCTCTGTGCTCGTACTATAGATTAGAATATCATCAAAGTAAACTACAACAAACTTCCCAATGTACGGTCTGAAAATTTGATTCATCACCCTCATAAATGTACTCGGTGTATTTGATAGACCAAACGGCATAACCAACCATTCATATAAACCTTCCCTCGTCTTGAATGCGGTCTTCCATTCGTCTCCCGGTCTAATTCGAATCTAATGATAACCACTCTTCAAATCAATCTTCGAAAAGATAGTAGCCCCACTCAACTGATCTAGCAAGTCATCCAACCTTGGCATTGGGAATCTATACCTTACAGTAATCTTAATCAAAGCTCTACTATCGGTACACATTCTCCATGTTCCATCCTTCTTTGGCACTAACAATGCTGGTACTGCACAAGGACTCAAGCTTTCCTGAACACGTCCCTGTTCTAACAACTCTTCCACTTGCCTTCGTAACTCCTCATGTTCCTTCAGACTCATTCGATAATGTGGTCGATGTGGTAAAAATGCTCCAGGAACAAGATCTATTTGATGTTGAATGTCTCTCAGTGGCGGTAACTCCTTAGGCAATTCCTCTGGAAATACGTCTTCAAATTCTTTCAAAACTGGCTTTGCTTCTTCTGGAATTTCAACCTCTTCGTTACACTCTCGCCCAATCAACAAAAACACTTCAGGCTCCTCTTCAATCTCCTTGACAAACTCCTTCAAAGATAGCAAAGTTTTCAGTTCTTCGATCTCTTCCAACTTGCTCTCCTTCTGTTGTTGCTTCTTGGGAATCAAAGTGATTTTAGTACCCTCGAACATGAAACAATAGCTATTAGCACGACCATGATGTTGCACTGCTCTATCAAACTGCCATGGTCTGTCCAACAACAGATGACACACATCCATGTCTACAACGTCACACCAAATTTCATCTTTGTACTTCTTCCCAATAGAAAAATTAACACAAGCCCTTCGACACACCTTCACTTCACCACCCTTCCTCAACCATGCTAACTTGTACGGTTTAGGATGCTTCTCAGTTTTCAAGTTCAACTTCTTTACTACTTCAGTAGAGATAATATTGCCACAACTCCCAGCATCAATAACGAACTTGCAAACTTTCCCTAGAATAGTGCATGTCGACTGAAAAATATTGCTTCTCAACCAACTAGAATCCTCTTCTTGCTTTGGTGTAAGACATGACCTCCTCATCATAAGATTACAACCTTCATCTCCAGACAATTCTTCTTCCTCCTCGACATAAGGTGCATTTGAACATTCTTCCTCCTCACCATCATTCTCAATCTCAGCAACCATTGCTCTCTTCTTCGGCTTCGGGCATTCATTGCTTTTGTGACCCAACTCCTGACAATTATAACATTTGAAACCACTGCTACCCTTCGCCTTCTCAGCCTCTTTCACCACTGGTTTTGTAACAGGTTTAGGAACATTAGAACTTCCACTAACACCATTGCTTGATTATTGGAATTAGTAAACACACCACCTCCACGCCTTCCTTACTTCTCCCAAGCCAATGCTTTCTGATGTGCCTCTGCCACTGACCTAGGATCAAACATATTAACCATATCCTGGATCTGCATTCTCAATCCTCCCATGAATCTAGCAGTTAGCTGTTCTTCCGTTTCCATAATATCATTCCTGGCAATGAGTTGGTAAAATTCATCAGCATAATCACTAATAGACTTCGTCCCTTGCCTCAGATTCTGCAACCTCTGGTACATAAGTGATTGGTAGTTGTAAGGCAAAAATGTAGCTCGCATCAACTTCTTCATCTTCTCCCATGATTCAATCTTTGACTTTCCCATTCTTTCCCTTGTAAGTTTAGTTTGCTGCCACCACGCCAAAGCTCTCCCCCTCAACCTAGTAGCAACCAACTTCACTCTTCTATGCTCAGGAACCTCCTTGAAATCAAAAATCTCTTCAACATTTGACACCCAATCTAAGAATTCTTCAGCTACCATTCCACCTTTAAATTCAGGAATTTCCATCTTCATACCCGATTCCCATCGACGATCATCCTCTATATCCCGATAAGAATTCCGAACTTGGTCTCGATCTCGATAATGAATGCTAGCTCTATCACCCTCTTCATCAAAATCAAAAGTACACGCCTACATCGATCTCGACCATTATCATCCCTTCGTTCATGCATGCTTCTTCGACTATGTCTCTCTTCATCTCTATACGCTTCATTGTCAAATTCACGTTGACTTCTTCTCTCTTCATGTCCATAGTCATGCTGATCTCTCCTTGATAAAATTGATGTTTCTCTTCTATCTCTAAAAGAATGCGGTGATACCCTCCTCGCTTCCGTAACCGATGGCGAAACTCGGTTTCCTCCATGGTTCGAGTTTGGTGATCTCCTCCATTGAGTTTGATTCAAATCATTCATCAACTTCTCTAACTTTCCAATGCCTTCATCAAATTTCTCATTAATACGTTGTTCCATTAGTTCGGCTTCTTCTCTTCTATACAACGCTTCAACATTTTGATGACGGTTAGCTCTCCTTGGTGGCATAGTTCAAATCTTCACAAACTCTTCAAAACTTCTCAAATACTTCAACAAATCAAACACAAAACTTCAACACAAGAACAACAAGCTCGGCTCACTTGCAACCCTTCAATTCAAACTACAACAAGGCACGGCTCCAATCACTAGCTCGGCCTCAATACTTCAAACACCTTTTCAACTCTAGATCCAAAATGAAATGGATCAAAATCTTCAAACTCGTTGCAACTTCAAGATGAACACGATGAACAACTTCAAACTTCAACTTCAAAAATTGGCTCCAAGTCTCGGCTTAGCTATGATTGGCTAAGTCTAGCTCTGATACCAAACTGACGCAGCAGATAATTAACGAAACGATATGGATCGATGAAAGTAGCAATCGGTGGATTGATGAATACCAAAATGCCCAAATTCGTTGATCCGAAGATACCGAATTCTAGCTATCTCTAACACGTTGATCGCGCACGATACCGTGAAAGAAGATCTTCAATTCTTCAAGCGTTGATCAAGCGCACTTGATTTCGCGAATCGGCTTCAACAATCGTTGATTCGACCGCACTCGAATAACCGAAAGTGGAGATAGGAGATTACACTAAACTACCAATTTAAGATGAAAGCACACAGCAATCAACAAGAAATTTTATTCAAAAATCAACAACCAAAAGTTACAACTCACTCCCTATTTATAGAAGTTTCCAACCCCTGACCCTTAAGTCGCGGCCGACTCATGCCTCACGACTCAACTAGGTCGTTGCCGACTTAACAGATACTACACGCTTCAATTACAACACAACACAAGCAACCGACTCAACAGCAACACAACAGCGCCTCAACCGACTCACGACCCATGTCGACTTACGACGCATTTACATACATACATGACCAACTTACATTCCGTGCCGACTTACGACTTAACAACGCAAACATATGTACGACACAGCACGACTCAACAAATGACCCTGCATGACCGACCTAACGACCCAAGATACAGACACAAGACCCAACTCTTAAGTCGTACACGACTTAAGTTACACTGCCACAAAATTACAGACTCAACACCCTTAGGTCGTATGCGACCTAACGACCTACGACTCCAAGAAAACATACTGCAACAACACACACATAAGTCGGTGACGACCTATAATACCACACGACTTAAAGAACACAGACGACTCAAGACTCATACGACTCAAGCAACACGAGCTCCCTGCGGCATATCTCCTCAACGACTTAAATAGGTCGGCTTATCATGAGTCGTAACTCGTTAACTCGGCTCATATACAACACATATTCCTTTAGGTCGCTGTCGACCTAAGACCTTAGGTCGTTAACTCGGCACCCTTTTCCCTCTGGTAACCAGTTAGCTCGGAGGCGACTCAATCCTTCTTTATTAACTCGTAAGTCTTCCCCTCGTGACTCCTTAAGTCAGAAACGACTTATATTAACTCGTATGCTTTTCTCCCGTGACTCCTTAGGTCGGAAACGACTTATAGGTACCATCTTTGGTCGTGAACGACTCATTGCTTTGACCTGATCTGCATCATGTGCGATGCTAATGTTCCCAATGCTACTAATACTCTTGAGCACTTATCTGATTCGGCACACTTTAAAGATGCTAACAAGGCTACTGTTACTAATCCCCTCAATATTCATGTTCCAACCTGTCAGGGAAGTTTCAAGGCTCTTAATACTGCTAGTAGTTCTATTAATAAAGAATTAAGCACTAATAAAAATGTTTTGTTACCTGAATATAGTAAGAGGAGAAGCAATTACACTGAAGATGACAACAAATTGCTTCTGCCCAATATTGAACAAAGATTAGGTTTTCCATGTTACATCAGTATGCTTAATGGACATATCTATCACTTATCTGATTGGGATAGAGGTGAGAGCAGCAACTCTCATGCCGGTGATGTAATTATGGAATGGAGACCCCCATAAGATCAAAGAGGGTTTGCATTAGAGTTTCGAGAGATTCAGACATCAACCTCTCTTTTTTGGAGTGAAGTTTCGTTTTATTAAATCGCCTCCACCATTTCTGAACTTTGTTTGTTTTGTTTCGTGAGTATGAAATGTCGGCAACCCTAGTTAGGGTATGAGTTGTATTGTTGCTTCGGGTGTTTTTGTTTTCTACTCGGTTCTTTTTTACCTTGGGCTGGGCCCTGTTTATGCTTTTCAAAAAAAAAAAAAAAGAATGAACGAATGGTTTGGCTTCAAGGGACATGTCTGCATATCATTTGAACTACTTGGCCCCAATCTGTAAGAAATTTACCATACTTTACTTCGTATAAATTTGTTGCTCCCCCTTTATTTTCTGTTTAAAGTCTATGGCTTTTTATGAGGTATTAGAAAGTGCTTTTTAATGGTTTTTTTCCTTCTTCTAAAGACTAGATTTAGAATCAATTACAGTGGATATTTACAATAAAGTTAGAGTTAATGAACCTGTATGAGTTACTTTAATATCTAGTGCATAATTAGTGTCATACAAAAATTAATTAAACGTTCATAATATATTTATACATTGAAAAATACTTATTCTGCACAAGCGTACTGGTTACTCGTAGATACTTTTAAACATCAATTAATTATTAACAATCTCAAAACATAAATTGCTCATTGAAAGGGAGGGAATAATTAGGTAGTATTTCACCTGTAGTTTGGTCTTACTTTTTCCGTTTTGCAATCTAGGTATGAAAGAATGAAATATCACAAAAGATTGTCTCTAGATGATATCCGAACGATCTCAAAACAAGTAGTACATATTTTGTCTAATTTTGTATACGTTTTTCGTTGTTGTGCCACACATATACGTTGCCTGATTTTATTGTCATTTTATATTGATGCATTTATAGATCTTACAAGGGTTGGTTGCCATAAAAAGAGCAGGTATTATCCATTGCGATCTGAAGCCAGAAAACATTCTTTTGTCTAGAAGGTATGCCCATCAAACATTCCAATGAAATATACATTTGAGCATGGATAATATAGAAGCTCCAAAAACTAAAAACAAAAATTCATTGATGGAGTATGAAACTGTGATCAAGTTTTAGAGTTTTAGAATGTTATCATCTTTTAGCTAAAATTTTATCAATATATATGTGTGAGACAAAAGGAAGATTGAATTAAAACATAAAGAGAAACGATTCAATTATATATACTGAATGGTTTGAATACTAACAACAACTAATGTTGCCCTTGATGAAATAAGCAGTACCCACAACAACTTCCTTTATAATAACAGTAAACAATTAAAGAAGAAGAAGATTGATGTGCATTTAAAAAATGTGATCCATGCAAACCCAGTTACAAACTGCAAGTTGAGTGTTATGTGATAAATTCCATCGGAAAAACTTTTGTAATTCTTATGTTCATTAATTGTTGGTATTATGTATAGTACACAAGTTTTCAACTTATCATTAGTAATCATGTGGTTTTCTGCTTCACAGGGAAGATTCAGGTAGCTTGGAAATTAAAATAATCGACTTTGGATTAGAGTGCTTAGAGGATAAAATAGTACATTCCTACGTGCAAAGTAGATTCTACAGATCACCAGAAGTAGCTGTTGGTTTGAACTACATGTCCGCTATTGACACATGGTCATTTGGCTGTATTGTTGCTGAACTGTTCTTGGGCATTCCATTATTTCCTGCTTCTTCAAATGTTGATCTTGTCAAGAAGATACATGATATACTTTGGTATGTTAAACTACAATATTCTTAGTCTTGCTATGGTTTACATTTTGTCGCATTTATTTTTTAAAGTATATAATTTCTTTCAACATTACAGCAATCAATCTCCAGATGATCTTGCACGTTCAGCATGTGATCTTACTAAGAAGATGGTTGATGTACTTGGTTATGTTAAACACCAACATATTTCTTGCTATGACTCAAATTATATTGCATACATTTTATGTTAATTTTGAATACAAATTTTCTTTCCACATTTACAGTAATCACCCTCAAGATGGTTACTTTCGAAGACCGGCTGTCTTCAAGAACAACCACAGCAAGGCCAAGCTAGAGAAGATAATTATAGATCGTCCTTATGGTGAAAATTTGACCAGTGAAAATTTTAGAAACGGTAAACATGCTCACACACACACAAATACACACACTCTCTTTTTTTATTTAATATAGGACCCATTGTATGCGTCATTTATTTATTTTGGTCTTAAACATCATTTTGTAGAACTCTCCGCACGGAGTACTTTTACCGATTTCCTAAGATGTCTTCTTGAGATCAATCCTGAAAAACGCTGGTCGCCTTCACAGGTATTTTTGACCAGTCTTTCCATATGGAATCGTGAAATACATGGAAGAAGATAAGAATTTTAATGTATTCTCCCATTGACAATTTATATTTCAGGCGTTAGATCATCGATTTATAACTGAAATCCCTTTTGGAATGTTTACAAGTCATTACAGGGAACTTCAAATTCTGTAAGCATGCTTTATTAGTAATTTTTCAGGGTCAAAACATCTCAAATCATTATTTATACAACTCTTAGCATATTAAAATAAGT
Organism: Allium cepa; assembly: GCA_030765085.1. Taxonomy (NCBI): domain Eukaryota; kingdom Viridiplantae; phylum Streptophyta; class Magnoliopsida; order Asparagales; family Amaryllidaceae; genus Allium; species Allium cepa. Next base: position 181,088,930 of record CM060946.1, read on the forward strand.
AAACCGTGTATTATTTACTATTTTACAATCTTTTATTTTAATCATGGCAGTTCTTTATCAATTTTTTACTGTACCAAAAAGAGTTAACATAGGGTCTAGACTATTTCTTCTGAACAAAAAAGAGTTGTTGTTCTAAGTAATTTATACAAGGAGAATTTGGGTATTTGTTTGAACTTGGATCTTAATGTCTACTTTCATTTTAATTTCTAATGTATAATTCGTTGAAATTTATTTATTATTATAGGTTTTGTGACGCAGCGGATATAACGGATGACGACGAAATGAAGATTTCGTATCAAACTAATCGATGAAACGATTAGATGAAACAAGATAAATCGATGGATTGAAAAATACCGAACGTCCAAATTCGTTGATCTCGAGAGATACCGAACTCTAGCTATCTCTAACACGTTGATCGCGTACGATACCGTGTTAAAAGATCCACGACTCTTCTATGTTGATCTCGCGCACGAGATTCCGTGAATTGGCTCTAAATCCGTTGATTCGAGCGCACTCGAATAACCGAAAATGGAGAAACGAGACAACGCTCAACTTCCAATTTCAAAAGAGGCACAAAGCACTCAAAACAAAGTTTATTCAAAAATCGACCCCTGTACAAATGACACCACCCCTATATTTATAGGCAGTTTTCAACTCATCAGACCGACTTAACAAGTACAAACGACTCAACACAGGCAGCCACGACCTAACAGTGGCGACCTAACAGATGCGACTCAATTACAACTCATATGTGACCTAACAGTAGCGACTTACATCAATACACGAGTTATAATACAACACGAGTTACATGACATACGACTTAACAGGAAACGACATACGATATAACATATTTACAAAACAACACATATTTACAACAACCACAACACCCTACGCGACTTAACGACTTAAGCCTCAACGACATAAGATATAACAGCATCAGTGACCCTTCAGGAATGACCTAAGAATGAGGTAGTAGGAGCGACTTATAGCTTCTGCGACCTAGCCCTTCACGCGAGTCAACTTCGATAGGTCTTGTTTGGTAGAGTTAGCTCGTTAGGTCGGTTATCTCGAATCGTTAGGTCGCTTGGACGACCTACCAACATACTAGAACGCGGCCGACCTAAATCCAATGCAGATTGCGCCACATCTTTGTTTTCCCGACTCGTTAGGTCGCTTGAACGACCTACCAACATGCTTGGTCGTTTGAATGCCTTGGTGCTTAACGTGTTACCTCGCGAGCGACCTTCACTAGGTCGTGAGCGACCTAAGGCCCTTGAACGTCTCAAATCCATTGAGTTGATAGATTGCGCTGCAACATCCTCCCCTGATTGACAAGAATTCGATCTCGAATTTGCACCTACCTCTTCCTCGACAGGCTCAATCCCATGAAAAGGAATCAAATATTTGACATTGAAAATATCAGAAGTATGGATATGATCTGCCATTCTCAACTGACAAGCATTATCATTGATCTTCTTCAAGATTTCCACTGGGCCAATTATTCGAGCTTTCAACTTATTGTAAGTTCCCACTGGAAATCGATCTTTCGTCAACACTGCATAAACCAAATCACCTTCTTTGAAGTCCACACTCTTTCGCTTCTTATCCGCCATTTGTTTATACTTCTCATTTGATGCAAGCAATCGTTCGTAAACAGTTTTGTGACACTTCTGCAGCTCATTCACAAAATCACAAACTCGTTTAACAATTCCTTTCTGAGATGGATCTATCGACAAATCCAACGGTCCCTTCGGAATTGCTGAATATACTACTTGAAATGGACTGAATCCAGTACTTCGATTAACAGCATGGTTATGTGCAAATTCCGCCTGACATAACTTCATATCGCAGCTCTTCAAATTATCTTTCACAAGACCTCTCAATAAGTTTCCCAATGATCTATTCACCACTTCCGTTTGCTCATCTGTTTGTGGATGATAGGCGCTACTAAAATTCAGCTTCATCACAACCATCTTCCACAGACTCAACCAAAAATGGCTTAGAAATCGAGTATCCCGATCGGAAACAATGGTCTCAGGTAGCCCATGTAGTCGATAAACTTCTTTGAAGAACAATTGAGCAATACAGACTGCATCGACGGTCCTTTTACATGCTATGAAATGCTCCATTTTCGAAAATCTATCCACCACAACATATATAGAATCATTCCCTCGCTGAGTTCTTGGAAAACCCAACACAAAGTCCATGCTAATATCAACCCATTGTCTAGTAGGGACGGGCAATGGCATGTACAACCCTGCATTCGTAGCTGTCCCTTTGGAAACTTGACATATATGATATCTCTCCACAAATCTTTCAACTTCTCTTCTCATGGGAGGCCAAAAATATGATTGAGAAATCAACTGCAAAGTACGATCTCTACCCACATGACCTTATTCATGTAACTCCTTCACAATCTTCATTCGCAAACTATAATCTGGAATACATAATCGATTTTCTTTAAAAAGGAAACCATCCACTAACACAAACTCATCCGTCTTCCCTTTATTGACTCCGTCTACAAACTTCGAAAAGTAAGAATCTTCAACAAACAATTCTGGCAATACATCAAACCCTGCCACTTCAACCCTCATTGTAGTCAACAAACGATTCCTTCTACTTAATGCATCTGCCACATGGTTTGTAACTCCCGATTTGTGTTTCACAACAAATGTAAACTGTTGTAAGTATGCAATCCACGAAGCTGTTTGGTTGCAATTTTGTCCTATCCTTGCAAATGCTTTAACGCTTCATGATCAGTATATAAAACAAATTCCTTATGGAACAAATAGTGTATCCAATGCTTCACAGCTTGCACAACGGCGTAAAATTCTACATCTTAAGTATTCTATCTCATCTTTGCTCCAGAAAGTTTCTCACTGAAATATGCAATTGGACGGCCTCTCTAACTTAACACCCCTCTAATTCCAACTTTAGATGCGTCTGTATGTAGCTCAAACAACAACTGAAAGTCTGGTAATACTAGAATTGGTGCTGACGTCAAGAGTTCCTTGATCCGCTCAAAAGCAAATCATGCTTCCTCTGTCCATGAAAATAGCTTCCCCCTCATACAATCAGTAACTGGTGCCATCACGCTACTGAAATGTGGAATAAACCTTCGATAGAATGATGCTACCCCATGAAAACTTCTCACTTCAGTTATGGTCCTGGGCTGCGGCCAATTTCTGATTGCTTCAACTTTACTTTGGTCCACCTGGATACCTTCCTTGGATAATACATACCCCAAAAACAAAACATTATGCGTCATGAAGACACATTTCTTTGTTGCAGCATAGAATTTCTCTTGTCGAAGTATCATCAACACTTCTCTCAAATGATGCAAGTGTTTCTGGGCTTCTACTGTATATCAGTATATCATCAAAATACACCACCACGAACTTCCCAATAAATGGTCTAAAGATCTGATTCATCACCTTCATAAACATACTAGGTGCATTCGAAAGACCAAACGGCATAACCAGCCATTCATGCAACCCTTCTCTAGTCTTGAATGTTGTCTTCCATTCATCCCTTGGTCGAATTTGATGATATCCGCTCTTCAGATCAATCTTGGAAAATATAGCAGCTCCATTCAATTGGTCTAACAAATCATCCAATCTAGGCATTGGAAATCTGTACCTCACTGTAATCTTGTTCAGTGCCCGACTATCAGTACACATTCTCCAAGTTCCATCCTTCTTCGGTACTAACAAAGCAGGTACTGCACAAGGACTTAAGCTCTCTTGTACGCATCCTTGTTCAAGTAACTCTTCCACCTGCCTTCTTAACTCCTCGTGTTCCTTTGGACTCATTCTGTAATGTGGTCTATGTGGTAGCACAGCTCCTGGAATAAGATATATTTGGTGTTGTATGTCCCTCAACGGTGGTAACTCCGTGTAACGATCGAGATTTTTCGTTGCCGAAAAATCGAACCGTTAGGGTTTAAGAAAAATAAAGAGGTAGAAGAAGAGAGAAAAGAGAGAAGAAACAGAACAAACAACAGAACAGGAAACAATATCAGAATCTCACAATCGCAGCGGAACAATATATAATAGATAAATGTACATTCATTTAAAACAAAGAACTATACATTTTATATATCACATTACATTACATCAATCAGAGTGTACAACAACAACAGCGGAAAAGAAATACTATATACAATAAATAATAGACTACGCTATCTGGCTCGCCTCCAGATCTGCACAGCAACTCCCGAATCCAGAATAACCTGACAACCTAACTCTAGACTGCCCGTGTGGAAAATAGTGGGCACCCAGAGTTTAGGAAAGGAACAATAAACTCCAGGTCAGTCGTGGGACTGGTGTGAGAACTCAAAAACAGTTTATCTTTAAACAAGCAACAAGAAAATTTAAATTTTTAAATCCGCAATGCTTTTTGGAAAATGAAACTACCATAAGGCCTCCCGCCACACACACAATGCAAACGCAGAATTGGAGGAGATTTCTCCTTATGATAGTCAAAGATGCTTACTACGCGAAAATCAAATCATTTTTGATATTATTACTAGTGCATAGTGTAGAAAACAATTTCGAAAGTACAATATAAATCCTAGCCAGCATACGACATTTCGTCGTATGCCTACTATAGCTACCATGTTCAATAGAAGGTTACCGCCACATTCCATGGCAGGTTATACAACTAAAACCGTACAGGGCGCGTATTGTTTTGATTGGATTTCCAACAAATGGTCAGGCTAAGGAACTTCCTACTGCCACATGGGATCGCCTCTGGCGGGACGTCCCGAGAAACTAACGTTACGGTTAGATCTCTGCCAACACAAGGCCGGGTTACCTCTGTAACTAGGTAACTACTACACGAATATGTCATCCCCCGGTCCTTTGGGACCTTTATCCGAGCGCTCGATACCAACAACACCACACAGTAATAGATATAGTGTATCAACATGAGTAAATATCTGGGCTCCATACCATGATACCACCCTTTTCCAGAAGGAAATGACATACCCTAAAGGGAGCGACCCTCATAACCTTGCCGCATATTCCTGTTTCGACCATTTCCGGGGAGTGAGGTCCTGACGAAGTCTCGCCCACAAAGCTACGCTTTGTGCAACAAAGCCATGCTTTGGGTCCACAGATGACCAAAGCAATAATCACAAAGATAAATGATCAAACAAATGATCATATCCAAACGATCACCCAATGATCATCACACAGCAGCACTCAGCATGCCACATTACCAGATTGGGAAATATCGCTGATAACCTTCAACTACATAACCTCTGAGTTCGTACGTCTCAGAGAAGGGTGTTAAGCTAAGAGAATAAATTCTCCGCCACCAACAGAAATGTATTTGAAAGAAATCTGCTCTATCTCTCAAAATGTAATGTCAGACACGTAACCATACAAGTCTGTTCCGGGTTCGAACAGAACCGAAGGCACTTTCAAAGAAGCCCTTGCAATCCGGGTATTCACAATCCCGATAAAATTTCCCATCACAAAGGAAATCTCCATATCGTAGCTAACGATGCGGAGACAATCGATAGGTCATCCTATCGTTTTCACAAATACCCGGTCTTCAACACCGGTCTTCAAATGCAATCCAAACGACGTATCGCATATTCGGAATGGGATATATGACACAAAGGTCCTCTCCCGGCTAAACCGAATAGCGAGCGCTTATTTTTAAAAATAAGTGTGCATTCAATTCCAAACAAACATAATCAATACCATCCAAGGGTAAATATTGATAGTCGGTTATTTAACTATCAATAAAGATGCGCCACATCATCAGATTCCAAATAATTTTTCCAAAATTATTAAGTCCCAAAATATCTTTACAAGATATATATATATATATATATATATACACCATTTACAAATAATTGCCCCAGTTATTTGTTTTACCAAAACCACTTCACGATAAAATTTTCCACACTTAACCAATTGAAAAACCAATTTTCAATTTACCTTTACCATTTGAAAACCAATTTTCAAATTACATTAACCATTTGCAAACCAATTTCAAATCACCTTAACCATTTGAAAACTAATTTCAAATCACCTTAACCATTTGAAAACTAATTTCAAATCACCTTAACCATATATACCTTTTGAAACAAATTTCAAACCACCAAATAAATCTTTACCGATTTATTTTACTTACGTTCCAAATTCGTAAATTATATTTTCATATTTAAAAATAAATCAACATTTATTTTTAAACAAATTTCCCTTCATATATATAAATTCCAAAGTGGATTTAAATTCCAAGCATCTACTAGCATACGATTCCCAAATCGATTTCAAGTTATTTGCTTTCAATTACCTTAAAGGTGAATTCACAAAAACCGTTCCATTTCATATTAGAAAACCATTCCCATGCTTATTTTAAAAATAAGTAATTCACAAATTTATTTATTTTCAACAATTTGGAAATATTCAATATACTTAAGTTACCGTTAAGTATTTTATTCCATTCTCTTTAAGAAAACATTCTTTTATTCACATTTATTTGGGTTAAAAAACGAATGTTGCGTAAAACATCGTTACGACAACCCAAAAACACTAGTATATGGATTTGAAATTAAAAATAGATATATAAATCCAATACTATACAAATTATCCCCTTCTGTTTCTCGAAAACGTCTATTTCAACAATCAATGTTGAAATCTATGTTTTCAATACTCAATACATTTTAAAACACCTTTAATTCGTTTTAAATTCCATTTAAAACATTCCTTTCCCAAAAACAAACCCATTTTATTTAATAATCTATTCAATATTCAAAATAGTGAATATAGCCCACTTAACAAATTCCCATATTTCAATTTATCAAATTCGATGAATTTCAAATTTATAAACATAGTTTATAAATTCCATTTCTATTATAAACCCCAATTTTATAAATTCCTTTATTAATCCGATGCAATTTTACATAACCCAATTTCATACCCAAAAGCCATATTGTAAGTTAAATACTTATAATATTATTTATTTACCAAATCGTTCCTTTGAACTTCACCAATTTAAAATCTTATCACTTACAAGATTTCTTTATGGTTTATAATAATTTCAACTAATGAAATCTTCATTTATTAACAATTTCTATAAAATTCCCCTTTTTAATGCCCAAATCCATTTCTATAAGTTAATAACTTATAAACTTAAAACTTTCCAATAACCATTCGTTTTATAAATTTCACATTTATTAATCTATAAATCCTAGTGAAATTCATGTTATACATCAACTTAACACTTTATAAATTTATTCTATAACTTCAATAATTTTTATTTAAAAACATCCATTTATAAAATCCTTTATATAAACCATTGATAATAATAACTTCCCAAAAACCAAATTTAACTATTTTATAAAAACCTATTATTGTTAAAAATTTCTTTTAAGTTATATTTTATAAAGATATAAATTTTTAAAACATAAAAATTTATCCATCTATTTATTTTAAAATTTAATCAATTCAAAATTTTTAATAAACCATATTCTTTGAAAAATCGATTTAAAACCCCTTTTAAATTCAAAACCGTTATTTTAATTTTTAAAAATTTGAATCCGATGATGCAACAGCATTAGATGGTCAATCACGGGAATAAGTGTCATATATCAATATGGTTATCAACAATCAACATAATATTTATAAACAAATAAAATATGCGAGGAATCCAGTTGGATCCCTCCAACCTGTTACCCTGCATCCACAGACGTTAGCACAATACCAATTCCACTTCAAGGTGGAATATCGCGGTATATGGGATTTTATAAAATATCCGCTTAATAGGCGGCGCAATAGGGTCTCATCCGCTATACGAGGCGGGGAATCAAATTCGATATATACATATGCCAATATATATATATCGCTATATATAATATATATCCTACTATATCTACTAGCACAATCAACAGCAATCAACAATCAATAATAACTATTTAAAATTTTAAACAAAACCTTTCGATTGAGTGAGGAGTTCTCACCTTGATTTTATTTCCGTTTTTCGCGTTCGTTTCGAATAAAATTAAACGAACGTTTAATTTTACCCGAAATTCAAACGAGCTCCAAACGACTCCAAACCAGTTGCATCACGAAGAGCACGGCGATACGAAGCCAACGCAAAAAACCTCGTTCGAATCTGACATCATATGACAAAGATATCGCATTTTAAACGTTGTACAATCGTTAATATAGTAAATTATTTACAAATCTCTATTACAAACCCTTCCCCAGATCACAGCCGCACATCAAGCTCCCCCCCTTCCTTCTTGCGCACGGCTAATACCATCTCCAGGAACAAACGCACGTATAGAACCCATAGAAGCTCCAACTAGGGTTTGAATCTTCGACCACCACGAGCCACTTGAAGGCGATCAGGAAGTGCCACTTCGGGGCCCACGACAAGAGCCACCTTCGGCCAGAGCTAGGCCAAACTCGGCCCCCTCCTCCACCTTGAGGAATGCACGAAACGCACGGCCTTCATGGCCCCCTAACGACCACCACGCAACTCCGATTCAGATCACTACCGTTGGATACGTAGTGCTCGAGGCTCTCTTCGTTTTGTTAGTTGGGAACTTCTCTCGAAAGTGAACGGATTGGAAGAAAAATCAAGATGAAAATCGTTGCGTTCTGGCCATGGAAAAATTTAGGGCCGGCCATAGGTGGTAGTGGCTAGGGTTTTGAAAATAATATATACATATAACCCTATTATTTTAATATTAAAATCACCAATTTGACACTTTTGCAAACGAACTCCAAATGACGCATGCCGCCAGGCGATCCTAATGTTTTTCCACATTCCGGACGCAATGGAACAGGTTTCGTAAGCTAATTCGGAAGTATGTGTGAGATACGACTATAAACGCTCAATTTAAACTTAAACCGATTTAAACGATTTCTAGGCGTTTTGGCTTGTACCGGACAAACGGCAAATCCAAACGACTTGAAATTTGAAATCTTACAATAATATCACATTACGGATCCGATGAAACTGGTTTCGTCGAAATCCGAGACCGTTTGAAAAATGGCTATTTTAACTCGCCGAATTAAAATTAAAACGATATCGATGCCTTTCGAGCTGCCACGGTCAAACGACAACTCCGTTTGCTACGAAATTTGAAATCCGATAATAACTAACTATTACGGATCCAATGGAACTCGTTTCGTTCAATTCCGAGACTGTTCAAAAATTGGCTATTTTACAGTCGATAATTAAATATTAAAATAATCAATTTTTACAAATTAGCTCCAAATTCAATTTTACAAGTTCCAAAATATTTCTATAACTTTAATATGATAAAATAAAATTTTCCAAACCATTTTCAATCATATTTAACCCAATATCTAATTATTTGTGGAATTTCACTATTAAATAAATCGATTTAACTATCCCATTAAATCCAATATTCGAAAAATAAATTATTCGACTTAAAAATTCCACTTATTAATATTAAAAAATAAATTAAATATTCAAATTTAAGTTATCAAAAATTCTGGGTCGTTACAATCTTCCCCCCTTAAAAGAATTTCGTCCTCGAAATTGCAAGTTAAGGAGAATAATTCATAATCCGTTTATTATTTTTCCAAAACTAATAGTTTTATCAACCTTCTAACACCAATCTTTTTATTAAAGATTTACTATCATTTCAATTAGCTTTCCAACTTCAATTATAGGTTTCAAACAACATTGTTTACTCAACAATTCAAATTTAAATTTAAATTCAAATTTCAAACTTTCAAAATTTCTCAAAATTTTACTAACTCCCTAAATTTTCGAAAAATTTCGCCAGAGTCTCCTTTGCGCGGCTAGATCGGTACGACTACAAAACGGCTCTACGGCCCCTCAGAATCAAAAAGAAAAGAGAAAGCCAAGTGGCTAGAGAAGGAAATCATCAATTCTCATACTAAAAGTGAAATACGTACCTTTTTGTCGAGTCATTCAATTTTTAACTTCAAAATCAAAATTCCAATCCATTATATACCTGTATATCCTGCTAGTAGTATCTTTCAATACCAAATACAATATCCAAACCAATTTGCCAATTCTATTGCAAAATTTCGATATATGCTTTTTATACCACTTTTAGCTTTATTATTGAAGTTATAAATTCAATTTCACTCATTTCAATCAATTTTGCATTTCAAATTTCATTTGAATTCAATTTACATCTTCTATTCTATTCAAATTCATTTACTTCACTTTCAATGTGAATTCAATTTCATAGCTTTTAATTTAACAAATTCAATTTCTTTAACACTTAAGGAATTTACATACAATCAACCAACAAGCAAATAACAACCAATGCACATCCAATACAACCAAATTTATTTATTTTACTTGCATGCAATTTGGTTCGACTATCTCAATTCCAATTGGTTTAACATTCAATTGATTTTCATTCAATTATTCAACTATTTTCAAATGAATTTACACTTGCATGAATCATTTCATATCAACTTATTCATATTCTGTTGATTAACATTCAATCCATGCTTTAATTCAATTGCTAGTTCTTCTTACAAATAAAATTGAATTTCATTTATATAACTTAAGTTCACATCTTTAACAATTTCATTTACTCACTTTATTCACTTACTTTGATATTAACATCAATTCTTTCAACATTACTTAACTTGCATTCCATTTCAACTTTATTTACATCATTTAATTCACTTGATTATTTAACTTTGATGCAAAGATCGATTTTTTTATTCAACTTCACTTAAGTTATTCCATTTAAACATCATTTGTTAATTAAACTTAAGTTTTACTTATCAATTCAATTCGGATTTTAAATTCCAAAGTAAATCCTATTTAACTTTTACTTAAGCCAAATTCATATCAATATTCAAATTCATATTCCATTTTACTTAACTTAATTGTTTAACCACTTCAATAACTGGTTTCACTTACATTTTCCCATTCTATAAGTTATAAAACTTATTATTCAACTTCTAACTTATATTATAAGTTCAAAACTTATTTCGCTTATACTTATCAACTTCAAGTTGAATTTTAATTTCAAATTGATTTATTACAACAAAACTTCAATTTTAAATTCATTTTTGTAGCAAATCCATCACATAGAAACTCGAAAATGATACTGATGATGCTGCAGTCATCACCCTTATTATTTCCCAGTGACAATAGTGAAATCAATGCTAAATATTCTTTCAAAAATTTCCTTTCTATTCATAAATCACTTTTATAACCCTTTTACTTATATAATTTTACTTCTTATATACATACATGATTATCTTACAATTGTAAATCATTATCAATTATAATTTCATCTTATGATTCATTGGTTTATACCATTATTCTTTTACAATGGTTGCTTTTATCAGCTTATTCAAACAACTTTTAATTATTTTATATATATATATATATCATTTACAACAACCAAGCAATCAATTATATACACACTTCAAAAATTCTTGAAAAATTATTTTCTTTTTATATATAAAATATAATCGAGGTAAAATTATTTCATTTACCCAATTTAAAACAATATTGTGTCGAATTGTTCTATTCAAGTGTTTAGGAACCCCTTCGATTCAGTTTTCGAGGCTGCGCCGACGAAGGTTCATATACCACTCAACAAAACAATCATCACAATATAAAACAATTTTATATTCACTAACAAATACGCACTCATATCTATTATTACACTCAAACTCATTCTAGAGTACTGCTGACTCTATCTCTAATGAGTAATACCCAACAGAGCAGGTTGTCGCTTAACCATATGCTCTGATACCAAATGTAACGATCGAGATTTTTCGTTGCCGAAAAATCGAACCGTTAGGGTTTAAGAAAAATAAAGAGGTAGAAGAAGAGAGAAAAGAGAGAAGAAACAGAACAAACAACAGAACAGGAAACAATATCAGAATCTCACAATCGCAGCGGAACAATATATAATAGATAAATGTACATTCATTTAAAACAAAGAACTATACATTTTATATATCACATTACATTACATCAATCAGAGTGTACAACAACAACAGCGGAAAAGAAATACTATATACAATAAATAATAGACTACGCTATCTGGCTCGCCTCCAGATCTGCACAGCAACTCCCGAATCCAGAATAACCTGACAACCTAACTCTAGACTGCCCGTGTGGAAAATAGTGGGCACCCAGAGTTTAGGAAAGGAACAATAAACTCCAGGTCAGTCGTGGGACTGGTGTGAGAACTCAAAAACAGTTTATCTTTAAACAAGCAACAAGAAAATTTAAATTTTTAAATCCGCAATGCTTTTTGGAAAATGAAACTACCATAAGGCCTCCCGCCACACACACAATGCAAACGCAGAATTGGAGGAGATTTCTCCTTATGATAGTCAAAGATGCTTACTACGCGAAAATCAAATCATTTTTGATATTATTACTAGTGCATAGTGTAGAAAACAATTTCGAAAGTACAATATAAATCCTAGCCAGCATACGACATTTCGTCGTATGCCTACTATAGCTACCATGTTCAATAGCAGGTTACCGCCACATTCCATGGCAGGTTATACAACTAAAACCGTACAGGGCGCGTATTGTTTTGATTGGATTTCCAACAAATGGTCAGGCTAAGGAACTTCCTACTGCCACATGGGATCGCCTCTGGCGGGACGTCCCGAGAAACTAACGTTACGGTTAGATCTCTGCCAACACAAGGCCGGGTTACCTCTGTAACTAGGTAACTACTACACGAATATGTCATCCCCCGGTCCTTTGGGACCTTTATCCGAGCACTCGATACCAACAACACCACACAGTAATAGATATAGTGTATCAACATGAGTAAATATCTGGGCTCCATACCATGATACCACCCTTTTCCAGAAGGAAATGACATACCCTAAAGGGAGCGACCCTCATAACCTTGCCGCATATTCCTGTTTCGACCATTTCCGGGGAGTGAGGTCCTGACGAAGTCTCGCCCACAAAGCTACGCTTTGTGCAACAAAGCCATGCTTTGGGTCCACAGATGACCAAAGCAATAATCACAAAGATAAATGATCAAACAAATGATCATATCCAAACGATCACCCAATGATCATCACACAGCAGCACTCAGCATGCCACATTACCAGATTGGGAAATATCGCTGATAACCTTCAACTACATAACCTCTGAGCTCGTACGTCTCAGAGAAGGGTGTTAAGCTAAGAGAATAAATTCTCCGCCACCAACAGAAATGTATTTGAAAGAAATCTGCTCTATCTCTCAAAATGTAATGTCAGACACGTAACCATACAAGTCTGTTCCGGGTTCGAACAGAACCGAAGGCACTTTCAAAGAAGCCCTTGCAATCCGGGTATTCACAATCCCGATAAAATTTCCCATCACAAAGGAAATCTCCATATCGTAGCTAACGATGCGGAGACAATCGATAGGTCATCCTATCGTTTTCACAAATACCCGGTCTTCAACACCGGTCTTCAAATGCAATCCAAACGACGTATCGCATATTCGGAATGGGATATATGACACAAAGGTCCTCTCCCGGCTAAACCGAATAGCGAGCGCTTATTTTTAAAAATAAGTGTGCATTCAATTCCAAACAAACATAATCAATACCATCCAAGGGTAAATATTGATAGTCGGTTATTTAACTATCAATAAAGATGCGCCACATCATCAGATTCCAAATAATTTTTCCAAAATTATTAAGTCCCAAAATATCTTTACAAGATATATATATATATATACACCATTTACAAATAATTGCCCCAGTTATTTGTTTTACCAAAACCACTTCACGATAAAATTTTCCACACTTAACCAATTGAAAAACCAATTTTCAATTTACCTTTACCATTTGAAAACCAATTTTCAAATTACATTAACCATTTGCAAACCAATTTCAAATCACCTTAACCATTTGAAAACTAATTTCAAATCACCTTAACCATTTGAAAACTAATTTCAAATCACCTTAACCATATATACCTTTTGAAACAAATTTCAAACCACCAAATAAATCTTTACCGATTTATTTTACTTACGTTCCAAATTCGTAAATTATATTTTCATATTTAAAAATAAATCAACATTTATTTTTAAACAAATTTCCCTTCATATATATAAATTCCAAAGTGGATTTAAATTCCAAGCATCTACTAGCATACGATTCCCAAATCGATTTCAAGTTATTTGCTTTCAATTACCTTAAAGGTGAATTCACAAAAACCGTTCCATTTCATATTAGAAAACCATTCCCATGCTTATTTTAAAAATAAGTAATTCACAAATTTATTTATTTTCAACAATTTGGAAATATTCAATATACTTAAGTTACCGTTAAGTATTTTATTCCATTCTCTTTAAGAAAACATTCTTTTATTCACATTTATTTGGGTTAAAAAACGAATGTTGCGTAAAACATCGTTACGACAACCCAAAAACACTAGTATATGGATTTGAAATTAAAAATAGATATATAAATCCAATACTATACAAATTATCCCCTTCTGTTTCTCGAAAACGTCTATTTCAACAATCAATGTTGAAATCTATGTTTTCAATACTCAATACATTTTAAAACACCTTTAATTCGTTTTAAATTCCATTTAAAACATTCCTTTCCCAAAAACAAACCCATTTTATTTAATAATCTATTCAATATTCAAAATAGTGAATATAGCCCACTTAACAAATTCCCATATTTCAATTTATCAAATTCGATGAATTTCAAATTTATAAACATAGTTTATAAATTCCATTTCTATTATAAACCCCAATTTTATAAATTCCTTTATTAATCCGATGCAATTTTACATAACCCAATTTCATACCCAAAAGCCATATTGTAAGTTAAATACTTATAATATTATTTATTTACCAAATCGTTCCTTTGAACTTCACCAATTTAAAATCTTATCACTTACAAGATTTCTTTATGGTTTATAATAATTTCAACTAATGAAATCTTCATTTATTAACAATTTCTATAAAATTCCCCTTTTTAATGCCCAAATCCATTTCTATAAGTTAATAACTTATAAACTTAAAACTTTCCAATAACCATTCGTTTTATAAATTTCACATTTATTAATCTATAAATCCTAGTGAAATTCATGTTATACATCAACTTAACACTTTATAAATTTATTCTATAACTTCAATAATTTTTATTTAAAAACATCCATTTATAAAATCCTTTATATAAACCATTGATAATAATAACTTCCCAAAAACCAAATTTAACTATTTTATAAAAACCTATTATTGTTAAAAATTTCTTTTAAGTTATATTTTATAAAGATATAAATTTTTAAAACATAAAAATTTATCCATCTATTTATTTTAAAATTTAATCAATTCAAAATTTTTAATAAACCATATTCTTTGAAAAATCGATTTAAAACCCCTTTTAAATTCAAAACCGTTATTTTAATTTTTAAAAATTTGAATCCGATGATGCAACAGCATTAGATGGTCAATCACGGGAATAAGTGTCATATATCAATATGGTTATCAACAATCAACATAATATTTATAAACAAATAAAATATGCGAGGAATCCAGTTGGATCCCTCCAACCTGTTACCCTGCATCCACAGACGTTAGCACAATACCAATTCCACTTCAAGGTGGAATATCGCGGTATATGGGATTTTATAAAATATCCGCTTAATAGGCGGCGCAATAGGGTCTCATCCGCTATACGAGGCGGGGAATCAAATTCGATATATACATATGCCAATATATATATATCGCTATATATAATATATATCCTACTATATCTACTAGCACAATCAACAGCAATCAACAATCAATAATAACTATTTAAAATTTTAAACAAAACCTTTCGATTGAGTGAGGAGTTCTCACCTTGATTTTATTTCCGTTTTTCGCGTTCGTTTCGAATAAAATTAAACGAACGTTTAATTTTACCCGAAATTCAAACGAGCTCCAAACGACTCCAAACCAGTTGCATCACGAAGAGCACGGCGATACGAAGCCAACGCAAAAAACCTCGTTCGAATCTGACATCATATGACAAAGATATCGCATTTTAAACGTTGTACAATCGTTAATATAGTAAATTATTTACAAATCTCTATTACAAACCCTTCCCCAGATCACAGCCGCACATCAAGCTCCCCCCCTTCCTTCTTGCGCACGGCTAATACCATCTCCAGGAACAAACGCACGTATAGAACCCATAGAAGCTCCAACTAGGGTTTGAATCTTCGACCACCACGAGCCACTTGAAGGCGATCAGGAAGTGCCACTTCGGGGCCCACGACAAGAGCCACCTTCGGCCAGAGCTAGGCCAAACTCGGCCCCCTCCTCCACCTTGAGGAATGCACGAAACGCACGGCCTTCATGGCCCCCTAACGACCACCACGCAACTCCGATTCAGATCACTACCGTTGGATACGTAGTGCTCGAGGCTCTCTTCGTTTTGTTAGTTGGGAACTTCTCTCGAAAGTGAACGGATTGGAAGAAAAATCAAGATGAAAATCGTTGCGTTCTGGCCATGGAAAAATTTAGGGCCGGCCATAGGTGGTAGTGGCTAGGGTTTTGAAAATAATATATACATATAACCCTATTATTTTAATATTAAAATCACCAATTTGACACTTTTGCAAACGAACTCCAAATGACGCATGCCGCCAGGCGATCCTAATGTTTTTCCACATTCCGGACGCAATGGAACAGGTTTCGTAAGCTAATTCGGAAGTATGTGTGAGATACGACTATAAACGCTCAATTTAAACTTAAACCGATTTAAACGATTTCTAGGCGTTTTGGCTTGTACCGGACAAACGGCAAATCCAAACGACTTGAAATTTGAAATCTTACAATAATATCACATTACGGATCCGATGAAACTGGTTTCGTCGAAATCCGAGACCGTTTGAAAAATGGCTATTTTAACTCGCCGAATTAAAATTAAAACGATATCGATGCCTTTCGAGCTGCCACGGTCAAACGACAACTCCGTTTGCTACGAAATTTGAAATCCGATAATAACTAACTATTACGGATCCAATGGAACTCGTTTCGTTCAATTCCGAGACTGTTCAAAAATTGGCTATTTTACAGTCGATAATTAAATATTAAAATAATCAATTTTTACAAATTAGCTCCAAATTCAATTTTACAAGTTCCAAAATATTTCTATAACTTTAATATGATAAAATAAAATTTTCCAAACCATTTTCAATCATATTTAACCCAATATGTAATTATTTGTGGAATTTCACTATTAAATAAATCGATTTAATTATCCCATTAAATCCAATATTCGAAAAATAAATTATTCGACTTAAAAATTCCACTTATTAATATTAAAAAATAAATTAAATATTCAAATTTAAGTTATCAAAAATTCTGGGTCGTTACACTCCGTTGGCAGCTTTTCAGGAAATACATCTTCAAATTCTTCCAGCACTGGCTTTACTTCTTCAGGTATTTCAACCACTTCATTACTTTCACGTCCAATCAACAGAAATACTTCAGGCTCGTCCTCCACTTCTTTGACAAACTCCTTCAAAGATAACAAAGACTTTAGTTCTTCAATCTTCTCCAACTTGCTTTCTTCTTGTTGTCGTTTTTTAGGAACCAAAGTGATTTTAGTGCCCTCAAACATGAAACTGTAGCTATTGGTACGACCATCATGTTGCATAGCTCTATCATATTGTCACGGTCTCCCCAGCAACAGATGACATACATCCATATCAACCACATCACACCAAATTTCATCTTTGTATTTCTTCCCAATTGAAAAAGTTACACAAGCCCTTCTACTAACCTTCACTTCACCACCTTTCCTCAACCAGGCTAACTTGTAAGGTTTAGGATGCTTCTCAGTCTTTAATTCCAACTTCTTTATAGCCTCTGTAGAAATGATGTTGTCACAACTTCCCGCATCAATAACAAACTTGCAAACCCTTCCCAAAATAGTGCACGTTGACTGGAAAATATTGCTCCTCAACCACCAAATTCATCCTCTTGCTTTCGTGTCAAACAAAATCTCCTCATCATCAAATTACGTCCTTCGTCTCCTGACACTAATTCTACTTCCTCCTCAACTTGTGGTGAAATGGAATATTCTACTTCTTCATCCTCAACCTCAGCAACCATCACCAGTTTCTTAGGCTTCGGACATTCGTTGCTCTTGTGACCAAACTCCTGACAATTATAGCACTTGAAATTGTTGTTGACCTTGGTCTTAGCAACTTCATTAACAACCGGTTTAGTAACAGCCTTGGAAACATTCGTATTGCTACTATCCCTTTTCACTTGATTGTTGGAATTTGTAAACACACCACCACCTCTTCTGCCTTGCTTCTCCCAAGCTAACGCATTTTGGTGTGCTTCATCCATGGATCTTGGATCAAACATGTTCACCATATCCTGAATTTGCATTCTCAGTCCTCCAACAAATCTAGCTGTCAATTGTTCCTCTGTCTCCATAATATCATTCTTCGCAATCAATTGATAAAATTCATCCGCATAATCATTCACCGACTTTGTTCCCTGTCTCAAATTTTGTAAGCGCTGATACATAAGAGACTGATAATTATAAGGTAAGAAAGTAGATTTCATCAACTTCTTCATCTTCTCCCATGACTCAATCTTTGATTTGCCCATTCTTTCCCGTGTAAGTTTAGTTTGTTGCCACTATGCCATAACTCTTCCTCTCAATCGTGTAGCAACCAACTTAACTCTTCGATGTTCGAAAACTTCCTTGAGGTCAAAATTTTATTCAACATTAGATAACCAATCCAGAAATTCTTCTGCTACCAATCCACCTTTGAATTCTGGAATTTCAGTCTTCATCCCCGACTCCCATTTACGTTCATCTTCTACATCCCGATAGTGATTTCGTACTTGGTCTCGATCTCGATAATGAACACTACATCTATCACCATCTTCATCATAATCAAATGTACTTCGATATCGATCTCGCCAATCAACATCTCTATGATCACGCATATCTCTTCTACTATGTCTTTCAGTATTAAGATATGGCTCATCTCCAAACTCACGTGGAGTTATTCTCTCTTCATTTTTATACTCATGGTGATCTCTTCTCGTTGAAACTGATGATTCTCTTTGATCTCGATGGGATTGTGGTGACACCCTCCTCGCTTCCGTAACCGATGGCGAAACTCTGTTTCCTCCATGGTTCGAGATTGTTGATCTTCTCCATTGACCTTGATTCATATCAATCATCAATTTCTCCAACCTACCAATTCCCTCATCCAACTTCTCATTGAATTTATTACTAATTCGTTGTTCCATTTGTTCGGCATCTTCTCTTTTATAGAAATCTTCAACATTCTGATGACAATTAGCTCTTCTCGACGGCATTGTCGAATCAAACAACCTTCAACAACTCGGCTTCTTCACTGAATCTACTCTCGGCTCGGCTTGAAACTGGACAACACTTCACTTGGCTCGGCTTTGCTTGATTTAGCTCGGCCTTGACTCTTCGAACTCTTCTCCTTGGCTCCAAAGACTCGGCTTAGCTATGATTGGCTAAGTCTAGCTATGATACCAAAATGACGCAGCGGATATAACGGATGACGACGAAATGAAGATTTCGGGTCAAACTAATCGATGAAACGATTAGATGAAACAAGATAAATCGATGGATTGAAAAATACCAACACCAAAATTCGTTGATCTCGAGAGATACCGAATACTAGCTATCTCCAACACGTTCATCGCCCACGATACCGTGCTAAAAGATCTATGACTCTTCAAATCCATTGATTCGAGCGCACTCGAATTACCGAAAATGGAGAAAGGATACAACGCTCAACTTTCAATTTCAAAAGAGGCACAAAGAACTCAAAACAAAGTTCAAAAATCAACCCCTGTACAAATGACACCACCCCTATATTTATAGGCAGTTTTCAACTCATCAGACCGACTTAACAAGTACAAACGACTCAACACAGGCAGCCACGACCTAACAGTGGCGACCTAACAGATGCGACTCACTTACAACTCATATGCGACCTAACAGTAGCGAGTTACATTAACACACGAGTTATAATACAGCACGAGTTACATGACATACGACTTAACAGGAAACGACATACGATATAACATATTTACATAACAACACATATTTACAACAACCACAACACCCTACGCGACTTAACGACTTAAGCCTCAGCGACATAAGATATAACAACATCAGTGACCCTTCAGGAACGACCTAAGAATGAGGTAGTAGGAGCGACTTATAGCTTCTACGACCTAGCCCTTCACGCGTGTCAACTTCGATAGGTCGTTGAGCTTCGGTCTGTTACGTTGTTGTTTGGTAGAGTTAGCTCATTAGGTCGGTTATCCTGACTCGTTAGGTCGCTTGGACGACCTACCAACATACTAGGTCGCGGCCGGCCTAAATCCAATGCAGATTGCGCCGCATCATTGTTTTCCCGACTCGTTAGGTCGCTTGAACGACCTACCAACATGCTTGGTCGCTTGAATGCCTTGTTGCTTAACGTGTTACCTCGCGAGCGAACTTCACTAGGTCGTGAGCGACCTAAGGCCCTTGAACGTCTCAAATCCATTAAGTTGGTAGATTGCGCTGCATCATTTTGAGTTCAAGCACTCGACATCCATTCAATAATCAGAATCATATGTCCCAGTTTGGTAGCAACCACTGGAAGAAATGTTGCCCTTAGACAACAAACTTTGTTCGAAAGACAATGTTACAACCCTAGCTCAAGTGCTCAATTTGAAGACAATTATATATTTAGAAGACATGGGCCTGGCCAACATGGACAAGCATACCAGAATAATTTTCAACATCAACAACTGACAATTGATAGTTATAACTATGGTCCAACTCAACAAACATATGCTGGTTCAACTTTTAAGCATTGCAATTGCGATCAATTTAAAATTTACTCTTTGGATGCTGATATCATCTCAACTCCTTTTGGTAACATTCAATCCATAGATAATTCAACATTCAACTTTACTGGTTTGGGAGGCTCTTCTTACAGGTAATCGTCATTGACTATTTTTTTCTTCTTTGTTAAATATGTCCTGCATTTTTTTAGTTTATAGTATACAGTTATGATTATTTTAATTCCTTTTTCAGAGACCAATCATGTTTCAAGTCGAAGAATTCTAGCTTTTTAACAGTTGGAGCTGGAGAATATCTCAATGATGAAACTAATGCATTTGTGATAAACTCCATGGAAGTTTCGAGAGAAAGAAATAAAAGAGAGAGAAGAAGAAGAAACTTTATTTCTGTAAAAAATGAAAACTCTCTATCATACAAAAGCAACTAACGGAATATATATATGTGTGTGTAAGGAGTTGTTATAACAAACTGCTTAAGAAATTATTTATTTACATAATATGATTCAACATCCCCAACCCCCTCCCCCTCTCTCCCAGCTGACAAACAAGGCCAATATTGGAACTTAAAAAACGATGTTGTTCTGCACCAAGTGGTTTAGTCATCACATCCGCAAATTGCATGGTTGTACTGACATGAAAAAATACAATGAAATTGTTTGAATGTGATCTCTGATGTAGTGACAATCCATCTTCAAATGTTTTGTTCTTTCTTTAAAAACCTCATTTTCGGCAATATATTGTGTAGATTTGTTGTCACAAAATAAAGAAATAGGTTTAGGAAAATTCACCAATAAATCTTGAAGTAATCCTTCTTTCCATACAATTTCACTAGCTGTTTTACTGATTGCCCTATACTCTGTCTCAGTGGAGCTTTTAAAATGACCTTCTGCTTCTTTGTTTTTCAAGAGATTAGAGAATTCCCTAAGAAGACACAAAAACTTGTAAGAGACTTTCCTGAAAATGGACAAGTACACCAGTCAGCGTCACTATATGCCTTGAGTTATAACGCAGTATTAGTAGCATAGAAAAGACCGGGATTCAAAGTACCCTTATGATACTTTAGTACATGTAATGCTGCATAAAAATGTGGAATTCTAGGCTCTTGCATGAACTGGCTAAATTGTTAAACAACATATGAAATGTCTGATCTTGTCTTATTAAGATAAAGAAGCTTCCCAACAAGTCTTCTATATATTTCAGGATTAAGCAGTTTTGTGCCTTCAATAGTGTTAAGCTTTGGACCTTTAGAAGAGGAAAATGGGTGAACTTGGCATTCTCCATATCTATAGAACTACACATATCCAATATATATATATATATTCTTTGATTTAAAAGAATCCCTTCTGGTTTTTTTTTGAAAACCCAGGAGAACCAGGCAGGTCGGTAAACTCTTGAGGAGGGTACAACAAAGCCGTCCACTAAGAGTCCCTTCTGTTAATCTAGTAACTTCAATTCCAAGAAAGAAAGTAAGCTCTCCTAAGTCTTTAATAGTAATGGATATGACCAATGTTTTCTTAACATCAGATTGAATCTAAATGGTAGAACCAGTTATTAGCAGATCATCTACATAACAAAAAATGACTGTAAACTCTTCACCATCAATTTTAGTGAATAAAGAACAATCTTGTTTGGAACAAATTCAAGATCGATACGAAAATTTCTAAGCTCCTTATTCCATTGTCTAGCAGCTTGTTTGAGTCCATAAATAGATCATCTGAGCTTGCAAACTCGTCCAAGTTTAGCTTTTGTATATCCAAAAGGAAGCTTCATGTATAATTCCTTATCAATATGACCATGTAAGGAAGCATTGTTGATTTTTAGCTGGAGTAAATGCCAATTATGAGCTGCTGCTAAAGCTATGATAGTCCTAACAGTAGTAAATCTTGCAACCGGACTGAAAGTATGCTTCAAATCATTACCGTTAATTTGCTTATCACCTCTTACCACAATTCTGGCTTTGCATCTTTTCAAATCACCGCATCATTACTCATTTGGGCCGATAGAAAACCATGCCATATGACCTTCTTTCCTAGTTATATTCATTAGAATGATCTTCATAGAATCCTTCATGTGCTTCTCTTAATAGTCATAGGCCATTCTCTAGACTAACACACCTTAAGTAGGGAAGTGAGTATTCTTTTTCATAGAGTGTTCTGTTTGTCACCATAAAAGTTGGGGCTTGGTGCCTTATCTTTCTAGCCTCTCTTCAATCCTTTAGTAGTTTTCCTTCTACTAAGTACTCAGCAATGGGTATCATCTAGTTCTTTTCGTATTGATTATTAATATCTACATGAATGAATCTTTCTTGATTGTATTCGTTAGTGTTTTTTGACTTATCTTCTTTATTTACTTGTTCAAGAGCTCGGGATCTAGTTATACCATGACCTCATTTTTAGGTTTTGGAGCTTTTTCCTCTACGTTGGGGTTTTGTTGGAAGCCTACAAGAACAATTAAAAATTTTGATGCTTCTCATAAGCTAGCTAGTTTTGCTAAAGGATCAGCTTTATAATTTTTCTCTCTAGGAAGTGTATGGAAACATTCTCAAGTTGAGCTAACATCTTTAATATCTTCTTGACATAAAGAATTAGTTTGACATCTTTCGTTTAGTGAGTCTGATTTAACTGATTAACCATTAATTGAGAATGTTCAAAACTTCTATCCTTGGAATTTTTAACCGAAGAGCTAGGCTTAGTCATGCTACTGTTGATTTGTATTCATCCACATTATTAGTTGCGAGAAAACCTAACTTCATGGCGTAATGCAATTGGTGTCCATCAGGGGTAATGATTATGTATCCTGCATATGCCCCTATTTATTTAATGCTTCATCAATAAATAATTGCAACTTAAGCTTCAAATCTTTTTCCTTTTTCGGTTGTTCTTTGATGAATCATGTGCATTCATTTATTTAGTCAGCCAGAGCTTATCCTTTAATTTCCACTAAGTGTTGGAACTCAATATCATGTTGGCTAAGCTGTACTAGTTTTCCTAATGTTTCAAGTTTAATAAAAAATTTCTTGAGCTAGAAGTTGGTTAGGACTTTGATTGGATGTGCTTTGAAATAGGCCCTTAGCTTTCGAGCGGCGAGCCTTAAATAGTGTGCCAAATTTTTTATGACTGGATACCTAATTTTTGCATCCTTAAGCCTTTTGCTAACATAGAATATTGGAAGTTGAACTCCAATCTCATCCCTTATTAAAACAAAGTTTAATGCATGCTCAGAAACTACCAAATAGAGGGAAAGGTTTTCCCCTTCTGTTGGGCCAGAAAAGATTGGAGGCTTTTCCAAATGATCTTTTAATTCTTGTAAGGCCTTTTGGCAATCTTCTCTCTATTCAAAGTTTTACTTCTTTTTGACCACTTTAAAGAATGGTATGCACTTATCAGTGGCATTAAAGATGAATTTGTTCAAAGCTGCCACTCCCTCATTCAAGCTCATTATATCTTTACTCGTCTTTGACTCTACCATGTCCCTAATCGCCTTGATTTGGTCAGGACTGGCCTTAATTCCACTGGCACTGACAATATATCCTAGAAACTTCCCAGATTATATCCCAAAAGAGCACTTCTACGGATTAAATTTCGTCTTGTATTTTCTTAACACTTCAAAATTTTCTTCAAGGTCTTTCAAGTGATTGGCTTCCGCTTGAGATTCGACCAACATATCATCTATATATATACTATCATGTTTCAATTAATTTGTTCTTTAAATATTCTGTTTACCAATCTTTGATATGTAGCTCTTGCATTTGTCAACCCAAATAGCAAAACTTTGTAGCACATATTCCCCAATTTGTTATGAAACTTGTGTGTTCTTCATTTAGCTTGAACAAGGGGATTTGATTATACCATGAGTAGCATCCATAAAAGAAAACAGTTCATATCCACTTGTTGCGTCAACTAATTAGTCTTGGTAAGGGATAATACATTTTAAGGCGTGCTTTATTCAATTCAGTATAGTCGAAAGATCTTCTCCATTTTCCATTAGGCTTTTTGACTAACAAAGGATTGGCCAACCATTTTGGGTAGAAAACTTACCTAATGAACTCATTTCAAGTAGCCTTTTAACTTCCTCTTTCAATGTGTTAGCTCAAACTTTATTGAAATACCTTTTATTTTATAGAATAAGAGTGATGTGTGGATCGATTTTGAGGGCATGACTCATGATTGTTGGATCTATCCCGACCATGTCTGAGTGGTTCTAAGAAAATACATCATTGCTAGATTAAATAAACTGAATAAGCTCTCCTATGAGTTTGCCATCTAATTCCCTTCTGATCTTTACTGTTTCTGTTAGGTCAAGTGAATCCAGGCTTACTTCTTCTAGTTCCTCGGGTGTCTTTATCATTTCATGCTCATTTTTGCAATCTAATTTATTGACAACTTTATCGCCATATATTTCCTCATCTATCATATTTTCCTTTTTCCCTTTTCTTTTCCTCTCGGAATAGTTAAATCTTTTTAAATACGTTCTTAGCTTTCTTATTTATTCTCATCTTCTAACTTGCCTTGAATGGTTGGCTTAGAGGACCATATCTAAGGGCTTCTTTATTTCAGTTTTGATCAATTCGTTTTTCTTCAAATTATAACAAGAAAGATTATCCATTTTGCTTTGGTCAAGGGTAGCAGAATTTAATTCCCGAGAGCTAATTTACTCTCCTCTTATTATTCTTGTAACACCCCAGATTCCTGATAACATTATATAGGAGATTTAGATAGATAAACTAAATAAAATAATGTGTTGATAAAGGGAATGAGATTTGATTCAATTAAGGTAGTCATACCTTTTAGGCCATGTATTTCAAAACACACATTCATTCTCATTTTCAAAAAAAAATTAAATGCTTGGTCAACCACCAATAACGAAGGAAGAAGAAGAGCAAACAAAAGAAAAGCTTAAGGAAAGCAAATTCAAACCAACCCATTCAAATCTCAAGCTCCTTAATCATTAAGCAAAAGGTGAATAATGTTTACATCTCTAAATATTTTTGGTTTCCGTTTTAAGGTTAATTCCAAATGATTTTGCAAAGATTTTCCATGTGTTTGAATGATAAAAAGATTATATATACACAAGTTGATGATTTATATACGTTCATATAGATTTTAGATAAAACCCTATTAAATGACATCCGAGCCTTGTGAATTTTTATGATGATCTAAAAAGTTAATTTAGTGATGGGTTTCGATTTTCAGAATTTTTAAAATTTTTGTGGAATTGTTATGAATTTTCTAAGGAAGAAAAGGTTAATTTGGATTATAAAAATTATTTGTAGGAAAAACAATCATAGTTTGGATTCAAAAAAAATTTATATGTTGAAGTGAACATATTATTTCATTTTTGAATTTTTCCAAAATTTTTGGAAGTGTTTTAATGGTTATATAAAATTAATTAAGGTATAGGACTTAAATGTTTTATATAATTATAAAAGAGAAAGGGGTTTTTCAAAATTATTCAAATTTTCAAATAAGGAAAAACAGTGGTATTTTTGAATATAATATTCTGGCAACTAATCAGATTTAGGCAAAAAGGCAGGTTGGGTACAATAGAACTGTTTTAAAGTACAAATGAATAGTCTTTCTTTTATTTCAACCCTTCTGGCAGAGCTTTCACCTTCACTCCAGACCTTCCGACAAGGTCGAAAGGTATCAAACCTTTCGGCTAGGTCAAGTACCAATACACATGGTATGAGGCAATTGGTACGTAGTAAATTGGATGGATTCGAATGGTTTAGGGACGAATGGTTATAGCTTTCAAAAGAGATGTGGTTTTGTTTTGGTTTAATGAAATCTACCTGCTAGCTTTCGATAAAGAGATTTCGAAATTATCAAAAGGTTTAAAAGTAAAAGGTTTCCATTGGTTCGCTTTCTTATTTTAAAAGAAACCTTCCGACGAAGTTGAAAGGTATAGCTTTCGACAAGGCCGAAAGCATAGTTGCCGCTTCCTAACCTTTCGACACAGATGGAGTCAAAGGTTATCTTTTATTTTCTAAAACTTGCCACCTCTCTCCATTGATTTCGAAGGGTTGGTACCAAAACCAACATTTCATTGTTTTCGATTGGTTTCGAAAGGTTTTATAAAGGTTTCTGTAACGACCCTGACTCGACCTTCGAAAATCGACACCCGTACTTCACTTGTACTCGAATTGTCGCATACTCAAATGCCGAATCTGGTTCGCCAGATCTTATAAAACATTAAGTAATACAACACAGCGGAAAAAGGAAATGAATATCAACCTACACAACATTGATACAATATCTAATACAATATGAATCTCAACAATATCAGAGGTAAATATACAACACTGGAAAGATAAGCATAAATAGAGAAACTCCAAAAGAGAAATCCAACATCAAACTGCAACTGCAACTCCATAGCTAATCCACCAACATGCTTTCCAAATGCGAAGCGAGAAAACCTCAATCGCGTTGTATTAAGTAAGGTCAGCCCGAATGCTGAAAAGAAGCAAATGCGATCGCCAAATCCCAAGGCTGGATGCTATCGAATTCTACACCTATTATTTGATTATCTGAAAAACCCAACTCTACTGCCCGTGTGAAAAATTTTAGGCACCCAGAGTTTAGGAAGGGAACAATAAACTCCAGGTCATTCATGGGACTGGTATGAGCAAACAAAACAGTTTATCTTTAAAACCAAAAACAAAAGATTTTAAAGTTGAAATCCACAATGCTTTTTGGAAAATGAAACTACCATAAGGCCTCCCACCGCACACACAATGCAAACGCAGAGATTTCTCCTTATTATAGTCAAGCATGCTTGATACGCAAAATCCTTTTGATATTATTATTAGTGCATAGTGTAGAAAACTTTCGGAAATATAATATTAATCTTAGCCAGAATAGACATTTCGAACTATGCCTACTATGGCTACCATCTAAACAGTGGTGACCACCATAAGTAAATGGCAGGTTATACAACTAAAACCGTACAAGGTGCGTATTGGATGATTGGATTTGCAACAAATGGTTAGACAAAGGAACTTCCCACACAAAATGGAATGCCTTTGGAGGGATGTTCCCAAGAACCTAACCGGATCTCTGCTACACAAGCCCGGGTTACCTCTGTAACTAGGTAACTAATGACACGAGTATGCAACCCTCGGCCATTACCAACCTTTATCCGAGGCGCCTACCAACCAACAACCACAAAGCAATAAGTTTTGCAGCATCCACATAGGTAAATATCCAGGCTCCATACCATGATACCACCTTTTATCCAGAAGGAAATGAAATAGCCTCATTGGGTGCAACCCCCAACTAAACTTGCTGCCACAATTCCTGTTTCGACCATTACCGGGTTGTGAGTCTCGATGAAGTTTCATCCACAAAGTTACACTTTTCACAAAGTCATGCTTTGATCAACAAATGATCAGCACCGCTTCATATGCCACATTACCAAATTGGGAATGTATCACTAGTAACCATCAACTACATAGCCTCTGAGCTCGTACGTCTCAGAGAAGGGTGTAAAGCTAAGAGAATAAATCTCCGCTACCAAATAGAAATGTATTTGATAGAAACCAGCTTTACATCTCAAGGTGTAATGTCAGACACACGTCCATACAAGTCCATTCCGGGTTCGAACAGAACCTAAGGCACTTCAAAAGAAGCCCTTGCACTTCGAGAATTCCCAACCCCGATTGGACTCCCCATCACATATGGAGATCTCTATACCGGCACGACTCGGTGCAGAGACATTTGATGGGTTATCCTTTCGTTCTCGAAAATACCCGGTCTTCACCACCGATCTTCAAATGCAATCCATAACATCGTATCATTACTTGGAATGGGTTATATGACACAAGGTCCTCTCCTGGCTAAACCGAATAATGAGTGCAATATTTAAAAATATATGGATATTGGGATTTCAGTTAAGTCACAACTTAAACTCAAAACTTTCCTTTCAAATGGCTTAAACAAATTACCATTTTCAAAATCTTTCAACAAAAAGATTCACTTCACAAAGTTTACCCATTTTTCATAAAGACTCATTCACAATATTTAAACAAAAGATCTATCTTTGAGATCCTCTTTTGTCTGAAAACAAAGTTCACCAAATATTTCACAAAGATACCTTCATAGCTTTTGAAACAATTCCATTTCAAATCTTTTATACAAAAGATACACCTTTAAGATCCTCTTCAATTTCAAAACAAGGTTCATAATTTTTCACAAAGATTAATACATAGTTTTTCAAAACAATTTCAATTTCATTTCAAACTTGAAATCTTTCAACACGAATTGGAAATTGTTCCTTCATATGAAAGCTATTATTGTTTGAAAACAAATAGTTTTCGTTTCGAAAAAAATCTGATTACATTTGCACAAGTTAAAGCCCTTCAAGTATAAAATTTGGGTTAAATTCAAATTTCCAATGTAATATTTTTAAAATGGTTTAAAACCCTTAAAAACACATTTATAACTTATATAACCTTTTTAAACCATAATTTCCAAACATATAATTCAATTTCAAATCTTGAATTCAAATTTAAATCAAATTATTTAAATTTCAAAACTTTATCAAGTTATTCAAAATAAATATTATCCTCAAATCTCCTTTTCAAAAGCTTTTCAACCCAATCCCATTTTCAAAACTATTTGAATTCACAACTCAACCTTAAAACCATTTTAAAAATATTATATTGGAAATTTGAATTTAACCCAAATTTTATACTTGAAGGGCTTTAACTTGTGCAAATGTAATCGGATTTTTTCTGAAATGAAAACTATTTGTTTAGCTTTCAAATGAATGAAGGATTTCCAATTTTTGTTGAAAGATTTCAATTTTGAAACGAAATTGAAATAGTTTTGAAAAACTATGTATTAGCCTTTGTGCAAAATTATGAACCTTGTTTTGAAATTGAAGAGGATCTTAAAAGTGTATCTTTTGTATAAAAGATTTGAAATGGAATTGTTTCCAAAGCTTTGAAGGAATCTTTGTGAAATATTTGGTGAACTTTGTTTTCAAACAAAAGGGGATCTCAAAGATAGATCTTTTGTTCAAATATTGTGAATGAATCTTTGTGAAAAATGGGTAAACTTTGTGAAGTGAATCTTTTTGTTCAAAGATTTTGAAAATGGTAATTTGTTTAAACCATTTGAAAGGAAAGTTTTATGTTTAAGTTGTGACTTGACTGAAATCCCAATATACATATGTTTTTACATATTGCGCTCATTATTCGGTTTAGTCGGGAGAGGACCTTGTGTCATATAACCCATTCTGAATAATGATACGACGTTATGGATTGCATTTGAAGACCGGTGGTGAAGACCGGGTATTTTCGAGAACGAAAGAATAACCTGTCGAATGTCTCTGCACTTAATCGCGCCGGTATAGAGATCTCCATATGTGATGGGGAGTCTGATCGGGATTGGGAATTCCCGAAGTGCAAGGACTTCTT
The DNA here is from genome assembly GCA_030765085.1 of Allium cepa. Lineage (NCBI taxonomy): Eukaryota > Viridiplantae > Streptophyta > Magnoliopsida > Asparagales > Amaryllidaceae > Allium > Allium cepa. The sequence goes on from CM060946.1 coordinate 181,119,186, forward strand.
TTGAAGTGCCTTCAGTTCTGTTCGAACCCAGAACAGATTTGTATGGATGTGCGTCTGACATTACACCTTGAGATGTAAAGTTGTTTTCTCTCAAATACATTTCTGTTTTGTGGCGGAGATTTATTCTCATAGCTTAACACCCTTCTCTGAGACGTACGAGCTCAGAGGCTGTGTAGTAGATGGTTACTAGTGATACATTCCCAATTTGGTAATGTGGCATACGAAGTGCTACTGATCATTTGTTGATCAAAGCATGACTTTGTGAAAAGTGTAGCTTTGTGGACGAAACTTCGTCAAGCCTCACAACCCCATAATGGTCGAAACAGGAATCGTGGTAGCAAGGTTATTTGGAGGTAGCGCCCCCTGAGGGTATGTCATTTCCTTCTGGATAAAAGGTGGTATCATGGTATAAAGCATAAGTATTTACCTATGTGGATGTTGCAAAACTTATTTCTTTGTGGTTGTTGGTTGGTAGGCACCTCGGATAAAGATTTGTAATAACCGAGGGGTGGGATACTCTTGTTAGTAGTTACCTAGTTACAGAGGCAACCTGGCCATGTGTAGCAGAGATCTGGTTAGGTTCTAGGGGACGTCCCTCCAAAGGCGTTCCATTTTGTGTGGGAAGTTCCTTTTCCTGACCATTTGTTGGAAATTAAATCATCCAATACGCACCTTGTACGGTTTTAGTTGTATAACCTGCCATTTACTTATGCTGGTCACCACTGTTTAGGTGGTAGCTATAGTAGGCATAGTTTGAAATGTCTATGCTGGCTAAGATTAATATTATACTTTCGAAAGATTTTATGCACTATGCACTAATAATAATATCAAAATGATTTTGCGTATCAACCGTGTTTGACTATCATAGGGAGAAATCTCCTCCAATTCTGCTTTTGCATTGTGTGTGCTGTGGGAGGCCTTATGGTAGTTTCATTTTCCACAAAGCATTGCAGATTTCAAATTTAAAATCTTTTATTGTTGGTTTTAAAGATAAACTATTTTGTTTGCTCATACTAGTCCCATGACTGACTTGGAGTTTATTGTTCCCATCCTAAACTCTGGGTGCCTACAATTTTCCACACGGGCAGTCTAGATTTGGGTTTTTCAGATAATAAAATAATAGGTGTAAAATTCGATAGCATCCAGCCTTGGGATTTGGCGATCACATATGCTTCTTTTCAGCATTCGGGCTGACCTTACTTAATACAACACAATTGAGGGTTACTCGCTTCGCGTTTGGAAAGCATGTTGGTGGATCTAGCTTTTGGAGTTTTTGGAGCTTTAGCTATGGAGTTTTAGTTGTAGTTTGATGTTGGAGTTCTCTTTTGGAGTTTCTCTATTTATGCTTATCTTTCCGCTATTGTATATTACCTCTGATGTTGTTGAGATTCATATTGTATCAGATATTGTATCAATGTTGTGTATATTAATATTCATTTTCTTTTTCTGCTATGCTGTTATACTTAATGTGTTATAAGCTCCGACGAACCAGATTCGACATTTGAATCTGTGGCAATTCGAGTACAAGTGAAGTACGGGTGCCGATTTTCGAAGGTCGAGTCAGGGTCGTTACAGTGTGTTGTTATACTTAATGTGTTATAAGCTCCGGCGAGCCAGATTCGCCGTTTGAATCTATGGCATTCGAGTACAGGTGAAGTATTCAGTGCCGATTTTCAAAGGTCGAGTAAGGGTCGTTATAGTTTCGAAGCACTTGCTTTCGACTCCAATGCTTTTCTGATCCTTTTGCACAATCCAAATGTTTTGAGTCATAACATTTTAAAGGTTCCAAAGTAGTTAACTTTGAATGGCTTCAAAAGGTTTCCACTATTTTTAAATTAAACCTAATGTCATTGAATGGTTTTGAGTTTTATTGCTTTTGAAATCTCTATAAATGATTTTATAGAGGAGGCAACCTAGGCTTTCGACAAAGTCGAAAGGTGAAACCTTTCGACTAGGTTGAAAAAAACCTTTCGACAAGGTCAAAAGGTGGGACCTTCCGACAAGGTCAAAAGGTATGGTTTTGCAAGGTTGACGAAAGGCTAGGGTTTAAAGGATTTAGAAGGCGAATGTCATATGTTTAAAGTTTATGGAAGGAAGGCTTTTAAAAGGTTTATAAGGAGTTACCTTTATCGATTTCAAAAGGTTTATTAAAGGATATGAAGGAGTTACCTTTAATACTTTCAAAGGGTTTTATGAATAGTTTTGAGAGAGTTACCTTTTATGTTTTCGAAAGGTTGTTTAAGGGTTTTAAACAAAGGTTTCGAATAAAAGAACAAGGTAGATAGCCTACGTGTTTTAAGTTATAAAGGACATTAACTTATTTTAAAGGATGGACAATCCAAATGAAACATCATTAACATTGTTTTGAGTAAAGCTATATAACATGGTAAAAATAGCTTAGAGTAAAGCTAAAGATATATTACCCTTGTATACATATATGATTTAATGGAATAAATCATTTTGAAAAAAAAATTCAATGAAAATTTGAAGAGAAATTAGCTCAAATATTTTATAGAGCAGTTAGCTCAAATTATGAAGGGTATTTAACCCAAAAGAAAATTCGGGCAGCCGGCTTATTTTAAATTCGAACAGTCAGTCCATTTTAAGAGCAGTCAGCCTAGAGGACAGTTAGTCCAAAAAGAGAAGTCAGCTCTGATATGAACAGATAGTTTATTTATTAGCATAATGGACCTTGGTAAATTTTTAAGGACAATTAGTCCACCCTTTTTACCCGTTTTAGGCAGATAGCCCATAGTCTAGCATAAAAAGATACTGCTACAATCAGTTTTAGGGCAGATGGTCTAGAAAAGAGCAGATAGCTCAGAATTTAGAACAGATAGTTTAGATTTTAGACAGATAGTCTTTTTCATTTCCTGTTTTAGCATAATATATATTGCTATATTATTATTATAATCAGTCGATTAATCAGTTTGGTTGTAGGAAATGATTTGCAAAATATAGGTTCTGAAAAGAGATATTAGCAAGGGGAAACCTGTTTCGCTAAACAGATTGTTCTCACTATTCATCAGTAAACTGAGATGTAACATATATTATTCATACCATGCTTTAAGTCTTACTTGAAGTTTTGTTTCCCCTTAAAGTCTTGAGTGCTCAAAATTTGATTTGAGTAGGCTGAAAGTTTAGGTTTTAGCAGGTTTTGGCAAATAAAGCATCTAAAGACAAGCAGGTGGCTGACGGATAGCTAATTTAGGAATTCTGTTTTTAAATTGTGTCCGGTATGTATTAAGACAACTATTTCTATATTGCATTGATTATCCAAGGGGCATCTTCATATGTTGCTCTTGGCGTATTGTTGTAAATTTATATTTGATCAATGCCTGAGATTATGATGGGATTTTTGTAGCTTGGATATGATTTATTTGAAATATAATCATTGAAATTATTGCTTTTGGAAATCTATGATTTTTTCCGTATTCAAATGCTTCTGATATTATGAATACCATTAACATTGCTATATTTCGTCACTAGAAGTGAATAATGTGATGACTGCAACATCCATAGCACTTAGCTTTTGGCCTTCAGATACAGGATGTTACAGCTTGTATCAGAGCATAGGTATACGAAAAATTTAATTAAAAATTGGCTTTGAAAAAAAATCCAAAGAAATTGGAATAAGATTTGGGGTTGGGTTAACGCTATAGTAACGTACTTGGATTTGTTATATATAAGTATGTGCTTTATCTCCATTCATCTATCTTTGAGTAGGTTATATTTCTATATCTCATGAGGTCTGAATATAGATATGGATGGTAAAAGAAGCAGAGTTTACCAAGGAGGGGAAAGGACCAAAAGGAACGGCGGACCTAATGCAAGAAGCCAAGGTCAAATAGAGAATGTTGATGCTAAAGTCCCGGAGGTCAGAATGGAAGCCATGTATCATTTTTTTAGGAATATGATGCAGGCAAGAGTTGCAGCTCGAGTGGTAGGAGGAAATTCCATAAGAGCAGAGGTACTAGAAGTTTCAATAGTTAATAATTTCGCTAAGATGAGCAATGATTATGTAAAGCAAGGAGGGAAATTGTTTATAGGAACAGAGAATGTCGTTAAAGTGGAGAATTGGTTGTTGCACTACGAAAGGATTTTTGCAGATTTAGGGCTCAATGAGAGTAGAAGAGGAGGTTGGCATCCATGCAGCTTCAGGGGACCGCATTGTTCTGGTGGAATAATGCAACTGCGACAATTTATGAGGAGATAGTAACCTGGGAGGATTTCAAGAGGAGATTTCAGGAGAGGTTTATGCCAGTAATGGCATAGTTAGCTTTGATTAGGCAGTCTACTGAGCTGGTGCAGGGAGAGATGTCTGTTGCTGAGTATGCCAGGAAGTTCGAAGAGTTGGCCTGGTATTGGTATGCTTCTGGAGATACTGTATTGAAGCGGAATGAGAAGTTTATCAGAGGATTGAAGCCGGAATTGGATAGTGCTACTTTGTCTCAACTTAGACATCCTTCTGATATCATTATAGAGATGGCTTTGAGGCAGGAAAAAGTCCAAGTCTCTTGAGAAGAGCAAGGCAAAAGTGGTTTTGGTTGGGTAGAGCCATAAGAGGAAGTTCTTTCCCAAGAAAGGTGCTTTCAAGGGTGAAGCAACCAAGAAAGCGAAGTGTGAAGTTGTCTGCTATAAATGCGACAAGAAAGGACACTTTGCTAATGAGTGTTGGTTAGGGAAAGCGAAGGATGTGGCTAAGGGGAAGAATATCAGGTGTTTTAATTGTGACCATATATGCCGTTATAAGAACCAGTGCAAGGAGCCTATTAGAGATGGTAAGGGCAAGGTGTACGCATTAGAGCCGACCGCTTCCAAACCAACAACCCAAGAGAAGGGAAAGTCATTTCTTGGGGGAAAGCTTCAAATTCATGTTATGTTTGTTAGCATTTTATTTGATACTGTTGCATCGCATTCTTTTATATCTAGATGTTTGATAGATAAACTTAACCTTGAACCCATATATTTAGTTACTTCCTTACGAGTTGCGAATCCAATAGGTGGGTATGCAACTTTAAGGTTAAGGTGTGACCAGTTTGAGTTTGACCTGTTAAGTCATACTTTTGAGTGCAGTATGCATGTGTTTGATTTTTTTGGGGTTTGGGATCATCCTAGGTATGGATTGGTTAAATGAATACGATGTTAAGATATTTTGTCAGGGTAGGAAGATATCTTTTAGTCACCTGGATTGTAGCGATCTGATTGTTTTCATCATAGGAGGTTCTAGTAGTGCGGTGTTTGTTTTGTTAGATGCATTGGATTCAGATGATGAGTTAAGGCGAGTTTTCGTGGTTAGAGACTTCGTAGATGTGTTTGAGCCTATAGTTGGATTCACGCCGAACCGAGCCATCGATTTTCGGATAGATTTTGTTTCGGGAGCAGAACTAGTGAGTAGGCCGCCAAGCAAGATGACCGCTTCAGAGATGAGGGAGTTGAAAGTGTAGTTGGTGGACGTAGAGGGCAAGAGTTGTGTTAGCCAAGCAGTACGCCATGGGGTATAGTAGCAGTGTTTGCTACGAAGCCGAATGGATCATGGAGGCTATGTATCGATTATCGTACGTTGAATGAGAGGACGATAAAGAATCGATATCCAATTCCTAGGATTGACGATTTGTTCGACTACCTAAGTGGAGCAAAGGTATTTTCTTAGTTAGATTTGGCAACGGGTTTCCATCAGCTCGGAGTAGCAGAGGATAGTACACCTTTGACGGCATTCAGGACCAGATATGGATCGTACGAATGGCTAATTATGTTGTTCGGACTGATGAATGATCCAGCTTTCTTTATGGATTTGATATAACAGATTTTTTTAAGAGCACTTAGATAGGTTCGTGCTGGTTTTCATAGATGATATCTTGATTTACTTTAAGGATGAAAGAGATTATGAAGTTCGTCTTAGAGTGGTGCTTGAGACGCTGGGGCAGCATCAGCTGAAAGCGCAGTTTTCAAAGTGTCACTTCTGGAAGAAGGAGGTGAAGTTTCTTGGTCATGTTGTCTCAAAGGAAGGGTTATCAGTAAATCCGACTAAGAGCGAGGCAGTGAATAATTGGAAGAGACCCGAGACAGTAACCGAGATTATGAGTTTCCATGGGTTGGCTGGTTATAATCGGAGATTCATTAAGGATTTCTCGTGGATAGCAGCACCGATGACCAGGTTGACGAGGAAGGATGTGAAGTTTGTGTGTTAGGTATGAGGAAGCATTCTAGAGTTTGAAACACTTATTGACCCATGCACCTGTGTTGGTAGTTCCAGAGGAGAATCAGGGTTTGGTAGCTTATACTGATGCGTGTGGAACAGGATTAGGACTTGTGCTGATGTAGAGAGGTAAAGTGATTGCCTATGCTTCTAGACAGCTTAGACCGCATGAGGTCAGATATCCAACGCATGATACAGAGTTGGCTACTGTGATTTTTGCTTTGAAAGTGTGGAGACATTACCTTTTGGGAGAAAGGTTTGAGCTATTTACAGATCATAAGACACTGAAGTATGTGTTCTCTCAGAAAGAGTTGAACATGAGACAATAGAGATGGTTAGAATTCATAGCCACTTATGATTTTGGGATTGAATACATAGTAGGGCAAGGCAACCGAGTTGCGGATGCACTTAGCAGGAAACATTATAATGCAGTGTGCCAATGATTGCTGAGTGGAAAAATTTAGAAGCATTAACAAATTGCAGAGTGCGGTGGAGATCCCAGGCAGGGTCCAATGGTGATATAGTTTTATTGTCTTGTTTGGAAGTTCGACCAGTTTTGATCGAATGGATTGCTTCTAAGCAGATAGAGGATCCAGTGTTAGCTGAATGTATCCGTAAGCTAAAGGAAGGAACCAAGAGCGATGACTTGAAAAGTAGGGATGGCAATGGGGTGGGTCTAGGGTCTAAACTCGGTAGACCCACCCCTGTTTTTACCCATATGGACCCGCCCCATTGGGTCATCGGGGCGGGTAGACCCAGACCCGCTCAAAAAAGATCCGGGTCTAGGGTCGGGTTGGGGCTTGGCCGACACGGCCCAACCCGACCCGCATTACTACGATCGCATGGGAACATTTTATTGCTACAAAGATGATATGTTAATCCTTTTATACATAAGTGGTTATAAGATAAATAATCTAATGTTCCATTCATTAAGTTATATTATTTTGTGGTATTAAGTTGTATCACTAATAATTATTTATAATAACATTTACATGTTTTTCCAAAACCGTTGTCATGCGTCTTATTTTTATAATCTAACTTTATCATTGTAAACACATTGATATCTATATTTATTGTATCACTTAATGACAATCCCTTCTACAAATATAATGAATAAATATATTTATATTGACACATAATTTTGAATAAATTTGCAAAGTATCACCGGGTCTTGGGGTGGGGCGGGTTTACCCTGACCCGCATAAGTTTCGGGTACAGGGCGAATGTTCAGACTCGCACCGGGTCTTTGGGGCGGGTCCGGGGCAGGGTTTAAAAAACCCGGGGCGGGTCTGGGGCATAAAAAACCCGCCCCAACCCGCCCCATTGCCATCCTTACTTGAAAGATTTCAGTCTTGACTGTAATCGGTGGTTGAGAAAGAAAGGTAGATTATGTGTTTCGAGTGTAGGATACATAAGAAAGGAAGTCTTGGATGAATGTCATTTTTCGACGTTCACTATACATCCCGGAGGTACCAAGATGCATAAGGATATAAAGAGGAGTTTCTTCTGGGAAGGAATGAAATGGGATATTGGTTTGTGTGTAAGGCGGTGCTTGAATTGCCAATAGGCAAAGGCCGAACACCAGAAACCGAGTGGTTTGCTTCAGCCATTAGATATTCTAGTGTGGAAGCCGAATTCTATTTCTTCAAACTTTATAGACGGATTGCCAAGATCAAATAGGGAAATGAAAGTATATGGGTTATAATGAACATATTGACCAAGAGTGCCCATTTCATTCAAGTTAAGTCAACCAAAACGGCAACTGTTTTAGCAAGGTTGTTCATGAAGAATGTGGTTAAACTACATGGAGTTCTTAGCAGCATAATTAGTGATAGAGATTCCTTGTTCACTAGTGAGTTTTGAAAAAGTCTACAAGAAATTTTGTGAACCAAGCTTATGATGAGTACCTCTTACCATCCATAGACAGATAGGAAAATGGAAAAAGTCAACAAGATTTGGAAGATCTATTGAGAGATTGTGTTCTGGACTTTGGGGGATCACAAGACGACCATCTACATCTAGTCGAGTTTTCGTATAACAACAATTATCAAACTAGTATTGGGATGATACCATTTGAAGATTTGTATGGAAGGCTATGCAAATCTCCTATTTATTGGTTGGAGACTAGGGATAGGTTGATTCTTGGTCCACATTTGGGTAGCGAAGCTGCAGAAAAGATTAAGGTCGTTGGAGATAGGATGAAGGAGACTCAATCTAGGCAGAAAACTTATGCAGATAAGAGACAACAAGATTTGGAGTTCTCAGTTAGGGACCAGGTTTTGATCAAAGTATCACCGATGAAAGATGCGCTTAGATTTGGGAAGTCGAGGAAGTTATCTCCTAGGTTCATAAGACCTTTTCCTATTCTTGTGAGTATCGGGATGCTCGCGTATAGACTTGAGTTACCGAGCAATTTGACAGGTGTCCATGATGTTTTTCATATTTCTCATCTCAAAAAGTGTGTTAGAGACCCGGAGACTGCTATTGCACTGACAATGCTAGATGATTTAGTGGTAGAACCGGATTTGACCATAGTGACGAAGCTAGTTTACAATGTTGCGAGAGAAGAGAAGAGGCTTAGAACTAAGACGTTTAGAATAGTCCAAGTCCATTGGAGTGACGACGATAGAGACTGTACTTGGGAGGTTGAGAGAAAGATTAGACATACTTATCCCGACTGGTTTGATGGTATGTTTTACCTTCTTGTTTGTTTTGAGCCTTATTGTAATTTCATGAACGAAATTCTTTAAGGAGGGGAGTCTGCAACACCACAGATTTCTGATAATATTATTTAGGAGATATAGTTAGATAAACCAAACAAAATAATGTGTTGATATGGGATTGTGATTTGATTTAATTAAGGTAGTCGTGCCTTTTAACTAATAAATTAAAAAAAGGGTTTAAAATGAATTAGAAGAGGGGTATTATGGGAAAGAGGTCATTTGTATATTGACTTCCTTAGGCCGTGTATTTCAAAACACACATTCATTCTCATTTTCAAAAAAAATTAAAAGCTTGGCCGACCACCGTAAACGAAGGAAGAAGGAGAGGAAACAAAAAAAGCTTAAGGAACGCAAATTCAAATCAAACTCATTCAAATATCAAGCTCCTTAATCATTAAATTAAAGGGTAAATAATGTTTACATCTCTAAATAATTTTGGTTTTGGTTTTAAGGTCAATTTCAAATGATTTTGCAAAGATTTGCCATGTGTTTGAATGATAAAAAGATTTGCCATGTGTTTGAATGATAATTTATACTTTTCAAATATAGTTTATAATAGCAAAAACATATAACATATCTATTAATTCATATCACAAGAATCACAAGACATCACATATCATAAAGTAATAAAATTTAACCGGTAAAATGAACATAGCTCAATACATTTTAAATTATCAGTGTTGTGTCTAGTTTTATAATACTAGACATATTCCACCATTTGATTTTATAATACTGGACATAACTCTGGACATATTCCACCATTTTATAATGCTGGACATAAAATTTAACCAATAAAATGGACATAATTCTATACATTTTAAATTTTCAATACCTTGTCAGTACACAAATGAATCCAATTTTACTCCTTTGTGGACATAATCCACCATTTGATTTTTTCCACACTGGACATAACAATGACATGAATACCAAAGATCAATATCAAAACTCCACTTTCATTTCGTAAAAAAAAATGCAAAAGGCTAAATAACTTCAACCTTACAGTTCTACTCCACCTTTTCTTCCTGCATATCCTAACAATATACTACTCAATTTCCTACACAACCATTCTGTCTTCATAAGCCACAGAAAAATATAAATTACAAATATAAATAAAATTCATCATTACTTTTCTCATATATCGAGACTAATAAACATTGCTATTAGCTACAATTTTATTTTTTTCCTGAAACAGTAAGGTTTTTTACCGAACACCAATTACATAACAAAAATTTCTAAAACATAAAATTGGTACCAGTAATCGCACATAAAATTGTTTAGATATGGCACACAAGATTGGTTGATTGAAACATCTGCAACAACAGCTTCAAAGGAGATGTGATTTGAAAAATAGGGTTTTGAGGATTTGGGGAAAATTAACGGTTTGAAGGGTTCAATGACATGGTTGAATCTCGCTTTGGTGGTTCAACCGATGGTTCATGCAGGGAAGAGGCTGAAGTCTGCTCTAGGCCGCCGTAGTCCATGGCCGGCGGTTATTGACGGTCCAACCATGGTCGGGTCCGGTTCTCAAAACAATGGACTATACATTACATTCTGCGGCCACATGTTTAATGCAGTAAACATATAACCGAACTACTATTTTGTAGCGACCCACCTTTCTATCACCAGAAAGACACATCGTTACTTAAGAAAGAAAGGGATAGAAGAAGAAAAGAAAGAGAAGAAAGAACAACAACACATCATAATCTCACAGCGAAACGAATGAAATATAATATATAACATATATATAGTATCATATACATAAGAGTACATAACTATACATCTCAATTTAGACACTTATAACATTTCTGTCTAATGTTAAATACAAGAACATCCATATTTAACAACATTACAGTGGAAACTCTATCGATATATCTACAAACTGAAGCCTCCTGCTCCAAAGCTCCTCTAGAATTTCATCAAGGATAACTTGAATCCCTCGACTATCATATATAATACGACTACCCAAGAGTTTAATAAAATAGAAAATAAACACTTGGGTCAGACAGGGGTCTGGTGTGACTAAACGGTTTATAATTGCTTAACTTTAGAAAATCCATTGAAAAGAAAGGTATCACGTAAGACTTCCCACACATAAACATGGAAAAGTTTTTACCTTACGCTAACCAAAACATTTGATAGGAAATCCAGTGATATTATAATAGTGTCTAGGGTTTTCAAGTAAATAAGAAATAGAAGAAATTGTTACATGATTAAATTCCAGCTACTAGCCACAAAAGTGGGTAATACAATCAAAACCGTAGGGTTTCGTAGGAAGAATGGGTTTCCATCAATGGCATGACTACTGGGGTACCGCCTGTCACAGTACGTGGCCTAGATCACTGTCCCGAGGAGCCACCCAAACTCCCCTGCAACACAAGGCTGGGACCATTCCTTACTGAATAGTCCCGAACAAGACAACCCCGTAGTTGGCCGCAGATCAAACTGCCCACACATCCGAATAAAAAGGGACATCTAGATAGGGGTAAATCTTGTCCGACTTGGGCATGACCCACTTAACCTTGCTGCACCTCCCCTGTTTTAGCCATTCCCGGTTGATGAGGCTTGAGGCTACGATTACCTTTATAGGACACATCTATCTTAGAATGCTCATCGTCCACCTAACGATGTTCTGAAAGCATTCAATCCATACAAGTCCGCTCTGGGTCCAAACGAAACCGAAGGCACTATCTCGTTACACTCATTTTGGAATCACCCTTAGAGTTAACGACAATAGCCCTTGCACTCTAAATCTTCATCTCGAATCTGAAAGTACTATCTCCTTTGAACTCATTCTGGAATCACCCTCGGAGTTATAACGACATATAGTTCTTACACTTTGAGTCTCCACTTCACTTCACTTGGATTTACGACCTAACGTTAATTTGGATCGATGTGGTTTTCGGATATAAAACCCGATCCCGGTCTCATCGAATCCAAAGCGCCATTTTAATTTTCAAGTTGTACTTAAGGGTTTAAACAGTAGATATTTAGAATATCACTTACATAAATGAATGATTCATAACACACAGATAGATAATTCATTATTATCAAATTCATCTGCACATATCACAAAGCAGCAAATATATCACATTTTAGATATATCACATTCATATCACAACATATCAACTAATGACATACAATATCATCCAATGTCATTAACTCATCCAATGATATTTATCATCCAATCATTAATCATCCATAAACAAGTTTGGACCACTCTTAATTAATTTAACTAATTCTTAATTAAATTAATTCCTTACTTAATCACTTGGATTATCATTAATCCAACTTACTTATTCATTAGTTAATTACAGATTAATTAACTAAACATCACCTAATTATCCACTTTAATTAATCTCCCTTGATTAATTACCTCTTAATTACTTTAAGCAATTATTCCTTAATTACAATTTTAATTAATCATCTTGATTAATCACTTCTTAATTATACCAAGTAATTATCTCTTAATTACCCTTTAGTTAGTCATCTTTGATTAATTATTATTTAATTACCCTGATAATTATTTCTTAATTATCCTTTTTAATTAATCACACTTGATTAATCAATTTTTAATTAATCACACTTGATTAATTACCTTTAAATTACATTTGGGAATCAAAACTTACTTATAGATTAATTATTCTTTAATTATTAATTAACAATTAAATATTTCTAATAATTAATGATTCCTTTCATTAATTAAGTTCCTTTTAATTACCTAACAAATAATTAATCACCTTATTAATTACTCTTAAACCATTCATTGATTAATTAGTCATTAATTAATTAATTTAAACCTTTAGTTAATTATATTAATTGATTCCTTTAATTAATAACACAAGTGATTAACCCTTAATCACTTCCTACTAATTATTTTCATAAAGTAATTAACCTCTAATTACTTTATTAAATAATTACTCTCTACTTAATTACCTCTAATAATTAATCACTTAATTACTTAACCAAGTAATTTAACCAAATTAAATCATAAGTGATTATCTTTAATCACTTACTAATTAATTATTTAGTCAATTATTTAACTAATCATTTAAGTTTAAATTAAATAATTCCTTAACTTCTTATATTAAAAAGATCCATAATTAAGAAAATCATTATCTTAACTTAATTATTTATATTAACCAATAACTCTTTGATTATTAATAATAATTGAATTATCTTAATTATCTTCATACATTTGTTTATCTTTAATTAACCAAACTCTTAATTAATCAAGATAAATCTTTATTATAATTGATTACTAAATCTTAATCATTAATCTTTATTTAAAATATAATATTTTAGAAATCAATTATAATTTTAAATGATTTAAACATTCAAAATAAACTTTTATATCTTTAAAACTTTCCAAAGTTATTTAATAAAATTTAATATAAACCTCATTTGTTTTAAAAATCCACTTATTTTATTTTTAAAACTTTATATTTCAATATATATAAACTTATTTAAAACTTAACTTTGAAACAAATTAGTTTTATAGGTAAAAACTTGTTGTACTTTGTTTTAAAACTTGAATCATTTACAACTCAATTTTCTTGTTACAAATTTTTTTTTAAAAACTTTAGCTGCTAAATTCTTAAAACTTGAACAACACAAATCTGCGCAACATAGCAAACTTCGAGCAAAACATCCAATACTCGAATGAAAACTCGAGTTTCCCCACTCCTTCACCTTGCTTCGAGTAAAACTCGAATTTTCCTGAACATAAACCCGAGCACATACCTTCTTCCAAACCCAAACTCTTCCGTTGAAACATTTTTGCACGCGTGCATCATGCACCGTCACTCCGTCCATCATCGATCACCGCCATGTCTTCGACAAGTCACTCTCGACCACGACAACACTACGTGAAACCCAGAAACCCTGATTCGATCGAGAATCAAAAATCGATCCTAAACCCAAACTGCGTGAACCACATACAATTAGAAAATTGATCGCCACTGACGATCTATCACTCGAGACACCACGCCATCCTCCCCGTAGCTACGTCACGACCTCCAGCACCTCCAGAATGTCATGCGATCAACTCTGGTTGCTTCTCGTCGCCGCGAATTTCCATTGAACTTCGACGACATCCACAGGGAGTTAAACCCTACCCCATCGATTCTCAGCCATCTCAAACATCAATAAATTTCCAAAGCATTTTTCCTATGATCATCGTCACCCCTTCTACCTTCAAGCTCAACCACGACGTTGAATTCGTCGTCGATCGCCGTAAATTGGTCAATTTGTTCCAAATAGAAAACCCGACAAATCACACCAATTACCCAACTAAAAATCATGATACAACCATTAAAATTCATGGTTTTGCATCACGAATTCAATTATGTAATTCAATCTTAAAATTGAATTGATTAAATTTTTGACCCAAACTAAGATTTTACAGTAATTTAAAATTTCTGAACAAATGTTTCATTTTAAATAACTATAATTATTTTTAGGTGAGAAGTTACATGATTTTAAACAACTTTTATTTATAAATCACAAGCTAATTTGAATTCAAAATTGAGTTATTATATTTATTATGAAACTGAAACCTGTTTATAAGCACACAATGACTATTTTAACTATACAGGCATCAAATATTCATAATTCAACCTTGCATCCAATTTAATTCAAGTATTTAAGAGAATATCGTGATATTCATTCACAATAACAAGATGAAATCCAGGATAAAAACTGCTTTTAAAATTCATGTACTCACAGATTAAAGCGGAAGACAGAGAACATAAGTTTGTTTTCCAGGCTCTTGAATTTTCTTTCTGCATGTTGAAATAAATCTTGCTGCTGAATTTTTCTGAATTGTTTGTTGAACTTGCTCTTTGATTGAAGAATTTGAATTGTTAATTAATCTTCTTGCCTGATATGAAATTTCTAGCTTATCCTCTCAATCTTTGATTCCTGATTTTATTTCTTCTTCTTATTTTCAGATTTGAAGAGTATCTTAACATGTTTTAGTTTCTTAGTTTCTTTTTTTTAGAAGTTGAGAAGTTAAAAGAAATAGGAAGATGAAGAAGTATGTTTATATAATGAAGATTATAATTTATTAAAATTAAAAGAAATAAGAAATAAATTATGACACTTGTTTTTAAAAGTTAACGCTTGTCACTACCATTCCTTAATTAACTTACATGTGTATTTTTAAGCTTTAATAAATCAACACTTGTAATACTTTATTTTTATATTAATTTAGAATATTTTTAAAAGCTATTATGTTAATCCCTAATTAATAAGCACATTTTGTAAATTTATAAATACTTTCTAAATTTTATACAAGTAAAATCTTTAAAAGAAAATAAAGTATAAACCAATTATATATTAAATAAAATCATATAAAATATTTTTAATTCATTTTAAGATGTTAACATAAACCTTTTGTATTTATTTTACAATTTAATAAGCACTTTCTTAATAAATTCTTTTTAAGGAAATAAATCTTATTTTAAATAAAACTCATTCATATATTATTTTAAATTAAAATATTTTTAAGATATAAATATTTATTTAAATTCAAATTTAAATCTAAATTTAAATTCAAAATTCAATTTGGAATCAAATTTAATATCAATTCAAATTTTACATTAACTTTAAACAAACCCTAATTTAATTTGAAAATAATAACTTTATACAAAAATCTATTTTTTTTAAATTTGTCTCAATTATATATATAAACAAACACTTTTTAATTCAAAATAATAATTCTACTTTAAAAATTCATTTACATCTATATTTAAAATTATCATATTATTAATTATTTTGGTTATTTATATTTGAAAATAACAAATTTTATCCATTTCTAATATATATACAAATATATACGCTTCAAATGGAAAATATTTTAACATTAGTTTTGATAATCACTATATTAAATTTTGAAACACAAATCCAAACCACAATATATATATTCATATATATTACAATTTGAATATATAGATTTTATTACATTAAAGACTTCCTATATATAATATGTACCTATATATATACATTATAAATAGAAGATATTTTGATTAGCCTTTGAAAAATAAATCTTACCAATTTTAAATTGCTAGAATAAATATTTCCAAATTAAAATATTATTAGTTTTCAAAAGAAATAAACTTGCCAATTTTATGTTGTTAGGAAACGATATTGTCAAATTAAATATTATTAGCTTTTAAAAGATAAACTTGTCAATTTATGATGTAAAATGATCAAATCAATTTAATTATTAATAAAGATTATTAAATTGATATTGCTCAAAATTCCGGGTCGTTACATTCCTCCCCCCTTAAAAGAATTTCGTCCCCGAAATTTAAAAGCAAATATAATTTAATAATCCAGCAAAAGTTTTAACTTCAAACAACAATCATACAAATCAATCATACACTATCAATCTTAGCAATCAATTCAAACAAACAATTTTAACTATTCAGACAAAATTCTGGATAGAATTTTCTGATATTATCTAGAGTTTCCAGGTACTTATTCTGGAATACTCGCTCTACAGAACCTTAAGTAACTACACTACTATAACCCAGAACTTCCTCTCATCTAGATCTACAAATTCGAACAAGGTATCAGACTAAACTCAAGACCAGCTCAACTACCAGATCCTTCTGAACTGCTTATTCTGTCACTCGTAATAAATCATACACGTATTCCTCAGAGATAAGTGAAATACAATGAATTCCAGCTATCCGAACTGGCAATTCAATCCTGTAGATCAAAATCTAAACTCCATAGAACACAGGAAAACCTCAAAATACTTCCGGAGCTAGCTCTCCAGTTTTACTAAATCTTATATCTCCTTGATCGGATAAATCTAAAACAATATCCAAATTCCAACTTCACATTCCAGATCTCCTCAATTCTTAACTGCATAACTCTTCTGATGCTCCTGAGTCGCCACTATCTTCCCTGATTAACTTAACCCTTTCCGGTTGCTTTATGAACAAACTGGACCAAAGTCAAACCAATTTCTAGATCCTACTCAACAAAATGATTCTCTTAAAAAAAATTGTCCAAATCCAGAACACCATTCTATTCTACAAACATTAGTGGAATTCAGACCTACTTCTCTTATCTGGAATTGCCAAACAGTTGCACTTAACAACCTTGCCTTCAAATCCTGAAATTTCTTCATACTTGAATTTCCTGTAGAAATCCCTTACTGCAACACCCGGTTTCTCCCATTCTTGAATAACTGCTATCTCGCTTCTACTACACAACTCTGATCTGGAGTAGGTGAGAATGCCATCGGAGAACTTGTGTACAAACTTGATCCAAACACAGTTTATTTGACCAAAAATCTTAGTGACCCATTCCATTTGGTCAAAACATCCAATAAAATCTTAACTAGAAACTAGATGTGATCAATCCCTTCTCAAGAATCCTGAGCTACTTCACCAACCTCTTCTTACTCTAAGAGTCATCCCTCTACATGGTTGAACCATCAATATTGCTCCTGGAATCCAAGTCGATAAGAAATTCAATCTTCGATGCTGGTAGACCTCTGATTTCCTCAAAAACCTCTGGATAATCTCTGTCTACTTTAATAGCTTTTACCTCCACTTGAGATGCCTCAATTCCCAAACCAAAGAATACTCCATGAATTCCCAAACTAATCGCAAGTTATTTTTGCGATCCTACCCAGTTCAGATTCCAAAGAACTATCTTCACCAACTAGAACAGCTTTCCTAATCGAGGTCGATCTTTCCAGAATGGCTTATTTATCAAAAAAACCGACAGATCACCTCCAACTAATACATCCTGCTTCATTGAGCCTCTAGAAGAAATGGATAAGCCTTCACTATCTGCCTGATCTGCCAATAGTAGAATCGCAAAGTTTTCTGAACCATCGAGGAAACGGGTCCACGCTACTTCTTCCGAACTTCACTTACTGATACTGCTAAGCCAAAAGATCTTCCTTAACCAAAAGCTTCTTGAAACTCAAAACTATCACCCAATTCCACTAAAAGATCCTTGAGACGGATAAGCATCTTCTCAAGAAACTCGGCTCCAAACCAAACACCAACCCCTTGTTCTACTTAAGGGAAACAATGAGACCATGTCCGAAATGAGGTAACTCATCGACCTTAGTCTCATACTTCAATATAGATAAGACTCCCTTACTTGAGATCCAGAAGATCCCTAAACATCCGAATCTTCCTTGCAGTAGGCATCACTGTTCCTCCGATACCATCTAAATTTGGCTCCAAAAGAACATCTTCAGAACCATCTATGGATACTGCATCTCACCACACAGCTATTCCTTCCTGAAGTCACCAAGATACCATCACCTACTTCTGCTCAGCTAACAGATTCAACTCTTGGAAATCCCGCTCACTCGAGAGCAAATCAACCTCACACTTCAAGAATATACTCCAATACTTGAAAAGACTTTCTCTGGAATCAATGAAATCCTTTCACCAATCTACAAAGCTTATTTGAGACGGTATTAGATCTACAATCTCGGCAGATATACCTCCAACCACAACATATGAGCCTCTTCCATTAGTGGTAGTCGTGTTACTCACACTCCTACCTTATCTACCTTTATAACCTATGTTGGAAAATCCGAACAGATAACCCAACAGATTAGGTAGACATAAATATATATATATATATATATATATATATATATATATATATATATATATTACAAGTACGCTCTCTCAAGAAAGAAGTCACTCCAAAGCCTAGGTACTCACTTAACCTAGCGCTCTGATACCAACTGTAGCAACCCACCTTTCTATCACCAGAAAGACGCATCGTTACTTAAGAAAGAAATGGATAGAAGAAGAAAAGAAAGAGAAGAAAGAACAACAACACATCAGAATCTCACAACAGAACAAATGAAATATAATATATAACATATATATAGTATCATATACATCAGAGTTCACAACTATACATCTCAATTTAGATAGTTATAACATTTCTGTCTAATGTACAATATAAGAACATCCATATTTAACAACATCACAGCGGAAACTCTATCGATATATCTACACACTTAAGCCTCCTGCTCCAAAGCTCCTCCAGAATTTCGTTAAGGATAACCTGAATCTCTCGACTACTCATACATAATATGAGTACCCAAGAGTTTAATAAAACAGAAAATAAACACTTGGGTCAGACAGGGGTCTGGTGTGAGTAAACGGTTTATAATTGCTTAACTTTAGAAAATCCTTTAAAAAAAAGGTATCACGTAAGACTTCCCACACATAAACATGGAAAAGTTTTTACCTTACGCTAACCAAAACATTTGATAGGAAATCCAGTGATATTATAATAGTGTCTAGGGTTTTCAAGTAAATAAGAAATAGCCGATATTGTTACATGATTAAATTCCACCTACTAGCCACAAAAGTGGGTAATACAATCAAAACCGTAGGATCTCGTAGGAAGAATGGGTTTGCATCAATAGCAAGGCTACTGGGGTACCGCCCGTCATAGTACGTAGCCTAGATCACCGTACCAAGGAGCCACCCTAACTCCCCTGCAACACAAGGTCGGGACCATTCCTTACTAAATAGTCCCGAACAAGACAACCCCGCAGTTGGCTGTAGATCCAACTTCCCACACAGCCGAATAAAAAGGGACATCTAGATAGGGGTAAATCTCGTCCTACTTGGGCATGACCCACTTAACCTTGCTGCACCTCCCCTGTTTTAGCCATTCCCCGTTGATGAGGCTAGAGGCTGCTATTACCTTTATAGGACACATCTATCTTAGAATGCTCATCGTCCACCTGACGATGTTCTGAAAGCATTCAATCCATACAAGTCCGTTTCGGGTTCGAACGGAACCGAAGGCACTATCTCGTTACACTCATTTTGGAATCACCCTCGGAGTTAACGACAATAGCCCTTGCACTCTGAATCTTCATCTCGAATTTGAAAGTACTATCTTCGTTAAACTCATTCTGGAGTCACCCTCGGAGTTATAACGATATATAGTTCTTACACTTCGAGTCTCCACTTCACTTCACTTGGATTTACGACCTAACGTTAATTTGGATCGATGTGGTTTTTGGATATAAAACCCGATCCCGGTCTCATCGAATCCAAAGCGCCATTTTAATGTTCAAGTTGTACTTAAGGGTTTAAACGGTAGATATTAAGAATATCACTTACATAAATGAATGATTCATAACACATAGATAGATAATTAATTATTATCAAATTCATCCACACATATCACAAAGCAGGAAATATATCACATTTTAGATATATCACATTCATATCACTACATATCAACTAATGACATACAATATCATCCAATATCATTAACTCATCCAATGATATTTATCATCCAATCATTAATCATCCATAAACAAGTTTGGACTACTCTGAATTAATTTAATTAATTCTTAATTAAATTAATTCCTCACTTAATCAGTTGGATTATCATTAATCCAACTTACTTATTCATTAACTAAATTACAAATTAATTAACTAAACATCACCTAATTATCCACTTTAATTAATCCCCCTTGATTAATTATCTTTTAATTACTTTAAGCAATTATTCCTTAGTTACAATTTTAATTAATCATCTTGATTAATTACTTCTTAATTATACCAAGTAATTATCTCTTAATTACCCTTTAATAAATCATCCTTGATTAATTATTATTTAATTATCCTGATAATTATTTCTTAATTATCCTTTTTAATTAATCACACCTGTAATCACTTTTTAATTAATCACACTTGATTAATTACCTTTTAAATACATTTGGGAATCAAAACTTAATTACAGATTAATTATTCTTTAATTATTAATTAACAATTAAATATTTCTAATAATTAACGATTCCTTTCATTAATTAAGTTGTAACAAGTAATTAATCACCTTATTAATTACTCTTAAACCTTTCATTAATTAATTAGTCTTTAATTAATTAATTAATTAATTTAAACCTTTAATTAATTATATTAATTAATTCCTTTAATTAATAACACAAGTGATTAACCCTTAATCACTTCCTTCTAATTATTTTCATAAAGTAATTAACCTCTAATTACTTTGTTAAATAATTACTCTTTACTTAATTACCTCCAGTAATTAATCACTTAATTACTTCACCAAGTAATTTAACCAAATTAAATCATAAGTGATTATCTTTAATCACTTACTAATTAATTATTTAGTCAATTATTTAACTAATCATTTAAGTTTAAATTAAATAATTCCTTAACTTCTTATATTAAAAAGATCCTTAATTAAGAAAATCATTATCTTAATTTAATTATTTATATTAACCAATAACTCCTTGATTATTAATAATAATTGAATTATCTTAATTATCTTCATACATTTGTTTATCTTTAATTAACCAAACTCTTAATTACTCAACATAAATCTTTATTAAAATTGATTACTAAATCTTAATCATTAATCTTTATTTAAAATATAATATTTTAGAAATCAATTATAATTTTAAACAATTTAAACATTCAAAATAAACTTATTGTACTCCTTATTGTACTTTGTTTTAAATATTCAATTTAAACATTCAAAATCTTATTGTACTTTGTTTTAAAACTTTAATCGTTTACAAATCAATTTTCTTGTTACAATTTTTTTTTTAAAACGTTAGCTATTAAATTCTTAAAACATGAACAACACAAATCTGTACAACATAGTAAACTTCGAGCAAAACATCCAATACTCGAATGAAAACTCGAGTTTCCCTACTCCTTCACCTTGCTTTGAGTAAAACTCGAATTTTCCTAAACATAAACCCGAGCACATACCTTCTTACAAACCCAAACTCTTCTTCTGATACATTTTTGCACGCGTGCATCATGCACCGTCAGTCCGTCCATCATCGATGACCGCCATGGCTTTGACAAGTCATGTAACAACCCTGTATTTTGTGATTATTTTTAATTGTATATTTTAATTATTTTAATTGAATTTTGATTTAAAAACTTATTTTATTTATTTTGAATGATTAATTTTGTTATTTTAAATATAAACTTTAGTTTTGTTATGAATTATCATTCCAAAGCATGACTAAAAAGAATATTTTTCAAAAAGTGAATTATTGATTAAAATAGTCAAACTTTGACTTTTAATTTAAAATTTTAAAAGTTTGAAAATTTTGAATTTTATATTTTATTATGAAAGTACATAAAATTTTAAGAACACTGCTTTTTGTTTCGTTGGAAACGGATTTAAATTGTGAAAGTTATGTATATTTCAATATTGAGCGCAATTTGTTCATTCAGCAAATTTTGGTTATTTTAAATTATAGAAATTATATTTTCCTTGTCATATTTTATTTTAATATGTGTTAATATCTTATTGTATGTATATCTTTGTCTTATAATATTTTTAAAATGAAGTAAATAATTTTCCAAAGCCATTGGTAAATTTCTTGTAATTTTTATGTCCTGTTTGCTATCTTTAAACGATTTCTTTTTTCCTTTTTCTATTTTTCGCCAATTTAATTATTTATTTTATTTTTAAAATGATAAATAAATTATTTTATTTCAAATTTTTACTTCATAATATTTTTAAAATGAAGTGGACATTTTTCCAAGACTAGTAGTGATTTATATGTAATTTCTGGACCCTGTTTTGAATTTTTAAGCAATTCCTTTTATTCTTTTTCTATTTTCTTTAAATTTTATTATTTAACTTGGTTTTGGTTTTTATAAGTATTTGCTGACTTACTTTTGTTTTTATTTGATCTTTAGAAAACGGAAATGCGTTTCATTTCTAGACGTTTCATTTCTAGTCGTTTCTTTTACCGTTTCCTCATTTACTCTTTGTCCGTTTTTTATTTATTTATTATCCACGAGTTCCTTAACTCATTTTCATGTGTATAACATCTCATTTCATCATATTTTTGGCCATTCATCTTGGGAACACATATGGTAATGTCTTCTTCCTCTTTTTTCTGCTTTCCCTCTTCATTTTATTGATTTTTGCATTGAATTTTTGCCTTGTTCTCTTCACTCTTTTGCTCGGCCTCCAATCCATAGCCATGGCCACCACCTCCTACACCTCTTCCATGTCATCATCACCACCTACTCCTCAGATCTGAACCATGATCGAACCCACCATGATGCTAAAATCCAAAAAAAAAACAAACTATGCCTTGAAAACATGGTAGTTGAGCCTTGTTGTTCACCACCTCTTTTTCCACCACCACCACCACCTCTAGCCACCACCTCCACCTTCCTCCTCCCCTTCCACGGCTTCAAATCCCTCTCTCCTCCTCTAACCAGATCAGGCCATGGCCTTTAAATGAAGACAAACACCTCTAAAGTTGCACAAAACTCCTTAAAAGCATGTCTAGCCACCTAGTCTTCATCACCATCACCTTAGATGACCTTGGCCACCTCCTATTGCTCCACCACCACCTTGACACACCCCTAACCATCACCTTCATCCTCTGTCCAGATCTGAAACATGCCATAGCCGAGCCATAGATCCATGTAGCCTAGCCCAAAATGAACCAAAAACCCACTATTTGCATAAGCCTCTTCATATTCATGCATAGTAACTCCTCCACCACTTCAATACCTTGTAGCCATGCCTTATAGGACCCAAACCTGAACGAAAGTATGTCCAAACCTGAGACAAAACATTCCCTAAGCCATGCTGGCAAGTGTAGAAGGCAAGGCAAAAGACTGAGTATTCGTATCTCTTTTTATTTCAAAGTTATTCCTATTCAATGTTGTATTGAATTGTAATTTTATTTTATTTTGTTTTGGGTTGTAACACAAGTTCTAAGCTTGGGTCTCTTCCCACTTGAGCCTATTTTTGTGTCATCGTGCCTTCTGGAATCCGTTGTGTCATTTGTATTGCAATCTCCAGCACAAAAAGGTGAGTAAAGCTCACACGACATTTATACTTATGCAGTTGTGAAACAACAACAACTGAATGTGTAGAATTTAATATGATGTTATAACTACCATGTGATTATTTATATATGATGTTAAACCTGTTAAATTTCATGTCATATTATCTGTTATTATATATATGTTGTTACTGTTCATTTTTATATATGTTTATCACACTGCAAGTTCCCTGTAGATTAGAAATCACTATGGGTTGAAATGATACATACCCGAACGGACTTTAGAATAGGGAAAAATCGTTATGGGCTGAAATGGTAGGCCTGAACGATTTTCAACTTATTTTATTTACTTGGGACTGCGGGTTTGAAGTGATAAACCCGGATTTTTCTTTGTAAATTTTGGGTTGAAATGATACATTACCCGTATCACTTTACCTAGCGTAGAAAATTATATACAGACCCGTAGTTAAAATACGTTTTTCTAAAAAGTTTAAATTATTTTAGAAATTTAATTATTATAATATTTTGATTTAAAATTAAATAAAAAAATAATTTTTGTAAAGTATTATTGATTTTTTGGAAATCTATAAGTTAAATAAATTGTGGAAAAGTTTGAAAATCTGAATGTAAGTTATTTTGGAAATTTTGATTTAAATTTTAATGGAATTTAAATTAACTTTGAAAATATGATAACTTTATGATATTTTGAATTTTAAATTAATTTAAAATGATTTTATAACATATTAATGATTTTTGAATAAAGTTAAAATGTTAATGAGTGAATATTGAGTTGAATTTGGAAATATAACTTAAATTGGAATTTATGAATTTGGTTTAAAAGTGAAATTTTAAGTTAAGTTCAATAAAATGGAATCAAGTTATATTTGAAATTTTAAACTTAAGTGTTAAGTTGAAATTTAATGTAATGAATTTAAATTTGAATGTTGAAATTTAATAAGTGAATTATTAATGAATATTGATTTTTGGAAAGAAACTTAACTTTATAAAATCATGAATTTAAGAAAAATTAAATGATGCTTATAAATGTGAAAATGTATGATTTTATAAGTTAAAAATGATTTAAATAAAAATATAAGTGTTTGTGAAAATTCTATTGAATATTTCAAGTTAATTAACAGCATTTTTAATACTGTCTTTTGTTAAATTTAATTGTTTTTTTAATGTAACTTTCTGTAGCATTTTCTACATGCTGCGAAACTTGAATTTTCATTGTTTTAATAAATTTAAGTGCATAAATGAACATTGAAAAGTTTAAACTTTTGGCATTTAATAATTTAATTATCAAATGTAAGAACTTCATTTTTATGATTTAATAATGAAGTAATTTGTTTTGAAATATAACTATTTGATATATTAAAATGATTGAAATGTGGCTTTGAAAGATATGATATTTTGATATATTAAAATGATTGAAATGTGGTTTCGAAAGATACGATATTTTGATGTATTAAAATGATTTGAAACGAAGTTTCGAAAGATACGATATTTTGATATATTAAAATGATTGAAATGTGGTTTTGAAAGATATGATATTTTGATGTATTAAAATGATTTAAAACGAAGTTTTGAAAGATATGATATTTTGATATTAAATGATTTGAAAAATGGAGTTTTGGAAGATATGATATTTTGATATTAAAATGATTTGAAAAGAAGTTCTGAAAGATATGATATTTTGGAAATGAAGTTTTAAAAGGTTATGATATTTTGATATATTAAAATGATTTGAAAGGAAGTTTTGAAAGGATATGATAATTTAATATATTGAAATGGTTAGAAATGACTTGATATTTATTTTGATACATATTTGAATTGAAAGATATGGTAAGATGATATATTGAAATGGTTTGGAAATGATTTAATCTTTATTTTGATAAAGATTTGGGTCGAAATGATATTATATTTTGAAGTACGTAATATTGTTTTAAAGTTATATCTACGGGTTATAATAACGATTGGTTGTTAAAGAGACCGGGATCGGATATTGTCTTATAGTCGGCCAATACCGAAAACCACTTTAACAACTGTGTACACGGTGGAGATTCTAGAATGAAGTAGAATGGTGGCGACGTTCTCGAGGTATATTACGTGGACCCAACTCCCGTGAGTTGGCACATATGACTAAAACAGGAGCTATACCGGGATACACAAAGGGTCGCACCCTTTCATCGAGCATGCTCCATCGGAAAACATTCTATTAGTTTTGTGATTCGATACGTGGCGCCACTTTGATTCGGGGGTATTGTTCGAGGTGGGCGGAAGTTGCTGGCTTGCCGTCACCACCGGTCCGGGAGTGCAAACAGTGTATCCACCCTGGCATTGCCTCGTGTGCCGTGTCATATCCTTATATCGAGCCCACTACGATTTGGTTTTAAAGATCCGACCGCGTTAAGGTTCACCATCCCCTTAACGCTATTTTCTATATGATTATACTTTACTGATTAGACATTACTGTATATAGCGTATATTACTACATAGTAAATAGTTTAACGGATCCTTAGAGGATGGGCGGTCCCAAGCATCTTCTAAGTTACTTGAACCTTTGCTACAGTTCACTTGAGTTGGTTTACATTGTATAAGTATGTATGTCCTGACTCGAGTGTTTGTATTTTTATTTATGCTTTGGTCAGCCTGAGTTATTCATAGATTTGGATTTCCACTTTCTGGAGATTGGAATAGCTGGAGATTATCTGCTTGTTTAGTTTTATCTTTTTTCAGTCTGTTGGCCCTTTTCAGCTCTTGTATTAGTAGATTTCTATGTAGTGAGACTTCTTTTGTACTTTATTTCTTCTGTTGTATTTATGTATCTTTGATATTTTTTTATAGTAGCTTCATGAACTACTATTTCTTTTACTTCCGCTGCATTATTATTACTCTGTGTCTGAGATCTGTGATTTTTATTTACTGTATATTCTGAGATTTGTCAAATTTTTATTTACAACACGGTACTTTGAGCAATTCAATTCCAGCATGAGTGTCTACCTATACACTTATAATGGATGCGAATGGTTGAAAATATCGGTTCTTTACAGTTGGTATCAGAGCTTTGGTAGCTCTAGGCAAAACTCAGCATATGGAGTGAATGTATTTACAGAATCACTTTCATTCGAGTTTGAATCACTTTCATCACCATCTCCTTAAATGACCTTGGCCACATCCTATTGCTCCACCACCACCTTGACACACCCCTAACCATCACCTTCATCCTCTATCCAGATCTAAAACATGTCATAGTCGAGCCATAGATCCATGTAGCCTAGCCCAAAATGAACCAAAAACCCACTATTTGCATAAGCCTCTTCATATTCATGCATAGTAACTCCTCCACCACTTCAATACCTTGTAGCCATGCCTTATAGGACCCAAACCTGAACTAAAGTATGTCCAAACCTGAGCCAAAACATTCTGTAAGCCGTGCTAGCAAGTGTAGAAGGCAAGGCAAAAGACTGTGTATTCGTATCTCTTTTTATTTCAAAGTTATTCCTATTCAATGTTGTATTGAATTGAAATTTTATTTTGTTTTGTTTTGGGTTGTAACACAAGTTCTAAGTTTGGATCTCTTCCCACTTGAGCCTATTGTTGTGTCATCGTGCCTTCTGGAATCCGTTGTGTCATTTGTATTGCAATCTCCAGCACAAAAAGGTGAGTAAAGCTCACACGACATTTATACTTATGCAGTTGTGAAACAACAACAACTGAATGTGTAGAATTAAATATGATGTTATAACTACCATGTGATTATTTATATATGATGTTAAACCTGTTAAATTTCATGTCATATCATCTGTTATTATATATATGTTGTTACTGTTCATTTTTATATATGTTTATCACACTGCAAGTTCCCTGTAGATTAGAAATCACTATGGGTTGAAATGATACATACCCGAACAGACTTTAGAATAGAGAAAAATCGTTATGGGCTGAAATGGTAGGCCTGAATGATTTTCAACTTATTTTATTTACTTGGGACTGCGGGTTTGAAATGATAAAACCCGGATTTTTCTTTGTAAATTTCGGGTTGAAATGATACATTACCCGTATCACTTTACCTAGCGTAGAAAATTATATACAGGCCCGTAGTTAAAATTTGTTTTTCTAAAATTTTTAAATTATTGTAGAAATTTAATTATTATAATATTTTGATTTAAAATTAAATAAAAAAATAATTTTTGTAAAGTATTATTGATTTTCTGGAAATCTATCAGTTAAATAAATTATGGAAAAGTTAGAAAATCTGAATGTAAGTTATTTTGGAAATTTTGATTTAATTTTTAATGGAATTTAAATTAACTTTGAAAATATGATCAATTTATGATATTTTGAATTATAAATTAATTTAAAATGATTTTATAACATATTAATGATTTTTGAATAAAGTTAAAATGTTAATGAGTGAATATTGAGTTGAAATTGGAAATATAACTTAAATTGGAATTTATGAATTTGGTTTAAAAGTGAAATTTAAAGTTAAGTTAGATAAAATGGAATTAAGTTATATTTGAAATTTTAAACTTAAGTGTTAAGTTGAAATTTAATATAATGAATTTAAATTTGAATGTTGAAATTTAATAAGTGAATTATTAATGAATATTGATTTTTGGAAGGAAACTTAACTTTATAAAATCATGAATTTAAGGAAAATTAAATGATGCTATAAATGTGAAAATGTATGATTTTATAAGTTAAAAATGATTTAAAAAAAATATAAGTGTTTGTGAAAATTCTATTGAATATTTCAAGTTAATTAACAGCATTTTTAATACTGTCTTTTGTTAAATTTAATTGTTTTTTTAATGTTACTTTCTGTAGCATTTTCTAAATGCTGCGAAACTTGAATTTTCATTGTTTTAATAAATTTAAGTGCATAAATGAACATTGAAAAGTTTAAACTTTTGGCATTTAATAATTTAATTATTAAATGTAAGAACTTCATTTTTATGATTTAATAATGAAGTAATTTGTTTTGAAATATAACTATTTGATATATTAAAATGATTGAAATGTGGTTTCCAAAGATATGATATTTTGATATATTAAAATGATTGAAATGTGGTTTCGAAAGATACGATATTTTGATGTATTAAAATGATTTGAAACGAAGTTTCGAAAGATATGATATTTTGATATAATAAAATGATTGAAATGTGGTTTTGAAAGATATGATATTTTGATGTATTAAAATGATTTGAAACGAAGTTTTGAAAGATATGATATTTTGATATTAAATGATTTGAAAAATGGAGTTTTGGAAGATATGATATTTTGATATTAAAATGATTTGAAAAGAAGTTCTGAAAGATATGATATTTTGGAAATGAAGCTTTGAAAGGTTATGATAATTTGATATATTAAAATGATTTGAAAGGAAGTTTTGAATGGATATGATAATTTAATATATTGAAATGGTTAGAAATGACTTGATATTTATTTTGATACATATTTGAATTGAAAGATATGGTAAGATGATATATTGAAATGGTTTGGAAATGATTTAATCTTTATTTTGATAAAGATTTGGGTCGAAATGATATTTTACTTTGAAGTATGTAATATTGTTTTAAAGTTATAACTACGGGTTATAATAACGATTGGTTGTTAAAGAGACCGAGATCAGATATTGTCTTATAGCCGGCCAATACCGAAAACCACTTTAACAGCTGTGTACGCGGTGGAGATTCTAGAATGAAGTAGGATGGTGGCGACGTTCTCGAGATATATTACGTGGACCCAACTCCCGTGAGTTGGCACATATGACTAAAACAGGAGCTATACCGGGCTACACAATGGGTCGCACCCTTTCATCGACCATGCTCCACTCGGAAACCATTCTATTAGTTTTGTGATTCGATACGTGGCGCCACTTTTATTCGGGGGTATTGTTCGAGGTGGGCGGAAGCTGCTGGCTTGTCGTCACCACCGGTCCGGGAGTGCAAACGGTGTATCCACCCTGGCATTGCCTCGCGTTTCGTGTCATATCCTTATATCGAGCCCACTACGATTTTGGTTTTAAAGATCCGACCGCGTTAAGGTTCACCATCCCCTTAACGCTATTTTCTATATGATTATACTTTACTGATTAGACACTACTGTATATAGCGTATATTACTACATAGTAAATAGTTTAACGGATCCTTAGAGGATGGGCGGTCCCAAGCATCTTCTAAGTTACTTGTACCTTACAGTTCACTTGAGTTGGTTTACATTGTATAAGTGTGTATGTCCTGACTCGAGTGTTTGTATTTTTATTTACGCTCGGGTCAGCCTGAGTTATTCACAGATTTGGATTTCCACTTTCTGGAGATTGGAATCGCTGGAGATTACCTGCTTTTCTAGTTTTATCTTTTCAGTCTGTTGGCTCTTTTCAGCTCTTGTAATAGTAGATTTCTATGTAGTGAGACTTCTTTTGTACTTTATTTCTTCTGTTGTATTTATGTAACTTTGATATTTTTATATAGTAGCTTCATGAACTACTATTTCTTTTACTTCCGCTGCATTATTATTTCTCTGTGTCTGTGATCTGTGATTTTTATTTACTGTATATTCTGAGATTTGCCAAATTTTTATTTACAACACGGTATTTTGAGCAATACAATTCCGGCATGAGTGTCTACCTATACACTTATAATGGATGCGAATAGTTGAAAATATCGGGTCGTTACAAGTCACTCTCGACCATGACAACACTACGCGAAACCAGAAACCCTGATTCGATCGAGAATCAAAAACCGATCCTAAACCCAAACTTCCTGAACCATATACAATTAGAAAATTGATCGCCGCCGACGATCCATCACTCGAGACACCACACCATCCTCCCCATAGCAACGTAACGACCTCCAGCACCTCCAGAATGTCATGCGATCAACTCTGGTTGCTTTTCGTCGCCGCGAATTCCCATTGAACTTCGACGACATCCACAGGGATTTAAACCCTACCCCATCGATTCTCGGCCATCTCAAACATCAATAAATTTAAGAAGCATTTTTTCTACGATCATCGTCACCCCTTCTGCCTTCAAGCTCAACCACGACGTTGAATTCGCCGTCGATCGCCGTAAATTGGTCAATTTGTCCAAAATAGACAACCCAAGAAATCACACTAATTACCCAACTAAAAATCATGATACAACCATTAAAATTCATGGTTTTGCACCACGAGTTCAATTATGTAATTCAATCTTAAAATTGAATTGATTAACTTTTTGACCCAAACTAAGATTTTACTGTAATTTAAAATTTATGAACAAATGTTTCATTTTAAACAACTATAATTATTTTTAGGTGAGAAGTTACGTGATTTTAAACAACTTTTATTTATAAATAACAAGCTAATTTGAATTTAAAATTGAGTTACTATATTTATTATGAAATTGAAACCTGTTTATAAGCACACAGTGACTATTTTAACTATACAGGCATCAAATATTCATAATTCAACCTTGCATCCAATTTAATTCAAGTATTTAAGATAATATCATGATATTCATTCAGAAGAACAAGATGAAATCCAGGATTAAAACTGCTTTTAAAATTCATCTACTCCCAGATTAAAGCAGAAGGCAGAGAACATAAGTTTGTTTTCCAGGCTCTTGAATTTTCTTTCTGCATGTTGAAATAAATCTTGCTGCTGAATTTTTCTGAATTGTTTGTTGAATTTGCTCTTTGATTGAAGAATTTGAATTGTTGATTAATCTTCTTGCCTGATTTGAAATTTCCATCTTATCCTCTCAATCTTTGATTCCTGATTTTATTTCTTCTTCTTATTTTCAGATTTGAAGAGTAGCTTAACATGGTTTAGTTTCTTAGTTTTTTTTAGAAGTTGAGAAGTTAAAAGAAATAGGAAGATGAAGAAGTATGTTTATATAATGAAGATTAGAATTTGTTAAAATTAAAAGGAATAAGAAATAAATTATGACACTTGTTTTTAAAAGTTAACACTTGTCACTACCATTCCTTAATTAACTTACATGTGTATTTTTAAGCTTTAATAAATCAACACTTGTAATACTTTATTTTTATATTAATTTAGGATAATTTTAAAAGCTATTATGTTAATCCCTAATTAATAAACACATTTTGTAAATTTATAAATACTTTCTAAATTTTATACAAGTAAAATCTTTAAAAGAAAATAAAGTATAAACCAATTATATATTAAATAAAATCATATAAAATATTTTTAATTCATTTTAAAATGTCAACATAAACCTTTTGTATTTACTTTACAATTTAATAAGCACTTTCTTAATAAATTCTTTTTAAGGAAATAAATCTTATTTTAAATAAAACTCATTCATATATTATTTTAAATCAAAATATTTTTAAGATATAAATATTTATTTAAATTCAAATTTAAATCTAAATTTAAATTAAAAATTCAATTTGAAATCAAATTTAATATCAATTCAAATTTTACATTAACTTTAAACAAACACTAATTTAATTTGAAAATAATAACTTTATACAAAAATCTATTTTTTTTTTGATTTGTCTCAATTATATATATAAACAAACACCTTTTTAATTCAAAATAATAATTCTACTTTAAAAATTCATTTACATCTATGTTTAAAATTATCATATTATTAATTATTTTGGTTATTTATATTTGAAAATAACAAATTTTATCCATTGCTAATATATATACAAATATATACATTTCAAATGGAAAATATTTTAACATTATTTTTGACAATCACTATATTAAATTTTGAAACACAAATCCAAACCTCAATATATATATTCATATATATTACAATTTGAATATATAGCTTTTATTACATTAAAGACTTCCTATATATAATATATACCTATATATATATACATTATAAATAGAAGATATTTTGATTAGCCTTTGAAAAATAAATCTTACCAATTTTAAATTGCTAGAATAAATATTTCCAAATTAAAATATTATTAGTTTTCAAAAGAATTAAACTTGCCAATTTTATGTTGTTAGGAAAAGATATTGTCAAATTAAATATTATTAGCTTTAAAAAGAATAAACTTGTCAATTTATGATGTAAAATAATCAAATCAATTTAATTATTAACAAAGATTATTAAATTGATATTGCTCAAATTCCGGGTCGTCGCATATTTGGAGTCATAGTATTTTATACGTTAAAAATATGAACGCATAATACACTTATATGCAATAATAATTTTTCTACATTCGTATATTTCATGCATTAACTACTGTGCCTTACTATTGAAAGCTAGAAATCTCTTCTGGTTTCCATAGCTATTGTCCACTATACTAAATCAGCTTACTTGCTTACTACTATTATACACTGTTTTGTTTTAGCAAATAAGAAGTTAAATGTTCAATTTTACTGTTTGATTGAATGTAGTAGAGCAACAGCCTTGCATAGTCGTACGCAATGAAATACCATTATAAAAAAAGGTCTACGTTGCTTTAGGCTGAATAAAAAAAATAGAATTCAGTGATACGTAGCATATAACAGAATGATATATATATTAAAAGTCTAATGGTAGTTAGAACTTAGAAGTACTTTTGTGAGTTTCAATTTTAGCTCTCTAAAAATATGATTACATTGCTGTTATTCGGTCGTTTTGTTTTAGATCATCTAAAATATCTTTGTTTGTAATAATAAAAATATTGGTTCTATGTTTGTACGATGAAGATGGATCATTAGTTCAACGTTATAATAAGAATTATGATTTTTTTTTTAAAAAAAAAGGCATTACAAAAGTTAGAATTTTACCGTAACTCCTAGTGGCAGAGACGTAGTAGAATTCGTAATTTGATAGTTAAAATAGTTTGTTATTCCTCTTAGATTTACTTTTTAAAGTAGTCAATAGTTAATAGATTTACTACAGAATAAGTCAGATCATTCATCCTTTTGACAACAATTTACATCCAACGTCTGAAATACATCTTTTGACAAATCTATGCCCTCCCATGGATAACAAATTCTCTTTTGAGTCTTTGATTATTTGGCCATCATTAATGAGCCCCGTTCTTCTGCTCTGCAGATTGAACTGATGAACACCTAACCGTCAGAAATGAGTAAAATTCGGTATGAAATTTGGTATTTCAAATTTTCTCTCTCATGCTTAATAATATTATTAAGCAACGCTTATCCAGAACAAATCATCTTCACTCTCTCCACGAACCCTGCAGTTGAAATATTAATATCTTTGAGTTTTTCCCATTCATGTCATTTATACGACTGATAATATATGATTGTGAAGATTAAGAGCTCGTATGTCTTCCCTCCTTTCTTATTCTTTCATATAGTTACAATGAAATACAATGATATTCGAAGTTGATATGATGTTACTGGTACTCATTACCTATGCATATGATGTTAGGAGTAAAAATGCAATCAGATGAATCGTCTAAAAAAAAGTGTTTGACTAAACCTTCAGCTGGAGTATATAACGATGGATGCGATAATGTTAACTTTGAACCCATCATGCATGTTGATTCCGAGCTATTAAATCTTAAAACAAGGACAAGGTTTTATTCTTATCATTTTACAAAATAATAAAGAATATGCTACAACTTCATTAAAAATTATTTTTTTTTCCTTAATTTTTCTTCTTCTTTCTATTACAGGTATGTAGTTAAAGGCCTTCTAGGCAAAGGGGTATATGGTCAAGTTGCAAAGTGTTTGGTGTCAGAAAAGGTAGAATTTGTTGCTCTAAAATTATAAAGAATCAGGAAGCAGCTTATACGCAGCAGGCACATGTTGAAGTGGGAATTCTAAACCATGTAAATGAAATAACTTGTACTTGTTTGTTTACTTTTCCCATTTTATATTACTATAATTTAATGGGTTTATTGTATGTAGCTGAATACAGAATTAAGTTGGGACGAGAAGCGTCACATTGTTAGAATGAACGAATGGTTTGGCTTCAAGGGACATGTCTGCATATCATTTGAACCACTTGTCCCCAATCTGTAAGAAATTTACCATACTTTACTTCGTATAAATTTGTTGCTCCCCCTTTATTTTCTGTTTAAAGTTTTTGGCTTTTTATGAGGTATTAGAAAGTGCTTTTTAATGGTTTTTTTCCTTCTTCTAAAGACTAGATTTAGAATCAATTACAGTGGATATTTACAATAAAGTTAGAGTTAATGAACCTGTATGAGTTACTTTAATATCTAGTGCATAATTAGTGTCATACAAAAATTAATTAAACGTTCATAATATATTTATACATTGAAAAATACTTATTCTGTACAAGCGTACTGGTTACTCGTAGATACTTTTAAACATCAATTAATTATTAACAATCTCAAAACATAAATTGCTCATTGAAAGGGAGGGAATAATTAGGTAGTATTTCACCTGTAGTTTGGTCTTGCTTTTTCCGTTTTGCAATCTAGGTATGAAAGAATGAAATATCACAAAAGATTGTCTCTAGATGATATCCGAACGATCTCAAAACAAGTAGTACATATTTTGTCTAATTTTGTATACGTTTTTCGTTGTTGTGCCACACATATACGTTGCCTGATTTTATTGTCATTTTATATTGATGCATTTATAGATCTTACAAGGGTTGGTTGCCATAAAAAGAGCAGGTATTATCCATTGCGATCTGAAGCCAGAAAACATTCTTTTGTCTAGAAGGTATGCCCATCAAACATTCCAATGAAATATACATTTGAGCATGGATAATATAGAAGCTCCAAAAACTAAAAACAAAAATTCACTGATGGAGTATGAAACTGTGATCAAGTTTTAGAGTTTTAGAATGTTATCATCTTTTAGCTAAAATTTTATCCATATATGTGAGACAAAAGGAAGATTGAATTAAAACACAAAGAGAAACGATTCAATTATACATACTGAATGGTTTGAATACTAACAACAACTAATGTTGCCCTTGATGAAATAAGCAGTACCCACAACAACTTCCTTTATAATAACAGTAAACAATTAAAGAAGAAGAAGATTGATGTGCATTTAAAAAATGTGATCCATGCAAACCCAGTTACAAACTGCAAGTTGAGTGTTATGTGATAAATTCCATCGGAAAAACTTTTGTAATTCTTATGTTCATTAATTGTTGGTATTATGTATAGTACACAAGTTTTCAACTTATCATTAGTAATCATGTGGTTTTCTCCTTTACAGGGAAGATTCAGGTAGCTTGGAAATTAAAATAATCGACTTTGGATTAGCGTGCTTAGAGGATAAAATAGTACATTCCTACGTGCAAAGTAGATTCTACAGATCACCAGAAGTAGCTGTTGGTTTGAACTACATGTCCGCTATTGACACATGGTCATTTGGCTGTATTGTTGCTGAACTGTTCTTGGGCATTCCATTATTTCCTGCTTCTTCAAATGTTGATCTTGTCAAGAAGATACATGATATACTTTGGTATGTTAAACTACAATATTCTTAGTCTTGCTATGGTTTACATTTTGTCGCATTTATTTTTCAAAGTATATAATTTCTTTCAACATTACAGCAATCAATCTCCAGATGATCTTGCACGTTCAGCATGTGATCTTACTAAGAAGATGGTTGATGTACTTGGGTATGTTAAACACCAACATATTTCTTTCTATGACTTAAATTATATTGCATACATTTTATGTTAATTTTGAATACAAAATTTCTTTCCACATTTAGAGTAATCACCCTCAAGATGGTTACTTTCAAAGACCGGCTGTCTTCAAGAACAACCACAGCAAGGCCAAGCTGGAGAAGATAATTATAGATCGTCCTTATGGTGAAAATTTGACCAGTGAAAATTTTAGAAACGGTAAACACGCTCACACAAACAAATACATACACTCTCTCTTTTTTTTATTTAATATAGGACCCATTATATGCGTCATTTATTTATTTTGGTCTTAAACATCATTTTGTAGAACTCGCTGCACGGAGTGCTTTTACCGATTTACTAAGATGTCTTCTTGAGATCAATCCTGAAAAACGCTGGTTGCCTTCACAGGTATTTTTGATCAGTCTTTCCATATGGAATTGTGAAATACATGGAACAGGATAAGAATTTTAATGTATTCTCCCATTGACAATTTATATTTCAGGCGTTAGATCATCGATTTATAACTGAAATCCCATTTGGATTGTCTTACAAGTCATTCCAGGGAACTTCAAATTCTATAAGCATGCTTTATTAGTAATTTTTTAGGGTCAAAACATCTCAAATCATTATTTATACAACTCTTACCATATTAAAATAAGTAAACCGTGTATTTACTATTTTACAATCTTTTATTTTAATCATGGCAGTTCTTTATCAATTTTTTACTGTACCAAAAAGAGTTAACATAGGGTCTAGACTATTTCTTCTGAACAAAAAAGAGTTGTTGTTCTAAGTAATTTATACAAGGAGAGTTTGGGTATTTGTTTGAACTTGGATCTTAATGTCTACTTTCATTTTAATTTCTAACGTATAATTCGTTGAAATTTATTTATTATTATAGGTTTTGTGACGCAGCGGATATAACGGATGACGACGAAATGAATATTTCGTGTCAAACTAATCGATGAAACGATTAGATGAAACAAGATAAATCGATGGATTGAAAAATACAGAACGTCCAAATTCATTAATCTCGAGAGATACCGAATTCTAGCTATCTCCAACACGTTGATCGCGTACGATACCGTGTTAAAAGATCTACGACTCTTCTATGTTGATCTCGCGCACGAGATTCCGTGAATTGGCTTCAAATCCGTTGATTCGAGCGCACTCGAATAACCGAAAATGGAGAAAGGAGACAACGCTCAACTTCCAATTTCAAAAGAGGCACAAAGCACTCAAAACAAAGTTTATTCAAAAATCGATCCCTGTATAAATGACACCACCCCTATATTTATAGGCAGTTTTCAACTCATCAGACCGACTTAACAAGTACAAACGACTCAACACAGGCAGCCATGACCTAACAGTGGCGACCTAACAGATGCGACTCAATTACAACTCATATGTGACCTAACAGCAGCGACTTACATCAACACACGAGTTATAATACAACACGAGCTACATGACATACGACTTAACAGGAAACGACATACGATATAACATATTTACATAACAACACATATTTACAACAACCACAACACCCTATGCGACTTAACGACTTAAGCCTCAACGACATAAGATATAACAGCATCAGTGACCCTTCAGGAATGACCTAAGAATGAGGTAGTAGGAGCGACTTATAGCTTCTGCGACCTAGCCTTCACGCGAGTCAACTTCGATAGGTCGTTGAGCTTCGGTCTGTTACGTTGTTGTTTGGTAGAGTTAGCTCGTTAGGTCGGTTATCTCGACTCGTTAGGTCGCTTGGACGACCTACCAACATACTAGAACGCGACCGACCTAAATCCAATGCAGATTGCGCCGCATCATTGTTTTCCTGACTCGTTAGGTCGCTTGAACGACCTACCAACATGCTTGGTCCTTTGAATGCCTTGGTGCTTAACGTGTTACCTCGCGAGCGACCTTCACTAGGTCGTGAGCGACCTAAGGCTCTTGAACGTCTCAAATCCATTGAGTTGGTAGATTGCGCTGCATCATCCTCCCCTGATTGACAAGAATTCGATCTCGAATTTGCACCTTCCTCTTCCTCGACAGGCTCAATCCCATGAAACGGAATCAAATATTTGACATTGAAAATATCAGAAGTATGGATATGATCTGCCATTCTCAACTGACAAGCATTATCATTGATCTTCTTTAAGATTTCCACTGGGCCAATTTTTTGAGCTTTCAACTTATTGTAAGTTCCCACTGGAAATCGATCTTTCGTCAACACCGCATAAACCAAATCACCTTCTTTGAAGTCCACACTTTTTCGCTTCTTATCCGCCATTTGTTTATACTTCTCATTTGATGCAAGCAATCGTTCATAAACAGTTTTTTGACACTTCTGCAGCTCATTCACAAAATCACAAACTCGTTTAACAACTCCTTTCTGAGATGGATCTATCGACAAATCCAACGGTCCCTTCGGAATTGCTGAATATACTACTTGAAATGGACTGAATCCAGTACTTTGATTAACAGCATGGTTATGTGCAAATTCCGCCTGACATAACTTCATATCCCAGCTCTTCAAATTATCTTTCACAAGACCTCTCAATAAGTTTCCCAATGATCTATTCACCACTTCCGTTTGCTCATCTGTTTGTGTATGATAGGCGCTACTAAAATTCAGCTTCGTCACAACATCATCCACAGACTCAACCAAAAATGGCTTAGAAATCGAGTATCCCGATCGGAAATAATGGTCTCAGGTAGCCCATGTAGTCGATAAACTTCTTCGAAGAACAATTGAGCAATACGGACTGCATCGGCGGTCCTTTTACATGCTATGAAATGCTCCATTTTCGAAAATCTATCCACCACAACATATATAGAATCATTCCCTCGCTGAGTTCTTGGCAAACCCAACATAAAGTCCATGCTAATATCAACCCATTGTCTAGTAGGCACGGGCAATGACATATACAACCCTGCATTCGTAGCTGTCCCTTTGGAAACTTAACATATATGACATCTCTCCACAAATCTTTCAACTTCTCTTCTCATGGGAGGCCAAAAATATGATTGAGAAATCAACTGCAAAGTACGATCTCTACCCACATGACCTTCTTCATGTAACTCCTTCACAATCTTCATTCGCAAACTACAATCTGGAATACATAATCGATTTTCTTTAAAAAGGAAACCATCCACTAACACAAACTTATCCGTCTTCCCTTTATTGACTCCGTCTACAAACTTCGAAAAGTAAGGATCTTCAACAAACAATTCTGGCAATACATCAAACCTTGCCACTTCAACCCTCATTGTAGTCAACAAACGATTCCTTCTACTTAATGCATCTGCCACATGGTTTGTAACTCCCGATTTGTGTTTCACAACAAATGTAAACTGTTGTAAGTATGCAATCCACGAAGCTGTCTGACTGCAGTTTTGTCCTATCCTTGCAAATGCTTTAATGCTTCATGATCAGTATATAAAACAAATTCTTTATGGAACAAATAGTGTATCCAATGCTTCACAGCTTGCACAACACCATAAAATTCTACATCATAAGTATTATATCTCATCTTTGCTCCAGAAAGTTTCTCACTGAAATATGCAATTGGACGGCCTCTCTGACTTAACACCCTCCAATTCCAACTTTAGATGCGTCTGTATGTAGCTCAAACAACAACTGAAAGTCTAGTAATACTAGAATTGGTGCTGATGTCAAGAGTTCCTTGATCCGCTCAAAAGCAAATCATGCTTCCTCTGTCCATGAAAATTGCTTCTCCCTCATACAATCAGTAACTGGTGCCATCACGCTACTGAAATGTGGAATAAACCTTCGATAGAATGATGCTAGCCCATGAAAACTTCTCACTTCAGTTATGGTCCTGGGCTGCGGCTAATTTCTGATTGCTTCGACTTTACTTTGGTCCACCTGGATACCTTCCTTGGATAATACATACCCCAAAAAAAAACACTATGCGTCATGAACACGCATTTCTTTGTTGCAGCATAGAATTGCTCTTGTCGAAGTATCATCAACACTTCTCTCAAATGATGCAAGTGTTTCTGGGCTTCCACTGTATATCAGTATATCATCAAAATACACCACCACGAACTTCCCAATAAATGGTCTAAAGATCTGATTCATCACCTTCATAAACGTACTAGGTGCATTCGAAAGACCAAACGGCATAACCAGCCATTCATACAACCCATCTCTAGTCTTGAATGCTGTCTTCCATTCATCCCATGGTCGAATTTGATGATATCCGCTCTTCAGATCAATCATGGAAAATATAGCAGCTCCATTCAACTGGTCTAACAAATCATCCAATCTAGGCATTGGAAATTTGTACCTCACTGTAATCTTGTTCAGTGCCCGACTATCAGTACACATTCTCCAAGTTCCATCCTTCTTCGGTACTAACAAAGCAGGTACTGCACAAGGAATTAAGCTCTCTTGTATGCGTCCTTGTTCAAGCAACTCTTCCACCTGCCTTCTCAACTCCTCTTGTTCCTTTGGACTCATTCTGTAATGTTGTCTATGTGGTAACACAGCTCCTGGAACAAGATATATTTGGTGTTGTATGTCCCTCAACGGTGGTAACTCCGTTGGCAGCTCTTCAGGAAATACATCTTCAAATTCTTCCAGCACTGGCTTTACTTCTTCAGGTATTTCAACCACTTCATTACTTTCACGTCCAATCAACAGAAATACTTCAGGCTCGTCCTCCACTTCTTTGACAAACTCCTTTAAAGATAACAAATTCTTTAGTTCTTCAATCTCCTCCAACTTGCTTTCTTCTTGTTGTCGTATTTTAGGAACCAAAGTGATTTTAGTGCCCTCAAACATGAAACTGTAGCTATTGGTACGATCATCATGTTGCATAGCTCTATCATATTGCCACGGTCTCCCCAGCAACAGATGACATACATCCATATCAACCACATCACACCAAATTTCATCTTTGTATTTCTTCCCAATTGAAAAAGTTACACAAGCCCTTCTACTAACCTTCACTTCACCACCTTTCCTCAACCAGGCTAACTTGTAAGGTTTAGGATGCTTCTCAGTCTTTAATTCCAACTTCTTTATAGCCTCTGTAGAAATGATGTTGTCACAACTTCCCGCATCAATAACAAACTTGCAAACCCTTCCCAAAATAGTGCACGTTGACTGGAAAATATTTCTCCTCAACCACCAAATTCATCCACTTGCTTTCGTGTCAAACAAGATCTCCTCATCATCAAATTACGTCCTTCGTCTCCTGACACTAATTCTACTTCCTCCTCAACTTGTGGTGAATTGGAATATTCTACTTCTTCATCCTCAACCTCAGCAACCATCACTAGTTTCTTAGGCTTCGGACATTCGTTGCTCTTGTGACCAAACTCCTGACAATTATAGCACTTGAAATTGTTGTTGACCTTGGTCTTAGCAACTTCATTAACAACCGGTTTAGTAACAGCCTTGGAAACATTCGTATTGCTACTAGTCCCTTTCACTTGATTGTTGGAATTTGTAAACACACCACCACCTCTTCTGCCTTGCTTCTCCCAAGCTAACGCATTTTGGTGTGCTTCAGCCATGGATCTTGGATCAAACATGTTCACCATATCCTGAATTTGCATTCTCAGTCCTCCAACAAATCTAGCTGTCAATTGTTCCTCTGTCTCCATGATATCATTCTTCGCAATCAATTGATAAAATTCATCCGCATAATCATTCACCGACTTTGTTCCCTGTCTCAAATTTTGTAAGCGTTGATACATAAGAGACTGATAATTATAAGGTAAGAAAGTAGATATCATCAACTTCTTCATCTTCTCCCATGACCCAATCTTTGATTTGCCCATTCTCTCCCGTGTAAGTTTAGTTTGTTGCCACTATGCCATAACTCTTCCTCTCAATCTTGTAGCAACCAACTTAACTCTTCGATGTTCGGGGACTTCCTTGAAGTCAAAAATTTATTCAACATTAGATAACCAATCCAGAAATTCTTCTGCTACCATTCCACCTTTGAATTCTGGAATTCCAGTCTTCATCCCCGACTCCCATTTACGTTCATCTTCTACATCCCGATAGTGATTTTGTACTTGGTCACGATCTCGATAATGAACACTACATCTATCACCATCTTCATCATAATCAAATGTACTTCGATATCAATCTCGACCATCAACATCTCTTTAATCACGCATATCTCTTCTACTATGTCTTTCAGTATTACGATATGGCTCACCTCCAAATTCACGTGGAGTTCTTCTCTCTTCGTTTTTATACTCATGTTGATCTCTTCTCGTTGAAACTGATGATTCTCTTTGATCTCGATGGGATTGTGGTGACACCCTCCTCGCTTCCGTAACCGATGGCGAAACTCTATTTCCTCCATGGTTCGAGATTGGTGATCTTCTCCATTGACCTTGATTCATGTCAATCATCAATTTCTCCAACCTACCAATTCCCTCGTCCAACTTCTCATTGAATTTATTACTAATTCATTGTTTCATTTGTTCGGCATCTTCTCTTTTATACAAATCTTCAACATTCTGATGACAATTAGCTCTTCTCGGCGGCATTGTCGAATCAAACAATCTTCAACAACTCGGCTTCTTCACTGAACCTACTCTCGGCTCGGCTTTGCTTGATTTAGCTTGGCCTTGACTCTTCGAACTCTTCTCCTTGGCTCCAAAGACTCGGTTTAGCTATGATTGGCTAAGTCTAGCTATGATACCAAAATGACGCAGCGGATATAACGGATGACGACGAAATGAAGATTTCGGGTCAAACTAATCGATGAAACGATTAGATGAAACAAGATAAATCGATGGATTGAAAAATACGGAACGCCCAAATTCGTTGATCTCGAGAGATACCGAATTCTAGCTATCTCCAACACGTTCATCGCCCACGATACCGTGTTAAAAGATCTATGACTCTTCAAATCCATTGATTCGAGCGCACTCGAATAACCGAAAATGGAGAAAGGATTCAAAGCTCAACTTTCAATTTCAAAAGAGGCACAAAGCACTCAAAACAAAGTTCAAAAATGAACCCCTGTACAAATGACACCACCCCTATATTTATAGGAAGTTTTCAACTCATCAGACCGACTTAACAAGTACAAACGACTCAACACAGGCAGCCACGACCTAACAGTGGCGACCTAACAGATGCGACTCACTTACAACTCATATGCGACCTAACAGTAGCGACTTACATTAACACATGAGCTATAATACAGCACGAGTTATATGACATACGACTTAACAGGAAACGACATACGATATAACATATTTACATAACAACACATATTTACAACAACCACAACACCCTACGCGACTTAACGACTTAAGCCTCCGTGACATAAGATATAACAACATCAGTGACCCTTCAGGAACGACCTAAGAACGAGGTAGTAGGAACGACTTATAGCTTCTACAACCTAGCCCTTCACGCGAGCCAACTTCGATAGGTCGTTCAGCTTCGGTCTGTTACGTTGTTGTTTGGTAGAGTTAGCTCGTTAGGTCGGTTATTCTGACTCGTTAGGTCGCTTGGACGACCTACCAACATACTAGGTCGCGGCCGGCCTAAATCCAATGCAGATTGCGCCGCATCATTGTTTTCCCGACTCGTTAGGTCGCTTGAACGACCTACCAACATGCTTGGTCGCTTGAATGCCTTGTTTCTTAACGTGTTACCTCGCGAGCGACCTTCACTAGGTCGTAAGCGACCTAAGGCCCTTGAACGTCTCAAATCCATTAAGTTGGTAGATTGCGCTGCATCATTTTGAGTTCAAGCACTCAACATCCATTCAATAATCAGAATGATATGTCCCAGTTTGGTAGCAACCACTGGAAGAAATGTTGCCCTTAGACAACAAACTTTGTTCGAAAGACAATGTTACAACCCTAGCTCAAGTGCTCAATTTTAAGACAATTATATATTTAGAAGACATGGGCCTGGCCAACATGGAAAAGCATACCAGAATAATTTTCATCATCAACAACTGACAATTGATAGTTATAACTATGGTGCAACTCAACAAACATATGCTGGTTCAACTTTTAAGCATTGCAATTGCGATCAATTTAAAATTTACTCTTTGGATGCTGATATCATCTCAACTCCTTTTGGTAACATTCAATCCATAGATAATTCAACATTCAACT
The DNA here is from genome assembly GCA_030765085.1 of Allium cepa. Taxonomy (NCBI): domain Eukaryota; kingdom Viridiplantae; phylum Streptophyta; class Magnoliopsida; order Asparagales; family Amaryllidaceae; genus Allium; species Allium cepa. Next base: position 181,163,615 of record CM060946.1, read on the forward strand.
TTACTGGTTTGGGAGGCTCTTCTTACAGGTAATTGTCATTGACTATTTTTTTCTTCTTTGTTAAATATGTCGTGCATTTTTTTAGTTTATAGTATACAGTTATGATTATTTTAATTCCTTTTTCAGAGACCAATCATGTTTCAAGTCGAAGAATTCTAGCTTTTTAACAGTTGGAGCTGGAGAATATGTCAATGATGAAACTAATGCATTTGTGGTAAACTCCATGGAAGTTTCGTGAGAAAGAAATAAAAGAAAGAGAAGAAGAAGAAATTTTATTTCTGTCAAAAATGAAAACTCTCTATCATACAAAAGCAACTAACGGAATATATATATATATATATATATATATATATATATATAAATGTGTGTGTGTGTGTGTGTGTGTGTGTGTGTAAGGAGTTGTTATAACAAACTGCTTAAGAAATTATTTATTTACATAATATGATTCAACATCCCCCACCCCCTCCCCCCCTCTCCCAGCTGAAAAACAAGGCCAATATTGGAACTTAAAAAACGATGTTGTTCTGCACCAAGTGGTTTAGTCATCACATCCGCAAATTGCATGGTTGTACTGACATGAAAAAATACAATGAAATTGTTTGAATGTGATCTCTGATGTAGTGACAATCCATCTTCAAATGTTTTGTTCTTTCTTTAAAAAACTCATTTTCGGCAACATATTGTGTAGATTTGTTGTCACAAAATAAAGAAATAGGTTTAGGAAAATTCACCAATAAATCTTGAAGTAATCCTTCTATCCATACAATTTCACTAGCTGTTTTACTGATTGCCCTATACTCTGTCTCAGTGGAGCTTTTAAAATAACCTTCTGCTTCTTTGTTTTTCAAGAGATTAGAGAATTCCCTAAGAAGACACAAAACCTTGTAAGAGACTTTCCTGAAAATGGACAAGTACACCAGTCAGCATCACTATATGCCTTGAGTTGTAACGTAGTATTAGTAGCATAGAAAAGACCAGGATTCAAAGTACACTTATGATACTTTAGTACATGTAATGCTGCATAAAAATGTGGAATTCTAGGCTCTTGCATGAACTGGCTAAATTGTTAAACAACATATGAAATGTCCGATCTTGTCTTATTAAGATAAAGAAGCTTCCCAACAAGTCTTCTATATATTTCAGGATTAAGCAGTTTTGTGCCTTTAATAGTGTTAAGCTTTGGACCTTTAGAAGAGGAAAATGGGTGAACTTGGCATTCTCCATATCTATAGAACTAAGAATATCCAATATATATATATATATATATATATATATATATATATTCTTTGATTTAAAAGAATCCCTTCTGTTTTTTTTTGAAAATCCAAGAGAACCAGGCAGGTCGGTAAACTCTTGAGGAGGGTACAACAAAGCCGTCCACTAAGAGTCCCTTCTGTTGTTCTAGTAACTTCAATTCCAAGAAATAAAGTAAGTTCTCCTAAGTCTTTAATAGTAATGGATTTGACCAATGTTTTCTTAACATCAAATTGAATCTAAACGGTAGAACCAGTTATTAGCAGATCATCTACATAACAAAAAATGACTGTAAACTCTTCACCATCAATTTTGGTGAATAAAGAACACTCTTGTTTGGAACAAATTCAAGATCAATAAGAAAATTTCTAAGCTCCTTATTCCATTGTCTAGCAGCTTGTTTGAGTCCATAAATAGATCATCTGAGCTTGCAAACTCGTCCAAGTTTAGCTTTTGTATATCCAAAAGGAAGCTTCATGTATAATTCCTTATCAATATGACCATGTAAGAAAGCATTGTTGATTTTTAGCTGGAGTAAATGCCAATTATGAGCTGCTGCTAAAGCTATGATAGTCCTAACAGTAGTAAATCTTGCAACCGGACTGAAAGCATGCTTCAAATCATTACCCTTAATTTTCTTATCACCTCTTGCCACAATTCTGGCTTTGCATCTTTTCAAATCAACGCATCATTACTCATTTGGGCCGATAGAAAACCATGCCATATGACCTTCTTTGCTAGTTCTATTCATTAGAATGATCTTCATAGAATCCTTCATGTGCTTCTCTTAACAGTCATAGGCCATTCTCTAGACTAACACACCTTAAGTAGGGAAGTGAATATTCTTTTTCATAGAGTGTTCTGTTTGTCACCATAAAAGTTGGGGCTTGGTGCCTTATCTTTCTAGCCTCTCTTCAATCCTTTAGTAGTTTTCCTTCTACTAAGTACTCAGCAATGGGTGTCATCTAGTTCTTTTCGTATTGATTATTAATATCTACATGAGTGAATCTTTCTTGATTGTATTCGTTACTGTTTTTTGACTTATCTTCTTTATTTACTTGTTCAAGAGCTCGGGATCTAGTTATACCATGACCTCATTTTTAGGTTTTGGAGCATTTTCCTCTATGTTGGGGTTTTGTTGGACACCTACAAGCACAATTAAATTTTTTGATGCTTCTCATAAGCTAGCTAGTTTTGCTAAAGGATCGGCTTTATAATTTTTCTCTCTAGGAACTTAGTGTATGGAAACATTCTCAAGTTGAGCTAACATCTTTAATATCTTCTTGACATAAAGAATTAGTTTGACATCTTTCGTTTAGTGAGTCTGATTTAACTAATTAACCATTAATTGAGAATGTTCAAAACATCTATCCTTGGAATTTTTAACCGAAGAGCTAGGCTTAGTCATGCTACTGTTGATTTGTATTCAGCCACATTATTAGTTGCGAGAAAACCTAACTTCATGGCGTAATGCAATTGGTGTCCATAAGGGGTAATGATTATGTATCCTGCACATGCCCCTATTTATTTAATGCTTCATCAATAAATAATTGCCACTTAAGCTTCAAATCTTTTTCCTTTTTCGGTTGTCCTCTGATGAATCATGTGCATTCATTTATTTAGTCAGCCAGAGCTTATCCTTTAATTGCCACTCGGTGTTGGAACTCAATATCATGTTGGCTAAGCTGAACTCCCTATTTTACTAGTTTTCCTAATGTTTCAAGTTTAAAAAAAATTTGCTTGAGCTGGAAGTTGGTTAGGACTTTGATTGGATGTGCTTGGAAATAGGCCCTTAGCTTTCGAGCGGCGAGCCTTAAATAGTGTGCCAAATTTTTTATGACTGGATACCTAATTTTTGCATCCTTAAGCCTTTTGCTAACATAGAATATTGGAAGTTGAACTCCATTCTCATCCCTTATTAAAACAAAGCTTAATGCATGCTCAGAAACTACCAAATAGAGGGAAAGGTTTTCCCCTTCTGTTGGGCCAGAAAAGATTGGAGGCTTTTCCAAATGATCTTTTAATTCTTGTAAGGCCTTTTAGCAATCTTCTCCCTATTCAAAGTTTTACTTCTTTTTGACCACATTAAAGAATGGTATGCACTTATCAGTGGCATGAAAGATGAATTTGTTCAAAGCTGCCACTCCCTCATTCAAGCTCATCATATCTTTACTCGTCTTTGACTCTACCATGTCCCTAATCGCCTTGATTTGGTCAGGACTGGCCTTAATTCCTCTGGCACTGACAATATATCCTAGAAACTTCCCAGATTATATCCCAAAAGAGCACTTCTACGGATTAAATTTCGTCTTGTATTTTCTTAACACTTCAAAATTTTCTTCGAGGTCTTTCAAGTGATTGGCTTCCGCTTGAGATTCGACCAACATATCATCTATATATATACTTTCATGTTTCAATTAATTTGTTCTTTAAATATTCTGTTTACCTATGTAGCTCTTGCATTTGTCAACCCAAATAGCAAAACTTTGTAGCACATATTCCCCAATTTGTTATGAAACTTGTGTGTTCTTCATTTAGCTTGAACAAGGGGATTTGATTATACCATGAGTAACATCCATAAAAGAAAACAGTTCATATCCACTTGTTGCGTCAACTAATTAGTCTTGGTAAGGGATAATACATTTTAAGGCGTGCTTTATTCAATTCAGTATAGTCGAAAGATCTTCTCCATTTTCCATTAGGATTTTTGACTAACAAAGGATTGGCCAAACATTTTGGGTAGAAAACTTACCTATTGAACTCATTTCAAGTAGCCTTTTAACTTCCTCTTTCAATGTGTTAGCTCAAACTTTATTGAACTACCTTTTCTTTTATAGAATAAGAGTGATGTGTGGATCGATTTTGAGGGCATGACTCATGATTGTTGGATCTATCCCGACCATGTCTGAGTGAGTCCAAGAAAATACATCATTTCTAGATTAAAGAAACTGAATAAGCTCTCCTCTGAGTTTGCCATCTAATTCCCTTCTGATCTTTACTGTTTCTGTTAGGTCAAGTGAATCCAGGCTTACTTCTTCTAGTTCCTCGGTTTTCTTTATCATTTCATGCTCATTTTTGCAATTTGATTTAATGACAACTTTATCGCCATATATTGCCTCATCTATCATATTTTCCTCTTTCCCTTTTCTTTTCCTCTCGGAATAGTTAAATCATTTTAAATACGTTCTTAGCTTTCTTATTTATTCTCATCTTCTAACTTGCCTTGAATGGTTGGCTTAGAGGACCATATCTAAGGGCTTCTTTATTTCAGTTTTGATCAAATCATTTTTCTTCAAATTATAACAAGAAAGATTATCCCTTTTGCTTTGGTCGAGGGTAGCAAAATTCAATTCCCGAGAGCTAATTTACTCTCCTCTTATTATTCTTGTAACACCCCAGATTCCTGATAACATTATATAGGAGATTTAGATAGATAAACTAAATAAAATAATGTGTTGATAAAGGGAATGAGATTTGATTTAATTAAGGTAGTCATACCTTTTAACTAATAAATTAAAAGAAGGATTTAAAATGAATTAGAGGAGGGGTATTATTGGAAAGAGGCCATTCATATATTATCTTCCTTAGGCCATGTATTTCAAAACACACATTCATTCTCATTTTCAAAAAAAATTAAATGCTTGGTCAACCACCAATAACGAAGGAATAAGAAGAGCAAACAAAAGAAAAGCTTAAGGAAAGCAAATTCAAACCAACCCATTCAAATCTCAAGCTCCTTAATCATTAAGCAAAAGGTGAATAATGTTTACATCTCTAAATAATTTTGGTTTCCGTTTTAAGGTTAATTCCAAATGATTTTGCAAAGATTTTCCATGTGTTTGAATGATAAAAAAATTATATATACACATGTTGATGATTTATATACGTTCATATAGATTTTTGATAAAACCCTATTAAATGACTTCCGAGCCTTGTGAATTTTTATGATGATCTAAAAAGTTAATTTAGTGATGGGTTTCGATTTTCAGAATTTTTTAAATTTTTGTGGAATTATTATGAATTTTCTAAGGAAGAAAAGGTTAATTTGGATTATAAAAATTATTTATAGGAAAAACAATCATAGTTTGGATTCAAAAAAAATTATATGTTGAAGTGAACATATTATTTCATTTTTGAATTTTTCCAAAATTTTTGGAAGTGTTTTAATGGTTATATAAAATTAATTAAGGTATAGGACTTAAATGTTTTATATAATTATAAAAGAGAAAGGGGTTTTTCAAAATTATTCAAATTTTCAAATAAGGAAAAACGGTGGTATTTTTGAATATAATATTCTGGCAACTAATCAGATTTAGACAAAAAAGGCAGGTTGGGTACAATAAAACTGTTTTAAAGTACAAATGAATAGTCTTTCTTTTATTTCAACCCTTCCGGCAGAGCTTTCACCTTCATTCCAGACCTTCCGACAAGGTCGAAAGGTATCAAACCTTTCGGCTAGGTCAAGTACCAATACACATGGTATCAGGCAATTAGTACGCAGTGAATTGGATGGAGTCGAATGGTTTAGGGACGAATGGTTATAGCTTTCAAAAGAGATGTGGTTTTGTTTTGGTTTAATGAAATCTACCTGCTATCTTTCGATAAAGAGATTTCGAAATTATCAAAAGGTTTAAAAGTAAAAGGTTTCCATTGGTTTGCTTTCTTATTTTAAAAGAAACCTTCCGACGAAGTTGAAAGGTATAGCTTTCGACAAGACCGAAAGCATAGTTGCCGCTTCCTAACCTTTCGACACAGATGGAGTCAAAGGTTATCTTTTATTTTCTAAAACTTTCCACCTCTCTCCATTAATTTCGAAGGGTTGGTACCAACACCAACATTTCATTGTTTTCGATTGGTTTCGAAAGGTTTTATAAAGGTTTCTGTAATGACCCTGACTCGACCTTCGAAAATCGACACCCGTACTTCACTTGTACTCGAATTGTCGCATACTCAAATGCCGAATCTAGTTCTCCAGATCTTATAAAACATTAAGTAATTCAACACAGCGGAAAAAGGAAATGAATATCAACCTATACAACATTGATACAATATCTAATACAATATGAATCTCAACAATATCAGAGGTAAATATACAACACTGGAAAGATAAGCATAAATAGAGAAACTCCAAAAGAGCAATCCAACATCAAACTGCAACTGCAACTCCATACCTAAAGCTCCAAAAACTCCAAAAGCTAGATCCACCAACATGCTTTCCAAATGCGAAGCGAGAAACCCTCAATCGCGTTGTATTAAGTAAGGTCAGCCCGAATGCTGAAAAGAAGCAAATGCGATCGCCAAATCCCAAGGCTGGATGCTATCGAATTCTACACCTATTATTTGATTATTTGAAAAACCCAACTCTACTGCCCGTGTGAAAAATTTTAGGCACCCAGAGTTCAGGAAGGGAACAATAAACTCCAGGTCAGTCATGAGACTGGTATGAGCAAACAAAACAGTTTATCTTTAAAACCAACAACAAAAGATTTTAAAGTTGAAATCCGCAATGCTTTTTGGAAAATGAAACTACCATAAGGCCTCCCACCGCACACACAATGCAAACGCAGAGATTTCTCCTTATGATAGTCAAACATGCTTGATACGCAAAATCCTTTTAATATTATTATTAGTGCATAGTGTAGAAAACTTTCGGAAATATAATATTAATCTTAGCCAGAATAGACATTTCGAACTATGCCTACTATGGCTGCCATCTAAACAGTGGTGACCACCATAAGTAAATGGCAGGTTATACAACTAAAACCGTACAAGGTGCGTATTGGATGATTGGATTTGCAACAAATGGTTAGACAAAGGAACTTCCCACACAAAATGGAATGCCTTTGGAGGGATGTTCCCGAGAACCTAACCGGATCTCTGCTACATAAGCCCGGGTTACCTCTGTAACTAGGTAACTACTGACACGAGTATGCCACCCTCGGTCGTTACCAACCATTATCCGAGGCGCCTACCAACCAACAACCACAAAGCAATAAGTTTTGCAGCATCCACATAGGTAAATATCCAGGCTCCATACCATGATACCACCTTTTATCCAGAAGGAAATGAAATAGCCTCATTGGGTGCAACCCCCAACTAAACTTGCTGCCACGATTCCTGTTTCGACCATTACCGGGTTGTGAGTCTCGATGAAGTTTCGTCCACAAAGTTACACTTTTCACAAAGTCATGCTTTGATCAACAAATGATCAGCACCGCTTCGTATGCCACATTACCAAATGGGGAGCATATCACTAGTAACCATCAACTACATAGCCTCTGAGCTCGTACGTCTCAGAGAAGGGTGTTAAGCTAAGAGAATAAATCTCCGCCACCAAACAGAAATGTATTTGATAGAAACCAGCTTTACATCTCAAGGTGTAATGTCAGACACACGTCCATAAAGGTCCATTCCGGGTTCTGTAACAACCCTGAATTTTGAACAATTTAAAAATAAAAATATTTAATTAATTTTAAATATTCGAATGATAATTGACTTGAATTTCAAATTTTCAGGATAAATTGGCGATTAAATTTAAGAATTTAATCTATAAAAAGTTGAATAAAATTTGAATTTTACTTTGGAGTTTGAAATTGAATATTGAATTTGTATTTTTAATTCAAACTAATGACTTAGAAAAAATAATATGGATACAAGAATTATTATTTGTGTAAATTTATAAATGGATGGTTAGTTTAATAACATTTTCTTTAGCTTAAATAAAAAGGAATAAAATTTTAATAAAGAAATACACATAGTTAAAAAAATTCAAACAACAAAATTAAACAAAACAAAGTAAAGAAAATGATTATGCAAAACAAATTCGATTTAAAATGAAAAAAATAAGAAAAAAATATTTAAAAATAATAATAATAGTATAATAACAAAAAAAAGAGTATGTTGCCTTACTTATCAGCTGTAAACACGCCCAAATTCGTGCCTTGATCCATGGCTTCCATCACGCCAAAAACACGTCTCTCCCCTACTCTTTTATACTCGTCCCCTTTACCTTTCTCATTCAAAACCCTAAACAAATCAAACCGAAGAAATAGAAAAATGGCGGCATCGTCTTCGTTTTCTCTTGACAAATTTTGGGCTTGAGATATTTGCTTGCTGTCTGGAGCTTTGTGCTTATCGATAGCCTTGGAAAGCTATCGTCTTCTTCGCTTGCTCGATTGAGGCTTTCGAGATTTAGGGTTTTGTAATTTTGGGACTTCGTTCGCTTTTGTGCTCTGCTTTGCGAATTATGGTGGCTTGACGTCGGCTCCTTCAATCTGCGCTCGTCGAAAGGTGAGTGATTTTTATTTCACTCACATCTAGTTCAACTTAGTACTTTGCTTTGCGTTTGGGTTGATTTTGTCGCTGATGATTTCTAACTTGATTTCTTTACTGATTTGATTTCCTGTTCTCTTGGTTATCTCGGCACTGTTTTTATTTAGAGGTTGATGATTTCCTCTGACTAGTTCATAATCGCATATGCCTGATTTTGCACTGTTAGTTGGTATTTGGTGATTGAATTCGATTTATCGGTGAATCATTTCACCGGCATTCTTCTTGGTATTGGATGTTGTTGCATTCAATGTTGGTCTGCATTCGATCTGATGCACTCCGTTTTGACCACTGTTTCATAATATCACAGGCCTAGTATTGCTTGATTCATCTGTTGCACTTGTAGTTGCATTCCATTCTGTTGCATTTGACTTGGTTCTTTCTGGTCTGCATACTATTCAGTGCTTCACTGTTGCACTTCTTTATGCTGTTACTAATGGTCCATATTATTTGTTGAGGTTGCTGTCTTGATTCATTCCATTCCATCTATACTTTGTAGTTGATTCACTTAGTCTCCCTTTGCATTTTTCATTATTGTACAGTTTGCATGTTCATGTATGCTTCTTCTCATATGCATAGCTTTTAATTTAAGTTGCATTTCATTTGTTTGAATAATGAGTAACAACATTTATAAGTTGAATCTGCATGGTGCTGCCGACCTGTAGCCTGCAGTTATGTTGCTAGTTCCTTGGTCATTTCCAATTACTTGTAGTCTGGTATCTAATCATTTGTATCAGTGTTTTTTTTATTGGTGTTGTATTCTTCCATTTGACAACTGTTTGTTTCACTTGAGTGTACATGCAGCTTGGAGTCAGTTTCCTTGTAGTGCTTACATTCTTGGAACTATTTTAACTTCTGGAATTACTTGAGTTTCTTGTTGTATTTTCAAATTGCTGTTTCAATTTGGTCTGGTTGGACTTGAGACTATAGCATTCATTCATGCTTCATTGTGTAGTTGTGTTGCCATATTGAGTTGCACTATCTAGTGGCAGTTTTCTGTTTTTGTCGATTGATTAGGACTTGAGGCGAGACTTGATTTTTATGTCTTGACCATTTCAATTAAATTTGTACTTGTGTTGAATCTTATTTTGATTTGACCTTGTGCACTCGAGTTGGTGAGGCAGTGCATATGTATGTATGTTTGTACTGCAGCCACACCGCCTTGATTTTATTGGTATTTCTTTTGCTTTGAGCATTTGGGTCTGCATACATAAGTTTTGATGCTTCTTTGATTTGTTGAAGCTTTGCATTTGAGTCGAGTCATGACAACTATGGCTTGAACTTTGCGTTCAGTTTTGTGGTTTGGTGCCTTCTTGAATTTATGCTGTGACGCTGACTTTGCATAAGCTCGAGCTCTGTAGCCTTGCTTTGTTCAATTCATACTTGTAGCCTTTGTGCCTTGTTGTCCCACTGTTGCACTTCAATTGCTTCTGCTGGTTCATGTATAAGTATGTGTCATTGCCTTGTGCACTGATGTTTACTGACATGTTGGAGTTGAGAACTTTTGTGTTATATCATGTAATTGATGATGTTGGTTTTAATCTTATTTCCTGCCCTTGTGCATGACTGCATTTGCACATATGTTTGTCCATGTGCTGTTGGTTATGTACATTCATTTGTGTACATATTGCATACTTCACCAGTTGTACCATTGCCATTTTGCACTATATAGTATTTATTTTGGAAAAGCAATATATTTTGTCTTTGCTTCGGCACTGCGCCTTGTTCTTGATTTTTATACTTGCACATTTGGGTTGTGTTCTTTTGGCACTGCTTACTGCTAGTTTGATGTGCATTTGTTTTCAAGCATAATAGCAATATGTTGTAGTTTCAGTTTGTATTTATTATGCCCTTGGATTCGGGTGGTGGCTGCGTTATTATTGCAGTTCTACCCCTGAATATTTGTGGTGCTTGCAGTTTCATTTTTATGAAAATTTTGCACTTATTGGAAATGTGCAGTAATGAGTTGGTTGGGAACTTGTTTTCTTGAGTTTACTTGGTATATGCAAAACAATTGCATTTCGACCTTGCCATGTTACATTGTTTTGGGTATGACTGCTTTTGTGCACTTGTTGTTGAACTGTTCGATTTTTTTTGTTAACCTCGTCGCTGGCCTGTTCATCTCTTTATTGGATCACGGCTTCGACTTGGTTCGATGTTGACTTCGATTTTTATCGAAATTCTTGCTGTAGCATACTTGACCTCTGCAGCTTCGATTTCTGTTAGTATTCACTGTTGTGATGATTTCTATTTCATTACGGTAGTGGCGAGGCAGTGCACGCAAGCGTGAAATGCAGCCACACGAAGTTAACATTTTAAAAATGTGGCGAGGCCGTACACGCGTGTGTGTACTACAGCCCTACCAAATCTAATGTTTTAATTGTTTTTCTCTATTTGATGAAAATTGTTTTCTGTTGCCAATTCAATATATTTTGAATCAATTTTGATGATTTTGTTGTTAATTGCCGTTTAGGCAAACTTTGATTGTTTTCTAAATTATCTTCATCAATAATCCCTTCATCTATCCTCATCGATAATTTGAATCTACTGAGTTATTGTTTAACACTGTTAAGTGTTATATTTTCCGTTATCCGATTACTTGTTAAAGGATCGGATAGGTAAATTTATATTTGACCATCGCCTAATTATCGTTTGATTATTATTGCCTCTATGCACTAATAACTGAGTTTGAATTAGACTGACCTGTGTATTATTTTCTCTTGAATGTAATACTCGGGTCAGACCCAGTATTTTACAGCTTGAAGATTTTCAGGCCGCGAAGTTAGAGAGAGTTGGGGAAATTGCTTCACTTTAGCTTTTCGAAGAATTTTTTGTACTTAAGGATATATTCCGCTATATAAATTTTTTTTTTAATGCATTGTATAAACTCTGATATATGTAAGAAAAATTCATTTATGTGAAATATTATGATTATTCTGTGATTCTGTGGCTGATTCTGTTTAAACTCTATAAACTGAATAACAATCCGTCATTTTGAACGTCTCAAGTTGGTTTAATTACCGACTGGGGGCGGTCAGAACGGCGGGTCGTTACAAAAGTGGTATCAAAGCTTTGGTTTATACAAAGCTCAGTTTATGATGTTTAATATGAATAGTTACTAGGATCACTTTAAAGAAAAATGTTTTTCAAATCTAATGAAGTATAAAATTGTTTTCTTTGAAAAATAAAAGTATTTTGGAAATTCAAATTTTTTCGAAAATTCCCCTCTCTAATTTTAGGTTTGCGATAGTTTCTCATTCGAAAATCCATTATCGAATTATTGAGATTTATGAAAAATAAAATATAAGTGAAGTGAATTAATGAATTGGTTTGAACCAAATATTTTGAATATCTCTAAAGTAATAAATTGTGAAATAAAATGACGTGTCAATCTAGTATAACCAAGGGGATCATTGAACTATAACTTGGGAATTTGATTCTGAATTCTTTTGAAAATTGATTTCAAATGTTTTGAAGAATGATTTGGTAAATAAATGGATTATAAGTACTTAACTTATAATATAAACTTTGGGTATATAATTGAGTTATATAAATTGAATTGAATCAATAAAGAAGATTTATAAATCGAAGTTTTATAAATAGAAATGGAATTTGTAAAGATTGTTTATAAATTCGAAACCAATTGAATTTGATAAATGAAAAATAGAAGTTATTAAAGGAGATATATTCGTGATTTTGGACAGCGAATTATCCTTTAAGTTAAATATTGTGATAGTAAATGTTGGTTGGGAATTTTATCCACGATTTTGGACAGTGGATAATCCTTTAAATAAATGTGTAGAAACATTGAATTGAATAAATGAAGTATATTCACGATTTTGGACAGTGAATAAAATATTGAAGGATATGTCTTGGGAAAATGATTGAATAATCCAACCTCTGCTAATAAGAATTTTAAATATTGATAGGAAACTTCGAAAACACCTTGTTAATTATAATGGCGAAAACCGAAGCACAGAAAGCAGCACGGCGTGAACAAAGAGCAATTGCCCGTAAAGAAGCAGAAGCGGAACGTGCGAAAATTGAAAGGAGATTCAGTGAAAGGCAAGCACCTGGTCCATATGATGAGGTTATTTTCTATCGATGTCATAAAAAGGGACATTATGCCATTAAGTGCCGAGAAAGGAGAGAGAAAAGGAATGTGGATGACCGGTTCGCTCGTCCTGAGATTGTGTGTTTTAAATGTCGGGGGAAAGGGCATTTTCTTAGTCATTGCCCTAAAGTGAAAAGGAAAAAGTGCGTACTCGATTTACCCGTCGATAGATTGACAATCTGCTACCATTGTCGTCAGACTGGACATATAGCCAGAAACTGCACCGAAAGACAGCATGGAAAGCAAGCTATAGCCCGTCCACCTAGAGCGAAAAGTGTTAAGGTGATAGATAAGGATGGAAACATCTCATATTTTTGCAGTAACTGTAGGGATTGGGGACATGTAGATTTTGAATGTGTTAATTCTCCTTTAACACAACCTGAAATAGTGCAATCCGAAGATGAAAGTTTGGCAAAGATGCGTACTACCGGACAAGAAGTCGATAGTCCTTAATAATTCTGAATCTTAAACCAATCAGTATATTTGAAGCAATCAATATATTTTGTAATACTATCTTTTGAAATCCACAATCTTCTATGTACGTCTTTTAAAAGTATTAAGCTATGTATAATTTTGTACTGAAGGAAATATTTTAATGAAATAGCATCTTGGGAAGGAAGTTTATTTGTTGACTTAACTGTATGAATCAAACTAGTTTGATGTAAAGCTTATATTTCAAGTTTAAAAAGTAATGCCTAAAATGGTTAATGTGGAAATATAAATTTAATGGAACTAAGTCGATGAATGACTTACTAAAGAACTAATTGATTATTTTTGAAAGTAGAAAGGCAAATGCAAAGTTTAAATAGAATTTAAATTTCAAATTTGAAGTTGTCAACATGATAATCCATTATAGGTTTAATAAATTTACTGATGAATTTGAATTTAAACGTGCGAAAAATTAAATTAAGTGAAAAACTTAATATTGCAAAGTTTGAAATTGGTTTAAAACTAATATTATGAAAAGTATGAGGAATTCAAACTATGAATTAAGTTGAAGTTGAAATTGAAAAAGTTAATGGTTTTAAAGATGTTTTAAAATGCATTAAGTATCGAATACATAGATTTCAACATTCATTGTTGAAATAGGCGTTTTCGAGAAATAAGGAAATGGTGGACTATAACACTGTTGTTATAGTAAATGATTTCCGAAAGGAAATGTTGTTTATAGTATTGGGATTTATATATCTATCTTAAATTTCGAATCCCTATACTACTGATTTTTTGAGTTGCCGTAACGATGTTTTACGTAACATTCGTTTTGACTCAAATAAATATGTTTAAAAGAATGATTTCCTTAAAGAATGGAATATATACTTAATTTTGATTCAAGTATATTGAATATTTTTCAAGTGTTGAAAATAAATGAACTTGTGAATTACTTATTATTAAATAAGTATGGAAATGTTTTCCAAATATGAAATGAAAGGTTTGAAATTTTATCTTTTAAAGATAAATTGAAAAAGGAATATTTGAAATTTGTTTCAAATGGTTAAGTGTGCAAAATTATATATATCTTGTAAAGATTTTTTTTTTTTGGGAAATTTGAACAATTAGTTCAACTTGGAAATTTTTCAAAAAAGATTGAATCTTGAGTTAAATTGAGTTTAACTTTGACATCAAAAACAATATAAGTTGAGCTTTGAATTTTGGATAGTCGATTTGGATTGTATGTCTAACATGGTGAATTGATGACATAGAAATTGATCTCTATTAAATATATATCTGTTGGTGGCAGAGAATTTATTCTTTTAGCTTAACACCCTTCTCTGAGACGTACGAGCTTAGAGGTTATATATCGATAGACATCAATTATGTGTTGAGAATTGACGATGTAACGTGAAATCCAAATCGAATGTGAAGTCAATAATGAATTGGATTATGAATGTGAATTGGGTTTGAGATAACCTTAAATTTTCAAATCGATTTAGAGGAAAATTTTAAACGAGATGGAAAATTTTGGAATCCTCTATTTGTTATGATGTGAATTGAGTTTTCGTAACTTATATATGTAAATGTAATAATTCGAAAACCATCAGTTTGGAAAGTCATTATTATGAAAATCCTGTGTAGGTTTACATAGGTATGATATGTACGACATGTGAAATGAAGTACTATATGTATATGACATATGTTTTCTAAAACTGAGGATATGGAAATGTACCTTCCATTTATAATTTGTGAAGGTTATTGGAACTCGGTGTGAGTGTCCATTGGAAATCGTAGCTACGTAGAATTTCCATTAGTGGAATGTCCATTGGGACTGGAATCCCCCACGATGGATCATCGTGTTGGGATTATGTGGATTGATGCTGGCGTAATTCGTGGGGCGTGATGCCTACAGTTACAAGCGGTTCCACTGGGATAGTGGCGCAACCGCCGTGTAAACTGCGATCTAGAGGCCGAAGCGTAATTTGAGGGGCGTGATGCCTACGGTCACGAGCGATTCTACTGGGATAGTAGCATAACCGCCGTGTGAACCGCGATCTATGGCAACAACCAAGGCGAAATTCAAGAGAGATGTGAAATCTACAGTTACAAGCGATTCTACTGGGATAGTAGCGTAACCGCCGGGTAAACTATGATCCATAGGGGAACGTGCTTTCCATATCCATTTTTAAAAGAATTTTTTAAAAGTATTTTCACTGGGAGTTGAAGCAATTATATTTAGTACTTGGAGATTTTTAGTCTTGCGCCTGGCCAGCGTATGCCTAATGTCTGTGAGAACGACGATGGACTTGTTAAACTTCGAGTTAGCAAGTATTTTAAAACTTTGAATAGCAAATCAACAGTATGAAATTAGAATTACATAATTCCAACCTAATGAATTAAGGAAGAAGATTTTTAAAATATCTTGAAAGCACACAGCTTTGGAAAAGATATGATATGTAAATATCTAGCATGAAGAATTTCAAGTTTAAAAATCTTAGTTTTGTAAGTCGAAAATTTTGGTAAAAGACTTTTACGTCTTGATTTTAGAAATAATGAACAAAGCTAGTGAAATAAAATAAATGGAATGAATCCTATATTTATTTATGAGTTTCGAACTTGGTAAAAAATTGTGTAGGGTATAAATATCGGTGAGATTTTAACAATCGTTTTTCCTAACTTATAATTTCGGGATGAAATTCTTTAAGGAGGGAAGATTGTAACAACCCTGAATTTTGAACAATTTAAAAATGAAAATATTTAATTAATTTTAAATATTCGAATGATAATTGACTTGAATTTCAAATTTTCAGGATAAATTGGCGATTAAATTTTAGAATTTAATCTATAAAAAGTTGAATAAAATTTGAATTTGACTTTGGAGTATGAAATTGAATATTGAATTTGTATTTTTAATTCAAACCAATGACTTAGAAAAAATAATTTGGATACAAGAATTATTATTTGTGTAAATTTATAAATGGATGGTTAGTTTAATAACATTTTCTTTAGCTTAAATAAAAAGGAATAAAATTTTAATAAAGAAATACACGTAGTTAAAAAAATTCAAACAACAAAATTAAACAAAACAAAGTAAAGAAAATGATTATACAAAACAAATTGGATTTAAAATGTAAAAAATAAGAAAAAAATATATAAAAATAATAATAATAGTATAATAACAAAAAAAAAGAGTATGTTGCCTTACTTATCAGCTGTAAACACGCCTAAATTCGTGCCTTGATCCATGCCTTCCATCACGCCAAAAACACGTCTCTCCCCTACTCTTTTATACCCGTCCCCTTTACCTTTCTCATTCAAACCCTAAACAAATCAAACCGAAGAAATAGAAAAATGGCGGCATCGTCTTCGTTTTCCCTTGACAAATTTTGGGCTTGAGATATTTGCTTGCTGTCTGGAGCTTTGTGCTTCTCGATAGCCTTGGAAAGCTATCGTCTTCTTCGCTTGCTCGATTGAGGCTTTCGAGATTTAGGGTTTTGTAATTTTGGGACTTCGTTCCCTTTTGTGCTCTGCTTTGCGAATTATGGTGGCTTGACGTCGGCTCCTTCAATCTGCGCTCGTCGAAAGGTGAGTGATTTTTATTTCACTCACATCTAGTTCAACTTAGTACTTTGCTTTGCGTTTGGGATGATTTTGTCGCTGATGATTTCTAACTTGATTTCTTTACTGATTTGATTTCCTGTTCTCTTGGTTATCTCGGCACTGTTTTTATTTAGAGGTTGATGATTTCCTCTGACTAGTTCATAATCGCATATGCTTCATTTTGCACCGTTAGTTGGTATTTGGTGATTGAATTCGATTTCTCGGTGAATCATTTCACTAGCATTCTTCTTGGTATTGGATGTTGTTGCATTCAATGTTGGTCTGCATTCGATCTGATGCACTCCGTTTTGACCACTGTTTCATCATGTCACATGCCTAGTATTGCTTGATTCATCTGTTGCACTTGTAGTTGCATTCCATTCTGTTGCATTTGACTTGGTGCTTTCTGGTCTGCATACTATTCAGTGCTTCACTGTTGCACTTCTTTATGTTGTTACTAATGGTCCATATTATTTGTTGAGGTTGCTGTCTTGATTCATTCCATTCCATCTATACTTTGTAGTTGATTCACTTAGTCTCCCTTTGCATTTTTCACTATTGTACAGTTTGCATGTTCATGTGTGCTTCTTCTCATACGCATAGCTTTTAATTTAAGTTGCATTTCATTTGTTTGAATAATGAGTAACAACATTTATAAGTTGAATCTGCATGGTGCTGCCGACCTGTAGCCTGCAGTTATGTTGCTAGTTCCTTGGTCATTTCCAGTTACTTGTAGTCTGGTATCTAATCATTTGTATCAGTGTTTTTTTTTATTGTTGTTGTATTCTTCCATTTGACAACTGTTTGTTTCACTTGAGTGTACATGCAGCTTGGAGTCAGTTTCCTTGTAGTGCTTACATTCTTGGAACTATTTTAACTTCTGGAATTACTTGAGTTTCTTGTTGCATTTTCAAATTGCTGTTTCAATTTGGTCTGGTTGGACTTGAGACTGTAGCATTCATTCATGCTTCATTGTGTAGTTGTGTTGCCATATTGAGTTGCACTATCTAGAGGCAGTTTTCTGTTTTTGTCGATTGATTGGGACTTGAGGAGAGACTTGATTTTTATGTCTTGACCATTTCAATTAAATTTGTACTTGTGTTGAATCTGATTTTGATTTGACCTTGTGCACTCGAGTTGGCGAGGCAGTGCATATGTATGTATGTTTGTACTGCAGCCACACCACCTTGATTTTATTGGTATTTCTTTTGCTTTGAGCATTTGGGTCTGCATACATAAGTTTTGATGCTACTTTGATTTGTTGAAGCTTTGCATTTGAGTCGAGTCATGACAACTATGGCTTGACCTTTGCGTTCAGTTTTGTGGTTTGGTGCCTTCTTGAATTTATGCTGTGACGCTAACTTTGCATAAGCTCGAGCTCTGTAGCCTTGCTTTGTTCAATTCATACTTGTAGCCTTTGTGCCTTGTTGTTCCACTGTTGCACTTCAATTGCTTCTGCTGGTTCATGTATAAGTATGTGTCATTGCCTTGTGCACTGATGTTTACTGACATGTTGGAGTTGAGAACTTTTGTGTTATATCATGTAATTGATGATGTTGGTTTTAATCTTATTTCCTGCCCTTGTGCATGACTGCATTTGCACATATGTTTGTCCATGTGCTGTTGGTTATGTACATTCATTTGTGTACATATTGCATACTTCACCAGTTGTACCACTGCCATTTTGCACTGTATAGTATTTATTTTGGAAAAGCAATATATTTTGTCTTTGCTTCGGCACTGCGCCTTGTTCTTGATTTTTATACTTGCACATTTGGGTTGTGTTCTTTTGGCACTGCTTACTGCTAGTTTGATGTGCATTTTTTTTCAAGCATAATAGCAACATGTTGTAGTTGCAGTTTGTATTTATTATGCCCTTGGATTCGGGTGGTGGCTGCGTTATTATTGTAGTTCTACCCCTGAATATTTGTGGTGCTTGCAGTTTCATTTTTATGAAAATTTTGCACTTATTGGAAATGTGCAGTAATGAGTTGGTTGGGAACTTGTTTTCTTGAGTTTACTTGGTATATGCAAAACAATTGCATTTCGACCTTGCCATGTTACATTGTTTTGGGTATGACTGCCTTTGTGCACTTGTTGTTGAACTGTTCGATTTTTTTTGTTAACCTCGTCGCTGGCCCGTTCATCTCTTTATTGGATCACGGCTTCGACTTGGCTCGATGTTAACTTCGATTTTTATCGAAATTCTTGCTATAGCATACTTGACCTCTGCAGCTTCAATTTCTGTTAGTGTTCACTGTTGTGATAATTTCTATTTCATTACGGTAGTGGCGAGGCAGTGCACGCAAGCGTGAACTACAGCCACACGAAGTTAACATTTTAAAAATGTGGCGAGGCCGTACACGCATGTGTGTACTGCAGCCCTACCAAATCTAATGTTTTAATTATTTTTCTCTATTTGATGAAAATTGTTTTCTGTTGCCAATTCAATATATTTTGAATCAATTTTGATGATTTTGTTGTTAATTGCCGTTTTGGCAAATTTTGATTGTTTTCTAAATTATCTTCATCAATAATCCCTTCATCTATCCTCATTGATAATTTGAATCTACTGAGTTATTGTTTAACACTGTTAAGTGTTATATTTACCGTTATCCGATTACTTGTTAAAGGATCGGATAGGTAAATTTATATTTGACCGTCGCCTAATTGTTGTTTGATTATTATTGCCTCTATGCACTAATAACTGAGTTTGAATTAGACTGACCTGTGTATTATTTTCTCTTGAATGTAATACTCGAGTCAGACCCAGTATTTTACAGCTTGAAGATTTTCAGGCCGCGAAGTTAGAGAGAGTTGGGGAAATTGCTTCACTTTAGCTTTTCGAAGAATTTTTTGTACTTAAGGATATATTCCGCTGTATAAAAAAAATTTAATGCATTGTATAAACTCTGATATATGTAAGAAAAATTCATTTATGTGAAATATTATGATTATTCTGTGATTCTGTGGCTAATTCTGTTTAAACTCTATAAACTGAATAACAATCCGTCATTTTGAACGTCTCAAGTTGGTTTAATTACCGACTGGGGGCGGTCAGAACGGCGGGTCGTTATAGGTTCGAACATAACCTAATTCACTTCAAAAGAAGCCCTTGCACTTCGAGAATTCCCAACCCCGATTGGACTCCCCATCACATATGGAGATCTCTATACCGGCGCGACTCGGTGCAGAGACATTTGATGGGTTATCCTTTCGTTCTCGAAAATACCCGGTCTTCACCACTGATCTTCAAATGCAATCCATAACATCGTATCATTACTTGGAATGGGTTATATGACACAAGGTCCTCTCCTGGCTAAACCGAATAATGAGTGCAATATTTAAAAATATATGGATATTGGGATTTCAGTTAAGTCACAACTTAAACTCAAAACTTTCCTTTCAAATGGCTTAAACAAATTACCATTTTCAAAATCTTTCAACAAAAAGATTCACTTCACAAAGTTCACCCATTTTTCATAAAGACTCATTCACAATATTTAAACGAAAGATCTATCTTTGAGATCCTCTTTTGTATGAAAACAAAGTTCACCAAATATTTCACAAAGATTCCTTCATAGCTTTTGAAACAATTCCATTTCAAATCTTTTATACAAAAGATACACCTTTAAGAACCTCTTCAATTTCAAAACAAGGTTCATAATTTTTCACAAAGATTAATACATAGTTTTTCAAAACAATTTCAATATCATTTCAAACTTGAAATCTTTCAACACGAATTGGAAATCGTTCCTTCATATGAAAGCTATTATTGTTCGAAAAAAAATAGTTTTCTTTTCGAAAAAAATCTGATTACATTTGCACAAGTTAAAGCCCTTCAAGTATAAAATTTGGGTTAAATTCGAATTTCCAATGTAATATATTGAAATGGTTTAAAACCCTTAAAAAAACATTTATAACTTGTATAACCTTTTTAAACCATAATTTCCAAACATATAATTCAATTTCAAATCTTGAATTCAAATTTAAATCAAATTATTTAAATTTCAAAACTTTATCAAGTTATTCAAAATAAATATTATCTTCAAATCTCCTTTTCAAAAGCTTTTCAACCCAATCCCATTTTCAAAACTATTTGAATTCACAACTCAACTTTAAAACCATTTTAAAAATATTATATTGGAAATTTGAATTTAACCCAAATTTTATACTTGATGGGCTTTAACTTGTGCAAATGTAATTGGATTTTTTCTGAAATGAAAACTATTTGTTTAACTTTCATATGAATGAAGGATTTCCAATTTTTGTTGAGAGATTTTGTGACGCCCCACCTCTATACCCACGCTAGCCAAGAACACTACGGTGTAATGTTGTCAACTAGCACGGAGAATAAGGCTGTTGAGGAGCGACCATCTGTGTAATTGCTTTGTGCGAGTACCGATATGCCAGATAAAAATATAACTTTTCATCTCAAGAGGGAATCCGACATACCGACACAAACTCAAAGCTACTACACAGTGGCTATAATATCTTCGGAAACAAATATAGAAATAAACATAACATAAATCAGTCACAGACAGTTCATATCACAAAGGCGGAAATAGATATGAATATTACACATAAAAGTGTATATCAGAGTAGTGGTCACATAAGATCCACAACATCACAAAAGAATAGATACAAGTGCTAAGACAAAAGAATATGTATACATCAAGGAGTCTGTTTCTCAAATGCATACAACAATAAACTACTAATCTAGAGTAGTTAGCCAAAATCAGACGATTGTTCCAGATAGGAAGTCAAGAGGAAGCACCTGTAAAATCTCAGTCTGACCCGAGTATTATTTAAGAAGAAAATAATAAACGGATCAGTCTAGCTATAAATATCAGATGAAACGATGTAGAATAAGAGATATGACTAAACACATAATAATCACAATCCAAGCTGTGATATATATACTTAGTTGAAAATCATCAAGAGATTAATCAATGTCACCAAATCTACACAAGAATCAAAGAAACGTCATACTCCTTATTTCGTTCACCAAACCATAAATATTGACGATAATATCAATGTCAATCACAAAAGTCAATGACACACAAATTCCAGAATTTAATACACGAAATCCAGAAATCACAAAAGTCAATGACGCACAAATTCACCAATGCACAAATATCGATAAGGCTTATCAATAGAAATCACGAAAATTGGTGAAGCACAAATTCTAGAAATCATCTCAAGAAATCCAGAAATCACAAAGGGGGGGAGGCCTATCACAAACGGGAGCATAAAGCTCACCAACACGTGTATCACAAACGGAATGCTAATTCCATGGTTGCTAACCATCGCAAATTGAGCCGAAGCTCCACAAACGGCCCGAAGACCATGGGTTTCTACCCCACCAATTTGAGTCGAAACTCCACAAAACGGGGTTTAGTCTCCCTCGCAGACAAAGAGACATCGCACATTGCTAGTCTAAATCACAAAGATGATCGTCATGATCAATGAGAAGTGTCGATTACACTAAGCTAGTAAATATATGAGTTTAGCTTCATGTCCCATAACCACTTGCTTAACTTAAATATTTACGAACAAACTGTAAATCTCCACTATAAAATTGTCACAAGAGATTCAATCGAACAAGTCCAAGAATTAACTGACGAAGTAAACGCAAGCTTTTCATACCACTTGTTTTACTAAGTCGTTTAATTAGATTTCTCATACGAGTGAGGTAAAGGTTTGTATATACTAATAGATTGGAAATCGGTTTTAGAAAACGAGCTTTGTAATAAAATAGTATTGAGATCATTTTAAGAAAGAGTTTTGATATTTACTACTAGTATAGAAAACCTTTATATTTTAAAGTGACAAATCATAGAAGTGATTGTAGAAACAATCAATCATAAAAATTCACATTCGAAGAAGTGAATAAAATCCAAAGAAATCGATAAAGGATCCATCGAAATGGATATTCAAAAATCCCTAAAAAAAATCATCAAGGTCATAATAATTGATAACAACAAATAGGAAACAACACGAATCGATTAAAGTTGGAAATTCAAACAGTTAGGCGAAGTGGGCAAAAGTGCAACAGGTCGGTCGGCCGGCTACAGAGCTCGGTCGACCGGACCCTGTTCTGAAAAATAGTTCGGGAAGCAGGTCGGTCGACGGAGCTCTGTAGTCGGTCGACCGGACCATAAACAGAGAAGTGCTTATGCACTTGGCAGCAGGTCGGTCGGCCGGCAGCAGAGCTCGGTCGACCGGACCTGATGCCAGCCTCTTCCCAGCCCATCCTAATGAGATCCAATCTCGACCAAATTGCATTCGCTCAAGCAACGGCGCTAAGGGTTTATGCCAATCGACTACCCGGCCCTATAAGCTCCTCGATGCATCACTAAAAACATGTTCAAACATCAAAGTTATGATTTTTAAAGAATTGAACGCAAAACACTAAAAATTGGAATGTTCACCTAATCAATCCAAACCAAAAGCAAATGCACACGAATAAGCATTAGGAATTCATACCTAACAATCGAAGAGAATTATAAGCATAGATATGAGATTAAAAATCTCACCTTTGAACCCAAATCAATGAAGAAGAAGCTTGAAAGCAAATGGAAATCAACCACACTTCAATCTCAACACTAGAACCTTGAATCTAAGCTAAAAAGAGAAACATTTCCCAAAGTTAGGTTTAGGAAATTTCTGAAATCAAAGAGAAAATGAGTTGGAGAAAATGAAGAGAAAGCTTACCAATGGGTTCTCTTGAGTTTGGAGCTAGAAGATGGATTTGCTAATGGAAACTAGGGCTTAGGTTTTCCTAATTCTTTTTCTCTTCCCCCATTTTTGATGAAGCTTGAAATTATGAAGTAATGAAGAGGAGAGGGGTTGGGACTGAATACATAAGTGGGGTTATTGGGCTCGGCCCAAACCAAAGTCCTAAGTAAAAAGTGGCAAAAATCAACTTTCTCCAAACATATCGAAGCTTATACTCAAAAAGGTCGCAAACGTCATTTTGAACTCAATGGGGGTGGTCTCGAGTCTCAATTCGACTGTTTGCACAAAGTAGCTTTTCGGACCAAAATCCGATGAACGGTGAAATATTTAAATAAAATATTTAAATATATAATCGATAAATATGCGGGTTATTACAGACTCCCCTCCTTAAAGAAATTGCGTCCTCGCAATAATTAAGAAGGAAATATATAGTAACAACCGTGGAAGCATATTGACACAAAAGAAAATATGAATCAAGAAGTCCACCATAAAGAGCACGAAGGAGTAAATCCGAAAGTTTTCGTTCGATGAATTCTCAAGATTTCACATGAGCAATCCTTAGGATTTGAGAACCATTGAACTTTTATCAAAAAGAATATCTTTATATCGAAGGCGCTCAACCTCCAAAGCAATGATGCGAATAGAATGTTGCTCAAAAGTCAAATTTGGTGAAACTTCAATCCCTCAATAACACCGGGCTCAAGAATAAAAACCGGAAACATAAAAGCATTTCCATAGTTAAAAGACGTGGAAAACGTCAAGAATAGCAGAAAGTTGAGCCGGTGCAACGGCGTAGTACAAATACGGTACGCCCGAGAAACTAGAAACTCGAATAATTTGGAACACCGACGTAGTACAAAGACGGTACGTCCAATGAACCAAAAAGCCAAGTCATTGATGTAGTGCAAACGGTACATCCAATGAATCAAAAAGCGAAGACATTGATGTAGTACAAACGGTACATCCAATGAATCAAACAGTAAAGTCATTGATGTAGTACAAACGGTACATCCAATGAATCAAAGACACTGATGTAGTACAAACGGTACATCCAATGAATCAAAAGCAAAGACATTGATGTAGTACAAACGGTACATCCAATGAACCAAAAGCAAAGACATTGATGTAGTACAAACGGTACATCCAATGAATCAAAAGCAAAGACATTGATGTAGTACAAACAGTACATCCAATGAATCAAACAGCTAAGTCATTGATGTAGTACAAACGGTACATCCAATGAATCAAAGACACTGATGTAGTACAAACGGTACATCCAATGAATCAAAAGCAAAGACATTGATGTAGTACAAACGGTACATCCAATGAATCAAAAGCAAAGACATTGATGTAGTACAAACGGTACATCCAATGAATCAAAAGCAAAGACATTGATGTAGTACAAATGGTACATCCAATGAATGAAACAACAAAGACGTTGATGTAGTACAAACGGTACATCCAATGAATCAAACAACAAAGACATTGATGTAGTACAAACGGTACATCTAATGAATCCAATAACAAAGACATTGATGTAGTACAAACGGTACATCCAATGAATCAAAAGCAAAGACATTGATGTAGTACAAACGGTACATCCAATGAATCAAACAACAAAGACATTAATGTAGTACAAACGGTACATCCAATGAATCCAAGCTCAAATAATTCGGAACACCGACGCAGTACAAAAACGGTACGTCCAATGAACCGAAACCCGAATGATTTCGGAACACCGACGTAGTACAAAAACGGTACGTCCAATGAACCGAACACAATAAAAGGACATCGGACGCTAGTCCATAAAAGAAATGAGATGAAACTCAATAAAACGAAGTACACCAAAACACCCGATGAACTTGGTAATAATATGATTCCATTCCGACATCATCAAAGAATCAATACCTTATTGCCTACGACAAAACGTATTGGCAACACGATTTCCCCTTCGGGAATAAAAAGAATATCAAGATCATAAGATGCTAGGAACTTGAGTCAACATGCAGTTCCTTAAGAGAACATAAATATTCCAAAGATTTATGATCAAGGTAGAGAACAAATTTCTCATCCAAATATGATGATGCCAAATTCCAAAAGCAAAAACAATAGTCGAGAGCACTAGATCATAAGTGGCATATCTAGTCTCGATAAGCTATAATGATTTAGAAGCACAAGTGATAGCACGTTCTCTTTGGCAAGAGAACGGCATCCAAACCAATACGACTAGTATCGGTACAAATAGCAAAGTCTTGGTTCCCCTTCAGGAATCACAAGAACAAGAGTATCGAAAGGAAGAGTTCTTTTAGATAATCTTCTTTCTCGAAAAGCTAAAACTTTCAAAATCACAATTATTTCAATGTAAAAATATTTCTAGAAAAATTTACAATTTACAAGTCAATATATCGTGTTTGATTGTCACATCAAAGCATTTAGGAAATTCCTATCGATAACGTTGATCAAGCGCATCGACCAAAATTCTTAAAGCACTCAACGGGCAATACAATCACAAAATCATCTTTTATAGGATAAATAAATCTCTTAAAAAGTTTTAAGAATATTCTTTGTTCGTTTCAAGAACAAAATCCAGTTTTACTTATAAATAAATCTTATGAAAAAGATTTGCAAAATTTTAAATTACTATTTTCAATTAAAATCAATAAATACAAGAATGGTCTCATCGAAATATTCATAGAATATTCGATTTATAAAATGGATGAAATAAGCTGGACAAATTGAATGACATAATAAGTCATTCATAAGAATCATAACGAGTGCGGAATGCGGTAAGTGGAATGCTAACTTCCGCAACTCGTAGCAAATGAAAACCGGTGATAAGGTCAAATTGAAAAGACCTTAGCACCACTCAAAAGATTGCTTAGGAGATATTCCTAAGACAAACTCAAAAATACTGGAAAAGTTTCACAAATTATTTAGATAAGAGAAATAATACTTTCCTCACCATAAGGGCTTAAAGAATAAAATGATGCCATCAAATTGGAATCAAAATCACTAAGGAAAAACAGAAATCTGCTTAACAGATAGAAAATGTCGAAGACGAAGAGTCCACTCAGAAAATAGGATATAGGCTTCATAATGATTAAGCCAATCCTATCGTACAAATCAATTCCGGAGCCTAAGCAAAAATATCGGCTCGGAAAGAAAAATCACATAAAATAATTTCGACATCTAAACAATAGCAAATTGTTGCGGATCCATCCGGATTCACAATCCTCAAAGAAGTCTTCAAGCCCAAAAATGTTTAAAAAAAATCAACAAGTTCTTTTGATATAAATTAGTGAGATGGAACCCATATCAAGAAGAACTCGAAAAGGAAAATCATAAAACAAATGTCATCAAGGATAGAATGGCTACCTTGACTAAGAGAAGAGTTGCTAGGGGCTTGCAGCTTTCCTTCTCTCTTGCTTGGAAGCCTAGGGCACGAAGATAAAAGATGACCCGAACCTTTGCAATAACGGAAAAAGAGGCGTTTCGGGCACTCCCTTGCATAGTGGTCTGTGGAACCACAATTGTAGCATTGTCCACGACTAGAGGTAGGAGTATTTGCTACCGGAGTTGGTTGCTTCCCTTTCTTATTAGAATTGGGGCCTTTTAATATGATAGGCCTCTTCAAGTTATTATCGAAGTTCTGTTGGGCATGCACAACTTCAACATCACCTTCATTATCGGCCTCTTCAAGACGAAGAGCGATATCAATAAGCTGATCAAATGAAACTTCAAGTTTCAGAAGTAATGGCTTCTTAAGATTCTTATTCAAGCCATAGACGAATCTCTGATTTTTCTTCATTGGGGTGTTAATGTATTCAACCCCGTATTTGGAAAGAGATTCGAAAGACGCGACATAGTCTGTCACAGAAGATTCACCTTGAACAAGGTCAATAAAACGCCGGGCCAAAGTTACTTTTTCGGCCTCCGGCACAAATTTCAATTCGAACCTTTCCCGGAATTGCTCCCAAGTGAGTTCCGCTTCAATGATTTCAGAAATTAAAAGCTCATACCAATCTAATGCTCTTTCTTGGAGCATGCTAGAAGCCACTTGGACTCGATGAAGGTCAATAAGGTTCATGCGAGAAAAGATGCGATCGCATGATTTGAGCCAAGCTTGAATTTCAATAACACTCTCGGATCCCCTGAATGGCCTTCCACCCAAATCGGTGTAGTCTCTGCACAAGCGTGCAAAACCGGATCTAGGATGAGTAGGCTCTGGATTGGGTCCGGCAGCTTGAGCGTTCTTAACAAGATCTAAAAGCTGCTGGGCAGACATAAAAACTCCATCTTGGGGAGTAGCACTAGATTGACCGGTGCTGGGACGGCCTGGTCTAACCATTTCTCTTCTTTAAGAAAGAAATAAAGAAGAAAAAAAAGTTATTCTCAAGATAAATATCAAGCAATTCTTGATAGATAAAACAAGGAATCATAAAGAAAATAGGATGAATCGGTACGAAGACTCGAATTAAATCCTAAAGCATGACTCCTAAGAAAGACTTAGGACGATGATCCTTGTTATAATATTCCATATTTTTCCGAAGTTTGGCTCTGATACCAAGCTGTGACGCCCTACCTCTATACCCACACTAGCCAAGAACACTACGGTGTAATGCTGTCAACTAGCACGGAGAATAAGGCTGTTGAGGAGCGACCATCTGTGTAATTTCTTTGTGCGAGTACCGATATGCCAGATAAAAATATAACTTTTCATCTCAAGAGGGAATCCGACATACCGACACAAACTCAAAGCTACTACACAGTGGCTATAATATCTTCGGAAACAAATATAGAAATAAACATAACATAAATCAGTCACAGACAATTCATATCACAAAGGCGGAAATAGATATGAATATTACACATAAAAGTGTATATCAGAGTAGTAGTCAAATAAGATCCACAACATCACAAAAGAATAGAGACAAGTGCTAAGACAAAAGAATATGTATACATCAAGGAGTCTATTTCTCAAATGCATACAACAATAAACTACTAATCTAGAGTAGTTATCCAAAATCAGACGATGGTTCCAGATAGGAAGTCAAGAGGAAGCACCTGTAAAATCTCAGTCTGACCCGAGTATTATTTAAGAAGAAAATAATAAACGGATCAATCTAGCTATAAATATCAGATGAAACGATGTAGAATAAGAGATATGACTAAACACATAATAATCACAATGCCAAGATGTGATATATATACTTAGTTGAAAATCATCAAGAGATTAATCAATGTCACCAAATCTACACAAGAATCAAAGAAACGTCATACTCCTTATTTCGTTCACCAAAACATAAATATTGACGATAATATCAATGTCAATCACAAAAGTCAATGACACACAAATTCCAGAATTCAATACACGAAATCCAGAAATCACAAAAGTCAATGACGCACAAATTCACCAATGCACAAATATCGATAAGGCTTATCAATAGAAATCACGAAAATTGGTGAAGCACAAATTCTAGAAATCATCTCAAGAAATCCAGAAATCACAAAGGGGGGGAGGCCTATCACAAACGGGAGCATAAAGCTCACCAACACGTGTATCACAAACGGAATGCTAATTCCATGGTTGCTAACCATCGCAAATTGAGCCGAAGCTCCACAAACGGCCCGAAGACCATGGGTTTCTACCCCACCAATTTGAGTAGAAACTCCACAAAACGGGGTTTAGTCTCCCTCGCAGACAAAGAGACATCGCACATTGCTAGTCTAAATCACAAAGATGATCGTCATGATCAACGAGAAGTGTTGATTACACTAAGCTAGTAAATATATGAGTTTAGCTTCATATCCCATAACCACTTGCTTAACTTAAATATTTACGAACAAACTGTAAATCTCCACTATAAAATTGTCACAAGAGATTCAATCGAACAAGTCCAAGAATTAACCGACGAAGTAAACGCAAGCGTTTCATACCACTTGTTTTACTAAGTCGTTTAATTAGATTTCTCATACGAGTGAGGTAAAGGTTTGTATATACTAATAGATTGGAAATCGGTTTTAGAAAACGAGCTTTGTAATAAAATAGTATTGAAATCATTTTAAGAAAGAGTTTTGATATTTACTACTAGTATAGAAAACCTTTATATTTTAAAGTGACAAATCATAGAAGTGATTGTAGAAACAATCAATCATAAAAATTCACATTCGAAGAAGTGAATAAAATTCAAAGAAATCGATAAAGGATCCATCGAAATGGATATTCAAAAATCCCTAAAAAGAGTCATCAAGGTCATAATAATTGATAACAACAAATAGGAAACAACACGAATCGATTAAAGTTGGAAATTCAAACAGTTCGGCGAAGTGGGCAAAAGTGCAACAGGTCGGTCGGCCGGCTACAGAGCTCGGTCGACCGGACCATAAACAGAGAAGTGCTTATGCACTTGGCAGCAGGTCGGTCGGCTGGCAGCAGAGCTCGGTCGACCAGACCTGATGCCGGCCTCTTCCCAGCCCATCCTAATGAGATCCAATCTCGACCAAATTGCATTCGCTCGAGCAACGGCACTAAGGGTTTATGCCAATCGACTACCCGGCCCAATAAGCTCCTCGATGCATCACTAAAAACATGTTCAAACATCAAAGTTATGATTTTTAAAGAATTGAACGCAAAACACTAAAAATTGGAATGTTCACCTTATCAATCCAAACCAAAAGCAAATGCACACGAATAAGCGTTAGGAATTCATACCCAACAATCAAAGAGAATTATAAGCATAGATGTGAGATTAAAAATCTCACCTTTGAACCCAAATCAATGAAGAAGAAGCTTGAAAGCAAATTGAAATCAACCACACTTCAATCTCAACACTAGAAGCTTGAATCTAAGCTAAAAAGAGAAACATTTCCTAAAGTTAGGTTTAGGAAATTTCTGAAATCAAAGAGAGAATGAGTTGGAGAAGATGAAGAGAAAGCTTACAAATGGGTTCTCTTGAGTTTGGAGCTAGAAGATGGATGTGCTAATGGAAACTAGGGCTTAGGTCTTCCTAATTCTTTTTCTCTTCCCCCATTTTTGATGAAGCTTGAAATTATGAAGTAATGAAGAGGAGAGGGGTTGGGACTGAATACATAAGTGGGGTTATTGGGCTCAGCCCAAACCAAAGCCCTAAGTAAAAAGTGGCAAAAATCAACTTTCTCCAAACATATCGAAGCTTATACTCAAAAAGGTCGCAAACGTCATTTTGAACTCAATGGGGGTGGTCTCAAGTCTCAATTCGACTGTTTGCACAAAGTAGCTTTTCGGACCAAAATCCGATGAACGGTGAAATATTTAAATAAAATATTTAAATATATAATCGATAAATATGCGGGTTGTTACAGATTTCAAGTTTGAAATGAAATTGAAATAGTTTTGAAAAACTATGTATTAGCCTTTGTGCAAAATTATGAACCTTGTTTTGAAATTGAAGAGGATCTTAAAGGTGTATCTTTTGTATAAAAGATTTGAAATGGAATTGTTTCCGAAGCTATGAAGGAATCTTTGTGAAATATTTGGTGAACTTTGTTTTCAAATAAAAAGGGATCTCAAAGATAGATCTTTTGTTCAAATATTGTGAATGAATCTTTGTGAAAAATGGGTAAACTTTGTGAAGTGAATCTTTTTGTTCAATGATTTTGAAAATGGTAATTTGTTTAAACCATTTGAAAGGAAAGTTTTAAGTTTAAGTTGTGACTTAACTGAAATCCCAATATACATATGTTTATACATATTGCGCTCATTATTCGGTTTAGTCGGGAGAGGAGCTTGTGTCATATAACCCATTCTGAATAATGATACGACGTTATGGATTGCATTTGAAGACCGGTGGTGAAGACCGGGTATTTTCGAGAACGAAAGAATAACCCGTCGAATGTCTCTGCACTTAGTCGCGCCGGTATTGAGATCTCCATATGTGATGGGGAGTCTGATCGAGATTGGGAATTCCCGAAGTGCAAGGACTTCTTTTGAAGCGCCTTCGGTTCTGTTCGAACCCAGAACAGATTTGTATGGATGTGCGTCTGACATTACACCTTGAGATGTAAAGATGTTTTCTCTCAAATACATTTCTGTTTTGTGGCGAAGATTTATTCTCTTAGCTTAACACCCTTCTCTGAGACGTACGAGCTCAAAGGCTATGTAGTAGATGGTTACTAGTGATACATTCCTAATTTGGTAATGTGGCATACGAAGTGCTACTGATCATTTGTTGATCAAAGCATGACTTTGTGAAAAGTGTAGCTTTGTTAACGAAACTTCGTCAAGCCTCACAACCCCATAATGGTCGAAACAGGAATCGTGGTAGCAAGGTTATTTGGAGGTATCGCCCCGTGAGGGTATGTCATTTCCTTCTGGATAAAAGGTGGTATCATGGTATGGAGCCTATGTATTTACCTATGTGGATGCTGCAAAATTTATTTCTTTGTGGTTGTTGGTTGGTAGGCACCTCGGATAAAGATTTGTAATAACCGAAGGGTGGGATACTCTTGTTAGTAGTTACCTAGTTACAGAGGTAACCCGGTCATGTGTAGCAGAGATCTGGTTAGATTCTAGGGGACGAACCTCCAAAGGCGTTCCATTTTGTGTGGGAAGTTCCTTTTCCTGACCATTTGTTGGAAATTAAATCATCCAATACGCACCTTGTACGGTTTTAGTTGTATAACCTGCCATTTACTTATGCTGGTCACCACTGTTTAGATGGTAGCTATAGTAGGCATAGTTTGAAATGTCTATGCTGGCTAAGATTAATATTATACTTTCGAAAGATTTTATGCACTATGCACTAATAATAATATCAAAATGATTTTGTGTATCAACCGTGTTTGACTATCATAAGGAGAAATCTCCTCCAATTCTGCTTTTGCATTGTGTGTGTTGTGGGAGGCCTTATGGTAGTTTCATTTTCCATAAAGCATTGCAGATTTCAACTTTAAAATCTTTTGTTGTTGGTTTTAAAGATAAACTATTTTGTTTGCTCATACCAGTCCCATGACTGACTTGGAGTTTATTGTTCCCATCCTAAACTCTGGGTGCCTACAATTTTCCACACGGGCAGTCTAGATTTGGGTTTTTCAGATAATAAAATAATAGGTGTAAAATTCGATAGCATCCAGCCTTCGGATTTGGCGATCACATTTGCTTCTTTTCAGCATACGGGCTGACCTTACTTAATACAACACAATTGAGGGTTACTCGCTTCGCGTTTGGAAAGCATGTTGGTGGATCTAGCTTTTGGAGTTTTTGGAGCTTTAGCTATGGAGTTTTAGTTGCAGTTTGATGTTGGAGTTCTCTTTTGGAGTTTCTCTATTTATGCTTATCTTTCTGCTATTGTATATTACCTCTGATGTTGTTGAGATTCATATTGTATCAGATATTGTACCAATGTTGTGTATATTAATATTCATTTTCTTTTTCTGCTGTGCTGTTATACTTAATGTGTTATAAGCTCCGACGAACCAGATTCGACATTTGAATCTGTGGCAATTCGAGTACAAGTGAATTACGGGTGCCGATTTTCGAAGGTCGAGTCAGGGTCGTTACAGTGTGTTGTTATACTTAATGTGTTATAAGCTCCGGCGAGCCAGATTCGCCATTTGAATCTACGGCATTCGAGTATAGGTGCAGTATTCAGTGCCGATTTTCAAAGGTCGAGTAAGGGTCATTATAGTTTCGAAGCACTTGCTTTCGACTCCAATGCTTTTCTGATCCTTTTGCACCATCCAAATGTTTTGAGTCAAAACATTTTAAAGGTTTCAAAGTAGTTAACTTTGAATGGCTTCAAAAGGTTTCCACTATTTTTAAATTAAACCTAATGTCATTGAATGGTATTGAGTTTTATTGCTTTTGAAATGTTTATAAATGATTTTATAGAGGAGGCAACCCAGGCTTTCGACAAAGTCGAAAGGTGAAACCTTTCGACTAGGTTGAAAAAAACCTTCCGACAAGGTCAAAAGGTGGGACCTTCCGACAAGGTCGAAAGGTATGGTTTTGCAAGGTTTACGAAAGGCTAGGGTTTAAAGGATTTAGAAGGCGAATGTCATATGTTTAAAGTTTATGGAAGAAAGGCTTTTAAAAGGTTTATAAGGAGTTACCTTTATCGATTTCAAAAGGTTTATTAAAGGATATGAAGGAGTTACCTTTAATACTTTCAAAGGGTTTTATGAATAGTTTTGAGAGAGTTGCCTTTTATGTTTTCGAAAGGTTGTTTAAGGGTTTTAAACAAAGGTTTCGAATAAAAGAACAAGGTAGATAGCCAACGTGTTTTAAGTTATAAAGGACATTAACTTATTTTAAAGGATGGACAATCCAAATGAAACATCATTAACGTTGTTTTGAGTAAAGCTATATAACATGGTAAAAATAGCTTAGAGTAAAGCTAAAGATATATTACCCTTGTATACATATATGATTTGATGGACTAAATCATTTTGAAATAAAGTGTTCAATGAAAATTTGAACAGCAATTAGCTCAAATATTTTATAGAGCAGTTAGCTCAAATTTTGAAGGGTAGTTAACCCAAAAGAAAATTCGGGCAGCCGGCTTATTTTAAATTCGAACAGTCGGTCCATTTTAAGAGCAGTCAGCCTAGAGGACAGTTAGTCCAAAAAGAGCAGTCAGCTCTGATATGAACAGATAGTTCATTTATTAGCATAATGGACCTTGGTAAATTTTGAAGGACAGTTAGTCCACCCTTTTTACCCGTTTTAGGCAGATAGCCCATAGTCTAGCATAAAAGATACTGCTATAATCAGTTTTAGGACAGATGGTTTAGAAAAGAGCAGATAGCTCAGAATTTAGAACAGATAGTTTAGATTTTAGACAGATAGTCTGTTTCATTTCCTGTTTTAGCATAATATATATTGCTATATTATTATTATAATCAGTCGATTAATCAGTTTGGTTGTAGGAAATGATTTGCAAAATATAGGTTCTGAAAAGAGATATTAGTAAGGGGAAACCTGTTTCGCTAAACAGATTGTTCTCACTATTCATCAGTAAACTGAGATGTAACATATATTATTCATACCATGCTTTAAGTCTTACTTGAAGTTTTGTTTCCCCTTAAAGTCTTGAGTGCTCAAAATTTGATTTGAGTAGGCTGAAAGTTTAGGTTTTAGCAGATTTTGGCAAATAAAGCATCTAAAGACAAGCAGGTGGCTGACGGATAGCTAATTTAGGAATTCTGTTTTTAAATTGTGTCCGGTATGTATTAAGACAACTATTTCTATATTGCATTGATTATCTAAGGGGCATCTTCATATGTTGCTCTTGGCGTATTGTTGTAAATTTATATTTGATCAATGCCTGAGATTATGATGGGATTTTTGTAGCTTGGATATGATTTATTTGAAATATAATCATTGAAATTATTGCTTTTGGAAATCTGTGATTTTTTTCGTATTCAAATGCTTCTGATATTATGAATACCATTAACATTGCTATATTTCGTCACCAGAAGTGAATAATGTGATGACTGCAACATCCATAGCACTTAGCTTTTGGCCTTCAGATACAGGATGTTACAGCTTGTATCAGAGCATAGGTACACGAAAAATTTAATTAAAAATTGGCTTTGAAAAAAAATCCAAAGAAATTGGAATAAGATTTGGGGTTGGGTTAACGCTATAGTAACGTACTTGGATTTGTTATATATAAGTATGTGCTTTATCTCCATTCATCTATCTTTGAGTAGGTTATATTTCTGTATCTCATGAGGTCAGAATATAGATATGGATGGTAAAAGAAGCAGAGTTTACCAAGGAGGGGAAAGGACCAAAAGGAACGGCGGACCTAATGCAAGAAGCCAAGGTTAAATAGAGAATGTTGGTGCTAAAGTCCCGGAGGTCAGAATGGAAGCCATGTATCATTTTTTTAGGAATATGATGCAGGCAAGAGTTGCAGCTCGAGTGGTAGGAGGAAATTCCATAAGAGCAGAGGTTCTAGAAGTTTCAATAGTTAATAATTTCGCTAAGATGAGCAGTGATTATGTAAAGCAAGGAGGGAAATTGTTTATAGGAACAGAGAATGTCGTTGAAGTGGAGCATTGTTTGTTGCACTACGAAAGGATTTTTGATGATTTAGGGCTCAATGAGAGTAGAAGAGGAGGTTGGCATCCAGGCAGCTTTAGGGGACCGCATTGTTCTGGTGGAATAATGCAACTGCGAAAATTTATGAGGAGATAGTAACCTGGGAGGATTTCAAGAGGAGATTTCAGGAGAGGTTTATGCCAGTAATGGCATAGTTAGCTTTGATTAGGCAGTCTGCTGAGCTGGTGCAGGGAGAGATGTCTGTTGCTGAGTATGCCAGGAAGTTCGAAGAGTTGGCCTGGTATTGGTATGCATCTGGAGATACCGTATTGAAGCGGAATGAGAAGTTTATCAGAGGATTGAAGCCGGAATTGGATAGTGCTACTTTGTCTCAACTTAGACATCCTTCTGATATCATTATAGAGATGGCTTTGAGGCAGGAAAAAGTCCAAGTCTCTTGAGAAGAGCAAGGTAAAAGTGGTTTTGGTTGGGTAGAGCCATAAGAGGAAGTTCTTTCCCAAGAATGGTGCTTTCAAGGGTGGAGCAACCAAGAAAGCGAAGTCTGAAGTTGTCTGCTATAAATGCGACAAGAAAGGACACTTTGCTAATGAGTGTTGGTTAGGGAAAGCGAAGGATGTGGCTAAGGGGTAGAATATCAGGTGTTTTAATTGTGACCATATAGGCCGTTATAAGAACCAGTGCAAGGAGCCTATTAGAGATGGTAAGGGCAAGGTGTACGCATTAGAGCCGACCGCTTCCAAACCAACAACCCAAGAGAAGGGAAAGTCATTTCTTGGGGGAAAGCTTCAAATTCATGTTATGTCTGTTAGCGTTTTATTTGATACTGTTGCATCGCATTCTTTAGATAAACTTAACCTTGAACCCATATATTTAGTTACTTCCTTACGAGTTGCGAATCCAATAGGTGGGTATGCAACTTTAAGGTTAAGGTGTGACCAGTTTGAGTTTGACCTGTTAAGTCATACTTTTGAGTGCAGTTTGCATGTGTTTGATTTTTTGGGGTTTGGGATGATCCTAGGTATGGATTGTTTAAATGAATACGATGCTAAGATATTTTGTTAGGGTAGGAAGATATCTTTTAGTCACCCGGATTGTAGCGATCAGATTGTTTTCATCATAGGAGGTTCCAGTAGTGCGGTGTTTGTTTTGTTGGGTGCATTGGATTCAGATGATGAGTTAAGGCGAGTTTTCGTGGTTAGAGACTTCGTAGATGTGTTTGAGCCTACAGTTGGATTCACGCCGAACCGAGCCATCGATTTTCGGATAGATTTTGTTTCGGGAGCAGAACTAGTGAGTAGGCTGCCAAGCAAGATGACCGCTTCAGAGATGAGGGAGTTGAAAGTGCAGTTGGTGGACGTAGAGGGCATGAGTTTTGTTAGCCAAGCAGTACGCCATGGGGTATAGCAGCAGTGTTTGCTACAAAGCCGAATGGATCATGGAGGCTATGTATCGATTATCGTACGTTGAATGAGAGGACGATAAAGAATCGATATCCAATTCCTAGGATTGACGATTTGTTCGACTATCTAAGTGGAGCAAAGGTATTTTCTTAGTTAGATTTGTCAACGGGTTTCCATCAGCTCAGACTAATAGAGGATAGTACACCTTTGACAGCATTCAGGACCAGATATGGATCGTACGAATGGTTAATTATGTTGTTCGGACTGACGAATGATCCAGCTTTCTTTATGGATTTGACATGCCAAATTTTTTAAGAGAACTTAGATAGGTTCGTGCTGGTTTTCATAGATGATATCTTGATTTACTTTAAGGATGAAAGAGATTATGAAGTTCGTCTTAGAGTGGTGCTTGAGACGCTGGGGCAGCATCAGCTGAAAGCGCAGTTTTCAAAGTGTCACTTTTGGAAGAAGGAGGTGAAGTTTCTTGGTCATGTTGTCTCAAAGGAAGGGTTATCAGTAAATCCGACTAAGATCGAGGCAGTGAATAATTGGAAGAGATCCGAGACAGTAACCGAGATTATGAGTTTCCATGGGTTGGTTGGTTATAATCGGAGATTCATTAAGGATTTCTCGTGGATAGCAGCACCGATGACCAGGTTGACGAGGAAGGATGTGAAGTTTGTGTGTACCGATAGGTATGAGGAAGCATTCCAGAGTTTGAAACACTTATTGACCCATGCACCTGTGTTGGTAGTTCCAGAGGAGAATCAGGGTTTGGTAGTTTATACCGATGCGTGTGGAACATGATTAGGACTTGTGCTGATGTAGAGAGATAAAGTGATTGCCTATGCTTCTAGACAGCTTAGACCACATGAGGTCAGATATCCAGCGCATGATATAGAGTTGGCTACTGTGATTTTTGCTCTGAAAGTGCGGAGACATTACCTTTTGGGAGAAAGGTTTGAGCTATTTACAGATCATAAGACAATGAAGTATGTGTTCTCTCAGAAAGAGTTGAACATGAGACAATAGAGATGGTTAGAATTCATAGACACTTATGATTTTGGGATTGAATACATAGTAGGGCAAGGCAACCGAGTTGCGGATGCACTTAGCAGGAAACATTAGAATGCAGTGTGCCAATGATTGCTGAGTGGAAAAATTTAGAAGCATTAACAAATTGCAGGGTGCAGTAGAGATCCAAGGCAGGGTCTAATGGTGATATAGTTATATTGTCTTGTTTGGAAGTTCGACCAGTTTTGATCGAATGGATTGCTTCTAAGTAGATAGAGGATCTAGTGTTAGCTGAATCTATCCGTAAGCTAAAGGAAGGAACCAAGAGCGATGACTTGAAAAGTAGGGATGGCAATGGGGTGGGTCTAGGGTCTAAACCCGGTAGACCCGCCCCTGTTTTTACCCATATGGACCCGCCTCATTGGGTCATCGGGGCGGGTAGACCCAGACCCGCTCAAAAAAGATCCGGGTCTAGGGTCTGGTTGGGGCTTGGCCGACACGGCCCAACCCGACCTGCATTACTACGATCGCATGGGAACGTTTTATTGCTACAAAGATGATATGTTAATCCTTTTATACATAAGTGGTTATAAGATAAATAATCTAATGTTCTATTCATTAAGTTATATTATTTTATGGTATTAAGTTGTATCACTAATAATTATTTATAATAACATATACATGTTTTTCCAAAACCGTTATCATGCGTCTTATTTTTATAATCTAACTTTATCATTGTAAACACATTGATATCTATATTTATTGTATCACTTAATGACAATCCCTTCTACAAATATAATGAATAAATATATTTATATTAACACATAATTTTGAATAAATTTGCAAAGTATCACCGGGTCTTGGGGTGGGGCGGGTCTACCCTGACCCGCATAGGTTTCGGGTACGGGGCGAAAGTTCAGGCTCGCACCGGGTCTTTGGGGCGGGTCCGGGGCAGGGTTTAAAAAACCCGGGGCGAGTCTGGGGCATAAAAAACCCAACCCAACCCGCCCCATTGCCATCCTTACTTGAAAGATTTCAGTCTTGACTGTAACCGGTGGTTGAGAAAGAAAGGAAGATTATGTGTTTCGAGGATACATAAGAAAGGAAGTCTTGGATGAATGTCATTTTTCGACGTTCACTATACATCCCGGAGGTACCAAGATGCATAAGGATATAAAGAGGAGTTTCTTCTGGGAAGGAATGAAATGGGATATTGGTTTGTGTGTAAGGCGGTGCTTGAATTGCCAATAGGCAAAGGCCGAACACCAGAAACCGAGTGGTTTGCTTCAGCCGCTAGATATTCTAGTGTGGAAGCCGAATTCTTTTTCTTCAAACTTTATAGACGGATTGCCAAGATCAAATAGGGAAATGAAAGTATATGGGTTATAGTGAACATATTGACCAAGAGTGCCCATTTCATTCAAGTTAAGTCAACCAAGACGGCAGCTGTTTTAGCAAGGTTGTTCATGAAGAATGTGGTTAAACTACATGGAGTTCTTAGCAGCATAATTAGTGATAGAGATTCCTTGTTCACTAGTGAGTTTTGAAAAAGTCTACAGGAAATTTGTGAACCAAGCTTATGATGAGTACCTCTTACCATCCATAGACAGATAGGAAAATGGAAAAAGTTAACAAGATTTGGAAGATCTATTGAGAGATTGTGTTCTGGACTTTGGGGGATCACAAGATGACCATCTACATCTAGTCTAGTTTTTGTATAACAACAATTATCAAACTAGTATTGGGATGATACCATTTGAAGATTTGTATGGAAGGCTATGCAAATCTCCTATTTATTGGTTGGAGACTAGGGATAGGTTGATTCTTGGTCCACATTTGGGTAGCGAAGATGCAGAAAAGATTAAGGTCATTGGAGATAGGATGAAGGAGACTCAGTCTAGGCAGAAAAGTTATGCAGATAAGAGACAACAAGATTCGGAGTTCTCAGTTAGGGACCAGGTTTTGATCAAAGTATCACTGATGAAAGATGCGCTTAGATTTGGGAAGTCGACGAAGTTATCTCCTAGGTTCATAAGACCTTTTCCTATTCTTGTGAGTATCGGGATGCTCGCGTATAGACTTGAGTTACCGAGCAATTTGGCAGGTGTCCTTGATGTTTTTCATATTTCTCATCTCAAAAAGTGTGTTAGAGACCCGGAGACTGCTATTGCACTGACAATGCTAGATGATTTAGTGGTAGAACCGGATTTGACCATAGTGACGAAGCTAGTTTACATTGTTGCAAGAGAAGAGAAGAGGCTTAGAACCAAGACGGTTAGAATAGTCCAAGTCCATTGGAGTGACGACGACAGAGACTGTACTTGGGAGGTTGAGAGAAAGATTCGAGATACTTATCCCGACTGGTTTGATGGTATGTTTTACCTTCTTGTTTGTTTTGAGCCTTATTGTAATTTCATGAACGAAATTCTTTAAGGAGGGGAGTCTGTAACACCATAGATTTCTAATAATATTATTTAGGAGATATAGTTAGATAAACTAAACAAAATAATGTGTTGATACGGGATTGTGATTTGATTTAATTAAGGTAGTCGTGCCTTTTAACTAATAAATTAAAAGAAGGGTTTAAAATGAATTAAAAGAGGGGTATTATGGGAAAGAGTTCATTTCTATATTGACTTCCTTAGGCCGTGTATTTCAAAACACACATTCATTCTCATTTTCAAAAAAAATTAAAAGCTTGGCCGACCACCGTTAACGAAGGAAGAAGGAGAGGAAACAAAAAAAGCTTAAGGAAAGCAAATACAAATCAAACTCATTCGAATCTCAAGCTCCTTAATCATTAAAGTAAAGGGTAAATAATGTTTACATCTCTAAATAATTTTGGTTTTGGTTTTAAGGTCAATTTCAAATGATTTTGCAAAGATTTGCCATGTGTTTGAATGATAAAAAGATTATATATAAACGTTGATGATTTATATATGTTTATCTAGATTTTATGACATGTTTTGAGATAAAACCCTATTAAATGGCATCCGTTAGGATTACGAATTTTTATAATGATCTAAAAAGTTATTTTAGAGATGGGTTTCGATTTTAGGAATTTTCTGAATTTTTGTGGAATTGTTATGAATTTTCTAAGGAAGAAAAAGTTACTTTGGATTATAAAAATTATTTACGGGAAAAATAATTATAGTTTGGATTCAAAAAATTTATATGTTGAAAAGAATATATTATTTTATTTGCTAGAATTTTTCTAGAATTTTTAAATGTGTTTTAATAGTTATATAAAATTAATTAAGGAATGGGACTTAAATGTTTTATATAATTATAAAGGAGAAAGAGGCTTTTTCAAAAAAAATCAAATTTCCAAATAAGGAAATACGGCATCATGTTTGAATATAAAATTCTGGCAACTAATCAAATTTAGACAAACAAGGCAGGTTGAGTACAGAAGAACTGTTTTAAAGTAAAATGAATAGTCTTTCTTTTATTTTAACCCTTTCGGTAGAGCTTCGGCCTTCATTCCAGACCTTCCGACAATGTCGAAAGGTATCAAACCTTTCGGCTAAGTCAAATACCAATACAAATGGTATTAGGCAACATGTACATACCGAATTGGATGGAGTCAAAAGGTTTAGGGATGAAAGGTTATATCTTTCGAAAGAGACAAAGTTTTGTTTTCGTTTAAAGAAAATACGCCTGCTAGTTTTTGACAAAGAGCTTTCGAAATTGTCCAAAGGTTTAAAAGAAAAAGGTTTCGATTGGTTTGCTTTCTCACTTTAAATGAAACCTTCTAACAATGTCGAAGGTATAGTTTTCGATAAGGCCAAAAGCATAGTTGCTTCTTCCTAACCTTTCAACACGGATGGGGTCAAAGGTTATCATTTGTTTTCTAAAATTGCCGTCTCTCTCCATTGATTTCGAAGGATTGGTTCCAACACCAACACTTCATTGTTTTTGAATGGTTTCAAAAGGTTTTATAATGGTTTTGAAGCAGTTTCTTTCAAGTCCAATGTTTTTCTGATCCTTTTGCATAATCCAAATGTTTTAAGTTGAAATGTTTTAAAGGTTTCAAAGTAGTCAACTTTTGAATGGTTTCGAAAGGTTTCCACTGTTTTTAAATTGAACCCAATGTCTTCGAAAGATTCCGAGTTTCTTTGCTTTCAAGAGGTTTATAAATGATTTTATAGCAGAGGTACCCCAGGCTTTAGACAAAGTAGAAAGGTGAAACCTTCGACTAGGTCAAAAAGAAACCTTCCGACAAGGTCGAATGGTATGGTTTTGCATGAGTTTCGAAAGGCTAAGGTTTATAGG
The DNA here is from genome assembly GCA_030765085.1 of Allium cepa. NCBI lineage: Eukaryota > Viridiplantae > Streptophyta > Magnoliopsida > Asparagales > Amaryllidaceae > Allium > Allium cepa. The sequence goes on from CM060946.1 coordinate 181,205,820, forward strand.
ATTTAAAAGGTAGATGTCATATGTTTAAAGCTTATGAAAGGAAGTCTTTTAAAAGGTTTAGAATGAGTTACCTTCAATGATTTTGAAAGGTTTATTAAAGGATATGAAAGAGTTACCTTCTATACTTTCAAAAGGTTTTATGAATAGTTTTGAGGGAGTTACCCTCTATGTTTTCGAAAGGTTATTAAAGGGTTTTAAACCAAGGTTTCGAATAAAAGAACTAGGTAGATAGCCTAAATGTTTTAAGTTATAAAGGACATTAACTTATTTTAAAGGATAGACAATCCTAATGAAACATCATCAACATTATTTTGACTAAAGTATATATAAAATTATGAAAATAGCTTAGAGTAAAGCTAAAGATATTTATTCCTTGTATACATATATGATTTGACGGACTAAATCATTTTAAAGAAAAGTTTTCAAGGATTGAAGAACGGTTAGCTCAGATATTTTGTAGAGTTGTTGGCTCAGATATTTTGAATGGTAGTTAACCCAAAAGAAAATTCGAACAGTCGGCTCATTTTAAATTCGGATAGTCGGTCCATTTTAAGGGCAATCAGCCTAGAGGACAGTTAATCTAGAAAGAGCAGTTGGCTCTGATATGAACAGATAGTTCATTTATTAGCATCATGGACCTTGCTAAATTTTTAAGGACAGTTAGTCCACCCTTTTTACTTGTTTTGGGCAGATAGCCCATTATCTAGCATAAAGGATACTGCTATAATAAATTTAGGATAGATAGTCTAGAAAAGAGCTGATAGCTCAGTATTTAGAATAGGTAGTTTAGATTTTAGACAGATAGTCTATTTCATTTTTTTTAGCATAATGGATATTGCTATATTATTATTATAATCAGACGATTAATTAGTTTGGTTGCAGGAAAGGATTTGAAAAATATATGTTTTGAAAAGAGATATTACCGAGGGAAACCGCTTTCCACTAAGTGGCGTGGTCTCACTATTCATCAGTAAACTGAGATGTAAAAAATATTATTCAACCAGGCTTTAAGTCTGACTCGAAGTTTTTGTTTCCCCTTAAACTCTCGGGTGCTCAGAATTTGATTTGAGTAGGCTGAAATTTTAGGTTTTCGGGTTTTAGAAGATTTGGGCAAATAAAGCATCCGAGAATGAATAGATGGCTGACAGATAGCTAATTTAGGAATTAATTTTTAAAATTGTGTCCGCAGTGTACTAAGACAAATATGTTTATATTGCTTTGATCATCCAATGGGGCATCTTCATATGTCGCTCTTGGTGTGTTGTTGTAAATTTATATTTGATCAATGCCTGAGATTATGTTTGGGATTTTTGTAGCTTGGATATTATTTGTCTGAAATATAATCACTGAAATATTTGCTTTTGGAAATCTATGATTTTTTCATATTCAAATGCTTCTGAAGTTATGAATACGATTAACAGTGCCGTATTTTGTCACCAGATGTTAATACTGTGGATGATTATAGCATCCATAGCGCTTAGCTTTTGGCCTCCAGATATGGAATGTTACAATTCTTCATCATTTCTTGGTTAAAAATTTCACCATTAGATACTTTGGTGACACGAAAGCATCCACCTCATCCAGAGCTGGTCTTTCGAAGAAACCATTATAGTAGGAAGGTTGGTCCGTTATGACGAACAAGGTTTTGAAATTTCTCGAATAGGGTGGAATCCCTATTTGCACTAGAAGCTTAATCTACCCCATCGGAGTTGATCCTTTTTTATTGAACCCAAAGATAGGCTTAAATCTTGGCTCTAACATTTCTTCTAGAATTCCCATCTGATCGAAGGCATGCTTGAAGATAACATTCACCGCATTTTCGATATTTACTAGAATTTTCGTCACTACAAAAAGCCTGATTTGTGCAGTTATCATTAACGGATCATTGTGTGGATGGTGAACCCCTCTTAACTCTTATGGGGTTACGGTTAACTTGGGCATCTAAGCTGATATTTGCAATTTTTGAGTGGTGGAACCTCTTGAATAGAAAAAACCCCATCTCTTGCCTCCCTTATGTATCTACTTCTCGCTCCTTTACTACTCCCAGCTAAATGTAGCCCTCCATGGATAACGTCTATTCGATTAATTGTGGAATAAAATCTTGTTAAGAATCGTTTTTCACAAAATTCACAGCATAGTTTAGTGGCCTTTGGTTGCTCTCTTCAAGATCGGCAGGTTCTTGATTCTCTTTGACAAATTCTTTTAGAAGCCTAGATCGAATCATATTTTGAATGATTCCAACTAAAACACAATGTTTGTCGATTTTGGGTCCGTTCGCTTTGTGGTAAGTGCTATATTCTCCTCTCCTTCTTGGCTCGAAGTTATTCCTTACCTTGTAAGAAGTTGGGAGGTTGCCTCCATCTTTAGCTATGGAAAACATATAGGAAATTAGTTTGTTTAAGGGCATGTAGTTAGATTTCGGGATCTCCTCCCATCTTCCTCTCTTGCTCTCATCCTATTTTGGCTTCTTGTTGGAGTGATCAAAGCTAGATCTTCCTGTTTTCTTCTTTGTCTGAGACATTTTATTAGCGTGATACATCTCATCCATATGGATGAATTTATCGATTTGAAAATGAAAATCCTAGAGTTTTTTCACCCGTGGATATAAAGTTCCTTGCAGAAAAGGGTTTTCTCAATTAACCTTGAATGCACTACCATCAACTTTTATCTATCAGTCATGTTTTCTACTTTTAGTGCCTTCACGTTGGATATTTTTTGCGTTTTACCAAGCAATTATCCCGGTCTCTGCTTAACATTTACCAGTACACTAGAATCGATACTAGGGTCCTTGGACACACAGAATTGCTAAGAATTCATAAGAGAACCACTTCCAAGAATAAATGGTTTTCTATCTATAATGTCCATACCACTTTGCAGTTGCTCTTTGAAAATTGGTCGGAAAGATCCTACAGCGTACAACTCCAGAACATTATGAAGGTCCGTTTGACTCTTGAAGGCTAGAAGGTGATCATCAGGATTGGTGGTCCTACTATACCTTAGCGATGGAATCTTGATGTGTGATAAAATTTTGACAAACACATTTCTTTCTATAAAGGGGGCTTTATGAAAATTGTTGTTTGACTCTAGGATCAAGGATTCTCTTTCCTTTAATATCAAACATGTCCTTTGATATTTTACTAGCTATATCTCTCAAGTAAGCTTCATTGTTGTGGTAATCACCTCTATAAGGCATGTACTAATAGTAGGAGATTGAGCTTTCCGATTGTTTATTGGACCTTTCTGCTCATGACAATCTTCTTTAACCTTGTTATCTAGTAGCAAATTTGGAGAGAATGTTGCAGCTCTAACCTTTTGATTTTTCTTTCTATAGGGTCACAATGATTATACCTTTATCCTTGCTTTTGATCATGTAAGTATCTAGATTTCTCCTTGGAGATTTGACCTCTTCTCCTTCAATGGGCCTTGTTGTTTTGAAAGACTTCTATGAAAGAACCTTCTCTAGTAGCTCTTGCATTGCCACCATTTGTTGCATTAAATATTTGATTTTGGCTTCACTGTTTGTTTGCTTATTTGGTTCTGAAGACTTATAGGTTCCACATTTTCTGGGTTAAAGCGTGGAGTGACGTTGTCATCCGTTGTTGTTTGTTGTATATCTCCTCACTCGGGACATTAATTCTTTTAGTTCTCGCCATTTTCCTAAAACAAACTTCAAGTAATTAATTTCAAGAAAAAATTATAATGATTCGGAGGTTCAGTTCCTCCTTCTAGAGTCAAAATGTTAACCCAAAAATTGGTTTAACATTCATGATGCCATATTGAACCAAACACTAGTTTAACACCCTTGACATTGTTTAAAGTGAAGTCATTTAATATGTTGTCAAGATGTTATTATACTAAAGGTTGGCTCATTATCCAAGACTTTGCATAAGGTGATGTTATTCCAGATGGTGTTATGTTGTCCATGGACTCTTGATTAAATTATGTAAGTGCTTAAGATTTCATGTCATATGTTCAAGAGAAAAATAGGTAAATTGCATAACTATGCAATAGTCCATCAACTATTAGTTAAAGGGGTAAAATAGGCAATGAGTACCTATAATTCATTATCCATATGAAGATGGGCAAGATGGTCATTACGAAAAATGAATGAAAATTATGACAAGAGCTTAATTGGACTTGTTTTAGAAAAAGGCCCAAAGGCCAAGTCCAAAAATTAGTTATATGCATATCCATATTCAATAATAATTAAATTTTCACGATTAAGATAATAGACTATGCAAGATTATCGGTCCAAGTCCTTGTTTATAAGTATCAAAATTTACAAATCAATTGCTGATTTTTTGCCCCAATTCAATTTAGGGTTATAATACTTTGATTTCAAGAAAGAGAGAAATAAAAAAAATTGCCTCTCTAAGATGCCATCTGATCCGTATTTATAGGACCGAAAGCAGGCGGCCTTGCTGTCGCGTGTCATTCGATACCCTTGATTTTCAGCACCACTAGTTGTTTCGATGGAATTCGACAAGGCCTTGAATGGTTGAGATCCAACAATCTCCCTTATGCTGATAACATTTGATATCAGTTTATTTATGTTGATGGAAGGCGGCATCTCTCATAACTTCAAATATCTGATACCCCAAATACATTGTTAAGACTCGACATTGTTTGCTATGTTGATAGTATACGATATCCTTGGGTACACGGTTGAACTCCGACATCCTTCTTTACATTGTTAACTTTCGATATCCTCCCGCATTTTGTGAAGCTCGGGGTTCTCCATCTTGCTAGTATTCGACGTCTGTTGTTATATTGATGAAGTGCGCGTAGCATATTGATTTTGACAATTAACAACATCAATCCCTATATCGACGATATACAACCTTTTTGCTTTGTTGATGATATATGATATCTTCTATGAACATTGATGATCTACGGAACCCTTATTACATTCAGGACTTAGGACACCTATGTCGGTTATATTGATGATATTCGACATTTCCCCTTCTATTGTTTAATCACATGGGATTGCATACTCTTGAAATTTGGTCGTCCTTTCTTAGACATCTAACATGCCCTAATATAGAGCTTCGATATCTTTCTAGAAAACTTTGAAGTGCGATATCCTTTGTTGTATGTTTCATAGCTTTCCCTTCGACATCTTGGATTTCGACATGCTCTTCTTTGATTTTCGACATTATTATTTGTAGTAACAACTTTGTTACTATGAAAACTCGATATTGTCTTCTTGAGGCCGTTTTTATGTTTATAAGCTCCATGTCTTAAATTCGATATCTTTTGTAGGTCAATACTCCCATGTTAGATGTTTGTTAGGTTATCGACTTGAATGCTTTCAACAAATAATCATGTATCTCCCTGTCTTCTTACCCACTCTTTTAGAAAAATATGTGGATAACACCCGACACAAAGAAAACCCTAGATCGAGTACGGAAAGAATAATTAATGAAATACTTCGAGTATTTATCTCCATACATAATAGTGATAAAACGAGATTGTCTTGACTGTTTGCCAATAATTTTTTGTTCCGTTTTCTTTAGTGGGTCGATACCGACTATATATGTTATTAGATGCCATTGTAGTAGTTTTTAGTACATACTGATAAAACATACATTATTCAAAAAATAAAAATGAAATATACTATATCATAGTTTTGACAACCGAACCGTGAGTCCAACCGTATCGACTCAAGGTTCAAGGTTTTAATGGTCCGACCGGTTGAACCGTCAGAACCATGCAATTTTTTTCCAATAATTTATACTTTTCAAATATAGTTTATAATAGCAAAAACATATAACATGTCTATTAATTCATATCACAAGAATCACAAGACATCACATATCATAAAGTAATAAAATTTAACTGGTAAAATGAACATAGCTCTATACATTTTAAATTATCAGTATTGTGTCAAGTTTTATAATACTAGACAAATTCCACCATTTGATTTTATAATACTGGACATAACTCTAGACATATTCCACCATTTTATAATGCTGGACATAAAATTTAACCAATAAAATGGACATAATTCTATACATTTCAAATTTTCAATACCTTGTCAGTACACAAATGAATCCAATTTTACTCCTTTGTGGACATAATCCACCATTTGATTTTTTCCACACTGGACATAACAATGACATGAATACCAAAGATCAATATCAAAACTCCACTTTCATTTCGTAAAAAAAAATGCAAAAGGCTAATTAACTTCAACCTTACAGTTCTACTCTACCTTTTCTTCCTGCATATCCTAACAATATACTACTCAATTTCATACACAACCATTCTGTCTTCATAAGCCACAGAAAAATATAAATTACAAATATAAATAAAATTCATCATTACTTTTCTCATATATCGAGACTAATAAACATTGCTATTAGCTACAATTTTATTTTTTTTCTGAAACAGTAAGGTTTTTTACCGAACACCAATTACATAACAAAAATTTCTAAAACATAAAATTGGTACCAGTAATCGCGCATAAAATTGTTTAGATATGGCACACAAGATTGGTTGATTGAAACACCTGCAAAAACAGCTTCAAAGGAGATATGATTTGAAAAATAGGGTTTTGAGGATTTGGGGAAAATTAACGGTTTGAAGGGTTCAATGACACGGTTGAATCTCGCTTTGGTGGTTCAACCGATGGTTCATGCAGGGAAGAGGCTGAAGTCTGCTCTAGGCCGCTGTAGTCCATGGCCGACGGTTATTGACGGTCCAACCATGGTCGGGTCCGGTTCTCAAAACAATGGACTATACATTACATTCTGCGGCCACATGTTTAATGCAGTAAACATATAACCGAACTACTATTTTGTAGCGACCCACCTTTCTATCACCAGAAAGACACATCGTTACTTAAGAAAGAAAGGGATAGAAGAAGAAAAGAAAGAGAAGAAAGAACAACAACACATCATAATCTCACAGCGAAACGAATGAAATATAATATATAACATATATATAGTATCATATACATAAGAGTACACAACTATACATCTCAATTTAGACACTTATAACATTTCTGTCTAATGTTAAATACAAGAACATCCATATTTAACAACATTACAGCGGAAACTCTATCGATATATCTACAAACTGAAGCCTCCTGCTCCAAAGCTCCTCTAGAATTTCATCAAGGATAACCTGAATCCCTCGACTACTCATACATAATACGACTACCGAAGAGTTTAATAAAACAGAAAATAAACACTTGGGTCAGACAAGGGTCTGGTGTGACTAAACGGTTTATAATTGCTTAACTTTAGAAAATCCATTGAAAAGAAAGGTATCACATAAGACTTCCCACACATAAACATGGAAAAGTTTTTACCTTACGCTAACCAAAACATTTGATAGGAAATCCATTGATATTATAATAGTGTCTAGGGTTTTCAAGTAAATAAGAAATAGCCGAAATTGTTACATGATTAAATTCCACCTACTAGCCACAAAAGTGGGTAATACAATCAAAACCGTAGGGTTTTGTAGGAAGAATGGGTTTCCATCAATGGTACGACTACTGGGGTACCGCCCGTCACAGTACATGGCCTAGATCACCGTCCCGAGGAGCCACCTAAACTCCCCTGCAACACAAGGCTGGGACCATTCCTTACTGAATAGTCCCGAACAAGACAACCCCGTAGTTGGCCGTAGATCCAACTGCCCACACATCCGAATAAAAATGGACATCTAGATAGGGGTAAATCTTGTCCGACTTGGGCATGACCCACTTAACTTTGCTGCACCTCCCTTGTTTTAGCCATTCCCGGTTGATGAGGCTTGAGGCTACGATTACCTTTATAGGACACATCTATCGTAGAATGCTCATCGTCCACCTAACGATGTTTTGAAAGCATTCAATCCATACAAGTCCGCTCTGGGTCCAAACGAAACCGAAGGCACTATCTCGTTATACTCATTTTGGAATCACCCTTAGAGTTAACGACAATAGCCCTTGCACCCTAAATCTTCATCTCGAATCTGAAAGTACTATCTCTGTTAAACTCATTCTGGAATCACCCTCGGAGTTATAACGACATATAGTTCTTACACTTTGAGTCTCCACTTCACTTCACTTGGATTTACGACCTAACGTTAATTTGGATCGATGTGGTTTTCGGATATAAAACCCGATCCTGGTCTCATCGAATCCAAAGCGCCATTTTAATTTTCAAGTTGTACTTAAGGGTTTAAACAGTAGATATTAAGAATATCACTTACATAAATGAATGATTCATAACACACAGATAGATAATTCATTATTATCAAATTCATCCGCACATATCACAAAGCAGCAAATATATCACATTTTAGATATATCACATTCATATCACTACATATCAACTAATGACATAAAATATCATCCAATATCATTAACTCATCCAATGATATTTATCATCCAATCATTAGTCATCCATATACAAGTTTGAACCACTCTTAATTAATTTAACTAATTCTTAATTAAATTAATTCCTTACTTAATCACTTGGATTATCATTAATCCAACTTACTTATTCTTTAATTAATTACAGATTAATTAACTAAACATCACCTAATTATCCACTTTAATTAATCTCCCTTGATTAATTACCTCTTTATTACTTTAAGCAATTATTCCTTAATTACAATTTTAATTAATCATCTTGATTAATCACTTCTTAATTATACCAAGTAATTATCTCTTAATTAACCTTTAATTAGTCATCTTTGATTAATTATTATTTAATTACCCTGATAATTATTTCTTAATTATCCTTTTTAATTAATCACACCTGATTAATCAATTTTTAATTAATCACACTTGATTAATTACCTTTTAATTACATTTGGGAATCAAAACTTACTTATAGATTAATTATTCTTTAATTATTAATTAACAATTAAATATTTCTAATAATTAATGATTCCTTTCATTAATTAAGTTCCTTTTAATTACCTAACAAGTAATTAATCACCTTATTAATTACTCTTAAACCTTTCATTAATTAATTAGTCATTAATTAATTAATTAAACCTTTAGTTAATTATATTAATTAATTCCTTTAATTAATAACACAAGTGATTAACCCTTAATCACTTCCTCCTAATTATTTTCATAAAGTAATTAACCTCTAGTTACTTTATTAAATAATTACTCTGTACTTAATTACCTCTAATAATTAATCACTTAATTACTTAACCAAGTAATTTAACCAAATTAAATCGTAAGCGATTATCTTTAACCACTTACTAATTAATTATTTAGTCAATTATTTAACTAATCATTTAAGTTTAAATTAAATAATTCCTTAACTTCTTATATTAAAAAGATCCATAATTAAGAAAATCATTATCTTAACTTAATTATTTATATTAACCAATAACTCTTTGATTATTAATAATAATTGAATTATCATAATTGTCTTCATACATTTGTTTATCTTTAATTAACCAAACTCTTAATTAATCAAGATAAATCTTTATTATAATTGATTACTAAATCTTAATCATTAATCTTTATTTAAAATATAATATTTTAGAAATCAATTATAATTTTAAACGATTTAAACATTCAAAATAAACTTTTATATCTTTAAAACTTTCCAAAGTTATTTAATAAAATTTAATATAAACCTCATTTTGTTTTAAAAATCCACTTATTTTATTTTTAAAACTTTATATTTCAATATATATATATAAACTTGTTTAAAATTTAACTTTGAAACAAATTAGTTTTATAGGTAAAAACTTGTTGTACTTTGTTTTAAAACTTGAATCATTTACAATTCAATTTTCTTGTTACAAATTTTTTTTAAAAAACTTTAGCTGCTAAATTCTTAAAACTTGAACAACACAAATCTGCACAAAATAGCAAACTTCGAGCAAAACATCCAATACTCGAATGAAAACTCGAGTTTCCCCACTCCTTCACCTTGCTTCGAGTAAAACTTGAATTTTCCTGAACATAAACCCGAGCACTTACCTTCTTCTAAACCCAAACTCTTCTGCTGAAACATTTTTGCATGCGTGCATCATGAACCGTCACTCCGTCCATCATCGATCACCGCCATGTCTTCGACAAGTTACTCTCGACCACGACAACACTACGTGAAACCCAGAAACCCTGATTCGATCGAGAATCAAAAATCGATCCTAAACCCAAACTTCCTGAACCACATACAATTACAAAATTGACCGCCGCTGACGATCTATCACTCGAGACACCACGCCATCCTCCCCGTAACTACGTCACGACCTCCAGCACCTCCAGAATGTCATGCGATCAACTCTGGTTACTTCTCGTCGCCGCGAATTTCCATTGAACTTCGACGACATCCACAGGGAGTTAGACCCTACCCCATCGATTCTCGACCATCTCAAACATCAATAAATTTCCAAAGCATTTTTCCTACGATCATCGTCACCCCTTCTACCTTCAAGCTCAACCACGACGTTGAATTCGCCGTCGATCGCCGTAAATTGGTCAATTTGTTCAAAATAGAAAACCCGAGAAATCACACCAATTACCCAACTAAAAATCATGATACAACCATTAAAATTCATGGTTTTGCATCACGAATTCAATTATTTAATTCAATCTTAAAATTGAATTGATTAAATTTTTGACCCAAACTAAGATTTTACAGTAATTTAAAATTCTGAACAAATATTTCATTTTAAATAACTATAATTATTTTTAGGTGAGAAGTTACATGATTTTAAACAAATTTATTTATAAATCACAAGCTAATTTGAATTCAAAATTGAGTTATTATATTTATTATGAAATTGAAACCTGTTTATAAGCACACAATGACTATTTTAACTATACAGGCATCAAATATTCATAATTCAACCATGCATCCAATTTAATTCAAGTATTTAAGATAATATCATGATATTCATTCACAATAACAAGATGAAATCCAGGATAAAAACTGCTTTTAAAATTCATGTACTCACAGATTAAAGCGGAAGACAGAGAACATAAGTTTGTTTTCCAGGCTCTTGAATTTTCTTTCTGCATGTTGAAATAAATCTTGCTACTGAATTTTTCTGAATTATTTGTTGAATTTGCTCTTTGATTGAAGAATTTGAATTGTTAATTAATCTTCTTGCCTGATATGAAATTTCCAGCTTATCCTCTCAATCTTTGATTCCTTATTTTATTTCTTCTTCTTATTTTCAGATTTGAAGAGTAGCTTAACATGTTTTAGTTTCTTAGTTTCTTTTGTTTTAGAAGTTGAGAAGTTAAAAGAAATAGGAAGATGAAGAAGTATGTTTATATAATGAAGATTATAATTTATTAAAATTAAAAGAAATAAGAAATAAATTATGACACTTGTTTTTAAAAGTTAACGCTTGTCACTACCATTCCTTAATTAACTTACATGTGTATTTTTAAGCTTTAATAAATCAACACTTGTAATACTTTATTTTTATATTAATTTAGAATAATTTTAAAAGCTATTATGTTAATCCCTAATTAATAAACACATTTTGTAAATTTATAAATATTTTCTAAATTTTATACAAGTAAAATCTTTAAAAGAAAATAAAGTATAAACCAATTATATATTAAATAAAATCGTATAAAATATTTTTAATTCATTTTAAAATGTTAACATAAACCTTTTGTATTTATTTTACAATTTAATAAGCACTTCCTTAATAAATTCTTTTTAAGGAAATAAATCTTATTTTAGATAAAACTCATTCATATATTATTTTAAATCAAAATATTTTTAAGATCTAAATATTTATTTAAATTCAAATTTAAATCTAAATTTAAATTCAAAATTCAATTTCAAATCAAATTTATTATCAATTCAAATTTTACATTAACTTTAAACAAACACTAATTTAATTTGAAAATAATAACTTTATACAAAAATCTATTTTTTTTAAAATTTGTCTCGATTATATATATAAACAAACACCTTTTTAATTCAAAATAATAATTCTACTTTAAAAATTCATTTACATCAATGTTTAAAATTATCATATTATTAATTATTTTGGTTATTTATATTTGAAAATAACAAATTTTATCCATTTCTAATATATATACAAATATATACACTTCAAATGGAAAATATTTTAACATTAGTTTTGATAATCACTATATTAAATTTTAAAACACAAATCCAAACCACAATATATATATTCATATATTTTACAATTTGAATATATAGCTTTTATTACATTAAAGACTTCCTATATATAATATATAACTATATATATACATTATAAATAGAAGATATTTTGATTAGCCTTTAAAAAACAAATCTTACCAATTTTAAATTGCTAGAATAAATATTTCCAAATTAAAATATTATTAGTTTTCAAAAGAATTAAACTTGCCAATTTTATGTTGTTAGGAAACGATATTATCAAATTAAATATTATTAGCTTTTAAAAGAATAAACTTGTCAATTTATGATGTAAAATGATCAAATCAATTAAATTATTAATAAAGATTATTGAATTGGTATTGCTCAAAATTCCAGGTCGTCACATTCCTCCCCCCTTAAAAGAATTTCGTCCCCAAAATTTAAAAGCAAATATAATTTAATAATCCAGCAAAAGTTTTAACTTCAAACAACAATCATACAAATCAATCATACACTATCAATCTTAGCAATCAATTCAAACAAACAATTTTAACTATTCAGACAAAATTCTGGATTGAATTTTCGGATATTATCTAGAGTTTCCAGGTACTTATTCTGGAATACTCGCTCTACAAAACCTTAAGTAACTATACTACTATAACCCAGAACTTCCTCTCATCTAGATCTACAAATCCGAACAAGGTATCAGACGACCAGCTCAACTACCAGATCCTTCTGAACTGCTTAATCTGTCACTCATAATGAATCATACACGTATTCCTCAGAGATACGTGAAATACAATGAATTCCAGCTATCCGAACTGGCAATTCAATCCCGTAGATCAAAATCTAAACTCCATAGAACACAGGAAAACCTCAAAATACTTCCGGAGCTAGCTCACCAGTTTTACCAAATCTTATATCTCCTTGATCGGATAAATATAAAACAATATCCAAATTCCAACTTCACATTCCAAATCTCCTCAATTCTTAACTGCATAACTCTTCTGATGCTCCTGAGTCGCCACTATCTTCCCTGATTAATTTAACCCTTGCCGGTTGCTTTATGAACAAACTGGACCAAAGTCAAACCAATTTCCAGATCCTACTCAACAAAATGATTCTCTTAAAAAAAATTGTCCAAATCCAGAACACCATTCTATTCCACAAACATTAGTGGAATTCAGACCTACTTCTCTTATCTGGAATAGCCAAACAGTTGCACTTAACAACCTTGCCTTCAAATCCTGAAATTTCTTCATACTTGAATTTCCTGTAGAAATCCCTTACTGCAACACCCGGTTTCTCCCATTCTGGAATAACTGCTATCTCGCTTCCACTACACAACTCTGATCTGGAGTAGATGAGAATGCCATCGGAGAACTTGTGTACAAACTTGATCCAAACACAGTTTATTTGACCAAAAATCTTAGTGACCCATTCCATTTGGTCAAAACATCCAATAAAATCTTAACTAGAAACTAGATGTGATCAATCCCTTCTCAAGAACCCTGAGCTACTTCACCAACCTCTTCTTACTCTAAGAGTCATCCCTCTACATGGTTGAACCATCAATATTGCTCCTGGAATCCAAGTCGATAAGAAATTCAATCTCCGATGCGGGTAGACCTCTGATTTCCTCAAAAAGCTCTGGATAATCTCTGTTTACTTTAATAGCTTTTACCTCCACTTGAGATGCCTCAATTCCCAAACCAAAGAACACTCCATGAATTCCCAAACTAATCGCAAGTTACTTTTGCGATCCTACCTGTCAGGACCCGATTCTTCGACTCCCGAAAATCGACATCAATATGTCCACTGTATCGAATGCCGATCAGTCGGATGCCGGAAAATCGAACACTGAGGGTTTAAGAAAGAAGAAAGAGGTAGAAGAAGAGAGAAAGAAAAACAGAACAGAAAGAAATAACAGAGCAACATCAGAATCTCACAATTCGTAGCGGAACAACATATAATAGATAAATGAATAATCTTTGAATAAAGAGCTATATCAGTTATTACATTTCATTTCATTACATCAGAGTGTACAACAACAAACAATGCAGCGGAAAAAGAAGTACTATATACTAGTAAATACGCCATGCCATCCAAATTTCCTCTAGCAACTCCTGAATTCCAGAATATCCTGATAAACCTTAACTCTTGACTGCCCGTGTAGAAATTGGTGGGCACCCAGAGTTTAGGAAGGAAAACAATAAACTCCGAGTCAGTCATGTGACTGGTGTGAGAATTCAAAAACATTTTATTTTTCTTTAAAATAAAGTACAGGATAATTTTAAAAATAGATTCGCAATGTTTTTGAAAATGTAACTACCATAAGACCTCCCACCACACACACAATGCAAACGCAGACTTGGAGGAGATTTCTTCTTATGTTAGTCAAAGATGCTTGATACGTATTAAAAAGAAACATTTGATATTATTACTAGTGCATAGTGTAGAAAACATTTCGAAAGTAGAATATAAATCTTAGCCAGCATAGGTACCATTATAGTATGCTTACTATAGCTACCATATTAGATGGCAGGTTCTACAACTAAAACCGTACAAGTCTCGTATTGTTTGAATGGATTTTTCCAACAAATGGTCAGACCAAGGAACTTCCCATTGCCACATGGAAACGCCTCTGGAAGGACGCCCCAAGAACCCAACTGGATCTCTGCCAAACAAGGCCGGCTACCCCCCTTCCCAGGGAGTAAGAAACCTCAGATATACCACTCCCGGTCCTTTGGAACCTTTAAAAGAGAGCTCTCTAACCAACATCACACAATGATAAATAAAGTGTTTCAACATGAGTAAGTATCTGGGCTCCATACCATGATACTACCCTTTTCCAGAAGGAATGGTCATACCCTAGGGAAGCTATCCCTGAAAACCTTGCCGCACAATTCCTGTTTCGACCATTACCGGTTTGTGAGGCTCGACGAAGTCTCGTCCACAAAGCCACGCTTTATACAAAAGTTGTGCTTTGGGTCAACAAATGATCATAAAGATAAACGATCAAACAAATGATCTTATCGCAAATGATCAACACAATGATCATTTCACAGCAACACTCAGCATGTCACATTACCAAATTGGGAATATATTGCTAATAACCTTCAACTAGATAACCTCTGAGCTCGTACGTCTTAGAGAAGGGTGTTAAGCTAAGAGAATAAATTCTCCGCCACCAACAGAAATATATTTGAAAGCAATCGGCTTTATATCTCAATTTGTAATGTCAGACATACAATCCATACAAGTCTGTTCCGGGCTCGAACAGAACCGAAGGCACTTACAAAGAAGTCCTTGCAATCCAGATAATCTCTAATCACGTCCGGATCTCCCATCACATATGGAGATCTCTATACCGAGGATCAGCCAGTGCAGAGACAATCAACAAGAAACCCTTTCGTTTTCGAAAATATCTGATCTTCAACACCGGTCTTCAAATGCAATTCATAACGACGTATCACATATTCGGAATGGGTTATACGACCCCAAGGTCCTTTCCCGGTTAACCCGAATAGTGAGCGCTTATTTCAAAAAAAAATAAGTGTGGCATTCAATTTCAAGCAAATCACAACAAATACCTATTCAAAGGTAAATATTGATAGTCGGTTATTGAACTATCAATAGACATGCATAACATCACCAGATTCCAAATAATTTTCCAAATTATTTATTTTCCAAAAATATCTTTACAAGATATATATTTTCAATACTTCAAAAATAAATCAATATTTATTTTTAAACAATTTCCCCCTTTCATTTATAAATTCCATAGTGAATTTACATTCCAAAATATTTATGAATATACGATTTCCATTCGATTTTTAACATTCATTTTCAATTTATCTTCAAAAAGATAAATTCAAAATATTCACTTAATATTGGAAAACATTTCCATATAAGTAATTCACAAGTCTTTTTATTTTCTACACTTGGAAAATATTCAATATACTCTAATCGAAATTAAGTATATATTTCATTCTTTAAGGAAATCATTCTCTTAAACATATTTATTTGGGCCAAAACGAATGTTGCGTAAAACATCGTTACGACAACCCAAAATCACTAGTATAGGGATTCGAAATTAAAATAGATATATAAATCCCAATACTATACAAAACATTTCCTTTCGGAAATCATTTACTATAACAACAGTGTTATAGTCTACCATTTCCTTCTATTTCTCGAAAACGTCTATTTCAACAATGAATGTTGAAATCTATGGTTTCGATAGTTAATACATTTTAAAACATCTTTAGATCGTTTTAATTCTATTTAAAACATCACATCCAAAATATTTTCTTTAATATATTATTCACTATTCAAAAACGTGAATATACTTGTTAACAAATTTCATCATTTCTATTCAATTTATTTATAAGGATTATTCACTGTCTAAAACGTGAATATAACTCCATTAATAAATTACAACAATTTTCTTATCAAAATAAGTCGTTGCGGATTTATAAAACAATGTTTATGAATTCCATTTCTATTTATTTTATAACAACTTCCTTTTACAAATTCCTTCATTAACCTATTCGATTTATAACTCAATTATATACCGAAAGTCCATATTATAAGTTAAATGCTCATAATTTACAAAATTGTTCTTTTAACTTCCCAAATTATAAATCTTATAACTTATAAGATTCATTTATTTATCCAAAATCTATTCTTTTAAATAACTTTACAAATTTTATAAACCTACTGTTTATAAAATTCCATTTATAACTTCACCGTTATAATCCTATAGATTTCATTCATTTATGAAATTTATTCACAATTCATTCTAACACTTATAAAAGCTCGTTTTACAATTCCAATATTTTTAATTTATAAATATCAATTTATAAATCTTTTATATGGATCAATTTATATTATTCTTTTAAAACGTCTTTAAACTCCTTTATAATTTCCTCATTTTGATTTATAAAATAATCAAATTTCATAAATCCTATTTTTTTAAACATTTTATAATAAATTCAGAAAACCCAATTTAAACTATTTTATAAAATCATTAATCCCGTATTTTCAAAAATCAACTTTTAACTGTATTTATCAAAAATCAAAATTTTTATAACATTAAAATTATAATGTTTATTTATTTAAGATGAATCGATTCCAAAAATATTTTATAAACGTATACTTTCAGAGATCACTTTAGAAATCCCTTAAAATCAAAATCGTTATTTTTAAACTTCAAAATTGGATCCGATGATGCAACACATCAAATAGTCAATCACGACTTTCAAACATCATATATCGATATGATAAACAATCAAATATCACAATATCTAAATCAAATAAATATTTGTGAGGAATCCAGTTGGATCCCTCCAACCTGTTTTCCTGCATCCACAGACATTAGCACAATACCAATTCCACTTCGAGGTGGAATATCGCGGTATATGGGATTTATAACATATTATCCGCTTAATAGGCGGCGCAATAGGGTCTCATCCGCTATACAATGCGGGAAATCAATCAACTGCAATATATACATATGCTAATATATATATATTGCTATATATATAGATATATCCTACTATATCTAATATCACAACCAAACAACAATCAATAAATAACTGCAAATTCAACTTTAAATTTTTGAGTGAGAAGCTCTCACCTTAGCTTTTATTTTGCAATCCATTTCCCATCTTGACTCGATTTTCTTGATTTATACCTTGTATAAATATTTACACAATTTATTAATATTCGAACAGATCGAATAATAAATTTTGATTTGTAATTTCGATTCATCGGTGATTTCATTTTAATAGTTAAATTAACTGATAGTTTTATTTAAACCAGTTTTTCTCCTTTAATAAATTTATTTAAACTAATTTTGTCTTTAAAAATTTTATTTAACTAAAATTTAAATTTCCTTTTAAATTAAATTTATTTAACCAAGATTTTATTTTTACTAACTAATTCCTTTTTAAAACAATTTCTTTTAAATAATTAAATTTATCTAACTAATGATTAAATTCTTCCTTTTATTTTAATAAATTTGATTAACTAAAAATTATATTTAAACTAACAATTATATTCTTAATATAATAATTTGAACTAATATTTTTCTTTAAAATCTTTTAACAACTAAAAATAATTAAATTGGTAAATAAACAAATTAATTGCCATTTTAAAATTTTAATTCAAACAACTGTAAATCAATTTTCTTTTAAATAAGTTTATTTAACTAAGCACTTTAATTTAAAAATAACTTTTCCTTGTATTGTAAACTACATGTATATTTCAAAATCTGACCTATATACATAATTCCTGTTTCAACTGCATACTCATTTATAAGCTCAGTTTAATAAGGAAATTAAAATCGAGAATACCTTCCTGCTCTACTGTTAGCGTCGCTTCCCACCATCGTTCTCGAACCCGAGAACCTTAGACCCGCCGCGTCACATCCACTCGCGAACTCCACGCCGCCGCCTCGCCTCCACCAGGTCGCCACTACTCCTTCCTCGACTTCGAGACAACACGCGAAGCCATCACGTGCTCGAAACTCCATCCCAGTCACCGCCTTCTCTTCTCGCGACCCTAACGCGAATTGTCGCCGTCGCTCGAACGCGAGCGACCCCCACTTGATTTCCCCTTTCGTTTGCGACTTCGAGCTCGAACGACTTTATTTGGGGAAGAAGCAGTCCGCCATTGATTCTTTTTTTTTCTTTTCTTCGATTTAAAACTGGAGCCGAAGATGTGAATTGAATTAAAGGGGAGGAGGTTGCGATTTACTGAAGGAAAGAGGGATTTTGATGCTCACAGGCTTCGGCCATTATTATTTTCTTCGATTCAAAAGTGAGGGAGTGGGTTATTTAAAATTTTCAGGAGCATGGGTTGCACGATTTACAGAAAGAACGTGTTTGCCTCCGTGATCATCTGCGTGATTTTAGGCTGAAACAAAGCGGCGTGTTTTAAGGAAGAACGTGGTGTATTTGACTAAATTTAAATTTAAATTGAATTCGTTGAAAATTTCAATGCGTTTACTCGCCGTGTGCTCACATATCAACTCAGAAAAATACGAAATTTGAAATCTGGCAATAATTCAATATTACGGACCCAATGGAACTGGTTTCGTCGAATTCCGAGACTGTGCCTCGGACGGCTATTTTTAAATATCGATTCAAATGATATAATTTCAAAACTGAACAATTCACTTTCAAATTCAATTCTGAAGCTTCTATTATCTTCAGTATTATCAATATGGATTTTACAAGCCTTTGTAATATTTTTAATCAGCTTAAAATTGAAGATTTAAATTTTTATTCAACTTTCAATAGATTAAATTCTATAATTTAATCGCTAAATTCATTCTGATAATTTGAAACTCAATTCAAACCATCATTCAAATATTTAAAATTAATTAAATATTTTCAAATTAAATTGTTCAAAATTCTGGGTCGTTACAATCTTCCTTCCTTAAAAGAATTTCGTCCCGAAATTACAAGTTAAGAAGAATGCCCTTATCCCGTCTTTCATTTTTCACAATCCAAATAGTTTTATCAAGTTTCTAAAACAAATCTTTTTACTAGAGATTCATTATCATTTCAACTAGCTTTCCAACTTCAATTATAAGTTCCAAACAATATTATTTTCCTTAACAATTCAAATTTAAATTCAAATTCAAATTTCAAACTTTCAAAATTTCTCAAAATTTTTCTAACACCCTAAATTTTCGAAAAATTTCGCCAGCGTCTCCTTTGCGCGGCTAGCTCGGTACGACTACAAAATGGCACCGCGGCCCCTCGGAATCAAAAAGAAAAGAGAAAGCCAAGTGGCTGGAGAAGAAAATCATCAAATTTCATACTGAAATTGAAATACGTACCTTTTTTGTCGAGCAATTCAATTTTATCTTTGAAATCAAAAATCTCAATTCCTTTATACACCTGTATATCCTGCTATCCATAATATCCAATTCCAACATTCAAACCATTTTGCCAATTCTATTACAAAATTTCAATATATGCTTCTTATACACTTTTACTTCACTATTGAAGTTACATATCCATTTTCATTCAATTTTACATTTCAATTCAATTCCATTCAATTTCATTTGAATTCAATTCACAATTTCAATTCAATTTCAATTCAATTCTTAATTCTAAATATTGAATTCTATCGATTAACTTTCATTTACTAATTCATATTACTACTTTAAATTAGTTTCATTCACTGATTCATTTCAAATAGTACATTCACTTATTCATTTTAAATTTAAATTTCCATATTCAATTCATCTCGAATTTACTTAATTACTAACAAAGGGAATTTCAATTTATTTCTTTTACTTACTTGAATTTATATACAAATTCAAATTTACCTTCAAATTTAGCTTACGACTAAACTTTAATTTAACCAATTCAAATTCCAATTCATTAGTCCATGAATTAATAATTTATCAAGTTAGTTTACTTGAATTGAATCCATTTTATTTCTTATTTAATTTCCTATAATAATGATAATAATTTAATATTATTACTTCCTAACAATCATGCAACCATATACTATAATAATTCATAGAAAATCATTTCTTTTCTATACAAAAATAGTTTTGGGAAAAATTATCTTATTTACCCGATTCAAAAACAATTTTATATTCACTAACAAATACGCGCTCATATCTATTATTACACTCAAACTCATTCTAGAGCACTACTGACTCTATCTCTAATGAGTAACACCCAGCAGAGCCATGGTTGTCGCTTAACCATAAGCTCTGATACCACATTGTCAGGACCCGATTCTTCGACTCCCGAAATTCGACATCAATACGTCCACTGTATCGAATGCCGATCAGTCGGATGCCGGAAAACCGAACACTGAGGGTTTAAGAAAGAAGATTGAGGTAGAAGAAGAGAGAAAGAAAAACAGAACAGAAAGAAATAACAGAGCAACATCAGAATCTCACAATTCGCAGCGGAACAACATATAATAGATAAATGAATAATCTTTAAATAAAGAACTATATCAGTTATTACATTTCATTACATCAGAGTGTACAACAACAAACAATGCAGCGGAAAAAGAAGTACTATATACTAGTAAATACGCCATGCCATTCAAATTGCCTCCAGCAACTCCTGAATTCCAGAATATCCTGATAAACCTTAACTCTTGATTGCCCGTGTGGAAATTGGTGGGCACCCAGAGTTTAGGAAGGAAAACAATAAAATCCGAGTCAGTCATGTGACTGGTGTGAGAATTCAAAAACAGTTTATTTTTCTTTAAAATAAAGTACAGGATAATTTTAAAAATAGATTCGCAATGTTTTTGGAAATGTAACTACCATAAGACCTCCCACCACACACACAATGCAAACGCAGACTTGGAGGAGATTTCTTCTTATGTTAGTCAAAGATGCTTGATACGTATTAAAAAGAAACATTTGATATTATTACTAGTGCATAGTGTAGAAAACATTTCGAAAGTAGAATATAAATCTTAGCCAGCATAGGTACCATTATAGTATGCTTACTATAGCTACCATATTAGATGGCAGGTTCTACAACTAAAATCGTACAAGTCTCGTATTGTTTGAATGGATTTTTCCAACAAATGGTCAGGCCAAGGAACTTCCCATTGCCACATGGAAACGCCTCTGGAAGGACGCCCTGAGAACCCAACTGGATCTCTGCCAAACAAGGCCGGCTACCCCCCCTTCCCAGGGAGTAAGAAACCTCAGATATACCACCCCCGGTCCTTTGGGACCTTTAAACGAGAGCTCCCTAACCAACATCACACAATGATAAATAAAGTGTTTCAACATGAGTAAGTATCTGGGCTCCATACCATGATACTACCCTTTTCCAGAAGGAATGGTCATACCCTAGGGAAGCTATCCCTGAAAACCTTGCCGCACAATTCCTGTTTCGACCATTACCGGTTTGTGAGGCTCGATGAAGTCTCGTCCACAAAGCCACGCTTTATACAAAAGCTGTGCTTTGGGTCAACAAATGATCATAGAAATGATCATAAAGATAAACGATCAAACAAATGATCTTATCGCAAATGATCAACACAATGATCATTTCACAACAACACTCAGCATGTCACATTACCAAATTGGGAATATGTTGCTAATAACCTTCAACTACATAACCTCTGAGCTCGTACGTCTCAGAGAAGGGTGTTAAGCTAAGAGAATAAATTCTCCGCCACCAACAAAAATATATTTGAAAGAAATCGGCTTTATATATCAATTTGTAATGTCAGACATACAATCCATACAAGTCTGTTCCGGGCTCGAACAGAACAGAAGGCACTTACAAAGAAGTCCTTGCAATCCGGATAATCTCTAATCACGTCTGGATCTCCCATCACATATGGAGATCTCTATACCGGGGATCAGCCAGTGCAGAGACAATCAACAAGAAACCCTTTCGTTTTCGAAAATATCCGGTCTTCAACACCGGTCTTCAAATGCAATTCATAACGACGTATCACATATTCGGAATGGGTTATACGACCCCAAGGTCCTTTCCCGGTTAACCCGAATAGTGAGCGCTTATTTTAAAAAAAAAATAAGTGTGGCATTCAATTTCAAGCAAATCACAAAAATACCTATTCAAAGGTAAATATTGATAGTCGGTTATTGAACTATCAATAGACATTCCTAACATCACCAGATTCCAAATAATTTTCCAAATTATTTATTTTCCAAAAATATCTTTACAAGATATATATTTTCAATACTTCAAAAATAAATCAATATTTATTTTTAAACAATTCCCCCTTTCATTTATAAATTCCATAGTGAATTTACATTCCAAAATATTTATGAATATACGATTTCCATTCGATTTTTAACATTCATTTTCAATTTATCTTCAAAAAGATAAATTCAAAATATTCACTTAATATTGGAAAACATTTCCATATAAGTAATTCACAAGTCTTTTTATTTTCTACACTTGGAAAATATTCAATATACTCTAATCGAAATTAAGTATATATTTCATTCTTTAAGGAAATCATTCTCTTAAACATATTTATTTGGGCCAAAACGAATGTTGCGTAAAACATCGTTACGACAACCCAAAATCACTAGTATAGGGATTCGAAATTAAAATAGATATATAAATCCCAATACTATACAAAACATTTCCTTTCGGAAATCATTTACTATAACAACAGTGTTATAGTCTACCATTTCCTTCTATTTCTCGAAAACGTCTATTTCAACAATGAATGTTGAAATCTATGGTTTCGATAGTTGATACATTTTAAAACATCTTTAGATCGTTTTAATTCTATTTAAAACATCACATCCAAAACATTTTCTTTAATATATTATTCACTATTCAAAAACGTGAATATACTTGTTAACCAATTTCATCATTTCTATTCATTTTATTTATAAGGATTATTCACTGTCTAAAACGTGAATATAACTCCATTAATAAATTACAACAATTTTCTTATCAAAATAAGTCGTTGCGGATTTATAAAACAATGTTTATAAATTCCATTTCTATTTATTTTATAACAACTTCCTTTTACAAATTCCTTCATTAACCTATTCGATTTATAACTCAATTATATACCGAAAGTCCATATTATAAGTTAAATGCTCATAATTTACAAAATTGTTCTTTTAACTTCCCAAATTATAAATCTTATAACTTATAAGATTCATTTATTTATCCAAAATCTATTCTTTTAAATAACTTTACAAATTTTATAAACCTACTGTTTATAAAATTCCATTTATAACTTCACCGTTATAATCCTATAGATTTCATTCATTTATGAAATTTATTCACAATTCATTCTAACACTTATAAAAGCTCGTTTTACAATTCCAATATTTTTAATTTATAAATATCAATTTATAAATCTTTTATATGGATCAATTTATATTATTCTTTTAAAACGTCTTTAAACTCCTTTATAATTTCCTCATTTTGATTTATAAAATAATCAAATTTCATAAATCCTATTTTTTTAAACATTTTATAATAAATTCAGAAAACCCAATTTAAATTATTTTATAAAATCATTAATCCCGTATTTTCAAAAATCAACTTTTAACTGTATTTCTCAAAAATCAAAATTTTTATAACATTAAAATTATAACGTTTATTTATTTAAGATGAATCGATTCCAAAAATATTTTATAAACGTATACTTTCAGAGATCACTTTAGAAATCCCTTAAAATCAAAATCGTTATTTTTAAACTTCAAAATTGGATCCGATGATGCAACACATCAAATAGTCAATCACGACTTTCAAACATCATATATCGATATGATAAACAATCAAATATCACAATATCTAAATCAAATAAATATTTGTGAGGAATCCAGTTGGATCCCTCCAACCTGTTTTCCTGCATCCACAGACATTAGCACAATACCAATTCCACTTCGAGGTGGAATATCGCGGTATATGGGATTTATAACATATTATCCGCTTAATAGGCGGCGCAATAGGGTCTCATCCGCTATACAATGCGGGAAATCAATCAACTGCAAAATATACATATGCCAATATATATATTGCTATATATATAGATATATCCTACTATACCTAATATCACAACCAAACAACAATCAATAAATAACTGCAAATTCAACTTTAAATTTTTGAGTGAGAAGCTCTCACCTTAGCTTTTATTTTGCAATCCATTTCCCATCTTGACTCGATTTTCTTGATTTATACCTTGTATAAATATTTACACAATTTATTAATATTTGAACAGATCGAATAATAAATTTTGATTTGTAATTTCGATTCATCGGTGATTTCATTTTAATAGTTAAATTAATTGATAGTTTTATTTAAACCAGTTTTTCTCCTTTAATAAATTTATTTAAACTAATTTTGTCTTTAAAAATTTTATTTAACTAAAATTTAAATTTCCTTTTAAATTAAATTTATTTAACTAAGATTTTATTTTAACTAACTAATTCCTTTTTAAAACAATTTCTTTTAAATAATTAAATTTATCTAACTAATGATTAAATTCTTCCTTTTATTTTAATAAATTTGATTAACTAAAAATTATATTTTAAACTAACAATTTTATTCTTAATATAATAATTTGAACTAATATTTTTCTTTAAAATCTTTTAACAACTAAAAATAATTAAATTGGTAAATAAACAAATTAATTGCCATTTTAAAATTTTAATTCAAACAACTGTAAATCAATTTTCTTTTAAATAAGTTTATTTAACTAAGCACTTTAATTTAAAAATAACTTTTCCTTGTATTGTAAACTACATATATATTTCAAAATCTGACCTATATACATAATTCCTGTTTCAACTGCATACTCATTTATAAGCTCACTTTAATAAGGAAATTAAAATCGAGAATACCTTCCTGCTCTACTGTTAGCGTCGCTTCCCACCTTCGTTCTCGAACCCGAGAATCTTAGACCCGCCGCATCACATCCACTCGCGAACTCCACGCCGCCGCCTCGCCTCCACCAGGTCGCCACTACTCCTTCCTCGACTTCGAGACAACACGCGAAGCCATCACGTGCTCGAAACTCCATCCTAGTCGCCGCCTTCTCTTCTCGCGACCCTAACGCGAATTGTCGCCGCCGCTCGAACGCGAGCGACCCCCACTTGATTTCCCCCTTCGTTTGCGACTTCGAGCTCGAACGACTTTATTTGGGGAAGAAGCGGTCCGCCATTGATTTTTCTTTTCTTCAATTTAAAACTGGAGCCGAAGATGTGAATTGAATTAAAGGGGAGGAGGTTGCGATTTACTGATGGAAAGAGGGATTTTGATGCTCACAGGCTTCGGCCATTATTATTTTCTTCGATTCAAAAGTGAGGGAGTGGGTTATTTAAAATTTTCAGGAGCATGGGTTGCACGATTTACAGAAAGAATGTGTTTGCCTCCGTGATCATCTGTGTAATTTTAGGCTGAAACAAAGCGGCGTGTTTTAAGGAAGAACGTGGTGTATTTGACTAAATTTAAATTTAAATTTAAATTGAATTCGTTGAAAATTTCAACGCGTTTACTCGCCGTGTGCTCACATATCAACTCAGAAAAATACGAAATTTGAAATCCGGCAATAATTCAATATTACGGACCCAATGGAACTGGTTTCGTCGAATTCCGAGACTGTGCCTTGGACGGCTATTTTTAAATATCGATTCAAACGATATAATTTCAAAACTAAACAATTCACTTTCAAATTCAATTCTGAAGCTTCTATTATCTTCAGTATTATCAATATGGATTTTACAAGCCTTTGTAATATTTTTAATCAGCTTAAAATTGAAGATTTAAATTTTATTCAACTTTCAATAGATTAAATTCTATAATTTAATCGCTAAATTCATTCTGATAATTTGAAACTCAATTCAAACCATCATTCAAATATTTAAAATTAATTAAATATTTTCAAATTAAATTGTTCAAAATTCTAGGTCGTTACACTACCCAGTTCAGATTCCAAAGAACTATCTTCACCAACTAGAACAGCTTTCCTAATCGAGGTCAATCTTTCCAGAATGACTTATTTATCAAAAAAACCGACAGATCACCTCCAACTAATACATCCTGCTTCATTGAGCCTCCAGAAGAAATGGATAAGCCTTCACTATCTGCCTGGTCTGCCAATAGTAGAATCCCAAAGTTTTCTGAACCATCGAGGAAACGGGTCCACGCTACTGCTTCCAAACTTCACTTACTGATACTGCTAAGCCAAAAGATCTTCCTTAACCAAAAGCTTCTTAAAACTCAAAACTATCACCCAATTCCACTAAAAGATCCTTGAGACGGGTAAACATCTTCTCAAGAAACTCGGCTCCAAACCAAACACCAACCACTTGTTCTACTTAAGGGAAACAATGAGACCATGTCCGAAATGAGGTAACTCATCGACCTTAGTCTCATACTTCAATATAGATAAGACTCCCTTATTTGAGATCCAGCAGATCCCTAAACATTCGAATCTTCCTTGCAGTAGGCATCACTGTTCCTCCGATACCATCTAAATCTGGCTCCAAAAGAACATCTTCAGAACCATCTATGGATACTACATCTCACCACACAGCTATTCCTTCCTGAAGTCACCAAGATACCATCACCTACTTCTGCTCAGCTAACAGATTCAACTCTTGGAAATCCCGCTCACTCGAGAGAAAATCAACCTCACACTTCAAGAATATACTCCAATACTTGAAAAGACTTTCTCTGGAATCAATGAAATCCTTTCACCAATCTACAAAGCTTATTTGAGACGGTATTAGATCCACAATCTCGTCAGATATACCTCCAACCACAGCATATGAGCCTCTTCCATTAGTGGTAGTCGTGTTACTCACACTCCTACCTTATCTACCTTTATAACCTATGTTGGAAAATCCGAACAGATAACCCAACAGATTAGGTGTATATATATATATATATATATATATATTACAAGTACGCTCTCTCAAGAAAGAAGTCACTCCAAAGCCTAGGTATTCACTCAACCTAGCGCTCTGATACCAACTGTAGCATCCCACCTTTCTATCACCAGAAAGAAGCATCGTTACTTAAGAAATAAACGGATAGAAGAAGAAAAGAAAGGGAAGAAAGAACAACAACACATCAGAATCTCACAACGGAACGAATGAAATATAATATATAACATATATATAGTATCATATACATCAGAGTTCACAACTATACATCTCAATTTAGACAGTTATAACATTTCTGTCTAATGTACAATATAAGAACATCCATATTTAACAACATCACAGCGGAAACTCTATCGATATATCTACACACTTAAGCCTCCTGCTCCAAAGCTCCTCCAGAATTTTGTTAAGGATAACCTGAATCTCTCGACTACTCATACATAATATGAGTACCCAAGAGTTTAATAAAACAGAAAATAAACACTTGGGTCAGACAGCGGTCTGGTGTGAGTCAACGGTTTATAATTTCTTAACTTTAGAAAATCCTTTGAAAAAAAGGTATCACGTAAGACTTCCCACACATAAACATGGAAAAGTTTTTACCTTACGCTAAACAAAACATTTTATAGGAAATCCAGTGATATTATAATAGTGTCTAGGGTTTTCAAGTAAATAAGAAATAGCCGAAATTGTTACATGATTAAATTCCACCTACTAGCCACAAAAGTGGGTAATACAATCAAAACCGTAGGATCTCGTAGGAAGAATGGGTTTGCATCAATGGCAAGGCTACTGGGGTACCGCCCGTCATAGTACATGGCCTAGATCACCGTACCAAGGAGCCACCCTAACTCCCCTGCAACGCAAGGTCGGGACCATTCCTTACTGAATAGTCCCGAACAAGACAACCCCGCAGTTGGCTGCAGATCCAACTTCCCACACAGCCGAATAAAAAGGGACATCTAGATAGGGGTAAATCTCGTCCTACTTGGGCATGACCCACTTAACCTTGCTGCACCTCCCCTGTTTTAGCCATTCTCCGTTGATGAGGCTTGAGGCTGCTATTACCTTTATAGGACACATCTATCTTAGAATGCTCATCGTCCACCTGGCGATGTTCTGAAAGCATTCAATCCATACAAGTCCGTTTCGGGTTCGAACGGAACCGAAGGCACTATCTCATTACACTCATTTTGGAATCACCCTCAGAGTTAACGACAATAGCCCTTGCACTCTGAATCTTCATCTCGAATTTGAAAGTACTATCTTCGTTAAACTCATTCTGGAATCATCCTCGGAGTTATAACGATATATAGTTCTTACACTTCGAGTCTCCACTTCACTTCACTTGGATTTATGACCTAACGTTAATTTGGATCGATGTGGTTTTTGGATATAAAACCCGATCCCGGTCTCATCGAACCCAAAACGCCATTTTAATGTCCAAGTTGTACTTAAGGGTTTAAACAGTAGATATTAAGAATATCACTTACATAAATGAATGATTCATAACGCACAGATAGATAATTCACTATTATCAAATTCATCCACACATATCACAAAGCAGCATGTATATCACATCTCAGATATATCACATTCATTTCACTACATATCAACTAATGACATACAATATCATCCAATATCATTAACTCATCCAATGATATTTATCATCCAATCATTAATCATCCATAAACAAGTTTGGACTACTCTGAATTAATTTAATTAATTCTTAATTAAATTAATTCCTCACTTAATCACTTAGATTATCATTAATCCAACTTACTTATTCATTAATTAATTACAAATTAATTAACTAAACATCACCTAATTATCCACTTTAATTAATCTCCCTTGATTAATTATCTCTTAATTACTTTAAGCAATTATTCCTTAGTTACAATTTTAATTAATCATCTTGATTAATTACTCCTTAATTATACCAAGTAATTATCTCTTAATTACCCTTTAATTAATCATCGTTGATTAATTATTATTTAATTATCCTGATAATTATTTCTTAATTATCCTTTTTAATTAATCACACCTATAATCACTTTTTAATTAATCACACTTGATTAATTACCTTTTAATTACATTTGGGAATCAAAACTTAATTACAGATTAATTATTCTTTAATTATTAATTAACAATTAAATATTTCTAATAATTAACGATTCCTTTCATTAATTAAGTTGTAACAAGTAATTAATCACCTTATTAATTACTCTTAAACCTTTCATTAATTAATTAGTCTTTAATTAATTAATTTAAACCTTTAATTAATTATATTAATTAATTCCTTTAATTAATAACACAAGTGATTAACCCTTAATCACTTCCTCCTAATTATTTTCATAAAGTAATTAACCTCTAATTACTTTGTTAAATAATTACTCTTTACTTAATTACCTCCAGTAATTAATCACTTAATTACTTCACCAAGTAATTTAAACAAATTAAATCATAAGTGATTATCTTTAATCACTTACTAATTAATTATTTAGTAAATTATTTAACTAATCATTTAAGTTTAAATTAAATAATTCCTTAACTTCTTATATTAAAAAGATCCTTAATTAAGAAAATCATTATCTTGATTAAATTATTTATATTAACCAATAACTCCTTGATTATTAATAATAATTGAATTATCTTAATTATCTTCATACATTTGTTTATCTTTAATTAACCAAACTCTTAATTACTCAAGATAAATCTTTATTATAATTGATTACTAAATCTTAATCATTAATCTTTAAAATATAATATTTTAGAAATCAATTATAATTTTAAACAATTTAAACATTCAAAATAAACTTTTAAATCTTTAAAACTTTCCAAAGTTATTTAATAAAATTTAATACAAACCTCATTTTTTTTAAATCCACTTATTTTATTTTTAAAATTTTATATTTCAACATATATATAAACTTATTTAAAACTTAACTTTGAAACAAATTAGTTTTATAGGTAAAATCTTATTGTACTTTGTTTTAAAACTTTAATCGTTTATAAATCAATTTTCTTGTTACAATTTTTTTTTTAAAAACGTTAGCTATTAAATTCTTAAAACATGAACAACACAAATCTGTACAACATAGCAAACTTCGGGCAAAACATCCAATACTCGAATGAAAACTCGAGTTTCCCCACTCCTTCACCTTGCTTTGAGTAAAACTCGAATTTTCCTGAACATAAACCCGAGCACATACCTTCTTACAAACCCAAACTCTTCTTCTGATACATTTTTGCACGCGTGCATCATGCACCGTCACTCCGTCCATCATCGATGACCGCCATGGATGTAACAACCCTGTATTTTGTGATTATTTTTAATTGTATAATTTAATTATTTTAATTGAATTTTGATTTAAAAACTTATTTTATTTATTTTGAATGATTAATTTTGTTATTTTAAATATAAACGTAAGTTTTGATATGAATTATCATTCCAAAGCATGACTAAAAAATATTTTTCAAAAAGTGAATTTTTGGTCAAAATAGTCAAACTTTGACTTTTAATTTAAAATTCTAAAAGTTTGAAATTTTTTAATTTTATCTTTTATTATGAAAGTACATAAAATTTTAAGAACACTGCTTTTTGTTTCGTTGGAAACGGATTTAAATTGTGAAAGTTATGTATATTTCAATATTGAGCGCAATTTGTTCATTCAGCAAATTTTGGTTATTTTACATTATAAAAATTATATTTTCCTTGTCATATTTTATTTTAATATGTGTTAATATTTTATTGTATGTATATCTTTGTCTTATAATATTTTTAAAATGAAGTAAATAATTTTCCAAAGCCATTGGTAAATTTCTTGTAATTTTTATGTCCTGTTTGCTATTTTTAAACAATTTCTTTTTTCCTTTTTCTATTTTTCGCCAATTTAATTATTTATTTTATTTTTAAAATGATAAATAATTTTTTTTATTTCAAATTTTCACTTCATAATATTTTTAAAATGAAGTGGACATTTTTCCAAGACTAGTAGTGATTCATATGTAATTTCTAGACCCTGTTTTGAATTTTTAAGCAATTCCTTTTATTCTTTTTCTATTTTATTTAAA
The DNA here is from genome assembly GCA_030765085.1 of Allium cepa. NCBI lineage: Eukaryota > Viridiplantae > Streptophyta > Magnoliopsida > Asparagales > Amaryllidaceae > Allium > Allium cepa. The sequence goes on from CM060946.1 coordinate 181,237,368, forward strand.
TTTTATTATTTATTTTCACATTATTTCACTTGGTTTTGGTTTTTATAAGTATTTGCTGATTTACTTTTGTTTTTATTTGATCTTTAGAAAACGGAAATGCGTTTCATTTCTAGACGTTTCATTTCTAGTCGTTTCTTTTACCGTTTCCTCATTTACTCTTTGTCCGTTTTTTATTTATTTATTATCCGTGAGTTCCTTAACTCATTTTCACATGTTTAACATTTCATTTCATCATATTTTCGGCCATTCATCTTGGAAACACATATGGTAATGTCTTCTTCCTCTTTTTTCTGCTTTCTCTCTTCATTTTATTGATTTTTCCATTGCATTTTTGCCTTGTTCTCTCCACTCTTTTGCTCGGCCTCCACTCCATAGCCATGGCCACCACCTCCTACACCTCTTCCATGTCATCATCACCACCTACTCCTCAGATCTTAACCATGGTCGAACCCACCATGATGCTAAAATCCAAAAAAAATACAACCTATGCCTTGAAAACATGGTAGTTGAGCCTTGTTGCTTCACCACCTCTTTTTCCACCACCACCACCACCTCTAGCCACCACCTCCACCTTCCTCCTTCCCTTCCATGGCTTCAAATCCCTCTCTCCTCCTCTGACCAGATCAGGCCATGGCCTTTAAATGAAGACAAACACCTCTAAAGTAGCACAAAACTCCTTAAAAGCGTGTCTAGCCAACTAGTCTTCATCACCATCACCTTAGATGGCCTTGGCCACATCCTATTGCTCCACCACCACCTTGAAACACCCCTAACCATCACCTTCATCCTCTGTCCAGATCTGAAACATGTCATAGCCGAGCCATAGATCCATGTAGCCTAGCCCAAAATGAACCAAAAACCCACTATTTGCATAAGCCTCTTCATATTCATGCATAGTAACTCCTCCACCACTTCAATACCTTGTAGCCACGCCTTATAGCACCCAAACCTGAACCAAAGTATGTCCAAACCTGAGCCAAAACATTCCCTAAGCCGTGCTGGCAAGTGTAGAAGGCAAGGCAAAAGACTGTGTATTCGTATCTCTTTTTATTTCAAAGTTATTCCTATTCAATGTTGTATTGAATTGTAATTTTATTTTGTTTTGTTTTGGGTTGTAACACAAGTTCTAAGCTTGGATCTCTTCCCACTTGAGCCTATTGTTGTGTCATCGTGCCTTCTGGAATCCGTTGTGTCATTTGTATTGCAATCTCCAGCACAAAATGGTGAGTAAAGCTCACACGACATTTATACTTATGCAGTTGTGAAACAACAACACTGAATGTGTAGAATTAAATATGATGTTATAACTACCATGTGATTATTTATATATGATGTTAAACCTATTAAATTTCATGTCATATCATCTGTTATTATATATATGTTGTTACTGTTCATTTTTATATATGATCACACTGCAAGTTCCCTGTAGATTAGAAATCACTATGGGTTGAAATGATACATACCCGAACGGACTTTAGAACAGGGAAAAATCGTTATGGGCTGAAATGGTAGGCCTGAACGATTTTCAACTTATTTTATTTACTTGGGACTGCGGGTTTGAAATGATAAAACCCGGATTTTTCTTTGTAAATTTCGCGTTGAAATGATACATTACCCGTATCACTTTACCTAGCGTAGAAAATTATATACAGGCCCTTAGTTAAAATATGTTTTTCTAAAAAGTTTGAATTATATTAGAAATTTAATTATTATAATATTTTGATTTAAAATTAAATAAAAAAATAATTTTCGTAAAGTATTATTGATTTTCTGGAAATCTATAAGTTAAATAAATTATGGAAAAGTTAGAAAATATGAATGTAAGTTATTTTGGAAATTTTGATTTAATTTTTAATGGAATTTAAATTTACTTTGAAAATATGATAAATTTATGATATTTTGAATTTTAAATTAATTTAAAATGATTTTATAACATATTAATGATTTTTGAATAAAGTTAAAATGTTAATGAGTGAATATTGAGTTGAATTTGGAAATATAACTTAAATCGGAATTTATGAATTTGGTTTAAAAGTGAAATTTTAAGTTAAGTTAAATAAAATGGAATTAAGTTATATTTTAAATTTTAAACTTAAGTGTTAAGTTGAAATTTAATGTAATGAATTTAAATTTGAATGTTGAAATTTAATACGTGAATTATTAATGAATATTGATTTTTGGAAGGAAACTTAACTTTATAAAATCATGAATTTAAGGAAAATTAAATGATGCTTATAAATGTGAAAATGTATGGTTTTATAAGTTAAAAATGATTTAAATAAAAATATAAGTGTTTGTGAAAATTCTATTGAATATTTGAAGTTAATTAACAGCATTTTTAATACTGTCTTTTGTTAAATTTAATTGTTTTTTAATGTAACTTTCTGTAGCATTTTCTAAATGCTGCGAAACTTGAATTTTCATTGTTTTAATAAATTTAAGTGCATAAATGAACATTGAAAAGTTTAAACTTTTAGCATTTAATAATTTAATTATTAAATGTAAGAACTTCATTTTTATGATTTAATAATGAAGTAATTGTTTTGAAATATAACTATTTGATATATTGAAATGATTGAAATGTGGTTTCGAAAGATTTGATATTTTGATATATTAAAATGATTGAAATGTGGTTTCGAAAGATACGATATTTTGATGTATTAAAATGATTTGAAACGAAGTTTCGAAAGATAAGATATTTTGATATATTAAAATGATTGAACTGTGGTTTTGAAAGATATGATATTTTGATGTATTAAAATGATTTGAAACGAAGTTTTGAAAGATATGATATTTTGATATTAAATGATTTGAAAAATGGAGTTTTGGAAGATATGATATTTTGATATTAAAATGATTTGAAAAGAAGTTCTGAAAGATATGATATTTTGGAAATGAAGCTTTGAAAGGTTGTGATATTTTGATATATTAAAATGATTTGAAAGGAAGTTTTGAAAGGATATGATAATTTAATATATTGAAATGGTTAGAATTGACTTGATATTTATTTTGATACATATTTTAATTGAAAGATATGGTAAGATGATATATTGAAATGGTTTGGAAATGATTTAATCTTTATTTTGATAAAGATTTGGGTCGAAATGATATTTTATTTTGAAGTATGTAATATTGTTTTAAAGTTATAACTACAAGTTATAATAACGATTGGTTGTTAAAGAGACCGAGATCGGATATTGTCTTATAGCCGGCCAATACCGAAAACCACTTTAACAACTGTGTACGCGGTGGAGATTCTAGAATGAAGTAGGATGGTGGCGACGTTCTCGAGGTATATTACGTGGACCCAACTCCCGTGAGTTGGCACATATGACTAAAACAGGAGCTATACCAGGCTACACAAAGGGTCGCACCCTTTCATCGAGAATGCTCCACTCGGAAACCATTCTATTAGTTTTGTGATTCGATACGTGGCGCCACTTTTATTCGGGGGTATTGTTCGAGGTGGGCGGAAGCTACTGGCTTGCCGTCACCACCGGTCCGGGAGTGCAAACGGTGTATCCACCCTGGCATTGCCTCGCGTTCCGTGTCATATCCTTATATCGAGCCCACTACGATTTTGGTTTTAAAGATCCGACCGCGTTAAGGTTCACCATCCCCTTAACGCTATTTTCTATATGATTATACTTTACTGATTAGACACTACTGTATATAGCGTATATTACTACATAGTAAATAGTTTAACGGATCCTTAGAGGATGGGCGGTCCCAAGAATCTTCTAAGTTACTTGTACCTTTGCTACAGTTAACTTGAGTTGGTTTACATTGTATAAGTATGTATGTCCTGACTCGAGTGTTTGTACTTTTATTTACGCTCGGGCCAGCCTGAGTTATTCACAGATTTGGATTTACACTTTCTGGAGATTGGAATCGCTGGAGATTACCTGCTTGTCTGGTTTTATCTTTTCAGTTTGTTGGCCCTTTTCAGCTCTTCTATTAGTAGATTTCTATGTAGTGAGACTTCTTTTGTACTTTATTTCTTCTGTTGTATTTATGTAACTCTGATATTTTTATATAGTAGCTTCATGAACTACTATTTCTTTTACTTCCGCTGTATTATTATTACTCTGTGTCTGTGATCTGTGATTTTTATTTACTGTATATTCTGATGTTTGCCAAATTTTTATTTACAACACGGTATTTTGAGCAATTCAATTCCGGCATGAGTGTCTACCTACACACTTATAATGGATGCGAATGGTTGAAAATATCGGGTCGTTACAAGTCACTCTCGACCATGACAACACTACGCGAAACCCAGAAACCCTGATTCGATCGAGAATCAAAAACCGATCCTAAACCCAAACTGCCTGAACCACATACAATTAGAAAATTGATCGCCGCCGACGATCCATCACTCGAGACACCACGCCATCCTCCCCATAGCAACGTAACGACCTTCAGCACCTCCAGAATGTCATGCGATCAACTCTGGTTGCTTCTTGTCGCCACGAATTCCCATTGAACTTCGACGACATCCACAGGGAGTTAAACCCTACCCCATCGATTCTCGGCCATCTCAAACATCAATAAATTTACGAAGCATTTTTTCTACGATCATCGTCACCCCTTCTGCCTTTAAGCTCAACCACGACGTTGAATTCGCCGTCGATCGCCGTAAATTGGTCAATTTGTCCAAAATAGACAACCCAAGAAATCACACCAATTACCCAACTAAAAATCATTATACAACCATTAAAATTCATGGTTTTGCACCACGAATTCAATTATGTAATTCAATCTTAAAATTGAATTGATTAACTTTTTGACCCAAACCAATATTTTACTATAATTTAAAATTTATGAACAAATGTTTCATTTTAAATAACTATAATTATTTTTAGGTGAGAAGTTACGTGATTTTAAACAACTTTTATTTATAAAAAACAAGCTAACACTACACCACAAAAGGCTTTTAACAGCGTTTGATAAACGCTGTAATATGATACAACAACGTTATTAGAAACGCTGTATAACGACATGCTGTCGTATATACATAACTTACAACAGCGTTTCTATAAACGCTGTTGAAACATCTCTGTGACAGCGTTTATTACGAGCTGTCAATAATGTTTTTACAGCGTTTCAGACGTGCTGTATTATGTTTCAACAGCAGTTTTATTATGCTTTCAAAAACGTTAATAGTAGTTTTTACAGCAGTTAATAAACGCTGTTGTTAATTTTTCACAGCATTTTTATTATGCTGTTGGAGCAATGTACATTATCTTTTCATAGAATTAACAACACGGTTTGAACGCTGTTGTTTGTTTGTACTATTTTTACAGCGTTCCACCATTGCAATATTTACACACAGATATCATTAATCTAAATAGCATTTTATTATATTTCAACCGGATAATATACATAACATATACAAATCAAACTAAAAAATATCAAATAAAAACATAACAATCAACTATTTCAATAAATTAAGTTGAATACAATATCCATAAACAAAGTTTACATAAATTCATTACTTTAACATAATACTTCACCAACATCCTTCTCCCTTCCAACCACCATCCTACTACTTCACTCACCGACCAACTCCAAACTGCAAAACAACCAGCCACTGCCCAATACCCAATGCACACTTCCAAACTGCTTCAGCACTACCAAAATGCTACATCACCAATTCCAAAAACTGCACCACTCAAATCTGCTACATTAAGCAAATGAACACCCATCACCTAACTTCATCCAAACTTCGATTACCTGCTACCTTGCTCATCTCCTCCCTGTGCATTACAATCATCGACCAATACATTAGCCACCACTACTACATCCTTCCAATCCCTTCACTGCATCACGCTACCTCCGCCTACCAAATCCAACGTTTCACTCCATCATCCAAAATTTACACTACATTCGACCAAACCTCCCTCTATCTTTCCCACTACCCCAAATCTTTCACCTCTTCAAATCATATTCCAACACCACTCAATGCCTACAACCATCTCAAACACTGCTTCAGCCTCCATCAGTTCTACCTGCACAAGCAACACAAACCACCATCAAAACCTAACTTCAGTATCAAAGCCACTGTATACAAAATGGTCGCAAAAGATCAAAGCCACTGCATACAAAGTGAAGGATTAAGAAAGTTAATAAAGAGAAATCAGGAAGGAAGTTAATATTCGACAAAGTGAAGGATTAAGAAAGTCATTCTTCTCCACAAATAATATGAACTAAGCAACAGCAGATTACTCTTTCGTAATAAACAGTAAATTTGCAAAACAAACCCAAAAATAACCTATACAGTTAACTCAAGGATTAAAATCTGCTTACCTATTCAATGAAGATGGACGCTTCCTGACAGTTTTAGTATTTGTTGGTTATTGCAGCTTTAAAGTACAGTGAGTCATGACATTTGCAAAGGAGGAAAAAGTGGTTTAGAGTACTCAAAGTAAGGACGCAGCAGTTGGCCATCCATAAGTTTTGAAGTCTGTACAATACAAATAGGTGTCTGACCATGCAAGTACTCCACTGTCTGTGCAAAATTTCAAACTAAATATTTGCTGTATCAAGTTATGGGTTGGACAACACAAAAGTGGAGCACGAGTACCCACCTAATTACATATTAATATCATTACATTAACTTACTGTTTAAGCTGGAGGATACTGAAGTGATGCAAAATCAACCTGAATGTTTAATGTTAAATTATGGTTGATTAACTAAACCCACACCTGCTGCACACATGCCCAACTTCACACCTCTGCCATAAATCACTACAGCAACCACTTCCTTGTACACCACTACAAGTTTATCACATCCCATTACATATCTCCAAACCACCAAAACGTAACAACATTATCTACTGCCACTGTCCACAACCCATCAACCAACCAAACTTCATGAGCAAACCACAACCAGCATTTCTGACTCCACCACCAACCTTACTTCTGCCAACCGACACAACCGCGACCTGCCTCTACACCAAGCGCAACTCTGCCGCCTCAATCCACAACAGTTCCTCTCTACATGCCAACTACACACAAACCCCTCCTCCATACAAAATCTCACAACCTACAATCGCCAACTCCATCATTGCCCTTCAACCAATAGTATATATTGTTATTAAAAAATGAATTCTAGAGGTGTTATTAAAAAAGAGTAGCACCTGTTCCTGGTTAAGAAGCTTGCAATATGAAAGGAGCGACTCACCACAACCCGCCTTCGAACCACTTGAGTCTCTTCCATCACATACCAGTGCTATAGCACAACACATAAATAATATTAAATTTGAAATTATAATGGATAAATGAACATTGGAGGGTACAAAATTCAACCAACAACCTGAAACTAGACTTGAAGCTAATCAAACGCTCCACACTAACACTTCATATAAAATTCAACCAACAACCTGAAACTAGACTTGAAGCTAAAAAAAAAATTCCAGCTTCTAGTTAAAAGAGAAGAGCAGATACCATGGTGGTTATAAGCATAGCAACAATACTGATCTCATTAATCATTTCAGAACTAGCAACATTGCCTGATGTTTTATCTATATTTAATACCAGTATGCATGCACATCCAATAGACGTGTGCATAATTTTTTTTTGACCATAGCTAGAAATAAGTTTAAAAATGGATTATTATTGCATACCTTTATGTTTAATTTTTTGAATTTAATTGAATTCAATGTAGATACATAAATTGTTTGTGATAGCAGCTTGCTCAAATGCAATGTATAAATATATAAATAATTTGTAAACATAGTTAATTTTTATAAACATGTTTAATTTTATAAATGTATAATTTACAAAACTTGCTTTGCATTTTGTAAAAGTAAGTCAATTTTTGTAAAATTAGTTAATTTTTATATAAAAGTTTTATAAAATAGATTAATTTTTCATAAATTTAGTTAATTTTTATAAAAATATAACATAGTTAAAAATATTGTTAAAATTAATTAGTTATTATAAATTTATTTAATTTTTATAAAATTTTGATAGTATATAGAAATTTATTTAATTTTTATGAAACTTTAACTTAGTTAATTTTTTATAACACGTAGTTACTTTTTATAAATTATTTATGTTTTATAAAACTTAGTTACCTTTTAGAAAATTATTTAATTATTAAACTTGGTTAACTTAGTTAAATTGTTATAAAACTTAATTGTTTCTTATAATTTAATTTTTTTTTTGTATAACTTAATTAACTTGTTATATTTTATACTTTTATATACTTAGTTAATTTTTGTAAATTAAACTTGTTAACTTTTATAAAACTCGGTTGACTTAGTTAAATTTTTATAATACATATTTAATTTTTATAAACTTATTTAATATTTATAAATATTAATTAACTTAGTATAATTATAAATCTTAGTTAATAATAGTAATAATTATTATTATTTATAAATTCATGAATTCAAATGTGTGGTTTGTAACCATCTTTATACATTGACATACAGACTGTGGTGAATACATGCCTTATTTGATGAAATTCTTGGACATGCATCCATCTGAATACATGTATCATAGAGGAAATTAATGTTACCCCCAAGATTTTCATTATATGGATCATGCACTAAAATAGAGAACTACAGAATTTAACATGAAGGTTCGGTGGCCCAAGGCAATTTTTGACATAACAACAAAGTTAACCAAAACTTTCTAGAGTAGAATCCTTAAAATATGCAGTTTAAGAATAAAATCCATGTGTGCTAAAGTGAGGCGTCGCTATCATGACAAACTTTACATATTCGGTAGAAATAAAGTTTACCGAGGATTACCGAATTTGTATATGAATAACTGTACATCAGTTTTTCTACATGTTTACATTATGTAATGTGATCTAAAATAATATCATCATACATAACTTTTTGTTAATCAAACAAAGCTTTAATACAAATTTAGAGCTCATCCCCTATAATGATAAGTTCTTAGATTACTGCTATAGGTTACAGTTCCAACCAATATTTGGATAATTGAATAAGCACATCATAGGCACAACCATAATGTACAAAAGGAAATCAGACAAAACAAAATTAAAAAACCAGTAATTATTTTTTAAACAAAATTTGATGTCCTTTAAAAAACAAACCTCCTTTTTGCTTCTCCATAACATGAATTATGAACAAATTGAAGGGCCAAAATAATATGTTAGACAGAAAAGTTGTTTCCTTTTCACTAACAGAATGTGATTTTTTTACACAAAGATAGACCACACATTACGCACAGTAACACTAATATATGAACAACCCACAATTAAATGAAACAATTTTAAAAATAAAATGAATACTACTCAATCAATTAACTAAATAGAAGAAAAAAATCGGTCAACGAATACAGTAATAACTCATGGAAACTTGATCTTGAATCAAATAGTAAATGAACTAAAAAATACCTGAAACAAATTAATCTGACGAAACGAACAGCAGCTCAGCCGAAATATCAGGCAATCTATCAGTAACAGTCACTCTACGAACCTGCAACAGAAATAAGCAACACAAAGAGGGTTAGAAGTTGAGCACTTTGCAGTGTGATTATAAGCATGTGTCGTGCGTTTTTCATGATGTTCATCCTATTTGCAATGATACTTTATATTTATCCTAGTGGTAACCGCTATCACACAAAAAATTGTCTACATACATAGTATGGTTGGATGTTCAAATCGTTGACAGGTTCATTCCTAGTTGACTAATAGTACAAAGTTCTGTCTTGTTCTAAAACCATTATCGATTGTACAACCATCACAGATTGTCTTGACTCTTAAGCCCTACATAGAAGTATTACAGTATCACACATATAAACCTAATATTTGCATAACCATGTCGTCAAAACAAAATTTATAAGAGATCATCTTGGGGATTTACTAAATAAACAATTATATTACAGGAGAATGGAACAACTTTTGACAGTCATAAGTGCACTCCGATGGGATAAAAACCCACTAATGGGTATTTTCTAAACAAGCAATGCACTAAATACACTTGAGCACTCAATACGTTTATGAACTCATTGAATATTCATGGCGTGTGAAAAAATTTAGTACAATAAAGAAAAATAATTGAAAATAAACCATATTTGAAGAGAAACAATGAAACAAAATCAATAGAAGTAATCTTACTTAAAAAAACTGTAAACATGCTTCGGAACTAGTAAACAGATAACTCATTAAGCTTTATTTAGTAAAATAAACACATATTTAAAACTATTTTTTCGCTTTGCTTTATGGTAAGGGAATGAAACATGCAAGAGAAAACATTAGGCCCAAAATAGTTTCAGGTATGCTAACATTGGTAGGAACATAAGTACTAATTTTTCAAAAAGAAGGAAAACTAAATTAGCAGAGGATTCAAGATGTACTTTAATTCATAGACATTAAGGTATATCTTATGTTGTATGAAAAATATATGTTTAGAAACCATTTTATATATCTAATGCATATTTCTTACATAAAACTAATCAATGGACACATGTACTAGGGAGATATAACAAGTGGAACAGTTAATCATTTCCCACAGCAGGTGCATCATGTGCCCATATGCTAAGCCAACTTCTAACTTAATATGTTAGGAACACTACATGTCCTAAGTAGCATCAAAAAAATATATTCCAGATATTAAGCATGGTATTTTGGGACCTTTTAAAAATAGTCTCCAAATCATGTTATATGTCATCTTTATCAAAAAAAAAAGGAAATGAAATGCTAATCCCAAAAGTTCTTCAAAATTCCTTATCTAAAACAAACAATATATGATCAGAGATAGTTAAGTGCGAAAAAGATTAATACCTTGTCCAAAACTGTCGACTCGAGACCTACAGAATACAGAAATGCTAGTCCCAAAGTCCTTCAAAATTCCTTATCTAAAACAAACAATACAGCATGTAAAAAGCCTTTTTTAACAAATAAACACATATTTTTTAAAAATCAGTGAACAAATGAGCATAAACAAAACAATAGGACGTCATATATGTCTTCTACACATATTTCTTTGTACTAATGTTTACATGGAATATAGATAATGCCAGGTATCGAACAATGACTATGCACAACAGAAAGACATGACAAGCACCGGAAAGAGTGATAGAGAGAAGAATTGAACATTGTGGAAACTTGATTTTGGAACAAACACAAAAGGATTTTGTAACAGGCATAAATTTCAAAATTAAGTAAAAGGTTATGACATCCATCGTAGGAACAGGAAAAAAAATCAAAAACAAAAATAATTGGAAACCATCTCATACCCTTTTTTAACTTTTTGTAATAAAGTTTATTTCCAAAAGTTCAAAAAAGTTGAAATAACAACTAAATCAATTGAAAATGATTCAGCGTTAATTATAGAAATCATGGAACACGGTCATAAAAAATACTGCTAAAATTCACTTGCTAACCATGAAAAAACTAAGTACAACCACATACTAAATTTGCTAACATCAATCTACTGCTGCCTATGGAAATTAAAATGCAAAAAAATTGAAATAAAAATTTCATTTTCGGCCAAAAACAGTTAGCTTTGAATTTATTCAACAAGGACCCCAAACTGACGACAGTAGTTTGCATGAAATTGTTGTCGTGCACTTCTGATCAAAAAACAAATATAGTTTGCACACATCCAATTAGTGCATATCTCACTGTTAACTATTAGGAAGTGCCTAAATAAGCTGGCCAGTTTTGTTGTATGTTTTGCTGATGTGTTACAGGTTAAGAACTATAAGTGGTACCTACTTCATCTAACGGTATATGTACATATCAATTGGCTAAAATGGTATACTATTGATCTTCGCAGTAGAAGTAAATAGTAGTCCACAACTTGTGCTGAAGTAAATGATTCCCTAAGTTTCACGTATTGGCATATAAACTTCCCTAAAGGCACAGTGAGAAACCAATTTGTAGTAAATTAATATTTCGTGTGAATTACAGCAACGAAAAAAACAGTAATTCAAAATGATATTTTTTACCGCAGCAATCAAAAATAAAACAGACAGCCAAATTCACATATCATCAACAGGTGCATGTGTAGAAGGAAAAGGCATTGAGAGCAGCAATAAGTATTCATCAAAAAGTTTTACCAAATCAATGTTTTGGTTAATGCAAAGTAAATTACATCACAAAAAACAAAACGCACATAGTCATAATATATCAACTTAGCATCAAACTCCACAGATAGTAAAGCAAAAAAAACCATTACCAGTTCAGCACGCACTAAAACACCTAGCGAGGACAGGGCCAGGCAGTTTGACTGTAGTTTCAATCCTTAAAAATTATACAACAAACAGTTTAACTTTCGTTTAAACACTACAACCATCAGTTGGCTGCAAAAGAAAACATCGATGTTAAAGCATATCGAATTCATATGAATTAACCCAAAAATATGTAAGTTTTAAAACAACTCGTGCGTATAGGACTCCAATTTGTGCATAATTTACACGATAAAAGGAAGCATAGAGGTGAAATACTTCACAATGCACCAGAAAATTGAAGGAACATAGATAAAAGGGCAATAATAACCGAAGAAACTAAAACCAAATAAAAACCGATTACTTATGAAATGTGAATTGTAAATGATAAACTTTGAGTTACGTGATAAATAAAAGAAAATTTTAAAATAGGGTTGAAAATTTTCAGATTAAATAAAGAATAAATCAAAGTATATATCAAAGAAGTTACCAAAGCTAAGAAATCAAAGTTTTCCCCTCTTTTCTAGGGCTTTCACGTTACTTGGGAAAGATGGGGAAGAAACGGGTGAAGTTGTAGTGAGTTAATAATGAAAACGCAGGCGCTAAAATATTTGTGAACCCGCCATAAAATTTTGCTTAATATTTCTACACAGCGTTGAGAATTAGCTGTATGTTATTTCCGTAAGGCTGACCACAACACCTAGCATTTTAACGCTGTACATGGCTGCCGTTAGTAGCTAGTTTTCTTGTAGTGATAATAATTATTATTATTACTACTACTATAGAAGATTTTGTTGTATATTATATTTTTATATACTTAGATAATTTTTATAAATTAAACTTGTTAATTTTTATAAAAATTAGTTAACTTATTTAAATTTTTATAATACTTGATTAATTTTTATAAGCTTACTTAATATTCAAAAATCTTAGTTGACTTTATTATTATTATTTAAATTTTTATAATACTTAGAATCCATGACCCTTGGCAACTCATACTGTGTGTCCTACCAGTGGTGGCAATTTTTATTCCTATGCATTAATTTCTATTATTTACAATTTTCAATTCAGTGGATTTGATAAAAGCTTCAATTGACAATGCAATTAAATCATTTTTGAAGTCAAATTGTGCTCTACGGGCAAACGATAATATATTGCCCTTATATGAAAATAAAATACATGTACACAGCTCAAGTCCCACTAGTTTATTTTATACCTAAAATATTTCCTAAGAAAGTAGCATATGTACCACGGTTCAGCTACTAATAATACGTTACGATAGTAGGAAGTATACCACAATCAATCTAAAAACATTTCAATTCATATTCTAAAGTTCTAAGTCTCTTCATTCAACTACACTTTGCGATAAAAATAGGTAAACCAAAATTAACAAGATCACTCACATTGTTTTAATGCACACCATGCAGCCAATGCATCATCTTTTTAAGCCTGCTTCTTTGTCTTAGCTAGCTTACCGCTAAAGCACATTCCACCAAGCTCAACTGGGCATGAAAATGAAGGTGAGAGTCATGGACCAGACTGAACGGTTGTTATAGAACAATAAAGGATGGTATTAAATAATTCTACAATATAAACAATAATCAAACATTTATACCACTTTGCCATGGATAAAAATCAGAGCTTTTAGCTGTGCACGTCTAAAAGTGCAGTCATTATGCCAGTCACCTTTTCCATACTTTTTGAGATCCTCAAGGAAACACCTGAAATATATTTATATTTAGCATAATTATTGTCCATTAGCGCCAAGAGTTACAACTACATAACGTTATCTGGGCAGCACTTAAGGTTTTCATAAATACTTCACAATACAATGAAAATTTCAAGTTATAAAGATATTTAAGCTTAGGGAAATTGGACAAGAGCTATAGTAGGGTTGCACATAGCTCAGCCTCACATGCACATGATTTGAATATGACAACTAAGAGTTAAAAGAGTATGTTATGCATCTATTTATCCTATTCATCAATGTATTTGGTGATGGATATAGATATTTCTGTATCTCAGGAGTGAAAGTGATGATGTATGATTAATCACCAACTTAGTGGCACAATCAGAGTAATAAAACCTTAACCACAGGAAAGCTTGGGAATGTTTTTCCTAAGATCTTTAAGCAACTGAAAAAATAATTGGAATATTAGGCTACAACTACAAAAACAATGGTGAAATACACAATCAGATATTAGCAAGTAAATTCCATTCAACCTCTTATTAGTTCCAAATAAAAGTCTGGAAGTCTTTCAGGTATTCCTTTCGTCTTTTCTTGTTGCTTCTCCTTTTACACAAAATGGTTGCCCTCCTTTTCTTTATTTTAACATCTTATTCTTTTCTCTTCTTTTTTCCCATTTTAGTGTTTGTTTTATTGAACATTACTACTACGTTGCGCCTAAATTTTATGAGTTTGGGCAGCATTTTTCATGTAACTGAAGCATGACATTCTATTCAACTAAGAGATCACTTGCTTTGGTTCTAAGCCATTTTAATTCTTGTACGAGTTTGGACTAAATTGTGCCGAATAATTTTTATTCTTTTGTATATACGCTGATTTGCTTTATTTTAGGAGAAGAATAATCTACAGTATATCTATGTTTAAGGGCTCTACCTAGAAAGCGTATGACTTCTTAAATTGCAGGGCATTCTGGTCTAAACTACTGAAACTCTAAAATACTTCACTTCTAAAGAACGTTAGATACTAGATCAATGACCTAAGTTATAGCGTACCCTTCCACTCTTTAGAGCATGTGATCTGCAACTAGCTCTAATCTGTAGGGATTGTGGAACAGCCGAAGTATTAGTGTTTTTTTTTTTTTAATAAATTTTTTACTGTAAAAGTTAGAAAAAGTTTGCTACTTCTAAACTAGAGCGGGTATTACGGAAAAAGTAGGTTATCTCAGGATCTAATGATATTTGGAAATCCAGTTCATTTTAGCTTCACCGAGCCTTATTGATTTGCTTAAAGGGGAGTTTTGTAAAACAACTGCAAGTCTCAAAATACTACTTCGCTTCCTTTCAAATAAACCACCAAACAATCAAAGTTTATGTTTCACTCATGTAAGCGTATATTAATAGTTATTTGGATGGTTAAATCTAGGTAAACCATAGTTTGAACAAGTGCCAAAAAAATTCTTATTTTCCGTATGCAAAATAACCATAGTATTAACTAACAAGTGCCAAAAAAATTCTTATTTTTCGTATGCAAAATAACCATGGTATTAACTAACAAATGTGTAAATAAAATTTATTATGCTACTTATGTCATAATACAATACCTGCTACTAAAGTTTTAGATATGAGGTTTTCAGCTTCTAACTGAGATGGAATGTGGAGTTATACATATATCTCCACTGATCGATAACAGTGGATCATGGCTGCATGGAATTCCAACTTAGAACTTTCACGACCAGCTTTTCCAATTTAGATAGTAACCATAATCACTTTTGTTTTAACATATCATTCATGCTTCAAGTGAATTGTTTCTGTCATATGCATTTTTCCAGGATAGCTAAGTTATCTAAACATAATTCCATTAATAAGATCATAACCAGAAAACCAAGAGTAAATTATAACTGATAGCAAACTTTAAACCTTAGAGTTGGAAGGGATACCATAATTAATCACAAGACCAACTATAGAAATGTTAAGACCTCTAGTAGCCACATCTATGCAGACAGGAATATCGCATTCACAAGGATTCATGTGCAATAAACATTGAGATTTCTACAACTCATATCAACACTATAGATGATGTGAAACAACTTAGTTTCACCAAGGCTAAAAAATAATAAGTTTGATAATACCTGTCTTCTTTGCTCCAAAGAACCAAACAAGGATTCCTCCTTTCTCGGATGCACTATTGTAAAATATTTCTTTACAGCAAACTTCCCAAACTGACAAGAAGGTTTAATATTAATGAAAAGATATCAAGCAAAATTTATACAGTGTTCCTTATTCAAGCAGCATTAAATCCAATCGGTGTAAAATCATGAAGCAAGTAAAATTTTACTGAGCTTTTTAACAAATAAATTGAATTAAAGAGTCTTACTTGTAACTACTGAATTTGCAGATGCCTCCCAGATAGATTTATTTCCTTTCCAGTCAGTTATTATCCACCAGCCTCTTTATCATGGATTCCAGTGAATGAAAATCATATGACTGTAAATTAACAAAATTTACTTCAAACTACATTTATGCTCATCATGGTTGAACTGATATGACCAAAGGATCCTCTGTCTCAGCCCTATTCCTACAAATTGACAGTCTTCATCGTCAATCAAGGCATAGTTGATCTAAAAGATTGGAACATGTTGATCGAACTTCAAAAACAAGGAGCATCTGGTTTCAGCTACTGCGTCAGTCTTCAACAATAGCTCGCCTTTTCCGTTCAACACTCCAAAAATCCAAAATTGAATCAAAGTATAAGCTGTTTTTCTAGATGTTAGGGCTAGAGCAAACTAGATGTTGCAGGCGAAACTAGATCTGGGGTTTTAATTAGGTTTAAAATAATTTTGGGGAAGATTGGAAGTCGATTGTTTTCTTGCCCTACGCGGGAGAGAAGAAATTATGGTGGCTAGTTAACCGCGTAATGAAATGAATCTAAAAATAAAGCGGGTCACTTTAAACAGCGTTCCACGTTCCAAAATTTAATTCCCTACGTACTTTTATCAACATTCACAAAGAAAACGCTGTGCCTCTTTGCTGTTAAAAACGTTTTTTCTTGTAGTGTAATTTGAATTCAAAATTGAGTTGCTATATTCATTATGAAATTGAAACCTGTTTATAAGCACACAGTGACTATTTTAACTATACAGGCATCAAATATTCATAATTCAACCATGCATCCAATTTAATTCAAGTATTCAAGATAATATCATGATATTCATTCACAAGAACAAGATGAAATCCAGGATTAAAACTGCTTTTAAAATTCATCTACTCACAGATTAAAGCAGAAGACAGAGAACATAAGTTTGTTTTCCAGGCTCTTGAATTTTCTTTCTGCATGTTGAAATAAATCTTGCTGCTGAATTTTTCTGAATTGTTTGTTGAATTTTCTCTTTGATTGAAGAATTTGAATTGTTGATTAATCTTCTTGCCTGATTTGAAATTTCCATCTTATCCTCTCAATCTTTGATTCCTAATTTTATTTTGTAACATCCCGCCTTTTCGCACACTTTAAACCGACACACGTGCCAATTAAAAGCATACGCAAGGGCGGATTGTTATGGGGTAAATAAGAAAACAGAGAAGAAATAAAACAAAATAGAATCTCACAGCGGAAGGATAAAATATAATAATAAATATACAGTTCATAAACGGTTACAAAACAGTTAATTCTTCTTTATACAATAAATATCAGAGTTACACATACCAATACAAACAATGCAGCGGAATAGAAAGAGTGTGGTGCATACTATAAATAATAATAATATGGATTCTTCGTCTTCGTCCTCCAAAGCTAAAGTCTTCGATCCTGAAACGCTCGGACTGACCCGAGCAAATTTGAAAAGACAAAACACTCGAGTCAGAACTAAAAGATCTTATGTGAGTTAAATTACAGAAATAAATATGAGTACAGTAACTCAAGAGATGCTCGGGATTTACATCTCCTAAGGATCCGTTAAACTATTTACTATGTAGTATATTGCGCTATTATAGTAGTGTCTATTTATAAAATAAACTTACTTTTAAATAGCGTTAAGGCTTTACATTTTCCACCTTAACACGTAAAATGCCAATAGTCTATACAGTACCGTAATACCTCCTGATCGGGAGGCTACCAGAGGATACTCCATAGGTACGACACAAATAGAAACTCGTAGTAAAGCCTCGGTATGGTAGGTGACACGGCACAACTAGGCAATGCCAGGGTAGATATACCAATTGCTATCCAGGCTGGTGGAAACGCGTAGCCGCAGTTACCGCCCACCTCGGACTAACTCCCCAAAATCAAAATATAGAAGTGGCCACTGAATCAATCCAAGTCAAAGTATAATATCGAAGAGGAGGGTCCGATCAGAGGAATGACCTCATTGGCCTGAGAATCGCTCCTGTTTTAGCCACCTTATGCCAACTCACGGGAGTCGGGTCCACGTATTTACCGTACAGGAAACGTCGCCACCACCTACTTCATTCTGGAATCTCCACCGCGTACACGGTTAGTCAAAGTGGTTTTCGGTATCGACAGAGAGTATGTCCATATCCGATCCCGGTCTCTTTGCCAACCCATCGTTATTATAACACCGCGGTGATTTAAAAATAGTTTATACTTTAAACCCAGAATAAAATTTCCCACACGATATCAAATTAAAACCCAAAATAATATGATATCATTTTATCTCAAATATAATCCTTTTCCAAAATCATGCTGGTTTAAAATTTAAAATATCTGTAAACCAAACATTTGAATTATACTTTCAAAACATAATATTTCGGAATTCATACTTTTAAAACCATAACTTCTAAAACTTGAATGGTTTGGATATTCAACGGTATATAAAATAAAAGGTTTAACTTAAATGTTACTTTGTAAAGAAAATAGTTCTCATGGGTTTACAAATACATTTCTTTATTAAAGTCTAACCTAAAATTTGTAATATCTCTCTCAAGTTCCAAAACCACTTCAATTTATATATATATACACGTATATCCATTTGGAGTATTAATATTTCAAACTAAAGTTGGATTTTATTCTTTCAACAAATCGAATGTTCTATTAATTAGTCTTGAATATTCACATAAAATCCATAAATAAATAAAAACTCCAATTTCTAGTAATAAAAAATATATTTTTTCCAATTCAATTTATACTAGAATATTCATTTCAATTTATCTTGGGAAAAATCCAATTATAAA
Organism: Allium cepa; assembly: GCA_030765085.1. Classification (NCBI taxonomy): domain Eukaryota; kingdom Viridiplantae; phylum Streptophyta; class Magnoliopsida; order Asparagales; family Amaryllidaceae; genus Allium; species Allium cepa. The sequence continues at coordinate 181,256,391 of CM060946.1, forward strand.
TATCATATCTTAAAATTTCCAAACTTAACATTTAAACATATGATATAAATTATCAACTCCATTTTCTTAAATTTTTCGATTTTTAATAAAGAGATTTATACACCTTTTAATTTCAACTTCATATGTATATATATGAAAAAAATAATATTTATACAATATAAAATTTAAGGTTATTATAAACCGTATTCCATCCAAACCATAGAAATCACATTAAAATAGATATATATAGACCGCGGTGCCTGTATATAATTTTCTATCCTATGGTCAAGTGATACGGATATTTATCATTTCAATCCGCAATTTAAAAGATATAAAATTTTGCGGTTATATATCATTTCAAACCACAATCCCGAATGAAAGGAAATATGCGTGAAAATTTGCAATTTAATGATATACAATAAACATCCATTCATCAACATCATCCATCATCCAAATCGCAATCATCAATCAATATCAATCAATAACAATATTATTTTTGGTACTACATAACAGGTAATACTGGCAATTTTATTCAAATTAAATTTAACAGCTATTAATCTACAGTCTATATTCAGTAATAAATTATATAACTGTTAACTAGCAGTTCATATACAAACAAATAAATTTTAACTGTAAATTTATACGCAATAAATTAATTAAATTAACAGTTAAATTAAATAAATGCAATTCAATAGATATGAATAAAATAAACACGCCAAATACTCATAAATAAATTTCTATTCATTTCTAAAATTAATTTAAACAAACATAAAAGCTTCTAGTAGTTGTGAGTGGGTTAAAACACTCACCTTTGGAATTTAAATCGAATTTAAATTCGATTTAAACCCAAATATTTGACGGTCTCCAAATTTGTCCAAACCAGCGTCATCAAATCTGGAATTAAATTACGATCAAATATATGTGCCACGTCACTCCTTCTATTCCCAGAACCGCACGCGGCCCCCTTCCAGAAACCCTAATCGAAGATCTACGACGATCTAACCGTTGAATCGACACAAAAACCATATAGATGCGATCCCCATCGTCCACTCTACAAAACCCAGAAAAGGTTTGACGATCCGACGAAGTTTGCGACGACGATGATGAATGGTCACGGACTGTTTGAATTAATTCTGGTCAAACGAATGTTCAAAACAGAAAACGAATTGCACCAGTAGATTACGTGCCTCGAGAACATTAACATATATTTTTTTGTGGAATTTTTCTGAAGTGTTTGCATTTTCATTGAAATTTGGATTGAAGTAGATCTAGGTTTTGCAACCATTTGAGGAGGAGAAGGAGATGAAGAAATGAATATACAGCAAATGACAATAGGATGGAGCTAGGGTTTATAACTGTATATATATATATATATTAAATTTCCAAAATTTAATTAAATTTACTTTCCATTATTTATTGTCAATTAGATTGATTTATCATTGGATTCATATTTCAATATGTAAATATCCCCAATTTCATCTGCACTTATATTTACATAGTTTCTAAATATTAAATTTCAAATATTACTTCATTTAACGTTACGTATTTATTATTTATTACTTGCTGCAGTTGATTATCAATTATACTTAATATACTAAATAGATGGTAAATTTTGAATACTTGTTATCATTAACATTTTATTTCCACTTACAAAATAAATGAAATTATTACATAAACTCCCTTAATTAAGTCAACAATTATCTTATATAACTTAACTGGTAATATATATACCCAATTGCCCTAATTGGTTTATAGTTATCAGCTAAATACATACTAACTTGTAAATAAATTCGTTTAATTGCAAATGGATCTGATCAAATTTAATAGATTGAATAGATGGGTAAGCAAATAATAAATTTTCCTTTTTGTCAAATTCAAACCCATTCCTACTTAATTATCAATTACAATTTATTACGAAACATTGATTTTATGCAGTTACCTTTTATTTCCGTAGTATTACATCAATTCCTATAACCTTGGATTCATTCCCAATTCACCAAATTCAATTAATTACACTTTACAAATGTGTTTCCAATATATAGGTATCGCCCAAGTTAAATTTATTAGCTAACTCATATTAATAAACAAATGACTTATATGAATGATTAAAATTTTCAATTATCTCACTTTACTCCTAAACTTCTGTTATTTAATAATTATTGCTTAGAACCTGATTTTAATCTTCCCATTATCTATTTAATTCCTTCTAGAATCATAGCTAATATTTGTCATCCCTTCATTACCCAAATGTTCTTATCCCATCAAATTTTAAGTTATCGAAATATTAAATGTCAATTTCTTTAATTGCACTAAATTTATCTATTAAAGGTTGCACTTAACCCAAATACATAAAACTTGCCCAATTTCTCCTTAAATCAATAACCTTCATATACAAATATGTTTATCATAAATTTTATCTACTCTTCCTTTTTAGGTAATGTCCTATATATTAGATTTCCATGTAATTTGCAATAAATCATACTCGTAGTTATATCACATTAAATGAATAAATAAGTGTTGACTCTATTCTTTTGATTCAACATTGGTTTACGTTATATTTCATAAATATTTCTACATACATCAAGATTTTTTAAAAATGGTTGTAACGTGAAATCTCGTATACTTCCCATTTTATATTTAAGGCTTCTAAAACCGATTCATATCATTTCTCTAGTCCAAATTTTATTAATATAACCTTAAATTTAATTTATTCCTATCGATGTAATGGTTAAACACAAATTTCACTTATTTGCAATAAATCCACAAATTGGATTTCAAACTTTCAAATAAATAAATAAATTTTAGTTTATCACTTCTTAAATACCCAAACGTCAATGCCTTAATTTAAACTGCATTTATTACATTTTATAAAAATCCTCCATCTTAAGTGACAAATCAAAACTACCCTAACTACACAATTTATGGTAATTAATTCCAATTGCTTTTCCATTAAACTACATAAATTGTCCAATTGCCACCTACGTAGAATGTTTATTTATTCACAATCCTACTGTTTAAATGAATTGATCCTTTACAGTATAATTCACATTTGACTTGATTTCTCATTTATTTTGCAAAACAGTAAATTTCAATTGCTACCAACATTATATTTAATATTAGATTTCCAATTAATTCTATTGGAATCAATATATCTTTATATATATATATACTTTACGTATAAATATCTAAATTACCAAATCAAGTACATTTATTAGAGACAACATTCAATAAAATTACTTATCACACTTATTGCATTGATTTATTCCAACGGACACTTTTATTTAGTCACTATTTATTATTACAACCAAATGTACAATCTCCACTATTTATTTTATATTAAATAATTCCATTCTAGTAAATATTTTTATTAATATTCACTGATTCACATTTATATTGGTTTCTTATATTTAACTTATAACAAGGTGTGCAAATTTACATAGTTCAAATCTATTTCCATGTAACTATTAAATTGTTACATTAAATTCCAATTACTATAACAAATTACTACATTTTCTCAAATAAAATCTTAAGACCTTTATTTTATTCTAAATTAGATTAGAAACATATTAATTTAATTCATTTAACATTATCAAATTCAACGGGTCGTTACATATTTCTTCTTCTTATTTTCAAATTTGAAGAGTAGCTTAACATGGTTTAGTTTCTTAGTTTTTTTTAGAAGTTAAGAAGTTAAAAGAAATAGGAAGATGAAGAAGTATGTTTATATAATGAAGATTAGAATTTATTAAAATTAAAAGGAATAAGAAATAAATTATGACACTTGTTTTTAAAAGTTAACACTTGTCACTACCATTCCTTAATTAACTTACATGTGTATTTTTAAGCTTTAATAAATCAACACTTGTAATACTTTATTTTTATATTAATTTAGGATAATTTTAAAAGCTATTATGTTAATCCCTAATTAATAAACACATTTTGTAAATTTATAAATACTTTCGAAATTTTATACAAGTAAAATTTTTAAAAGAAAAATAAAGTATAAACCAATTATATATTAAATAAAATCATATAAAATATTTTTAATTCATTTTAAAATGTTAACATAAACCTTTTGTATTTATTTTACAATTTAATAAGCACTTTCTTAATAAATTCTTTTTAAGGAAATAAATCTTATTTTAAATAAAACTCATTCATATATTATTTTAAATCAAAATATTTTTAAGATATAAATATTTATTTAAATTCAAATTTAAATATAAATTTAAATTCAAAATTCAATTTGAAATCAAATTTAATATCAATTCAAATTTTACATTAACTTTAAACAAACACTAATTTAATTTGAAAATAATAACTTTATACAAAAATCTATTTTTTTTATTTGTCTCAATTATATATATAAACAAACACCTTTCTACTTCAAAATAATAATTCTACTTTAAAAATTCATTTACATCTACGTTTAAAATTATCATATTATTAATTATTTTTGTTATTTATATTTGAAAATAACAAATTTTATCCATTTCTAATATATATACAAATATATACATTTCAAATGGAAAATATTTTAACATTATTTTTGATAATCACTATATTAAATTTTGAAACACAAAACCAAACCTCAATATATATATATATATATATATTCATATATATTACAATTTGAATATATAGCTTTTATTACATTAAAGACTTCCTATATATAATATATACCTATATATATACATTATAAATAGAAGATATTTTGATTAGCCTTTGAAAAATAAATCTTACCAATTTTAAATTGCAAGAATAAATATTTCCAAATTAAAATATTATTAGTTTTCAAAAAAATTAAACTTGCCAATTTTATGTTATTAGGAAAACATATCGTCAAATTAAATAATATTAGCTTTTAAAAGAATAAACTTGTCAATTTATGATGTAAAATAATCAAATCAATTTAATTATTAACAAAGATTATTAAATTGATATTGCTCAAATTCCGGGTCGTCGCATATTTGGAGTCATAGTATTTTATACGTTAAAAATATGAACGCATAATACACTTATATGCAATAATAATTTTCCTACATTCGTATATTTCATGCATTAAATACCGTGCCTTACTATTGAAAGCTAGAAATCTCTTCTGGTTTCCATAGCTATTGTCCACTATACTTGTGACGACCGCCCATGACTCCTGCACTAAACAAGGAAATAGTGCGCTGAAAGGTGTGCCAGGCCGCCATGGATGATCATCAGGGTTAAGGTAAAACAATAGACTCTATCGTATTACTCACAGCGCAGGGATAAAATACAATAAAGAAGTGTATGTATATATATATATATATATATATATAGTGAAGCTTCACCAAATAGAATCTCATCAATACACTTCAAAACAATTTGATACAAACATCAGAACAGTCAATACATCAAGCCTCACTACATAACACTCATAGAATCATACAAGCAGCGGAACATCCAGTACATATAGTAAGAAAACAATATGTAAAAGCCTCCAGCTCGTCTTCGTCATCAACAGCGTTGGTCACTAAGAACAGCCCCTGTCACCTGCTACCTAGTCTGCCCATCCCAAAAAGGATGAACAGCCCAAGGTAATAAGAATTGAACATAAAACCTTGAGTCAGAGAAAAGTCCTAGTGAGCAGTAAATCAACTATCAAACATACCAAAAGAGCATAAAGGGTAAAAAGGAATAGGAACCCAACGATCCCACTCCACCTCTTTCTACAGTGTTAGCCCCCAGACACACTAAGCAGAAACAAACATAGCAAAGCAGACAATTAAAGTAAAGCAACTATCACTCGAGTCAAGGTCGATGTTTTTCCAAGTACAAACCCCCAAGGCCTAAACCAAGATCAGATAAGCACCCACAAAACATCGCTCTTGAGACCGAGTGACGATACAACCAAACATCCAAACATTCATGACTCTGGCTATCACTGTTATCATTGCCTCGATCCATTAATTGAATGACCGGCACATTCTTTCAGCCGTAAGTCAAGGACTAATGGTAACCCCGATTCTAGACATAACTCCGCACGTCGTCGCAGCCCGTGCCTAGGACTATCGAATCTGCCCAGAGTACTCGACCACCTACCTGTAGTCTTTGGGGAGTTCCTATGTACTCTTGCTTTGAGTTTGCTAGAACCTTCAATAACGATGAAATACAAGCCTTCTAGTCATCCTCCTTGACGACTATTCTCAAACTAGCCCAAGCTGCCTCTCGAGCCCACCATTATCAAAGAACTCGAACCATATCACCGAGTTATCAACATACTTGGGATGATCCCGTCTGGATTAAACCAAGGCTATCTCACATCATGCTTTGCTTCTTCGCATCATAGCAAAGTCCATCTCAACATCATCATCAAATCTATCCATATAAGCTTTATCATCCGCTTCATATGCCATAAGCAGCTTTCCTTATTCAAGAACCTTTCCACCTAGCTTTTGAATCATCTTCGACCAACTTGTCCAAATCAAGTCATAAATCAACTAATTCATAACAATCAATCAAATCAATCATTAATCCAAGTAATCAAGCATTCAAACAAGATCTAATAATTAATTATAACAAGAATGGCAATTTGGTAAATAAAGAGTCCAAATCTAACAAGCATGTATAATGAGCAATATCTCTACAACTTGATAAATGAACTTATATAAGTTAACATGTAGTAAAAGGACATCCAAACTTCATAAACAATGGATCTATATGCAGACTTAAGGAAAATGCAAGAAATCACTATCTTTAACACAAAAACAAACCACCGATCCAATATACTCCTTTGGGTCCGTGTGAGAGATAACTACCACTCACCGAATCACCTAAACACCTCAAAAGCTACCAACTTCAGATCTGGACAGCAAAGGATCTAGCTCGATCCGACAAAATTCCGCTTCAAACGGTGAAATATCTCTTCTATGGATGGAGATCTTCAATCTAAGCTCTTGGATCTACGATCTTGGATGGATGTAAGCACTAGATTAGAGTGGAGAAAAGAAGTGAAGAAGTGTTGTAGTCGAGCTTTCAAAATGGCAGCACTTCGTCGCCTCAAAATCCGGGTCCCAAAAATGAAGATAGGCACTTCTATTTATAGGCTGGAAATCCCTTAAGTCGGCCGTCCCCTTAAGTCGTCCACGACCTAACCCTTGCCGACCTAACAACCTACGACTCATCTCACACTGCCGACCTAACGACTCAACTACATAGCCGACCTAACTACTTAACTGGTTGCCGACTTAACGAGTCCACTATCTACGACCTAAGCCTAAAAATACGGCCTAACACACCCAGCCGACCTAACCAACCATAGGACCTAACACAAGTGCTGACCCAACGACTTAAGGCTTCCACGATCTATCTCAACACAGCATTAACTACTAGGTCGCTAACTCGTTAACCCGCTCACACCCTTAAGCCGCTAGCTTTTAGGTCGGCCCATCTTCTATAGGTCGTTGATTCCTATAAGTCGGTCAACCTCCTAAATTGCTAACCTACTAACTTCCTTAAGCCGCTCACTCTCTTAGGTCGGTCCAATTCTATAGGTCGCTCTACCGACCTAAACACTACACGACTTAACTACCTCACTAAGTCGCTCACACGAGCAATTTCCATACGACTTAAGCTCTGGACGACATAACCAGTACTAACGACCTAGTGGCAACTATTATACGATCTGTCGACACGTAAAATACGGGTCGTTACATTCTCTCCCCCATAGGAATTTCGCCCCCGAAATTCCAAACAAACAAGAGCAACCAAAACTATTCTGCATGCCTACCGTCCATAGAAATCAATAAACCATGCATCCAATCACTAGCCTAGCATGCAGAATTCTAAGACTAGAACAAGTTACAAATTCATGAGATGCCACGACATCTTAGGGCAAAACCTTGAAGAGTTCAGGATGAGCTGCCTTCATCCTCTCTTCCTCTTCCCATGTACAGTCGTTAACATCATCACTCCATTGTACCTTGAGCAACTTGACTACCTTCCTCCTAAGCTGTTTCGTGTCAGTCTCCACAACACGAAGCGGTTTATGAGGTCTCTTAACTACTGGATCAACTTCCAAATCTTCATAGCTATCAGCAGAAACCACCGTATCCGAGTCGTATACATACTTCCGTAGATACGATATATGAAAAACATTGTGCACACTCGACATCTTTTCCGGTAACTCCAATTTATAGGCGAGCTTTCCAACTCACTCGATGATCGGGAATGGTCCAACAAATCTCGGAGTCAACTTTCCTTTCTTCCCGAATCGAATAACATTCTTCAGTGGAGAAACCTTCACGAAAACCATATCACCTACGTCGAATTCCAAATCCTTACGACGCTTATCAGCATAACTTTTCTGACGTTCTTGGGCTGCCTTCATTCATCGCCAAATGATCTCTATACAATCAGAAGTCTGCCGAATCATTTCTGGCCCAAGTATCAACTTTTCTCCTGTTTCCAACCAACATGTCGGAGAGTTACACGGTCTCCCATACAATGCTTCATACGGCGCCATACCAATACTTGACTGGTAACTGTTATTATACGAGAACTCCACCAACTGAAGATGATCTTCCCATGATCCTCCGAAGTCCAAAACACATGCTCTGAGGAGATCTTCCAAAACTCGGTTGACTCTCTCGGTCTGACCATCTACTTGGGGATGATAAGCTGTACTCAAACACAACTCGGTTCCCAAAACTTCCTGGAAGCTCTTCCAAAATCCACTAGTGAACAATGGGTCTCGATCACTCACCATACTCTTCGGAATACCATGGAATCGAACTATCCACTTAACATACAACTCAGCCAATTTCGGTGCAGTCCTAGTTGATCGAACAGGAATGAATCTTCCACTCTTAGTCAATCGATCTACAATGACCCAAATCCCTTTATTTCCTGCCCTGGTTCTAGGTAGCCCATCGATAAAATTCATCGATATTTGCTCCTACTTCCATGTAGGAACTTCTAACGGTTGAAGCAATCCACTTGGCTTCTTCTGCTCGGCTTTTACCAACTGGCAGTTCATGCACTTGGAAATAAAATTTCCAACATCTTTCTTCATACCTTCCCAGTAATAGGTTCTCTTCATATCCCGATACATCTTATTTCCACTTGGATGAATTGTCAACTTCGAGTGATGACTTTCCTTAAGAACTTCATCTCTCAATCCATCTATATCGGGAACAACTAGTCGTCCTTGCTTCCAAAGCCAACCCTCTCGATCGACTTCGAATCTTTTATCCTTCTCTGGGTCTGATCCAGATTCCAAATCTCGGATAATCTTGACAAGCTTATCGTCTCGCTTTTGGCTCTCGCCAATTCTTTCCACTAAAGTAGGTCTTATAGATAAGTTTGCCAACATCTCAGGTTCCAATTCACATCTAGGCCTGAAGTCAAATCCAGCTAAATATTCAAGACTCTTCCATTCTGAAAACATGGCTCCCAATCCTACATGTCTTCGACTTAACGCATCTGCCACTGCGTTACCTTTTCCTAGAGTATAGTCTATACCAAAATCATATGATGCTAAAAACTCTAGACATCGTTGCTGCCGAAGATTCAAATCTTTTTGGGAGAAGAGATACTTCAACGACTTATGATCTGTAAACAACTCAAATAGAACTCCCAATAGATAATGTCTCCACATCTTCAGAGCAAATACAATCGCCGCTAACTCCAAATCATGAGTCAGATAATTCCTTTCATGCGGCTTCAGTTGTCGACTTGCATACGCAACAACTTTATCCTTTTGCATCAGCACTGCTCCATGTCCAGTACCACATGCATCGGTGTAAACCACCATCTCATCATTTCTACTTGGAATAGTCAAAACAGGAGCACTTGTTAGTCGCTCTTTCAGGATTTCGAAAGCTTGCTCACACTTAGCTTCCCATTTAAATACTTGATTCTTTTTCGTCAATCCTGTTAACGGTGCAGCTATTTTGGAAAAGTCTTTGATAAACCGACGATAGTATCCTGCAAATCCAAGAAAACTTCTCACACCAGATGCATTCTTAGGTCTAACCGAATCCTGGATTGCTGCCACCTTGGCGGGATCAACCGCTATTCCATTTCCAGAGATAATATGGCCTAAGAACCTCACTTCACTCTTCCAGAAGCGACACTTCGAAAACTTAGCCTTCAGCTGATGTTTCTCCAAGATTTCCAAAACAACACGTAAGTGCGTCTTGTGCTCTTCTTCAGTTCTGGAATAAATCAGAATATCATCCACGAACACAAGTACGAACTTGTTCAACTGATCCCTGAATACTCTATTCATAAGATCCACAAAATACGCTGGTGCATTGGTCAATCCAAACGGCATTACCAGCCACTCATAGAAACCGGATGGTGTCCTGAAAGCAGTCTTTGGCACACTATCCTTTGCCACTCTCAACTGGTGAAATCCCGTTGCCAAATCCATCTGAGAAAACACCTTAGCTTCGTGAAGCTGATCAAACAAGTCATCTATTCTCGGCAATGGATACTGTTCTTCTTAGTCACTTTATTCAGCTCACGATAATCCACACACAACCTCAACGATCCATCCGCTTTGGTTACAAACACAACTGGTGCACCCCATTCGGACACACTACGCCGAATGAATCCTTTCTGTAAAAGGTCATCAACTTGCACCTTCAACTCTTGCTGTTCCCAAGGCGCCATTCACCTAAGAGGCATCACAACAGGTCTGGCTCCTTCAACTAGATCGATACGAAACTCGATCTTCCAATGCAGTGGCAACCCTTTGACTTCATCAAAGACATTCTCAAATCCATTCACAATCGGCACCGATGACAGTCCATCCCGTGGAACAACTAGCAAATACATGAAGCTCATGAAGACACCTTCTTCATGCTTACATCGTATCACAACCTTTCGCCCCTCCACATTCTCGACTGTCACCTCCAGCCTCTTACAATCAACCCTTGCCGCATACTTCCTAAGCCAGTCCATACCCAAAATAATTTCGAACCCCGCAAAGTTCAGAACAAAACAATCACAAACAAAAGAGCAATCATGACTCGATACAACTAGACCACGGCATACCATACACAAACAAGACGAACCCCCAACTAGATTAGTCACAACCAATGGTCTATCCACGATATCCGGTTCCAAACCCAACTGGCCTACAAGTTCATTACAAACAAAGGAATGCGACGCCCCAGTATCAAACAACACTCTAACTGGAACACCACATATAGAAAGAGTACTTTGAACCACCACACTCTTTCCTTTCTCTTCCACGGTAGGAGCTTTCGAAGATGATGGAACAGCCCCCAAAGCATAGGCTTGCACAATCTGCTTGTCCTTTCGCGGTTCTGGACAATTCTTCTTGATATGCCCCGCTTATCACAGTTGTAGCACTTCCCTGGGACCTTAGAATTCTTGCAATCTTTGGAGAGATGACCCTTCTGCTGACAATTGTAGCAGGTCACTTCACCCTTCAGCTTCTTTTTCCGACCATCCTTACCCTGTTGCTGTTTCCTCTTCTTGTTTCCACCTTGCTGTGGTTTAGACTCTTCCTTTGTTACAGCAACAACAGATTCTCCTTTAGGAAAAAAAACTCTCGTGCCTGAGAGCTTTCTCCATAAGCTTCTCAAATGGATCGTCCAGATGATCCACTAACTGCCTTCCAAGATAAGTGTCCAAGCCTGTCACAAACTTCTCATTCTTCTGATATGGAGATTCAAATACGACCGAGCATACTTGGACAAGGCTTCAAACTCAGAAACATACTCAAGAACTGGTCTCCCACCTTGCTTGAGCTCCACAAACTTCTTGAACAAAACAGATTTCTGAGCTGTAGAAATGAACTTAGCCTCAAATCCGTCTTGGAATTGCACCCAAGTAATTTCTTCCTCTGGAGTATCAATGGTGATAGAATTCCACCAATCAGAAGCTCTTCCTTGAAGCTGTCTTGATGCAAGCTTCCTTTTGGTTGCATCCTCAATTCCCAAATCACCAAAGATCCTTCTACAAGCATCTATCCACCTCTGAACTTCTATGGTTGATTATGTTCCTAAGAAAACCTTTCCTCCAAGAACAGTATAGTCTTTGCACAACTTAGCAAAATCCACTGGTTTTGGAGCTTGAACCTGAACTCCAACATCTACCGTTGGCCCTGGAGCTGGCATCCTTCTCATGATCGAAGTCATCATAGCCCCGAACATAGAAGCATAATCAGCAACTCCCTCAGAAGCACGGCCTTCCCTAGCAGCTGGTCTCTCTCTTCGACTCATTTCGAATATCTATAAGAAAATGATTAATACACCTTAAGAGACATCTGCATAAGAAGTTCAAATCCTTCTAAGCTACTATATTATATATAGTAATCATCCATCAAAATTACAATTACGTCTCTCATACGTAGTTACGTCAGCGAGAATTGGCTAAAATCGATTAACCAAATCTTTGATACCAAATGTGACGACCGTCCATGACTCCTGCACTAAACAAGGAAATAGTGCGCTGAAAGGTGTGCCAGGCCGCCATAGACGATCATCAGGGTTAAGGTAAAACAATAGACTCTATCGTATTACTTACAGCGCAGGGATAAAATACAATAAAGAAGTGTATATATATATAGTGAAGCTTCACCAAATAGAATCTCATCAATATGCTTCAAAACAGTTTGATACAAACATCAGAACGGTCAATACATCAAGCCTCACTACATAACACTCAGAGAATCATACAAGCAGCGGAACATCCAGTACATATAGTAAGAAAACAATATGTAAAAGCCTCCAGCTCGTCTTCGTCATCAACAGCGTTGGTCACTAAGAACAGCACCTGTCACCTGCTACCTAGTCTGCCCATCCCAAAAAGGATGAACAGCCCGAGGTAATAAGAATTGAACATAAAACCTTGAGTCAGACAAAAGTCCTAGTGAGCAGTAAATCAACTATCAAACATACCAAAAGAGCATAAAGGGTAAAAAGGAATGGGAACCCAACCATCCCACTCCACCTCTTTTTACAGTGATAGCCCCCAGACACACTAAGCAGAAACAAACATAGCAAAGCAGACAATTAAAGTAAAGCAACTATCACTCGAGTCAAGGTCGATGTTTTTCCAAGTACAAACCCCCAAGGCCTAAACCAAGATCAGATAAGCACCCACAAAACATCGCTCTTGAGACCGAGTGACGATACAACCAAACATCCAAACATTCATGACTCTGGCTATCACTGTTATCATTGCCTCGATACCACCGTTAATTGAATAACCGACACATTCTTTCAGCCGTAAGTCAAGGACCTATGGTAACCCCGGTTGAAGACATAACTCCGCATGTCGTCGCAGCCCGTGCCTAGGACTATCGAATCTACCCAGAGTACTCGACCACCTATCTATAGTCTTTGGGGCGTTCCTATGTACTCTTGCTTTGAGTTTTCTAGAACCTTCAATAACGATGAAATCCAAGCCTTCTAGTCATCCTCCTCGACGACTATTCTCAAACTAGCCCAAGCTGCCTCTCGAGCCCACCATTATCAACGAACTCGAACCATATCACCGAGTTATCAACATGCTTGGGATGATCCCGTCTGGATTAAACCAAGGTTATCTCACATCATGCTTTGCTTCTTCGCATCATAGCAAAGTCCATCTCAACATCATCATCAAATCTATCCATATAAGCTTTATCATCCGCTTCATATGCCACAAGCAGCTTTCCTTATTCAAGAACCTTTCCACCTAGCTTTTGAATCATCTTCGACCAACTTGTCCAAATCAAGTCATAAATCAACTAATTCATAACAATCAATCAAATCAATCATTAATCCAAGTAATCAAGCATTCAAACAAGATCTAATAAGCAATTATAATAAGAATGGCAATTTGGTAAATAAAAAGTCCAAATCTAACAAGCATGTATAATGAGCAATATCTCTACAACTTGATAAATGAACTTACATAAGTTAACATGTAGTAAAATGGACATCCAAACTTCATAAACAATGGATCTATATGCAGACTTAAGAAAAATGCAAGAAATCACTATCTTTAACACACAAATAAACCACCGATCCAATATACTCCTTTGGGTCCGTGTGAGAGATAACTACCACTCACCGAATCACCTAAACACCTCAAAAGCTACCAACTTCAGATCTGGACAGCAAAGGATCTAGCTCGATCCGACAAAATTCCGCTTCAAACGGTGAAATCTCTCTTCCATGGATGGAGATCTTCAATCTAAGCTCTTGGATCTTCGATCTTGGGGATGTAAGCACTAGATTAGAGTGGAGAAAAGAAGTGAAGAAGTGTTGTAGTCGAGCTCTCAAAATGGTAGCACTTCGTCGCTTCAAAATCCGGATCCCAAAAATGAAGATAGGCACTTCTATTTATAGGCTGGAAATCCCTTAAGTCGGCCGTCCCCTTAAGTCGTCCACGACCTAGCCCTTGCCGACCTAACGACCTACGACTCGTCTCACACTGCCGACCTAACGACTCAACTACATAGCCGACCTAACTACCTAACCATATAGCCGACCTAACTACTTAACTGGTTGCCGACTTAACGAGTCCACTATCTACGACCTAAGCCTGAACACACGGCCTAACACACCCAGCCGACCTAACCAACCATAGGACCTAACACAAGTGCTGACCCAACGACTTAAGGCTTACACGACCTATCTCAACACATCATTAACTACTAGGTCGCTAACTCGTTAACCCGCTCACACCCTTAAGCCGCTAGCTTTTAGGTCGGCCCATCTTCTATAGGTCGTTGACTCATATAAGTCGGTCAACCTCTAAATCGCTAACCTACTAACTTCCTTAAGCCGGTCACTCTCTTAGGTCGGTCCAATTCTATAGGTCGCTCTACCGACCTTAACACTACACGACTTAACTACCTCACTAAGTCGCTCACACGAGCAATTTCCATACGACTTAAGCTCTGGACGACATAACCAGTACTAACGACATAGTGGCAACTATTACACGATCTGTCGACATGTAAAATACGGGTCGTTACAATACTAAATCAGCTTACTTGCTTACTACTATTATACACTGTTTTGTTTTAGCAAATAAGAAGTTAAATGCTCAATTTTACTGTTTGATTGAATGTAGTAGAGCAAAAGCCTTGCATAGTCGTACGCAATGAAATACCATTATAAAAAAAGGTCTACGTTGCTTTAGGCTGAATAAAAAAAAATAGAATTCAGTGATATGTAGCATATAACAGAATGATATATATATTAAAAGTCTAATGGTAGTTAGAATTTAGAAGTACTTTTGTGAGTTTCAATTTTAGCTCTCTAAAAATATGATTACATTGCTGTTATTCGGTCGTTTTATTTGAGATCATCTAAAACATCTTTGTTTGTAATAATAAAAATATTGGTTCTATGTTTGTACGATGAAGATGGATCATTAGTTCAACGTTATAATAAGAATTATGAAATTTTTTAAAAAAAAAGGCAATACAAAAGTTAGAATTTTACCGTAACTCCTAATTGCAGAGACGTAGTAGAATTCGTAATTTGATATTTAAAATAGTTTATTATTCCTCTTAGATTTACTTTTTAAAGTAGTCAATAGTTAATAGATTTACTACGGAATAAGTCAGATCATTCATCCTTTTGACAACAATTTACATCCAACGTCTGAAATACATCTTTTGACAAATCTATGCCCTCCCATGGATAACAAATTCTCTTTTGAGTCTTTGATTATTTGGCCATCATTAATGAGCCCCATTCTTCTGCTCTGCAGATTGAACTGATGAACACCTAACAGTCAGAAATGAGTAAAATTCGGTATGAAATTCGGTATTTCAAATTTTCTCTCACATGCTTAATAATATTATTAAGCAACGCTTATCCAGAACAAATCATCTTCACTCTCCCCACGAACCCTGCAGTTGAAATATTAATATCTTTGAGTTTTTCCCATTCATGTCATTTATACGACTGATAATATATGATTGTGAAGATTAAGAGCTCGTATGTCTTCCCTCCTTTCTTATTCTTTCATATAGTTACAATGAAATACAATGATATTCGAAGCTGATTTGATGTTACTGGTACTCATTACCTATGCATATGATGTTAGGAGTAAAAATGCAATCCGATGAATCGCCTAAAAAGTGTTTGACTAAACCTTCAGTTGGAGTATATAACGATGGATGCGATAATGTTAACTTTGAAACCATCATGCATGTTGATTCCGAGCTATTAAATCTTAATACAAGGACACGGTTTTATTCTTATCATTTTACAAAATAATAAAGCAAATATGCTACAACTTCATTAAAAATTATTTTTTTTCCTTAATTTTTCTTCTTCTTTCTATTACAGGTATGTAGTTAAAGGCCTTCTAGGCAAAGGGGTATATGGTCAAGTTGCAAAGTGTTTGGTGTCAGAAAAGGTAGAATTTGTTGCTCTAAAAATTATAAAGAATCAGGAAACGCAGCAGGCACATGTTGAAGTGGGAATTCTAAACCATGTAAATGAGATAACTTGTACTTGTTTGTTTACTTTTCCCATTTTATATTACTATAATTTAGTGGGTTTATTGTATGTAGCTGAATACAGAATGAAGTTGGGACGAGAAGCGTCACATTGTTAGAATGAACGAATGGTTTGGCTTCAAGGGACATGTCTGCATATCATTTGAACTACTTGGCCCCAATCTGTAAGAAATTTACCATACTTTACTTCGTATAAATTTGTTGCTCCCCCTTTATTTTCTGTTTAAAGTTTTTGGCTTTTTATGAGGTATTAGAAAGTGCGTTTTTAATGGTTTTTTTCCTTCTTCTAAAGACTAGATTTAGAATCAATTACAGTGGATATTTACAATAAAGTTAGAGTTAATGAACCTGTATGAGTTACTTTAATATCTAGTGCATAATTAGTGTCAAACAAAAATTAATTAAACGTTCATAATATATTTATACATTGAAAAATACTTATTCTGTACAAGCTTACTGGTTACTCGTAGATACTTTTAAACATCAATTAATTATTAACAATCTCAAAACATAAATTGCTCATTGAAAGGGAGGGAATAATTAGGTAGTATTTCACCTGTAGTTTGGTCTTACTTTTTCCGTTTTGCAATCTAGGTATGAAAGAATGAAATATCACAAAAGATTGTCTCTAGATGATATCCGAACGATCTCAAAACAAGTAGTACATATTTTGTCTAATTTTGTATACGTTTTCGTTGTTGTGCCACACATATACGTTGCCTGATTTTATTGTCATTTTATATTGATGCATTTATAGATCTTACAAGGGTTGGTTGCCATAAAAAGAGCAGGTATTATCCATTGCGATCTGAAGCCAGAAAACATTCTTTTGTCTAGAAGGTATGCCCATCAAACATTCCAATGAAATATACATTTGAGCATGGATAATATAGAAGCTCCAAAAGCTAAAAACAAAAATTCATTGATGGAGTATGAAACTGTGATCAAGTTTTAGAGTTTTAGAATGTTATCATCTTTTAGCTAAAATTTTATCAATATATATGTGTGAGACAAAAGGAAGATTGAATTAAAACATAAAGAGAAACGATTCAATTATATATGCTGAATGGTTTGAATACTAACAACAACTAATGTTGCCCTATATGAAATAAGCAGTACCCACAACAACTTCCTTTATAATAACAGTAAACAATTAAAGAAGAAGAAGATTGATGTGCATTTAAAAAATGTGATCCATGCAAACCCAGTTACAAACTGCAAGTTGAGTGTTATGTGATAAATTCCATCGGAAAAACTTTTGTAATTCTTATGTTCATTAATTGTTGGTATTATGTATAGTACACAAGTTTTCAACTTATCATTAGTAATCATGTGGTTTTCTCCTTTACAGGGAAGATTCAGGTAGCTTGGAAATTAAAATTATCGACTTTGGATTAGCGTGCTTAGAGGATAAAATAGTACATTCCTACGTGCAAAGTAGATTCTACAGATCACCAGAAGTAGCTGTTGGTTTGAACTACATGTCCGCTATTGACACATGGTCATTTGGCTGTATTGTTGCTGAACTGTTCTTGGGCATTCCATTATTTCCTGCTTCTTCAAATGTTGATCTTGTCAAGAAGATACATGATATACTTTGGTATGTTAAACTACAATATTCTTAGTCTTGCTATGGTTTACATTTTGTCGCATTTATTTTTCAAAGTATATAATTTCTTTCAACATTACAGCAATCAATCTCCAGATGATCTTGCACGTTCATGATGAAGCGTTTACCTCAAAATCATGGCCGACTCATCACCGTGCCGACTCAACCCCCACGACCCACGATTCATCTTCCACCCCGACTCACAGTTTACTTCCCGCCTCCTTTCAAAACCCTAAGTCTAATTCCACCAATTTGGGTCGCGGACGACTCATCTACTTCGGTAACGACGAGTCACGAACGACTCATCCCAGTGAGTCGCGAACGACTCATCCCATAAGTCGCGATCATCTTAAACTCCCCATCTCCTCCATCGGCTGCGCGCGAGTTATGCTTCCAGTAAATCGCGAACGAGAAATGTTGAGTCGCGTGAAACCCTTATTTCGTTAAGACGCGAACGAAGCCCATTGATTCGTTGCCGAGCTAACCTGAGTCGGAGCCGAGATAGCGAGAAGGCACTGCAATTTTTAAAGTCGCGAGTTATTTTTTTTTGGGTCGTGGAAACACTGTAATAAGTCGTTGTACTTTGGTAGCTGGTTGCTTATATCGATTGTGTAAAGTGTTGTAATTTTCTTAAGTCGTGTTGTAACCCTACAAATTGGGACGTGATGTCATTGTAAAAGGTTGTTGACTTTTGAATAAAATTTCCATTTGATTGCTTTGTGCTTTCTCTCAATTGGTAGTCGAGTGTGATCTCCTATCTCCACTTACGTCATTCGAGTGTGCTCGAATCCACGTTAGTTGAAGACGATTCACGGAATCTTGTGCGCAAGATCAACGTCGAAGAATCGTAGATCCTTCATCACGGTATCATGCGCGATCAACGTGTTAAGGATAGCTAGAATCCGGTATCTCTTGAGATCAACGGATTTGGCATTTCAGTATCATTCAATCCACCGATTGCTAATTCCATCGACATATCAAGTTTTGTTAATCCGCTGCGTCAGTTTGGTATCAGAGCTTGTTTTAGCCAATCATAGCTAAATCGGGTCTTGGAGCCAAGTATTTGAAGTTTGAAGTTGTTCATCGTGATCTTCATTGGTTGCAACAAGTTTGGGGTTTGTGATCCATAGTCTCTTGGATCAAAAGATGAAAGGTGTTTGAATTTGAAGTGTGTTGGAGCCGTGCTAGTTTAAGGCCGAGCCGAGTTAAGGAGCTAAGTCGTGAAGTTTAAGTTGAAGCCGAGCGACTTAATCTTTGGGTCGTTCACCTTATTCGAGCTAGAGACCGTGAATTAATTTTTGTGTGGAAACTTTGAAGTTTAGAATAGTGGGCTAGTTGAGCCATGACTTGTTTGAATTTTGAGTTGAAGTTGAAGTTATTTGAAGATTTTGAAGATTGTTGAATTACTTGTTTGAAGTTCAATCATGCCTCCGAGACGAGCACAACGTCATCGCAATATTAATGCTTTGTATGGAAGAGAAGAGGCCGATGAAATGGAGCAACGAATCAACGAGAGCTTCACTGAGAAGTTGAATGAACGAAGTCGGTCAATGACTATGCAGATGAATTTTACCAACTCATTGCCAGAAACGATATAATGGAAACGGAAGAGCAGCTGACAGCAAGATTTGTTGGAGGGTTACGAATGCAGATCCAGGATATGGTTAATATGTTTGATCCAAGATCTGTAGCGGAGGCACATCAGAAACCGTTGGCTTGGGAGAAGCAGGGAAGGCGTGGAGGTGGTGTGTTTACTAATTCTAACAATCAAGTGAAGGGAGTCAGTGGAAGTTCTAATGTTCCTAAAGCTGTTGCAAAACCAGTTGTGAAGGAGAGTGAGAAGGCGAAGGTTAATAGTAGTTTCAAATGTTACAATTGCCAAGAGATGGGTCATAAAAGCAACGAGTGTCCAAAGCCGAAGAAGAGAACTATGATAGCTGAGGTTGAAGAAGAGGAAGAAGAGGCAGAGTGTTCTAATTCCTTACCGGTTGAGGAGGAAGACTTGTTGTCGGGAGACGAAGGATATTCACTGATGATGAGGAGAAGTTGTTTGACACCGAAGCAAGAGGAGGAAGACAGTTGGTTGAGGAATAACATATTTCAGTCTACTTGTACTATCCTTGGAAGAGTTTGTAAATTTGTTATTGATGCTGGGAGTTGCGATAATATTATCTCTACAGAGGCTGTGAAGAAGTTGGAATTGAAAACCGAGAAGCATCCTAAACCGTACAAGTTAGCTTGGTTGAGGAAAGGAGGTGAGGTGAAAGTTGGACGAAGAGCTTGTGTGAAATTTTCAATTGGGAAGAAATACAAAGATGAAATTTGGTGTGATGAAGTGGACATGGATGTATGTCATCTGTTGTTGGGAAGACCATGGCAGTTTGATAGAGCAGTACAACATGATGGTCATGCTAATAGCTACAGTTTCATGTTCGAAGGTACTAAAATCACTTTAGTTCCCAAGAAACAACAACAGAAAGAAAGCAAGCTTGAGGAGATTGAAGAGCTAAAAACTTTGCTATCGTTGAAAGAGTTTGTTAAGGAAGTTAAAGAGGAGCCTGAAGTATTCCTGTTGATTGGGCGAGATTGTAGTGAAGAGGTTGAAATCCCAGAAGAAGCAAAACTAGTATTGAAAGAATTTGAGGATGTATTTCCAGAAGAGTTGCCCAAGGAGTTACCGCCACTGAGAGTCATTCAACATCAAATCGATCTTGTTCCGGGAGCAGTATTACCGCATAGACCGCATTATCGAATGAGTCCGAAGGAACATGAGGAGTTGAGAAGGCAGGTGGAAGAGTTGCTTGAGCAGGGACGTGTACAGGAAAGCTTGAGTCCGCGTGCTGTGCCAGCTTTGTTGGTACCAAAGAAGGATGGGACGTGGAGGATGTGCACTGACAGTCGAGCCTTGAATAAGATTACTGTGAGATACAGATTTCCAATGCCGAGGTTGGATGACTTGCTAGATCAGTTGAGTGGGGCTACTATCTTTTCGAAGATTGATTTGAAAAGCGGTTATCATCAAATTCGGATTAGACCTGGAGACGAATGGAAGACAGCTTTCAAGACAAGAGAGGGGTTATACGAATGGTTGGTTATGCCATTTGGTTTATCAAATGCACCTAGTACATTCATGCAGGTGATGAATCAAATCTTTAGACCATTCATTGGGAAGTTTGTGGTGGTTTATTTCGATGATATTCTGATATATAGCCGGAATATGGAGGAGCATGTTCAACATTTGAGGGAAGTGCTGATTATTCTTCGTGAGGAACAATTTTATGCTGCTACGAAGAAATGCGTGTTCATGACGCATAGTGTTTTATTTCTGGGATATGTTGTGTCAGGAGAAGGTATACAGGTGGACCAGAATAAAGTTGAAGCAGTCAGGAATTGGCCACAGCCAAAGACAATTACGGAAGTGAGAAATTTTCATGGGCTAGCGTCATTCTACCGAAGATTCATTCCACACTTCAGTAGCGTGATGGCTCCAGTTACTGATTGCATGAAAGGGAAACAGTTTGTATGGTCAGAGGAAGCGGGGGTTGCTTTTGAGAAGATCAAGGAACTATTGACGACAGCACCGATTCTTGTTTTACCAGATTTTCAGTTGCTGTTTGAATTACATACTGATGCTTCAAAGGTTGGTATTGGAGGAGTTTTAAGTCAGAGTGGGAAACCCGTTGCTTATTTTAGTGAGAAGTTATCAGGAGCAAAGATGAGGTATAGCACGTACGATGTGGAGTTTTACGCAATTGTTCAGGCTGTTAAGCATTGGAGACACTATCTGTTTCAGAAAGAATTTGTTCTGTACACTGATCATGAGGCGTTGAAGCATATGCAGGGGCAGGACAAGATTTCAGCAAGACATGCATCGTGGATTGCCTATTTACAGCAATTTACTTTTGTTGTCAAACACAAGTCTGGGGTGACGAATCGGGTAGCTGATGCTTTGAGTAGGAGGAGTCATTTATTAACGACAATGAAAGTTGAAGTGACAGGGTTTGAATTATTGCCAGAGCTGATTGAAGAAGATCCTTACTTTGTGAAATTTGTTGAGAAAGTCAAGGAAGGAAGTACTGATGAATTTGTGTTGGTTGATGGTTTTCCGTTTAAAGGAAATCGGTTATGTATTCCAGAGAGCAGTTTGAGATTGAAGATTATCAAGGAGTTACACGAGGAAGGACATGTGGGCCGTGACCGTACTTTGCATTTGATTTCTCAATCATACTTTTGGCCGTCAATGAGGAAGGAGGTTGAACGGTTTGTGGAGAGATGTCATATATGCCAGGTTTCTAAGGGAACAGCGACCAATGCGGGGTTATATATGCCATTACCTGTGCCTACTAAACCATGGGTTGATATTAGTATGGATTTTGTGTTGGGTTTGCCGAGAACTCAGAGGGGGAATGATTCTATATTTGTTGTGGTGGACAGGTTTTCGAAGATGGCACATTTTATAGCCTGTAAGAAGACAGCGGATGCAGTTCGAGTGGCACAGTTATTCTTTAAGGAAATCTATCGTTTACATGGGTTGCCGGAATCTATTGTTTCAGACAGGGATACCAGATTTTTAAGTCATTTTTGGCTGAGTTTGTGGAAGATGGTGGGAACGAAGCTGAAATTTAGTAGCACGTACCATCCGTAGACGGACGGACAGACCGAAGTTGTTAACAGATCGTTGGGAAATCTGTTGCGATGTCTTGTAAAGGACAATCTGAAGAGTTGGGACATAAAGTTA
The DNA here is from genome assembly GCA_030765085.1 of Allium cepa. Classification (NCBI taxonomy): domain Eukaryota; kingdom Viridiplantae; phylum Streptophyta; class Magnoliopsida; order Asparagales; family Amaryllidaceae; genus Allium; species Allium cepa. The sequence continues at coordinate 181,279,194 of CM060946.1, forward strand.
TGCCAGGCAGAGTTTGCTCAAAATCATGCGGTGAATCGTAGTACGGGATTCAGTCCATTTCAGATTGTATATTCAAATTTACCGAGGGGACCGTTGGATTTAACAATAGTACCACAACCAAAGGGGACAGTTAAGCGGGTTGCTGATTTTGTTGATGGGTTGACGGAATAACATAGAATCGTTCAGGAACGATTGGGAAAGACAAATGAGAAATATAAACAAATGGCGAATAAGAAACGAAGAAGTGTGGTCTTCAAAGAAGGTGATTTTGTTTACGCGGTTTTGACAAAAGATCGTTTTCCAGTTGGAACTTACAACAAGTTGAAAGCACGAAAAATTGGTCTAGTAGAAATCTTGAAGAGGATCAATGATAATGTGTATCGATTAAGATTACCAGAAAATATTCATACTTCTGATGTTTTCAATATCAAACACTTAGTCCCGTATTATGGGGAGGTACTTGATGAAGAAGGCGAAGATGTGAATTCGAGGACGAATTCTTTCCAACAAGGGGAGGATGATGAAGCGTTTACCTCAAAATCAAGGCCGACTCATCACCGTGCCGACTCAACCCCCACGACCCACGATTCATCTTCCACCCCGACTCACAGTTTACTTCCCGCCTCCTTCCAAAACCCTAAGTCTAATTCCACCAATTTGGGTCGCGGACGACTCATCTACTTCGGTAACGACGAGTCACGAACGACTCATCCCAGTGAGTCGCGAACAACTCATCCCATAAGTCGCGATCATCTTAAACTCCCCATCTCCTCCATCGGCTGCGCGCGAATTATGCTTCCAGTAAATCGCGAACGAGAGATGTTGAGTCGCGTGAAACCCTTATTTCATTAAGACGCGAACGAAGCCCATTGAGTCGTTGCCGAGCTAACCTGAGTCGGAGCCGAGATAGCGAGAAGGCACTGCAATTTTTAAAGTCGCGAGTTATTTTTTTTTGGGTCGTGGAAATAAGTCGTTGTACTTTGGTAACTGGTTGCTTATATCGATTGTGTAAAGTGTTGTAATTTTCTTAAGTCGCGTTGTAACCCTATAAATAGGGACGTGATGTCATTGTAAAAGGTTGTTGACTTTTGAATAAAATTTCCATTTGATTGCTTTGTGCTTTCTCTCAATTGGTAGTCGAGTGTGATCTTCTATCTCCACTTACGTCATTCGAGTGCGCTCGAATCCACGTTAGTTGAAGCTGATTCACGGAATCTTGTGCGCAAGATCAACGTCGAAGAATCGTAGATCCTTCATCACGGTATCGTGCGCGATCAACGTGTTAAGGATAGCTAGAATCCGGTATCTCTTGAGATCAACGGATTTGGCATTTCAGTATCATTCAATCCACCGATTGCTAATTCCATCGACATATCAAGTTTTGTTAATCCGCTGCGTCAGTTCAGCATGTGATCTTACTAAGAAGATGGTTGATGTACTTGGGTATGTTAAACACCAACATATTTCTTTCTATGACTTAAATTATATTGCATACATTTTATGTTAATTTTGAATACAAAATTTCTTTCCACATTTACTGTGACGACCGCCCATGACTCCCGCACCAAAACAAGGAAATAATGCGCTGAAAGGCGTGCCAGGCAGCCATGGACGATAGTCAGGGTAAAACAAAACAAAAGAATCTCTATCGTACAACTCACAGCGCATGGATAAAATACAATAGAGAAATATAATATAGTGAAGCTCCATAGAACAGAACATCATCATATAAGCATCACAGTAGTTTTATACAATCATCTACTCAAATCCATACATGAAAGCCTCACTACAAATCACTCAACCAAATACAGCAGCGGATACCCAGTACATATAGTAAGAAAACTAATATGCAAAGCCTCCTGCTCGTCTTCGTCATCTTCATCGTAGAACTCCTAGCACAGCACCTGTCACCTGCTACCTAGTCTGCCCATCCCAACATGGATGAACAGCCCAAGGTAATAAGAGGAGACATAAAACCTTGAGTCAGACAAAGTCTTAGTGAGCAGTAAATTAACTATCAAACATACCAAAAGAGCATAAAGGATAAAAGGAATAGGAACCAAACCATCCCACTCCACCTCTTCCTACAGTGATAGCCCCAGACATACACTAAGGAGAAGCAAGCATAACAACATAGACAATTAAGGTAAAGCGAATACCACTCGAGTCAAGGACGATGTTTTCCAAATACAAACCCCCAAGGCCTAAACCAAGATCAGATAAGCACCCAGAAAACACCGCTCTTGAAGCCGAATGATAATACAACCAAACATCCATGACTCTGGCTATCACTGTTATCCTTGCCTCGATTTCACCGTTAGCTGAATGACCATCTGTCAAGGGTTAATGGTAACCCCGGTTCTAACCATAACTCCGCACACTGCCTTGTGCCTAGGACTTATCTACTTTGCCCAGAGTACTCAACTACCTACCTGTAGTCTTTTGGGTGTCCCGACTACCTACCTGTAGTCGTTATGGGCGCCCCATGTACTCTTGCTTTTGAGCATGCTAGAACCTTCAACAACGACGAGATCCAAGCCTCCTAGCCATCCTTCTTGACGACTATCCTCATACAAGCTCAAGCTACCTCTTGAACAATCCATTATCAACCAACTTGAACTACTCTTCAAGTTATCAACATGCTTGGAATGATCCCTGCTTGGATTAAGCCAAGACTCACATCATACTTCGCTTCATCGCATCAAAGCAAAGTCTCAACTCAACAACATGGTTTGCCTCATCAAATCATGGCAAAGTCCCATCTCAACATCATCCAATCTATACATATGAGCTTCAACATCCGCTACATATGCCTTAAGCAGCTTTCACCATTCAAGAGCCTTCTTCCATAGCTTTTGAATCCTCTTTCATCATCTTGTTCCAAATCAACTACTAGCTAACTTGGAAACAATCAAATCAATCATACATTCAAATAATCAATCATTCAAACAAGATCTATTAAGCAATTTAAGCAATATCAACTATAATGGCAATTTCGTAAATAAACGAGCAAAAGTCCAACATATGTGAAATCATGGTTTTTAGCATAGATTTATCAATTATAAAACATGGGATTTGTCTCTAATGCTTATTAAACAAACTTGCATAAGTAAACATCTTCAAAAACCATGGATCTAGACTTCGATCTAAGAAAAATGCATGAAATCTCTAACTTTAACACTCAAACAAGCCACCAATCCAATATACTCCCTTGGATCCGCGTGAGAGATAACTACCACTCACCAAATCACCCAAACACTACAAAAACTACACACTTCAGATCTGGACAGCGAAGATCAAGGTTTGATCCGGCAATATCTCGCTCCAATCGATGAATTCTAGCTCGAACGGATGAAGATCTTCAACTTTGGCACTTGGATCTTCGATCTCGATCTTCGATCTTGGATGGATGTTAGAATTAGATTGGAATGGAGAAAAGAAGATGAAGAAATGTTGTAGTCGAGTCTTCAAAATGGCAGCACTTCGTCGCTTCGAAATCTGGTGCCAAAAAGTGAGCCGAACCCCTCTATTTATAGGCTGGAACCTCCCTGAGTCGTCGCCCCATGAGTCGGTCCCGACTCATCATGAGTCGTCCACGACTCATCTCCTGCCGACTCAAGACCTAGCACAGCCGACCCTGCGACTTAACTATACAACATATACTGCCGACTTAACACTAACCCAGATGCCGACTTAAATTCTACCGACTCAAAGACCTAACGACTCAACACAGCAAGAAGGTCACACGACTTAAGACACATACGACTTATCCCGGCCGACCTAAGCCTAATCCTTATCCCACGAGACACGACTCAACAACCCTGCCGACCTACGACTTAATACCAGAGCCGACCTAACTAATCAACGACTCAACACCAAGCTGACTAACGACTTACGACTCATCGTTAAGTCGTGCCTACCGACTCAGTTGCAAACGACCTAACAACACAGCCTTATGGCCGACCTAAGTCCTAGCCGACTCAACTGCACAGCCTTCCGACTCAAGCCAACGACTCAATACACCAAGGCACAAGGTCATACGACTCAAACCCAAACCGACTCAACACCTACCGACTCACGACTCAAGACCAGTGCCGACTCAACATAAGTCGGTCACGACCTAAAAGCCTCCGACCTAAGACACTGCCGCGTTTTCCCCAAGTCCTAAGTCGTACGACGACTCAACAATACACACTCACGACTCAACTATGATGCCGACTCACGACTCATCAGGCCCTACGACTCAAAACCCTGCCGACTCATTATCCACGACCTAAGCCTAAACCCCTTAAGTCGCTACACCCTTAACCCGTTAACTCCTTAACTCGGCAAACCCTATGAGTCGTAACTCGTTGACTCGGCCACACTTCTTATCTCGGCCCTCTATGAGTCGGTCATCCTATGAGTCGCCTAACTTCTTGAGTCGGTCCATCCTTATCTCGGCCAACACTTTAAACCGCTACCCCTCCTTGAGTCGGTCCCCTATGAGTCGGTCACGACTCATCACTTGTACCCGGGTTAACTTCTAAACGACTCAAGCTAGAAGCAACACAAACAACACTAACAACCTGTAAATTCTACGATTTATCGACACGTAAAAATACGGGTCGTTACATTCTCTCCCCCTTAGGAATTTCGCCCCCGAAATTCCAAGCAAACAACAGCAATCACAATTATTCCGCATGCCTACCATCCATAGCAATCAACAAACCATGCAACCAATTCTAACCTAGCATGCAGAATTCTAAGACTTAGAACAAGCTACAAATTCATGAGATGTCACGACACTTTAGGGCAATACCTCGAAGAGTCCGGGATGAGCTGCCTTCATCCTCTCTTCCTCCTCCCACGTACAGTCGTTAACATCATCACTCCATTGTACCTTGAGCAACGTAATCGTCTTCCTCCTAAGCTGTTTCGTATCGGTTTCAACAATACGAAGCGGCTTACGAGGTCTCGAAACAACTGGATCAACCTCCAAGTCTTCACAGCTATCAGCAGAAACCACCGTAGTTGGGTCGTGCACATACTTCCGTAGATAAGATACATGAAAAACATTGTGCACACCCGCCATCTTTTCCGGTAACTCCAATCTATAAGCGAGCTTTCCAATTCGCTCGATAATCGGAAATGGTCCAACAAATCTCGGAGTCAATTTCCCTTTCTTCCCGAATCTAACAACATTCTTCAATGGGGAAATCTTCACAAAAACCATATCACCTACGTCGAATTCCAAATCCTTACGACGATTATCGGCATAACTTTTCTGACGATCTTGGGCTGCCTTCATTCGTTGCCGAATGATCTCTATACAATCTGAAGTCTGTCGAATCATCTCTGGCCCAAGTATCAGCTTTTCTCCAGTTTCCAACCAACATGTCGGAGAGTTACACGGTCTTCCATATAATGCCTCATATGGTGCCATACCGATACTCGACTGATAACTGTTATTATAAGCAAACTCCACCAAATGAAGGTGATCTTCCCATGATCCTCCGAAGTCCAAAACACATGCTCTAAGAAGATCTTCCAAAACTCGGTTGACTCTCTCAGTCTGACCATCTGTTTGAGGGTGATAAGCTGTACTCAAACACAACTCAGTTCCCAAAACTTCCTGGAAGCTCTTCCAAAATCTACTAGTGAACAATGGATCTCGATCGCTCACTATACTCTTCGGAACACCATGGAAACGAACTATCCACTTCACATATAATTCAGCCAACTTCGATGCAGTCCTAGTCGATCGAACAGGAATGAACCTTGCACTCTTGGTCAAACGATCTACTATGACCCAAATCCCTTCATTCCCTGCTCTTGTCCTAGGTAGACCATCGATAAAGTCCATCGACACTTGCTCCCACTTCCATGTAGGAACCTCTAATGGCTGAAGCAATCCACTGGGCTTCTTCTGCTCAGCTTTCACCAACTGGCAATTCATACACTTGGAAATAAAATTTCCAACATCCTTCTTCATACCTTCCCAGTAGTAGGTTCTCTTCATATCCCGATACATCTTATTTCCACCTGGATGAATTGTCAACTTCGAGTGATGACTCTCCCTCAGAACTTCATCTCTCAATCCATCTACATCGGGAACAACTAGTCGCCCTTGCTTTCGAAGCCAACCCTCTCGATCGACTTCAAATCCTTTTGGGAGAACAGATACTTCAACGACTTATGATCTGTAAACAACTCAAATCTAACTCCCAATAGATAGTGTCTCCACATCTTCAAAGCAAACACAATCGCCGCTAACTCCAAATCATGAGTCGGATAATTCCTTTCATGCGGCTTCAGTTGTCGACTTGCATACGCAACAACTTTATCCTTCTGCATTAGCACTGCTCCAAGTCCAGTACCACATGCATCGGTGTAAACCACCATCTCATCATTCCCACTTGGAATAGTCAAAACAGGAGCACTCGTCAGTCGCTCTTTCAGGATTATGAAAGCTTGTTCACACTTATCATTCCATCTGAACACTTGATTCTTCTTCGTCAATCCTGTCAACGGTGCAGCTATCTTGGAAAAGTCTTTGATAAACCGACGATAATATCCTGCTAATCCAAGAAAACTTCTCACATCAGATGCATTCTTAGGCCTAACCCAATCCTGGATCGCTGCCACCTTAGCGGGGTCAACCGCTATTCCATTTCCAGAGATAACATGGCCTAAGAACCTCACTTCACTCTTCCAGAAGTGACACTTCGAAAACTTAGCCTTCAGCTGATGTTTCCTCAAAATTTCCAAAACAATCCTCAAGTGCGTCTTGTGCTCTTCCTCAGTTCTGGAATAAATCAAAATATCATCCACGAACACAAGCACGAACTTATTCAACTGATCTCTGAATACCCTATTCATAAGATCCACAAAATATGCTGGCGCGTTAGTCAATCCAAACGGCATTACCAGCCACTCATAAAACCCGGATGGTGTTCTGAAAGCAGTCTTCGGCACACTATCCTTTGCCACTCTCAACTGGTGAAATCCCGTTGCCAAATCCATCTGAGAAAACACCTTAGCCTCGTGAAGCTGATCAAACAAGTCATCTATTCTCGGCAATGGATACTTGTTCTTCCTAGTCACCTTATTCAGCTCACGATAATCAACACACAACCTCAACGATCCATCCGCTTTGGTTGCGAACACAACTGGCGCACCCCATTCGGACACACTTCTCCGAATGAATCCTTTCTGCAAAAGGTCATCAACTTGCACCTTCAGCTCTTGCTGCTCCCTCGGTGCCATCCGCCTAAGAGGCATCACAACAGGTCTGGCTCCCTCAATTAGATCGATACGAAACTCGATCTCCCTATGCGGCGGTAACCCTTTGACTTCCTCAAAGACATCACCAAACTCATTCACAATAGGCACCAATGACAGTCCATCCCGTGGAACAACTAGCGAATACATGAAGCTCATGAAGACGCCTTCTTCATGCTTACATCGTATCACAACCTTTCGCCCTTCCACATTCCCGACTGTCACCTCAAGCCTCTCACAATCAATCCTAGCCGCATACTTCCTAAGCCAGTCCATACCCAAAATAATTCCGAACCCCGCAAAGTTCAGAACAAAGCAATCACAAACAAACGAGCAATCATGACTCGACACAACTAGACCACGACATAACATACACAAACATGACGAACCCCCTACCGGATTAGTCACAACCAATGGCCTATCAACAATATCCGGTTTCATACCTAACCGGCTTACCAAATCATCACAAACAAAAGAATGCGACGCTCCAGTATCAAACAACACTCTAACTGGAACACCACAAATAGAAAGAGTACCTTGAACAACCACACTCTTCCCCTTCTCTTCAGCAGTAGGAGCTTTCGAAGACGATGGAACAGCCCCCAAAGCATAGGCTTGCACAACCTGCCTATCTTTCCTCGGTTCTGGACAATCCTTCTTGATATGTCCCAGCTTATCACAGTTGTAACACTTTCCCGGCACTTTGGGATTCTTACAATCTTTGTAAAGATGGCCCTTCTGCTGGCAGTTATAGCAAGTCACTTCACTTTTCGGCTTCTTCTGGCCATCCCTACCCCTCTGTTGCTGTTGTTTCCTCTTCTTATTGCCACTCTGCTGTGGTTTAGATCCTTCCCTAGCTACAGCAATAACAGAACTTTCCCTAGGAAACAAACTCTCATGCCTAAGAGCTTTTTCCACAAGCTTCTCAAATGGATCGTCCAGATGATCCACTAACTGCCTCCCAAGATAAGCATCCAGACCAGTCACAAACTTTTCATTCTTCTGGTAGGGAGAATCAATATATGATCTGGCATACTTAGACAAAGCTTCAAACTCAGAAATGTACTCAAGAACAGGCCTTCCCCCTTGCTTGAGCTCCACAAACCTCTTAAACAAGACAGATTTCTGGGAAGTAGAGATGAACTTAGCTTCAAATCTAACTTGGAATTGCTCCCAAGTAATCTCTTCTTCTGGAGTATCGATGGTGATAGAATTCCACCAATCAGCAGCTCTTCCCTGAAGCTGTCTCGATGCAAGCTTCCTCTTAGTTGCATCCTCAATCCCTAAGTCACCAAAGATTCTTTTGCAAGCATCAATCCATCTCTGCACCTCAATAGTCAACTCCGTCCCCAAGAAAACTTTCCCTCCAAGAGCAGTATAATCCTTGCAAAGCTTGGCAAAATCCACCGGTCTCGGAGCTTGGACTTGAACTCCCACATCCACAGATGATCCTGAAGCTGGTATTCTCCTCATGATTGAAGTCATCATGGCCTCAAACATAGGAGCATAATCAACAGCTTCCCTAGCATCACGGCTACCCCTCGCAGCTTGTCTCTCACTTCGACTCATCCTTAATATCTGTAAATAAGAATGATTAGAACACCTTAAGAAACAACTGCATAAGGAGTTCAAACCCTTCTAAACTACTATATTATATATAGTAATCATCCATCAAATTACAATTACGTCTCTCTTACGTAGTTACATCAGCGAGCGTTGGCTAAAATCGATTAACCAAAGCTCTGATACCAAATGTGACGACCGCCCATGACTCCCGCACCAAAACAAGGAAATAATGCGCTGAAAGGCGTGCCAGGCAGCCATGGACGATAGTCAGGGTAAAACAAAACAAAAGAATCTCTATCGTACAACTCACAGCGCATGGATAAAATACAATAGAGAAATATAATATAGTGAAGCTCCATAGAACAGAACATCATCATATAAGCATCACAGTAGTTTTATACAATCATCTACTCAAATCCATACATGAAAGCCTCACTACAAATCACTCAACCAAATACAGCAGCGGATACCCAGTACATATAGTAAGAAAACTAATATGCAAAGCCTCCTGCTCGTCTTCGTCATCTTCATCGTAGAACTCCTAGCACAGCACCTGTCACCTGCTACCTAGTCTGCCCATCCCAACATGGATGAACAGCCCAAGGTAATAAGAGGAGACATAAAACCTTGAGTCAGACAAAGTCTTAGTGAGCAGTAAATTAACTATCAAACATACCAAAAGAGCATAAAGGATAAAAGGAATAGGAACCAAACCATCCCACTCCACCTCTTCCTACAGTGATAGCCCCAGACATACACTAAGGAGAAGCAAGCATAACAACATAGACAATTAAGGTAAAGCGAATACCACTCGAGTCAAGGACGATGTTTTCCAAATACAAACCCCCAAGGCCTAAACCAAGATCAGATAAGCACCCAGAAAACACCGCTCTTGAAGCCGAATGATAATACAACCAAACATCCATGACTCTGGCTATCACTGTTATCCTTGCCTCGATTTCACCGTTAGCTGAATGACCATCTGTCAAGGGTTAATGGTAACCCCGGTTCTAACCATAACTCCGCACACTGCCTTGTGCCTAGGACTTATCTACTTTGCCCAGAGTACTCAACTACCTACCTGTAGTCTTTTGGGTGTCCCGACTACCTACCTGTAGTCGTTATGGGCGCCCCATGTACTCTTGCTTTTGAGCATGCTAGAACCTTCAACAACGACGAGATCCAAGCCTCCTAGCCATCCTTCTTGACGACTATCCTCATACAAGCTCAAGCTACCTCTTGAACAATCCATTATCAACCAACTTGAACTACTCTTCAAGTTATCAACATGCTTGGAATGATCCCTGCTTGGATTAAGCCAAGACTCACATCATACTTCGCTTCATCGCATCAAAGCAAAGTCTCAACTCAACAACATGGTTTGCCTCATCAAATCATGGCAAAGTCCCATCTCAACATCATCCAATCTATACATATGAGCTTCAACATCCGCTACATATGCCTTAAGCAGCTTTCACCATTCAAGAGCCTTCTTCCATAGCTTTTGAATCCTCTTTCATCATCTTGTTCCAAATCAACTACTAGCTAACTTGGAAACAATCAAATCAATCATACATTCAAATAATCAATCATTCAAACAAGATCTATTAAGCAATTTAAGCAATATCAACTATAATGGCAATTTCGTAAATAAACGAGCAAAAGTCCAACATATGTGAAATCATGGTTTTTAGCATAGATTTATCAATTATAAAACATGGGATTTGTCTCTAATGCTTATTAAACAAACTTGCATAAGTAAACATCTTCAAAAACCATGGATCTAGACTTCGATCTAAGAAAAATGCATGAAATCTCTAACTTTAACACTCAAACAAGCCACCAATCCAATATACTCCCTTGGATCCGCGTGAGAGATAACTACCACTCACCAAATCACCCAAACACTACAAAAACTACACACTTCAGATCTGGACAGCGAAGATCAAGGTTTGATCCGGCAATATCTCGCTCCAATCGATGAATTCTAGCTCGAACGGATGAAGATCTTCAACTTTGGCACTTGGATCTTCGATCTCGATCTTCGATCTTGGATGGATGTTAGAATTAGATTGGAATGGAGAAAAGAAGATGAAGAAATGTTGTAGTCGAGTCTTCAAAATGGCAGCACTTCGTCGCTTCGAAATCTGGTGCCAAAAAGTGAGCCGAACCCCTCTATTTATAGGCTGGAACCTCCCTGAGTCGTCGCCCCATGAGTCGGTCCCGACTCATCATGAGTCGTCCACGACTCATCTCCTGCCGACTCACGACCTAGCACAGCCGACCCTGCGACTTAACTATACAACATATACTGCCGACTTAACACTAACCCAGATGCCGACTTAAATTCTACCGACTCAAAGACCTAACGACTCAACACAGCAAGAAGGTCACACGACTTAAGACACATACGACTTATCCCGGCCGACCTAAGCCTAATCCTTATCCCACGAGACACGACTCAACAACCCTGCCGACCTACGACTTAATACCAGAGCCGACCTAACTAATCAACGACTCAACACCAAGCTGACTAACGACTTACGACTCATCGTTAAGTCGTGCCTACCGACTCAGTTGCAAACGACCTAACAACACAGCCTTATGGCCGACCTAAGTCCTAGCCGACTCAACTGCACAGCCTTCCGACTCAAGCCAACGACTCAATACACCAAGGCACAAGGTCATACGACTCAAACCCAAACCGACTCAACACCTACCGACTCACGACTCAAGACCAGTGCCGACTCAACATAAGTCGGTCACGACCTAAAAGCCTCCGACCTAAGACACTGCCGCGTTTTCCCCAAGTCCTAAGTCGTACGACGACTCAACAATACACACTCACGACTCAACTATGATGCCGACTCACGACTCATCAGGCCCTACGACTCAAAACCCTGCCGACTCATTATCCACGACCTAAGCCTAAACCCCTTAAGTCGCTACACCCTTAACCCGTTAACTCCTTAACTCGGCAAACCCTATGAGTCGTAACTCGTTGACTCGGCCACACTTCTTATCTCGGCCCTCTATGAGTCGGTCATCCTATGAGTCGCCTAACTTCTTGAGTCGGTCCATCCTTATCTCGGCCAACACTTTAAACCGCTACCCCTCCTTGAGTCGGTCCCCTATGAGTCGGTCACGACTCATCACTTGTACCCGGGTTAACTTCTAAACGACTCAAGCTAGAAGCAACACAAACAACACTAACAACCTGTAAATTCTACGATTTATCGACACGTAAAAATACGGGTCGTTACATTTACAGTAATCACCCTCAAGATGGTTGCTTTCAAAGACCGGCTGTCTTCAAGAACAACCACAGCAAGGCCATTGCTGGAGAAGATAATTATAGATCGTCCTTATGGTGAAAATTTGACCAGTGAAAATTTTAGAAACGGTAAACACGCTCACACACACAAATACACACACTCTCTCTTTTTTTATTTAATATAGGACCCATTATATGCGTCATTTATTTATTTTGGTCTTAAACATCATTTTGTATAACTCGCTGCACGGAGTGCTTTTACAGATTTACTAAGATGTCTTCTTGAGATCAATCCTGAAAAACGCTGGTCGCCTTCACAGGTATTTTTGATCAGTCTTTCCATATGGAATTGTGAAATACATGGAACAGGATAAGAATTTTAATCTATTCTCCCATTGACAATTTATATTTCAGGCGTTAGATCATCGATTTATAACTGAAATCCCTTTTGGACTGTCTTACAAGTCATTCCAGGGAACTTCAAATTCTGTAAGTATGCTTTATTAGTAATTTTTTAGGGTCAAAACATCTCAAATCATTATTTATACAACTCTTACCATATTAAAATAAGTAAACCGTGTATTTACTATTTTACAATCTTTTATTTTAATCATGGCAGTTCTTTATCAATTTTTTACTGTACCAAAAAGAGTTAACATAGGGTCTAGACTATTTCTTCTAAACAAAAAAGAGTTGTTGTTCTAAGTAATTTATACAAGGAGAGTTTGGGTATTTGTTTGAACTTGGATCTTAATGTCTACTTTCATTTTAATTTCTAATGTATAATTCGTTGAAATTTATTTATTATTATAGGTTTTGTGACGCAGCGGATATAACGGATGACGACGAAATGAAGATTTCGTGTCAAACTAATCGATGAAACGATTAGATGAAACAAGATAAATCGATGGATTGAAAAATACCGAACGTCCAAATTCGTTGATCTCGAGAGATACCGAATTCTAGCTATCTCCAACACGTTGATCGCGTACGATACCGTGTTAAAAGATCTACGACTCTTCTATGTTGATCTCGCGCACGAGATTCCGTGAATTGGCTTCAAATCCGTTGATTCGAGCGCACTCGAATAACCGAAAATGGATAAAGGAGACAACGCACAACTTCCAATTTCAAAAGAGGCACAAAGCACTCAAAACAAAGTTTATTCAAAAATCGACCCCTGTACAAATGGCACCACCCCTATATTTATAGGCAGTTTTCAACTCATCAGACCGACTTAACAACTACAAACGACTCAACACAGGCAGCCACGACCTAACAGTGGGGACCTAACAGATGCGATTCAATTACAACTCATATGTGACCTAACAGTAGCGACTTACATCAACACACGAGTTATAATACAACACGAGTTACATGACATACGACTTAACAGGAAACGACATACGATATAACATATTTACATAACAACACATATTTACAACAACCACAACACCCTACGCGACTTAACGACTTAAGCCTCAACGACATAAGATATAACAGCATCAGTGACCCTTCAGGAACGACCTAAGAATGAGGTAGTAGGAGCGACTTATAGCTTCTGCGCCCTAGCCCTTCACGCGAGTCAACTTCGATAGGTCGTTGAGCTTCGGTCTGTTACGTTGTTGTTTGGTAGAGTTAGCTCGCTAGGTCGGTTATCTCTACTCGTTAGGTCACTTGGACGACCTACCAACATACTAGAACGCGGCCGACCTAAATCCAATGCAGATTGCGCCGCATCATTGTTTTCCCGACTCGTTGGGTCGCTTGAACGACCTACCAACATGTTTGGTCGTTTGAATGCCTTGGTGTTTAACGCGTTACCTCGCGAGCGACCTTCACTAGGTCGTGAGCGACCTAAGGCCCTTGAAAGTCTCTAATCCATTGAGTTGGTAGATTGCGCTGCATCATCCTCTCCTGATTGACAAGAATTCGACCTCGAATTTGCACCTTCCTCTTCCTCGACCGGCTCAATCCCATGAAACGGGATCAAATATTTGACATTGAAAATATCAGAAGTAAGGATATGATCTGGCATTCTCAACTGACAAGCATTATCATTGATCTTCTTCAAGATTTCCACTGGACCAATTTTTCGAGCTTTCAACTTGTTGTAAGTTCCCATTGGAAATCGATCTTTCGTCAACACTGCATAAACCAAATCACCTTCTTTGAAGTCCACACTCTTTCGCTTCTTATCCGCCATTTGTTTATACTTCTCATTTGATGCAAGCAATCGTTCATAAACAATTTTGTGACACTTCTACAGCTCATTCACAAAATCACAAACTCGTTTAACAACTCCTTTCTGAGATGGATCTATCGACAAATCCAACGGTCCCTTCGGAATTGCTTAATATACTACTTGAAATGGACTGAATCTAGTACTTCGATTAACAGCATGGTTATGTGCAAATTCCGCCTGACATAACTTCATATCCCAGCTCTTCAAATTATCTTTCACAAGACCTCTCAATAAGTTTTCCAATGATCTATTCACCACTTCCGTTTGCCCATCTGTTTGCGGATGATAGGCGCTACAAAAATTCAGCTTCGTTCCAACCATCTTCCACAGACTCAACCAAAAATGGCTTAGAAATCAAGTATCCCGATCAGAAACAATGGTCTTAGGTAGCCCATGTAGTCGATAAACTTCTTTGAAGAACAATTGAGCAATACGGACTGCATCGGCGGTCCTTTTACATGCTATGAAATGCGCCATTTTCGAAAATCTATCCACCACAACATATATAGAATCATTCCCTCGCTGAGTTCTTGGCAAACCCAACACAAAATCCGTGCTAATATCAACCCATGGTCTAGTAGGCACGGGCAATGGCATATACAACCCTGCATTCGTAGTCGTCCCTTTGAAAACTTGACATATATGACATCTCTCCATAAATCTTTCAACTTCTCTTCTCATGGAAGGCCAAAAATATGATTGAGAAATCAACTGCAAAGTACGATCTCTACCCACTTGACCTTCTTCATGTAACTCCTTCACAATCTTCATTCGCAAACTACAATCTGGAATACATAATCGATTTTCTTTAAAAAGGAAACCATTCACTAACACAAACTCATCCGTCTTCCCTTTATTGACTTCGTCTACAAACTTCGCAAAGTAAGGATCTTCAACAAACAATTCTGGCAATACATCAAACCCTGCCACTTCAACCCTCATTGTAGTCAACAAACGATTCCTTCTACTTAATGCATCTGCCACATGGTTTGTAACTCCCGATTTGTGTTTCACAACAAATGTAAACTGTTGTAAGTATGCAATCCACGAAGCTGTCTGGCTGTAATTTTGTCCTATCCTTGCAAATGCTTTAACGCTTCATGATCAGTATATAAAACAAATTCTTTATGGAACAAATAGTGTATCCAATGCTTCACAGCTTGCACAACGGCGTAAAATTCTACATCATAAGTATTATATCTCATCTTTGCTCCAGAAAGTTTCTCACTGAAATATGCAAATGGACGGCCTCTCTGACTTAACACCCCTCCAATTCCAACTTTAGATGCGTCTGTATGTAGCTCAAACAACAACTAAAAGTCTAGTAATACTAGAATTGGTGCTGATGTCAAGAGTTCCTTGATCCGCTCAAAAGCAAATCATGCTTCCTCTGTCCATGAAAATTGCTTCCCCCTCATACAATCAGTAACTGGTGCCATCATGCTACTGAAATGTGGAATAAACCTTCGATAGAATGATGCTAGCCCATGAAAACTTCTCACTTCAGTTATGGTCCTGGGCTGCGGCCAATTTCTGATTGCTTCAACTTTACTTTGGTCCACCTGGATACCTTCCTTGGATAATACATACCCCAAAAACAAAACACTATGCGTCATGAACACGCATTTCTTTGTTGCAGCATAGAATTGCTCTTGTCGAAGTATCATCAACACTTCTCTCAAATGATGCAAGTGTTCTTCTGGGCTTCCACTGTACATCAGTATATCATCAAAATACACCACCACGAACTTCCCAATAAATGGTCTAAAGATCTGATTCATCACCCGCATGAACGTACTAGGTGCATTCGAAAGACCAAACGGCATAACCAGCCATTCATACAACCCTTCTCTAGTCTTGAATGTTGTCTTCCATTCATCCCCTGGTCGAATTTGATGATTCCGCTCTTCAGATCAATCTTGAAAAATATAGCAGCTCCATTCAACTGGTCTAACAAATCATCCAATCTAGGCATTGGAAATTTGTACCTCACTGTAATCTTGTTTAGTGCCCGACTATCAGTACACATTCTCCAAGTTCCATCCTTCTTCGGTACTTACAAAGCAGGTACTGCACAAGGACTTAAGCTCTCTTGTATGCGTCCTTGTTCAAGCAACTCTTCCACTTGCCTTCTCAACTCCTCGTGTTCCTTTGGACTCATTCTGTAATGTGGTCTATATGGTAACACAGCTCCTGTAAAAAGATCTATTTGGTGTTGTATGTCCCTCAACGGTGGTAACTCCATTGGCAGCTCTTCAGGAAATACATCTTCAAATTCTTCCAGCACTGGCTTTACTTCTTCAGGTATTGCAACCACTTCATTACTTTCACGTCCAATCAACAGAAATACTTCAGGCTCGTCCTCCACTTCTTTGACAAACTCCTTCAAAGATAACAAAGTCTTTAGTTCTTCAATCTCCTCTAACTTGCTTTCTTCTTGTTGTCGGTTTTTAGGAACCAAAGCCTCAAACATGAAACTGTAGCTATTGGTATGACCATCATGCTACACAGCTCTATCATATTGCCACGGTCTCCCCAGCAACAGATGACATACATCCATATCAACCACATCACACCAAATTTCATCTTTGTATTTCTTCCCAATTGAAAAAGTTACACAAGCCCTTCTACTAACCTTCACTTCACCACCTTTCCTCAACCAGGCTAACTTGTAAGGTTTATGATGCTTCTCAGTCTTTAATTCCAACTTCTTTATAGCCTCTGTAGAAATGATATTGTCACAACTTCCCACATCAATAAAAAACTTGCAAACCCTTCCCAAAATAGTGCACGTTGACTGGAAAATATTGCTCCTCAACCACCAGATTCATCCTCTTGCTTTCGTGTCAAACAAGATCTCCTCATCATCAAATTACGTCCTTCGTCTCCTGACATTAATTCTACTTCCTCCTCAACTTGTGGTGAATTGGAATATTCTACTTCTTCATCCTCATCCTCAACCTCAGCAACCATCACTAGTTTCTTAGGCTTCGGACATTCGTTGCTCTTGTGACCAAACTCCTGACAATTATAGCACTTGAAATTGTTGTTGACCTTGGTCTTAGCAACTTCATTAACAACCGGTTTAGTAACAGCCTTGGAAACATTCGTATTGCTACTAGCCCCTTTCACTTGATTGTTGGAATTTGTAAACACACCACCACCTCTTCTGCCTTGCTTCTCCTAAGCTAACGCCTTTTGGTGTGCTTCAGCCATGGATCTTGGATCAAACATGTTCACCATATCCTGAATTTGCATTCTCAGTCCTCCAACAAATCTAGCTGTCAATTGTTCCTCTGTCTCCATGATATCATTCTTTGCAATTAATTGATAAAATTCATCCGCATAATCATTCACCGACTTTGTTCCCTGTCTTAAATTTTGTAAGCGCCGATACATAAGAGACTGATAATATAAGGTAAGAAAGTAGCTTTCATCAACTTCTTCATCTTCTCCCATGACTCAATCTTTGATTTGCCCATTCTCTCCCGTGTAAGTTTAGTTTGTTGCCGCTATGTCATAGCTCTTCCTCTCAATCGTGTAGCAACCAACTTAACTCTTCGATGTTCGGGAACTTCCTTGAAGTCAAAAATTTCTTCAACATTAGATAACCAATCCAGAAATTCTTCTGCTACCATTCCACCTTTGAATTCTGGAATTTCAGTCTTCATCCCCGACTCCCATTTACGTTCATCTTCTACATCCCGATAGTGATTTCGTACTTGGTCTCGATCTCGATAATGGACACTACATCTATCACCATCTTCATCATAATCAAATATACTTCGATATCGATCTCGACCATCAACATCTCTATGATCACGCATATCTCTTCTATTATGTCTTTCAGCATTATGATATGGCTCATCTCCAAACTCACGTGGAGTTCTTCTCTCTTTGTTTTTATACTCATGGTGATCTCTTCTCGTTGAAACTGATGATTCTCTTTGATCTCGATGGGATTGTGGTGACACCCTCCTCGCTTCCGTAATCGATGGCGAAACTCTGTTTCCTCCATAGTTCGAGAATTGTGATCTTCTCCATTGACCTTGATTCATATCAATCATCAATTTCTCCAACCTACCAATTCCCTCGTCCAACTTCTCATTGAATTTATTACTAATTCGTTGTTCCATTTGTTCGGCATCTTCTCTTTTACACAAATCTTCAACATTCTGATGACAATTAGCTCTTCTCGGCGGCATTGTCGAATCAAACAATCTTCAACAACTCGGCTTCTTCACTGAACCTACTCTCGGCTCGGCTTGAAACTGGACAACACTTCACTTGGCTCGGCTTTGCTTGATTTAGCTCGGCATTGACTCTTCGAACTCTTCTCCTAGGCTCCAAAGACTCGGCTTAGCTATGATTGGCTAAGTCTAGCTATGATACCAAAATAACGCAGCGGATATAACGGATGACGATGAAATGAAGATTTCGTGTCAAACTAATCGATGAAACGATTAGATGAAACAAGATAAATCGATGGACTGAAAAATACCGAACATCCAAATTCGTTGATCTTGAGAGATACCGAATTCTAGCTATCTCCAACACGTTGATCGCGCACGATACCGTGTTAAAAGATCTATGACTCTTCTACATTGATCTCTCGCACGAGATTCCGTGAATCGGCTTCAAATCCATTGATTCGAGCGCACTCGAATAACCGAAAATGGAGAACGGAGACAACGCTCAACTTCCAATTTCAAAAGAGGCACAAAGCACTCAAAACAAAGTTTATTCAAAAATCGACCCCTGTACAAATGACACCACCTGTATATTTATAGGCAGTTTTCAACTCATCAGACCGACTTAACAAGTACAAACGACTCAACACAGGCGGCCACGACCTAACAGTGGCGACCTAACAGATGCAATTCAATTACAACTCATATGCGACCTAACAGTAGAGATTACATTACCACACGAGTTATAATACAGCACGAGTTACATGACATACGACTTAACAGGAAACGACATACGATATAACATATTTACA
Source organism: Allium cepa (assembly GCA_030765085.1). Lineage (NCBI taxonomy): Eukaryota > Viridiplantae > Streptophyta > Magnoliopsida > Asparagales > Amaryllidaceae > Allium > Allium cepa. The sequence goes on from CM060946.1 coordinate 181,298,544, forward strand.
TAACAACACATATTTACAACAACCACAACACCCTACGTGACTTAACGACTTAAGCCTCGGCGACATAAGATATAACAACATCAGTGACCCTTCAGGAACGACCTAAGAATGAGGTAGTAGGAGCGACTTATAGCTTCTACGACCTAGCCCTTCACGCGAGTCAACTTCGATAGGTCGTTGAGCTTCGGTCTGTTACGTTGTTGTTTGGTAGAGTTAGCTCGTTAGGTCGGTTATCCTGACTCGTTAGGTCGCTTGGACGACCTACCAACATACTAGTTCGCGGCCGACCTAAATCCAATGCAGATTGCGCCGCATCATTGTTTTCCCGACTCGTTAGGTCGCTTGAATGCCTTGTTGCTTAACGTGTTACCTCGCGAGCGACCTTCACTAGGTCGTGAGCGACCTAAGGCCCTTGAACGTCTCAAATCCATTAAGTTGGCAGATTGCGCTGCATCATTTTGAGTTCAAGCACTCAACATCCATTCAATAATCAGAATGATATGTCCCAGTTTGGTAGCAACCACTGGAAGAAATGTTGCCCTTAGACAACAAACTTTGTTCGGAAGACAATGTTACAACCCTAGCTCAAGTGCTCAATTTGAAGACAATTATATATTTAGAAGACATGGGCCTGGCCAACATGGACAAGCATACCAGAATGATTTTCATCATCAACAACTGACAATTGATAGTTATAACTATGGTGCAACTCAACAAACATATGCTGGTTCAACTTTTAAGCATTGCAATTGCGATCAATTTAAAATTTACTCTTTGGATGCTGATATCATCTCAACTCCTTTTGGTAACATTCAATCCATAGATAATTCAACATTCAACTTTACTGGTTTGGGAGGCTCTTCTTACAGGTAATTGTCATTGACTATTTTTTTTTCTTCTTTGCTAAATATGTCGTGCATTTTTTTAGTTTATAGTATACAGTTATGATTATTTTAATTCCATTTTCAGAGACCAATCATGTTTCAAGTCGAAGAATTCTAGCTTTTTAACAGTTGGAGCTGGAGAATATCTCAATGATGAAACTAATGCATTTGTGATAAACTCCATGGAAGTTTCGAGAGAAAGAAATAAAAGAGAAAGAAGAAGAAGAAACTTTATTTCTATCAAAAATGAAAACTCTCTATCATACAAAAGAAACTAACGGAATATATATATATATATATATATATATATATATATATATATAAGGATTTGTTATAACAAACTACTTAAGAAATTATTTATTTACATAATATGATTCAACATCCCCCACCCCCTCCCCCCCTCTCCCAGCTAACAAACAAGGCCAATATTGGAACTTAGAAAACGATGTTGTTCTGCACCAAGTGGTTTAGTCATCACACCCGCAAATTGCATGGTTCTACTGACATGAAAAAATACAATGAAATTGTTTGAATGTGATCTCTGATGTAGTGACAATCCATCTTCAAATGTTTTGTTCTTTCTTTAAAAACCTCATTTTCGGCAATATATTGTGTAGATTTGATGTCACAAAATAAAGAAATAGGTTTAGGAAAATTCACCAATAAATCTTGAAGTAATCCTTCTATCCATACAATTTCACTAGCTGTTTTACCGATTGCCCTATACTCTGTCTCAGTGAAGCTTTTAAAATGACCTTCTGCTTCTTTGTTTTTCAAGAGATTAGAGAATTCCCTAAGAAGACACAAAACCTTGTAAGAGACTTTCCTGAAAATGGACAAGTACACCAGTCAGCGTCACTATATGCCTTGAGTTGTAACGCAGTATTAGTAGCATAGAAAAGACCGGGATTCAAAATACCCTTATGATACTTTAGTACATGTAATGTTGCATAAAAATGTGGAATTCTAGGCTCTTGCATGAACTGGCTAAATTGTTAAACAGCATATGAAATGTCCGATCTTGTCTTATTAAGATAAAGAAGCTTCCCAACAAGTCTTCTATATATTTCAGGATTAAGCAGTTTTGTGCCTTCAATAGTGTTAAGCTTTGGACCTTTAGAAGAGGAAAATGGGTGAACTTGGCATTCTCCATATCTATAGAACTAAGCATATCCTATATATATATATATATATTCTTTGATTTAAAAGAATCCCTTCTGTTTTTTTTGAAAACCCAAGAGAACCAGGCAGGTCGGTAAACTCTTGAGGAGGGTACAACAAAGTCGTCCACTAAGAGTCCCTTCTGTTGTTCTAGTAACTTCAATTCCAAGAAAGAAAGTTCTCCTAAGTCTTTAATAGTAATGGATTTGACCAATGTTTTTTTAACATCAGATTGAATCTAAATGGTAGAACCAGTTATTAGCAGATCATCTACATAAAAAAAAATGACTGTAACTCTTCACCATCAATTTTGGTGAATAAAGAACAATCTTGTTTGGAACAAATTCAAGATCAATAAGAAAATTTCTAAGCTCCTTATTCCATTGTCTAGCAGCTTGTTTGAGTCCATAAATAGATCATCTGAGCTTGAAACTCGTCCAAGTTTAGCTTTTGTATATCCAAAAGGAAGCTTCATGTATAATTCCTTATCGATATGGCCATGTAAGAAAGCATTGTTGATTTTTAGCAGGAGTAAATGCCAATTATGAGCTGCTGCTAAAGCTATGATAGTCCTAACAGTAGTAAATCTTGCAACCGGACTGAAAGTATGCTTAAAATCATTACCCTTAATTTGCTTATCACCTCTTGCCACAATTCTGGCTTTGCATCTTTTCAAATCACTTGTAAACCCATCTACTGTCTATAGAAATTTTATTAGGTGGAAAACCTACTAAATTCCAAGTATGATTCTTCTCCATAGCCTTTATTTCCTTCTCCATTGTAGCAACCCGAAATTCCACTACCGGAAAATCGCATCACTAATTAAGAAAGAAAGGGATAGAAGAAGAAAAGAAAGAGAAGAAAGAGAAAACAACACATCAGAATCTCACAGCGGAACGATTTAAATATAATATAGAACATATACATAGTTCATATACATCAGAGTACACAACTAAACATCTCAATTTAGACAGTTATATCATTTCTGTCTAATACAATACAAGACATCATACAGACAACAACACAGCGGAAACTCTAATCATATCTACACGCTGAAGCCTCCTGCTCCAAAGCTCCTCCAGAATTCGTCAAGAGATAACCTGAATCACTTGACTACTCATATATAATATGAGTACCCAAGAGTTTAATAAAACAGAAAATAAACACTCGGGTCAGACAGGGGTCTGGTGTGAGTAAACGGTTTAAGATTGCTTAACTTTAGGAAAACCTTTGAAAATAAAAGGTATCACGTAAGACTTCCCACACATAAACATGGAAAAGTTTTTACCTTACGCTAACCAAAACATTTGATAGGAAATCCAGTGATATTATAATAGTGTCTAGGGTTTTCAAGTAAATATGAAATAGCCGAAATTGTTACATCTATTAAATTCCAGCTACTAGCCACAAAAGTGGGTAATACAAACAAAACCGTAGGGTCTCGTAGGGAAAATGGGTTTCCAACAATGGCAGGGCTACTGGGGTACCGCCCGTCACAGTACGTGGCCTAGATCACCGTACCGAGGAGCCACCCTAACTCCCCTGCAACACAAGGCCGGGACCATTCCTTACTGAACAGTCCCGAACAAGACCACCCCGCAGTTGGCTGCAGACCAACTGCCCACACAGCCGAAATATAAAGGGACCTCTAGACAGGGATGTATCTTGCCCTCCAGTGGGCGCGACCCACGAAGCCTTGCTGCACCTCCCCTGTTTTAGCCATTCCCGGTTGATGAGGCTTGAGGCTGCGATTACCTTTATAGGACCAATCATCTTAGAATGCTCATCGTCCGCCTGACGATGTGCTGAAAGCATTCAATCCATACAAGTTCGTTCCGGGTTCGAACGAAACCGAAGGCACTATCTCGTTGCACTCATTTTGGAATCACCCTCAGAGTCAACGACCATAGCCCTTGCACTCTGATTCACCATCTCGAATCTATAAGCACTATTCCGTCAAACTCATTACGGAATCACCCACAGAGTTATACTGACGTATAGCCCTTACACCTCGAGTCTTCACTTGCTCCACTTGGATTAACGACCTATCGTTTAATTGGAATCGATGTGGTTTTCGGATTCCAAATATGGAAACCCGATCCCGGTCTCACCGAAACCAAACGCCATTTTAATGTCCAAGTTGTACTTAAGGGATTTAAACAATAGATATTCAGAAATATCACTTAACATAAATGGATGTATTCACAACACAGATAGATAAGCATCTATTATAACATGCATCTATACATAACACAAAGCAGCATATATATCACAATCAGATATAGCATATACATATCATCATCCATCAATCAATGTCATCCAACAACAACCAATATCATTACTCATCCAATGATATATCATCCAATCATTAACCATTCATAAACAAATTTGATTCAACCTTGATTAATTTAATTAATCCTTAAATTAAATTAATCCTTAATTAAACACTTGGATTATCTTCAATCCAATACTATTCATTAATTAATTACAAATTAATTAACAAACATCACTTAATTACCCAACTCAATTAATCTTCCTTGATTAATTATCACTTAATTACTATAAGTAATTATTACTTAATTTCCAAATTAATTAATCATCCTGATTAATTACTTCCAAATTAAATTAAGTAATTACCTCTTAATTACTTTCTAAATTAATCGACCTTGATTAATTATTCTCTAATTATCCTGATAATTATTCCTTAATTACCTTTAATTAATTACACTTGATTAATAATTATTAATTAATCACATTGATTAATTACTTTTAATTAATCATACTTAGTTAATTACTTTTAATTAATCACCTTTAATTAATTACTTTAATTACATTTAGTAATTAAAACTTAATTATAAAATTAATTATTCTTAAATTATTAATTAACAATTAATTAATTATTTTCATTAATTAATGATTACATCATTAATTAAATTCTATCTTAATTAATTACTTTTACAAGTAATTAATAATTAATCAAATAATTTAAACCTTTAACTAATTATAATTAATTCTTTAATTAATAACTAAAGTGATTATTCCTTAATCACATTTACCTAATTACTTTTCATAAAGTGATTATTCTTTACTTAATTACCTTTGGTAATTAATCACTTAATTACTTTAATTACTTCCCAAGTAATTATATTATATTAATCCATAAGTGATTATTTTAATTAATCACAAGTTAATTACTTAATTAACTATTTAATTAAATCATTTAAAATTAATTAAATGATTCTTAATCTTATTATATTAAAAGATTCTTAATTAAGAAACCATTATCTTAATTAAATCATTTATTAACAATTAAAACTTGATAATTAAAAATGATTTAATTATCTCAATTATCTTTACAAATTTAATTATCTTTAATTAAATTAAATTCAAACTTACTAAAGATAATCTTTATTACAATTTATTATTAAATTCTAAATCATTAAACTTTATTTAAATAAAATATAATAATTTAGAAATCAATTAAATTTAAACATATTTTAAATTGAACTTTGAAATCTTTAAAACCTTTCCAAATTTGATTAATAAAGTTTAAATACAACCTTATTTCAAAATCCACTTATTCTATTTAAAACTTTCATATTTATTATATATAAAACTTGTTTAAACATAATTTTGAAAACAAATTTAGTTTTATATATAAACTTATTTAACTTTGTTTAAAACTAAAATCATTTACAAATCTTATTATTTTTGTTTTAAATTTTAGAAACATTACTGTTGAATATTTTAAAACTTTTAGATTCAACAGTGCACTGCAGAACCCCACAACAAAAACACGCTCAACACAACACGAGCTAACCCACGAACTAATGCGTTAACTCCGAGCTTCCCACCTTTCATCTTGCTCGAGTCAAAACAACCCAAACACGGAGAATACCCCGAGTCTCCCAAGCAATCACCCTGCTTCGAGTCAAACCCTCAATCACCCGATGCCATCTTCGAGTCTTCCACTCACGCACGCTCAAAACACACAGACACGCACACTCGTCTCGACGTGCACCTGCACAACGCCACCGCGCCACCATCGCCACCGCCGGCATCACGCGCACACCACACTTCGATCACTTATCCAACTACTCAACCCAGAAATCATCAATTCGATCTCAAACAAAAATCGAATGCTCAAACCCAAATACCCAAAACTGCATCACCGAAAAACCCCCTCGTTCACGGCGAGCCGACCGCCAAACGCTACCAAACCTCTGCCACATCTCCCCAAGACCCTCACGCTCCTTCACCCCAAACCGATTGAAGCTCGGTCAATCCAATACTTCGCGCGATCAAAAACTTCAAGCTTCAACAAAACAGTTCCAAAACCCTACAAACCCAATTTTCAAATTCTATGTTGAATAACAATTTTGATTCGTATTTTTCTGGTGTTAGATAACATCTAACCATGCTTCCATTTAAATTTCAAAAGCTAAAATTAATCTAGGCTCGAGAATTTTACAAAAGCCCCAAAAACAGAAAATCCCAAAATTCCCATAATTTAACTCATTAAAAATTGTGATTCCAGCTTCTAAAATCATCATTTACCATTTAAAATCCAATCATGCAATCAAAACTTTAAATTGAATTCAATACATTTTGACCCAATTTATGTTTTTACTGTAAACTTGCAAATTTACAACTAAATATTCAAATTTAAAACTTGCAAATATTTTTAGATGATATGTTAGTTGATTACAAACAACTTCAATTCACAATCCTAAGTCTAATTCAAATTTAAAATCAAGTTATTGAATTTATTTTAAATTTTGAAACTGTTTCATAACCACACAGTAAACCTTTAATCTTACAGGCATTCGATCTATATTCAGACAAGCCATTAAACACTCACATACAACATGCATTTAATTCAATCAAGTAATAGCATGATATTCATTCACAATCCAAGATAAGATTCAAGTTTAAATCTGTTTTTAAAATTTATTTACTCACCTTTGCAAAAAGCAGAAAACAGAGCTGCATTTTCCAGGCTCTGAAATTTACTTGCATGCCCTTTGAATTTCTTGATTCCAGTACTGCTTGATGTTTCCTAACTTTGCATGTTGAAGTTTTACTTGCATCATGTTTATTAATTCTACTGCATGTTGATTTACTGCTGCATTTGATTGAGTTTCCAGGTTTGCAGATTGTTCTTCTTTATTTTCTTCTTTCCTGAACTTTGTTTTGAAGATAATGAAATTATTTTTCTTTTTTTTAGATTGTATTCATCTTTGAGAAATGAAGAAAGAATTTGCTGAAGGATAAAATCTTTTCTTTTGATTTTACAAATAAATTTTAAATTTACAAAAGAAAGACATTTGTCAATCTTAAGCTTTGATTAACTTACACCTATACCAATTAATTTACAAGTGTTGTTAATGTACATTAATATTCTTACATGTGTTATATAAGTATTATTTATATGTTTTTCCTTTAAATGTATTTATCTTTAATAATTTATTAAATCCTTATATACATATATTTATGTAATATAAAATGTACATACTTATATTTTAATAGATATTCATATGAAACAAGTAATTTACATTTTTAATTCAATCATGTTTATATTTTTGAAACATCTATTTTAAATTTAAATCTTATTTAAAAGCTTAAAGTACATATTTATCATAAATAAGGAATTAACTTTGTTATTATAAATTTAAATCTCAATTATCAATTTAAAGTCATTAAATCAAATTATCATTTTAAATTCAAACTAAATATATTCAAGTTTGAAAACTATTATTAAATTCAAATTAATGCAATTCCTATTTCAAATATATATATACAAATATATATACACATTTCAAATAGAACATTCTAACATTAAATTTATTAATTTCCAAATTAAATTTTAAAACAAATCTCAAATCACAATATATATACATTCATATATATTATAATTTGAATCTAAAGTTTTTATTACATTAAAACTTCTTATTTATCAAAATAAATATTTTCCAAATCAGATTATTATAAACTTTCAAAAGAATTTATCTTGCCTATTCATATTTGTAAAGAAAAATATGAATAGATATTAACAAATTATTATCATTAACCTTTAAATTAAATTTTAACTTGTCAGTTTAAAATATAAATGATCAAATCAATTTAATTTTTATCAAAGATTATTAAATTGATATTGCTCAAAATTCCGGGTCGTCACATTCCTCCCCCCTTAAAAGAATTTCGTCCCCGAAATTAAAAAGCAAAGATAATTTAATAACCCAGTTAAAGAATTTAAATTCCTATCAGCAATCAAACAATCAATCATACATTATCAATCATAGCAACCAATTCAAACAAACAAACAAATAATTTATCTATTCCAGAAAAAATTCTGAATAGAACTTCCTAATATTATCTAGAGTTTCCAGATACCTATACTGGAACACTCACTCTACAGAATCTTAACTAACTACTCTACTAAAACCAAGAACTCCCTTACCTGATTCTTCAAATCTGAACAAGATATCAGACTAAACTCAAAACCAACTCAACTACCAGATTCCTTCTGAACTGCTGATTCTATCACTCAAAGAATCATACACATATTCCTCAGAGATATGTGAAATACAATGAATTCCCAGCTATTCAAACTGGCAATTCAATCCTGTTGATCAAAATCAAATCCCTAGAGATCACAGATAAAACTCCGAATACCTTCAAAGCTAACACTCCAGTTTTACCCAGTCTCATATCTCCTTTGATTGGATAAAACCAAATCAATATCCAAACTCTAATTGCACATTCCAAAATTTCACAATTCTTAACTGCACAACTCTTCAAATGCTCTGAGTCACCTCCAATATTCCTGATCAGCCTAATCCTTGCTGATTTCTTCAAGAAACAACAGCACCAACTCAAACCAAATCTCCAGGTTCTACTCAACAAAAATAGCTCTCCCAGAAATTTGCCGAAACCCCAAAACATAATTCTATTCCACAAGCATCAATGAACTTCAAACCTACATCTCATATCTGGAATAACCAAACAATTGCACTTGACAATCTTCCCTTTCAAATTCCAGAAAAATTACTTCATACTTGAATTTCCTGTAGAAATCATCTACTGCAACTCCCGGTTGCTCCCACTAGAATAACTGGTATCTTGCTTCTGCTGCACAACTCTGATCTAGAGTAGATAAGAATGCTATCAAAGAACTCAAGCACAACTCTCTCTCCATACACAGTTCATCCGACTCATAAAAATCTCAGTGACCATTCCACTTGGTCAAAACATCTTAGCAGAATCTTAACTCGGAATAAGATGATCAATCCAAAGAATCCTGAGCCGCCTCACCAAACTCTTCTCGCTCCAAGAGTCATCCCACTATAAGATTGAACCATCAATACTACTCCTGAAAATCCAAGTCGATAAGAAATCTCAATCTCTGATTCGGGTATACCTCAGCTTTCCTCAAAAACATCTGGAGATCTCTGACTACTTCCATAGCTTCCATATCTTTCACCTCTATTTGAGATGCCTCAATCTCAAACCAAGGAATGCTCCAAGATTCCCAAACTAATCGCAAGTCACTTTTGCGATCCACTCAGTTCAGATTCCAAAGAACTATCTTCCCAACTAGAACAGCTTTCCCCATATAAGACCAATCTTCAAGAATGGCTCACCTATCAGAAACTGATAGATCACTTCCAACAGATATCTCGCTCTGCTGAGCCTCCCAAAGAAAAGAATAAGCCTTCACCATCTGCCTAGTCTGCCGATAGTAGAATCCCACAGATTACTGAATCATCGAAGAAACAGATCCATGCTGCTACTTCCAAACTTCACTTCAATGATACAGCTAAACCAAAGGTCTTCCTTAACCAAAAGCTTCTTGAAACACAAAACTATCACTCAATTCCACTAAAAATTCTTGAGACGGGTCGACATCTCCTCAAGAAACTCGGCGCTAAAAGAAACACCAGCTACTTATCTTCTTAAGAAAAACAAATGAGACCATGTCCGAAATGAGGTAACTCATCGACCTTAGTCTCCTTGAAACTCAAAATTAACATCCAATTCCTCTAAAACATCCTTGCTTGAGATCCAAAGAATCTCCAAACATCTGAACCTTCCCTGCAGCAGACATCAATGCTCTTCCAACACCATCTAAATCTGGCTCCAAAAGAAACATCTTCAGAACCATCTATGGATACTGCATCTCATCTCACCACACAGCTATTTCCTCTTGAAGTCATCAAGATACCACCACTAGCTTCGGCTTAGCTGACAACTCAACTCAAGGAAATCCCGCTCACTCGAGAGCAAATCAACCTCACACTTCAAGAATATACTCCAATTCTTGGAAAAAGACTTCCTCTGGACTCAAAGAAATCCTTTCTACAATCCACCAAATCTTATTCGAGACAGTATTAGGTCTACAATCTCGATAAACACCTCCAACTACAACATATAAACCTCAACCAATAGTGGTAGTCGTGTTCCACACACTCCTACCTATCTACCTTTATAGCCTATGTTGGAAAATCCGAACAGATAACCCAACAGATTAGGTAGTTATATAAATATATATTTATATAAAAATTACAAGTACGCTCTCTCAAGATAGACACCACTGCAGAGTCTAGGTATTCACTCAACCTAACGCTCTGATACCAGCTGTGACGTCCTAGGCTTTTCAACCATCAGCAACGGCTCACGACCGGTAGGCTTTTCAACCATCCCAGCCCCGCTGTGGCTCACAGTGATACCTCGAATTTGCTTTTACGGCCACCCTCTCGAGTCGCAACCAACCCCGCAAGACCTTATACTATCCCCGGGGGCATGTAGGGGTAAGAGTCTCCCGTTCGCCACCTAACGCAAAGCGAGAACCCCCTATCATGCTGTAGTGTAGCAAATCCGATCCCGGTCTCACCGAAACCAAACGCCATTTTAATGTCCAAGTTGTACTTAAGGGATTTAAACAATAGATATTCAGAAATATCACTTAACATAAATGGATGTATTCACAACACAGATAGATAAGCATCTATTATAACATGCATCTATACATAACACAAAGCAGCATATATATCACAATCAGATATAGCATATACATATCATCATCCATCAATCAATGTCATCCAACAACAACCAATATCATTACTCATCCAATGATATATCATCCAATCATTAACCATTCATAAACAAATTTGATTCAACCTTGATTAATTTAATTAATCCTTAAATTAAATTAATCCTTAATTAAACACTTGGATTATCTTCAATCCAATACTATTCATTAATTAATTACAAATTAATTAACAAACATCACTTAATTACCCAACTCAATTAATCTTCCTTGATTAATTATCACTTAATTACTATAAGTAATTATTACTTAATTTCCAAATTAATTAATCATCCTGATTAATTACTTCCAAATTAAATTAAGTAATTACCTCTTAATTACTTTCTAAATTAATCGACCTTGATTAATTATTCTCTAATTATCCTGATAATTATTCCTTAATTACCTTTAATTAATTACACTTGATTAATAATTATTAATTAATCACATTGATTAATTACTTTTAATTAATCATACTTAGTTAATTACTTTTAATTAATCACCTTTAATTAATTACTTTAATTACATTTAGTAATTAAAACTTAATTATAAAATTAATTATTCTTAAATTATTAATTAACAATTAATTAATTATTTTCATTAATTAATGATTACATCATTAATTAAATTCTATCTTAATTAATTACTTTTACAAGTAATTAATAATTAATCAAATAATTTAAACCTTTAACTAATTATAATTAATTCTTTAATTAATAACTAAAGTGATTATTCCTTAATCACATTTACCTAATTACTTTTCATAAAGTGATTATTCTTTACTTAATTACCTTTGGTAATTAATCACTTAATTACTTTAATTACTTCCCAAGTAATTATATTATATTAATCCATAAGTGATTATTTTAATTAATCACAAGTTAATTACTTAATTAACTATTTAATTAAATCATTTAAAATTAATTAAATGATTCTTAATCTTATTATATTAAAAGATTCTTAATTAAGAAACCATTATCTTAATTAAATCATTTATTAACAATTAAAACTTGATAATTAAAAATGATTTAATTATCTCAATTATCTTTACAAATTTAATTATCTTTAATTAAATTAAATTCAAACTTACTAAAGATAATCTTTATTACAATTTATTATTAAATTCTAAATCATTAAACTTTATTTAAATAAAATATAATAATTTAGAAATCAATTAAATTTAAACATATTTTAAATTGAACTTTGAAATCTTTAAAACCTTTCCAAATTTGATTAATAAAGTTTAAATACAACCTTATTTCAAAATCCACTTATTCTATTTAAAACTTTCATATTTATTATATATAAAACTTGTTTAAACATAATTTTGAAAACAAATTTAGTTTTATATATAAACTTATTTAACTTTGTTTAAAACTAAAATCATTTACAAATCTTATTATTTTTGTTTTAAATTTTAGAAACATTACTGTTGAATATTTTAAAACTTTTAGATTCAACAGTGCACTGCAGAACCCCACAACAAAAACACGCTCAACACAACACGAGCTAACCCACGAACTAATGCGTTAACTCCGAGCTTCCCACCTTTCATCTTGCTCGAGTCAAAACAACCCAAACACGGAGAATACCCCGAGTCTCCCAAGCAATCACCCTGCTTCGAGTCAAACCCTCAATCACCCGATGCCATCTTCGAGTCTTCCACTCACGCACGCTCAAAACACACAGACACGCACACTCGTCTCGACGTGCACCTGCACAACGCCACCGCGCCACCATCGCCACCGCCGGCATCACGCGCACACCACACTTCGATCACTTATCCAACTACTCAACCCAGAAATCATCAATTCGATCTCAAACAAAAATCGAATGCTCAAACCCAAATACCCAAAACTGCATCACCGAAAAACCCCCTCGTTCACGGCGAGCCGACCGCCAAACGCTACCAAACCTCTGCCACATCTCCCCAAGACCCTCACGCTCCTTCACCCCAAACCGATTGAAGCTCGGTCAATCCAATACTTCGCGCGATCAAAAACTTCAAGCTTCAACAAAACAGTTCCAAAACCCTACAAACCCAATTTTCAAATTCTATGTTGAATAACAATTTTGATTCGTATTTTTCTGGTGTTAGATAACATCTAACCATGCTTCCATTTAAATTTCAAAAGCTAAAATTAATCTAGGCTCGAGAATTTTACAAAAGCCCCAAAAACAGAAAATCCCAAAATTCCCATAATTTAACTCATTAAAAATTGTGATTCCAGCTTCTAAAATCATCATTTACCATTTAAAATCCAATCATGCAATCAAAACTTTAAATTGAATTCAATACATTTTGACCCAATTTATGTTTTTACTGTAAACTTGCAAATTTACAACTAAATATTCAAATTTAAAACTTGCAAATATTTTTAGATGATATGTTAGTTGATTACAAACAACTTCAATTCACAATCCTAAGTCTAATTCAAATTTAAAATCAAGTTATTGAATTTATTTTAAATTTTGAAACTGTTTCATAACCACACAGTAAACCTTTAATCTTACAGGCATTCGATCTATATTCAGACAAGCCATTAAACACTCACATACAACATGCATTTAATTCAATCAAGTAATAGCATGATATTCATTCACAATCCAAGATAAGATTCAAGTTTAAATCTGTTTTTAAAATTTATTTACTCACCTTTGCAAAAAGCAGAAAACAGAGCTGCATTTTCCAGGCTCTGAAATTTACTTGCATGCCCTTTGAATTTCTTGATTCCAGTACTGCTTGATGTTTCCTAACTTTGCATGTTGAAGTTTTACTTGCATCATGTTTATTAATTCTACTGCATGTTGATTTACTGCTGCATTTGATTGAGTTTCCAGGTTTGCAGATTGTTCTTCTTTATTTTCTTCTTTCCTGAACTTTGTTTTGAAGATAATGAAATTATTTTTCTTTTTTTTAGATTGTATTCATCTTTGAGAAATGAAGAAAGAATTTGCTGAAGGATAAAATCTTTTCTTTTGATTTTACAAATAAATTTTAAATTTAAGTTTACAAAAGAAAGACATTTGTCAATCTTAAGCTTTGATTAACTTACACCTATACCAATTAATTTACAAGTGTTGTTAATGTACATTAATATTCTTACATGTGTTATATAAGTATTATTTATATGTTTTTCCTTTAAATGTATTTATCTTTAATAATTTATTAAATCCTTATATACATATATTTATGTAATATAAAATGTACATACTTATATTTTAATAGATATTCATATGAAACAAGTAATTTACATTTTTAATTCAATCATGTTTATATTTTTGAAACATCTATTTTAAATTTAAATCTTATTTAAAAGCTTAAAGTACATATTTATCATAAATAAGGAATTAACTTTGTTATTATAAATTTAAATCTCAATTATCAATTTAAAGTCATTAAATCAAATTATCATTTTAAATTCAAACTAAATATATTCAAGTTTGAAAACTATTATTAAATTCAAATTAATGCAATTCCTATTTCAAATATATATATACAAATATATATACACATTTCAAATAGAACATTCTAACATTAAATTTATTAATTTCCAAATTAAATTTTAAAACAAATCTCAAATCACAATATATATACATTCATATATATTATAATTTGAATCTAAAGTTTTTATTACATTAAAACTTCTTATTTATCAAAATAAATATTTTCCAAATCAGATTATTATAAACTTTCAAAAGAATTTATCTTGCCTATTCATATTTGTAAAGAAAAATATGAATAGATATTAACAAATTATTATCATTAACCTTTAAATTAAATTTTAACTTGTCAGTTTAAAATATAAATGATCAAATCAATTTAATTTTTATCAAAGATTATTAAATTGATATTGCTCAAAATTCCGGGTCGTCACATCCATAGCTTTCATCCATCTAGAATCCTCCTTTGCTTGAGTATAAGAAGCAGGCTCTTTTGTAGATAACATTTCACTTAGATTATGAGGAGCATCAGAATTCAAATGTGTTAATGATGGTTCTACAAAAACATTAAAAATCATGGATGTAGAAGAAGAATCGTGAGGAGTTGAAAGAGGTTTGATATGTTGAATTTCAAAGTCCTTGAACTTTGAAGGCAATTTAGATAGTCTGCTAGATTTTTTGTAGAGGAATTATGGGAAGAGTAGGTTCCTATTGAAAAGAAGATATAAGAGAATTCAATTTAGTTTGAATGGGAGAAGAATAATCTTCTAAAGATATATCATTATTAGAAGATGAAGTATGTTGTTTAGGAAAAGGAGGAATGTTCAAATTTGAACCACGAATCTATTCATCAGAATTAAATGAATCATAAGTTTGAATTTGAGAAGGTGTGGATTGTGTTTGAACTTCTTTGAAAGGAAGAGATTTTGTAGTATGACAAGGAAATATAGATCCCTCAAAAATGACATCTCTGCTAAGAATAACCTTGTGATCATCCAAATCATACAACTTATATCCTTTATCAGCATAAGGATAACTTATTATAGTGCATCTCCTTAACCTAGGAGAAAATTTATCAAATGATTTCATTGCTGGGTAACATAGACAACTAATACTCTAAGATGTCCACAATCAGGTGCTTTTCCCATCAACTTCTCATATGGAGTCTTATAATGAAGAACATAACTAGGCATAAGATTAATCAAATGTGTAGCTATCAAGATACAATCTCCCTAGAACTTAATAGAAAAATTAACATGTATTCTGATTGATCTAGCCATTTCTAGAAGAAGCTTATGCTTTCTCTCTACTCTTCCATTTTGTTGAGGTACCCCTAGTGTACTTCGTTGGTGAACAATCCTTTTCTGAGAAAATTAGAGGCTACGAGACTCCTTGATATCTCAGTTGCATTATCACTTCTATTCACTTTCACCTGCTGGCAAATTGAGTCTCAACATAGGCAAGAAAAGCAAAAATTGTATTATGTACTTGTTTCTTATGAAAAAAATGAGTCCATGTTGTTCTGGTATGGTCATCTAGAATAGTTAGAAAATAAGTTGCACCAGACAATGTAGGAGTTCTATAAGATCCCCATAAATCCATGTTAACCATCTTATAAGACTGAGTAGCAATAGAAGAAGATATAACAAAAGGCAATTTATGATGTTTACCTAAAATGCATGCTTCACAATTAAAATCATCCTTTTTATTGTCAGAACAGAGAACAATTAAGTATTTCATAGTAGAAAGACTTACATGACTTAATCTTGCATGAAGAATGCTAAAACTAGGTAAAGAAGTAGAATTATTTGCTTACATACTACTAGACTTTTCATAACAAAAATTGAAAGACATATTATTTATAGGTAAAGAAGAAGAATGAGAAAACTTTTTCAATCCCCTAATTTCCCTTCTTCGCTTCATCCCCGCTCTTTCCGCCCCTCCTCCCCTTTTCGCCTTCTCCTATGCCCGTTTCTCCTTCTCATTCCCCTTTTACGCTCCCCCTTTTTCCTTCTTCGACTAGATCTGGTTGCATTTTTAAGGTCATGCCGTCTGTGCCCGTGTGTCCTCTTCCTATCCTTCATTCTGTCTCTGATTTTCCTCCTCTGCTCCCAAACAATCTTTCCAATCGTGTTGTTGTTGCTCGCCCTTGCTCAAGTCCCGTGGGTTCGATTTCCACCGTGGGTGCTGTCTGTCGATCTACTATTGGAGTTATGCCTTCGTCTTCGTCTGGTAAGCAGCCCTATCTTTTGCGTCCGGAGATAAAGTGAGTATTCTTGAGAATTCGAGATGTGTTTTGGGGATGCATGATTCGATTGCTGTGTTCGATGCTCGTGATGATGTTGGTCTGTCTGGTAGTGATATGGGTATGGATTCGGCTGTTAATTCGAGTTTTATACGATGCTCATCTGGTGTTTGTTTAAATGCCTCTGCGAATTTTGTTCCTAATGTCAGTGAAAACTGTTCGGGTGGTACAAAGTCTTTTGCCTCTATTGGTTTACCCAATGTTGTGGAGCATCCCGGTCCTTCTGCTCCAGCTGGCATGCTCCAAATCATGGTCATCACTTTTCAATTCTCTGCCCCGTAATGCGGGTGACTACAAACCGATTGAATTTGAAATTGTCGAGGAAAATGGAGTGATGATCCCTCCTCCAATTGTTATGCAGGTCGGCGTGGACTATTGGTCTGATTATTTGGTTGGTTTTTTTTTGGAACCAAATCAGCGGCTTCTTGATGCATCTTTAGTTTGTCGAAGGGCTTGGAAGCTTCGTGGTAATTTTCATGTTAAGCTGATTGACTCCATGTATTACCTTATGTTTTCCTCTTCCGAGGAACGTCGGCTTGTTCTTGAGGCTGGGCCTTTCTTTTTTGATGGGAGGCCTTTTATTATTACTCCTTGGTCTCCAACAGTGGCGAGTGCTCGTGAACAAGTTCTTTTATCCCCGTTTGGGTTTTCTTTTCGCAAATTTCCTCCGCCCTTCAGCCTCTTCTTGGGTTGAATTGGTTAGCCTGTAACGTTGGAAAATTGAAATGTTTTGACTCTAACACAGTTGTGTGAAAAAATGGTGTATGCTAAGGCTCTTATTGAGATATCCCCCTTTAAGCCTCTCCCTTCTTCTATTCCTGTTCAGCTTGCTGTCGGGCATGTAGCGGAAGTCCGTGTTCGCTGTGGTTGAGTTCTAGATATTTGTACCTCCTGTCACTCTTTTGGCCACCTGGCTATCGCCTGCCTGCATTCTAAAGCCTCTGCGGCTGCTCCAAAGATCCCTCTACCTTGCCCTCCGCTTAAAAAATGGATTCCTAAGGTTTCTTCCTCTGTCTCTCAGATCACCCTTCCTCTTGCTGTTCCATTATCTGACCAAGGTCCGCCTCCATTTTCTGTTGCAAGGCCTGCCTCTCCTTCTGTTTCTGTGGTCCCATGTGATGCCTCAGCAATTCCTTTAGCAGCTTCAGATCCTGCTCCCCTGCTTTTGCCTGTTGTTTGGGTTGAGTCCGAGAGGTGTTGGGTTGATCTCAAATCTGATTTGAGATTTAACCCCATGGATGATTCCTTTTTAGATTTGTTTCCGATGATCATCTGGACCTTAGATGCCTTCATTACAAACCGTCTGGCGATTCCTTAGTTCTTGATATGGACGGCATGTATGCGAGTTCGAATTCTGTCATGCTAGCCGATACTAGCCGGTATCGTTCTTTCATACACTCTTCTGATACTATGGGTTACGATCCTTGTCTTACTATCCGTTTCCTCCCCTTTGCTGGTCTTTGTGGGAATGTCCCTTTGGTTTCTTCACAGTTGTCTGCGTAAGATGGTGATTCTTCCTCTTCGGAGGAGTCCTAGTCTTGGTGATTTTTATAGTTACCGTGGCATGTCTGTCACATACATGTGCTGTATTTTCCTCTTTTCTTAGCAGTTAAGGTGCTTTTTACCTTACTCCTGTACTTCAAGTTTTATTACGTTCGTAATAAAAAAGTGGGCGGTCCACTATAAAACCGGTTGGCCTTGCCAAAATAAAAAGAATGAGAAAAATCTCCACTTAATTTGTATAATCTAGCCTCTATTTTTCCATATCCCTTCATTTGTTTAAAGTGTACGTCCTGAAATAAACATCTTATTTGATCAAGATGAGCCTCTAATTTGTTATGGTCAATTAATTTTCCTACAGAAAGGAGATTATGCTTAAAATCAGTCCAACACATTTTTTATTTGTGGTATAAGGCTAATGCTCCTACTTGTGTATATTTTTAACTGTTCCATCAAGTAAAACAACATGCAATGGATGTTTTAGTGTTTGAGTTGAGCAAAACCTTTTAAATCATATGCCATGTGGTCAAATGCACCGGTGTCTACGATCCAAGTATTATGATATGCATCATTTATATCAGAAACAATATTAGAAGTAGTTATACCTACAAAACTCACAGTAGTGTAGTTCTGAGATAAAGGGTCAGAAGGAGCTTACCGTTGCATCATCTGCATTGCTACCTTGTAGACTTCAGAGATCGTCTTTTGATCAATAAAATTTTCTGAATTGTTCTTGGTGCTACTTTCATCAATTTGCATAGGAACACTTCTAAGGATACCAGATGCCCATGTTTGTAATTTAAGTTATATTGATTTTATAAATTTTTGGTTTTAAATATAGTAAGTATTATATATTAGTCTATATATCTATCTGTTTATATAAGTATTGAATTTAAATATATAATGTATATATATGTTTGATTTTTCTACGTGTGTTTAATTTTGAAATAATGGATTTTGAAATACATATATATTTAATTTAGTATATGTTTGAATTTAGAATGTGATTTTATATATGTATATAGTTATGTATAGTTATATATAAGTTCACTTACACTATTTATCATCATCGATCCAGTTCTGATTTGATTTTGTCAATTTTCATTTATCAGCTTCGATCGTCAAATTTGTGCCAATCTTGATTTGCTTTGGAATTCATGCTTGGATTCATAACCCATCTCATTCTCATTCATCTCTAGCCTCGAAATGTGAGCAATCACTACAAGAGAAACTACATTTACTTGCATTTATTAGTAGCGTTTGTGGTGTGAATGCAACCAATATTATCTTTACTTTTGTTTTGGAGGGCTTGGTTACGTTCTATTCTAATTTTTCTGAAACATTGCCGCTCGTTACATTTATTTTTCAAGCCTTCCCTCCACTGACTTAATTTTTCTGCCTTCACCAAAATTTCCCTCCCTCACTTTAGTTTCCTTCGCCTTCGCTCCTCAACAAAATTTCCACCTCGCTCAAAAACAAAATTTTCCTTAATGCTCTTTTTTCAGATCTCAGCTTCGCAACTCCACATCGTTGATACCCTTAGCTCTGATAAAATTTCCGCTTTTGCTCCTTAACAAATCTAATCTACAACTCTGCATATCTACATCGTCGATACCCTTTGCTCTGAGGATTTTCTTTTGTATAGCCGATTCAAGGTACATAAATTGTTTTTGGTTTTTCAATTTGAAATGGTGCGTTTATAACAAGGGTTGCTAAAGCTTGAAGCTGCAGTTTGCTTATGCACTGCAATCAAGTTGAGGGTTCTTAATCTTGATGTTTTCATTCCTTTGAGTTTGAAAGTTCTAGTCACTTGTGGCAAGGACCCTCCTCCTGGATCGGTTTGCCCTCTTAGTTAATTATTAACCTACTTGTATTAATTGCTAATTGGTTTGTTATGTGTTGTGTTGTTTGAGTATTGCTTTTGGTGTTGTAGTTTCGATTTGTTTTTCGATATTAGGTTTTTCGGTGTTGGGTTGATTAGATGGCTATCGACTTTGCATTAGATGACACAACGAATAGCCAAGGACCCATTTACAGCATATAAATGATACTATAATATAATCATGTTCAAATTATAAATGTATAATGATAAGCAATGAGTATTTAAATTTTGTAATTTGAAGTTTTTTTTGTTTATGTATAGTTTTAGATTTTGTTATTACAAAGGTACTAATTATGATACTTGAAAATGTAATCTTTGACTAGTGAAGAAGAGTATTGTGATTTTAGTAATACGTGAGTATCACGTACCAGTGGATAAGCTAATACTATAGTAACACAATATTTTAGAGAATAATTTATTTAATGCATCTAATTTATTACATTGAAATAAAAAAAAGAAATTTTGTTATATTGTAGATTGTCCCGTGATTTCAAGCATTTCATGAAAAACGGCATAAAATTAATATTTGTTAGAGTTGTAACATACAATACACACACATATATGTAGAGAGTAGTGTTCAGTGACACACCAAATAGTGCAACACCCATGTAGTCTCTGATTTCCACCACATAGTACAAATTAAATAATATGGCTTTTTCTCTCTTCTCACTAGCCATATTATTTAATTTGGGTTGTGTGGTTGAAATCAAGGGCTATAAGAGTGTTGCACTATTTGGGGTGTCATTGAATGCTTTCATACATACTTACATACACATATGTACATATTATGTACTTATGTATATGTATGTTTGAATGCTCCTCATATGTATGTGTTCATTTGTGTTCATTTGGTATGAAAAAATTGATAATTTGAAATTTTCTTTGAGATTTAACGATGAACTGCATACATTTGCAGGTTATTTTTGTAATAGCTTATTTAATACCAAAAAAACTAAAATAAATGATTTGAAAGCACTTAAGCATTAAATGATGCATCATTTAGCAAGGTTCAAACCTATGACATTTGACTCAGTTATGTATTTAACATTCAATTAACAGTAGAGCCAGACCCACTCTTCTATGTTCCGATATAAAAAGACAAGGTGGCATGGTTGTCATAACTGAGGGAAGAAAAAAGAAAAATGACATGAGAATACTGATATGTAATGCATGTTACTGTCAATTCACGGGCTGTTATCATAAAATTTTGTGAATTTAGCTCTAGAAAATTAACTTTTAATGTCCATTATAGATATTTCTATACTAATCTCGCTATTAAGGCCATATATATCTACACAGCACATCCCTACACATTCCATTAGAATTATCAAAATAGCCGTAAGCACCTGCTTGGTTACTAATTGAGAATGTAGATGTTATAATGATTTCTTTAATAATTCAATTCAACTTCACTGGAATCATCCTGCTCTATAACAGCCGTATTGAGAATGGGAGTAGGCATGTTTGCTGTTATACTTTTGCAACAACTGAGTAATAATTGAGACAGTAAGAAAATTTTAAGGCATCACTCCCAAACACATGTATCTAACCATGAAAATGATGGATATTTGAACTGTAAATTTCTGATGCTATTTATGAATTAGTGAACCTGGTAGAAGGTATAAGGAGTTGGTAAAAAACAAGGCACTATGTTACTCCTTCGACATAGATTCAGTAATGTTATTTCTTTTATTTCAGCAAACTCACCTTTAAGGCTCATTAACGTATTTTACCTTCCTCCTTGGCATGCACCATGATATCAGTAATCAACTAATTGTTCAGTTGCTATATGGATTTCCCTCTTTAACACCAAAAGCATGCATTTAGTGTAAGTTATATAACATGTGTTTAACCAACTTATCATCCAATTCACTTTAAAAAGGTGGGAAAACTATATCACTTTGTTTGTAAATTATTTGCGTATGCACATAAACTTTCTTTACTAAATTCTCAACTTAAGATCCAATAATTACTTAAGGTATACCATGTCAGATCCTTATCATATAATTTTTTCTTTCACAAACCTTGAAAATATGTAAATCTGTACACGTACTGATTATTCCATCCTTAAAACTCATTTTTTCTTTAATAAATGATTCACGTTTTGGTCAGCTCTGTACAACAGCGACAATTCATTCCTTCTTCACTTGCTTTGTCCCTAGGTTGCATTCTGTCCAATTTTTCCAAAGCTTTGGAAAAGAATCAAAGGTCGTTGCAATGCTGAACATTCAATCTCTGGTTGACCATATACATTGATGTTCTGATTATATGTTATGCCATGCTTTAAACATCACTGCTGATGTTTACTATGTGTAGAAGTTAATTTTTTTTCATATAGGGCTGTCTTATAATGATTTAGTGTGCCTGGCCATTTTTTTAATTGCTAAAAGCATATTTATGCAAATATTTTTAGCTTTTCAAGTTCAATTACTGTTTCTTTGTGCCTCCTCGCAGAATATTAGTGCTCGATGGAATTCATGTATGATCAAATTTTTTATTGACTATTGCTTCAGCTATATTCGCCGATTACTTTTTGCAATGGTTTAGGCTTATCTTATATCGCCTTTTTTAATGCCTCATCTTATGTTCCCAAAGAAGTTAGAATAGTTTCCAGTTAGGTGACTATAATGATAATTACTTTCTTTTGCAGTTCAGCTTAGTAATACAGATCATTTTCTTATGAAAAGAGATTCTACATGAGCTTGTTTGTTATGTTATTTGTAATTTTATTGGCTATGAATAAAATTTGGTGTACTATCTTCATTCTTCATTTTGTTCAGAATATTAATGAGTCCCAAAGGATACAAGATTGTTTGTGAAATTTCAACCGCCGTATATGCTTTGAGCTTCTCTGTTTTTGCAGATTATGAAGATAGCCTATCAAAAAACTTTTCATATATTTTTGTTTTTATCACATTGCATCAATGCACAATTTACACAGGTAATGATGCTCAGTAATATGTATGAATAGCATTGGAAATGAAGAGTTTCTATGGAGTATAAAATTAACCATGCCCTTGCATTAGAATCTGCAACCATGTTATTTGTCTTAATACTAATGAACTGTAACATCCCTGAATTTTAACCAGGATAATTTTATAATTCATTTAATTTTTGGAAATTAAATTGTGAATCTATTTGTGAATTAATTAGAAATTTCTAGAATAAATAAATATTTTAGATTATAAATAGAATTATAAAGCTTTAAGATTGAATGTGAGAAACAATAGAAATAAATTTTTATTTGTGCAAATAAGAATATATGCCAAAAGAAAGTAAATAAAGGAATTGATTTAAAAATTCAATAAATTGATTTTTAATAAAATTCCTCTTTGGAATTCAAAGGTAAATATTTTTTAAATAGATTGTAATTTGGAATTTGAATTTGAATTTCAAATACAAATGTATTGAATATAAATAGGCATTTTAATTTAGAAGTTATGATTTATATAATGACTTGAATTTAAAATTTAAAACCAGAATGAATATAAAGTTTAAATATGTATTTATCTTTTTAAAAAGTAAATGTATATGAATAAAATAATAATAATAAAAATAACAATAAGATTTTTTATTAGTGTATAATTTTATTTCAAATCATTTTCAAAAATAAATAAGAAGCTTTAAATAAATATATTTACGAAGATTGATATGAAAATATATAAACATAGGAAAGATGTGTAAAAGTTAAATTCTATATATATATAATATGTGTATTTATTAAAGTATAATTAGTTTTAAAATCATTTCCTTTAAATTGATAGAAATATAAAATTGGTTTGTAAACTTATAAAATGTATAACATTTAAAACATAATTAGTATAATTTGAGAATATACATATGTGAATATAAAGCAATTCATATATTTGATTTAAAACTCTATACTATGAAGACTAATAGAAAGTTTTGTTTTGTATTTATAATATGATGATTTGTAAGTTTTATTTTGAATTTGATATAAATACAAAAATGAAAATTCATTAACATAGGGTTTATAACAAAATCTATAAATTTATTTAAAGTAAAGGATTAAACATAAATTTAAATATGTAAACAAGTGTAAGCATTTTTATAAAGAAGTTTACAAGTGTAACTTAAATGGATTAACAAATAAACAAGTGTCATGTATTCTTTTCAACTTTAAAATTAATAAATAAAAGAAAATTTCAAAGAAAAGAAACTTGTAAAGATTCAAACCAGGAAACAAAGAAACCTATATACAAAAGAAAATTCAGTTTTATCAAACCTGAGAAATAAATGCATTTCAACCTGAAAAACAAAACTAAGAGTAAAAAGAAAAATAAAGAAAATATATATAGATCAGATCACAAACAAACTCAATCAAAACTGAATCAAAGTGCATCCCAATCAACAAATTGATGAAGTTTAAAATCTGAAGCAAGTTGAAAACCAAGGAACAAGAATCAAATGTAGATTCAACTTAATTCCAGATTCAGCAAATCAAAATCAAAGACCAGAGTTTCTCAATCTGGAAGTAAACAAACCTTCAGATTGAAAGTTTTCAAAGTTCAAGCTAAAGTAAAGAAGAAAAATTAAAAAAACTGGAAATTGAAATGAAGGTCAAAGCAAGAATTTAAAACCTGAAAATCAAATGCAACATTAAAGCTTCAAGATCAGAGAAACAAAAAAAAGGCAAAGATTCATAATGTAAGTGATTAAAATTGTTTGTATTTGATAAGTTAAGTACAACAAAGAGTGAATAGGAATCTGTTTTTACAATTTCTAGATAAAAACTTCAAAAGATTTAAAGAAGAAACAAAAGAAGAAAAAAAAGTTTCCAGGCTTGAGTTCTCTGCAAATCTTTCAACCAAGCCTCTATTTCAAAATCCCATCAAGATGAGCAAGCTTGACCTGTTCTACCTTTTGAACGTTTAGATTGTGTTTGAAATATATGCTTGTGGAATTTCTATGGATACATCTGCATGTTTGTGTGTGAAATGCTGTAGTCATGTTTGTGCTTACACATGAACAACTCTCTATTGTTCTACAATCTCAAATCCAATAAAATAAATTTTAACTCCTCTTCATACATTCAATATTAAAACAAGATCATTGAAGATAAATTGATGGTTTGAATGTAAAATTATATTTTAAAATAATTTCAAGCTAAAACATTTGTAATATTCTGGAAAAATAAAAAAATACAGTAAAAACTTATATACATGTTAAAAACCAATTGATACAATTCTTTAATTTAAATACATAACTTGAATTAGCTTGGGAAGTTATGATTTTTGAAATCAAAATCACAATTTTAAGGGAAGTATTGAATGTGAATTTTGGGTTTGACTGAAATTTGATTTTTGGTCGATTTCTGATGATCGGTTAACTTTTGAAAATCGAATTTTGGAATGGAGATACTAGGGTGATCATGGATTGTTGGAAAAATACTAGAAGATTTTTTTTCATTCATTATAGTTGAGATTTAAATCAAACTAGGGTTTTAAGACCGGGTTTTAATTGGCGTCAGGAAATTGGTTACCGCGTCATCAGTGATGCATCGGGTTTCATCGCATGGGGAGGGATCGAAAGGTGGAGATATGAGGCTATTGTAGGATGGTCGGCGTGGGTCCTAATTGACGAGGTTTGTCAGTGCGAGGTGGACTTGGGTGGTTCAATTCTGTTCCAGGTTGAATGGGATTGTTCAATTTTGATCCAGGTAGCAAATGGTGGCTTTGGATGGTTGTTTGGGTGGCGATGTTCGTTGATGACTTGGGGGTGGTAGGGACTCTGATCGGAGATGATCAGAAGGTTTGTACATGTGCACGACGTTGATACATATCAGGCAATTCTGTTGTGGTTCGACGCGAGTTGTCGCTCGAGAGAATGGTGTGTTGCTTCGGTTTGTAACTCGGGCACATGAGCATAACTATCCGTTGTTTCAATTCAAACTTAAGTTTTAACCAAAAAAATTTTAACTGGAAAAAAAGGAGAAGAAAGTGCGTGATGAAGAAGAGAGAGGACACAAGGGAAGATAGTGGGAAACTAGAGTGTTTACTCGAGTAAACCCTGGGCAGAACTCGGGTTAGTTTGCAAACTTGCTATGATGTAAAGTAAAGTTAAGAAAATTATTTTTTAACAAATTTTAAGCATGGTCGACTTAATGATGTTTAACAATCCGAGTTAAGAATTTATTATGAGATTTAATTATTTAAGTTAATACTTTGGAATGTTTTCCTAATCCAATAAATACTTTGATTTAGTAGTTACTTAAAGTTAAGTGTTAAAGTTAATTAACATTGAAGTTTTCAAGTTAGTAATAACTTGTTTGCAACGTTTAAGAAGATTTTTAGAATGTTAATTAAGATAAATAATTAATATTGATTTAGTTTTGAAATTTAATTAAATTTTGAATTCAAAATTTGAAATTGAATTCTATGTTGAGAATTTATGATGTAAAAAGGTTATACAAACAAAGTTAATTAATTAAGTAATTAATGAATGATTTAAATAAAAATAATAATTACAAAGTGAAAGTAATTAAGAGTAGATAATTAAAGATTAAAGAATGATAAATCAAATATTAAGGGTTAATTACTTTAAAGCATAATTAATTATTGTGGTTAATTAATTAGGGTAATTAAATTAGAAATAATTAATTAAAGGATAATTTATTATAATTACGACTTAATTAATCAATAATTAAAGGTTTATTTTTTTAAAGTAATTAATTAAGGAATAAGATTTAATTAATCACAATTAAGGGGTTAATTAATTAAAGAAATGATTAATTAATGAAGGTGGTTAAGACTTAATCAATTATAGTTAATGATAATTAATCATTGATTAAAGATTACTAATGAAAGTAATTATGTGAGTAATAAATTTAAAACCACACGATTTATTCATCTTAATTAAAGATGTTCGATTGTTATTGAATGCTGTGTGATGGATTGATATATTTGATTTGTGATGTGATGCTATGTGATACTTTGTGATAAGTTGCTATATTGGTGTTGAATATACTGTTATATGAATATGAAAAACCCTTGACCCGTAGAACGACATTTGAATTTCGATGCGGCAGGGAGTCGGATTCCAGTTGGTTTTCTGAAACCCACATCGAATTGTAATGATAAATCTTTACGATTGATAAAATTAATTTATCAATGAACATGTGGACTAAGATAAGCGTTATGGGTTATACCGCTTATCGATATGATTGAATCTGTGATGTTGCTGTTGTGCACTATTGTGTTGAACCCCTGGACCAGACTTATACACACACAAATATGGATTGCACGTGGAAATGGGTTAAGTCACAGATTTTGAAATATTTTTAAAGATTGAATTTTTGAATCCAAAATAGTTTTGGAATTAAAAGCTTCTAAAAATGAATTTCAAAAAAATAAAAGTTATTTAAATAACTTGATTGAGTTTTGAAATTTAAATAATTTAATTTAATTTGGATTCAATATTTGAAATCGAACTCTATGATTTGGAAACTCTGGTTTAAAAAGATTATTCAACTATAAATGTGTTTATATGGGGTTTTAAACCATTTTAAAAGTATGGTTATGAGAATTTGAATTTAACCCAAGTTTATATTTGAAAGGCCTTAAATCGTGCAATTATAATCGGTTTTTCTGAAACGGAAAACAAGTGGTTTCAAATAATAATAGCTTTTATATAAGGAAAGAATTTCCAAATTATGATGAAAAGATTTCAAGTTTGAAATAGAACAGCTTTGAAAGGTATGAATAAATCTTTGTCAAAGATTGGTAAACCTTGTTTTAAATTGAAAGGGGTATTTTAAAGGTGAATCTTTTGTTTAAAAGATTTAAGCGTAGGAATTGTTTGAACCATTGAAGGTTTTTGAAATGAATCTTTTTGTTTAAAAGATTTGTAAATGGTAATTTGTTTAACCATTTGAAAGAAAAGTTTTGGGTAATAAGTTGTGACTTAACTGAAATCCCATTATCTATATGATTTTAAATATTGCCCTCACTATTCGGTTTAGCCGGGAGAGGACCTTTGTGTAATATAACCCATTCCGAATAATGATACGACGACATAGATAACATTTGAAGACCGGTGGTGAAGACCGGATATTTTCGAAAACGAAAGGATAACCCGTCGAATGTCTCTACACCGACTGGTCTCCGATATAGAGATTTGATCACCCTTTGTGATGGGGAGTCTGGACGTGATTAGGGATTATCCGGATTGCAAGGGCTTCTTTTGAAGTGCCATCGGTTCTATTCAAACCCGGAATAGACTTGTATGGATGTGTGTATGACATTACACTTTGAGATGTAAAACCGGTTTCTATCAAATACATTTCTTTTTGGTGGCGGAGATTTATTCTTCTAGCTTAACACCCTTCTCTTAGTGCGAGGCAGACTTGGGTGGTTCAATTCTGTTCGAGGTTGAATGGGATTATTCAATTTTGATCCAGGTAGAAAATGGTGGCTTTGGATGGTTGTTTGGGTGGTGATGTTCGTTGATGACTTGGGGGTGGTAGGGGCTCTGACCGGAGATGATCAGAAGGTTTATACACGTGCACGATGGCGATACGTACCAGGCAATTCCGTTGTGGTTCGATGCGAGTTGTCACTCGAGAGAATGGTGTGTTGCTTCGGTTTGTAACTTGGGCACATGAGCATACCTATCTGTTGTTTCAATTCAAACTTAAGTTTTAACTAAAAAAAATTAACTGGAAAAAAAAGGAGAAGAAAGTACGTGATGAAGAAGAGAGAGGACGCGAGGGAAGATAGTGGGAAACTCGAGTGTTTACCCTGGGCAGAACTCGGGTTAGTTTGCAAACTTGCTATGATGTAAAGTAAAGTTAAGAAAATTATTTTTTAACAAATTTTTAAGCATGGTCGACTTAATGATGTCTAACAATCTGAGTTAAGAATTTATTATGAGATTTAATTATTTAAGTTAATACTTTGGAATGTTTTTAAAATCCAATAAATACTTTGATTAAGTAGTTAACTTAAAGTTAAGTGTTAAAGTTAATTAACATTGAAGTTTTCAAGTTAGTAATAACTTGTTTGTAAAGTTGAAGAAGATTTTTAGAATATTAATTAAGATAAATAATTAATATTGATTTAGTTTTGAAATTTACTTAAAATTTGAATTCAAAATTTGAAATTGAATTCTATGTTGAGAATTTATGATGTAAAAAGGTTATACAAACCAAGTTAATTATTAAGTAATTAATGAATGATTTAAATAAAAATAATAATTTCTCAGTGAAAGTAATTAAGAGTAGATAACTAAAGATTAAAGAATGATAAATCAAATATTAAGGGTTAATTACTTTAAAGCATAATTAATTAATGTGGTTAATTAATTAGGGTAATTAAATTAGAAATAATTAATTAAAAGATAGTTTATTATAATTAAGATTTGAATAAGATTTAATAAATCACAATTAAGGGGTTAATTAATTAAAGAAATGATTAATTAATGAAGGTGGTTAAGACTTAATCAATTATAGTTAATGACAATTAATCATTGATTAAAGATTACTACTGAAAGTAATTATGTGAGTAATAAATTTAAAACCACATGATTTATTCATCTTAATTAAAGATGTTCGATTGTTATTGAATGCTGTGTGATGGATTGATATATTTGATTTGTGATGTGATGCTATGTGATACTTTGTGATAATTTGCTATATTGGTGATGAATATACTGTTGTATGAATATGAAAAACCCTTGACCCGTAGAACGACATTTGAATTTCGATGCGGCAGGGAGTCGGATTCCAGTTGGTTTTCCGAAACCCACATCGAATTGTAATGATAAATCTTTACGATTGATAAATTTACTTTATCTATGAACCTGTGGATTAAGATAAGCGTTATGGGTTATACCGCTTATCGATATGATTGAATCTGTGATGATGTTGTTCTGCACTATTGTGTTGAACCCCTGAACCACACTTATACACACACAAATATGGATTGCACACGGAAATGTGTTAAGTCACAGATTTTGAAATATTTTTAAAGATTGATTTTTTGAATCCAAAATAGTTTTGGAATTAAAAGCTTTTGAAAATGAATTTCAAAAAAATAAAAGTTATTTAAATAACTTGATTGAGTTTTGAAATTTAAATAATTTAATTTAATTTTGGATTCAATATTTGAAATCGAATTCAAAGATTTGGAAACTCTAGTTTAAAAAGGTTATTCAACTATAAATGTGTTTATATGGGTATTTAAACCATTTTAAAAGTATGGTTTTGAGAATTTGAATTTAACCCAAGTTTTATTTGAAAGGCCTTAACTCGTGAAATTATAATCAGTTTTTCTAAAATGGAAAACAAGTGGTTTCAAATAATAATAGCTTCTATATAAGGAAAGAATTTCCAAATTATGATGAAACGATTTCAAGTTTGAAATAGAACAACTTTGAAAGGTATGAATAAATCTTTGTCAAAGATTTGTAAACCTTGTTTTAAATTGAAAGGGTTTTTTTTAAAGATGAATCTTTTGTTTAAAAGATTTAAGTACGGGAATTGTTTAAACCATTGAAGGTTTTTGAAGATGAATCTTTTTGTTTAAAAGATTTGTAAATGATAATTTGTTTAACCATTTAAAAGAAAAGTTTTGGGTAATAAGTTGTGACTTAACTGAAATCTCAGTATCCATATGATTTTAAATGTTGCCCTCACTATTCAGTTTAGTCGGGAGAGGACCTTTATGTCATATAACCCATTCCGAATAATGATACGATGATATGGATAGCATTTGAAGACCGGTGGTGAAGACCAGATATTTTCAAAAACGAAAGGATAACCCATCGAATATCTCTGCATCGACTGGTCCCCGGTATAGAGATTTGATCACCCTTTGTGATGGGGAGTCTGGACGTGATTAGGGATTATTCGGATTGGAAGGGCTTCTTTTGAATTACCTTCGGTTCTGTTCGAACCCAGAACAGACTTGTATGGATGTGTGTCTGACATTACACTTTGAGATGTAAAACCGGTTTCTATCAAATACATGTCTGTTTGGTGGCGAAGATTTATTCCCTTAGCTTAACACCCTTCTGTAAGATGTACGAGCTCAGAGGCTATGTAGTTGATGGTTACTAGTGATACATTCCCAATACGGTAATATGGCATACGAAGTGCTGCTGATCATTTGTTGGTCGAAGCATGGCTTTCGTGTAAAGCGTAGCTTTGTGGATGAGACTTCGTCGAACATCACAACTCGGAATGGTCGAAACAGGAAGAATGCAGCAAGATTATTTGGGGGTAGCGCCCCCTGAGGGTATGTTCATTTCCTTCTGGATAGAGGTGGTATCATGGTATGGAGCCCAGATACTTAACCTATGTGGTTGCTGCAAATTTATTACTTTGTGGTTGTTGGTGAATCCCGGGATAAAGGTTGGTTACGACCGGGGGATGGCATACTCGTGTTAGTAGTTACCTAGCTACAGCGGTAACCCGGCCTTGTGTTAGCAGAGATCCGGTAAGGTTCTCGGGACGTACATCCAGAGGCGTACCCATGTGGCCCAGGAAGTCCCTTAGCCTGACCATTTGTTGGAAATCCAATCACCAATACACGCCTTGTACGGTTTTATTTGTATTACCTGCCATCTAATTATGATGGTGCCCCACTGTTTGGATGGTAGCTATAGTAGGCGTAGTTCAGAATGTCTATGCTGGCTAAGATTAATATTATACTTTCGAAATGTTTTCCACTATGCTTTAATAATAATATCAAAATGGTTTTCGTGTATCAAGCATATTAGACTATCATAAGGAGAAATATCCTCCAATTCTGCGTTTGCATTGTGTGTGTGGCGGGAGGCCTTATGATAGTTTCATTTTCCAAAAAAGCATTGCGGATTTCAAATTTAAATTCTTTTTTTTTAAAGATAAAACTATTTTTGTTTGCTCATACCAGTCCCATGACTGACCCGGAGTTTATTGTTCCATTCCTAAACTCTGGGTGCCCACTATTTTCCACACGTGCAGTCTAGAGTTGGGTTTTTCAGATAGTAGATATAGATATCGATTCAGTAGCTTTTGGCTTTCTCTTTGGTATTCTTTGAAGACTTTGGATATTGATGTATCTGGTTAGGACG
Organism: Allium cepa; assembly: GCA_030765085.1. Taxonomy (NCBI): domain Eukaryota; kingdom Viridiplantae; phylum Streptophyta; class Magnoliopsida; order Asparagales; family Amaryllidaceae; genus Allium; species Allium cepa. Next base: position 181,330,883 of record CM060946.1, read on the forward strand.
ACGGACGAGACTTGCTTAGCTTGGTGCAACTTGATGGTGGTTCGACCCATCTATGGAGATTGCTGATATTGGTGTTTCTTCTGGAGTTTCAAGTTCTGTTTGTTTCCGTTGCCAGTTCATTCGGTTTTCTGCTGTAGCATTGTTATCTTGTATCTCTGATATTGATTCATATTGTATCATTGTTGTATCGAATGTTGTATATCAATGATATTCATTTCTTTTCTTCCGCTGTGTTGTTATACTTGATGTGTTATAAGCTCCGGCGAACCATATTCGACGTTTATATCCGCGGCATTTGAATACAGTGTTGTATTCGGTGCCGATTTTCGAAGGTCGAGTCAGGGTCGTTACATGAACCGCCATCCAGAACGCATCTTTTTGTTGAAAAATTGAAAATAAAAGTTTGTAATGTCCGAAGGATAAAAATGCAAAACCTATGGATCTACACATCTTACCATTGGGCAAGCAGTATTCGGCACAGCTCTTTATGTAGTAATAAAACATTGACTACAATTATGCAGTATATCTACCTATACATGTACATGTTCATGATAGGTGCTCTAGCTTTGTATTAATTAATGGTTTGATTTTGCCTCGCCTGAATGTAATTTCTTAGATACTACATAGCAACAATTGATGTAGATTTGCTCTTCTTTCGCCCTTGGGGTATTCATCTATCCCCTTGCAAAATTTCATGGTAGTTTTATCTCAAATTATAAGTCATTGCTGTATATCTTTTAGTTCATCAAATCATTTTCGCGGCATTTCCTCTGACTTTTCACACTATTTTTTGTTTCTTTGTGTTGATAAAAATATGTGACATAGAAGTGCATCATTCCTTTTCTAAGCCAGCACTTGTTTACTGCAGACACCCTGTACTCTACACATCAAAAAGTTATATCACACTTAACCACTTTCACCACATGAGTGTACACACCTGTGTGTTTATTCTATAAACAGCTTTCATCTTTTAACGAAAATAATAATATTTTTAATCTCTACTACATTGCAGCTGCCTATTGCATTCTCATATATAGTTTAATGGTCTTTGCACCATGTCCCCAACTCCGCAGAAACACTTTACTCATCTTCCATAGTGTTGCTAATAAGATTGTCAATCAATTATAAGTTATATTATCTCATTTACACAGTCCATTTAGGATGCATGTATATCTGTGTGAAACCTAATTATTATCAATATGAAAGCATTTTTGTATTTTCATCGCATAAGTGTATCAATGCAATTACGATGCTAGTGATTTTAATAATTGAATAAAATATGTTTAAATGGAATATAACCTTTTTAGCTCCCCTTCCGTCAAAATGATTTTACTTTATGACAGGACCCTGGTAACCTTTGCACATTATTGAGATCGGCTATGGCATTCAAATGGGTAAAATTTTCTTCTTATTACTATTCATTTGATCCTTTTGTTTCTTGTACCAACCTCATTTTGTGTTTTCATGGAAGTTTAGTTTATATGCTAAACATATTAGGATTGGTGGAGTGATTTAGGATGCTCGGGCCGAGCATGAGAGACGGAGGCATTAGGTGGCAATAGCAGGAAGAAGCAGGCGATGGTGAGGTGTTAGAGTAGATGGCTATGGGATGTTGATTAATGCCTGGTTGTTGTTTGTTTGATGCACTGGTGCTGTAGAGAGATTTTGAAAATGGCCGGTTGAATGAAATAGGAGATGGTTGTTTGTACTGTTTAGTTTTTGTGAGATGGTCGTGGATTGGTTTGGTGATTGGCAAGGAGGTGGTGCGTTCAAGTGTTGTTGAACATGTTGAAGTGGTGAAGGTTGTAAATGGGGAAGGGGTGCTGGAATTTAAATGTTGTTGATGAGGTGTAATTTGGTTGGCTTGGTACAAGGAGATTGTTGTAGTGCTTTGATATAGTGCATGTTAATAAAAAAAATAACTAAGTTTTGTTAAAATTAAATAAGTTTTATAAAATTAAGTAAGTTTAAGATAACTAAATTTTATAAATAATAATATTAAATTTAAAAAAGTTTTAAGTAATAATAATGACGATGATGAAGAATTAACTAAGTTTATAAAAATTAACTAAGTTTATAATATTAATAATAGTAATACAATTAAGTTAACTAAGTTTTAATAATAATAATAATAATAATAATAAATTAACCAAGTTAATTGAGTTAATAAAAATATACTAAGTTTTGTTAAAATTAACAAGTTTTATAAAATTAACTAAGTTTAAGTTAACTAAATTTTATAAATAGTAATATAACTAATTTAACAGTTTTATAAATAATAATGATGATGAATTACCCAATTTATTTTAAAAATTAACTAAGTATATAATAATAATATAGTTTAGTTAACCAAGTTCCAACAACAACAACAACAACAACAACAATAATAATAATAAATTAACTAAGTTAACCAAGTTAATAAAAATTAACTAAGTTTTGTTAAAATTAAAGGAGTTTTATAAAATTAACTAAGTTTAAGTTAACTAAATTTTATAAATAATAGTATAATATACTTGTACAATGCTGTAGTTGTTTGATATTAGATATGAAGTCTTACGAATTAACATAATTGTTTGACTAAATGTTGTAATTCCACTTGTGCAGGCATTGGATTTTCGAAGAGTGTATAGTTGAACTTTTATGGTGCTAGCTTTCATTTGTGCATGCAATAAAGAATTATGGGCAAACAAGCATTTTTTTAGCACCAATTATGTGACTACGTACGGTTATGTACTACTTCTGTATCAATGTATGGTAATGTACTACTTCTGTTTATGGTAGATCATTTGTTCATGTATTTTTTTATTGAACTATATATTATTACTGTTTAATATAAATTATGAATAAAGTGAATTGGAGAGTGAACGAGCTAGCAGATTATGAGAAATAGATAAAGAAAAGCAAAAATATTTAGTGGCGTTTATCAAACGCTATGGAAAAAATATAATGGCAGAAAAAAATGCAACAAAAAAAATATTGCTGCGGTGAAATATACAACCTTTAAAATGATAAATCTATGACAGCGTCTATTTAGTGGCGTTTATAAAACGCTACAGAAAAAATATGTTGAAAAAATATCACTTTTGGTGGCGTTTCAACATGCTACAAAAAAGATTTACGGTGGCGTTTTTTTGCCGCAATAATAAGGCACATTATAACGACGTTTACAAAAACGCAACCAAAAATATTAGTTTTTTAGTTGCATGTCGTATGGCGGCGTTCTCTAAAACGCCACCATAAGTTATGTTTGTGTTTTTTGTGCGCCACCTAAAGTACTTTTTTGGTGTAGTGAATCACTCACGATTAACATTCTTATATTTATTAAATTTGATTTCAATTGAAACGACAATTAGAATATGCTGCTGCTAGTTATTTACACGGCTATATATATGTTATTATCTGTATCTATTCACCTATGACATCTGACACCATTATCTGTTATTTATATTGATGATATATGTCTGTTATATTATTATCATATATGTTATCACTCTGCAAGTTCCCTGTTAGTTTAGAATTCCTTATGGGTTGAAATGATACATACCCGAACGATCTGTAGAATAAGAGAAAATCGTTAAGGGTTGAAATGATAAACTCAAGCGATTTTCATTGAATTGAATTTGGGAATGCGGGTTGAAATGATTTACACCCGTATATATATATATATATATATATATATATATATATATATATATATATTTAAATTGCGGTCTGAAATGATAAATATCTATATCACTTGACCATAGGATGGAAAATTATATACAGACACGGTTGGTCTATATATAAATATTTTGAACATGATTTCTATGGTTTTGGAAAGAAATATATGGTTTTAATAAATATTGATTTAAGATATGATATATAAATGTATTTTTATCAAAGTTTTAAAATTTAGGTTTTAAAATTATATGTTTCGTAAATTGTATAGTTATAAGTTAATTTTGAAATTATAAATTTTAAGAATTTATTTATAATTTTACTATTTTTTAAATATATAAATGATTTAATATACAAATAAATTTAATAATATGTTTAAGTATTTATTTAAAAATTTGATTTTAAAATAGATTTTATAATGATTTTTATAAGTTAAGGTTGGGAAGATAAATTTGATATTACTTGAAATTAGTATCTAATTAAGAATTTTATTAAATTAAATCGATTTGAAACTTAGTGAAATTGAGATTTCAAAGGATATGATTTTATAACTTAATTTTGGTTTAAGGTAATAAAATGAACATTTCAAGTTTTCATAAATTGATATGGGATATTTAGTTTATTTAAATTTGTAATTTGAAGTTTATTAAAATGTTATTGGAATGATTAAGTAAATATTTCAAAACTAAATAATAGTAAAGTGAATTTGATATCTATATGAAATTATCAAATTTAGTTTTGAAAATGTGGAATATTTAAAGCTTTGAAATACATTGAAATTGAAATGGTTTATTTTGTGGTTCAAATCTGTATTTGAAATTGATATAATTTGAAATGGTTTATTGAAAAACTGAATTGAGTTGAATTGATGAATTGAGATTGAATTAAATATGAATTTTGGAATTCTAGTTGATTTGAATCGATTTGTGAAATTTAAGGAAGCTATTTTATTATATAAAGTATTTGAAAGATTTTATTTAAAACTACTTACATTTTTTATACTATACATATTATTTTAAAATAAACTATTTTTAAAATAAACTATTTTAATATACTAATTATTTTAATGTAAACTATTTTAACTTATAACTATTTTATACAAACTATTTCATTTTATAACTATTTTATTATATATACTATTATTAATATCTAAACTATTTAAAGGAAAGTGTTATGGTTTTCCAAAATATTATGATTTCAAAGTGTTATGATTCAAAGTGTTATGATTTCCAAAGGGTTATAATTTCAAGTGTTTTGATTTAGAAAGTGTCATAACTTCGAAGTGTTTTTTTGGAAATGATATCGTATTGATATGGTTTTGAGATGAAAATTGTAAAGACCAGTAAATTCGTACTCCTTGAGTAAACACTAATCTCCATTGATTAACTCAAGATGAACGAAAATACGAACCCTTAGGGGTTTTAAGAAAGAAGAAGGAGGTAGAAGAAGAGAGAAAGAAAAACAGCACAGAAAGAAACAACTGAACAACATCAGAATCTCACAATTCGCAGCGGAACAACATATAATAGATAAATGAATAATCTTTAAACAAAGAACTATATCAGTTATTACATCACATTTTATTACATTACATCAAATCATCAGAGTGTACAACAACAAAACAATTTTAAACAGCGGAAAAGAAATACTATATACTAGTAATACGCCATGCCATCCAGCTTGCCTCCTGCAATTCCTGAATTCCAGAATATCCTGATAAACCTTAACTCTTGACTGCCCGCGTGGAAATTGGTGGGCAACCAGAGTTTAGGAAGGAAAACAATAAACTCCGAGTCAGTCATGTGACTGGTGCGAGAACTTAAAACAGTTTATTTTCTTTAAAATCAAAATAGAGAAATATTTTTAAATTCAATTCGCAATGCTTTTAAAAATGAGACTACCATAAGGCCTCCCGCACACACACACATGCAAACGCAGAATCGGAGGAGATTTCTCCTTATGATAGTCAAAGATGCTTGATACGCATTTAAAATAACATTTGATATTATTACTAGTGCATAGTGTAGAGAAATATTTCGAAAGTAGAATATAAATCTTAGCCGACATAGACATTTCGAACTATGCCTACTATAGCTACCATCCAAACAGTGGTGACCACCATAAGTGAATGGCAGGTTCTACAACTAATACCGTACAAGTTTTCGTATTGGGAATTGGATTTCCAACAAATGGTCAGGCCAAGGAACTTCCCATTGCCACATGAGAATGCCTCTGGATGGACATCCCCGAGAACCAAACCGGATCTCTACCAACACAAGGCCGGGTTACCCCTAACTGGGTAACTACCGACACGAGCACGCCATTCCCCGATCGTAAACGACCTTTCTCACGGGATCCCGAAAACCAACAACCACAAAGTAGTAAATTCGTAGTAACCACATAGGTTAAATATCTGGGCTCCATACCATGATACCACCTCTATCCAGAAGGAAATGTACATACCCTAAAGGATGCTACCCCTCATAACCTTGCTGCATCTTTCCTGTTTTGACCATTTCCGGGGTGTAAGGTTCGACGAAGTCACGTCCACAAAAACATACTTTATACAAAAGCCATGCTTTGGGTCAACAAATGATCAACACAATGATCACCAAGATAGACGATCAAACAAATGATCCTATCACAAATAATCAACACAATGATCATTTCAGCAACGCTCAGCATGTCACATTACCAAATTGGGAATATATCGCTGATAACTTCAACTATATAACCTCTGAGCTCCTACGTTTCAGAGAAGGGTGTTAAGCTAAAAGAATAAATTCTCCGCCACCAACAGAAATATATTTGAAAGAATCGGCTTTATATCTCAAATTGTAATGTCAGACATACAATCCATACAAGTCTGTTCCGGGCTCGAACAGAACCGAAGGCACTTATAAAGAAGTCCTTGCAATCCGGATATTCACTAATCACGTTCGGCCTTCCCATCACATAAGGAGTCTCTATACCGGGGACCAGTCGATGCAAAGACATTCGACAAGAAACCCTTTCGTTTTCGAAAATATCCGGGTCTTCAACACCGGTCTTCGAATGCAATTCATAACGTCGTACCACCTATTCGGAATGGGTTATACGACCCCAAGGTCCTTTCCCGGTTAACCCGAATAGTGAGCGCTTATTTAAAAAAAAAATAAGTGTGGCATTCAATTTCAAGCAAATCACAACAAATACCATTCAAAGGTAAATATCGATAGTCGGTTATTGAACTATCAATGGATATGCACAACATCACCAGATTCCAAATAATTTTCCAAATTATTTATTTCACAAAAATATCTTTACAAGATATAAACATAATTTCCATACTTTAAAAATAAATCAATATTTATTTTTAAATCTAATTTCCCAATTTCATTTATAAATTCTATATTGAATTTACATTCCAAAATATTTATGAATATACGATTTCCATTCGTTTTCAAATATTCATTTTCAATTTATCTTCAAAAAGATAAATTCCAAATATTCACCTAATATTGGAAAAACATTTCCATACTTATTTATCTATAAGTAATTCACAAGCCTTTTTATTTTCTACGCTTAGAAAATATTTAATATACTCTAATCGAAATTAAGTATATATTTCATTCTTTAAGGAAATCATTCACTTAACCATATTTATTTGGGCCAAACGAATGTTGCGTAAAACATCGTTACGACAACCCAAAATCACTAGTATAGGGATTCGAAATTAAAATAGATATATAAATCCCAATACTATACAAAACATTTCCTTTCGGAAATCATTTACTATAACAACAGTGTTATAGTCCACCATTCCCTTTTATTTCTCGAAAACGTCTATTTCAACAATAAATGTTGAAATCTATGGTTTCGAATCTCAACACCTTTTAAAACATCTTTAGATCGTTTTAATTCTATTTCAAACATCACATCCAAAATAATTTCTTTAACATAATATTCACTATTCAAGAACGTGAATATACTACGTTAATAAATTTCATCACTTCTATTCATTTTATTTTAAAGGATTATTCACTGTTCAAAAACGTGAATATAACTCCATAAGTAAGTCATAAAAATTAACTTATCAAAATAAGTCGTTGCGAATTTATAAAACAATGTTTATAAAATTCTATTTCTATTTATTTTATAACAACTTCCTTTTATAAATTTCCTTTATTAACCTATCTCAATTCATATCACAATGATATATTAAAAATTCATATTATAAGTCAAATACTTATGATTTATTTGTTTATAAAATCGTTCCTTTAAACTTTATAAATTTTATAAATCTTATAACTTATAAGATTCATTTATTTATCCAAATCCATTCCTTTAATAACTTTATGAATTTTATTTTATTTTCCTTTACAAATTTTATAAACCTACTGTTTATAAAATTCAATTTATAACTTCATCGTTATAATTTTATAATTCTATTTCTATTTATGAAATTCATGTACAATTTATTCTAACACTTATAAGAGTTCGTTTTATAATTCCCATATTTTTAATTCACAAATATCCGTTTGTAAATCCTTTAATATAAATCAATTTATATTACTATCTTTAAAACGTCTTTTACTCTTTTATAATTTCATCTTTTGATTTAGAAATAATCCAATTTCATAAATCCTATTTTTAAACTTTTTTTATAATTTATTCAAAAATCCCAATTCAGCTATTTTATAAAATCGTTAATCTCATATTTTCAAAAATCAAATTTTAACTATATTTCTCAAAAATCATAATTAAAATTATAACGTTTATTTATTTAAGATGAATCAATTCCAAAAAAATATTTATAAAACGTATATTTTTAAAATCACTTTAGAAATCAAAATCGTTGTTTTTAAACTTCATAAATTGGATCCGATGATGTAACACATCAAATAGTCAATCACGACTTTCAAATATCATATATCATCCATGATAAACAATCAAATATCACAATATATGTAAATAAACAAACACTTGTGAGGAATCCAGTTGGATCCCTCCAACCTGTTTCCCTGCATCCACAGACATTAGCACAATACCAATTCCGTTTCAAGACGGAATATCGCGGTATATGGGATTTAATAAATATTATCCGCTTACTAACGGCGTATAGGGTCTCATCCGCTAAAAGAAAATGCGGGAAATCAATCAACTGCAATATATACATATGCCAATATATATATATATATTGCTATATATAATATAATACCAATTCCACTTCAAGGTGGAATATCGCGGTATATGTGTGTAATAAATAACCTCCGCTTACTAACGGCGTATAGGGTCTATTCACATCCAATATATATATATATATATATATATATATATATATATATATAACAATCAGCATTCAAGCATTCAATCAACACAGTCAAACAATTTAAAATTTAACTATTTAAAATTTAAATAAACAATAAAATTCCTTTTGAGTGAGAAGTTCTCACCTTAGCTTTTATTTTGCAATCCAATCCAATCCAACTTGTTTTCTTCATTTATACCTTGTATAAATATTATACACAATTTATTAATATTCGAACAGATCGAATAATAAATTTTCGTTGTTGATGGTTAAATTAATCAATAGTTTTATTTAAATCAGTTTCTTCTTAAATAAATTTATTTTAATAAATTTTCCTTTTAATAAATTTAATTTTCCAATGATTAAATTTTAAACCAATTTTCTCCTTAAAAATTATTTTTCTTTTTTTAATAAATTTATTTTAACTAAAGGTTACAATTTTAAAATTAAATCCCTTCTTAATAAATTGTTTCAAACAATTTCTTTCTAATACTTTGATTTAACAAAAATTAAATTCAAACTATTCTTTATAAATTCAATTTTTTGTCGAACAAATTTAATTTCTATTTAAATAAATTTTATTAACTAACTATTTAATTCAAACACATTTTCTTTTATAAAATATCCTTTAATCCTTAATTACCCATTTTTTTCCCAATAATAAATAATATTTTCTTTTGATAAATCATTTTATCAAATAAGTAAAATTTCTAACTAAATTTCTTTTACTAAATATTTTCCATTTGAAACTAAAATTTCTATTCAACTAATTTTTTTCTTAAAAAAAATTATTTTCCTTTTTAATAAATTATTTTAACTAAAATAATTTATATATTTCAAAAATCTAATTTTTTTAACAACTTCTTATTATTATTTTTTTCTTTTCAACTGCATATAGGATACTCAATTTACTGTTTTAAATTTAAATACTTATTTATTTTTATAATTCAAGAGTTTAAATTGTTTGAACTTTCTGTATATATATATTGAACTGCATTTTTAAATCTTCAATCAACTTTTAAAAATCCTATTTCTAATCTATATACATTTTACTTAAATTAATTTAAATTTGAAATCATTAAAATTTTAAAAAAACTCGAAAACTTCCTTACTGCAGTTTAATTTTTTTATTATTAAATTAGATAAATTATTAAAACTAAATCAATACCTTCACTGCTATGCTCGAAGAAGCCGATCGTGACTGCCTTGAATCCCCCATCATCGAACAACCATCGCCTGCCATAGTGCTCGCCTCCGTCCACTAGCATCGCGAACTACCTGCTGCTACCCTGAACCATCAAGCGAGCTCACAATCGTCGCTCCCCCTCCTCGCGTGCGCGAGCGCCCTAACTTCAACCTCGAGTCGACCGCCACCACCACTCAGTCTTGTCGCGCGATTAGATGAAGACGAGGAAGCTCCGAGTTGAATTGAATAGGAACGAGGGGGGTAAGCTCGAGTCCACCATCCCCTTTTGCCCGTTGTCGATGAAGGCTTCAGCCGCCTTAAGCGCGAGTCTCGAATCGCGTGCGTGCTGCCATCGCGACCCCTGCTTCTTACGCGAGCCCCCCACCTCGATCGAACTCGCGGCCATTTTTGTTTTTTTGTTTTTTTTAATAAGCATGGCCATTGAAAATTAACTGAGGGGGAAGGGAGAGATGTGAATTCGAATTTTTTGGGTTTAATTTTATCAGAGAGGAAGAGAAGTATCGACCTCTATAGAATAAGAACGACGTGCAAGTTTGTACGAAGGCATGTTTTATTTTATTTTTTATTTTTTTTTCGCGTACAAAATAAGCATGGGTATAGTGTTTTGAAGGTAAAAGGAAAAGTAGTGATGTGAATTCTTTTAATCAAATTATAACCAAATATTTAACTCGAATTTAGATTTAAATTTAGCACGTTTGTTTATCGTACGGCCGCACGGCAACTCCAAACACTATCAAATTTGAAACCCGATAATAATTCAATATTACGGATCCAATGGAACTGGTTTCGTCGAATTCCGAGACTGTGCCTCGAAAGGCTATTTTAAATTCAATTCAAACGATTAAAATTTCAAAACTGAACAAAGCAGTTTCAAATTAAATTCTGAAGCTCCTATTATCTTCAATATTATCAATATGAATTTTACAAGCCTTTGAAATATTTTTAATTGGCTTAAAATTGAAGATCCAAATTTTTATTCAACTTTCAATAGATTAAATTCTATAATTAAATCGCCAATTTCAAAATTATATTGAAAATTCAATCCAAACCATCATTCAAATATTTAAAATTAATTAAATATTTTCAAATTGAATTGTTTAAAATTCTGGATCGTTACAATCTTCCCCCCTTAAAAGAATTTCGTCCCGAAATTACAAGTTAAGAAGAATGCCCTTATCTCTATTATTATTTTTCACAATTCAAATAGTTTTATCAACTTACTAACCTAAATCTTTTTACTAGAGATTCATTATCATTTCTATTAGCTTTCTAACTTCAATTATAGGTTCCAAACAACATTGTTTTCCTAACAATTTAAGTTTAAATTCAAATTCAAATTTCAAACTTTCAAAATTTTCTAAAAAATTTTCTAACACCATAAATTTTCGAAAAATTTCGCCAGCGTTTCCTTTGCGCGTCTCGATCGGTACGACTACAAAATGGCACCACGGCCCCTCAGAATCAAAAAGAAAAGAGAAAAGCCAAGTGGCCAGAGAAGAAAGTCATCAAATCTCATACTGAAATTGAAATACGTACCTTTTTGTCGAGCAATTCAATTTTATCTTTGAAATCAAAATTTCAATTCCTTTATACACCTGTATATCCTGCTATCATAATATCCAATCCAATATTCAAACCATTTTGCACATTCATTACAAAATTTCCAATATATGCTTTTTTTATACATTTTTACTTCACTATTGAAGTTACATATCCAATTTCATTCAATTCTATATTTCAATTCACAATTTAAATTTCATTCGAATTCAATTCTCAATTCTAGATATTGAATTCTATCGATTAACTTTCATTTAGTAATTCACATTACTACTTTAAATTAGTTTCATCCACTAATTCATTTCAATATTCAATTCATATATTCGATTCATCTCGAATTTACTTAATTACCAACAAAGGAAATTTCAATTTATTTCTTTTACTTACTTGAATTTATATACAAATTCAAATTTATCTTCAAATTTAGCTCACGACTGAACTTTAATTCTTAACCAATTCAAATTCCAATTCATTAGTCCATGAATTAATAATTTATCAAGTTAGTTTACTTGAATCCAATCCATTTTATTTTATTCCATATGCTAATGATAATAATTCAATATTATCACTTCTTAACAATCATGCAACCATATACTATAATAATTCATAGATAATCATTTCTTTTCTATACAAAATAGTTTTGGGAAAAATTACTTTATTTACCCGATTCAAAACAATTTTATATTCACTAATACGCGCTCATATCTATTATTACACTCAAACTCATTCTAGAGTACTGCTGACTCTATCTCTAATGAGTAACACCCAACAGAACCATGGTTGTCGCTTAACCATAAGCTCTGATACCAACTGTAAAGACCCGTAAATCCGTACTCCTTGAGTAAACACTAATCTCCATTGATTAACTCAAGATGAACGAAAATACGAACCCTTAGGGGTTTTAAGAAGAAGGAGGTAGAAGAAGAGAGAAAGAAAAACAGCACAGAAAGAAACAACTGAACAACATCAGAATCTCACAATTCGCAGCGGAACAACATATAATAGATAAATTAATAATCTTTAAACAAAGAACTATATCAGTTATTACATCACATTTTATTACATTACATCAAATCATCAGTGTGTACAACAACAAAACAATTTTAAACAGCGGAAAAGAAATACTATATACTAGTAATACGCCATGCCATCCAGCTTGCCTCCTGCAATTCCTGAATTCCAGAATATCCTGATAAACCTTAACTCTTGACTGCCCGTGTGGAAATTGGTGGGCACCCAGAGTTTAGGAAGGAAAACAATAAACTCCGAGTCAGTCATGTGACTGGTGCGAGAACTTAAAACAGTTTATTTTCTTTAAAATCAAAATAGAGAAATATTTTTAAATTCAATTCGCAATGCTTTTAAAAATGAGACTACCATAAGGCCTACCGCACACACACACATGCAAACGCAGAATCGGAGGAGATTTCTCCTTATGATAGTCAAAGATGCTTGATACACATTTAAAATAACATTTGATATTATTACTAGTGCATAGTGTAGAGAAATATTTCGAAAGTAGAATATAAATCTTAGCCGACATAGACATTTCGAACTATGCCTACTATAGCTACCATCCAAACAGTGGTGACCACCATAAGTGAATGGCAGGTTCTACAACTAATAACGTACAAGTTTTCGTATTGGGAATTGGATTTCCAACAAATGGTCAGGCCAAGGAACTTCCCATTGCCACATGAGAATGCCTTTGGATGGACATCCCCGAGAACCAAACCGGATCTCTACCAACACAAGGCCGGGTTACCCCTAACTGGGTAACTACTGACACGGGCACGCCATTCCTCGATCGTAAACGACCTTTCTCACGGGATCCCGAAAACCAACAACCACAAAGTAATAAATTCGTAGTAACCACATAGGTTAAATATCTGGGCTCCATACCATGATACCACCTCTATCCAGAAGGAAATGTACATACCCTAAAGGGTGCTACCCCTCATAACCTTGCTGCATCTTTCCTGTTTTGACCATTTCCGGGGTGTGAGGTTCGACGAAGTCACGTCCACAAAAACATACTTTATACAAAAGCCATGCTTTGGGTCAACAAATGATCAACACAATGATCACCAAGATAGACGATCAAACAAATGATCCTATCACAAATAATCAACACAATGATCATTTCAGCAACACTCAGCATGTCACATTACCAAATTGGGAATATATCGCTGATAACTTCAACTATATAACCTCTGAGCTCGTACGTTTCAGAGAAGGGTGTTAAGCTAAAAGAATAAATTCTCCGCCACCAACAAAAATATATTTGAAAGAATCGGCTTTATATCTCAAATTGTAATGTCAGACATACAATCCATACAAGTCTGTTCCGGGCTCGAACAGAACCGAAGGCACTTACAAAGAAGTCCTTGCAATCCGGATATTCACTAATCACGTTCGGGCTTCCCATCACATATGGAGTCTCTATACCGGGGACCAGTCGATGCAAAGACATTCGACAAGAAACCCTTTCGTTTTCGAAAATATCCGGGTCTTCAACACCGGTCTTCGAATGCAATTCATAACGTCGTACCACCTATTCGGAATGGGTTATACGACCCCAAGGTCCTTTCCCGGTTAACCCGAATAGTGAGCGCTTATTTAAACAAAAAAATAAGTGTGGCATTCAATTTCAAGCAAATCACAACAAATACCATTCAAAGGTAAATATCGATAGTCGGTTATTGAACTATCAATGGATATGCACAACATCACCAGATTCCAAATAATTTTCCAAATTATTTATTTCACAAAAATATCTTTACAAGATATAAACATAATTTCCATACTTTAAAAATAAATCAATATTTATTTTTAAATCTAATTTCCCAATTTCATTTATAAATTCTATATTGAATTTACATTCCAAAATATTTATGAATATACGATTTCCATTCGTTTTCAAATATTCATTTTCAATTTATCTTCAAAAAGATAAATTCAAAATATTCACTTAATATTGGAAAAACATTTCCATACTTATTTATCTATAAGTAATTCACAAGCCTTTTTATTTTCTACGCTTAGAAAATATTTAATATACTCTAATCGAAATTAAGTATATATTTCATTCTTTAAGGAAATCATTCACTTAACCATATTTATTTGGGCCAAACGAATGTTGCGTAAAACATCGTTACGACAACCCAAAATCACTAGTATAGGGATTCGAAATTAAAATAGATATATAAATCCCAATACTATACAAAACATTTCCTTTCGGAAATCATTTACTATAACAACAGTGTTATAGTCCACCATTTCCTTTTATTTCTCGAAAACGTCTATTTCAACAATAAATGTTGAAATCTATGGTTTCGAATCTCAACACCTTTTAAAACATCTTTAGATCGTTTTAATTCTATTTCAAACATCACATCCAAAATAATTTCTTTAACATAATATTCACTATTCAAGAACGTGAATATACTACGTTAATAAATTTCATCACTTCTATTCATTTTATTTTAAAGGATTATTCACTGTTCAAAAACGTGAATATAACTCCATAAGTAAGTCATAAAAATTAACTTATCAAAATAAGTCGTTGCGAATTTATAAAACAATGTTTATAAAATTCTATTTCTATTTATTTTATAACAACTTCCTTTTATAATTTTCCTTTATTAACCTATCTCAATTCATATCACAATGATATATTAAAAATTCATATTATAAGTCAAATACTTATAATTTATTTGTTTATAAAATTGTTCCTTTAAACTTTATAAATTTTATAAATCTTATAACTTATAAGATTCATTTATTTATCCAAATCCATTCCTTTAATAACTTTATGAATTTTATTTTATTTTCCTTTACAAATTTTATAAACCTACTGTTTATAAAATTCTATTTATAACTTCATCGTTATAATTTTATAATTCTATTTCTATTTATGAAATTCATTTACAATTTATTCTAACACTTATAAGAGTTCGTTTTATAATTCCCATATTTTTAATTCACAAATATCCGTTTGTAAATCCTTTAATATAAATCAATTTATATTACTATCTTTAAAACGTCTTTTACTCTTTTATAATTTCATCTTTTGATTTAGAAATAATCCAATTTCATAAATCCTATTTTTAAACTTTTTTTATAATTTATTCAAAAATCCCAATTCAGCTATTTTATAAAATCGTTAATCTCATATTTTCAAAAATCAAATTTTAACTATATTTCTCAAAAATCATAATTAAAATTATAACGTTTATTTATTTAAGATGAATCAATTCCAAAAAAATATTTATAAAACGTATATTTTTAAAATCACTTTAGAAATCGAAATCGTTGTTTTTAAACTTCATAAATTGGATCCGATGATGTAACACATCAAATAGTCAATCACGACTTTCAAATATCATATATCATCCATGATAAACAATCAAATATCACAATATATGTAAATAAACAAACACTTGTGAGGAATCCAGTTGGATCCCTCCAACCTGTTTCCCTGCATCCACAGACATTAGCACAATACCAATTCCGTTTCAAGACGGAATATCGCGGTATATGGGATTTAATAAATATTATCCGCTTACTAACGGCGTATAGGGTCTCATCCGCTAAAAGAAAATGCGGGAAATCAATCAACTGCAATATATACATATGCCAATATATATATATTGCTATATATAATATAATACCAATTCCACTTCAAGGTGGAATATCGCGGTATATGTGTGTAATAAATAACCTCCGCTTACTAATGGCGTATAGGGTCTATTCACATCCAATATATATATATATATATATATATATATATATATATATATAACAATCAGCATTCAAGCATTCAATCAACACAGTCAAACAATTTTAAATTTAACTATTTAAAATTTAAATAAACAATAAAATTCCTTTTGAGTGAGAAGTTCTCACCTTAGCTTTTATTTTGCAATCCAATCCAATCCAACTTGTTTTCTTCATTTATACCTTGTATAAATATTATACACAATTTATTAATATTCGAACAGATCGAATAATAAATTTTTGTTGTTGATGGTTAAATTAATCAATAGTTTTATTTAAATCAGTTTCTTCTTAAATAAATTTATTTTAATAAATTTTCCTTTTAATAAATTTAATTTTCCAATGATTAAATTTTAAACCAATTTTCTCCTTAAAAATTATTTTTCTTTTTTTAATAAATTTATTTTAACTAAAGGTTACAATTTTAAAATTAAATCCCTTCTTAATAAATTGTTTCAAACAATTTCTTTCTAATACTTTGATTTAACAAAAATTAAATTCGAACTATTCTTTATAAATTCAATTTTTTGTCGAACAAATTTAATTTCTATTTAAATAAATTTTATTAACTAACTATTTAATTTAAACACATTTTCTTTTATAAAATATCCTTTAATCCTTAATTACCTATTTTTTTCCCAATAATAAATAATATTTTCTTTTGATAAATCATTTTATCAAATAAGTAAAATTTCTAACTAAATTTCTTTTACTAAATATTTTCCATTTGAAACTAAAATTTCTATTCAACTAATTTTTTTCTTAAAAAAAATTATTTTCCTTTTTAATAAATTATTTTAACTAAAATAATTTATATATTTCAAAAATCTAATTTTTTTAACAACTTCTTATTATTATTTTTTTCATTTCAACTGCATATAGGATATTCAATTTACTGTTTTAAATTTAAATACTTATTTATTTTTATAATTCAAGAGTTTAAATTGTTTGAACTTTCTGTATATATATATTGAACTGCATTTTTAAATCTTCAATCAACTTTTAAAAATCCTATTTCTAATCTATATACATTTTACTTAAATTAATTTAAATTTGAAATCATTAAAATTTTAAAAAAACTCGAAAACTTCCATACTGCAATTTAATTATTTTTTTTATTAAATTAGATAAATTATTAAAACTAAATCAATACCTTCACTGCTATGCTCGAAGAAGCCGATCGTGACTGCCTTGAATCCCCCATCATCGAACAACCATCGCCTGCCATAGTGCTCGCCTCCGTCCACTAGCATCGCGAACTACCTGCTGCTACCCTGAACCATCAAGCGAGCTCACAATCGTCGCTCCCCCTCCTCGCGTGCGCGAGCGCCCTAACTTCAACCTCGAGTCGACCGCCACCACCACTCAGTCTTGTCGCGCGATTAGATGAAGACGAGGAAGCTCCGAGTTGAATTGAATAGGAACGAGGGGGGTAAGCTCGAGTCCACCATCCCCTTTTGCCCGTTGTCGATGAAGGCTTCAGCCGCCTTAAGCGCGAGTGTCGAATCGCGTGCGTGCTGCCATCGCGACCCCTGCTTCTTACGCGAGCCCCCCACCTCGATCGAACTCGCGGCCATTTTTGTTTTTTTGTTTTTTTTTTAATAAGCACGGCCATTGAAAATTAACTGAGGGGGAAGGAGAGATGTGAATTCGAATTTTTTGGGTTTAATTTTATCAGAGAGGAAGAGAAGTATCGACCTCTATAGAATAAGAACGACGTGCAAGTTTGTACGAAGGCATGTTTTATTTTATTTTTTATTTTTTTTTCGCGTACAAAATAAGCATGGGTATAGTGTTTTGAAGGTAAAAGGAAAAGTAGTGATGTGAATTCTTTTAATCAAATTATAACCAAATATTTAACTCGAATTTAGATTTAAATTTAGCACGTTTGTTTATCGTACGGCCGCACGGCAACTCCAAACACTATCAAATTTGAAACCCGATAATAATTCAATATTACGGATCCAATGGAACTGGTTTCGTCGAATTCCGAGACCGTGCCTCGAAAGGCTATTTTAAATTCAATTCAAACGATTAAAATTTCAAAACTGAACAAAGCAGTTTCAAATTAAATTCTGAAGCTCCTATTATCTTCAATATTATCAATATGAATTTTACAAGCCTTTGAAATATTTTTAATTGGCTTAAAATTGAAGATCCAAATTTTTATTCAACTTTCAATAGATTAAATTCTATAATTAAATCGCCAATTTCAAAATTATATTGAAAATTCAATCCAAACCATCATTCAAATATTTAAAATTAATTAAATATTTTCAAATTGAATTGTTTAAAATTCTGGATCGTTACAAAAATAGTATCGTATTGATATAGTTTTGAGTTGGAAATGATATCGTATTGATATGGTTTTGAGATAGAAATTATATCTTATTGATATGGTTTTTGAAATGGAAATGATATTTTGGTTTTGAATTATAAACTATTTTTAAATGACCGTTGTGTTATAATAATGTTTGGTGCTAAAGAGATCGGAATCAGATATTGCCATACTCTCTGCCAATACCGAAAACCACTTTAACAATTGTGTACGCGGTGGAGATTCCAGAATGAAGTAGGATGGCTGGCGACGATCCTATATGAGTTATGATGTGACCCTGACTCCCGTGAGTTAGCTTATATGTGACCAAAATAGAAGCAATTGTCGGGCCAAGTGAGGTCATTCCTTCGATCGGGCACATTCCTTCGATACTATATTCTGATTTTGTGATTGATTTAGTGGCCACCCTTGATTTTGATTTGGAAATATGTTTCGAGGTGGGAAATAGTAGCTGCTTTGTGTTACCACTAGCCTCGAAGTGTAATTGGCATATTTACCCTAGCATTGCTTAGTTGTGTCGTGTTCACATGCCCGAGCATGCCTTCTACGAGTTTGTTTTGTAGCAAACCTATAGAGTGCCCTCTGATAAGCCCAGTTTACGGGAAGTTACGGTATTGTATAGACTATGGGAATATATAAAAATATGTTAAGGGGGAAATGGTTAACGCCTTAACGCTATTTTAATAGTTTACTTTACTATAGACATAATTATAATAGCGTATATTACTACATAGTAGATAGTTCCATGGATCCTTAGATGATGGTTATCCCAAACATCCTTTGAGCTTGTATTTCAGTTGACATTTTACTTGAGTTGGATTTATTGATATAAGAATGTTAATCCTGAGTCAAGCGTTTTGTGTTTTACTTTACGCTCGGATCATGTGATGCCCCACCTCTATTCTCACACTAGCCAAGGAAACTACAGAGTAATGCCGTCGACTAGCACGAAGAATAAGGCTGTTGAGGAGCGACCGTCTGCGTAATTGCTTTGTGCAAGTACCGATATGTCAGATAGTATAACATGCACTTCATTTCAAGAGGAATTCCGACATATAAAATACAAACTCAAAGCTACTACACAGTGGCTGGATGATGTTCGGAAACAAATATAAAATAAGCATAACACAAATCAGTCATAGATATTAATATCACAAAGGCGGAAACAGATATGAATATAACACATAGAAGTGTACATCAAAATAGTGGTCATATTAGATCCACTACATCACAAAAGAATAGGTACAAGTGCTAGATAAAAGAATATGTATACATCAAGGAGTCTTTATCTCGAAGTATAAAACAAAAACTACTAAGCTGGTAGTTAGCCAAAAGTCAGATAACAGACCCAGATAAGATGTCAAGTAGAAGCACCTATAACACCTCGGTCTGACCCAAGTATTATTTAAGAAGAAAATAATAAACGGATTAGTCTAGCTATAAATATCAGATAAAATGAGATAGGATAAGAGATATGCCAAAAAACGTATGATAACAATAATGCCATGCTGTGACAAGTATACATTTAACAACAACAAAAATCATACAATATCTCAAGAATCTCAAATACCAAAAAGAATGTCATATTCTTTATTTTATTCACCAAACCGCAAATATTGACAATCATATCAATGCCAATCGTAAAAATTGGTGAAACACAAATTTCAAATATCATCAATTAGAAATCCAGAAATCACAAAAGGGGGAGGCCCATCACAAACGGGAGCATGAAAACTCACCAACACGTGTATTACAAATGGGTCGCTCTCCCATAGTCGCTAACCATAGAGCTAGTGCAACGACGTAGTACAGTAACAGTACGTCCGACGAACCTGAAACTCGAATAATTCAGAACATCGACGTACTACAATAACGGTACGCCCGATGGGCCTAAAACTACAATAATTCGGAACATTGAAGTTGTACAATAACGGTATGCCCGATGAACCTGATAAGCCGCAACAACGATGTAGTACAATAACGGTACATCCGATGATCTTGATAAGTCAGAACATTAACGTACTACAATAACGGTACATCCTATGAACCGAACACCATAAAACAACATGGGTCGTCAGCCCATAAGAATGAGTCAAAACTCCAAAGAACGGTTAAAAGACCATGGGTCGTTTGCCCATAAAAATGAGAAGAAGCTCCATAAAATCGAGGTACACTCTCCCATGTGAACAAAGAGAGATGAAGCTCAACATAATGGGGTACTGTTCCCACGAGGACAAAGAGGCATCGCATATCGCTAGTCTAAACCATAAGATGATCACCACTGATAAATAAGAAGTGTGAATTACACTAAGCTAGTAAATAAATGAGTTTAGCTTCATGTCCCATCACTACTGGCTTAAATTAAATATGTACAAACAAATTGTAGATTTCCACTAGAAAATTGTCACAATATTTCAACCGAACAGGTCTAAGAATTAACCGATGAAGTAAATGCAAGCATTTCATACCACTTGTTTACTAAGCCATTTAATTAGATTTCTCATACAAATAAGGTGAAGGTTTGTATATACTAATAGGTTGGAAAGAGGGTTTAAAAAACAAGCTTTGTATTAAAAATAGTGTTGAAATCATTTTTGCGAAAGTGTTTGAATATTTACTACTAGTATAGAGACCTTCACATTTTAAAGTAACAATTCATAGAAATGATTGTAGAAACAATCAATCACCAAAAATTCACATACGAAAATGTGAATCAAACCATAGGAATCGATATCAAATCCATCGAAGTGGATATTCCCAAAAATCCAGAAAGAAGTCATCGAAGTCGATAATAAATGATGACGACTAATCGAATCAACCCAAAAATCGATAACTGAAAACCCATGAAAAAAGCAAGATGGCTGAAATTAGCAGCTCTAGACGTCTCGTGGTTCTCCCAGACATCTGAGCTGAAAGACTGGAAATTTTATTCCAGATCGCCAAGACGTCTGGGGAATAAGACCAGACGTTTGAGCTAATGGTCTGGAATTTTATTCCCGTAGCTCCAGACGTCTGACCTTACCGCTAGACGTCTTATTTGAAGCTCAGAGCAAAAATATGAGAGGCCAATGATGGCCAAACTATCTCAAAAGCGATCGAGCGAGCAACGATGGCTAGGGATTTATGCCAAGCGACAACCCACCCCTATAGGCTCTTTAATACACTGCAAACAACATATCAAAGCATCCAATGTAGGATTTCATCGATTTAGACTTCAATATATCAAAAATTGAAAAATTCACCAATCCAATTCAATTCAAAGCAAATGAACATAAAATAGGTGTTAGGAATTCATACCTAAAAACTATCAAAGGTATAGATATAGATGTGAGTTCAAGAACTTACCTTTGAACCCAAAAACAACAAATGAGAAGCTCTAAAACAAAGAAAAGATCAACCACTCTTCAACTTCAACTCTAGAAGCTCAAATGTATGATTAAAGACAAATATATCCTAAATTAGGTTATAGGAAATTTCAGAAAATTGGAGAGGAATTGAGATGGAGAAGATGAAGAGGATGCTTACCTAAGCTTCTCTTTGATTTATAACTTGAAGTTGAATTTTCTAAGAGAATTAGAGCATAGGAATTTCTAATCTCTTTTCCTTTCCCCTATTTTTCTAGCACTTGAGAGTATTAGGAAATAAGAATAAATGAAGAGGAGAGGGGGTGGAGTTAGGGTATTATGTTGGGTTAATGGGCGGAAACCCAAACCCAAAGCCCAATAGAAAAATAGCGAATTCCACTCAACTCCAAACATATTGATGTTTATACTTAAAAGGTCGCAAATTTCATTTTGAACTCAATGGAAATAGTCTCGAGCCCTAATTCGACAGTTTACAAAAAGTAGCATTTCAAACTTTAATCCGACTAATGATGCTATATTTAAATAAAATATTTAAATATACAATCGTAAAATATGCGGGTTGTTAAAGACTCCCCTCCTTAAAGAAATTGCGTCCTTGCAATACTTAAGAATGAAACAAAGAGTAACAACCATAAAAGCATATCAACACAAAAGAAAATTTGAAGTAAAAATTTCACCTTAAAGAGCACCAGAGAGTAAGTCCGGATGTGTTCGCTCGTTGAATTCTTTGGATTCCCAAGAACAATCCTTAGGATTTGAGGACCATTGAACTTTCAGAGGCGGGACATCTTTATTACGAAGACGTTTAACCCCCTTAGCAATGATACGAATAGGATGTTGCTCATGAGTCAAATTAGATGAAACTTCAATTTCTTCTACAACACCAGGCTCAAGAATAGAATCAGAATCTCTAAGGCATTTCCGTAGTTGAGAGACGTGGTAAACATCATGAATAGCAGAAAATTGAGCCGGCAATGAAAGGCGATAAGCCATGGAACCATTACTTTCGGTGATGGAAAATGGGCCAATATATCAAGGCGCTAATTTTCCCGATCGACTGAAACGCACAACACCCTTCATAGGTGAAACACGGATAAACACCAAATCTTCCACAGAAAATTCCAAATTCCTTCTTCGGTTATCGGCAAAGAATTTTTGTCTACTCTGAGTCTCTTTCATCTTATGACCAATAAGGTCAATCTTTTCTGTGGAATCACGAATAAAATCTGGACCTAAAACCAGCTTCTCACCACCCTCAAGCCAACAAGAAGGGGATCGGCATGGCCTTCCGTAGAGTGCCTCAATAATGCCATACCAATACTATATTGGAAGCTATTATTATAGGAAAACTCAACAAGAGAAATATGATCTTCCCAACTTCCACCAAAATCAAGAACACATGCACGAAGAAGATCTTCAAGAGTTTGATTCACACGCTTGGTTTGTCCATCGGACTGAGGATGAAAAGTGGCTAAAATTAAGCTTTGTTCCCCAAGCTTTTTGAAGACTCTTTCAAAATCCACCAGTAAATAATGGATCACCATCACTAACAACAGAAGTAGGAATTCCATGCAATTTAACAATTTCTCTAATATAGAGTTTGGCCAAAAGAGGTACAGTCCGGTTAGACCGAATGGGAATAAGATGGGCAGATTTTGTAAGTCTATCAATAATCACCCATAAATGTCATGACCTGAACGAGAGCGGGGAAGACCGTCAATAAAGTCCATGGAGACTTGATCCCACTGCCAAACAGGAATATCTAGAGGTTGCAATAACCCACCGGGCCTTTGATGCTCGGCCTTTATGGGTTGGCAAGTCATGCATCGCTTAATGAAGTTAGCAATATCATATTCCATTCGACATCCCAATACTAAAGTAGCTTCATATCCGCGTGTATTTTACTACTACCAGGATGAATGGAAAATTTAGAATGATGAAACTCTTCTAAAATGTCTTTACGATGATCACTAACATTTGGCACGATAAGTCTACCAAATTTTTGAATGCTGCCGCGAGCATCGATTTCAAAGTCTTTCAAACCATCAACATTACTATCCCTACAATTTTGGCTAAGATAAGCCAATTCGGGATCATGCTTTTGAGCATCAAGAATGCGGTCTAAAAGAGATGGACGAGCCTCAAGGCTACGTAAAACAAGAGATGAACATGAATCGGATTTGCGATATTGGATCTCACAAGTAGATAAAGTCTCGAGATCATTTCATTCGGATATCATCATTGAAACAACCGCTTGTTGCTTATCACTAAGGGCATCGGCAACACGATTTCCCTTTCCGGGAGTATAAAAAATATCAAGATCATAAGATGCAAGGAACTCGAGCCAACATTGTTCACGCAAATTGAGTTCCTTTTGAGAAAATAAATACTTCAAAGATTTATTATCGGTGTAGAGAACAAATTTCTCTCCCAAAAGATAATGACGCCAAATTCTAAGGGTGAAAATAATAGCCACGAGCTCTAAATCATGAGTGGCATATCTAGTCTCGGAAGGCTTTAATTACCTAGAAGCATAAGCGATAACACGTTCCCTTTGCATGAGAACTACACCCAAACCAACACGACTTGCATCGGTATAAACTATCAAGTCTTGATTCCCTTTGGGAATCGCAAGAATAGGAGCATCGGAAAGGAGTTCTTTTAATTTCTGAAAAGAAACTTCACATTTACCTGATCAAATGTATTTAACTCCCTTCTTTGTCAAGGTAGTAAGAGGTACGGAAATTTTAGAAAAATCTTTTATGAACCGATGGTAATAACCCGCCAATCTAAGAAAGCTACGAATTTCCGTCACACTTTCAATCTTTGAAGGATCCATGAAAATTCCGGATTCAGAAATAATATGATTGAGAAATTTCACACGAGATTGCCAAAAGTGGCACTTAGAAAATTTTGCTTTCAATTGATTGCTCCTAAGAGTTTCCAACATAATCCGAAAATGTTTTTCATGCTCTTCCTCGGTTTGAGAATAAACAAGAATATCATCTATAAAGATGAGAACAAATCGATCGAGGAAGTCTTTGAAAACTCGATTCATAAGGTCATCGAAATAAGCTGGAGCATTCATTAAACCATGGAATAAAAAACCATTCATAAGATCCATAACGAGTACGAAACGATGTCAAAGGATGCTATCCTCTGCAATACGAAGCTGATGAAAACCGATGGCTAAGTCTAACTGCGAAAAGACTATAGCACCGCTAATTTGATCGATTAGATCATCAATCCGAGGTAAATGATATCTATTCTTAATGGTAAAATCATTAAGCTTGCGGTAGTCAACGCAAAGCCTAAGTGGACCATCCAATTTCTTCACAAGGATAGCCGAAGCTCCCAAGGAGAGGAACTTGAACGAATGAACTGCTTCGCTTCTAATTCGGAAAATTGTTTATGCATCTCCTCATTTTCCTTATTGAACATACGATAAGGAGGACAAATGATAGGTAGAGCTCCAAGGGTTAAATTGATTCTGAACTCAATTTCTCGCTTAGGGGGTAATCCTAAAACGGGCTCAAATATGCCGGAAAATTCACAAATAACGTGAATGAGGGAAACGACATCTTCCTCATCATCATTATCGTCATCATGAGGGTTTAGGGAATATAAGGATGCTACCAAATTAGAATCTAAATCTTTAAGAACATTACAAATCTTCTTAACAGATTGAGGATGTCGAAGATGAATAGTCCTTTCAGGACATAGAATATGGGTTTCGTAACGGTTAAGCCAATCCATTCCCAAAGTCATTCTGAAGCCTAAGTAACGCATAACATGCAAATCGGCTTGGAAAGAAAATTCACATAAAATAATATCGACATCTTTACAAAGCAAAACTGAATGTTGTGGATCCACCAACCGGATTCGTAATTCTCAGTGAAGTCATCAAGCACATAACATTTAAAGAAAAGGTACCAATAAGTTCTTTTGATATAAAATAGTAAGATGCACCCATATCAAAAAGAACTCGAATAGGATGACCATGAAACATAATAATGCCATCAAAGATAGAGCAGTATTACCTTGACCAAGACAAGTGTCACTAGGAACATGAACAACATTTAGCTTTCCCTCCTTCTTGCTTGGAAATTTGGGACACGATGATAAAATATGACCCGAACTTTTGCAATAACGAGAAAAGAGAGGTTTCAGACATCTATTAGCATAATGGTCCTTAGAACCATAATTGTAGCATTGCCCACGACTAGAGATAGGAGTCTTTGCTACCGAAGATGCTTGCTTCCCTTTCCTGTTGGGATTAGGGCCTTTGAACTTAATAGGCCCCTTCTTGCTGACGTTAAAGTTCTGTTTGGCACCAACAACTTCAACATCACTTTATTTATCGGCCTCTTCAAGTCGAAGAACGATATCAACAAGCTGATCGAAAGAAACTTCTAGTTTCAGAAGTAAAGGCTTTTTGAGATTCTTATTCAACCCATAAATAAACCTTTGATTTTTCTTCAATGTGGTACTCATATACTCAACCACATATTTAGAGAGAGATTGAAAAGACGCGACGTAATCCATCACAGAAGATTCACCTTAAACAAAGTCAATAAAGCGCCGAGGTAAAGTCACTTTTTCAGCCTCCGGCACAAATTCAATTCGAATCTTTCCCGAAATTGCTCCCACGTAAGATCTGCTTCGATAATCTCAGAAACCAAAAGCTCATACCAATCTAATTCTCTTTCTCAGAGCATGCTAGAAGCCACTTGGACACAATGTAGATCAACGAGATTCATGCGAGAAAAGAAGCGGTTGCATGATTTAAGCCAAGCTTGGATTTATATAACACTTTTAGTTCCTTGAATGGCCTTCCACCTAAATCCGTATAATCTCTGCACAAATGTGCAAACCCAAATCTAGGATAAATAGGCTCTGGAATAGGTCCGACAGCTTGAGCATTCTCTACAAGATCAAAAAGATGCTGGGCAGACATAACTACTCCATCTTGAGGAGTAGCACTGGATTGACCGATGCAGGGACGACCAGGTCTAACCATTGCTCTTCTGTAAGTAAGAAAGAAAGAAAGAAGAAGAAAAAGGTTATTCTCAAAGTGAATATCAAACAATCATGATTGATAAAACAAGGCATCACAAAAGAAAATAGGATAGAACGGGTCCAATGACTCGAATAAATCCTAAGGCGTGGTTCCTAAGAGAGACTTAGGACAATGATCCTTGCTATAATATTCTATATTGTTCCGAAGTTTAGCTTTGATACTAAGCTGTGTTGCCCCACCTCTATTCTCATACTAGCCAAGGACACTACAGAGTAATGCTGTCGACTAGCATGAAGAATAAGGCTGTTGAGGAGCGACGGTCTACGAAATTTCTTTGTGCGAGGTACCGATATGTCAGATAGTATAGCATGCACTTCATTTCAAGAGGAAATCCGACATATCGAATACAAACTCAAAGCTACTACACAGTGGCTGGATGATCTTCGGAAACAAATATAAAATAAGCATAACACAAATCAGTCACAGATATCCATATCACAAAGACGGAAACAGATATGAATATAACACATAGAAGTGTAAATCAAAGTAGTGGTAATATAAGATCCACTACATCACAAAAGAATAGTTACAAGTGCTAGACAAAAGAATGGGTATACATCAAGGAGTCTCTATCTCGAATGTATAAAACAAAACTACTAAGCTAGTAGTTTGCCAAAAGTCAGATGACAGAGCCAGATAAGAAGTCAAGTAGAAGGACATGTAACACCTCGGTTTGACCCGATTATTATTTAAGAAGAAAATAATAAACGGATCAGTCTAGCTATAAATATTAGATAAAATGAGATAGGATAAGAGATATGCCAAAAAACGTATGATAACAATAATGTCATGCTGTGACAAGTATACATTTAACAACAACAAAAATCATGCAATATCTCAAGAATCTCAAATACCAAAAATAATGTCATATTCTTTATTTTATTCACCAAACCACAAATATTGATAATAATATCAATGCCAATCGTAAAAATTGGTGAAACACAAATTCCAAATATCATCAATTAGAAATCCAGAAATCACAAAAGGGGGAGGCCTATCACAAACGGGAGCATTAAAACTCACCAACATGTGTATCACAAACGAGTCGCTATCCCATGGCCGCTAACCATAGAGCCGGTACAATGACGTAGTATAGTAATGGTACGTCCGTGGAACCTGAAACTCGAATAATTCAGAACATGACGTTGCACAATAATGCTACGCCTAATGGACCTGAAACTACAATAATTCAAAACATCGATGTAGTACAATAACGGTGCGCCCGATGAACCTGATAAGCCAGAACAACGATGTAGTACAATAACGGTACATTCGATGATCCTGATAAGTCGGAACATCGACGTACTACAATAACGGTACATCAGATGAACCGAACACCATAAAAGAACATGGGTCGCTAGGCCATAAGATTGAGTCGAAACTCCAAAGAATGGTCAAAAGACCATGGGTCGTTAGCCCATAAAAATGAGATGAAGCTCCATAAAATCGAGGTATAGTCCCCCACGTGGACAATGAGAGACAAAGCTCAACATAACGGGATACTGTTCTCAACGAGGACAAAGAGACATCGCATATCGCTAATCTAAACCATAAAATGATCACCATTGATTAATAAGAAGTGTGAATTACACTAAGCTGGTAAATAAATAAGTTAAGCTTCATGTCCCATAACCTTTGGCTTGACTTAAATATTTACGAACAAATTGAAGATTTCCACTCGAAAATTATCACAAGTTTTCAATCGAACAAGTCCAAGAATTAACCGTCGAAGTAAACGTAAGCGTTTCATACCACTTGTTTTACTAAGCCATTTAATTAGATTTCTCATACGAATGAGGTAAAGGTTTCTATATACTAATAGGTTGGAAAGCGGGTTTAAAAAAACAAGCTGTGTATTAAAAATAGTGTTGAAATCATTTTGCGAAAGAGTTTGAATATTTACTACTAGTAAAGAGACCTTTACATTTTAAAGTAACAAATCACAGAAATGATTATGGAAACAATCAATCACAAAAATTCATGTACGAAAATGTGAATCAAAACATAGAAATGGATTCAAATCCATCCAAGTGGATATTCCCAAAAATCTAGATAGAAGTCATTGAAGTCGATAATAAATAACGACGACCAATCGGATCAACCCAAAAATCGATCTAATTGAAAACCCATCAAAAACAAGCAAGATGGCTGAAATTAGCAGCTCCAGACATCTGTTGGTTCTCCCAAATGTCTGAGCTGAAAGATTAGAAATTTTATTCTAGATCGCCTAGACGTCTAGGGAATAAGATCAGACGTCTGAGCTGATGGTCTGGAATTTTATTCCCGTAGCTACAAACGTCTAACATTACCACCAGACATTTGAGCTGAAGCTCAGAGCAAAAATATGCTAGGCCAATGATGGCCAAACTATTTCAAAAGCGATCGAGCGAGCAACGATGGCTAGGGATTTATGCCAAACGACATCCCAGCCCTATAGGCTCTTCAAGACAATCCAAACATCATATCAAAGCATCCAATATAGGATTTCTTAGATTTAGACTTCAAAATATCAAAAATTGAAAAATTCACCAATCCAATTCAATTCAAAGGAAATGAACATAAAATAGGTGTTAGGAATTCATACCTAACAACTATCAAAGGTATAGACATAGATGTGAGTTCAAGAACTCACCTTTAAACCGAAAAATAACAAATGAGAAGCTCTAAAACAAAGGAAAGATCAACCACTCTTCAACTTAAACTCTAGAAGCTCAAATCTATGATCATAGACAAATATCTCCTAAATTAGGTTATAGGAAATTTCAGAAAATTGGAGAGGAATTGAGATGGAGGAGATGAAGAGGATGCTTATCTAAGCTTCTCTTTGATTTATAACTTGAAGTTGAATTTCCTAAGAGAATTAGAGCTTAGGAATTTCTAACTCTTTTCTTTTCCCCTATTTTTCTAGGGCTTGAGAGTATTAGGAAATGAGGATGAATGAAGAGGAGAGGGGGTGGAGTTAGGGTATTATGTTGGGTTAATGGGCTGAAACCCAAACCCAAAGTCCAATAGAAAAATAGCGAAATTCCTCTCAACTCCAAACATACGATGTTTATACTCAAAAAGGTCGCAAACGCCATTTTGAACTCAATGGAAATAGTCTCGAGTCCTAATTCGACAGTTTACAAAAAGTAGCATTTCAAAATTTAATCCGATTAACGATGCTATATTTAAATAACATATTTATATATACAGTTGTAAAATATGCAGGTTGTTACAGGTCAGATTGATTGGCATAGTATTTGAGACTCACCTTTGGAGTTGGAGCTTCGCTTGGAGATCCATCCATCTATTCAGCTTTCAGTTACTCAGTTGACTTCAGTGATATATTTAGATTTTGTTATGGACTATTTCATTCGAGACTTCTGTTGTATCGTGTTTTAACTCTGTTATATGTATATAGTAGCTTCATGAATTACTATTCTTTTGTTTCCGCTGCTTATTGTTATATTACTCTGTGTTTACGATTCTGTGATTATTTTATTTACTATATATGCTGAGTTTGGCCAAATATAAATTAACAATCTGATATTTTGAGCAATTAAAGTCCGAGATGTGTGGATGCGAATGGTGGAAAATACCAGGATGTTACAACTTTTCTTTTTCTTCTTTCTGCGTGGATTTAAAGAGGCGGAGGGGAAAAGTTGTTTGCGTGTAGAATTGTTTTTGTGTGTTGGCTGAAGTTAGTACAGTGATGTGAAGGGAGATGAAAAAGCTTTGATGTGAAGGAAATACAGTTGAAGTTTTGCTAGTGCATATGAACATATATATATATATATATATATATATATATATATATATATATATGTATATATGTATGTATGTATGTATATTTAATTCAAATTGTCTCGATAAATGCAACTTAAAATCTTGACATCCTATCGAGGTGTGCCACTAGGCATTTATAATGTTATCCCCATATTCCGAACATGATGGAAAAGGTTTCGAGTCCTAATTCGATCGTATGGACAAAATAGCTTTTTGGACCCAATTATTATATTGAATTTGCGATATAAGTTTTAGTGCGTTTACATTCCGTACGACCAAACAATAGCTCCAAACGTTTCGAAATTTAAAATCCATAACAATACACTATTACGAATCCAATGGAACTGGTTTCGTCGAATTTCAAGACTCTGCCCCAGAAGGTTATTTTTAATTATCAATTTAAACGATATATTTTCAAAATTGTACCAGTCGCCTTTAAATTCAATTTTAAATTTTTTTAATACCTCTAGTATTATCAATATAAATTTATAAGCCTTCCAATAATTTTTAATTAGCTTGAAACTCCAGATTCACTATTTAATCCAATTTCCAAATGTTTAGTTCAATAGTTTAATTACCCAGTAAATAGTTATATTTGGAATCCAATTTAAAAATCAACTGAAACGACCCGCCTTTCATTCCACAGAAAGACGTATCATCCTTAAGAAAGAAAGAGGTAGAAATTGTAGGATCGATTTCACCCTAGAGGGGGGTGAATAGGGTGATAGTATAAATTATAAAATTAATTGCGGAAGTTTATAAAATATTCAATTCAGATCATAGAATAGCAGCACAGATATCGCAGAATATAAATAACAGAAAAAAGAACAACACAGAATTTACCCAGCTTCGGCAAAACCCTGCCTACGTGCTGCCCCCAAGGTTTCTACTAGAAATTAGATAGTCCCTCGCTTACACACGTAAACTTGCTATACCCGCCATTGACTAATCTAACTCTACGCTCAAAACCTTGCCACAACTCAGCCACTGAGTTGCGAATTCTCAAGCTACGCCACGTAGCTTGTCCCCTAATCACACGACTAGAAATTAAACGGTTTAAAAAAGAAAATTACAAATTAAAAACAATTTAAAACAAAATAACCCTAATTTAAAAACAATAACCCTTTAAATAATAAAGGCCTTTTATCAAAGCCGTCCCTTTTATAATTTGGCCCGTTCCCTTTTTCTTTCTATTTGCTCCGTTCGTTGTTTTGAGATAGTGGCGGCTTTGTCCTTCAATCCAAATTAGGGCTTTCGTTCGTGATTCAAATTAGGGTTTTCGAAGTGCCGACAATATGTTGATTGATTCGATGATTATTCGTGTGTAGCCTTGATCGATTGTTGCTCACTTCGGCTGCTTCGTTGATCGAATTCTTTCCTTGATTCGGTAAGTAATTATTTGCTTTTGCTTTATTGATTTTATGCTTTCTGGAATTCGATGATTTATGCTGATGATGATTGGGCTTTTATATAGGTCGAATTCCTATATTTGCGTTCGTATAAAATCATTTGAATTTTTCATATTATTCACCTCGGCCACTTGATTTTTTTTCGATGATTGAGATGTTTTCTGACTTGTTCAAAAAACGTATATTTGTTACTTGATGGTCACGGCGTTGATTTGAGATTGTGATGACCACGGCTTGATTTTTATGTATGAACACGGCTTCTTGACTTGACTGCATCTCACGGCTTTGATTTGTTCAACTCTGGCCATCTTGAATTTTTAAACTGTTCTTCTGGATATTGTTTGAACTGTACTCATGCTCGATTTGCTCGCTTCGGCTGCTTCATTGACATTGACTTGTTGGATTTTACTGTAACTTAGCTAATGGTTCGTCTCTGCTTCATGTTCGTTCCTGAACATTACTGTTTTGGTTTAACCTGTATATCATTGACTTGATATCATTACTTCAATGTTTTTGATGCTCCTTCGATTCAGTGAGGCTTATATTTGAATGTCAGTTGTCTTAGTAGTTGATTTGTAGTCTCTGGTATTTCATCTTGGCCATGTTGCATTCTGGTCTGGATATCATGATGTACATGTGTGTTGCATTTCATTTGCGGCCTTGACTTTTGTGATATTTGAACTTGACGGCTCTGGCTCGATGTTGTTACTGCATTCACGACCACTGTCTTGCATTTTTGCTTTTACTGTACGGTCTGGTTGAACGGAGTTTGATTTGGTTTCATTTTTGCTGTGCATTTACTTGGTGTGTTTGCACTGTGCATTGAGCATTGTGTCACTTGTATACTACAGCTTCAAACCATGTTTGTTTTGGTCTTGAGGATTTTGCATCGAGCATGCTTCTGGTTTGAGTGTGCTTGCATCTTTGTAGTTGCACTCCATTTTCGTGTGTTCATTCCTTGTGTGGAGCTGGACTTGATCTTGTTACTGCCGTGTCTTTGATGTTGGGTCCATTGTTGCTGTAGCATGTACTCGAGTCATGGTAGCATTTGCTTCTTGTGTTTCACTTGCACTTGTACTTGGTCATAATTAATGTTGTTGAACTTGATGGCATGCATTTTGTGGTCTGCCTTGTTGCTGTGTCATTGCTGTTGACATGTTGTTGCATTCTTGAGTCTGTTGCATGAGTTAATTGCGTACTTCATGATTGCACTGTCTTCTGCATTTATGTGGTTGTTGACACTGGTCTGCATACATGAGTTTGATACCGTTGGTTGACTATCTCCTTGAGTTGCTGTACTTCATGTTGTATTCATCCCTGTTGCACTCCTGTTTGCTGTAATATTGGCTTGTGACATTCATGTTGCAACTGGTTTACTGTCTTGTTTATATTAGACTAGTCGACACATGATTCTTGAGTTTTGGCCATTTGCACCTGTGTTGAATCCAGTTTCACAGCTCGGGTTTGACCTTGTGCCGAAGTTGAAATTTTATTTATGTTGCACGTGAGTTGAACCCGGCTTTTCATTTGGGTTTGACCTGTGCTCACTTGTCCCTGTAGCATTATCAAGTGTATATATCGGTGTGCACGGCCTTGTGGCATATACAGTGATACACTGTGTATGTCACAAGCTGTTCGTGTATGATGAATTCAAATTTAAATGATGACGAACAACCCAAATAACTAAGGCAAATCGTATTTTCAAAATTCACATTTTATTTTATATTGCAAAAATATTTCTTTTTCAATTTTACTGCGTTAGTGAATATTTTTGCAGATTGCTCAGATGCTGGATTCTAACTGGAATGAAGTTAAGGATGAACTACGAGTGTGAGTGATATGTAGTGAGGAATTTATGTAAATACGAAATCGTGATGTAATTGAATTTGTATCAAAGTTGTATAGTGTATAGTGAGAGCTTGAATTTGTACTATTCAAAATTGTAATAAATATTTGTTTGAATAAAATTTCTGTTTGAATTCAAATTCTGTGTTATTTAATTTTATCCAGCAAATATTTATTTAACCTATGAAGAATAAAATAGTGCATTAACAAATACATTTAAACGAATGTATATATGTTTATTATCATCAAACAAAAATCATATAAGCGCATATTCAACAATCTCTCCCTTTTGATGATAACAAACATATATTTAAGATTTTGAATGTATTAAATGTATTTGATCGTTCAATTTTCTCCCCTATTTAAATGCTCCCTCTCTACACAGTACTCCCCCTACATATATGCATTCAAATAAAAATATGCAAATGAGTCTAGATGCAAATGGAAAATTATTTGACCTTTTCTTGATTTTATTTGATAAAATCTTAACTTTTCTCTCCCCCTTTTGTTATCAGCAAAAGAATAATAGTGTTAGAGAAAATAGAGATAAAGTGATCGATATTAATTCAATATTAAAACTCAGTTGAATATAAGTATTAAATATCGATAAAAATAAATCAAACAAAAATCATAGATATTTTGTTAGGCGCATATTCCACTTTTAGAATGATGGGAATTATGTCATCATATAAAACCATAAAGTTGTGTCTATTTATGGTATATTTATATCAGGAATTTGAATATCTACTAACCATGCATAACCGTTAGGACTTTTAAATGAGATTAGTAGTATTCCAATTTTATTTTAAAAAAATGAATTCAAGTATCTTCTAACCACGCATAACCGTGAGGACTTTTAAATGGGATTAGAATCAACTTGTTTATTTTAAAAATCAACTTTTGATATGCGTTCCATACATGCATAACCGCGAGGACTTTTAAATGAGCATGGAAGCACATAACAAATTCCAAGTAATTCACCCATGCATAACCATGAGGACTTTTAAATGAGAGTGAATACTTTGGTATTTATTTATCTTTTTATTTTTGTTTTTTTTTTTAAAATGTGAAAATGAAAAACGAACGATTCCTGTTTAAAGTACCACATATCGACAAACTATATAGAATTTTGATGAGTGATGGTTGTTAGAAATATGATAGATATAGAGATGGTCATGGAATTTTTTACCAACAAAAAGTTTTATAACTCTTGTTTAAATTTCTAAAGAAATTTATTAATTATACCGTCCCAAGTCATAATATTTGATCAATATTAACACTCGTCACTTTTTCAATCACTATTTTTCTTTTCGATAAACATTAGGGAGTCAGATTAGTCAAAATAGTCATTTAAAATCAAACTCAAAAATAATTATGAAATTAATTTTTCAAAAATGACTAATCTGAAAATATGGTCAAAAATGATTTTCTCCAAGGGGTTTTAAAAGAAAATTTTCTGCTATTTGAAAATTATTCGAAATGAAGAATATGCAGATATTTTCTTTGAAAAACGATGCAGTTACTAAATGTCTCAACAAAAATCACGTTTCACTAGTAATTTTTCTATCAACTAGATTACCAATGTAATCTGCATCTGAATTTCTCTTTCGCTCAAAATCATCATTAATTGAATTTGATTGACCAAACCATGAAGTGTGCACCAAAAATTTCAAACTCAATTTTAACAGCAATTTAAATGACATTTGAATTTGAAATGAAGCCGTGTTAATAATCAAATACCGTGAATATAGAGTTAGCCGAATTATAACCAAATGTATTATTATCCAACAAAACACTATTTTTAATCCAAAATGATATATAAGAAGTAATTCAAAGAATCTAGAGATTTTTATAGTGTTTTTGGCATAAGAATATAATTGGCCAACTATTTTGAATAAGTCAAAATCAAAATCATCATCTTTCCATCATCTCATTATTGGCTGATTTTAATTCAGAATATGGTGCAGATTATCACATTTAATATATCGCTCAAATTAATATACCTTTACCGGTTTTACCTTTACGATATTTTTCATGGTTGTCTATTGTGATTCTGTCACCTTTGAACTAGGCTAAGGAACTTTTCTTCGTCGTCCGTTGTGTTTCTGCAACAGCCAAAAATCCAGAGAACACTATTGTTGTTCCTTAGCCCGCCACCACACCTACACGAAAAAAAATTTATGTGACCTATTTGTTTTTATAGGTCCATGGTTGTTAGTGGCGGAAAATTTTGAAAAACAATTTTGTAAAGACCCAAAACTATTTATAATTGTTCCCTTCGGAACCCAAATTTGTTTAACTTTGAGAGATTTTATATTTGTGCCTTTTGGAACCCAAATCGGTATAGTTTTCACATGTTTGGGTCTATACCAACAATTATTGTGATCGTGTCCAAATTTTCTACAAATTGTGCACATAGAATTAACTTGATTAATATTGCTTGCAACAATTTTCGAATTATTATACCCAAGTCCTTGTCTAACCGTATTAACAGTTTGCTTTCCTAATAGCATATTCAACGATTTTTCACTTTTTGAAAATTTATCTAAAGTCGTTGACAATTGTTGGACTTGTGTTTTGAGAGATTCATTTTCGTTTAACAACTGTGTGCACTTTTTAATAGAATTCTCTCTCCTAGTATTTTCATTCTCTTTTAAAATCAGAATTTCATTTTCAATTGATTTTATATTGATTTCTGAATTTTTAATATCTTCTTCGAATGTTGGACACTTATCACACTTAGGGATCCCACTTTGATAGGTTTTAACTAGTTGGTCAAGTTGTTAATTTAAATCTATCAAAGTGTCTTTTTGTGATTCAAGTTTAGCGTATTTTTCCCTAAGTCGTTCAAAACAACCATTTACTTCGTGGAAATAAATAAGTAATTCAGAGTGAGTAAGTCTTGATACCTCGCTTGGCTCGTCATCGTCGCTATCAGTTATATTCCTTTGAAGGCACATATCTGCTTTCTCACTCTCACTGCTAGAACTTTGATTATCTTCATCACTTGAATTCCACGTGGCTGCAAAACTTTTCTTTTTTGATTTCTTTCCAAAGTCGCGTGGATTTCGAGGACAATTGGGCTTGATGTGTCCGGGTTGGTTGCACTTGTGACAGATGATCTTATGTTCTTCAGAGTAGTCTAGTGCTTTGGCTATTCTGCTTTTCGCTTTTTGAATTCGAGCTGAATTTCCATATTTGTAATTCCATCTTTTGAATTTCTTTATTAATAACTCCAATTCTGCTGCTGCATCATCATCGTCATCGTCATCACTTTCAGTTGTTCCTTTGAGAGCTATTGATTTCTTTCGAGTATCTCCTCCTTCACGCTCTTCCTTGAATTTCATTTCTAGCTCATAAGTGGTGAGATTTCCGATGAGTTCTTCGACTTTCATTTGTTTCAAATCTTTTGATTCTTGAATGGCAGTCACTTTGGCTTCAAAACTTCGTGGAAGGACTCTAAGGATTTTTCGGACTATCTCCAATTCTGTATATGATTTTCCAAGAGCTTTTGATTTGTATACGATATTGGAAAGTCGTCCATGCATCTCCTTGACATTTTCTTCCTTCGCCATTGTGAAGTTCTCGTATTTGCTGCTTAGCATGGCAAGGCGAGATTCTTTGACTTGAGATGTTCCTTCGTGAGTCACTTCCAGTGTGTGCCATATTTCCTGCGCAGTTAGACAATGTGAGACACGATTAAATTCAAATTGATCCAATGAACAGATAATAGAATTCATAGCTTTGGCATTAGTAGTAATTTATTTTCTAGTTCTGTCCATTGTTCCTTTGGTTTCTCTATTTCCTGATTATCTACAATTATAGTTGGAGTTCTATAATCTGTCTCAACAATATCCCAAGCGTCAATGGTTTTTAGAAACATTTTCATCCTATTTTTCCAAAAAGCATATTCACCATTGAACATTGGTGGTCTAACTATCGAGTGACCCTCTGCAAAAGCATTATTAAAAGAAGCCATTTTAAAAATTCAAATTTTTAAAAACAAAAACTGATTTTTTTTTGAAAAACGAATTTTTAAAACAAATGATGACTTCTATTCCTAGCTTTGTACCACTTGTAGGATCGATTTCACCCTATAGGGGGGGTGAATAGGGTGATAGTATAAATTATAAAATTAATTGCGGAAGCTTATAAAATATTCCATTCAGATCACAGAATAGCAGCACAGATATCGCAGAATATAAATAACAGAAAAAAAAAGAACAACACAGAATTTACCCAGCTTCGGCAAAACCCTGCCTACGTGCTGCCCCCAAGGTTTCTACTAGAAATTAGATAGTCCCTCGCTTACACACGTAAACTCGCTATACCCGCTATTGACTAATCTAACTCTACGTTAAAAACCTTGCCACAACTCAGCCACTGAGTTGCGAATTCTCAAACTACGCCACGTAGCTTGTCCCTTAGTCACACGACTAGAAATTAAACGGTTTAAAAAAGAAAATTAAAAATTAAAAACAATTTAAAACAAAATAACCCTAATTTAAAAACAATAACCCTTTAAATAATAAAGGCCTTTTATCAAAGCCGTCCCTTTTATAATTTGGCCCGTTCCCTTTTTCTTCCTATTTGCTCCGTTTGTTGTTTTTAGATAGTGGCGGCTTTGTCCTTCAATCCAAATTAGGGCTTTCGTTCATGATTCAAATTAGGGTTTTCGAAGTGCCGACAATATGTTGATTGGTTCGATGATTATTCGTGTGTAGCCTTGATCGATTGTTGCTCACTTCGGCTGCTTCGTTGATCGAATTCTTTCCTTGATTCGGTATGTAATTATTTGCTTTTGCTTTATTGATTTTATGCTTTCTGGAATTCGATGATTTATGCCGATGATGATTGGGCTTTTATATAGGTCGAATTCCTATATTTGCGTTCGTATAAAATCATTTGAATTTTTCATATTATTCACCTCGGCCACTTGATTTTGTTTCGATGATTGAGATGTTTTCTGACTTGTTCAAAAAAAGTATATTTGTTACTTGATGGTCACGGCGTTGATTTGAGATTGTGATGACCACGGCTTGATTTTTATGTATGAACACGGCTTCTTGACTTGACTGCATCTCACGGCTTTGATTTGTTCAACTCTGGCCATCTTGAATTTTTAAACTGTTCTTCTGGATATTGTTCGAACTGTACTCATGCTCGATTTGCGTGCTTCGGCTGCTTCATTGACATTGACTTGTTGGATTTTACTGTAACTTAGCTAATGGTTCATCTCTGCTTCATGTTCGTTCCTTAACATTACTGTTTTGGTTTAACCTGTATATCATTGACTTGATATCATTACTTCAATGTTTTTTATGCTCCTTCGATTCAGTGAGGCTTATATTTGAATGTCAGTTGTATTAGTAGTTGATTTGTAGTCTCTGGTATTTCATCTTGGCCATGTTGCATTCTGGTCTGGATATCATGATGTACATGTGTGTTGCATTTCATTTGCGGCCTTGACTTTTGTGATATTTGAACTTGACGGCTCTGGCTCGATGTTGTTACTGCATTCACGACCACTGTCTTGCATTTTTGCTAGTACTGTCCGGTCTGGTTGAACAGAGTTTGATTTGGTTTCACTTTTGCTGTGCATTTACTTGGTGTGTTTGCACTGTGCATTGAGCATTGTGTCACTTGTATACTGCAGCTTCGAACCATGTTTGTTTTGGTCTTGAGTATTTTGCATCGAGCATGCTTCTGGTTTGAGTGTGCTTGCATCTTTGTAGTTGCACTCCATTTTCGTGTGTTCATTCCTTGTGTGTAGCTGGACTTGATCTTGTTACCGCCGTGTCTTTGATGTTGGGTCCATTGTTGTTGTAGCATGTACTCGAGTCATGGTAGCATTTGCTTCTTGTGTTTCACTTGCACCTGTAATTGGTCATAATTGATGTTGTTGAACTTGATGGCATGCATTTTGTGGTCTGCCTTGTTGCTGTGTCATTGCTGTTGACATGCTGTTGCATTCTCTTGAGTCTGTTGCATGAGTTAATTGCGTACTTCATGATTGCACTGTCTTCTGCGTTTATGTGGTTTTTGACACTGGTCTGCATACATGAGTTTGATACTGTTGATCGACTATCTCCTTGAGTTGCTGTACTTCATGTTGTATTCATCCCTGTTGCACTCCTGTTTGCTGTAATATAGGCTTGTGACATTCATGTTGCAACTGGTTTACTGTCTTGTTTATATTAGACTAGTCGACACTTGATTCTTGAGTTTTGGCCATTTGCACCTGTGTTGAATCCAGTTTCACAGCTCGAGTTTGACCTTGTGCTGAAGTTGAAATTTTATTTATGTTGCACGTGAGTTGAACCCGGCTTTTCATTTGGGTTTGACCAGTGCTCACTTGTCCTGTAGCATTATCAAGTGTATATATCGGTGTGCACGGCCTTATGGCATATACAATGATACACTGTGTATGTCACAAGCTGTTCGTGTATGATGAATTCAAATTTAAATGATGACGAACAGCCCAAATAACTGAGGCAAATCGTAATTTCAAAATTCACATTTTATTTTATATTGCAAAAATATTTCTTTTTCAATTTTACTGCGTTAGTGAATATTTTTGCAGATTGCTCAGATGCTGGATTCTAACTGGAATGAAGATAAGGATGAACTACGAGTGTGAGTGATATGTAGTGAGGAATTTATGTAAATATGAAATCGTGATGTAATTGAATTTGTATCAAAGTTGTATAGTGTATAGTGAGAGCTTGAATTTGTACTATTCAAAATTGTAATAAATATTAGTTTGAATAAAATTTCTGTTTGAATTCAAATTCTGTGTTATTTAATTTTATCCAGCAAATATTTATTTAACCTATGAAGAATAAAATAGTACATTAACAAATACATTTAAACGAATGTATATATGTTTATTATCATCAAAAAAAAATCATATAAGCGCATATTCAACAGAAATAGAATAGATAGAAGAAAAGAACTCAACAAAATCAGAATCTCACAGCGGAACGAAACAAAATATAATATATAACATAACTATTACATAGTCAATTACATATCAGAGTGACTCAGATACAACAACACAAGATAGATAGCTATAAAAGTCTGTCTATTATACAACTAAAATACAACAATACATCACAGTGATACATCACAGCGAAAAACACCATATAACAACAAACACTAAAGCCTCCTGCTCCATAACTCCTCCAGTATTCGTCAAAGCTAACCTGAATCCCTTGGCTACTCGTAAAAAATTGAGTACCCAAGAGTTTAAGAAAAACAGAATAAACTTTAGGTCAGACATGGGTCTGGTGTGAGTAAACGGGTTAAAGTTGCTTAACTTTTAAAAATCCTTTTAAAACAAAAGGTATCACGTAAGACTCCCCACAAATAAACATGGGCAAGTTTTTACCTTACGCTAACCAAAATATTTGATAGGAAATCCAGTGATATTATAATAGTGTCTAGGGTTTTCAAATAAATAGAAAATAGACGAAATTGTTACATCTATTAAATTCCAGCTACTAGCCACAAAAGTGGGCAATACGGTCAAATCCGTAGGGGCACGTAGGAAGAATGGGTTTCCATCAATGGCAGGGCTATTGCGGTACCGCTCGTCACAGTACGTGGCCTAGATCACCGTTCCGAGGAGCTAACCTAACTCCCTTGCAACACAAAGCTGGAACCATTCCTTACTGAACAGTTCCGAACAAGACCACCCCGGCGATTCTAGCTAGCAATCGCCCCACACAGCCGAAATAAAAAGGGACATCTAGATAGGGGAAATCTCATCCTACTTGGGTATGACCCACTTAGCCTTGCTGCACCTCCCCTGTTTTAGCCATTCCCGGTTGATGAGGCTTGAGGCTGCGATAACCTTTATAGAACACATCTATCTTGGAATGCTCATTGTCCACCTGACGATGTTATGAAAGCATTCAATCCATACAAGTTCGTTCCGGGTTCGAACAAAACGAAGGCATTATCTCGTTACACTCATTTGGTAATCACCCTCAGAGTTAACGACAATAACCCTTGCACTTTAAAAACTCCATCTCGAACCTGAAAGTACTATCTCCGTTATACTCGTATTGGAATCACCCTCAGAGTTTCTAACGACAGATAGTTCTTACACTTCGAGTCTTCATCTCGATCTTCACTTGAATTCACTACCTAACATTTAACTTGGATCGATGTGGTTTTCGGATATCAAATTTGATACCTGATCCCGGTCTCATCGAACCAAACGTGTCTTAAAGGCCAAGTTGTTTAAAGGTTTAAACAATCCAATTTAATACAATTCAATGAAATGCTTGGAATCACATAGCATTAACATAGATAAATATCACACATTTATCATTGATATAACCAATATCATATCACAGAATGTCACAACATATATCATCAATATATATCAATCCAATAGATATCATCCAATTCAGACATTCAATAACCAATCATCCATAAGAAAGCATTATCAATTCATATCATTATTAATTTAATTTCTTAAGTTAATCCCTTAAGAATCAACCCCTAAATCTTGCTTATACAATCATTCATTAAATACTAACCTTAATTAATTAATCACTCCTTGATTAACTTAATCAAATAATCATTCCCTAATCCAGATTAATTGCCCTTTAATCATCAATTAATAAACCTCAATTATTAATTAATTTCCTTTAATACAAAGTAATTAATCCTTAATTATTTCCATAATCAATTAATTAACTTTTAATTAACTGATTAAAAATCCATCAACTACTGATTAATTACCTTGATTATTAATCAATATCTATTTTACAAATTAATTAATCCATAATTACTTTTATAATTAATTAATTAATTAATTATTAATTAACTAATTAATTATCTCTTAATTTTTAATTAATAAACCTAATTATAAATTATTAATTAAGAACTTAATTATAGATTACTTATTCCTTAATCACCAGTTAATAAATCATTTAATTAACCCTTAATTAACCGTTAGCCCATCCTTAATTAACAAATAATCAATCCTTAATTACCATTTGATTAATCCTTAATCACCATTG
The DNA here is from genome assembly GCA_030765085.1 of Allium cepa. Lineage (NCBI taxonomy): Eukaryota > Viridiplantae > Streptophyta > Magnoliopsida > Asparagales > Amaryllidaceae > Allium > Allium cepa. Next base: position 181,374,213 of record CM060946.1, read on the forward strand.
ATTAATCAATTAATTACCATTTAACAACTTCTTAATTAATCCTCAATTACGGATTAATTATTCTCTAATTATTTAATTAATAAAACCCTTAATTATTAATTAATAAAAAATTAATTACAAATTAAGCACTCCTTAATTACTAATTAAGTAACCTTTATTACTTAATTAACAACTTATTAATTACTCAATTAATAATTCTTAATCACTTGATTAATTAAATTTAATTACACTTAATTACTTGATTAATGAATCCCAAATCATTAATTATAATCTAGTTAATGATCTTTTAGTAACAATTTAATTAATCTTAAATTAATTAACCTTAACCCTTAACCATTTGTAAATCAAGTAGATATTTCCCTTAATTAATTTCTTAATTAATCCTTTATATTTAACTAATTAATTAAACTTAGTTTCTTTAAATTAACTTAATCAAAATTAAGTTATTAAAACCTTAATTAAGATAAAACATTTATTTATATATGCTTTAATTGACTTAACATATTTACAACTTTACTTTACAACTATCCCTACTTAATTAAATTATTAATTAAGTTTAAGTTAAAACAATCTTTTAGCTTGATAAATTAAAGTTATCAAAACACAATTTAAACATTTATCAATCTATGATTTTAAAAAGCTAGTTTCAATTTAAATTTAAACTTGTCTTTTTATATAAACTTTAAAATTACATTCAAAACTCGATTTCAAAATCGTTTTAAAATTTCTTAACAAATGTTTAAATTTAACAAACTTCAAAACTTCTTAAAATATGTTTAATAAAACATTCATTAAAACATCAAGAAATTTATATAAGGTTTAAACTAATTTAAATTGTAAAATTTTAAAAACAAGTTTTAAAACTTTTTTTTAAATCTTCTTAAAACTGTTTTAGTTTTCCAGCTTTGGGTCAAACCTGTTACTTACTCGGGTCAAAAACCGAGTTCCTTTCTTCCACCTTTTTTTTAAACTTTGATTAAATATAGTTTACAAAAACAACAGGTTCCTAACCCAACCTACTCGAGAACATCTCGAGTTTCCCCATGCCAAACTCGAACGCCACTTCGAGATTTCCCACGAGTCTAAACTGCTGACACCAACCACCATCTCGTGCACATGCACACCACCGTTGGCCACCTCCGACCAACGTCATCGTCCCCGACAACTTGCTCAACACTACCGCATCCCAATTCGACCACCCAAACACACAAACTCACCGCAAATCGAAATTGGGCAATACTGCAGAACCCAAACCCAAACGACCCCACACAAACCCCCTTCGACCACCAAGCTCCGGCCACCAGAGATTGCACGGTGCCGTCCATCCCTTGCCAAGCCGATACACTACCCTCTTCCAAAATTTCACAACGCTCGATCAACAGAGAAAAGCTCAGACCCAAAATTTCCTGCATCGACCAAACTAGGGTTTAAAACCCATTCTCGATCATTGCCGACACCACAACCTCTTATAGCCTCAACCATCATTTTTCCCTGAACCCCCATGGCCTTCCCCACCTCCAGTAGCAACCCCGATCAACCAAATTGATTCATCTTCCAGAAATCACCCAAAATCAACTTTCCAGAAAAACCCAAATTCCAAACTCAATCCTATTTTAAAAATCTGGATTTTTGTCTTAAAAATAATAATTTTGAATGATGATTCAATACATAAACATGAATCAATACAATTCAAAATTTTATTTATTTCATTTTATAAGTTTTCACTGCATATTCTAGTTTTACAAGAAATTTCCAAGCTTGTATTTTTAAAACTTATTTTCATAATCAAAATGGAGTTTAAAACTTAAGTAGATTGTTTTAAATTCAAAGCTTCAAAGAGTATATATGAAAGCTTGAATTTTGTTTATCTATAAACTCTGTAAACATGAATGACAGGGGAAAACCAATTTACAGGCATGCAGAAAATAAACACAACCATATTTACAGAATTATTTACAACTATCATACATGTAGGTATCATTGTTTCAGCAATCACTCAAGCAACCATTTTATCCTACTTAAGTTTTCAAAAACAAGATGTTTACTCACCTCGAATTTTTACAGTTTTGGAACTTGAATGGAAACCCCCCTTAAAATTTTGAAAACTGATGTTGCAATTCCAGAAACTTTGAATATTACTGATAGATGCCTCTGCTATAAAACTTGATACTAGATTTCTTTAAAACTGGAACCATGTTGATGCTCAAAGCTTTTGAAAATGGGTTGTTTTCTAGATCGCATTGAAGCTTTAAAAATGGATTGACAGGTTGCATTTTGAAGCTTGAACTCAGGCATGCAGTTGAAACTTTCTACATGCATAATGAAAAATACTGCAGATTTTTGTTGAAGATGAACTTGAGGATTTGGGTGAAGTTTGCTACAGATTTCGATTTTCTGGTTTCAAATTTTTTTTCCTTGAAGATGAGGATTTGAATAGGTTTTCAGGTTTTAATAAAAGCAACATAGGGTTTGGAAATGAATGGTTACAAAGGAGATATACATGCCTGGTTTCAATTGTATGGTTTGAGGAGATCAGTAAAAAGAAACTACAGGTTTTTTGTTTCTGTTTTGCACAAGAAATACTTCAGTTTTGAGCATGTGTTTATCAGGTTTCAGATTGGACATGGTGGCCATGGATTCTTGTTTGAATTCAATGAAAAAGAAGATAATAGGATTTTATAAAAATGAATTTTAAGGTTAAATAAAATTTAAAGAAAAGAAAATGAAGAAAAAGACACTTGTTATCTTTGATTACATTTGTCATAACCCAAACTTATTTTCCTAACACATGTATTCTATGATGTTTTAAAAATGAACACATGTCACTCAATATTTTTAAATTATTTAAAATGATTTTTAAAACCCTTTATTATCAATTTTCTTAATATGTAAATACTTTACTAATTTATGATGCTTTTATAAATTTATAAATCCTTTTCTTTTCTTATAAAAATAAAACTTTCAAAACGAAATAATATATAAACTAATTAGATTCCAAATAAAATAATATAAAATTATTTAACCCATTTTTACATGCTAATTTAAATGCTCTTTCTATTTATTTACTACTAAACAAACATTTTCCAAATCTATATAAATAAAATTCTTTTGTTTTAAATTAATATAAAAACAAGTCTTGTTTTTAAAATAAAACTTTATTCATAAATCTTTTATATACAAATGTATTTCAAGATATACATTCTTTTTAAATTTCAAATTCCAATTCAAATTTCAAATTTAAAAATTCAAATTCAATTTGAACTTAAATTTCAAATCAAATATGTTTTTATTAAATTAAACAAACACAATTTTAAATTAAGAAATATTAAATTGTAATGTTAAAGTAATTTTTAAATAAATATACATTTAAACAATACTTATTAAATTAAAATGTCAAACTTATCAAAAATCAAATTTACAAATTAAATAATTATTCCATTTAAAATCAATTGATTTCTAAATTTAAAAACATCACATAAATTTTATTTTGGTTATTTATATTTGAAGATAATAATTTTATCAATTTTAAATGATTTAATGAAGAGATTATCTCATTTTAAATTCTCCAAAATTCTAGGATATTACATTCCTCCCCCTTAAAAGAATTTCGTCCTTGAAATTTAAAATAAAGATAATCCAAAATCTTTTATTCATTTTAGCCATTCAAGCATTCCTATCAACCAAACATTATCAACCAACAACAATTTATTCAACAAACAGTTTATTTAAACAACCAATTCATTCAATCAAACAATCCTAGCTATCCGGACATAGATCCAGATAAGTCTTTCTAAAATTATTCAGAGTTTCCCAAGACAAACTCTGAAATCCTAACTCCACAATAAAAGGTAGATCGTTCACGTATTTCGTCAAAAGAGATACGTGAAAAAATAATGTGAATTCAAGCCATCCAAACTGGCAATTCAACCTGAAGACTACAACACTAATCTTCTCTTGATAAGCTTTACCACCGCAGATAGCTCACAGACCAAAACTGAACCAAGAACCAGATGATCTTCCGACTCTACTCTTCAGAATGGTCTTCTAAACAAAACTTCACAGGGTGGCATCCAAATGCTCGTTTGATAATTTATACGAGAATTCCAATAAGTGCAGATGATCCTCCTAACATCCACAAAATTCAAAAAACAAGATCTCTCAAATCTCTAGAATTTGATTCATCCTTTCCCTTGGTTTGGGAACGATAGGCTGTATCCAAATTTAATCTCAAACCCCAAGCTGGTCACATAGCCTTCCAAAACTAGATGGAGAAGATAAGATCACAATTGCTAACAATGCTGACTGAAACACCAAGCAGTCAGACAAACTTTCTAGAAAAATTCAGCCAAAAGATGCCACAGAACGGAATGCCTCAACCAGATAAAAATGGGCGTTCTTGGTTAACCAATTCACAATCACCCATATTCCTTTAATTCCCTCTTTGGTCCTTGGCAAACCTTCAAAGAAATCCAAAGAAATCACTTCCAACTGGAACTTCCACTTCGGAACCTCTAAAGACTACAACAACCCGGCGGTCTTCTGCTGATAACCAACACCTGCTGACAGATCGCACATCCAAAGATGAAAGCAGCTACATCCTACTCGTACTTGGTTAGTACAAGATTCTCTTCATATCCATATATCTCTGAACACCCTGGCTGGACACAATCTGGAGCGAAGACTCCCTGCCAAAACTTCTTGCTTTAAAATTCAAGAATTCGGAACACAAATCCTTCCGATGATCCTCAATGTTCCTTTGACCAATCCATCTCAAAACTGGAATACTGACCATCATTGACTCATCTCATCTATCAGACACAAACAAATCTCCGAGTAGATCACAAATATATCCTTTCCATCAGAGATAGCTAGAACATGCACACTAGTCAGCCTTGCCTTCAAATCCGAAAAATTCTCTTCACACTCGGGTCCACTAATACTTCCTACAGAATTCTTCCATACCAGAGAACTGCGGTTGCTTCTACTCTCGAATAGTAGCTATCTAGGCTGGATCTACAGAAATACCATCACCAAAACAAAATGCTACAACAAAGCCTCTAACACTAACCCTAAATGTCGCTAGTTCTCCTCTTCGGACTTGGAGTAGACAAGAAAACATTGATGAACACGAGAATAACTTATACCACACATCACAAATCTCGATTCATCAAATCTACACAGAATCTCAAAAGACTCATCCGTCTAGGCCACAAAGACAACAGCTGAACTCCCACTGGAAAAAAAACTAGGCTGAACAACAGGCACTGCTTCCGAAACTAAAGACGATTCAAATCTCTATCTCCGGATGAGGAAAACCTTCGCTCCTTCGGAACATCCGAAAAATCTCTGACCACCTCGATGGACTCTACACCTCCTGTAGATACCTCACTCGATGCAGAATATGACTCAAAAGAATCCCAGCATCATCGCAAGTCACTTTTGCGATTCTTCTCAACTCAGCTTTCAAAGATACAATCCTTGCTTCTTACATCAAACAGCTCAATTCCATCCAACCAATCCAAATCCAAACAAGATCAAAACCCTTTAGATCATATAAAAGTTTTCTAGAAAAAAACTATGGGTAAGATAAGAAAATCTTAAGCATCCACAGATTTGATCTATATTGTTTATATCCATCTATAGGGCTTGGTACAAAGATAGAAGGGCTAAGCAATCAAAGATAGAGAAATAAAACTCCTCTAGAACTCATGTTGGAAATCCGAACAGATACCCAACAAATTTATATAAGTATATAGTTATACAAAAATTACAAATACGCGCTCTCAAGATAGACACTACTCCAGAGCCTAGGTATTGTCTCAACCTATGCTCTGATACCAAGTGCAACGACCCGTCTTTCATTCCACAGAAAGACGTATCATCCTTAAGAAAGAAAGAGGTAGAAATAGAATAGATAGAAGAAAAGAACTCAACAAAATCAGAATCTCACAGCGGAACGAAACAAAATATAATATATAACACAACTATTACATAGTCAATTACATATCAGAGTTACTCAGATACAACAACACAAGATAGACAGTTATAAAAGTCTGTCTATTATACAACTCAAATACAACACATACATCGCAGAGATACATCACAGCGGAAAACACCATATAACTACAACCGCTGAAGAATCCTGCTCCATAACTCCTCCAGTATTCATCAAAGCTAACCTGAATCCCTTGGCTACTCGTAAAAAATTGAGTACCCAAGAGTTTAATAAAAACAGAATAAACTTTGGGTCAGACATGGGTCTGGTGTGAATAAACGGGTTAAAGTTGCTTAACTTTTAAAAATCCTTTGAAAACAAAAGGTATCACGTAAGACTCCCCACAAATAAACATGGGCAAGTTTTTACCTTATTCTAACCAAAATATTTGATAGGAAATACAGTGATATTATAATAGTGTTTAGGGTTTTCAAATAAAAAGAAAATAGCCGAAATAGTTACATCTATTAAATTCCAGCTACTAGCCACAAAAGTGGGTAATACAATCAAATCCGTAGGGGCACGTAGGAAGAATGGGTTTCCATCAATGGCAGGGCTATTGGGGTACCGCTCGTCAGAGTACGTGGCCTAGATCACCGTTCCGAGGAGCCAACCTAACTCCCCTACAACACAAAGCCGGAACCATTCCTTACTGAACAGTTCCGAACAAGACCACCCCGGCGATTCTAGCTAGCAATCGCCCCACACAGTCGAAATAAAAAGGGACATCTAGACAGGGGTAAATCTCGTCCTACTTGGGCATGACCCACTTAGCCTTGCTGCACCTCCCCTGTTTTAGCCATTCCCGGTTGGTAAGGCTTGAGGGTTCGATTAACTTTATAGAACACATCTACCTTGGAATGCTCATCGTCCACCTGACGATGTTCTGAAAGCATTCAATCCATACAAGTTCGTTCCAGGTTCGAATGAAACCGAAGGCATTATCTCGTTACACTCATTTTGGAATCACCCTCAGAGTAAACGACAATAACCCTTGCACTCTAAAAACTCCATCTTGAACCTGAAAGTACTATCTCCGTTATACTCATATTGGAATCACACTAAGAGTTTCTAACGACAGATAGTTCTTACACTTCGAGTCTTCATCTCGATCTTCACTTGAATTCACGACCTAACATTTAACTTGGATCTATGTGGTTTTCTGATATCAAATTTGATACACGATCCCGGTCTCATCGAACCAAACGTGTCTTAAAGGCAAAGTTGTTTAAAGGTTTAAACAATCCAATTCAATACAATTCAATTAAATGCTTGAAATCACACAACATTAACATAGATAAATATCACACATTTATCATTGATATAACCAATATCATATCACAAAATCTCACAACATATATCATCAATAGATATCAATCCAATAGATATCATCTAATTTAGACATTCAACAACCAATCATCCATAAGAAAGCATTATCAATTCACATCATAATTAATTTATTTTCTTAAATTAATCCCTTAAGAATCAACCCCTAAATCTTGCTTATACAATCATTCATTAAATACTAACCTTAATTAATTAATCACTCCTTGATTAACTTAATCAAATAATCAATCCCTAATCCATATTAATTGCCCTTTAATCATCAATTAATAAATCTTAATTACTAGTTAATTTCCTTTAATACAAAGTAATTAATCCTTAATTATTTCCATAATCAATTAATTAACTTTTAATTAACTGATTAAAAATCCATCAACTACTGATTAATAACCTTAATTATTAATCGATATCTCTTATACAAATTAATTAATCCATAATTACTTTTATAATTAATTAATTAATTATTAATTAACTAATTAATTATCTCTTAATTTTTAATTAATAAACCTAATATTCAATTATTAATTAATAACTTAATTATAGATTACTTATTCCTTAATCACCAGTTAATTAATCATTTAATTAACCCTTAATTAACTGTTAACCCATCCTTAATTAACAAATAATCCATCCTTAATTACCATTTGATTAATCCTTAATCACCATTGATTAATCAATTAATTACCATTTAACAACTTCTTAATTAACCCTTAATTACGGATTAACTATTATCTAATTATTTAATTAATAAAACCCTTAATTATTAATTAATAAAATTTAATTACAAATTAAGCACTCCTTAATTACTAATTAAGTAACCTTTATTACTTAGTTAACAACTTGTTAATTATTCAATTAATAATTCTTAACCACTTGATTAATTAAATTTGATTACACTTAATTACTTGATTAATGAATCCCAAATCATTAATTAATCATCTAGTTAATGATCTTTTAGTAACAATTTAATTAATCTTAAATTAATTAACCTTAACCCTTAACCATTTGTAAATCAAGTAAATTATTTCCCTTAATTAATTTTTAATTAATCCTTTATATTTAACTAATTAATTAAACTTAGTTTCTTTAAATTAACTTAATCAAAATTAAGTTATTAAAACCTTAATTAAGATATAACATTTATTTATATATGCTTTAATTGACTTAACATATTTACAACTTTAGTTTACAACTATCCCTACTTAATTAAATTATTAATTAAGTTTAAGTTAAAACAATCTTTTAGCTTGATAAATTAAAGTTATCAAAACACAATTTAAACATTTATCAATCTATGATTTTAAAAAGCTAGTTTCAATTTAAATTTAAACTTGTCTTTTTATATAAACTTTCAAATTACATTCAAAACTCGATTTCAAAATCGTTTTAAAATTTCTTAACAAATGTTTAAATTTAACAAACTTCAAAACTTCTTAAAATATGTTTAATAAAACATTCATTAAAACATCAAGAAATTTGTATAAGGTTTAAACTAATTTAAATTTTAAAATTTCAAAAACAAGTTTTAAAACTTTTTTTTTAAATCTTCTTAAAACTGTTTTAGTTTTCCAGCTTCGGGTCAAACCCGTTACTTAGTCGGCTCAAAACCCGAGTTCCTTTCTTCCACATTTTTTTTAAAAAAAAACTTTGATTAAATACAGTTTACAAAAACAACAGGTTCCTAACCCAACCTACTCGAGAACATCTTGAGTTTCCCCATGCCAAACTCGAATGCTACTTCGAGTTTTCCCTAGAATCTAAACTCGCTGACACCAACCACCATCTCGTGCACATGCACGCCACCGTTGGTCACCTCCGACCAACGTCATCGTCCCCGACAACTTGCTCAACACCACCGCATCCCAATTCGACCACCCAAACACACAAACTCACCACAAATCGAAATTGGGCAATACCGCAGAACCCAAACACAAACGACCACACACAAACCCCCTTCGACCACCAAGCTCCGGCCACCAGAGATTGCGCGGTGCCGTCCATCCCTTGCCAAGCCGATACACTACCCTCTTCTAAAATTTCACAACGCTCGATCAACAGAGAAAAGCTCAGACCCAAAATTTCTTGCATCGACCAAACTATGGTTTAAAACCCATTCACGATCATTGCCGACACCACAACCTCTTATATCCTCAACCCCCATTTTTCCCCGAACCCACATGGCCTTCCCCACCTCCAGTAGCAACGTCGATCAACCAAATTGATCCATCTTCCAAAAAACACCCAAAATCAACTTTCCAGAAAAACCCAAATTCCAAACTCAATCCTATTTTAAAAATCTGGATTTTTGTCTTAAAAATCATAATTTTGAATAAAGATTCAATACATAAACATGAATCAATATAATTCAAAATTTTATTTATTTCATTTTATAAGTTTTCACCGCATATTCTAGTTGTACAGGAAATTTCCAAGCTTGTATTTTTAAAACTTATTTTCATAATCAAAATGGAGTTTAAAACTTAAGTAGTTTGTTTTAAATTCAAAGCTTCAAAGAGTATATATGAAAGCTTTAATTTTGTTTATCTATAAACTCTGTAAACATGAATGACAGGGGAAAACCAATTTACAGGCATGTAGAAAATAAACACAACCATATTTACAGAATTATTTACAACTATCACACATGCAGATATCATTGTTTCGGCATCACTTAAGAAACCATTTTATCCTACTTAAGTTTTCAAAAACAAGATGTTCACTCACCTCTAATTTTTACAGTTTTGGAACTGGAATGGAAACCCCCCCTTAAAATTTTGAAAACTGATGTTGCAATTCCAGAAACTTTGAATATTACTGACACATGCCTCTGCTATAAAACTTGATACTAGATTTCTTTGAACTGGAACCATGGTGGTGCTCAAAGCTTTTGAAAATGGGTTGTTTTCTAGATTGCATTGAAGCTTTAAAACTGGATTAACAGGTTGCATTTTGAAGCTTGATCTCAGGCATGCAGTTGAAACTTGCTACATGCATGATAAAAAATACTGCAGATTTTTGTTGAAGATGAACTTGAGGATTTGGGTGAAGTTTGCTGCAGATTTTGATTTTCTGGTTTCAAATTTTTTTTCCTTGAACATGAGGATTTGAATAGGTTTTCAGGTTTTAATAAAAGCAACATAGGGTTTGGAAATGAATGGCTACAGGGGAGATATACATGCCTGCTTTGAATTGTATGGTTTGAGGAGATCAGTAAAAAGAAACTACAGGTTTTTTGTTTCTGTTTTGCATAAGAAATACTTTAGTTTTGAGCACGTGTTTATCAGGTTTCAGATTGGACTTTGTGGCCATGGATTCTTGTTTGAATTCAATGAAAAAGAAGAAAGAAGATAATAGAATTTTATAAAAATGAATTTTAAGGTTAAATAAAATTTAAGGAAAAGAAAATGAAGAAAAATACACTTGTTATCTTTGATTGCATGTCATAACCCAAACTTATTTTCCTAACACATGTGTTCTATGATGTTTTAAAAATGAACACATGTCACTCAATATTTTTAAATTATTTAAAATGATTTTTAAAACCCTTTATTATCAATTTTCTTAATATGTAAATACTTTACTAATTTATGAATGCTTTTATAAATTTATAAATCCTTTTCTTTTCTTATAAAAATAAAACTTTCAAAAGAAAATAATATATAAACTAATTAGATTCCAAATAAAATTATATAAAATTATTTAACCCATTTTTCCATGCTAATTTAAATGCTCTTTCTATTTATTTACTACTAAAATAACATTTTCCAAATTTATATAAATAAAATTATTTTGTTTTAAATTAATATAAAAACAAGTCTTGTTTTTAAAATAAAACTTTATTCATAAATCTTTTATATACAAATGTATTTCAAGATATACATTCTTTTTAAATTTCAAATTCCAATTCAAATTTGAAATTTAAAAATTAAAATTCAATTTAAACTTAAATTTCAAATCAAATATGTTTTTATTAAATTAAACAAACACATTTTTAAATTAAGAAATATTAAATTCTAATGTTAAAGTAAATTTTTAAATAAACATACATTTAAACAGTACTTATTAATTTAAAATGTCAAACTTATCAAAAATCAAATTTACAAATTAAATAATTATTCCATTTAAAATCAATTGATTTCTAAATTTAAAAACATCACATAAATTTTATTTTGGTTATTTATATTTGAAGATAATAATTTTATCAATTTTAAATGATTTAATTAAGAGATTATCTCATTTTAAATTCTTCGGAATTCTGGGATATTACATCAACACCTGAGTTTTGAAATCAATTAAATATTCTAATTTCAAATATCCAAAATTTTGGGTCGTTACATTCTTCCCCTTATAAGAATTTCATTCCCGAAATTGCTAGTTAAGAAGAATGGCCCAAAACCCGTTAAATATTTTCCCAAAGCCATACAGTTTTTAACAACTCCCCAAAACATTCTTTTATTAAAGACACACTATCACTCTTCCAAACTTCCCAAAATCATCCATCTGTTCCAAATAATATTACTTAATCAACCATTCAAATTGTAATTTAAAACCAAATTTTAAATTATCAAAATTTCTTTAAAATTTTCTAACTCCCTAAATTTTCGAAAAATTTCGCCAGCATCTCCTTTGCTCGGTTAGCTCACAACAACTACAAAATGCCTTTACTGGCCTCAAATTTCAAAAGAAAATAAAAGCCAAGTGGCTAGATCAGAAAATCATCAAATTTCATATGACAATTTAAATACATACCTTTTTATCGGGCAATTCAAATTTTATTTCTGAAATCGAACCGTCAATTTATCTTTTGCTTTTAATTACATGCATCTCACTTAGCAATAACATCCAATCACATAATTTAAAATAATTTTATTCATTTCTTTACAAAATTTTCAATATTTAAGCCCATACGATGTACATATATCATCCATACGCAATATCAAATCTGATCGCTCATTCAATCACCTAATTTCAATTCCGAACTATTCACCCGACTTCCTAGTGCGGCTTCAGATCTTGGTTTCTTGATCAGAAACCATCATTCTCCTTGCATAGCCATATACTATGATAGAGAATTTCAGGATCAATTAAAAATCCATATCCAGGGTTCGCCGTTGAAAATCGAGTGAAAAATCCCAACTCGGATCGATATAAATACCTCGAAATTCTGTGCTCAATTCTGGATCAAATCATTATGCGAATTAAATAATATGCATACATCCTACGTATTTATTTCAATTGATTATTAGCTACGTCAATTCTCTTTCTATTCACATTTATTTCAATCCTCACTATCTTATCCACAATTTTCATTTCACACACCTTTATTAAATCTTCATTCATATACATACTTAATATTTTCCTAATACCAATACTTAAGAATTTCACCATTTACTTTCTTAAGTTTATTAAAATATTTTGTAACAACCCGAATATTTATCGAGTTTGTATTTAAATATTTTATTTAAATATTAACTCGTTAATCGGATTTTGGTCCGAAAAGCTACTTTTTGCAAATGGTCAAATTAGGACTCGAGACCACTTCCATTGAGTTCGAAATGTCGTTTACAACTTTTTTAAGTATAAACATCGATAGGTTTGGAGTTAGTGAAATTTCACTAACTTTTCCCGCTTTGGACTTTGGGTTAGTTTAGCCTATTAAGCCCAAGTTCCAACCCTCTTCTCCTCACTCTTCATAAATTTCCTAACTAATCAAGCTTTGGAATTAATGGTGGAGGGAATGGGAAATTAAAATTCCAAAACTCAAATTCAATTGCAATCCATCTTTCTACTCCAAATTCAAGAAGAAGACATTGGATTCAAGCTTCTTGTGCTTAGATAGAAGAAGGATTGATTCTTGCTTGCTTAAAACTTCATTTTCATTGATATTTGGTGCAAAGGTGAGATTTTTATCTCACAATTCTAGCCTATAACTATATTGGACTGTTGGGAATGATTCCCTATCATTTTTGCATGCATGTTAGCATTTGGTTTGGATTGGATTGGCGAAAAACTCCAATTTTTAGCGTTTTGTTGAATTTTCTGCACTAGGTCGTATGACCCTTGAGTCGTTAGGTCGTATGACCCTTGAGTCGTTAGGTCGTATGACCCTTGAGTCGTTAGGTCGTATGACCCTTGAGTCGTTAGGTCGTATGTCCCTTGAGTCGTTAGGTCGTATGACCCTTGAGTCGTTAGGTCGTATGACCCTTGAGTCGTTAGGTCGTATGACCCATGAGTCGTTAGGTCGTATGACCCATGAGTCGTTAGGTCGTATGACCCTTGAGTCGTTAGGTCGTATGACCCTTGAGTCGTTAGGTCGTTAGACCTCATTTTGTCTTCACTAGGTCGTACCGTTTTGGTTGGGGCGCTGCCCCGCACCCCGCCGGGGGCGCTGCCCCCTGGACCCCCGCGACCTGACCGGGCAGGTCGAACCCCGTAAATGGTGGGGTTGCCACCCCCCCTGGACCCCCCCTCCGTAGGCGATCTTATCTGAAAAACATTCAACAGAACTTGCTTTGTTGAGATGCTGAGTTGACCATTTTTCGAGACAAACCATCTCTGGTTATCTCGGCCACGTTTGGTCGTTGGGGAACTTCCACTTTGATGCTTTTGAGCTGATTTCCTTGGATTTTATTCACATCTCCGAATGTGATCTTTGTGATGATTGTTTCTACAATCTCTTCTGTGATTTGTCATTTTAAAAATATAAAGGTTTCAATACTAGTAGTAAATATCAAAACTCTTTTAACAAACAATTTCAACTCTATTTTTAATAACAAAGCTCTTTTCTTAAACCGTTTTCCAATCTATTAGTATATACAACCCTTTACCTCACTCGGATGAGAAATCTAATTAAACGACTTAGTAAAACAAGTGGTATGAAACGCTTGCGTTCACTTCGTCGGTTAATTCCTGGACTTGTTCGATTGAACCTCTTGTGACAATTTTATTAGTGAAGATTTACAGTTTGTTCGTAAATATTTAAGTTAAGCAAGTGGTTATGGGACATGAAGCTAAACTTCTATATTTACTAGCTTAGTGTAATTGACACTTCTCGTTGATCATGACGATCATTCTGATGATTTAGACTAGCAACTGTGCGATGTCTCTTGTTGCGAGGTTAGACTAGACACCACTTGTGTGATTCCACTCACACATACCTTTTTGCTTTTTGGTTAGTCTGGACCTTAATCTGTGTGATTCCATTCACACATGTGGGGTAGCTCCCCTTGGTCTTCGGACCGTCATGTGATAGGCCTCTTTCTCTTTTCTATGATTTCTGGACTTCTTGCATTGATTTCTAGAATTTATGTCATTGACTTGTTATGAGTACAAGTTTGGGGTATGATGCCCTTTCCGAATCTTTGAGAAGATTCTTGTGATATTGGTTATCTCTTAGTGATTGATCTTCTGTTGATCATTATTTACATACTTATAGCGGTATGTCATTATGGATGTTTATGTTTATGCCATATCTTTTATGTTATCTCATGTCATCTGATATTTATAGCTAGACTGATCCGTTTATTATTTTCTTAAATAATACTCGGGTCAGACCGAGATGTTACAGGTGCTTCTGCTTGACTTCTTCCCAGGGATTCATCATTCTGACTTTTGGCTAACTGTTTAGATTAGCAGTTTCTGTTGTATACACTTGAGATATAGACTCATAGTTGTATTCTTTTGTATAGCACGTGTTGCTATTCTTTTGTATTATCGTGGATCTTACTGACCACTACTCTGATGTACACTTTCGTGTGTTAGTTATATATTCATATCTTCTTCCGCCTTTGTGATATGGATATTTGTGACTGATTTGTGATATGATTATTTCTATGTTTGTTTCCGAAGATTATTTATAGCCACCGTGTGATAAGCAATTACACGGATGGTCGCTCCTCAACAGCCTTATTCTCCGTGCTAGTTGACAGCACTACTTCGGAGTGTTCTTGGCTAGCGTGGGTATAGAGGTGGGGCGTCACAGCTTGGTATCAGAGCCAAACTTCGGAACAATGTAGAATAACTTAACAAGGATCATCGTCCTAGGTCTATCTTAGGAGTCATACCATAGGATTAATTCGAGTTTTCGTACCGATTCATCCTATTTCCTTTATGATTTCTTGTTTTATCTATCAAGATTGCTTGATGTTCATTGGTAAATAACCTTCTTCCTTCTCTTCTTTCTTTCTTAAAGGAAGAGAATGTCTAGGCCAGGCCGTCCTAGAACTGGATCATCTGGTGCTGCTCCTCCGGATGGAGTTTTTATGACTGCTCAACAGCTTCTTGATTTAGTAACTAATGCTCAAGCAGCTGAAGCTAACCCGGAACCTACTCACCCAAAGTCGGGATTTGCACGCTTGTGCAGCGATTACACCAACTTGGGTGGGAAGCCCTTCAAAGGTTCGGAAAATATCATCGAGGTCCAGGCTTGGTTAAAATCATGCGATCGAATCTTTTCTCGCATGAACCTTATCGATCTCCACCGCGTTCAGGTGGCTTCCAGCATGCTCCAAGAGAGAGCATTGGACTGGTACGAACTCCTTATTTCAAAAATTAATGAAGCGGATCTCACCTGGGAGCAATTTCAGGGACGCTTCGAGTTAAAGTTTGTACCAGAAGCTGGGAAAGTAACCTTGGCTCGACGTTTTATAGACCTTGTTCAAGGTCAATCTTCTGTGACTGATTACGTCGCAGCCTTCGAGTCGCTTTCCAAATATGGGGTTGAATACATCAACACCCCATTGAAGAAGAACCAGAGGTTCGTTTATGGCTTAAATAAGAATCTTAAGAAGCCACTGCTCCTGAAACTAGAAGTCGCATTTGATCAACTCATCGATATCGCTCTTCGTCTTGAAGAGGCTGATAGAGAGAGTGATGTTGAAGTGGAAGGCGCTAAACCAAACTTCAACAACAAGAAGAGGCCAAACAAATTCAAGGGTCCTTATCCCAACAAAAAGGGTAAGCAGGCAACCCTTGCGGCAAAGTCTCCTTCTCCTAGTGGTGCGAGTTGCTTCAACTGTGGGTCTGGGGATCATTATGCGAATAAGTGCTCTAAGCCCAAATCTTGTCGCTATTGTAAGAGCCCGGATCATTACATACATCAATGCCTCAAGCGTAAAGGCAAGAAGGAAGGAAAGTTGAATGTGGCTCAAGCCCGTGGCAACACATCTCGTGGCCAAGGTATTTCTCATTCCATTCTTGATGGTATTATTTTATTTCATGGTCAACCTATTAGAGTTCTCTTTGATACGGGTGCATCCCATTCTTTTATATCAAAGGAACTGGTAGACACTTTTTCCTTAAGTGTTACTGCATTGATGACTTCTTTAAAAATTGCGAATCCAGTTGGTGGATCTGTAACTCTTAGTTTGCTTTGTAAAGATGTGGAGATTATTTTTTGCGATTTTTCTTTCCTAGCCGATTTGCATGTCATGCGTTACTTAGGCTTTGGAATAATTTTGGGAATGGATTGGCTTAACCGTTATCAAGCCCATATCCTATGTCCTGAGCGGACTATTCATCTCCGACATCCACTATCTGTTAATCAGATTTCTGTTAATCTTAAAGATTCAGAATCCTGTTTGGTGGCATCTTTATATTCTTTAAATCCTCGTGATAACGATGATGATGATGAAGATGATATTATTTCTCGTATTCATGTTGTTCGTGAATTTTCCGACATATTCGAGCCCGTTTTAGGTTTACCACCTAAACGAGCAATTGAGTTCAGAATTAATCTTGTTTCTGGAGCTCAACCTATTACTCATCCTCCTTATCGCATGTCCAACAAGGAAAATGAGGAGATGCGTAAACCATTATCTGAGTTGGAGACGAGGCAATTTATTCGCTCTAGTTCCTCGCCTTGGGGAGCTTCGGCTATTTTCGTAAAGAAATTCGATGGTACTCTGAGGCTCTGCGTTGATTATCGCAAGCTTAACGATCTTACTATTAAAAATAAATATCCTTTACCTCGGATTAATGATCTATTCGATCAGCTTAGTGGTGCTAAGGTCTTTTCACAATTGGACTTGGCTACCGGTTTCCATCAGCTTCGTATCGCTGAGGATAGCATTGCTTTGACATCATTCCGTACTCGCTATGGATCTTATGAATGGCTTGTTATGCCATTTGGGTTAACGAATGCTCCAGCTTATTTCGTTGACCTCATGAATCGAGTTTTCAAAGATTTCCTCGATCGGTTTGTTCTCATATTCATTGATGATATTCTTGTGTATTCAAAAACCAAGGAGGAACATGAGAAACATCTTCGGATTGTATTGGAAACACTTAGGAGTAATCAATTAAAGGCGAAATTTTCTAAATGCCACTTTTGGCAACCTCGTGTGAAGTTTCTCGGTCATATTATTTCCGAATCCGGGATATCCGTGGATCCTTCAAAGATTGAAGCGATTCAAGATTGGAAGAGACCGGAGAGTGTGACAGAGATTCGTAGTTTTCTCGGATTGGCGGGCTATTACCGTCGTTTTATTAAAGACTTTTCTAAGATTGCCGTGCCTCTTACTGGCTTGACTAAGAAGGGAGTTAAATACATTTGGTCGGACAAATGTGAAGCCTCTTTTCAGAAATTGAAAGAACTCCTTTCCGATGCTCCTATTCTTGTTATTCCCGAGGGGAATCAAGATTTTGTTGTTTATACCGATGCTAGTCACGTTGGTTTGGGTGTCGTTCTTATGAAAAAAGAACGTGTTGTTGCTTATGCTTCTAGGCAATTGAAGCCGGCCGAGACTAGATATGCCACACATGATCTAGAGCTCGCGGCTATTGTTTTCGCCCTTCGAATGTGGCGTCATTATCTATTGGGAGAGAAATTTATTCTTTACACGGATCATAAGTCTTTGAAATATATATTTTCTCAAAAAGAACTTAATTTACGTCAACAGCGTTGGCTCGAGTTCCTTGCACCTTATGATCTTGATATTCTTTATACCCCCGGTAAGGGAAATCGTGTCGCCGATGCTCTTAGCCGTAAGCAACAAGCAGTTGTTTCTATGATGATATCCGAATGGAACGATCTCGAGATCTTATCCACTTGTGAGATTCGAGAGCGCGTATCCGATTTATGCTCATCGCTTGTTTTATGTAGCCTTGAGGCTCATCCTTCTCTTTTAGACCGCATTCTTGAAGCTCAAGGGCTAGATTCTGAATTGGCTCTTCTTGGCAAAAATATTAAGGATAAAATTGATATTGAAGGTTTGAAAGACTTTGATATTGATTCTCGTGGCGGCATTCGAAAATTTGGTAGACTTATCGTACCAAATATTGGAGATCTTCGTAAAGATATTTTAGAAGATTCCCATCGTTCTAAATTCACCATTCATCCCGGTAGTAGTAAAATGTACGCTGATATGAAGCGACTTTATTATTGGGAGGGAATGAAATCTGATATTGCTAACTTTGTTAAGTGTTGCATGACTTGCCAACTTGTCAAGGCCGAACATCAAAGGCCTGGTGGGTTATTGCAACCTTTAGAAATTCCAATTTGGAAGTGGGATCAAATTTCCATGGACTTTATAGATGGCCTTCCCCGTTCTCGTTCGGGTCATGATAGCTTATGGGTGATTGTTGATAGACTTACTAAATCCTCCCATTTTATTCCGGTTCGGTCTAACCGAACCGTTCCTCTTTTGGCCAAACTATTTGTTAAGGAAATTGTAAAATTGCATGGAGTTCCTACTTCTATTGTTAGCGATCGTGATCCATTGTTTACTAGTGGATTTTGGAAGAGTCTTCAAAAAGCTTGAGGAACGAAGCTTAATTTTAGCACCGCTTATCACCCCCAGTCCGATGGACAAACCGAGCGTGTGAATCAAACTCTTGAAGATCTTCTTCGTGCTTGTGTGCTTGATTTTGGTGGAAGTTGGGAAGATCATATTTCACTTGTTGAATTTTCCTATAATAATAGCTTCCAATCTAGTATTGGTATGGCACCTTTCGAGGCACTCTACGGAAGGCCATGCCGATCTCCTTCTTGTTGGCTTGAGGCCGGTGAGAAGCTGGTTTTAGGTCCGGACTTTATTCGTGATTCCACGGAAAAGATTGAACTTATTCGACAAAGGATGAAAGAAGCCCAGAGTAGACAAAAATCCTATGCCGATAATCGAAGAAGGAAATTAGAGTTTTCTGTTGGGGATCCTGTTTTTATTCGTGTTTCACCTATGAAGGGTGTTGTAGTTTCAGTCGA
The DNA here is from genome assembly GCA_030765085.1 of Allium cepa. Taxonomy (NCBI): domain Eukaryota; kingdom Viridiplantae; phylum Streptophyta; class Magnoliopsida; order Asparagales; family Amaryllidaceae; genus Allium; species Allium cepa. Next base: position 181,393,751 of record CM060946.1, read on the forward strand.
TCGGGGAAGTTAGCGCCTCGATATATTGGGCCATTTCCTATCACTGAACGTATTGGTTCCATGGCTTATCGCCTTACATTGCCGGCTCAGTTTTCTGCTATGCATGATGTATTTCACGTTTCTCAATTTCGGAAATGCCTTCGGGATTCCGATTCTATTCTTGAGCCTGCTGTTGTGGAAGAAATTGAAGTTTCGCCGAATTTAACTTATGAGCAGCATCCTATTCGAATTATAGCTTCTGAGGTTAAACGACTTCGAAATAAAGATGTTCCGCTTGTGAAGGTTCAATGGTCCTCAAATCCTAAGGATTGTTCTTGGGAATCCAGAGAATTCATCGAGCGTACCCATCCGGACTTGCTTACTCCTGCTCCTTGAGGTGAACTTCTTATTTCAAAATTCCTCTTGTGTTAATATGCTTTTATGGTTGTTACTTTTTATTTCCATCTTATATATATTGCGAGGACGCAATTTCTTTAAGGAGGGGAGTCTGTAACAACCCGAATATTTATCGAGTTTGTATTTAAATATTTTATTTAAATATTAACTCGTTAATCGGATTTTGGTCCGAAAAGCTACTTTTTGCAAATGGTCAAATTAGGACTCGAGACTACTTCCATTGAGTTCGAAATGTCGTTTACAACTTTTTTAAGTATAAACATCGATAGGTTTGGAGTTAGTGAAATTTCACTAACTTTTCCCGCTTTGGACTTTGGGTTAGTTTAGCCTATTAAGCCCAAGTTCCAACCCTCTTCTCCTCACTCTTCATAAATTTCCTAACTAATCAAGCTTTGGCATTAATGGTGGAGGGAATGGGAAATTAAAATTCCAAAACTCAAATTCAATTGCAATCCATCTTTCTACTCCAAATTCAAGAAGAAGACATTGGATTCAAGCTTCTTGTGCTTAGATAGAAGAAGGATTGATTCTTGCTTGCTTAAAACTTCATTTTCATTGATATTTGGTGCAAAGGTGAGATTTTTATCTCACAATTCTAGCCTATAACTATATTGGACTGTTGGGAATGATTCCCTATCATTTTTGCATGCATGTTAGCATTTGGTTTGGATTGGATTGGCGAAAAACTCCAATTTTTAGCGTTTTGTTGAATTTTCTGCACTAGGTCGTATGACCCTTGAGTCGTTAGGTCGTATGACCCTTGAGTCGTTAGGTCGTATGACCCTTGAGTCGTTAGGTCGTATGACCCTTGAGTCGTTAGGTCGTATGACCCTTGAGTCGTTAGGTCGTATGTCCCTTGAGTCGTTAGGTCGTATGACCCTTGAGTCGTTAGGTCGTATGACCCATGAGTCGTTAGGTCGTATGACCCATGAGTCGTTAGGTCGTATGACCCTTGAGTCGTTAGGTCGTATGACCCTTGAGTCGTTAGGTCGTTAGACCTCATTTTGTCTTCACTAGGTCGTACCGTTTTGGTCGGGGCGCTGCCCCGCACCCCGCCGGGGGCGCTGCCCCCTGGACCCCCGCGACCTGACCGGGCAGGTCGAACCCCGTAAGTGGTGGGGTTGCCACCCCCCCTGGACCCCCCCCTCCGTAGGCGATCTTATCTGAAAAACATTCAACAGAACTTGCTTTGTTGAGATGCTGAGTTGACCATTCTTCGAGACAAACCATCTCTGGTTATCTCGGCCACGTTTGGTCGTTGGGGAACTTCCACTTTGATGCTTTTGAGCTGATTTCCTTGGATTTTATTCACATCTCCGAATGTGATCTTTGTGATGATTGTTTCTACAATCTCTTCTGTGATTTGTCATTTTAAAAATATAAAGGTTTCAATGCTTTTACTTCTTTTGAAAACATTTTAAATATTTTTAAATTCAAAATCTCACCAGATTTCATATCCAATTCAAAAATATTTCTGAATAATATCACTATTATTCCTCCAAAACCTTTGAAAATCATTTCAAACTCAAAGGGAATTGATTTCCCCAAATTTCAAATTTCGAATCCGTTCAATCTATATTCAAATATTACTCTGAAAATTTATCGCATTTTAATTATAAATCACATTTATATTTCACATTTAAAAATTCCATTATGTTATATAATTATTTCTCTTAACCTTTAGTTATAATTTCACTTTTAATTCAATTTCCACCACACAATAATAATAATTTAATATTTTCATTCCCTAACAACCAAGCAACCATATATAACTATAATAATAACTATTAAATTATTTCTTTCATATATATTAAAATAATTTGGGTAAAATTATTTCATTTACCCTTTTTAAACAACACTATGTCAAATTGTTCTATTCAATTGTTTAGAGATCCCTATCAATAACGTTAATTATTCGTATTGACCAGAATCCATAAGCTACTCAACAAACCAATCAACACAATATAATTTTTTTTTATTCACTAAAAAATACATGCTCATATCTACTAATACATTCAAACTCATTCTAGGGCACTACTGAACCTATCTCTAATGAGTAATCCCCACCAGAGCCAAGGTTCTCGCTTAACCTTCAGCTCTGATACCAACTGTAACGATCCGCAAATCTGTACCCGTTTGAGTCGACAATATTCTCTATCATTTCAACTCAAATTAGATGGAAATACGAATCATTAGGGTTAAAGAATAAAAAGGTAGAAGGAGAAAATAGAAAATGACATCATAATCCAACAGTCGCAACGGAACAATATATAATAGATAACAACAGATCTTTGTACAAAAAGGCTATTACCGTTTTATACTTTACATCATCGGAGTACAACACAATCAGTAGCACAATACTGGACAGTTATAATAATTTGTCCTCACAAAGCTGAATATACAACATACCATACACAGTGGAATATAAGTCAGATATGTGATATACGTCTCCGTCATCCAACTCGTCTCCGAAGCTTCATAGCATCCTATCCTGACTCTGTAAAACTCGGTCAGACCTGAGCATTATAATAAAATAACACCTGAGTCAGTCTGGAAAACCAGCGTGAGAAAACAAACTTAATTGAATTATCAAAGCTTTCAAAATCCTTCGAAATCAAAGGTATCTCGCAAGACCACGCCATAATAAACATGTCAGGTTTTTACCTTACGATAACCAAAACATTTTATCAAATCCGTCTGATATTATAATAGTGTCTATAGAAAGTAAAATAGAATATGGCTGAAATGCTTGCATCTCACGTTCCAGCATAGTTGGGCACAATCAAAATCGTACGGGCGCTTATGGGAAAATGGATTCCATGCAATGGTAGGGCTATTGGGGTACCGCCAGTCATAGTACCTGGCCTAGATCAGAGTACTGAGGACCACTCCTGATCCCCTACAACACAAGACCAGAGCTACCCCTTACGTGATATTCCAAATAAGATCACCCTACGGTAATAACCGCCCACAGCCGAGATCATGGGACTCTAGACAGGGATGACCTTACCCCAATTGGGTGTTACCCACTTAGCCTTACTGCACCTTCCCTGTTTTATCCATTCTCAGGTAATGAGACCTGAGGCTAAGCGTTACCTTTTACGACCGAATTTCACTTCATGGTATGATAACATTCGTCTATACAAGTTACCCTGGGTCTGGACAAATGGAATCACCGTCTTCATCATCTTCACGGTATTCATTCGCTACGTTCAAATCGAAATGAAGTGGTTTTCGGGTAAATAAATCCGATCCCGGTCTCTTCGAAACGATCAGCGCATTGGTCAGTATTGATAGTCGGTTATTTAACTATCAAATTAAACAATCATTCAACCAATTATTTTACTTTTACTAAAAAACTCCCAGTCTTGTTAAATTTAGATTTTAAATAAATTAAATCATGTTATCCAAAAATATACATTTAAAACATATAAAATAAAACTACATAAATCACTTTATTCAAAATAATAGCTATGAAATTCTATAATAATTTCCCAAGTAAAACTTTAGCCAAAAACTACTTTAAAATAAAACTGTTATATTAGGTATAAATATTTAATAGTTATCATTTAAATCATAATACTAATTTAACCTTTAAAAATAACTAACCACTGTAATTAACTTAATTAATATTTACTTCAAAAATTTTAAAACAATTTAAATAATAAATTTATCTAAAAACATTCTTTTAAAACATCTTTAAAACTTCTAATAAATACTTAAAAATCTTTTTTGAAAATATACTTAACTTTTTAGGAAAATACACTTTCCACTCCAATAAAACTGGTCTAACCATTTATTAATCCTTCTCGATTTGTCTCCAATTTAATTTACGTCCCAATTCCATAAATTTTCTTTCCCATACTTTTAAAAATAAAACTATCTTTTGTTTTTAAAACGATTTTCTCATCCCTTTATAAATTTCCACCGTGAATTTATACTTTCAAATTATCCACAGATAATTACTTCACTTTATGAAACTTCGTTTATAAATTCCATAGTCTCATTTTCCTTTTAATCACTGTTTCAAAACACTTAATCGATTCTCAAAATGATTTCCTGAATTAATTCCATTTTGAAATTTATTTCTTGATTTATCCAAATTTATTCCCAAATCCATTAATTCCAGATTCACTCCTTTATTATGATTTTAAATCTTATTTAAAATTGAAAACATCAATTCCACACTTAATTTCAAAATTCTCCTTTTCATTTCCCAAACCTTTTAAATCTTACATTTAAAAAATATTCCTTTGCACTTAAAAACCAACATTGCTTAAGTCCTTATCTTAAAACTCCTTTAACACATTTATCCAAAATCGCTATTTTTCCATACTCGAAATTTATTAAATAGGATTCTAAAATCAAACTTTTTATCCTTTTCCAAATTCATTCTTTTAATTTATCCAAATTCACTATAATTATTTTACTTAAAATTCTCCTTTTATTTTCCTTCAAAAATCCAATCTTTATATTTTTGATATCTTAAAATACCAAAATATATTCAGCAAGACCATAACATTCAATACTTTCAATTTTCAATATAATCTATAACAGATTATCAAATAAATCGTATCACTGATTATGAAATAAATTTCAACATTTTTGATGAATCCAGTTGGATCCCTCCAACCTGTTTCCCCGCAAAAACAAATGTTAGCACAATATAAAAATACCAATCCCACTTCGAGGGGGATATCATGGTATATAAGGTCATCCGCTATTATGCGGGGCGCATAGGGTCTCATCCGCTATATAATGCGGGAATATCACTCACTCCAATTTATATATATACACACTACTATGTATAATATCACATCCAGACTAATAATTATCAATTTCAATCAATCATCACATAATTTAAATTTAACTAATTAAATTAAACAGTAATCCAATTTGAGTGAGATTAACTCACATTTATCTTAATTTGCAATCCACTTCAAATTTGACTCTATTTCGTGATTTTTGACCTTGCATAAACAATTTACAAATTCGTAAATATTCGATTTATAATATGATTAATATATCCCAATCACCAAAACATATAATTTTAAAATCTAACAGTAAGTTAAAAATATGTACACATTTTTTTCTTTTCTAATCTATATATACACATGTATATGTTAAATTAAATTTGAAAAAAAATGTATAATTGCAAATACCTCACTACCTTGGTCCTATCTAACATCGACGGTGCCATCAACCACCCTACTGACCAAAAGTCGAACGCGGGCCCACCCTATGGTGGCCGAACTCTCAACAAAAACGCGACCAGCCTCGCACACAGCTCCCACAATTGCGGCCCTACCATACTCTACCGTCGTTGCCCGCTTCAACACCCAACCACGGCTGCACTCGCCTCCTTTCGTTTGCGAACGATTATCGAACATCCCTCCTCCAGTCGCGATTAAGCAAAAAATCCACCATTCGAATGAAGCCCTCCTTCCGACGGTGCCGCATTCGTGCTCGATCACCCAAACCCGCATAGGAGCATAGCCAACCCGACCTCCCCTGATGCAATCTCCCATTGACCAAGACACACCCACCTCTCCCCCTCTCTCTTTCCACTCGACCCCTCAACCTAAGCCCTAGCCTCAAATTTTCTCGATCTAAGTTCGACTTCGAACTATAAAGAGAAGAAGAAGGGATAGAGATAAACGGCTTCGATTTGAATATAACTTAGAGGATTTCGATTTATTTTGAATTTGAGGGGAAAGGAGAGCGAATGCGTATGTTCTACTTTTCTTTATCTTTTTTCTTTGTGGACTTAAAGAGGTGGAAGGGAAAAGTTGTTTGCATGCAGAACTGTTTTTGCGTGTTGGTTAAGGTTTGCACAGTGATGTGAAAGGAGATGAAAAAGCTCTGATGTGAAGGAAATACAACTGAAGATTTGCTAGTGTATATGAACATATATATATATATATATATATATATATATATATTTAATTCAAATTGTATCGATAAATGCAACTTAAAATCTTGACCTCCTATCGATGCGTGCTGCTAGGTGTTTATAATGTTATACCCCTATTTCGAATGCAATGGAAAAGGTTTCGGGTCCTAATTCGATCATGTGGAGAAGATAGCTTTTTGGACCTAGTTATTATATTGAATTTTTGATATAAATTTCAGTGCGTTTACATTCCATACGGCCAAACGATAGTTCCAAATGTTTCGAAATTTGAAATCCAATAATAATACACTACTACAGATCCAATCGAACTGGTTTCATTCATTTCCAAGAATATTGCCCCGGAAGGCTATTTTTAAATGTCAATTCAAACGATATATTTTCAAAATTCAATGAATCATCTTTAAAACCAATTTTAAATTTTATTTCCTTCAGTATTATCAATATAAATTTTATAAGCCTTCTAATTATTTTTAACCAGCTTGAAACTCCAGATTCACTATTTTATCCAATTTCCAATTGTTTAATTCAATAGTTTAATTACCCAATAAATAGTTATAGTTGCAATCCAATTTAAAAATCAACACCTAAATACTTAAAATCAAATAAATATTCCAATTTCAAATAACCAAAATTCCAGGTCATTACATCGGTGTTCATTTTTGAGTTTCTAGGCGATGGATTGCTATCATAGTAAATTGATATGGAAATTTTTCAGTGAATAACAAGTGTTGTTTTGGAAATTTCGTGGGAGTTGTTTTGGATGAAATCAGGTTGATTTAAAAATTCAAAGGAAGTGGTTTGTTAAGCCAAAAAGAGTGTGTATGCGTGTCTATATATATATATATATATATATATATGTATGTATGTATGTATGTATGTATGTATGTATGTATATGTATGTATGTATGTACACACATATATTTGATTTCAAGTGATTTGAAATAAATATCGGGTGTTTAAAAATTTTGCAATCCTATGGAAGATGATATTATAAGGAGGGAGGTGTGAAAAATTGAAGTTGGAATAAAATCTAAAGTATGAAGGTTGAAATGGAATTCAACTTAAAATAAGTTGGATAAATAAAATTTTAAAAATTTAATTGACTGGATTTTAATTGAATTAATAGTGTATTAATGAAATGGGAGTTAACATAAGTGAAGTAATTGGAAGGTATAATGAAATTGAATTAATAAAAAATAAATTTGTTTGGAGTGAAATTTAATTTAAGTATGAATAACTCAAATTTCTTTTCAAAATGTTGGTTAAAGGGTGAATTGGAATTGAATTAAATATGCAAGTGTGGATTATTATTATTTTTTGCAGAGCAAGCGGGGTTAAACTAGGCCCCTACCAGATTTATTAAAAAGAAGAGAAACAAAGATACAACAGAATAGAGAAGAGACAAGCACATAAGAGAAAGCAAAGAAAATAAAATCATGCAAAGCGCTAAGGGATCCAAGGCTCAATCTGATAATCATGAAAAGCATGCACACTCGACCTCATTCCTATTAGAATATCATGCCAGAAGACAGCCCATGGAACTTCCAGACTCCTCAAATGTCCTTCAAAAATCCTCCTATTTCTTTCATACCAAATTAACTTCATCGGTTTTTTTAAAACAAAAAAAGAAAGGAAAGCTTCTCTCTTCATTCCACTTTGTTGCATTCTCAACCAAAGCCCACTGCTCAGCAGAATCAAGTGGAACAGCAGCCATTCCCAATTTACTCAACATTTTACTCCAGAGTTGTAGAACAAAAGGACATTCAAAGAAAAGATGCTGGGAACTTTCATCAAAAATATTGCATAGAACACAGAAAGAAGGAACAGACAAACCAAAACCTAGCATCTTATCTCTAGTTAACAGAGCCTTATTCACAACTTTCCAGAGCATCAAGTTGTCACTGCTTGAAAAATTGTTATCCCAAGTAACCCTGTACCACTTACAACTAAGCATAGTATCTATTCCCATCAGAGCATCATAAATATAGGATATGGAGTGGGCTTTGCCATTCCAATGTACAGAATCATGGTCTTGTAGAACATACTTGTTTGCAGCAAATTGATTCCAGAAGATTCTGATAAATTGATTACTGGAATAATGCAGCACCAGCACACCATTTTCAATATAGTCAACAGCCAGGGCATTATAACCAATTCCAGATTGAAATTTCTGCTGTGATGTGAAGATTTGATCCAATATTATACCTTTTCTTATCCATGGTTCAAACCAGAAATTACAATTGCTTGTGTCAAGAAGTTGAATTTGTATAAAAGGCTTAAAAGTATTCCTCAAATTCAAAATACTTCTCCCTATCCAACTGCAAGTTTGAGGAACTTCTATCAGCCAAAATTTCTTAGTACCTACATTATGCCTGAGAGTCCATTTAACCCATAAAGAGTCCTTCCTTTGCATAAGTGCATTTAAGTGATAGTTGTAAGCAGCCTTGTTCCAAATAGGAAAGTTGAAAAAGCCTAAACCACCTTTGCTTATTGGTTTCTCAAAAATTGAGAACGAACATGGAAAAGCCTTCTTAGCATGTATTGAACCAAACCAGAAAAATCTCATCATGGCAGATCTTACCATATTCAAAAGTTTAGAAGGAAGTACAAAAGCCTTAGCCTAATAGACCATCATGGAAAAGCACACTGACTTGATAAGAACGAGTCTGCCAGCTTGCAAAAAGAATTGGTAGCCCACCTCTCCATGACAGCAATAATTTTTTGATAGAGATATAAACAGTTAGACTGTGATACCCTTAAAGTACAAAGAGGCAAACCAAGGCAGGTCATATCGTGATTCATGGTTTGCATTCCAGCAGCAGAAGAGAGAATTTTATTCTGCAAACTCGATACTCCAGCGAACAAAATACTAGATTTATTAAGATTAAGTTCAAGTCATGTCATCAAGTAGAAACTATGCAGCGCACATTTAATGGATTCAATAGACTGTTGATTAGGCTTGGTGAATATCATGATATCATCAGCGAAGAGAAGTAAAGTTAATTGAATGTCCTTACATTTGGAATGATAGTGTATCTGCCTGTTTAGTTACATAAGCCTTATTAAGCATGTAAAATCTTCCATCACCAAAATAAAAACATATGAGGATAGAGGGTCCCCTTGCCTTAGGCCTTGCTTGGAGGCAAAGAATCCAGAATTTTCTCCATTCAAAATCAAAGAGAATAAGGGAGTAGACATGCATTCAAAGATCCAGGCAACAAATACTTTTGGAAAACCCATGAGAGACATGGTTCTGGCAACAGACGACCACTGAAAACTATTATAAGCTTTTTTAAGATCAAGCTTCAGCATTGCTCCTTGAGTGGCATTTACACTGCTGTAACCCTTTAATAGCTCATGAGCAAGCATTATGTTATCGAGAATGTTTCTATTACGTAAAAATGCAGCCTGGTTCTTAGAAATAATTCTCACCAAAATAGCAACAAGCCCCGAGGCAATAATTTTAGAAATACACTTATAAACTACATTGAAATAAGAGATCGGTCTATAGGAGGACACAGTTGTAGATGGCAAGTTCTTAGGGATCAAAACCAAATTCGTTGGATTAACGATTTAAGAAGTTTAAATTTGTCAAAGAAATTATGAACAGCCTTACAGAATTGCTGACCAACAATATCCCAACTAGAAGTAAAAAACACCACGTTGAAACCATCCGGTCCCCCCACACGAGTTCTTATTCATAGCAAAGAGGGTGTTCTTTTTCTTCATTGGTCACTTTTTCCACCAGCTTAACAGCTTCATCATTATTGACTTTAGGCGGAGAAATATTAGAGAGATGATCCAACTTAGGGATAAACTCATTAACATTTCCAAGAAGACCAGAAAAATGCAGATGAAAGGCTCAGTCAACTGAATCAGGGGTAGAGTGCAAGTTTCCTGCTTCGTCATAAATGGAATAGATGTTGTTTTTTGATTGTTTTACCTTAAGGGAGGCATGGAAAAATTTTGTGTTCCTGTCTCCATCAGCAGTCCGTTTAATTCTCAGCTGCTTCTTTTTCATATCACATTCTACAGCCAAAGCTTTATTAAGCTCATGAAAAAGAGCAACTTCCTTTTCAGCCATTTCAGCATTGTTTGGATTAGCCATCATCATCTCCTGAGCCTCCTTGAGCCGGTTCTTGAGAATAGAGGATCTGAGATTGCCATAGCCATAATTTTCTTTAGCCTAAACCCTTAAGGCATCTTTAGTTGCCATGAGCTTTCTGCAAAAAATAAACATGGGGTTTCCATAAAATTCATTAGCCTAGGCAGTTTTAATTATATTATTATATTCAGGATCAAGGATCCATGAGTTATAGAATTTAAATCCTCTTTTGACTGCATGAGGCTTCCTACCAGAGGTTATGATGAGAGGTGAATGATTAGAGAGGATAGGATGAGTGGAAAATGAACGATCAATATTTGAAAAGGTTCTAACTCCACTCCTGGATCTATTGTTCCAAGAATAGAGAGCACCTTCTTTATGGATTGGAATTAGAGAAGAGTCATGTATGAATGAGTTCAAGGGGATGATATCCTTTGGCATGAGAGGCAGTCCTCCTTGCTTGTCAGACAAGGTGAAGCAGTTGTTGAAATCACCAACAATAACCCAAGGATGAGTTTCTTGTCTGAGTGCAGGAATAAGATTGAACAGAGATTGTCTTGAGACTTGAGAATTTGAAGCATAGACAAAAGATATGTAAAAGGAGGAGGGAGGATTGAAATACTTGGCATGAAAAAGCATTATTTGGGAGTTGCAAGAAGGAGATGAAGGGAGAGTTCGACAGGGTTATGGAGCACCATAAAACGTCCATAGCTAGCTTCATTAAGATTATGAGTCAGTGTCCAGGATGGATTGACATACCTAGCAGCAGAAATAGTGAGGGGGAGATTCAATTGGTTTCAAGGATTGTAAAAATTGATAGCTGGTGTGATGATATTAAATGCTTGACATGATCTAACTTGAGGAAGTTATGAGATCCTCTTATGTTCCATGCACCGAAGTTATGCATCATCAATTAAACTAAGGAGAGAAGAGCAGCTTCTTTCATGCCCCTAGTTATGGGAGACTGAGTTCTTGAAGACACGAGGTTTTTTTTCTTTGATTTCTTATTTTTCTTGTGTTTTTCATTTTTAGATTGGTCACTGATAAATTGAGTTTGATCTTTTGGTGATGAAGCAGGTGTTATCCAACCAGGAATGTCACCTAAGAAAACATAAGTTTGACATGGGGTAGATTTGCTTGGAGATAAAGAAAGAGGAGAGGTTGAAGAAGTTGAAGAATTTGAAGAAGGAATGATGGAGATAATTAAATCAGTAATTTGCCTTTGCAATATACTGCAGAAAAGTACATCAAGGTCAGGATCAGGGGGGATGTGAAATTAGCTTTGGATGTGGTACCAGAGTTATGCAAAGTTAGCGCTGATTCATGTTTTTCCATGATATGATCAGGTTGTTGAACTTGCACCTGAAAATTTCCAGTTGCATGCAAAGAATGGTTCCCATGCACAAAGGAAATATTGTGCATATGTTAACTTCATCAAAACAAGATACAAAAGGAACATCACAATCATTCATATCAGACATATCTCCTTTGTTTGGGCTAAATTCCTCAACTACAATAACTTCCTCCTCAACATCATGTTCCCCACTTTTTACTACATTACCAAAAAGTGCATCCTCATTCATATCATTTAACACATCAAATTTGTTATTAGTCAGACAGCCATCTTGTTCCTTGTCAGGTAGACAAACTTGCAAATTAATATCATTTCCATTCTTCTCACTAGTACTCACATTTACCATATGTAGCTGCTTATCAGTTTTTCCCTCATGTCCATCTTCATACACTATGCTCACATTCAGAAAAGGTAGATACTGAGTGGAGAATTCTCTGGTATTAGTTTTTTTTATTGGTAACCTTCTTCCAGACTTGTTTACTTTTATTTGTATGCTTGCCTACCCCTTTATCTGTATTTATTCCTTCTTGATATTTCATTTTCAAGGCTGCTTCAACCTTATTTCCCTCATTCTCACCACTTTCTTTCTGGCAACAATTGTTCAAGTGACCAAACTCCTTACGGAGAATACATATATCAGGCCTCCAAAGATAGTTAACTTGAACCAACTGAATAGATCCATCAAGCAATTTAACAGGAAATTCATCAACCAATTGATAATCAGGTGAAACATCTACCAAGCATTTAGCAAAACCAATCCTCTCCAGCCTCTTAGTAGATGAATTCATACATAACAGTCTTCCTATTCTAGATTCTAACTAGTTAATGCCAAGATGAGACCAAGAAAAATGGGAATATTGGATAACTTTAGCTAAACAGGCACTGATCTAATGGTACTGCAACTATTTCCAATTGAAGGATCCCAAGCCTTAACAATGAAACTTTTGTTCCTTAGAAAAATTGGATCAGATTCTAAAATTTTTCTTCTATCCTCTGTGCAAGACAGATGGAAAAGGAACAAAGTTCCATCAGATTTAACCACAATCTCGCCTTTTAGCTTCCAAAGCTTCTTCAGATGATTGATAACAGTAAGGTAGGACAGAGGTTTATGAAGAAAAAAACCAACTAGCCATTCACTCCGGATATCACTACAGCTTTTATCACCTCGTCTGGAGGAACCAGAGCAAGTCCATCATAGACAAGAGGAAAATCAATAGAGGAATACTGACCAGCATTGCGGGGTTTGGTTTTGAAAAGAGAGGACCAGACAGGAGAAGCAAAAGGAGGAACAATTGATGAAACCGGATCGAGAGGGGGAGGAACCGACGGAGGCAAAGCAGGAGGAGAAGTTGGTGGGGGCCGTTGGAGAAGATGGTGAAGGAACAGTTGAAGGCATGGGAGGGACAGATTGAAAGGATGGGGAAAGGGACGGGGAATGCCCGGGAGCTGCCATGAAAGTCAAAAAAGGAAAAAAGAAATAAAATGCAAGTGTGGATTATTAAGTGACTATATAACTATAAGTTATGAAAATTGGATTGGATTAGTAATAATATCGAATTGAAGTAAATATAAATTTTGAATTGTGAAATAATTATATAGCCTTAAGGTATAAACTTGGAATGAGATAAAATTTAAGTGAAAGTTGGAATCGTTAATAAATAAATTGGAATAGCTTATAAAAATTGAAGTTAAAGGAACAAAAATATACTTAGGCTATAAATAAATGTGTAATCTCGAGTTAAAAATAAAATGTGAATATACTCAAGTATAGAAATTATGGATAAGTGAAAAATAAGTTATGTGACTTACAAATTGAAAGGTGATATAGAAAACCCAAAATAAAAATGATGTAATATTTTAAAGTGAAGAAATAAAGTCCAAACTTGAATTTTAAAATGAACTTGAACTCAAGTAGATTGAATGAAGTGATTTTTGAAATAAAGATCAGATGTTGAGTAATAAATTGGAAGTGAACTAGTTAGAAAATTAATTAGTTAATTGAATATAGAGTAATTATTAAACTGGTTTTAAAAAATAAAAAAATTGATTGTGAATTAAAAGTGGATATTGAAATGGAAGTTGAATTATAAATAAAATTCGACTTAAAATTGTAAGCGAATTTAATATTATTGGGAATATCGTCGAATAAAATAGAATTGGATTGAGATAGCAACGACTTGAGTTATAAATAAATTCTTTTTAAGTGTAAATGAATTGAATATGACTTGGGATATCATATAATGAATTCAAAAATGAATTTGAATATGGAATTGAAATTGAAGTAAATAGGATGAATGAACTAATTTATTAATTAATTATTAAGTGAAATGGAAGTTGGTTGAAATGAAACTAAACTTAAGTTATAAGGTGGAAATAATATAAAATAAATATTAACTTAAGTTAATATTTTTGAGCAGAAGTTAGCTTGAATAAATTGTAATAGTCATTTAATAAATTAGCATGAAATGATTCTATGCTTAATAAAATACATTTGGATATAATGGAACATGGATATGAGTGAAATGTAAATGGATTGATTGTGAACAAATCTAAAATAGAATAGAATTAAATATAAATTGATTTGGAATTAATTTAAAATAGTTATAATCTTAAATAGGTATTTTATTAAATGGATATTCCTGAATTGCAAGAATATATCATCGTTTGACTAAACTGAGGTAAATAAAATTCTATGGATTAATAGAAGTGAATAAAATTGATTTTTAAATCAATTTGGGATGGATATGAGTTGTTTGGTATGCAAATAAATTGAATGCATGTAAAGTGAGTTGTAAATTATTTAAACTGAATGAAATGGTATATGGATTGTTTGAAAGTAATTCAGTTAGTATCGAACCCTGTAATTGCTTTTAAATATATGTTTGGCATGTATTGCTTATGAAGTTTATGTGTTTTAACTATTTAAATAAGTGAAATGTTAGTACATTTTCATGTTTTGGTACTTACATGGTTTAAATTAAGTAAGTACAGGTAGCCGGAGGCTATCGGGCTAGATTTGGGTTGCGTAGTTGCATATGGAGTAAACTTGCTTGCTTAATAATTCTTAAAATGCTAAATAAGGTATGTTTTCGGATTAAATACCGTAAAATATAAATATTGATATACATAAAGTTTTCCAACCATGTGGGTCGATGTATATATACTTATCTCTCTTGTCATATTGCAAAAGGTCCTCCGTATAAAGGAGACTCTAACAAAAAAATTCAGATATTTAGGGTGTTGGAAAAAAATTGAAAATTTTTGGAAATTTTTTGTTAACGACAAATTGATTTCAAACTGAAATTGAAATAATGGATCTTGGAATTAGAATTGAAAACTAATTGGTTTTGGCAATACAAAAGGATTAGAAAAGTGAATATCAAACTTCAACTAAGTGGGTTTTGATGAGTAATGGGTTTGGAACCTTTTTTCTATCTTAGCAATTTCGGGGATGAAATTCTTTTAAGGAAGGTGGAATGTAATGACCCAGATTTTTCGACATTTAATTTGGAATATTTAAATGGTTTAAATATCAGATTTGAGATTATAATTTAGTTGGCAAGATTTAAAAAATTGGGATCTCAAGTGATTTAAAAAAAAATGAAATCATCGATTAAAAACGACGCATTAAAAAAGTAATCCGAAGCATGGTCACAGAATTTGATGAAACAAGTTCCATTGGATCCGTAATAATGTATTATTATCGGATTTCAAATTTCTTAGTGTTTGGAGTCATCGTTTAGTCGTACGGGATATAAACGCGTTGAAATTAATATCGAAATTTTAATAATAATTAGGCCCAAAAAGCTATCTTCTCCATACGATTAAATTAGGACTTGAAACCTTTTTCATTGCATTCAAAATAGGGGTATAACATTATGAACATCTAGCAGCATGCTTAGACAGGAATTCGATATTTTGAGTTGTGTAAATCGAGACGTTTTAAAAAATTAAATAAATAATTATCAAGTCAAATATTCACAACTACTTTATTCTCTCCTTTCAAAATCACTGTACCATTACCTATTCAAACATGCTTCCCTCCCGACGTTAAATCATGTCCCCTTTCTTCTCAGTTAAATCCACGAAGAGAAATCATATCGTCCCTTTTTGCTTTAAAACCACGTATATTGCTATTTCTTCTTCAAGACAAAACAAAACCAAATCGATCGATAAATAAAAGTCGCCATGCTTGAGTGAAAGGCTAGGAAGCTCGGAAACTTCTACCTTCAAATCCCCTCAATCCAGGCATTGTGCACATTGATTTCTACTGCAGAATTATAGAGCTACTCGAGCTCTACAATGTGGACGACTGGCTCGACGTCGTTTGAGATGATGAGTGCGCAGCAGAGTCGCGTTCATACGGGATTCGGTGGAGAATTTTGCGACATTGGAAGGAGGGTGCAGTCTATAGTTGGAAGCACAGTGGATCTCGTGCTTCATGCCGGTAGTCTCCAATGATTTCCTAGTGGTCATAGGGAGGTACGACGGTAAGATTTGAAGAGGCGATAGGTATCACAGTCTGGAGAGGATGATAGTGGCTGCGACAGTGGGTTGGGGTATTCGTAGTGGGGTCATTGTGTGTGCAAGGCCGATTTGTAGTGGCAGCGTTGGAATTGTGGTGGAGTTCGGTCAGGCCGAAGGTGGAGGTGATGGCTACAATCGAGGTGAGGCAGCGTGGAAGTCGAGTCCTCCGTGTTGAGCGTGTGTAGTGGTGCGGTATACATTGTATTTAAAATTTAAATTTATAAGTAGTTTATTCAGTTAAGAATTTAAAATTTTAACACCGCTAATGAAATTTAAATTAAATTTGTATAAGAGGCCTAAAATTTATATATCGAGCACAATGAACTCAAGACAGCAATCTACGAAATAAAGTATATTTGGACGATCAACAAATACAAAAAATCAAGGTGAGAAATTATAACTCATTTGGATTGTCAAATTTAAATACAAATAGTTAAATTTAATTATTGGATGCTTGATTGAATTGATAATTAGTAATTATCCGTTGGATGTTGTTATGTAGTGTGTGTGTGTGTGTGTGTGTGTGTGTGTAATATTAGTATTTGGGGTGATATACCCGCACATTATAGCGGATGAGACGCTACGCGTCCCGCATAATAGCCGATGACCCTTTATATCGTGATATCCCCCTCGAAGTGAGATTTGTATTTTATGTTGTATTAACATCTATGGATGCAAGGAAATAGGTTGGAGGGATCTAACTGGATTTCTCAAATTTTATTGATTTTTCTTCGTATATAGTGATATACGATCTGTGTAGAATACCTGTTATAGATTATTGTTGTAATTTGAATTATTGGATGCTATAGTAGCACTGGCCTTAAATTTTGGTATTTTAAAATCCCATGAATATTATTTTTGAATTTGAAGGAATAAAAAGGAATTTTGGATATAAAAATATTTATATTAGGATTGGGGTTATTTTAAAGAGATTGAGTTAGAAGAAAAAAATTGATTTTTGGTTGTACTTAACTATTATGGATTATTAAATGGAGATTCTATTTAATTGATTTGAAATTAGAATATTTAATTGATTTTAAATATTTAAAAGTTAACTTTTAACTTGAATTTCACGTAAAATGATTTATTAGATAATTTAGTTATTTAATTTACTAATTGAATATTGGGTAAATTGACCATAAAAATAAATGACAGATATATTTTTTATAAATGTGAAAAGGGGATTTATGAAATTGGGACATAAATCAAATTGGTGATAAATCAAGAGAGATTTACAAATAATTAGATGTGTTATATTGAAATTGAAAAAAAATTTGTCAAGAAGATGAGTTGTTTTAAGAAGAAAATTTTAAATTATTAAACTAGGTAATTTAAAAGTGTTTAAAATATTCAGAAAAGTTTGTTATTTAAATTTTTTTAAATTGTCAAAATGAATTATAACTTTATAAATAAGTCTTGTAAATCGATTAGAATTTTATTAATAAATCTAAATTTAATTATTGTTGAAAGTAATGTGATTTTTTTAAACTGTTTAAAGTATGTTTAATTATTAATCAAGTTAGTTTATACTAAGTAATTATTATTTAAGTATTAATCAGTATTATTGTTCTAAAAGATAAATTATTCAATATTAATTTTACATAATAACTATTATTTAGAGAGTATTTGCCTAAGTTTAACTCGGAAAGTTATATAGAAATTTCTTAAGTGTTATTGTGAAAAAACTTATTTAATAAAGTTTCGGGAAGTAATGATATACTTTCATGGCGAAATCGGCCTACAATTAAGTTTTCGATTTCTCTAGGATAGAGACTAACCATTGAGTTGTGAATCCATGGTTAATACCGTGTAGTACTTTCCATATTTATTTTAAAAAGTGTTCAAATATTTTGGAAAGAATGGTTAATAAACGTACGTACTTCGATAAGATAAGTACATGAATTTTGATAAGAGATTTAATTTTTTAAAATTAAATTAAAAGAGACTTAGTATTTTTAGTGGAAAGAAAATATTTGGTTGAATGACTGTTTATTGATAGTTAAATAACCGACGATCAATATTGGCCAATTTCATTAATCGTTTTGAAGAGACCGGGATTGGATTTAATTATCCGAAAACCACTTCGATCAGGTTTGAACATTACGAATGAATATCGTGAAGGTGATGAAGACAGTAATTCGGTTTATCCAGACCCAAGACAACTTGTATGGACGAATGCTATTAGAACATCGTCATTAGAGGACAATGAGCACTCTAAGTAGAATTGTGTTCTCGAAAGGTAATGCTTAGCCTCGAGCCTCATCAACTAGGAATGACTAAAACATGAGAGATGTAGCAAGGCTAAGTGGGTCACACCCAACTAGGGTATGTTATCACTTTTCTAGATAGCCTCAAAAACCTATATATATATATATATATATATATATAGTTAGATTTGTTTGCTTGAATGAATTGGTTGCTATGATTATTAGCATATATTGATGGTATATGCTTGTGTTTTAAAATAAAATCTTAAGATAGATTATTAAATTACCTTTGCTTTTAAATTTCGGGGACGAAATTCTTTTAAGGGGGGAGGAATGTGATATCCCTGAAATTTGGCAATATAAATTTAATAATCTGTGTTAAAAATTTATTTGATTTGATAATTTTTTATAATAAATTTTGAGTTAATTTAATAATCATCTTTTAATAAATATTTAAATTGGAAGATTTTATCTTTTTAAAGCTAATAAATTGTTTTTTGTTTATAATATATATAATTGTATATATTGTAAATTGATAAACTTTGATTTGGAATTTAGTAAATGAATCAATTTTCTAATTTTAATTTATATTGGTAAATTTGGAAATTTGATTTAAATTTAACATTTAACTTTTCAACACAATTCAATAAATAATTTTATGGTTTATACTTATGGAAAATCTTATTTGTTTAAACTTATATTTTAATTAGCTTAAAAATGAATTTAAAATTTGATTAACATTAAACCTTTTTTTATTTTTCTTTTTAAAATATTGTTTGAATTTATATATATAAGAATTTAAAATACAATTTACATATGATTTTAATATATTGAGTAATAGAAGTAAATTACAATCTCTTTTATAAATTATTTAAAATTGTTTAATTTGTTATTTTTAAATAATAATGATAATACTTAGTTTTTCATAAACATAAATTGATTTTGTAGGAAATAGGATTTGTTATTTTTAAAATTTAAAGGTAGATATATATACATAACTTGGTTTTATAATTTAATTTAAATTTGGATTTAATGTTTTGAAAATTTAATGGAATAAATATTTAAGAATATTTGAATAAGCTTTTGTTTTGTTATGTTTTCTAAAATTAAAATGGGAAGAAATTCATTTATATTTATACATAAGAAATAGTAAATTAAGATTTAAAAGTTTTTATTAACATTTTAAATTAAAATTTAAATACTTAATACATGCGTTAATCTCTTAACACTTAATAGACATGTGTTAGTCATATAATAAAGCAAAGTGACAAATGTTTAAAATAAGAACAAGTGCCTTTTTACTTTTCTTTTATTTTCTTTTAATTAAATCAAAAAAATTCTTATATAAAAACTTTGCTCCTCATTCTACCTTCTTTTCTATTCTTTTTTTTTCAAACTTAAGAAGATCCTCAGCCATGAAAATTAGCAAACTTATTCTTCAAAACAGAAAACAAACTTGTAAATTTCCCTCAAAACCAAATCTAAATCAAAATCTGCAACTCAATAGAACTACATGCAACTGCAACCTCAATCTAAAAGCCTGCAGCTCCTTTCCTGTTTTGAAAACAATATTCAAACCTGCATGCAACAGCAGATCATCCAGGCCTGCATCTCCTTTTCATCTGGAATCTGGAAACATGCATGCATCATGGAGCATGCAAATGAAATCAAGGAAAGAATTATACAAAAGCAAGTTTTTAATAGCAAACTGCAGTTTAAAAAGTAAGGCAAATTGAAGTTCAAAGTACATTCTGGTTCAAGCTTGTCAAAACCTGGATGCTCTCCCCTAAAACTCAGTGAGTAACACTTTTATTTAAAACTAACTTAAGTATAATTAGTTGCTGGTTATACTCAAGTAATAAGTTTGTTTTTCATGCAAATTTACAAGTTCATTTCTGAAAGATATATGAATATATGTACATTGAGTAAGCTGCTATGAATTTATTTTGTTTCTATGCATAAATTCCTAGGCTTAAGAAATTGCTTGGAAATTCCATTTCATTGAATTTAATCTGTGTAAAGATGTATGATTTAAACAAAATTTGGTTGTGTAATGTGAGTTAAGTTTAAATTTTATTTTAAAAAAAAACTATACTGTCTCTGAAACACAAATAACAGAACAAAACTATTGAGTGTAGGAATTTAATCATCCTGATTTATTGATTTAATATTGTCAATAGATTACATGATCAAAAACTTGATTTTTAAGACTTAAATTAGAATTTCTAGTTTGGTATTGATTGGGTATTTCTGGTTTAACCAGAAAACATGTTTTGGTTAGTAACGGTCATCCTAGGAGGTCGGGGTGGCCGGCGATGTTTCTGGAGATGGAATGGTGGTGGTTAAATCATGGAAAATTACCGGATGATGGATTAAAGCATTGAGGCGGTGGTAAATTGGGATTGAAGTTGATAAGCAATAGTTTTCATTGTTGATCAGTAAATTGATCACCGCGACCAGTATAAGTGATCGAGTCCTTCCTAATTCGAACTGGAGATAGCTAGGGTGTGGAGGAAGTAGTGGCCGGAGGCGTTGATTCTCTGATGATCAGAAGTTGGTGGTTGAGGCGATTTCAGGTTTCGACATTACTCCTGTTTGAAGCTTGAATGCTCGATTTTGAATTTAGGGGTTCTGCATTCAATTTGGGGGTCGGAATCGAATTATGAGATGACCGTTGACTTGCTCGTGAGGTCGCGAGAGGCCGGAGGTGATGGCCGTGGCGGCGCAGGTGCACGGCGTTCTTGGGTATCATTTGGTTTGGGATGAATGGGTTCTCGAGTTTTTATCAGGTTAAAGTGTGTTTGTGCTCGAAGCAGTGTGGTTTGGAACTCGAAGTATTTTGGTTGAGCGCTCGGGTATTTTGAATTTTGCAGGTTTTAGTTTAAACCTGTCATATTGTAAATTCTATATAAATGCAAATGAAAGTTACTCGAGTTTTACTCGAGTTTATTAGTGTTTTACTCGAGTGAATCATTTGGGTTCGGGTTAGTTTGCAGTTTAGAAATTTGTCATGTTTTCAAATTTAAAACTGAATTTTAAAGGTAAATCAAAGATTTAAATTAAGTTTTAAATCTAGTTTAAATTATGGATTCAAGTTAATTTGAATCTCAAGATGGAAATGAATAACTTTTCAAATTCAAATTTGTTTAAAATACTTTAAAGGAGTTTATTGTTTAAAAATGTTTTTAAAGAAATTTGAATTTAAATTTGGGAATTGAAATATAAAGTAATGTTTTTAAACAAAGTTTAAATTTGATTCAAATCTGGATTTGAATCTTTGTTTCAAAATAGAATTAAGTTTTATAAATTTAAGTAAAACAAATTTGAATGATAAAGTAAAATTTAAATGTTTGAATTTAAAAAGAAATTGGTTTTTAAAACTCTTGTAAAATTTCTTTTATAAGTGAAAGTATTATTCATCATTTAAAGTTATTTTTAAATTGATTTTAAAACTTTTTAAATTATAATTGAATCATTTGTATTGCATTTAATTATTAGGTTAATTAAATGAATAATTAATTTATTTAATAAATTAATTAAATGAATAATTACTCAAAGTAATTAAGGTTTTAATTTTAAAGGTTTAAGATTAATTATCCTTAGAATGATTAACTTGTACTTTAAGAATCATTAATTAAATAAGATTAGTTTTTAATTAATGATTAATTAATCAAGTGATTAAAGAATTATTTAAGTAATAATTAACACTTAATTAATTAAATAATTAGAGGTTAATGAATGGGTTAATTAATGATTAATTAATTTGTAATTAATAATGATTAAAATAAGTTAATTATTTTAGAAAATAATTAATGAATTGTTAATAGTTAATAAAGGTCATTAACTAAGGATTATTCAATAATTAATTAATGTGATTAATTTTTATAATTAATTAGATTAATTAATTTAAAGATAATCATTTGTGTAAATTCTTAAGTATAATTACTTATGGAAGTAATTAAGGAGATTAATTACTTATTATAATTAACTGAGTTTAATTTGATTAGATAAGTTAATTAATTCAGTTTAATTAATTTAAAATAATCATTTGATGATTTGTGGAGTATAATTACTTAATGTAATTTAATGAAGAGAAATTACTTAGAGAAGTAATTAATGGGTAATTACTGAATGTAATTAATTGAAGTTGATTTGATGATGGAAGTAATTTGAGTAAAATTACTTTGTGAATTAATCAAGGGATTAATTAAAGATAATTAATTAATGAGTAATTAATTTATTTGGTGAAGTTATTAAGGGTAGTTAATTACTGAATGGAGTTAATCAAGGGTGATTAACAATTATGGTTTAAATAACGATTAATTACTTAATGTAATTAATTTAAATAGAAATTGTAATTAGAAATCGTTAATTATTATAATTAATGATGTAATTAAGAATAAATTTATTTATAAATAATTAATAAATGAAGGGATTAATTAATGTAATTAATTAAGAAGTAATGTAATTAATTATAGTTAATTAATGAAGGAAGTAATTAAAGATTAATTACTTTATTTGATTAAGTATAATTAATATGAGAAATTAATTAGTGGATAATTACTTGAATGTAATTAAAGGTTAATTAATCAGGGATGATTAATTAAAATGAATAATTGGTTGGTGATTAATTAATTAATTGATAATTAATTAATAGTGATGTAAGCAAGATTTTTATTGAAGAAGTAATTAATTTAATTTACTTTAAATTAATTAAAATGATGTAATTAATTTAATTAATTTTAAATTAATTATATTTAGTGTCATTATAAATCACGGCTTATATGGTTGGATGATGTTGTTGCCTTAGATGGTTTGAATCTCAGATATGAGATAAGTAATGTTGAATGATATGGATGCATTGGTTGCATTTTGATGTTGATATAGATTATCTTTGATGATGATAATGTGGATTATCTGTTGTGATGATAATGTGATTATCTATTGTGGTATGTGTATTATCTATCTGTGTATACAGATAATTGAATTGTTTTAAACCTTTAAAACAACTTGGCCTTAAAAGATACGCTTTGGATTTCGATGAGACCGGGATCGGGTTTCCATATTTGGATATCCGAAAACCACGTCGATCCAAATTAACGATAGGTCGTGAATCTCTTGTAAAGAGTGAAGACTCGAGGTGTAAGAACTATACATTGGTATAACTCTGGGGGTGATTCCGTAATGAGTTTGACGGAACTAGTTCTTATAGGTTCGAGATGGTGATTCAAAGTGCAAGGGTTATCGTTGTTGACTCTGAGGGTGATTCCAAAATGAGTGTAACGGGATAATGCCTTCGGTTTCGTTCGAACCCGGGACGAATTGTATGGATTGAATGCTTTCAGAACATCGTCGGGTGGATGATGAGCATTCTAAGAGATGTGTTCTCTAAAGTTAATCATAGCCTCAAGCCTCATCAACCGGAAATGGTTAAAACATGGGAGGTGCATCAAGGCTAAGTGGGTCATGCCCAAGTAGGACTAGATTTTCCCCTGTCTAGAGGTCCTTTTTTATTTCGACTGTGTGGGCAGTTGGACGTACGCCAACTACGGGGTTGTCTTATTCGGGACTGTCCAGTACGGGATGGTTCCGGCCTTGTGTTGCAGGGGAGTTAGGGTGGCTCCTCGGTACATTGATCTAGGCCACATACTGTGACGGACGGTACCCCAGTAGCCCAGCCATTGTGTGGAATCCAAAATCCTTTAAGTGCAAACGGTTTTGATTGTATTATCCACTTTTGTGGCTAGTAGCTGGAATTTAATAATGTAACAATTTTGACTATTTCATATTTACTTGAAAACCCTAGACCTATTATAATATCACTGGATTTCCTATCAAATGTTTTGGTTAGCGTAAGGTAAAAACTTTTCCATGTTTTTGTGTGGGAAGTCTTACGTGATACCTTTCTTTTCAAAAGGTTTTTCAAAATTAAGCAACTTTAACCTGTTACTCACACCAGACCCATGTCTGACCCAGAGTTTATCTTCTGTTTTCTTAAACTCTTGGGTACTCAAATTTTTTACGAGTAGCCAAGGGATTCAGGTTAGCTTTTGACGAATTGTGGAGGAACAATGGAGCAGGAGGCTTCTGCGTTGTAGATATATAGTTCCGCTGCGTGTTCTCTATGTTGGTTTCTTTGTTTGAGTTGTATTGAGTTGTAATAACTAGATAGGTGTTTATAACTGTCTAGTATGTGATATATATTCTGTGTAACTCTGATTAGTGTTGTATACAATATAATATTTATGTTATTAATATAATTTATTCGTTCCGCTATTAAGATTCTGATGTTGTTTCTTCTTTCTTCTCTTTCTTTTCTCTTTTCCATCCCTTTCATTATTCATGATGATACGACTTTTCTGTGGAGAGAAAGTCGGGTCGTCTCAGTCCAAGTTAGGGGTAAGCCTGTCTTGTGTAGCAGGGGATCCCGGTGTGGTCCTCGGTACATTGTTCTAGAGGTGTACTGTGATGGGCAGTACTCCAATAGCCCGTCATTATATGGAATCCATTCTGCAATAAGCGCTGTACAGTTTTGATTGTGCCCAACTATGCTGGAACGTGAGATGCAAGCATTTCAGCTATTTTCTATTTACTTTCTATAGACCCATTAAATATCAGATGATTTTGATAAAAAATTGTTTTGGTTAACGTAAATTGAAAACCCATCGTGTTTATGTGTGACATGGTCTTACGAGATACCTTTGTTTTCAAAGGATTTTGAGAAATGTAACGATCCATAATTTTCGATAATTAAAATTTGTTAATTAATAGAGTTTTGTGATTTAATGTCGGGAGAGATAAAATTTTGTGATTTAATAATAAGAATAAAATAGGAATCAAACGAAATTGTATTAATTTAAGGTAATTGATAATGGATTTGAATGTAATTCTAATTAATTAAAATGATTAAAAAGTTATAATTGGTTATAGATTGTAAATTAATTGTAATAATGTGTGTGTTAATTGATAATTTGATTAAAAGTGTGGTTGATAAATTAAAGGTTGTATTAATTAATGAAATAATGTGTAATAAAAGGAAACTGGATAGAATTAGTATTATGTAAGTTGTTATAACATTTGTTTGTACATAATAAATGTACAAATGTGGTTAAATGTTGAAAAGGTGACAATTGTTATTTGTTACCAATTAAATTAATCAATTACAAATAAATGTTACATTAATGTGAGTTAATACAATAACTGTGGATTGGAAATGTAATAAAATGTACACAAATGTCAGTTACACTCATAAGGCAATAAATTGATTTAATAATAAAAATGAAACCAAGAAAATGAAGTTGTGGGATTTTAATTTTTTATTAATGTCAAAGTTAACAAAGGTTCAATATTATTGAAATACTGCAAATAATAAGGTAAAAGATGATAATTGTAGAATATTTGTGTAGTAAGATGTAAACAAATGTTGACTATGTCTATAAAGTGATAATCGAGTGAATAAAAAGATTGAAACCAAATTAGATCAATTTATTGGTATTAAATAATAATTAATTGGATTTAATTACAGTTGAAATTAAACACTGTAATTTGTATAATAACCAACACTGAAATTTTATGTAAACTTGTTTAAATTATTGTAAATGTCTAAGTAATCAAAAAAGATGAAAATTGGTTGGTTTATAAATATTGAATTAAAAAGTAATTAATTAATTTAATATTAATTTATTTAATTAACATGAAAATAGCCATTTTGGCCACTAACTCGGATTTTAATAAAACCAATTTCATTGGATCCACAGCGGTGAATTATTTTAGGGTTTCAAGTTTCGTAGCGATCAGACTTGCCATTTGATCGTGCGGGCTCGAAACGCGTACAGATCAATTTAATTGAATTCAATTGAAATAAGCCGATTTTAAAAGCTAACTTCTTCATATAACAGAATTAGGACTTGAAACCTGTTCCATTGAGTTTAAAAATATCTAAACATCCATTTTGATATATAGGATGACCTATTTTCGTTTCGGGGTCAGAACTGGCTTTTTGGGTCGCGTAGTCGTTTCGATCCAACCCACCCTTTATTTAGGTGGTTATAAACCCTTGTTGTTTCTCATATTATTATTTTTGTACGTACATCTTCTTCCTCCTTCTCAAACCTAATTTCCAAATTCCAAAACCTAATTTAAAAATAAAAATAGGAAATTATTGTTAAGGAAAACATTTTTCTCTGCATTTTAGCCTCAAGGACAGACCTTCAGTATTTTAGCCTAAAGGACAACTTTTTTTAGGTATCAGTTTTTAGTTATTGATAGCATTTTTTAGGTATCAGTTTGTAGTTATTAGTACTGGTTTTTAGGTATCAGTTTTTAGTTTGGTAGCAGTTTCGAAGAATGTTTGTCCTTATGAATAATTTTGGAAGAATGTTTGTCCTTATGAATAATTTTTTGGAGAATAATTGTCCTTGGGTTAAAATATTGAGGTCGTTCCGTGAGAAATGCGGAATATGGATCTTAAGGCTAGAATTAACACTGGAGGGGGGGGGGTGAATAGTGTTCTAGGGAATTACTAAATCTTTTTGAGTTTATGTTAATTTGAACACAAATGTATGCAATATTCAGACAAAGATATGATCACAGAATCAAACAAAAATGCAAAAATAAAGTAAAAGCAGTAAAGGAAAGAACACACCGGATTTTATACTGGTTCGGAGTTACCCTACACCCAGTCCCGCACACAAGTACGGATTTCCTTTCAAAAGCAATTGTACAATTACACCCTCAATTTCAAGGCCACGAGGTACACCACTCCATATTCACAATCCTCTGGGTAGAGATACTTGATTTCACGGGCTGCAAGTTCACCCAATTGATTTCCAAGGATACAATCACATCTTTTCCCACTTGATTGATTTCATAGGCTACAATCACACCTTTGCTCACTCAATTTATTACAAAGAAGCCTATAACTCTGAATGGCACTGAGATCTTGTTGAGATAGTGATAGAGAATCAAACCAGAGATGATCTAGTTAGATTCAATGTTGATTTCGGTAGAGTAATGGTAAAATTATGTATAAAGAAATGTGGAAGAAGAAGACAGGTGAAATCAAGGAAAATATGAATGAAAATTCTTTTAAAACTGCCCCTATTTATAGTAGAACAACAGCCATGTCCATTCTTGAAAGGATATGACGAATAGGCACTTCCTTTAAAATTCAAAATTTTGAAATAAACTGCTACCATGTCGACATGGGGTACCTGAGGATGTCAACATGCCTAAGGTATTTTTGGTAATTTGCTTTTCTTTGAAAATAACTTCTATCTTGTATTAAAACTATTTTAAACTTTATAAATGTACTTAATTATAATTAAAATACATAAGTAAATATAGAGAATAATATTTTGACATATATATATATATATATATATATATATATAATTTTACTATAATTTTATATATAAGTTTAAATATTAAAAGTTAAAGATAGTTTAAAACTAAGGATAATTGGATTTTGAAAATAAAGATTATTTTGAGGCTAAAAATATTTAAAACCAGGATAGATGTTTTTTATTCTTTTAAAAGGAAGGTTTTGAAATCATTTTGAAAGCAAGATATAATTTTGTAAAATCATTTGAATAAAAGGTTAGCGGATACAAAACAATGTTCCGCTAGACTTTTCGTAGGTTCCATCCTACTTAGGGTTCCATCCCTTTAACGGGCTCGAAGTGGATTCCATTCAACGAATAAATTGGATTTTAAGATGCCAGTGCTTTTCTAGGAGTTTTAACAAAATTCCTAACTAAATTACAATCCTGAAATCTTGAACTCTTGATAATCTTGATACTCATGAGTCTTCAATCTTGATATCTTGAATCTATATACTGTATAATCTTCATTCTTGGTACCTGCATGGTTAAATCCTGCATATACATATATATATATCTAATCTATAATGTTAGTATTTATATTTTATAATCATATTCTAAAGTTGTTGTCATCAAAACTATCATCTCAAGGACTAACAATTTCCCCTTTTTGATGATGACAACCTTTGTCTATAAATATTACTTCTATCCTAATAACTCCGCCTAAAACTAATAACTCCCCCTTAATATATGCCTAGCTATCCTATTTTATATTTCTCCCCCTTTGTCATCACCTGTTACGGCCCGCCATTTCGTACCATTCAAATCGACAATTATCCACACATGTCGGACTTGAATGTTGTGAAATAACAGATTGCAAATAAATTTGGAGCAAATGAAATCAAATACATAGAATCACAAAAATAGTACAATCAGAATAACTTGCAGCGGAATATAAAAATAACATATTAGTTCATGAAACTACTATAGCAGAGTCTCAAACCAAATACATAATACAGTCTGAAAACAACATAATAGAAATCCCAAATACATAGAAGTTCACTAATACATGAGATAAACTAAAACAGCTGAAACCGAAATAGATATAAATGTAGATAGGCAGAAACTCCAGCAAAGACCGGCTCCAGAAAGAGAATCCAAAGCTGTGAATACTCAGGCTGACCCGAGCGTAAAACAAAACACAAAACACTCGAGTCAGGACAATATATACTTATATAATGTAAACCAACTCAAGTGAACTGTAATAAAGAACAAGTAACTTAAAGGATGCCTGGGACCGCCCATCCTCTAAGGATCCGTCAAACTATTTACTATATAGTAATATTGCGCTATTATAATAATGTCTATAGTAATATAAACATACTTTTAAATAGCATTCTGAGCTACCCATATCACCCTTCACATATAATAGTCCCAGTAGTCCATCCAGTATCATGACATCTCCTGATCGGGAAACTATCAAAGGATACCACACGGGCTACGAGAGAAAAACAAACTCGTAGTAAATGCTCGGCATGGTAGGTGACACGGCACACAAGGCAATGCCAAGGTAGATATACCAATTACGCACACGGGCTGGTGGTAACGCAGCAGCCACATACGCCCACCCCGAACAACACTGCAAAATCAAAGAGTGCACCCAATCGATCACAACAGTAATAGAATGGTATCGAAGAAGTGTGTCCAACCAGAGGTGCTACCTCCTTTGGCCCGAGATTGCTCTTGTTTTAGCCACCTTAAGCTAACTCATGGGATTTAGGTCCACGTAGTGTACCTTAGGAACGTCGTCACCATCCTACTTCATTCTGGAATCTCCACCGTGTACACATTTTTAAAGTAGTTTTCGGTATCAACAGAGAGTATGTCCATATCTGATCCCGGTCTCTTTAGCAACCAATCGTTATTATAACCCGTAGTTATAATTATAAAAATGGTATTTATGTTTCAAAAATCAAATATCATTTAACAAATCAAAATCATTTCATATCATTTCAAAAGTCTATCATTTCACTTCAAAACCATATTCATTTTATTCAATTTAAAATACCATTTTAATTCACATTCCAAACATAGTTTATACTTCAAATCGAATTACTTGACTTAAATCATTTAAAAATGAAGTTATTACATTTAATTATTAAATTATTAAATTTACAAAATTTTAAACTTTTCAAAGTTCATTCATTCACTTAATTTTATCGAAACAGTGAAAAGTTCACTTTTTGCCGCATTTAGAAAACGCTACGGAAAGTTACTTTCAAAACAGTTCAATTTAACAAAAGACGGCATTTAAAATGCTGTAATAGGATTACATTAGTTTCAAATAAACTTAGTTAAATTCAGCGATTATAGCACTTTACAAAATGCTATAATAGCCTTTAATCTTATTTAGCTTTTTAGTTCATCATTATCAACTACAGCATTTATAAATGATGTATTGTCATTTACATTAGAATAATAACATTTCAAAAATGCAGTTAATTAACTTCAGATGTTCAATATCATTTCACAAACAATTATATTTTTATTTAAAACATTTTTAACTTATAAAATCATATATTTTCACATTTAAAAACGTCATTTAATTTTCCTTAAGGTCATGAATTTCTAAAGTTAAATTTCCATTCAAAGATCAATATTTAATAATAATTCACTTATTAAATTTCAACATTCAATTTTAAATTCATTAAATTAAATTTTAACTTAACACTTAAGTTTAAATTTTAAAATATAACTTTATTTTATTTTAATTTACTTAACTTAAAAATTCACTTTTAAGCCAAATTCAAAAATTCCCCATTTTAGTTATATTTCAAATTTCAACTTAAATATTCATTCGTTTCACAATTTAACTTTATTCAAAAATCATTAATATATTATAAAATCAATTTAAATTCATTTAAATTCAAAATATTATAAATTTATCATATTTCATATTTAATTTAATTTCTAATTATAATTAAATCAAAATTTCCAAAACAACTTACATTAAAATTTTCTAACTTTTTCATTAATTTATTTCACTTATAAATATTCAGAAAATCAATAATTTTTACAAAAATCATTTTTAATTAAGTTTAAATCAAAATATTATAATATTTACATTTCTAAAATATATTAAAAATTTTAGAAAAATATTTTAACTATGGGTCTGTTTATAATTTTCTACGCTAGGAAAAGTGATACGAGTAATATATCATTTCAACCCGTAATTTTCAAAGAAAACCCGGGTTTTATCATTTCAAACCCACAGTACCAAGTAAATGAAATAATTTGAAAATCGCTCAGGCCTATCATTTCAGCCCATAACGATTTTCCCTTATTCTAAAGTCCGTCCGAGTTTGTATCATTTCAACCCATAGTGATTCTAATCTAAAGGGAACTTGCAGTGTGATAAACGGATAAAAATAACAGAACAACATAATATAACAGTAACGTATGATATAACAGGTGTTTAAGCAATGGGTGAACATCATATAATCATAGCATAGCAGATATAATATGGTGATGCATTATACAGATTAACAAGTGGTCAATTTACTAGTTATATAGGTACAAATTGTCTGGTGAGAATAACTCACTGGTTTAGATAGTGTTGACAACAACGAATACACAACAATGATTCACACAAGAACAATAGCACGCCAAGATACGAGTGAGAGAGCCAAAGATTAATTCCCTTGAAAATAAATCAAACAAAACAATACAACAATTATAAGGTTTCAAATTCAAAAACGACTAAACTATGCTAGAATTAACTACACAAATCAAAGAAGAAATGCTTTGCACTTGCTTCCAACTTTCATTAGGCTCAGCCATAGGTGAAATACAAGGCTAAAGGATGGTTTTTGATCAGGTTTTGGTTTCCTAATGGTCGGTCAAACATGGTTAGAAGATGGGCAAAATGCGAGCATGCGTGAAACAACACTACACAACAACATACATGGTTTTCAATGCAAAGTAAAGCTCGGCCAAGTCCACAAGGGGCACCGCCATCACTGGAGTGGTCAAGAGGATGATGTGGCAGAGGGTTCAAGTGAGGCTAGTGGTGGAGTAGGTGGCGGCTAAGGGTCGTTGAAGGTGATTGAAACATTTGAAGTGCTCGGTTATGCATAAGGTTGGAGCTTTTGGTATTTAGGTGATGGATAATAAAACAATGGTGGCTCGGCTTGGGGTTGGCCAGAGAGGAGGAGGTGATGGTGACATGCTCAGGTGGTGGTGGAGGTGGAAGGGATTGTGGAGGAGGTAGGCCGAACCTAGAAAGAAGAAGAGCAAGTGCAAATCAAATCAAAGAACAATGAAAGTGAAAACAAAAGAGAAGAAGATTACCAAATTTTTTTCTCTAGCTATGGCCGAAATTTTCTTTCAGGAATGAGAAAAAGAAAGTTTACGTGATTGAGAATGAGGTAGGCGGCTAAAAGAATGAAGGGTTATGGCCAAAATGTGAAAAGATGTTGGTTGGAATTGAAAAGGTGCGAATTCAAAAAGCCTTTAAAACAAAAGGTCACAAAACCTTTTCAAATTTCCTCCAATTTCTTTTCATAAATTTAAATAACTGAAAATAATTATAAATTCAGTTAAAATTCAAAAATATAACAAATATATAAAATATAAATAAATAAATATTAATTATATATGATAAAAATAAGAAAATAGCACAAAAATGAAAACTAGTCTAGAAAATTTGAAAATAAACAGAATAAACTTTGGAAAATTTATATAGACTTGGAAAATATTTATAAATAAAGATAAGACAATAAAATAAAAATTCATTCACAAAAATAAATAAATAAATTTAATTAAATATAATTTAAATGAAGAAAATAGCAGAAAAATGGAAGCTAGCCTTTAAAAATAGGAAATAAATGCAATAAATTTTGAAAAAATTCTGTTATCACTTAAAAAATATTTAGAAATGAAATCTCATAAATAAAAAAAATTTAAAATAATTTTCAAATGAAATAAAGTCAAATTTAAATTATATTTAAAAATCTAGGGTTGTTACACTCTCCCCCACTCAAATCTTTTCGTCCTTGAAAAGAACGGAAAGGAAAATAAAGAGAACCAAGATAGAAAAACAAAATAGTACCTGAAACGAATAATTCTGGATTCGAAGCATGAATGCACTCCTCCGTTTCCTAGGTACAATCTCGATCGTCAGTACTCCACTGTACCTTGACCAGATTCACAGATTTCCTTCTAAGCTGCTTCGTACCCCTGTCGACAATACGAAGTGGCTTCCTCTCAAAAGTTAGATTAGGTTCAATATCCAAACTATCAATAGCAGAAGGCTGGACAATAAGAGATGGATCATGAAAATGACGACGGAGATGCGAAACATGGAGTACATCATGCACTCCAGAAAGCTTCTCGGGAAAATCCAGACGGTAAGCCAAAGAACCAACTCTTTCCACAATGTAGAAAGGACCAATGAACCTAGGAGAAAGCATCCCTCAACAACCAAAGCGAATGACATTCCTCAAGGGAGAAACCTTAAGGAACACCTGATCACCAACAGAAAATTTCAAATTTCACCTACGCCTATCAGCATACTACATATGCCTATCCTAAGCGGCTCTCAACCTCTTCTTAATCTCCTCAACTCTCTCAGAAGCTTCCAAAATCACATCAGGACCAAGAACCAGACGATTACCGGATTCAATCCAGCAAGATGGGGATATACAAGGTCGTCCATATAGAGTAACAAACAGAGACATTTTGAGACTGGCCTGAATGCAAGTATGGAATGAGATAGATAAAAAGATGAAGAATAGACTGAAAAACAGAAGATAAGATTATGCCTGATAGCTATTATTGTAGGTAAATTCGATAAGATGGAGATAATCTTCCCAAGATCCTCCATAATCAAACACACAAGCACGAAGAAGATCCTCGAGAACCTGATTCACTCTTTCCGTTTGACCGTCGGTCTGTAGATGGTAAGCAATGCTCAGATTCAGATGAGTACCCAGAGATTCTTGAAAAGCTTTCGAAAACTGACTGGTAAAGATAGGGTCACGATCACAAACAATACTGAGAGGAACACCATGGAGACGAACATCTCCTTCATGTAGATCTCAGATAAGCTAGAAGTAGAATGAGTAGACTTGACTGGAATGAAATGAGCGGACTTGGTCAGTCTATCAACAATAACCCAGATACTCTCATTACCCCTTCGAGTCCTCGGTAAACCATCGATGAAATCAATGGAAACCTGTTC
The DNA here is from genome assembly GCA_030765085.1 of Allium cepa. NCBI lineage: Eukaryota > Viridiplantae > Streptophyta > Magnoliopsida > Asparagales > Amaryllidaceae > Allium > Allium cepa. The sequence goes on from CM060946.1 coordinate 181,427,815, forward strand.
CCACTTCCAATTGGGAATCTCAAGAGGCTGCAACAAACCAGGAGTCTTTTGGTGATCGGCTTTGACTTGCTGACAAGTTGCACACCGACCAACAAAGATAGAGATAAGAGAAGAAAGAAAGACTTACATTGATCGCAGCGATCTTGACTGGATCAACAGAAACTCCATTACTAGAAACAATATGCCCGAGATATCGGACTTCATCTTTCCAGAAATGTTGGAAAATTTAGCCTTCAACTGATGATTTCTGAGAGTCTCTAGAACATATTTCAAATGTGACTTATGCTCATCCTTGGTCTTAGAGAAGACAAGGATATCATCAACAGAGACTAGCACAAATTTAATAAGCACAGAATGAAAAACACGATTCGTCAAATCAACGAAGAAAGCAGGAGCATTAGTTAAACCGAAATGCATGACTAACCATTCAAAAAAACCATTCTCAGTGCGGAAAACAGTCTTGGGAATGCTATCCTCGACAACCCTGAGCTGATGAAAACCAGTGGCAAGATCTACATGAGAGAAAACTTTGGCACCATAGAGCTGATCAAACATGTCACTGATACAAGGCATTGGATATCTATTTTTCATAGTGAGCTTGTTCAGCTCCCTATAATCAACACACATCCGAAGAGAACCATCAGACTTGGTGACAAAAACCACCGCAGCTCCCCATTCAGAGAAACTAGGCCTAACCAGACTCTTGGAAGACAAGTCCTCAATTTTCATTCCCAACTCAACCTTCTCGCGGGGTGCCATTCTTCTAGGAGGAAGAACAACAGGTCGAGCACCATAAATAAGATCAATCCGAAAATTAATTTCCCGCTTCGGAGGTAAAGAAGTGACTTCACCAAATACGTCGGGATATAATCTAACCACAAGAGTCGAATTAAGATCACTAGGAGAAGAATCCATAGAATAAATAAAATTGCCAGCAAAATCCTGAGGCAAGCGGCACTGAATTATCAAGGGATTCCTTTGATCATCAACAAGACGAACAGTTCAGGCTTTATAGGAGACACGTGCATCATGATGCACTAACCAATCCTGACCAAGCAGTAAGTCAAAAGCATCAAAGCCCAATACATAAAAATCACCGCAAAAGCGATGATCAGAATGAAGAAGTTTCATTTCTCGAAAAATCCGATTAAGGTAGCAGGACCCCCAATAGGATTTGAAACACATAATGGAACATAAGCATACTCAGGAGATAGGAGATGCTCAAACTTATCACACAAGCAACAAAAATAAAACTGTGTGCAGTATCACACAGCACACGAACAAGATGATCAAATAAAGTAAATGAACCCTGGAGAGTACCTTGGTCGTCACTAGGAGCAGGAGCAGGTGGAGGAGCAGGAGATGATGCAGAAGTGACTGCAAATATGCCAGAAGGAGTACCCCTCTGCTGGGTAGGGCAGTCCTTCTTAAAGTGACCAGGCTGGAGACATATATGGAAAAGATCACGTCTAGCCAGTTGAGCAGGTGGAGGAATAGCAGCACCAGATAGAGTAGGACAGCTGTTGGCATAGTGCCCCTTCCGATCACACCTAAAGAAAGTGATGGAGGAGAGATCAACTGGTTTCCTTTGAGCAGGAGCAAATGATGAAGATCCTAAACCAGAACGCTTCTGCCAATTCATCTTCTGCTGTTGGAAATTAGGCTTACGCTTCTTGGAATTAGCAGATGAAGACTGAGCACCAGAAACAGCAGGACCTTTGGATGTGGGATTCTCATAGCGAATAGCCATATCCATAAGCTGGGTGAAAGAGCCATGAACATGAGAAATGAGGCGACTATAATACTCTGGACGAGCACCAGCAATAAATTTATCATTCTTCTTGAGAGGAGTGCCAATCAAGCTAGGATCGAACTTGGAAAGTTCATTGAACTTCCTCTCATACTCGGCAAAAGACATGCTACCCTGCTTAAGATCCATAAACTCATGATAAAGCTGAGATTTCCCGGCTTCTGGCATCCATTTTGCAACAAAAGCCTCCCTGGAAAAGAGATACAGAAAACAAGCTTAAGATAGATTTCAAAAGAAAGGAACAAATATGAACAAAATTCAGGATAACACAAATGATACCTAAACTGCTCCCAAGTGATATCAGCCTCGACGGTGTTAGCCGTAACGGACTCCCACCAATCTAAAGTAGAATCACGCAACTTCCAAGCTGCTAACTAACGCTTCTAGGCATCAGTAATATCAAGACAAGTAAATATCCTCTCAAGACTCCACAACCACTATTGAGCCTCAATGATGCTCTCTGAACCGGTGAATGGGGTACCACCAAGCCGAGATAATTCCTTACAAAGAAAAGTGAACCTGAGTGGAGCAACAGGTTGAGGAGCTGGAGCAATACCACGACCCATACCTCTGGCATTTCCTCAATTCATCCTGAAAAATATCAAGAATGAATTTAGGACAAGATAAAGAAAAGCCAAAGATAAATTAAGATAAGACAAGAGAATTCACTTGGATGAATATCCTAAATAAAGAAACATCTAACAAGGTAGACACGAAAGGAAGGAAATTAGAAAACATTTGAAAATCCTTTAAAACAAGAAAATTTTATATACCAAAATAATCTTTGAAATTTTTTTGAAAACATTATGAAAAATCACGTATACTTCGAAAATATGTCTCTCACAAAGATATGATTCAAAGATTGATTTCACTCATTCTAGGGTAGAAATACCCTATCTCTAATGATTTTTTGCTCCGCAGAGGCAATGGCTTGCCAAAAACCAAAGCTTTGATACCAACTGTCATGGCCCGCCATTTCGTACCATTCGAATCGACAATAATCCACACATGTCGGACTTGAATGATGCGAAATAACAGATTGTAAATAAATTTGGAGCAAATGAAATCAAATACATAGAATCACAGACACAGAACAATCAGAATAACTCACAGCGGAATATAAAAATAACATAGTAGTTCATAAAGCTATTATAACAGAGTCTCAAACCAAATACATAATACAGTCTGAAAACAACATAATAGAAATCCCAAATGCATAGAAGTTCACTAATACATGAGATAAACTAGAACAACTGAAACAAAAATAGATATAAATGTAGATAGGCAAAAACTCCAGCAAAGACCAGCTCCAGAAAGAGAATCCAAAGTTGTGAATACTCAGGCTGACCCGAACGTAAAGCAAAACACAAAATAGTCGAGTCAGGACAATATATACGTATATAATGTAAACCAACTCAAGTGAACTGTAATAAAGAACAAGTAACTTAAAGGATGCCTGGGACCGCCCATCCTCTAAGGATCCGTCAAACTATTTACTATATAGTAATATTGCGCTATTATAATAATGTCTATAGTAATATAAACATACTTTTAAATAGCATTCCGAGCTACCCATATCACCCTTCACATATAATAGTCCCAGTAGTCCATCCAGTATCATGACATCTCCTGATCGGGAAACTATCAAAGGATACCACACGGGCTACGGGAGAAAAACAAACTCGTAGTAACGCAGTAGCCATATACGCACAAGGCAATGCCAGGGTAGATATATCAATTACGCACACGGGCTGGTGGTAACGCAGTAGCCATATACGCCCACCCCGAACAATACTCCAAAATCAAAGGGTGCACCCAATCGATCACAACAGTAATATAATGGTATCGAAGAAGTGTGTCCAGCCAGAGGTGCTACCTTCTTTGGCCCGAGATCGCTCCTGTTTTAGCCACCTTAAGCTAACTCATGGGAGTTAGGTCCACATAATGTACCTTAGGAACGTCGTCACCATCCTACTTCATTCTGGAATCTCCACCGCGTACACAGTTTAAAGTATGCTAAAACCATCCTAAAACTACAGGTTAAACAGCAGGACCTTTAATTTAAATAAAACCATAGGATGAAATGGTTTTTACAGTTTCTAGTATTAGTTTAGGATCGCTCCTGTTGATTGCATATTATCACTTTTAGGATGGTTTTTATATATTCAAAGCTTTATAAAACTGAAACTGTAGCTTTTAGCAAATGCTCTGTAAAGTTTCTGAAACTCTACAGCGTTTCAAAGCACAGAAATGCTATAAAAACGAATTTGCAGTAATTACAAAACATTACAGAAGTAAAGAAGCATTTTAGAATTGCTATCTAAAAATTCCAGGCTTATTTTGAACATGATTTTGCACTAATTTTACGACTAGATATCAACATGTAAATAATTGTTTTTCCAATCCAATTTTTTATAGTATTTAATTAACATAAAAAATAACGAGAAAACATTTGTAAAGACACTTGACATTATGCATGTAAAAATGCATTCTACTTAATATAGTTGTAATAAATTAGTAGTAAGATTTTGTTTGCACAAAAAATGGGCAAACACCTCCAAGTCGTATGAATTAGTTGATTTTATGTTGTTTCTAGTGGTTTGGGTGATTTATGCAAATATATAAAAAGTAGGGACTAAAATGTAAAAGACACACAGATTTATAGTGGTTCGGCCAGAACATGCCTACGTCCACTTTATATGTTATTCTCCTTTTTCTTTCAGATTACAAGTACAAAGCTTTGTATACAAGTATATGAAAGTTGTTTGAAAGTTCCTTCCGTGCTTGAGCTCTCAAACTTGTCTGCCATTGTTGTACCCCTGCCCCTCTATTTATAGAGTGAGGCTGGAGGCAGGGGTCTTGGACGTATATAGCTGCTGGTGGGCCTGGGCTGAAGCAATCTAGCCTGACAGAATTGGTCCGGTCGTGTCCTCCCTCGTTTCTGGTCCGGCAGTGGATGGAGGTAGGTTGGTTCGGTGGAGCTTGGTCCGGTGGTGAGTGGGTGGAGCTTGGTTCGGCTCTACAGGGAGAGTTGTTGGACCGGTAGATGTTGGTACGGTGATAGAGGTTGGTCCGGTGATGTAGGTTGGCAATGCATGGTAATGGAGATGGACCGGTGGAGGTTGGTTCGGCAGGGAGATGGTTTTGGACCGGTGTTACTTTGGTTCGGCGGATAGGTGGTTCGGTGAGCATGAAAGAGAGGTTGGTCTGGTAGCGAAGGGAAGTGGTTGGTTCGGTAGCGAATGAGCATGGTTCGGTAATGGCCTGTGTACCGGATGAGCTTAGGTACCGGATGGAATGGAACGAATGGAGTGGGCAAACCCAGATGGAACTGATGCTTCTTGGTCTCGAGATCTCCTGGGTGAGAATTCACCCGACATTTGCCCCCCAAAGTGGGGCATATGCCCGCATATGTCGCGCTTTGTTTTAGATTATTCAGCTTAGGCACTTTCATTCGGCCCCAAGTGTCGTACCTGTTGGTCCGGTCGTATCTGTGCTCGCCTATAAGTAGGGGCCTAGGGCTTCCGTTATTCCCTACCGAACGAGATAACCGGATATGGAATTCCTACCGAATCCACCACTGTGCCGAACCAACTCCTGCTGTCGAATTAGGTAACTGCCTAATGGCTTCTTCATTTTACTTCGTTTTACCGAATGGAACCGAGGGGTTCTAAGCACCGAACGAGTTTTTTTTTTTTGAACTACCGGACGAATTTTGAGACCCCGAGTACCGAACGAACCTTATACTGAGAATGCCGAATGAACCCTTGTATTGGGGAATGCCGAATGAGATATGCCAAATGAACTTTTGTACTTGAATCATGAGTGAGATCCCCAACTTATACATGCTTGCTCGCTTTATACACTCGCTTGCTTATGTCTATATACTTCTTGTTCTAACAATATGTCTCTCGTTTTTGTGTATGCAGATAAATGTCTCAAAGAGTGGAAACTCGATCAGATAAAAGGAAGTCCAAGGGCGAAGGGGAGTCCTCCTCAGGGCCCCCAGCTCAGCCAAGACTGGAACGTCCTGGACCCGCCCCGAGGTCACTAGTAGATGGGTACGGTCCTCAGGAGCTTCTGAACTCTCCGCCCGACTGTTTTCCTAGCTCCCTCAGAGAGGAGCAGCTTGATGTCATCTCTCGTTCCTTCGGGATTGACAGGGTGCACATGCTGTTGCCGGGAGAAGGAGTTATGCCATATGACCCTCCTGAAAGGATATTTCGCTTACAGCAGATACCCTGTATGTGTGGGGCCATTCCTCCTATCAATGCCTGGATAATTAGCTTCATTACTTATCTGAAGGTGGCCCCTTTCCAGCTCCAGCCCAACTCCTACGCTATCTTGGTGTGCTTATTCATTATCTTCCAGAGAAAGTACGGGCGCCCCCATTCCAACCGGGATATTCGATATTTATATAACTCAAGAGGTTATAAGAAGGGGTCTCCGTATATTACTTGGAAGTGGCCGTTCCCTTTAAACCTGTCCTAGACTTGTATTCGAAACTCAGTATGTTTAAGAAAGAATGGTTTTTTATCAAGGATGACCCCGTTTCCATCCGCCTTTTCACTTCTGGCTGTAAGTTGAACTCCATTTGTAGTTTCTTTGTCCCGGCTGCAATGCTCCTTCTTATATGCTTTTATTTCTTGCTAGCGACAGGTGGCTTTGCAATCGTGGAGAATGATTCCTTGGTTCGGATGGCTGCGGAAATAAGGGCTATTCCGGGACGGGATCGGTCGGCTTCTTACCTGATCAGGGAACGCTACTCTTCTGGAGCACAACTTGATCCTGCCACACCACTCCGTGGTTAAGCAGAGAGATACGGCTGAGGAGAAGGCCGCCAAAGCCAAGGAAGGGGCCATGGTGAAAAGTGGCAAGAGGGAACCTTTCACAAGGCCTCCAACTGTCGGAGGAAAGAATCTCAAGAAGTCCGACGACCCTTCTCCTAGCACTTGCCCAATTGCTCCGGGGGAGGAAGATGTGGAGGAGGATAGAGGTGAGGGTGAAGGAGGCGATGGACAGAGCGGTAGTGGCGTCGGTGCCTTAACCTGCGGGCAAGCGGGAGAGATTCATGAGAGGACGGATGACGCTTTCCGTCAAGCTTTTGGGGAGTCGGAGGGAGGATCGACTTTGGTTGAGAAGGCAAAGGAGGTTGACTAGGCTGGGGCTGGTGCCGATCCATTCTCTAAGAGTTCTTCATCTAAGGCGACTCCAGTGATTCAAGGTGAACTTTTGACTTCTGCAGACTCCATTTACGATAGGGACTTAGGAATATTTTATGGTTCGCTTCCATCCTGGAATGAGATTCAGGACTTATTGCAGTATTCTACTCCTCCGCAGGGTTTGTATAATAGATGTGCCTTCTCACTCTTTTTAACTTAACATATTTCTTGAATTATGGATCATTGTATGTTCGTAACGCTTGTTCTTTATTCCAGGGGCAGGCGAGGTGGCCAAGACTTCAGACGTTCGACACCGCATTGAACAATACAAGTTACTCAGAGCCTCTGCCAAGCCTAAGCCTCCTACTAACCGTCCTGGGGACGTAGTTGGCTATCGCCCCCTTCTCGGAGTTATCGAAGAAGACATTCAGAAGAGGAAGAGGAGACGTTCTTTGCTTGGTTCTCCACCTGGCCCTCATCCCCCAGTCCAGCCTATTCACGATATTACTGAGGAAGATACTGGGTTTCTGCCTTCCCCACATCCGTCGGAAAATCCAACCGGCACCCCGATAGATCTCCCTGGTTTGACACGCAACCCATTTGCCGGTCACCCTGATCTGGACCCGAGTTCTCAGGATATTTCATTTGATGAGGCCACGGGTGAGCACCTTCTTCCCCGCAACCCCATGGTACGAGTGCTTGATGAGGCCAAGTCCCTAGACCTTGATTTGCTTACTACTTGGATAATTACCATGGGGGACGAGGCCAAGGCTAATATTGACCGGGTTGCGGAGGAGACCAGGAAGTTGATGGATCATCATGCCCGACTGGTCAAGGCTGGAGAGGAGATTGGGAGTGCCAACATCCGACTACGGTTAATGGTTTCTGATCAAGCCAAGCAGCTCGCTGATCAGGCCATTCAGATTTCTCAGCACGAGGCAGCCTCCAGGCGGTTGAAGGAGACTATGGAAGAGGCTAGTAGGGCAGAACTACGAAAGATGGAGGCCGCCTGCAAGGAGCGGATTGACATAGCCATTGCTACAATGGACGAGGTCCGGAGGGCGGATCTCGAGCAGGTAGAGGAGTTATTTGGGAGGCTTGAGGCCGTAGAGCTTGCTCAGGCCAGGCTAAAGGAAGAGATGGAAGAAATGAGGAGGTCTCTCCAGGCTGACCGTTTGAGATATCGATCGGAGAGGGATGTTGCCATCGCTAAGTTGCTGTCCTCCGAGGCCCGGGTGAGGGAGTTTGAGGAGAATGAGGGGATGATGGATGAGATGTTGCAGGATATGTACTTCCGTACTTGGAGGCAGGGTAATCTATCCTGGATGGATGACTATCCTCGGATCATGGCTAGGATATATCTCCGGGCTTTGGAGGAGGCCAAGGCTGGTGCGGATAAGGAAGGTGGAGCGGCATTCAGGATGGACGTGGTTGCCGCGCAGTTCTCAAAGGAGGAGAAGGTAGCGGTGAAGGAGGGGATGCGGCTACTTGCTGCAGAGGAAGCCAGTGTGCAGTTGGGGGATGAGGACCAAGAAGCGGGTGTTGGTGAGTTTTCCCTTTTTAGCTTTTCATAACTTGATCGTTCGTTGTTGGTTTAATGGACTCTTTTCCTGAATTGGACAGGTGGGGCCTCTGGTCATCATGCTGGGAGCCCGGATCCTGCAGTCAAGTAGATTCGAAGAGCTGGTAGGACGAGGGTGGAGCATTGGTGCAGTTGGTTATTTCATTTAGCCTGCTTGACATTCCTGTACATGCTAGTTCAAAACATTAATGTACTCTCAAGTTGTAATTATGCTATTGAACGTCTCTATGTAAGCTTATAACGTAAGCTGATTCTGTTATATTTTGAATGCTGTTATTATTTTGAAGTGCTGTATAAAAAACATAGTTATGCATAGGCCTGTGATTTAATTGTGTTCGATGTTAAGCTTTTGCTTGAAATATAATCTCATGTTTTGCAATGTTATGAATAAGTCACAGCTACATGATTATGTACAAGAAAAAAGAGTACCGCCCTTCATGTTCTGGTAGCAGGAGGTAGCTTTGGACATCTTGTGTAATTGACCATGGATGCGGCTGAGTGCCTTGTCACCCAGTTTGCGGCCTCTGATTCTCGTGAGCGAATGCCTCCTATTTAGTGTCCTGTACTTTAGGGACCGTTATGTAGGATACAAGAAAAGTATTTAAATGGAATGGAAATATAGGAAAAGTAAAACTTCCAGTTACGGAAGGCCGTCGATATGCTTAAGTTCGTGGCAAACGGGTTTTGTAGTCACTTTCCCTAGCTGTGGGTCTTGGAGACATTTGTCACCCATCTTACGCCTCCGCGGGGAGTTTATCTTTTTTACCACAGCCGCACTTAAGACATATCGGAGCCGAGATCGCGCACAGTAACTACCCGGGCCATTATGGCCCGTAATCGTGGGTATTATTCAATTTACTGTGGCCGGCTAGCGTGGGTGCCGATCGTTAACCGTGAACTACCCCTGGCTGGCCACACCTTATGTTGGGGCTTAAAGTAGGTTCACAGTTGCCGGCGAGCCGAACGCCGTAATGAGCTGCCATCGGCTATAGTCGGCCTTCGTGATGGCTTATAATCGGCTCATTACAGTTGGCTTTGAGGGCAGTCACGAGCAATGAGTTAACCCGCAGCAGAGGGATGCTGGAGCAAAAGTGTCTCATTGGCGAGTGTATAGAATCGCATAGTACATGTTGAGTCTTGTCCAGGTGAAATTGCACCATGAAGTTCCAGTATGGAAATGTCGTTATACATGATTTTGTTCAACAGAAAAGGATAAATCTTAACAAGCAGCCAAAATATAAAGGAACAAGTTAAAAAGAGACAAGATTTTTAAAGTGGTTCGGCACGAAAACGCCTATATCCACTGATTCTCTTTGTTAATTCACTTCATATGGGCAGTACAAGTTAAGAAAAGTATCGACGGAGGTGTTGGATGTTCCATGCCCTCTGGAACACCTCTCCGTCCACTGTTGACAAAATATAGGCTCCGTTGCGGAGATCTTTATGAATTACGTAGGGTCCGTCCCAGATTGGATCTAGCGCTCCGGGGCGCGGGAAGATCCGCTTGATGACAAGATCTCCTTCTTGTAAGCTGCGGTGCTTGACTTTGGAGTTGTATTGTGCTGCAACTTTTTGCTTATGAGCTTCTGCTTTGAGTGCTGCATCGTTTCTTCTCTCCTCAATTAGATCCAAAGACATGAGGAGGAGTTCTTCGTTCTCTTCCGGGTTGTACTGGATCCTACGGTGAGAGGGCACTATAGTTTCAACTGGGACCATGGCCTCCGATCCGTATGCCAAAGAGAAAGGAGTATGCCCTGTTGAAGTTCTGTAAGATGTGTGATAGGCCCAAAGTGCCGTAGGAAGTTCGTCCACCCAAGCGCCTTTCGACTTTTCAAGTTTCTTCTCTATTAAGGTTTTGAGAACTTTGTTGACAGCTTCGACTTATCCGTTTTCTTGAGGATAAGCTACAGACGAGAAGCTTTTGTGAATTTCGTGCTCTTGGCACCAATCGGTGAATTCTTCGCTGTCAAATTGAAGTCCGTTGTCTGATATGATCTTGAGTGGGACTCCGTACCTGCACAGAATATTTTTGATCAAGAAGTTGATAACTTTTGCCGAAGATATTTTATTTAGAGGTTCCGCCTCCACCCATTTGGTGAAATAGTCAACCGCCACTATAGCATATTTGGCTCCGCCTCGGCCCGTTGGCAGTTCGCCAATCAAGTCAATTCCCCATACTGCAAAGGGCCAAGGGCTGGTCATTTGAGTAATCTCATTTGTGGGTAGTCGAGGAATCTTGGCAAATTTCTGACATCTGTCGCATCTCTTGACGAAGTCCAAGGCATCTTTGTTTAAAGTGGGCCAGTAATATCCATATCGTAGTATCTTCTTTGCCAGAGTCTGCCCTACAGTGTGATCTCCGCAACTTCCTCGATGGATGTTGGATAAGACTTCCTTGGCTTCCCTTCCAGCGATACACCTTAATAAGGGATTAGAGTAGCCGCGCCGATAGAGGATGCCTTCTTGTAATGTATAGCGGGAAGCTTTCCTCAAGATTTTCTTGATTTCGTTACGCCTGTCGCGCAGTGTGCCATCTTGTAAATATTTCCGGATAGGAGTCATCCAAGTTTCTTCGTCGATCGCAGCTATCAGATTCACTTGCTCGAAACTTGGTGCCAGCTGTTTGGAGATGGTTAATGCTCCTAAAATAGTGATGTTCTTCATACTAGCTTGCTTTGCTAGTTCGTCGGTCTCTTGGTTCTCTTCTCGAGGAATGTTTTTGATTAGATAGTGATCCAATTGATTGAGCAGCAACTTGGTATTTTTTAGATATGCTATGAGTCGTTCTCCTCGAGTCTGGAAGTCTCCCAGTATTTGATTTACAATGAGTTGAGAATCACTATGGAGACATAAAGAGCCGACTCCAATCTCCAAGGCCAGTTCTAATCCAGCTATCACCGCTTCGTATTCTGCGTCATTGTTGGTGGCAGCGAATTCCAACCTTAGGGCGTAGTGCAGCTTCCTTCCCCTGGGGGTGATTATCACAACACCTGCCCCCGAGCCTTGTTCGTTTGACGCTCCATCTACGAAGAGATTCCACTTGATATCTTCTGCTGTTTCAGATTGCTCCTTACCTTCGTTAGTAGTGAATTCGGCAATGAAATAAGCTATGGCTTGCCCCTTGATAGCGGTGCTAGGATGGTAGGTGATATCATATTGACTTAGTTCAATGCACCACTTAAGTAATCGCCCAGATGTTTCGGGGCGATGGAGCACTTGCCTTAGCGGTTGATCGGTTAAAACTCTGATGGAATGAGACTGGAAATAGTATCGCAGTTTCCGTGACGTGATTAGCAGACAGTATGCTAGCTTCTCAAGTTTAGGGTACCTGGCTTCTGCCCCTGTAAATCTCTTGCTTACAAAGTATACGGGCCGCTGTGCGCGATTGTCTTCTCTCACCAAAGAGGCGCTTAAAGCATGGGACGATACAACAAGGTATAGGTATATTTCATCGCCTTCATTTGGAGTTGAGAGTACTGGGGGTCTCTGGAGGTGTCCGATTAAGTTAAGGAAGGCTGTCGAGCATTCGTCAGTCCATTCGAACTTTCCTTTGTCTTTCTTTAGAGCTTCGAAGAAAGGGATGCATTTGTCGGTTGCTTTAGAGATGAACCTACTTAGGGCGGCCACTTTCCCGTTTAGGCTTTGCATCTCCCTTCGAGTAGATGGTATCTTGATATCTTGTAAAGCTCGGACTTGCTCGGGGTTTGCTTCAATCCCCCTGGAATGAATGATGAATCCCAAGAACTTTCCCGACGATACTCCGAAGGAGCACTTTAGAGTGTTCAGCTTCATTCCATATTGGCGAAGTACTTGAAACATCTTATCCAGATGGTTTATATGATCGTTGGCTTTCCTCGAGTTTACCAGCACGTCATCCACATAAACTTCCATAGTCTGTCCTATTAGTTCCACAAACATCTTGTTGACAAGGCGCTGATAAGTAGCCCCGGCGTTTTTAAGTCCAAAAGGCATTACTTTGTAGCAGTACAATCCCCGGTCAGTGATGAAACTAGTGTGGTCTTGATCGGGGGCGTGCATGGGGATCTGGTTATATCCTGAGTATGCGTCCATAAAGGATAAGAGTTTGTGCCCGGCAGTGCTGTACACGAGCTGGTCGATTCAGGGGAGTGGGAAGCAGTCTTTCGGGCAAGCGTCATTTAAGTTGGAGAAATCGACTCATGTTCGCCACTTCCCGTTAGCTTTCTTTACCATTACCTGGTTGGCGATCCATTCTGGGTAGATGGCTTCTCGTATGAAGTCATTGGCAAGTAGGTTCTTCACTTCTTCCTCTAGGGCTGCTGATCGTTCTGCCCCCATGCTTCTCTTTTTCTGCTTTACTGGCACCTTCGTGGGATCGATGTTCAGTACGTGGCATGCTACATCTGGGGAGATTCCTGTCATATCAGCGTGCGTCCATGCAAATACATCCATGTTGTGGCGAAGAAAATCAATGAGTTGATCCTTTAACTCTTCTTTTAGTTGAGATCCGATTTTCAATAGTCTACTCGAGTCATGTTTGTCTACAGCTACGAATTCCATAGCCTCTGCAGGCTCGGCGGTGGCCTCCTCCTCTTTGTCCCTAGGGTCTAATTCATTGAAAGGGTCACTGGTATATTGAAGAGGAGGGGCTTTCTTTAGTTGCTATGCTTCCAAGTTTTTCATGCAGAGAGTAGTCTCTGCATTTTTCCCTTTATCTTTTCTACGGTTATTGCAAACTTCAGTTACATAGCAGTTTCGAGCAGCGTCTTGATCTCCCTCTATTTCTCCTATTCCGTTATCTTTTGGAAATTTCATCTTCAGGCACCATGGGGCTAGGACAATTTGGAAGTCAGACAAGGCTGGTCTTCCCAAAAAGGCATTGTAGGCCGAATGGTTCTCTATTATCACAAACGTTTGTTTTCGCACAACGGAGCGGGGATGACTTCCTATTTCGACAAAGAGATCCAGTTGCCCGAGGGGCATCTTTGCATCTCCGTGAAACCATGTAGTGGTTTGTTGCAGGGAGATACGTCCTTCATTGACAGCTTCATTTTGTCGAAGGCATGCTTGAATAGGATATTCACCGAGCTTCCAGTGTCTATTAAAATTTGAAAAACTTTGGCTGGTTCGAACAAGGCAGAGATGACCATAGGATCCATGTGTGGGTACTGTCTTCCCTCTAGGTCATGCCTACTGAATATGATGTCGTCATTCTCTTTCCGTTTCGGGTGGCGTTCTTCCATAACAGAATTAACACAGCCTTCAGCGTTCCTCAGTGACTTACCGTATCTTTCCATCTCCGCCCAGCTTCTGTCGGCGATGTGCAGTCCTCCTGATATGGTATGGACCACTATCTTCTCTTGACTAGAGCCGCTGGTGTTGCGATTTCCCCCGCCTGCTTCTGGGGGGGGGGGGGGTAGTCCAGGATTCTCATTGGCAGGAGTTGAAGTCCTGTTCTGGCCTTTTACATAGCGCTCCAGTCTCCTCCTTCTGATGTGTTCTTCAATCAAGTCCCAGAGATGGTGGCATTCATTGGTGTCATGTCCGTGGGATTCGTGGAAGCGGCATAACTTTCCAGATTTGAGTGCGCTATCTGACTCCTTCTTGTGTGGGGGGCGCTTGTATCTAACTTCGTCTTGAGTGGCGAGGAAGATGTTTTCGATCGTTTCATTCAAAGGAGTGTAAGAGTAAAATCTTGGTCCCGGTCGATATAAGCGATTTTCTCCCTTTTTGCCCCCAGCATTGTCTCTAGAGTCATTTCTTCGAACATCCTTTGCTGTAGCGGGGACCCTGTCTGTAGCCGTCTTAGCCTGTTGCCCTGATTGCCTCTCAGTGGCAGCGTCCTCAAGTCTTATATACTTTCCAGCTTCATGGAAGAAATCAGGTAAAGTAGCTAGTTTTTCCTTGGTTAGTCTTCTAGCAAATTTAGTATCTGGATGTACACCGCTGCAGAGGGCCATTAGGATAAGTTTCTCGTCAGCATCCTGGACTGCGGTTGCCGCGGCGTTGAATCGGGTTAGATATTGTTGCAATGTCTCTCCGGGTTTCTGTTTGATATTAGATAAGGAATAAGCGTCCTTGGGTTGCTCCGCATGAATCCAGAACTGACTGATGAACTTTTCTTTCAACATTTCCCATGAGCTGATGGACCCTTGGGGTAGGTGGCAGAACCAGGAGGTAGCTAGATCTGCCAAGAATAGTGGGAAGCATTTACACAACACTCCCTCTGTTGCTCCGCTCATGAGCATATGCTGGGTGTACCTCTGTAAGTGTACGATGGGGTCAGAGGTTCCCTTGTAAGGTTCTATCATTGGCATTTTCCATTCTCGGGGGGTGATGGCAGTTTCGATATTGCGGGTGAACGGGCTGGTTACCCTAGCACCTATCCCCCGATCCCTTTGCTCTCGTTGGACGCACTCTCTGAACAATCGCGCCATCCTTTCATCAGAATTTGGAGCGGACAAAAATGAGTTTGGTTCTTCCCTGCGGGATTGATTCCGTCCAGATGACTTGTAGGGATGGTATCGTCTGTCACTCCTAACATTCTCCAAAGGCTGCCTCTGCTCTTCTGGGGGCATGCTGGGGTCAGCCATAGTTGGCCCTTGCCTTGATCTTCCCCTGCTGGGTTCTGTTCTCAGCGCTTCCTCGGGTCCAACTTCGGGCTGGACTCCAGCTCGGCCCCGCCTATTGGTGTTTTCATGGTTAGGTAGCATGACAGGCTCAGCTACATCCGACCCCTGCCCGGCACCTCCCCCGTCGAGTTCGGTTCCAAGTGTTTCCTCGGGTCGGAATTCGGGCTGAGTCCGGGTTCGGCTCCTACCATGGCTATTTCTGTTGTTAACTTCTTCGAAGAAGAAAGGTCTTTGTTGCCTCCCAGATCCTCCAGATTGGGACTCACCCCATGATTCAGTGTTGCGGTTGGATTCTTCAACATCACTTAGGCGTGACATGAGTTGGTCCACCAGGGCTTCTTGTTGAGATGCGAAGCGGTTAGTTATTTCAGCCACAACCCTGTCTAGATCTGCCCTAGTAAATGGTTGTTCCACGGCAAGGGCTGTTGGAATTGCCTGATTTTCATCTGGTATTGCTGTTAAAACGTGATGATTCTCTTGATTCGGGGCCACTGGATCTGGGATACTGCTAGTTGCGACGTTCTTTCCTTTGTTAACATCTCTCCTCTGCCTGGAAGTTATGTTTTCGGAGCAAGGAACGATGCTGTGAGGAAGAAGGTTGAGTAGGAGAAGCTGTAGCTTCTAGCTCGGCTCTCAGTGAAAGCACCAAAAATGTTTGCACAAAAAATGGGCAAACACCTCCAAGTCGTATGAATTAGTTGATTTTATGTTGTTTCTAGTGGTTTGGGTGATTTATGCAAATATATAAAAAGCAGGGACTAAACTGTAAAAGACACACAGATTTATAGTGGTTCGGCCAGAACGTGCCTACGTCCACTTTATATGTTATTCTCCTTTTTCTTTCAGATTACAAGTGCAAAGCTTTGTATACAAGTATATGAAAGTTGTTTGAAAGTTCCTTCCGTGCTTGAGCTCTCAAATTTATCTGCCATTGTTGTACCCCTGCCCCTCTATTTATAGAGTGAGGCCGGAGGCATGGGTCTTTGACGTATATAGCTGCTGGTGGGCCTGGGCTGAAGCAATCTGGCCTGATAGAATTGGTCTGGTCGTGTCCTCCCTCGTTTCTGGTCCGGTAGTAGATGGAGGTAGGTTGGTTCGGTGGAGCTTGGTCCGGTGGTGAGTGGGTGGAGCTTGGTTCGGCTCTGCAGGGAGAGGTGTTGGACCGGTAGATGTTGGTTCGGTAATGGAGGTTGGTCCGGTGATGTAGGTTGGCAATGCATGGGAATGGAGATAGACCGGTGGAGGTTGGTTCGGTAGGGAGATGGTTTTGGACCAGTGTTACTTTGGTTCGGCGGATAGGTGGTTCGGCGAGCATGAAAGAGAGGTTGGTCCGGTAGCGAAGGGATGTGGTTGGTTCGGTAGCGAATGAGCATGGTTCGGTAGTGGCCTGTGTACCGGATGAGCTTAGGTACCGGATGGAATGGAACGAATGGAGTGGGCAAACCCAGATGGAACTGATGCTTCTTGGTCTCGAGATCTCCTGGGTGAGAACTCACCCAACAGATTTTATTTGAAAGAAAACACAATTTTTTTTTAAAAAAAAATTTAGACTGATATATCGAAATTTATACTATGTTGTGTCGATATATGGACCTAAATATAAAAACTTATAAAAGAGATAGATTTCTATACCAACTAAATGCATAAATATATATACCTAAATGAAACAATAAAAATGAAATAATAGTAAAGCGTACCAATTTTTGCACTCCATCTTTCTAACTTTGTTGTTCTTCCATTGTCATCAACCACATATTTATATCTTTCAGAATTTAATGACGAGATCTGTTCTATTGCGACGGGATCGTTTTTCTGATCAGCGTAGCATGTTCATTTGCTGAATTTAAAGACCGTATGAGAAAGATACAGATGATTTAGTAGAATGACCAACTTAGCACCAAAACTTTGAATTTGAATTTTGAATGAATGGACACTTCAACCACTATAAATAGGCCCAATAGTCACCACTTTTCATAAAAATTTCTCTTCTTCTTCTTCCCTTTTTCTATTTACCATCAAACTTCTAGAAGGCATATCTCCTTCGTTTCTTAACGGAATTGGATGAAACCAGCAACAAATCGAAGAGGATGGCAAGGGCTACGATCCAGTAATAGTTTTGTGATGAATTTGGACAGTATTGCGGTGCAACAGGCCGAACAGTAAGAGAAATGTAGAAAATCTCGTACATAGTTTTTTATTTTTGGATAGCCAACTTCAAACTATCATATCTCACTCATTTTGATTGGAATTTGATGATCCACCCATCAAAACGACCGCGAGAACAAGTACTACTATTTGGAAAAGGAGTGGGAACAAAATACTCAAATTTTTGGACGCAATTTGAAGAATACCATTGACAGCTCTGCTTTCTTTCTCTCTTTGTTCACCAAAACTTCATTTGACCATAACTTGGTCATTTCTTGATGGATTCGCATGTAGATGAAGAGAAGTACAGTATCATATCAAGTTGTAGATGAGAATAAAAATCTTTGTATTGATCAAGTACCCATTTCATCGTCGATTGCCATTATATATCCATTTGTTCTTCTTGATTGTTGAATGGTTATCTGGTATCTTTTAACCAATAGTCATTAGACATAATTCTTCTCCTGCAAAACAACATAACCTTTTAAAGAATCAAGTGACTTTTCAAAATAACTAAATATAATTTTAAATAACAATATCATGATGATTCTATGACATATTCATATAAAAATAGTGTAAATAATTTTAAAAAAAATATCATTTTAAAATTTTTCAAAATTCATATTATGAAAACCTTAAAAACCTTACTCTGATACCAAATGTGAGAAATGCGGATTACGGATCTTAAGGCTAGAATTAACACTGGAGGGGAAGGTGAATAGTCTTTTAAGGAATTACTAAATCTTTTTGAGTTTATATTAATTTGAACACAAATGTATGCAATATTCAAACACAGATATGATCACAGAATTAAACACAAATGCAAAAATAAAGTAAAAGCAATAAAGAAAAGAACACATCGGATTTTATACTGGTTTGGAGTTACCCTACATCCAGTCCCGCACAAAAGTACGGATTTCCTTTCAAAATCAATTGTACAATTACACCCTCGATTTCAAGGCCACAAGGTACACCACTCTAGATTCACAATCCTCTGGATAGAGATACTTAATTTCACGGGGAACAAGTTCTCCCAATTGATTTCCAAGGCTAGAATCACACCTCTTCACACTTGATTGATTTCATAGGCTACTATCACACATTTTCTCACTCAAATTATTACAAAGAAGCCTATAACTCTGAATAGCACTGAGATCTTGTTGAGATAGTGATAGAGAATCAAACCAGAGACGATCTAGCAAGATTCAATGTTGATTTCGGCAGGCTAATGGTAAAATTATATATAAAGAAATGTTGTAACAACCAGGTATTTTCAACCATTAGCATCCAATATAAGTGTATAGGTAGACACTCATGCCGGAATTGAATTGCTCAAAATACCGCGTTGTAAATAAAAATTTGGCAAATCTCAGAATATACAGTAAATAAAATCACAGATCACACACACAGAGTAATAATAATGCAGCGGAAGTAAAAGAGATAGTAGTTCATGAAGCTACTATATAAATATATCAGAGTTACATAAGATACAACAGAAGAAATAAAGTACAAAATAAGTCTCAATACATAGAAATCTACTAATACAATAGCTGGAAAGGACCAACAGATAGAAGAGATAAAACTAGACAAGCAGATAATCTCCAGCGATTCCAAATCTCCAGAAAGTGGAAATCCTAATCTGTGAATACTCAGGCTGACCCGATCGTAAATAAAAATACAAACACTCGAGTCGGGACATACATACTTATACAATGTAAACCAACTCAAGTGAACTGTAGCAAAGGTACAAGTAACTTAGAGATTGCTTGGGACCGCCCATCCTCTAATGATCCGATAAACTATTTACTATGTAGTATATTGCGCTATATACAGTAGTATCTAATCAGTAAAGTATAATCATATAGAAAATAGCGTTAAGGGGATGGTGAACCTTAACGCGGTCGGATCTTTAAAACCAAAATCGTAGTGGGCTCGCTATAAGGAGATGACACGGCATGCGAGGCAATGCCAGGGTGGATACACCGTTTGCACTCCCGGACCGGTGGTGACGGCAAGCCAGCAGCTTCCGCCCACCTCGAACAATACCCCCGAATCAAAGTTGCTCCACATATCGAATCACGAAAGTAATAGAATGGTTTCCGATTGAGCATGCTCGATGAAAGGGTGCGATCCTTTGTGTAGCCCGGTATAGCTCCTGTTTTAGTCATTTATGCCAACTCACGGGAGTTGGGCCCATGTAATATACCTCGAGAACGTCGCCACCATCCTACTTCATTCTGGAATCTCCACCGCGTACATAGTTGTTAAAGTGGTTTTCGGTATTGGCCGGCTATAAGACAATATCCGATCCCGGTCTCTTTAACAACCAATCGTTATTATAACCCGTAGTTATAACTTTAAAACAATATTATATACTTCAAAATAAAATATCATTTCAACCCAAATCTTTATCAAAATAAAGATTAAATCATTTCCAAACCATTTCAATATATCATCATACCATATCTTTCAATTCAAATATCTATCAAAATAAATATCAAGTCATTTCTAACCATTTCAATATATTAAATTATCATATCCTTACAAAACTTCCTTTCAAATCATTTTAATATATCAAAATATCATAACCTTTCAAAGCTTCATTTCCAAAATATCATATCTTTCAGAACTTCTTTTCAAATCATTTAATATCAAAACATCATATCTTTCAAAACTTCGTTTCAAATCATTTTAATATATCAAAATATCATATCTTTTCAAAAGCACATTTCAAATCATTTTAATATACCAAAATATCATATCTTTCAGTACCACATTTCAAATCATTTTAATATATCAAAATATCATATCTTTTCGAAACCACATTTCAATCATTTTAATATGTCAAATACTTATATTTCAAAACAAATTACTTCATTTTAAATCATAAAAATGAAGTTAATCCATTTTATAATTGAATTATTAAATTCTAAAAATTTAATCTTTTCAATCTTCATTTATGCATTTAAATTTATTAAAACAATGAAAATTCAAGTTTCGCAGCATTTGGAAAATGCTACAGAAAGTTACATTCAAAACAATTCAATTTGACAAAAGACAACATTCAAAATGCCGTTGATTAACTTCAAATATCCAACAGAATTTCACAAACACTTATATTTTTAGTTAAATCATTTTTTACTTATAAAATCATACATTTTCCCATTTATAAACATCATTTCAATTTTCTTAAATTCATGATTTTATAAAGTTAAGTTTCCTTTCAAAAATAAATATTTATTAATAATTCACTTATTAAGTTTCAACATTCAAATTTGAATTCATTACATTAAATTTCAACTTAACACTTAAGTTTAAAATTTCAAATATAACTTAATTCCATTTTATTTAACTTAACTTAAAATTTCACTTTTAAACCAAATTCATAAATTCCAATTTAAGTTATATTTCCAAATTCAACTCAATATTCACTCATTAACATTTTAACTTTATTCAAAAATCATTAATATGTTATACAAATCATTTTAAATAAATTTAAAATTCAAAATATCATAAATTTATCATATTTTCAAAGTTAATTTAAATTCCATTAAAAATTAAATTTCCAAAATAACTTACATTCAGATTTTCTAACTTTTCCATAATTTATTTAACTTATAGATTTCCAGAGAATCAATAATACTTCACAAAAATTATATTTTTATTTAATTTTAAATCAAAATATTATAATAATTAAATTTCTAAAATATTTTAAATTTTTAGAAAAACATATTTTAACTACGGGCCTGTATATAATTTTCTACGCTAGGTAAAGTGATACGGGTAATATATCATTTCAACCCGTAATTTACAAAGAAAAATCCATGTTTTATCATTTCAAACCCGCAGTCTCAAGTAAATAAAATAAGTTGAAAATTGTTCAGGCCTATCATTTCATCCCATAACGATTTTCCCCTTTTCTAAAGCCCGTTTGGGTATGTATCATTTCAACCCATAGTGATTCTAATTTAAAGGGAACTTGCATTGTGATAAACTGATAAAAATAGCAGAACAACATAATATAATAGTAATAGATGTTATAACAGGTCTTTAAGCATGGGTGAAGATCTTAAAATCATAATATAACAGGTGTAACATGATAATGCATTTTACAGATTCAAAAGGGGTCAATTTACTAGTTATATATGTACATATTGTCTGGTGAGAATTACTCACCTCTATAAGTTGGAGATAACAGATTCAGACACACAAACAAAGACCCAGAAAGCATGAAGGCACAAAAATGATTTGAGTGAGAGAGAGACAAGGTTAATTGCCTTGAATACATGAGACAAAACAAACAAATATAACATAAGTTTTCAACTCAAAATAAATAAACAATGTTAAGAATAAATGCATAAAACAATTCCAATGTCTTTGCACTTGCTTTCTACCACCTATGCTTCAGATATAGATCTAAAATACATGGCTACGGAGTGGTGTGAACGAGGGTGGAGGTCAGGTCAGAGGTGGTGGTGGTGGAGGTTGTGGCGGCCAAAGGTGGAGGGAGAAGGAGATGGAAATCCTAGACAAGGTTTGGTACAGGTGATGGCTAGTGCTAGTTTAGATGGATTTTTGTGATGATCTTCACCATGGCTTGTCTTGGCCTGAGGAGGAGAGGTGTTAGGATGTGTGATGGTCAGAAAAAAGTGGTGGTGGTTGGCCATAGCTTGGAGGAGAGAGAATACAGCTATGAAGGTGGAGAGCATGAGCAAATTCAAGTAGAAAATCAATAAAAGACAAGAAGAAGATAGAATTTTTTACCAAAGATTCTCAAGGAGAATAGCCGTGATTTTTTTTTTGAGAGAAAGAGAAATTATTTTCGTGAAAGTGAAAAAAAAATGCAGCTGAAATGAATAGATTACACGGCCAAAACAATTAAGAGAAGAGTTGGGAAAATGAAAGGTCGGGAGATGAAAAGACTTAGGAATTCCAAAAGTTTTAAACCTTTCAAATTCCTTAAATTTGTTTATATAACTTGATATTTCTGGAAATAATAATAATCCCAGATAAAACTTCGAAATTTATCAAAATATAAAAATATATATAATATTTATTAATTATATAAAGTTAAATTAAGGAAAATAGCTAAAAATAGTAAACTAGTCTAAAAAATTTGAAATTAAATGAAATAAATTTTAGAAAATTCATATGAGCTTGTAATATATTTTTAAACATAAATAATAATATAAAATAAAAGTACATTCACAAAATAAATATAAAAAAATTAATTTCAAATATAATTTTAATGAAGAAAATAGCAGAAAATAAGAAAACAGCCTTTAAAAAAAAGAAATCAACACAGTAAACGTTGGAAAAATTATAACATCACTTTAAAAATATTTAAAGGACAAAATATACTTAAAATAACATATTAACACATATAAAAAAAATTAAGTTTAAAGAAAATAGAAAAAGATTTAAAGAAATTGCTTAAAAATCCAAAACAGTGTCCAGAAATTACAATAAATCACCATTGACTTTGGAAAATTTTTTACTTCATTTTAAAATTATTGTAATACAAAGATATACATACAATAAAATATTAAAATAAAATATGACAAAGAAAATAAGATTTATATAATTTATAATAGACAAAATTGTTAAATAAATCAAATTACACTCAAAATTGAAATGTACATAACTTTTAAAGTTTAAGTCCGTTTTCAACGAAACAAAAGCAATGTTCAAGTTATTTTATGTACTTTCGTAATAAAAGATAAAATTTAATAATTTAAAACAATTTAAATTTGAAGTTTAAAAGTCAAACATTGAATGGTTTGACCAGAAATTCACTTTACAGTAAAATATTCAAATTATACTAGTTTGAACTATAAATCACTTAATAATTATCATTTATATTTAAAAATGAAATGTTTGAAATAAAACAAATTTAAAATAACTTAAAATAAAAATAAAGTCAATTTAAAAATATAAGCCAAAATCTAGGGTTTTTACACTCTCCCCCACTCAAAACTTTTCGTCCTCGAAAAGGTATGAGGTACGGAAAAGCACAGAAAAAGATAGAGTGAACTAGGATTAAGATAAGATGACAAGAAGATTGAAATTATACCTGATAACTATTGTTATAGGTAAGTTTCGCAAGGTGGAGATGATCTTTCCCAGATTCTCTAAAATCAAGAACACAAGCACGCAAAAATAGATTTAAAATTGAGTACCAAAGATTTTCAAAGATTATAGAAAGATTTCTAAATAGAAAGATTATAGAAAGATGCCTATACCAGTCTATAGCAAGATAAGGATGATAAGGACAACCAAAAGATAGTTTGAAAAAAAATCAAAATAAGGAAATAAATTTGAAAGCATGGAAATTTCAACTTAAATACAGAATAAATCTCACAAGTTAAATAAATCTTAACTATCGTCCACGGGTGCGGCGCAGTGGAAAGGAGGCTTGGGTTCTGGTAAAAAGACCCAGGTTCGATTCCTACCATGCGCTTCCCTATCCTATATAAATGTACCCGGGGGTATTGGGGCTTGGATCAGCGGACGGCTTTACTATACCCTCCTCAGGAGTTTACCGGTCCGCCGGGTTCTCCTGGGTATTCAAAAAAAAAAAATCTTAACTATCCCAAATTTCATTATCTTATTATCCAATCATCTTAAATTAACAATTTTTAATACCATGGGTTTGAAAAATAATCATTTATTACACTCACAATGTACTTAATAAATTTTATTCTTCTTTATTCCTAATTAAAATTAAATTTATTCCTCTCAATATATTTATCACTTATGTTAAACATACTTTCACTTATTATAACTGCTTTCTTTTATTCTTAGTTCTTTTAACATTATTTTATTGTAAGTTATTCAATTACCCTTTATTATATTTACCTCTGTTAATCATTTTATAAATAAAATTTAAGTGTATAACATTTATTATAACCACTCAAATTTTATTAAAAAAATCTTTTTATATTGTATATTATCCAATTACATTGTTAACTTCTGAAGTTAAGGTAAGTTATATTTGAATGCAATTGTATTATACATATAAAACTTTCCAATTCAATCATTTCAAGCTTAAATCATTTATTCAAAATTTTTGATTTTCTTTTTATAATCGAAATTATTCTTTAAAAATAAAATTTAAGAATTAAATTTTGATTTCTTCAAACCATTTAGAGATAACTAAAGGTATGTACATAGTTTATCAAATCAAATTTAAATCATATATCTATATATATTATAAATCAAGTCATATTTTAGAAATTTAATTCAAATCAATTTGATTTACCAAAACAAAGCTGTAGTAAGTCTATAGAGCGGTCTCTTCACTTCGAAACTCGAAAATGAACATTGATGATGTCGCGATCATCACCGAAGTTATTTTCCAGCGACGAAGAGAAGAGCACTAATTTTTAAACTTTCAAGTTCGTTGAAAACAAATTTCTATTCGAAAATACTTTAAATAATATAACCTTTTAAAACTTTTAAACAAAAGGTTTGAAACCATCGGAAATTAAATTCTCAGATTTCTTGTTCTAAATTCATTTCAGTTCCCAAATCAATTTATAACTATCTATAAATTCATTTATAGAACAATAAATGATAAATCAAGTATTATCACTTCAAATAATCAATTTAAATCAGTTTATTAAGTTCCATAAATTTACTTATATATCAAAATTTATTTCATTAACCAAATTTTAAAATAATATTGTGTCAGTTTGTTCTGTCAAAGTGTTTTGGAAATCTTATCGATAGCGTTGATCAGACGAATCGATCAAAAACCCAATTCAACATCAACAACTCAAACAACACAATATATAAAACAAAACGTAGATATACAAGTATAATTCAAAATGTTTGGAAGAATAGATTGGAAACAAAAGACAAGATAATTAAATAACAAAATAGGGGGTGGATAAGCTTAAGTAAATCACGGGCAACCTTAACCGAGTCAACTGTGACTTAAAGAATAAGATCAATGTGGATTTTTCTGGGATAAATCTACATTCGATCTCAATAGATAAAGTTTGGAATAACAAAAGATATTAGCATCTAAACTAAGGATAGATATAAATCTCTGGTGAATCGATGCTAATTGTAAAGGAGTTTTCCCCCATTTTCAATTCAATTTGAAATTGGCGTGACCGCCGACTCACTAGAAAGATCATTCGAAGCGGAGTTGTGGAATACTCCAGAGTCAAAAGAAGATGAATAGTGAAGGACACGAATAGATTTTGGAACCGTAGGGAATGTTCCAAAATTCAAAGGAATCGACTCAAAAGGGAGAGATTCAAACTCGAATGAAAGTGATTCTGTAAATACATTCACTCCATATGCTGAGTTTTGCCTAGAGCTACCAGAGCTCTGATACCAACTGTAACAACCAGGTATTTTCAACCATTCGCATCCATTATAAGTGTATAGGTAGACACTCATGCCGGAATTGAATTGCTCAAAATACCGCGTTGTAAATAAAATTTGGCAAATCTCAGAATATATAGTAAATAAAATCACAGATCACAGACAAAGAGTAATAATAATGCAGCGGAAGTAAAAGAGATAGTAGTTCATGAAGCTATTATATAAATATATCAGAGTTACATAAGATACAACAGAAGAAATAAATTACAAAAGAAGTCTCAATACATAGAAATCTACTAATACAATAGCTGGAAAGGACCAACAGTCAGAAGAGATAAAACTAGACAAGCAGATAATCTCCAGCGATTCCATATCTCCAGAAAGTGGAAATCCAAATCTGTGAATAGTCAGGCTGACTCGAGCGTAAATAAAAATACAAACACTCGAGTCAGGACATACATACTTATACAATGTAAACCAACTCAAGTGAACTGTAGCAAAGATACAAGTAACTTAGAGAATGCTTGGGACAGCCCATCCTCTAAGGATCCGGTAAACTATTTACTATGTAGTATATTGCGCTATATACAGTAGTGTCTAATCAGTAAAGTATAATCATATAGAAAAGAGCGTTAAGGGGATGGTGAACCTTAATGCGGTCGGATCTTTAAAACCAAAATCGTAGTGGGCTCGCTATAAGGAGATGACACGACATCCGAGGCAATGCCAGGGTGGATACACCGTTTGCACTCCCGGACCGGCGGTGACGGCAAGCCAGCAGCTTCCGCCCACCTTGAACAATACCCCCGAATCAAAGTGGCGCCACATATCGAATCACATAAGTAATAGAATGGTTTCCGATGGTGCATGCTCGATGAAAGGCTGCGACCCTTTGTGTAGCCCCGTATAGCTCCTGTTTTAGTCATTTATGCCAACTCATGGGAGTTGGGTCCACGTAATATACCTCGAGAACGTCGCCACCGTCCTACTTCATTCTGAAATCTCCACCGCGTACACAGTTGTTAAAGTGGTTTTCGGTATTGGCCGGCTATAAGACAATATCCGATTCCGGTCTCTTTAACAACCAATTGTTATTATAACCCGTAGTTATAACTTTAAAACAATATTATATACTTCAAAATAAAATATCATTTCAACCCAAATCTTTATCACAATAAAGATTAAATCATTTCCAAACCTTTCAATATATCATCATACCATATCTTTCAATTCAAATATGTATCAAAATAAATATCAAGTCATTTCTAACCATTTCAATATATTAAATTATCATATCCTATCAAAACTTCCTTTCAAATCATTTTAATATATCAAAATATCATAACCTTTCAAAGCTTCATTTCCAAAATATCATATCTTTCAGAACTTCTTTTCAAATCATTTAATATCAAAACATCATATCTTTCAAAACTTCGTTTCAAATCATTTTAATATATCAAAATATCATATCTTTTCAAAAGCCCATTTCAAATCATTTTAATATACCAAAATATCATATCTTTCAGTACCACATTTCAAATCATTTTAATATATCAAAATATCATATCTTTTCGAAACCACATTTCAATCATTTTAATATGTCAAATACTTATATTTCAAAACAAATTACTTCATTTTAAATCATAAAAATGAAGTTAATCCATTTTATAATTGAATTATTAAATTCTAAAAATTTAATCTTTTCAATCTTCATTTATGCACTTAAATTTATTAAAACAATGAAAATTCAAGTTTCGCAGCATTTGGAAAATGCTACAGAAAGTTACATTCAAAACAATTCAATTTGACAAAAGACAACATTCAAAATGCCGTTGATTAACTTCAAATATCCAACAGAATTTCACAAACACTTATATTTTAATTTAAATCATTTTTTACTTATAAAATCATACATTTTCCCATTTATAAACATCATTTAATTTTTCTTAAATTCATGATTTTATAAAGTTAAGTTTCCTTTCAAAAATAAATATTTATTAATAATTCACTTATTAAGTTTCAACATTCAAATTTGAATTCATTACATTAAATTTCAACTTAACACTTAAGTTTAAAATTTCAAATATAACTTAATTTCATTTTATTTAACTTAACTTAAAATTTCACTTTTAAACCAAATTCATAAATTCCAATTTAAGTTATATTTCCAAATTCAACTCAATATTCACTCATTAACATTTTAACTTTATTCAAAAATCATTAATATGTTATACAAATCATTTTAAATAAATTTAAAATTCAAAATATCATAAATTTATCATATTTTCAAAGTTAATTTAAATTCCATTAAAAATTAAATTTCCAAAATAACTTACATTCAGATTTTCTAACTTTTCCATAATTTATTTAACTTATAGATTTCCAGAGAATCAATAATACTCTACAAAAATTATATTTTTATTTAATTTTAAATCAAAATATTATAATAATTAAATTTCTAAAATATTTTAAATTTTTTAGAAAAACATATTTTAACTACGGGCCTGTATATAATTTTCTACGCTAGGTAAAGTGATACGGGTAATATGTCATTTCAACCCGTAATTTACAAAGAAAAATCCAGGTTTTATCATTTCAAACCCGTGTCCCAAGTAAATAAAATAAGTTGAAAATTGTTCTGGCCTATCATTTCAGCCCATAACGATTTTCCCCTATTCTAAAGCCCGTTCGGGTATGTATCATTTCAACCCATAGTGATTCTAATCTAAAGGGAACTTGCAGTGTGATAAACTGATAAAAAATAGCAGAACAACATAATATAACAGTAACAGATGTTATAACAGGTGTTTAAGCATGGGTGAACGTCGTAAAATCATAATATAGCACGTGTAACATGATAATGCATTTTACATATTCAAAAGGGCTCAATTTACTAGTTATATATATACATATTGTCTGGTGAGAATAACTCATCTCTATAAGTTGGAGATAACAGATTCAGACACACAAACAAAGACCCAGAAAGCATGAAGGCACAACAATGATTTGAGTGAGAGAGAGACAAGGTTAATTGCCTTCAATACATGAGACAAAACGAATAAATATAACATAAGTTTTTAACTCAAAATAAATAAACAATGTTAAGAATAAATGCATAAAACAATTCCAATGTCTTTGCACTTGCTTTCTACCACCTATGCTTCAGATATAGATCTGAAATACATGGCTACGGAGTGGTGTGGAAGAGGGTGGAGGAAGAAGGAGATGGCAATCCTAGACAAGGTTTGGTACATGTGATGGCTAGTGCTAGTTTAGATGGATTTTTGTGATGATCTTCACCATGGCTTGTCTTGTCCTGAGGAGGAGAGGTGTTAGGATGTGTGATGGTCATAAAAAGTGGTGGTGGTGGTTGGCCACAGCTTGGAGGAGGGGTAATACAACTATGAAGGTGGAGAGCATGTGCAAATTCAAGTAGAAAATCAATAAAAGACAAGAAGAAGATAGAATTTTTTACCAAAGCTTGACAAGGAGAATAGCCGTGATTTTTTTTTTGAGAGAAAGAGAAATGATTTTAGTGAAAGTAAAAAAAAATGCAGCTTGAATGAATAGATTACACGGCCAAAACAATTAAGAGAAGAGTTGGGAAAATGAAAGGTCGGGAGATGAAAAGACTTAGGAATTCCAAAAGTTTTAAACCTTTCAAATTCCTTAAATTTGTTTATATAACTTGATATTTCTGGAAATAATAATAATCCTAGATAAAATTTCGAAAATTTATCAAAATATAAAAATATATATAATATTTATTAATTACATAAAGTTAAATTAAGGAAAATAGCTAAAAATAGTAGACTAGTCTAGAAAATTTGAAATTAAATGAAATAAATTTTAGAAAATTCATATGAGCTTGTAATATATTTTTAAAAATAAATAATAATATAAAATAAAAGTACATTCACAAAGTAAATATAAAAAAATTAAATTTAAATATAATTTTAGTGAAGAAAATAGCAGAAAATAAGAAAACAACCTTTAAAAAAAAGAAATCAGCACAGTAAACTTTGGAAAAATTATAACATCTGTAACGACCCAGAATTTTTGTCAATTAAAATTTGAATATTTAATTAATTTTTATTATTAATAAGTGAAATTTATAAGTCGAATAATTTATTTTTCGAATATTGGATTTAATTTGGATAATTAAATCGATTATTTAATACTTGAAAATACAGAAATAATTGAAAATTGGGTTAAATATGACTAAAAATGATTTGTAAAATTTTATTTTATCATATTGGAGTTAGAACGATATTATAGAACTTTTAAAATCGAATTAGAAGTTAATTTGTGAAAAATGAATATTTTAATATTTAAATCGACTAGTGAAATTAGTCAATTTTCGAACAGTCTCAGAATTGGACGAAACTAGTTCCATTGGATCCATAATAGTTTTTTATTATCGGATTTCAATTTTCGTGTCAATCGGAGTTTTCGTTTGATCGTGGCAGCTCGAAACGCATCGAAATTGTTTTAATATTTATTTGGTGAGTTAAAATAGCCATTTTTCAAACAGTCTCGGATTTCGACGAAACCAGTTTAATCGGATCCGTAATGTTATATTATTGTATGGTTTCAAATTTCGTGTCAATCGGATTTACCGTTTGTTCGGGGCAAGCCAAAACGCCTAGAAATTTGATTTACCGATTTAATTTTAAATCGAACGTTTATTGCCATAACTCACACAGATGACCGAATTAGCTCCCGAAATATGTTCCATTGTGTTCGGAACGCGGGGTAAACCCTAAGAACTCCAGCCGGCACGCTTCGTTTGGAGTTCGAAAAATCCGGGTGAATAGTAAATTGGGCAATTTTCTATAAAAAGGGCTCACATTTTTCATTTTGCAATAGAAACAAACCCTAGCCCTAGTTTACATCTGCAGCCGCCATTAATAAACCAAAGGCGAGAAATTCATCGTTTTCTTCCTCAATTATCTCTTCATCCATCAACGTTTACAACAAACTTCCAACATGAAAGTTGTAGAGTACGTTGTGATCTTCAAATCCAACGGTCGTGATCGTTTATGGAGCGGTGGATCAATGGGAAAACGACCACGAAGTCGCACGCATCTTCATGTTTTTTCGATGCAAGGATGAGGCCGAGTTCATCATGGTTCCAGCCGAGTGTAGTGCTCGTGACGAGCTTCGACGTGGTGGTGGCGTGATGGAATTTCGTGCATTGTGGAGGCCGCGATATTAAACCCTAAAGGACGGCTCTATGGGTTCTTTTGAACGTGAATGTCCTGGAGAAGAGAACGTGAGAGAGATGAGGGTGCGACCCTGATCTTGGGCAAAGAAATCAAAGGCCCAGATCTGTTAGGTTGAAAAAAAAAATAGAATTGTAAATTTTAATTTATTTAAATTTGTACAATGTTTAAAATGTAATATCTTGTTCATACGAGGTCCGTTTTGGACGAAACCAGATGCGTTGGAATCGTATTGACGAGCACTACGCTATGGAGCTGGATTGGAGTAGATTGGAGTCAGTGAAAATTTTGGGTAAAATTAAACGTCCGTTTAATTTTATTCGAAATAAAACGCTGGAACAGAATTTAAATCAAGGTGAGAACTTCTCACTCAATCGAACAGTTTCGATTTAAATTTTAAATAGTTATATTTAAAATTTTCTTGAATGTATGTTGAATGATGATTGCAGTTATTGATTTCTGTTTGGTAGCGATATTAGATATAATAGGATATATCTATATATAACAATATATATATATATATATATATATATATATGTATATATATATATATTGGCATATGTTTATATTGGAGTTGATTTCCCGCATTGTATAGCGGATGAGACCCTATTGCGCCGTCTATTAAGCGGATAATATTTTTATAAATCCCATATACTGCGATAATTCCGTACTGGAACGGAATTGGTATTGTGCTAATGTTTGTGGATGCAAGGAAACAGGTTGGAGGGATCCAACTGGATTCCTCAACTGTATTGATTTATTTACAGATATTGTGATATTTGTTGATTATCATATCGATATATGATATTTGGATGTCGTGATTGACTATTTGGTGCTGTTGCATCATCGGATCCATTTTTGAAGTTCTAAAGTAATGATTTAGATTTTAAAAGAATTTTTAAAGTGATTTTTTTAAAGTATACGTTTTATTAAACTTTTGAATTGATTCATTTTAAATAAATAAACGTTATAATTTTATTGTTATAAAAGTTATGATTTTTGGAAAATAATACTTAAGAATGATTTTGAAGATATATAAGCCTTAAATAAAGATTTGTAAATTATTAAAAGGATTGGTTTATTTGAATTGGTATTTTTTTGAATTATTATAAACAATTTATATAAAAGATGTATAAAATTGATATTTATAAATTAAAATATAAAAATTATAAAACGAGCTTTTATAAGTGTTAAAATAAAGTTTGTACCTAGATTTATAAGTAAATAAGAATTTAGAATTATAAATTGATGTTGATATAAAAGAATGGATTTGGGAATAAATGGTTTATAAGTAATTTACTTATAAACCGAATTTCGACATGTAAACGAAATTTATAAACATAGTTTATAAATTCGAAATCAATTGAATTTGATAAATTGAATATGGAAGTTTATGAAAGGTAATATATTCGCGATTTTGGATAGCGAATAAATTCTTGAAACAAAACGTGTTGTAAATATTGAAATTGGGTTAGTGAAGTATATTCACGATTTTGGACAGTGAATATATTATTAAGTAAAATGGATATGTTTTGGGAAAGCGATATTATTAAAAGAAGTTGATTATTTTAACGACGTTTTAAAATGTATTATGAATCGAATACATAGATTTCAACATTCATTGTTGAAATAGACGTTTTCGAGAAATAAGGAAATGGTTTCCGAAAGGAAATGATTTATATAGTATTGGGATTTATATATCTATTTTAATTTTGAATCCCTATACTAGTGATTTTGGGTCGTCGTAACGGTGTTTTACGCAACATTCGTTTTGGCCCAAATAAATGTGTTTAAGAAAATGATTTCTTAAAGAATGAAATATATACTTAATTTCGATTTAAGTATATTGGATATTTTCCAAGTGTTGAAAATAATTGGGTTTGTGAATTACTTATTATTAAATAAGTATGGAAATGTTTTCCAATATGAAGTGAATGTTTTGGGATTTTATCTTTTAAAGATAAATTGAAAATGAATATTAGAAGTCGATTAGAGAATCGTATATTCATAGATATTTTGGAAATGTAAATTCACTATGGAATTTATAAATGAAAAGGGGAATTTTTTTAAAAATAAACATTGATTTATTTTTGAAGTTTGGGAATTAATTTACGGATTTGGAACGTAAATATAAAGTAAATCGGTAAGGATTTATTTAATCGGTTTAAATAAACCATGCTGAAATGGAAGTATTTCGCATAAGGAGAATGATTTGGAATTTGTTATCAAAAGTGGTGAAGGTGAAAAGTGATTTGAAAATTTGTTTTCAAAAGGTTGAAGTGTGGAAATTATATATCTAGTAAAGATATTTTGGAAAGTAAATAATTTGGGAAATTATTTGGAATTTGGTGATGTTGAACACGCCTATTGATAGTTAAATAATCCGACTATAAATATTTACCTTTAAATAGGTATTTTTTGTGATTGCTTGAATTTGAATGCCACACTTATTTTTGAGTAAGCGCTCACTATTCGGGTTAGCCGGGAAAGGACCTTGGGGTCGTATAACCCATTCCGAATATGTGATACGTCATAATGGATTGCATTTGATGACCGGTGTTGAAGACCGGATATTTTTGAAAACGGAAGGATTACCGTTGAGTTGCTCTGCATCGGCTGATCTTCGATATAGAGATTTTATCATCCTTAGTGACGGGAAGTCCGGACGTGATTAGAAATTATCCGGAATGCAAGGACTTCTTTGTAAGTGCCTTCGGTTCTGTTCGAGCCCGGAACAGACTTGCATGGATTGTATGTCTGACATTACAAGTTGAGATATAAAGCTGATTTCTTGCAAATATATTTCTGTTGGTGGCGGAGAATTTATTCTCTGAGCTTAACACCCTTCTCTGAGACGTACGAGCTTAGAGGTTATGTAGTTGAAGGTTAATAGTGATATACTCCCAATTTGGTAGTGTAGCATGCTGAGTGTTGCTGTGAAATGATCATTGTTTGATCATTTGTGATATGATCGTTTGTTTGATCATTTATCTTGGTGATCATTACATTGATCATTTGTTGACCCAAAGCACAACTTTTGTATAAAGCGTGGCTTTGTGGACGAGACTTCGTCGGACCTCACACCCGGGAAATGGTCAAAACAGGAAGGATGCGGCAAGGTTATTAGGGGGTAGCGCCCTTTAGTGTATGTCATTCCTTCTGGATAGAGGTGGTATCATGGTATGGAGCCCAGATATTTAACCTATGTTGTTGCTGCAAATTTTGTGGTTGTTGGAAATCGAGGATCCTCGGATAGATCGGTTACGATCGGGGGACGACATATTCGTGTCAGTAGTTACCCAGTTAGGGGTAACCCAGCCTTGTGTTGGCAGAGATCCGGTTTGGTTCTCGGGACGTCATTCCAAAGGCATTTCCATGTGACAATGGGATGTTCCTTGGCCTGACCATTTATTGGAAATCCAAAGAAACAATACGATCTTGTACGGTTTTAGTTGTATAACCTGCCATGGAATGTGGCGGTAACCTGATATTGAACATGGTAGTTATAGTAGGCATACGATAATGGTCGTATGTTGGCTAAGATTTATATCTTTACTTTCGAAATAATTTTTCCAACACTATGCACTAGTAATAATATCAAATGTTTCTTTTTAATGCGTATCAAGCATCTTTGACTATCATAAGGAGAAATTTCCTCCGATTCTGCGTTTGCATTGTGTGTGTGTGCGGGAGGCCCTATGGTAGTCTCATTTTTAAAAGCATTGCGAATTGACTTTAAAAATATTCCTCTATTTTCATTTTAAAGAAAAATAAACTGTTTTGAGTTCTCACACCAGTCACATGACTGACTCGGAGTTTATTGTTTTCCTTCCTAAACTCTGGGTGCCAACCAATTTCCACACGGGCAGTCAAGAGCAAGGATATCAGGATATTCTGGAATTCAGGAGTTGCTGGAGGCAAGCTGGATGGCATGGCGTATTACTAGTATATAGTATTTCCTTTCCGCTGTTTGTTGTTGTTTGTTGTTGTACACTCTGATGATGAAATGTAATGTAATATGATGTAATGTAATAACTGATATAGTTCTTTGTTTAAAGATTATTCATTTATTTATTATATGTTGTTCCGCTGCGATTGTGAGATTCTGATATTGTTCTGTTGCTTCTTTCTGTTGTTCTGTTCTATCTTTTCTCTCTTCTTCTATCTTTTTCTTCTTCTTTAACCCTAACGGTACGGTTTTTCGGCCTTCGATTGCTTGGCAGTTGATACTGCGTACGTATTGATGTCGGTTTTCGTGGACGAAAAATCGCTATCGGCACATTTGGTATCAAAGCTTATGGTTAAGCGACAACCATGGCTCTGTTGGGTATAACTCATTAGAGATAGAGTCAACAGTACTCTAGAATGAGTTTGAGTGTAATAATAGCTATTAGCGCGTATTTGTTAGTGAATATAAAAAAAATGTTTTATATTGTGTTTGCTTATCCGTTGAGCTGTTTGTGGATTCTGATCGGTAGATGGGACGCCATATGTAACGACCCATATTTTTACAGATCGAAGGATCGTAGAATTGTTGTTTTTAGGTCGTTAGTGTTGTTAAGTCATTTGGAGCTTAAGTCGTCCATAGATGAGTCGTCCAGGGTTAGGTCGTGTCGTAGCCTAAGTCGGTGGAGCGACTTAGGAGTTGGAGCGACCTATAGGAGTGGCCGACTTAAGGGAACTAACGGTTTAAGGGGTAGCGACTTAAGGAAGTTAGGACGTGTTAAGGCTTAAGGATAGTAGCGACATAGGTGAGCGACTTAGGAGTTAACGACCTAAGGAGGGTAAGTCGTTCGAGCGACTTAAGGGTGATAGCTTAGGTCGGGTAGTAGATAGGTCGGTTGAACGACTTAAGGATTGGGATGACCTAAGGAAGTTGGCGACTTAAGGAATTCTCGTGTTGAGACTTAGGTCCTGTGTTGAAGTTAGGTCATAAGCGACCTATGATAAGTCGCTATGTTTAGTTAGGTCGCGAGGTGACTTAGTGTTAGATCGTGTGTGTTAAGTCGTGCGCATGTGTTAAGTCGCGCATAGGCTTGAGTCGTAAGTAGGGAGGTCCATTGAGTTGGTAGGCCGTGGGATAGATGAGTTGTAAGTCGTGGGGCCTTGTTAAGTCGTGACCGACTTAAGGGTGGACCGAACGACTTAAGGGTTTGGCCTATAAATAGAAGTGCCTATCTTCATTTTTGGGATCCGGATTTTGAAGCGACGAAGTTCTGCCATTTTAAGAGCTCGACTACAACACTTCTTCACTTCTTTTCTCTACTCTAATCTAGTGCTTACATCCATCCAAGATCGATGATCAAATCAAAGATCCAAGAGCCAAAGTTGAAGATTTACATCCAACAAAGGGAGATTTCATCTTTTGAAGGGAAATCTTGTCGGATCAAGCTAGATCCTTTGCTGTCCAGATCTGAAGTGTGTTGCTTTTGAGGTGTTTAGGTGATTCGTTGAGTGGTGGTTATCTCTCACACGGACCCAAAGGAGTATATTGGATCAGTGGCTTGTTTGTGTATTAAAGATAGTGATTTCATTCATTTTCCTTAAGTATGCATGTAGATCCATCGTTCATAAAGTTTTGATATTCACTTTACTACATGTTAACCTATGCTAGTTCATTCATCAAGATATTACTTAGAATTCATGCTTGTTAGATTTGGACTCTTTATTTACGAAATTGCCATTATTGTTATAACTGTTTATTTAGATCTTGTTTGAATGATTGATTACTTGGATTAATGATTGATCTGATTGATTGTTATAAATTAGTTGATTGATGATTTGATTTGGGCAAGTTGGTCGAAGATGATTCAAAAGCTAGGTGGAAAGGCTCTTGAATAAGGAAAGCTGCTCGTGGCATATGAAGCGGATGGTAAAGCTCATATGGAGAGATTTGATGATGATGTTAAGATGGGACTTTGCTATGATGCGATGAAGCAAAGCATGATGTGAGATAGCCTTGGTTTAATCCAGACGGGATCATCCCAAGCATGTTGATAACTCGGTGATATGGTTCGAGTTCGTTGATAATGGTTGGTTCAAGAGGCGCTTGAGCTAGTATGAGAATAGTCGTCAAGGAGGATGACTAGGAGGCTGAGATCTCATCGTTGTTCAAGGTTCTAACAGGCTCAAAGCAAGAGTACGCTGGGCAGATTCGATAGTCCCAATCGACTAATAGTTGATGGTCGAGTACTCTGGGCAGATTCAATAGTCCTAGGCACGGGTCACGACGACGTGCGGAGTTCTGTCTAGAACCGGGGTTACCATTAGCCCTTGACGGACGGATGAAAGAATGAGCTGGTCATTCAATTAACGGTGATATCGAGGCAATGATAACAGTGATAGCCAGAGTCATGGATGTTTGGATGTTTTGGTTGTATCGTCACTCGGTCTCAAGAGCGATGTTTTGCGGGTGCTTATCTGATCTTGGTTTAGGCCTTGGGGGTTTGTACTTGGAAAACATCGACCTTGACTCGAGTGATAATTGTTCTACTGTAAATATCTGCTTTGCTATGTTTATTTCTGCTTAGTGGGTCTGGGGGCTATCACTGTAGAAAGAGGTAGAGTGGGATGGTTGGGTTCCTATTCCTTTTACCCTTTATGCTCTTTTGGTATGTTTGATAGTTGATTTACCGCTCACTAGGACTTTTGTCTGACTCAAGATTTTATGTTCGACTCTTATTACCTTGGGCTGTTCATCCATTTTGGGATGGGCAGACTAGGTAGCAGGTGACAGGTGCTGTTTTTAGTGACCAACGCTGTTGATGACGAAGACGAGCAAGAGGATTTTTCATATTGTTTTTTTTTCTTACTATATGTACTGGATGTTCCGCTGTTTGTATGATTCTCTGAGTGTTATGTAGTGAGGCTTGATGTATTGACTTTTCAGATTGTTGTACCAAACTATTATGAGTTTATATGATGAGATTCTGTTCTATGGAGCTTCACTATGTATACTTTTCTATTGTATTTTATCCATGTGCTATGAGTAATACGATAGACTCCGCTGTTTTCACCTTATCTTGATGATCGTCCATGGCGGCCTGGCACACTTTACAGCGCACTATTTCCTTGTTTATTGCAGGAGTCATGGGCGGTCGTCACATTTGGTATCAGAGCTTTGGTTAATCGATTTTAGCCAATGCTCGCTGACGTAAATACCTATGAGAGACGTAATTGTATTTTTATGGATGATTACTATATGTAATATAGTAGCTTAGAAGGATTAGAACCTCTTATGAAGTTGTTTCTCAAGGTGTACTAATCATTCTTTTATAGATATTAAGAATGAGTCGAAGAGGGAGACCAGCTGCTAGGGAAGGCCGTGATTCTGAGGGGGCTGCTGATTATGCTGCTATGTTCGAGGCCATGATGAATTCGATCATGAGGAGGATGCCAGCTCCGGGGCCAACGGTAGATGTTGGAGTTCAAGTTCAAACTCCAAAACAGGTGGATTTTGCTAAGCTGTGTAAAGACTATACTGCTCTTGGAGGAAAGGCTTTCTTGGGAACAGAATCAACCGTAGAAGTCCAGAGATGGATAGATGCTTGTAGAAGGATCTTTGGTGACTTGGGAATTGAGAATGCAACTAAGAGGAAGCTTGCATCAAGACAGCTTCAAGGAAGAGCTTCTGATTGGTGGAACGCTATCACCATTGATACTCCAGAGGAAGAAATTACTTGGGAGCAATTCCAAGCCAGATTTGAAGCTAAGTTCATTTCTACAGCTCATAAATCTGTTCTGTTCAAGAGATTTGTGGAACTCAAGCAAGGTGGAAGACCAGTTCTTGAGTATGTTTCTGAGTTTGAAGCCTTGTCCAAGTATGCTCGGTCATATATTGAATCTCCTTATCAGAAGAATGAGAAGTTTGTGACAGGTTTGGACACTTATCTTGGGAGACAGTTGGTGGATCATCTGGACGATCCATTTGAGAAGCTTGTGGAGAAAGCTCTCAGTCATGAGAATCTGTTTCCTAAAGGAGGATCTGTTGTTGCTATGACCAAGGAGGAATCTAAACCACAGCAAGGTGGGAACAAGAAGAGGAAGCATCAGTAGTAGAAGGGTAAGGATGGCCAGAAGAAGCCGAAGGGTGAAGTGACCTGCTACAATTGTCAGCAGAAGGGCCATTTCTCTAGAGATTGTAAGAATCCGAGAGTGCCGATGAAGTGCCACAACTGTGACAAGCTGGGGCATGTCAGGAAGAATTGTCCTGAACTGCGGAAGGACAAACAGATTGTGCAAGCTTATGCTTTGGAGGCTGTGCCATCATCTTCAAAAGCTCCTATGGCGGAAGAGAATGGAAAGAGTGTGGTGGTACAAGGCACTCTTTCCATTTGCGGTGTTCCAGTTAGAGTGTTGTTCGATACTGGAGCGTCGCATCCCTTTATTTGTAATGAACTTATAGGCCGGTTGGGTTTGGAACCGGGTATTGTTGATAGACCATTGGTTGTGACTAATCCAGTTGGGGGTTCGTCTTGTTTGTGTATGGTATGCCGTGGTCTGGTTGTGTCGAGTCATGATTGCTCTTTTGTTTGTGATTGTTTTGTTCTGAACTTTGCAGGGTTTGGAATTATTTTGGGTATGGACTGGCTTAGGAAGTATGCGGCAAGGGTTGATTGTAAGAGGATGGAGGTGGCAGTCGAGAATGTGGAAGGGCGAAAGGTTGTGATACGATGTAAGCATGAGGAAGGCGTCTTCATGAGCTTCATGTATTCACTGGTTGTTCCACGGGATGGACTGTCATCGGTGCCTATTATGAATGGATTTGAGGATGTCTTTGATAAGGTCAAAGGGTTACCGCCGCATAGAGAGATCGAGTTTCGCATCGATCTAGTTGAAGAAGCCAGACCTGTTGTGATGCCTCTTAGGCGAATGGCGCCTAGGGAACAGCAAGAGTTGAAGGTGCAAGTTGATGACCTTTTACAGAAAGGATTCATTCGGCGTAGTGTGTCCGAATGGGGTGCACCAGTTGTGTTTGCAACCAAAGAGGATGGATCGTTGAGGTTGTGTGTGGATTATCGTGAGCTGAATAAAGTGACTAAGAAGAACAAGTATCCATTGCCGAGAATAGATGAATTGTTTGATCAGCTTCACGAACCTAAGGTGTTTTCTCAGAGGGATTTGGCAACGGGATTTCACCAGTTAAGAGCGGCAAAGGATAGTGTGCCAAAGATTGGTTTCAGGACACCATCCGGTTTCTATGAGTGGCTGGTAATGCCGTTTGGATTGACCAATGCACCAGCATATTTTGTGGATCTTATGAATAGAGTGTTCAGGGATCAGTTGAACAAGTTTGTACTTGTGTTCGTGGATGATATTTTGATTTATTCCAGAACTGAAGAAGAGCACAAGACGCACTTGCGGATTGTTTTGGAAATCTTGCGGAAACAACAGCTTAGGGCTAAGTTTTCGAAGTGTCACTTCTGGAAGAGCGAAGTGAGGTTCTTAGGCCATGTTATCTCTGGAAGTGGAATAGCGGTTGATCCCGCCAAGGTGGCAGC
This sequence comes from Allium cepa, assembly GCA_030765085.1. Lineage (NCBI taxonomy): Eukaryota > Viridiplantae > Streptophyta > Magnoliopsida > Asparagales > Amaryllidaceae > Allium > Allium cepa. The sequence continues at coordinate 181,468,187 of CM060946.1, forward strand.
AATCCAGGATTGGGTTAGACCTAAGAATGCATTTGATGTGAGAAGTTTTCTTGGATTAGCAGGATATTATCGTCGGTTTATCAAAGACTTTTCCAAGATAGCGGCACCATTAACAGGATTGACGAAAAAGAATCAAGTATTCAGATGGGATGCTAAGTGTGAGCAAGCTTGTGGAATCCTGAAAGAGCGACTAACAAGTGCTCCTGTTTTGACTATTCCAAGTGGAAATGATGAGATGGTGGTTTACACCGATGCATGTGGCACTGGACTTGGAGCAGTGCTAATGCAGAAGGATAAAGTTATTGCGTATGCAAGTCGACAACTAAAGCCGCATGAAAGAAATTATCCGACTCATGATTTGGAGTTAGCGGCGATTGTATTTGCTCTGAAGATGTGGAGACATTACCTATTGGGAGTTCGGTTCGAGTTGTTTACATATCATAAGTCGTTGAAGTATCTTTTCTCCCAAAAAGATTTGAATCTCCGGCAGCAACGATGGCTAGAGTTTTAGCATCATATGATTTTGGTATAGCCTATACTCCGGGAAAAGGTAACGCAGTGGCAGATGCGTTAAGTCGAAGACATGCAGAATTGGGAGCCGTGTTTTCAGAATGGAAGAGTCTTGAGTATTTGGCTGGATTTGACTTCAGGCCTAGATGTGAATTGAAACCTGAGATGTTGGCAAACTTATCGATAAGACCTACTCTTGTGGAAAAGATTGGCGAGAGCCAAAAGCGATACGATAAGCTTGTCAAGATTATCCGTGATTTGGAATCTGGATTGGATCCAGAAAAGGATAAAGGATTCGAAATCGATCGAGAGGGTTGGCTTCGAAAACAAGGACGACTAGTTGTTCCCGATATAGATGAATTGAGAAATGAAGTTTTAAGGGAAAGTCATCACTCGAAGTTGACAATTCATCCTGGTGGAAATAAGATGTACCGGGATATGAAGAGAACCTATTATTGGGAAGGTATGAAGAAGGATGTTGGAAATTTTACTTTCAAATGTATGAACTGCCAGTTGGTAAAAGCCGAACAGAAGAAGCCAAGTAGATTGCTTCAGCCGTTAGAAGTTCCTACATGGAAGTGGGAGCAAATATCGATGGATTTTATCGATGGGTTACCTAGAACCAGAGCAGGAAATGAAGGGATTTGGGTCATCGTAGATCGTTTGACTAAAAGTGCAAGATTCATTCCTGTTAGATCAACTAGGACTGCATCTAAATTGGCTGAGCTATATGTTAAGTGGATAGTTCGATTCCATGGTATTCCGAAGAGCATAGTGAGCGATTGAGACCCATTGTTCACTAGTGGATTTTGGAAGAGCTTCCAGGAAGTTTTTGGAACCGAGTTGTGTTTGAATACAGCTTATCACCCTCAAACAGATGGTCAGACCGAGAGAGTCAACCGAGTTTTGGAAGATCTCCTCAGAGCATGTGTTTTGGATTTCGGAGGATCGTGGGAAGATCATCGTCATTTGGTGGAGTTTTCATATAATAACAATTATCAGTCAAGCATTGGTATGGCACCGTATGAAGCATTGTATGGAAGACCATGTAACTCTCCGAAATGTTGGTTGGAAACGGGAGAAAAGTTGATACTTGGGCCAGAAATGATTCGACAGACTTCAGATTGTATAAAGATCATTCGACGACGAATGAAGGCAGCCCAAGACCGTCAGAAAAGTTATGCAGATAAGCGTCGTAAGGATTTGGAATTCGACGTAGTTGATATGGTTTTTGTGAAGATTTCTCCTCTAAAGAATATTATTCGATTCGGGAAGAAAGGAAAATTCACTCCGAGATTTGTTGGACCATTCCCGATCGTCGAGCGAATTGGAAACCTCGCTTATAAGTTGGAGTTACCGGAAAAGATGGCAAGTGTGCACAATGTTTTTCATGTATCGTATCTACGGAAGTATGTGCACGACTCGAATACAGTGGTTTCTGCTGATAGTAATGAAGATTTAGAAGTTGATCTTGTTTTTAGAAGACCTCGTAAACCGCTTCGTGTTGTGGAAACTGACACGAAACAGCTCAGGAGGAAGGTAGTCAGGTTGCTCAAGGTACAATGGAGTGATGATGTTAACGACTGTACATGGGAGGAGGAAGAGAGGATGAAGGCAGCTCATCCTGAACTCTCCGAGGTATGGCCCTAAGGTGTCGTGACATCTCATGAATTTGTAACTTGTTCTAGTCTTAGAATTCTGCATGCTAGGTAAGTAATTGGATGCATGGTTTGATGATTGCTATGGATGGTAGGCATGCAGAATAGTTTTGGTTGCTCTTGTTTGTTCGGAATTTCGGGGTCGAAATTTCTAAAGGGGAGAGAATGTAACTACCCGTATTTTTACGGATCGAAGGATCGTAGAATTGTTGTTTTTAGATCGTTAGTGTTGTTAAGTCGTTTGGAGCTTAAGTTGTCCAGAGATGAGTCGTCCAGGGCTAGGTCATGTCGTAGCATAAGTCGGTGGAGCGACTTAGGAGTTGGAGCGACCTATAGGAGTGGCCGACCTAAGGGAACTAACGGTTTAAGGGGTAGCGACTTAAGGAAGTTAGGACGTGTTAAGGCTTAAGGATAGTTGCGGCATAGGTGAGCGACTTAGGAGTTAACGACCTAAGGAGGGTAAGTCGTTCGAGCGACTTAAGGGTGATAGCTTAGGTCGGGTAGTAGATAGGTCGGTTGAACGACTTAAGGATTGGGACGACCTAAGGAAGTTGGCGACTTAAGGAATTCTCGTGTTGAGACTTAGGTCGTGTGTTGAAGTTAGGTCGTAAGCGACCTATGATAAGTCTCTATGTTTAGTTAGGTCGCGAGGTGACTTAGTGTTAGATCGTGTGTGTTAAGTCACGCGCATGTGTTAAGTCGCGCATAGGCTTGAGTCGTAAGTAGGGAGGTCCATTGAGTCGGTGGCCGTGGGATTGATGAGTCGTAAGTCGTGGGGCCTTGTTAAGTCGTGACCGACTTAAGGGGGGCCGAACGACTTAAGGGTTTGACCTAAAAATAGAAGTGCCTATCTTCATTTTTGGGATCCCGATGTTGAAGCGACGAAGTTCTGCCATTTTGAGAGCTCGACTATAACACTTCTTCACTTCTTTTATCTAATCTAGTCTAGTGCTTACATCCATCCAAGATCGAAGATCAAATCAAAGATCCAAGAGCCAAAGTTGAAGATCTACATCCAACAAAGGGAGATTTCATCGTTTGAAGGGAAATCTTGTCGGATCAAGCTAGATCCTTTGCTGTCCAGATCTGAAGTGTGTTGCTTTTGAGGTGTTTAGGTGATTCGGTGAGTGGTGGTTATCTCTCACACGGACCCAAAATATTATATTGGATCGGTGCCTTGTTTGTGTGTTAAAGATAGTGATTTCATGCATTTTCCTTAAGTATGCATGTAGATCCATCGTTCATAAAGTTTTGATATTCACTTTACTAATTGTTAACCTATGCTAGTTCATTCATCAAGATATTACTTAGAATTCATGCTTGTTAGATTTGGACTCTTTATCTACGAAATTGCCATTATTGTTATAACTGTTTATTTAGATCTTGTTTGAATGATTGATTACTTGGATTAATGATTGATCTGATTGATTGTTATAAATTAGTTGATTGATGATTTGATTTGGACAAGTTGGTCGAAGATGATTCAAAAGCTAGGTGGAAAGGCTCTTGAATAAGGAAAGATGCTCGTGGCATATGAAGAGGATGGTAAAGCTCATATGGATAGATTTGATGATGATGTTAAGATGGGACTTCGCTATGATGCGATGAAGCAAAGCATGATGTGAGATAGCCTTGGTTTAATCCAGACGGGATCATCCCAAGCATGTTGATAACTCGGTGATATGGTTCGAGTTCGTTGATAATGGTTGGATCAAGAGGCGCTTGAGCTAGTATGAGAATAGTCGTCAAGGAGGATGACTAGGAGGCTGAGATCTCATCGTTGTTGAAGGTTCTAACAGGCTCAAAGCAAGAGTACGTTGGGCAGATTCGATAGTCCCAATCGACTAATAGTTGATGGTCGAGTACTCTGGGCAGATTCGATAGTCCTAGGCACGGGTCACGACGACGTGCGGAGTTCTGTCTAGAACCGGGGTTACCATTAGCCCTTGACGGACGGATGAAAGAACGAGCCGGTCATTCAATTAACGGTGATATCGAGGCAACGATAACAGTGATAGCCAGAGTCATGGATGTTTAGATGCTTTTGTTGTATCGTCACTCGGTCTCAAGAGCGATGTTTTGTGGGTGCTTATCTGATCTTGGTTTAGGCCTTGGAGGTTTGTACTTGGAAAACATCGACCTTTACTCGAGTGATAATTGTTCTACTGTAAATGTCTACTTTGCTATGTTTATTTCTGCTTAGTGGGTCTGGGGGCTATCACTGTAGAAAGAGGTGGAGTGGGATGGTTGGGTTCCTATTCCTTTTACCCTTTATGCTCTTTTGGTATGTTTGATAGTTGATTTACCGCTCACTAGGACTTTTGTCTGACTCAAGGTTTTATGTTCAACTCTTATTACCTTGGGCCGTTCATCCATTTTGGGATGGGCAGACTAGGTAGCAGGTGACAGGTGCTGTTTTTAGTGACCAACGCTGTTGATGACGAAGACGAGCTGGAGGCTTTTGCATATTGTTTTTTTCTTACTATATGTACCGGATGTTCCGCTGTTTGTATGATTCTCTGAGTGTTATGTAGTGAGGCTTGATGTATTGACTTTTCAGATTGTTGTACCAAACTATTATGAGTTTATATGATGAGCTTCTGTTCTATGGAGCTTCACTATGTATACTTTTCTATTGTATTTTATCCATGCGCTGTGAGTAATACGATGGACTCCGCTGTTTTCGCCTTATCTTGATGATCGTCCATGGCGGTCTGGCGCACTTTACAGCACGCTATTTCCTTGTTTAGTGCAGGAGTCATGGGCGGTCGTCACACCATATTATCGATAGGGATTTCTAAACACTTAAACGAGGCATGTCGACATAGTATTATTTAAATTGGGTAAATGAAATAATTTTACCTTGATTATATTTTGTATATAAAGGAATAATTTTTTGAAATTATTAAAGTGTATATGAATTGATTGTTAATTGTTGAATAAGTTAAATAAAACCACAGTTGTAAAAGATTAATTGTATAAGCAATTGAATTATAAGTATGGAGTTATAATTAAAATGATTTACACTTGTGAAATAATCTTATATATAAGAAGTGAAATTATATAAGTAAAAGGGTTTGTAAATGTGATTTATAATCTGAAAATAAAATTCCAGAGAAGTGTTTTGAAAGGATTTGATAATTTGGAAAATTGTTTTGGAGAAATTAAAGCTCTAAACTCTTTTCGGTCGCTAGAAAATAATCCTGATGATGATGGCCAAATCATTAGAATTCATTTTCGGGTTTCCAAAAGAGAAATTGCTGCCAAATTGTTTTAAATAAAAGTTGTTTGGAAAATTTTGAGTTTGGGTTTTGAAATTCAAAAGATAATTGAATTGATTTCAAAAGATAATTGAATTGATTTCAAAAATGGTTTTGAAAGATTTGAAAGGACTCTGGAATCCTATTTAAAATATTTATGAGAATGATAAATGAGTTGATAACTTATACAATTTGAATTTTGATAGAATAAATTTAACTTAAAGGATGAAGTTAAATTAAAGGAAGTATAAGTAAATCAATAAAATCCAAGTTGAAATAAATATGAGTTGTCATCAAAGATATGTGATTTGAAATTTAACAAAAGGAAAGTTAAATAAATTGATTTGGATTTGATAAGATGCTTGAAATGAAATATAACTTAAGTGAAGTTGAATGAAGTTAATTTTGGTATCGAACTAAATTAATAAATGAATTAATGAAGTGAAGTCATTAAGAATTTGAACTTGAGTTATATAAATGAAATTCAACATTATATTGTTAAAGGAATTAGCAATTGAATTGAACTAATGGATTAAATGTTAATCAATTAAATGTAAAGAATTGATATGGAATAAAGAATGAAAGTGTTAATTCATTAGAAGCTAATGAAGTTGGTAAATTGAATAAATTGAATGAAAGTCAATTTAATATGATCTAATTGGAATTAAATGCGTTGAGCCAAATTGAATGTAAAGTGAATAAATTTGGTTGTATTGAATAAACATTGGTTGTTATTTGATTGTTGATTGATTGTATATAATTTATTAAGTGTTAATGAAATTGAATTAGCGAAATTAGAAGCTAAAGTAATTGAATCCAACTTGGAAGAAAATGAACTTGAATAGAATTAAATTTGATTTGGAAGTGAACCAACTTGAATGAAAATTAGTGAATGCAAACTAATTAAAATTTAATATGAATGAATGTTAGTAAATCCAATGTTAATGAAATCAAATGTGATTTAAATTGGAAAACCAATTCATTAAATATTAATGAGAAGTAAAATTATATTGTTTTGGTAGTTGCATTTGTTGCTTTAGTTGCATTTGCTATGTTGGCACATGTAGTTGTTATGTTGCTATATGTCGTATACTGATACTATTTTCATATATGCACGATTCTCATAATTGTTGTTGAGTGTTTAGTAGGTGCGGATTGCGCTTGCTTCGCATTTGGAGCTCGCTTTCGCGCTACGTTAGCCGTATACACTTGCTAATAATAAATAAGGTACATATCTTGGATTACATACCGTACTTTTACACTTTTTTTCCCGCGGGATGCCTCATCACTTGATGAGATGTATATTTGTGATATATATACTATCATTTTTTTTTCGGATCAAGCCGCGCAAAGGAGACTCTGGCAATTTTTTCCGAAAATTTAAGGCGTTAGAAAAATTTTGAGAAAATTGGGAAATTTTTGAAAAGTAAGTTTGGATTTGGAAACTTAGTAATGATTTTGTAAGAGGTTTAACTATGAATTTTGAAAAAGTTAAACACTTAAGAGATTTGTAAAATCTAATTTGAACGATTTGTTTTGGAAAGTTAATGAATTCTGTAACTCTTTCTTACTTTGTAATTTCGAGGACGAAATCCTTTTAAGGGGGAAGTTTGTAACGACCCACAATTTTTGTCAATTAAAATTTGAATATTTAATTAATTTTTATTATTAATAAGTGAAATTTATAAGTCGAATAATTTATTTTTCGAATATTGGATTTAATTTGGATGATTAAATCGATTATTTAATACTTGAAAGTACAGAAATAATTTAAAATTGGGTTAAATATGATCGAAAATGATTTGTAAAATTTTATTTTATCATATTGGAGTTAGAACGATATTATAGAACTTTTAAAATCGAATTAGAAGTTAATTTGTGAAAATTGAATATTTAAATATTTAAATCGACTAGTGAAATTAGTCAATTTTCGAACAGTCTCAGAATTGGACGAAACTAGTTCCATTGGATCCGTAATAGTTTGTTATTATCGGATTTCAATTTTCGTGTCAATCGGAGTTTTCGTTTGATCGTGACAGCTCGAAACGCATCGAAATTGTTTTAATATTTATTTGGCGAGTTAAAATAGCCATTTTTCAAATAGTGTCGGATTACGACGAACCCAGTTTCATCGGATCTGTAATGTTATATTATTGTATGGTTTCAAATTTCGTGTCAATCGGATTTACCGTTTGTCCGGGACAAGCCAAAACGCCTAGAAATTTGATTTACCGATTTAATATTAAATCGAACGTTTATTGCCATAACTCGCACACATGACCGAATTAGCTCCCGAAACAAGTTCCATTGTGTTCGAAACGCGGGGTAAACCCTAAGAACTCCAGCCGGCACGCTTCGTTTGGAGTTCGAAAAATCCGGGTGAATAGTAAATTGGGCAATTTTCTATAAAAAGGGCTCACATTTTTCATTTTGCAATAGAACCAAACCCTAGCCCTAGTTTACATCTGCAGCCGCCATTAACAAACCAAAGGCCAGAAATTCATCATTTTCTTCCTCAATTATCTCTTCATCCATCAACATTTACAACAAACTTCCAACATGAAAGTTGTAGAGTACATTGTGATCCTCAAATCCAACGGTCGTGATCGTTTATGGAGCGGTGGATCAACGGGAAAATGACCACGAAGTCGCACGCATCTTCACGTTTTTTCGATGCAAGGATGAGGCCGAGTTCATCATGGTTCCAGCCGAGTGTAGTGCTCGTGACGAGCTTCGACGTGGTGGTGGCGTGATGGAATTTCGTGCTTTGTGGAGGCCGTGATATTAAACCCTAAAGGACGGCTCTATGGGTTCTTTTGAACGTGAATGTCCTAGTGAAGAGAATGTGAGGGAGATGGGGGTGCGATCCTGATCTTGGGCAAAGAAATCAAAGGCACAGATCTGTTAGGTTGGAAAAAAAAATATAATTGTAAATTTTAATTTATTTAAATTTGTACAATGTTTAAAATGCAATATCTTGTTCATACGAGGTCCGTTTTTGACGAAACCAGTTGCGTTGGAATCGTATTGACGAGCATTACGCTATGGAGATGGATTGGAGTCGATTGGAGTCAGTGAAAATTTCGGTTAAAATTAAATGTCCATTCGAAATAAAACGCTGGAACAGAATTTAAATCAAGGTGAGAACTTCTCACTCAATCGAACAGTTTCGATTTAAATTTTAAATAGTTAGATTTAAAATTTGCTTGAATGTATGTTGAATGATGATTGCAGTTATTGATTTCTGTTTGGTTGCGATATTAGATATAATAGGATATATCTATATATAACAATAAATATATTGGCATATGTATATATTGGAGTTGATTTCCCGCATTGTATAGCGGATGAGACCCTATTGCGCCGTCTATTAAGCGGATAATATTTTTATAAATCCCATATACCGCGATAATTCCGTACGGAATTGTTATTGTGCTAATATTTGTGGATGCAGGGAAACATGTTGGAGGGATCCAACTGGATTCCTCAACTGTATTGATTTATTTACAGATATTGTGATATTTGTTGATTATCATATCGATAAATGATATTTGGATGTCGTGATTGACTATTTGGTGCTGTTACATCATTGGATCCATTTTTGAAGTTTTAAAGTAATGATTTAGATTTTAAAAGAATTTTTAAAGTGATTTTTTTAAAAGTATACGTTTTATTAAACTTTTGAATTGATTCATTTTAAATAAATAAACGTTATAATTTTATTGTTATAAAAGTTATGATTTTTGGAAAATAATACTTAAGAATGATTTTGAAGATATATAAGTCTTAAATAAAGATTTGTAAATTATTAAAAGGATTGGTTTATTTGAATTGGTATTTTTTTGAATTATTATAAACAATTTATATAAAAGATGTATAAAATTGATATTTATAAATTAAAATATAGAAATTATAAAACGAACTTTTATAAGTGTTAAAATAAAGTTTGTACCTAGATTTATAAGTAAATAAGAATTTAGATTTATAAATTGATGTTGATATAAAAGAATGGATTTGGGAATAAATGGTTTATAAGTAATTTACTTATAAACCGAATTTCGACATGTAAACGAAATTTATAGACATAGTTTATAAATTCGAAATCAAATGAATTTGATAAATTGAATATAGAAGTTTATGAAAGGTAATATATTCGCGATTTTGGATAGCGAATATATTCTTGAAACAAAACGTGCTGCAAATATTGAAATTGGGTTAGTGAAGTATATTCACGATTTTGGACGGCGAATATATTATTAAGTAAAATGGATATGTTTTGGGAAAGCGATATTATTAAAAGGAGTTGATTATTTTAACGACGTTTTAAAATGTAGTATGAATCGAATACATAGATTTCAACATTCATTGTTGAAATAGACGTTTTCGAGAAATAAGGAAATGGTTTCCGAAAGGAAATGATTTATATAGTATTGGGATTTATATATCTATTTTAATTTTGAATCCCTATACTAGTGATTTTGGGTCGTCGTAACGGTGTTTTACGCAACATTTGTTTTGGCCCAAATAAATGTGTTTAAGAAAATGATTTCTTAAAGAATGAAATATGTACTTAATTTCGATTTATGTATATTGGATATTTTCCAAGTGTTGAAAATAAATGGGTTTGTGAATTACTTATTATTAAATAAGTATGGAAATGTTTTCCAGTATGAAGTGAATGTTTTGGGATTTTATCTTTTAAAGATAAAAAAATGAATATTAGAAGTCGATTAGAAAATCGTATATTCATAGATATTTTGGAAATGTAAATTCACCATGGAATTTATAAATGAAAAGGGGAATTTGTTTAAAAATAAACGTTGATTTATTTTTGAAGTGTGGGAATTAATTTACGGATTTGGAACGTAAATATAAAGTAAATCGGTAAGGATTTATTTAATCGGTTTAAATAAACCATGTTAAAATGGAAGTATTTCGCATAAGGAAAATGATTTGGAATTTGTTTTCAAAAGTGGTGAAGGTGAAAAGTGGTTTGAAAATTTGTTTTCAAAAGGTTGAAGTGTGGAAATTATATATCTAGTAAAGATATTTTGGAAAGTAAATAATTTGGGAAATTATTTGGAATTTGGTGATGTTGAACACGCCTATTGATAGTTAAATAATCCGACTATCAATATTTACCTTTAAATAGGTATTTGTTGTGATTGCTTGAATTTGAATGCCACACTTATTTTTGAATAAGCGCTCACTATTCGGGTTAGCCGGGAAAGGACCTTGGGGTCGTATAACCCATTACGAATATGTGATACGTCATAATGGATTGCATTTGATGACCGGTGTTGAAGACCGGATATTTTTGAAAACGGAAGGATTACCGTTGAGTTGCTCTGCATCGGTTGATCTTCGATATAGAGGTTTTATCACCCTTAGTGACGGGAAGTCCGGACGTGATTAGAAATTATCCGGAATGCAAGGACTTCTTTGTAAGTGCCTTCGGTTCTGTTCGAGCCCGGAACAGACTTGTATGGATTGTATGTCTGACACTACAAGTTGAGATATAAAGCTGATTTCTTTCAAATATATTTCTGTTGGTGGCGGAGAATTTATTCTCTTAGCTTAACACCCTTCTCTGAGACGTACGAGCTCAGAGGTTATGTAGTTGAAGGTTATTAGTGATATACTCCCAATTTGGTAGTGTGGCATTCTGAGTGTTGCTGTGAAATGATCATTGTTTGATCATTTGTGATATGATCATTTGTTTGATCATTTATCTTGGTGATCATTACTTTGATCGTTTGTTGACCCAAAGAACAGCTTTTGTATAAAGCATGGCTTTGTGGACGGGACTTCGTCGGACCTCACACCCTGGAAATGGTCAAAACAGGAAGGATGCGGCAAGGTTATTAGGGGGTAGCGCCCCTTTAGTGTATGTCATTCCTTCTGGATAGAGGTGGTATCAAGGTATGGAGCCCAGATATTTAACCTATGTTGTTGCTGCAAATTTTGTGGTTGTTGGAAATCGAGGATCCTCGGATAGATCGATTACGATCGGGGGATGACATATTCGTGTCAGTAGTTACCCAGTTAGGGGTAACCCGGCCTTGTGTTGGCAGAGATCCGGTTTGGTTCTCGGGACGTCATTCCAGAGGCGTTTCCATGTGGCAATGGGAAGTTCCTTGGCCTGACCATTTGTTGGAAATCCAAAGAAACAATACAATCTTGTATGGTTTTAGTTGTATAACCTGCCATGGAATGTGGCGGTAACCTGCTATTAAACATGATAGCTATAGTAGGCATACGATAATGGTCGTATGTTGGCTAAGATTTATATCTTTACTTTCGAAATAATTTTTCAAACACTATACAATAGTAATAATATCAAATGTTTCTTTTTAATGCGTATCAAGCATCTTTGACTATCATAAGGAGAAATCTCCTCCGATTCTACGTTTGCATTGTGTGTGTGTGCGAGTGGCCTTATGGTAGTCTCATTTTTAAAAGCATTGCGAATTGACTTTAAAAATATTCCTCTATTTTGATTTTAAAGAAAAATAAACTATTTTGAGTTCTCACACCAGTCACATGACTGACTCGGAGTTTATTGTTTTCCTTCCTAAACTCTGGGTGCCCACCAATATCCACACGGGCAGTCAAGAGTAAGGATATCAGGATATTCTGGAATTCAGGAGTTGCTGGAGGCAAGCTGGATGGCATGGCGTATTACTAGTATATAGTATTTCCTTTCCGTTGTTTGTTGTTGTTTGTTGTTGTACACTCTGATGATGAAATGTAATGTAATATGATGTAATGTAATAACTGATATAGTTCTTTGTTTAAAGACTATTCATTTATTTATTATATGTTGTTCCGCTGCGATTGTGAGATTCTGATATTGTTCTGTTGCTTCTTTCTGTTGTTCTGTTCTATCTTTTCTCTCTTCTTCTATCTTTTTCTTCTTCTTTAACCCTAACGGTACGGTTTTTCGGCCTTCGATTGCTTGGCAGTTGATACTGTGTACGTATTGATGTCGGTTTTCGAGCGTCGAAAAGTCGCGTCGTTACAACATCACTTTAAAAATATTTAAAAGACAAAATATACTTAAAATAACATATTAACACATATAAAAAAAAATTAAGTTTAAAGAAAATAGAAAAAGATTTAAAGAAATTGCTTAAAAATCCAAAACGGTGTCCATAAATTACAGTAAATCACCATTGACTTTGGAAAATTGTTTACTTCATTTTAAAATTATTGTAATACAAAGATATACATAAAATAACATATTAAAATAAAATATGACAAAAAAATAAGATTTATATAATATATAATAGACAAAATTGTTAAATAAATCAAATTACACTCAAAATTGAAATGTACATAACTTTTACAGTTTAAGTCCGTTTTCAACGAAACAAAAAGCAATGTTCAAGTTATTTTATGTACTTTCATAATCAAAGATAAAATTTAATAATTTAAAATAGTTTAAATTTGAAGTTTAAAAGTCAAAGTTTGAATGGTTTGACTAGAAATTCACTTTACAGTAAAATATTCAAATTATACTAGTTTGAACTATAAATCACTTCATAATTATCATTTATATTTAAAAATGAAATGTTTGAAATAAAACAAATTTAGAATAACTTAAAATAAAAATAAAGTCAATTTAAAAATATAAGCAAAAATCTAGGGTTGTTACAAATGCGGAAGAAGAGGCTGAGTGAAATCAGAGAAAATATGAATGAAAATTCGTTTAAAACTGCCCCTATTTATAGTAGAAAAACAGCCATGTCCATTCGTGAAAGGACATGGCGAATAGACACTTCCTTTAAAATTCAAAATTTCAAAATAAACTGCTACCATGTCGACATGGGGTACTTGAGGATGTCGACATGCCTGAGGTATTTTTGGTAATTTGCTTTTCTTTGAAAATAACTTTTATCTTGTAATAAAACTATTCTAAACTTTATAAATGTACTTAATTATAGTTAAAATACATAAGTAAATATAGAGAATAATATTTTGATATATATATATAATTTTACTATAATTTTATATCTAAGTATAAATATCAAAAGTTAAAGATAGTTTAAAACTAAGGATAATTTGATTTTGAAAATAAAGATTATTTTGAGGCTAAAAATATATAAAACCAGGATAGATGTTTTTGATTCTTTTAAAAGGAAGGTTTTGAAATAATTTTGAAAACAAGATACATTTTTGTAAAATCATTTGAATAAAAGGTTAGCGGATACAAAACAATGTTCCACTAGATTTTTTGTAAGTTCCATCCTACTTAGGGTTCCATCCCTTTAACCGACTCGAAGTGAATTCCATTTCACGAATAAATTGGATTTTAAGATGCCAGTTCTTTTCTAGGAGTTTTAACAAAATTCCTAACTAAATTACAATCTTGAAATCTTGAACTCTTGATAATCTTGATACTCATGAGTCTTCAATCTTAATATCTTGAATCTCTATAATGTACAGTCTTCATTCTTGGTATCTGCATGGTTAAATCCTGCATATACATATATATCTAAATTACAATATTAGTATTTATATTTTATAATCTTATTCTAAGTTGTTGACATCAAAACCATCATACCAAGGACTAACAGTGTCGTTGAGGCAAAAAATATTCAAATTTTTGTCCTTTAAATTAATTCCCCTTCTAAAAAAAATATTTGCTCCTGGTTTACTTTGAGTCGGAAAGAGGTTTACTTCGAGTTTCAGAGGAGAAAACCCTACAGCGACTTGGGGTCATAGAGAGATCAAGGCCAAATAAGGCAAATCTGGGCACGATTCGAGTTCTGGAGACGAAAATCCTGGAGCAACTTTGGGTCAGAAGCCAAAGGACTCAGGTCTCGGGTCATTTTGGCAAAAACTCAGAGCAAGCACCGGGTAATTGAGGCGGTGACTCTAATTAAGACCCGAAGTCGAAATTTTCCAATCTTCTTGTAACGACCCAGAATTCCTGTCATTTTAAATTCAGATATTTAATTGATTTTAAATATCAACAAGTAAAATTTGTAAGTCGAATAAATTATTTTTCGAATATTTGGATTTAATTGGATAATAAAATCGATAATTTAATATTTGAAATTACAGAAATAATTGGAAATTGGGTTTGATGTCTATAAAAATGATTCATAAAGTTATATTAAATCATATTGGAGTTAGAACAATGTTAGTGAAGTTTTAAAATTAAATTAAAAGTTAATTTGTGAAATTTGAATATTTTAATATTTAATCGACTAGTGAAAATAGCCATTTTTCAAACAGTCCCGGATTTCGACGAAACCACTTTCATCGGATCCGTAATGTTATATTATTGTATTTTTTCAAATTTCGTGTCAATCGGATTTACGGGTTGTCCGAGGCAAGCCAAAAAGCATAGAAATTAGTTTAATCGGTTTAATTTAAATTTGATCGTTTATTTCCGTAACTCGCACAGATGATCGAATTGGCTTTCGAAACACGTTCCATTATATCCGGAACGTGGGGTAAACCCTAGAAACACCAGCCGGCACGCTTCGTTTGGAGTTCGGAAAATTTCGGATGAATAGTAATTTGGGCAATTTTCTATAAAAGGACTTGTGTTCATTCATTTGCAAACAAAAAAAAATTAGGATTCCATCTCCAAACCCTGGCCGCCATTTTCATATTCGAAGGCCAAAAATGCACAAAAATTCTTCCATTAATCACTCTCAATCTGTGAATCGATTCGAGAAACCTTCAACACGATAATTGTAGACCTTGTCGAGTACTTCGAATCCATACGGAGTTGATCAAATATCGTCAAGCAAATTGACGACAGGGAGGTCGCGTTCGTCATAGGTTTACACACGTTTTTCGAGTTACAGAGAGGATCGAGCTTCAAGCTCCTCTGGCCGAGCATGGTGTTGGTGATGGCGCATGAAATGGTGGTCCCTGATCGAAGCAGAAGACGTCGTAGTGGCCGCGACATTCAATGTTTGGGCGGCAAGGATGGGTTAGTTCACGTTCACTGACCAGGGAATTGAGCGCGCGTGGGAAGGAAAGGGAGTGCGGCCTTGATCTGTTGAGTTGAAATCCAACGGCCCAGAATTGTTTTAGGTTAAAAAAATTAAAAGAAATTGTAAAATTATTATATTAAAATTTGTATAATGTTTAAAATGCGACATCTTGTTCATACGAGGTCGAAATTGCGCGAAACAAGTTACGTTGGCTTCGTTTTGTCGAGCACTACGCAATGGAGCTGATTTAGAGTCGTTTGGAGCTAGTGATAATTTCGGGTGAAATTAAACGTACGTTTAATTTTATTCGAAATAAAATGCTACAACTGTTATCAGAAACTCAAAGTGAGAACTTCTCACTCAATCGAATTGTTTCGATTTAAATTTTAAATAGTTAAATTCAAAATTGCTTGATTGTGTGATTGGATGATAATTATTATCTGTTGTATTGAAATAGACCTATACGCCGTATATTAAGTGGATGTTATTTATTAAAAACATATACCGCGATAATTCCAACATGTATGGAATTGGTATTATATATGTAATTGGAGTTGATTTTCCCGCATTATATAGCGGATGAGACCATATTGCGCCACATAATAGCGGATAGTATTTTATACATCCCATATACTGCGATATTCCGTCTTGAAGCGGAATTGGCATTGTGCTAATATCTTTGGATGCAGGGAAACAGGTTGGAGGGATCCAACTGGATTCCTCAAAAATTTGAATTTGTTTCAATGATGTGTGTTGATCTATTTATTGATCTATTTATAATCTGCGTGATTATCTTTGTGATTGAAATCGTTAAAGGCTAAATTTTAGCCGAATATATTTTGGTATCCTTAGATGCCGAAAATAAATAAAATTTGATTTTTGAAAAATTAAGTTGAGAATTCATAATAAAATTTAATTTTGGAATTGATTCATTTTAAATAAATAAATGTTGAAATTTTTATGTTATAAAAATTATGATTTTTGTGAAATATAATCGAAATGTGATTTTTGAAATAAGTAGTTGATTAATTTATAAAATGGTTTAGATTGGGATTTTTGAATTATTATAAATGATTTATATAAAAGATTTATAAAATTGATATTTATAAATTAAAAATATTGGAATTATTAAACGAGTTTTATAAGTGTTAAAATGAAGTATAAATGGATTTATAAGTGGATGAAATCTATAGATTTATAAATTGCGAAGTTATAAAATGAATAGATTTTTGTAAAATAAAAGATTTATAAGTAATTAACTTATAAATTGGGTTTTGGCGTGTAAATGGGATATGGATAGAAATTTGTTAATAAAGTGATTTTATAAGTTGAAATTGTTATAAAATATAAATGGAATTTATAAACGTTGTTTTATAAATCCAAAATCGACTTATTTTAATAAGTTTAATTATTATAGCATATTAAAGGAGATATATCCATGATTTTGGGACAGTGGATAATCCTTTAAATAAAATATGTAGAAATTGAATTTGGTTAACGAAGTATATTCACGATTTTGAACGGTGAAAATTATATTAAAGAAATATTTTGGAAAAGTGATATTTTAAATAGAATTAAAACGATACAAAGATGTTTTAAAATGTATTGAGTGTCGAAACCATAGATTTCAACATTCATTGTTGAAATAGACGTTTTCGAGAAATAGAAGGAAATTGTGGACTATAACACTGTTGTTATAGTAAATGATTTCCGAAAGGAAATGTTTTATATAGTATTGGGATTTATATATCAATCTAAATTTGGAATCCCTATACTAGTGATTTTGGGTTGTCGTAACGATGTTTTACACAACATTCGTTTTGACCCAAATAAATGTGTTTAAGAGAAGTTTTCCTTAAAGAATAAAATATATACTTAATTTGGATTTAAGTATATTGAATATTTTCCAAATGTTGAAAATAAATGGATTTACGAATTACTTATTATTGAATAAGAAAGGGAAATGTTTTTCCAATATGAAGTGAATGTTTTGAGATTTTATCTTTTAAAGATAAATTGAAAATGAATATTAGAAATCGATTTAAAAATCGTATATTCATAGATATTTTGGAAATGTAAATTCACTATGGAATTTATAAAGGAAAGGGAAATTTGTTTAAAAATAAACATTGATTTATTTTGAAGTGTGGAAATAAATTTACGAATTTGGAAAGTAAGTTTAAAATAAATCGGTAAGGATTTATTTGATTGATTTAAATGAACCATATTAAATTGAAAATGGATAAATATTTGGAAGTGTTTCCGTTTAAGGAAATTGATTTGAAATTTGTTTTCTAAGATTGAAAAGTGGAAAATAATTTGTAATTTGTTTTCAAATGGTTGAAGTGTAGAATATATATCTTATAAAGATATTTGTGGAAAATAAGTAATTTGGGAAATTATTTGGAATATGGTGATGTTGTGAATATTGATTGATAGTAAATAACCGACCATCAATATTGACCCTTAAGTGGCTATTTGTTGTGAATTGGTTGAAAATTGAATGCTACACTTATTTTTAAATTATTGCACTCATTATTCGGATTACCCATTCCGAATAGTGATACGACGTAATGGATAGCATTGAAGACCGGTGGTGAAGACCGGGTATTTGTGAAAACGATAGGATGACCTATTGATTGTCTCTGCACCATTAGCCACGGTATGGAGATTTCCTTTGTGATAGGAAATTCGATCGGGATTGTGAATACCCGGATTGCAATGGCTTCTTTTGATGTGCCTTCGGTTCTGTTCGAGCCCGGAACAGACTTGTATGGTTACGTGTCTGACATTACATTTTGAGATATAAAGAAGATTTCTTTCAAATACATCTCTATTGGTGGCGGATAATTTATTCTCTTAGCTTAACACCCTTCTCTGAGATGTACGAACTCCGAGGTTTTGTAGTTGAAGGTTATCAGCGATATATTCCCAATTTGGTAATGTGGCATGCTGAGTGTTGTTGTGTGATGATTATTTGTTGATCATTTGTTGATCAAAGCGTGGCTTTGTGAAAAAGCGTAGCTTTGTGGACGAGACTTCGTCAGACCTCACGCCCCGGAAATGGTCGAAACATGAATATGCGGCAAGGTTATGAGGGTCGCGCCCTTTAGGGTATGTCATTTCCTTCTGGAAAAGGGTGGCGTCAGGTATGGAGCTCTGATGCTTAACCTATGTGGTTGCTCCAATCTCATTTTTCTGTGTGGTTGTTGCTTGGTGATAGAGGCCCCTCGGATAAAGGTCCTAAAGGACCGGGGAGTGGCATACTCGAGAAGTATTTACCTAGTTACAAAGGTAACCCGGCCTTGTGTTGGCAGAGATCCGGTTAGGTTCTCGGGACGTCCCGCCAGAGGCGATCCCATGTGGCAGTAGGAAGTTCCTTAGCCTGACCATTTGTTGGAAAATCCAAAGAAACAATATGAGCCTTGTACGGTTTTAGTTGTAGAACCTGCCATTTAATATGGTAGCTATAGCAGGCATAATATAATGGTACCTATGCTGGCTAAGATTTATATTATACTTTCGAAATGTTTTCATCACTATGCACTAATAATAATTTCAAAAATGATTTGTTTTGCGTAGTAAGCATCTTTGACTATCATAAGGATAAATCTCCTCATATTCTGCTTTTGCATTGTGTGTGTGCGGGGTGGCCTTATGGTAGTTTCATTTTCCAAAAGCATTGTCGATATTTTTCCACTTCCGTTGTTGTTGTTTTAAAAGATAAATAACTGTTTTGAGTTCTCACACCAGTCCCATGACTGACCTGGAGTTTATTGTTCCCTTCCTAAACTTTGGGTGCCCACAATTTTCCACCCGGGCAGTCTAGAGTCAGGTTATCAGGTCATTCTCGATTCAGAAGTGCTTTGGAGATCAAGTGGCGAGCTGGATGGCGAGACGTATTACCTGTATATGATATTATCTTTCCGCTGTAAATTCACTTGCAAGGACATGTTGTATAACTGTCCATTGTCCAGTTGCGTTGTATATTGTTGTTATACACTCTGTTGATGATAATGTAATGTAATAACTGAGATAGTTCTTTTTGATTTAAAGATTATTCATTTATCTATTCTATGTTTTTCCACTGCTTTATGTGAGATTCTGATATTGTTTCTGTTCTGTTTTCTTACTTCTTCTATCTTTTTCTTCTACCTCTTCTTTTTAACCCTCATGGTTCGGTTTTTCGGTATTCGATTGCTCGACAGTTGATACAATGGACGTAATGATGTCGAATTTTCGAGCGTCGAAAATCGGGTCTTGACATTGTGGTATCAGAGCATTTGGTTAAGTGACAACCTTGGCTTTGTTGGGTGTTACTCATTAGAGATAGATTCAGTAGTACTCCAGAATGAGTGTGAGTGTAATAATAGATATGAGCGCGTATTTGTTAGTGAATATGAAATTGTTTTATATTGTGTTTGCTTATCCGTTGAGTTGTTTGTGAATTCTTGTCGGTGTATGGGACGCCATATTATCGATAGGGATTTCTAAACACTTGAACGAGGCAAGTCGACATAGTATTGTTTTAAATTGGGTAAATGAAATAATTTTACCTCGATTATATTTTATATATATAAAGGAATAAATTTTTCAGGATTACCAAAGTGTATCTAAAATTGAATTGTTTGATTGTTGAAAATGTAAGAATAAATATATAAGTGAATCAAAGTTGTTCGAATAATCTGAATAAAAACAACAATTGTGAAAGAATAAATTATATAAAAGCAACAATTGTATAAGTATAGAAATCTTAATTGAAATGATTTACAATTATAAAATAATCTTATATATAAGAAGTGAAATTATATAAGTAAAAGATTTGTAAATGTGATTTATAATCTGAAATAAAATTCCAGAGAAGTGTTTTGAAAGGATTTGATATTTTGGAAAATTATTTTGGAGAGATAAAAGCTCTAAACTTCTTTTGGTCGCTGGAAAATAATTCCGATGATGATCGCAACATCATCGGTGTTCATTTTCGAGTTTCCAAAAGAGGAATTGCTACCGAATTGTTTTAAATTAAAGTTGTTTGGAAAGTTTGGGTTTGGTTTTGGAAATTCAAAAGATAATTGGAATTGATTTCAAACTTGGTTTTGAAAGGTTGAAAAGACTCTGGAATCCTATTTTCAATATTTATCGAATTGGTAAATGAGTTGGTAACTTATACAATTTAAATTTTGATAGAATAAATTTAACTTAAAGGATAGAGTTAAATTAAAGTAAGTTTAAGTGAATCAATTCAATAAAGGGAATTTAAAGAAGGGTTTAAGAGGCTAAGTTAAATGATCTTATATATATAAGAAATGATTACTTAAAGAAAATTTATTAAGTTAAAAATAAATTTGGAGTAATAACAAATGAATTGGAAGTGAGTTTGAATTATGAAAATAAAATTGTGAATGGATAAATAAATTTACAGTTGCAAGTAAATTAAATTGAAATTGAATGTTGAAAAGGAATATAACTTAAGTAATGTTGAATGAAGTTGATTTCGGTATCGAAGTAAATTAATAAAGTGAAGTGATAATTATAAACTTGAGTTATATAAATGAAATTCAATTTGAAATGTTAAATGAATTAGCAATTGGATTAATGAATGGATTGAATGTTAATCAATTGAATGTAATGAACTGATATGAAATAATGGATATAAGTGTTGATTCATTTAAGGCTAATTGAATGTTAAACCAAATTGAAGGTAAACAAAGTGAATATGAAGTAAATTAAATTTGGTTGTGTTGGTTATACATTGGTTGTTAGATTATTGTTAATTGATTGAATAGAAATTCATATGCAATTGAATGAATAAAATTGAAAGCTAAAGCAATCAAATTCAAATTGGAAGTTAAGTAAATTTAAATTGGATGGAAATTGATTGAATTGAAAGTGAACAAATGTGAATGTAAATTAGTGAACGTAAACTAATTGGAAATGAATAATTGAATGTCGTTGTATATGAATTGGGCGTAAACAATTACAAGTAATGTTGAAACCATATAAGTTGTTTGTAAACCTTGTTTAGTATGCATTTCTTTTAATATGCATTTATTGTAATTGTTTAAAAGAGTAAAATGTTAATAACTACTTATATATGTCACTTACGTGTTTATATTGAGTAAGTACAGGTACCGGGGCTACTGTTAGGGGGATTTGGTTGCGCAAAACACTAAATAAATAACTGCTTTGCTTAAAAATGCTAAAAAGGTATGCCTACGCAATAAAAATAGGAAATATGAACTGTTTTTCTGTTTTTCCGACCCGGTGGGTCGATGTATACATATATATATATATATATATATATATATATATATATATTGTGATATTGTAAAAGCTCCTCCGTACAAAGGAGGTTATGGCAAAATTTTTTGAAAATTTAAGGCGTTAGAAAATTTTCTGAAAATTTTCGGAAAATTTTTGAATTTTTTTTGAAAACTAAGTTGCTTTGAAGTTAAAGGATAGACGATATAGTTGATTTTGAAAAGATAACTATATATGGATTTGAAAACTTAGTAAATATTTGGTAAGAGGTTTAACTATGGATTTTGGGAAAGTTGAACACTTAAGAGATTTGTGAATCAAATTTGAACGGTTTGTTTTGAAAAGTTAATGAATTCTGTAACTTTTTCTTACTTGGCAATTTCGAGGACGAAATTCTTTTAAGGGAGGAAATTTTTAACGACACAGAATTCCTGTCATTTGAAATTCAGATATTTAATTGATTTTAAATATCAATAAGTAAAATTTGTAAGTCGCATAAATTATTTTTCGAATATTTGTATTTAATTAGATAATAAAATCGATAATTTAATATTTGAAATTACAGAAATAATTGGAAATTGGGTTTAATGTGTATAAAAATGATTTATATAGTTATATTAAATCATATTCGAGTTAGAACAATGTTTGTGAATTTTTAAAATTAAATTCAAAGTTAATTTATGAAATTGGAATATTTTAATATTTAATCGACTAGTGAAAATAGCCATTTTTCAAACAGTCTCGGATTTCGACGAAACAATTTTCATCGGATCCGTAATGTTATATTATTGTATGGTTTCAAATTTCGTGTCAATCAGATTTACGGGTTGTCCGGGGCAAGCCAAAACGCATAGAAATTAGTTTAATCGGTTTAATTTAAATTTAATCGTTTATTTCCGTAACTCACATAGATGATCGAATTGGCTTTCGAAACACGTTCCATTGTGTCCGAAACGTGGAGTAAACCCTAGAAACGCCACCCGGCACGCTTCGTTTGGAGTACGGAAAATTTCGGATGAATAGTAATTTGGGCAATTTTCTATAAAAGGACTTGTGTTCATTCATTTACAAACAAAAAAAAAAATAGGGTTCCATCTCCAAACCCTGGCCGCCATTTTCATATTCGAAGGCCAGAAACGCGCGAAAATTCTTCCATTAATCATTCTCAGTCCGTGAATCGATTCGAGAAACCTTCAACACGATAATTGTAGACCTTGTCGAGTACTTCGAATCCATACGGAGTTGATCAAATATCGTCAAGTAAATTGACGACAGGGCGGTCGCATTCGTCATAGGTTTACATACGTTTTTCGAGTTGCAGAGAGGACCGAGCTTCAAGCCCCTCTGGCCGAGCATGGTGTGACGCCCCACCTCTATACCCACGCTAGCCAAGAACACTACGGAGTAATGCTGTCGACTAGCACGGAGAATAAGGCTGTTGAGGAGCGACCATCTGTATAATTGCTTTGTGCGAGTACCGGTATGCCGGATAAAAATATTACTTTTCATCTCGAGAGGAAATCCGACATACCGACACAAACTCAAAGCTACTACACAGTGGCTATAAAGTACTTCGGAAACAAATATAGAAATAAACATAACACAAATCAGTCACATATAATTCATATCACAAAGGCGGAAATAGATATGAATATAACACATGAAAGTGTACATCAGAGTAGTGGTCAAACAAGATCCACAATATCAAAAAGAATAGATACAAGTGCTAGACAAAGGAATAAGTATACATCATAGAGTCTGTATCTCAAATGTATACAACAAAAACTACTAATCTAAGTAGTTAGCCAAAAGTCAGATGATGGTCCGATAAGGAGTCAAGCAGAAGCACCTGTAACATCTCAGTCTGACCCGAGTATTATTTATAAGAAGAAAATAATAAACGGATCGGTCTAGCTATAAATATCAGAAGAAATGATATAGAATAAGAGATATGACTAAACGTATAATAATCACAATGCCAAGCTGTGATAAATAAGTAATTGAAAAATCAACAATAGATTAATCAATATCGCAAAGATCTTCTCAAAGATAAAAAGGAATGTCATACTCCTAATTTCATTCACCAAGCCACAATAAATGACATATATATCAATGCCAATCGTAAATGTTAGTGAAACATAAATTCCAGAATTCAACACACGCAATCCAGAAATCACAAGAAAAGGATGGCCAAGACATTGATGTAGTGCAAACGGTACATCCAATGAATCACAAAGCAAAGACATTGACGTAGTGCAAACGGTACATCCAATGTATCAAAAGCATATCACCGATGTAGTGCAAATGGTACATCCAATGAATCAAAAGCAAAGACATTGACGTAGTGCAAACGGTACATGCAATGTATCAAAAGCATATCATTGATGTAGTGCAAACGGTACATCCAATGAATCAAAAGCAAAGACATTGATGTAGTGCAAACGGTACATCCAATGTATCAAAAGCATATCATTGATGTGGTGCAAACGGTACATCCAATGAATCAAAAGTAAAGACATCGCACAGGCTAGTCTAAAACATAAAATGATCGTCATGATCAAAGATAAGTGTCGATTATAGTGAGCTAGTAAATATATAAGCTTAGCTTCATGTCCCATAACCACTAGCTTAACTTAAATATTTACGAACAAATTGTAGATCTCCACTAGAAAATTGTCACAAGAGATTCAATCGAACAAGTCCAAGAATTAACTGACGAAGTAAACGCAAGCGTTTCATACCACTCGTTTTACTAAGTCGTTTAATTAGATTTCTCATACGAGTGAGGTAAAGGCTTGTATATACTAATAGATTGGAAAACGGTTTAAGAAAACGAGCTTTGTAATAAAATAGTGTTGAAATCATTTGAAGAAAGAGTTTTGATATTTACTACTAGTATAGAAAACCTTTATATTTTTTAAAGTGACAAATCACAAAGAAGATTGTAGGAACGATCAATCACTAAGATTCACATTCGAAAACGTGAATAAAATCCAAAGAAATCGATACCGAATCCATCGAAATGGATAATCCAAGAATTCCTGAAGAAAATAAGTCATCAAAGTCAATAACAAATGATAACAACAGATAGGGAAATAACACAAATCGATTAAAGTTGGAATTTCAGACAACTAGGCAAAATAGGCATAGTTGGCAAATAGCAGCAGGTCGGTCGACCGGACTCCCTGAGTCGGTTGACCGAACCAGAGGTTGGAAGTGCCCGGGGCACCAGGTCGGTCGACCGGCCCAGGGGCTCGGTCGGCCGAGGCCTGTAATCGGCACTTCCAAACAGAGGAAGGAAGTGCCTGGGTAGCAGGTAGGTCGACCGGCCCAGGGGCTCGGTCGGCCGAACCTGTTGCCAGCACTCCCCTGCCCTATTTCAAAGGAGGTGCAAACTCGATCAAATTGCATTCGCTCGAGCAACGGCGCTAAGGGTTTATGCCTATCGACTACCCGGCCCTATAAGCTCTTCGATGCACAATCAAAAACACATTCAAACATCGAAGTTAGGATTTTTAAAGATTTGAACCCAAAACACTAAAAATAGGAATATTCACCAAATCAATCCAAACCAAAAGCAATTGCACACGAATAAGTGTTAGGAATTCATACCTAACAATCGAAGATGTGAGATAAAAATCTCACCTTTGAACCCAAAACAATGAATGAGAAGCTCGAAGACAAGGGAAGATCAACCACACTTCAATCTCAACCCTTGAAGCTTGAATCTAAGCTTAAAAGAAGAACATTCCCTAAGTTAGGTTTAGGAAATTTCTGAAATCAAAGAGAGAATGAGTTGGAGAAGATGAAGAGAAAGCTTACCAATGGGTTCTCTTGAGTTTGGAGCAAGAAGATGGATTTGCTAATGGAAACTAGGGCTTAGGATTTCCTAATTCTTTTTCTCTTCCCCCATTTTTGATGAAGCTTGAATGTATTAGGAAATTATGAAGTAATGAAGAGGAGAGGGGTTTTTGGGACTGAGTTAGTAAGTGGCTAATGGGTTCAGCCCAAACCAAAGCCCTAAGTGAAAAAGTGGAAAAAATCAACTATCTCCAAACATATCGAAGTTTATACTCAAAAAGGTCGCAAACGTCATTTTGAACTCAATGGGGGTGGTCTCGAGTCCCAATTCGACTGTTTGCAAAAAGTAGCTTTTCGGACCAAAATCCGACGATCGATAAAATATTTAAATGAAATATTTAAATATAAAATCGATAAATATGCGGGTTGTTACAGACTCCCCTCCTTAAAGAAATTGCGTCCTCGCAATACTTAAGAAGAAAATAAGAAGTAACAACCATAGAAGCATATCAACACAAAAGAAAATTTGAAATAGGAAGTTCACCATAAGGAGCATGAAAGAGTAAGCCTGAACGGGATCGCTCGATGAATTCTCTGGATTCCCAAGAGAAATCCTTAGGATTTGAGAACCACTGAACTAACACAAGAAGAACATCTTTATTCCGAAGGCGCTCAACCTCCGAAGTAATGATGCGAATGGAATGTTGCTCATAAATCAAATCTGGTGAAACTTCAATTTCCACAATATCACCGGGCACAAGAATAAAACCGGAAACATAAAAGCATTTCCGTAGATAAAAGACGTGGAGAACATCAGGAATAGCAGAAAATTGAGCTGGTGCAACGACGTAGTATAATAACAGTACGCCCGAGAAACTAGAAACTCAAATAATTTGGAACATCAGCGTAGTACAAAAACGGTACGCCCAATGAACCAAAGCCCGAATAATTTCAGAACACCGACGTAGTACAAAAACGGTACGTCCAATGAACCGATAAACCGGAACAATGATGTAGTGCAAACGGTACATCCAATGAATCAAAAGCAAAGACATTGATGTAGTGCAAACGGTACATCCAATGTATCAAAAGCATATCATTGATGTAGTGCAAACGGTACATCCAATGAATCAAAAGGAAAGACATTGATGTAGTGCAAACGGTACATCCAATGTATCAAAAGCAAATCATTGATGTAGTGCGAACGGTACACACAATGTATCAAAAGTATATCATTGATGTAGTGCAAACGGTACATCCAATGAATCACAAGAAAAGATATTGATGTAGTGCAAATGGTACATCCAATGTATCAAAAGCAAATCATTGATGTAGTGCAAACGGTACATCGAATGAATCAAAAGCATATCATTGATGTAGTGCAAAGGGTACATACAATGAATCAAAAGGAAAGACATTGATGTAGTGCAAACGGTACATCCAATGTATCAAAAGCAAAGACATTGATGTAGTGCAAACGGTACATCCAATGTATCAAAAGTATATCATTGATGTAGTGCAAACGGTACATCCAATGAATCAAAAGCAAAGACATTGATGTAGTGCAAATGGTACATCCAATGTATCAAAAGCAAATCATTGATGTAGTGCAAACGGTACATCCAATGATCCAAACCAATACGACCAGTATCGGTACAAATAGCAAAGTCTTGGTTCCCTTCGGAAAACACAAGAATAAGAGTATCGGAAACGAATTCTTTCAAATAATCTTCTTTCCCAAAAACTAAAACTTTCAAAATTATAATTAACTTATGTAATCATCTTTTTAGAAAATTTTACTTATTTGAAGTGAATTTTACTGTGTTTGATTGTCTCATCAAAGCGTTTAGGAGATTCCTATCGATAACGTTGATCAAGCGCATCGACCAGAATTCTTAAAACACTCAACGGGAAATACAATCACAAAATCATCTTCTATATGATAAACAAGTTTCTAAAAACTTTTAAGAATATTCTTTGTTCATTTTAAGAACAAAAATCAAATTGTACTTATAAATAAATCTTATGAAAAAGATTTTCAAAATTTTAAATTACTATTTTCATCCAAAATCAATATATACAAGAATGGTCTCATCGAAATATTCATAGAATATTCGATTTATAAAATGGATGAAATAAACTGGACAAACTGAATGACAAAATAAGTCATTCATAAGAATCGTAACGAGTGCGGAATGCGGTAAATGGAATGCGAACTCCCGCAACTCGTAGCCAAATGAAAATCGGTGGCAAGGTCGAACTAGAAAGACCTTAACACCACACAAAAGATTTCTTAGGTGATAATCCTAAGACAAACTCAAAAATAACGTAAAAGTTTCACAAATTATTTAGATAAGAGAAATAACACTTTTCTCATCTTGAGGGCTTAAAGAATAAAATGATGCCTTCAAAAATTTGAAATCGGAATCACAAGAAAAAATAGAAATCTACTTAACAGATAGAAAATGTCGGAGATGAATAGTCCATACGGAAAAATAGGATATGGGCCTCACAACGATTAAGACAATCCTTACAAAAATCAATCCCGAAGCTTAAGTAAAAAAATATCGGCTCGGAAAGAAAAATCACATAAAATAATTTCGACATCAATAGAAAGCAAATGGAGTGTTGCAGATCCACTAATCCGGATTCACAATCCTCAAAGAAGTCGACAAGTCCAAAATATTTTCAAAGAAAAAGAATCAACAAGTTCTTTCGATATAAAATAGTGAGATGGAACCCATATCAAAAAGAACTCGAATAAGAAGATCACGAAATAAAACAATGCCATCAAGGGTTGAGTGAAAAATACCTTGACCAAGAGAAGAGTTGCTAGGAGCTTGCAGCTTTCCTTCTCTCTTGTTTGGAAGCTTAGGACACGAAGATAAAAGATGGCCCGAACCTTTGCAATACCGACAAAAGAGGGGTTTCGGACACTCCCTTGCATAATGGTCTGTGGAACCACAATTGTAGCATTGACCACGACTAGAAGTAGGAGTCTTTGCTACCGGAATTTGTTGCTTCCCTTTCTTATTAGAATTGGGGCCTTTGAATTTGATAGGCCTCTTCAAGTTATTGTCGAAGTTCTGTTGGGCATACACAACTTCAACATCACCTTCATTATCGGCCTCTTCAAGACGAAGAGCGATATCAATAAGCTGATCAAATGAAACCTCAAGTTTCAGAAGTAATGGCTTCTTAAGATTCTTATTCAAGCCATAGACGAATCTCTGATTTTTCTTCATAGGGGTGTTAATGTATTCAACCCCGTATTTGGAAAGAGATTCGAAAGATGCGACATAGTCTATCACAGAAGATTCACCTCGAACAAGGTCAATAAAACGCCAGGCCAAAGTTAGTTTTTCGGCCTCCGGCACAAATTTCAATTCGAACCTTTCCCGTAATTGCTCCCAAGTGAGATCCGCTTCAATGATTTTAGAAATTAAAAGCTCATACCAATCTAATGCTCTTTCTTGGAGCATTCTAGAAGCCACTTGGACTCGATGTAGATCAATAAGGTTCATGCGAGAAAAGATACGATCGCATGATTTGAGCCAAGCTTGAATTTCAATAACACTCTCGGACCCCTTGAATAGCCCTCCACCCAAATCGGTATAGTCTCTGCACAAGCGTGCAAAACCGGATCTTGGATGAGTAGCCTCTGAATTGGAACCGGCAGCTTGAGCATTCTTTACTAGATCAAGAAGCTGTTGGGAAGACATAAAAACCCCATCCTGGGGAGTAGCACTAGATTGACCGGCACTGGGATGGCCTGGTCTAACCATTTCTCTTCCTTAAGAAAGAAAGAAGGAAGAAGAAGAAGGTTATTCACAAATGAATATCAAGCAATCTTGATAGATAAAATAAGGAATCATAAAGAAAATAGGATGAATCGGTACAAAGACTCGAATTAAATCCTAAAGCACGACTCCTAAGAAAGACTTAGGACGATGATCCTTGTTATAATATTCCATATTGTTCCGAAGTTTGGCTCTGATACCAAGCTGTGACGCCCCACCTCAATACCCACGCTAGCCAAGAACACTACGGAGTAATGCTGTCGACTAGCACGGAGAATAAGGCTATTGAGGAGCGACCATCTGTATAATTGCTTTGTGCGAGTACCGATATGCCGGATAAAAATATAACTTTTCATCTCGAGAGGAAATCTGACATACCGACACAAACTCAAAGCTACTACACAGTGGCTATAAAGGTCTTCGAAAACAAATATAGAAATAAACATAACACAAATCAGTCACAGATAATTCATATCACAAAGGCGGAAATAGATATGAATATAACACATGAAAGTGTACATCAGAGTAGTGGTCAAACAAGGTCCACAATATCAAAAAGAATAGATACAAGTGCTAGACAAAAGAATAAGTATACATTATAGAGTCTGTATCTCAAATGTATACAACAAAAACTACTAATCTAAGTAGTTAACCAAAAGTCAGAGGATGGTCCGATAAGGAGTCAAGCAGAAGCACCTGTAACATCTCAGTCTGACCCGAGTATTATTTATACGAAGAAAATAATAAACGGATCGGTCTAGCTATAAATATCAGAAGAAATGATATAGAATAAGAGATATGACTAAACGTATAATAATCACAATGCCAAGCTGTGATAAAGAAGTAATTGAAAAATCAACAAGAGATTAATCAATATCGCAAAGATCTTCTCAAAGATAAAAAGGATGTCATACTCCTAATTTCATTCACCAAGCCACAATAAATGACATATATATCAATTCCAATCGTAAAAGTTGGTGAAACATAAATTCCAGAATTCAACACACGAAATCCAGAAATCACAAGAAAAGGATGGCCAAGACATTGATGTAGTGCAAACGGTACATCCAATGAATCACAAAGCAAAGACATTGATGTAGTGCAAACGGTACATCCAATGTATCAAAAGCATATCATTGAGGTAGTGCAAACGGTACATCCAATGAATCAAAAGCATAGACATTGACGTAGTGCAAACGGTACATCCAATGTATCAAAAGCATATCATTGATGTAGTGCAAACGGTACATCCAATGAATCAAAAGCAAAGACATTGATGTAGTGCAAACGGTACATCCAATGTATCAAAAGCATATCATTGATGTATTGCAAACGGTACATCCAATGAATCAAAAGCAAAGACATCGCACAGGCTAGTCTAAAACATAAAATGATCGTCATGATCAAAGAGAAGTGTCGATTACAGTGAGCTAGTAAATATATAAGCTTAGCTTCATGTCCCATAACCACTAGCTTAACTTAAATATTTACGAACAAATTGTAGATCTCCACTAGAAAATTGTCACAAGAGATTCAATCGAACAAGTCCAAGAATTAACCGACGACGTAAACGCAAGCATTTCATACCACTCGTTTTACTAAGTCGTTTAATTAGATTTCTCATACGAGTGAGGTAAAGGCTTGTATATACTAATAGATTGGGAAACGGTTTAAGAAAACGAGCTTTGTAATAAAATAGTGTTGAAATCATTTGAAGAAAGAGTTTTGATATTTACTACTAGTATATAAAACCTTTATATTTTTTAAAGTGACAAATCACAAAGAAGATTGTAGGAACAATCAATCACTAAGATTCACATTCGAAAACGTGAATAAAATCCAAAGAAATCGATACCGAATCCATCGAAATGGATATTCCAAGAATTCCCGAAGAAAATAAGTCATCAAAGTCAATAACAAATGATAACAACAGATAGGGAAATAACACAAATCGATTAAAGTTGGAATTTCAGACAACTAGGCAAAATAGGCATAGTTGGCAAATAGCAGTAGGTCGGTCGACCGGACTCCCTGCGTCGGTTGACCGAACCAGGGGTTGGAAGTGCCCGGGACACCAGGTCGGTCGACCGGCCCAGGGGCTCGGTCGGCCGAGGCCTGTAATCGTCACTTCCAAACAGAGGCAGGAAGTTCCTTGGTAGCAGGTCGGTCGACCGGCCCAGGGGCTCGGTCAGCCGAACCTGTTGCCAGCACTCCCCTGCCCTATTTCAAAGGAGGTGCAAACTCGATCAAATTGCATTCGCTCGAGCAACGGCGCTAAGGGTTTATGCCTATCGACTACCCGGCCCTATAAGCTCTTCGATGCACAATCAAAAATACATTCAAACATCAAAGTTAGGATTTTTAAAGATTTGAAACCAAAACACTAAAAATTGGAATATTCACCAAATCAATCCAAACCAAAAGCAGTTGCACACGAATAAGTGTTAGGAATTCATACCTAACAATCGAAGATGTGAGATAAAAATCTCACCTTTGAACCCAAAACAATGAATGAGAAGCTCGAAGACAGGGGAAGATCAACCACACTTCAATCTCAACACTTGAAGCTTGAATCTATGCTTAAAAGAAGAACATTCCCTAAGTTAGGTTTAGGAAATTTCTGAAATCAAAGAGAGAATGAGTTAGAGAAGATGAAGAGAAAGCTTACCAATGGGTTCTCTTGAGTTTGGAGCAAGAAGATGGATTTGCTAATGGAAACTAGGGCTTAGGATTTCCTAATTCTTTTTCTCTTCCCCCATTTTTGATGAAGCTTGAATGTATTAGGAAATTATGAAGTAATGAAGAGGAGAGGGGTTGTTGGGACTGAGTTAGTAAGTGGTAATGGGTTCAGCCCAAACCAAAGCCCTAAGTGAAAAAGTGGCAAAAATCAACTATCTCCAAACATATCGAAGTTTATACTCAAAAAGGTCGCAAACGTCATTTTGAACTCAATGGGGTTGGTCTCGAGTCCCAATTCGACTGTTTGCAAAAAGTAGCTTTTCGGACCAAAATCCAACGATCGATAAAATATTTAAATGAAATATTTAAATATAAAATCGATAAATATGCGGGTTGTTACACATGGTGTTGGCGATGGCGCATGAAATGGTGGTCCCTGATCGAAGCAGAAATCGTCGTAGTGGCCGCGACATTCAATGTTTGGGCGGCAAGGATGGGTTAGTTCACGTTCACTGACCTGGGAATTGAGCGCGCATGGGAAGGAAAGGGAGTGCGGCCCTGATCTGTTGAGTTGAAATACAACGGCCTAGAATTGTTTTAGGTTAAAAAAAATAAAAAAAATTGTAAAATTATTATATTAAAATTTGTATAATGTTTAAAATGCGATATCTTGTTCATACGAGGTTGGAATTGCGCGAAAAAAGTTGCGTTGGCTTCGTTTTGTCGAGCACCACGCAATGGAGCTGGTTTGGAGTCATTTGGAGCTAGTGATAATTTCGGGTAAAATTAAACGTACGTTTAATTTTATTCGAAATAAAACGCTACAACTGTTATCGGAAACTCAAAGTGAGAGCTTCTCACTCAATCGAATTGTTTCGTTTTAAATTTTAAATAGTTAAATTAAAATTGCTCGATTGTGTGATTGGATGATAATTATTATCTGTTGTACTGAAATAGACCCTATACGCCGTATATTAAGCGGATGTTATTTATTAAAAACATATACCGCGATAATTCCAACTTGTGTAGAATTGGTATTATATATGTACTTGGAGTTGATTTTCCCGCATTATATAGCGGATGAGACCTTATTGCGCCGCATAATAGCGGATAGTATTTTATAAATCCTATATACTGCGATATTCTGTCTCGAAGCGGAACTGGCATTGTGCTAATATCTTTGGATGCAGGGAAACAGGTTGGAGGGATCCAACTGGATTCCGTAAACATTTGAATTTGTTTCAATGTTGTGTGTTGATCTATTTATTGATCTATTTATATTCTGCGTGATTATCTTTGTGATTGAAATCGTTAAAGGCTAAATTTTAGCCGAATATATTTTGGTATCGTTAGATGCCAAAAATAAATAAAATTGATTTTTGAAAAATTAAGTTAAGAATTCATAATAAAAATTAATTTTGGAATTGATTCATTTTAAATAAATAAATGTTGAAATTTTTATGTTATAAAAATTATGATTTTTGTGATATAATTGAAATGTAATTTTTGAAATAAGTAGTTGATTAATTTATAAAATGATTTAGATTGGGATTTTTGAATTATTATAAATGATTTATATAAAAGATTTATAAAATTGATATTTATAAAATTGATATTTATAAATTAAAAATATTGGAATTATAAAACGAGTTTTATAAGTGTTAAAATGAAGTATAAATAGATTTCATAAGTGGATGAAATCTATAGATTTATAAATTGTGAAGTTATAAAATGAATAGATTTTTGTAAAATAAAAGATTTATAAGTAATTAACTTATAAATTGGGTTTTGGCGTGTAAATGGGAAATGGATAGAAATTTGTTAATAAAGTGATTTCATAAGTTGAAATTGTTATAAAATATAAATGGAATTTATAAACGTTGTTTTATAAATCCGAAATCGACTTATTTTAATAAGTTTAATTATTATAGCTTATTAAAGGAGATATATCCACGATTTTGGGACAGTGGATAATCCTTTAAATAAAATATGTAGAAATTGAATTTGGTTAACGAAGTATATTCAGGATTTTGGACGGTGAAAATTATATTAAAGAAATATTTTGGAAAAGTGATATTTTAAATAGAATTAAAGCAATTCAAAGATGTTTAAAAATGTATTAAGTGTCGAAACCATAGATTTCAACATTCATTGTTGAAATATACGTTTTCGAGAAATAGAATAAAATGGTGGACTATAACACTGTTGTTATAGTAAATGATTTCCGAAAGGAAATGTTTTATATAGTATTGGGATTTATATATCAATCTTAATTTGGAATCCCTATACTAGTGATTTTGGGTTGTCGTAACGATGTTTTATGCAACATTCGTTTTGAACCAAATAAATGTGTTTAAGAGAAGTTTTCCTTAAAGACTAAAATATATACTTAATTTGGATTTAAGTATAATGAATATTTTCCAAATGTTGAAAATAAATGGATTTTTGAATTACTTATTATTGAATAAGAAAGGGAAATGTTTTTCCAATATGAAGTGAATGTTTTGAGATTTTATCTTTTAAAGATAAATTGAAAATGAATATTAGAAATCGATTTAAAAATCGTATATTCATAGATATTTTGGAAATGTAAATTCACTATGGAATTTATAAAGGAAAGGGAAATTTGTTTAAAAATAAACATTGATTTATTTTGAAGTGTGGAAATAAATTTACGGATTTGGAACGTAAGTTTAAAATAAATCGATAAGGATTTATTTGATTGATTTAAATGAACCATTTTAAATTAAAAATGGATAAATATTTGAAAGTGTTTCCATTTAAGGAAATTGATTTGAAATTTGTTTTCAAAGATTGAAAGGTGGAAAATAATTCGGAATTTGTTTTCAAATGGTTGAAGTGTAGAATATATATCTTATAAAGATATTTGTGGAAAATAAATAATTTGGGAAACTATTTGGAATATGATGATGTTGTGAATATTGATTGATAGTTAAATAACTGAGTATCAATATTGACCCTTAAGTGGCTATTTGTTGTGAATTGGTTGAAAATTGAATGCTACACTTATTTTTAAATTATTGCGCTCGTTATTCGGATTACCCATTCTGAACAGTGATACGATGTAATGGATAGCATTGAAGACCGGTGGTGAAGACCGGGTATTTGTGAAAACGATAGGATGACCTATCGATTGTCTCTGCACCGTTTGCTACGGTATGGAGATTTTCTTTGTGATGGGAAATTCGATCGAGATTGTGAATACCCGGATTGCAAGGGCTTCTTTTGAAGTGCCTTCGGTTCTGTTCGAGCCCGGAACAGACTTGTATAGTTACGTGTCTGACATTACATTTTGAGATATAAAGCAAATTTCTTTCAAATACATCTCTATTGGTGGCGGAGAATTTATTCTCTTAGCTCAACACCCTTCTCTGAGACGTACGAGCTCAGAGGTTTTGTACTTGAAGGTTATCAGCGATATATTCCCAATTTGGTAATGTGGCATGCTGAGCATTGCTGTGTGATGATTATTTAATGATCATTTGTTGATCAAAGCGTGGCTTTATGGACGAGACTTCGTCAGACCTCGCACCCCAGAAATGGTCGAAACAGGAATATGCGGCAAGGTTATGAGGGTCGCGCCCTTTAGTGTATGTCATTTCCTTCCGGAAAAGGGTGGTGTCAGGTATGGAGTCCTGATGCTTAACCTATGTGGTTGCTCCAATCTCATTTTTCTGTGTGGTTGTTACTTGGTGATAGAGGGCCCTCGGATAAAGGTCCCAAAGGACCAGGGAGTGGTATACTTGAGAAGTAGTTACCTAGTTACAAAGGTAACCCGACCTTGTGTTGGCAGAGATCCGGTTAGGTTCTCAGGACGTCCTGCCAAAGGCGATTCCATGTGGCAGTAGGAAGTTCCTTAGCCTGACCATTTGTTGGAAAATCAAAAGAAACAATACGAGCCTTGTACAGTTTTAGTTGTAGAACTTGCCATTTAATATGGTAGCTATAGCAGGCATAATATAATGGTACCTATGCTGGCTAAGATTTATATTATACTTTCGAAATGTTTTCATCACTATGCACTAATAATAATATCAAAAATGATTTGTTTTGCGTAGTAAGCATCTTTGACTATCATAAGGATAAATCTCCTCCAATTCTGCGTTTGCATTATGTGTGTGCGGGGAGGCCTTATGCTAGTTTCATTTTCCAAAAGCATTGCGGATATTTTTCCACTTCCGTTGTTGTTGTTGTTTTAAAAGATAAATAACTATTTTGAGTTCTCACACCAGTCCCATGACTGACCTGGAGTTTATTATTCTCTTCCTAAACTCTGAGTGCCCAAAATTTTTCACATGGGCAGTCTAGAGTCAGGTTATAAGGTCATTATGGATTCAGAAATGCTTTGGAGCTCAAGTGGTGTGCTGGATGGCGAGATGTATTACCTGTATATGATATTATCTTTCCGCTGTAAATTCACTTGTAAGGACATGTTGTATAACTGTCCATTGTCCAGTTGTGTTGTATATTATTGTTGTACACTCTAATGATGATAATGTAATGTAATAACTGAGATAGTTCTTTTTGATTTAAAGATTATTCATTTATCTATTATATGTTGTTCCGCTGCGCTATGTGAGATTCTGATATTGTTTCTGTTCTGTTTTCTTACTTCTTCTATCTTTTTCTTCTACCTCTTCTTTTTAACCCTCATGGTTCGGTTTTCCGGCATATGATTGCTCGGCAGTTGATACAGTGGACATATTGATGTCGAATTTTCAAGCGTCGAAAATCGGGTCTTGACACTACTAACATTTATAACTTTTTCCTACGAGCTCGGATTCACATGTGATTTTCACCATTAGGATCGTGTCAGAATTACGGACATTTTGACGCTAGTATGGACGAATTCTGAAACTGTTCAAATTTGGGCCCTAATTTGGATTTCAAAACGATTTGAAATCAAAAGTGAGTGTTTTAACACAACTTCTAAATTATCTTATGTTTGTTAAATTTAATCTACTATGTGATTAAAAATTTATTGATTGCTGTTTGGCATGTTAAATTGTCATTCTGGTTAAATTTGACTTTTATTGCAATAAATCATCGTTTAATTTAATATTGAATTTTTAATTTGTCAATTTAATACCTATATTGATTATGAATTATCGATTGATGTTTATTGATTGATTTGGATGATGATTGTGGTATATGTTTGATTGTTGATATTGGATGATCGGATGTTGTATTTTATATTGTTATAATATTGTAAGTTCCCTATGGGTTCAAATGATACATACCTGAACGATCTATAGATTAGGGAAAAATCATTATGGGTTGAAATGATAGACTCGAACGATTTTATGGACTTTTATTTAATTGGGATTACGGTTTGAAATGATATATAACCGTAAAATTGTAAATTGAGGATTGAAATGATAAATATCCGTGTCACTTGACCATAGGTTAGAAAATTATATACGGACACCAGATTGTTTAGATTAAATGATTTTAAATCTTTAAATTTTGAATCCAGTTAATTGATATTTTGAAATAGAATTTTATTTATAAAGTGAACTGTTTTAAATGAATTTCTCGAAGGATTTAAATTGTAATTCTAAAGTGATTTTTGAAGTATAAATCAAATTTTCAAAATTGATTATTAAACATTGAAATTTTGTAACTTTGAAATCTATTAGAATTGGAATAGCTAAAATTGATATTTCAAGACGTAAAATTAGGTTTTGATTGAAATAAAAAGTGATTGAAATTTGGATATGGTCTAGATTGGTTGAAATGGAATAAATGTTTAAATTTGATGTTAAATTACAAATTTATTTTCTTAATATAAACTATAAAATGTTCTTTAAAAATTTAAATTATTAAGATTTTCAACCTTTAAACTAAATTTATCTATTCTAATTATTTTAAACCATTCTATATCTATGTAAAGAATTTTATTTATTTTAAACCTATTTTAAATCCATTTAAAGTATTTTAATCTATTCTAATCTTTTTTAAATCTATTTAAAGTATTTTAACCTATTTTAATCTATTTAGTCTATTTTAAACTATTTAATTTATTTTAAGTCTATTTAAATATATTTCAATCTTTTTGAACAATATTAATCCATTTTAACCTATTTTTAAACTATATTAATCTGTTTTAATCTATTTAAAAGCTATCTTAAACTATTTCTATTTTAAAACCATCTAAACTATTTCCAAATTTCAGACGTGTAAAGTTGAAGTATTTATATTCAAATCCTTGATTTAAAGCGAGTAGGGTTAAATGATGTAATAACCTAAGTTGGAGTTTGTAATTTGTACCTTTTGTGAAATGACATATTTGAGTGAATAAGATTGATTTTGAAATAAAGAATTAATTAACATAACTGATCAATAATTTCAAAGTTAATATGATTATGAAAGTGAATATGGTTTGAAAGTAAATATGATTTTGAAAGAGATATGATTTGAAATTGAATATGATATTTTGATATAAATAGTGAATTGACTTTTGAAATGTAAAAGAACCATCCAGTGTGAAATGAGCGTTTGGTTGTTAAAGAGATTGAGATCGGATATTGTCATACTCTCTACCAATACCGAAACCCACTTTATCAACTGTGTACGTGGTGGAGATTCCAGTAATGAAGTAGGATAGTTTGTCGAACGATTCTGTATGAGGTATTTACGTGACCCTAACCCCCATGAGTTAGTTTGATGTGGCTAAAACAGGAGCTATACCGGGCAAAGTGAGGTCATTCCTCCGATCAGGCACATTTCTTCGGTACTATATTCTGACTTTGTGATTGATTTGGTGGCCACCCTTGATTTTGATTTGGGAGTGTGTTCCGAGGTAGGCGGTAGTAGCTGCTATGCATTACCACCAGTCCAGGAGCGCAATTGGTATATCTACCTTGACATTGCCTTGAGTGCCGTGTTACATGCCCTGTCGCGCCTTCTACAAGTTTGCTTTGTGTCGTACCTATAGAGTGCTCCCTGGTAGCGCACCTACGAGTGGAGTATACAATATCTATATAGACAATGGCATTATATAAAATGTGTTAAGAGGGATATGGGTAATGCCTTAACGCTATTTTAATACTTTACTTTACTGTAGACATATTATAATAGCGTATTGTACTATATGGTAGATAGTTTAACGGATCCTTAGGAGATGTAAATCTCGAACATCTCTTAAGTTATTGCACTCACATTAGACACTAGATAGGGGATGTCAAACCCCGTAAACATCTCTGACGCCGTCGCACTAATATTTACCACTGATTTAACTTACATAAGATTTTTAGTTCTGAGCCGAGTATTTTGTCTTTTCAATTCGCTCGGGTTAGCCTGAGCCTTTTAGGGTTGAGGATCTTATTTCTGGAGGACGAAGACGAAGATTTGTACTATTACTAGTTATTATAGTTATTCCACTGCATCATGTTGTTCCGCTACATTTATTTATTTATTTATTTATTCTGGTTGTCTGTAATCTCTGATTCTGTATTGTATAACTATAATAAAATGTTATTTGTAAAATAGCTTCATGAACTGTTTATTTAATTATTATATTTAATCATTCCGCTGTAAGATTCTGTATTTATTTTTTTCTCTGTTTTTTCTTATTTACCCCATAACAATCTACCCTTTTGAGTGGTTTGAGTCTAACGTGTATGGTGTATTGTCGATTTAAACCGCTAAAAGGGTAGGTCGTTATAGATGGTATCAGAGCTTTGGTTTAGTGATAATCTTAGCTTTGTGGGGTCTGGCTCATATAAATTAGGGTAATAATACCCTACAGCGAGTCGCTGAGTTTATATATGAGAGAGCGTATGTGTAAGTGTTATAAAAGGTTTTTGTATTATGTTAATTTGTTCCATTTTGTATTCATAAATTCTGGTCGGTGCATAGGACGCTATGCCATCTATAGGGATTTCTAAGCACTTAATAGGATAGACCGACACAATATTGTTTTGAAATACAGGTAAATGAAATAATTTTGTCTATTATATATTTTTTTACATAAAATAATAAATTTTATAAATGATATAGTTGGATGTAAAATGTTTGTGGTTGAGTAGTGAAATTTTATAAATATTGATTGGAAACAGGATTTACATATAAAGTAAATATGAATTGGAAAATTTTAGAACTTAAGTTTCGAGATTTTGAAATTTCTTTCAAAAGTTTTTGGAATATAATATTAGTAGTATTTAGAAGTATTTTTTGATATGAATATTTCAAGATGATTTGAAAGAAAGTCTAAAAAAGGAATATTTAAAGGAAAACTGTTGTATTCCCCTCTCTATCATTGGAAAATAATTTCGGTGATGGGTGCACGCATCGTTGACATTCATCTTCGAATTTCAAAGTGGGTAGACAGTTGTGGTGGTTTTACTACACCTTGTTTTGATAAACGAATTTTAATTTCTAATTTCTAAATACGATTTGATCTATAAAGGATATATGTATACATACATACATACATACATACATATATATATATATATATATATATATATATATATTATTTTCTAAGTGACTAAAATGAGCCCGGAGTTTAGTTCATAGATTTTTTCTGATAATTAGTAGTTTCAATTATTATAATGAATGGATTCTTGACTATATCAATAATTGGAAACTTCTAAAATGAAAATAAGAAATTTGATGTTAAAATGATTAATGAAATAGATAAGAAACTGAAAATTTGAAAACTATAAATAAAAAGGAAATGAAAATAAGAAATGGTAACTATTGAACTTTTTGTTAACTAAATAAATAAGAGAAACTTGGGTAATATTCAGTTGCATTATTTAGACGTATATATTACTTACCAAAATGTTAAAAGTTGTAATGTTGATAGGAATATGTAATAGAATATTGTACAGGTAAAACTTTAGTAAATGAAAGTGTTCAATGGAATTACTTCTATAAATAAGAATTCTAATATTATAAATTGTTAAAAACTGAAGTTAATAGTTTTAAATGCTACTAACTAAATGTAATAAAAGTGAATAATGTAAGAAAAATTAATATAAGTTTAAGTTAATATTTTAAGTTATTTATAATCAGATTGAATAATAAAAGGCGAATACTATATGTAAATAATTATAAACTTAAATTAATATTAAAGCCATTTATAATTAAAGTGAGTACTATATTAATTGAATGAATATAACTTCAGAAAACATTGGAAATGATTTAGAAATGGAGTTAATATTCAACAATACTAAATATGGAAGAATGAATATGAAAAAGAAATAAACTATAAACGGTGAATTAAATTTTAAAGAAACTTACCTAATAATATACAATCCAATAATTGAAAAAAATAAGTTATTTAAGAAATGAATGTAAAGTAACAAAATGAAGGAAAATGGCACTGTATGAATAAAGGAGAAATGAACTTTTGTTAGTAATAGTGAATGTAAATTAATGAAAATAAACGTTATATGAATGAGAAAATAAAAGTAAATGATGAAATAGAAAAAAAAGGGAAAATCAAACTAAATAGTAATGTGAAGAAACTGAAATAAAATGTATACTATATTTCAATAATGAATTCATTTGTGAACAAATAATTGAAG
Organism: Allium cepa; assembly: GCA_030765085.1. Lineage (NCBI taxonomy): Eukaryota > Viridiplantae > Streptophyta > Magnoliopsida > Asparagales > Amaryllidaceae > Allium > Allium cepa. The sequence goes on from CM060946.1 coordinate 181,509,669, forward strand.
TGGATATAACTTGTGTATGTAAAGAATGTAAATTAAAGAAATAATCCTTACATGAATGAATGAAAGTTAAAATTTTGTAAATAATGAAGGAGAATTAAAGAAAAATCATTGTATGAGAAAAAATGAAAAATAAGAAATTTTGAACAATAAATGATGTGAAAAGATAAATAGAGTAAACTTAAAAATGTGTTAAATTATTGTTTGCTTGACTTATGGTTTGGCTGGGAAATGATATTTCTATTTTGTATAAAGATGTATAAATAATCTATAAAGTTTTATCTACGACCTTTGAGTGTATGGTTTACTTCATGGTGTATTCTGATCCCAAACAAACCATTGTTTGGTTGCAATGGATGTATGTTTGATTTCTTTGATTGCATGTGATGATATGATAGTTGTATTATTTGTTTGTAAGTGACTATGGTATGTTGTGTTGTTTTGTTGTTATTAGTTGAAACAACTTAAATATTTCTCTTTTATATAATTATTAACTCTTTAGGATTTTATAAGCGAAATACAGGCTATGGAAGCAATTGCTACTGCTTTTGGTTTCATAAAATAAGCGTTATTTGCCCGATAAATAGGCACGTTCTCGGATTACGGTTTTCTAGAGATATTATATTTTTTCCCCATGGTTTGGGATATATTATTTTAAAAATATGATATATATTGTTATTATTGTTATTATTGTTTTTCCCGGACCTCTCCATACAAAGGAGACTCTTGCGAAATTTTCCATGAATTTTGGACTTAGAAAATTTTTGTGTAATGTTTTTTAAACTTGTATTAACTTAAAAGTATAATGGATTTAATTGTTATAAATTGATATATTTTATTCAAAATTATTTATTATGTAAATTAATTGTTTATAAATTTAATATTTCGAATAAGATAGATTGACTTCTTTATCCTTTCCGAGGATGAAAAGTTTTGAGTAGGAGAGAGTGTAACGATTCGTAATTTTCGATAATTAATTTTTTTTAATTTAACAGAGTTTTTTGATTTGATGTTGGGAGAGATAAAATTTGTGATTTAATAATAAGAATATAACTTGAATGAATTGAAATTGTATTAATTTAAGGTAATTGATAATGGCTTTGAATGTAATTCCAATTAATTAAAATGATTAAAAAGTTATAATTGGTTATAGATTGTAAATTAATTGTAATAATGTGTGTGTTAATTGATAATTTGATTAAAAGAGTGGTTGATAAATTAAAGGTTGTATTAATTAATGAAATAATGTGTAATAAAAGGAAACTGGATATATGTAAGTTGTTATAACATTTGTTTGTACATAATAAATGTACAAATGTGGTTAAATGTTGAAAAGGTGACAATTGTTATTTGTTACCAATTAAATTAATTAATTACAAATAAATGTTACATTAATGTGAGTTAATACAATAACTGCGGATTGAAAATGTAATAAAATGTACAGAAATGTCTGTTACACTCATAAGGCGATAAATTGATTTAATAATAAAAATGAAACCAAGAAAATGAAGTTGTGGGATTTTAATTTTTTATTAATGTCAAAGTTAACAAAGGTTCAATATTATTGAAATATTGCAAATAATAAAGTAAAAGATGATAATTGTAGAATATTTGTGTAGTAAGATGTAAACAAATGTTAACTATGTCTATATAGTGATAATCGAGTGAATAAAAAGATTGAAACCAAATTAGATCGATTTATTGGTATTAAATAATAATTAATTGGATTTAGTTATAGTTGAAATTGAACACTGTAATTTGTATAATAACCAACACTGAAATTTTATGTAAACTTGTTTAAATTATTGTAAATGTCTAAGTAATCAAAAAAGATGAAAATTGGTTAGTTTATAAATATTGAATTAAAAAGTAATTAATTAATTTAATATTAATTTATTTAATTAACGTGAAAATAGCCATTTTGGCCACTAACTCAGATTTTTATAAAACCAATTTCATTGGATCCATAGCGGTGAATTATTTTAGAGTTTTAAGTTTCGTAGCGATCAGACTTGCCATTTGATCGTGCGGGCTCGAAACGCGTACAGATCAATTTAATTGAATTCAATTGAAATAAGCCGATTTTAAAAGCTAACTTCTTCATATGACAGAATTAGGACTTGAAACCTGTTCCATTGAGTTTAAAAATATTTAAACATCCATTTTGATATATAGGATGACCTATTTTCGTTTCGGGGTCAGAACTGGCTTTTTGGGTCGCGTAGTCGTTTCGATCCAACCCACCCTTTATTTAGGTGGTTATAAACCCTTGTTGTTTCTCATATTATTATTTTTGTACGTACATCTTCTTCCTCCTTCTCAAACCTAATTCCCAAATTCCAAAACCTAATTTAAAAAAAAACAGGAAATTATTGTCAAGGAAAATTTTCTCTGCATTTTAGCCTCAAGGACAGACCTTCAGTATTTTAGCCTAAAGGGCAACTTTTTTTAGGTATCAGTTTTTAGTTATTGATAGCAGTTTAGATATCAGTTTGTAGTTATTAGTACCGGTTTTAGGTATTAGTTTTTAGTTTGGTAGCAGTTTCGAAGAATGTTTGTCCTTATGAATAATTTTGGAAGAATGTTTGTCCTTATGAATAATTTTGGAAGAATGTTTGTCCTTGTGGTTAAAATATTGAGGTCGTTCCATGAGAAATGCGGATTACGGATCTTAAGGCTAGAATTAACACTGGAGGGGGGGTGAATAGTGTTCTAGGGAATTACTAAATCTTTTTGAGTTTATGTTAATTTGAACACAAATGTATGCAATATTCAGACACAGATATGATCACAGAATCAAACAAAAATCCAAAATAAAGTAAAAGCAATAAAGGAAAGAACACACCGGATTTTATACTAGTTCGGAGTTACCCTACATCCAATCCCGCACACAAGTACAGATTTCCTTTCAAAAGCAATTGTACAATTACACCCTCGATTTCAAGGCCATGAGGTACACCACTCCAGATTCACAATCCTCTGGGTAGAGATACTTGATTTCACGGGCTGCAAGTTCACCCAATTGATTTCCAAGGATACAATCACATCTTTTCCCACTTGATTTATTTCATAGGCTACAATCACACCTTTGCTCACTCAATTTATTACAAAGAAGCCTATAACTCTGAATATCACTGAGATCTTGTTGAGATAGTGATAGAGAATCAAACCAGAGATGATCTAGTTAGATTCAATGTTGATTTTGGTAGACTAATGGTAAAATTATATATAAAGAAATGTGGAAGAAGAAGACGAGTGAAATCAAGGAAAATACGAATGAAAATTCGTTTAAAATTGTCCATATTTATAGTAGAACAACAGCCATGTCCATTCGTGAAAGGATATGACGGATAGACACTTCCTTTAAAATTCAAAATTTTGAAATAAACTGCTACCATGTCGACATAGGGTACTTGAGGATGTTGACATGCCTAAGGTATTTTTGGTAGTTTGCTTTTCTTTGAAAATAACTTCTATCTTATATTAAAACTATTTTAAACTTTATAAATGTACTTAATTATAATTAAAATACATAAGTAAATATAGAGAATAATATTTTGACACACACACACACACATATATATATAATTTTACTATAATTTTATATATAAGTATAAATATTAAAAGTTAAAGATAGTTTAAAACTAAGGATAATTGGATTTTGAAAATAAAGATTATTTGAGGCTAAAAATATTTAAAACCAGGATAGATGTTTTTGATTCTTTTAAAAGGAAGGTTTTGAAATCATTTTGAAAAAAAGAAATAATTTTGTAAAACAATTTGAATAAAAGTTTATCGGATACAAAGTTAACAAAGGTTCAAAGTTAAATTAATTTTTTTATTAATGTCAAAGTTAACAAAGGTTCAATATTATTGAAATACTGCAACTAATAAGGTAAAAGATGATAATTGTAGAATATTTGTGTAATAAGATGTAAACAATTGTTAACTATGTCTATAGGGTGATAATTGATTGAATAAAAAGATCAAAACCAAATTAGATCAATTTATTGGAATTAAATAATAATTAATTGGATTTTGTTACAGTTGAAATTGAACATTATAATTAGTGTAATAACCAACACAGAAATTTTATGTAAACTTGGTTAAATTATTGTAAATGTCTAAGTAATCAAAAAGGATGAAAATTGGTTAGTTTATAAATATTGAATTAAAAAGTGATTAATTAATTTAATATTAATTTATTTAATTAACATAAAAATAGCCATTATGTTCACTGACTCGGATTTGACAAAACTAGTTTCATCGGATCCATAATGGTGAATTACTGTAGGGTTTCAAGTTTCATAGTGATCGGACTTTGCCATTTGATCGTGCGAGCTCGAAATGCGTGGAGATCAATTTAATTGAATTCAATTGAATAAGTTGATTTTAAAAGCTAACTTCTTCATACGATGGAATTAGTACTTAAAACCTGTTCCATTGAGTTTAGAAATATAGAGAACATCCATTTCGATATATGGGATGACCTATTTTCGTTTCGAGGTCCGAACGGGCTTTTTGGGTCACGTATTCGTTTCGATCCAACCCTGTCTATATATAGGCGGTTAAAAACCCTAGTTGTTTCTCATATTATTATTTCTATACGTACATCTTCTTCCTCCTTCTCAAACCTAATTTCCAAATTCCAAAACCTAATTTCAAAAAAAAAAAATTGCTCCAAGTTTACTTCGAGTCTGGAAGAGGTTTACTTCGAGTTTCAGAGGAGAAAACCCTGCAGCGACTTGGGGTCATAGAGAGATCAAGGCCAAAAAGACGGATCCGGGCGCGCTTCGAGTTCCAGAGATGAAAACTATGGAGCGACATTGGGTCAGGAGCCAAATGACTCGGGTCTCGGGTCATTTTGGCAAAACTCATAGCAAGCACCCGGTAATTGAGGAGGCGACTTGAAGTAAGACCCAAAGTCGAAATTTTCCAATCTTCTAACGTTAATAACTTTTGCATACCAGCTCGGATTCACGCGCGATTTTCTCCTTTGGGATCGTATTGGAGTTCCAGACATTTTGACGCTAGTTTGGACGAATTCTGAAACTGTTCAAATTTGGACCCTAATTTGGATTTCAAATCGATTTGAAATCAAAGGTGAGTGTTTTAACCCACTCATAACTTCTAAATTATCTTATGTTTGTTAAATTTAATCTACTATGTGATTAAAAATTTATTGATTGCTGTTTGGTATGTTAAATGTCATTCTGGTTAAATTTGACTTTTATTGCAATATATCATCGTTTAGTTTAATATTGAAATTTTAGTTTGTCAATTTAATACCTGTATTGATTATCAGTTATCCATTAATGTTTATTGATTTGGATGATGATTGTGGTATATGTTTGATTGTTGATATTGGATGACTGGACGTTGTATTTTATGTTGTTATAATATTGCAAGTTCCCTATGGGTTCAAATGATACACACCCTAACGATCTATAGATTAGGGAAAAACGTTATGGGTTGAAATGATAGACTAAAGTGATTTTATGGATTTTTATTTAACTCGGGATTGCGGTTTGAAATGATATATAATCTAAAATTGTAAATTGCGGATTGAATTGATAAATATCTGTATCACTTGAGCATAGGTTAAAAAATTATATACTGACACCAGATTGGTTAAATTAAATGATTTTAAATCTTTAAATTTTGAATCCAGTTAAACGATATTTTGAAATAGAATTTTATTTATAAAGTGAATTGTTTTAAATGAATTTCTTGAAGGATTTAAATTGAAATTCTAAAGTGATGTATGAAGTATAGATGAAATTGGAAATTGATTATTAAACATTGAAATTTTGTAACTTTGAAATCTATTGGAATTGGAATAGCTAAAATTGATATTTCAAGACGTAAAATTGGGTTTTAATTGAAATAAAAAGTGATTGAAATTTGAATATGATCCAGATTGGTTGAAATGGAATAAATGGTTATATATGATGTTAAATTTCAAATTTATTTTCTTAATATAAACTGTAAAATGTTCTTTAAAAATTTGAATTATTAAGATTTTCAACCTTTAAACTAAATTTATTATTCTAATTACTTTAAACCATTTTATATCTATCTAAAGCATTTTATTTATTTTAAACCTATTTTAAATCCATTTAATGTATTTTAATCTGTTTTAAATCTATTTATAGTATTTTAACTTATTTTATTATATTTAATCTATTTTAAACTATCTAATCCTTTTTAAGTCTATTTAAATCTATTTTAATCTATTTGAACAATATTAATCCATTTTAACCTATTTTTAAACTATATTAATCTGTTTTAATCCATTTAAAAGCTATCTTAAACTATTTCTATTTTAAAACCATCTAAACTATTTCCAAATTTCAAACGTGTAAAGTTGAAGTATTTATATTCAAATCCTTGATTTAAAGTGAATATGGTTAAATGATGTAATAACCTAAGTTGGAGTTTGGAATTTATACCTTTTGTGAAATGACATATTTGAGTGAATAAGATTGATTTTGAAATGAAGAACTAATTGACATAACTTATCAATAATTTCAAAGTGAATATGTTTTGAAAGTGAATATGTTTTGAAAGTGAATATGATTTTGAAAGAGATATGATTTGAAATTGAATATGATATTTTGATATAAATAGTGAATTGACTTTTGAATTGTAAAACAATCATCCGGTGTGAAATAAGCGTTTAGTTGTTAAAGAGACCGAGATCGAATATTGTCATACTCTCTGCCAATATCGAAAACCACTTTAACAAAAGTGTATGTGGTGGAGGTTCAAGAAATGAAGTAGGATGGTTTGGCGAACGAATCTGTATGAGGTATTTACATGACCCTAACTCCCGTGAGTCGGCTTGATTTGGCTAAAACAGGAGCTATACCAGGCCAAGTGAGGTCATTTCCGATCGGGCACATTTCTTCGATACTATATTCTGACTTTGTGATTGATTTGGTGATCACCCTTGATTTTGATTTGTGAGTGTGTTTCGAGGTGGGCGGTAGTTGCTGTTATGCGTTACCACCAGTGTGGGAGTGCAATTGGTATATCTACCCTAGCATGGCCTCGAGTGCCGTATCACATGACCTATCGCGCCTTCTACAGTTTGTTTTTAGTCGTACCTATGGAGTGCTCCCTAATAGCCCACATGTGGGTGGAGTTTAGAGTATCTGTATAGACTACGACATTATATAAAATCTGTTAATGGGGATATGGGTAACGCCTTATGTAGCAACCCGTTGTTCTATAACCTTAGAGTTGATAACAATTCTTCCTCGTTCAACCCAAAGTGTACGAAAGAGCGAATAACTAGGGTAAAGAGGAAGAAAGAGATAAAAGAAGAAGATAAAAACAACATCAGAGTCTCACAATCGCTGCAGAACAAAATATAACATATATTAATAGCTTTAAATATAAAGAAATCTGTATTGTCGTATATTCATACCATTACCAGAGTACAACAATCATTCCTAACTTTGGACAGCTTATTATCTTTCCTTACACATCAAAAATAATTTTTCGAGTACGGAGATACGTCTTTGTCATCCAGCTCATCTCTTAGGCTCCATAGCATATTATCCTAGATTTGTTCAACGCGGTTTGACCTGAACATCATAATAAAACAACACCCAAGTCAGTCTGGAAAACCAGCGTGAGAAAACCACACTCAATTGGGTTATTATATTTTCGAAAATCCTTCAAAAAAGTATCTCGTAAGACCACACCACAAATAAATATGCCTGGTTTTCACCTTACGATAACCAAAACATTTTTATCAAATCCGTCTTATATTATAATAGTGTCTATAAAAAGTTAAATAGAATCTAGCTGAAATGCTTGCATCTCATATTCTAGCAATAGTTGGGCACAATCAAAACCGTACGGGCGCTTATTGGAGATTGGATTTCGTACAATGGCAGGGCTACTGGGGTACCGTCCGTCATAGTACCTGGCCTAGATCAGAGCGCCAAGGACCACTCCTGGTCCCCTGCAACACAAGACTGAAGGTACCCCTTACTGGATAGTCCGAATAAGATCACCCCGCAGTTGGGATCAACAACCGGCCACAAAGCTGAGATCAAAAAGGGACTCTAGCCAGGGATGACCTTACCCTAATTTGGTGCTACCCACTTAGCCTTGCTGCACCACCCTTGTTTTAGCCATTCTCGGTTAATGAGGCTTGAGGCTATGCATTACCTTTTTAGAACACATTTCACTTAGAATGCTCAATGTCCTCCCAACGGTGGTCTGATACCATTCGTCCATATGAGTTGCCTTCGGTCTGGACAAACCAAATCACCGACATCATCATCTTCATGGTCTTCATTCGCTAACGTTCAAACCGGATCGAAGAGGTTTTCGGATAATTAAACCCGATCCCGGTCTCTTCAAAACGATTATCGCATTGGCCAATATTTATAGTCGGTTATTTAACTATCCAATTAACAATCATTCGACCCATTATTTTATTTCCATTGAAAAGCAGCAAGTCTTATTAAATTTAGATTTCAAATAAATTAAATCACTTTATCCAAAAATATACACTTAAAGCATTTAAAATAAAACTACTTAAATCACTTTATTCAAATAATAGTGATGAAATTATAACAATATCTCAAGTAAAACTTTAGCTAAAGACTACTTTTAAAATAAAACTGTTATACAAGGTATAAATATTTAATAGTTATCCTTTACATCAAAATACTAATTTAACCTTTAAAAATAACTAACTACTAAAATTTACTTATATTTACTGTAAGACTTTTAAAACAATTTAAATAATAAATTTCTCTAAAAATATTCCTTTAAAATATCTTTAAAACTTCTAATTTTTCTTAGAAATCTTTCTTTGAAAACATACTTAGCTTTTCTGAAAAATACACTTTCCACTCCAATATATCCCATCTAATCATTTATAAATCCTTCTCGATTTATTTCCAGTTTAATTTACGTCCCTATCCCGTAAATTCCCTTTCCCACATTTTTGAAAATAAAATTACTATTTATTTTTATTTTTTTAAAATGAATTACCCTTTCCTTATAAATTCCCACCGTGAATTTATAAATCCAAATTATCCACTGATAAATAATCACTTTATTTATAAACCCAGTTTATAAATCTCATAGTCTCATTCCCCTTTTTAATCACTATTCTCAAAACACTTAATCAATTTCCAAACTGGTTTCCTTGAATTAAATTCCATCTTAAAGTTTATTTCTTGATTTACTCAAGTTTATTCCAAAATCCATAAATCCTATATTCGCTCTTTTATTACGACTTAACACCTTATTTAAATATGAAACATTAATTTCATAACTTATATTTCTCCCAAATTCCCTCTTTATTTTCCTCAAATCTGTTTTAAACTTCAAATTTTAAAAATAAATACTTTTATACTTAACCAAATCGCTTAAGTCCCATTATTAAATCTTTTTATTCAATTATTTCAAAATCTCTACCTTTCCATATTTAGAAATTATCAAGTATAAAATTTAAAATCACACTATTAATTTTTTTCCAAATTCATTACTTTTAAATTTATCCATCTTTACTATAAATTTCTTACTTTAAATTTCCCCTTTTATTTCCCTTTGAAAATTCAACATTTATATTTTTAAAATGCCACAATATATCCAGCAATGTATTAACATCAAATAAATTAATTTTTCCAGCACAATATGTCACAGATTATTCAACATTTCATATATCACTGAAAAGAAAATAAACTCAATATTTTTGAGGAACCCAGTTGGATCCTTCCAACCTGTTTCCCTGTATCCATAGATGTTAGCACAATATAAAAATACGAATCCCAGTTCGGGAGGGATATTGAGGTATATATCATTCGCTATTATGCGGGGCGCATAGGGTCTCATCCGCTATATAATACAGGAATATCAATCACTCCAATACTAATATATATACTACTACATATACACACACCCTCATCCAACAGCTAACTAAATTTTCAATCAATCGTGCATCCAATGATTTAAATTTAAACATTAAATTTTTTAAATTGGTTATCCGATTGAGTGTGAGATTCTCACCTTTTGCTTTTTATTTTGCAACCCGATCCAACTTGACTTGTCTTCACGCTTTTAGGATCACATAGGAAGATACAGTCAATTAACATTTGAGATAAACGAATAATTAATTACCATTTACCAATTTTTTAATTACTATTTTTAAACAGAAACTAGACTGACCTAAGTTACACATTTTTTATAATTATTCTCTGTTTATAATTAATTAAAATAACAAGATATACCTACTTTCACTCGCTCCCGGCAAGCAAAACACATCCTCCTTCTTATCCACTGTCCACGCCCGAGCTTTATTTTCTGACACACCACCACGCTCCACGACTTCGATGCTGCCATCAATGAAATCCCCCCTCTTCGCTCCCGTATCTCAAAACGCGTCACCATCGAATGACCTACGCCATAAAATGGATCGCGACTTCATCGTCTGCTGCCGTTGACTTGGCGAGATCGTGACCTTCATGCAGAGCCTTAAGTGATTTTAGGATAATTAATTTGAGTAATTAATTAAGGATAAAGGTTATTAATGCGAATGGGTGAAGGTTAATTAATTGGTGCTATTAATTAAAGGCTAATTACTTAATGTAATTAAAGAGGATAATTAAGGGATGATTAATTAATGGTTTGTAATTAACTTGTTAAGTAAGCAGGATTAAAAGTAATTAAAGAAATTAATTTAATTTATTTAAACTAATTGGAATGGTGTGACTAATTAATCTTGCTTATGAATGATTGAATGATATTGAATGCCTTGGATTATTTGATATTTCTGATATGAAATGTTTTGTGATATGATTGGGTTGAATAGTGATAATGTGGTTATCTATCGAGATGAATTGCTGTGTAAAGCGACGCCCTGTATTTAAAGTTTGAATTATATTTCACTTGAATAACTTGGGTTAAGATGACATGGGATTCGAAGAGACCGGGGCCGGGTATCAGTAGATACTTGAAACCACTTCGATTAGTAATCTACAATAGTTCTTTTTAGATTTGATATGTGAAATTAATAGACTGGAATGGAATAATTTAAGCAACTGGACCATTGAAAACTAAGTATGGGTACTTAGGGATTGATTTGTGAAATAAGTGTTGAGCATAACAAGTAATGAACTCGTAGTGAAGTACGAGTTACCCTAGGTTTTTCTTTTATGGTTTGTACTAGTATTTCAAATTATATGGGTTTACTCACGCTTGTTTCCAGCCTGACCCGGGTGTTACTTTGATGTAATGCTTCGGTTAGACCGAGTATTACAGATTTTCAAGAAAAGATGTTTTGAAGCTCAGGAGGTGAGATGGGTGGCATGAACGTATGGAGTTTTCCGCTGTGTATATGAGACTTTGTAGTCTGTATGGATTGTAGTCTGGAACAAGTTGTATAACTGTCCAGTTTATGTATAAGTGTTTGTATTCTGATGCATTGTATGTAAAGTAATAATTACATATTTTCTTTATAAAAATGCTATTATTTGTTAATATATTTTATCCGATGTGAATGTGAGATGTTGTTGTTTTCTGTTTTCCTTCTTTCTTCTTTCTTCTTTCTTCTTCTTTAACAATCTGGGATTTTCATAGTCGAAAATTTCGGGTCATTACATTTTGGTATCAGGGCTGAAGGTTAAGCGAGAACTTTGACTCTGGTGGGTTTACTCATTAAGGATAGGGTCGGTGGTACCCTAGAATGAGTTGAGAGTGTGTGTGTCTATATATGTGTGTGTGTGTGTGAGCGTACTTGTTATTTTCTTATATAAAGGTTTAAAAATGGTTTTAAAAATAAATGACTTTAATATAATTTTATATTTTGATATATAAAGCAACATTTCTTTCTAATTATTATAAATACTAGGAAAATTGGTTGTTGATCATTGGAACTAAATAAAAATAATGAGAATTAAGTGGTAATAGTAATACAACCAAATTGTAATTAAATGAAGATAAGTTTGAAATAGATCCAAACTGGAACTAAATCCAGAATTTGTAGATGTAAGAATAAGATAAAAATGAATTGGTATCCAGATATGATAATCTTGGGTATTATCATAAATGGTTATTGTGTTTAATAATGATATATTTGTTAATGAGTAAACTTTTAGATGAGTATAACTTATAAATTGAAGTGCGTTTTAAATTGTGAAATTTTGAATCCTAAGTCTAGAATCATCTAAAATTGTTTTCAAAATGTTAAAAGAAATGATATTATTCAGACTATTTTGAATGTGATCTTATTTTAAAATTAGAGATGTTTGAAAATTTTAAAGAAAATTTGTTTTGAAATAAAACCAAAGGTGGTTTAAATTTTAAGAAATAACTTGGTGTGCAAAGGAAATAACTTTGTATATATAAGGGATATACACGATATCAAAGATGATTTGATAATAAACTCTAAGTGTTGAGTTTTAAATTTTTCCTTGGAATGTGATATGGAAACCCAAAGTGATAAGCCTTTGAACTTCTAAGTAAGAAAGAATATTGATAGAAATTTAAAATTTGAAATGGAGGATTCAAATTTGAGTAAGGTTAATGGGATTAAATTGAATTTAACTTAGAGGAAGTTAAATAAGTTTGAATGAACAACCTGATTTGAAAATTTCAAGATGAAATTGAGATTTAACTTAGGGAAGTTAAATGAGTTGATTTAGAAGGGAGATATGTATGACCTCAAACGGTTTTGAGTTCTGGGAATAGGTAATAGATGTTATTGGTGGATGTTTTAAATAAATTGGATGTTTATTTACTTTGACTTATCCTAATATCATCCTGCTGTTACCAATAATCTATGGAACCGTGAATTGGTTTGTATAAAATGAATAAAGAAGTGGATTGTGATATTTTATATCCATTGTAGAAATTAATTGGAAATAAAACTTTAATTTGAAATTATTTAAGTAATTTTGATTTTTGAAAATAAAATTTAACTTGTGGAAGTGAAATCACTTTGAACTTATGTTTGGAATGTTTAAGATAAAATTACAACTGAAATTGCTGAAAACTGGTTTCAAAATTGAATTTGGGTAATAATTTGGTTTTTGAAAGATTAAATTGTTTAAAAAGGATTTGAACTATGATTTGAACTTAGATTTAAGTTTATGAAGAAGTATAGGTAAATTTAAACGGAATTTTGAAATTTGGACAATTTAATTGTTTAAAAATTTTAATTGTTAAATTAAAGTAAAGATTAATTTGATTTAAAGGAATTAAATCATTAATTGAAAATTTAACTCGAATTTATATAATTCAAGATGATTTAAAAGTGGAGATTGGAATTGGGATTAATTCAAACTGGAATTGAAATGAATTGAAAATGGTTCAATTTGAAAATTTATTTGAATTAATTGAAATTGCAATTAAAGTTTAATAAGTAAATTCAAATGGAATTTGATTTGAATTTAGAAAAGAAATTAAGGTTAATTCAAATTGAATTGGGATTGGATCAATTTTAGTGGGATGGGAAATTGATTGGAAATGGAGATTGGGAAGTTATACAGTTTGGCTCTGGACTATTTCCAGAGTAAATTGTTTTAATGTAAACCTATTTTTTCCAAGTGATTTACTATATATAACCTTTCTTTTTTTAAGCCAAACTATTTTATACTTATTTTACAACTATTTTTGGAACTATTTAACTATTTTACAACTATTTTATAAACTAATTACAACTTTTCAATTACTTATAACTAATAACTATTTAAAAAACTATGTTGCAATTATCTAACTATTTTATAACCACTTAACTATTTTATAGCTATTTTACAAACTAATAATTATTTTTCAACTACTTATCTATTTTTTACTTTTTAAGTTATTTTCTAAATTTAAGCTGGTCAGAGTGCAAACTATTTATGATTAAATATCCATTTGAGATAAGAATAGAGGTGATAATCCAAATACGGATTGAAGCAATTGTAACTAAATGAATAAGAATCTAACGGAATATGAATAGAAAGGAGATATTGATTTAGCTAATAAACAATGAAGATAAATATGTAGGATGTACATATATTATTCTATTCGCATAGTTGTTTGATCCTGATTCAAGCATAGAATTTCGAGATAGTATGTCAATCCGAGTTGGGATTTTTCACTCAATTTTCGATGGCGAACCTAGATATATATTTCTGATTGGTTCTAGAAATTCTCTATCATAGTTAGGCTATGCAAGGAGAATGACGATTTTTGATCAAGAAACCATATCTGAGTCCGCACTAGGATGTCGGGTGGACAATACTAGTTCGGAAGTGAAATTGTGTGGTCGAGGGAGCGATCAAATTGATATAGCATACAGATGATATATGTACATCATACGGGTTTGAATAAAATTGATATTGAAAATTTGTGGATAAAAACTACAAAATGATTTTTGAAATGGAAAAGTATATTGTGAACAGTAAATGATGAAATAAAATGGAAATTGGATATTTCTATGATTAAAGGTTCACATTATAAAAAAGGTAATATGGTTAATAACTTTATAAAGAGTAATCAAATTTGAATATTTGATTTGGTACAAATAAGTTATATATATGTGTTATATTGATAAACTCCCCTTGTTGAATCTATTGCCAGAAGAAAAGGGATTTTGAAAGGTATTTGAAGTATAAAAAGGAAATTTATATAAGTACAAAGTGATCCAAAGATTTTCAAGATTTTATACATCTATATATATATATAAAGGATTTTATGAGAATGATTTTGGAAAAAGGTTTTGGAACCTATGGATTTTGGAAAGGCTTTTGATTTTTGGGGGAAAATCAATTTTGGAAATTTGAAAAGCCTAGTTTGAGAATTATCGATTTTGGAATAATCGATTTTGTGAAAAGGAGATTTATATGGGATTCATACTAGGTGTATGATTTTGAAAATACTATATGTATATAGTCTAAAGTGTTTTGAGAATGGCTTTGGGGAAAAAGGCGCTGCCTTAAAATGAACTTCTTAGGAGTAACATAGGTTGGTACTGCCTTGAGCCCCAAGGGGGAGGCTCTAAAGTGGATCCTGTGAGGAAGTCCAGACACACTGAAGTTCCTCAGGTGGGTAGTGAAAGTCGAGGGCGTTGGTGCCTACAGAGGCATTTGGGTTATGATGTGACAATATTGTAACTCGATGTCGCTGCGATCTACTGTGGACCATAGCGGAAATCGTGTGGAGGTGAGTGTCAATGGTCTACGTTTGATTTTGCCAGAAAGGCAACGTAACATCGGTAGACTGCGATCTATGGTCGAGTGTAGAAGTTTCATTTTATTTGGCAGCGAAATTCGAGAGCGCTGATGCCTATAGTTATATGGGTTTTTGCTGTGATAGCAACGTAACCCCAGATGTAGCTGCGATCTGTAGCAGGTTCCATGGTATAATCGAGGGGCGCGGAGTGCCTACAGTTATCTATAGATTTTGCCGGGATGGCAACGTAACCATTGGGTTAACTACGACCATGGAGGGGATGATTATTTCCAAATCATTCTCACCAAAGATGTTTCCTCTATTTTCAAAATGTTTTCTATATTATCAATAAAATTATTTTCCAAGTATTTTTACTGGGTGTTGAAAACGGGTCTACTAAGTACTTATAGATTTTCTGTCCTATGCCTGATCAACGTATGACCAAATTTCTGTAAGAACAAAGATGGACTTGTGGAAACATCGAGTTATAAAGAGTATTTTTATAAAGCTATTTTGGTGATATTATAGAGATTTTAAAATGTTTTAAAAATTCTTAAATAAAGGATTTATAGCTGAAATGGTCAAAGAGAAATATAAGCTGATAATAATCATTTTAATAAATTCTGGCTTCGTTCCTTTTCGAGGACGAAAAGATTCTAAGGGGGGAGGAATGTGATAACCCGGATTTTCGGGCATCAGATAATTGATAATTATATGATTTAACTAATGAAAATACTGATATATAGATTGAACAAATAAATGTGATAATCCCTTTATAAATTATTTAAAATTGGTAAAATTGTTGTTTCTAAACAATAATAATAATGTGTTGTTTTTATATATAAAAATGGATTTTAAATAGAATTATTATTTACAAATAGAATTTGTTTTTGTTTATATATATATGTGTGTCGCTTTTAAATTGGATTTTAAATTTAATTTGAATTTGGATTTAAATTTGAAATTTAAAAGATAATTATCTTAAGATATTTTGGATTTAAAAATATATGTATAAGATTTGTATATAATTTGTTTTATATTATTTTCTTTAAAGAGATTTTATTTATATAAATTAAGAAATATACTTATTAATTAGGAAATTTAATATAAAAGCTTTTAAATCATTTTAAAATTATTAAACATGCATTATTACAAGTGTTAGATTATTAATCTTCCTAATAACAAATGTACGGTGATAAACATTTGCAAATGACAAATGTTAAGAAATCTAACAAGTGTAACCATGTTATTTTATTTTTCTATTATTTTTAATAATCATAAAATTAAGTTTATAAATATATCGATATCTTCTCTTCTCCATTCTTTTTCTATCTTCATCTTTCAAAACAAAGAAAACAAAAATCTGTAAAATACAAACTAGTGAAAAAATTCAAAAACCTGAGCAGATCAAAACAAAAACAAATTCAAAGCAATTTAAAAACTGGAACAATCTTATTCCTGGAAGCAAATGCAAACATAATGGTTCAAACTCAAAACTGAAGTATCAAAGCAAGGAACTGAAAACAAACGACCTCTGTTCAAAATCTATAACCTGAAGCAAATCAAATTAAGCTAAAACAAAGATCATATCAGCATAAAACAAGTTCAAAGATCATATCCTTCAAATCCTGATCAGTTTAAATAAAATTCCATGCTTTCTCTGTTTTACATGTGCAGGTGAGTAGACTTATCATATTTTTAAGCCAAAAATCTTTAGTTGCTTGATGCATGCAATAGATCTGTGAAGTGATAATGGTTTGTATCGATATATCTTGCTTAAATATAGAGAAGTTTATATGTATATACTTATGCAAGCCTGTGAATGCCAATATACATATTCTCTTTTGTTTATACAGTCTCAAAAACAACTTTCTAAAATTCATATCTTCCCATGAAATAGATTTTGGGCCAAGATTGATAAACGAAAATGATTATCACAATGCATTATCAATTTTTAAAAATAGAATCACGAATTTAAGTTTAGCAATTATTTCAAATTTAGGAATTTACAGTAAAAATAATATATAAGTCAAAAATCAGTGATTACAATTTCATGTT
This sequence comes from Allium cepa, assembly GCA_030765085.1. Lineage (NCBI taxonomy): Eukaryota > Viridiplantae > Streptophyta > Magnoliopsida > Asparagales > Amaryllidaceae > Allium > Allium cepa. Next base: position 181,526,910 of record CM060946.1, read on the forward strand.
TGGATTTCATGAATGCATCCGTGATGGAAAATTATGAATTTTGATAGTTAATTCAAGATTTTTACGATTGTTTATGTTGAGATTTTCGAGGTTGATCAGATTCGACATTTTCGTCGATTGTCAACGAACAGCAACGAAATTTTCATCAGGATTTGGGTCTGGGGATGGCCGGAGAGACGTGGGTCGTGGGAAAATTGGTCTGGAATTTTTCTGATGGTCGGAGTTGCTGGGCTAAGGCGAATTAGGGTTCAATGGTCAGATGGGAACGGTGATGTTGTCGAGGCTTGTTCAACGTAGATGGTGGACCGGACTCGATCGCATGATAGGGAAAAATTTCGTCGAGTCGTGGCGCTGGGTTGGACGGAGTATGTCCCGATGGTCGGAGGTGATGGCCAGGGGGGTTTTCGATGAGATGGGTTCCATATTTTGGATCGTCGAGCTCGTTTTTGGTTTGGCTGTCGTTTTTGTTGTTCGGTGTGGTTGTACTGTTGGTTGAGGTCATCGTCGACTTGGAGGATGGTTGGTGAGTTGATCGAAGGGCTTGGGTACGGCGTGAACGTACACACGTGAACGTTGATGGCTGTGTTGATCTGGGCATAGGAGAAGAGGGCGTTTTCTTGGGTTAGTCTCGAGTTGGTTTGAGGATTTACTCGAGGAAGAAGGGTTCACGTGGAAGTTGGGTTGGCTCGAAGTTTTGTTCGGGGTATTGAAGCTAGAACTCAGGATTGTTTTTGGGTTAGTTTGTGGGTTTTTGTGTAACATGTTTTTCAATTTAAAATTAAATCCAAGTTTTTTAAAAAAAAGAAAAAAGAAAAATAAAAGGAAGGTAACGGTCTCGGGTAGGGGATCGTGTGTTATTCGGGTTTAACCCGAAGTAAAATTTTGTTTAGTTTTTAAGTTTAAATAAATAATGTTTTTAAATTTAAATGAATCTAGTTTTGAACCCTTTCTTAAAATTCATTCCTTTATATTATAAATGTCTTAAATAATTGTTTAAGGAAATTATATAATTTGTTTAACTTAAATTTGTTAAGTTAAATGCTTAAGTTATTTTAAACTTAAATTAATGATTTAATTAAGTAAGATAATTATTAAAGATAAATGTTTAAATATGATTTTGATAATTAAGAAATTTAATAAAGATAAATGGTTTATCTTAAGGTTAATTAAGACTTGGATGATTAAGGATAATTAAATTAATAAAGTAATTAAAGAGTAATTAATTAATTTAATTAATTAATGATTTTAAGGGTAGTTAATTAATTTAATTAATTATGAGTTAATTAATTAGAGATAAATTAATTCGTAATTGAGGATAAATTGATTAAGTTATTAGAGATTAATTACTTAAATGATAATTATTTAATGTAAGTAATTAAAGGATTAATCCGTTGAAGGTTAATTAATTTAATTAGCAATTTAAGGTTAAATTAATTAATGATCAAGGTTAATAAATTGAGGATAATTAACCAATGGGATAATTACTTGATAAAAGTAATTAAAGGTAAATTACTTAAGGAAAGTAATTAAGGATTAATTACTTAGTGTAATTAATTAAAGGATTGATTAACTAAGGAAGTTAATCAAGGGTTACTTAATAAATTAGTGTGATTAATTAAAGGATAATTAATCAATGTAAGTGATTATATGATAATTAATTTGAGTAATTAACTAAGGATAAAGGTAATTAATGTGAATGGGTGAAGGTTAATTAATTTGTGCTATTAATTAAAGGCTAATTACTTAATGTAATTAAAGAGAATAATTAAGGGATGATTAATTAATGGTTTGTAATTAATTAATGTTGAGTAAGCAGGATTAAAAGTAATTAAAGAAATTAATTTAATTTATTTAAACTAATTGTAATGGTGTGACTAATTAATCTTGCTTATGAATGATTGAATGATATTGAATGCCTTGGATTATTTGATATTTCAGATATGAAATGTTTTGTGATATGATTGGGTTCAATAGTGATAATGTGGTTATCTATCGAGATGAATTGCTATGTAAAGCGACACTCTGTATTTAAAGTTTGAATTGTATTTCACTTGAATAACTTGGGTTAAGATGACATGGGATTCGAAGATACCGGGGTCGGGTATCAGTAAATACCTGAAACCACTTCGATTAGTAATCTACAATAATTCTTTTTAGATTTGATATGTGAAATCAATAGCTGGAATGGAATAATTTAAGCAGCTGGACATTTGAAAACTAAGTATGGGTACTTAGGGATTGATTTGTGAAGTAAGTGTTGAGCATAACAAGTAATGAACTCGTAGTGAAGAACGAGTTACCCCGGGTTTTTCTTTTATGGTTTGCACTAGTATTTCAAATTATATGGGTTTACTCATGCTGGTTTCCATCCTGACCCGGGTGTTACTTTGATGTAATGCTCGTGTCAGACCGAGTATTACAGTTTTTCAGGTAAGGTGTAACATCCCGCCTTTTCGCACAATTTAAACCGACACACGTGCCAATTCAAACCATACGAAAGGGCGGATTGTTATGGGGTATATAAGAAAAACAGAGAAGGAATAAAAACAAAATTAAATCTCACAGCGGAAGGATAAAATATAATAATAAATATACAGTTCATAAATGGATTACAAAACACTGGATTCTTCTTTATACAATAAATATCAGAATTACACATACCAATACAATCAATGCAGCGGAAAATTAGAGTGTGGTGCAATACTATAAATAATATAATACAGATTCTTCGTCTTCGTCCTCCAAAGCTAAAATCTTCGATCCTGAAACGCTCGGACTGACCCGAGCGAATTTGAAAAGACAAAAACACTCGAGTCAGACTAAAAGATCTTATGTGAGTTAAATTAACAGAAATAAATATGAGTACAGTAACTCAAGAGATGTTCGGGATTTACATCTCCCAAGGATCCGTTAAACTATTTACTATGTAGTATATTGCGCTATTATAATAGTGTCTATTCATAAAATAAACTTACTTTTAAATAGCGTTAAGGCTTTACATTTTCCACCTTAACACGTAAAATGCCAATAGTCTATACAGTACCGTAATACCTCCTGATCGGGAGGCTACCAGAGGATACTCCATAGGTACGACACAAATAGAAACTCGTAGTAAAGGCTCGGTATGGTAGGTGACACGGCACAACTAGGCAATGCCAGGGTAGATATACCAATTGCTATCCAGGCTGGTGGAAACGTGTAGCCGCAGTTACCGCCCACCTCGGACTAACTCCCCAAAATCAAAGTAAAAGTGGCCACTGAATCAATTCAAAGTCAAAGTATAATATCGAAGAGGAGGGTCCGATCAGAGGAATGACCTCATTGGCCTGAGAATCGCTCCTGTTTTAGCCACCTTATGCCAACTCACGGGAGTCGGGTCCACGTACTTACCTTACAGGAAACGTCGCCACCACCTACTTCATTCTGAAATCTCCACCGCGTACACGGTTAGTCAAAGTGGTTTTCGGTATCGATAGAGAGTATGTCCATATCCGATCCCGGTCTCTTTGCCAACCCATCGTTATTATAACACCGCGGTCATTTAAAAATAGTTTATACTTTAAAACCAGAATATACATTTCCATTTTAAAATTATGAATACGATATCATTTTAAAACCAAAAACAACATGATATCATTTATCCCAATTATAAATCTTTTCCAAAATCATAATGCTTTAAAATTTATAACGTCTGAAAGCCAAATATCCTTTCAAAGCATAATATTTCGAAATTCATAATTTAAAACCATAACTTCTAAAACTTGAATGGTTTGGATATTCAACGGTATAAGAATTAAATGGTTTAACTTAAATGTTACTTTGTAAAGAAAATAGTTCTCATGGCTTTACAAATACATTTCTTTATTAAAGTCTAAACCAAAATTTATATTATCTCTCTCAAGTTCCAAAACCACTTCAATTTAATTATATATACGTATATCCATTTTGAGTATCAATATTTCAAACTAAAGTTGGATTTTATGCTTTCAACAAATCAATTGTTCTATTAATTAGTCTTGAATATTCATATAATATCCATAAATAATAAGACTTCAATTTCTAGTAATAATATATATATATATATTTTTCCCAATTCAAATTTTACTAGAATATTCATTTCAATTTATTTTGGGAAAAATCCAATTATAAATATCATATCTTAAAATTTCCAAACTAACATTTAAAAATATGATATAAATTATTAAACTCCATTTTCTTAATTTTCTTCCATTTTTAATAAAGATTTTTATACACCTTTTAATTTCAAAATTTTCAACTTCATATGTATATATATATGGAAGAAAAATATTTATACAATATAAAATTTAAGATTATTATAAACCGTATTCCATCCAAACCATAGAAATCACATTTAAATAGTTATATATATACCGCGATGCCTGTATATAATTTTCTATCCTATGGTCAAGTGATACGGATATTTATCATTTCAATCCACAATTTAAAAGATATAAAATTTTGCGGTTATATATCATTTCAAACCACAATCCCGAATGAAATGAAATATGCATGATAATTTGCAATTTAATGATATACAATAAACATCCATTCATCAACATCATCCATCATCCAAATCGCAGTCATCAATCAATATCAATCAATAGCAATATTATTTTTGGTACTACATAACAGGTAATACTGGCAATTTTATTCAAATTAAATTTAACAGCTATTAATCTATAGTCTATATTCAATAATAAATTATATAACTGTTAACTAGCAGTTCATATACAACAAATAAATTTCTAACTGTTAATTAATACGCAATAAATAAATTAAATTAACAGTTAAATTAAATAAATGCAATTTAACAGATATGATGAATTAAACATGCCAAATACTCATAAATAAATTTCTATTCATTTCTAAAATTAATTTGACAAACATAAAAGCTTTTAGTAGTAGTGAGTGGGTTAAAACATTCACCTTTTGAATTTAAATCGAAATTAAATTCAATTTAAACTCAAAAATTCGCCCGTCTCAGAATTCGTCCAAACCAGCGTCATCAAGTCCGGAATTTAATTACGATCCTAATAAAAGAAATTTCGTGTGAATCCGACTTTGTATGAGAAAGTTATGGCGAAAAATGGTGATTGAATTCAAAATTAAACATAAACAAAATGACACACATTTGAAAAGTAACTTGCCACGTCACTGCATTATCTTCCCCTTCACATTAACTCACGCATCTGACCAGAGGAGTAACGCACGCACCCAGCAACCCTTTGACCGCCTAAAGCTCATAACTCTGGCCACCAGAGAGCTCGCGACCACCACCATCGTGCTAGGCACCCCAGGCCGCGCCTCCCCCTGAAGCCGCGCGTCCCTAAACGCCACCGGCCGCCATCCATGCATAAACCCTAATCGAATTAATCTCCTAATCTAACCACTGATTCGATGCAAAAACCACATAGATGCACTGCCCTACGTTCCCTCGTCAAAACCCAGAAATCGTTTGACGATCCGATGAACTTTGTTACGGCGCTGATGAATGGCCACAAACTGTTTGAATTTATTCTGGTTGAACGATAACTCCAATTGAAAAATGAATTTCACCATGAGATTACGTGCATCGAGAACTATGATATATATTTTTTCGAGATTTTTAGGAGGACTTTAAAATTTCACTTTGTTTTTGAACTGACTGGATCTAGGGTTAGCCCCCATTGAAGAAGAAGAGAAGCTTGAAGAAGATGAACGTACAGCAAATAGACAATAGGATGGAGCTAGGGTTTATAACTTTATATTTATAGGTAGGGTTGGGTTAGAGTAGATAGGCTAGATAGATGAACGTACGGAACAAACTAAGGCCCAAAAAGCCCGCTATGCCTCCGGAACCGAATTTGTTAAATCTATATATCCAAATAGGTAATTTAAATTATTCTGAACGCGATGGAAAAAGTTTCACGTCCAAATTTGATCGTATGAAGAAGTTATGCTGAAAACAAAATATCCAAATTGATTTCAAATTGATTTTAATAAAATTGATTTCAAGGCGTTTCGCGCCCGTACGATCAAACGACAGGTCCGATCGATACGAAACTTAAAACCCTATAATAATTCACCGATACGGATCCGATGAAACTAGTTTCATCGAAATCCGAGTCCGTGGCCAAAATGGCTATTTTTAATATTCATTAAATAAATTAAATAAATTATAGAAATCCAATTCTATATGAACATTCTAAAATTGTCCCAATTCTATTGCTTATGTAAATAAAAATCAATTTAAATGATTTAACAAGTTTGGCTGTGAATTAGAGTTGACAAGTCTATCAAATTTCAGTATACATTCCTCCGCTTCCTTATATTAAGGAATTATAAATAAATTCCTCAAAACCTATTTATTACATTTTTAATCCTTGTATACTTATCTTTTATCCAAAATAGGGATGCCACATACTTTGGTTCATGATTCACATTATTATTCTTAAAGTCTTTTTAAATTTCAGTAACGTAATATTTAACGTTAAATTCCCTTTATTTATGCAATAAGCGCAATTATTGAATCTGATACTCAAATAAATTTATAGATTCTGCTTTCTAAAAATCTATATCAACAATTTGGTCCAATTATAAATAGAATAATTATTAACCTCATCTTATAGAATTAATTATTGCAATAAATCCAATTTACCATATCTTAAATCCAAATTAATAGATAAAGCTTGATTCCTTTATTAACTCCTTTGGTTTTCAATTAACCTTTTATGGTGAATATAAATTCCAATGTATAATTGAAACCTTATTTCCATTTGATTTCACTATTTCATTAAAAATCCTCATATTCCAGCTAAATTTCAACTAACGTATAAATTAGCTATTTCAATTTCATTTAATTGCGATTATCATACTATAGAAATTAAATTCCATTAAATAAATAAATAAATGTTGATTCCCATCTATTTACAACTTAGCTTTGTATAAATGTTTGAATGTGGAATCTTGTCTATTTCATGTATTAATTAAGCCTTAAAAATCAATTAATATTATATCCTTGGTCTAACCTCATTTTACCCATATTTATATTAATATATCCTTTGAATTAGGTAAATTACCCTTTGATTATCTACCTTAACTTATCAGACTCCACTAACGTAATGGTTAAATATTAATTCCACTTGTAAAAAAAACAATCCACAAGATTTGCATTTCACATTACAAATGAATTCATAAATCTTGCCTTTTTTTTTTCTTTGCTTCTTAAAGGCCAAATCAAACTACCCTATCATCACTAATTTATGGCAATTAATTGCAATTGATTCTCCATTAAACTACATAAGTTATCCAATTGAAACCTAAGTGAAACGTTTATTTATTTAAAAATCCTACTGTTTAAAAGAGTATATCATCTACGGTATAATTTACATTTGACTTGATTTCTCATATATTTCACACAACAGTGAATTCCAATTTCTACCAACATTATGTTTAATATAAATTGGAAATCCAAATCATTGGTATTTCACAACCTTATTGCGTACATTTACGTATAGTTACACTAAGTCCATACACTGATTCATGAATTCATTAATTAATACACAATTTGACTTTGTTTGCATAAATTACTGTATTCAATTGAATTGTAATATTGTTAACTTACACATAAATAAAACTTAACAACTAATAGAATAAATAACTTACAAAATTTGTTGTCATAAATATATTTTATAAGTCTACACTTAATTATTATCTTATAATACGTTTTTACGTTACTATAAAATTTATACACTAAATTACAACTACTATACCAAATTTCTACATTTATTCTCAATTAGATTAGAATTTATATTAATTCAATTCATTTAATATTATTAATTTGACGGGTCGTTACAATCTCCCCCACTCAAAACTTTTCGTCCCCGAAAAGGAAAAAGAAGGGAGAAGGAAGAATAAACAGTACATCTTATTTAAAATATTAACTTATAAACAATAATTTACTAAATTAATTTCCTTAAATGAGATATGCCCGTTTTATAGTCATTATAACCTTTTATACTTAAATTATTAAAGCTGGAAAACATTTTTAACAAAATTATAAGTCCAAAATTTACGGAAAATTTTGGCAGAGTCTCCTTTGTACGGAGAGACTCTGGAGAAAATATAATATCAAAATATAACAAATATATTACAAATATTATCCAAATATTACATCCCAACACGGGAAATTATATAAAATAGCGCTTCAAAACGAAATCCGAAAACGTACCTATTTGACGGGCAATACGCTTATTATTATGGAACCAGAGCAGTAGCAGTGGCTTCCATAGCCTGCATTTCACTTATAAAATCTAAAAGGGTTAAATATTTATATTAAGGTGAAATATTTAAGTGGATTAAATCATTAATCAACCAATCAATACAACAGTCATCAATTTTACAAACCGCATACATACACAAAACAAAGCAACCATTTAATCCATCAAACAAATAGTTGTTTAGGTTCAAAATTTGAAATTTGTATGAAATGAAACTAACTATCAAGTGCATCCCTTACTCAACAGTCTTAGATGGAACAAAGATAGATTATTTATTCATCCAACAACTTCAAAATTCCTTACCCAACAAATATAAATCAACAATAACAATTCAAACCAACAACCAAATTAGCTTATTATACATTTATTTCATGCTTCAGTGGTTTGATTTTCTTTCTTTCATTTATGGAGGGATTTCTTTATTTCTTAAAATTTTTCATTTTCCATTTATTACAAAATTCATTATATTTGTATTCCAATTTATAGACTAAAGTTTATATCATCTATTTATACTACTTACCCTTTCTTATATAGTAAAATTTCCAATTTAACTTAAGTCTACACAATTAATTCTCATTAATAATAGCAAATTAATAGAATACCTTTATTACCTTTCCCTTCACTAGTAAGATTTCCCCTTACATTTTCCTACTAACATTTGCAACTTTTTATTATATGGTAAGTTATGTATGTTTTAAGAATGTAAGTGAAAATTTACAAGTTTCTTCTCCATTCCTTTAATTAATATATATTTGTTTTATAACTTACAATTTCAACTTACCCTTAATTTCATTCATTTACTTAATGTTTACGTTCCTATTATATTTATTTACAATAACCCTCTAATTCCACTTAATTTATTAACCTTATAACCTGCATTCCTATAAGTGAAAGCTTTTACTCATTCATTAACTATGGATTGCAGTCATTTATATTTTTCCTACTTTCCATTATATTAGAATAGGGGGAATTAAAGCATACTTAAGTTAATAACCCTACAATCAAACTTTATAAATTAAGGAATTTCATTTTTACTTTCTCAAGGTTAAAATCACCTATTAATAATACAACCTTTAATTTTAGTAAAATTCCAATCATCACTTAAGTTAATACCATTAAATTCTTATTTATAACAGTAATTTATTGAATACTTCATTATTTCCAAAAATTCTACTTGCATAATATTCTATTCCACTCTTAATTTACATTTTAACTTTTTATACTTGGTAAGTTATTTATGTTAAAGAAAAAGCAAAAGAACTTATACAAGTTTAATCTCAACCCTTTTAATTCATTGATTACTTAACCTTTATTTCACTAACCTAATTTTTTTTTTTTACAACTAATTAATGGAAATTCAAGAATTAATACCGGGTCAAATTCCAAAATTACTTTAAAATAATAGATAATTAATTTCTTACAACTTTTATATCTCTAATTACCTTTAAACAATTAAAATTTTAAATAATTTCAAAACAAATCTGCAGTAGAGTTTACTACAGTGGCCTTTCCCTTCGAAACTCGAAAATAAAAGTCGATGATGCGGCTGTCATCACCGAAATTATTTTCCAGCGACAGAGGGGAAAGTACAAAATTTATTTTCTCCAAAATCCTCTTTTAAAACAATTCTTCCGAATTATACTAAATATTTATATAAGAAATTACCTATAAACCAAATCATTATATTTCACAAATCCTTTGAAAGAAGATTTTCAAAAATCCCGGACTTAAGTTCTAAAATCTCCAATTTGATTTATTATAATTTCAACTTAGCTTCAATTTATTACAAATATTTTTATATTACCTAACACCCAATCTATAGCAACCAGATATATATATATATATATATATATATATATATATATATCTTTATAAAAATATTTTTATATATAGAAAATATAATAGGCAAAATTATTTCATTCACCCATGTTAAAAACAAATATTATGTCGGTCTGTCCTATTAAGTGTTTAGAAATCCCTATTGATGTCATAGCGTCCCATGCATCAACCAGAATTTATAAATACAAAACGGAACAGATTAACACAATATCAAAATCTTTTTATAAAACTAACAAATACGCTCTCTCATATATATACTCTTAGCGACTCCCATAGGGTATTACTACCCTATTAACAAAGAGTCGAACCCCACAAAGCCAAAGTTTATCGCTAAACCAAAGCTCTGATACCAACTGTAACATCCCGCCTTTTCGCACAATTTAAACCGACACACGTGCCAATTCAAACCATACGGAAGGGCGGATTGTTATGGGGTATATAAGAAAAACAGAGAAGGAATAAAAACGAAATTAAATCTCACAGCGGAAGGATAAAATATAATAATAAATATACAGTTCATAAATGGATTACAAAACACTGGATTCTTCTTTATACAATAAATATCAGAGTTACACATACCAATACAATCAATGCAGCGGAAAATTAGAGTGTGGTGCAATACTATAAATAATATAATACAGATTCTTCGTCTTCGTCCTCCAAAGCTAAAATCTTCGATCCTGAAACGCTCGGACTGACCCAAGCGAATTTGAAAAGACAAAAACACTCGAGTCAGACTAAAAGATCTTATGTGAGTTAAATTAACAGAAATAAATATGAGTACAGTAACTCAAGAGATGTTCGGGATTTACATCTCCTAAGGATCCGTTAAACTATTTACTATGTAGTATATTGCGCTATTATAATAGTGTCTATTCATAAAATAAACTTACTTTTAAATAGCGTTAAGGCTTTACATTTTCCACCTTAACACGTAAAATGCCAATAGTCTATACAGTACCGTAATACCTCCTGATCGGGAGGCTACCAGAGGATACTCCATAGGTACGACACAAATAGAAACTCGTAGTAAAGGCTCGGTATGGTAGGTGACACGGCACAACTAGGCAATGCCATGGTAGATATACCAATTGTTATCCAGGCTGGTGGAAACGCGTAGCCGCAGTTACCGCCCACCTCGGACTAACTCCCCAAAATCAAAGTAAAAGTGGCCACTGAATCAATTCAAAGTCAAAGTATAATATCGAAGAGGAGGGTCCGATCAGAGGAATGACCTCATTGGCCTGAGAATCGCTCCTGTTTTAGCCACCTTATGCCAACTCACGGGAGTCGGGTCCACGTATTTACCTTACAGGAAACGTCGCCACCACCTACTTCATTCTGAAATCTCCACCGCGTACACGGTTAGTCAAAGTGGTTTTCGGTATCGATAGAGAGTATGTCCATATCCGATCCCGGTCTCTTTGCCAACCCATCGTTATTATAACACCGCGGTCATTTAAAAATAGTTTATACTTTAAAACCAGAATATACATTTCCATTTTAAAATTATGAATACGATATCATTTTAAAACCAAAAACAACATGATATCATTTATCCCAATTATAAATCTTTTCCAAAATCATAATGCTTTAAAATTTATAACGTCTGAAAGCCAAATATCCTTTCAAAGCATAATATTTCGAAATTCATAATTTAAAACCATAACTTCTAAAACTTGAATGGTTTGGATATTCAACGGTATAAGAATTAAATGGTTTAACTTAAATGTTACTTTGTAAAGAAAATAGTTCTCATGGCTTTACAAATACATTTCTTTATTAAAGTCTAAACCAAAATTTATATTATCTCTCTCAAGTTCCAAAACCACTTCAATTTATTTATATATACGTATATCCATTTTGAGTATCAATATTTCGAACTAAAGTTGGATTTTATGCTTTCAACAAATCAATTGTTCTATTAATTAGTCTTGAATATTCATATAATATCCATAAATAATAAGACTTCAATTTCTAGTAATAAAATATATATATTTTTCCCAATTCAAATTTTACTAGAATATTCATTTCAATTTATTTTGGGAAAAATCCAATTATAAATATCATATCTTAAAATTTCCAAACTAACATTTAAACATATGACATAAATTATTAAACTCCATTTTCTTAATTTTCTTCCATTTTTAATAAAGATTTTTATACACCTTTTAATTTCAAAATTTTCAACTTCATATGTAATATATATGGAAGAAAAATATTTATACAATATAAAATTTAAGATTATTATAAACCGTATTCCATCCAAACCATAGAAATCACATTTAAATAGTTATATATATACCGTGGTGCCTGTATATAATTTTCTATCCTATTGTCAAGTGATACGGATATTTATCATTTCAATCCGCAATTTAAAAGATATAAAATTTTGCGGTTATATATCATTTCAAACCACAATCCCGAATGAAATGAAATATGCATGATAATTTGCAATTTAATGATATACAATAAACATCCATTCATCAACATCATCCATCATCCAAATCGCAGTCATCAATCAATATCAATCAATAACAATATTATTTTTGGTACTACATAACAGGTAATACTGGCAATTTTATTCAAATTAAATTTAACAGCTATTAATCTACAGTCTATATTCAGTAATAAATTATATAACTGTTAACTGGCAGTTCATATACAACAAATAAATTTCTAACTGTTAATTAATACGCAATAAATAAATTAAATTAACAGTTAAATTAAATAAATGCAATTTAACAGATATGATGAATTAAACATGCCAAATACTCATAAATAAATTTCTAGTCATTTCTAAAATTAATTTAACAAACATAAAAGCTTTTAGTAGTTGTGAGTGGGTTAAAACACTCACCTTTTGAATTTAAATCGAAATTAAATTCAATTTAAACTCAAAAATTCGCCCGTCTCAGAATTCGTCCAAACCAGCGTCATCAAGTCTGGAATTTAATTATGATCCTAATAAAAGAAATTTCATGTGAATCCGACTTTGTATGAGAAAGTTATGGCGAAAAATGGTGATTGAATTCAAAATTAAACATAAACAAAATGACACACATTTGAAAAGTAACTTGCCACGTCACTGCATTATCTTCCCCTTTACAGTAACTCACGCATCTGACCAGAGGAGTAACGCACGCACCCAGCAACCCTTTGACTGCCTAAAGCTCACAACTCCGGCCACCAGAGAGCTCGCGACCACCACCATCGTGCTAGGCACCCCAGGCCGCGCCTCCCCCTGAAGCCGCGCGTCCCTAAACGCCACCGGCCGCCATCCATGCATAAACCCTAATCGAATTAATCTCCCAATCTAACCACTGATTCGATGCAAAAACCACATAGATGCACTCCCCTACGTTCCCTCGTCAAAACCCAGAAATCGTTTGACGATCCGACGAACTTTGTTACGGCGCTGATGAATGGCCACGAACTGTTTGAATTTATTCTGGGTGAACGATAACTCCAATTGAAAAACGAAATTCACCATGAGATTACGTGCATCGAGAACTATGATATATATTTTTTCGAGATTTTTAGGAGGACTTTAAAATTTCACTTTGTTTTTGAACTGACTGGATCTAGGGTTCGGCCCCATTGAAGAAGAAGAGAAGCTTGAAGAAGATGAACGTACAGCAAATAGACAATAGGATGGAGCTAGGGTTTATAACTGTATATTTATAGGTAGGGTTGGGTTAGAGTAGATAGGCTAGATAGATGAACGTACGGAACAAACTAAGGCCCAAAAAGCCCGCTATGCCTCCGGAACCGAATTTGTTAAATCTATATATCCAAATAGGTAATTTAAATTATTCTGAACGCGATGGAAAAAGTTTCACGTCCAAATTTGATCGTATGAAGAAGTTATGCTGAAAACAAAATTTCCAAATTGATTTCAAATTGATTTTAAAAAAATTGATTTCAAGGCGTTTCGCGTCCGTACGATCAAACGACAGGTCCGATCGATACGAAACTTAACACCCTACAATAATTCACCGATACGGATCCGATGAAACTAGTTTCATTGAAATCCGAGTCCGTGGACAAAATGGCTATTTTTAATATTCATTAAATAAATTATAGAAATCCAATTATATATGAACATTCTAAAATTGTCCCAATTCTATTGCTTATGTAAATAAAAATCAATTTAAATGATTTAACAAGTTTGGCTGTGAATTAGAGTTGACAAGTCTATCAAATTTCAGTATACATTCCTCCGCTTCCTTATATTAAGGAATTATAAATAAATTCCTCAAAACCTATTTATTACATTTTTAATCCTTGTATACTTATCTTTTATCCAAAATAGGGATGCCACATACTTTGGTTCATGATTCACATTATTATTCTTAAAGTCTATTTTAAATTTCGGTAACGTAATATTTAACGTTAAATTCCCTTTATTTATGCAATAAGCGCAATTATTGAATCTGATACTCAAATTAATTTATAGATTCTGCTTTCTAAAAATCTATATCAACAATTTGGTCCAATTATAAATAGAATAAGTATTCACCTCATCTTATAGAATTAATTATTGCAATAAATCCAATTTACCATATCTTAAATCCAAATTAATAGATAAAGCTTGATTCCTTTATTAACTCCTTTGGTTTTCAATTAACCTTTTATGGTGAATATAAATTCCAATGTATAATTGAAACCTTATTTCCATTTGATTTCACTATTTCATTAAAAATCTTCATATTCCAGCTAAATTTCAACTAACGTATAAATTAGCTATTTCAATTTCATTTAATTGCGATTATCATAATATAGAAATTAAATTCCATTAAATAAATAAATAAATGTTGATTCCCATCTATTTACAACTTAGCTTTGTATAAATGTTTGAATGTGGAATCTTGTCTATTTCATGTATTAATTAAGCCTTAAAAATCAATTAATATTATATCCTTGGTCTAACCTCATTTTACCCATATTTATATTAATATATCCTTTGAATTAGGTAAATTACCCTTTGATTATCTACCTTAACTTATCAGACTCCACTAACGTAATGGTTAAATATTAATTCCACTTGTAAAAAAAACAATCCACAAGATTTGCATTTCACATTACAAATGAATTCATAAATCTTGGCTTTTTTTCTTCTTTGCTTCTTAAAGGCCAAATCAAACTACCCTATCATCACTAATTTATGGCAGTTAATTGCAATTGATTCTCCATTAAACTACATAAGTTATCCAATTGAAACCTAAGTGAAACGTTTATTTATTTAAAAATCCTACTGTTTAAAAGAGTATATCATCTACGGTATAATTTACATTTGACTTGATTTCTCATATATTTCACACAACAGTGAATTCCAATTTCTACCAACATTATGTTTAATATATATTGGAAATCCAAATCATTGGTATTTCACAACCTTATTGCGTACATTTACGTATAGTTACACTAAGTCCATACACTGATTCATGAATTCATTAATTAATACACAATTTGACTTTGTTTGCATAAATTACTGTATTCAATTGAATTGTAATATTGTTAACTTACACATAAATAAAACTTAACAACTAATAGAATAAATAACTTACAAAATTTGTTGTCATAAATATATTTTATAAGTCTACACTTAATTATTATCTTATAATACGTTTTTACGTTACTATAAAATTTATACACTAAATTACAACTACTATACCAAATTTCTACATTTATTCTCAATTAGATTAGAATTTATATTAATTCAATTCATTTAATATTATTAATTTAACGGGTCGTTACATAAGGACGTTCTGAAGCTTAGGAGGCGAGCTGGATAGCAGGATTGTATGGAGTTTTCCGCTTTGTATATGAGACTATGTAGTCTGTATGAATTGTAGTCTGGAACAAGTTGTATAACTGTCCAGTTTATGTATAAGCGTTTGTACTATGATGAATTGTATGTAAAGTAACAATTACAGCTTTTCTTTATAAAAATGCTATTATTTGTTATTTTATTTTATCCGCTGTGAATGTGAGATGATGTTGTTTTCTGTTTTTCTTCTTTCTTCTTTCTTCTTCTTTAACAATCTGGGATTTTCGGAGTCAAAAGTTTCAGGTCGTTACACTACTAAAATTTACTTAATTAATATTTACTGTAAGACATTTAAAATAATTTAAATAATAAATTTCTCTAAAAACATTCCTTTAAAACATCTACAAAATTTCTAATTTATACTTAAAAATCTTTCTTTGAAAACATACTTAGCTTTTCAGAAAAATACACTTTCCACTCCAATATATCCCATCTAATCATTTATAAATCCTTCTCGATTTATTTCCAGTTTAATTTAGGTCCCAATCCCGTAAATTTCCTTTCCTACATTTTTTAAAATAAAACCACTATTTATTTTTATTTTTTTAAAATGAATTACCCTTTCCATATAAATTCCTACTATGGATTTATAAATCCAAATTATCCACTGATAAATATTCACCTTATTTATAAACCCAGTTTATAAATCTCAGTCTCATTCCCCTTTATAATCACTATTCTCAAAACACTTAATCGATTTCCAAATCGGTTTCCTTGAACTAAATTCCATCTTAAAGTTTATTTCTTGATTTACTCAAGTTTATTCCAAAATCCAAAAATCCTAGATTTTCTCCTTTATTATGACTTAACACCTTATTTAAATCTGAAACATTAATTTCATAACTTATATTTCTCCCAAATTTCCTCTTTCTTTTCCTCAAATCCGTTTTAAACTTTGGATTTTAAAAATAAATACTTTTATACTTAACCAAATCGCTTAAGTCCTATTATTAAATCCTCTTATTCAATTATTTCAAAATCTCTACCTTTCCATATTAAGAAATTATCAAGCATAAAATTTAAAATCACACTATTCATTTTTTTTTCCAAATTCATTACTTTTAAATTTATCCATCTTTACTATAAATTTCTTGCTTTAAATTTCCCTTTTTTTCCCTTTAAAAATTCAACATTTATATTTTCAAAATGGCACAATATAACCAGCAATGTACTAACATCAAATAAATAAATTTTTCCAACACAATATATCAAAGATTATTCAACATTTCATATATCACTGAATTGAAAATAAATTCAACATTTTTGAGGAACCCAGTTGTATCCCTCCAACCTGTTTCCCTGTATCCATAGATGTTAGAATAATATAAAAATGCAATCCCACTTCGAGGGGGATATCGCGGTATATAGGGTCATCCGCTATTATGCAGGAACATAGGGTCTCATCCGCTATATAATGCGGGAATATCAATCACTCCAGTACTATTTATATACTACTATATATATACACACACTCTCATCCAACAGCTAATTAAAATTTTCAATCAATCAAGCATCCAATGACTCAAATTTAAACATTTAAAATTTTAAATTGGTTATCCGATTGAGTGAAAGATTCTCACCTTTTTCTTTTTATTTTGCAACCCAATCCAACTCGACTTGTCTTCAGGCTTTTAGACCCGCATAGCACGATACAGTCTATTAACATTTGAGACAAATGAATAATTAATTACCATTTACCAATTTTTTTAGTTACTATTTTTTAAATAGTAACTAGACTGATCTAAGTTACACATTTTTTTCTAATTATTCTTTGTTTATAATTAATTAAAATAAAAAGATATACATACTGTCATTCGCTACCGGAAAGTAAAACACTGCCTCCTTCTTCCCCACTGTCCGCGCCTGAGCTTTAGTTCATGCACTAACACACCACCACGCTCCAAGACTTCGATGCTGCCATCACCGAAACCACCCCTTTTCGCTCCCACGTCTCAAAACGCACCACTATAGAACGACCTGCATCTTAAAATGGATCGCGACTTCGTCTCCTACCGCCCTTGACCCAGCGAGATCGTGATCTTCATGCAGAGCCACACGCCCAAACTCCGGTGGTGATGGATGCTTCCAGCCTTGACGTAGGCGTAGCACACTCCAATCCCCAGCTCAGCACCCCTCCCATCGAATGAATCCAAACCCTAGAGGAGCCACAACCCCTTGCCGCCCTTGTCGAGCCTAATAGCAGATCGAAACGCCGTGATACGAGAGTTTTTCTTGCTGACCTCCAGATTTTCTAGGCAACCAGACTGAAGTGGATCGAATCATCATTTTTTATAAATAAACGATTTCGTTTGTTCGAACACAAAAGAGGAAGAGGAAGTACTTGCGATTTTTAATTGTGGCCATTGTTTTTTTTTCTACGAATTATTTTCATTTTCGATTTGCACTGATGAATATGCAAGGGGATGGACGTGATATAGAGCTGAGGAAGGCATGTTGGAGAAGGTGAGCAACAGTATTCAGAGGTTCAGGGTAAAAGTTTGATGGTGAAAGAAAGTAGGCCGATGGGAAAAAAGTTGACGTGAAGGGATTTTGACTAGTCAGTATATTATATATATTTTTATTTAAAATTCCAAATCGTCTCGATCTACATAGCTTAAAATCGCGCATCCCTATCGAGGCGTGCCGCCAGACGTTTATAATGTTATACCACTATTCCGAACGCAAAGTAAAATGTTTTGAGTCCTAACTCGATGGTATGGTGAAGATAACTTTTTGGATCCAATTATTATATTAAATTTGGATATGAATTTCTGCGCATTTATAAACCGTGCGGCCACACGATAAGTTCAAACACTTCGAAATTTGAAATCCGATAATAGTACAATATTACGGATCCAATGGAATTGGTTTTGTTGAATTTCGAGACTGTGCCTTAGAGGGCTATTTTTAAATGTCTATTTAAACGATATTTTTTTTAAAAAAATTGAACAAATAACTTCCTCATTCAATTTTAAAAGTTGCACTACCTTCAATATTATTAATATAAATTTTGAATACCTTTAAATTATTTTTATCAGGCTTAAAACTCCAGATTCACTATTTTAATCAATTTCCAATTATCAATTTCAAAATTTTAATTACCCAATAATTAGTAATATTTGAAATTTATGTAAAAATCAACACTTGAATATTTAAAAGGAGTATTTAGGCTCAAGGAAAAAGTTGAAAATATATTTAGCCTCAGGGACAACAAGTTTGTTTTTTAGGCTGAAAGACAGCTTTTAGTGTAAATCACAGAATGATAGTTGTAACTATCATTTTCTATTTGCACTATAAAGTGTCCTTCATACTAAAAAGCAGACTTGTTGTCTCTGAGACTAAATTTTTTTGCAACTTCTTCCTTGTGTCTATTTTTCAATATTTAAAATCAATTAAATATTCCAATTTCAAATATCCAAAATTCCTAGTCGTTACACCTTAACGTTATTTTAATACTTTTCTTTACCGTGGATATATTATAATAGCGTATTGTACTACATAGTAGATAGTTTAATGGATCCTTAGGAGATGTAAATCCCAAACATCTCTTAAGTTATTGCACTCACGTTAGACACTGGATAAGAGTTGTCAAACCCCGTAAACATCTCTGACACCGTCGCACTCATATTTACCGTTGATTTAACTTACATATGATTTTTAGTTCTGACCCGAGTGTTTTGTCTTTTCAATTTGCTCGGGTCAGCCTGAGCATTTCAGAGTTGAAGACCTTATTTCTAGAGGACGAAGTCGAAGATTTGTACTATTACTATTTATTATATTTATTCCACTGCATTATGTTGTTCCGCTGCATTTATTTGTTTATTTATTCTGGTTGTTTGTAATCTCTAATTCTGTATTGTATAACTATAATCAAATGTTATCTGTAAAATTGCTTCATGAACTGTTTATTTGATTATTATATTTTGTCATTTCGCTACGAGATTCTGTATTTATTTTTGTCTTTCTCTGTTTTTTTCTTATTTACCCCATATCAATCTACCCATTTGAGTGGTTTGAGTCTAACATGTATGGTTTATCGTCGATTTAAACCGTCTAAAAAGGTAGGTCATTACAAGAAAAGTTAATACTTCAAATTGAGTGTGTTTTCTCACACTGGTTTTCCATACTGGCTCGGGTGTTATTTTATTATATTGCTCGGGTCGGACCGAGTATTTCAGATTCAGGTTAGGATGTTATGGAGCTCAGGAGATGAGTTGGATGGCAGAGATGTATCTCCGTATTTAGTTTATATTTCCACTGTATGAGGACAAGTTATTATAACTGTCCAGGTTGATGTATGGATTATTGTACTCTGATGATTGTAAGTATATAAACTGTTACGGATTCTTTTGTAGAAAAATTTGTTATTATGTATTATATTTTGTTCCGCTGCGATTATGAGACTCTATGTTATTGTTTATTTTTCTTCTATCTCTTTCTTCTTTTTTATCCTAAAGATTCGTATTTTCGTTCTATTTGAGTTGAATTGATATGAATTATGGTTGACTCAAGAGGTACAGATTTACGGGCCTTTACACCATACATAGTAGATAACTCAACATATATAATTCATTTGCATTTGAGTATGTAAGTGATATATAATTGTGTGGAAAAAATCTCATTCAAAATCAACTTCTCGATTTTATAAATTTCGAGAACAAAATGAAAGAAATTTGGAGAAAGTTGGCATGTGTAAATTTTGTAATAAGAACTTACAGTCCCAATAATATAGAGAATAATGGCAAGTTGTCAAAGGTAATGGGAAATCCAAAAGATATCAATTTATCATGAACATATATTAAATGGAGATGGCGAACAAACATGGATTTGGATCAAAACAATACAGTAAACATGTTTCAATCAAAACATACACTAGGGAGGTTAAAGTTACATATGGCAAGATGATTAACTAAAACATGAAATGAATCATACAAATTCTAATTATATAAATGATATAAATACATAGGTGAATTTAAATTAGAGAATTACCTTTGGATGTAGCCAATAAATCACATCTTGAATAATGAATCAATGCTCCTAGATTTAGAAATTAGCCTTTAGATTTTGCAAGGAACAAGAGGGATACACCACTTTTATGAACTAATTTGATCTACATTTATCTTGGGATATTTTTAGCCTTAGGAGCTTTGAAAAAATCGACCATTAGAGAGGAGAGAGAGAGAACCAGAAAGTTGTTGAAATAAATTAATAGCCAAAAGGTTATGAAAAGAATGAAATAAAGAAGGTAATCAATACCTATTTAAAGAGAGACTTGTTTCCTTATTTATATTATTCCTTTCCCTTTATTAATTAATTCAAAACCTATCCTCTCCTCTTCTTTTTGTGAAGGGGTGTAAATGGGTCGGACCGAAATGGAAAAAGGTTTGTCTTAGTCATGTCCTATAAAAGATTTAGACGAAGATGGACCTAACAAGCATTAAGCTTGAAAATTTATCATATGAGCAGGTAAACAAAGGACAATGTTTGGACAATCGATGTAACAACCCTAGATTTTTCATATATTTTAATATTCGACCTTATTTTATTTTGAAATTATTTTAAACTTATTTTATTTCAAACATTTCATTTTTAAATATAAGTGTTGATTATTATGTGAATTTTCAAACTGGTATAAATTTAATATTTTCCCGAAAAGTGGATTTTTGGTCAATCTGGTCAAACTTTGACTTTTAAATTTAAAATTTAAATATTTTAATTCTTGAAATTTATCTTTTATTATGAAGATAAATTTAATTTCAAGAATACTGCTTTTCATTTCGTTGAAATCCGATTTATATTGTGAAAGTTATGTTTTTTACCATATTGTATGTAAATTGATTTATTTAATAAAATCATCTATTTTAATTTATATAAACAATATTTTATTTGTCAAATCATGTTATAATATGTGTTATATGACATATTAGATATATATTTTATTTTAAAACATTTTTAAAGTGATGTTATAATTTTTCCATAGTTTACTGTGTTGATTTCCTATTTTTATAGGCTGTTTTCTTATTTTCTGCTATTTTCTTCATTAAAATTATATTTAAATTAAATTTTTTATATTTATTTTGTGAATTTATTTTTATTTTATGTTATTATTATGTATAAAAATATTTTGCAAGCTCATATGAATTTTCTAAAATTTATTTCATTTAATTTCAAATTTTCTAGTCTAGTTCGCTATTTTTAGCTATTTTTCTTAATTTAACTTTATATAATTAATAAATGTTACATAAATTTTTATATTTTGATAACTTTTCGAAATTTAATCTGGGGTTATTATTATTATAGAAATATAAAGTTATATAAATAAAATAAAGAAATATGAAAGGGTTTAGACTTTTGAATTGCCTTTTGACTTTTTGAATTCCACCTCTTCATTTTCCTCACAACTCTTCATTTCTTTTGGCATAACTCTCCGCATTTCAGCCGACTGTCGCATTTTCATTTCACGTAACTTTCTTTCCTCCTTCCTGATAAAAATTTTCGGCCATCACTTCTTGAGGAAATTTTGTAAAACTTTATCTTCTTTTATCTTCTTTTTTCACTTATATTGCTTATTCTATTTTGATTTTTGCACATGCTTTCACCTCTTTTAAGATTGGCCATGCCTCCCTTGCGGCCTAGCAGCCTCCATCACCTGATGGCACACCACCACCACCTCCTCCTCACCAGCCACCCTAGCCATGAACCCCCTTGGTGATGCATATCCACAAAAGTTTCAAAACACCCTTCATACTAGCCTAACCGAGCACCACTCTCATTCCATCACCTCACCACCCCTCTAGCCGCCACCTACCACAACACCACCACATGCAGAACCTCCAGCACCCACGGCCACACCATCATGGTGGACCACACACCTATGGCTGTGACACTTGGAGCCTTGGCCGAGCCCAAATCCATGACTAAAACACATGTATATGCATGCTTATGTATGTTATTCCCTTCACCCACTTTGGCACCATCACAAATGACATCTAGGCCGACCCATACCCACCATAATCCGACCCAAACACTTGCCATTGTCATGTATTTTCCTTTATGGCTGAGCCTAGTAAAGGTTAAAAGCAAGTGCAAACATTTCTATTTGATTCTGTGCAGTTATTCTAGCATAGTTTTGATCGTAGTTGATTTGAAACTCATCGTTGTTATATTGTTTTTGTTTGATGTGTATCCAAGGAATTTTACATTTGGCTCCTCTATTCGAATCTGTGTCGTGCTTTTATGCTTGGGTAGATCCCGTTTGTGCAATTCGTCGTTGTGTCATCATCTCAAACCAGTGAGTTATTCTCACCAGACAATATGTACATATATAACTGGTAAATCGACCCCTTTTGAATCTGTAAAATGCATTATTATGTTACACCTGTTATGTTATGATTTCATGATGTTCCCCCATGCTTCAACACCTGTTATATCATATGTTACTGTTATATTATGTTGTTATATTATTTTTTATCAGTTTATCACACTGCAAGTTCCTTTTAGATTAGAATCACTATGGGTTGAAATGATACATACTCGAACGGACTTTAGAATAGGAGAAAATCGTTATGGGCTGAAATGATAGGCCTGAATGATTTTCAATTATCTTCATTTACTTGGGATTGCAGTTTTGAAATGATCAAACCCGGGTTTTCTTTTTAAATTACGGGTTGAAATGATATATTACCCGTATC
Organism: Allium cepa; assembly: GCA_030765085.1. NCBI lineage: Eukaryota > Viridiplantae > Streptophyta > Magnoliopsida > Asparagales > Amaryllidaceae > Allium > Allium cepa. The sequence continues at coordinate 181,550,552 of CM060946.1, forward strand.
ACTTTACCTAGGCTAGAAAATGAAATACAGACCCGTTGTTAAAATATGTGTTTCTAAAAATTTTAAAATATTTTAGAAATATAAATATTATAATATTTTGATTTAAATTTGATTAAAAATGATTTTTGTAAAGCATTATTAACTCTCTGAAAATTTATAAGTGAAATAAATTAATGGTAAAGTTAGAAAATCTGCAATGTAAGTTATTTTGGAAATTATAATTTAGTGATAAATGGAATTAAATTAAATATGAAAATAAGATAAATTTATGATATTTTGAATTAAATGAATTTAAAATGATCTTATAATATATTAATGATTTTTGAATTAAGTTAAAATGTGAAATGAATGAATACTTAAGTTGAAAATTTGAAATATAACAAAAATTGGAAATTTGTGAATTTGGCTTAAAAGTGAATTTTATGTTAAGTAAATAAAAATGAAATTGAGTTATATTTGAAAATTTAAACTAAAGTGTTAAGTTAAATTTAATTTAATGAATTTAAAATTTAAATGTTGGAATTTAATAAGTGAATTACTATTAAATTTTGATTTTTGAATAGAGATTTAACTTTATAAAATCATGAATATAAGGGTATTTGAATGATTGTTTTAAAAGTGAAATTATATGATTTTATAAGTTAAAAATGATTTAAATAGAAATATAATTGTTTGTGAAACTATATTGAATATTTGCAATTAATTTACTGCATTTCTAAATTCTATTAATTCTAATGTAAAGGATAATACAGCATTTGTAAATGTTGTAGTTGATAATAATGAACCAAATGGCTCAATTTAATTAAAGGCTATTATAGAATTTTGGTGAATGTTATAATGGTCGAATTTAACTAAGTTTATTTGAAACTAATGGAACCTTATTACAACATTTTAAATGTTGTCTTTCGTTAAATTGAACTGTTTTAAGTGTGACTTTCCGTAGCATTTTCTAAATGCGACGAAAGTTGAATTTTCATTGTTTTAATAAATTTAAGTGAATGAATGAACTTTGAAAGATTAAAATTTTGGAAATTTAATAATTTAATTATTAAATATAATATCTTCATTTTAATGATTTAAAATGAAGCAATTTGTTTCGAAATATTATACTATTTTGAAATTTTAACCACGTGATGTATTTAATATATGGTTTAACTGATCCTTAAAGGATGGGTGATCCCAAGCATTCTTTAAGTTATGGTGCATTTCTACTACAGTTCACTTGAGTTGATCTACATTATATAAGTATATATTGTCCTGACTCGAGTGTTTTGTGTTTTACTTTACGCTCGGGTTAGCCTGAGTATTCATAGCTTTGGATTCTCTTTCTGGAGCTGGTCTTTGCTGGAGTTTCTGCTTATCTACATTTATATCTACTTTTTGTTTCAGCTATTCTAGTTTATCTCATTTATTAGTGAACTTTTATGTATATGGGATTTCTGTTATGTTGTTTTCAGACTGTATTATAAATTTGGTTTGAGACTCTGCCATAGTAGCTTCATGAACTACTATGTATTTTATATTCCGCTGCGAGGTATTCTGTTTGTTCTGTGTCTATGATTATGTGATTTGTATTTCATTTGCTCCAAATTTATTTACAATGTGGTATTTTGAGCAATTCAAGTCCGATATGTGCAGCTGCGAATGGCTGAAAATACCGGGTTGTTATATTTGGTATCAAAGCTTTGGTTTTAGGCAAACCATAGCCTATGGAGCAAAAAATCATTAGAGATATGGTAGAAATACCCTAGAATGAGTGAAATCAATCTCAGAATCCTTTCTTGTGAGAGAACGTATTTTCGAAGTATAAAAAAATTTCCAAATGATTTTTAAAGGTTTTTCAAAGATTATTTTGGTATAAATTTTTTTCTTATTTTGAAACCAAGATTTTCAAAACTTCATCCCTTCAGTATCCATCTTGTTAGAAATCTCCTTGTTAGGATTCTTATCGATTAGGATTCCTTAAACTTTCGAACGCTCCCACTTGTTCTGAAATCCACTCTTGTCTTCCCTATTCTATCCATTTTGATTTTGGAGCATTTCATAACTCCACTTTGGAATGACCTCTATAAAGATCAGTGATTCCGCAAATCTTTGAATGATTTGTAAAGGGGTGAAAATCCTTTATAATTGGCATTGATTCACCGGAGATTCCTGTATCCTCGGTTTTCGATGCTATCTATCTCCTACTCTACCTGGATTCTATCTCTGGTGATCGAATGTCGATTTTCCTTAGATTTCTGAATTGATTATAATACCTGAAGTCACGGCTGACCCGTTAAGGTCGCCCGCGATTTATATAGGCTTATCATCTTCTATTTGGTAATAAAATTATCCTATCTTCATTCGAGCTTATCTTCGAACCAGAATTCTATTTGTTTAGAATTCCTCTAAATTCGAATCTCTGTATTGCTTGAAATTTAACCTTGAATCATTCTTTGGAAATTTGTGTTTGATTGAATTTGTGCATACATTGAAATTATTATTTTGATAAGGATGACCCTATTTTGTATATAAAAGTGAAATGTTTTCAATAAGGATTTTTACCTTTGGAAAATGAAAATTTGAAGCTTTAAAAGGATTTGAAATTTATAATAAATTTGATTTATATAAAAATGATTTATAAATGAAGGGTTTTGAATTTGAATTTCGAGGAATCGAACTCCAGTGTTTTGAAATGGATTTTTAAGATTTTGGAAAATATGTAGTAATAATATGATTTAAAGATATTTTCCAAATAAGAAATGTTTCAAATGTATTCGAATGAATTCCAATGATTTCTAAGAGATTTCAAAGAAGTTTCAAGAAATAAAAGTCCAGAACCCACTTATGTCGCTGAAAAATAATTTTGGTGATGAATACATGCATCATCGACATTGATTTTTGAGTTTTTGAGTGGGGGTGAGGCCACTCCAGTAGCTTTTCTATGCGAGTGATTTTATGAAACCAAATTTTGATTTCCAATTTCAAAGTATGGTTTGATATTCGAAAGATATGTGTATATATATAATTGAAATGATTTAAAATAAGCCGGTGTTCAGTCCTCGAGATTCAGATTTGTTTTGGTAGAACCTTACCTATTGGAATTGATTTACTAATTTGTTGGAGATTTCCAACTCTTGGATTGAAATTATGATTTCTTCGACTATTTTGAAGGTTCGAGCAATTCCAAATCAAGGTTAACTTTTCAAAGCTAAGAAATTTTGAATGGTATAAGGTATTTGATAAAGTATAAGTTTAGTTTGGTATGATTAATGTATGAAGTAATATGATTTACATAAGTTTGAGACTGTTGTGGAGTGAAATAAATAAGGCTATTTTGAATTATACTGTATGAAATATAGTTTGGAAAAGATATTTGAAGTAAAATGTTGAGTTTTGTTAAATTTATAAGTTAAGAAAAACAATGAATTTTGACTTAACAAATGAAAGTGAGTTTTAAATTGAATATTTGATTTAAAATTTTGTTGTGATAAATCATATGTTAAAAATTAATTAAATGTGAAATTTTAAAGTCTAGAAATATGATTTATAAGTTTAAAATTTGCTAAAATCGAAGTTGTATTGTTTTTGAAAAGTTATAATAAAATCTGGAATTTTATTAATAGCATTTCTAAAATGCTATAGTTTTATGACAACACTTTAAATTGCTATTGTTTTTGAATTTAACTTTGTTTGAATTAACTAAATATCAGTTATGGCTTATTATAAATGCCATTATTCTTGAACTAAACTATTTTGGAAACTTTAAGTTACGATAGCACTTTTAAATGATGTCGTTGTTATAATTTGACAATGTTTCGTAATGTTATAGATTTTAACACTGTTGAGTTATGTTTTAAAAAGTTAAATGATTTAATGTTTGGAATTGATTATTTGTGAAATTTAAGGAGTTTTGAATATAATTTAATATTTAAATTTGAATTTTAAGGAATTTAAATTGAATTCGAATTTAAATAAGGTTTACTTGGTTATGTATTAAATGGAATGAAATGTAATGAGATAAATGAATTTTTGAATGGAATTTTGAAATGTAATAATTGAATGACATATTTGATTTTTTTAAAATGATATTTAAATTTGAATATTTGAAATTGAATTCAAATAATGATTTGATGTTGAGGCTTTGAATGATATAATCCTTATTTGATAAAGAAAGTGAATCAGGAATGATAATTGATTTTGATAAATGAAATTTAAAGTTTATATTTGTATGAAAGGATATTTGGTTTACTTGTAATTTGAGTTTAAATAAAAATGATGGATTTATGAAATGAATATTCCAAACTAAGTAATAATGAAGTAAAATTTAAGATATATGAAATTATAAAAATTTAGTTTTGGAATATGGTATATTTAAGCCTTGAAATATATTTAAGGCTGAAAAGTTTATTTTGTGGATCAAATCTATATTGAAATTTTATAATATTTGAAATGGTTTTGTTGTAAAACTAATTTGAATTGAAATTGATGGTTCGAATTGAATTAAAGCTGGAACTTATTGACTTGGGTTTAAATTGAATAAATTTGTGAAATGTAAAGAATTAAAGGGATGTTTTATGATTTCAAATGTATGATTTAGAAAAGTTATGATTTTCAAAGTGTAATGATTTCAAGTATTTTGGTTTCGAAAGATTTATAACTCTGAAAGTATTATGATTTTTGAAAGTGAATGTATGTTTGAAATGGAAATGAATTTGTTTGACCTAAATTTTTTTTGATTTGGAAATTTGGATTATTTTCTAAATCTGTTGTTTTAAGAAACTTTGAAACTGAGTATATGTAATTTGTAAGAAATTATTTGGCGAAATCATATATGATTTTGAAACTGAAATGTTATTGAAACAAATTAAAATTGAGAACCTTGTTTTACTAAATACTTGATTTGGGAGTTATCAAACTTATATAAAATGGATTTGTATAAGTATGAAGTTGATTTGAAAATGTTGAATTGAAAAGGTACTCAATTTGTAAATTAAAATCTTATATTAATCGAAGTTTATAAAAGTATGATTTGGTATACTATTGATTTTGAAAAGTATTCGATTTGAAAATGAAATCTTATATATAATGGAATTTATATAAGTGCGATATTTTGAAGGGTTACTATACATGGTATATTATATTTCGATGTAAGAGGTATGGGAAGTACCCTCTGGAAGAAGTATAGTGATATGCTTCGACCCAGATGGACTTAGGGAATCCAGGAATGGATTCGACCGATAAACTCTAATGGACTTGGGTGAATTCAGAAATGGATTCTAACTGATATGGTTGTCCGGACTTAAACTCATGAGTTCCTCGATTTTTTCAAGGTAGATGGTTCTTTAGTTTACCCAATGGAGGCGCTTTCGATCCTGGGATCTGTTGTTTATGGATCTTTCGGCAAGGAAGTACATCCATTGCGTAAATCATTGAATCAGCAGCGTACCAATGCAGCAAGTGTCGATGGTCCCTTGTTTACGAACTGGCTACGATATTTTTCTGGAATCCGAAAGGTAGAAGGATCTTCTGGAAAGTTTCGTGTCCAGTGCGTAAATACTAGATCAACAGCGGGCCACTGCTATCGTATTATCATCATTTGCCATTTGATTTTGAGTGGTGCTTCTCATACCCATTTATTTTTTCATTTTTATTATTTTAGTAGTTTTCACTGGGTGTCGAAACAGGTCAACTAAGTACTTGGAGAATTCTAGCCTTACGCCTGATCAACGCATGGCCAGAGCCTGCAAGAACGAGGATAAACTTGTTAAGACATCGAGTTATAAAAGTATTTTGATAAAGTACTATATAAATAATATTTTGATCAGTTATTTTTCCTTCTAAAGAAATTTTTTAAATATTGTTTACCTTGAACCATTAGATTTGAATCAAATGACTATTCATCATATTATAAAATGTTTTAAATGGTATAAAATTTAAATTGAAATGTATAATGGTTTAATTAATGGTTCATCCTTGTCTTTCAACCTGCTTTCCCTCCTAGCTACTTTTTCCGTACCTTCTTTCAGGATGTCTTCCAACCTATTTGTGACGACCCGCCCTTCTCACATACCAGAAAGACGCATCATCATTAAGAAAGAAAGGGATAGAAATAGAAAAGAATAGAAAAGAAAGAAACAAAACATCAGAATCTCACAGCGGAACGGAACAAAATATAATATATCACATAACTATTACATAGATTTCATATATCAGAGTTATACAATATCAATACACATGACAATCATACATACATCTGTTACTAAATACATCAGAGATACAGTATCCATCAATAAACACAGCGGAACTAGATAGATATCTACATACGTCTAGAACCTCCTGCTCCAAGCTCCTCCAGAATCAAAATCCAAACCTATCACTTGGCTACTCGTAAAAATTTGAGTACCCAAGAGTTTATGAAAAACAAAATATAAACTCCGGGTCAGACATGGGTCTGGTATGAGTAAACGGTTTAAATTTTGAAAACCTTTTAAAAACAAAGGTATCACGTAAGACTCCCCACAAATAAATACGGGTAAGTTTTTACCTTATGCTAACCAAAACATTTTATAGGAAATCCAATGATATTATAATAGTGTCCAGGGTTTTCAAGTAAAATACAGAAATAGCTGAAATGCTTACATCTCACATTCCAACGTAGTTGGGCACAATCAAAACGTACGGCGCTTATTGGAAATTGGATCCCATACAATGGCAGGGCTACTGGGGTACCGCCCGTCACAGTGCGTGGTCTAGATCACTGTACCGAGGAGCCACCCTAACTCCCCTGCAACACAAGGCCGGAACCATTCCTTACTGAATAGTCCCGAACAAGATAACCCCACAGTTGGTGCGCATATCCAACCGCCTACACAGCCGTAATAAAGGGACATCTAGGCAGGGGTATATCTCGTCCTGCTTGGGCATGACCCACCTAACCTTGCCGCACCTCCCTTGTTTTAGCCATTCCCGATTGATGAGGCTTGAGGCTGCGATTACCTTTCAGGACATATTTCTTAGAATGCTCATCGTCCGCTTGACGATGTGCTAAAAGCATTCAATCCATACAAGTTCATTCCGGGTTCGAACGAAACCGAAGGCATTATCTCGTCACACTCATTTTGGAATCACCCTCAGAGTCAACGACGATAACCCTTGCATTATGAAAACACCATCTCGATCTTCACTTGAGAATTCACGACCTAACGTTTAATTTGGATCGATGTGGTTTTCGGAATATCAATTGACACCCGATCCCGGTCTCATCGAAATCCAAACGCCATTTTAAAGGCCAAGTTGTCTAATTAACTTAAACAGTTTAATAATTTAAATTCAACAATTGAATTAACATAACATTTATCACAGATGAATCATATCCAAATATTATAGATATATCACAGCATATCACAGAGCATCACAAAATATCACCAAATAACTATCACAACCAGATGTTCTATAAACATAACCATCCAAAGCAATCACCTTGAATTCTCAATTTAATCAAGTCAATTAAATTAATTACTTAAGGATTAACCTCTTAATCCTGTTAGATTAATCATTAGTTAATAGTTCATTACTTATTCCATTTCAAATTATTTAATTAATAAATCATTTCTTAATTAATATTTATGTCTTAATTGCTTAATTACTTAATTATTTTATTCACATTATTTAACTAATTATTTTCTTAATCAAGTTATCTAACTTTAATTACTTAAGTAATTATTTCTTAATGTAACAACCCTGTATTTTGTACTTATTTTATTGTATATTTTAATTATTTTTAATGTAAGATTTTGATTTAAAAACTTATTTTACTTATTTGAAATGATTACATTTATTATTTAAATATAATCTTGATTTTTATATGAGTTATAATTCCAAAATTTTGTAAGTTGAATATTTGCTTGAAATGCTGATTTTGGTCAAAATAGTCAAACTGTGACTTTCAACTTAAAATTTTAAAAGTTTAAAAATTTAAATTTTTTTCTTTTATTATGAAAGTACATAAAATTATAAGAACACCACTTTTCGTTTCGTTGAATTTGGATGTAAGTTGTGAAAGTTATACCCTTTACAATATTGTGCGTATATAGGGTTATTTAACAATGACTATTTTAAATTGTATAAATTACTTCTTCTTGGTTATATTTTATTTTAATATGTGATAATATGTTTTATTATGTATATTTTGACTTTTAAATATTTTTAAATGATAATATAATTTTTCCAAAATTTACTGTATTTGTTTCCTATTTTTAAAGGCTGTTTTCTAATTTTCTACCATTTTCTTCATAAAAATTATATTTAATAATTTTTTTTTGTGAATGCACTTTTATTTTTTTTTGTTATTTTATTTGTTATAAATATTTTACAAGTCCATGAAGATTTTCTAAAGTTCATTTGGATTTATTTTTAATTTTAAAGCCCAGTCTACAATTTTAAGCCATTTTCTTATTTTAATTATATATAATTAAAATTTATTTATTTATTTTATGAACTCACTTTTATTTGCTGTATTTTACTTTATTTTATTCATTTTGCATGTATTTAAATTTAAGTAAATTTTTCCAAAGTGTATTGAAGTTATTTCTAATTCTTAAGTCTAGTTTTCATTTTTCTGTGCTATTTTTCTTATTTAATCATATCTAATTAATATTTAATTTTTAATATTTTTTCTATCTTTTATATTTTTGAATTTTAACTGATATTTTAATTATTTTCAATTATTTGGATGTATATAAATATATATGAGAAATTTGAAAGGGTTAAGAGCTAAGAAACGGAAAAACATTTTATCCGTTTCTTTTCCAGTTTCTTCTGTCATTAATACGTCAATTCATCTTAGCCATTCCTTTCCCCATCCTTTGCAGCCGACTTTCTCTTGTCATTCATGAATTTTTTAAGCCCCAAAACCCTAAAAATCATGGCCTCCACCTTGAAGAGAAAAAAAAATTAGGTAAATCCCTCTCTTCTTTCTACTTTTCTTACTTTTCTATGCAATTTTGCCTTGTTTCTCTTCTAAGTTTGGATCGGCCTCTTCTCCATAGCCGCAGCCACAAACTCCTACATCTCTTCCATGCCTCCAACACCATCTACTCCACCAACCATGACCATGGCCGAGCCATCTATGGTGGCCAAACCCTTCAAATTGCAACCTACATGCCTAAAAACAATGTTTTGACCATTGTTGCCTCATTCCCTTCATCTCCACTTGTTGCCTTGCCTATAAGATGTTAAACCTAACCTATATGATGTCATACCTGAGCCAAAGCATCATCAGAGCCAAGCATAAGTGTCCCTTAGGCCAAGCATTGAAGTGTTTGAAGCAAGGTCCAATCTATCTTGTTCATTTCGCTTTGTATTTCAAAATTGTTTCAATGTTATTTTATGTTGAATGTTTATATATTGTCTGGTTTGTTTTGTTTTGGGTTGATGATACAAAATCATAACTTGGCTATCTTTCAACTCAAATCAAAAGTCGTGAAATTGTGCTTGTCGTGCCTTTGGAGTCGTGCTTGTATGTTGTTTTGGTCTCTAGCTTTGAAAAAGGTGAGTCTTTCTCACTCTGACATATATACTTATGAAAAGTGGAATGATGACAAGTGTTTAGTAATGTAAATGTTTATGCAAGTTAATGATGATCATATGATATGCTATGCCATGTTATTACCATGTTATTACCATGTTAAAACTGTTAATTTTCTTCTGACATCTGATATATGACTGTATATTGTGATATTGACCTTGTTTATATTATTTCTGTATATGATCACACTGCAAGTTCCCTGTTAGAAAAAAATGTTATGGGCTGAAATGATAGGCCTGAGTTATTTTATTTATTTATTTAAACTTGGGATTGCGGGTTTGAAATGATAGAACCCGGATTTTTACCTTTTAAACTGCGGATTGAAATGATACATATCCGTATCACTTGACCTAGGTTAGAAAACTATATACAGACCCGTGGTTATTCTATAAAGTGCTTTGAATATTTTAAGTATTTTAAAAATATATAATTATGAAATTTGATTTAAATAGATTTTGAAAGGTTTTAAAATAAATAAATTATGATTTTTCTATGTGTTAAAAATGTAATTTATGAATGGATTAACTGGATTTTGAAATATAACTTATGTTTGAAATTTGGAATTTTGACTAAAAATGATATTTAAGTTACATGAATAAAATAGACTTTAATTTTATTTGGAAAATGGTAAATATGATAAATTGATTTATATTTGAATTTAAGTGATTTATTGAAGAATTATTGATTTTCTATAAATTTAAGTGGTTGAATAAATGACTGTTGAAAATGAAATTTTAAAATATAACTTGACTTGAAAATGTGAAATTTGAGTTTTAACTAAAGATGTTAAATTAATTAAATAAACTGGACGTTTAATTAAATTTGTGAAATGGTAATATAAATCTGAAATGTTAAGTTTTAATTTATGAAAGAAACGTATAGGTTTTAATTTATGAAAGAAACGTATAGGTTTTAATTTATGAAAGAAACGTATAGGTTTTAATTTATACAAGAAACGTATAGGTTTTAATTAATGAAAGAACGTATGATGTTCTAATTAATGATAGGAACATGTAAATTCCTAATTAATGAAAGAAAGGTATAAGTTTTAATTAATGAAAGAAACGTATAAGTTTTTAATTAATGAAAGAAACGTGTAAAGTCCTAATTAATGAGAGAACATGAAAGTTTTAATTAATGCAAGAACATGTAAAGTTTTAATTAAGAAAGAAACATGTAAAGTTTTAAGTAGTGTGGTATTGATTTAATTAATAAATGTTCATTATTGTAATAGGAATATAAAATTTAAAACGTACATTTGACACGTAGATTTTAATCAATGTAATGGTGTATTTTAAATTGATTAAAATGATAAATGTTACTTACTGTAATAATAAAATGTAAGTTGATAACGTACATTTGATAAGCAAGTTTTAATTTATGTGAATGGCATACTTTAAATGATTAAAATAATAAAGTTTCTTTATTGTAATAATAATGTAAGTTAATAAGGTGCTTTTAACTTAACATAAGAATTTCGTTTTAAATTGTATGTTACAGTAAGAAAGTTCATTTAACTATAAGGCTATGATAAATTGACATGTTAAAATTTTAAGCTTATCAATACTTTGATTATATACAATGTAAAGTGGAAAGTAGTACATTCCAAAAATGCTATGATTCCTTAAGGTAACATTTCCAAAATGTTATGATAATTTAAAGGAATATTTCAAGTTTAATAAATTTAAAGAAATATTCAATGATTTGAAAATTTGGGTTTTATTTGAATGATATAATATTGAATTATTTTTGAAATGGAAATGATACAATTGTGATATTGTTTTGAAATGAGTATGATATTTTTGTCTTGAAAGTATAAATTATTTGAAATAAATATCCATGGGTTATAATAACGATTGGTTGTTAAAGAGACCGGGATCGGATATTGTCTTATAGCCGGACAATACCGAAAACCACTTTAACAACTGTGTACGAGGTGGAGATTCCAGAATGAAGTAGGATGGTGGCGACGTTCTCGAGGTATGTTACGTGGACCCATCTCCCGTGAGTTGGCATATATGACTAAAACAGGAGCTATACCGGGCTACACAAAGGGTCGCACCCTTTCATCGAGCATGCTCCATCGGAAACTATTCTATTACTGTTGTGATTCGATTCGGTGGCGCCACTTTGATTCGGGGGTATTGTTCGAGGTGGGCGGAAGCTGCTGGCTTGCCGTCACCACCGGTCCGGGAGTGCAAACGGTGTATCCACCCTGGCATTGCCTCGCGTGCCGTGTCATATCCTTATATCGAGCGCACTACGATTTTTGTTTTAAAGATCCGACCGCGTTAAGGTTCACCATCCCCTTAACGCTATTTTCTATATGATTATACTTTACTGATTAGACACTACCGTATATAGCGTATATTACTACGTAGTAAATAGTATAACGGATCCTTAGAGGATGGGCGGTCCCAAGCATCCTTTAAGTTACTGATGCATTTTGTTACTGTTCACTTGAGTTGATTTACAGTTTATAAGTATTTATGTCCTGACTCGAGGGTTTTGTGTTTTGCTTTACGCTCGGGTCAGATTGAGTGAGTTAGCATTCCAGATTCAACTTCGGCGTTGGAGCTTTCCTTGAAGATCCTACCACCTATTTTGTTTCAGTATCCAGTGGTTCAGTGATGTATCTGATTTGTACCTGATGTATCCTGTTACTCTTCTGTTGTATCTTATTTAACTCTGATGTATCTTATATTTATATAGTAGCTTCATGAACTACTATCTCTTTTTCTTCCGCTGCATTTTTATATACTCCGTGTATGTGATCTGTGATTTTTATTTACTGTATATTCTGAGGTTTGCCAAAATTTTATTTACAACACGGTATTTTGAGAAATTCAATTCCGGCATGAGTGTCTACCTATACACTTATAATGGATGCGAACGGTTGAAAATACCGGGTCGTTACACTTAATCACTATTCTTCGACCTAAATAGAATTTAATTACCTGTTTATTTATTGCTAATTGCTTCTTTAATCATTTCTTAATTCTTAGTTAAATCACTTGATTAATTAACTGTTACTCGTTCATTAATTAATTAAGTAGTTAATTACAATCTCACTTATTTTTTTATAATACACTTACTAATTAAATTACAAAGTAATTACTCTTAATTACTTCTGAATCCAATCAATCAATATTGATCATTCACATAATTAACATTCAAGTCATCTTAAAATTTGATATTAATTATATCACTAACTGAAAAATTATTTGTTATTTTACTTAATTTGTTACTTAATATTAACAAGATTTTAAAACATGGTTAAGCTTAAACAAATGCAATTAGTTAATTTAAAATAATTAATCACGAGTTAACCTGTTAATAAGCCTTAACTATGATAATCAAACTTGCATTAAATTTTTACCTAAACTTTGAATAGTATTCGTTTTATTGTGATACTTGCTGAAACCTTTTATTCACTAACAAATTCCATAAAATTCTTACACTCAAATACAAAAACCCGAGATCACCCTGATACCACCTGCGTAACTCTTTGAGCATCTCGCCCAATCCACCGAGTCATCAACCCAGAAACGCAAACCCACCTTCTTTCCTCTTTCAATTTACAGCAAGTTTTCATTAAACTTAATTATAAGGTAAACAACAGAGGATTCTCGCACTCGAACTCAAAGGAAACTCGAAGCAAACAGTCCATATTCTCGAGATTGACTCGAGACAGCGCCCTCTCTCCCCAACTTCAAACACTGATACGCCGTCGTGTCGTGCGCGTGTACAACGCCGATCGTGGCTCCGGTGATCCTCCAAGACTTCGAGCAAATCCCAAATTACACCAACACAAGAAACCAAAGGTCGATTTACCCAACAGGATTCGAATTCGAAATTATGCAGTTCGAATGATAGAACGGTCGACCACACTGAAACAAAACGTCACGCTACCCACGCACGGTTCACCAGATGCGATGGAAACTCGACTACACCACGTCAACGTCATCAGAAATCCTCCAACCAATCCTCGATTCACTCGGTCATAGGTACGAGTCGAATCTCACATTTTACTGACATGAACAAAAACACGCAGTAAAACCCTATATCGTTCTCGCATCAGAATTCTACGCAATGGAAAAATTAATAAATATTTTTCCTAAGACCACTATTCCTTGCACTTGCTTCAGTATGAATTTCAGCATTTTATATTGAGTAATGTTCGAGAATTTGAAAGTTCAATTTTTGACCAACATCGAACTGCTCTTGATATATTGAGCTAAAAATCCTCATTCAATTTTTAAAAAACATAACTTGTAGTCATAATTCAAGATATAAGTTTGAATTATCTTTTTATATGATTGAATTTATCAGTGTTTTTGTTTTTTTTCTTGATTGACTATAAACAGTTTCCCAGAAGTATAAGCAGGTTTTTAAAAAGAAAATTTTGATTGAAGTTCAAATAACAAGTTTTGTTGAATAACAAATTTAAAACTTACCATAATCAATTGAAAGCAATTCAAATTTTAATTGTTTCAACCCTGTAACACAAAGCAGAGAACAGCATCTTCAATATATTCCAAGTTCAACTTGTATAAAATCTCAGACACGTATCAAAACAAAGCACATGCAATAAATATATAAATCTCATGAAATTATCTTACTGATTTAATTAACTTAAGTTTGAAAAGTTAAGTTTACTCACCTCAAATAATTGTTGAATAGAAAACCCCTTTTTATATCTTGAAAGATGCAGTTTAAAAACTGTCTGATGCTAGTTCATGAATCTGCCTTTTTCCTTTTAGATTTGAATATGTTTCATTTTCTTGTTTCAGTTTCCTCTGGTTTCTTTGTTTTTTTTTGTTTCACGAACTTGAAGTAGCATGATAGATACATATAAATAAAGAACAAGATGGGAAGGCTTCATCTGGACAGAAGCTTCTTGATTGATCAGGTTAATAAATATCTAGACTTGACAAAATGTAGGCTGACAGATTAGCATTAAATGTTTTGCTTACCAAATAGGTTTACATACTCATTATCTTCAGCTGCACATAATATTCGTATACAATTGTTTTGTACTATGCATAAGGATATTGATTTGTTTCTCATCATTTTGCAGGCCAGCATAGCTTGCACAAGAAGCTATTCGTTTGTTCATATTTGCTTTGTACCTTAATTAGTTTGCATAATTATTAAAAAAAATTACATAGTTATCATGTTTTGCTATGTAAAAGAATTTTGTATGTCAGCATATACTTGCAGGTAGGTCTAAGGCTTGTGAAAGAAGATGTGTTTATATGTATTTATCTTATTATTTCCAGTTTGAACTTCAATATACAAATATGTTTGTGTAAATATATTTGTCTTTTTTCTTGATTCGTATACACTAGTTTGACTTAGAATTCTAACTTAATAATTCATATGTTTATGTCAGGCTTACTTTCTTTGGACTTGTAAGTGAAAATAAGTTGTTTTGTTATTTTTGTTTGTGCATAACATTTGTAGGTATATATTCATGTGTATACTTAATATTCTATATTTTTATCTTAACTGTCAATATTTAAATTAGATTCGTGAGTTTACTCATTCTTTATATTTATTTTATTTGTATTTAACTATAAATATTTAAATTATGCACAATATGATTTATTTACATTTATACTTATTTTATATTTATCACCATTTGTATTTTATTTAAATTATGTGCATAAATTTGACTTATATTTCACATTTATATTTTAATTCTATTTCAAACATTATTATTCATATGTATACTTACCAAATATAAAAAAGTAAGATATTTTAATTCAATAATAAAAGATAAATTTTATTATGAATATTATTGAGATAATTTATTAAACTTCCAAATCAATTTTCTTTTAAAAATAAAATTTATATAAACAATGGCAATTATTTCAAAATCGTATCTGTTTCAAATGATTAAGTATACATTTTATTTAAATTGATTTGAATATTTATTAAAATAAGTAGGGCCGAAATCCAGGGTCGTTACACTATTGTTCTTTCTTGTTGTTTCTCCGCTTCCATCCGTTTCGAGGACGAAAAGATTTGAGTGGGGGAGAGTGTAACAACCCTACATTATTCATATATTTTAATATTTGACCGTATTTTATTTTGAAACATTATTTGTTATTTTACTTAATTTGTTACTTAATATTAACAAGATTTTAAAACATGGTTAAGCTTAAACAAATGCAATTAGTTAATTTAAAATAATTAATCACGAGTTAACCTGTTAATAAGCCTTAACTACGATAATCAAACTTGCATTAAATTTTTACCTAAACTTTGAACAGTATTCGTTTTATTGTGATACTTGCTGAAACCTTTTATTCACTAACAAATTCCATAAAATTCTTACACTCAAATAGAAAAACCCGAGATCTCCCTGATACCACCCGCGTAACTCTTTGAGCATCTCGCCCAATCCACCGAGTCATCAACCCAGAAACGCAAACCTACCTTCTTCCCTCTTTCAATTTATAGCAAGTTTTCATTAAACTTAATTATAAGGTAAACAACAGAGGATTCTCGCACTCGAACTCAAAGGAAACTCGAAGCAAACAGTCCATATTCTCGAGATTGACTCGAGACAGCGCCCCCTCTCCCCAACTTCAAACACTGATACGCCGCCGCGTCGTGCCCGTGTACAATGCCGCTCGTGGCTCCGGTGATCCGCCAAGACTTCGAGCAAATCCCAAATTACACCAACACAAGAAAGCAAAGGTCGATTTACCCAACAAGATTCGAATTCGAAATTATGCAGTTCGCATGAAAGAACGGTCGACCACACTGAAACAAAACGTCACGCCGCCCATGCATGTTTCACCAGAGGCGATGGAAACTCGACTACACCACGTCAACGTCATCAAAAATCCTCCAACCAAGCCTCGATTCACTCGGTCATAGGTACGAGTCGAATCTCACATTTTACTGACATGAACAAAAACACACAGTAAAACCCTATATCGTTCTCGCATCAGAATTCTACGCAATGGAAAAATTAATGAATATTTTTCCTAAGACCACTATTCCTTGCACTTGCTTCAGTATGAATTTCAGCATTTTATATTGAGTAATGTTCGAGAATTTGATAAAAGTTCAATTTTTGATCAACATCGAACTGCTCTTGATATATTGAGCTAAAAATCCTCATTCAATTTTTAAAAATCATAACTTGTAGTCATAATTCAAGATATAAGTTTGAATTAGCTTTTTATATGATTGAATTTATAAGTGTTTTTGTTTTTTCTCCTTGATTGACTGTAAACAGTTTCCCAGAAGTATAAGCAGGTTTTTAAAAAGAAAATTTTGATTGAAGTTCAAATAACAAGTTTTGTTGAATAACAAATTTAAAACTTACGATAATCAAATGAAAACAATTCAAATTTTAATTGTTCCAACCCTGTAACACAAAGCAGAGAACAACATCTTCAATATATTCCAAGTTCAACTTGTATAAAATCTCAGACACATATCAAAACAAAGCACATGCAATACATATATAAATCTCATGAAATTATCTTACTGATTTAATTAACTTAAGTTTGAAAAGTTAAGTTTACTCACCTCGAATAATTGTTGAATAGAAAACCCCTTTTTATATCTTGAAAGATGCAGTTTAAAAACTGTCTGATGCTAGTTCATGAATCTGCCTTTTTCCTTTTAGATTTGAATATGTTTCATTTTCTCGTTTCAGTTTCCTCTGGTTTCTTTGTTTTTTTTTCTTTTTGTTTCACGAACTTTAAGTAGCATGATAGATACATATAAATAAAGAACAGGATGGGAAGGCTTCATCTTGACAGAAGCTTCTTAATTGATCAGGTTAATAAATATCTATACTTGACAAAATGTAGGCTGAGAGATTAGCATTAAATTTTTTCTTACCAAATAGGTTTACATACTCATTATCTTCAGCTGCACATAATATTCGTATACAATTGTTTTGTACTATGCATAAGGATATTGATTTGTTTCTCATCATTTTGCAGGCCAGCATAGCTTGCACAAGAAGCTATTCATTTGTTCATATTTGCTTTGTACCTTAATTAGTTTGCATAATTATTAAAAAAAATTTACATAGGTATCATGTTTTGCTATGTAAAAGAATTTTGTATGTCAGCATATACTTGCAGGTAGGTCTAAGGCTTGTGAAAGAAGATGTGTTTATATGTATTTATCTTATTATTTCCAGTTTGAAATTCAATATACAAATATGTTTGAGTAAATATATTTGTCTTCTTTCTTGATTCATATACACTAGTTTGACTTAGAATTCTAACTTAATAATTCATATGTTTATGTCAGGCTTACTTTCTTTGGACTTGTAAGTGAAAATAAGTTGTTTTGTTATTTTTGTTTGTGCATAACATTTGCAGGTATATATTCATGTGTATATTTAATATTCTATATTTATATCTTATCTGTCAATATTTAAATTAGATTCGTGAGTTTATTCATTCTTTATATTTATTTTATTTGTATTTAACTATAAATATTTAAATTATGTACAATATGATTTATTTACATTTAAACTTATTTTATATTTGTCACCATTTGTATTTTATTTAAATTATATGCATAAATTTGACTTATATTTCATATTTATATTTTAATTCTATTTCAAACATTATCATTCATATGTATACTTACCAAATATAAACAAAGTAAGATATTTTAATTCAATCATAAAAGATAAATTTTATTATGAATATTATTGAGACAATTTATTAAACTTCCAAATCAATTTTCTTTTAAAAATACCATTTATATAAGCAATGGTAATTATTTCAAAATCATATCCGTTTCAAATGATTAAGTATACATTTTATTTAAATTGATTTGAATATTTATTAAAATAAGTAGGGCCAAAATCCAGGATCGTTACATTCCTCCCCCCTTAAAAGAATTTCGTCCCCGAAATTTAAAACAAAGATAATTTAAAAGTTGTCATATCAACCATTCAAACATACATATCATTCATATATTAACAAACAACCAACTATCTATCCTAACAAACATCGCTAGCCATCCAGACACAAATCCAAATATGTTTTCTAAAACTATCCAGAGTTTCCCGGGTGAAATCCCTGGGATCCTCGCTCCACTATACTATGGCAAGCTACACTACTATACTCCTAAGTTGCCTCTCACCTTAACTAACAATCCGAACAGAATTTCTATCCACGGTCATATTCGGCTCATCTTTCAAGTCTTCCTATACTATTAATTCTACAACTAATACTGAATCAAGAACAAATTTCTTTAGATGGGTCACACAGAATACACTATGAATTCCAGACATCTGTTTTGACAATTCGACTCTGCAAGCAACAGCTCCAATCCTTGTCAATATCCGAAATAGTCCAATATCTCGGGTCAAATTTTCCCGCCTTCCAAATCTACCAGTTCCTTTAATCGGGAAACTTTGGTTAAAAACAAAATTTACCAATATCAAATTCCAATTGTCTCCTTCTTATCTGTGTACTTCTTCTAACGGTCTTGAGAAGCTCTTATCTTATCCTTTGATAAGCCTAATCTTAGCAGAAACTTCACAAAACAAAACTTTGGTCCAAACAAAAGATAGTCTTCCGCAATTCACGAAATCCAAAACTCAAGCTTGCCGCATATCCTCCAGAATACGGTTCAGTCCCTCTGTCCGTCCGTCTGAGGATAATAGTTTATACTAAATTTCAAACTCGATCCCAAAGTCAATTGTAAAACCTTCCAAAAAATTTTTGGTGAAAAATAGGGTCACGATCACTTATTATGCTAACAGGAACACCAAGCAATCTTACTATTTCCCTCAAGAAAATTTTGGCCAGAAACTGTAGTCCGAGTTATCTAACTCATATAGAATGAGCATTCTTAGTTAATCTATCCACAATAATCCATATTCCATCGTTTCTTTTTTTTGGTTCTTGGAAAACCGTCGATGAAATCCATCGAAATCATCGCCCACTTCCATCTGAGATTTGTAAAATTGCAGTAATCTTGGACAACTTCTCATAATCACCTTAACTTGCTGATAGAAAGTACAACTATAAACGAAAGCAGCTACGACCCTCTTCATGCTCGGTCTTTAGAAAATTCTTCTCATATCTTTATACATCTCTAAAGATTCCGGGTGAATATTCAGTCTGGAGTGATGTCAATTAGCTAAAACTTATTGCCTCAATTCACCTATATCAAGCACACAAACGGCCACTAATCCTTTAACCACCTTGATCATCTACCTTAAAATCTGAACACCTTCCATCCTTAGTTTAAGAATCAATTCCTCAAAAGATCTATCCTCCCTTTGCTTACTTATAATTCTGCCCTGGAGAGAAGAAACAACTTCTAAAAGAACAAAACTGCATTCCTACTAAGAGCATCAACCACAACATTCGCTTATCCTGGGTATACAGAATATCCATATCATAGGAGGCCAGAAATTCGACTCACCATGGCTGCCTCAGATTAACATTCCCTTAGAGAAAAAATATTCCAATGGTTTGTGATCCGTTAATACCCAACTTCTCTCCCAACAGATAGTGCCTCCAAATCTTCAAAACAAACACAATAGCTAACAACTCAAGGTTATGCGTAGCGTAGTTCCCTTCATGTTGCTTTAATTGCTGTCAAGCATACGCAGTTACTCTTCTATCTTGCATCAACGCTGCTTCCCAAATCAATTATACAAGCATCCGTATAAATTCCAAATCTGCCCTTTTCTTCCGGAATAACAATCACTGGAGCACTGGTTAGCCTCATCTTCCATTCTTAGAAAGCTTCTTCACATGGAATATCCAACTTAACTCCTTTCCTTGCCAACTTAGTCAGATGTGAAGAAATCTTGGAATAGTCTCTGATAAATTTCCTGTAGTAGCCAGTTAAACCAGAAAATTATGACTTTCCATCGGTTGCTTCGGTCGCTTCCATTCTAGAATAGATTCTCCCTTCGCTGGGTCTACAGAGATATCTTTACCCAAAATAATGTGCCCCAAAAATAACTTCCGATTTAGCGACAACACTGTCACAGAATCCTAACAAGAAAAACTAGACTTGATGTGATCAACTCCTTCCCCAGAAGATCCTGAATCTGCTCAACTAACTCTACTTCCTTTCTCGGAACCAACCTTCAACTAGGATGAATCACAAGCACTACCCTGGAATCAAATCAACACGAAACTCTATCTCTCGATGGGAAGACAAAAAATTAACTTCTTGAATATATCAGGAAAAACTTGGTTCACATCAATAACTTAAAACTTCTCTTGAAAAGTATCAACTCCATGTAAAAGATTACACAAATGAATTCTAGAATTGTTTGCATGACACTCTGGCAATTCTACCCAAATAAGTTTGTTCTCCCTTCACAATGCAGAACAGTCATATAATGTTCGGCAATGAATCCACTCTGCTACTTCCGAAATCACCTCAAGAAAACTGCTAATCAACAAACCTTCTCGACAGTACACAGAACACTTCAAGCTATAGGGTTAACCTCAATGTCCAAAGACTTCTATTTAAAGCTCTTCGAGAAACTCGGGCCTGAACCAAACAAAAATACCCTACTGAACTTAGTCACAATTCCGAAACGGACATACTTCCTTAACTTGTTCCAAAGAAACATCTTCGGAGACATCCAAACTCACTGAGTCTCATTACACAGCTACTACACCCTGAGATATCAAGATATCATGACTTGCTCTTGTCCATCTGATAGATCCATACTAAAGCTCATCCAAAATTACATTCCAACAATGAAATCCTCACATCACCCAAAACTCACTCGAGACGGTAATAGGTCTACAGTCTCAACAGATACATTCCAACTACAAATATTCAAAACTCTAACCATCGGTAGTCGTGTTTCACACACCACTATCTTATCTACCTTTATAACTTATATTGGAAAACCCGAACAGGTAACCCAATAAATAAGTAGAAATATATATATATATATATATATATATATATCAAAATTACAAATACGCTCTCTCAAGAAAGAAATCACTCAAGAGCCTAGGTATTCACTGAACCTAGCGCTCTGATACCAAGTGTGACGACCCGCCCTTCTCACATACCAGAAAGACGCATCATCATTAAGAAAGAAAGGGATAGAAATAGAAAAGAATAGAAAAGAAAGAAACAAAACATCAGAATCTCACAGCGGAATGGAACAAAATATAATATATCACATAACTATTACATAGATTTCATATATCAGAGTTATACAATATCAATACACATGACAATCATACATACATCTGTTACTAAATACATCAGAGATACAGTATCCATCAATTAACACAGCGGAACTAGATAGATATCTACATACGTCTGGAACCTCCTGCTCCAAGCTCCTCCAGAATCAAAATCCAAACCTATCACTTGGCTACTCGTAAAAATTTGAGTACCCAAGAGTTTATGAAAAACAAAATATAAACTCCGGGTCAGACATGGGTCTGGTATGAGTAAACGGTTTAAATTGTTTAAATTTTGAAAACCTTTTAAAAACAAAGGTATCACGTAAGACTCCCCACAAATAAATACGGGTAAGTTTCTACCTTACGCTAACCAAAACATTTTATAGGAAATCCAGTGATATTATAATAGTGTCTAGGGTTTTCAAGTAAAATACAGAAATAGCTGACATGCTTACATCTCACATTCCAACGTAGTTGGGCACAATCAAAATGTACGGCGCTTATTGGAAATTGGATCCCATACAATGGCGGGGCTACTGGGGTACCGTCCGTCACAGTACATGGTCTAGATCACTGTACCGAGGAGCCACCCTAACTCCCCTGCAACACAAGGCCGGAACCATTCCTTACTGAACAGTCCCGAACAAGATAACCCCGTAGTTGGTGCGCATATCCAACCGCCCACACAGCCGAAATAAAGGGACATCTAGACAGGGGTATATCTCGTCCTGCTTGGGCATGACCGACCTAACCTTGCTGCACCTCCCCTGTTTTAGCCATTCTCGGTTGATGAGGCTTGAGGCTGCGATTACCTTTCAGGACATATTTCTTAGAATGCTCATCGTCCGCCTGACGATGTGCTGAAAGCATTCAATCCATACAAGTTCGTTCCGGGTTCGAACCAAACCGAAGGCATTATCTCGTCACACTCATTTTGGAATCACCCTCAGAGTCAACGACGATAACCCTTGCATTCTGAAAACACCATCTCGATCTTCACTTGAGAATTCACGACCTAACGTTTAATTTGGATCGTTGTGGTTTTCGGAATATCAATTGACACCCGATCCCGGTCTCATCGAAATCCAAACGCCATTTTAAAGGCCAAGTTGTCTAATTAACTTAAACAGTTTAATAATTTAAATTCAACAATTGAATTAACATAACATTTATCACAGATGAATCATATCCAAATATTATAGATATATCACAGCATATCACAGAGCATCACAAAATATCACCAAATAACTATCACAACCAGATGTTCTATAAACATAACCATCCAAAGCAATCACCATGAATTCTCAATTTAATCAAGTCAATTAAATTAATTACTTGAGGATTAACCTCTTAATCCTGTTAGATTAATCATTAGTTAATAATTCATTACTTATTCCATTTCAAATTATTCAATTAATAAATCATTTCTTAACTAATATTTATGTCTTAATTGCTTAATTACTTAATTTTTTTATTCACATTATTTAACTAATTATTTTCTTAATCAAGTTATCTAACTTTAATTACTTAAGTAATTATTTCTTAATCACTATTCTTCGACCTAAATAGAATTTAATTACCTGTTTATTTATTGCTAATTGCTTCTTTAATCATTTCTTAATTCATAGTTAAATCACTTGATTAATTAACTGTTACTCGTTCATTAATTAATTAAGTAGTTAATTACAATCTCACTTATTTTTTTATAATACACTTACTAATTAAATTACAAAGTAATTACTCTTAATTACTTCTGAATCCAATCAATCAATATTGATCATTCACATAATTAACATTCAAGTCATCTTAAAATTTGATATTAATTATATCACTAACCGAAACATTATTTGTTATTTTACTTATTTTGTTACTTAATATTAACAAGATTTTAAAACATGGTTAAGCTTAAACAAATGCAATTAGTTAATTTAAAATAATTAATCACGAGTTAACCTGTTAATAAGCCTTAACTACGATAATCAAACTTGCATTAAATTTTTACCTAAACTTTGAACAGTATTCGTTTTATTGTGATACTTGCTGAAACCTTTTATTCACTAACAAATTCCATAAAATTCTTACACTCAAATACAAAAACCCGAGATCTCCCTGATACCACCCGCGTAACTCTTTGAGCATCTCGCCCAATCCACCGAGTCATCAACCCAGAAACGCAAACCCACCTTCTTCCCTCTTTCAATTTACAGCAAGTTTTCATTAAACTTAATTATAAGGTAAACAACAGAGGATTCTCGCACTCGAACTCAAAGGAAACTCGAAGCAAACAGTCCATATTCTCGAGATTGACTCGAGACAGCGCCCCTTCTCCCCAACTTCAAACACTGATACGCCGTCGTGTCGTGCGCGTGTACAACGCCGATCGTGGCTCCGGTGATCCTCCAAGACTTCGAGCAAATCCCAAATTACACCAACACAAGAAACCAAAGGTCGATTTACCCAACAAGATTCGAATTCGAAATTATGCAGTTCGAATGATAGAACGGTCGACCACACTGAAACAAAACGTCACGCCACCCACGCACGGTTCACCAGATGCGATGGAAACTCGACTACACCACGTCAACGTCATCAGAAATCCTCCAACCAATCCATGATTCACTTGGTCATAGGTACGAGTCGAATCTCACATTTTACTAACATGAACAAAAACATGCAGTAAAACCCTATATCGTTCTCGCATCAGAATTCTACGCAATGGAAAAATTAATGAATATTTTTCCTAAGACCACTATTCCTTGCACTTGCTTCAGTATGAATTTCAGCATTTTATATTGAGTAATGTTCGAGAATTTGAAAGTTCAATTTTTGACCAACATCGAACTGCTCTTGATATATTGAGCTAAAAATCCTCATTCAATTTTTAAAAATCATAACTTGTAGTCATAATTCAAGATATAAGTTTGAATTAGCTTTTTATATGATTGAATTTATCAGTGTTTTTGTTTTTTTTCTTGATTGGCTATAAACAGTTTCCCAGAAGTATAAGCAGGTTTTTAAAAAGAAAATTTTGATTGAAGTTCAAATAACAAGTTTTGTTGAATAACAAATTTAAAACTTACCATAATCAATTGAAAGCAATTCGAATTTTAATTGTTTCAACCCTGTAACACAAAGCAGAGAACAGCATCTTCAATATATTCCAAGTTCAACATGTATAAAATCTCAGACACGTATCAAAACAAAGCACATGCAATAAATATATAAATCTCATGAAATTATCTTACTGATTTAATTAACTTAAGTTTGAAAAGTTAAGTTTACTCACCTCGAATAATTGTTGAATAGAAAACCCCTTTTTATATCTTGAAAGATGCAGTTTAAAAACTGTCTGATGCTAGTTCATGAATCTGCCTTTTTCCTTTTATATTTGAATATGTTTCAATTTCTTGTTTCAGTTTCCTCTGGTTTCTTTGTTTTTTTTTGTTTCACGAACTTGAAGTAGCATGATAGATACATATAAATAAAGAACAAGATGGGAAGGCTTCATCTGGACAGAAGCTTCTTGATTGATCAGGTTAATAAATATCTAGACTTGACAAAATGTAGGCTGACAGATTAGCATTAAATGTTTTGCTTACCAAATAGGTTTACATACTCATTATCTTCAGCTGCACATAATATTCGTATACAATTGTTTTGTACTATGCATAAGGATATTGATTTGTTTCTCATCATTTTGCAGGCCAGCATAGCTTGCACAAGAAGCTATTCATTTGTTCATATTTGCTTTGTACCTTAATTAGTTTGCATAATTATTAAAAAAAATTACATAGTTATCATGTTTTGCTATGTAAAAGAATTTTGTATGTCAGCATATACTTGCAGGTAGGTCTAAGGCTTGTGAAAGAAGATGTGTTTATATGTATTTATCTTATTATTTCCAGTTTGAACTTCAATATACAAATATGTTTGTGTAAATATATTTGTCTTCTTTCTTGATTCATATACACTAGTTTGACTTAGAATTCTAACTTAATAATTCATATGTTTATGTCAGGCTTACTTTCTTTGGACTTGTAAGTGAAAATAAGTTGTTTTGTTATTTTTGTTTGTGCATAACATTTGTAGGTATATATTCATGTGTATACTTAATATTCTATATTTTTATCTTAACTGTCAATATTTAAATTAGATTCGTGAGTTTACTCATTCTTTATATTTATTTTATTTGTATTTAACTATAAATATTTAAATTATGCACAATATGATTTATTTACATTTATACTTATTTTATATTTATCACCATTTGTATTTTATTTAAATTATGTGCTTAAATTTGACTTATATTTCACATTTATATTTTAATTCTATTTCAAACATTATCATTCATATGTATACTTACCAAATATAAAAAAAGTAAGATATTTTAATTCAATAATAAAATATAAATTTTATTATGAATATTATTGAGATAATTTATTAAACTTCGAAATCAATTTTCTTTTAAAAATAAAATTTATATAAACAACTGCAATTATTTCAAAATCGTATCCGTTTCAAATGATTAAGTATACATTTTATTTAAATTGATTTGAATATTTATTAAAATAAGTAGGGCCGAAATCCAGGGTCGTTACACTATTGTTCTTTCTTGTTGTTTCTCCGCTTTCATCCGTTTCGAGGACGAAAAGATTTGAGTGGGGGAGAGTGTAACAACCATACATTATTCATATATTTTAATATTTGACCTTATTTTATTTTGAAATTATTTTAAACTTATTTTATTTCAAACATTTCATTTTTAAATATAAGTGTTGATTATTATGTGAATTATAATTTCAAACTGGTATAAATTGAATATTTTGCCAAAAAGTAGATTTTTGGTCAATCTGGTCAAACTTTGACTTTTAAATTTAAAATTTAAATATTTTAATTCTTGAATTTTATCTTTTATTATGAAAATAAATTTAATTTCAAGAATACTGCTTTTTGTTTCGTTGAAATCCGATTTATATTGTGAAAGTTATGCTTTTTACCATATTGTATGTAATTTGATTTATTTAATAAAATCATCTATTTTAATTTATATAAACAATATTTTATTTGTAAAATCATGTTATAATATGTGTTATATTACATATTAGATATATATTTTATTTTAAATTTTTTTTAAAGTGATGTTATAATTTTTTCATAGTTTACTGTGTTGATTTCCTATTTTTATAGGCTGTTTTCTTATTTTCTGTTATTTTCTTCATTAAAATTATATTTAAATTAAATTTTTTATATTTATTTTGTGAATGTATTTTTATTTTATGTTACTATTTATGTCTAAAAATATTTTTCAAGCTCATATGAATTTTCTAAAATTTATTTCATTTAATTTCAAATTTTCTAGTCTAGTTCACTATTTTTAGCTATTTTTCTTAATTTAACTTTATATAATTAATCAATATTATATAAATTTTTATATTTTGATAAATTTTCGAAATTTTATCTGGGATTATTATTATTTCCAGAAATATAAAGTTATATAAATAAAATAAAGAAATATGAAAGGGTTTTGACTTTTGAATTGCCTTTTGACTTTTTGAATTCCACCTCTTCATTTTCCTCACAACTCTTCATTTCTTTTGGCATAACTCTCCGCATTTCAGCCGACAATCTCATTTTCATTTCACGTATCTTTCTTTCCTCCTTCCTGAGAAAAATTTTCGGCCATCACTTCTTGAGGAAATTTGGTAAAACTTTATTTTCTTTTATCTTCTTTTTTCACTTATATTGCTTATTCTAGTTTGATTTTTGCACATGCTTTCACCTCTTTTAGGATTGGCCATGCCTCCCTTGATGCCTAGCAGCCTCCACCACCTAATGGCACACTACCTCCTCCTCACCAGCCACCCAAGCCATGAACCCTCTTGGTGATGCATATCCACAAAAGTTTCAAAACACCCTTCATACTAGCCTAACCAAGCACCACTCTCATTCCATCACCTCACCACCCCTCTAGCCGCCACCTACCACACCACCACCACCACCACCTCCAGCACCCATGGCCACACCATCATTGTGGACACCACTCCTCTAGCCGTGACACTTGGAGCCTTCGCCGAGCCCAAATCCATGACTAAAACACATGTATATGCATGCTTATGTGTGTTATTCCCTTCACCCACTTTGGCACCACCACAAATGACATCTAGGCCGACCCATACCCTCCATAATCTGACCCAAACACTTGCCATTGTCATGTACTTTCCCTTGTGGCTGAGCCTAGTAAAGGTTAAAAGCAAGTGCAAACATTTCTATTTGATTCTGTGCAGTTATTCTGGCATAGTTTTGATCGCAGTTGATTTGAAACTCATCGTTGTTATATTGTTTTTGTTTGATGTGTATCCAAGGAATTTGACATTTGGTTCCTCTATTAGAATCTGTGTCATGCTTTTGTGCTTGGGTAGATCCCGTTTGTGCAATTCTTCGTTGTGTCATCATCTCAAACCAGTGAGTTATTCTCACCAGACAATATGTACATATATAACTAGTAAATTGACCCCTTTTGAATCTGTAAAATGCATTATTATGTTACACCTGCTATGTTATGATTTTATGATGTTCACCCATGCTTAAACACCAGTTATATCATATGTTACTGTTATATTATGTTGTTCTATTATTTTTTATCAGTTTATCACACTGCAATTTCCCTTTAGATTAGAATCACTATGGGTTGAAATGATACATACCCGAACGAACTTTAGAATAGGAGAAAATCGTTATGGGCTGAAATGATAGGCCTGAATGATTTTCAATTATCTTCATTTACTTGGGATTGCGGGTTTGAAATGATCAAACCCAGGTTTTCTTTTTAAATTACGGGTTGAAATGATATATTACCCGTATCACTTTACCTAGGCTAGAAAATGAAATACAGACCCGTAGTTAAAATATGTTTTTCTAAAAATTTTAAAATATTTTAGAAATGTAAATATTATAATATTTTGATTTAAATTTGATTAAAAAAGATTTTTGTAAATCATTATTAACTCTCTGAAAATTTATAAGTGAAATAAATTAATGATAAAGTTTGAAAATCTGAAATGTAAGTTATTTTGGAAATTATAATTTGGTGATAAATGGAATTTAAATTAAATTTGAAAATATGATAAATTTATGTTATTTTGAATAATGAATTTAAAATGATTTTATAATATATTAATGATTTTTGAATTAAGTTAAAATGTGAAATGAATGAATACTTAAGTTGAAATTTTGAAATATAACTAAAATTGGAAATTTGTGAATTTGGCATAAAAGTGAATTTTAAGTTAAGTAAATAAAAATGAAATTGAGTTATATTTGAAAATTTAAACTGAAGTGTTAAGTTAAATTTAATTTAATGAATTTAAAATTTAAATGTTGGAATTTAATAAGTGAATTACTATTAAATTTTGATTTTTGAATAGAGATTTAACTTTATAAAATCATGAATATAAGGGTATTTGAATGATTGTTTTAAAAGTGAAATTATATGATTTTATAAGTTAAAAATGATTTAAATAAAAATATAATTGTTTGTGAAATTATACTGAATACTTGAAGTTAATTTACTGCATTTCTAAAATGCTATTAATTATAATGTAAAGGATAATACAACATTTGTAAATGTTGTATTTGATAATAATGAACCAAATGGATCAATTTAATTAAAGGCTATTATAGAATTTTGGTGAATGTTATAATGGTTGAATTTAACTAAGTTTATTTGAAACTAATGGAACCCTATTACAGCATTTTAAATGTTGTCTTTCGTTAAATTGAACTGTTTTAAGTGTGACTTTCCGTAGTAATTTCTAAATGCGACGAAAGTTGAATTTTCATTATTTTAATAAATTTAAGTTAATGAATGAACTTTGAAAGATTAAAATTTTGGAAATTTAATAATTTAATTATTAAATATAATATCTTCATTTTAATGATTTAAAATGAAGCAATTTGTTTCGAAATATAATACTATTTTGAAATTTTAACCACGGGATGTATTCAATTTATGGTTTAACTGATCCTTAAAGGATGGGCGATCCCAAGCATCCTTTAAGTTATGGTGCATTTCTACTACAGTTCACTTGAGTTGATCTACATTATACAAGTATATATTGTCCTGGCTCGAGTGTTTTGTGTTTTACTTTACGCTCGGGTCAGCCTGAGTATTCACAGCTTTGGATTCTCTTTCTAGAGCTGGTCTTCGCTGGAGTTTCTGCTAATCTACATTTATATCTACTTTTTGTTTCATCTATTCTAGTTTATCTCATGTATTAGTGAACTTCTATGTATTTGGGATTTCCATTATGTTGCTGTCAGACTGTATTATGTATTTGGTTTGAGACTTTGTCGTAGTAGCTTCATGAACTACTATGTATTTTATATTCCGCTGTGAGGTATTCTGTTTGTTTTGTGTCTATGATTCTGTGATTTGTATTTCATTTGCTCCTAATTTATTTACAATGCGGTATTTTGAGCAATTCAAGTCCGACATGTGCGGCTGTGAATGGCTGAAAATATCGGGTTGTTACAATCGAAAAGCATCTAACATTTTTCAACGAATATTTTTTCATACATTTTTTCTTATCCTGATTCGTATCCTAAATAAGAATTGTATGGACATGGAACGGATGGTTTACATCCTCGGACTGAACTGGACATCGGACAATCGTACAAAATTTACAACCCTAGTTTTATGGCCGACCAAACATGGAGGCAACATGGGCTTCAAATGATCCCAAACTCATTCAGCATTTATTTCATTTAAATCTGATTTAAACAATTTATCGATATCGTATATTTATGCACGCATTCATAACTTTTAATTACGCATTTTATTAAACTTTAATGGTATATAAATAAATGCAATAAAATATAATGATCAATATTTTAGAAATATTGATCAACTTGGTTAATTTACAATGATTATAAATTAATCAAATAGTGTGGTTTGTTCGAAGTATTTATCATTACAGTTGTGCGAATCAAGGTGTATATTCAATCACCGATTAATATTAAACAATTCGGATATTAACATTCACATGTCACTTTAACTAGTTGTGTGATATTTTGGTTGAATTTATTTCTTACACACCCTTTTGGTAAAATCCAATTTTACTTATTTAGGCGTTACTTGTAGTGACGATCATTACACCAGTTCTCTTTATCAAAACTATATCACTTTGGACTTATGGAATTTGGTAATGGTTAAAATTTCAATATTGTCCGTATTCAACTCTATTTTTCAAAAAAAAAATTCCTTGGTTTAATAATAAAAATTACTATTAATTGTATTTCTCTAGCCAGAGACATTGACTTTGAGTTGAATTTAGTTGACCGCGATACCAACCTTATATAAGTAAGGAACGAATCCTCACTTCAATAGTGCTTCCCCTCCAATGCTTCCACCCGACCTAACTATAGTCGTTCAATGGACGCTATGTCATGATTTAACTATAATCAAAACTAGCTTCAATGTTCAAAATCAATAGTATTTTCAAGTAGAGAGAACTGTAGTTTTATCATGTCGATATTTTCTGTTTGACCATAGTTATATTAATAGAAAACTATATGGTGAGCCATTCCATCGTTATCTACTAATAATTAGTATATAACACCTTGGTGCCCCCAGTCATGAGTAATATAATGCCCAACATTTGGAGAGCGTTATGTACTCTAGCCTCACTGAATGCATCAATATCCAGTCTCGACACATCTTGATTAGGAATATTTAAAACAGTATATTTAATTTCATTGTGATAGATTACTTATATTTACACCTATAATGATCCTAGCACGATACCTATATTATTAAATAAAATTATAAATAATGTCATCTAATAATACGAAGAATACGGCAGAAGGGAAACGAAATGTGAATATAACTTTAATTTAACACTAAAACGTCATACTTACTCTTTTCGCTAAATATCTGGAATGAAGGTTTGACGTGTATAGTCTTAGTTTAAAGAAATAAACACATCAGTTTCTCAAAATCAGAACAATATATCATATAAACAACAGTCACAGATCATAATGGACAATTCACATCACATACAATACATACCATGAATCTACAAAATGAAACACTGGATCTACATAATATACGTCTAAAATAAGTCATTATCACGATTAACACATCCCATAATACAACATGTGAATATACTATGTAAGATAAACTAAGATTTTGAAAATGTCTATTATCTGCTAGCACACCTACCCAAAAGCTCGAGCGTCCTAAAAACCTGAAAAATCTCAGCCTTACTCGAGTACTATGAAATAAATGGGTCAGACTATGTCTAAATGTTCCAAAGGGTGAGAAGAAGATATAATATAAGGTATAAGGTGCAAATAATGTAAACTGATTACATAAGTGATTTAACTCGGAACTTATCGCAAAACCCAAGTACATATGAACCACGAAATATTAGAAAGTCATGAAAACCAAAACATTCCATACCCATCATCTAGATCGTTCATATCGATCATAATAATCGTCCTTACATGGAAACCACTAATATCACTCATGTCGATCTGATACTAAGGATTGTTGTAACGATCCCGGTTTTGAATCAATTTTAATTTGATAATTAAAATGAATTTTTGGATTAAATTGTAAATTAATTTGAATTTTTCCAAATAACATAAGTTAAGTATTGATATATATATGTATTGATTATAAACTGACACTTGGATTTGAAATTCAAATATAAACATATTGAAAATTGATTGGATTTAAAAAATTTATTTTAAAGTTAATAAGAATTTGTTTTCTAATATATATATATATATATATATATATATATATATATATATATTTGAATGTTATGATTTGAGATTTATGTAATAATTTTCACGAAGCTATTCTAATTTGAATTCTTATA
Source organism: Allium cepa (assembly GCA_030765085.1). NCBI lineage: Eukaryota > Viridiplantae > Streptophyta > Magnoliopsida > Asparagales > Amaryllidaceae > Allium > Allium cepa. The sequence goes on from CM060946.1 coordinate 181,583,182, forward strand.
TATATAAGATAAATGTAATTACTTATTAATGTATAATTAGTCTTAAAATCATTTTCTTAAAGGTTATATAAATAGTTATAAAAGAAAATAAATATATTAATTGAAATAAGATATTAATAAACATTTAAACATAAACATATGTTAAGATATAAAATATAAATATTTAAGGATTTTAAAAAAATTTTAAAATATAAGAACTGCATAAATATAAACCTAATTAAGGGTTTAAAGACAAAATGCCTATATTTTAACAAGTGAAGGAAAATAAATACAAGTATTTACAAGTGTAAGGTGAATTAACAAGTGGCAAAAATAAAATTTTCTTTTCATTTAGAATTATAGAAAATATGTATAAGGAGAAACCAGGTTTCATTTTTCTTCTTTCATTCACATTGTAGAAAAAAAAATGCCTGGAAACCCAAAGCAAAAATAGAAATGAAAATCAAAATAAAAAAGGTTAAACAATCTTCAAACCTGGGAATTAAAATAAAAAAAGCAAAGCAAAGATCAAGCTTGGGAAATCAAAATTAAAACCTGATTCAATGTCCATAGCAAAGCAATTCAAACAAATAGATTCAATAATCAGATCCAGATCAAAGTATCTTCAATCAAACATCAAAATACAGATGAAAGTTTGGTTCCAAATTTTAAGTCCAATGTTTGTCCTCTGTCTTCATTTCCAGGCGAGCAAACTACCCTTTTTGAATCTGAATCTGTTATGTATCTTGATGTTGTACTTGTAGTTGTTGTGAAAATTGTTTGTATAGATGTAATTATGCATGTCTGGGAACAGACATAAATGTCTCTATTCTAAATTTTACAGGTTTTAAACCTGTTAAAGAAAAAAATTAATTCCTTCTTCTCTGATTCGTTTTAGGATTCATGATCTAAATGAAATGTGTTTGTATCATCAAGAACTAGGGCTTAAAAATATTTTTGAGGAAAATTTAATTAAGTTTATCTAGAAATTTAAAATATACTATGAAAATCATATATATGTCAATAATTTGGTGATCGTAAAATCGGCTTTTGATCACATAACTAGACTCGAATTGTAAAACGATGAAATTTAATGCAAATTTCAAGATTTTTAGATCTATATATGACGGATATTTTAGTGTTGAACGGAAAAGGTAAACACGTCAATTTCTGATGATTAATGAAGAATCAAGCTTTGGGTTTGATATCAGAGGAAGTTTAGATGATGAAGGCTATAGGAAAAATGATCGAAAAATTGTTAGGCCACTGTGGAAGTCGATCGGTGGTTTTGTAGGGTTTACTGACCCAATTTAGTCGATAGAGTTTAAAGGGGAAGGTCGTTGACGATGGTGGATTGGAATTGGTCGGTGTGGGTCGGATCGATGCGGGGGGTCGAGATAAAGTTTCGGTCGGGATGGCGAGGAGGATCGAGGCTGGGATCGTTGACAATAGTGGTACTTGTCGATTGTGTTGGTTCTCGAAGGTTGCTCGTTCATCCATTTTGATTTCCAGGTCAAACACGTCGGTGCTGGGTGGTCGGTTGGGTCAGGATTATTGTCGCCGACATGTTGGAGGTGGTATCGACGATCAGATTGTCGTCGTCGGCTCGTACACGTGCACAATATATCATTTGTGTCTTGTTTGTGTTATGGTTTGAGAAGATGAAGATATTCTCGGGTTTGATTGCGTGCATTTCAGTTTTTGACTCGAAGAAGGTAAGGTTGTGAGTTTCTCGGTGGTTTTTAGGGTTTGGCTCGGGATTTTTGAAATTTTTCTTAGGTTTTCCATTGCAAGCTAATAAGGTTTCGAAGACAAAATAAAATTTAAAATTTTAAAGTTAAAACAAATTTTAAGATCAAGTTTAAAAAAAATATTAAGGAAAATAAGGTTTCAAAGAAGATATAAACCAAGTTTTCAAATTAAATTTTAAATAAGTATTAAAACAAGTTTGCAAAGATTGAATTTATAAGTTAAAAAGGTTTCCAAAATTGTTTTGGGTTTATATAGTTATGTATTGTGTTATGTTAAATTTATTAAACAATTTTTAAAAAAGATTTCAAATGTTAAATTTATGTTTGTTTTAAAAGTAATTACATATTAGATTAATTATGTAATTAAAATTCATAAGGATTTTTAAAATATAATAAGATGTGGTTTGAATTAAGGAGTAATTAAGGATTTTGTTTTGACTTAATAAATCAATGTTCTCAAATGATTTGTATAATTGTTTCAAGCATTTAAATTTGACAAGATTTAAATGATTATTAAGTAATAATTAAGATAAAAAGTACATCGATCACTAATTAAAGGATAATTAATTATTTAGAGGTTAATTACTTAATAAAAGTAATCATGGATAATTAGTTTATTATTAAAGGTTAATTACCTTGTGAGATTAATTAAGGTAATTAATTTGGGGATAACTAATTAAAGGTTAATTAATTTATGTAAGTAATTAAGGGATGATTTAGTAATTAAGGGTTAATTAATTAATTAATAAAGGATAATTAATTGAAGGATAATTAAATAAGTAAGGTTAATTATTTAACGATTAACGATTATTAATTAAGATTGATTAATAATTAAAGGTTAATTAATTTATTATTAAAGGTTAATTAATAAATGATTAAAGAATAATTAATTAAGATGGTTTGTAATTAATTAATATTAATTAACAGGATTAATAGTTTATTCATAAGTAATTAATCTGATTTAAATTAATCAGATGATTTATTGATCTTACTTATGGATGTTGGATTGTATTGAATGCTTTGAATTGTTTAATATCCCCGATGTGTGATATTCTGTGATATGAATTGTTTTGATTTGAGTTGTGATGAATGTAATTTATTTATTTGCGATGAATTTATATTATTTATCTAAAAATCTATGAATGAAGATAAGTGTTATAGGATTATACCGCTTATCGATATTGTTGTGCTTGAATTTGTGATGATTGATGATATTGTATTGCTGTGTGTAAAACCCCTGGACTTCACAGTTTTCATGGGATAATTTATTAATTTGTGATGATTGATGATTTCGTACGCTAACTACAAACCTACTGGCCCTTGTTAGTATCAAATCATAGTTTTTATGGCTTATTATGAACCTATCCTTCTAACATCTTTCTTTATACATAGTTTTTATGGGTTAACTATGAATCTATTGGCCCCTGCCAATATCTTTTCTTATACACAGTTTTAATGGGATTATTGAGAACCTATTGGCCCCTGCCAATATGTTTCTTTAATATTCTAGCATCCTATATTCTAGTCTTCCTGACCTCCTAGATGCAATTCTATTTATTCAAGTGTTTAATCAATTTATATTCACTACTGGGTTAACCTAACTTGTTCTTCTACCCTTTTATCCCCAAAATGAAGTTATGGGTCCATTATAAAGTGAATATATTTATTTTTGAAGAAGCAAGCAAACTAACATAGCAATACCACTCCTATGGGTTTAGTATAAAATATGGTTAATCCCTTTATCCTATTATTTTATCAAAGAAAGCTTCTTCTCAAAACCTTTAAAAACTTCTTTAATTTAGCCATGGGTGTTTCCTTTAATAAATATAGTTTGGGTTATACAACCTTCCAAACCCTTCGAAACCTGTCTTTCGACTTCATAGGATGACCTCCTTCGAAATCCCTAAAATCTATTTTCAAAACATTAGGCCTACATTTATAATACATTAAAACCTTCCTTTCGAAAACTTCGATTGTAGTAAAGTATTAATATTTAACTTTAGAAGCTTAGCTTCAAAATAGTTGAAAGTATCCCCTTCAACACCGTTAGAAGTAACCCTTCCGAAACCATTGAAAGTCTCTCCTTTGAAAGTATTGGGATTATACTTAAAATAATATTTGGGACAAAGTGAATGAAGGAGAAAGCATCTCTTTCGAAACCATCCTTCATCAAATAAAAATGTTGAGGAAACATGGTGGCGTCGGCACCATCTCTTTCGAAAGCTTTAAACCATTTAAAAAAACGTTGAAGGATAGTGTCGAAAGCCCTTTCAAAACCATTGCCTTCGAAACCCTTGGACAGTTTCGAAAGCATTAGGAAGTGACTTGAAACATCTTTAAAAACAAACATTACCTTTCAACAGTATTGGTGACTTCGACACCATCGAAAGGCTAATGAATGGCAACAGGGTTTTGACTGGGTTGAAACCCCTTCTTTCAAAAATATTTCATAACTCATTCGAAAGAAACTTAAGTAAATGACAACCCTTTCGAAACTTTTTAAAACCTCTTTCAAAACCATATGCTTCAACTCCTTCAATGGCTTAAACAAAACAAAGGCAGGCGCTTCTTTTTTAAATCCAAACCAAGGTATCGACTCCTTCGAAAGCATTGCTTTCGACACCTAACCTGTCACCTCTTTCCAATCCACTACGCATCGTCTTGGTAATACCTTGTGTATTGGTTTCGGTTTAGTAAGTTTTGACTATGTTGAAGGTGAAAGCTTTGTGTCGAAAGCTACTTGTAAAGAAGGTGGAACCAATTTTTCTGAGTGAACCTAGTTTAACACTACTTAAAGCAATTCTTTTTCTAACTAACCTGCCACGTGCCAAAACCAGATTAGTTGTCTTTAACTTTTTCAATTCTTTGCCAAACTAACTACCGCTAAATTCAGAACAAAACCATGGTTAAATTAATCAATCAAGCCCTTCCATTAAGAAAATCCAATTTTATAAAAAAGTCCCTTCTATAAAATAATTTAATTTCCATAGCAAATCAATTTGGAAAAATCCCTAAAAATTCGAGATATTCACTTTAATCATATTATCTTACATTTCAAAATTACAGACCAAATTCTCAATATATTTTCAAAAATATATTTATAAACCTAAATAGCCATATTTTCCTTTGAAAATTTATAGTAATCTTTCTGTAGCTTGGAAAATTATCAAAATTAAAATTCAACCCCAAAATCATGTTTTGCAACACATAAAATTTTCCCATGGCCTTTAAACATCATTAAATCTCGGTTTTTCCCTAAAATCGTACATAATCTCTTTTAAACAATCATGTTCAAACCACAAAAATTACAAATCAAGCATATCATCATCCAGTATATCATAAAATTGAATTTACCCTTAAATCCGAAAATATATGATTCAAAATGAAACAGAGATAGAATTATTATTCACCTTGATTTATATAAGGACATTAGATTGAGATTGATTTCCCCTATGCTTGATTCTCTAGTTTTAATTTGAATTCTTCTTCTTCTCTTAATGGCCGGCCGTTCCTTAAGCTTTTAATTTGCATTTCAAAATGACGTGAGTAAGGAATGAAATGTTAGGAACAGAATATATATGGGTAAAGGTTTAGAGCGGCAATTCATAATATACCCTTATGCAATTTGATTAACCCAAAAATCATTCTTAAGCCCTTTAATCATCATATTAGGCTTGGCCTTAATTAAATTAATTCAAGTCTCAATCCCCTTATCACTTAACATTTACATTATTCTATTTAATTTATCTAATTCAATCTTTTAAATATTGTTATCAAAAATTAGGGATGTTACATGCTCCCCTCCTTAAATAATTGGTCCTCGAAATTCAGTAAGGACTAAATACTAAACATAGCAATCATCTGTAACGCCTCCTAACGACTATACTAGTCTACCTGACTAGGAACTATCTATATAAATCTAATCTAGACATACCCTCAAGGAAGATCAGGATAAGTACCTCGAATCTTGTCCTTTATCTTTGAAGTACAGTCCTTCTCATTGTCGCTCCACTGAACTTTCACTAACTTGACTATCTTCTTCCTCAATCTTTTCTCATCTCTCGCTACAACCCAAACTGGTTGTCTAACAAAAGTCAAATCAGGTTCTACTACCAAATCCTCCACCTCTATTTGAGTAATAGTATACTCTGGATCATGCACATACTTGCGAAGATGAGACATGTTGAATACATTATGGACATCTGCTATACTGCTCGGCAACTCTACTATGTACGCGAGCTTTTCAATCCTTTCTATATTCTGGAATGGACCAACATATCTCGGTGCTAGCTTCCCTGACTTCCCAAATTGTATTACACCTTTCATCAATGATACTTTAATGAAAACCCTATCTCCAACTGAGAACTTTAGGTCTTTATCCCTTTTATCTGCGCAAATCTTCTGTCTGGATTGAGCTTCCTTCATCCTTTCTTAGATCAACTTAATCTTCTCTGATGCCTCCCTAACAAAATCTGGACCTAAGACCAATCTATCTCCAGTCTTTAACCAACATACTGGTGATTAGTATGGCCTTCCATACAAAGCTTCAAATGGCGTCATTTCTATACTAGTATGATGATTATTATTATTATTATAGGAAAACTCAACCAAATGTAGGCGATCCTCCTAAGATCCACCGAAGTCCAATACACAAGCTCTCAACAAATCCTTGAGTAATTTGTTAACTCTCACTGCCTGCCCATCCGTCTGTAGTTGATATGTAGTACTCATCTTGAGCTTATTGCCTAACACATCCCATAGACTATTTCAAAATTCTCTAGTAAATAAAGCATCTCTATCGCTGACTATGCTATTAGGAACTCCATGTAGTTTAACTATCTTCTTCATGAACAACTTAGCCAAAATAGGTGCCATCTTGGTTGACTTTACTGGAATGAAATAGGCATCGTTTGTCAATTTGTCCATAACAACCCATATACTCTCATTTCCTCTACTAGACCTTGGCAACCCACCTATAAAATTAATAGATATTGAGTCTGATTTCCATACTGGAATCTCTAATGGCTGAAGTAAACCACTCGGCTTCTGATGTTTGGCTTTCACTTGTTGACAGTTTACACACTTCCTAATCCACAAGCGAACATCCCTTTTCATGCCTTCCCAATAGAAGTTTCTTTTCATATCTTGATACATCTTGATCCCTCCAGGATGAATCCTAAACTTTGATTGATGACATGCCTCAGGAAATTCTCTTCTCAACTTCTCAACATCTAGAACACATAATTGTCCCTTATTTCTTAACCATCCTCTCTAGTGAAGACAAAAATATTTCAAATCATTGACCTCGGCTCCAACATCAGGCCCTAAAATCCTCTCGGCTAATAAGGGATCGTCCTTCTTCTTAGAAGCAATTCTCTCAATCAACACTGGTCGAACTTCTAAATTGGATAACATGGCAGTACTTTGACTAAAACTAGAAGTTGATCTTAATTGCACACCACGGTCGGCCAAAGCTTCTAGATCCTTCCATTCTACCAACATAGCCAACACCACATTCTGATTTCTTCTGCTAAGAGCATCTGCTACCTTATTACCTTTTCCTAGATTATACTATACACCAAAATCACAAGCAGCCAAAAACTCCAGCCACCTCTACTGTCTCATATTCAATTCATTCTGAGATAATAAGTACCTTATAGACCTATGATCGGTATATAACTCAAATATCTCCCAGAAGAGATAATGCCTCCAAATTATCAAAGCAAAGATCACCACAGCCAACTCCAAATCATGAGTAATATATCTCACTTCATGCGATCTAAGCTATCGTGAAGCGTAGGCAATCACTTTACCTTTCTTCATCAACACAACTCCCAATCATGTTCCACATGCAATAGTGTACACTACCAAACATAATTTCCATCTGGAACTACTAACGCTGGTGCAATTATCAATAAATGCTTTAACTTAAGGAATGCCTCCTCACATCTGTCGGACCAAACAAACTTCACTTCCTTCTTGGAAAGCTTAGTCAAAGGCGCTGCTATCCGCGAGAAATCCTTGATAAATCTTTGGTAATAGCTAGCAAGTCCAAGAAAACTTCTGATCTCAGTCACCATCTCTAGTCTCTTCCAATTGTTAACCGGTTCAATCTTATCTAGATCAATTGACAACCCATTCTCTGAAACCACATGACCAAGAAACTTAACCTTTTTCTTCTAAAAATGACACTTGGAAAACATTTCCTTTAGTTGATTCTGCCTTAGAGTCCTAAGCACAACTTTAAGATGATCTTCATGCTCTCTCTCATCCTTAGACTATACCAAAGTGCCACCTATAGACACTAACATGAATCTATCCAAATACTCTCGAAAGACTCGATTCATTAAATCCACAAAGAAAGCAGGTGCATTTGTCAACCCGAATGGCATTACTAACCAATTATACGAACCATATCTTGTTTGAAGTGCTGTCAAAGGATTGCTTTCCTCTACCATCCTCAACTGATGGAACCCTCTCGCTAAATCCAACTGCAAAACACTCTATCTCCACTAAATTAATCAAACAGATCATCAATTCTCAACAAAGGATACTTATTCTTGATCGTCCTTTTGTTCAGCCTACGATATTTGATGCATATCCTTAACGACCCATTTGGCTTCTTCATGAATACCATAGCTACTCTCCAAGGCGAACTGCTTGGTCTAATAAAATTTCTTCCTTCTAGTTTCACTAGCTGCACCTTTAATTCATTCATCTCAGTCGGTTTCATCCTGCTAGGTGGCCTACTCACAAGTTCAGCTCCTAGCACAAGATCTATCCGAAACTCAATAGCTCATTTCTGTGTTAGTCCTATGATTGGCTCAAAGACATCAGCAAACTCTTTTGCGATTCGAACCTGACTTAGATCTTCTCCTACCTCCATTGCACTTAGCAAAGCACAACTACTCCGGTCATAATTCTCCACTGAATATAATACGGTTATGACTACAAGGTGTCTCAAAGATATCTTCCCATCTTAGCAGAATATCCTGGCTTCATACCTCCTCAACCAACCTGAACCTAAAATGATTTCGAAATCTTCGAAATCATAAACATACAAACTGCATGCAAACTTATGACCTAATAAATCAAGTTCTAATGGGTTACATCTCATCCCCAAAGTTGCATACCCTCATATTGGATTCGCAGCCCTCAAGGAAGTAACAAGTTATGTGGTTATAAGCATAACCTATCAACCAAACACTGGGATATAAATGAATGTGATGCACCGGTATCAAAATGTATCCTAACTGGTATATTCTGAATCAAAAATGTACCGTCCATCACAGTCTTCCTCCACCTAGATTTTCTCTTCCACTTCCTGTTTCCATATCGTTTTCTCATATTGCATACAAGCCTTAGTAAGATATAGAAGAACAGTCTAAGAGAGAAGGGAGTAGGTACTTACACATAAAATTATATATCAAATACATGTATGTTACTATAGAATTATTCCAAACCCCAATCATATTTTCAGATTCATTATATTATGTTTGAAAACCTTTTAGGTTTTACTTTCTTTTAAAGTTTCATAAGCCTATGCTCTGATACCAACTTGTAACATCCCCTTAATTGGAGGCCTGAAACTAACGACTACTTATGCTGCAATTATCCATAGATAATAATCCTCGATGACCAAATGTGGTGAAGTTTGATTCATCGATACACATAAACACATGAATATGGAAAAAATTTAAACTTCAAACAAAATCACATTCCATTTCAATACATTTCCAATTCATTACCTAATCCCACAATTGCAAATCACATTCAAAGAAAATATATTTATTACAACATACCCCAAGAGCGACATATAAAGATGCCACCTTGGATGATCAGAGTATATGCAGGCAATATAACAACTTTGCCATTATAAACAACACAGCGGAATCGAAAGAAAAGAGAACTCTAAATAGCTAACATGCCATATGCACGTCTCCGAAAGCTTATTCATCTTAAAAGGTACCCGAAAACCTCAACTCTTACTCAAAATCAATTAAGTAGCTGAGATTTTAAGTGAAAAACATAAACTTCGAGTCAGACATAAAGCTTGGTATGAATAATAATCTACCAACCCAAATTATTTAGATATCTAGTGAGACCACGCCACTTAGTGGAACAGGTTCTTCCCTCACTAATATCTTAAAACTTTAGAAAACCATATACCGTGCTTCTGCATCCTCAATGGTTAAAACATTCAATACAGTATATTATGATGATAAGTAAAACATATGAATCAATTATTGAGTACCCATCCCCGTTCATTCTGACTATTTGTCTCGATTATAGCTTCTAGGATTACTAATAACTTACTAGTTTTCATGGGCTGACAAACAACCGATAAAACATTTAAAAACTCGATGTCCAATTACATAGTTTTCATAGGATTACTAAAAATCTATTTGTAACTCTAATATATTTACTCTTATCCCAGTTTTCATGGGTTGACTAGGAACCTAGTGGTGACCCCAATATCCTTTCTTCTTTCCTTAGTTTTCATGGGCTGACTAGTAACCTATTGACATCTGTTAATATCTTAATCCGGATATAGTTTTCATGGGCTAAATACAAATCTACTGGCTCCTGCCAGTATCAAATCATAGTTTTCATGGGCTTACTATGAACCTGTCTTTCTAACATCTTCCGTTGTACATAGTTTTCACGGGCTAACTATTAACCTATTGGACCCTGCCAATATCTTTTCTCATACACAGTTTTCATAGGCTTACTGAGAACCTATTGACCCCTGCCAATATCATTCTTTAATATTTTAGCATCCTATATTCTGGCCTTCCTGACCTCCTGGACGCAATTCTATTCATTTAGGAGTTCAATCAATTTATATTCACTATTGGTTTAACCTAAATGGCTCTTCTACCCTTTTATCCCCAAAATGCAGTTATAGGTCCATTATAAAGTGAATATATTTATTTTTGAAGAAGCAAGAAAAACAACATAGCAATAACGCTCAAATGGATTTAATGTAAAATATAGTTAACCCTTTAACCTTTTATTATATCAAAGAAAGGATCTTCTCAAAACCTTTACCGAAACTCTATTAACTTAGCCATGGGTTTTTCCTTTAAAAAATAGAGTTTGGGATACACAACCTTTCAAAACCTTCAAAACTTGGCTTTCGACTTCATAGGATGACCTCCTTCGAAAGCCTTAAAATCTATCTTCAAAATATTAGGCTCCTAACTTTATAATACTTTAAAAACTTCCTTTCAAAACCTTTCAATTTTTGTCAAGTATTAATATTTAACTTTAGAAGCTTAGCTTCGAAATAGTTGAAAGCATCCTTTTTGACACCATTGGAAGTTACCCTTCCGAAACCATTAAAAGTCCCTCTTTTGAAAGCATTGGGTTTATACTAATAATATTTGGGTCAAAGTGAATATAGGCGAAACCATCTCTTTCTAAACCATCCTTTATCAAATAAAAATATTAGGGAAACATGGTGGCGTCGGCACTATCTCTTTCCAAAGCTTTAAACCATTTAAACAAACGTTGAAGGACAGTGTTGAAACCCCTTTCGAATCCATTGCCTTTGAAACCCTTGGACCCTTTAAAAAGCATCTAGGAAGTGGCTTAAAACATATTTAAAAGCAAACAATACCTTTCGATAGTGTTGACGACTTCGACACCATCAAAAGGCTAAAAACGACAACAGAGTTTCGACTGGGTCGGAACCCCTTCTTTCAAAAGCATTTCATAACTCATTCAAAAGCAACTTAAGTTAATGACAACCCTCTTGAAATCTTTTAAAACCTCTTTTGAAACTGTATGCTTCGACTCCTTTAAAGGCTTAAACAAAAAGAAGGCAAGCGCTTCTCTTTTTAAAACCAAACATACGTATCGACTCCTTTGAAAGCATTTCTTACAACAGCTAACCTTTTGCCTCTTTCCAATACATTGCGTACCATCTTAGTTATACTTTGTCTATTGGTTTCAGCTTAATAGATTTCGACTGTGTTGAAGGCGAAAGCTCAAAGTCGAAAGGTACTTCCAAATAAGGCAGAACAAACTTTTCTGAATAAACTTGGATTAATACTACTTAAAGCTATCCTTTTCTAAATAACCTGCTACGTGTCAAAACCAGATTGGTTGTCTTTAACTTTTCAAATTATTTACCAAAATAACTGCCGCTAAATCTAGATCTAAACTATGGTTAAGTTAATCAACCAAGTCTTTCCATTAAGCAAATCCAATTTTACAAAGAAGTCCCTTTTCTAAAATAATTTAATTTGCAAGCAAATCACTTTGGAAATATCCCCAAAAATTCCAGAAATTCACTTTAATCATACTATCTAACATAACCCAAATTTTCAATATATTTTTCAAATTAAATTTTCCATAGCTTGGAAAATTATCAAAATTAAAACCCAACTCCAAAATCATGTTTTACATCACATAAAATTTTCCCGTGGCCCTTAAACATCGTTAAATCTCGGTATAGCCCTAAAACCGTGCATAATCTCTTTTTAACAGTCTTATTTAAACCATAAAAATTATAAATCAAGCATATCATCATCTAATATATCATAAAAATGAATTTACACTTAAATCAAAAATATATGATTCCAAACAAAATAGAGATGAATTATTATTCACTTTGATTTAGATAAAGAGATTGGATTGAGATTGATTTACCCTAAGCTTGATTCTCTAGCTTTTGCTTTAAATTCTTATTCTTCTCTTAATGGAAGGTCGTTCCTTTAGCTTTTAATTTGCATTTCAATATGATGTGAATTAGGAAAGAAATCATAGGAATGGAATACATATGGGTAAGGGTTATAGGCTGCAATTCCTAATATACCCTTATGTAATTTGATTAACCCAAAAATCATTCTTAAGTCCATTAATTATAATATTAGGCTAGGCCTTAATTAAATTAATTCAAGTCTCAATCCCCTTATCACTTAACATTTACATTATTCTATTTAATTTATCTAATTAAATCTCTTGAATAGTGTTATCAAAAATTAGGGGTGTTACAGATTTTCTCAATAGGAAGACCACTCACTTGATTATAAATCTATCATAATTTCATTTAAATAGAAAACAAGAAATACATTTGTTGATAATTCCATAATTTTCAGATAGAAGACCAGAAATCCATCTGGCCCTAATATAAAAGACCAAAACTTTATTTGGCAATAACTTTTGAATAGAAGACCAGAAATTCATCTGGCAATAATATCTGAATAGAAGATAAAAAACTTATCTAGCAATAATATATGAATAGAGTCTAGGACCTCTAGCTCAAGTGGTTAGAGTGTGGTGCTTTAGGCAGAGGTTTTAAAAGTCATGAGTTCGAACCCCCGAAACATCATATAGAGTGCTCTACTTGAATAGACTATCTCTAGTGTTATCAAAAAAATCTGAATAGAAGAATAGAACATCTGGCAATAATATCCAAATAAAAGAGCAGAAACTTATCTGGCAATTATATTCGAAATAATATCTGAATAGAAGACCAAAAATTTATCTGGTAATAATATTTGAATAGAGGATCAAAAAATCATCTAGTAATAGATTGTTTTTGATCTTCCTTTGAAAGTTACTTTAACTTTGTCCTGATATAGAATTAAGCATGTTAGAGTACTCTTCCTCTAGAAGATTGCTTTGACTGATTTTTAGGGTAGATTTTAACTTGCTCGATTGGTTTCTTTTGCTCCTTACCACTCATTAAGTGATGATTTAAAATTTAATTCTCTTTGCCTCTTATCACTTAGGTTTTAGTTCCCGTTGCCCCTTATTACTCTTTGAGTTGCGATTTAGATTGGAGCCCCTTATTACCTTATAGGTAATGATTTAGGTTGGTCTGTGCATATGGTTAGCCATCCTAGGCATGACCACAGATTTACCCATCCTCCCACTAGAAGGCGCTCCAGTCAGACCTTATAGGTGAAACCGAAGGCTAGGTTGTTGCTTTGATCATCCATCTTAGGCGAATCCAAAGGCTTACTCCATCCTTCTTCTAGGAAGCACTTCGACCAGGCCACGTAGGCGGAACCAAATGCTTGTAGTGCTTTAGCGGAGCCATCTTAAAGGAGCCTAAAAGCTTACTATGACCTCCCTCTAGGAGGTGCTTTGCCCAGACCCTTGTGACGGGATCATAGGTTTTTTTTAACCCCTTACTATCATCTTAGGTAGTGAATTAGGCTTTTCCTTTTAGTTCCTTTCTTTCATTTGATTATCCACTTCATAAATATGCTTATCACAATTTTATTTATTCATCCATTGTAGGAAGTAAAGCTTTAAATGTTCGGTGTTCTAAGTTCTTACTATTATGTTCTTTTAAGTTGGCATAATCGGTATGTCCCTGGTGCAATTACTTTATACACAACGAGGGGACCTTCCCAATTTGGTCCAAGCGGTCCGTTTGGGAGATTTTTCATATTTTCCATTATTCTTACCAAATCCTCTTTTGGAAATGATCTTCCTTTAACTTTGGAGTTATGATACCTTGATATCCTTTACTGATATTCAACCATTCATATAGCTGCCACATCCCTTAAATCTTCGATCATGTCTTAGGATTCCTTCCTTAATTCTTAATAGGGATCAAATGCATATGTAATTCTTCATGGGAAGGAACCTCAACTTCAATTGGAAGCATTGCTTCACATCCATATATTGAAGAAAATAGAGCAGTCCTGTTGGAGTCTTAGTTTAAGTTCTATATCCCTAGAGCACTAGCAGTAGTTCTTCTACCCTATTTCCTTTTGCTTTGTTCAGTCATTTTTTACGAATTTTTTTATAGTTTTACTGATGGCTTCAATAGCTCCATTACCCTTTGGGTGAGCTACATTTGAAAAGCTTTTGAATATTCCATTCATATCATAGAATTTGGAGAATTCTTCACTTTGAATTCGAATTCCATTATCAAATATTATCTTATAAGGTATCCCAAACCGTATATTCTTAATCACAAACTTTAACATTTTTCCCGATGTTATGTTCAACAATGGTTCTACTTCTATCCATTCGGTAAAATATTCAATGGCTACTACTACAAATTTAGCTCCTCCTTTGGATATAGGTAACGGTCTAATTAAATCGAATAACCATACATCAAAGGGCCATGGACATGAAAGTGGGGTCAATTTACTTAGGGGTATGTATGGAATTGTAGAAAATTTCTAATACTTCTTGAAACTTTTTACATGATTCACCGCATCAATACTCATTTGGGGTCGATAAAAACTATGCTTTATGACCTTCTTTGCTAGTTCTATTCATTAGAATGATCTCCATAGAATCCTTCATGTGCTTCTCTTAACAGTCATAGGCCATTCTCTAGACTAACACACCATAAGTAGGAAAGTGAATATTCTTTTTCATAGAGTGTTCTGTTTATCACCATAAAAGTTGGGGCTTGGTGCCTTATCTTTCTAGCCTCTCTTCAATCCCTTAGTAGTTTTCCTTCTACTAAGTACTCAACAATAGGTGTCATCAAGTTCTTTTCGTGTTGATTATTAATATCTACATGAATGAATCTTTCTTGATTGTCTTCATTACTGTTTTTTGATTTATCTTCTTTATTTACTTGTTTAAGAGCTCGGGATCTAGTTATACCATGACCTCATTTTTAGGTTTCAGAGCTTTTTCCTCTATGTTGGGGTTTTTTTGGAAGCCTACAAGCACAGTTCAAATTTTTGATGCTTCCCATAAGCAAGCTAGTTTTGCTAAAGGATCAGCTTGAAAATTTTTCTCTCTAGGAACTTGGTGTATGGAAACATTCTCAAGTTGAGCTAACATCTTTAATATCTTCTTGACATAAAGAATTAGTTTGACATCTTTCGTTTAATGAGTCTGATTTAACTGATTAAACATTAATTGAGAATTTTCAAAACTTCTATCTTTGGAATTTTTAACCGAAGAGCTAGGCTTAGTCATGCTACCACTGATTCATATTCGACCACATTATTAGTTGCGAGAAAACCTAACTTCATAGCGTAATGTAGTTGGTGTCCATCAGGAGTAATAATTATGTATCATGCACATGCCCCTATTTATTTGATGTGTCATCACTAAATAATTGCCACTTAAGCTTCAAATCATTTTCCTTTTTCGGTTGTTCTTTGATGAATCATGTGCATTCATTTATGTAGTCAGCCAAAGCTTATCCTTTAATTGCCACTCAGTGTTGGAACTCAATATCATATTGGTTAAGCTGAACTCCCTATTTCACTAGTCTTCCTAATGTTTCAAGTTTAATAAAAAAAATTGCTTGAGCTGGAAGTTGGTTAGGACTTTGATTGGATGTGCTTGGAAATAGGCCTTAGCTTTCGAGCAGTGAGCCTTAAATAGTGTGCCAACTTTTTTATGACTGGATACCTAACTTTTGCATCCTTAAGCCTTTTGCTAACATAGAATATTGGAAGTTGAACTCCATTCTCATCTCTTATTAAAACAAAGTATAATGCATGCTCAGAAACTGCCAAATAGAGGGAAAGGTTTTCCCCTTCTATTGGGCCAGAAAAGTTTGGAGGCTTTTCCAAATGATCTTTTAATTCTTGAAAGGCCTTTTGGCAATCTTCTCCCTATTCAAAGTTTTACTTCTTTTTGACCACTTTAAAGAATGGTGTGCACTTATCAATGGTATTAAAGATGAATTTGTTCAAAGTTGCCACTCCCTCATTCAAGCTCATCATATCTTTACTCGTCTTTGACTCTACCATGTCCCTAATCGCCTTGATTTTGTTAGGACTGGCCTCAATTCCTCTAGCACTGACAATATATCCTAGAAACTTCCCAGATTATATCCTAAAAGAGCACTTCTGTGGATTAAATTTCGTCTCGTATTTTCTTAATACTTCAAAATTTTCTTCATGGTCTTTCAAGTGATTGGCTTCCGCTTGAGATTCGACCAACATATCATCTATATATACTTTTATGTTTTGATTAATTTGTTCTTTAAACATTCTGTTTACCAATCTTTGATATGTAGCTCTTGCATTAGTCAACCTAAGTAGAATAACTTTGTAGCACATATTCCCCAATTTGTTATGAAACTTGTGTGTTCTTCATCTAGCTTGAACAAGAGGATTTGATTATTCCATGAGTATGCAACCATAAAAGAAAACAATTCATATCTACTTGTTGTGTCAACTAATTAGTCCTAGTAAGGGATATCACATTTTAAGGCGTGCTTTACTCAATTCAGTATAGTCGACACATGTTCTCCATTTTCCATTAGGCTTTTTGACTAACAAGGGATTGGCCAACCATTTTGGGTAGAAAACATACCTAATGAACTCATTTCAAGTAGCCTTTTAACTTCCTCTTTCAATGTGTTAGCTCGAACTTTATCGAACTACTTTTTCTTTTATAGAATAAGAGTGATATTTGGATCTATTTTAAGGGCATGACTCAGGAATGTTGGATCTATCCCGACCATGTCTTAGTGGGTCCAAGAAAATACATCATTGCTAGATTAAAGAAACTGAATAATCTCTTCTCTGAGTTTGCCATCTAATTCCCTTTTGATCTTTACTGTTTCTGTTGGGTCAAGTGAATCCAGGCTTACTTCTTCTAGTTCCTCGTTTTGCTTTATCATTTCATGCTCATTTTTGCAATCTAATTTAATGACAACTTTATCGCTATATATTTCCTCATCTATCATATTTTCCTGTTTCCCTTTTCTTTTCCTCTCAGGATAGTTAATTCATTTTAGTACGTTTTAGCTTTCTCAGTTATTCTCGTCTTCTAACATGCCTTGAATGGTTGGATTAGAGGACCATATCTAAGGGATTTTTGATTTCAGTTTTGATCAATTCGTTTTTCATCAAATCATCAAGAAAGATTATCCCGTTTTCATTGGTCGACGGTAGCAAAATATAATTCCTGAGAGCTAATTTTCTCTCCTCTTATTATTCTTGTAACACCCCAGATTCCTGATAACATTATATAGGAGATTTAGATAGATAAACTAAATAAAATAATGTGTTGATAAAGGGAATGAGATTTGATTTAATTAAGGTAGTCATACCTTTTAACTAATAAATTAAAAGAAGGATTTAAAATGAATTAGAGGAGGGGTAATGGGAAAGAGGTCGTTCATATATTGTCTTCCTTAGGCCATGTACTTCAAAACATACATTCATTCTCATTTTCAAAAAAAAAAATGCTTGGTTGCCCACCAATAACGAAGGAAGAAGAAGAGAAAACAAAAGAAAAGCTTAAGGAAAGAAAATTCAAATCAACTCATTCAAATCTCAATCTCCTTAATCATTAAAGCAAAAGGTGAATAATGTTTACATCTCTAGATAATTGGTTTCTGTTTTAAGTTTAATTCCAAGTGATTTTGCAAAGATTTTCCATGTGTTTGAATGATAGAAAGATTATATATACACATGTTGATGATTTATATACGTTCATAGATTTTATGACAAGTTTTGAGATGAAACCCTATTAAATGACATCTGAGCCTTGTGAATTTTCATGATGATCTAAAAAGTTAATTTAGAGATGGGTTTCGATTTTCAGAATTTTCGAAATTTTTGTGGAATTGTTATGAATTTTCTAAGGAAGAAAAGCATAATTTGGATTATAAAAATTATTTATATGAAAAATAATTATAATTTGGATTTAAAAAATTTATATGTTGAAGAGAACATATTATCTGATTTTTTGGAATTTTTCCAAAAATTTTAGAGGTGTTTTAATGGTCATATAAAATTAATTAAGGTATGGGACTTAAATGTTTTATATAATTATAAAAGAGAAAGGGGTTTTTTCAAAATTATTCAAATTTCCAAATAAGGAAAAATGGTGGTATTTTTGAATATAATATTCTGGCAACTAATCAGATTTAGACAAACAAGGCAGTTTGGGTACAACAGAACTGTTTTAAAGTACAAATGAATAGTCTTTCTTTTATTTTCAACCCTTTCGGCAGAGCTTCCGCCTTCGTTCCAAACCTTCCAACAAGGTTGAAAGGTATCAAACCTTTCGGCTAGGTCAAGTACCAATACACATGGTATCAGGCAACTGGTACGTACTGAATTGGATGGAGTCAAAAGGTTTAGGGGTGAAAGGTTATAGCTTTCAAAAGAGATGAAGTTTTGTTTTGGTTTAATGAAAATCCGCCTGCTAGCTTTCGACAACGAGCTTTCAAAATTATCAAAAGGTTTAAAAGAAAAAGGTTTCGATTGGTTTGCTTTCTTATTTTAAATGAAACCTTCCAACGAAGTCGAAAGATATAACTTTTGACAAGGCCGAAAGCATAGTTGCCGCTTCCTAACCTTTCGACACAGATGTGGTCAAAGATTATCTTTTATTTTTTGAAACTTGCCACTTCTCTTCATTAATTTTGAAGGGTTGGTACCAACACCAACATTTCGTTGTTTTTGAATGGTCTCAAAAGGTTTTATAAAGGTTGCACTTGCTTTCGACTCCAATGTTTTTCTGATCCTTTTGCATAAACCAAATGTTTTAAGTCGAAACATTTTAAAGGTTTCAAAGTAGTTAACTTTGAATGGTTTCAAAAGGTTTCCACTGTTTTTAAATTAAACCTAATATCATCGAAAGGTTTTGAGTTTCATTGCTTTCGAAATGTTTATAAATGATTATATAGGGGAGGTACCTCAGGCTTTCGACAAAGTCGAAAGGTGAAACCTTTCGACTAGATCGAAAAGAAACCATCCGACAAGGTCGAAAGGTGGGACCTTCCGACAAGGTCGAAAGGTGAGACCTTCCGACAATGTCAAAAGGTATGGTTTTAGAAGGTTTTCGAAAGGCTAGGGTTTAAAGGATTTAAAAAGCGGATGTCATATGTTCAAAGTATATGAAAGGAAGGCTTTTAAAAGGTTTAGAAGGAGTTACCTTCATCGATTTTGAAAGGTTTATTAAAGGATATGAAGGAGTTACTTTCAATACTTCAAAAGGGTTTTATGAATAGTTTTGAGAGAGTTACCTTTTATGTTTTCTAAGGTTGTTTAAGGGTTTTAAACAAAGGTTTGGAATAAAAGAACTAGGTAGATGCCTACGTGTTTTAAGTTATAAAGGACATTAACTTATTTTAAAGGATGGACAATCCAAATGAAACATCATCAACATTATTTTGAGTAAAGTTATATAACATGGGAAAAATAGCTTAGAGTAAAGCCAAAGATATATTATCCTTGTATACATATATGATTTAGTGGACTAAATCATTTTGAAAAAAAAAATCAATGAAAATTTGAAGAGCAGTTAGCTCAAATATTTTATAGAGCAGTTTGCTCAAATATTTTGAAGGGTAGTTAACCCAAAAGAAAATTTGGGCAGTCAACTTATTTTAAATTCGAACAATCTGTCTATTTTGAGAGCAGTCAGCCCAAAGGACAGTTAGTCCAAAAAGAGCAGTCAGCTCTGATATGAACAGATTGTTCATTTATTAGCATAACGGGCCTTGGTAAATTTTTAACGACAGCTAGTCCGCTCTTTTTACCTGTTTTAGGCAGATAGCCCATAGTCTAGCATAAAAGATACTGCTATAATCAATTCTAGGACAGATGGTCCAGAAAAGAGCAGATAGCTCAGAATTTAGAACAAATAGTTTAGATTTTAGACAGATAGTCTATTTCATTTCCTGTTTTAGCATAATGGATATTGCTGTATTATTATTTCAATCAGTCGATTAATCAGTTTGGTTGTAGGAAAGGATTTGCAAAATATATGTTCTGAAAAGAGATATTAGTAAGGGGAAACCTGTTCCGCTATG
The DNA here is from genome assembly GCA_030765085.1 of Allium cepa. Classification (NCBI taxonomy): domain Eukaryota; kingdom Viridiplantae; phylum Streptophyta; class Magnoliopsida; order Asparagales; family Amaryllidaceae; genus Allium; species Allium cepa. The sequence goes on from CM060946.1 coordinate 181,603,630, forward strand.
CAGCGTGGTCTCACTATTCATCGGTAAACTGACATGTAACATATATTATCCATACCAGGCTTTAAGTCCGACTCAAAGTTTTTGTTTACCCTTAAAGTCTCGAGTGCTCAAAATTTGATTTGAGTAGGCTGAAAGTTTAGGTTTTAGTAGATTTGGGCAAATAAAGCATCTGAAGACGAGCAGGTGGCTAACGGATTGCTAATTTGGGAATTCTGCCTTAAAATTATGTCCGATGCGTATTAAGACAACTATTTCTATATTGCCCTGATCATACAAGATGCATCTTCATATGTCGCTCTTAGCCTATTGTTGTAAATTTATATTTGATCAATGCGTGAGATTATGTTGCGATTTTTGTAGCTTGATATGATTTATTTGAAATATAATCACTGAAATTATTGATTTGGAAATCTATGATTTTTTTCATATTCAAATGCTTCTGATATTATGGATACTATTAACACTACTGTATTTCGTCACCAGAAGTTAATAATGTGATGACTACAACATCCATAGCACTTAGCTTTTGGCCTTCAGATACGGGATGTTACAGCTTGGTATCAGAGCATAGGTATATGAAAATTTTAACTAAAAATTGGCTTTGAAAAGAAAACCGAAGAAATTGGATTAAGATTTGGAGTTGGGTTAACGCTATAGTAACGTACTTGGATTTGTTATATATAAATATGTTCCTTATCTCCATCCATCTATCTTTGAGTAGGTTATATTTTTGTATCTCATGAGGTCTGAATATAGATAAGGATGGTAAAAGAAGCAAAGTTAACCAAGGAAGGAAAACACCAAAAGGAACGGCGGACTTAATGCAGGAAGCCAAGGTCAAGCAGAGAATGTTGGTGCTCAAGTCCCGCATGTCGAAATGGAAGCCATGTATCAGTTTTTCAGGAATATGATGCAGGCAAGAGTTGCAGCCAGAGTGGTAGGAGAAAATGCCACAAGAGCAGAGGTTCCAAAAGTTTCAATACTTAATCATTTCGCTAAGATGAGTAGTGATTATGTGAAGCTAGGAGGTAAATTGTTTATGGGAACGGAGGATGCCATTGAAGTAGAGAATTGGTTGTTGCACCATGAAAGGAATTTGGTAGATTTAGGGCTGAATGATGAGTAGAAGAGGAGGTTGGAGTCCAGGCAGCTTCAGCGGACCGCATTGTTCTGGTGGAATAATGCAACGGCGATAGTTTATGAGGAGACAGTAACCTGGGAGGATTTCAAGAGGAGATTTCAGGAGAGGTTTATGTCAGTAATGGCATGGTCAGCTTTGATTAGGCAGTCTACTGAGCTGGTGCAGGGAGAGATATCTGTTGCTGAGTATGCCAGGAAGTTCGAAGAGTTGGCCCGGTATGGGTATGCTTCTGTAGATACCATGTTGAAGCGGAATGAGAAGTTTATCAGAGGATTGAAGCCAGAATTGGATAGTGCTACTTTGTCTCAACTTAGTGATCCTTCTAATATCATTAAAGAGATGGCTTTGAGGAAGGAAGAAGTCCATGTCTGTAGAGAAGAGCAAGGCAAAAGTGGTCTAGGTTGGGTAGAGCAAAAAGTGGAAGTTCTTTCTCAAGAAAGGTGCTCGCAAGGGTGGAGCAGCCAAGAAAGCGAAGTCTGAAGTTGTCTGCTATAAATGCGACAAGAAAGGACATTTTGCTAATGAGTATCGGTTAGGGAAAGCGAAGGATGTGGCTAACAGGATGAATATCGGGTGTTTTAATTGTGACCAGATAGGCCATTATAAGAACCACTGCAAGGAGCCTATTAGAGATGGTAAGGGCATGGTGTATGCATTAGAGCCGGTCGCTTCCAAACCAACAACCCAAGAGAAGGGAAAGTCGGTTCTTGGGGAAAAGCTTCAGATTCATAATATGTCTGTTAGCGTTTTATTTGATACTGTTGCATCGCATTATTTTATATCCAGAAGTTTGATAGATAAACTTAACCTTGAACCCATATATTTAGTTACTTCCTTATGGGTTGCAAATCCAATAGGTGGGTATGCAACTTTAGGGTTAAGGTGTGACCAGTTTGAGTTTGACTTGTTAGGTCATACTTTTGAGTGTAGTTTGCATGTGTTTAATTTTTTGGGGTTTGGGATCAACCTAGGTATGGATTGGTTAAGTGAGTACGATGCTAAGATATTTTGTCAAGGTAGGAAGATATCTTTTAGTCACCCGGATTGTAGCGATCAGATTTTTTTTCATCATAGGAGGTTCTAACAGTGCAGTGTTTGCTTTGTTGGGTGCATTGGATTCAGATGATGAGTAGAGGCGAGTTTTCAAGGTTAGAGACTTCGCAGATGTGTTTGACCTTTAGTTGGATTGTTGCCGAAATGAGCCATCGATTTTCTGATAGATTTGGTTTCGGGAGCAGAACTAATGAGTAGGCCACCAAGCAGGATGACCCCTTCAGAGATGAGGAAGTTGAAGGTGCAGTTGGTGAACTTAGAGGGCAAGAGTTTTGTCAGGCCAAGCACTTCGCCGTGGGGTGTAGCAGCAGTGTTTGCTACGAAGCCGAATGGCTCATGGAGGCTATGTATCGATTATCGTACGTTAAATGAGAGGACGATAAAGAATCAATATCCATTTCCTAGGATTGACGATTTGTTTGACTAGCAAAGTGGAGAAAAGGTATTTTCTCAATTAGATTTTGCAATGGGTTTCCATTAGCTCGGAGTAGCAGAGGATAGTACACCTTTGACAGCATTCAAGACCAGATATGGATCGTACGAATGGTTAGTTATGTCGTTCGGACTGACGAATGATCTAGCTTTCTTTATGGATTTGATATACCAGATTTTTTAAGAGCACTTAGATAGGTTCATGATGGTTTTCATAGATGATGTCTTGATTTACTTTAATGATGAAAGAGGGTATGAAGTTCATCTTAGAGTGGTGCTTGAAACGCCGGGGCAGCACCAGCTGAAAGTGAAGTTTTCAATGTGTCACTTCTAGAAGAAGAAGGTGAAGTTTCTTCATCATGTAGTCTCAAAGGAAGGGTTATCAGTAAATCCGACTAAGATCGAGGCAGTGAATCATTAGAAGAGACCCGAGACAGTAACCGAGATTATGAGTTTCCTTGGGTTGGCTAGTTATTATCGAAGATTCATTAAGGATTTCTCGCGGATAGCAGCACCGATGACCAGACTGACAAGGAAGGATGTGAAGTTTGTGTGTATCGATAAGTGTGAGGAAGCATTCTAGAGTTTGAAACACTTATTGACCCATGCACCTGTGTGGTAGTTCTAGAGGGGAATTAGGGTTTGGTAGTCCATACCGATGCGTGTGGAACAAGATTAGGAGTTGCGCAGATGTAGAGAGGTAAAGTGATTGCCTATGCTTCTAGATAGCTTAGACTGTATGAGGTCAGATATCCAACGCATGATTTAGAGTTGGCTACTGTGATTTTTGATTTGAAGGTGTGGAGACATTACCATTAGGGAGAAAGGTTTGAGCTATTTACATATCATAAGACGCTGAAGTATTTGTTCTCTCAGAAAGAGTTGAACATGAGATAGTAGAGATGGTTAGAATTCATAGCCACTTATGATTTTAGGATTGAGTACATACCGGGGAAAGGCAACCGAGTTGCTGATGCAGTTAGCAGGAAACATCAAAATGCAATGTTGCCAATGATGGCTGAGTCGAAAAATTTAGAAGCATTAACAAATTGTAGAGTGCAGTGGAGATCCAAGGCAGGGTCCAGTGGTGATATAGTTGTATTGTCTAGTTTGGAAGTTCGGTCAGTTTTGATCAAATGGATTGCTTCTAAGCAGATAGAGGATTTAGTGTTAGCCGAATTGATCCATAAGCTAAAGGAAGGAACCAAGAGCAATGACTTGAAAGTTTTCAGTCTTGACCGGAATCGATGGTTGAGAAAGAAAGGAAGATTATGTGTTTTGAGTGTAGGGAACATAAGAAAGGAAGTCTTGGATGAATGCCATTGTTCGACGTTCACTATACATCCCGGAGGTACCAAGATGTATAAGGATATAAAGAGGAGTTTCTTAGGCGAAGAAATTAAATGGGATATAGGTTTGTGTGCAAGGCAGTGCTTGAATTGCCAATAGGCAAAGCCGAACACCCAAAATCGAGTGGTTTGCTTCAGCCGTTAGATATTCCAACGTTGAAGCTGGATTCTATTTCTATGGACTTTATAGACGGATTGCCTAGATCAAATAGGGGAAATGAAAGTATATGGGTTATAGAGAACATATTGACCAAGAGTGTCCATTTCATTCCTGTTAAGTCAACCAAGACGGCACTTGTTTTAGCAAGGTTGTTCATGAAGAATGTGGTTAGACTGCATGGAGTTCTTAGCAGCATAATTAGGGATAGAGATTCCTTGTTCACTATTGAGTTTTGGAAAAGTCTGCAGGAAATTTTGTGAACCAAGCTTATGTTGAGTACCGCTTACCATCCGTAGAAGGAAGGGAAAATGGAAAGAGTTAACAAGATTTGGAAGATCTATTGAGAGATTGTGTTCTGGACTTTGGGGATCATGGAACGACCATCTGCATCTAGTCAAGTTTTCGTATAACAACAATTATCAGACTAGTATTGGGATGGCACCATTTGAAGATTCGTATGGAAGGCTATGCAAATCTCATATTTATTGGTTGGATACCAGGGATAGGTTGATTCTTGGTCCAGATTTGGTTAGAGAAGCTACAGAAAAGATTGAGGTCATTGGAGATAGGATGAAGGAGACTCAGTCTAGGTAGAAAAGTTATGCAGATAAGAGACGTAAGATTTAGAGATCTTAGTTAGGGACCAGGTTTTGGTCAAAGTATCACCGATGAAAGGTGCGCTTAGATTTGGGAAGTCGGGGAAGTTATCTCCTAGGTTCATAAGACCTTTTCCTATTTCGAGAGTATCGGGAAGCTCACATATAGACTTGAGTTACCTAGCAGTTTGGTAGGTGTCCATGATGTTTTTCATATTTCTCATCTTATAAAGTGTGTCAGAGACCCAGAGACTGCTATTGCGCTGACAGTGCTAGATGATTTAGTGGTAGAACCGGATTTGACCATAGTGAGGAAGCCACATTGCATTGTTGCAAGAGAAGAGAAGAGGCTTAGAACCAAGACGGTTAGAATAATCCAAGTCCAAAGGAGTGACGACGATAGAGACTGTACTTGGGAGGTTGAGAGCGGGATTAGAGATAATTATCCCCACTGGTTTGATGGTATGTTTTACCTTCTTGTTTGTTTTGAGCCTTATTGTAATTTTATGGATGAAATTCTTTAAGGAGGAGAGTCTATAACACCCCAGATTTCTGCTAATGTTATTTAGGAGATTTAGTTAGATAAACTAAATAAAATAATGTGTTGATACGGGGTTGTGATTTGATTTAATTAAGGTACCCGTGCCTTTTAACTAATAAATTAAAAGAAGGGTTTAAAATGAATTAGAGAAAGGTAATTACGGGAAAGAGTTCATTCCTATATTGTCTTCCTTAGGCCGTGTATTTCAAAACACACGTTCATTCTCATTTTCAAAAAAAAAAAATTAAAAGCTTGGCCGACCACTGTTAACGAAGGAAGATGGAGAGGAAACGAAAAAAGCTTAAGGAAAGCAAATTCAAATCAAACTCATTCAAATCTCAAGCTCCTTAATCATTAAAGCAAAAGGTAAATAATGTTTACATCTCTAAATAATTTTGGTTTTCGTTTTAAGGTTAATTTCAAATGATTTTACAAAGGTTTGCCATGTTTTTGAATGACAAAAAGATTATATATAAATGTTGATGATTTATGTGACGCCCCACCTATATACCCACGCTAGCCAAGGACACTACGGGTAATGTCGTCAACTAGCACGGAGAATAAGGCTGTTGAGGAGCGACCATCTGTATAATTGCTTTGTACGAGTACCGATATGCCAGATAAAAATATAACAACCCGACATACCGACACCAACTTAAAGCTACTACATAGTGGCTATATATCATCTCCGAAAACAAATTTAGAAATAAAAATAACACAAATCAGTCACAGATATCCATATCACAAAAGCAGAAGAAGATATGATTATACAACACTTAAAAGTGTAAATCAGAGTAGTAGTCAAATAAGATCCACAATATCACAAAAGAATAGATACAGGTGCTAGACAAAAGAATATGTATACATCAAGGAGTCTATATCTCAAATATGTACAACAAAAACTACTAGACTAAAGTAGTTAAGAAAAAGTCAGAAGATGGTTCCAGATAGGAAGTCATGAGGAAGCACCTGCAATATCTCAGTCTGACCCGAGTATTATTTAAGAAGAAAATAATAAAAGGATCAGTCTAGCTATAATTATCAGATAAAATGAGATATAAGAAGAGATGTAATTAAAACGTATGATAACCAAAAATGTCATACTACGACAAGTATACATAGAAAATCAACTAAATCATACAAATATCTCAATAATCTCATAGCATCAAAAAGAATATCATATTCTTTATTTAGTTCACCAAGCCACAATAAATGACATACATATCAACGCCAATCGTAAAAGTTGGTGAAACATAAATTCCAGAAATCATCAATTAGAAATCCAGAAATCACAAGAAAAGGATGATGGCCAATCCCAAGCGGGAGCATGAAAACTCACCAACACGTGTATCACAAACAATTCGGAACATCGACGCAGTACAAACGGTACGTCCAATGAACCGAAAAGCTGAGACATCGATGTAGTACAAACGGTACATCAGATGAATCGAAACACAAAACAATTCAGAACATCGACGTAGTACAAACGGTACATCAGATGAATCGAAAAGCAGAGACATCGATGTAGTACAAACGGTACATCAGATGAATCGAAAAGCCGAGACATCGATGTAGTACAAACAGTACATCAGATGAATCGAAACACAAAACAATTCCGAACATCGACGCAGTAAAAATGGTACATCAGATGAATCGAAAAGGCGAGACATCGATGTAGCACAAACGGTACATCAGATGAATTAAAAAGCCGAGACATCGCTGCAGTACAGATGGTACATCAGATGAATCAAAACACATTAAAAGTACATGGGTCGCTAGCCCACAAAGAAATGAGACGAAGCTCAATAAAATGAGGTACAGTCCTCCACGTGGACAACGAGACATCGCACATTGCTAGTCTAAACCATAAAATGATCATCATCGATCATCAAGAAGTGTCAATTACACTAAGCTAGTAAATATATGAGTTTAGCTTCATGTCCCATAACCACTAGCTTAACTTACATATTTACGAACAAATTGTAGATATCCACTAGAAAATTTGTCACAAGAGATTCAATCGAACAAGTCCAAGAATTAACCGGCGAAGTAAACGCAAGCCTTTCATACCACTTGTTTTGCTAAGCCGTTTAATTAGATTTCTCATACGAGTGAGGTAAAGGTTTGTATATACTAGTAGATTGGAAAACGGTTTAAGAAACGAGCTTTGTAATAAAATAGTGTTGAAATTGTTTTGATGAAGGAGTTTTGATATTTACTACTAGTATTAAAACCTTTATATTTTTAAAGTGAAAAACCATAAAAATGATTGTAGAAACAGTCAATCATTAAAATCCTCATACGAAGACGTGAATCAAATCTAAAGAAACCGATAAAGAATCCATCGAAATGGATATTCAAAAATCCCTAAAAAGGAGTCATCAAAGTCGTAATAAATGATAACAACAAATAGGATCATCAAGAATCGATTCGAATTGGAAATTCAATCACAAAAGGCAAAGTGGGCTGAAACAGCAAATTCAGTTGACTGAACAGAGATTTCAGTTGACTGAACAGAGATTTCAGTTGACTGAACATGCCTGGAAACATTCTGTTTCCAGGTTCAGTCGACAGAACAGAGATTTCATTCGAATGAATCATGCCTGGAAACTTTCTGGTTCTAGAATCAGTCGACTGAACAGAGATTTCAGTCGACTGAATCATGCCTGGGCTATTTTTCAGCCTATCCAAATGAAGAACAAACTCTTCCAAAATCCAATCGGACGAACATTGGCTCTAAGAGTTTATTCCAATCGGCAACCCGACCCTATATGCTCCTCGATGCATCATCAAAAGCATGATCAAACATCCATAAACAGATTTCACACAAATTTGACTTAAAAACCCAAAAATTGGAATATTCACAAAACCAATCCAAATCAAGAGCAAATTCACATGAAGATGTGTTAGGAATTCATACCTAACAACTAAAGATAATTATAGTCATAGATGTGAGATAAAAATCTCACCTTTGAACCCAAAAACAATGAATGAGAAGCTTGAAGACAAGGGAAGATCAACCACACTTCAATCTCAACACAAGAAGCTTGAATCTAAGCTTAAAAGAGAAACATTTCCCAAATTAGGTTTAGGAATTTTCTAAAATCAAAGAGAGAATGAGTTGGAGAAGAAGGAGATGATACTTACCAATGCTTCTCTTTGAATTTGTAGCTAGAACTTGATTTGCAAATGGAAACTAGGGCTTAGGATTCTAATTATTTTTCTTTTCCCCCAATATTCTCTTTAGAGCTGAAAAGATAAGGAAGAGGGAATGAATAAAGAGAAGTGGTTCAGTTTGGGGTATTAAGTTGGCTAGTGGGCTGAACCCAAATCCAAACCCAAAGTGAAAAAGGTCAAATTTTTAGCTAGCTCCAAACATATCAATGTTTACACTCAAAAAGGTTGCAAACGGCATTTTGAACTCAATGGAAGGGGTCTCGAGTCCCAATTCGTCTGTTTTCTAAAAGTAGGTTTTCGGACTAAAATCCGACGAACAATGAAATATTTAAATAAAATATTTAAATATACAATCGATAAATATGCAGGTTGTTACAGACTCCCCTCCTTAAAGAAATTGCGTCCTCGCAATACTTAAGAAGAAAATAAAGAGTAACAACCATAAAAGCATATCAACACAAAAGAAATTTGAAATAGGAAGTTCACTATATAGAGCATGAAGAGTAAGCCTGAACGGGATCGCTCGATGAATTCCCAGGATTCCCAAGAGCAATCCTTAGGATCTGAGAACCATTGAACTTTCACAAGAAGAACAACTTTATTCCGCAGGCCCTCAACCTCCGAAGCAATGATGCGAATGGAATGGTGCTTATAAGTCAAATCTGGTGAAACTTCATTTCCTCAATAACACCGGGCTCAAGAATAAAAATGGGAATCCCTAAGACATTTCCGTAGTAGAAAGACGTGAGAAAACGTCATGAATAACAGAAAATTGAGCCGGTGCAATGACGTAGTATAATAATAGTGCGACCGAAAACTAGAAACTCGAATAATTTGGAACAACGATGTAGTACAATGACGGTATGCCAGATGAACCAAAGCTCAAATAATTTAGAACATCGACGCAGTACAAAAACAGTACGTCTAATGAACCAAAGCTCAAATAATTTGGAACACCAACGCAGTACAAAAACGGTACGTCCAATGAACCGAAGATCAAATAATTCGGAACACCGACGCAGTACAAAAATGGTGCGTCCACTGTACCGAACACCATAAAAGAACATCGGACGTAAGCACATAAAAGAAATGAGACAAAACTCAACAAAACAAGGTACATCGAAACGTCCGATGAACTAGGTAAAAGATCATTCCATTCGGACATCATCAAAAAGACAACCACTTGTTGCTTACGACTAAGGGCATTGGCAACATGATTTCCCTTCCGGTAGTATACAAAGAATATTAAGATCATAAGATGCAAGGAACTCTAGCCAACATTAAGTTTCTTATGAGAAAATAAATATTCCAAAGATTTATGATCGGGGTAGAGAACAAATTTCTCATCCAAAAATGATGATGCCAAATTCTAAAAGTGAAATCAATAGCCGCGAGCACTAGATCATGAATGGCATATCTAGTCTCGATAGGCTTTAATGATTTAGAAACATAAATGATAGCACGTTCTCTTTTGTAAGACAACGACATTCAAACTAATACGATAAGCATCGGTACAAAAGATAAAGTCTTGGTTCCCTTCGGGAATCACAAGAATAAGAGTATCGAAAAAGAGTTCCTTCAAATAATCTTCTTTCCCAAAAAGCGAAAACTTTCAAAATTACAATTATCTCAATGTAAAAATCTTTCTAGAAAAATTTACATTTTACAAGTCAATATATCGTGTCTGATTGTCTCATCAAAGCGTTTAGGAGATTCCTATCGATAACGTTGATCAAGCGCATCGACCAGAATTCTTAAAGCACTCAACAGGCAATACAATCACAAAATCATCTTCTATATGATGAAAATATCTCTTAAAAGTTTTGAGAATATTCTTTGCTCGTTTAAGATCAAAATCCAATTGTACTTATAAATAAATCTTACAAAAAAGATTTGCAAAATTTTAAATTTCTATTTTCATCCAAAATCAATAAATACAAGAAAGGAATTATCGAGATATTCATAGAATACTCGATTTATAAAATGGATGAAACAAGATAGGCAAACTGAATGACATAATAAGTCATTCATAAGAATCATAACGAGTGCGGAATGTGGCAAGTGGAATGCTAGCTTCCGCAACTCGTAGCAAATGAAAACCAGTGGCAAGGACGAGCTGAAAAGACCTTAACACCACTCAATAGATTGCTTAGGTGATAATCCTAAGACAAGCTCAAAAATACCAGAAAATTCCACAAACTACCCGAATGAGAAAAATAACGTTTTCTTCATCATGTGGGTTTAAAGAATAAAATGATGCCATCAAATTGGAATCGAAATCACAAATAAAAATAGATATATGCTTAACATATTAAGAATGTCAAAGATGAATAGTCCACTCGAGACATAGGATATGGCTTCTTAATGATTAAGCCAATCCTTTTTATAAAAAATCAATTCCAATGTCTAAGTAACGCATGACATGCAAATCGGCTTGGAAAGAAAAAAAATCACATAAAATAATATCGACATCAAGTCAAAGCAAATTGAGCGTTGCAGATCCACCAACCGGATTCGCAATTCTCAAAGAAGTCGTCAAGCCCAAAATGTTTTAAAGAAAAAGGATCAACAAGTTCTTTTGATATAAAAATAATGAGATGAACCCATGTCAAAAAGAACTCAAATAAGAAGATCACGAAATAAAACAATGTAATTAAGGATTGAATAAAAAGTACCTTGACCAAGAGAAGTGTCACTAGGAGTTTGCACAACATTAAGCCTTCCCTCCCTCTTGCTTGGAAGTTTGGGACATGTGGATAAAAGATTACCCGAACTTTTGCAATAACGACAAAAGTTTCGGACACCTATTAGCATAATGGTCCATGGAACCACAATTGTAGCATTGTCCTCGACTAGAGGTAGGAGTCTTTGCTACTGGAGTTTGTCACTTCCCTTTCTTGTTGGGAGTGGGGCCTTTGAATTTGATAGGCCTCTTCATGTTATTGTTGAAGTTCTGTTGGGCACCCACAACTTCAACATCACCCTCATTATCGGCCTCTTCATGTCGAAGAGCGATATCAATAAGCTGATCAAAAGAAACTTCTAGTTTCAAAAGAAAAGGCTTTTTGAGCTTCTTATTCAAGCCATAGACGAATCTTTGATTTTTCTTCAATGGGGTATTAATGTATTCAACCCCGTATTTAGAAAGAGATTCAAAAGATGCGACATATTCTGTCACAGAAGATTCACCTTAAACAAGGTCAATAAAACGTCGGGCCAAAGTTACTTTTTCATCCTCCGGCACAAATTTTGATTCAAATCTTTGTCGGAATTGTTCCCAAGTAATATCCGCTTCGATAATCTTCAAAGTCAAGAGCTCATACCAATCTAACGCCCTTTCTTGGAGCATGCCAGGAGCCACTTGGACTCGATGTAGATCAATAAGGTTCATGCGAGAAAAGATGTGATTGCACGATTTGAGCCAAGCTTGAATTTCTATAACACTCTCGGATCCCTTGAATGGCCTTCCACCCAAGTCGGTATAATCTCTGCACAAACGTGCAAAACCGGATTTTGGGTGAGTAGGCTCTGGGATGGGTCCGACAGCTTGAGCATTCTTTACAAGATCTAAAAGCTGCTGGCCAGACATGAATACTCCATCCTGAGGAGTAGCACTGGATTGACCGGTGCTGGGACGACCAGGTCTAACCATTTCTCTTCTTTAAGAAAGAAAGAAGAAAAGTTACTCTCAAAATAAATATCAAGCAATCTTGATAGATAAAATAAGGAATCATAAAGAAAATAGGATGAATCGGTACGAAGACTCGAATTAAATCCTAAAGCATGACTCCTAAGAAAGACTTAGGACGATGATCCTTGCAAGATTATTCTACACTGTTCCGATGTTTGTCTCTGATACCAAGCTGTGAAGCCCCACCTCTATACCCACGCTAGCCAAGGACACTATGGGGTAATGCCGTCAACTAGTACGGAGAATAAGGCTGTTGAGGAGCGACCATCTGTATAATTGCTTTGTACGAGTACCGATATGCCAGATAAAAATATAACAACCCGACATACCAACACCAACTCAAAGCTACTACACAGTGGCTATATATCATCTTCAGAAACAAATATAGAAATAAACATAACACAAATCAGTCACAGATATCCATATCACAAAGGTGGAAGAAGATATGAATATATAACACTTAAAAGTGTAAATCAGAGTAGTGGTCAAATAAGACCCACAATATCACAAAAGAATAGGTACAAGTGCTAACAAAAGAATATGTATACATCAAGGAGTTTATATCTCAAATGTATACAACAAAAACTACTAGACTAAAGTAGTTAAGCAAAAGTCAGAACCAGATAGGAAGTCATGAGGAAGCACCTACAATATATCATTCTGACCCGAGTATTATTTAAGAAGAAAATAATAAACGGATCAGTCTAGCTATCATTATCAGATAAAATGAGATATAAGAAGAGATGTAATAAAAACGTATGATAACCAAAAATGTCATACTGCGACAAGTATACATAGAAAATCAACTAAATCATACAAATATCTCAATAATCTCATAGCATCAAAAAGAATATCATATTCTTTATTTAGTTCACCAAGCCACAATAAATGACATACATATCAACGCCAATCGTAAAAGTTGGTGAAACATAAATTCTAGAAATCATCAATTAGAAATCCAGAAATCACAAGAAAATGATGATGGCCAATCCCAAGCGGGAGCATGAAAACTCACCATCACATGTATCACAAACAATTCAGATCATCGACGCATTACAAACGGTACGTCCAATTAACCAAAAAGCTGAGACATCGATGTAGTACAAACAGTACATCAGATGAATCGAAACACAAAACAATTGAGAACATCGACGCAGTACAAACGGTACATCAGATGAATCGAAAAGTCGAGACATTGATGTAGTACAAACGGTACATCAGATGAATCGAAAAGCCGAGACATCGATGTAGTACAAATGGTACATCAGATGAATCGAAACAAAAAACAATTCCGAACATCGATGCAGTACAAACGGTACATCAGATCAATCGAAAAGCCGAGACATCGATGTAGTACAAACGGTACATCAGATGAATCGAAACACATTAAAAGTACATGGGTCTCTAGCCCACAAAGAAATGAGACGAATCTCAATAAAATGAGGTATAGTCCTCCACGTGGATAAAGAGACATCACACATTGCTAGTCTAAACCATAAAATGATCATCATCGATCATCAAGAAGTGTCAATTACACTAAGCTAGTAAATATATAAGTTTAGCTTCATGTCCCATAACCACTAGCTTAACTTAAATATTTACGAACAAATTATAGATCTCCACTAGAAAATTTGTCACAGGAGATTCAATCGAACAAGTCCAAGAATTAACCGGCGAAGTAAACGTAAGTGTTTCATACCACTTGTTTTACTAAGCCGTTTAATTAGATTTCTCATACGAGTGAGGTAAAGGTTTATATATACTAGTAGATTGGAAAACGGTTTAAGAAAAGAGCTTTGTAATAAAATAGTGTTGAAATCGTTTTGATGAAGGAGTTTTGATATTTACTACTAGTATTAAAACCTTTATATTTTTAAAGTGACAAACCATAAAAATGATTGTAGAAACAGTCAATCATTAAAATCCACATACGAAGACGTGATTCAAATTCAAAGAAACCGATAAAGAATCCATCGAAATGGATATTCAAAAATCCCTAAAAAGGAGTCATCAAAGTCGTAATAAATGATAACAACAAATAGGATCATCACGAATCGATTCGAATTGGAAATTCAATCCCAAAAGGCAAAGTGGGTTGAAACAGCAAATTCATTTGACTGAACAGAGATTTCAGTTGACTGAATCATGCCTGGAAACATTCTGTTTCCAGATTCAGTCGAATGAACAGAGATTTCAGTCGACTGAATCATGCCTGGAAACTTTCGGGTTTCAGAATCAGTCGACTGAACAGAGATTTCAGTCGACTGAATCACGCCTAGGCTGTTTTTCAGCCTATCCAAATGAAGAACAAACTCTTCCAAAATGCAACCCGACGAACATTGGCTCTAAGGGTTTATGCCAATTGGCAACCCGGCCGTATATGCTCCTCGATGCATCACCAAAAGCATGATCAAACATCCATAAAAGGATTTTCACACAAATTTGACTTAAAAACCCAAAAATTGGAATATTCACGAAACCAATCCAAATCAAAAGCAAATTCACATGAAGAGGTGTTAGGAATTCATACCTAACAACCAAAGATAATTATAGTCATAGATGTGAGATAAAAATCTCACCTTTGAACCCAAAAACAATGAATGAGAAGCCTGAAGGCAAGGAAGGATCAACCACACTTCAATCTCAACACAAGAAGCTTGAATCTAAGCTTAAAAGAGAAACATTTCCCAAACTAGGTTTAAAAATTTTCTGAAATCAAAGAGAGAATGAGTTGGAGAAGAAGGAGATGATACTTACCAACGCTTCTCTTTGAATTTGGAGTTAGAACTTGATTTGCAAATGGAAACTAGGGCTTAAGAGTTTAATTCTTTTTATTTTCCCCCATTATTCTCTTTAGAACAGAAAAGATAAGGAAGAGGGAATGAATGAAGAGAAGTGGTTCAGTTTGGGGTATTAAGTTGGCTAGTGGGCTGAACCCAAACCCAAACCCAAAGTGAAAAGGTCAAATTTTTAGCTAGCTTCAAACATATCAATGTTTGTACTCAAAAAGGTTGCAAACGGCATTTTAAACTCAATGGAAGGGGTCTCGAGGCCCAATTCAATTGTTTGCTAAAAGTAGGTTTTCGGACTAAAATCCGACGAACGATGAAATATTTAAATATACAATCGATAAATATGCGGGTTGTTACAATTTATATATGTTCATATAGATTTTATGACATATTTTGAGGTAAAACCCTATTATATGACATCTGTTAGCATTGCGAATTTTTATAATGATCTAAAAAGTTATTTTAGAGATGGGTTTCGATTTTCAGAATTTTCTTAATTTTTGCAGAATTGTAATGAATTTTCTAAGGAAGAAAATGTTAATTTGGATTATAAAAATTATTTATGGGAAAAATAATTATAGTTTGGATTCAAAAAATTTATATGTTGAAGAGAATATATTATTTGATTTTCTAGAATTTTTAAATGCGTTTTAATAGTTATATCAAACTAATTAAGGAATGGGACTTAAATGTTTTATATAATTATAAAGGAGAAAGAGGCTTTTTCAAAAAAAATTCAAATTTCCAAATAAGGAAAGACAAAAACATGTGTGATTCTAAAATTATGGCAACTAATCAGATTTAGACAAACAAGGCAGGATGGGTACAGAAGAAATGTTTTAAAGTACAAACGAATAGTGTTTCTTTTATTTCAACCCTTTCGGCTGAGCTTCGGCCTTCATTCCAGACCTTCCGATAAGGTCGAAAGGTATCAACCCTTTCGGCTAAGTCAAATACCAATACAAATGGTATCTGGCAACATGTTCGTAGTGAATTAGATGGAGTCGAAAGGTTTAGGGATGAAAGGTTATATCTTTCGAAAGAGACAAAGTTTTGTTTTGGTTTAAAGAAAATACGCTGCTAACTTTCGACAAAGAGCTGTCGAAATTGTCAAAAGGTTTAAAAGAAAAAGGTTTCGATTGGTTTGCTTTCTTTAAATGAAACCTTCTGACAATGTCAAAGGTATAGTTTTCGACAAGGCAAAAGCATAGTTGCTGCTTCCTAACCTTTCGACATAGATGGGGTCAAAGGTTGTTATTTGTTTTATAAAATTACCGTCTCTTTCCATTGATTTCGAAGGATTGGTTCCAACACCAACACTTCATTGTTTTTGAATGGTTTCGAAAGGTTTTATAATGGTTTTGAAGCAGTTTCTTTCAAGTCCAATGTTTTTCTGATCCTTCTGCATATTCCAAATGTTTTAAGTTGAAATGTTTTAAAGGTTTCAAAGTACATAACTTTGAATGGTTTCAAAAGGTTTCTATAGTTTTTAAATTAAACCCAATGTCTTCAAAAGGTTTTGAGTTTCTTTGCTTTTGAAAGGTTTATAAATGATTTTATAGTGGAGGTAACCCAGGCTTTCGACAAAGCAGAAAGGTGAAACCTTTCGACTAGTTCAAAAAGAAACCTTCCGACAAGGTCGAAAGGTATGGTTTTGCATGGATTTCGAAAGGCTAAGGTTTATAGGATTTAAAAGGAAGATATCATATGTTTAAAGCTTATGAAAGGAAGGCTTTTAAAAGGTTTAGAATGAGTTACCTTCAATGATTTTGAAAGGTTTATTAAAGGATATGAAAGAGTTACCTTCTATACTTTCAAAAGGTTTTATGAATAGTTTTGAGGGAGTTACCCTCTGTGTTTTCGAAAGGTTATTTAAGGGTTTTAAACCAAGGTTTCGGATAAAGGAAATAGGTAGATAGCCTAAATGTTTTAGGTTATAAAGGACATTAACTTATTTTAAAGGATAGACAATCCTAATGAAACATCATCAACATTATTTTGACTAATGTATATATAATTAAAATGGTAAAAATAGCTTAGAGTAAAGTCAAAGATATATTTTCCTTGTATACATATATGATTTGACGGACTAAATCATTTTAAAGAAAAGTTTTCAAGGAAAATTTGAAGAGTAGTTAGCTCAGATATTTTGTAGAGATGTTAGCTCAGATATTTTGAAGGGCAGTTAACCCAAAAGAAAATTTGGGCAGACGGCTCATTTTAAATTTGAATAGTCGGTCCATTTTGAGGGCAATCAGCCTAGAGGACAGTTAGTCCAGAAAGAGCAGTTGGCTTTGATATTAACAGATAGTTCATTTATTAGCATAATGGACGTTGCTAAATTTTTAAGGAAAGTTAGTCTACCCTTTTTACCTGTTTGGGCAGAAAGCCCATTATCTAGCATAAATGATACTGCTATAATCAATTTAGAATAAATAGTCTAGAAATGAGCTAATGGCTCAGAATTTTGAACAGATAGTTTAGATTTTAGACAGATAGTCTATTTCATTTTCTTTTTTAGCATAATGGATATTGCTATATTATTATTATAATCAGTTGATTGAGTAGTTTGGTTGCAGGAAAGGATTTGAAAAATATATGTTTTGAAAAGAGATACTACTGAGTGAAAACGCTTTCCACTAAGTG
Source organism: Allium cepa (assembly GCA_030765085.1). Lineage (NCBI taxonomy): Eukaryota > Viridiplantae > Streptophyta > Magnoliopsida > Asparagales > Amaryllidaceae > Allium > Allium cepa. The sequence goes on from CM060946.1 coordinate 181,621,208, forward strand.
GCATGGTGTCACTATTCATCAGTAAACTGAGATGTAACAGATATTATTCAACCAGGCTTTAAGTCTGACTCAAATTTTTTGTTTCCTTTTAAACTCCCGGGTGCTCAGAATTTGATTTGAGTAGGCTGAAATTTTAGGTTTTCAGGTTTCAGAAAATTTTGGCGAATAAAGTATCCGAGAACGAACAGATGGCTGACGGATAGCTAATGTAGGAATTAATTTTTAAAATTGTGTCTACAGTGTATTAAGACAACTATGTTTATATTTCTTTGATCATCCAAAGGGGTATCTTCATATGTTGCTCTTGGCGTATTGTTGTAAATTTATATTTGATCAATGCCTGAGATTACGTATGGGGTTTCTGTCGCTTTGATATGATTTGTTTGAAATATAATCACTGATATTTTTATTTTTGGAAATCTATGATTATGTTCATATTCAAATGCTTCTGATATTATGGATACAATTAACAGTGCCGTATTTTGTCATCAGATGTTAATATTGTGGATGACTGCAGCACCCACAGCGCTTAGCTTTTGGCCTCCAGATATGGAATGTTACAATTCTTCATCCGTTCTTGGTTAAAAATTTCACCACTAGATACTTTGACACGAAAGCATCCACCTCATCCAGAGCCGGTCTTTCGAAGAAACCATTATAGTAGGAAGGTTTGTCCATTATGACGAACAAGGTTTTGAAATTTTTCGAATAAAGTGGAATCCCCATTTGCACTAGAAGCTTAATCTACCCCATTGGAGTGGATCCTTTATTATTGAACCCAAAGATGGGCTCGAAGCTTGGCTCTAACATTTCTTCTAGAATTCCCAACTGATCCAAGGCATGCTTGAAGATAACCTTCACCGCATTTTCGATATCTACTAGAATTTTGGTCACTACAGAAAGCCTGATTTGTGTAGTTATCATTAACGGGTCATTGTGTGGATGGCGAACCCCTCTCAACTCTTGTGGGGTTACGGTTAAGTTGGGCATCTAAGATGATATTGCAATTTTTGAGCGGTGGCTCCTCTTGAATAGAAAAGACCCCATCTCTTGCCTCCTTTATGTATCTACTTCTAGCTCCCCTGCTGCTCCCAGCTAAATATAGCCCTCCATGGATAACGTCTATTCGATTAATTGGTGGAACAAAATCATTTTGGGAATCGTTTTTCACAAAATTCACAGCATCGTTTAGTGGCCTTTGGTTGCTCTCTTCAAGATTGGCAGGTTCTTGATTCTCTTTGACAAATTCTTTTAGAAGCCCAGATCGAATCATATTTTGAATGATTCCAACTAAAACACAATGTGTGTCGATTTTGTATCCGTTCGCTTTGTGGTAAGTGCTATATTCTCCTCTCCTTCTTGGCTCGGAGTTATTCCTTACCCCTTAAGAAGTTGGGAGGTTGCCTCCATCTTTAGTTATAGCAAACATATAGGAAATTAGTTTGTTTAAGGCTATGTAGTTAGATTTCCGGATCTCCTCTCATCTTCCTCTCTTGCTCTCATCCTATCTTGGCTTCTTGTTGGAGTGATCAAAGCTAGATCTTCCTGTTTCCTTCTTTGTCTCAGACATTTTCTTAGCGTGATACATCTCATCCATATGGATGAATTTGTCAATCTGGAAATGAAAATCCTAGAGATTTTTCACCTGTGGATATGAAGTTCCTTGCAGAAAAGGGTTTTCTCAATTAACCTTAAATGCGATGCCATCAACTTTTATCTATCAGTCGTGTTTTCTACTTTTAGTGCCTTCACTTTGGATATTTTTGAGTTTTACCAAGCAACTATCCCAGTCTCTGCTTAACCTTTACTGGTGCACTAGAATCGATAGTGGGGTCCTTGGACACACAAAATTGCTAGGATTTCATAAGAGAACCACTTCCAAGAATAAATGGTTTTCTATCTATAATGTCCATACCACTTTGCAATTGCTCCTTGAAAAGTGGTCGGAAAGAGCCTACATCGTACAACTCCAAAAGCATTATGAAGGTCCATTCGACTCTTGAAGGCTAGAAGGTGATCATCAGGATTGGTGGTCCGACTATACCTTAGCGATGGAATCTTGATGTGTGATAAAATTTTGACAAACATTATTCTTTCTATAAGGAGGGATTTATGAAAATTGTTGTTTGACTCTGGGATCAAGGGTTCTCTTTCCTTTAACATCAAACATGTACTTTGCTATTTTACTAGCTACATCTCTCAAGTAAGCTTCATCGTTGTGGTAATCACCTCTATAAGGCCTGTACTCATTATGGGAGATTGAGTTTTTCGATTGTTCATTAGACCTTTCTGCTAGTTCTTCATGATGATCTGCTTTAACCTTGTTATCTGGTAGCGAATTTGGAGAGAATGCTATAGATCCAACCTTTTGATTTCTCTTTCTATAGGGTCGCCATGATTTTGCCTTTATCCGTGCTTTTGATCATGGAAGTATCTAGATTTCTCCTTGGAGATTTGACCTCTTCTCCTTCAATAGGCCTTGTTGTTTTGCAAGACTTCTATGAAAGAACCTTCTCTAGTAGCTCTTGCATTGCCGTCAACAATGATTTTACCTTTATCCTTGCTTTTGATCATGGAAGTATCTAGATTTCTCCTTGGAGATTTGACCTCTTCTCCTTCAATGAGCCTTGTTGTTTTGAAAGACTTCTATGAAAGAACCTTCTCTAGTAGCTTTTGCATTGCCATCATTTGTTGCGTTAAATATTTGATTTTGGCTTCACTGTTTGTTTGCTTTTTTGGTTCTGAAGGTTTATAGGTTCCGTATTTTCTAGGTTAAAGCATGGAGTGACGTTGTCATCCGATGTTGTTTTTTGTATATCACCTCACTCGAGACATTAATTCTTTTAGTTCTCGCCATTTTCCTGAAACAAATTTCAAGTAATTAATTTCAGGATAAAATTATAATGATTTGGAGATTCACGTCCTCCTTCTAGAGTGAAAATGTTAGCCCAAAAGTTGGTTTAACATTCATGATACCATACTAAACCAAGCACTTCTTTAACACCCTTGACTTAAAGTGAAGTCATTTAATATGTTGTCAAGATGTTATTATACAAAAGGTTGGCTCATTATCCAAGACTTTGCATAAGGTGATGTTATTTCAAATGGTGCCATGTTGTCCATGGACTTTTGATTAAATTACGTAAGTGCTTAAGAGTTCATGTCATATGTTCAAGAGAAAAATAGGTAAATTTCATAATTATGCAATAGTCCATCAACTATTAGTTAAAGGGGTAAAATAGCCAATGAGTACCTATAATTCATTGTACATATGAAGATGGGCAAGATGGTCATTATGAAAAATGAATGAAAATTCCGACAAGGGCTTAATTGGCCTCATTTTAGAAAAAGGCCCAAAGGACAAGTCCAAAAATTAGTTTTATATATATATATATATATATATATATATATATATTCAATAATAATCAAATTTGCACGATTAAGATAATAGGCTGTGCAAGATAATAAGTGTCAAAATTTACAAATCAATTCCTGATTTTTTGCCCCAATTCAATTTAAGGTTATAATACTTTGATTTCAAGAAAGAGAGAAAGAAAGAAATTTTGCCTCTCTAAGTTGCTATCCGATCCATATTTATGGGACCGAAATCAGGCGGCCTTGCAGTCACGTGTCATCCCATACCCTTGACTTTCAGCATCACTAGTTGTTTCGATGGCATTCGACAAGGCCTTGAATGGTTGAGATCCAACAATCTCCCTTATGCTGATAACATTCGGTATCTGTTTATTTATGTTGACGGAAGGCGGCATCTCTCATAACTTCAAATATCCGATATCCCGAATACATTGTTGAGGCTCGACATTGTTTTCTATGTTGATAGTATACGATATCCTTGGGTACACGGTTGAATTCTGACATCCTTCTTTACATTGTTAACATTTGATATCCTCTCGCATTTTGTGAAGCTCTGGATACTCCATCTTGCTAGTATTTGACATCTTTTGTTATATTGATGAAGCGTGCGTGGAATATTGCCTTTGACAATTAACAACATCAATCCCTATATCGACGATATACAACCTTTTTGCTTTGTTGATGACATATGATATCTCCTATGAGCATTGATGATCTACGGAACACTTATTACATTCAGGACTTACGACACCTATGTCGGTTATATTGATGATATTCGACATTTCCCCTTCTATTGTTTAATCACATGGGATTCAATACTCTTGAAATTTGGTCATCCTTTCTCAGACATCTAACAACCCCTACTATAGATATTCGATATCTTTCTAGAAAATTTTGAAGTGCAATATCCTTTGATGTATGTTTCACAGCTTTCCCTTCGACATCTTGGATTTCGACATGCTCTTCTTTGATTTTCGACATTATTATTTGTAGTAACAACTTCGTTACTATGCAAGCTCGATAATGTCTTCTTGAGGTCGTTTTTATGTTTATAAACTCTATGTCTTAAATTCGACACTTTTGTAGGTCAATATCCCATGTTAGATGTTTGCTAGGTTATCCACTTGAATGCTTTCAACAAATAATCATGTATCTCCTTGTCTTCTTGCCCACTCTCTTAGAAAAATATGTGGATAACACCCGACACAGAGAAAACCCTAGATCGAGTACGGAAAGAGTATTTAATGAAATACTTCGAGTATTTATCTCCATACATAATAGTGATAAAACGAGATTGTCTTGGATGTTTGCCAATAATTTTTTGTTCCATTTTCTTCAGTGGCTCGAGCTGACTATATATGTTATTAGATGCCGTTGTAGTAGTTTTTAGTATATACTGATAAAACAAACCTTATTCAAAAATTAAAAATGAAATAGACTATACCATAGTTTTGAAAACCGAACCGTGAGTCCAACCGTATCGACTCAAGGTTCAAGGTTTTAATGGTCCGACCGGTTGAACCGTCAGAACCGTGCAATTTTTTTCCGATAATTTATACTTTTCAAATATAGATTATAATAGCAAAAACATATAACAAATCTATTAATTCATATCACAAGAGTCACAAGACATCACGTATTATAAAGTAATAATATTTAACCGGCAAAATGAACATAGCTCTGTACATTTTAAATTATCAGTACCGTGTCTAGTTTTATAGTACTGGACATATTCCACCATTTGATTTTATAATACTGGACATAACTCTGGACATATTCCACCATTTTATAATGATGGACATAAAATTTAACTAGTAAAATGGACATAATTCTATACATTTTAAATTTTCATTACGTGTCAATACACAAATGAATCCAATTTTACTCCTTTGTGGACTTTGATTTTTTCCACACTGGACATAACAATGACATGAATATCAAAGATCGTATCAAAACTCCACTTTCATTTCATAAAATAATGAAAAATGCTAATTAATTTCAACCTTACATTCTAGCTTTTCTTCCTGCATATCCTAACAATATACTACTCAATTTCATACACAAGCATTCTGTCTTCATAAGCCACAGAAAAATATAAATTACAAATATAAATAAAATTCATCATCACTTTTCTCATATATCGAGACTAATAAATTTTGCTATTAGCTACAACTTTATTTTTGTTCCTGAAACAACAAGGTTTTTTAACCGAACGCCAATTACATAACAAAAATTTCTAAAACACAAAATTGGTACCAGTAATCGCGCATAAATTTTTATAGATATGGCACACAAGATTGGTTGATTGAAACACCTGCAACAACAGCTTCAAAGGAGATGCGATTTGAAAAATAGGGTTTTGAGGATTGGGGGAAAATTAACGGTTTGAAGGGTTCAATAACACGGTTGAATCTCGCTTTGGTGGTTCAACCGACGTTTCATGCGGGGACATAATTACTTACCACTATTATACATTGTTTTGTTTTAGCAAATAAGAAGTTAAATATTCAATTTTACCATTTGACTGCATATTATTTTACAGTTAGAGCAAGACAATAATGAATGTTGTAGAGCAACAACGTTGGATAGTCGTACATCAGTGAAATGCCATTATAAAATAAAGGTCACGTTGCTTTAGGCTGAATAAAAAAAATAGAATTCAGTGATACGTAGCATATAACAGTATGATATATATATTAAAATTCTAATGGTAGCTAGAATTTAGAAGTACTTTTGTGAATTTCAATTTTAGCTCGCTAAAAATATGATTACATTACAGTAATTGGGTCGTTTTTATTTTAGATTATCTAAAACATCTTTGTTTGTAATAATAAAAATATTGTTTCTATGTTTGTACGATAAAGATGGATCATCAATTCAATGTTATAATAAGAATTATGAATTTTTTTTTTTAAAAAAAGACATTACAAAAGTTAGAATTTTACCTTAACTCTAATAGCAGAGACGTAGTAGAATAAGTGATTTGATAGTTAAAACAGTTTGTTATTCCTCTTAGATTTACTTTTTAAAGTAGTCAATAGTTAATAGATTTACTACGGAATTAGTCAGATCATTCTTGCTTTTGACAACAATTTACATCCAACGTCTGAAATACATTTTTTGACAAATCTATGCCCTCCCATGGATAACAAATTCTTTTTTGAGTCTTTGATTATTTGGCCATCATTAATGAGCCCGGTTCTTCCGCTCTGCAGATTGAACTGATGAACGCCTAACAGTCAGAAATGAGTAAAATTCAGTATGTAATTCGGTATTTCAAATTTTCTCTCACGCTTGATAATATAATTAAGCAACGCTTATCCAGAACAAATCATCTTCACTTTTCCCCCGAACCCTACACTTGAAATATTAATATCTTTGAGTTTTTCGCATTCATGTCATTTATATGACTGATAATATATGATTGTGAAGATTAAGAGCTTGTATGTCTTCCCTCATTTCTTATTCTTTCATATAGTTACAATGAAATACAATGATACTCGAAGCTGATATGATGCTACTGGTACTCATTACCTATGCATATGATGTTAGGTGTAAAAATGCAATCAGAAGAATCGCCTCCAAAGTGTTTGACTAAACCTTCAGCTGGAGTATATAACGATGGACGTGATAATGTTAACTTCGAACTCATCTTGCATGTTGATTCCGAGCTATTAAATCTTAAAACAAGGACAAGGTTTTATTCTTATCATTTTACAAAATAATAAAGCAAATATGCTACAACTTCATAAAAAAATTATTATTATTCCTTAATTTTTCTTCTTCTTTCTATTCCAGGTATGTAGTTAAAGGTTTCCTAGGCAAAAGGGTATATGGTCAAGTTGCAAAGTGTTTGGTGTTTTGTTGCTCTAAAATTTATAAAGAATCATGAAGCTTATAAGCAACAGGCACATGTTGAAGTGGGAATTCTAAACCATGTAAATGAGATGACTTGTACTTGTTTATTTATTTTTCCCATTTTATATTACTTTAATTTAATGGGTTTATTGTATGTAGCTGAAACAGAATTAAGTTGGGGCGAGAAGCGTCACATTGTTAGAATGAACGAATGGGTTGACTTCAAGGGACATGTCTGCATATCATGTGAACTACTTGGACCCAATCTGTAAGAAATTTACCATACTTTACTTCGTATAAATTTGTTGCTCCCTCTTTATTTTTTGTTCAAAGTTTTTGGCTTTTTGTGAGGTATTGGAAAGTGCTTTTTAATGTTTTTTCCTTCTTCTGAAGACTAGATTTAGAATCAATTACAGTAGATATTTACAATAAAGTTAGAGTTGATGAACCCATATGAGTTACTTTAATATTTGTGCATAATTAGTGTCATACAAAACGTTCATAATATATTTATACATTGAAAAATACTTATTCTGTACAAGCGTACTGGTTACTCCTTGTACTTTGTATAGAGTCCATTTTACTCGTAGATACTTTTAAACATCAATTAATTATTAACCATCTCGAAACATTAATTGCTCATTGAAAGAGAGGGAATAATTAGGTAGTATTTCACCTGTAGTTTGGTCTTACTTTTTCCGTTTTGCAATCTAGGTATGAAAGAATGAAATATCACAAAAGATTGTCTCTAGATGATATCCGAACAATCTCAAAACAGGTAGTGTATATTTTGTCTAATTTTGTATACGTTTTTTGTTGTTGTGCAACACATATACATTGCCTGATTTTATTGTCATTTTATATTGATGCATTTATAGATCTTAGAAGGGTTGGTTGCCATAAAAAGAGCAGGTATTATCCATTGCGATCTGAAGCCAGAAAACATTCTTTTGTCTAGAAGGTATGCCCATCAAACATTCCAATGAAATATACATTTGAGCATGGATAATATAGAAGCTCCAAAAACTAAAAACAAAAATTCATTGATGGAGTATGAAACTGTGATCAAGTTTTAGAGTTTTAGAATGTTATCATCTTTTAGCTAAAATTTTATCAATATATATGTGTGAGACAAAAGGAAGATTGAATTAAAACATAAAGAGAAACGATTCAATTATATATACTGAATGGTTTGAATACTAACAACAACTAATGTTGCCCTAGATGAAATAAGCAGTACCCACAACAACTTCCTTTATAATAACAGTAAACAATTAAAGAAGAAGAAGATTGATGTGCATTTAAAAAATGTGATCCATGCAAACCCAGTTACAAACTGCAAGTTGAGTGTTATGTGATAAATTCCATCGGAAAAACTTTTATAATTCTTATGTTCATTAATTGTTGGTATTATGTATAGTACACAAGTTTTCAACTTATCATTAGTAATCATGTGGTTTTCTGCTTCACAGGGAAGATTCAGGTAGCTTGGAAATTAAAATAATCGACTTTGGATTAGAGTGCTTAGAGGATAAAATAGTACATTCCTACGTGCAAAGTAGATTCTACAGATCACCAGAAGTAGCTGTTGGTTTGAACTACATGTCCGCTATTGACACATGGTCATTTGGCTGTATTGTTGCTGAACTGTTCTTGGGCATTCCATTATTTCCTGCTTCTTCAAATGTTGATCTTGTCAAGAAGATACATGATATACTTTGGTATGTTAAACTATACAATATTCTTAGTCTTGCTATGGTTTACATTTTGTCGCATTTATTTTTCAAAGTATATAATTTCTTTCAACATTACAGCAATCAATCTCCAGATGATCTTGCACGTTCAGCATGTGATCTTACTAAGAAGATGGTTGATGTACTTGGTTATGTTAAACACCAACATATTTCTTGCTATGACTTAAATTATATTGCATACATTTTATGTTAATTTTGAATACAAATTTTCTTTCCACATTTACAGTAATCACCCTCAAGATGGTTACTTTCGAAGACCGGCTGTCTTCAAGAACAACCACAGCAAGGCCAAGCTAGAGAAGATAATTATAGATCGTCCTTATGGTGAAAATTTGACCAGTGAATATTTTAGAAACGGTAAACATGCTCACACACACACACACAAATACACACACTCTCTCTTTTTTTATTTAATATAGGACCCATTGTATGCGTCATTTATTTATTTATTTTGGTCTTAAACATCATTTTGTAGAACTCTCCGCACGGAGTACTTTTACCGATTTCCTAAGATGTCTTCTTGAGATCAATCCTGAAAAACGCTGGTCGCCTTCACATGTATTTTTGACCAGTCTTTCCATATGGAATCGTGAAATACATGGAACAAGATAAGAATTTTAATGTATTCTCCCATTGACAATTTATATTTCAGGCGTTAGATCGATCATCGATTTATAACTGAAATCCCTTTTGGACTGTGTTACAAGTCATTCCAGGGAACTTCAAATTCTGTAAGTATGCTTTATTAGTAATTTTTTAGGGTCAAAACATCTCAAATCATTATTTATACAACTCTTAGCATATTAAAATAAGTAAACCGTGTATTATTTACTATTTTACAATCTTTTATTTTAATCATGGCAGTTCTTTATCAATTTTTTACTGTACCAAAAAGAGTTAACATAGGGTCTAGACTATTTCTTCTGAACAAAAAAGAGTTGTTGTTCTAAGTAATTTATATAAGGAGAATTTGGGTATTTGTTTGAACTTGGATCTTAATGTGATGCAGCTCAGACCAGGGTCGAAGATTTGCAAGCTATCATTTTTCAAGGCTTAAGTCGTTCACGACCTAAGCAAGGTGAAGACTTAGGTCGTCCACGACCTAAGGAGGAAAATTTAAGTCGTTTCCGACCTAACTGGAACCCAGAAGGTGAAGGCCTAGGTCGTCCACGACCTAAGGAGGAAAGTTTAGATCGTTCCCGACCTAACTGGAGACCAGAGGGGGAAGTTGCACCGAGTTCACGACTTAAGGATGTTAAAGTCGTTCGAACGACCTAACGGGCTATGTTCTAAAGAGCTACGACCTAACGAGCTACGATCTAATAGTCTACGACCTAAAGAGTTGAGTCGCTGCTTGGTTATGCCGCACTGGAAGTAAAGCCGCTCTGGAAGTTAACTCGTTACCGACCTAAGAGCTTAAGTCGCTGGGGGTCTTATGTCATAAGTCGTGATGTTTGTTTTTTCTTAAGTCGTAAGTCGTTAGGTCGTATACGACCTAGGTGTTGTAAATATATGTGTGTGTTGTAACTTGAATCTTGTACCGTTGGGTCGTAAGTCGTCACTTTTGTGTGTTTTTAGATCGTGTACGACCTAAGTTGAGTCGGCATTGTGTTGTAACTGATAAGCCATGTGCATTGAGTCGCTGCCGACATATGATGAGTCGTAGCATTGTGTTGTAACTGATAAGCCGTGTACGTTGAGTCGCTGTCGACATATGATGAGTCGTAAGTCGTGAACGACTTAAGGCACCGGTTGTGAAATGCTATAAATAGGGAGTGTGTTGTACATTTTAGGGAGTAGATTGTTGAATGAAAAACTTTGTTTGATTGCTATGTGCTTTCATCTAAATTGGTAGTTGAGTATGATCTCCTATCTCCACTTTCGGTTCGAGTGCGCTCGATTCAACGATTGTTGAAGCCAATTCACGGTATCAAGTGCGCTTGATCAACGTCTGAAGAATTGTAGATCTTCTTTCACGGTATCGTGCGCGATCAACGTGTCGAAGATAGCTTGAATTCGGTATCATTGTGATCAACGAATTTGGGCATTTCAGTATCTTTAATCCACCGTTTTCTACTTTCATCGATCTATATCGTTTTGTTATTATCCGCTGCGCCAGTTTTGGTATCGGAGCTAGACTTAGCCAATCATAGCTAAGCCGAGTCTTGGAGCCAAGGAGTTTGAAGTTGTTGTTCATCGTGTTCATCTTGAAGTTGCAACAAGTTAGAAACTTTCGATCCATTTCATTTTGGATCAAAGTTTGAAAGGAGTTTGAAGTGAAGGCCGAACATAACTTTGTGTTGAGTTTGAGCCGTTCTTGTTTGAGTTGAGCCGACCTAAGCCTTAGGTCGTTGCATATTGTTCGAGCTAGTGGGAGGCCGTGACTTGTTGTTCAAGCTTGAGTTGAAGATTTGTGAAGTTTTGAAGTGTTTGTATTGATTTAATCATGCCGTCGAGAAGAGCTAATCGTCATCAAAATGTTGAAGCGTTATATAGAAGCGAAGAAGCCGAGCAAATGGAACAACGTATTAATGAGAAATTTGATGAAGGTATTGGAAAGCTAGAGAAGTTGATGATTGATATGAATCAAACTCAAAGGAGGAGATCGCCAGTCTCGAACCATGGAGGAAACAGAGTTTCGCCATCGGTTACGGAAGCGAGGAGGGTATCACCGCAATCTTTTAGATAAAGAAGAGAAACATCAATTTCATCAAGGGGAGATCACCATGACTATGGACATGAAGAGAGGAGAACTCCACGAGAATTTGAAAATGAGCCATATAGAGATGAAGAGAGACATAGTAGAAGAGACATGCGTGATCGAAGGGATGTTGATGGTCGAGATCGATATAGACATACATTTGATTTTGATGAAGAGGGTGATAGAGCTAGCATTCATTATCGAGATCGAGACCAAGTTCAAAATTCATATCGGGATGTAGATGATGATCGACGATGGGAGTCGGGTATGAAGATGGAAATTCCTGAATTTAAAGGTGGGATGGTAGCTGAAGAGTTCTTAGACTGGTTGTCAAATGTTGAAGAGATCTTTGATTTCAAGGAGGTTCCGGAGAATCGTAAAGTGAAGTTAGTTGCTACAAGGTTGAGGGGGAGAGCTTTGGCGTGGTGGCAGCAGACTAAACTTACGAGGGAGAGAATGGGGAAGTCAAAGATTGTTACATGGGAGAAGATGAAGAGGATTATGAAAGCTACATTTTTACCTTAGAACTATCAATCACTTATGTACCAGAGATTGCATAATCTAAGGCAGGGGACGAAGTCAGTTGATGATTATGCAAATGAATTTTACCAACTCATTGCCAGGAATGATATTATGGAGACAGAAGAACAGTTGACTGCAAGATTTGTTGGAGAGTTGCGAATGCAGATCCAGGATATGGTTAATATGTTCGATCCAAGATCTATGGCGGAAGCACACCAAAAGGCGTTGGCTTGGGAGAAGCAGGGAAGGCGTGGAGGTGGTGTGTTTACAAGTTCCAATATTCCGAAAAAAGGTGCTAGTAGAAGTTCCAATGCTTCAAAAGCTGTCAATAAACCAGTTGTGAATGAAGTTGCAAAGGCGAAGGTTAACAATGGTTTCAAATGCTACAATTGCCAGGAGATGGGTCATAAAAGCAATGAGTGTCTAAAGCCGAAGAAGAGAGCAATGATAGTAGAAGCTGAGAATGAGGAGGAAGAAGCTGAATGTTCCAATTCACCATATGATGAGGAGGAAGAGGAAGTATCGGGAGACGAGGGTTGTAATCTTATGATGAGGAGATCTTGTTTGACACCGAAGCAAGAGGAAGATTCTAGTTGGTTGAGGAGCAACATTTTTCAGTCAACATGCACTATTTTGGGGAAGGTATGCAAGTTTCTTATTGATGCTGGAAGCTGTGACAATATTATCTCTACAGAAGAAGTAAAGAAGTCGAACTTGAAAACTGAGAAGCATCCTAAACCGTACAAGTTAGCATGGTTAAGAAAGGGTGGTGAGGTGAAAGTTGGACGAAGGGCTTGTGTTAATTTTTCAATTGGGAAGAAATACAAAGATGAAATTTGGTGTGATGTTGTGGACATGGATGTGTGTCATCTGTTGTTGGGCAGACCGTGGCAGTTTGATAGAGCAGTACAACATGATGGTCGTGCAAACAGCTACAGTTTTGTGTTTGAAGGTACCAAAATCACTTTAGTTCCCAAGAAGCAACAACAGAAGGGAAGCAAGTTGGAGGAGATTGAAGAGCTTAAAACCTTATTATCTTTGAAGGAGTTTGTCAGGGAAGTCGAAGAGGAACCTGAAGTGTACTTGTTGATAGGGCGTGAGAGCAGTGAAGAGGTCGAAATTCTAGAAGAAGCGAAGCCAGTTTTGAAAGAATTTGAGGATGTATTTCCAGAAGAGTTGCCCAAGGAATTACCGCCATTGAGAGACATTCAACATCAAATCGATCTTGTTCCGGGAGCAGTATTACCGCATAGACCACATTATCGAATGAGTCCGAAGGAACATGAAGAGTTGAGGAGGCAGGTGGAAGAGTTGCTTGAGCAGGGACGTGTGTAGGAAAGTTTGAGTCCATGTGCTGTGCCAGCTTTGTTAGTACCGAAGAAGGACGGGACGTGGAGAATGTGCACAGACAGTAGAGCATTGAATAAGATTACGGTGAAATATAGATTTCCAATGCTAAGGTTGGATGACTTGCTAGATCAGTTGAGTGGGGCAACTATCTTTTCGAAGATTGATTTAAAGAGAGGATATCATCAAATTCGTATTAGACTAGGTGATGAATGGAAGACAGCTTTTAAAACCAGGGAGGGTCTATACGAATGGTTGGTTATGCCATTTGGTTTATCAAATGCGCCTAGTACGTTCATGCGGGTGATGAATCAAATCTTTAGACCATTCATTAGGAAGTTTGTGGTGGTGTATTTTGATGATATTCTGATATATAGCAGGAGTATAGAGGAGAATGTTCAACATTTGAGGGAAGTGAAGATTATTCTTCGTGAGGAACAATTTTATGCTGCTACGAAGAAATGCATGTTCATGACGCATAGTGTTTTATTTCTGGGTTATGTTGTTTCGGAGGAAGGTATACAGGTGGACCGGAGTAAAGTTGAGGCAGTCAGAAGTTGGCCACAACCCAAGATGATAACTGAAGTCCGAAGCTTTCACGGGTTGGCTTCATTCTATCGGAGGTTTATTCCACACTTCAGTAGTGTGATGGCGACGGATTGTATGAAGGGAAAACAGTTTATATGGTCAGAGGAAGCAGGGGTTGCTTTTGAACGAATTAAGAAGCTTTTGACGTCAGCACCGATTCTTGTATTACCAGATTTTCAGTTATTGTTTGAGCTACACACTGATGCATCAAAGGTTGGGATTGGAGGAGTGTTGAGTCAGAGGGGGCGTCCTATCGCATACTTTAGTGAGAAGCTTTCAGGGGCGAAGATGAGATATAGTACGTATGACGTGGAGTTTTATGCTGTAGTGCAAGCAGTGAAACTGTGAAGACCCGTAAATCCATACTCCTTGAATATACACTAATCTCCATAGATTAACTCAAGATGAACAAAAATACGAATTCTCATTGTTTAAGAAAAATAAAAAGGTAGAAGAAGAGAGAAAATATAGAAAATAGAACGGAACAGAACAGAAAACAACAGAACAATATCAGAATCCCACAATCGCAGCGGAACAACATATAATAGATAAATGAATAATCTTTAAACAAAGAACTATATCAGTTATTACATTTTATACATTAAATAACATCATCAGAGTGTACAACAACAAAACAGCGGAAAAGGAAATACTATATACTAGATGATACGTCATGCCATCCATCTTGCCTCCGGCAACTCCTGAATTCCAGAATATCCTGATAAACCTGTCTCTTGACTGCCCGTGTGGAAATTGGTGGGCATCCAGAGTTTAGGAAGGAAAACAATAAACTCCGAGTCAGTCATGTGACTGGTGTGGGAACTCAAAACAGTTTATTTATCTTTAAAATCAAAATAGAGGAATATTTTTAAAGTAAATTCGCAATGCTTTTAAAAATAAGACTACCATAAGGCCTCCCGCACACACACACAATGCAAACGCAGAATCGGAGGAGATTTCTCCTTATGATAGTCAAAGTTGTTTGATACGCATTAAAAAGAACATTTGATATTATTACTAGTGCATAGTGTAGAGAAAAATCATTTCGAAAATAAAGATATAAATCTTAGCCAACATACGACCATTATCGTATGCCTACCATAGCTACTATATTCAATAGCAGGGTACCGCCACATTCCATAGCAGGTTATACAACTAAAACCTTACAAGATCGTATTGTTTTATTTGGATTTCCAACAAATGGTCAGGCCAAGAAACTTCCCATTGCCACATGAGAACACCTCTGGAAGGACGTCCCCGAGAACCTAACCGGATCTCTGCCAACACAAGGCCGGGTTACCCCTAACTGGGTAACTACTGACACGAGTATGCCATCCCCCGGTCCTTTGGGACCTTTATCCGAGCGCTCGTAACCAACCACACCATAATAATAAAGTGTTTCAACATGAGTAAGTATCTGGGCTCCATACCATGATACCACCCTTTTCCAGAAGGAAATGCACATACCCTAAGGGGCGCTACCCCCGATAACCTTGCTGCATCTTTCCTGTTTTGACCATTCCGGGGTGTGAGGCTCGACGAAGTCTCATCCTCAAAGCCACGCTTTATACAAAAGCTGTGTTTGGGTCAACAAATGATCATAGAAATGATCACAAAGATAAGTGATCAAACAAATGATCATATCACAAATGATCAAGCAATGATCATTTCACAGCAACACTCAGCATGTCACATTACCAAATTGGGAATATATTGCTAAAAACCTTCAACTACATAACCTCTAAGCTCGTACGTCCCAGAGAAGGGTGTTAAGCTAAGAGAATAAATTCTCCGCCGCCAACAGAAATATATTTGAAAGAAATCAGCTTTATATCTCAATTTGTAATGTCAGACATACAATCCATACAAGTCTGTTCCGGGATCGAACAGAACCGAAGGCACTTACAAAGAAGTCCTTGCAATCCGGATATTCACTAATCACGTTGGACTTCCCATCACATATGGAGTCTCTATACCGGGGACCAGTCGATGCAAAGGCATTCGACGAGTTGTCCTTTCGCTTTCAAAAATATCCGATCTTCAACACCGGTCATCAATGTTATCCATTACGTCGTATCACTATTCAGAATGGGTAATCCGAATAACGAGCGCAATAATTTAAAAATAAGTGTGGCATTCAAATTCAGCAAATCACAACAAATACCTATTCAAAGGTAAATATTGATAGTCGGTTATTGAACTATCAATGGATATGCAGAACATCACCAGATTCCAAATAATTTTCCATGTTATTTATTTCTCAAAAATATCTTTACAAGATAAATAATTTTCACACTTCAAAAATAAATCAATATTTATTTTTAAACAAATTCCCTTTTTCTTTTATAAATTCCATAGTGAATTTACATTCCAAAATATTTATGAATATATGATTTCAATTATTCATTTTCAATTTATCTTCAAAAACATAAATTCTCAAAACGTTTCATTATACATTGGAAAAACATTTCCATACTTATTTATTCATAAGTAATTCATAAGTATTTTTATTTTCTATACTTGGAAAATATTCAATATACTTAAATCGAAATTAAGTATATATTTCATTCTTTAAGGAAATCATTCTCTTAAACATATTTATTTAGGCCAAAACGAATGTTGCGTAAAACATCGTTACAACATCTCAAAATCACTAGTATAGGGATTCGAATTTAAGATAGATATATAAATCCCAATACTATCCAAAACATTTCCTTTCGGAAATCATTTACTATAACAACAGTGTTATAGTCTACCATTTCCTTCTATTTCTCGAAAACATCTATTTCAACAATGAATGTTGAAATCTATGGTTTCGAATCTTAACATATTTAAAAACATCGTTAGATCATTTTAATTTTATTTAAAACATCACATCCAAAACATTTTCTTTAACATATTATTCACTATTCAAAAACGTGAATATACTTCGTTAACCAATTTCATCATTTCTATACATTTTATTTTAAAGGATTATTCACTGTCTAAAACGTGAATATAACTCCATAAATAAGTTATAACAATTTATTTATCAAAATAAGTCGTTTGCGAATTTATAAAACAACGTTTATAAATTCCATTTCTATTTATTTATAACAACTTTCTTTTATAAATCTTCTTTATTAACCTATTTCAATTTATAACTTAATTATATACCAAAGGTTCACATTATATGTTAAATACTTATAATTTATTTGTTTACAAAAATCGTTCTTTTAAACTTCCCAAATTATAAATCTTATAACTTATAAGATTCATTTATTTACCAAAATCTATTCTTTTAATAGCTTTACAAATTTTATAAACATACTGCTTATAAAATTCCATTTATAACTTCACCGTTTATAATTCTATAAATTTCATTCATTTATGAAATTCATTTACAATTCTTTCTAACACTTATGAAAACTCGTTTTATAATTCCAATACTTTAATTTATAAATATCAATTTATAAATTTCTTATATAAATCGATTTATACTATTATTTTAAAACATCTTTAATCTCCTTTATAATTTCATCATTTTGATTTATAAAATAATCAAATTTCATAAATCCTATATTTTCAACTTTTTATAATAAATTCAAAAATCCCGATTAAACTATTTTATAAAATCATTAGCCTCATATTTTCAAAAATCAACTTTTAACTATATTTCTCAAAAACCATAATTTTTATAACATTAAAATTATAACGTTATTTATTTATAGTGGATCAATTCCAAAAATATTTTATAACGTATACTTTCAAAAATCACTTTAAAAATCATTTTAAAATTCCAAAATTGGTCCAATGATGCTACATACCAAATAGTCAATCACGACAACAACGACATCATATATCGATATGATAATCCATCAAATATCAAAATATCTGAAATCAAATAAATACTATTGAGGAATCCAGTTAGATCCCTCCAACCTGTTTCCCTGCATCCAAAGATGTTAGCACAATACCAATTCCGTTCCAGTACGAAATTATCGCGGTATATGGGATTTAAAATATTATTCGCTTAATAGACGGCGCAATAGGGTCTCATCCGCTATATACTGCGGGAAATCAATTCCAAGTACGTAAATAATACCAATTTCACTGTTTATGAAATATTCGCGGTTTTTTTTTATAAATAACATCCGCTTACTAACGGCGCATAATGTCTATCTTAACAATCAATAGATAACAATCATCATTCAAACATACAATCAAGAATTTTAAATTTAACTATTTAAAATAAAATCGAAACCGATTCGATTGAGTGAGAAGTTCTCACCTTGATTTCAATTTCGTTTTAGCGATTTATTTCGAATAAAATTAAACGGACGTTTAATTTTACCCAAAATTTTCTCTAACTCCAAATGACTCCAATCCAATTCCATAGCGTAGTGCTCGTCCATACGATTCCAACGCAACTGGTTTCGCGCGTTTTCGACCTCGTATGAAAAAGATACGTTAATTTAAACATTCACGAATTTTTAATATAAAAATTAGAACTTTTATTTTCTTTTTAAACCTAACTTAAATCCTGGCCGTTGATTGCTCCCTCCTGTATCAAGGCCGTAGAACGCAACTACTCCTCCCCCTTCTTCGTTCGAACCCGTTCGTATGAAACCCATCAAAGCCCTAACTAGGGTTTCGAACCGCGACCACCACGCTGCCTGAAACCACATCACTCCACCACCAAACGAAAGCTCATCACCACCTCAACCTTCAGCCAAAACCATAGCGAGATCAGTCAAGCCATTTGCACGAAAAACAAGGCCGAACGTATGGCCTTTGCAGCCACTTTCCCGATGATCCAAAGCTCCAAACACGATCATGACCGTTCGATATCAAGATCTCATTGTCGTTTACAACTTTCATGTTGAAAGTTTCTTGGATTACTTCACGGATTTAAAGAAATTTGAGGAAGAAGAAGGTTGTTTTCTGGCCATTAAACATATATGAGGCGGCGGCTGAAACATATAACCCTAGGGTTTTAATTTATGTTGCAAATGAGAATATTTAGGTGCTTATATAGAAAATTTCAACGACACTATTCATCCCGGATTTTCCGAACTCCAAACGAAGCGTGCCGGTTGGCGTTTCTAAGGTTTACCCCGCGTTCCGAACACAATGCAACGTGTTTTGGGAGCTAATTTGGTCATCTGTGCGAGTTATGGAAATAAACGTTCGATTTAAAATTAAATCGGTAAATCAAATTTCTAGGCGTTTTAGCTTGCCCCAGAAAAACGGTAAATCCAATTGACACGAAATTTGAAACCATACAATAATATCATATTACGGATCCGATGAAACTGGTTTCATCGAAATCGGAGACTGTCTGAAAAATGACTATTTTAACTCGCCAAATTAATATTAAAAACAATTTCGATGCGTTTCGATCTGCCACGATCAAACTTTAACTCCGATTGCTACGAAAATTGAAATCCGGTAATAACTAACTATTACGGATCTAATGGAACTAGTTTCGTCCAATTCTGAGACTGTTCGAAAAATGGCTAATTTCACTAGTCGATTAAATATTAAAATATTCAATTTTCACAAATATACTTTTAATTCGACTTTAAAAGTTCTATAACATCATTCTAACTTCAATATGATAAAATAAAATTTTACAAATAATTTTCAATCATATTTAACTCAAATTTCAACTATTTCTGTATTTCACATATTAAATTATCGATTTAATTATCCAATTAAATCCAATTATTCGAAATAAAATTTATTCGACTTATAAATTTCACTTATTAAAATTTAAAATTAATTAAATATTC
The DNA here is from genome assembly GCA_030765085.1 of Allium cepa. Lineage (NCBI taxonomy): Eukaryota > Viridiplantae > Streptophyta > Magnoliopsida > Asparagales > Amaryllidaceae > Allium > Allium cepa. The sequence continues at coordinate 181,641,127 of CM060946.1, forward strand.
AAATTTTAATTAATAAAAATTCTGGGTCGTTACAGAAACATTGGAGACACTATCTGTTCCATAAGGAGCTTGTTCTTTACACAGACCATGAAGCTTTGAAGCATTTGCAGGGGCAGGACAAGATTTCAGCAAGGCATGCATCATGGATTGCCTATTTGCAGCAGTTTACTTTTGTTGTAAAGCACAAGTCTGGAATTACAAATCGTGTAGCAGATGCATTGAGCAGGAGGAATCATCCGTTGGCCACAATGAGGATTGAAGTAACAGGGTTTGATATGTTGCCGGATTTGTACGTGGAAGACCCTTACTTTGATAAGTTTCTGAAGAAAGCAGAGAAGGGAGAAACAGATGATACGTGTTAGTGGATGGTTTTCTGTACAAGGGAGATAAACTGTGTATTCCAGATGGCAGTTTGAGAATGAAGATTATTAAAGAGTTGCACGAGGAAGGACATGTGGGGCGTGATCGTACAATGCAGTTGATAACGAAATCTTATTTCTGGCCGTCAATGAGGAAGGACGTTGAAAGGTTTGTGGAGAGATGTCATATCTGTCAGGTTTCGAAGGGTACCACGACCAATGCAGGATTATACATGCCGTTACTGGTTCCGACTAAGCCGTGGGTTGATGTGAGTATGGACTTTTTGTTGGGATTGCCAAGAACACAGCGTGGTAATGATTCTATCTATGTGGTGGTTGACCGATTTTCGAAAATGGCACATTTTATTGCTTGTAAGAAGACGACGGATGCTGTTCATGTTGCTCAGTTATATTTCAAAGAGATCTATAGACTTCATGGGTTACCAGAATCTATCATTTCGGACAGGGATACCAGATTTTTAAGTCATTTTTGGCTAAGTTTGTGGAAGATGGTGGGAACGAAGTTAAACTTTAGCAGCACTTATCATCCGCAGACAAATGAACAGACCGAAGTTGTTAACAGATCATTGGGAAATTCGTTGCGATGTCTTGTGAAGGACAATCTGAAGAGTTGGGACATGAAGTTATGCCAAGCAGAGTTTGCTCATAATCATGCAGTGAATCGTAGTACGGGATTCAGTCCATTTCAGATTGTATATTCAAATTTACCAAGGGGACCGTTGGACCTAATGGTAGTGCCACAACCGAAGGGGACGGTTAAACGAGCCGTAGATTTTGTTGATGGGTTGACCGAATGTCATAAGAACGTTCAGGAATGATTGGAGAAGGCAAATGAGAAGTATAAAAGATCCGCAGATCTGAAATGAAGAAATGTTGAGTTTAATGAAGGGGATATGGTGTATGCTGTGTTAACAAAGGACCGTTTTCCAGTGGGCGCTTATAACAAGTTGAAAGCCAGAAAAATTGGTCCTGTAGAAGTTGTGAAACGGATTAATGAAAATGCTTATAAATTGAAGCTGCCGGAGGATGTGTACACTTCTGACGTGTTCAATGTTAAGCATCTCGTACCATATTATGGAGATGAACGAGGCGATGTGGAAGAATTTACAAATTCGAGGACGAATTTTTCTCAACCTGGGGAGGATGATGCAGCTCAGACCAGGGTCGAAGATTTGCATGCTATCATTTTTCAAGGCTTAAGTCGTTCACGACCTAAGTAAGGTGAAGACTTAGGTCGCCCACGACCTAAGGAGGAAAATTTAAGTCGTTTCCGACCTAACTGGAACCCAGAAGGTGAAGGCCTAGGTCGTCCACGACCTAAGGAGGAAAGTTTAGGTCGTTCCCGACCTAACTGGAGACCAGAGGGGGAAGTTGCACCGAGTTCACGACCTAACTCAAACGGGTTACGACCTAAGGATGTTAAAGTCGTTCGAACGACCTAACGGGCTATGTTCTAAAGAGCTACTACCTAACGAGCTACGATCTAATAGTCTACGACCTAAAGAGTTGAGTCGCTGCTTGGTTATGCCGCACTGGAAGTAAAGCCGCTCTGGAAGTTAACTCGTTACCGTCCTAAGAGCTTAAGTCGCTGGGGGTCTTAAGTCATAAGTCGGGATGTTTGTATTTTCATAAGTCGTAAGTCGTTAGGTCGTATACGACCTAGGTGTTGTATATATATGTGTGTGTCGTAACTTGAATCTTGTACCGTTGGGTCGTAAGTCGTCACTTTTGTGTGTTTTTAGATCGTGTACGACCTAAGTTGAGTCGGCATTGTGTTGTAACTGATAAGCTGTGTGCATTGAGTCGCTGCCTACATATGATGAGTCGTAGCATTGTGTTGTAACTGATAAGCCGTGTACGTTGAGTCGCTGCCGACATATGATGAGTCGTAAGTCATGAACGACTTAAGGCACCGGTTGTGAAATGCTATAAATAGGGAGTGTGTTGTACATTTTAGGGAGTAGATTGTTGAATGAAAAACTTTGTTTGATTGTTGTGTGCTTTCATCTAAATTGGTAGTTGAGTGTGATCTCCTATCTCCACTTTCGGTTAATCGAGTGCGCTCGATTCAACGATTGTTGAAGCCAATTCACGGTATCAAGTGCGCTTGATCAACGTCTGAAGAATTGTAGATCTTCTTTCACGGTATCGTGCGAGATAAACGTGTCGAAGATAGCTAGGATTCGGTATCATTGTGATCAACGAATTTGGGCATTTCAGTATCTTCAATCCACCGTTTGCTACTTTCATTGATCTATATCGTTTTGTTATTATCCGCTGCGCCATAATGTCTACCTTCATTTTAATTTCTAATGTATAATTCGTTGAAATTTATTTATTATTATAGGTTTTGAGTTCAAGCATTCAACATCCATTCAATAATCAGAATGATATGTCCCAGTTTGGTAGCAACCACTGGAAGAAATGTTGCCCTTAGACAATAAACTTTGTTCGGAAGACAATGTTACTACCCTAGCTCAAGTGCTCGATTTGAAGACAATTATATATTTAGAAGACATGGGCCTGGCCAACATGGACAAGCGTACCAGAATCATTTTCATCATCAACAACTGACAATTGATAGTTATAACTATGGTGCAACTCAACAAACATATGCTGGTTCAACTTTTAAGCATTGCAATTGCGATCAATTTAAAATTTACTCTTTGGATGCTGATATCATCTCAACTCCTTTTGGTAACATTCAATCCACAGAAAATTCAACATTCAACTTTACTGGTTTGCGAGGCTCTTCTTACAGGTAATTGTCATTGACTATTTTTTTTTCTTCTTTCTTAAATATGTCGTGCATTTTTTTAGTTTACAGTATACACTTATGATTATTTTAATTCCTTTTTCAGAGACCAATCATGTTCCAAGTCGATGAATTCTAGCTTTTTAACAGTTGGAGCCGGAGAATATCGCAATGATGAAACTAATGCATTTGTGATAAACTCCATGGAAGTTTCGAGAAAAAAAAATAAAAGAGAGTTAGAAGAAGAAACTTTATTTCTGTCAAAAATGAAAACTCTCTATCATACAAAAGCAACTAACGGAATATATAAATATATATATATATATATATATATATATATATATATAAGAAGTAGTTATAACAAACTGCTTAAGAAATTATTTATTTACATAATATGATTCAACATCCCCCACCCCTTCCCCCCCCCCCCCCCCCCCCCGCCTCTCCCAACTGACAAACAAGGCCAATATTGGAACTTAAAAAACGATGTTGTTCTGCACCAAGTGGTTTAGTCATCACATCCGCAAATTGCATGGTTGCAGTGACATGAAAAAATACAATGAAATTGTTTGAATGTGATCTCTGATGTTGTGACAATCCATCTTCAAATGTTTTGTTCTTTCTTGAAAAACCTCATTTTCGGCAATATATTATGTAGATTTGTTGTCACAAAATAAAGAAATAGGTTTAGGAAAATTCACCAATAAATCTTGAAGTAATCCTTCTATCCATACAATTTCACTAGCTGTTTTACCGATTGCCCTATACTCTGTCTCAGTGGAGCTTTTAAAATGACCCGCTTCTTTGTTTTTCAAGAGATTAGAGAATTCCCTAAGAAGACACAAAACCTTGTAAGAGACTTTCCTGAAAATGGACAAGTACACCAGTCAGCGTCACTATATGCCTTGAGTTGTAACGCATTATTAGTAGCATAGAAAAGACCGGGATTCAAAGTACCCTTAGGATACTTTAGTACATGTAATGCTGCATAAAAATGTGGAATTCTAGGCTCTTGCGTGAACTGGCTAAATTGTTGAACATCATATGAAATGTTCGCTCTTGTCTTATTAAGATAAAGAAGCTTCCCAACAAGTCTTCTATATATTTCAGGATTAAGCAGTTTTGTGCCTTCAATAGTGTTAAGCTTTGGACCTTTAGAAGAGGAAAATGGGTGAACTTAGCATTCTCCATATCTATAGAACTAAGCATATCCAATATATATATATATATATATATATATATATATTGATTTAAAAGAATCCCTTCTGTTTTTTTTTTGAAAACCCAGGAGAACCAGGCGGGTCGGTAAACTCTTGAGGAGGGTACATCAAAGCCGTCCACTAAGAGTCCCTTCTGTTGTTCTAGTAACTTCAATTCCAAGAAAGAAAGTAAGTTCTCCTAAGTCTTTAATAGTAATGGATTTGACCAATGTTTTCTTAACATCAGATTGAATCTAAATGGTAGAACCAGTTATTAGCAGATCATCTACATAACAAAAAATGACTGTAAACTCTTCACCATCAATTTTGGTGAATAAAGAACAATCTTGTTTGGAACAAATTCAAGATCAGTAAGAAAATTTCTAAGCTCCTTATCCCATTGTCTAGCAGCTTGTTTGGGTCCATAAATAGATCATCTGATCTTGCAAACTCGTCCATGTTTAGCTTTTGTATATCCAAAAGGAAGCTTCATGTATAATTCCTTATCAATATGACCATGTAAGAAAGCGTTGTTGATTTTTAGCTGGAGTAAATGCCAATTATGAGCTGCTGCTAAAGCTATGATAGTCCTAACAGTAGTAAATCTTGCAACCGGACTGAAAGTATGCTTAAAATCATTACCCTTAATTTTCTTATCACCTCTTGCCACAATTCTGGCTTTGCATCTTTTCAAATCACCATTTTTCAGAAATTTGGTTTTGTAAACCCATTTACTGTCTATAGAAATTTTATTAGGTGGCAAACCTACTAAATTCCAAGTATGATTCTTCTCCATAGCCTTTATTTCCTTCTCCATAGCTTTCATCCATCTAGAATCCTCCTTTGCTTGAGTATAAGAAGCAGGCTCTTTGGTAGATAACATTTCGCTTAGATTATGAGGAGCATCAGAATTCAAATGTGTTAATGATGGTTCTAAAAAAAAATTAAAAATCATGGATGCAGAAGAAGAATCGTGAGGAGTTGAAAGAGGTTTGATATGTTGAATTTCAAAGTCTTTGAACTTTGAAGGCAATTTAGATGGACTGCTAGATTTTTTCTAGAGGAATTATGGAAAGAGTAGGTTCCTATTGAAAAGAAGATATACGAGAATTCAGTTTAGTTTGAATGGGAGAAGAAGAATCTTCTAAAGATATATCATTATTAGAAGATGAAGTATGTTGTTTAGGAAAAGGAGGAATGTTCAAATTTGAACCACGAATCTATTCATCAGAATTAAATGAATCAGAAGTTTGAATTTGAGAAGGTGTGGATTGTGTTTGAACTTCTTTGAAAGGAAGAGATTTTGTAGCATGAAAAGGAAATATAGATCCCTCAAAAATGATATCTCCGCTAAGAATAACCTTGTGATCATCCAAATCATACAACTTATATCCTTTATGAGCATAAGGATAACTTATCATAGTGCATCTCTTTGACCTAGGAGAAAATTTATCAGCTGATTTCATTGCTGGGTAACATAGACAACTAATGACTCTAAGATGTCCACAATCAGGTGCTTTTCCCATCAACTTCTCATATGGAGTCTTCCAATGAAGAACATAACTAGGCATAAGATTAACCAAATGTGTAGCTATCAAGATACAATCTCCCTAGAACTTAATAGGAAAACTAACATGTATTCTGATCTAGCCATTTCTAGAAGAAGCTTATTCTTTATCTCTACTCTTCCATTTTGTTGAGGTACCCTGGTATACTTCGTTGGTGAACAATCCTTTTCTGAGCAAATTAGAGGCTACGAGACTCCCTGAATATCTCAGTTGCATTATCACTTCTATTCACTTTCACCTGCTAGCAAATTGAGTCTCAACATAGACAAGAAAAGCAAAAGTTATATTATGTACTTGTTTCTTATGCAAAAAATGAGTCCATGGTTGTTCTGGTATGGTCATCTAGAATAGTTAGAAAATAAGTTGCACCAGACAATGTAGGAGTTCTATAAGATCCCCATAAATCCATGTTAACCATCTTATAAGCCTGAGTAGCAATAGAAGAAGATATAACAAAAGGCAGTTTATGATGTTTACCTAAAATGCATGCTTCACAATTAAAATCATCCTTTTTATTTTCAGATAGAGAACTATTAAGTGTTTCATAGTAGAAAGACTTACATGACTTAATCTTGCATGAAGAATGCTAAAACAAGGTAAAGAAGTAGAATTATTTGCTGACATACTGTTAGACTTTTCATAACAAAAATTAAAAGACATATTATTTATAGGTAAAGAAGAAGAACGAGAAAACTTTTTCAATCCCCTGATTTCCCTTCTTCGCTTCGTCCCCGCCCTTTCCGCCCCTCCTCTCCTTTTCGCCTTCTCCTATGCCCGTTTCTCCTCCTCATTCCCCTTTTACGCTCCCACTTTTTCCCTCGTCGACCAGATCTGGTTGCATTTTTAAGGTCATGCCGTTTGTGCCCGTGTGTCCTCTTCCTATCCTTCATTCTGTCTCTGATTTTCCTCCTCTTCTCCCAAACAATCTTTCCAATCATGCTGTTGTTTCTCGCCCTTGCTCGAGTCCCATAGGTTCGATTTCCGCCGGGGGTGCTGTCTGTTGATCTACTATTGGAGTTATGCCTTCGTCTTCGTCTGGTAAGCAGCCCTATCTTTTTGCATCCAGAGATAAAGTGAGTATTCTTGAGAATTCGAAATGTGTTTTGGGGATGCATGATTCGATTGCTATGTTCGATGCTCGTGATGATGTTGGTCTGTCTGGTAGTGATATGGGTATGGATTCAGCTGTTAATTCTAGTTTTATACGATGCTCATCTGGTGTTTGTTTAAATGCCTCTGCGAATTTTGTTCCTAATGTCAGTGAAAACTTTTCGGGTGTTACAAAGTCTCTTGCCTCTATTGGTTTACCCAATGTTGTGGAGCATCCCCGTACTTCTGCTCCATCGCTGGCATGCTCCAAATCATGGTCATCACTTTTCAATTCTGCCCCGTAATGCGGGTGACTACAAACCGATTGAATTTGAAATTGTCGAGGAAAATGGAGTGATGATCCCTCCTCCAATTGTTATTCAGGCCGGCGTGGACTATTGTTCTGATTATTTGGTCGGTTTCTTTTTGGAACCAAATCACCGGCTTCTTGATGCGTCTTCAGTTTGTCGAAGGGTTTGGAGGCTTCGTGGTAATTTTAATGTTAATCTGATTGACTCCATGTATTAACTTAAGTTTTCCTCTTCCAAGGAACATCGGCTTATTCTTGAGGCCGAGCCTTTATTTTTTGATGGGAGGCCTTTTATTATTACTCCTTGGTCTCCAACAGTAGCGAGTGCTCGTGAACAAGTTCTTTCTATCCCCATTTGGATTTTCTTTTCGCAAATTCCCTCTGCCCTTCAGCCTTTTCTTGGGTTGAATTGGCTAGCCTGTAACGTTGGAAAATTGAAATTTTTTGACTCTAATACAGTTGTGTGAAAAAATGGTGTATGCTAAGGCTCTTATTGAGATATCCCCCTTTAAGCCTCTCCCTTCTTCTATTCCTATTCAGCTTGCTGTCGGGCATGTAGCGGAAGTCCGTGTTCGCTGTGGTTGGGTTCTAGATATTTGTATCTCTTGTCACTCTTTTGGTCACCTGCATATCGCCTGCCTTCATTCTAAAGCCTCCGCGGCTGCTCCAAAGATCCCTCTACCTCGCCCCCCGCTAAGGAAATGAATTCCGAAAGTTTCTTCCTCTATCTCTCAGATCGCCCCTCCTCCTGCTGTTCTATTATCTGACCAGGGTACGCCTCCATTTTCTGTTGCTTGGCCTGCCTCTCCTTTTGTTTCTGTGGTACCATGTGATGCCTCAGCAATTCCTTTAGCATCTTCAGATCCTGCTCCGCCGCTTTTGCCTGTTGTTTGGGATGAGTCCGAGAGGTGTTGGGTTGATCTCAAATATGATTTGAGATTTAACCCCGTGGATGATTCCTTTTTAGATTTGTTTCCGATGATCATCTGGACCTTAGATGCTTTCATTACAAACCGTCTGGCGATTCCTTAGTTCTTGATATGGACGGTATGTATGCGAGTTCGAATTCTGTCATGCTAGCCGATACTACCTGGGATCGTTCTTTCATATACTCTTCTGATGCTATGGGTTACGATCCTTGTCTTGTTATCTGTTTCCTCCCGTTTGCTGGTCTTTGTGGGAAAGTCCCTTTGGTTTCTTCACAGGTGTCTGCGGAAGATGGTGATTCTTCCTCTTCGGAGGAGTCCTAGTCTTGGTGATTTTTATAGTTACTGTGGCATGTCTGTCACATACCTGTGCTGTATTTTCCTTTTTTCTTAGTAGTTAAGGTGCTTTTACCTTACTCCTGTACTTCAAGTTCTATTACGTTCGTAATAAAAAGTGGGCGGTCCACTATAAAACCGGCTGGCCTTGCCAAAAAAAAGAATGAGAAAAATCTCTACTTAATTTGTATAATCTAGCCTCTCTTTTTCCAGATCCCTTCATTTGTTTAAAGTGTACGTCCTGAAATAAACATCTTATTTGATCAAGATGAGCCACTAATTTGTTATGGTCAATTAATTTTCCTATAGAAAGGAGATTATGCTTAAAATCAGTCCAACGCATTTTTCAAGATTATTTGTGGTATAAGGCTAATGCTCCTATTTGTGTATATTTTTAACTGTTCCATTAGGTAAAATAACATGCAGTGGATGTTTTAGTGTTTGAATTAAGCGGAACATTTTAAATCATATGCCATGTGGTCAAATGCATCGGTGTCTACGATCCAAGTATTATGATATGCATCATTTATAACAGAAACAACATTAGAAGTAGTTATACCTGCAAAACTCACAGTAGTGTAGTTCTGAGATAAAAGGTCAGAAGGAGCTTACCGTTGCATCATCTACATTGTTTCCTTGTAGACTTCAGAGATCGTCTTTTGATCAATAAAATTTTCTAAATTGTTCTTGGTGCTACTTTCATCAATTTGCATAGGAACACTTCTAAGGATACCAGATGCCCATGTTTATAATTTAAGTTATATTGATTTTATAAATTTTTGGTTTTAAATATAGTAAGTATTATATATTAATCTATATATCTATCTGCTATATAAGTATTGAATTTAAATATATAATGTATATATATATGTTTGATTTTTCTACGTGTGTTTTAATTTGATATAATGGATTTTGAAATACATATATATTTAATTCAATATATGTTTGAATTTAGAATGTGATTTTATATATGAATATAGTTATGTATAGTTATATATAAGTTCATTTACACTATTTATCATCATCGATCCAGTTCTGATTTGATTTTGTCAATTTCCATTTATCAGCTTTGATCGTCAAATTCGTGCCAATCTTGATTTGCTTTGGAATTCATGCTTGGATTCATAACCCATCTCATTCTCCTTCATCTCTAGCCTCGAAATGTGAGCAATCATTACAAGAAAAACTATATTTAGTTGCATTTATTAGTAGCGTTTGTGGTGTGAATGCGACCAATATTGTTTTTACTTTTGTTTTGGAGGGCTTGGTTACGTTCTATTCTAATTTTTCCGAAACATTGCCACTCGTTACATTTATTTTTCAAGCCTTCCCTCCACTAACTTAATTTTTCTGCCTTCACCAAAATTTCCCTACCTCGCTTCAGTTTCCTTCGCCTTCGCTCCTCAACAAAATTTCCACCTCGCTCAAAAACAAAATTTTCGTTAATGCTCTTTTTTCAGATCTCAGCTCCGCAACTCCACATCGTTGATACCCTTAGCTCTGATAAAATTTTCGCTTTTGCTCCTTAACAAATCTAATCTACAACTCTGCATATCTACATCGTCGATACCCTTTGCTTTGAGGATTTTCTTTTGTACAACTGATTCAATGTACGAAAATTGTTTTTGGTTTTTCAATTTTAAATGGTGCGTTCATAACAAGGGTTGCTGGAGCTTGAAGCTGCATTTTGCCTGTGCACTGCAATCAAGTTGAGGGTTCTTAATCTTGATGTTTTCATTCCTTTGAGTTTGAAAGTTCTAGTCACTTGTGACAAGGACCCTTCTCCTGGATGGGTTTGCCCTCTTAGTTAATTATTAACCTACTTGTATTAATTGCTAATTAGGTTGTTATGTGCTGTGTTGTTTGAGTATTGCTTTTGGTGTTGTAGTTTCGATTTGTTTTTGGATATTAGGTTTTTTGGTGTTGGGTTGATTAGATGGTTATCGACTTTGCATTAGATAACACAACGAATAGCCAAGAACCCATTTACAACATTTAAATGATACTATAATATAATCATGTTCAAATTATAAATTTATAATGGTAAGCAATGAGTATTTAAATATTGTAGTTTGAAGTTTTTTTTGTTTATGTATAGTTTTAGATTTTGTTATTACAAAGGTACTAATTATGATACTTGAAAATGTAATTTTTGACTAGTGAAGAAGAGTATTGTGATTTTAGTAATACGTGAGTATCATGCACCAGGGGATATGCTAATACTATAGTAACACAATATTTTATAGAATAATTTATTTAATGCATCTAATTTATTACGTTGAAAGAAAAAAAATGAAATTTTGTTATATTGTAGATTGTCCCGTGATTTCAAGCATTTCATGAAAAACGACATAAAGTTAATATGTGTTAGAGTTGTAACATACAATACACACACATATATGTAGAGAGGAGTGTTCAATGACACACCAAATAGTGAAACACCCATGTAGTCTCTGATTTCCACCACATAGTACAAATTAAATAATATGGCTTTTTCTCTCTTCTCACTGGCCATATTATTTAATTCGGGTTGTGTGGTTGAAATCAAGGGCTATAAGAGTGTTGCACTATTTGGGGTGTCATTGAATGCTTTCATACATACTTACATACACATACGTACATATTATGTACTTATGTATATGTATGTTTGAATGCTTCTCATATGTGTGTGTTCATTTGTGTTCATTTGGTATGAAAAAATTGATAATTTGAAATTTTCTTTGAGATTTAACGATGAGCTGCATAAATTTGTGGGTTATTTTTGTAATAGCTTATTTAATACCAAAAAAAACTAAAATAAACGATTTGAAAGCACTTAAGCATTAAATGATGCATCATTTAGCAAGGTTCAAACCTATGACATTTGACTTAGTTATGTATTTAACATTCAATTAACAGTAGAGCCAGACCCACTCTTCTATGTTCCGATATAAAAAGATAAGGTGGTATGGTTGTCATAACTGAGGGAATAAAAAAGAAAAATGACATGAGAATACTGATATGTAATGCATGTTACTATCAATTCACGGGCTGTTATCTTAAAATTTTGTGAATTTAGCTCTAGAAAATTAACTCTTAATGTCCATTATAGATATTTCGGTACTAATCTCGCTATTAACGCCATATATATCTACACAGTCCATCCCTACACGGTCCAATAGAATTATCAAAATAGTCGTAAGCACCTGCTTGGTTACTAATTGAGAATGTAGATGTTATAAAGATTTCTTTAATAATTCAATTCCACTTCACTGGAAACATCCTGCTCTATAACTTCCATATTGAGAATGGGAGTAGGCGTGTTTGCTGTTATACTTTTGCAACCATTGAGTAATAATTGAGACAGTAAGAAATTTTTTAGGCATCACTCCCAAACACATGTATCTAACCATTAAAATGATGGATATTCGAACTGTAAATTTCTGATGCTATTTATGAATTAGTGAACCTGGTAGAAGGTATAAGGAGTTGGTAAAAAACAAGGCACTATGTTGCTCCTTCGACATAGATTCAGTAACGTTATTTCTTTTATTTCAGCAAACTCACCTTTAAGGCTCATTAATGTATTTTACCTTCCTCCTTGGCATGCACCATGATATCTGTAATCAACTAATTGTTCAGTTACTATATGGATTTCCCTCTTTAATAGCAAAAGCATGCATTTAGTGTAAGTTATATAACATGTGTTTAACCAACTTATCATCCAATTCACTTTAAAAAGGTGGGAAAACTATATCACTTTGTTTGTAAATTATTTGCGTAGGCACATCAGCTTTCTTTACTAAATTCTCAACTTAAGATCCAATAATTACCTAAGGTATACCATGTCAGATCCTTATCATATAATTTTTTCTTTCACAAACCTTGAAAATATGTAAATCTGTACACGTACTGATTATTCCATCCTTAAAACTCATTTTTTCTTTAATAAATGATTCACGTTTTGGTCAGCTCTGTACAACAGCGACAATTTCATTCCTTCTTCACTTGCTTTGTCCCTAGGTTGCATTCTCTTCCTAATTTTTCCAAAGCTTTGGAAAAGAATCAAAGGTCGTTGCATTGCTGAACATTTAATCTCTGGTTGACCATATACATTGATGTTCTGATTATATGTTATGCCATGTTTTAAACATCACTGCTGATGTTTACTATGTGTAGAAGTTAATTTTTGTCATATAGGGCTGTCTTATAATAATTTACTATGCGTGGCCATTTTTTTTAATTGCTAAAAGCATATTTATGCAAATATGTTTAGCTTTTCAAGTTCAATTGCTGTTTCTTTGTGCCTCCTCGCAGAATATTAGTGCTCGATGGAATTCATGTGTGATCAAATTTTTTATTGACTATTGCTTCAGCTACATTCACTGATTACTTTTTACAATGGTTTAGGATTATCTTATATCGCCTTTTTTAATGCCTCATCTTATGTTCCCAAAGAAGTTAGAATAGTTTCCTGTTAGGTGACTATAAAGATAATTACTTTCTTTTGCAGTTCAGCTTAGTAATACAGATCGTTTTCTTATGAAAAGAGATTCTACATGAGCTTGTTTGTTATGTTATTTGTAATTTTATTGGCTATGAATAAAATTTGGTGTACTATCTTCATTCTTCGTTATGTTCAGGATATCAATGAGTCCCAAAGGATACAAGATTGTTTGTGAAATTTCAACCGCCGTGTATGCTTTGAGCTTCTCTGTTTTTATGAAGACACAAATTTTTGAGATTAAGATAATTTTGAAATAAAAGGAAAAATTAAAATTAGTTAACAAAAAATAATTGAAGAATAAAATAATTTGAAAATAATTTTTTAAATTGATGATAAGGAGAAGTAAAATAACTAAAGTATGAATGAATTTTTAAATTCACATATCTCATGAATATCACAATATATAGATGTAGTCAAAAAATATATATAAGAGTGATAAAATAACTCCTCTAGATAATTAAAATGCATAAAAACCAGTTAAGTGGTATTTATGAGTTTTAAAATAGACCAAGAGGGAAGCAAATGGTAAATTATGTTAGTTAAAAATAAAATTCTGGGGTAAATTAAAATGCCTGGAAACCAGTTTATTATTAGCGGTGCATAAGTACAATTTTGAAATAAATCAAGAGTAAATAAATAAGTTGAAATAATAGCTAGGAATAAGAAATAACTCGGTTGTAATGAAATTTATGGTGAAAATGAGCTACATGAAAATAATATGCAAGTGAATCATGCAAATTGCATGCACACAGGAAAAGCAGTAGGATAACTACTTTTACTAGAAATAGAAACCAAGAGAAAATGGCACATTTAGCCATGACAACACACACATAATTTTCTGAATAATGTGAGGATAAAATAGGTTTTTCCTCTAGCAAAACCCTAATTAAATGATTTAAATCAAGGGGGAAGGCAGAGGTTTTTCTCTGGGAGAAAAACAGAAGAACATTAAAAAAAAAGAACAAACTTATACTGTTTTCAAGCTTGAGTATTCTCGGGAGAAAGAGAAGAGGAAGGTGAGTGATGATCAATTATGAGGTTTAAGGCAATAAGTCCCAAAGCTAAGGGCAGCCAAATTATTTTATATGAAGTTATATTAAGTTTTTCTATTTGGTTTTATTTTCTGAGTAAAAACTTGAAGTTCATGGATGGTATTTTAATTGAGCATTTTGGTTGATGTTTTGATTTATGGGGGTTTGAACATTTCTGCTTTGAAACTGAATTAATCAAGTATATACCCTGATTACAGAAATGAGTTTATGACTTAGTTTTTTTATATAAGAAAATGATTTGATTAATTTACTGAGAAATAGGGTATTATATAAAATGGATCGGGCAGTGTGAGCAGGGAGGTTCATGCTTATGTCTAGTTCATTTAAATTGATATGAGCAAAGCAATGAAATGAAAATGTGCTGATTTGTTCAAGATCATAAACCAATATGTTTTATGGGTTTTCTCAAAAAAAACTGTTTCCTATGTTCACTGTAAAACAAACATGGTATTTCTTATGACTTCAGTAGATTGATATAAGAAAAGAAAAATTTCTAGAAATCAATGTGCTAGCAGGTTTTAGAAAATGTGATCAGGTAGAAATGATTTTGAAATGGGTTGAGAAATTTTGTATGAATGTTTGGTATGTTTGGATATGATTTTAAGGAGATTAAATTCCTGACTTATATAATGAAGAAAGGAACATAAGGGTATTTCTAGAGTTAAAAGGAAAATTCCTCAAATGAATAAATATACATGATCTCTAAATTACAAAGTAATTTAGGAGAGGTGCCTTGATCTATTCATCATCAAGTGGATGATGGGTATGTGCATGACTTGATCAAGTCCTGAAGGCCTCTGTGCAAAGGTTAACAGAATTGAGTCCTTTGTAATGCACACTTTGTGTTCAATGGCAAGAGTTTGGATCATATAAAAATGAAAAATATATATATGGAACTGAGAAATTATGTTGTCGAATTTAAGAGCTTAAGTCCAAAGGAGTTTGTGCATGTACAACTGGATAAATTGGATGAATGAATGCTTGGATGTATGCTAAGTATAGGTTTAAATATGCTTATGCCAAAGCCTATTAGAGAATTGGAAAGCATTAAATTGTATGTGATCTTTGCACAGTCTTAAAAGAATATTACAAGTTATTTTTAATATTGATTTCACTCATACCAGGATGTTATTCTGACCCTATTTATTACCTTTGCAATATTTTGGGTGTCTCAAATTTTATTGAGGCAGCTCAAAATGTTGTTGCAGGTAGAGATGCATGAATAGCTTGCTTGCTTGGAAAATTAGAAGACCTATTTGAGTTTTTAAAATGCAGTAGTTCATTGTAATAAAGATAGCTAGGCTAATTTTCTTAAGTCTATGCAGACCTTTTAGTATTGTAGTGGCTTTGTTCATTTGAAAAGAATTTGTAAAACTTAGTATATATGTGTCTTGAGCTACTGATCTAAGTAACCGACCTTGATGTTTTCTGGTAGACTGTGATGAAGGAAGTTATGCCATGTAATTTTATATATGGACATACTATCTTTTACATATCTGATAAGTTTTAAATAGTGAAACTGCAGAGGTTTCCTTATGATAAGGCATGTAGTAGAACTATTAGGTGATGGTTGAACCTAATCTGGTTTAGCCAGTGAGGCTTGATCATGACTTATAAATTGATAGAAGACCATGGGAAGCTTGAAGTTTTAGTCTATAAACCTTTCTTGCATGTCTGATTTTTCAGTGTTGAAATGTGTTATAAAATGATGTGTGTAAAGTACTAGTAGCATTCACTACAAACATATTAAACAATATTCAGTTGCATCAAATACAGTTTAAAGTTTGTTTGCATTTGGTCTTGTTTAAACTTTAAGAATCTGCAATATCAAAGAATTTGGTAAAATGTTAAGCATGAACACTACCTCACTGCAACTTGGTTTATGTCAGTAGCCATCATTCAATAACCATTAGAGGTCTGCACCACAGTATCATTTGAGTTTGGTTCCTTAAATAAATTGCCTGGAACATGATGTTTACATGTATGTGCAAAATTTTACTTGGTAGGCTAGAATAAGTTAGCACTTGTTTACTTGCATTGTTTTTCCTCTGACTGGGCTTTAACTCACTTACAACCACAATAATCTTAGGACTATTTCATACATTATGAATCCAGATATAAGTATTTATATCTGACATAAAAAAAATTATTGTTGTGAAAAGAAGGGGCACCACGGGCTAAACTCACAAGCTTAAGTTGTTTTAACACTTAGAATGAAATTCAAAAGGAAAACTATAAATGCTAAACTCCTGATTTCACAAATGAAAAAAAAGAGTATTAACTAAAAATCTAGAAATTAATTGATTGGGATCAAGAAACAAGCTAAAAATAAAATAAGAAAATATTAAGAGAGTATTATTTAACTTAAAGAAGAGAGAGAGAGATTGAAACCAGAAAGAAGCTATGTAACATAATATCTCTCAGATATGAGAATATTATGTGATAAAATTTTCTATGCAATTTTAATTACTCTGATGGGAAAAAAAACATTTATATATCTTCACATATATAAATGACAGGTTTTGATTTATGTACTAATATTTTTATATTGGTAAGATTCTGATCTTGGGGAAAATGAATCAAAAGAAGTGAGCACTTGCAAAAAAAAACTCATTAAAAATCATATAAATTAGAGTAGGAAGAGGTGGGTCACTTCATTTTTTGCAGATTATGAAGATAGCCTATCCAAAAACTTTTCTTATATTTTTGTTTTTATCACATTGCATCAATGCACATTTTGCACAGGTAATGATGCTTAGTAATATGTATGAATAGCATTGGAAATGAAGAGTCTCTATGGAGTAT
Organism: Allium cepa; assembly: GCA_030765085.1. NCBI lineage: Eukaryota > Viridiplantae > Streptophyta > Magnoliopsida > Asparagales > Amaryllidaceae > Allium > Allium cepa. Next base: position 181,658,033 of record CM060946.1, read on the forward strand.
AAAATTAACCATGCCCTTGCATTAGAATCTGCAACCATATTATCTGTCTTAATACTAATGAATTGTAACATCCCTGAATTTTAACCAGGATAATTTGATAACTAATTTAATTTTTGGAAACTAAATTGTGAATCTATTAGTGAATTAATAAGAAATTTCTAGAATAAATAAATATTTTAGATTATAAATAGAATTATAAAGCTTTAAGATTGAATTTGAGAAACAATTGAAATAAATTTTTATTTGTGCAAATAAGAATATATACCAAAAGGTAGTAAATAAAGGAATTGATTTAAAAATTCAATAAATTGATTTTTAATAAAATTCCTATTTGGAATTCAAATGTAATTTTTTTTAAATAGATTATAACTTGGAATTTGAAATTGAATTTCAAATACAAATGTATTGAATATAAATAGGAATTTTGATTTAGAAGTTATGATTCATATAATGACTTGAATTTAAAATTTAAAACCAGAATGAATATAAAGTTTTAATATGTATTTATCTTTTTAAAAAGTAAATGTATATGGATAAATATTTTTAATAAAATAATAATAATAAAAATAATAATAATATTATTTATTAGTCTATAATTTTATTTCAAATCATTTTCAAAAATAAATAAGAAGCTTTAAATAAATATATTTATGAAGATTAATATGAAAATATATAAACATAGGAAAGATGTGTAAAAGTTAAATTCTATATATATATAATATGTGTATTTAGTAAAGTATAATTAGTTTTAAAATCGTTTCCTTTAAATTGATAGAAATATAAAATTGGTTTGTAAATTTATAAAATGTATAACATTTAAAACATATTAAGTATAATTTGAGAATATACATGTGTAAATATAAAGCAATTTATAAATTTGATTTAAAACTCTGTACTTTGAAGACTAATAGAAAGTTTTGTTTTGTATTTATAATATGATGATTTGAAAGTTTTATTTTGAATTTGATATAAATACAAAATTGCAAATTCATTAACATAGGGTTTATAACAAAATCTATAAATTTATTTAAAGTAAAGGATTAAACATAAATTTAAATATGCAAACAAGTATAGGCATTTTTATAAAGAAGTTTACAAGTGTAACTTTAATGTATTAAAAAATAAACAAGTGTCATGTATTGTTTTCATCTTTAAAATTAATAAATAAAAGAAAATTTCAAAGAAAAGAAACTTGTAAAGATTCAAACCAGCAAACAAAGAAACCTATATACAAAAGAAAATTTAGTTTTATCAAACCTGAGAAATAAATGCATCTCAACGTGAAAAACGAAACTCGGAGCAAAAAGAAAAATAAAGAAAATATATACATATCAGATCACAAACAAACTCAATCAAAATTGAATCAAAGTGCATCCCAATCAACAAATTGATGAAGTTTTAAATGTGTAGCAAGTTGAAAATCAGGGAACAAGAATCAAATGTAGATTCAACTTAATTCCAGATTCAGCAAATCAAAATCAAAGACTAGAGTTTCTCAAATCTGGAAGTAAACAAAGCTTCAGATTGAAAGTTTTCAAAGTTCAAGCCAAAGTAAAGAAGAAAAATTAAAAAAACCGAAAATTGAAATGAAGGCAAAGCAAGAATTTAAAACCTGGAAATCAAATGCAACTTTAAAGCTTCAAGATCAGAGAAACAAAACAAAGGCAAAGATTCATACTGTAAGTGATTAAAATTGTTTGTATTTGATAAGTTAAGTACAACAAAGAGTGAATTGGAATCCGTATTTACAATTTCCAGAAAAAAAACTTCAAAAGATTTAAAGAAGAAACAAAAGAAGAAGAAAAAAGTTTCTAGGCTTGAGTTCTCTGCAAATCTTTCTTCCAAGCCTCTGTTTCAAAATTCCATCAAGGTGAGAAAGCTTGACCTATTCTACCTTTTGAATGTTTATATTTTGTTTGAAATATATGCTTGTGGAATTACTATGGATACATATGCATGTATGTGTGTGAAATGCTGTAGTCATGTTTGTGCTTACACATGAACAACTCTTTGTTGTTCTACAATCTCAAACCCAATAAAACAAATTTTAACTACTCTTCATACATTCAATACTAAAACAAGATCATTGAAGATAAAATGATGGTTTGAATGCAAAATTATATTTAAAAATAATTTCAAGCAAAAACATTTGAAAAATTATGGAAAAATAAAAAAAATACAGTAAAAATTTATAAATACGTCAAAAACCAATGGATACAATTCTTTTAATTTAAATACATAACTTGAATTAGCTTGGGAAGTTACGATTTTTGAAATCAAAATCACAATTTTAAGGGAAGTATTGAATGTGAATTTTGGGTTTGACCGAAATTTGATTTTTGGTCGATTTCTGATGATCGGCTAACTTTTGAAAATCGAATTTTGGAATGGAGATACTAGGGTGATCATGGATTATTGGAAAAATACTAGAAGATTTTTTCATTCATTATACTTGAGATTTAAATCAAACTAGGGTTTTAAGACCGGGTTTTAGTTGGCGTCAAGAAATTGGTTACTGCGTCATCAATAATGCATCGGGTTTCATCGCATGGGGGAATCGAAAGGTGGAGATGTGAGGCAGCTGTAGGATGGTCGGCATGGGTTCCAATTGACGAGGTTCGTCAGTGCGAGGTGGACTTGGGTGGTTCAATTCTGTTCCAGGTTGAATGGGATTGTTCAATTTTGATCCAGGTAGCAAATGGTGGCTTTGGATGGTTGTTTGGGTGGTGATGTTCGCTGATGACTAGGGGTTGGTAGGGGCTCTGATCGGAGATGATCAGAAGGTTTGTACACATGCACGACATCGATACGTATCAGGCAATTCTGTTGTGGTTCGATGCGAGTTGTCACTCGAGAGAATGGTGTGTTGCTTCGGTTTGTAACTCAGGCACATGAGCATACCTATCTGTTGTTTCAATTCAAACTTAAGTTTTAACTTAAAAAAAAATTACTGGAAGAAAAGGAGAAGAAAGATCGTGATGAAGAAGAGAGAGGACACAAGGGAAGATAGTAGGAAACTCGAGTGTTTACTCGAGTAAACCCTGGGCAGAACTCGGGTTAGTTTGCAAACTTGCTATGATGTGAAGTGAAGTTAACAAAATTAATTTTTAACAAATTTTTAAACATGGTCGACTTAATGATGTTTAACAATCTGAGTTAAGAATTTATTATGAGATTTAATTATTTAAGTTAATACTTTGGAATGTTTTTAAAATCCAATAAATACTTTGATTAAGTAGTTAACTTAAAGTTAAGTGTTAAAGTTAATTAACATGGAAGTTTTCAAGTTAGCAATAACTTGTTTGTAAAGTTTAAGAAGATTTTTAGAATGTTAATTAAGATAAATAATTAATATTGATTTAGTTTTGAAATTTAATTAAAATTTGAATTCAAAATTTGAAATTGAATTCTATGTTGAGAATTTATGATGTAAAAAGGTTATCCAAACCAAGTTAAGTAATCAAGTAATTAATGAATGATTTAAATAAAAATAATAATACTCAGTGAATGTAATTAAGAGTAGATAATTATAGATTAAAGATTGATAAATCAAATATTAAGGGTTAATTACTTTAAAGCATAATTAATTAATGTGGTTAATTAATCAGGGTAATTAAATTAGAAATAATTAATTAAAGGATAATTTATTATAATTAAGATTTAATTAATCAATAATTAAAGGTTTATTTTTTTAAGTAATTAATTAAGGAATAAGATTTAATTAATCACAATCAAGGGGTAAATTAATTAAAGAAATGATTAATTAATGAAGGAGGTTAAGACTTAATCAATTATAGTTAATGATAATTGATCATTGATTAAAGATTACTAATGAAAGTAATTATGCGAGTAATAAATTTAAAACCACACGATTTATTCATCTTAATTAAAGATGTTCGATTGTTATTGAATGTTGTGTGATGGATTGATATATTTGATTTGTGATGTGATGCTATGCGATACTTTGTGATAAGTTGATATATTGGTGATGAATATACCGTTGTATGAATATGAAAAACCCTTGACCCGTAGAACGACATTTAAATTTCGATGCGGCAAGGAGTCGGATTCTAGTTGGTTTTCCGAAACCCACATCGAATTGTAATGATAATCTTTATGATTGATAAATTTACTTTATCTATGAACCTGTGGATTAAGATAAGCATTATGGGTTATACCGCTTATCGATATGATTCAATCTGTGATGTTGCTGTTGTGCACTATTGTGATGAACCCTTGGACCATACTTATACACACACAAATATAGATTGCACGTGGAAATGGGTTAAGTCACAGATTTTGAAATATTTTTAAAGATTGAATTTTTGAATCCAAAATAGTTTTGAAATTAAAAGCTTTTGAAAATGAATTTCAAAAAAATAAAAGTTATTTAAATAACTTGATTGAGTTTTGAAATTTAAATAATTTAATTTAAATTTGGATTCATATTTTGAAATCGAATTCTATGATTTGGAAACTCTGGTTTAAAAAGATTATTCAACTATAAATGTGTTTATATGGGGTTTTTAAACCATTTTAAAAGTATGGTTTTGAGAATTTGAATTTAACCCAAGTTTATATTTGTAAGGCCTTAACTCGTGCAATTATAATCGGTTTTTCTGAAACGGAAAACAAGTGGTTTCAAATAACAATAACTTTTACATAAGGAAAGAATTTCCAAATTATGATGAAAAGATTTCAAGTTTGAAATAGAACAGCTTTGAAAGGTATGAATAAATCTTTTTCAAAGATTGGTAAACCTTGTTTTAAATTGAAAGGGGTTTTTTAAAGGTGAATCTTTTGTTTAAAAGATTTAAGTGTGGGAATTGTTTAAACCATTGAAGGATTTTGAAAATGAATCTTTTTGTTTAAAAGATTTGTAAATGGTAATTTGTTTAACCATTTGAAAGAAAAGTTTTGGGTAATAAGTTGTGACTTAACTGAAATCCCATTATCCATATGATTTTAAATATTGCCCTCACTATTCGGTTTAGCCGGGAGAGCACATTTGTTTCATATAACCCATTTGGAATAATGATAAGACGATATGGATAACATTTGAAGACCAATGGTGAAGACCAGATATTTTCGAAAACGAAAGGATAACCCGTCGAATGTCTCTGCACCGACTGGTACCGGTATAGAGATTTGATCACCCTTTGTGATGGGGAGTCTGGACGTGATTAGGGATTATCCAGATTGCAAGGGCTTCTTTTGAAGTGCCTTCGGTTCTGTTTGAACCTGGAACAGACTTGTATGGATGTGTGTCTGACATTATACTTTGAGATGTAAAACCGGTTTCTATCAAATACATTTCTGTTCGGTGGCGGAGATTTATTCTCTTAGCTTAACACCCTTCTCTGAGACGTACGAGCTCAGAGGTTATGTAGTTGATGGTTACTAGTAATACATTCCCAATTTGGTAATGTGACATACGATGTGCTGCTGATCATTTGTTGATCGAAGCATGGCTTTCGTGTAAAGCGTAGCTTTGTGGACGAGACTTCGTCGAACATCACAACCCAGAATGGTCGAAACAGGAAGAATGCAGCAAGGTTATTTTGGGGTAGCGCCCCCTGAGGGTATGTTCATTTCCTTCTGGATAGAGGTGGTATCATGGTATGGAGACCAGATACTTAACCTATGTGGTTGCTGCAAATTTATTAATTTTTGGTTGTTGGTGAATCCCGAGATAAAGGTTGGTTACGACCGGGGGATGACATACTCGTGTTAGTAGTTACCTAGTTACAGAGGTAACCCAACCTTTTGTTGGTAGAGATCCAGCTAGGTTCTCGAGGCGTCCCTCCAGAGGTGTACCAATGTGGCTCAGGAAGTTCCTTAGCCTGACCATTTGTTGGAAATCCAATCACCAATACGTGCCTTGTACGGTTGTAGTTGTATTACCTGCCATCAACTTATGGTGGCGCCCCGCTGTTTGGATGGTAACTATAGTAGGCATAGTTTGGAATGTCTATGCTGGCTAAGATTAATATTATACTTTCGAAATGTTTTCCACTATGCACTAATAATAATACCAAAATAGTTTTCGCGTATCAAGCATATTTGACTATCATAAGGAGAAATCTCCTCCAATTCTGCATTTGCATTGTATGTGTGGCGAGAGGCCTTATGGTAGTTTCATTTTCCAAAAAAGCATTGCGGATTTCAAATTTAAAATCTTTTGTTGTTTTTAAAGATAAAACCGTTTTCATTTTCTCATACCAGTCCCATGACTGACCCGGAGTTTATTGTTCCTTTCCTAAACTCTGGGTGCCCACTATTTTCCACATGGGCAGTCTAGACTTGGGTTTTTCAGATAGTAGACATAGATACCGAATCAGCAGCTTTTGGCTTTCTCTTTGGTATTCTTTGAAGACTTTGAATATTGAAGTATCTGGTTAGGACGACGGACGAGATTTGCTTAGCTTGGTGCAACTTGATGGTGGTTCGAGCCATCTATGGAGATTGCTAATATTGGTGTTCCTTCTAGAGTTTCAAGTTCTGTTTGTTTCCGCTACTAGTTCATTGGGTTTTCCGCTGTAGGATTGTTATCTTGTATCTCTGATTTTGATTCATATTGAATCATTGTTGCATCGAATGTTGTATATTAATGATATTCATTTCTTTTCTTCTGCTGTGTTGTTATACTTGATGTGTTATAAGCTCCGGCGAACCAAATTCGATGTTTGGATCTGCGGCATTTGAATACGAGTGTCGTATTCGGTGTCGATTTTCGAAGGTCGAGTCAGGGTCGTTACATTTGATATTAGAGATGAAGGTTGAAACTTTAGCTCAGGAGTATAACACATTAAGTATCTCATTAGAGATAGGGTGAAGTATACCCTAGAATGAGTAATCCCTAAGATATCCGTCCGTGTGCCTCAGTAAATTCTCTAACTATCCACTGATAGTGAGTATGAGTGCAAGAAGAGGATGAGATAGAGGACAGGGGAATACGACTACAAATGGCCAGTACCCTGCAATAGCGGAAACACTTTCTCTATCAATCTCATTTGATTCGTCTTTTCAATTCTTTGATGATTCCTGGCAGCTCCAGGAAGAAGCTTTGAAATATTTGCATGGGACACAAACTCTAGATGGGTTAGAATTGTTTGTTTGGATGAATTGTTTGCTTTGGTTGCGATGGTTGACAGGTATATTTTGGTTGTTTAAGCTAAAATTTTGGATTGCATCCATATATCTATTTATTCTGTTGGGTACAGAAATATTTTACGAATGGTTAAGTTATCCCTTCGAACTAATCGATCGCCTGTATATTCATAGTTGTGGTGACCCGAATATCTTGTATTGAATGAGGTCGTTCTCATAATTATTAGTGATATTATGATTTGGTAAGCCAAATGCAGAATAGATACCTAGTTTCATTTGGAAACGATTTCTCTATCTTTGTGTATCCATCCTTTATTGTCTCCCTTACAAATTTCGAGGATGAAATTTTCTAAGGAGGGGAATCTGTAACATCCCTGAGTTTTAGCCAGGATAATTTGATAATTTATTTAATTTTTGGAAATTAAATTGTAAATCTATTTGTGAATTAATTAGAAATTTCTAGAATAAATAAATATTATAGATTATAAACAGAATTATAAAGCTTTAAGATTGAATGTAAGAAACAACTGAAATAAATTTTTATTTGTGCAAATAAGAATATATACCAAAAGATAGTAAATAAAGGAATTGATTTAAAAATTCAACAAATTGATTTTTAACAAAATTCCTATTTGAAATCCAAAGGTAAATATTTTTTAAATAGATTATAATTTGGAATTTGAATTTGAATTTCAAATACAAATGTATTGAATATAAATAGGCATTTTGAATTAGAAGTTATGATTTATATAATGACTTGAATTTAAAATTTAAAACCAGAATGAATATAAAGTTTTAATATGTAATTATCTTTTTAAAAAGTAAATTTATATACATAAATATTTTTAATAAAATAATAATAATAAAAATAATAATAAGATTTTTTATTAGTGTATAATTTTATTTCAAATCATTTTCAAAAATAAATAAGAAGCTTTACACAAATATATTAATGAAGATTAATATGAAAATATATAAACATAGGAAAGATGTGTAAAAGTTAAATTCTATATATATATATAATATGTGTATTTATTAAAGTATAATTAGTTTTAAAATCATTTCCTTTAAATTGATAGAAATATAAAATTGGTTTGTAAATTTATAAAATGTATAACATTTAAAACATAATAAGTATAATTTGAGAATATACATATGTGAATATAAAGCAATTTATAAATTTGATTTAAAACTCTATACTTTGGAGACTAGTAGAAAGTTTTGTTTTGTATTTATAATATGATGATTTGAAAGTTTTAATTTGAATTTGATATAAATACAAAAATGCAAATTCATTAACATTGGGTTTATAACAAAATCTATAAATTTATTTAAAGTAAAGGATTAAACATAAATTTAAATATGTAAACAAGTGTAAGTATTTTTATAAAGAAGTTTACAAGTGTAACTTAAATGGATTAACAAATAAACAAGTGTCATGTATTCTTTTCATCATTAAATTTAATAGATAAAAGAAAATTTCAAAGAAAAGAAACTTGTAAAGATTCAAACCAGGAAACAAAGAAACCTATATACAAAAGAAAATTTAGTTTTATCAAACCTGAGAAATAAATGCATTTCAACTTGAAAAACAAAACTCAGAGCAAAAAGAAAAACAAAGAAAATATATACAGATCAGATCACAAACAAACTCAATCAAAACTGAATCAAAGTGCATCCCAATCAACAAATTGATGAAGTTTAAAATCTGAAGCAAGCTGAAAACCAGGGAACAAGAATCAAATGTAGATTCAACTTAATTCCAGATTCAGCAAATCAAAATCAAAGACCAGAGTTTCTCAAATCTGGAAGTAAACAAAGCTTCAGATTGAAAGTTTTCAAAGTTCAAGCCAAAGTAAAGAAGAAAAATTAAGAAAACTGGAAATTGAAATGAAGGCCAAAGAAAGAATTTAAAACCTGAAAATCAAATGCAACTTTAAAGCTTCAAGATCAGAGAAACAAAAAAGGCAAAGATTCATACTGTAAGTGATCAAAATTGTTTGTATTTGATAAGTTAAGTAGAACAAAGAGTGAATAGGAATCTGCATTTACAATTTCTAGATAAATACTTCAAAAGATTTAAAGAAGAAACAAAAGAAGAGAAAAATAAAAGTTTCCAGGCTTGAGTTCTCTGCAAATCTTTCTTCCAGGCCTCTGTTTCAAAATCCCATCAAGGTGAGCAAGCTTGACCTGTTCTACCTTTTGAATGTTAGATTGTGTTTGAAATATATGCTTGTGGAATTGCTATGGATACATCTGCAAGTATGTGTGTGAAATGCTGTAGTCATGTTTGTGCTTACACATGAACAACTCTCTGTTGTTCTACAATCTCAAACCCAATAAAACAAATTTTTACTGCTCTTCATACATTCAATATTAAATCAAGATCATTGAAGATAAAATAATGGTTTGAATGTAAAATTATTTTTAAAAATAATTTCAAGCAAAAACATTTGTAATATTCTGGGAAAATAAAAAAATACAGTAAAAACTTATAAATATGTGAAAAACCAATTGATACAATTCTTTAATTTAAATACATAGCTTGAATTAGCTTGGGAAGTTATGATTTTTGAAATCAAAATCACAATTTTAAGGGAAGTATTGAATGTGAATTTTGGGTTTGACTGAAATTTGATTTTTGGTCAATTTCTAATGATCGGCTAACTTTTGAAAATCGAATTTTGGAATGGAGATACTAGGGTGATCATGGATTGTTGGAAAAATACTAGAAGATTTTTTTTATTCATTATAGTTGAGATTTAAATCAAACTAGGGTTTTAAGACCGGGTTTTAGTTGGTATCAGGAAATTGGTTACTGCGTCATCAGTAATGCAACGGGTTTCATCGCATGGGGGGATCGAAAGGTGGAGATGTGTGGCGGCTATAGGTTGGTCTGCGTGGGTCCCAATTGACGAGGTTCGACAGTGCGAGGTGGACTTGGGTGGTTCAACTCTATTCCAGGTTGAATGGGATTGTTCAATTTTGATCCAGGTAGCAAATGGTGGCTTTAGATGGTTGTTTGGGTAGTGATGCTCGCTGATGACTTGGGGGTGGTAGGGGCTCTGATCGGAGATGATCAGAAGGTTTGTACACGTGCACGACGGCGATACGTATCAGGCAATTCTGTTGTGGTTCGATGCGAGTTGTCACTCGAGAGAATGGTGTGTTGCTTCGGTTTGTAACTTGGGCACATGACCATACCTATCTGTTGTTTCAATTCAAACTTAAGCTTTAACAAAAAAAATTTAATTGGAAAAAAAAGGAGAAGAAAGTACGTGATGAAGAAGAGAGAGGACGCGAGGGAAGACAGTGGGAAACTCGAGTGTTTACCCTGGGCAGAACTCGAGTTAGTTTGCAAACTTGCTATGATGTAAAGTAAAGTTAAGAAAATTATTTTTTAACAAATTTTTAAGCATGGTCGACTTAATGATGTTTAACAATCCGAGTTAGGAATTTATTATGAGATTTAATTATTTAAGTTAATACTTTGGAATGTTTTTAAAATCCAATAAATAATTTGATTAAGTAGTTAACTTAATGTTAAGTGTTAAAGTTAATTAACATTGAAGTTTTCAAGTTAGTAATAACTTGTTTGCAAAGTTTAAGAAGATTTTTAGAATGTTAATTAAGATAAATAATTAATATTCATTTCGTTTTGAAATTTAATTAAAATTTGAATTCAAAATTTGAAATCGAATTCTATGTTGAGAATTTATGATGTAAAATGGTTATACAAACCAAGTTAATTAATCAAGTAATTAATGAATGATTTAAATTAAAAAAAAATTAGTCAGTGAAAGTAATTAAGGGTAGATAATTAAAGATTAAAGATTGATAAATCAAGTATTAAGGGTTAATTACTTTAAAGCATAATTAATTAATGTGGTTAATTAATTAGGGTAATTAAATTAGAAATAATTAATTAAAGGATAATTTATTATAATTAAGATTTAATTAATCAATAATTAAAAGTTTTTTTTATATCTTGTGAAGATATTTTGAGGAATAATAATGTGGGCAATTATTTATTATGTGTTGGATGTTTGGGAATGTTAATTGATAGTAAAATCACCGACTATCAATATTGGACAAATGCGTTGATCGTTTCGAAGAGACCGGGATTTGGTATCAGATTTCTAGGAATGTTAATTATATTCCATAATATTCCTTAACTTCTGCACTTTAATTGCTAATATATCTATTTACCCTATGAATAATCATATCTTGTCTTATCTTTCAGCTATGTCAACTAGAGGTAGAGGACGCTCTTTGACGGCGGGACCATCCAGTGGTTCTCGTCCTAAAGGCATATATATGTCTACCGATCAGATCCTTGAGCTTATTCGAAGCACTCAGCCTCCCTCTCCCGCTCACTCTTCTCCTCCGTGCAAATCCGCATTTGCGCGCTTGTAGTGACTTCACTCATCTTGGTGGCAAGATCTTTAAACGCACCGAGACTATTTTATAGGTTGAGGCATGGCTCGGTACTTGTGAGCGTATCTTTAGTCGTATGGAGATCTCTAGTCATCACCGAGTCCATGTAGCATCTAGTATGTTGCAAGAACGAGCTTTACATTGGTATGATCTTCTTATTGCTGAGATTGATGAGTCCACTCTAGAGTGGGATCAGTTTCGTCAGAGATTCGAACTCAAGTTTATTCCAGAATCCGTGCTTGATACTCATGCTTTAGAAAAGTTGAAAGTCTCTCCTGATCTATCTTATGTGCAGCATACTTTGAGAGTTCTTGCTTCGGAGACTAGACGTCTTCGTAACAAGAGTATCCCGTTCATGAAGATTCAATGGTCAAAGCTGTAACGTTCCACCCCGCGACCTACATTAGTAAAGAGAATTACTAAGTAATCCTGTCTGCTAATGCAAAGAATAGAGCTGGTTAAGGGCGACCATCATGGTAATACTTTAGTGAAGAGCTAAGCATATCAATTATGTCTTGATTTTTTTTTCATTACCTCATAAGTGGTAGACATGCTTAGTCCCTAACTAATACACACTATGGTGGATTCGGACCATTTCAGAAATAATGTAACATACATACAGTAAAACGTAAAAGAGAAAACAATGGCTGCCTTCTAAACCTAATTTATACCCTACTTTTCTACGAATTAAAAGGGAAAATCACCTAAACCAAGAAGAGAAAGGTAATCTCCTTCCAATAACAAATAGTTTTCATCAAAATCTGAGAATTTGAGATGTAAATTTTCTTTTAATTGCTTATGTTGTTTTGCATGTTTATTTTCTAGCTTCTACAAGTTCTTAGGGCCTCTTTCTTTACCAAAGATCACAAATTCCTATCAAATCTCTGCTAGATCTTCCTGAAACAATTTGGTAAGAAAGGTAAGAGTTTATTACAGCAAGAAAAAGAAAAAAAATCAAATTTTGCTATCAATTTGTTGATGGAATTGCTCAATTTATCAAATTCGTTTTCTATTTTGCTGGCTGAAAAAGCCCCATGTTCAAAAATTCCTATCTTCTTCAATTTACACTCGATGAACCTGAATTTTGGATATGTTGCAGTACTTGGATTGTTCAATGTTACTGGAAATTTTCAATTAATTTGGAGCTGTTTTGATGTAGAAAATTTATTCTTGAATTTGGCCAAAAACTGATCTCTGATTTCTGGCCGAAACTACATCATCTTAGAAAAATCATATCTTCTTCATTTTATAGTCAATAAACCTCAATTTTTGATGTTGCAATACTTGGATGGTTCATTTCTTCTGAATATTTTCAATGAATTTGCAGTTGTTTTGATCTGCAGAATTAATGCTTGAAATTGGTCAAAAACTGATCTCTGATTTCTGGCCAAAAATATATCATCGTAGAAAAATCATATCATCTTCATTTTATTGTCAATGAACCTTAATTTTTGATATGTTGCAATACTTGGATGGTTCATTGTTTTTGAAAATTTTCAATGAATTTGTAGTTGTTTTGATCTGCAAAATTAATGCTTGAAATTAGTCAAAAGCCGACCTCTTTGTATTAGCCGAAAACACATCATTTTACGTAAAAATTATGATTTAGGTTTTAAAATTCAAGTATTAGTTTAATAAATCAATTTATACTCTTAAATCCATGAATCTGGATGATCTAATTTTACCTATAAACTAGTTTGTTCTGTTATTGTTTGGTGTTTCAGAAATATTACTGTAAATGCCCGTTTTCCCTTACCCTTTGAATCGACAATAAACCACACATGTCTAACTCAAATTGCATGATAAGACGGATCTTTAAGGGTGATTAAAGAAAAGTAGACAGAACTGAATCTCACACGAATGGAATAACATATAATATTGAACAAATATTTTTACAGCAGAAAACTTTTAAATACATATATCAGAGTCTAACATAAATTCAGCCTCGACAGCTCTAAACATCTGTCCTTACAATTCTGACAAACATCAAACAAAATACACTAAGCAAAGCGGATAGTAGAATATCTCCATACGTCGATAAATATCTCCAGCTATCCTCTGGAAACTCCAACCGTCTTCGACTATCCTGAAACTACTCGGATCTGACCCGAGAATTGAAAATACCCGGATCAGGCTTGATAAACCAGCGTGTGAAAAACTCAACAATAAATGACAGTGTCATATATCAACCTTTATTATAAATCCTTTGGAAATAAAGAGTATCTCATAAGACCACGCCGACACATAAACACAGACGGGTTTTTACCTTATGATAACTAAAACACTTTTATATCAAAACGTTTGATATTATTTCTAATGACATTCTTTGAAAACATTTGCAAATAAACTTATTAATCTTAGCCGAAATTGTTAAATTGATTAAATTCCAACATAATAGGTTTACAATCAAGTCCGTAGGTACTTATTGGAGAATGGATTTCCATACAAATGACCAGGCGCATGATCTACCTTCCGAAATGGGTACACCTCTAGATGGATGTCCCGAGAAACCATCACAAAGCTTCTCTACCAACACAAGACCAGCCCGCCTCTTAACTAGATGGTACCGAATATGTCATCCCCCGGTCATTACCGACCTTTAACCGAACGCTTGTTTTCCATACACCAAATTAATTAACATCCCGAACATCATAGCGGGAAGAAATATATCTAGAAGGGATGATGATACCCTGTTTGGGAATGACCCACTTAGTCTTCCCGCGTCTAATCCTGTTTCTGTCATTTCCGGTTTGATGAGGCTTGATGTTACGATTACCTTTTCACATAGCGCATATCACATCTTTGAATGCCACATTGCTATTTCCGTTTAACTACTAACTGCCTTCCATAAAAATACAACCCTTGAGCTCGTAAGTCTCAAGGAGGGTGTTAAGCTAAGAGAAGTTGCCTTCTCCGCCACCACTGATGTACGTTTGTGAAAACCAATGTATGTAATCGTTAGAAATGCAATGTCAGACACACGTCCATACAAGTTGTCCGGGAACAGGACAAACCGAAGGCAATTTCCTCGGCCATTACTAGGCGAGAAGCCCTTGCAATCTGCAAAATCTCCATCACGAGGAGACCGCTGCTATATATAACTCTATAATGGGTGCGACCCCGAGCAAATCAACAAGCAGTCCTCACGCTATAAAGATCCACAGTCTTCAAAAATCATCATCTTCAACATGTCTTCACATTCGAACGTATACTTTGGTTCGAAGTGGTTTTCAGATAGGAATTAACCAAGTCCGACTTCGGTTCCTTCAAAATCCAATCATCGATAAAAGTGAATACGAGTATATAGGATTTATTAAGCCTCTTTTCACTTAAATTCTTTTCTAATGATTTTGAAATCTCTTTCTTTTAACTTAGGATAATTCTAAGTAATTCATTCTTTTGCTTTGGAAAATTTTCAAATTTCCTTTCTTAACTTTCAATCAAATCCTTTAACTTTTAGGTGGGTCAAAAACAATGTTATTTAAGACATCGTTTACGATAAGCCCTAAATCAATCTTAACAAACGTTTTTGAGTAAATAGGATCGTAGAAATCATTCATTTTGGAGATTACTTAACTTTTGGATAATACCAATCTTCTTTTAATTTGGAAAACTTAACACAGAATCTTTTTTAATTTAAGAGCATCCGGGCTTTCCTTTCGATCTGTTCCACCCCTCGCCTAAGAAAAGAAAACATGGGCCAGGTAAGTTTAGGGCACTGGTTGCTTCATTCCTAACCTTAGTTAAACACCTTGTTTTATCTTCCCAGATCTCACAGGCGGGACAAATGTACTAGTCGTTTCCGCATATTCAGATTTTTCAACTTTATTTTGGAATTGCTTATGAATATTCCAAATTATCTTTCAAAGCGCTTAATTATCCTTTTTAAAACATTCGTAATTTATCCTGGAAAACGTTGCTACATTTAAGCTTATATTCCAAAAGTTATAGAATTCGCAACAGAAAAGCGCTGCGGAAAATGCTATATAAGCTTATTTGAATTAAACAACTTTTAAACATTCGATAATTCATATTTTCCAACCCAAATATCTTTTAAATCATTTAAATAGATTTATCAAATTTATTTCATATTTTTCCACAATTAAAAACATCCATTTAAACAAATTTCCTGTTATGGTCACTAAACTGCACTAACGCGATTTTTCTAGAAAATTGATTTGGACTTATTTCAAAATCTACTTATCGAAACTTTGATTTTCTTTCTTCGTTTAGAAGATATGGATATAATAGTCTGGAATTTTCTTATCTCAAAGAATTCCGAGCTATATTCCACTCTACACATTCATCTGAACTTTTAGGCGCGAAATCGCGAACTACCGTTGCGCGACGCGTCTAGTTTTAACGTTTTTTTCAATACTTGAAATAATTTATTCAAATTGCATTTCAATTTCACTATTCATCTAAATTTCAATTTCTAATTAACTATCCTTTTCAAATCCGTTTCACTTCAAATTTCAAATTCTCTTTCATTTTAACTTTAATTTCACTTCTAAATGAAAAGAGACTTATTTTTCCACAATATCTCATATTACTAAAATATGGTCTTTTTAGATAAATGGATTACTTAATCAAAATGAACATATCCGATAGTCATATTTATCACTAACATAACATCCATTCTATCCAATCACATGCATATGATTTCAAATTTAACATTCAATATTAATATCATAATGGGATATATTATCACAATTCACTTAATTTACTAACTATCAAATCATCCATACTAACAATCAATTTGGTATGAACATTCATATGTCATAAGGGTGTAAATATGATTTATAACATAATCAAAATATAAATTCAAAAGCAATGAGAATTCCTCACCATAATCCAAAGCGATTAACTTCCTACCAACATTCTAATCAACCAACACTTCACTAATTAATTCCTACTCCATTAAACACTAGCAAACAACACCCTCTCCCATCCAATAGCTTGGCCGAGGCTTGACATGGAGGTTGACCGAAAATATAGAGAAGAAGCGGTAGAGCTTTGAACTTGAATTCCTAAGATTTAGATCTGAAAAATAGGTCATTTTCTCTCTTGTTTTTGACTCTCTTACTCACAAAATTTGAAAAACTTATTAACTGAAAATTTGTTGTAAATTCTTTTCTATTGAATTTGAAAAAATGAATCATTTGAATCCAAGTAGTTTTTAGGGAGATATGTTCAAAATAAAAGTGCTATTCTTGGATTCATACAAATAAAGCCGAGAAATACACTTTAAAGAATTAAGTTTCACATATGGCAAACCTCAAAACTGGAAAAGTGATCAACATTAAAGTTGTAGACACTGAAATTTGATATGGTTTTAAAAAAAGAATTTCAAAATTAGGATCAGTTTTGATCAAGTTATGATTAAAAAAAGGGTATATTTTCTGGTTTAAAAACTGGGCCAGAAATGCATTGTAAATAAGTGGATTTTGGACATAATAAACTTTGGAAAGAGACAAAGTGATAAACATGAAAGTTGTAGCCA
Organism: Allium cepa; assembly: GCA_030765085.1. NCBI lineage: Eukaryota > Viridiplantae > Streptophyta > Magnoliopsida > Asparagales > Amaryllidaceae > Allium > Allium cepa. The sequence continues at coordinate 181,675,083 of CM060946.1, forward strand.
CTGGAAAAATACAAGATTTAAAAAAAGGTTTTTGCATTTTGGTTCTGTATTGAAGAAGTTATGGCCAAAAGAAGAAGAGGTAAAATATAGAGAAAAAAGGAGTTTGTTTTGAAGAAAATAAACATTGATTTCTTTTGAAAATTTTGTAAATATTTTGACATTATTTCTTTATAATATTTTTCTGTGGCATGGAAGACATTAGAGAGAAGAGGAAGAGGATGAAGAAGCATGAGAAAAGAAGAAGAAGAAATGTGAATGAAAGTGAAGAAGGAGGTGGATATTTATAGAAAAAGAAAGAAAGTGGTAATTTACCAAAATAACCTCTTACCAAATTACCAAACTAACCGTACTTCAACCTAAAGCAATCTCCACTTTTTCAAAACTTAACATCTCCTTTCACATCCTTACTTTATGTCTTAATCCCATAAGAACTAAGCTAGGTAAAATAATAATTATGTTGTCTTTTGATGTGATATTGATTTGATGTTTACTTTGGACTTTTCTTACTTACTTTTGTTAATTCTTACTTACTTTTGTTAATTCTTACTTACTTTTCTTAATGACTTCTAGAAGTTTTCTAACCTTGTTTAGTAAAAGTAAACTTGATTAATTAATTAATTAATACTTACACTATTAGAATATATGTTCCTATATAAGAAAATAAAGGTGCGACGACGTTGCGACAACTTTTAATCGACAAAACGTCGTTTTTTGACAAAATGTTTTACGGTCACATGCATGCCACCGTGGGTCACCACCGTCCAACGCCTCGGCCTCCAGCAACTTCCTAGTCACCTCCGCAACCACAACGATCACAAAAACACACAAACTCTTCATGAATCAAATTTTGGGTATACTACAGAACCCAAACCCAAAACAACCCTACACAAACTCCCTTCGACGGCCGAACTCCGGTCACCATAAAATTCACGACGTCGACCATCTCTTGCCAAGCCCAAAAGCTACCTCCAGCCAAAGATTTCGGGCACTCGATCAATGGTGCTTACGGTGCGAAATCAAAATCCAACCCAGTAAAAATTTTGGGCTTAAACCCAATTCCGGTCACCACCGTCGCCACCGCCCCTTACAACCTCGACCACTATTTTTCCCCAAAACTCCAAGAAGACCTCCATCTACAGTAACAACCCCGATCCACCAAATTGCTTCATCATCCAGAAATCACTCAAGTACATATTCCCAGTAAAACCCAAATTCCACTCTCAATGCTATTTTTAAAATCTGGATTTTTATGTTAAGAATCATAATCTTGATTGTTGATTCAATTTATATACATGAATTAATAAAATTCAAAATTATATTTGTTTCATGATATAAGTTTCCACTGCAAACTTAAGCCTACAGGTAGATTTTTAAAACTTAACTTGTTTAAACATAATTCCCTAAGCTAAATGAATTTACACTTAACTAGGTTGCTTTAAATCCAAAGTTCCAAAGTTTTATATATATAAAAACTTGAATTTGGTTATTTATAAAAATTTCTGTAAACATGAATGTACAGAGGAAAATCCATTTTCTGCCCTGTAGAAACATTAATACTTTCATGATTACGGAATTCAAACTATTTTCCCATATAAGAATCAATATTACTTAAGCAACAAATTATATCCTACTTAAGATTTAGATTTATTTGTTTTAAATCCAAAATTTTCAAAGTTTTATATATAAAAACTTGAATTTGTTTATCTAAAGAACTCTGTAAACATGAACAGAGAGCTTAAAAAAAATAATGCAGATCCTATTGCATTCTTATTCCAGATGTAGGCATCATCAACAAGCAACTTCCTTTTAATTTTTTTTTAGTTTTGATTTTTCTTTGCAATCAGGTAAGAACAGAGAAGCTCATATTCTTGGCATGCAGATTCAAATATATCTATACCTACAGATTTATATACAAATATCTACATATGCAGGAATCATTTTCAATTCTTTCATTTCATATTTCTTTACAATTTAAATTTTGTTGTTTAAACAAATTTTTTTTAAACATCTCAACATACAATTAGCCAGAGAAGTAACTCACTGGTTTTGGATATTTCTTTTTTTTTTCACCCTGTAGTTCAAAAAAACTGGAAGAAACAGACATGCACATACATTAACTCATTCATATATGTATATGCAGTAATACCACAAAAACATCATTAACACAACAATTACTTACGTAACCATATTAACCTACTTAAGATAAAAATTTGATGTTTACTCACCTCTAGAATTTGCAGAGAGTTCTTCTTAGAAACTGGAATTGAAAATTGAAGCCCCCATTTTGAAAATTTGAAAACTGTACTCGCTGACTCCTGAAAGCATTGATTTCTGATACTTGACTTTACTTTTAAATCTTTGATAATTTGTTGGGTTGCCAGGTTGTATTATGAAGCTTAAAGCTTGGAAAGTGCCAACAGGTCTTGAATATAAATTCTGGTTTCAAGGATTTGATAAAAGAAGAATTTCCAGGCCTTTGAAAAAAATGATTCTTGTTGAAGATGAATGACATTTCAGGTTTGCAGTTTTGAAAAAAAAACCACAGGCTTGATAAAAACATTACAGATCTGAGGAAAAATGCATGGTACAAAACTGCCTTGAAAATGCTTGAAGTTACAGGGTAGTAAAACTATTTTAGAGGAGATGTACATTTCTGTTTTCAGTTGTAGGGTTTTGAGGAGTTACGGATTTTGGGAATTTTTTTTTGAAGTTTTGTTACAGCTTGTTTTTGAGGAGATTATAAGCTTGCAGAAAGAAGACTACAGGCTTGAAGAAAATTGTTTGATCTTTTTAAAAAAAAAATGATTTTTCTTTGTTGAGGAGGTTGCAGATTCTTATTTTCAGTTTGAACTTTTGAGAATTTTGAATACAAGAGTGGCCATGAATTACATGTTTGGATTCAAAGGAAAAGAATGAAGAAAGAAAGAATAGAAGTTATATGATGTAATTTGTGGTTTATTAGAATTTAAGAAAAAGAAAAATTAGGAAAAGAGACACTTGTTTAAATTTCTTACATTTGTCACAAGACATAGCTTAATTTATCACACATGTTAATCAAATAGCTTTAAAAATTAACACATGTCATGACCTATTTTTAAATTATTTTTAAATGATTTTTAAAACCCTTTATTATCAATCTTCTTAATATGTATATGCTTTTATAAATTTATAAATCCATTTTTTTTATAAAAATAAATCTTCCATAAGAAAAATAAGATATAAACAAACTAGATTCCAAATAAAATAATATAAAATTATTAAATCCATTCTTACGAGTTAATTTAAATGCTTTTCATTTATTTACTATTAAACAAACATTTTCCAAATATAGATAAATAAAAATTCTTTTGTTCAAATTAATACAAAAACTAAAAATTATTTTTTTAAAATAAAACTTTATTCATAAATCTTTTTATATTCAAATGTATATTTCAAGATATAAATTCTTTTTAAATTTGAAATCCCAATTCAAATTCAAATTCAAATTTTAAATTCAAATTCAATTTAAACTTAAATTAAAAAATAAAATCAAATATATCCATATTAAATTAAACAAACACATTATTAAATTTAGAAATATTAAATTCTAATTTTAAAGTCAATTTTTAAATAAATAAATATTTAAGCAGCACTCATAAAATTGAAATGTTAATTCTATCAAATTTATAAAATAACACAAATTAAATAATTATCCCATAAAAAAAATCAATTTATTCTAAATTTAAATTCATCACATAAATTTTATTTTGGTTATTTATATTTGAAGATACAGTTTTATCAATTTTAAATGATTTATTTAAGAGATTATCACATTTTAAATTCCTCGAAATTCCGGGATATTACAATCCTCCCCCCTTAAAAGAATTTCGTCCTCGAAATTTAAAATAAAGATAATCCAAAATCTTTTATTACATTAAATCCTTCAAGCATTTCTATCAACCAATCATTATCATCCAACAACAATCTATGTAAACAAACAGTTTATTTAAACAACCAATTTATTCAACCAAACAATCCTAGCTATCTGGGCATAGATCCAAATAAGTCTTCCTAAAACTATTCAGAGTTTCCCAAGACAAACTCTGAAATCCTAACTCCACAACAAAAGATAGATCGTTCACGTATTTCCTCAGTTGAGATACGTGAAAAACAATGTGAATTCCAGTCATCCAAACTGGCAATTCAACCTTGAAAACTACAACACTTGTCTTCTCCTGATAAGCTCCATCATTGCAAATACCTCACAAACCAAAACTAGCTGGAGAAGATAAGATCACAATTTCTAACAACGCCGACTAAAACACTAAGCAGTCAGATAAACTCTCAAGAAAAAAAACCCAACCAAAGATGCTATAGTACGTATTGCCTCAACCAGAATAAAATGGGCGTTCTTGGTTAACCGATTCACAATCACCCATATTCCTATAATTTTCCTCTTTGGTCCTTGGCAAACCTTCGAAGAAATCAAAAGAAATCACTTCCCACTGGAACTTCCATTTTGGAATCTCCAAAGATAACAAACCGGCAGTCTTCAATCGATCACCAACACTTGCTGACAGATCGCACATCCAAAGATGAAAGCAGCAACATCCTACTTCGTACTTGGCCATTAGAAGATTCTCTTCATATCCATATATCTCTGAACACCCTGGCTGGACACTCAACTCGGAACGATGACTCGCGGCCAAAACTTCTCGCTTCAAAATCCAAGAATACGGAACACCAATCCTTCCGATGATCCTCAATGTTCCCTATACCAATCCATCTCAAAACTGGAACACTGACCACCATTGACTCACTACATCCATCTCAGACACACACAAACGTCCGGGAAGTTCTCAAATTTATTCTTGCCAGAAGAGATAGCTAGAACAGGCACACTAGTCAGTCTTGCCTTCAAATCCGATAAAATCTCTTCACACTCGGGTCCACTTTTACTCCTGTAGATTTCTGCCAAACCAGAAAAACAACTGCAGTTGTTACTACTCCTGAATAGTAAATATCCAGGCTGGATCTATAGAAATACCATCACCAAAACAAAAATGCTTTTTCAAAGCCTCTAACACTAACTCCAAATGCCGCTAGCTCTCCTCTTCAGACTTGTAGTAGACAAGAAAAATATTGATGAAAACAAGAATATCTTATACCACACATAACAAAAACTTGATTCGTCAAATCCACACAGAATCTCAAAAGACTCATTCGTCTAGGCCACAAAGCAACAGCTGAATTCCCACTGGAAAAACTAGGCTGAACAACAGACACTGCTTCTGAAAATAAAGACGATCCAAATCTCTATCTCCCGATGAGGAAAAATCTTCGCTCCTTCGGAACATCCGGAAAATCTCTGACCACTCAATGGACTCTACTCTTTCTGGAGATGCCTCACTCCATGCAGAATATGACTTAAAAGAATTCCAGCATCATCACAAATCACTTTTGCGATTCTTCCCAACTCAGCCACCAAAGATACAATCCTTGCTTCTTACATCAAACAGCTCAATACCATCCAACCAAAACAAAATCCAAACAAGATCAAAACCCGTTAGATCAAATAAAAGGTCTCTAGAAAAACTATGGGAAAGATAAGAAAATCTTAAGCTTCCACAGATCTGATCTATCTTGGTTATCCATCTATAGGGATAGATACAAAGGTAGGAGGGCTAAACAATCAAAGATAGAGAGATAAAATTCCTCTAGCACTCATGTTGGAAATCCGAATAGATACCCAACAAATTTATGTAAGTATATAGTTATATAAAAATTACAAATACACTTTCTCAAGATAGACACCACTCCAGAGCCTACGTATTAACTCAACCTATGCTCTGATACCAAGTGAAACGACCCACCTTTCATTCCACAGAAATACGCATCATTCTTAAGAAAGAAAGAGGTAGAAATAGAATAGATAGAAGAAAAGAACTCAACAAAATCAGAATCTCACAGCGGAACGAAACAAAATATAATATATAACATAACTATTACATAGTCTACTACATATCAGAGTCACTCAGATATAACAACACATGATAGACAGTTATACAAGTCTGTCTATTATACAACTCAAATACTACACATATATCACAGAGATACAACACAGTGGAAAACACCATATAACTACAAGCGCTGAAGCCTCCTGCTCCATAACTCCTCCAGCATTCGTCAAAGCAGACCTGAATCCCTTAGCTACTCATAAAAATTTGAGTACCCAAGAGTTTAAGAAAAACAGAATAAACTCCGGGTCAGACATGGGTCTGGTGTGAGTAAACTGGTTAAAGTTGCTTAACTTTTAAAACTTTTTTAAAAGAAAGGTATCACGTAAGACTTCCCACACATAAACGTGGAAAAGTTTTTACCTTATGCTAACCAAAACATTTGATAAGAAATCCGACGATATTATAATAGTGTCTAGGGTTTTCAAGTAAATATGAAATAGCCGAAATTGTTACATCTATTAAATTCCAGCTACTAGCCACAAAAGTGGGTAATACAAACAAAACCGTAGGGTCTCGTAGGGAAAATGGGTTTCCATCAATGGCAGGGCTACTGGGGTACCGCCCGTCACAGTACGTGGCCTAGATCGCCGTACCGAGGAGTACTCCCACTCCCCTGCAACACAAGGCCGGGACCATTCCTTACTGAACAGTCCCGAACAAGACCACCCCGGCAATTCTAGCTAGCAATCGCCCCACACAGCCGAAATAAAAAGGGGCATCTAGACAGGGATGTATCTCGCTCTCCAGTGGGAGCTACCCACGAAGCCTTGCAGCACCTTCCCAGTTTTAGCCATTCCCGGTTGATGAGGCTTGAGGTTGCGATTACCTTTATAGAACACATCTCTTAGAATGCTCATCATCCACCTGGCGATGTTCTGAAAGCATTCAATCCATACAAGTTCGTTCCGGGTTCGAACGAAACCAAAGGCGTTATCTCGTTACACTCATTTTGGAATCACCCTCAGAGTTAACGACAATAACCCTTGCACTCTAAATCACCATCTCGAACCTATAAGAACTAGTTCCATCAAACTCATTACGGAATCAACCACAGAGTTATACTGACATATAGCTCTTATACCTTGAGTCTTCACTTGCTCCACTTGGATTCACGACCTAACGTTAATTTGGATCGATGTGGTTTTCGGATATCCAAATATGGAAACCCGATCCCGGTCTCATCGAAATCCAAATGCGTGTCTTTTATTTCCAAGTTGTTTAAAGGTTTAAACAATTCAATTCAATACAATTCAATGCTTTGAAATCACACATCAATAACATAGATAAATATCACATATTTATCATTGATATAACCTATATCATCTCACAGAATGTCACAACACATATCATCAACAGATATCAATCCAATAGATATCATCAAATTCAACAACCAATCATCCATAAGCAAGCATTATCAATTCATATCATAATCTATTTAATTTCTTAAATTAATCCCTTAAGGATCAACTCCTTAATCTTGCTTGTACAATCATTCATTAATAACTAACCTTAATTAATAAATCACTCCTTGATTATCTTCCTTAATCACTTAATCAATCCTCAATCCCAGATTAATTATCCTTTAATCATCAATTAATAAAGCCTAATTATTAATTAATTTCCTTTAATATAAAGTAATAAATCCTTAATTACTTTCATAATTAATTAATTAACTTTTAATTAACTGATTAATTATCCATCAACTATCGATTAATAACCTTAAGTATTAATCAATATCTCTTAATACAATTTAATTAATCCATAATTACTTTTATAATTAATTAATTAATTGGTTAATTATTAATTAACCAATTAATTATCTCTTAATTATTAATTAATAAACCTAATTATCAATTATTAATTAAGAACATAATTACAAATTACTTACTCCTTAATCACCAGTTAATTAATCATTTAATTAACCCTTAATTAACTGTTAACCCATCCTTAATTAACAGATAATCAATCCTTAATTATCCTTTGGTTAATCCTTAATCATAATTTATTAATCAATTAATTACAAGTTAACAGCTTCTTAATTAATCTTTAAACACGGATTAATTATTCTCTAATTATTTAATTAACAAAATTTAATTATAAGTTAAACACTTCTTAAATACTAATTAAGTAACCCTTATTACTTAATTAACAACTTATTAATTACTTAGTTAATAAATCTTAACCACTTAATTAATTAAGTTTAATTTCACTTAATTACTTGATTAATGAATTCCTAATCATTGATTAAAAATCTAGTTAATGATTTTTAAAGAATCATTTAATTAATCTTAAATTAATAACCTTTAATTCTTAGCCATTTATTAACCCAGTAAATCATTTTCCCTTAATTAGTTTCCTAATTAATACTTTATTCTTAATAAATCAATTAAACTTACTTCATCAAATTAACTTCATCAAAATTAAGATATTTTAAACCTTAATTAAGATGAACATTTACCTTATACAATGTTTTAATTGATTTAACACATTACAAACTTTATTACACATCTATTCCTACTTAATTAATTTTAAACAAAGTTTAGGCTAAACAACCTTTTAGCTTAATAAATTAAAATTATTAATAACTTAAATATTTATCAATTTATAGTTTTAAACTAATTTCAACTTGAATTTAAAACTTGTCTTTATATAGTCCATTAGAATTAACTTTCAAACTTGTTTTCAAAATCATCCAAAATTTCTAAAAATGTTTAAATTCAACAAAACTTCAAAACATTTTAAAATATGTTAAATAAAACATTTGTTAAATACATCAAGTAATTTATATAAAGTTTTTTAAAATTTCTAAATTTTAAAAACTAGTTTTTAAACCTTTTTAAAATCTTTTAAAAACTGTTTTATATCCAGCTTCGGGTCAAACCCGTTACCTACTCGGTCAAAACCCGAGTTTTCTTCTTCCATTTTTTTTTTCATTGATTAATTACAGTTTGCAAAGACACAGATCTCCTACTAAACACACCCGAAAAACACTTCGAGTCTTTCCCACCCAAACTCGAATGCCACTTCGAGAATTCCCAATGCCAAACAAACAGACACCCAACCACCGCCTCGTGCACATGCACGCCACCGTGGGTCACCACCGTCCAACGCCTCCGCCTCCAGCAACTTCCTCGTCACCTCCGCAACCACAACGATCACAAAAACACACAAACTCTTCATGAATCAAATTTTGGGTATACTGCAGAACCCAAACCCAAAACAACCCTACACAAACTCCCTCCGACCGCCGAACTCCGGTCACCATAAAATTCACGACGCCGACCATCTCTTGCCAAGCCCAAAAGCTACCTCCAGCCAAAGATTTAGGGCACTCGATCAATGGTGCTTACGGTGAGAAATCAAAATCCAACCCAGTAAAAATTTAGGGCTTAAACCCAATTCCGGTCACCACCGTCGCCACCGCCCCTTACAACCTCGACCACTATTTTTCCCCAAAACTCCAAGACGACCTCCATCTACAGTAACAACCCCGATCCACCTAATTGCTTCATCATCCAGAAATCACTCAAATACATATTTCCAGTAAAACCCAAATTCCACTCTCAATGCTATTGTTAAAATCTGGATTTTTATGTTAAAAATCATAATCTTGATTGTTGATTCAATTTATATATATGAATTAATAAAATTCAAAATTATATTAGTTTCATGATATAAGTTTCCACTGCAAACTTAAGCCTACAGGTAGATTTTTAAAACTTAACTTGTTTAAACATAATTCCCTAAGCTAAATGAATTTACACTTAACTAGGTTGCTTTAAATCCAAAGTTACAAAGTTTTATATGTATAAAAACTTGAATTTGGTTATTTATAAAAATTTCTGTAAACATGAATGTAAAGAGGAAAATCCATTTTCTGGCCTGCAGAAACATTAATGCTTTCATGATTACAGAATTCAAACTATTTTCCCATACAAGAATCAATATTACTTAAGTAACAAATTATATCCTACTTAAGATTTAGATTTATTTGTTTTAAATCCAAAGTTTTCAAAGTTTTATATATAAAAACTTGAATTTGTTTATCTAAAGAACTCTGTAAACATGAACAGAGAGCTTAAAAAAAATAATGCAGATCCTATTGCATTCTTATTCCAGATGCAGGCATCATCAACAAGCAACTTCCTTTTAATTTTTTTTTTAGTTTTGGTTTTTCTTCGCAATCAGGTAGGAAAAGAGAAGCTCATATTCTTGGCATGCAGATTCAAATATATCTATACCTACAGATTTATATACAAATATCTACATATGCAGGAATCATTTTCAATTCTTTCATTTCATATTTCTTTACAATTTAAATTTTGTTGTTTAAACAAAATTTGTTTAAACATCTCAACATACAATTAGCCAGAGAAGTAACTCACTGGTTTTGGATATTTCTTTTTTTTTCACCTTGTAGTTCAAAAAAAAACTGGATGAAACAGACATGCACACACATTAACTCATTCATATATGTATATGCAGTAATACCACAAAAACATCATTAACATAACAATTACTTAAGCAACCATATTAACCTACTTAAGATAAAAATTTGATGTTTACTCACCTCTAGAATTTGCAGAGAGTTTTTCTTAGAAACTGGAATTGAAAATTGAAGCCCCCATTTTGAAAATTTGAAAACTGTACTTGCTGACTCCTGAAAGCATTGATTTCTGATACTTGACTTTACTTTTAAATCTTTGATAATTTGTTGGGTTGCCAGGTTGTATTATGAAGCTTAAAGCTTGGAAAGTGCCAACAGTTCTTGAATATAAATTCTGGTTTCAAGGATTTGATAAAAGAAGAATTTCCATGCCTTTGAAAAAAAATGATTCTTGTTGAAGATGAATGACATTTCAGGTTTGCAGTTTTGAAAAAAAAACCACAGGCTTGATAAAAACATTACAGATCTTCGGAAAAATGCATGGTACAAAACTTCCTTGAAAATGCTTGAAGTTACAGGGTAGTAAAACTGTTTTAGAGGAGATGTACATTTCTGTTTTCAGTTGTAGGGTTTTGAGGAGTTACAGATTTTGGGAATTTTTTTTTTTGAAGTTTTGTTACAGCTTGTTTTTGAGGAGATTATAAGCTTGCAGAAAGAAGACTACAGGCTTGAAGAAAATTGTTTGATTTTGTTTTGAAAATAAATGATTTTTCTTTGTTGAGGAGGTTGCAGATTCTTATTTTCAGTTTGAACTTTTGAGAATTTTCAATACAAGAGTGGCCATGAATTACATGTTTGGATTCAAAGGAAAAGAATGAAGAAAGAAAGAATAGAAGTTATATGGTGTAATTTGTGGTTTATTAGAATTTGAGAAAAAGAAAAATTAGGAAAAGAGACACTTGTTTAAATTTCTTACATTTGTCACAAGACATAGCTTAATTTATCACACATGTTAATCAAATAGCTTTAAAAATTAACACATGTCATGACCTATTTTTAAATTATTTTTAAATGATTTTTAAAACCCTTCATTATCAATCTTCTTAATATGTATATGCTTTTATAAATTTATAAATCTATTTTTTTTATAAAAATAAAACTTCCACAAGAAAAATAAGATATAAACAAATTAGATTCCAAATAAAATAATATAAAATTATTAAATCCATTCTTACAAGTTAATTTAAATGCTTTTCATTTATTTACTATTAAACAAACATTTTCCAAATATAGATAAATAAAAATTCTTTTGTTTCAAATTAATACAAAAACAAAAACTTATTTTTTTTAAAATAAAACTTTATTCATAAATCTTTTTATTTTCAAATGTATATTTCGAGATATAAATTCTTTTTAAATTTCAAATCCCAATTCAAATTCAAATTTTAAATTCAAATTCAATTTAAACTTAAATTAAAAAATAAAATCAAATATATCCATATTAAATTAAACAAACACATTATTAAATTTAGAAATATTAAATTCTAATTTTAAATTCAATTTTTAAATAAATAAATATTTAAGCAGCACTCATAAAATTGAAATGTTAATTCTATCAAATTTATAAAATAACAAAACTTAAATAATTATCCCATAAAAAAATCAATTTATTCTAAATTTAAATTCATCACATAAATTTTATTTTGGTTATTTATATTTGAAGATATAGTTTTATCAATTTTAAATGATTTATTTAAGAGATTATCACATTTTAAATTCCACGAAATTCCGGGATATTACAATTGGTCTGGTGATTGGCAAGGAGGCGGTGCGTTCAAGTGTTGTTGAACGTGTTGAAGTGGTGAAAGTTGTAAATGGGGAAAGGGTGCTGGAATTTAAATGTTGTTGATGAGGTGTAGTTTGGTTGGCTTGGTACAAGGAGATTGTTGTAGTGCTTTGATATAGTGCATGTTAATAAAAATTAACTAAGTTTTGTTAAAATTAAATAAATTTTATAAAATTAACTAAGTTTAAGATAACTAAATTTTATAAATAATAATAATAACTAATTAAAAAAGTTTAAAGTAATAATAACGACGATGATGAAGAATTAACTAAGTTTATAAAAATTAACTAAGTTTATAATATTAATAATAGTAATACATTTAAGTTAACTAAGTTTTAATAATAATAATAATAATAATAATAATAAATTAACCATGTTAATTGAGTTAATAAAAATTAACTAAGTTTTGTTAAAATTAACAAGTTTTATAAAATTAACTAAGTTTAAGTTAACTAAATTTTATAAATAATAATATAACTAATTTAACAGTTTTATAAATAATAATGATAATGAATTAAACAATTTATTTTAAAAATTAACTAAGTTTATAATAATAATATAATTTAGTTAACCAAGTTCTAATAATAATAATAACAATAATAATAATAATAATAATAATAATAATAATAATAATAATAATAATAATAATAATAAATTAACTAAGTTAACCAAGTTAATAAAAATTAACTAAGTTTTGTTAAAATTAAAGGAGTTTTATAAAATTAACTAAGTTTAAGTTAACTAAATTTTATAAATAATAGTATGATATACTTGTACAATGCTGTAGTTGTTTGATATTAGATATGAAGTCTTACGAATTAACATAATTGTTTGACTATATGTTGTAATTTCACTTGTGTAGGCATTGGGTTTTCGAAGAGAGCAAAGTTGGACTTTTATGGTGCTAGATTTCACTTGTGCATGCAACAAAGAATTATGGGCAAACTAGCATTTTGTTAGCACCAATTATGTGACTATGTACGGTTATGTACTACTTCTGTATTAATGTATGGTAATGTACTACTTGTGTTTATGGTAGATCATTTGTTCATGTATTTTTTTATATTGAACTATATACTATTACTGTTTAATATAAATTATGAATAAAGTGAATTGGAGAGTGAACGAGCTAGCAGAATATGAGAAACAGATAAAGAAAAGCAAAAATATTTAGTGGCGTTTATCAAACACTGTGGAAAAAATATAATGGCAGAAAAAAAACGCAACAAAAAAATATTGCTGCGGTGAAATATACAGCCTTTAAAATGATCAATCCATAACAGCGTCTATTTAGTGGCGTTTATAAAACGGTACAGAAAAAATATGTTGAAAAAATATCACTTTTGGTGGCGTTTCAACATGCTACAAAAAAGATTTACGGTGGCGTTTTTTTGCCGCCGTAATAAGGCACATTATAACGGCGTTTACAAAAACGCAACCAAAAATATTAGTTTTTTAGTTGCATGTCGTATGGCGGCATTCTATAAAATGCCACCTTAAGTTATGGTTGCTTTTTTGTGCGCCACCTAATGTACTTTTTTGGTGTAGTGAATCACTCGCGATTAACATTCTTATACTTATTAAATTTGATTTCAATTGAAACGACAATTGAAATATGCTGCTGCTAGTTATTTACACAGCTATATATATGCTATTATCTATATCTATTCACCTGTGACATCTGACACCATTATCTATTATTTATATTGATGATATATGTCTGTTATATTATTATCATATATGTTATCACTCTGCAAGTTCCTTGTTAGTTTAGAATTCCCTATGGGTTGAAATGATACATACCCGACCGATCGGTAGAATATGAGAAAATCGTTATGGGTTGAAATGATAAACTCAAGCGATTTTCATTGAATTGAATTTGGGAATGCGGGTTGAAATGATATATACCCGTATATATATTTAAATTGCGGACTGAAATGATAAATATCCGTATCACTTGACCATAAGATAGAAAATTATATACAGACACGATTGGTTTATATATAAATATTTGGAACATGATTTCTATGGTTTTGGAAAGAAATATATGGTTTTAATAAATATTTATGTATTTTTATAAAAGTTTTAAAATTTAGGTTTTAAAATTATATGTTTTGTAAATTGTATAGTTATAAGTTAATTTTGAAATTATAAATTTTAATAATTTATTTATAATTTTACTATTTTTTTAAATATATAAATAGATTTAATATACAAATAAATTTAATAATATGTTTAAGTATTTATTTAAAAATTAGATATTAAAATAGATTTTATAATGATTTTTAAAAGTTAAGGTTGGGAAGATAAATTTGATATTACTTGAAATTGTATCTAATTAAGAATTTTATTAAATTAAAACGATTTGAAACATAGTGAAATTGAGATTTTAAAGGATATGATTTTATAACTTAATTTTGGTTTAAGGTAATTAAACGAACATTTCAAATTTGCATAAATTGAAATGTGATATCTAATGTATTTAAATTTGTAATTTGAAGTTAATTTAAATGTTATTGGAATGATTAAGTAAATATTTGAAAACTAAATAATAATAAAGTGAATTTGATATCTATATGAAATTATAAAATTTAGTTTTGAAAATGTGGAATATTTAAAGCTTTGAAATATATTGAAATTGAAATGGTTTATTTTGTGGTTCAAATCTGTATTTGAAGTTGATATAATTTGAAATGGTTTATTGAGAAACTAAATTGAGTTGAGATTGATGAATTGAGATTGAATTAAATATGAATTTTGGAATTCAAGTTGATTTGAATCGATTTGTGAAATTTAAGGAAGCTATTTTATTATATAAAGTATTTGAAAGATTTTATTTAAAACTACTTATATTTTTTATACTATACAGATTATTTTAAAATAAAATATTTTTAAAGTAAACTATTTTAATATACTAATTATTTTAATATAAACTATTTTAACTTATAACTATTTTATACAAACTATTTCATTTTATAACTATTTTATTATATATACTATTATTAATATCTAAACTATTTAAAGGAAAGTGTTATGGTTTTCCAAAATATTATGATAGTGTTATGATTCAAAGTGTTATGATTTCCAAAGGGTTATAATTTCAAGTGTTTTGATTTAGAAAGTGTTATAACTTTGAAGTGCTATGATTTTGGAAATGATATCGTATTGATATGATTTTGAGGTGAAAATGGTATCGTATTGATATAGTTTTGAGTTGGAAATGATATCGTATTGATATGGTTTTGAGATAGAAATGATATCTTATTGATATGGTTTTAGAAATGGAAATGATATTTTGGTTTTGAAGTATAAACTATTTTTAAATGACCGTTGTGTTATAATAACGTTTGGTGCTAAAGAGATCCGAATCAGATATTGCCATACTCTCTGCCAATACCGAAAACCACTTTAACAATTGTGTACGCAGTGGAGATTCCAGAATGAAGTAGGATGGTTGGCGACGATCCTATATGAGTTATGATGTGACCCTGACTCCCGTGAGTCAGCTTAGATGTGACCAAAACATAAGCAATTATCAGGCCAAGTGAGGTCATTCCTTCGATCGAGCACATTCCTTCGATACTATATTCTGATTTTTTGATTGATTTAGTGGCCACCCTTGATTTTGATTTGGGAGTGTGTTTCGAGGTGGGAAATAGTAGCAGTTATGTGTTACCACTAGCCTCGAAGTGTAATTGGTATATTTACCCTAGCATTGCTTAGTTGTGCCGTGTCCACATGCCCTAGCATGCCTTCTACGAGTTTGTTTTGTAGCATACCTATAGAGTGCCCTCTGATAAGCCCAGTTTACGGGAAGTTACGGTATTGTATAGACTATGGGAATATATAAAAATATGTTAAGGGGGAAATGGTTAACGCCTTAACGCTATTTTAATAGTTTACTTTACTATAGACATAATTATAATAGCGTATATTACTACATAGTAGATAGTTCCATGGATCCTTAGAGGATGGTTATCCCAAACATCCTTTAAGCTTGTATTTCAGTTGATATTTTACTTGAGTTGGATTTATTGATATAAGAATGTTAATCCTGACTCGAGCGTTTTGTGTTTTACTTTACGCTCGGATCATGTGATGCCCCACCTCTATAATCACACAAGCCAAGGAAACTACAGAGTAATGCCATCGACTAGCACGAAGAATAAGACCGTTGAGGAGCGACCGTCTGCGTAATTGCTTTGTGCAAGTACCGATATGTCAGATAGTATAACATGCACTTCATTTCAAGAGGAATTCCGACATATCAAATACAAACTCAAAGCTGCTACACAATGGTTGGATGATCTTCGGAAACAAATATAAAATAAGCAGAACACAAATCAGTCATAGATATTAATATCACAAAGGCGGAAACAGATATGAATATAACACATAGAAGTGTACATCAAAATAGTGGTCAAATTAGATCCACTACATCACAAAAGAGTAGGTACAAGTGCTAGAAAAAAGAATATGTATACATCAAGGAGTCTTTATCTCGAATGTATAAAACAAAAACTACTAAGCTGGTAGTTAGCCAAAAGTCAGATGACAGACCCAGATAAGATGCCAAGTAGAAGAACCTATAACACCTCGGTCTGACCCAAGTATTATTTAAGAAGAAAACAATAAACGGATTAGTCTAGCTACAAATATTAGATAAAATGAGATAGGATAAGAGATATGCCAAAAATCGTATGATAACGATAATGCCATGCTGTGACAAGTATACATTTAACAACAACAAAAATCATACAATATCTCAAGAATCTCAAATACCAAAAGAATGTCATATTCTTTATTTTATTCATCAAACCACAAATATTGACAATCATATCAATGCCAATCGTAAAAACTGGTGAAATGCAAATTCCAAATATCATCAATTAGAAATCCAGAAATCACAAAAGGGGGAGGCCTATCACAAACGGGAGCATGAAAACTCACCAACACGTGTATCACAAACGGGTCGCTATCCCATTGTCGCTAACCATAGAGCCAGTGCAACGACGTAGGACAGTAACGGTACGTCCGACAAACATGAAACTCGAATAATTCAGAACATCGACGTACTACAATAACGGTACGCCCGATGGGCCTAAAACTACAATAATTCGGAACATCGAAGTAGTACAATAACGGAATGCCTGATGAACCTAATAAGCCGGAACAACAATGTAGTACAATAACGGTACATCTGATGATCTTGATAAGTCAGAACATTGACGTAGTACAATAACGGTACATCCGATGAACCGAACACCATAAAACAACATGGGTCGTCAAACCATAAAAATGAGTCGAAACTCCAAAGAATGGTCAAAAGACCATGGGTCGTTAGCCCATAAAAATGAGACGAAGCTCCATAAAATCGAGGTATAGTCTCCCATGTGAACAAAGAGAGACGAAGCTCAACATAACGGGATACTGTTCCCACGAGGACAAAGAGACATCGCATATCGCTAGTCTAAACCATAAGATGATCACCATTGATCAATAAGAAGCGTGAATTACACTAAGCTAGTAAATAAATGAGTTTAGCTTCATGTCCCATAACTACTGGCTTAAATTAAATATTTACGAACAAATTGTAGATTTCCACTAGAAAATTGTGACAAGATTTCAACCAAACAAGTCCAAGAATTAACCGATGAAGTAAACGCAAGCATTTATACCACTTGTTTACTAAGCCGTTTACTTAGATTTCTCATATGAATAAGGTGAAGGTTTGTATATACTAATAGGTTGGAAGGAGGGTTTAAAAAACAAGCTTTGTATTAAAAATAGTGTTGAAATCATTTTTGCGAAAGAGTTTAAATATTTACTACTTGTATAGAGACCTTTACATTTTAAAGTAACAAATCACAGAAATGATTGTAGAAACAATCAATCACCAAAAATTCACATACGAAAACGTGAATCAAACCATAGGAATCGATATCAAATCCATCAAAGTGGATATTCCCAAAAATCCAGAAAGAAGTCATCGAAGTCAATAATAAATGACGACGACCAATCGAATCAACCCAAAAATCGATATAACTAAAAACCCATAAAAAAAGCAAGATGGCTGAAATTAGCTGCTCTAGACGTCTCATAGTTCTCCCAGACGTCTGAGCTGAAAGACTGGAAATTTTATTCCAGATCGCCCAGACGTCTAGGGAATAAGACCAGACATTTGAGCTAATAGTCTGGAATTTTATTCCCGTAGCTCCAGACGTCTGACCTTACCGCTAGACGTCTGATTTGAAGCTCAGAGCCAAAATATGCTAGGACAATGATGGCCAAACTATCTCAAAAGCGATCGAGCGAGCAACGATGGCTAGGGATTTATGCCAAGCGACAACCCACCCCTATAGGCTCTTTAATACACTCCAAACAACATATCAAAGCATCCAATGTTGGATTTCATAGATTTAGACTTCAAAATATCAAAAATTGAAAAATTGACCAATCTAATTTAATTCAAAGCAAATGAACATAAAATAGGTGTTAGGAATTCATACCTAACAACTATCAAAGGTATAGACATAGATGTGAGTTCAAGAACTTACCTTTGAACCCAAAAACAACAAATGAGAAGCTCTAAAACAAAGAAAAGATTAACCACTCTTCAACTTCAACTCTAGAAGCTCAAATCTATGATTAAAGACAAATATCTCCTAAATTAGGTTATAGGAAATTTTAGAAAATTGGAGAGAAATTGAGATGGAGAAGATGAAGAGGATGCTTACCTAAGCTTCTCTTTGATTTATAACTTGAAGTTGAATTTCCGAAGAGAATTAGAGCGTAGGAATTTCTAATCTCTTTTCTTTTCCCCCATTTTTCTAGCGCTTGAGAGTATTAGGAAATAAGAATGAATGAAGAGGAGAGGGGGTGGAGTTAGGGTATTATGTTGGGTTAATGGACTGAAAACCAAACCCAAAGCCCAATAAAAAATAGCGAATTCCACTCAACTCCAAACATATTGATGTTTATACTCAAAAAGGTCGCAAATTTCATTTTGAACTCAATGGAAATAGTCTCGAGTCCAAATTCGACAGTTTACAAAAAGTATCATTTCAAACTTTAATCCGACTAATGATGCTATATTTAAATAAAACATTTACATATACAATCGTAAAATATGCGGGTTGTTAAAGACTCCCCTCCTTAAAGAAATTGCGTCCTTGCAATACTTAAGAAGGAAACAAAGAGTAACAACCATAAAAGCATATCAACATAAAAGAAAATTTGAAGTAAAAATTTCACCTTAAAGAGCACGAGAGAGTAAGTCAGGATGTGTTTGCTCGATGAATTCTTTGGATTCCGAAGAACAATCCTTAGGATTTGAGGACCATTGAACTTTCAGAGGTGGGACATCTTTATTACGAAGACGTTTAACCTCCGTAGCAATGATACGAATAGGATGTCGCTCATAAGTCAAATTAGGTGAAACTTCAATTTCTTCTACAACACCAGGCTCAAGAATAGAATCGGAATCTTTAAGGCATTTCCATAGTTGAGAGACGTGGAAAACATCATAAATAGCAGAAAATTGAGCCGGTAATGAAAGGCGATAAGCCACGGAACCATTACTTTCGGTGATGGAAAATGGGCCAATACATCGAGGTGCTAATTTTCCCGATCGACTGAAACGCACAACATCCTTCATAGGTGAAACATGGATAAACATCAAATCTCCCACAGAAAATTCCAAATTCCTTCTTAGGTTAACGACATAGGATTTTTGTCTACTCTGAGCCTCTTTCATCCTATGACCAATAAGGTCAATCTTTTCTGTGGAATCGCAAATAAAATCTGGACCTAAATCTAGCTTCTCACCGCCCTCAAGCCAACAAGAAGGGGATCGGCATGGCCTTCCGTAGAGTGCCTCAAAAATGCCATACCAATACTATATTGGAAGCTATTGTTATAGGAAAACTCAACAAGAGAAATATGATCTTCCCAACTTCCACCAAAATAAAGAACACATGCACGAAGAAGATCTTCAAGAGTTTGATTCACATGCTCGGTTTGTCCATCGGATTGAGGACGATTAGCGGTGCTAAAATTAAGCTTCGTTCCCCAAGATTTTTGAAGACTCTTCCAAAATCCACCGGTAAATAGTGGATCACCATCACTAACAACAGAAGTAGGAATTCCATGCAATTTAACAATTTCTCTAATATAGAGTTTGACCAAAAGAGGTACGGTTCGGTTAGACCGAATGGGAATAAGATGGGCAGATTTTGTAAGTCTATCAACAATCACCCATAAATGTCATGACCCGAACGAGAGCGGGGAAGACCGTCAATAAAGTCCATGGGGACTTGATCCCACTTCCAAACAGGAATATCTAGAGGTTGTAATAACCCACCGGGCCTTTGATGCTCGGCCTTTATGGGTTGGCAAGTCATGCAATGCTTAATGAAGTTAGCAATATCATATTTCATTCTATCCCAATAATAAAGTAGCTTCATATCCGCGTATATTTTACTACTACCAAGATGAATGGAAAATTTAGAACGATGAAAATCTTCTAAAATGTCTTTACGAAATCACTAACATTTGGCACGATAAGTCTACCAAATTTTCGAATACTGCCGCGAGCATCGATTTCAAAGTCTTTCAAACTATCAACATTACCATCCCTACAATTTTGGCTAAGATGAGCTAATTCAGGATCATGCTTTTGAGCAACAAGAATGCGGTCTAAAAGAGACGGATGAGCCTCAAGGCTACATAAAACAAGAGATGACCATGAATCGGATTTTCGATATTGAATCTCACAAGTAGATAAAGTCTCGAGATCATTTCATTCGGATATCATCATTGAAACAACCGCTTGTTGCTTACGACTAAGGGCATCGGCAACACGATTTTCCTTTCTGGGAGTATAAAGAATATTAAGATCATAAGATGCAAGGAACTCGAGCCAACATTGTTCACGCAAATTGAGTTCCTTTTGAGAAAATATATACTTTAAAGATTTATTATCGGTGTAGAGAACAAATTTCTCTCCCAAAAGATAATGACGCCAAATTCTAAGGGTGAAAATAATAGCCACGAGGTCTAAATCATGAGTGGCATATCTAGTCTCGGAAGGCTTTAATTTCCTAGAAGCATAAGCGATAACACGTTCCCTTTGCATGAGAACGACACCCAAACCAACACGACTTGCATCGGTATAAATTATCAAGTCTTGATTCCCTTTGGGAATCACATGAATAGGAGCATCGAAAAGGAGTTCTTTTAATTTCTGAAAAGAAACTTCACATTTACCTGATCAAATGTATTTAATTCCCTTCTTTGTCAAGGTAGTAAGAGGTACGGAAATTTTAGAAAAATCTTTTATGAACCGACGGTAATAATACGCCAATCCAAGAAAGCTACGAATTTCCGTCACACTCTCCAGTCTCTTCCAATTTTGGATCGTTTCAATCTTTGAAAGATCCATGAAAATTCCTGATTTAGAAATAATATGATCGAGAAATTTCAAACGAGATTGCAAAAAGTGGCACTTAGAAATTTTTGCTTTCAGTTGATTGCTCCTAAGAGTTTCCAACACAATCCAAAAATGTTTTTCATGCTCTTCCTCGGTTTGAGAATAAACAAGAATATCATCTATAAATATAAGAACAAATCGATCGAGGAAGTTTTTGAAAACTCGATTCATAAGGTCAACCAAATAAGATGGAGCATTCATTGAACCATGGCATAACAAACCATTCATAAGATCCATAACGAGTACGGAACGATGTCAAAGGATGCTATCCTCTACGAAGCTGATGAAAACCGATGGCTAAGTCTAACTGCGAAAAGACTCTAGCACCGCTAAGTTGAGCGATTAGATCATCAATCTGAGGTGATGGATATCTATTCTTAATGGTAAAATCATTAAGCTTGCGGTAGTCAACGCGAAGCCTAAGTGTACCATCCGATTTCTTCATAAGGATAGCCGAAGCTCCCCAAGGAAAGGCACTTGAACGAATGAACTGCTTCGCTTCCAATTCGGAAAATTGTTTATGCATCTCCTCATTTTCCTTATTGAACATACGATAAGGAGGACAAATGATAGGTAGAGCTCCAAGGGTTAAATTAATTCCGAACTCAATTTCTCGCTTAGGGGGTAATCCTAAAACGGGCTCAAATATGTCGGAAAATTCACAAACAACGTGAATGAGGGAAATGACAACTTCCTCATCATCATTA
This sequence comes from Allium cepa, assembly GCA_030765085.1. Lineage (NCBI taxonomy): Eukaryota > Viridiplantae > Streptophyta > Magnoliopsida > Asparagales > Amaryllidaceae > Allium > Allium cepa. The sequence continues at coordinate 181,697,512 of CM060946.1, forward strand.
TCGTCATCATGAGGGTTTAGGGAATATAAGGATGCTACCAAATTAGAATATGAATCTTTAAGAACATTATAAATCTGCTTAACAGATTGAGGATGTCGAAGATGAATAGTCCTCTCAGGACATAGAATATGGGCTTCGTAACGGTTAAGCCAATCCATTCCCAAAGTCATTCTGAAGCCTAAGTAACGCATAACATGCAAATCGGCTTGGAAAGAAAATTCACATAAAATAATCTCAACATCTTTACAAAGAAAAAACTGAATGTTGTGGATCCACCAACCAGATTCGTAATTATCAGTGAAGTCATCAAGCACATAACATTTAAAGAAAAGGTACCAATATGTTCTTTTGATATAAAAGAGTGAGATGCACCCATATCAAAAAGAACTCGAATAGGATGATCATGAAACAAAACATAATAATGCCATCAAAGATAGAAGCAGTATTACCTTGACCAAGACAAGTGTCACTAGGAACATGAACAACATTTAGCTTTCCCTCCTTCTTGCTTGGAAGTTTGGGACACGATGATAAAAGATGACCCGAACTTTTGCAATAACGAGAAAAGAGAGGTTTCAGACATCTATTAGCATAATGGTCCTTAGAACCATAATTGTAGCATTGCCCATGACTAGAGATAGGAGTCTTTGCTACCGAAGATGCTTGTTTCCCTTTCTTGTTAGGATTAGGGCCTTTTAACTTAATAGGCCCCTTGTTGCTGATGTTGAAGTTCTGTTTGGCACCAACAACTTCAACATCACTTTCTTTATTGGCCTCTTCAAGTCGAAGAGCAATATCAACAAGCTGATCGAAAGAAACTTCTAGTTTCAAAAGTAAAGTCTTTTTGAGGTTCTTATTCAACCCTTAAATAAACCTCTGATTTTTCTTCAATAGGGTACTCATACACTCGACCTCATATTTAGAGAGAGACTGAAAAGACGCGACGTAATCCGTCTTAGAAGATTCACCTTAAACAAAGTCAATAAAGCGCCGAGGTAAAGTCACTTTTTCAGCCTTCGGCACAAATTCAATTCGAATCTTTCCCGAAATTGCTCCCAAGTAAGATCTACTTCGATAATCTTAGAAACCAAAAGCTCATACCAATCTAATGCTCTTTCTCGGAGCATGGTAGAAGCCACTTAGACACAATGTAGATCAATGAGATTCATACGAGAAAAGATGCGGTCGCATGATTTAAGCCAAGCTCGGATTTATATAACACTTTCGGATCCCTTGAATGGCCTTCCACCCAAATCGGTATAATCTCTACACAAATGTGCATACCCAAATCTAGGATAAATAGGCTCTGGAATAGGTCCGACAGCTTGAGCATTCTTTACAAGATCAAAAAGCTACTGGGCAGACATAACGACTCTATCCTGAGGAGTAGCACTGGTTTGACCGACGTAGGGACGGCCAGGTCTAACCGTTTCTCTTCTTTAAGTAAGAAAGAAAGAAAGAAGAAGAAAAAGGTTATTCTCAAAGTGAATATCAAACAATCATGATTGGTAAAACAAGGCATCACAAAAGAAAATAGGATAGAACGGTTCCAATGACTTGAATAAATCGTAAGGCATGATTCCTAAGAGAGACTTAGGACAATGATCCTCGCTATAATATTATATATTGTTTCGAAGTTTAGCTTTGATACTAAGCTGTGTTGCCCCACCTCTATCCTCATACTAGCCATGGATACTACAGAGTAATGCTGTCGACAAGCATGAAGAATAAGGCTGTTGAGGAGCGACCGTCTACGCAATTTCTTTGTACAAGGTACCGATATGTCAGATAGTATAACATGCACTTCATTTCAAGAGGAAATCTGACATATCGAATACAAACTCAAAGCTACTACACAGTGGCTGGATGATCTTCGGAAACAAATATAAAATAAGCATAACATGAATTAGTTACAGATATTCATATCACAAAGACGAAAACAGACATGAATATATCACATAGAAGTGTAAATCAAAGTAGTGGTAATACAAGATCCACTACATCACAAAAGAATAGGTACAAGTGCTAGACAAAAGAATAGGTATACATCAAGGAGTCTCTATCTCGAATGTATAAAACAAAACTACTAAGCTAATAGTTTGCCAAAAGTCAGATGACAGAGCCAGAGAAGAAGTCAAGTAGAAGGACCTGTAACACCTCGGTTTGACCCGAGTATTATTTAAGAAGAAAATAATAAACGGATCAGTCTTGCTATAAATATCAGATAAAATGAGATAGGATAAGAGATATGCCAAAAAACATATGATATCAATAATGCCATGCTGTGACGAGTATACATTTAACAACAACAAAAATCATACAATATCTCAAGAATCTCAAATACAAAAAATAATGTCATATTCTTTATTTTATTCACCAAACCACAAATATTGATAATCATATCAATGTCAATCATAAAAATTGGTGAAACACAATTCCAAATATAAGCAATTAGAAATACAGAAATCACAAAAGGGGGTGGCCTATCACAAACGGCAGCATGAAAACTCACCAACACGTGTATCACAAACGGGTCGCTATCCCATGGCCGCTAACCATAAAACCGGTGCAATGACGTAGTACAGTAATGATACGTCCGAGGAACCTGAAACTCGAATGATTCAGAACATGACGTAGCACAATAATGCTACACCTAATGGACCTGAAACTACAATAATTCGAAACATCGATGTAGTACAATAACGGTGCACCCGATGATCCTGATAAGCCAGAACAATGATGTAGCACAATAACGGTACATCCGATGATCCTGATAAGTCGGAACATTGACGTACTACAATAACGGTACATCCGATGAACCGAACACCATAAAAGAACATGGGTCGCTAGCCCATAAGCTTGAGTCGAAACTCCAAAGAATGGTCAAAAGACCATGGGTCGTTAGCCCATAAAAATGAGACGAAGCTCCATAAAATTGAGGTATAGTCCCCCACGTGGACAACGAGAGACGAAGCTCAACATAACAGGATACTGTTCTCCACGAGGACAAAGAGACATTGCGTATCGCTAGTCTAAACCATAAAATGATCACCACTGATCAATAAGAAGTGTGAATTACACTAAGCTAGTAAATAAATAAGTTTAGCTTCATGTCCCTAACCATTGGCTTGACTTAAATATTTATGAACAAATTGTAGATTTCCACTCGAAAATTGTCACAAGATTTCAATCGAACAAGTCCAAGAATTAACCGACGAAGTAAACGCAAGCATTTCATACCACTTGTTTTACTAAGCCGTTTAATTAGATTTCTCATACGAATGAGGTAAAGGTTTGTATATACTAATAGGTTGGAAAGAGGATTTCAAAAAATAAGCTTTGTATTAAAAACAGTGTTGAAATCATTTTGCGAAAGAGTTTGAATATTTACTACTAGTAAAGAGACCTTTACATTCTAAAGTAACAAATCATAGAAATGATTGTGGAAATAATCAATCACAAAAATTCACGTACGAAAGCGTGAATCAAAACATAGAAATCGATATCAAATCCATCGAAGTGGATATTTCCGAAAATCCAGAAAGAAGTCATTGAAGTCGATAATAAATGACGACGACCAATCGGATCAACCCAAAAATCGATATAAATGAAAACCCATCAAAAACAAGCAAGATGGCTGAAATTAGCAGCTCCAGACATCTGTTGGTTCTCCCAAATGTCTAAGCTGAAAGACTAGAAATTTTATTTTAGATCGCCTAGACGTTTGGGGAATAAGATCAGACGTCTGAGCTGATGGTCTGGAATTTTATTCCCGCATCTCCAAACGTCTGACCTTATTACCAGACGTTTGAGCTGAAGCTCAGAGAAACAATATGCTAGGCCAATGATGGCCAAACTATTTCAAAAGCGATCGGGCGAGCAACGATGGCTAGGGATTTATGCCAAGCGACAACCCAGCCCTATAGGCTCTTTAACACAATCCAAACATCATATCAAAGCATCCAATGTAGGATTTCTTAGATTTAGATTTCAAAATATCAAAAATTGGAAAATTCACCAATCCAACTCAATTCAAAGCAAATGAACATAAAATAGGTGTTAGGAATTCATACCTAACAACTACCAAAGGTATAGACATAGATGTGAGTTCAAGAACTCACCTTTAAACCGAAAAACAACAAATAAGAAGCTCTAAAACAAAGGAAAGATCAACCACTCTTCATCTTAAACGCTAGAAGCTCAAATCTATGATCATAGACAAATATCTCCTAAATTAGGTTATAGGAAATTTCAGAAAATTGGAGAGGAATTGAGATGGAGAAGATGAAGCGGATGCTTATCTAAGCTTCTCTTTGATTTATAACTTGAAGTTGAATTTCCTAAGAGAATTAGAGCTTAGGAATTTCTAACTCTTTTCTTTTCCCCTATTTTTCTAGGGCTTGAGAGTATTAGGAAACGAGAATGAATGAAGAGGAGAGGAGGTGGAGTTTGGGTATTATGTTGGGTTAATGGGCTGAAACCCAAACCCAAAGCCCAATAGAAAAATAGCGAAATTCCTCTCAACTCCAAACATACGATGTTTATACTCAAAAAGGTCGCAAACGCCATTTTGAACTCAATGGAAATAGTCTCGAGTCCTAATTCAACAGTTTACAAAAAGTAGCATTTCGAACTTTAATCCGATTAACGATGCTATATTTAAATAACATATTTATATATACAATTGTAAAATATGCAGGTTGTTACAGGTCAGATTGATTGGCATAGTATTTGAGACTCACCTTGGAGTTGGAGCTTCGCTTGGAGATCCATCCATCAATTCAGCTTTCAGTTATTCAGTTGACTTCAGTGATATATTCAGATTTTGTTATGGGCTATTTTATTCAAGACTTCTGTTGTATCGTGTTTTAACTCTGTTATATGTATATAGTAGCTTCATGATTTACTATTCTTTTGTTTCCGCTGCTTATTGTTATATTACTCTGTGTCTACGATTCTGTGATTATTTTATTTACTATATATGCTGAGTTTTGCAAAATATAAATTAACAATCTGATATTTTGAGCAATTAAAGTCCCAGATGTGTGGATGCAAATGGTGGAAAATACAGTATGTTACAACTTTTCTTTTTCTTCTTTCTGCGTGGATTTAAAGAGGTGGAGGGGAAAAGTTGTTTGCGTGCAGAATTGTTTTTATGTGTTGGGTGAAGTTAGTACAGTGATGTAAAGGGAGATGAAAAAGCTTTGATGTTAAGGAAATACAGTTGAAGATTTGCTAGTGCATATGAACATATACATACATATATATATATGTATGTATGTATGTATATGTATATGTATATGTATATGTATTTAATTCAAATTGTCTCGATAAATGCAACTTAAAATCTTGACCTCCTATCGAGGTATGCCACTAGGCATTTAAAATGTTATACCCATATTCCGAACGTGATGGAAAAGGTTTCGAGTCCTAATTCGATCGTATGGACAAAATAGCTTTTTGGACCCAATTATTATATTGAATTTTCGATATAAATTTTAGTGCGTTTACATTCCGTACGACCAAATAATAGCTCCAAACGTTTCGAAATTTAAAATCCATAATAACACACTATTATGAATCCAATGGAACTGGCTTCGTCGAGTTCCGAGACTGTGCCGCGGAAGGCTATTTTTAATTATCAGTTTAAACGATATATTTTCAAAACTGTACCAATCACCTTTAAATCCAATTTTAAAACATTTAACACCTTTAGTATTATCAATATAAATTTTATAAGCCTTCCAATAATTTTTAATTAGCTTGAAACTCTAGATTCACTATTTTATCCAATTTCCAATTGTTTAGTTCAATAGTTTAATTACCCAATAAATAGTTATATTTGGACTCCAATTTAAAAATCAACACCTAGATTTTGAAATCAATTAAATATTCTAATTTCAAATATCCAAAATTTTGGGTCGTTACAATCCTCCCCTTATAAGAATTTCATTCTTGAAATTCCTAGTTAAGAAGAATGGCCCACAACCCGTTAAGTACTTTCCCAAAGCCATACAGTTTTTAACAACTCCCCAAAACATTCTTTTTATTAAAGACACACTATCACTCTTCCAAACTTCCCAAACTCATCCATCTGTTCCAAATAATATTACTTAATCAACCATTCAAATTGTAATTTAAAACCAAATTTTAAATTAGCAAAATTTCTTTAAAATTTTCTAACTCCCTAAATTTTCGAAAATTTCGCCAGCATCTCCTTTGCGCGGCTAGCTCAGAACAACTACAAAATGCCTCTACTGGCCTCAAATTTCGAAAGAAAACAAAAGCCAAGTGGCTAGATCATAAAATCATCAAATTTCATCCGACAATTTAAATACATACCTTTTTGTCGGGCAATTCAAATTTTATTTCTGAAATCGAACCGTCAATTTATCTTTTGCTTTTAATTACATGCATCTCACTTAGCAATAACATCCAATCATAGAATTTAAAATCATTTTATTCAGTTCTTTACAAAATTTTCAATATTTAAGCCCATACGATGTACATATATCATCCATACGCAATATCAAATCCTATCGCTCACTCGATCACCTAATTTCACATCCGAACTGTTCACCCGACTACCTAGTGCGGACTCAGATCTTGGTTTCTTGATCAGAAACCATCATTCTCCTTGCATAGCCATATACTATGATAGAGAATTTCAGGATCAATTAAAAATCCATATCCAGGGTTCGCCGTTGAAAATCATGTGAAAAATCCCAACTCGGATCGATATAAATACCTCAAAATTCTGCGCTCAATTCTAGATCAAATCACTATGAGAATTAAATAATATGCATACATCCTACGTATTTATTTCAATTGATTATTAGCTGCATCAATTCTCTTTCTATTCACATTTGTTTCAATCCCGACTCTCTTATCCACAATTTTCATTTCACACACCTTTATTAAATCTTCATTCAAATACATACTCAATATTTTCCTAATATCAATTTTACTTAAGAATTTCACCATTTACTTTCTTAAGTTTATTAAAATATTTTATACACTTCTTATATTGATTTCCTCTTTATCACTTTGGTTTTACATCCATTTTTATTCACTTTGCATTTTCAATTCCATTTGAATTCAAATTACCTTCCAATTTTTCAATATTAAATTTTACCGACCACCTCTCAACCCACATTTAATTAACCAATTCCTTTAATTAGTTCCATTAACTCATTTATTCATATCTCAACCAATTTTTATTTCCAAACCTTTCATTTTATTTAGCCCATTCGAACTAATTTTCCGATTTCACTTTACGTACACAATTTAAAGTAAATATCATTCCAATATTCAATTTCAATTCATTTGCTTACCCATTTAAATCAATTAGTTTACTTGCTAATTTTGTTTTCAATCCTTTGTTTTGTTTAGTCCAACTTGGCTAAATTTCCAGATCCCTCTTAGTTCAAGTTAATTCCCTTTTTAGTTAATTTGAAGAGTTCAAACTTACCAATATTCTATTCACCAATTCCTTCCCATTTTATTTCACTTAATTGGTTTATTTTACTCATTTATTTTGACATAATTCAAATTTAAACATTATTCAAATATTCGGTTCCAATTTCCATTTAGTCACGCTAAATAATTTTTTTCATTCACAAATTATTACCAACTTAAAAATTCCTATCCCAATACTTATTTTCTCAAAGTTCACTTTTATTTAACTTAATTCAGTTAAATTCCATTTTAATTCAAATTTTAAACTTCTATAAGTTTTCCAACTTATTTACATTCCATTCACTACTCTTTTAATTTACTTCATCTAATTGGCTTACTTTTCCACTTTATTTTATTGTCACACTTAATTTTTTTAACTCTTTTCAAGTTAAATTCCATCCCATACGGATTTCAAATTCTTGTAAGTTTTAAACTTATTAACATTCCATAAACATTTTTAAATAAACTCCCAGAGTTTAAACAATTACTTAAGAATTTTCAAAAATTAATATTTTTTGAAATCATACACCCCAAATGCTTTGATATATCAAATTATTCCTTTGCACTTCAAAATCAAAACAGTTTACCAAAACAAAACTTCAATTCGCAACACTCAGGTAGCAATTCCTCTCTTGGAAACTCGAAAATGAACATCGATGATGCTGCGGTCATCACCGAAATTATTTTCCAACGACCAAGTGAGTTCAGTGCTTTTACTTCTTTTGAAAACATTTTAAATATTTTTAAATTCCAAATCTCACCAGATTTCATATCCAATTCAAAAATATTTCTGAATAATATCACTATTATTCCTCCAAAACCTTTGAAAATCATTTCAAACTCAAAGGGCATTAATTTCCCCAAACTTCAAATTTCGAATCACTTCAATCTATATTCAAATATTACTATGGAAATTTATCGCATTTTAATTATAAATCACATTTATAATTCACATTTAAAAATTCCATTGTGTTATATAATTATTTATCTTAACCTTTAGTTATAATATCACTTTTAATTCAATTTCCACCACACAATAATAATAATTTAATATTATCATTCCCTAACAACCAAGCAACCATATATAACTATAATAATAACTATTAAATTGTTTCTTTCATATATATAAAAATAATTTGGGTAAAATTATTTCATTTACCCTATTTAAACAACACTATGTCAAATTGTTCTATTCAAGTGTTTAGAGATCCCTATCAATAACTTTAATTACCCGTATTGACCAGAATCCATAAGCTACTCAACAAACCAATCAACACATTATAATTTTTTTTATATTCACTAACAAATACGTGCTCATATCTACTAATACATTCAAACTCATTCTAGGGCACTAATGACCTATCTCTAATGAGTAATCCCCAGCAGAGCCAAGGTTATCACTTAACCTTTAGCTTTGATACCAACTGTAATGATCCGCAAATCTGTACCCATTTGAGTCGACAATATTCTCCATCATTTCAACTCAAATTAGATGGAAATACGAATCATTAGGGTTAAAGAATAAAAAGGTAGAAGGAGAAAATAGAAAACGACATCAGAATCCAACAGTCGCACCGGAACAATATATAATAGATAACAACTGATCTTTATACAAAAAGGCTATTACCGTTTTATACATTACATCATCGGAGTACAACGCAATCAGTAGCACAATGCTGGACAGTTATAATAATTTGTCCTCACAAAGCTGAATAACAGCATACCATTCATAGCGGAATATAAGTCAGATATGTGATATACGTCTCCTTCATCCAGCTCGTCCCCGGAGCTTCATAACATCCTATCCTGACTCTGTAAAACTCGGTCGGACCTGACCATTATAATAAAATAACACCCGAGTCAGTTTGGAAACCAGCATGAGAAAACAAACTTAATTGAATTATCAAAGTTTTCAAAATCCTTCGAAATCAAAGGATCTCGCAAGACCATGCCATAAGAAACATGTCAGGTTTTTACCATACGATAACCAAAACATTTTATCAAATCCGTCTGATATTATAATAGTGTCTATAGAAAGTAAAATAGAATATGGCTGAAATGCTTGCATCTCACGTTCCAGCATAGTTGGGCACAATCAAAATCGTACGGGCGCTTATTGGAAAATGGATTCCATACAATGGTAGGGCTATTGGGGTACCACCAGTCATAGTACCTGGCCTAGATCAGAGTACCGAGGACCACTCCTGATCCCCTACAACACAAGACCAGAGCTACCCCTTACGTGATATTCCGAATAAGATCACCCTACGGTAACAACCGCCCACACAGCCGAGATCATGGGACTCTAGACAGGGATGACCTTACCCTAATTGGGTGCTACGTACTTAGCCTTACTGCACCTCCCTTGTTTTATCCATTCTCGGTTAATGAGACTTGAGGCTAAGCATTACCTTTTAAGGCAGAATTTCACTTCATGGTCTGATAGCATTCGTTCATACAAGTTACCCTGGGTCTGGACAAATGGAATCACCGTCTTCATCATCTTCACGGTATTCATTCGCTACGTTCAAATCGAAACGAAGTGGTTTTCGGGTAAATAAATCCTATCCCGGTCTCTTTGAAACGATCAACGCATTTGTCAATATTGATAGTCGGTTATTTAACTATCAAATTAAACAATCATTTAACCAATTATTTTATTTTTACTAAAAACTCCCAGTCTTGTTAAATTTAGATTTTAAATAAATTAAATCATATTATCCAAAAATATACACTTAAAACTTATAAAATAAAACTAATAAATCACTTTATTCAAAATAATACTTATGAAATTCTATAATAGTTTCCCAAGTAAAACTTTAGCCAAAAACTACTTTAAAATAAAACTGTTATATTAGGTATAAATATTTAATAGTTATCCTTTAAATCATAATGCTAATTTAACCTTTAAAAATAACTAACCACTGTAATTACTTAATTAAAATTTACTTCAAAATTTTAAAACAATTTAAATAATAAATTTATCTAAAAACATTCTTTTAAAACATCTTTAAAACTTATAATTTATACTTAAAAATCTTCTTTGAAAATATACTTAACTTTTCAGGAAAATACACTTTCCACTCCAATAAAACTGGTCTAACGATTTGTAAATTCTTCTCAATTTATCACCAATTTAATTTACGTCCCAATTCCATAAATTTTCTTTCCCATACTTTTAAAAATAAAACTATCTTTTATTTTTAAAATTATTTTCTCCTCCCTTTATAAATTCATACTTTCAAATTATCCACCGATAATAACTTCACTTTATGAAACTTCGTTTATAAATTCCATAGTCTCATTTTCCTTTTAATCACTGTTTCAAAACACTTAATCGATTCTCAAATTGATTTCCTGAATTAATTCCATTTTGAAATTTATTTCTTGATTTATCCAAATTTATTCCCAAATACATTAATTCCAGATTCACTCCTTTATATGATTTTAAATCTTATTTAAAATTGAAAACATCAATTCCACACTTAATTTCAAAATTCTCCTTTTCATTTCCCAAACCATTTAAATCTTACATTCAAAAAATATTCCTTTGTACTTAAAAACAACATTGCTTAAGTCCTTATCTTAAAAATCCCTTTAACACATTTATCCAAAATCGCTATTTTTCCATACTCAAAATTTATTAAATAGGATTCTAAAATAAAACTTTTTATCCTTTTCCAAATTCATTCTTTTAATTTATCCAAATTCACTATATTTGTTTTACTTAAAATTCTCCTTTTATTTTCCTTGAAAAATCCAATCTTTATATTTTTGATATCTTAAAATAGCAAAATATATTCAGCAAGACCATAGCATTCAATACTTTCAATTTTCAATATAATCTATCACAGATTATCAAATAAATCGTATCACTGACTATGAAATAAATTTCAACATTTTTAATGAATCCAGTTGGATCCCTCCAACCTGTTTCCCTGTAAACACAAATGTTAGCACAATATAAAAATACCAATCCCACTTCGAGGGGGATATCATGGTATATAAGGTCATCCGCTATTATGCAGGGCGCATAGGGTCTCATCCGCTATATAATGCAGGAATATTAATCACTCCAATATATATATACACACTACTATATATAATATCACATCCAAACTAATAATTATCAATTTCAATCAATCATCACATAATTTAAATTTAACTAATTAAATTAACCAGTAATCCAATTTGAATGAGATTAACTCACCTTTATCTTAATTTGCAATCCACTTCAAATTCGACTCTATTTCGTGATTTTTAACCTTGCATAAACAATTTACAAATTCGTAAATATTCGATTAATAATATGATTAATATATCCCAATCACCATAACATATATTTTAAAATCTAACAGTAAGTTAAAAATATGTATACATTTTTTCTCTTCTAATCTATATATACACATGTATATGTTAAATTAAATTTGAAAAAAAATATACAATTGCAAATACCTCACTGCCTTGGTCCTCTCTAACATCGACAATGCCATCAACCACCCTACTGACCAAAAGTAGAATGCGGGCCCACCCTATGATGGCTGAACTCTCAACAAAACACGACCAGCCTCGCACACAGCTCCCACAATCGCGGCCCTACCATACTCTACCGCCGTTGCACACTTCAACACCCAACCACGGCCGCACTCGCCTCCTTTCGTTTGTGAACGATTATCGAACATCCCTCCTCCAGTCGCGAATAAGCGAAAAATCCACCATTCGAATGAAGCCCTTCTTCCGGCAGCGCCGCATTCGAGCTCGATCACCCAAACTCGCGTAGCAGCATAGCCAACCCGACCTCCCATGATGCCATCTCCCATCGACCATGACACACCCACCTCTCCCCCTCTCGCTTTCCACTCGACCCCTCAACCTAAGCCCTAGCCTTAAATTTTCTCGATCTAAGTTCAACTTCGAACTATAAAGAGAAGAAGAAGGGATAGAGATAAACAGCTCCGATTTGAATATAACTTAAAGGCTTTCGATTTATTTTGAATTTGAGGGGAAAGGAGAACGAATGCGCATGTTCTACTTTTCTTTATCTTTTTTCCGCGTGGACATAAAGAGGTGGAGGGGAAAAGTTGTTTGCATGCAGAATTGTTTTTGCGTGTTGGCTGAGGTTTGTACAGTGATGTGAAGGGAGATGAAAAAGCTCTGATGTGAAGGAAATACAACTGAAGATTTGCTAGTGTACATGAACATACATACATACATACATACATACATACATACATACATACATATATATATATATATATATGTATGTGTGTATATATTTAATTCAAATTGTCTCGATAAATGCAACTTAAAATCTTGACCTCCTATCGAAGCATGCCACTAGGTGTTTATAATGTTATACCCCTATTTCGAATGCAATGGAAAAGGTTTCGAGTCCTAATTCAATCGTGTGGAGAAGATAGCTTTTTGGACCCAGTTATTATATTGAATTTTCGATATAAATTTCAGTACGTTTACATTCCGTATGGCCAAACGATAGCTCCAAATGTTTCTAAATTTGAAATCCAATAATAATAACTATTACAGATCCAATCGAACTGGTTTCATCGAATTCCAAGAATATGCCCCGGAAGGTTATTTTTAAATGTCAATTTAAACGATATATTTTCAAAATTGAATGAATCATCTTTAAATTCAATTTTAAACTTTTATTACCTTCAGTATTATGAATGTAAATTTTATAAGCCTTCCAATTATTTTTAACCAGCTAGAAACTCCAGATTCACTATTTTATCCAATTTCCAATTGTTTAATTCAATAGTTTAATTATACAATAAATAGTTATAGTTGAAATCCAATTTAAAAATCAACACCTAAATACTTAAAATCAAATAAATATTCCAATTTCAAATAACCAAAATTCCAGGTCATTACATCGGTGTTCATTTTTGAGTTTCTAGGCGATGGATTGCTACCATAGTAAATTGATATGGAGATTTTTCAGTGAAAAACAAGTGTTGTTTTGGAAATTTCGTGGGAGTTGTTTTGGATAAAATCAGGGTGATTTAAAAATTCAAAGGAATTGGTTTGTTAAGCTAAAAAGAGAGTGTGTGTGTGTGTGTCTATATATATATATACATATATTTGATTTCAAGTGATTTGAAATAAATATCGGGTGTTTAAAAATTTTGCAATCCTGTGGAAGATGATATTATAAGGAGGGAGGTGTGAAAAATTGAAGTTGGAATAAAATCTAAAGTATGAAGGTTGAAATGGAATTCAACTTAAAATAAGTTGGTTAAATAAAATTTTAAAAATTTAATTGACTGAATTTTAATTGAATTAATAGTGTATTAATGAAATGGGAGTTAACTTAAGTGAAGTAATTGGAATATATAATGAAATTGAATTAACTAAAAATAAATTTGTTTGGAGTGAAATTTAATTTAAGTATGAATAACTCAAATTTGTTTTTAAAAAGTTGGTTAAAGGGTGAATTAGAATTGAATTAAATATGCAAGTGTGGATTATTATTATTTTTGCAGAGCAAGCGAGGTTAAACTAGGCCCCTACCAGATTTATTAAAAAGAAGAGAAACAAAGATACAATAGAATAGAGAAGAGACAAGCACACAAGAGAAAGCAAAGAAAATAAAATCATGCAAAGCGCTAAGGGATCCAAGGCTCAATCTGATACTCATGAAAAGCATGCACACTCGATCTTATTCCTATTGGAATATCATGCCAGAAGACAACCCATGGAACTTCAAGACTCCTCAAATGTCCTTCAAAAATCCTCCTATTTCTTTCATACCAAATTAACTTCATCAGTTTTTTTAAAACAAAGAAGAAAGGAATGCTTCTCTCTTCATTCCACTTTGTTGCATTCTCAATCAAAGCCCACTGCTCAGCAGAATCAAGTGGAACAGCAGCCATTCCCAATTTACTCAACATTTTACTCCAGAGTTATTGAACAAAAGGACATTCAAAGAAAAGATGCTGGGAACTTTCATCAAGAATATTGCATAGAACATAGAAAGAAGGAACAGACATACCAAAACCTAGCATCTTATCTCTAGTTAACAGAGCCTTGTTCACAACTTTCCAGAGCATCAGGTTGTCCCTGCTTGAAAAATTGTTATCCCAAGTAACCATGTGCCACTTACAACTAAGCATAGTATCTATTCCCATAAGAGCATCATAAATACAGGATATGGAGTGGGCTTTGCCATTCCAATGTACATAATCATGGTCTTGTAGAACATACTTGTTTGCAGCAAATTAATTGCAGAAGATTCTGACAAATTGATTACTGGAATAAGGCAGCACCGGCACACCATTTTCAATATAGTCAACAGTCAGGGCATTATAACCAATTCCAGATTGAAATTTCTGCTGTGATGTGAAGATTTGATCCAATATTATACCCTTGCTTATCCATGGTTCAAACCAGAAACTACAATTGCTTGTGTCAGAAAGTTGAATTTGTATAAAAGGCTTAAAAGTATTCCTTAAATTCAAAATACTTCTCCATATCCAACTGCAAGTTTGAGGAACTTCCATCAGCCAAAATTTCTTAGTACCTACATTATGCCTGAGAGTCCATTTGACACATAAAGAGTCCTTCCTTTGCATAAGTGCATTTAAGTGATAGCTGTAAGCAGCCTTGTTCCAAACAGGAAAGTTGAACAAGCCTAAACCACCTTTGCTTATTGGCTTCTCAAAAATTGAGAACGAACATGGAAAAGCCTTCTTAGCATGTATTGAACCAAACCAGAAAAATCTCATCATGGCAGATCTTACCATATTCAAAAGTTTAGAAGGAAGGACAAAAGCCTTAGCCCAATAGACCATCATGGAAAAGTGCACTGACTTGATAAGAACGAATGCCAGCTTGTGACAAGAATTTGGTAGCCCACCTCTCCATGACAGCAGTAATTTTTTGATAGAGAGATAAACAGTTAGACTGTGATACCCTTGAAGTACAAAGAGGCAAACCAAATTAGTTCATACCATGATTCATGGTTTGCATTCCAGCAGCAGAAGAGAGAATTTGATTCTGCAAACTCGACACTCCAGCAAACAAAATACTAGATTTATTAAGATTAAGTTCAAGTCCTGTCATCAAGTAGAAACTATGCAGAGCACATTTAATGGATTCGATAGACTGTTGATTAGGCTTGGTGAATATCATGATATCATCAGCGAAGAGAAGTAAAGTAAATTGATGGTCCATACATTTGGAATGATAGTGTATCTGCCTGTTTAGATACATAGGCCTTATTAAGCATGTAAAAACTTCCATCATCAAAATAAAAACATATGAGGATAGAGGATCCCCTTGCCTTAGGCCTTGCTTGGAGGCAAAGAATCCAAAATTTTCTCCATTCAAAATCAAAGAGAATGAGGGAGTAGACATGCATTCAATGATCCAGGCAACAAATACTTTTGGAAAACCCATGAGAGACATGGTTCTGACAACAGACGACCACTGAAGACTATTATAAGCTGTTTTAAGATCAAGCTTTAGCATTGCTCGTTGAGTGGCATTTACACTGCTGTAACCCTTCAATAGCTCATGAGCAAGCAGTATGTTATCGAGAATGTTTCTATTAGGTAAAAATGCAGCCTGATTCTTAGAAATAATTCTCACCAAAACAGCAACAAGCCTCGAGGCAATAATTTTTGAAATACACTTATAAACTACGTTGCAACAGGAGATCGGTTTGTAGAAGGACACAGTTGTAGATGGCAAGTTCTTAGGGATCAAAACCAAATTCGTTGCATTAACTGATTTAAGAAGTTTAAATTTGTCAAAGAAATTATGAACAGCCTTACAGAATTGCTGACCAACAATATCCCAACTAGAAGTAAAAAACAATACGGTGAAACCATCCGGTCCCCCACACGAGTTCTTATTCATAGCAAAGAGGGTGTTCTTTATTTCATGATTGGTCACTTTTTCCACCAGCTTAACAGCTTCATCATTATTGACTTAGGCAGAGAAATATTAGAGAGATGATCCAACTCAGGGATAAACTCATTAACGTTGCCAAGAAGACCAGAAAAATGCAGATGAAAGGCTCTGTCAACTGACTCAGGGGTAGAAAGCAAGTTTCCTGCTTCGTCATAAATGGAATAGATGTTGTTTTTTGATTGTTTTACCTTAAGGGAGGCATGGAAATTTTTTGTGCTCCTGTCTCCATCAGCAGTCCATTTAATTATCAGCTGCTGCTTTTTCATATCCATTCTACAGCCAAAGCTTGATTAAGCTCATGAAAAAGAGCAGCTTTCTTTTCAGCCATTTCAGCATTGTTTGGATTAGCCATCATCATCTCCTGAGCCTCCTTGAGCCATTTCTTGAGAATAGAGGATCTGAGATTGCCATAGCCATAATTTCTTTAACCCAAACCCTTAAGGCATCTTTAGTTGCCATGAGCTTTCTGCAAAAAATAAACATGAGGTTTCCAAAAAATTCATTAGCCTAGGCAGTTTTAATTATATTATTATATTCAGGATCAAGGATCCATGAGTTATAGAATTCAAATCCTCTTTTGACTGCATGAGGCTTCCTACCAGAGGTTATGATGAGAGGTGAATGATCAGAGAGGATAGGATGAGTGGAAAATGAATGATCAATATTTGAAAAGGTTCTAACTCCACTCCTGGATCTATTGTTCCAAGAATAGAGAGCACCTTCTTTATGGATTGGAATTAGAGAAGAGTCATGTATGGCTGAGTTCAAGGGGATGATATCCTTTGGCATGAGAGGCAGTCCTCCTTGCTTGTCAGACAAGGTGAAGCAGCTGTTGAAATCACCAACAATAACCCAAGGATGAGTTTCTTGTCCGAGTGCAGGAATAAGATTGAACAGAGATTGTCTTGAGACTTGAGAATTTGAAGCGTAGACAAAAGATATGTAAATGGAGGAGGGAGGATTGAAATACTTGGCATGAAAGTGCATTATTTAGGGAGTTTCAAGAAGGAGATGAAGGGTGAGTTCGACAGGGTTATGGAGCACCATAATACGTCCATAGCTAGCTTCATTAAGATTATGAGTCAGGGTCTAGGATGGATTGACATACTTAGCAGCAGAAATAGTGAGGGGAAGATTCAATTGGTTTCAAGGACTGCAAAAATTGATAGCTGGTGTGAAGATATTAAATGCCTCATATGATCTAACTTGAGGAAGTTATGAGATCCTCTTATGTTCCATGCACCGAAGTTGTGTGTGACGCCCCACCTCAATACCCATGCTAGCCAAGAACACTACGGAGTAATGTTGTCAACTAGCACGGAGAATAAGGCTGTTGAGGAGCGACCATCCATGTAACCTCTTTGTGCGAGCACCGATATGTCAGATAGTATAGCATGCATTTCATTTAAGGAGGAAGTCCGACATACCGATACAAACTCAAAGCTATCACATGGTGGCTATAAATAAATCTTCGAAAACAAATATAGAAATAAACATAACACAATCAGTCACGGACATCCATATCACAAAGGCGGAAAAAGATATGAATATATAACTAATACATGAAAGTGTACATAAGAGTAGTGGTCATGGAAGGACCACATACACAAAAGAATAACAACACATGCTATACAAAAGACTACATCTATGAGTCTATATCTCAAGTGCAAACGACAAAAACTGCTAATCTAAATGGTCAGCTAAAAGTCAGAGTAGTAAATCCCTGGGGGAGAAATCAAGCAGAAGCACCTGTAACATCTCGGTCTGACCCGAGTATTATTTATAAGAAAATAATAAACGGATCAGTCTAGCTATAAATATCAGATAACATGATACAGAACAATAGATATGGCAAGAGAATATAGTAACCATAAAGACATACTATGATACGCACGTAAATGAAGATCATCAAGAGATCAAACAATATCAAAATAATCTTCTAAAAGATCCAAATTCACCTATACATAAAAGCTGGAAAATCATAACACTGAAAGTCATGAAAATAGGTGAAGCACAAATTCCAGAAGACTACACAAGAAATCCAGAAATCACAATATAGGAGCATGAAAACTCACAAAATGGGAGCATGGAAACTCACCTACACATGTAACACAAAGTGAGACGCTATCTCATGGTTGCAAGCCATTAATTTTGACACACGAATGGCCCGAAGACCGTGGGGCGCTACCCCACATATGTGATGGCGGAACATCACACAAATGCGATGGCGAAACATCACAAGAGCGGGGTCTAGTCTCCCTCGCAGACAAAGAGACATCGCACAGTTGCTAGTCTAAAACACAAAAATGATCGTCATGATCATCAAGAAGTGTCAATTACACTAAGTTAGTAAATATAAAAGTTTAGCCTCATGTCCCATAACCACTTGCTTAACTCAAATATTTACGAACAAACTATAGATCTTCACTAGAAAGTTGTCACAGAAGATTCAATCGAACAAGTCCAAGAATTAACCAACGAAGTAAACGCAAGCGTTTCATACCACTTGTTTTACTAAGTCGTTTAAGTAGAATTCTCATACGAGTGAGGTAAAGGTTTGTATATACTAATAAATTGGAAAACGGTTTAAGGAAAGAGCTTTGTAATAAAATAGAGTTAAAATTGTTTTGATGAAAGAGTTTTGATATTTACTACTAGTATTGAAACCTTAATATTTCCAAAGTTGTTATCCCGTCTTTTTGGCAAGGCTGTGATACCAAAAAATGGACCGAGAAGCCCAAGATAGTTTGTCCCGAAGAATGGTCAACTCAGCATCTCAACAAAGCAAGTCCTGTAGGATGTTTTTTTCAGATAAGATCCCCTACAGAGGGGGGGTCCAGGGGGTGGAAACCCCCCAAGGTGGGGGTGCGGGGGCAACGCCCCCGCTACACGGTTCGACCTTCCCGGTCAGGTCGCGGGGGTCCGGGGGGCAGCGGCCCGTCCAAAACGGTACGACCTAGTGAAGACCTAAGGGAGGATAGGATCGAGCGACCTAATGGTTACGACCTAGAGGTGTTCGCGAGTTAAGGGAACCAAGGCCTAAAGACCTAACACTCGAATGACCTAAGGAAGCAAGGGGCAAGCGACCTATCGTAGAAATAAGGCCTAACGACCTAGGGAAAATGCTCGTGCGACCTAGGTTGTCATACGACCTAAAGTTAATAAGGTCAAGCGAACTAAGGTGACATCGGGTCAAGCGACCTAAACACGCCGCGACCTATCGACCTATCGAAATAAAAGGGGCGAGCGACCTAACTCAACCAGCGACCTACGACCTAACGAGGTAAACGGTCAAGCGACCTAACAATATAAGGCCGAGCATGTTACAAGGCGAACGACCTAGTGGTTGCGCGCGACCCAGCTGGACACGCGACCTAACAGTACAAAGGTCCAACGACCTAAAGTTATTAGGTCATGCGACCTAAAATGTCGCGACCTAGCAACCTAGGGGCTTGAACGACCTAATGCCGTATACAAATCCGAGCGACCTAAATCAACCAGGGACCTACGACCTAAAGCCCAACGACCTAGCGACCTAAAACCAAACGACCTACGACCTAATTCCGAGTGTCGAGTGACCTAACGTTGTAGGCCATTTTAAGGTCGGAAACGAGCTATTTTGAGGCCGAGACTTTTCCACGCGAACGACGTAGCATAGGCATAACGACCTAAGTGCAGAATTTCACCAAAAACACTAAAATTTGGAGGTTTTTGCCAATTCGGTTCAAACCAAATGTAAATGTGCATGCAAACGTGATAGGGAATCATTCCCAACAGTCCAAGATAGTTATAGACAAGAATTGTGAGATAAAAATCTCACCTTTTCACCAAATTATGAAGGTAAAGCTTGAAGGTGAATGGAGAAGCAACTACAAGCTTGAATCCAATGTTTTTCCTTGAATTTGGAGTTGAATGATGGAATTGGAGTTGAAACCTATGCTTGGAGTTTCTAATTTCCCTTTCCACTCACCATTAATGTTAAAGTTTGTGTTTGGTAGGAATTTATAAAGAGTGAGGAGAAGGAGAGAAGTGGGTTTGAGTTATAATGGCTAATCTAACCCAAAGTCCAAAGCGGGAAAAGTAAGTGAAATTCCACTAACTCCAAACCTATCAATGTTTGTACTTAAAAAAGTTGAAAACGGCATTTCGAACTCAATGGAAGTGGTTTCGAGTCCTAATTTGACCGTTTGTAAAAAGTAGCTTTTCGGACCAATATCCGATTAACGACAAAATATTTAAATAAAATATTTAAATATAAAATCAATAAATATGTGGGTTGTTACAGACTCCCCTCCTTAAAGAAATTGCGTCCTCACAATATATAAGATGGAAATAAAAAGTAACAACCATAAAAACATATTAACACAAAAGAAATTTGAAATAGAAAGTTCACCTCAAAGAGCAGGAGTAAGCAAGTCCGGATGTGTTCGCTCGATGAATTCTCTAGATTCCCAAGCACAATCCTTAGGATTTGAGGACCATTGAACCTTCACAAGCGGAACATCTTTATTTTGAAGTCGTTTGACCTCCGAAGCAATAATTCGAATAGGATGCTGCTCGTAAGTTAAATTCGGCGAAACTTCAATTTCTTCCACAACACCAGGCTCAAGAATAGAATCGGAATCTCGTAGGCATTTCCGTAATTGGGAAACATGAAACACGTCATGCATAGCAGAAAACTGAGACGGTAATGTAAGGCGATAAGCCATAGAACCAATACGTTCAGTGATAGGAAATGGACCAATATATCGGGGTGCTAACTTTCCCGATCGACTGAAACGTACTACACCTTTCATAGGTGAAACACGAATAAAAACAGAATCTCCCACAGAAAATTCTAACTTCCTTCTTCGATTATCGGCATAGGATTTCTGTCTACCCTGGGCTTCTTTCATCCTATGTTGAATAAGTTCAATCTTCTCTGTGGAATCACGAATAAAGCGTGGACCTAAAACCAGCTTCTCACCGGCCTCAAGCCAACAAGAAGGAGATCGGCATGGCCTTCCATAGAGTGCCTCGAAAGGTGCCATACCAATACTAGATTGGAAGCTATTATTATAGGAAAATTCAACAGGTGAAATATGATCTTCCCAACTTCCACCAAAATCGAGCACACAAGCACGAAGAAGATCTTCAAGAGTTTGATTCACACGCTCGGTTTGTCCATCGGACTGGAGGTGATAAGAAGTGCTAAAATTAAGCTTCGTTCCTAAAGCTTTTTGAAGACTCTTCCAAAATCCACTAGTAAACAATGGATCTCGATCGCTAACAATAGAAGTAGGAACTCCATGCAATTTAACAATTTCTTTGATAAAGAGTTTGGCCAAAAGAGGAACGGATCGGTTAGACCGAACGGGAATAAAATGGGCGGATTTAATAAGTCTATCAACGATCACCCATACTCTATCATGACCCGAACGAGAACGGGGAAGGCCATCTATAAAATCCATGGAAATTTGGTCCCACTTCCAAATTGGAATTTCTAAAGGTTGCAATAACCCACCAGGCCTTTGATGTTCGGCCTTGACAAGTTGGAAAGTCATGCAACACTTAACAAAGTTAGCAATATCAGATTTCATTCCCTCCCAATAATAAAGTCGCTTCATATCAGCGTACATTTTACTACTACCGGGATGAATGGTGAATTTAGAACGATGAGAATCTTCTAAAATATCTTTACGAAGATCACCAATATTTGGTACGATAAGTCTACCAAATTTTCGAATGCCTCCACGAGAATCAATGTCAAAGTCTTTCAAATCTTCAATATCAATTTTATCCTTAACATTTTGGCCAAGAAGAGCCAATTCAGGATCTAGCCCTCGAGCTTCAAGAATGCGGTCTAAAAGAGAAGGATGAGCCTCAAGGCTACATAAAACTAGTGATGAGCATAAATCGGATACGTGCTCTCGAATCTCACAAGTGGATAAAATCTCAAGATCGTTCCATTCGGATATCATCATAGAAACAACTGCTTGTTGTTTACGGCTAAGAGCATCGGCGACACGATTTCCCTTACCGGGGGTATAAAGAATATCAAGATCATAAGGTGCAAGGAACTCGAGCCAACGCTGTTGACGCAAATTAAGTTCCTTTTGAGAAAATAAATATTTCAAAGACTTATGATCCGTGTAAAGAATAAATTTCTCTCCCAATAGATAATGACGCCAAACTCGAAGGGCGAAAACAATAGCCCGAGTTCTAAATCATGTGTGGCATATCTAGTCTGGGCCGGCTTTAATTGCCTAGAAACATAAGCAATAAAGCATTCTTTTTGCATAAGAACGGCACCCAAACCAATGTGACTAGCATCAGTATAAACCACAAAATCTTGATTCCCTTCAGGAATAACAAGAATAGGAGCATCGGAAAGGAGTTCTTTCAATTTCTGGAAAGAGGCTTCACATTTGTCCGACCAAATGTATTTAACTCCCTTCTTAGTCAAGCCAGTAAGAGGCACGACAATCTTAGAAAAGTCTTTAATGAAACGACGGTAATAACCCGCCAATCCGAGAAAACTACGAATCTCTGTCACACTCTCCGGTCTCTTCCAATCTTGAATCGCTTCAATCTTCGAAGGATCCACGGAAATTCCGGATTCGGAAATAATATGACCGAGAAACTTCACACGAGATTGCCAAAAGTGGCATTTAGAAAACTTCGCCTTTAATTGATTACTCCTAAGAGTTTCCAATACAATCCGAAGATGCCTTTCATGCTCCTCCTCTGTTTTAGAATGCACAAGGATATCATCAATGAAGATGAGAGCAAACCGATCGAGGAAAGCCTTGAAAACTCGATTCATGAGGTCAACGAAGTAAGTCGGGGCATTCGTTAAACCAAATGGCATAACAAGCCATTCATAAGATCCATATCGAGTATGGAACGACGTCAAAGGAATACTATCCTCAGCAATACGAAGCCGATGAAAACCGGTAGCCAAGTCCAACTGTGAAAAGACCCTAGCTCCGCTAAGCTGATCAAATAGATCGTCAATCCGAGGTAAAGGATATTTATTCTTAATAGTCAGATCGATAAGCTTGCGATAGTCAACGCAAAGCCTAAGCGTACCGTCGGATTTCTTCACGAAACTAGCCGAAGCTCCCCAAGGCGAGGAACTAGAGGGAATAAATTGCTTCGTCTCCAATTCGGACAAATGTTTGCGCATCTCCTCATTTTCCTTATTAGACATGCGATAAGGAGGACGAGTAATTGGTTGAGCTTCAGGGGTAAGATTAATTCTGAACTCAATTGCCCATTTAGGTGGTAAACCTAAAACGGGCTCAAATATGTCGCAAAATCACGAACGACGTGAATTCGAGAAACGACATCTTCCTCATCATCATCATCATCATCATCATCATCATCATCATGAGGATTTAAAGAATATAAAGATGCAGTCAACGCAGAATTTGAATCTTTAAGAATAATAGAAATCTGATTTATAGATTGCGGATGTCGGAGATAAATAGTCCGCTCAGGACATAGGATATGAGCTTTATAACGATTAAGCCAATCCATCCCTAAAATCATTCCAAAGCCTAAGTAACGCATAACATGCAAATCGGCTAGGAATGGAAAATCACATAAAATAATCTCCACATTTTTACAAAGCAAACTAAGAGTTGCGGATCCACCAACAGGATTCACAATTCTCAAGGAAGTCATTAAAGAATCAACATTTAAAGAGAAAGTGTCGACAAGTTCCTTTGATATAAAAGAATGGGATGCACCCGTATGAAAGAGAACTCTAATAGGTTGATCATGAAGTAAAATAATACCATCAAGAATGGAATGAGAAATACCTTGGCCACGAGATGTGTTGCCAGGGGCTTGAGCCACGTTTAACTTTCCCTCTTTCCTGCCTTTTAGTGTGGGGCACATATGTCTATAATGCTCTGAGCTCTTGGAATAGCAACAACTTTTGGGCTTCGAACACTTGTTCGCAAAATGGTCCTTAGAACCACAGTTATAGCATTGCCTGCTACTAGAGAAAGGTGTCTTTGCAGCCAAAGTTGCTTGCTTACCCTTTTTGTTGGGATAAGAACCTTTAAATTTGTTAGGCCTCTTTTTGTTGTTGAAGTTTGGTTTAGCTCCAACCACTTCAACATCACTCTCTCTATCGGCCTCTTCAAGACGAAGAGCGATATCGACGAGTTGTTCAAATGCAACTTCTAGTTTCAAGAATAATGGCTTCTTAAGATTCTTATTTAAGCCATAAACAAACCTCTGGTTCTTCTTCAGTGGAGTATTTATATATTCGACCCCATATTTGGAAAAGGATTCGAATGATGCAACGTAGTCCGCCACAGAAGACTGACCTTGAACAAGGTCAATAAATCTCCGAGCCAAAGTTACTTTTTCAGCCTCGGGCACAAATTTCGATTCGAAGTGTTCCCGGAAGTGCTCTCAGGAGAGATCCGCTTCATCAATTTATGAGATTAATAGCTCATAACAATCCAACGCTCTTTCTTGGAGCATACTGGAAGCCACCTGGACTCGATGGAGGTCAGTGAGATTCATGCGAGAGAAGATTCTATCGCACGATCTGAGCCAAGCTTGGACCTCGATGATAGTTTCAGTGCCTTTAAATTGCTTCCCACCCAAGTTGGTATAATCATTGCATAAACATGCAAACCCAGATTTAGGGTGAGTAGGTTTCGGATTAGAACCAGCTGCTTGAGCATTCGTGACAAGGTCAAGAAGTTGCTGGGTAGTCATAAAAACTCCATCTTGGGGAGTTACAGTAGATTGACCGGCACGAGGACGTCCAGGTCTAACCATTTTTTCTTCCTTAAGAAAGAAGGAGAAGAAAAAGGTTATTCACTAAAAGATATATCAAGCAATCTTGATAAGTGAAACAAGGAATCATAATAAAAATAGGATGAATCGGTACGAAGACTCGAATTAATCCTAAGGTACGATTCCTAAGCTGGACTTAGGACGATGATCCTTGTTAAGTTATACTACATTGTTCCGAAGTTTGGCACTGATACCAAGCTGTGACGTCCCACCTCAATACCCACGCTAGCCAAGAACACTACGGAGTAATGTTGTCAACTAGCGCGGAGAATAAGGCTGTTGAGGAGCGACCATCCATGTAACCTCTTTGTGCGAGCACCAACATGTCAGATAGTATAGCATGCATTTCATTTAAGGAGGAAGTCCGACATACCGATACAAACTCAAAGCTATCACACGGTGGCTATAAATAAATCTTCGGAAACAAATACAGAAATAAACATAACACAATCAGTCACGGACATTCATATCACAAAGGCGGAAAAAGATATGAATATATAACTAACACATGAAAGTGTACATCAGAGTAGTGGTCATGAAAGGACCACATACACAAAAGAATAACAACACGTGTTATACAAAAGAATACATCTATGAGTCTATATCTCAAGTGCAAACGACAAAAACTGCTAATCTAAATGGTCAGCCAAAAGTCAGAGTAGTAAATCCCTAGGGGAGAAGTCAAGCAGAAGCACCTGTAACATCTCGGTCTGACCCGAGTATTATTTATAAGAAAATAATAAAAGGATCAGTCTAGCTATAAATATCAGATAACATGATACAGAACAATAGATATGGCAAGAACATATAGTAACCATAAAGACATACTATGATAAGCACGTAAATGAAGATCATCAAGAGATCAAACAATATCAAAAGAATCTTCTAAAAGATCCTAATTCTCCTACACATAAAAGCTGGAAAATCATAACAATGAAAGTCATGAAAATAGGTGAAGCACAAATACCAGAAGACTACACAAGAAATCCAGAAATCACAATATAGGAGCATGAAAACTCACAAAATGGGAGCATGAAAACTCACCTACACGTGTAACACAAAGCGAGATGCTATCTCATGGTTGCAAGCCATTAATTTTGACACACGAATGGCTCGAAGACCGTGGGGTGCTACCCCACATATGTGATAGCGAAACATCACACAAATGCAATGGTGAAACATCACAAGAGCGGGGTCTAGTCTCCCTCACAGACAAAGAGACATCGCACAGTTGCTAGTCTAAAACACAAAAATGATCGTCATGATCATCAAGAAGTGTCAATTACACTAAGTTAGTAAATATAAAAGTTTAGCCTCATGTCCCATAACCACTTGCTTAACTCAAATATTTACGAACAAACTGTAGATCTTCACTAGAAAGTTGTCATAAAAGATTCAATCGAACAAGTCCAAGAATTAACCAACAAAGTAAAAGCAAGCGTTTCATACCACTTGTTTTACTAAGTCGTTTAATTAGATTTCTCATACGAGTGAGGTAAAGGTTTGTATATACTAATAGATTGGAAAACGGTTTAAGGAAAGAGATTTGTAGTAAAATAGAGTTAAAATTGTTTTGATGAAAGAGTTTTGATATTTACTACTGTTATCCCGCCTTTTGGCGAGGCCGAGATACCAAGAAAGAGACAGGATCATACATCTTTAGCTTTGAATGATTGTTGGGCAACTACAAATATCGACGAGTTTAACCCGAGTCCAGATCAGGCTACAATTGATAAGACACGTCAAGCAGGGTTGTAAAAACCAACATTCCAAGTTTTGGGGCAATCCGAGTTCGTATGCTCAAGTTACCGCCAATGGGAGATGGATCATGTAGTATAAGGCTCGAATCCATCAAGAGGAAGCCTTGGTTCGAATCCACCAGGCACGTGTTGCCTCGAATCCATGAGGAGTGCATTTGCTTCGACTCCATCAGGCAAGCCTTCACTTCGAATCCAGTAGAGGTAATCATGCTCCGAATCCATCCAAGGCCTTCCCTAGTTCGAATCCATCAAGTCACCTCTTCCTTCGAATCCATCAGGGACATGCCTTTGTTCGAATCCATCAAAGGTAGCCACGCTTCGAATCCAACCACACCTGCCTTGGTTCGAATCCCTCGAGTTATTCCTATCTTCGACTCCATCCCATGAAGGTCCTTCGAATCCATCAAACAGAGAAGACTTCGCATCGACCAACTACGAAATACTCTGAACGATACGAAGGACGCGTATGAGGGTACCTTCGAATCCATAACATCGAACACATCAAGTTGTAGCAGCTGAAACCAAGGGTTCGACCCTATCGATTCGAAGACCGTGGATTCGAAGCACGCATATCAACTAAAAATGCAATCTTGAATCGATCATAACTTGAGATCTACAAGTCCAAATGCTATGAAATTTTCACAGGAGCTTGCACGTACATAGAAGAATGTCCACGCCAAGTTTCATCACGATTGGACAAATTTTTGATCGATTCAAACCAATGGCCGAATCGATCCAAAAATGGGCCCGGATCTCCAGAATTCGGCCATGTGGGCCCCCCACACGTGCCAGAAGTGGTCTCCCCGAATTTTAGGCGAAATACCAGCCTCCAGCACCTATAAATAGAGCCCCTGGTCATTTAGAAAGGGGATCGGAGAATTGTAGAGAAAAAAGCACGACTAGACGCTGCCAGAATTGCTTCAGAGCACCACCGCTGCCTTTGATTTCGAATTTTGGCTTACTACTTGCTGTACTTTGACATTAAAAAGTTGTATTCTCCGAATATCAAGCAATAAAGTAACAAAACTTCATAGTGGACGTAGGCAAAATGCCGAACCACTCTAAATCATTGTCTCTTGTGCAATTTACTTCCTGCTATTTGGAGTTTTTGTTAGATAATCCACGTTTTAATTTACTATCTTCATTTATTATCTCTTCAAAAACTTCCGACGAGTGTTGTGCCCAATTTTGACACAAACACTTTGGTGCTTTCACTGAGAAAAACCCAGTTTTTTTTCTCTTGCTCCTTGGATCTATCTTCGATAACGGATTGCATAAATCTAAGAGAGAGATCCAGACCTCATATTCAAATTCCTTCCATTCTATTCAGATTTGTTAAAAGTCTAGGAAAGAATTCAACACTTCAAAATGGTGAGTACAAGAACCACTTCTAACATTGGTGATCAGGAAGCCCGGGATAGGCAAAATCCCACACAGCTACAGTCCACCAATCAAGATGCTGCTGGGCATACGGATCAGTCAGGTCCGGTCACAAGACAAGAGTTCCAGGCGCTACTCCAGGAATTAACCCAAAGCAGATAACAGCTAACTGAGAAATTGCGTGCTAATGCTGAGCTGACCAATCAACTAAATCGCCAAAAGCGAAGAAGATCTAGAAGGGATCAAGCTCCTCATTCTTCCACCGAAAGCTCTGCTTCATCTGACTACAATAACAGATATATCCGTCCTAGGCTAGACGGAAATCATACGCAAGCTGCTGACTGTCAACAGGCGTTAACTGTTGGGCAAATAAGGGTTGGCCCATCTACCAGCTTCCATACTGGACCCTCCTCCCGAGGAGGCACTATTCCATAATACACTGCAGATGATCGAGCTGCTACAGCCGCTGCAGTTGACATAGGAGTTGATGCTCGAGATCACTCCAATCAAAATTATCATCAGCAAGGACAGGCTCCAGAGCCATATGTCCCAGAAGACGTCGAGCCAAGGAGGCGAGATGAGGATCGTCGACAGCGCCCGATCCCACCTCGCACTATGGAACCCGACCATACTTTGGCTCACCACCCACAGCATTTTCCAATACCAGACTTCTCAGCCATGGTACGACGAATGATTCGCGAGAGTCAAGGCCTAACAAATGACGATTGGGGAATCTCTCGGAGTCATACCCCATTTACTGATGACATATTGTATGCTGAACCTCCTCGGCGATTCAGAATGCCAACCCTTCCCATGTATGAAGGAAATTCCGACCCAAATCAACATATTCTGAAATATGAATGGTCGATGACTGCTGCGAGAGCTGATGACGCAGTAAAGTGCCACAGTTTTCCCATTTCCTTAGGGGGAATTGCGATAATGTGGTTTACACGATTACCACCACGATCTATTTCTTCGTTTGACCAGTTAGCTACTAAATTTGTTGAACAATTTCGCATGCATATTGCCCGACCTAAAGATGTTAATACCCTATCAAGTGTCACTCAAGCTCCCGGAGAAACACTTAGACGATATTTGGAGAGATTCAATGCTGCATGCGCAGAGATCACCAACCCCAATGATAATTCCATTCTAATGGCTTTGACCAAAGGAATCGACCCTGATTCCGAGTTCGGAAATTGGTTAGCCGGAAAACCTCCCGCATCGTTGGACCGTTTCTATTCCAAAGCCGCTCAATTCTTGAGGCGAGAGGATGCGAAACAGTCTAGGAAGCAGGACGATGCAAGGCCCAGCAGTGAAGGGATTCAGAGTAATGTTGCGGTTAAACAATCCGGAGAAAATTCGGGAAAAGTCGAATTGAATGTCCAAAATAAACAGGCCCAACGATCAAGAAACGGTGATAACCGAAGCAAGAAGCAAGATCAGAATCATGGTCCGAGACGTAGGGCCGTAATATTTGATAGTTATACACCGCTTAACACGTCACTGGAAAACGTAAACTTACAGACTTGTAATACTATGCAATACAAGAAGCCTGCTTCGAAGCCTTCGTCGGAGAAGCAAATTCAGACAGGGAAGTTCTGTAGGTTTCATGAAAGTTATGGGCATAATACCAATGAGTGTAGACATTTGCAAGACCTCATTGAAAAGTTGATCAGAGAAAGAAAGTTGGACCAGTTTGTTTGGGCGCCGCAGTCTGGTGGAGTGGGCCCATCTAATCAAAATCAAACGCAGAATCAGGAAAGACAAGGTGAACACGCTCGCACGGGCGAAAGGTTGGTTATCAATACAATAAGTGGTGGTCCTCATCCGACAAACAGAAGTTGGAGAGAAATGGAGTCATATGCTAGCTCAATCAGGCATGTAGACTTTGAATGCTATAGCAACTCGGAAGACGGAACACCGGCTAAACAACAAAAGACAATGGCTGATGAAATCGTGTTTAGAAATCGAGATGCCGATAAAGTCGAAGCTTCCACAATTGACCCATTGGTTATATCCGCTCAAGTTGGTCCTGCTTGGATGAAGAGGATCTTGGTAGACAGCGGAAGTTCCGTAAATATATTATTTAAAAGTGCATATGATTTAATGAAAATGGAAGCTAAGGACTTAAAGCCTTGTCAATCACGAGTCCACGGCTTCAATGGGAGTGCAACAATACCAACCGGAATAGTTGAATTGCCGGTAGAGTTGGGAGCGGGAGAATGCCGAAGAGTTCGGATGTTGCAATTTATTGTCTTAGATATTCCTTCCCCGTACAATGCTTTTTTGGGCCGACCGGCCCTTGCCGAATTTAGGGCTGCTATTGCCCCATGGTGTTTAACTCTGAAGTTCCCTACTGACCACGGGATAGGAGTTATACAAGGAGATCAGGCTACTAGAAGAGCCTGTTATGTTGCTGAGCTGCGGGAGGCGCAGCGAAAAGAGAAAGGAAAGGGCGTAGAGGAATCTCTCTGCGTCCGTTTTACTGACAATTGACAATTAGCGCCTGGGCTTCGGCCTGGGCACCACAACCAATTCCAAAAGGATCTTGATCCAAGGGACAATGATAATAAAGAAGAATCTACGGAAAGTCAGGCTTCTCCGGCCGAGCTAACCATTGATGTCCCGATTGACGATGATCACGATGACTCGAGAATGTTGAAGATTGGCTCTCAGCTTAACCAAAAGACACAACAGGAATTGGTTGATTTTCTCCGGGCAAATCTTGACGTGTTCGCCTGGACACACTCTGATATGTGTGGAATCTCGCCTGACATCTCGAGCCACACCTTGAACATTGATCCACGGTATATCCCGGTCAAGCAGAAAAGACGTGGTATGGATCCAGAGAGATCTGCCGCCCTGAAAGAAGAGGTCGATAAGTTGAAATCAAATGGGTTCATTAGAGACGCATTATACCCAGAATGGGCGTCCAATCCCGTACTTGTCCGAAAACCAAACGGAAAATGGAGAACGTGTATCGATTACTCCGACCTGAATAAAGCCTGCCCAAAAGACAGCTTTCCGCTTCCCCGGATTGATCAACTGGTAGATTCAACCGCCGGACATGAATTGTTATCCTTCATGGATGCCTACTCAGGTTATAACCAGATAACCATATATGTACCGGACCAAGAACACACAAGCTTCGTAACCGACTTGGGGTTGTACTGCTACAAGGTCATGCCTTTTGGATTAAAGAATGCTGGCGCGACTTATCAACGCTTAGTCAACCGAATATTTGCCGATCAGATTGGAAAGACTATGGAGGTCTATGTAGATGATACGTTGGTGAAGTCACGATACTCTGGTGATCATGTCAAAGACTTGGAGTCAATGTTCGATATCCTCCGGAAATACGGGATGAAGCTTAATCCACTAAAGTGTCATTTCGGAGTCGCATCCGGAAAATTCCTTGGGTTCATTATTAATGCACGAGGAATAGAGGCCAACCCCGAAAAGATCTGGGCTATCAGAAATCTCCAAACTCCGAGAACCATGAAACAAGTTCAGAGTCTTAATGGAAAAGTCGCAGCACTGAGCAGGTTTATCTCAAAATCGACCGACAAATGTATTCCCTTTTTTGATTTGATTCGAAAGGGGAAACGAAATTTCGAATGGACTGCAGAATGTGAGGGAGCATTTCAATCGCTAATCCAACATCTTTCCGTACCACCAATCCTTTCAAAGCCTATAGATCATGAACAGTTATATCTTTACCTAGCAGTATTAGAGAATGCAATCAGTGCTGCATTAATTCGGGAGGAGGACCAAGTGCAAAAGCCGGTCTACTATGTGAGTAAACGATTGACCGGAGCCGAGAGAAATTATCCAAAGCTTGAAAAGTTGGCATATTGCCTAGTCATTGCCTCGAGGAAGCTCCGTCCATATTTCCAGGCTCATCCTATTGCGGTGTACACCGACCAGCCGTTACAACAGGTCCTTACGCGGCCTGAGACGTCTGGTAGGTTGCTAAAATGGAACATCGAACGGAGTCAATTCGACATCACTTATACTCCAAGGAGATCCATTCACGGCCAAGTCCTAGCAGATTTTATAGCCGAATTCACTATCCCTGAGGACTTGCCCGAGACCAGCAAATCTTCCGAATACATCTGGAAGTTGTGCACCGATGGTGCGTCAAACGATCGGTGCTCAGGAGCTGGGGTAGTGCTTAAAACCCCCAAGGGACGATCCATATGTTATGCTTTAAAGTTCGAGTTCCGTGCAACCAACAATGAAGCCGAGTGTGAAGCCCTACTTACCGGGCTAAAGCTTGCCCGTGATCTGAAAATCATTGCTGTAGAGATCTACTGTGATTCCCAGTTGGTAGTATGCCAAGTTCGAGGAGAATATCAGGCCAAAGACCGAAGATTAACCGCTTATCTAACTCGGGTTCTGGAGATTCTTAACCAATTCGATTACTATGCCATTTTCTACATACCGCGAGAGCACAATCAAAAAGCTGATTCATTGGCAAAGTTAGCAAGTACGGGTGAGGCTCAATAGTTGGGGGTTGTCCCGGTTGAAACCCTATCCTCTCCGAACATTGATCAAAGGGAGACTAATTTCACATTTGAAGCTACCTCCAATAAGGAGTCATGGATGACTCCTTATCGAGATTATATCGAACGTGGTGTATTGCCCGAGCAACGAAGCGAGAAAAGACAAGTTCTACGAAAGGCCTCACGATTTATTATTCAAAATGGAGTCATGTACCGGAGAGGATACTCTGTTCCTCTCCTCAGGTGTATCGCTCACGATGAAGTCAAACGAGTGTTACACGATGTACACGAAGGAGAATGTGGCGATCACACTGGGGGGCAAGCACTTGCAAAGAAGATACTTCGATATGGGTATTATTGGCCCACTGTTAATCGCGATGCTGCAGACTACGCTAGAAAATGTGACAAATGCCAGAAACAAGCTCAAATTCCAAGAGCCCCGCCTACAGAGATAACCCAGATGGTCAGCCCTTGGCCATTTGCGGTATGGGGAATGGATATCATCGGCACATTGCCTCTGGCCAAAGGTGGCGCGAAGTACGCCATCGTCGCAGTTGATTATTTCACCAAATGGGCTGAAGCTGAACCCCTTGCGACAATTACAACAAAGAAAGTAATCAACTTTGTAGTGCGTAACATCATCTGCCGTTTTGGTCTCCCACATACTATCATCACCGATAACGGAACTCAATTCGACAGTGTTGAATTCAAGAATTTCTGTCAACGATTCCACATCCATAAGAAATTCTCTGTAGTAGCACACCCTCAAGCAAATGGTCAGGTTGAAGCTGTTAATAAAGTTATCAAGTCCATTCTAAAGAAGCGACTGGAAAAAGCTAGGGGCAAATGGGTCGACGAACTTCCTTTGGCACTATGGGCCTATCGAACGACTCACAAAACTGCAACTGGTCATACCCCGTTTTCTCTATCTTATGGTTCTGAAGCCGTTATTCCGGTCGAAATGGAAGTGCATTCTCATCGTGTAACGTATTACGATCCAAAAACAAATGCCATATTACTTGCTGAATCTTTGGATTTACTCGATGAAAAGCGCGAAGAGGCTGATTTGAGGGCAGCCGCATATCGAAATCGAGTCACCCGACTGTACAATGCCAAGGTCCGTCCGCGAACCTTCGAACTCGGCGATCTCGTATTCAAAAGGGTTTATCCGGTCCCTTCACACATGAAGCCAAATTGGGAAGGGCCGTATGTGATTTCACAAAAGCTCGGAGATGGCACGTTCAAATTATCAACAGTTGACGGTTTTACCTTGCCGAGAGCTTGGAATAGCGAAAGTCTTCGTCGCTACTACATATGAAAAACTTTACTTATTTATTTTCTGTCAATTTATTCCTTTGCATTTTATTCTAGCATTTCGAGATTTAAATTTGTAATAAGGCAACTGACTTTGCCATATTTTCTCGTTTCAGCAATAAAATGCCATCTCTTCGAGCCAAAGCTGTGATCTACTGAATATGACATACAATATCACAATGCACGGAGAGCTAAGTCCCATCACGCGGTGGGATTTATTCAAATAGGGAGTGACTGTGATACGACCGACCACTCGCTAAGTGAAACCCGAGCTCGGGGGCAGAACACTACATCAACATTCGCAGGGATTGATACACGACAATCCCTCCTCCAACTCCAAATTCCCAGAGTGTGAATTGGAGTATAAACTTCAACTCTCGGTTCCCGGAGTGCGAACCGGAGTATAAATCCACCGCTCCCAGAGTGTGAGCCAACTCCAAATTCCCAGAGTGTGAATTGGAGTATAAACTTCAACTCTCGGTTCCCGGAGTGTGAACCGGAGTATAAATCCACGGCTCCCAGAGTGTGAGCCAACTCCAAATTCCCAGAGTGTGAATTGGAGTATAAACTTCAACTCTCGGTTCCCGGAGTGCGAACCGGAGTATAAACCCATCGCTCCCAGAGTGTGAGCCAACTCCAAATTCCCAGAGTGTGAATTGGAGTATAAACTTCAACTCTCAGTTCCCGGAGCGCGAACCGGAGCACGAATCCATCGCTTGAATGTGAGCCAACTCCAAATTCCCAGAATGTGAATTGGAGTATAAATTTCAACTCTCGATTCCCGGAGCGCGAACCGGAGTATAAGCCTAAATTCCCGGAGCGCGAATTGGAATGTAAAACTCTATCTCCAAGTTCTCAGAGTGTGAACTGGAGTATTAACGTTAATTACAAGTTCCCGGAGAGCGAACTAAGTCATAAACGCTAATAATTAATAAGTTCCCGGAATATGAGCCGAACTGTTAACTACAAATTATTTTAAGTCCCTGAAGT
Organism: Allium cepa; assembly: GCA_030765085.1. Classification (NCBI taxonomy): domain Eukaryota; kingdom Viridiplantae; phylum Streptophyta; class Magnoliopsida; order Asparagales; family Amaryllidaceae; genus Allium; species Allium cepa. The sequence goes on from CM060946.1 coordinate 181,732,658, forward strand.
GTGGACATGTATACAGGGCTTATGGCATATGTGAGCACAAGCTAATTAATGCAATACTTAAGCAAAAAAGAGAAGAGCTGTTCTTCATGTTATCGACAAGTAAAAAAAGAAGTTTGATTACATGATAAAACTAAAAACAATTCATAAAGTGAGTGCCGAATCCACACTTATACACGGCCTAGAAAAGGAGAAGTAGAAAGAATTGCCCTTTCGCAACTACATGGTAAAACAAGAAGTTCACTCTTTCTTCTTCCGGGGTTTCTTCTTCGGAGTTGAGCCACTAGACCCACTACCCGGCTCCTTACGAGATTTCTTGTCCTTCTTTGGAGCATCCTCAGGGTCTGGCATGATATCTACGTCTTCCTCAGAGCTGGAAGGGGCAGAGATCCTTTTGTGAGGACGAACCGGAGGCAGAGGAGCCATAATAGGTGGCGAAGCTTCGACGCTAGAAGTTGTAACTGTGCTGGTAAGAGAAGTAACCATTGAAGGAGTTAAGCTTGGCGGAGCAAAACCACCTCCAGAACCACCAGCCGTCGTCACCGCAGCCATTTCAGCGCTTATCTCAGCAAGGATTTCTTCTTCTCGGGAAGATCGAGCAGCGCTGGAAACACTGACGGTCGGCATAAACGAGCTAAAAGTAGGGGCAACTCCACCCATTGCAAAGGAAGGATCGGTAAAGGGTTCACAGGGTTGCTTAAGAAGCTCCTCAATCATCTGAACATCAAACGATATTGAACTCCCCTCTCCCATCTCGTCGGCTACGGCAGTAGTTATGATAGCCTCAGTAACGACGGCTCCTTACATTGGCTGCGAAGTTTGTGGTATTGGAAGTGCTGGCGCATCACTTTCAGTCACTGGTTAAAAAGAAAAGAGGATAATTAGTCAAATAATCGGCCCCAAGTTCAACATTCTAGAAACACTTAAGCAACATTTAGAATACCTTCTTTGCCTCGGCTCGGTGATGGGACGAGCTCAGAAACGGTAGTCGTACCGAGAGACAGTTCCGGTCGATCTGGGTTATAAGCAGGGACAACATGTGGACCGACGGTAGCGGTGACTCCAGATGAGGTTGGGGCATCAACTGAAACATTCTCACTGTAATGTGCGGCTCCAGAACCTTCACCAGTCTCTACATGATGAAACCCAAGTCTCTCTCTCTCAGTGGAGATCATCGCATCGTGGAGAAGTTTCCTTTCCTCTTCACTCAACAAGCGAGATTCAAGTTCAAATTCGTCTACGGCGCCTTCAGGGAGAGATGCTCTTTTGTTCGCCACCAATTTTTTCCAAGCACTGAGTAGAAGCGTAGAATAATCTCCGAGCCACGAGAGATTCCTGTGCTCAAGTACATTAGCATTATAAGTGTCGAGAAGATCGTCAAACTCAGCTTCTACTCTGAATATCTCCGCTTGAACTCTCCCTTCTACCTCTGCTTCCACCGCTTCAACCTTAGCAACCGCCGCGTCTCGCTCAGCTCGGAGAGACACAGCTTGCTCGCACGCTTCCTGTGCGGCCGTATTAGCGTCATCTTTTTCCTTGTTTAAGCTGGCAAATTTAGCTTTTAACTCCTCAAGTTCCTTGACCGCCGCATCTTGCTCGGCCTCAACGTTTTTGTACCGATGGCCTAAATCCTCAACTAAAGTACAATGCGCTTGTTGCATTTTCGCCATCTAAGCTAGTGTCTCGTCGACCTTCTGTAGCGACTCCAGTTCAGCCTTGCGAGAAGATTTCGCTTCAGATTGAAGTACGTCAACAATACGGTTCTTCTGAGCCAAGTGTGCTTCCAATTTCTCAATGACTTTGGCTCGTTCGAAGGCTACTTTCGAGGCTTTAACAGCCGCCCTGTACCATTCTTTATACTGAGCATAAAAATCCCGGGTATAGCTGAGGGCGGTGTGCACGGCCTCTTCGGGAATTCTTTTGAGATTGGGTGGAAAGATATAGGCGTCAAAGCATATTTCTGGAAAGTCTTTTTTCAACTGAGCAATTCTAATAGCCCCTTCACCAGACGGTTCAAGAGGTGCCTCCTCCACGATTACGGTCGTAGCCGTATCGGTCCTTGAACGATGTGGACCAGGTTTAGAAATTTGTTGAGATGGTTGTTGCCGCGAAGTTTCGACTGCGGGTGCTTGGCCCCTTGATGACGGAGAAGAACGAGAGGGTGAACGGTACCTCCGGTCCCTATCAGAATGCTCCTGGCTAGAATAGTATCGGGAATGGTCCCTATCACGATGCTCCTGCTCATAATACCTCCGCTCACGATCTCGGTCAGAATCCCTGCGGCGAGACTCATAGTAGGATGAAGAATGGTGTACTCGCCGAAGTTTATCAAGTCTAGAAGGGCGATTCGACATGGCACCTGTAAAAAAGGAACAATTCGATTAAGTACCAAGAAAAAACACTGCAATGCGTGTGGAAGTCGTGAAGTGTTGTGAAAAGTGTATAAATGCACAAACCCCCCGACCAACCAGAAGCGTCGATTACACTAACGGGTAAAGATTCGCGTATATCAAGCGCTCCCCGGAGCTCTTCCAACCCGGACCCGTGGTGGAGAGATACGTAGTCCGGAATGGGAATATCATCCAACCCTGTGAAAAGGTCTCCGGACTGACAAGGAGAGGCGCGGGAAACAGTAACCCCAGGTTGGGAACGGGTTACGACTACGGACTTCCATCTCTTAAACTTAGGTACAACAGCCTTGCCTGTCTGGCCCTCTTCTATTCGGGAAAGGTCGGCTGCTATCTCAGTATCTGTGGACGTTCTTTCATCATCGCTCATTTCTCTTATCACAATGCCAGGTTTTCTTTTTGTCACTTTCTTCTTCTTCCTCGAAGCCGATTTCGCCAAACCTTCAATTACTATACTCTGGCCCATCTCAATCAAACCCAATGTCCTTAAGTTATCATCGGTCAGCAGTAAATCTATGTGCCTTGAGTCGTGAGGAACCCTTTGTAAGCTTTGAACGACGCCTCTATAATGCCCACCAGTAGGTCTCGAAATGATAGCTGTAAGAATAGCATGGGTATTGGCATAAGTATTAAAAATGACCATTCAAGAACGAATTATGATACTTACTTCTGGATAACCATCTCCTGGCAAACCCTGGGGGCGTCGAACAAAAAACCACTCGTTCTTGAAATAACTAAGCCTGGTCCAGGCCCCAATCACGACCTGACAGTTCCTGACCGCCTCCAGAAAAGTGAAAGACGGGCTATCACCCCTACTCTTAAAGTTGAAAATGTGCCTGATCTCGTTAGGTCTTGGCGGGCGAAAAAGGCAATCCATAAATATGATGAAAACACTGTTTAGTACTGCATGCCCGTTGGGATGAAGCTGTGAAGGAGAGATTCCTAAATACGACAACATCTCTCTGATATATTGGTTAAAAGGAGGAAGAGATCCAGCCGCATAGGCATGGCGGTAGAAGGCAGTATACCCTTCAGGAGGGTTGTGTGGTCTATCACTAGCACTGGGTAATAAAACATCGTCCAGAGATATGTTATGTTTCAAACATATCCGGCCCAACAGAGACTCTGAAATATTGGATTGAATAGAATCGACCGGATCTTCGATAAATATGGCCTCCAGCAATTCATTCGGGGACGGATCTACGACTTCAGGAGGGATGTCCGGAATCTCAAGCGCTGGAAGGGGCGAGCTTTGTGCTTTTTGTTGTTGAGAACTCGAAGACTCCATAATTAACTAACTCACCAGAAAGCGGCGTTAAATACTTAAAAAACCCATGCATTCCCCCAGTGCAAAGTGTATGAGTATGACGTGAGGTGCAAGTGCTATGCAAAAATTTAAGCAGATTTTACAACATGAAACGAGATGTCCGAACGACGAAACTCTGGAATTTGAGAATGAAAACGACCGACATCGCTGACCGTCACTTTCATGGCACCCAGATGCTACCGACCAATTCAAGTATAAATTCGTTATATTTTGTTTATGTCATGGTGCCATCGGCAAGCTCCAAAGGAAGGTCAAGTAAAAATTCAATTATGCAAGGCCGAAGCTCGCCGGAGTCAAGTATATTAAAAATTTAGTAAGTTCGTCAAAGTTCAGCTTGAAATTGGTCGTAGTACAAATACTGAGGCAAATCAGAAAAGTGGAAGTCCCAGGAGCAAGAAGGTTCGAATCGATCGACTCGAATCGGCACGAGTCGAATCGATGAACTTCGAATCGGTACGCCCCAACTCCATGTGGTTCGACTCGATGAGACCTGGGAACAAAGGAGCAGTTCGAATCCATGAAGCCCTACGTACTTCGAATCGATCAAAGTTGAACTCTTTCGAATCGATCATCATATCATTCCTTCGAATCCATCCACATTCAGCTCCTTCGAATCGATCAGAATATCGCTATTTCGAATCGATCGCCGCGAGCCCTTTTTTCTGTGCAACCATCGATTCGAAGCTATGCATAAAAATCAATTCAAAGTTTCCCATTCTCGGATCGATGCAAAGCAATGAGAGACGACGCTTTGATCGATGCGACATGAATGACCTCACTCCCCAGTCCCATTGAGTCGAACCACCTTGTTCAGATCCCACCACTCCTCGAAATTTTCAAAAGGGAAAGATTGAATCGATATCAAAAACTTCAAGTTCCATCATTCCTCACTCGGCTTGATCCACCAATTACCTGACTTGATGAAATCGCAAGAAAAAGCCTTAAAAAAATTCGATCGATTCGTGGAAAGCGCACTTGTTCTAGGCTCTGGAAGATTGGTTCGAAGAAGAAGAAATAGCAACAGTAAAAAAGTAAAAAGTAAAAATGAAGATGGCCTTGGGTATTTATATAGGTTCCACAGAAAACGCGTGACTCTTCGACTCCCGGTTGCGTTAACTTCCTACCACCGGTCACTCGACATACCCTATCGATTCGAACAATCGCTCAATGACCCGCTGCGTTCAAATCCATCGCAGCGTAGAGTCGTTACTTCGAATCCATCACACGGCTAAAATCCATGCTCCACTTCGAACCCATTGCCTTCCAATCTGTTACACAATCGAATCCATCCTAACTTAATCGATGCGAGGCATCATCGATTCGAGGAAGCACTGAGCAAAGGCAAGACCATCGATTCGAAGCCCTATCGGTTCGAACAAGCGTGCTTCGAATCCACTGGGCACCATCGATGAGAATGAACGTAGTGCTTCAATATAAAAAAATTATTGGTCTACCTTTTACACCGATTCAGGAGAGGATCGATAGAAGAGGACGATCATAGACGATTATAACAACAATGTTTTTGCTCGAATCTCAAATCGGATCAGGAGAGGATCGATGTAGAATTCGATAACAAACCAAACTGGCAACAACTTGCAATCACGCAACGTTAACCGAAGTCAAGGTGATACACGTATGCGCATATCTTTGACTAGTGTTTGATCTTTATCATTCACAGGGATCAGATATCCACCTTGTCATGATTTCAACGGTGAACAACCGATCACAATCATACGACAGATAATAACAGCAATAAAGGATACGGCTTTCAGCAGAGCATGTCCTAATTGTCCAGCGTTAGATTCTAGCTTTTCAAAGCACGTCATGTTTACACAAGACGTACTTTGGGGGGCAAATGTTATCCCGCCTTTTGGCGAGGCCGAGATACCAAGAAAGAGACAGGATCATACATCTTTGGCTTTGAATGATTGTTGGGCAACTACAAATATCGACGAGTTTTACCCGAGTCCAGATCGGGCTACAATTGATAAGACACGTCAAGCAGGGTTGTAAAAACCAACATTCCAAGTTTCGGGGCAATCCGAGTTCGTATGCTCAAGTTACCGCCAATGGGAGATGGATCATGTAGTATAAGGCTCGAATCCATCAAGAGGAAGCCTTGGTGCGAATCCACCAGACACGTGTTTCCTCGAATCCATGAGGAGTGCATTTGCTTCGACTCCATCAGGCAAGCCTTCACTTCGAATCCACCAGAGGTAACCATGCTCCGAATCCATCCAAGGCCTTCCCTAGTTTGAATCCATCAAGTCACCTCTTCCTTCGAATCCATCAGGGACATGCCTTCGTTCGAATCCATCAAAGGTAGCCATGCTTCGAATCCAACCACACCTGCCTTGGTTCGAATCCCTCGAGGTATTCCTATCTTCGACTCCGTCCCATGAAGGTCCTTCGAATCCATCAAACAGAGAAGACTTCGCATCGACCAACTACAAAATACTCTGAACGATACGAAGGACGCATATGAGGGTACCTTCGAATCCATAACATCGAACCCATCAAGTTGTAGCAGCTGAAACCAAGGGTTCGACCCTATCGATTCGAAGACCGTGGATTCAAAGCACGCATATCAACTAAAAATGCAATCTTGAATCGATCATAACTTGATATCTACTGTCCAAATGCTATGAAATTTTCACAGGAGCTTGCACGTACATAGAAGAATGTCCATGCCAAGTTTCATCACGATTGGACAAATTTTTGATCGATTCGAACCAAGGGTCGAATCGATCCAAAAATGGGCCCGGATCTCCAGAATTCGGCCATGTGGGCCCCCCACACGTGCCAAAAGTGGTCTCCCCGAATTTTAGGCGAAATATCAGCCTCCAGCACCTATAAATAGAGCCCCTGGTCATTCAGAAAGGGGATCGGAGAATTGTAGAGAAAAAAGCACGACTAGACGCTGCCAGAATTGCTTCAGAGCACCACCGCTGCCTTTGATTTCGAATTTTGGCTTACTACTTGCTGTACTTTGACATTAAAAAGTTGTATTCTCCGAATATCAAGCAATAAAGTAACAAAACTTCATAGTGGACGTAGGCAAAACGCCGAACCACTCTAAATCATTGTCTCTTGTGCAATTTACTTCCTGCTATTTGGAGTTTTTGTTAGATAATCCACGTTTTAATTTACTATCTTCATTTATTATCTCTTCAAAAACTTCCGACGAGTGTTGTGCCCAATTTTGACATAAACAACTACTAGTATTGAAACCTTCATATTTCCAAAGTTGTTATCCCGTCTTTTTGGCAAGGTCGTGATACCATAAAATCGACCGAGAAGCCCAAGATAGTTTGTCTCGAAGAATGGTCAACTCAACATCTCAACAAAGCAAGTTTTGTTGGATGTTTTTTTCTAGACAAGATCCCCTACGGAAGGGGTGTCCGGGGGGTGGCAACCCCCCAAGGTGGGGGTGCAGGGGCAACGCCCCCGCTACGGGGTTCGACCTGCCCGCGGGGGTCCAGGGGGCAGCGCCCCGTCCAAAACGGTACAATCTAGTGAAGACCTTTGGGAGGATAGGATCGAGCGACCTAATGGTTGTGACCTAGAGGTGTTCGCGAGTTAAGGGAACCAAGGCCGAGCGACCTAACACTCGAATGACCTAAGGAAGCAAGGGGCAAGTGACCTATCGCAGAAATAAGGCCTAACGACCAAGGGAAAATGCTCGTGCGACCTAAGTGGTCATACGACCTAAAGTTAATAAGGTCAAGCGACATAAGGTGACATCGGGTCAAGCGACCTAAAGACGCCGCGACCTAGCGACCTATCGAAATAAAAGGGGCGAGCGACCTAACTCAACCAGCGATCTACGACCTAACGAGGTAAACGGTTAAGCGACCTAACAATATAAGGCCGAGCGAGTTACAAGGCGAACGACCTAGTGGTTGCGTGCGACCCAGCTGGACACGCGACCTAACAGTACAAAGGTCCAACGACCTAAAGTTATTAGGTCATGCGACCTAAAGTGTCACGACCTAGCGACCTAGGGGCTTGAACGACCTAACGCCGCATACAAATCCGAGCGACCTAACTCAACCAGGGCCCTACGACCTAAAGTCCAACGACCTAGCGACCTAAAACCAAACAACCTACGACCTAATTCCGACTGCCGAGCGACCTAACGTTGTAGGCCATTTTAAGGTCGGAAGCGAGCTATTTTGAGGCCGAGACTTTTCCACGCGAACGACGTAGCATAGGCATAACGACCTAAGTGCAGAATTTCACCAAAAACACTAAAATTTGGAGGTTTTTGCCAATTCGGTTCAAACCAAATGTAAATGCGCATGCAAACGTGATAGGGAATCATTCCCAACAGTCCAAGATAGTTATAGACAAGAATTGTGAGATAAAAATCTCACCTTTTCACCAAATTATGAAGGTAAAGCTTGAAGGTGAATGGAGAAGCAACTACAAGCTTGAATCCAATGCTTTTCCTTGAATTTGGAGTTGAATGATGGAGTTTCTAATTTCCCTTTCCACTCACCATTAATGTTAAAGTTTGTGTTTGGTAGGAATTTATGAAGAGTGAGGAGAAGGAGAGAAGTGGGTTTGAGTTATAATGGCTAATCTAACCCAAAGTCCAAAGCGGGAAAAGTAAGTGAAATTCCACTAACTCCAAACCTATCAATGTTTATACTTCAAAAGGTTGTAAACGGCATTTCGAACTCAATGGAAGTGGTCTCGAGTCCTAATTTGACCGTTTGCAAAAAGTAGCTTTTCGGACCAATATCTGATTAACGACAAAATATTTAAATAAAATATTTAAATATAAAATCAATAAATATGCGGGTAGTTACATTGTGCATCATCAATTAAACTAAGGGGAGAAGAGCAACTTCTTTCATACTCCTAGTTATGGGAGACTGAGTTCTTGAAGACACGAGGTTTTGTTTCTTTGATTTCTTATTTTTCTTGTGTTTTTCATTTTTAGATTGGTCACTAATAAATTGAGTTGGATCTTTTGGTGATGAGGCAGGTGTTATCCAACCAGGAATGTCACCTAAGAAAACATAAGGTTGACATGGGGTAGATTTGCTTATGGATAAAGAAAGAGGAGAGGTTGAAGAAGTTGAAGAATGTCAAGAAGGAATCATGGAGATAATTAAATCAGTAATTTTCCTTTGTAATATACTGTAGAAAAGTACATCAAGGTCAGGATCAAGGGGGATGTGAAATTAGCTTTGGATGTGGTACAAGAGTTATGCAATGTTAGCGCTGATTCATGTTTTTCCATTATATGATCAGTTTGTTGAACTTGCACCTGAAAATTTCCAGTTGCATGCAAAGAATGGTTCCCATGCACAAAGGAAATATTGTGCATATGTTGAGCTTCATCAAAACAACATACAAAAGGAACATCACAATCATTCATATCAGACATATCTCCTTTGTTTGGGCTAAATTCCTCAACTACAATAACTTCCTCCTCAACATCATGATCCCCACTTTTTACTACATTACCAAAAAGTGCATCATCAGTCATTTCATTTAACACATCAAATTTTTTATTAGTCAGATAGCCATCCTGTTCCTTGTCAGGTAGACAAACTTGCAAATTAATATCATTTCCATTCTTCTCACTAGTACTCACATTTACCATATGTAGCTGCTTATCAGTTTTTCCCTCATGTCCATCTTCATACACCATGCTCACATTCAGAAAAGTTAGATACTATGTAGAGAATTCTCTAGTATTAGTTTTTTTATTGGTAACCTTCTTCCAGACTTGTTTACTTTTATTTGTATGCTTGCCTATCCCTTTATCTATATTTATTCCTTCTTGATATTTCTTTTTCAATGCTGCTTCAACCTTATTTCCATCGTTTTCACCACTTTCTTTCTGGCAACAATTGTTCAAGTAACCAAACTCCTTACAGAGAATACATATATCAGGCCTCCAAAGATAGCTAATTTGAGCCAACTGAATAGATCCATCAAGCAATTTAACTGGAAATTCATCAACCAATTGACAATCAGGTGAAACATCCACCAAGCATTTAGCAAAACCTATCCTCTCCAGCCTCTCAGTGGATGAATCCATACATAATAGTCTTCCTATTCTAGATTCTAACCAGTTAATGCCAAGATGAGACCAAGCAAATATGGGAATATTGGATAGCTTTAGCTAAGCAGGCGCTGATCTAATGGTACTGCAACTATTACCAATTGAAGAATCCCAAGCCTTAATAATGAAAATTTTGTTCCTTAGAAAAATTGGATTAGATTCTAAAATTTTCCTTCTATCCTCTGCGCAAGACAGATGGAAAAGGAACAAAGTTCCATCAGATTTAACCACAATCTCTCCTTTTAGCTTCCAAAGCTTCTTCAGATGATTAATAACAGTAAGGTAGGACAAAGGTTTCAAGAAAAAAACCAACTAGCCATTCACTCCAAATATCACTACCAGCTTTTATCACCTCGTCTGGAGGAACCAGAGCAAGTCCATCATAGAAAAGAGGAAAATCAATAGGGGAATACTGACCGGCATTGTGGGGTTTGGTTTTGAAAAGAGAGGACCAGGCAGGAGAAGCAAAAGGAGGAACAAATGATGAAACCAGATCGATAGAGGGAGGAACCGGCAGAGGCAAAGCAGAAGGAGAAGTTGGTAGGTGGCCGTTGGAGAAGATGGTGAAGGAACAGTTGAAGGTATGGGAGGGACAGGTTAAAAGGATCGGGAAAGGGACGGGGAAAGCCCGGGAGCTGCCATGAAAGTCAAAAAAGGAAAAAATAAATAAAATGCAAGTGTGGATTATTAAGTGACTATATAACTATAAGTTATGAAAATTGGATTGGATTAGTAATAATATCGAATTGAAGTAAATATAAATTTTGAATTGTGAAATAATTATATAGCCTTAAGGTATAAACTTGGAATGAGATAAAATTTAAGTGAAAATTAGAATCGTTAATAAATAAATTGGAATAGCTTATAAAAATTGAAGTTAAAGGAATAAAAATATACTTAGGCTATAAATAAATGTGTAATCTCGAGTTAAAAATAAAATGTGAATATACTCAAGTATAGAAATTATGAATAAGTGAAAAATAAGTTATGTGACTTAAAAATTGAAAGGTGATATAGATAACCCAAAATAAAAATGATGTAATATTTTAAAGTGAAGAAATAAAGTCCAAACTTGAATTTAAAATGAAGTTGAACTCAAGTAGATTGAATGAAGTGATTTTTGAAATAAAGATCAGATGTTGAGTAATAAACTGGAAGTGAACTAGTTAGAAAATCAATTAGTTAATTGAAATATAGAGTAATTATTAAACTGGTTTAAAAAAATAAAAAAATTGATTGTAAATTAAAATTGGATATTGAAATGAAGTTGAATTATAAATAAAATTCGACTTAAAATTGTAAGCGAATTTAATATAATTGGAAATATCGTCGAATAAAATAGAATTGGATTGAGATAGCAACGACTTGAGTTATAAATAAATTCTATTTAAGTATAAATGAATTGAATATGACTTGGGATATCATATAAATGAATTCAAAAATGGATTTGAATATGGAATTGAAACTGAAGTAAATAGGATGAATGAACTAATTTATTAATTAATTATTAAGTGAAATGGAAGTTGGTTGAAATGAAACTAAACTTAAGTTATAAGGTGGAAATAATATAAAATAATGGATTAACTTAAGTTAATATTTTTGAGCAGAAGTTAGCTTGAATAAATTGTAATAGTCATTTAATAAATTAGCATGAAATGATTCTAAGCTTAATAAAATACATTTGGATATAATGGAACATGGATGTGAGTGAAATGTAAATGGATTGATTGTGAACAAATCTAAAATAGAATAGAATTAACTATAAACTGATTTAGAATCAATTTAAAATAGTTATAATCTTAAGTGGGTATTTTATTAAATGGATATTCCTGAATTGCAAGAATATATCATCGTTTGACGTAAACTGAGGTAAATAAAATTCTATGGATTAATAGAAGTGAATAAAATTGATTTTTAAATCAATTTGGGATGGATATGAGTTGTTTGGTATACAAATAAATTGAATGCATGTAAAGTGAGTTGTAAATTATTTAAATTGAATGAAATTGTATATGGATTGTTTGAAAGTAATTCAGTTAGTATCGAACCCTGTAATTGCTTATAAATATATGTTTGGCATGTATTGCTTATGAAGTTTATGTGTTTTAACTATTTAAATAAGTGAAATGTTAGTAAATTTTCATGTTTTGGTACTTACATGGTTTAAATAAAGTAAGTACAGGTACCCGGAGGCTATCGGGCTAGATTTGGGTTGCGTAGTTCCGTATGAAGTAAACTTGCTTGCTTAATAATTCTTAAAATGCTAAATAAGATACGTTTTCGGATTAAATACGGCAAAATATAAATATTGATATATATATATATATATATAGTTTTCCGACCGTGTGGGTCGACGTATATATACTTATCTCTCTTGTCATATTGCAAAAGGTCCTCCGTATAAAGGAGACTCTACCAAAAAAATTCAAAAATTTAGGGTGTTGGAAAAAAAATTGAAAATTTTTGGAAAATTTTTGTTAACGACAAATTGATTTCAGACTGAAATTGAAATAAAGGATCCTGGAACTAGAACTAAAAACTAGTTGCTTTGGGCAATATAAAAGGATTAGAAAAGTGAATATCAAACTCCAACTAAGTGGGTTTTGATGAGTAATGCGTTTGGAACCTTTTTTCTATCTTAGCAATTTCGGGGATGAAATTCTTTTAAGGGAGGAGGAATGTAACGACCTAGATTTTTCGACAGTTAATTTGGAATATTTAAATGGTTTAAATATCGGATTTGAGATTATAATTTAGTTGGAAAGATTTTAAAAATTGGGATTTCAAGTGATTTCACCAAAAATTGAAATCGTCGATTAAAAACGACGCATTAAAATAACAATCCGAAGCATGGTCTCTGAATTCGATGAAACAAGTTCCATTGGATCCGTAATAATGTGTTATTATCATATTTCCAATTACTTAGTGTTTGGAGTCATCGTTTGGCCGTACGGGATATAATTGCGTTGAAATTAATATCGAAATTTAATATAATAATTAGGTCCAAAAAGCTATCTTCTCCATACGATTAAATTAGGACTCGAAACCCTTTTCATTGCATTCAAAATAGGGGTATAACATTATGAACATCTAGCAGCATGCTTCGATAGGAATTCGATATTTTGAGTTGTGTAAATCAAGACGTTTTAAAAATTTAAATAAATAATTATCAAGTCAAACATTCGCAACAACTTTATTTACTCCTTTCAAAATCACTGTACCATTACCTATTCAAACACGCTTCCCTCCCTACGTTAAATCACGTCCTCTTTCTTCTCAGTTAAATCCATGAAGAGAAATCATGTCGTCCCTTTTTGCTTTAAAATCACGTATATTGCTCCTTCTTCTTCAAGACAAAACAAAACCAAATCGTTCGATAAATAAAAGCCGCCATGCTTGAGTGATAGGATCGGAAGCTCACAAACTTCTACCTCCAAATCCCCTTAATCCAGGCATTGTGCACTTTGATTTCTACTACAGAATTGTAGAGCTACTCGAGCTCTACAATGTGGACGACTGGCTCGACGTCCTTTGAGATGATGAGTGCGCAGTAGAGCCGCGTTCATACGGGATTCGATGGAGAATTTTGCGACATTGGAAGGAGGAGATGGGTGCATTCTATAGTTAGAAGCACAGTGGATCTCGTGCTTCATGCCGGTAGTCTCCAATGATTGCCTAGTGGTCATAGGGAGGTACGACGGTAAGATTTGAAGAGGCGATGGGTATCACGGTCTGAAGAGGACGATAGTGGCTGCAACAGTGGGTTGGCGTATTTGCAGTGGGGTCTTTGTGTGTACAAGGCCGATTGGTAGTGGCGACGTTGGAATTGTGGTGGATTTCGGTCAGGCCGAAGGTGGAGGTGATGGCTACAATCGAGGTAAGGCAGCGTGGAAGTCGAGTCCTCCGTGTTGAGCGCGTGTAGTGGTGCGGTATACATTGTATTTAAAATTTTAATTTATAAGTAGTTCATTAAATTAAGAATTTAAAATTTTAACACCGCTAATGAAATTTAAATTAAATTTGTATAAGAGGCCTAAAATTTATATATCAAGTACGATGAACTCAAGACAGCAATCTACGAAACAAAGTATATTTGGACGATCAGCCAATAAAAAAAATCAAGGTGAGAAATTATAACTCATTTGGATTGTCAAATTTAAATACAAATAGTTAAATTTAATTATTGGATGCTTGATTGAATTGATAATTAGTAATTATCTATTGGATGTTATTATATAGTAGTGTGTGTGTGTAATATTAGTATTTGGGGTGATATACCTGCACATTATAGCGGATGAGACGCTACGCGTCCCGCATAATAGCTGATGACCCTTTATATCGTGGTATCCCCCTCGAAGTGAGATTTATATTTTATGTCGTATTAACATCTATGGATGCAAGGAAACAGGTTGGAGGGATCCAACTAGATTTGTCAAATTTATAGTGATTTTTGTTCGTATATAGTGATATATGATCTTTGTAGAATACCTGTTATAGATTATTGTTGTAATTTGAATTATTGAATGCTATAGTAGCACTGGCCTTAAATTTTGGTATTTTAAAATACCATGAATATTATTTTTGAATTTGAAGGAATAAAAAGGAATTTTGGATATAAAAATATTTATAATAGGATTGGGGTTATTTTAAAGTGACTGAGTTAGAAAAAAATATTTGATTTTTGGTTGTACTTAGCTATTATGGATTATTAAATGGAGATTCTATTTAATTGATTTGAAATTAGAATATTTAATTGATTTTAAATATTTAAAAGTTAACTTTTAACTTGAATTTCACATAAAATGATTTATTGGATAATTTAGTTATTTAATATACTAATTGAATATTGGGTAAAACGATCTTAAAAATAAATGACAGATATATTTTTATAAATGTGAAAAGAGGATTTATGAAATTGGGACATAAATCAAATTGGCGATAAATCAAGAGAGATTTATAAATAATTAGATGTGTTATATTGAAATTGAAAAGAAAATTTGTCAAGAAGATGAGTTGTTTTTAAATAGAAAATTTTCAATTATTAAACTAGGTAATTTAAAAGTGTTTAAAATATTCGGAAAAGTTTGTTATTTAAAAATTTTTAAATTGTCGAAATGAATTATAACTTTATAAATAAGTCTTATAAATCGATTATAATTTTATTAATAAATCCAAATTTAATTATTGTTCAAAGTAATGTGATTTTTTTAAACTTTTAAAGTATTTTTAATTATTAATCAAGTTAGTTCATACTAAGTAATTATTATTTAAGTATTAATCGGTATTATTGTTTTAAAAGATAAATTATTCAATATTAATTTTACATAATAACTTTTATTTAGAGAGTATTTGCCTAAGTTTAACTCGAAAAGTTATATAGAAATTTCTTAAGTGTTATTGTGAAAAAACTTATTTAATAAAGTTTCAGGAAGTAATGATATACTTTCATGGCGAAATCGAAGGCAGTGAGTGCCTGCAGTTATGTTTTTGATTTCTCTAGGATAGAGACTAACCATTGAGCTGTGAGTCCATGGTTAATACCGTGTAGTACTTTCCATATTTATTTTAAAAAGTGTTCAAATATTTTGTAAAGAATGGTTAGTAAACGTACGTACTTCGATAAGATAAGTACATGAATTTTGATAAGAGATTTAATTTATTAAAATTAAATTAAAAGAGATTTAGTGTTTTTAGTGGAAAGAAAATATTTGGTTGAATGACTGTTTATTGATAGTTAAATAACCGACTATCAATATTGGCTAATTTAGTTAATCGTTTCGAAGAGACCGGGATTGGATTTAATTATCCGAAAACCACTTCGATCTGGTTTGAACGTTACGAATGAATATCGTGAAGATGATGAAGATGGTAATTCGGTTTATCCAGACCCAAGATAACTTGTATGGACGAATGCTATTAGAACATCGTCATTAGAGGACAATGAGCACTCTAAGTAGAATTGTGTTCTTGAAAGGTAATGCTTAACGTTGAGCCTCATCAACCGGGAATGACTAAAACAGGAGAGATGCAGCAAGACTAAGTGGGTCACACCCAACTAGGGCATGTTATCACATTTCTAGATATCCTCGAAAACCTATATATATATTATGGATATGGTTACGCATGAAAGAAGGATCGCTCGATTGTAAGGGTGGGAACATCCGGAATGATAACATATTTGGTCTGTCCAGGTTAGGGGTAGGCATGTCTTGTGTAGAAGGGGATCCCGGCATGGTCCTCGGTACATTGTTCTGAGGTTTACGGTGATGGGCGGTACTCCAATAGCCCATCATTGTATGGAATCCATTCTCCAATAAGCGTTGTACAGTTTTGATTGTGCCCAACTATGCCGGAACGTGAGTTGCAAGCATTTCAGCTATTTTCTATTTACTTTCTATAGACACCATTATAATATCAGAAGATTTTGATAAAAAATTGTTTTGGTTAACGTAAAGTGAAATCCCATCGAGTTTTTGTGTGACGTGGTCTTACGAGATACCTTTTTTTCAAAGGATTTTGAGAAATGTAACTATCCATAATTTTCGATAATTAAAATTTGTTAATTAATAGAGTTTTGTGATTTAATGTCGGGAGAGATAAAATTTTGTGATTTAATAATAAGAATAAAATAGGGATGAAACGAAATTGTACTAATTTAAGGTAATTGATAATGGCTTTGAATGTAATTCCAACCAATTAAAATGATTAAAAAGTTTTAATTGGTTATAGATTGTAAATTAATTGTAATAATTTTTGTATTAATTAATTATTTGATTAAAAGAGTAGTTGATAAATTAAAGGTTGTATTAATTAATGAAATAATGTGTAATAAAAGGTAATTGGATAGAATTAGTATTATGTAAGTTGTTATAACAATTGTTTGTATACAATAAACGTACAAATGTGGTTAAATGTATGAAAGGTAACAATTGTTATTTGTTACCAATTTAATTTATCAATTACAAATAAATGTTACATTAATGTGAGTTAAACAATAACTGCGGATTGGAAATGTAATAAAATGTATAGAAACGTCAGTTACACTCATAGGGCAATAAATTGATTTAATAAGAAAAATGAAACTAAGAAAATGAAGTTGTGGGATTTTAATTTTTTATTAATGTCAAAGTCAACAAAGGTTCAATATTATTGAAATACTGCAAATAATAATGTAAAAGATGATAATTATAGAATATTTGTGTAGTAAGATGTAAACAAATGTTAACTATGTCTATAGAGTGATAATCGACTGAATAAAAAGATTGAAGCCAAATTAGATCAATTTATTGGTATTAAATAATAATTAATTGGATTTAATTACAGTTGAAATTGAACATCGTAATTAGTATAATAACCAACACCGAAATTTTATGTAAACTTGTTTAAATTATTGTAAATGTCTAACTAATCAAAAAAGATGAAAATTGGTTGGTTTATAAATATTGAATTAAAAAGTAATTAATTTATTTAATATTAATTTATTTAATTAACGTGAAAATAGCCATTTTGGCCACTAACTCGGATTTTAATATAAAAAAATCATTGGATCCATAGCGCTGAATTACTTTAGGGTTTCAAGTTTCGTAGCGATCAGACTTGCCATTAGATCGTGCGGGCTCGAAACGCGTACAAATCAATTTAATTGAATTCAATTGAAATAAGCCGATTTTAAAAGCTAACTTCTTCATACGACAGAATTAGGACTTGAAACCTGTTCCATTGAGTTTAAAAATATCTAAACATCCATTTTGATATATAGGATGACCTATTTTCGTTCCGGCGTCAGAACTGGCTTTTTGGGTCGCGTAGTCGTTTCGATCCAACCCAGCCTTTATTTAGGTGGTTATAAACCCTTGTTGTTTCTCACATTATTATTTTTGTACGTACATCTTCTTCCTCCTTCTTAAACCTAATTCCCAAATTCCGAACCTAATTTTAAAAAAAACAGGAAATTATTGTCAAGGAAAATTTTTCTCAACATTTTAGCCTCAATGATAGACCTTCAGTATTTTAGCCTAAAGGACAACTTTTTTAGGTATCAGTTCTAGTTATTGATAGCAGTTTTTAGGTATCAGTTTGTAGAGTACCGGTTTTTAGGTATCATTTTTCCGTTTGGTAGCAGTTTTGAAGAATGTTTGTCCTTATGAATAATTTTGGAAGAATCTTTGTCCTTATGAATAATTTTTAGGAGAATAATTGTCCTTGTGGTAAAAATATTAAGGTCGTGCCCGTGAGAAATGCGGATTACGGATCTTAAGGCTAGAATTAACAATAGAGAGGGGGTGAATAGTGTTCTAAGAAACTACTAATTCTTTTTGAGTTTATTTTAATTTGAACACAAATGTATGCAATATTCAGACACAAATATGATCACAGAATCAAACACAAATGCAAAAATAAAGTAAAAGCAATAAAGGAAAGAAAACACCGGATTTTATACTGGTTCGTAGTTACCCTACATCTAGTCCCGCACACAAGTACGGATTTCCTTTCAAAAGCAATTGTACAATTACACCCTCGATTTCAAGGCCACGAGGTACACCACCCCATATTCACAATCCTCTGGGAAGAGATACTTGATTTCATAGGCTGCAAGTTCACCCAATTGATTTCCAAAGATACAATCACATCTTTTTCCACTTGATTGATTTCACAGGCTACGACCACACCTTTTCTCACTCAATTTATTACAAAGAAGCCTATAACTCTGAATAGCACTGAGATCTTGTTGAGATAGTGATAGAGAATTATACCAGAGATGATCTAGTTAGATTCAATGTTGATTTCGGTAGAGTAATGGTAAAATTATATATAAAAAAATGTGGAAGAAGAAGACGAGTTAAATCAGAGAAAATATGAATGAAAATTCGTTTAAAACTGCCCCTATTTATAGTAGAACAACATCCATGTTCATTCATGAAAGAATATGACGAATAGACACTTCCTTTGAAATCAAATTTTTGAAATAAAATGCTACCATGTCGATATGGGGTACTTGAGGATGTCGACATGCCTAAGGTATTTTTGGTAATTTTCTTTTCTTTGAAAATAACTTCTATCTTGTATTAAAACTATTTTAAACTTTATAAATTTATTTAATTATAATTAAAATTATAAGTATAAATATTAAAAGTTAAAGGTAGTTTAAAACTAGGGATAATTGGATTTTGAAAAGAAAGATTATTTTGAGGCTAAAAATATTTAAAACCAGGATAGATGTTTTTGATTCTTTTAAAAGGAAGGTTTTGAAATCATTTTGAAAACAAGATATAATTTTGTAAAATCATTTGAATAAAAGGTTTCCGGTTACAAAACAATGTTCCGCTAGATTTTTCGTAGGTTCCATCCTACTTAGGGTTCCATCCCTTTAACGGGCTCGAAGTGGATTCCATTCCACGAATAAATTGGATTTTAAGATGCCAGTGCTTTTTTAGGAGTTTTAACAAAATTCCTAACTAAATTACAATCTTGAAATCTTGAACTCTTGATAATCTTGATACTCATGAGTCTTCAATCTTGATATCTTGAATCTATATACTGTACAGTCTTCATTCTTGGTACCTGCATGGTTAAATCCTGCATATACATATATATCTAATCTATAATGTTAGTATTTATATTTTATAATCTTATTCTAAGGTTGTTGTCATCAAAACCATCATCTCAAGGACTAACAATCTTTCCCTTTTTGATGATGACAACCTTTGTCTATAAAATATTACTTCTATCCTAATAACTCCCCCTTAATATATGCCTAACTATCCTATTTTATATTTCTCCCCCTTTGTCATCAATTGTCACAGCCCGCCATTTCGTACCATTCAAATCGACAATAATCCACACATGTCGGACTTGAATGATGCGAAATAACAGATTATAAATAAATTTGGAGCAAATGAAATCAAATAAATAGAATCACAAACACAGAATAATTAGAATAACTCACAGCGGAATATAAAAATAACATAGTAGTTCATGAAGCTACTATAACAGAGTCTCAAACCAAATACATAATACAGTCTGAAAACAACATAATAGAAATCCCAAATACATAGAAGTTCACTAATACATGAGATAAACAAAAACAGCTGAAACAGCAATAAATATAAATGTAGATAGGCAAAAACTCCAGCAAAGACCAGCTCCAAAAAGAGAATCCAAAGCTGTGAATACTCAGGCTGATCCGAGCGTAAAGCAACATACAAAACACTCGAGTCAGGAGAATATATACTTATATAATGTAAACCAACTAGAGTGAACTGTAATAAAGAACAAGTAACTTAAAGGATGCCTGGGACCGCCCATCCTCTAAGGATCTGTCAAACTATATACTATATAGTAATATTGCGCTATTATAATAATGTCTACAGTAAAATAAACATACTTTTAAATAGCATTCCGAGCTACCCATATCACCCTTCACACATAATAGTCCCAGTAGTCCATCCAATATCATGACATCTCCAGATCGGGAAACTATCAAAGGATACCACACTGGCTACGGGAGAAAAACAAACTCGTAGTAAAGGCTCGGTATGGTAGGTGACACAGCACACAAGGCAATGCCAAGGTAGATATACCAATTACACACACGGGCTGGTGGTAACGCAGCAGCCACATACGCCCACCCCGAACAACACTCCAAAATCAAAGGGTGCACCCAATCGATCACAACAGTAATAGAATGGTATCGAAGAAGTGTGTCCAGCAAGAGGTGCTACCTCCTTTGGCCCGAGATTGCTCCTGTTTTAGCCACCTTAAGCTAACTTACGGGAGTTAAGTCCACGTAATGTACCTTAGGAACGTCGTCACTATCCTACTTCATTCTGGAATCTCCACCGCGTACACAGTTGTTAAAGTAGTTTTCGGTATCGACAGAGAGTATGTCCATATCCGATCCTGGTCTCTTTAACAACCAATCGTTATTATAACCCGTAGTTATAATTTTAAAAATGGTATTTATATTTAAAAAATCAAACATCATTTAACAAATCAAAATCATTTCAAATCATTTCAAAAGTATCAAACTTATCATTTCACTTCGAAGCCATATTCATTTTATTCAATTTAAAATACCATTTTAATTCACATTCCAAACATAGTTTATACTTCAAATCGAATTACTTGATTTAAATCATTTAAAAATGAAGTTATTACATTTAATAATTAAATTATTAAATTTCCAAAATTTTAAACTTTTCAAAGTTCATTCATTCACTTAATTTTATCATAATAGTGAAAAATTCATTTTTCGCCGCATTTAGAAAACGCTACGGAAAGTTACATTCAAAACAGTTCAAGTTAACAAAAGACAACATTTAAAATGCTATAATAGGGTTACATTAGTTTCAAATAAATTTAATTAAATTCAGCGATTACAGTACTTTACAAAATGCTATAATAGCCTTTAGCTTTTTAGTTTATAATTATCAACTACAACATTTACAAATGTTGTATTGTTATTTACATTAGAATAATAGCATTTCAAAAATACAGTTAATTAACTTCAAATGTTCAATATAATTTCACAAACAATTATATTTCTATTTAAAACATTTTTAACTTATAAAATCATACATTTTCACATTTATAAACATCATTTAATTTTCCTTAAGTTCATGAATTTGTAAAGTTAAATTTCCATTCAAAGATCAATACTTAATAATAATTCACTTATTAAATTTCAACATTCAATTTTAAATTCATTAAATTAAACTTTAACTTAACACTTAAGTTTAAATTTTCAAATACAACTTAATTTTATTTTTATTTACTTAACTTAAAAATTCACTTTTAAGCCAAATTCACAAATTCCCCATTTTAGTTATATTTCAAATTTCAACTTAAATATTCATTCATTTCACAATTTAACTTTATTCAAAAATCATTAATATATTATAAAATCAATTTAAATTCAAAATATTATAAATTTATCATATTTAATTTAATTTCTAATTATAATTAAATCAAAATTTCCAAAACAACTTACATTCAAATTTTCTAACTTTTCCATTAATTTATTTCACTTATAAATATTCAAAAAATCAATAATATTTTACAAAAATCATTTTTAGTTACGTTTTAATCAAAATATTATAATATTTACATTTCTAAAATATTATAAAAAATTTAGAAAAATATTTTAACTACGGGCCTGTATATAATTTTCTACGCTAGGAAAAGTGATACGGGTAATATATCATTTCAACCCGTAATTTTCAAAGAATACCCAGGTTTTATCATTTCAAACCCGCAGTCCCAAGGAAATGAAATAATTTGAAAATTGTTCAGGCCTATCATTTCTGCCCATAATGATTTTCCCTTATTCTAAAGTCCGTCCGGGTATGTATCATTTCAACCCATAGTGATTCTAGTCTAAAGGGAACTTGCAGTGTGATAAACTAATAAAAATAACAGAACAGCATAATATAACAGTAACATATAATATAACAGGTGTTTAAGCATGGGTGAACATCATATAATCATAGCATAGCAGATATAATATGGTGATGCATTATACAGATTCACAAGTGATCAATTTACTAGTTATATAGGTACAAATTGTCTGGTGAGAATAACTCACTGGTTTAGATGGAGATGACAACAAAAAATACACAACAATGATTCACACATGCACGATAGCACGACAAGATACGAGTGAGAGAGCCAAAGATCAATTGCCTTGAAAACAAATCAAACAAAACAATACAAAAATTATAAGCTTTCAAATTCAAAAACGACTAAACTAAGCTAGAACTAACTACACAAATCAAAGCAGAAATGCTTTGCACTTGCTTCCAACTTTTATTAGGCTTCGCCATAGGTGAAATACAAGCCTAAAGGATGGTTTTTGATCAGGTTTTGGTTTCCTAAGGTTCGTCCAAACATGTTTAGAAGATGGGCAAAAGGTGAGCATGCATGAAACAACACTACACAACAACATACATGGTTTTCAATGCAAAGTAAAGCTCGGCCAAGTCCACAAGGGGCACGGACATCACTGGAGTGGTCAAGAGGATGACGTGGCTGAGGGTTCAGGTGAGGCTGGAGGTGGTGGAGGTGGAGTAGGTGGCGGCTAAGGGTTGTTGAAGGTGATTGAAAACTTTGAAGTGCTCGGCTATGCATAAGGTTGGAGCTTTTGGTATTTAGGTGATGGATAATCAAATAATGGTGGCTCGGCTTGGGGTTGGCCAGAGAGGAGGAGGTGATGGTGACATGCTTAGGTGGTGGTGGAGGCGGCAAGGCTTATGGAGGAGGTAGGCCGAACCTAGAAAGAAGAAGAGCATGTGAAAATCAAATCAAAGAACAACAAAAGTGAAAACAAAAGAGAAGAAGATTACCAAATTTTTTCTCTAGCTATGGCCGAAATTTTCTTTCAGGAATGAGAAAAAGAAAGTTTACGTGAATAAGAATGAGGTAGGTGGCGGAAAGAATGAGGAGTTATGGCGAAAATGTGAAAAGATGTTGGTTGGAATTGAAAAGGTGGGAATTCACAAAGCCTTTAAAACAAAAGGTCACAAAACATTTTCAAATTTCCTCCAATTTCTTTTTATAAATTTAAATAACTGAAAATAATTATAAATTCAGTTAAAATTGAAAATATAAAAAATATATAAAATATAAATAAATAAATATTAATTATATATGATAAAAATAAGAAAATAGCACAAAAATGAAAACTAGTCTATAAAATTTAAAAATAAACAGAATAAACTTTGGAAAATTTATATGGACTTGGAAAATATTTATAAATAAAGATAAGAAGATAAAATAAAAATGAATTCACAAAAATAAATAAATAAATTTAAGTAAATATAATTTAAATGAAGAAAATAGCAGAAAAATGGAAGCTAGCCTTTAAAAATAGGAAATAAATGCAATAAATTTTGGAAAAACTCTGTTATCACTTAAAAAATATTTAGAAATGAAATCTCATAAATAAAACAAATTTAAAATAATTTCCAAATGAAATAAAGTCAAATTTTAATTATATTCAAAAATCTAGGGTTGTTACACTCTCCCCCACTCAGATCTTTTCGTCCTTGAAAAGAACGGAAAGGAAAATAAAGAGAACCAAGGTAGAAAAACAAAATAGTACCTGAAACGAATAATTCTGGATTCCAAGCACGAATGCACTCCTCCATTTTCCAGGTACATTCTCGATTGTCGGTACTCCATTGTACCTTGACCAGATTCACAGATTTCCTTCTGAGCTGCTTCGTACCTCTATCAACAATACGAAGTGGCTTCCTCTCAACTGTCAGATTAGGCTCAATATCCAAACTATCAAGAGCAGAAGGCTAGACAATAAGAGACGGATCATGAAGATGACGACGGAGATGCGAAACATGGAGTACATCATGCACTCTAGAAAGCTTTTCGGGAAAATCCAGACGATAAGCCAAAGAACCAACTCTTTCCACAATGCATAAAGGACCAATGAACCTAGGAGAAAGCTTCCCTCAACAACCAAAGCGAATGACATTCCTCGAGGGAGAAACCTTAAGGAACACCTGATCACCAACAGAAAATTCCAAATTCCGCCTACGCCTATCAGCATACTTCTTATGCCTATCCTAAGCGGCTCTCAGATAAGCTAGAAGCAGAATGAGTAGAATTGACCGGAATGAAATGAGCGGACTTGGTCAGTTTATCAACAATAACCCAGATACTCTCATTACCCCTCAGAGTCCTCGGTAACCATCGATGAAATCAATGGTAACCTGTTCCCACTTCCAATTAGGAATCTCAAGAGGCTGCAACAAACCGGGGGTCTTTTGGTGATCAGCTTTGAATTGTTGACAAGTCGCACACCGACTAACGAAGATATAGATAAGAGAAGAAAGAAAGACTTACATTGATCACAGCGATCTTGACTGGATCAATAGAAACTCCATTACTACAAGCAATATGCCCGAGATATCGGACTTCATCCTTCCAGAAATGCTGGAAAAATTAGCCTTCAACTGATGATTTCTGAGAGTCTCTAGAACATATTTCAAATGTGACTTATGCTCATCCTTGGTCTTAGGGAAGACAAGGATATCATCAACAAAGACTAGCACAAATTTATTAAGCACAACACGAAAAAAACGATTCATCAAATCAACAAAGAAAGCAGGAGCATTAATCAAACCGAAAGGCATGACTAACCATTCATGAAAACCATTCTCAGTGCGGAAAGCAGTCTTGGGAATACTATCCTCGGCAACCCTGAGCTGATGAAAACCAGTGGCAAGATCTAGCTGAGAGAAAACTGTGGCACCATAAAGCTGATCAAACATGTCATTGATAAGAGGCATTGGATATCTATTTTTCAAAGTGAGCTTGTTCAGCTCCCTATAATCAATACACATCCGAAGAGAACCATCAAACTTGGTGAAAAAAACCACTGCAGCTCCCCATTCAGAAAAACTAGGCCTAATCAGACTCTTGGAAGACAAGTCCTCAATTTGCTTTCCCAGCTCAACCTTCTCGCGGGGAGCCATTCCTCTACGAGGAAGAACAACAGGTCGAGCACCAGGAATAAGATCAATCCAAAAATCAATTTCCCGCTTCGGAGGGAAAGAAGTGACTTCACCAAATACGTCGGGATATAATCTAACCACAGGAGTCGAATCAAGGTCACTGGGAGAAGAATCCAGAGAATAAATAAAATTTCCAGCAAAATCCTGAGGCATGCGGCACTGAATTATCAAGGGATTCCCTTGATCATCAACAAGACGAACAGTTCGGGCTTTACAAGAGATACGTGCATCATGATGCACTAACCAATCCTGACTAAGCAGTAAGTCAAAAGCATTGAAGCCCAAAACATAAAAATCACCACAAAAGCGATGATCAGAATTGAGAAGTTTCACTTCTTGACAAATCCGATTAAGGTTAGCAGGACCCCCAATAGGATTTGAAACACATAATGGAAAAGAAGCATACTCAGGAGATAGGAGATGCTCAAACTTATCACACAAGCAGCAGAAATAAAACTATGTGAAGCAGTAGTATCAAACAACACACGAACAGGATGATGGAATAAAGTAAATGAACCCTGGAGAGTACCTTGGTCGTCACTAGGAGCAGGAGCATGTGGAGGAATAGGAGATGATGCAGAAGTGACTGAAAATATGCCAGAAGGAGTACCCCTCTGCTGGGTAGGGAAGTCCTTCTTAAAGTGACCAGGCTGGAGACATATATGGCAAAGATCACGTCTAACCAGCTGAGCAGGTGGAGGAATAGCAGCACCAAATAGAGTAGGACAACTATTCGCATAGCGCCCCTTCTGATCATACCTAAAGCAAGTGATGGAGGAGAGATCAACTGGTTTTCTTTGAGCAGGAGCAAATAATGAAGATCCTAAACCAGAACGCTTCTGCCAATTCTTCTTCTGCTGTTGGAAATTAGGCTTACGCTTCTTGGAATTAGCAGATGAAGACTGAGCACCAGAAACAACAGGACCTTTGGATGTGGGATTCTCATAGCGAATAGCCATATCCATAAGCTGGGTGAAAGAGCCATGAACATGAGAAATGAGGCGACTATAATACTCTGGACGAGCACCAACAATAAATTTCTCATTCTTCTTTAGAGGAGTGCCAATCAAGCTAGGACCGAACTTGGAAAGTTCATTGAACTTCCTCTCATACTCAGCAAAAGACAAGCTACCCTGCTTAAGATTCATAAACTCATGATAAAGTTGAGATTTCCTGGCTTCTGGCATCCATTTTGCAATAGAAGCCTCCCTGGAAAAGAGATACAGAAAACAAGCTTAAAATAGATTTCAAAAGAAAGGAACAAATAGGAACAAAATTCAGGATAACATAAAGGATACCTAAACTGCTCCCAAGTGATATCAGCCTCGACGGTGTTAGCCGTAACGGACTCCCACCAATCTAAAGTAGAATCACGCAACTGCCAAGCTGCTAACTGACTCTTCTGGGCATCAGTAATATCAAGACCAGTAAATATCCTCTCAAGACTCCACAACCACTACTGAGCCTCAATGATGCTCTCTGAACCGGTGAATGGGGTACCACCAAGCTGAGATAATTCCTTACAAAGAAAAGTGAACCTGACTGGAGCAACAGGTTGAGGAGCTGGGGCAATACCACGACCCATACCTCTGGCATTTCCTCAATTCATCCTGAAAAATATCAAGAATGAATTTAGGACAGTATAAAGAAAAGCCAAAGATAAATTAAGATAAGACAAGAGAATTCACTTAGATGAATATCCTAAATAAAGAAAAATCTAACAAGGTAGACACGAAAGGAAGGAAATTAGAAAACATTTAAAAATCCTTTAAAACAAGAAAATTTTATATATCAAAATAATATTTGAAATTTTTTTGAAAACATTATGAAAAATCATTTATACTTTGAAAATATGTCTCTCACAAAGATATGATTCAGAGATTGATTTCACTCATTCTAGGGTAGAAATACCCTATCTCTAATGAGTTTTTGCTCCGCAGAGGCAATGGTTTGCCAAAAACCAAAGCTTTGATACCAACTGTCACGGCCTGTCAGTTCATACCTTTCAAATCAACAATAATCCACACATGTCAGACTTGAATGATGCGAAATAACAGATTGTAAATAAATTTGGAGCAAATGAAATCAAATACATAGAATCATAGACACAGAACAATCAGAATAACTCGCAGCGGAATATAAAAATAACATAGTAGTTCATGAAGCTACTATAACAGATCTCAAAAAAATACATAATACATTCTGAAAACAACATAATAGAAATCCCAAATGCATAGAAGTTCACTAATACATGAGATAAACTAGAACAGTTGAAACAAAAATAGATATAAATGTAGATAGGCAGAAACTCCAGCAAAGACCTGCTCCAGAAAGAGAATCCAAAGCTGCGAATACTCAGGCTGACCCGAACGAAAAACAAAACACAAAACACTGGAGTCAGGACAATATATACTTATATAATGTAAACCAACTCAAGTGAACTGTAATAAAGAACAAGTAACTTAAAGGATGTCGGGGACCGCCCATCCTCTAAGGATCCGTTAAACTATTTACTATATAGTAATATTGCGCTATTATAATAATGTCTACAATAAAATAAACATACTTTTAAATAGTGTTCCGGGCTACCCATATCACCCTTCACACATAATAGTCCCAGTAGTCTATCCAATATCATGACATCTCCAGATCGGGAAACTATCAGAGGATACCACGCGGGCTACGGAAGAAAAACAAACTCGTAGTAAAGGCTCGGTATGGTAGGTGACACGGCACACAAGGCAATGCCAGGGTAGATATACCAATTACGCATACGGGCTGGTGGTAACGTAGCAGCCATATACGCCCACCCCGAACAGCACTCCAAAATCAAAGGGTGCACCCAATCGATCACAACAGTAGTAGAATGGTATCGAAGAAGTGTGTCCAGCCAGAGGTGCTACCTCATTTGGTCTGAGATCGCTCCTGTTTTAGCCACCTTAAGCTAACTTACGTGAGTTAGGTCCATGTAATGTACCTTAGGAACGTCGTCACCATCCTACTTCATTCTGGAATATCCACCGCGTACACAGTTTAAAGTATGTTAAAATCATCCTAAAACCACAGGTTAAACAGCATGACCTTTAGTTTAAATAAAACCACAGGATGAAATGGTTTTTATAGTTTCTAGTATTAGTTTAGGATCGCTCATGTTGATTTCATATTATCACTTTTAGGATGGTTTTTATATATTCGAAGCTTTATAAACTGAAACTGTAGCTTTTAGCAAATGCTTTGTAAAGTTTCCGAAACTCTACAGCGTTTCAAAGCACATAAATGTTATAAAAACGAATTTGCAGTAATTACAAAACATTACAGAAGTAAAGAAGCATTTTAGAATCTAAATTCCAGGCTTGTTTTGAACATGATTTTGCACTAATTTTACGACTAGATATTAACATGTAAATAATTGTTTTTCGAATCCAATTTTTTATAGTATTTAATTAACATAAAAAATAACGAGAAAACATGTGTAAAGACACTTGACATTGTGCATGTAAAAATGCTTTTCTACTTAATATAGTTGTAATAAATTAGTAGTAAAATTTTATTTGAAAGAAAACATAATTTTTCTTAAAAAAATTTAGACCGATATATCGAAATTTATACTATGTTGTGTCGATATATGGACTGAAATATCAAAACTTATAAAAGAGATAGATTTCCATACCTAACTAAATGCATAAATATATATTCCTAAATGCAGCAACAAAGATGAAATAATAATAAATCGTACCAATTTTTGCTCTCCATCTTTCTAACTATGTTGTTCTTCCATTGTCATCAACCACATATTTATATCTTTCAGAATTTAATGACGATATCTATTCTATTGCGACGGGCTCGTTTTTCTGATCAGCGTAGCATATTCATTTGCTGAATTTGAAGACCGTGTGAGAAAGATACAGATGATTTAGTAGATTGACCAACTTAGCACTAAAACTTTGAATTTGAATTTTGAGTGAGTGGACACTTTAACCACTATAAATAGGCCCAACAGTCATCACATTTCATTAAAATTTCTCTTTTTCTTCTTCCCTTTTTCTATTTACCATCAAACTTCTAAAAGGCATATCTCCTTCGTTTCTTAATGGAATTGGATGAAACCAGCAGCAAATCGAAGAGGATGGCAAGGGCTACGATTCAGTAATAGTTTGGTGATGAATTTGGACAGTATTGTGGTGCAACAGGTCGAACAGTAAGAGAAATGTAGAAAATCTCGTACACAGTTTTTCAGTTTTGGATAGCCAACTTAAAACTATCATATCTCGCTAAATTTTGATCGGAATTTGATGATCCACCCATCAAAACGACCGCAAGAACAAGTAATACCATATGGAAAAGGAGTGGGAACAAAATACTCAAATTTTTGGACGCAATTTGAAGAATACCATTGACAGTTCTGCTTTCTTTCTTTGTTCACCAAAACCTCATTTGACCATAACTTGGTCATTTCTTGATGGATTCGCACGAAACTAGTGACATTGCAAAGTAGATGAAGAGAAGTACAGTATCATATCAAGTTGTAGATGAGAATAAAAATCTTTGTATTGATCAAGTACCCATTTCATCGTCCACTGCCATTATATATCCATTTGTTCTTCTTAATTGTTGAATGGTTATCTGGTATCTTTTAACCAATAGTCATTAGACATAATTCTTCTCCTTTAAAACAACATAACCTTTTAAAGAATCAAGTGACTTTCAAAATAACTAAATATAATTTTAAATAATAATATCATGATGATTTTGTGACATATTCATATTAAAATAGTGTAAATAATTTTTAAAAAATTATCATTTTAAAATTTTTCAAAATTCAGATTATGAAAACCTTAAAAACCATGCTCTGATACCAAATGTGAGAAATGCGGATTGCTGATCTTAAGGCTGGAATTAACGCTAGAGGGGAGGGTGAATAGTCTTTTAAGGAATGAATAAATCTTTTTGAGTTTATGTAAATTTGAACACAAATGTATGCAATATTCAGACACGGATATGATCACAGAATTAAACATAAATTCAAAAATAAAGTAAAAGCATTACAGAAAAGAACACATCGGATTTTATACTGGTTCGGAGTTACCCTACATCCAGTCCCGCACACAAGTACGGATTTCCTTTCAAAAGCAATTGTACAATTACACCATCGATTTCAAGGCCACGAGGTACACCACTCCAGATTCACAATCCTCTGAGTAGAGATACTTGATTTCACGGGCAACAAGTTCGCCCAATTGATTTCCAAGGCTAGAATCACACATTTCCTCACTTGATTGATTTCATAGGCTATAATCACACATTTTCTCACTCAAATTATTACAAAGAAGCCTATAACTCTGAATAGCACCGAGATCTTGATGAGATGGTGATAGAGAATCAAACCAAAGATGATCAAACTAGATTCAATGTTGATTTCGGCAGACTAATGGTAAAATTATATATAAAGAAATGTGGAAGAAGAAGTTAAGTGAAATCAAAGAAAATATGAATGAAAATTCGTTTAAAACTGCCCTTGTTTATAGTAGAACAACATCCATGTCCATTCGTGAAAGGACATGACGAATAGACACTTCCTTTAAAATTCAAAATTTTGAAATAAACTACTACCATGTCGACATGGGGTACTTGAGGATGTCGACATGCCTAAGGTATTTTTGGTAATTTTATTTTCTTTGAAAATAACTTCTATCTTGTATTAAAACTATTTTAAACTTTATAAATATACTTAATTACAGTTAAAATACATAAGTAAATATAGAGAATAATATTTTGATATATATATATATATATATATATATAATTTTACTATAATTTTATATCTAAGTATAAATATCAAAAGTTAAAGATAGTTTAAAATTAAGGATAATTTGATTTTGAAAATAAAGATTATTTTGAGGCTAAAAATATATAAAACCAGGATAGATGTTTTTGATTCTTTTAAAAGGAAGGTTTTGAAATCATTTTGGAAACAAGATATATTTTTGTAAAATCATTTGAATAAAAGGTTAGCGGATACAAAACAATGTTCCACTAGATTTTTTGTAGGTTCCATCCTACTTAGGGTTTCATCCCTTTAACAGACTCGAAGTGGATTCCATTTCACGAATAAATTGGATTTTAAGATGCCGGTGCTTTTCTAGGAGTTTTAGCAAAATTCCTAACTAAATTACAATCTTGAAATCTTGAACTCTTGATAATCTCGATACTCATGAGTCTTCAATCTTGATATCTTGAATCTCTATACTGTACAGTCTTTATTCTTGGTACTTGCATGGTTAAATCATGCATATACATATATATCTAAACTATAGTGTTAGTATTTATATTTTATAATCTTATTCTAAGGTTGTTTTCATCAAAACCATCATCTCAAGGACTAACAGTGTCGTTAAGGCAAAAAATATACAAATTTTTGTTCTTTAAATTAATTCCCCTTCTAAAAAAAATATTTGCCCCAGGTTTACTTTGAGTCGGAAAGAGCTTTACTTCGAGTTTCAGAGGAGAAAACCTTACAGCGACTTGGGGTCATAGAGAGATCAAGGCCAAATAAGGCAGATCTGGGCGCGCTTCGAGTTCCGGAGACGAACATCCTGGAGCGATTTTGGGTCAGAAGCCAAAGGACTCAGGTCTCGGGTCATTTTGGCAAAAACTCAGAGCAAGCACCGGGTAATTAAGGTGGTGACTCGAATTAAGACCCGAAGTCGAAATTTTCCAATCTTCTAACATTTATAACTTTTGCCTACGAGCTCGGATTCACGTGTGATTTTCTCCATTGGGATCGTATCAGAATTACGGACATTTTGACGCTTGTATGGACGAAGTCTGAAACTGTTCAAATTTGGGCCCTAATTTGGATTTCAAAACGATTTGAAATCAAAAATGAGTGTTTTAACACAACTTCTAAATTATCTTATGTTTGTTAAATTTAGTCTATTATGTGATTAAAAATTTATTGATTATTGTTTGGCATGTTAAATTGTCATTCTGGTTAAATTTGACTTTTATTGCAATAAATCATCGTTTAATTTAATACTGAATTTTTAATTTGTCAATTTAATACCTGTATTGATTATCAGTTATCGACTGATGTCTATTGATTGATTTGGATGATGATTGCGGTATATGTTTGATTGTTGATATTGGATGACCGGATGTTGTATTTTATATTGTTATAATATTGTAAGTTCCCTATGGGTTCAAATGATACATACCCGAACGATCTATAGATTAGGGAAAAATCATTATGGGTTGAAATGATAGAATCGAACGATTTTATGGATTTTTATTTAATTCGGGACTACGGTTTGAAATGATATATAACCGTAAGATTGTAAATTGCAGATTGAAATGATAAATATCCGTATCACTTGACCATTGGTTAGAAAATTATATATGGACACCAGATTGTTTAGATTAAATGATTTTAA
Organism: Allium cepa; assembly: GCA_030765085.1. Taxonomy (NCBI): domain Eukaryota; kingdom Viridiplantae; phylum Streptophyta; class Magnoliopsida; order Asparagales; family Amaryllidaceae; genus Allium; species Allium cepa. The sequence goes on from CM060946.1 coordinate 181,765,429, forward strand.
ATCTTTAAATTTTGAATCCAGTTAAACGATATTTTGAAATAGAATTTTATTTATAAAGTGAAATGTTTTAAATGAATTTTTCGAAGGATTTAAATTGAAATTCTAAAGTGATTTTTAAGGTATAAATCAAATTTCCAAAATTAATTATTAAACATTGAAATTTTGTAACTTTGAAATCTATTAGAATTGGAATAGCTAAAATTGATATTTCAAGATGTAAAATTAGGTTTTGATTGAAATAAAAAGTGATTGAAATTTGGATATGGTCCAGATTGGTTGAAATGGAATGAATAGTTAAATTTGATGTTAAATTTCAAATTTATTTTCTTAATATAAACTATAAAATGTTCTTTAAAAATTTAAATTATTAAGATTTTCAACCTTTAAACTAAATTTATCGATTCTAATTATTTTAAACCATTCTATATCTATGTAAAGAATTTTATTTATTTTAAACCTATTTTAAATCCATTTAAAGAATTTTAATCTATTCTAATCTTTTTTAAATCTATTTAAAGTATTTTAACGTATTTTAATCCATTTAATCTATTTTAAACAATCTAATCTATTTTAAGTCAATTTAAATATATTTCAATCTTTTTGAACCTATTTTTAAACTATACTAATATATTTTAATCTATTTAAAAGCTATCTTAAACTATTTCTATTTTAAAACCATCTAAACTATTTCCAAATTTCAAACGTGTAAAGTTGAAGTATTTATATTCAAATCCTTGATTTAAAGCGAATAGGGTTAAATGATGTAATAACCTAAGTTGGAGATTGGAATTTGTACCTTTTGTGAAATGACATATTTGAGTGAATAAGATTGATTTTGAAATAAAGAATTAATTGACATAACTTATCAATAATTTCAAAGTTAATATGATTATGACAATGAAATTGGTTTGAAAGCGAATATGATTTTGAAAGAGATATGATTTGAAATTGAATATGATATTTTGATACAAATAGTGAACTGACTTTTGAATTGTAAAAGAACCATCCGGTGTGAAATAAGCGTTTGGTGGTTAAAGAGATTGAGATCGGATATTGTCATACTTTCTACCAATACTGAAAACCACTTTAACAACTGTGTACGTGGTGGAGATTCCAGAAATGAAGTAGGTTAGTTTGTTGAACGTTTCTGTATGAGGTATTTACGTGACCCTAACCCCCATGAGTTAGTTTGATGTGGCTAAAACAGGAGCTATACCGGGCAAAGTGAGGTCATTCCTCCGATCAGGCACATTTCTTCGATACTATATTCTGACTTTGTGATTGATTTGTTGGCCACCCTTGATTTTTATTTGGGAGTGTGTTTCGAGATAGGCAGTAGTAGCTGCTATGCATTACCACCAGCCCAGGAGTGCAATTGGTATATCTACCTTGACATTGCCTCGAGTGTCGTGTTACATGCCTTGTCGCGCCTTCTACGAGTTTGTTTTGTGTCTTACCTATAAAGTGCTCCCTGGTAGTGCACCTACGGGTGGAGTTTACAATATCTGTATAGACTATGGCATTATATAAAATGTGTTAAGGGGGATATGGGTAATGCCTTAACGCTATTTTAATACTTTATTTTACTGTAGATATATTATAATAGCGTATTGTACTATATGGTAGATAGTTTAACGGATCCTTAGGAGATGTAAATCTCGAACATCTCTTAAGTTATTGCACTCACGTTAGACACTGGATAGGGGATGTCAAACCCCGTAAACATCTTTGACGCCGTCGCACTAATATTTACCATTGATTTAACTTACATAAGATTTTTAGTTCTGAGCCGAGTATTTTGTCTTTTTAATTCGCTTGGGTTAGCCTGAGCACTTTAGGGCTGAAGCTCTTATTTCTGGAGGACGAAGACAAAGATTTGTACTATTGATAGTTATTATAGTTATTCCACTGCATCATGTTGTTCCACTGCATTTATTTATTTATTCTGGTTGTCTGTAAAATCTGATTCTGTATTGTATAACTATAATAAAATGTTATTTTTAAAATAGCCTCATGAACTGTTTATTTAATTATTATATTTTATCATTCCGCTGTGAGATTCTGTATTTGTTTTTTTCTCTGTTTTTTCTTATTTACCCCATAACAATCTACCCTTTTGAGTGGTTTGAGTCTAACGTGTATGGTGTATTGTCGATCTAAACCGCTAAAAAGGTAGGTCATTATAGATGGTATCAAAGCTTTGCTTTAGTGATAACCTTAGCTTTGTGGGGCCTGACTCATATAAATTAGGGTAATAATACCCTACAACGAGTCACTGAGTTTATATATGAGAGAGCGTATGTGTAAGTGTTATAAAAGGTTTTTGTATTATGTTAATTTGTTCCATTTTGTATTCATAAATTCTGGTCGGTGCATAGGACGCTATGCCATCTATAGGGATTTCTATGCACTTAATAGGGCAGACCGACACAATATTGTTTTGAAATATAGGTAAATGAAATAATTTTGTCTATTATATATTATTGTACATAAAATAATAAATTTTATAAATGATATAGTTGGATGTAAAATGTTTGTGGTTAAGTAGTAAAATTTTATAAATATTGATTGAAACATGATTTACAAATAAAGTAAATATGAATTGGAAAATTTTAGAACTTAAGTTTTGGGATTTTGAAATTTCTTTCAAAAGTTTTTGGAATATAATATTAGTAGTATTTAGAAGTATTTTTTGATATGAATATTTCAAGATGATTTGAAAGAAACTCTGAAAAAAGAATATTTAAAGGAAAAGTGTTGTATTCCCCTCTCTATCGTTGGAAAATAATTTCGATGATGAGTGCATGCATCGTTGACATTCATCTTCGAATTTCGAAGTGGGTAGACAGTTGTGGTGGTTTTACTACACCTTGTTTTGATAAACGAATTTTAATTTCTAATTTCTAAATATGATTTGATCTATAAAGGATACATACATACATACATACATACATATATATATATATATATATATATATATATATAATTTTCTAAGTGACTAAAATGAACTCGGAGTTTAGTTCATAGATTTTTTCTTGATAATTAGTAGTTTCAATTATTATAATGAATGGATTCTTGACTATATCAATAATTGGAAACTTTTAAAATGAAAATAAGAAATTTGATGTTAAAATGATTAATGAAATAGATAAGAAAACTGAGATTTTGAAAACTATAAATAAAAAGGAAATGAAAATAAGAAATGGTAACTATTGAACTTTTTGTTAAGTAAATAAATAAGAGAAACTTGGGTAATATTCAGTTGCATTCTTAAGACGTATATATTACTTACCAAAATGTTAAAAGTTGTAATGCTGATAAGAATATGTAATAGAATATTGTACTGTTAAAACTTTAGTAAATGAAAGTGCTCAATGGAATTACTTCTATAAATAAGAATTCTAATGTTATAAATTGTTAAAAACTGAAGTTAATAGTTTTAAATGCTACTAACTAAATGTAATAAAAGTGAATAATGTAAGAAAAATGAATATAAGTTTAAGTTAATATTTTAAGTTATTTATAGTCAGATTGAATAATAAAAGGCGAATACTGTAAGTAAATAATTATAAACTTAAATTAATATTAAAGCCATTTATAATTAATGTGAGTACTATATTAATTGAATGAATATAACTTCAAAAAACATTGGAAATGATTTAGAAATGGAGTTAATATTCAATAATACTAAATATGGAAGAATGAATATGAAAAAGAAATAAACTATAAACGGTGAACTAAATTGTACAGAAACTTACCTAATAAAATATAATCCAATAATTTAAAAAATAAGTTATTTAAGCAATGAATATAATGTAACAAAATGAAGGAAAATGGCACTGTATGAATAAAGGAGAAATGAACTTTTATTAGTAATAGTGAATGTAAATTAATGAAAATAAACGTTATATGGATGAGAAAATAAAAGTAAATGATGAAATAGAAAAAAAGAAGGGAAAATCAAACTAAATAGTAATGTGAAGAAACTGAAATAAAATGTATACTATATTTCAATAATGAATTCATTTGTGAACAAATAATTGAAGTGGATATAACTGTTTATGTAAAGAATGTAAATTAAAAAAATAATCCTTACATGAATGAATGAAAGTTAAAATTTTGTAAATAATGAAGGAGAATTAAAGAAAAATCATTGTATGAGAAAAAATGAAAAATAAGAAATTTTGAACAATAAATGATGTGAAAAGATAAATAGAGTAAACTTAAAAATGTGTTAAATTATTGTTTTCTTGACTTATGGTTTGGTTGGGAAAGGATACTTCTATTTTGTATAAAGATGTATAAATAATATATAAATTTTTATCTACGACCGTTGAGTGTATGGTTTACTTCATGGTTTATTCTGATCCCAAACAAACCATTGTTTGGTTGCTATGGATGTATGTTTGATTTCTTTGATTGCATGTGATGACATGATGGTTGTATTATTTGTTTGTAAGTGACTATGGTATGTTGTGTTGTTTTGTTGTTATTAGTTGAAACAACTTAAATATTTCTCTTTTATATAATTATTAACTCTTTAGGATTTTATAAGCGAAATACAGGTTATGGAAGCAATTGCTACTGCTTTTGGTTTCATAAAATAAGTGTTATTTGCCCGATAAATAGGCACGTTCTCGGATTACGGTTTTCTAGCGATATTATATTTTTTTCCCGTGGTTTGGGATATATTATTTTAAAAATATGATATACATTGTTATTATTGTTATTATTGTTTTCCCCAGACCTCTCCATACAAAGGAGACTCTGGCGAAATTTTCCATGAATTTTGGACATAGAAAATTTTTGTGTAATGTTTTTTAAACTTGTATTAACTTAAAAGTATAAAGGATTTAATTGTTATAAATTGATATATTTTATTGAAAATTATTTAATTATGTAAACTAATTGTTTATAAATTTAATATTTCAAATAAGATATATTGACTTCCTTTTCCTTTCCGAGGACGAAAAGTTTTGAGTGGGGGAGAGTGCAACGATTCGTAATTTTTGATAATTAAAATTTGTTAATTTAACAGAGTTTTTTGATTTGATGTTGGAAGAGATAAAAATTTGTGATTTAATAATAAGAATATAACATGATTGAATTGAAATTGTATTAATTTAAGGTAATTGATAATGGCTTTGAATGTAATTCCAATTAATTAAAATGATTAAGAAGTTATAATTGGTTATAGATTATAAATTAATTGTAATAATGTGTGTGTTAATTGATACTTTGATTAAAAGAGTGGTTGATAAATTAAGGGTTGTATTAATTAATGAAATAATGTGCAATAAAAGGTAACTGGATAGAATTAGTATTATGTAAGTTGTTATAACATTTGTTTGTACATAATAAATGTACAAATGTGGTTAAATGTTGAAAAGGTGACAATTGTTAGTTGTTACCAATTAAATTAATCAATTATAAATAAATGTTACATTAATGTGAGTTAATACAATATCGGTAGATTGGGAATGTAATAAAATGTACGGAAATGTCAGTTACACTCATAAGGCCATAAATTGATTTAATAATAAAAATGAAACCAAGAAAATGAAGTTGTGGGATTTTAATTTTTTATATTAATGTCAATGTTAAAAAAGGTTAATTATTATTGAAATACTGCAACTAATAAGGTAAAAGATGATAATTGTAGAATATTTGTGTAATAAGGTGTAAACAAATGTTAACTATGTCTATAGGGTGATAATTGATTGAACAAAAAAGATTAAAACCAAATTAGATCAATTTATTGGAATTAAATAATAATTAATTGGATTTAATTACAGTTGAAATTGAACATTGTAATTAGTGTAATAACCAACACTGAAATTTTATGTAAACTTGGTTTAATTATTGTAAATGTCTAAGTAATCAAAAAGGATGAAAATTGGTTAGTTTTTAAATATAAAATTAAAAAGTGATTAATTAATTTAATATTAATTTATTTAATTAACGTGAAAATGGCCATTTTGTCCACTGACTCGGATTTTGACAAAACTAGTTTCATCGGATCCGTAACGGTGAATTATTGTAGGGTTTTAAGTTTCGTAGTGATTGGACTTTGCCGTTTGATCGTGCGGTCTCTAAACGCGTGGAGATCAATTTAATTGAACTCAATTGAATAAGCTGATTTTAAAAGCTAACTTCTTCATACGATGCAATTAGGACTTAAAACCCATTCCATTGAGTTTAGAAATATTGAAAACATCCATTTCGATATATGAGATGACCTATTTTCGTTTCGGGGTCAGAACGGGCTTTTTGGGTCACGTAGTCATTTCGATCCAACCCTGTCTATATATAGGCGGTTAAAAACCTTAGTTGTTTCTCATATTATTATTTCTACACGTACATCTTCTTCCTTCTTCTTAAACCTAAATTCCAAAACATAATTTCAAGAAAAAAAAAATTCTTCAAGTTTACTTCAAGTCGGGAAGAGGTTTACTTCGAGTTTCAGAGGAGAAAACCCTGCAGCGACTTGGGGTCATAGAGAGATCGAGGCCAAAAAGAGGGATCCGGGCGCGCTTCGAGTTCCAGAGATGAAAACCATGGAGCGACTTTGGGTCAGGAGCCAAATGACTCGGGTCTCGGGTCATTTTGGCAAAAACTCAGAGCAAGCACCGGGTAATTGAGGCGGCGACTCGAAGTCGAAATTTTCCAATCTTCTAACGTTAATAACTTTTGCATACCAGTTGGGATTCACACGCGATTTTCTCTATTGGGATCGTATTGGGTTCCAGACATTTTGACGCTAGTTTGGACGAATTCTGAAACTGTTAAAATTTAGGCCCTAATTTGGATTTCAAATCAATTTGAAATCTAAGGTGAGTGTTTTAACCCACTCACAACTTCTAAATTATCTTATGTTTGTTAAATTTAAATTTTTTTGATTAGAAATTTATTTATTGCTATTTGGTATGTTAAATGTCACTCTGGTTAAATTTGACTTTTATTGCAATATATCATCGCTTAGTTTAATGTTGAATTTTTAATTTGTCAATTTAATACCTGTACTGATTATTAGTTATCTATTAATGTTTATCGATTTGGATGATGATTGTGGTATATGTTTGATTGTTGATATTGGATGACTGGATGTTGTATTTTATGTTGTTATAATATTGCAAGTTCCCTATGGGTTCAAATGATACATACCCTAACGATCTATAGATTAGGAAAAAACGTTATGGGTTGAAATGATAGACTAAAGCGATTTTATGGATTTTTATTTAACTCGGGATTGCGGTTTGAAATGATATATAATCGTAAAATTGTAAATTGCGGATTGAATTGATGAATATCCGTATCACTTGACCATAGGTTAAAAAATTGTATATGGACACCAGATTGGTTAAATTAAATGATTTTAAATCTTTAAATTTTGAATCCACTTAAACGATATTTTGAAATAGAATTTTATTTATAAAGTGAATTGCTTTAAATGAATTTCTTGAAGGATTTAAGTTGAAATTCTGAAGTGATTTTTGAAGTATAAATGAAATTGGAAATTGATTATTAAACATTGAAATTTTGTAACTTTGAAATCTATTGGAATTGGAATAGCTAAATTGATATTTCAAGACGTAAAATTGGGTTTTGATTGAAATAAAAAGTGATTGAAATTTGAATATGATCCAGATTGATTGAAATGGAATAAATGGTTATATTTGATGTTAAATTTCAAATTTATTTTCTTAATATAAACTATAAATTGTTCTTTAAAAATTTGAATTATTAAGATTTTCAACCTTTAAACTAAATTTATTATTCTAATTACTTTAAACCATTTTATATCTATGTAAAGCATTTTATTTATTTTAAACCTATTTTAAATCCATTTAAAGTACTTTGATCTGTTTTAAATCTATTTATAGTATTTTAACTTATTTTATTATATTTAATCTATTTTAAACTATCTAATCTTTTTAAGTCTATATAAATCTATTTTAATCTATTTGAACAATATTAATCCATTTTAACCTATTTTTAAACTATATTAATCTGTTTTAATCCATTTAAAAGCTATCTTAAACTATTTCTATTTTAAAACCATCTAAACTATTTCCAAATTTCAGACGTGTAAAGTTGAAGTATTTATATTCAAATCCTTGATTTAAAGCGAATATGGTTAAATGATGTAATAACCTAAGTTGGAGTTTGGAATTTATACCTTTTGTGAAATGACATATTTGAGTGAATAAAATTGATTTTGAAATGAAGAACTAATTGACATAACCTATCAATAATTTCAAAGTGAATATGTTTTGAAAGTGAATATGTTTTGAAAGTGAATATGTTTTGAAAGTGAATATGTTTTGAAAGTGAATATGATTTTGAAAGAGATATGATTTGAAATTGAATATGATATTTTGATATAAATAGTGAATTGACTTTTGAATTGTAAAACAACAATCCAGTGTGAAATAAGCGTTAAGTTGTTAAAGAGTCCGAGATCGGATATTGTCATGCTCTCTGCCAATACCGAAAACCACTTTAACAAATGTATACGTGGTGGAGATTCAAGAAATGAAGTAGAATGGTCTGGCGAACGATTCTGTATGAGGTATTTACATGACCCTGACTCCCGTGGGTCAGCTTGATGTAGCTAAAACAGGAGCTATACCAGGCCAAGTGAGGTTATTCCTCCGATCGGGCAAATTTCTTCGATACTATATTCTATCTTTGTGATTGATTTGGTGACTACCCTTGATTTTTATTTGGGAGCGTGTTCCGAGGTAGGCGGTAGTAGCTGCTATGAGTTACCACCAGTGCGGGAGTGCAATTGGTATATCTACCCTAGCATGGCCTCGAGTGCCGTGTCACATGACATATCGCGCCTTCTACGAGTTTGTTTTGAGTCGTACCTATAGAGTGCTCCCTAATAGACCACCTGCGGGTGGAGTTTAGAGTATCTGTATAGACTACGGCATTATATAAAATGTGTTAAGGGGGATATGGGTAACGCCTTATGTAGCAACCCGCTGTTCTATAACCCTAGATTTGATAACAATTCTTCCTCGTTCAACCCGAAGTGTACAAAAGAGCGAATAACTAGGGTAAAGAAGAAGAAAGAGATAAAAGAATAAGATAAAAACAACATCAAAGTCTCATAATCGCTGCAGAACAAAATATAACATATATTAATAGCTTTAAATATAAAGAAATCCTTACTGTCGTATATACATACCATTACCAGAGTACAACAATCATTCCTAACTTTGGACAGCTTATTATTTGTCCTTACACGGCAAAAATAATTGTTCAAGTACGGAGATACGTCTTTGTCATCCAGCTCATCTCTTAGGCTCCATAGCATATTATCCTAGATTTGTTCAAATCGGTCTGACCTGAACATCATAATAAAACAACACCCAAGTCAGTCTGGAAAACCAGCGTGAGAAAGCCACACTCAATTGGGTTATTATATTTTCGAAAATCCTTCAAAAAAAGTGTCTCGTAAGACCATGCCACAAATAAATATGCCTGGTTTTCACCTGGTTTTCACCTTATGATAACCAAAACATTTTTATCAAATCCGTCTGATATTATAATAGTGTCTATAAAAAGTAAAATAGAATCTAGCTGAAATGCTTGCATCTCACGTTCCAGCAATAGTTGGGCGCAATCAAAACCATACGGGAGCTTATTGGAGATTGGATTCCGTACAATGGCAGGGCTACTGGGGTACCGCTCGTCACAGTACCAGGCCTAGATCAGAGCACCAAGGACCACTCCTGATCCCCTGCAACACAAGACTGAAGCTACCCCTTATTGGATAGTCCGAATAAGATCACCCTGTAGTTGGGATCAGCAACCGCCCACAAAGCCGAGATCAAAAAGGGACTCTAGACAGGGATGACCTTACCCTAATTTGGTGCTACCCACTTAGCCTTGCTGCACCTCCCCTGTTTTAGCCATTCTCGGTTAATGAGGCTTGAGGCTATGCATTACCTTTTTAGAACACATTTCACTTAGAATGCTCAATGTCCTCGCGACGATGGTCTGATAGCATTCGTCCATACGAGTTGCCTCGGGTCTGGATAAACCGAATCACCAACATTATCATCTTCATGGTCTTCATTCGAAAACGTTCAAACCGGATCGAAGTGGTTTTCGGATAATTAAACCCGATCCCGGTCTCTTCAAAACGATTATCGCATTGGCCAATATTTATAGTCGGTTATTTAACTATCCAATTAACAATCATTCGACCCCTTTTTTTTATTTCCATTGAAAAGCACCAAGTCTTATTAAATTTAGATTTCAAATAAATTAAGTCACTTTATCCAAAAATATACACCTAAAGAATTTAAAATAAAACTACTTATGTCACTTTATTCAAATAATAGTGATGAAATTATAACAATATCTCAAGTAAAACTTTAGCTAAAGACTACTTTTAAACTAAAACTATTATACAAGGTATAAATATTTAATAGTTATCCTTTACATCAAAATACTAATTTAACCTTTAAAAATAACTAACTACTAAAATTTACTTAATTAATATTTACTGTAAGACTTTTAAAACAATTTAAATAATAAATTTCTCTAAAAAATATTCCTTTAAAATATCTTAAAAACTTATAATTTTTCTTAAAAATCTTTCTTTGAAAACATACTTAGCTTTTCAAGAAAATACACTTTCCACTCCAATATATCCCATTTAATCATTTATGAATCCTTCTCGATTTATTTCCAGTTTAATTTATGTCCCAATCCCGTAAATTCCCTTTCCCACATTTTTGAAAATAAAACTACTATTTATTTTTATTTTTTTAAAACGAATTACCCTTTCCTTATAAATTCCCACCATTAATTGATAAATCCAAATTATCCACTGATAAATAATCACTTTTTTATAAACCCAGTTTATAAATCTCATAGACTCATTCCCCTTTTTAATCACTATTCTCAAAACACTTGATCGATTTCCAAACCAATTTCCATGAATTAAATTCCATCTTAAAGTTTATTTCTTGATTTACTCAAGTTTATTCCTTTTATCCCGCTTTTTGGCAAAGCCATGATACCAAAAGATTGGTCAAAAATAAAAGACAGTTCGTCTCAAAGATTGGTTATGCACTGCTTCACTATGGATACCGATGAATTTTGTCCGAGCCCGGATCAGGCTACAATTGATAGGACATGACAAGCAAAGCAATAAAAGCCAACTTCCCAAATCTCAAGTCAATCCGACTACGTACGCTCAAGTTATGATCGACTCAAGATAAAGAAGATAACCTTTGTTCGAATCCATAGACAGGGGTTCTGTTCGTATCGATCCAGCTAAGCTACTTCGTATCCTTCAAGTTGTAGTGCTTCGAATCCATGGAGTCATTCCTCTTCGTATCCATCGGCTTAGAGTACTTCGAATCCATGAGGTTCGTACCCATCCTCAAGTCTCAGCTCGACTCCATCTAGTTCGCATCCATCAGCGAGCAATAGTTGAAAACCATCAGACAAACGCCCTTCGAATCCATCAGTGACTTCACTACGCATCCATCAACAGATAGTGTGCTTCGTATCCATCAGCAGGAGATATACTCAAATCAATAAGTATCATTAGACTTCGTATCCATTGCGTTCACATTGGTCAGAAAGGAATTAGCCTCGCGTCTACCTGGTTCGGATCCATCAAGATGAAGTCCTTCGAATCCATGAAGTTACTCCACTTCGAATCGATCCTGCTACAACAGCTTCGTATCGATCGGCTAGAGCATACCACGATCGATACGAACGAGCCTCTGTTCGAATCCCTGAAAGCCCTCGGATCCACTAAGTCAAAGTGGTGAAGATCATGGAGTCGACCCAGTTAAACCGGAGTGAAAAGGGGATCGACATGAAGAACGCGCACAACGTCATCACAAAAGCGCGTGGAACCATCGAGTCGAACCCATCGATTCGAACGGCATCGAGTCGAAGCAAGCAACCTGCTCGAGGATAGCAATTCGAATCGACCATATCTTGAGATCTACAAGTCCAAATGCAATGAAATTTTTACAGGAGCTTACATACGTGTTGAAGAATTTCCATACCAAATTTCATCTCGATTGGATGATTTCTTGATCGATTCGAATGGAGGTCGAATCGATCCAAAGTGGGCCCAAATTTCCTGAGGCCGGGCATGTGGGCCCCCTCACGTGCCAAAAGTGGTCTACCGGATTTTTAGAAGAAATATCAGCCTCCTACAGCTATAAATAGAGCCCCAGGTCATTCAGAAAAAGGGATTCGGGATTTTGAAGCACAAACACTATACCGGTTCAACTCCATACTCCATTATCGCTGTTGTAATCAGATTTGAAAGCTATCATCAGTTATAATCTGCTGTAATCGATTGAAATCATCAAGTGAATCAATAAAGACATAAGCTTCAGAGTGGACGTAGGCAAGATCGTCGAACCACTACAAATCCTGTGTTTGTGATTGTTATTTGTGAATTATTGTGATTGTTATCTCTTAGATCTGAGTTCTATATTGATCTGAGTGGACGTAGGCCGATCGATACGAAGCTGTTGTAGCAGGATCGATTCGAAGTGGAGTAACTTCATGGATTCGAAGGACTTCATCTTGATGGATTCGAACTAGGTAGACGCGAGGCTAATTCCTTTCTGACCGACGCGAACGCAATGGATACGAAGTCTAACAATACTTATGGATTCGAGTATATCTCCTGCTGATGGATACGAAGCACACTATCTGTTGAAGGATGGGAAGTGAAGTCACCGATGGATTCGAAGGGCGTTTGTCAGATGGTTTCGAACTATTGCTCGCTGATGGATGCGAACTAGATGGAGTCGAGCTGAGACCTGAGGATGGGTACGAACCTCATGGATTCGAAGTACTCCAAGCCGATGGATACGAAGAGGAATGACTCCATGGATTCGAAGCACTAAAACTTGATGGATACGAAGTAGCTTAGCTGGATGGATACGAACAGAACCCCTTTCTATGGATTCGAACAAGGATTATATTCTCTATCTTGAGTCAATCATAACTTGAGCGTACGAACTCGGATTGACTTGAGATTTGGAACGTTGGCTTTTATGGATTTGCTTGTCATGTCCTATCAATTGTAGCCTGATCCGGGCTCGGACAAAATTCATCGATATCCATAGTGAAGCAGTGCATAACCAATCTTTGAGACGAACTGTCTTTTGTTTTTGACCAATCTTTTGGTATCACGGCTTTGCCAAAAAGCGGGATAACATTTGCCTCCCCAAAATATGCCTTGCGGTAGGAAGGCGTGTTTTGTAATGCCATGGGCTGGATGTTAATATCCTGTTGATGTCCTGCAAAGGAAGTTACAGCTTTATGTGACCTCAAATAACGACCGTTCGGGATCGAGATACTAGAGATGAAGTGCGACCGTTCATGGTCAAGCGCCTAACTTCAAATGATGATCGTTCGGGATCAAGCCATTTGAGGTGAAGTGCGACCGTGCGCGGTCAAGTGGCGGACCTCAAATGACGACCGTTCGCGATCGAGCCATTTGAGGTGAGGTGAGTTGTGCCGTTTGGGGCGAGTTGTGCCATTCGAAGCGAATTATGCCGTTCGAGGCGAATTGTGACCGTTCGCGGTCGGGTGTCGTTCGAGGCGAGTTTGTGACCGTTCGAGGTCGGGTGCCGTTCGAGGCGAGTTTGTGACCGTTCGCGGTCGGGTGCCGTTCGAGGCGAGTTTGTGACCGTTCGCGGTCGGGTGCCGTTCGAGGCGAGTTTGTGACCGTTCGCGGTCGGGTCCCGTTTGTAACAGCCCTGGTTTTCAGCTATTTATTTTATTTAATTTATTTAATTTTGAAATATATTTTGTATAAATTGTGTTTAACAATATAGTTTAATTATTTAATTTAGTGATATATTTTACATATTTTATATGTCAATAAAATTAAATAATAACTGTGAAAATTTAAGCTATGTTTGAACTGTAAAATTTCGCGTTTAAAGGACGCGTCAATTATAGGGTATAAGCAACGAAATAAAACGGGTGTTTTTAAAATGTTATTTTTATGAAAATTTATGATGTTTTGGACTGCGTCTGTTTAGCGTAGTGTAAAATAATATTTTCAAATATTTTCGAAGGAAAATATCAGTCAGTAAATTTCTACCCAACGTTACGTTGTTTTAACTAACGGTTTGATTTTTAATAAATTTGTATACGTTTTCTTTCCTAAGCTTTGCATAAATTTTGCCATTTCTTTTGATGAAATCAAACTAAAAAAATCAAGATTTAGCTAAACTCAAATGGATCACGAGAGCAACCTTTTGCATTGGTAACGTTCAAATTTTTTTTTTAAAAACAAACCAAAAATGGGAAAACTGAACATTGATCTGGCCTTAAATGCATCAAATACATTTGTTAGCATACTTAATACAGATCACAATTTATTTGAAAAAATGAATCTTCACAGGTATTCACATTAGCATAAGAAACTGATGCTCTTTCCATTATCTCTCGGCCTCCCTGTTGATGTGCATTCATTATCCTTTTGCAAACTAATGAGTATGTCACGTTTATACTTTGTAAACTGATGCATTTACTCCCTTGATCAAGTTTTCAAGCCTGGAACATAACTCTCGGCCTTCTCTTTATATATTCCTCTGATCACGCATACATATTTCAAATTTTCAACTGTAATGGGTGTAACTCTCGGCTCCCTTCTTTGTTTCATTTATTTTGTGTAACTGATACGTTTCTTCTTTTATTTCCTCTGGATGATTCGAAACATTGTTTATAAATTCATTTCTCCTCTGCCCAAACTTTCCTCTGTGTTTCATCTGATCCCTCTTTGCTCGAGCTATCAGGTAAGTCATTTCATTTCATTTTGTTTTAAAAGTTCCTCTGTCTTTTTTTTTTTTTTTTTTTTTTTTTTTTTTTTGCTCGGCCACTATACCACACATTCACTTTGTTTCTCTGGTAGCCTTTACCCTGAGCCAGTGTTGGAGATGTGAATAGGTAGGCCACTGATAGATAGTGAGATCTGGTGTGTATGGGATAGGCAGAGTGTTGTTTTCCAGTCTGCATTTGATTTGGAAATAGGCTGAGATTGGTTTAGGAATTAGTCTGCATCCATGTATAGGACATGCTGTTAAAGAAAAAAAAAAAAAAAAAACATAGTATAGTCTGCCTAGGTAAGGAATGAAGACTGTGTACGTATTTAAGTTTGTACTGTCTGTATACATGTCCAAGTTGCTTCAGATTTGCCTTCATATCAACAATCTGCATTTGTACCATAGGCTAAGAATCAAGGAAAGAAAATTGAGTGAATTGATGGTCTGGAACAGATGAGGGGTCATGCATACCTGTTAAGTTTGAGTCTGTGCACATTCATAGAACATGGACATGTCAGTGGGGTTTGGTAGCACTGGTTTAGGGGAGTTTAGTTTGCATTCATGTCAAGTAAGTCTGCATACATACTCATAAAAAAAAAAAAATCTGACTTGGGTTTAAGGGTAGTTGCTTTGCATGCTTTAGTTTAAAAGGGGGGTGGGGCTCTGTACATGATCTGTCTGATTGAAGGAGTTGCCTTAGTGCATGACTGAAGTGTTGAAGGAGTTCTACTCAGAAATAGTGCACATGTACCTCTGTACATGATCTGTCCGTAGACATCTGGAGTTGCTTTAATTGCAAGACTGCAGTGGTGATGTTGTAGTAATAGAAGGTGGGCAGTGTAGACATCTGGAGTAGTGGAGGTTGGAGAATGTACCTGTGCATATTTAGGAAGTGTATGTGCACGACAGTTTGGTGAAGCCTGGAAGTCTGTTGAAGTCTGGGGTTGTGATGCATAACTGAAGTGAAGGGGGATGCTAATAAAAAGAAGGGTAGTCAGTTGTTCCAAACTTAGGAGGTAGGGGAGAGTTTGTCTGAGAAAAATGTAAGATGAACATTTCAGACAGATTGTGTTTGGCATAGGCTCGAAGTCTTAGTATTGTGACTCGGAGATTTTACAAAATTTCCCGAAGAAGTTCACTGATTGACCCGAAGTAGAGGAGGATGCGACTCGAAGCAATATGTTGTGGCTCGGGTAGTAGGAGAGACCTCTGCATACTTTTGTCATCTGCATATTCCAGTTGACTGGGAAGTGGATTTAGGATAAAAAGAAAAATATTATAAACCAGTGTAAATATAAGTTAAAAGTCAAGCTTAGAAGAAAAAAAAAGAAAACAAAACACAGTCGGCATATAGGAAGAAAGTGAAGTCTGTGCATGTAGGTATCAGTGTGCACCTGTGCACTTTCAATAGCTGGATATATCTATGAGTTGCTGGGTTTGTTTTGCTTTGGAACTGGATTATGTTTGGCAAAGGCATAGGGTTTGGTTGAAGTGGGAGGCACGGCAGTGAGGCAGTGTCAGTAGGTTGGGGTAGGCTTGCAGGAGGGTGATTGTGTGAAGTCTGGAAAGTAGATTTGTGAGGGATTGAGAAAGCATGATATAGTAGGTGTAGTATTTTCTGGAAAACGTGAATCTAGGTTGAAATAGGTTAGGCAACAGTAAAGTGTGTGGCGTGTGTATCATAGAAAGGTGTGTTGTTTGATCTTATACGCGGTAGGGTGGTCGAGCAAGCAAACGAATTCTCGTTCTCTTTTTAATCTGTCGTTGACTAAAAATTCTAAAGTCGCGTTTCAATATTTTGAATTTTATTCCAGATTTGAATCTAGGCGACGTCCGGGAATTTTGATCGTTACCCTCTGTTACTCTTTACCGGTGAATCGTCGTTTTTAAATCCAAAATTTTCTGCAACCTTCAGGTGAGTATTTCTCACCAGACATACGTATTTATATTTTGGTAAATTATCACAAGTGTATGTGTAAAAATTCTATGTAAATATGATATGTCCGTAGTATGATGTAGAATGATGAACCCCTTTAAAATTGACACCTCATCAGTTATTTATCTGTTGTATCATATTCTGCAGTTATATTATGTTATTGTTTATTTACTGCTTAAATCGCATTGCAAGTTCCCTGTTAATATATATTGTTATGGGCTGAAATGATAGGCCTAAATGATGATTATTGTTCAATTATGCTGTTAACTGCTAAACTGTTAAACTTGGGATTGCGGGTTTGAAATGATAGAACTCGGGTATTTGTAAATTACGGATTGAAATGATATAAATCCGTATCATTTGACCTAGGCTAGAGAACTATATACAGGCCAGTGGTTCTTATAATATTTTCTGAAATATTTAAAATTATTTTGGAAGTTAAATATTTGATTTAATATCTTTAAAGGATTTTATTTTGATTTTTGAATGAGTTATAAATGTTAATAAATAAATATATATTTGAATAGAATTTTGGAATATAACTTATTTTGGAAATTCTGGATTTTGAAAAATAAGCTTTCAGTTAATAAATAGATAAATAAGTTATATTTGGAAATATTTATTTAGTTAATCAATCTGCTACAGCATTTTAAATGCTGTCTTTTTGAAATTGGACTAGTTTTACCTGTAACTTTAGGTAGCATTTCCTGAGTACTATAGAATCTAGAA
This sequence comes from Allium cepa, assembly GCA_030765085.1. Taxonomy (NCBI): domain Eukaryota; kingdom Viridiplantae; phylum Streptophyta; class Magnoliopsida; order Asparagales; family Amaryllidaceae; genus Allium; species Allium cepa. Next base: position 181,782,931 of record CM060946.1, read on the forward strand.
TTGATTGTTTTAAAACTCATGGAATTTGAGAAATTTTATTTTATGTTAAGTTTTGGAAAATCTTAAGATATGATATTTATAACTGGATTTTCCTTAATAAATTTAAGATGAATATTCTAGTATTAAGTGAATTTTGAAGATATTAAATGACTAACATTGGGAGTTTATTTATGGAATTTATGGGAATATTCAAGACTAAATAATAAAACATTGATTTGTTGAAAGAATAAAATCCAAACTTAGTTTTGAATAGGAAATACTCCAATTGGATATATATATATAGGAATTGTAACGGATTTGGGGACATAAAGTGATATTTAAATTATGGTTTAAACTTTAAATAAAGAAATATATTTGTAAAGCTATATAAATTATCTTCTTCACAAAGTAACCATAAAGTTAAACCATTTATTCTATATACCGTTGAATATCCAAACCATTTGTGTGTTGGGAGTTATGATTTAAAGTAAAAATTCCAAATATTATGTTTTGAAGATATATTTCAAATATTCGGCTTCCAGATATTATAAATTTTAAGCAGTATGGTTTTGGAAAGAATTATATTTGAATATAACGATATCATATTGTTTTGGGTTTTAAAATGATATCGTATTTATAGTTTTGAAATGGAAATGTTTATTTTGGTTTTAAAGTATAAAATGTTTTAAATGACCACGGGTTATAATAACGATGGGTTGGCAAAGAGACCGGGATCGGATATGGACATACTCTCTGTCGATACCGAAAACCACTTTGACCAACCGTGTACGCGGTGGAGGTTCCAGAATGAAGTAGGTCGGTGGTGGCGTTTCCTGTAAGGTAAATACGTGGACCCGACTCCCGTGAGTTGGCATAAGGTGGCTAAAACAGGAGCAATTCCAGGCCAATGAGGTCATTCCTCTGATCGGACGCTCCTCTTCGATATTATACTATGATTTTGGATTGATTCGGTGGCCACCTCTATATTTTGATTTTGGGGAGTTAGTCCGAGGTGGGCGGTAACTGCGGCTACGCGTTTCCACCAGCCTGGATAGCAATTGGTATATCTACCCTGGCATTGCCTAGTTGTGCCGTGTCATCTACCATACCGAGCCTTGTACGAGTTTAGATTTCTCCCGTAGCCCGTGTGGTATCCTCTAGTTGCTTCCCGATCAGGAGGAGCTATGATATTGGATGGACTACTGGGACTATTACGTGTTAAGGTGGAAAATGTAAAGCCTTAATGCTATTTAAAAGTATGTTTATTTTATAAATAGACACTATTATAATAGCGCAATATACTACATAGTAAATAGTTTGACGGATCCTTAGAGGATGGGCGGTCCCAAGCATCCTTTAAGTTACTTGCTCTATATTACAGTACACTTGAATTAGCTTACATTATATAAGTATGTATGTCCTGACTCGAGTGTTATGTTTTATTTTTCGCTCGGGTCAGCCTGAGTTGCAGCTTCAATTTCTTCTCCGTAGCTAGGACACTCAGTAGATCATTCGCGCTGCTGGAAGTTGTTTCAGCCTTTATCTTTTCTGGAATTCAAGACTTTGAAGACTCTATCTCTATTTATGTCTTAAAATTTGTATTGAGGATTATAGACAATGTAAGTTCTGTTTTGTTGAAGTTATATCAGTGGCTTCATGAACCACTAAATTTTTAATTTCCGCTGCGAGATTCTGATATCTGTGTATGTGATTCTGTGATCTATTTATTGTATATTCTGAGTTTTGCCAAATTTATTCTACAACGCAGTATTTTGAACAATTCAAGTCCGACAATGTGCGGATGCGAATGGTTGAAAATATTGGGTCGTTACATTTGGTATCAGAGCTTTGGTTCTTGGCAAAACTTAGAATATATGGTAAATTGGAATTACAGAATCACTTTCATACGAGATTGAACCACTTTCTTTTCGAATTTTGGAACGTTCCCTATGGTTTCAAAGTTCATTCGTGTCCCTCACTTTTTCATCTTCTTTAGATTCTAGGAGTATCCCATAACTCCACTTCGGATGATCTTTATTGTAAATTGGCGGTCTCGCCATTATTCTAATAAAGGGGTGAAACTCCTTTACCATTAGCATTGATTCACCGGAGATTTATATTTATCCTCGGTTTATATGCTAGTATCTTTGGTTATTCCAAATTCTATCTCTTCGGATCAATGTAGACTTATTCCAACCACATCGATCTGACTCTTTAAGTCACGGTTAACCCGGTCAAGGTTGCCCGCGATTTATATAACTTACCCAGTTCCTTATTCGGTTATTTAACCATCAGATCTTCTGATTCCAACTAACCTTGGATTCTATTTGATTTGAATTCATCGAAATTGAATTTCTATCCTTGGTTTGAAAATGTATTTTTGAAATAAAATCTAATATTATAGTATAATTTTCAGAATTTTTATAATTAATTTAACTATTTGTCAAGAGATAATAGTTTTGATTTTATTTATGATTTTATAAGCCATGTGTTTGTCTAATATAAATAATTGAATATAAACAATGGTTATAAATTAATTTAGAAACAGAAATGAATTTAAAACTAAAACTTGAGAATTAAATTTCTGATGATTTCAAACCTTGTGTTTAAATTTTAAAAGGATGTAATAAGTATTTTTGTATAGAAATTTGTTTCCAAAGAAATTTTAAAATTAGTGCTTTTCTCTTTGTCACTGGAAAATAATTTCGGTGATGACTGCAGCATCATCGACATTCATTTTCGAGTTTCGAAGTGAAAAGACCATTCTGTAGTCTGGCTACAGTGTTTCCTTGAGATTTTAATTGATTTGAATTTCTAAAGTATGACTTAATATATATAGATATATAATTTAAATTTGATTTGACATATTAGGTATATATATTTAGTTATCTCTAAATGGTTTGAAGAATCAGGAATTTAATTCTTAAAGTTATCTTGAGGAAGGAAAATAAATATAATAACAAAAATTTGAATAAAAAGGTTCCAATTGGAGATAATTAAATTGAAAGTTTTAGTTGTATAATACTCAATTTCATTTCAATATAACTTACCTTGATTTTCAAAAGTTAAAAATGAAATTGATACTATACAATATAAAAAGGAATTTAAGGAATTTTATTTAAATAACCTAAAAATCAAATTTGATTAAATAAGGAACCTTAAACATAACCAAGAAATTTTAATAAAGGTTATCTCCTGAAATGAATATGTTGTGTAATAAACAATGTATCTTTGAATAAGAGAAATATTTTTGAAAGGGATATTTTGTTGTAAGAATTATATATCTTAAAATCATAATTTAATTAATGCCTAAATGAATAACTATGATTTAAATAGTTAAGACGAATTCTAATATCACTAAATTTGATAATTGAGAATTTGGTTTTCAAATGGGAATTTCAAGTATAACTTATTGAAGGGATATCTTATTTATAAAATAGGTATTTCAAACAAAGTGTAGGTTATATAATAAACTGGTTAGGAATGCTACCATATCTACTATAGCATATTTTAAGTGCTGTTGTTCTAAAAAAAAAAAAAAATGCTTTGGAAAATTTATAATTGAATAAATAAACCCAGGAATATTTCAACTTTGAAATAAATATTATTTGGCTTTAAATGAAGTTTATTTTAAAGTGTTATGATTTTTGTAGTATGATTTCCAAATAATAATATCTATAATTTTTAATGACTTTCAAAGTATTATGATCTCAGAGGCATTATGACTTCAAATTTATTATCTTATTTTCAAAATACCTTTGAGTGTCCTTGGTTTCTCTATCTGCTACAGAATGGGAAGGCTATTGCTTATACCAGTCTATTTAAGAAATCTTTCTGTAATCTTTGAAACTCTTTGTTACTCATCGTGACCCTGGGCACCGCTGAGCACCCATAGCCTGACAGTCAAACTGAAAAGGTAAAACCAACTCTAAAGGATTTTCTTCGTGCTTCAAAATCCGGAACTATCCAGTTACGGTACTTGTTTATCTAGCTTATCTTCCTTTGTTTCCCTTCCTTCGTTCCTTTTCGAGGACGAAAAGTTCTTAAGTGGGGGAGAATGTAACAGCCCTGGTTTTCAGCTATTTATTTTATTTAATTTATTTAATTTTGAAATATATTTTGTATAAATTGTGTTTAACAATATAGTTTAATTATTTAATTTAGTGATATATTTTACATATTTTATATGTCAATAAAATTAAATAATAACTGTGAAAATTTAAGCTATGTTTGAACTGTAAAATTTCGCGTTTAAAGGACGCGTCAATTATAGGGTATAAGCAACGAAATAAAACGGGTGTTTTTAAAATGTTATTTTTATGAAAATTTATGATGTTTTGGACTGCGTCTGTTTAGCGTAGTGTAAAATAATATTTTCAAATATTTTCGAAGGAAAATATCAGTCAGTAAATTTCTACCCAACGTTACGTTGTTTTAACTAACGGTTTGATTTTTAATAAATTTGTATACGTTTTCTTTCCTAAGCTTTGCATAAATTTTGCCATTTCTTTTGATGAAATCAAACTAAAAAAATCAAGATTTAGCTAAACTCAAATGGATCACGAGAGCAACCTTTTGCATTGGTAACGTTCAAATTTTTTTTTTAAAAACAAACCAAAAATGGGAAAACTGAACATTGATCTGGCCTTAAATGCATCAAATACATTTGTTAGCATACTTAATACAGATCACAATTTATTTGAAAAAATGAATCTTCACAGGTATTCACATTAGCATAAGAAACTGATGCTCTTTCCATTATCTCTCGGCCTCCCTGTTGATGTGCATTCATTATCCTTTTGCAAACTAATGAGTATGTCACGTTTATACTTTGTAAACTGATGCATTTACTCCCTTGATCAAGTTTTCAAGCCTGGAACATAACTCTCGGCCTTCTCTTTATATATTCCTCTGATCACGCATACATATTTCAAATTTTCAACTGTAATGGGTGTAACTCTCGGCTCCCTTCTTTGTTTCATTTATTTTGTGTAACTGATACGTTTCTTCTTTTATTTCCTCTGGATGATTCGAAACATTGTTTATAAATTCATTTCTCCTCTGCCCAAACTTTCCTCTGTGTTTCATCTGATCCCTCTTTGCTCGAGCTATCAGGTAAGTCATTTCATTTCATTTTGTTTTAAAAGTTCCTCTGTCTTTTTTTTTTTTTTTTTTTTTTTTTTTTTTTTTGCTCGGCCACTATACCACACATTCACTTTGTTTCTCTGGTAGCCTTTACCCTGAGCCAGTGTTGGAGATGTGAATAGGTAGGCCACTGATAGATAGTGAGATCTGGTGTGTATGGGATAGGCAGAGTGTTGTTTTCCAGTCTGCATTTGATTTGGAAATAGGCTGAGATTGGTTTAGGAATTAGTCTGCATCCATGTATAGGACATGCTGTTAAAGAAAAAAAAAAAAAAAAAAACATAGTATAGTCTGCCTAGGTAAGGAATGAAGACTGTGTACGTATTTAAGTTTGTACTGTCTGTATACATGTCCAAGTTGCTTCAGATTTGCCTTCATATCAACAATCTGCATTTGTACCATAGGCTAAGAATCAAGGAAAGAAAATTGAGTGAATTGATGGTCTGGAACAGATGAGGGGTCATGCATACCTGTTAAGTTTGAGTCTGTGCACATTCATAGAACATGGACATGTCAGTGGGGTTTGGTAGCACTGGTTTAGGGGAGTTTAGTTTGCATTCATGTCAAGTAAGTCTGCATACATACTCATAAAAAAAAAAAAATCTGACTTGGGTTTAAGGGTAGTTGCTTTGCATGCTTTAGTTTAAAAGGGGGGTGGGGCTCTGTACATGATCTGTCTGATTGAAGGAGTTGCCTTAGTGCATGACTGAAGTGTTGAAGGAGTTCTACTCAGAAATAGTGCACATGTACCTCTGTACATGATCTGTCCGTAGACATCTGGAGTTGCTTTAATTGCAAGACTGCAGTGGTGATGTTGTAGTAATAGAAGGTGGGCAGTGTAGACATCTGGAGTAGTGGAGGTTGGAGAATGTACCTGTGCATATTTAGGAAGTGTATGTGCACGACAGTTTGGTGAAGCCTGGAAGTCTGTTGAAGTCTGGGGTTGTGATGCATAACTGAAGTGAAGGGGGATGCTAATAAAAAGAAGGGTAGTCAGTTGTTCCAAACTTAGGAGGTAGGGGAGAGTTTGTCTGAGAAAAATGTAAGATGAACATTTCAGACAGATTGTGTTTGGCATAGGCTCGAAGTCTTAGTATTGTGACTCGGAGATTTTACAAAATTTCCCGAAGAAGTTCACTGATTGACCCGAAGTAGAGGAGGATGCGACTCGAAGCAATATGTTGTGGCTCGGGTAGTAGGAGAGACCTCTGCATACTTTTGTCATCTGCATATTCCAGTTGACTGGGAAGTGGATTTAGGATAAAAAGAAAAATATTATAAACCAGTGTAAATATAAGTTAAAAGTCAAGCTTAGAAGAAAAAAAAAGAAAACAAAACACAGTCGGCATATAGGAAGAAAGTGAAGTCTGTGCATGTAGGTATCAGTGTGCACCTGTGCACTTTCAATAGCTGGATATATCTATGAGTTGCTGGGTTTGTTTTGCTTTGGAACTGGATTATGTTTGGCAAAGGCATAGGGTTTGGTTGAAGTGGGAGGCACGGCAGTGAGGCAGTGTCAGTAGGTTGGGGTAGGCTTGCAGGAGGGTGATTGTGTGAAGTCTGGAAAGTAGATTTGTGAGGGATTGAGAAAGCATGATATAGTAGGTGTAGTATTTTCTGGAAAACGTGAATCTAGGTTGAAATAGGTTAGGCAACAGTAAAGTGTGTGGCGTGTGTATCATAGAAAGGTGTGTTGTTTGATCTTATACGCGGTAGGGTGGTCGAGCAAGCAAACGAATTCTCGTTCTCTTTTTAATCTGTCGTTGACTAAAAATTCTAAAGTCGCGTTTCAATATTTTGAATTTTATTCCAGATTTGAATCTAGGCGACGTCCGGGAATTTTGATCGTTACCCTCTGTTACTCTTTACCGGTGAATCGTCGTTTTTAAATCCAAAATTTTCTGCAACCTTCAGGTGAGTATTTCTCACCAGACATACGTATTTATATTTTGGTAAATTATCACAAGTGTATGTGTAAAAATTCTATGTAAATATGATATGTCCGTAGTATGATGTAGAATGATGAACCCCTTTAAAATTGACACCTCATCAGTTATTTATCTGTTGTATCATATTCTGCAGTTATATTATGTTATTGTTTATTTACTGCTTAAATCGCATTGCAAGTTCCCTGTTAATATATATTGTTATGGGCTGAAATGATAGGCCTAAATGATGATTATTGTTCAATTATGCTGTTAACTGCTAAACTGTTAAACTTGGGATTGCGGGTTTGAAATGATAGAACTCGGGTATTTGTAAATTACGGATTGAAATGATATAAATCCGTATCATTTGACCTAGGCTAGAGAACTATATACAGGCCAGTGGTTCTTATAATATTTTCTGAAATATTTAAAATTATTTTGGAAGTTAAATATTTGATTTAATATCTTTAAAGGATTTTATTTTGATTTTTGAATGAGTTATAAATGTTAATAAATAAATATATATTTGAATAGAATTTTGGAATATAACTTATTTTGGAAATTCTGGATTTTGAAAAATAAGCTTTCAGTTAATAAATAGATAAATAAGTTATATTTGGAAATATTTATTTAGTTAATCAATCTGCTACAGCATTTTAAATGCTGTCTTTTTGAAATTGGACTAGTTTTACCTGTAACTTTAGGTAGCATTTCCTGAGTACTATAGAATCTAGAATTGATTGTTTTAAAACTCATGGAATTTGAGAAATTTTATTTTATGTTAAGTTTTGGAAAATCTTAAGATATGATATTTATAACTGGATTTTCCTTAATAAATTTAAGATGAATATTCTAGTATTAAGTGAATTTTGAAGATATTAAATGACTAACATTGGGAGTTTATTTATGGAATTTATGGGAATATTCAAGACTAAATAATAAAACATTGATTTGTTGAAAGAATAAAATCCAAACTTAGTTTTGAATAGGAAATACTCCAATTGGATATATATATATAGGAATTGTAACGGATTTGGGGACATAAAGTGATATTTAAATTATGGTTTAAACTTTAAATAAAGAAATATATTTGTAAAGCTATATAAATTATCTTCTTCACAAAGTAACCATAAAGTTAAACCATTTATTCTATATACCGTTGAATATCCAAACCATTTGTGTGTTGGGAGTTATGATTTAAAGTAAAAATTCCAAATATTATGTTTTGAAGATATATTTCAAATATTCGGCTTCCAGATATTATAAATTTTAAGCAGTATGGTTTTGGAAAGAATTATATTTGAATATAACGATATCATATTGTTTTGGGTTTTAAAATGATATCGTATTTATAGTTTTGAAATGGAAATGTTTATTTTGGTTTTAAAGTATAAAATGTTTTAAATGACCACGGGTTATAATAACGATGGGTTGGCAAAGAGACCGGGATCGGATATGGACATACTCTCTGTCGATACCGAAAACCACTTTGACCAACCGTGTACGCGGTGGAGGTTCCAGAATGAAGTAGGTCGGTGGTGGCGTTTCCTGTAAGGTAAATACGTGGACCCGACTCCCGTGAGTTGGCATAAGGTGGCTAAAACAGGAGCAATTCCAGGCCAATGAGGTCATTCCTCTGATCGGACGCTCCTCTTCGATATTATACTATGATTTTGGATTGATTCGGTGGCCACCTCTATATTTTGATTTTGGGGAGTTAGTCCGAGGTGGGCGGTAACTGCGGCTACGCGTTTCCACCAGCCTGGATAGCAATTGGTATATCTACCCTGGCATTGCCTAGTTGTGCCGTGTCATCTACCATACCGAGCCTTGTACGAGTTTAGATTTCTCCCGTAGCCCGTGTGGTATCCTCTAGTTGCTTCCCGATCAGGAGGAGCTATGATATTGGATGGACTACTGGGACTATTACGTGTTAAGGTGGAAAATGTAAAGCCTTAATGCTATTTAAAAGTATGTTTATTTTATAAATAGACACTATTATAATAGCGCAATATACTACATAGTAAATAGTTTGACGGATCCTTAGAGGATGGGCGGTCCCAAGCATCCTTTAAGTTACTTGCTCTATATTACAGTACACTTGAATTAGCTTACATTATATAAGTATGTATGTCCTGACTCGAGTGTTATGTTTTATTTTTCGCTCGGGTCAGCCTGAGTTGCAGCTTCAATTTCTTCTCCGTAGCTAGGACACTCAGTAGATCATTCGCGCTGCTGGAAGTTGTTTCAGCCTTTATCTTTTCTGGAATTCAAGACTTTGAAGACTCTATCTCTATTTATGTCTTAAAATTTGTATTGAGGATTATAGACAATGTAAGTTCTGTTTTGTTGAAGTTATATCAGTGGCTTCATGAACCACTAAATTTTTAATTTCCGCTGCGAGATTCTGATATCTGTGTATGTGATTCTGTGATCTATTTATTGTATATTCTGAGTTTTGCCAAATTTATTCTACAACGCAGTATTTTGAACAATTCAAGTCCGACAATGTGCGGATGCGAATGGTTGAAAATATTGGGTCGTTACACCGTTCGAGGCGAGTTTGTGACCGTTCGCGGTCGGGTGCCGTTCGAGGCGAGAAAGTGTGCCCGGGAGGGCTTGGTGTTATCGATGCCAAGGTCATGTTCGGGTGAGTTCCTAGGACGTTTGTGTGCCTATTGGAGGCGAATAATTGTGCCTGGGGGGCTTGGTATTGTTTATACCAGGTTCACGTTCGAGTGGGTCCCTAGATCGTTTGTCAGGGCGGCATATCGCCATCTCAGAGCATGCCTAAGGACCGTTCGCGACCCCGTACATGTGTAAGTAGCTTAGCCATTTCAGAGTTATCAGAATCAAATACCTATTCAACAGATGAGCTTTAAAATAGAAATGTCCAAACAAATCAAGTCTAAATGTCCAAATCAAAATGAAACAAAAGCAAAGTAAGGATGTCAAAGTGTAAGTTCCTACTACGAAACGGTCAATGATCATTCAGAGCATGCCTGGGGATCGTTCGCGATCTCGTACATGTGTAAATGATTTAATTGCGTTAGTGGGAAGCTTACGACTTATCCATCGTTATTTCAATCAATTGATAATCAAACGGTGCCTTGATTCAGGGTCGCCTCTAGCTAATGTAGACGATGGTCGCTCTGGTTCCACCGCTGGAGTTCGCCTCCTCACATACTGAAGGAGCATACCGTTCCTGATATGCCCTTCCACCTCGTCCTTCATATGCCTACAATCATTAGTATTATGACCGTTCAATTCATGAAATACACAAAACTTATCTGATTTTCTTTCGTCAGAAGTTGGATCCCTTCGCATCGGTCTACGATACGGAATCTGCTCTTTGGTATCCTGATAAATTCGTTCCAGACTCTAATTCAGCTCTGAATAGGTGGTGAATCGTGCCTCTCTCCGCAGTCGCTTTGGCCCGTTACCACTATCCTCAGCCTTTCGTTTTCCTTTGTCCTTGCCTGAGTCCTTTTCGAGAGGCTTTTTGTCTTTAAGCACATAACCTTCTATTCCCTCTCCTTCTTCTCTTTCTGCATTCGCATCCTATAATCGTAAAAACTTTTCTGCCTCATCGTAGAATTCCCCTAGATCAACAGGTGGATCTTTAGTTAATGAATTTTTGAACTCTATGCCATCAGCTACTCTGGACACAGCTGCCATCACAACCATAGATGGATCTGCTCGATCCACCGAAGCTGCTGCTGCATTGAATCGCGTTAGATAGCTCCTCAAAGTCTCTCCGGTTTTCTGCTTTAGAGTTGCCAAAGTCATCACATTCTTTGGTCTTATAATGTGAATCTGAACTGTCTCATAAATCTTTCAGTTAAATCATTCCATGTTCCGATAGATCCACTCTCTAGTTGTCTAAACCATAACGCTGCAATATCCGCCAGGTACAATGGAAAGTTCCGGGCCATAACCTCCTCGGATGCCCCCAGCACCTCCATATGCCTCATATACTTCGTCAGATGAACTGTGGGGTCCGTTCTCCCGTTATACATGTCCAACGAAGGTAACTTGAAATCCGGTGGGTTTCTAGCTCGTCTGATTGCTGGAGTAAAAGGACTCCTATTGACATCCTCCAAATCTTTATTTACCAAACCGCCTCTCATAGCTCTTCTAACCATCTTCGCCAATCTATCATTGTCTCCGAGACGCAATCTTCGTTCATCACTTTCAACCTGCCCCCCGAGTTCACGAGGGAACTCTGGGATCTTCCCCCTTGACTGAGCATTCACTCCTCTGCTACTTTCAGGCTGCGCAGACGCTCCTCTTTCTCTCTCCGAGATTGGATCAACGTTTCCATGGGTGTGCCCCTAGTTCAGATGCTATGTCGGATGGTCCCGCTCCGTTTCGAACTCCGTCTGCTTCTCTATTCTGTGCTCCAAGTTGTCCTATCTGTTGAAATAAACTCTGGATCAACTCCTCTTGTTTCTTCATCATTGTCTCCATCTCGTCCCTAGTGATGAAGATCGATGCTTGATTCGCTCCTGAGGAAGCCTCTTGACTTCCTTGGTGTTCACTTCTCTCTGGCCTTTGTCTCTTACTTGTTTATCTCGTCAAGGTTCTTAGATCTAAATTCTTAAGTCTTCAAATTCAATTTATCCTGAATCAGCTTTTCTCAGTGGAAGCACCAAAATGTTTGCGTCAAAATTGACCACAAACACCCGATATCGTGAAAGCACCCGTTTACGAACACAAATCAGCAACAATCAATATAGAACTCAGATCTAAGAGATAACGATCACAATATTTCACAAATAACAATCACAAACACAGGATTTCTAGTGGTTCGGCGATCTTGCCTACGTCCACTCTGAAGCTTATGTCTTTATTGATTCACTTAATGATTTCAATCGATTACAGCAGATTATAACCGATGATAGCTTTCAAATCTGATTACAACAGCGATAATGGAGTATGGAGTTAAATCCGGTAGAGTCTTTGCGCTTCAGAATCCCGAATCCCTTTTTCTGAATGACCTGGGGCTCTATTTATAGTTGTAGGAGGCTGATATTTCTTCTAAAAATCTGGTAGACCACTTCTGGCATGTGAGGGGGGCCCACATGCCCGGCCTCAGGAAATTTGGCCCCACTTTGGATCGATTCGACCTCCATTCAAATCGATCAAGAAATCATCCAATTGAGATGAAATTTGGTGTGGACATTCTTCAACACGTATGTAAGCTCATGTAAAAATTTCATTGCATTTGGACATGTAGATCACAAGTTATGGTCGATTCGAATTGCTATCCTCGAGCAGGTTGCTTGCTTCGACTCGATGTCGTTCGAATCGATTTGTTCGACTCGATGGTTCCACGCGCTTTCGTGATGACGTGGTGCGCATTCTTCGTGTCGATCCCCTTTTCACTACGGTTTGACTGGGTCGACTCCATGATCTTCGCCACTTTGACTTAGTGGATCCGAAGGCTTTCAGTGATTCGAATAGAGGCTCGTTCGCATCGATCGTGGTATGCTCTGGCCGATCGATACGAAGCTGTTGTAGCAGGATCGATTCGAAGTGGAGTAACTTCATGGATTCGAAGGACTTCATCTTAATGGATTTGAACAAGGTAGACGCGAGGCTAATTCCTTTCTGACCGACGTGAACGCAATGGATACGAAGTCTAACCATACTTATGGATTCGAGTATATCTCCTGCTGATGGATAGGAAGCACACTATCTGTTGATGGATGCGAAGTGAAGTCACCGATGGATTCGAAGGGCGTTTGTCTGATGGTTTCGTACTATTGCTCGCTGATGGATGCGAACTAGATGGAGTCGAGCTGAGACCTGAGGATGGGTATGAACCTCATGGATTCGAAGTACTCCAAGCCGATGGATCCGAAGAGGAATGACTCCATGGATTCTAAGCACTACAACTTGATGGATACGAAGTAGCTTAGCTAGATGGATACGAACAGAACCCCTGTCTATGGATTCGAGCAAGGGTTATCTTCTCTATCTTGAGTCGATCATAACTTGAGCGTACGAACTCGGATTGACTTGAGATTGGAACGTTGGCTTTTATGGCTTTGCTTGTCATGTCCTTTCAATTGTAGCCTGATCCGGGCTCGGACAAAATTCATCGATATCCATAGTGAAGCAGTGCATAACCAATCTTTAAGACGAACTGTCTTTTGTTTTTGACCAATCTTTTGGTATCACGGCTTTACCAAAAAGCGGGATAACAACTCCAAAATCCAGAAATCCCATATTCGCTCCTTTATTATGACTTAACACCTTATTTAAATATGAAACATTAATTTCATAACTTATATTTCTCCCAAATTCCCTCTTTATTTTCCTCAAATCTTTTTTAAACTTCAAATTTTAAAAATAAGTACTTATATACTTAACCAAATCGCTTAAGTCCCATTATTAAATATTTTATTCAATTATTTCAAAATCTCTACCTTTCCATATTTAGAAATTATCAAGTATAAAATTTAAAATCTATTCATTTTTTCTTTCAAATTCATTACTTCTAAATTTATCCATCTTTACTATAAATTTCTTACTTTAAATTTCCCCTTTTATTTCCCTTTAAAATTCAACATTTATATTTTTAAAATGCCACAATATATCCAGCAATGTATTAACATCAAATAAATTAATTTTTCCAGCACAATATGTCACAGATTATTCAACATTTCATAAATCACTGAAATGAAAATAAATTCAATATTTTTGAGGAACCCAGTTGGATCCCTCCAACCTGTTTCTCTGTATCCACAGGTTTTAGCACAATATAAAAATACCAATCCCACTTCGGGAGGGAAATCGCGGTATATAGGGTCATTCGCTATTATGCGGGGCGCATAGGGTCTCATCCGCTATATAATACACGAATATCAATCACTCCAATACTAATATATATACTACTACATATACATACACCCTCATCCAACAGCTAATTAAATTTTCAATCAATCATGCATCCAATGATTTAAATTTAAACATTAAATTTTTTAAATTGGTTATCCGATTGAGTGAGAGATTCTCCCTTTTGTTTTTTATTTTGCAACTCGATCCAACTTGACTTGTCTTCACGCTTTTAAGCTCGCATAGGAAGATACAGTCTATTAACATTTGAGATAAATGAATAATTAATTACCATTTACCATTTTTTTTTAATTACTATTTTTAAACAGAAACTTGACAGACCTAAGTTACACATTTTTTTATAATTATTCTCTATTTATAATTAATTAAAATAATAAGATGTACCTACTTTCATTCGCTCCCGGCAAGAAAAACACGTCCTCCTTCTTACCCACTGTCCACGCCTGAGCTTTATTTTCATGCACTGACACACCACCACGCTCCACGACTTCGATGCTGCCATCATCGAAACCCCCTCTTCGCTCCCATATCTCAAAACGCGTCACCATAGAATGACTTGTGCCTTAAAATGGATCGCGACTTCGTCGCCTGCTGCCCTTGACCCAGCGAGATCGTGACCTTCATGCAGAGCCTTAAGTGATTATATGATAATTAATTTGAGTAATTAATTAAGGAGAAAGGTAATTAACGTGAATGGGTGAAGGTTAATTTATTTGTGCTATTAATTAAAGGCTAATTACATAATGTAATTAAAGAGGATAATTAAGGGATGATTAATTAATGGTTTGTAATTAATTAATGTTAAGTAAGTAGGATTAAAAGTAATTAAAGAAATTAATTTAATTTATTTAAATTAATTGGAATGTTGTGACAAATTAATCTTGCTTATGAATGATCGACTGATATTGAATGTCTTGGATTATTTGATATTTCTGATATGAAATGTTTTGTGATATGATTGGGTTGAATAGTGATAATGTGGTTATCTATCGAGATGAATTGTTGTGTAAAGCGACGCCCTGTATTTAAAGTTTGAATTGTATTTCACTTGAATAACATGGGTTAAGATGACATGGGATTCGAAGAGACCGGGGTCGGGTATCGGTAAATACCTGAAACCACTTCGATTAGTAATCTACAATAATTCTTTTTAGATTTGATATGTGAAACTAATAGACTGGAGTGGAATAATTTAAGCAACTGGACTATTGAAAACTAAGCATAGGTACTTAGGGATTGATTTGTGAAATAAGTGTTGAGCATAACAAGTAATGAACTCATAGTGAAGTACGAGTTACCCTGGGTTTTTTTTATGGTTTGTACTAGTATTTCAAATTATATGGGTTTACACATGCTTGTTTGCAGCCTGACCCGGGTGTTACTTTGATGTAATGCTCCGGTTAGACCGAGTTTTACAGATTTTCAGGTAAAGACGTTTTGAAGCTCAGGAGGCGAGCTGGATGGCAGGAACGTATGGAGTTTTCCGCCGTGTATATGAGACTGTGTAGTCTGTATGGATTGTAGTCTAGAACAAGTTGTATAACTGTCCAGTTTATGTATAAGTGTTTGTACTCTGATGCATTGTATGTAAAGTAACAATTACAGATTTTCTTTATAAAAATGCTATTACTTGTTATTATATTTTATCCGATGTGAATGTGAGATGTTGTTGTTTTTTGTTTTCCTTCTTTCTTCTTTCTTCTTCTTTAACAATCTGGGATTTTCATAGTCGGAAATTTCAGGTCGTTACATTTTGGTATCAGAGCTGCAGGTTAAGCGAGAACCTTGACTCTGGTGGGTTTACTCGTTAAGGATAGAGTCGGTGGTACCCTAGAATGAGTTGAGAGAGAGAGAGAGTGTGTGTGTGTATGTATGTATGTGTGTATATATATGAGCGTACTTGTTATTTTCTTATATAAAGGTTTAAAAATGGTTTTAAAAATAAACGACTTTTATATAATTTTATATTTTTATATATAAAGCAATATTTCTTTCTAATTATTATAAATACTAAGAAAATTGGTTGTTGATCATTGGAACTAAATAAAAATAATGAGAATTAAGTGGTAATAGTAATACAACCAAATTGTAATTAAATGAAGATAAGTTTGAAATTGATCCAAACTGGAACTAAATCCTGAATTTGTAGAAGTAGGAATAAGATAAAAATGAATTGGTATCCAGATATGATAATCTTGGGTATTATCATAAATGGTTATTGTGTTTAATAATGATATATTTGTTAATGAGTAAACTTTTAGATGAGTATAACTTATAAATTGAAGTGCGTTTTAAATTGTGAAGTTTTGAATCCTAAGTCTAGAAACATCTGAAATTGTTTTCAAATGTTAAAAGAAATTATATTATTCAGACTATTTTGAATGTGATCTTATTTTAAAACAAGAGATGTTTGAAAATTTTAAAGAAAATTTGTTTTGATAATAAAACCAAAGGTGGTTTAAGTTTTAAGAAATAACTTGGTGTGCAAAGGAAATAACTTTGTATATATAAGGGATATACACGATACCAAAGACGATTTGATAATAAACTCTAAGTGTTGAGTTTTAAATTTTTCCTTGGATTGTGATATGGAAACCTAAAGTGACAAGTCTTTGAACTTATAAGTAAGAAAGAATATTGATAGAAATTTAAAATTTTGAAATGGAGGATTCAAATTTGAGTAAGGTTAATGGGATTAAATTGAATTTAACTTGGAGGAAGTTAAATAAGTTTGAATGAACAACCTGATTTGAAAATTTCAAGATGAAATTGAGATATAACTTAGGGAAGTTAAATGAGTTGAATTAGAAGGGAAATATGTATGATCTCAAACGGTTTTGAGTTATAGGAATAGGTAATAGATGCTATTGGTGAATGTTTATTTACTTTGACTTATCCTAATATCATCCTGCTGTTATCAATAATCTATGGAACCTTGAATTGGTTTGTTTAAAATGAATTAAGGAGTGGATTGTGATATTTTATATCCATTGTAGAAATTAATTGGAAATAAAACTTTAATTTGAAATTATTTAAGTAATTTTGATTTTTGAAGATAAAATTTAACTTATGGAAGTGAAATCACTTTGAACTTAAGTTTTGAATGTTTGAGATAAAATTACAACTGAAATTGCTGAAAACTGGTTTCAAAATTGAATTTGGGTAATAATTTGGTTTTTGAAAGATTAAATTGTTTAAAATGGATTTGAACTATGATTTGAACTTAGATTTAAGTTTATGCAGAAGTATAGGTAAATTTAAATGGAATTTTGAAATTTATACAATTTAGTTGTTTAAAAATTTTAATTGTAAAATTAAAGTAAAGATTAATTTGATTTAAAGGAATTAAATCATTAATTGAAAATTTAACTCGAATTTATATAATTCAAGATGATTTAAAAGTGGAGATTGGAATTGGGATTAATTCAAACTGGAATTGAAATGAATTGAAAATGGTTCAATTTGAAATTTATTTGAATTAATTGAAATTGTAATTAAAGTTGAATAAGTAAATTCAAATGGAATTTGATTTGAATTTAGAAAAGAAATTAAGGTTAATTCAAATTTAATTGGGATTGGATCAATTTTAATGGGATGGGAAATTGATTGGAAATGGAGATTGGGAAGTTATACAGTTTGGCTCTGGACTATTTCCAGAATAAATTGTTTTAATATAAACCTATTTTTTCCAAGCTATTTACTATATATAACCTTTCATTTCTTAAGCCAAACTATTTTATACTTATTTTACAACTATTTTTGGAACTATTTAACTATTTTACAACTGTTTTATAAACTAATTACTACTTTTCAATTACTTATAACTAATCACTATTTAAAAAACTATTTTGCAATTATCTAACTATTTTATAGCCACTTAAATATTTTATAGCTATTTTACAAACTAATAATTATTTTTCAACTACTTATCTATTTTTAACTTTTCAAGCTATTTTCTAAATTTAAGCTGGTCAGAGTGCAAACTATTTATGATTAAATATCCATTTGAGATAAGAATAGAGGTGATAATCCAAATACGGATTGAGGCAATTGTAAATAAATGAATAAGAATCTAAGGGAATGTGAATAGAAAGGAGATATTGATTTAGCTAATAATCAATGAAGATAAATACGTAGGATGTACGTATATTATTCTATTGGCATAGCGATTTGATCCTGATTCAAGCATAGAATTTCGAGATAGTATGTCAATACGAGTTGGGATTTTTCACTCAATTTTCGACGGCGAACCTGGATATATATTTTTGATTGGTTCTAGAAATTCTCTATCATAGTTAGGCTATGCAAGGAGATTTGACGATTTCTGATCAAGAAACCAGATCTGAGTCCGCGCTAGGAAGTCGGGTGGACAATACTAGTTCGGAAGTGAAATTGTGTGGTCAAGGGAGAGATCAAATTGATATAGCATACGGATGATATATGTACATCGTATAGGTTTGAATAAAATTGATATTGAAAATTTGTGGATAAAAACTGTAAAATGATTTTTGAAATGGAAAAGTATATTTTGAACAGTAAATGATGAAATAAAATGGAAACTGGATATTTCTATGATTAAAGGTTCACTTTATAAAGAAAGGTAATATGGTTAATAACTTTATAAAGAGTAATCAAATTTGAATATTTGATTTGGTACAAATAAGTTATATATATGTGTTATATTGATAAACTCCCCTTGTTGAATCTATTTCCAGAAGAAATGGGTTTTTGAAAGGTATTTGAAGTATAAAAAGGAAATTTATACAAGTATGAAGTGATCGAAAGATTTTCAAGATTTTATATATCTATATATATAAAGGATTTTATGAGAATGATTTTGGAAAAAGGTTTTGGAACCTATGGATTTTGGAAAGGCTTTTGATTTTTGGGGAAAAATCAATTTTGGAAATTTGAAAAGCCTAGTTTGAGAATTATCGATTTTGGAATAATCGATTTTGTGAAAAGAAGATTTATATGGGATTCATACTAGGTGTATGATTTTGAAAATACTATATGTATACAGTCTAAAGTGTTTTGAGAATGGCTTTGGGGAAAAAGGCGCTCCCTTAAAATGAACTTCTTAGGAGTATTATAGGTCGGTACTACCTTGAGCCCCAAGGGGGAGGCTCTAAAGTGGATCCTGTGAGGAAGTCCAAACAAACTGAAGTTCCTAAGGTGGGTTGCGAAAGTCGAGGGCGCTGATTCTTACAGAGGCATTTGGGTTATGATGTGACGATATTGTAACTCGATGTCGCTGCGATCTGCTGTGGACCATAGTGGAAATCGTGTAGAGGTGAGTCTCAACGGTCTACGTTTGATTTTGCCGGAAAGGCAACGTAACATCCGTAGACTGCGATCTATGGTCGAGTGTAGAAGTTTCATTTTATTTGGCAGTGAAATTCGAGAGCGCTGATGCCTATAGTTATATGGGTTTTTGCTGTGATAGCAATGTAACCCCAGATGTAGCTGCGATCTGTAGTAGGTTCCATGGTATAATCGAGGGGCGCGGAGTGCCCACAGTTATCTATGGATTTTGCCGGGATGGCAACGTAACCATCGGGTTAACTACGACCATGGAGGGGGTGATTATTTCCAAAGCATTCTCACCAAAGATGTTTCCCCTATTTTCAAAATGTTTTCTATATTTTCAATAAAATCATTTTCCAAGTATTTTCACTGGGTGTTGAAAACGGGTCTGCTAAGTACTTATAGATTTTCTGTCCTATGGCTGATCAACGTATGACCAAATTTCTGTTAGAACAAAGATGGACTTATGGAAACATCGAGTTATAAAGAGTATTTTTACAAAGCTATTTTGGTGATATTATAGAGATTTTAAAATGTTTTAAAAATTCTTAAATAGAGGATTTATAGCTGAAATGGTCAAAGAGCAATATAAGCTGATAATAATCATTTTAATAAATTCTGGCTTCGTTCCTTTTCGAGGACGAAAAGATTCTAACGGGGGAGGAATGTGATAACCCGGATTTTCAAGCATCAGATAATTGGATATGATTTAACTAATGAAAATACTAATTTATAGATTGAACAAATAAATGTGATAATCCCTCTATAAATTATTTAAAATTGGTAAAATTGTTGTTTCTAAACAATAATAATAATGTGTTGTTTATATATATAAATGGATTTTAAATAGAATTATTATTTACAAAGAGAATTTGTTTTTGTTTATATATATATATATATATATATATATATATTTGTGTCGACTTTAAATTGGATTTTAAATTTAATTTGAATTTGGATTTAAATTTGAAATTTAAAAGATAATTATCTTAAGATATTTTGGATTTAAAAATATATGTATAAGATTTTTATATAATTTGTTTTATATTATTTTCTTTAAAGAGATTTTATTTATATAAATTAAGAAATATACTTATTAATTAGGAAATTTAATATAAAAGCTTTTAAATCATTTTAAAATTATTAAACATGCATTATTACAAGTGTTAGATTATTAATCTTCCTAATAAAAAATGTACGGTGATAAACATTTGTAAATGACAAATGTTAAGAAATCTAACAAGTGTAACCATGTTATTTTATTTTTCTATTATTTTTAATAATCATAAAATTAAGTTTATAAATATATCAATATCTTATCTTCTCCATTCTTTTTCTATCTTCATCTTTCAAAACAAAGAAAACAAAAATTTGTAAAATACAAACAAGTGAACAAATTCAAAAACCTAAGCAGATCAAAACAAAAACAAATTCAAAGCAATTTAAAAACTGGAACAATCTCATTCCTGGAAGCAAAGGCAAACATAATGGTTCAAACTCAAAACTGAAGTAATCAAAGCAAAGAACTGAAATCAAACGACCTCTGTTCAAAATCTATAACCTGTAGCAAATCAAATTAAGCTAAAACAAAGATCATCTCAGCATATAACAAGTTCAAAGATCAGATCCTTCAAGTCCATATCAGTTTAAATAAAATTCCATGCTTTCTCTATTTTACATATGCAGGTGAGTAGACTTATCATTTTTTTAAGCCAAAAATCTTTAGTTGCTTGATGCATGCAATAGATCTGTGAAGTGATAATGGTTTGTGTAGATATATCTTGCTTAAATATAGAGAAGTTTATATGTGTATACTTGTGCAAGCCTGTGAATGCCAATATACATATGCTCTGTTGTTTATACAGTCTCAAAAACAACTTTCTAAAATTCATATCTTCCCATGAAATAGATTTTAGGCCAAGATTGACAAACGAAAATGGTTATCACAATGCATTATCAATTTTTAAAAATAGAATCAAGAATTTAAGTTTAGCAATTATTTTAGATTTGGGAATTTACAGTAAAAATAATAAATAAGTCAAAAATCAGTGATTACAATTTCATGTTTGGATTTCATGAATGCATCCGTGATGGAAAATTATGAATTTTGATAGTTAATTCAAGATTTTTAGGATTGTTTATGTTGAGATTTTCGGGGTTGATCAGATTCGACATTTTCGTCGATTGCCGAAGAACAACAATGAAATTTTCATCAGGATTTGAGTCTGGGGATGGCCGGAGAGACGTGGGTCGTGGGAAAATTGGTCTTGGATTTTTCTGATGGTCGGAGTTGCTGGGCTAAGGCGAATTAGGGTTCAATGGTCATATGGGAATGGTGAGGTTGTCGAGGCTCGTTCAACGTGGATGGTGGACCGGACTCGATCGCATGAGAGGGAAAAGTTTCGTCGAGTCGTGGCGCGGCGCTGGGTTGGACGGAGTGTGTCCCAATGGTCGGAGGTGATGGCCAGGGGGGTTTTCGATGAGATGGGTTACATATTTTGGATCGTCAAGCTAGTTTTTGGTTTGGCTGTCGTTTTTGTTGTTCGGTGTGGTCATACTGTTGGTTGAGGTCATCGTCGACTTGGAGGATGGTCGATGAGTTGATCGGAGGGCTTGGGTACAATGTGAATGTACACACGTGAACGTTGATGGCTTTGTTGATCTGGGCATAGGTGAAGAGGGTGTTTTCTTGGGTTAGTCTCGAGTGGGTTTGAGGATTTACTCGAGGAAGAAAGGTTCACGTGGAAGTTGGGTTGGCTCGAAGTTTTGTTCAGGGTATTGAAGCTAGAACTCAGGATTGTTTTTGGGTTAGTTTGTGGGTTTTCGTATAACAGGTTTTTCAATTTAAAATTAAATCCAAGTTTTTTTTAAAAAAAGAAAAAAGAAAAATAAAAGGAAGGTAATGGTCTCGGGTAGGGGATCGTGTGTTATTCGAGTTTGAGCCGAAGTAAAATTTTGTTCAGTTTTTAAGTTTAAATAAATAATGTTTTTAAATTTAAATGAACCTAGTTTTGAACCCTTTCTTAAAATTCATTCCTTTATATTATAAATGTCTTAAATAATTGTTTGAGGAAATTATATAATTTGTTTAACTTAAATTTGTTAAGTTAAATGCTTAAGTTATTTTAAACTTAAATTAATGATTTAATTAAGTAAGATAATTATTAGAGATAAATGTTTAAATATGATTTTGATAATTAAGAAATTTAATAAAGATAAATGGTTTATCTTAGGGTTAATTAAGACTTGGATGATTAAGGATAATTAAATTAATAAAGTAATTAAAAGTAATTAATTTATTTAATTAATTAACGATTTTAAGGGTAGTTAATTAATTTAATTAATTATGAGTTAATTAATTAGAGATAAATTAATTCGTAATTAAGGATAAATTGATTAAGTTATTAGAGATTAATTACTTAAATGATAATTACTTAATGTAAGTAATTAAAGGATTAATCTATTGAGGGTTAATTAATTTAATTGGCAATTTAAGGTCAAATTAATTAATGATCAAGGTTAATAAATTGAGGATAATTAACCAATGGGATAATTACTTGATGAAAGTAATTAAAGGTAAAATTACTTAAGGAAAGTAATTAAGTATTAATTACTTAGTGTAATTAATTAAAGGATTGATTAACTAAGGAAGTTAATTAAGGGTTACTTAATAAATGAGTGTGATTAATTAAAGGATAATTAATCAATGTAAGTGATTATATGATAATTAATTTGAGTAACTAATTAAGGATAAAGGTAATTAATGTGAATGGGTGAAGGTTAATTAATTTGTGCTATTAATTAAAGGCTAATTACTTAATTTAATTAAAGAGGATAATTAAGGGATGATTAATTAATGGTTTGTAATTAATTAATGTTAAGTAAGTAGGATTAAAAGTAACTAAAGAAATTAATTGAATTTATTTAAACTAATTGGAATGGTGTGACTAATTAATCTTTCTTATGAATGATTGAATGATATTGAATGCCTTGGATTATTTGATATTTCTGACATGAAATGTTTTGTGATATGATTGGGTTGAATAGTGATAATGTGGTTATCTATCGAGATGAATTGCTGTGTAAAGCGACGCTCTGTATTTAAAGTTTGAATTGTATTTCACTTGAATAACTTGGGTTAAGATGACATGGGATTCGAAGAGACCGGGGTCGGGTATCAGTAAATACCTGAAACTACTTCGATTAGTAATCTACAATAATTCTTTTTGGATTTGATATATGAAATCAATAGACTGGAATGGAATAATTTAAGCAACTGGACAATTGAAAACTAAGTATGGGTACTTAGGGATTGATTTGTGAAATAAGTGTTGAGCATAACAAGTAATGAACTCAATAGTGAAGAACGAGTTACCCCGGATTTTTCTTTTATGGTTTGTAGTAGTATTTCAAATTATATGGGTTTACTCACGCTGGTTTCCAGCCTGACTCGGGTGTTACTTTGATGTAATGCTCGGGTCAGACCGAGTATTACAGATTTTTAGATAAGGACGTTCTGAAGCTCAGGAGGCAAGATGGATAGCAGGCACGTATGGAGTTTTCCGCTTTGTATATGAGACTGTGTAGTCTGTATGAATTGTAGTCTGGAACAAGTTGTATAACTGTCCAGTTTATGTATAAGTGTTTGTACTCTGATGAATTGTATGTAAAGTAACAATTATAGCTTTTCTTTATAAAAATGATATTATTTGTTATTTTATTTTATCTTCTGTGAATGTGAGATGATGTTGTTTTCTGTTTTCCTTCTTTCTTCTTCTTTAACAATCTGGGATTTTCGGAGTGTAACAACCGGGTATTTTCAACCATTCGCATCCATTATAAGTGTATAGGTAGACACTCATACCGGAATTGAAATGCTCAAAATACCGCGTTGTAAATAAAAAATTTGGCAAATCTCAGAATATACAGTAAATAAAATCACAGACACAGAGTAATAATAATGCAGCGGAAGTAAAAGAGATAGTAGTTCATGAAGCTACTATATAATATATCAGAGTTACATTAGATACAACAGAAGAAATAAAGTACAAAGGGAGTCTCACTACATAGAAGTCTACTAATACAAGAGCTGAAAGGAACAATAGACTGCAAAAGATAAAACTTGACAAGTAGATAATCTCCAGCGATTCCAATCTCCAGAAAATGGAAATCCAAATCTGTGAATAACTCAGGCAGACCCGAGCGTAAATAAAAAATACAAACACTCGAGTCAGGACATACATACTTATACAATGTAAACCAACTCAAGTGAACTGTAGTAAAGGTACAAGTAACTTAGAAGATGCTTGGGACCGCCCATCTTCTAAGGATCCGTTAAACTATTTACTATGTAGTAATATACGCTATATATAGTAGTGTCTAATCAGTAAAGTATAATCATATAGAAAATAGCGTTAAGGGGATGGTGAACCTTAACGCGGTCGGATCTTTAAAACCAAAATCGTAGTGGGCCCGCTATAAGGAGATGACACGGCACGCGAGGCAATGCCAGGGTGGATACACCATTTGCACTCCCGGACCGGTGGTGACGGCAAGCCAGCAGCATCCGCCCACCTCGAACAATACCCCCGAATCAAGGTGGCGCCTCATATCGAATCGCAAAAGTAATAGAATGGTTTTTGATGGAGCATGCTCGATGAAAGGGTGTGACCCTTTGTGTAGCCTGGTATAGCTCCTGTTTTAGTCATTTATGCCAACTCACTGGAGTTGGGTCCACGTAATATACCTCGAGAACGTCGCCACCATCCTACTTCATTCTGGAATCTCCACCGCGTACACAGTTGTTAAAGTGGTTTTCGGTATTGGCTGGCTATAAGACAATATCCGATCCCGGTCTCTTTAACAACGATCGTTATTATAACCCGTAGTTATAACTTTAAAAAATATATTTTATACTTCAAAATAAAATATCATTTCAACCCAAATCTTTATCAAAATAAAGATTAAATTATTTCCAAACCATTTCAATATATCATCATACCATATCTTTCGATTCAAATATTTATCAAAATAAATATCAAGTCATTTCTAACCATTTCAATATATTAAATTATCATATCCTTTCAAAACTTCCTTTTAAATCATTTTAATATATCAAAATGTCATAACCTTTCAAAACTTCGTTCAAAATATCTTATCTTTCAGCACTTCCTTTCAAATTATTTTAATATCAAAATGTCATATCTTTCAATACTCCATTTTCAAATCATTTTAATATATCAAAATATCATATCCTTTCAAACCACATTTCAATCATTTAATATATCAAAATATCAAAACCACATTCATTTCAAATCATTATTCATTTTATTCAATTTAAAATACCATTTCAATTCACATTTCAAAACAGTTTATATTCAAAAAAAAATCATTTTTAATCATTAAAATGAAGTTATTATGTTCAATAATTAAATTATTAAATTTCCAAAATTTTCAACTTCCAAAGTTCATTTATTCATTTAAGTTTATCAAAACAGTGAAAATTCACTTTTCGTGGCATTTAGAAAACGCCACTGAAAGATACATTCAAAACAGTTCAATTTAACAAAAGACAACATTTTAAAATGTTGTAATAGGGTTTACTTAAATTTCAAATAAACTTAGTTAAATTCAAAAATTATAGCACTTACAAAAATTGCTATAGTAGCTTTTAATTCAATTTAGCTTTTTAGTTCATTATCATCAACTACAGCATTTACAAATACTGTAATATCATTTACATTGTAATTAATGGCATTTCAAAAATGCAGTCAATTAACTTCAAATATTCAATATAATTTCTCAACCAATTATATTTTTATTTAAAACATTTTTAACTCATAAAATCATACATTTTCACATTTATAAACATCATTTAATTTTCCTCAAGTTCATGATTTTATAAAGTTAAATTTCCATTCAAAAATTAAGATTTAATAATAATTCACTTATTAAAATGCAATGTTCAATTTTAAATTCATTACATTAAGTTTCAACATAACACTTAAGTTCAAATTCTCAAATATAACTTAATTTTATTTTTATTTACTGAACTAAAAGTTCACTTTTAAGTCAATTTCATAAATTTCCAATTTAGTTATATTTCCAAATTTCAACTTAAAGTATTCATTCATTTTACATTTCAACTTTATTAAAAATCATTAATACGATATAAAATCATTTTAAATAAATTTAAATTCAAAATATCATAAATTTATCATATTTTCAAAGTTATTTAAACTCCATTAAAAATTAAATCAAAATTTCCAAAATAACTTACATTCATATTTTCTAACTTTTCCATAATTTATTTAACTTATAGATTTCCATAAAATCAATAATACTTTACAAAAATTATATTTTTATTAAATTTCAAATCAAAATATTATTATAATTAAATTTCTAAAAATTTTAAAATTTTTAGAAAAACATATTTTAACTACGGGCCTGTATATAATTTTCTACGCTAGGTAAAGTGATACGGGTAATATATCGTTTCAACCCGTAATTTACAAAGAAAATCCGGGTTTTATCATTTCAAACCCGCAATCCCAAGTTAAAATAAATTAAATAAAAACCGTTCAAGCCTATCATTTCAGCCCATAACGATTTTTCCCTATTCTAAAGTCCGTTCGGGTATGTATCATTTCAACCCATAGTGATTCTAATCTAAAGGGAACTTGCAGTGTGATGAACAGATAAAATAAACAGAATAGCATGAAATAACAGTAACATATAATATAATAAGTGTAATAATAGGTGTAAACATCATATGATAATAATATAAGCATATATAACATGATAATATAGTTCTACAGATTCACAGGGTGTCAACTCACATTTGTATAAGTATAAACATCTGGTGAGATTTACTCACTTGTATTAGCTGGAGATGACAAACAACTACACACAACAAAGATCTTCGAAGGCATGAAAGCATGAATATGATTTGAGAGTGGAGGGCCAAAGATTTATAGCCTTGGATACATTCAAACAAAACAAATATATGAAACATAAGTTTCAAAAACAAGATATACTTAACAATGTTAGAAATAGATGTATAAAACAAAACCAAAGACTTTGCACTTGCTTCCTATGCTTGTTTGCATGGCCTACGGGATTAATAAGGTCAGTTTTGAGCATGGTTTGGATCAGGTATGGGTAGGAAAAGGCGCGGTTATAAGGTGATGAAGTGGGTAGGAGTTTAAATGTAGAGAATATAAAAGGTTAAGGCATATATAAGAGTTTTGGTGAACTTTTTGGGCTCGGCTAAGGCATGTTTGGCCTCACCCTTTCAGGTTTCAGATCTGGACAGTAGCTTAGGTGATGGGTGGTGGTGGTGGCCTAAGGTGGTGGCCTTGGTGGTGGATGAAGGTAGTGAAGCAACTAGGCTAGGCTAACATGTTTTTAAGGAGTTTTCAAGGCTTTTGTGTGGAGTTTTGTCAAGGGGGAGGGTGCGGCCTGGTCAAGTCAGAGGAGGAGATGATGTTAAGTGGTGGATGGTGAAGAGGAGAAGGTGATGGCCAAGGCTAACTAGTGGTGGCCGAGTAAAACAAATAAAGAAAACAAGGCTAAAACAAGCAAAAAGGAAGGTGAAAAAGTAGAAAAATATAGAGAAGCCATTACCAATTTTTCTCTAGCCATGAAAATGAGATGAGGAAGATGTTTTCACATTAAAATGAAGAAAAAGAATTCAGCTGAAGATAGTATAAGGAATGGCCAAAATAACTGATGTATTGATTGAAAAAGAAACGGTAAAAGAAACGGTGAAACGACTTTACGTTTCTTAGCTTTTAAAACCTTCCATACTTCCTTTTCTTTTAAATTAATTAAAACAAAATAAAATTAAGCAAGCACATCTAAAAAATGAAAAAAAGTGAAAAAAAATAAAAATAAATATTAAAGTTAAAGAAAATATAAAAAAGAATTAAGGAAATTGCTTAAAAATTGAAAACAGGGTTCAAAAATTATAATTAAAACATCGATGGCTTTGGAAAAATATCTACTTCATTTTAAAAATATTCTAAAGAAAAATTTTGAAAAAAAATAATTTATTTATCATTTCTAAAATAAAATAAATAATTAAATTTTATTAAATAGAATTTAAATTAAGAAAATGGCTTAAAATTGCGAAGTAGACTTTAAATAAATTCAATGCACTTTGGAAAATTTTTATATACTTGAAAAATATTTATAAATAAAGATAAGTACACAAAATAAAAATTAATTCACAAATAAATATATAAAATTAAATTTAAATAAAATCTTAACGAAGAAAATAGCAGATAATAAGAAAACAGCCAAAAAAAAAATGAAATCAACACGGTAAACTTTGGAAAAATTATAACATCAAAAAAAAATGTTTTAAAAAAAATATATCTAACATGTCATATAACACATATTAGAACATTATTTGACAATTAAAAATATAATTTATAAAATTTAACATAAAGAAAATTGTTAAATAATTCAATGTACACACAATATTGAAAACAGTATAACTTTCACAAATTAAATCCGTTTTCAACGAAACAAAAAGCGGTGTTCTTAAAAATTTATGTACTTTCATAATAAAAGAAAAAATTTAAATTTTTAAACTTTTAAAAATTTAAACTAAAAGTCAAAGTTTGATTATTTTGACCAAAAATTCACTTTTTGGAAAATATTCTTTTTAGTCATGCTTTGGAATGATAACTCATATCAAAACTAAAGTTTATATTTAAAATAACAAAATTAATCATTCAAAATAAACAAAATAATTTTTTAGATTAAAATTAAATTAAAATATTTAAAATATACAATTAAAAAAAATCACAAAACACAGGGTTGTTACACGGAGTCAAAAGTTTCAGGTCGTTACACTACTAAAATTTACTTAATTAATATGTACTATAAGACATTTAAAATAATTTAAATAATAAATTTCTATAAAAACATTCCTTTAAAACATCTAAAAAATTTCTAATTTATACTTAAAAATCTTTCTTTGAAAACATACTTAGCTTTTTAGGAAAATACACTTTCCACTCCAATATATCCTATCTAATTATTTATAAATCCTTCTCGATTTATTTCCAGTTTAATTTAGGTCCCAATCCCGTGAATTTCCTTTCCCACATTTTTGAAAATAAAACCACTATTTATTTTTATTTTTTTTAAATGAATTACCCTTTCCTTATAAATTCCCACCGTGGATTTATAAATCCAAATTATCCACTGATAAATACTCACCTTATTTATAAACCCAGTTTATAAATCTCAGTCTCGTTCCCCTTTATAATCACTATTCTCAAAACACTTAATCGATTTCCAAATCGGTTCCTTGAACTAAATTCCATCTTAAAGTTTATTTCTTGATTTACTCAAGTTTATTCCAAAATCCAAAAATCCTAGATTCGCTCCTTTATTATGACTTAACACCTTATTTAAATCTCAAACATTAATTTCATACTTATATTTCTCCCAAATTTCATCTTTCTTTTCCTCAAATCCGTTTTAAACTTCGGATTTTAAAAATAAATACTTTTATACTTAACCAAATCGCTTAAGTCCTATTATTAAATCCTCTTATTCAATTATTTCAAAATCTCTACCTTTCCATATTAAGAAATTATCAAGTATAAAATTTAAAATTACGCTATTCATTTTTTTCCAAATTCATTACTTTTAAATTTATCCATCTTTACTATAAATTTCTTACTTTAAATTTCCCTTTTTATTTCCCTTTAAAAATTCAACATTTATATTTTCAAAATGCCACAATATATCCAGCAATGTACTAACATCAAATAAATTAATTTTTCCAACATAATATATCAAATATTGTTGAACATTTCATATATCACTGAATTGAAAATAAATTCAACATTTTTGAGGAACCTTGTTGTATCCCTCCAACCTGTTTCCCTGTATCCATAGATGTTAGAACAGTATAAAAATGCAATCCCACTTTGAGGAGGATATCGCGGTATATAGGGTCATCCGCTATTATGCAGGCATATAGGGTCTCATCCGCTATATAATGCGGGAATATCAATCACTCCAATACTAATATACACACACACACACACCCCCATCCAACAGCTAATTAAAATTTTCAATCAATCAAGCATCCAATGATTCAAATTTAAACATTTAAATTTTTAAATTAGTTATCCGATTGAGTGAAAGATTCTCACCTTTTGCTTTTTATTTTGCAACCCAGTCCAACTCGAATTGTCTTCAGGCTTTTAGACCCGCATAGCACAATACCGTCTATTAACATTTGAGATAAATGAATAATTAATTACCATTTACCAATTTTTTTAGTTACTATTTTTTAAATAGTAACTAGACTGACATAAGTTACACATTTTTTCTAATTATTCTCTGTTTATAATTAATTAAAATAACAAGGTATATATACTGTCATTCGCTACCGGCAAGTAAAACACTGCCTCCTTCTTCCCTACTGTCCGCGCCTGAGCTTTAGTTCGTGCACTAACACACCACCACGCTCCACGACTTCGATGCTGCCATCACTGAAACCACCCCTCTTCACTCCCACATCTCAAAACACGCCACTATAGAATGACCTGCACCTTAAAATGGATCGCCACTTCATCTCATGCTGCCCTTGACCCAGCGAGATCGTGATCTTCATGCAGAGCCACACGCCCAAACTCCGGTGGTGATGGATGCTTCCAGCCTTGACGTAGGCATAGCACACTCCAATCCCCATCTCAACACCCCTCCCATCGAATGAAACCAAACCTTAGAGGAGCCACAACCCCTTGCCGCCCTTGTCGAGCCTAATAGCAGATCGAAACGCCGTGATACGAGAGTTTTGCTTGCTGACCTCCATATTTTCTAGGCAACCAGATTGAAGTGGATCGAATCATCATTTTTTATAAACGAACGATTTCATTCGTTCGAACATAAAAGATGAAGAGGAAGTATTCGCGATTTTTAATTGTGGCCATTGTTTTTTTTGTACGAATTATTTCGTTTTCGGTTTGCACTGATGAATATGGAAGGGGATGGACGTGATATAAAGCTGAGGGAGGCATGTTGGAGAAGGTGAGCAACAGTATTCGGAGGTTCAGGGTAAAAGTTTGATGGTGAAAGAAAGTAGGCCGATGGGAAAAAAGTTGACGTGAAGGGATTTTGACTAGTCAGTATATTATATATTTTTATTTAAAATTCCAAATGGTCTCGATCTACATAGCTTAAAATCGCGCATCCCTATCGAGGCGTGCCGTCAAACGTTTATAATGTTATACCCCTATTCCGAACGTAAAGGAAAATGTTTTGAGCCCTAACTCGATGGTACGGTGAAGATAGCTTTTTGGCTCCAATTATTATATTAAATTTCGATATGAATTTCTACGCGTTTATAAACCGTACGGCCACACGATAACTTCAAACACTTCGAAAATTGAAATCTGATAATAGTACAATATTACGGATCCAATGGAACTGGTTTTGTTGAATTCCGAGACTGTGCCTTAGAGGGCTATTTTTAAATGTTAATTTAAACGATTTTTTTTTAAAATTGAAAAATAACTTCCGCGTTCAATTTTAAAAGTTGCACTACCTTCAATATTATTAATATAAATTTTGAAAACCTTTAAATTATTTTTATCAGGCTTGAAACTCTAGATTCACTATTTTAATCAATTTCCAATTATTAATTTCAAAATTTTAATTACCCAATAATTAGTAATGTTTGAAATTTAAGTAAAAATCAACACTTGAATATTTAAAAGGAGTATTTAGGCTTAAGGAAAAAGTTGCAAAAAAATTTAACCTCAGGGACAACAAGTTTGTTTTTTAGGCTGAAAGACGGCTTTTAGTGTAAATCATAAAATGATAGTTGTAACTATCATTTTCTGTTTGCACTATAAAGTGTCCTTCATACTAAAAAGCAAACTTGTTGTCTCTGAGACTATTTTTTTTTGCAACTTCTTCCTTGTATCTATTTTCCTGTATTTAAAATCAATTAAATATTCCAATTTCAAATATCCAAAATTCCGAGTCGTTACACCTTAACGTTATTTTAATACTTTACTTTACTGTGGAAATATTATAATAGCGTATTGTACTACATAGTAGATAGTTTAACGCATCCTTAGGAGATTTAAATCCCGAACATCTCTTAAGTTATTGTACTCACATTAGACACTGGATAAGAGATGTCAAACCTCGTAAACATCTCTGACACCGTCACACTCATACTTACCGTTGATTAACTTACATAAGATTTTTAGTTCTGACCCGAGTGTTTTGTCTTTTCAGTTTGCTCGGGTCAGCCTGAGCATTTCAGGGTTGAAGACTTCATTTCTAGAGGGCGAAGTCGAAGATTTGTACTATTACTATTTATTATATTTATTCCACTGCATTATGTTGTTCCACTGCATTTATATATTTATCTGGTTGTCTGTAATCTCTGATTCTATATTGTATAACTACAATCAAATGTTATTTGTAAAATAGCTTCATGAACTGTTTATTTTATTATTATATTTTGTCATTTCGCTACGAGATTCTGTATTTGTTTTTTTTTCTTATTTACCCCATAACAATCTACCCATTTGAGTGGTTTGAGTCTAACATGTATGGTTTATCGTCGATTTAAACCGTCTAAAAAGGTAGGTCATTACAAGAAAAGTTAATACTTCAAATTGAGTGTGTTTTCTCGCACTGGTCTTCCAGACCGGCTCGGGTGTTATTTTATTATAATGCTTGGGTTGGAACAAGTATTACAGATTCAGGTTAGGGTATTATGGAGCTCAGGAGATGAGTTGAATGGCAGAGATGTATCTCCGTATTTAGTTTATATTTCCACTGTATGAGGACAATGTCCAGGTTGATGTATGGATTATTGTACTCTGATGATTGTAAGTATATAAACTGTTACGGATTATTTTGTATAAAAATTTGTTATTATATATTATATTTTGTTCCGCTGCAATTATGAGACTCTATGTTATTGTTTATTTTTCTTCTATCTCTTTCTTCTTTTTTATCCTAAAGATTCGTATTTTCGTTCTATTTGAGTTGAACTGATGTGAATTATGGTTGACTCAAGAGGTACGGATTTACGGGCCTTTACACCATACATAGTAGATAACTCAACATATACAATTCATTTGCATTTGTGTATGTAAGTCATATATAATTGTGTGGAAAAAATCTCATTCAAAATTAACTTCTCGATTTTATAAATTTCTAGAACAAAATGAAGGAAATTTGGAGAAAGTTGGCATGTGTAAATTTTGTGATAAGAACTTACAGTCCCAATAATACAGAGAATAATGGCAAGTTGTCAAAGGTAATGGGAAATCCAAAAGATATCAATTTATCATGAACATATATTAAATGGAGATGGCCAACAAACATGGATTTGGATCAAAACAATACAATAAACATGTTTCAATCAAAACAGACACTAGGGAGGTTTAAGTTACATATGGCAAGATGATTAACTAAAACATGAAATGAAATCATACAAATTCTAATTATATAAATGATATAAATACATAGGTGAATTTAAATTAGAGAATTACCTTTGGATGTAGCCAATAAATCACATCTTGAATAATGAATCAATGCTCCTAGATTTAGAAATTAGCCTTTAGATTTTGCAAGGAACAAGAGGGATACACCACTTTTATGAACTAAATTGATCTACATTTAACTTGGGATATTTTTAGCCTTAGGAGCTTTCAAAAAATCGACCATTAGAGAGGAGAGAGAGAGAGAGAACCAGAAAGTTGGTGAAATAAATGAATAGCCAAAAGGTTATGAAAAAAATGAAATAAAGAAGGTAATCAATACCTATTTAAAGAGAGACTTGTTTCCTTATTTATATTATTCCTTTCCCTTTATTAATTAATTCAAAACCTATCATCTCCTCTTTTTTTTGTGAAGGGGAGTAAATGGGTCGGACCGAACTGGACAAAGGTGTGTCTTAGTCATGTCCTATAAAAGATTTAGATGAAGACGGACCAAACAAGCATTAAGCTTGAATATTGTTCATTAGAGAAGGACAACAAAGGACAATGTTTGGACAATCGAAAAGCATCTAACATTTTTCAACGAATATTTTTCCATACATTTTTTCTTATCCTAATTCGTATCCTAAATAAGAATCGTACGGACATGGAACGGATGGTTTACATCCTCGGACTGAACCGGACATCGGACAATCGTGCAAAATTTACAACCCTAGTTTTATGGCCGACCAAACATGGAGGCAACATGGGCTTCAAATGATCCCAAAATCATTCAGCATTTATTTCATTTAAATCTAATTTAAACAATTTATCGATATCGTATATTTATGCATGCATTCATAACTTTTATTTTTGCATTTTATTAAACTTTAATGGTATATAAATAAATGCAATAAAATATAATGATCAATATTTTATAAATATTGATCAACTTGGTTAATTTACAATGATTATTAATTAATCAAATAGTGTGGTTTATTCGAATTATTTATCATTACAGTTGTGCGACTCAAAGGTGTAAATTCAATCACCGATTAATATTAAACAATTCGAATATTAACATTCACATGTCACTTTAACTAGTTGTGTGATATTTTGGTTGAATTTATTTCTTACACACCCTTTTGGTAAAATCCAATTTTACTTATTTAAGCGTTGCTTGTAGTGACGATCATTACACCAATTCTCTTTATCAAAACTATATCACTTTGGACTTATGGAATTTGGTAATGGTTAAAATTTCAATATTGTCCATATTCAACTCTATTTTTCAAAAAAAAATTCCTTGGTTTAATAACAAAAATTACTATTAATTGTATTTCTCTAGCCAGAGACGTTGACTTTGAGTTGAATTTAGTTGACCGCGATACCAACCTTATATAAGTAAGGAGATGAATCCTCACTTGAATAGTGTTTCACCTCCAATGCTTCCACCCGACCTAACTATAGTCGTTCAATGGACGCTATGTCATGATTTAACTATAATCAAAACTAGCATCAACGTTCAAAATCAATAGTATTTTCAAGTAGAGAGAACTGTAATTTTATCATATCGATATTTTCTGTTTGACCATGGTTATATTAATAGAAAACTATCGAGTGAGCTATTCCATAGTTATCTACTAATAATTAGTATATAACACCTTGGTGCCCCCAGTCATGAGTAATATAATGCCCAACATTTGGAGAGCGTTATGTACTTTAGCCTTACTGAATGCATCGATATCCAGTCTCGATACATCTTGATAAGGAATATTTTAAACAGTATATTTAATTTCATTGTGGTAGATTACCTATATTTACAGCTATAACGATCCTAGTACGATACCTATATTATTAAATAAAATTATAAATAATGTCATCTAATAATACGAAGAATACGGCTGTTAAGGGAAACCAAATGTGAATATAACTTTAATTTAACACTAAAACATCATACTTACTCTTTTCGCTAAATATTTGGAATGAAGTTTTGACGTGTATAGTCTTACTTTAAAGAAATAAAAACATCGGCTTCTCAAAATCAGAACAATATATCATATAAACAACAGTCACAGATCATAATAGACAATTCACATCACATACAATACATACCGTGAATCTACAAAATGAAACACTGGACCTACATAATATACATCTAAAATAAGTGATTATCTCAATTAACACATCCCATAATACAACATGTGAATATACTACATAAGATAAACTAAGATTTCAAAATGTCTATTATCTGCTAGCACACCTACCCAAAAGCTCGAGCGTCCTAAAAACCTGAAAAATCTCAGCCTTATTCGAGTATTATGAAATAAATGGGTCAGACTATGTCTAAATGTTCCAAAGGGTGACAAGAAGATATAATATAAAGTATATGGTGCAAATAATGTAAACTGATTACATAAGTGATTTAACTCGGAATTTATCGCAAAACCCAAGAACATATAAACCACGAAATATTAGAAAGTCATGAAAACCAAAATATTCCATACCCATCATCTAGATCGTTCATATCGATCATAACAATCGTCCTTACATGGAAACAACTAATATCACTCATGTCGATCTGATACTAAGGATTATTGTAACGATCCCGGTTTTGAATCAATTTTAAATTGATAATTAAAATAAATTTTTGGATTAAATTGTAAATTAATTTGAATTTTTCCAAATAACATAAGTTAAGTATTGATATATATATATATATATATATATATGTGTGTGTGTGTGTGTGTGTGTGTGTGTTGATTATAAATTGAAACTTAGATTTGAAAGTCAAATATACACATACTGAAAATTAATTGGATTTAAAAAATTTATTTTAAAGTTAATAAGAATTTTTTTCTAATATATATATATATATATATATTAATATTTGAATGTTATGATTTGAGATTTATGTAATAATTTTCACGAAGCTATTCTAATTTGAATTCTTATATATATAAGATAAATGTAATTACTTATTAATGTATAATTAGTCTTAAAATCATTTTCTTAAAGGTTATATAAATAGTTATAAAAGAAAATAAATATATTAATTGAAATAAGATATTAATAAATAATTAAACATAAACATATGTTAAGTTATAAAATATAAATCTTAAGGGTTTTAAAAACATTTAAAAATATAAGAACTACATAAATATAAACCTAATTAAGGGTTTAAACACAAAATGCCTATATTTTAACAAGTGTCGGAAAATAAATACAAGTATTTACAAGTGTAAGGTGAATTAACAAGTGGAAAAAATAAGGTTTTCTTTTAATTTAGAATTATTGAAATTATGTATAAGGAGAAACCATGTTTCATTTTTCTTCTTTCATTCACATTCTAGAAAAAAACTGAAAATAAAAAAAACAATAGAGAAATCAAAACTGGAAGAAAAATAAGTCGAAATTCTTTCATCTTCATTTTTAAAAAACTAAAGCCTAGAAACCCAAAGCAAAAATAGCAACGAAAATCAAAATAAAAAAGGTTAAACAATCTTCAAACC
Source organism: Allium cepa (assembly GCA_030765085.1). Lineage (NCBI taxonomy): Eukaryota > Viridiplantae > Streptophyta > Magnoliopsida > Asparagales > Amaryllidaceae > Allium > Allium cepa. Next base: position 181,820,140 of record CM060946.1, read on the forward strand.
TGGGAATTAAAACAAAACAAGCAAAGATCAAGCCTGGGAAATCAAAATTAAAACCTTATTCAATGTCCAGAGTAAAGCAATTCAAACAAATAGATCCAATAATCAGATCCAGATCAAAGTATCTTCAATCAAACATCAAAATACAGATGAAAGTTTGGTTCCAAATTTTATGTCCAGTGTTTGTCCTCTATCTTCATTTCCAGCGAGCAAACTACCCTTTTTGAATTTGAATCTGTTATGTATCTTGATGTTGTATTTGTAGTTGTTGTGAAAATTGTTTTTATAGATGTAACTGTGCATGTCTGGGAACAGACATAAATGTCTCTATTCTAAATTTTACAGGTTTTAAACCTGTTAAAGAAAAAAATTAAATCCTTCTTCTCTGATTCATTATAGGATTCATGATCTAAATGAAATGTGTTGTATCATCAAGAACTAGGGCTTAAAAATATTTTTGAGGAAAATTTAATTAAGTTTATCTGGAAATTTAAAATATACTATGAAAATCATATATATGTCAATAATTTGATGATCGTAAAATCGGGTTTTGATTACATAACTAGACTCGAATTGTAAAACGATGAATTTTAATGAAAATTTCAAGATTTTTAGATCTATATATAACGAGTATTCTCGTGTTGAACAGAAAAGGTAAACACGTCAATTTCTGATGATCAATGAAGAATCGAGCTTTGGGTTTGATATCAGAGGAAGTTTAGATGATGAAGGCTATAGGAAAAATGATTGAAAAATTGTTACGCCACTGTGGAAGTCGATCGGTGGTTTTGTAGGGTTTACTGACCCAATTTGGTCGATAGAGTTTAAAGGGGAAGGTCGTTGACGATGGTGGATCGGAAGTGGTCGGTGTGGGTCGGATCGATGCGGGAGGTCGAGATGAAGTTTCGGTCGGGATGGCGAGGAGGATCGAGGCTGGGATCATCGACGATAGTGGTACTTGTCGATTGTGTTGGTTCCTGAAGGTTGCTCGTTCATCCATTTTGATTTCCAGGTCAAACACGTCGGTGCTGGGTGGTCGGTTGGGTCGGGATTATTGTCGCCGACATGTTGGAGGTGGTATCGACGTTCAGATTGTCGTCGTCGGCTCGTACACATGCATAATATATTATTTGTGTCTGGTTTGTTTTATGGTTTGGGAAGATGAAGATATTCTCGGGTTTGATTGCGTGCATTTCAGTTTTTGGCTCGAAGAAGGTAAGGTTGTGAGTTTCTCGGGGGTTTTTAGGGTTTCGCTCTGGATTTTTGAAGTTTTTCTTTGGTTTTCCAATGCAAGCTAATAAGGTTTCGAAGACAAAATAAAATTTCAAAATTTTAAAGTTAAAACAAATTTTAAGATCAAGTTTAAAAAAAATATTAAGGAAAATAAGTTTTCAAAGAAGATATAAACCAAGTTTTCAAATTAAATTTTAAATAAGTATTAAAACAAGTTTGCAAAGATTGAATTTACAAGTTAAAATGGTTTCCAAAATTGTTTTGGGTTTATATAGTTATGTATTGTGTTAATGTTAAATTTATTAAAAATTTTAAAAAAATATTTCAAATGTTAAATTTATGTTTGTTTTAAAAGTAATTACATATTAGTTTAGTTATGTAATTAAAATTCATAAGGATTTTTAAAATATAATAAGATGTGGTTTGAATTAAGGAGTAATTAAGGATTATGTTTTAGACCTAATAAATCAGTGTTCTCAAATGATTTGTATAATTGTTTCAAGCATTTAAATTTGATAAGATTTAAATGATTATTAAGTAATTAATTAAGATAAAAAGTAGATCGATCACTAATTAAAGGATAATTAATTACTTAGAGGTTAATTACTTAATAAAAGTAATCAAGGATAATTAGTTTATTATTAAAGGTTAATTACCTTGTGAGATTAATTAAGGTAATTAATTTGGGGATAATTAATTAAAGGTTAATTAATTTATGAAAGTAATTAAGGGATGATTTATTAACTAAGGGTTAATTAATTAATTAATTAAGGATAATTAATTGGAGGATAATTAAATAATTAAGGTTAATTATTTGTAACGATTAAAGGTTATTAATTAAGATTGATTAATGATTAAAGGTTAATTAATTTATTATTAAAGGTTAATTAATAAATGATTAAAGAATAATTAATTAAGATGGTTTGTAATTAATTAATATTAATTAACAGGATTAATAGTTTATTCATAAGTAATTAATCTGATTTAAATTAATCGGATGATTTATTGATCTTACTTATGGATGTTGGATTGTATTGAATGCTTTGAATTGTTTAATATCCCTGATGTGTGACGTTCTGTGATATGGATTGTTTTGATTTGAGCTGTGATGAATGTAGTTTATTTATTTATGATGAATTTATATTATTTATCTATAAATCTGTGAATGAAGATAAGTGTTATAGGATTATACTGCTTATCGATATTGTTGTGCTTGAATTTGTAATGATTGATGATATTGTATTGCTGTGTGTAAAACCCCTGGACTACACAGTTTTCATGGGCTAATTTATTAATTTGTGATGATTGATGAAGTCATACGCTAATTACAAACCTACTGGCCCTTGTTAGTATCAAATCATAGTTTTTCTAACATCTTTCTTTATACATAGTTTTTATGGGTTAACTATGAATCTATTGGCCCCTGCCAATATCTTTTCTTATACACAGTTTTCATGGGCTTATTGAGAACCTATTGGCCCTTGCCAATATGTTTCTTTAATATTTTAGCATCCTATATTCTAGTCTTCCTGACCTCCTGGATGCAATTCTATCTATTCAAGTGTTTAATCAATTTATATTCACTAATGGGTTAACCTAACTTGTTCTTCCACCCTTTTATCCCCAAAATGAAGTTATGAGTCCATTATAAAGTGAATATATTTATTTTTGAAGAAGCAAGCAAACTAACATAGCAATACCACTCATGTGGGTTTAGTATAAAATATGGTTAATCCCTTTATCCTTTTATTTTATCAAAGAAAGCTTCTTCTCAAAACCTTTAAAAACTACTTTAATTTAGCCATGGGTGTTTCCTTTAATAAATATATTTTGGATTATACAACCTTTCAAACCCTTCGAAACCTGTCTTTCGACTTCATAAGATGACCTCCTTCGAAAGCCCTAAAATCTATTTTCAAAACATTAGGCCTACATTTATAATACATTAAAACCTTCCTTTCGAAAACTTCGATTGTAGTAAGGTATTAATATTTAACTCTAGAAGCTTAGCTTCAAAATAGTTGAAAGTATCCCCTTCAACACCATTACAAGCAACCCTTCTGAAACCATTGAAAGTCTCCCCTTTGAAAGTATTGGGATTATACTTAAAGTGATATTTGGGTCAATGTGAATGTAGGAGAAAGCATCTCTTTCGAAACCATCCTTTATCAAATAAAAATGTTGAGGATACATGGTGGCGTCGGCACCATCTCTTTCGAAAGCTTTAAACCATTTAAACAAACGTTGAAGGATAGTTTCGAAAGCCCTTTCAAAACCATTGCCTTCGAAACCCTTGGACAGTTTCGAAAGCATTAGGAAGTGACTTGAAACATCTTTAAAAACAAACATTACCTTTCAACAGTATTGATGACTTCGACACCATCGAAAGGCTAAAGAATGGCAACAGGGTTTTGACTAGGTTGGAACCTCTTCTTTCAAAAGCATTTACTAACTCATTCGAAAGCAACTTAAGTAAATGACAACCCTTTCGAAACTTTTTAAAACCTCTTTCGAAACGATATGCTTCAACTCCTTCAATGGCTTAAACAAAACAAAGGCAGGCGCTTCTTTTTTAAATCCAAACCAAGGTATCGACTCCTTCGAAAGCATTGCTTTCGACATGTAACGACCCAGTATTTTCAACCCTTCGCATCCGCACATGTCGGACTTGAATTGTTCAAAATACTGCGTTGTAAAATAAATTTGGCAAAACTCAGAATATGTAGTAAATAAATCACAGAATCACATACATATATCAGAACTCACAGCGGAAATAAAATATACAGTGGTTCATGAAGCCACTATAAAACTTTAACCAAATAGAATTTACATAGTTTAGAATCTGCAATACAGCTGTAGACATAAATAGAAACAGAGTCTTCCAATTTGATTGATTGCAAATAAGATAAAGACTGAAAGGCTTCCGGCAGTATGAATGATCTACGGGATGACATAACTCCGGAGAGAAACTGAAACTGCAACTCAGGCTGACCCGAGCGTAAAAATAAAACATAACACTCGAGTCAGGACATACATACTTATATAATGCAAGCTAATTCAAGTGTACTGTAATATAGAGCAAGTAACTTAAAGGATGCTTGGGACCGCCCATCCTCTAAGGATCCGTCAAACTATTTACTATGTAGTATATTGCGCTATTATACTAGTGTCTATTTATAAAATAAACTTACTTTTAAGTAGCGTTAAGGCTTTACATTTTCCACCTTAACACGTAATAGTCCCAGTAGTCCATCCAATATCATAGCTCCTCCTGATCGGGAAGCAACTAGAGGATACCACACGGGTTACGGGAGAAATCTAAACTCGTACAAGGCGCGGTATGGTAGGTGACACGGCACAACTAGGCAATGCCAGGGTAGATATACCAATTACGCATCCGGGCCGATGGTAACGCGAAGCCGCAGCAACCGCCCACCTCGAAACAACTCCCCAAATCAAAATAGAAGTGGCCACTGAATCAATCCAAAGTCATAGTATAATATCGAAGAGGAGTGTCCGATCAGAGGAATGACCTCATTAACCCGTCGATCGCTCCTGTTTTAGCCACCTTATGCCAACTCACGGGAGTCGGGTCCACGTATTTACCTTACAGGAAACGTCGCCACCAACCTACTTCATTCTGGAATCTCCACCGCGTACACGGTTAGTCAAAGTGGTTTTCGGTATCGACAGAGAGTATGTCCATATCCGATCCCGGTCTCTTTGCCAACCCATCGTTATTATAACACCGTGGTCTTTTAAAACAGTTTATACTTTAAAACCAAAATAAACATTTCTATTTCAAACTATAAACACGATATCATTCAAAACCCAAAACAATATGATACCGTTATATTCAAGTATAATTCTTTTCCAAAAACCATACTGCTTAAAATTTATAATATCTGGAAACCAAATATTTAAATTATATCTTCAAAACATAATATTTTGGAAATTTTACTTTAAAACCATAACTCCCAAACACAATGGTTTGGACATTCAACGGTATATAGAATAAATGGTTTAACTTTATGGTTACTTTGTAAAGAAGATAATTTACATAGCTTTACAAATATATTTCTTTATTTTAAACCATAATTTAAATATCACTTCATGTTCCCAAGACCATTTCAATTCCTATATATATATCCAATTGGAGTATTAATATTCAAAACTAAGGTTGGATATTTTTTCTTTCAACAAATTAGTGTTTATTATTTCGTCTTGAATATTCCCATAAATTCCATAGATAAAACTCCAAAATTATGCCATTAAATAATTTCAAAATTTACTTAACACTAGAATGTTCATCTTAAATTTATTAAGAAAAATCCAGTTATAAATCTCATATCTTAAAGGTCTCCAAAACTTAAACATAAATATAATTTATCAAATTCCTTAAATTTCAAAACAATCAAATTCCAGATTCTATAGCACTTAGGAAATGCTACCTAAAGTTACGGGTAAAACTAGTCCAATTTCAAAAGACAGCATTTAAATGCTTTAGTAGATTGTTTAACTTAATAAATATTTCCAAATATAACTTATATATATATTTCTTAACTGAAATCTTATCCTTTCAAAAATCCAGAATTTCCAAAATAAGTTATATTCCAAAATTTTATTCAAATATTTATTTATTTATTTATTAACATTTATAACTCATTCAAAATCAATATAAAATCCTTTAAAGATATTAAATCAAATATTTAACTTCCAAAATAATTTTAAATATTTCAGAAAATATTATAAGGACCACGGGCCTGTATATAGTTTTCTAGCCTAGGTCAAGTGATACGGATTTATATCATTTCAATCCGTAATTTACAAACCCCGGGTTCTATCATTTCAAACCCGCAATCCCAAGTTAACAGTTAAGAAGTTAACAGAATGATTGAACAATAATAATCATTTAGGCCTATCATTTCAGCCCATAACAATCTAAATTTAACAGGGAACTTGCAGTGGTGATTTAAGCAGTAAATAAACAATAATATAATATAACTGCAGAATTAATACAACAGATAAATAAGTGATGTGATGTCAATTAAAAAGGGGTTCATTATTCTACATCATACTACAGACAGATAATATTTAAATAGAATTTTACATATACACTTGCCATAATTTACAGAATATATGTACATATGTCTGGTGAGAAATACTCACTTGGATGTTGCAGAAAATTTGAATTTAACAACGACAATTCACCGGTGAAGAACGACAGAGGGTAACGATCAAAATTCTCGGATGACGCTTAGATTCAGATCTAGAACAAAGTTTCAAATATAAGATACGCGACTTTAGATTTTGCGGTCAAAGAAAAATAGAATGAAAATTTGGTTGTCTTGCTCGACCACTCCACCGTGTAAAGTGACCAAAGTATACCCAAACGTGAACCGTGCAATTGCTAAAATCTACGACAAAATTTCCTAAGGACGAACTAAGGAAAAATGGTGGGGTTTCCTATTATATGCCGTGACATGTACATATGCACGTGCACCATGCAAATATCTATTTTACTCGGATTCAAATTACATGGTTTCAAGCTTCTTTGCAACACTGTAAAAGGTTTTCTGGACCCCAAAACTTCATCCAAGATACACGTGAGTGACATCCTGCTTTTTTTTTTCCTTTAGCTTCGAACAGACATGTACATGCAATATATTTACCACTTCTCTGCCACTGCCATACTCCTCAACTCAGATCAATTAACATGCACAGAATGTTGGTGATTCGTGCATCCCTACAATCACTACATTACACCCTATCTACCCAAATCAGTTCTACTCAACATGGTCCAAACTCAACTAAAATTTTCATCTCAATACAAACTTTCCAGACTTGAACTATCACCCCACCTAACTAATTCTAGTATCAGTCATGCACCTTACTCATATCAGTTCGAACATGCACACTTTGATAACAACATGTACAGCCTAATGCAAGTCTTGTATATATGCAGACTTATTCCTATTATATGAATGCTGATCTGAAAACTTACTTACTAGTTCCCATCCTATCTCTAGCATTAAACACATTCGAGACTTCACTATATAATTTATGTCAGGAATGGGGTATTTGTTCAGCTCAGTTTTCTATCAAAATTTTGTTGCCTAATAGGTTCCAACTACTAGAATATCATTTTCTACTGCCAGCTTTCATCATTCATTTTTTTTTTTTAATATTTCTTCAAGTCTTTACCCTTAAATCCTTTCAATATATGCTTACCAGTTTCCATTTGCACCAGATCATCTTAAATACAGACAGTTACTACTCCCACGTGTAAAACCACTTGAGCTCGACCACTTCTTCAATTTCAGGCCTGCCATCCCATCAGCTAGCTGTTATATAAAAGGTGTGGCATATCTTCTAGTACCACTCTATTTTAGGCAGGCAACTCATGTGTCAAAAGGTATCCAGACTAACTCTATGAGATTTATGCAAAACCAAAGACTTATGCACACCCATTTATTCCCCTGATATTTTAAGTTTGTATGAAATCCTCTGTAACACTGTCTGCGAATTCACTTACAATATGTAACATGTTTTACTTAATATTTTTGCATTACTTCTTTACACTTAATCTCTTTAAATTTTTAGCCTAAGTCCTATACTATTTATCTATGCACATATATACAGTTGGGCCACCTATTAAGACATAGATTATAGTCCTATTTTTTTCTTCAGCTTTACTTATACACAACTTGTCTGAAAGGAGAAAAATGCTCAAATTCCTTATTAAACCCCTGGTCGAACCCCTGATTTTTTCAATCAAAAGAAACTCAGATAAATGAGATGTTTGATAGAATCTTGGTTTTCATATGTATAGAAATTTTTTTCCAAGTAACCTCTCAGCTCTATACAGCTAGTTCCTCTGACTCATTATGTATACTAGAATAAAAGAAAACTCTATAAACCCAGATCCCTACATACTCAACTACCACCCTATATTACAGGCAACACGGTGGGAAAAAAAATGGCCGAGCAAAGCAAAAGACAGAGGAAACTTATAAGAAGAGATGAAATAAAATTTACCTGATGGCTTGAGCAAAGAATTGGAATAAGATGCAGAGCAAAATGATGCAGAGGAGCAAAGATTTATAGGCAGTGCGAATTTGAAGGAGAGGTAAAAGGAAATAACGTATCAGTTTTTTTTTTCTTGTCATAAATTTGTGAATACGAATACGTGATTTAAGGTCTTGATTTAGCAGAGAAACAAAATGGCAAGCGTGATAAAAGAATGTCCAGTTATAAAGTTGGAACGTTACTTCATGTTGATTTTCAAAATCAGTTATCAAAAGAAGTAAATAGCATAATAAATGCAAGGAAAAACAGAAATGGATAAAGGTCTAGATCCTAGGCGAGATCAAAGGGAAAGGAGAAGAAGTAGCTGTAGAGGTTTAAAGCAATCAGAGATAAATGTGAGCTGGGTGATTATTGCATGCGTGCTCAAAGGTTGAAAATGAATAGGCTAGTGATATGTTTGTCAAGAATAAATCTTAGCTCTTGATTGAAATAAATTTGAACGGTCAAGTACACCAAGTAAAGTTTTAAGAAAAGAAACGTACACAATCAATTTAAAATCTATTTTATCACCAAATGGTCTGCTAAGCAAAGTCCGTTATAAAGTCATCGACTGGTATTTTTCCTCAAAAATGTTTGAAAATATTATTTTTACACTACGCTAAACAGACGCAGTCCAAAACATCAAAAATTTCTGTAAAATAACATTTTAAAAACACGCGTTTTACTATGTTGCTTATAACCTATAATTGACGTGTCTTTTGAACGCGAAATTTAACAGTTCAAACATAGCTTAAATTTTCACAGTTATTATAAAATTTTATTGACATACATAATTTTATAAATATATCTCCAAATTAAATAATTTAACTATATTTGGTAAACACAATTTATATAAAATATATTTCAAAATTAAATAATTAAATAAAATAAATAGCTACAAACTAGGGCTGTTACACTCTCCCCCACTTAAGAACTTTTCGTCCTCGAAAAGGAACGGAAGAAGAGAAACAAAGGAAGGTAAGCTAGATAACAAGAACCTTAAACGAATAGTTCCGGATTTGAAGCACGAAGAAGATCCTCTAGAATCGGTTTTACCCTTTCAGATTGACCGTCAGTCTATGGGTGATAAGCGGTGCTCAGGTCCCGATGAGTAACAAAGATTTTCAAAGGTTATAGAAGGATTTCTGAATAGACTGGCATAAGCAATAGCCTCCCCATTCTGTAGCAGATAGGGCAACCAAGGACACTTAAAGATAGTTTGAAAACAAATAAGATAATAAATTTGCAATCATAATGCTTTGAAATCATTAAATTTATAAATTTGGAAATCATGCTACTAAAATCATAATACCTTTAAAATAATCTTCATTTATACCTTTTAAATTCAATGCCAAACAATATTCATTTCAAGGTTGAAATATTCCTAAGTTCATTTATAAAAAAAAAATTCCAAAACATTTTATTTTTAGAAACAGCAGCACTCATAATATGCTATAGTAGATATAATAGTATTCCTAATCAGTTTATTATGTACTTAACTCTGAATTTTAACAAATAACCTAACACTTTATTAAAAATACTTATCTTATAAATAAGATATTCCTTCAATAAGTTACCCTTGAATTTCCATTTGAAAACCAATTCTCAATTATCAAAATTTAGTGATATTAGAATACGTCTTGATTATTTAAACCATAATTATTCCTTTAGACACCAATTAATTGTGATTTTAAGATAGATATCCTTGCTACAAAGCATCCCTCCAAATATATTTTTCTTATTCAAAGATACATTGTTTATTGCACAAACATATTCATTTCAGGAAATAACCTTTATTAAAATTTCTTGGTTAGATTTACGGCTCCATATTAAATTAATTTGATTATTAAGACATTTGAATAAAATTCCTTAAATTCCTTTTCCTTATTTATCCCCATTAATCTTTTATAACTAAAATTTAAGTGTATAATATTTATTATAACCACTCAAATTTTATTCATAAAATCCTTTTATATTGTATATTATCCAATTACATGTTAACTTTTGAAAATCAAGGTAAGTTATATTAAATGAAATTGGGTGTTATACAAATAAAACTTTCAATTTAATTATCTCCAATTGGAACCTTTTTATTCAAAAATTTGGTTATTATATTTATTTTATTTTCCTTCCTCAAGATAAACTTTAAGAATTAAATTCCTGATTCCCTTCAAACCATTTAGAGATATATATACATAATATGTCAAATCAATTTTATAAATTAAGTCATATTTTAGAAATTCAAATCAATTATAATCTCAAGGTAACACTGTAGCCAGACTACAGAATGGTCTTTTCACTTCGAAACTCGAAAATGAATGTCGATGATGCTGCAGTCATCACCGAAATTATTTTCCAGCGACAAAGAGAAGAGCACTATATTTTAAAATTCTTTGGAACAAATTTCTATTCGAGAATACTTTTAAATAATATATCCTTTTTTTAAAAATTTAAACACAAGGTTTGAAACCATCTGAAATTAAATTCTCAAGTTCTTGTTTAAATTCATTTCTGTTTCCAAATTTATTTATAACCATTGCTTATATTCAATTATTTATTAGACAAAACACACGGTTTACAAAACCATAAATAAAATCAAAACTATTATCTCTTGACAACTAAATTTTTTTTTTTCTTCTGAAAATCATACTTATATATATTAGATTTTCTTTCAAAAATAATTTTTCAAAACAAGGATGGAAATTCAAATTTGATGAACTCAAATCAAATAGAATCCAAGATAGTTGAAATCAGAAGATCTGATGATTAATTAATAGAATAAGGAACTGGGTAAGTCTTTATGAATCGCGGACAACCTTGACCTAGTCATCCGTGACTTAAAGAGTCAGATCGATGTGGTTGGGGTAAATCTACATTTGATCCGAAGAGATAGAATTTGGAATAACCAAAGATACTAGCATATAAACCGAGGATAAATATAAATCTCCGGTGAATCAATGCTAATGGTAAAGGAGTTTCACCCCTTTATTAGAATAATGGCGAGACCGCCAATTTACAATAAAGATCATCCGAAGTGGAGTTATGAGATACTCCAGAATCTAAAGCAGATGAAAAAGTGAGGGATACGAATGAGCTTTGGAACCGTAGGGAATGTTCCAAAATTCGAAAAGAGAGTGGTTCAATCTCGAATGAACGTGATTCTGTAAATCAAATTTACCATACATTCTAAGTTTTGCCTAGAACCAAAGCTTTGATACCAAATGTAACGACCCAGTATTTTCAACCCTTCGCATCCGCACATGTCGGACTTGAATTGTTCAAAATACTGCGTTGTAAAATAAATTTGGCAAAACTCAGAATATGTAGTAAATAAATCACAGAATCACATACATATATCAGAACTCACAGCGGAAATAAAATATACAGTGGTTCATGAAGCCACTATAAAACTTTAACCAAATAGAATTTACATAGTTTAGAATCTGCAATACAGCTGTAGACATAAATAGAAACAGAGTCTTCCAATTTGATTGATTGCAAATAAGATAAAGACTGAAAGGCTTCCGGCAGTATGAATGATCTACGGGATGACATAACTCCGGAGAGAAACTGAAACTGCAACTCAGGCTGACCCGAGCGTAAAAATAAAACATAACACTCGAGTCAGGACATACATACTTATATAATGCAAGCTAATTCAAGTGTACTGTAATATAGAGCAAGTAACTTAAAGGATGCTTGGGACCGCCCATCCTCTAAGGATCCGTCAAACTATTTACTATGTAGTATATTGCGCTATTATACTAGTGTCTATTTATAAAATAAACTTACTTTTAAGTAGCGTTAAGGCTTTACATTTTCCACCTTAACACGTAATAGTCCCAGTAGTCCATCCAATATCATAGCTCCTCCTGATCGGGAAGCAACTAGAGGATACCACACGGGTTACGGGAGAAATCTAAACTCGTACAAGGCGCGGTATGGTAGGTGACACGGCACAACTAGGCAATGCCAGGGTAGATATACCAATTACGCATCCGGGCCGATGGTAACGCGAAGCCGCAGCAACCGCCCACCTCGAAACAACTCCCCAAATCAAAATAGAAGTGGCCACTGAATCAATCCAAAGTCATAGTATAATATCGAAGAGGAGTGTCCGATCAGAGGAATGACCTCATTAACCCGTCGATCGCTCCTGTTTTAGCCACCTTATGCCAACTCACGGGAGTCGGGTCCACGTATTTACCTTACAGGAAACGTCGCCACCAACCTACTTCATTCTGGAATCTCCACCGCGTACACGGTTAGTCAAAGTGGTTTTCGGTATCGACAGAGAGTATGTCCATATCCGATCCCGGTCTCTTTGCCAACCCATCGTTATTATAACACCGTGGTCTTTTAAAACAGTTTATACTTTAAAACCAAAATAAACATTTCTATTTCAAACTATAAACACGATATCATTCAAAACCCAAAACAATATGATACCGTTATATTCAAGTATAATTCTTTTCCAAAAACCATACTGCTTAAAATTTATAATATCTGGAAACCAAATATTTAAATTATATCTTCAAAACATAATATTTTGGAAATTTTACTTTAAAACCATAACTCCCAAACACAATGGTTTGGACATTCAACGGTATATAGAATAAATGGTTTAACTTTATGGTTACTTTGTAAAGAAGATAATTTACATAGCTTTACAAATATATTTCTTTATTTTAAACCATAATTTAAATATCACTTCATGTTCCCAAGACCATTTCAATTCCTATATATATATCCAATTGGAGTATTAATATTCAAAACTAAGGTTGGATATTTTTTCTTTCAACAAATTAGTGTTTATTATTTCGTCTTGAATATTCCCATAAATTCCATAGATAAAACTCCAAAATTATGCCATTAAATAATTTCAAAATTTACTTAACACTAGAATGTTCATCTTAAATTTATTAAGAAAAATCCAGTTATAAATCTCATATCTTAAAGGTCTCCAAAACTTAAACATAAATATAATTTATCAAATTCCTTAAATTTCAAAACAATCAAATTCCAGATTCTATAGCACTTAGGAAATGCTACCTAAAGTTACGGGTAAAACTAGTCCAATTTCAAAAGACAGCATTTAAATGCTTTAGTAGATTGTTTAACTTAATAAATATTTCCAAATATAACTTATATATATATTTCTTAACTGAAATCTTATCCTTTCAAAAATCCAGAATTTCCAAAATAAGTTATATTCCAAAATTTTATTCAAATATTTATTTATTTATTTATTAACATTTATAACTCATTCAAAATCAATATAAAATCCTTTAAAGATATTAAATCAAATATTTAACTTCCAAAATAATTTTAAATATTTCAGAAAATATTATAAGGACCACGGGCCTGTATATAGTTTTCTAGCCTAGGTCAAGTGATACGGATTTATATCATTTCAATCCGTAATTTACAAACCCCGGGTTCTATCATTTCAAACCCGCAATCCCAAGTTAACAGTTAAGAAGTTAACAGAATGATTGAACAATAATAATCATTTAGGCCTATCATTTCAGCCCATAACAATCTAAATTTAACAGGGAACTTGCAGTGGTGATTTAAGCAGTAAATAAACAATAATATAATATAACTGCAGAATTAATACAACAGATAAATAAGTGATGTGATGTCAATTAAAAAGGGGTTCATTATTCTACATCATACTACAGACAGATAATATTTAAATAGAATTTTACATATACACTTGCCATAATTTACAGAATATATGTACATATGTCTGGTGAGAAATACTCACTTGGATGTTGCAGAAAATTTGAATTTAACAACGACAATTCACCGGTGAAGAACGACAGAGGGTAACGATCAAAATTCTCGGATGACGCTTAGATTCAGATCTAGAACAAAGTTTCAAATATAAGATACGCGACTTTAGATTTTGCGGTCAAAGAAAAATAGAATGAAAATTTGGTTGTCTTGCTCGACCACTCCACCGTGTAAAGTGACCAAAGTATACCCAAACGTGAACCGTGCAATTGCTAAAATCTACGACAAAATTTCCTAAGGACGAACTAAGGAAAAATGGTGGGGTTTCCTATTATATGCCGTGACATGTACATATGCACGTGCACCATGCAAATATCTATTTTACTCGGATTCAAATTACATGGTTTCAAGCTTCTTTGCAACACTGTAAAAGGTTTTCTGGACCCCAAAACTTCATCCAAGATACACGTGAGTGACATCCTGCTTTTTTTTTTCCTTTAGCTTCGAACAGACATGTACATGCAATATATTTACCACTTCTCTGCCACTGCCATACTCCTCAACTCAGATCAATTAACATGCACAGAATGTTGGTGATTCGTGCATCCCTACAATCACTACATTACACCCTATCTACCCAAATCAGTTCTACTCAACATGGTCCAAACTCAACTAAAATTTTCATCTCAATACAAACTTTCCAGACTTGAACTATCACCCCACCTAACTAATTCTAGTATCAGTCATGCACCTTACTCATATCAGTTCGAACATGCACACTTTGATAACAACATGTACAGCCTAATGCAAGTCTTGTATATATGCAGACTTATTCCTATTATATGAATGCTGATCTGAAAACTTACTTACTAGTTCCCATCCTATCTCTAGCATTAAACACATTCGAGACTTCACTATATAATTTATGTCAGGAATGGGGTATTTGTTCAGCTCAGTTTTCTATCAAAATTTTGTTGCCTAATAGGTTCCAACTACTAGAATATCATTTTCTACTGCCAGCTTTCATCATTCATTTTTTTTTTTAATATTTCTTCAAGTCTTTACCCTTAAATCCTTTCAATATATGCTTACCAGTTTCCATTTGCACCAGATCATCTTAAATACAGACAGTTACTACTCCCACGTGTAAAACCACTTGAGCTCGACCACTTCTTCAATTTCAGGCCTGCCATCCCATCAGCTAGCTGTTATATAAAAGGTGTGGCATATCTTCTAGTACCACTCTATTTTAGGCAGGCAACTCATGTGTCAAAAGGTATCCAGACTAACTCTATGAGATTTATGCAAAACCAAAGACTTATGCACACCCATTTATTCCCCTGATATTTTAAGTTTGTATGAAATCCTCTGTAACACTGTCTGCGAATTCACTTACAATATGTAACATGTTTTACTTAATATTTTTGCATTACTTCTTTACACTTAATCTCTTTAAATTTTTAGCCTAAGTCCTATACTATTTATCTATGCACATATATACAGTTGGGCCACCTATTAAGACATAGATTATAGTCCTATTTTTTTCTTCAGCTTTACTTATACACAACTTGTCTGAAAGGAGAAAAATGCTCAAATTCCTTATTAAACCCCTGGTCGAACCCCTGATTTTTTCAATCAAAAGAAACTCAGATAAATGAGATGTTTGATAGAATCTTGGTTTTCATATGTATAGAAATTTTTTTCCAAGTAACCTCTCAGCTCTATACAGTTAGTTCCTCTGACTCATTATGTATACTAGAATAAAAGAAAACTCTATAAACCCAGATCCCTACATACTCAACTACCACCCTATATTACAGGCAACACGGTGGGAAAAAAAATGGCCGAGCAAAGCAAAAGACAGAGGAAACTTATAAGAAGAGATGAAATAAAATTTACCTGATGGCTTGAGCAAAGAATTGGAATAAGATGCAGAGCAAAATGATGCAGAGGAGCAAAGATTTATAGGCAGTGCGAATTTGAAGGAGAGGTAAAAGGAAATAACGTATCAGTTTTTTTTTTCTTGTCATAAATTTGTGAATACGAATACGTGATTTAAGGTCTTGATTTAGCAGAGAAACAAAATGGCAAGCGTGATAAAAGAATGTCCAGTTATAAAGTTGGAACGTTACTTCATGTTGATTTTCAAAATCAGTTATCAAAAGAAGTAAATAGCATAATAAATGCAAGGAAAAACAGAAATGGATAAAGGTCTAGATCCTAGGCGAGATCAAAGGGAAAGGAGAAGAAGTAGCTGTAGAGGTTTAAAGCAATCAGAGATAAATGTGAGCTGGGTGATTATTGCATGCGTGCTCAAAGGTTGAAAATGAATAGGCTAGTGATATGTTTGTCAAGAATAAATCTTAGCTCTTGATTGAAATAAATTTGAACGGTCAAGTACACCAAGTAAAGTTTTAAGAAAAGAAACGTACACAATCAATTTAAAATCTATTTTATCACCAAATGGTCTGCTAAGCAAAGTCCGTTATAAAGTCATCGACTGGTATTTTTCCTCAAAAATGTTTGAAAATATTATTTTTACACTACGCTAAACAGACGCAGTCCAAAACATCAAAAATTTCTGTAAAATAACATTTTAAAAACACGCGTTTTACTATGTTGCTTATAACCTATAATTGACGTGTCTTTTGAACGCGAAATTTAACAGTTCAAACATAGCTTAAATTTTCACAGTTATTATAAAATTTTATTGACATACATAATTTTATAAATATATCTCCAAATTAAATAATTTAACTATATTTGGTAAACACAATTTATATAAAATATATTTCAAAATTAAATAATTAAATAAAATAAATAGCTACAAACTAGGGCTGTTACACGACACCTAACCTGTCACCTCTTTCCAATCCACTACGCACCGTCTCGGTGTTACCTTGTGTATTGGTTTCGGTTTAGTAAGTTTTGACTATGTTGAAGGTGAAAGCTTTGTGTCGAAAGGTGCTTGTAAAGAAGGTGGAACGAATTTTTCTGAGTAACCTTGGTTTAATACTACTTAAAGCAATTCTTTTTCTAACTAACCTGCTACGTGTCAAAACCGGATTAGTTGTCTTTAAAATTTTCAATTCTTTGCCAAACTAACTGCCGCTAAATTCAAAACTAAACCATGGTTAAATTAATCAATCAAGCCCTTCCATTAAGCAAATCCAATTTTATAAAAAAGTCCCTTCTATAAAATAATTTAATCCATAACAAATCAATTTGGAAAAATCCCTAAAAATTCGAGATATTCACTTTAATCATATTATCTTACATACTAAAATTACAGACCCAAATTCTCAATATATTTTCAAAAATAAATTTATAAACCTAAATAGCCATATTTTACATTGAAAATTTATAGTAATCTTTATGCAGCTTGGAAAATTATCAAAATTAAAATCCAACTCCAAAACATGTTTTGCAACATATAAAATTTTCCCATGGCCTTTAAACATCATTAAATCTCGGTTTTTCCCTAAAATCATACATAATCTCTTTTAAACAATCATGTTCAAACCACAAAAATTGCAAATCAAGCATATCATCATACATTGTATCATAAAATTGAATTTACCCTTAAATCCGAAAATATATGATTCAAAACGAAACAGAGATAGAATTATTGTTCACCTTGATTTATATAAGGACATTAGATTGAGATTGATTTCCCCTATGCTTGATTCTCTAGCTTTTAATTTGACTTCTTCTTCTTCTCTTAATGGACGGCCGTTCCTTAAGCTTTTAATTTGCATTTTAAAATGATGTGAGTAAGGAATGAAATGTTAGGAACAGAATATATATGGATAAAGGTTTAGAGCGGCAATTCATAATATACCCTTATGCAATTTGATTAACCCAAAAATCATTCTTAAGCCCTTTAATCATCATATTAGGCTTGGCCTTAATTAAATTAATTCAAGTCTCAATCCCCTTATCACTTAACATTTACATTATTCTATTTAATTTATCTAATTAAATCTTTTAAATATTGTTATCAAAAACTAGGGATGTTACATACTCCCCTCCTTAAATAATTGGTCCTCGAAATTCAGTAAGGACTAAATACTAAACATAGCAATCATCTGTAACGCTTCCTAACAACTATACTAGTCTACCTGACTAGGAACTATCTATATAAATCTAATCTAGACATACCCTCAAGGAAGATCAGGATAAGTATCTCAAATCTTGTCCTTTATCTTTGAAGTACAGACCTTCTCGTTGTCGCTCCACTGAACTTTCACTAACTTTACTATCTTCTTCCTCAATCTTTTCTCATCTTTCGCTAAAACCCAAACTGTTTGTCTAACAAAAGTCAAATCAGGTTCTACTACCAAGTCCTCCACCTCTATTTGAGGAATAGTAGACTCTGGATCATGCACATACTTGCGAAGATGAGATATGTGGAATACATTATGGACATCTGCTATACTGTCGGCAACTCTACACTGTACGCGAGCTTTTCAATCCTTTCTATAACCTGGAATGGACAGACATATCTCGGTGCTAGCTTCCCTGACTTCCCAAATCGTATTACACCTTTCATCAGTGATACTTTAATGAAAACCCTGTCTCCAACTGAGAACTTTAGGTCTTTATGCATTTTATCTGCATAACTCTTCTCTCTGGATTGAGCTTCCTTCATCCTTTCTTAGATCAACTTAATCTTCTCTGATGCCTTCCTAACAAAATCTGGACCTAAGACCAATCTGTCTCCAGTCTTTAACCAACATACCTGTGATTAGCATGGCCTTCCATACAAAGCTTCAAATGGCATCATTTCTATACTAGTATGGTGATTATTATTATTATATGAAAACTCAACCAAATGTAGGTGATCCTCCTAGGATCCACCGAAGTCCAATACACAAGCTCTCAACAAATCCTTGAGTAATTTATTAGCTCTCTCTGCCTGCCCATCCATCTGTAGTTGATATGCAGTACTCATCTTGAGCTTAGCACCTAACACATACCATAGACTATTTCAGAATTCTCTAGTATATAAAGCATCTCTATCGCTGACTATGCTATTAGGAACTCCATGTAGTCTAATTATCTTCTTCATGAACAACTTAGCCAAAATAGGTGCCATCTTGGTTGACTTTACTGGAATGAAATAGGCATCGTTTGTCAATCTGTCCATAACAACCCATATACTCTCGTTTCCTCTACTAGACCTTGGCAACCCACCCATAAAATCAATAGATATTGAGTCCGATTTTCATACTGGAATCTCTAATGGCTGAAGCAAACCACTCGGCTTCTGATATTTGGCTTTCACTTTTTGACAGTTTACACACTGCCAAACCTACAAGCGAACATCCCTTTTTATGCCTTCCCAATAGAAGTTTCTTTTCATATCTTGATGCATCTTGATCCCTCCATGATGAATCCTAAACTTTGATTGATGACATGCCTCAGGAAATTCTCTTCTCAACTTCTCAATATCTAGAACACATAATTGTCCCTTCTTTCTTAACCATCCTCTCTAGTGAAGACAAAAATCTTTCAAATCATTGACCTCAGCTCCAACATCAGGCCCTAAAATCCTCTCGGCTAATAAGGGATCGTCCTTCTTCTTAGAAGAAATTTTCTCAATCAACACTGGTCGAACTTCTAAATAGGATAACATGGCTGTACTTTGACTAAAACTAGAAGTCGGTCTTAATTGCACACCACAGCCGGCCAAAGCTTCTAGATCCTTCCATTCTACCAACATAGCCAACACCACATTCTGATTTCTTCTGCTAAGAGCATCTGCTACCTTATTACCTTTTCTTTGATTATACTATACACCAAAATCACAAGTAGCCAAAAACTCCAGCCACCTCTATTGTCTCATATTCAATTCATTCTAAGATAATATGTACCTTATAGACCTATAATCGGTATATAACTCAAATATCTCCCCGAAGAGATAATGCCTCCAAATCATCAAAGCAAAGATCACGACAGCCAACTCCAAATCATGAGTAATATATCTCACTTCATGCGATCTAAGCTATCGTGAAGCGTAGGCAATCACTTTACCTTTCTTCATCAACAAAACTCCCAATCATGTTCCACATGCAATAGTGTACACTACCAAACATAGTTTCCATCTGGAACTACTAACACTGGTGCAATTGTCAATAAATGCTTTAACTTAAGGAATGCCTCCTCACATCTGTCGGACCAAACAAACTTCACTTCCTTCTTGGAAAGCTTAGTCAAAGGCGCCGCTATCCGCGAGAAATCCTTGATAAATCTTTGGTAATAGCTAGCAAGTCCAAGAAAACTTCTGATCTCAGTCACATCTCTAGTCTCTTCCAATTGTTAATCAATTCAATCTTATCTGGATGAATTGACAACCCATTCTCTGAAACCACATGACCAAGAAACTTAACCTTTTTCTTCTAAAAATGACACTTGGAAAACATTTCCTTTAGTTGATTCTGCCTTAGAGTCCTAAGCACAACTATAAAATGATCTTCATGCTCTCTCTCATCCTTTGACTATACCAAAGTGCCACCTATAGACACTAATATGAATCTATCCAAATACTCTCGAAAGACTCGATTCATTAAATCCACAAAGAAAGCAGGTTCATTTGTCAACCCGAATGGCATTACTGACCAATTATACGAACCATATCTTGTCTGAAGTGCTGTCAAAGGAATGCTTTCCTCTACCATCCTCAACGGATGGAACCCTCTCGCCAAATCCAACTACGAAACACTTTGTTTCCACTCAATTAATCAAACAGATCATCAATTCTCGACAAAGGATACTTATTCTTGATCGTCCTTTTGTTCAGCTTACGATATTCGATGCACGTCCTTAACGACCCGTTTGGCTTCTTCATGAATACCATAGCCACTCTCCAAGGCGAACTGCTTAGTCTAATAAAAAAATTCCTTCTAGATCCACTAGCTATACCTTTAATTGGTTCATCTCAGTCGGTGTCATCCTGCTAGGTGGTCTACTCACAAGTTAAGCTCTAGCACAAGATCTATCCGAAACTCAATAGCTCGTTTCTATGTTAGTCCTATGACTGGCTCAAAGACATCTGCAAACTCTTCTGCGATTCGAACCTGACTTAGATCTTCTCCTACTTCCATTGCACTTAGCAAAGCACAACTACTTCGGTCATAATTCTCCACTGAATATAATACGGTTATGACTACAAAGTGTCTCAAAGATATCTTCCTATCTTGGCAGAATATCCTGGCTTCATACCTCCTCAACCAACCTAAACCTAAAATGATTTCGAAATCTTCAAAATCGTAAACATACAAACTGCATGCAAACTTATGACCTAATAAATCAGGTTCTAATGGGTTACATCTCATCCCCAAAGTTGCATACCCTCATATTAGATTCGTAGCCCTCAAGGAAGTAACAAGGTATGTTGTTCTAAGCATAACCTATCAACCAAACACTAGGATATAAATGAATGTGATGCACCGGTATCAAAATGTATCCTAACTGGTATATTTTGAATCAAAAATTTACCTTCCATCACAGTCTTCCCTTTATCAGATGCAGTAGGCTTAGCTGATGAACCAACAACAAAGATCTTTCCTTTGTCCATGCTGACTGGCTCTGGATACTAGTTCTTATAGTTCCCAAATTGATCACAGTTAAAACATTTCACATTCTTCTTACCTGCAGCTTTCTTTCCCTTGTCTGATTGGCATTCATTTGCGTAATGACCCTTCTTGTCATACTTGTAGCAAAATAGATCTGCTTTTTCCTTCTTGGCAGCATCCCCTTTCCGCGGTCTCTTATTCTTAAATAATTTCATCTTCTTTCCCTGAGGACTTTGGGATTCAACTAGCTTCTCTCTAGCAGAAACAACAAGATCTCTTCATAGCGAATGGCCATCTCCACCACCACATTACAAGGTTCTAAGATATGGGTCATATTCATTCTAGCAAGCTTTAGTCTCAGACCTCGAATGAACCTCTCATTCCTTCTGATGTTAGTGTCTACCGTAGCATATCCATAACGAGATAGCTCATCAAACTTAGTAGGGTAATTAATTACTGACATCCCTTCCTGAACAAGATCAATGAACTTCCTCACCAATGCTACTTTAGCAACTTCATCCAAAAACCTTTGCTCAAACCTCATTCTGATCATCCCATGTTAGCTCTTCCTTTGAAACTCCAACAGTCAGACTATTCCACTAATGAAGCACTGCCCTCACAACTGCCTAGAAGCCAGCCTCCTCTTTTTCCCATCATCCAATCCTAGATTAGTAAAGATCCTCTCACAATGAAATAACCAATTCTCTACCTTAACAGCATCCTCTGTTCCAACAAACGGCTTTCCAACCAAACTGGTGTAGTCACTACTCAACTTAGCAAAGTTATCCCTAACAGGAGCCATAGGATTAGCTCCTCCAACATTACTAGCAACCCTAGCTTGCAAAATGTTGGTCGACAACTGATACACCATCACCGCGTTTACTGTCAGATTTCTAACACTCACGTTGGCTTCATCATTTGGGTTAGCATTCGCCTGTCGACCCTGGTTCCTCCTCGCATTAGGTTGAGCATTTTCGTTTGTTGTGGTGCTTCCTCCACCTAGATTTTCTCTTCCACTTCCTGCTTCCATATCTTTTTCTCATATTGCATACGAGCCTTAGTAAGATATAGAAGAACAGTCTAAGAGAGAAGGGAGTAGGTACTCATATATAAAATTATATATCAAATACCAGTATGTTACTGCAGAGTTATTCCAAACCCCAATCATATTTTCAAATTCATTAGATTATGTTTGAAAACCTTTTAAGGTTTACTTTCTTTTAAAGTTTCATAAGCCTATGTTCTGATACCAACTTTTAACATCCACTTAATTGGAGGCCTGGAACTAATGACTACTGATGCTACAATTATCCATAGTTAATAATCCTCGGTGACCAAATATGGTGAAGTTTGATTCATCGATACACATAAACATATGAATATGGAAAAAAAATAAACTTCAAACAAAATCACATTCCATTTCAATACATTTCCAATTCATTATCTAATCCCACAATCGCAAATCACATTCAAAGAAAATATATTTATTACAACATACCCCAAGAGCGATATATAAAGATGCCACCTTGGATGATCAGAGTATATGCAGGCAATATAACAACTTTGCCATTATAAACAACACAGCGGAATCGAAAGAAAAGAGAACTCTAAATAGCTAACATGCCTTATGCACGTCTCCGAAAGCTTATTCATCTTAAAAGGTACCCGGAAACCTCAACTCTCAGACTACTCAAAATCAATTAAGTAGCTAAGATTTTAAGTGAAAAACATAAACTTCGAGTCAGACATAAAGCTTGGTATGAATAATAATCTACCAACTCAAATTATTGAGATATCCAGTGAGACCACGCCACTTAGTGGAACAGTTCTTCCCTCACTAATATCTTAAAACCTTTAGAAAACCATATACCGTGCTTTTGCATCCTCAATGGTTAAAACATTCAATACAGTATATTATGATGATAAGTAAAACATATGAATCAATTCTTGAGTACCCATCCCCGTTCATTCTGACTATCTATCTCGATTATAGCTTCTAGTATTACTAATAACTTACTAGTTTTCATGGGCTGACTAAAAACCGATAAAACATTAAAAAACACCATGTCCAATTACATAGTTTTCATGGCATTACTAAAATTCTATTTGTAACTCTAATATCTTTACTTTTATACCAACTTTCATGGGTTGACTAGGAACCTAGTGGTGACCCCAATATCCTTTCTTCTTTCCTTAGTTTTCATGGGCTGACTAGTAACATATTGACACCTGTTAATATCTCAATCCGGATATAGTTTTCATGGGCTAACTACAAACCTACTGGCCCTTTCCAGTATCAAATCACAGTTTTCATGGGCTTACTATGAACCTGTCTTTCTAACATCTTCCGTTGTACATAGTTTTCATGGGCTAACTATGAACCTATTGGACCCTGCCAATATCTTTTCTCATACGCAGTTTTCATAGGCTTACTGAGAACCTATTGACCCCTGCCAATATCATTCTTTAATATTTTAGCATCCTATATTCTGGTCTTCCTGACCTCCTGGACGAAATTCTATTCATTTAGGAGTTTAATCAATTTATATTCACTATTAGTTTAACCTAACTAGTTATTCTACCCTTTTATCCCCAAAATGCAGTTATAGGTCCATTATAAAGTGAATATATTTATTTTTGAAGAATCAAGCAAAACAACATAGCAATAACGGTCCTGTGGATTTAATGTAAAATATAGTTAACCCTTTAACCTTTTATTCTATCAAAGAAAGGTTCTTCTCAAAACCTTTATCGAAACTCTATTAACTTAGCCATGGGTTTTTCCTTTAAAAAATTGAGTTTGGGATACACAACCTTTCAAAACCTTCAAAACCTAGCTTTCGACTTCATAGGATGACCTCCTTCGAAAGCCTTAAAATCTATCTTCAAAATATTAGGCTCTTAAATTTATAATACTTTAAAACCTTCCTTTCAAAACCTTTCAATTTTTGTCAAGTATTAATAATTAACTTTAGAAGCTTAGCTTCGTAATAGTTGAAAGCATCCCTTTTGACACCATTGGAAGTTACCCTTCCGAAACCATTGAAAGTCCCTCTTTTGAAAGCATTGGGTTCATACTTAAAATAATATTTGGGTCAAAGTGAATATAGGCGAAAGCATCTCTTTCTAAACCATCCTTTATCAAATAAAAATATTAGGGAAACATAGTGGCGTCGGCACCATCTCTTTCCAAAGCTTTAAACCATTTAAACAAACGTTGAAGGACAGTGTTGAAACCCCTTTCGAAACCATTGCTTCGAAACCCTTGGACCCTTTCGAAAGCATCTAGGAAGTGGCTTAAAACATCTTTAAAAACAAACAATACCTTTCGACAGTGTTGACGACTTCGACACCATCAAAAGGCTAAAAACGGTAACAAAGTTTCGAATGGGTCGTAACCCCTTCTTTCAAAAGCATTTCATAACTCATTCAAAAGCAACTTAAGTTAATGACAACCCTTTCGAAAATCTTTTGAAACCGTATGCTTCGACTCCTTTGAAGGCTTAAACAAAACGAAGGCAAGCGCTTCTCTTTTTAAAACCAAACATAGGTATCGACTCCTTTGAAAGCATTTCTTACAACACCTAACCTTTTGCCTCTTTCCAATCCACTGCGTTCCATCTTAGTGATACTTTGTCTATTGGTTTAAGCTTAATAGATTTCGACTGTGTTGAAGGCGAAAGCTCAATGTCGAAAGGTACTTCCAAATAAGGCGGGACAAACTTTTCTGAGTAAACTTGGATTAATACTACTTAAAGCTATCCTTTTCTAAATAACCTGCTACGTGTCAAAACCAGATTGGTTGTCTTTAACTTTTCAAATTATTTACCAAAATAACTGTTGCTAAATCTAGATCTAAACTATGGTTAAGTTTATCAACCAACTCTTTCCATTAAGCAAATCCAATTTTACAAAGAAGTCCACTTTCTAAAATAATTTAATTTGCAAGCAAATCACTTTGGAAATATCCCCAAAAATTCCAAAAATTCACTTTAATCATGTTGTCTAACATATCAAAATTCCAGACCCAAATTTTAAATATATTTTTCAAACTAAATTTATAAACCCAAATAGCCATATTTTTCTTTGAAAATTTATAGCAATCTTTCCATAGATTGGAAAATTATCAAAATTAAAACCCAACTCCAAAATCATGTTTTACATCACATAAAATTTTCCCATGGCCCTTAAACATCATTAAATCTCGGTATTGCCCTAAAAGCGTGCATAATCTCTTTTTAACAATCTTATTTAAACCATAAAAGTTATAAATCAAGCATATCATCATCCAATATATCATAAAAATGAATTTACACTTAAATCAAAAATATATGATTCCAAACAAAATAGAGATGAATTATTATTCACTTTGATTTAGATAAAGAGATTGGATTGTGATTGATTTACCCTAAGCTTGATTCTCTAGCTTTTGCTTTGAATTCTTATTCTTCCCTTAATGGAAGGTCGTTCCTTTAGCTTTTAATTTGCATTTCAATATGACGTGAATTAGGAAAGAAATCATAGGAATGGAATACATATGGGTAAGGGTTATAGGCTGCAATTCCTAATATACCCTTATGTAATTTGATTAACCCAAAATTCATTCTTAAGCCCATTAATTATAATATTAGGCTAGACCTTAATTAAATTAATTCAAGTCTCAATCCCCTTATCACTTAACATTTACATTATTCTATTTAATTTATCTAATTAAATCTCTTGAATAATGTTATCAAAAATTAAGGGTGTTACAATTTTCTCAATAGGAAGACCACTCACTTGATTATAAATCTATCCTAATTTCATTTAAATTGAAAACAAGAAATACATTTGTTGATAATTCCATAATTTTCATATAGAAGACCAGAAATCCATCTGGCCCTAATATAAAAGACCAAAACTTTATTTGGCAATAACTTTTGAATAGAAGACCAGAAATTCATCTGGCAATAATATCTGAATAGAAGATAGAAAACTTATCTAGCAATAATATATGAATACAGTCTAGGACCTCTAGCTCAAGTGGTTAGAGTGTGGTGCTTTAGGCAGAGGTTTTAAAAGTCATGAGTTCGAACCCCCGAAACATCATATAGAGTGCTCTACTTAAATAGACTATCTCTAGTGTTATCAAAAAAAAAAATCTGAATAGAAGAATAGAATATCTGGCAATAATATCCAAATAAAAAGTAGAAACTTATCTGGCAATTATACTGAATAGAAGACCAAAAACTTATCTAGTAATAATATTTGAATATAAGATCAAAAACTCATCTAGTAATAGATTGTTTTTTATCTTCGTTTGAAAGTTACTTTAACTTTGTCCTGATACAGAATAAGTGTGTTAGACTAGTCTTCCTCTAGAAGATTGTTTGACCGATTTTTAGGGAAGATTTTAACTTGCTCGATTGGTTTCTTTTGCTCCTTACCACTCATTAGGTGATGATTTAGAATTTAATTCTCTTTTCCTCTTATCACTTAGGTTTTAATTCCCGTTGCCCCTTATTACTCTTTGAGTTATGATTTAGATTGGAGCCCCTTATTACATTATAGGTAATGATTTAGGTTGGTCTGTGCATTTGGTTAGCCATCCTAGGCATGACCACAGATTTACCCGCCCTCGCACTAGAAGGCGCTCCAGTCAGACCTTATAGGTGAAACCGAAGGCTAGTTCATTGCTTTGATCATCCATCTTAGGCGAATCCAAAGGCTTACTCCATCCTTCTTCTAGGAAGCACTTCGACTAGGCCACGTAGGCGGAACCTAAGGCTTGTAGTGCTTTGGCGAAGCCATCTTAAAGGAGCCCAAAAGCTTACTATGACCTCCCTCTAGGAGGTGCTTTGACCAGACCCTTGTGATGGGATCATAGGTTTTTTTTCACCCCTTACTATCATCTTAGGTAGTGAATTAGGCTTTTCCTTTTAGTTCCTTTCTTTCATTTGTTTATCCACTTTATAAATACGCTTATCACAATTTTCTTTATTCATCCATTGTAGGAAGTAAAGCTTTAAATGTTCAGTGTTCTAAGTTCTTACTATTATGTTTTTTTAAGTTGGCATAATCGGTAAGTCCCTGGTGCAATTACTTTATACACAACGAGGGGACCTTCCCAATTTGGTCCAAGTGGTCCGTTTGAGGGATTGTTCGTATTTTCCATTATTTTTACCAAATCTTCTTTTGGAAATGATCTTCCTTTAACTTTGGAGTTATGATACCTTGATATCCTTTGCTGATATTCAACCATTCATATAGCTGCCTCATCCCTTAAATCGTTGATCATGTCTTATGATTCCTTTCTTAATTCTTAATAGGGATCAAATGCATATGTAATTCTTCATGGGATGGAACCTCAAATTCAATTGGAAGCATTTCTTCACATCCATATATTGAAGAAAATAGAGTAGTCCTGTTGGAGTCTTAGTTTAAGTTCTATATCCCCAGAGCACTAGCAGTAGTTCTTCTACCCTATTTAATTTTGCTTTGTTCAGTCATTTCTTAAGAATTTTTTTATAGTTTTACTGATGGCTTCAATAGCTCCATTACCCTTTGGGGATAGCTACATTTGAAAAGCTTTTGATTATTCCATTCATATCACAGAATCAGGAGAATTCTTCACTTTGAAACCGAATTCCATTATCAAATATTATCTTATAAGGTATCCCAAACCGTATATTCTTAATCACAAACTTTAACATTTTTCCCGATGTTATGTTCAGTAATGGTTCTACTTCAACCCATTTGGTAAAATATTCAATGGCTACTACTACAAATTTAGCTCCTCCTTTGGATATAGGTAACGGTCTAATTAAATCGAATAACCATACATCAAAGGGCTATGGACATGAAAGTGGGGTCAATTTACTTAGGGGTATGTATGGAATTGTAGAAAATTTCTAATACTTCTTGAAACTTTTTACATGATTCACCGCATCATTACTCATTTGGGGTCGATAAAAACCATGCCTTATGACCTTCTTTGCTAGTTCTATTCATTAGAATGATCTCCATAGAATCCTTCATGTGCTTCTCTTAACAGTCATAGGCCATTATCTAAACTAACACACCTTAAGTAGGAAAGTGAATATTCTTTTTCATAGAGTGTTCTGTTTATCACCATAAAAGTTGGGGCTTGGTGCCTTATCTTTCTAGCCTCTCTTTAATCCCTTAGTAGTTTTCCTTCTACTAAGTACTCCACAATAGGTGTCATCAAGTTCTTTTCATGTTGATTATTAATATCTACATGAATGAATCTTTCTTGATTGTCTTCGTTACTGTTTTTTGATTTGTCTTCTTTATTTACTTGTTTAAGAGCTCGGGATCTAGTTATACCATGACCTCGTTTTTAGGTTTTGGAGCTTTTTCCTCTATGTTGGGGTTTTTTTGGAAGCCTACAAGCACAATTCAAATTTTTGATGCTTCCCATAAGCTAGCTAGTTTTGCTAAAAGATCAGTTTGAGAATTTTTCTCTCTAGGAACTTGATGTATGGAAACATTCTCAAGTTGAGCTAACATCTTAAATATCTTCTGGACATAAAGAATTAGTTTGACATCTTTCGTTTAATGGGTCTGATTTAACTGATTAAACATTAATTGAGAATTTTCAAAACTTCTATCCTTGGAATTTTTAACCGAAGAGCTAGGCTTAGTCATTCTACCATTGATTCGTATTCGACTACATTATTCGTTGCAAGAAAACCTAACTTCATAGCGTAATGTAGTTGGTGTCCATCAGGGGTAATGATTATGTATCATGCACATGCCCCTATTTATTTGATGCGTCATCACTAAAGAATTGCCACTTAAGCTTCAAATCATTTTCCTTTTTCGGTTGTTCTTTGATGAAACATGTGCATTCATTTAGGTAGTCAGCCAGAGCTTATCCTTTAATTCCCACTCAGTGTTGGAACTCAATATCATATTGGTTAAGCTGAACTCCCTATTTTACTAGTCTTCCTAGTGTTTCAAGTTTAATAGAAAAATTGCTTGAGTTGGAAGTTGGTTAGGACTTTGATTAGATGTTCTTGGAAATAGGCCCTTAGCTTTCGAGCGGTGAGCCTGAAATAGTATGCCAACTTTTTTATGACTGGATACCTAATTTTTACATCCTTAAGCCTTTTGCTAACATAGAATATTGGAAGTTGAACTGCATTCTCATCTCTTATTAAAACAAAGTTTAATGCTGCTTAGAAAATGCCAAATAGAGGGAAAGGTTTTCCCCTTCTATTGGGCCAGAAAAGATTGGAGGCTTTTCCAAATGATCTTTTAATTCTTGAAAGGCCTTTTGGCAATCTTCTCCCTATTCAAAGTTTTACTTCTTTTTGACCACTTTAAAGAATGGTGTGCAATTATCAATGGTATTAAAGATGAATTTGTTCAACGTTGCCACTCCCTCATTCAAGCTCATCATATCTTTACTCGTCTTTGACTCTACCATGTCCCTAATCGCCTTGATTTTGTTAGGACTGGCCTCAATTCCTCTGGCACTGACAATATATCCTAGAAACTTCCCAGATTATATCCCAAAAGAGCACTTCTGCAGATTAAATTTCGTCTTGTATTTTCTTAATACTTCAAAATTTTCTTCATGGTCTTTCAAGTGATTGGCTTCTGCTTGAGATTCGACCAACATATCATCTATATATACTTTCATGTTTTGATTAATTTGTTCGTTAAACATTCTGTTTACCAATCTTTGATATGTAGCTCTTGCATTAGTCAACCCAAGTAGCATAACTTTGTAGCACATATTCCCCAATTTGTTATGAAACTTGTGTGTTCTTCATCTAGCTTGAACAAAGGGATTTGATTATACCATGAGTATGCAACCATAAAAGAAAACAATTCATATCCACTTGTTGCATCAACTAATTAGTCCTGGTAAGGGATAGCACATTTTAAGGCGTGCTTTATTCAATTCAGTATAGTCGACACATGTTCTCCATTATCCATTAGGCTTTTGACTAACAAGGGATTGGCCAACCATTTTGGGTAGAAAACATACCTAATGAACTCATTTCAAGTAGCCTTTTAACTTCCTCTTTCAATGTGTTTTCTCGAACTTTATCTAACTACTTTTTCTTTTATAGAATAAGAGTGATATTTGGATCTTTTTTGAGGGCATGACTCATGAATGTTGGATCTATCCTGATCATGTCTTGGTGGGTCCAAGAAAATATATCATTGCTAGATTAAAGAAACTGAATAAGCTCTTCTCCGAGTTTGCCATCTAATTCCCTTTTGGTCTTTACTGTTTCTGTTGGGTCAAGTGAATCCAGGCTTACTTCTTCTAGTTCCTCGTTTGGCTTTATCATTTCACGCTCATTTTTGCAATCTAATTTAATGACAACTTTATCGCCATATATTTCCTTATCTATCATATTTTCCTCTTTCCCTTTTCTTTTCCTCTCGGAATAGTTAAATCATTTTAATACGTTTTTAGCTTTCTCAGTTATTCTCGTCTTCTAACTTGCCTTGAATGGTTGGCTTAGAGGACCATATCTAAGGGCTTTTTGATTTCAGTTTTGATCAATTCGTTTTTCTTCAAATCATAACAAGAAAGATTATCCCGTTTTCATTGGTCGAGGGTAGCAAAATATAATTCCCGAGAGCTAATTTTCTCTCCTCTTATTATTCTTGTAACACCCCAGATTCCTGATAACATTATATAGAAGATTTAGATAGATAAACTAAATAAAATAATGTGTTGATAAAGGGAATGAGATTTGATTTAATTAAGGTAGTCATACCTTTTAACTAATAAATTAAAAGAAGGATTTAAAATGAATTAGAAAAGGGGTATAATGGGAAAGAGGTTGTTCATATATTGTCTTCCTTAGGCCATGTATTTCAAAACATACATTCATTCTCATTTTCAAAAAAAAAATTAAATGCTTGGTCGACCACCAATAACGAAGGAAGAAGAAGAGAAAACAAAAGAAAAGCTTAAGGAAAGCAAATTCAAACCAACTCATTCAAATCTCAATCTCCTTAACCATTAAAGCAAAAGGTGAATAATGTTTACATCTCTAAATAATTGATTTCGGTTTTAAGGTTAATTCCAAATGATTTTGCAAAGATTTTTCATGTGTTTGAAAAATAAAAAGATTATATATACACATGTTGATGATTTATATACGTTCATACAGATTTTATTACAAGTTTTGAGGTAAAACCCTATTAAATGACATATGAGCCTTGTGAATTTTTATGATGATCTAAAAAGTTAATTTAGAGATGGGTTTCGATTTTCAGAATTTTCAGAATTTTTGTGGAATTGTTATGAATTTTCTAAGGAAGAAGACTAATTTGGATTATAAAAATTATTTATAGGAAAAATAATTATAGTTTGGATTTAAAAAATTTATATGTTGAAGAGAACATATTATCTGATTTTTTGGAATTTTTCCAAAAATTTTGAAGGTGTTTTAATGGTCATATAAAATTAATTAAGTTATGAGACTTAAATGTTTTATATAATTATAAAAGAGAAAGTGGTTTTTTCAAAATTATTCAAATTTCCAAATAAGGAAAAACGATGGTATTTTTGAATATAATATTTTGGCAACTAATCAGATTTAGACAAACAAGGCAGGTTGGGTACAATAGAACTGTTTTAAAGTACAAATGAATAGTCTTTCTTTTATTTCAACCCTTTCGGCAGAGCTTCCACCTTCATTCCAAACGTTCCAACAAGGTCGAAAGGTATTAAACCTTTCGACTAGGTCAGGTACCAATACAGATGGTATCAGGCAATTGGTACGTAGTGAATTGGATGGAGTCAAAAGGTTTAGGGACGAAAGGTTATAGCTTTCAAAAGACATGAAGTTTTGTTTTGGTTTAATGAAAATCCGCCTGCTAGCTTTCGACAATGAGCTTTCGAAATTATCAAAAGGTTTAAAAGAAAAAGGTTTCGATCGGTTTTCTTTCTTATTTTAAATGAAACCTTCCAACGAAGTCGAAAGGTATAGCTTTTGACAAGGCCGAAAGCATAATTGCCGCTTCCTAACCTTTCGACACAGATGGGGTCAAAGGTTATCTTTTATTTTCTGAAACTTGCCGCTTCTCTTTATTAATTTCGAAGGGTTGTACCAACACCAACATTTCATTTTTTTTGAATGGTTTTAAAAGGTTTTATAAAGGTTGCACTTGCTTTCGACTCCAATGTTTTTTTGATCCTTTTGCAAAAACCAAATGTTTTAATTCAAAACATTTTAAAGGTTCCAAAGTAGTTAACTTTGAATGGTTTCAAAAGGTTTCCAATGTTTTTAAATTAAACCTAATATCATCGAAACGTTTTGAGTTTCATTGCTTTCGAAATGTTTATAAATGATTATATAGAGGAGGTACCTCAGGCTTTCGACAAAGTCGAAAGGTGAAACCTTTCGACAAAGTCGAAAAGAAACCTTCCAACAAGGTCGAAAGGTGGGACCTTCTGACAAGGTCGAAAGGTATGGTTTTGCAAGGTTTCCGAAAGACTAGGGTTTAGAGGATTTAAAAAGCGGATGTCATATGTTCAAATTTTATGAAAGGAAGGCTTTTAAAAGGTTTAGAAGGAGTTACCTTCATCGAATTTGAAAGGTTTATTAAAGGATATGAAAGAGTTACTTTCAATACTTCAAAAGGGTTTTATGAATAGTCTTGAGAGAGTTACCTTTTATGTTTTCTAAGGTTGTTTAAGGGTTTTAAACAAAGGTTTGGAATAAAAGAACTAGGTAGATGCCTACGTGTTTTAAGTTATAAAGGACATTAACTTATTTTAAAGGATGGACAATCCAAATGAAACATCATCAACATTATTTTGAGTAAAGTTATATAACATGGGAAAAATAGCTTAGAGTAAAGCCAAAGATATATTATCCTTGTATACATATATGATTTAGTGGACTAAATCATTTTGAAAAAAAAAATCAATGAAAATTTGAAGAGCAGTTAGCTCAAATATTTTGTAGAGCAGTTTGCTCAAATATTTTGAAGGGTAGTCAACCCAAAAGAAAATTTGGGCAGTCAACTTATTTTAAATTCGAACAGTCTGTCCATTTTTAGAGCAGTCGGCCCAGAGGATAGTTAGTCCAAAAAGAGCAGTCATCTCTGATATGAACAGATTGTTCATTTATTAGCATAACGGGCCTTGGTAAATTTTTAACGACAGCTAGTCCACTCTTTTTACCTATTTTAGAAAGATAGCCCATATTCTCGCATAAAAGATACTGTTATAATCAATTCTAGGACAGATGGTCTAGAAAAGAGCAGATAGCCCAGAATTTAGAACAAATAGTTTAGATTTTAGACAGATAGTCTATTTCATTTCCTGTTTTAGCATAATGGATATTGCTGTATTATTATTTCAATCAATCGATTAATCAGTTTGGTTGTAGGAAAGGATTTGCAAAATGTATGTTCTGAAAAGAGATATTAGTAAGGGAAAACCTGTTCCGCTATGCAGCATGGTCTCACTATTCATCGGTAAACTGAGATGTAACATATATTATCCATACCATGTTTTAAGTATGAATCAAATTTTTTGTTTCCCCTTAAAGTCTCGAGTGCTCAAAATTTGATTTGAGTAGGCTGAAAGTTTAGGTTTTAGTAGATTTGGGCAAATAAAGCATCTGAAGACGAGCAGGTGGCTAACGGATAGATAATTTAGGAATTCTGTTTTAAAATTATGTCTGCTGCGTATTAAGACAACTATTTCTATATTGCACTGATCATAAAAGGCGCATCTTCATATGTCGCTCTTAGCGTATTGTTGTAAATTTATATTTGATCAATGCCTGAGATTATGTTGGGATTTTTGTAGCTTGATATGATTTATTTGAAATATAATCACTGAAATTATTGCTTTTGGAAATCTGTGATTTTTTTCATATTCAAATGCTTCTGATATTATGGATATTATTAACACAGTTGTATTTCGTCACCAGAAGTTAATAATGTGATGACTGCAACATCCATAGCACTTAGCTTTTGGCCTTCAGATACGGGATGTTACAGCTTGGTATCAGAGCATAGGTATGTGAAAATTTTAACTAAAAATTGGCTTTGAAAAGAAAACCAAAGAAACTGGAATAAGATTTGGAGTTGGGTTAACGCTATAGTAACGTAATTGGATTTGTTATATATAAATATGTTCTTTATCTCCATTCATCTATCTTTGAGTAGGTTATATTTTTGTATCTCATGAGATCTGAATACAGATAAGGATGGTAGAAGAAGCAGAGTTAACCAAGGAGGGGAAAACACCAAAAGGAACGGCGAACCTAATGCAGGAAGCCAAGGTCAAGTAGAGAATGTTGGTGCTCAAGTCCCGTAGGTCGAAATGGAAGCCATGTATCAGTTTTTCAGGAATATGATGCAGGCAGGAGTTGCAGCCGGAGTGGTAGGAGGAAATGCCACAAGAGCAGAGGTTCCAAAAGTTTCGATACTTAATCATTTCGCTAAGATGAGCAGTGATTATGTGAAGCTAAGAGGGAAATTGTTTATAAGAACAGAGGATGCCGTTGAAGTGGAGAAATGGTTGTTGCACCATGAAAGGATTTTTGCAGATTTAGGGCTGAATGATGAGTAGAAGAGGAGGTTGGAGTCCAGGCAGCTTCAGCGGACCGCATTGTTCTGGTGGAATAATGCAACGGTGATAGTTTATGAGGAGACGGTAACCTGGGAGGATTTCAAGAGGAGATTTCAGGAGAGGTCTATGTCAGTAATGGCATGGTCAGCTTTGATTAGGCAGTCTGCTGAGCTGGCGCAGGGAGAGATGTCTGTTGTTGAGTATGCCAGGAAGTTCGAAGAGTTGGCCCAGTATGAGTATGCTTCTGTAGATGCCGTGTTGAAGCGGAATGAGAAGTTTATCGGAGGATTGAAGCCAGAATTGGATAGTGCTACTTTGTCTCAACTTAGTGATCCTTCTGATATCAATATAGAGATGGGTTTGAGGTAGGAAGAAGTCCATGTCTGTAGAGAAGAACAAGGCAAAAGTGGTCAAGGTTGGGTAGAGCCAAAAGTGGAAGTTCTTTCTCAAGAAAGGTGCTCGCAAGGGTGGAGCAGCCAAGAAAGCGAAGTCTGGAGTTTTCTGCTAACATGAAAGGACATTTTGCTAATGAGTATCGGTTAGGGAAAGCGAAGGATGTGACTAACAGGAAGAATATAGGGTGTTTTAATTTTGTAGGCCGTTATAAGAACCACTGCAAGGAGCCTATTAGAGATGGTAAAGGCATGGTGTATGCATTAGAGCTGGTCGCTTCTAAATCAACAACCCATGGGAAGGGAAAGTCAGTTCTTGGGGAAAAGCTTCAGATTCATAATATGTCTGTTA
This sequence comes from Allium cepa, assembly GCA_030765085.1. Lineage (NCBI taxonomy): Eukaryota > Viridiplantae > Streptophyta > Magnoliopsida > Asparagales > Amaryllidaceae > Allium > Allium cepa. The sequence goes on from CM060946.1 coordinate 181,856,062, forward strand.
GCGCTTTATTTGATACTGTTGCATCGCATTCTTTGATATCTAGAAATTCGATAAGTAAACTTAACCTTGAACCCATATATTTAGTTACTTCCTTACGGGTTTCGAATCCAATAGGTGGGTATGCAACTTTAGGGTTAAGGTGTGACCAGTTTGAGTTTGACCTGTTAGGTCATACTTTTGAGTGCAGTTTGCATGTGTTTAATTTTTTGGGGTTTGGGATCAACCTAGGTATGGATTGGTTAAGTGGGTACGATGCTAATATATTTTGTCAGGGTAGGAAGATATCTTTTAGTCACCTGGATTGTAGCGATCAGATTTTTTTTTCATCATAGGAGGTTCTAACAGTGCAGTGTTTGCTTTGTTGGGTGCATTGGATTCAGATGATGAGTTGAGGCGAGTTTTCGTGGTTAGAGACTTCGCAGATGTGTTTGACCTTTAGTTGGATTGCCGCCGAAACGAGCCATCGATTTTCTGATAGATTTAGTTTTGGGAGCAGAACTAATGAGTAGGCCACCAAGCAGGATGACCCCTTCAGAGATGAGGGAGTTGAAGATGCAGTTGGTGAACTTAGAGGGCAAGAGTTTTGTCAGGCCAAGCACATCTTCATGGGGTGTAGCAGCAGTATTTGCTACGAAGCCGAATGGATCATGGAGGCTATGTATCGATTATCGTATGTTGAATGAGAGGACGATAAAGAATCGATATCCATTTCCTAGGATTGACGATTTGTTCGACAAGCTAAGTGGAGAAAAGGTATTTTCTCAGTTATATTTGTCAACGGGTTTACATTAGCTCAGAGTAGCATAGGATAATACACCATTGATAGCATTCAAGACCAGCTATGGATCGTACGAATGGTTAGTTATGTCGTTCGGACTGACGAGTGATCTAGCTATCTTTATGGATTTCATATACCAGATTTTTTAAGAGCACTTAGATAGGTTCATGCTGGTTTTCATAGATGATGTCTTGATTTACTTTAAGGATGAAAGAGGGAATGAAGTTCATCTTAGAGTGGTGCTTGAGACGCCGGGGCAGCACCAGCTGAAAGTGAAGTTTTCAACGTGTCACTTCTAGAAGAAGAAGGTGAAGTTTCTTCATCATGTAATCTCAAAGGAAGGGTTATCGGTAAATCCGACTAAGATCGAGGCAGTGAATCATTGGAAGAGACCCGGGACAGTAACCGAGATTACGAGTTTCCTTGGGTTGGCTGGTTATTATCGAAGATTCATTAAGATTTCTCGCGGATTGCAACACCGATGACCAGGCCGACGAGGAAGGATGTGAAGTTTGTGTGTATCGATAAGTGTGAGGAAGCATTCTAGAGTTTGAAACACTTATTGACCCATGCACCTGTGTTGGTAGTTCCAGAGGGGAATTAGGGTTTGGTAGTCCATACCGATGCGTGTGGAACAGGATTAGGAGTTGCGCAGATGTAGAGAGGTAAAGTGATTGCCTATGCTTCTAGATAGCTTAGACCGCTTGAGGTCAGATATCCAACGCATGATTTAGAGTTGGCTACTATGATTTTTGATTTGAAGGTGTGGAGACATTACCTTTAGGGAGAAAGGTTTGAGCTATTTACAGATCATAAGACGTTGAAGTATTTGTTCTCTCGGAAAGAGCTGAACATGAGATAGTAGAGATGGTTAGAATTCATAGCCACTTATGATTTTAGGATTGAGTACATACCAGGGAAAGGCAACCGAGTTGCAGACACAGTTAGCAGGAAACATTAGAATGAAGTGTTGCCAATGATGGCTGAGTGGAAAAATTTAAAAGCTTTAACAAATTGCAGAGTGCGGTGGAGATCCAAGGCAGGGTCCAGTGGTGATATAGTTGTATTGTCTTGTTTGGAAGTTCGGTCAGTTTTGATCAAATGGATTGCTTCTAAGTAGATAGAGGATTTAGTGTTAGCTGAATGGATCCATAAGCTAAAGGAAGGAACCAAGAGCAATGACTTGAAAGTTTTCAGTCTTGATCGGAATCGGTGGTTGAGAAAGAAAGGAAGATTATGTGTTTTGAGTGTAGGAAACATAAGAAAGGAAGTCTTGGATGAATGCCATTGTTCGACGTTCACTATACATCCTGAAGGTACCAAGATGTATAAGGATATAAAGTGGAGTTTCTTCTGGGAAGGAATTAAATGGGATATTGGTTTGTGTGTAAGGCAATGCTTGAATTGCCAATAGGCAAAGCCGAACACCAGAAATCGAGTGGATTGCTTCAGCCGTTAGATATTCCAACATTGAAGCTGGATTCTATTTCTATGGACTTTATAGACGGATTGCCCAGATCAAATAGGGGAAATGAAAGTATATGGGTTATAGTGAACATATTGACCAAGAGTGTCCATTTCATTCCAGTTAAGTCAACCAAGACGGCACTTGTTTTAGCAAGGTTGTTCATGAGGAATGTGGTTAGACTGCATGGAGTTCTTAGCAGCATAATTAGGGATAGAGATTCCTTGTTCACTATTGAGTTTTGGAAAAGTCTGCAGGAAATTTTGTGAACCAAGCTTATGTTGAGTACCGCTTACCATCCGTAGACGGATGGGAAAAAGGAAAGAGCTAACAAGATTTGGAAGATCTATTAAGAGATTGTGTTCTGGACTTTAGGGGATCATGGGACGACCATCTGCATCTAGTCAAGTTTTCGTATAACAACAATTATCAGACTAGTATTGGGATGGCACCATTTGAAGATTCGTATGGAAGGCTATGCAAATCTCATATTTATTGGTTGGAGACCAGGGATAGGTTGATTCTTGGTCCAGATTTGGTTAGAGAAGCTGCAGAAAAGATTGAGGTCATTGGAGATAGGATGAAGGAGACTCAGTGTAGGCAGAAAAGTTATGCAGATAAGAGACGTAAGATTAAGAGCTCTCAGTTAGGGACCAGGTTTTGGTCAAAGTATCACCGATGAAAGGTGCACTAAGATTTGGGAAGTCGGGGAAGTTATCTCCTAGGTTCATAAGACCTTTTCCTATTTCGAGAGTATCGGGAAGCTCACATATAGACTTGAGTTACCGAGAAGTTTGGTAGGTGTCCATGATGTTTTTCATATTTCCCATCTCAGAAAGTGTGTTAGAGACCTAGAGACTTCTATTGCGCTGACAGTGCTAGATGATTTAGTGGTAGAACCGGATTTGACCATAGTGAGGAAGCCACATTGCATTGTTGCGAGAGAAGAGAAGAGGCTTAGAACCAAGACGGTTAGAATAGTCCAAGTCCAAAGGAGTGACGACGATAGAGACTATACTTGGGAGGTTGAGAGAAGGATTAGAGATACTTATCCCGACTGGTTTGATGGTATATTTTACCTTCTTGTTTATTTTGAGCCTTATTGTAATTTTGAGGACGAAATTCTTTAAGGAGGAGAGTCTGTAACACCCCAGATTTCTGGTAATGTTATTTAGGAGATTTAGTTAGATAAACTAAATAAAATAATGTGTTGATACGGAGTTGTGATTTGATTTAATTAAGGTACCCGTGCCTTTTAACTAATAAATTAAAAGAAGGGTTTAAAATGAATTAGAGAAGGGGTGTTACAGGAAAAAGGTCATTCCTATATAGTCTTCCTTAGGACGTGTATTTCAAAACACAGATTCATTCACATTTTCAAAAAAAATTAAAAGCTTGGCCGACCACCGTTAACGAAGGAAGAAGGAGAGCAAACGAAAAAAGCTTAAGGAAAGCAAATTCAAATCAAACTCATTCAAATGTCAACCTCCTTAATCATTAAAGAAAAAGGTAAATAATGTTTACATCTCTAAATAATTTTGTTTTTCATTTTAAGGTTAATTTCAAATGATTTTGCAAAGATTTGCCATGTGTTTGAATGACAAAAAGATTATATATATATATGTTGATAGTTTATTTGACACCCCACCTCTATACCCACGCTAGCCAAGGACGCTACGGGGTAATGTCGTCAACTAGCGCGGAGAATAAGGCTGTTGAGGAGCGACCATCTGTATAATTGCTTTATGCGAGTACCGATATGCCAGGTAAAAATATAACAACCCAACATACCGACACCAACTCAAAGCTACTACACAGTAGCTATATATCATCTTCGGAAACAAATATAGAAATAAACATAACACAAATCAGTCAAAGATATCCATATCACAAAGGCGGAAGAAGATATGAATATATAACACTTAAAAGTGTAAATCAGAGTAGTGGTTAAATAAGATCCACAATATCACAAAAGAATAGATACAAGTGCTAGACAAAAGAATATGTATACATCAAGGAGTCTATATCTCAAATGTATACAACAAAAACTACTAGACTAAAGTAGTTAAGCAAAAGTCAGAAGATGGTTCCAGATAGGAAGTCATGAGGAAGCACCTGCAATATCTCAGTCTGAACCGAGTATTATTTAAGAAGAAAACAATAAACGGATCATTCTAGCTATGATTATCAGATAATATGACATATAAGAAGAGATGTAATAAAAACGTATGATGACCAAAAATGTCATACTACGACAAGTATACTTACAAAATCAACTAAATCATACAAATATCACAAGAATCTCATAGCATCAAAAAGAATATCACCAGGCCACAATAAACGACATAAATATCAATGCCAATCATAAAAGTTGGTGAAACATAAATTCCAGAAATCATCAATTAGAAATCCAGAAATCACAAGAAGAGGATGATGGCCAATCCCAAGCGGGAGCATGAAAACTCACCAACACGTGTATCACAAACAATTCGGAACATCGACGCAGTACAAATGGTACTTCCAATGAACCGAAAAGCCGAGACATCGATGTAGTACAAACGGTACATCTGATGAATCGAAACACAAAATAATTCAGAACATCGACGCAGTACAAATGGTACATCAGATGAATCGAAAAGCCGAGACATCGATATAGTACAAACGGTACATCAGATGAATCGAAAAGCCGAGACATCGATGTAGTACAAACGGTACATCAGATGAATCGAAACACAAAACACATCCGAACATCGACACAGTACAAACGGTACATCAGATGAATCGAAAAGCCGAGACATCGATGTAGCACAAACGGTACATCAGATGAATCGAAAAGCTGAGACATCGATGTAGTACAAACGGTACATCAGATGAATCAAAACACATTAGAAGTACATGGGTCGCTAGCCCACAAAGAATTGAGACGAAGCTCAATAAAATGAGGTACAGTCCTCCACATGGACAAAGAGACATCGCACATTGCTAGTCAAAACCATAAAATGATCATCATCGATCATCAAGAAGTGTCAATTACACTAAGCTAGTAAATATACGAGTTTAGCTTCATGTCCCATAACCACTAGGTTAACTTAAATATTTACGAACAAATTGTAGATCACCACTAGAAAATTTGTCACAAGAGATTCAATTGAACAAGTCCAAGAATTAAACGGCGAAGTAAATGCAAGCGTTTCATACCACTTGTTTTACTAAGCCATTTAATTAGATTTCTCATACGAGTGAGGTAAAGGTTTGTATATACTAGTAGATTGGAAAATTGTTTAAGAAACGAGCTTTGTAATAAAATAGTATTGAAATCGTTTTGATGAAGGAGTTATGATATTTACTACTAGTATTAAAACCTTTATATTTTTAAAGCGACAAACCATAAAAATGATTGCAGAAACAGTCAATCGCTAAAATCCACATACGAAGACGTGAATCAAATCCAAACAAACCGAAAAAGTATCCATCGAAATGGATATTCAAAAATCCCTAAAATGGAGTCATCAAAGTCGTAATAAATGATAACAACAAATAGGATCATCACGAATCGATTCGAATTGGAAATTCAATCCCAAAAGGCAAAGTGGGCTGAAACGGCAAATTCAGTTGACTGAACAGAGAATTCAGTTGACCGAACAAGGATTTCAGTTGACTGAATAGAGATTTCAGTTGATTGAATCATGCCTGGAAACATTCTGTTTCCAGGTTCAGTCGACTGAACAGAGATTTCAGTCGACTGAATCATGCTGGGCTGTTTTTCAGCCTATCCAAATGAAGAACAAACTCTTCCAAAATGCAACCGAACAAACAATGGCTCTAAGGGTTTATGCCAATCGGCAACCCGGCCCTATATTCTCCTCGATGCATCACCAATATCATGATCAAACATCCATAAAAGGATTTTCACACAAATTTGACTTAAAAACCCAAAAATTGGAATATTCACAAAATCAATCCAAATCAAGAGCAAATTCACATGAATAGTTGTTAGGAATTCATACCTAACAACCAAAGATAATTATAGTCATAGATGTGAGATAAAAATCTCACCTTTGAACCCAAAAAACAATGAATGCGAAGCTTGAAGACAAGAGAAGATCAACCACACTTCAATCTCAATACAAGAAGCTTGAATCTAAGCTTAAAAGAGAAACATTTCCCAAATTAGGTTTAGGAATTTTCTGAAATCAAAGAGATAATGAGTTGGAGAAGAAGGAGATGATACTTACCAATCTCTTTGAATTTGGAGCTAGAACTTGATTTGCAAATAGAAACTAGGGCTTAGGATTTCAATTCTTTTTCTTTTGCCCCATTATTCTCTTTAGGATTGAAAAGACAATGAAGAGGGAATGAAGAAGAGAAGTGGTTCAATTTGGGGTATTAAGTTGTCTAGTGGGCTGAACCCAAACCCAAAGTGAAAAAGGTCAAATTTTTAGCTTGCTCCAAACATATCAATGTTTATACTCAAAAAGGTTGCAAACGGCATTTTAAACTCAATGGAAGGGGTCTCGAGTCCCAATTCGACCGTTTACTAAAAGTAGGCTTTCGGACTAAAATCCGATGAACGATGAAATATTTAAATAAAATATTTATATATACAATCGATAAATATGCGGGTAATTACAGACTCCTCTCCTTAAAGAAATTGCGTCCTCGCAATACTTAAGAAGAAAATAAAGAGTAACAACCATAAAAGCATATCAACACAAAAAAAATTTGAAATAGGAAGTTCACCATCAAGAGCATGAAAGAGTAAGTCTGAACGGGATTGCTCGATGAATTCCCAGGATTTCCAAGAGCAATCCTTAGGATCTGAGAACCATTGAACTTTCACAAGAAGAACATCTTTATTCGGAAGGCGCTCAACCTCCGAAGCAAAGATGCGAATGGAATGTTGCACATAAGTCAAATCTGGTGAAACTTCAATTTCCTCAATAACACCGGGCTCAAGAACAAAAATGTGAATCCCTAAGGCATTTCCGTAGTAGAAAGACGTGAGAAAACGTCATGAATAACAGAAAATTGAGCCGGTGCAACGACGTAGTACAATAGCAGCACACCCGAGAAACTACAAACTCGAATAATTTGGAACAACGGCGTAGTACAATGACAGTACGCCAGATGAACCAAAGCTCAAATAATTCGGAACATCGACGCAGTGCAAAAACGGTACGTCCAATGAACCAAAGCTCAAATAATTTAGAACACCGACGCAGTACAAAAACGGTACGTCCAATGAACCGAAGCTCAAATAATTCGAAACACCGACGCGGTACAAAAATGGTGCGTCTAATGAACCGAACACCATAAAAGAACATCGGACGCAAGCCCATAAAAGAAATGAGACGAAGCTCAATAAAACAAGGTACATCGAAACGTCCGATGAACTTGGTAAAAGATCATTCCATTCGGACATCATCAAAAAGACAACCACTTGTTGCTTACGACTAAGGGCATTGGCAACATTATTTCCCTTCTGGGAGTATGCAAAAAATATTAAGAACATAAGATGCAAGGAACTCTAGCTAATATTAAGTTCCTTATGAGAAAATAAATATTCCAAAGATTTATGATCGGGACAGAGAACAAATTTCTCATCCAAAAATGATGATGCCAAATTCTTAAAGCGAAATCAATAGCCGCGAGCACTCGATCATGAATGGCATATCTAGTCTCGATAGGCTTTAATGATTTAGAAACATAAATGATAGCACATTCTCTTTTGCAAGAGAACGACATTCAAACCAATACGATAAGCATCGGTACAAAAGATAAAGTCTTGGTTCCCTTCGGGAATCACAAGTATTATTGAAAAAGAGTTCTTTTAATTAATCTTCTTTCCCAAAAAGCTAAAACTTTCAAAATTACAATTATATCAATGTAAAAATCTTTCTAGAAAAATTTACATTTTACAAGTCAATATATCATGTTTGATTGTCTCATCAAAGCGTTTAGGAGATTCCTATCGATAACGTTGATCAAGCGCATCGACCAGAATTCTTAAAGCACTCAATGGGCAATACAATCACAAAATCATCTTCTATATGATGAAAATATCTCTTAAAAGTTTTGAGAATATTCTTTGCTTGTTTAAGATCAAAATCCAATTGTACTTATAAATAAATCTTACGAAAAGGATTTGCAAAATTTTAAATTTTTATTTTCATCCAAAATCAATAAATACAAGAATGGAATTTTCGATATATTCATAGAATACTCGATTTATAAAATGGATGAAACAAGATGGGCAAACTGAATGACATAATAAGCCATTCATAAGAATCACAACGAGTGCGGAATGCGGTAAGTGGAATGCTAGCTTCCGCAACTCGTAGCAAATGAAAACCGGTGGCAAGGTCGAGCTGAAAAGACCTTAACACCACTCAATAGATTGCTTAGGTGATATTCCTAAGACAAGCTCAAAAATACCAGAAAATTCCAAAAACTACCCGAACGAGAAAAATAACGTTTTCCTCATCATGTGGGTTTAAAGAATAAAATGATGTCATCAAATTGGAATCGAAATCACAAAGAAAAATAGATATCTGCTTAACAGATTAAGAATGTCGAAGATGAATAGTCCACTCGAGACATAGGATATGGCTTCTTAATGATTAATCCAATCCTTTTTAAAAAAAATCAATTCCAAAGCCTAAGTAACGCATGACATGCAAATCGGCTTGGAAAGAAAAAAAATCACATAAAATAATCTCGACATCAAATCAAAGCAAAATGAGTGTTGCAGATCCACAGACCAGATTCGCAATTCTCAAAGAAGTCGTCAAGCCCAAAATGTTTTTAAAGAAAAAGGATCAACAAGTTATTTTGATCTAAAAATAACGAGATGAGCCCATATCAAAAAGAACTCAAATAATAAGATCACGAAATAAAACAATGTCATTAAGGATTGAATAAAAAGTACCTTGACCAAGAGAAGTGTCACTAGGCGTTTGCATAACATTAAGCCTTCCCTCCCTCTTGCTTGGAAGTTTGGGACATGTAGATAAAAGATGACCTGAACTTTTGCAATAACGACAAAAGAGAGGTTTCGGACACCAATTAGGATAATGGTCTGTGGAACCACAATTGTAGCACTGTCCTCGACTAGAGGTAGGAGTCTTTGCTGCCGGAGTTTGTTGCTTCCCTTACTTGTTAGGGGTGGGGCCTTTGAATTTGGTAGGCCTCTTCATGTTATTGTTGAAGTTCTATTGGGCACCCACAACTTCAACATCACCCTCATTATCGGCCTCTTCAAGTCGAAGAGCGATATCAATAAGTTGATCAAAAGAAACTTCTAGTTTCAGAAGCAAAGGCTTTTTGAGATTCTTATTCAAGCCATAGACGAATCTCTGATTTTTCTTCAATGGGGTATTAATGAATTCAACCCCGTATTTGGAAAGAGATTCAAAAGATGCAACATATTCTGCCACAAAAGATTCACCTTGAACAAGGTCAATAAAACGCCGGGCCAAAGTTACCTTTTCAGCCTTCGGCACAAAGTTTGATTCAAATCTTTCCCAGAATTGCTCCCAAGAAAGATCCGTTTCGATAATCTCTGAAGTCAAGAGCTCATACCAATCTAATGCTCTTTCTTTGAGCTTGCTAGAAGCCACTTGGACTCGATGTAGATCAATAAGGTTTATGCGAGAAAAAATGCGATCGCACGATTTGAGCCAACTTGAATTTCTATAACACTCTCGGATCCCTTGAATGGCCTTCCACCCAAGTCGGTATAATCTCTGCAAAAACGTGCAAAACCATATTTTGGGTGAGTAGGCTCTGGGATGGGCCCGACAGCTTGAGCATTTTTTACAAGATCTAAAAGCTGCTGGGCAGACATGAATACTACATCCTGAGGAGTAGCACTGGATTGACCGGTGCTGGGACGACCGGGTCTAACCATTTCTCTTCTTTAAGAAAGAAAGAAGAAGAAAAGTTACTCTCAAAACAAATATCAAGCAATCTTGATAGATAAAACAAGGAATCATAAAGAAAATAGGATGAATCGGTACGAAGACTCGAATTAAATCCTAAAGCACAACTCCTAAGAAAGACTTAGGACGATGATCCTTGCTAGATTATTCTACACTGTTCCGAAGTTTGGCTCTGATACCAAGCTGTGATGCCCCACCTCTATACCAACGCTAGCCAAGGACACTACGGGGTAATGTCGTCAACTAGCGTGGAGAATAAGGCTGTTGAGGAGCGACCATCTGTATAATTGCTTTGTGCGACTATCGATATGCCAGATAAAAATATATTAACCCGACATACTGACACCAACTCAAAGCTACTACACAGTGGCTATATATCATCTTCGGAAACAAATATAGAAATAAACATAGCACAAATTAGTCACCGATATCCATATCACAAAGGTGGAAAAAGATATGAATATATAACACTTAAAAGTGTAAATCAGAGTAGTGGTCAAATAAGATCAACAATATCACAAAAGAATATATACAAGTGCTAGATAAAAAAGAATATGTATACATCCAGGAGTCTATATCTCAAATGTATACGACAAAAACTACTAGACTAAAGCAGTTAAGCAAAAGTCAGAAGATGGTTCCAGATAGGAAGTCATGAGGAAGCACCTGCAATATCTCAGTCTGACCGAGTATTATTAAAGAAGAAAATAATAAACGGATCAGTCTAGCTATAATTATCAGATAAAATGAGATATAAGAAGAGATGTAATAAAAACGTATGATAACCAAAAATGTCATACTGCGACAAGTATACATAGAAAATCAACTAAATCATACAAATATCTCAAGAATCTTATAGCATCAAAAAGAATATCATATTCTTTATTTATTTCACCAAGCCACAATAAATAACATACATATCAATGCCAATCGTAAAAGTTGGTGAAACATAAATTCCAGAAATCATCAATTAGAAATCCAGAAATCAAAAGAAAAGGATGATGGCCAATCCCAAGCGGGAGCATGAAAACTCACCAACACGTGTATCACAAACAATTCGGAACATCGACGCAGTACAAACGGTACTTCCAATGAACCGAAAAGCCGAGACATCGATGTAGTACAAACGGTACATCAGATGAATCGAAACACGAAATAATTCAGAACATCGACGCAGTACAAATGGTACATGAGATGAATCGAAAATCCGAGACATCGATGTAGTACAAACGGTACATCAGATGAATCAAAAAGCCGAGACATCGATGTAGTACAAACGGTACATCCGATGAATCGAAAAGCGGAGACATCGATGTAGTACAAATGGAACATCAGATGAATCGAAACACAAAACAATTTCGAACATCGACGCAGTACAAACGGTACATCAGATGAATCGAAAAGCCGAGACATAGATGTAGTACAAACGGTACATCAGATGAATCGAAAAGCCGAGACATCGATGTAGTACAAACGGTACATCAGATGAATCGAAACACATTAAAAGTACATGGGTCGCTAGCCCACAAAGAAATGAGATGAAGCTCAATAAAATGAGGTACAGTCCTCCACGTGGACAAAGAGTGTAACAACCCGCATATTTATCAATTGTATATTTAAATATTTCATCGTTCGTCGGATCTTAGTCCGAAAAGCTACTTTTTGCAAACAGTCGAATTAGGAATCGAGACCACTTCCATTGAGTTCAAAATGTCGTTTGCGACCTTTTTGAGTACAAGCTTCGATATGTTTGGAGTTAGTAGAGTTTTGCTACTTTTTCGCTTTTGGTTTGAGTTTGGGTTTCAGCCCAATGTTCCATCTTAAGACCCTAGATCCACTCCAACTCTTCATTACTTCATTTCGTATTCCTAACACTTTAAGATTTAAGAAACAATGGGAAAAAGAGTGGAAATTAGAAATTCCAAGCTCTAGTTTCATTGCAAATCCAAGCTCCAACTCCAAATTCATAGAAGAAGCTTTGGTAAGCCTTCTCTTCTTCTTCTCCAACTCATTCTCCTTCCAATTTCAGAAATTCCTAAACCTAACTTAGGAAATGTTTCTCTTTTAAGCTTAGATTCAAGCTTGTGGGGTTGGAATTGAAGTGTGATTGTTCTTGCCATTGCTCTATAGCTTCTTCTTCATAGTTTTGGGTTTAATGGTGAGATTTTTATCTCACATCTAAGTCTACAATTATCTTTGATTGTTAGGTATGAATTCCTAACACTTATTCATGTGCATTTGCTTTTGGTTTTCATTGAATTGGTGAATATTCCAATTTTTAGTGTTTTGGGTTCAAATCTTTAAAATCCTAACTTTGATGATTTGATCATGTTTTGGTGATGCATCGCGGAGCATATAGGACCGGGTTACCGATTGGCATAAACCCTTAGAGCCAATGTTCGTCCGGCAGCATTTGCAAAGATATTGCATCTTCATTTTTTAGGCTGAAAAATAGCCCAGACATGATTTAGTCGACCGAATTCTCTGTTTAGTCGACTGAACCTGAAAACAGAATGTTTCCAGGCATGAATCAATCGACTGAATTCTCTGTTTAGTCGACTGAACCTGGAAACAGAGGGTTTCCTGGAAGAATTCGGTCAACTGAAAATCTCTGTTTAGTCAACTGAATTTGCTGTTTAGTCAACTGAAATCTCTGTTTAGTCAACTGAATTTGTTGTTTCAGCCCACTTTGCCTTTTGGGATTGAATTTCCAATTTGAATCGATTCGTGATGATCCTATTTGTTGTTATCATTTATTACGACTTTGATGACTCCTTTTTAGGGATTTTTGAATATCCATTTCGATGGTTTCTTTATCGGTATCTTTGGATTTGATTCACGTCTTCGTATGTGGATTTTAATGATTGATTGTTTCTACAATCATTTTTATGGTTTGTCACTTTAGAAATATAAAGGTTTTCAATGCTAGTAGTAAATATCAAAACTCTTTCATCAAAATGATTTCAAAACTATTTTATTACAAAGCTCGTTTGTTAAACCATTTTCCAATCTACTAGTATATATAAACCTTTACCTCACTCGTATGAGAAATCTAATTAAACGACTTAGTAAAACAAGTGGTATGAAGCGCTTGCGTTTACTTCGTCAGTTAATTCTTAGACTTGTTCGATTGAATCTCTTGTGACAATTTTCTAGTGGAGATCTACAATTTGTTCGTAAATATTTAAGTTAAGCTAGTGGTTATGGGACATGAAGCTAAGCTCATATATTTACTAGCTTAGTGTAATTTACACTTATCGATCAATGATGATCATTTTGTGGTTTAGACTAGCAATGTGCGATGTCTCTTTGTCCACGTCGAGTACGATACTTCATTTTGTGGAGCTTCGGCTCGTTTGGAGGAGCTTCGGCTCGTTTGGTGGAGCTTCGGCTCGTTTGGAGGAGCTTCGGCTCGTTTGGAGGAGCTTCGGCTCATTTGGAGGTGCTTCGGCTGTGTTTGGAGGAGCTTTGGCTCATTTTGCAATACACGTGTTGGGAGTTTTCATGCTCCCGTTCTTGTGATAGGCCTCTTTCCCCCTTTTTTTGATTTCTGGATTTCTAGTGATCATTTCTAGAATTTGTGTTTCACCAATTTTCGTGATTTACATTGGTAAGTTTTATCAACTATTGTGCATTGGTGAATTTGTGTGTCATTAACATTTGTTATTGGCTTTGATATAATTGTCAATATTTATGGTTTAGTAAATGAAATAAAGAGTATGACAATCCTTTTAATCTTTGAGAAGATTCTTGTGATATTGATTAACCTTTTGTTGATTTTTAATTACATACTTATCGCAGTATGGCATTTTGGTTATTATACATTTTTGTCATATCTCTCATTCTATATCTTTTCATCTGATATTTATAGTTAGACTGATCCGTTTATTATTTTCTTATTAAATAATACTCGGGTCAGACCGAGATGTTACAGGTGCTTCTACTTGACTCCTCTTTTGGGGTTACTATTCTGACTTTTGGCTAACTACTTAGATTAGTAGTTTATTTTGTTGTATACATTTGAGATAGAGACTCCTTGATGTATACATATTCTTTTGTCTAGCACTTGTATCTATTCTTTTGCGATATTGTGGATCTTGTTAGACCACTACTCTGATGAACACTTCTATGTGTTATATTCATATCTATTTCCGTCTTTGTGATATGAACTTCTGTGACTGATTTGTGTTATGTTTATTTCTATATTTGTTTCCGAAGATATTATAGCCTTTGTGTAATAGCTTTGAGTTTGTGTCGGTATTTCGGAATTTCTTCTTGAAATGATATGCATGTTATATTATTTGACATATCCATGCTCGCACAAAGCAATTACATGGATGGTCGCTCCGCCACAGCCTTATTCTCCATGCTAGTTGACGGCATTACCCCATAGTGTCCTTGGCTAGCGTGGGTATAGAGGTGGGGCGTCACAAAGAGACATCGCACATTGCTAGTCTAAACCATAAAATGATCATCATCGATCATCAAGAAGTGTCAATTACACTAAGCTAGTAAATATATGAGTTTAGTTTCATGTCCCATAACCACCAGCTTAATTTAAATATTTACGAACAAATTGTAGATCTCCACTAGAAAATTTGTCACAAGAGATTCAATCGAACAAGTCCAAGAATTAATCGGCGAAGTAAACGGAAGCGTTTCATATCACTTGTTTTACTAAGCCGTTTAATTAGATTTCTCATACGAGTGAGGTAAAGGTTTGTATATACTAGTAGATTGGAAAATGGTTTAAGAAACGAGCTTTGTAATAAAATAGTGTTGAAATCTTTTTGATGAAGGAGTTTTGATATTTACTACTAGTATTAAAACCTTTATATTTTTAAAGTGACAAACCATAAAAATGATTGTAGAAACAGTCAATCATTAAAATCCACATACGAAGACGTGAATCAAATCTAAAGAAACCGATAAGAATCCATCGAAATGGATATTCAAAAATCCCTAAAAAGGGTCAACAAAGTCGTAATAAATGATAACAACAAAAAGGATCATCACGAATCGATTCGAATTGGAAATTCAATCCCAAAAGGCAAAGTGGGCTGAAACAGCAAATTCAGTTAACTGAACAGAGATTTCAGTTGACTGAACAGAGATATCAGTGGACTGAATCATGCCTGGAAACATTCTGCTTCTAGGTTCAGTCGACTGAACAGAGATTTCAATCGAGTGAATCATGCTTGGAAACTTTCGGGTTCCCGATTCAGTCGATTGAACAGAGATTTCAGTCGACTGAATAATGCCTGGGCTGTTTTTCAGCCGATCCAAATGAAGAACAAACTCTTCCAAAATGCAACCGGATGAACATTGGCTCTAAGGGTTTATGCCAATCGACAACTCGGCCCTATATGCTCCTCGATGCATCACCAAAAGCATGATCAAACATCCATAATAGGATTTTCACACAAATTTGACTTAAAAACCCAAAAATTGGAATATTCAAAAAACCAATCCAAATCAAGAGCAAATTCACATGAACAGGTGTTAGGAATTCATACCTAACAACCAAAGATAATTATAGTCATAGATGTGAGATAAAAATCTCACCTTTGAACCCAAAAATAATGAATGAGAGGCTTGAAGACAAGGGAAGATCAACCACACTTCAATCTCAGCACAGGAAGCTTGAATCTAAGCTTAAAAGAAAACATTTCCCAAATTAGGTTTAGGAATTTTCTGAAATCAAAGAGAGAACGAGTTGGAGAAGAAGGAGATGATACTTACCAATGCTTCTCTTTGAATTTGGAGCTAGAACTTGATTTGCAAATGGAAACTAGGGTTTAGGATTTTAATTCTTTTTCTTTTCCCCCATTACTCTCTTTATAACTGAAAAGATAAGGAAGAGGGAATGAATGAAGAGAAGTGGTTCAGTTTGGGCTACTTAGTTGGCTAGTGGGCTGATGAACCCAAACCCAAAGTGAAAAAGGTCAAATTTTTAGCTAGCTCCAAACATATCAATGTTTATACTCAAAAAGGTTGCAAATGGAATTTTGAACTCAATGGAAGGGGTCTCGAGTCCCAATTCGTCTGTTTACTAAAAATAGGTTTTCGGACTAAAATTCGACGAACGATGAAATATTTAAATATACTATCGACAAATATGCGGGTTGTTACAGACTCCCCTCCTTAAAGAAATTGCGTCCTCGTAATACTTAAGAAGAAAATAAAGAGTAACAACCATAAAAGCATATCAACACAAAAGAAATTTGAAATAGGAAGTTCACCATAAAGAGCATGAAAGAGTAAGCCTGAACGAGATCGCTCGATGAATTACCAGGATTCCCAAGAGCAATCCTTAAGATCTGAGAACCATTGAACTTTCACAAGAAGAACATCTTTATTCCGAAGGCGCTCAACCTCCAAAGCAATGATACGAATGGAATGTTGCTCATAAGTCAAATCTGGTGAAACTTCAATTTCCTCAATAACACCGGGCTCAAGTATAAAAATCGGAATCCCTAAGGCATTTCCGTAGTAGAAAGACGTGAGAAAACGTCATGAATAACAGAAAATTGAGCCGGTGCAACAACGTAGTATAATAACAGTACGCCCGAGAAACTAGAAACTTGAATAATTTGGAACATAGGCGTAGTACAATGACGGTACGCCAGATGAACCAAAGCTCAAATAATTCGGAACAATGACGCAGTGCAAAAATGGTACGTCCAATAAACCGAAGCTCAAATAATTCGAAACACCTACGCGGTACAAAAACGGTACGTCCAATTAACCGAAGCTGTGACACCCCACCTATATACCCACACTAGCCAAGAACATTACGGTGAATGCTGTCAACTAGCACGGAGAATAGAGGTGGGGCGTCACAGCTTGGTATCAGAGCCAAACTTCGGAACAATATGGAAAATCATAACAAGGATCATCGTCCTAAGTCTTTCTTAGGAGTCGTGCCTTAGGATTTAATTCGAGTCTTCGTATCGATTCATCCTATTTTCCTTATGATTCCTTGTTTTATCTATCAATATTGCTTGATATTCATTTTGTGAATAACCCTTTTCTTCTTCTTCTTTCTTTCCAAAGGAAGAGAAATGTCTAGACCAGGCCGCCCCAGAGCCGTACCTTCTAACACTCCGCCCCAGGATGGAGTTTTTATGACTGCTCAACAGCTTCTTGATTTAATGACAAATGCTCAAGCAGCTGGAGCTAACCCGGAACCTACTCACCCAAAGTCGGGATTTGCACGCTTGTGCAGCGATTACACTAATTTGGGTGGGAAGCCATTCAAAGGTTCTGAAACTGTTATTGAAGTACAGGCTTGGCTAAGGTCATGCGATCGAATCTTTTCTTGCATGAATCTTATTGACCTTCACCGAGTTCAGGTGGCCTCTAGTATGCTCCAAGAAAGAGCATTGGACTAGTACGAACTTCTTATTTCTGAGATTAATGAAGCGGATCTCACCTGGGAGCAATTCCGGGAACGCTTCGAGTTGAAATTCGTACCAGAAGCTGAGAAGGTGACTCTGGCTGGCCGTTTTATTGACCTTGTTCAAGGTGAAGCCTCCGTGACTTATTATGTTGCATCCTTCGAGTCACTTTCCAAATATGGGGTTGAATACATCAACACCCCTTTAAAGAAGAACCAAAGATTTGTCTATGGCTTAAACAAAAATCTCAAGAAGCCATTACTTCTAAAATTAGAAGTTTCTTTCGACCAACTCATTGATATCGCTCTTCGTTTTGAAGAGGCGGATAGGGAGAATGATGTTGAAGTGGTGGGTTCCAAACCAAGCTTCAACAACAACAAGAAAAGGCCTAATAAATTCAAAGGTCCTTATCCCAATAAGAAAGGGAAGCAAGCATCTATGGTAGCAAAGACTCCTACCTTTAGTCGTGGGGAATGCTATAATTGTGGTTCGAAGGACCATTACGCGAACAAGTGCCCAAAGTCTCTCTGTTGTTGCTACTGCATAGGTCCCGGTCATGTTATATCTTCATGCCCCAAGCTTCAGGGCAAGAAGGAGGGAAAGTTAAATGTTGCCCAAGCCCCTGGCAACACATCTCATGGTCAAGGTATGCTTCATTCTATCCTTGATGGCATTATTGTGTTTCGTAATCATCCTATTCGAGTTCTTTTTGATACGGGTGCGTCCCATTCTTTTATATCAAAAGAACTTGTTGATGCTTTTTCTTTGGATGTTTTGTGTTTAATGACTTCTTTGAGAATTGTGAATCTGGTTGGTGGATCCGCAACAATCAGTTTATTGTGTAAAGATGTCGAGATTATTTTGTGTGATCTTCCTTTCCTAGCCGATTTGCATGTCATGCGTTATTTAGGCTTTGGAATGATTTTGGGAATGGATTGGCTTAACCGTTATGAAGCTCATATCCTATGTCCTGAGCAGACTATTCATCTTCGACATCCTCAATCTGTTAATCGGGTTTCTGTTATTCCTAAAGATTCGGATTCTGTTTTGGTTGCATCTTTATATTCCTTAAACCCTCATGATGACTATGATGATGATGAGGGTGATATTGTTTCTCTTATTCACGTCGTTCGTGAATTTTCCGACATATTCGAGCCCGTTTTAGGTTACCCCCTAAGCGAGAAATTGAGTTCAGAATTAATCTCATTCCTGGAGCTCAACCTATCACTCGCCCTCCTTATCGTATGTCCAATAAAGAAAACGAGGAGATGCGTAAACAATTATCCAAATTGGAGACGAAGCAATTTATTCGCTCTAGTTCCTCGCCTTGGGGAGCTTTAGCTATTTTTGTGAAGAAATCCGATGGAACACTTAGGCTTTGCGTTGACTACCGCAAGCTTAATGATCTTACTATCAAAAATAAATATCCTTTACCTCGGATTGATGATCTATTCGATCAACTTAGTGGTGCTAGAGTCTTTTCACAATTAGACTTAGCTACTGGATTTCATCAGCTTCGTATTGCAGAGGATAGCATTCCTTTGACATTGTTCCGTACTCGTTATGGATCTTATGAATGGCTTGTTATGCCATTTGGTCTAACGAATGCTCCGGATTATTTCGTTGACCTTATGAATCGAGTTTTCAAAGATTTTATCGACTGGTTTGTTCTCATCTTTATTGATGATATTCTTGTGTATTCTAAAATCAAGGAGGAGCATGAAAAACATCTTCGGATTGTGTTGGAAACTCTTAGGAGTAATCAATTAAAAGAAAAATTTTCTAAATGCCATTTTTGGCAATCTCGTGTGAAGTTTCTCGGTCATATTATTTCCGAATCCGGAATTTCTGTGGATCCTTCAAAGATTGAAGCGATTCAAGATTGGAAGAGACCAGAGAGTGTGACGGAGATTCGTAGTTTTCTTGGGTTGGCGGGTTATTACCACCGTTTTATCAAAGACTTTTCTAAGATTGTCGTGCCTCTCACTAGCTTAACGAAGAAAGGTGTTAAATACATTTGGTCGGACAAATGTGAAACTTCTTTCCAGAAATTAAAAGAACTCCTTTTTGATGCTCCTATTCTTGTTATTCCCGAGGGGAATCAGGATTTCGTTGTTTATACCGATGCTAGTCGTGTTGGTTTGGGTGCCGTTCTTATGCAAAAAGAACGTGTTATTGCTTATGCTACTAGGCAATTAAAGCCTGCTGAGACTAGATATGCCACTCATGATTTAGAGCTCGCGGCTATTGTTTTTGCTCTTCGGATTTGGCGTCATTATCTTTTAGGAGAGAAATTTGTTCTTTATACCGATCATAAATCCTTGGAGTATTTATTCTCTCAAAAGGAACTTAATTTGCGTCAACAGCGTTGGCTCGAATTTCTTGCACCATATGATCTTGATATTCTTTATGCTTCCGGTAAGGGAAATCGTGCCGCCGATTCTCAGCCGTAAACAACAAGCTGTTGTTTCTATGATGATATCCGAATGGAACGATCTCGAGATTTTATCCACTTGTGAAATTCGAGGCCGTGTTTCCGATTTATGTTCATCTCTTGTTTTATGTAGCCTTGAGGCTCACCCTTCTCTTTTAGACCGCATTCTTGTAGCTCAAAGGCTAGATCCTAAATTGGCTCTTCTTGGCCAAAATATTAAGGATAAAATTGATATTGAAGGTTTGAAAGACTTTGATATTGATTCTCGTGACGACATTTGGAAATTTGGTAGACTTATCGTGCCAAATATTAGTGATCTTCGTAAATATATTTTAGAAGATTCTCATCATTCTAAATTTACCATTCATCCCGGTAGTAGTAAAATGTACGCAGATATGAAGCGACTTTATTATTGGGAGGGAATGAAACTTGACATCGCTAACTTCGTTAAGCGTTGCATGACTTGCCAACTCGTTAAGGCCGAGCATCAAAGGCCCGGTGGATTATTACAACCTTTAGAGATTCCAATTTGGAAGTGGGATCAGATTTCCATGGATTTTATTGACGGCCTTCCCCGTTCTCGTTCGGGTCATGATAGCTTATGGGTGATTGTTGATAGGCTTACTAAATCTGCCCATTTTATTCCCATTCGGTCCAATCGGACCGTACCTCTTTTGGCCAAACTTTTTATTAAAGAAATTGTTAAATTGCATGGAGTTCCTACTTCTATTGTTAGTGACCATGATCCATTGTTTACTAGTGGATTTTGGAAGAGTCTTCAAAAAGCTTTAGGAACAAAGCTTAATTTTAGCACCGCTTATCATCCCCAGTCCGATGGACAAACCGAGCGTGTGAATCAAACTCTTGAAGATCTTCTTCGTGCATGTGTTCTTGATTTTGGTGGAAGTTGGGAAGATCATATTTCACTTGTTGAATTTTCCTATAATAATAGCTTCCAAACTAGTATTGGTATGTCACCTTTCGAGGCACTCTATGGAAGGCCATGCCAATCTTCTTCTTGTTGGCTTGAGGCCGGTGAGAAGCTGGTTTTAGGTCCAGATTTTATTCGTGATTCCACAGAAAAAATTGATATTATTCGTCATAGGATGAAAGAAGCCCAGAGTAGACAAAAATCCTATGCCGATAACCGAAGGAGGAAGTTAGAGTTTTCTGTGGGAGATCTTGTGTTCATTCGTGTGTCACCTATGAAAGGTGTTGTACGTTTCAGTCGATCGGGAAAGTTAGCGCCTCGATATATTGGGCCATTCCCTATCACTGAGCGTATTGGTTCCATGGCTTATCGCCTATCATTACCGGCTCAGTTTTCTGCCATGCATGACGTGTTTCACGTTTCTCAACTTCGGAAATGTCTTCGTGATTCCGATTCTATTCTTGAGCCTGGTGTTGTGGAAGAAATTGAAGTTTTGCCTAATTTAACTTATGAGTAGCATCCTATTCGAATTATTGCTTCGGAGGTCAAACATCTTCGAAATAAAGATGTTCCGCTTGTGAAAGTTCAATGGTCTTCAAATCCTAAGGATTGTTCTTGGGAGTCTAGAGAGTTCATCGAGCGATCACATCCGGACTTACTTTCCCGTGCTCTTTAAGGTGAACCTTTTATTTCAAATTTCTTTTGTGTTGAATATGCTTTTATGGTTGTTACTTTATATTCTCTTCTTAAATATTGCGAGGATGCAATTTCTTTAAGGAGGGGAGTCTGTAACAACCCGCATATTTATCGATTTTTATAGTTAAATATTTTATTTAAATATTTTGTCGATACTCAGAATTTAGTCCGAAAAGCTACTTTTTGCATACGGTCGAATTAGGACTTGGGACCACTCTCATTGAGTTTAAAATGTCGTTTGCGACCTTTTTGAGTATAAGCTTCGATATGTTTGGAATAAGTTGATTTTTGCTACGTTTTCACTTTGGGTTTGGGTTTGGGTTCAGCCCTATGTTTAACTTATACTCTATACTAATAGTAAATATCAAAACTCTTTCTTCAAATGATTTTAACACTATTTTATTACAAAGCTCGTTTCTTAAACCGTTTTCCAATCTATTAGTATATACAAACTTTTACCTCACTCGTATGAGAAATCTAATTAAACGGCTTAGTAAAAAAAAGTGGTATGAAACGCTTGCGTTTACTTCGCCGGTTAATTCTTGGACTTGTTCGATTGAATCTCTTGTGACAATTTTCTAGTGGAGATCTACAGTTTGTTCGTAAATGTTTGAGTTAAGAAAGTGGTTATGGGACATGAAGCTAAACTTTTATATTTACTAATTTAGTGTAATTGACACTTCTTAATGATCAATGATGATCACTTTTGTGATTTAGACTAGCAATGTGCAATGTCTCTTTGTCTACGAGGGAGACTAAACCCCGTTTTGTGGAGTTTCGACTCAAATTGGTGGGGTAGCAACCCATGGTCTTCGGGCCGTTTGTGGAGCTTCGGCTCAATTTGTGATGGTTAGCAACCGTGGAATTAGCGTTCCGTTTGTGATACACGTGTTGGTGAGCTTTATGCTCCCTTTTGTAATAGGCCTCCCCCCTTTTTGTGATTTCTGGATTTCTTGAGATGATTTCTAGAATTTGTGTTTCACCAATTTTCGTGATTTCCATTGATAAGTTTTATCAATATTTGTGCATTGGCGAATTTGTATGTCATTGACTTTTGTGATTGACATTGATATAATCGTTAATATTTATGGTTTGGTGAACGAAATAAGGAGTATGACATTTCTTTGATTCTTGTGTAGATTTGGTGATATTGATTAATCTCTTGTTGATTTTCAATTACTTACATATATCACAGCTTGGCATTGTGATTATTATGTGTTTAGTCATATCTCTTACTCTATATCGTTTCATCTAATATTTATAGTTAGACTGATCCGTTTATTATTTTCTTATTAAATAATACTCGGGTCAGACCGAGATGTTACAGGTGCTTCTGCTTGACTTTACATCCGGGATTACCTCCTTGACTTTTGGTTAACTACTTAGATTAGTAGTTTTTGTTCTATACATTTGAGATATAGACTCCATAATGTATACTTAATCTTTTGTGTAGTTCGTGTAACTATTCTTTTGTGATATTGTGGATATTTTTAGACCACTACTCTTATGTACACTTCCTAGTGTAATATTCATATCTATTTCCGCCTTTGTGATATGAATTGTCTGTGACTGATTTATGTTATGTTTATTTCTATATTTGTTTCTGAAGATATTATAGCCACTGTGTAGTAGCTTTGAGTTTGTGTCGGTATGTCGGATTTCCCTCCTGATAAAGAAATGCATGTTATACTACCTGACATATCGATGCTCGCGCAAAGAAATTACACGGTTGGTCGCTCCTCAACAGCCTTATTCTCCGTGCTAGTTGACAGCATTCACCGTAATGTTCTTGGCTAGCGTGGGTATAGAGGTGGGGCGTCACAGCTTGCCGACCTGCTACTAAGGTGCATAGGCACCTTTCTGTCTCTGGTCCGGTCGACTAGCTACAGGGCTCAACCGACCGACCTGCTTCCCGAGATATTTTTTGGAACAGGGTCCGGTCAGCCGAGCTCTGTAGCCGGCCGACCGACCTGATGCAATTTTGCCTATTTCGCATATTTGCTTGAATTTCCAACTTTAATTGATTCGTGTTGTTTCCTATTTATTGTTATCATTTATTATGACTTTGATGACTCCTTTTTAGGGATTTTTGAATATCCATTTCGATGGATTGTTTATCGGTTTCGTTGGATTTTTATTCACATCTTCGTATGTGAATTTTAGTGATTGATTGTTCCTACAATCTTCTTCGTGATTTGTCACTTTAAAAATATAAAGGTTTCTATACTAATAGTAAATATCAAAACTCTTTCTTCAAATGATTTTAACACTATTTTATTACAAAGCTCGTTTCTTGAACCGTTTTCCAATCTATTAGTGTATACAAACCTTTACCTCACTTGTATGAGAAATCTAATTAAACGGCTTAGTAAAACAAGTGGTATGAAACACTTGCATTTACTTCGCCGGTTAATTCTTGGACTTGTTCGATTGAATCTCTTGTGACAATTTTCTAGTGGAGATCTACAATTTGTTCGTAAATATTTGAGATAAGCAAGTGGTTATGGGACATGAAGCTAAACTTTTATATTTACTAACTTAGTGTAATTGACACTTCTTAATGATCAATGATGATCACTTTTGTGATTTAGACTAGCAATGTGCGATGTCTCTTTGTCTACGAGGGAGACTAAACCCCGTTTTGTGGAGTTTCGACTCAAATTGGTGGGGTAGCAACCCATGGTCTTCGGGCCATTTGTGGAGCTTCGGCTCAATTTGTGATGGTTAGCAACCATGGAATTAGCGTTCCGTTTGTGATACACGTGTTGGTGAGCGTTATGCTCCCGTTTGTAATAGGCCTCCCCCCCCCCCTTTTTGTGATTTCTGGATTTCTTGAGATGATTTCTAGAATTTGTGTTTCACCAATTTTCATGATTTCCATTGATAAGTTTTATCAATATTTGTGCATTGGTGAATTCGTGTGTCATTGACTTTTGTGATTGACATTGATATAATCGTTAATATTTATGGTTTGGTGAATGAAATAAGGAGTATGACATTTCTTTGATTCTTGTGTAGATTTGGTGATATTGATTAATCTCTTGTTGATTTCAATTACTTATATATATCACAGCTTGGCCTTGTGATTATTATGTGTTTAGTCATATCTCTTACTCTATATCGTTTCATCTGATATTTATAGTTAGACTGATCCGTTTATTATTTTCTTATTAAATAATACTCGGGTCAGACCGAGATGTTACAGGTGCTTCTACTTGACTTTACATCCGGGATTACCTACTTGACTTTTGGTTAACTACTTAGATTAGTAGTTTTTGTTGTATACATTTGAGATATAGACTCCATAATGTATACTTATTCTTTTGTGTAGTTCGTGTAACTATTCTTTTGTGATATTGTGGATCTTTTTAGACCACTACTCTGATGTACACTTCCTAGTGTAATATTCATATCTATTTCCGCCTTTGTGATATGAATTGTCTGTGACTGATTTATGTTATGTTTATTTCTATATTTGTTTCTGAAGATATTATAGCCACTGTGTAGTAGCTTTGAATTTGTGTCGGTATGTCGGATTTCCCTCTTGATAAAGAAATGATGTTATACTATCTGACATATCGATGCTCGCGCAAAGCAATTACACGGATGGTCGCTCCTCAACAGCCTTATTCTCCGTGCTAGTTGGCAGCATTCACCGTAATGTTCTTGGCTAGCGTGGGTATAGAGGTGGGGCATCACAGCAGCTCAAATAATTCGAAACATCGATGCAGTACAAAAACGGTGCATCCAATGAACCGAACACCATAAAAGAACATCGGATGCAAGCCCATAAAAGAAATGAGATGAAGCTCAAAAAAACAAGTTACATCGAAACGTCCGATGAACTTGGTAAAAGATCATTCCATTCGGACATCATCAAAAAGACAACCACTTGTTGCTTATGACTAAGGGCATTGGCAACATAATTTCCCTTCCGGGAGTATACAAAGAATATTAAGATCATAAGATGCAAGGAACTCTAGCCAACATTAAGTTCCTTATGAGAAAATAAATATTCCAAAGATTTATGATCGGGATAGAGAACAAATTTCTCTTCCAAAAATGATGATGCCAAATTCTAAAAGTGAAATCAATAGTCGTGAGCACTAGATCATAAATGGCATATCTAGTCTCGATAGGCTTTGATGATTTAGAAACATAAATGATAGCACGTTCTCTTTTGCAAGAGAACGACATTCAAACCAATACGATAAGCATTGGTACGAAAGATAAAGCCTTTGTTCCCTTCGGGGATCACAAGAATAAGAGTATCGAAAAAGAGTTCTTTTCAATAATCTTCTTTCCTAAAAAGCTAAAACTTTCAAAATTACAATTATCTCAATGTAAAAATCTTTCTAGAAAATTTACATTTTACAAGTCAATATATCGTGTCTGATTGTCTCATCAAAGGGTTTAGGAGATTCCTATCGATAACGTTGATCAAGCGCATCAACCAGAATTCTTAAAGCACTCAACGGGCAATACAATCACATAATCATCTTTTATTTGATGAAAATATCTCTTAAAAGTTTTGAGAATATTCTTTGCTCATTTAAGATCAAAATCCAATTGTACTTATAAATAAATCTTATGAAAAGGATTTGCAAAATTTTAAATTTCTATTTTCAACCAAAATCAATAAATGCAAGAATGGAATTATCGAGATATTCATAGAATACTCGATTTACAAAATGGATGTAACAAGATGGGCAACTGAATGACATAATAAGTCATTCATAAGAATCATAACGAGTGCGGAATGCGGTAAGTGTAATGCTAGCTTTCGAAACTCGTAGCAAATGAAAACCGGTGGCAAGGTCGAGCTGAAAAGACCTTAACACCACTCAATAGATTGCTTAGGTGATAATCCTAAGACAAGCTCAAAAATACCAGAAAATTCCATAAACTACCCGAATGAGAAAAATAACGTTTTCCTCATCATGTGGATTTAAATAATAAAATGATGTCATCAAATTGGAATCGAAATCACAAAGAAAAATAGATATTTGCTTAACAGATTAAGAATGTTGAAGATGAATAGTCCACTCGAGACATAGGATATGGCTTCTTAATGATTAAGCCAATCCTTTTTAAAAAATCAATTCCAAAGCCTAAGTAACATATGACATGCAAATCGGCTTGGAAAGAAAAAAAATCACATAAAATAATCTCGACGACATCAAATCAAAGCAAATTGAGTGTTGCAGATCCACCAACCAGATTCGTAATTCTCAAAGAAGTCGTCAAGCCCAAAATGTTTTAAAGAAAAAGGATCAACAAGTTCTTTTGATATAAAAATAATGTGATGAACCCATATCAAAAAAAACTCAAATAAGAAGATCACGAAATAAAACAATATCATTAAGGATTGAATAACAAGTACCTTGACCAAGAGAAGTGTCACAGGCGTTTGCACAACATTAAGCCTTCCCTCCCTCTTGCTTGGAAGTTTGGGACATGTAAATAAAAGATGACCCAAACTATTGCCATAACGACAAAAGAGAGGTTTCGGACACCTATTAGCATAATGGTCTGTGGAACCACAATCGTAGCACTGTCCTCGACTAGAGGTAGGAGTCCTTGCAACCGGAGTTTGTTGCTTCCCTTTCTTGTTGGAGTGGGGCCTTTGAATTTGATAGGCCTCTTCATGTTATTGTTGAAGTTCTGTTGGGCACCCACAATTTCAACATCACCCTCATTATCGGCCTCTTCAAGTCGAAGAGCGATATCAATAAGCAGATCAAAAGAAACTTCTAGTTTCAGAAGCAAAGGCTTTTTGAGATTCTTATTCAAGCCATAGACGAATCTATAATTTTTCTTCATTGGGGTTTTAATGTATTCAACCCCATATTTAGAAAGAGATTCAAAAGATGCGACATGTTCTGCCACAGAAGATTCACCTTGAACAAGGTCAATAAAACGCCGGGCCAAAGTTACTTTTTCAGCCTCCGGCACAAATTTTGATTCAAATCTATCCCGGAATTGCTCCCAAATAAGATCCGCTTCGATAATCTCCAAAGTCAAGAGCTCATAGCAATCTAACGCTCTTTCTTGTAGCATGCTCGAAGCCACTTGGACTCGATGTAGATCAATAAGGTTCATGCGAGAAAAGATGTGATCGCACGATTTGAGCCAAGCTTGAATTTCTATAACAATCTCGGATCCCTTGAATGGCCTTCCACCCAAGTCGGTATAATCTCTGCACAAACGTGCAAAACCGGATTTTGGGTGAGTAGGCTCGGGGATGGGCCCGACAGCTTGAGCATTCTTTACAAGATCTAAAAGCTACTGGGCAGACATGAATACTCCATCCTGAGGAGTAGCATTGGATTGACCGGTGCTGGGACGACCAGGTCTAACTATTTCTCTTCTTTAAGAAAGAAAGAAGAATAAAAGTTACTCTCAAAATAAATATCAAGCAATCTTGATAAATAAAACAAGGAATCATAAAGAAAATACGATGAATCGGTAAGAAGACTCGAATTAAATCCTAAAGCACGACTCCTAAGAAAGGCTTAGGACGATGATCCTTGCTAGATTATTCTACACTGTTCCGAAGTTTGGCTCTGATACCAAGCTGTGACGCCCCACCTCTATACCCACGTTAGCCAAGGACACTACGGGGTAATGCCATCAACTAGCGCGGAGAATAAGGCTGTTGAGGAGTGACCATCTGTATAATTGCTTTGTGCGAGTACCGATATGCCAGATAAAAATATAACAACCTGACATACCGACACCAACTCAAAGCTACTACAGAGTGGCTATATATCATCTTCGGAAACAAATATAGAAATAAACATAACAAAAATCAGTCACAGATATCCATATCACAAAGGCGGAAGAAGATATGAATATATAACCCTTAAAAGTGTTAATCATAGTAGTGGACAAATAAGATCCACAATATCACAAAAGAATAGACACAAGTGCAAGACAAAACAATATGTATACATCAAGGAGTCTATATCTCAAATGTATACAACAAAAACTACTAGACTAAAGTAGTTAAGCAAAAATCAGAAGATGGTTCCAGATAGGAAGTCATGAGGAAGCATGTGCAATATCTCTGTCTGACCTGAGTATTATTTAAGAAGAAAATAATAAACAGATGAGTCTACCTATAATTATCAGATAAAATGAGACATGAGAAGAGATGTAATAAAAACGTATGATAACCAAAAATGTCATACTGCGACAAGTATACATAGAAAATCAACTAAATCATACAAATATCTCAAGAATCTCATAGCATCATAAAGAGTATCATATTCTTTATTTAGTTCACCAAGCCACAATAAATGACATACATATTAATGCCAATCGTAAAAGTTGGTGAAACATAAATTCCAAAAATCATCAATTAGAAATCCAAAAATCACAAGAAAAGGAAGATGGCCAATCCCAAGAGGGAGCATGAAAACTCGCCAACACGTGTATCACAAACAATTCGGAACATCGACGCAGTACAAACGGTACATCCAATGAACCGAAAAGCCGAGACATCGATGTAGTACAAACGGTACATTAGATGAATCTAAACACAAAACAATTCAGAACATCTACACAGTACAACGGTACATCAGATGAATCGAAAAGCCGAGACATCGATGTAGTACAAACGGTACATCAGATGAATCGAAAAGCCGAGACATCGATGTAGTACAAACGGTACATCAGATGAATCGAAACACAAAACAATTCCGAACATCGACGCAGTACAAACGGTACATCCGATGAATCGAAAAGCCGAGACATCGATGTAGTACAAACGGTACATCAGATGAATCGAAAAGACGAGACATCGATGTAGTACAAACGTTACATCAGATGAATCGAAACACATTAAAAGTACATGGGTCGCTAGCCCACAAAGAAATGAGACGAAGCTCAAAAAAATGAGGTACAGTCCTCCACGTGGACAAAGAGACATCGCACATTGCTAGTCTAAACCATAAAATGATCATCATCGATCATCAAGAAGTGTCAATTACACTAAGCTAGTAAATATATGAGTTTAGCTTCATGTCCCATAACCACTAGCTTAACTTAAATATTTACGAACAAATTGTAGATCTCCACTAGAAAATTTGTCACAAGAGATTCAATTGAAAAAGTCCAAGAATTAACCGGCGAAGTAAACGCAAGCGTTTCATACCACTTATTTTACTAAGCCGTTTAATTAGATTTGTCATACGAGTGAGGTAAAGGTTTGTATATACTAGTAGATTGGAAAATAGTTTAAGAAACGAGCTTTGTAATAAAATAGTGTTGAAATCGTTTTGATGAAGGAATTTTGATATTTACTACTAGTATTAAAACCTTTATATTTTTAAAGTGACAAACCATAAAAATGATCGTAGAAACAGTCAATCATTAAAATCCACATACGAAGACGTGAATCAAATCCAAAGAAACCGATAAGAATCCATCGAAATGGATATTCAAAAATATCTAAAAAGGAGTCATCAAAGTCGTAATAAATGATAACAACAAAAGGATCATCGCGAATCGATTCGAATTGGAAATTCAATCCCAAAAGGCAAAGTGGGCTGAAACAGCAAATTCAGTCGACTGAACAGAGATTTCAGTCGACTGAACAGAGATTTCAGTGGACTGAATCATGCCTGGAAATATTCGGTTTCCAGGTTCAGTCGACTGAACAGAGATTTCAATCGAGTGAATCATGCCTGGAAACTTTCGGGTTCCAGATTCAGTCGACTGAACAGAGATTTCAGTCGACTGAATCATGCCTGGGCGGTTTTTCAGCCTATCCAAATGAAGAACAAACTCTTCTAAAATGCAATCGGCCAAACATTGGCTCTAAGGGTTTATGCCAATCGGCAACCCGGCCCTATATGCTCCTCGATGCATCACCAAAAGCATGATCAAACATCCATAAAAGGATTTTCACACAAATTTGACCTAAAACCCAAAAATTGGAATATTCACAAAACCAATCCAAATCAAGAGCAAATTCACATGAAGTGGTGTTAGGAATTCATACCTAACAACCAAAGATAATTATAATCATAGATGTGAGATAAAAATCTCACCTTTGAACCTAAAAACAATGAATGAGAAGCTTGAAGACAAGGGAAGATCAACCACACTTCAATCTCAACACAAGAAGCTTGAATCTAAGCTTAAAAGAGAAACATTTCCCAAATTAGGTTTAGGAATTTTATGAAATCAAAGAGAGAATGAGTTGGAGAAGAAGGAGATGATACTTACCAATGCTTCTCTTTGAATTTGAAGCTAGAACTTGATTTGCAAATGGAAACTAGGGCTTAGGATTTTAATTCCTTTTCTTTTCCCCCGTTATTCTCTTTAGAACTGAAAAGATAAGAAAGAGGGAATGAATGAAGAGAAGTGGTTAAGTTGGGGTATTAAGTTAGCTAGTGGGCTGAACCCAAACCCAAAGTGAAAAAGGTCAAATTTTTAGCTAGCTCCAAACATATCAATGTTTATACTCAAAAAGATTACAAACGACATTTTGAACTCAATGGAAAGAGTCTCGAGTCCCAATTCGACTGTTTGCTAAAAGTAGGTTTTTGGACTAAAATCCGATGAACGATGAAATATTTAAATAAAATATTTAAATATACAACCGATAAATATGCGGGTTGTTACAATTTATATATGTTCATATAGATTTTATGACATGTTTTGAGGTAAAACCCTATTAAATGACATCCGTTAGCATTGCGAATTTTTATAATGATCTAAAAAGTTATTTTAGAGATGGCTTTCGATTTTCAGAATTTTCTTAATTTTTGCAGAATTGTTATGAATTTTCTAAGGAAGAAAAAGTAAATTTGGATTATAAAAATTATTTACGGGAAAAAAATTTATAGTATGGATTCAAAAATTTTATATGTTGAAGAGAATATATTATTTGATTTTCTAGAATTTTTAAATGCGTTTTAATAGTTATATAAAATTAATTAAGGAATGGGACTTAAATATTTTATATAATTATGAAGGAGAAAGAGGCTTTTTCAAAAAAAATCAAATTTCCAAATAAGGAAAGACGGCAACATGTGTGATTATAAAATTTTGGCAACTAATCTGATTTAGACAAACAAGGCAGGTTGGGTATAGAAGAACTGTTTTAAAGTACAAACGAATAGTGTTTCTTTTATTTCAACCCTTTTGGCTGAGCTTCGGCTTTCATTCTAGACCTTCCGACAAGGTCGAAAGGTATCAAACCTTTCGGCTAAGTCAAGTACCAATACAAATGGTATCAGGCAACATGTTTATAGTGAATTGGATGGAGTCGAAAGGTTTAGGGATGAAAGGTTATATCTTTCGAAAGAGACAAAGTTTTGTTTTGGTTTAAAGAAAATACGCTGCTAACTTTCGACAAAGAGCTGTCGAAATTGTCAAAAGGTTTAAAAGAAAAAGGTTTCGATTGGTTTGCTTTCTTTAAATGAAACCTTATGACAATGTCAAAGGTATAGTTTTCGACAAGGTCGAAAGCATAGTTGCTGCTTCCTAACCTTTCGACATAGATGAGGTCAAAGGTTGTCTTTTGTTTTCTAAAATTACCGTCTCTTTCCATTGATTTCGTAGGATTGGCTCCAACACCAACACTTCATTGTTTTTGAATGGTTTCGAAAGGTTTTATAATGGTTTTGAAGCAGTTTCTTACAAGTCCAATGTTTTTCTGATCCTTTTGCATAATCCAAATGTTTTAAGTTGAAATGTTTTAAAGGTTTCAACGTAGATAACTTTGAATTGTTTCGAAAGGTTTCCACAGTTTTTAAATTAAACCCAATGTGTTCGAAAGGTTTCGAGTTTCTTTACTTTCGAAAGGTTTATAAATGATTTTATACTAGAGGTACCCCATGCTTTCGACAAAGCAGAAAGGTGAAACCTTTCGACTAGGTCAAAAAGAAACCTTCCGTCGAAAGGTACGGTTTTGCATGGATTTCGCAAGGCTAAGGTTTATAGGATTTAAAAGGCAGATATCATATGTTTAAATCTTATGAAAGGAAGGCTTTTAAAAGGTTTAGAAGGAGTTACCTTCAATGATTTTGAAAGGTTTATTAAAGGATATGAAAGAGTTACCTTCTATACTTTCAAAAGGTTTTATGAATAGTTTTGAGGGAGTTACCCTCTGTGTTTTCGAAAGGTTATTTAAGGGTTTTAAACCAAGGTTTAGAATAAAGGAACTAGGTAGATAGCCTAAATGTTTTAGGTTTTAAAGGACATTAACTTATTTTAAAGGATAGACAATCCTAATGAAACATCATCAACATTATTTTGACTAAAGTATATATAAAATGGTAAAAATAGCTTAGAGTAAAGTTAAAGATATATTTTCCTTGTATACATATATGATTTGATGGACTAAATCATTTTAAAGAAAAGTTTTCAAGGAAAATTTGAAGAGTAGTTAGCTCAGATATTTTGTAGAGATGTTAGCTCATATATTTTGAAGGGTAGTTAACCCAAAAGAATATTCAAACAGTTGGCTCATTTTAAATTCGGATAGTCGGTCCATTTTGAGGGCAATCGGCCTAGAGGACAGTTAGTCCAAAAAGAGCAGTTGGCTTTGATATTAACAGATAGTTCATTTATTAGCATAATGGGCCTTGCTAAATTTTTAAGGATAGTTAGTCCACCCTTTTTACTTGTTTTGGGCAGAAAGCCCATTATCTAGCATAAATGATACTGCTATAATCAATTTAGGATAGATAGTCTAGAAAAGAGCTAATGGCTCAGAATTTAGAACAGATAGTTTAGATTTTAGACAGATAGTCTATTTCATTTTCTTTTTTAGCATAATGGATATTGCTATATTAGTATTATAATCATCGATTGAGTAGTTTGGTTGCAGGAAAGAATTTGAAAAATATATGTTTTGAAAAGAGATATTACTGAGGGAAAACGCTTTCCACTAAGTGGCGTGGTGTCACTATTCATCAGTAAACTGAGATGTAACAGATATTATTCAACCAGGCTTTAAGTCTGACTCAAAGTTTTTGTTTCCTCTTAAACTCTCGGGTGCTCAGAATTTGATTTGAGTAGGCTGAAATTTTAGGTTTTCAGGTTTTAGAAGATTTTGGCGAATAAAGCATCCGAGAACGAACAGATGGCTGACGGATAGCTAATGTAGGAATTAATTTTAAAATTGTGTCTGCAGTGTATTAAGACAACTATGTTTATATTTCTTTGATCATCTAAGGGGGTATCTTCATATGTTGCTCTTGGCCTATTGTTGTA
This sequence comes from Allium cepa, assembly GCA_030765085.1. NCBI lineage: Eukaryota > Viridiplantae > Streptophyta > Magnoliopsida > Asparagales > Amaryllidaceae > Allium > Allium cepa. The sequence goes on from CM060946.1 coordinate 181,889,937, forward strand.
AATTTAAATTTGATCAATGCCTTAGATTACGTTTGGGGTTTCTGTCGCTTGGATATGATTTGTTTGAAATATAATCACTGAAATTTTTATTTTTGGAAATATATGATTCTGTTTATATTCAAATGCTTCTGATATGATGGATACAATTAGTAGTGCCGTATTTTGTCATTAGATGTTAATATTGTGGATGACTGCAGCATCCATAGCGCTTAGCTTTTGGCCTCCAGATATGGAATGTTACAATTTTTCATCCGTTCTTGGTTATAAATTTCATCACTAGATACATTGACACGAAAGCATCCACCTCATCCAGAGCTAGTCTTTCGATGAAACCATTATAGTAGGAAGGTTTGTCCATTATGACGAACAAGGTTTTGAAATTTTTCGAATAGAGTGGAATCTCCATTTGCACTAGAAGCTTAATCTACCCCATTGGAGTGAATCCTTTATTATTGAACCCAAAGATGGGCTTGAAGCTTGGCTCTAACATTTCTTCTAGAATTCCCAACTGATCCAAGGCATGCTTGAAGGTAACCTTCACCGCATTTTCGATATCTACTAGAATTTTGGTCACTACAAAAAGCCTGATTTGTGTAGTTATCATTAACGGGTCATTGTGTGGATGGCGAATCCCTCTCAACTCTTGTGGGGTTACGGTTAAGTTGGGCATCTAAGCTGATATTTGCAGTGGTGGCTCCTCTTGAATAGAAAAGACCCCATCTCTTGCCTCCCTTATGTATCTACTTCTCGCTCCCCTGCTGCTCCTAGCTAAATATAGCCCTCCATGGATAACGTCTATTCGATTAATTGGTGGAATAAAATCATTTTGGGAATCGTTTTTCACAAAATTCACAACATCGTTTAGTGGCCTTTGGTTGCTCTCTTCAAGATTGGCAGGTTCTTGATTCTCTTTGACAAATTCTTTTAGAAGCCCAGATCGAATCATATTTTGAATGATTCCAACTAAAACACAATGTGTGTCAATTTTGTATCCGTTCGCTTTGTGGTAAGTGCTATATTCTCCTCTCCTTCTTGGCTCGGAGTTATTCCCTGCCCCTTAAGAAGTTGGGAGGTTGCCTCCATCTTTAGCTATAGCAAATATATAGGAAATTAGTTTGTTTAAGGCCATGTAGTTAGATTTCCGGATCTCCTCTCATCTTCCTCTCTTGCTATCATCCTATCTTGGCTTCTTGTTGGAGTGATCAAAGCTAGATCTTCATGTTTCCTTCTTTGTCTGAGACATTTTCTTAGCGTGATACATCTCATCCATATGGATGAATTTGTCAATTTGGAAATGAAAATCCTAGAGATTTTTCACCCGTGGATATGAAGTTCCTTGTAGAAAAGGGTTTGCTCAATTAACCATAAACGCGCTGCCATCAACTTTTATCTATCAGTCGTGTTTTCTACTTTTAGTGTCGTCACGTTGGACATTTTTGAGTTTTACCAAGCAACTATCCCGGTCTCTGCTTAACATTTTATAGTACACTAGAATCGATAGTGGGGTCCTTGGACACACAGAATTGCTAATAATTCATAAGAGAACCACTTCCAAGAATAAATGGTTTTCTATCTATAATGTCCATACCACTTTGCAGTTGCTCCTTGAAAAGTGGTCGGAAAGAGCTTACGGCGTACAACTCCAAAAGCATTATGAAGGTCCATTTAACTTTTGAAGGCTAGAAGGTGATCATCAGGATTGGTGGTCCTACAATACCTTAGCGATGGAATCTTGATGTGTGATAAAATTTTGACAAACATTATTCCTTCTATAAAGAGGGCTTTATGAAAATTGTTGTTTGACTCTGGGATCAAGGGTTCTCTTTCCTTTAACATCAAACATGTCCTTTTCTATTTTACTAGTTATATCTCTCAAGTAAGCTTCATCGTTGTGGTAATCACCTCTATAAGGCATGTACTCATTATGGGAGATTGAGCTTTCTGATTGTTCATTAGACCTTTCTGCTAGTTCTTCATGACGATCTGCTTTAACCTTATCTGGTAGCGAATTTGGAGAGAATGGTGTAGATCTAACCTTTTGATTTCTCTTTCTATAGGGTCACAATGATTTTACCTTTATCCTTGCTTTTGATCGTGGAAGTATCTAGATTTCTCCTTGGAGATTTGACTTCTTCTCCTTCAATGGGTCTTGTTGTTTTGAAAGACTTCTATGAAAGAACCTTCTCTAGTAGCTCTTGCATTGCCGTCAACAATGATTTTACCTTTATCCTTGCTTTTGATCATGGAAGTATCTAGATTTCTCCTTGGACATTTGACCTCTTCTCCTTCAATAGGCCTTGTTGTTTTGAAAGACTTCTATGAAAGAACCTTATCTAGTAGCTCTTGCATTGCCGTTATTTGTTGAATTAAATATTTGATTTTGGCTTCACTGTTTGTTTTCTTTTTTGGTTCTGAAGGCTTATAGGTTCCATATTTTCTAGGTTAAAGCATGGAGTGACGTTGTCATCCGATGTTATTTGATGTATATCTCCTCACTCGGGACATTATTTCTTTTAGTTCTCGCCATTTTCCTGAAACAAACTTCAAGTAATTAATTTCAGGATAAAATTATAATGATTCGGAGATTCAGGTCCTCCTTCTAGAGTCAAAATGTTAGCCCAAAAATTGGTTTAACATTCATGATAACATACTAAACCAAGCACTGGTTTAACACCCTTGACTTAAAGTGAAGTCATTTAATATGTTGTCAAGATGTTATTATACCAAAGGTTGGCTCATTATCCAAGACTTTGCATAAGGTAATGTTATTCCAAATGGTGTCATGTTGTCCATGGACTCTTGATTAAATTACGTAAGTGCTTAAGAGTTCATGTCATATGTTCAAGAGAAAAATAGGTTAATTTCATAATTATGCAATAGTCCATCAACTACTAGTTAAAGGGGTAAAATAGGCAATGAGTACCTATAATTCATTGTCCATATGAAGATGGGAAGGATGGTCATTATGAAAAATGAATGAAAATTTTGACAAGGGCTTAATTGGCCTCATTTTAGAAAAAGGCCCAAAGGACAAGTCCAAAAATTAGTTTTATACATATCCATATTCAATAATAATCAAATTTGCACGATTAAGATAATAGGCTATGCAAGATAATAAGTGTCAAAATTTACAAATCAATTCCTGATTTTTTGCCGCAATTCAATTTAGGGTTATAATACTTTGATTTCAAGAAGAGAGAGAAAGAAAATTTACCTCTCTAAGTTGCTATATTTATGGGACCGAAATCAGGCGGCCTTGCTGTCACGTGTCATTCGATACCCTTGACTTTCAGCATCACTAGTTGTTTCGATGGCATTCGACAAGGCCTTGAATGGTTGAGATCCAACAATCTCCCTTATGCCGATAACATTCGGTATCAGTTTATTTATGTTGATGGAAGGCGGCATCTCTCATAACTTCAAATATTCGATATCCCGAATACATTGTTGAGACTCGACATTGGTTTCTATGTTGATAGTATACGATATCCTTGGGTACACGGTTGAATTATGACATCCTTCTTTACATTGTTAACATTTGATATCCTCTCGCATTTTGTGAAGCTATGGATACTCCATCTTGCTAGTATTTGACATCTGTTGTTATATTGATGAAGTGCGCGTGGAATATTGCCTTTGACAATTAACAACCTCAATCACTATATCGACGATATACAACCTTTTTGCTTTGTTGATGACATATGATATCTCCTATGAGCATTGATGATCTGCGGAACTCTTATTACATTCAGGACTTACGACACCTATGTCGGTTATATTGATGATATTCGACATTTCCCCTTCTATTGTTTAATCACATGGGATTCAATACTCTTGAAATTTGGTCATCCTTTCTCAGACATCTAACAACCACTACTATAGATATTCGATATCTTTCTAGAAAAATTGGAAGTGCGATATCCTTTGATGTATGTTTCACAGCTTTCCCTTCGACATCTTGGATTTCGACATGCTCTTCTTTGATTTTCGACATTATTATTTGTGGTAACAACTTCGTTACTATGCAAACTCGATATTGTCTTCTTGAGGTCGTTTTTATGTTTATAAGCTCTATGTCTTAAATTCGATACTTTTGTAGGTCAATATCCCATGTTAGATGTTTGCTAGGTTATCGACTTGAATGCTTTCAACAAATAATCATGTATCTCCTTGTCTTCTTGCCCACTCTCTTAGAAAAATATGTGGATAACACCCGACACAAAGAAAACCCTAGATCGAGTACGGAAAGAGTAATTAATGAAATACTTCGAGTATTTATCTCCATACATGATAATGATAAAACGAGATTGTCTTGGCTGTTTGCCAATAATTTTTTATTCCATTTTCTGTAGTGGGTCGAGCTAACTATATATGTTATTAGATGTCGTTGTAGTACTTTTTAGTATATACTGATAAAACATACCTTATTCAAAAAATAAAAATGAAATAGACTATACCATAGTTTTGAAAACCGAACCGTGAGTCCAACCGTATCGACTCAAGGTTCAAGGTTTTAATGATCCGACCGGTTGAACCGTCAGAACCGTGCAATTTTTTTTAATAATTTATACTTTTCAAATATAGATTATAATAGAAAAAACATATAACAAATGTTTTAATTCATATCACAAGAATCACAAGACATCACGTATTATAAAGTAATAATATTTAACCGGTAAAATGAACATAGCTCTGTACATTTTAAATTATCAGTACCGTGTCTAGTTTTATAATACATGACATATTCCACCATTTGATTATATAATACTGGACATAACTCTGGACATATTCCACCATTTTATAATGATGGACATAAAATTTAACCAGTAAAATGGACATAATTCTATACATTTTAAATTTCCATTACGTGTCAATACACAAAAGAATCCAATTTTACTCCTTTGTGGACTTTGTTTTTTTCCACACTAGGCACAACAATGACATGAATATCAAAGATCAGTATCAAAACTCCAATTTCATTTCATAAAAAAAATGAAAAAAGCTAATTAACTTCAACCTTACATTCTACTTTTTCTTCCTGCATATCCTAACAATATACTACTCAATTTCATACACAAGCATTCTATCTTCATAAGCCACAGAAAAATATAAATTACAAATATAAATAAAATTCATCATCACTTTTCTCATATATAGAGACTAATAAACTTTGCAATTAGCTACAACTTTATTTTTGTTCCTGAAACAGCAAGGTTTTTTTTTACCGAACACCAATTATGTAACAAAAATTTCTAAAACATAAAATTGGTACCAGTAATCGCACATAAATTTTTTTAGATATGGCACACAAGATTTGTTGACTGAAACACCTGCAATAACAGCTTCAAACGAGATGCGATTTGAAGAATAGGGTTTTAAGGATTGGGGGAAAATTAACGGTTTGAAGGGTTCAATAACACGGTTGAATCTCGCTTTGGTGGTTCAACCGACGTTTCATGCAGGGAAGAGGTTGAAGTCTGCTCCAGCCCGCCGTAGTCCACGGCCTGCGGTTATTGACGTCCAACCATGGTCGAGTCCGGTTCTCAAAATAATGGACTATACATTACATTCTGCGGCCATATATTTAATGGAGTAAAAATAAAACCGCACTACTATTTGGAGTCGTAGTATTTTATACATTAAAAATATGAACGCATGATACACTTATATGCAATAACAATTTTTCTACAGTCGTATATTTCGTGCTTTAACTATTGTGCCTTACTATTGAAAGCTAGAAATCTCTTCTGGTTTCCATAGTTATTGTCCACTATACTAAATCAGCTATACTTGCTTACCACTATTATACATTGTTTTGTTTTAGAAAATAAGAAATTAAATATTCAATTTTTCCATTTGACTGCATATTATTTTACAGTTAGAGCAAGACATTAATGAATGTTGTAGAGCAACAACGTTGGATAGTCGTACGTCAGTGAAATACCATTATAAAAAAAGGCCTACGTTGCTTTAGGCTGAATAAAAAAAAATAGAATTCAGTGATGCGTAGGATATAACAGTATGATATATATATTTATATATATATATATATATATATATATATATATATTAAAATTCTAATGGTAGTTAGAATTTAGAAGTACTTTTGTGAATTTCAATTTTAGCTCACTAAAAATATTATTACATTACTGTTATTGGGTCGTTTTTATTTTAGATTATCTAAAACATCTTTGTTTGTAATAATAAAATATTGTTTCTATGTTTGTACGTTAAAGATGGATCATCAATTCAACGTTATAATAAGAATTATGAAATTTTAAAAAAAAAAAGGCATTACAAAAGTTAGAATCTTACCGTAACTCTAATAGCAGAGACGTAGTAGAATTCGTGATTTGATAGTTAAAACAGTTTGTTATTCCTCTTAGATTTACTTTTTAAAGTAGTCAATAGTTAATAGATTTACTACGGAATTAGTCAGATCATTCTTGCTTTTGACAACAATTTACATCCAACGTTTGAAATACATTTTTTGACAAATCTATGCCCTCCCATGGATGACAAATTCTCTTTTCAGTCTTTTGATTATTTGGCCATCATTAATGAGCCCGGTTCTTCCGCTCTACAGATTGAACTGATGAACACCTAACAGTTAGAAATGAGTAAAATTCGGTATGTAATTTGGTATTTCAAATTTTCTCTCTCGCGCTTGATAATATAATTAAGCAACGCTTATCTAGAACAAATCATCTTCACTTTCCCCACGAACCCTACACTTGAAATATTAATATCTTTGAGTTTTTCGCATTCATGTCATTTATATGACTGATAATATATGATTGTGAAGATTAAGAGCTCGTATGTCTTCCCTCATTTCTTATTCTTTCATATAGTTACAATGAAATACAATGATATTCGAAGCTGATATGATGCTACTGGTACTCATTACCTGTGCATATGATGTTAAGAGTAAAAATGCAATCAGAGGAATCGCCTCCAAAGTGTTTGACTAAACCTTCAGCTGGAGTATATAACAATGGATGTGATAATGTTAACTTCAAACTCATCTTGCATGTTGATTCCGAGCTATTAAATCTTAAAACAAGGACAAGGTTTTATTCTTATCATTTTACAAAATAATAAAGCAAATATGCTACAACTTCATAAAAAAATTATTATTTTTCCTTAATTTTCTTTCTTCTTTCTATTCCAGGTATGCAGTTAAAGGTTTTCTAGGCAAAATGGTATATGGTCAAGTTGCAAAGTGTTTGGTGTCAGAAAATGAAGAATTTGTTGCTCTAAAAATTATAAAGAATCATGAAGCTTATACGCAACAGGCACATATTGCAGTGGGAATTCTAAACTATGTAAATGAGATAACTTGTATTTGTTTATTTATTTTCCCCATTTTATATTTACTTTAATTTAATGGGTTTATTGTATGTAGCTGAATACAGAATTAAGTTGGGGTGAGAAGCGTCACATTGTTAGAATGAACGAATGGGTTGACTTCAAGGGACATGTCTGCATATCATTCGAACTACTTGACCCAATCTGTAAGAAATTTACCATACTTTACTTCGTATAAATTTGTTGCTCCCTCTTTATTTTTTGTTCAAAGTTTTTGGCTTTTTGTGAGGTATTGGAAAGTGCTTTTTAATGTTTTTTCCTTCTTCTAAAGACTAGATTTAGAATCAATTACAGTAGATATTTACAATAAAGTTAGAGTTAATGAACCCATATGAGTTACTTTAATATTTAGTGCATAATTAGTGTCATACAAAACGTTCATAATATATTTATACATTGAAAAATACTTATTCTGTACAAGCGTACTGGTTACTCCTTATACTTTGTATAGAGTCCGTTTCACTCGTAGATACTTTTAAACATCAATTAATTATTAACCATCTCGAAACATAAATTGCTCATTGAAAGAGAGGGAATAATTAGGTAGTGTTTCACCTGTAGTTTGGTCTTACTTTTTCCGTTTTGCAATTTAGGTATGAAAGAATGAAATATCACAAAAGATTGTCTCTAGATGATATCCGAACAATCTCAAAACAGGTAGTGTATATTTTGTCTAATTTTGTATACGTTTTTTGTTGTTGTGCAACACATATACATTGCCTGATTTTATTGTCATTTTATATTGATGCGTTTATAGATCTTACAAGGGTTGGTTGCCATAAAAAGAGCAGGTATTATCCATTGCGATCTGAAGCCAGAAAACATTCTTTTGTCTAGAAGGTATGCCCACAAACATTCCAATGAAATATACATTTGAGTATGGATAATATAGAAGCTCCAAAAACAAAAAACAAAAATTCATTGATGGAGTATGAAACCGTGATCAAGTTTTAGAGTTTTAGAATGTTATCATCTTTTAGCTAAAAATTTATCAATATATATGTGTGAGACAAAAGGAAGATTGAATTAAAACATAAAGAGAAACGATTCAATTATATATACTGAATGGTTTGAATACTAACAACAACTAATGTTGCCCCTGATGAAATAAGCAGTACCCACAACAACTTCCTTTATAATAACAGTAAACAATTAAAGAAGGACAAGATGGATGTGCATTTAAAAAATGTGATCCATGCAAACCCAGTTACAAACTGCAAGTTGAGTGTTATGTGATAAATTCCATCAGAAAAACTTTTGTAATTCTTATGTTCATTAACTGTTGGTATTATGTGTAGTACACAAGTTTTCAACTTATCATTAGTAATCATGTGGTTTTCTGCTTTACAGGGAAGATTCAGGTAGCTTGGAAATTAAAATTATGGACTTTGGATTAGCGTGCTTATAGGATAAAATAGTACATTCCTACTGCAATGTAGATTCTACAAATCACCAGAAGTAGCTGTTGGTTTGAACTACATGTCCGCTATTGACATATGGTCATTTGGCTGTATTGTTGCTGAACTGTTCTTGGGCATTCCATTATTTCCTGCTTCTTCAAATCTTGATCTTTTAAAGAAGATACATGATATGCTTTGGTATGTTAAACTACAATATTCTTAGTCTTGCTATGGTTTACATTTTGTCGCATTTATTTTTCAAAGTATATAATTTCTTTCAACATTACAGCAATCAATCTCCAGATAGATAAAGTTTGCAAAAGGAATGTTGTATTTTGTATTATAATCGGTAAAAACAGCGAGTCCCTGATTGTATTACATACGTGCCTTTATATAGGCAATTAACAGTAAATGGGCTGCGGGTTGGCCCAATATAAACAACCCGCATTTGATATAGTAATACTTAAGCAACAACCTTCTGTAATATACTTTCACTTATTCACCCCCCTCAAACCCGAATTAAGTTTAGATTTTGTGAGCGATTCTTCATATCCGCTGCTAACTTGGAAACTTTGAGAAAATTGAGTGAGGCGAATGATTCCGGATGACTTTAATGTCTATGGTTTGCCAGCGATTTATCAGATCCGCTGCTAACTTGGAAACTTTGAGAGAATTGAGACGAAGATTACTACAATCAGATGTCTTCAGGACTAAGGCATGTTGCTCCCTGTTGAAAACTTCGGCGAGTGTTTTTGAAGTTGTGTTAAGTTGTTGATCATCGTATGCTTCAGTTGTTGGTTGTGGAGCTTCAGGAATGTAAATCTGAGTTTTTGACCTCAGATTACTATCGACTTCATCAACGTTGAGCTCATGCCTGAAGCGAGTAATGCTCTGTCTTGGCAGAGGCTTAGTTAGGATGTCGGCCTTCTAGTAAGTGGAAGGTACGTAGTTAACCTTCAATTCTCCTTTAATAACTTGCTCACGTACGAAGTATAGATCCAGTTCTATATGTTTCATACGAGAATGTAGAACTGGATTGGCCGTGAGCGATATAGCACTTTGATTATCGCACGATATAGTAGCTCTGCTGTTAAAGTTGATATGTAATTCGCTTAGAAGAGATTTTATCCACATAATTTCGGCAGTAGTGCTTGTTATGCTTCGGTATTCGGCTTCAGTGCTAGATCTTGAAACTGTTTGCTTTTTTTTGCACACCATGATATAAGATTGTTACCTAAGAACACACAATAGCCAGTTGTTGATTTTCTATCATCACAATCTGTTGCCCAATCTGAATCTGAATAACCAGTGATGTGTAGTGATGAACATGATTGTAGAATTAGCCCTTGATTAATAGATCCTTTCAGATATCTTAAAATTCTTTTTACAGCTTCCCAATGCTCATCTAGTGGTCTTTGCATGAATTGGCTGACTTTATTGACACTATAGGCAATGTCTGGTCTGGTTATGGTAACATACTGTAATGCCCCCACTATACTCCTGTATTGCTTATCATTTAGTATTGGATCACCTTTATTTTTTGAGAGATGTAAATTACTTGTCATTGGAGTAGGAAGTGGATTAGCCTTGTCCATCTTGGTTTTAACCAAAATGGCATTGATGTATTTTTTCTGGTTAAGGTGAATTTCAAAATCTGATACTCTTTTAACCTCAATGCCTAAGAAATAATTTAATTCTCCCAGATCTTTAATGGAGAACTCTTCCTTTAAACATTGTGTGATGTTATCAATCTCAGATTTGCTATATCCTGTAATGATAAAGTCATCTACATAGATTAGTATATATGTGATAGTATGATTAAAAAATTTAACGAACAAGGAGTTATCAGATTTTGTTTGATGGTAGCTGTGTCTGCATAATGTAGTCTTCAGTTTCTCGAACCAGGTTCTAGGGGCTTGTTTGAGGCCATAAAGTGCTTTGTTAAGTTTGCACACAAGTTGCTCACTTCCACTTTTTTTGAATCCATATGGTTGCTCCATATATACTTCTTCCTTCAATTCACCATTAAGAAAGTCATTATTCACATCTAATTGTTGAATGACCCAATTCTTATGCAAAACAATAGTTAGAATTATTCTGATTGATGTTGGTTTCACAACTGGGGAAAATGTTTCATTAAAATCAAACCCATTTTGTTGTGAGAATCCCTTAGCCACCAATCATGCTTTATGCCTAAGAATTGTGCCATCGGAATTTTTCTTTAACTTGTATGTCCACTTGCATCCTATAATATTTTTATTCATAGGTCGTGGTACAAGTTCCCAAGTGTTATTTTTGATTAATGCATTATATTCCTCTCTCATAGCAACCCTCTAGTTGTCATCTGCAACTGCCTGTTGATATGTGCTGGGCTCACTTGTATCTGATTCAACACTGAAAACTTTTGGTTTGAATATTCCACTTTTTACTCTTGTTATCATGTGATGACCAGTGTTTGCAGGAACAGTGGGTTGATTCTCTTCAGTGTCAGTGGTTCCTTGTTGAGCGTCAGTGAACTGCTGATCACTTAGTACTTGACATGGATCATTTAAGTTGTTGCTGTCAGATTCAGTGACTCTTGTTGATGCTTCATTCTGCCCATGACCTGGTTCACTTGTGAGCATGGTTGTTGTGGGATGAAGCCTCTTCTGGCATGGTTGTCTTCACTATGAACTGGTATGATTATCTCTGATGATGTGATTATAGGTAGTACAGAATGTTTGGCATTGTGTATTTTTTTAGATGTCTTGATATCTGCATTACTAAAAGGAAATTCATTCTCATTAAATATCACATGTCTGGAAATATAAATTCTGCCATTACTATCAAGACACTTGTAGCCTTTTTGATTTGTGGGATAACCCAAAAATGTGCTAGGTGTAGATCTATAGTCAAGCTTATGTGAGTTATATGGTCTTAGATAGGGAAAACACTGACACCCAAATATCTTTAAAGTTTGATAGTTTGGTCCGACTTTGGTTAGCACTTCTATTGGACTCTTATATTTCAGCACTTTTGTAGGCAGTCTGTTGATCAAATAGATTTCAGTAGAGAAGGCATCAGGCCAGAATTTAAGTGGCATAGATGCTTGTGCTAACAAGGTCAGACCAGTTTCAACAATGTGTCGGTGTTTTCTCTCAATGAGACCATTTTCCACAGATGTGTAAGGACAAGTGATTCTGTGTGTGATTCCTTTGTTTTGAAAATACCCTTTTAATGATAAGAATTCCTTACCTCCATTTGTCTGCATAATTTTCACCTGATTATTTGTTTGCCTTTCAACATTTGTGATGAATTGTATCACTGCATTGTTAGTCTCATATTTTGATTTTAGAAAATAGATCCATACATGTCTAGAATGAGCATCAATGAAAGAAATATAGTACTTGTAAGCATAGTCAGTACTAATTGGAGCAGGCCCCCAGAGGTCTGTAGCAACTAGTTCAAGTGCATTCTCATACACAGTTTCTGAATCTGGAAATGCAAGTTTATGACTTTTCCCCAGTTGACAATATGTGCATATATAAGAATTGGGAATTTTCTTAATAAGAGTATTATCACATTCATTCAAAACATGTTTAACAACTTTTATGCTGGGATGTCCTAGTCTACAGTGCCATACATCAAATTTTTCATTAGAATTTTCAACATTTCTTATTTCAATTGCATGACATGATCTACTTTTGCAGTCAAGTTTTCTTGTGCTTATGACATCAAATTTGTATAAGCCATTGTGTTCTCTACCCTGCAAAAGAACTTCATCAGTTAGATTATCCTTCACAACACGGTATTTTGAGTGGAATTCAAAATAGACATTATTGTCTTTAGCAAACTGTGAAACACTCATCAAGTTTTGTCTAATTAATGGTACTCTTAGTAAATTTTTGAGGTAGAGTTGCCTAGTACCATTAATACTTGCATTTCCAGTATGAGATATGTGTATGGATTTACCATCACCCATATACAGTAGATGTTTACCATTGTACTCCCTATTGCCAAGATTTAGTTGATTAAAATTGTTTGTCACATGGTTAGTTGCACCAGAATCTGGAAACCAACTGTCATCTTGAATGTCTTCAACCTTTGCTATGTTGTTGTTTGAATTTTCAGACTTGGTTTCTTGCTGCATGTTTACCAAGTTAATGCTGTGGTTTTGAGATCTTGCATTGCTATTGTTCTGTTGAGCAGGAGTGAAGTTAGCATCAAATCTAAAGTAGCACTTGTTTGCAGTATGACCATACTTCTCACAAATTTGACATCTTGGTTTGTTGTTATTATAATTTGATCTGCCACTCCTTCCTCTGCCTCTGTTAGGTTGGCTGCCTCTGTAATTCCCTGACTGATTTCTGTTGCCTTGATTTTTGTCTTGATTCCTATTTCTGCTGCTAGATGCATAATTGACACTACACTCCACATTTATTGATTTCTTTAACTCTAATCTGCCTTCATGGGCAATTAACATTGACTGAACAGATTGAAGTGAAGGTAGCTTTTCATTGGATGATATTATGGCTACTACAGCTTCATACTCTTCATCTAAACCACTTAAAATACACAGTATCTGTTTTGTGTCTGCTACTTTATGTCATGCGCATGCCAGTTGATCGCATATAGTTTATGCCTTTGACAGATAGTCTCTCATACTATCACTTTCTTTCCTTAGGTTCTGTAATTGTCTTTTATATTGCATTATTCTTGCTGCAGATTGAGAGCTAAATATTTTCTCAATTGTGTGCCAAATCTCATGTGATGTTTTGCATCCAACCAACTGTGGCATGAGATTTGCACCAACTGAAGATAGTAGCCAAGAACTAATCAGGCTATCTTGTCTTTCATGGGTAATATAGTCCTTGTTACTGACTAGTTTTCATTCATTATCTGTAGTGAATCTTGGTGGTGTAATGGAGGTGCCGTAAACAAATTCTTACAAGCCATATCCTCTGATGGCTGTTTCTATCTGGAATTTCCATAGCAGGAAGTTGGATTCATCCAACTGGATGGTGATGATCTGACTTTGAGGCTTGATGATGGATCTGATCAAGTCTTGTGTATCATTTGACTGATCTTGAGTATTTCTTAGAACTGAACTTTCATACATTCCAACATTACTGTTTTCATCAGCCATAGGAAGAAAATCAAGAACTGCAGTTTATTGGGAAAGAACCAAGAAATGCAATCTACACCACGAAGATGCAACCAGGATCAGTGAATGAAGAAAGAACTCTGACACTTATCCTTCGGTATGGCACAGTGGGTGAGGGAAAAAGTATTCTTGAAACTTCTAATGAGACAGGTGCAGTCGATGGAGGATCAGTGATGAGATTTCTCTGAGATCCTTCTTCTTGGCAAGGCACTTGAATCAAACGATGAACAAAAAAACTCTCAAATGATGATATCTCTCTGATGAGAGTAATCTGCTGTTAAGAAGTTTTGATTTTGCTCTGATACCAAGATAAAGTTTGCAAAAGGAATGTTGTATTTGGTATTATAATCAGGAAAAACAGTGAGTCACTGATTGTATTACATACGTGCCTTTATATAGGCAATTAACAGTAAATAGGCTACGGGTTGGCCGAATATAAACAACCTGCATTTGATATAGTAATACTTAAGCAACGGTCTTCTGTAATATACTTTCACTTATTCAGATGATCTTGCACGTTCAGCATGTGATCTTACTAAGAAGATGGTTGATATACTTGGGTATGTTAAACACCAACATATTTCTTGCCATGACTTAAACTATATTGCATACATTTTATGTTAATTTTGAATACAAAATTTCTTTCCACATTTACAGTAATCACCCTCAAGATGGTTACTTTCAAAGACCGGCTGTCTTTAAGGCCGACCACAGCAAGGCCAAGCTGGAGAAGATAATTATAGATCGTCCTTATGGTGAAAATTTGACCAGTGAAAATTTTAGAAACGATAAACATGGTCACTCACACAAATTCACACACACTCTCTCTTTTTTTATTTAATATAGGACCCATTATATGCGTCATTTATTTATTTTGGTCTTAAACATCATTTTGTAGAACTCGCTGCACGGAGTGCTTTTACCGTTTTCCTAAGATGTCTTCTTAAGATCAATCCTGAAAAACGCTGGTCGCCTTCACAGGTATTTTTGATCAGTCTTTCCATATGGAATCGTGAAGTACATGGAACAAGATAAGAATTTTGATGTATTCTCCCATTGACAATTTATATTTCAGGCGTTAGATCATCGATTTATAAATGAAATCCCTTTTGGACTGTCCTACAAGTCATTCCAGTGAATGCTTTATTAGTAATTTTTTTAGGGTTAAAACATCTCAAATCGTTATTTATACAACTCTTACCATATTAAAATAAGTAAACTATGTATTTACTATTTTACAATCTTTTATTTTAATCATGGCAGTTCTTTATCAATTTTTTACTGTACCAAAAAGAGTTAAAATAGGGTCTAGACTCTAGACTATTTCTTCTGAACAAAAAAGAGTTGTTGTTCTAAGTAATTTATAAAAGAAGAATTTGGGTATTTGTTTGAACTTGGATCTTATTGTCTACCTTCATTTTAATTTCTAACGTAGAATTCGTTGAAATTTATTTATTATTATAGGTTTTGAGTTCAAGCACCCAACATCCATTCAATAATCAGAATGATATGTCCCATTTTGGTAGCAACACTGGAAGAAATGTTGCCCTTAGACAACAAACTTTGTTCGGAAGACAATGTTACAACCCTAGCTCAAGTCCACAATTTGAAGACAATTATATATTTAGAAGACATGGGTCTGGCCAACATAGACAAGTGTACCAGAATGATTTTCATCATCAACAACTGACAATTGATAGTTATAACTATGGTGCAACTCAACAAACATATGCTGGTTTAACTTTTAAGCATTGCAATTGCGATCAATTTAAAATTTACTCTTTGGATGCCGATATCATCTCAACTCCCTTTGGTAACATTCAATCCATAGATAATTCAACATTCAACTTTACTGGTTTGGGGGGCTCTTCTTACAGGTAATTGTCATTGACTATTTTTTTTCTTATTTGTTAAATATGTCGTGCATTTTTTAAGTTTACAGTATACAGTTATGATTATTTTTTTTAGAGACCAATCATGTTTCAAGTCGAAGAATTCTAGCTTTTTAACAGTTGGAGCATGGAAATATCTCGATGATGAAACTAATGCATTTGTGATAAACTCCATGGAAGATTCGAGAGAAAGACATAAAAGAGGGAGAAGAAGAAGAAACTTTATTTCTGTCAAAAATGAAAACTTTCTATCATACAAAAGCAACTAACGGAATACACACACACACACACACACATATATATATATAGAGTTGTTATATCAAACTGCATAAGAAATTATTTATTTACATAATATGACCCAACATCCCCCACCCCCCTCCCCCAGCTGACAAACAAGGTCAATCTTGGAACTCAAAAAAATGATGTTGTTATGCACCAAGTGGTTTAGTCATCACATCTGCAAATTGCATGGTTGTACTAACATGAAAAAATACAATGAAATTGTTTGAATGTGATTTCTGATGTAGTGACAATCCATCTTCAAATGTTTTGTTCTTTCTTGAAAAACCTCATTTTCGGCAATACATTATGCAGATTTGTTGTCATAAAATAAAGAAATAGGTTTAGGAAAATTCACCAATAAATCTTGAAGTAATCCTTCTATCCATACAATTTTACTAGCTGTTTTACCGATTGCCCTATACTTTGTCTCAATGGAGCTTTTTTAATGACCTTCTGCTTCTTTGTTTTTCAAGAGATTAGAGAATTTCCTAAGAAGACACAAAACTTGTAAGAGACTTTCCTGAAAATGGACAAGTACACCAATCAGCGTCACTATATGCCTTGAGTTGTAACGCAGTATTAGTAGCATAGAAAAGACTGGGATTCAAAGTACCCTTATGATACTTTAGTACATGTAATGCTGCATAAAAATGTGGAATTCTAGGCTCTTGCATGAACTGGTTAAGTTGTTGAACAGCATATGAAATGTCCGGTCTTGTCTTATTAAGATAAAGAAGCTTCCCACAAGTCTTCTATATATTTCAGGATTAAGCAGTTTTGTGCCTTCAATGGTGTTAAGATTTGGTCCTTTAGAAGAGGAAAATGGGTGAACTTGGCATTCTCCATATCTGTAGAACTACGCATATCCAATATATATATATATATTCTTTGATCTAAAAGAATCCCTTCTTTTTCTTCTTCTAAAAACCCAGGATAACCCGGCAGGCCGGTAAACTCTTGAGGAGGATACAGTAAAGCTATCCACTAAGAGTCCCTTCTGTTGTTCTAGTAACTTCAATTCCAAGATAGAAAGTAAGTTCTCCTAAGTCTTTAATAGTAATGGCTTTGACCAATGCTTTCTTAACATCAGATTGAACCTAAATGGTAGAACCAGTTATTAGCATATCATCTACATAACAAAAAATGACTGTAAACTCTTCACCATCAATTTTGGTGAATAAAGAACAATCTTGTTTGGAACAAATTCCAGATCAATAAGAAAATTTCTAAGCTCCTTATTCCATTGTCTAGCAGCTTGTTTGAGTCCATAAATAGATCATCTAAGCTTGCAAACTCGTCCAAGTTTAGCTTTTGTATATCCAAAAGGAAGCTTCATGTA
Source organism: Allium cepa (assembly GCA_030765085.1). Lineage (NCBI taxonomy): Eukaryota > Viridiplantae > Streptophyta > Magnoliopsida > Asparagales > Amaryllidaceae > Allium > Allium cepa. The sequence goes on from CM060946.1 coordinate 181,907,361, forward strand.
TAATTCCTTATCAATATGACCATGTAAGAAATCATTGTTGATTTTTAGTTGGAGTAAATGCCAATTATGAGCTATTGCTAAAGCTATGATAGTCCTAACAGTAGTAAATCTTGCAACCGGACTGAAAGTATGTTTAAAATCATTACCCTTAATTTTCTTATCACCTCTTGCCACAATTCTGGCTTTGCATCTTTTCAAATCACCATTTTTAGAAATATCATTTTGTAAACCCATTACTGTCTATAGAAATTATATTAGGTGGCAAACCTACTAAATTCCAAGTATGATTCTTCTCCATAGCCTTTATTTCCTTCTCCATAGCTTTCATCCATCTAGAATCCTCCTTTGCTTGAGTATAAGAAGTAGGCTCTTTGGTAGATAACATTTCATTTAGATTATGAGGAGCATCAGAATTCAAATGTGTTAATGATTGTTCTATAAAAACATCAAAAATCATGGATGTAGAAGAAGAATCGTGAGGAGTTGAAAGAGGTTTGATATGTTGAATTTCAAAGTCCTTGAATTTTGAAGGCAATTTAGATGGTCTGCTAGTTTTTTTGTAGAGGAATTGTGGGAAGAGTAGGTTCCTATTGAAAAGAAGATATAAGAGAATTCAATTTAGTTTGAATGGGAGAAGAAGAATCTTCTAAAGATATATCGTTATTAGAAGAAGAAATATGTTGTTTAGGAAAAGGAGGAATGTTCAAATTTGAACCACGAATCTATTCATCAGAATTAAATGAATCAGAATTTTGAATTTGAGAAGGTGTGGATTGTGTTTGAACTTCTTTAAAAGGAAGATATTTTGTAGTATGACAAGGAAATATAGATTCCTCAAGAACGACATCTCTGCTAAGAATAACCTTGTGATCATCCAAATCATACAACTTATATCCATTGTGAGCATAAGGATATCTTATCATAGTGCATCTCTTTGACCTAGGAGCAAATTTATCAACTGATTTCATTGTTGGGTAACATAGACAACTAATGACTCTAAGATGTCCACAATCAGGTGCTTTTCCCATCAACTTCTCACATGGAGTCTTTTAATGAAGAACATAACTAGGCATAATATTAATCAAATGTGTAGCTATCAAGATACAATCTCCCTAGAACTTAATAGGAAAATTAACATGTATTCTGATTGATCTAGCCATTTCTAGAAGAAGCTTATGCTTTCTCTCTACTCTTCCATTTTGTTGAGGTACCCCTGGTATACTTCGTTGGTGAACAATCCTTTTCCTAGCTAATTAGAGGCTATGAGACTCCCTGAATATCTCAGTTGCATTATCACTTCTATTCACTTTCACCTGCTAGCAAATTCAGTCTCAACATAGGCAAGAAAAGCAAAAATTATATTATGTACTTGTTTCTTATGCAAAAATTGAATCCATGTTGTTCTGGTATGGTCATCTAGAATAGTTAGAAAATAAGTTGCACCAGACAATGTAGGAGTTCTACAAGGTCCCCATAAATCCATGTTAACCATCTTAAAAGCCTGAGTAGCAATAGGAGAAGATATAACAAAAGGCAATTTATGATGTTTACCTAAAATGCATGCTTCACAATTAAAATCATCCTTTTTATTGTCAGAACAAGGAACTATTAAGTGTTTCATAGTAGAAAGACTTACATGACTTAATCTTGCATGAACAATGCTAAAACTAGGTAATTATTTGCTGACATACTATTAGAATTTTCATAACAAAAATTAAAAGACATATTATTTATAGGTAAAGAAGAAGAATGAGAAAAATCATAACTTAATTTGTATAATCTAGCCTCTCTTTTTCCAGATCACTTCATTTGTTTAAAGTGTAGGTCCTGAAATAAACATCTTATTTGATCAAGATGAGCCACTAATTTGTTATGGTCAATTAATTTTCGTACAGAAAGGAGAATATGCTTAAAATCAGGAATATACAACACATTTTTCAAGATTATTTGTGGTATAAGGCTAATGCTCCTATTTGTGTATATTTTTAACTATTCCATCAGGCAAAACAACATGCAATGGATGTATTAATGTTTGAATTAAGCAAAATTTTTTAAATCATATGCCATGTGGTCAAATGCACCGGTGTCTGCAATCCAAGTATTGTGATATGCATCATTTGTATCAGAAAAAACACTAGAAGTAGTTTTACCTGTGAAACTCACAGCAGTGTAGTTTTGAGATAAAGGGTCGGGAGGAGTTTACCGTTGCATCATCTACATTGCTGCCTTGTAGACATCAGAGATCGTCTTTTGATAAATAAATTTTTTTGAATTGTTCTGGGTGCTACTTTCATCAATTTGCATAGGAACACTTCTAAGGATACCAGATGTCTATGTATATAATTTAAGTTATATTGATTTTATAAATTTTTGGTTTTAAATATAGTAAGTATTATATATTAGTCTATATATCTATCTATTTATATAAGTATTGAATTTAAATATATAATGTATATATATGTTTGATTTTTCTATGTGTGTTTTAACTTGAAATAATGGATTTTGAAATACATATATATTTAATTTAATATATATTTGAATTTAGAATGTGATTTTATATATGTATATAGTTATATATAAGTTCACTTACACTATTTATCATCATCGATCCAGTTCTGATTTGATTTCGTCGATTTTCATTTATCAGCTTCGATCATCAAATTCGTGCAAATCTTGATTTGCTTTGGAATTCATGCTTGGATTCATAACCCATCTCATTCTCGTTCATCTCTAGCCTCGAAATGTGAGCAATCACTACAAGAAAAACTACATTTAGTTGCATTTATTAGTAGCATTTGTGGTGTGAATGCAACCAATATTGTCTTTACTTTTGTTTTGGAAGGTTGGTCACGTTCTATTCTAATTTTTCTAAAACATTGCCGCTCGTTACATTTATTTTTCAAATCTTTCCTCCACTGACTTAATTTTTCGGTCTTCATCAAAAATTTCCCTCCCTCGCTTCAGTTTCCTTCGCCCTCGCTCCTCAACAAAATTTCCACCTCACTCAAAAACAAAATTTTCGTTAATGCTCCTTTTTCAGATCTCAGCTCCGCAACTCCACATCGTTGATACCCTTAGCTCTGATAAAATTTTCGCTTTCGCTCCTTAACAAATCTTATCTATAGCTCCGCATATCTACATCATCGATACCCTTTGCTCTGAGGATTTTCTTTTGTACAGCTGATTCAAGGTACGTAAATTATTTTTTGTTTTTCAATTTGAAATGGTGCGTTCATGACAAGGGTTGCTGGAGCTTGAAACTGCAGTTTGCTTGTGCATTGCAATCAAGTTGAGGGCTCTTAATCTTGATGTTTTCATTCATTTGAGTTTGAAAGTTCTAGTCACTTGTGGCAAGGACCCTCCTCCTGGATGGGTTTGCCCTCTTAGTTAAATATTAACCTACTTGTATTAATTGCTAATTAGGTTGTTATGTGTTGTGTTGTTTAAGTATTGCTTTTGGTGTTGGAGTATTGATTTGTTTTTCGATATTTAGGTGTTTTGGTGTTGGGTTGGTTAGATGGCTATCGACTTTGGATTAGATAACACAACGAATAGCCAGGGACCCATTTACAGCATATAGATGATACTATAATATAATCATGTTCAAATAATAACTGTATAATGATAAGCAACGAGTATTTAAATTTTGTAATTTGAAGTTTTTTTTGTTTATGTATAGTTTTAGATTTTTTTTATTACAAAGGTACTAATTATGATACTCGAAAATGTAATCTTGACTAGTGAAGAAGAGTATTGTGATTTTAGTAATACGTGAGTATCAGGCACCAGTGGATAAGCTAATACTATAGTAATACAATATTTTAGAGAACAATTTATTTAATACATCTATACATTGAAAGAAAAAAAATGAAATTTTGTTATATTGTAGACTGTCCCGTGATTTCAAGCATTTCATGAAAAATGGCATAAAATTGATATTTGTTAGAGTTGTAACATACAGCACACACACACACACATATATGTATATATAGAGAGAGGAGTGTTCAATGACACACCAAACAATGCAGCACCCATGTAGTCTCTGATTTCCACCACATAGTACAAATTAAATATTATGGCTTTCTCTCTCTTCTCACTAGCCATATTATTTAATTCGGGTTGTGTGGTTGAAATCAATGGCTATAAGAGTGTTGCAATATTTGGGGTGTCATTGAACGCTTTTCATACATACTTACATGCACATACGTACATATTATGTACTTATGTATATGTATGTTTGAACGCTCCTCATATGTGCGCGTTCATTTGTGTTCATTTGGTATGAAAAAATTGATAATTTGAAATTTTCTTTGAGATTTAACGATGAGCTGCATACATTTGCAGGTTATTTTTGTAATAGCTTATTTAATACCAAAAAAACTAAAATAAATTATTTGAAAGCACTTAAGCATTAAATTATTCTGCATTTAGCAAGATTCAAACCTATGACATTTGACACAGTTATGTCTTTAACATTCAATTAACAGTAGAGCCAGACCCACTCTTCTATGTTTCGATATAAAAAGACAAGGTGGCATGGTTGTCATAACCGAGGGAAAAAAAAAGAAAAATGACATGAGAATATTGATATGTAATTCATGTTACTATCAATTCACGGGCTGTTATCTTAAAATTTTGTGAATTTAGCTCTAGAAAATTAACTCTTAATGTCCATTATAGATATTTTTGTACTAATCTCGCTATTAAGGCCATATATATCTACACAGTCCATCCCTACACAGTCTATTAGAATTATCAAAATAGCCGTAAGCACCTGCTTGGTTACTAATTGAGAATGTAGGTGTTATAATGATTTCTTTAATAATCCAATTCCACTTCACTAGAAACATCCTGCTCTATAACAGCCGTTTGAGAATGGGAGTAGGCGTGTTGGCTGTTATACTTTTGCAACCATTGAGTAATAATTGAGACGGTGATAAATTTTTTAGGCATCACTCCCAAACACATGTATCTAACCATGAAAATGATGGATATTCAAACTGTAAATTTCTGATGTTATTTATGAATTAGTGAACCTGGTAGAAGGTATAAGGAGTTGGTAAAAAACAAGGCACTATGTTACTCCTTCGAATTAGATTCAGTAATGTTAGTTCTTTTATTTCAGCAAACTCACCTTTAAGGCTCATTAATGTATTTTACCTTCCTCCTTGGCATGCACCATGATATCAGTAGTGTAACGACCCGTAAATTTTCGATAATTAAAATTGTTAATTTAATAAGATTTGTGAAATTTATTAATTAATAAAATCAAAATTAGTGAATTATTAATAAAAATAATAACTAGAATGGAACTCAAATTAATTGAAATAATGGAAATAATATAATTTGTTATAAATGAAATATAGGTAAACAAATGTAAGTATTGGATTAATATATGTTATTTATTTAGGGTGTTTAATAAAATTGGTATTCAATTTGCAATATAATAATGTTGATGTAAGCTAATGAATAATTAACTTATTGCAATCCCAATTAATTGAAACAATTGTAAAGTTATAATTGATTGAAATTAGTGAATTGGGAAATAAATTCAAAAGTTATATTAATTAATGAAATAATACGTAATAAATCAAAATTTGATAGAATCAATGCTAGATAAGTAATTATAATAATTGTTAGCTGGTAATTAAGTATGAATGTGAGTAAATTTGGCAATAGTGATAATTATTAATTATTTACCCATTCATTTAATTTATTGCATTAGATCTAAATCAATTACTACATTTGTCTGTAAATAATAGCTTATAAGTGAAATTAAACGTTAGTGGCAACAATTATTATAAGTTACTGATATATTTTAATCCATTAAATGGAATTTGAATCAAATGCAATAAATCTAAATAAATTTATTACGTTAATGTTAAGGTAATATTTGAGAATAATACTAATATTCTCTATAATAGGACAATTTGTGGAATTTAAAAGAATGGAAGTTAACATTTATTTATTTATTGGAATTTAAATCTTTATAAATGGATAAATTGCAAATAAATGATATTAAATATTTAATTATTACGTTAATGGAGATTAAGATGAAATCTGAGAATATTATGGTAATAGATCATGAACCCAATGTTAATTGCATTGTTTTGACAATAATGAATTGAATAATAGAATGAAAGTAAATTAAATGGAATTAGTGAAAATTAAATTTAAAATTTCTGAAGTTAAAGGAATTAAGGCGAATATTGAAATTTATAAATCAATCAACTCTAAATTAACATTTAAATTTGGTTAAATTAGTGTAAATGAGTTAGGAAGTTAAAATTGATAAAATTTGTTAATTATAGAGTTGAAATTGAGAAAGTGATTAATTTAATTAATTTTTTTATTTATTTAATTAACTAGAAAATAGCCATTTTGGCCACTGATTTGGATTTCGACAAAACCAGTTTCATCGGATCCGTAACGGTGAATTATTTTAGGATTTCAAGTTTCGTAGCCATCGGACTTATCGTTTGATCGTACGGACTCAAAACGCCTTGAAATCAATTTAATTGAAATCAATTGAAATCAATTTGAAATAAATTGATTTTAGCATAACTTCTTCATACGATGGAATTTGGACTTGAAACCTATTCCATCACGTTTAAAATATTTAAAAACATCTATTTTGAAATATGGATTGACCCAATTGCGTTCCGGAGGCAGAACGGGCTTTACGGGCCACTTTATCGTTCAACGCGTATATCTAATCGATCCGGTCCATTCTATTTTAGCTTTGTCTATATATACCCTATTATAAACCCTAAATTCATTTCTTATTCCTTATTTCTGCACGTTCTATTAGCTCCTCTTTCCAATGGCTGCAAACCCTAATTCCCAAATACAAATCCAAATCAAATCCAAAGCCAAAAATTCAATCTCCTCAAACCATCGCAAATTTTATGTGGATTCGAAGCTCTCAAAGAGCGCATGTCAATTCTGCTGTTCATTTTTCGATTCGTTGCATCGTTTGTCCATAATTTCAGAATGAATTCTCGGCCGTATGTTGCGTCGTAATCAATTGTGAAAGATCATCAAATCGATTGAGGGGTTGTATAGAGATCGTCGAGGGGATGACATCTAGGTGGTTTGTGGGGGATGTTAACAGCGTGATTGTCGAGAAAAATTTGATTAGGGTTATATAGAGGAGGAGACTACTGCAAAATTCATGGCCGATGGTGGCCACGGTGTCGAGCACGCGTGGTCGGGGGGGAGGGGTGAGGCTCGGCGCGGCGTATGGTGGGCTCGTAGGAGGTGCGGCGGCACGGCTATGATTAAAGTAACGCGTTCATTTAGCAGCTAGGGTTTTGTACGAAACTTGGGAGATGATGCGTGCGAACAGTAGTGGATGGCGACGTGTTCAAATTCTCTGCTTATTTTATTTATTTTATATTTAAAATCGTTTAATGTTCTAATCTTAATTACTTTCACGTTCGAGGTCGAAATTACTCACGGTTTTCACTAATGCGATCCTAGTAAAATTCTGGACATTTTGTCGCTGGTTTGGACGAATTCTGAGACTATTCAAATTTTGGATTTAAATTGGATTTAAATTCAACTTAAATTCAAAAGGTGAGTGTTTTAACCCACTCACAACTTCCAAAATTTCTTATGTTTGTTAAATTGAAATATGATGTGAATAGAAATTTATTTATGACTGTTTGGCGTATTTTTAATCATCATCTCGGTTAATTTTAGTTTATTTGAATTAAACTGTTATTTAATTTTATTACATATAAACTGCCAGTTAAATTGTTAATTAATTTATCATTGAATAATAAACTGCAGTAGATGCCTGTTATATGTTATCTGTTCTATATTGTTGTTATTGTTTTGAATTGGATGATGATTGTGATAAATGGTTGATGATTGATATTGGATGAATGGATGTGTATTTATATTATTATAAACTGCAAGTTGTTACGCATTTTACTCCATTCGGGATTGCGGTTTGACATGATATATAACCATAATTTTAATTTTATTTTAAATTACGGATTGAAATGATAAATATCTGTATCACTTGACCATATGATAGAAAATTATATACAGACACCGTCGGTGTGTATATATAAATATTTTAAAATGATTTCTATGGTTTTGGATAGTAATATATGGTTTAATAAATATTAATTTTTGATATTATATAAATATTATTTTATATATAGTTAAATTCTTGAATTTAAGCTATGTATTAATTTGTTTAATAAAAAAAGTTTAATAATAAAGTTTGATTGCTTTTATATAATATGGTTAAGTATCTGTTCAAATTTTTTTGTATACAGAGTTTATAATGACTTAAATAAAAAAAAATAAGGTTGGAGGATAAATATGAATTTGATTTGAATTAAAGTATTTAAGAATTATACTCGAATAAAATTGATGTGAAATTTAAAGAATATGTCTGCCCAGCAGCTTCTTGGTCTAGTAAAGAATGCTCAAGCTGCCGGTCCCAATCCAGAGCCTACTCATCCTAGATCTGGTTTTGCACGCTTGTGCAGAGACTATACCGATTTGGGTGGAAGTCCATTTAAGGGATCCGAGAGTGTTATAGAAATTCAAGCTTGGCTCAAATCGTGCGATCGCATCTTTTCTCGCATGAACTTGATCTACATCGAGTCCAAGTGGCTTCTAGCATGCTCCAAGAAAGAGCATTAGATTGGTATGAGCTTTTAATTTCTGAAATCGTTGAAGCGGATCTCACTTGGGAGCAATTCCAGGAAAGATTCGAATTGAAATTTGTGCCGGAGGCTGAAAAAGTAACTTTGGCCCGGCGTTTTATTGACCTTGTTCAAGGTGAATCTTCTGTGACAGACTATGTCGCATCTTTCGAATCTCTTTCCAAATACGGGGTTGAATACATCAACACCCCATTGAAGAAAAAATCAGAGATTTGTCTATGGCTTGAATAAGAATCTTAAGAAGCCATTACTCCTGAAACTTGAGGTTTCATTTGATCATCTTATTGATATCGCTCTTCGTCTTGAAGAGGCCGATAGAGAAGGTGATGTTGAAGTTGTGCGTGCCCAACAAAACTTCAACAACAACATGAAGAGGCCTATTAAATTCAAAGGCCCCATTCCCAACAAGAAAGGGAGGCAAGAAACCCCGGTAGCAAAAGCTCTAGTCGTGGACGATGCTACAATTGTGGTTTCACAGACCACTATGCAAGGAAGTGGCCGAAACCCCTCTTTTGTCGTTATTGCAAAGGTTCGGGTCATCTTTTATCTTCGTGTCCTAAACTTCCAAGCAAGAGAGAAGGAGAGCTGCAAGCCCCTAGCAACTCTTCTCTTGGTCAAGGTATTTTACACTCAATCCTTGATGGTATTGTTTTATTTCGTGATCTTCTTATTCGAGTTCTTTTTGATATGGGTTTCATCTCATTATTTTTATATCAAAAGAACTTGTCGATTCTTTTTCTTTGAATATTTTAGGCTTGATGACTTCTTTGAGGATTGTGAATCTGGATGGTAGATCCGCAACACTCAATTTGTCTTTATTAATGTCAAAATTATTTTATGTGATTTTTCCGTCCGAGCCGTTTTTTACTTAGCCTTCGGAATTTACTTTTGTAAGGATTGGCTTAATTATTATGAGGCCATATCCTTTGTCCCGTGTGGACTATTCATCTTTGACATTTTCATTCTGTTAAGCAGATTTCTATTTTTCCTTTATGATTTTGATTCCAACTTTATGGCATCATTTTATTCCTTAAGCCCACCTATAGGGAAAGTGTTATTTCTCTCATTCATGTATGAAAAATTTTCCGGTATTTTTGAGCTTGTCTTAGGATTATCACCTAAGTAATCTTTTGTGTGGTGCTAAGGTCTTTTTAGTTTGACCTTACCACCGGTTTTCATTTGCTACGAGTTGCGGAAGTCCACTTACCGCATTCTTCACTTGTTATGATTCCTCTGAATGAATTATTATGTCATTCAGTTTGTCCAGCTTATTTCATCCATTTTATAAATCGAATATTCTATGAATACTTCGATGAGACCATTCTTGTATTTATTGATTTTGGATGAAAATAGTTACTTAAAATTTTGCAAATCTTTTCCATAAGATTTATTTATAAGTATAGTTGTATTTTGTTCTTACACGAGCAAAGAATATTCCTAAAGTTTTTAAGAAACATGTTTATCACATAGAAGATGATTTTGTGATTGTATTGCCCGTTGAGTGCTTTAAGAATTCTGGTGGATGCGCTTGATCAACGTTATCGATAGGAATTTCCTAAACGCTTTGACGAGACAATCAGACACTATATATATATATATATATATATTGACTTATAAAATGTAAATTTTTGTAGAAAGATTATTACATAAAGATAAATGTAATTTTGAAAGTTTTAACTTTTCAGGAACGGAGATTATTTAAAAGAAATTCTTTCTTTTCGATACTCTTATTCTTGTGATTCCTGAAGGAGAACCAAGACTTTGTTATTTGTACCGATACTAGTCGTATTGGTTTGGAATGCCATTCTCTTGCAAAGGAGAACGTGCTATCACTTGTGCTTCTAAATCATTATAGCTTATCGAGACTAGATATGCCACTCATGATCTAGTGTTCGTGGCTATTGTTTTTACTTTTGGAATTTGGCATCATCATATTTTGATGAGAAATTTATTCTCTACATCGATCATAAATCTTTGGAATATTTATTTTCTCATAAGGAACTTCATGATGACTCAAGTTCCTGGTATCTTATGATCTTGATATTCTTTTTACTCCCGGAAAGGGAAACCGCGTTGCAGAGGTGCTTTGTCGTAGGCAACAAGTGGTTGATTCTTTGATGATGTCTGAATGGAATTATCTCTTTATCAAGTTTATCGGACGTTTTGATATACTTCGTTTTATTGAGCTTCATCTCATTCCTTTTATGGACTAGTGTCCGGTGTTCTTTTATGGTGTTCGGTTCATCGGATGTACTGTTATTATACTACATCGATGTTCCGTCTTATCTGGATCAATGGATGTACCATTATTATACTACATCATTGTTCCGATTTATCGGTTCATTGGACGTACCGTTTTTGTACTACGTCGGTGTTTCGAAATTATTCGGGCTTTGGTTAATTTGGCGTACCGTTTTTGTACTACACTGATGTCCCAAATTATTTGAGTTTCTAGTTTCTCGGGCGTACCCTTTCTGTACTACGCCGTTGCACTGGCTCAATTTTCTGCTATCCTTGACGTTCTCCATGTCTTTTATCTACGGAAATGTCTTAGGGATTTCGGTTTTTATTCTTGAGCCGGTGATATTGTGGAAATTTAAGTTTCACCAAATTTGATTTTTGAGCAACATTTTATTCGCATCATTGCTTCGGAGGTTGAGCGCCTTCGATACAAAGATATACGTTTTGGTAAAAGTTCAATGGTTCTCAAATCCTAAGGATTGCTCTTGAGAAATCTTGAGAATTCATTGAACGAAAACTTTCGGATTTACTCCTTCGTGCTCTTTACGGTGGACTTCTTGATTCAAATTTTCTTTTGTGTTGATATGCTTCCATGGTTGTTACTTCTTATTTTCTTCTTAAGTATTGCGAGGACGCAATTTCTTTAAGGAGGGGAGTCTGTAACAACCCTCATATTTATCGATTTTATATTTAAATATTTTATCGTTCGTCGGATTTTGGTCCGAAAAGCTACTTTTTGCAAACAGTCGAATTGGGACTCGAGACCACTCCCATCGAGTTCAAAATGACGTTTGCGACCTTTTTGAGTATAAGCTTCGATATGTTTGGAGAAAATTGATTTTTGCCACTTTTTCACTTAGGGCTTTGGTTTTGGCTGAACCCATTAGCCACTTACTAACTCAGTCCCAACAACCCCTCTCCTCTTCATTACTTCATAATTTCCTAATACATTCAAGCTTCATCAAAAATGGGGGAAGAGAAAAAGAATTAGGAAATCCTAAGCCCTAGTTTCCATTAGCAAATCCATCTTCTTGCTCCAAACTCAAGTGAACCCATTGGTAAGCTTCTCCTTCTTCTTCTCCAACTCATTCTCCTTCCAATTTCAGAAATTTCCTAAACCTAACTTAGGGAATGTTCTTCTTTTAAGCTTAGATTCAAGCTTCTAGTGTTGAGATTGAAGTGTGGTTGATCTTCCCTTGTCTTCAAGCTTCTCATTCATTGATTTGGGTTCAAAGGTGAGAGTTTTAATCGCACGTCTAAGTCTATGAATTATCTTCGATTGTTAGGTATGAATTCCTAACACTTATTCTTGTGCATTTGCTTTTGGTTTGGATTGATTTGGTGAGTATTCCAATTTTTAGTGTTTTTCGTTCAAATCGTTAAAAATCCTAACTTTGATGTTTGAATGTGTTTTTGATTGTGCATCGAAGAGCTTATAGGGCCGGGTAGTCGATTGGCATAAACCCTAAGCGCCGTTGCTCGAGCGAATGCAATTTGATCGAGATTTGCACCTCATCCAAAATGGGGCAGGGGAGTGCTGGCAACAGGTTCGGCCGACCGAGCTCAGGGTCCGGTCGACCGATCTGCTACCCAGGCACTTCCTGCCTCTGTTTGGAAGTGCTGGGCACAGGCTTCGGCCGACCGAGCCCATGGGTCGGTCGACCGACCTGGTGCCCCGAGCATTTCCAACACCTGTTCGGTTAGCCGACTCAGGGAGTCCGGTTGACCGACCTGCTGCTATTTGCCAACTATGTCTATTTTGCCTAGTTGTCTGAATTTCCAACTTTAATCGATTTGTGTTATTTCCCTATTTGTTGTTATCATTTGTTATTGACTTTGATGACTTATTTTCTTCGGGAATTCTTGGAATATCCATTTCGATGGATTCGGTATCGATTTCTTGGATTCTATTCACGTCTTCAAATGTGAATTTTAGTGATTGATTGTTCCTACAATCTTCTTTGTTATTTGTCACTTTAAAAATATAAAGGTTTTCTATACTAGTAGTAAATATCAAAACTCTTTCTTCAAATGATTTTAACACTATTTTATAACAAAGCTCGTTTTCTTAAACCGTTTTCCAATCTATTAGTATATACAAGCCTTTACCTCACTCGTATGAGAAATCTAATTAAACGACTTAGTAAAACAAGTGGTATGAAATGCTGGCGTTTACTTCATCGGTTAATTCTTGGACTTGTTCGATTGAATCTCTTGTGACAATTTTCTAGTGGAGATCTACAATTTGTTCATAAATATTTAAGTTAAGCTAGTGGTTATGGGACATGAAGCTAAGCTCATATATTTACTAGTTTAATGTAATCGACACTTCTCTTTGATCATGACGATCATTTTATGTTTTAGACTAGCATGGGCGATGTCTTTGCTTTTGATACATTGGATGTACCATTTGCACTACATCAATGTCTTAGCTTTTGATTCATTGGATGTATCGTTTGCACTACATCAATGATATGCTTTTGATACATTGGATGTACCGTTCGCACTACATCAATGTCTTTGCTTTTGATTCATTGGATGTACCGTTTGCACTACATCAATGATATGCTTTTGATACATTGGATGTACCGTTTGCACTACATCAATGTCATTGCTTTTGATACATTGGATGTACCGTTTGCACTACATCAATATCTTTGCTTTTGATTCATTGGATGTACCGTTTGCACTACATCAATGATATGCTTTTGATACATTGGATGTACCGTTTGCACTACATCAATGTCTTGGCCATCCTTTTCTTGTGATTTCTGGATTTCGTGTGTTTAATTCTGGAATTTACGTTTCACCAACTTTTACGATTGGCATTGATATATATATATATATATATATATATATATATATATGTCTTTTATTGTGGCTTAGTGAATGAAATTAGGAGTATGACATTCCTTTCTATCTTTGAGAAGATCTTTGCGATATTGATTAATCTCTTGTTGATTTTTCAATTATTTATTTATAACAGCTTGGCATTGTGATTATTATGCGTTTAGTCATATCTCTTATTCTATATCATTTCATCTGATATTTATAGCTAAACTGATCCGTTTATTATTTTCTTCTTAAATAATACTCGGGTCAGACTGAGATATTACAGGTGCTTCCTCATGGCTTCCTATCTGGAACCATCTTCTGACTTTTGGCTAACTACATTAGATTAGTATTTTATTTTGTTGTATACACTTGAGATATGGACTCATAGCTGTATTCTTTTGTATAGCACGTGTTGCTATTTTTTTGTATTATTGTGGATCTTTTTGACCACTACTCTGATATACACTTTCATGTGTTAGTTATATATTCATATCTTCTTCCGCCTTTGTGATATGAATTATCTGTGACTGATTTGTGTTATGGTTATTTCTATATTTGTTTCCGAAGATTATTATAGCCACTGTGCAGTAGCTTTGTGTTTGTATCGGTATGTCGGATTTCCTCTTGAAATAAAATGCATGTTATACTATCTGACATATCGGTGCTCGCGCAAAGCAATTACACGGATGGTCGCTCCTCAACAGCCTTATTCTCCATGCTAGTTGACAGCATTACACCGTAGTGTTCTTGGCTAGCGTGGGTATAGAGGTGGGGCGTCACATGGGGTTTGGGATTTCGCGTTATGGAACACGGGATATTTTCATATTTAATTATATAAAATCAGGCGTACTTGAGAAGCCTTACACCATCATATATCTCATTGCCGTCCCTTTCTTCAATCTGGAAGCAGTAGAGAATCGAGCGTAAATAAAATTTAATGGTCGAGCTTAATCAAAAAAATCAATTTCCATTCTTCAATTCATTTCACAAATCCAATTTCTTCTCAATTAAACTCGCCTTCATATTGAATCTCGGCCTATTCGTTTACCCTCTTCAGATCGCATAAAAAAAAACCCCTATCTTGATATGAAATCGCGAGTTACTTCCTCCATCCTCTATTCGAATCCATGATAGAAAAAAAAAGTCGCGATTGAATCGCGATACGGTGATGCGCAATTGGAAGGCGAATGATGCTGGAGAGGGTTTTCGATCGGCAGCCTATGGAGTTTCGCATCACGAAGGTTCGTTTGTAGCTCAGGTTGGAGACGCGATGGGATTCGCTTACGCGTGCGCGAAGTGGAGGCGGCGATCTTGGGCGCGTGGGTCGCGATGAGGAGGGAAGCCGCGACAGTAAACGAGTGCTCGGCGAGGTTCTCGATCAAGGTAGCGAGCGTGGCGACTGTTCCTTGGCGGCGCGTCAAGTTGAGGTAACGGTGATCGAGGTGAGATCTGGTTGTATTTGTTTTATTTTAATTTAATTTCCCTAAGTTTATATAATATTTGTACATACTGCTGGGATGAAATTTGAAATTTAAGTATGAAATACTATTTGTTTTCAGGTTGGAAAATATATGTAAGGATTTAGAAAAAAAAATGGGGGAAAAATTTGTTTAGGAAAATTTAGTTATTTGTTTAAATAAAGATTTAGTTGAATTAAATTTATAAAATGGAAATCAATTTATTTAGTTAACTATATAATTATTTTATAATTAGAACATATTTTATAAACAGAAAATTTGTTTGAAATTAACTTGTTAGGTAAAATGAAATTTATTAAATAGAAATTGAACTTTTCCGAATATTAATTAGATTGCATAACTGTTTATACAAGGTCTAAATTTGAAGAAAACAAATCGAGATTGGAATGGATTGCAAATAGCATATTCAAAAGGCGAGTAAACCTCACGCTTTTGGAGTTTTTGTAAAATTTAAATGGTTAGATTTAAATGAATGGTTAAATGGTCGAATTGAATTGTTGTGCACTGATGTCCTGGTGACGTTGGTTTTGGTTGGTTTTTGAGTTAACTGTTGCTTGGCTCGAAGCATTCGAGGTTTAAATTGTTTAAAACTTAAATCATAAATAAGAATTGTTCTCATTTTAATGTTATTAAGGATTTAATGATTGGTGATTCATTTAATCAGTGGGGTAATTAAAATGGATGATTAATTAATTCTAATTAATTAATGATTTGGGTTAATTAATTTAGTAATGAATGGTTTGAATTAATTGATTAAGTTTTAAGTCGATTAATTAAGTGTAAGTAATTCAGAATAATAATTGAATGGTGTGACAAGTAATTGCTTAATGTAATTAATGAAATATAATTACTTTGCATAATAAATCAAGAGATTAAATAAGATAATTAATTAAGGAGTAAGTAATTTATTTAATGAAGTAAATGAAAGATAGTTAAATGCAGGTCGAGATTGTTTGAGAAAGATTATTATCGTGGTTTAATTAACGAAATTAATTTAGATTAGGATAAATGGAAATATAATTGGAATTCATAATTTATATAATTAAGAATGTAATTTAAGATGAATTAATCAATAATAAGTGACTTATGAGAAGTTAATTAATGTAAGTAATCAAGGATTAATATAATTAATTTAGTTAATTAGTTTATGAGGTAATTAAAGATTACTTATCGATTTTGGTTAAGAAGAATTAATATCGTGTTAATTTATTAAAGATAATTACTTGAATGTAATTGGAAGATAATTAATCCAGGATGATTAACTAAGCTGAATAATGTGGTGTTGATTAATTAATTAATTTGGAATTAATTAATACTAAATGAAGGAATCTAAGTGAATGTGGTTTGAAATTCAATTAAAATCAATTGAATTAATCTATATATGATTAAGCTTTGCTTATGGATGTTTGAAAGGTATTGGGTGCTTTGAATGAGTTGTTATCTCTGATATGAAATGTGATGTATTTCATTTGAATAACTTGGGTTCGGATGACATTGGGTTTGAGGAGACTGGAGTCGGGTATCGGGAAATACCCAAAACCACTTCGAATTTTTATAATTTGATATATGAAATCTATAGGCTGGAATGAAATGGTTTTAAAGGAATTGGACTATTTTAAATCTAAATCTTGGTATTTAGAAAAATTATGTGAGATAAGTGATGTCTAGAATAAATTGTGGCCTTGTGAATTTACCTGAGATACATGGGTTTTCTATAAGTTGTATGATTTGTATTCCATGTTAGTTGTGTTTACTCACGCTGGTTTCCAGCTTGACCCAGGTGCTACTTTGGTGTAATGCTCGGGTCAGACCGAGTATTACAGATTTCTAGGTAGGTACGTTCTGGAGCTCAGGAGGCGAGCTGGATGGCAGGAGCGTATAGAGTATTTCCGCTGTGTTTATATTATTGTTAATCTGAGTCATGATAATTGTATATATTCAGTGATTGTATATATGTGAAACTCTGATGTATATTAAATGTAATTGATAGATATAGTATTCTTTTGTAAACTGTTAATATTTATTATTATATTTTATCCGCTGCAAATGTGAGATGTTTGGTGTTTCTGTTCTTCTTCTTCTATCTCTTTCTTCTTTTTCATAACTATATGGAATTTTCGGGTTCGAAAATTTCGGGTTGTTACATTTGGTATCAGAGCTGAAAGGTTAAGCGAGGACCTTGGCTCTGGTGGGAATTACTCATGAAATAGAGTCCAAAGTACTCTAGAATGAGTTGAGTGTGTGTGTGTGTGTGTGTGTGTGTGTGTGTGTGTGTATATATATATATGTATATATATATGAGAGCGTACTTGTTATTTTCTTATATAAAGGTTTTAAATGATTTTATATAAAAATATATTTTGATATATAAAGTATTATTTTCCTTCGAATAAATATTTGGGTGATTGGTTGTTAAATTATTGAAATTTAAATTTAGAAGTAATATGATACATCCAAAATTGAAGTCTTGAATTGGAATTAACTTAAGTAGAAATAAAAATACAACCAAATTAAAATTTAATTGATTGAAGATGATATTTTAAATCTGGTCCCAGAATTTGAAAATTTGTTTCAAAATAATGAGAGAATATATAGGTATTATTTGGATAACTGGGACTTGTTGCAGACAATGGGTTGTTTGAAATTTGATTTGAATTTAAAACCAAGGGTGGTTAAAATTTTAAAACATGGCCGGGAGGGCCAAGAAATAAATATGTATATATGTATGGATATACATGATATCAAAGATAATTTGAAATAAACTCTAAGAGGTTGAGTTTTGATTTTTCCCTGAGGTGTGATGTAAAAACCCAAAGTGATATAAGTTTTGAACTTATAAAAGGGAAATAATTTTGAAGTATGAAGCGGAAATTCAAATTGAGTAAGGTTGATTGGATTAAGTAAATTGAAATTTAACTTGGAAAATTAAGTGGTTGATTTGAAATGGGAATTTGTGTGATCTTAAAAACGGGTTTGAGATTTAAAAATTGAAAATGATGGACGTTTTAAAATAAATTGGACGATATCATCCTATTGTTAATAAAAATCTTTAAATTGAGAATGGTATTGTATAAATAAAATAAATTTGAATAATTGAATTGTAAAATAAACTTATTTAAGAATTGGCTTCAAACTGGAAGATAAAATTGAATAATAAATTAAATTTTGAAAACAAATAAAATTATATTGAGCTCTTTTTTGAACCTTGAAATACATAAGTAAAGGTAATTTAAAATAGAATTTTGAGAATTGGACTCAGAAATTAAACTGTTTAAAAACTTTAAATAAAAGTTAATTTGGTTTAAAGAGTTAAACCAACCTTTGAGAATTCAACTCGAATTTATATAATTCGAGATGGGTTAAAGCTGAAACTTAAATTCCATTTGTACCAATTGAATTGAGTTTGAATTAATTAGAATTGAAGTTGAATTGGGTTTAACTAAATTGCAATAAAAATTGAAGTTATTCAAGTTAGAATTGAGTCAATTAAATAGAAGTGGAAATTTAAGTTGAATTGTTGGGGAAATGAACGGTTTGACTCTAGACTATTTTAAATAAATTGTTTCCATATAAACTTATTTTTCTAAGCTGTTAAATATATACAACCTTTCTTTCTTAAAGCCAAATTATTTTATACTTGTTTTACAATTATTTTGAAGCTATTTAACTATTTTTCAACTGTTTTATAAACTAGTTACTATTTTTCAACTATTTCACAAACTAATTTCTATTTTACAACTATTTTGTAATTATCTAAAATTCCTGAAACTATTCAACTATTTTTCGACTATTTTACAATTAGTTACCTATTTTATAGTTATTTTGCAAGCTAATAAGTATTTTTCAACTACTTATCTATTTTTAAAAATTTTCAAGCTATTTTCTAAATATAAACTGGCCGGAGTTCAAACTGTTATTGATTTAAATACCCAACTGAGATAAGAATTGAAGTGATAATTCAATGAGAATTAAGGCAATTGTAAATAAGTGAAAGGGAATTAAAGGAAATGTGAATAGAAAGGGAATTGATTTGGCTGATAATCAATGGAAATAAAAACGTAGGATGTATGTATATTATTCTATTCGCATAGTGGTTTGATCCAGAATCGAGCACAGAATTTCGAGATAGTTTATCGATCCGAGTTGGGATTTTTCACTCGATTTTCGATGGCGAACCTGGATATGGATTGTTGATTGGTTTTGGATGTTCTCTATCATAGTTATGGCTATGCAAGGAGAATGACGGTTTCTAATCAAGAAACCAGATCTGAGTCCGCACTAGGAAGTCGGGCGGACGATACTAGTTCGGAAGTGAAATTATGTGATCGAGTGAGCGATCAGATTGGTATAGCATACGGATGTTATGTGTACATCGTACGGATTTGAATGGAATTGATATTGGAAAGAGTGATCAAATTTGAATATTTGATTTTGAATGAACAAGTTATATATCTTTGTTATATAAGATAAATCTTTCCTTGTTAAATCTATTGTTGGAAGAAAAGGATTTTTGAAGGTTTTTGAAGTATAAAAGGAGTTTTATAAAAGTTTGAAAGGATCCAAAGTTTTAAAAATTATATATATATCTGAATATATATAAAGGATCTTATGAGGATTTTGAAAAAGGTTTTCGGAACCTTTGTATTTGGAAAGGCTTTTGATTTTTGGGTAAAATCAATATTAAAATTTGGAAAGCCTGGTTTAAGAATTATCGATCTTGGGATAATCGGTTTTGTGTAAAGGAGCCTTGTATGAGATCATACTAGGTGTATGATTTGAAAGATACTATATGTATAGTACAAAATGTTTTGATGATGGCTCTGGGGAAAAAGACGCTCCCTTGAAATGAACTTCTCAGGAGTACCACCGGGTGGTGCTGCCTTGAGCCCCAAGGGGGGGTTCTAAAGTTGATCCTGTGAGGAGTCCGGACAAAACTAGTTCCTGAGGATTATGAGTTGAGTATACCATAGCGAAAGTCGTGTGTGCCGCTGAGAGCCAACAGTTACATGGACTTTTGCTGCGATGGCAACGTAACCCAGGATGTAACTGCGACCTATGGCATAACATAGCGAAAGTCGTGTGTACCGCTGAGAGCCAACAGTCTGCGTTTGATTTTATATCGGCAGATTGTGACCTATGTAGGAGTGGAGAGGTTTCATTTCGACAGCGAAAATCAGAGGCCGTTGAGAGCCTGCAGTTACATGGAATTTTGCTGTGACGCAACGTAACCCTGGATGTAACCGTGATCTGCTGTGGGTTCCATGGCATAATCGAGAGGCCGTGGAGAGCCTGCAGTTATATGGACTTTTGCTGTGATGGCAACGTAACCCTGGAATGTAACTGTGACCATGGATGGGGGTGATGATTTCCAGAGCATTCTCACCAAAGATATTTCCTCTATTTCCAAATGCTTTCAATATTTTCAATAAAATTATTTTCCAAGTATTTTCACTGGGTGTTGAAAACGGGTTTACCAAGTACTTATAGATTTTCAGTCCTGCGCCTGATCAACGTATGACTGAATTTCTGTGAGAACAAGGATGGACTGGTTGAGACATCGAGTTATAAAAGGTATTTTTTATAAAGGGTTATTTTAATAGTATGATGTGAATTTAAAAGCATTTCTAAAAAAATTAAATAAAGGTGTTGGAATTTTGGAAAATCAAGGAAATCCAAACTAGAATTTTAATGAAGTGATTTGTAATTAAAATCGAATATTGGTTTAGAAGTTGGAAATAAGCTAATTGGATGAATAATTGTTTGATTGAGTATGTTAATAAAATTTAACATTGGTAAATAAATGGATAGTAAATTAATAATGGAGTTTGAGAATGAATTAGGATTGTAAATAGAATTCAACTTGGATTTGATAATGAATTGAATAAGTGAAGATGCTATAAAATAGAAATAAATTAAGAATGACTTTGTATTAATAAAATAAATTCGATAACGAATTAAGTAAGTAAATTGAAAACTTTAAATTGGGTTGATTGAGTTAAATAATAAATGGATGAAGTTTGATTGAATAAAAACTAAATCAAAGTTGTGATTGGAATTGGATTATCAGACTGAACTTAAATTTGGTGGTATATTAATTTGAAATATAAATGAGTTAAGTATGTGCTTGGATATTATTTTGATAAATTGAGAAGATGAATTAAAATTTAAATTTAAATGGATGGGCTAACTGAATTTAATGGAATTTGATTAAATGAGAATCAAATAGAAGTAAACTTAAGTTTGATGTTGGAATAAATTAAAGTAAATTCACCTAAGTTTATAATTTATGGAAGCTAGGCTTCGAATAAGGGTGAAAGCCCATTCAATAAAAACTTGGATTAAATTAATTTGGGAAATGGTCATTAATTTATAAGCATTGAATGTGCCAAGCTTAATAAATTGTTTTGAATGGAACAATTACGGAAATGAAATGAAATGCAATGAATGGTTGGTGAATAAATTAGAAATGAAGTGGAATTAATTACAGAATGAGTTAAAAGTAATTTGAAGTAGTTATAGACTAAAAATAAATACTATGTTAAGCGAATATAGTTGAAATTGCATAAAAATAGATATCGTTTGACGTAAACAAAAGTAATTAAAATTCTGTAAATTAATAGAGGCAAATAAAAATTGATTTTGAATCAACTGAATTGAATATGAGCTTGTTTGGATTAAAAATTTAATTGAATGGCAGTTGAGTTGTAAACCAATAAGATTGAACGGAATGATATATGAATTGGTGGAAAACAACTGAATTAGGTTTGAAAACATATAAATTGCTTGTGAAAGTTATTTTGAATGCATTTCCTTTAGAATTGAAGTGTTATGGTTGGTTAAGTAAGAGAAATGTTATAAACTTCATATATATAGTGCTTATATGTTTAAATTGAGTAAGTACAGGTGCCTGAAGGCCGTTTTGCTGGATTTGGATTGCACTAATTGCTAAAATAAATAAGCCGCATGCTTAAAATGCTAAATAAGGTACGCTTACGCAATACAAATAGGAAATATGAACTGTTTTTGCTTTTTCCGACCGGGTGGGTCGATGTATATATATTTATATCTCTTGTCAAATTGCATAAGCTCCTCCGTACAAAGGAGACTCTGCCAAAATTTTCCGAAAATTTTAGGAGTAAGAAAATTTTTGAGAAATTTTTTGTTAAGCAATTAAACGATTTTAAATATGAAACTGAAATAGATTAGTAGATGGAACTAATAAGACTCAGTTATAAATGGAAAATAAAAATTTAATGTTCAAAATTGAAATAAGTTGAATTCATATTAAAACGGGAAAAACGAATTTGAACAGAAGTAAATATGAAAATATATATAAGAGAATGTATAAAATGATTTGTAAAGTTTCGTTTGAATATTGTTGCTAAACAAGATATGCAGGTATTAATGGGAAAGGAATTGGATTTGATTCCACAAGATAAATTTTATTGCCCGATAAAAAGGTACGTATTTAAATTTCTAGATGAAATTGGATTGGGTTTTTGATGTAGCCACTTGGCTTTTGTTTTCTTTTGGAATTTGTGGGCCCGTAGAGGCCTTTTGAAGTTGTACCGAGCTAGCCGCGCAAAGGAGACGCTGGCAAAATTTTTCGGGAATTTAGAGAGTTAGAAAATTTTTGAGAAAATTTTGATAATTCCAAATTTGGTTTTAAATTGAAATTTAAACATTTGGGTAAAAATGGATTGTAGGAAACCATGAAAGGTTTTGGAAGTTGGTTGAAGTAATAGTGAATCTTTAATAAAGATATTGTGCCAAGTTGATAAACCTGTTTGTTTTGGAGGAAAGGTAAATGGGTATGGTTCCATTCTTCCTAACTAGTAATTTCGGGGACGAAATTCTTTTAAGAGGGAAGGAATGTGACGACCCAGAATTTCTATCAACTTAAATTTGAATAGTTAATTGATTTGATTTAAAATATTTAAAAATTAATTTTAACTTGAATTCAAGATATCAATATTTATTTGATAACTAAATTATTGAATTATATTGTTTAAACATTGAATCATATAATTTGAAATTGGGTAAAACGCTGAATCTGGAGTTTTAAGCCTGTTAAAAATAAATTGAAGGCTTATAAAATTTATATTGATAGCACTGAAGGTAGTGAAAGTGTTGAAATTGAGTTTGGAAGTGTTTTGTTCAGTTTTAAAAATATATTGTTTAAATTAAATTTAAAAAATAGCCTTCCAAGGCACAGTCTCGGAATTCGACGAAACCAGTTCCATTGGACCGTAATAGTTTATTATTATCAAATCTCAATTTTCGTTGCGTTCGGATCTACCGTTTGCTCGTACGGGTGAGGAACGCATTGAAATTAAAATCGATAATTTAATATTTTAAATCAACTTAAATGCTAACTTCCACGTACGATCAAATCAGCCTCTGGAACACGTTCCATTATGTTCAGAATGCGGGTAAAACTTTAAGAACGCCTGTCGGTATGTTTGATTCGGGGTTTGGGATTTCGCGTTATGGAACACAGGATATTTTCATATTTAATTATATAAAATCAGGCGTACTTGAGAAGCCTTACACCATCATATATCACATTGTCGTCCCTTTCTTCAATCTGGAAGTAGCAGATAATCGAGCGTAAATAAAATTTAATGGCCGAGCTTAATCAAAAAAATCAATTTCCCTTCTTCAATTCATTTCACAAATCCAATTTCTTCTCAAATAAACTCGCCTTCATATTGAATCTCGGCATGTTCGTTTACCCTCTTCAGATCGCATAAAAAACAAAACCCCTATCTTGATATGAAATCGCGAGTTACTTCCTCCTTCCTCTATTCGAATCCATGATAGAAAAAAAAAGAAAGTCGCGACTGAATCGCGATACGGTGATGCGCAATTGGAGGGCGAATGATGTTGGAGAGGGTTTTCGATCGGCAGCCTATGGAGTTTCGCATCACGATGGTTTGTTTGTAGCTCAGGTTGGAGACGCGATGGGATTCGCTTACGCACGCGCGAAGTGGAGGCGGCGATCTTGGGCGCGTGGGTCGCGATGAGGAGGGAGATCGCGACAGTAAAGGGGTGCTCAGCGAGGTTCTCGATCAAGGTAGCGAGCGTGGCGACTGTTCCTTGGCAGCGCGTCAAGCTGAGGTAATGGTAATCGAGGTGAGATCTGGTTGTATTTGTTTAATTTTAATTTAATTTCCCTAAGTTTATGTAATATTTGTACATACTACTGTGATGAAATTTGAAATTTAAGTACGAACTACTATTTGTTTTCAGGTTGGAAAATATATGCAAGGATTTAGAAAAAAAATGGGGGGAAAATTTGTTTAGGAAAATTTAGTTATTTGTTTAAATAAAGATTTAGTTAAATTAAATTTATAAAATGGAAATCAATTTATCTAGTTAACTATATAATTATTTGATAACTAGAACATATTTTATAAACAGAAAATTTGTTTGAAATTAACTTATTAGGTAAAATGAAATTTATTAAATAGAAGTTGAACTTGTTCGAATATTAATAAGATTGTATAACTGTTTATACAAGGTCTAAATCTGAAGGAAACAAATCGAGATTGGAATGGATTGCAAACAGCATATTCAAAAGGTGAGTAAACCTCACGCTTCTGGAGTTTTAGTAAAATTTTAGTGGTTAGATTTAAATGAATGGTTAAATGGTTGAATTGAATTGTTGTGCACTGATGTCCTGGTGACTATGGTTTTGGTTGGTTTTTGAGTTAACTATTGCTTGACTCGAAGTATTCAAGGTTTAAATTGTTTAAAACTTAAATCATAAATAAGAATTGTTCTCATTTTAATGTTAATAAGGATTTAATGATTGGTGATTCATTTAATCAGTGGGGTAATTAAAATGGATGATTAATTAATTCTAATTAATTAATGATTTGGGTTAATTAATTTAGTAATGAATGGTTTGAATTAATTGATTAAGTTTTAAGTCGATTAATTAAGTGTAAGTAATTCAGAATAATAATTGAATGGTGTGACAAGTAATTGCTTAATGTAATAATGAAATATAATTACTTTGTGGAAGAAATCAAGAGATTAAATAAGATAATTAATTAAGGAGTAAGTAATTTATTTAATGAAGTAAATGAAAGATAGTTAAATGCAGGCCGAGATTGTTTGAGAATGATTATTATCGTGGTTTAATTAACAAAATCAATTTGGATTAGGATAAATGGAAATATAATTGGAATTCATAATTTATACAATTAAGAATGTAATTTAAGATGAATTGATCAATAATAAGTGACTTATGAGAAGTTAATTAATGTAAGTAATCAAGGATTAATATAATTAATTTAGTTAATTAGTTTATTAGGTAATTAAAGATTACTTATCGATTTTGGTTAAGAAGAATTAATATCGTGTTAATTTATTAAAGATAATTACTTGAATTTAATTGGAAGATAATTAATCCAGGATGATTAACTAAGCAGAATAATGTGGGGTTGATTAATTAATTGATTTGGAATTAATTAATATTGAATGAAGGAATCTAAGTGAATGTGTTTTGAAATTCAATTAAAATCAATTGAATTAGTATGTATGTGATTAAGCTTTGCTTATGGATGTTTGAAAGGTATTGGGTGCTTTGAATGAGTTGTTATATCTGATATGAAATGTTATGTATTTCATTTGAATGACTTGGGTTTGGATGACATTGGGTTTGAAGAGACTGGAGTCGAGTATCGGGAAATACCCGAAACCACTTTGAATTTTTATAATTTGATATATGAAATCTATAGGATGGAATGAAATGGTTTTAAAGGAATTGGACTATTTTAAATCTAAATCTTGGTATTTAGAAAACTTATATGTGAGATAAGTGATGTCTAGAATAAATTGTGGCCTTGTGAATTTACCTGAGATGCACGGGTTTTATATAAGTTGTATGATTTGTATTCCATGTTAGTTGGGTTTACTCACGCTGGTTTTCAGCCTGACCCGGGTGTTACTTTGGTGTAATACTCGGGTCAGACCGAGTATTACAGATTTCTAGGTAGATACGTTCTAGTGCTCAGGAGGCGAGCTGGATGGCAGGAGCGTATAAAATATTTCCGCTGTGTTTATATTATTGTTAATCTAAGTCATGATAATTGTATATATTCAGTGATTGTATATATGTGAAACTCTGATGTATATTAAATGTAATCGATAGATATAATATTCTTTTGTAAACTGTTAATATTTATTATTATATTTTGTCCGCTGCGCATGTGAGATGTTTGGTGTTTCTGTCCTTCTTCTTCTATCTGTTTCTTCTTTTTCATAACTATCTGGAATTTTCGGGTTCGAAAATTTCGGGTCGTTACAATATATATATATATATATATGTATGTATATATGTATATGTATATATATATATATATAAAATTATCAAATTCAGTTTTGAAAATGTGGAATATTTAAAGCTTTGAAATATATTGATATTGAAATGGTTTATTTTGTGGTTCAAATCTATATTTGAAATTGATATAATTTGAAATGGTTTACTGAGAAACTGAATTGAGTTGAAATTGATGAATTGAGATTGAATTAAATATGAATTTTACAATTCAAGTTGATTTGAATACTATACAGACTATTTTAAAACAAACTATTTTTGAAATAAACTATTTTAATATACTAATTATTTTAATATAAACTATTTTAACTTATAACTATTTTACATAAACTATTTCATTTTATAACTATTTTATTATATATACTATTATTAATGTCTAAACTATTTAAAGGAAAGTTTTATGGTTTTCCAATGTATTATGATTTCAAAGTGTTATGATTCAAAGTGTTATGATTTCCAAAGGGTTATAATTTCAAGTTTTTTGATTTAGAAAGTGTTATAACTTTGAAGTGCTATGATTTTGGAAATGATATCGTATTTATATGGTTTTGAGATGAAAATGGTATCGTATTGATATAGTTTTGAGTTGGAAATGATATTGTGTTGATATGGTTTTGAGAAAGAAATGATATCGTATTGATATGGTTTTTGAAATGGAAATGATATTTTGGTTTTGAAGTATAAACTATTTTTAAATGACCGTGGTGTTATAATAACGTTCGGTGTTAAAGAGACCGGAATCAGATATTGTCATACTCTCTGCTAATATCGAAAACTACTTTAACAACTGTGTACGCGGTGGAGATTCCAGAATGAAGTAGGATGGTTGGCGACGATCCTATATGAGGTATGACGTGACCCTGACTCCTGTTAGTCAGCTTAGACGTGACTAAAACAGAAGCAATTGACGAGCCAAGTGAGGTCATTCCTCCGATCGGGCACATTCCTTTGATACTATATTCTGATTTTGTAATCGATTTAGTGAACACCCATGATTTTGATTTGGGAGTGTGTTTCGAGGTGGGCGATAGTAGCTGTTATGCATTACCACTAGTCAGGAAGTGTAATTGGTATATCTACCCTTGCATTTCTTAGTTGGGCCATGTTCATATGCCCTAGCACGCCTTCTACGAGTTTGACTTGTAGCATACCTATGGAGTGCCCTATGATAAGCCCAGTTTACGGGAAGTTACGGTATTGTATAGACTATGAGAATATATAAAAACGTGTTAAGGGGGAAATGGGTAACGCCTTAACGCTATTTTAATAGTTTAATTTACTATAGACATTATTATAATAGCGTATATTACTACACAGTAGGTAGTTCCACGGATCTTTGGAGGATGGTTATCCCAAACATCCTTTGAGCTTGTATTTCAGTTGATATTTTACTTGAGTTGGATTTATTGATATAAGAATGTTAATCCTGACTCGAGTGTTTTGTGTTTTACTTTACGCTCGGGTCATATGACGCCCCACCTCTATACTCACACTAGCCAAGGACACTACAGAGTAATGCGGTCGACTAGTATGATTAATAAGGCTGTTGAGGAGCGACCGTCTGTGTAACTGCTTTGTGCGAGTACCGATATGTCAGATAGTATAACATGCACTTCATTTCAAGAGGAAATCCGACATATCGAATACAAACTCAAAGCTACTACACAGTGGCTGGATGATCTTCGGAAAAAATATAAAATAAGCATAACACAAATCAGTCACGGATATTAATATCACAGAGGCGGAAATAGATATAAATATAACACATAAAAGTGTACACCAAAATAGTGGTCATACTAGATCCACTACATCACAAAAGAATAGGTACAAGTGCTAGACAAAAGAATATGTATACATCAAGGAGTCTTTATCTTGAATGTATAAAACAAAAACTACTAAGCTAGTAGTTAGCTAAAAGTCAGATGACAGACCCAGATAAGATGTCAAGTAGAAGCACCTATAACACCTCGGTTTGACCCGAGTATTATTTAAGAAGAAAATAATAAACGAATCAGTCTAGCTATAAATATCGAATAAAATGAGATAGTATAAGAGATATGCCAAAAAAGTATGATAACAATAATACCATGCTGAGACAAGTATACATTTAACAACAACAAAAATCATACAATATCTCAAGAATCTCAAATACCAAAAAGAATTTCATATTCGTTATTTTATTCACCAAACCATAAATATTGACAATCATATTAATGGTAATCGTAAAAATTGGTGAAACACAAAGTCCATAAATCATCAATTAGAAATCCAGAAATCAAAAAAGGGGGAGGCCTATCACAAACGGGAGCATGAAAACTCACTAACACGTGTATCACAAATGGGTTGCTATCCCATGGTCGCTAACCACAGAGCCGGTGCAACGACGTAGTACAGTAACGGTATGTCCGATGAACCTGAAACTTGAATAATTCAGAAATTGACGTAGTACAATAACGGTACGTCCGATGGACCTAAAACTACAATAATTCGAAACATCGACGTAGTACAATAACGGTATGCCCGATAAGCCTGATAAGCTGGAACAACGATGTAGTGTAATAACAGTACATCCGATGATCTTGATAAGTCAGAACGTCGACGTAGTACAATAACGGTACATCCGATGAATCGAACACCATAAAATAACATGGGTCACTAGACTATAAGAATGAGTCGAAACTCTAAAGAATGGTCAAAGACCATGGGTCGTTAGCCCATAAAAATGAGACGAAGCTCCATAAAATTGAGGTATAGTCTCCCACGTGGACAAAGAGAGACGAAGCTCGACATAACGGGATACCGTTCCCCATGAGGACAAAGAGACATCGCATATCGCTAGTCTAAACCATAAAACGACCACCATTGATCAATAAGAAGTGTGAATTACACTAAGCCAGTAAATAAATGAGTTTTGCTTCATGTCCCATAACCACTGGCTTAACTTAAATATTTATGAACAAATTGCAGATTTCCACTCGAAAATTGTCACAAGATTTCAACCGAACAGGTCCAAGAATTAACTGACTAAGTAAACGCAAGCATTTCATACCACTTGTTTTACTAAGCCGTTAAATTAGATTTCTCATACGAATGAGGTGAAGGTTTGTATACACTAATAGGTTGGAAAGCGGGTTTAAAAAAACAAGCTTTGTATCAAAAATAGTGTTGAAATCATTTTTGCGAAAGAGTTTGAATATTTACTACTAGTATAGAGACCTTTACATTTTAAAGTAACAAATCACTCAAATGATTGTAGAAACAATCAATCACCAAAAATTTACATACGAATACGTGAATCAAGCCATAGAAATCGATATCAAATCCATCAAAGTGGATATTCCTAAAAATCCAAAAAGAAGTCATCGAAGTCGATAATAAATGACGATGACCAAGCGAATCAACCCAAAAATCGATATAACTGAAAACCCATCAAAAAAAGAAAGATGGCTGAAATTACTAGCTCTAGACGTTTGGTGGTTCTCCCAGACGTCTGAGCTGAAAGACAGGAAATTTTATTCCAGATCGCCTAGACGTCTGGGGAATAAGATCAGACATCTGAGCTGATGGTCTGGAATTTTATTCCCGTAGCTCTAGACGTCTGACCTTACCACTAGACATATGATTTGAAGCTCAGAGCAAAAATATGCTAGGCCAATGATGGCCAAACTATCTCAAAAGCGACTGAGCGAGCAACGATGGCTAGGGATTTATGCCAAGTGACTACCCAACCCTATAGGCTCTTCAATACACTCCAAACAGCATATCAAAGCATCCAATGTAGGTTTCATAGATTTAGACTTCAAAATATCAAAAATTGAAAAATTCACCAATCCAATTCAATTCAAAGCAAATGAACATAAAATAGGTGTTAGGAATTCATACCTAGCAACTATCAAAGGTATAGACAAAGATGTGAGTTCAAGAACTTACCTTTGAACCCAAAAACAACAAATGAGAAGCTCTAAAATAAAGAAAAGATCAGCCACTCTTCAACTTCAACTCTAGAAGCTCAAATCTATGATCAAAGACAAATATCTCCTAAATTATATTATAGGAAATTTTAGAAAATTGGAGAGGAATTGAGATGGAGAAGATGAAGAGGATGCTTGCCTAAGCTTCCTTTTGATTTATAACTTGAAGTTGAATTTCCTAAGAGAATTAGACCATAGGAATTTCTAATCTCTTTTTATTTTCCCCCATTTTTCTAGGGCTTGAGAGTATTAGGAAATGAGAATGAATGAAGAGGAGAGGGGATGGAGTTAGGGTATTATGTTGGGTTAATGGGCTAAAACCCAAACCCAAACCCAAAGCCCAATAGAAAAATAGCGAATTCCACTCAACTCCAAACATATCGATGTTTATACTCAAAAAGGTTGCAAACGCCATTTTGAACTCAATGGAAATAGTCTGGAGTCCTAATTCGACAGTTTACAAAAAGTAGCATTTCGAACTTTAATCCGACTAACGATGCTATATTTAAATAAAATATTTAAATATACAATCGTAAAATATGCGGGTTGTTACTGACTCCCCTCCTTAAAGAAATCGCGTCCTCGCAATATTTAAGAAGGAAACAAAGAGTAACAACCATAAAATCATATCAACATAAAAGAAAATTTGAATTAAAAAGTTCACCTTAAAGAGCACGAAAGAGTAAGTACGTATGTGTTTGCTCGATGAATTCTCTGGATTGCCCAGAACATTCCTTAGGATTTGAGGACCATTGAACTTTCACAAGTGGGACATCTTTATTATGAAGACGTTTAATCTTCGTGGCAATGATACGAATAGGATGTTGCTCATAAGTCAAATTAGGTGAAACTTAAATTTCTTCTACAACACTAGGCTTAAGAATGGAATCGGAATCTCTAAGGCATTTCCGTAGTTGAGAGATGTGGAAAACGTCATGCATAGTAGAAAATTGAGGCGGTAATGAAAGGCGATAAGCCATTGAACCATTACTTTCGGTGATGGGAAATGGGCCAATATATCGAGGCGCTAATTTTCCCGATCGATTGAAACGCACAACACCCTTCATAGGTGAAACACGGATAAATACCAAATCTCCCATAGAAAATTCCAAATTCCTTCTTCGGTTATCGGCATAGGATTTTTGGCTACTTTGAGCCTCTTTCATCCTATGACGAATAAGGTCAATCTTTTCTGTGAAATCATGAATAAAATCTGAACCTAAAACCAGCTTCTCACCGCCCTCAAGCCAACAAGAAGGGGATCGACATGGCCTTCCGTAGAGTGCCTCGAAAGATGCCATACCAATACTATATTGGAAGCTATTATTATAGGAAAACTCAACAAGAGACATATGAACTTCCCAACTTCCACCAAAATCCAGAACACATGCACGAAGAAGAACTTCAAGAGTTTGATTCACACGCTCGGTTTGTCCATCGGACTGAGGATGATAAGCGGTGCTAAAATTAAGCTTCATTCCCAAAGCTTTTCGAAGACTCTTCCAAAATCCACTAGTAGATAATGGATCACCATCACTAATAATAGAAATAGGAACTCCATGCAATTTAACAATTTCTCTAATATAGAGTTTGGCCAAAAAAGGTACGGTCCGGTTAGACCGAATGGGAATAGGATGGGCAGATTTTGTAAGTCTATCAACAATCACCCATAAACTGTCATGACCCAAACGAGAACGGGGAAGACCGTCAATAAAGTCCATGGAGACTTGATCCCACTTCCAAACAGGAATATCTAGAGGTTGCAATAACCCACCGGGCCTTTGATGCTCGGCCTTTATGGGTTGGCAAGTCATGAAACACCTAATGAATTTAGCAATATCATATTTCATTCCATCCAAGTAATAAATTAGCTTCATATCCGCATATGTTTCACTACTACTAGGATGAATGGCAAATTTAGAACGATGAGAATCTTCTAAAATGTCTTTACGAAGATCACTAACATTTGGCACGATAAGTCTACCAAATTTTCGAATGCCGCCACGAACATAGATTTCAAAGTCTTTCAAACCATCAACATTATTATCCCTACAATTTTGGCTAAGATGAGCCAATTCGGGATCGTGCTTTTGAGCATCAAGAATGCGGTCTAAAGGAGACGGATGTGCCTTAAGGCTACATAAAACAAGAGATGAACATGAATCAGATTCGCGATATTGAATCTCACAAGTGGATAAAGTCTCGAGATCATTCCATTCGGATATCATCATTGAAACAACCGCTTGTTGCTTACGACTAAGGGCGTCGGCAACACGATTTCTCTTTCTGGGAGTATAAAGAATATCAAGATCATAAGAGGCAAGGAACTCGAGCCAACATTTTTGACGCAAATTGATTTCCTTTTGAGAAAATAAATACTTTAAAGATTTATGATCGGTGTAGAGAACAAATTTCTCTCCCAAAAGATAATGACGCCAAACTCTAAGGGCGAAAATAACAGCCACGAGCTCTAAATCATGAGTGGCATATCTAGTCTCGGCAGGCTTTAATTGCCTAAAAGCATAAGCGATAACACGTTCCTTTTGCATGAGAACGGCACCCAAACCAACACGACTAGCATCGGTATAAACTATCAAGTCTTGATTCCCTTCGGGAATCAAAAGAATAGAAGCATCGAAAAGGAGTTCTTTTAATTTCTGAAAAGAAGCTTCACATTTACCTGACCAAATTTATTTAACTCCCTTCTTTGTCAAGGTAGTAAGAGGTATGGAAATTTTAGAAAAATCTTTTATGAACCGACTAACCTGCCAATCCAAGAAAGCTACGAATTTCCCTCACACTCTCCGGTCTCTTCCAATTTTGGATCGCTTTAATCTTTAAAGGATCCATGGAAATTCCGGATTCATAAATAATATAACCGAGAAATTTCACAAGATTGCCAAAAGTGGCACTTAGAAAATTTTGCTTTCAATTGATTGCTTCTAAGAGTTTCCAACATAATCCGTAGATGTTTTTCATGCTCTTCCTCGGTTTGAGAATAAACAAGAACATCATCTATAAAGATTGGAAAAAATCGATCGAGGAGGTCTTTGAAAACTCGATTCATAAGGTCAAAAAAATAAGCTGGAGCATTCACTAAACCAAATGGCATAACAAGCCATTCATAAGATCCATAACGAGTATGGAACGATGTCAATGATTTATATCCTTTGCAATACGAAGCTGATGAAAACCGGTGGCTAAGTCTAATTGCGAAAAGACTCTAGCATCGCTAAGTTGATCGATTAGATCATCAATCCGAGGTAAGGATATATATTCTTAATGGTAAAATCATTAAGCTTGCGGTAGTCAATGCAAAGCCTAAGTGTACCATCAGATTTCTTCAAAAAGATAGCCGAAGCTCCCCAAGGAGAGGAACTTGAACGAATGAACTTCTTCACTTCTAATTCAGACAATTGTTTATGCATCTCCTTATTTTCCTTATTGGACATACGATAGGGAGGACAAGTGATAGGTAGAGCTCCAAGGATCAAATTAATTATGAACTCAATTTCTCGCTTAGGAGGTAATCCTAAAACGGGCTCAAATATGTCGGAAAATTCACGAACAACGTGAATAAGGGAAATGACATCTTCCTCATCATCATTATCGTCATCATGAGGGTTTAGGGAATATAAGGATGCTACCTAATTAGAATTTGAATCACTAGGAACATTAGAAATCTGCTTAACATATTGAGGATGTCGAAGATAAATAGTCCTCTCAGGACATAGAATATGGGCTTCGTAACGGTTAAGCCAATCCATTCCCAAAATCATTCTGAAGCCTAAGTAACGCATAACATGCGAATCGGCTCGGAAAGAAAATTCACATAAAATAATCTCGACATCTTTACAAAGCAAAACTGAATGTTGTGGATCCACCAACCGGATTCGTAATTTGCAGTGAAGTCATCAAGCACATAACCTTTAAAGAAAAGGTATGAACAAGTTCTTTTGATATAAAAGAGTGAGATGCATCAATATCAAAAAGAACTCGAATAGGATGATCACGAAACATAATAATGCCATCAAGGATAGAAGGAGTATTACCTTGACTAAGAGAAGTGTCACTAGGGACATGAAAAACATATAGCTTTCCCTCCTTCTTGCTTGGAAGTTTGGGACATGAAGATAAAAGATGACCCGAACTTTTGCAATAACGACAAAAGAGAGGTTTCAGACATCTATTAGCATAATGGTCCGTAAACCATAATTGTAGCATTGCCCACGACTAGAGGAAGGAGTCTTTGCTACCGAAGCTGCTTGCTTCCCTTTCTTGTTGGGATTAGGGCCTTTGAACTTAATAGGCCCCTTCTTGCCGACGTTGAAGTTCTATTTGTCACCCACAACTTCAACATCACTTTCTCTATTGGCCTCTTCAAGTCGAAGAGCGATATCGACAAGCTAATCAAAAGAAACTTCTAGTTTCAGAAGTAAAGGCTTTTTGAGGTTCTTATTCAACCCATAAATAAACCTCTGATTTTTCTTCAATGGGGTATTCATATGCTCGACCCCATATTTAGAGAGAGATTGAAAAGATGCAACGTAATCCATCACAGAAGATTCACCTTGAACAAGGTCAATAAAGCGCCGAGCTATAATCACTTTTTGATGCAGCTCAGACCAGGGTCGAAGAATTGCAAGCTATTGGCATGAGTCATTCACGACCTAGTGGGAGTTTAAGTCGTTCACGACTTAACAGATTAGAAGGTGAAGGCATGGGTCATATACGACCTAAGGAAGAAGGGTTAGGTCGGAAACGACCTAGTGGAGGAGTTTTAGGTCGATCACGACCTAACAGGCTATGTGAAAAGGAGTTACGACCTAACAAAACGTTAAGTCGTTCGGAATCTTTAGGTCGTCCACGACCTATAACTACAAGAGCTAATGAAGTAGCAAAACGACCTAACGATCTAGGGGTTAACGAGATAACAGAAACTTCTTTAAGCCACTCCGAGGACCTACGACCTAGTTATGCTGCTATGGATTTCTTAAGTCGCTGAACGACCTAGTTAGGTTGCTCATACGACCTACCGATCTATGTTAGGTCGCTGAAGAGTTATGCTGCATGAAGTTAGGACGCGTACCGTTTATTCTTAGGTCGTTGTGCTGTGGGGTTGTGTCTGTTAGGTCGCGTGAGTTGTTTTTAGGTCGCGTTAAGAGATTGTGGTGTACTTAGGTCGGTAACGACCTTGTCTAAGTCGTTTGTGTTGTATATATGTGCTGTGTTGCAATTAAGGCGAGTAGTACCTGTTAGGTCGGCAACGACCTAGTTGAGTCATGAGTCGGCAACGACTTAAGGAAGTTAAGTCGGCAACGACTTAAGGGTCAGGGTGTGAAACTTCTATAAATAGCGAGTGCGTTGTAACTTTTTAGGTTGTTGATTTTTGAATAAAATTCTTGTTTGATTGCTGTGTGCTTTCATCCTAAATTGGTAGTTGAGTGTAATCTCCTATCTCCACTTTCGGTTATTCGAGTGCGCTCGAATCAACGATTGTTGAAGCCGATTCGCGGAATCAAGTGCGCTTGATCAACGCTTGAAGAATTGAAGATCTTCTTTCATGGTACCGTGCGCGATCAACGTGTCGAAGATAGCTAGAATTCGGTATCTTTGTGATCAACGAATTTGGGCCTTTCAGTATCTTCAATCCACCGTTTGCTACTTTCATCGATCTATATCGTTTTGTTAATTATCCGCTGCGTCATTTTTTGGTATCAGAGCTAGACTTAGCCAATCATAGCTAAGCCGAGTCTTGGAGCCAAGGAATTTGAAGTTGAAGTTCATCGTGTTCATCTTGAAGTTGCAACAAGTTAGAAGCTTTCGATCCATCTCATTTTGGATCAAAGTTGGAAAGGTGTTTGAGTTAGAGCCGAGAGTTGAAGCATCACTTTGATATCATTTGTTGAAGTATTGTGAAGTTCAATCATGCCACCAAGGAGAGCTAATCGTCATCAGAATGTTGAAGCGTTGTATAGAAGAGAAGAGGCCGAGCAAATGGAACAACGTATTAATGAGAAGTTTGATGAAGGCATTGGAAAGTTAGAGAAGTTGATGAATGATTTAAATCAAAATCAAAGGAGGAGATCACCAATCTCGAACCATGGAGGAAACCGAGTTTCGCCATCGGTTACGGAAGCGAGAAGGGTATCACCGTAATCTTTTAGAGAGAGAAGAGAAACATCAATTTCGTCAAGAAGAGATCACCATGACTATGGACATGAAGAGAGAAGAACTCCACGTGAGTTTGAAGATGAGCCATATAGAGATGAAGAGAGACATAGTAGAAGAGATATGCGTGATCAAAGGGATGTTGAGGGTCGAGATCGATATAGACGTACATTTGATTTTAATGAAGAAGGTGATAGAGCTAGCATTCATTATCGAGATCGAGACCAAGTTCGAAATTCTTATCGGGAAGTTGAAGAAGATCGTCGATGGGATTCGGGTATGAAGATTGAAATTCCAGAGTTTAAAGGTGGAATGGTAGCTGAAGAATTCTTAGATTGGTTGTCAAATGTTGAAGAGATCTTTGATTTCAAGGAGGTTCCTGAGCATAGAAGAGTGAAGTTAGTTGCTACAAAGTTAAGGGGAAGAGCTTTGGCATGGTGGCAGCAAACTAAACTTACGAGAGAGAGAATGGGGAAGTCAAAGGTTGAGTCTTGGGATAAAATGAAGAGGTTGATGAGAGCTACATTTTTACCTTACAACTATCAATCACTTATGTACCAGAGGTTGCAGAATCTAAGGCAGGGGACGAAGTCAGTCAATGATTATGCTGATCAATTCTACCAACTCATTGCCAGGAATGATATTATGGAGACAGAAGAACAGTTGACTGCAAGATTTGTTGGAGGTTTACGAATGCAGATCCAGGATATGGTTAATATGTTTGATCCAAGATTTGTGGCGGAGGCACATCAGAAAGCGTTGGCTTGGGAGAAGCAGGGAAGGCGTGGAGGCAGTGTGTTTACTAATTCCAACAATCAAGTGAAGGGTGTTAGTGGAAGTTCTAATGTTCCTAAAGCTGTCGCAAAACCAGTTGTGAATGAAGTTGCGAAGGCGAGGGTCAACAACAGTTTCAAATGTTACAATTGTCAGGAAATGGGTCACAAGAGTAATGAATGTCCGAAGCCGAGGAAACGAACTATGATTGCTGAAGTTGAAGGTGAGGATGATGATGAAGGTTATCCTAGTCCAGTTGAGGAGGAAGAACAGGATGTCGCGTCAGGAGATGAAGGATGTAACCTAATGATGAGGAGGACTTGTTTAATACCGAAGCAGGAAGAAGAGGCTAGTTGGTTGAGGAGTAACATCTTTCAGTCCACGTGCACTATTCTGGGAAAGGTTTGTCAGTTTGTGATTGATGCAGGAAGTTGTGACAATATTCTTTCTACTGAAGCCGTGAGGAAGTTGAAGCTGAAAATGGAGAAGCATTCAAATCCTTACAAATTAGCGTGGTTGAGAAAAGGAGGAGAAGTGAAGGTGGACAGGCGAGTTCGAGTTCCATTTTCTATTGGGAAGAAATATAAAGACGAGATTTGGTGTGATGTGGTTGAGATGGATGTTTGTCATTTGCTTTTGGGAAGACCATGGCAGTATGATCGAGCAGTACAGCATGACGGTCGAACCAATAGCTACAGTTTTATGTTTGAAGGTGTTAAGATTATTTTGGTTCCAAAGAAGAGACAACAAGAAGAAAGCAAGTCAGAAAAGATTAAGGAGCTGAAGACTTTATTGACTTCGAAGGAATTTATTGAAGAAGTATAGGAGGGTCCAGAGATGTTTTTGTTGATTCGACATGAAGCGACTGAATCTGTTGAAATTCCAGAGGAAGTGAAGCCAGTATTGGAAGAATTCAGTGATGTGTTTCCTGAAGAGTTGCCAACGGAGTTGCCACCGTTGAGGGATATTCAGCATCAGATTGATCTTGTGCCAGGGTCAGTGTTACCTCACAGGCCACATTACCGAATGAGTCCCAAGGAGCATGAAGAACTGAGAAGGCAGGTGGAGGAGTTGTTAGAACAGGGGCATGTTCAGGAGAGCTTGAGTCCTTGTGCAGTGCCAGCTTTATTGGTACCCAAGAAGGATGGTTCGTGGAGAATGTGTACGGATAGTCGGGCTCTAAACAAGATCACCGTGAGATATAGATTTCCTATGCCGCGGTTTGATGATTTGATTGACCAGTTGAGTGGAGCTGTTGTGTTTTCAAAGATTGACTTGAAGAGTGGATACCATCAAATTCGTATTAGACCGGGTGATGAGTGGAAGACTGCTTTCAAAACCAAGGAAGGTTTATACGAATGGTTGGTTATGCCATTTGGTTTATCGAATGCATTGAGTACTTTTATGAGAGTGATGAGCTAGATTTTCATACCATTCATTGGGAAGTTCGTGGTTGTTTACTTTGATGATATTTTAATCTATAGTGGGAGTATGGGAGAACACATCCAGCATTTGCGTGAAATACTGTTGATTCTACGACAGGAGAAATTTTATGCTGCAACAAAGAAGTGTGTGTTCTTGAAGCACAGTGTTTTGTTTCTGGGATATGTTTTGTCGAAGGAAGGAATTCAAGTGGATGAAAGTAAAGTAGAAGCTGTCAGGAGTTGGCCACAACCAAAGACAATTACTGAAGTGAGGAGTTTTCATGGATTGGTATCTTTCTATCGAAGATTCATTCCACATTTTAGTAGTGTGATGGCACCTATAACTGATTGCATGAAGGGAAAGAAGTTTGAGTGGTCAGAGGAAGTAGGGATTGCTTTTGAGAAAATTAAGACACTATTGACGACAGCACCAATTCTAGTTTTACCAGATTTTCAGTTGTTGTTTGAGTTACATACTGATGCATCGAAGGTTGGGGTTGGTGGAGTCTTGAGTCAGAAAGGAAGACCAGTTGCTTATTTCAGTGAGATGTTGTCTGGAGCTAAATTGAGATATAGCACTTATGATGTTGAGTTTTATGCAATTGTTCAAGCAGTGAAGCATTGGAGACATTATCTGTTTCAGAAGGAGTTTGTTCTCTATACAGATCATGAAGCTTTGAAGCATTTGCAAGGGCAGGATAAGATTTTAGCTAGGCACGCTTCATGGGTCGCGTATTTACAACAGTTTACTTTTGCTGTTAAACACAAATCAGGGGTGACAAATCGTGTAGCTGATGCATTGAGCAGGAGGAATCATTTGTTGACGACAATGAAAGTTGAAGTGACAGGGTTAGAACTATTGCCAGAGTTGCTTGAAGAAGATCCTTACTTTATGAAATGTGTTGAGAAAGTCGAGGACGGGAGTACTGATGAATTCGTGCTGATAGATTGATTCTTATTCAAAGGGAATCAATTATGTATACCAGATTGTCGCTTGAGAATGAAAATTGTGAAAGAGTTGCACGAAGAAGGACATGTGGGTAGAGATCGAACATTGCAGTTGATTTCTCAGTCTTATTATTGGCG
Organism: Allium cepa; assembly: GCA_030765085.1. NCBI lineage: Eukaryota > Viridiplantae > Streptophyta > Magnoliopsida > Asparagales > Amaryllidaceae > Allium > Allium cepa. Next base: position 181,947,375 of record CM060946.1, read on the forward strand.
GTCGATGAGAAGGGAAGTTGGAAGGTTTGTGCGTAGACGTCATGTTTGTCAGGTTTCAAAAGGGACAACTACTAATGCGGGATTATATATGCCATTACCTGTTCCTACAAAACCATGGGTAGACATTAGCATGGATTTCGTGTTGGGTTTGCCGAGAACTCAAAGGGGGAATGACTCTATATACGTTGTGGTGGATCGTTTCTCGAAGATGGTACATTTTATTGCTTGTAAGAAGACGGCGGATGCTGTTCATGTTGCTCAGTTATTTTTCAAAGAGATCGATCGACTTCATGGATTGCCAGAATCTATTGTGTCGGATAGGGATACTCGTTTTCTGAGTCACTTTTGGTTAAGTTTGTGGAAGATGGTTGGAACGAAGTTAAACTTTAGCAGCGCTTATCATCCGCAAACAGATGGACAGACATAACTTGTTAACAGATCATTGGGAAATTTGTTGCGATGTCTTGTGAAGGACAATCTGAAGAGTTGGGACATGAAGTTATGCCAAGAAGAGTTTTCCCATATCATGCAGTGAAACGTAGCACGGGATTCAGTCCATTTCAGATTGTATATTCAAATTTACCCAGGGGACCGTTGGACTTAACGATAGTACCACAAACGAAGGGGACGGTTAAACGAGCTGTAGACTTTGTTGATGGGTTGACTGAATGTCATAAAATCATTCAGGAACGATTGGAGAAAGCAAATGAGAAGTATAAGCGAACTGCAGATTTAAAGCGGCGAAATGTTGAATTTAACGAAGGAGATATGGTGTATGCTGTGTTAACTAAGGATCGTTTTCCAATAAGCACTTACAACAAGTTGAAAGCCAGAAAAATTAGTCCTATAGAAGTTGTGAAACAGATTAATGAAAATGCTTATAAATTGAAACTGCCGGAGGATGTGTACACTTCTGACGTGTTCAATGTTAAGCATCTCGTACCATATTATGGAAATGGACAATTTGATGTGGAAGAACTTACAAATTCGAGGTCGAATTTTTCTCAACCAGGGGAGGATGATGCAGCTCAGACCAGGGTCGAAGAATTGCAAGCTATTGGCATGAGTCGCTCACGACCTAGTGGGAGTTTAAGTCGTTCACGACTTAACAGATTATAAGGTGAAGGCATGGGTCGTATACGACCTAAGGAAGAAGGGTTAGGTCGGAAATGACCTAGTGGAGGAGTTTTAGGTCGATCACGACCTAACAGGCTATGTGAAAAGGAGTTACGACCTAACAAAACGTTAAGTCGTTCGGAATCTTTAGGTCGTCCACGACTTATAACTACAAGAGCTAATGAAGTAGCAAAACGACCTAACGATCTACGAGTTAACGAGATAACAGAAACTTCTTTAAGCCACTCCGAGGACCTACGACCTAGTTATGTTGCTATGGATTTCTTAAGTCGCTGAACGACCTAGTTAGGTCGCTCATATGACCTACCGATCTATGTTAGGTCGCTGAAGAGTTATGCCGCATGAAGTTAGGACGCGTGCCGTTTATTCTTAGGTCGTTGTGCTGTGGTGTTGTGTCTGTTAGGTCGCGTTAAGAGATTGTGGTGTACTTAGGTCGGTAACGACCTTGTCTAAGTCGTTTGTGTTGTATATATGTGCTGTGTTGCAATTAAGGCGAGTAGTATCTGTTAGGTCGGCAACGACCTAGTTGAGTCATGAGTCGGCAACGACTTAAGGAAGTTAAGTCGGCAACGACTTAAGGGTCAGGGTGTGAAACTTCTATAAATAGAGAGTGCGTTGTAACTTTTTAGGTTGTTGATTTTTGAATAAAATTCTTGTTTGATTGCTGTGTGCTTTCATCCTAAATTGGTAGTTGAGTGTAATCTCCTATCTCCACTTTTGGTTATTCGAGTGCGCTCGAATCAACGATTGTTGAAGCCGATTCGCGGAATCAAGTGCGCTTGATCAACGCTTGAAGAATTGAAGATCTTCTTTCACGGTATCGTGCGCGATCAACGTGTCGAAGATAGCTAGAATTCGGTATCTTTGTGATCAACGAATTTGGGTCTTTCAGTATCTTCAATCCACCGTGTAACATCCCGCCTTTTCACACACTTTAAACCGACGCACGTGCCAATTCAAAACATAACGGAAGGACGGATTGTTATGGGGTAAATAAGAAAAACAGAGAAGAAATAAAAACAAAATAGAATCTCACAGCGGAAGGATAAAATATAATAATAAATATACAGTTCAAAACAGTTTACAAACACTTGATTTGCTTTATACAATAAATATCAGAGTTACACCTACCAATACAATCAATGCAGCGGAACAGTATGAGTGTGGTGCAATACTATAGATAATAATAATACGACTCCTTCGTCTTCGTCCTTCAAAGCTAAAGTCTTCGATCCTGAAACAGTCGGACTGACCCGAGCGAATTTGAAAAGACAAAAACACTCGAGTCAGACTAAAAGATCTTATGTGAGTTAAATTTACAGAAATAAATATGAGTACAGTAACTCAAGAGATGTTCGGGATTTACATCTCCTAAGGATCCGTTAAACTATTTACTATGTAGTATATTGCGCTATTATAATAGTGTCTATTTATAAAATAAACTTACTTTTAAATAGCGTTAAGGCTTTACATTTTCCACCTTAACACGTAAAATGCCAATAGTCTATACAGTACCGTAATACCTCCTGATCGGGAGGCTACCAGAGGATACTCCATAGGTACGACACAAATAGAAACTCGTAGTAAAGGCTCGGTATGGTAGGTGACACGGCACAACTAGGCAATGCCAGGGTAGATATACCAATTGCTATCCAGGCTGGTGGAAACGCGTAGCCGCAGTTACCGCCCACCTCGGACAAACTCCCCAAAATCAAAATATAGATGTGGCCACTGAATCAATCCAAAATCAAAGTATAATATCGAAGAGGAGGGTCCGATCAAAGGAATGACCTCATTGGCCTGAGAATCGCTCCTGTTTTAGCCACCTTATGCCAACTCACGGGAGTCGGGTCCACGTATTTACCTTACAGGAAACGTCGCCACCACCTACTTCATTCTGGAATCTCCACCCGTACACGGTTAGTCAAAGTGGTTTTCGGTATCGACAGAGAGTATGTCCATATCCGATCCCGGTCTCTTTGCCAACCCATCGTTATTATAACACCGCGGTCATTTAAAAATAGGTTATACTTTAAAAATCAGAATAAACATTCCATTTCATAACCATGAATACGATATCATTTCAAACCCAAAACCATATTTTATCACTTATCCCAAATATAATTCTTTTCCAAAATCAAAATGCTTTAACTTCATAACGTCTGAAAATCAAATATTTTCAAAGCATAGTATTTTGAAAATCATAATTTAAAACCATAACTTCTAAAACTTGAATGGTTTGGACATTCAACGGTATATGAATTAAATGGTTTAACTTAAATGTTACTTTGTAAAGAAAATAGTTCTCATGGTTTTACAAATACATTTCTTTATTAAAGTCTAAACCAAAATTTATATTATCTCTCTCAAGTTCCAAAACCACTTCAATTTATTTATATATACGTATATCCATTTTGAGTAACAATATTTCAAACTAAAATTGGATTTTATTCTTTCAACAGATCAATTGTTCTATTAATTAGTCTTGAATATTCACATAAAATCCATAAATAATAAAACTTCAATTTCTAGCAATAAACTATATATATATTTTCCCAATTCAAATTATACTAGAATATTCATTTCAATTTATTTTGGGAAAAATCCAATTATAAATATCATATCTTAAAATTTCCAAACTTAACATTTAAACATATGATATAAATTATTAACTCCATTTTCTTAATTTTCTTCCATTTTTAATAAAGATTTTTATACACCTTTTAATTTCAAAATTTTCAACTTCGTATGCATATATATGTGGAAGAAAAATATTTATACAATATAAAATTTAAGATTATTATAAACCGTATTCCATCCAAACCATAGAAATCACTTTTAAATAGTTATATATATACCGCGGTGCCTGTATATAATTTTCTATCCTATGGTCAAGTGATACGGATATTTATCATTTCAATCCGCAATTTAAAAAAATATAAAATTTTGCGGTTATATATCATTTCAAACCACAATCCCGAATGAAATGAAATATGCATGATAATTTGCAATTTAATGATATACAATAAACATCCATTCACCAACATCATCCATCATCCAAATCGCAATCATCAATCAATATCAATCAATAACAATATTATTTTTGGTACTACATAACAGGTAATACTGGCAATTTTATTCAAATTAAATTTAACAGCTATTAATCTACAGTCTATATTCAGTAATAAATTATATAACCGTTAACTAGCAGTTCATATACAAACAAATAAATTTTAACTGTAAATTTATACGCAATAAATTAATTAAATTAACAATTAAATTTAATAAATGCAATTCAACAGATATGAATAAAATAAACATGCCAAATACTCATAAATAAATTTCTATTCATTTCTAAAATTAATTTAACAAACATAAAAGCTTCTAGTAGTTGTGAGTGGGTTAAAACACTCACCTTTTGAATTTAAATCGAATTTAAATTCGATTTAAACCCAAAAATTCGCCCTTCTCGGAATTCGTCCAAACCAGCGTCATCAAATCCGAAATTAAATTACGATCCTAACAAAAGAAATTTCGTGTGAATCCGACTTCGTATGAGAAAGTTATGGCGAAAAATGATGATTGAATTCAAAATTGAAAATAAATAAAACGACACACATTCATCACTTACAAATATATGTGCCACGTCACTCCTTCTATTCCCAGAAACGCACGCGGCCCCCTTCCAGAAACCCTAATCGAAGATCTACGACGATCTAACCGTTGAATCGACACAAAAACCATATAGATGCGATCCCCATCGTCCACTCTACAAAACCCAGAAAAGGTTTGACGATCCGACGAAGTTTGCGACGACGATGATGAATGGTCACGGACTGTTTGAATTAATTCTGGTCAAACGAATGTTCAAAACAGAAAACGAATTGCACCAGTAGATTACGTGCCTCGAGAACATTAACATATATTTTTTTGTGGAATTTTTCTGAAGTGTTTGAATTTTCATTGAAATTTGGATTGAAGTAGATCTAGGTTTTGCAACCATTTGAGGAGGAGAAGGAGATGAAGAAATGAATATACAGCAAATGACAATATGATGGAGCTAGGGTTTATAACTGTATATATATATATATTAAATTTTCAAAATTTAATTAAATTTACTTTCCATTATTTATTGTCAATTAGATTGATTTATCATTGGATTCATATTTCAATATATAAATATCCCCAATTTCATCTGCACTTATATTTACATAGTTTCTAAATATTAAATTTCAAATATTACTTCATTTAACGTTACGTATTTATTATTTATTACTTGCTGCAGTTGATTATCAATTATACTTAATATACTAAATAGATGGTAAATTTTGAATACTTGTTATCATTAACGTTTTATTTCCACTAACAAAATAAATGAAATTATTACATAAACTCCCTTAATTAAGTCAACCATTATCTTATATAACTTAACTGGTAATATATATACCCAATTGCCCTAATTGGTTTATAGTTATCAGCTAAATACATACTAACTTGTAAATAAATTCGTTTAATTGCAAATGGATCTGATCAAATTTAATAGATTGAATAGATGGGTAAGCAAATAATAAATTTTCCTTTTTGTCAAATTCGAACCCATTCCTACTTAATTATCAATTACAATTTATTACGAAACATTGATTTTATGCAGTTACCTTTTATTTGCGTAGTATTACATCAATTCCTATAACCTTGGATTCATTCCCAATTCACCAAATACAATTAATTACACTTTACAAATGTGTTTCCAATATATAGGTATTGCCCAAGTTAAATTTATTAGCTAACTCATATTAATGAACAAATGACTTATATGAATGATTAAAATTTTCAATTATCTCACTTTACTCCTAAACTTCTGTTATTTAATAATTATTGCTTAGAACCTGATTTTAATCTTCCCATTATCTATTTAATTCCTTCTAGAATCATAGCTAATATTTGTCATCCCTTCATTACCCAAATGTTCTTATCCCATCAAATTTTAAGTTATCGAAATATTAAATGTCAATTTCTTTAATTGCACTAAATTTATCTAATAAAGGTTGCACTTAACCCAAATACATAAAACTTGCCCAATTTCTCCTTAAATCAATAACCTTCATATACAAATATGTTTATCATAAATTTTATCTACTCTTCCTTTTTAGGTAATGTCCTATATATTAGATTTCCATGTAATTTGCAATAAATCATACTCGTAGTTATATCACATTAAATGAATAAATAAGTGTTGACTCTATTCTTTTGATTCAACATTGGTTTACCTTATATTTCATAAATATTTCTACATACATCAGGATTTTTAAAAATGGTTGTAACGTGAAATCTCGTCTACTTCCCATTTTATATTTAAGGCTTCTAAAACCGATTCATATCATTTCTCTAGTCCAAATTTTATTAATATAACCTTAAATTTAATTTATTCCTATCGATGTAATGGTTAAACACAAATTTCACTTATTTGCAATAAATCCACAAATTGGATTTCAAATTTTCAAATAAATAAATAAATTTTAGTTTATCACTTCTTAAATACCCAAACGTCAATGCCTTAATTTAAACTGCATTTATTACATTTTATAAAAATCCTCCATCTTAAGTGACAAATCAAAACTACCCTAACTACACAAATCATCGTATTATAAAGATATTTACACTATCCTCCATTTATTACCTTAATTTATTTAAGGTAACCTTAAATTAATATCTATTGCAATGATTTCAAATTATTATTCCCCCATTCCTTTTTAATTTCAATAACGCCAAATTTAACCGTTATATTCTCTTTATTTATGCGATAAATGCAATTATTGAATCTAATATTCCATTTAATTAATAGATCCTGCTTCCTAGAATCTATATCAACAATAGGTCAAATATATACATAGAATTAGCCTTAACTTCACCTAAAAGAATTAGCTATTTCAACTACCGCACAAAACTACGCTACTGCACTATTTAATCAAATAAATTAATTGAACTTAAATCAGCATAAAGGTTATAAAATTATAAATGTAATCTTAATAAATTCATTTATTGATTTAGACTCTTTCTATACAGTAATTAACCTATTTGTGGGTATAAATAACTTTGGAATTATATTACATCTCATTAGTGCGCGTTTTATTTCCTATAACTTCTCCTTATTTAACTATACCCATTAACAGCCAAAAAAATTAAATTAGCTTTATTTCAATCTATTTCCCTTCTTAACTAAATAAAATAAATGGTTAACCTAAACACTTGTTATCCTTTGATATATTCAAATTCACTTCCAACATTTATTAACAAAATGTTGCCATAGGTTTAGATTTACATAAATAAATTATATGAATAGGTAGAAAAATTGGTAATCCGCAAATGCCCAATATACACGCATTAATTACTACCTATTGTTAGAATCCATTTATTAATTTACTAGTTAATAACGGTCTTTTTATTTCTATTTACTACCAAACTCTCTATTTTATTATAGTTCCAATATATTAATACTTAGGCACATCAAGTGCTAGCCCTTTTGTTATTTATATTAAATTGGGTATGCACAAATAAGTTGTTAATTAACTATTTCTACAAAATTATATTCATACATTCAGTTCCATATCTTATAGGGTTAAATTCTAATTACTTACGCTTAATCTATCAATTTAATACTCTATTCAAACATGCATTTAAATTCTTTTTATTCTAAATAAATTTTATTAAGTGTTGACATCCACTAATAGCATTCACCTTTATTACAACCAAAGGTGACATCTTCACTACTGATTTTATATTAATGAATCTCATTTTAGTTAATATTTTTTATTAATATTCTCAATTCAACATTTATTGATTTCTTAAAATTTACTTTTAACAAAAAGTGACAAATTACATTATCCAAATCTATTGTCATAAAATTTTATTGTTACACTAGGTTACAACTACTATACCAAATTTCTACATTTATTCTTAAACAAATTAGAAATTATATTAATTTAATTTATTAAATATTATTAATTTAACGGGTCGTTACAATCTCCCCCACTCAAAACTTTTCGTCCCCGAAAAGGAAAAAGATGGGAGAAGGAAGAATAAAACAGTACATCTTATTCCAAATATTAACTTATAACAATAATTTACTAAATTTATTTTCTTTAATGAAATATACCCGTTTATAATCATTACAACCTTTTATACTTAAATCTTTAAAGTTTGGAAAATATTCAACAAAATTCTAAGTCCAAAATTTACGAAAATTTTTGACAGAGTCTCCTTTGTACGGTGAGGCTCGGGAGAAAATATAATATCAAAATATACAAATATATTACATATATTATCAAAATATTATATCCCAACACGGGAAAAATAGCGCTTTAAACGTAATCCGAAAACGTACCTATTTGTCGGGCAAAATACGCTTTTTATTATGGAACCAAAAGCAGTAGCAGTTGCTTCCATCACCTGTATTCACTTATATAATCTAAAAGGTTAAATATTTATTTTAAAGTGAACTATTCAAGTGGATTCAATCATTAATCAACCAAACAATTCAACAACCATCAACCTTACAAACAACATACATACACAAACAAAGCAACCATTTAATCCATCAAACAAATAGTTGTTTGGGTTCAAACTTGAAATTTGTATGAAATGAAATTAACTATCAAGTGCATCCTTTACTCAACAGTCTTATATGGAACAAAGATAGATACTTATTCATTTAACCACTTCAAATTTCTTACCCAACAACATAAATCAAACAACACAATTCAAACCAACACCCAAATTTATTTATTATACATTTATCTCATGCTTCAATGGTTTGATTTTCTTTCTTTCATTTATGGAGTGATTTCTTTATTTCTTACAAATTTTCATTTTCCATTTATCACAAAATTCATTATATTTGTATTCCAATTTATTTACTAAAGTTTCTATCATCTATCTATACTACTTACCTTTACTTATAGTAAAATTTCCAATTTAACTTAAGTCTACACAATTAATTCTCATTAATAATAGCAAATTAATAGAATACCTTTATTACCTTACTCTTCACTAGTAAGCTTTTCCCTTACATTTTCCTACTAACATTGCAACTTTTTATTATATGGTAAGTTATGTATGTTTTAAGAATGTAAGTGAAAATTTACAAGTTTCTTCTCCATTCCTTTAATTAATATATATTTGTTTTATAAATTACAATTTCGACTTACCTTTAATCTCATTCATTTATTTAATGTTGAAGTTTCCATTATATTTAATTACAGTAACCCTCTACTTACACTTAATTTATTAACCTTATAACTTGCATTCCTATAAGTGAAAGATTTTACTCATTCATTAACTATGGATTGCAGTCATTTATATTTTCCCTACTTTCCATTATATTAGAATAGGGGGAATTAAAGCATACTTAAGTTAATAACCCTACAATCAAACTTTATAAATTAAGGAATTTCATTTTTACTTTCTTAAGGTTAAAATCACCTATTAATAATACAACCTTTAATTTTAGTAAAATTCCAATCATCACTTAAGTTAATACCATTAAATTCTTATTTATAACAGTAATTTATTGAATACTTCATTTTTTCCAAAATTCTACTTGCATAATATTTTATTCCACTCTTAATTTACATTTCAACTTTTTATACTTGGTAAGTTATTTATGTTAAAGAAAAAACAAAAGTACTTATGCAAGTTTAATCTCAACTCTTTTAATTCATTGATTACTTCTTTTATTTCACTAACCTAAATTTTTACAACTAATTAGTGGAAATTCAAGAATTAATACCGGGTCAAATTCCAAAATTTCTTTAAAATAATAGATAATTAATTTCTTACAACTTTTATATCTCTAATTACCTTTAAACAATTAAAATTTTAAATAATTTCAAAACAAATCTGCAGTAGAATTTACTACAGTGGCCTTTCTCTTCGAAACTCGAAAATGAAAGTCGATGATGCGGCCGTCATCACCGAAATTATTTTCCAGCGACAGAGAGGAAAGTACAAACTTATTTTCTTCAAAATCCTCTTTAAACCAATTCCTTCGAATTATACTAAATATTTATATAAGAAAATATTTATAAACCAAATCATTATATTTCATAAATCCTTTGAAAGCAGATTTCAAAATCCCGGACTTAAGTTCAAAAATCTCCAATTTGATTTATTATAATTTCAGCTTAGCTTCAATTATTATAAATATTTTATTACCTAACACCCAATCTATAGCAACCAAATATATAAATATCTTTATAAAAATATTTTTATATATAGAAAATATAATAGGCAAAATTATTTCATTCACCTATATTAAAACAAATATTATGTCGGTCTGTCCTAATTAAGTGTTTAGAAATCCCTATTGATGACATAGCGTCCCATGCATCAACCAGAATTTATAAATACAAAGTGGAACAGATTAACACAATATCAAAATCTTTTTATAAAACTAACAAATACGCTCTCTCATATATATACTCTCAGCGACTCCCATAGGGTATTACTACCCTATTAATAAAGAGTCAAACCCCACAAAGCCAAGGTTTATCGCTAAGCCAAAGCTCTGATACCAACTGTAACATCCCACCTTTTCGCACACTTTAAACCGACACACGTGCCAATTCAAAACATAACGGAAGGACGGATTGTTATGGGGTAAATAAGAAAAACAGAGAAGAAATAAAAACAAAATAGAATCTCATAGCGGAAGGATAAAATATAATAATAAATATACAGTTCAAAACAGTTTACAAACACTTGATTTGCTTTATACAATAAATATCAGAGTTACACCTACCAATACAATCAATGTAGCGGAACTGTATGAGTGTGGTGCAATACTATAGATAATAATAATACGACTCCTTCGTCTTCGTCCTTCAAAGCTAAAGTCTTCGATCCTGAAACGCTCGGACTGACTCGAGCGAATTTGAAAAGACAAAAACACTCGAGTCAGACTAAAAGATCTTATGTGAGTTAAATTTACAGAAATAAATATGAGTACAGTAACTCAAGAGATGTTCGGGATTTACATCTCCTAAGGATCCGTTAAACTATTTACTATGTAGTATATTGCGCTATTATAATAGTGTCTATTTATAAAATAAACTTACTTTTAAATAGCGTTAAGGCTTTACATTTTCCACCTTAACACGTAAAATGCCAATAGTCTATACAGTACCGTAATACCTCCTGATCGGGAGGCTACCAGAGGATACTCCATAGGTACGACACAAATAGAAACTCGTAGTAAAGGCTCGGTATGGTAGATGACACGGCACAACTAGGCAATGCCAGGGTAGATATACCAATTGCTATCCAGGCTGGTGGAAACGCGTAGCCGCAGTTACCGCCCACCTCGGACTAACTCCCCAAAATCAAAATATAGATGTGGCCACTGAATCAATCCAAAATCAAAGTATAATATCGAAGAGGAGGGTCTGATCAAAGGAATGACCTCATTGGCCTGAGAATCGCTCCTGTTTTAGCCACCTTATGCCAACTCACGGGAGTCGGGTGCACGTATTTACCTTACAGGAAACGTCGCCACCACCTACTTCATTCTGGAATCTCCACCGCGTACACGGTTAGTCAAAGTGGTTTTCGGTATCGACAGAGAGTATGTCCATATCCGATCCCGGTCTCTTTGCCAACCCATCGTTATTATAACACCGCGGTCATTTAAAAATAGGTTATACTTTAAAAATCAGAATAAACATTCCATTTCATAACCATGAATACGATATCATTTCAAACCCAAAACCATATTTTATCACTTATCCCAAATATAATTCTTTTCCAAAATCAAAATGCTTTAACTTCATAACGTCTGAAAATCAAATATTTTCAAAGCATAGTATTTTGAAAATCATAATTTAAAACCATAACTTCTAAAACTTGAATGGTTTGGACATTCAACGGTATATGAATTAAATGGTTTAACTTAAATGTTACTTTGTAAAGAAAATAGTTCTCATGGTTTTACAAATACATTTCTTTATTAAAGTCTAAACCAAAATTTATATTATCTCTCTCAAGTTCCAAAACCACTTCAATTTATTTATATATACGTATATCCATTTTGAGTAACAATATTTCAAACTAAAATTGGATTTTATTCTTTCAACAGATCAATTGTTCTATTAATTAGTCTTGAATATTCACATAAAATCCATAAATAATAAGACTTCAATTTCTAGCAATAAACTATATATATATTTTCCCAATTCAAATTATACTAGAATATTCATTTCAATTTATTTTGGGAAAAATCCAATTATAAATATCATATCTTAAAATTTCCAAACTTAACATTTAAACATATGATATAAATTATTAACTCCATTTTCTTAATTCTCTTCCATTTTTAATAAAGATTTTTATACACCTTTTAATTTCAAAATTTTCAACTTCGTATGTATATATATGTGGAAGAAAAATATTTATACAATATAAAATTTAAGATTATTATAAACCGTATTCCATCCGAACCATAGAAATCACTTTTAAATAGTTATATATATACCGCGGTGCCTGTATATAATTTTCTATCCTATGGTCAAGTGATACGGATATTTATCATTTCAATCCGCAATTTAAAAAAATATAAAATTTTGCGGTTATATATCATTTCAAACCACAATCCCGAATGAAATGAAATATGCATGATAATTTGCAATTTAATGATATACAATAAACATCCATTCACCAACATCATCCATCATCCAAATCGCAATCATCAATCAATATCAATCAATAACAATATTATTTTTGGTACTACATAACAGGTAATACTGGCAATGTTATTCAAATTAAATTTAACAGCTATTAATCTACAGTCTATATTCAGTAATAAATTATATAACCGTTAACTAGCAGTTCATATACAAACAAATAAATTTTAACTGTAAATTTATACGCAATAAATTAATTAAATTAACAGTTAAATTTAATAAATGCAATTCAACAGATATGAATAAAATAAACATGCCAAATACTCATAAATAAATTTCTATTCATTTCTAAAATTAATTTAACAAACATAAAAGCTTCTAGTAGTTGTGAGTGGGTTAAAACACTCACCTTTTGAATTTAAATCGAATTTAAATTCGATTTAAACCCAAAAATTCGCCCTTCTCGGAATTCGTCCAAACCAGCGTCGTCAAATCTGGAATTAAATTACGATCCTAACAAAAGAAATTTCGTGTGAATCCGACTTCGTATGAGAAAGTTATGGCGAAAAATGATGATTGAATTCAAAATTGAAAATAAATAAAACGACGCACATTCATCACTTACAAATATATGTGCCACGTCACTCCTTCTATTCCCAGAAACGCACGCGGCCCCCTTCCAGAAACCCTAATCGAATATCTACGACGATCTAACCGTTGAATCGACACAAAAACCATATAGATGCGATCCCCATCGTCCACTCTACAAAACCCAGAAAAGGTTTGACGATCCGACGAAGTTTGCGACGACGATGATGAATGGTCATGGACTGTTTGAATTAATTCTGGTCAAACGAATGTTCAAAACAGTAAACGAATTGCACCAGTAGATTACGTGCCTCGAGAACATTAACATATTTTTTTTGTGGAATTTTTCTGAAGTGTTTGCATTTTCATTGAAATTTGGATTGAAGTAGATCTAGGTTTTGCAACCATTTGAGGAGGAGAAGGAGATGAAGAAATGAATATACAGCAAATGACAATAGGATGGAGCTAGGGTTTATAACTGTATATATATATATTAAATTTCCAAAATTTAATTAAATTTACTTTCCATTATTTATTGTCAATTAGATTGATTTATCATTGGATTCATATTTCAATATGTAAATATCCCCAATTTCATCTGCACTTATATTTACATAGTTTCTAAATATTAAATTTCAAATATTACTTCATTTAACGTTACGTATTTATTATTTATTACTTGCTGCAGTTGATTATCAATTATACTTAATATACTAAATAGATGGTAAATTTTGAATACTTGTTATCATTAACGTTTTATTTCCACTTACAAAATAAATGAAATTATTACATAAACTCCCTTAATTAAGTCAACCATTATCTTATATAACTTAACTGGTAATATATATACCCAATTGCCCTAATTGGTTTATAGTTATGAGCTAAATACATACTAACTTGTAAATAAATTCGTTTAATTGCAAATGGATCTGATCAAATTTAATAGATTGAATAGATGGGTAAGCAAATAATAAATTTTCCTTTTTGTCAAATTCAAACACATTCCTACTTAATTATCAATTACAATTTATTACGAAACATTGATTTTATGCAGTTACCTTTTATTTGCGTAGTATTACATCAATTCCTCTAACCTTGGATTCATTCCCAATTCACCAAATTCAATTAATTACACTTTACCAATGTGTTTCCAATATATAGGTATTGCCCAAGTTAAATTTATTAGCTAACTCATATTAATAAACAAATGACTTATATGAATGATTAAAATTTTCAATTATCTCACTTTACTCCTAAACTTCTGTTATTTAATAATTATTGCTTAGAACCTGATTTTAATCTTCCCATTATCTATTTAATTCCTTCTAGAATCATAGCTAATATTTGTCATCCCTTCATTACCCAAATGTTCTTATCCCATCAAATTTTAAGTTATCGAAATATTAAATGTCAATTTCTTTAATTGCACTAAATTTATCTAATAAAGGTTGCACTTAACCCAAATACATAAAACTTGCCCAATTTCTCCTTAAATCAATAACCTTCATATACAAATATGTTTATCATAAATTTTATCTACTCTTCCTTTTTAGGTAATGTCCTATATATTAGATTTCCATGTAATTTGCAATAAATCATACTCGTAGTTATATCACATTAAATGAATAAATAAGTGTTGACTCTATTCTTTTGATTCAACATTGGTTTACGTTATATTTCATAAATATTTCTACATACATCAGGATTTTTAAAAATGGTTGTAACGTGAAATCTCGTCTACTTCCCATTTTATATTTAAGGCTTCTAAAACCGATTCATATCATTTCTCTAGTCCAAAATTTATTAATATAACCTTAAATTTAATTTATTCCTATCGATGTAATGGTTAAACACAAATTTCACTTATTTGCAATAAATCCACAAATTGGATTTCAAATTTTCAAATAAATAAATAAATTTTAGTTTATCACTTCTTAAATACCCAAACGTCAATGCCTTAATTTAAACTGCATTTATTACATTTTATAAAAATCCTCCATCTTAAGTGACAAATCAAAACTACCCTAACTACACAAATCATCGTATTATAAAGATATTTACACTATCCTCCATTTATTACCTTAATTTATTTAAGGTAACCTTAAATTAATATCTTTTGCAATGATTTCAAATTATTATTCCCCCATTCCTTTTTAATTTCAATAACGCCAAATTTAACCGTTATATTCTCTTTATTTATGCGATAAATGCAATTATTGAATCTAATATTCCATTTAATTAATAGATCCTGCTTCCTAGAATCTATATCAACAATAGGTCAAATATATACATAGAATTAGCCTTAACTTCACCTAAAAGAATTAGCTATTTCAACTACCGCACAAAACTACGCTACTGCACTATTTAATCAAATAAATTAATTGAACTTAAATCAGCATAAAGGTTATAAAATTATAAATGTAATCTTAATAAATTCATTTATTGATTTAGACTCTTTCTATACAGTAATTAACCTATTTGTGGGTATAAATAACTTTGGAATTATATTACATCTCATTAGTGCGCGTTTTATTTCCTATAACTTCTCCTTATTTAACTATACCCATTAACAACCAAAAAAATTAAATTAGCTTTATTTCAATCTATTTCCCATCTTAACTAAATAAAATAAATGGTTAACCTAAACACTTGTTATCCTTTGATATATTCAAATTCACTTCCAACATTTATTAACAAAATGTTGCCATAGGTTTAGATTTACATAAATAAATTATATGAATAGGTAGAAAAATTGGTAATCCGCAAATGCCCAATATACACGCATTAATTACTACCTATTGTTAGAATCCATTTATTAATTTACTAGTTAATAACGGTCTTTTTATTTCTATTTACTACCAAACTCTCTATTTTATTATAGTTCCAATATATTAATACTTAGGCACATCAAGTGCTAGCCCTTTTGTTATTTATATTAAATTGGGTATGCACAAATAAGTTGTTAATTAACTATTTCTACAAAATTATATTCATACATTCAGTTCCATATCTTATAGGGTTAAATTCTGATTACTTACGCTTAATCTATCAATTTAATACTCTATTCAAACATGCATTTAAATTCTTTTTATTCTAAATAAATTTTATTAAGTGTTGACATCCACTAATAGCATTCACCTTTATTACAACCAAAAGTGACATCTTCACTACTGATTTTATATTAATGAATCTCATTTTAGTTAATATTTTTTATTAATATTCTCAATTCAACATTTATTGATTTCTTAAAATTTACTTTTAACAAAAAGTGACAAATTACATTATCCAAATCTATTGTCATAAAATTTTATTGTTACACTAGGTTACAAATACTATACCAAATTTCTACATTTATTCTTAAACAAATTAGAAATTATATTAATTTAATTTATTAAATATTATTAATTTAACGGGTCGTTACACACCGTTTGCTACTTTCATCAATCTATATCGTTTTGTTAATTATCCGCTGCGCCACTTTTTCAGCCTCCAGCACAAATTCAATTCGAATCTTTCTCAAAATTGCTTCCAAGTAAGATCTGCTTCGATAATCTCAGAAACCAAAAGCTCATACCAATCTAATGCTCTTTCTCGGAGCATGCTAGAAGCCACTTGGACTCAAAGTAGATCAACGAGATTCCTGCGAGAAAAGATGCGGTCGTATGATTTAAGCCAAGCTTGGATTTCTATTACACTTTTGGATCCCTTGAATGGTCTTCCAACCAAATCGGTATAAGCTCTGCACAAATGTGAAAACCAAAATCTATGTTAAATAGGCTCTGGAATAGGTCCGACAGCTTGAGCATTCTTTACGAGATCAAAAAGCTGCTGGGCAGACATAACTACTCCATCCTGAGGAATAGCACTGGATTGACTGGCGTTGGGATGGCCAGGTCTAACTATTTCTCTTCTTTAAGTAAGATAGATAGAAAGAAGAAAAAGGTTATTCTAAAAATGAATACCAAACAATCATGATTGGAAAAACAAAGCATCACAAAAGAAAATACGATAGAACAGGTCCAATGACTCGAATAAATCCTAAGGCACGATTCCTAAGAGAGACTTACGACGATGATCCTTGCTATAATATTCTATATTGTTCCGAAGTTTGGCTTTGGTACCAAGCTGTGATGCCCCACCTCTATCCTCATACTAGCCAAGGACACTACAGAGTAATGCCATCGACTAGCACGAAGAATAAGGCTGTTGAAGAGCGACCGTTTGCGTAATTGCTTTGTGCGAGTACCGATATGTCAAATAGTATAACGTGCACTTCATTTCAAGAGGAAATCTGACATATCGAATACAAACTCAAAGCTACTACACAGTGGATGGGTGATCTTCGAAAACAAATATAAAATAAGCATAACACAAATCAGCCACAGATATTCATATCACAAAGGCGGAAACATATATGAATATAACATATAGAAGTGTAAATCAAAGTAGTGGTAATACAAGATCCACTACATAATAAAAGAATAGGTACAAGTGCTAGACAAAAGAATATGTATACATCAAGGAGTCTCTATCTCGAATGTATAAAACAAAAACAACTAATGTGACGCCCCACCTCTATGCTCACAATAACAAAGGTTATTATAAGGAATAACGTCTGCTATTGCGAAGAATAAGGCTTGTTAGAAGTGGCCATTTGTAAGTTATGCCTTAGACGAGTATTGATTACATCTATAGGAGTTGTGTAAATTACTCCCAAAGATATAAATTCAATCCAAATCTAAAATGAAACTACGGTGGCTAAAGAAAAATCCAGAACAACTCATAATAACAACAATATAGACATGTAAAGTTGCATCAGAATAGAAATATCAGATATATATAGCGGAAGACAAGTCTGGAATACATGCTACAACAATCGATAGTTCACAAGAACCAAATGCACATATACATGTCATCAACATACATGAGGCGATAGTCAATACACTAAAAGTACACCTCGAAGACTAAACAATAGATGGAGTGAAATCCCAAAAGCTGAAGCAGCAACTAAATCAGAGATAGCGATTACCCTGAAATAACTCGGTCTGACCCGAGTATTATTTAAAAGAAAATAATAAACGGATCAGTCTAATTTAAACTCAGAAATAAGTGTATGATAAACAACACTTATGCAAATAATTATAGTCTCGAATGAGACAATTCAACATAAATAATCAACATAGTTTAAATGAAGAAATCTCAATTTAAACTCCATCAAAATCAACTTTCAAATTCACAATTTAATTCAAAACATCAATGCGCAAAATTATAATCTCAGATGAGACTATACACAAACTCAACTTCCAAATTCATAATTGAATTCAAAGTAGCAACTCACAAAATCTAGAAATCAAAATAGATAACTAGAAAAATCAGCATAAAAGTGGATCGATCGCAACAGATGGCGAGTTTTAGCTACGCTGCACGTGCATCTCAAATGGCCGAAGCCTACCAAATACTATAATTTTTGGCGCCCATCAGATGACCCGAAGGTCCGCAGAGTGGCCCGAAGGTCTAGTAGTGGTAATTGACCCGAAGCTCTATCAGATGACCCGAAGGTCCAGTAGAGTGACCCAAAAGCCTAACAAAATCATCAGAATTGTCAAAAAATAGCCAATATTTCAATTGATGAGTCCGGAATTAACCGAATTAGTAAAAGTGTGGTTCACTATTCTGCACTTTTCCTAAATCGTTTAAATCTCTTAATCGTTTCCTTGAAAGTGAAAAATTGTGTACTTTATATAAATAAAATTTTCATTCTCAAACGGACAAGTCCGGAATTAAGCGAATCGGTAAAAGTAAGGGTTCACGGTCCTTAATTTTTCAGAAGCATTTAAATCGCTTCCTTATTCTTTTGAAAGCGTAAACAGTAAATTTTTTGAAAACAATATTTATTTTAAAATGATTTTAAAACACGTGATTAAAACAACAACATCTATAGTAATTTCGATGAGGAAATTGCGCTACACAAAACACCATAAAAACAGATACTAAATCAGCGTTGCGGAATAACCACTTAGAAATTCATTTTAAAATTGCCGGTTACTGAAGTCAAAACATCAGTTATTTTTATACGTCAAAATCTCATCAAAACAATTCACATCAAATATAATACCGGTGTAAAAATTTGTTATAAAAATAATGGCAACAAATTTCGCTTTAAAACCCAACACCGGTTCACGTAAATTAACTGAACTCACGCATATAAAGGAAGTGGAAAAATATTAATATAGCCTGGACTCACTATAATTTCTTACGTTCAAAATATAATGAGGATTGGCAATACTTCCTACAAGTACTGACTGCAATACAAAAAATAAATTATTTACCAGGGAGTTGTACGTGTGCATGTAATATGTGCATACCTAATTTGCAAGGTAACATACAATACTGGGACTCCCATGGGCACGTGTATGCACCATATTCTTCACGCAATACAAATAAGAATCAAATGACCTGGATTTTGCTTTGGTGAAATCACTAACACACTCCACTATATTACATGCACGAAAATTTATAACTAGTGGTATGTACATATTTCTAGTGAAATTCAACATTGCAATGTTCACACATGAATGAGACAATCTCTGGGTTTTGAACTCACTTGCATTTTATAGTATTAAGTGTACCTGAGCAATGTTATATATACTTCTTGTTGCACTCACATATTCTTAAAGAAATAAAATGACCTGGAACTCTTGTGCATACCTAAAAACATGTGCATACAAAGCATTTTGCACGCATGCAAAAGTAATTATAAAATCACATGAACTATATTTACAGTAAAAACATGCAAACCTAGACTCCAAGTGATGGGAAAATTAGAGGACGTGCAAATGAATAAATTGATGCACGCAACATACTAACCAATAAATCAAGTATAGAGGCAATGCAAGTAGCAAACTATATGACTCAAAGGACTAGGACACCTACAGAAGGCCACGCATGTGAGAACCTTCAATATGAAGTGATAATAACTTACATATATGCATGCACATTTTGAAAGAAAAACTCAAGGACCTGGAACATGATTCTAGTGTACACAAAAATTTGAATATGAGCAAAGATTTCTTCTAGGTCCTGAAAAATCCAGGCACGCAAGCAATCAATAAACATGAAGGCATTTTTGGCCAGCACATGTGTAAAGTTTTCATGCATATGAAGTAAAATGAAATTTGTCAGCTAAATGCATGGACAAAATAAAGTAGTGAATAAATTAGCATTTGTGAGTTTAGCACTCACCTATTTGCTTTAAAACCAATTGATACCCCAGATCCAACAAAGAGCACAAATCAATCTGCCATTAGTGTTTTTTTTTGGCAACACAAAGAACGAAAAATGCAGGCTACTCCAAATGAAACAAAATGAAGAACTTTTCTTTTCTATAAGTGTACAAGTCAAAAATATTATGCTGGCAATGTTTTGGTACCAAAGCATTAAATGTAGAACGTGCTTCAGTGTAAGGAAGGACAGGCTGCTTATAAAAAATGATGATGGTAGCCAAGCAAGTTTCAATTTTGCTTTTAAAATAGACCCATTCTCAAATACACGTAAAGAAGGAAAAAACAAAGTGTTTTCCACTCTTGTGATAGCCTCTATGATCAAACAATGCTTTATAAAATAATGTGTTAACAGCAAAGTCCAAATGTCCACTATTGTTCAATATGAACCCATTTCTCACGTGAAGGCAAAAGCCTTTTATTTCAACATGTTACTACTATTAAGACTACTGACTTTACAACATGATTTGCATATTTTTTTTTTAAATTTCTGTTTTAAATTTTTTTCCCGACGAAAATAAAATCACGGTTGTTACCAACTCCCCCTTATAAGAATTGCGTCCCTGCAATTTCCATACAAGAAGTTTTTATAACGCAGATAATTCATCACAATAAATATTTGAAAAGAAGAGATAGATCAAGGATGCTCACCCCCACCCGAAGAGGAGTGAAAACCCGGATAAGAACGCTCGATGAATTCTCTGGTTTCCCAAATGCAATCTTTGGGGTTTGCGGACCATTGAATTTTCATAAGCGGGACTTCTTTATTCCGAAGGCGTTTAACCTCCGAAGCTAGCACATGAATAGGAATTTGCACAATAGACAAGTCGGGTCAGATCTCAAGATCTTGTAACACATGAGAATCAATAATAGAATCCGAATCTCAAAGGCATCGAGAAGCTGGGATACATGAAATACGTCATGAACTCCCGAAAACTCAATAGGAGCGATACACGATAAGCAACTGGGCCATTGCGTTCCGTAATAGGAAACGGTCCAATATATCGAGGAGCCAATTTCCCGGAGCTACTAAAATGCACCACACCCTTCATCGGAGAAACAAGAATGAATACGTGATCGCCAACAGAAAATTCCAAAGGCTTCCTACGATGATCGGCATAAGATTTCTGCCTATTCTGAGCCTCTTTCATTCTCAGAAGAATCACGAATATAATCACGGCCGAGAACTAACTTTTCCCCCGATTCCAACCAACAAGATGGTGATCGACACGGCCTTCTGTAAAGAGCTTCGAAAGGAGCCATATCGAAACTGGATTGAAAACTGTTGTTATAAGAGAATTCAAAAAGAGATAAGTGGTCTTCCCAACTACCACCAAAATCAAGAATGCAAGCTCGAAGGAGATCTTCTAAGACTTGATTCACCCTTTCAATCTGATCATTAGAATGTGGATGATAAGATATACTGAGATTGAGCTTAGTGCCCAAAGCTTTCTGAAGGCTCTGCCAGAAACCACTAGTAAAAAGCGGATCTCTGTCTCTAACAATAGAACTAGGCACACCATGAAGTCGAACGACTTCCTTAATAAACGGCTTAGCCAATAAGGGAGCAGTCCGATTGGACTTGATAGGAATAAAATGGGCTGATTTGGTCAATCTGTCAACAATCACCCAAATACTAGTATGGCCCGACCTCGAACGAGGTAGACCATCAATGAAGTCCATAAAAATCTGATCCCATTTCCATAATGAAATCTCAAGAGGCTGCAAAAGACCACTAGGACGGTGGTGTTCTGCTTTAACAAGTTGACAAGTCATGCAACGACTTACGCAACTTGCAACATCACGCTTCATACCTCCAATAGTATAAGTGTTTCATATCAGCATACATCTTACTACTACCCAGATGGATAGTATACTTAGAACGATGACAGTCCTCAAGAATGTCATTTCTAAGATTAGAAACATTAGGCACGACCAACCTCCCCTTCTTACGAATACAACCATGAATATCAATATCGAAATCCTTAAGATCATCACTTTGGGATTCCAATTTACAAATTTGAATAAGATAAGCAATATGTGGATCTTGTTTCTGGGCATCGGCAACACGATCCAACAAACTAGGACGAGCTTCCATGCTAAATAAAAGCACGGGAGAATAAGAAACTGAGGGACGGTCTCTAATATCACAAAGAGATAAAGCTTCCAAAATATTCCACTCTGCTAGCATCATGGAAACAACAACTTGCTGCTTGCGACTAAGCGCATCAGCAACTCGATTACCCTTACCAGGGGTATACTGAATATCGAAATCATATGAAGCAAGAAATTTGAGCCAACGCAGTTGCCTCATATTAAGCTCTTTCTGAGTAAATAAATACTTCAGAGATTTGTGATCAGTGAAGAGAATAAAACGCTCCCCCAATAAATAATGTCGCCAAATCTTTAGTGCAAAGACTATGGCGGCTAACTCCAAATCATGTGTAGCATAACGAATCTCATTAGGCTTTAGTTGTCTAGAAGCATAGGCAACTACTCTATCCTTTAGCATGAGAACAGCACCGAGTCCATAACCACTGGCATCAGTATAAACAACAAGATCATGATTCCCGTGGGGAACCACTAAGATAGGAGCATGAGTAAGGAGATCTTTTAACTTCAAGAAAGAATTCTCACACATATCCGATCAAATAAAAGGAAAAGTTTTCTTGTGACAGTGGTAAGTGGTAAAGCAATATGAGAAAAGTCCTTAATAAACCGGCGATAATAACCCGCCAATCCAAGAAAACTACAGATCTCGGTAACGGTCTCCGGCCTCTTCCAATTCTTAATAGATTCGATCTTGGCAGGATCGACAGAAGTACCATCGGAAGAAACAATATGACCGAGAAACTTCACCTTATTCTCCCAGAAGTGACACTTGGAGAATTTGGCATAAAGCTGATGCTGACGAAGTGTGCCCAAAACAATCTCCAAATGCTGAATATGATCGGCTTCAGATTTGGAATAAATAAGAATACCATCAATGAAAACCAAGACGAACTTATCGTGATATTCCCGGAATATCCGATTCATAAGATCTACAAAATATGCTGGAGCATTTGTCAAACCGAATAGTATGACAAGCCATTCGTAAGAACCATAACGAATACGGAATGCGGTAAGAGGAATGCTATCGTCCGCAACTCATAACTGATGAAAACAGGTAGCAAGATCGAGTTGGGAGAAGAGCTTAGCGCCACTTAACCGATCGAACATGTCATCGATCCTAGGTAATGGATACCTATTTTTGATAGTAAGCTCGTTAAGCTTGCGATAATCAATGCAAAGCCTAAGAGTACCATCTTGCTATTTAACAAAGACAACGGCGGTGCGCCAAGGAGATGAGTTAGAACGAACAAAATGCTTGGCTTCCAACTCAGATAATTGCTGCTTGAGTTTCTCATTTTCCTTAGCAGACGTCCTTATGGAGGACGACTGACAGGATGAGCACCAGCGATAAGATCAATACGGAACTCCATTGCCCTTTTCGGCGGTAAACAAGAAATAGGCTCGAAGACATCAGAAAAATCACAAACAACTGGAACATTAGCTATGACATCCTCCGATTCGAAGGAAGAAATGAAAGCATTCGAATCATGGTCCATCCTTTGAAATACAATAGATAACAGCTCGATAGCATCGGGATGCTTGAGATATAAAGTTCTTTCGGGACATAGAATTTGAACTTCATAATGGACGAGCCAATCCATACCCAAAATCATATCAGTACCAAGATGATCCATGACATGCAGATTCGCATGAAAGGAGAAACCACAAAGAATAATCTTAACATCAACACACAACAAACCAAGAGTAGCGGATCCACCAATAGGATTTACGATCCTCAATGGGACGCAAAGAGTAATAACATCCAAATGAATAATATCAACAAGCTCCTTTGACACGAATGAATGCGATGCACCCGTATCGAAAAGAACTCTAATAGAAAGGCCATGAAATAAAACAAAACCTTCCAAAACAGAAGGAGTAATACCTTAGGGCTGAGAAGAAACAC
Organism: Allium cepa; assembly: GCA_030765085.1. Lineage (NCBI taxonomy): Eukaryota > Viridiplantae > Streptophyta > Magnoliopsida > Asparagales > Amaryllidaceae > Allium > Allium cepa. The sequence continues at coordinate 181,972,070 of CM060946.1, forward strand.
CAAAAGCTTTAGCAACATTAAGCTTCCCAGATTCGAGACCCCTAGAAGCAGTAGGGCAATCAGAAATCCAATGACCCTCTTTCTTGCAATAGCGGCAAATGCGAGGCTTAGGACAATTACGGTGAAGATGATCCAGAGAACCACAATTATAACACGCCTCTGAATAGAAGGTGCACTACTGGGCTGGGAACTAAAGGTAGCTTGCTTCTTCTTCTTCTGGTTCGAAGAATTAGGCTTATGAAATGGAAACCTCTTCTTGTTGGGGTTCTTAGAAACCTCAACCTCATCACCACTATCATGTTCCTTTTCAACAGCTTCAAGACAAAGAGCCGAATCAACAAGCACCTCAAAAGAGAGCTTAAGCTGAAGCAAAAGAACTTTCTTCAAATACTTCTTCAAACCATCAACAAATCGAAGATTCTTCTTACGCGGAGTGTTAATGAACTCAACTCCGTATTTGGACAAGGACTCGAAAGATGCAACATAATCAGAAACAGAGGACTTTCCTTGCTTCAACTCAAGGAAACTACGAGCAAGATTAGCCTTTTCCGATTCAGGAACGAACTTAAGTTCGAAACGTTCCTTAAACTGAATCCACGAGAGAGAGGACTCATCAACTTCCACAATAAAAAGATCATACCAATCAAGCGCATGCTCTTGCAACATACTAAATGCCACGAGAACGCAATGATGATTAGAAAGATCCATCCGAGAAAATATGCGCTCACAAGTGCGCAACCAAGTCTGAACCTCCATTACACTTTCCGAACCCTTGAAAGGCTTGCCTCCAAGGTGGGAATAGTCACTACACATGCGGATGGAGGCAGACTTTTGATTAGGAGCCGCTGTAGTAGCAACAGAAGGCTGAGTACCCCGAAATAGCTCCATAAACTAATCAGCTAACATATAGACTCCGTCCGAATGAGAACCACTAGACGAACCTGCAGAAGAACGCTTCCCTCTACCTCTTCCAGCCATAGGCTGAGAGATAAGAGAAGGTAAAGATTAGTTAAAACAATAAACAATTGATAAGAAATTTAACAAATGGAATACTACGGAATATAAAATTTATTCCTAGACATACTCCACATGCTAAAGTGGAAGGAATAAATTAGAAAGGCACAAATAAAACCCCCGAATAGTTGTAACGCATGTTCCATTCTGCTTCTGTTTTGTGTTTATTATAGTTTATTCTGAATTTCATCTCTGACACCAAGCTGTGACGCCCCACCCCTTTGCTCACAATAAAAAAGGTTATTATAAGGAATAACGTCTGCTATTGCGAAGAATAAGGCTTGTTAGAAGCGACCATCCGTAAGTTATGCCTTAGACGAGCATCGATTACATCGATAGGAGTTGTGTAATTTACTCCGAAAGATATAAATTCAATCCAAATATAAAACGAAACAACGTTGGCTAAAGAAAAATCTAGAACAACTCATAATAACGATAACATAGATATGTAATGTCCCATCAGAATAGAAATATCAGATATATAGCGGAAGACAAGTCTGGAATATATGCTACAACAATCGATAGTTCACAAGAACCAAATACACATATACATGTCATCAACATACATGAGGCGATAGTCAATACACCAAAAGTACACCTCGAAGACTAGACAAAAGATGGAGTGAAATCCCAAAAGCTGAAGCTGCAACTGAATCAGAGATACCGATTACCCTGAAATAACTCGGTCTGACCCGAGTATTATTTAAAAGAAAATAATAAACGGATCAGTCTAATTTAAACTCAGAAATAAGTGTATGATAAACAACACTTAAGCAAATAATTATAGTATCGAATGAGACTATTCAACATAAATAATCAACATAGTTTAAATGAAGAAATCTCAATTTAAACTCCATCAAAATCAACTTTCAAATTCACAATTGAATTCAAAATAGCAATACGCAAAATTATAGTCTCAGATGAGACTATACACAAACTCAACTTCCAAATTCAAAATTGAATTCAAAGTAGCAATTCACAAAATCTGGAAATCAAAATAGATAACTAGAAAAATCAACATAAAAGTGGATCGATCCCAGCAGATGGCGAGTTTTAGCTACGCCGCATGTTCATCTCAAATGGCCGAAGCCTACCAAATACTATAATTTTTGGCGCCTATCAGATGACCCGAAGGTCCGTAGAGTGACCTGAAGGTCCATCAGATGACCCGAAGGTCCGGCAGATTGGCCTGAAAGTCCATTAAAATCATCAGAATCATCAAACAACAGTAGATATTTCAGTTGACGAGTCGGGAATTAACCGAATTAGTAAAAGTGTGGTTCCTTATTCCGCACTTTTGCTAAATCGTTTAAATCTCTTCATTGTTTCCTTGGAAGTGCAAAATTGTGTATTTTATATAAATAAAATTTTCGTTCTCAAACGGACAAGTCCGGAATTAAGCGAATCAATAAAAGTAAGGGTTCGTAGTCCTTAATTTTTCTGAAGCGTTTAAATCACTTCCTCATTCTTTTGAAGGCGTAAACAGTAAAAAATTTAAAAACTATTTTTATTTTAAAACGATTTTAAAACACGTGATTAAAACAACAACATCTGTAGCAATTTCGACGATGAAATTGCGCTTCACAAAACACCATAAAAACAGATACCAAGTCAGCGTTGCGGAATAACCGCTTAAAAAATCATTTTAAAATTGCCGGTTACTGAAGTCAAAACAACAGTAATTTTTATACGTCAAAATCTCATCAAAACAATTCGCATCAAAATATAATACCGGTGTAATAATTCGTTATAAAAATAATGGCAACAAATTTGGCTTTAAAACCCAACACCCGTTCACGTAAATTAACCGAACTCATGCATATAATGAAAGTGGAAAAATATTGATATAGCCTGGACTCACTATAATTTCTTACGTTCAAAATATAATGAGGATTGGCAATACTTCCTACAAGTACTGATTGCAATACACAAAATAAATTATTTACCAGGGAGTTATACGTGTGCATGTAATATATACATACCCAATTTGCAAAGTAACATACAATACTGGGACTCCCATGGGCACGTGTATGCACCATATTCTTCACGCAATACAAATAAAAATAAAATGACCATGAATTTGCTTTGGTGAAATGCACTAACACACTCCACTATATTACACGCACGAAAATTTATAACTAGTGGTCTGTACATATTTCTAGTGAAATTCAACAATGCAATGTTCATGCATTAACGAGACAATCTCTGGGTTTTGAACTCACTTGCATTTTATACTATTGTGTGTACCTGAGCAATGTTATATATACTTCTTGTTGCACTCACATATTCTTAAAGAAATAAAATGACCTGGAACTCTCGTGCATACCTAAAAACATGTGCATACAAGACATTTTGCACGCATGCAGAAGTAATCATAAAATCACATGAACTATATTTACACTAAAAACATGCGAACCTAGACTCCAAGTGACGGGAAAATTAGAGGACATGCAAAGGAATAAATTAATGCACGCAGCATACTAACCAATAAATCAAGTACAGAGACAAAGCAAGTAGCAAACCATATGACTCAAAGGACTAGAACACCTACAGAAGGCCACGCATGTGACAGCCTTCAATATGAAGTGATAATAACTTACATATATGCATCCACACTTTGAAGGAAAACCCAAGGACCTGGAACCTGATTCTAGCGTACACAAAAATTTGAATATGAGCAAAGATTTCTCCTAGATCCTGAAAAATCCAGGCACGCAAGCAATCAATAAACGTGAAGGCATTTTTGGCCAGCACGTGTGTAAAGTTTTCATGCATATGAAGTAAAATGTAATTTGTCAGCTAAATGCATGCACAAAAAAAGTAGTTAATAAATTAGAATTTGTGAGTTTAGCACTCACCTATTTGCTTCAAAACCAATTGATACCCCAGATCCAACAAAGAGCACAAATCAATCCGCCATTAATTTTTTTTGAGCAACAGAAAGAACGAAAAATGCAGGCTACTCCAAATGAAACAAAATGAAGAAATTTTCTTTTCTATAAGTGTACAAGTCAAAAATATTGTGCTGGCAATGTTTTGATACCAAAGCATTAAATGTAGAACGTGCTTCAGCGTAAGGAAGGACAGGCTGCTTATAAAAAATGATGATGATAGCCAAGCAAGTTTCAATCTTGCTTTTAAAATAGACCCATTCACAAATACACGTAAAGAGGGCATAAACAAAGTGTTTTCCACTCTTGTGATAGCCTCTGTGATCAAACAATGCTTTATAAAATAATGTGTTCACAGCAAAGTCCAAATGTCCACTATTGTTTAATATGAACCCATTTCTCACGTGAAGGCAAAAGCATTTTATTTCGACATGCTACTACTATTAAGACTACTAACTTTACAACATGATTTGAATAAAAAAAAATTAATTTCTATTTTAATTTTTTTTCCTGACGGAAATAAAATCATGGTTGTTACAACTAAGCTAGTAGTTTGCCAAAGGTCAAATGACAGACCCAGATAAGAAGTCAAGTAGAAGGACCTGTAACACCTCGGTCTGACCCGAGTATTATTAAAGAAGAAAATAATAAACGTATCATTCTAGCTATAAATATCTGATAAAATGAGATAGGATAAGAGATATGCCAAAAAACGTATGATAGCAATAATGCCATGCTGTGACAAGTATACATTTTACAACAATAAAAATCATACAATATCTCAAGAATCTCAAATACCAAAAAGAATGTCTTATTCTTTATTTTATTCGCCAAACCACAAATATTGACAATCATATTAATGCCAATCGTAAAAATTGGTGAAACACAAATTCCATAAAACATCAATTAGAAATCCAAAAATCCCAAAAGGGAGAGGCCTATCACAAATGGGAGCATGAAAACTCACCAACACATGTATCACAAACGGGTAGCTATCCCATGGCCGCTAACCATAGAGCTGGTGCAACAAATTAGTACAGTAATGGTACGTCCGAGGAACCTAAAACTCAAATAATTCAGAACACGATGTAGCACAATAATGCTATGCCCAATGGATCTGAAACTACAATAATTTGAAACATCGACGTAGTACAATAATGGTGCGCCCGATGATCCTGATAAGCCGAAACAACGATGTAGTATAATAACGGTACATCCGATGATCCTAATAAGTCGGAACGTCGACGTAGTACAATAACAGTACATCCGATGAACCGAACACCATAAAAGAACATGGGTCGCTAGCCCATAAGATTGAGTCGAAACTCCAAAGAATGGTCAAAAAACCATGGGTCGTTAGCCTATAAAAATGACACGAAGCTCCATAAAATCGAGGTATAGTCCCCCACGTGGACAACGAGAGACCAAGCTCAACATAACGGGATACGGTTCTCCACGTGGACAAAGAGACATCGCATATTGTTAGTCTAAACCATAAAATGATCACCACTGATCAATAAGAAGTGTGAATTGCACTAAGCTAGTAAATAAATGAGTTTCGCTTCATGTCCCATAACCATTGGCTTGACTTAAATATTTACGAACAAATTATAGATTTCCACTCGAAAATTGTCACAAGATTTCAACCGAATAAGTCCAAGAATTAACCGACGAAGTAAACGCAAGCGTTTCATACCACTTGTTTTACTAAGCCGTTTACGTAGATTTATCATGCGAATGAGGTAAAGGTTTGTATATACTAATAGGTTGGAAAGCGGGTTTAAAAAACAAGCTTTGTATTAAAAATAGTGTTGAAATCATTTTGCGAAAGAGTTTGAATATTTTCTACTAGTATAGAGAACTTTACATTTTAAAGTAACAAATCACAAAAATGATAGTAGAAACAATCAATCACAAAAATTCACATACGAAAACGTGAATCAAAACATATAAATCGATATCAAATCCATCAAAGTGGATATTCCCAAAAATCCATAAAGAAGTCATCGAAGTCGATAATAAATGACGACGACCAATCGGATCAACCCAGAAATCGATATAAATGAAAACCCATCAAAAACAAGCAAGATGGCTAAAATTAGCAGCTCCAGACATCTGTTGGTTCTCCCAGACGTCTGAGCTGAAAGACTGGAAATTTTATTCTAGATCGCTTAGATGTCCGGCGAATAAGATCAAACGTCTGAGCTGATGGTCTGGAATTTTATTCCCGTAGCTCCAAACATTTGACCTTACCACCAGACGTTTGAGCTGAAGCTCAGAGCAAAAATATGCTAGGCCAATGATGGCCAAACAATCTCAAAAGCGATCGAGCGAGCAATGATGGCTAGGGATTTATGCCAAGCGACAACCCAGCCCTACAGGCTCTTCAATACACTCCAAAAAGCATATCAAAGCATCCGATGTAGGATTTCATAGATTTAGACTTCAAAATGTCAAAATTGGAAGACTCACCAATCCAATTCAATTCAAAGCAAATGAACGTAAAATAGGTTTTAGGAATTCATACCTAACAACTATCAAAGGTATAGACATAGATATGAGTTCAAGAACTCACCTTTGAACCCAAAAACAACAAATGAGAAGCTCTAAAACAAAGGAAAGACCAACCACTCTTCAACGTCAACTCTAGAAGCTTAAATCTATGGTCATAGACAAATATCTCCTAAATTAAGTCATAGGAAATTTCAGAAAATTAGAGAGGAATTGAGATGGAGAAGATGAAGAGGATTCTTACCTAAGCTTCTCTTTGTTTTATAACTTGAAGTTCAATTTCCTAAGAGAATTAGAGCTTAGAGATTTCTAATCTCTTTTCTTTTCCCCTATTTTTCTAGGGCTTGAGAGTATTAGGAAATGAGAATGAATGAAGAAGAGAGGGGGTGGAGTTAGGGTATTATGTTGGGTTAATGGGCTGAAAACCAAACCCAAAGCCCAATGGAAAAATAGCGAAATTCCTCTCAACTCCAAACATACGATGTTTATACTCGAAAAGGTTGCAAACGCCATTTTGAACTCAATGAAAATAGTCTCGAGTCCTAATTCGAAAGTTTACAAAAAGTAGCATTTAGAACTTTAATCCGACTAACGATGTTATATTTAAATAAAAACTTAAATATACAATCGTAAAATATGCAGGTTGTTACACGCCAGATTGAGTGGCACAGTATTTGAGACTCACCTCTGGAGTTGGAGCTTCGCTTGGAGTTCCATCCATCTATTCAGCTTTCAGTTATTCAGTTGACTTCGGTGATATATTCATATTTTTTTATGGACTATTATATTCAAGACTTCTATTGTATCGTGTTTTAACTCTGTTATATGTATATAGTAGCTTTATGAATTACTATTCTTTTGTTTCCGCTGCTTATTGTTATATTACTCCGTGTCTACGATTTTGTGATTATTTTATTTACTGTATATGCTGAGTTTTGCCAAATATAAATTAACAATCTGATATTTTGAGCAATTAAAGTCTGAGATGTGTGGATGCGAATGGTTGAAAATACCAAGATGTTACAACTTTTCTTTTACTTTTTTCTACGTGGATTTAAAAAGGTGGAGCGGAAAAGTTGTTTGCGTGTAGAATTGTTTTTGCGTATTGGCTGAGGTTAGTACAGTGATGTGAAGGGAGATGAAAAAGCTTTGATGTGAAGGAAATACAGCTGAAGATTTGCTAGTGCATATGAACACACACACACACACACACACACACACATAATTCAAATTGTCTTGATAAATGCAACTTAAAATCTTGACCTCCTATCGAGGCGTGTCACTAGGCATTTATAATGTTATACCCATATTCCGAATGTGATGGAAAAGGTTTCGAGTCCTAATTCGATCGTATGGAGAATATAGCTTTTTGGACCAATTATTATATTGAATTTCCGATATAAATTTTAGTACGTTTGCATTCTGTACAACCAAACAATAGCTCTAAACGTTTTGAAATTTAAAATCCATAATAATACACTATTACGAATCCAATAGAACTGGTTTCATCGAATTCCGAGACTGCGCCCCGAAAGGCTATTTTTAATTGTCAATTTAAACGATATATTTTCAAAACTGAACCAATCACCTTTAAATCCAATTTTAAAACTTATACTACCTTCAGTCTTATCAATATAAATTTTATAAGCCTTCCAATTATTTTTAATTAGCTTGAAACTCCAGATTCACTATTTTATCCAATTTCCAATTGTTTAGTTCAATAGTTTAATTCCCAATAATAGTTATGTTTGAAATCCAATTTAAAAATCAACACCTGAATATTTGAAATCAATTAAATATTCTAATTTCAAATATCTAAAATTTCGGGTCATTACATTCCTCTCCCTTATAAGAATTTCATTCTCGAAATTTCTAGTTAAGAAGAATGGCCCACAACACGTCAAGTATTTTCCCAAAGCCATACAGTTTTTAACAACTCCCCAAAACATTTTTTTATTAAAGACACACTATCACTCTTCCAAACTTCCCAAACTCATCCATTTTTTCCAAATATATCACTTAATCAACCATTCAAATTGTAATTTAAAACCAAATTTTAAATTATCAAAATTTCTTTAAAATTTTCTAACTCCCTAAATTTTCGAAAATTTTTGCCAGCATCTCCTTTGTGTGGCTAGCTCAGAACAACTACAAAATGCCTCTACGGGCCCCAAATTTCAAAAGAAAACAAAAGCCAAGTAGCTAGATAAGAAAATCATCAAATTTCATACGACAATTTAAATACATACCTTTTTGTCGGGCAATTCAAATTTTATTTCTGAAATTGAAACATCAATTTATCTTTTGCTTTAATTGCATGCATCTCACTTAGCAATAACATCCAATCATAGAATTTAAAATCATTTTATTCATTTCTTTACAAAATTTTCAATATTTGCTTTACTTAAGCCCATATGATGTACTCATCCATGCGCAATATCAAATCTGATCGCTCACTCGATCACACAATTTCACTTCCGAACTGTTCACCCGACTTCCTAGTGCAGACTCAGATCTTAGTTTTTTGATCAGAAACCATCATTCTCCTTGCATAGCCATATACTATAATAGAGAATTTCAGGATCAATCAAAAATCCATATCCAGGATTCGCCAACGGAAATCGAGTGAAAAATCCCAACTCGGATCGATATAACTACCTCGAAATTTTGTGCTCAAATCTGGATCAAATCGTTATACGAATTAAATAATATGCATATATCCTATGTATTTATCTTAATTGATTATTAACTACATCAATTCACTTTCTATTTATATTTATTTCAATCCCCACTCTCTTATCCACAATTTTCATTTCACACACCTTTATTAAATCTTCATTCAAATACATACTCAATATTTTCCCAATACCAATTTTACTTAAGAATTTCACCATTTCTTTCTTAAGTTTATTATAATATTTTATACACTTCTTACATTGATTTCCTCTTTGTCACTTTGGTTTTATATCCATTTTTATTCACTTTGCATTTTCAATTCCATTTGAATTCAATTTACCTTCCAATTTTTCAATATTGAATTTGTTTAGTCCAACTTGGCTAAATTTCCAGATCCCTCTCAGTTCAAGTTAATTCCCTTTTCAGTTAAATTTTCAAATTTTATGAGTTCAAACTTACCAATATTCTATTCACCCATTCCTTCCCATTTTATTTCACTTAATTGGTTTATTTTACTCATTTATTTTGACATAATTCAAATTTAAACATTATTCAAATGTTCAGTTCCAATTTCCAATTAGTCACGTTAAATAAAATTGTTCATTCACATATTATTTCCAACTTAATATTACCTATCCAAATACTTATTTTCTCAAATTTCACTTTTATTTAACTTAATTCAGTTAAATTCGATTTCAATTCAAATTTTAAACTTCTACAAGTTTTCCAACTTATTTACATTCCATTCACTACTCTTTTAATTTACTTCATCTAATTGGCTTACTTTTCCACTTTTTTTAATTATCACACTTAATTTTTTTTTTAACTCTTTTCAAATTAAATTCCATCCCATGCAGATTTCAAATTCTTATAAGTTTTAAACTTATTAACATTCCATAAACATTTTTAAATGAACTCACAGAGTTTAAGCAATTACTTAAGCATTTTCAAAAATCAATTTTTTTTTGAAATCATATACCCCAAATCCTTTGATATATCAAATTTATTCCTTTGCACTTTAAAATCAGAATAGTTTACCAAAACAAAACTTCAATTCACAACATTCAGGTAGCAATTCCTCTCTTGGAAACTCGAAAATGAACATCAACGATGCTGCAGTCATCACCGAAATTATTTTCCAACGAGCAAAGTGAGTTCAGTGTTTTTACTTCTTTTGAAAACATTTTAAATATTTTTAAATTCCAAATCTCACCAGATTTCATATCTAATTCAAAAAAATTTCCGAATAATATCGCTATTATTCCTCCAAAACCTTTGAAAATCTTTTCAAACTCAAAGGGAAATAATTTCCCCAAATTTCAAATTTCAAATCCCTTCAATCTATATCAAAATATTACTTTGGAATTTTATCCCATTTTAATTATGAATCATATTTATAATTCACATTAAAATTCCATTATGTTATATAATTATTTCTCTTAACCTTTAGTTATAATTTCACTTTTAATTCAATTTCCACTACACAATAATAATAATTTAATATTATCATTCTGTAACAACCAAGCAACCATATATAACTATAATAATAATTATTAAATTATTTATTTCATATATATAAAACTAATTTGGGTAAAATTATTTCAATTACCCTATTTAAACAACACTATGTCAAATTGTTCTATTCAAGTGTTTAGAGATCCCTATCAATAACGTTAATTACTCGTATTGACCAGAATACATAAGCTAGTCAACGAACCAATCAACACAATATAATTTTTTTTTTATTACAAACAAATACACGCTCATATCTGTTAATACATTCAAACTTATTCTAGGGAACTACTGACCCTATCTCTAATGAGTAATCCCCACCAGAGCCAAGGTTCTCGCTTAACCTTTAGCCCTGATACCAACTGTAATGATCTGCAAATCCGTACCCATTTGAGTCGACAATATTCTCCATCATTTCAACTCAAATTAGAAGGAAATACGAATCATTAGTGTTAAAGAAGAAAAAGGTAGAAGGAGAAAATAGAAAACGACAACAGAATCCAACAGTCGCAGCGGAACAATATATAATAGATAACAACTGATCTTTATACAAAAATCTATTACCGTTTTATACATTACATCATCGGAGAACAACACAATCAGTAGCACAATACTAGAAAATTATAATAATTTGTCCTCACAAAGCTGAATATACAGCATACCATACACAGCGGAATATAAGTCAGATATGTGATATACGTCTCCATCATCTAGTTCGTCTTCGGAGCTCCATAGCATCCTATCCTGACTCTGTAATACTCGGTCTAACCCGAGCACTATGATAAAATAACACCCGAGTTAGTCTGGAAAACCAGCGTGAGAAAACACACTTAATTGAATTATCAAAATTTTCAAAATCCTTCGAAATCAAAGGTATCTCGCAAGACCATGCCATAAATAAATATGTAAGTTTTTACCATAATATAACCAAAACATTTTTATGAAATCCATCTGATATTATAATAGTGTCTATAGAAAGTAAAATAGAATATGGCTGAAATGCTTGCATCTCACGTTCCAGCATAGTTGGGCACAATCAAAATCGTACGGGCGCTTATTGGAAAATGGATTCCATACAATGGTAGGGCTATTGGGGTACCGCCAGTCATAGTACCTGGCCTAGATCAGAGTACCGAGGACCACTCCCGATCCCCTACAACACAAGACCAGAGCTACCCCTTACGTGATATTCCGAATAAGATCACCCTACGGTAACAACCACCCACACAGCCGAGATCATAGGACACTAGACAGGGATGACCTTACCCTAATTGGGTGCTACCTACTTAGCCGTACTGCACCTCCCCTGTTTTATCCATTCTCGGTTAATGAGACTTGAGGCTAAGCGTTACCTTTTAAGACCGAATTTCACTTCATCGTCTGATAGCATTCGTCCATACAAGTCATAGTACCTGGCCTAGATCAGAGTACCGAGGACCACTTCCGATCCCCTACAGCACAAGACTAGAGCTACCCCTTATTGGATAGTCCGAATAAGATCACCCTACGGTTGGGATCAACAAACGCCCACACAGCCTAATCGTGGGACTCTAGACAGGGATGTTCTTACCCTAATTGGGTGCTACCCACTTAGCCTTACTGCACCTCCCCTGTTTTATTCATTCTCAGTTAATGAGGCTTGAGGATAAGCGTTACCTTTTAAGACCGAATTTCACTAATAATGCTCATCGTCTTCTAATGACAATAGTTTGATAGCATTCGTCCATACAAGTTGCCCTGGGTCTAGACAAACGGAATCACTGCCTTCATCATCTTCACGGTATTCATTCGCTACATTCAAATTGGAACGAAGTGGTTTTCGGGTAATTAAATCCGATCCCGGTCTCTTCGAAACGATCAGCGCATTGGTCAATATTGATAGTCGGTTATTTAACTATCAAATTAAACAATCATTCAACCAATTATTATTATTTTTTTGGCAAGGCCGACGGGGTTGAATGGACCCCGACCATTTTATTGCAACTCCAACAGAAACAGAACACAAACTACAAACAGCGACAGGTCGAAGAAAACAAAAGAAACCTTGGAGCTACAAACACAAGGGGAAAAAATAACAAAAAGGAAAACAAACACAACTAAAAGTTGAGGAAGGAGGCATTTATTCCTGGGTCAATGCTGAAAGATAGCGTTCCCAAGGTCTGCTTTATCTCATGTATTATCCAGTTTTTGAATTGAACATCAGATTTCACTTTGCTCACTTCAAACACTCTATTATTTCTCTCTTTCCATACCGCACTGATGAAGCTTTTCGTCACAACAGTAAATAATCTCTTGCTTTCATTCTTGGTCCCAGTTTTCTCATGAATGATTTCCCACTCGGCATGATTATTTTGGGAAACATTATGCCTCTTTAGCTTTGCCATAACCACAATCCAAAGATGATTAATATATGTGCATTCAAAGAAGAGATGCTCGACGGTCTCAGGTTGATCACAGCAGAAAGAACAATAGATATTAATGTTCATTCCCATGCAAGCAAGTTTGGTTTTAGTTTGAACAGCACGGTTAAGAACTTTCCACAGAAGAAAGTTATTTCTGAAGCTACTGTCTAAACTCCAAGTTCTTTTCCACCATTTCCACTTTGGGAGCGCTCCATTTTCATCAAGAATTCGTATCCATCTCCATTACTATGATTAGCATTATTGTCTCCCCAAACAATATGAGCAGTAGAGGTGGAAAGCGCAGTAAATTTATTAATAATATTCCATATATTCTGAATTCTAGGATTAGAAGAAAAGCATTGTATTCGGTTATTGTTGTAGAGAACATCCCTAACCATCGTCGAAGTATGTATACCAGACTGCCGTATGTCATTGTACGAGAGATGTCGCCTGAGAATAAACCCTTTATCAAGCCATGGGTCGTCCCAGAAGCTAGCACAGAAAGTAGGGAAGGTATTCATTTGAATCTGCGGAAGGAAGATCTCTTTAGTTTTGAGTAGACTTTGCCATGTCCAACTCATGTTTTGAGATTTAGACATGTTCCATAAACTACTTCCTCTAATTACATTTCTTTCAGACCAAATAGCCCAGAGGCTTTCAGCACCATTATAATAAGTATCAATATGTTTCGCAAAAGCAGCCCTGTTCCATTGCTTTAAGTTGAGAATTCCAAGACCCCCCTTGTCCATTAGCCGTTCAAGTTTACTAAATTTGATGGGAGCTATGTATCTGCCAGTAGTTTTGCCAACCCATAGGAATCTCATAAAAGCACTTCTGAACATGCTAATCAACTTATATGGTAGAATGAAGGTTCTTGCCCAGTATACTTGCATTGAAAAAATAACCGACTTAATCAGAGTTAGCCTACCTGCCTGACTTAGCGACCTAGCGGTCCAGCAATTCAATCTAGCTGTTATCTTCTCATATAGTGGTAGACATTGATTAATTGAGATTTTTGATGTAGTAAGCGGCAGACCCAAGTATGACACAGTATGATAGTTGATAGACATTCCAGTAATTTGCGTTATTCGAGCAGATTGTTCTTCACTAACTCCTACCAAAATAATATCAGACTTATGGAGATTGACCTTAAGTCCTGTCATGGTATAAAACCGCTCAAGAGTTTCCATGATATTAGTGACAGTGTTGTTCTCAGGGGTACAAAAAACAACCAAGTCATCAGCGAACAGTAACGCAGTGATTTGAGGATCTTTGCAAGCTGGATGAAGTTTGAACCTGTTGTGGATTATTAAATTGTCTAGCATCCTAGTAAGAAGCTCCATGACAAGTATGAAGATGTAAGCAGATAACGGATCACCCTGTCTTATTCCTTTCTTACTAGTGAAGAAACCAGCTAATGTACCATTAACACTGACAGAAAAGGTTGGAGTTGAGATACACTCGTATATCCAAGATATAAAGTGTGGTGGGAAGTTCATGTAGCCCATAATTCGTACAATGCTGTTCCACTGCAGCATGTCAAAGGCTTTCATTATGTCGAGTTTCATCATGGCTCTCGGCGTAGTACTCTTGCGTTTATATCCCTTAAGAAGCTCATGAGAAAGTAGAACATCGTCAAGTATATTCCTTCCTGGGAGGAAAGCAGCTTGATTCTTTGAAATAATGTTTGGAAGGACAAGCTTTAACCTCGTTGCTATAACCTTCGAGATACATTTGTAAAGGGTATTACAGCAAGAAATGGGACGGAAATCACTAACGTTGAGAGCATTCTTGAATTTGGGAAGCAACGCTATATTAGTATAATTATACGACCTAAATATTTTACTTTTTTTGAAGAACAGCAGTATAGCATTACACACATCCGAAGAGACAATAGATCAACATGATGTGTAGAAAAGGGCATTCAGACCATCAGGTCCACCACACGAGTCGGTATTCAGTGAGAACATTGCTTGTTTAATTTCTTCAGGGGTAACTGCAGCACTGAGGAGTTTATTGTCATCCGTATTAAGTCTAGGAAGTATATCATACGAAATTTGATCGATATTAGGAATGAAGTTATCAGAGTTGCCATACATTTTAGTGAAGTAATTAATAAAAGCATCCTGTACTCCCATAGTTGTGGTTTGCAGATCACCATTCATATCGTAAATAGTAGATATATTCTCTCTTCTCTGCTTGTTCTTGAGACTAGCATGAAAATAAGCACTATTTCTGTCCCCTTTTTTCCATCCATTTTATTCTCGACTTTTGCTTTAACATGTCACTTTCTTTTGCTAACGCTTCATGATATTGCTGAGTCAAAGAACTTTCTTGAGAGGAGAGATGAACATCATCAACATTAGACATCATGGCAGTTTGGACTTCGGAAAGCTTGTCTCTAATAGTTGTGCTCATCTTTTCACCTGTGCCAAATCGTTTGAATGCCCACAGTTTCAAGCTTTCATTCACTTGCTTAAGTTTTTCCTACATAACAAACAGATGATTACCATTTATATTTTTGTTCCATGCCGTACTAATGATATTTTTGAAATCAGGTTCGAGAACCCAAGAATTAAAGAATTTAAAATTTGATTTTCCTCTCTTGTCTTCTCCACGAAGATGGATGATTTGGGGAGAGTGGTCTGAAAGCAAAGGAGGAGGGAGATAATTGAAAAGGAGAGGCCATTTGGTTAGTGCTGATTGATTGGAGAAAGTGTGATCAATTCTCGAAAAGGTCCTACAGGCATGTCTTCTTTTGTTGTTCCAAGAGAATTGCATTCCTACAGATCTGACAGGAATAAGATCAGCATCAATAATGGTATGAGCAAGTGGTTGTATTTCATTGATAGATAGGGGATTTCCTCCTACTCTATCAGATAGCAAATAACAGTAATTGAAATCTCCTAGTATTAGCCATGGATGAGTGGTTTGCCTCAGGGATGGAATGATAGAATGAAGAGAAGTTCTTGACGCTGCAGTATTAAATGCATATACAAAGGTGACATAAAATGTTGAATTGTCAGAATGATCAAGAGCATGACAATGAATAAGCTGGGAAGTAGAAAAGATTGGAGAAAGTTGGACATGAAGAGGGTTGAAAAGAATAAGAATTCTTCCATACAAAGCCTCTTTCAGGTTGTGATGGAATAACCAATTCGGGTTAATATAATCCGCTGCTTCGATAGTTTTGGGAAGGTTTAATTTTGTTTCAAGAAGTGCTAAAATTGATAACTGGTGAGTACCAATTAGCCGTTTACATTCATCTAACTTGATAGCCTGGTGACCACCATGAATATTCCATGCTCCAATGCGTGTCATCATTGAGAAACACGAGCATTGAGCAACTCAATCTTCATTTTCCTAGTTACTGCTTGCGTCGAAGACAAGTAGTTAGGGATAGATGCTGAAAGTGGGGTATCTTCCTTATTGGATGTTTCAACTGACTTTGGTGAAATTGGGAAAAGAGATTTTGAAGGGGATGAATTCTAAGAGGGGGAGAGAGTTGATAAAGGAGGAGGAGGTTTAAATGCGTAAGGTGGTTTGAGGTTGATGTAAGTATTGATAGGAGTGATTACTGGGGGTGTAGAATTGGTTGAATGGTTACTGGTTTGAAAAACTATGCATGGTTTATCTTTTACGTGCATATCACTGTGTTTTCTGTTTGCATATCGTGTACTCCCTTTCAAGTTTGTATATTTTCTGCTCTCCCTACCACTATAACTAAATTCGTTTTCATTTTTACTGTTGCTATTTGATCCTTCATCATTATTTTCTACCTCACTTGCTTCTGGTTGATGATCCATCTTCAGTTTTAGTTGCAGCACCTTCCCTTGTGTCTTCAATGCGTTGTTTTTTTCCTTTTGCTTTTTATGCCTCTCAGCATCTTCTTGAAAATCAACATCAATTTCTTCAAGTGCTACTTGTCCTTGATTATCATCATTTTGTATTTCTTCATGCAGTACTTTCATATTTCCCTCTTCGTCAAGATTAAGGAGAGCATCAAATTTGTTAGTTATTAAGAGCTTTTCTACTGAGTCGTCAATTTCAGTTCTCACCTCCTTGTCATTCATAATATCCATGCTTACACAATCAACAGTAACTTGAGTGTTGGCTTTAGCTTCTTCGATTCTATCTTCTTTATTTACTTCTTCATAACTGCATTGCCCAATTTCCTGGTCCACTTTATTGCTTTTCTCTATATTCTTTTCAGTATCACTATTGACTCGATCTGTTACATTCTCGTTTTCTTCATTAATTTTTGAGACTTGAACCATTTTCCTTTCTTTAACTATATTATCCCTTCTCCTATCTTTCACACGTTGCCATTTACTGATATATCGCTTTTGATATGGCCTTGCCCTTCCCATGGTTGGACTTTCTCTGCTGCTTCACTTTTGTTTTCTTTAATTTCATAATTTCTTTTTTCCTTATCACTGTTTTTATGACTTTTCTCCATCTTATCACAACATTCAGTTTTATGACCAAATTTTTTGCACCTAACACATACATCTGGCCTCCACAAGTATTGCACGTAAATTTTTTGAATTCCTTCTTCTACCAACTTGACCAGAAACTCATCAGCTAGCTCTTTGTCAGGTTTGACTTCAATCAAGCATTTAGCATAGCTCAACCTCTCCTGTTTCTCCGTCACTTCATCCATGCACAAAAATTTTCGCAGATGACTACTTAACCAATTGATTCCCAAGGGCGACCAGGCATAAATCGGGAAGTTATAAAAATGGACCCAAACCGGAACAGCAGTCACTGTACCAGAAACGTTGCTTATTGCTGCATCGTAAGGCTTGACGATGAACAATTTATTATTCATGATGATAGGATCACTCTGTAGTATCTTATGTCTATCTTCATTAAATGAGAAGTTAAATAAGAAAATAATACCATCTGATTTAACTGTTACAGTGCCCTTCAATTTCCATATGAACTTTAGTTTTTGTATGACAGCTGTATAAGATAACGGCTTGTCAAGGAAAAATCCCACTAGAGTTTCATTCCCGATAGCAGCTCCAGATTCGAGGACCTCCTTCGTCGGCACTAGTGCTTCATTTTCATACGCAGGAGTAAGGTCAACGGGATGTACTTCCCAGCATTTCTTGGTTTATGCTTAAAAAGCGAAGTCCATTTACGTTCACCTAGGGAGGAGGAGGTAGGTACTGAGTTAAGAAGAGAGGGAGAGGGGTTCGCATCAGGTGGTCGTAATGGGATAAGGTCTGGTGGTACTTGAGAGGGAAGCCGAAGGACGGAATGATCAGACGGTGAACCAGAGGGATAAGAGGGGACAGAGACGGTGGATACAGTGACAGTGACAGGGTTTGGAAGGGTAGACAGCTGGGGAGAAGGTTTAGAGGTGGGTGGAAGGAGGACAGAAGAGTGGGGACGATCGACAGAGGAGACTTGATAGGAGGGGGGAGGTACAATGGAGTTGACAGTGAGGGGAGGGGGGATGACAGTGGGGGTATGGGGGAGTACTAAGAGAGCAGACATGAGAGGACGATTTAAACTTTGGGGCCAAGGAAACTATGTTTACCCTGACCTTTGGTTAGACCAGGATTTATAGTGCCCGGACACTTATGTCTCATTATTGTGGCCGTTGGGATTCGAACCGGTGCCACTACAACTACATGTAGCAACTCCACTATGTCTTAACCACTGGACCACTAGAACTTGACCGTTGGTGCCACTTCAACCAATTATTTTTTTTACTAAAAAACTCCCAGTCTTGTTAAATTTAGATTTTAAATAAATTAAATCATATTATCCAAAAATATACACTTAAAACATATAAAATAAAACTACATAAATCACTTTATTCAAAATAGTAGCTATGAAATTCTATAATAATTTCCCAAGTAAAACTTTAGCCAAAAACTACTTTAAAATAAATCTGTTATATTAGGTATAAATATTTAATAGTTATCCTTTAAATCATAATACCAATTTAACCTTCAAAAATAACTAACCACTGTAATTAACTTAACTAATATTTACTTTAAATTTTTTAAAACAATTTAAATAATAAATTTATCTAAAAACATTTTTTTAAAACATCTTTAAAACTTCTAATTTATAGTTAAAAATCTTTTTTGAAAATATACTTAGCTTTTCAAGAAAATACACTTTCCACTCCAATAAAACCGGTCTAACCATTTATTAATCCTTCTCGATTTAACTCCGACTTAATTTACGTTCCAATTCCATAAATTTTCTTTCCCATATTTTTAAAAATAAAACTCTCTTTTATTTTTAAAATGATTTTCTCATCCCTTTATAAATTTCCACCGTGAATTTATACTTCCAAATTATCCACTGATAATTGTTTCACTTTATGACACTTCATTTATAAATTCCATAATCTCATTTTCCTTTTAATCACTGTTTCAAAACACTTAATCGATTCTCAAATTGATTTCCTGAATTAATTCCATTTTGAAATTTATTTCTTGATTTATCCAAATTTATTCCCAAAATCCATTAATTCCATATTCACTCCTTTATTATGATTTTAAATCTTATTTAAAATTGAAAACATCAATTCCACACTTAATTTCAAAATTCTCCTTTTCATTTCCCAAACCATTTAAATCTTACATTTAAAAAATATTCCTTTGTACTTAAAAACAACATTGCTTAAGTCCTTATCTTAAAAACCCCTTTAATTCACATTTATCCAAAATCGCTATTTTTCCATACTCGGAATTTATTAAATAGGATTTTAAAATCAAACTTTTTATCCTTTTCCAAATTCATTCTTTTAATTTATCCAAATTCACTATAATCACTTTACTTAAAATTCTCCTTTTTATTTTCCTTCAAAAATCCAATCTTTATATTTTTGATATCTTAAAATACCAAAATATGTTCAGCAAGACCATAGCGTTCAATACTTTCAATTTTCAATATAATCTATCACAGATTATCAAATAAATCATATCACAGACTATGAAATAAATTTCAACATTTTTGAGGAATCCAATTGAATCCCTCCAACATGTTTCCTTGCAAACATAGATGTTAGCACAATATAAAAATACCAATCCCACTTCGAGGGGGATATCGTGGTATATAGGGTCATCCGCTATTATGCGGGGCGCATAGGGTCTCATCCGCTATATAATGCAGGAATATCAATCACTCCAATATATATATATATAGACACACACACACTACTATATATAATATCACATCCAGACTAATAATAATTATCAATTTCAATCAATCATCACATAATTTAAATTTAACTAATTAAATTAACTGGTAATCCAATTTGAGTGAGATTAACTCACTTTTATCTTAATTTGTAATCCACTTCAAATTCAAATCAATTTCGTGATTTTTGACCTTGCATAAACAATTTACAAATTCATAAATATTTGATTTATAATTTGATTAATATATCGCAATCACCATAACACATTTTTAAAATCTAACGGTAGGTTAAAAATATGTATACATTTTTTTCTTTTTTAATCTATATATACACGTATATATGTTAAATTAAATTTGTAAAAAAATAAATGTATAATTGCAAATACCTCACTGCCTCAGTCCTCTCTAGCATCGACAGTGCCATCAACCACCCTACTAACCAAAAGTTGAACACGGACCCACCATATGATGGCCGAACTCTCAACGAAAACGCGACCAGCCTCGCACACGGCTCCCGCAATCGCAGCCCTACCATACTCTACCGCCGCTGCCCGCTTCAACACCCAACCACGGTTGCACTCGCCTCCTTTCATTTGCTAACGATTGTCGAACATCCCTCCTCCAGTCGCGGTTAAGCGCAAAATCCACCATTCGAATGAAGACCCTCATTTCGGCGGCGCCGCATTCGAGCTCAATCACCCAAAATCGCACAGGAGCACAGCCAACCCGACCTCCCCTGATGCCATCTCCCTTGGACCACGACACACCCACCTCTCCCCCTCTCGCTTTCTACTCGACCCCTCAACCTAACCCCTAGCCTCGATTTTTCTCGATCTAAGTTCGACTTTGAACTATAAAGAGAAGAAGAAGGGATAGAGATAAACGGCTTAGATTTGAATATAACTTAGAGGCTTTCGATTTATTTTGAATTTGAGAGGAAAGGAGAACGAATGCGTATGTTCTACTTTTCTTTATCTTTTTTCTGCGTGGACTTAAAGAGGTGGAGGGGAATAGTTGTTTGCATGCAAAATTGTTTTTGCGTATTTGCTGAGGTTTGTACAGTGATGTGAAGGGAGATGAAAAAGCTCTGATGTGAAGGAAATACAGTTGAAGATTTGCTAGTGTATATGAACATACATACATACATACATACATACATATAGATATATATATATATATATAATTCAAATTGTCTCGATAAATGCAACTTAAAATCTTGACCTCCTATCGAGGCATGCCGCTAGGCGTTTATAATGTTATACCCCTATTTCGAACGCAATGGAAAAGGTTTCGAGTCTTAATTCGATCGTA
Organism: Allium cepa; assembly: GCA_030765085.1. NCBI lineage: Eukaryota > Viridiplantae > Streptophyta > Magnoliopsida > Asparagales > Amaryllidaceae > Allium > Allium cepa. The sequence continues at coordinate 181,993,554 of CM060946.1, forward strand.
TGGAGAAGATAGCTTTTTGGACCCATTTATTATATTGAATTTTCGATATAAATTTCAGTGCATTTACATTCCGTATGGCCAAACGATAGCTCCAAACGTTTCCAAATTTCAAATCAAATAATAATACACTATTACAGATCCAATCGAACTAGTTTCATCGAATTCCAGGAATATGCCTAGGAAGGCTATTTTTAAATGTCAATTTAAATGATATATTTTCAAAATTGAATGAATCATCTTTAAATCCAATTTTGAACTTTTATTACCTTCAGCATTATCAATATAAATTTTATAAGCCTTCTAATTATTTTTAACCAGATTGAAACTCCAGATTCACTATTTTATCCAATTTCCAATTATTTAATTCAATAGTTTAATTAGACAATAAATAGTTATAGTTGAAATCCAATTTAAAAATAAACACCTGAATACTTAAAATCAAATAAATATTCCAATTTCAAATGTCCAAAATTCCAGGTCATTACATCGGTGTTCATTTTTGAGTTCCTACGCGATGGATTGCTACCATAGTAAATTGATATGGAGATTGTTTCCTGGAGACTTGACCAGACAACTTAGTACTCGGCTAAAGACTTTGTTCGGTCAGGATAACGTTGGCATCTAGGAGCGATCGACTAAAGGCATCATTCGGCTAAAGACTCTGTTCGGTCAAGATATTGTTCGGCATCCAGAAACGTTCGGCCAAACGCCTCGTTCGGCATACCAAGGACATCTGGCATTTAAAGATGGCTCGGCATTCTCCCTAGCATGCCCGACTTCGATTGTTGCTCAGTCTGCTCTTCCCACGCAACAAACGCACCATTCGACATGAAGAGTATGGTTTGACATTTGGCCGTTCGGCCTGCTCAGTTCGGCACATGGAGACCACTCCATTTGGGCCGAGGTATTCGGCTACCAGTCCCACCAGGGAAGTCCAACCCACCTTTATATATAAATAGGGAGGCAGGGGCACACTGAAAAGGGATCTTTTTCCGAGAACACTGGGGAGACTCTGCCATTTTTATACTCTCTTCTTCTTCATTCAAACTTGTATTCAAGCGATTGATTATGAATTGTATTTGTACTCAAGTAATGGAGAAAGCAATAAAGATTAACCTCAAAGTGGACGTAGGGAATTACGCCGAACCACTATAAATTTGGTGTTCTTGTTCTCTGCATTTAAATTTATACTCTATTCTCTATTTTAATTTACTTTCTTCATTAATCTCTCTACACAATCTTTCTAAGGGTGTTAGTGACCAAGTTTGGTGCTAACAGTTTGGTGGTTTCACCGAGAATTGAATTCTCAGGCTATTAGGATCTGCTTTATAGCTACAGGATAACATAAATCCCCCAAAGGAGATCCAAAATCATTCACAAGGCATCTGTTGATTCTACTCAGAGTTACAACCAACAACTCTACCATGGGGAGACCATGAACAAGATCAGCCTCTCAAAATGCAGATGTCCATGAAACTGCTATCGTACAACAAGTTAGACCTGGAAATCAGCAAACAACCCGCGGTGCAGGGCCCTCCACCCAAATCCAAGCGGAAGTCGTTTCCCGAACGGAGTTCAATGACCTGATAAGAGAACTCAAGGAAAGTAGAAGACAGCTTGCTGAACAGATTCAAGCCAACACTAACCTCATGACTCAGCTCGCTCAACAGCAACGCCAGAATGCTGGAGGTAACCCTGCCCCTTATTCTGATTCTGATAGCTCAACATCAGCTGACGAACCTCCTAGGCGTAGACGCCGTAAGGAAGAAGGAGCACAAGCAGGCGTTGGGAATCAAGCCCGCGAAGAGACCGGACACCCGAATCTCCAAGACCCAAATCAGGCGGGACATCAACCCGCATGGTCCCGTGGAACGGAACCCAACCTTCCATCCTTCATACAAACTCCGGACTTAACAGTTAAAAACCAAGGCTTGACCAATGAAGATTGGGGGTCCAGGGGGCAGCGCCCCGACCAAAACGCTTACTTTAAAATAAATCTGTTATATTAGGTATAAATATTTAATAGTTATCCTTTAAATCATAATACTAATTTAACCTTCAAAAATAACTAACCACTGTAATTAACTTAACTAATATTTACTTTAATTTTTTAAAACAATTTAAATAATAAATTTATCTAAAAACATTTTTTTAAAACATCTTTAAAACTTCTAATTTATAGTTAAAAATCTTTTTTGAAAATATACTTAGCTTTTCAAGAAAATACACTTTCCACTCCAATAAAACCGGTCTAACCATTTATTAATCCTTCTCGATTTAACTCCGACTTAATTTACGTTCCAATTCCATAAATTTTCTTTCCCATATTTTTAAAAATAAAACTCTCTTTTATTTTTAAAATGATTTTCTCATCCCTTTATAAATTTCCACCGTGAATTTATACTTCCAAATTATCCACTGATAATTGCTTCACTTTATGACACTTCATTTATAAATTCCATAATCTCATTTTCCTTTTAATCACTGTTTCAAAACACTTAATCGATTCTCAAATTGATTTCCTGAATTAATTCCATTTTGAAATTTATTTCTTGATTTATCCAAATTTATTCCCAAAATCCATTAATTCCATATTCACTCCTTTATTATGATTTTAAATCTTATTTAAAATTGAAAACATCAATTCCACACTTAATTTCAAAATTCTCCTTTTCATTTCCCAAACCATTTAAATCTTACATTTAAAAAATATTCCTTTGTACTTAAAAACAACATTGCTTAAGTCCTTATCTTAAAAACCCCTTTAATTCACATTTATCCAAAATCGCTATTTTTCCATACTCGGAATTTATTAAATAGGATTTTAAAATCAAACTTTTTATCCTTTTCCAAATTCATTCTTTTAATTTATCCAAATTCACTATAATCACTTTACTTAAAATTCTCCTTTTTATTTTCCTTCAAAAATCCAATCTTTATATTTTTGATATCTTAAAATACCAAAATATGTTCAGCAAGACCATAGCGTTCAATACTTTCAATTTTCAATATAATCTATCACAGATTATCAAATAAATCATATCACAGACTATGAAATAAATTTCAACATTTTTGAGGAATCCAATTGAATCCCTCCAACATGTTTCCTTGCAAACATAGATGTTAGCACAATATAAAAATACCAATCCCACTTCGAGGGGGATATCGTGGTATATAGGGTCATCCGCTATTATGCGGGGCGCATAGGGTCTCATCCGCTATATAATGCAGGAATATCAATCACTCCAATATATATATATATAGACACACACACACTACTATATATAATATCACATCCAGACTAATAATAATTATCAATTTCAATCAATCATCACATAATTTAAATTTAACTAATTAAATTAACTGGTAATCCAATTTGAGTGAGATTAACTCACTTTTATCTTAATTTGTAATCCACTTCAAATTCAAATCAATTTCGTGATTTTTGACCTTGCATAAACAATTTACAAATTCATAAATATTTGATTTATAATTTGATTAATATATCGCAATCACCATAACACATTTTTAAAACCTAACGGTAGGTTAAAAATATGTATACATTTTTTTCTTTTTTAATCTATATATACACGTATATATGTTAAATTAAATTTGTAAAAAAATAAATGTATAATTGCAAATACCTCATTGCCTCAGTCCTCTCTAGCATCGACAGTGCCATCAACCACCCTACTAACCAAAAGTTGAACACGGACCCACCATATGATGGCCGAACTCTCAACGAAAACGCGACCAGCCTCGCACACGGCTCCCGCAATCGCAGCCCTACCATACTCTACCGCCGCTGCCCGCTTCAACACCCAACCACGGTTGCACTCGCCTCCTTTCATTTGCTAACGATTGTCGAACATCCCTCCTCCAGTCGCGGTTAAGCGCAAAATCCACCATTCGAATGAAGACCCTCATTTCGGCGGCGCCGCATTCGAGCTCAATCACCCAAAATCGCACAGGAGCACAGCCAACCCGACCTCCCCTGATGCCATCTCCCTTGGACCACGACACACCCACCTCTCCCCCTCTCGCTTTCTACTCGACCCCTCAACCTAACCCCTAGCCTCGATTTTTCTCGATCTAAGTTCGACTTTGAACTATAAAGAGAAGAAGAAGGGATAGAGATAAACGGCTTAGATTTGAATATAACTTAGAGGCTTTCGATTTATTTTGAATTTGAGAGGAAAGGAGAACGAATGCGTATGTTCTACTTTTCTTTATCTTTTTTCTGCGTGGACTTAAAGAGGTGGAGGGGAATAGTTGTTTGCATGCAAAATTGTTTTTGCGTATTTGCTGAGGTTTGTACAGTGATGTGAAGGGAGATGAAAAAGCTCTGATGTGAAGGAAATACAGTTGAAGATTTGCTAGTGTATATGAACATACATACATACATACATACATACATATAGATATATATATATATATATAATTCAAATTGTCTCGATAAATGCAACTTAAAATCTTGACCTCCTATCGAGGCATGCCGCTAGGCATTTATAATGTTATACCCCTATTTCGAACGCAATGGAAAAGGTTTCGAGTCTTAATTCGATCGTATGGAGAAGATAGCTTTTTGGACCCATTTATTATATTGAATTTTCGATATAAATTTCAGTGCGTTTACATTCCGTATGGCCAAACGATAGCTCCAAACGTTTCCAAATTTCAAATCAAATAATAATACACTATTACAGATCCAATCGAACTAGTTTCATCGAATTCCAGGAATATGCCTAGGAAGGCTATTTTTAAATGTCAATTTAAATGATATATTTTCAAAATTGAATGAATCATCTTTAAATCCAATTTTGAACTTTTATTACCTTCAGCATTATCAATATAAATTTTATAAGCCTTCTAATTATTTTTAACCAGATTGAAACTCCAGATTCACTATTTTATCCAATTTCCAATTATTTAATTCAATAGTTTAATTAGACAATAAATAGTTATAGTTGAAATCCAATTTAAAAATAAACACCTGAATACTTAAAATCAAATAAATATTCCAATTTCAAATGTCCAAAATTCCAGGTCATTACATCGGTGTTCATTTTTGAGTTCCTACGCGATGGATTGCTACCATAGTAAATTGATATGGAGATTGTTTCCTGGAGACTTGACCAGACAACTTAGTACTCGGCTAAAGACTTTGTTCGGTCAGGATAACGTTGGCATCTAGGAGCGATCGACTAAAGGCATCATTCGGCTAAAGACTCTGTTCGGTCAAGATATTGTTCGGCATCCAGAAACGTTCGGCCAAACGCCTCGTTCGGCATACCAAGGACATCTGGCATTTAAAGATGGCTCGGCATTCTCCCTAGCATGCCCGACTTCGATTGTTGCTCAGTCTGCTCTTCCCACGCAACAAACGCACCATTCGACATGAAGAGTATGGTTTGACATTTGGCCGTTCGGCCTGCTCAGTTCGGCACATGGAGACCACTCCATTTGGGCCGAGGTATTCGGCTACCAGTCCCACCAGGGAAGTCCAACCCACCTTTATATATAAATAGGGAGGCAGGGGCACACTGAAAAGGGATCTTTTTCCGAGAACACTGGGGAGACTCTGCCATTTTTATACTCTCTTCTTCTTCATTCAAACTTGTATTCAAGCGATTGATTATGAATTGTATTTGTACTCAAGTAATGGAGAAAGCAATAAAGATTAACCTCAAAGTGGACGTAGGGAATTACGCCGAACCACTATAAATTTGGTGTTCTTGTTCTCTGCATTTAAATTTATACTCTATTCTCTATTTTAATTTACTTTCTTCATTAATCTCTCTACACAATCTTTCTAAGGGTGTTAGTGACCAAGTTTGGTGCTAACATTTTGGTGGTTTCACCGAGAATTGAATTCTCAGGCTATTAGGATCTGCTTTATAGCTACAGGATAACATAAATCCCCCAAAGGAGATCCAAAATCATTCACAAGGCATCTGTTGATTCTACTCAGAGTTACAACCAACAACTCTACCATGGGGAGACCATGAACAAGATCAGCCTCTCAAAATGCAGATGTCCATGAAACTGCTATCGTACAACAAGTTAGACCTGGAAATCAGCAAACAACCCGCGGTGCAGGGCCCTCCACCCAAATCCAAGCGGAAGTCGTTTCCCGAACGGAGTTCAATGACCTGATAAGAGAACTCAAGGAAAGTAGAAGACAGCTTGCTGAACAGATTCAAGCCAACACTAACCTCATGACTCAGCTCGCTCAACAGCAACGCCAGAATGTTGGAGGTAACCCTGCCCCTTATTCTGATTCTGATAGCTCAACATCAGCTGACGAACCTCCTAGGCGTAGACGCCGTAAGGAAGAAGGAGCACAAGCAGGCGTTGGGAATCAAGCCCGCGAAGAGACCGGACACCCGAATCTCCAAGACCCAAATCAGGCGGGACATCAACCCGCATGGTCCCGTGGAACGGAACCCAACCTTCCATCCTTCATACAAACTCCGGACTTAACAGTTAAAAACCAAGGCTTGACCAATGAAGATTGGGGAGTGACCAGAAGCCATGCCCCCTTTACGGATGGTATCCTGCAGGCTGAGTACCCCCAAGAAGTTCAATATGCCGACTATCCCGGCCTATGAGGCGAAGACTGACCCCAAGCAGCATGTGATGAGGTATGGATGGATGATGGATTCTACAAGAGCCAATGATGCGACCAAGTGTAGGTGCTTCCCAGTCACTTTGTCCGGTATTGCCACCAGTGGTTTACTTGACTCCCACCTCGATCTATATCCAGCTTTGACGAATTAGCAATGAAATTCATAGAACAATTCAGGATGCCCACCACTCGTCCAAAGGATGTGATATCCTTATCAATCGTAATCCAAGCTCCGGAAGAGTCATTGAAAACGTACTTGCAGAGATTTCATGTTGCTGCTACTGAAGTGAGCAATCCAAACGACCACACAATTTTGATGGCGGTAATGCGTGGAGTAGATCCAGACTCTAAATTTGGAGATTGGTTAGTGGGAAAGACCCCAGCCACGCTGGAGCGTTTTTATTCGAAAGCTCACCAATTCATAAGAAGGGAAGAAGCTCGATGGACGAGACGAGACAAGGCACCGGGGCCTGCTCGGGAGACTGTGAAAAGTACCGTCGCCATGAAGCAAGCTGGTGATAATTCGGGAAAAGCTCAAGCCAACGTCAAAATCAGGCCTGGACAGTCTAAAGGATCCGAAGGTGGAAATCCCAGGAAGAAAAGAGTGATGGGGAAATGGAAGTAAAGGATCCTGACCTACAATGAATATACCCCGCTCAACGCATAACTTGAGAACATCTATTTGTCAACTTTCATCACTTTCCAGTATAGAAAACCACGCCCAAAGGAATCAGTGGAGGAACAGAAACGGACTGGGAAGTATTGCCACTTTCACGAGTCTTATGGGCATAACATAGAGGAGTGCAGGCACCTTCATGACGCTATTGAAAAGTTGATTAGACAGAAGAAGCTGCAGGAGTTCGTCAAAGATCCACAAGACGGAAGACAAGAGACGTTGGACCCCGGAAGTGGGCCAGCTCCACGCCCACCAGAGCAACCTGCTCGAACTGTGGGTAGATTATTTATCAACACGATTGTGGGCGGACCTTATCCTATGGATAAGAATTGGCAAGAGATGGAGCAATATGCTAACTCTTTAAGACATGCGGAATATGAGTGTTGTTCGAATGTGGAGGATGGGACTCCTGCAAAACAGCAGCGAATGATGGATGATGATATTGTATTCGGGAGCCGAGATGCGGACAAGGTGGGGGCCCCTACGATCGACCCGATGGTCATATCTGCGACAATCGGGCTGGCGTTTGCGAAGAGAATTCTAATTGATTGTGGAAGTTCGGTTAACATCATCTTCAAGAAGGCATATGACCAAATGAAACTGGAAGCTAAGGATTTGAAACCATCCAATGCCAGAATCCATGGCTTTAATGGCGCAACAACGGATGAACTGGGATATGTGGAGTTACCAGTCGAACTGGGGCAAGGCGAGCGTAGGAGGGTGCGAATCCGAACATTCATAGTGTTGGACATTGACTCTCCATATAACGTATTTCAAGGACGTCCAGCGTTGGCAGAATTTAGGGCATCATTGGCCCCTTGGTGTTTGACATTAAAATTTCCCACAGACAGCGGTATTGGAGTGGTCATGGCGATCAGTCGACCAGACCTGCCTGCTATGTGGCTGAGCTGAGAGAGGCTCAGCGTATAGAGAAAGGAAAGGTTGCGGACCGCTCCGTCCGCAGCCGAAATGCTTATGATTGACAAGTAGTGCCCGAGCCCTGGCTCGGGCAATATTCTCGGATCTATAGGGACATAGATCCGAGAGACGATGATGGGAAACTCAGGGAAACAAATGCAACACCGTTTGAACTAACCAATGACATCCTAGTTAGCCGGAGCAACCCATCACGAGTTCTTAAAATTGGGTCGCAATTCGACCCTTTGGCCGCTGAGATCCTTACTGATTTCCTCCGAGCGAATCTTAATGTTTTCGCCTGGACACATTCTGAAATGTGCGGGACTTCTCCTGCGATTGCGAGTCATATGTTGAACATAGACCCGAAACATGTACCTGTGAAACAAAGAACGAGAGGCATAGACCCGGAGAGGTCTGCGGCTCTCAAAGAGGAGGTGGACAAACTCAAATCCAACGGGTTCGTCCGCGACGCCCTCTACGTTGAATGGGTATCTAACCCGGTGCTAGTAAAGAAGGCAAATGGAAAATGGAGGACCTGCGTTGATTATTCTGATTTAAACAAAGCATGCCCTAAGGATAGTTTCTCGTTGCGTAGGATTGACCAGCTGGTCGACTCAACTGCCGGACATGAGCTATTATCATTTATGGATGCGTACTTTGGACATAATCAAATCCCAATGCACCTCCAAGACCAAGAACACTCCAGTTTCGTCACGAACATGGGATTGTACTGCTATGTAGTAATGTCATTTGGATTGAAGAACGCATGAGCGACTTATCAACGCCTGGTGAATCGAATGTTCAAAGATCAGATTGGTAAACCAATGAAAGTCTATATGGATGACATGCTCACGAAGTCACAACAGTCAAACGACCACATCCGAGACTTAGCGGAGATGTTTGACATACTTAGGCATTATGGAATGAAGATCAACCCGTTGAAGTGTTCATTCGGCGTAGCGTCAGGAAAGTTTCTGAGATTCATTGTGAATGCCCGGGGAATCGAGGCTAACCCAGAGAAGATTCAGGTTATCCGAGATACACAAGTGCCCAGAACCATAAAACAAGTACAAAGCTTGAATGGAAAGGTGGCCGCGCTGAGCCGATTCATATCCAGGGCCACAGACAAATGTATTCCTTTCTTCAATGTCATAAAGAGAGGAAAGAGGAATTTTGAGTGGACATCCGACTGTGAGGAAGCATTCTGGGCTCTTGTAAGGCACTTGGAAAGTCCCCCGATATTGTCGAAACCAATAGACCATGAAATGTTGTACGTATACTTGGCTGAATCCCAGCACGCTATCAGCACAGGCCTGGTTCGTGAGGAAGACCGGGTCCTGAAGCTCGTTTACTATGATAGTAAATGCTTGATGGGGGCAGAAAGAAATTATCCAAAGATTGAAAAACTAGCATATTGCTTGGTGATTGCAGCACGCAAGGTTCGCCTGTATTATCAAGCACACTCAGTCAGTGTTTATACTGATCAGCCTTCGCGATAAATACTCCAACGATCGGAAACTTTCGGAAGGATGTTAAAATGGAATATTGAGCTAAGTTAGTTCGAAATCACCTACCTGCCACGAAGGGTCATACAAGGATAGGCACTAGCTGACTTCATTGTTGAATTCACTACGACAGATGAATTAAATGATCATAATGTCATACCCCCCGTTCGATGGAAGATGTACACCGATGTGGCATCTAACGACCGTTGTTCGGGTGTTGGCATAGTTCTTGTAACTCCTGAAAACTAACCGGTCTGCTACGCTTTGAAGATCGAATTCACAACAACAAATAACGAAGCCGAATATGAAGCGTTGATCGCCGGCTTGAAACTTATCAAAGAACTGGGGGTAAAGTCGGTTGAAATCTTTAGCGACTCGCAGCTGGTGGTGTACCAAGTGCATGGTGACTAGCAAGAAAAAGGCAGAGACTTGCCTCATATTTGGTTCGAGTTCAGGAACTGCTAGCGAACCTCGGGTACTACGATATTTCAAATGTCCCGCGTGAGCAAAACAGGGCAGCTGACTCGTTGGCAAAATTCGCAAGCACAGGCGACGCACAACAAGTGGGATTATTCCTTGTTGAGACCCTCCATGCTTCGAGTATAGATATGATGGAGGTAGATTTCGTGTTGGAAACGGAAATCGAGAAGGAATCGTGGATGACCTCAATCAAGCAGTACTTGCTATTCGAGATCTTGCCCAAAGAAAGGAGCGAACGACGACAAGTCCTACGTAAGGCTTCTCGTTATGTAATACAGGATGGAATAATGTATCGAAGGGGATTCTCGACCCCACTACTCCGATGCATTGCCCATGATGAGATAAAACGAGTCTTGGAGGAAGTCCATGAAGGAGAGTGCGACGACCATACTAGGGGGCAGACATTAGCAAAGAAGATCCTCCGCTATGGATACTACTGGCCAACTGTGAATCGAGATGCTGCAGACTATGTGAGAATATGTGATAAATGCCAGATATACGCAAAAATCCCGAGAGCTCCGCTGATGGAACTCACGCAAATGGTAAGTCCCTGGCCGTTTGCAATGTGAGGAATTGACTTAGTTGTTTCTTTAACGATAGCCAAAGGTGGAGCGAAATATGCAATAGTTGCGGCCGACTACTTCGCCAAATGGGCAGAAGCAGAGCCTCTGGCCATGATAACCACCAAGAAGGTTATTAATTTCGTCGCACGAAATATCATATGCCGCTTCGGCCTTCCATGGACTATCATTACAGACAATGTGACTCAATTCGAAAGCAAGGAGTTGAAAGAATTTTGTCAAAAATATGGCATTGAAAAGAAGTTTACAGCGGTTTCTCACCCGAAGGCCAATAGATAAGTGGAAGCCGTAAACAAGATAATCAAGTCCATATTAAAAAAACGTCTGGAAAAGGCTAGAGGCAGGTGGGTGGATGAACTTCCAACAGCACTTTGGGCCTGCAGGACCACCCATAAGACCGTGACTGGCCACACTCCATTCGCGTTGGCGTATGGCACAGAAGCTGTCATGCCCGTGGAACTTGAGGTCCCATCACATCGGGTAACTTATTACGACCCCGAGTCGAACTAGAATCTTTTATTGGAATCGTTGGACTTCATTGATGAAAAGCGCGAAGAAGCCAATTTGAGAGCGGTCGCATACAGACACAGAGTCGCTAAATATTATAACGAGAAGGTCCGACCAAGAATTTTTAGTGTGGGAGACCTCGTTTTGAAACGAGTTTTCCCGATCCCGTCTCATATGAATCCGCATGGGAAGGTACATACGTCATCGAACGGAAGCTTGGAGAAGGAACTTTCAAGCTAGCGACCGTCGATGGTGCGACACTCCCCCAAGCATGGAGTAGCGAGCACTTGCGCATTATTATACTTAATCTATTTCTTTCATGTTTTAGTTGCACTTATTTCCAGTATGCTTTTTTTTCTAATTCATGGCATATAATTAGGCGATTTAGCTTGCTCTCATTAATAAAGGCTTGAAGCCATCTTTTTCATAAATTACTAATGTCTCTACAAATGATGATTCTGTGATGGGAAAATAAAATTATGTTATCCCGGCTAATGTACGAACGCGCACGGACACTTAAAATCCCCAAGTCCCCGGAGTGTGGATTGGAGTACTCTAAGTCCCCTGAGCACGGATTCGAGTATAAACGACTTAAAAATCTCTAAGTCCCCGGAGTGTGAACTGGAGTACTCTAAGTCCCCAGAGCGTGGACTCGAGTATAAACGACTTAAAATCCCCAAGTCCCCGGAGTGCGGACTGGAGTACTCTAAGTCCACGGAGCACGGACTCGAGTATAAACAACTTAAAATCTCCAAGTCCTCGGAGTACGGACTGGAGTACTCTAAGTCCCCGAAGCGCGGGCTCGAATATAAACGACTTAAAATCTCCAAGTCCCCGGAGTGTGGACTGGAGTACTCTAAGTCCCCGGAGCGCGGACTCGAGTATAAATGACTTAAAAATCTCCAAGTCCCCGCAGTGCGGATTGGAGTACTCTAAGTCCCCGGAGCGCGGACTCGAGTATAAACGACTTAAAATCCCCAAGTCCTCGAAGTGCGGAATGGAGTACTCTAAGTCCCCGGAGCGCGTACTCGAGTATAAACGGCTTAAAATCCCCATGTCCACGGAGTGCGGACTGGAGTACTCTGAGTCCCCGGAGTGCGGACTCGAGTATAAACGGCTTAAAATCTCCAAGTCCCCAGAGTGCGGACTGGAGTACTCTATGTCCCCGGAGCGTGGACTCGAGTATAAACGACTTAAAATCTCTAAGTCCTCGAAGTGCGGACTGGATTAATCTAAGTCCCCGGACTGCGGAATCGAGTATAAACGACTTAAAATCTCCAAGCCCCCGGAGTACGGACTGGAGAACTCTAAGTCTATGGAGCGCGGACTCAAGTATAAACGATTTAAATGACTAGGTCCGCTGAAGACGGACTAGATATAAATGACTTAAAGACATCAAGCCTTTAGTGTGCGTATTAGAAAATATTCTAAGTGCTTGGGGCATGGAAGAAAAAACAGATAGTTCTCAAAGAATTTCCAAGCTATATGAAGATGAACCAAGAGGTCTATTATATCCACAACAGCTTGGATTTGAATCACAATCACAAAGAAAGTTGAACGACAAGAGCCATGGAAAGACAGAAAAACTAAGTTTTATTCATCAAAGATAAGTTTCCATTACAACTCCTTTGAAGCTCGGAATCAAAAGTTTATTTACACGAACTAAGAAAACAAAAGTACCTGCCTAATCTAAACTAACCCTCGTTGAATGAGAGTGATGATTACTTCTTATGCTTCTTTGCCTTCTTCACCTCCGTTGTTTTCTCAAACGACCCCTCTCCTCCGCGTTTACCCTTGGTACCCTTCTTTGATGGAGGAGTGAAATCCGAAGAAGTATGAGGGACATCATGGGTTTAGACCTGCCAGGGAGAATGACCTTCAATGGCTTATTCAATGGATCATCGGGGTCCACGGTTTGAGGTTCGACCTTAATCTTGGTCGTTTCTCTCTTGTCCTTCTCCAGCCGCTCCTTCATACTCAGCTCAGATGTGTGTTCGGAGGCGTCTGTGATCTTTACTTCGTAACTCCCGTCGATGGGAGAAGAAGTCTCAGATTTGTCTTCATCCAGCGCCCCAAACACTTGAGTATCTGGCCCGGGAGCCTCTTCTGCCTGACTGGCCTCACCTACCTTTTCCTCCACCTCCTTGGCGACATCGCTCCTCGGAGTGGGCCCGGGATCAAAACGACCTGCGCGAAAGCATGAAAAACAAGTATTAGAACACAATAGTCCTTCCTAAAGAGTGACGACATTTGAAATCTTAAAGTGAAGAGTTATCTACCAGGTTTCGACAGGCTCTCAACCGTCAAGGGGGTCTCATCCTCCGAAATGGGAGATAGAATATGAATGCCAAGGCCAGGGTCCTCTGGGTTGTAACCAATATGCTGCTCAAATGGATCGAGTATCGGCCGATCGAGTAGGCGCATGAGCTGGAGGCGCGGCCCCGGATGGACCAGTAATAACTTCTCTCCCTTTCTTTGAGGTGGAACCTTTGCCATATATAGTTTTAGCTGCAGACAAGTTCGAAGGCTCGTTTCCCTTGAGATATTCTTTTATCAATGCCCCCTCATCAATATCTTCGGTGCCGTGCTCGGCCTTCCTGATTTCTATCAAAGCCTCCCATGCCTCGGCTAGAGATTCCAGATACCCTCGTCCAAGAAAGTCAAGTTTCGATGCATGAGAACGCGGGCGTTGAACTCAGCGATTAGCGGGTCAAATATATTTTTGACCACCTTCCTGCCTTCTTCTCTAGCCGCCTCAAGACACGAGTCGATATCGATGGACGCTATCCTTTCGCCCTCTTCACGGGCCTCACTCTTTAACGCCTCAACCCTGGAAAGCTCGCCCTCAAGTTTTACTTTTAAAAGTCGAGTGGCAGCGATATCATCACAGTATCATTGTGACTCTTCTTGTGCGGCCGCTTTCTCTTCGCTCTCCCTGCGAAGCCGCTTCTCAAGCTCCTTTACTCGGAGGCTGAGCGCGTCCCTCTCCTTTTGAACGGAGTCCTTCTCTAGAGCCAAAGCCCCACATCGTTGAACCGTCTCATCGAGTTCTTTCTTATGAGTTGATTCCAGACGAGTGACGGCCTCAGCAGTGTCCTTGGCACTCTGATGGGCGGCCTCAAGTTCGGACTTGTAAGTTGCGATTTCTTCGTCCTAAACCTTAACATGTCTTTGTCGTGGATAGCCTCAAGCTTCAGGCGATCGATTTCATGTTGGCGCTCCACGGAGACTTCGGAAAGTTTTTCAGCCAAGTGAACAAACGCGTCGTGTTGAACGTAGACTTCGTTTGTACGGGTGATGGCACTCTGCTTGACGTGTCCGGGGATAGGATGAATCGCCAGGAGGAATTTCAGGCCGTCGAAACATATTCTAGGAAATTTATCTTTAAGCTCGGCCAGTTTCTGCGGTACTGATGGGTCCGTTGCAGGAGCGGGAGGAGACGACTTTGAAAGTTCGCCCCTCCTGTAAGAATCTCGGGACTGTCGAGTGGAAGAGGAGTCGGAGTGCTGGTCCCGGGGAGCATCAGGTTGCGACCTCTTATGGCCGCGTTGTCTTTACTTTACTCCGTGTGAGAAGGGGTATCCTGGTGGTATTTTGGCTGATAATAAGTTTTCCTCCGAGATGACGAGTCCCGGGAATGATAATCTTTATCGTCGTCACCATCCCTATCTCGACGTCTTCCGGAACCCGAGTCCCGTCCAGAGTGGTGAAGAACAGACGAGCCACGAAGGCGATCGAATCCATGTGAACGCCCCATACCACATGTACAGAATTCAAATAGCAGCGAATTAGCAAAGAGTAGTGAGACGACAAAAGTCTAAGCAAAAATTGAAGTGCAAGTGTTCGTGTGTGTCCTAGTGTATTCCCAACGGACCAGTCGCTTTGCTAATACGAGTTTTCTCACCCTTACACTAGGATGGAGCGCCCGCGTCGTCTCTGATGGGCCAATGAAGTTTGAATGCCTCTGGATCATCAAAGTCATAATTGAGCAGATCATCCGGAATGGAGAGGTTCGATAAGTCCTTTAAAGAACTTTCTACGTGTTGTGAAGAAGTCTCTTTCTCCGTCGGAATAAGCGTAACTTTCGAAGTTCCACCAACCTTCTCCTTTCTGATCTTGTACGTCAATCCCTATTTCTTCTGCGAAGGAGAAGATGACGTTTCGATATCATGCACTTCAACTATAGGATCTTGGGCTGGACCTAAATTCTCACCTTGTGCTTCGGGTGTTTCACCCTCCTTGATTTCCCCCTCTTCTTGTACATCAGGAGCGTGGCGTGCTGACGACTCAGCTGATTTTTTTCCTTTGCCAGAGACCGGCCTGGGTACAGTAATGCCCTCGGGAAGACTTACCTGGCAACCTTCTGCTAACAATCCGAACCTCGATAGTGACTCATTTGAGATAAGAGTTCGGATGTCTTGTTCTTCGACGGGAAGAGCTCTAATAGCTTTAACGGCCTCAGAATATCAGCGGCCGTCGGGATGTGGATTGATACCTGATAAGATGAAACAAGAGTTAGAATAGGCATAGCTTCGACCAAAACATCAGTATCGTTCCAAGAAGAAGACTTACTTCCTTCGACCCATCACCTCGCGAAACCAGAGGGCAACGCACATAGAACCATTCCTATTTGTACAGAGAAAACTTGCTCCACGCCCTGGTTAAAATTTGGCATTTATGGTGTGGCTCGAGGAACACAAAGGAGAGGATATCTCTTCGCTTCTTGATCATATAAATATATCTGATGTCACCAGGAGTGGGAGGCCTAGAGAAGACGGTCATGAAGAGTATGTATGTGCCATAGATAAAGGCGTGACCGTTCGGGTGCAACTGCGACGGGGCGATGTCAATGTATTGCAGCACATCCCGAAGAAACAAATTGAATGGTGGCACGCTGCCAACCCAGCACATGAATTTATTGCACGCTGTGTATCCAACTAGGGGCAAGTGTGGCCGGTTGTGCCCCGATGGAACCAGCATGTCGTAAAAAGGTATTCCATAGATGGAGCATATTCGTAGAAGTGCAAATTCATTGATTTTTCAAGCCTGTGAATCGACAGAGTTGTCCAAGAAAATCGATGCCTCCAAGGCATCAGGGGCTAAGTTATGTGCAGGGGAAGTTGATGGATCTGAAACATCTACAACTTCCTGTAGAGAGGATGGTCCCGGTCTGTCATAGATCGTGGCAGAGTTGGATTTTTTAGACATCTTCAATAAATAGTGAATTTGGCTAAGCACCTGTGTGAACAATACTTGAAAAACGTTCGACGTTAGAATTAACAACACAAATATTCCCCACATGTGGTGTGTGAACTAGTGCAGTCAATCGTATGTAAGTGCCAAAAAATTGAAAGTCACAGAGTTAATAACAGAAAATTGAACTTCGACCCATCGCCTTCGAAGACCGTCATCGCTGACCATCTCCAAAAACCTGCCTTATGGTGTTTACAGTTTCGGATTTAGAAAATGTTAAAAGAAGTTATCTAGCCATGTCAATCTAAGTTCAGGTTTATGTCTGCTGAAATTAGGGGGTTACCAGTCCAAATCATTTCGATATACTAGTATGCTGGAGTTTCTGTCCCTGTCTTGTTATGTGGTTAGGCAAAGCAATTGTTTGATCGGCCTAAATATGGTTCGGCATTTATGTCCATTCGGCCTATGTATTGTTCGGCTAAAATATGGGTCGGCATTCATGATCGTTCGGCTTAAAGATTGTTCGGCCTAACCGTCGACTGGAGGTTGATGGATTTGAAACATCTACAACTTCCTGTCAAGAGGATGGTCCCGGTCTGTTAGAGATCGCGGCGGAACTGGATTTTTTAGACATCTTCAATAAATAGTGAATTTGGCTAAGCACCTGTGTGAACAATACTTGAAAAACATTCGACATTAGAATTAACAACACAAATATTCCCCACATGTGGTGTGTGAACTAGTGCAGTCAATCTTATGTAAGTGCTGAAAAATTGAAAGTCACAGAGTTAATAACCGAAAATTGAGCTTCGAGTCATCGCCTTCGAAGACCGTCATCGCTGACCATCTCCAAAAACCTACCTTATGGTGTTTATAATTTCAGATTCAGAAAATGTTAAAAGAAGTTATCCAGCTGTGTCAATTTAAGTTCAGGTTAATGTCTGCTGAAATTAGGGGGTTACCAGTCCAAATCAGTTCGATATACTAGTATGCTAGAGTTTCTGTCCCTGTCTTGTTATGTGGTTAGGCAAAGCAATTGTTTGATCGGCCTAAATTTGGTTCGGCATTTATGTTCATTCGGCCTATGTATTGTTCGGCTGAAATATGGGTCGGCATTCATGATCGTTCGGCTTAAAGATTGTTTGGCCTAACTGTCGACCGGGCAAGCTATCGTTCGGCTGTGCTATCGTTCGTCCTAAATGACGTCCGGCCTAAATTATGCCTGGCCAAAGTAACGTTCAGCATCCCAACCAACTCATTCTTCCTCCCTGACCTTTCATCCCACCGTTCGGCATGTGATGGGTCACGCCGAACCATAATTACGCCGAACTCCAGCGCTCGGCACTTACTCTCTTCCGTCGTCCATGCCGAACAACGAGGGCCGACCGCTCGGCAAATCATGCCAGACCATGCCGCTCGGCATCCCAACTATCTCCTGCTCCTCCTCTATTCTTTCTTCCTCCAATCTCGTTCGGCACGAGGTAACTGTGCCAAACCACAACACGTCTCCCAACAGCTTCCTAATAAGCTCGTCTCTAATCACTCCTCCTTTCCCTCTCATCATCTAACTCTAAAAACTCCTAAACCACCTCAATCAAGACTCGACTCAATCTACGAACTTAAGCATAAAATTTTTTTTTAGTTATGGGAAGGGATTTAGGTAGAAGAATCGGTACCTAGTTAGTAGGTCGAAACTTGGAAAGGGTTTGATAGATCTATGAAGGCTGTTAGCTGGTGAGGTTGGCAAGTACAAGGTAGCGGAGGTAGAGAGTGGAAAGAGAAGAAGGAGGAAGACACTGGCCTTTATAGGGAAGAAGAAGAAGAAGAAGGCGAAATGACGATAACCGATAGAACCGGTCAAAGCCATATCGTTCGGCATCAGCTTGTTCGACATACGAGGGATGTTCGGCTTCGGTTATATCGTTCGGCCTCAGCCACACTGTTCGGCAGACACCTCCACAACTGGTATTCACAAGAGAGCAATCCCCAAGAGTGATGGGCCAGGGTTCGAAGTAGAGCATGGGGGATACGTAATTCAAAGCGTACTACGTTTGGTCACGTAATACTGTAACATCCTGCCTTTTCGCACGCTTTAAATTGACAATCGTGCCAATTCAAACCATACGGAAGGGCGGATTGTTACAGGGTAAATAAGAAAAACAAGAAAGAAACAAAACAAATAGAATCTCACAGCGGAAGGATAAAATATAATAATCAAATATACAGTTCATGAAGCTGTTTTTCCAAATATTTAATTATACTTACAATATAAATCAGAGTTGCACATACCAACGAATAAATCGATGCAGCGGAATACAGTGTAGTGGAACAATATAATATAATAATAAAAGGAAATCTCCGTCTTCGTCCTCCAGAAATAAAGTCTTCGATCCTGAAATGCTCGGACTGACCCGAGCGAATTGAGAAACAAAACACTTGAGTCAGAACTAAAATATCTTATGTTAGTTAAATCAGCAGAAATAAATATTGGTGCGGTAACTTAAAAGATGCTCGGGATTTACATCTCTTAAGGATCCGTTAAACTATTTACTATGTAGTATATTTCGCTATTATAATAGTGTCTATTAGTAAAATAAACTTACTTTTAAATAGCGTTAAGGCTTTACATTTTCCACCTTAACACGTAATAATGCCAATAGTCTATACAGTACCGTAATGCCTCCTGATCGGAAGGCTACCAGAGGATACTCCATAGGTACGACACAAATATAAACTCATACAAGGCACGATAGGGTAGGTGACACGGCACAAATAGGCAATGCCAGGGTAGATATACCAATTACGCTTCCAGGTCGGTGGTAACGGTAGCCGCAGCTACCGCCCACCTCGAGCCACACCCCCAAATCAAAGAAACGAAAAGTGGCCACCAAATAAAACCAAAGTCAGAGTAGAATATCGAAGGGATGTGTCCGATCAAAGGTGCTACCTCAATTAACCCGTCAATCGCTCCTGTTTTAGCCATCTTATGTCAACTCACGGGAGTTGGGTTGGGTCCACGTATTTACCTCAAAGGAAATGCCGCCACCATCCTACTTCATTCTGGAATCTCCACCGCGTACACGGTTGTTAAAGTGGTTTCCGGAGTTGGCAGAGAGTATGACAACTTCCGATCCTGGTCACTTCAACAACCAAACGTTATTAAACACTGCAGTCTTTTAAAAATAGTTTGTACTTTAAAACCGGAATATAATATTCATTTCAAAGCTATATAATTTCGATATCATTTCCCTTTTAAACCAAATCAATATGATATCATTTCAAATATATCCCTTTTTCTAAAACCATACCACTTTAAAACTTATAATATCTTGAAACCATACATTTGAACTATACTCTTCAAAACATAACGCTTCGAAATCCATAGCTTTAAAACCATAACTTCCAACTTAAATGGTTTGGATATTCAACAGTATATAAAATAAAATGGTTTGAATTTAAAATTACTTAATAAAGTAAATAATTTCCACGACTTTAGACTTTTTTTCCTTTAAATTAAGTTTAAAACCATAAATTTTAATTCACTTTCAGTTTCAATAAACCACATAAGTTTCAATATATTTCAAACTTTGAATATTAAACAATTAGAAACTAAGGTTGGAAATTTCTATTATACAGTTAAATATCCTATTATTTAGTTTGAAATATTTGCAAAATAAATCCATAATTAGTTAAAACAAAACTCAAATTACTAACAACTAAATGTTTCCTTCAAATTTATTTATACTAGAAATATTCATTTAATTCATCTTGAATACAAATCTAGTTATAAATATCATACCTTTTAAAATTTCAAGTTAAATAAGTTTTACATCAACCTATAGAGTTTAATTCTTAAATAAGCTCAATTCCAAATAAATTTCCAATTTACCTTTCAATCTTAATTTATTTAAATCATTAAAACTCTATATATGTACAATATCTTAGCCATGTACTTAACCATATAATATAAAATAATCAAACTCCATTATTCAACTTATTTACTTTTATTTAACAAATATACATATAGCTTAAATTCAATAATTTAACTACATATGTATATATAAAATAATATTTATATAATATCAAAATTTCATATTTATTAAACCGTATCCTATCCAAACCATAGAAATCATTTCAAAATAATTATATATATAGACCGACGATGTTTGTATAAAATTTTCTATCCGATGGTCGAGTGATACAGATATTTATCATTTCAATCTGCAATTTAAAAATAAAAATTACGTTTATATATCATTTCAAACCGTAATCCTGATAAGATAAGAATGCATAATAATTTGCAGTTTACAAAATATAGAACACATCATCCATTCACCAAATATCAATCGTCAACCATTTATTACAATCATCATCCAATTTAAACAAAACATCAATATAGAGCATATAAAATATAACAGGTATCAATGAACAGTTTATATTCAATGATAAATTAATAACTGGCAGTTTATATGCAATAATAAATAAATTTAACTGGCAATTTATATGCAATAATAAAATTAATTAACAATTTAATTGAATAAATTAATATAACTGGGATGATGATTAAACTATGTCAAACAACTACAAATAAATTTCCACTCATATCAAAACTCAATTTAACAAACATAAGAAATTTTAGAAGTTGTGAGTGGGTTAAAACACTCACCTTTTGAATTTAAATTGAATTCAAATCCAATTTAAACCCAAAAATTGAACAGTCTCCAAATCCATCCAAACCAGAGCTCAAATGTCCAGAATTTTATTACGATCCTAACAAAAAAAATCGCGCATGAAACGGAGTTTGTATACGAAAGTTATTCGAATTAAACAAGTTGAAATCAAAATTAAATTATAACAAAAATAAAAACAACTCACCTCAATAACTACTGCCACGTCACTGCCCTTCTCCCTGCACACATAACAGGAAACTCCAGGAACCCTAATCACGCGTTCGTTTGCTCGACTCTCGAAAGTAGCCGCCGTCACTGCTCCAAGAACGCTGAACCAGCCACGCACCTCGTGAATCCCGTACTTGCCGGCCACGAACTCCCTCGCATCTCCACGACACGGCGACACCGCCCAGAAACGTGCAGCCGCCGCCTCAAAGTCAAAACCCTAATCGATAATTACACCACATCCACCGTTGAAACAGTGAACAAACACTACAACCCACTCGGTTCCCTCTACAAAACCCAGAAACGGTTCGTTGATCCGTCGAGTTTGATTTCAACGTGATGAACGATCGAGACTTCTTCGATTTTTACTGGTCAAACAACAATCCAAAACGAAAAACGAACACCACCAGTGAATTACGCTAGTCGAGAGCTTCGACATATATTTTTTCAGATTATTCTGAGGACTTTGAATTTTTTTGCTTTGGTTTTGATTTGCAATTGGATCTGGAAATATAGAATATTGTCTGCCATTGAGGAAGAGGAGGAATAGAATGAATTTACGTACTAACAAATGAGAATTAGGGAGGCTAGGGTTTATAGCAGGATATTTATAGAGAAAGTTGGAATAGGATAAATGGATCGGGTTGAAGACGCGCTAACGACAAAGTGGCCCAAAAAGCCCGTTCTGACCCAGGAACGAAATTGGGTAACCCATATATCAAAATAGGTGTTTTAAAATATTTTAAACGCAATGCAAAAGGTTTCAGGTTCAAATGGCATCGTATGAAGAAGTTATGCTAAAATCAATATTTTAAAATTGATTTCAATTGATTTCAATTAAATTGATTTCAAGGCGTTTCAAACCCATACGATCAAACGACAAATCCGATCGATACGAAACTTGAAATCCTACAATAATTCACTGATACGAATCCAATGAAACTAGTTTCGTCAAAGTCCGAGTCAGTGACCAAAATGGCTATTTTCCGATTAATTAAATAAATTAATAATTAATTAATTAAATCCAATTTTCAATTTGGTTTCAATAATTGACAAATTTCAACATTTTTAACTTTTTAATCATTTACAATGATTTAAACAAATTTAAATGCCAATTTAGAGTAGTTAAATTTATAAATTTCAATATTAACCCTAATTCATAAACTTTGCAAATTATAAATAAAATTCCCCAAAATTCCGTTTAATTAATTAAATAAATTATTATTCCATTCATTCCTGTCAAATAAATGGATTAAACCTTGGAGTCAAAACTATTACATAAATATTCTCACTATCATCTAAACTCCCATTTAAAATATTAAATCCATTTAATTGTAATTTAATCCTTTTATTAAATTTTAAATTCAAATAAATTAATAAATCTTGGTTTTCACTCCTTAAGTCAAAAAATCTTCATATTATGAATAAAATTAACATTTATTACATCTTATAGAATTTACCATCTGCAATGACAAATTAAATCTACCCTAACTGCACAAATTAAGACAATTGATTGAAATTTATTTCACATTAAGCTTTATAAATTATCAATTGAAAACTAAATAAAACCGTTTATTTATTTAAAATCTTGCTATCCAATAACTTGACAATTTATGGGTATAATTAACATTGAATTATATTACATTTCATCAATGTATTTATTAATTTATTTCCAATTAACGTGCTACTTAAATTCCTTTGATTGCAAATTGATTTCCAAATTTTATTGAATGAATTAAATATATATGTATATCTCATAATAATTTGTGGTCAAAACTCTTAATCACCTTTTATAAGCTTATTATTTCCACTCCAATAATCATCATTTATTATATATATAAATTGATTAATTCAATATCTAAGTTCGTATTCCTATATTAAATTTATTACCAAGTATACATTTACTCTATTCCAACAAATTGGAATTTCATTCAATTACTATAAACAATCATTGCCCTATTCACACTTTATTTTTAACCCACAATCATTGCATTTATTATCTTATATTGATTTTATCTAATTACCACATATTCCTTTAAATCCACACTAACGTAATATTCAATTTCATTGATTTGCATTAACTCCATTCCATAAATCTACATTCAATTACTACCTTAAAATAAGTTTATATTTTTATAAATTTCCGTTCAGACTTCCGTTATTTTATATTACAATCATTAAGGTAACGTTTATAAATCAACACAAACATTATGAATACTTATCAACCTGCATCATCCTTATTAATTTACGTTTTTATTTCATAGATATGATTCCCAATTATTACTTTAATCTATACTAACATTGATTCATTCAAATTGCACTTATTACGTATTATTTCAACAATTTATTTATAACTTTGAGTCCATTCCCCAATTTTCACATTTCTATTGTTATATTAATTTGAATTCCATTCTATTTAATATTTTCATTGATAATTCACAAATTCAACATTCTTATGTGTTTTTTATATTAAACTTAAAACCAAGCATGACAATTTACATTATTTTAATTAATTGCAATATAAATTTTTAAATGGTAAATTTTAAGTACAATTGCTACATCAAATTTCTACATTCTCTCAAATATAAATTATAATATTTTTCTTTTCCTTCTAAATTTAATTAAAAATCTTATTAATTTAACTCATTTTAATCATCAATTTTACGGGTCGTTACAAATACACTTTGGGGGGCAAGTGTTTCTTGGAGACTTGACGAGGCAACTTAGTACTCGGCTAAAGACTTCGTTCGGTCAAGATAACGCTTGGCATTCAGGAGCAATCGGCCAAAGGCATCGTTCGGCTAAAGACTCCGTTCGGTCAAGATATCGTTCCGCATCGAGGAGCGTTCGGCTAAAGGCTTCGTTCGGTCAAGATATCGCTCGACATCCAGGAGCGTTCGGCCTATTCGGCA
This sequence comes from Allium cepa, assembly GCA_030765085.1. Taxonomy (NCBI): domain Eukaryota; kingdom Viridiplantae; phylum Streptophyta; class Magnoliopsida; order Asparagales; family Amaryllidaceae; genus Allium; species Allium cepa. The sequence goes on from CM060946.1 coordinate 182,017,849, forward strand.
TACCAAGGACATCCAGCATTCAAAGATGGCTCGGCATTCTCCCCAGCATGGCCGGCTTCGATTGTTGCTCGGTCTACTCTTCCCACGCAACAAACGCACCGTTCGACATGAAGAGTATGGTTCGGCATTTGGCCGTTCGGCCTGCTCAGTTCGGCACACAGAGACCACTCCATTTGGGCCGAGGTATTCAGCTACCAGACCCACCAGGGAAGTCCAACCCACCTTTGTCTATAAATAGGGAGGAAGGGGCACACTGAAAAGGGATCTTTTTTCGAGAACACTGGGGAGACTCTGCCATTTTTATACTCTCTTCTTCTTCATTAAAACTTGTATTCAAGCGATTGATTTACGAATTGTATCTGTACTCAAGTAATGGAGAAAGCAATAAAGACTAACCTCAAAGTCGACGTAGGCAATTACGCCGAACCACTATAAATTTGGTGTTCTTGTCCTCTGCATTTAAATTTATACTATGTTCTCTATTTTAATTTACTTTCTTCATTAATCTCTCTACACAATCTTTCTAAGGGTGTTAGTGACCAATTTTGGTGCTAACAAAGATTTTTCAGCGAAAAACAAGTGTTTTTTTTGGAAATTTCATGGGAGTTGTTTTGGATGAAATCAGGTTGATTTTAAAATTCAAAGGAAGTGGTTTGTTAAGCCAAAAAGAGAGTGTGTGTGTGTGTGTGTGTGTATTTGATTTCAAGTGATTTGAAATAAATATCGGGTGTTTAAAAATTTTGAAATCCCGTGGAAGATGATATTATAAGGAAGGAGGTGTGAAAAACTGAAGTTGGAATAAAATCTAAAGTGTGAAGGTTGAAATGGAATTCAACTTAAAATAAGTTGGATAAATAAATTTCTAAAAATTTAATTGACTAGATTTTAATTGAATTAATAGTGTATTAATGAAATGGGAGTTAACCGAAGTGAAGTAATTGGAATATATAATGAAATTGAATGAATTAAAAATAAATTTGTTTGGTGTGAAATTTGATTTAAGTATGAATAACTCAAATTTGGTTTTAAAATGTTGGTTAAAGTGTGAATTGGAATTGAATTAAATATGCAAGTGTGGATTATAAAGTGACTATATAACTATAAGTTATGAAAATTGGATTGGATTAATAATAATATCGGATTAAAGTAAATATAATTTTTGAATTGTGAAATAATTATATAGCCCTAAGGTATAAACTTGGAATGAGATAAACCTTAAGTGAAAATTGGAATTTATTAATAAATTGGAATAGCTTATAAAAATTGAAGTTAATGGAATAAAAATATACTTAGGCTATAAATAAATGTATAATCTCGAGTTAAAAATAAAATGTGAATATACTCAATTATAGAAATTATGGAAAAGTGAAAAATAAGTTATGTGACTTACAAATTGAAAGGTTATATAGAAAACCCAAAATAAAAATGGTTTAATATTTAAAGTGAAGAAATAAAGTCCAAACTTGAAATTTAAAATGAACTTGAACTCAAGTAGATTGAATGAAGTGATTTTTAAAATAAAAATCAGATGTTGAGTAATAAATTGGAAGTGAACTAGTTAGAAAATAAATAAGTTAATTGAATATAGAGTAAATATTAAATTGGTTTAAAAAATAAAAAAATTGTTTGTTAATTAAAGTGGATATTGAAATGGAAGTTGAATTATAAATAAAATTTGACTTAAAATTGTAAGCGAATTTAATATAATAGGAAATATCGTCGAATAAAATAGAATAGGACTGAGATAGCAACGGCTTGAGTTATAAATAAGTGTAAATGAATTGAATATGACTTGGGATATCATATAAATGAATTCTAAAATGAATTTGAATATGGAATTGAAATTGAATTAAATAAGATGAATGAACTAATTTATTAATTAATTATTAACTGAAACGGAAGTTGGTTGAAATGAAACTAAACTTAAGTTATAAGGTAGAAATAATATAAAATAATGGATTAACTTAAGTTAATATTTTTGAGTAGAAGTTAGCTTGAATAAATTATGAAATAGTTATTTAATAAATTAGCATGAAATGATTCTGAGCTTGATAAAATAGATTTGGATATAATGGAACATGGATATGAGTGAAATGTAAATGGATTGATTATGAAAAAAATCTAAAATAGAGTAGAATTAAATATAAATTGATTTGGAATTAATTTAAAATAGTTATAATCTTAAGTGGGTATTTTATTAAATGGATATTCCTGAATTGCAAGAATATATCATCGTTTGACGTAAACTGAGGTAAATAAAATTCTATGGATTAACAGAAGTGAATAAAATTGATTTTTAAATCAAATTAGGATGGATATGAGTTGTTTGGTATAAAAATAAATTGAATGCATGTAAAGTGAGTTGTAAATTATTTAAATTGAATGAAATGGTATATGGATTGTTTGAAAGTAATTCAGTTAGTATCGAACCCTGTAATTGCTTATTAATATATGTTTGCCATGTATTTCTTATGAAGTTTATGTGTTTTAACTATTTAAATAAGTGAAATGTTAGTAAATTTTCATGTTTTGGTAGTTACGTGGTTTAAATTGAGTAAGTACAGGTACCCGGAGGCTGTCGGGCTAGATTTGGGTTGCATAGTTGCGTATGAAGTAAGCTTGCTTGCTTAATAATGCTTAAAATGCTAAATAAGGTACGTTTTCGGATTAAATACGGCAAAATATAAATATTGATATATGTGGTGTAAAGCAGTCAGCCCCGAAAGATGGTGTTTTTTACATCTGATTTCCACATCGACCAAATATTGATGTGTGTGTGTGTATATATATATATTGTTTTTCGAATGTGTGGGTCGATGTATATATATTTATATCTCTTGTCATATTGCAAAAGGTCCTCCGTATAAAGGAGACTCTACCAAAAAAATTCGGAAATTTAGGTTGTTAGAAAAAAAATTGAAAATTTTTGGAAAATTTTTGTTAACGAAAAATTGATTTCAAACTGAAATTGAAATAAAGGATCTTGGAATTAGAATTGAAAACTAATTGTTTTGGGCAATATAAAAAGATGATAAAAGTGAATATCAAACTTCAACTAAGTGGGTTTTGATGAGTAATGGGTTTGGAACCTTTTTTCCTGTCTTAGCAATTTTGGGGATGAAATTCTTTTAGGGAGGAGGAATGTAACGACCCAAATTTTTCGACATTTAATTTGGAATATTTAAATGGTTTAAATATCGGATTTGAGATTATAATTTAGTTAGTAAGATTTTAAAATTTGGGATTTCACCAAAAATTGAAATCATCGATTAAAAACGACGCATTAAAATAGCAATCCGAAGCATGGTCTCGAAATTCGATGAAACAAGTTCCATTGGATCTGTAATAATGTATTATTATCGGGTTTCAAATTTCGATGTGTTTGGAGTCATCGTTTGGTCGTACGGGATATAAACGCGTTGAAATTAATATCGAAATTTAATATAATAATTAGGTCTAAAAAGCTATCTTCTCCATACGATTAAATTAGGACTCAAAACCTTTTTCATTGCGTTTAAAATAGGGGTATAGCATTATGAACATCTAGCGGCATGCTACGATAGGAATTCGATATTTTGAGTTGTGTAAATCGAGACGTTTTAAAATTTTAAATAAATAATTATCTAGTCAAACATTCACAACAACTTTATTTTCTCCTTTCAAAATCACTGTACCATTACCTATTCAAACACGCTTCCCTCCCTACATTAAATCACTTCCCTTTTCTTCTCAGTTAAATCCATGAAGAGAAATCATGTCGTCTCTTTTTGCTTTAAAATCACGTATACTGCTCCTTCTTCAAGACAAAACAAAACCAAATCATTCGATAAATAAAAGCCGCCATGTTCGAGTGACAGGCTAGGAGGCTCGGAAACTTCTACCTCCAAGTCCCCTCAATCCAGGCATTGTGCACTTTGATTTCTACTACATAATTATAGAGCTACTTGAGCTCTATAATGTGGACGGCTGGCTCAACGTCATTCGAGATGATGGGTGCGCAGCAGAGCTGCGTTCGTACGGGATTCGGTGGAGAATTTCGCGACATTGGAAGGAGGAGATGGGTGCAGTCTATAGTTGGAAGCATAGTGGATCGCGTGCTTCATGTCGGTAGTCTCCGATGATCGCCAAGTGGTCATAGGGGGGTACGGAGATAAGATTTGAAGAGGCGATAGGTATCATAGTCTGGAGAGGACGGTAGTGGCTGCGACAGTGGGTTGGGATGTTTGCAATGGGGTCATTGTGTGTGCAAGGCCGGTTGGTAGTGGTAGCGCTGGAATTGTGGTGGATTCCGGTCAGGCCGAAGGTGGAGGTGATGGCAACAATCGAGGTAAGGCAGCGTGGAAGTCGAGTCCTCCATCTTGAGCGATGCAGTGGTGCGGTATACATTGTATTTAAAATTTAAATTTATAAGTAGTTTATTAAAATAAGAACTTAAAATTTTAAAACCGCTAATGAAATTTAAATTAGATTTGTATAAGAGGCCTAAAATTTATATATCAAGCACGATGAACTCAAGACAGCAATCTACGAAATAAAGTATATTTGGACAATCAGCAAATAAAAAAAATCAAGGTGAGAAATTATCACTCATTTGGATTGTCAAATTTAAATACAAATAGTTAAATTTAATTATTGGATGATTGATTGAATTGATAATTAGTAATTATCTATTGGATGTTATTATATAGTAGTGTATGTGTGTATATATATAATATTAGTATTTGGAGTGATATACCTGCACATTATAGCAGATGAGATGCTATGCATCCCACATAATAGTCGATGACCCTTTATACCATGATATCCCCCTCGAAGTGGGATTTGTATTTTATGTTGTATTAACATCTATGGATGCAAGGAATTAGTTTGGAGGGATCCAACTGGATTTTTCAAATTTATAGTGATTGTTCTTCGTATATAGTGATATATGATCTGTGTAGAATACATGTTATAGATTATTGTTGTATTTGAATTATTGGATGCTATAGTAGCCATGGCCTTAAATTTTGGTATTTTAAAATACCATAAACATTATTTTTTAATTTGAAGGAATAAAAAGGAATTTTGGATATAAAAATATTTATATTAGGATTGAGGTTATTTTAAAGAGATTGAGTTAGAAAAATATATATTTGATTTTTGGTTGTACTTAACTATTATGGATTATTAAATGGAGATTCTATTTAATTGATTTGAAATTAGAATATTTAATTGATTTTAAATATTTAAAAGTTAACTTTTAACTTGAATTTCACATAAAATGATTTATTGGATAATTTAGTTATTTAATTTATTAGTTGAATATTGGGTAAATCGGCCTTAAAAATAAATGGCAGATATAATTTTTATAAATGTGAAAAGGGGATTTACGAAATTAGGAAATAAATCAAATTGGTGATAAATCGAGAGAGATATATAAATAATTAAATGTGTTATATTGAAATTGAAAAAAATGTTTTGTCAAGAAGATGAGTTGTTTTTAAAAAGAAAATTTTAAATTATCAAACTAGGTAATTTAAAAGTGTTTAAAATATTCAGAAAAATTTGTTATTTAAGATTTTTTAAATTGTCAAAATGAATTATAACTTTGTAAATAAGTCTTGTAAATCGATTAGAATTTTATTAATAAATCTAAATTTAATTATTGTTTAAAGTAATGTGATTTTTTTAAACTGTTTAAAGTATGTTTAATTATTAATCAAGTTAGTTTATACTAAGTAATTATTATTTAAGTATTAATCGGTATTATTGTTTTAAAAGATAAATTACTCAATATTAATTTTACATAATAACTTTATTTAAAGAGTATTTGCCTAAGTTTAACTCGGAAAGTTATATAGAAATTTCATAAGTGTTATTGTGAAAAAACTTATTTAATAAAGTTTCGGGAAGTAATGATATACTTTCATGGAGAAATCGGAGGCAGTGAGTGCCTGTAGTTAAGTTTTAGATTTCTCTAGGATATAGACTAACCAGAGCTGTGAATCCATGGTTAATACCGTGTGGTACTTTCCGTATTTATTTTAAAAAGTGTTCAAATATTTTGGAAAGAATGGTTAGTAAACGTACTTACTTAGATAAGATAAGTACATGAATTTTGATAAGAGATTTAATTTATTAAAATTAAATTAAAAGAGATTTAGTGTTTTTAGTGGAAAGAAAATATTTGCTTGAATGACTGTTTATTGATAGTTAAATAACCGATATCAATATTGGCCAATTTCTTTAATCGTTTCGAAGAGACAGGGATCAGATTTAATTATCCGAAAACCACTTCGACCTGGTTTGAACGTTACGAATGAATATCGTGAAGATGATGAAGAGGTAATTCGGTTTTTCCAGACCCAAGACAACTTGTATGGAAGAATGCTATTAGAACATTGTCATTAGAGGATAATGAGCACTCTAAGTAGAATTGTGTTCTTGAAAGGTAACGCTTAGCCTCGAGCCTCATCAACCGGGAATGACTAAAACAGGGGAGATGCAGCAAGGCTAAGTTGGTCGCACCCAACTAGGGTATGTTATCACTTTTTTAGATATCCTCGAAAACCTGTATATATTATGGATATGGTTATGCATGAAATAAGGAGCGCTCTATTGTAAGGGTGGGAACATCCGGGGTGATAACATATTTGGTCTATTCAGGTTAGCGGTAAGCCTGTCTTGTGTAGTAGGGGATCCCGACGTAGTCCTCGGTACATTGTTTTAGAGGTGTACTGTGATGGGCGGTTGTCCAATGGCCCGTCATTGTATGGAATCCATTCTCCAATAAGCACTGTACAGTTTTGATTGTGCCCAACTATGCTGGAACGTGAGATGCAAGCATTTCAGCTATTTTCTATTTACTTTCTATAGACACCATTATAATATCAGATGATTTTGATAAAAAAATATTTTGGTTAACGTAAAGTAAAAACCCATCGTGTTTATGTGTGACGTGGTCTTATGAGATACCTTTATTTTCAAAGGATTTTAAGAAATGTAACTACCCGTAATTTTCGATAATTAAAATTTGTTAATTTAATAGAATTTTGTGATTTAACGTTGGGAGAGATAAAATTTTGTGATTTAATAATAAGGATAAAACTGCAATGTAATGAAATTGTACTAATTTAAGGTAATTGATAATGGCTTTGAATGTAATTCCAATTAATTAAAATGATTAGAAAGTTTTAATTGGTTATAGATTGTAAATTAATTGTAATAATGTGTGCATTAATTGATTATTTGATTAAAAGAATAGTTGATAAATTAAATTTGTATTAACTAATGAAATAACGTGTAATAAAAGGTAATTGGATATAATTAGTATTATGTATGTTGTTATAACATTTATTTGTAAACAATAAACGTACAAATGTGGTTAAATGTATAAAAGTGAACAATTGTTATTTGTTACCAATTTAATTAATCGATTACAAATAAATGTTACATTAATGTGAGTTAATATAATAACTGCAGATTGGAAATGTAATAAAATGTACAGAAATGTCAGTTACACTCATAAGGCAATAAATTGATTTAACAATAAAAATGAAACCAAGAAAATGAAGTTGTGGGATCTTAATTTTTTTATTAATGTCAAAGTTAACAAAGGTTCAATATTATTGAAATACTGCAAATAATAAGGTAAAAGAATATGATTGTAGAATATTTGTGTAATAAGATGTAAACAAATGTTAACTATGTCTATAGAGTGATAATTGACTGAATAAAAAGATTGAAACCAATTTAGATCAATTTATTGGCATTAAATTATAATTAACTGGATTTAATTACAGTTGAAATTGAACACTATTATTAGTATAATAACCAACACTGAAATTTTATGTAAACTTGTTTAAATTATTGTAAATGTCTAAGTAATCAAAAAAGATGAAAATTGGTTAGTTTATAAATATTGAATTAAAAAGTAATTAATTAATTTAATATTAATTTATTTAAATAACGTGAAAATAGCCATTTTGGCCACTAACTAGAATTTTGATAAGACCAATTTTATCGGATCCATAGCGGTGAATTATTTTAGGGTTTCAAGTTTCGTAGCGATCGGACTTGCCGTTTGATCGTGCGGGCTCGAAACGCGTACAGATCAATTTAATTGAATTCAATTGAAATAAGCCGATTTTAAAAGCTAACTTCTTCATATGACAGAATTAGGACTTGAAACTTGTTCCATTGAGTTTAAATATATCTAAAACATCCATTTTGATATATGGGATGACCTATTTTCGTTTCGGAGTCAAAACGGGCTTTTTGGGTCGCGTAGTTGTTTCGATCCAACTCATCCTTTATTTAGGCGGTTATAAACCCTGGTTGTTTCTCATATTATTATTTTTGTACGTACATCTTCTTCCTCCTTCTCAAACCTAATTCCCAAATTCCAAAACCTAATTTAAAAAAAAAAACAGGAAATTATTGTCAAGGACAAAAATTTTCAGCATTTTAGCTTCAAGGACAGACCTTCAGTATTTTAGCCTAAGGGTCAACTTTTTTTAGGTATCAGTTTTAGTTATTGATAGCATTTTTTAGGTATCAGTTTGTAGTTATTAGTACCAGTTTTTAGGTATCATTTTTTAGTTTGGTAGCAGTTTTGAAAGAATGTTTGTCCTTTTGAATAATTTTGGAAGAATGTTCGTCCTTATGAATAATTTTTAGGAGAATAATTGTCCTTGTGGTTAAAATACTGAGGTCGTGTCTGTGAGAAATGCAGATTACGGACCTTAAGGCTAGAGTTAACACTAGAGAGGGGGTGAATAGTGTTTTAAGGAATTACTAAATCTTTTTGAGTTTATGTTAATTTGAATACAAATGCATGCAATATTCAGACACAGATATGATCACAGAATCAAACACAAACTCAAAAATAAACTAAAAGCAATAAAGGAAAGAACACACCAGATTTTATACTGGTTCGGAGTTACCCTACATCCAGTCCCGCACACAAGTACGGATTTCCTTTTAAAAGCAATTTTACAATTACACCCTCGATTTCAAGGCCACGAGGTACACCGCTCCAGATTCACAATCCTCTGGGTAGAGATACTTGATTTCACGGGCAACAAGTTCACCCAATTGATTTCCAAGGCTACAATCGCACCTTTTCTCACTTTATTGATTTCACAGGCTGCAATCACACTTTTCTCACTCAGTTTATTACAAAGAAGCCTATACTGAATAGCACTGAGATCTTGTTGAGATAGTGATAGAGAATCAAACCAGAGATGATCTAGTTAGATTCAATGTTGATTTCGGCAGATTAATGGTAATATTATGTATAAAGAAATGTGGAAGAAGAAGATGAGTGAAATCAGAGAAAATATGAATGAAAATTCGTTCAAAAATACCCCTACTTATAGTAGAACAAAATCATGTCCATTCGTGAAATGATATGACGAATAGACACTTCCTTTGAAATTTAAACTTTTGAAATAAACCGCTACCATGTTGACATGGGGTACTTGAGGATTTCGACATGCCTAAGGTATTTTTGGTAATTTGCTTCTCTTTCAAAATAACTTCTATCTTGTATTAAAATTATTTTAAACTTTATAAATATACTTAATTATAACTAAAATACATAAGTAAATGTAGAGAATAATATTTTGGTGTGTATATATATATATATATAATTTTACTATAATTTTATATCTAAGTGCAAATATTAAAAGCTAAAGATAGTTTAAAACTAAGGATAATTAGATTTTGAAAATAAAGATTATTTTGAGGCTAAAAATATTTTAAACCAGGATAGATGTTTTTGATTCTTTTAAAATGAAGGTTTTGAAATCATTTTGAAAACAAGATATAATTTTGCAAAATCATTTGAGTAAAAGGTTAGCGGATACAAAACAATGTTCCACTAGATTTTTCATTGGTTCCATCCTACTTAGGGTCTATCACTTTAATAGGCTCGAAGTGGATTCCATTCCATGAATAAATTGGATTTTAAGATGCCAGTGCTTTTCTAGGAGTTTTAAGAAAATTCCTAACTAAATTACAATCTTGAAATCTTGAACTCTTGATAATCTTGATACTCATGAGTCTTAAATCTTGATATTTTGAATCTCTATATTGTACAGTCTTCATTCTTGGTACCTGCCTGGTTAAATCCTACATATACATATATACATCTAAACTATAATGTTAGTATTTATATTTTATAATCTTATTCTAAGGTTGCTGTCGTCAAAACCATCATCTCAAGGACTAACATTCTCTCTCTCTTTGATGATGACAACCTTTGTTTATAAAATATTACTTCTATCCTAATAACTCCCCCTAAAACTAATAACTCCCCCTTAATCAATGCCTATCTATCCTATTTTATATTTCTCCTCCTTTGTCATCAACAAAAACCATCCTAAAACCATAAAACTATAAAAACTCCCCCTTAAACTAATACTAGAACAAAGCATAGTAAATGGAATGTGAAAGACATTAACATAATTATATTATAATTATTCAACACATAAATATGTATATGTATATTTCAAACAATCCAATCAACATGCACATCAAATCCAATCATGTCAAACAGTTCAAACAAATCAATCAAATCAAACAAGTCAATCAAAGCATACCAAACAAATCAAAAACTAACAATCCTATACTATAAGACAATACTACAAACTCACCCTAAATAAAATACACTCGTTATGTATACATGTACGCAATATGTAGTTTGTAATGCACTATGATATGTATGACATATGCAATGTAGCATGAGATGATATGCACAATGAAGTGCAACTTGTGATGCAAATGATTATGATATTTCATGCATTGTAATTTATGATGTTATATGCAATGAAATATGATATGAAATCGGATGCATAATGATATGTAATATGAAATAAAATAATAATGAAGTAAGAAGAAAAATATGCAGAATGATTTGATGATATACAGACTACAGTAAGAGATACTCAGATTATAAGATAAACTTGAGTGATAAGTAATATCTAATTGACACACACACACACATATATATATGTATACTTATGTCAATCTATTTATTATAAATCACATCAACCAAACAAAGTAATACATACCAATTACTAGACTTAGGTTAGGAAACTAATGAATAGGACTGAAAAAGTAGTAAAGACAAGAGTTTAACGATAATAAATGTTATTAAAACTATAACATAGTCATGAAAGGTAGTAATCAAACTTAATATCAAAATCAAATGCTAAGAAATATGGACTTAAACTATATATGATCAAATAAGGTTTGTATAAAAATTAATACCCTACTTACTTAATTCTTTTAAAAATATATTTTTTAACTTACATGTTTATAAAATACTTAACTTATTAATTAAAACCTATATATTAAATTATTATTGATTACAATATTTAGTAACATGTTTAAACACCTCTTAATGAAAAAATAATATCATAATGAAATATAAAATAACAAAGATTTAAAAACTAAAATAAACTTGTGTTATATTAGGGCCTCTTTCATTTAAAATTTTAATTAAGTACTAAACAATATCTAAACATTAATTTTAAAAATATTCTAAGAAAATAAATTCTAAAAAGAATAGAGAAAAATACTTAATTTAAAAATTACTTTTACATAGTTTAAAGTTCCAAATAGAAAAGACAGCAATTACAGAATGCGGTAAAAAGTTTTTGTAGAAAAATATATTCGAAGCATTATAAAACTAAACTGTAGCTTTTACCAAATGCTCTGTAAAGTTTCTGAAACTCTACAGCATTTTAAAGCACAGAAATGCTATAAAAATGAATTTGCAGTAATTACGAAACATTACAGAAGAAAAGAAGCATTTTAGAATTGCTATCTAAAATTCCGGGCTTGTTTTGAACATGATTTTACACTAATTTTACGACTAGATATTAACATGTAAATAATTGTTTTTTTATCCAATTTTTTATAGTATTTAATTAACATAAAAAATAATGAGAAAACATGTGTAAAGTCACTTGACATTATGCATGTAAAAATGCTTTTCTACTTAATATAGTTGTAATAAATTAGCAGTAAGATTTTGTTTGAAAGAAAACACATTTCTAAAAAAAAATTAGACTGGTATATCGAAATTTATACTATGTTGTGTCGATATATGGACCTAAATATCAAAACTTATAAAAGTGATCAATTTCTATACCTAACTAAATGCATAAATATATATTCCTAAATGCAACAGTAAAGATGAAATAATAGTAAAGCATACCAATTTTTGCACTCCACCTTTCTAACTTTGTTGTTCTTCCATTGTCGTTAACCACACAATTATATCTTTCAGAATTTAATGACGAGATCTATTCTATTGCGACAGACTCATTTTTCTGATCAGCGTAGTATGTTCATTTGCTGAATTTGAAGACCGTATGAGAAAGATACAGATGATTTAGTAGATTGACCAACATAGCGTCAAAACTTTGAATTTGAATTTTGAATGAATTGATACTTCAACCACTATAAATAGGCCCAACAGTCACCACTTTTCATAAAAAAAATTCTTCTTCTTCCTATTTTTCTATTTACCATCAAACTTGTAGAAGGTATATCTCCTTCGTTTCTTAAAGGAATTGGATGAAACCAGCGGAAAATCGAAGAGGAAGTCAAGGCCAGTAATAGTTTGGTGACGAATTTGGACAGTATTGTCGTGCAACAGGCCAAACAGTAAGAGAAATGTAGAAAATACCGTACGTAGTTTTTCAGTTTTGGATAGTCAACTTCAAACTATCATATCTCACTCAATTTTGATCGGAATTTGATGATCCACCCATCAAAACAACCGTGAGAATAAGAACTACAATCTGGAAAAGGAGTGGGAACAAAATACTCAAATTTTTGGATGCAATTTGAAGAATACCATTGACAGTTCTGCTTTCTTTCTCTCTTTGTTCACCAAAACTTCATTTGACCATAACTTGGTCGTTTCTTGATGGATTCGCATGAAACCAGTGACATTGCGAAGTAGATGAAGAGAAGTACAGTATCATATCAAGTTGTAGAGGAGAATAAAAAGCTTTGTATTTATCCAGTACCCATTTCATTATCGATTGCCATTATATATCCATTTGTTCTTCTTGATTGTTGAATGGTTATCTGGTATCTTTTAACCAATAGTCATTAGACATAATTCTTCTCTTGCAAAACAACATAACCTTTTAAAGAATCAAGTGACTTTTCAAAATAACTAAATATAATTTTAAATAACAATATCATGATGATTCTGTGACATATTCATATGAAAATAGTGTTAATAATTTTAAAAAAATTTCCATTTTCAAAATTCATATTATGAAAACTTTGAATACCTTTCTCTAATACCAAATGTGAGAAATGCGAATTACGGATCTTAAGGCTAGAACTAACACTAGAGGGGAGGGTGAATAGTGTTTTATGGAATTACTAAATCTTTTTGTGTTTATGTTAATTTGAACACAAATGTATGCAATATTCTGACACGGATATGATCACATAATCAAACACAAATGCAAAAATAAAGTAAAAGAAATAAAGGAAAGAATACATCGGATTTTATACTGGTTCGGAGTTACCCTACGTCCAATCCCGCACATAAGTACGAATTTCCTTTCAAAAGCAATTGTACAATTACACCCTCGATTTCAAGGCCACGAGGTACACCACTCCAGATTCACAATCCTCTGGGTAGAGATACTTGATTTCACGGGCAACAAGTTCGCCCAATTGATTTCCAAGGCTACAATCACACCTTTTCTCACTTGATTGATTTCATAGGCTACAATCACACCTTTTCTCACTCAAATTATTACAAAGAAGCCTATAACTCTGAATAGCACTTAGATCTGTTGAGATTATGATAGAGAATCAAAACAGAGATGATGTAGTTAGATTCAATGTTGATTTCGGCAGAGTAATGGTAAAATTGTATATAAAGAAATGTGGAAGAAGAAGTTGAGTGAAATCAGAGAAAATATGAATGAAAATTCGTTTAAAACTGCCCTATTTATAATAGAACAGCAGCCATGTCCTTTCATTAAAGAATATGACGAATAGACACTTCCTTTAAAACTAAAATTTTTGAAATAAAATGCTACCACGTCGACATGGGGTACTTGAGGATGTCGACATGCCTAAGGTATTTTTGGTAATTTGCTTTTCTTTGAAAATAACTTCTATCTTGTATTAAAACTATTTTAAACTTTATAAATATACTTAACTATAGTTAAAATACATAAATAAATATAGAGATCAACATTTTGATATATATATATATATATATAATTTTACTATAATTTTATATCTAAGTATAAATATTAAAAGTTAAAGATAGTTCAAAACTAAGGATAATTTGATTTTGAAAATAAAGATTATTTTTAGGCTAAAAAATTTAAAACCGGATAGATGTTTTTGATTCTTTTAAAAGGAAGGTTTTGAAATCATTTTGAATACAAGATATAGTTTTGTAAAATCCTTTGAATAAAAGATTAGCGGATACAAAATAATGTTCCACTAGATTTTTCGTAGGTTCCATTCTACTTAGGGTTCCATCCCTTTAATAGACTCGAAGTGGATTCCATTCCACGAATAAATTGGATTTTAAGATGTCAGTGCTTTTCTAAGAGTTTTAACAAAATTCCTAACTAAATTAAAATCTTGAACTCTTGATAATCTTAATACTCATGAGTCTTCAATCTTGAAATCTTGAATCTTTATAACGTACAGTCTTCATTCTTGGTACATGCATGGCTAAATCCTACATATACATATATATCTAAACTATAATGTTTGTATATATATTTTATAATCTTATTCTAAGGTTGTTGTCAACAAAACCATCATCTCAAGGATTAACAGTGTCCATGAGGAAAAAATATACAAATTTTTGTCCTTTAAATTAATTCCCCTACTAAAAGAAATATTTGCTCCAGGTTTACTTTGAGTCAGAAAGAGGTTTACTTCGAGTTTCAGAGGAGAAAACCCTACAGCGACTTGGGGTCATAAGGAGATCAGTGCCAAGTAAGGAAGATCTGAGCGCGCTTCAAGTTCCAGAGATGAAAATCCTGGAGCGACTTTGGGTCAAGGCCAGAGGACTCAGGTCTCGGGCCATTTTGGCAAAAAATCAGAGCAAGCACCGGGTAATTGAGGCGGCGACTCGAGTAAGACCCGAAGTCGAAATTTTACAATCTTCTAACGTTAATAACTTTTTCCTACGAGCTCGGATTCACGTGTGATTTTCTCTATTGGGATCGTATCAAAATTACGGACATTTTAACGCTGGTATGGACGAAATTTGAAAATGTTCAAATTTGGGCCCTTATTTGGATTTCAAACGATTTGAAATCAAAAGTGAGTGTTTTAACCCACACACAACTTCTAAATTATCTTATATTTGTTAAATTTAATCTATTATGTGTTTAAAAGTTTATTGATTGCTATTTGGTATGTTAAATTGTCATTCTGGTTAAATTTGACTTTTATTACAATAAATCATCGTTTAATTTAATATTGAGCTTTTAATTTGTCAATTTAATACCTGTATTGATTATCAGTTATCTATTGATGTTTATTGATTGATTTGGATAATGATTGTGGTATATGTTTGATTGTTGATATTGGATGACTGGATGTTGTATTTTATATTGTTATAATATTGCAAGTTCCCTATGGGTTCAAATGATACATACTCGAACGATCTATAGATTAGGGAAAAATCGTTATGGGTTGAAATGATAGTCTCGAGTGATTTCATGGATTTTTATTTAATTCGAGATTGTGGTTTGAAATGATATATAACTGTAAAATTGTAAATTACTTATTGAAATGATAAATATCCGTATCACTTGACAATAGGTTAGGAAATTATATACGGACACCAGATGGGTTAAATTAAATGATTTTAAATATTTAGATTTTGAATCCAGTTAAACGATATTTTGAAACAGAATTTTTGTAAAGTGAATTGTTTTAAATGAATTTCTTCAAGGATTTAAATTGAAATTCTTAAGTGATTTTTGAGGTATAAATGAAAATTTCAAAATTGATTATTAAACATTGAAATTTTGTAACTTTGAAATCTATTGGAATTGGAATAGCTAAAATTGATATTTCAAGACGTAAAATTGGGTTTTGATTGAAATAAAAAGTGATTGAAATTTGGATATGGCCCAGATTGGTTGAAATGGAATAAATGGTTAAATTTGATGTTAAATTTCAAATTTATTTTCTTAATATAAACTGTAAAATGTTCTTTAAAAATTTAAATTATTAAGATTTTCAACCTTTAAATTAAATTTATCTATTCTAATTACTTTAAACCATTCTATATCTATGTAAAGAATTTTATTTATTTTAAACCTATTTTAAATCCATTTAAAGCATTTTCATATATTCTAATCTGTTTTATATCTATTTAAAGTTTTTTAACCTATTTTAACCTATTTAATCTATTTTAAACTATCTAATCTATTTTAAGTCGATTTAAATATATTTCAATCTTTTTGAACAATATTAATCAATTTTAACCTATTTTTAAACTATATTAATCTGTTTTAATCTATTTAAAAGCTATCTTAAACTATTTGTAACAACCCGGAATTTCGATCCCGAAAATTCCAGATAGTTAGGAAAAACAAGAAAGAGATAGAAGAAGATCAGAAACACCAACATCTCACATTCACAGTGGATAAATATAATAATAAATAATAATAGTTGTACAAAGGAAAACTGTACTCGTCAAATTTCAATTTAATACATCAGAGTTACACATATATATATAGACACTGGATATACACAATCATCATGTCTCAAATATACAACAGCGGAGACACTCCACACGTTCTTGCCATCCAGCTCGCCTTCTGAGCTCCAGAACCTCCTTACCTGAAATTCTGTAATACTCGGTCTGACCCGAGCATTACATCAAAGTAACACCCGAGTCAGGCTGGAAACCAGCGTGAGTAAACCCATCTAACATGGAATACAAAGCATACAACTTAAATAAAACCCGGGGTAACTCGTATTAATTTACAAATTCTCGATTTGTTATAGACATCACTTATTTCACTCATCAATTTTCCCAGTACCAAAATTTAGAATTTATTGTCCAATTCACTTAAATCATTTCATTCCAACCTATTGATTTCACATATCAATCTATAAGAATCGAAATAGTTTCGGGTGTTTACTAATACCCGACTTCGGTCTCTTCGAATTCCATTCCATCTTAACCCAAGTTATCCAATTAAATACAATTCGATTTTGATTAACGAATAACAATTTTACACCGCAATTCATAATTGATAGATTGTCCATCCAAATATATCATATCACAAAGCAATTCATATCAGAGACATCAACCAACCCAAGGCACTCATCATTATTCAATCATTCATAAGCAAGATTGATCACTTTCATTAATTACATTGATTAATGTTCCTCTAATTATTAGTTAATTGTTCTTAAATTTCATTAAATAATTAACCTTTAACTTAATTACATTCATTAATAAACCTTGATTAATCACAACAGTAATTAACTCTCCTTAATTACTTCATCGAGTAATTACACTTAATTACTTCAAGAGTAATTATCTTAAATTAATCACTAATTAACTACTTAGTTAATTATTTGACTAATCATTTAAAATCAATTAAATAATTCCTTAACTTCTTATATTAAAAGATCCTTAATTAAGGAAATTTATTATCTTAATTAAATTATTTATGTCAACCAATAGTCATTAATTATTAATAATAATTGAATTGGTTTAATTATCTTCACACATTTATTTATCTTTAAGTAATCAAAATTCTTAATTAATTAAGGTAAAATTTTATTGTAATTAATTACTAAATCTTAATCACTAAACTTTATTTTAACTAAAATACTTTAGAAATCAATTATAATAAATTAAACATTCAAATTTAACTTTTAAATCTTTAAAACTTTTCTAAGTTGTTAAATAAACTTTTAATACAAACATCATTTTGAAAACCTAGTTTTTATCCTTTAAAAAACAAAAACATATTTATCTTTGTTTTTAAAACTTGAAATTTTTACAAAAGCAAACTTCTTTGGCTTTAAAACATAAATGCCCTGTTAAAAGCAATTGTTCTTGAAAACAATTTACTTCCATAAGTAAAACTTGGTTTACATTGTTTAAAACTTAAAAACCTTTTAACAATCAAATTCTTTTGTCTAAACCTTTTTAAAACTTTTCGATCAGAACTAAGAACTATTCCACACCCAAAAACTCGAGAAACACTCTCGATCTTTCCGAAGCAACACGCGGCAATCCACGAGACCTCCCCGAAGAAAACACGAGCAAAACCCATGCTTCTTCCCCAACCCAAAAAGATGCACATAATCGTGCACATCCATGTGCACATCGCCGCTGGTCGACAGCGAACCCCACTCCGGCCTCCGATGCATCGCCTATGACCACGGTAACCACTCACGAACATCCATCAATCTCGATTCGCTCGAGAGTCAAAAACGACCAAAAATCCACACAGACCGGTACGCACATCACCAGGAAAATGGTCGTCACCATCGATCCCTAGCTCTAGTCGCCTCGCCATCATCACCAAAGCTCTGCCATACCTTCCAGCATCTACAGCTCATCTAGCGATCGATCTCAATCGCCACTAGGCATCGCGAAATCCATCTGGACAGTCGCGACAAAACCAGATGCTAAAACCCTATCTCGATTGTTCTGGCCATCACGATCATCAGTAAATCACCATAGAAATTTTCTGATGATCGCCTCCGCCCACTCGCCCTTCAAACCCAATCACACGACTAGTTCGCCGTTGATCGATAGAAATCAATCAAAACCTTCCCCACGTTCAACTCAAGAATGCATACAGATTCCACAACTAAAAATCATGATATGATTACTAAAATTCATGGTTTAGCATTTTGAATTCAAACATATACTTTAATCTGAAAATTGAATTGATTATATTTTTACCAAAATTAAGATTTCACTATAAAATTTAAATTTTCAAACCAAAGATTGATTCTAAATCCCTGTAATTATTTCTAGGTGAGATGTTACATGGTTACAAACAACTTTCATTTACAAATCACAAACTAATTCGAATTCAAAGTTGAGATATTGAATTTATTAAGAAATCCAAACCTGTAGTTTATCAACAGAGCCTATTTTTAAAACTACACGGGCATTCAATAATCATACATATAACATGCATCCATTCCATCCAGATTTTCAGGCTAACAAGATGATATATATTCAGATATCACGGAAAAAATTTAGGGTATAAACTATTTTTAAAATTTATATTTACTCACCTTACAACGGCAGAGAACATAGAGCAATTTTGTATTACAGGCTTGTTACAGACTTGAATTTTTCTTGTTCGATGAATTTTACATCAGGCTGTTGATCTTTGAAACCTTGTTGTATTTGATACTTGATTCAGTACTTTTTTTTTCACTCAGCTTGCTTTCGAATGAAGAAAAATGAAGAAGGCAAAGTAGAGGTATATAGGCTGCTCTTTGGTGTACGTAGCAAGCTTCTACTTTTGATTTTATAAAAAGTTTTTATTTGATTTTCCCTTTTTTTTACTGTCCTGATTTTATGTCTAGTGTGCTATGCTTTAAATGCTTGTCTCCTCCTTTGTTTACATGCATTTTTATGTGAATTGATGTATATACTTATTCATTTGTTTGTATGTGCATATTGGCACTTATACATATCTCTATCCCTATTGCTTGTGTATTTTTATGATATCAGGTATATATATATATATATACTTTTACAAACTTTCTTATACTTTACTTTGCCATGTTTAAACATATATGTATGAGTGTTTATTATCTCCATAACAATTGTTTTTATAACATATACATTCCCTTATGTTCACACATATCCTTCCTAACATTACTTGTGTTCATTTTGTCACTATATAAATACCCATCTTTATACAAATTCATGTATATTATTTCGTATGAGCCTCCATTCATATACTCATATGTGTATATACTTATATATATATATATATATATATATATATATATTCCCAATCATCATAAGGTTTGTATGTATTTTCATTTTAGTTTTTCCATCATAATTTAAATAATGGAGTATAAAATATTTTCTATAATATTTATTATAGTTTCCAAATTAATTTATATATGTCCAGATATTTTAATTATCAGAATTTTTATTTTAAGCTTAAGTATCATCACTTAGATTACATTCTAATATTTTTAATTATCAGCAATTTATTTTTTCGACCCATCAAAAATTAATATTTCATTAATAAAATCAGTTGATTATCCGATTAACAAACATCCAAAAATCCCGGTCGTCACATTCCTCCCCCCTTAAAAATCTTTTCGTCCTCGAAAGGAACGATGCCATAATTTATTAAATACTTAAAATCAGATAAATTTTCTTTGATCATTTTAAAATACTTTAAAAATCTATATAATATTACTAAAATATTTTTTATAAAAATATTTTTATAGCTCGATGTTTCGACAAGTCCATCCTTGTTCTCATAGAAATTCGGTCATACGTTGATCAGGCGTAGGACTGAAAATCTATAAGTACTTGGTAAACCCGTTTTCAACTCCCAGTGAAAATACTTGGGAAAATAATTTTATTGAAAAATATAGAAAACAGTTTTTGAAAATTGAGGAATTATCTTTGGTGAGAATGCTCTAGAAATCATCACCCTCATCCATGGTCGTAGTTACATCCTGGGTTACGTTGCCATCATAGCAAAAGTCCATGTAACTGTAGGCACTCCGCGCCCTTCTGTTACGCCATGGAACCCACAACTGATCGCAGTTACATTCCAAGGTTACATTGCCATCACAGCAAAAGTCCATGTAACTGCAGGCATCAGCGCCCTCGATTTTCGCTGTCGAAAATGAAACTTCTCCACTCCTACATAGGTCGCAGTTGTAACGCCCCACCCCAAGACCCACACTCGCAAAGGGCATTACGGAGTAAGACTGTCTGCTACTGCACAGAATAGGGCTGGTTAGGAGCGACCATCCGCAAACTTTGTCTTAAACAAGTATTGGATACGTCGATTGGGTGCACCGATTTTTTTTCTTTACCTTTTCTTGTGGATCGACTTACCCTATAAATGTTTAACAAAAAACTATGGTGGCTAATGGATCTATCCAGAACAAAATACAACAACAAATATACAACATATCACAAAACAGCAGACGCACATATATACAGATACATCATCAGTACACTACATAGTGATACATAAGTGAGTGGTAACACGGACCACATATATATACATCATGTTCCAAAAGAATATACATAAATCAGAGTACACAAAAATATAGCTAAACGACAACACAAAAGGTGGACTAGCATCCAGAAGATAGCAAAGTGGACCATAGCGAAAGCAGCTACATAGGAATCTACATCAGGTGGTTAACCTGAAACAACTCGGTCTGACCCGAGTACATAAAATACACGGGTCAGTCTAGCTTAAATAAACTAATTAGAGAATGATAGATGAAGTATAAGGATAATAAATAATAATTCTTCTCAATAGAGAAGAAGCAGCAACAACATATGTCATCTCATAATTCATGAGATGATAACAACTTGAATATCATACGAAATTCTCATGAAAAGGGGTAACAACAACATCGATTAAATCATGTATAAATGCCTCATATCATCGGCTTCAACATCGACATAATAAAAGGCTTCCATCAACAATAGTAAGCTAGGCTCCATGGCTAAGCCATAAATAAAATCTCAATCAACAACAAAACAACAAGATGGAAACCGCATCATAGCACCAAATAGGACACGTAAGTTCCCAACAACCACATAATGTATTCACCATATGAAAGTCTTCAAATAGCACATAGGCTATATATATAGATATAACTCCAAGAACAACATTATGTTGAACATATGAAAAACAAAAAAATCTAAAATTCAATAAGAATGGAATCGAGAAATAACAACAACGGTATGGATCCATAACATCAACTGCACGTGCATATAATAAGTGGCCCCCCGGCCTTGCCAAGTACTATAATAGTGCGCTTATCAACGTTGGCCCCCCGGCCTTAGGTATATATGTGGCTCCACCGACCTAGCACTAGTGGCCCCCCCGGCCTTGGCCCCCCGGCCTAGTACTGGCAACAACAACGGAATGTGTTACTAACTTCCAAATGTGTGTAGCTTCAAAGGAATAAGTCCGGAATTAACCAGCGCAACAAATCTACGTGTCCCATACCACGTGGTGTATTATACCTTTTAAGTCACTTCCTCGTTATCTCGAAGAGTGCAAAAATATGTGTTCTTTTATATAGAAAATATTTACTTCGAGAAAAAGGGTTTTTAAACGATTTTGGAAATTATTTGGAAATTGTTGCTTTGAAATTCTCTTTATTATAGAGAAAATATATATATATATATATAGCTTTAAAATTAATTATAAACTTTTATAAAACATTTACTTTGAAAGCTTTTCCATTTTAAAAACTATTTCGAAAACAGTTTAGAAAACACGTGCACAGAAACAGCAAAAATCGATAAAAATTCAATAAAATTAACATACAAAAAACCCAAATGAAACCATCAATTCATAGTGCGAATCGACGTTAATGTCGGCCTTTCTATTATTAAGAGTTATCCTTTTAGAACCATCTCGAAAAAATGCTCGAAATCATCGAATTCAAAAACAATTCAACGGAAAAATGCTCAAACATTACAAAAGAACTCAGGCCTGCGACTTGTTTTGTCAGTTTGCCCATTTTAAACTCAAAATCTGAGAAAACATAAAACATAAAAGTTGAAGATAATTTCCATAGCTTGAATCTAGAAAAAGAGTCAACCAATTCGGACATTCAAGTCAAAAGTTACGGCAATTCTAATTCTCAGGTACAAAATTATAAAACTGTGAACAATGTGCATAACAACAAGGCTACGGCTTAAAGAGCCACTTTGTCCCTGTAGAACAGAGAATTTGTTAAATCATAAAACATGAAAGTTGAAGAGCATTGCAAAAGATAAATTAAAGAAAAAGAATCGCTCAATTTGGACAATCGAGTCAAATGTTATGATGATTTTAATTCTCATGTCTAAATTACAAAACTGAGAACAATGTGCATAACAACAGGGCTCACTACAAGAAATATTATGTTTGACAGCACCTAAACACCGCGATTTTACACTACTTGCTGTTGTAAATCTCAACGTAAATAAAAAAAACTGAGCATAGCACAGCATGATGTGTATTAAGTTATTTTCCAGTACACTTTGATAGCCCGCCTAAGTTCCCTCTGTTATTTTTACTTCCCGCTTAAAGGTTATTTTGCCCTTACTATACAGTAAGCAAAAGTCTCTAATCGCCCATGCCTTCTTTTCCTCTTCCTTTACTCCACCCTAAATTTCAAAACATAGACAATAAGAAAGCTCTCCCGTTCGTGCTTTAAGTTTTGCTTTAAGGACTCGTTGGGTTCCTAAATTAGCTCAGCTAAAGAGGTCGGCTTAATTCATATTTATATGGTAGTTTATTATCGACTTTAACTAAATAATATTCATATTTTCCTTTGTAATTTCCTTTTAATGAAAATGGAGTTCTCATAGATTTAGCTTTATTGGTTACATGAGCTATTTGGTTTTATGATTTGTTTAGGCTATTGAGATAGTTTGGGGCACTCTTCCCGGTTTTGTTAACAATTAGAAATATGGAGATCGTTTTCCCACTGTAATGTTTTATCTTTTCATATGGTTATATAAAACTAAGCTTACTGGGGTTATTTTGGGATTGAATTTAGTTAGATGATTTACTAAATGTATGATTCATGTTTAGGAAAGTTTTTAGTTAATATATGCACCGATAGTTGGAGCTATATAAGCACCGCCTATAAACTGTTTGTTATAAGTTCTGAATATTACCGAACATGTGCTGTCAATTATTGTTTTAATTTCAATTAGTATGTATGAAGCTATAATATATAGTAAGTAGTTGAGTGTGTATGTAATGTGCGGTGCTATCAATTGGTTTTAATTCCAAGTAGTTATGTGTGTGTGTAATTTATGCACTGGTAAATGTGACTGCAGTGGTGTGTTATCAGTTTCTTCTAAACTGACTTTTTTTCTTCATTCATTACTGCATAGATAGATCAGTTTGTTGCTAATGTGTTAATAATCTTTATAACCATTTAACTTTTTAGCTTAGCTATGATTTGGTGAATGAAGTTGGTCAATTGATTTGATAATTTTCACTTGTAATTGGTTTCTTGGCATCATATGGATCAAAAATTGTTTGATGAGTAAATAAATTCATTGAAGTTAATTTGGATATGATCTGGTAAATCATTAGCATGTAATATAAAAAGCTTAGCTGGTTCAATGCTCAAAAAATGAAATGTATAATACAGTTAAACAATGTTCGATTTCAACCTCCACAATTTAGTGGCTATAAATAAGTTTTCCCAACGTATTGTTTTATTTTTTTTATTTTCCACATACCATGTGGTTATTTCTTGACCTATAGTCT
Organism: Allium cepa; assembly: GCA_030765085.1. Classification (NCBI taxonomy): domain Eukaryota; kingdom Viridiplantae; phylum Streptophyta; class Magnoliopsida; order Asparagales; family Amaryllidaceae; genus Allium; species Allium cepa. The sequence goes on from CM060946.1 coordinate 182,042,340, forward strand.
CTTATGGCCAGTCTGATTTTTCCGTTTTTCATTTTTTTTTTCTTTTTTGAATCTACCTACATGTACTTATATTTGATTACACATATTACTACTCTGTTGTCCAAACACGGTTTATCTTATGACATTTTAATAGGAAAAAAGTTGGGCTAATATAACTGTATTGATTTACTTTTTATTTCAATGTAAAATTTAGTTAATTTTAATTTTCGTTTTGATTTAACATTTAGTGAATTATTACTAATTTTTAGTTTAAAGTTTAGTACCTTAGTTAATGTTAATTTTATTTTATTTCAAGGTTATCTGATTCGAATTTTAGTTTAACGTTTAATCAATTTTAATTTTTTAGTTTCAGTTATTTGATGACGATAGTATTTGATTTGATGATAGGATTTCGTATTTGTTTTTAATCTTATGTTGATTGATATGCCATTAGTGAATTTGTGCCTCATTTAGCATAGAAGAGAAAGATTTATGATTTTGTATTATGCTTTTTTGGGTATGCTTTCTTTTTGTGCACCAAACTTTGTTACTGTAAGACAATTTATTCCTAACTACTTAGTTACCGGGTTCTCTATATAAATGTGCAGGCCTTTTGTATTCTGTGCTTATAACTTGTATATTAACTGATGCAATTAAAGATGTTGTTGATCGACCATGACCAGGTTTCATTTATGGTTGGCCAAACTGATATTTTAAGTGACATCTTTCCACAAAACTCCATTTGGTAATTATTTCTTTAACCTTCTCATTTTAATTTGATTTCTTAGTTACCATTTGAGTTAATTTCAATTGCGACTTCTCCAAATTTTTAGTGATAAATAATGATATCCATTTAAGACGATCCAGACTCATTGTAATAATAATGAGTTTCTCATTAATAGTTTGAATGCAGATGATAGTTTACATATGGGTTTTGATCTCTTTTCTATCTTGTATCTCTACTGACAATGCAAATCTACAGTTTAGTGTTTTATGGAAGTCAATTAAAAATGAAATGTATGCACTGCTCCATATACCCAGTACCTGCTCCATGTATATGAATACATGAGGTTTATACAATTTTATATATGAATACATGTGTTTCATACAACTTTCACATGCATTCAGTGAATGTAATAGAAATATTCTTTAATTCCAAGGGACAGTATATAAGAGGCTGATTAATCCACCCTCGATTGCTGTCTTTCCCCATTCCCTTGCAAGTTTAATCAATTGGTATCAATTATCAACTACTCTTAAGAAGTACTACAATTCTCTCAATTCTCATTTACTTGTAGATATTGGAATTACTTTCGGAAGTAAACATTTGTCCTAGAGTTGTACATGTCAACAGTTAACTGGATTATGAAACATGCACTATTCTCTTTGCATGTTTACTTATCCTGAGGTTTTGCTATGCCACATTTTACAACTACGATACATGTTCTAGCGGCCATCAGGGAACAATATAGTGATTATCCAGTTAATGAATTAGCTGATTTACCTTATGGCAATCATACTGTCCACTTTGCTAGTATCGGTAGTGTTGGGAAACAAACTTTTCTATATACTCCCATAATCTATTTATTTTTATAGGGCTGAGACTAGCTATTAACTGGTCTGGCATATAGGATAAATTGTTCTTTGTTATCATATAATCTAAAATCTATAACCTTTAGTCAACCTGCCTCATCTTGTAGAACATTTCTGCACCAACATAGTTTTAATTAACCAGGATGAATTAACTAAATTTGGTCATCGTACTCTTCATTGTACTGATATGTATTGAATGTTTGTTTTTGTTTTAACAACCTTGGTGTTAAGTCCCTATGCACAATGGCATGTGGTTTATGTTGGTGAAGGTAGTTCATGCCCCTAAAATATACGCAAGAGAAGGGATTAGTAGATTATGGTTAAAGCATGTACATGTATTATTAATAATAAAACCAGTTTGATTATCTTGAACTGTATAGTTCTGATTATATACCGCTTGATAAAAATACCTTGATCTGATAAAACTATTTAAACAGAGTCTCTACTTGCAATTCCAAAAAAGCTAATTAGCATGTAACCATTGGAAGATACCAATGATCATACTTAAGCTGTACTATTTCTAGTTAGCATCGCCAGGTCGGCAAATTTTAATTTGATTGAAATTGAAGTATAAGTGTGACGCCATACGCAATTGCACATATCTATTTGGTTATATTTGTCTTAAATATCTGATCAAAAGGTAAGAAAAAATGCCCATTACCTTGCAATATCCAGTGCATAGGTAACTCAGTTAAAGAATCGAGCCTGCCTTTGTTTTCCAGGATTTCAAACAAGGTTCCCTTACATTAGTAAAAATTTACAGTTAGTAAGTTTATAAATTGGTTTAATAACAGTACTATGTAGTTCCATCAGAGGATGACATAGAAACTCACTTTTCTAAGGTACTCTGCCAGGAATATAAGGCGATCTGGGTGCTTCAATACACCAAGAAACTACACTATATTTGGGTGATGTAACCTTTGCCACAAAACAAGTTCTTTCATGAAAGAACTCCTGCATTTTTGTAGAATTACTCACCAAGGTAACAAACAACATATTGGGAGATTTATATATCATATGTTTACAAATGTTAATTAGCATATAAAAAATTATATTAGTTTTGAAGGTGAAAAAAAGGCATTTGCCTAGTATGTTTGCAGATATACCAGGTCACAACCCATTAGCTTTATTTTGTACAAATTATGCTACCAACTAACAGCATTTCGGGTTTACCTAAATTGCACTGAATAGCCACACACAGTTTCAGTGATTATAGACACACAAAAATGAAGTTGTCAACGGCTCACTATTCTTGGCCAGGAGTTTGACCGATAATGCTGTAGACTGCACATAGGTTCATCTTGATCGATCTAAGGATAATCATTTGCTTGCATTCTAGACAAGTTGGGCATGAATGACATCTATGTACTTTGAAGAGGCGTGTTGACTATTAGAATAATAAAGCACCATGATTATAGAAATCTCATTTTCACATTCTTTCTATTTATTGTTGTAAAAAAAATTAACCTGCACGTAACTGATACTTTTCTAGACATGAGCCTACAGTTTAGAATTTGTGTTTTCATATAGTTCAGGTGCATGCAAATGATGATTGTTCATTTATCCATTATAATTTCAAATTTAATATTATTTATGTGTTGTGCTATAGCACTGGTATGTGATGGAAGAGACTCAAGTGGTTCGAAGGCGGGTTGTGGTGAGTTGCTCCTTTCCTATTGCAAGCTTCTTAACCAAGAACAGGTGCTACTCTTTGCATTTGGTAAAGGTCTTCGGAAAGATGGTTCATTTGGTGATTCTTCTCTGTGACTGATACAGCGTTGCTAATTTTCAGGTCTTTGATCTAGGATCTACTGATCGTGGAAAGGTATTGCATAAGCTTTATGGCAATTTGGAGAAGCTGAAGTCTCGTGGTGATGCTCTCGCTGTTGAAGTTCAGAAGAGACTCAGACTAATAGTGAGTCTTGATATTTGTTATATTGATATATTTTTAATTGCTTATATTATACGAAGATTGAAATAAGTTGTCAAATTGCTAACTGTAGGTAGCAGGAGGTGATGGTACAGCAAGTTGGCATTTAGGAGTTGTTTCCGATCTAAAGCTAGTTCATCCTCCTCCAATTGCTATTGTTCCTCTTGGTACTGGAAACAACCTTCCATTTTCATTTGGTTGGGTAATTTGGTTCCTCATGTATTGTTTTCTTGTGTTTTTGGTTTACAACTTTGGACTGTCCGTTTTAAATGAATTAGATTCTCTGTTATGTGTAAGTTGAAATAGACATGAATTAAACCATGTACTTTCGTTTGCCCTGTATCAGTATAAAAACATAAGTTATGTACTCTGTAACATAATAATTCAATCTGATAACAAAGATTGTCTTTCTCTTCATCTTTTATCTGCAATTACAAAATTCACAAAATCCAATTCTCCTCTTCAAAGTTCAAATATTGGACATTACTAGCTTAAAAACACCTGCTTGAAGAACATGGTTATCTACCTCTTTACCTGAAATATAATAATCACAAATAATGTCTTCTTGTACATTTATAACCGATATTGTGTGTGCCAATGACATTAAGTTTTGTCACTGTTTTGCTTAAACACGAATGTATAGTCATGCTAGAGTATTGTTTGATAAGAATGTTAGATTTGTAATTTGCCATTAATTTGATTTTTGTAATTTGAGTACTGTGCTTTTAAACATTCTCTAGTTTAATAGAAAAGAGATGCACCGGAATGTCAACAAACTCCAATTCACTTATTCAGGCAAAGGGAAATAGCATTTGTTACCTACTACTTAGCATAGTAATGTAAATATACATCTTTTCTAGAAATGAGTTGTGCCATCTAATGTTGTCTACTGTGTAACAAAGTGCGTTGCAATTTTGTAAAATAATAATAATAATAATTAAGCATATTATTGAAGAGTAAAACTCTTATGCAATGTATGATGATACTGATGCTATGCGATAAGAAATGAATTCTAATTTGCGTCTTCTTGCATATAATGAAGCCCCAGTTGTGTTTTCAGCAGCAGATCCATTGATAAGAATATCCTTTTTCATTCCAGGCATTTCAGTGGCGGGTCACAGTTGCTGGTTTGATAGAACAACTATATTTCATTGATAAGAGTACTTATCTGATAGGTAAATGGCAGCAGAGAAATTGGTTATTTGGGCATCGTCCAGGCAGGCAAAACATCATGAAGGTCATGTACTAATTCTGATTCTTTCTATTTTGGTTTGTCATAATCCACGGATTGGGTTGCTTAGTTGCTGCCTTCCATTGACTTTGAGCTTATTTTAATGCTTCCTTGCAGTAGATTAAAGTAACACTCATCATCTACTATTTTATTTATTAGTAACACTCATCATCTACTATTTTATCTGCAGTTGTTCAAACATTTATGTATGCTATTTATTATCTTATTTGGAGTTAAGTCTGTTGGTTGATATACATAAACTGCTCTTGTGGCTACATTATAGTTTTGCTAGAGTCTGCTGTAGAGAAGGTAGCTTTGGCCTCTTGTATAAAACATGTTACACAGTCAAGTGGTAAAAAGCAGAAGATGCAGATATTGGTCCCTTGCCCTTTTTTTTCCATACAGAGGTATCTTACTGTACTTTCTTTCCGCTTTAGTAGAATAGATGACACGTTGATATAGTGTAGATATAAATATTTGTTTTTGTTTAGTTCTATAGCTCATTTTGTTTGTTTTTTTTCAATTTCTTTGCATCTTTTCCACTATAATTCTCCAAAATTTCATTTCTCTGTTCACTCATTCTTCACATTTTATTACAAATTGCTACAGTACACTCCTCGCAATACAACAACAGTTCAAGCCATCATCCCCCTCCACCATCATAGAACTCCCCTCTGTGTCACTCAATTGTCAACAAGTCCCACCCAGTTCATTTTGCTTGTTGCAAACAAGTCCCACCCAATTCATATCACAGTGAACATCCTTTATTATCACAGTGATACAACTTCATCAAACAACTTCGACAATCCGACGCTAAACCAAATTCAAACTTCACAACATTATACCCACTGCCTTTCAAAACGAACAACTACTTCTGATCATCTTTTCATCCACACAATACAACCCAACTAACTCTGGTTCACAATACAATCTCACTGCAATTCGAACTGCAATCCTCCGGTCTCATATTCGAACTGCAGTTTCCCAAATCTCACTGCTTCAACACTTCACTAACTTAAACTACTTCTCAGCCTTGCACATCCTCCGGTCTTCCATCACCAATCCAAGTTCTCATCTCCAACAAAACTACACCATTCACACAATAGCCATCCATGGCTATCATCAACGACCTGAAAAACTTCAACTCATCAGCAAACTGACCATTCACCCCCACCACTACCTACAACATCTATCTCCATACAACTGCTCATTTGTCTGCTGTTCTTCCTGCCTCACCAGCCATCATCACTCATGCATATCACTGACAGCGGCTACAATGCATAGTAACCAATACCAGTCACACAATAAACAAGTGCGATTAATATAATATAATTCTCTTGTATTGATGATCTTGGGTTATTGAAGAAATAGAACATAGAAAGATAAACTATTGGCTTGACTACTGTATTAAAATGATCTACTGTATCTCTTGCTAGGAAGTAAGCGGCTGTACTAATAGAAAGTTAGACAACGCTCTTATGTGAACATCAAAATGTCCCTATATTGATGCATCTGTTTTGTGAGAAATATTTGCAGGCATGGTAGAAGGCAAGGAGAAAAACGAACTGGGCTGGTGATGGCAAATGATGAAGTGGAATGCAAGGCAGAGGAGAGTGGTTTGGCGGCACAGTGGTGAAGGCAGAAGGCAATGTGCACTGGTGGGTGGGAGAAAGTTTTGAATGTTATGGTGGTTGAACAGGAGAGTGTGGCAGCAGCAGAAGTTGTATGGGGTGCACTACAATGATTTGCTGTGATGGGGTGAAGTGCACAGGCAGTAAGTCTATTTTGGCGGTGACTGTGCAAGATGGAGATGGAGGATATAGAAGTGTTTTGGTGGTAACTGTGACAGATGGAGAGTATGATATGATATGTGATATAGCAGCAATATGGCAGGCAGTTATAACAGGGAATTTGATGTGGAGCACTGTGGTGTTGATGTGGTTATGCTGAAGCAGGGGTGATTAAATGCAGTGAAGTGTGTTGCTGTGGAGGGAGGGACAGAGGATGATGGATGTTACAGCGATGTAGAGGGTACGGGGCAGTTGTTAGAAGTTATGGGGTTTGTCGAAACGATGGTAAGGAGTTTGGTCGAAATGATGTCAGTGGGAAGAGGGGGTGAGGTTGGTTGGAGATGTACTGTGTGTATGGTCATGCTAGCAGTGAATACTTGGCGGAACAGAAGTATGAATTGGTTGAAGCAGTGGTAGGATGAACTACAGGGGAGAACTGCAGAAGTATGAAATGTACGTCAATAGTTGTCAATTGGATGGTATGTGGTTTTGTATGTCAATAGTTTACTTTGTTATTTTTGTTTATGGATATTATTGAAACTTGGTTTATGGATGTCTTTTGTTTATTAATATTGTCTTAACTAGTTTATGTAACCAATTAATAGTTATTAGAACCTGTTATATATACTAGTTGCTTGAATATGCTTAAAATATAGTTTTGGAATATTCAAAATAGAGTGGAATATTGAAGCTGTTATATAAATAGAAGACAGCGTTTTATTAATGCTGTCAATGAAGAAACAACAGCGTTTAATTCGTGCTGTAATTATCTTGAAATGTCAATAACAGCGTTTAATTCGTGCTGTAATTCGTGCTGTTGAAACATAATACAGCACGTCTGAAAACGCTGTGAAAATATTATTGACAGCACGTAATAAACGCTGTCACAGAGATGTTTCAACAGCGTTTATAGAAAAGCTGTTGTAAGTTATGTATATACGACAGCATGTCGTTATACAGCGTTTTAAATAACGCTATTGTATCATATTACAGCGTTTATCAAACGCTGTTGAAAGCCTTTTGTGGTGTAGTGGCTGCGGTTTAAGGAGCTATTTTGACCCTGTAGATCATAGATTTTGACAAATCATAAAACATGAAAGTTGAAGGCATTTTCATATCTATCATTCACACAAAAGAATCACCTGATTCAGACTTACAGATCAAAAGATATACCCAAAACAATTATCAGGTCTGGATTTATTGTCACTGTCTTTTGCTCTCGGGACAGCGACAAAGAAGTGCATTTTTGACCAAATTAAACTCAAAAACACATAAAAATCAAAACATAAAACTTTTAGGAAAAATCCTAAGCTTTTCGGATCATACAAAATCATTGAATTTGGATAAGAAACGTGATAGATATGATTAAATTAGTTTCAGGTTCAATATCTGGAATTTTTTTCCAGCAAACAACAAAGATGACAACATATAATTGGCATTCAAGCTTATTTAAGTTAGAAGTGTGAGCTGATACTCACCTTAGAATTTGTTTGCAGCGAACTGGCAATTTTTGCAAGAAAGGATTTGAATATTTAGCCTTGAATAAGCTTTAGAAACCTGTAGGAAAGAAGATAACACACATGCAAACCGAAAAGAATAAATAACAGCAACAACCCTTTCTCAAATCAAAAGATGGATGAAATAGATTAGGGCTTTAGAGAGATTACCTGTAGGAGATTTTAATTCCTTAATATTTTTGTAATTTAATTTAGTTTGGAGGCTTAGAAATTTGATTTAGAGCTGTGTAGAAGAAGCCATTTTTGGGTTTTGGTTTTTCTCAGAGAAAGAAAGGAATGAAAGAAAGGAAGGAGGAGATGGATTGTACGTACAGGTACAAGTTTCCTCTCCTCTAGAAAATGGTTTTGGGCTTGGGTTAAAATTTTCTTACCCAATAAGCAATAATGTCATAATACTTAAACAAATTTTAGTTAAGTTATACTATTAACATGTTTTCACCATTTTCATCACTTAATTTACCAAATAATTTATATAAAACATGTTTCTACCTTTATAAAAATGCAACTAACATATTTTAAAATTAATTTAAGCCACTAAAAATAATTTTCCATCATTAAAATTTCATTTTGATTAAATACTTAAATTTACACTATTATTTAGACAAAACGACATTTTAAACAACAAAAATTATGCAAAAATCATTTCCTTGTCCAATTCATCATAAAAAAACTATATTAAGATTATTCTTACACCCAAATGTTGTTTTTAAATAAAATTCCATATTTTTATTTACAATATTGTCCCTATTTAATTTTGATACATCATTAAAATTAGCAAAAATCACTATTAGACCACTATTTCCCACAATTATTACATTGTACCAAAACAAAACCATTCAATGTTTAATATTACCCCAAAATAACTTATAAAAGTTTTCAAAACTTTATTCTCTCCATTTTATATTTATTTACAACAAATAAATGTTGAATTAATTGCTTTTATCTTTTATTTAATTAATTCACCACCAAATTAACATAATTCCATTATCCACCCTTAATTTCCAACCAAACCATCTTATTACCCTTTTATTTCACCAAGTACACATTGTTTGTTATAAAACAAACAATTTTTAACCAAATTTTACATCTTCAAATTTATTTAATCCTCCGTTTTAAATTATAACCATCATTATAATTTATTTTCACAAGTAATCACAAAACCAGGGTTGTTACAGCAGTCTACCGATGTAAAATCAAACGCAGACTGTTGGCTCTCAGCAGCACACACGACTTTCGCTATGTTACCATAGGTCACAGTCTATTGATGTAAAATCAAATGTAGACTGTTGGCTCTCAGCGGCACACACGACTTTTTCTATGGTCTGCAGTAGATCATAGTGACATCGAGTTACACTATCGTCACAGCATAACCCAAATGCCTTTGTAGGCATCAGCGCCCTCAACTTTCGCCACACACTACTCATAATCCTCAGGAACTAGTTTTGTCCGGACTTCTCATAGGATCAACTTTAGAACCCCCCCCCTTAGGGTTCAAGGCAGTATCACCCAGTGGCACTCCTGAGAAGTTCATTTCAAGGGAGCGCCTTTTTTCCCAGAGCCATTATCAAAACACTTTATATTATACACATATAGTATCTTTCAAATCATACACCTAGTATGAATCTCATATAAATCGCCTTTTCTCAAAATTGATTATCCCAAAATCGATAATTCTCAAACTAGGCTTTCCAAATTCCAATATTGATTTGACCCAAAAATCAAAAGTCTTTCAAAATCCAAATGTTCCCAAAACTTTTTTCCAAAATCCTCATAAGATCCTTTATATATATATATAATTTTTTTGAAAACTTTGGATCATTTCAAACTTGTATAAAATTCCTTTTATACTTCAAACACTTTCAAAATCCTTTTCTTCCGGCTATAGATTCAACAAGAAGAGATTTATCTTATATAACAAAGATATATAACTTTGTTTATTCAAAATCAAATATTCAAATTTGATTACTCTTTAAAGTCACTTACCATTTTACATTTCTTATCGACAAATTTCCAGTATCAATCTCATTTAAACCCGTACGATGTACACATATCATCCGTACGTTATACCAATCTGATCGCTCACTCGATCGCATAATTTCACTTCCGAACTAGTATCGTCCACCTGACTTCCTCGTGCGGACTCAAATTTGGTTTCTTGATCAGAAACAGTCATTCTCCTTGCGTAGCCATAACTATGATAGAAAATATCCAGAACCAATCAATAGTCCATATCCAAGTTCGCCGTCGAAAATCAAGTGAAAAAAAATTCCAACTCGGATCGATATAACTATCTCGAAATTCTATGCTCGAATCTGGATTAAATCACTATGCGAATAGAATAATATACGTACATCCTACGTATTTAACTTCATTGATTATTAGCCAAATCAATTTCCTTTCTATTCACATTCGCTTTAAATTTTCATTCACTTATTTACAATTGCTTCAATCCCATTTGGATTATCACATTAATCCTTATCTCAATTGGGTAATTTAATCATAAACAGTCTGCACTCTGACCGGCTTCAATTTAGAAAATAGCTTGAAAAGTTTAAAATAAACAAGTCATTAAAAATAATTATTAGTTTGCAAAATAGCTGTAAAATAGTTAACTAATTGTAAAATAATTGGAAAATAGTTAAATAGTTTCAGAAATTTTAGATAATTGTAAAATAGTTGTAAAATAGTAATTAATTTGTAAAATAGTTGCAAAATAGTAATTAGTTTATAAAACAGTTGATAAATTGTTAAATAATTCCAAAAATAATTGTAAATTAAATATAAAATAATTTGGCTTTAAAAAGAAAGGTTGTATATATTAAATAGCTTGGAAAAATAAGTTTATATTAAAACAAATTATATTGAAAATAGTCCAAAGTCAAAACTGTTCACTTCCCTATTAATTCAATTTAAATTTCCACTTCCTTTTAAATTGACTCAATTCCAATTTGAATAACTTCAATTTCCATTGAAATTGATTTAACTCCAATTCAAATTGAATCAGTCTTGATTTCTTTCCAAATTCAAATCAAATTCCATCTGATTTTAAACATATTCATTAACTACAATTCCAAATTATTCAAATTAATTTAGATTAATTTCAAATTGAATCCACTTCAATCTCAAATCATTTCAATTTCTATGAATTTGTCCCAATTCCCATTTGAATTTGTTCTCATTAAATCTTTGATTTTATTTCAAATTAATCCAATTCAAATTTTCCATTTGAATTTTATACTTATCTATCTTCAATTCTAATTAATTCATACTAAATTTTATTTGAACTAATGAAATCTAAATCTCAACTTTAACCCATCTCGAATTATATAAATTCGAGCTAAATTTCTAAATGTTGATTTAACCCTTAAATTAGATTAACCATTATTTTTGAATTAATAATCCAAACCTTTACACAACTTAATTCTGAGTCTAATTCTCAATAGATAAAGAAGATTTTACATTACTACCACAAAATATTCCATACATTAATTGACTACATACTAGTAGTTCATATATTACATACATTTATCCAAAATAAGAGTCTTACAAAAGTCATAAATATAGATGCCTTTCTATTACCTAGAGGTTTGGAAAGAACAGAGCCCTAATATTCTTACAAGAATCCTTTCTATGGACTTCCTTCCAAAGGGCAAAGCCCGAACGTACACTTCTCAACAGGGTGTCCCCACTTATAACATTTACCACAAAATGTTTCTACCCTGTCATCAATCTGGATAACCTTCACGCCTCTAACAGTATGTTCCACATCTTTACTCCTCTTCTGCCACTCCGAACAACTCCTAGCAATGTATCCCATCTTCTTACAATGATAGAAAATAGTCGACTCATTGACCAATTCAACTGGTTTACGCTTCGCCTTCCTCACTTCATTGCAATGATTTAAAAAACGTTCTTTCTTATGACACTTAAAGCACAAGATCTCAGAGCGAAACCGATGGAATGTACCCTTTAATTCCGCACTTGTTTTACTGCACCTGGCTGCGTAATGACCTTTATTGAAACATCTGTAGCAGATGATATTATCATAAGGTCCTGGTTCAGCCCTTTCCTTAACCTGTTTCTCATACTCTTGAACTTCTTCTTCTCAATTCTTACGTGCAGCTATTCTTTACTCTCTGCGTCTAACCTTCCATTCTTCACTCTTAGTCATCTCTCTCAAGGACTGAATTCTAGAGGGACTTTCTAATCTATAAATTAGACCTAATTAGAAGAATTCAACTTTTACTCTGATACATATATATTAATTTGCTTACCAAGTTATACCTTATGTTTCAACACCTTTGGTTTTTAATTCCAAACAAGTTTTAAACAACTTCTTATTTCAAAATAAGATTACTTTTAGAAATATTCTGAAGAATATCATTTATCATTCCCTTTAACAATTAGAAAACAAATTTCAAATGTTTTTAAATCTTAGGATTCTAACTTCACAATTTAAAATCCCACTTCAATTTACAAGTCATATTTATCTAAAAGTTTACTTCCTTAACACATTCCATTTTGCTTTATCATTATTAGGGAACAAACATCCTAGTATTTGATACAATAACCATTTTATTTTATTTTAGTTTGAAACCAAATTTAATTCTAATTCCCCTTATATGAATTGTACATTCTATTCAATTCTTACATGGATATATATATTAACCACTTAAATTCTTATTTAATTTCAATATCCAACAACCAATTATTGCCTTACATATATATAAACTTATATAAAAATCCTTTGCCTTTAAAACCAAAATAACAAGTACGCTCTCATATATATATATATATATATATATATATATATATATATATATATAGACACACACACACACTCTCAACTCATTCTAGGGTACCATTGACCCTATCCTTGATGAGTAATCCCAATAGAGCCAAGGTTCTCGCTTAACCTTTCAGCTCTGATACCAACTGTAACAACCCGAAATTTCGATTCCGAAAATTCCAAATAGTTAGGAAAAAGATGAAAGAGATAGAAGAAGAAGAAGAAGAAGATCAGAAACACCAACATCTCACATTTGCAGCGGATAAAATATAATAATAAATAATAACAGTTGTAAAAGGAAAACTTTACTCGTCAAATTTCACTTTTAAACATCAGAGTTACACACATATATACAGACACTGGATATACACAATCATCATGTCTCAGATATACAACAACATAATATAGTGGAGACACTCCATACGTTCTTGCCATCCAGCTCGCCTCTTGAGCTCTAGAACATCCAAACCTGAAATTCTACAAAACTCGGTCTGACCCGAGCATTACATCAAAGTAACACCCGGGTCAGGCTAGAAACCAGCGTGAGTAAACCCATCTAACATGGAATACAAAGCATACAACTTAATAAAACCTGGGGTAACTCATATTAATTTACGAAATCTCAATTTGTTATAGACATCACTTATTTCACTCATCAATTTTCCCAGTACCAAAATTTAGATTTAATAGTCCAATTCACTTAAATAATTTCTTTCCAGCCTATTGATTTCACATATCAATCTATAAGAATCGAAGTAGTTTCGGGTGTTTACTAATACCCGACTCCTGTCTCTTCGAATTCCATGCTATCTTAACCCAAATTATCCAATTAAATACAATTCAATTTTGATTACCGGGTAACACTTTTACACAGCAATTCATAATTGATAGATTGTCCATCCAAATGTATCATTTCATCAAGCAATTCATATCAGAGACATCAACCAACCCAAGGCACTCATCATTATTCAATCATTCATAAGCAAGATTGACGACTTTCATTAACTACATTAATTAATGATCCTCTAATTATTAGTTAATTATTCTTAGATTTTATTAAATAATTAACCTTTAACTTAATTACATTCATTAATCAACCTTGATTAATCACAATCAGTAATTAACTCTCCTTAATTACTTTACCGAGTAATTACACTTAATTACTTCATGAGTAATTATCTTAAATTAATCACTAAGTAACTGCTTAGTTAATTATTTAACTAATCATTTAAAATCAATTAAATAATTCCTTAACTTCTTATATTAAAAGATCCTCAATTAAGCAAATTTATTATCTAAATTAAATTATTTATATTTACCAACACTCTTCAATTATTAATAATAATTGAATTGGTTTAATTATCTACACACATTTATTTATCTTTAATTAATCAAAATTCTCAATTACTTATGGTAAAATTTTATTGTAATTAATTACTAAATCTTAATCATTAGACTTTATTTTAAATAAAATACTTTAGAAATCAACTATAATAAATTAAACATTCAAATTTAACTTTTAAATCTTTAAAACTTTTCTAAGTTATTAAATAAACTTTTAATGCAAACATCATTTCGAAAATCTACTTTTTATCCTTTTGAAAAAAACTTATCTATTGCACATAAAAAAACTTATTTATCTTTGTTTTTAAAACTTGAAGTTTTTACAGAAGCAAACTTCTTTGTTTTTTAAAACTTAAATGCCCTGTTAAAAGCAATTGTTCTTGAAAACAATTTACTTCCATAGTAAAACTTGGTTTACGTTGTTTAAAATCAGAAACCTTTTAACAATCAAATTCTTTTGTTTAAAACTTTTTAAAACTTTCCGATCAAAACTAAGAACTGTTCCACACCCAAAAACTCGAGAAACACTCTCGATCTTTTCGAAGCAACACGTGGCAATCCACGAGACCTCCCCGAAGAAAACGCGAGCAAAACCCCTGCATCTTCCCCAACCCAAACAGATGCACATAATCGTGCACATCCACGTGCACATCGCCGCTGGTCGACGGAAAACCCCACTTCGGCCTCCGACGCATCGCCTATGACCACGGTAACCACTCACGAACATCCATCAATCTTGATTCTCTTGAGAATAAAAAACGACCAAAAATCCACACAGACCGGTGCGCACATCACCAGGAAAACGCTCGTCACCGTCGATCCTTGGCTCCAGTCGCCTCGCCATCATCACCAAAGCTCCGCCATACCTTCCAGCACCTACGGCTCATCTCGCGATCGATCCCAATCGCCACTAGGCATCGCGAAATCCATCTAAACACTCGCAACAAAACCAGATGCTAAAACCCTATCTCGATCGTTCTGGCCATCGCGATCATCAGTAAATCACCATAGAAATTTTTTGATGATCACCTCCGCCCACTCGCCCTTCAAACGCAATCACAACGACTAGTTCGCCGTTGATCGATAGAAATCGATCAAAACATTCCCGACGTTCAACTCAAGAAAGCACACAGATTCCATAACTAAAAATCGTGATATGATTACTAAAATTCATGGTTTAGCATTTCGAATTCAAACATATACTTTACTCTGAAAATTGAATTGATTAAATTTTTACCAAAATTAAGATTTCACTGTAAAATTTAAATTTTCAAACCAAAGATTGATTGTAAATTCCTGTAATTATTTCTAGGTGAGATGTTATATGTTACAAACAACTTTCTTTTACAAATCACAAACTAATTCGAATTCAAAGTTGAGATATTGAATTTATTAAGAAATCCAAACCTGTAGTTTATCAACAGTGCCTATTTTTAAAACTACACAGGAATTCAATAATCACACATATAACATGCATCCATTCCATCAAGATTTTCAGGCTAACAAGATGAATTATATTCAGATATCACGAAAAAATATTAAGGTTTAAAACTATTTTTAAAACTTATATTTACTTACCTTATAGTAGAAGAGAACAGAGAGCAATTTTTTTTACAGGCTTGTTATAAACTTGAATTTTTCTTATTTGATGAATTTTACATCAGGCTGTTGATCTTTGAAACCTTGTTGTATTTGTTGCTTGATTCAGTATGTTTTGTTTTTCACTCAGCTTGCTTTCGAATGAAGAAAAATGAAGAAGGCAAAGTAGAGGTACATAGGCTGCTCTTTGGTGTACGAAGCAAGCTTCTACTTTTGATTTTATAAAAAAAATTGATTTGATTTTCCCTTTTTTTTACTGTCCTGATTTTATGGCTAGCGTGCTATGCTTTAAATGCTTGTCTCCTCCTTTGTTTACATGCAATTTTATGTGAATTGATGTATATACTTATTCATTTGTTTGTATGTGTATATTTGCACTTATACATATCTCTATCCCTATTACTTGTGCATGTTTATGATATCAGGTATATAAATATATATATTTATACTTTTACAAACTTCCCTATACTTTACTTTGCCATGTTTAAACATATATGTATGAATATTTATTATCTCCATAACAATTGTTTTTATAACATGTACTTACCCTTATGTTCACACATATCCTTCCTAACATTACTTGTGTTCATTTTGTCACTATATAAATACCCATCTTTATACAAATTCATGTATATTATTTCGTATGAGCCTCCATTTATATACTCGTCTATGTATATACTTATATATATATATATATATATATATATATATTCCCAATCATCATAAGGTTTGTATGTATGTTCATTTTTATTTTTCCATCTTAATTTAAATAATGGAGTATAAAATATTTTCTATAAGATTCATTATAGTTTCCCAATTAATTTATATATGTCCAGATATTTTAATTGTTAGAATTTTTGTTCATATATTTTTATTTTAAGCTTAAGTATTGTCACTTAGAATACATTCTAATATTTTCAAATATCAGCAATTCGTTTCTTCGACCCATCAAAAATTAATATTTCGTTAATAAAATCAGTTGATTATCCGTTTAATAGACATCCAAAAATCCGGGTCGTCACACTTTTTCTATTTGAAAACCATCTAAACTATTTCCGAATTTCAAACGTGTAAAGTTAAAGTATTTATATTCGAATCCTTGATTTAAAGCGAATAGGGTTAAATGATGTAATAACCTAAGTTGGAGTTTGGAATTTATACCTTTTGTGAAATGACATATTTGAGTGAATAAGATTGATTTTGAAATGAAGAATTAATTGACATAACTTATCAATAATTTCAAAGTGAATATGATTGTGAAAGTTAATATGGTTTGAAAGTGAATATAATTTTGAAAGAGATATGATTTGAAATTGAATATGATATTTTGATATAAATAGTGAATTGACTTTTGAAATGTAAAAGAACCATACGGTGTGAAATAAGCGTTTGGTTGTTAAAGAGACTGAGATCGGATATTGTCATACTCTCTACCAATACCGAAAACCACTTTAACAACTATGTACATGGTGGAGATTCTAGAAATGAAGTAGGATAGTTTGTCGAACGATTTTGTATGAGGTATTTACGTGACCCAAACCCCCATGAGTCAGCTTGATGTGGCTAAAACAAGAGCTATACCGGGCAAAGTGAGGTCATTCCTCCGATCAGACACATTTCTTCGATACTATATTCTGACTTTGTGATTGATTTGGTGGCCACCCTTGATTTTGATTTGGAAGTGTGTTCCGAGGTGGGCGGTAGTAGCTGCTATGCATTACCACCAGTCCGGGAGTGCAATTGGTATATCTACCTTGGCATTGCGTCAAGTGCCGTGTTACATGCCCTGTCACGCCTTCTACAAGTTTTTTGTGTGTCGTGCCTATGGAGTGCTCCCTGATAGCGCACCTATGGGTGGAGTTTACAATATCTGTATAGACTATGGCATTGTATAAAATGTGTTAAGGGAGATATGGGTAATGCCTTAACGCTATTTTAATACTTTAATTTACTGTAGACATATTATAATAGCGTATTGTACTATATGGTAGATAGTTTAACGGATCCTTAGGAGATGTAAATCTCGAACATCTCTTGAGTTATTGCACTCACGTTAGACACTGGATAGGGGATGTCAAACCCCATGAACATCTCTGACACCGTCGCACTCATATTTACCGTTGATTTAACTTACATAAGATTTTTAGCTCTGAGCCGAGTATTATGTCTTTTCAATTCGCTTGGATTAGCCTGAGCATTTTAGGGTTGAAGACCTTATTTATGGAGGACGAAGACGAAGATTTACACCATCACTAGTTATTATAGGTATTCCACTGCATCATGTTGTTCCGCTGCATTTATTTATTTATTCTGGTTGTCTATAATCTCTGATTCTGTATTGTATAACTATAATAAAATGTTATTTGTAAAATAGCTTCATGAGCTGTTTATTTAATTATTATATTTTATCATTCCGCTGCGAGATTCTGTATTTGTTTTTTTCTTTCTTTGTTTTTTCTTATTTACCCCATAACAATCTACCCTTTTGAGTGGTTTGAGTCTAACGTGTATGGTGTATTGTCGATTTAAACCGTCTAAAAAGGCAGGTCATTGTAGTTGGTATAAGAGCTTTGGTTTAGTGATAACCTTAGCTTTGTGGGGTCTTATTCATATAAATTAGGGTAGTAATATCCTACAATGAGTCGTTGAGTGTATATATGAGAGAGCGTATGTGTAAGTGTTATAAAAGGTTTTGGTATTATGTTAATTTGTTCCATTTTGTATTTATAAATTCTGGTCGGTGCATAGGACGCTATGACATCGATATGGATTTCTAAGAACTTAATAGGGCAGTCCGACACAATATTGTTTTGAAATACAGGTAAAAGAAATAATTTTGTCTATTACATATTTTTGTATATAAAATAATAAACTTATAAATGATATAGTTGGATGTAATTTGTGGTTAAGTAGTGAAATTTTATAAATATTGATTGGAACCAGGATTTACAAATAAAGTAAATATGAATTGTAAAATTTTAGAACTTAAGTTTTGGGATTTTGAAATTTCTTTCAAAAGGTTTTGGAATATAATTTAGTAATTTAGAATTATTTTCTGATATGAGTATTTCAAGACGATTTGAAAGAAAGTCTTAAAATGGAATATTTAAAGGAAAAGTGTTGTATTCCCCTCTCTATCATTGGAAAATAATTTCGGTGATGAGTGCACGCATCGTTGACATTCATCTTCGACTTTCAAAGTGGGTAGACGGTTGTAATTGTTTTACTACACCTTGTTTTGATAAATGAATTTTAATTTTTAATTTCTAAATACGATTTGATCTATAAAGGATATATATATATATATATATATATATAAATAATTTTCTAAGTGACTACAATGAACCCGGAGTTTAGTTCTTAGATTTTTTTTTGATAATTAGAGGTTTCAATTATTATAATGAATGGATTCTTGATTATATCAATAATTGGAAACTTCTAAAATGAAAATAAGAAATTTAATGTTAAAATGATTAATGAAATAGATAAGAAACATAAATTTTGAAAACTATAAATAAAAAGGAAATGGAAATAAGAAATGGTAACTATTGAACTTTTTGTTAACTAAATAAATAAGAGAAACTTGGGTAATATTCAATTGCATTCTTAAGACGTATATATTACTTACAAAATGTTAAAAGTTGTAATGTTGATAAGAATATGTAATAGAATATTGTACAGGTAAAACTTTAGTAAATGAAAGTGTTCGATGGAATTACTTCTATAAATAAGAATTCTAGTGTTATAAATTGTTATAAACTGAAGTTAATAGTTTTGATGCTACTAATTAAATGTAATAAAAGTGAATATTGTAAGAAAAATGAATATAAGTTTAAGTTAATATTTTAAGTCATTTATAATTAGATTGAATAATAAAAGGTGAATACTATAAGTAAATAATTATAAACTTAAATTAATATTAAAGCCATTTATAATTAAAGTGAGTACTATATTAACTAAATGAATATAACTTTAGAAAACATTGGAAATGATTTAGAAATGGAGTTAATATTCAATAATACTAAATATGGAAGAATGAATATGAAAAAGAAATAAACTATAAATGGTGAATTAAATTGTAAAGAAACTTACCTAATAATATATAATCCAATAATTGAAAAAAAATAACTTATTTAAGCAATGAATGTAAAGTAACAAAATGAAAGAAAATAAAACTACATGAATAAAGGAGAAATGAACTTTTGTTAGTAATAGTGAATATAAATTAATGAAAATAAACATTATATGGATAAGAAAATAAAAGTAAATGATGAAATGGAAAAAAAGAAGGGAAAATCAAACTAAATAGTAATGTGAAGAAACTGAAATAAAATGTATACTATATTTCAATAACGAATTCATTTGTGAACAAATAATTGAAGTGGATATAACTTATGTATGTAAAGAACGTAAATTAAAGAAATAATCCTTAATGAATGAAAGTTAAAATTTTGTAAATAATGAAGGAGAATTAAAGAAAAATCATTGTATGAGAAAAAATGAAAAATAAGAAATTTTGAATAATAAATAATGTGAAAAGATAAATAGAGTAAACTTTATAACGTGTTAAATTATTGTTTGCTTGACTTATGGTTTGGTTGGGAAAGGATACTTCTATTTTGTATAAAGATGTATAAATAATCTATAAAGTTTTATCTACGACCGTTGAGTGTATGGTTTACTTCATGGTTTATTCTAATCCCGAATAAACCATCGGTTGGTTGCTATGGATGTATGTTTGATTTCTTTGATTGCATGTGATGATATGATGGTTGTATTATTTGTTCGTAAGTGATTATGGTATGTTGTGTTGTGTTGTTGTTATTAGTTGAAACAACTTAAATATTTCTCTTTTATATAATTATTAACTCTTTAGGGTTTTATAAGCGAAATACAGGTTATGGAAGCAATTGCTACTGTTTTTGGTTTCATAAAATAAGCGTTATTTGCCCGATAAATAGGCATGTTCTCGGATTACGGTTTTCTAGCGATATTATATTTTTTCTCGTGGTTTGGGATATATTATTTTAAAATATGATATATATTGTTATTATTGACATTATTGTTTTCCCCAGACCTCTCCGTGCAAAGGAGACTCTAGCGAAATTTTCCGTGAATATTGGACTTAGAAAATTTTTGTGTAATGTTTTTTAAACTTATATTAACTTAAAAGTATAAAAGATTTAATTGTTGTAAATTGACATATTTTATTCAAAATTATTTAATTATTTATATTAATTGTTTATATATTTAATATCTCAAATAAGATATATTGACTTCTTTTCCCTTTGCGAAGACGAAAAGTTTTGAGTGGGGGAGAGTGTAACGATCCGTAATTTTCGATAATTAAAATTTGTTAATTTAATAGAGTTTTGTGATTTGATGTTAGGAGAGATAAAAATTTGTGATTTAATAATAAGAATATAACTTGAATGAAATGAAACTGTATTAATTTAAGTAATTGATAATGGCTTTGAATGTAATTCCAATTAATTAAAATGATTAAAAAGTTATAATTGGTTATAGATTGTAAATTAATTGTGATAATGTGTGAGTTAATTGATAATTTGATTGAAAGATTAGTTGATAAATTAAAGGTTGTATTAATTAATGAAATAATGTGCAATAAAAGTTAATTGGATAGAATTGGTATTATGTAAGTTGTTATAACATTTGTTTGTACATAATAAATGTACAAATGTGTTAAATGTTGAAAAGGTGACAATTGTTATTTGTTACAAATTTAATTAATCAATTACAAATAAATGTTACATTAATGTGAGTTAATACAATATCTGCAGATTGGGAATGTAATAAAATGTATAGAAATGTCAGTTACACTCATAAGGCAATAAATTGATTCAATAATAAAAATGAAACCAAGAAAATGAAGTTGTGGGATTTTAATTTTTTATTAATGTCAAAGTTAACAAAGGTGCAATATTATTGAAATACTACAACTAATAAGGTAAAAGATGATAATTGTAGAATATTTGTATAATAAGATGTAAATAAATGTTAACTATGTCCATAGGGTGATAATTGATTGAATAAAAAGATTGAAACCAAATTAGATCAATTTATTGAAATTAAATAGTAATTAATTGGATTTAATTACAGTTGAAATTGAACATTGTAATTAGTGTAATAACCAACACTGGAATTTTATGTAAACTTGGTTAAATTATTGTGAATGTCTAAGTAATCAAAAAGGATGAAAATTGGTTAGTTTATAAATATTGAATAAAAAAGTGATTAATTAATTTAATATTAATATATTTAATTAACGTGAAAATAGCCATTTTGTCCACTGACTCGGATTTTGACAAAACCATTCTCATGGATATGTAACGGTGAATTATTGTTGGGTTTCAAGTTTTGTAGCGATCAGACTTTGCCGTTTGATCGTGCGGGCTCGAAACGCGCGGAGATCAATTTAATTGAATTCAATTGAATAAGCTGATTTTAAAATATATTTTCTTCATACGATGGAATTAGGACTTAAAACCTGTTCCATTGAGTTTAAATATATCGAAAACATCCATTTCGATATATGAGATGAGCTATACTCGTTTCGGGGTCAGAACGGGCTTTTTGGGCCGCGTAGTCGTTTCGATACAACCCTGTCTATATATGGCGGTTAAAAACCCTAGTTGTTTCTCATATTATTATTTCTATACGTACATCTTTTTCCTCCTTCTCAAACCTAATTTCCAAATTCCAAAACCTAATTTCAAAAAAAACCAAAAAAAAAAATTGCTCCAAGTTTACTTTGAGTCGGGAAGAGGTTTATTTCGAGTTTCAGAGGAGAAAACCCTGTAGCGACTTAGGGTCATAGAGAGATCAAGGCCAAAAAAGGCGGATCTGGGTGCGCTTCGAGTTCCAGAGACGAAAACCATGGAGCGACTTTGAGTCAGGAGCCAAATGACTTGGGTCTCGGGTCATTTTGGCAAAAACTCAGAGCAAGCACCGGGTAATTGAGGCGGCGACTCCAAGTAAGACCCGAAGTCGAAATTTTCCAATCTTCTAACGTTGATAACTTTTGCATACCAGCTCGAATTCACGTGCGATTTTCTCCATTGGGATCGTATTAGAGTTCTAGACATTTTGATGCTAGTTTGGATGAATTATGAAACTGATCAAACTTGGGCCCTAATTTGGATTTCAAATCGATTTGAAATCAAAGGTGGGTGTTTTAACCCACTCACAACTTCTAAATTATCTTATGTTTGTTAAATTTAATTTATGTTTTGATTAGAAATTTATTGATTGCTATTTGGTATGTTAAATTTCATTCTGGCTAAATTTGACTTTTATTGCAATATGTCATCATTTAATTTAATATTGAATTTTTAATTTGTCAACTTAATACCTGTATTGGTTATCAGTTATCTACTGATATTTACTGATTTGGATGATGGTTGTGGTATATGTTTGATTGTTGATATTGGATGATTGGACGTTGTATTTTTTGTTGTTATAATATTGCAAGTTCCCTATGGGTTCAAATGATATATACCTTAGCGATCTATAGATTAGGGAAAAACGTTATGGGTTGAAATGATAGACTCAAGCGATTTTATGGATTTTTATTTAACTCGGGATTACGGTTTGAAATGATATATAATCGTAAAATTGTAAATTGCGGATTGAAATGATAAATATCTGTATCACTTGACCATAGGTTAGGAAATTATATACGGACAACAGATTGGGCTAATTAAATGATTTTAAATCTTTAAATTTTGAATCCAGTTAAACGATATTTTGAAATAGAATTTTATTTATAAAGTGAATTGTTTTAAATGAATTTATTGAAGGATTTAAATTGAAATTTTAAAGTGATTTTTGAAGTATAAATGAAATTCGAAATTGATTATTAACATTGAAATTTTGTAACTTTGAAATCTATTGGAACTGGAATAGCTAAAATTGATATTTCAAGACGTAAAATTAGGTTTTGATTGAAATAAAAAGTGGTTGAAATTTGAATATGGTCCAGATTGGTTGAAATGAAATAAATGGTTATATTTGATGTTAAATTTCAAATTTATTTTCTTAATATAAACTGTAAAATGTTCTTTAAAAAATTAAATTATTAAGATTTTCAACCTTTAAACTAAATTTATCTATTCTAATTTCTTTAAACCATTTTATATCTATGTAAAGCATTTTATTTTTTAAAACCTATTTTAAATCCATTTAAAGTATTTTAATCTGTTTTAAATCTATTTAAAGTATTTTAACTTATTTTATTCTATTTAATCTATTTTAAACTATCTAATCTTTCTTAAGTTTATTTAAATCTATTTTAATCTATTTGAACAATATTAATCCATTTTACCTATTATTAAACTATATTAATCTGTTTTAATCCATTTAAAAGCTATCTTAAACTATTTCTATTTTAAAACCATCTAAACTATTTCCAAATTTCAGACGTGTAAGGTTGAAGTGTTTATATTCAAATCCTTGATTTAAAGCAACTATGGTTAAATGATGTAATAACCTAAGTTGGAGTTTGGAATTTATACCTTTTGTGAAATGACATATTTGAGTGAATAAGATTGATTTTGAATTGAAGAATTAATTGACATAACTTATCAATAATTTCAAAGTGAATATGATTTGAAAGTGAATATGTTTTGAAAGTGAATATGATTTTGAAAGTGATATGATTTGAAATTGAATATTATATTTTGATATAAATGGTGAATTGACTTTTGAAATGTAAAACAACCATCTGATGTGAAATAAGTGTTTAGTTGTTAAAGAGACCGAGATTGGATATTGTCATACTCTCTGCCAATACCGAAAACCACTTTAACATATGTGTACGTGGTGGAGATTCAAGAACTGAAGTAGGATGGTTTGGCGAATGAATCTATATAAGGTGTTTACGTGACCCTAACTACCGTGAGTCAGCTTGATGTGGCTAAAATAGGAGCTATACCGGGCCAAGTGAGGTCATTCCTCCGATCAGGCACATTTCTCCGGTACCATATTCTGACTTTGTGATTGATTTGGTAACCACCCTTGATTTTGATTTGGGAGTGTTTTCCAAGGTGGGCGGTAGTAGTTGCTATGCATTACCACCAGTGCAGGAGTGCAATTGGTATATCTACCCTAGCATGGCCTCGAGTGCCATGTTGTAACTGCCCGCCTTTTCGCACGCTTTAAATCGATACACGTGCCAATTCAAACCATACGGAAGGGCGGATTGTTATGGGGTAAATAAGAAAAACGAGAAAGAATAAAACAAAACAGAATCTCACAGCGGAAGGATAAAATATAATAATAAATATACAGTTCATAAAACTGTTTACAAACATTTGATTCTTCTTTATACAATAAATGTCAGAGTTCACATACCAATAATATTAATGCAGCGGAATAAGTGTAGTGGAACCATATAATATATAATAATAATAGTAATGAAATCTTCGTCTTCTTCCTCCAGAAAAATCTTCAAATCCTGAAACGCTCGGACTGACCCGAGCGAATTGAAAAGACAAAACACTCGAGTCGAAACTAAAAGACCTTATGTAAGTTAAATTAACATAAATGAATATGAGTGCAGTAACTCAAGAGATGCTCGGGATTTACATCTCATAAGGATCCGTTAAACTATTTACTATGTAGTATATTTCGCTATTATAATAGTGTCTAATTGTAAAATAAACTTACTTTTAAATAGCGTTAAGGCTTTACATTTTCCGCCTTAACACATAATATATTCCCATAGTCTATACAATACCGTAATCTCCCCCGTACTGGGCGTCGTCAGAGGGCACTCCATAGGTATGGTACAAAATCAAAATCATATAAGGCGCGATAGGGTAGGTGACACGACACAACTAGGCAATGCCTTGGTAGATATACCAATTACGCATCCGGGCTGGTGGTAACGCATACCCGCAGCTACCGCCCTATTTCATTTAAAGGGTGGCTGTTCAATAATAATCCTTTATTTCATAGGTTACAATTTTAAATTTCATTTAATACCATTAATAACCTAGCATTAAACCTCTTATTTCATTTAGGGTTTCAATTATTAATTATTTAGATTCCATTTCACTAGAATAATTGAAACTATTTATTGTGGAAACTTAAGAACTAAATACCGGGTTAAATTTCAAATTATTTTAAAAATAATAGGTAAATATATATACTTACAACTTATAAACCCAATTATATTTAAAACAATTAAAAATTCAATTTTGTTTATCAAAATAAATCTGTAGTAAAACTACCACAGTGGCCTTCCCACTTCGAAACTCGAAAATAAAAGTCGATGATGCGTGCACTCATCACCGAAATTATTTTCCAGCGACAGAGAGGGGAGTACATAACTTATTTCATTTAAAAATTTGTTTTTAAACAATTCTTTCAAATTATATTGAAATATTTATATCAGAAAATTCTTCTAATAGTATTATTATTATATTCCAAAATCAACTGAAAGAATTTCCGAAACCCCGAAACTTAAGTTTTAAATTTCCAATTTTATTTTCCATCTAAGTTCATCTATTATTTATAAATTTTATTACCTAACAACCAATATATTGCAACCAAATATATATCTTATTTATAAAAAAAACTTTATTTTATATATAGAAAATATAATAGGAAAAATTATTTATTCACCTATATTAAAACAAACATTATGTCGATGTGTCCTATTAAGTGCTTAGAAATCCCTATTAATGTCACAACGTCCCATGCATCAACCGGAATTTATAAATACAAAATGGAACAGATTAACACAATATTAAAACCCTTTTATAACACTATCAAATACGCTCTCTTATATATACACACTCAGCGACTCCCATAGGGTGTTTCAACCCTATTGATAAAGAGTTAGACCCCACAAAGCTAAGGTTTAGCGCTAAACCAAAGCTCTGATACTAGATGTAACTGCCTGCCTTTTCGCACGCTTTAAATCGACATACGTGCGAATTCAAACCATACAGAAGGGCGGATTGTTATGGGGTAAAAAAGAAAAACGAGAAAGAATAAAACAAAACAGAATCTCACAGCTGAAGGATAAAACATAATAATAAATATACAGTTCATAAAACTGTTTACAAACATTTGATTCTTCTTTATACAATAAATATCAGAGTTCACATACCAATAATATTAATGCAGCGGAATAAAGTGTAGTGGAACCATATAATATATAATAATAATATAATGAAATCTTCGTCTTCTTCCTCCAAAAAAATCTTCAAATCCTGAAACGCTCGGACTGACCCGAGCAAATTGAAAAGACGAAACACTCGAGTCAGAACTAAAAGATCTTATGTAAGTTAAATTAACAGAAATGAATATGAGTGCAGTAACTCAAGAGATGCTCGGGACTTACATCTCCTAAGGATCCGTTAAACTATTTACTATGTAGTATATTTCGCTATTATAATAGTGTCTAATTGTAAAATAAACTTACTTTTAAATAGCGTTAAGGCTTTACATTTTCTACCTTAACACATAATATATTCCCATAGTCTATACAGTACCGTAATCTCCCCCGTACAGGGCGTCGTCAGAGGGCACTCCATAGGTATGGTACAAAACCAAAATCATATAAGGCACGATAGGGTAGGTGACACGGCACAACTAGGCAATGCCAGGGTAGATATACCAATTACGCATCTGGGCTGGTGGTAACGCATAGCCGTAGCTACCGCCCACCTCGAACAAACTCCCCCTAAAATCAAAAGTAAAGGTGGCCACCGAATCAATCCAAAGTCAGAGTAGTATCGAAGAGGAGTGTCCGATAAAGGGTGCTAACCCCCTTGGCCCGAGAATCGCTCCTGTTTTAGCCACCTTATGCCAACTTGTAACGCCCCACCTCTATACCCACGCTAGCCAAGAACACTCCGGAGTAGTGCTGTCAACTAGCACGGAGAATAAGGCTGTTGAGGAGCGACCATCCATGTAATTGCTTATCACACGGTGGCTATAAATAATCTTCGGAAACAAACATAGAAATAATCATATCACAAATTAGTCACAGATATTCATATCACAAATGCGGAAGAAGATATGAATATATAACTAACACATGAAAGTGTACATCGGAGTAGTGGTCAGTAAGATCCACGATAATACAAAAGAATAGCAACACATGCTATACAAAAGAATACAACTATGAGTCTATATCTCAAGTGTATACAACAAAAAAACTGCTAATCTAAACAGTTAGCCAAAAGTCAGAGTGATGAATCCCTGGGAAGAAGTCAAGCAGAAGCACCTGTAACATCTCGGTCTGACCTGAGTATTATTTAAGAAAATAATAAACGGGTCAGTCTAGCTATAAATATCAGATGACATGATGTAACATAAAAGATATGGCATAAACATAAACATCCATAATGACATACCACTATAAGTATGTAAATAATGATCAACAGAAGATCAATCAATAAGAGATAATCAATATCACAAGAATCTTCTCAAAGATTCGGAAAGGGCATCATACCCCAAACTTGTACTCATAACAAGTCAATGACATAAATTCTAGAAATCAATGCAAGAAGTCCAGAAATCATAGAAAAGAGAAAGAGGCCTATCACATGACGGTCCGAAGACCAAGGGGAGCTACCCCACATGTGTGAATGGAATCACATAGATTAAGGTCCAGACTAACCAAAAAGCAAAAAGGTATGTGTGAGTGGAATCACACAAGTGGTGTCTAGTCTAACCTCGCAACAAGAGACATCGCACAGTTGCTAGTCTAAATCATCAGAATGATCGTCATGATAAACGAGAAGTGTCAATTACACTAAGCTAGTAAATATAGAAGTTTAGCTTCATGTCCCATAACCACTTGCTTAACTTAAATATTTACGAACAAACTGTAAATCTTCACTAATAAAATTGTCACAAGGTTCAATCGAACAAGTCCAAGAATAACCGACGAAGTGAACGCAAGCGTTTCATACCACTTGTTTTACTAAGTCGTTTAATTAGATTTCTCATCTGAGTGAGGTAAAGGTTTGTATATACTAATAGATTGGAAAACGGTTTAAGAAAAGAGCTTTGTTATTAAAAATAGAGTTGAAATTGTTTGTTAAAAGAGTTTTGATATTTACTACTAGTATTGAAACCTTTATATTATAAAGTGACAAAACACAGAAGCAATTGTAGAAACAATCAGTCACAAAAATCGCATACGGAGATGTGAATGAAATCCAAGGAAATCAGCTCAATGTTTTTCAGATAAGATCCCCTACGGAGGGGGGGTCCAGGGGGGTGGCAACCCCCCAAGGTGGGGGTGCGGGGGCAACGCCACCGCTTACGGGCAGCGCCCCCGGCGGGGTGCGGGGCAGCGCCCCGACCAAAACGGTACGACCTAGTGAAGATAAAATGAGGTCTAACGACCTAAGGGTCTCAGGGGTCAAGCGAACTATCGGGATAAGGTCCAACGACTTATAGGGTTATAAGGTCATACGACCTAACGACTCAAGGGTCTAACGACCTAACGACTCAAGGGTCATACGACCTAACGACTCAAGGGTCATACGACCTAACGAGCTATGGCCAAACGTCCTAACGACTCAAGGGTCATACGACCTAACGACTCAAGGGTCATACGACCTAACGAGCTATGGCCAAACGACCTAACGACTCAAGGGTCTAACGACCCAACAACTCAAGGGTCCAACGACCCAACGACTCAAGGGTCCAACGACCCAACGACTCAAGGGTCCAAGGACTTAACGACTCAAGGGTCCAACAACCCAACGACTCAAGGGTCCAACGACTTAAGGGTTGCACGACTTAAGGGTTAGGCCAGGAGCGACCTAACGAGATAAGGTCCAACGACCTACGAGTTAAGGGTCTAACGACCTATCGGGATAACTCGTAACCGACTTAAGGGTTGCGTGACTGAAGGGCTGCACGACTTAAGGGTTAACTCGTAAACGACTCACGACCTATGGATGAACGACTTAACTCCGAACGAGCTAAAAATGGCCAGAACGACCTAGGGTTAACTCGTGAACGACTCACGACCTATGGACGAACGACTTAACTCCGAACGACCTAAAAATGGCCAGAACGACCTAGGGTTAACTCGTGAACGACTCACGACCTAGGGTTAACTCGTGAACGACTCACGACCTATGGACGAACGACTTAACTCCGAACGACCTAAAAATGGCCAGAACGACCTAGGGTTAACTCGTGAACGACTCACGACCTATGGACGAACGACTTAACTCCGAACGACCTAAAAATGGCCAGAACGACTCAAGTGCAGAAAATTCAACAAAACGCTAAAAAATGGAGTTTTTCGCCAATCCAATCCAAACCAAATGCTAACATGCATGCAAAAATGATAGGGAATCATTCCCAACAGTCCAATATGGTTATAGGCTAGAATTGTGAGATAAAAATCTCACCTTTGCACCAAATATCAATGAAAATGAAGTTTTAAGCAAGCAAGAATCAATCCTTCTTCTATCTAAGCACAAGAAGCTTGAATCCAATGTCTTCTTCTTGAATTTGGAGTAGAAAGATGGATTGCAATTGAATTTGAGTTTTGGAATTTTAATTTCCCATTCCCTCCACCATTAATGCCAAAGCTTGATTAGTTAGGAAATTTATGAAGAGTGAGGAGAAGAGGGTTGGAACTTGGGCTTAATAGGCTAAACTAACCCAAAGTCCAAAGCGGGGAAAGTTAGTGAAATTTCACTAACTCCAAACCTATCGATGTTTATACTTAAAAAAGTTGTAAACGACATTTCGAACTCAATGGAAGTGGTCTCGAGTCCTAATTTGACCGTTTGCAAAATGTAGCTTTTTGGACCAAAATCCGATTAACGAGTTAATATTTAAATAAAATATTTAAATACAAACTCGATAAATATGCGGGTTATTACACAACTCACAGGAGTCGGGTCCACGTATTTACCTTAAAGGAAACGCTGCCACCAACCTACTCCATTCTGGAATCTCCACCGCGTACACGGTTGTTAAAGTGGTTTTCGGAGTTGGCAGAGAGTATGACAACTTCCGATCCCAGTCTCTTCAACAACCAAACGTTATTATAACACCGCGGTCATTTAAAAATAATTATGCTTTCGAAACCAGAATATAATTATCCATTTCAAAACCCATAAATATGGGATCATTTCCTTTTAAAACCCAAATAAATATGATATCATTTTATTTCAAATATATTTCTTTTCCAAAATCATGCCACTTTTAAGATTTATAATACCTCGAAACCAAATATTTGAAATTTAACTTTCCACATAATACTTCGAAATCCATAGTTTTAAAACCATAACTTTCAAAACTTAAATGGTATGGATATTCAACAGTATATAAAATAAAACAGTTGAATTTAAAATTTCTTTATAAAGTAAATAATTTCCACGCCTTTACAATTTTATTTACTTTATATTCGGTCTAAACCCATAACCTTTAGATTCACTTTCAATTTGAATAAAAACACTTTGATTTCAATATTTTCAAACTTTTACTATTTAATAACTTTCAAAACTAAGGTTGGGAATTTCTATTCAACAATTCATTGTCCTATTATTTAGTTTTGAAACGTTTTCATAATAGATCCATAACCATTTAAAATAAAACCCAATTTATTAACACTAAATATTTTCTTCCATTTATTTATACTAGAATTATTCATTTAATTTATCTTGAATAAAAATACAATTATAAATATCATACCTTTAAAATTTCCAAGATTAATAAGTTTACACCAACTTTTGGAGTTAAATTTTTAAATAAGCCCAATTCCAAATAAATTTCCAATTAAATTTCCAATCTTATTTGATTTGAACTATTTAAAACTCTATATATGCACAACATCTTAAACCTGTACTTAATCATAAATATAAATTATCAAACTCTATTTTTCAACTTATTTATTTCCATTCAACCAATTCATACATAGCTTAAATTCACTAATTTAACAATATATGTATATATAAAATAAGATTTTATATAAGATCAAAATTAATATTTATTTAACCGCATCCTATCCAAACCATAGAAATCATTTCAAAAATAATTTTATATATATACCGCGGTGCCTATATATAATTTTCTATCCTATGGTCAAGTGATACGGATATTTATCATTTCAATCCGCAATTTAAAAATAAAAATGCGGTTGTATATCATTTCAAACCGCAATCCCGAATGGAATGAGAATGCATAATAACTTGCAGTTTATATAATATGGAACACATCATCCATTCACCCAATATCAATCATCAACTAATCTTATTTCAATCATCGTCAATTTAAACAAACATCAATAGAGCATATAAAACATATCAGGTACCAACGAATAGTTTATATTCAAAATAAAATAAATAAAAAAATAACTGTTTAACTAGCAGTTTATATATAAAATAAATAAATTTTAACTGTCGATTTATATGCAATAATAAAATTAATTAACAGTTAAATTAAATAAATGCGATTTAACTGAGATGATGAATAAAATATGCAAAACAGTCATAAATAAATTTCTACTCATATCTTAAATCAATTTAACAAATATAAGATAACTTAGAAGTTGTGAGTGGGTTAAAACACTCACCTTTTGAATTTAAATTGAATCTAAATTCAATTTAAACCTAAAAATTTGACAGTCTCCAAATACGTCCAAACCAACACCAAAATGTCGGGAATTCCGATACAATCCCAGAAAAATAAATCGCGCGTGAATCCGAGCTCGTACGCAAAAGTTATGAAAATTTAAAAATTGGAAAATTCTGGTCCTGTGTCAACTTCGGGTTCGACTTCGGTGCGCCGCCTCAAATCCCCGGTGCTTGCTTGGAGTTTTTGCCAAAACGACCCGGAGCTACCCGAGTCATTTTCTTCCTGACCTGAAGTAGATACAGCATTTTTGCCTCTGAAACTCAAAGCGTGACTCGAAGTGGCTGTAGATCCGATTTTTTTTTTTTGAATTGAAATTAATTTTTGGAATTTGGGAATTAGGTTTTTTTTCTGCCATTGGAATGAGGAGTTGGGAAGGAGATGTACGTATAGAAAAATGGAAATAATGAGTGGCTAGAGTTTATAACGGGTTATATATAGACAAGGCTGAAAAATAATAGATGGATCGAATTAGTATACGCAATGAACGCTAAATGGCCCGAAAAGCCCGTTTCTACTCCGGAACGAAATTGGGTCAACCCATATATCAAAATATATGTTTAAAAATATTTTAAACGCGATGGAAAAATTTTCACGTCCAAATTCCATCGTATGAAGAAGTTATGCTAAATTCAATTTTTCCAAATTGATTTAGATTGATTTAAATTGCATAAATTTCAAGGCGTTTCGAGTCAGTACGATCAAACGACAAGTCCGATCGTTATGAAACGTGAAATGCTACTATAATTCACCGTTACGGATTCGATGAAACTAGTTTCGTCGAAATCCGAGTCAGTGGCCAAAATGGCTAATTTTATATTAATTAAATAAATTAAAAATTCATTAATAAAATCCAATTTTTTTAATTAAATCTTAAATTTGGCAAATTTTATTACCTTTATATGTCTCAATCAAATTACAATGTTTCAAACAATTTAAAGGTCAATTTAAAGTTGATTAACTTCCCATTTCAGTGTCAAATTTTCATTTTTATTAAATTCTAAAATTATCAATTAAGTTTCCAAAAATTTCATTGAATTAAATCTTCATTCTTATTATTCAATCCATTATAGCCAAATGGATGAAATTAACATACATAAATATTTTTCAATTTCAACTAAATTTTCAATTAACGTAAAAATAAATGTTTAATTTTTACTTAATTGCAAAAACTCAATTACCTTAATTCTTTATATTCATATAAATAGATAAATCTTGACTTACAATCTTTTCATTCACCCATAGTCATATTATAAATGGAATTTATATTATCTTCAATTATTAATTACCATCAGTTCAGATCTTAACATTAGTTCCATAAATTTATTTGCCCTGAATTAATTACTGCATTTATCTAATTCCAATTTCATAATCACATTCAATCCATTAATTGGTATTGCATTGACATTTAACTTATTAGCTTATATCAACACTATTGTCATTAATTGCAAATGGATTACCAAATTTAGTCACTACCCTAAATAACTAACGTAAATTAATCTCCATTAATTCCACTGATTTAACTTTCATTCAATTAATTAATGATTCCCTCAGTTAGCAATAACGTAACATTTTCTTTATTTGTATTGCAAATAATTCAAAATTCAATTCCTAATTCTTAATATCCTCTAAATTACAACTTCCAAACATGGTATTAATCATCATTTACGTACCTCTAGTTATTTTAATTTACATTAACATAATAAATAAATTACCTTTAATGAAATCTATCCCCCAATTTATTATATGCAATAAATTTTGACCTTATAACAGTTTCAATTAATTATTTATATTTATTGCGATTGAATACCAAAATTTATTTAACACATCAAATAAATGAATAGTCTATATTCATTGTCACCTATTTTCTTTTAAATTCAGTTATAAGTTTGTTACTTACCAACCAGGTTATAATAACACTAATTTTTTTATTCCACTACTATATATGATATATTTGCATCACATACTTGAATTTTTCAATTTCATCTTAATTCCAATTCACGGTAGTATAATTTCTTACTATAAACCCGTTTATAATTTGCATACCAATTAATTAGTTTCAACTAAATAGATTGATTCAATTCAACTCTTTTATTAAGTCTACATAAGTAAATATACTATTTCATTAGTAAATGTTTATTTCAATTATTCCTTTATTACTTACAAATCTTATTTCATTCATGAATGCCATCATTTATCAATTATTACATAATTTCATTAATTTACGTTCAGTTACAACTAAATTAATACGCTGATTTCATTTATAAATTAAATGCTTACAATTTATAAGCTTTCATTCCAAACAATATTTCAATTTGTATCGGACATTGATTTAATTCAATTTACTATTTAATATTATTAATTCATTAACTAAATTCACTACTTACCTTTGTTCTCTTATATGCAACTCTTAGCCTAGTATAACAATTTACATCACTTCAATTTATTCGTCATTTTGTTTCAACTGTAAATACTTAGCCTTATATTCCCATGGTTTCATTTCATTCTCAGCATTTGCTTCATTATTAATTATAAAATCTTTATTTCTTCTAAATTAAATTTACGAAAATATTATTAAAATGACAAATTTAATTAACGAAAATTACGGGTCGTTACACTCTCCCCCACTCAAAACTTTTCGTCCCCGAAAAGGAAAAAAAAGGGAAAAGAAGAATTAAGAAATCAATATCATATCAAATATTAAATTTATAAACAAATAAATTTACAAAATTAATTTAGATAAAATATACTAATTTATAATCATTAATTTTTTTTATACTCAAACTAATAAAGTTTGGAAAACATTTTCAAAATATTTTCTGAGTCCAAAATTTACGGAAAATTTTGGTAGAGTCTCCTTTGTACGGGGAGGCTCGGGAGAAAATATAATATCAAATATATCAAAATATCACATATAATATCCAAAATATAATATCCCAACACGGGAAAATATATAAAATAGCTATATGAACCGTAATCCGAAACGTACCTATTTGTCG
Source organism: Allium cepa (assembly GCA_030765085.1). Taxonomy (NCBI): domain Eukaryota; kingdom Viridiplantae; phylum Streptophyta; class Magnoliopsida; order Asparagales; family Amaryllidaceae; genus Allium; species Allium cepa. The sequence goes on from CM060946.1 coordinate 182,077,755, forward strand.
GGCAATTTACGCTTAATTATGGAACCAAAAGCAGTAGCAATTGCTTCCATAACCTGCATTTCACTTATAAAATCCAAAGGGTTAACAATTTATATAAAGTGAAATATTTAAGTGGTTTCAATCACTAACAATAAATCAATACAATAACCATCAATTTCAACAAACAACATACACAACCAATACAAAGCAACCATTCAATCAAACAAATAAATAGTTGTTCGGGTTCAAAACTTTTAAATTGTACGGAATGAAGAATAAACTACTAGCGCATCATTTACTCAACAGTCTTAGATAAAACTAAATATATTATTCGTTTATCATAATCCAATTTTAAAGTATCCTTGCCCAAACAACCATCAACTAAACAACAACAAACCCAAACAACAATCAACTTAACTTATTATTAATTTCCTTTCATACCTTTGTTGTTTGATTTTCTTTTTATTTATACAGTGATTTATCTTTTAAATTTACATTTACTTATTAAATGTTTGCTTCATTTATTTTTACTTATTACTTACAATTATTCAGTTCCATTAACTCAGGTCATGCCAGTTCCTTTTATTTTGTTATAATTATTTATTTATTATAGCATGACCTCTTTTATTTACATTCATTTATCAATAGTATTCATGTCCCATTCAATTTCTTAGCATTTCCATTTTGTTTACTTAAGTTTATAATCATCTATTTGTAATATTTACCTTTTATTATATTTACTAATAGTAAAATTTCAATTATACCATAACTTATCCTTATATCATCACTTCTTATGAATGAAAGCGATTTATTGAACACCTTCATTACATACTTTTACTTGTATAATTTCCATTACATTTTCTTATTAAACATTTCAACTTTTAAATATTTGGTAAGTTATATATATGTTTTTAATAATGTAATTAAAATCATACAAGTTTCTCTTATTTCTTTAATAAATTTACTATTCAATAATAATCCTTTATTACATAGGTTACAATTTTAAATTTCATTTAATACCATTAATAACCTAGCATTAAACCTCTTATTTCATTTAGGGTTTCAATTATTAATTACTTAGATTCCATTTCACTAGAATAATTGAAACTATTTATTGTGGAAACTTAAGAACTAAATACCGGGTTAAATTTCAAATTATTTTAAAAATAATAGGTAAATATATATACTTACAACTTATAAACCCAATTATATTTAAAACAATTACAAATTCACTTTTGTTTATCAAAATAAATCTGTAGTAAAACTACCACAGTGGCCTTCCCACTTCGAAACTCGAAAATAAAAGTCGATGATGTGTGCACTCATCACCGAAATTAATTTCCAGCGACAGAGAGGGGAGTACATAACTTATTTCATTTAAAAATTTGTTTTTAAACAAATCTTTCAAATTATATTGAAATATTTATATCAGAAAATACTTCTAATAGTATTATTATTATATTCCAAAATCAACTGAAAGAATTTCCGAAACCCCGGAACTTAAGTTTAAAATTTCCAATTTTATTTTCCATCTAAGTTCATCTATTATTTATAAATTTTATTACCTAACAACCAATATATTGCAACCAAATATATATCTTATTTATAAAAAAAACTTTATTTTATATATAGAAAATATAATAGGAAAAATTATTTCATTCACCTATATTAAAACAAACATTATGTCGGTCTGTCCTATTAGGTGCTTAGAAATCCCTATTAATGTCACAGCGTCCCATGCATCAACCGGAATTTATAAATACAAAATGGAACAGATTAACACAATATTAAAACCCTTTTATAACACTAAAAAATACGCTCTCTCATATATATACACTCAGCGACTCCCATAGGGTGTTTCAACCCTATTGATAAAGAGTCAGACCCCACAAAGCTAAGGTTTATCGCTAAACCAAAGCTCTAATACTAGATGTAACTGCCCGCCTTTTCGCACGCTTTAAATCGACATACGTGCCAATTTAAACCATACGGAAGGGCGGATTGTTATGGGGTAAATAAGAAAAACGAGAAAGAATAAAACAAAATAGAATCTCACAGCGGAAGGATAAAATATAATAATAAATATACAGTTCATAAAACTGTTTACAAACATTTGATTCTTCTTTATGCAATAAATATCAGAGTTCACATACCAATAATATTAATGCAGCGGAATACAGTGTAGTGGAACCATATAAGATATAATAATAATATAATGAAATCTTCGTCTTCTTCCTTCAAAAAAATCTTCAAATCCTGAAACGCTCGGACTGACCCGAGCGAATTGAAAAGACAAAACAGTCGAGTCAAAACTAAAAGATCTTACGTAAGTTAAATTAACAGAAATGAATATGAGTGCAATAACTCAAGAGATGCTCGGGACTTACATCTCCTAAGGATCCGTTAAACTATTTACTATGTAGTATATTTCGCTATTATAATAGTGTCTAATTGTAAAATAAACTTGTTTTAAATAGCGTTAAGGCTTTACATTTTCCACCTTCACACATAATATATTCCCATAGTCTATACAGTATCGTAATCTCCCCCGTACTGGGCGTCGTCAGAGGGCACTCCATAGGTATGGTACAAAACCAAAATCATATAAGGCGCGATAGGGTAGGTGACATGGCACAACTAGGCAATGCCAGGGTAGATATACCAATTACGCATCCGGGCTGGTGGTAACGCATAGCCGTTGCTACCTCCCACCTCGAACAAACTCCCCCTAAAATCAAAAGTAAAGGTGGCCACCGAATCAATCCAAAGTCAGAGTAGTATCGAAGAGGAGTGTCCGATAAAGTGTGCTAACCCCCTTGGCCCGAGAATCGCTCCTGTTTTAGCCACCTTATGCCAACTTACAGGAGTCGGGTCCACGTATTTACCTTAAAGGAAACGCCGCCACCAACCTACTCCATTCTGGAATCTCCACCGCGTACACGGTTGTTAAAGTGGTTTTCGAAGTTGGCAGAGAGTATGACAACTTCCGATCCTGGTCTCTTCAATAACCAAACGTTATTATAACACCGCGGTCATTTAATTATGTTTTCAAAACCAAAATATAATTATCCATTTCAAAACCCATAAATACGATACCATTTCCTTTTAAAACCCAAATAAATATGATATCATTTTATTTCAAATATATTTCTTTTCCAAAATCATGCCACTTTTAAGATTTACAATACCTCGAAACCAAATATTTGAAATTTAACTTTCCACATAATATGTGACGCCCCACCTCTATACTCACGCTAGCAAAGAACATTATGGTGTAATGCTATCAACTAGCGCGGAGAATAAGGCTGTTGAGGAGCGGCCATCAGTAGTTAGCCCTTACACTAGTATTGGTTATCTCGATAGGAGTGGTATATACATATATATATATATATATATATATGTATGTATGTATATTCTTTCATTTTTCATCTATGATTTATTTACTCTCATCGACATACCCCAATTCCAGTATAAAACGAACTACGATGGTTCATAATAGTTTAGGACAGTAGATATAATAATAACACAGATAATATGAATAAATGCGAACACAGATAAAACAGAAAAGTCTCATATATATAACTGATGTCAGTTACAATACATTTGACATAGAACATATGATACAACTACAACTGTCGACCCAGGAAGTTATATATACAAGTACATTATCGACTAATATACATGAATACATATCAACATATGCTATGACACGACAACTCCCAAAAGATATGAAAAGTCTTCATAGCTCAAACAGCTACCCAAAGCAAGATATCTACGACCTGAAATAACTCGGTCTGACCCGAGTATTAAATTCAAAAGAAAATAATACGCGGGTTAGTCTAATTCAAACTCAGTTATTAGTGCACAGAAGCAATAATAAATTAAGTAACAAATTGACAACAGTCACAATAAATCTCGTCTATCCGATCCTTAAATAAAGAAATCGGATAACGATAAATGTAACACGCAACAGTGTTAAACAACAATCAGCAGATTCAAATCATCAACAAAGATAAGTAAAAAGAATATCAATGAAGATAATTTGGAAAACATCGAAATTGCCAAATCGGCAATTAACAACAAAATCATCAAATTAAACCAATCAAAATACAATTCAAATCATAATGAATTGAATATACGAAACAGTTCAAACAATCGAAATATCAATTAAAATAACAATACGGGTACGGCTGCAGTACACGCACGCGTGCACTGCCTCGCCACTACGGAATATGGAATACGCAAAAGATCCATAAATCGAAAAAAAATAGAATATCATACACGCCATACCGTTTGGCTGCAGTTCACGCTTGCGTGCACTGCCTTGCCACTATAGTGATGTCGTGCCCAAAAACTCAATACCGTGTGGCTGCAGTTCACGCTTGCGTGCACTGCCCCACTATATCGTGAAATACAAATACTACATGAAACTGACAGTACTGGAAGGACGATAAGATGGTCAAGTAACAATGTACATGGACCCAAACTGTCAAACTATATCAATAAACCACACAGTGGATGTTCAACCAATAAGGTAGCACCCCATCAGTGAACAGGGAAGGCAATGTGACACAGTTACATGCCGGGATAAACCCTGCAATAGGTCCAGAATGTGTACCAAACAAATGCACAAAACGCAACTGCAAATACAAGGGTGTGACATCATAAAATGAATCAGGGAATGTAAACCCCAACATCAGGTGATACTAAGTGCAACTTAATTTCAAGCATCGTTAGCAAAGGGATACGACTACAAAGTATGAGGGCAATGTACAGGCCAACAAACTATGGGAATAAATACATATGCAATAGTATAAGGAAACAAACTCAGAAATGCCCAAAGACCAATAAGTTCACTTCACTGCTCAAATGTACATGAAGCCAATTTCAGTGACACAGCCCCAAGGAAACAACTTAGTGCAACTGACTCGAAGTAATATGCAGTGACAACATGATGAACTTGTATGCAAGTGAATACTACCTGAACCAAACAGTGGACAGAGTCGGGGCTACAACTCAAAACCATATGCGTATTGAAACAGGCAGTGGCACTGATGGTATACAAGTGGTGCAGAATAAGCATGCACACTTGTGTACATATATACTAACAACATGAAGTGCAAATCAATTCATATACAAGACAGCAACTTACTACACAAATGAGGCAATGCTGATGACTTCAATATGCAGAGAGTAAGGACAATGATCGAACAATCAAAGTCTACAAGAGTGCATATAAATGCAAACAAATGCAAAGTCTACTGAATGCAACAGTGACCCAAAACATATGCAGTGAAGAGGCAATGCTCGAGTCAAACCAGATTCATGTATACAAATGAGGACACATATAAGTGCATATATGTAATGCTAGCAGTGCCAACAATTATGACAACAATTGCAAAAGTATTTAACCACTCACTGGATCGGTTCAAAGTTCAGGTGAACCAAATAAAGTAGTGTACACAAAAACTGACGAATGCAACTATGTATAAGTAAGTGGGACAGCAAGCACACGAATGTAAAGTACAACTACAACAGACAACGAAAATCAAGTTCAATTTTAAGCAACACCGTATGACCAAAGCCTGAACAAGGGTGAAAACTGGAATGTAACTAGAAATCAAATTCTCAAAGCAAGTGCACAGTCAAAGCTTAAAGAAATCAATGTCGAACAATTCTTGTAGGTAGCCGTTTCATATCAAGACAGTACCACACCCAAAATATCCCCATAAAATTAGTATAATCCATTCAAATGACCAAAGACAGCAAACACGGGTGGCCAAATCCCAGTATCAGTTTATACGAAATGGGAAAATCAATGAATCATCAACACCCAAATGAAAACCGTGCCGAGATAACCACGTGAATAGGAAATCAAATCAGTTAAAACATCAAGTCAGAAAACATCAGCGACGAAATCAAATCAAACGCGAAGCAAAGTACTTAGTTGAACTAGATGTGAGGGTCACTCACCTGTGTCGACAAATCGAAGCATCTCGAGAGACGAACGATTGACAAACGCCGGCACTTTTATTTCCAAGCCCTAATTTCTCGACCGAACGAAGAAAGGGACGAATGATATTGAGCAGCCATTATTTTCTTTCGATTGTTTTTAGGGTCGCAAACGAACGAATGAGAAAATGAATAAAAGGGGGATGGGTTATTTGTTTTGAGAATTATCACGGCCCAATAAAAAAAACATGGACCACTCTATAATTTACAAAGCCCATCAACACTTAACAGATTTTTCAAAAGGGTTTCAAACTGGTTTTAAAAATTCCAAACAGCAATTAGCTAGGAAAGGTAATCGTCCAAAGACGATAATTAATCGGTACGAAATACCGGGTTGTTACAGACTCCCCTCCTTAAAGAAATTGCGTCCTCGCAATCATAAGGAATAAAGGGACAAAAGGTAACAACCATAAAAGCATATCATCACAAGATGAAGAAATTTGAAATAGGAAGTTCACCATATAGAGCATGAAAGAATAAGCCTGAACGTGTTTGCTCGATGAATTCTCTGGATTCCTAAGTGCAATCCTTAGGATTTGAGAACCATTGAACTTCCGCAAGAAAAACATCTTTATTTCGAAGGTGCTACACCCCCGAAGCAATGATGTGAATAGAAGGCTGCTCAAGAATAAAAATCGAAAATCCCTAAGGCATTTCTGTAATTGGAAGACGTGGAAAACGTCATGAATAGCAGAAAATTGAACCGGTACACTGGCGTAGTACAATATAAACACCAAAGAAATCTTTTAATTTCATAAATGAAATTCACAAATTCTCTACAAAATTTAATTATCAAATAGATAATCAAAATACAGAAATCGCAAAACAGCAATATCTAATTATCGATACGATAATTAGAAGACAGCAAAATCTAATTATCAACAAAGATAATTAGAAAAAAAAATCACAAGTCGCAAAATTGCAAATATCTAATTACCAAAAACGATAATTAGAAATTACCACAATGGTAATCAAATTTCAAATCAACAAATATTCAATTATCAAAACGATAATCAAATCTTAAATCACAAATATTTAATTATCACAATCGATAATTAAATCTCAAATATCTAATTATCACAAGCGATAATCAGAAACAACAAATATCTGATTATCAAAATCGATAATCAGAAATCACAAATCAACGAATATTTAATTATCACAATTGATAATCAAATCTCAAATCACAAATATTTAATTATCAAAACGATAATTAAATCTTAAATCACAAATATTTAGTTATCCCAAACGATAATTAAATCACAAACATCCAATTATCAAAAACGATAACCAGAAATCACAAACATCCGATTATCATAAACGATAATTAGAAACCATAAATATTCGATTATCAAAAACGATAATCAGAAATCACAAACATCCGATTATCAAAAACAATAATCAGAAATCACAAATATTCAATTAACGAGTCCGGAATTAACCGAAATAGCAAACGCACATGTCCCATAACCACGAGTTTTACTAAATCGTTTAATTCACTTCATCGTTTTCTTGAAAGTGCAAAATTGTGTATTCTAAAAATAACATTTCATGTTCTCAAACGGACAAGTCCGGTATTAAGCGAATCAGTAAAAGAAAGGGGTCATAGTCCTCGATTTTACTGAAACGTTTAATTCGCTTCCTCATTCTTTTGAAAGAGCAAAGTGCAAAACTTCTGAAAACAATTTTTATTTTGAAACAATTTTTTGAAACACGTGATTAAAACAGCAACATCAGTAGCAACTTCGACAAGGAAATTGCACTTCTTAAAATACCGTAAAAATGGACAACAAAATAAGCATCGCGGGATAACCGCTAGAAAATCCATTTTGAGATTGACGGTTACTGAAGTTAATATGTCAAAATCTCATCAAAATAATTGGCATCAAAATATAATACCAATGAATTTTCATTCATCAAAAATGTCACAAGAATCTTCTCAAAGATAGAAAGGGATATCATACCCTAAACTTGTATTCATAACAAGTCAATGACACACTAATTCACCAATGCACAAAAATTGATAAAACTTATGAAAATTGGTGAAGCACCAGTTCTAGAAATCATCACAAGAAATCCAGAAAACACAAATTCTTGAAATCTACACAAGAAATCCAGAAAACACAAAGAAGGAAAGAGGCCTATCACATGACGGTCCGAAGACCATGGGGAGCTACCCCATATGGGTGAGTCGGAATCACCTAGATGAGGTCTAGGCTAACCAAAAAGCAAAAAGGTATGTGTGAGTGGAATCACACAAATGGTGTCTAGCCTAACCTCGCAAACAAAAAGGTATATGTGAGCGGAATCACACAAATGGTGTCTAGGCTAACCAAAAAGTAAAAAGGTATGTGTGAGTGGAATCACACAAATGGTGTCTAGCCTAACCTTGCAAACAAAGAGGTATGTGTGAGCGGAATCACACAGATGGTGTCTAGGCTAACCAAAAAGAAAAAAGGTATGTGTGAATGGAATCACACAAATGGTGTCTAGCCTAACCTCGCAACAAAATGGTATGTGTGAGCGGAATCACACAAATGGTGTCTAGGCTAACCAAAAAGCAAAAAGGTATGTGTGAGTGGAATCACACAAATGGTGTCTAGCCTAACCTTGCAAACAAAAAGGTATGTGTGAGCAGAATCACACAAATGGTGTCTAGGCTAACCAAAAAGCAAAAAGGTATGTGTGAATGGAATCACACAAATGGTGTCTAGCCTAACCTTGCAAACAAAGAGGTATGTGTGAGCGGAATCACACAAATGGTGTCTAGGCTAACCAAAAAGCAAAAAGGTATGTGTGAGTGGAATCACACAAATGGTGTCTAGCTTAACCTTGCAAACAAAGAGACATCGCACAGTTACTAGTCTAAACAAAAAAATGATCATCATGATCATCAAGAAGTGTCAATTACACTAAGTTAGTAAATATAAAAGTTTAGCTTCGTGTCCCATAACCACTAGATTGACTCAAATATTTACGAACAAACTGTAGATCTTCACTAGAAAAATGTCACAAGAGTTTTCAATCGAACAAGTCCAAGAGTTAACCGACGAAGCAAACGCAAGCATTTCATACCACTTGTTTTACTAAGCCGTTTAATTCGATTTCTCATCCGAGTGAAGTAAAGGTGTAACGACCCGGAATTTTGGGCAATAACAATTTAATAATCTGTATTTATAATTTAACTGGTTTGATAATTTTCTTTATAATTTAAATTTAAAAATTGGCTAATTTATTCTTTTATGGTTAATAAATATTTAATCTGATAATTGTAATTTATATCTTTCTGACAATTTAAATTGATAAGAATTATTTTTGTCAAGTTAATCAGATTTTATTCTATTTATAATACATACATTTGATATATATTGTGAATAGGAGATCTTTTGTTTCAAATTAAAGATTGAGTTTTGCAAATTGTAATATATATGTATGTATATGTTATAATTTGAGTTGTTTTAAAATTTTAATTTTATCTATTAAATTTTATGTGTATGAATTTTAAATTAAAAGCTTTGTTTTAAAACTAAATATTTTTCAAAGATTAATTTAAAGATTTATTCATTTGTCTTCAAAATGTAAGATAATTGTTTATTTTTAAATATGGTAGTTTATAAAGGAAATTTATGAATGTTTTATTTTTGGTTTTCTTTAAAATGTTCAAATTAAAATGGTTATTAATGTTTAGGTATAATTGTTTTAGATTTTAAATACATACATAAGAATTATTTGCATTTTTATTAGTTTAGAATATTTTCTTTAAAAAGGTAAGCTTATATTTAATTATAAAGTAAATCAACATATGAGTTTTTATTTACATTTAAACAAAGTAAAATTTATCAAAAAGAGGCTTTAAAACATGTGTAACCATATAAACATATATAAGCACTTATTAATTAAGAGAATGAAGTAAGTTAGCTTTCTATTAACATTTAAATTAAATAAAAATCTAATTAAAGATACTTAAAACATGTGTTCTTATCTTAATTCACTTATGTAACACATGTAAGGCATTAAGGCAATATGGAGGACAAATGTAACTTTAAAATAACAAGTGTCTTTATTTTTAAAATTTATATTTTCTTTAATCATTAATAAAACATAACCATTTTTATTTCTTGGTTTATTTTTCTTAACCCAAAATTTATGGCAATCAGAATTTTTTCAAACCTGTAACCTTCTTCAAATCTGAAAATAAAACCCCAAAAGAAAAATTAAATCCAAAGCTCAAGCAGAAACCTTTTTCATCCTGAATCTGAAAAAAAAGTAAACCAGGAACTAAATCTGCAAAGACAAATCAAAGGCTGAAGTAAAAACTACAACCAAGACCTGCATTTCAAATTCAAATCAACCTGAGGTTAAGTGGTGTTCATTTGCAAGTTTGAAACAACAAAATAAAGCATGCAAAAGGATTTTCAACTAAAAAAAATCAAAGCCATTTTCAGATAATATGTTCAAACCTGGAAGAAGAAATTCACAAGATTGCTCTGCTTTGTTCTCTGTTTTGTTCGCTGCAAATTCAGGTGAGTAAATATTTTTAAAGATAGATTAATCTTGTTTACTTAAGTGCATGTGATCATCTTGGATTGAATTAAATTATATAGTTCAAATCTTATCTGGATTTGCAAATTTTTGTGAACATATGACAGTACATGTTGTTGCTCTGTTCCCTGTCTGATAAAAAAAACCTGAGACTCATGTTTCAAAAATCCAGATCTTTCAACCTAAAACTTATTTGAACTTGATGATTAAATGAAAATTTCATGTTAATGTTAGATAGTAAATTTTAAAATATTTTCTGTAATTTTTAATGTACAGATAATTTTTAAAAGTGGTAAAACCCAGTGAAACTCTATTGCATGTCAAAAATTTGTATTCTTAATTCTTGTTTTTTGTTGTATAGTTTGATTACATATTAGAAATCATGATTTTTGATACAAGTTTCATGATTTTTAGTTTAAAGAATCAAGAGAATATCGAGGTTCAACATTTTTGGGATTTTCATGCACTGCAAAAGATTTAGTTAATAATTCGATTTGATTTTTCGGGTGAAGCTTGCTTGAATGTTAGGAATTTTGGGAAAAATACAGAATATTTTTTTTAATTAGTGGATTGAAGGGAATTGCCGCAATTAGGGTTTAGGCTGTAGTTTGTTTGGTGTTTTTCCCAGATGCTTTCATCGTGTGTAGTGAACCGGAGTTGATCACGATTGGAAATTGTGGGAGCTAGAGGTCTGGGCTTTGGATGATAGTGATGGCGAGTTCAACGGCGGCGAGTTCGTTGGCCGAGGGTGGGTTTTGGTCAGTGACCTGCAGATGTTTTCGAGCGTGATGATCATATTTTGATTCTATCGAGTTTTTTTGTTTCTGGGTTCGATTTTTGGCTCGCGAGCGTTAGAGTGATCGTCGACGTCGATCGTGATGCTCAACGGCGGCCGGTGGTGTTGTGCTTGGTGCACGGTGTATGCTCGTGTACACTGTGAAATGGAGTTGGGGAAGATGGAGTTTTTCTCGGGTATGGGATCGTGCAAGCTTCGGGTTTGTCTCGAAGGGGGTGGTGTTGGGTTTTAGCTCGGGGGTGGCTCGTGATAGCTACTGTGTTTGGCTCGAGTATTAGTTGTTGTGTTTTATTAATACTATATAATGTTAGATCTGCAAAATTTAAATAGTGAAGTTGAAAATTTAACTTGATGTTGAGGTAACTAAAATTTAAACTTTGAACTATAAACAAGATTTTGAAAGAAACATTTAGACTTGTTGTTTAAATAAGTAAATCAAGCTTTAATAAGATATGAATTGAATTTTTTTTTTAAAATGATTTCCTTTTGAAAATAATTTAATTACATTTTGAGTTTTAAATTTAAAGAAGTATGTTTTGAATTTAATTATTAGATCAAAATTTTAAACAAGGTTTTAAAAGTAATGTTTAAAACGTAAGTTCAAATTTATTTAAAATAAATAAGTTCAAATTAGATAATTAAAGTGTTTCAAATTTAAATTTGATTTCCAAAGTTCTTATTTTCAAATAAGGTTATTATGATTTTTAAATCTAAATTGAATAATTTGTTTATAAAGATAAATAAGGTTAGATTTTTCAAATAATTAACTTAGGAATGCTTTATTAAGTATAATTGTTAATAAGCAAGAAAACAATTAAGATTTATGCTTTTCTTAATTAATTAAAGATTTTACTTTAATTTTAAGAAGTAATTAATTAATTAATTATTTAATTAATTTTACATAATTAGTTAATTATTTATTTAATTATTAAACAATCACTTAATTATGGATTAATTAAGTGTAATTACTTAATAAAGTAATTAATGATTAATTGTTGAATGTAATTAAGGAAATTAATTACTTATGGGAGTGATTATTGGTAAATACTCGTAAGAGTAATTAGTTGAAGTGATTATTAGGTAATCACTTATTGATATCAATTAAGGAATTGATTAATATAATTGTTGTAAAATATTAATTAATTATAAGTAATTAATTAATTGATTGATTAAAGAATTTAGGATTGTTTAATGATGGAAATAATTACTTGATGAGTAATTAATTAACAGAGTAATCAAGATTTATTAATGAAGTAATTAGAGATAATTAATTATTAAAGTAATTAAGAGTTAAGTACTTAATTATTTTAGTTAATTAATTAATGAGGTTAATTAATTAATGAATGAGTTTAACTTAAGATTAATCACTAAATGTAATTAATTAATAAAGTAATTAATTAAGAATTTATTATTTAATCTAATTGTTTAATAATTACTTAATGAAGTGACTAAAGATTAATTAATTGGATTAATTTATCAAGGATTAATATAATTAAATTAGAAAATTAATTAAGAAGTTAATTAATTAAGATAAGTAATTACAAATTGTTAATTACTGATTATGATTAATGAATTGATTAATTATAAGTTAATTAATCAATTAAAGTATTATTAATTAATAAGAATCATTAATTTATTTATGTAATTAATGATGTTAATCAAGGTTGATTAATATAAGTAATTAATTTAAATGCGGTTAATTAATTGTAATTAATTAAGGTTTAATGTAATTAATTATAGTTAATTAATTAATAAATGATCATTAATTATTTAATTAATGATAGTAATTAAAGGTTCATTACTGAATATGGTCAAGGATAATTACTTGAATGTAGTTAAAGATAATTAATCAAGGAAGATTAATTAAGGAAGATCATTAGAGTTAATTGGAATAATAATTAATGAAGAAGGATTATGGAAATCAAATTGATTAAGAAATAATCAATTCTGTTTTGGGTGTTTGATTAGTATGAATTGATTGATTAATATTGGTTAATTGATTGATGTTGGATGATCAATATTGGGAGATTAATATTGGATGATTGCTTGATATTGGATGTTTGATATTGGTTGATACTGGATATCTTTGTTATGTGATATGCTGCTTTGTGGAGATGAATGTTGTTATGAATTATCTATTGTGATAATATGATTCATCTATCTGTTTATATATCATCCTGAATATAAGTTTAATTGATTAAACCCTTAAGTACAACTTGGACATTAAAATGATGTTTGGTTTCGGTGAGACCGGGATCGGGTATCCATATTTGGAACCCGAAAACCACATCGATTCCAATTAAACGTTAGGTCGTGTATCCAAGTGGAGCAAGTGAAGACTCGAGGTGTAAGGGCTATACGTCAGTATAACTCTGTGGGTGATTCCGTAATGAGTTGACGGAATAGTGCTTATACATTCGTGATGGCGAATCAGAGTGCAAGGGCTATGGTCGTTGACTCTGAGGGTGATTCCAAAACGAGTGCAACGAGATAGTGCCTTCGGTTTTGTTCGAACCCGGAACGAACTTGTATGGATTGAATGCTTTCAGAACGTCGTCAGGTGGACGATGAGCATTCTAAGATAGATGTGTTCTATAAAGGTAATTGTAACCTCAAGCCTCATCAACCGGGAATGGCTAAAACAGGGGAGGTGCAGCAAGGCTTCGTGGGTAGCTCCCACTGGAGAGCAAGATTTTCCCCTGTCTAGAAGTCCCTTTTTATTCGGCTGTGTGGGCAGTTGGGTCGTGGCCAACTGCGGGGTTGTCTTGTTCGAGACTGTCCAGTAAGGGATGGTTCCGTCCTTGTGTTGCAGGGGAGTGGGAGTACTCCTCGGTACGTTGATCTAGGCCACGTACTGTGACGGGCGGTACCCCAGTAGCCCTGCCATTGATGGAAACCCATTCTTCCAACGAGACCCTACGGTTTTGATTGTATTACCCACTTTTGTCGCTAGTAGCTGGAATTTAATGAATGTAACAATTTCGGCTATTTCTTATTTACTTGAAAACCCTAGACACTATTATAATATCACTGGATTTCCTATCAAATGTTTTGGTTAGCGTAAGGTAAAAACTTTTCCATGTTTATGTGTGGGAAGTCTTACGTGATACCTTTTCTTTTCAAAGGTTTTCTAAAGTTAAGCAATTTTAACCCGTTTACTCACACCAGACCCCTGTTTGACCCGAGTGTTTATTTTCTGTTTTATTAAACTCTTGGGTACTCATATTATGTATGAGTAGTCAAGTGGTTCAGGTTAGCTTGACGAATTCTGGAGGAGATATGGAGCAGGAGGCTTCAACGTGTAGATATATATTAGTTCCGCTGTGTTTGTTTGGTATCTGTTTCTTGTGTACTTGAATTGTATAGTTAGACAGGTGTTTATAACTGTCTATTATCTGTTGTTTAAGTTGTGTACTCTGATGTAATGAGATACTACGTAATATTTTATGTTAATTATTATATTTTATTCGTTCCGCTGTGAGTTCTCTGATGTTGTTCTGTTTCTTCTTTCTCTTTCTTTTCTTCTTCTATCCCTTTCTTTCTTTAAGATGATGCAATTTTCTAGGAGTAGAAAGTCGGGTCATCACATTTGGTATCAGAGCATTAGGCTGAGTGAATACCTAGGCTCTGAAGTGTGTCTTTCTTTAGGGAGCATTAGGTTGAGTGAATACCTAGGCTCTGTAGTGGTGTCTTTCTTGAGAGAGCGTAATTGTAATTTTTATATATAACTACATATATATCTACCTAATCTGTTGGGTTATATGTTCGGATTTTCCAACATAAGTTATAGAGGTAGATGGAGTAGTGGTGTGTGTGTGTAACACGACTACCACTAATGGAAGAGGTCCATATGTTTGAGGTTGGAAGTATTTGTCGAGACTATAAACTTAGTACCGTCTCGAATAAGATTTGTAGTTTGGAATAAGGATTTCTCTGATATCCGAAGGAAATCTTTTAAAGATTCGGAGTGTATCTTTGGAATGTAAGTTTGGATTTCGCTCGGGTAAGCGAATTTTTCTAGTGTTTGGATTTGTCGGAAGTGCAGAAATAAGTGATGGTATCTTGGTAACTGCATGATGGGATGCAGTATCCTTGGACATTTTCTGAAGATGTTTTCTTTTGAAACAATTTTGGAAGTGGTTGAGGAGCAGTCTTTACCTGCTGTAGGGAAGACTCGTTTGTGAAGAAGCTGTTTGGATCTTTAGCTAGGAGTTTGGCTGTTTTGGAATATGAGACTAAGGTCTATAAGTTATTTGCTTTGGCATGGTCTCATTTATCATTCCCTAAGGAAAGCAAGATACGGATGCTTGGTTTGGAGTCCGAGTTTCTTGAGAAGTTGTCTGCCATCTCGGAAGTCAGTTGTGTGGTTTGTTGATGGTTTTGGTTTTAGAGAAGCCTTTGGATTAGAGTCTTTGGTTAGCTGTGGTAGCAGTTTCATTCGAAGTGTTCGATGTGCTGTCGAGAAAGTCTTTTGGCTTTGCTGTATCATCGAGGTAGTGTTTGGAAGCAGCAGTGTTGGTTGTTTCTCTAGTGGTTCAGAAATCTTTGTGGTTCTCTTTCAGCAGTCCGGGCTGAAGGTGGAAGTTTTCTTGGAGGTTAACCTGGTTTGGAAAAGCATTAAAGCTGTTCTAATGGGTAAAGAGGGATAGTTTCTTTGGAATCCGAACTAGGTAGGATCGCAAAAGTGACTTGCGATTAGTTGGGAATTTTCTTAGGCTATCTTTTGTTTGAGACTGAGAATTCTCATGTGGAAATAAGAGCTACTGATGTAATCAGGAGTTTTTCTCCATCTGGAGTTGAGTTCCATATTTGTTTTGGTTCCAGAAGAGAATTTGGTAGTTAGCCTGGTAGTAGGATGGTTCTTGGAGAAAGGAGAGTTGGTGTATCAGCTTAGTATTTTTGGGATTGGAATTAGACTGATCTAGCTTTTGGAATAGGATTCTGTTTTGAGGTTGTGTGACCAAGTCTGATGTGTCACTCATATTTTTATGGATTTGATGAACAAAGTTTCCCGGATATATTGGATAAGTTTGTATTCATGTTCATCTATAGTATTTATCATCTATTTTAGAATCAGAGTTGTGCAGTGGAAGCGAGGTAGCAGCTGTGCAAGGGAAGAAGCAAGTTCTGTTTGCTTTTGCTTGAATAGTACAGCTTGAGTTCTAGATTTTGATGAATCTTTGAAGGCTTTTCTGTTGAATAGGATCCAGAAGCTTGTTTGCTTTGGTCCAGTTGTTTCTGGAAGTATCAGCATAGGTTGAGCTGATCGGAAGAATATTAGCAGCCTTGGATTGTCTGTTGAGTTAAAGATATGAGATAAGAAGTTTGGAATTTAAAGACGGAGACTTCATTGTTGTTAATATTTTCTCTGGTTAAGAGAACAACAATTGGATAAGATTGGTTGGTTAGTGCTGAGGCATTTGGAATTTCTTATCAGTGTTTTGATAGGATAAGATTGGATTGCCAGTTTGGATAGCGGAATTCATTTTGTAACACGTGTCTCTGAGGGAGTACGTGTATGATTCATCATTGGTTATTGAATCTGCAATTCATTTGGAGTTGGATGTTGAGCTGGATTTGAGTATAGTCTAATGTTCTGTTCAGATTTTGGACCTAGAGATGAGTTGAGCTCTGGATTTTGGCTGTATAGCTAGTTTGTTGGCTTTTGGTAGAGCGAGTCTCTTGATGATTTATACTTGGGAAACTCGAGATAGTATTAGAAATTTATTCTGATTTGTGTAAGAATAATTAGTTAATTTTGTTTGTTTATTTGATTGCTATGGATGTTAGTAACTGGTTGTTAGGAATGCTTTGATGATTTAAATTAAAATCTGTACTGTGTTATTAAATTACCTTTGCTTTTAAATTTCGGGGACGAAATTCTTTTAAGGGGGTAGGATTGTAACGACCCAGAATTTTGGGCAATAACAATTTAATAATCTGTATTTATAATTTAACTGGTTTGATAATTTTCTTTATAATTTAAATTTAAAAATTGGCTAATTTATTCTTTTATGGTTAATAAATATTTAATCTGATAATTGTAATTTATATCTTTCTGACAATTTAAATTGATAAGAATTAATTTTGTCAAGTTAATCAGATTTTATTCTATTTATAATATATACATTTGATATATATTATGAATAGGAGATCTTTTGTTTCAAATTAAAGATTGAGTTTTGCAAATTGTAATATATATGTATGTATATGTTATAATTTGAGTTCTTTTAAAATTTTAATTTTATCTGTTAAATTTTATGTGTATGAATTTTAAATTAAAAGCTTTGTTTTAAAACTAAATATTTTTCAAAGATTAATTTAAAGATTTATTCATTTGTCTTCAAAATTTAAGATAATTGTTTATTTTTAAATATGGTAGTTTATAAAGGAAATTTATCAATGTTTTATTTTTGGTTTTCTTTAAAATGTTCAAATTAAAATGGTTATTAATGTTTAGGTATAATTGTTTTAGATTTTAAATACATACATAAGAATTATTTGCATTTTTATTAGTTTAGAATATTTTCTTTAAAAAGGTAAGCTTCTATTTATTTATAAAGTAAATCAATATGTGAGTTTTTATTTACATTTAAACAAAGTAAAATTTATCAAAAAGAGGCTTTAAAACATGTGTAACCATATAAACATATATAAGCACTTATTAATTAAGAGAATGAAGTAAGTTAGCTTTCTATTAACATTTAAATTAAATAAAAATCTAATTAAAGATACTTATAACATGTGTTCTTATCTTAATTCACTTATGTAACACATGTAAGGCATTTAGGCAATATGGAGGACAAATGTAACTTTAAAATAACAAGTGTCTTTATTTTTAAAATTTATATTTTCTTTAATCATTAATAAAACATAACCATTTTCATTTCTTGGTTTATTTTTCTTAACCCAAAATTCATGACAATCAGAATTTTTTCAAACCTGTAACCTTCTTCAAATATGAAAATAAAACCCCAAAAGAAAAATTAAATCCAAAGCCTAAGCAGAAACCTTTTTCATCCTGAATCTGAAAAAAAAGTAAACCAGGAACTAAATCTGCAAAGACAAATCAAAGGCTGAAGTAAAAACTACAACCAAGACCTACATTTCAAATTCAAATCAACCTGAGGTTAAGTGGTGTTCATCTGCAAGTTTGAAACAACAAATTAAAGCATGCAAAATGATTTTCAACTAAAAAAAAAATAAAATCCATTTTCAGATAAGATGTTCAAACCTGGAAGAAGAAATTCACAAGATTGCTCTGCTCTGTTCTCTGTTTTGTTCGCTGCAAATTCAGGTGAGTAAATATTTTTAAAGATGGATTAATCTTGTTTACTTAAGTGCATGTGATCATGTTGGATTGAATTAAATTATATAGTTCAAATCTTATCTGGATTTGCAAATTTTTGTGAACATATGACAGTACATGTTGTTGCTCTGTTCCCTGTCTGATAAAAAAAACCTGAGACTCATGTTTCAAAATCCAGATCTTTCAACCTAAAACTTATTTGAACTTGATGATTAAATGAAAATTAGTTTAAATTTCTGTCGATGTCGATCGCGATGCTCAACGGCGGCCGGTGGTGTTGTGCTTGGTGCATGGTGTATGCTCGTGTACACTGAGAAATGGAGTTGGGGAAGATGGAGTTTTTCTCGGGTATGGGATCGTGCAAGCTTCGGGTTTGTCTCGAAGGGGGTGGTGTTGGGTTTTAGCTCGTGGGTGGCTCGTGATAGCTACTGTGTTTGGCTCGAGTATTAGTTGTTGTGTTTTATTAATACTATATAATGTTAGATCTGTAAAATTTAAATAGTGAAGTTGAAAATTTAAATTGATGTTGGGGTAACTAAAATTTAAACTTTGAACTATAAACAAGATTTTGAAAGAAACATTTAGACTTGTTGTTTAAATAAGTAAATCAAGCTTTAATAAGATATGAATTGAATTTTTTTTAAAAGATTTCTTTTTGAAAATAATTTAATTACATTTTGAGTTTTAAATTTAAAGAAGTATGTTTTGAATTTAATTATTAGATCAAAATTTTAAACAAGGTTTTAAAAGTAATGTTTAAAACGTAAGTTCAAATTTATTTAAAATAAATAAGTTCAAATTAGATAATTAAAGTGTTTCAAATTTAAATTTGATTTCCAAAGTTCTTATTTTCAAATAAGGTTATTATGATTTTTAAATCTAAATTGAATAATTTGTTTATAAAGATAAATAAGGTTAGATTTTTCAAATAATTAACTTAGGAATGCTTTATTAAGTATAATTGTTAATAAGCAAGAAAACAATTAAGATTTATGCTTTTCATAATTAATTAAAGATTTTACTTTAATTTTAAGAAGTAATTAATTAATTATTTAATTAATTTTACATAATTAGTTAATTATTTATTTAATTATTAAATAATCACTTAATTATGGATTAATTAAGTGTAATTACTTAATAAAGTAATTAATGATTAATTGTTGAATGTAATTAAGGAAATTAATTACTTATGGGAGTGATTATTGGTAAATACTCGTAAGAGTAATTAGTTGAAGTGATTATTAGGTAATCACTTGTTGATATCAATTAAGAAATTGATTAATATAATTGTTTTAAAATATTAATTAATTATAAGTAATTAATTCATTGATTGATTAAAGAATTTAGGATTGTTTAATGATGGAAATAATTACTTGATGAGTAATTAATTAAGAGAGTAATCAAGATTTATTAATGAAGTAATTAGAGATAATTAATTACTAAAGTAATTAAGCGTTAAGTACTTAATTATTTTAGTTAATTAATTAATGAGGTTAATTAATTAATGAATGAGTTTAACTTAAGATTAATCACTAAATGTAATTAATTAAATTGCAATTAATTAATAAAGTAATTAATTAAGAATTTATTATTTTATCTAATTGTTTAATAATTACTTAATGAAGTAACTAAAGATTAATTAATTGGATTAATTAATCAAGGATTAATATAATTAAATTAGAAAATTAATTAAGAAGTTAATTAATTAAGATAAGTAATTACAAATTGTTAATTACTGATTATGATTAATGAATTGATTAATTATAAGTTAATTAATCAATTAAAGTATTATTAATTAATAAGAATCATTAATTTATTTATGTAATTAATGATGTTAATCAAGGTTGATTAATATAAGTAATTAATTTAAATGCGATTAATTAATTGTAATTAATTCAGGTTTAATGTAATTAATTATAGTTAATTAATTAATAAATGATCATTAATTATTTAATTAATGATAGTAATTAAAGGTTCATTACTGAATGTGGTCAAGGATAATTACTTGAATGTAGTTAAAGATAATTAATCAAGGAAGATTAATTAAGGAAGATCATTAGAGTTATTTGGAATAATAATTAATGAAGAAGGATTATGGAAATCAAATTGATTAAGAAATAATCAATTCTGTTTTGCGTGTTTGATTAGTATGAATTGATTGATTAATATTGGTTAATTGATTGATGTTGGATGATCAATATTGGGAGATTAATATTGGATGATTGCTTGATATTGGATGTTTGATATTGGTTGATACTGGATATCTTGGTTATGTGATATGCTGCTTTGTGGAGATGAATGTTGTTATGAATTATCTATTGTGATAATATGATTCATCTATCTGTTTATATATCATCCTGAATATAAGTTTAATTGATTAAACCCTTAAGTACAACTTGGACATTAAAATGGCGTTTGGTTTCAGTAAGACCGGGATCGGGTATCCATATTTGGAACCCGAAAACCACATCGATTCCAATTAAACGTTAGGTCGTGTATCCAAGTGGAGCAAGTGAAGACTCGAGGTGTAAGGGCTATACATCAGTATAACTCTGTGGGTGATTCCGTAATGAGTTGACGGAATAGTGCTTATACATTCGAGATGGCGAATCAGAGTGCAAGGGCTGTGGTCGTTGACTCTGAGGGTGATTCCAAAACGAGTGCAACGAGATAGTGCCTTCGGTTTCGTTCGAACCCGGAATGAACTTGTATGGATTGAATGCTTTCAGAACGTCGTCAGGTGGACGATGAGCATTCTAAGATAGATGTGTTCTATAAAGGTAATCGTAACCTCAAGCTTCATCAACCGGGAATGGCTAAACAGGGGAGGTGCAGCAAGGCTTCGTGGGTAGCTCCCACTGGAGAGCAAGATTTTCCCCTGTCTAGAAGTCCATTTTTATTCGCTTGGGTCGCGGCCAACTGCGGGGTTGTCTTGTACGGGACTGTCCAGTAAGGGATGGTTCCGTCCTTGTGTTGCAGGGGAGTGGGAGTACTCCTCGGTACGTTGATCTAGGCCACGTACTGTGACGGGCGGTACCCCAGTAGCCCTGCCATTTGTGGAAACCCATTCTTCCTACGAGACCCTACGGTTTTGATTGTACTACCCACTTTTGTGGCTAGTAGCTGGAATTTAATGAATGTAACAATTTCGGCTATTTCTTATTTACTTGAAAACCCTAGACACTATTATAATATCACTGGATTTCCTATCAAATGTTTTGGTTAGCGTAAGGTAAAAACTTTTCCATGTTTATGTGTGGGAAGTCTTACGTGATACCTTTTCTTTTCAAAGGTTTTCTAAAGTTAAGCAATTTTAACCCGTTTACTCACACCAGACCCCTGTCTGACCCGAGTGTTTATTTTCTGTTTTATTAAACTCTTGGGTACTCATATTATGTATGAGTAGTCAAGTGGTTCGGGTTAGCTTGATGAATTCTGGAGGAGATATGGAGCAGGAGGCTTCAACGTGTAGATATATATTAGTTCCATTGTGTTTGTTTGGTATCTGTTTCTTGTGTACTTGAATTGTATAGTTAGACAGGTGTTTATAAATGTCTATTATCTGTTGTTTAAGTTGTGTACTCTGATGTAATGAGATACTACGTAATATTCTATGTTAATTATTATATTTTATTCGTTCCGCTGTGAGTTCTCTGATGTTGTTCTGTTTCTTCTTTCTCTTTCTTTTCTTCTTCTATCCCTTTCTTTCTTTAAGATGATGCGATTTCCTAGGAGTAGAAAGTCGGGTCATCTCATTTGGTATCAGAGCATTAGGCTGAGTGAATACCTAGGCTCTGAAGTGTGTCTTTCTTTAGGGAGCATTAGGTTGAGTGAATACCTAGGCTCTGTAGTGGTGTCTTTCTTGAGAGAGCGTAATTGTAATTTTTATATATATATATATATATATATATATATATATCTACCTAATCTGTTGGGTTATCTGTTCGGATTTTCCAACATAAGTTATAGAGGTAGATGGAGTAGTGGTGTGTGTGTGTAACACGACTACCACTAATGGAAGAGGTCCATATGTTTGAGGTTGGAAGTATTTGTCGAGACTATAAACCTAGTACCGTCTCGAATAAGATTTGTAGTTTGGAATAAGGATTTCTCTGATATCCGAAGGAAATCTTTTAAAGATTCGGAGTGTATCTTTGGAATGTAAGTTTGGATTTCGCTCGGGTAAGCGAATTTTTCTAGTGTTTGGATTTGTCGGAAGTGTAGAAATAAGTGATGGTATCTTGGTAACTGCATGATGAGATGCAGTATCCTTGGACATTTTCTGAAGATGTTTTCTATTGAAACAATTTTAGAAGTGGTTGAGGAGCATTCTTTACCTGCTACAGGGAAGACTCGTTTGTGAAGAAGTTGTTTGGATCTTCAGCTAGGAGTTTGGCTGTTTTGGAATATGAGACTAAGTTCTATAAGTTATTTGCTTTGGCATGGTCTCATCTATCATTCCCTAAGGAAAGCGAGATATGGATGCTTAGTTTGGAGTCCGAGTTTCTTGAGAAGTTGTCTGCCATCTCGGAAGTCAGTTGTGTGGTTTGTTGATGGTTTTGGTTTTGGAGAAGCCTTTGGATTAGAGTCTTTGGTTAGCTGTGGTAGCAGTTTCATTCGAAGTGTTCGATGTGCTGTCGAGAAAGTCTTTTGGCTTTGCTGTATCATCGAGGTAGGGTTTGGAAGCAGCAGTGTTGGTTGTTTCTCTGGTGGTTCAGAAATCTTTGTGGTTCTCTTTCAGCACTCCGGCTGAAGGTGGAAGTTTTCTTGGAGGTTAACCTGGTTTGGAAAAGCTTTAAAGCTGTTCTAATGGGTAAAGAGGGGACAGTTTCTATGGAATCCGAACTAGGTAGGATCGCAAAAGTGACTTGCGATTAGTTGGGAATTTTCTTAGGCTATCTTTTGTTTGAGACTGAGAATTCTCATGTGGAAATAAGAGCTACTGATGTAATCAGGAGTTTTTCTCCATCTGGAGTTGAGTTCCATATTTTTTTTGGTTCCAGAAGAGATTTTGGTAGTTAGCCTGGTAGTAGGATGGTTCTTGGAGAAAGGAGAGTTGGTGTAGCAGCTCGGTATTTTTTGGATTGGAATTAGACTGATCTAGCTTTTGGAATAGGATTCTGTTTTGAGGTTGTGTGACCAAATCTGATGTGTCACTCAGATTTTTATGGATTTGATGAACAAAGTTTCCCGGATATATTGGATAAGTTTGTATTCGTGTTCGTCAACAGTATTTATCATCTATTTTAGAATCAGAGTTGTGCAGCAGAAGCGAGGTAGCAGCTGTGCAAGGGAAGAAGCAAGTTCTGTTTGCTTTTGCTTGAATAGTAGAGCTTGAGTTCTAGATTTCGATGAATCTTTGAAGGCTTTTCTGTTGAATAGGATCCAGAAGCTTGTTTGCTTTGGTCCAGTTGTTTCTGGAAGTATAAGCATAGGTTGAGCTGATCGGAAGAATATTAGCAGCCTTGGATTGTCTGTTGAGTTACAGATATGAGATAAGAAGTTTGGAATTTAAAGACGGAGACTTCATTGTTGTTAAGATTTTCTCTGGCTAAGAGAACAGTAATTGGATAAGATTGGTTGGTTAGTGCTGAGGCATTTGGAATTTCTTATCTGTGTTTTGATAGGAGAAGATTGGATTGCCAGTTTGGATAGCTGGAATTCATTTTGTAACACGTGTCTCTGAGGGAGTACGTGTATGATTCATCATTGGTTATTGAATCTGCAATTCAGTTGGAGTTGGATGTTGAGCTGGATTTGAGTATAGTCTGATGTTCTATTCAGATTTTGGATCTAGAGATGAGTTGAGCTCTGGATTTTGGCTGTATAGCTAGTTTGTTGGCTTTTGGTAGAGCGAGTCTCTTGATGATTTATACTTGGGAAACTCGAGATAGTATTAGAAATTTATTCTGATTTGTGTAAGAATAATTAGTTAAGTTTGTTTGTTTATTTGATTGCTATGGATGTTAGTAACTGGTTGTTAGGAATGCTTTGATGATTTAAATTAAAATCTGTACTGTGTTATTAAATTACCTTTGCTTTTAAAATTTCGGGGACGAAATTCTTTTAAAGGGGTAGGATTGTAACGACCCAGAATTTTGGGCAATAACAATTCAATAATCTGTATTTATAATTTAACTGGTTTGATAATTTTCTTTATAATTTAAATTTAAAAATTGGCTAATTTATTCTTTTATGGTTAATAAATATTTAATCTGATAATTGTAATTTATATCTTTCTGACAATTTAAATTGATAAGAATTAATTTTGTCAAGTTAATCAGATTTTATTCTATTTATAATATATACATTTGATATATATTGTGAATAGGAGATCTTTTGTTTCAAATTAAAGATTGAGTTTTGCAAATTGTAATATATATGTATGTATATGTTATAATTTGAGTTGTTTTAAAATTTTAATTTTATCTATTAAATTTTATGTGTATGAATTTTAAATTAAAAGCTTTGTTTTAAAACTAAATATTTTTCAAAGATTAATTTAAAGATTCAAAATGTAAGATAATTTTTTATTTTTAAATATGGTAGTTTATAAAGGAAATTTATCAATGTTTTATTTTTGGTTTTCTTTAAAATGTTCAAATTAAAATGGTTATTAATGTTTAGGTATAATTGTTTTAGATTTTAAATACATACATAAGAATTATTTGCATTTTTATTAGTTTAGAATATTTTCTTTAAAAAGGTAAGCTTCTATTTATTTATAAAGTAAATCAACATGTGAGTTTTTATTTACATTTAAACAAAGTACAATTTATCAAAAAGAGGCTTTAAAACATGTGTAAACATATAAACATATATAAGCACTTATTAATTAAGAGAATGAAGTAAGTTAGCTTTCTATTAACATTTAAATTAAATAAAAATCTAATTAAAGATACTTAAAACATGTGTTCTTATCTTAATTCACTTATGTAACACATGTAAGGCATTTAGGCAATATGGAGGACAAATGTAACTTTAAAATAACAAGTGTCTTTATTTTTAAAATTTATATTTTCTTTAGTCGTTAATAAAACATAACCATTTTCATTTCTTGGTTTATTTTTCTTAACCCAAAATTTATCACAATCAGAATTTTTTCAAACCTGTAACCTTCTTCAAATATGAAAATAAAACCCCAAAAGAAAAATTAAATCCAAAGCCCAAGCAGAAACCTTTTTCATCCTGAATCTGAAAAAAAAAAGTAAACCAGGAACTAAATCTGCAAAGACAAATCAAAGGCTGAAGTAAAAACTACAACCAAGACCTGCATTTCAAATTCAAATCAACCTGAGGTTAAGTGGTGTTCATCTGCAAGTTTGAAACAAAAAATTAAAGCATGCAAAAGGACTTTCAACTAAAAAAAAATCAAAGCCATTTTCAGATAAGATGTTCAAACCTGGAAGAAGAAATTCACAAGATTGCTCTGCTCTGTTCTCTGTTTTGTTCGCTGCAAATTCAGGTGAGTAAATATTTTTAAAGACAGATTAATCTTGTTTACTTAAGTGCATGTGATCATGTTGGATTGAATTAAATTATATAGTTCAAATCTTATCTGGATTTGCAAATTTTTGTGAACATATGACAGTACATGTTGTTGCTCTGTTCCCTGTCTAATTCTGGAGGAGATATGGAGCAGGAGGCTTCGACGTGTAGATATATATTAGTTCCGTTGTGTTTGTTTGGTATCTGTTTCTTATGTACTTGAGTTGTATAGTTAGACAGGTGTTTATAACTGTCTATTATCTGTTGTTTAAGTTGTGTACTCTGATGTAATGAGATACTACATAATATTTTATGTTAATTATTATATTTTATTCGTTCCGCTGTGAGTTCTCTGATGTTGTTCTGTTTCTTCTTTCTCTTTCTTTTCTTCTTCTATCCCTTTCTTTCTTTAAGATGATGCGATTTTCTGGGAGTAGAAAGTTGGTCGTCACAAAAGGCTTGTATATACTAGTAGATTGGAAAATGGTTTAAGTAAAGAGCTTTGTAATAAAATAGTTTTGAAATCGTTTGGAGAAAAGGGTTTTGATATTTACTACTAGTATTAAAAACCTTTATATATTTAAAGTGACAAATCACAAAAATGATTGTAGAAATAATCAATCACAAGAATTCACATACAAAGATGTGAATAGAATCCAAAGAAATCGATACCGAATTCATCAAAAGGTATGTTCACGAAAATCCCGAAGAAAATGTCACCAAAGTCGATAATAAATGATAGCACAAATCGGGGAATTAACAAGAATCGGTTAAATTTGGAAACCAAATCAATTCACTAAAATTCACATTCGAAGACGTGAATAAAATCCAAAGAATTCGATTCCAAATTCATCAAAATAGAAATACCCAAAAATTCCAGAAATAGAAGTTATCAAAGTCGACAAAGGTGATAACAACTAATCGGAAAAGAAGAATCAATTAAAAATTGGAAAAACAAAGCAAAACGAGCATAAATGCATAAATGACTTCAACAAAAATAAAATTCAAGTCAATGCCGAAGTCAACAATTATTGGCCATATTCGAGTACAAAACGAATCAACATCCTCATCATAGAATTCAACGGCAAACAAAGTCGGAGTCTTGGAAATCAAGAAATTAGCAATTTCACGAAAACAAAGTGACCGAAGTCGAATGGAAATCAAGCCGAGGAAAACACAAAATATCGAGTTCAAAAATCGGTGAGATTCGAACAAAATCAACATCGGCTAAATCAATTCAAAGCCGAAAACACAAGAACAAAATCCTCATCATTAAAAAACCCAACTTGAGTTCTCAAAGGAAACAGAGACCGAAGCCAAAATACTTTCACGAAATCAAAATCAAATGCACATGAATAAACATTAGGAATTCATACCTAACAATTCAAAGATAATCATAGGCAAAGATGAGAGATAAAACATTGACAAATAGTTGTAACACATGTTCCATCTGAGTTATGTTTTTGTTATGTCCATAAACCCCAGGCTCTGATACCAAGCTGTGACGCCCCACCTCTATACCCACGCTAGCCAAGAACACTACGGTGTAATGCTGTCAACTAGCGCGGAGAATAAGGCTGTTGAGGAGCGGCCATCAGTAGTTAGGCCTTACACTAGTATTGGTTATCTTGATAGGAGTGGTATATACATATATATTCTTTCATTTTTTGTAACGACTAGGTATTTTCAACCATTCGCATCCATTATAAGTGCATAGGCAGACACTCATGCCAGAATTGAATTGCTCAAAATACCGTGTTGTAAATAAAATTTTGGCAAACCTCAGAATATATAGTAAATAAAAATCACAAATCTCAGACACAGAGTATCTAAAAATGCAGCGGAAGAAAAAGAGATAGTAGTTCATGAAGCTACTATATAAATATGAGATACATCAGAGTTAAATAAGATACACAGAAGAGTAACAGGATACATCAGGTACAAATCAGATACATCACTGAACCACTGGATACTGAAACAAAATAGATGGCTGGATCTTCAAGGAAAGCTCCAACGCCAAAGGTGAATCTTGAATGCTAACCCAATCAATCTGACCCGAGCGTAAAGCAAAATACAAAACCCTCGAGTCAGGACATAAATACTTATAAACTGTAAATCAACTCAAGTGAACAGTGACAAAATGCATCAGTAACTTAAAGGATGCTTGGGACCGCCCATCCTCTAAGGATCCGTTAAACTATTTACTATGTAGTAATATACACTATATACGGTAGTGTCTAATCAGTAAAGTATAATCATGTAGAAAATAGCGTTAAGGGGATGGTGAACCTTAACGCGGTCGGATCTTTAAAACCAAAATCGTAGTGGGCTCGATATAAGGATATGACACGGCACGCGAGGCAATGCCAGGGTGGATACACCGTTTGCACTCCCGGACCGGTGGTGACGACAAGCTAGTAGCTTCCGCCCACCTCGAACAATACCCCGAATCAAAGTGGCGCCACCGAATCGAATAACAACAGTAATAGAATAGTTTTCGATGGAGCATGCTCGATGAAAGGGTGCGAACCTTTGTGTAGCCCGGTATAGCTCCTGTTTTAGTCATATATGCCAACTCACGGGAGTTGGGTCCACGTAATATACCTCGAGAACGTCGCCACAATCCTACTTCATTCTGGAATCTCCACCGCGTACACAGTTGTTAAAGTGGTTTTCGGTATTGTCCGGCTATAAGACAATATCCGATCCCGGTCTCTTTAACAACCAATCGTTATTATAACCCGTAGTTATAACTTTAAAACATATTTTATACTTCAAAATAAAATATCATTCCAACCCAAATCTTTATCGAAAATAAAGATTAAATCATTTCTAAACCATTTCAAATATATCATCATACCATATCTTTCAATTCAAATATTTATCAAAGTAAATATCAAGTCATTTCTAACCATTTTTATTATCAAAACATTTAATATCAAAATGTCATATCTTTCAAAACTTCGTTTCAAATCATTTTAATATACCAAAATATCATATCTTTTCGAAACCACATTTCAATCATTTAATATATCAAAATATCGTATCTTTAAAATCCTTTAAATTCAAAGATAACATTTATTCATTTCGATTCAACCCACTCTTTAAATGATTTATATTTCAACGATTTAATTCAATTAAAATCATTTTAAAAGTGTAATTATTATACTTTCAAGTCCAGTATTCAATTTTCAAAGTTCCAAACCATTTTGATTTGTTTGCTAAGTCAAAAACCATAATTATTACAATTTCAGCATTTCACAGCATATAGAAAAAGCTATTACAAGTTATACTTGAAAACACTTTGATTCAGCAAAGATAGCATTTAAAACTGCTGTTTAAACTTAGTTTTTAGTTGAATTATAGTTCAAAACAGAAAAGACAGCATTTCAGAAGTGCTGCGGTAGTTCAGATTTCAAAACAAAGGTTTTATTTGATTTCAGCAAAGATTGCAGACCACTATGGCATTTCCAGAGAATGCTATAAGAGACCTGAGTTCAATATTAGCCTATAAGTTCAACTACAGCAACTACAGCATTTCAGACCCGCTGTAATAGCTCATTTTTCACAGTTTTAGTTCAATTCAGAAGCCATAGCATTTCTGAATGCCATTAAGAGTAAATTCTAGGTTTTGTTGTATTTCCAGTAATTAAATAATTTTAATTCAAAACAAATAAACATTTTAGAAAATTCATTTTTAACATTTATATGTTCATTAACATATCATTTGACATATTATTTTTATACAATAAATTTCATATAACAAAGTCCAATTTCAACAATTTACCAAATAAATTCAAGTGTAAAAGTTTCCAATTCTTCACATTTCGACAAATAAACTTAACACTTATATTTTATTTTCATTTGACAAAAATTTAACCAAATTTCCTATTTTTATTTAATTAACTTAAACCTTTAATTAAAACCAAATTCACCTTTTCCAATCAAGTTATATCTTAAAATTTCACCTTTCAACAGTCATTTATTCAACCACTTAAATTCATAGAAAAGTTCGATAATACTTTAATAAATCATCTAAATTAAGATTTAAATCAAAAATCATATTTACCAATTTCCAAATATAATTAAAGTCCATTTTATTTATATAGCTTAAACATCATTTTAACCAAAATTCCACATTCCAAACTTAGGGCATATTTCACAAATCAAGTTTTAACCATTCATAAATTACATTTTTAACACATAGAAAAATCACAATTTATTTATTTCAAACATTTCACAATCCATTTGAATCAAATTTCATAAATTTTTATTTTAAAAATACTTAAAAATATTCAAAACACTTTATAGAATAACCACGGGTCTGTATATAGTTTTCTAACCTAGGTCAAGTGATACAGATATGTATCATTTCAATTCGCGGTTTAAAAAGAAAAATCCGGGTTCTATCATTTCAAACCCGCAATCCCAAGTCAAAATGAAAAATAAAAAAAACCATTCAGGCCTATCATTTCAGTTCGTAATGATTTTATTCTAACAGGGAACTTGCAGTGTGATCATATACAGAAATAATATAAACAATGTCAATATCGTAATATACAGTCATATATCAGATGTCAGGTGAAAATTAATAGTTTTAACATGGTAATAACATGGCATAACATATCATATGATTCCCATTAACTTACATAAACATTTTTATTACTAAATACTTGTCATCAATTCACTTTCCATAAGTATAAATGTCAGAGTGAGAAAGACTCACATTTTTCAAAGCTAGAGACCAAAACAACATACAAGCACGACTCCAAAGGCATGACAAGCACAATTGCACGACTTTTGATTTGAGTTGAAAGATAGCCAAGATATGATTTTGTATCAACAACTCAAAACAAAACAAACAAGACAATATATAAACATTCAACATAAAATAACATTGAAACAATTTTGAAATACAAAGCAAAATGAACAAGATAGATTGGACCTTGCTTCAACCACTTCAATGCTTGGCCTAAGGGACACTTATGCTTGGCTATGATGATGCTTTGGCTCAGGTATGACATCATAGGTCAGGTTTAACATCATATAGGCAAGGCAACAAGTGGAGATGAAGGTGTAGTGGTGCAACATAAAGCATATATAGGGTCAAGGTTAAATAAGTTGAGTTTTTGTGACATTCTTGGATCGGCCATGGGCATGTGGTGGCTTGGCCATGCTTGTACAGGTCTGGACAGTAGCTGGAGCGACGGCCAAAGATGGTGGAGTGGCTGGTGGTGGTGGCTAAGGGGTGGCCAAAGCAAGATATGGAGGGTAGGTGATGATATGTGTGGTCTAGGCAATGTTTTAAGGAGTCTTGTGGAAGTTTTGTGGTGCTAGCTTCAATGGATGGGCACGGCTTGGTCATGGTCTGATTTCCAAAGGGTGTTGGGTGATGTGGCAGAGGGTGGAGGTCAGGTCAGAGGTGGTGGAGGTGGCTATGGTGGTGGTTAAGGTGGTGGTTGAAGGAGATGAGGCAAAGGTGGTTAAACTAGCATTGTTCAAGGGCATTGTTGCATTTTTTTGGAGTTTTGGCACCATGGTGGGCTCAGCCTTGGTCAAGACCAGAGGGGTAGCTGGTAATGATGGAAGGGAAGAGGTGTAGGAGGTGGTGGCCGTGGCTATGGAGGAGAGGCCAAGCAATACACATGAGAAAACAAGGCAAAATATAAGAAAACAATGGAAAAAGAAGAGCAAAAAGAAGAGGAAAAGAGGAGCCATTACCAAACCTTTCTAGCCGTGAAAAATGAAGTGGAGAGGAATGTTTTCACGTGAAAATGAGGTAAGAAATGCACATCTACAAAAAAGAAAGGATGGTCAAAGGAAATTAAATCTACTAATTGGAAAAGAAACGGAAGAAGAAACGTTAAAACAGTTTTACGTTTCTTTGCTTTCAAACCTTTTAAACTTCCTATATATATATTCATATACATCTTAAATAACTGAAAACACTTATAAATTTCAGTTAGAATTTGAAAATATAACAGATAAACAAAATATTAATAATTAAATATTAATTAGATATGATTAAAATAAGAAAAATAGCACAGAAAGTGAAAACTTGACTTAAGAAGTAGAATTAACTTCAATACACTTTGGAAAAATTTACTTTAATTTAAATACATGTAAAATGAATAAAATAAAGTAAAACGCAGCAAATAAAAGTGAGTGCATAAAATAAATAAATAAATTTTAATTATATATAATTAAATTAAGAAAATGGCTTAAAATTGTAGACTAGGCTTTTAAAATTAGAAATAAATTCAAATGAACTTTAGAAAAATTATATTATCATTTTAAAAATACTTAAAAGTCAAAATATGCATGATATAACATATTATCACATACGAGTAGGTTGGCACGTGCGATGCACGTTCGCAGGAAGAACTGGTGTTAGGAAACTATGGTTGTGGAGTTATGTTGAATTTTATAAAATAACTTTGACGTGTCCGTAATGTCGCATTTTTTGGATGCTATCTAATTCAAAACGCATCCACGTCTGGTAGACGTGTGTATGTAATTTTCGTATCAAATATGGAAATATGATGTAAATCGAACCGATCGTAAGTAGCTAAAAAGAAAAGTAATAAACCTATGGAATTATGAATTATTCTAGCTTGTTCGTGCATACGGTAGACAACAGCTTTGATTTGTAACAGAAGTAGAATATTTTTTTCAATAGATATAATAGTTAAGCTGAAGTAAATAAGATAGCATTTTGAGAGGAGAATGAGACAATAGGACATGTAGTTTGCATGCTATATGAAAGTAAATTGTAACTACGAATTATAGTTGTGAGTTGTGTTAATTGTTTTCTCTTCTCCTTGTTCCGGGCTTGAGACAGGCATCAGCAATAAGTTGATGGCGGAGTTAAAAACGTTTTTTAAGAAATTTTTTATGTTACGTAAAACTGAATCGTAGTAACACAGTTATATAACATATAAGTTAAAATACTCAAACACGATTACATGCATACGGCCAAGTTATATAACACATATTCACAAACGTGAGTATTAGAAATATGCCTGCAACCGAAAAATGTACATATATTTATAATTCATGCAACAAATAGTGCAAATCTTGTTTAAAACATTTCACACGCAACTACATAAATTCATAAAGATAAAAGTAAATAATTCAAGCAAGAACATGAGAATCAAGTTCCCCATAACATTCATTCAGATCACATTCTATCTAAACGTGCTGAACTTGAAATATAAAACATGTATGTCCAACTCCAAACTTAAACTTAATAAAAGAAAAATAAATCCAAATGATGATATAATATTGTTTCTAAAATTTAATATGCTAAAATCTCATCATTGATTTCACAAATGAATATTGTATTTGAGACTTACACAGGTGGAAAGACATAATTACAAAACCTATAGTAGATGACAATTTTAAACCTGAAGCGGCAAGCATTTTGCTTGCACCTCCTCCGCTTGGGAAATTCCAAATTATTTCCCTTGTGATGCATGCCGATAGTTGCAATTAGGTCTCTAAGGAACCACAATGGCTGAGAGGACTATCACATTAGCAAAGAATGTTGTTTGTGAGAGCCCGTTATTTATGTACTCTTTAATCCATTACAGTAAAGGTTTCTTTTCTATTTACACTATCCAAACACAGATCAAGATTTCTGATCAGTCTGACACCCTTTAAATTATAATATTTTTAGTATTAGTTTCAATTCGGTTTTTCCCATATTAAATCCACATCAAATCAACTAAACATCTACATTCGGTTCATTTTCAAAAGTTGCATGATCAAAGTTTGTCATAGCTTCCTTCCCATTGTATTTAATTGATGCTTTATCAGAAGCTCAGCAAACAACCACAAAGAAAGTGAGAACGCCATAATCTACATGCAGTATTCATTGCTAACTATTCATAGGATCTAAACATCTTCAAATTATAGGCGATAAATCTATCACCTTGCAGTTTTTTCCTTGGTATCAGACAGTCCCAAATACACATACTTGTTAAGAAAAAATGTTGCATTATAAAAAAAATATGTGCATACCTCAATCAATAGTAAGAATCGATACATTACTTTTAACTCATAAATTGACCTATTCTACCCTCCCATTTTCCAAATTTATGCAATGTGATGCCTCTATATTATGAACTTCCTCCTGTGCTTTGTTATCCAAGCATGTGAACAAACTCTTCTTTTGTTAGATCTTTATTATATGCATTTTTCCAAACATGTAAAACTAATATACCTGATTCATATTATTCTTGTGGTCACTTAAACTGAAATTTATATCAGCTTTGTTACTCCAAAATTTTATTTCAGCTCTATCATAAGCTCTGTTAAAGTAAGTGATAGAAGTTGTTCAAAAATTCAGTAAATTTGCATATGACTTAAGTCATAATATTTATAGTTTATTGAGTATTACCTTGTAGTGGCATGGGCTGTATCAAAACATCCTGAACATAAAAGAAAATTTAGCATACATAAAAATTAATAAAGATGTTCAACTATTGAAGTACCTAAATAGACTTGCTTTCCATAATCCCTGCACATAATAAAGGGACAACAATTTTACAAAAAAAAAAGATAAATATATCTATTAAGAAATAAAAAGTTTGTGGTTGAAAGACGTAAGACAACCAAATATGAGATTTCCATCTCCCTATTCATCTATAGAAAGTAACACCTCTGTATTGAAAACTCTTCAAGCGTAGGCCCCTCGGCTCTTCTTAGCCTTCATTGCCACGTGAGAAGACTTATCAATGGAGGTAGCCTCACCATCTATGGTCCTCTGCACCATCTACTGATTGACTGAGTAGAAAGAACTGGAAGATGACTGGATCCCCTATCGTCCAATGTCTTTTTAAACTTAATAGATAATTAGAAAATACGAACTTCTATGCTTTTTTCACCATTATAATTCTCTTTTTACTCGGCGAGATCTCAGCTTCTTTATAATTTACATATATATGGAAAGAGTAGGTTATTGATTATAAAGGGGAGAAATTATTTATGAAATAAAACTTGGAAATCGTCATAGTTATATTGACCGTAATTAACAGTCTATCTTTCCCATGTCAGTCAAATAATCATAAAAACCTCCTCTTTCTGCTTCTACCCACCCTGTAGAAAATTAATTGTCATAAGCAAACAATTTTGTAGTTTCTCCTTTTTTGAATGTGAAATCATTTATTGATAAATCAGCACATTAAGTTAAATCTAGGTATAAAATGAATTACAAAAGCAAAATCAATATGTTTATAGATCTTGGTTTGACTTGAAATAATATTAATCTGAACTTTAGAAACATTAAATTTAGAACATTAATTAAAGGATGAAGAGCAATCAAGCATCAAAGACAGTATAGAGATTCAATGGATTAACAATGATAAAATTAGCGTATGTACCTACTGTAAGAGCTAGAAAGTGATGTCTAAAAGAGAAGGAGGTTGACCTACTTAATGTTGTCGATAATTTCCTTCCTTCTACCATTTGTATGTTTATGATTTCTCCATTTCTTTCAATATTCAACTTTTTTATTGTATGGATGGATGATGCTTTTGGGAGTGGGGAAACAAATGTGAATAAATGGGTATTGCAGTTATTACCGAAGAGGGGTCAAGGGAATTGCAACCAAACTTAGATTCTTAACAGCATAGTAAGGAGAGAAACTGAAACATAGAAATAGAACTTTCATATATAAATCTTTTATTAAGTAGCTTCGATTCTAGATAAGAAATATATAATAAGTTATGAAATTGTGTAAACATTGAAAATCAATTCCCCTTTCATAACCAAACCTAGCAATCAAAGCAATAAATCTCAAAATTAAAACGCAATAAAATCAAATAATCAAACGCAATTAAACCATACGACAATCAAAAGGAAATAAAAAGTAATAAATGAACAAAGAAAGTACAGAGTAAAAAAAAGGAGAATTCAAAGTGAAAAGCAAGCAGAACAAAAGTCATACAAACCTATGAAATTATTGAAGGAAGTTGGAGATCTTACCTTTGAGAAACAGCTTAGTCCTTTGTCGCAATTTTTCCAATATTTCCTAAATAGAGAAAGTATAGAGTAAAAAAAGGAGAATTCAAAGTGAAAGGCAAGCCCAAATATAAGGATGTCATGGTATGAGAACTCACATATATAAACAATGAGCAGCCACATTATTTTAGCAGTGTATTGACGACCATATCGCATGCTCAAACTGTACAAAGATGTTTCAAAGTGTATTAAGTATGCAATGTTTAATCCAACAGTCGATGTCCTGCACTTGAACAGAACGATTCACCACATCCATACCTGCTAGTGAACATAATGATTTAAAGTTTACTTTATTGCAATTTGTTCGATTTTCTTTCAAAACAATCACGTGCGGTTAAACTTCATATCAATGACCATGTAACTAAGTATTGTAGGACCATAAAGTAAAAAAAAGCAACACACGGTGAATATATCACCTTACTGAATGGAAGCTTCAGCATTGAAAGTCGAGAAGACCCTTTGGGTGGTTTGATAATAACATGCAGTTTTTACGAAAATATTTTTTAAATTACTGAGATGCATGAGCAGCATCCACAGATGCTACTGTCGGCATGGTTGAAGTCATCCAAGATTGCCTACACAAACGTCGAATACTGGAAAAACCTACAAAAAAAATCGTGCATTGTAAAACGAATATCCAATGTAATGAAGTATGATGTATCAAACGTAGTTCATCAGGGACATATCATACAATACATAAACAAAAAAATAGCTACCTGAATAAAATTACAAAATACTTGAATTTCGTTCATGCTAAGCTGCAGGTCCTCCCCTGTTTGGCTGCACCATGCTTTATGTTCTCAACCTGTAGCGGTTTAATTCATGCTGGCAGTCCATGATTTTATAGTTCAGAGCCGCTCCAAACTGCCATACCGTGCCTTAAAGGTTACACTTACTACCACTTAGTATACATTGACTTGCTCATCCCAACCCTATAAAGTTTAGTGGAAGTCAACTTCAACCACTACAAACTGATCATCCAGATTTGGTGCAAGCTAAAGCATTCATTTCAGCTCTAGTTCACTATGATCTTACCCTATAGCATACACTACTTCACCATGCTTAGATGCTTCATGTGGTCAGCCGAGTGCAGCCATGTCAATTCCAGTAAATGCAGTTTAATGATGCACTGTAAAACTCCAAATAAAAAAATGAATAACATATAGCAGTAAATAGAAATAAACGACTTCTGCTTTTTTGTAGAAAACTTTGAAATTAGTGATGCAGAAAATAAAATTTTAACACCAAATCATTTGAAAGACATCTTTATCAGATTTTTTTTTACATTATTTTCATGAATTTTCAAATCCCAGACAAATTAGGAATAAAATACATTTCTAAACAAATTCACGTTGCAATTTCTAAACTATACGATGAATTTAACAGAAAACTACAAACCCTGATTGGAAAATAAATACTCTTTCTAAAAGGAAATTTTTAGAGTTTTATCGTTTTATACTTGGGTTGTTCAAATGTTGATGTGACGTCGGTGAACTGACTTAGATGCCTAATTTTTTTGTTGTTTATTGCATTGCTTCACCGGAATCTGACGAACCTTTGCCTGAATATACTCGATTCTGCCCCTAAATGATTCGCAAAGGTTTATCGTTTGAGATTATCAACTCCGCTGGGATGTTGGCGTAAAAGTCTGCTTTGCCTTAGATTAATGTTTGATGGTAAGTGGTGCTTTCGAGTTCCGATAAGATGGATAAAATATAAGTAATGTGGTAGGAGATGAGAGATGAGGAGGAGAAATGTCTTGGTTGAAGTTGTTCGAAAGTGATAACTGATGGGAAAATGTGAACGTGGAGTCTGTGTGCAATTAGTATGCGGGTGGGGACAATGACTAAAATGTACAGAAGTGATGCTATAACTTTGATATCCATAGGGGTGCTTTTGAAAGTTCAAAAAAGGCTTCACTTTGACCGGTTGACCAAAGGTTTTGCTTTATAGTATAGATTAAAATAAAATATAACAAAGAAGAAGTAATTTATACAATTTAAAATAGTCATTGTTAAATAACCCTATATACGCACAATATTGTAAAGGGTATAACTTTCACAATTTACATCCAAATTCAACGAAACGAAAAGTGGTGTTCTTAGAATTTTATGTACTTTCATAATAAAAGAAAAAAATTAAATTTTTAAAATTTTAAAATTTTAAGTTAAAAGTCACAGTTGACTATTTTGACCAAAATCAGCATTTCAAGCAAATATTTAACTTACACAGTTTGGAATTATAACTCATATAAAATTAAGATTTTATATTTAAATAATAAATTTAATCATTCCAAATAAGTACAATAAGTTTTTAAATCAAAATTTTATATTAAAATAATTAAAATATACAATAAAATAATTACAAAATACAGGGTTGTTGCACTCTCCCTCACTCAAAACTTTTCGTCCCCGAAAAGGAGTGAGGTATGGAAGGGCATAGAAAAGATAGAGTGAAATAGGATTAAGATAAGATGACAAGAAGATTGAAGTTATACCTGATAACTGTTGTTATAGGTAAGTTTAACAAGGTGGAGGTGATCTTTCCAAGATCCTCCAGAATCAAGAACACAAGCACGAAAAAGGTGGATTCAAAATGATTACCAAAGGTCTATCAAAGATTATAGAAAGATTTCTAAACAGAAAGATTATAGAAAGATGCCTATACCGGTCTATAGCAAGATAAGGATGATAAGGACAACCAAAAGATAGTTTGAAAAACAAAATAAGGAAATGAATTTGAAAGCATGGAGATTTCAACTTAAACAGAGAATAAATCTTTACACAAGTTAAATAAATCTGAACTATCTCAAATTTCATTATCTTATTATCCAATCATCTAAAATTAACCATTTTTTAAAACCGTGGGTTTGAAAAATAATCATTTATTGCACTCACAATGTATTTAATAAATTTTATTCTTCTTTATTCCTAATAAAAATTAAATTTATTCCTCTCAATATATTCATCACTGATGTTAAATATACTTACACTTATTATAACTGCTTTATTTTATTCTTAGTTCTTCTAACATTGTTTTATTGTAAGTTATTCAATTACCCTTTATTATTCTTTAACTCTGTTAATAGTTTTATAACTTAAAATTTAAGTGTATAGCATTTATTATAACCGCTCAAATTTTATTTATACATCTTTTTTATATTGTATATTATCCAATTACATTTTTAACTTCTGAAATTTTGGTAAGTTATATTTGAATGCAATTGTATTATACAAATAAACCTTCCAATTAAATCATTTCATGCTTGATATTCA
This sequence comes from Allium cepa, assembly GCA_030765085.1. Classification (NCBI taxonomy): domain Eukaryota; kingdom Viridiplantae; phylum Streptophyta; class Magnoliopsida; order Asparagales; family Amaryllidaceae; genus Allium; species Allium cepa. The sequence goes on from CM060946.1 coordinate 182,117,179, forward strand.
TCCAAAAATTTGATTTTTTTTTTTGGAATTATTCTTTAAAATAAAATTTAAGAATTAAATTTCCGATTTCTTCAAACCATTTAGAGATAAGTAATAATATATGTACATATATAATATGTCAAATCAAATTTCAATCATATCTATATATATATATATATATATATATATATATATTATAAATCAAGTCATATTTCAGAAAATTCAAACCAAATTTAATTCCCCAAAACAAAGCTGTAGCAAGACCACAGAACAGTCTCTTAACTTCGAAACTCGAAAATGAACGTCGATGATGTCACGATCATCACCGAAGTTATTTTCCAGCGACAAAGAGAAGAGCACTATAAAATTCTTTGGAAACAAATTCTATTTGAAATACTTTAAATAATATAACCTTTTAAAACTTTAAACCAAAGTTCGAAATAATCGGAATTTTAAATCCTCAAATTTCTTGTTTTAAATTCAATTCAGTTCCCAAATAAATTTATAAATAAATATTTATAGATCTATTTGTAGAACAATAAATGATAAATCAAGTATTATCATTTCAAATTATCAATTTAAAATCATTTCATTAAGTTCCATAAATTTACTTATATATCAAAATTTATTTCATTAACCAATTATTATTTTTTTAAAAATATATTGTGTCCGTTTGTTCTGTCAAAGTGTTTTGGAAATCTTATCGATAGCGCTGATCAGACGTATCGATCAGAAACCCAACTCAACATCAACAACTCAAACAACACAATATATAAACATTTTAATTTTAAATACTAGTTTACAAATACACTATACATGAATAGATTTTCAAAGAAGGGTAGAGATTCAAATTTTTGATTAACACAAATCAAAGGAGATAATGATTTAAAAATAAGTTGAAAACAAGGATGACATGATTAAATAACAGAATAGGAAGATGGATAAGCTTATATAAATCACGTGCAACCTTAACCGGGTCAACCGTGACTTAAAGAATAAGATCGATGTGGATTTTCTAGGGTAAATCTACATTCGACCTCAAGAGTTAGAGTTTGGAATAACAAAAGATATTAGCATCTAAACCAAGGATAGATAAGAATCTCTGGTGAATCGATGCTAATTGTAAAGGAGTTTTCCCCTTTTTTCAATTCAATTTGAAATTGGCGTAACCACCGACTCACTAGAAAGATCATTCGAAGCGGAGTTATGGAATGCTCCAGAGTCAAAAGAAGATGAATAGTGAGGGATACGAATGGATTTTGGAACTGTAGGGAACGTTCCAAAATTCAAAGGAATCGAGTCAAAAGAAAAAGATTCAACTCGAATGAAAGTGATTCTGTAATTACATCTACTCCATATGCTGAGTTTTGCCTAGAGCTACCAAAGCTCTGATACCAACTGTAACGACCAGGTATTTTCAACCATTCGCATCCATTATAAGTGCATAGGCAGACACTCATGCCAGAATTGAATTGCTCAAAATACCGTGTTGTAAATAAAATTTTGGCAAACCTCAGAATATACAGTAAATAAAAATCACAAATCTCAGACACAGAGTATATAAAAATGCAGCGGAAGAAAAAGAGATAGTAGTTTATGAAGCTACTATATAAATATGAGATGCATCGGAGTTGAATAAGATACACAGAAGAGTAACAGGATACATCAGGTACAAATCAGATACATCACTGAACCACTGGATACTGAAACAAAATAGATGGCTGGATCTTCAAGGAAAGCTCCAACGTCGAAGGTGAATCTTGAATGCTAACGCAATCAATCTGACCCGAGCGTAAAGCAAAATACAAAACCCTCGAGTCAGGACATAAATACTTATAAACTATAAATCAACTCAAGTGAACAGTGACAAAATGCATCAGTAACTTAAAGGATGCTTGGGACTGCCCATCCTCTAAGGATCCGTTAAACTATTTACTATGTAGTAATATACGCTATATACGGTAGTGTCAAATCAGTAAAGTATAATCATGTAGAAAATAGCGTTAAGGGGATGGTGAACCTTAACGCGGTCGGATCTTTAAAACCAAAATCGTAGTGGGCTCGATATAAGGATATGACACGGCACGCGAGGCAATGCCAGGGTGGATACACCGTTTGCACTCCCGGACCGGTGGTGACGGCAAGCCAGCAGCTTCCGCCCACCTCGAACAATACCCCGAATCAAAGTGGCGCTACCGAATCGAATCACAACAGTAATAGAATAGTTTTCGTTGGAGCATGCTCGATGAAAGGGTGCGACCCTTTGTGTAGCCCGGTATAGCTCCTGTTTTAGTCATATATGCCAACTCACGGGAGTTGGGTCCACGTAATATACCTCGAGAACGTCGCCACCATCCTACTTCATTCTGGAATCTCCACCGCGTACACAGTTGTTAATATTTAGCCTAAGTTCAATATTAGCCTATAAGTTCAACTACAGCAAGTACAGCATTTCAGACCTGCTGTAATAGCTCATTTTTCACAGTTTTAGTTCAATTCAGAAACCATAGCATTTCTGAATGCCATTAAGACTAAATTCTAGGTTTTGTTGTATTTCCAGTAATTAAATAACTTTAATTCAAAACAAATAAACATTTTAGAAAATTCATTTTTAACATTTAAATGTTCATTAACATATCATTTGACATATTATTTTTATACAATAAATTTCATATAACAAAGTCCAATTTCAACAATTTACCAAATAAATTCAAGTGTAAAAGTTTCCAATTCTTCACATTTCGACAAATAAACTTAACACTTATATTTTATTTTCATTTGACAAAAATTTAACCAAATTTCCTATTTTTATTTAATTAACTTAAACCTTTAATTAAAACCAAATTCACCTTTTCCAATCAAGTTATATCTTAAAATTTCACCTTTCAACAGTCATTTATTCAACCACTTAAATTCATAGAAAAGTTCGATAATACTTTAATAAATCATCTAAATTAAGAGTTAAATCAAAAATCATATTTACCAATTTCCAAATATAATTAATGTCCATTTTATTTATATAGCTTAAACATCATTTTAACCAAAATTCCACATTCCAAACTTAGGGCATATTTCACAAATCAAATTTTAACCATTCATAAATTACATTTTTAACACATAGAAAAATCACAATTTATTTATTTATAACATTTCACAATCCATTTGAATCAAATTTCATAAATTTATATTTTAAAAATACTTAAAAATATTCAAAACACTTTATAGAATAACCACGGGTCTGTATATAGTTTTCTAACCTAGGTCAAGTGATACGGAAATGTATCATTTCAATCCGCAGTTTAAAAAGAAAAATCCGGGTTCTATCATTTCAAACCCGCAATCCCAAGTCAAAATGAAAAATAAAAAAAACCATTCAGGCCTATCATTTCAGTCCGTAATGATTTTATTCTAACAGGGAACTTGCAGTGTGATCATATACAGAAATAATATAAACAATGTCAATATCGTAATATACAGTCATATATCAGATGTCAGGTGAAAATTAACAGTTTTAACATGGTAATAACATGGCATAACATATCATATGATTCTCATTAACTTGCATAAACATTTGTATTACTAAATACTTGTCATCAATTCACTTTCCATAAGTATAAATGTCAGAGTGAGAAAGACTCACATTTTTCAAAGCTAGAGACCAAAACAACATACAAGCACGACTCCAAAGGCATGACAAGCACAATTGTACGACTTTTGATTTGAGTTGAAAGATAGCCAAGATATGATTTTATATCAACAACCCAAAACAAAACAAACAAGACAATATATAAACATTCAACATAAAATAACATTGAAACAATTTTGAAATACAAAGCAAAATGAACAAGATAGATTGGACCTTGCTTCAACCACTTCAATGCTTGGCCTAAGGGACACTTATGCTTGGCTATGATGATGCTTTGGCTCAGGTATGACATCATATAGGTTAGGTTTAACATCATATAGGCAAGGCAACAAGTGGATATGAAGGTGTAGTGGTGCAACATAAAGCATATATAGGGTCAAGGTTAAATAAGTTGAGTTTTTGTGACATTCTTGGATCGGCCATGGGCATGTGGTGGCTTGGCCATGCTTGTACAGGTCTGGACAGTAGCTGGAGCGGCGGCCAAATATGGTGGAGTGGCTGGTGGTGGTGCCTAAGGGGTGGCCAAAGCAAGATATGGAGGGTAGGTGATGATATGTGTGGTCTAGGCAATGTTTTAAGGAGTTTTGTGGAAGTTTTGTGGTGCTAGCTTCAATGGATGGGCATGGCTTGGTCATGGTCTGATTTCCAGAGGGTGTTGGGTGATGTGGCAGAGGGTGGAGGTCAGGTCAGAGGTGGTGGAGGTGGCTATGTTTGTAACAACCCGCATATTTAACGATTTTATATTTAAATGTTTGATTTAAATATAGCGTCGTTATTCGGATTTTAGGGTCCGAAATGTTACTTTCTGCAAATGGCCGAATTGGAGCTCGAAATCATTTCCATTGAGTCCAAAATGGCGTTTGCGATCTTTTTGAGTATAATCTTTGATATGTTTGGGGTTTGTGAAATTTTGGCTACTTTTTCTATTGGGTTTGGGGTTGGGTTCAGCCCGCTAGCTCACTTAACCCCCTAGCTCAACCCTTCTCTTCATTTCATCTTCATTTCATTTTATTTCTCAAACTAAAAACTGAAATGGGGGAAAGGAAAGAGAAATAGGAATTAGCAAGCCCTAGTTTCTCCTTTGTAACTTGATTCTTGCTCCAAAATCAAAGAGAATCCATTGGTAAGTTCATCTCCACCTTCTCCATCTTTTCTCCTCTTCAATTTCAGTAATTTCCTAACCCTAACTTAGGAAATACTTGCTTTTGATTCTAGATTGAAGCTTGTAGTGTTGAAGTGGAGTGTAGTTGGTTGATCCCTTGCAATTGTGCTTCTACATCTTCTTTGTTTTGTGTAAAAAGGTGAGTTTTGAACTCACATCTACTTCTCTTGATTTCATTGATGTTAGGTATGAATTCCTAACAGCTTGTTCATATGCATTTGCAATTGGTTTGGGTTGAATTGGGGAATATTCCAATTTTTAGTGTTTTGGGTTCAAATCTTTGAAATCCCAACTTTGATGTTTTAATCATGTTTTGGTGATGCATCGAGGAACATATAGGGCCGGGTTGTCGATTGGCATTAGTCCTTAGAGCCAATGTTCGTCCGATTGCATTTTGGGAGAGTTTGCTCTTCATTTGAATAAGGCTGGAAACAGCCCAGGCATGATTCAGTCGACTGAAAACTCTGTTCAGTCGACTGAACCTGAAACCCGAGAGTTTCCAGGCATGTTTCAGTCGACTGAAAAACTCTGCACAGTCGACTGAACCTGGAAACAGAAAGTTTCCTGAACCTGGAAAATTTTCCAGGTATAGGGTCAGTCGACTGAAAACTCTGTTCAGTCAACTGAACCTGCTGTTTCAGCCCACTTTGCCTTTTGGGATTGAATTTTCAATTTGAATCGATTCATGATGATCCTATGTATGATTATCAATTGTTTTGACTTTGATGGTTCCTTTTAATTTTAATCCACGGGTTTTTATAAAATAATCTCTCGAATCGCATTTAAAAGTTCGTTTCTCTAATTTATAAATTCTATTTAAAACACACACACTTTCGCACTTCGAACGAAGTGGAAGGGTGATTAAATGGTTGGGCAAAACACAGACCATGAATCTGTGCGTTTATCTTTCCGATTAATCCTCGACCTATTCGATTGATTATTTTGACCTTCGGGTTTGGTTTATCGATGATATGAGGTAAACTTTGTACTACTTTGAGTGTGAAAGGGACTGACGGATAGTAAACTGTTTAGTGCGAACGAGTGGTTATGGGACATACGTTAACACTTTTCGGATTCCTTTTCGAGAGTTGTGACACATTCCGCCAGTTAGTGGTGTCCAGTACTGGGTCTTCGACCTTCACCACTACGGTTTGTTGCCTCTGGGATAGTGTCTTCGGACTGTCTCCCTAGGTTTGTTGCCTTCGGGTATGTTGCCTTCGGGTGTGTGCCTTCGAGTTTGTTGCCCTATATAGTTTCGCTCTGATGTTGGCCTTATGTGCCGCATGGGTGATACTTGGGTTTGGAGTCTTCGGGCTCATGGATCCTTGTTTGTACAGTACTGAGCTCGAGCAAATTTTATGGTGTTTCATTGATATGTATATTCCCTTGGTATCGCCCTTCGGTGTTGGTCTTTTTGAGCCGCATGGAGTATAGCGATTACCTTGTGGAACTTGTATACCTTATTGGTATTTGTTGTTTGCCTATTGGCTTGTTTTGGGATATTTGTATCCTTTGTTTCTATATGTTGCCGATGATATGAGGCTTGTTCTATATGATTCATCTCTTGTTGATGATTGTGTTATCTCCCCTAGAGATATTTATTATACTGTATGACCTTGCAGGTTTATTAGTGTTCAGTTTATCTAACTGATTTGTTATCTAGACTGACCCGTGTATTTTATACTCGGGTCAGACCGAGATGTTTCAGGTTAGGTGCTTTTGGGGACTTAGCCTATTTTGCTTCCGCATGGACTATTCGCTAGCTTCATTTTGTTATAGCGTCTTTTGTAGTCCTTATCTGTTATAACTTTGATTTATACTCTTTCGTCTCGTCTGTATATGGTGGTATCCTGTACCACTTGACATGTATTATTTTGTATACTCTATGGTGAATCTGTGTATGTGTATATTATGATCGACTGTTCTGTGATGTATATTACATTTGAGTTGTTATATTTTCTTCTGATAGATCCTATAGCCATTGTAGTTTTGCTTTAAATATTTATTGAATAGGTCGAATTTTAATGTGTTTCTACTTTTTGACATATTTAGTGAATAGTTAAGGTAAGATTGCACATGGTCGCTTCCATTATACTCTATTGTCCGCGTTAGCCGACATTATTATCTATGTAATACTCTTTGTTAACGAGGCTCTCGGAGTGGGGCGTCACAGCGTGGTATCAGAGCTGAGTTCAGAACAAAATATGATAAACACAGAATAGATGCACATATTATGGTACATCAAAGTGTGCAAGTGATACAGATCCTTGAATCATCATGTCTCTTTATTCTATCAAGGTTAGATAGATATTGGAAATACGTCTAGGAATGCATTTTATTCCGTAGTATCCCATATTGTAATATCTACCTTGTGAATAATCTTGTTCTTATCTTACTTTCAGCTTATGTCTGGAAGAGGCAGGGGTCGACGTTCGGATGCTGGGCAATCTTGTGGCTCGCATCCGGATGGCGTATATATGTCTGCCGATCAATTTTTGGAATTGTTTAGGAGCACTCAGCCTCCCGTTCCTCCTCAAGTGTCTCCACCTCGCAAGTCTGCTTTTGCACGTCAGTGCAGTGATTTTGCTCATCTTGGAGGAAAGCCGTTTAAGGGCTCCGAGTCTGTTCTTGAAGTCCAAGCTTGGCTTCGCACGTGCGAGCGTATTTTCTCTCGCATGGATCTTTCTGACCATGATAGAGTTCTTGTAACTTCTAGCTTATTACAAGAGCGTGCTCTTGACTGGTATGAGCTTCTTGTAGCTGAAATTGATGAGTCTACTCTTTCTTGGACTCAGTTTCGGGGACGATTTGAACTCAAGTTCGTTCCTGAATCTGAAAAAGTTTTATTGACCTGTCGCTTCCTTGAGTTGAAGCAAGGGAAATCTTCTGTTTCTGAGTATGTCGCATCATTCGAGGCTTTATCTCAGTATAGTCTTGAATTCATCAGCACTTCTTATAAGAAGAATTTGAAGTTTGTTTCTGGCCTTAAGAAATATCTTAAGAAGTCCTTGTTGCTCCAGCTTAAACTTTCTTTTGAGGAATTGGTTGATTCGGCGCTTCATCTCGAGACCGTCGAGAAGGAGTGTGATAGTGATGTTGATGTTGAGGTTTCCAGAAACCCCAACAAGAAGCAGTTTCCAATTCAGAAGAAGCCTTTTCCTTCTAAGAAGAAGAAGACCGGTGGTCCTAGCTCTCAGCCTCAATCTTCCGGAACACCTTTCGTTCGAAAGTGTTTCAATTGTGGTTCTCCGGATCATATTATTCGAGCTTGTCCAAAGCCCCTCTTCTGCCGTAATTGCAAGAAGGAAGGTCATCATGTTTCAGCTTGTCCTACTGCTCCTGCTAATGCAAAATCTGGCAAGCTCAATGTGGCTAATGCTTCTGGAGGTCCTTCTCAATCCAAAGGTATGACTCCATCTATTTTGGAGGGTTCAATTCTATTTCATGATCATAGTATACGAGTTCTTTTCGATACGGGTGCTTCACATTCTTTCGTATCGAAGAAGCTTGTAGATGATTTATCTTTGGATGTTTCTTGTATGGTTACTTCTTTAAGGATTGCGAATCCTATTGGGGGATCCGCGACCCTTAGTTTGCTTTGTGATGATATTGAGATTGTTTTATGTGGCTTTTCTTTCCGTGCGAATCTGCACGTTGTTTCTCATTTGAGTTTTGATATGATTTTTGGTATGGACTGGCTAGTGAGGTACGATGCCAGGATTATTTGTTCCGAGAGAATTTTATATCTTTGTCATCCTGATTCACCTTCTCAGTTATCTCTTGTTCTTCGGGATGTGGATAATTCCGAGATGGCTTTGTATTCTCTTGATTCGCGAGATGGTGATGATGTATCTCGTATTCCTATTGCTTGTGACTTTTCTGATGTTTTTGAACCTGTTTCGGGTTTGCCACCCAAACGGGCAATTGAGTTCCGCATTGATCTCATTCCAGGCGCGCAGCCAGTTAGTCGTCCTCCCACGAGGATGTCTACAAAGGAAAATGAGGAACTCAAGAAGCAGCTTTTAGAGCTTGAGTCCAAGCAGTTGATTCAGTCCAGTTTTTCTCCGTGGGGATCCGCGGTCGTTTTTGTGAAGAAGTCTGATGGAACTCTTAGGCTTTGCATTGACTATCGCAAGCTTAACGAGTTGACCATTAGGAATAGGTATCCATTGCATAGGATCGATGATATGTTCGATCTATTGAGTGGTGCTAAGGTCTTTTCTCAGCTTGACCTTGCCACAGGTTTTCATCAGTTACGAGTCGTGGAGGATAGCATACCTCTTACCGCTTTCCGCACTCATTATGGTTCTTTTGAGTGGATAGTTATGCCGTTCGGTTTGACGAACGCTCCTGCTTTCTTTGTTGACCTCATGAATCGGGTATTCCGGGAATATCTCGATAAGTTTGTTCTTGTCTTCATTGATGATATCCTTATTTATTCTAAGTCTGAAGCTGAGCATGCTAATCACTTGAGAATTGTCTTGAGTACTCTTCGTCGTCATCTGCTTAAGGCCAAATTCTCCAAGTGCCACTTTTGGGAGAATAAGGTTAAGTTCTTAGGCCATGTTGTATCTTCCGATGGCATTTCTGTCGATCCCTCAAAGATCGAAGCCATCCGGTATTGGAAGAGGCCTGAGAATGTGCATGAGATTCGTAGTTTCCTTGGATTGGCGGGTTATTACCGGCGGTTCATTAAGAACTTTTCCCGTGTTGTGCTTCCTCTCACAAGCCTTACCCGGAAAGGCTTTCGTTTTATTTGGTCCGACAAGTGTGAAGCTTCCTTTCAGACTTTGAAAGAACTTCTCACTAATGCTCCTATTCTTGTGGTTCCCGAAGGGAATCATGATCTTGTTGTCTACACCGATGCGTGTGGTAGTGGTCTCGGTGCTGTGCTTATGCAGAGAGATCGGGTAGTTGCTTATGCTTCTAGGCAACTGCGTCCGAATGAAGTTCGCTATGCCACTCATGATCTTGAGTTAGCCGCCATTGTCTTTGCCTTGAAGATTTGGCGACATTATTTATTGGGCGAGCGCTTCATTCTCTATACCGATCATAAATCTTTGAAGTATTTGTTTACTCAGAAGGAACTCAATATGAGGCAACAACATTGGCTCGAGTTTCTTGCTTCCTATGACTTTGATATCCAGTTTACCCCTGGTAAGGGTAATCGTGTTGCAGATGCGCTTAGTCGTAAACATTCGGCTGTTATTTCTATGATGCTTGCCGAATGGAATATTCTTGAGACTCTATCTTTTTGTGAAATTCGTGATCGAGGTTCATCTTCTGATTCTCCTATTCTATTATTTAGTTTGGGAGCTGGACCTATTTTATTGGATCGTATTGCCGATGCTCAGCGGCGTGATCCTGATTTGTTGCATCTTATTCAGCTTTGTGAGTCTGAATCCTGTGATGAGGCGTTGCAAGATTTTAGCATTGATTCTCATGGGTGTCTACGTAAGAAGAACCGTCTTTTTGTGCCTTCTGATTTTGCACTTAGGCATGACATTCTTGATGATTGCCATCGTTCTAAGTATACCATTCATCCCGGTAGTAGTAAGATGTATGCCGATATGCGTCGTCTTTATTATTGGGAAGGCATGAAGCGCGATGTGGCGAGTTATGTGAGCAACTACATGACATGTCAACGTGTGAAGGCCGAACATCAGCGTCCTTCTGGACTTCTTCAACCTCTTGAGATTCCATGTGGAAATGGGATCAAGTTTCTATGGATTTCATTGACGGCCTACCTCGTTCGAGATCAGGTCATTCTAGTATTTGGGTTATTGTTGATCGTCTCACTAAGTCTGCTCATTTTGTCCCTATTAAGTCTAATAGGACAGCTTCGCATTTGGCCAAGTTGTATGTCAAGGAAATCGTGAGACTTCACGGTGTTCCTAGTTCTATTGTGAGTGATCGTGATCCTTTATTCACGATTCATTTTTGGAAGAGTCTTCAGCAAGCTTTGGGAACAAATCTTAATTTTTCTACAGCTTATCATCTGCAGTCTGACGGACAGACTGAACGGGTGAATCGTATTTTGGAAGATCTTCTCCGTATTTGTATCTTTGATTTCGGTGGTAGTTGGGAGGATCACCTACCTCTTGTAGAGTTCTCCTACAACAATTGTTTTCAGTCTAGTATCGGTATGGCTCCTTTCGAAGCCTTATACGGAAGGCCATGTCGATCACCTTCATGTTGGTTGGAATCTGGAGAGAAGCTTATTCTTGGTCCAGATTTTGTTCTTGATTCTTCCGAGAAGATTGATCTTATCCGATTGAGAATGAAAGAGGCGCAGAGTCGTCAAAAATCCTACGCGGACAACCGTAGGAAGCCTCTCGAGTTCTCAATTGGTGATCTTGTTTTTATTCGTGTTTCTCCTTTGAAAGGGGTTATGCGTTTCAGTGCGACTGGAAAATTGGCTCCTCGTTATATAGGACCGTTTTCTATTACTGAACGTATTGGCCCTGTGGCTTATAGAGTTTCACTTCCAGCTCAATTATCTGGCATTCATGACGTGTTTCACGTCTCGCAACTTCGGAAGTGTCTTCGAGAATCGGATTCTGTAATTGATTCTCCTGATTTGCAAGAGCTTGAGATCTCACCGGACTTATCTATTGTACAGCAACCTATTCGCGTGCTTGACACGGAGGTGCGACACCTTCGGAATAAGGACGTGCCGCTCGTTAAAGTTCAATGGTCCGCTAATCCCAATGACTGTACTTGGGAAACCAGAGAGTCGAGCGATCTTATCCAGGTTTTCTATCCTTGCATCGTAATGGTAAGTCTATTTCTGTATCTCAAGTTTATTCTTTCTGTTGTATGTATGTAGTTGTTACAAATATCGTCTCTAGGAATTGCGGGGACGCAATTTTGTAAGGAGGGGAGATCTGTAACAACCCGCATATTTAACGATTTTATATTTAAATGTTTGATTTAAATATAGCGTCGTTATTCGGATTTTGGGGTCCGAAATGTTACTTTCTGCAAATGGCCGAATTGGAGCTCGAAATCATTTCCATTGAGTCCAAAATGGCGTTTGCGATCTTTTTGAGTATAATCTTTGATATGTTTGGGGTTTGTGAAATTTTGGCTACTTTTTCTATTGGGTTTGGGGTTGGGTTCAGCCCACTAGCTCACTTAACCCCCTAGCTCAACCCTTCTCTTCATTTCATCTTCATTTCATTTTATTTCTCAAACTAAAAACTGAAATGGGGGAAAGGAAAGAGAAATAGAAATTAGCAAGCCCTAGTTTCTCCTTTGTAACTTGATTCTTGCTCCAAAATCAAAGAGAATCCATTGGTAAGTTCATCTCCACCTTCTCCATCTTTTCTCCTCTTCAATTTCAGTAATTTCCTAACCCTAACTTAGGAAATACTTGCTTTTGATTCTAGATTGAAGCTTGTAGTGTTGAAGTGGAGTGTAGTTGGTTGATCCCTTGCAATTGTGCTTCTTCATCTTCTTTGTTTTGTGTAAAAAGGTGAGTTTTGAACTCACATCTACTTCTCTTGATTTCATTGATGTTAGGTATGAATTCCTAACACCTTGTTCATATGCATTTGCAATTGGTTTGGGTTGAATTGTGTGACGACCCAAAATTTTTAAGTGATTTAAATCGGAATATTTAATCGAATTTAAATATTCAATGGTATAATTTTCAATTGAATTACGAATATCACAATTTATTTGATAATTAATTATCGAATTAAATAACTTGAATATGAATAAAATGTTGAATCTGGAATTTTAAGCCTGTTAAAAAAATAATTTGAAGACTTATAAAATCTATATTGACAATGTTGAAGATAATAGAAGTTCTAAAATTTAAAGTTAATGGTGATTTATTCGGTCTTAAAATTTCATTGCTTAAATTGAATTTAAAAATAGCCGTCCGAGTCACAGTCTCAGAATTTGACGAAACCAGTTCCATTGGGTCCGTAATATTGTATTATTATCGGATTTCAAATTTCGTATTGATCGGAGTTGCTGTGTGAGTGTACGATTTATAAACGCGCTGAAAAATTTAAGTGATAATAATCTTATTAAATTTAAATTAATTTATCAAGCTTCTTATATACGCCATTCGCTTCCTTTTATTAACTCGTGTGTTCTTCCTTCCTTCTGGATTTCAAAGGAGATTTAATCAAAACCGTTTCAAAAAAATATCACAGTAATGGCCGAAACCCCTTTTCTTCCTCCAAAACCCCCAACGCTTTATCATTCAAAAAAAAATATAAAAGAAAAAAAAACAAATAAATCTCGGTCGAGCTTCCTTTCCCCTTCCTACCCTTTCTCAATCTCGTTTCGTTTATATATAAAAAAAAAAGGGCAACAAATCAATGGAGGCGGAGAGCACAATTTGGGTGGGGGGGTCTGTTCGAAACTAGGTTGGCGAGTATATGAGGGAAGCACGAGAATCGTGCGCGGCGACTTTGATTTGGCATCGAGAAGGAGTAGATCGCGAGAGTTAGGGGTTCGCGACAGCTAGGGCGTGGAGTAGTCAACGACTTCAGTTTGATTGGCGAGGTGGCGAACAATCTAGGGTTTCGCGATTTGGAGGCTCGTCGTTCGCTGATGGTCGCGGTTCCTGGTGTTATTCGAGCATTGTGCAGACAGTGAGGCAGCGTCGGGGTCGATGTCACGAATGGAGGAGGGTTCGATTGGGATGCGTGTAACTGTGCAGGCAGGGGAGTTAGGGTGGTCGGCGACGTTGCAAAGCAGGGATTGGTGAGGTGAGGTGTTCATCTTCACTGTTAATTTTTTTTTTAATTTTATAGGTCTGTGTAAAAAAAATAATATAAGTAAATAAAAATAAAATGTATTATAGGTAATTAACATGTTTAGTAAATTGATTTATTTATTTTAAACACCAAAAGAAAATTTATCTAAGGAAACTTTGTTAAAACAAGAACTTGTAAAATAAAAATCAATAGTTAGTTAAATTTTACCAAATGGAAATTAACTTTTCGCGTAGTTCAAATATTAATCATATGAATATTTATACAAGGTTAAAAGATCGCGAAGAAAACAATTCGAGAATTGGATTGGGATCTCAATAATCAAAGGTGAGTTAATCTCACTCAGCTAAAATTAGATTTAAATAATTAAATTTAAATAATTGTTGAATGATTGGATTGACTGATATGCTATAGTGTGATATATATTTGGAATTGGTATTGTATATTGTGTTAATATCTGTGGATGCAGGGAAAACAGGTTGGAGGGATCCAACTGGATCCCTCAACATTTATTTAAATTGTTTAATACCCTCTGTTGTGATTATTTTATATTCTGTGATGAATATTATTGATATTATTGGTAATTGGTATATTGAATGTTATGGTTCGATTGGATATAATTGGGAATAATGAATTACCAAAAATATATAAATTGAATTTTGGAAAAGAAAATTTAAGAAGTGAAATTGTAAGTAAATTAATTTAGGAAATTTAAATTGATTTAAGAATGAATTGGAGAAGAAATAGAGTGACTTTAAATTTCTAATAAATAAATCATGAGAATAAAAGGAAAATTTGAGTAAACAGAAAATGAATGAATTGTAAAAATTCAGTGTTATTATTTAAAAGAACAAAACATTTATTTAAAAGTTAAGATTTAAATTATTAAAAGAATAAAGAAGAAATTAGGAAAAATATGGAATTTGTATATTTCCGTTAAAAGTTTTAAAATCAAACGGAAAATAACAATCATAATAATTAAGTCCATACTTTATGAATTTTGAAATGAATTAAGCAATTAAAGAAAATTATTTCAAATGAGAAAAATTTGAAATCAATTTGGGAAATTTATTTAAGAGATTGAAGTTGGAACTTCTCCCTGGATAACCAAGTACGTTTCAAAGCAAATTTTTAAATATAAATTAAAAGTTTTAAGTTGATTTTAAAAGCAAGTTTGGAAATTTTATTATATCTAAATATTTCAATTATGAAGTAAGTCTTTCCTTTTAATCTATTATAGTAGTAATTATTTAAAGAGTGACTTAGTAGTTTGTTTAAGATAAAAAAAAAAAAAAATTTAGTTACATTTTATAAAGTAACATTATTTTCAAATATTCATATAGTATGGTATTTTTAATAAAGTATTGATGTATTTTTAACTTAAATGTTTTAAGAATATTTCAAAGGAAAGTGTTTTTAAATTAATTTAAGAATCTACTTATGTGCTTGGTAATTTCAGAGGAGATATAAAATATTTGGGAAAGTTTGTTCCGAAAGGAAGATGATTTTGAAACTGTTTTCAAAGGATTGAAAATAGGAATATATCTTGTGCAGATATTTTGAGATAAATAAAAATATGGGAAAATTTATTTATTGTATGATGGATGTTTGTGAATATTGATTGATAGTTAAATAACCGACTATCAATATTGGCCAACCGCGTGGATCGTTTCGAAGAGACCGGGATCGGATTTGCTACACTACAGCGTGATAGGGGGTTCTCGCTTTGCGTTAGGTGGCGAACGGGAGACTCTTACCCCTACATGCCCCCGGGGATAGTATAAGGTCTTGCGGGGTTGGTTGCGACTCGAGAGGGTGGCCGTAAAAGCAAATTCGAGGTATCACTGTGAGCCACAGCGGGGCTGGGATGGTTGAAAAGCCTACCGGTCGTGAGCCGTTGCTGATGGTTGAAAAGCCTAGGACGTCGCATTTGGTATCAGAGCTTAGGTTGGTGATAACCTTGCCTCTGGTGGGAATTACTCATTTAAAATAGAGTCTGTAGTACTCTATAATGAGTTTGAGCGTATTAATAAATATGAGCGCGTATTTGTTAGTGAATATAAATTGTTTTAATATTGTGTTGATTGGTTTATTGAGTGGCATATGAACCTTCGTCGGCACAGTCTGGACAACTGTATCGAAAGGGTTTCTAAACACTTGAATAGAACAATCGACACAGTATTGTTTTAAATATGGGTAAATGAAATAATTTTACCCAAAAATATATTTTGATACAAAGAAAGTTTTTGGTAAACTATATAGCTATTATATGGTTGCTTGGATGTTAGAAATGATAATATTAAATTATTATCATTATTAAGTGACAATTTAACTAGAAATTGTAAGTATAACCTAAGTTTAAGGGAATAAAATCATTATAAAATAAAATTTATAAATATGAATTATGGATGTAAATTATAAATTGAAATATAATCACATGAGAATTTGTATGAGCATAAGCTGTGTAAATGAATTTTAGTAAAGATTTATTCAAGCAGGATTGGAAAATTTAAAAAAAAAAAAACCCGGAGATTTTGAAAGTATTTTGAAGATAAATTGTAGCATTGTTGTTTTTGGGATATTTCTGAAAGGATATTGTTTTAAAGGGATTTTGAAAGTGATATAGCATTGAAATCACTTAGATTATTGGAAAATAATTCTGATGATGACGGCCGCATCATCAGTATTCATTTTCGAATTTCTAAGTGAAGAATTGCTACCAAATTGATTTTGTTTAGAACAGCAGATGTTTTTGAAAATTTCAAAGGAAATTTGTTGGAAATAAAAGCCAGGATTGGATTAAATTTTTTGAGAAATGTGGTTTGAGACATTGGAGATTTCAAAATGATTTGAAGCCAAAGCCAGAAGTTTAAAAATCCTGATGAGATAAATTATAAGCTTATAAAATTAAGTTGAGTTTTAAATCAGGAAGGAAATATAGGCTTTGAATGTTGGAATTAAAATTTAAAGAGAAAAGTTGGAAATGAAATTAACTTGGATTTGAAAATAAAAATTTGACTGGATTGAAATAAATTGAATAAGCTGAAAGAATATCTAGTTGTATTCGAATTGAGTTAAATAAATCCGAGTTAAAGTAAAAATTGAGTTGGGATGAGAATTCAATTGAATTAATTAATGAAATTAAATTCTTACCTGAATAAATGGGAAGTAAATTGGATAAGAAATGAGAATTGAAATCAATAAGTTAGAATAACTTGTAAAGGAATAAAAATCCATAGAAATAAAATATGCTTGGGCTATAAATAATAGCAGGCTTGAGTTAAAAATAAAAGAAGAATATATTCAAGCTTATGATGAATGGAATTAAGTAAATAATAAGTTGTGACTTATTAAATTTGAAAGTGAGACACAAAACTCCAAAATAAATATTATTGATGAACTGGAGAATAAGATAAAAACCCAAACTTGAATTATAAACTAAAATTGGACTAAGCAAAAAAAAATAAAAATTAATGGAGTGATATTTGGGATTAAAATTCAAGTGTTGGATTATGAATAAGGGGAGAACTAATTAGATAATAAATTAGTTAATGAAATTGAATTGTAAGTTTATGATGAAGTTGGAAATAAACTCAAGTTATAAATTAAAATTGATTCAAATTGTTGATGATGTGAAAATAATTGAGAATGAGGTTGAATTGTGAGTTAGTAAATTGTATGGTAAATTAAATGTGAATAATAGAATCAGAACTTGAGTTATTAATTAAAATTAGACTTGAAGTGTAAACAAAGTAAATATAATTAGGGAAGTATAGAATAAAAATGAGATGGATTAAAATAGTAATGGGATGAATTGCAAATAAAAAAAATCCGAATAAGTGGAAATAAATTGGAAATGGCCATGTAATAAATTGGATGAACTGAATCTGAAAGGTAAATTTGATAATAACCAATCAAATGAAATTGCAAATTTAAAATGAGGTTGGATTGAAATAGGATCAAGTTAAATTAAAAAAAAACTTGTTTGCAAAATGAGAATGAGCATAAGTTTAAAATTTGAATAAAATGAAGGAAATTGACTTAAGCTAAATGAATAAGGGAGAGTTGAATTTAATTCAACTTAAACAAAATTTAATAATATTGGATTAGTTTTAAATCTAGTGAAAATAAATTTTTAACCGAAATAAAATTCGATGAGTTATGAATAATATTAATGGAATGAAATTCTAGAATAAATAATTATAAACCATTTAAAATTATTAAGGGATTGAAATAACTTGAGACAATAAGGAAAATAGAATGTTTCGAGTTTATTAGAATGGTTTAAGTGAAAGTGGACAAACTAATTATATTAAATAAATGATGGAATAAATAAGAATCAAATGAAATGTGGTTTAAATACGTTGAGAAATAGTTATGGAATAAAATAGCTTGGATTGTTTTTGAGCTAAATCAATAGTTCCAAATAAACAGATGTGAAATGAAATGTAAATGAATGGATTGTGGATGAAATTCAAATAGAGTGTGTCGAGCTAAATAAATGGTCGTGAATGGATTAAAATAAAAGGAAATTTAATTGGAAATGAAGATGAACCTAAGTTGTTAATGGTTTTGAATAAACTAGCTTGGTTAATAAAATGATATGCAAGTAAATGGATTCAAATCCGAAATGCAATGAAAATGGTTATAAATGAATTAAAACAGTTGAATTGGCATGGAAACTATATAAATTGCTTACGAAACAATGTTTGTATGAGATTCTTTTAGAATTCATATGTTTTAACTAGTGTAAATAAGTGAAATATAGTTAAACTGCATATATATGGCACTTACATGTTTAAATTGAGTACGTACAGGTACCTGGAAGCCGTATGGCTGGATTTGGGTTGGGCTATTTGCTAAAAATAATAAGCCACTCGCTTAAAAATGCTAAATAAGGTACGCCTACGCAATTAAATAGGAAATATGAACTTTTTTTGGTTTTTCCGACCGTGTGGGTCGATGTATATATATTTATATCTTTTGTCAAATTACAAAAGCTCCTCCGTACAAAGGGGACTCTGCCAAAAAAATTCAGAAATTTTGGAAGTTAGAAATTTTTTGAAAATTTTGGAAAATTTTGTTAACGACAAAACTATTTAGAATTGGAAACTAAAATAAGTTAGTAAATGAAACTAATTAAAGTAATGACTTAAATTAGTTATAAATGAAGGATAAAATTTAAAAATTCAAAGTTGAAAATAAATGGAATACATATGTAATGTAGAAATCGATTTGAATAGAAAAACTAAAAGAGGTAAAGAGAAATAAAGATAAGAAACATATAAAATGTTTATATTAATTTAAGAAGGGAATGGTGAATTCTTAATTGGAAATTGATGCTACAAATTTATCCTAAGATAATATTAGAATGAATAGATATTGGCGTTTTGTGAGAAAATCGATAAAATGTTTTGGAATATTATGATTGGATATTAGTGCTAAGCAGGATATGCAGGTATTATAAAAAGGAAAAGGAAATTGGATTCGATTTCAAGAGATAAATTTGAATTGCCCAACAAAAGGCACGTATTTAAATTTGGTATGGAACTTGATTGAGATTTGGATTTGGATTTGGATTGAGCCACTTGGCATTTTGTTTTCTTTTGGATTTGGGAGGCCGTAGAGCCATTTTGTAGTTGTACCGAGCTAGCCGCGCAAAGGAGACGCTGGCAAAAAATTTCGGAAATTTAGAGAGTTGGAAAAATTTTGAGAAAATTTTGAGAATTCAAAATTTGGTTTTAAATTGAAACTTGAATGGTTAAACAAATGGTATAGTCTGAAACTAGGGAAAGGTTTGCAAAGTTAATAAGAATAATAAATGGTCTTTTATAAAAAGATAGTGGTAAGATCTTGTATTGTTAGAAACTGTTTGGTTGTGAGGATAAGTAAACGGGTATTGGACCATTCTTCCTAACTAGTAATTTCGGGGACGAAATTCTTTTAAGGGGGGAGGAATGTGACGGCCCGGAATTTTTAAGTGATTTAAATCGGAATATTTAATCGAATTTAAATATTCAATGGTATAATTTTCAATTGAATTACGAATATCACAATTTATTTGATAATTAATTATCGAATTAAATAACTTGAATATGAATAAAATGTTGAATCTGGAATTTTAAGCCTGTTAAAAAAATTATTTGAAGACTTATAAAATCTATATTGATAATGTTGAAGATAATAGAAGTTTTAAAATTTAAAGTTAATGGTGATTTATTCGGTCTTAAAATTTCATTGCTTAAATTGAATTTAAAAATTGCCGTCCGAGGCACAGTCTCGGAATTTGACGAAACTAGTTCCATTGGGTCCGTAATATTGTATTATTATCGGATTTCAAATTTCGTATTGATCGGAGTTAGTTGTGAGTGTACGATTTATAAACGCGTTGAAAAATTTAAGTGATAATAATCTAATTAAATTTAAATTAGTTTATCAAGCTTCTTATATACGCCATTCGCTTCCTTTTATTAACTCGTGTGTTCTTCCTTCCTTCTGGATTTCAAAGGAGATTTAATCAAAACCGTTTCAAAAAAATATAACAGTATTGGCCGAAACCCCTTTTCTTCCTCCAAAACCCCCAACGCTTTATCATTCAAAAACAAAAACAAAAAATATAAAGGAAAAAAAAAAATCTCGGTCGAGCTTCCTTTCCCCTTCCTACCCTTTCCCAATCTCGTTTCGTTTATATATAAAAAAAAAGAGGGCAACAAATCAATGGAGGCGGAGAGCACGATTTGGGTGGGGGGGGTCTGTTCGAAACTAGGTTGGCGAGTATATGAGGGAAGCACGAGAATCGTGCGTGGCGACTTCGATTTGGCATCGAGAAGGAGTAGATCGCGAGAGTTAGGGGTTCGCGACAGCTAGGGCGTGGAGTAGTCAACGACTTCAGTTTGATTGGCGAGGTGGCGAACAATCTAGGGTTTCGCGATTTGGAGGCTCGTCGTTCGCTGATGGCCGCGGTTCCTAGTGTTATTCGAGCATTGTACAGACAGTGAGGCAGCGTCGAGGTCGATGTCACGAATGGAGGAGGGTTCGAATGGGATGCGTGTAACTGTGCAGGCAGGGGAGTTAGGGTGGTCGGCGACGTTGCAAAGCAGGGATTGGTGAGGTGAGGTATTCATCTTGACTGTTAATTTTTTTTTAATTTTATAGGTCTGTGTAAAAAAAAAATATAAGTAAATAAAAATAAAATGTATTATAGGTAATTAACATGTTTAGTAAATTGATTTATTTATTTTAATCACCAAAAGAAAATTTATCTAAGGAAACTTTGTTAAAACAAGAATTACGATGGATATTTATCATATGAATATTTATACAAGGTTAAAAGATCGCGAAGGGATCTCAATAATCAAAGGTGAGTTAATCTCACTCAGCTAAAATTAGATTTAAATAATAAAATTTAAACAATTGTTGAATGATTGGATTGACTGATATGTTATAGTGTGATATATATTTGGAATTGGTATTGTATATTGTGTTAATATCTGTGGATGCAGGGAAAACAGGTTGGAGGGATCCAACTGGATCCCTCAACATTTATTTAAATTGTTTAATACCCTCTGTTGTGATTATTTTATATTCTGTGATGAATATTATTGATATTATTGGTAATTGGTATATTGAATGTTATGGTTCGATTGGATATAATTGGGAATAATGAATTACCAAAAATATATAAATTGAATTTTGGAAAAGAAAATTTAAGAAGTGAAATTGTAAGTAAATTAATTTAGGAAATTTACATTGATTTAAGAATGAATTGGAGAAGAAATAGAGTGACTTTAAATTTCTAATAAATAAATCGTGAGAATAAAAGGAAAATTTGAGTAAACAGAAAGTGAATGAATTGTAAAAATTCAGTGTTATTATTTAAAAGAACAAAACATTTATTTAAAAGTTAAGATTTAAATTATTAAAAGAATAAAGAAGAAATTGGGAAAAATATGGAATTTGTATATTTCCGTTAAAAGTTTTAAAATCAAACGGAAAATAACAATCATAATAATTAAGTCCATATTTTATGAATTTTGAAATGAATTAAGCAATTAAAGAAAATTATTTCAAATGAGAAAAATTTGAAATCAATTTGGGAAATTTATTTAAGAGATTGAAGTTGGAACTTCTCCCTGGATAACCAAGTACGTTTCAAAGCAAATTTTTAAATATAAATTAAAAGTTTTAAGTTGATTTTAAAAGCAAGTTTGGAAATTTTATTATATCTAAATATTTCAATTATGAAGTAAGTCTTTCCTTTTAATCTATTATAGTAGTAATTATTTAAAGGGTGACTTAGTAGTTTGTTTAAGATAAAAAAAATAAAAATTTAGTTATATTTTATAAAGTAACATTATTTTCAAATATTCATATAGTATGGTATTTTTAATAATGTATTGATGTATTTTTAACTTAAATGTTTTAAGAATATTTCAAAGGAAAGTGTTTTTAAATTAATTTAAGAATCTACTTATGTGCTTGGTAATTTCAGAGGAGATATAAAATATTTGGGAAAGTTTGTTCTGAAAGGAAGATGATTTTGAAACTGCTTTCAAAGGATTGAAAATAGGAATATATCTTGTGCAGATATTTTGAGATAAATAAAAATGTGGGAAAATTTATTTATTGTATGATGGATGTTTGTGAATATTGATTGATAGTTAAATAACCGACTATCAATATTGGCCAACTGCTTGGATCGTTTCGAAGAGACCGGGATCGAGATTTATTTCTCGAAAACCACTTCGATCCGATTTGTAGGTTTCGTGCGAAAAACGTGTTCGGAGTCGAAGATGGAGCGGTAAAGTGCAAGGGCTAGTCGCTACTAATCCTGAGGATATTTTCAAATGGATGTAGTAGGAGTAGTGCCTTCGGTTCCGTTCGAACCCGAAACGGACTTGTATGGACGAATGCTTGCGAAACATCGTTAGGTGGGCGATGGGCATTCTAAGTGAAAACGTTCTAAAGGTAACGCTTAGCCTCAAGCCTCATCAAATGGGAATGACTGAAAATCAGGGGATATGCAGCAAGGTTAGGTGGGTCATGCCTAAGCAGGACAAGATAATTCCCCTGTCTAGATGTCCCTTATATATATTTCGGCTTAGTGGGTGGTTGGTCGCGCCAATCACGGGGTTTATCTTGTTCGGGACTGTTCAGTAAGGAATGGTTCCGGCCTTGTGTTGCAGGGGATGAAGGGAGTAATCCTCGGTACGGTGATCTAGGCCCCGTACTGTGACAGGTGGTACCCCAGTGCCTAGTCATTGATGGAAATCCATTTTCCCTACGAGTCTTGTACTAGTTTTGTTTGTATTACCCACTCTGTGGCTAGTAGCTGGAATTTAATAGATGTAACAATTTCGGCTATTTTATAAGTATTTGTATATAGACCCTATTATAATATCAGAGGATTTCTATAAAAATTGTTTTAGCTATCGTAAGGTAAAAACCCGACATGTTTATTTATGGCGTGGTCTTACGAGATGCTTTTGTTTTCAAAGGATTTTTGAAACTTTAATAATAAATTGGGTGTGATTTTCTCACGCTGGTATTCCAGACTGACTCGGGTGTTATTTAACTATAATGCTCGGGTCAGACCGAGTATTATATAATACAGGATATGATGCTGTGGAGTTCAGGAGATGAGCTGGATGACGATACGTATTCTCGTGTATATATATATATATATATATATATATATATATATATATATTTCCGCTATGTTGAGTTGTTGTGTACCCATTGTATGTTATTGATGTGAGTTGTTGACTGATGTACTCTAATGATGTAATATATGTAAAATGATATATTTGATTTTGAGTAAAGATTATTTATTATCTATTATATTTTATTCCGCTGCGATGGTTAGTTTCTGATGTTGATTTTGTTTTCTCTTCTTCTACCTCTTCTTCTTTAACCTAAATGGTTCGTATTTCTGTACAACTTGAGGTGATTGTTGTAGAATAGTATTGACTCAAGGGGTACGGATTTGCGGGTCGTTACAAATTGGGGAATATTCCAATTTTTAGTGTTTTGGGTTCAAATCTTTGAAATCCTAACTTTAATGTTTTAATCATGTTTTGGTGATGCATCGAGGAACATATAGGGCCGGGTTGTCGATTGGCATAAGTCCTTAGAGCCAATGTTCGTCCGATTGCATTTTGGGAGACTTTGCTCTTCATTTGAATAAGGCTGGAAACAGCCCAGGCATGATTCAGTCGACTGAAAACTCTGTTCAGTCGACTGAACCTGAAACCCGAGAGTTTCCAGGCATGTTTCAGTCGACTGAAAAACTCTGCACAGTCGACTGAACCTGGAAACAGAAAGTTTCCTGAACCTGGAAAATTTTCCAGGTATAGGGTCAGTCGACTGAAAACTCTGTTCAGTCGACTGAACCTGCTGTTTCAGCCCACTTTGCCTTTTGGGATTGAATTTTCAATTTGAATCGATTCATGATGATCCTATGTATGATTATCAATTGTTTTGACTTTGATGGTTCCTTTTAATTTTAATCCACGGGTTTTTATAAAATAATCTCTCGAATCGCATTTAAAAGTTCGTTTCTCTAATTTATAAATTCTATTTAAAACACATACACTTTCGCACTTCGAACGAAGTGGAAGGGTGATTAAATGGTTGGGCAAAACACAGACCATGAATCTGTGCGTTTATCTTTCCGATTAATCCTCGACCTATTCGATTGATTGTTTTGACCTTCGGGTTTGGTTTATCGATGATATGAGGTAAACTTTGTACTACTTTGAGTGTGAAAGGGACTGACGGATAGTAAACCGTTTAGTGCGAACGAGTGGTTATGGGACATATGTTAACACTTTTCGGATTCCTTTTCGAGAGTTGTGACACATTCCGCCAGTTAGTGGTGTCCAGTACTGGGTCTTCGACCTTCACCACTACGGTTTGTTGCCTCTGGGATAGTGTCTTCGGACTGTCTCCCTAGGTTTGTTGCCTTCGGGTATGTTGCCTTCGGGTGTGTGCCTTCGAGTTTGTTGCCCTATATAGTTTTGCTCTGATGTTGGCCTTATGTGCCGCATGGGTGATACTTGGGTTTGGAGTCTTCGGGCTCATGGATCCTTGTTTGTACAGTACTGAGCTCGAGCAAATTTTATGGTGTTTCATTGATATGTATATTCCCTTGGTATCGCCCTTCGGTGTTGGTCTTTTTGAGCCGCATGGAGTATAGCGATTACCTTGTGGAACTTGTATACCTTATTGGTATTTGTTGTTTGCCTATTGGCTTGTTTTGGGATATTTGTATCCTTTGTTTCTATATGTTGCCGATGATATGAGGCTTGTTCTATATGATTCATCTCTTGTTGATGATTGTGTTATCTCCCCTAGAGATATTTATTATATTGTATGACCTTGCAGGTTTATTAGTGTTCAGTTTATCTAACTGATTTGTTATCTAGACTGACCCGTGTATTTTATACTCGGGTCAGACCGAGATGTTTCAGGTTAGGTGCTTTTGGGGACTTAGCCTATTTTGCTTCCGCATGGACTATTCGCTAGCTTCATTTTGTTATAGCGTCTTTTGTAGTCCTTATCTGTTATAACTTTGATTTATACTCTTTCGTCTCGTCTGTATATGGTGGTATCCTGTACCACTTGACATGTATTATTTTGTATACTCTGTGGTGAATCTGTGTATGTGTATATTATGATCGACTGTTCTGTGATGTATATTACATTTGAGTTGTTATATTTTCTTCTGATAGATCCTATAGCCATTGTATTTTTGCTTTAAATATTTATTGAATAGGTCGAATTTTAATGTGTTTCTACTTTTCGACATATTTAGTGAATAATTAAGGTAAGATTGCACATGGTCGCTTCCATTATACTCTATTGTCCGCGTTAGCCGACATTATTATCTATGTAATACTCTTTGTTAACGAGGCTCTCGGAGTGGGGTGTCACAATGGTGGTGGTTAAGGTGGTGGTTGAAGGAGATGAGGCAAAGGTGGTCAAACTAGCATTGTTCAAGGGCATTGTTGCATTTTTTTGGAGTTTTGGCACCATGGTGGGCTCAGCCTTGGTCAAGACCAGAGGGGTAGCTGGTGATGATGGAAGGGAAGAGGTGTAGGAGGTGGTGGCCGTGGCTATGGAGGAGAGGCCAAGCAATACACATGAGAAAACAAGGCAAAATATAAGAAAACAATGGAAAAAGAAGAGCAAAAAGAAGAGGAAAAAAGGAGCCATTACCAAACCTTTTTAGTCGTGAAAAATGAAGTGGAGAGGAATGTTTTCACGTGAAAATGAGGTAAGAAATGCACAGCTAAAAAAAAGAAAGGACGGTCAAAGGAAATTAAATCTATTAATTGGAAAAGAAACGGAAGAAGAAACGTTAAAACGGTTTTACGTTTCTTTGCTTTCAAACCTTTTATACTTCCTATATATATATATATTCATATACATCTTAAATAACTGAAAACACTTATAAATTTCAGTTAAAATTCAAAAATATAACAGATAAACAAAATATTAATAATTAAATATTAATTAGATATGATTAAAATAAGAAAAATTGCACAGAATGTGAAAACTTGACTTAAGAATTAGAAATAACTTCAATACACTTTGGAAAAATTTACTTTAATTTAAATACATGTAAAATGAATAAAATAAATTAAAACACAGAAAATAAAAGTGAGTGCATAAAATAAATAAATAAATTTTAATTATATATAATTAAATTAAGAAAATGGCTTAAAATTGTAGACTAGGCTTTTAAAATTAGAAACAAATTCAAATGAACTTTAGAAAAATTATATTATCATTTTAAAAATACTTAAAAGTCAAAATATGCATAATATAACATATTATCACATATTAAAATAAAATATAACAAAGAAGAAGTAATTTATACAATTTAAAATAGTCATTGTTAAATAACCCTATATACGCACAATATTGTAAAGGGTATAACTTTCACAATTTACATCCAAATTCAACGAAACGAAAAGTGATGTTCTTAAAATTTTATGTACTTTCATAATAAAAGAAAAAAATTGAATTTTTAAACTTTTAAAATTTTAAGTTAAAAGTCACAGTTTGACTATTTTGACCAAAATCAGCATTTCAAGCAAATATTTAACTTACACAGTTTGGAATTATAACTCATATAAAATCAAGATTTTATATTTAAATAATAAATTTAATCATTCCAAATAAGTAAAATAAGTTTTTAAATCAAAATTTTATATTAAAATAATTAAAATGTACAATAAAATAATTACAAAATACAGGGTTGTTACATGTTTCATCTCTGATTTATTTACTCCCATCGACATACCCTAATTCCAGTATAAAATAAACTACGATGGTTCATAATAGTTTAGGACAGTAGATATAATAATAACACAGATAATATCAATAAATGCGGAACACAGATAAAACAGAAAAGTCTCATATATATAACTGATGTAAGTTACAATACATATGACATAGAACAGATGATACAACTACAACTGTCGACCCAGGAAGTTATATATACAAGTACATTATCGACTAACATACATGAATACATATCAACCTATGCTATGACACGACAACTCCCAAAAGATATGAAAAGTCTTCATAGCTCAAACAGCTACCCAAGCAAGATATCTACGACCTGAAATAACTCGGTCTGACCCGAGTATTAAATTCAAAAGAAAATAATACGCTGGTCAGTCTACTTCAAACTCAGTTATTAGTGCACAGAAGCAATAATAAATTAAGTAACAAATTGACAACAGTCACAATAAATCTCGTCTATCCGTTCCTTAAATAAAGAAATCGGATAACGATAAATATAACACGTAACAGTGTTAAACAACAATCAGCAGATTCAAATCATCGACAAAGATAAGTAAAAAGAATATCAATGAAGATAATTTGGAAAACATCGAAATTGCCAAATCGGCAATTAACAACAAAATCATCAAATTAAACCAATCAAAATACAATTCAAATCATATTGAATTGAATAAACGAAACAGTTCAAACAATTGAAATATCAATTAAAATAACAATACGGGTAGGGCTGTAGTACACGCACGCGTGCACTACCTCGCCACTACGGAATATGGAATACACAAAAGATCCATAGATTGAAACAAAATAGAATATCATACACGCCATACCGTGTGGCTGCAGTTCACGCTTGCGTGCACTGCCTTGCCACTATAGTGATGTCGTGCCCAAAAACTCAATACCGTGTGGCTGCTGTTCACGCTTGCGTGCACTGCCCCACTATATCGTGAAATACAAATACTACATGAAACTGACAGTACTGGAAGGACAATAAGATGGTCAAGTAACAATGTACATGGACCCAAACTGTCAAGCTATATCAATAAACCACATAGTGGATGTTCAACCAGTAAGGTTGAACCCCATCAGTGAACAGGGAATGCAATGTGACACAGTTACATGCCGGGATAAACCCTGCAATATATGTAATGCTAGCAGTGCCAACAATTATGACAGCAGTTGCAAAAGTATTTAACCACTCACTGGATCGACTCAAAGTTCAAGTGAGCCAAATAAAGTAGTGTACACAAAAACTAACGAATGCAACTGTGTATAAGTAAGTGGGACAGCAAGCACACGAATGTAAAGTACAACTACAACAGACAACGAAAATCAAGTTCAATTTCAAGCAACACCGTATGACCAAAGCCTGAACAAGGGTGAAAACTGGAATGTAACCAGAAATAAAATTCTCAAAGCAAGTGCACAGTCAAAGCTTAAAGAAATCAATGTCGAACAATTCTTGTAGGTAGCCGTTTCATATCAAGACAGTACCACACCCAAAATATCCCCATAAAATTAGTATAATCCATTCAAATGACCAAAGACAGTAAACACGGGTGGCCAAATCCCAGTATCAGTTTATAAGAAATGGGAAAATCAATGAAATCATCAACACCCAAATGAAAACCGTGCCGAGATAACCACGTGAACAGGAAATCAAATCAGTTAAAAAATCAAGTCAGAAAACATCAGCGACGAAATCAAATCAAACGCAAAGCAAAGTACTTAGTTGAACTAGATGTGAGGGTCACTCACCTATGTTGACAAATCGAAGCATCTCGAGAGACGAACGATTGACAAACGCCGGCACTTTTATTTCCAAGCCCTATTTTCTCGACCGAACGAATAAAGGGACGAACGATATTGAGCAGCCATTATTTTCTTTCGATTGTTTTTAGGGTTGCAAACGAACGAATGAGAAAATGAATAAAAGAGGGATGGGTTATTTGTTTTGAGAATTATCACGGCCCAATAAAAAAACATGGACCACTATTTAATTTACAAAGCCCATCAACACTTAATAGATTATTCAAAAGGGTTTCAAACTGGTTTTAAAAATTCCAAACAGCAATTAGCTAGGAAAGGTAATCGTCCAAAGACGATAATTAATCGGTACGAAATACCGGGTTGTTACATAATACTTCAAAATCCATAGTTTTAAAACCATAACTTTCAAAACTTAAATGGTATGGATATTCAACAGTATATAAAATAAAACAGTTGAATTTAAAATTTCTTTATAAAGCAAATAATTTACACGCCTTTACAATTTTATTTACTTTATATTCAGTCTAAACCCATAACCTTTAGATTCACTTTCAGTTTGAATAAAAACACTTCGATTTCAATATTTTCAAACTTTTAGTATTTAATAACTTTCAAAACTAAGGTTGGGAATTTCTATTCAACAATTCATTGTCCTATTATTTAGTTTTGAAACATTTACATAATAGATCCATAACCATTTAAAATAAAACCCAATTTATTAACACTAAATATTTTCTTCCATTTATTTTTACTACAATTATTCATTTAATTTATCTTGAATAAAAATCCAGTTATAAATATCATACCTTTAAGATTTCCAAGATTAATAAGTTTACACCAACTTGTGGAGTTAAATTTTTAAATAAGCCCAATTCCAAATAAATTTCCAATTAAATTTCCAATATTAATTGATTTGAACTATTTAAAACTCTATATATACACAACATCTTAAACCTGTACTTAATCATAAATATAGATTATCAAACTCCATTTTTCAACTTCTTTATTTCCATTCAACCAATTCATACATAGCTTAAATTCAATAATTTAACAATATATGTATATATAAAATAAGATTTTATATAAGATCAAAATTAATATTTATTTAACCGCATCCTATCCAAACCATAGAAATCTTTTCAAAAATAATTTTATATATATACCGCGGTGCCTGTATATAATTTTCCATCCTATGGTCAAGTGATACGGATATTTATCATTTCAATCCGCAATTTAAAAATAAAAATGCGGTTGTATATCATTTCAAACCGCAATCTCGAATGAAATGAGAATGCATAATAACTTGCAGTTTATATAATACGGAACAAATCATCCATTCACCCAATATCAATCATCAACTAATCTTATTTCAATCATCGTCAATTTAAACAAACATCAATAGAGCATATAAAACATATCAGGTATCAACGAACAGTTTATATTCAAAATAAATAAATAAATAAATACATAACTGTTTAACAAGCAGTTTATAGGTAAAATAAATAAATTTTAACTGTCAATTTATATGCAATAATAAAATTAATTGACAGTTAAATTAAATAAATGCGATTTAACTGAGATGATGAATAAAATATGCAAAACAGTCATAAATAAATTTCAACTCATATCTTAAATCAATTTAACATACACAAGATAACTTAGAAGTTGTGAGTGGGTTAAAACACTCACCTTTTGAATTTAAATTGAATCTAAATTCAATTTAAACCCAAAAATTTGACAGTCTCCAAATCCATCCAAACCAACGCCAAAATGTCTGGAATTCCGATACAATCCCAGAAAAATAAATCGCGCGTGAATCCGAGTACGTACGCAAAAGTTATGAAAATTTAAAAATTGGAAAATTCTGGTCCTGTGTCAACTTCGGGTTCAACTTCGGTGCGCCGCCTCAAATCCCCGGTGCTTGCTTGGAGTTTTTGCCAAAATGACCCGGAGCTACCCGAGTCATTTTCTTCCTGTCCTGAAGTAGATATAGAGTTTTTTCCTCTGAAACTCAAAGCGTGACTCGAAGTGGCGGCATATCCGATTTTTTTTTTTTGAAATTGAAATTAATTTTTGGAATTTAGGAATTAGGTTTTTTTCTGCCATTGGAATGAGGAGTTGAGAAGGAGATGTGCGTATAGAAAAATGAAAATAAGGAGTGGCTAGGGTTTATAACGGGTTATATATAGACAAGGCTGAAAAATAATAGATGGATCAGATTGGTATACGCGCTGAACGCTAAATGGCCCGAAAAGCCCATTTCTACTCCGGAACGAAATTGTGTCAACCCATATATCAAAATATATGTTTAAATATATTTTAAACGCGATGGTAAAAATTTCACGTCCAAATTCCATCGTATGAAGAAGTTATGCTAAATTCAATTTTTACAAATTGATTTAGATTGATTTAAATTGCATAAATTTCAAGGCGTTTCGATACGATCAAACGACAAGTCCGATCGTTATGAAACTTGAAACACTATTATAATTCACCGTTATGGATCCGATGAAACCAGTTTCGTTGAAATCCGAGTCAGTGGCCAAAATGGCTAATTTTATATTAATTAAATAAATTAAAAATTCATTAATAAAATCCAATTTTTTTTAAATCTTAAATTTGACAAATTTTATTACCTTTATATGTCTCAATCAAATTACAATGTTTTAAACAATTTAAAGGTCAATTTAAAGTTGATTAAATTCCCATTTCATTGTCAAATTTTCATTTTTATTAAATTTAGAAATTATCAATTAAGTTTCCAAAAATTTCATTGAATTAAATCTTCATTCTTATTATTCAATCCATTATAGCCAAATGGATGAAATTAACGTACATAAATATTTTTCAATTTCAACTAAATTTTCAATTAACGTAAAAATAAATGTTTAATTTTTACTTAATTGCAAAAACTCAATTACCTTAATTCTTTATGTTCATATAAATAAACAAATCTTGATTTACAATCTTTTCATTCACCCATAGTCATATTATAAATGGAATTTACATTATCTTCAATTGCTAATTACCATCAGCTAAGATCTTAACATTTGTTCCATAAATTTATTTGCCCTAAATTATTTACTGCATTTATCTAATTCCAATTTCATAATCACATTCAATCCATTAATTGGTATTGCATTGGCATTTAACTTATTAGCTTATATCAACATTATTGTCATTAATTGCAAATGGATTACAAAATTTAGTCACTACTCTAAATAACTAATGTAAATTAATCTTCATTAATTCCACTGATTTAACTTTCATTCAATGATTCCCTCAGTTAGCAATAACGTAACATTTTCTTTATTTATATTGCAAATAATTCAAAATTCAATTCCTAATTCTTAATATCCTCTAAATTACAACTTCCAAACATGGTATCAATCATCATTTACGTACCTCTAATTATTTTAATTTACATTAACATAATAAATAAATTACCTATAATGAAATCTATCCCCCAATTTATTATATGCAATAAATTTTGACCTTACAACAGTTTCAATTAATTATTTATATTTATTGCGATTGAATACCAAAATTTATTTAATACATCAAATAAATGAACAATCTATATTCATTGTCACCTTTTTTTCTTAAATTCAGTTATAATTTTGTTACTTACCAACCAGGTTATAATAACACTAATTTTTTTATTCCACGGCTATATATGATATATTTGCATCACATACTTGAATTTTTCAATTTCGTCTTAATTCCAATTCACGATAGTATAATTTCTTACTATAAACCCATTTATAATTTGCATACCAATTAATTAGTTTCAACTAAATATATTGATTCAATTCAACTCTTTTATTAAGTCTATATAAATCAATATACTATTTCATTGGTAAATGTTTATTTCAATTATTCCTTTATTACTTACAAATCTTATTTCATTCATGAATGCCATCATTTATCAATTATTACATAATTTCATTAATTTACATTCAGTTACAACTAAATTAATACACTGATTTCGTTTATAAATTAAAATCTTACAATTTATAAGCTTTCATTCCAAACAATATTTCAATTTGTACCGGACATTGATTTAATTCAATTTACTATTTAATATCATTAATTCATTAACTAAATTCACTGCTTACCTTTGTTCTCTTAAATGCAACTCTTAGCCTAGTATAACAATTTACATCACTTCAATTTATTAGTCATTTTGTTTCAACTGTAAATACTTAGCCTTATATTCTCATGGTTTCATTTCATTCTCAACATTTGCTTCATTATTAATTGTAAAATCTTTATTTCTTCTAAATTAAATTTACACAAATCTTATTAAAATGACAAATTTAATTAACGAAAATTACGGGTCGTTACACATGTCATATGCCGTATCGTGCCTTTTACGAGTTTGTTTTGAGTCGTACCTATGGAGTGCTCCCTAATAGCCCACATGTGGGTGGAGTTTAGAGTATCTGTATAGACTACGGCATTAAATAAAATGTGTTAAGGGGGATATGAGTAACGCCTTATGTAGCGACCCACTGTTCTATCACCCTAGAGTTGATAACAATTCTTCCTCGTTCAACCCAAAGTATATGAAAGAGCAAATAACTAGGGTAAAGAAGAAGAAAGAGATAGAAGAAGACGATAAAAACAACATCAGAGTCTCACAATCGTTGCGGAACAAAATATAATATATATTAATAGCTTTAAATACAAAGAAATCTGTACTGTCATATATACATACCCTTATCAGAGTACAACAGTCATCCCTAACTTTGGACAGCTTATTATCTGTCCTTACATAGCAAAAATAATTGTTCAAGTACGAAGATACGTCTTTGTCATCCAGCTCAACTCTTAGGCTCCATAGCATATTATCCTAAATCTGTTCAACTCGGTCTGACCCGAACATCATAATAAAACAACACCCAAGTCAGTTTGGAAAACCAGCGTGAGAAAACCACACTCAATTGGGTTGTTATATTTTCGAAAATCCTTTAAAACAAAGGTATCTCGAAAGACCACGCCACAAATAAATATGTCTGGTTTGCACCTTACGATAACCAAAACATTTTCAGTTCGGTCTGATATTATAATAGTGTCTATAGAAAGTAAAATAGAATCTAGCTGAAATGCTTGCATCTCACGTTCCGGCAATAGTTGGGCACAATCAAAACCCTACGGGCGCTTATTGGAGATTGGATTTCATGCAATGGCAATGCTATTGGGGTACCGCCTGTCACAGTATCTGGCCTAGATCAGAGTACCAAGGACCATTCCCGATCCCCTGCAATACAAGACTGGAGCTACCCCTTACTGGATAGTCCGAAGACGATCACCCCGCGGTTGGGATCAACAACCGCCCATAAAGATGAGATCAAAAAGGGACTCTAGACAGGGATGACCTTCTCCTAATTGGGTGCTACCCACTTAGCCTTGCTGCACCTCCTCTGTTTTAGCCATTCCTGAGGCTTGAGGCTGTGCATTACATTTTAGAACACATTTCGCTTAGAATGCCCAAGTCCTCCTGACAATGGTCCGATAGCATTCGTCCATATAAGTTGTCTTGCATCTGGACAAACCGAATCACCGACATCATCATCTTCATGGTCTTCATTCGCAAATGTTCAAACTGGATCGAAGTGGTTTTTGGATAATTAAACCCGATCCCGGTCTCTTCAAAACGATTATCGCGTTGGCCAATATTTATAGTTGGTTATTTAACTATCCAATTAACAATCATTCGACCCATTATTTTATTTCCACTAAAAAGCACCCAGTCTTATTAAATTTAGATTTCAAATAAATTAAATCACTTTATCCAAAAATATACACTTAAAGCATTTAAAATAAAATTACTTAAATCGCTTTATTCAAATAATAGTTATGAAATTATAATAATATCTCAAGTAAAACTTTAGCTAAGGACTACTTTTAAAATAAAACTATTATAAAAGGTATAAATATTTAATAGTTATCCTTTACATTAAAATACTAATTTAACCTTTAAAAATAACTAACTACTAAAATTTACTTAATTAATATTTACTGTAAGACTTTTAAAACAATTTAAATAATAAATTTCTCTAAAAACATACCTTTAAAATATCTTAAAAACTTCTAATTTTTCTTAAAAATCTTTCTTTGAAAACATACTTAGCTTTTCAGGAAAATACACTTTCCACTCCAATATATCCCATCTAATCATTTATAAATCCTTCTTGATTTATTTCCACTTTAATTTACGTCACAATCCCGTAAATTCCCTTTCCCACATTTTTGAAAATAAAACCACTATTTGTTTTTAATTTTTTAAAACGAATTTCCCTTTCCTTATAAATTCCCACCGTGAATTTATAAATCCAAATTATCCACTGATAAATAATCACTTTATTTATAAACCCAGTTTATAAATCTCATAGTCTTATTCCCCTTTTTAATCACTATTCTCAAAACACTTAATAGATTTCCAAACTGGTTTCCTTGAATTAAATTCCATCTTAAAGTTTATTTCTTGATTTACTCAAGTTTATTCCAAAATCCAGAAATCCCATATTCGCTCCTTTATTATGACTTAACACCTTATTTAAATATGAAACATTAATTTCATAACTTATATTTCTCCCAAATTCCCTCTTTATTTTCCTCAAATCCATTTTAAACTTTAGATTTTAAAAATAAATACTTTTATACTTAACCAAATCGCTTAAGTCCCATTATTAAATCCTTTTATTCAATTATTTCAAAATCTCTACCTTTCCATATTTAGAAATTATCAAGTATAAAATTTAAAATCACACTATTCATTTTTTTTCAAATTCATTAATTTTAAATTTATCCATCTTTACTATAAATTTCTTACTTTAAATTTCCCCTTTTATTTCCCTTTAAAAATTCAACATTTATATTTTCAAAATGCCACAATATATCCAGCAATGTATTAACATCAAATAAATTAATTTTTCCAACACAATATGTCATAGATTATTCAACATTTCATGTATCATTGAAATGGAAATAAATTCAGTATTGTTGAGGAACCCAGTTGGATCCCTCCACCCTGTTTCCCTGTATCCACAGAAGTTAGCCCAATATAAAAATACCATTCCCACTTCGGGAGGGATATCGCAGTATATAGGGTCATTCGCTATTATGCGGGGCGCATAGGGTCTCATCCGCTATATAATGTAGGAATATCAATCACTCCAATACTAATATATATACACACCCTCATCCAACAGTTAATTAAATTTTCAATAAATCAAGCATCCAATAATTTAAATTTAAACATTAAAATTTTTAAATTGGTTATCCAATTGAGTGAGAGATTCTCATCTTTTGCTTTTTATTTTGTAACCCGATCCAACTCAACTTGTCTTCACGCTTTTAGGCTCGCATAGCAAGATACAGTCTATTAACATTTAAGACAAACGAATAATTAGTTACCATTTACCAATTTTTTTTAATTACTATTTTTAAACAGAAACTAGACTGACCTAAGTTACACCTTTTTTTATAATTATTCTCTATTTAAAATTAATTAAAATAACAAGATATACCTACTTTCATTCTCTCCCGACAAGCACGTGTTATATTAATGCTAGTCACGTTGGTTTGGGTGCCGTTCTTATGCAAAAAGAACGTGTTATTGCTTATGCTTCTAGGCAATTGAAGCCGGCCGAGACTAGATATGCCACACATGATTTAGAACTCGCGGCTATTGTTTTCGCCCTTCGAATTTCGCGTCATTATCTATTGGGAGAGAAATTTATTCTTTACACGGATCATAAGTCTTTGAAATATTTATTTTCTCAAAAGGAACTTAATTTGCGTCAACAGCGTTGGCTCGAGTTCCTTGCACATTATGATCTTGATATTCTTTATACCCCCGGTAAGGGTAATCGTGTCGCCGATGCTCTTAGCCGTAAACAACAAGCATTTGTTTCTATGGTGATATCTGAATGGAACGATCTCAAGATTTTATCTACTTGTGAGATTCGAGAGCGCGTATCCGATTTATGCTCATCACTTGTTTTATGTAGCCTTGAGGCTCATCCTTCTCTTTTAGACTGCATTCTTGAAGCTCAAGGGCTAGATCCTGAATTGGCTCTTCTTGGCCAAAATGTTAAGGATAAAATTGATATTGAAGGTTTGAAAGACTTTGATATTGATTCCCGTGGCGGCATTCGAAAATTTGGTAGACTTATCGTACCAAATATTGGTGATCTTCGTAAAGATATTTTAGGAGATTCCCATCGTTCTAGATTCACCATTCATCCCGGTAGTAGTAAAATGTACGCTGATATGAAGCGACTTTATTATTGGAAGGGAATGAAATCTGATATTGCTAATTTTGTTAAGTGTTGCATGACTTGCCAACTTGTCAAGACCGAACATCAAAGGCCTGGTTGGTTATTGCAACCTCTAGAAATTCAAAATTGGAAGTGGGACCAAATTTCCATGGATTTTATAGATGGCCTTCCCCATTCTCGTTCGGGTCATGATAGCTTATGGGCGATCGTTGATAGACTTACTAAATCCGCCCATTTTATTCCCGTTCGGTCTAACCAAACCGTTCCTCTTTTGGCCAAACTCTTTATCAAAGAAATTGTTAAATTGCATGGAGTTCCTACTTCTATTGTCAGCGATCGAGATCCATTGTTTACTAGTGGATTTTGGAAGAGTCTTCAAAAAGCTTTAGGATCGAAGCTTAATTTTAGCACATCTTATCACCCCCAGTCCGATGGACAAACCGAGCGTGTGAATCAAACTCTTGAAAATCTTCTTCGTGCTTGTGTGCTCGATTTTGGTGGAAGTTGGGAAGATCATATTTCACTTGTTGAATTTTCCTATAATAATAGCTTCCAATCTAGTATTGGTATGGCACCTTTCGAGGCACTCTATGGAAGGCCATGTCGATCTCCTTCTTGTTGGCTTGAGGCCGGTGAGAAGCTGGTTTTAGGTCCAGAATTTATTCGTGATTCCATAGAGAAGATTGAACTTATTCGACATAGGATGAAAGAAGCCCAGAGTAGACAAAAATCCTATGCCGATAATCGAAGAAGGAAGTTAGAATTTTCTGTGGGAGATTCTGTTTTTATTCTTGTTTCACCTATGAAAGGTGTTGTACGTTTCAGTCGATCGGGAAAGTTAGCGCCTCGATATATTGGGCCATTTCCTATCACTGAACGTATTGGTTCAATGGCTTATCGCCTTTCATTACTGGCTCAGTTTTCTGCCATGCATGACGTGTTTCACGTTTCTCAATTACGGAAATGCCTTCGATATTCCGATTCTATTCTTGAGCCTGGTATTGTGGAAGAAATTGAAGTTTCGCCAAATTTGACTTATGAGCAGCAACCTGTTCGAATTACTGCTTCGGAGGTTAAACGACTTAGAAATAAAGATGTTCCTCTTGTGA
This sequence comes from Allium cepa, assembly GCA_030765085.1. NCBI lineage: Eukaryota > Viridiplantae > Streptophyta > Magnoliopsida > Asparagales > Amaryllidaceae > Allium > Allium cepa. The sequence continues at coordinate 182,155,179 of CM060946.1, forward strand.
AGGTTCAATGGTCCTCAAACCCTAAAGATTGCTCTTGGGAATCTAGAGAATTCATCGAGCGAACACATCTGGACATACTTTCTAGTGCTCAATGAGGTGAACTTCTTATTTCAAATTTCTTTTGTGATAGTATGCTTTTATGGTTGTTACATTTTATTTCCATCTTATATATTGCGAGGACGCAATTTCTTTAAGGAGGGGAGTCTGTAACAACCCGCATATTTATCGATTATATATTTAAATATTTTGTTTAAATATTTTATCGTCATACAGATATTTGTCCGAAAAGCTACGTTTTGCAAACGGTCGAATTAGGACTCGAGACCACTTCCATTGAGTTCGAAATGCCGTTTACAATTTTTTTAAGTATAAACATTGATAGGTTTGGAGTTAGTGAAATTTCACTAACTTTTCCCGCTTTGGACTTTGGGTTAGTCTAGCCATTATAACTCAAACCCACTTCTCTCCTTCTCCTCACTCTTCATAAATTCCTACCAAACACAAATTTTGACATTAATGGTGAGTGGAAAGGGAAATTAGAAACTCCAAGCCTAGGTTTCAACTCCAACTTCATCATTCAACTCCAAATTCAAGGAAAAGCATTGGATTCAAGCTTGTAGTTGCTTCTCCATTCACCTTCAAGCTTTACCTTCATAATTTGGTGAAAAGGTGAGATTTTTATCTCACAAATTTAGCCTATAACTATCTTGGACTGTTGGGAATGAATCCCTATCATGTTTGCATGTACATTTGCATTTGGTTTGGATTGGATTGGCGAAAAACCCCAAATTTTAGTGTTTTTGGTGAAAAACTGCACTTAGGTCGTTCTGCCTATGCTAGGTCGTTCGCGTGGAAATGTCTCGGCCTCAAAATAGCTCGTTTCTGACCTTAAAATGGCCTACAACGTTAGGTCGCTCGGTACTCGGAATTAGGTCATAGGTCGTTTGGTTTTAGGTCGCTAGTTCGTTCGGCTTTAGGTCGAATGGACCTTAGGTCGTAGGTCGTATGGACCTTAGGTCGTAGGTCGTTCTGGCCATTTCTAACGTCTTCGGATTTAGTTCGTATGGACCTTAGGCCGCTAGGTCATATGGCTTTAGGTCGCTAGGTCGTATGACCTTAGGTCGTTAGGTCGTATGGCTTTAGGTCGCTAGGTCGTATGACCTTAGGTCGTTAGGTCCTATGGCATTTTAGATCGTGTGATCTTCTTACCTGTTAGGTCGTTGGACCTACATCCTGTTAGGTCGTTGAACCTTTAGCTCGTAGATCGCTAGGCCTTATCTCCTTAGGTCGCGTGAGCCATCTTCTTTAAACCACTAGGTCGCTAGACCACGTTTCCAGTTAGGTCGCAAGACCTTGTAAACCGTTAGGTCGCGTGACCTATATTTCGTAGGTCGTTGACCCACTTAAGTCGCTTGTCCCTCATAGGTCGCGTTTCCTGCTTAAGTCGCTAGGTCGCATGCCTTTAGGTCGCACTCCTTTATAAGGTCGCGTGTCTCTGTTAGGTCGTTGACCTCCTTAACTCGCATGACCTAACCCGTAGGTCGTTGGACCTCGATTCTATTTAAGTCGCTGCTTCTTATAGGTCGCTCGGCCCCTTATTTTCTTTAGGTCGTTTGAGTGGTAGGTCGCGAACCCATTTTAGGTCGCATGACCTTTACCCTTTAGGTCGCTGGACCACTAGGTCGTGCCCCTTTAATCACTAGGTCGTACCGTTTTTGGACGGGGCGCTGCCCCCTGGACCCCTCCTCCGTAGGGGATCTTATCTGAAAAACATTCAACATAACTTGCTTGTTGAGATGCTGAGTTGACCATTCTTCGAGACAAACTATCTTGGGCTTCTCGGTCGATTTTATGGATTTTTGAATATCTATTTCGATGGATTCTTTATTGGTTTCTTTGGATTTTATTCATGTCTTTGAATGTGAATTTTTATGATTGATTGTTTCTACAATCACTTCTATGATTTGTCACTTTAAAATATAAAGGTTTTCTATACTAGCAGTAAATATCAAAACTCTTTCAACAAAATGACTTCAACCCTATTTTCAATAACAAAGCTCTTTTCTTAAACCGTATTCCAATCACTAGCATATACAAACCTTTCCCTCACTCGTATGAGAAATCTAATTAAACGACTTAGTAAAACAAGTGGTATGAAATGCTTGCGTTTACTTCGTCGGTTAATTCTTGGACTAGTTCGATTGAATCTCGTGTGACAATTTTCTAGTGAAGATCTACAGTTTGTTCGTAAATATTTGAGTTAAGCAAGTGGTTATGGGACATGAAGCTAAACTTTTATATTTACTAACTTAGTGTAATTGACACTTCTTGATGATCATGACGATCATTTTTGTGTTTTAGACTAGCAATTGTGCGATGTCTCTTTGTCTGCGAGGGAGACTAGACCCGGCTCTTGTGATGTTTCGCCATCGCATTTGTGTGATGTTTCGCCATCACATATGTGGGGTAGCGCCCCACGGTCTTCGGGCCATTCGTGTGTCTAAATTAATGGCTTGCAACCATGAGATAGCGTCTCGCTTTGTGTTACACATGTAGGTGAGTTTTCATGCTCCCACTATTTGAGTTTTCATGCTCCTATATTGTGATTTCTGGATTTCTTGTGTAGTCTTCTGGAATTTGTGCTTCACCTATTTTCATGACTTTCATTGTTATGATTTTCCAGCTTTTATGTTTAGGTGAATTTGGATCTTTTAGAAGATTCTTTTGATATTGTTTGATCTCTTGATGATCTTCATTTACATGCTTATCATAGTATGTCTTTATGGTTACTATATGTTCTTGCCATATCTATTGTTTATATCATGTTATCTGATATTTATAACTAGACTGATCCGTTTATTATTTTCTTATAAATAATACTCGGGTCAGACCGAGATGTTACAGGTGCTTCTGCTTGACTTCTCCCACAGGGATTTACTACTCTGACTTTTGGCTGACCATTTAGATTAGCAGTTTTTGTCGTTTACACTTGAGATATAGACTCATAGTTGTATTCTTTTGTATAGCACGTATTGCTATTCTTTTGTATTATTGTGGATCTTTTTGACCACTACTATGATGTACACTTTCATGTGTTAGTTATATATTCATATCTTCTTCCGCCTTTGTGATATGGATGTCTGTGACTGATTTGTGTTATGCTTATTTCTATGTTTATTTTCGAAGATTATTTATAGCCACCGTATGATAAGATATCACATGGATGGTCGCTCCTCAACAGCCTTATTCTCCGTGCTAGTTGACAGGACTACACCGTAGTGTTCTTGGCTAGCGTGGGTATAGAGGTGGGGCGTCACAAAAATATATACCTAACATATCATATAAGACATATTAGAACATGATTTTACAAATAAAAATATTATTTATATAAATTAAAATAAACAATATTGTTAAATAAATTAATGTACACACAATATTGTAAAATGCATAACTTTCACAATATAAATCAGATTTCAACGAAACGAAAAGCATTATTCTCAATATTTAATATATTTTCATAATAAAAGATAAAAATCAAAAATTAAATTATTTAAATTTTAAATTTAAAAGTCAAAGTTTGACCAGATTGACCAAAAATCCACTTTTTTGGAAATATCCTATTTATTCAGGTTTGAAATTATAATTCACACAAAAATCAAAATATACTCTTAAATAACAAAATTTATTCATTTTAATAAATATAATAAAGTTCTTAAATCATGAATTTCAATTCAAATAATTAAAATAAACAATTAAAATAATCACAAAATACTGGGTTGTTACATATTATTTCGCTATTATAATAATGTCTATAGTAAAATAAACTTAATTTTAAATAGCGTTAAGGGGTTACCCATATAGCCCTTACCACGTAATAGTCTCAGTAGTCCATTCATTATCGTGGTCCCTCCTGATCGGGAAGCAACCAGAGGATACCACACGGGCCACGGGAGAAAACCAAACTCATACAAGGGCGCTAGGGTAGGTGACATGGCACAACAAGGCAATGCCAGGGTAGATATACCAATTTCTATCCAGGTAGGTGGTAGCATGTAGTAGTTACTACCGCCCACCTCGAGCCATACCCCCAAAATAAAAATAAAAATCAAAAGTGGCCACCAAATAAATCCCAAAGTCAGAATATAATATCGAATGAGTGTATCCGATCAAAGGAATGACCTCATTGGCCTAAGAATCGCTCCTATTTTAGCCACCTTATGCCAACTCACGATAGTCGGGTCCATGTATTTACCTCAAAGGAAACGCCGCCACCATCCTACTTCATTCTGGAATCTCCACTACGTACACGGTTGTTGTGACGCCCCACCTTTATAATCACGCTAGCCAAGAACACTACGGTGTAGTGCTGTCAACTAGCACGGAGAATAAGGCTGTTGAGGAACGACCATCCATGTAATTGCTTATCACATGGTGGCTATAAATAATCTTCGGAAACAAACATAGAAATAAGTATAACACAAATCATTCACAGACATCCATATCACAAAGGCGGAAGAAGATACGAATATATAACTAACACATGAAAGTGTACATCAGAGTAGTGGTCAAAAAGATCCACAATAATACAAAAGAATAGCAACACGTGCTATACAAAAGAATACAACTATGAGTCTATATCTCAAGTGTATACAATAAAAACTGCTAATCTGAATAGTTAGCCAAAAGTCAGAGTAGCAAATCTCGGGAAGAAGTCAAGAAGAAGCACCTGTAACATCTCGGTTGACCCGAGTATTATTTAAGAAAATAATAAACGGATCAGTCTAGCTATAAATATCAGATGACATGATATAAAATAAAAGATATGGCATAAACATAAAATATCCATACTGACATACTACTATAAGTATGTAAATGATGATCAACAGAAGATCAATCAATAAGAGATAAATCAATATCACAAGAATCTTCTCAAAGATCCAAAGAGGGCATCATACCCTAAACTTGTACTCATAACAAGTCAATGACATAAATTCCAGAAATCAACACAAGAAATCCAGAAATCACAGAAAAAGGGAAAGAGGCCTATCACATGACGATCCGAAGACCATGGGAGCTACCCTATATGGGTGAGTCGGAATCACCCAGATGAGGTCTAGGCTAACCAAAAAGCAAAAAGGTATGTGTGAATGGAATCACACAAATGGTGTCTAGCCTAACCTCGCAACAAAAAGGTATGTGTGAGTGGAATCACACAAATGGTGTCTAGACTAACCTTGCGGACGAAGAGATATGTGTGAGTCGGAATCACACCAATAAGGTCTAGTCTAACCTTTCAAACAAAGAGACATCGCACAATTGCTAGTCTAAATCATAAAATGATCGTCATGATCAACTAGAAGTGTCAATTACACTAAGCTAGTAAATATAAAAGTTTATCTTCGTGTCCCATAACCACTTGCTTAACTTAAATATTTACGAACAAACTGTAAATCTTCACTAGAAAATTGTCACAAGAGGTTCAATCGAACAAGTCCAAGAATTAACTGACGAAGTGAACGCAAGCGTTTCATACCACTTGTTTTACTAAGCCGTTTAATTAGATTTCTCATCCGAGTGAGGTAAAGGTTTGTATATACTAGTAGATTGGAAAACGGTTTAAGAAAAGAGCTTTGTTATTGAAAATAGAGTTGCAATCATTTTGTTGAAAGAGTTTTGATATTTACTACTAGTACAGAAAACCTTTATATTTTAAAATGACAAATCATAGAAGTGATTGTAGAAACAATCAATCATATAAATTCACATTCGAAGATGTGAATAAAATCTAAAGAAACGGATAAAGAATCCATCAAATAGATATTCAAAAATCCGTAAAATCGACCGAGAAGCCAAAGGTAGTTTGTCTCGAAGAATGGTCAACTCAGCATCTCAACAAAGCAAGTTCTGTTGAATGTTTTTCAGATAAGAGCCCCTACGGAGGGGGGTCCAAGGGGGGTGGCAACCCCCCAAGGTGGGGGTGCGGGGGCAACTTAAGGGGGTCGAGCGACCTAGAGGTGTTCGCGACCTAGTGGTCGAGCGACTTAAGGGGGTACGCGACCTAAGGGAAACTCGCGACCTAACATGGCCGAGCTAAGGTAAGGTGCGACTCAACCAGGTGAGCGACCCAAGGAAGACGAACGACTTAAGGAACTCACGGGTTAGAAGAGGCGAGCGACTTAAGGGACTCGCGACCTAACAAGGTAATAAGGTCGAGCGACTTACGACCTAACGAGGTAAAGGCCTAAAAGAATATAAGGTCAAACGACCTAAGTGTATTGGGTCACGCGACCTAACAGGGTTCGCGACCTAAGCTAGGTCGAGCTAAGGGGTTAGCATAAAACAGGTCGAGTAAAATAGGCTGAGCGACCAACGACCTAAGGTCCATACGACCTACGACCTACGACCTAAGGTCCATACGACCTAACTCCGAAGACGTTAGGAATGGCCAGAACGACCTACGACCTAAGGTCCATACGACCTACGACCTAAGGTCCATACGACCTAACACCGAAGACGTTAATTCAAAGCAGTGCGACCTAGCGGGATAACACGCTAGCGACCTAAGGGTTAGGTCGCGAGCGACCTAACTCCGAACACAAAAAAATGGCCAGAATGACCTAAGTGTAGAAAATTCACCAAAACGCTAAAAATTGGAGTTTTTCGCCAATCCAATCCAAACCAAATGCTAATATGCATGCAAAAATGATAGGGAATCATTCCCAACAGTCCAATATAGTTATAGGCTAGAATTGTGAGATAAAAATCTCACCTTTGCACCAAATTTATGAAGAAAAGCTTTAAAGCAATGGAGAAGTAATCACAAGCTTGAATCCAATATCTTCTTCTTGAATTTGGAATTGAATGTTGGATTTGCAAGAGAATTTGAGCTTGGAATATTAATTTCCCCTTCCACTCACCATTAATGCTAAAGCTTGGTTGTTAGGAAATTTATGAAGACTAAGGAGAAGGAGAGAAGTGGGTTTGAGTTATAATGGCTAATCTGACCCAAAGTCCAAAGCGGGAAAAGTAAGTGAAATTCCACTAACTCCAAACCTATCAATGTTTATACTTAAAAAAATTATAAACGGCATTTCAAACTCAATGGAAGTGGTCTCGAGTCCTAATTTGACCATTTGCAAAAAGTAGCTTTTCAGACCAATATCCGATTAATGACAATATATTTAAATAAAATATTTAAATATAAAATCGATAAATATGCGGGTTGTTACAGTTGTTAAAGAGGTTTTCGGAGTTGGCAGAGAGTATGACAACTTCCGATCCCGGTCTCTTTAACAACCAAACGTTGTTATAACACCGCGGTCATTTTAAAATAGTCTGTACTTCAAAAACAGAATATAATATCCATTTCAAAACCATATACGATCATTTCTGTTTTAAAACCCAAATCAATATGATATCATTTTTTATTTCAAATATATCATTTTTCCAAAATCATAGCACTTTCAAATCCTAATCCCTTGAAACCATAGCTTTGAAACATAACTTCGAATACTTAAATGGTTTAAACATTAAATTACTTTATATAATAAAATAGCTTCTTTAATTTCACAAATAAATTCCAAATACCGATTTGAACCTCCAAATAAACCATTTCAATTTCCATATATTTCGAAGTTTGAATATTAAGCAATTTCAAAACTAAGGTTGGAAATTACTATTCAACAATTCAATGCACTATTATTTAGTTTTGAAATATTTGCATAATAAATCCATAATCATTTAAATAAAACTCAAATTACCAATAACTAAATATTTCCTTCAATTTATTTATACTAGAAATATTCGTCTAATTCATCTTGAATAAAAATCCAGTTATAAATATCATACCTTTTAAAATTTCAAGTTTAATAAATTTTACATCGACTTATGGACTTTAATCCTTAAATAAGCTCAATTTCAAATAAATTTCCAATTTACCTTCCAATCTGAATTTATTTAAATCATTATAACCTCTATATTAAAGTATGATTTAAATACTTAACCATATTTTATTTTAATAAAATCAAACTCCATTATTAAACTTATTATTAATAAAGAAATTTATACATAGCTTAAATACATGAATTTAACTATATATAAAATATTTTTTTTGTAATATAAAAAAATCAATATTTATCAAACTGTATAATTCTATCCAAACCCATAGAAATCTTGTTCAAATATTTATATATATAGACCAACAATGTCTATATATAATTTTCTATCCTATGGTCAAGTGATATGGATATTTATCATTTAAATCCGTAATTTAAAATAAAAATACGGTTATATATCATTTCAAACCGCCATCCCGAATGAAATAAGGTGCATAACAATTTGCACTTTATAACAATATAAAATACAACATCATTCATCCAATATCAACCATCAACCATTTATCACAATCATCATCCAATTCAAACAATAACATCAATAACAGATAATAAATAATAGGTAATTACTGGCAGTATATATTCAATAATAAATTAAATAACAATTTCATTAAATAAATTCAATTTAACTGGAACGATGATAAAATATATCAAACAGCTATAAACAAATTTTTAATCACATCATAAATCAATTTAACAAACATACGAAATTTTAGAAGTTGTGAGTGGGTTAAAACACTCACCTTTATACGAATCTAAAAATAAAAGACTTCTAATCAATAGCTTCACTCTATGTTTCCTTAATCTCCTTCTTGATTGCTAGCTTTGTTCTATAAATTTTCTTTTATTTTGATTTACTTCAATTTCCATCCTTATTATATTAATATATATGTATTTATGTCTGTATTTTTAAAAGGTTTGGAAAAGAATTGAAAAAGAAAAGGATTAAAATAAGAAGAACCGAAAATGGAAGAGAAGATCAAGATTTGAAAAGAAAGAAGAAAGCTTGAAATAGAATAAAATTTGAAGAAGAAGAATATTTGAAGAGGAAGGAAAAATTAAAATGAGAGATAATAAGGATATTTAAAGAAAAAAGAAGAAGATTAGGATGGAGGCTGGGGTTTCATTTGCATCATATCTTATTTATAAGGTTAGAGTTAGGGGTAGGGACAAAGAGATTTAAAAAGAAAGGCTGCTATCAATTAGAAATAAATGAAATGACGTTTCAGTAAAATGAAGTTGGAAAATGAACGAAAAAAGAAAGTAAATATGAACAGCCTTTTTAAAAGTAGAAGGTATCAAAAAGAGGTAATTATTAATTAGAAAGGGAATGAATGGACCAACTCTATACTGTAAAAAAATTTTAGAATTCAAATTTCAAAACAATCGTTCACTTAATTAATTTTGTTAACCTTAAACGTACCAAAATTAACATCCTTTAAAGATATAATTAACGCATAATAAAGGAAAATAAATTCTCTACACAAATTTGTGTCATAAATTAACATTGGTTTGTATTTATTACATACACACCTTTAGTTATTGCATAAATTCTCATTAATATACATTAAAGTTCATTTAATTCTAATTGATTCCCATTTTAATTATTAAACCAAATAAATGGTTAACATATAACAAGTGTTACCATCACGTTAATTACACTTATGAATTCCCTATTATCAAGCAAATGTTACAATTCTTAAATATTTCTGCTTTTATTTAATTACTGTAACAACCGTGATTTTTGTTTATTGTCGAAATAAGAATTTAAAATAGAATTTTTAAAATTTGATTTGAAAATAATAATAATTGCAAATCAGTTGCAAAGTCAGTTGTATGGTGCACGTTGTAAATGACTTGCATTTTGCCTTCACGTGTGGAAAGGAGTTGGTCCATTTGAAGCAATTATGGACATGTGCTGTCACTAAATTTTGTATAACAAAAATTGAACTTGCAGCCATCATTATTTTTAGCAAGCCGTGTACTATCTTTCTTGGGTACACGTTGAAAATGTAGTGCATTTTGCTTTGCTGCACTAATTTTATAAAACAAGTTGGAACATTATTTTCTCTGCTGCAACAAAGTTTAAAAAGCATATTTGAATACTTTTGCTAGCAAAGTTGAACACTCTGCTTTATTTTACTGCCATCATCATTTATTGTAGCCACGTCCTTTCTTTCAAAATGCACGTTTTCATTTAATGCATATGTACAAATGAAGGCCAGCACATTATTTCTTTTGACTTTTACACATTTTGAAAGAAAAAATAATTACTGCAACATTCTTTTGCTCCATCTTCCCAGTAGCCTTCGTCGCAATCTTTTGCTTATTTTTCCAGAAGCTCAGCTAACTCATTAATAGCGATAAAAAATTCTTGCTTTCTACTCATCATTCATGTCCTCCGCTCCAGGTGATTTCATGTTCGTGACCACTGTTCTCTTCCACGCAGTGACTTCCCCCTTCTAATCGTGTCTCTCCTCCATGTCCCCCTCTACGCCACGTCCGTCTCCTCCCATTTTTCCTCTCCCTCTTCGACTAGGTTCGGTCACAATTTCAAATCCAAGTCTGCTGCCATGCCTTTATTTCACTCCCTCTTCGATTTTCCCCCACTTCGTGCTTCCATCCTATCAACAGCAGCCTCGTATGAAAATGATGGTGTAGTGGCATCTCGCGCTGTGTTGCCTCTCCCAGGTACCAACGTGCTATCCCCTGTGAATGATAATATCGGTATGACAGTTTTGTTGAATGAGAGTGGTGGTCTCAGTTCGTCTGAAATCAACAATGGGTGTGGTGTTGGTGGCATGAGTGGTTGTGATGTGGTTTTGGGCGATGCTGCTGTCTCTGTCCAATGCACGTCACCTATATGTCTAAATGCTACTGGGTTTTTTGGACCAATCAATTCTAATGGCTGTTTGCCAGTGACCAGGGGTGATGATCAGCCTGTTATGCACCTTGGTGTGGGTAGTGATGTGGGCAAGTCTACTGTGTTTGATGTGTTTGTTCCTAGTGTGGACGTTGGTGTACAAGGTCATGTCCAGGGGTGTGCTTCTGCTTGTCTCCCGAGTTGTGGACAATGCACAGCAGATGTTTGTGTTATTTCCCCTAAGAAATCTGTGCCTAATGTCACTGGTAATGGCTCTGAAGCTTCTATGCCCACTGCTGCTATTGCCCCCAGTATTGTACATAGCCGTGAAACTGATGGTTCGAAGAACCCCCAAAAATCGTGGACTTCTCTTTTCTCGTCCTTGCCCCGTAATGCGGGTGCATACATCCCAATTGATTTTGATTTGGTTGAGGAAAATGGATTGATGATTCCCCCCCGAGTGTAATGCAAGCTGGTGAGGAATTTTGGTCAGACTATTTGGTTGGATTCTTCCTGGATTCGCATCACCGTCTTTCATATGCGTCTTCGGTGCTTCGAAGAACTTGGAAGCCTTACCTGGACAAGTGTGCAAATAGATGAAGCACGTCCATGCGTAAAAATTAAAAGTGCTAGGCCTTCTTTTGTTAACGTGCGTCAAAAAAAATTAATCTAGGTCTAATATATTTTTTTCCATCTCTGCGCGCAAATAGTACATGCGTGCATTTGGCTTTGCCCAGGGTATTATCTTTATGTGTGTACAAGTTGAAGTTTATAAAATTATGTCCTGGTCATTTTTTTTCATTTGGTCATTTTGTTTTAATTTCCTTAGTACTTACATACTATAGTTGTGACGACCCGGAATTTTTAAGCATTTGAAATCGGAATATTTAATTGATTCTAAATATTTAAAAGTTAATTTTAATTTGGATTCAAATATCACTATTTATTTGATAATTAAATTAATGAATTAAGTAATTTAAAATTGAGTAAAATGTTGAATCTGGAATTTTAAGCCTGTAAAAAATAATTTGAAGGCTTGTAAAATTTATATTGATAGTACTGAAGTTAATATAAGTGTTGAAATGGATTTGAAAGTGTTTTGGTTAAGATTTGAAATTTTATGTCGTTTAAATTGAATTTAAAAATAGTCTTCCGAGGCACGGTCTCGGAATTCGACGAAACCAGTTCCATTGGGTCCGTAATATTGAATTATTATCGGATTTCAAATTTCGTATTGATCGGAGTTGTTGTGTAAGCGTACAATAAGTAAACGCGTTGAAAATTAAATAATCTTTAATTGATCAAATAAATGTCATCGGTGCCTTATTAAACACGCTTCCCTTTTTATTATTTAGCCGACCATCCTGTTCGTTTTTCTACCAACACACAGAAACAATTTTGTGTGCTAATGTCCTTTCAATATGTTTCAATGTCTCTTATCTTCTGAAGAAAGCCTCTGCTCTGCCCTTTTTCATAAATTGCGAATACACCTACCTCCTCTCTGATTTATCTCGTACATTTTGTCTTCCATATGAAGCTTAAACCAAATCAACACATTAAAAAAATAATGGCGACAACTTCTTTCCTTACCCCTTTGTTTTACACCATTCTTCCCCTACCTTTTCCTTTACTCCCTGATTCATTCAAAAATTTCTATGGCCGCAACTCTAAAAAAAAGAGATAACGAATGAAACCCAGATCGAACCCCTCTCTTAAAATCGCTCGTTCTATCGAAGGGTCGTGGCAACATGAGCTCGATTTCGAGCAGGAGGTGCTTAGCCTCGTCGATGGTGACGGTCGTAGTCGTCATCGCGTGAAGGGGAGGTCGCGGCCATTTTTGGCGACGTCGACGCAAACATAGGAGGCTTCGATCGAACGCTGGGGGGAGGGATTCACGAGACTTGGTAGCGGCTTGGGGAGGTTGTTGACGTGCGGATCTCAAGGGGGTCGCATGATTTTGCATCGCCATGGGCGATCGGGTTTGCAGTCTTAGTCGTGATCGAGGCGGGTAATTGCTGTAAGGTATAATTTCTTTTTCCAATTTACATACATATACAGAAAAAGAAGAAAATATATTGACAGAAATAGTTTCGTTTTCAATTAAATTTAATATGCAGAAATGATTTTGTTTATAACAGAAATAGTTCACATATACGTAGATAATCTGTGTATATGTGTATTTATACAAGAAAATAATTATATGAAGTTTATAACAGGAATAGTTTTGTATAGAGGGAAATTTCTGGATGAAATTTTATACTGTCTTTATCATATTAAACTGAAAGGCATATAAGATTCATGAGAGCAGAAATTTTAAATGTTTTGAATTGGAAAGATATATAAAATAATAGGTTTGGTGGATAAATTATTAAATTAACTAATTTAATTATCAATATAAAGGGAATAGTTTATTTAACTGGACAATCAATTTATTTTAAGTTACTAAAGGGAAGTTTAGTTAAATGACGACATTAGTTAATTAAATTTATCAAATGAAAAATAAATCGTTCGGTTGGTTCAATTGTTAATAAAATCATATAAATGTTTATACAAGGTCAAAATCTGAAAGGAAGCAAGACGAATTGGGTCGGATTGCAAACGTTAAAGGTGAGTTAATCTCACTCAGTTAAATTAAATTTAAATGATTAAATTTAAATAATTGTTTGAATGGTTGAATTGATTGCTGTGCTATAATATGGTATATTTTGGAATTGGTATTTATGATGTGCTAACGTCAGTGGATGCAGGAAAAACAAGTTGGAGAAATCCAATTAGATCCCTCAACATTTATTTAAATTATTCAATATTCTCTGTTGTGATTATTTTATATTATATGATAAATTATATTGGAATGTTGAATGCTATGGTTTGATTGGATGTAATTGCGTATAATGAATTATCAAAAATATACAAATTGGATTTTGGAAAGAAAATAAAGAAAGTGAATTTGTAAGTAAAATAATTATAGAATAAATTTAAGAATGAATTTGGAAAAGAAATAAAGTGACTTTAAAGTTCTAATAAATAAATTCTGTATATAAAAAGAGAATTTTGGATAAACAGAAAGTTAATGAATTTTAAACTTCAGTGTTATTATTTAAAAGAACAAAACATTTATTTAAAATAAAGATTTAAATTATTGAAAGGAATAAAGAAGAAACTGGAAAAAATCTGGAATTCGTATATTTCAGTTAAGAAGGTTTAAAATCAAACGGAAATAATAATAATAACAAAGTCCATAATTAATGAATTCTGAAATAAACTGAGTAAGTAAAGAAATCTATTTCAAATGGAATAAATTGGGAATCAATTTGGGAAATTGATTTAAGTGATTGAGATTGGAAATTCTCCCTCGATAACCAAGTATGTTTTCAAAATAAATTTCTAAATATAAATTAAAGGTTTTAAGGCTGTTTTAAAAAAAATATGTTTTGGAAAATTTATTATTTCTAATATTTAAATTCTAAAGTAAGTATTTTCTCAAATCTATTATAGTAGAATTACTTAAAAAGTGACTTAGTATTTTGTTTTTAAAATTGAAAATCCAGTTTTATATTTTATTAAGTAAACTTATTGTCAAATATCCATATAATGTATATTTTTAATAAATTATTGAAATAGTTTTTAAAATAAATGTCCAAAGTAAATTTCAAAGTAAAATGTTTTAAATTATTTAAAAAAAATCTAGATTTATGCTTGGTGATTTCAGAAGAAATAGAAAATATTTGGGAAATTTATTCAGAAAAGGAAGATAGTTTGAAACTGTTTTCAAAAGGGTTTGAAAGTGGAAATATACCTTGTGAAGATATTTTTGGGATTAATAAATAATTTGGGAAATTATTTATTGGTTGATGGTTGTTTACGAATATTAATTGATAGTTAAATAACCGACTATCAATATTGGCCAAATGCGTTGATCGTTTCGAAGAGACTGGGATCGAGATTAATTCTCAAAAACCACTTCGATTCGGTTTGTACGTTTCGTGGAAACGAGTTTGGATTCGAAGATGGAGCAGTGAAGTGCAAGGGCTAGTCGCTACTAATCCTGAGGATATTTCCAAAATGGATGTAGTAGGAGTAGTGCCTTCGGTTCCGTTTGAACCCGGGACGGACTTGTATGGATAAATGCTTGCAAAACATCGTCGGGTGGACGATGGGCATTCTAAGGGATATGTTGTAAAAAGGTAACGCTTAGCCTCAAGCCTCATCAAATGGGAATGACTGAAAATCAAGGGTTATGCAGCAAGGCTAGGTGGGTAGCACCCAAGTAGGGTGAGGTCATCCCTGCCTAGATGTCCCTTTTATTTCGGCTTATTGGGCGGTTGCTGATCCCAACCGCGGGGTGATTTCACTCGGGATTATCCAGTAAGGGGTAGTCCCGGTCTTGTGTTGCAGGGGAGCAGGCGTACTTCTCGGTACTGTGATCTAGGCCACGTACTGTGACAGGTGGTACCCCAATGCCTAGTCATTAGTTGGAAATCCATTCTCCCTACGAGCCTTGTACGAGTTTTGTTTGTATTACCCACTCTGTGGCTAGTAGCTGGAATTTAATAATGTAAAAATTTTGGCTATTTTATAAGTATTTGTATATAGACCCTATTATAATATCAGAGGATTTCTATAAAAATTGTTATAGCTATCGTAAGGTAAAAACCCGACATGTTTATTTGTGGCGTGGTCTTACGAGATGCTTTTGTTTTCAAAAGGGTTTTTGAAACTTTAATAATAAATTGAATGTGATTTTCTCACGCTGGTATTCCAGAATGACTCGAGTGTTATCTAACTATAATGCTCGGGTCAGACCGAGTATTATAGGATACAGTATTTGATGCTATGGAGCTCAGGAGACGAGCTGGATGACGATGCGTATTTCGTACTTGTTTTATATATATTTCGCTGTGTTGAGTAGCTGTGTATCCTGTTGTATGCTATTGATGTTGTTGAATTGTGATTGATTTACTCTGATGATGTAATGTATAAATAGATATATTTATTTTTGTGTAAAGATCATTTATTATCTATTATATTTTATTCCGCTGCGATGTTTAGATTCTGTAGTTGTTTCCTATTTTCTTCTTCTACCTCTTCTTCTTTAACCCAAATGGTTCGTATTTCTGTACAACTTGGGTGGATTTAGGTAGAATAGTGTTGATTCAAGGGGTACGGATTTGCGGGTGGTTACAGTTGGTATCAGAGCTTAGGTTAGCGATAACCTTGGCTCTGGTGGAAATTACTCATTGAAATAGAGTCAATACTACTCTAGACTGAGTTTGAGCGTATTAATAGATATGATCGCGTATTTGTTAGTGAATATAAAATGATTTTATATTGTGTTGATTGGTTTATTGAGTAGTTTATGGATTCTGGTCAATACGAGTAATTAACGTTATTGATAGGGATCTCTAAACACTTGAATAGAACAATTCGACACAGTATTGTTTTAAAGTGGGGTAAATGAAATAATTTTACCCAAATTATTTTTGTATATAAAAGATATAAATTTTTGTAAAGTGTTATAGTATTTGGATACTTGATTGTTAAGGAATGATAATATTAAATTATTAACACTATTGTGTAGAAATTGAATAAGAAATTGAAAACTTGTAACCAAAGTTGAAGAATAAATTTATATAATAAAATGGAATTTGAAATATAGAATATAAATGTACTTTATAAATTGAAATGAACTTCATATACAAATGAGATTTGTAAATGTAAACTGTAAAGGTGATTATAATTTTGAAATAGAATTCCAGGGAACCATTTGAAATTGAAATGAGATAAAATTCCAGAGAATGTTTGAATATAGATTTAAAGGAATTGCAATTTGGAATTTTTGGGAAAAAGTTAAATTCCTTTGCGTTTGAAAATAGTTTTCAAAGGGTTGGAGGAATAATAGTAATATTTTGGAAATATTTTTGAGTTGTATTTGAAATCTTGTGAGATTTGGAAATTAAAAATATTTGAAATGTTGTTAAAGAGATAAAAGCATTAAACTCTTTCGGTCATTGGAAAATAATTCCAACGATGATCGCGACATCATCGGTGTTCATTTTCGAGTTTCCAAGAGAGGAATTGCTACCTGAATATTTTAAATTGGAATTGTTTGCGAACTGGGTTTGGTTTTGAAATTCAAAAGGGATAATTGAATTTGCCAAAGGATTTTGGATGTAGTTGATTTCAAAAGTGATTTTGGGAAATTGTTTGAACTCTGGAATTTTATTTTAAATATTTATGGAATAATAAAAATATATTGGCTAAATAAAATGTATAATTCCGAGTTAAAAGTAAAACGTGAATGGGATTGGTTGTCCATTGATGAAAGTATGAAAATAAATAAGTTTGTGACTAATAAAATTTAGAAGTGAAATAAATAAGCCAAAATAAAATTGATTTGAATATTGGGAAGTGAATGAAAAAATTCAAAACTTAAATTATAAAATAAATTGACCTCCAGTAAAATAGTTAAAGTGGTTTTGAGATAAAAATAAAATATTGGGAATAAACCTTGAATAAACAAATTAATAATTAATTGGTAATGAAATATGGAGATGGAACTTGAATTGGTTAAATGAAAGTTGAATACCAATTTAATGTGGCAAATGTTTAGTTTGCAAATAAATTATGAAATGAGTATTTGATGTAACCAATATGAAATGTTCCAAGATAAATAAATGGATTCAAATAAAATGAATGAGAATATAGAATGCAAATAAATTGAACGGAATCGATTAAAATGAAATCAAATTAAGTATAGATTGAATTGGTATTAATTTAAAATAGTTATAAACAGGAATGGATATTCTTTTAAGAAAATATCACTGAATTTGCATAAAAATAATTGTCGTTTGACGTAAACGTGATTATGTAAATTCTATATGTCAATAGAAGCCAACAAAATTGGTTTTTGAATCAATTGTAATAAATATGGGCTTGTTTGGATGAAAAATAAAATTGAATGTAAGCAATGAAGTGTAAATGAATTCAGCTTGGATTGTCGGTGAATTGAATATAATTAGAAGTATGAATTCAAAATGGTTGACTGAATAAACTAATTTAAATTAGTTCATAGATGAAATTGGTTGGTAATTAAAATCAAATTAAGGATTTAAATTGGAAAGTGCTTATAAAATATATATATATAACTTGAGTTTTAAAGTTGAAATAACTTGACGAAAAATAAAATAACTTAAGTAATATTTGAATAAAAGCTTGATTCAAGTAAAATTGTGAAATGGTTGTGTCGAGTTTTATGAAATGATTTTGACTAAAACTTGTTTGGTAAATGAAATGAAATTAGTAATTGAGTTAATTAACGTAAGTTATGTTAATGAGGATTTGACTTCGGAAAATGGGAGTTGGATTGCTTTTGGGATTAATTCATTTTAAATGAGTTTGTTTGGACTAAGAATGAAATTGAGTTAAGTAGAGAGATTGAATAGGATGGTTTGAATATGGATTGAAAGCATTTAAATTGTATGGAATCGAATAAATTTGCTTATGGTAAGTGTTTAGTGGATATTGCTTATGTACGTATGTGTTTAGCTATTGAAATTAAGTGGAATGTTAATAAGATTTGTATATTTGTCACTTACATGTTTAAATTGAGTAAGTACAGGTTTTTGGAAGCCGTTGACTGGTTTTACCCGCGCTAACAGCTAAAATAAATAAGCCGTTTGTTGAAAAAGGCTAAATAAGGTACGCCTACGCAATACAAATAGGAAATATGAACTGTTTTTCTGTTTTCCGACCGTGTGGGTCGATGTATATATATTTATATCTTTTGTCAAATTGCAAAAGTTCTCCGTACAAAGGAGACTCTGCCAAAAAATTTCAAAAATTTTGGGAAGAATTTTTTTTGAATCTTTTGAAAATTTTCACTAACGACAAATGGTTTAAACTTGTTAAGCAAATAGAATTATAACTGAATGTTGAAATCTAATTTAAATTGTATATGTAAAGTACGATGAACTGAAGATATTGTTCAAAGAAATTAAAGATAGAAAAGTTTGCAAACAAACTTTTATTTGAGATATAAAAAAAAATTAGTAAGTGAAATTAATTTAAGGAATGATTAATCGAATATCATTTGAAATAAGATAAATTGAACTCAGTGATGAATTGGAAGGTGGATTGAACTCAAGTAAAATTGAGAATGAAATTTGGATAAAAGTATTGAGGTTTGAAATTAATTCGCAAATTAAAGCAAATTGAATTTATTTGGAATTGGAATACAAAAAGATAAAAACTGGAAGTTGTGGCAAGGGAAAGTGTGGATAAGTGAATAACAATCAAAATAAATGGGAATAAAAGGAAATTGATGTAGTTGATAATCAATTGGGGCAAATACGTAGGATGTACGTATACTATTTTATTCGTATAACAATTTGTTCCAGATTCGAGCACAGAATTTCGAAATAGTTATATCGATCCGAGTTAGGATTTTTCACTCGATTTTCGACGGCGAACCCTGGATATGGATTTTGATTGATTCTGGAAATCCTCTATCATAGTCATGACTATGCAAGGAGAATGACGGTTTTTAATCAGGAAACCAGATCTAAGTCCGCACTAGGAAGTCGGGTGGACGATACTAGTTCGGAAGTGAAATTGTGTGATCGAGTGAGCGATCGGATTTGGTATTGCGTACAGATGATATAGGTACATCGTACAGGCTTAAATGGAATGAACATTGAAATTTTGGAAAGAAGTCAAATAAAGGTTTTTGAATGTCGTGATTGGATATTATTGCTAAACATGATATGCAGGTATGAAAAAGGGAAAGGAAAATTGGTTTTGATTTCAGATAATAAATTAGAATTGCTCGACAAAAAGATATGTGATTAAATCTCTGTATGTAATTTGATTGGGTTTTTGGATCTCGCCACTTGGCTTTTGTTTCTTTTTGGATTTGGGAGGCCGTAGAGCCATTTTGTAGTTGTACCGAGCTAGCCGCGCAAAGGAGACGCAGTCAAAAAATTTCGAAAATTTAGAGAGTTAGAAAAATTTTGAGAAAATTCTGATAATTTTAAATTTGATTTAAAATTTAAATGTGAATGGTTGAGTAAGTAATATTGTTTGAAACTACGGGAAAGTTGGGAAAGTTAGTAAAAATGGTAATGGGTCTTTATAAAAGATGGTTAGATGTTGAACTGACTGGTTTTGGGAAAAGTAAATGGGTATTGGACCATTCTTCCTAAATAGTAATTTCGGGAAAGAAATTCTTTTAAGGGGGAGGAATGTGACGACCCGGAATTTTTAAGCATTTGAAATCAAAATATTTAATTGATTTTAAATATTTAAAAGTTAATTTTAATTTGGATTCAAATATCACTATTTATTTGATAATTAAATTATTGAATTAAATAATTTGAAATTGAGTAAAATGTTGAATCTGGAATTTTAAGCCTGTTAAAAATAATTTTAAGGCTTGTAAAAGTTATATTGACAGTACTGAAGTTAATAAAAGTGTTGAAATGGATTTGAAAGTGTTTTGGTTAAGATTTGAAATTTTATGTCGTTTAAATTGAATTTAAAAATAGCCTTCCGAGGCACGATGTCGGAATTCGACGAAACCAGTTCCATTGGGTCCGTAATATTGAATTATTATCGGATTTCAAATTTCGTATTGATCGGAGTTGTTATGTGAGCGTACAATAAGTAAACGCGTTGAAAATTAAATAAACTTTAATTGATCAAATAAATGTCATTGGTGCCTTATTAAACACACTTCCCTTTTTATTATTTAGCCAACCATCCTGTTCCTTTTTCTACCAACACGCAGAAACAATTTTGTGTGCTAACGTCCTTTCAATATCTTTCAATGTCGCTTATCTTCTGAAGAAAGCCTCTGCTCTGCCCTATTTCATAAATCGCGAATACACATACCTCCTCTATGCTTTATCTCGTACCTTTTGTCTTCCATACGAAGCTTAAACCAAATCAACACATTAAAAAAATAATGGCGACAACTTCTTTCCTTACCCCTTTGTTTTACACCATTCTTCCCCTACCTTTTCCTTCACTCCCCGATTCGTTCAAAAATTTCTATGGCCAAAGCTCTAAAAAAAAGAGATAACGAATGAAACCCAGATCGAACCCCTCTCTTCAAATCGCTCGTTCTATCGAAGGGTCGTGGAAACATGATCTCGAGTTCGAGCACGAGGTGCTTGGCCTCGTCGATGGTGACGGTCATAGTCCCCATCGCGTGAAGGGGAGGTCGCAGACATTTTTGGCGACGTCGACGCGAAGCATAGGAGGCTTCGATCGAACGCTGGAGGGGAGGGATTCACGAGACTTGGTAGCGGCTTGGGTAGGTTGTTGAAGTGCGGATCTCAAGGGGGTCGCGCGATTTTGCATCGCCGTGGGCGATCGGGTTTGCAGTCTTAGTCATGATCGAGGCGGATAATTGCTGTAAGGTATAATTTCTTTTTCCAATTTACATACATATACAGAAAAAGAAGAAAATATATTGACAGAAATAGTTTTGTTTTCAGTTAAATTTAATATGCAGAAATTGTTTTGTTTATAACAGAAACAGTTCACATATACATAGATAATCTGTGTATATGTGTATTTATACAAGAAAATAATTATATGAAGTTTATAACAGGAATAGTTTTGTATAGAGGGAAATTTCTAGATGAAATTTTATACTGTCTTTATCATATTAAACTGAAAGGTATATAAGATTCATGAGAGCAGAAATTTTAAATGTTTTGAATTGGAAAGATAAATAAAATAATAGGTTTGGTGGATAAATTATTAAATTAACTAATTTAATTATCAATATAAAGGGAATAGTTTGTTTAACTGGATAATCAATTTATTTTAACTTACTAAAGGGAATTTTAGTTAAATGACGACATTAGTTAATTAAATTTATCAAATGGAAAATAAATCGTTCGGTTGGTTCAATTATTAATAAAATCATATAAATGTTTATACAAGGTCAAAATCTGAAGGAAGCAAGACGAATTGGGTCGGATTGCAAACGTTAAAGGTGAGTTAATCTCACTCAGTTAAATTTAAATTTAAATGATTAAATTTAAATAATTGTTTGGATGGTTGAATTGATTGTTGTGCTATAGTATGGTATATTTTGGAATTGGTATTTATGATGTGCTAACGTCTGTGGATGCAGGGAAAACAGGTTGGAGGAATCCAACTGGATCCCTCAACATTTATTTAAATTATTCAATATTCTCTGCTGTGATTATTTGATATTCTATGATAAATTATATTGGAATGTTGAATGCTATGGTTTGATTGGATATAATTGGGTATAATGAATTACCAAAAATATATAAATTGGATTTTGGAAAGAAAATAAAGAAAGTGAATTTGTAAGTAAAATAATTATAGAATAAATTTAAGAATGAATTTGGAAAAGAAATAAAGTGACTTTAAAATTCTAATAAATAAATTCCGTATGTAAAAAGGGAATTTTGAATAAACAAAAAGTTAATTAATGTTAAACTTCAGTGTTATTATTTAAAAGAACAAAACATTTATTTAAAATAAAGATTTAAATTATTGAAAGGAATAAAGAAGAAATTGAAAAAAATCTGGAATTCGTATATTCCAGTTAAGAAGGTTTAAAATCAAACGAAAATAATAATAATAATAATAATAACAACAACAAAGTCCATAATTAATGAATTTTGAAATAAACTGAGTAAGTAAAGAAATCTATTTCAAATGGAATAAATTGGGAATCAATTTGGGAAATTGATTTAAGTGATTGAGATTGGAAATTCTCCCTGGATAAGCAAGTACGTTTTCAAAATAAATTTTTAAATATAAATTAAAGGTTTTAAGGTTGTTTTAAAAAAAGCATGTTTTGGAAAATTTATTATTTCTAATATTTAAATTCTAAATTAAATATTTTCTCAAATCTATTTTAGTAGTAATTACTTAAAAAGTGACTTAGTATTATGTTTTTAAAAGTGAAAATCCAGTTTTATATTTTATTAAGTAACCTTACTTTCAAATATCTATCTAATATATATTTTTAATAAATTATTGAAGCTGTTTTTAAAATTAATGTTTAAAGTATATTTCAAAGTAAAGTGTTTTAAATTATTTAAAAAAAAAAATCTAGTTTTGTGCTTGGTGATTTCAGAAGAAATAGAAAATATTTGGGAAATTTATTCAGAAAAGGAAGATAGTTTGAAACTGTTTTCAAAAGGGTTTGAAAGTGGAAATATACATTGTGAAGATATTTTTGGGATTAATAAATAATTTGGGAAATTATTTATTGGTTGATGGTTGTTTGTGAATATCAATTGATAGTTAAATAACCGACTATCAATATTGGCCAAATGCGTTGATCGTTTCGAAGAGATCGAGATCGGGATTAATTCTCGAAAACCACTTCGATCCGGTTTGTAATTTTCGTGGAAACGAGTTTGGATTCGAAGATGGAGCAGTGACGTGCAAGGGCTAGTCGCTACTAATCCTGAGGATATTTCCAAAATGGATGTAGTAGAATAGTGCCTTCGGTTCCGTTCGAACCCGGGACGGACTTATATGGATAAATGCTTACGAAACATTGTCAGGTGGACGATGCGCATTCTAAGGGATATGTTCTAAAATGGTAACGCTTAGCCTCAAGCCTCATCAAATGGGAATGACTGAAAATCATGGGTTATGCAGCAAGGCTAGGTGGGTAGCACCCAAGCAGGGTGAGGTCATCCCTGCCTAGATGTCCCTTTTATTTCGGCTTAGTGGGCGGTTACTGATCCCAACCGCGGGGTGATTTCACTCGAGATTATCCAGTAAGGGGTAGTCCTGGTCTTGTGTTGCAGGGGAGCGAGCGTACTCCTCGGTACTGTGATCTAGGCCACGTACTGTGACAGGTGGTACCCCAGTGCCTAGTCATTAGTTGGAAATCCATTCTCCCTACGAGCCTTGTACGAGTTTTGTTTGTATTACCCACTCTGTGGCTAGTAGCTGGAATTTAATGATGTAACAATTTCGGCTATTTTATAAGTATTTGTATATAGACCCTATTATAATATCAAAGGATTTCTATAAAAATTGTTTTAGCTATCGTAAGGTAAAAACCCAATATGTTTATTTGTGGCGTGGTCTTACGAGATGCTTTTGTTTTCAAAAGGATTTTTGAAACTTTAATAATAAATTGAGTGTGATTTTCTCACGCTGGTATTCCAGACTGACTCGGGTGTTATTTAACTATAATGCTCGGTTCAGACCGAGTATTGTAGGATACAGGATTTGATGTTGTGGAGCTCAGAAGACGAGCTGGATGACGATGCGTATTTCGTACTTGTTTTATATATATTCCGCTGTGTTGAGTAGCTGTGTATCCTGTTGTATGTTATTGATGTTGTTGAATTGTGATTGATGTACTCTGATGATGTAATGTATAAACAGATATATTTGTTTTTGTGTAAAGATCATTTATTATCTATTATATTTTATTCCGCTGCGATGGTTAGATTCTGTAGTTGTTTCCTATTTTCTTCTTCTACCTCTTCTTCTTTAACCCAAATGGTTCGTATTTCTGTACAACTTGGGTTGATTTAGGTAGAATAGTATTGACTCAAGTGGTACGGATTTGCGAGTCATTACAATAGATCATGTACCAAAGGAAAGTACAGTCAGTTCATTTACATTTTTATTTATTTGTACGTGTGATGGTGCATGAAATCAAGTTCAGGCCCTATATTGGGTACATGCGTGCAAGTGTAGAATAGTGTAGTATTGCCCAGGTAGTTTTATTTCATCAACTTCATTTTTGCTATAACGTGTCAAGGCCGTATATTTTAATACCTGCGTGCGAGTTTTAGTATGGGAAATCAAATATATACAGGTCATTTTGATTCTTATTCAAAGTCATTAGCGTGCATGCATATAGTATACCCTAGCCATTCTTTGTAATTTATAATATGCGTGAAAGAAGTTAGTGTCAGGCAGTGTAATATTTTGATGAATATATAAAAAGTGTAGACCATTGTTTAATAATTTATATTTGAACCGATGTTTCGTTTTAAAACGAATTTTATTACTATTATTTTTATAATGGGTTTTTACTCCAGTGTTATAATTTTGAAGCCTGTTGTTTTGATGAGATTTTTGACGAATAAAATTATTGTTGTTTTGACTTCAGTAAGTGTCAATTTAAAGTGAATTTTCAAGCGGCTATCCCGCAACGCTGATTTGATATCTGTTTTTATGGTGTTTTGTGAAGCGTAATATCTTTGTCGAAATTGCTATAGATGTTGCTGTTTTAATCACGTGTTTTAAAAATCGTTTTAAAATAAAAATTGTTTCCAAAAATTTTCAATTTACGCTTTTAAAAGAATGAGGAATCGATTAAAGTGCTTCAGAAAAATTAAGGACTATGAACCCTTATATTTACTGATCCGATTAATTCCAGGCTTGTCCTTTTGGGAACGTAAGTTTTATTTATATAAAATACACAATTTTGCACTTTCAAGGAAATTATGAAGAGATTTAAACGATTTAGCAAAAGTGCGGAATATAGAACCACTCTTTTACTAATTCGGTTAATTCCGGACTCGTTAATTGAAATATTTGTTGTGGATTTGTTGTTTGATGATTTTGATGATTTTGTTAGGCTTTCGAGCCACTGTGATGGACCTTCGGATTAATTACCAGTACTAGACCTTCGGGTCATATGTTGGACCTTCGGGTCATTTGTTGGGCGGCCAATATTATGATGACAGTACTTGGTAGGCTTCGGCCATTTGAGATGCACGTGCGGCTTAGCTTAGACTCGCCATATGCTGGGATCGATCCACTTTTATGCTATTTTTTCTAGTTAGCTATTTTAATTTCTAGATTTTGTGTATTGCTGTTTTGAATTCAATTTTGAATTTGTAAGTTGATTTTGATGGAGTTTAATGAGATTTCTTCATTTAAACTATATTGATTATTTATGCTGTATAGTCTCATTCGAGACTATGATTGATTTGCTTTGATGTTGTTTATGATGGATTCATTTCTAAGTTTAAATTAGACTGATCCGTTTATTATTTTCTTTTAAATAATACCGAGTCAGACCGAGTTATTTCAGGATAATCGCTATCTCTAATTCAGTTGCTGCTTCAGCTTTTGGGATTTCACATCATCTTTTGTCTAGACTTCGAGGTATTACTTTTGGTGTATTGACTCTCATCTCGTGTATGTATTGATGGTTATGTATATGTACATTTGGTTCATGTGAACCATCGATTTTTGTAGCATGTATCCAGACTTGTCTTCTGCTATATCTGATATTTCTGTTCTGATGTGATTATACTTATCTGTGTTGTTGTTATTATGAGTTGTTCTAAATTTTTCTTAAGCCACCATAGTTTCGTTTTAGATTTGGATTGAATATATATCTTTGGGAGTAATTTACACAACTCCTATCGATGTAATCAATACTCGTCTAAGGCATAACTTACGGATGGTCACCTCTAACTAGCCTTATTCTTTGCAATAGCAGACGTTATTCTTTATAATAACCTTTGTTATTGTAAGCATAGAGGTGGGGCATCACAGCTTGGTATCAGAGCTGAGATTCAAAACAAATTATGATAAACACATAACAGAAGCAGAATGGAACATGCGTTACAACTATTCGAGGGTTTTATTCATGCCTTTCTAATTTATTCCTTGGTTGTTCTTAAACTTTTATCCTCTTTAACATGTTGGAATATGTCTAGGAATAAATTTCATATTTCCGTAGTATTCCATTTGCTAAATTCCTTATCAATCTTGTATTGTTTTAACTAATCCGTACGTTCTCTTGTCTCTCATCCTTTGGCTGAAAGAGGTAGAGGGAAGCGTTCTTCTACAGGCCCATCTAGTGGTTCTCATCCGGACGGAGTCTATATGTCAGCTGATCAGTTTATGGAGCTATTTCAGGGTACTCAGCCTTCTGTTACTACTCCCGCAGCTCCCTCTCACAAGTCTACCTTCGCCCGTATGTGTAGTGACTATTCCCACTATGGAGGTAAGCCTATCAAGGGATCGAAAAGTGTATTGGAGGTTCAGACTTCGTTGCGCGCTTGTGAGCGCATATTTTCTCGAATGGATCTTTCGGATCATCATCGCGTTCTTGTGGCATCTAGCATGTTGCAAGAGAGTGCCCTTGATTAGTATGAGCTTTTTATTATGAAAGTTGATGAGTCCTCTCTCTCGTGGATTCAGTTTAAGGAACGTTTCGAACTTAAGTTCATTCCTGAATCAAAAAGGCTAATCTTGCTCATAGTTTCCTTGAGTTGAAACAAGGAAAGTCATCTGTTTCTAATTCTGTTGCATCTTTCGAGGCCTTGTCCAAATACGGAGTTGAGTTCATTAACACTCCGCGTAAGAAGAATCTTCGATTTGTTGAGGGTTTGAAGAAGTATTTGAAGAAAGTTCTTTTGCTTCATCTTAAGCTTCCTTTTGAGGAACTTGTTGATTCAGCATTTTGTCTTGAAGCTGTCGAAAAGGAACGTGATAGTTGTGATGAGGTTGAGGTTTCTAAGAACCCCAACAAGAAGAGGTTTCCATTTCATATGCCTAATTCTTCTTCCAACAAGAAAAAGAAGAAGCAAGCTACCTCTAGTTCTCAGCCTAGTAGTGCACCTTCTATTCAGAGGGTGTGTTATAATTGTGGTTCTTTGGATCATCTTCTTCGTAGTTGCCCTAAGCCTCGCATTTGCCGCTATTGCAAGAAAGAAGGTCATTGGGTTTCTGATTGTCCTACTGCTCCTAAGGGTTTCAAATCTGGAAAGCTTAATGTTGCTAAAGTTTCTAGTGATTCTTCTCAGCCCAAAGGTATTACTCCTTCTTTTTTGGAAGGTTTTATTTTATTTCATGGTCGTTATATTAGAGTTCTTTTCGATACGGTTGCATCACATTCATTCATATCAAAGGAGCTTGTTGATGTTATACCTTTGGATGTTGTTAGTCCTTGCGACCGTTTGAGGATTATGCATCCTATTGGTGGATCTGCTACTCTAGTTGGCTGTGTGTTGATGTTGAGATTATTCTATGTGGTTTTTCCTTTCATGCGAATCTGCATGTTAAGGATCATCTTCGTTTTGGTATGATTTTGGGAATGGATTGGCTCGTCCGTTATGAAGTTCAAATCCTATGTCCAGAAAGAACTTTATATCTCAAGCATCCCGATGCTATCGAGCAGTTATCTATTATATTTCGAAGCATGGATCATACTTCGAATGCTCTCATTTCTTCCTTCGAATCGGAGGATGTCATAGCTAATATTCTGGTTGTTTGTGATTTTTATAATGTTTTCGAGGCTATTTCATGTTTGCCGCCGAAGAGGGCAATTGAGCTCCTTATTGATCTTATCTTTGGTACCCATCCTATCCGTCGTCCTTCCACGAGGATGTCTGCTAAGGAAAATGAGGAACTCAAGGAACAATTATCTGAATTGGAAGCCAAGCAATTTATTCGTTCTAGCTCATCTGCTTGGGGTGCCGCCGTTGTCTTTTGTTAAGAAGCCAAATGGTACTCTTAGGCTTTGCATTGTTTATCGCAAGCTTAACGAGCTCACTATCAAAAATAGGTATCCATTACCTAAGATCGACGATATGTTCGATCAATTAAGTGGCGCTAAGCTTTTCTCCTAACTCGATCTTGCTATCTGTTTTCATTAATTACGAATTGCGGTGGATAGCATTCCCCTTACCACATTCCATACTCGTTATGGTTCTTACGAATGGCTTGTTATGCCGTTCGGTTTGAGAACGCTCCAGCGTATTTTGTTGATCTTATGAATCGGATATTCCGGGAATATCTTGATAAGTTCGTCTTGGTTTTCATTGATGATATTCTTATTTATTCCAAATCTGAAGCCGATCATATTCAAAAATTGGAGATTGTTTTGAGCACTCTTTGTCAGCATCAGCTTTATGCCAAATTCTCAAAGTGTCGCTTCTTGGAGAATAAGGTGAAGTTTTTCAGTCATATAGTTTCTTCCGATGGTATCTCTGTCGATCCTTCTAAGATCGAATCTATTCAGAATAGGAAGAGGCCCGAGACCGTTACCGGGATCCGTACTTTTCATGGATTCGCGGGATATTATTGCTGATTTATTAAGGACTTTTCTCGTATTGCTTTACCGTTTGCCACTCTTACGAGAAAAGCTGTTCGTTTTATTTGGTCTGATAAGTGTGAGGCATCTTTCATGAAGTTAAAAGATCTCCTTACTCATGCTCCTATCTTAGTGGTTCCCGAAGGGAATCATGATCTTGTTGTTTTTACTGATGCCAGTGGTTATGGACTCGGTGTTGTTCTCATGCAAAAGGATAGAGTAGTTGCCTATGCTTCTAGACACTAAAGCCTAACGAGATTCGTTATGCCACCTATGATTTGAAGTTAGCCGCTATAGTCTTTGCTCTGAAGATTTGGCGACATTATTTATTGGACGAGCATTTTGTTCTCTTCACTGATCACAAATATCTGAAGTATCTATTCACTCGGAAGGAACTTAATATGAGGCAACAACATTGGCTCGAATTTCTTGCTTCATATGATTTCGATATTCAGTATACCCCTAGTAAGGGTAATCGAGTTGCTGATGCGCTTAGTCGCAAGCAGGAAATTATTGTTTCCATGATGCTAGCAGAGTGGAATATGTTAGAAGCTTTATCTCGTTGTGATATTAGAGACCGTCCTTCAGTTTTTGATTCTCCCGTGCTTTTATTTAGTATGGAAGCTCGTCCTAGTTTGTTGAATCGTATTGTCGATGCCCAAAAACAAGATCCGGATCTCTCTAATAATATTCAGAGTTGTAAATCGGAATCCCGAAGTGATAATCTAAAGGATTTCGATATTGATGTCCATGGTTTTATTCGGAAGAAGGGTAGGTTGATCATGCCTAACGTTTCTAATCTTAGAAATGACATTCTTAAGGACTGTCATTGTTCTAAGTATGCTATTCATCCGACGGTAGCAAGATGTATGCTGGCATGAAACGCTTATACTTTTGGGAAGGTATGAAGCGTGATGTTGCAAGTTATGTGAGTCATTGCATGACTTGTCAACTTATAAAAGTAGAACACCAACGTCCTAGTGGTCTTTTGCAGCCTCTTGAGATTCCATTATGGAAATGAGATCAAATTTCCATGGACTTCATTGATAGTCTACCTTGTTCGAGATCGGGCCATACTAGTATTTGGGTGATTGTTGACAGATTGACCAAATCAGCCATTTTATTCCTATCAAGTCCAATCGGACTTCTCCTTTGTTGGCTAAGCTTTTTATTAAAGAAGTCGTTCGACTTCATGGAGTTTCTAGTTCCATTGTTAGTGACAGAGATACACTTTTTACTAGTGGTTTCTGGCAGAGCCTTCAGAAAGATTTGGGTATTAAGCTCAATCTCAGTATAGCTTATCATCCACGGTCTGATGGTCATACTGAAAGGGTGAATAAGGTCTTAGAAGATCCCCTTCGCGCTTGTATTCTTGATTTTGGTGGTAGTTGGAAAGACCACTTATCTCTTGTTGAATTATCTTATAACAACAGTTTCCAATCCAGTATCGGTATGGCTCCTTTCGAAGCCCTTTATGGAAGGCCATGTCGATCACCATCTTGTTGGTTGGAATCCGGGAAAATGTTAGTTCTCGGCCCCGATTATATTCGTGAATCTTCTGAGAAGATTGATACTATTAGACAGAGAATGAAAGAGGCTCAGAATAGGCAGAAATCTTGTGTCGATCATTGTAGGAAGCCTTTGGAATTTTCTGTAGGCGATCGCATATTCATTTCATGTTTCTCCGATGAAGGGTGTGGTACGTTTTAGTAGCTTCGGGAAATTGGCCCCTCGGTATATTGGAACATTTCCTATTACGGAACGCATTGGCCCTGTTGCTTATCGTGTATCGCTACCTATCCAGTTTTCGGAAATTCATGACGTATTTCATGTATCCCAGCTTCGTCGATGCCTTCGAGATTCGGATTCTATTATTGATCCTCATATGTTGCAAGATCTTGAGATCTCACCCGACTTGTCTATGGTGCAAAATCCTATTCGTGTGCTAGCTTCGAAGGTTAAACGCCTTCGGAATAAAGAAGTCTCGCTTGTGAAAATTCAATGGTACGCAAACCCCAAAGATTGCACTTGGGAAACCAAAGAATTCATCGAGCATTCTTATCTCAGTTTTCTCCCCACTTCGGGCGGGGGTAAGCATTCTTAATTCTTCTTTTCTATTTTAAATCTTTGTTGTGATGAATAATTTGTATTATAGACAACTTCTAGTATGAAAATTGCGGGGGCTTAATTTTTATAAGGGGAAGTTTGTAACAACCGTGATTTTTTTTTACTGTCGAAATAAGAATTTAAAATAGAATTTTTAAAATTTGATTTGAAAAAAAAAATTGCAAATTAGTTACAAAGTCAGTTGTATGGTGCACATTGTAAATGACTTGCACTTTGTCTTCACGTGTGAAAAGGAATTGGTCCATTTTAAGCAATTATAGACAAGTGCTATCACTAAATTTTGTATAACAAAAATTGAACTTGCAGCCATCATTATTTTTAGCAACCGGTGTACTATCTTTCTTGGGTACACGTTGAAAATGTAGTGCATTTTGCTTTGCTGAACTAATTTTATAAAACAAGTTGGAACATTATTTTCTCAGCTGCAACAAAGTTTAAAATGCATATTTGAATACTTTTGCTAGCAAAGTTGAACACTTTTCTTTATTTTACTGCATCATAATTTATTGTAGTCGTGTCCTTTCTTTCAAAATGCACGTTTTCATTTAATGCATATGTACAAATGAAGGCCAACACATTATTTCTTTTGACTTTTACACATTTTGAAAGAAAAAATAATTACTGCAACATTCTTTTGCTTCATCAGCCTTTGTCACAATCTTTTGCTTATTTTTCCAAAAGCTCGGCTAACTCATTAATGGCAGTCAAAAATTCTTGCTTTCTGTTGGACCTAGGTGCTAACTGAGTTTTGAGGCAAATCTAAGATGAGTGCAAACTCGCACTTCTAATTTAAAACTATGGTTGCAAAAAATTTGTTAGTTAAGTGGTTTTCGTTTTGTATGCAAATATTTGGGTTTCTGGAAATTTTCTAGCGCAATGTTTTTATACATTTCATTGGTTCACACTGTGCATGCAATGCACGAAACCAAGTCAGGTTATATATTTTTAACTCGACTACTTGCAAAATGAAAATTTCATTGCCAGATTTTTTTTCCCTTCTCAATTATGCGTGCATTCAAAAACTAGGTTAGACCACTATTTTTTGTGTATGCATGAAATATTGCCAGTTGCGTGCTTATTTCAATTTTGTGCGTGCGTGCATTGGTAGTGTGCAAGTGTATATTATCCCAAACCATATTTATATTTCATGCGTGCAAGTTGAGTACTCGGACCATATTTTTCTTGCGTGCATAAATGTGTGTGAAAATTTGTGTGTTCAAAAGTTGGTTGAGCACAAAAATTTAGGTCCAGGTCAATTAAATTTCGCCTATATCTGTTACGTGTATGTTATATGTAACTAAGCCCAGATATGCATGCATGTACTTTGTATTTGTACTTCATTTACGTGTGTAGCATGCGTACATTTAAGCCTTGCCTGGACAAGTGTGCAAATAGGTGAAGCATGTCCATGCGTAAAAATTAAAAGTGCTAGGCCTTCTTTTGTTAACGTGCGTCAAAAAAAAAAAAGAATCCAGGTCTAACATTTTGGTTTTTTCATCTCTGTGCGCAAATAGTATATGCGTGCATTTGGCTTTGTCCAAGATATTCTTTTTATGTGTGTACAAGTTGAAGTTTATAAAATTATGTCCTGGTCATTTTTTTTCATTTGGTCACTTTGTTTTTATTGCCTTCGTACTTACATGCTATAGTTCATGTACCAAAGGAAAGTACGGTTGGTTCATTTACATTTTTACTTATTTGTATGTGTGTACAAGTGATGGTGCACGAAATCAAGTTCAGGCCCTATATTAGGTACATGCGTGCAAGTGTAGAATAGTGTAGTATTGGTCAGGTAGTTTTATTTCATCAACTTCATTTTTTCTATAACGTGTCACGGCCGTATATTTTAATGCGTGCGTGCAAGTTTTAGTATGGGAAATCAAATATATACAGTCATTTTGATTCTTTTTCAAAGTCATTACCGTGCATGCATATAGTATACCCTGGCCATTCTTTGTAATTTAGAATATGCATGAAAGAAGTTAGTGTCAGGCAGTGTAATATTTTGATGAATATATAAATGGTGTAGACCACTGTTTAATAATTTATATTTGAACCAGTGTTTCGTTTTAAAACGAATTTTGTTACTATTATTTTTATAAAGAGTTTTTACTCTGGTGTTATATTTTTGAAGCATGTTGTTTTGATGAGATTTTTGACAAACAAAATTACTGTTGTTTTGACTTCAGTAACCGTCAATTTAAAGTGAATTTTCAAGCGGCTATTGTAACGACCCAACTTCCACACTCCAGAAAGTCGCATCGCTAAGAAGAAAAAAAGGGATAGAAAAGAGAAAAGAAAGAAAAGAAAGAACAGACAACATCAGAATCTCACGACAGAATCGAATAAATTATAATATATCACATAAAACATTACATAGTATCATATACATCAGAGTAATACAGCTAATACAACACAAACTAGACAGTTATAAACATCTGTCTAGCAATTACAATTCAAGTACATCAGAGAAACAGACACAACTCAAACACAACGTGTAACGTCCCGCCTTTTCGCACACTTCAAATCGACACACATGTCGATTCAAACCATACGGAAGGGCGGATTGTTATGGGGTAAACAAGAAAAAACAGAGAAGAAATAAAACAAAATAGAATCTCACAGCGGAAGGATAAAATATAATAATAAAATATACAGTTTATAAAACTGTTTGCAAAACATTTGACTCTTCTATATACAATTAAATATCAGAGTTCAAATACCAAAAATATCAAAGCAGCGAAATACAGTGCAGTGGAATAAAATAGATAATAGTAATACAAATCTTCGTCCTCGTCCTCCAAAGCTAAATCTCCAAATCCTGAAACGATCGGACTGACCCGAGCGAATTTGAAAAGACAAAAACACCCGAGTCAGAACTAAAAGATCTTATGTGAGTCAAATTAACATAAATAAATATGAGTGCGGTAACTCAGGAGATGCTCGGGATTTACATCTCCTAAGGATCCGTTAAACTATTTACTATATAGTATATTGCGCTATTATAATAGTGTCTATTTGTAAAATAAACTTACTTTTTAATAGCGTTAAGGGGTTACCCATATAGCCCTTAACACAAATAATACCAATAGTCTATACAGTACCGTAATACCTCCTGATCGGGAGGCTACCAGAGGATACTCCATAAGTACGACACAAATAGAAACTCGTACAAGGACGATAGGGTAGGTGACATGGCACAACTAGGCAATGCCAGGGTATATATACCAATTGCTATCCGGGCTGGTGGAAACGCGCAGCGCGCAGCTACCGCCCACCTCGAACAACACCCCCAAAATCAAAATCAAAGTGGCCACCGAATCAATCCAAAAGTCAGAGTATAATATCGAAGGAGTACGTTCGATCAGAGGAATGACCTCATTGGCCCGAGAATCGCTCCTGTTTTAGCCACCTTATGCCAACTCACGGGAGTTGGGTCCACGTATTTACCTCATAGGAAACGCCGCCACCAACCTACTTCATTCTGGAATCTCCACCGCGTACACGGTTGTTAAAGTGGTTTTCGGAGTTGGCAGAGAGTATGACAACTTCCGATCCCGGTCTCTTTAACAACCAAACGTTATTATAACACCGCGGTCATTTAAAATAATTTATACTTTAAAACCAGAATAAAATATCCATTTTAAACCCATATAAATACGATATCATTTATATTTTTAAAACCCCAAATCAATACGATATCATTTAGGCCCAAACCAATAAAATGTCATTTTATTTTCCAATATATATTCTTTCCAAAATCATAGGGTTTTCAAAGTAAAATATTTAGAAATCAAAACTCTGGAATATAATATTTCCAAATTATACTACCTTGAAAATCATAACTTTGAAACAAATTTCCATCTCTCAAATGGTTAAATATTAAATTTCTTTTATAAAACAAAATAGCTTCTTTTCATTTCACAAATCAATTCCAAATATTGATTTAAACTTCCAAATACCATTTTAAATTCTTATGTTTCAAAGCTTTAAATATTTCACCATTTCAAAACAAACTCATTTGACAAACCCATATATATCAAATTCAATTACTTATTATTTAGACTTGAAATGTTTACTTAATGAATTAATATAATTTAAGTAAAACCTTTAACTTCACATAATTGAAAATTCTTTCAATTTATTAAACTTTATATATTCATTTAAATCAACCTGATATTCATTTAAATCACTTTACACAAAAATCAAGTTATAAAAATCATATCCTTTAAAAAATTTAATTTTTTATTAAATTTCAATTTAACTTAATATTCATCTTCTAAATCTTATTCTCATTTTAGTCATAAAAATCCAGAATTTAAATTTTAAATAAATGCTTAATCTTATTTGGTCTTAAAATCAAACTTTATTTTAAACTTCAAATCAAATTTATACAAAGCTTAAAACCGGAAATTTCTATATATATAATAACCTTTATCAATAACCAAATCAATATCCCATAAACCATATATATATAACTTTACAAAAACCATAGAAAATCATTTCAAAATTTTTTTATATATATATATATATATATACCGCGGTGCCTGTATAAAATTTTCTACCCTATGGTCAAGTGATACGGATGTTTATCATTTCAATCCGAAATTTTAAAAATTAAAAAAAATTGCGGTTGTATATCATTACAAACCGCAATCCCGACTAAAATGAAATGCATGATAAATTACAGATTTTTAAAATATAGTACACGCCATCCATTCACCAAACATCAATCAACAACCATTAATTATAATCATCATCCAATTTATTTAATCATCATTAATTTATTTCAATCATCGTCGATTTAAAACAAACATCAATATATAGCATATGCAATATAACATGAAATAAATGACAGTTATTAACTAACAGTTTATTCAAAATAAATTTAATAATTGTTTAACTTGCAGTTTTATGCAAATAAATAAATTTTAACTGTCAAATTTATATGCAAAAAAAATAAAATTAATTAACAGTTGAATTAAATAAATGCGATTAACGGAGATAAAGAATAAAACATGCCAAACAGTCATAAATAAATTTCTACTCATATCTAGAAGTCAATTTAACAAACATAAGAAATTTTAGAAGTTGTGAGTGGGTTAAAACACTCACCTTCTTGAATTTAAATTGAATTCAAATCCAATTTAAACCCAAAAATTGGACAGTCTCCAAATTCATCCAAACTAGTTCCAACACGTCAGAAATTCCGATATGATCCCAGCAAAACAAACCGCGCGTGAATCCGAGCTCGTATGCAAAAGTTATGAAAATTTGAAAAATGGAAAATTCTGGTCCTGGGTCGACTTCGGGTTCGACTTCGGTGCGCCGCCTCAATCCCCCGGTGCTTGCTTGGAGTTTTCGCCAAAACGACCCGGAGCGACCAGAGTCATTTTCTTCCTGACCCGAAGTTGCTCTAGGGTTTTCTCCCCTGAAACCCGAAGCGCGACCAGAAGCTGCTGCAGATCCGCAAATTTTTTTTTTTTTTTTTTTTGAAATTGAAATTATTTTTTTTGGAATTTGGGAATTAGGTTTTTTTTTCTGCCATTAGAATGAGGAGTTGAGAAGGAGATGTACGTATAGAAAAATGAAAATAAGGAGTGGCTAGGGTTTATAACAGGTTATATATAGACAAGGCTGAAAAATAATAGATGAATCGGATTGGATCTAAACATAAGTTTAAATTTAGGCATAAACATATATGCAATAAACTAGCATTAAATTTTGAAACGTGAATTGATTTAATTGGAAATAAATTACCCAATCCAAATTTATTTTAATCAGTTTCCAATTAAACTGATTAGATTCAATTCCAACCCTTTAATTGAGTCTATCATTACTTTGTAACGCAGTTAACATTTGTCTCACGTTTCATTCCATATATATTCAAATTTCCAGCTTCCCTTTGTATAAATTATTATTTCCAAATTATTGAAGTTGTTATTCCAAATTATTATTCCAACCCAACTATATACATGTGCTAAAATTAGAAATTATCAATTATGTTTCCCAAAAATTTCATTGAATTAAATCTTCATTCTTATTATTCAATCCATTATAGCCAAATGGATGAAATTAACATACATAAATATTTTTCAAATTTCAACTAAATTTCCAATTAACGTAAAATAAATGTTTAATTTTTACTTAATTGCAAAAACTCAATTACCTTAATTCTTTATATTCATATAAATAAACAATTCTTGATTTACAATCTTTTCATTCACCCATAATCATATTATAAATAGAATTTATATTATCTTCAATTATTTCGATTAAATCTATTATCATACATTACTTTAATATACTGACAACATTACTTTTGCACCCTTTCATTTACCCAACTGTCATTTTATAAATAAACTTAACAATAGATTCATACTCTATTACATAAATGCATACCCTTTATCTAAATTAAAATCTTCGTAACTTCAAACACTTAATCCATTTAATTCCAATTACTCCTTTCATTAAATTTTGGATTCAAATCAATTTATAAAGCTTTACCTCCATTCTTTATATACACTAACCATCATTTAATGAAGAATTTATTTACGTTATTCCCCATTTATTACCTTAATTTATTTATCGTAACATTTAATTTATAATTATTGCAATGATTTCCGATTTAATTGAAGGAATTAAGTATATAACTCATAATAGTTGTGGTAAAACTCTTAATCCTACATTTATAAGTATATACTTATCCGTTATATCTATTACTTAAATAAATTCCATTTTTATGTCCTTTAAATTTATTACTAAATATCCATTTACCTTTCCCATAAAATTTGAATTCCATCAAATTATTATAACTAATCAGATTTTCGTTCACACTTTATTATAAACCTAAAATTTGCAATTCATTATCTTGTAGTAATGTCATCCCATTTCTACTTATTATTA
The DNA here is from genome assembly GCA_030765085.1 of Allium cepa. Lineage (NCBI taxonomy): Eukaryota > Viridiplantae > Streptophyta > Magnoliopsida > Asparagales > Amaryllidaceae > Allium > Allium cepa. Next base: position 182,193,046 of record CM060946.1, read on the forward strand.
TAACTTTACAATCTATACACATTCAATTACTATTCAATGCATATTTATTCATTAATCAATTCGATATTTACTTTTCTTTCCTCCTATTTGATAAATAACCTAGAATGCATTTACATTCACTCATTTCATTCAATTAATTAATGATTCCCTCAGTTAGCAATAACGTAACATTTTCTTTATTTGTATTGCAAATAATTCAAAATTCAATTCCTAATTCTTAATATCCTCTAAATTACAACTTCCAAACATTGTATTAATCATCATTTATGTACGTCTAATTATTTTAATTTACATTAACATAATAAATAAATTACCTTTAATAAAATCTATCCCCCTATTTATTATATGCAATAAATTTTGACCTTACAACAGTTTCAACTAATTATTTATATTTATTGCGATTGAATACCAAAATTTATTTAACACATCAAATAAATGAACAATCTATATTCATTGTCACCTATTTTCTTTTAAATTCAGTTATAAGTTTGTTACTTACCAACCAGGTTATAATAACACAATTTTTTTTTATTCCACTGCTATATATGATATATTTGCATCAAATACTTGAATTTTTCAATTTCATCTTAATTCCAATTCACGGTAGTATAATTTCTTACAATAAACTCATTTATAATTTGCATACCAATTAATTAGTTTCAACTAAATAGATTGATTCAATTCAACTCTTTTATTAAGTATATATAAATAAATATACTATTTCATTGGTAAATGTTTATTTCAATTATTCCTTTATTCCTTACAAATCTTATTTCATTCATGAATGCCATCATATATCAATTATTACATAATTTCATTAATTTACATTCAGTCACAACTAAATTAATACACTAATTTCATTTGCAAATTAAATGCTTACAATTTATAAGCTTTCATTCCAAACAATATTTCAGTTTGTACCGGACATTGATTTAATTCAATTTACTATTTAATATTATTAATTCATTAACTAAATTCACTACTTACCTTTGTTCTCTTATATGCAACTCTTAGCCTAATATAACAATTTACATCACTTCAATTTATTCGTCATTTTGTTTCAACTGTAAATACTTAGCCTTATATTCCCATGGTTTCATTTCCTTCTCAACATTTGCTTCATTATTAATTATAAAATCTTTATTTCTTCTAAATTAAATTTGCGTAAATATTATTAAAATGAAAAATTTAATTAACGAAAATGACGGGTCGTTACACTCTCCCCCACTCAAAACTTTTCGTCCCCGAAAAGGAAAAAGAAGGGAAAAGAAGAATTAAGAAATCAATATCATATCAAATATTAAATTTATAAACAATTAAATTTACAAAATTAATTTAGATAAAATATACTAATTTATAATCATTAATTTTTTTTTAATACTCAAACTAATAAACTTTGGAAAACATTTTCAAGATATTTTCTAAGTCCAAAATTTACGAAATTTTTTGGCAGAGTCTCCTTTGTACGGGGAGGCTCGGGAGAAAATATAATATCAAATATATCAAAATATCTCATATAATATCCAAAATATAATATCCCAACATGGGACAATATATAAAATAGCGCTATAAACCGTAATCCGAAACGTACATATTTGTCGTGCAATATACGCTTAATTTATGGAACCAAAAGCAGTAGCAGTTGCTTCCATAACCTGCATTTCACTTATAAAATCCAAAGGGTTGACAATTTATATAAAATAAAATATTTAAGTAGTTTCCATCACTAATACAAAACAATACAACAACCACCAATTTTAACAGCAGCATACACAACAAATTCAAAGCAACCATTCAACCAAACAAATAAATAGTCGTTCGGGTTCAAAACCTTTAAATCGTACGGAATGAAGAATAAACCATCAAGTGCATCATTTACTCAACAGTCTAAGATAAACTAAATAGATTATTCATTCACTCCGAATTCAATTTTCAAAGTATTTTACCCAAACAACCATAACCAAACAACAACAATTCAAACAACAATCAACTTAACCTTTTATTAATTTCATACCTTTGTTATTTAATTTCTCTTTTTATTCATACCACATAAATTTTCCTTTTATAGTTTACATTTATTTCAAACAAACTTTTAATTTCATTTACTCATTCAACGTTTGTTTCAGTTTTTTTTTAACTTATTACTTACAATTTTTCATTTCCATTATCTCAGGTCATGCCAGTTCTTTTTATTTCATTATAATTTTTCGTTCATTTATTGCATGCCCTCGTTTATTTACATTTGTTTATCAATAGTGTTCATGTCCCATTTAATTTGTTAGCATTTCCATTTTATTTACTTAAGTTGATATTCATCCATTTGAATTACTTACCTTTAATTATATTCACTTATAGTAAAATTTCAATTGTAACTTAAGTTTATACATTAAATTCTTATTTATAATAGCAAATTCATTGAGTACTTCATTTCCTACTTTTACTTGTACGATTTTCATTACATTTTCTATTTAACATTTCAACTTTTTATATTGGTAAGTTATATATGTTAAAGAAAATGCAAATGAACTTATACAAGTTTTATCTCATCCTTTAATTAAATTTAATGTTCAACAATATTACTCTTTGTTTCATACGTTACAAATTTCAAATTTTCTTTAAATCCATTAATAACTTAGCATTAAATCTCTTACCTAAATTAGAGGTTTCAATTATTAATTACTTACCTTTTATTTTACTACAATAATTGAAACATTTAATTAATGGAAATTTAAGAATTAAATACCAGGTTAAATTTCAAATTATTTTAAAATAATAGATAAATATATTCTTACAACTTATATATCTCTAATTATATTTAAAACAATTCAAAACTTATATATTTTCGAAAATGAATCTGCAGTAAAACTACTACAGTGGTCTTTCCCCTTCGAAACTCGAAAATGAAAGTCGATGATGCGGCCGCCATCACCGAAATTATTTTCCAGCGACAAAGAGAAAAGTACAAAACTTATTTTCTCCAAAAATCTTCTTTAAAACAATTCTTCCGAATTATATTGAAATATTTATATCAGAAAGTACTTATACACAATATTATTATATTCCAAAAAAATTTTCGAAAGAAATTTCAAAACCCCGGAACCTAAGCCCTAAATTTCCAGATTTCATTTATTTTACTTTCAACTTAGTTTCAACTGTTATTTATATTTTCATTACCTAACACCCAATCTATAGCAACCAAATATATGTCATTATAAAATATTTTTATATATAGAAAATATAACAGGCAAAGTTATTTCATTCACCTATATTAAAATCAAATATTATGTCGGTCTGTCCTATTAAGTGTTTAGAAATCCTTATTGATGTCACAGCATCCCATGCACCAACTAGAATTTATAAATACAAAATGGAACAGATTAACACAATATTAAAATCTTTTTATAACACTACCAAATACGCTCTCTCGTATATATACACTCAGCGACTCCCATAGGGTATCACTACCCTATTAGTAAAGAGTCAAACCCCACAAAGCTAAGGTTTATCGCTAAACCAAAGCTCTGATACCAGATGTAACGTCCCGCCTTTTCGCACACTTCAAATCGACACACATGTCGATTCAAACCATACGGAAGGGCGGATTGTTATGGGGTAAACAAGAAAAAACAGAGAAGAAATAAAACAAAATAGAATCTCACAGCGGAAGGATAAAATATAATAATAAAATATATAGTTTATAAAACTGTTTACAAAACATTTGATTCTTCTATATACAATTAAATATCAGAGTTCAAATACCAAAAATATCAAAGCAGCGAAATGCAGTGCAGTGGAATAAAATAGATAATAGTAATACAAATCTTCGTCCTCGTCCTCCAAAGCTAAATCTCCAAATCCTGAAACGCTCGGACTGACCCGAGTGAATTTGAAAAGACAAAAACACTCGAGTCAGAACTAAAAGATCTTATGTGAGTCAAATTAACATAAATAAATATGAGTGCGGTAACTCAAGAGATGCTCGGGATTTACATCTCCTAAGGATCCGTTAAACTATTTACTATATAGTATATTGCGCTATTATAATAGTGTCTATTTGTAAAATAAACTTACTTTTTAATAGCGTTAAGGGGTTACCCATACAGCCCTTAACACAAATAATGCCAATAGTCTATACAGTACCGTAATACCTCCTGATCGGGAGGCTACCAGAGGATACTCCATAGGTACGACACAAATAGAAACTCGTACAAGGCGTGATAGGGTAGGTGACACGGCACAACTAGGCAATGCCAGGGTAGATATACCAATTGCTATCTGGGCTGGTGGAAACGCGCAGCGCGCAGCTACCGCCCACCTCGAACAACACCCCCAAAATCAAAATCAAAGTGGCCACCGAATCAATCCAAAAGTCAGAGTATAATATCGAAGGAGTGCGTTCGATCAGAGGAATGACCTCATTGGCCCGAGAATCGCTCCTGTTTTAGCCACCTTATGCCAACTCACGGGAGTCGGGTCCACGTATTTACCTCATAGGAAACGCCGCCGCCAACCTACTTCATTCTGGAATCTCCACCGCGTACACGGTTGTTAAAGTGGTTTTCGGAGTTGGCAGAGAGTATGACAACTTCCGATCCCGGTCTCTTTAACAACCAAACGTTATTATAACACCGCGGTCATTTAAAATAATTTATACTCTAAAACCAGAATAAAATATCCATTTTAAACCCATATAAATACGATATCATTTATATTTTTAAAACCCCAAATCAATATGATATCATTTAGGCCCAAACCAATAAAATGTCATTTTATTTTCCAATATATATTCTTTCCAAAATCATAGGGTTTTCAAAGTAAAATATTTAGAAATCAAAACTCTGGAATATAATATTTCCAAATTATACTACCTTGAAAATCATAACTTTGAAACAAATTTCCATCTCTCAAATGGTTAAATATTAAATTTCTTTTATAAAACAAAATAGCTTCTTTTCATTTCACAAATCAATTCCAAATATTGATTTAAACTTCCAAATACCATTTTAAATTCTTATGTTTCAAAGCTTTAAATATTTCACCATTTCAAAACAAACTCATTTGACAAACCCATATATATCAAATTCAATTACTTATTATTTAGACTTGAAATGTTTACTTAATGAATTAATATAATTTAAGTAAAACCTTTAACTTCACATAATTGAAAAATCTTTCAATTTATTAAACTTTATATATTCATTTAAATCAACCTGATATTCATTTAAATCACTTTACACAAAAATCAAGTTATAAAAATCATATCCTTTAAAAAATTTAATTTTTTATTAAATTTCAATTTAACTTAATATTCATCTCCTAAATCTTATTCTCATTTTAGTCATAAAAACTCCAGAATTTAAATTTTAAATAAATGCTTAATCTTATTTGGTCTTAAATTCAAACTTTATTTTAAACTTCAAATCGAATTTATACAAAGCTTAAAACCGGAAATTTCTATATATATAATAACCTTTATCAATAACCAAATCAATATCCCATAAACCATATATATATAACTTTACAAAAACCATAGAAAATCATTTCAAAATATTTATATATATATATATATATATATATATATACCGCGGTGCCTGTATAAAATTTTCTACCCTATGGTCAAGTGATACGGATGTTTATCATTTCAATCCGAAATTTTAAAAATTAAAAAAAATTGCGGTTGTATATCATTTCAAACCGCAATCCCGACTAAAATGAAATTCATGATAAATTACAGATTTTTAAAATATAGTACACATCATCCATTCACCAAACATCAATCAACAAGCATTAATTATAATCATCATCCAATTTATTTCAATCATCATTAATTTATTTCAATCATCGTCAATTTAAAACAAACATCAATATATAGCATATGCAATATAACAGGAAATAAATGACAGTTATTAACTAACAGTTTATTCAAAATAAATTTAATAACTGTTTAACTAGCAGTTTTATGCAAATAAATAAATTTTAACTGTCAAATTTATATGCAAAGAAAATAAAATTAATTAACAGTTGAATTAAATAAATGCGATTAACAGAGATAAAGAATAAAACATGCCAAACAGTCATAAATAAATTTCTACTCATATCTAAAAATCAATCTAACAAACATAAGAAATTTTAGAAGTTGTGAGTGGGTTAAAACACTCACCTTTTTGAATTTAAATTGAATTCAAATCCAATTTAAACCCAAAAATTGGACAGTCTTCAAATTCATCCAAACTAGTGCCAAAACGTCAGAAATTCCGATACGATCCCAGCAAAACAAACCGCGCGTGAATCCGAGCTCGTATGCAAAAGTTATGAAAATTTGAAAAATGGAAAATTCTGGTCCTGGGTCGACTTCGGGTTCGACTTCGGTGCGCCGCCTCAATTCCCCGGTGCTTGCTTGGAGTTTTCGCCAAAACGACCCGGAGCGACCCGAGTCATTTTCTTCCTGACCCGAAGTTGCTCTAGGGTTTTCTCCCCTGAAACCCGAAGCGCGACCAGAAGCTGCTGCAGATCCGCAAGTTTTTTTTTTTTTTTTTTTGAAATTGAAATTATTTTTTTTGGAATTTGGGAATTAGGTTTTTTTTTTCTGCCATTAGAATGAGGAGTTGAGAAGGAGATGTACGTATAGAAAAATGAAAATAAGGAGTGGCTAGGGTTTATAACAGGTTATATATAGACAAGGCTGAAAAATAATAGATGGATCAGATTGGATCTATACATAAGTTTAAATTTAGGCATAAACATATATGCAATAAACTAGCATTAAACTTTGAAACGTGAATTGATTTAATTGGAAATAAATTACCCAATCCAAATTTATTTTAATCAGTTTCCAATTAAACTGATTAGATTCAATTCCAACCCTTTAATTGAGTCTATCATTACTTTGTAACGCAGTTAACATTTGTCTCACATTTCATTCCATATATATTCAAATTTCCAGCTTCCCTTTGTATAAATTATTATTTCCAAATATATTGAAGTTGTTATTCCAAATTATTATTCCAACCCAACTATATACATGTGCTAAAATTAGAAATTATCAATTATGTTTCCCAAAAATTTCATTGAATTAAATCTTCATTCTTATTATTCAATCCATTATAGCCAAATGGATGAAATTAACATACATAAATATTTTTCAAATTTCAACTAAATTTCCAATTAACGTAAAATAAATGTTTAATTTTTACTTAATTGCAAAAACTCAATTACCTTAATTCTTTATATTCATATAAATAAACAATTCTTGATTTACAATCTTTTCATTCACCCATAGTCATATTATAAATAGAATTTATATTATCTTCAATTATTTCGATTAAATCTATTATCATACATTACTTTAATATACTGACAACATTACTTTTGCACCCTTTCATTTACCCAACTGTCATTTTATAAATAAACTTAACAATAGATTCATAATCTATTACATAAATGCATACCCTTTATCTAAATTAAAATCTTCGTAACTTCAAACACTTAATCCATTTAATTCCAATTACTCCTTTTATTAAATTTTGGATTCAAATCAATTTATAAAGCTTTACCTCCATTCTTTATATACACTAACCATCATTTAATGAAGAATTTATTTACGTTATTCCCCGTTTATTACCTTAATTTATTTATCGTAACATTTAATTTATAATTATTGCAATGATTTCCGATTTAATTGAAGGAATTAAGTATATAACTCATAATAGTTGTGGTAAAACTCTTAATCCTACATTTATAAGTATATACTTATCCGTTATATCTATTACTTAAATAAATTCCTTTTTTATGTCCTTTAAATTTATTACTAAATATCCATTTACCTTTCCCATAAAATTTGAATTCCATCAAATTATTATAACCAATCAGATTTCCGTTCACACTTTATTATAAACCTAAAATTTGCAATTCATTATCTTGTAGTAATGTCATCCCATTTCTACTTATTATTATAACTTTACAATCTATACACATTCAATTACTATTCAATGCATATTTATTCATCAATCAATTCGATATTTACTTTTCTTTCCTCCTATTTGATAAATAACCTAGAATGCATTTACATTCACTCATTTCATTCAATTAATTAATGATTCCTTCAGTTAGCAATAACGTAACATTTTCTTTATTTGTATTGCAAATAATTCAAAATTCAATTCCTACTTCTTAATATCCTCTAAATTACAACTTCCAAACATTGTATTAATCATCATTTACGTACCTCTAATTATTTTAATTTACATTAACATAATAAATAAATTACCTTTAATGAAATCTATCCCCCAATTTATTATATGCAATAAATTTTGACCTTACAACAGTTTCAACTAATTATTTATATTTATTGCGATTGAATACCAAAATTTATTTAACACATCAAATAAATGAACAATCTATATTCATTGTCACCTATTTTCTTTTAAATTCAGTTATAAGTTTGTTACTTACCAACCAAGTTATAATAACACAAATTTTTTTTATTCCACTGCTATATATGATATATTTGCATCACACACTTGAATTTTTCAATTTCATCTTAATTCCAATTCACGGTAGTATAATTTCTTACTATAAACTCATTTATAATTTGCATACCAATTAATTTGTTTCAACTAAATAGATTGATTCAATTCAACTCTTTTATTAAGTCTATATAAATAAATATACTATTTCATTGGTAAATGTTTATTTCAATTATTCCTTTATTCCTTACAAATCTTATTTCATTCATGAATGCCATCATATATCAATTATTACATAATTTCATTAATTTACATTCAGTTACAACTAAATTAATACACTAATTTCATTTGCAAATTAAATGCTTACAATTTATAAGCTTTCATTCCAAACAATATTTCAATTTGTACCGGACATTGATTTAATTCAATTTACTATTTAATATTATTAATTCATTAACTAAATTCACTACTTACCTTTGTTCTCTTATATGCAACTCTTAGCCTAATATAACAATTTACATCACTTCAATTTATTCGTCATTTGTTTCAACTGTAAATACTTAGCCTTATATTCCCATGGTTTCATTTCCTTCTCAACATTTGCTTCATTATTAATTATAAAATCTTTATTTCTTCTAAATTAAATTTGCGTAAATATTATTAAAATGACAAATTTAATTAACGAAAATGACGGGTCGTTACACAGCGGAACCACTAAATATATCTACACGCTGAAGCCTCCTACTCCGTTATCTCCTCCAGAACTCGTCAAAGCAATCCTGAAACACTTGACTACTCATACGTAATATGAGTACCCAAGAGTTTAATAAAACAGAAAATAAACACTCAAGTGAGACAGGGGTCTAGTGTAAGTAAACAGGGATAAAAGTTGCTTAACTTTAGAAAATCCTTTGAAAACAAAAGGTATCACGTATGACTTCCCACACATAAACATGGAAAAGTTTTTACCTTACGCTAACCAAAACATTTGATAGGAAATCCAGTAATATTATAATAGTGTCTAGGGTTTTCAAAATAAAATACAGAAATAGCTGGAATGTTTACATCTCACGTTCCAACATAGTTGGGCACAATCAAAACCGTACAGGCACTTATTGGATTATGGATTCCATCAATGGCAGGGCTACTGGGGTACCGCCCGTCACAGTACGCGGCCTAGATCAACGTACCGAGGAGTACTCCCACTCCCCTGCAACACAAGGCCGGACCCATTCCTTACTGAATAGTTCCGAACAAGACAACCCCGCAGTTGGCGCGCGATTCCAACTGGCCACACAGCCGAATAAAAAGGGACCTCTATACAGGGGAAAATCTTGGTCTCAAGTGGGTGCTACCCACGAAGCCTTGCTGCACCTCCCCTGTTTTAGCCATTCCCGGTTGATGAGGCTTGAGGCTACGATTACCTTTATAGGACATATCAAATCTTAGAATGCTCATCGTCCACCTGACGATGTTCTGAAAGCATTCAATACATACAAGTTCGTTCCGGGTTCGAACGAAACCGAAGGCATTATCTCGTTACACTCGTATTGGAATCACCCTCAGAGTTAACGACGATAACCCTTGCACTCTAAATCACCATCTCGAACCTATAAGTACTATTCCGTCAAACTCATTACGGAATCACCCACAGAGTTATACTGACGTATAGCCCTTACACCTCGAGTCTTCACTTGCTCCACTTGGTTTAACGACCTAACGTTTAATTGGAATCGATGTGGTTTTCGGATATCCAAATATGGAAACCCGATCCCGGTCTCACCGAAACCAAACGCCATCTTAATGTCCAAGTTGTACTTAAGGGTTTTAAACAATTAACTTATTTCATTATTATCTAATTCACACAGATAGATAAACTATATATCACAATAGATAATCATATTCATAACATAAACAGATAATCTGTATCATCCATAAACAGATAATCATCTCAACCAAATAATCCATCACAAACCATCATACCTAAACCCAGCATTCATATCATACAGATACGGCTCATCTCATTACTGAGATCACAACATTCAATCAATAACATCCACAAGCAATGATTTATTAACCATCAACTATAATTAATTTAAAATGAATTAAATTAATTACAACCATCTCAAATTAATTTAAATTAATTTAATTACTCATTTAAATTCTGCTTAACATCCATTAATTAATTAACCCAGTTAATTAATCAATCACTAAGTATTTAACTTGATTAAACAACTTTGATTAATCATTCACTAATTACAATGAGTAATTAGTATTTAAATTAATTAACCTTAATCATAAGTAATCAACATTTAATTACTCATTTATTAATTAATTATAATTAATTATATTTATTCTTAATTAATTACAATTAATTAATCACTTAATTAATTAATTATTACTTAATTAAACAATCCTTAATTACATCATTAATTATAATAATTAATGATCTCTAATATTTAAATAAATTACTTAATTAAAATTAATTACATTTAGTAATTAAATCTAATCATTAATCACCTTGATTAATACTAAATTTAGTAATTAACTATCTTTAATTACTTATTTATAAATTAATTAACCAATAATTAATCATCTTATTTAATTAATTCATTAATTAATTACAAAAGTAATTATCCAAATTACTAATTACATTCCAGTAATTATCATTATTACTTTTCTAAGTAATTCCGCTCCACTAATTACATTAAGTAATTACTCTCTTAAAATCATCAAATGATTTATTAAAATTAATTAAACTAAATTAATTAACTTAAATAAATCACATATCAAAATTAATTACAATAAGTAATTAATTCCTTTATTACTTTAACAATTAATTATACTTAACAAATTACAATTAATTATATTCAATTAATTAATCTAGTTAATTATCAAAATTAATTACATTAATTAATTACTATTTATTAATTATCAACATTTCAATAATTATATACTTAAGAAAATTTAAATTAGATTAATTATAAATAAATCATTTCCAATTAAACCATTTAAATCTGTTTCAAAATTTAAAAATTTACAAAACAGTTTGAGTAGAAATCTGGGTTTTAAAGAATAAACCTGAAACTGTTTAAATCTTGACTTAAACCCATATTTAAATATTATTTAAATTTTAAGATTTTCATTTTTTTTTAAACTTTGAATTCAAAATTACATTTGAATTCAGATTCAAGTTACACTTGAATCAATTCCTGCACTAAATTGAATTTCATTCACCATTTTAAAAACTGCAAAATAACTTTCAAGTTTAAAACCTGAAACTGTTTTCAAACTTAACTTAAAACTGAATTTAAAACTTGTTTAAATTTAAAAGTTTCATTTTTAAAACTTTTGGGTTTCAAACTTTATTTGAATTCAGTTTTCAACTTATACTTGAATCAAACCCTGCACTAGAATTTGAATTTAAATCAACTTTTTTTTAAAAAAAAACTTCAAAATACTCTCTGGTTTAACTTTGCAACCAACTTACCCGAGTACCCCATAATTTTACTTCGAGTTTTCCTACCTTCTGCTTCGAGTCAGAAGCATAAATACCCGAGGAATGACTCGATTCAAAAACCCTGCACACCCAAAAATGAACATCAGAGAATTTAGGTGCACGGTGCATATACACCGGCACTCTGACGAACTCCAACCACCATGACCAATTCCACCAACTCTCTGACCAACTCCTCATCTGATCACAACACCCAGATATCCCCATAGAAGCTTGAAATTTTAAATCGAAGATTCATCCAAACCTGAAAACTTCACGGCACTAAAACTACCCAAACCTGTCATCCACCCTGACGACCCATTCTGACCACCATCGCTGTTGAGACTCTGGCTAATAACCTACCTACATCCCCTCTGAAATCTCCCAAATTCCCCTCCTACTCGATGCAACAGAGGTATGTGAAGAACCAAGAACTGCAACCCTGATGACAAGAGTTATGAAAACCTGAGAAACCCAATATCATCTCCTCCCCTTCTGATCATCGATCACCACTTTCCCTCATTTCTCACATCAACATTCTACCTACAGGAATCATTCTAACCCCTAAAATTCCACTAACCTAACAGATACTCCTAAAATTCCTATTTCTGTTTAAAACAGAAATGCTTTTCCCTAACAGTTTATTTAAAACTGTAATATTAGTTTTAAAAATTCCTAATTCAAACATGTATTCTAATTCATACACTTGTTCTAATAATTATGATGTTTAATATTTGTTTTATTCTAATGATGACTGATTTTAGATTACAGAGGCTACATATTTATTAAACTAACTTAAAATTTGTAAATCTAAATTATACCAACAAACATATTTTTGCTTACACAAAAGTTTCTAGCTGAAACCATTCAAGTGATCAAGAATTTTCTACTTAATGATATCTTAATTATACAAGCAAACTAGATCTGCAGCTACATAAATACATATTCATATATATTCACATATAACAGTCATCAACAGGCAACCATCACAACATATTTTGATTTCTGTGTATTAAAACTTAAGTGCTGTAAATTATGTTTGATTTTGAATTTTTAAGAAAACTGTTTTTAAAATAAAAGATGCTTACTCACTAAACGTAATAATAATGGTACTGCAGTTTGATTTTTCTTAGGAACAGTATGCATTAGTCTTTGTTTCTAATTCTTGTTTAAGCATCTAATTTAACAGAGAAACTATTTTTAAAAATAAAGGTTTACTCACATTATTTATGAAGATGCAGAGCAAATAGATGCAGATCCAATTTCCAGAAACTGCATATTGAAATGCATTTGAAATCTGGGTTTTGCAAGTTGAAGTTGCTTTTCCTGTTGATGTATGCATGCAGACTTCATTCAAATGCACAGATTTGAAGTTGATCTTCTAATTTGATGCAGAAATATGGCATGCAGAACCCAAAACTTCATTGCTCAGATTTGCAGAATTTGATTGAAGATTGGTTTGTATTTTGAAGATGTATGTTTTGCAGAAATTTGAAGTTGAGTGCAGATTTGATTGAAGTTTGTTTTTGAAGAAATTGATTTGCAGATTTTAAAACATGCATTTGTTGTTTGTATTGGGTTTTGATTTACTGAGATTTGATTTCAGGTTTCAAATGAGAAAATGTGTTTTTAACAAAATGCATTAGCTATATTCTCTTATCGATAATTTAAACAATGAGATTTAAAACAAATGCCACTTGTACTTATTATGTTAAATGTTTTACAAGTGTCTCTTATGTTTTAAAAAGCTAACGCATATGCAATTCAATTATTAAAAGCAATTTCTAACTTATAAATGTATTTGAATTGTCTTAAAACATATCTAATTTATTTTGAGCAAGTTACAAATGTTTATTAACACTAGCCTTTAAATAAATACATATACACTATGAACTTCTTTATAAAACTATACATTTTAAATGTTTGTTTAAATTATTTTTCAAAATAATATTCTTTATAAAACAAAATTTCAAAAGAAAAGATTTTTAAAAGAAGAAATATGTTTAGTTTATCTTATTCAAGAAAAAACAATTTTTAAAATAAACAAAATAAAATAAACTTTTATTATAAAACAAAATTTAAACTATATTTATTTTTATAAACAAAATAAATGCTCACTTACATCTATGGAAATTATAAGAAAGATTTTTAAAACAAACTTTTGATAAGTTAACAATTTAAATCAAATTGAATCAATTTACAATTTATACAATTATATATATAAATTAGAAAATATCCTTTATTTAATATAAATTAAAATTAAAACCAAATCCTCTACTTACAATGTATAAACATTTATACATTATAAATAAATATTTTTAAAATAGTTTAGAAAGATAAATTTATCATTTAAATATTTTTAGCTTTTGAAAACAATATCATTTAACAAACTAAATAATTATAATTTTCAAAAGAGAATTCCAGTTTGAATTAAATTATTAAATCAATATTTCCCATTTTAAAATAATTATCAATGAAATTATTAAATAATTATTGCCTAAATTTTCGGGACATCACATTCCTCCTCCCTTAAAAGAATTTCGTCCCCGAAATTTAAAAGCAAAGGTAATTTAATAATCTCATACAGATTTTCAATTTAAAAGAGCTAACAAATACTAGCAACCATAGCAATCAATTCAAACAAACAATTCTAATTATCCAGACAAAATTCTGGATAGAATTTCCTAGAGTTTCCCAAGTACAAACACCGGGACACTCGCCCTACAGAATCTAAACTAGCTACACCACTCAGATCTAGAGCTCCTATACATCTAGATCTACAAATCTAAACAGAATACAGGACTACAGACAAGTCCTGATTAACTCCCAAATCTCTCAGAATTACTGATTCTAAAACCAGGGATAAACCATACACGTACTCCCTCCGAGATACGTGAAAAACAAAACAAATTCCATCCATCCGAAATGGAAATTCAATCCTGTAGATCAAACACTTAACTCTCAAGAGAAAACAAAAAGATCCAATACTCATATTCACAAATCTCTCCTGACGATCCTGGGCTTCCACAACTTCTAGGTCAATCAAAATCCACCACACAAACTCTACTACAGATATCAGAAGACTTCAAACAAACTACTCTATCTGGAAAACAAACAGATACAAAACAATCAAGTCTCCAGATCCAAAATGAATTTCCTGTAGAAATCCTCTGATCCAAAACAAAACTCAAATTCCCAATGAATCGGGTGCTCCTATTCTGGAATATATAGCTGCCACCATGCTTCCACTGCGCAACTCTGATTTAAGAATGCTGTTGATGAACACAAGTATAAACTTTATCAACTTATCCCGGAATATTGTTCATCAAATTCCATAAATCTCAGTGACCTATCCAAATCGGTCACAACACACAGCAAAAATTCAACCAGAAAAAAGATCCGATAAATCCTTCCAACTTAAACAGATCACACTCAAAGAATCTCCTACAATGCTGAATCACCGGTAAAGCTCCAAGAATCAAGTCGATACAGAACTCAATCTCTTGATACGGATGCAAATCTCAACTCCTTCGAAGATATCCAGAAAATACCACTTTGATAACTCAAACATCCTCTAAAGATGCTTCAATCCAAACAAAGATCACTCAGAGAACTTCCGAACCATCGCAAGTCACTTTTGCGATTCCACTCAGTTCAGATTCCAAGAAATCGTTCTCACTTCAACAATCAGAATAGCTAAAGCCTTCAAAAGAAGAAACTAGTGATCCACCTCTTAACCACTAACATCACACCCAACTGAGCTTTCAGAAGAAATGGACAAGCTCCACCATCTGCCCGAACATCTGACAGAAGAATCACAGAGATTTCTGAACCGTCGAAGAACATGCCACCCACTGCTGCTACTACTGCCAAAAACTTCCTTATCCAAAAGCTCATCGAACCTCAAAGCTATACCAGCCTCTTCACAATAGAGCCTTCCAAATAGACAGATATCTCTCAGGAAACTCGCTCCCAAACCAAGCTCAAAACACTCTGCCAAACTGAGTCTCAAACTC
Source organism: Allium cepa (assembly GCA_030765085.1). NCBI lineage: Eukaryota > Viridiplantae > Streptophyta > Magnoliopsida > Asparagales > Amaryllidaceae > Allium > Allium cepa. The sequence goes on from CM060946.1 coordinate 182,209,023, forward strand.
AAATATAGACAGAACTCCTTCCTAAGGTTACCAAAATACCAATGCAGGCTTCAGAACTCCCAACTGATCCAAACTCAAGAAAAACAACTCACATGAGTGCAACCAAGCTTACAATCCAAAATAAACTCCGAATCTTAAAAAGATTTCCTTCAGAGATTAGTGAAATCTTTCTCACCAAACTACAAAACTACTCAAGATACCCAATACTACCCTAGTAGACCACTTCCAACCTCAAACACTCGAACTCTAACCATTGGTAGTTGTGTTACACACACCACTACCCTATCTATCTTTATTACTTATATTGGAAAACGTGAACAGGTACCCAAATCAAATAGGCAGAAATAAATAATATATATTAAAAATTACAAATACGCTCTCTCAAGAAAACACCACTACAGAGCCTAGGTATTCACTCAACCTAGAGCTCTGATACCACAATGTAACGACCCAACTTCCACACTCCAGAAAGTCGCATCGCTAAGAAGAAAGAAAGGGATAGAAAAGAGAAAAGAAAGAAAAGAAAGAACAGACAACATCAGAATCTCACAGCGGAATCGAATAAATTATAATATATCACATAAAACATTACATAGTATCATATACATCAGAGTAATACAGCTAATACAACACAAACTAGACAGTTATAAACATCTGTCTAGCAATTACAATTCAAGTACATCAGAGAAACGGACTCAACTCAAACACAGCGGAACCACTAGATATATCTACACGCTGAAGCCTCCTGCTCCATTATCTCCTCCAGAACTCGTCAAAGCAATCCTGAAACACTTGACTACTCATACGTAATATGAGTACCCAAGAGTTTAATAAAACAGAAAATAAACACTCAGGTCAGACAAGGGTCTGGTGTGAGTAAACAGGGATAAAAGTTGCTTAACTTTAGAAAATCCTTTGAAAACAAAAGGTATCACGTAAGACTTCCCACACATAAACATGGAAAAATTTTACCTTACGCTAACCAAAACATTTGATAGGAAATCCAGTAATATTATAATAGCGTCTAGGGTTTTCAAAATAAAATACAGAAATAGCTGGAATGCTTACATCTCACGTTCCAACATAATTGGGCACAATCAAAACCGTACAGGCACTTATTGGATTATGGATTCCATCAATGGCAGGGCTTCTGGGGTACCGCCCGTCACAGTATGCGGCCTAGATCAACGTACCGAGGAGTGCTGTGACGCCCCACCTCTATACCCACGCTAGCCAAGAACACTCCGGAGTAGTGCTGTCAACTAGCACGGAGAATAAGGCTGTTGAGGAGCGACCATCCATGTAATTGCTTATCACACGGTGGCTATAAATAATCTTCGGAAACAAACATAGAAATAATCATATCACAAATCAGTCACAGATATCCATATCACAAAGGCGGAAGAAGATATGAATATATAACTAACACATGAAAGTGTACATCAGAGTAGTGGTCAGTAAGATCCACGATAATACAAAAGAATAGCAACACGTGCTATACAAAAGAATACAACTATGAGTCTATATCTCAAGTGTATACAACAAAAACTGCTAATCTAAACAGTTAGCCAAAAGTCAGAGTGATGAATCCCTGGGAAGAAGTCAAGCAGAAGCACCTGTAACATCTCGGTCTGACCCGAGTATTATTTAAGAAAATAATAAACGGATCAGTCTAGCTATAAATATCAGATGACATGATATAACATAAAAGATATGGCATAAACATAAATATCCATAACGACATACCACTATAAGTATGTAAATAATGATCAACAGAAGATCAATCAATAAGAGATAATCAATATCACAAGAATCTTCTCAAAGATTCGAAGAGGGCATCATACCCTAAACTTGTACTCATAACAAGTCAATGACATAAATTCCAGAAATCAACACGAGAAATCCAAAAATCATAAAAAGGGAAAGAGGCCTATCACATGACGGTCCGAAGACCATGGCGAGCTACCCCACATGTGTGAGTGGAATCACACAGATTGAGGTCAAGACTAACCAAAAAGCAGAAAGGTATGTGTGAATGGAATCACACAAGTGGTGTCTAGTCTAACCTTGCAATGAAAGAGACATCGCGCAATTGCTAGTCTAATTCATAAAGCGATCATCAAGATCAACGAGAAGTGTCAATTACACTAAGCTAGTAAATATAGAAGTTTAGCTTCATGTCCCATAACCACTTGCTTAACTTAAATATTTACGAACAAACTGTAAATCTTCACTAATAAAATTGTCACAAGAGGTTCAATCGAACAAGTCCAAGAATTAACCGACGAAGTGAACGCAAGCGTTTCATACCACTTGTTTTTACTAAGTCGTTTAATTAGATTTCTCATCCGAGTGAGGTAAAGGCTTGTATGTACTAATAGATTGGAAAACGGTTTAAGAAAAGAGCTTTGTTATTAAAAATAGAGTTGAAATTGTTTGTTAAAAGAGTTTTGATATTTACTACTAGTATTGAAACCTTTGTATTATAAAGTGACAAAACACATAAGCAAGTGTAGAAACAATCAGTCACAAAGATCGCATACGGAGATGCGAATAAAATCCAAGGAAATCAGCTCAATGTTTTTCAGCTAAGTTCCCCTACGGAGGGAGGGGTCCAGGGGGGGTGGCAACCCCCCAAGGTGGGGGTGCGGGGGCAACGCCACCGCTTACGGGGTTCGACCTAACGACCTAACGACTCAAGGGTCATACGACCTAACGGCTGCGACCTAGGGGTCTAAGGGGTCAAGCGACTTAGTGGTTGCGACCTAGAGGTGTTCGCGACCTAACGATGACTCACGACCCAACATGGCCGACTTAACAGAGTCGAGCGACCTAAGGTAAATGGTCCAACGACCTAACTCGAACGACTTATCTGGAGCTTAGGTCGGAGACGACCTACGAGATAAACCAGGCCGACTTAGTGGACGAGCGACCTAAGGTAAATGGTCCAACGACCTAACTCGAACGACTTATCTGGAGCTTAGGTCGGAGACGACCTACGAGATAAACCAGGCCGACTTAGTGGACGAGCGACCTAAGGTAAATGGTCCAACAACCTAACTCGAACGACTTATCTAGAGCTTAGGTCGGAGACGACCTACGAGATAAACCAGGGCGAGCGACTTAACGTTTGCCTAGAGATTATAGGTCGGAAACGACCTAAGACTTAAAGCTTAACTCGCGAGCGACCTACGGCTTAAGGCCAAACTCGTGAGCGACCTACGACTTAAGGCCAAACTCGCGAGCGACCTAACTCCGAAGTGCCAATACTTCCAGAATGACCTAAAGCCCTGCGACCTATGGTACTAACTCGCGAGCGACCTAACGACTTAACTCGTGAGCGACCTAATTCCGAAGTGCCAATTCTTCCAGAACGACCTAAAGTTAACTCGTGAACGACTCACGACCCATGGACGAACGACTTAACTCCGAACGACCTAAAAATGGCCAGAACGACCTAAGTGCAGAAAATTCACCAAAATGCTAAAAATTGGAGTTTTTCGCCAATCCAATCCAAACCAAATGCAAATGTGCATGCAAAAGTGATAGGGAATCATTCCCAACAGTCCAATATAGTTATAGACTAGATTTGTGAGACAAAAATCTCACCTTTGCACTAAAGTTTATGAAGATGAAGCTTGAAAGCAAGGAGAAGCAATCCAAAGCTTGAATCCAATATCTTCTACTTGAATTTGGAGTTGAATGTTGGATTTGCAATTGAATTTGTGCTTGGAGTTTTAATTTCCCATTCCCTCCACCATTAATGCCAAAGCTTGATTAGTTAGGAAATTTATGAAGAGTGAGGAGAAGAGGGTTGGAACTTGGGCTTAATAGGCTAAACTAACCCAAAGTCCAAAGCGGGAAAAGTTAGTGAAATTTCACTAACTCCAAACCTATCGATGTTTATACTTAAAAAGTTGTAAACGACATTTCGAACTCAATGGAAGTGGTCTCGAGTCCTAATTTGACCGTTTGCAAAAAGTAGCTTTTCGGACCAAAATCCGATTAACGAGTTAATATTTAAATAAAATATTTAAATACAAACTCGATAAATATGCGGGTTGTTACAAGTACTCCCACTCCCCTGCAACACAAGGCTGGACCCATTCCTTACTGAATAGTTTCGAACAAGACAACCCCACAGTTGGCGCGCGATTCCAACTGCCCACACAGCCGAATAAAAAGGGACCTCTAGACAGGGGAAAATCTTGCTCTCAAGTGGGTGCTACCCACGAAGCCTTGTTGCACCTCCGCTGTTTTAGCCATTCCCGGTTGATGAGGCTTGAGGTTACGATTACCTTTATAGGACATATCAAATCTTAGAATGCTCATCGTCTACCTGACGATGTTCTGAAAGCATTCAATCCATACAAGTTCGTTCCAGGTTCGAACGAAACCGAAGGCATTATCTCGTTACACTCGTATTGGAATCACCCTCAGAGTTAACGACGATAACCCTTGCACTCTAAATCACCATCTCGAACCTATAAGTACTATTCCGTCAAACTCATTACGGAATCACCCACAGAGTTATACTGACGTATAGCCCTTACACCTCGAGTCTTCACTTGCTCCACTTGGATTAACGACCTAACGTTTAATTGGAATCGATGTGGTTTTCGGATATCCAAATATGAAAACCCGATCCCGGTCTCACCGAAACCAAACGCCATCTTAATATCCAAGTTGTACATAAGGGTTTTAAACAATTAACTTATTTCATTATTATCTAATTCACACAGATAGATAAACTATATATCACAATAGATAATCATATTCATAACATAAACAGATAATCTGTATCATCCATAAACAGATAATCATCTCAACCAAATAATCCATCACAAACCATCATACCTAAACCCAGCATTCATATCATACAGATACGGCTCATCTCATTACTGAGATCACAACATTCGATCAATAACATCCACAAGCAATGATTTATTAACCATCAACTATAATTAATTTAAAATGAATTAAATTAATTACAACCATCTCAAATTAATTTAAATTAATTTAACTACTCATTTAAATTCTGCTTAACATCCATTAATTAATTAACCCGGTTAATTAATTAATCACTAAGTATTTAACTTGATTAAACAACTTTGATTAATCATTCACTAATTACAATGAGTAATTAGTATTTAAATTAATTTCATAAATTAATTAACCTTAACCATAAGTAATCAACATTTAATTACTCATTTATTAATTAATTATAATTAATTATATTTATTCTTAATTAATTACAATTAATTAATCACTTAATTATATAATTATTAATTAATTAAACAATCCTTAATTACATCATTAATTATAATAATTAATGATCTCTAATATTTAAATAAATTACTTAATTAAAATTAATTACATTTAGTAATTAAATCTAATCATTAATCACCTTGATTAATACTAAATTTAGTAATTAACTATCTTTAATTACTTATTTATAAATTAATTAACCAATAATTAATCATCTTAATTAATTAATTCATTAATTAATTACAAAAGTAATTATCCAAATTACTAATTATATTCCAGTAATTATCATTATTACTTTTCTAAGTAATTCCGCTCCACTAATTACATTAAGTAATTACTCTCTTAAAATCATCAAATGATTTATTAAAATTAATTAAACTAAATTAATTTACTTAAATAAATCACATATCAAAATTAATTACAATAAGTAATTAATTCCTTTATTACTTTAACAATTAATTATACTTAAGAAATTACAATTAATTATATTCAATTAATTAATCGAGTTAATTATCAAAATTAATTGCATTAATTAATTACCATTTATTAATTATCAACATTTCAATAATTATATACTTAAGAAAATTTAAATTAGATTAATTATAAATAAATCGTTTCCAATTAAAATTAATCTAAACCATTATTTAAAAGTCAAATAATTAAGTAAAATCCTTAATTATTTTAAATATTTTCAAAATAATTAAATTACTTATCAAATAACTCATTTACTTTCAAAATGTATTAAAAAAATACATTTCTAAATTTAAATTCAAATTCCATTTAAAAATTAAATATTTAAAATGTTTAATCATTAAACATTAATTCAAATTAAAATAATTATAAACCTTACAACAAAATGAATGTTAAAGAACATTCATTACCTAAATATAAAGAAAGATTTAAATTGATTATTTCAATTTCCAAATTTAAATTAAACACTTCATATTTTAATTCAAATACTAAAGGAAACAAATTCTTTAAAGTTTTAAAACTCACTTGAAATCAATTTTTCATTTTCAAATCTATCTTTAAAGCATTTGAATATGTTCATCATTTTTAAATTTATAAACTGTTTTAAAATTTAAAACTGGTTTTCCAAGAAACTTGAAACAGTTTTAACTTAATTTCAAAAACAAATTTAAATATTCCTTAAACCATTTAAATCTATTTCAAAAATTAAAAATTTACAAAACAGTTTGAATAGAAATCCGTGTTTTAAAGAATAAACCTGAAACTGTTTAAATCTTGACTTAAACCCATATTTAAATATTGTTTAAATTTTAAGATTTTCATTTTTTTTAAAAGTTTGAATTCAAAATGACATTTGAATTCAAAATTACATTTGAATTCAGATTCAAGTTACACTTGAATCAATTCCTGCGCTAAATTGAATTTCATTCACCATTTTAAAAACTGCAAAATAACTTTCAGGTTTAAAACCTGAAACCGTTTTCAAACTTAACTTAAAACTGAATTTAAAACTTGTTTAAATTTAAAATTTTCATTTTTAAAACTTTTGGGTTTCAAACTTTATTTGAATTCAGTTTTCAACTTATACTTGAATCAAACCCTGCACTAGAATTTGAATTTAAATCAACTTTTTTTATAAAAAAAAACTGCAAAATACTCTCTGGTTTAACTCTGCAACCAACTTACCCGAGTACCCCATAATTTTACTTCGAGTTTTCCTACCTTCTGCTTCGAGTCAGAAGAATAAAAACCCGAGGAATGACTCGAGTCAAAAACCCTGCACACCCAAAAATGAACATCAGAGAATTTAGGTGCACGGTGCATATGCACCGGCAATCTGACGAACTCCAACCACCATGACCAATTCCACCAAGTCTCTGACCAACTCCTCATCTGATTACAACCCCCAGATATCCCCATAGAAGCTTGAAATTTTAAATCAAAGATTCATCCAAACCTGAAAACTTTACAGCACTAAAACTACCCAAACCCATCATCCACCCTGACGACCCATTCCGACCACCATCGCTGATGAGACTCTGGCTAATAACCCACCTACATCCCCTCTGAAATCTCCCAAATTCCCCTCCTACTCGATGCAACAGAGGTATGTGAAGAACCAAGGACTGCAACCCTGATGACAAGGGTTTTGAAAACCTGAGAAACCCAATATCATCTCCTCCCCTTCTGATCATCCATCACCACTTTCCCTCATTTCTCACATCAACATTCTACCTACAGGAATCATTTTAACCGCTAAAATTCCACTAACCTAACAGATACTCCTAAAATTCCTATTTCTGTTTAAAGCAGAAATGCTTTTCCATAACAGTTTATTTAAAACTGTAATATTAGTTTTAAAAATTCCTAATTCAAACATGTATTCTAATTCATACACTTGTTCTAATAATTATGATGTTTAATATTTGTTTTATTCTAATGATGACTGATTTTCGTTTACAGAGGCTACAGATTTATTAAACTAACTTAAAATTTATAAATCTAAATTATACCAACAAACATATTTTTTTTACACAAAAGTTTCTAGCTGAAACCATTCAAGTGATCAAGAATTTTCTACTTAAGGATATCTTAATTATACAAGCAAACTAGATCTGCAGCTACATAAATACATATTCATATATATTCACATATAACAGTCATCAACAGGCAACCATCACAACATATTTTGATTTCTGTGTATTAAAACTTAAGTACTGTAAATTATGTTTGATTTTGAATTTTTAAGAAAACTGTTTTTAAAATAAAAGATGCTTACTCACTAAACATAATAATAACGGCACTGCAGTTTGATTTTTCTTAGAAGCAGTATGCATTAGTCTTTGTTTCTAATTCTTGTTTAAGCATCTAATTTAACAGAGAAACTGTTTTTAAAAATAAAGGTTTACTCACATTATTTATGAAGATGCAGAGCAAATAGATGCAGATCCAATTTCCAGAAACTGCATATTGAAATGCATTTGAAATCTGGGTTTTGCAAGTTGAAGTTGCTTTTCCTGTTGATGTATGCATGCAGACTTCATTCAAATGCACAGATTTGAAGTTGATCTTCTAATTTGATGCAGAAATATGGCATGCAGAACCCAAAATTTCATTGCTCAGATTTGCAGAATTTGATTGAAGATTGGTTTGTATTTTGAAGATGTATGTTTTGCAGAAATTTGAAGTTGAGTGCAGATTTGATTGAAGTTTGTTTTTGAAGAAATTGATTTGCAGATTTTAAAACATGCATTTGTTGTTTGTATTGGGTTTTGATTTACTGAGATTTGATTTCAGGTTTCAAATGAGAAAATGTGTTTTTAACAAAATGCATTAGCTATATTCTCTTATCATTAATTTAAACAATGAGATTTAAAACAAATGCCACTTGTACTTATTATGTTAAATATTTTACAAGTGTCTCTTATGTTTTAAAAAGCTAACACATATGCAATTCAATTATTAAAAGCAATTTCTAACTTATAAATGTATTTGAATTATCTTAAAACATATCTAATTTATTTTGAGCAAGTTACAAATGTTTATTAACACTAGCCTTTAAATAAATACATATACACTATGAACTTCTTTATAAAACTATACATTTTAAATGTTTGTTTAAATTATTTCTCAAAATAATATTCTTTATAAAACAAAATTTCAAAAGAAAAGATTTTTAAAAGAAGAAAGATGTTGAGTTTATCTTATTCAAGAAAAAACAATTTTTAAAATAAACAAAATAAAATAAACTTTTATTATAAAACAAAATTTAAACTATATTTATTTTTATAAACAAAATAAATGCTCACTTGCATCAATGGAAATTATAAGAAAGATTTTTAAAACAAACTTTTGAAAAGTTAACAATTTAAATCAAATTAAATCAATTTACAATTTATACAATTATATATATAAATTAGAAAATATCCTATATTTAATATAAATTAAAATTAAAACCAAATCCTCTATTTACAATGTATAAACATTTATACATTATAAATAAATATTTTTTAAATAGTTTAGAAAGATAAATTTATCATTTAAATATTTTTAGCTTTTGAAAACAATTATCGTTTAACAAACTAAATAATTATAATTTTCAAAAGAGAATTCCAGTTTGAATTAAATTATTAAATCAATATTTCCCATTTTAAAATAATTATTAATGAAATTATTAAATAATTATTGCCTAAATTTTCGGGACATCACAGCTATCCCACAACGCTGATTTGATATCCGTTTTTACGGTGTTTTGTGAAGCGCAATTTCTTTGTCGAAATTACTATAGATGTTGCTGTTTTAATCACGTGTTTTAAAAATCGTTTTAAAATAAAAAAAATTTCCAAAATTTTTGCAGTTTACGCTTTCAAAAGAATGAGGAATCGATTTAAACTCTTCAACAAAATTAAGGACTATGAACCCTTACTTTTACTGACCCGATCAATTCCAGACTTGTCCATTTGAGAACGTAAATTTTATTTATATAAAATACACAATTTTGCACTTTCAAGGAAATGATGAAGAGATTTAAACGATTTAGCAAAAGTGCATAATATGGAACCACGCTTTTACTAATTCGGTTAATTCTGGACTAGTTAATTGAAATATTTGTTGTGGATTTGTTGTGTGATGATGATTTTTTTGGGCTTTCGAGCTGCTGTGATGGACCTTCGGGTCAATTACCAGTACTAGACCTTCGGGTCATATTTTGGACCTTCGGGTCATTTATTGGGCGCGAAATATTATGATGACAGTACTTGGTAGGCTTCGGCCATATGAGATGCACGTGCGGCGTAGCTTAGACTCGCCATATGCGGGGATTGATCCACTTTGATGGTGTTTTTTCTAGTTATCTATTTTGATTTCTAGATTTTTGTGTATTGCTGCTTTGAATTCAATTTTGAATTTGGAAGTTGATTTTGATGGAGTTTAATGAGATTTCTTCATTTAAACTATGTTGATTATTTATGCTGTATAGTCTCATTCGAGACTATGATTGCTTTGCTTTGATGTTGTTTATGAAGCATTCATTTCTAAGTTCAAATTAGACAAATCCGTTTATTATTTTCTTTTAAATAATACCCAAGTCAGACCGAGTTATTTCATGATAATCGCTATCTCTAATTCAGTTGCTGCTTCAGCTTTTGAGATTTCACATCATCTTTTGTCTAGACTTCGAGGTGTTACTTTTGGTGTATTGACTCTCATCTCGTGTATGTATTGATGGTTATGTATATGTACATTTGGTTCATGTGAACCTTCGATTGTTGTGGCATGTATCCAGACTTGTCTTCCGCTATATCTAATATTTCTATTCTGATGTGATTATACTTATCTGTGTTGTTGTTATTATCAGTTGTTCTGAATTTTTATTAAGCCACCGTAGTTTCGTTTTAGATTTGGATTGAATATATATCTTTGGGAGTAATTTACACAACTCCTATCGATGTAATCAATACTCGTCTAAGGCATAACTTACGGATGATCGCCTCTAACAAGCCTTATTCTTCGCAATAGTAGACGTTATTATTTATAATAACCTTTGTTATTGTGAGCATAGAGGTGGGGAGTCACAATTACCATTAACTATATTATTATTATTCCATTAGCTAATTAAGTATTTACATTCATTTCTTACATTTCAATCTCGTAACCAATTATAACAAGTTTCAATATTTCACCTGACCTTTCATTTCAATTTATCCATTTATTAAATTTTACCTTAATTACATTAGTGCTCCTATTCCATCTTTTATTCATTGACTATCATATTTCCATTTACTATATTTGGGTCAATTTCACACATTATTTGTAGTTAAAGTCTCAATTAATTTACATATCTTGATTTCATTCCTTTATTACATCACTTATTTCTTTACAAATAAACTAACATTTCAATTCATCCTGTTATCTTCATATCTTGTAATTATTGTCTTAAACTCATAAATGTAATACTAAGTTTCATTTTAATTTTAATTAACATAACAATTAAAAAATTAAATTTCATTTAATTGCAGTTAATCTAATTATTATCATCTTAGGTACCATTTACTTTGGTATATATCCTAATACATTAACAAAACGTTAAATAAAGATTTATTGTAACTGATAACAAAGTTTATTTAACACATTAAATAAATAAACAACCTATATTAATTGTCACCTATTTGCTTTTAATTGCATTTAAAAGTTTGTTACCTGTCAACCCAGGTTATTGTTCCATATATAACACAAATTTTATTCCATTACTATTTATGATACCCTTGCATTACATACTTCAATATTTCCGTTTTCATCTTTATTTCAATTGCATAATATTTAATTCCAATTGCTACAGTAATTACATTTATTATAAATTAGATTTCAATGGAATGATTTGTTTGTCTTTCATTACACTACTATATTCAAATATCCATCTTTCCTTTGTATTAACTACTATTTCCATTTTATTATATTTGCCAAATATGTACATTAATTATGGTTTATATTCTCAATTAATTTATTTACTTGGTTTCATACTTTTATTACATCAATTACTACCTTATAAATAAATTTACGTTTCTATTAAATTTACCTTCACATATTCCACTATTATATTAATTATCATTAAAGTAACATTTAATTACCCTTATTTGTAATTGGTAAATTAACTGGTAACAACTACCATTTGTCACCATTATCCCTTTATAATACTTGTATGTTTATTCTTCACAAACAATTTCCATCTATCATATTATTTCACACATTAATACAATAATTACATTTGTTTTTATTATATTCCATTTATAACTAAGATATAACATTTAAATTATTTTATTTAATTGGCATGTCCATTCAAGTTCATTAATTATTAACTTGCATTAACATATTTCCTTAATTTACGTCCAATTACTGTTAACAATGTGTTATTTCATTAATTAATTCAATACTTACCTTTATTTTCTCATATTCAATTTATATCCAGGTATAACACTTTCACTACTTCATGTATTAGAATTTTATTCAAATTACAAATAATTAGTTTTAATTACCATTGCTATATTTCATTCTTAACATTTACTTCAATATAAATATAAATTTTTTATTTCTTTCTAAATTTAATTATGAAAATCTTATTAATTTAAGCAATTTAACTTTTGAATTTTATGGGTCGTTACACTTTCCCCCACTCAAAACTTTTCGTCCCTGAAAAGGAAAAAGAAAGGGAAAAGAAGAATTAAGAAATCAATACATCTTACTTAAAATATTAAAATTATAAACAAATAAATTTACAAAATTAGTTAATTTAAATAAAATATACAAATTTATAACCATTAAATCTTTTTATACTTAAATTAATAAGGTTTGGAAAACATTTCAATAATTTTCTAAGTCCAAAATTTATGAAAATTTATGGCAGAGTCTCCTTTGTATTGAGAGGCGTGGGAGAAAATATAATATCAAATATAACAATATATAACATATATTTTCCAAAATAATATATATCCCAACACGGTAAAAACTATATAATAACGCTATAAACCGTAATCCGAAAATGTAACCATTGGTCGGGCAATTATGCTTAATTATGAAATCAAAAGCAGTAGCAAATGCTTCCATAACCTGTATTTCACTTATATAATCCAAAAAGGTTAACAATTACATAAAATGAAATATTTAAGGTTGTTCAAGGACTAACAACAAATTAATAATAATCATTTTCAATCACAACATACAACCATCATGCAGAATCAACACAAATCAATTATTCATTCATATCAAACAAACAAATAGTTGTTGGGGTTCAAAAACTTCAAATTGTACAGAATGAAGAATAAATTTCTAAGTGCATCATTTACTCAACAGTCTTAGATGAAACTAAATAGATTATTCATTCATCCAACTAATTTTAAAGTATCCTTGCCCAAACAACCATAAACCAAGACGAACAACAATTTCAAACAATAAATTAAGTTCATTCTTATTAATTTCATCTCATAACATTTATTTATAGTAATTATGTTTAGTTCAAATTTCTTAACATATTAATTCTTCTACTTAAGCTTATAATCATTTATTTATAATACTTACCTTTCTATTATATTAAATTAAAACCATTTTCAATTATAATTAATTTCATAACACTTAAACATCAAATTTTTATTTATTAAAGAATTTCATTGAATTCTTTCATTACCTCAAATTTTTACTTGTACACTATCTATTACATTTTCCTATAAGCATTAGAACTGTTAATGTTTGGTAAGTTATACATATAAATATATGCTTTAGGAATGCAATTGAAAGTTATACAAGTTTTTCTCAATTCCATTAATTAAAAAATGCTCAATAATAATATCCTTTGTTTTATATATTACAAATTTAAATTTTCTTTTTATTTAATTTATAACTTAGCATTAAATCTCTTATTTCCTTTAGAGGTTTCAATTATTAATTACCTACGTTCCAATTCACTACAATAATTGAAACTATTAATTAATGGAAACTCAATAATTAAATACCGGGTTAAATCTCAAATTATTTTAAAATAATAGATAAACGTATTTATATATCCGGTTATATTTAAAACAATTAAAAATTTATATTTGGTTATCAAAATAAATTCTTAGTAAAACTGCTACATTGGCATTCCCACTTCGAAACTCGAAAATGAATGTCGATGATGCGTGCACTCATCACCGAAATTACTTTCCAGCGACAGAGAGGGAAGTACAGAGCTTTTTTCTCTTCAAAATTTGCTTAAACAATTCTTTCAAATTATATTGAAATATTTATATCAGAAAATACTTATAAACAATATTATTATATTCCAAAATTATTCGAAAGAAATTTTTGAAACCCAGGCTTAAGTTCTAAATTCCTAATTTTCATTTATTTTATTTTCAATCTCATTTCAACTACTATTATAAATTTCATTACCTAATAACTAATATATTGCAACCAAATATATATACCATTTATAAAAATTTATTTTATATATATGGAAAATATAATAAGAAAAATTATTTCATTCACCCATATTCAAAATAAATATTATGTCGGTCTGTCCTATTACGTGTTTAGAATTCCTTATCGATGTCATGGTGTCCCATGCACCAACCAGAATTTATAAATACAAAATGGAACAAATTAACACAATATTAAAACCGTTTTATAACACTAACAAGTACGCTCTCTCATATATATATATATATACATACACTCAACAACTCATCATAGGGTATTACTACCCTATTGATAAAGAGTCAGACCCCTTAAAGCTAAGGTTTATCGCTAAACCAAAGCTTTGATTCCAGATGTAACGTCCCGCCTCTTTGTACGCTTTAAATCGACGATAAACCACACACGTTAGACTTAAACCATACAGAAGGGCGGATTGTTATGGGGTAAATAAGAAAAAGCAGACAGAGAAAAAGAATAAAACAGAATGTTCCAGCGGAACGATAAAATATAATAGTCAAATATATAGTTCATGAAGCTGTTTTACAAAATATTCGATTATACTTATACAATACATATCAAAGTTACACATACCAGAGAACAATAAATAATGCAGCGGAACAGTAGGAATGTAGTGGAATACTATAATAAATAATAATGAATCTTCGTCTTCGTCCTCCAGAATAAGGTCTTCCAAATCCTAAATTGCTCAGGTTAACCCGAGCGAATTGAACAGACAAAACACTTGAGTCAGAATTAAAAGATGTTATATAAGTTAAATCAACGGTAAATAATATGAGTGGAATGACATCAGAGATGTTTACGGGGTTTGACATCTCCTATCTAGTGTCTAACATGAGTGCAGTAACTTAAGAGATGCTCGGGACTCACATCTCCTAAAGATCCGTTAAACTATTTACTATGTAGTAATATTTCGCTATTATAATAATGTCTATAGTAAAATAAACTTACTTTTAAATAGCATTAAGGGGTTACCCATATAGCCCTTACCACGTAATAGTCCCATTAGTCCATCCAACATCATGGTCCCTTCTGATCGGGAAGCCAACAGAGGATACCACACGGGCTGTAGCGGCCCTGACTCGACCTTCGAAAATCAGCACCGAATACGACACGCATATTCAAATCTCGCAGATCCAAATGTCGAATCTGGTTCACCGGAGCTTATAACACCATTAAGCACAACACAGCGGAAGTGTGACGACCCGGAATTTTAGAGCATTTAAAATGGGGATATTTAATTGATTTTAAATATTTAAAAGTTAATTTTAACTTGAATTCAAATATCACAATTTATTTGATAATTAAATTATTGAATTAAATAATTTGAAGTTGGATAAAATGTTGAATCTGGAGTTTTAAGCCTGTTAGAAATAATTGGAAGGCTTATAAAATTTATATTCATAGTACTGAAATAGTAAAAGTGGTAAAAGTGAATTTGAAAGTGCTTTGTTAAGTTTTGAAATTTTATCGTTTAAATTGAATTTAAAAATAGCCTTCCGACGTACAGTCTCTGAATTCGACGAAACTAGTTCCATTGGATCCGTAATATTTAATTATTATCGGATTTCAAATTTCGTATTGATGGAGCTGTTGTGTGAGCGTACGATATATAAATGCGCTGAAAATTTAATTGATAATAATCTGATGAAATTTAATTTAATTAGTCAAGCTTTTTGTATACGCCACTACCCTTATCTTAAATCGTGTCCTCTCATTCTCTTTAAAATCGCAAGCAGAAAAAAATAAAATAAAATATATTACTCGCGTCTTCCTTCTGAAGAAAGCAAAGCCGAACCCTTTTTATAAAATCACGCAACTCTATTTCTTGAAGGATAGAACCGAATCCCTTATCCAAAACAAAAAAATCGAAAATGGCAGACCAAAGTTCTGATCGAATTTCACCATCTCTCTGTGATCTTCTCTCATTTGAATCGAAGGGTAGTTGAAGAGAGGGTCGCGAGTTCCTCTAATTTGATTTTAGGGTTCATGACTTTGCCTAGCTCGAGGGGCGACCTAGCGATTCACCAGAGGGTTTCGCGTTTGCAAACTCAGAAGTCGAGTATAGTGTTGGGGCTCGTTCTCGAGCTCGAGGTTGTGAGGGAGACGACACAGCAAGGCGAGGCACCGGAGGTTACGATCTCGAGTCAAGTCCGTGGAGGGGAAGCCTAGCAGTCACGTTCGTAGGTAGATCAGTAGCTGGAAGGTGATGCTGTCGCTGGCAATGTAAGCAGTCGCAGCGCAGCAGTTCGTGGATTGGAGTGGGAACATCGTGATGTGATCGAATTGGATGGTGATGGTGAAGTCGAGAATGGGGGCTATAATTTCGATCGACCATGAGGTTTATTCGTAAATTTATTCTTAGCTTTTAAACTCTTTTACATATGCACAGACCGAAAGAAATTTTTTTACTGTGAAAATTATATACACAATTTTTAGTTTATATATATATAGGCATGCAGAGAACATAGATATTTTATATACTGTTAAAACAGAAAAAAAATGTTGACAGTAAGGTAGGTTTTGATAGCAGTGAGTTTAAATTTGTGTTTTTGAAATAGTTTTGTTTTTATAAGGTTTAAACAGAAATATAGATGTGAATAACAAAAAAAATCATATGATTTTAAATGCTATAGATTTTATATGAATTTATATAATGTATATACATATTTAAGTAACAGGAGTTACTATAGATTTTGAAACATAAGGATTTAAATGAAAAAAATGATGGATGTGGTGGTTAAACTGTTTCAATTAACTTATTTAATTTTTGGACTAAAAATAATTGGTTTAAGGTAATTTTTAGTGTAAGAATTTATGTCAAATTATAAATTAAATTAAATAAGTAAATGATAAAAAAAATTGATTTAAAATTCAAGTGTTAACAAATTTATATAATGTTTATACAAGGTTTAAATTGTGAAGAAACAAGCCGGATGGAAATGGATTGCCAAACAAAAATCAAAGGTGAGATTATCTCACTCGGTTAAATTTAAATGATTAAATTTAAATAATTGTTTGAATGGTTGAATTGATTGATGTGCTATAGTATGATATATTTTGGGAATTGGTACTATATGTTGTGCTAACGTCTGTGGATGCAGGGAAAACAGGTCGGAGGGATCCAACTGTACCCCTTAACATTTATTTAAATTATTTAATATTCTCTGTTGTGATTATTTGATATTCTATGATGAGTTATATTGGAATATTGAATGTTATGGTTTGATTGGATATATTTGGGTATAATGAATTACCAAAATATACAAATTGGATTGTTGGGAAGAAAATAAAAAAGTGAATTTGTAAACGAAATAATTATATAAAATTTGAATAATTAAGAATGGATTGAAAGAATTAGAAGTAATATGAAAATAATAACAAATAACTTCGAGTATGAAAAGAAAAAGAATTTTGAATAAAACGAAATTAATGAATTGTAAACTTAAGTTATATCAATTAATGGAATGAAGGATTATTTTAAATTTCAAAGTTTAAATCTATTTAAAAGGATAAAGAAGTAATTGAGAAATCTAAAAATTGGAATTTTTAGTTAAAAGTATTTTAAATCATAATTTAGGATTTAAATCTGAAATTAATGGATTTTGGAAAAAGGGGAGTAAATTGGAAATCAATTTGAAAATTGATTCAAGTGTTTGAAATTGGTAATTTAAAGAAGAATGTGAAGAGAAGTATATTTCTCTAGATAGCCAAGTACGTTTTCAAAGTAAGTTTTTAAATATAAGATAAAAAGTTTAGTGTTGTTTTAAAAAGCATGTTTTAGAAAAAATATTATTTCTAAATGTTTAAATTCTAAAGTAAATATTTTTCAAATCTATTATCATAGTAATTATTTAAGGTAACTTGGTATGTTTGTTTTAAAAAGAGAAATTTAGTTCTATATTCTAAAAAGTAGCTTTGTTTTAATTATTTTCAAAGTATATATATTTTTAATAAATCATTAAAGTAGTCTTTAATTTAAAATATTTAAAAGTATATTTATAATAAGGTGTGACGCCCCACCTCTATACCCACGCTAGCCAAGAACACTACGGTGTAGTGTTGTCAACTAGCACGGAGAATAAGGCTGTTGAGGAGCGACCATCCATGTAATTGTTTATCACACGGTGGCTATAAATAATCTTCGGAAACAAATATAGAAATAAGCAAAACACAAATCAGTCACAGACATCCATATCACAAAGGCGGAAGAAGATATGAATATAAAACTAACACATGAAAGTGTACATCAGAGTAGTGGTCAAAAAGATCCACAATAATACAAAAGAATAGCAACACGTGCTATACAAAAGAATACAACTATGAGTCTATATCTCAAGTGTATACAACAAAAACTGCTCTAAATAGTTAGCCAAAAGTCAGAGTAGAAAATCCCGGGAAGAAGTCAAGCAGAAGCACCTGTAACATCTCGGCCTGACCCGAGTATTATTTTAGAAAATAATAAACGGATCAGTCTAGCTATAAATATCAGATGACATGATATAAAATAAAAGATATGGCATAAACATAAAATATCCATACTGACATACTACTATAAGTATGCAAATGATGATCAACAGAAGATAAATCAATAAGAGATAAATCAATATCACAAGAATCTTCTCAAAGATCCAAAGAGGGCATCATACCCTAAACTTGTACACATAACAAGTCAATGACATAAATTCCAGAAATCAACACAAGAAATCCAGAAATCACAGAAAAAGGGAAAGAGGCCTATCACATGACGGTCCGAAGACCATGGGGAGCTACCCCATATGGGTGAGTCGGAATCACCCGGATGAGGTCTAAGCTAACCAAAAAGCAAAAAGGTATGTGTGAGTGGAATCACACAAATGGTGTCTAGCCTAACCTCGCAGCAAAAAGGTATGTGTGAGTGGAATCACACAAATGGTGTCTAGACTAACCTTGCGGACAAAGAGATATGTGTGAGTCGGAATCACACCAATGAGGTCTAGTCTAACCTTCCAAACAAAGAGACATCGCACAATTGCTAGTCTAAATCATAAAATGATCGTCATGATCAACGAGAAGTGTCAATTACACTAAGCTAGTAAATATAAAAGTTTATCTTCGTGTCCCATAACCACTTGCTTAACTTAAATATTTACGAACAAACTGTAAATCTTCACTAGAAAATTGTCACAAGAGGTTTAATCGAACAAGTCCAAGAATTAACTAACGAAGTGAACGCAAGCGTTTCATACCACTTGTTTTACTAATTCGTTTAATTAGATTTCTCACACGAGAGAGGGAAAGGTTTGTATATACTAGTAGATTGGAAAACGGTTTAAGAAAAGAGCTTTGTTATTGAAAATAGGGTTGAAGTCATTTTGTTGAAAGAGTTTTGATATTTACTACTAGTATAGAAAACCTTTATATTTTAAAGTGACAAATCATAGAAGTGATTGTAGAAACAATCAATCATAAAAATTCACATTCTAAGACGTGAATAAAATCCAAAGAAACCGATAAAGAATCCATCGAAATAGATATTCAAAAATCCATAAAATCGACCGAGAAGCCCAAGATAGTTTGTCTCGAAGAATGGTCAACTCAGTATCTCAACAAAGCAAGTTCTGTTGAATGTTTTTCAGATAAGATCCCATACGGAGGGGGGTTCAGGGGGGGTGGCAACCCCCCAAGGTGGGGGTGTGGAGGCAACGCCCCCGCTACGGGCAGGTCGCGGGGGTCTAAGGGGCAGCCCCCGGCGGGGTGCGGGGCAGCGCCCCGTCCAAAACGGTACGACCTAGTAAAGACCTAAGGGAGGATAGGATCGAGCGACCTAGTGGGGGGGGGGGGACGACTTAAAGTCTATACGACTTACCGACCTAAGGTCAGATACGACCTAACGACCTAAGGTCAGATACGATGTCACGCGACCTAAAGATTTGCAGAGGGCACGCGACCTAACGGCATAAAGGCCTAACGACCTAACTGGTATAAGGTCATGCGACCTAACGGCCTAACTAGGTCGAGCGACCTAAAAGGTTTAACGACTTAAGGTTCTTTGACCTAACGACCTTGTGGTCTTGCGACCTAAATGGTCTAACGACCTGACAGTATTAAGGTCTAATGACCTAAACTGGTCAAGCGTCCAAATAGTCATGCGACCTAAGGAAGGTAAAGTCTAACGACCTAACACTCATGACCTAACGGTCTAAAGAAGATGGCCACGCTACCTACGACCTTGCGAGCTAGCGACCTTGCGACCTAAGGTCCATACAACCTAACTCCGAAGACGTTAGAAATGGCCAAAACGACCTACGACCTAAGGTCCATACGACCTACGACCTAAGGTCCATACGACCTAACTCCGAAGACGTTAGAAATGGCCAGAACGACCTACGACCTAAGGTCCATACGACCTACGACCTAACTCCGAAGTGAAAATTCAAGGCAGTGCGACCTAGCGCGATAACAGGCGAGCGACCTAAGGGTTAGGTCGCGAGCGACCTAACTCCGAACACAGAAAAATGGCCAGAACGACCTAAGTGCAGAAGATTCACCAAAACGCTAAAAATTGGAGTTTTTCGACAATCCAGTCCAAACCAAATGCTAATATGCATGCAAAAATGATAGGGAATCATTCCCAACAGTCCAATATAGTTATAGGCTAGAATTGTGAGATAAAAATCTCACCTTTGCGTCAAAAATCAATGAAAATAAAGCTTTGAAGCAAAGCAAGAATCAATCCACTTCAATCTCAATATAAGATGCTTGAATCCAATATCTTCTCTTTGAATTTGGAATTGAATGATGGATTTGAAGTTGAAACCTAGGCTTGGAATTTTAATTTCCCATTCCACTCACCATTAATGCTAAAGCTTGGTTGTTACGAAATTTATGAAGAGTGAGAAGAAGGGGTTGGAACTTGGGTTTAATAGGCTAAGTCCAAACCAAAGTCTCAAGTGAAAAAGGTAGTGAAATTCCACTAACTCCAAACCTTTCAATGTTTATACTTAAAAAAATTGTAAATGGTATTTCGAACTCAATGGAAGTGGTCTCGAGTCCTAATTTGACCGTTTGCAAAAAAATAGTTTTTCGGACCAATATCCGATTAACGACAAAATATTTAAATACAAAATCGATAAAAATGCGGGTTGTTACATAAGGTGTTTTAAATCATTTTTAAATCTAAGTGTTGTACTTGGTGATTTCAGAAGAAACATAAAATATTTGGGAAATTTCTTCAGAAAAGGAAGATAGTTTGAAAACTGTTTTCAAAAGGGTTTGAAAAGTGGAAATATATCTTGTGAAGATATTTTTGGGATAAATAAATAGTTTGAAAATTATTTATTGGTTGATGGTTGTTTGTGAATATAAATTGATAGTTAAATCACCGACCATCAATATTGGCCCAATGCGCTGATCGTTTCGAAGAGATCGAGATCGAGTTTGCTACATTACAGCATGATAGAGGGTTCTTGCTTCGCGTTTGGTGGTGAACGAGAGACTCTTACCCCTACATGTCCCCTGGGGGGTTGGTTGCGAGTCCAGTGGCTGGCCGTAAAAGCAAACCCGAGGTACCACTGTAAGCCAAGGTGGGGCTGGGATGGTTGAAAAGCCTACCAGTTGTGGCCGCTGTCGATGGTTGAAAAGCCATATCTCTCGAAAACCACTTCGATCCGGTTTGTACGTTTCGTGGGAAACGAGTGTGGATTCGAAGATGCAAGGGCTAGTCGCTACTAATCCTGAGGATATTTCCAAAATGGATGTAGTAGGAATAGTGCCTTCGGTTCCGTTCGAACCCGGGAAGGACTTGTATGGATGAATGCTTGTGAAACATCGTCAGGTGGACGATGGGCATTCTAAGGGATTTGTTCTAAAAAGGTAACCTTAGTCTCAAGCCTCATCAACTGGGAATGACTGAAAATCAGGGGTTACGCAGCAAGGCTAGGTGGGTAGCACCCAAGCAGGGTGAGGTCATCCTTGTCTAGATGTCCCTTTTTATTTTGGCCTAGTGGGCGGTTGCTAATCCCAACTGCGGGGTGATCTCACTCGGGATTATCAAGTAAGGGGTAGACCCGGTCTTGTGTTGCAGGGGAGCGGGCGTACTCCTCGGTACTGTGATCTAGGCCACGTACTGTGACAGGTGGTACCCCAGTGCCTAGTCATTAGTCGGAAATCCATTCTCCCTACGAGCCTTGTACGAGTTTTGTTTGTATTACCCACTCTGTGGCTAGTAGCTGGAATTTAATAGATGTAACAATTTCTGCTGTTTTATAAGTATTTGTATATAGATCCTATTATAATATCAGAGGATTTCTATAAAAATTATTTTAGCTATCGTGAAGTAAAAACCCGACATGTTTATTTGTGGCATGGTCTTACGAGATGCTTTTGTTTTCAACTTTAATAATCAATTGAGTGTGATTTTCTCACACTGGTATTCCAGACTGACTCGGGTATTATTTAACTATAATGCTCGGGTTAGACCGAGTATTATAGGATACATGATTTGATGCTGTGGAGCTCAGGAGACGAGCTGGATGACGATACGTACTCCCGTACTTGTTTTATATATAATCCGCTGTGTAGAGTAGTTGTGTATCCATTTGTATGTTATTGATGTTTGTTGAAATGTGATTGATGTACTCTGATGATGTAATGTATAAACAGATATATTTGTTTTTGAGTAAAGACCATTATTATCTATTATATTTTATTCCTCTGCGATGGTTAGATTCTGTTGTTGTTTTCTATTTTCCTTCTTCTACCTCTTCTTCTTTAACCCAATGGTTCGTATTTCTGTACAACTTGAGTTGACTTAGGTAGAATAGTGTTGACTTAAGGGTACGGATTTACGGATCATTACACTTGGTATCAGAGCTTAGGTTGGTGATAACCTTGGCTCTGGTGGGAATTACTCATAGAATAGAGTCCGTAGTACTCTAGAATGAGTTTGAGAGTATTAATTGATATGAGCGCGTATTTGTTAGTGAATATAAAATTGTTTTTATATTGCGTTGATTTATTGGTTGAGTGTTTATGGATATTGGTCGATATATGGGACGCAATGTTATCGATAGGGATTTCTAAACTCTTGAACAAGATAAACATACATAGTATTGTTTTAAATAGGGTAAATGAAATAATTTTACCCAAAATTATTTTGTATATAAAGGAAATAATTTTTCGTAAATTATCAAAGTTGTATATGGATGCTTGGATGGTAGAAGTGATAATATTTAATTATTATCATTGTATGATAATTGAATAAGAAATTGGAATAATAACCAAGATTAAGGGATAAATTAATAAATTAATGGGATTTGTAAATGTGAATTATAATTGGAGAAGATATTTAAACCATAATTCAAAACTAAGAAACCAATTTGTATACAAATGAAATTTGTAAAGATAAACTAAATGTGAATTATAGTGTGATTAATAATTAAAATAAGATGAAATTCCAAACCAATGTTGGATATAAATTTAAAGGATTTGAGGTTGGGAATGTGGGAGTTTAAATTCCATTTGAATTGATAATGATTCCTGAAAGTTTGGAAGATAATATATATTGAGAAATATTTTTGAATCGGATTTGAAATCTAGAGAGATTTGGAATTAAAATATTTGAAGAATTTTAAAAAGAGAGAAAAGCATTGAACTCTTACGGTCGTTGGAAAATAACTTCGATGATGACTGCAGCATCATCGATGTTCATTTTCGAGTTTCCAAAAGAGAGATTGCTACTAGGATGTTTTGGATTAAAGTTTGTTGGAGGAATTTGGTTGATTTTGAAAATGCAAAGGAATAGTTTGGTTAGATATATATGTTTTCAAAATTGAATGTTGAACTTAATTTTGAAAAAATATTTAAGTTGGATTAAATAAACAAGTTTTAAGATTAAAATTTATAAGTAACTGAAGGATTTATATGGTATGCAAATGAAATGAAATTCAATATTGGATGATGCTTGATTTAAATGTGTAGAATAAGGTGCAGAATAAGTTCAAATGAACTAAAAAATAATTTATGTTTGGAAATAAAATTTATTGGTTGAAAATGAATTTGTGAATGAATAAATGGATCAACCATTGAACTTATAAAGTAAAGTTGATAAGAAGAAATTGAAAATTTTAATCTGGGAATTAAAATTGAACTTCAGTGAATGAAGGTAAAGAAAATATATTTGAATTTAACTTGTTAAGTTAAAAAAATTGAAATTAGAAATTGAATTAAATTTGATATAAAGTTGAAAGGTAAAATGATTATAATTGTGAAATGAAAATTTATACCTTATGCTAGTAAGTGATATAT
This sequence comes from Allium cepa, assembly GCA_030765085.1. Taxonomy (NCBI): domain Eukaryota; kingdom Viridiplantae; phylum Streptophyta; class Magnoliopsida; order Asparagales; family Amaryllidaceae; genus Allium; species Allium cepa. Next base: position 182,233,509 of record CM060946.1, read on the forward strand.
ATAAGTTGAAATTTTGGTTATAAGATGAAATGACTCAAATGTGCAATATAAGATTTTAAATAAATAAGTGTTGAACTCATATATTGAGGAATAAAATTTAGATAGATTTAGATTGAATTGAATCAAAATTCAGTTATGTCATGAATAATATTAAATGGAATTAAATCCTTGCTTAGCAAAATTCAAAAAGAATGGTGTAGCTAGATTTAATTGGAGTTAAGCCAAATAAATTTGGGTTGAAATAAATTCAGTCGAGTTACAGATGTTATTGAATATATTAAAATTATACTCAAACAAATAAATGTAAATTAAACAAGTATTGAATTAAATTAAATAAACTTCAGAAGCTTATAAAAGAATTGAAAAGCATTGGAAATATATATATATATATATATATATATATATATATATATATATATATATATATAACCCCTAGTTAAAAGTAAAATGCGAATATAATTGATTGTAAATAGTTGGGGAAGAGTGAATATTAATAAGTGAGTAGTTTATAAAAATTCTAAAAAGGAATTAATAAGCCGGAAAAAAAAAAGTATTGTATTCTGAGATAAATATCCAAATTTGGATATAAAATAAGATTGAACTCAAATAAATCAAATAAAATGATTTTCAAGATAAATGAAAAATAAAATCAAGTATGGGATTATAATTGGAAGTGTTGTTGAATGAAAATTGAATTGGATTAAAATGGATATAGTGTGAAATATAAACAAATCCAATTCAAGCATAAATTGCATGGCCTTATTATTAATAAATTCAACAATGAATTGTTAATGTAAATTAAAAATTTAAAATGGATAAAAGGATAAACTAATCGAATAAATTAGTGAAATGGTTGGATTCGATCGAAGGAAAATCAAATCAAAGATTGTGAATAGATAATTGAGTTTGGAAATGAAGCTTGAGTTATAAATAGAAACTCAACTTAAAATTTTAAGTGGATTAAATATGAATTGATTTGTAGGGAATTGGATCAAAATAAAAATGAAGTGAGATGAAAATAAATCCAATTCGAGTATGAATAAATTAAAACGGGAATGAAGTTAAGTTAAGAAATGGTAATGAATTGAAGTAAATTAACTTAAGTTTGAATTAATAGAAGCATGGGATGTTGTCGAGTATAACAAAACGGCTTTGAATAAAATAAACTTAAGTTATTGAGTGGAATAGTTTGAAGAAAATAAATAACTTAAGTAAATTGTGAAATGGTTATTTAATATATTGGTTGTCGAGTATAATAAAATGGTTTGGAATTAAACTTTTTGGATATGAAAGAAATGCAATGGAAGTTTGTGAATAATTTAAAATGGGATGGGATTAAATGTAAATTGAGTTGGAATCAATTTAAATTGGTTATAAGCTTATGTTATTATTTATTCACATTAATATTATCGAATTGCATTAGAAAATTGGTCGTTCGGAGTAAACGGAAGTAAACAAAATTATATGAATCAATAGCAGTTTGATAAATTGATTTTTGCATCAATTGGAATGAATATGAGTTTGTTTTGCTTAGAATGAATTAAATAAAAGCAAGTAAGTTATAAATCACTTCAACTGAATGGGATGGTTTGAGAATTGAATATAAGCAATTGTAATCAGTGTCGAAACCTTATATATGCTTATGGAAATTATATAACATGCAATATATGTGAAATTTATGTGTTTATGCCAGTATATCACATGCATTGTTACACGATCGATGTTTTAGCTATGTAAATTTAAGTTAAATGCTATAAACTTCCTATATATAGTACTTACATGTTTAAATTGAGTAAGTACAGGTACCTGGAAGCCGTGTGGCTGGATTTGGTCACGCTAAATGCTAAAAATATAAGCTGCTTGCTTAAAATGCTAAATAAGGTACGCCAACGCAATAAAAAAATAGGAAATATGAACTGTTTTTGGTTTTTCTAACCGTGTGGGTCGATGTATATATATTTATATCTTTTGCCAAATTGCAAAAGCTCCTCCATACAAAGGAGACTCTGCCAAAAAAATTTAAAAAATTTGGGAGTTAGAAAAAAAATTTAAAATTTTTAGGAAAATTTTTTGTTAACGACAAAACGATTTCAAACTGGAAATTAAAATAAATTAGTGAGTGAAACTACTTTAAAATAATAATATGAATCAGTATAAATGGAAGATAAAATTAAGTGTTCAGAGTTGAAAATAAATTAAGTCCATATGGAAATGGGAGAACCAATTTGAATAGAAATAGATATAAACTAAAAAGTGGTGAAGTGAAAATAAATAAGGAAGCATATTAAATGCTTATACGAAGCTTAAGATAGAAATGGTAAATTCTTAAATGAAAAATTGATATTACAAATATATTCTAAGTTAATATTTGGATGAATAGATATTGACATTGACATTGGTAAGGAAGTCAATAAAATGTTTTGAATGTTGTGATGGGATATTATTACTAAGTGGAAAATACAGGTATTATGAAGGAAAAGAAAAATGGGTTTTTATTTCAGAAGATAAATTTGAATTGCTCGACAAAAAGGTATGTATTTAAATTTCGAAATGAAAATTGATTGGATTTTTTATCTAGCCACTTGGCGTTTTGTTTTCTTTTGGAATTTGGGAGCCCGTAGAGGCCTTTTGTAGTCGTACTGGGCTAGCCGCGCAAAGGAGACACTGACAAAAAATTTCGAAAATTTAGAGAGTTAGAATTTTTTTGAGAAGTTTTGAAAATTTTAAACTTGGTTTTGAATTATAATTTAAATAGTTGAATAGGTAAAGTTATTTAGAAACCATGGAAGGTTTTGGAAAGTTGGTTGAAGTAATAGTGGGTCTTTAATAAAGGATATGCTATGGAAAGTTGATAAAACTGTTTGGTTTTGGGAAAATTAAACGGGTATTGGACCATTCCTCTTAAATAGTAATTTCGGGGACGAAATTCTTTTAAGGGGGAGGAATGTGACCAGCCGGAATTTTAGAGCATTTGTAATGGGGATATTTAATTGATTTTAAATATTTAAAAGTTAATTTTAACTTGAATTCAAATATCACAATTTATTTGATAATTAAATTATTGAATTAAATAATTTAAAGTTGGATAAAATATTGAATCTGGAGTTTTAAGCCTGTTAGAAATAATTGGAAGGCTTATAAAATTTATATTGATAGCACTGAAGATAGTAAAAGTGGTAAAAGTGAATCTGAAAGTGCTTTGTTAAGTTTTGAAATTTTATCATTTAAATTGAACTTAAAAATAGCCTTCCGACGCACAGACTGAGAATTCGACGAAACCAGTTCCATTGCATCCGTAATATTTAATTATTATCGGAATTCAAATATCGTATTGATTGGAGCTGTTGTGTGAGCGTACGATATATAAATGCGCTGAAAATTTAATTGATAATAATCTGATGAAATTTAATTTAATTAGTCAAGCTTTTTGTGTACGCCACTACCCTTATCTTAAATTGTGTCCCCTCGTTCACTTTAAAATTGCAAGCAGAAAAAAATTAAAATAAAATATATTACTCTCGTCTTCCTTCTGAAGAAAGCCAAGCCGAACCCTTTTTATAAAATCACGCAACTCTTTTTATTGAAGGATAGAACCGAATCCCTTATCCAAAACAAAAAAATCAAAAATGGCAAACCAAAGTTCTGATCGAATTTCACCATCTCTCCGTCATCTTCTCTCATCTGAATCGAAGGGTAGTTGAAGAGAGGGTCGCGAGTTCCTCTAATTTGATTTTAGGGTTCACGACTTTGCCTAGCTCGAGGGGTGACCTGGCGATTCGACAGAGGGTTTCGCGTTTGCAAACTCAGAAGTCGAGTGCAGCGTTGGGGCTCGTTCTCAAGCACGAGGTTGTGAGGGAGACGACACAGCAAGGCGAGGCACTGGAGGTTTCGATCTCGAGTCAAGTCCGTAGAGGGGAAGCCTAGCAGTCGCGTTCGAAGGTAGATCAGTAGCTGGAAGGTGATGCTGTTGCTGGCGATGTAGGCAGTCGCAGCGTAGCAGTTCATGGATTGGAGTGGGAACATCGTGATGTGATCGAGTTGGATAGTGATGGTGAAGTCGAGAATGGTGGCTAGAATTTCGATCGACCATGAGGTTTATTCGTAAATTTATTCTTAGCTTTTAAACTCTTTTACATATACACAGACCGAAAGAAATTTTTTTACTGTGAAAATTATATACACAATTTTTAGTTTTATATATATATATATATATATATATATATATATATATATATATAGGCATGCAGAGAACAGAGATATTTTATATACAGTTAAAACAGAAGAAAAAAATGTTGACAGTAAGGTAGAATTTGACAGCAGTGAGTTTAAATTTGTGATTTCGAAATAGTTTTGTTTTTATAAGGTTTAAACAGAAATATAGATGTAAATAACAAAAAAACATATGATTTTAAATGCTATAGAGTTTATATGAATTTATATAATGTATATACATATTTAAGTAACAGGAGTTACTATAGATTTTGAAATATAACGATTTAAATGAAAAAATGTTGGATGTGGTGGTTAAACTGTTTCAATTAACTTATTTAATTTTTGGACTAAATATAATTGGTTTAAGGTAATTTTTAGCGTAAGAATTCATGTCAAATTATAAGTTAAATTAAATAAGTAAATGATAATAAATTGTTTGATTTAAAATTTAGGTGTTAACAAATTTGTATAATGTTTATACAAGGTTTAAATTGTGAAGAAACAAGCCGGATGGAAATGGATTGCCAAACAAAAATCGAAGGTGAGATTATCTCACTTAGTTAAATTTAAATGATTAAATTTAAATAATTGTTTGAATGATTGAATTGATTGATGTGCTATAGTATGATATATTTTGGGAATTGGTATTATATGTTGTGCTAACGTCTGTGGATGCCGGGAAAACAGGTTGGAGGGATCCAACTGGACCCCTCAACATTTATTTAAATTATTTAATACTCTCTGTTGCGATTATTTGATATTCTATGATGAGTTATATTGGAATATTGAATGTTATGGTTTGATTGGATTTATTTGGGTATAATGAATTACCAAAATATATAAATTGGACTTTTGGGAAGAAAATAAAAAAAAGTGAATTTGTAAACGAAATAGTTATATAAAATTTGAATAATTAAGAATGAATTGAAAAGAAATAGAAGTAATATGAAAATAATAACAAATAACTTGAAGTATGAAAAGAAAAAGAATTTTGAATAAAACGAAATTAATGAATTGTAAACTTAAGTTATATCAATTAAAGGAATAAAGGATTATTTTAAATTTCAAAGTTTAAATCTATTTAAAAGGATAAAGAAGTAATTGAGAAATCTAAAAATTGGAATTTTCAGTTAAAAGTATTTTAAATCATAATTAAGGATTTAAATCTGAAATTAATGGATTTTGGAAAAAGGGGAGTAAATTGGAAATCAATTTGAAAATTGATTCGAGTGTTTGAAATTGGTAATTTAAAGAAGAATGTGAAGAGAAGTATATTTCTCTGGATAGCCAAGTATGTTTTCAAAGTAAGTTTTTAAATATAAGATAAAAACTTTAGTGTTGTTTTAAAAAGCATGTTTTATAAAAATTATTATTTCTAAATGCTTAAATTCTAAAGTAAATATTTTTCAAATCTATTATCGTAGTAATTATTTAAGGTAACTTGGTATTTTGTTTTAAAAAGAGAAATTTAGTTCTATATTCTAAAAAGTAGCTTTATTTTAATTATTTTCAAAGTATATATATTTTTAATAAAGCATTAAAGTAGTTTTTAATTTAAAATATTTAAAAGTATATTTTATAATATGGTGTTTTAAATCATTTTTAAATCTAAGTGTTGTACTTGGTAATTTCAGAAGAAATAGAAAATATTTGGGAAATTTCTTCAGAAAAGGAAGATAGTTTGAAAACTGTTTTCAAAAGGGTTTGAAAAGTGGAAATATATCTTGTGAAGATATTTTTGGGATAAATAAATAATTTGGAAATTATTTATTGGTTGATGGTTGTTTGTGAATATAAATTGATAGTTAAATCACCGACTATCAATATTGGCCAAATGCGCTGATCGTTTCGAAGAGACCGGGATCGAGATTTATTTCTCGATAACCACTTTGATCCAGTTTGTACATTTCATGGGAAACGCGTGTGGATTCAAAGATGGAGCAGTGAAGTGCAAGGGCTAGTCGCTACTAATCCCGAAGATATGTCCAAAATGGATGTTGTAGGAATATTGCCTTCGGTTCCGTTCGAACCCGGGACAGGACTTGTATGGATGAATGCTTGTGAAACATTGTCAGGTGGAAGATGGGCATTCTAAGGGATATGTTCTAAAAAGGTAACGCTTAACCTTAAGCCACATCAACCGGGAATGACTGAAAATCAGGGATTATGCAGCAAGGCTAGGTGGGTAGCACCCAAGCAGGGTGAGGTCATCCCTGTCTAGATGTCCCTTTTATTTCGTCTTAGTGGGCGGTTGCTGATCCCAACCATGGGGTGATCTCACTCGGGATTATCCAGTAAGGGGTAGTCCCGGTCTTGTGTTGCAGGGGAGCGGGCGTACTCCTCGGTACTGTGATCTAGGCCACGTACTGTGACAGGTGGTACCCCAGTGCCTAGTGATTAGTCGGAAATCCATTCTCCCTACGAGCCTTGTACGAGTTTTGTTTGTATTACCCACTCTGTGGCTAGTAGCTGGAATTTAATAGATGTAACAATTTCGTCTATTTTATAAGTATTTGTATATAGACCCTATTATAATATCAGAGGATTTCTATAAAAATTGTATTAGCTATCGTAAGGTAAAAACCCGACATGTTTATTTGTGGCGTGGTCTTACGAGATGCTTTTATTTTCAAAGGATTTTTGAAACTTTAATAATCAATTGAGTGTGATTTTCTCACGCTGGTATTCCAGACTGACTCGGGTATTATTTAACTGTAATGCTCGGGTCAGACCGAATATTTTAGGATACAGGATTTGATGTTGTGGAGCTCAGGAGACGAGCTGGATGACGATACGTACTCCCGTACTTGTTTTATATATAATCCGCCGTATAGAGTAGTTGCGTATCCAGTTGTATGTTATTGATGTTTGTGGAAATGTGATTGATGTACACTGATGATGTAATGTATAAACAGATATATTGGTTTTTGAGTAACGACCATTATTATCTATTATATTTTATTCCTCTGCGATGGTTAGATTCTGTTGTTGTTTTCTATTTTCCTTCTTCTACCACTTCTTCTTTAACCCAATGGTTCGTATTTCTATACAACTTGAGTTGATTTAGGCATAATAGTGTTGACTTATGGGGTATGGATTTGTTGGTCGTTATAGGAAGAAATAAATATCAATATATATAACATTGATACAATGACGATACAACATCTGATATAATATGATACAACAGAATGATACAATAGATTTTACTACTATCAGAGATACAAGAATTAGCAGCGGAAAGAAATAGATAACACTAGCAGCAGAAAAATAACTCCATCTCCAAATCCAATGCTCCAATCCAAAGCTAGCTCGAACCAACACTACGTGTCACCTAGACAAGCAAGTACGTCCTGATCCAAAGACTGGACTAACTCCAAATAATCTACTAAATCTGATTATCTGAAAAACCCAACTCTAGACTGCCCGTGTGGAAAAATTGTGGGCACCCAGAGTTTAGGAAAGGAACAATAAACTCCGAGTCAGTCATGGGACTGGTATGAGTAACAAAAATAGTTTGGTCTTTTTAAACAAACAATAAAAGAATTTAAAATAAATTCGCAATACTTTTTGGAAAATGAAACTACCATAAGGCCTCCCGCCACACATACAATGCAAATGCAGAATTGGAGGAGATTTCTTCTTATGATAGTCAAAAATGCTTGATACGTGAAAATTTCTTTTGATATTATTATTAGTGCATAATGATGAAAATATTTTGAAATTATAATATAAATCTTAGCCAGCATAGACATTCCATACTAGCTTACTATAGCTACCATCTAAACAATGGTGACCACCATAAGTAAATGGCAGGTTCTACAATTAGAACCGTACAAAGCACGTATTGGATGAATGGATTTTCAACAAATGGTCGGGCTAGGGAACTTCCCACTATCCATGGGTACGCCGCTGGCGGGACGTCCCGAGAACCTAACCGGATCTCTACTAACATAAGGTCGGGTTACCTCAGTATCTAGGTAACTACTTCTCGAGCATGCCACCCCCGGGTCCTTTGGGACCTTTATCCGAGGAGCCTTTAAACCACAAAGCAGCAACCACACAAAAATGAGATTGAAGCCCACCACATAGGTAATTATTTGGGCTCCATACCATGATACCACCCTTTACCGGAAGGGAATGACATACCCTAAAGGGCGCGACCCTCATAACCTTGCCGCATCTTTCCTGTTTCGACCATTTTCGGGTTGTGAGGTCCTGATGCAGTCTCGTCCACAAAGCTACGCTTTATATAAAAGCCATGCTTTGATCACAAATGATCAACAAATGATTATCAACACACAGCAGCACTCAGCATGTCACACTACCAAATTGGGAATATATCACTGATAAATATCAACTACATAACCTCTGAGCTCATACGTCTCAGAGAAGGATGTTAAGCTAAGAGAATAAATTCTCCGCCACCAAGCAGAAATGTATTTGATAGAAATTAGTTTAATATCTCAAAGTGTAATGTCAGACATACAACCATACAAGTCTGTCCCGGGTTCGAACAGAAACGAAGGCACTTTCGAAGAAGCCCTTGCGAATCCGGGTATTCACAATCCCGATCGGACTTCCCATCACTTAGGGAGAACTCTATACCGGAGCAACTCAGTGCAGAGTCAATTGATAGGTTATCCTATCGTTCTCACAAATACCCGGTCTTCACCACCGGTCTTCAAATGCAATCCATAAAATTGTATCACTATTTTGAATGGATTATATGACACAAGGTCCTCTCCCGGCTAAACCGAATAATGAGCGCAATATTTTAAAAACATATGGATATTGGGATTTCAATTAAGTCACAACTTATTACCCAAAACCTTTCTTTCAAATGGTTTAAACAAATTACCATTTCCAAATCTTTTAACAAAAAGATTTGTTTCACAAAGGTTCACCCAGTTTCACAAAGATCCATTCACGGATTTCAAAACAATTTCCATTTCAATTGGATTAACTCGTTAAATCTTTAAATTAAAGATTTAACTTATATATTTCAAACCGTTTCCAAAGATTTATTCATAACCTGGGAAACCATTTCTATTTCAAATTCGAAACTCATTTAACACAAATTGGACGTTCATTTCTTATATGAAAGCCTTTACAATTTGAAAACAAATAGTTTTCATTTCAGAAAAATCCAATTTTATTCGCACGAGTTAAAGCCTTTGAATTTAAATTCCAATTCCCAAATTAATACCTTTAAAATGGTTTAACCCATATGAACTTGTATAACATCCTTAGTCCCTAGATTCAAATCATAGAATTCAATTTCAAATTTTATTTTATATACATATTTATGTTCAAATATCTAGATTAATCCTCAATTAATTCATAATTATCTAAAATTTTATATTAATTACCAATTATTTCACAATTTTTATTTAAAAATTAAATTAATTATCAATTTAAACGTAGTTAAAATCCAGGATCGTTACAGATTCCCCCCTTAAGAAATTTCGTCCTCAAAATTTGAAAGTAGGGAGACAACAAAAGAATAGATGAAGAATGTTTAATCAAATCAAACTGAATATCTATTCTGCATTTGGCTTACCAAATCAGAATATCAACAATAGATATAAGAACGAATCTATTTAACACTTCACAAAATACTCGGATTATCCGGATTTATGAAATATGCAGGGGCATTGGTTAGTCCGAAGGGATAACTAACCATTCGTAGAACATATCCGGACACAAAAATAGACAGATATATGGATACAATTTCAAAACTTTTAGTTTAGAAACTAAAGTATACCTATCAACCATAGAAACCAAAGCAACCAATTCATCCAAACAAACAATTCTGACCTATTTGGAGTTTATGTCCCATGCAAATACATCAAATCTTCTTCCTGGATCTACCAGGAACCATTGAAGAATTGAAAAGAGATGCTGAACAAAAGAGATTGATAGATGGATTCAATCTTCTACAATTTTCTCAAACACTAGATATGGATTCCAAATTCAAGTCGGAATATCCCAAAGTATATACTAACTTGTCCCTCTTCGGACTTTGATCTACATAAGAAATTACAATAGAATTTGAAATTTGGTTTTAAATGAAATCGTTTTATCGATTCAATTCAAATTTAGCCTCATATTCTATTAATCAATTTAACTCAATTTAAAATTTCCAATTTATTTAAAAATTTCAATTTCAACTTTCCAATTCATATTCATTAGAGTTTAAATCGAAAACTGATAAGAATGCGATGAAGATACGAAGTAAGAATTTCCTACAACGATTCGTAGGGTCACCTTCACACCGAAACTTCTTCTGCAGCTGCCACGAAGGAAATCAAAGAAATTGGGAAGACGAACCAAAGGAAATTGAGAAGAAAATTGTTTCCACTATTGTAGGGTATTGACCATTTATAGTGGTACTCCCCTGTCCCCTATCTCGTCCTCTTCTCGCACTCATACTTACTATCGGTGGATAGTAAGAGAATTTACTGAGGCATTCGAATGGATATCTTAGGGATATACTCATTCTAGGGTATACTTCACCCTATCTCTAATGAGTTACTTAACGTATTATACTCCTAAGATAAAATTTCAACCCTCAGCTCTGATACCAAATGTAGCGGCCCTGACTCGACCTTCGAAAATCGGCACCAAATATGACACGCATATTCAAATGCCGCAGATTCAAATGTCGAATCTGGTTCGCCGGAGCTTACAACACCATTAAGTATAACACAGCGGAAGAAATAAATATCAATATATATATATATATATATATAACATTGATACAATGACAGATACAACATCTGATATAATATGATACAACAGAATGATACAATAGATATTACTACTATCAGAGATACAAGAATTAGCAGCGGAAAGAAATAGATAACACCAGCAGCGGAAAAATAACTCCATCTCTAAATCCAATGCTCCAATCCAAAGCTAGCTCGAACCAACACCACGTGTCACCTAGACAAGCAAGTCCGTCCTGATCCAAAGACTGGACTAACTCCAGATAATCTACTAAATCTGATTATCTGAAAAATCTAACTATAGACTGCCCGTGTGGAAAAATTGTGGGCATCCAGAGTTTAGGAAAGGAATAATAAACTCCGAGTCAGTCATGGGACTGGTATGAGTAACAAAAATAGTTTGGTCTTTTTAAACAAACAATAAAAGAATATAAAATAAATTCGCAATGCTTTTTGGAAAATGAAACTACCATAAGGCCTCCTGCCACACACACAATGCAAACGCAAAATTGGAGGAGATTTCTTCTTATGATAGTCAAAAATGCTTGATACCTGAAAATTTCTATCGATATTATTATTAGTGCATAGTGCAGAAAATATTTCGAAAGTATAATATAAATCTTAGCCAGCATAGACATTTCGTACTATGCCTACTATAGCTACCATCTAAACAGTGGTGGCCACCATAAGTAAATGGCAGGTTCTACAATTAAAACCGTACAAAGCACGTATTGGATGAATGGATTTCCAACAAATGGTCGGGCTAAGGAACTTCCCACTGTCCATGGGTACACCTCTGGCGGGATGTCTCGAGAACCTAACCGGATCTCTGCCAACACAAGGCTGGGTTACCTCTGTAACTAGGTAACTACTTCTCGAGCATGCCACCCCTCGGTCCTTTGGGACCTTTATCCGAGGTGCCTCTAAACCACAAAGCAACAACTACACAGAAATGAGATTGAAGCCCACCACATAGGTAAATATCTGGGCTCCATACCATGATACCACCCTTTACCAGAAGGGAATGACACACCCTAAAGGGCGCGACCCTCATAACCTTGCCGCATCATTCCTGTTTCGACCATTTTCGAGTTGCAAGGTCCTGATGCAGTCTCGTCCACAAAGCTACGCTTCATACAAAAGCCATGCTTTGATCACAAATGATCAACAAACGATCATCAACACACAGCAGCACTCAGCATGTCACACTACCAAATTGGGAACATATCACTGATAAATATCAACTACATAACCTCTGAGCTCATACATCTCAGAGAAGGGTGTTAAGCTAAGAAAATAAATTCTCCGCCACCAAGCAGAAATGTATTTGATAGAAATTAGTTTAATATCTCAAAGCGTAATGTCGACATACAACCATACAAGTCTGTCCCGGGTTCGAACAGAACCGAAGGTACTTCCGAAGAAGCCCTTGTAAATCTAGGTATTCACAATCCCAATCGGACTTCCCATCACTTAGGGAGAACTCTATACCGAAGCAACTCAGTGCAGAGTCAATCGATAGGTTATTCTATCATTCATACAAATACCCGATCTTCACCACCGGTCTTCAAATGCAATCCATAACATCGTATCACTATTCGAAATGGGTTATATGACACAAGGTCCTCGCCCGGCTAAACCGAATAATGAGCGCAATATTTTAAAAACATATGGATATTTGGATTTCAATTAAGTCACAACTTATTACCCAAAACCTTTTTTTTCAAATGGTTTAAACAAATTACCATTTCCAAATCTTTAAACAAAAAGATTTGTTTCACAAAGGTTCACCCAGTTTCACCAAGATCCATTCACGGATTTCAAAATAATTTCCATTTCAATTGGATTTAACTCGTTAAATCTTTAAATTAAAGATTTAACTTATAGATTTCAAATCGTTTCCAAAGATTTATTCATAACCTGGGAAACCATTTCCATTTCAAATTAGAAACTCTTTTAAAACAAATTGGACGTTCATTTCTTATACGAAAGCTTTTACTATTTGAAAACAAATAGTTTTCATTTTAGAAAAACCCAATTTTATTTGCACGAGTTAAAGCCTTTGAATTTAAATTCCAATTCCCAAATTAATACCTTTAAAATGGTTTAACCCATATAAACTTGTATAACATCCTTTGTCCCTAGATTCATATCATAGAATTTAATTTCAAATTTTATTTTATATATATATATATATATATATATATATATTTAAGATTAAATATCTAGAATAATCCCAATTAATTCATAATTTAACTAAAATTTTATATTAATTACAATTATTTCGTAATTTTTATTCAAAAATTAAATTAATTATCAATTCAAACTTAGTCATAATCCAGGATCGTTACACGGGCTACGAGAGAAACCAAACTCGTACAAGGCGCGCTAGGGTAGGTGACACAGCACAACAAGGCAATGCCAGGGTAGATATACCAATTGCTATCCAGGTAGGTGGTAACGCATAGCAGCTAGTATGGCCCACCTCGAGCCACACCCCTAAAATCCAAAAAATCAAAAGTGGCCACCAAATAAATCTCAAAGTCAGAATATAATACCGAAGGAGTCTGTACGATCAGAGGAATGACCTTATTGGCCCGAGAATCGCTCCTGTTTTAGCTACCTTAAGCCAACTCACGGGAGTCGGGTCCACGTATTTACCTCAAAGGAAACGCCGCCACCATCCTACTTCATTCTGGAATCTCCACCGCGTACACAGTTGTTAAAGTGATTTTCGTTGTTGGCAGAGAGTATGACAACTTTGGATCCCGGTCTCTTTAACAAACAAACGTTATTATAACACCGCGGTCTTTTCAAAATAGTTTATACTTCAAAACCAGAATATAATATCCATTTCAAAACCATATAAATACGATATCGTTTCCGTTTTAAAACCCAAATCAGTATGATATCATTTTTTATTTCAAATATATCCTTTTTTCAAAATCATAGCAATTTCAAATCATAATCCCTTGAAACCCATAGCTTTGAAACATAACTTCCAATACTTAAATGGTTTAAATATTAAGTTACTTTATATAATAAAATAGCTTCTTTAATTTCACAAATAAATTCCAAATATCGATTTGAACCTCCAAATAAACCATTTCAGTTTCCATATATTTCAAAGTTTGAGTATGAAACAATTTCAAAACTAAGGTTGGAAATTACTATTCAACAATTCAATGTCCTATTATTTATTTTTTGAAATATTTGCATAATCAATCCATAATCATTTAAATAAAACTCAAATTACCAACAACTAAATATTTCCTTCAATTTATTTATACTAGAAATATTCATTTAATTCATCTTGAATAAAATCCAGTCATAAATATCATACCTTTTAAAATTTCAAGTTTAATAAATTTTACATCAACTTATGGAGTTTAATCCTTAAATAAGCTCAATTTCAAATAAATTTCCAATTTACCTTCCAATCTTAATTTATTTAAATCATTATAACCTCTATATTAAAGTATGATTTAAATACTTAACTATATTTTATTTTAATAAAATCAGACTCCGTTATTAAACTTATTATTAATAAACAAATTTATATTTAGCTCAAATACATGAATTTAACTATATAAAAATATTTTTTTTACAATATAAAAAAAAAATATTTATTAAATCGTATAATTCTATCCAAAACCATAGAAATCATTTTCAAATATTTATATATATAGACCGATGGTGTCTGTATATAATTTTCTATCCTATGGTCAAGTGATATGGATATTTATCATTTCAATCTGTAATTTAAAATAAAAATATAGTTATATATCATTTCAAACAGCAATCCCGAATGAAATAAGGTGCATAATAATTTGCTGTTTGTAACAATATAAAATACAACATCCATTCATCCAATATCAACCATCAACCATTTGTCACAATCATCATCCAATTCAAACAATAACATCAATATAGAACAGATAATAAATAACAGGTAATTACTGGCAGTTTATATTCAATAATAAATTAAATAACAATTTAATTAAATAAATTTAGTTTAATTGGAATGATGATAAAATATACCAAATAGCTATAAATTAATTTTTAATCACATCATAAATCAATTTAACAAACATAAGAAATTTTAGAAGTTGTGAGTGGGTTAGAACACTCACCTTTATATGAATCTAAAAATAATAGACTTCTAATAAATAGCTTCGCCCTTTGTTTCCTTAGTCTCCTTCTTGATTGCTAGCTTTGTTCTGTAATTTTTCTTTTATTTTTATTTACTTTAATTTCCCTCCTTATTTTATTAATATATATATGTATTTATGTATGTGTTTTTAAAAGGTTTGGAAAAGATTAAAAAAAGAAGAATTGAAAAAGAAAAGGATTAAAATAAGAAGAACTAAAAACGGAAGAGAAGATCAAGATTTGAAAAGAAAGAAGAAAGTTTGAAATAGAATAAAATTTGAAGAAGATGAATATTTGAAGAGGAAAGAAAAATTAAAATGAGAGATAATAAGGAGATTTGAAGAAAAAGGAAAAGAAGAAGAAGATTAGAATGGAGGCTGGGGTTTCATTTGCATCATATCATATTTATAAGGTTAGTGTTAGGTTTAGGGCCAAAGAGATTTGAAAAGAAAGGCCGCTATCAATTAGAAATAAATGAAATGACGTTTCAATAAAATGAAGTTGGAAAATGAATGAAAAAAGAAAGTAAATATAAACAAACTTGGTATTGAAATATAGTAAATATGAAAACCTTTTAAAAAGTAGCAGGTATTAAAAAGGGGTGGTTATTAATTAGAAAGGGAATGAATGGCCAACTCTATACTGTAAACAAATTTTTAGAATTCAAATTTCGAAACAATCGTTCACTTAATTAATTTTGTTAACCCTAAACGTACCAAAATTAACATCCTTTAATGATTTAATTAACACACAATAAAGGAAAATAAATTCTCTACACAAATTTGTGTCATAAATTAACATTGGTTTGTATTTATTACATTTACACCTTTAGTTATTGCATAAATTCTCATTAATATACATTAAAGTTCATTTAGTTCTAATTGATTCCCATTTTAATTATTAAACCAAATAAACAGGTAACTTATAACAAGTGTTATCATGACTTTAATTACACTTATGAATTCCCTATTATCAAGCAAATGTTACAATTCTTAAATACTTCTGCGTTTATTTAATTACCATTAACTATATTATTATTATTACTCCATTAGCTAATTAAGTATTTACATTCGTTTCTTACATTTCAATCTCATAACCAATTATAACAAGTTTCAATATTTCATCTGACCTCTCATTTCAATTTATCCATTTATTAAGTTTTACATTCATTACATTAGTGCTCCCATTCCATCCTTTATTTATTGACTATCATATTTCCATTTACTATATTTTGGTCAATTTCACACATTATTTGTAGTTAAAGTCTCAATTAATTTACTTATCTTGATTTCATTCCTTTATTACATCACTTATTTCTTTACAAATAAACTAACATTTCAATTCATCCTATTATCTTCATATCTTGTAATTATTGTCTTAAACTCAAAAATGTAATACTAAGTTTCATTTTAATTTCAATTAACGTAATAATTAAATATTAAATTTCATTTAATTGCAATTAATCCAATTATTATCATCTTAGGTACCATTTACTTTAGTACATATCCTAATACATTAACAAAACGTTAAATTAAGATTTGTTGTAATTGATTACCAAAGTTTATTTAACAAATTCAATAAATAAACAACCTACATTAATTGTCACCTATTTGCTTTTAGTCGTATTTAAAAGTTTGTTACCTATCAACCCAGGTTATTATTCCTTATATAACACTAATTTTATTTCATTACTATTTATGATACCCTTGCATTACATACTTCAATATTTCCATTTTCTTCTTTATTTTAATTGCATAATATTTAATTCCAATTGCTATAATAATTACACTTATTATAAATTAGATTTCAATGGAATGACTTGTTTGTCTTTCATTACACTACTATATTCAAATATTCATCTTTCCTTTGTATTAACTACTATTTCCATTTTATTATATTTGCCAAATATGTACATTAATTATGGTTTATATTCTCAATTAATTTATTTACTTGGTTTCATACTTTTATTACGTCAATTACTACCTTATAAATAAATTTACATTTCTATTGAATTTACATTCACACTTTCCACTATTATATTAATTATCATTAAAATAACATTTAATTACCCTTATTCGTAATTGGTAAATTAATTGGTAACAACTACCATTTTCACCATTATCCCTTTATAATACTTGTATGTTTATTCTTCATAAACAATTCCATCTATCATATTATTTCACACATTATTACAATAATTACATTTGTTTTTATTATATTCCATTTATAACTAAGTCATAACATTTAAATTATTTTATTTAATTTGCATGTCCATTCAAGTTCATTAATTATTAACTTGCATTAACATATTTCCTTAATTTATGTTCAATTAGTGTTAACAATGTGTTATTTCATTAATTAATTCATTACTTACCTTTATTTTCTTATATTCATTTTATATCCAGGTATAACACTTTCACTACTTAATTTATTAGAATTTCATTCAAATTACAAATAATTAGTTTTAATTACCATTTCTATATTTCATTCTTAATATTTACTTCAATATAAATTATAGATATTTTATTTCTTTCTAAATTTAATTATGAAAACCTTATTAATTGAACCAATTTAATTATTGAATTTTACGGGTCGTTATAAATTGTGTGGTCCAGGGAGCGATCAGATTGATATAGCATACGGATGACATATGTACATCGTATGGGTTTGAATAAAATTGATATTGAAAATTTGTGGATAAAAACTGTAAAATGATTTTTGAAATGGAAAAGTATATTTTGAACAGAAAATGATGAAATAAAATGGAAATGGATATTTCTATGATTAAAGTATCACTTTATAAACAAAGGTAATATGGTTAATAACTTTTTAAAGAGTAATCAAATTTGAATATTTGATTTGGTACAAATAACTTATATATATATGTGTGTTATATTGATAAACGCCCCTTGATGAATCTATTGCCAGAAGAAAAGGGTTTTTAAAAGGTATTTGAAGTATAAAAAGGAAATTTATACAAGTATGAAGTGATCCAAAGATTTTTAAGATTTTATATATCTATATATATAAAGCATTTTATGAGAATGATTTTGGAAAAAGGTTTTGGAACCTATGGATTTTGGAAAGGCTTTTGATTTTTGGGGAAAATAAATTATGGAAGTTTGGAAAGCCTAGTTTGAGAAATATCGATTTTGGAATAATCAATTTTGAGAAAAGGAGATTTATATGGGATTCGTACTAGGTGTATGATTTGGAAAATACTATATGTATTGTAGCGACCCAACTTCCAAACTCCAGGAAGTCGCATCGCTAAGAAGAAAGAAAGGGATAGAAAAAGAGAAAAGAAAGGAAAGAAAGAAACAGACAACATCAGAATCTCACAGCGGAACGAATAAATTATATTATATCACATAACTTTACATAGTATCATATACATCAGAGTTTTACAGCCAATACAACACAAACTAGACAGTTATAAACATCTGTCTAGCAATTTCAATTCAAGTATATCAGAGAAAAAAATACAACTCAAACACAGCAGAACCACTATATATATCTACTCGTTGAAGCCTCCTGCTCCATTATCTCCTCCAGAACTCGTCAAAACAATCTTGAAACACTTGACTACTCATACGTAATATGAGTACCCAAGAGTTTAATAAAACAGAAAATAAACACTCGGGTCAGACAGGGGTCTGGTGAGTAAACGGTTTAAAAGTTGCTTAACTTTTAGAAAATCCTTTGAAAACAAAAGGTATCACGTAAGACTTCCCACACATAAACATGGAAAAGTTTTTACCTTACGCTAACCAAAGCATTTGATAGGAAATCCAGTGATATTATAATAGTGTCTAGGGTTTTCAAAATAAAATACAGAAATAGCTGGAATGCTTACATCTCACGATCCAACATAGTTGGGCACAATCAAAACAGTACAGGCACTTATTGGATTTTGGATTCCATCAATGGCAGGGCTACCGGGGTACCGCCCGTCACAATACGTGGCCTAGATCACCGTACCGAGGAGCCACCCTAACTCCCCTGCAACACAAGGCCGGACCCATTCCTTACTGAATAGTTCCGAACAAGACAACCCCGACGGTTGGAGTTCAAAACCGTCCACACAGCCGAAATATAAAGGGACCTCTAGACAGGGGTAAATCTCACTCTCAAGTGGGGGCTACCCACGAAGCCTTGCTGCACCTCCCCTGTTTTAGCCATTCCCGGTTGATGAGACTTGAGATTACGATTACCTTTAAAGAACACATTTATCTTAGAATGCTCATCGTCCACCTGACGATGTTCTGAAAGCATTCAATCCATACAAGTTCGTTCCGGGTTCGAACGAAACCGAAGGCATTATCTCGTTACACTCGTATTGGAATCACCCTCAGAGTTAACGACAATAACCCTTGCACTCTGATTCACCATCTCGAATCTATAAGTTCTATTCCGTCAAACTCATTACGGAATCACCCACAGAGTTATACTGACGTATAGCCCTTACACCTCGAGTCTTCACTTGCTCCACTTGGATTAACGACCTAACATTTAATTGGAATCGATGTGGTTCTCAGATATCCAAATATGGAAACCCGATCCCGGTCTCACCGAAACCAAACGCCATCTTAATGTCCAAGTTATACTTAAGGGTTTTAAACAATTAACTCATTTTATTTTTATCTATTTCACACAGATAGATAAACTATATATTCTTATCATACAGATAACCCATAACATTATCACAACAGATAACCATCACAACAGTCAATCATCACAACCAAAATAATCCATCATACTATAACTAAGCATCCATATCCTATAGATACTACTCATCTCATTTCTGAGATCACAACCATCCAAAGGTATATCAATATCATTCATAAGCAATGATATATTATCCATCATTTATAATTAATTTAAAATGGATTAAATTAATTACTTCTATCCTTAATTAATTTAAAATAAATTAAATTAATTACTCACCTATAAATCCTACTTTTGATTAATCAACCTAGTTAATTAATCATTCATTAAGTATTCAACTTGATTAAACATCTATGATTAATCATTCACTAATTACAATAAGTAATTAGTTTTAAATCAATCCCATAAAATTAATTAACCTTAATCATAAGTAATTAACATTTAATTACTTCATTTATTAATTAACTATAATTAATTACATTTATCTTAATTAATTACAATTAATTAATCACTTAATTAATTAATTATTACTTAATTAAACAATTCTTAATTACATCATTAATTATAATAATTAATGATCTCTAATTAATATTTAAATTAATTACTCAATTAAAAATTATTTACATTTAGTAATTAATTTAATCATTAATCACCTTGATTAATATTTAAATCCAGTAATTAACCACCCTTAATTAATTATTAATAAATTAATTATCCAATAATTAATTATCTTTATTAATTAATCCTTGATTAATTACAAAAGTAATTATCCAAATTACTTTATTAAAATAAATCACCTTTCCTTAATTACATTCCAGTAATTATCAATTATTACTTCTCTAAGAAATCTTGCTCCATAAATTACATCAAGTAATTATCATTAAATTATTAAATTATTTCTTAAATTAATTAAACTAAATTAATTAATTTAACAAAGCACATTATCAGAATTAATTACAAAAAGTAATTAACCCTTAATTACTTTTATAAAGTAATTATACTTATCAAATTACAATTGATTATCTTAAATTAATTAATGTGACTAATTTTGTATTCTTAGATAATTATCTTATCTAATTAACAACATTTTCATTAATTTCTTACTTAAGAAAATTTTCTTAGATTAATTATT
Source organism: Allium cepa (assembly GCA_030765085.1). Classification (NCBI taxonomy): domain Eukaryota; kingdom Viridiplantae; phylum Streptophyta; class Magnoliopsida; order Asparagales; family Amaryllidaceae; genus Allium; species Allium cepa. Next base: position 182,254,401 of record CM060946.1, read on the forward strand.
CATTAATCATCTCTAATTATAAATTAATTCAAGTTATTATTTAAAATCAAATAAATAAGTAAATTTTTAATTATTTTCCAAAATAATTCATTTACTTATTTATAACTTAATTAATATTCAAAATGTATTTAAATAATACATTTTTAAATCTAATTCAACTTTTATTTAAAAATTTAAGATTCCAAATGTTTAACTATATAAACATTTTCCAAATTTAATAAACCTAAAAGTAAAGAACTAACATTATTATATAAGAAAAGTTAAAAAAATCAATATTACTAAATTTTTACTAAGAAATCAAACATTTGTAAATAGATAGATTATTTAACTTCCAATTTAAAGTTAAACATATCATACTTTTATTTACTACTTATAAAAAAGAATTCTTTTAAATTTTAATTTTTCATTTGAAATCAGATTCATATTTAAATTCCACTTAATAACACTTCTGTCCAATATTTAAAAAATTTCAAACTAATTTGGATTCAAACAGATTTCAAAACAAAACTGAAATCATATTTAATTTGATTTCAAAACCAAATTTAGATCTGGCTTACAATTTAAAAGTTTCATTTTTCAAACTTTGAATTCAAACTGATTTTAAAACAAAACTTGAATCATATTTAACTTGATTTCAAAACCAAATTTAGATCTGGCTTACAATTTAAAAGTTTCATTTTAAACTTTGAATTCAAAAGTATCCCTGAATCCAGTTCAATCCTATACAAAAATTTGAATCTTATTTTTAACATTGAACTCCCTTTTAAAAATTTTAAAAGAAACAAAACTGTTTTTAAATAAAACTGGATTCAAAAAAACTGAAACTATATTTACATTGTTTCCAGATTTGAATTTAAATCTTACTTAAATTTAAATTCATCATTTTAGACTTTAGAATTCATAAACTCACTTGAATTTAAATCAAACTATACTTTAATTTAAATCATAGTTTAAATTTTTTTTGAGTTTTTCCCAGATTTAAAAAAAAAAAACAATACTCAGACCTGCACTATATTTATACTGTTTCAAATTTAAGTTTAAATCTTACTTTATATTTGAATTCTTCATTTAAATTTTGAATTCATAACTTACTTGAATTTAAACCATACCTACACTTAAAACTAAATCATTGCTTTTAAACATTTGAGTTTTCCAGATTTTTAAAAAAAAAACACAGCACAGATTATCACCTGCACAACTAACCCGAGACTACCCTCAAATTACTTCGGGTTAATTCCACCTTCACTTCGAGTCACAACTAAAAATACACGGGGTTAACTTCGAGTCACCAACCCTGCACACCAAAATTTTCACCAGAGACCACAAACCGCTGTGCAACTGCGACCACTACTCCGGCGACTTCCGGCATCCTTCACCAACCCCTCCAATACACCATTCACCCCTCTACTTGTTAACAATCATCAACAAACTCTCTGTTGCTTGAAAACAGATTCAAGCAAAAAGACATCAACCTGAAAGCTTCACCACACATACCAAAATCTGTCAACTCTCACTATATACATGGCAAACCTGTACATGACCATCTTCCCATAATTTCCCCACTCTCTCCAGGCAGAAATTCATGTTCCAGAATTTACTAAATGGTATGATATTTCCAAATTTCCAAAATACTGCACAATCTAATTTACTACTCCTCAGAAGCTTTTTTTTAAAAAAAAACTGATGCTTGTTTAATAATTATGGTTTTTAAACATGCATTAAAGTTTTAAACTTGTTTGAATAATTTAAAGATGTTTACAAATTTCACTTCTGGTAACTATTGACTGTTGTTCTTGATTTTCTCAAGTAACAGGTTTTAATTTTTCTAAATTAAAATTTACAGACCTAATCTATACAGAACAAACACAATATGTTCACACAATAAATTCTAACTAGAATTCAGACCTAAAGAAGTGAATTTGAATTTAAATCCAAGTAAGAACGTAAGCATGACTGTTAAGACAATTTACACAACATTTTTCTGCATAATCTATAAAGTACACAGAGCATCCATTTTCAACAGTCAAAACATACTCAATTCTATCAATACTTATGCATAGATAAATTTGATACTATCTATAAATAGTGATGTTGCTTACTAAAGAAAAACAGTACAGTTATTATCTTTTTAATTTACCACTATTTGATTTTCTTAATTGAAAAACATTTGAATTTAACTTTATTTTCTGAAACCTTATTAACTTAATTTTAAATAAAAAGAGAGAAACTGTTTTTAAACAAAAATTTACTCACCTTTAAAAATTGAAAACAGAAAGCATCCAGATGCAATCCAATTTCCTGCAGCCTGAATTTCCATTGCACTGATTTGAGCTTGAAGTTGATTACAATACATGTTGATTTCAGGCTTTTGGAACAGCATTTGACAATGATTTTGGTCTGCATGCTTCCCATTTCAACTTTGCTTGTGTTGATCTTACAGGCTGAAGACATTTGTTTGCAGGTTACAGAATTTCCAGATTTGGGTTTTCATTTGCAGATTTTACAAACTTTGATTTGCAGATCTTACATATTTGAAATTTGTAGAGTATTGATTGAGTTTGGGTGAGGATTTTAGAGTGAAATGGATTTTCAGTTTTCTCAAAAATTAATATAGATTCATAATAGAAGATAAGGGTTTGAAATGAAGAGATTTGTGAAGTTTTATTCAATATTGATTTGTATTGCCACTTGTTATTTAGATGTGAAGATTTATTTACAAGTGCCAATTTAAAAACATGAAGTTCACACATGTATGATTTTAATATAAAATAAATTTCTTTGTTTACAAATGTTTTAATTTTAAGATAAAACCAATTCTAATTTAATTTTAAGATGTTTTGTATGTTTATTTATATCTAATCTTGAAATGATCACAAATGAATTATCTTTACATATTTAAATATTTGCTTGAATATTTTTAAAAATTATTTAAAACCATTTTCAAAAGAGAAACTTTTAAAAAGAAAAGAAATAATGTTGAATTCATATTATTCCCAAGATTTCAAATATACTATACTCTAATATAAATAAACTAAATTTATTTCAAAACAATTTAAAGATAAAACAAAATGAACTTTATTATAAAATACAAATTTTTAACTATTATATACTTATAACAAAATATTTACTATAATTTCCTTTTTGAAAATATATGAAAGATCTATAAATTGACTTATGAAAAAGTTTCAATACTATTTCAATTTAATTTAAATCAATTCATAAATTATACACTTATATATATTATAAACTTGAAAAGATCCTTTATTAAATTTAAAATTAAAATAAAGATCAAAACTCCTATTTATAATGTATACATATATATACATTATAAATAAAATATTTTTAAATCAGCTTAGAAAGGAAATTTTGTCATTTAAATATTTTTAACATTTTAAAACAATAAGATTCTCAAATTCAATTATTATTATAAATTTTCAAAAGAATATTATTTATCAACAAAATAATTATAAATTTTCAAAAGAAAATTTTGTTTGAATTAGATTATTAAATCAGTATTTCACATTTTAAAATAATTATAAATGAAATTATTAAATAAATATTGCCCAAATTTCCGGGACATCACATTCCTCCCCCTTTAAAAGAATTTCGTCCCCGAAATTTAAAAGCAAAGGTAATTTAATAATCTCATTAAAGATTTTATTTAAAACACAAGCATATATCAAACATATGCTAACAATCAAATCAACCAATTCAACCAATCAAACAAATCTAATTATCCAGACAAATTCTGGATAAAATTTTATCGAGTTTTCCCAAGTATATATATATATATATATATACCGGGATTCCCGCTCTGGAGAATCCAAACAATCAATAATAAGAAGCTCCAAAACTCCTATACAACTATCTTTAACACTACACAAGATATCAGACTACAGACGAGTCTAACTCAACAACCAAAACTCCAAAACTGCTGGTTCCACAACCAGGGATAGATCATACACGTATTCCCTCAGAGATACGTGAAACTCATCGAATCCCAGTTATCCAAACCGGCAATCCAATCCTGTAGATCAATCACTTAACCTTTGAGAGAAAACAGAAAGGTTCAATCTCTTATCCATAAATCTTTCCTGTTGATTCTGGGTTGCCTTCAACATTCTAGATCAATCCAATCCACCACACAAACTCTACTACAGATATCAGAAGACTTCAGATAAACTACACTTATTCTGGAAAACAAAACAGATGCACAAGACATCCAAGTCTCCAGATTAAAGTGAATTTCCTGTAGAAATCCTCTGATCCAAAACAAAACACAAATTCCCAATGAATCGGGTGCTGCTTCTATTCTGGAATAGCTGCCACCATGCTTCCACTGCGCAACTCTGATTCGAGAATGCTGTTGATGAACACAGGTATAAACTTGATCATCTTATCCCGAAAACATTGTTCATCAAATTCCATAAAATCTCCAAAAACCAAGTCGAAACAGAACTCAATCTCCTGATGCGGATGCAAAACTTAATTCCTTCGAAGACATCCAGAAAATATCAAACCACTTCGATAACTCAAACGTCTTCTAGAGATGCTTCAATCCAAACAAAAGGTTACTCAGAAAACTTCAGGATCATCGCAAGTTACTTTTGCGATTCTATTCAGTTCAGATTCCAAGAAATCGTTCTTACTACAACAATCAGAACAGCCAAAGCCTTCAAAAGAAGAAACTAGTGGTCCACCTCTTAACCACTAACATCACTCCTAACTGAGCTTCCAGAAGAAATGGACAAGCTTCACCATCTACCCGGCCTACTGACAAAAGAATCACAGAGACTTCAGAACTATCAAAGAAACAGGCCACTCACTGCTACTACTGCTGCCAAAAATTTCCTTACCCAAAAGCTCATCGAACCACAAAGCTACACCAACCACTTCCACAATAGAGCTTCAGAAGACAGATATCCCTCAGGAAACTCGACTTCAAACCAAGCACAAAACACTCTGCCAAACCGAGTCTCAAACTCAAATACAGACAGAACTCCTTCCTAAGGTTGCCAAAATACCATTGCTGGCTTCAGTACTCCAAACTGATCCAGACTCAAGAAAAAAAATCCACTCACACGAGTGAAATCAAACTTAAAATCCAAAGATACACTTCGAATCTTCAAAAGATTCTCCTTCACAGATCAGTGAAATCCTTTACACCAAACTGCCAAACTACTCAAGATGCCCAGTACTGCCCTAGCAGAACACTCCCAAGCTCAAACACTCGGAACTCCAACCATTGGTAGTTGTGTTACACACACCACTACCCTATCAACCTTTATTACTTATATTGGAAAACCTGAACAGGTAACCCAACAGATAGGTAGAATTAAATATATTTATTTTAAAATTACAAGTACGCTCTCTAAAGGAAGACACCACTACAGAGCCTAGGTATTCACTCAACCTAATGCTCTGATACCACGTTGTAACGACCCAACTTCCAAACTCCAGGAAGTCGCATCGCTAAGAAAAAAGAAAGGGATAGAAAAAGAGAAAAGAAAGGAAAGAAAGAAACAGACAACATCAGAATCTCACAGCGGAACGAATAAATTATATTATATCACATAACTTTAGATAGTATCATATACACCAGAGTTTTACAGCCAATACAACACAAACTAGACAGTTATAAACATCTGTCTAGCAATTTCAATTCAAGTATATCAGAGAAAAAATACAACTCAAACACAGCGGAACCACTATATATATCTACTCGTTGAAGCCTCCTGCTCCATTATCTCCTCCAGAACTCGTCAAAGCAATCCTGAAACACTTGACTACTCATACGTAATATGAGTACCCAAGAGTTTAATAAAACAGAAAATAAACACTCGGGTCAGACAGGGGTCTGGTGTGAGTAAACGGTTTAAAAGTTGCTTAACTTTTAGAAAATCCTTTGAAAACAAAAGGTATCACGTAAGACTTCCCACACATAAACATGGAAAAGTTTTTACCTTACGCTAACCAAAGCATTTGATAGGAAATCCAGTGATATTATAATAGTGTCTAGGGTTTTCAAAATAAAATACAGAAATAGCTGGAATGCTTACATCTCACGTTCCAACATAGTTGGGCACAATCAAAACCATACAGGCACTTATTGGATTTTGGATTCCATCAATGGCAGGGCTACCGGGGTACCGCCCGTCACAATACGTGGCCTAGATCACCGTACCGAGGAGCCACCCTAACTCCCCTGCAACACAAGGCCGGACCCATTCCTTACTGAATAGTTCCGAACAAGACAACCCCGACGGTTGGAGTTCAAAACCGTCCACACAGCCGAAATATAAAGGGACCTCTAGACAGGGGTAAATCTCACTCTCAAGTGGGGGCTACCCACGAAGCCTTGCTGCACCTCCCCTGTTTTAGCCATTCCCGGTTGATGAGACTTGAGATTACGATTACCTTTAAAGAACACATTTATCTTAGAATGCTCATCGTCCACCTGACGATGTTATGAAAGCATTCAATCCATACAAGTACGTTCCGGGTTCGAACGAAACCGAAGGCATTATCTCGTTACACTCGTATTGGAATCACCCTCAGAGTTAACGACAATAACCCTTGCACTCTGATTCACCATCTCGAATCTATAAGTTCTATTCCATCAAACTCATTACGGAATCACCCACAGAGTTATACTGACGTATAGCCCTTACACCTCGAGTCTTCACTTGCTCCACTTGGATTAACGACCTAACGTTTAATTGGAATCGATGTGGTTTTCAGATATCCAAATATGAAAACCCGATCCCGGTCTCACCGAGACCAAACGCCATCTTAATGTCCAAGTTATACTTAAGGGTTTTAAACAATAACTCATTTTATTTTTATCTATTTCACACAGATAGATAAACTATATATTCTTATCATACAGATAACCCATAACATTATCACAACAGATAACCATCACAACAGTCAATCATCACAACCAAAATAATCCATCATACTATAACTAAGCATCCATATCCTATAGATACTACTCATCTCATTTCTGAGATCACAACCATCCAAAGGTATATGAATATCATTCATAAGCAATGATATATTATCCATCATTTATAATTAATTTAAAATGAATTAAATTAATTACTTCTATCCTTAATTAATTTAAAATAAAATAAATTAATTACTCACCTATAAATCCTACTTATAATTCTATTGATTAATCAACCTAGTTAATTAATCATTCATTAAGCATTCAACTTGATTAAACATCTATGATTAATCATTCACTAATTACAATAAGTAATTAGTTTTAAATCAATCCCATAAAATTAATTAACCTTAATCATAAGTAATTAACATTTAATTACTTCATTTATTAATCAACTATAATTAATTACATTTATCTTAATTAATTACAATTAATTAATCACTTAATTAATTAATTATTACTTAATTAAAAAGTTCTTAATTACATCATTAATTATAATAATTAATGATCTCTAATTAATATTTAAATTAATTACTCAATTAAAAATTAATTACATTTAGTAATTAATCTAATCATTTATCACCCTGATTAATATTTAAATCCAGTAATTAACCACCCTTAATTACTTATTAATAAATTAATTATCCAATAATTAATTATATTTATTAATTAATCCTTGATTAATTACAAAAGTAATTATCCAAATTACTTTATTAAAATAAATCACCTTTCCTTAATTACATTCCAGTAATTATCAATTATTACTTCTCTAAGAAATCCTGCTCCATAAATTACATCAAGTAATTATCATTAAATTATTAAATTATTTCTTAAATTAATTAAACTAAATTAATTAATTTAACAAAGCACATTATCAGAATTAATTACAAAAAGTAATTAACCCTTAATTACTTTTATAAAGTAATTATACTTATCAAATTACAATTGATTATCTTAAATTAATTAATCTAATTAATTAATCAAAATTAATCACATTAATTAATTATTTAATTATTCTTATATAATTATCTTATCTAAATAACAACATTTTCATTAATTTCTTACTTAAGAAAATTTTCTTAGATTAATTATTCATTAATCATCTCTAATTATAAATTAATTCAAGTTATTATTTAAAATCAAATAAATAAGTAAATTTTTAATTATTTTCCAAAATAATTCATTTACTTATTTATAACTTAATTAATATTCAAAATGTATTTAAATAATACATTTTTAAATCTAATTCAACTTTTATTTAAAAATTTAAGATTCCAAATGTTTAACTATATAAACATTTTCCAAATTTAATAAACCTAAAAGTAAAGAACTAACATTATTATATAAGAAAAGTTAAAAAAATCAATATTACTAAATTTTTACTAAGAAATCAAACATTTGTAAATAGATAGATTATTTAACTTCCAATTTAAAGTTAAACATATCATACTTTTATTTACTACTTAAAAGAAAGAATTCTTTTAAAATTTAATTTTTTATTTGAAATCAGATTCATATTTAAATTCCACTTAATAACACTTCTGTCCAATATTTAAAAAATTTCAAACTGATTTGGATTCAAACAGATTTCAAAACAAAACTGAAATCATATTTAATTTGATTTCAAAACCAAATTTAGATCTGGCTTACAATTTAAAAGTTTCATTTTTCAAACTTTGAATTCAAACTGATTTTAAAACAAAACTGAAATCATATTTAACTTGATTTCAAAACAAAATTTAGATCTGGCTTACAATTTAAAAGTTTCATTTTAAACTTTGAATTCAAAAGTATTCCTGAATCCAGTTCAATCCTATACAAAAATTTGAATCTTGTTTTTAACATTGATATCCCCTTTAAAAATTTTAAAAGAAACAAAACTGTTTTTAAATAAAACTGGATTCAAAAAAACTGAAACTATATTTACATTGTTTCCAGATTTGAATTTAAATCTTACTTAAATTTAATTCATCATTTTAGACTTTAGAATTCATAAACTCACTTGAATTTAAATCAAACTATACTTTAATTTAAATCATAGTTTAAATTTTTTTTGAGTTTTTCCCAGATTTTTTAAAAAAAAAACAATACTCAGACCTGCACTATATTTATACTGTTTCAAATTTAAGTTTAAATCTTACTTTATATTTGAATTCTTCATTTAAACTTTGAATTCATAACTTACTTGAATTTAAACCATACCTACACTTAAAATTAAATCATTGCTTTTAAACATTTGAGTTTTCCAGAATTTAAAAAAAAACACAGCACAGATTATCACCTGCGCAACTAACCCGAGACTACCCTCAAATTACTTCGGGTCAATTCCACCTTCACTTCGAGTCACAACTAAAAATACACGGGGTTAACTTCGAGTCACCAACCCTGCACACCAAAATTTTCACCAGAGACCACAAACCGCTGTGCAACTGCGACCACTACTCCGGCGACTTCCGGCATCCTTCACCAACCCCTCCAATACACCATTCACCCCTCTACTTGTTAACAATCATCAACAAACTCTCTGTTGCTTGAAAACAGATTCAAGCAAAAAGACATCAACCTGAAAGCTTCACCACACAGACCAAAATCTGTCAACTCTCACTATATACATGGTAAACCTGTACATGACCATCTTCCCATAATTTCCCCACTCTCTCGAGGCAGAAATTCAAGTTCCAGAATTTACTAAATGGTTTGATATTCCCAAATTTCCAAAATACTGCACAATCTAATTTACTACTCCTTAGAAGCTTTTTTTTTTAAAAAAAAACTGATGCTTGTTTAATAATTATGGTTCTTAAACATGCATTAAAGTTTTAAACTTGTTTGAATAATTTAAAGATGTTTACAAATTTCACTTCTGGTAACAATTGACTGTTGTTCTTGATTTTCTCAAGTAACAGGTTTTAATTTTTCTAAATTAAAATTTACAGACCTAATCTATACAGAACAAACACAATATGTTCACACAATAAATTCTAACTAGAATTCAGACCTAAAGAAGTGAATTTGAATTTAAATCCAAGTAAGAACATAAGCATGACTGTTAAGACAATTTACACCACATTTTTCTGCATAATCTATAAAGTACACAGAGCATCCATTTTCAACAGTCAAAACATACTCAATTCTATCAATACTTATGCATAGATAAATTTGATACTATCTATAAATAGTGATGTTGCTTACTAAAGAAAAACAGTACAGTTATTATCTTTTTAATTTACCACTGTTTGATTTTCTTAATTGAAAAACATTTGAATTTAACTTTATTTTCTGAAACCTTATTAACTTAATTTTAAATAAATAGAGAGAAACTGTTTTTAGACAAAAATTTACTCACCTTTAAAAATTGAAAACAGAAAGCATCCAGATGCAATCCAATTTCCTACAGCCTGAATTTCCATTGCACTGATCTGAGCTTGAAGTTGATTACAATGCATGTTGATTTCAGGTTTTTGGAACAGCATTCGACAATGATTTTGGTCTGCATGCTTCCCATTTCAACTTTGCTTGTGTTGATCTTACAGGTTGAAGACATTTGTTTGCAGGTTACAGAATTTCCAGATTTGGGTTTTCATTTGCATATTTTACAAACTTTGATTTGCAGATCTTACATATTTGAAATTTGCAGAGTATTGATTGAGTTTGGGTGAGGATTTTAGAGTGAAATGGATTTTCAGTTTTCTCAAAAATGAATTTAGATTCATTATAGAAGATAAGGGTTTGAAATGAAGAGATTTGTGAAGTTTTATTCAATATTGGGTTGTATTGCCACTTTTTATTTAGATGTGAAGATTTATTTACAAGTGTCAATTTAAAAACATGAAATTAACACATGTATGATTTTAATATAAGATAAATTTCTTTGTTTACAAATGTTTTAATTTTAAGATAAAACCAATTCTAATTTAATTTTAAGATGTTTTGTATGTTTATTTATATCTAATCTTTAAATGATCACAAATGAATTATCTTTACATATTTAAATATTTGCTTGAATATTTTTAAAAATTATTTAAAACCATTTTCAAAAGAGAAACTTTTAAAAAGAAAAGAATAAATGTTGAATTCATATTATTCCAAAGATTTCAAATATGCTATACTCTAATATTAATAAACTAAATTTATTTCAAAACAATTTAAAGATAAAACAAAATGAACTTTATTATAAAATACAAATTTTTAACTATTATATACTTATAACAAAATATTTACTATAATTTCCTTCTTGAAAATATATAAAAGATCTATAAATTGACTTATGAAAAAGTTTCAATGCTATTTCAATTTAATTTAAATCAATTCATAAATTATACACTTATATATATTATAAACTTGAAAAGATCCTTTATTAAATTTAAAATTAAAATAAAGATCAAAACTCCTATTTACAATGTATACATATATATACATTATAAAACAAATATTTTTAAATTAGCTTATAAAGGAAATTTTGTCATTTAAATATTTTTAACATTTTAAAACAATAAGATTCTCAAATTCAATTATTATTATAAATTTTCTAAAGAACATTATTTATCAACAAATTAATTATAAATTTTCAAAAGAAAATTTTGTTTGAATTAGATTATTAAATCAGTATTTCACATTTTAAAATAATTATAAATGAAATTATTAAATAAATATTGCCCAAATTTCCGGAACATCACATGTATATAGTATAAAGTGTTTTGAGAATGACTTTGGGGAAAAAGGCGCTCCCTTGAAGTGAACTTCTTAGGTGTACCATAGGTTGGTATTGCCTCGAGCCCCAAGGGGGAGGCTCTAAAGTTGATCCTTTGAGGTAGTCCAGACAAACTGACGTTCCTAAGGTGGGCAGCGAAAGTCGAGGGCGTTGATGCCTACATAGGCATTTCGGTTACACTGTGACGATAGTGTAACTTGATGTCGCTGCGATCTACTATGGACCATAGCGGAAATCGTGTGGAGGTGAGTGTCAACGATGTACATTTGATTTTGCTGGGAAGGCAACGTGACATCGGTGACTGCGATCTATGGTCGAGGATAGAAGTTTCATTTTATTTGGCAGAGAAATTCGAGGGCGTTGATGCCTATAAATATATGGGTTTTGTTGTGATAGCAATGTAACCCCAGATGTAGCTGCGATCTATAACGGGTTCCATGGTATAATTGAGGGGCACGGAGTGCCTATAGTTATCTATGGATTTTGCCGGGATGGCAACGTAACCATCGAGTTAACTACGACCATGGAGGGGGTGTTGATTTCCAGAGCATTCTCACTAATATGTTTCCCCTATTTTCAAAATGTTTTCTATATTTTCAATAAAATTATTTTCCAAGTATTTTCACTGGGTGTTGAAAACGGGTCTGGTAAGTACTTATAGATTTTCTATCCTACGCCTGATCAACGTATGACCGAAATTCTGTAAGAACAAAGATGGACTTGTGGTAACATCAAGTTATAAAGAGTACTTTTATAAAGCTATTTTGGTGATATTATAGAGATTTCAAAATGTTTTAAACATTCTTAAATACAGGATTTATAGCTAAAATGGTCAAAGAGCAATATAAGCTGATAATAATCATTTTAATAAATTTTGGCTTTGTTCCTTTTCGAGGATGAAAAATTCTAAGGGGAAGGAATGTGATAACCTGGATTTTCGGGCATCAGATAATTGGATAATTATCTGATCTAACTAATGAAAATACTGATTTATAGATTGAACAAATAAATATGATAATCCCTTTATAAATTATTTAAAATTGGTAAAATTGTTGTTTCCGAACAATAATAATAATGTGTTGTTTTTATATATATAAAAGGATTTTAAATAGAATTATTATCTACAAATTGAATTTGTTTTTATTTAAATATATATACATATATTTGAGTTGATTTTAAATTGGATTTTAAATTTAATTTGAATTTGAATTTTGATTTAAATTTGAAATTTAAAAGATAATTATCTTAAGATATTTTGGAATTAAAAATATATGTATAATATTTTTATATTATTTGTTTTATATTATTTAATTTAAAGAGATTTTATTTATATAAATTAATAAATATACTTATTAATTAGGAAATTTAATATAAAAGCTTTTAAATCATTTTAAAATTATTATACATGCATTATTACAAGTGTTAGATTATTAATCTTCCTAATAACAAATGTAAAATGATAAACATTTGTAAATGACAAATGTTAAGAAATCTAACAAGTGTAACCATGTTATTTTATTTTTCTTTTATTTTTAATAATCATAAAATTAAGTTTATAAATATATCAATATCTTCTCTTCTCCATTCTTTTTCTATCTTCATCTTTCAAAACAAAGAAAACAAAAATCTATAAATTACAAACCAGTGAACAAATTCAAAAACTGAGCAGATCAAAACAAAAACAAATTCAAAGCAATTTAAAAACTGGAACAATCTCAATCCTGGAAGCAAAGGCAAACATAATTGTTCAAACTCAAAACTGAAGTAATCAAAGCGAAGAACTGAAATCAAACAAGCTCTGTTCAAAATCTATAACCTGAAGCAAATCAGATTAAGCTAAAACAAAGATCATCTCAGCATAAAACAAGTTCAAAGATCAGATCCTTCAAGTCCAAATCAGTTTAAACAAAATTCCATGCTTTCTCTGTTTTACAAGTGCAGGTGAGTAGACTTGTAATTTTTTAAGCCAAAAATCTTTAGTTTCTTGATGCGTGCAATAGATTTTAGAAGTGATAATGGTTTGTGTAGATATATCTTGCTTAAATATGGAGGAGTTTATGTGTATATACTTGTGCAAGCCTGTGAATGTCTATATACATATGCTCTGTTTGTTATACAGTCTCAAAAACAACTTTCTAAAATTCATATCTTCCCATGAAACAGATTTCAGGCCAAGATTAATAAACGAAAATGATTATCATAATGCATTATCAATGTTTAAAAATAGAATCAAGAATTTAAGTTTAGCAATTATTTCAAATTTGGAAATTTACAATAAAAATAATATATAAGTCAAAAATCAGTTATTACAATTTCATGTTTGGATTTCATGAATGGATTTGTGATGGAAAATTATGAATTTTGATAGTTAATTCAAGCTTTTTAGGATTGTTTATTTGGGATTTTCGGGGTTGATCAGATTCGACATTTTCGTTGATTGCCGACGAACGGCAACGAAATTTTCTTCAGGATTTGGGTCTGGGGATGGCCGAAGAGACGTGGGCCGTGGGAAAATTGGTCTGGGATTTTTCAGATGGCTGGAGTTGCTGGGCTAAGGCGAATTAGGGTTCAATGGTCAGATGGGAACGAAGATGTTGTCGAGGCTCGTTCAACATGGATGGTGGACCAGACTCGATCGCATCAGAGGGAAAAGTTTCATCGAGTCGTGGCGCGGCGTTGGGTTGGACGGAGTGTGTCCCGAAGATTGGAGGTGATGACCAGAGGGGGGTTTTCGATGAGTTGGATTTCAGATTTTGGATCGTCGAGCTCGTTTTTGGTTTGGCTATCGTTTTTGTTGTTCGGTGTGGTCGTACCATTGGTCGAGGTCGTCGTCGACTCGGAGGATGGTCGGTGAGCTGATCGGAGGGCATGGGTACGGCTTGCACCTGCACGTTAATGGCTGTGTTGATATAGGCATAGGAGAAGAGGGTGTTTTCTTAGGTTAGTCTCGAGTGGGTTTGAGGATTTACTCGAGGAAGAAGGGTTCACGTGGAAGTTAGGTTGGCTCGAAGTTTTGTTCAGGGTATTGAAGCTAGAACTCAGGATTGTTTTCGGGTTAATTTGTGGGTTTTCGTGTAAAAGGTTTTTCAATTTAAAATTATATCCAAGTTTTAAAAAAAATAAAAAAAGAAAAATAAAAGGATGGTAACGGTCTCGGGTAGGGGATCGTGTGTTATCCGGGTTTGACCCGAAGTAAAATTTTGTTTAGTTTTTTAGTTTAAATAAATTGTAAGTTTTTAAATTTAAATGAATCTAGTTTTGAACCCTTTCTTAAAATTCATTCCTGTATATTATAAATGTCTTAAATAATTGTTTAAGGTAATTATATAATTTGTTTAAATTAAATTTGTTAGGTTAAATGCTTAATTTATTTTAAACTTAAATTAATGATTTAATTGAGTAAGATAATTATTAAAGATAAATGTTTAAATATGATTTTGATAATTAAGAAATTTAATAAAGATAAATGGTTTATCTTAAGGTTAATTAAGACTTGGCTGATTAAGGTTAATTAAATTAATAAAGTAACTAAAGAGTAATTAATTTATTTAATTAATTAATGATTTTAAGGGTAGTTAATTAATTTAATTAATTATGGGTTAATTAATTAGAGATAAATTAATTTGTAATTAAGGATAAATTGATTAAATAATTAGAGATTAACTACTTAATGTAAGTAATTAAAGGATTAATCTGTTGAGGGTTAATTAATTTAATTGGCAATTTAAGGTTAAATTAATTAATGATCAAGTTTAATAAATTGAAGATAATTAACCAATGAGATAATTACTTGATGAAAGTAATTAAAGGTAAATTACTTAAGGAAAGGATTAATTACTTAGTGTAATTAATTAAAGGATTGATTAACTAAGGAGGTTAATTATGGTTTAGTTAATAAATGAGTGTGATTAATTAAAGGATAATTAATCAATGTAAGTGATTATAGGATAATTAATTTGAGTAATTAATTAAGGATAAAGGTAATTAATGTGAATGGGTGAAGGTTAATTAATTTGTGCTATTAACTAAAGGCTAATTACTTACTGTAATTAAAGAGGATAATTAAGGGATGATTAATTAATGGTTTGTAATCAATTAATGTTATGTAAGAAAGATTAAAAGTAATTAAAGAAATTAATTTAATTTATTTAAATTAATTGAAATGGTGTGACTAATTAATCTTGCTTATGAATGATTGAATGATATTGAATGTCTTGGATTATTTGATATTTCTTATATGAAATGTTTTGTGATACGATTGGGTTGAATAGTGATAATGTGGTTATCTATCGAGATGAATTGTTGTGTAAAGCGACGCCCTGTATTTAAAGTTTGAATTGTATTTCACTTGAATAACTTGGGTTAAGATGACATGGGATTCGAAGAGACTGAGGTCGGGTATCAGTAAATACCTGAAACCACTTCGATTAGTAATCTACAACAATTCTTTTTAGATTTTATATGTGAAATCAATAGACTGGAATGGAATAATTTAAGCAACTGGACCATTGAAAACTAAGTATGGCTACTTAGGGAATGATTTGTGAAATAAGTGTTGAGCATAACAAGTAATGAACTCGTAGTGAAGAACGAGTTACCCTGGGTTTTTCTTTTATGGTTTGTACTAGTATTTCAAATTATATGGGTTTACTCACGTTGGTTTCCACCCTGACCCAGGTGTTACTTTGATGTAATACTTGGGTCAGACCGAGTATTACAGATTTTCAGGTTAGGATGTTCTGAAGCTCAGGAGGCGAGCTGGATGGCAGGAACGTATGGAGTTTTCCGCTGTGTATATGAGATTGTGTAGTCCGTATGGATTGTAGTCTGGAACAAGTACTATAACTGTCCAGTTTATGTATAAGTGTTTGTACTCTGATGAATTGTATGTAAAGTAACAATTATAGCTTTTCTTTATAAAAATGCTATTATTTGTTATTATATTTTATCCGCTGCGAATGTGAGATGTTGTTGTTTTCTGTTTTTCTTCTTTCTTCTTCTTTAACAATCTGGGATTTTTGGAGTCAAAAATTTCAGGTCGTTACACTACTAAAATTTACTTAATTAATATTTATTGTAAGACTTTTAAAATAATTTAAATAATAAATTTCTCTAAAAACATTCCTTTAAAACCTCTAAAAAATTCTAATTCATACTTAAAAATCTTTCTTTGAAAACATACTTAACTTTTCAGGAAAATACACTTTCCACTCCAATATATCCCATCTAATCATTTATAAATCCTTCTTGATTTATTTCCATTTTAATTTACGTCCCAATCCCGTAAATTTCCTTTCCCACATTTTTGAAAATAAAACCACTATTTATTTTTATTTTTTTTAAAATGAATTACCCTTTCCTTATAAATTCCCACCGTGAATTTATAAATCCAAATTATCCACCGATAAATATTCACCTTATTTATAAACCCAGTTTATAAATCTCATATTCTCATTCCCCTTTATAATCACTATTCTCAAAACACTTAATCGATTTCCAAATCGGTTTCCTTGAATTAAATTCCATCTTAAAGTTTATTTCTTGATTTACTCAAGTTTATTCCAAAATCCACAAATCCTAGATTCGCTCCTTTATTATGACTTAACACCTTATTTAAATCTTAAACATTAATTTCATAACTTATATTTCTCCCAAATTTCCTCTTTCGTTTCCTCAAATTCGTTTTGAACTTCGGATTTTAAAAATAAATACTTTTATACTTAACCAAATCGCTTAAGTCCTATTATTAATCCTCTTATTCAATTATTTCAAAATCTCTACCTTTCCATATTAAGAAATTATCAAGTATAAAATCTAAAATCACACTATTCATTTTTCCCAAATTCATTACTTTTAAATTTATCCATCTTTACTATAAATTTCTTACTTTATATTTCCCTTTTTATTTCCCTTTAAAAATTCAACATTTATATTTTCAAAATGCCACAATATATCCAGCAATGTACTAACATCAAATAAATTAATTTTTCCAACACAGTATATCACAGATTATTCAACATTTCATATATCACTGAATTGATAATAAATTCAACATTTTTGAGGAACCCGGTTGGATCCCTCCAGCCTGTTTTCCTGTATCCATAGATGTTAGAACAATATAAAAATACCAATCCCACTTCAAGGGGGATATCGTGGTATATAGGGTCATCCGCTCTTATGCAGGCACATAGGGTTCATCCGCTATATAATGCGGGAATATCAATCACTCCAATATTAATATATATACTACTATACACACACACACACACACCCCGATCCAACAACTAATTAAAATTTTCAATCAATCAAGCATCCAATGATTTAATTTTAAACATTTAAATTTTTAAATTGGTTATTCGATTAAGTGAGAGATTCTCACCTTTTGCTTTTTATTTTGCAACCCGATCCAACTCGACTTGTCTTCAGGCTTTTAGACCCACATAGCACGATACATTCTATTAACATTTAAGATAAATGAATAATTAATCGGCATTTACCAATTTTTTAATTACCATTTTTTAAATAGTAACTAGACTGACCTAAGTCACACATTTTTTTCTAATTATTCTTTGTTTATAATTAATTAAAATAACAAGATATACATACTGTCATTGGCTACCGGCAAGCAAAACACGGCCTCCTTCTTCCCCACTGTCCACGCCTGAGCTTTATTTTCGTGCACTAGCACACCACCACGTTCCACGACTCCGATGCTCCATCACCGAAACCACCTCTCTTCGCTCCCACATCTCAAAACACGCTACTATTGAACGACCTGCACCATAAAATGGATTGCGACTTCGTCTCCTGCTGCCCTTGACCCAGCGAGATCGTGATCTTCATGTAGAGCCACACGCCCAAACTCCGGTGGTGATGGATGCTTCTAGCCCTGACGTAGTTATAGCACACTCCAATCCCTAGCTCAACACCCCGCCCATCGAATGAAACCAAACCCTAGAGGAGCCACAGCCCCTTGCCGCCCTTGTCGAGCCTAATAGCAGATCGAAACGCCGTGATACGAGAGTTTTGCTTGTTGATCTCTAGATTTTCTAGGCAACCAGATTGAAGTGGATCGAATCATCATCTTTTTATAAACGAATGATTTCGTTCGTTCGAACTTAAAAGAGGAAGAGGAAGCAGTCATGATTTTTAATTGTGTCTATTTTTTTTATACGAATGATTTTCATTTTCTGTTTGCACTGATGAAGATGGAAGGGGATGGACGTGATATAAAGCTGAGGGAGGCAAGTTGGAGAAGGTGAGCAACATTATTCAGAGGTTCAGGGTAAAAGTTTTGATGGTGAAAGAAAGTAGGTAGATGGGAAAAAAGTTGAGGTGAAGGGATTTTGACTGGCCAGTATATTATATATATTTTTATTTAAAATTCCAAATCGTCTCGATCTACATAGCTTAAAATGACGCACCCCTATCGAGGCATGCCACCAGACGTTTATAATGTTATACCCCTACTCCGAACGCAAAGGAAAATGTTTTGAGTCCTAACTCGATGGTATGGCGAAGATAGCTTTTTGGATCCAATTATTATATTACATTTCGATATGAATTTCTATGCGTTTATAACCATACGGCCACACGATAACTCCAAACGCTTTGAAATTTGAAATCCGGTAATAGTATAATATCACGGATCTAATGGAACTGGTTTCGTTGAATTCTGAGACTGTGCCTTGGAGGGCTATTTTTAAATGTCTATTTAAACGATATTTTTTTAAAAAATTGAACAAATCACTTCCCCATTCAATTTTAAAAGTTGCACTACCTTCAGTATTATTAATATAAATTTTAAAAACCTTTAAATTATTTTTATCAGGCTTAAAACTCAAGATTCACTATCTTAATCAATTTCCAATTATTAATTTCAAAATTTTAATTACCCAATAATTAGTTGTATTTGAAATTTAAGTAAAAATCAACACGTAAATATTTAAAATCAATTAAATATTCCAATTTCAGATATCCAAAATTCCAAGTCATTACACCTTAACGTTATTTTAATACTTTGCTTTACTGTGGACATATTATAATAGTGTATTGTACTACATAGTAGATTGTTTAACGGATCCTTAGGAGATGTAAATGTCGAACATCTCTCAAGTTATTGCACTTACGTTAGACGCTGGATAAGAGATGTCAAACCCCTAAACACCTCTGAAACCGTCGCACTCATATTTACCGTTGATTTAACTTATATACGATTTTAGTTCTGACCCGCGTGTTTTGTCTTTTCAATTTTCTGGGGTCAGCCTAAGCATTTTAGGGTTGAAGACCTTATTTCTAAAGGACGAAGGCGAAGATTTGTACTATTACTATTTATTATATTATTCCACTGCATCATGTTGTTCTGTTGCATTTATTTATTTATTCTGGTTGTCTGTAATCTCTGATCCTCTATTGTATAATTATAATCAAATGTTATTTGTAAAACAGCTTCATGAACTATTTATTTGATTATTATATTTTGTCATTCCGCTATGAGATTTTGTATTTGTTTTTTTCTTTCTCTGTTTTTTTATTTATCACATAACAATCTACCCTTTTGAGTGGTTTGAGTCTGACACATATGATTTATCGTCGATTTAAACCATCTAAAAAGGTAGGTCATTACAAGAAAAGTTAATACTTCAAATTGAGTGTGTTTTCTCACACTGGTTTTCCAGATTGGCTCGGGTTTTATTTTATTATAATGCTCGGGTCGGACCGAGTATTACAAATTCAGGTTAGGGTGTTATAGAGCTCAGGAGATGAGTTGGATGGCAGAGATGTATCTCTGTATTTAGTTTATATTTCCATTGTATGAGGACAAGTTATTGTAACTGTCCAGGTTGATATATGGATTATTGTACTCTAATGATTATAAGTATATAAACCGTTATGGATTCTTTTGTATAAAAATTTGTTATTATACATTATATTTTGTTTCGCGGCGATTGTGAGACTCTGTGTTTTTTTTATTTTTCTTCTATTTCTTTCTTCTTTTTTATCCTAAAGATTCGTATTTTTGTTCAATTTGAGATGAACTGATGTGAATTATGGTTCACTCAAGCGGTACAGATTTACGGCCCTTTACACCATACATAATAGATAACATAACATATACAATTCATTTGCATTTGATTATGTGAGTGATATATAATTGTGTGGAAAAAATCTCATTCAAAATTAACTTCTCGATTTTATAAATTTCCAGAACAAAATGAAAGAAATTTGGAGAAAGTTGGCATGTGTAAATTTTGTGATAAGAACTTACAGTCCCAACAATACAGAGAATAATGGCAAGTTGTCAAAAGTAATGGTAAATCCAAAAGATGTCAATTTATCATGAACATATATTAAATGCAGATGGCGAACAAACATGGATTTGGATCAAAACAATACAATAAACATGTTTCAATCAAAACAGACACTAGCGAGGTTTAAGTTACATATGGCAAGATGATTAACTAAAATATGAAATGAATCATAAAAATTCTAATTAAATAAATGATATAAATACATAGGTGAATTTAAATTAGAGAATTACCTTTGGATGTAGCCAATAAATCACATCTTGAAAAATGAATCAATATTCCTAGATTTAGAAATTAGCCTTTAGATTTTTCAAGGAACAAGAGGGATACACCACTTTTATGAGCTGATTTGATCTACATTTATCTTGGGATATTTTTAGCCTTGGGAACTCTAAAAAATTTTACCATTAGAGAGGACAGAGAGAGAACCAGAAAGTTGTTGAAATAAATGAATAGCCAAAAGGTTATGAAAAGAATGAGATAAAGAAGGTAATCAATACCTATTTAAAGAGAGACTTGTTTCCTTATTTATATTATTCCTTTCCCTTTATTAATTAATTCAAAACCTATCATCTCCTCTTCTTTTTGTGAAGAGGTGTAAATGGGTCGGACCGAACTGGACAAAGGTGTGTCTTAGTCATGTCCTATAAAAGATTCAGACGACGACGGACTTAACAAGCATTAAGCTTGAATATTGTTCATATGAGCAGGACAACAGAAGGACAATGTTTGGACAATCGAAAAGCATCTAACATTTTTCAACGAATATTTTTTCATACATTTTTTCTTATCCTAATTCGTATCCTAAATAAGAACCGTACGGACATGGAACAGATGGCTTACATTCTCGGACTGAATCGGACATTTGACAATCGTACAAAATTTACAACCCTAGTTTTATGGCCGACCAAACATGGAGGCAACATTTGCTTCAAATGATCCCAAAAACATTCAGCATCTATTTCATTTAAATCTAATTTAAACAATTTATCGATATCGTATATCTATTCATGCATTCATAACTTTTGTTTACGCATTTTATTAAATTTTAATAGTATATAAATAAATGCAATAAAATATAATAAGCAATATTTTAGAAGTATTGATCAACTTGGTTAATTTATAATGATTATAAATTAATCCAATAGTGTGGTTTATTCGAAGTATTTATCATTACAGTTGTGCGACTCAAATGTGTAAATTCAATCACCGATTAATATTGAACAATTCAAATATTAACATCTACATGTCACTTTAACTAGTTGTGTGATATTTTTGTTGAATTTATTGCTTACACACCCTTTTGGTAAAATCCAATTTTACTTATTTAAGCGTTACTCGTAGTGACGATCATTACACCAATTCTCTTTATCAAAACTATACCACTTTGGACTTATGGAATTCGGTAATGGTTAAAATTTCAATATCGTCCATATTCAACTCTATTTTTCAACCAAAAAGTCCTTTTTTTAGTAATAAAAATTATTATTAATTGTACTTCTCTAGCCAGAGATGTTGACTTTGAGTTGAATTTAGTTGACTGCGATACCAACCTTATATAAGTAAGGAGACGAATCCTC
Organism: Allium cepa; assembly: GCA_030765085.1. Classification (NCBI taxonomy): domain Eukaryota; kingdom Viridiplantae; phylum Streptophyta; class Magnoliopsida; order Asparagales; family Amaryllidaceae; genus Allium; species Allium cepa. Next base: position 182,276,949 of record CM060946.1, read on the forward strand.
ACTTGAATAGTGTTTCACCTCCAACGCTTCCATCCGACCTAACTAAAGTCGTTCAATGGACGCTATGTCATGATTTAACTATAATCAAAACTAGCTTCAACGTTTAAAATCAATAGTATTTTCAAGTAGAGAGAACTGTTTAATTTTATCATGTCGATAATTTCTGTTTGACCATAGTTATATTAATAGAAAACTATCAAGTGAGCCATTCCATAGTTATCTACTAATAATTTGTATATAACACCATGGTGCCCCCAGTCATGAGTAATATAATGCCTAACATTTGGAGAGCGTTATGCACTCTAGCCTCACTGAATGCATCGATATCCAGTCTCGATACATCTTGATTAGGAATATTTACAATAGTATATTTAATTTCATTGTGATAGATTACTTATATTTACATCTATAACGACCCTAGCATGATACCTATATTATTAAATAAAATTATAAATAATGTCATCTAATAATACGAAGAATACGGCTGTTAAGGGAAACCAAATGTGAATATAACTTTAATTTAACACTGAAACGTCACATTTACTCTTTTCGCTAAATATCTGGAATGAAGTTTTGACGCGTATAGTCTTAGTTAAAAGAAATAAACACATCGTTTCTCAAAATCAAAACAATATATCATATAAACAATAGTCACAGATCGTAATGGACAATTCACATCACATACAATACTTACCATGAATTTACAAAATGAAACACTGGACCTACATAATATACATCTAAAATAAGTCACTGTCTCAATTAATACGTCCCATAATACAACATGTGAATATACTACATAAGATAAACCAAAGATTTCAAAATGTCTATCATCTGCTAGCACACCTACCCAAAAGCCCGAGCATCCTAAAAACCTGAAAAATCTCAGCCTGACTCGAGTACTATGAAATAAATGGGTCAGACTATGTCTAAATGTTCCAAAGGGTAAGAAGAAGATATAATATAAGGTATAAGATGCAGATAATCTAAACTGGTTACAGAACAGATTTAACTTGGAACTTAACGCAAAACCCAAGAATATATAAACCATGAAATATTAGAAAGTCATGAAAATCAAAACATTCCATACCGATCATCTAGATCGTTCATATCGATCATAACGATCGTCCTTACATGGAAACAACTAGTATCACTCATGTCGATCTGATACTGAGGATTGTTGTAACGATCCCTGTTTTGAATCAATTTTAAATTGATAATTAAAATAATTTTTTGGATTAAATTGTAAACTAGTTTGAATTTTTCCAAATAAAATAAGTTATTTATTGATATATATATATATATATATATATATATATATATATATATGTATGTATTGATTATAAATTGAAACTTGGATTTGAAATTCAAATATAAATATATTGAAAATTAATTGGATTTAAATTTTTTATTTTAAAGTTAATAAGAATTTGTTTTCTAATATATATATATATATACCAATATTTGGAAGTTATGATTTGAGATTTATGTAATAATTTTCACGAAGCTACTCTAATTTGAATTCTTATATATATAAGATAAATGTAATTACTTATTAATGTATAATTAGTCTTAAAATCATTTTTTTAAAGGTTATATAAATAGTTATGAAAGAAAATAAATATATTAATTGAAATAAGATATTAATAAACATTTAAACATAGACATATGTTAAGATATAAAATATAAATACTTAAGGGTTTAATAACATTTAAAAATATAAGAACTTTATAAATATAAACCTAATTAAGGGTTTAGACACAAAATGTCTATATTTTAACAAGTGTAGGAAAATAAATACAAGTATTTACAAGTGTAAGGTGAATTAACAAGTGGAAAAAAATAAAATTTTCTTTTAATTTAGAATTATAGAAAATATGTATAAGGAGAAACCAGGTTACATTTTTCTTCTTTCATTCACATTCTAGAAAAAACTGAAAATAAAAGAAACAATAGAGAAATCAAAATTGGAAGAAAATGAAATCGAAATTCTTTCATCTTCATATTTAAAAAACTAAAGCCTGGAAACCCAAACCAAAAACATAAATGAAAATCAAAATAAAAAGGTTAAACAATCTTCAAACTTGGGAAATAAAACAAAACAAGCAAAGAAAAGATCAAGCCTGGGAAATCAAAAATAAAACCTGATTCAATGTCCAGAGCAAAGAAATTCAAACAAATAGACTCAATAATCAGATCCAGATCAAAGTATCTTCAATCAAACATCAAAATATAGATGAAAGTTTGGTTCCAAATTTTAAGTCCAATGTATGTCCTCTGTCTTCATTTCCAGGCGAGCAAACTTTCCTTTTTGAATCTGAATCTGTTATGTATCTTGATGTTGTACTTGAAGTTGTTATGAAAATTGTTTGTATAAATGTAACTGTGCATGTCTGGGAACAGACATAAATGTCTCTGTTCTAAATTTTATAGGTTTTAAACCTGCTAAAGAAAAAAAATTAAATCCTTCTTCTCTGATTCGTTTTAGGATTCATTGTAACAACCCTGTATTTTCTGATTATTGTAATTGTATATTTTAATTATTTTAATTTAAATTCCTAATTTAAAAAAAACTTTATTTTATTTATTAAAATGAATATATTTTGTTAATTGAAATAAAAATGTTGATTTTGATGTGGATTTGAATTTCAATCATGCATAAATTGAATATTTCCAGAAAAGTGAATTTTGGTCAATCTGGTCAAACTTTGACTTTTAAATTTAAATTCTAAAAGTTTTAAAATTTTAATTTTACCTTTTGTTATGAAAGTAAATAAAATTTCAAGAACAATGCTTTTCGTTTCGTTGAAATCCGAATAATACTGTGAAAGTTATGCTTTTACAAAATTGGGTGTAAATTGTTTTATTTAACAATATTGTTTATTTTAAATTATATAGATAATTTTTATTTGTCATATCTTATTATAAATTGTATTATATGTTATGTTACATATATTTTTACCATTTAAATATTTTTAAAGAGATGTGAAATTTTCCAAAGCTTATTGAATTTATTTTCTATTTTTAAAGCCTACTTTCTATTTTCTTTGCTATTTTCTTCATTTAAATTATATTTAAATTAAAATTTATATATTTATTTGTGAATGCATTTTAGTTTATGTTATTATCTTTGTTATAAATATTTTTAGAAGTACATAAAGATTTTCCAAAGTTCATTGCATTTATTTTTCATATTTTCAAGACTAGTTTGCAATTTTTGCTGTTTTATTAATTAAATTATATGTAATTAATATTTATTTATTTTGTTTACTTGTTTAATTTATTTCTGAGTTTATTTTATCTTTATTTATCAGTATTTTAAATGTATTTAAAATTATAAAAAGAATTAGAGAAATATGAAGAGTTTAAAACCTTTCATTTACCTTTGACTTTTCACCTCCGTGCCTTTTCAATTTCATCATATGCATTCAATTGGGGCTGTTCCTTATACCATCTTCAGCCGTATTTTTTTTTCTACATTTTTCACGAAATTTCTTCCTCCTCATCTCTGAAAATGTTAGCCTCCATCATCTCCAAGAGTTTGGTAAAATTCTTTTTCTTTTCCATTGCTTTTCTACTTGTTTATGTTGTTTTCACTTGCTTTCTCACCCTTGTAGCTCAGCCCCTTGCTCCTCCTTCACCATGGCTGCCACCACCACCACCTGAGCCAGCCTCCACCACCTCCTCTACAGCCCCAAGTCACTGGCCATGCACCCATTTGACCAAATCCAACAATATCTACACAAACTTCACCTATATGCACCATAGCCAATCACCTATGTCTTCATCACTTTCAACAACCCGTTGGCCGCCACCTACTCCACCTCCACCATCCATGGATGACCTGGAACCCGCTGCCAGACCATCCTACAGCCCACTACAGTGATGGTCGCACCATGCTTGTAACGACCCAGAATTTTTATTAATTAAAATTTGAATATTTAATTAATTTTAAATATTAATAAGTGAAATTTATAAGTCGAATAAATTTTATTTGAATAATTGGATTTAATTGAATAATTAAATCGATAATTTAATACGTTAAATTATGGAAATAATTGAAAATTGGGTTAAATATGATTGAAAATGATTTGTAAAATTTTATTTTATCATGTTGAAGTTAGAATGATATTTTAGAACTTTTAAAATCGAATTAAAAGTTTATTTGTGAAAATTGAATATTTTAATATTAAATCGACTAGTGAAAATAGTCAATTTTTGAACAGTCTCAGAATTGGACAAAACTAGTTCCATTGGATCCGTAATAGTTAGTTATTACTGGATTTCAATTTTCGTGTCAATCGGAGTTATCGTTTGATCGTGGCAGCTCAAAACGCGTCGAAATTGTTTTATTATTAATTTGGCGAGTTAAAATAGCCATTTTTCACAAAGTCTCGGATTTCGACGAAACCAGTTTCATCGGATCCGTAATGTGATATTATTGTAAGGTTTCAAATTTCGTGTCAATTGGATTTACCGTTTGTCCGGTACAAATTAAAACGCCTAGAAAATCGTTTAAATCGGTTTAATTTAAATTGAACGTTTATTGCCATAACTCGCACAGATGACCGAATTAGCTTTCGAAACCAGTTCCATTGTGTCCGGAACGTGGGGTAAACCCTAGGAACGTCAGTTTCGGCGCGTAAATCAGAGTTTGGAAAATCGAAATGAATAGTGTTCGTTCAAAATCCTATAAATAGCCCCTTCATTCTCAAAAAAAAAAAAATATACAAAACCCTAGCTCATTGACCAACCGCCACCATCAATTATCAAAGGCTGAAAACTTCCAATCTTCTCCTCTTAATATCTCGTAATCCATCAACTTCCACACGAAATCATCAACACGAAAGTTGGAGAACACGCTTCGAGCTACAAATCTATACGGTTGTGATGAGTTCTAGCATCGCGTGGGAGAAGTTATGTGGCCGCGTTCACCTTCGCTGTAGGCACGCAGTTCGAGGAGGGGGGAGGCCGAGTGCCACCATGTCACGGCCGAGTGTCGTGCTCGAGATGCTCTTCACGATGGCGCATTCTGATCGACTTCAAAGTCGACGAAGAGGGAGCGAAATCTAACCCTAATATCAAAGTAAATGGGTTCGAACGCATCTTCATCTACCTGGGCATTTACGTGAGAGGGAAGGAGAAAAGAAACAAGCGGCCATGATTTGATTTTGAAGATCCTACGGCCAGATTATGTTAGGTTGAAAATAATAAATTTATGTTGTAAATTTTAGTTTAAATCGTGTACAAACTTCAAAAATTCATAACTTTTTCATACGAGGTCGAAAACGCGCGAAACCAGTTGCGTTCAAATCGTATGGACGAGCACTACGTGATGGAGTTGGATTGGAGTCGTTTGGAGTTAGTGAAAATTTCGTGTAAAATTAAACGTCCGTTTAATTTTATTCGAAATAAATCGCTAAAACGAAATTGAAATCAAGGTGAGCACTTCTCACTCAATCGAATCAGTTTCGATTTTATTTTAAATAGTTAGATTTAAAATATTTGAATGCATGTTTGAATGATGACTGTTATCTATTGATTGTTAAAATAGACATTATGCGCCGTTAGTAAGCGGATGTTATTTATTAAAAACATATACCGCGAATATTTCATAAACAGTGAAATTGGTATTATATATAATAGCAATATATATATATTGGAATATGTATATATTGCAGTTGTTGATTCCCCGTACTTTTTAGCGGATGAGACCCTATTGCGCCGTCTATTAAGCGGATAATATTTTAAATCCCATATACCGCGATAATTTCATACTGGAGCGAAATTGGTATTGTGCTAATGTTTGTGGATGTAGGAAAACAGGTTGGAGGGATCCAACAGGATTCCTCAACAGTATTTATTTGATTTCAGATATTTTGATATTTGATAGACTATCATATCGATATATGATGTCGTTGTTGTCGTGATTGACTATTTGGTGTGTAGCATCATTGGACCAAATTTTGGGATTTTAAAATGATTTTTAAAGTGATTTTTGAAAGTATACGTTTATAAAATATTTTTGGAATTGATCCATTTTAAATAAATAAACGTTATAATTTTTAAAGTTATAAAAAATTATGATTTTGGAGAAATACGGTTAAAGGTTGATTTTTGAAAATATGGGTTAATAACTTTATAAAAAGAGTTTAATCGGGATTTTTGAATTTATTATAAAAAGTTGAAAATATAGGATTTATAAAATTTGATTATTTTATAAATTAAAATGATGAAGTTTTTAAAGGAGTTTAAAGACGTTTTAAAGAATAATATAAATTGATTTATATTAAGAGATTTATAAATGGATATTTATAAATTGAAATATTGACATTATAAAACGAGTTTTTATAAGGGTTTGAATGAAGTGAAAATAGATTGCATAAGTGAATGGAATTTATAAAATTTAAAATGGTGAAGTTATAAATGAAATTTATAAATAGTAAGATTTATAAATTTTATAAAGTTATTAAAAGAATAGGTTTGGATAAATAATTGAATCTTATAAGTTATAAGATTTATAATTATGAAGTTCAAAGGAACGATTTTCTCAAACAAATAAATTATAAGTATTTCACTTATGATATGAACTTTTGTTTTATAATTGAGTATGAATTGAATATAGGTTTATAAAGGAATTTATAAACGTTGTTTTATAAATTCGCAAACGACTTATTTTGATAAGTAAATTGTTGAAACTTATTAATGGAGTTATATTCACGTTTTTAACTGTGAATAATCCTTTGAAATAAAATGAATAAAAGGATGAAATTTGTTAACGTAGTATATTCACGTTTTTGAATAGTGAATAATATGTTAAAGAAATTGTTTTGAATGAGATGTTTAAATTGAATTAAAACGATCTAACGATGTTTTAAAATGTGTTGAGATTCGAAACCATAGATTTCAACATTTATTGTTGAAATAGATTTTTTTGAGAAATAAAAGGAAATAGTAGACTATAACACTGTTGTTATAGTAAATGATTTCCGAAAGGAAATGTTTTGTATAGTCTTAGGATTTACATATCTATTTTAATTTCGATCCCTATACTAGTGATTTTGGGTTGTCGTAACGATGTTTTACGCAACATTCGTTTTAGCCCAAATTAATATGTTTAAGAGAATGATTTCCTTAAAGAATGAAATATATACTTAATCTCGATTTAAGTATATTAAATATTTTCCAAGTGTTGAAAATAAATAAAATTTGTGAATTACTTATGAATAAATAAGTATGGAAATGTTTTCCAATATAAAGTGAATATTTTGAGAATTTATCTTTTTGAAGATAAATTGAAATGAATAATTGAAATCGTATATGCATGGATATTTTGGAATGAAAATTCACTATGGAATTTGTGAATAAAAAGGGGAACTTGTTTAAAAATAAATAATGATTTATTTTTGAAGTATTGAAAATAATATATCTTGTAAAGATATTTTTGGGAAATAAATAATTTGGAAAATTATTTGGAATCTGGTGATGTTGGCATATCTATTGATAGTTCAATAACCGACTATCAATATTTCCCTTTGAATGGGTAATTGATGTGATTTGTTTGAATTTGAATGCCACACTTATTTTTGAATAAGCGCTCACTATTCGGGTTAACCGGGAAAGGACCATGGGGTCGTATAACCCATTCCGAATATGTGATACGTCGTTATAAATTGCATTTGAAGATCGGTGTTGAAGATCCGGTATTTGCGAGAGCGATAGGATGACCTGTCGATTGTCTCTGCACTGAGTTGCAACGGTATAGAGACTCCCTAAGTGATGGAAAATCCGATCGGGATTGTGAATATCCGGATTGCAAGGACTTCTTTGTAAGTGCCTTCGGTTCTGTTCGAGCCCGGAACAGACTTGTATGGATTGTATGTCTGACGTTACAAATTGAGATATAAAGCCGATTTCATTCAAATATATTTCTGTTGGTGGCGGAGAATTTATTCTTTTAGCTTAACACCCTTCTCTAAGACGTACGAGCTCAGAGGTTATGTAGTTGAATGTTATCAGCGATATATTCCCAATTTGGTAATGTGACATGCTGAGTGTTGCTGTAAATGATCATTGTGTTGATTATTTGTGATAGGATCATTTATTTGATCATCTATCCTGGTGATCATTTCTATGATCATTTGTTGACCCAAAGCATGGCTTTTGTATAAAGTATGTTTTTGTGGACGTGACTTCGTCGAGCCTCACACCCCGTGAATGGTCAAAACAGGAAAGATGCGGCAAGGTTATGAGGGGTAGCTCCCTTTAGGTTATGTGCATTTCCTTCTGGAAAAGGGTGGTATCATGGTATGGAGCCCAGATACTTACTCATGTTGAAAACACTTTATGATTGTGTGAATTGATTACGAGCGCTCGGTTAAAGGTCCCAAAGGACCGGGGGATGGCATACTCGTGTAGTAGTTACCTAGTGATAAAGGTAACGCGGCCTTGTGTTGGCAGAGAGCTGGTTAAGTTCTCGGGACGTCCATCCAGAGGCGTTTCCATGTGGCAATGGAAAGTTCCTTGGCCTGATCATTCGTTGGAAATCCAAAGAAACAATACGAGACTTGTACGGTTTTAGTTGTAGAACCTGCTTCCTCAAGAAGTAGCTATAGTAGGCATAATATAATGGTACCTATGCTGGCTAAGATTTATATTCTACTTTCGAAATATCTTCTACACTATGCACTAATAATAATATCAAAATTGATTTGATTTTAATGCGTATCAAGCATCTTTGACTATCATAAGGAGAAATCTCCTCCAAGTCTGCGTTTGCATTGTGTGTGTGGCAGGAGGTCTTATGGTAGTCTCATTTTTAAAAGCATTGCGAATTGACTTTAGAAATATTCTTCTATTTTGATTTTAAAGCTAAATAAACTGTTTTGAGTTCTCACACCAGTCTCATGACTGACTCGGAGTTTATTGTTTTCCTTCCTAAACTCTGGGAGCCCACCAATTTTCACACGGGCAGTCAAGAGTTAAGGTTTATCAGGATATTCTGGATATTCTGGAGTTGCTGGAGGCAAGCTCGATGGCATGGCGTATTACTAGTATATAGTATTTCTTTTTCCGCTGTTTGTTGTTGTATGATGTTGTACACTCTGATGTAATGAAATGTAATGTATAAAATGTAATAACTGATATAGTTCTTTGTTTAAAGATTATTCATTTATTATTATATGTTGTTCCGCTACGAATTGTGAGATTCTGATATTGTTGTGTTGTGTTCTGTTCCGTTCTATTTTCTATTCTCTTTCCTCTCTATTTTCTCTCCTCTTATCTCTTCTTCTGTCTCTTTCTTTCCTTAAACCATAACATTTCGGGTTTCCGGCCTTCGATTTCTCGGCAGTCGATAAAGTGAGTGTCGATGTTGAATTTTCGAAAGTCGAAAAAATTCCGGGGCGTTACATTTGGTATCAGAGCATATGGTTAAGCAACAACCATGGTTCTGTTGGGTATTACTTATTAGAGATAGAGTCAGTAGTGCTCTAGAATGAGTTTGAGTGTAATAATAGCTATGAGAGCGTATTTGTTAGTGAATATAAATTGTTTTATATTGTGATGATTGGTTTATTGAGTGGCATATGAACTTTCGTCAGCGTGGTCTGCAAAACTATGCCGAAGGGGTTTTATAAACACTTGAATAGAACAATTCGACACAGTATTGTTTTGAATTGGGTAGATGAAATAATTTTACCTTGGTTATATATTTTATATATAAAGGAATAATTTTTCAGAATTATTAAAGGAATGTATATAAGTTGATTGTTTAGTTGTTTGAATAATCTAAATAAGAGAATAATTGTATAAGTAAAAAGAATTATAAGAATTGAATTATAATTAAAGTGATTTACAATTGTAAAATAAAAATGAATTTAAAGTTAAATGGAAATATAACTTAAGAGATGTTGAATGAAGTTGATATTGGTATCAAAGTAAATTAATGAAGTAGAGTCATAAAAAAATGTGAACTAAAGTTATATAAATGAAATTCAACTTTAGAAATTAAATTGAATGAATGGATTGAATATTAATCAATTAAATGTAAATTTAAGTTGATATGAAATAATGAATATAGGTGTTAATTCATTAAAATCTAATGTTATTGGAAGTTGAATAGTTGAATGAAAATCAATTTAATTGAACCAATTGAAAGTGAAAGTGTTAAACCAAATTGAATGAATATAAGTAAAGGAATTTGGTTGAATTAATATACATTGGTTGATATATGATTGTTAGTTGATTGTATATAATTCATTAAGTATTAATGAAATTGAAAGCTAAAGATTCAATTGGAAGTTAAGTGAATCTTAAATAGAATTGAATTTGATTTGGAAGTGAACCAACTTGAATATGAATTAGTGAATATAAACTAATTGAAAATGAATGTTACTAAAAACATCCACTGTTAATGAATCAAATGTGATTTAAATTGAAAACCAATTCATTGAATATTAATGAGAATATGAATGAATATTTATTGGTTATGAATTAGTTGGATGATAGTTGGTTGATGTTTGCATTTGTTGTTTTGTTTGCATTTGCTATGTTGACATATATAGTTATTATGTTGCTATATGATGTATATCGATACTATTATCTATATGCATGATTCTCATGTTGTTTGTTGAGTGTTTAGTAGGTGCGGATCGCGTTTGCTTCGCATTTGGAGCTCGCTTTCGAGCTATATTAGCCGTATATGCTCGCTAATAAAATATAAGGTACATATCTCGGATTACATACCGTACTTTTATACTTTTTTCCCTTCGGGATGCCTCATTACTTGATGAGATGTATATTTGTGATATATATACTGTCATTTTTTTTTCGGATTGAGCCGCGCAAAGGAGACTATGGCGAATTTTTTCGAAAATTTAAGGCGTTAGAAAAATTTTTGAAAATTTTGGAAAATTTTTGGAAAACTTAGACTTTGATTTGGAATTGAAAGTTAAACAATGATAGTTGTTTTTGAAAAAAAAATAACTAAGTATGATTTGAAAACTTAGTAAAGTTATTGTAAGAAGTTTAACTATGGATTTATGGAAAGTTGATAGATTCTATAACTTTTCTTACTTGATAATTTCGAGGACGAAATTCTTTTAAGGGGGGAAGATTGTAACGACCCAGAATTTTTATTAATTAAAATTTTAATATTTAATTAATTTTAAATATTAATAAGTGAAATTTATAAGTCGAATAAATTTTATTTGAATAATTGGATTTAATTGAATAATTAAATCGATAATTTAATACGTTAAATTATGGAAATAATTGAAAATTGGGTTAAATATGATTGAAAATGATTTGTAAAATTTTATTTTATCATGTTGAAGTTAGAATGATATTTTAGAACTTTTAAAATCGAATTAAAAGTTTATTTGTGAAAATTGAATATTTTAATATTAAATCGACTAGTGAAAATAGTCAATTTTTGAACAGTCTCAAAATTGGATGAAACTAGTTCCATTGGATCCGTAATAGTTAGTTATTATCGGATTTCAATTTTTGTCTCAATCGGAATTATCGTTTGATCGTGGCAGCTCGAAACGCATCGAAATTGTTTTATTATTAATTTGGCGAGTTAAAATAGCCATTTTTCAAAAATTCTCGGATTTCGACGAAACCAGTTTCATCGGATCCGTAATGTGATATTATTGTAAGGTTTCAAATTTCGTGTCAATTGGATTTACCGTTTGTCCGGTACAAATTAAAACGCCTAGAAAATCGTTTAAATCGGTTTAATTTAAATTGAACGTTTATTGCCATAACTCGCACAGATGACCGAATTAGCAATCGAAACAAGTTTCATTGTGTCCGGAACGTGGGGTAAACCCTAGAAACGTCAGTTTCGGCGCGTAAATCAGAGTTTGGAAAATCGAAATGAATAGTGTTCGTTCAAAATCCTATAAATAGCCCCTTCATTCTCAAAATAAAATAAAATAAAATATACAAAACCCTAGCTCATTGACCAGCCGCCACCATCAATTATCAAAGGCTGAAAACTTCCAATCTTCTCCTCTTAATATCTCGTAATCCATCAACTTCCACACGAAATCATCAACACGAAAGTTGGAGAACACGCTTCGAGCTACAAATCTATACGGTTGTGATGAGTTCTAGCATCGCGTGGGAGAAGTTATGTGGCCGCGTTCACCTTCGCTGTAGGCACGTAGTTCGAGGAGGGGGGAGGCCGAGTGCCACCATGTCACGGCCGAGTGTCGTGCTCGAGATGCTCTTCACGATGGCGCATTCTGATCGACTTCAAAGTCGACGAAGAGGGAGCGAAATCTAACCCTAATATCAAAGTAAATGGGTTCGAACGCATCTTCATCTACCTGGGCATTTACGTGAGAGGGAAGGAGAAAAGAAACAAGCGGCCACGATTTGATTTTGAAGATCCTACGGCCAGATTATGTTAGGTTGAAAATAATAAATTTATGTTGTAAATTTTAGTTTAAATCGTGTACAAACTTCAAAAATTCATAACTTTTTCGTACGAGGTCGAAAACGCGCGAAACCAGTTGCGTTGGAATCGTATGGACGAGCACTACGCGATGGAGTTGGATTGGAGTCGTTTGGAGTTAGTGAAAATTTCGTGTAAAATTAAACGTCCGTTTAATTTTATTCGAAATAAATCGCTAAAACGAAATTGAAATCAAGGTGAGAACTTCTCACTCAATCGAATCAGTTTCGATTTTATTTTAAATAGTTAGATTTAAAATATTTGAATGCATGTTTGAATGATGACTGTTATCTATTGATTGTTAAAATAGACATTATGCGCCGTTAGTAAGCGGATGTTATTTATTAAAAACATATACCGCGAATATTTCATAAACAGTGAAATTGGTATTATATATAATAGCAATATATATATATATTGGCATATGTATATATTGCAGTTGTTGATTCCCCGTATTTTTTAGCGGATGAGACCCTATTGCGCCGTCTATTAAGCGGATAATATTTTTAATCCCATATACCGCGATAATTTCATACTGGAGCGAAATTGGTATTGTGCTAATGTTTGTGGATGCAGGAAAACAGGTTGGAGGGATCCAACAGGATTCCTTAACAGTATTTATTTGATTTCAGATATTTTGATATTTGATAGACTATCATATCGATATATGATGTCGTTGTTGTCGTGATTGACTATTTGGTGTGTAGCATCATTGGACCAAATTTTGGGATTTTAAAATGATTTTTAAAGTGATTTTTGAAAGTATACGTTTATAAAATATTTTTGGAATTGATCCATTTTAAATAAATAAACGTTATAATTTTTAAAGTTATAAAAAATTATGATTTTGGAGAAATACGGTTAAAGGTTGATTTTTGAAAATATGGGTTAATAACTTTATAAAAAGAGTTTAATCGGGATTTTTGAATTTATTATAAAAAGTTGAAAATATAGGATTTATAAAATTTGATTATTTTATAAATTAAAATGATGAAGTTTTTAAAGGAGTTTAAAGACGTTTTAAAGAATAATATAAATTGATTTATATTAAGAGATTTATAAATGGATATTTATAAATTGAAATATTGACATTATAAAACGAGTTTTTATAAGGGTTTGAATGAAGTGAAAATAGATTGCATAAGTGAATGGAATTTATAAAATTTAAAATGGTGAAGTTATAAATGAAATTTATAAATAGTAAGATTTATAAATTTTATAAAGTTATTAAAAGAATAGGTTTGGATAAATAATTGAATCTTATAAGTTATAAGATTTATAATTATGAAGTTCAAAGGAACGATTTTCTCAAACAAATAAATTATAAGTATTTCACTTATGATATGAACTTTTGTTTTATAATTGAGTTATGAATTGAATATAGGTTTATAAAGGAATTTATAAACGTTGTTTTATAAATTCGCAAACGACTTATTTTGATAAGTAAATTGTTGAAACTTATTAATGGAGTTATATTCACGTTTTTAACTGTGAATAATCCTTTGAAATAAAATGAATAAAAGGATGAAATTTGTTAACGTAGTATATTCACGTTTTTGAATAGTGAATAATATGTTAAAGAAATTGTTTTGAATGAGATGTTTAAATTGAATTAAAACGATCTAACGATGTTTTAAAATGTGTTGAGATTCGAAACCATAGATTTCAACATTTATTGTTGAAATAGACGTTTTCGAGAAATAAAAGGAAATAGTAGACTATAACACTGTTGTTATAGTAAATGATTTCTGAAAGGAAATGTTTTGTATAGTCTTGGGATTTACATATCTATTTTAATTTCGAATCCCTATACTAGTGATTTTGGGTTGTCGTAACGATGTTTTACGCAACATTCGTTTTAGCCCAAATAAATATGTTTAAGAGAATGATTTTCTTAAAGAATGAAATATATACTTAATCTTGATTTAAGTATATTGAATATTTTCCAAGTGTTGAAAATAAATAAAATTTGTGAATTACTTATGAATAAATAAGTATGGAAATGTTTTCCAATATAAAGTGAATATTTTGAGAATTTATCTTTTTGAAGATAAATTGAAATGAATAATTGAAATCGTATATGCATGGATATTTTGGAATGAAAATTCACTATGGAATTTGTGAATAAAAAGGGGAACTTGTTTAAAAATAAATATTGATTTATTTTTGAAGTATTGAAAATAATATATCTTGTAAAGATATTTTTGGGAAATAAATAATTTGGAAAATTATTTGGAATCTGGTGATGTTGGCATATCTATTGATAGTTCAATAACCGACTATCAATATTTCCCTTTGAATGGGTAATTGATGTGATTTGTTTGAATTTGAATGCCACACTTATTTTTGAATAAGCGCTCACTATTCGGGTTAACTGGGAAAGGACCATGGGGTCGTATAACCCATTCCGAATATGTGATACGTCGTTATAAATTGCATTTGAAGATCGGTGTTGAAGACCCGGTATTTGCGAGAGCGATAGGATGACCTGTCGATTGTCTCTGCACTGAGTTGCAACGGTATAGAGACTCCCTAAGTGATGGGAAATCCGATCGGGATTGTGAATATCCGGATTGCAAGGACTTCTTTGTAAGTGCCTTCGGTTCTGTTCGAGCCCGGAACAGACTTGTATGGATTGTATGTCTGACGTTACAAATTGAGATATAAAGCCGATTTCATTCAAATATATTTCTGTTGGTGGCGGAGAATTTATTCTTTTAGCTTAACACCCTTCTCTGAGACGTACGAGCTCAGAGGTTATGTAGTTGAATGTTATCAGCGATATATTCCCAATTTGGTAATGTGACATGCTGAGTGTTGCTGTAAATGATCATTGTGTTGATTATTTGTGATAGGATCATTTATTTGATCGTCTATCCTGGTGATCATTTCTATGATCATTTGTTGACCCAAAGCATGACTTTTGTATAAAGTATGTTTTTGTGGACGTGACTTCGTCGAGCCTCACACCCCGTGAATGGTCAAAACAGAAAAGATGCGGCAAGGTTATGAGGGGTAGCTCCCTTTAGGTTATGTGCATTTCCTTCTGGAAAAGGGTGGTATCATGGTATGGAGCCCAGATACTTACTCATGTTGAAAACACTTTATGATTGTGTGAATTGATTACGAGCGCTCGGTTAAAGGTCCCAAAGGACCGGGGGATGGCATACTCGTGTAGTAGTTACCTAGTGATAAAGGTAACCCGACCTTGTGTTGGCAGAGAGCTGGTTAAGTTCTCGGGACGTCCATCCAGAGGCATTTCCATGTGGCAATGGGAAGTTCCTTGGCCTGATCATTCGTTGGAAATCCAAGGAAACAATACGAGACTTGTACGGTTTTAGTTGTAGAACCTGCTTCCTCAGGAAGTAGCTATAGTAGGCATAATATAATGGTACCTATGCTGGCTAAGATTTATATTCTACTTTCGAAATATCTTCTACACTATGCACTAATAATAATATCAAAATTGATTTGATTTTAATGCGTATCAAGCATCTTTGACTATCATAAGGAGAAATCTCCTCCAAGTCTGCGTTTGCATTGTGTGTGTGGAAGGAGGTCTTATGGTAGTCTCATTTTTAAAAGCATTGCGAATTGACTTTAGAAATATTCTTCTATTTTGATTTTAAAGCTAAATAAACTGTTTTGAGTTCTCACACCAGTCTCATGACTGACTCGGAGTTTATTGTTTTCCTTCCTAAACTCTGGGTGCCCACCAATTTTCACACGGGCAGTCAAGAGTTAAGGTTTATCAGGATATTCTGGATATTCTGGAGTTGCTGGAGGCAAGCTGGATGGCATGGCATATTACTAGTATATAGTATTTATTTTTCCGCTGTTTGTTGTTGTATGATGTTGTACACTCTGATGTAATGAAATGTAATGTATAAAATGTAATAACTGATATAGTTCTTTGTTTGAAGATTATTCATTTATTATTATATGTTGTTCTGCTACGAATTGTGAGATTCTGATATTGTTGTGTTGTGTTTTGGTCCGTTCTATTTTCTATTCTTTTTCCTCTCTATTTTCTCTCCTCTTATCTCTTCTTCTGTCTCTTTCTTTTCTTAAATCATAACATTTCGGGTTTCCGGCCTTCGATTTCTCAGCAGTCGATAAAGTGAGTGTCGATGTTGAATTTTCGAAAGTCGAAAAATTTCCGGGGCGTTACAATGCTAGCTTGTGGCCGAACCCATATGTTGCACAGGATCCATGGTAGTTGCATTGTAGTGTTAGTTCCATACACCTATCTCTCTACCATATTTTGCTCCATCATTTCCCCATGCTAGGCCGACCTTTAGGAACCCAGACCAGATCCAAACCATGCCTTTAGCCGTGCCATTTCAGATCTGGAGCTGAAGCATAGGTGGTAGAAAGCAAGTGCAAACACTTTGGATTTGTTTATGCATCCAATTCTATCATTGTTTAATGGTATTTTGTGTTGAAACTTATGTGTTGTTATACTTGTTTTGTTGAATGTATCTAAGGGAATTGATACTTTGGCTCTACCACTCATCTTTGTGTCGTGTTATCGTTCTTGTTGGGATCTCATTCGTGCATTCGTTGTTGTGTCTCCAACTCAAACAAGTGAGTTATCCTCACCAAACAATATGTACATATATAACTAGTAAATTGACCCCTTTTGAATCTGTAAAATGCATTATCATGTTACATATGCTATATTATGATTATATGATGTTCACCCATGATTAAACACCTATTATAACATCTGTTACTGTTATATTATGTTGTTCTGTTATTTTTATCAGTTTATCACACTGCAAGTTCCCTTTAGATTAGAATCACTATGGGTTGAAATGATACATACCCGAACGGACTTTAGAATAGGGAAAAATCGTTATGGGCTGAAATGATAGGCCTGAGCGATTTTCATTTTATTTCATTTACTTGGGACTACGGGTTTGAAATGACAAACCCGGATTTTCTTTGTAAATTACGGGTTGAAATGATACATTACCCGTATCACTTTACCTAGGCTAGAAAATTATACACAGACCCGTAGTTAAAATATATTTTTCTAAAATTTTTAAAAATATGTTTGAAATGTAAATATTATAATATTTTGATTTAAAACATAATTAAAAATGATTTTTGTAAAGTATTATTGATTTTTTTGGAAATTTATAGGTTAAATAAATTATGGAAAAGTTAGAAAATTTAAATGTAAGTTATTTTGGAAATTTTGATTTAATTATAATTGGAAATTAAATTAAATATGAAATTATGATAAATTTATGATAATTTGAACTTAAAATGAATTTAAAATTATTTTATAATATATTAATGATTTTTGAGTAAAGTTAAAAAATGAAAGGGATGATTATTTAAGTTGAAATTTTGAAATATAACCAAATGGGAATTTGTGAATTTGGCTTAAAAGTGAATTTTAAGTTAAGTGAATAAAATTGAAATTAAGTTATATTTTGAAATTTAAAATTAAGTGTTAAGTTGAAATTTAATTTAATGAATTTAAATTTGAATGTTGAAATTTAATAAGTGAATTATTATTAAATCTTGATTTTTGAATGGAAATTTAACTTTATAAAATCATGAACTTAAGGAAAATTAAATGTTGTTTATAAATGTGAAAAGGTATGATTTTATAAGTTAAATTTTTTTTAAATAAAAATATAATTGGTTGTGAAATTATATTGAATATTTGAAGTTAATTAACTGCATTTTTGAAATGCTATTAATTGCAATTTAAATGATATTACAGCATTTGTAAATGATGTAGTTGATGATAATGAACTAAAAAGCTAAATTGAATTAAAGGCTATTATAGCAATCTTTTTAAGTGCTATAATTGTTGAATTTAACTAAGTTTATTTGAATATTAAGTAAACCCTATTACAACATTTTTAAAAATGCTGTCTTTTGTTAAATTGAACTGTTTTGAATGTAACTTTCCGTAGCGTTTTCTAAATGCTGCGAAAAGTGAATTTTCACTGTTTTGATAAACTTAAGTGAAGAAATGAACTTTGGAAGTTGAAATTTTTGGAAATTTAATAATTTAATTATTAAATATAATAACTTCATTTTAATGATTTAAAATGATTTTTGAAATATAAACTATTTGGAAATGTAAATTGAAATGGTATTTTAAATTGAATAAAATGAATAATGATTTTAAATGAATGTGGTTTTGAAAAGATATGATATTTTGGTTTATTAAAATGATTTGAAATGAAGTTTTGGAAAGATATGATATTTTTGATACATTAAAATGATTGAAATGACTTGAAATGGATATGATATTTTTGATATATTAAAATGATTGAAATGAGGTTTTGAAATGATATGATATTTTGATATATTAAAATGATTTGAAATGTGGTTTTGAAATGATATGATATTTTGATATATTAAAATGATTTGAAATGTGGTTTTGAAAAGATATGATATTTTGATATATTAAAATGATTTGACAAGAATTTATGGAAAGATATGATGTTTTAAAATGGTTTGGAATTAATTTAATCATTATTTTGATAAAGATTTGGATTTGAAATGATATCCTATTTTGAAGTATAAACATTATTTTAAAAGTTATAACTACGGGTTATAATAACGATTGGTTGGCAAAGAGACCGGGATCGGATATCTAGCATACTCTCTGTCGATACCGAAAACCACTTTGACAACCGTGTACGCGGTGGAGATTCCAGAATGAAGTAGGATGGTGGCGACGTTCTTGAGGTATATTACGTGGACCCAACTCTCGTGAGTTGGCATAAGGTGGCTAAAACAGGAGCGATCTCGGGCCAAGTGAGGTCATTCCTCCGATCGGACACATTCCTTCGATACTATACTCTTACTTGTGATTGATTATATGGCCATCCTCCGATTTTGATTGGGAGTGTGTTCCGAGGTGGGCGTATGTGGCTGCTGCGTTACCACCAGCCCGTGTGCGTAATTGGTATATCTACCCTGGCATTGCCTTGTGTGCTGTGTCACCTACCATACCGAGCCTTTACTACGAGTTTGTTTTTCTCCTGTAGCCCGTGTGGTATCCTCTGACAGTCACCCGGAGTGGAGATGGCATGATATTGGATGGACTACTGGGACTATTATGTGTGAAGGGTGATATGGGTAGCCCGGAACGCTATTTAAAAGTAAGTTTATTTTACTGTAGACATTATTATAATAGCGAAATATTACTACATAGTAAATAGTTTAACGGATCCTTAAAGGATGGGCAGTCTCAGGCATCCTTTAAGTTACTTGTACCTTATTACAGTTCATTTGAGTTTGTTTACATTATATAAGTATATATTGTCCTGACTCGAGTGTTTGTATTTTTATTTACGCTCGGGTCAGCCTGAGTTATTCACAGATTTGGATTCCACTTTCTGGAGATTGGAATCGCTGGAGATTATCTGCTTATCTAGTTTTATCTATTCCAGTTCTGTTGTTCTATTCAGCTTGTACTTGGTTATCATCTTAAGAGTTCTGTTGTACTTTATTTAGTCTGTTGTATTTTATTTAACTCTGATATATTTATATAGTGGCTTCATGAACTACTATTTCTTTTACTTCCGCTGCATTATTAAATACTCTGTGTCTGTGATCTGTGATTTTATTTACCGTATATTCTGAGATTTGCCAAATTTTATTTACAATGCGGTATTTTGAGCAATTCAAGTCCGACATGTGCGGATGCGAATGGTTGAAAGTATCGGGCTGTTACAGTTGGTATCAGAGCTTTGGTAGCTCTAGGCAAAACTCAGTATACAGGGTAAATGTATTTACAGAATCACTTTCATTCGAGTTTAAACCTCTTCCTTTTTGACTCGATTCCTTTGAATTTTGAAACATTCCCTGTGGTTCCAAAATACATTCATGTCCCTCACTATTTATCTTCTTTTGTTTCTGGAGTACCCCATAACTCCACTTCAAAAGATCTTCATAATGAGTCGGCGGTCTCGCCAACCTCAAATTTATTTGTAAAAGGGGAAAACCCCTTTACAACAACATCGATTCACCAGAGATTCTATATCCTTGGTTTAGATGCTAGCATCTCTTATAATTTCGAACTCTACATCTTGAGATCGAATGTCGATTTACCCAAGAAATCCACATCGATCTTATTCTTTAAGTCATGGTTGATCCGGTTAAGGTTGCCCGCGATTTATATAAACTCATCCATCTCCCTATTCTGTTATTTAATCATCTCATCTTTGTTTCCAACTTATCTTCAAATTATTCTTGAAGTGTATTTGTAAACTAATATTTAAAATGTTTTATATATTGTGTTGTTTGAGTTGTTGATGTTGATTTGGGTTTCTAATTGATTCGTCTGATCAACGCTATCGATAAGATTTCCAAAACACTTGAACAGAGCAAACTGACACAATATGTTTTTAAAATTTAGTAATGAAATAAATTTTGTGAAATAAATTTTGTAACTATATTATAAATCTTTATCTGGATTTTTATTTGAATTGGTTGTTAACAAATAATATTTGATTTATATATCATTTTCTATTGTTTCATATATCTAATTGAACTATAAAACATGGTTATAAATTTATTTGGAAATTTAAAATGAATGTGAAACAAGAATTTGAGAATTTAATTTCCGATGGATTTCAAACTTGGTGTTTAAAGTTTTAAAGGATATATTATTTAAAGTATTTTGGAATAGAAATTTGTTTCCAAAGAATTTTAAAGTTTAAAACTAGTGCTCCTCTCTTTGTCGCTGGAAAATAACTTCGGTGATGACTGCAGCATCACCGACATTCATTTTCGAGTTTCGAAGTAAAGTGACCATTCTGTAGTCTTGCTACAGTTTTGATTTGGGAAAATTTTGTTGGTTTTAATTTCTAAAATAAGACTGGATTTATAACATATGCTGATATATGATTTGAATTTGAATGGATATATATATATATATATATATATAGTGTATATGAGCATTTATTTATCTCTAAATAGTTTGGAATTTATCTGAAATTTAATTCCTAAATTTTATCTTCAAGGATAATTTCTAAGTATAATTTTGAGATTTGGATAAATATTCAAGCTTGAAATAATTGAATTAGAAAGTTTTATTTGTATAATACACAATTTCATTCCAATATAACTTACCTTAATTTTCAGATGTTGAATATGTAATTGGATAATATACAATATAAAAAAAAGGATTTTATAAATAAAATTTGAGTGGTTATTATAAATGTTATGTACTTAAATTTTTGTTATAAAAGGATTAACAGAGGTAAATAAAGAAAAAGTGTAATGGAATAATTTACAATATAAAATGATGATAAAGGAACTAAGAATAAATTTAAGGCAGTTACAATGAGTGTAAATATATTTAACATAGGTGATAAAATATATTGAGAGGAATAAATTTAATTTTAATTAGTAGTGAAGAAGAATTAAATTTTATTTGGTACATTTTGAGTATAATAAAAGATTTTTCAAATACATGATTTTAGGGATTTGTTAATTTAAGATAATTGGATGATAAGATAATGAAATTAGAGATGCTTAAGATTTATTTGACTTATGTAAAATTAATTTTCAGTTTAAGTTGAAATTTTATGGTTTCAAATTTATTATTTTATTTTGTTTTTCAAACTATCTTTTGGTTGTCCTAATTTCCCTTATCTTGCTACAAAATGGGGGGCTATTGCATATACCAGTCTGTTTAGAAATCTTTCTATAATCTTTAAAAATCTTTGGTACTCATCTTTGAATCTAAGCACTGCTTGCCATCCACAGACCGTCGGTCAAACGGGAAGGGTGAATCAGATTCTAAAAGATTTTTTTTCCATGCTTGGGTTCTTGAATTCTGGAAGATCTTGGAAAGATCATCTCCACATTGTTAAACTTACCTATAGCAACAGTTATCAGGTATGATTTTAATCTTCTTGTCATCTTGTCTTAATACTATTTCATTCTATCTTTTTCTGTGCTTTCCCTTACCTCATTCCTTTTCGGGGACGAAAAGTTTTGAGTGGGGGAGAGTGCAACAATCCTGTATTTTCTGATTATTGTAATTGTATATTTTAATTATTTTAATTTAAATTACTAATTTAAAAAAAACTTTATTTTATTTATTAAAATGAATATATTTTGTTAATTGAAATACAAATGTTGATTTTGATGTGGATTTGAATTTCAATCATGCATAAATTGAATATTTCCAGAAAAGTGAATTTTGGTCAATCTGGTCAAACTTTGACTTTTAAATTTAAATTCTAAAAGTTTTAAAATTTTAATTTTACCTTTTGTTATAAAAGTAAATAAAATTTCAAGAACAATGCTTTTCGTTTCGTTGAAATCCGAATAATACTATGAAAGTTATGCTTTTACAAAATTGGATGTAAATTGTTTTATTTAACAATATTGTTTATTTTAAATTATATAGATAATTTTTATTTGTCATATCTTATTATAAATTGTATTATATGTTATGTTACATATATTTTTACCATTTAAATATTTTTAAAGAGATGTTTGAAATTTTCCAAAGCTTATTGAATTTATTTTCTATTTTTAAAGCCTAGTTTCTATTTTCTTTGCTATTTTCTTCATTTAAATTATATTTAAATTAAAATTTATATATTTATTTGTGAATGCATTTTAGTTTATGTTATTATCTTTGTTATAAATATTTTTACAAGTACATAAAGATTTTCCAAAGTTCATTGCATTTATTTTTCATATTTTCAAGACTAGTTTGCAATTTTTGCTGTTTTATTAATTAAATTATATGTAATTAATATTTATTTATTTTGTTTACTTGTTTAATTTATTTCTGATTTTATTTTATCTTTATTTATCAGTATTTTAAATGTATTTAAAATTACAAAAAGAATTAGAGAAATATGAAGAGTTTAAAACCTTTCATTTGCCTTTGACTTTTCACCTCCCTGCCTTTTCAATTTCATCATATGCATTCAATTGGGGCTGTTCCTTATACCATCTTCAGCCGTATTTTTTTTCTTCATTTTTCACGAAATTTCTTCCTCCTCATCTCTGAAAATGTTAGCCTCCATCATCTCCAAGAGTTTGGTAAATTCTTTTTCTTTTCCATTGCTTTTCTACTTGTTTATGTTGTTTTCACTTGCTTTCTCACCCTTGTAGCTCAGCCCCTTGCTCCTCCTTCACCATGGCTGCCACCACCACCACCTGAGCCAGCCTCCACCACCTCCTCTACAGCCCCAAGCCACTGGCCATGCACCCATGTGACCAAATCCAACAGTATCTACACAAACTTCACCTATATGCACCATAGCCAATCACCTATGCCTTCATCACTTTCAACCACCCGTTGGCCGCCACCTACTCCACCTCCACCATCCATGGATGACCTGGAACCCGCTGCCACACCATCCTACAGCCCACTACAGTGATGGCCGCACCATGCTAGCTTGTGGCCGAACCCATATGTTGCATAGGATCCATGGTAGTTGCATTGTAGTGTTAGTTCCATACACCTATCTCTCTATCATACTTTGCTCCATCATTTCCCCATGCTAGGCCGACCTTTAGGAACCCAGACCAGATCCAAACCATGCCTTTAGCCGTGCCATTTCAGATCTGGAGCTGAACCATAGGTGGTAGAAAGCAATTGCAAACACTTTGGATTTGTTTATGCATCCAATTCTATCATTGTTTAATGGTATTTTGTGTTGAAACTTATGTGTTGTTATACTTGTTTTGTTGAATGTATCTAAGGGAATTGATACTTTGGCTCTCCCACTCATCTTTGTGTAGTGTTATCGTTCTTGTTGGGATCTCATTCGTGCATTCGTTGTTGTGTCTCCAACTCAAACAAGTGAGTTATCCTCACCAGACAATATGTACATATATAACTAGTAAATTGACCCCTTTTGAATCTGTAAAATGCATTATCATGTTACATATGCTATATTATGATTATATGATGTTCACCCATGCTTAAACACCTATTATAACATCTGTTACTGTTATATTATGTTGTTCTGTTATTTTTATCAGTTTATCACACTGCAAGTTCCCTTTAGATTAGAATCACTATGGGTTGAAATGATACATACCCGAACGGACTTTAGAATAGGGGAAAATCGTTATGGGCTGAAATGATATGCCTGAGCGATTTTCATTTTATTTCATTTACTTGGGACTGCGGGTTTGAAATGACAAAACCCGGATTTTCTTTGTAAATTACGGGTTGAAATGATACATTACCCGTATCACTTTACCTAGGTTAGAAAATTATATACAGACCCGTAGTTAAAATATATTTTTCTAAAATTTTTAAAAATATGTTTGAAATGTAAATATTATAATATTTTGATTTAAAACATAATTAAAAATGATTTTTGTAAAGTATTATTGATTTTTTTGGAAATTTATAGGTTAAATAAATTATGGAAAAGTTAGAAAATTTAAATGTAAGTTATTTTGGAAATTTTGATTTAGTTATAATTGGAAATTAAATTAAATATGAAATTATGATAAATTTATGATAATTTGAATTTAAAATGAATTTAAAATTATTTTATAATATATTAATGATTTTTGAGTAAAGTTAAAAAATGAAAGGGATGGTTATTTAAGTTGAAATTTTGAAATATAACCAAATGGGAATTTGTGAATTTGGCTTAAAAGTGAATTTTAAGTTAAGTGAATAAAATTGAAATTAAGTTATATTTTGAAATTTAAA
Organism: Allium cepa; assembly: GCA_030765085.1. Classification (NCBI taxonomy): domain Eukaryota; kingdom Viridiplantae; phylum Streptophyta; class Magnoliopsida; order Asparagales; family Amaryllidaceae; genus Allium; species Allium cepa. Next base: position 182,302,094 of record CM060946.1, read on the forward strand.
CTTAAGTGTTAAGTTGAAATTTAATTTAATGAATTTAAATTTGAATGTTGAAATTTAATAAGTGAATTATTATTAAATCTTGATTTTTGAATGGAAATTTAACTTTATAAAATCATGAACTTAAGGAAAATTAAATGTTGTTTATAAATGTGAAAAGGTATGATTTTATAAGTTAAAAATGTTTTAAATAAAAATATAATTGGTTGTGAAATTATATTGAATATTTGAAGTTAATTAACTGCATTTTTGAAATGCTATTAATTGCAATTTAAATGATATTACAGCATTTGTAAATGATGTAGTTGATGATAATGAACTAAAAAGCTAAATTGAATTAAAGGCTATTATAGCAATCTTTTTAAGTGCTATAATTGTTGAATTTAACTAAGTTTATTTGAAATATTAAGTAAACCCTATTACAACATTTTTAAAAATGCTGTCTTTTGTTAAATTGAACTGTTTTGAATGTAACTTTCCGTAGCGTTTTCTAAATGCTGCGAAAAGTGAATTTTCACTGTTTTGATAAACTTAAGTGAATAAATGAACTTTGGAAGTTGAAATTTTTGGAAATTTAATAATTTAATTATTAAATATAATAACTTCATTTTAATGATTTAAAATGATTTTTGAAATATAAACTGTTTGGAAATGTAAATTGAAATGGTATTTTAAATTGAATAAAATGAATAATGATTTGAAATGAATGTGGTTTTGAAAAGATATGATATTTTGGTTTATTAAAATGATTTGAAATGAAGTTTTGGAAAGATATGATATTTTTGATATATTAAAATGATTGAAATGACTTGAAATGGATATGATATTTTTGATATATTAAAATGATTGAAATGAGGTTTTGAAATGATATGATATTTTGATATATTAAAATGATTTGAAATGTGGTTTTGAAATGATATGATATTTTGATATATTAAAATGATTTGAAATGTGGTTTTGAAAAGATATGATATTTTGATATATTAAAATGATTTGACAAGAATTTTTGGAAAGATATGATGTTTTAAAATGGTTTGGAATTAATTTAATCATTATTTTGATAAAGATTTGGATTTGAAATGATATCCTATTTTGAAGTATAAACATTATTTTAAAAGTTATAACTACGGGTTATAATAACGATTGGTTGGCAAAGAGACCGGGATTGGATATTTGGCATACTCTCTGTCGATACCGAAAACCACTTTGACAACCGTGTACGCGGTGGAGATTCCAGAATGAAGTAGGATGGTGGCGACGTTCTTGAGGTATATTACGTGGACCCAACTCTCGTGAGTTGGCATAAGGTGGCTAAAACAGGAGCGATCTCGGGCCAAGTGAGGTCATTCCTCCGATCGGACACATTCCTTCGATACTATACTCTTACTTGTGATTGATTAGATGACCATCCTCCGATTTTGATTGGGAGTGTGTTCCGAGGTGGGCGTATGTGGCTGCTGCGTTACCACCAGCCCGTGTGCGTAATTGGTATATCTACCCTGGCATTGCCTTGTGTGCCGTGTCACCTACCATACCGAGCCTTTACTACGAGTTTGTTTTTCTCCCGTAGCCCGTGTGGTATCCTCTGACAGTCACCCGGAGTGGAGATGGCATGATATTGGATGGACTACTGGGACTATTATGTGTGAAGGGTGATATGGGTAGCCCGGAACGCTATTTAAAAGTAAGTTTATTTTACTGTAGACATTATTATAATAGCGAAATATTACTACATAGTAAATAGTTTAACGGATCCTTAAAGGATGGGCGGTCTCAGGCATCCTTTAAGTTACTTGTACCTTATTACAGTTCATTTGAGTTGGTTTACATTATATAAGTATATATTGTCCTGACTCGAGTGTTTGTATTTTTATTTACGCTCGGGTCAGCCTGAGTTATTCACAGATTTGGATTCCACTTTCTGGAGATTGGAATCGCTGGAGATTATCTGCTTATCTAGTTTTATCTATTCCAGTTCTGTTGTTCTATTCAGCTTGTACTTGGTTATCATCTTAAGAGTTCTGTTGTACTTTATTTAGTCTGTTGTATTTTATTTAACTCTGATATATTTATATAGTGGCTTCATGAACTACTATTTCTTTTACTTCCGCTGCATTATTAAATACTCTGTGTCTGTGATCTGTGATTTTATTTACTGTATATTCTGAGATTTGCCTAATTTTATTTACAATGCGGTATTTTGAGCAATTCAAGTCCGACATGTGCGGATGCGAATGGTTGAAAATATTGGGCTGTTACATTCATGATCTAAATGAAATGTGTTTGTATCATCAAGAACTAGGGCTTAAAAATATTTTTGAGGAAAATTTAATTAAGTTTATCTGGAAATTTAAAATATACAGTGAAAATCATATATATGTCAATAATCTGATGATCGTAAAATCGGGTTTTGATTACATAACTAGACACGAATTGTAAAACGAGGAATTTTAATGAAAATTTCAAGATTTTTAGATCTATATATACTCGGCATTTTCGTGTTGAACGGAAAAGGTAAACACGTCAATTTCTGATGATCAATGAAGAATCGAGCTTCGGGTTTGATATCAGAGGAAGTTTAGATGATGAAGGATATAGGAAAAATGATCGAAAAATTGTTAGGCCACTGTGGAAGTCAATCGGTGGTTTTGTAGGGTATACTGACCCAATTTGGTCGATAGAGTTTAAAGGGGAAGGTCGCTGACGATGGCGGACGAGAAGTGGTCGGTGTGGGTCGGATCGATGCTGGAGGTCGAGATGAAGTTTCGATCGGGATGGCGAGAGGATTGAGGCTGGGATCGTTGGAGGTAGTGGTACTTGTCGATTGGGTTGGTTCCTGAAGGTTGCTCGTTCATCCATTTTGATTTCCAGGTCAAACACGCTGTTGCTGGGGGGGGTCCGTTAGGTCGGGATTATTGTCGCCGACATGTTTGAGGTGGTATCGACGATTAGATTGTCGTCGTCGGCTCGTACACATGCACAGCATATCACTTATGTCTGTTTGTTTTATGGTTTGGGAAGATGAACATATTCTCTGTCAGGACACGATTCTTCGTCTTTCGAAAATTCAACATCGACACTCACTTTATCGACTGTCGAGGAATCGAACGACGGAAAACCGAACACTGAGGGTTTTTAAAAAGAATTTTAAGAGAAGAAAAGAAGATAGAAAATTTAGATAGGGAAAAGAACATAGAAAATTTTAAAATAGAAGAAAAAGAAAAGAGAATAGAGAACATAGATAGAAAATAGAACGGAACACAACATCAGAATCTCACAATTCGCAGCGGAACAACATATAATAATAAATGAATAATCTTTAAACAAAGAACTATATCAGTTATTACATTTTATACATTATATTACATCATATCATCAGAGTTTACAACAACATCAACAACAAACAGTGCAGCGGAAAAAAAAAGAAATACTATATAGCTAGTAATACGCCATGCCATCCAGCTTGCCTCCAGCAACTCCAGAATATCCTGATAAACCTTAACTCTTGACTGCCCGTGTGGAAATTGGTGGGCAACCAGAGTTTAGGAAGGAAAACAATAAACTCCAAGTCAGTCATGTGACTGGTGTGAGAACTCAAAACAGTTTATTTATCTTTAAAAATCAAAATAGAAGAATATTTTTAAATTCAATTCGCAATGCTTTTAAAAATGAGACTACCATAAGGCCTCCCGCACACACACATGCAAACGTAGAATCGGAGGAGATTTCTCCTTATGATAGTCAAAGATGCTTGATACGCATTTAAAATAACATTTGATATTATTACTAGTGCATAGTGTAGAAGAAATTCATTTCGAAAGTAGAATATAAATCTTAGCCAACATACGACCATTATCGTATGCCTACTGTAGCTACCATCCAAACAGTGTTGCGACACCATAAGTGAATGGCAGGTTCTACAACTAATACCGTACAAGTCACGTATTGTTTCTTTGGATTTCCAACAAATGGTCAGGCCAAGGAACTTCCCATTGCCACATGAGAATGCCTCTGGAAAGACATCCCCGAGAACCAAACCGGAACTCTGCCAACACAAGGCCGGGTTACCCCTAACTGGGTAACTACTGACACGAGCACGCCATTCCCCGATCGTAAACGACCTTTCTCACGGGATCCCGATAGCCAACAACCACAAAGTAATAAATTCGTAGTAACCACATAGGTTAAATATCTGGGCTCCATACCATGATACCACCTCTATCCAGAAGGAAATGTACATACCCTAAAGGGAGCTACCCCTCATAACCTTGCCGCATCTTTCCTGTTTTGACCATTTCCGGGGTGTGAGGCTCGACGAAGTCACGTCCACAAAAACATACTTTATACAAAAGCCATGCTTTAGGTCAACAAATGATCAACACAATGATCACAAGGATAGACGATCAAATAAACGATCCTATCACAATAATCAACACAATGATCATTTACAGCAACACTCAGCATGTCACATTACCAAATTGGGAATATATCGCTGATAACTTCAACTATATAACCTCTGAGCACGTACGTCTTAGAGAAGGGTGTTAAGCTAAAAGAATAAGTTCTTCGCCACCAACAGAAATATATTTGAAAGAAATCGGCTTTATATCTCAACTTGTAATGTCAGGCATACCATCCATACAAGTCTGTTCCGGGATCGAACAAAACCGAAGGCACTTACAAAGAAGTCCTTGCAATCCGGATATTCACAATCCTGATCGGATTCACCATCACATATGGAGAACTCTATACCGGAGCAACTCGGTGCAGAGTAAATCGACAGGTCATCCTATCGCTCTCGCAAATACCGGGTCTTCAACACCGATCTTCAAATGCAATTCATAACGACGTATCACATATTCGGGATGGGTTATACGACCCCATGGTCCTTTCCCGGTTAACCCGAATAGTGAGCGCTTATTCAAAAATAAGTGTGGCATTCAAATTCAATCAATCACATCAAATACCCATTCAAAGGGAAATATTGATAGTCGGCTATTGAACTATCAATTGATATGCACACATCACCAGATTCCAAATAATTTTCCAAATTATTTATTTTCCAAAATATCTTTACAAGATATATAATTTCAACACTTCAAAAATAAATCAATATTTATTTTTAAACAAATTCCACTTTCACATATAAATTCTATAATGAATGTATATTCCAAAATATCTATGCATATACGATTTCAACTATCCATTTTCAATTTATCTTCAAAAAGATAAATTCTAAATATTCACTTCATATTGGAAAAACAATTCCATACTTATTCAATAAGTAATTCACAAATCTTTTTATTTTCAACACTTAGAAAATATTCAATATACTTAAATCGAGATTAAGTATATATTTCATTCTATTAAGGAAATCATTCTCTTAACATATTTATTTGGGCCAAAACGAATGTTGCGTAAAACATCGTTACGACAACCCAAAATCACTAGTATAGGGATTCGAATTTAAAATAGATATATAAATCCCAATACTATACAAAACATTTCCTTTCGAAAATCATTTACTATAACAACAGTGTTATAGTCCACCATTTCCTTTTATTTCTCGAAACATCTATTTCAACAATGAATGTTGAAATCTATGGTTTCGAATTTCAACACATTTAAAACATCGTTAGATCGTTTTAATTCTATTTAAAACATTCCCATTCTAAAACAATTTCTTTAACATATTATTCACTATTCAAAACGTGAATATACTTCATTAACAATTTCATCCTTTTATTCATTTTAATTCAAAGGATTATTCACAGTCAAAAATGTGAATATAACTCCATAAATAAGTTATAACCATTTACTTATCAAAATAAGTCTTTTGCGAATTTACAAAACAACGTTTATAAATTCCATTTCTATTTATTTCATAACTACTTCCTTTATAAATCTCCTTTATTAACCTATTCGATTTATAACTCAATTATAAACCAAAAGTTCACATTATAAGTTAAATGCTTATAAAACGATTATTTTACAAAATCGTTCTTTTAAACTTCATAGTTATAAATCTTATAACTTTTAAGATTCAATTATTCATCCAAATATATTCTTTAATAACTTCACAAAATTTATAAATCTTACTATTTATAAATTTCATTTATAACTTCACCATTTATAATTTTATAAATTCCATTCATTTACAAAATTTATTTTCACTTCATTCAAACACTTATAAAAACTCGTTTTATAACGTCAATATTTTCAATTTATAAATATCCATTTATAAATCTCTAAATATAATTCAATTTATATTATTCTTTTAAAACGTCTTAAATCTCCTTTATTATTTCACCATTTTGATTCATAAAATAATTAAATTTCATAAATCCTATATTTAAACTTTTCACAATAATTCTAAAATATCTCGATTTAACTATTTTATAAATCAATAGCATCATATTCTCAAAAATCAGTTTTTAACTGTATTTCACAAAAATCATAATTTTTATAACATTAAAAATTATAACGTTTATTTATTTAAAATGGATCAATTCCAAAATATAGTATATTCTCAAAAATCAACTTTAAAAATCATTTTTAAAGTTCCAAATTTGGTCCAATGATGCTACATACCAAATAGTCAATCACGACAACAACGATATCATATATCGATATGATAATCAATCAAATATCAAAATATCTGAAATCAAATAAAAACTGTTGAGGAATCCAGTTGGATCCCTCCAACCTGTTTTCCTGCATCCAAAAACATTAGCACAATACCAATTCCGTTCCAGTACGAAATTATCGCGGTACATGTTCTTATTAAATATTATCCGCTTAATAACGGCGTAATAGGGTCTCATCCGCTAAACAAATAAATGCGGGAAATCAATAACTCCAATATATACATATGCCAATATATATATATTGCTACTATATATAATACCAATTTCACTGTTTATGAAATATTCGCGGTATATGTTTTTAATAAATAACATCCGCTTACTAACGGCGTATAATGTCTATTTTAACAATCAATAGATATCAATCATCATTCAAACATGCATTCAAATATTTTAAATCTAACTATTTAAAATAAAATCGAAACTGATTCGATTGAGTGAGAAGTTCTCACCTTGATTTTAAATTCCGTTTTAGCGATTTATTTCGAATAAAATTAAACGGACGTTTAATTTTACCCAAAATTCTCACTAACTCCAAACGACTCCAAACCAACTCCATAGCGTAGTGCTCGTCCATACGATTCCAACGCTTCTTGTTTTGCGCGTTTTCGACCTCGTATGAAAAAGATATGATTTTTCAAAGTTTATACAAGTTTTATACTTAAAATTACAACATAACATATTATTTTTCAACCTAATCAAGCCATAGCCGTAGGATCTGCATCTAAGGCCTCACATTGTTCTTCTCCCCTCTCGTTTGCATCTCCAGGAACGCGTATCATAGCCGAACCCAAATCTTAGAATTAGGGTTAATTTTAGCTTCCTCCTCGGTGAACTTGAACTCGATCGAGACGCGCCATGTCGAAGCCCATTGCTTGCACTATGTTCGGCCCCCCTATGGTGGAGCTCGGCCACCTAGGTAGCACGCATCACGAGAAGGAACGGCCCACGCACGCGGCTCCTTATCTCCCCCATCGTCGCTCCAAACACGATCTCCACCGTTGAATCTCTTCGTCTCGTTGCCCTCTACATCTTTCATGTTGAAAGTTTTAGCCAAAACTTGATGGATTGAGAGATCAAAGGGGAAAAGTTTCGTGCATTTCTGGCCGTGCATGACAATGGAGGCGGCTAGGGTTTTGTTTGTTTTATTTTTTATTTTTTAATTTATGAAGAGGATGGTGGGCTATTTATAGAATTTCGAACGACACTATTCATCCCGGAAATTCCGAACTCCGATTTACGCGCCGTAACCAGCGTTTCTAGGGTTTACCCCGCGTTCCGGACACAATGGAACAGGTTTCGAAAGCTAATTCGGAAGTATGTGCGAGTTATGGCTATAAACGCTCAATTTGAATTAAACTGATTTAAGTCGATTTCTAGGCGTTTTAATTTGTACCGGACAAACCGTAAATCCAATTGACTTGAAATTTGAAACCTTATAATAATATCACATTACGGATCCGATGAAACTGGTTTCGTCGAAATCCGAGACTTTTTGAAAAATGGCTATTTTCACTCGCCAAATTTAAATTAAAAATAAATCGATGCGTTTCGAGCTGCTACGATCAAACGATAACTCCGATTGACACGAAATTTGAAATCCGGTAATAACTAACTATTACGGATCCAATGGAACTGGTTTCGTTCAATTCTGAGACTGTTCAAAAATTGGCTATTTTACAGTCGATAATTAAATATTAAAATATTCAATTTTCACAAATTTACTTTTAATTCGATTTTAAAAGTTCTCAAAAATATCATTCTAACTTCCATATGATAAAATAAAATTTTACAAATCATTTTCAATCATATTTAACTCAATTTTCAATTATTTCCATAATTTAACATATTAAATTATCGATTTAATAATCCAATTAAATTCAATAATTCAAATAAAAATTTATTTGACTTATAAATTCACTTATTAATATTTAAAATAAATTAAATATTCAAATTTTAATTAATAAAAATTCTGGGTCGTTACAATCTTCCCCACTTAAAAGAATTTCGTCCTCGAAATTAACTAGTAAGAAAAGTTATAGAATTTATTAATTTTCCATAAATCCATAATTAAACTTCTTATAATAACTTACTAAGTTTTCAAATCATACTTAGTTATCTTTTCAAAAACAACTACTATTGTTTAACTTTCAATTTCAAAATCAAATTTTTCAAAAATTTCCCATTTTCTCAAATTTTTTCTAACGCCTTAAATTTCCGGAAAAATTCGCCATAGTCTCCTTTGCGCGGCTCGATCCGAAAAAAAATAACGGTATATATATATCACAAATATACATCTCATCAAGTAATGAGGCATCCCGAAAGGAAAAAAATATAAAAGTACAATATTTAATCCGAGATATGTACCTTATATTTTATTAGCGAGCATATACGGCTAATATAGCGCGAAAGCGAGCTCCAAATGCGAAGCAAACGCGATCCGCACCTACTAATCACTCAACAAACAACATGAGAATCATGCATATAGATAATAATCTCAATATACAACATATAGCAACATAATAACTATATATGCTAACATAGCAATTGAAACAAAACAATAAATGCAAACATCAACCAACTATCATTCATAACCAATGTATATTCATTCATATTCTCATTTATATACAATGAAATGGTTTCAATTTAAATCACATTTGATTCATTAACAGTGGATACTAACATTTATTTTCAATTAGTTTATATTAACTAATTCATATTTAAGTTGGTTCACTTCCAAATCAAATTCAATTCTATTCAAGATTCACTTAACTTCCAATTAAATTTCAATTACTTTAGCTTTCAATTTCATTAATTCTTAATGAATTATATACAATCAACTAACAACCATATAACAACCAATGTATATTAATTACAACCAAATTCTTTTGCTTACAATTGGTTTAATTTAATTGATTTTCATTCAACTATTCAACTTTTCAATAACATTAGATTTTAATGAATTAACACTTGCATTCATTATTTCATATCAATTTAATTTACATTCAATTGATTAACATTCAATCCATTCATTCAATTCAATTACTAAAGTTGAATTTCATTTCTTTATTACAACTCATATTCATAAATATATTCATATAGTTTCACTTCTCATATATATAAGTTTATTTCACAATTGTAAATCACTTTAATTATAATTTAACTCTTATAATTCTTTTCACTTATACAATTATTCTTAAATTTAGATTATTCAAACAACTAAACAATCAACTTATATACTTTAATAATTCTGAAAATTATTTCTTTTATATATAAAATATAATCAAAGTAGAATTATTTCATTTACCCAATTTAAAATCAATATTGTGCCGAATTGTTCTATTCAAGTGTTTAGAAACCCCTTCGATTCAGTTTCGAAGCTGCGCCGACGAAGGTTCATATACCACTCAACAAACCAATCATCACAATATAAAACAATTTCATATTCACTAACAAATACGCTCTCATAGCTATTATTACACTCAAACTCAATCTAGAGTACTACTGACTCTATCTCTAATGAGTAATACCCAACAGAACCATGGTTGTCGCTTAACCATAAGCTCTGATACCACATTGTCAGGACACGATTCTTCGTCTTCCGAAAATTCAACATCGACACTCACTTTATCGACTGCCGAGTAATCGAACGACAGAAAACCGAACACTGAGGGTTTTTAAAAAGAATTTTAAGAGAAGAAAAGAAGACAAAAGGATAGAAAATTTAGATAGGGAAAAGAACATAGAAAATTTTAAAATAGAAGAAAAGAAAAGAGAATAGAGAACATAGATAGAAAATAGAACGGAACACAACATCAGAATCTCACAATTCGCAGCGGAACAACATATAATAATAAATGAATAATATTTAAACAAAGAACTATATCAGTTATTACATTTTATACATTATATTACATCATATCATCAGAGTGTACAACAACATCAACAACAAACAGTGCAGCGGAAAAAAAAAGAAATACTATATAGCTAGTAATACGCCATGCCATCCAGCTTCCCTCCAGCAACTCCAGAATATCCTGATAAACCTTAACTCTTGACTGCCCGTGTGGAAATTGGTGGGCACCCAGAGTTTAGGAAGGAAAACAATAAACTCCAAGTCAGTCATGTGACTGGTGTGAGAACTCAAAACAGTTTATTTATCTTTAAAAATCAAAATAGAAGAATATTTTTAAATTCAATTCGCAATGCTTTTAAAAATGAGACTACCATAAGGCCTCCCGCACACACACACAAGCAAACGCAGAATCGGAGGAGATTTCTCCTTATGATAGTCAAAGATGCTTGATACACATTTAAAATAACATTTGATATTATTACTAGTGCATAGTGTAGAAGAAATTCATTTCGAAAGTAGAATATAAATCTTAGCCAACATACGACCATTATCGTATGCCTACTATAGCTACCATCCAAACAGTGTTGCGACACCATAAGTGAATGGCAGGTTCTACAACTAATACCGTACAAGTCACGTATTGTTTCTTTGGATTTCCAACAAATGGTCAGGCCAAGGAACTTCCCATTGCCACATGAGAATGCCTCTGGAAAGACATCCCCGAGAACCAAACCGGAACTCTGCCAACACAAGGCCGGGTTACCCCTAACTGGGTAACTACTGACACGAGCACGCCATTCCCCGATCGTAAACGACCTTTCTCACGGGATCCCGATAGCCAACAACCACAAAGTAATAAATTCGTAGTAACCACATAGGTTAAATATCTGGGCTCCATACCATGATACCACCTCTATCCAGAAGGAAATGTACATACCCTAAAGGGAGCTACCCCTCATAACCTTGCCGCATCTTTCCTGTTTTGACCATTTCCGGGGTGTGAGGCTCGACGAAGTCACGTCCACAAAAACATACTTTATACAAAAGCCATGCTTTGGGTCAACAAATGATCAACACAATGATCACAAGGATAGACGATCAAATAAACGATCCTATCACAATAATCAACACAATGATCATTTACAGCAACACTCAGCATGTCACATTACCAAATTGGGAATATATCGCTGATAACTTCAACTATATAACCTCTGAGCACGTACGTCTCAGAGAAGGGTGTTAAGCTAAAAGAATAAATTCTTCGCCACCAACAGAAATATATTTGAAAGAAATCGGCTTTATATCTCAACTTGTAATGTTAGGCATACCATCCATACAAGTCTGTTCCGGGATCGAACAAAACCGAAGGCACTTACAAAGAAGTCCTTGCAATCCGGATATTCACAATCCCGATCGGATTCACCATCACATATGGAGAACTCTATACCGGAGCAACTCGGTGCAGAGTAAATCGACAGGTCATCCTATCGCTCTCGCAAATACCGGGTCTTCAACACCGATCTTCAAATGCAATTCATAACGACGTATCACATATTCGGGATGGGTCATACGACCCCATGGTCCTTTCCCGGTTAACCCGAATAGTGAGCGCTTATTCAAAAATAAGTGTGGCATTCAAATTCAATCAATCACATCAAATACCCATTCAAAGGGAAATATTGATAGTCGGCTATTGAACTATCAATTGATATGCACACATCACCAGATTCCAAATAATTTTCCAAATTATTTATTTTCCAAAATATCTTTACAAGATATATAATTTCAACACTTCAAAAATAAATCAATATTTATTTTTAAACAAATTCCACTTTCACATATAAATTCTATAATGAATTTATATTCCAAAATATCTATGCATATACGATTTCAACTATCCATTTTCAATTTATCTTCAGAAAGATAAATTCTAAATATTCACTTCATATTGGAAAAACAATTCCATACTTATTCAATAAGTAATTCACAAATCTTTTTATTTTCAACACTTAGAAAATATTCAATATACTTAAATCGAGATTAAGTATATATTTCATTCTATTAAGGAAATCATTCTCTTAACATATTTATTTGGGCCAAAACGAATGTTGCGTAAAACATCGTTACGACAACCCAAAATCACTAGTATAGGGATTCGAATTTAAAATAGATATATAAATCCCAATACTATACAAAACATTTCCTTTCGGAAATCATTTACTATAACTACAGTGTTATAGTCCACCATTTCCTTTTATTTCTCGAAACATCTATTTCAACAATGAATGTTGAAATCTATGGTTTCGAATTTCAACACATTTAAAACATCGTTAGATCGTTTTAATTCTATTTAAAACATTCCCATTCTAAAACAATTTCTTTAACATATTATTCACTATTCAAAACGTGAATATACTTCATTAACAATTTCATCCTTTTATTCATTTTAATTCAAAGGATTATTCACAGTCAAAAATGTGAATATAACTCCATAAATAAGTTATAACCATTTACTTATCAAAATAAGTCTTTTGCGAATTTACAAAACAACGTTTATAAATTCCATTTCTATTTATTTCATAACTACTTCCTTTATAAATCTCCTTTATAAACCTATTCGATTTATAACTCAATTATAAACCAAAAGTTCACATTATAAGTTAAATGCTTATAAAACGATTATTTTACAAAATCGTTCTTTTAAACTTCATAGTTATAAATCTTATAACTTTTAAGATTCAATTATTCATGCAAATATATTCTTTAATAACTTCACAAAATTTATAAATCTTACTATTTATAAATTTCATTTATAACTTCACCATTTATAATTTTATAAATTCCATTCATTTACAAAATTTATTTTCACTTCATTCAAACACTTATAAAAACTCGTTTTATAACGTCAATATTTTCAATTTATAAATATCCATTTATAAATCTCTAAATATAATTCAATTTATATTATTCTTTTAAAACGTCTTAAATCTCCTTTATTATTTCACCATTTTGATTCATAAAATAATTAAATTTCATAAATCCTATATTTAAACTTTTCACAATAATTCTAAAATATCTCGATTTAACTATTTTATAAATCAATAGCATCATATTCTCAAAAATCAGTTTTTAACTGTATTTCACAAAAATCATAATTTTTATAACATTAAAAATTATAACGTTTATTTATTTAAAATGGATCAATTCCAAAATATAGTATATTCTCAAAAATCAACTTTAAAAATCATTTTTAAAGTTCCAAATTTGGTCCAATGATGCTACATACCAAATAGTCAATCACGACAACAACGATATCATATATCGATATGATAATCAATCAAATATCAAAATATCTGAAATCAAATAAAAACTGTTGAGGAATCCAGTTGGATCCCTCCAACCTGTTTTCCTGCATCCAAAAACATTAGCACAATACCAATTCCGTTCCAGTACGAAATTATCGCGGTACATGTTCTTATTAAATATTATCCGCTTAATAACGGCGTAATAGGGTCTCATCCGCTAAACAAATAAATGCGGGAAATCAATAACTCCAATATATACATATGCCAATATATATATATTGCTACTATATATAATACCAATTTCACTGTTTATGAAATATTCGCGGTATATGTTTTTAATAAATAACATCCGCTTACTAACGGCGTATAATGTCTATTTTAACAATCAATAGATATCAATCATCATTCAAACATGCATTCAAATATTTTAAATCTAACTATTTAAAATAAAATCGAAACTGATTCGATTGAGTGAGAAGTTCTCACCTTGATTTTAAATTCCGTTTTAGCGATTTATTTCGAATAAAATTAAACGGACGTTTAATTTTACCCAAAATTCTCACTAACTCCAAACGACTCCAAACCAACTCCATAGCGTAGTGCTCGTCCATACGATTCCAACGCTTCTTGTTTCGCGCGTTTTCGACCTCGTATGAAAAAGATATGATTTTTCAAAGTTTATACGAGTTTTATATTTAAAATTACAACATAACATATTATTTTTCAACCTAATCAAGCCATAGCCGTAGGATCTGCATCTAAGGCCTCACGTTGTTCTTCTCCCCTCTCGTTTGCATGTCCAGGAACGCGTATCATAGCCGAACCCAAATCTTAGAATTAGGGTTAATTTTAGCTTCCTCCTCGGTGAACTTGAACTCGATCGAGACGCGCCACGTGGAAGCCCATTGCTTGCACTATGTTCGGCCCCCCTATGGTGGAGCTCGGCCACCTAGGTAGCACGCATCACGAGAAGGAACGGCCCACGCACGCGGCTCCTTATCTCCCCCATCGTCGCTCCAAACACGATCTCCACCGTTGAATCTCTTCGTCTCGTTGCCCTCTATATCTTTCATGTTGAAAGTTTTAGCCAAAACTTGATGGATTGAGAGATCAAAGGGGAAAAGTTTTGTGCATTTCTGGCCGTGCATGACAATGGAGGCGGCTAGGGTTTTGTTTGTTTTATTTTGTTTTTTTAATTTATGAAGAGGATGGTGGGCTATTTATAGAATTTCGAACGACACTATTCATCCCGGAAATTCCGAACTCCGATTTACGCGCCGTAACCAGCGTTTCTAGGGTTTACCCCGCGTTCCGGACACAATGGAACAGGTTTCGAAAGCTAATTCGGAAGTATGTGCGAGTTATGGCTATAAACGCTCAATTTGAATTAAACCGATTTAAGTCGATTTCTAGGCGTTTTAATTTGTACCGGACAAACCGTAAATCCAATTGACTTGAAATTTGAAACCTTACAATAATATCACATTACGGATCCGATGAAACTGGTTTCGTCGAAATCTGAGACTTTTTGAAAAATGGCTATTTTCACTCGCCAAATTTAAATTAAAAATAAATCGATGCGTTTCGAGCTGCTACGATCAAACGATAACTCCGATTGACACGAAATTTGAAATCCGGTACTAACTAACTATTACGGATCCAATGGAACTACTTTCGTTCAATTCTGAGACTGTTCAAAAATTGGCTATTTTACAGTCGATAATTAAATATTAAAATATTCAATTTTCACAAATTTACTTTTAATTCGATTTTAAAAGTTCTAAAATATCATTCTAACTTCCATATGATAAAATAAAATTTTACAAATCATTTTCAATCATATTTAACTCAATTTTCAAATATTTCCATAATTTAACATATTAAATTATCGATTTAATAATCCAATTAAATTCAATAATTCAAATAAAAATTTATTTGACTTATAAATTCACTTATTAATATTTAAAATAAATTAAATATTCAAATTTTAATTAATAAAAATTCTGGGTCGTTACATTCTCGAATTTGATTGCATGCATTTGCGTGTTTGACTCGAAGAAGGTAGGGTTGTGAGTTGCTCGGGGGTTTTTAGGGTTTGTCTCGGGATTTTTGAAGTTTTTCTTGGGTTTTCCTATGAAAGCTAATAAGGTTTCGAAGTCAAAATAAAATGTCAAAATTTTTAAAGTTAAATCAAATTTTAAGATCAAGTTTAAAAATATATTAAGGAAAATAAGTTTTCAAAGAAGATATAAACTAAGTTTTCAAATTATATTTTAAGTAAGTATTAAAACAAGTTTGCAAAGTTTGAATTTATAAGTTAAAAAGGTTTCCAAATTTTTTTTGGGTTTATATAGTTATGTATTGGGTTAATGTTAAATTTATTAAACAAGTTTTTAAAAAGATTTCAAATGTTAAATTTGTGTTTGTTTCAAAAGTAAATACATATTAGATTAATTATGTAATTAAAATTCGTAAGGATTTTTAAAATATAATAAGATGTGGTTTGAATTAAGGAGTAATTAAGGATTTTTGTTTTAAACTTAATAAATCAATGTTCTCAAATGATTTGTATAATTGTTTCAAACATTTAAATTTGATAAGATTTAAATGATGATTAAGTAATTAATTAAGAAAAAAAGTACATCGATCACCAATTAAAGGATAATTAATTACTTAAAGGTTAAGTACTTAATAAAAGTAATCAAGGAGAATTAGTTTATTATTAAAGGTTAATTACCTTGTGAGATTAATTAAGGTAATTAATTTGAGGATAATTAATTAATTTAAAGGTTAATTAATTTATTAAAGTAATTAAGGGATGATTTATTAATTAAGGGTTAATTAAATAATTAAGGATATATAATTGAAGGATAATTAAATAATTAAGGGTTAATTATTTAATGATTAAAGGTTATTAATTAAGATTGATTACTAATTAAAGGTTCATTAATTTATTATTAAAGGTTAATTAATAAATGATTAAAGAATAATTAATTAAGATGGTTTGTAATTAATTAATATTAATCAACAGGATTAGTAGTTTATTCATAAATAATTAATCTGATTTAAATTAATCAGATGAATTATTGATCTTACTTATGGATGTTAAATTGTATCGAATGCTTTGAATTATTTAATATCTCTGATGTGTGAGATTATGTGATACGAATTATTTTGATTCGAGCTGTGATGAATGTAATTTATTTATCTGTGACGAATTTATATTATTTATCTGTAAATCTGTGAATGAAGATAAGTGTTATAGGATTATACCGCTTATCGATATTGCTGTGCTTGAATTTGTGATGATTAATGATATTGTATTGTTGTGTGTAAAACTCCTGGACTACACCACACACACAAATATGGATTTCACGAGGAAATTGGTTAAGTCATAGATATTTTGAATTTAATTCAAAGGATGAAAATTTTAAAAGTTTAATTTTGAATCCAAATGGTTTTGGAAATGAAATTGGATTTACTGTGAAAAGCTTTTTCAAAAGGAAGTTTTGAAATCTAAATTTAGTTTGAATATACTATACTTATTATTTTGGAAATTATGGTTTGAAAAGGTTATACAAGATTATATAATATGGATTTTAAACCATTTTTGAAGTATATTAAAGGCAATATTTTGGGAATTTAAATTTAACCCAAGTTTATACTTTAAAGGCTATAACTTGTGCACATTTGATCAGATTTTCCCGAAACGAAAACTCTTTATTTTCAAATGATAATTGCTTTCATATATGGAAGGATTTTCAGTTTTGTTAAAAGGGTTTCTAATTTGAAATAGAAATTTTTTTGAAAGCTATGAATGAATCTTTGTGAAATACTGGTGAACCTTGGTTTCAAATTGAAGAGGATTTTAAAGGGTGAATCTTTTGTCTAAAAGATTAAAATGGAAATTTGTTTAAACCATTTAAAGGAAAGGTTTTAGGGATTAAAAGTTGCGACTTAACTAAGATCCCATGTATCCATACGGTTTTAAAATTAAGCGCTCATTATTCGGTTTAGCTAGGAGATGACTTTATGTCATATAACCCATTTCGAATAATGATACGACGAAACGGATAGCATTTGAAGGCCGGTGGTGAAGACCGGGTATTTTCGAGAGCGAAAGGATTACCCGTCGAATGTCTCTGCATTGAGTCGCGTCGGTATAGAGATCTCCATATGTGATGGGGAGTTCGATCGGGATTGTGATTACCCAGATTGCAAGGGCTTCTTTGAAGTGCCTTCGGTTTAGTTCGAACCCAGAACGGACTTGTATGGATGTGTGTCTAACGTTACACTTTGAGATGCAAAGCTTTTTTCTATCAAATACATTTTTGTTTGGTGGCGGAGGATTTATTCTCTTTGCTTAACACCATTCTTTGAGACGTACGAGCTCAGAGGATATGTAGTTGATGGTTACTATGATCATTTCCAATTTGGTAATGTGGCATATGAGGTGCTGTCGATCATTTTTTGATCGAAGCATGGCTTTTATGAAAAGCGTAGCTTTGTGGACGAGACTTCGTCGGACCTCACTATCCGGAAATGGTCAAAACAGGAAGGATGCAGCAAGGTTATTGGGGGTAGTACCCCAGGGTATGTCCATTTCCTTCTGGATAAAAGTGGTATCATGGTATGGAGCCTAGATACTTAACTTATGTGGATGTTGCAATTATGTTGCTTTGTGGTTGTTGTTGTTGGGGCCCGGATAAATGTCGGTTACGATCGAGGGATGGCATACTCGTGTAGTAGTTACCTAGTTATAGAGATGACCCAACCTTATGTTGGCAGAGAGCTGGTTAAGTTCTCGGGGCATCCCTCCAGACGCATACCCATATGGCAATAGGAAGTTCCTTAGCCTGACCATTTTTTTTGAAATTCAATCACCAATACACGCCTTGTACGGTTTTAGTTGTAGAACCGGCCATTTAACATGGTCGCTATAGTAGGAATACTATAATGGTACATATGTTGGCTAAGAATAATATTATACTTGCAAATGTTTTCTACTCTATGCACTAATAATAATAATATCAAAATGGGTTTTGCGTATCAATCATGTTCGACTATCATAAGGAGAAATTTCCCCCAAGTGTGCGATTCCATTGTGTGTGTGCTGGGAGGCCTTATGGTAGTTTCATTTTCCAAAAAAAGCATTGCCGATTTATTTTAAAATTCTTTTGTTTTGCTTTTGTCAAAGTAAACTGTTTTCATTTGCTTACCCCAGTCCCATGACTGACCTAGAGTTTATTATTCCCTTTTCAAACTCTAGGTGCCCACAATTTCCCACACGGGTAGCCTAGAGTCATATTTTCAGATAATCAGCTAATATTATAGATTCGAAAGTCTTCAGCCCTCTGTTTGGAAATCTTTGAAGTCTTTGGATTTTGGCGATCACATTCGGACTGACCATGCTTAGTACAACAATGATGGTGGTTCGAGCTTTTGGATTGAGCTATTTGGTTTTGGAGCTTTGGCTATGGAGTTGCAGTATTGTTGAATTTTCTTTCTCTCTTGCTTGGCATTGGAGATTTCTTTCCACTGTATCATTTCCGATGTTGTATATATATCTCTGATGTTGTTCAATTGTTATATCATTGTTGTAATCAACTGTTGTGTATCAATAAATTATTCATTTATGTTTCTGCTGTGTTGTATCATCTAATGTCGTTATAAGCTCCGCCGAACCAGATTTGACGTTTGAACCTGCGGCATTCTAATACGGGTGACGTATTTGGGTGCCGATTTTCGAAGGTCGAGTCTGGACCGTCACATTGGTATCAGAGCCGAAGGTTGAGTAAGAACTTTAGCTCAGGAGTATAACACATTAGGTGAATCATTAGAGATAGGGTTACAAAATGCCCTAGAATGAGTATATCCCTAAGATATCCGTCTGCATGCCTCAGTAAATTCTCTTACTATCCATTGATAGTGAGTATGAGTGCAAGAAGAGGATGAGGTAGGGGACGGGGAAAAACCACTATGGTCAATACCCTGTAAAAACAAGGGAATAATTTTCTCTATGAATCTCTTTGATCATCGTTCAATTTCCATTCTTTGATGGCTCCGTGGCAGCTACAGGAAGAAGCTTTGTGTGGTGGTGGCCCTGCGAATCGTGTAGATAAGTTCCGATCTCGTATTCTAGTTATCAATTTTCTATCAGCTTTTCGTTTTTAACTTTAATAAATTTGAAATTTTATTTGAAATGAATTCGGTAACAAAAATATGAAATTAAATTGAATTGTATCCATTTGTCTATTCTTTAGAGTCCAGATATATTCTACGAAAGGTTAGTTATCCCTTCAGACTAACCAGTGCTCATGCATATTTCGTAGACCTAGTGACCCGAATATTCGTAAATATTGAATGAGTTCGTTCTCATAATTATTGATGATATGCTGATTTGGTGAGCCAAATGCAGAATGGATATTCAATTTGATCTAGTAAAACATTATCCATCTATTCTTTGGTTGTCTCCCAGTCTAGCAAATTTTGGAGGCGAAATTTTCGTAAGGGGGGAATCTGTAACGATCCCGGTTTTGAATCAAATTTAAATTGATAATTAAAATAAATTTTTGGATTAAATTGTAAATTAATTTGAATTTTCTCAAATAAAATAACTTATTTGTTTTTTATTGATATATATGTATTGATTATAAATTGAAACTTGGATTTGAAATTCAAATATAAATATATTGAAAATAAATTGGATTCAAAATTTTTATTTTAAAGTCAATAAGAATTTGTTTTCTAATATATATATATATATATATATATATACATACATATTAATGTATGGAAGTTATGATTTGATATTTATGTAGTAATTTTCATGAAGCTATTCTAATTTGAATTCTTATATATATAAGATAAATTTAATTACTTATTAATGTATAATTAGTCTTTAAATAATTTTCTTAAAGGTTATATAAATAGTTATAAAACAAAATAAATATATTAATTGAAATAAGATATTAATAAACATTTAAACATAAACATATGTTAAGATATAAAATATAAATGCTTAAGGGTTTAAAAACATTTAAAAATATAATAACTATATAAGTATAAACCTAATTAATGGTTTAGACACAAAATGCCTATATTTTAACAAGTGTAGGAAAATAAATACAAGTATTTACAAGTGTAAGGTGAATAAACAAGTGGAAAAATTAATTTTTTCTTTATATTTATAATTATAGAAAATATGTATAAGGAGAAACCAGGTTACATTTTTCTTCTTTCATTCACATTCTAGAAAAAAACAGAAAATCAAAAAAAAAATAGAGAAATCAAAACTGGAAGAAAAAGAAACTGAAATTCTTTCATCTTCATATTTAAAAAACTAAAGCCTGGAAACCCAAAGCAAAAACAGAAATGAAAATCAAAGTAAAAAAGGTTAAACAATCTTCAAACTTGGGAATTAAAACAAAACAAGCAAAGCAAATATCAAGCCTGGGAAATCAAAACTAAAACCTGATTCAATGTCCAGAGCAATGCAATTCAAATAAATAGATTCAAAAATAAGATCCATACCAAAGTATCTTCAATCAAACATCAAAATACGGATGAAAGTTTGGTTCTAGATTTAAGAACAATGTATGTCCTCTGTCTTCATTTCCAGGTGAGCAAACTAACCTTTTTGAATCTGAATCTGTTATGTATCTTGATATTGTACTTGAAGTTATTATGAAAATTGTTTGTATAGATGTAACTATGCATGTCTGGGAACAAACATAAATGTCTCTGTTCTAAATTTTACATGTTTTAAACCTGATAAAGGAAAAAAAATTCAATCCTTCTTCTCTGATTCGTTTTAGGCTTCATGATCTAAATGAAATGTGTTTCTATCATCAAGAACTAGGGCTTAAAAATATTTTTGTGGAAAATTTAATTAAGTTTATCTGGAAATTTAAAATATACAGTGAAAATTATATATATGTCAAAAATTTGATGATCGTAAAATCGGGTTTTGATTACATAACTAGACTCGAATTGTAAAACGATGAATTTTAATGAAAATTTAAAGATTTTTAGATCTATATATAATGAGTATTTTCGTGTTGAACGGAAAAGGTAAACACGTCGATTTCTAATGATCAATGAAGAATCGATCTTTGGGTTTGATAGTAGAGGAAGTTTAGGTGATGAAGGCCATAGGAAAAATGATCAGAAAATTGTTAGGCCACTATGGAAGTAGATCAATGGTTTTGTATGGTTTACTGACCCAATTTGGTCGACAGAGTTTAGAGCGGAAAGTCATTGACGATGGTGGATCGGATGTGGTCGGTGTGGGTCGGATCGATGCTGGAGGTCGAGATGAAATTTCGGTTGGGATGGCGAGGAGGATCGAGGCTGGGATCATCGGCGGTAGTGGTCCTTGTCGATTGTGTTAGTTCTTAAAGGTCGCTCGTTCATCCATTTTGATTTCCAGGTCAAACACGTTGGAGCTGGGTGGTCGGTTGGGTCGGGATTATTGTCGTCGACATGTTGGATGTGGTACCGACAATTAGATCATCGTCGTTGGCTCGTACACATGCACAGTATATCATTTGTGTCTGGGTCGTTTTTTGATATGGGAAGACGAAGATATTCTTGAGTTTGATTGCGTGCATTTGAGTGTTTGACTCGAAGAAGGTAAGGCTGTGAGTTACTCGGGGGTTTTTAGGGTTTGACTTTGGATTTTTGAAGTTTTTCTTGGGTTTTCCTATGCAAGCTAATAAGGTTTCGAAGACAAAATAAAATGTCAAAATTTTAAAGTTAAAACAAATTTTAAGATCAAGTTTAAAAAAAATGTTAAGGAAAAATAAGTTTTCAAAGAAGATATAAACCAAGTTTTCAAAACAAGTTTGCAAAGATTGAATTTATAAGTTAAAAAGGTTTCCAAAATTGTTTTGGTTTATATAGTTATGTATTTGGTTAATGTTAAATTTATTGAATAAATTTTAAAAAAGATTTCAAATGTTAAATTTGTGTTTGTTTTTAAAGTAATTACATATTAGATTAATTATGTAATTAAAATTCATAAGGGATTTTAAAATATGATAAGATGTGGTTTGAATTAAGGAGTAATTATTGTTTTAAACTTAATGAGTCAATGTTCTCAAATGATTTGTATAATTGTTTCAAGAATTTAAATTTAATAAGATTTAAATGATGATTAAGTAATTAATTAAGATAAAAGGTATATCGATCACTAATTAAAGGATAATTAATTACTTAGAGGATAATTACTTAATAAAAGTAATCAAGGATAATTAGTTTATTATTAAAGGTTAATTACCTTGTGAGACTAATTAAGGTAGTTAAATTGGGGATAAATAATTAATTTAAAAGTTAATTAATTTATGAAATTAATTAATTAAGGATAATTAATTGAAGGATAATTAAATAATTAGGGGTTAATTATTTAATGATTAAAGGTTATTAATTAAGATTGATTAATAATTAAAGGTTAGTTAATTTATTATTAAAGGTTAATTAATAAATGATTAAAGAATAATTAATTAAGATGGTTTGTAATTATTTAATATTAATTAACCAGGATTAGTAGTTTATTCATAAGTAATTAATCTGATTTAAGTTAATCAGATGATTAATTGATCTTACTTATGGATGTTGGATTGTATTGAATGCTTTGAATTGTTTAATATCCCTGATATGTGATATTATGTGATATGAATTGTTTTGATTTGAGCTGTGATGAATGTAATTTATTTATCTGTGATGAATTTATATTATTTATCTGTAAATCTGTGAATGGAGATAAGCGTTATAGGATTATACCGCTTATCGATATTGTAGTGCTTGAATTTGTGATGACTGATGATATTGTATTATTGTATGTAAAACCCCTGGACTACACCACAAACACACAAATATGGATTTCACGAGGAAAGTAGTTAAGTCACAAATATTTTGAATTTAATTCAAATGGTGAAAATTTTAAAAGTTGAATTTTGAATCCAAATGGTTTTGGAAATGGAATTGGATTTAATGTGAAATGCTTTTTGAAAAGGAAGTTTTGAAATCTAAATTTAGTTTGAATGTACTACATCTTATTATTTTGGAAATTTTGGTTTGGAAAGGTTATATAAGATTATATAATACGGATTTTAAACCATTTTTGAAGTATATTAAAAGTAATATTTTAGGAATTTAAATTTAACCCAAGTTTATACTTTAAAGGCTATAACTTGTGCATATTTAATCGGATTTTTCCGAAGCGAAAACTCTTTGTTTTCAAATGATAATTGTTTTCATATAAGGAAGGATTTTCAGTTTTTGTTGAAAGGGTTTCTAATTTGGAATAGAAATTGTTTTAAAAGCTATGAATGAATCTTTGTGAAATACTGGTGAACCTTGGTTTCAAATTGAAGAGGATTTTATAGGGTGAATCTTTTGTTTAAAGGATTGAAGTGCAAATTTGTTTAAACCATTTAAAGGAAAAGTTTTAGGGATTAAAAGTTATGACTTGACTAAGATCCCATATATCCATATGGTTTTAAAATTAAATGCTCATTATTCGGTTTAGCGTGGAGAGGACTTTATGTCATATAACCCATTCCGAATAATGATACGACGAAATGGATAGCATTTGAAGACGGGTGGTGAAGACCGAGTATTTTCGGCAGTGAAAGGATTACCCGTCGAATGTCTCTGCACTGAGTCGCATCGATATAGAGATCTCCATATGTGATGGGGAGCCCGAACAGGAATGTGAATACCCGGATTGCAAGGGCTTCTTTTAATTACCTTCGGTTCTGTTCGAACCCAGAACAGACTTATACGGATGTGTGTCTGACGTTACACTTTAAGATGTAAAGCTGGTTTTTATCAAATAGATTACTGTATGGAGGTAGAGAATTTATTCTCTCAACTTAACACCCTTCTCTGAGACGTACGAGCTCAGAGGTTATGTAGTTGATGGTTACTATTGATACATTTCCAATTTGGTAATGTGGCATACGAAGTGCTGCTGATCATTTGTTGATCGAAGCATGGCTTTTGTGAAAAGCTTAGCTTTGTGGACGAGACTTCGTCGGACCTCACAACCCGAAAATGGTCGAAACAGGAAGGATGTAGTAAGGTTATTGAGGGTAGCGCCCCTTAGGGTCTATCCATTTCCTTTTGGATAAAAGTGGTATCATGGTATGGAGCCCAGATACTTAACTTATGTGGATATTGCAATTATGTTGCTTTGTGGTTGTTATTTTTAGGGCCCTGGATAAAGGTCGGTTGCGACCGGGGATGGCTTACTCGTGTAGTTGTTACCTAGTTACAGAGGTAACCTGACCTTGTGTTGGCAGAGAGATGGTTAATTTCTAGGGGAGTCCCTCCAGAGGCGTACCCATGTGGTAATAGGAAGTTCCTTAGCCTGACCATTTGTTGGAAATCCAATCACCAATACGTGCCTTGTACAATTTTGGTTATAGAACTTGCCATTTAACATGGTAGCTATAGTAGGCATACTATAATGGTACGTATGCTGGCTAAGATTAATATTATACTTGCAAATATTTTCTGCACTATGCACTAATAATAATATAAAAAAGGGTTTTGCGTATCAAGCATGTTCGACTATCATAAGGAGAAATCTCCCCCAAGTGTGTAATTGCATTGTGCGTGTGCCGGAAGGCCTTATAGTAGTTTCACTTTCCTAAAAAAGCATTGCGGATTTCTTTTAAAACTCTTTTGTTTTGCTTTTGTCAAAGATAAACAGTTTTCATTTGCTCACACCAGTCCTATGACTGACCTGGAGTTTATTGTTCCCTTTCTAAACTTTGGATGCCCACAATTTTCCATACGGGCAGCCTAGAGTCAGATTTTCAGATAATCAGCTAGTAGATATAGATTCGGAAGTCTTCAGCCTTCTGTTTGGAAATCTTTGAAGTCTTTGGATTTTGGCGATCGCATTCGAACTGACCTCGCTTAATAAAACAATGATGGTGGTTTAATCTTTGTGATTGAGCAATTTGGTTTTGGAGCTTTGGCAATGGAGTTGCAGTATTGTCGGATTTTCTTTCTCTCTTGCTTGGCATTGGATATTTCCTTCTGCAGTATCATTTCCGCTGGTGTATGTATATCTCTGATGTTGTTCAATTATTGTATAATTGTTGTAATCAACTGTTGTGTATCAATAAATTATTCATTTATGTTTCCGCTGTGTTGTATCATCTAATGTTGTTATAACCTCCGACCAACCAGATTCGACGTTTGAACCTGTGGCATTCGAATACGGGTGATGTATTTAGGTGTCGACTTTCGAAGGTCGAGTGCGGACCGTCACATTTGGTATCAGAGCCGAAGGTTGAGTAAGAACTTTAGCTTAGGAGTACAACACATTAGGTGACTCATTAGAGATAGGGTTATAAAATGCCCTAGATTGACTATATACTTACGATATCCATCTATATGCCTCAGTAAATTCTCTTACCATCCACTGATAGTGAGTATGAGTGCAAGAAGAGGATGAGGTAGGGGACGGGGAAATACCACTATGGTCAATACCCTATAACAATAAGGGAATAACTTCTCTATCAGTCTCTTTGATCATCGTTCAATTTCCATTCTTTGATGGCTTTGTGGCAGCTACAAGAAGAAACTTTGGTGTGGTGGTGGCCCTACGAATCGTGTAGATAAGTTTCTATCTCATATTCTAGTCATCAATTTTCTATCAGCTTTTCATTTTTAACTTTAATAAATTTGAAATTTTATTTGAAATGAATTGGGCAACAAAAATTTGAAGTTAAATTGAATTGTATCTGTTTATCTATTTTTTGGAGTCCAAATATATTCTTCGAATGGTTAGTTACCCTTCAAACTGACTAATGCTCCTGCATATTTCATAGACCTAGTGACGCGAATATTCATAAATATTGAATGAGTTGGTTCTCATAATTATTGACAATATTCTGATTTGGTGAGCCAAATGCAGAATGGATATTCAATTTGATCTGGTAAAACAATGTCCATCTGTTCTTTGGTTGTCTCCCTGCCTAGCAAATTTCGAGGAAGAAATTTTCTTAAGGGGGTAATCTATGATGATCCCAGTTTTGAATTAAATATAAATTGATAATTAAAATAAATTTTTGGATTAAATTGTAAATTAATTTGAATTTTTCCAAATAAAATAAGTTATTTGTTTGTTTATTGATATATATGTATTGATTATAAATTGAAACTTGGATTTGAAATTCAAATATAAATATATTAAAAATAATTTAGATTTAAAATTTTATTTTAAAGTTAATAAGAATTTTTTTCATATATATATATGTTAATATTTGGAAGTTATGATTTGAGATTTATGTAATAATTTTCACGAAGCTGTTCAAATTTGAATTTTTATATATATAAGACAAATGTAATTACTTATTAATGTATAATTAGTCTTAAATCATTTTCTTAAAGGTTATTAAATAGTTATAAAAGAAAATAAATATATTAATTGAAATATGATATTAATACATTTAAACATAAACATATGTTAAGATATAAAACATAGATACTTAAGGGTTTAAAAACATTTAAAAATATAAGAACTATATAAATATAAACCTAATTAAGGGTTTAAACACAAAATGCCTATATTTTAAAAAGTGTAGGAAAATAAATACAAGTATTTACAAGTGTAAGGTGAATTAACAAGTGGCAAAAATAAAATTTTGTTTTGATTTAGAATTATAGAAAATATGTATAAGGAGAAACCAGATTACTTTTTCTTCTTTCATTCACATTCTAGAAAAAATTAGAAAATAAAAAAAAACAATAGAGAAATCAAAACTGGAAGAGAAAGAAATCGAAATTCTTTCATCTTCATATTTAAAAAACTAAAGCCTGGAAACCTAAAAAAAAAAGAAATGAAAATCAAAGTAAAAAAGGTTAAACAATCTTCAAACCTGGGAATTAAAACAAAACAAGCAAAGCAAAGATCAAGCCTGGGAAATCAAAACTAAAACATGATTCAATGTCCATAGCAAAGCAATTCAAACAAATAGATTCAACAATTAGATCCAGATCAAAGTATCTTCAATCAAACATCAAAATACAGATGAAAGTTTGGTTCCAGATTTTATGTCCAATGTCTGTCCTCTGTCTTCATTTCCAGGTGAGAAAACTACCCTTAATGAATCTGAATCTTTTATGTAGCTTGATGTTGTACTTGAAGTTGTCATGAATTTTTTTTGTATAGATGTAACCGTGCATGTTTGGGAACAGACATAAATGTCTGTGTTCTAAATTTTACAGGTTTTAAACTTGTTAAATAAAATAAAATAAATC
Organism: Allium cepa; assembly: GCA_030765085.1. Classification (NCBI taxonomy): domain Eukaryota; kingdom Viridiplantae; phylum Streptophyta; class Magnoliopsida; order Asparagales; family Amaryllidaceae; genus Allium; species Allium cepa. The sequence goes on from CM060946.1 coordinate 182,330,176, forward strand.
CTTCTTCTTTGATTCGTTTTAGGCTTCATGATCAAAATGCAATGTGTTTGTATCATCAAGAACTAGGGCTTAAAAATATTTTTGAGGAAAATTTAATTGAGTTTATTTGGAAATTTAAAATATATTGTGAAAATCATATATATGTCAAGAATTTGATGATTGTAAAATCGGGTTTTAATTACATAACTAGACTCGAATTGTAAAACGATGAATTTTAATGCAAATTTCAAGATTTTTAGATCTGTATATAATGGGTATTTTCGTGTTGAATGGAAAAGGTAAACACGTCGATTTCTGATGATCAACGAAGAATCGAGCTTCGGGTTTGATATCAGAGGAAGTTTAGGTGATGAAGGCTGTAGGAAAAATTATCGAAAATTTTTTAGGCCAATATGGAAGTCAATTGGTGGTTTTGTAGGGTTTACTGACCCAATTTGGTCGACAGAGTTTAAAGGGGAAGGTCGCTGACGATGGTGGATTGGAAGTGGTCGGTGTGGGTCAGATCGATTTCGGAGGTCGAGATGAAGTTTCGGTCAGGATGGCGAGGAGGATCGAGGCTGGGATCATCGGCGGGAGTGGTCCCTGTCGATTTGTTTAGTTCTTGAAGGTTGCTTGTTCATCCATTTTGATTTCCAAGTCAAACACATCGGAGTTGGGTGGTCGGTTGGGTCACGATTATTGTCGCTGACATGTTGGAGGTGGTATCGACGATCAGATCATCGTCGTTGGCTCGTACATGTGTAGAGTATATTATTTGTGTGCGAGTTGTTTTATGGTTTGGAAAGATGAAGATATTCTCAGGTTTGATTGTGTGCATTTGAGTATTTGACTCGAAGAAGGTAAGGCTGTGAGTTGCTTGGGGGTTTTTAGGGTTTGGCTCGGGATCTTTAAAGTTTTTCTCGGGTTTTCCTATGCAAGCTAATAAGGTACCGAAGACAAAATAAAATTTTGAAATTTTAAAATTAATGAAAATTTTAAGATCAAGTTTAAACAAAATATTAAGGAAAATAGGTTTTCAAAAAAGATATAAACCAAGTTTTCAAATTATTAAAATAAGTTTGCAAAGATTGAATTTATAAGTTAAAAAGGTTTCCAAAATTGTTTTGGGTTTATACAGTTATGTATTGGGTTAATGTTAAATTTATTAAACAAGTTTTAAAAAGATTTCAAATGTTAAATTTGTGTTTTTTTAAAGTAATTACATATTAGATTAATTATGTAATTAAAATTCATAAGGGTTTTTAAAATATAATAAGATGTGGTTTGAATTAAGGAGTAATTAAGGATTTTATTTTAAACTTAATAAATCAATGTTCTCAAATGATTTGTATAATTGTTTCAAGCATTTAAATTTGATAAGATTTGAATGATAATTAAGTAATTAATTAAGATAAAAGTGGATCGATCACTAATTAAAGGATAATTAATTACTTAGAGGTTAATTACTTAATAAAAGTAATCAAGGACAATTAGTTTATTATTAAAGGTTAATTACCTTTTGAGATTAATTAAGGTAATTAAATTGGGGATAATTAATTAATTTAAAGGTTGATTAAAAGTAATTAAGGAGTGATTTATTAATTAATAATTAATTAATTAATTAATTAATTAAGGATAATTAATTGTAGGATAATTAATTGAAGGATAATAAATAATTAGGGGCTAATTATTTAATGATTAAAGGTTATTAATTAAGATTGATTAATAATTAAAGGTTAATTAATTTTTTATTAAAGGTTAATTATTAAATTATTAAAGAATAATTAATTAAGATGGTTTGTAATTAATTAATATTAATTAACCAGGATTAGTAGTTTATTCATAAGTAATTAATTTGATTTAAATTAATCAGATGATTAATTGATCTTCCTTATGGATGTTGGATTGTATTAAATGCTTTGCATTGTTTAATATCCCTGTTGTGTGATATTCTGTGATATGAATTGTTTTGATTTGAGCCGTAATGAATGTAATTTATTTATTTGTGATGAATTTATATTATTTATCTATAAATCTGTGAATAAAGATAAGCGTTATTGGATTATACCGCTTATCGATATTGTTGTGCTTGAATTCGGGATGATTGATGATATTGTATTGTTGTGTGCAAAACCCCTGGACTACACCACACAAACCCAAATATGGATTTCATGAGGAAATTGGTTAAGTCACGGTTATTTTGAATTTAATTCAAAGGGTGAAAGTTTTAAAAGTTGAATTTTGAATCCAAATGGTTTTGAAAATGGAATTGGATTTAATGTGAAAAGCTTTTTGAAAAGGAAGTTTTGACATCTAAATTTATTTTGAATATACTACATCTTATTATTTTGAAAATTATGGTTTGGAAAGGTTATACAAGATTATAGTATTATGGGTTTTAAACCATTTTTGAAGTATATTAAAAGTAATATTTTGGGAATTTAAATTTAACCCTAGTTTATACTTTAAAGGCTATAACTTGTGCATATTTTATCGGATTTTTCCAAAACGAAAACTCTTTGTTTTCTAATGATAATTGCTTTCATATAAGGAAGGATTTTCAATTTTTGTTGAAAAGGGTTTCTAATTTGAAATAGAATTTTTTTTGAATGCTATGAATGAATCTTTGTGAAATTCTGGTGAACCTTGGTTTCAAATTGAAGAGGATTTTAAAGGCTGAATCTTTTGTTTAAAAGATTAAAGTGGAAATTTGTTTAAACCGTTTAAGGGAAAGGTTTTAGATATTAAAAGTTGTAACTTAACTAAGATTCCATATATCCATATGGTTTTAAAATTAAGCTCTTATTATTCGGTTTAGCCAGGAGAGGACTTTACGTCATATAACCCATTTCGAATAATGATACGATGAAATGGATAGCATTTGAAGATCGGTGGTGAAGACCGGGTATTTTCGAGAGCGAAAGGATTACCCGTCGAATGTCTCTGCACTGAGTCACGCCGGTATAGAGATCTTCATATGTGATGGAGAGTCCGATCGGGATTGTGAATACTCGGATTGCAACGGCTTCTTTGAAGTGCCTTCGGTTACGTTCGAACCCGGAACAGATATGTATGGATGTGTGTCTGACGTTACAGCTTGAGATGTAAAGCTGGTTTCTATCAAATACATTTCTGTTTGGTGGTGGAGGATTTATTCTCTTAGCTTAACACCCTTCTCCGAGACGTACGATCTTAGAGGTTATGTAGTTGATGGTTACTAGTGATACATTCCCAATTTGGTAACGTGGCATACGAAGTGCTGCTAATCATTTGTTGATCGAAGCATGGCTTTTGTGAAAAGCGTAGCTTTGTAGACGAGACTTCGTCAAGCCTCACAGCCCGAATATGGTCGAAACAGGAAGGATGCTGCAAGGTTATTGGAGGTGGCGCCACTTAGGGTGTGTCCATTTCCTTCTGGATAAAAGTGGTATCATGGTATGGAGCCCAAATACTTAACTTATGTGGATATTGCAATTACGTTGCTTTATGGTTGTTGTTGTTGGGGCCTAGGATAAAGGTCGGATACGACCGGGGGATGGCATACTCGTATAGTAGTTACCTAGTTACGGAGGTAATTCGGTCTTGTGTTGGCAGAGAGCCGGTGAAGTTCTCGAGGCATCCTTCCAGAGGTGTACCCATGTGGCAATAAGAAGTTTCTTAGCCTGACCATTTGTTGGAAATCCAATCACCAATATGCGCCTTGTACGGTTTTTGTTGTAGAACCTTCCATTTAACATGGTAGCTATAGTAGGCATACTATAATGGTACGTATGCTGGCTAAGATTAATATTATACTTGCAAATGTTTTCTCCACTAAAAGGGTTTTGCGTATTAAGCATGTTTGACTACCATAAGGAGAAATATCCCCCAAGTGTGCGATTGCATTGTGTGTGTGCCGGGAGGCCTTATGGTAGTTTCATTCTCCAAAATAAGCATTGCAGATTTCTTTTAAAATTCTTTTGTTTTGCTTTTCTCAAAGATAAACTGTTTTCGTTTGCTCACACCAGTCCCACGACTGACCTGGACTTTATTGTTCACTTTCTAGGCTCTGGGTGCCCACAATTTTCCACATAGGCAGCCTAGAGTCAGATTTTCGGATAATCAACTAGTAGATATAGATTCGGAAGTCTTCACCGTTCTGTTTGGAAATCTTTGAAGTCTTTGGATTTTGGCGATCGCATTTGGACTGACCTTGCTTAATACAACAATGATGGTGGTTCGAGCTTTTGGATTGAGCTATTTGGTTTTGGAGCTTTGGCTATGGAGTTGCAGTATTGTCGGATTTTCTTTCTCTCTTTCTTGGAATTGGATATTTCTTTCCGCTGTATCATTTCCGCTATTGTATATATATCTCTAATGTTGTTCAATTGTTGTATCATTGTTGTAATCAACTTTTGTGTATCAATAAATTATTCATTTATGTTTCCGCTGTGTTGTATCATCTAATGTTGTTATAAGCTCCGGTGAACCAGATTCTAAGTTTGTACTTGCGGCATTCGAAGGCCGAGTCCATACCGTCACAATTGTCAATACCGTTAAACAACTGTAGCCAATCACCAGAGGTTATCCGTACTGATCCAAACATCCGTAGATTACATAGCACTAAAGAAAATAATTTAAAGAAATCCATAAGTATTTCTTTTAAGGATTTATAGGCCCTTGGCAAAACCCTAAAAGGAAATATACTCTAAAGTGTCAAATACTATCGCTTTCAGTAATCCCTAGAGCTTAACCAAAACATCTGTAATAACCCGCATATTTTACGATTGAATATTTAAATATTTTATTTAAAATAATTCATCGTTAGTCGGATTATTGTCCGAAATTCTACTTTTTGCAAACAGTCGAATTAGGACTCGAGACCACCCCCATTGAGTTCAAAACGACTTTTGCGACCTTTTTGAGTATATACTTCGATATGTTTGGATTTAGTAGAATTTTTCTACTTTTCACTTAGGGCTTTGGGTTGGGTTTTAAACCATTAACCCCACTTATCAACCTACCTCCAACCCTCTTCTCTTCATTCCTTCATAATTTCCTAATACTCAAGCTTTGGATAAAAATGGGGGAAGAGAGAAAGAATTAGAATTCCTAAGCCCTAATTTCATTGCAAATCCAAGCTCCAACTCCAAATTCATAGAAGAAGCTTTGGTAAGCCTTCTCTTCATCTTCTCCAACTCGTTCTCTTTTCAATTTCAGAAATTCCTAAACCTAACTTAGGAAAGGTTTCTCCTTTAAGCTTAGATTCAAGCTTGTTGGGTTGGAATTGAAGTGTGATTGTTCTTGCCATTGCTCTATAGCTTCTTCTTCCTTGATTTTGTGAAAAGGTGAGATTTTTATCTCACATCTAAGTCTATGATTATCTTTGATTGTTAGGTATGAATTCCTAACACTTATTCATGTGCATTTGATTTTGATTTGGATTGGTTTTGTGAATATTCCAATTTTTGGCGTTTTGAAGTCAAATCTTTAAAAATCATAGCTTTGATGTTTGATCATGCTTTTGGTGATACATCGAAGAGCCTATAGGTCTAGGTAGCTGATTCGCGTAAACTCCTAGTGTCGTTGCTCGAACGATTGCAATTTGGTAGAGATTGGCCTTCATGTAGATAGGCTTAGAAGTGCTGGAATCAGGTTCCAGTCGACTGGAACTTTGGTCCAGTCGACTGACCTGCTACCAGAACACTTCCCTGGCTCTGGTCCAGTCGACTGGCATACTGAGTCCAGTTGACTGACCAGCATCCCGTGGATTTTCCGGGACTGAGTCCAGTCGACTGAACTCAGTGAGCCAGTCGACTGACCTGCTCCTATTTGCCTATTATGCCTATTTTTGTCTATTTTTGTTGGGTTTCCAAATTTAATCGATTCATGTTTATTCCCATTTGTTGTTATCATTTATTATCCACTTTGATGACATTTTCTTCGAAATTTATGTAGACATACATTTTGATGGATTCGGAATCGATTTCTTTGAATTTTATTCACGTCTTCGAATATGAATTTTAGTGATTGATTGTTTCTATAATCATTTTTGTGATTTGTCACTTTAAAAATATAAAGGTTTTCTATACTAGTAGTAAATATCAAAACTCTTCCATTAAAACGATTTCAACACTATTTTATTACAAAGCTCATTTCTTAAACCGTTTTTCAATCTATTAGTGTATGCAAACCTTTACCTCACTTGTATGAGAAATTTAATTAAACGGCTTAGTAAAACAAGTGGTACGAAACGCTTGCATTTACTTCATCAATTAATTCTTGGACTTGTTCAATTGAATCTATTGTGATAATTTTCGAGTGGAGATCTACAATTTGGTCGTAAATATTTAAGTTAAGCTAGTGGTTATGGGACATGAAGCTAAGCTCATATATTTACTAGCTTAGTGTAATTGACACTTCCTGATGATCGATAATGATCATTTTTGTGATTTAGACAAGCAATGTGCGATGTCTCTTTGTTTGCGAGGGAGACTAAACCCCGTTTCTGTGGAGCTTCGGCTCAAATTGGTGGGGTAGCGACCCATGGTCTCCGGACCATTTTGTGGAGCTTCGGCTCAAAATTAATGGTTAGCAACCATGGAATAGCGTTCCATTTTGTGATACACGTGTTGGTGAGTTTTCATGCTCCCGTTTTGTGATAGGCCTCCCCCTTTTCGTGATTTCTGGATTTCCATTGTTGATTTCTAGAATTTGTGTTTTCACCAATTTTCGTGATTTACATTGATAAGTTTTATCAATATTTGTGCATTGGTGAATTTGTGTGTCGTTAACTTTTGTGATTGGCATTGATATAATTGTCAATATTTATGGTTTGGTGATTAAAAATAAAGAGTATGACATTCTTTTTGATCTTTGAGAAGATTCTTGTGATATTGATTAATCTCTTGTTGATTTTCAATTACATACTTACCACAGTATGGCTTTACGGTTATCATACGTTTTTGTCATATCTCTTATTCTATATCATTTTGTTTGATATTTATAGATAGACTGATCCGTTTATTATTTTCTTATTAAATAATACTCGGGTCAGACCGAGATGTTACAGGTGCTTCTGCTTGACTCCTCATTTGGGATTATTATTATCCTGACTTTTGGCTAACTACTTAGATTAGCAGTTTTTGGTTGTATACATTTGAGATATAGACTCATTGATGTATACTTATTCTTTTGTGAAGCTCTCGTAACTATCTTTTGAGATATTGTGGATCTTGTTTGACCACTACTCTGATGTACACTTTTAAGTGTTATATATTCATATCTTTTTCCGCCTTTGTGATATGGATATCTGTGACTGATTTGTGTTATACTTATTTCTATATTTGTTTTCGAAGATGTTATAGCCACTGTGTAGTAGCCTTGAGTTTGCATCGGTATGTCGGATTTCCTCTTGTGATGAAAAGTTATATTTTTATCTGGCATATCGGTACACACAAAGCAATTATACAGATGGTCGCTCCTCAACAGCCTTATTCTCCACGCTAATTGACGACATTACTCCGTAGTGTTCTTGGCTAGCATGGGTATAGAGGTGGGGCGTCACAGCTTGGTATCAGAGCCAAACTTCGAAATAATGTAGAATAATTTAACAAGGATCATCGTCCTAAGTCCATCTTACGAGTCGTGCTTTAGGATTTAATTCAAGTCTTCGTACCGTCTTATCCTATTTTCTTTTGTGATACCTTGTTTTATCAATCATTACTGTTTGATATTCATTTTGTGAATAACCTTTTTATTCTTCTTTCTTTCTTAAAGAAGAGAAATGGTTAGACCTAGCCGTCCCAGTGCGGGTCAATCTAGTGCTACTCCCCAGGATAGAGTATTTATGTCTGCCCAGCAGCTTTTAGATCTTGTGAAGAATGCTCAAGCTGCCGGACCCGTTCCAGAACCTACTCACCATAAATCCAGGTTCGTATGCTTGTGCAGTGACTATACCAACTTGGGTGGGAAGCCATTCATGGGTTTCGAAAGCGTTATTCAAGTCCAATCCTGGCTAAGAACATGCGATCGAATCTTTTCTCTCATGAATCTTATTGATCTTCACCGAGTTCAAGTGGCCTCTAGTATGCTCCAGGAAAGAGCATTAGACTGGGACGAGCTTCTGATTTCTAAAATAAATGAAGCGGATCTTACTTGGGAGAAATTACGGGAACGATTCGAATTAAAGTTTGTGCCAGAAGCGGAGAAGGTGACAATGGCTCGTCGTTTCATAGACCATGTTCAAGGTGATTCCTCCGTGGCAGACTATGTCACATCATTCGAGTCACTTTCTAAATAAGGGGTCGAATACATAAACACCCCATTGAAGAAGAATCAGAGATTTATCTATGGATTGAATAAAAATCTCAAGAAGCCATTACTTCTAAAATTAGAAGTTTCCTTTGATCAACTCATTGATATCGCACTTCGTCTTAAAGAGGCAGATAGGGAAAATGAGGTTGAAGTTATACGTGCCAAACCAAACTTCAACAACAACAAGAAAAGGCCTAATAAGTTCAAAGGTCCTTATCCCAATAAGAAAGGGAAGCAAGCAACTCCGGTGGAAAAGACTTCTACCTCTGGTAATGGGAAATGCTACAATTGTGGTTCTAAAGACCGTTATGCTAATAAGTGTTCAAAGCCCCTTTCTTGTCGCTATTGCAAGAGTTCGGGTCATTATATATCCGCATGTCTCAAACTTCAAGGTCGGAAGGAGGGAAAGCTTAATGTGGTGAAAACTCCTAGTAACACTTCTCGTGGTCAAGATATTTCTCATTCTATCCTTGATGGCATTATTGTGTTTCGTGATCATCCTATTCGAGTTCTTTTTGATACGGGTGCGTCCCATTCTTTTATATCAAAAGAACTTATTGATACTTTTTCTTTACATGTTGTTTCTTTAATGACTTCTTTGAGAATTGCGAATCCGGTTGGTGGATCCGCAACAATTAGTTTGCTTTGTAAAGATGTCGAGATTATTTTGTGTGATTTTTCTTTCCGAGCCAATTTGCATGTCATGCGCTACTTGGGCTTTGGAATGATTTTGGGAATGGATTGGCTTAACCGCTATGAAGCTCGAAACCTATGTCCTGAGCGGACTATTCATCTTCGACTTCCTCAGTCTGTTAAGCAGATTTCTGTTGATCTTAAAGATTCGGATTCCACCTTGATTGCATCTTTATATTCTTTAAATCCTCACGATGACGATAATGATGATGAGGAAGATGTCATTTCTCTTATTCACATTGTTCGTGAATTTTTCAACATATTTGAGCCCATTTTGGATTACCACCTAAGCGAGCAATTGAATTTAGAATTAATCTAATTCCTAGAGCTTTACCTATTACCCCTCCTCCTTATCGTATGTCCAATAAAGAAAATGAGGAGATGCGCAAACAATTATCCGAATTGGCAACGAAGCAATTTATTCGCTCTAGTTTCTCGCCTTGGGGAGCTTCGGCTATTTTCGTGAAGAAATCCGATGGTACACTTAGGCTTTGCGTTGACTACCGCAAGCTTAATGATCTTACTATCAAGAATAAATATCCTTTACCTCTGATTGATGATCTATTCGATCAACTTAGTGGTACTAGAGTCTTTTCACAATTGGACTTGGCAACCGGTTTTCATCAGCTTCGTATTGCAGAGGATAGTATTCCTTTGACGTCGTTCCGTACTCGCTATGGATCTTATGAATGGCTTGTTATGCCATTTGGTGTAACGAACGCTCCGGCTTATTTCGTTGACCTTATGAATAGAGTTTTCAAAGAATTCCTCGGTCGATTTATTCTCATCTTTATTGATGATATTCATGTGCATTCAAAAAATGAGGAAGAGCATGAAAAGCATCTTTAGATTGTGTTGGAAACTCTTAAGAGCAATCAATTGAAAGAAAATATTTCTAAATGTCACCTTTGGCAATCTCGGGTGAAGTTTCTCGGTCATATCATTTTCGAATTCGGAATTTCCGTAGATCCTTCAAAGATTGAAGCGATTCAAAAATGGAAGAGACCGGAGAGTGTGACGGAGATATGTAGTTTTCTTGGATTGGCGGGTTATGTAACACCCCACCCGAGACTCACCTTAGCAAAGAGAATTAACAAGTAATTCCAGAAACTAAAGCGGAGAATAGAGCTGGTTAAGGGCGACCATCTATAATTTTGTCTTAAACATCTATTGAATACGTCGATAAATGCAGTATAATTTTTTTCAACTCAAGTGGATCGACATACCCAGTAAATGCCTAATCCAAAACTATAGGTGGCTAACGGATCTACCAGAAAAAAATACAATAACTGAATGTAAATCATATCACAAAACAGTAACCAACATCATATATATACATATACACTGATACACGTTCAGTACAATATAATATGAATACAATAAAGGTGGTACACGACCACACCATATGCATCGAATCAAATGTAAAAACATCAGTGGATGCGGAAGAAATAAACTACTCAAGCGAAAGAAGAGCTGATATCCAACATCAACTTCAAGCTAAGTCCAATGGATGATAGCTGAAACAACTCGGTCTGACCCGAGTGAATACACACGGGTCGAGCTAGCTAAAATCATCAGTTAAACAGAATAATCGATAAGGATAATTAGGTGAAAGCTATGGTATCCTTTTTCATAAAGGATGCCATGCCCTAAACAGGGTTACAACATCATAAGAAAGGACAACATCTCTTCTTGGCAAGTAGGAGAGATAATGATGATAAAGTCATATATAAGTGGCATAATAGACACTTAAGCAAATGGAACGTCGGCGAGCGAAGTTTTAAAGATAAGACTCAATAAACATCGCTTTCGCCTCATATCATCGGCAGTATAAAGAATTATGGATAATGACTTCAATTGATTCAACTATCTTCTTAGAAGCGGTTGTGAAAATAACAATACATCAAAGGTACATATCCTTCTACATAGAATAAAACCCATATGGATGTGCCTCATCTCATTCGCACATCCCAAGGATCATTCATGGAAATATAAAACCAAATTATAAAAGAAGCATCATACTTATTCATACTTCATCTCGTCGGTATGAATGTAGATACGTCTCAAATCCATCACTAAAACTTATTATCGAAAAAAAAATCGCATAATCATTTATACCTCATCTCATCGGTATAAATATAAATACATCTCAAATCCACTCTTAAAACTCCTTATAAAAAATTTCCATAATTTATACCTCATCTTATTGATATAAATATAAAATACCTCAAATCCATCTTAATAGAACCCGAAAAGAGTTCAAAACATCATATTTGAAATCACCATAAAACAATGTATATAATAAGCCCTTTTCTTACATAAGGCTATAATAAAGCATCATCATCAAAATAGTGAAAAAGAAACATCTAAGCTTCATGGAAAACAGTACATGCATTTACATCTTGACTAGTACTACCATTATTTGGTACCATTCATCGTGATGACTTGGGGTCACATAACATCATAACATCGTGATCATCTTGATTGACTATAGTCGAAAACATCTTGATGACACCCAATCACAAAAACCCGAGTAATAACATCGTGATGATTGGAGTCAAGTAATAACTTCATGAACATCGTGATGACTCCAATCGAGTACTCGGTTGTAGCACTAGTAACATCGTGAATGTGCATCAACTTCTCGAATAGGAACCCAATAGGCGTCAACATACGTCCCATACCATACGTTCGTAGCTATTGGTTTACTAATCGTTAGTCGATGCCACATTAGAAAACAACATAAAACATCATCAAATAAACACTACCCCATCTCATCGGCGAGTGTAAGATACCTAACTCGTCTTATCTCTTACTTGGACGAGTTTTAAGTGACATTAAGACTTGTCTCATTTCATCAACAAGTAAAAATTCATCATAAATATCGAAATCATCATCAATCTATCATAACAACTTGCCTCATCTCCTAAGCAAGTAAAAGAACATCGTGATGATTATTTCTAACCATAGTTGCAAATTAAAACTTAACATCAATATTGCCTCATTTCATCGGCCATCACAAAATGCATCTACAGTGGTTCATCGTCGAATGTACTCAAAGAGTAATTCTCAAACCAATAATCTTCACCAAAATTTGGTAAATTCTACATCAACTCAAAATAACACTTCAAATTGGTTTCGATGAAAACCGTGCTCGAAAACAATGAAAACTAAGAGGGATATCTCAAAACCGATAACTTGAATTCAATACGAATTCAACTCAAGTTTTACCCAATTCAAATTCCATTTAAAATTTGAATTTCAAATTCTTCAAATATAGATAGCCTACCATCATAGCTCTGAAAATTTATCAAAAACATCATTAAAACCGAAGAGAATGAGAGAAAAATGAGCTAATGCAATTCTAAGGTCAACGATTGTTGTTGCTGTCATTTTGCTCTTAGGACAGCAGCATAAAACCATAATTTCAACCAAACAAACTTCAAAATTTCAGAAATCAAAATGAATGAAACTTGTAGCACATTACCTAAGCTTTCTGAAACATCCAAAATTATCAAAATTGGTTAAGAAACGAAGAAGTTATGGTCAAATTCATTTCAGTTCCAAACACCGAGCAAATATTGAATTTGTTCTCGGGTTAGCAGTAGAAAAATTAGATTTTGACATAGCTAACCTGAAAATCACAGAAAACTCAAAACATAAAAGTTATAACATATTATTTATTCTTTCCAAAACATATAAAATTATTAAAATCGGTTAAGAAATGAAAAGGTTATGGCCAATTTCGTTTCAGCTTCAAGGACAGAGCAAATATTGGTTTTGCTCTCAGGATAACAGAATAAAAATTCGATTTTGACATAGCTAAACACAAAATTACAGAAAAGTCAATGCATGAAATTTGTATCAAATGATTTAATCATTCCGGAACATCTGAAATTATCAAAATCGGTCAAGAAACGAATGAGTTATGGAAAAAAATAATTTCATAGACTTGTGATTGTTGTTGATGTCATTTGCTCTCGGAACAGCAACAAACAAGTACGATTTTGATCAAGAAAACTTCAAAAATTTGGAAAAATCAAAACATGAAACTTGTAGTCCTTTGTCTGCTCTTTGTAGAACATCCAAAATTTTGAAATTTGGATAAACATTGAAGAAGTTATGGCCAAAACAATATGGTAATAGAAAACAGAAAATAACAAAGACGAAACGTAACCTTATTAATACGAAAATTCAACTCAGAACTTCGATTTTGGCTAGAATTTGTAAGCTTTTACACTTACCAATTGATTTTGAGTGAATAAGTAAGGATTTGCAAGCAAGGTTGAGCCTTTAGCATAAGATTGGAGCCCTAAACATCTGAAAATAGAAAAAAAACAATACATGCAAATAAGATATTGATCAAAACAAAATTTACAGTAAACAATTCTAGGGTTTTAGATGGATTCTAAGATAGAATAGGTTGGAGATTACCTTCTTTTATGATTCAAACTTGAATTAGGCTTGTAAATTTGCAAAGATTGAGCTTGGAAGATTAAATTTTGAAGAGGGTAGCCATTGTTTTGTACTTTGAAGCTTTTTCTTTTCTGATTTAGGTTTTACTGTAATGAGTTTTGGGAGAAAAGGAATGTACTTTATTCGAAAAATCTAGAATTTGGGTTATTGGATGTTTACTATACCCAATTAGCCTATTCTCATATTCAGAAAATTATTTAGGCTAATATACATAGGTTTTAAACCATTTTTAACATAACTTTCACATATTAACTTCTTTTTAAATGAGACAAAATGCACTCTTCATATTTTAACAAGGTGAACATAATTAACATGATATCTTTTTATTTTTATTTTTTACACTTAAAACATTATTCTCACAATAAACTATTAACTTACACAACATTTGACAATATTGTTATTTTTAGACAAAAACTACTATTTTTACAATCTGAGTCAAATAAAAATTATTTCTTAAGTCAAATAAGTGTATTAAATGTTTTAAAACTTTTTAAAAATATTACAACACTATTTTCAATCATTAATTCACTTCGAAAAATTCATTTTCTTCTCATTTGCCCTTTTTATTCACTATAAAAGGCTATTATTTGAATAAAATCTCAATACTTCCCATTTTGACTCAATAAATAACTAACATAATTTATTTTCAACCCACTTTCACAAATAAAATGTTCTATGCTTATTTTCACTCATTTATATTTATTCCAACCATCAATATGTTGAAATAACATCTTATGAGATAAATTAACTAACATAAATTAAAGACCCAAGTTTTATTCATCAAAACATTGTTTATATAAAATAAACAATATTAACTCACATTTCATTCCTCCAATTCATTTATAATCACAATATTAAATTATTATTTGCATCATAATTTAATATTAACGGTAATCTCCAAAATCCGGGTTGTTACAGACTCCCTTCCTTAACAAAATTGCGTCCTCGCAATTTTTGAGGAAAAGGTTGTAAACAGCACTAAAGATACAATCATCGAAGGATAAAGACAAGCTCGAATTCCAAACCATTCATACTCTCAATATAGAATGGTAGAAAGGAACAAGGAAAACTCACTAGGTTAATTTAATGGCCAATCGTATGCTAATATAATGATTAGCAAACCATCGAATTTTCCAAGCAACTCGAAAGAATTTCGAAAATCTCTCATATTGAATCAAAACTCAATAAGATGCTCAACAAATAATCAATCGAAAATGATTGATTGCTCAAAACTCCATGAATAGAGTCGGGATCAAACTCACTCAAAACCGAACTCTAAACAGTAAAGAAGATCATCAACAAGATTTTTCGCATAATAATACGGAAAGAACATCCTCACAACAAGATAAACACAATAGACAAGATTGATAAATCACAAGATGGCTTCTTAAAGGCCACGCACTCGAACGACCATGAAAAATGCACGTCGTTAATAATAGCTCGAAGATAGAATATAGTCAAGAACAAGGATATAGGCTCGAATTAACTTTTAATCCAAGATATTTAGAATTTGGAAATCTCAACATCTTTTAAATTTTAAATCTCAATTTTCAACATTTGAAAATTTTCAAACTTTTTACTATATTACTTAGTAAGTTATTTAAAACTCAAAGTAAAAGTCCAAATTTATTCTCTTACTTCAAAATTAATTTTCAAAGAATTTTTAAAAAAAAAATCCGTAATAATATTCCTCAAAATAAATTAAGGGTTTAAATTAACCACTTAAATAGTTTAAAACAATCTTCAAATTCTCTTATAACTTTTCTCTTAAAACATCCAATGTATACAATATAGATTCTAAAATCTCAAAATACACTTCCAATAAAGCGCAACTCAAAAATAGTCTCATTTATATTCTCATCTTTATAATTTAAAAATAAATAAATGGAATTGCCTTGCCATTGAATCTCTAATAAATAAATGTATCTTTTGGCCGCAGAGTTGATCGAACGATCAAAACTGCCTCGCCACTCTATTGCTTGTCTCTAAAATTAATGGCATCAATTACCATTTGAAATAAATTTAATATTTAATCTCAAAATGTTATTTTCAAAATCTCAATTTTTAAACACAAACCATCGTGTTTGATTGCCTCATCATAGCATTTAGGAGATTCCTATCGATAACGTTGATCAGGCGTATCGACCAGAACTCTTAACTACTCAATGGATAACCCAACACTCTCATATTATTTCTATGAAAGAATACTAGTCGTATAAATATATTCTCAAAACATTCTTTGATTTCTAAAATATCTGAAAACTCGGATTTCCCTTTTTAAAACTCATATATATATATATAGAGCTTCAAAAACTCAAACCAAAGAACATTAAGAGAATGTGTAACGACCCGCTATTTTGGACCATTCAAATCGACAATAAAACCATACATATCCGACTTGAATAATTCAAAATACCGAATTGTTAATTTAAATTTGGAAAAACTTAAAATATACATTAAATAAATCAATCACAGATCACAGAGTAATATAGTGCAGCGGAATAGATAAAGAATCGTAGTTCATGAAGCTACTATATATATCAGAGTTAGAAAAATACAACCGAATAGTTCAAATGCAGTGAAGTCTTCAATGCAACAGATGACTTCTCTGAACCAATCAACTAGAAAGGCTGGAATTTGAATCGATAGTTGGATTTCCAAACGAAGCTCCGAACTCCAAAGGTGAGTCTCAAATGCTGTATCACTCAGTCTGACCCGAGCGTAAAGAAAAACACAAAACACTCGAGTCAGGATTAACATTCTTATATCAATAAATCCAACTCAAGTGAAATATCAACTGAAATACAAATAACTTAAAGGATGTTTGGGATAACCATCCTCTAAGGGTCCATGGAAATTTCTATAAGGTAGAAATATACACTATAACACCGTGGTCATTTCAGCTTAATTTATACTTCAAAACCAAATCTCATTTTCACTTCAAATATCTCTATATTTCCCAAAATAGTATTTATGCATATATTAAATAATTTCTACAGTAAAGTATTTTCAATTTCCTCAACTTAACAAATCGTTCCAACATCAACCCGACCTTCCCATTCAAATTAAATTCAATCTCAATTTATCAATTTAAATTCAACTCAATTTCTAAAATAACCACTTAAATTTTATCGATCTTAAATTCGGATTTATAATCACAAATACCCCTTTATATTTCCATATATTTCAAAACTTTAAGTATTCAAAGTTTCATCTAAATTTTCATTCAATTTAGTTTTCTAAATAATAAATTCAAATTTTGTTCAACCTAAATTGTCATTTCAATTCAGTTTAGTTGCTAAATAACAAATTCAACTACGTTGATTTCAAATACAGATCTGAATCTCAACATAAACCATTTAAATTCCAATATAGTTCAAGGCTTTAATATTTAAATGTTCTATATAACAGTTTCATATAGATCTCGATTTAACCTCATTATTATTTAGTCTTGAAATACTCCCTTATTTGATTCAATATCATTTAAGTAACGTTAAATTACATTTTATTCAATATTTTCTTTAATTTATTTAAACGTGAAATATTCATTAAATCACTTAAATCAAAAATCCAGTTATAAAATCATACCCTTTAAATTTCCCATTCAAAAATTTCAAATCGATTTAATTAAATAAATCCTTATTTAAATACCATTTTTATAAACCCAAATTTATCTCCCAATCTTAATTATTCAATATTTTACAAGAGAATCTATTTGAAATATAGATTTACATAAATACTTAACCATATTATATTTATTAAATCAATCTAATTTAAATCAAATATTACTACTAAATCTATATATACAATTTTCATTTATATAATATCTTAAGAATCAAATTTATTAAACCATATATTTCTTTTCAAAATTATAGAAATTATTTTCAAAATATTTATATGGACCAACGGTGTCTGTATATATTTCATCATATAGTCAAGTGCTACGGATATTTATCATTTCAATTCGTATACTAAATATATACGGGTGGATATCATTTCAACCCGTAATCCCAAATTCAATTAAATGAAAATCGCTTGGGTTTATCATTTCAACCCATAACGATTTTCTCCTATTCTAAAGTCTGTTCGGGTATGTATCATTTCAACCCATAGTGATTTCTAAACTACAGGGAACTTGCAGAGTGATAACAGAAAATACAATAAAATAACAGGCATATATCATCGATAACAATATAATATAATCAACAGGATATGGTGTCATATCCCGCAGGTGAACAGTTACAGATAATAGCATATATAACAAATTTAAATAACTACAGCAGCATATTTCAATTGTCATTTCAATTGAAATCAAATTTAATGAATAAAAAAATGTTAATCGTGAGTGATTGCTCACCTTTCGAGTCAAGAGACGAACGATCAAGAGTTGAATTACAAATTCAAGCACGAATTCCAAAATAGAGCGAAATGGGCACGAATTAACGAACAAAGCTGATCAATAGAAATAGACGAAATCAAATCAGGCTGGATTTGACGAAGAAAATTGATATAGGTAAACTTGTAAATATATATAACTATATTTATAAAACCATATTCTAAATTTAAATGTATTTTAAATTAAAACATACATAATTATTTTCAAGTCAAAAATTTATCTTTAATATAAAATAACGCCTATGGATAAGACAAATTTCCTATGTACTTCACAATGTAACTTTATATCTAACATAAATATGCTTTAATAACCATAACCATTATTAAACTAATAAAAAAAATCTTTCCCAAAATATTGCTATATACTATAAAATACATGCGCTAAACAGGGAAGCATGCAAACATAGCCTAAAATATACAGACTAAATATACACTACTATGCATACGACTACAAGACTAAACAGAGCCTAAAACCTTCCCTGGCCAAACCACTATGTATAAATAATATAACTTATACCAAAATTGTAAACAGTATTATATGTAAATATTCATCCAAAATATCATATATATATATATACACTACGCCTAAAATATAGCATATTGTAGCAGCATATGCATCTTTATATACTCTACAACAAATCAAAACACACGCTATATTAAAATACAAATATATATTAACTGATATTTTATAACTTTTATAAACTAGTATATTTATATAATCCTATAAATAAGAAAACTTCAGCACCAAGGAATCCAGCTGTAGACCTCTTATGTATTTCCTATATTATATACTAGTTTAACAAAAGTTGTTGTACCGTGTTTACATATATCACCAGCTTTGAATATATATAAAAGATGATATAAACTTAATTAAGCAAACATTCATATATTTATAAACTCACGCAACCAAAAGTAAAACAATATTTTTTTCTTTTCACGCAACACACTAATATACATACCATGAATATAATATGTACAACATGTATTACTTATATATACATATTCAACAAATACAAATAAACTAACAGGCATGAAATACTATATATAACTAACGCAGCCCATACTATATATGCATAATATATTATACAGGTACAACTTCTTATATTATAACCGAAATATGTATATGTAAACGTTTAGATTATAATTTAAAATTTATACTTTACATAAACAATACATAGAAACTAATACATATATTACCGTATTGTATAGATATAGATTACTAACCCAAAATATAAGAATTTATTTTGCTATATGAACACCACTTACCTTAAAACAACAGAGAGGCTGGCTCTTCTAGGTACTGGTTAAAAATGCGCACGGGGTGCATGAGTTAGGGTAGGGTGGTGTAGGTCGCAGTGCGGAGGCGATGGAGGGGAGGCCGACGAGTTCCAAATAGATGGTTTCTTCTCTTCTTTTTTTTTCAAATAAAAGGACAGGGAAGAAGGAGGGGGAGAAGGAAAGAGGAGAGAAAACAAAATGTCAGTGGTTTCACTTTGGAAGCAATGCAAAGAATACAACGTAAGTTTGTTATTAAAATTTTCTTTTATTATTTTCTTTTATTGTTTTCTTTACGTTTTCATTCCTCTTCTGCCATTTTACAAATGGGTTTTGAAAATTTTTAAAGTACTAAAGATAATTGAATTGCAAATGAAGCTTTCAAATGAATATTGCAAGTAAAATTCA
This sequence comes from Allium cepa, assembly GCA_030765085.1. Classification (NCBI taxonomy): domain Eukaryota; kingdom Viridiplantae; phylum Streptophyta; class Magnoliopsida; order Asparagales; family Amaryllidaceae; genus Allium; species Allium cepa. Next base: position 182,349,697 of record CM060946.1, read on the forward strand.
TATAAGTTTCTTTGAATGTAGAATTTAAAGATATTATATAAATGGGAAAAAAAATTGATTTGCGAAGTTTATTTATAGCAATATACTTGACAAATAAATTTGAATCCCTATGTTGGAAGTATAGTTTGATATATTTACTTGATTTCAAAGTACTAATAGTAAAGTTTATAGGTTTATTTACTATTTAAATTTTGTATTAGAATATTCATTTTGAAACAAGTGTTTAAATTAATTATGAAGGTATGAAATTTTATACTTTGATTTAGAAATTTAATGTAAGATTTGAGTATACTATTAGTTTCAGTTTAATAATATTGAGTTTATACTTATTTTAAAAATAATGAGTCTAATAAAAATTTTGGATTTAAGAAACCCTATTTTAAAGCTTATTATAGTGTTTGATATAAATTTCTAACATTGTTTTAGACTTATGAAAAATCTTTGCATAATGCTTTGAGGATGTTTTAAATATATCTTATATTTTTACTAAGTGAATGAGGTTAAATGTTTTAACTAAATTTTTAGATATGTTGAAATATTTCTTTTCTCTTCAAGGGCAAATACCAAAAAAACTTAAAATTTTATTCAATAACCGAATAGAGTTATTTTCAAATTTATATTAAATTTAAATATGTAAGTTAAATTGTTTATAAATTAATCATTTTGAATAAAATATTTCAAACTCCTCGATTCCTTCTTGTTCCTTTTCAAGGACGAAAAAGTTTTGTGTGTGGGAGATTGTAACAACCCATATTTTGATAATTAAAAATATTAAATTTAATAAGGTTTTGGGCTTTAATATTGTCAGAAATTAAAATTTATGATTTATTAAATTGAATCTTATTAGATTTGAAATTTTGACTTTAAGATAAATCTTAAAACAAATAATTTAATGAGATAAAACATATAATTGGCTAATATTGATTGAATGTAATTGACTACTATACTATGTTAACGTAATTTCAATCAATTTAAATAATAAAGGTTAATAAGGAATAGAATAAATGATGTATAAATTGATGTAATCCTATGTTATTAATTGCAATTGGTTTTAATATGGAGTATGAAATCAATTATTTTGTACGTAAATTTATTAACCTTTGTTTGTAAAAAATAAGTTAATAGATATAGATTATTAACGTATAACCATTGTTTCATTTATTTTCTTATTATTAAATCGGTTAGAAATTTATTTGGTAATTAATGGAGAATTAACGTAATTAAAATATTACAATTGATATAAGAAGAAACGTTAACTGTTGAGTGGTCAGTGTAAAACTTATGTCAATCAATTGCATAAGGGAATAGTTGATTTAATAATAAGAATGTAAATCAAAATAAAAGGATTTGTTTGAAATTTAAATATATAATGAACAGGTTTTATTACATTTGTAATTAAATGATGGAATTAAATTAGTATATAGATATTGGGTTTAACATAGAAAATTGGATTTCAAAGGAAACAATTGGATTAATTATCTTCCTTGTATTAGGTTATATTTTGAGATTTAATCATTGTAAGTAATAGTAATTATATCTTGCCATTAATAAGATATAGAATTAAATGGTAATTAATTAATGATATGTGCAACATATGTTTTATGTTAAAAATATAATGAGAATTTCATTGAGAAATATTACGTTCAAATTGTAAGCACTTAAATTTGGTACAAATATAATGATAATATGAAATTAATTGATAAAGAAATGATTTGGTTGTACGAAGTATTATTTCTCTGACTCTTTATTGGGATAATCTTTAAATATAAGTTGGTTTAATGAAAAGAACATTTATTATCAAATAAAATGGATCTTTCATTTGTGAATGTAGTTTTAATTTCATTAAAATAAAGAATAGAATGATTGATTTAAAGGAAGAAATATAAGTATATTTGAACTGTGTTTTAGCATATAGATGGATTACAAGAGTGGAAAAATAATTTATTTAAGTAAGTTATTTATTTCTCTACTGTATAAGCAACAAATTTATAAATGTGCTTAAATGACTAAAGGAAACAATTATTCTATTTTTCATCCATTTTAGTTGTCTGTTTTGAAATTTAACTTTATAAGTAACTGTAATTAATATAATTGAAATATTTCAATGATAAGGGAAGAAAATGTTGACTGCAATTAATAGCTTTAATAAAAGAAACGCATCTTTTGTGTTAAACAGAAAGGATGTTTTAATGGAAATAAAAGATCATTTTGGGAAAACCAAATTGAATGTTTTCATTTTTATGGTAAGTAATTTTATTTATTATGCATAGATAAAAAAAATTAAATGCGTACAAATTTGAATATTATTTGAGTTAATGAAGTCAATTTGGTTACGTTTTACAAATTGAATTTCAAAAGGTTGTGCGATGTACATGGTCCCTTCATTTCTTTTGTTATTAATTGTTGCATGTTTTGAGACGTACAAAAATAAAACTTTCATTTTGAATAAGAATGATTTAGGATAAAAAAAATTGAATTTTAGAATAACATATACACACACACGCACATTAATATTCAAACTCTTAAATATATCAGAGGGTTCATGGTTGTGTAAATATCGTGGAATCAATTAGAAATTACTTTTTTTTACAGTTGTACATTGATTACATAAGTTTATATTCATTTTTCCATTTTATATATGGTTAAAATTTGTAAATGGGTTGCATTAATGCGACCATTACAGTAACTAAAAAGTAAAGTATATCATTTTTATAGTGCATTGGTTGATATATATTCATTAATCAATAAAATTTGTTTGAGTAACGTAAATAAATATATATTGAATGTTTGATTAATTGATTGGTTGATTGTTAATTGATTGATTGAGTTAATGTAGTATGCGCATATATTAGCATAAAACGAATGTTTTAATATGGAATTTTATATTGTAAATATATGTATATTTGGGTTTATTGATATAAATTAATTGGAGCAAGTTTTGGAATGTGGACCCAAAAGGTTTGTTTATAGGAAATAGGTGGTCCATTCATTTACTTTACATTTATTATCACCTTGCAATCTCTCTCTTTTCGTTTTCAAGTAGTCTAATAATTAAACTACTCATTCATTTCTTATAAATTAATGGTTGCTTCATTTGATTTATTTATAATTAATAATTTCCACATTATTTTCATTTGTTTCTCCTTTATTCGTTTTCTCTTTTTAAATGCTTTACCTGAAGTTTTTTCCTTTTCTGTTTTTTCGTTTTTAATGCGAACATCCAAATTAATATGCATGCCCTCTAATTAGCATTTACTATTTTCCATTTCAAAAGTTTATTTTGCTTATGCATCATTAGTTCTTGTAGCTTCCTTTCATTCGCAATTCTTGAAGCTTCGTATTTAAAACGGAAGATTTATTTTTATCTTTATTGATATATTTATTCCTCTAGTTTACATCTTTCAATACTACATTTTAGGGCTATTCATATTTTTACTTTATTTCAATTCCTAGTTTGTTTATATATACCTTATTAGCTTTTCATTTTTTTCCATCTTCATTCCTGTAGCCTCATTTCTAATCTCATCTTCTGTAGCTTCATTTTTCCAAATAAAATTTTCATCTCATTTCTTTTCACTCTTCACCTTCCTCATTCCCTTTTTTAAAATCTCCTCCTTCTCTTTTTTTGCTTCATTTTTATGCTTTTTTTATTCTTCTTCAAATCTTCTTCTTCTTTTTCAAAGCTTCCTTTTCTTTTTTAATTCTTCATCTCTTTAAATTTTCTTCTTCTTTTCCAAGCATTCCTCTTTTTCCAAATCCTTTTCTTAATATCCAAATCTATACAAACTTCTCTGTCTCTTCCAAAACATTCCAAAAAAAAGATTAAGATAGCAAGGAAATAAATCAAAAGGAGGAAGTAGTAGCGGATTCAAATCCGACTAGACGAGGGACATCCAAAAGGTGAGTGTTTAAACTCACTCACGAAATACTAAAATTTTGTTGCAAGTTAAACTAGGTCATATAGTGATAAATTTTTGATTATTGGTTTGGAATATTAATAAATATTTAATTTGAATAGCTAAATTCCAATATGTGATGACTAATAATTACTGTGACATGTTATTGAATTGGTTGATTTGTTGAATTGATTGATTTGAATGTTGAATGGATTGTGCTTGAATGCATATTTGTTCATTTATTTGATATATCCTTGTTATCACCCTATAGTTTATTGTAAGTATTTAAATTTTCATATTGATTATTTGCACACTGAATAAGGATGTAAAATCCATGAATTTCAAGTATTTACATCAGAGGAAAAATAGTATGTTTAGATTTACTATTTGAACCATAAAAATGATTTTGGGAAGTACATTGTCGTTACCTTACTTGAAAGTTTTCAAAATTAAATTTTGAAACATTGGGAAGTTTCCAAAAAAGTGAATATTGAAACTTTGGAACATTTTTATAAATCAAATCTCTAAAACTATGAAATTTAACTGGGAATTGTTCTGTAAATTTGAAATTTACTAGAATGGATCTATTGTGAAATCCATTTTATTTTGAATATGGAAATAATAACATTTCCAGAAATTTGAACCTTCAAAAATGTAGTTATCTGCATTCCTTATTTCATATACTTTTTATTTAATTTGCATAAGAATTTTAGTTCTGACTCGAGTGTATTATCTTCCTTTATTGTAACAGACAGGGAATTTTCGACTTTCCAAAATTCGACATCGACACTCACTTTATCGACTGTCGAGAAATCGAAGGCCAAAAACCGGAATGTTATGGGTTTTAAAAAGAATTAAGAAAAAGAAAGAAGAGAGAAGAGAAGATAGAAAATTTTGATAGGGAAAAGAAAATAGGAAATTTGAAAATAGAAGATAGAAGCATTTTAAAAATAGAACGGGACAGAAGAAAACAACAGAACAACAACAGAATCTCACAATTCGCAGCGGAACAACATATAATAATAAATGAATAATCTTTAAACAAAGAACTATATCAGTTATTACATTACATTTCATTACATCAAATCATCAGAGTGTACAACAACATACAACAACATAACAGCGGAAAAAGAAGTACTATATAAACTAGTAATACGCCATGCCAATCCAGTTTGCCTCCAGCAACTCCAGAATATCCAGAATATCCTGATAAACCTAACTCTTAACTGCCCGTGTGGAAATTGGTGGGCACCCAGAGTTTAGGAAGGAAAACAATAAACTCCAAGTCAGTCATGAGACTGGTGTGAGAACTCAAAACAGTTTATTTACTTTAAAATCAAAATAGGAATATTTTTAAATTCAATTCGCAATGCTTTTAAAAATGAGACTACCATAAGGCCTCCCGCACACACACACATGCAAACGCAGAATCGGAGGAGATTTCTCCTTATGATAGCCAAGGATGCTTGATACGCATTTAAAATAACATTTGATATTATTATTAGTGCATAGTGTATAACAAATTCATTTCGAAAGTAGAATATAAATCTTAGCCAACATACGACCATTATCGTATGCCTACTATAGCTACTATCCAAACAGTGGTGACCACCATAAGTGAATAGCAGGTTCTACAACTAATACCGTACAAGTTTCGTATTGGGAATTGGATTTCCAACAAATGGTCAGGCCAAGGAACTTCCCATTGCCACATGAGAATGCCTCTGGATGGACATCCCCGAGAACCAAACCGGATCTCTACCAACACAAGGCCGGGTTACTCCTAACTGAGTAACAACTGACCGAATATGCCATCCCCCGGTCCTTTGGGACCTTTATCAACCGAGCGCTCGTAATCAATTCACACAATCATAACAAAGTGTTTTCAACATGAGTAAGTATCTGGGCTCCATACCATGATACCACCCTTTTCCAGAAGGAAATGGACACATCCTAAAGGGTGCTACCCCTCATAACCTTGCTGCTTCTTTCCTGTTTTGACCATTCACGGGGTGCGAGGCTCGACGAATTCACGTCCACAAAAACATACTTTATACAAAAGCCATGCTTTGGGTCAACAAATGATCAACACAATGATCACAAGGATAGACGATCAAATAAACGATCCTATCACAAAAAATCAACACAATGATCATTTCAGCATCACTCAGCATGTCACATTACCAAACTGGGAATATATCGCTGATAACTTCAACTATATAACCTTTGAGCACATACGTCTCAAAGAAGGGTGTTAAGCAAAGAATAAATTCTCCGCCACCAACAGAAATATATTTGAAAGAAATCGGCTTTATATCTCAACTTGTAATGTCAGGCATACAATCCATACAAGTCTGTTCCGGGCTCGAACAGAACCGAAGGCACTTACAAGAAGTCCTTGCAATCCGGATATTCACAATCCTGATCGGATTTCCCATCACTTAGGGAGTCTCTATACCGTTGCAACTCAGTGCAGAGACAATCGATAGGTCATCCTATCGCTTTCGCAAATACCGGGTCTTCAACACCGATCTTCAATGCTATTCACAACGACGTATCACATATTCGGAATGGGTTATACGACCCCATGGTCCTTTCCCGGTTAACCCGAATAGTGAGCGCTTATTCAAAAATAAGTGTGCATTCAAATTCAATCCATTCACATCAAATACCCATTCAAAGGGAAATACTGATAGTCGGTTATTGAACTATCACTGGATATGCACACATCACCAGATTCCAAATAATTTTCCAAATTATTATTTTCCAAAATATCTTTACTAGATATATAATTTCAACACTTTAAAAATAAATCAATATTTATTTTTAACAAGTTTCACTTTCACATATAAATTCCATAATGAATTTATATTTCAAGATATCCATGCATATGCGATTTCAATAATTCATTTCAATTTATCTTCAGAAAAAGATAAATTCTAATTATTCACTTCATATTGGAAAACATTTCCATACTTATTATTCATAAGTAATTCACAAAACTTTTTATTTTCAACCTTGGAAAATATTCAATATACTTAAATCGAATTAAGTGTATAATTCATTCTTTAAGAAAATCATTCTCTTAAACATATTTATTTGGGCCAAAACGAATGTTACGTAAAACATCGTTACGACAACCCAAAATCACTAGTATAGGGATTCGAAATTAAAATAGATATATAAATCCCAATACTATACAAAACATTTCCTTTCGGAAATCATTTACTATAACAACAGTGTTATAGTCCACATTTCCTTTTATTTCTCGAAAACGTCTATTTCAACAATAAATGTTGAAATCTATGGTTTCGAATCTCAACACATTTTAAACCATCGTTAGATCGTTTTAATTCTATTTAAAACATCATATCTAAAACAATTTCTTTAACGTATTATTCACTATTCAAAAATCGTGAACATACTTCGTTAACAAATTTCATCATTTTATTGAATTTATTTTAAAGGATTATTCACTATTTAAAAATGTGAATATAACTCCATTAATAGGTTATAACAATTAACTTATCAAAATAAGTCGTTTGCGGATTTATAAAACAACGTTTATAAATTCCGTTTCTATTTATTTATAAAAAAAACTTCCTTTAATAAATTCCTTTATTAACCTATTCCAATTTATAACTAAATTATAAACTAAACGTTCATATTATAAGTTAAATACTTATAAAACGATTATTTTATAAGATTGTTCTTTTAAACTTCATAATTATAAATCTTATAACCTATAAGATTCATTTATTTAACCAAATCTATTCTTCAATTAACTTCACAAATTTATAAATCTTACTATTTATAAATTTCATTTATAACTTCACAGTTTATAATTCTATAAATTTCATTCATTTATGAAATTCATTTTCACTACATTCAAACACTTATAAAAACTCGTTTTATAATGTCTATATTTCAATTTATAAATATCCATTTATAAATCTCTTAATATAAATCAGTTTATTTTCTTATTCTAAAACGTCTTTAAATTCCTTTATAATTTCATCATTTCGATTTATAAAATAATCAAATTTTATAAATCCTATATTTAAACTTTTATCATATATCCAAAAATCCAATCTAAATTATTTTATAAAATCATTAGTTCATATTTCTCAAAAATCGACTTTTAATCGTATTTCTAAAAATCAGCTTTTTAACTATATTTCACAAAAACCATAATTTTTATAACTTTAAAAATTATAACGTTTATTTATTTATAATGGATCAATTCCAAAAATATAGTATATTTTCAAAATCACTTTTAAAATTATTTTAAAAATCCCAAAATCTGGGTCCAATGATGCTACACACCAAATAGTCAATCACGACTAACAACGATATCATATATCGATATGATAATCCATCAAATATCAAAATATCTAAAATAAAATAAATACTGTTGAGGAATCCAGTTGGATCCCTCCAACCTGTTTCCTGCATCCAAAAACATTAGCACAATACCAATTTCGCTCCAGTACGAAATTATCGCGGTACATGTTCTTATTAAATATTATCCGCTTAATAACGGCGTAATAGGGTCTCATCCGCTAAACAAAAAATGCGGGAAATCAATCAACTGCAATATATACATATGCCAATATATATATATATTGATATTATATATAATACCAATTTCACTGTTTATGAAATATTCGCGGTATATGTTTATATTAAATAACGTCCGCTTACTAACGGCGCATAATGTCTATTTTAACAATCAATAATTTACAGTCATCATTCAAACATGCATTCAAATATTTTAAATCTAACTATTTAAAATAAAATCGAAATCTATTCGATTGAGTGAGAAATTCTCACCTTGGTTTTAAATTCCGTTTTAGCGATTTATTTCGAATAAAATTAAACGCGCGTTTAATTTTACCCGAAATTCTCACTAACTCCAAACGACTCCAAACCAACTCCATCGCATAGTGCTCGTCCATACGATTCCAACGCAACTGAGTTTGCATTTTTTCGACCTCGTATGAAAAAGTTATTGATTTTTGAAGTTACACGTATTTATATAACATAATTTCAACATAAACTTAACTAATTTAAACCCACATCTCACCACAACCACTAGATCCATGCCTATTGAATCCAGGCCGTCCCTACATCATCTCCTACTCACGCATATGCTACAGGTTTTGAGGCCGAACATGAACCCATTCAATCACAAACTAGGGTTAAACATTTCTCCCCCGATACTCGACGATACTTCATCAAACCACATGCATTTTGAAGCTCCTCTCCTCCTTCATGTTCGCCCCCAACCATGGCAAGCTCGGCCTGCTGTAGAGCATGGGAATGCATGCGCAACTTTCGTGCTTCCAGCTCGATTTGCCGCAAATCCGCTTCGAGTTAAACGATCATAACCGTTGGATTCCGAGATCTCAGAGTGCTCTACATCTTTGTAGTTAACAACTTCTTCTAATTCTTTGTAGATTGGGAGAGATTGAGGGGAAAAGGAGATTGAATTCTGGCCCTAGAATAGAAAGTGGCGGCTACAGTAGGAAATTAGGGTTTAGTGATAATTTTTTATCAAATTTATGAAGATGGTGGTCTATTTATAAGGAACGAGCGACACTATTCATCCCGGGAATTCCGAACTCCGATTTAGACGCCGTAACCAGCGTACCTAGGGTTTATCCCACGTTCCGGACACAATGGAACAGGTTTCGGAAGCTAATTCGGAAGTATGTGCGAGTTATGGCTGAAAACGCTCAATTTGAATTAAACCGATTTAAGTCGATTTCTAGGCGTTTTAATTTGTACCGGACAAACGGTAAATCCAAACGACTTGAAATTTGAAACCTTACAATAATATCACATTACGGATCCGATGAAACTGGTTTCGTCGAAATCCGAGACTTTTTGAAAAATGGCTATTTTGACTCGCCAAATTTAAATTAAAAATAAATCGATGCGTTTCGAGCTGCCACGATCAAACGATAACTCCGATTGACACGAAAATTGAAATCCGGTAATAACTAACTATTACGGATCCAATGGAACAAGTTTCGTTCAATTCTGAGACTGTTCAAAAATTGGCTATTTTACAGTCGATTATTAAATATTAAAATATTCAATTTTCACAAATTAACTTTAAATTCGATTTTAAAAGTCCTAAAATATTTCTATAACTCCAGTATGATTAAATAAAATTTTCCAAATTATTTTCAATCATATTTAACTATATTTTCAATTATTTCCATAATTTCACATATTAAATTATCGATTTAATTATTCAATTAAATCCAAAAATTCAAATAAAAATTTATTTGACTTATAAATTCACTAATTAATATTTAAAATTAATTAAATATTCAAATTTTAATTTCTAAAAATTCTGGGTCGTTACAATCTTTCCCCCTTAAAAGAATTTCGTCCTCGAAATTACAAGTAAGAAAGGTTACAGAATCTATTAATTTTCCCAAAATTTATAATTAAACTTCTTACAATAACTTTACTAAGCTTTCAAAATCATACTTAGTTATCTTTTCAAAAACAACTACCTATTGTTTAACTTTCAATTCCAAAATCAAAGTTAAAGTTTTCAAAATTTTCCAAATTTTCTCAAATTTTCTAACGCCTTAAATTTTCGGAAAAATTCGCCATAGTCTCCTTTGCGTGGCTCGATCCGAAAAAAAAATGACAGTATATATATCACAAATATACATCTCATCAAGTAATGAGGCATCCCGAAGGGAAAAAAGTGTAAAAGTACTGTATTTAATCCGAGATATGTACCTTATACTTTATTAGCAAGCATATACGGCTAATATGGCGCTAAAGCGAACTCCAAATACGAAGCAAACGCAATCCGCACCTACTAATCACTTAACAAACAACATGAGAATCATGCATATATGAAAATAATCTCAATATACAACATATATCTCCATAATAACTATATATGTCACATAGAAAATGCAACCAAACAACAAATGCAAACATCAACCAACTACCATCCATAATCAAATGAATTTTCATTCATATTCTCATTAATATTAAATGAAATGGTTTTCAATTTAAATCACATTTGATTCATTAACATTGGATTTTCTTACTAACATTCATTCTCAATTCAATTAGTTTACATTCACTAATTAAATCCAATTCACTTTCAATTCTATTCAAATTTATTTACTTCTAATTTGAATTCAATTACATAGCTTCCAATTTCATTAATACTTAATGAATTACATACAATCAATCAACAATCATATAACAACCAAAGTATATTAATTATAACCAAATTCCTTTCACTTATATTCATTCTCTTTCAATTTATTCAACTTCTAATAACATTAGATTTCAATTGAATTAACACTTACATTCATTATTCCATATCAACTTAATTTACATTCATTTGATTAACATTCAATCCATTCATTCAATTCAATTACAAAGTTGAATTTCATTTACATAACTTAAGTTCATATTTCTTTTAATCTACTTGATTATTTACTTCGATACCAAAATCAATTCCATACAACAACTCTTAAGTTATATTTACATTTAAACATCACTTAGTTTTACATAACTTAAATTCCCACTTGTAAATAAATTCAGATTCCAACTCTAAAGTAAATTTTCATTTAACTTTAAATTCATTTTTATTTACAACTCATATTCATAAATATATTCATATAATTTCACTTCTTATATATATAAGTTTATTCACAATTGTAAATCACTTTAATTATAATTCAATTCTTATAATTCATTTGCTTATACAATAATTCTTTTATTTAGATTATTCAAACAACCTAACAATCAACTTACATACAATTTAATAATTTTGAAAAATTATTTCTTTATATATAAAATATAATCAAGGCAAAATTATTTCATTTACCCAATTAAAACAATACTATGTCGAATTGTTCTATTCAAGTGTTTAGAAACCCCTTCGGCATAGTTTTGCGGACCACGCTGACGAAAGTTCATATACCACTCAATAAACCAATCATCACAATATAAAACAATTTTTATATTCACTAACAAATACGCTCTCATAGCTATTATTACACTCAAACTCATTCTAGAGTACTACTGACTCTCTCTCTAATGAGTAATACCCTACAGAACCATGGTTGCCGCTTAACCATCAGCTCTGATACCAAATGTAACAGACAGGGATTTTTCGACTTTCCAAAATTCGACATCGACACTCACTTTATCGACTGTCGAGAAATCGAAGGCCAAAAACCGGAATGTTATGGGTTTTAAAAAGAATTAAGAAAAAGAAAGAAGAGAGAAGAGAAGATAGAAAATTTTGATAGGGAAAAGAAAATAGGAAATTTGAAAATAGAAGATAGAAGCATTTTAAAAATAGAACGGGACAGAAGAAAACAACAGAACAACAACAGAATCTCACAATTCGCAGCGGAACAACATATAATAATAAATGAATAATCTTTAAACAAAGAACTATATCAGTTATTACATTACATTTCATTACATCAAATCATCAGAGTGTACAACAACATACAACAACATAACAGCGGAAAAAGAAGTACTATATAAACTAGTAATACGCCATGCCAATCCAGTTTGCCTCCAGCAACTCCAGAATATCCAGAATATCCTGATAAACCTAACTCTTAACTGCCCGTGTGGAAATTGGTGGGCACCCAGAGTTTAGGAAGGAAAACAATAAACTCCAAGTCAGTCATGAGACTGGTGTGAGAACTCAAAACAGTTTATTTACTTTAAAATCAAAATAGGAATATTTTTAAATTCAATTCGCAATGCTTTTAAAAATGAGACTACCATAAGGCCTCCCGCACACACACACATGCAAACGCAGAATCGGAGGAGATTTCTCCTTATGATAGCCAAGGATGCTTGATACGCATTTAAAATAACATTTGATATTATTATTAGTGCATAGTGTATAACAAATTCATTTCGAAAGTAGAATATAAATCTTAGCCAACATACGACCATTATCGTATGCCTACTATAGCTACTATCCAAACAGTGGTGACCACCATAAGTGAATAGCAGGTTCTACAACTAATACCGTACAAGTTTCGTATTGGGAATTGGATTTCCAACAAATGGTCAGGCCAAGGAACTTCCCATTGCCACATGAGAATGCCTCTGGATGGACATCCCCGAGAACCAAACCGGATCTCTACCAACACAAGGCCGGGTTACTCCTAACTGAGTAACAACTGACCGAATATGCCATCCCCCGGTCCTTTGGGACCTTTATCAACCGAGCGCTCGTAATCAATTCACACAATCATAACAAAGTGTTTTCAACATGAGTAAGTATCTGGGCTCCATACCATGATACCACCCTTTTCCAGAAGGAAATGGACACATCCTAAAGGGTGCTACCCCTCATAACCTTGCTGCTTCTTTCCTGTTTTGACCATTCACGGGGTGCGAGGCTCGACGAATTCACGTCCACAAAAACATACTTTATACAAAAGCCATGCTTTGGGTCAACAAATGATCAACACAATGATCACAAGGATAGACGATCAAATAAACGATCCTATCACAAAAAATCAACACAATGATCATTTCAGCATCACTCAGCATGTCACATTACCAAACTGGGAATATATCGCTGATAACTTCAACTATATAACCTTTGAGCACATACGTCTCAAAGAAGGGTGTTAAGCAAAGAATAAATTCTCCGCCACCAACAGAAATATATTTGAAAGAAATCGGCTTTATATCTCAACTTGTAATGTCAGGCATACAATCCATACAAGTCTGTTCCGGGCTCGAACAGAACCGAAGGCACTTACAAGAAGTCCTTGCAATCCGGATATTCACAATCCTGATCGGATTTCCCATCACTTAGGGAGTCTCTATACCGTTGCAACTCAGTGCAGAGACAATCGATAGGTCATCCTATCGCTTTCGCAAATACCGGGTCTTCAACACCGATCTTCAATGCTATTCACAACGACGTATCACATATTCGGAATGGGTTATACGACCCCATGGTCCTTTCCCGGTTAACCCGAATAGTGAGCGCTTATTCAAAAATAAGTGTGCATTCAAATTCAATCCATTCACATCAAATACCCATTCAAAGGGAAATACTGATAGTCGGTTATTGAACTATCACTGGATATGCACACATCACCAGATTCCAAATAATTTTCCAAATTATTATTTTCCAAAATATCTTTACTAGATATATAATTTCAACACTTTAAAAATAAATCAATATTTATTTTTAACAAGTTTCACTTTCACATATAAATTCCATAATGAATTTATATTTCAAGATATCCATGCATATGCGATTTCAATAATTCATTTCAATTTATCTTCAGAAAAAGATAAATTCTAATTATTCACTTCATATTGGAAAACATTTCCATACTTATTATTCATAAGTAATTCACAAAACTTTTTATTTTCAACCTTGGAAAATATTCAATATACTTAAATCGAATTAAGTGTATAATTCATTCTTTAAGAAAATCATTCTCTTAAACATATTTATTTGGGCCAAAACGAATGTTACGTAAAACATCGTTACGACAACCCAAAATCACTAGTATAGGGATTCGAAATTAAAATAGATATATAAATCCCAATACTATACAAAACATTTCCTTTCGGAAATCATTTACTATAACAACAGTGTTATAGTCCACATTTCCTTTTATTTCTCGAAAACGTCTATTTCAACAATAAATGTTGAAATCTATGGTTTCGAATCTCAACACATTTTAAACCATCGTTAGATCGTTTTAATTCTATTTAAAACATCATATCTAAAACAATTTCTTTACGTATTATTCACTATTCAAAAATCGTGAACATACTTCGTTAACAAATTTCATCATTTTATTCAATTTATTTTAAAGGATTATTCACTATTTAAAAATGTGAATATAACTCCATTAATAGGTTATAACAATTAACTTATCAAAATAAGTCGTTTGCGGATTTATAAAACAACGTTTATAAATTCCGTTTCTACTTATTTATAAAAAAAACTTCCTTTAATAAATTCCTTTATTAACCTATTCCAATTTATAACTAAATTATAAACTAAACGTTCATATTATAAGTTAAATACTTATAAAACGATTATTTTATAAGATCGTTCTTTTAAACTTCATAATTATAAATCTTATAACTTATAAGATTCATTTATTTAACCAAATCTATTCTTCAATTAACTTCACAAATTTATAAATCTTACTATTTATAAATTTCATTTATAACTTCACAGTTTATAATTCTATAAATTTCATTCATTTATGAAATTCATTTTCACTACATTCAAACACTTATAAAAACTCGTTTTATAATGTCTATATTTCAATTTATAAATATCCATTTATAAATCTCTTAATATAAATCAGTTTATATTCTTATTCTAAAACGTCTTTAAATTCCTTTATAATTTCATCATTTTTATTTATAAAATAATCAAATTTTATAAATCCTATATTTAAACTTTTATCATATATCCAAAAATCCAATCTAAATTATTTTATAAAATCATTAGTTCATATTTCTCAAAAATCGACTTTTAATCGTATTTCTAAAAATCAGCTTTTTAACTATATTTCACAAAAACCATAATTTTTATAACTTTAAAAATTATAACGTTTATTTATTTATAATGGATCAATTCCAAAAATATAGTATATTTTCAAAATCACTTTTAAAATTATTTTAAAAATCCCAAAATCTGGGTCCAATGATGCTACACACCAAATAGTCAATCACGACTAACAACGATATCATATATCGATATGATAATCCATCAAATATCAAAATATCTGAAATAAAATAAATACTGTTGAGGAATCCAGTTGGATCCCTCCAACCTGTTTCCTGCATCCAAAAACATTAGCACAATACCAATTTCGCTCCAGTACGAAATTATCGCGGTACATGTTCTTATTAAATATTATCCGCTTAATAACGGCGTAATAGGGTCTCATCCGCTAAACAAAAAATGCGGGAAATCAATCAACTGCAATATATACATATGCCAATATATATATATATTGATATTATATATAATACCAATTTCACTGTTTATGAAATATTCGCGGTATATGTTTATATTAAATAACATCCGCTTACTAACGGCGCATAATGTCTATTTTAACAATCAATAATTTACAGTCATCATTCAAACATGCATTCAAATATTTTAAATCTAACTATTTAAAATAAAATTGAAATCTATTCGATTGAGTGAGAAATTCTCACCTTGGTTTTAAATTCCGTTTTAGCGATTTATTTCGAATAAAATTAAACGCGCGTTTAATTTTACCCGAAATTCTCACTAACTCCAAACGACTCCAAACCAACTCCATCGCATAGTGCTCGTCCATACGATTCCAACGCAACTGAGTTTGCATTTTTTCGACCTCGTATGAAAAAGTTATTGATTTTTGAAGTTACACGTATTTATATAACATAATTTCAACATAAACTTAACTAATTTAAACCCACATCTCACCACAACCACTAGATCCATGCCTATTGAATCCAGGCCGTCCCTACATCATCTCCTACTCACGCATATGCTACAGGTTTTGAGGCCGAACATGAACCCATTCAATCACAAACTAGGGTTAAACATTTCTCCCCAGATACTCGACGATACTTCATCAAACCACATGCATTTTGAAGCTCCTCTCCTCCTTCATGTTCGCCCCCAACCATGGCAAGCTCGGCCTGCTGTAGAGCATGGGAATGCGTGCGCAACTTTCGTGCTTCCAGCTCGATTTGCCGCAAATCCGCTTCGAGTTAAACGATCATAACCGTTGGATTCCGAGATCTCAGAGTGCTCTACATCTTTGTAGTTAACAACTTCTTCTAATTCTTTGTAGATTGGGAGAGATTGAGGGGAAAAGGAGATTGAATTCTGGCCCTAGAATAGAAAGTGGCGGCTACAGTAGGAAATTAGGGTTTAGTGATAATTTTTTATCAAATTTATGAAGATGGTGGTCTATTTATAAGGAACGAGCGACACTATTCATCCCGGGAATTCCGAACTCCGATTTAGACGCCGTAACCAGCGTACCTAGGGTTTATCCCACGTTCCGGACACAATGGAACAGGTTTCGGAAGCTAATTCGGAAGTATGTGCGAGTTATGGCTGAAAACGCTCAATTTGAATTAAACCGATTTAAGTCGATTTCTAGGCGTTTTAATTTGTACCGGACAAACGGTAAATCCAAACGACTTGAAATTTGAAACCTTACAATAATATCACATTACGGATCCGATGAAACTGGTTTCGTCGAAATCCGAGACTTTTTGAAAAATGGCTATTTTGACTCGCCAAATTTAAATTAAAAATAAATCGATGCGTTTCGAGCTGCCACGATCAAACGATAACTCCGATTGACACGAAAATTGAAATCCGGTAATAACTAACTATTACGGATCCAATGGAACTGGTTTCGTTCAATTCTGAGACTGTTCAAAAATTGGCTATTTTACAGTCGATTATTAAATATTAAAATATTCAATTTTCACAAATTAACTTTAAATTCGATTTTAAAAGTCCTAAAATATTTCTATAACTCCAGTATGATTAAATAAAATTTTCCAAATTATTTTCAATCATATTTAACTATATTTTCAATTATTTCCATAATTTCACATATTAAATTATCGATTTAATTATTCAATTAAATCCAAAAATTCAAATAAAAATTTATTTGACTTATAAATTCACTAATTAATATTTAAAATTAATTAAATATTCAAATTTTAATTTCTAAAAATTCTGGGTCGTTACATTTATGCTTGGGTCAACCTGAGTTTTTCAGCATTGAAGACTATTTCTGGTGGACGAAGACGAAGATTTAGTATATTATTGCTATTTATTATTCCACTACATTCTGTGTTCCGCTGCATTATTGGTTATTTATGGTATATGTATAACTCTGATTTGAATTTGTAAAAGTGCAATCAAATGTTATTTGTAAAACAGCTTCATGAACTGTTTATTTGATTATTATATTTTGTTGTTACGCTGCGAGATTCTGTATTTTGTTTTTCTCTTTCCTTTTTTTTTTCTTATTTACCCCATTAACAATCCTCCCTTTTTAATGATTTGATTCTGACATGTGTGGTTTATTCTTGATTTGAACCATCCAAAAGGGTGGGTCGTTACAGAATGCATCGAGATATTCCTAGAATACGCGATTCTCAAAATCAAGAGAAGGAGATAGAGTGTTAGTCAATCTTACGATGTCATGAGCCACTCCCAAAAGTCATCAAGATACAGGATACGCAAGATATTCTTCTCGAAGGAGAAGAAACACAAAATTCATGAATCACTACTTCAAACGGAGTGATGCTAAAGGATAACATTGATTGAGTATCTGAAAAGAACACTCAAACGAAGCAGAATGATAACTCAGCCAAACTCGAACAATCTAGAAACTCATCTCATTCCTCAGTGGATATCCTCGTGGAAGGATAACCGAAGAGCTCAGAGCCAGGAATAAGGTTACCTCAACACTCGATTGCCCAATTGAATGTCAATTCCAAATGGACTCAGAAACTCAACAAAGTCACTATGACTGGAATTTGAGATAGATCATCATCATATCGATACTCAAGAGTGAAATCAAAAATTTTGGAATCATCATTAACATTCCAAAGTGGCAGAAATAATAAACCAATCAAATTAGGATGCCTAAATAAATATAGGATCCTATAACAACAAAAGGATCAGATTTTACATCAAATAAGTCAATCTATCTCAAATCAGATACATCTCGAGATAGCGAGTAATAAACAAATACTCACTAAAACAACAACAAATAAAGAACTCAGAGTGCTCACAACAAGCCAATCGTTGTTGATCCCTTCAATAGGATTCATAACTCTCAAAGGAATGCAACAAGAATGCCCAAAGAAATCAATCAGCTCCATCGATACGAACTCACTCGTATTGACAAAAATAAGAATCTAATAATCCCAAATAAGATTTTATATAAGATAAGATGACATCAAACTCTATTATGGAATACTACGGAATACAATATATCTATATTCTAGACATATTCCATCTTAACAATCGCAAAACTCGAAAAAGAATCAAGGCTAGATTCAGAAACAAGCCTGAATAAAGGACAATGATTCACCCGTATTGTACTTTGATGTATCATGATATACATAATGTTCTGTGTTTATTCTACTTTGCTCTGACCACAGCTCTGATACCAAGCTGTAACACCCCACCCCGAGATCCACCTTAGCAAAGAGAATTAACAAGTAATTCCATCAACTAAAGCGGAGAATAGGGCTGGTTAAGGGCGACCATCTATAATTTTGTCTTAAACATCTATTGAATACGTCGATAAATGCAATATAATTTTTTTAAACTCAAGTTGGTCGACATACCCAGTAAATGCTTAATCCAAAACTATAGGTGGCTAACGGATCAATCAAAACAAAATACAAAAACTGAATGTAAATCATATCACAAAACAGTAACCAACATCATATATATACATATACACTGATAAACGTTCAGTACAATATAATATGAATACAATAAAGGTGGTACACGACCATACCATATGCATCGAATCAAATGTAAAAACATCAGTGGATGCGGAAGAAATAAACTACTCAAGCGAAAGAAGAGCTGATATCCAACGTCAACTTCAAGCAAAGTCCAATGGATGATAGCTGAAACAACTCGGTCTGACCCGAGTGAAAACACACGGGTCAGGCTAGCTAAAATCATCAGTTAAACAGAATAATCGATAAGGATAATTAGGTGAAAGCTATGATATCCTCTTTCATAAAGGATTCCATGCCCTAAACAGGGTTTCAACATCATAAGAAAGGACAACATCTCTTCTTGGCAAGTAGGAGAGGTAATGATGATAAAGTCATACTTAAGTGGCATAACAGACACTTAAGCAAATGGAACATCGGCGAGCGAAGTTTTAAAGATAAGACTCAATAAACATCGCCTTCGCCTCATATCATCGGCAGTATAAAGAAATATGGATAATGACTTCAATTGATTCAACTATCTTCTTAGAAGCGGTTGTGAAAATAACAATACATCAAAGGTACATATCCTTCAT
The DNA here is from genome assembly GCA_030765085.1 of Allium cepa. NCBI lineage: Eukaryota > Viridiplantae > Streptophyta > Magnoliopsida > Asparagales > Amaryllidaceae > Allium > Allium cepa. The sequence continues at coordinate 182,369,684 of CM060946.1, forward strand.
ACATAGAATAAAATGCATATGGATGTGCCTCATCTCATTGGCACATCCCAAGGATCATTCATGGAAATATAAAACCCAATTATAAAAGAAGCATCATACTTACTCATACTTCATCTCGTCGGTATGAATATAGATACGTCTCAAATCCATCACTAAAACTTATTATCAAAAAAAAATCTCATAATCATTTATACCTCATCTCATCGATATAAATATAAATACATCTCAAATCCACTATTAAAACTCCTTATAAAATAATTTCCATAATTTATACCTCATCTCATTGATATAAATATAAAATGCCTCAAATCCATCTTAATAGAACCCGGAAAGAGTTCAAAACATCATATTTGAAATCACCATAAAACCATGTATATAATAAGCCCTTTCCTTACATAAGGCTATAATAAAGCATCATCATCAAAATAGTGGAAACGAAACATCTAAGCTTCATGGAAAACAGCACGTGCATTTACATCTTGACTATTACTACCATTATTTGGTACCATTCATCGTGATGACTTGGGGTCACATAACATCATAACATCGTGATCATCTTGATTGACTATAGTTGAAAACATCTTGATGACACCCAGTCACAAAAACCCGAGTAATAACATCGTGATGATTGGAGTCAAGTAATAACTTCATGAACATCATGATGACTCCAATCGAGTACTCGGTCTGTAGCACTAGTAACATCGTGAATGTGTATCAACTTCTCGAATAGGAACCCGATAGGCGTCAATGTACGTCCCATACCATACATTCGTACCTATTGGTTTACTAATCGTTAGTCGATGCCACACTAGAAAACATCATAAAACATCATCAAATGAACACTGCCCCATCTCATGGGCGAGTGTAAGATACCTAATTCGTCTTATCTCTTACTTGGACGAGTTTTAAGTGACATTGAGACTTGTCTCATTTCATCGATGAGTAAAAATTCATCATAAATATCGAAATCATCATCAATCCATCATAACAACTTGCCTCATCTCCTAAGCAAGTAAAAGAACATCGTCATGGTTATTTCTAACCATAGTTGCAAAATAAAACTTAACATCAATATTGCCTCATTTCATCAGCCATCACAAAATGCATCTACATTGGTTCGTCGTCGAATGTACTCAAAGAGTAATTCTCAAACCAATAATCTTCACCAAAATTTGGTAACTTCTACATCAACTCAAAATAAAACTTCAAATTAGTTTCGATGAAAACCGTGCTCGAAAACAATGAAAACTAAGAGGGATATCTCAAAACTGATAACTTGAATTCAACATGAATTCAATTCAAATTCAACCCAAAATCAATTCAAATTCCATTTAAAATTTGAATTTCAAATTCTCCAAATATAGCTAGCCTACTGATAGGCATCATAGCTCTTAAAATTTCTCAAAAACATCATTAAAACTGAAGAGAATGAGAGCAAAATGAGCTAATACAATTCTAAGGTCAACGATTGTTGTTGCTATCATTTTGCTCTTAGGACAGCAGCATACAACCATAATTTCGACCAAACAAACTTCAAAATTTCAGAAATCACAATGAATGAAACTTGTAGCACATTACCTAATCTTTCTGAAACATCCAATATTATCAAAATTGGTTAAGAACCGAAGAAGTTATGGTCAAATTCGTTTCAGTTCCAAACACCGAGCAAATATTGATTTTGCTCTCGGGTTAGCAGTAGAAAAATTAGATTTTGAGATAGCTAACCTGAAAATCACAGAATACTCAAAACATAAAAGTTGTAACATATTATTTATTATTTTCAGAACATCTAAATTTATTAAAATTGGTTAAGAAACGAAAAAGTCATGGCCAATTTCGTTTCAGCTTCAAGGACAGAGGAAATATTGGTTTTGCTCTCGGGATAACAGAATAAATATTCGATTTTGGCATAGCTACCCAAAAATTTACAGAAAAATCAATGCACAAAAGTTGTAGCACATGATTTAAGCTTTCCGGAACATCTGAAATTATCAAAATCGGTTAAGAAACGAATGAGTTATGGCAAAAATAATTTCTCCAACTTGTGATTGTTGTTGATGTCATTTGCTCTCGGGATAGCAACAAACAAGCACGATTTTGATCAAGAAAACTTCAAAATTTTAGAAAACTCAAAACAGTAAACTTGTAGTCCTTTGTCTTTTCTTTGCAGAACATCCAAAATTATGAAATTTGGATAAAAATTGAAGAAGTTATGGCCAAAACAATGTAGTAATAGAAAACAGAAAATAACAAAGACGAAACGTAACCTTATTAATACGAAAATTCAACTCAAAACATTGATTTTGGCTAGCATTTGTAAGCTTTTACACTTACCAATTGATTTTGAGTGAATAAGTAAGGATTTGCAAGCAAGGTTGAGCCTTTAGCATGAGATTGGAGCCCTAAACATCTGAAAATAGAAAAAAACAATACATGCAAAGAAGAAATTGATCAAAACAAAATTTATAGTAAACAATTCTAGGGTTTTAGATGGATTCTAAGATAGAATAGGTTGGAGATTACCTTCTTTTATGATTCTAACTTGAATTAGGCTTGTAAATTTGCAAAGATTGAGCTTGGAAGATTAAATTTTGAAGAGGGTAGCCATTGTTTTGTACTTTGAAGCTTTTTCTTTTCTAATTTAGGTTTTACTGTAATGAGTTTTGGGAGAAAAGGAACGTACTTCATTATAAAATTCTAGAATTTGGGTTATTGGATGTTTGCTATACCCAATTAGCCTATTCTCATATTCAGAAAATTATTTAGGCTAATATACATAAGTTTTAAACCATTTTTAACATAACTTTCACATATTAACTTCTTTTTAAATGTGACCAAATGCACTCTTCATATTTTAACAAGATGAACATCATTAACATGATATATTTTTTATTTTTGTTTTTTACATTTAAAATATTGTTCTCAAAATAAACTATTAGTTTACACAATAACTGACAATATTGTTATTTTTAGACAAAAACCACTATTTTTACAATCTGAGTCAAATAAAAATTATTTCTTAACTCAAATAAGTGTATTAAATGTTTTAAAACTTTTTAAAAATATTACAACACTATTTTCAATCATTAATACACTTTGAAAAATTCATTTTCTTCTCATTTTCCCTTTTTATTCACTATAAAAGGCTATTATTTGAATAAAATCTCAATACTTTCCATTTTGACTCAATAAATAACTAACATCATTTATTTTCAACCACTTTCACAAATAAAATATTCTATGCTAATTTTCACTCATTTATATTTATTCCAACCATCAATATGTTGAAATAACATCTTATGAGATAAATTAACTAACATCAATTAAAAACCCAAGTTTTATTCATCAAAACATTGTTTATATAAAATAAACAATATTAACTCACATTTAATTCCTCCAATTCATTTATAATCACAATATTAAATTATTATTTGCATCATAATTTAATATTAACGGTAATCTCCAAAATCCGGGTTGTTACATGTTATTACCGCCGTTTCATAAAAGACTTTTCCAGAATTTCCTTGTCTCTTACTAGTTTGACAAAGAAGAGAGTTAAATACATTTGGTTGGACAAATGTGAAGCTTCTTTCTAGAAATTAAAAGAACTCCTTTCCGATGCTCCTATTCTTGTTATTCCCGAGGGGAATCAAGATTTTATTGTTTGTACCGATGCTAGACGTGTTGATTTGGGAGCCATTCTCATGCAAAGATAACGTGTTATTGCTTATGCTTTTAGGCAATTGAAGCTGGCCGAGACTAGATATGCCACTCTGATTTAGAGCTCGCGGCTATCGTTTTCGCTCTTAAATTGGCGTCATTAGCTTTTGGGAGAGAAATTTGTTCTCTATACTGATCATAAATCTTTGAAGTATTTATTTTCTCAAAAGGAACTTAATTTGCGTCAACAACGTTGGCTCGAGTTCCTTGCATCTAATGATCTTGACATTCTTTATACTCCCAAAAAGGGAAAACATGTTGCTGACGCCCTTAGCCGAAGTCTACAAGCGGTGTTTCCATAATGATATCCAAATGGAATGATCTCGTAATTTTATCCACTTGTGAGACTCAAGATCGTGAGTCCGATTTATGTTCATCTTTGGCTTTATGTAGCCTTGAGGCTCATCCTTCTCTTTTAGACCGCATTCTTGAAGCTCAAAAGCTAGATCCTGAATTGGCACTTCTTAGCCAAAGTTGTAGGGATAAAATTGGTATTGAAAGTTTGAAAGACTTTGATATTGATTCTCGTGGCGGCATTCGAAAATTTGGTAGACTTATCGTGCCAAATATTAGTGATCTTCGTAAAGATATTTTAGAAGATTCTCATCGTTCTAAATTTACCATTCATCCCGGTAATAGTAAAACGTATGCGGATATGAAGCAACTTTATTATTGGGATGGAATGAAATCTGATATTGCTAACTTTGTTAAGCGTTGCATGACTTGCCAACTTGTCAAGGCCGAGCATCAAAGGCCCGGTAGGTTATTGCAACCTTTAGAAATTCCAATTTGGAAGTGGGATCAAATTTCCATGGACTTTATTGACGGCCCCCGTTCTCGTTCGGGTCATGATAGCTTATGGGTGATAATTGATAGAATTACTCAATCCGCCTATTTTATTCCCGTTCGGTTTAATCGGACCGTTCCTCTTTTGGCGAAACTATTCATTAAACAAATTGTTAAATTACATGGAGTTCCTACTTCTATTGTTAGTGATCGTGATCCATTGTTTACTAGTGGATTTTGGAAGAGTCTTCAAAAAGCTTTGGGAACAAAGCTTAATTTTAGCACCGCTTATCATCCTCAGTACAATGGACAAACCAAGCGTGTGAATCAAACTCTTGAAGATCTTCTTCGTACATGTTTTCTTGATTTTGGTGGAAGTTGGGAAGATCATATTTCTCTTGTTGAGTTTTCCTATAATAATAGCTTCCAATCTAGTATTGGTATGGCTCCTTTCGAGGCACTCTATGGAAGGCCATGCCGATCTCCTTCTTGTTGGCTTGAGGCCGGTGAGAAGCTGGTTTTAGGTCCAGATTTTATTCGTGATTCCACAGAAAAGTTTGACCTTATTCGTCATAGGATGAATGAAGCTCAAAGTAGGCAAAGATCCTGTGCCGATAACCGAAGAAGGAAACTAGAATTTTCCGTGGGAGATTTCGTGTTTGTACGTGTTTCACCTATGAAGGGTGTTGTGCGTTTCAGTCGATTGAGAAAGTTAGCACCTCAATATATTGGTCCATTTCCCATCACCGAACGTATTGGTTCCATGGCTTATCGCCTCTTATTACCGGCTCATTTTTCTGCTATTCATGACGTGTTTCACGTTTCTCAATTACGGAAATGCCTTCGAGATTCCGATTCTATTCTTGAGCCCGGTGTCGTAGAAGAAATTGAGGTTTCACCTAGTTTGACTTATGAGCAACATCAAATTCATATCATTGCTTCGGAGATTAAACGCCTTAGAAATAAAGATGTTCCCCTTGTGAAAGTTCAATGGTCCTCAAATCCTAAGGATTGTTCTTGGGAATCCAGAAAATTCATCGAGCGAACACATCTGGACTTACTCTCTCGTGCTCTTTGAGGTGAACTTCTTATTTTAAAATTTTCTTCTTTTTGTGTTGATATGCTTTTGTGGTTGTTACTTTTGTTCATGCATTCCTTATGATTGCGAGGATGCAATTTCTTTAAGGAGGGGAGTCTGTAACAACCCACATATTTTACGATTGAATATTTAAATATTTTATTTAAAATAATTCATCGTTATTCGGATTATTGTCCGAAAATCTAATTTTTGCAAACAGTCGAATTAAGACTCGAGACCACCCCCATTGAGTTCAAAATGACTTTTGCGACCTTTTTGAGTATAAACTTCGATATGTTTGGAGTTAGTAGAATTTTTCTACTTTTCACTTAGGGCTTTGGGTTGGGTTTTAGACCATTAACCCCACTTATCAACCTAGCTCCAACCCTCTTCTCTTCATTCCTTCTTAATTTCCTAATACTCAAGCTTTAGATAAAAATGGGAGAAGAGAGAAAGAATTAGAATTCCTAAGCCCTAGTTTCATGGCAAATCCAAGCCCCAACTCCAAATTCATAGAAGAAGCTTTGGTAAGCCTTCTCTTCATCTTCTCCAACTCGTTCTCTTTTCAATTTAAAAAATTCCTAAACCTAACTTAGGAAAGGTTTCTCTTTTAAGCTTAGATTCAAGGTTGTTGGGTTGGAATTGAAGTGTGATTGTTCTTGCCATTGCTCTATAGCTTCTTCTTCCTTGATTTTGTGAAAAGGTGAGATTTTTATCTCACATCTAAGTGTATGATTATCTTTGATTGTTAGGTATGAATTCCTAACACTTATTCATGTGCATTTGATTTTGATTTGGATTGGTTTTGTGAATATTCCAATTTTTCGCGTTTTGAAGTCAAATCTTTAAAAATCATAGCTTTGTTGTTTGATCATGCTTTTGGTGATGCACCGAAGAGCCTATAGGGCAAGGTAGCTGATTCGCGTAAACTCCTAGTGCCGTTGCTTGAACGATTGCAATTTTGTAGAGATTGGCCTTCATGTAGATAGGCTTGGAAGTGCTAGAATCAGGTTCTAGTCGACTGGAACTTTGGTCCAATCGACTGGAACTTTGGTCCAGTCGACAGACCTGCTACCAGAACACTTCCCTGTCTCTGGCCCAGTCGACTGGCATACTGAGTCCAGTCGATTAACCATCATCCCGTGGATTTTCCGGGACTGAGTTCAGTCGACTGAACTCAGTGAGCCAGTCGACTGACCTGCTCCTATTTGCCTAGTATGCCTATTTTTGTCTATTTTTGTTGGGTTTCCAAATTTAATCGATTCGTGTTTATTCCCACTTGTTGTTATCATTTATTATCCACTTTGATGACATTTTTTCGGGATTTATGTGAACATACATTTTGATGGATTTGGAATCGATTTCTTTGAATTTTATTCACGTCTTCAAATGTAAATTTTAGTGATTGATTGTTTCTACAATCATTTTTGTGATTTGTCACTTTAAAAAGATAAAGGTTTTCTATACTAGTAGTAAATATCAAAAATCTTCCATTAAAACGATTTCAACACTCTTTTATTACAAAGCTCGTTTCTTAAACCGTTTTCCAATCTATTAGTATATACAAACCTTTGCCTCACTCGTATGATAAATTTAATTAAACGGCTTAGTAAAACAAGTGGTATGAAACGCTTGGGTTTACTTCGTCGGTTAATTCTTGGACTTGTTCAATTGAATCTCTTGTGACAATTTTCGAGTGGAGATCTACAATTTGTTCATAAATATTTAAGTTAAGCTAGTGGTTATGGGACATGAAGCTAAGCTCATATATTTACTATCCTAGTGTAATTGACACTTCTTGATGATCGATAATGATCATTTTTGTGATTTAGACTAGCAATGTGCGATGTCTCTTTGTCTACGAGAGAGACTAAACCCCGTTTCTGTGGAGCTTCGGCTCAAATTGGGGGGGTAGCGACCCATGGTCTCCGGACCGTTTTGTGGAGCTTCGGCTCAAAATTAATGGTTAGCAACCATGGAATAGCATTCCATCTTGTGATACACGTGTTGGTGAATTTTCATGCTCCAGTTTTATGATAGGCCTCCCATTTTCGTGATTTCTGGATTTCCATTGTTGATTTCTAGAATTTGTGTTTTTACCAATTTTCGTGATTTACATTGATAAGTTTTATCAATATTTGTGCATTGGTGAATTTGTGTGTCATTAACTTTTGTGATTGGCATTGATATAATTGTCAATATTTATGGTTTGGTGAATAAAAATAAAGAGTATGACATTCTTTTTGATCTTTGAGAAGATTCTTATGATATTGATTAATCTCTTGTTGATTTTCAATTACATACTTATCACAGTATGGCTTTATGGTTATCATACGTTTTTGTCATATCTCTTATTCTATATCATTTTACTTGATATTTATAGATAGACTGATCCGTTTATCATTTTCTTATTAAATAATACTCGGGTCAGACCCAGATGTTACAGGTGCTTCTGCTTGACTCCTCATCTGGGATTATTATTATCCGGACTTTTGGATAACTACTTAGATTAGTAGTTTTTGGTTGTATACATTTGAGATATAGACTCATTGATGTATACTTATTCTTTTATGAAGCTCTTGTAACTATTCTTTTGTGATATTGTGGATCTTGTTTGACCACTACTCTGATGTACACTTTTAAGTGTTATATATTCATATCTTTTTCCGCCTTTGTGATATGGATATTTGTGACTGATTTGTGTTATACTTATTTCTATATTTGTTTCCGAAGATATTATAGCCACTGTGTAGTAGCCTTGAGTTTGCATCGGTATGTCGGATTTCCTCTTATGATGAAAAGTTATATTTTTATCTGGCATATCGGTACTCGCACAAAGCAATTATACAGATGGTCGCTCCTCAACAGCCTTATTCTCCGCGCTAGTTGATGACATTACTCCGTAGTGTTCTTGGCTAGCATGGGTATAGAGGTGGGGCGTCACAACATCCCATACCGCATGATGAAATTCAAGTATTTATTGGAAGCTAGTAAATCTCACTAGTTTTGGATACTACTGAAAAACCTGAATTATATTCTCTTAAAGATCTAGCTATCCTATGTCGCATACCAAAAGAGAATACAACTCTAAATTGTTAAATATTTCCTAATAGCAATCGCACAGATTTAACCAAGGCATCTCATACTGTCCAGTAAAATTCGAATATTCGCTAAAGGGCTAGTAAGTACCACTCAAACATTCTATTTAATGAACTGTACAATATCCGATGAAGTGTTACTCGAGAGCATTTAAACGAATCCACAACAATAAGTCGAATGTTAGTACTTCCCAAATTATAGAATTAAGGTTCTTAAAACTTATTTATTTAAAAAAATAAAAATCGCACGGGATTACCAAATGACAGAATATGTTATAAGATTTTAGGGTTTAAAAGTAACTAAATAAAATCTTGTTATTTATATAAAATGGTTTTCTAATATAACTTTATATAAAATATTACTTTCAAGTTCCTGTATTCAAAATCCATAATTTAATTATTGTTACCCACCACCTTGGGCCGGCTACAAAACGACAGTTGAAGATACTATTATTAGCACTAGACAAGATCTGACTAAGAAGAGCGTGAAGGTATAAGGGTATGATGCAATCGACATGTTTTGGCATGCCTAGCCCGGTGCGCAGAAGTCACCTACTGTGGACCGAGGTACCTTGTTCCTAAGCCCATGAGGGAAGTCCAACCCATCTTCGTCTATAAATAGAAGGGCAATGGCACAGTGAAAGGGACCTTTTCAAGAACACCGGAGAGGCTATGCCGCATTCAAGACTCATTCAAGACTTATCTTCTTTGCTTAACAATTGTAATCAAATTGTTGGTGTACGGATTGTATCTGTAACTAGTTGATAAGTAAAGCAATAAAGATTAACCTCAAAGTGTACGTAGGCAATTACGTCTAACCACTATAAATTTGGTGTTCTTATTTTCTGTATTGAGTTTAGCATTCTGTTCACCGTTTACATTTACTTTCTTCATTAATCTCTCTACATAATCTTTCTTAAGGGTGTTAGTGACCAATTCTGGTGCTAACAATTATTATTCAACTTTATATAAGTATTCACTATTTGAAAAGGTATAACATAAATCTGAATTACTCCAAAAATGCACTTATATATGTATATTTATCTCAAAATTCCATATAAAATATTTATTTAATAAACCACGTTTTGAAAATATACGTAAGTCCTCGTATTTTATAAATCCATATTTACTCTTATCCAAAACCACATAAATATTTAAACCTCTAATTAGAAATAAATTTATTTACATTTCGAACACATTCTTATTATATAAATAATAAATAAGTATAACTACTTACCCTTTCAAATATCCTTTATAAATAACATAACTTTCTTTTTGCAAGATTTACTAGAAATGATTTGGCCTGAAAATCCATTCTCTTCAAAAATCCTTATTAAGAACACACGATGGAGATTTAATGTTGTGTTATGGACTCTATGGCATAACCATTCCAAAACAAATTCATAATTCAAAATCCGAAAATAAATTGAAATCATTACAAAGTGGCATGAAACATGACATTAAAAATAAGCAAATATCAACAAGGAAACAAACGGACAAGCAGGAACGATCGAGGAGTGAAACAAGCACGACCTGGGGCTCAATTCAGACTATGACCAGTGCACGGGTCTGGAGGGACCGGTAGACCGGTGACACCGCCTGGGCTAAGGTGCTTGCAGCTCCCAGATCATCTGTTGGCATGGATTTTTCGCTAAATTGAACCTAGACTTCAGCTACACTATATTAGCTATCATGCATGCAACCAATCAAATTCAAATTGATTATTTAAAGGATCATACAAAAAACGGTTTCCAATAAAGGTAAATTCCAGAACATAAAATGCAAACACCCAAGCAACTGAGATAGATTCAACATCTAATTCATCCAAAATAGAAAATACATCCAATATGAAACTGGAGATAGATTGTGTAAGTTGATAACTCGTCTTTATAGCTTGAATTAGTTGCAAAGAACTTGAATTCTCCTAGGATAAGACCTTTCAGCAAATACCTTGGTTTAATTTTAGAAATTGCAAAAATGAATTGAAAATAAGGGATGAAACTAAAATTAGTAATCCCTAATTAATAAACTAGAAATAGTAGGAGGTTACCTTCTTTTAATTGCTATTAGAAATTTCCAAAAGCCCTATGATCTATGTCTAGAAATTGGAGATTTAAGAACTAGGATTTATGCTAGAGGAGTTTTGAGGTCCACATTTTCTAGTAAAGGAACAAAATGAGAATGAGAATGAGAGTTTTGTACATACATTACTTCCCAATCTCGTATTCTTATCTTCTTAGGCCATGAGGGTATAATTATAAACCCAATAAGCAAGTGTTACTAATTATCTTTTTAATAGTAGTGATGCAAATTTTTAATTTTTGCTTTATCGCTTATTATATACTCATATACACTAAATATGTTTTATAATTATAAATTTGATTTCACAAAACTTGACAATTAATCACTACTATATTAGAAATTATCATTTTAAATCAGTTTGAAGAGTTTTATATAAATTCAATTTAACTTTAACGAATATAACTTATTATTAGCCTTTTTATAAAGATGTATTAATATTTCCAAAAATCTCATTTTTAACAATAATTTTAAAATTAACAATTTTCAAAATCCCAAATTTAAATAATTAGTTTAATCATATTTCAACTTTAAATTGAAATCCTCATTAAGGAATGAAATTCATTTCTTAATTAAATCAAATCAACTAGTCTCAAAAATTAGATTTAACTTCATAATTAAATTTCAAAAATTATAATTTTAAAATTATTTACCCATAATTTAACTTAATTAATTAGCTAATAATAACTTGATTGTAATAGAATTCCCACCTTAAGAAAATTGCATCCCCGCTATTTCCTTAACGGAAGAAATATCTGAAAAAAATTCCACTATAAAATGGAATTATTGTGATCCACTTTATTACTTATAAAGTTGATCGCATAAGCTATCACCAATGTCTTACCAAGTCCCTATGCTTTACACAGGTATTTTATAGCGAAAATATTATTTCAATTTATTTTTAACTGAAATTATTTTCCCAAAACAATTATTTTAGACCCTCGTGTCAAAGTGTCTCGATTGATGTTTAGAAATTCCTTCCAATAGTATGGCATTCTATGTATCGATCGAAATCTTTAAACAATTGCTAGACAAGTTAACACAATAATTAATTATAATTTTTTCCTTAGTTATATCTATTTATTATTAATAGCATCCATGTATCCAAGTTTAATAAAAAAATAACTAAACAATCAATTCCTAACGACCCATTAACTAAAAGCAAACAACTTTTATCCAAATTCCTATCCATAAAATACAAAAGCTCACAAATAGTTACTTAACAATTTCTAAAATTAACTTACATTAGCCTAGCAAAAGAAAGAACACTTTCTAAAGTAAAAATATATATCTTGCTAAACCCATCCACCAGGAGCTCCAACGACCCACCCCTTTCCTTCCTTCTCTTCTGTGATGACCCACCTTTTTGGACAGTTTAAATCGAGAATAAACCACGTATGTCAAACTCAAACCATTCAAAAGGGAGGATTATCAATGGGGTAAATAAGAAAATAAGAGAAAGAAATGAAAACAAAACACATAATATCAAAGCTGAATGACAAAATATAACAATTAAATAAACAGTTCATGAAGTTGTTTTACAAATAACATTTGACTACACTTTTACAATACAATCAGAGTTATATATACAGTAGGTATAATAGGATAATGTAGCAAAACAACATGATGTAGTGGAATATATATATATAGATAATAAATAGTATACCAATCCCCTTCTTTATCCTCCAAAAAGAAAATGGTCTTCAATAAACTAAAATGATAACGCTGACTCAAGCATAATGAAAAGACAAAATACTCGAGTCGGAAATAAAATATTCTCATATAAGTCAAATCAATATCACGTGGAAAATGAGTGTAATGGCGTCAGAGATGTTACAGGATTTTCATCTCCTATCCGGTGTATAACGAGAGTACAATAACTTAAGAAATGTTACATGATTTTTCTGTCTCGTAAGGATCCATCAAACTATCTATATGTAGTAGTATACACTATATATGTAGTGTCTATCTAGTAAAGTATAATATTAAAATAGTGTTAAGGAATTACACATATCTTCCTTAACACATTTTATATATGCATCGTAGTCTATACAGTACTTTAAACTCCACCATAAACCGGTGGGCTATCAAGGAGAACTCCATGGGTACGACACAAACCAAAATCGTAATGTGCTCGAATAAGGCATATGACAAGGCACGCGAGGCAATGCCTAGGGTAGGATTCTGCCGTTTTGCATGCCCGGACTGGTGGTAACGTATAGCAGCTATTACCACCTACCTCGAGACACACTCCCATAATCAAATCGAAGGTGGCCACCAATCAATCACAAAGTAACAGATAAGGTATCGAAGAAGCATGTCCGATAGGAGGAGCGACCTCACTTGCACCAAGATAGCTCCTGTTTTAGTCATATCAAGCTAACCTGAAGGTCAGGGCTGCGTTCTTACCTCATATCAGTAGCATTCGCCAAACCATCATACTTCATTCTAGATTCTCTACCACGTGCACAATTGTTAAAGTGGTTTAGAAATTGGCAGAGAGTACGGCTGTAACGACCCATAAATTTTCGATGTTAAATTTTTGTTATTTTAATAATATTTTATGAGTTACTATTGAAAGAGATATAATATTGCAATTTTATAATGGAATGATAACTAAATTTAGACTGAAACAATGTTAATAGAAGTCAATTGCCAACAATCTAAATGAAACTCCAATTCATTTTATTTAAGCATGATACGTTTGGTTATAAAACTAAATATAAATAACAAATGTAAACATTTAGTTATTGTACAAAATAGATAGTTAATGGTAATTAAATAAGATCAGTATTGTGTAAGGAATGATAATATGGGTGGTATTAATGGTTACACTGATTTATAGTGGGATGTAAAAGGTAATAAATTTATGTATAATTTGGGTAATAAAATAAGTTTATTTATGGAGTTAGATTGGTTATATTATCTTAGGCTATAAACCAAATAGAAGAGAACAAGGGTAAATCTTAAGGTATAATAACAATTATTATATATTACCTAATTTATTGGTCAATCAATTTGTTTGAAATAAAGTCCTCTTGAATGTTAAGTAATTTTAATACTGTTATGGAGGAAACGTTACTTAATGATTTTTAATTTTAGTAACGGAAGAATGAATGAGAATTTATAGAGAACATAAATTATTTATAAGTAAAAAGGATTATATATTGAACAAATTTATGATAATTGGATAATGCAGTGTTATTGGAAATTAACTAGTGTTATATATGGGATTTATACCTGGGTGGGCAAGTAGTAAACTTACAAATGAAAAAAAGTGAGTAGGTGAACCTTTATTTAGGTTATTTATTCATTTAGTATGTTAAATAAAAATTTGAAAATCAGATCTCAATTAAGGGAAATTAAGTTGTACGTTAATTTGAAATAAAATCTATTAAATATTACATTTATAGGGAATGTAGTACGAATGGTTAGGGATTGTCAAATTTGGTAAAAAGGGATTGGACTTAGGAAACTTTGTAAATGGAGTTTAGAACCTTAATTAATACGCGTAATTAACAAGATTCACATTTTAAAAAAAATAACCGTTGATACAAATCTTAGATGTATATAGAAGTATTAATGTAGTGAAAGACAAACAAATATTAACTATGTTATTTGTGTAATTAATGGATAGGAATACCAAAGGCTAATTGTAGTAAGGAATATAAGTGGTAGAATAATAAAAATTTATGATTTTATTTTTGTTAACATATGTTAAGAGATATGTTTATGATCTTAATTTGAACTTCTACTAATAACATGTATTACGGTAAGATTAAAAAAATGATAACATACGTCAGGTGTATTTAATGACATTGTTTGAATGTAATTAATAACGGTGATTATAATAATAAATGTTAATAAAGAATAAGAATGAATAAGTTTAATAAAAGAGTAAACATTTATTTAGTAAAAATGTTTGGCAACTAAAAGATTGATTGTAGAGATGAGAAACTATTATTTAGTAAGAAATATATATAATTACTGTTTGTAGCGAATAGTGTATTAATATGTTTAAATTACTATTAGATAGGAAATAATTGTTATACTTCTCATTACATTCATTTAGTCCATTTTGAAACTTAATCAACGGAAATTAATGTAATTGAAAATTTCCAATTAATAGGAGAGAGAATACTAATTGTAAATTAATTGGTGTAAATAAAAGCAGCATATGTTTTGTGAAAATATAGGGAAAGTTTGATTTAATAAAAGGAAAATTTTACATCAAATAAAATGAATGTTTCAGCTGTGAATGTACATTTAATTTCATTAAAATACGAACAGAAAGATTGATTTTAAAGAAAGAAATATATGTTTATTTGAACTGTGTTTTACCTTACAGACTGATTACAAGAATAGGAAAATAATCTATTTATTATGCTTGTGTATAAATAATAAATTTATAAACGTGCTTAAATAAACAATTGTTCTATTTCTTTATCCATTTTAGTTGTCTGTTTCAAAATCTAACTTTGTAAGTAACTGCAATTAATGTAATTCAAATGTTTCAATTAAAAAGAAAGGAAACGTTGATTGCAAATAATAGATTTAATAAAAGAAACGCACGTTTCGTGTCAAACAAAAAGGGTGTTTTAATGGAAATAAAAGATCATTTTGAGAAAACAAAATTGAACGTTCTCATTTTTAAGGTAAGTATAAATATTTTATTTTGCGTAGATAAAAACCTAAATGCGTACAAAATTCTACTTTCGTTTGCAAACTTTTCCATTCCTACGTACATTCCCTTATCTATTATTAATGCCTAAAGCTTTAATAATAAAACATGACATTTATTTTTGTCCCTCCACATTCATTTCCTAATTATAAATAACCTACATCTTATTTCTTCTTCTACATTTTGTTTCTCCTAACACCTCATATTCAAAAGCTCTTATTCTTGCAACTCCAAAAGCATTATTTATAAAAATGATTTTTTTTATTTTTCGTACTGGAGAATAACGAGGTCCTGTAGCGTGCTAAAGCTTTTGCTGACGTGGCTTTTATTTTTTTTAGGTATGTTTATTTTTTTTTAAATTAATTTTGTTTTCAAGCGATTTAACGCCTGTAACATTCTCATACGAACTCAGTTTCACACGCGATTTTTTTTGTTAGGATCATAATAAAATTCTGGATCTTCTAACGCTGGTTTGGACGAATTTGGAGACTGTCCAATTTTTTGGTTTAAATTGAAATTTAATTCAATTTAAACTCAAAAGGTGAGTGTTTTAACCCACTCACAACTTCTAAGTTTTCTTATGTTTGTTAAATTGATTTAAGATATGAGTATAAATTTATTTATGACTGTTTTGCATTTTTTTTTCATCATCTCAGTTAAATCACATATGTTTAATTTAACTGTTAATTAATTTTATTATTTCATATAAATTGACAGTCAAAATTTATTTATTTTGCATATAAACTTCTAGTTAAACAGTTATTTATTTATTTATTTATTTTGAATATAAACTGTTCGTTGATACCTGTTATAATTTATATGCTCTATTGATGTTTGTTTAAATTGATGATGATTGAAACAAAATTGGTTGATGATTGATTTTGGGTGAATGGATGGTGCGTCCTATATTATATAAACTGCAAGGTATTATGCATTCTCATTTCATTCGGGATTGCAGTTTGAAATGATATACAACCGCATTTTTTTATTTTTAAATTTGCAGATTGAAATGATAAATATCTGTATCACTTGACCATAGGATAGAAAATTATATACAGGCACCGCGGTATATATATTAAATTATTTTTGAAATGATTTTTATGGTTTGGATAGGATGCGGTTTAATAAATATTAATTTTGATCTTATATAAAATCTTATTTTATATACACATATATAGTTAAATTATTGAATTTAAGCTATGTATGAATTTATTAAATGGAAATAAATAAGTTGAAAAATGGAGTTTGATAATTTATATTTATGATTAAGTACAGGTTTAAGATATTGTATATATAAAGAGTTTTAAATAGTTCAAATCAATTAAGATTGGAAATTTATATGGAATCGGGCTTATTTAAAAATTAAACTCCACAAGTTGTTGTAAACTTATTAATCTTGGAAATTTTAAAGGTATGATATTTATAACTGGATTTTTATTCAAGTTAAATTAAATGACTAATTCTAGTATAAATAACTGGAAGGAAATATTTAGTGTTAATAAATTGGGTTTTATTTTAAATGGTTATGGATCGATTATGTAAACGTTTCAAAACTAAATAATAGGACAATGAATTGTTGAATAGAAATTCTCAACCTTAGTTTTAAAATTTATTATATACTCAAAGTTTGAAAATATTGAAATCGAAGTGTTTTTATTCAAACTGAAAGTGAATCTAAAGATTATGGGTTTAGACTGAATTTAAAGTAAATAAAATTGTAAAGGCATGGAAATTATTTACTTTATAAAGAAATTTTAAATTCAACTGTTTTATTTTATATACTGTTGAATTTCCAAACCATTAAAGTTTTGAAAGTTATGATTTTAAAGCTATGAATTTCTAAGTATTATGTTTTGAAAGTTATAATTCAAATGTTTGGGTTTCAGATATTATAAATTTTAAAGCAGTATGATTTTGGAAAAGATATATGTGAAACAAAGATGATATTTTACTGATTTGGGTTTATAAATGATATCAAATTTATTTGGTTTTTAAAAAGAGAAATGGTATCGTATTATATGGTTTTAAAATGGGTATATATTCTGGTTTTGAAAGTAAAACTATTTTGATAAGACCGCGGTGTTATAATAACGTTTGGTTGTTGAAGAGACCGGGATCGGAAGTTGTCATACTCTCTGCCAACTCCGAAAAATCACTTTAACAACTGTGTACGCGGTGGAGATTCCAGAATGAAGTTGGATGGTGGTGGCGTTTCCTTTGAGGTAAATACGTGGACCCGACTCCCATGAGTTGGGATAAGGTGGCTAAAACAGGAGCGATTCTCGGGCCAAGGGGGTTAGCGCCCTTTATCGGGCACATCCCTTCGATACTATACTCTGACTTTGGATTGATTCGGTGGCCACCTTTATTTTTTTGATTTTGGGGGTGTTTGTTCGAGGTGGGCGGTAGCTGCGGCTATGCGTTACCACCAGTCCGGATAGAAATTGGTATATCTACCCTGGCATTGCCTAGTTGTGCCGTGTCACCTGCCCTAGCGCGCCTTATACAATTTTGGTTTTGTACCATACCTATGGAGTGCCTTTTGACGACGCCCAGTACGGGGGAGATTACAGTACTGTATAGACTATGGAAATATATAACTGTGTTAAGGTGAAAAATGTAAAGCCTTAACGTTATTTAAAAGTAAGTTTATTTTACAATTAGACACTAGTATAATAGCGAAATATACTACATAGTAGATAGTTTAACGGATCCTTAGGAGATGTAAATCCCGAGCATCTCTTAAGTTACTGCACACATATTTATCTTTGTTGATTTAACTTACATAAGATCTTTTAGTTCTGACTTGAGTGTTTTGTCTTTTCAATTCGCTCGGGTCAGTCCGAGCGTTTCAGGATTTGAAGATTTTATTCTGGAGGACGAAGACGAAGAATTGTAGTATTACTATCTATTATATTATTCCACTACACCGTTTGATTCCGCTGCATTGATATTTATTGGTATGTGAACTCTGATATTTATTGTATAAAGTAAAATCAAATGTTTTGTAAACAGTTTTATGAACTGTATATTTATTATTATATTTTATCGTTCCGCTGCAAGATTCTATTTTGTTTTTTTTTCTTATTTCTTCATCTTCTCTGTGTTTATCTTATTTACCCCGTAACAATCCGCCCTTCCGTATGGTTTGAATTGGCACGTGTATCGATTTAAAGCGTGAGAAAAAGCGGGACGTTACTTCTGGAATCAGAGCTTTGGTTTAGCGATAAACTTTAGCTTTGTGGGGTTTGACTCTTTACTAATAGGGTAGTAATACCCTATGGGAGTCGCTGAGTGTATATATATATGAGAGAGCGTATTTGTTAGTGTTATAAAAAGGTTTTAATATTGTGTTAATCTGTTCCGTTTGTATTTATAAATTCTGGTTGGTGCATGGGACGCTATGACATCAATAGGGATTTCTAAACACTTAATAGGACAGACCGACATAATATTTGTTTTTAATATAGGTGAATGAAATAATTTTGCCTATTATATTTTCTATATAAAATAAAAAAATTCAAAAGATATCTGTATTTTGCTGCAATAGATTGGTTGTTAGGTAAAAAAGTGTATAAATAATAATAGAAATAAGATTGAAAAATAAAATAAATGAAATTTGGGAAATTTAGAACTTAAGATCCGGGGTTTCGAAATTTCTTTCGAATAAATTTTGGAATATAATAATACTGTTTATAAGTACTTTCTGATATAAATATTTATTATAATTCGGAAGAATTGTTTTAAAGAAGATTTTGGAGAAAATAAGTTTTGTACTTTCCTCTCTGTCGTTGGAAAATAATTTCGGTGATGGCGGCCGCATCATTGACTTTCATTTTTGAGTTTCGAAGGGGGAAGGCCACTGTAGTAGTTCTACTGCAGGTTCATTTTTGAAAAATATATAAATTTTGAATTGTTTTAAATATAATTAGAGATATATAAGTTGTAAGAATATATTTATCTATTGTTTTAAAATAAATTGAAATTTTAACCCGGTATTAAATTCTTAAATTTCCATTAATTAATTGTTTCAATTATTGTAGTGAAATGAAAGGTAAGTAATTAATAATTGAAACCTCTAATTTAGGTAAGAGATTTAAGGCTAAGTTATAAAGGAAATAAAAAGGAGGTTGAAATTGTAACTTATAAGGAAAAGGTAAAAAATTATTGAACAATGAATTAATTAAAAGAAATGAGAAAACTTGTATAACTTTCAATTACATTCTTTAAAAGCATATATATATAACTTACCAAATATTAAAAGTTGAAATGTTAATAAGAAAATGTAATAGATACTGTACAAGTAATAAATTTGAGGTAATGAAAGTAATTAATGAAATTCCTTAATGAATAGGAATTTGATGTTGTAATATTATAATCTTAAGTGTAATTGAAAAGACTATTAACTGAAATAGAAAGGTAGGTATTATAAATGGAAGAAAATAAATAAAATTAAGTAGTATATATGGAAGATAATAAACTTAAGTAAAGGATTGAGGCTATTTATTAATAAAATAAGAAGAAAAGATGAATGCAGTAAATATACAAGTGCAGACTTAAATTAATGTATTAATGTGCTAAGAAATTGATTCGCACATGAATACTATAAACAAATGAAGTTATGCAATATGAAATGAAAAGAGAAAAATGAATTATATATATATAAGTATAAGTGCAAACAAGTGTAATATACACTAAATTAATGAATGGAGATAAAAGTTGTAAGAAATAAATGTAAAGTAATAAATGAAATTTATAAGAATGAGCTTGATTTATTATTTGGAATTGTTGCTTGTTTGGTTTATGGTTGTTTGGGGTAAGGTACTTTAAATTTGGATTTGGATGAATGAATAATCTATTTAGTTTCATCTAAGGCTGCTGAGTAAATGATGCGCTAGTAGTTTATTCTTCATTCCATGCAATTTAAAAGTTTTGAACCCGAACAGCTATTTGTTTGTTTGATTGAATGGTTGTTTTGTATTGTGTATGCTGTTTGTTGAAATTGATGGTTGTTGTATTGATTTGTTGTTAGTGATTGAAACCACCTAAATATTTTATTTTTATAAATTGTTAACCCTTTGGATTATATAAGTAAAATGCAAGTTATGGAAGCAATTGCTACTGCTTTTGGTTCCATAAAATAAGCGTTATTGCCCGACAAATAGGTACGTTTTCGGATTACGGGTTTTAGCGTTATTATTTTGCTTTTTCCCGTGTAGGGATATATATTATTTTGAAAATATATGATATATATTGTTATAATTAATATTTTATTTTTCTTCTGAGCCTCTCCGTACAAAGGAGACTCTGCCGAAATTTTCCGAAAATTTCGTACTTAGAATTTTTTTTTCCAAACTTTAATAATTTAAATATAAAAGATTAAATAGTTATAAATTAGGATATCTTATTTAAAGTAATTAATTTTGTAAATTTAATTGTTTATAAAGTTAATGTTTTGATAAGATGTATTGTTTTTATTTCTTCTTTTTCCCTTTTTTTTCCTTTTCGGGGAAGAAAAGTTTTGAGTGGGGGAGAGTGTAACGACCCATAAATTTTCGATGTTAAATTTTTGTTATTTTAATAATATTTTATTAGTTAATATTGAAAGAAATAAAATATTGCAATTTTATAATAGAATGATAACTAAATTTACACTAAAACAATGTTAATGCAAGTCAATTGTCAACAATCTAAATGAGACTCCAATTCATTTTATTTAAGCATGAAACGTTTGGTTATAAAACCAAATATAAGTAACAAATGTAAACATTTAGTTATTGTACAAAATAGATAGTTAATGGTAATTAAATAGGATCAGTATTGTGTAAGGAATGATAATATGGGTGGTATTAATGGTTACACTGATTTATAGTGGGATGTAAAAGATAATAAATTTATGTATAATTTGGTAGTAAAATAAGTTTATTTATGGAGTTAGATTGGTTATATTATCTTAGGCTATAAACCAAATAGAAGAGAACAAGCATAAATTTTAAGGGTATAATAACAATTATTATATATTACCTAATTTATTGGTCAATCAATTTATTTGAAATAAAGTCCTCTTAAATGATAAGTAATTTTAATACTGTTACGGA
This sequence comes from Allium cepa, assembly GCA_030765085.1. Lineage (NCBI taxonomy): Eukaryota > Viridiplantae > Streptophyta > Magnoliopsida > Asparagales > Amaryllidaceae > Allium > Allium cepa. Next base: position 182,391,224 of record CM060946.1, read on the forward strand.
GGAAACATTACTTAATGATTTTTAATTTTAGTAACGGAAGAGTGAATGAGAATTTACAGAGAACATAAATTATTTATAAGTAAAAAGGAGTATATACTGAACAAATTTATGATAATTGGATAATGCAGTGTTATTGGAAATTAATTAGTGTTATATATGGGATTTATACCTGGGTGGGCAAGTAGTAAACTTATAAATGAAAGAAAGTGAGTAGGTGACCCTTTATTTAGGTTATTTATTCATTTAGTATGTTAAATAAAAATTTGGGAATCAGATCTCAATTAAGAGAAATTAAGTTGTACGTTAATTTGAAATAAAATCTTTTAAATATTACATTTATAGGGAATGTAGTACGAATGGTTAGGGATTGTCAAATTTGGTAAAAAGGGATTGGACTTAGGAAACTTTGTTAATTGAGTTTAAAACCTTAATTAATACGCGTAATTGACAAGATTCACATTTTAAAAAAAAATAACCGTTGATACAAATCTAAGATGTATATAGAAGTATTAATCTAGTGAAAGACAAACAAATATTAACTATGTTATTTGTGTAATTAATGGATAGGAATACCAAAGGCTTATTGTAGTAAGGATTATAAGTGGTAGAATAATAAAAATTTATGATTTTATTTTTGTTAACATATATTAAGAGATATGTTTATGATCGTAATTTCAACTTCGACTAATAACATGTATTACAGTAAGATAAAAAAATGATAACATGCGTCAGGTTTATTTAATGACATTGTTTGAATGTAATTAATAACGGTGATTATAAAATAAGTTTAGTAAAAGAATAAATATTCTTTTAGTAAAAATGTTTGGCAACTGAAAGATTGATTGTAGAGATGAGAAACTATTATTTAGTAAGAAATATATATAATTATTGTTTGTAGCGAATAGTGTATTAATATGTTTAAATTACTATTAGATAGGAAATAATTGTTATACTTCTCATTACATTCATTTAGTCCATTTTGAAACTTAATCAACTGAAATTAATGTAATTGAAAATTTTCAATTAATAGGACAGAGAATACTAATTGTAAATTAATAGGTGTAAATAAAAGCAGCATATGTTTTGTGAAAATATAGGGAAAGTTTGATTTAATAAAAAGAAAATTTTACATCAAATAAAATGAATGTTTCATCTGTGAATGTACGTTTAATTTCATTAAAATAAGAACGGAAAGATTAATTTTAAAGAAAGAAATATATGTTTATTTGAACTGTGTTTTAGCTTACAGGCTGATTACAAGAATAGGAAAATAATCTATTTATTACGCATGTGTATAAACAGTAAATTTATACACGTGTTTAAATAAACAATTGTTCTATTTCTTTATCCATTTTAGTTGTCTGTTTTAAGATCTAACATTGTAAGTAACTGCAATTAATGTAATTCAAATGTTTCAATTAAAAAAAGGAAACGTTGATTGCAATTAATAGATTCACGTTTTGTGTTAAACAAAAATGGTGTTTTAATGGAAATAAAAGATCATTTTGAGAAAACAAAATTGTCGTTCTCATTTTTAAGGTAAGTATGAATATTTTATTTTGCGTAGATAAAAACCTAAATGCGTACAAAATTCTACTTTCGTTTGCAAACTTTTCCATTCCTACGTACATTCCCTTATCTATTATTAATGCCTGAAGCTTTAATAATAAATCATGACATTTATTTTTGTCCCTCCACATTCATTTCCTAATTATAAATAACCTACATCTTATTTCTTCTTCTACATTTTGTTTCTCCTAACACCTCATATTCAAAAGCTCTTATTCTTGCAACTCCAAAAGCATTCTTTTATAAAAATGATTTTTTTTTCATTTTTCGTACTGGAGAAGAACGAGGTCCTGTAGCGTGCTATAGCTTTTGCTGACATGGCTTATATTTTTGTTAGGTATGTTTATTTGTTTGTTTACATTAATTTTGTTTTCAAGCGATTTAACGCCTGTAACTTTCTCATACGAACTCCGTTTCACACGTGATTTTTTTTGTTAGGATCGTAATAAAATTTCGGATCTTTTGACGCTGGTTAGGATGAATTTGGAGACTGTCCAATTTTTGGGTTTAAATTGAATTTTAATTCAATTTATATTCAAAAGGTGAGTGTTTTAACCCACTCACAACTTCTAAGTTTTCTTATGTTTGTTAAATTGATTTAAGATATGAGTAGAAATTTATTTATGACTGTTTTGCATATTTTTTTCATCATCTTAGTTAAATCGCATTTATTTAATTTAACTGTTGATTAATTTTATTATTGCATATAAATTGACAGTTAAAAATTATTTATTTTACATATAAACTACTAGTTAAACAGTTATTTGTTTATTTATTTATTTTGAATATAAACTGTTCGTTCAAACCTGTTATATTTTATATGCTCTATTGATGTTTGTTTAAATTGATGATGATTGAAATAAAATTGGTTGACGATTGATATTGGGTGAATGGATGGTGTGTTCTATATTATATAAACTGCAAGGTATTATGCATTCTCATTTCATTCGAGATTGCGGTTTGAAATGATATACAACTGCATTTTTTTACTTTTAAATTTGCGGATTGAAATGATAAATATCCGTATCACTTAGCAATATGATAGAAAATTATATGCATGCACCGCGGTATATATATAAAATTATTTTTGAAATGATTTCTATGGTTTGGATAGGATGCGGTTTAATAAATATTAATTTTGACCTTATATAAAATCTTATTTTATATATACATATATCGTTAAATTATTGAATTTAAGCTATGTATGAAATTATTAAATGGAAATAAATAAGTTGAAAAATGGAGTTTGGTAATTTATGTTTATGATTAAGTATAGGTTTAAGATATTGTGTACATATATAGAGTTTTAAACAATTCAAATCAATTAAGATTGGAAACTAAATTGGAAATTTATTTGGAACTGGGCTTATTTAAAAATTAAAATCCACAAGTTGGTGTAAACGTATTAATCTTGGAAATTTTGAAGGTATGATATCTATAACTGGATTTTCATTCAAGATAAATTAAATGAATAATTCTAGTCTAAATAAATGGAAGTAAATATTTAGTGTTAATAAATTTGGTTTTATTTTAAATGGTTATGGATCTATTATGTAAACGTTTCAAAACTAAATAATAGGACAATGAATTGTTGAATAGAAATTCCCAACCTTAATTTTGAAATTTATTAAATACTCAAAGTTTGAAAATATTGAAATCGAAGTGTTTTTATTCAAACTGAAAGTGAATGTAACAACCCTAGATTTTAAATATAATTTAAATTTGACTTTATTTTATTTTAAAATTAATTTAAACTTGTTTTATTTCAAACATTTAATTTTAAAAATATAAATGTTGATTATTATGTGTATTATAATTTCAAACTTGTGTAAGTTGAATATTTTCCTGAAATGTTGATTTTGGTCAAAATAGTCAAATTTTGATTTTTTTTACTTAAAAATTTAAAAAGTTTGAAATTATAAATTTTTTTATTTTTTTTATGAAAATAGATTTTATAACATGAATACTACTTTTCGTTTCGTGGAAAATGGATTTAAATTGTGAAAGTTATACTGTTTTCAATATTGTGTGTACATTGAATTATTTAACAATTTTCTTTATGTTAAATTTTATAAATTATATTTTTAATTGTCAAATAATGTTCTAATATACTTTATATGACATGCTAGATATATATTCTATTTTGAAAAACATTTTTTTTGTGATGTTATAATTTTTCCAAAGTTTACTGTGTTGGTTTTTTTTTAAAAAGGCTGTTTTCTTATTTTCTGCTATTTTCTTCATCAAAATTATATTCAAATTTAATTTTATATATTTATTTTGTGAATTAATTTTTATTTTGTGTACTTATCTTTATTTATAAATATTTTTCTAGTATATAATTTTTTTTTCCAAAGTGCATTGAATTTATTTCTAATTTTAAAGTCTACTTCGCAATTTTAAGCCATTTTCTTAATTTAAATTCTATTTAATTAAAATTTAATTATTTATTTTATTTTAGGAATGATAAGTGAATTATTTTATTTCAAATTTTTTTTTTGAATATTTTTAAAATGAACTAGATATTTTTCCAAAGCCATCGATGTTTTAATTGTAATTTTTGAACCCTGTTTTCAATTTTTAAGCAATTTCTTTAATTCTTTTTATATTTTCTTTAAATTTAATTATATATTTTTATTTTATTTCACTTTGTTTTGGTTATTAGATGTACTTTATGAATTTTATTTTGTTTTATTTGATTTAAAAGGAAAGGGAGTATGGAAGGTTTTAAAAGCTAAGAAACGTAAAGTCGTTTCACGGTTTTTTTACCGTTTCTTTTTCAATCAATACATCAGTTATTTTAGCCGTTCGTTATACTATCTTCAGCTGACTTCTTTTTCTTCATTTTCACGTGAAAACATCTTCCTCGTCTCATTTTCATGGCTAGAGAAAAATTGGTAATGGCTTCTGTAACGCCCCATCTCTATACCCACGCTAGACAAGAACACTACGGTGTAATGCTGTCAACTAGCACGGAGAATAAGGCTGTTGAGGAGCGACCATCCGTGTAATTTCTTTGCGCGAGCACTGAAATATCAGATAGTATAACATGCATTTTATTTCAAAAGGAAATCCGGCATACCGATACAAACACAAAGCTACTACACAGTGGCTATAATAATCTTCGGAAACAAATATAGAAATAAACATAACACAAATCAGTCACAGAAAATTCATATCACAAAGGCGGAAATAGATATGAATATATATGACACATAAAAGTGTTCAACAGAGTAGGAGTCAAGAAGATCCACGATATCACAAAATAATAGATACAAGTGCTAGACAAAAGAATATGTATACATCAAGGAGTCTGTATCTCAAATGTATACAACAAAAACTACTAATCTAAGTAGTTAACCAAAAGTCAGGATGATAACCCTAGAAGAGAAGTTAAACAGAAGCACCTGTAACATCTCGGTCTGACCCGAGTATTATTTAATAAGAGAATAATAAACGGATCAGTCTGGCTATAAATATCAGATGAAGCGATATAGAATAAGAGATATGACTAAACACATAATAATCACAATGCCAAGCTGTGATATATATAAATAATTGAAAATCAACAAGAGATTAATCAATATCACAAGAATCTTCTCAAAGATCCAAAAAGGGTATCATACACAAAACTTGTATTCATAGCAAGTCAATGACACACGAATTCACCAAGGCACAAAAATTGATAAAGCATATCAGTAGAAATCACAAAAATAGGTGAAGCATAAATTCCAGAATTCAACACACGAAATCCAGAAATCACAAGAAAAGGGGGAGGCCTATCACACGAACGGGAGCATTAAAGCTCACCAACATATGTATCACACGAACGAGAAGCTATCTCATGGTAGCTAGCCATTAATTTTTGACACACGAACGGCCCGAAGACCATGGGGAGCTACCCCACATGTGTGAGTCGAAATCACACAGAAACGGGATCAAGTCTAACCCCGCAAACAAAGAGACATCGCACAATTGCTAGTCTAAATCATAAAATGGTCGTCATGATCAAAAAGAAGTGTCAATCACAGTAAGCTAGTAAATATATGAGCTTAGCTTCATGTCCCATAACCACTAGCTTAACTTAAATATTTACGAACAAATTGTAGATCTCCACTAGAAAATTGTCACAAGAGGTTCAATCGAACAAGTCCAAGAATTAACCGACGAAGTAAACGCAAGCGTTTCATACCACTTGTTTTACTAAGTCATTTAATTAGATTTCTCGTACGAGTGAGGTAAAGGTTTGTATATACTAATGGATTGGAAAACGGTTTAAGAGAACGAGCTTTGTAATAAAATAGTGTTGAAATCATTTTGATGAAAGAGTTTTGATATTTACTACTAGTATTGAAAACCTTTATATTTAAAAGTGACAAATCATAGAAGTGATTGTAGAAACAATCAACCATAAAAATTCACATTCGAAGACGTGAATAAAATCCAAAGAAATCGACAACAAATCCATCAAAGTGGATATTTCCAAAAATTCCAAAATAGAGTCATCAGAGTCGAATAATTGATAACAACAACTAGAAATCAAAACAAGTCGATAAAAATTGGAAACCAAGCAAAACAAGGCTCAAATAGGCAAATATGAGCAGGTCAGTCGACTGACCCACTGAGTTCAGTCGACTGAACACAGTCCCAAAAAACTCTCGGGATGTAGGTCAATCGACTGAACTCAGTGAGTCAGTCGACTGACTGCAGTAAACAGAGCCCCCAAGGCTCTGTAGGAAGCCTTCGCCCTGCTTATTAGCTTCAGCCAGTCGACTGACCAAGAAGTCCAGTCGACTGATTGGAATTAAGGCAGTTTTCCCTGCCTTTGCACAAGATGTGCAAATCCAACCAATTCGCAACCAAATTCGAGCAATGGCGCTAGGGGTATATGCCAATCGACTACCCGGCCCTTATGGCTCTTCGATGCGACACCAAAACATGTTAAGATATCCATAAAAGGATATTCATAGATTTTGATTTCAAAACACCAAAAATTGGAATATACACCAAACCAATTCAAACCAAAATCAAATGACCATGAATATGTGTTAGGAATTCATACCTAACAATCAAAGATAATTATAGACTAAGATGTGAGATAAAAATCTCACCTTTGAACCCAAACGATTGAAGAAGATGCTTGAAAGCAAAGGAGAATCAACCACTCTTCAAATCCAACTCAAGAAGCTTGATTCTAAGCTTTAAAAGAAGAACATTCCCAAAGTTAGGTTTAGGAATTTCTGAAATTGATAAGAGATTGAGTTAGAGAAGAAGAAGAGAAGCTTACCAATGGGTTCTTCTATTAGTTTGGAGCTAGAACTTGATTTGCAAAAGAAAACTAGGGCTTGAGTTTTAATTTCTCATCTCTCCCACCATTGTTGCTAAAGCTTGAGTATTAGGAACTGGAAATGAATAAATGAGGAGGAGAGGGGTGGGGACTGAATACATAAGTGGGCTCAGCCCAAATCAAAACCCTAAGTGAAAAAGTAGCAAAAATCAACTTACTCCAAACATATCGAAGGTTATACTCAAAAAGGTCGCAAACGGCATTTTAAACTCAATGGGAGTGGTCCCAAGTCCTAATTCGACCGTATGCAAAAAGTAGCTTTTCGGACAAAATTCCGAGTATCGATAAAATATTTAAATAAAATATTAAATATAAAATCGATAAATATGCGGGTTGTTACAGCTTCTCTATATTTTTCTACTTTTTCTCCCTCCTTTTTGCTTGTTTTTGCCTTGTTTTCTTTGTTTGTTTTGCTCGGCCACCACTAGCTAGCCTTGGCCATCACCCCCACCACCTTCTCCTCTTCACCATCCACCACTTAACATCATCTCCTCCTCTGACTTGACCAGGCCGCACCCCCCCCCTGACAAAACTCCACACAAAAGCCTTGAAAACTCCTTAAAAACATGTTAGCCTAGCCTAGTTGCTTCACTACCTTCATCCACCACCAAGGCCACCACCTTAGGCCGCCACCACCACCTTGATATGACCACCACCCATCACCTAAGCTACTGTCTAGATCTGAAACCTGAAAGGCTGAGCCCAAACATGCCTTAGCCGAGCCCAAAAAGTTCACCAAAGCTCTTATATATGCCTTAACCTTTTATATTCTCTACATTTAAACTCCTACCCACTTCATCACCTTGTAACCGCGCCTTTTCCTACCCATACCTGATCCAAACCATGCTCAAACCTGACCTTATTAATCCCCTAGGCCATGCAAACAAGCATAGGAAGCAAGTGCAAAGTCTTTGGTTTTGTTTTATACATCTATTTCTAACATTGTTAAGTATATCCTGTTTTTGAAACTTATGTTTCATATATTTGTTTTGTTTGAATGTATCCAAGGCTATAAATCTTTGGCTCTCCACTCTCAAATCATATTCATGCTTTCATGCCTTCGAAGATCTTTATTGTGTGTAGTTGTTTGTCATCTCCAGTTAATACAGGTGAGTAAATCTCACCAGATGTTTAAACTTATACAAATGTGAACTGACACCCTGTGAATCTGTAGAACTATATTATCATGTTATATATGCTTATATTATTATCATATGATGTTCACACCTGTTATTACACTTATTATATTATATGTTACTGTTATTTCATGCTATTCTATTTATTTTATCTGTTCATCACACTGCAAGTTCCCTTTAGATTAGAGTCACTATGGGTTGAAATGATACATACCCGAACGGACTTTAGAATAGGGAAAAATCGTTATGGGCTGAAATGATAGGCTTGAACGGTTTTTATTTAATTTATTTTAACTTGGGATTGCGGGTTTGAAATGATAAAACCCGGATTTTCTTTGTAAATTACGGGTTGAAATGATATATTACCTGTATCACTTTACTTAGCGTAGAAAATTATATACAGGCCCGTAGTTAAAATATGTTTTTCTAAAAATTTTAAAATATTTTAGAAATTTAATTATTATAATATTTTGATTTGAAATTTAATAAAAATATAATTTTTGTAAAGTATTATTGATTTTCTGGAAATCTATAAGTTAAATAAATTATGGAAAAGTTAGAAAATATGAATGTAAGTTATTTTGGAAATTTTGATTTAATTTTTAATGGGATTTAAATAACTTTGAAATATGATAAATTTATGATATTTTGAATTTAAATTGAGTTAAAATGATTTTATAACATATTAACGGTTTTTAATAAAGTTAAAATGTGAAATGAATGAATACTTTAAGTTGAAATTTTGAAATATAACTAAATTGGAATTTTATGAAATTGACTTAAAAGTGAACTTTTAGTTAAGTAAATAAAAATAAACTAAGTTATATTTGAGAATTTGAACTTAAGTGTTAAGTTGAAATTTAATGCAATGAATTTAAAATTGAACATTGCAATTTAATAAGTGAATTATTATTAAATCTTGATTTTGAATGGAAATTTAACTTTATAAAATCATGAACTTGAGGAAAATTAAATGATGTTTTCAAATGTGAAAATGTATGATTTTATGTGTTAAAAATGTTTTAAATAAAAATATAATTGGTTGAGAAATTATATTGAATATTTGAAGTTAATTTATAGCATTTTTGAAATGCTATTAATTACAATGTAAATGATATTACAGCATTTGTAAATGCTGTAGTTGATGATAATGAACTAAAAAGCTTTTGAATTAAAAACTATTATAGCAATTGTTGTAAGTGCTATAATTTTTGAATTTAACTAAGTTTATTTGAAATTTGAGTAAACCCTATTACAACATTTTAAAATATTGTCTTTTGTTAAATTGAACTGTTTTGAATGTATCTTTCCGTAGCGTTTTCTAAATGCCACGAAAAGTGAATTTTCACTGTTTTGATAAACTTAAGTGAACAAATGAACTTCGGAAGTTGAAAATTTTGGAAATTTAATAATTTAATTATTGAACATAATAACTTCATTTTAATGATTAAAAATGATTTTTTTTGGAATATAAACTATTTTGAAATGTGAATTGAAATGGTATTTTAAATTGAACAAAATTAATAATGATTTGAAATGAATGTGGTTTTGAAAAGAGATGATATTTTGATATATTAAATGATTGAAGTGTGGTTTTGAAAAGAAATGATATTTTGATATATTAAAATGATTTTAAAATGGAGTTTTGAAAGATATGACATTTGATATTAAAATAATTCGAAAGGAAGTGCTGAAAGATAAGATATTTTGAACGAAGTTTTGAAAGGCTATGATATTTTGATATATTAAAATGATTTGAAAGGAAGTTTTGAAAGGATATGATAAATTAATATATTGAAATGGTTAGAAATGACTTGATATTTATTTTGATAAATATTTGAATTGAAAAATATGGTATGATGATATATTGAAATGGTTTGGAAATAATTTAATCTTTATTTTTATAAAGATTTGGGTTGAAATGATATTTTATTTTGAAGTATAAAATATTTTTTTTAAAGTTATAACTACGGGTTATAATGACGATTGGTTGTTAAAGAGACCGAGATCGGATATTGTCTTATAGCCGGCCAATACCGAAAACCACTTTAACAACTGTGTACGCGGTGGAGATTCCAGAATGAAGTAGGATGGTGGCAACGTTCTCGAGGTATATTACGTGGACCCAACTCCCGTGAGTTGGCATAAATGACTAAAACAGGAGCTATACCGGGCTACACAAAGGGTCGCACCCTTTCATCGAGCAAGCTCCATCGGAAACCATTCTATTACTTTTGCGATTCGATATGTAGCGCCACTTTGATTCGGAGGTATTGTTCGAGGTGGGCGGAAGCTGCTGCCTTGCCGTCACCACCGGTCCGGGAGTGCAAACGGTGTATCCACCCTGGCTTTTCCTCACGTGCCGTGTCATCTCCTTATAGCGAGCCCACTACGATTTTGGTTTTAAAGATCCGACCGCGTTAAGGTTCACCATCCCCTTAATGTTATTTTATACATGATTATACTTTACTGATTAGACACTACTGTATATAGCGTATATTACTACATAGTAAATAGTTTAACGGATCCTTAGAGGATGGGCAGTCCCAAGCATCTTCTAAGTTACTTGTACCTTTGCTACAGTTCACTTGAGTTGGTTTACATTGTATAAGTATGTATGTCCTGACTCGAGTGTTTGTATTTTTATTTACGCTCGAGTCAGCCTGAGTTATTCACAGATTTGGATTTCCACTTTCTGGAGATTGGAATCGCTGGAGATTATCTACTTGTCAAGTTTCATCTTTTCAGTTCGGTTGTTCTATTCAGCTTGTACTTGGTAATCATATTTAAACTTCTGTTGTACTTTATTTCTTCTATTGTATCTTATGTAACTCTGATATATTTATATAGTAGCTTCATGAACTACTATCTCTTTTACTTCCGCTGCATTATTATTACTCTGTGTCTATGATCTGTGATTTTTATTTACTGCATATTCTGAGATTTGCCAAATTTTTATTTACAACGCGGTATTTTGAGCAATTCAATTTCGGCATGAGTGTCTACCAATACACTTATAATGGATGCGAATGGTTGAAAATACCTGGTTGTTAAAGTTGGTATCAGAGCTTTGGTAGCTCTAGGCAAAACTCAGCATATGGAGTGAATGTATTTACAGAATCACTTTCATTCGAGTTTGAATCTGTAACGATCCTAAATTTTGAACAATTTAAATTGTGAATATTTAATTAATTTTGAATATTTGAATGATAATTTAAACTGAATTTCCGATATAACAATGAAATTGGTGATTAAATATTTAAAATTTAATCTATACAAAGCTGAAGAAAAATTTAAACTTGACTTTGGAGTTGAAATTGAATATTTAATTTGTAATTGAAATTCAAACTAATGACTTAAGAAAATAATTTGGATACAAGAATTTTTATTTATGTAAATTAATAAATTGATGGTTAAAATTTTAATAACATTCTTTTCTTTAGCTTAAAAAAAAAAAAAAAATCAATACAAAATAAAATAAACAAATACACTTAGTAAAAAAATTTAACAACATAACTTAAACAAAAATTTACAAAACAAAGTAATGAAAATAATTAGACAAAACAAATTGGATTTAGATAAATAGAAAAAAAAATAAGAGGAAAACTTGTTTATGGTTTGGGCTTTGAAATTTATACCGGCCCACGTTTGAATACTACTGCCTTTATCTTTAACCCGATTCCCCTTTATCTCACTTTACCATTTTCATTTCTAAACCCTAAACGAAATAACGAAACAAAATGGCGGCCTCTCCAAATTTTTGCTCGTCTTCAAATTAGGGCTTTCGGCTTCGATCTGCTCAATTGACTTCTTCGTCTCTGCTTCAATTGCTTCGATCGATCCTCTGGTTTTCGTTCATCTCTGCTTCGATCCGCTCTTCATGATAAGGTGAGTTTCTCCTCACGATTAATCTTCATGCAAGTTTTTAGATTTGTTTTGAAGTGAATGCTTGGTTGCATGCTGGGAATTGTGGGTTATGCATTATCAGTTGCTTGGATAAATTTATCTAAACTGTTGAACCAATAAGTACTTGATTGCATGCTTTGTTTTGGTGGTTTGTGGTTTTCAGTTGCTCGGTTAAAATTGAATTCTAGACCAATAAGAACAGATGGCTCACTGCATGTTGGTTGTTGGTTGTTCTTTTGCTATGAATTGCTCTGTTAATTTGTTATTTAAACTGATGAGGACAAATACTATTGAATTTAATTTTATTTAAACTGTTAAGAACAGAAGCTACTTAAATTTTAATTAAACTGATGAGAATGGATGTTATAAATTGTATTTTTAAATTGATAAACACAGATACTATAATTTTTAATTAAATTGATGAGAGCAGATGCTATATCCAAACTTTGCTCGTTATGTTTGTGGCTGCATGTGTTGGATTTGGCTTTGTTAAATGAATATTTGTACTGCTTTATGTGTATGTTGTTGTTAGAAAATGCTTGAGAATAGGAAATAGTTGTTGATCATCTCCGATCTTGTTCAGAAAACTGTTTTCTTAAGGAAAACCTGTCAAAAATCCTTTTTCTTTTCCCTTTGTCTCTTTTTGTTTCAATGGATTTTGTTTCAGTAAAACAAGATGGATTTTGTTTTAAACTTGTAAAGGAATCAAAGCAAAATGATTTGGATGCTTAAAATATTTGTGTGAATCTACATATACCCCTTTCACTGGCCATTTGCAAAATGAAATACTGCATCTTGTTTTCTGTGAATAACATCTTTTTTTTTTAAAAAAAAAAAAAAAAAAAAAAAAAATTTAAGTAATTTTAGTTGCTTAGTTTATGCCTGTGATAATCATATTGAAGTGGATGATTGAGATGGAATTTCATGTGAGATGTATGTTTCTGAATGTTTGTTTTCTGTTGAAATTTGTCTTGCTTGATCTTGTTTGTTCTAGCATTCCAAGTGTATATCCAGATCAAAATCATAACCTTAGATCCAAATCTTTGTTAAAGTTAAGATTTAAACAAAGTAAATATACAGTTTTAATTTTTATTAAAAATGGAAAAGAATAAAAGGAATAAGTGAAACTGTAATGTTTTCTCTGAAAACTTAATAATAGAAGAACAACTGCATGTGTGTATAAATTAGACCATCCAGTTTCATTAATTCAAGAGTAAATATTGATTTCTCAAACCAATACTTGAATTAAAGGGTATACTCTGTTATATGTCTGTTGCACTTGGGTCTGGTCTCTGCTCTCCTGATTGTTCTACTCTTCATGTCATTATTGTTTGCATCCTGGTATGTGTTGCATTGCAGTTGATTCACTTCACTTGTGGTCTTCATATTTGACTCGAAACTTCTGTTTCAATTTGCATTATCTGATATGTTTCAGTTTCCATGTCAAGTTGTATCCATGCTGTTGCACTTTGGTCTGGTCATTGTTTTCCTGGGTGTTCAAGTCTTCATCTCCATTTTGTATGTACTGTTAGTACTTCATCCATGTTGTTCCTGTCTGCATTCCCATTTTTGCATGTGATTGAACTAAGTATACTTGTTTAAAATTTGTTTGCATGTGAATGAAATATCAAAATGTCTCTCTGTTTGAAAATGTGCACATATGAATAATATGTTAAAAAGGGGAAAAAGTAAATCCATTTATCTGATTATCTTTAGCATGGGATGCTTAAATGGAAGTAGGTTGTGATGGTGTAAAACAATTTATTAAAATGTTAGTAAGCATCAAGTAGCTTCTCTGTTTTAAACTGCTAGGTGAATGAACATTTTAATTATAACTTAAGTGGTTAGTTATATTTTGCTTGACAAATTTCTGATATAATTGATGCTTGCATGAGTATATATAAGTATATGATCTGTGTGTATGAATTAAATGACTTGTGCCTGTATTTACTTGGATTGCTCTTCTCTGTTTTAAACTACAGAGAGTAAGAATAGAAGAAGAATTCAAATCTTCTGATCAGTTCCTTGTTAGGATTTAAGGTTTGAACATGATATGCTTGTTTAAACATTAATTTAAGTTAAAAAAAAAAAAAATCTTATTCAAGCAAAACAAATGTAGGAAATCCTCTGATTAAATCTTCTGTTTATAACTAATGATTTGAAAAGAATTCTTACTGGATCTTGTCTCCAGGATGAACTGCTGTTTGAAACAAAATTCATTTTTGCCTTGCACTCCATTTTCTTCTTTTGAAAACTGTTTTCCTGAGAGTGCATTACTACTTGAATTGATTTCCAGATTAACATTTTGCTTTGAACTGAGTTGAAAACTGAAGCTCTGTTTGATTTGTATATTTTTTTCTTTGCTTTGGAAATCACTGTATGCTTTTCCAGGTTCTTTTGTGTTGTTATTTCCAGAATACTCTATGTCTATAACTTCAGTTTCTCTAAAGTTTTGATTTAAACTCAAAACCACTTAATCTAGCCTCTGTTTAAAACTTAGGTTTCAAATGAAACTTGTTTGTTCCATCTGCACTTGAACTTGTGATACTTTTATACTGTCATGTTGTACTTGCTACTGTTGCATTACTTGTTTCACTTAAGTTTTGTAACTGAAGCTTACTGTGTTCATTTTGAACACCTTGTATTTCCAAAACTTTGATATGTTCAGTCTTCATATCCATTCCATTTTGCATGCCTGATGTATTCAGTCTTCATTTAAGTCTTCCCTGTGTTCATGCACTTTGGTTTGTGGCAGTTTGCATGTCCATTCACTTCTCTGTGCATGTTGCAGTCTGTAGTGATGTTGCATATGTATTTTGTAGCTTGCTCTCTACTTGTATTTATGGTTCTTTGCTGGTATGGTCTGCATATTGACTGTTGCAGTCCAACTTGTTGTTGGTCTTACTTAAAATTTTGTAGCCAGTTCCCTCAGATACATGTATACTCGTTCAAATTGACACCGTCACTTGTGTTGGTCACTGCCTATTACTGTACATATCCTCTGATACATGTTTGCATTCCATTTGAACTGTGTAGTGTTTTCCCTGTGCACACAGTTCCCAGTTCCCTCTGATACATGTATACTTGTTCAAATTGGCACTGTCCAGTCCATATTGTTGGCATTGAGTTGTGGCACTGATTGTGTAGTCTGCACTGAGCACTTGGGTTTGTATTTGAGTTCTATTACCTCAGCCTTGTGGTCTGCACTACTTGTGTAGCTGGGTTGTTGTGCATACATGTTGATTCTATGGTTGTTGATATGCCTTGTGCTTGTAGTTGTATTTGGGGCTGCTGAAATTGTTGTGCATTGCGGCCTGTACTTGTGCTCTCTGCCTTTGACCTGCTGTGTTGTTTCTGTTCTGGCTTGTTATTGTATCTTTGTGGTCTTTGTGATTGCACTTGCATACGTGTCGGCAAGGCAGTGCACATGTGTGTAAACATACGTGTGTACTACAGCCACACACGTTTGACAGAATTTAAAAAATTGAAATTGTTAATGTAAAGTCCATAATAGATTAGACCGATTCATTTGTTTCACCATCTCTGTAACCATTTATTTCAGTTCATTTCAAATTTATTTACTTGAATAAAGATTAATCCTGACTCGAGTGTTTTTGTGTTTTGCAATAACGCTCGGGTCAGACCGAGTATTTTTGCAGCTTAAAGATTTGCTCGCAGCGAAGTTAGAGAGAGGGGGATTTCAGCACCACTAAAGTTTTAGCTAAAATTTTTTCTCTTGTACTTAAATTTATAAATTGTTTCCGCTGTATAAAATGTAATGTATTGTAAACTCTGATATTTGTATATAAAAGAAAAGTTTGTTTATAAAATATGATTACTATTCTGTGATTCTGTAGCTGATTCTGTTTAAATGTTATAAACTAAATAACAATCCGTCATTTTGAACGTTTCTAGTTGGTTTAATTACCGACTAGAGGCGGTCAAGGCGGCGGGTCGTTACAAAGTGGTATCAGAGCTTTGGTTTACACAAAGCTTAGTTTATGGCATTTAATATGAATAGTTACTAGAATCACTTTAAAGGAAGTGTTTTCAAATCTAACGAAGTTTAAAATTGTTTTCTTCAAAATAAAAGGTATTTTGAAATTTAAAATTATTTTTGGAAATTCCCCTCTCTAAAGTTAGGATTGCGGTAGTTTCTATTCGGTGAGGTCTCGTTAGACTTGAGTTTCGATCGTTCGGAAACTCATTATCGAATCTTTGAGAGTTATGGAAAATGAAATGTAAGTCAAGTGGATTAATGAATTGGTTTAAATTGGCTTAAATCAAATATTTTGAATATCTCCAAAGTAGTAATTGGAAAATAAAATGATATGTCAATTTGATTATAATCAAGTGGATTATTGAACTATAACTTGGAAATTTAATTTTGAATTCTTTTGAAAATTGATTTCAAATGTGGTGAAGAACGATTTAGTAAATGAATGGATTATAAGTATTTAACTTATAATATGGACTTTTGGTGTATATAACTAAGTTATATAAATTGAATTGAATCAAATTAAGAAAGGAGATTATAAAACGAAGTTTTATAAATAGAAATGGAATTTCTAGAGATGTTTGTAAAATCCGCAAACGACTTATTTTGATAAGTAAATTGTTGTAACTTATTAAAGGAATTATATCTATGGTTTTGAACGGTGAATAAAATATCAAAAGAGATATGAATCTAATGAAAATTCGAAATAGATTTAAATAGATTCAATGATGCATTTGAATTTGAACGGGCATGGAATTAAGTTGAGTGGAAAACTTAGTATTGGGAATTTGAAATCGGTTTAAAACCAATATTTTTGAAGTGTATGTGGAATTCAAACCATGAATTAAGTTGAAGTTGAAAACTTAAATGGGAATGTTTTTGGGAAGAAACATTATGTAAATGAAGATAATTCATTTTGAAATGTGTTAAGAATCGAAAGCATAGATTTCAACACTTGTTGTTGAAATAGACGTTTTCGAGTGGAAAATGGAAATGGTAGATTATAACATTTGTTGTTATAGTAAATAATTTCAAAAGGGAAATGATTTTGTTTAGTATTGGGATTTACATATCTATTTTTAAATTTGAATCCTTATACTAGTGGTTTTGAGTCGTCGTAACGATGTTTTACGCAACATTCGTTTTGACTCAAATAAAATGTGTTTAAAAGAATGGTTTTTTTTAAGAATGAATATATACTTGATTTTGGTTTGAAGTATATTGAATATTTTCAAAGTGTTGAAAATAAGTGGATTTGTAAATTACTTATTATTGAATAAGTATGGGTATGTTTTCCTATATGAAATGAATGGTTTGAAATTTTATCTTTTAAAGATAAATTGAAAATGAATAGGTGAAATCGATTTGAAATCGTATATTCATAGATACTTTGGAAATGTAAATTCACTATGGAATTTATAAAAGAAAGGGGAATTTGTTAAAAATAAATATTGATTTATTTTTGAAATGTGGAAATAAATTTACGGATTTGGAACGTAAGTTTAAAATAAATCGGTAAGGATTTATTTGATTAATTTAAGTGAACCATTTGAAGTTTAAAATGGATAAATATTTGGAAATGTTTCCATTTAAGGAAATTGCTTTGAAATTTGTTTTCAAAGATTAAAAGGTGCAAAATGATTTGAATTTGTTTCAAATGGCTAAGTGTGAAATTTTTATATCTTGTAAAGATATTATTTTTGGGAAATTTGAACAATTAGTTCAATTTGGAAATTTTCAAAGTGATTGAATTTTGAGTTAAATTGAGTTTAACTTTGACACACAAAAACAATGTGAGTTGAACTTTGAATTTTAAATGGATGATTTGGATTGTATGTCTAACGTCGTGAATTGACGACATATCAGTTGATTTCTATTAAATATATATCTGTTGGTGGCGGGGAATTTATTCTCTTAGCTTAACACCCTTCTCTGAGACGTACGAGCTCAGAGGTTATATATCGATAGACATCAATTATGTGTTGAGAATTGACGATGTAGCGTGAAATCCAAATCGAGTGTGTGAAGTCGATAATAAATTGGATTGTGAATGTGTATTAGGTTTGATATAACCTTAAAATTCCAAATCGACTTAGAGGAAAATTTTAAATGGATAATGAAATGGAAAATTGTGAATCCTCTATTTGTTATGGGTATGAAATGTTGTGGTTTTCATAACGTATATGTGTGAATACGATAAATTCGAAAACCAATTAGTTTGGAAAAGTAATTGTTGTGGAAAACTTATTTAAGTACATGGGTTGTACTAAGTGTGAAGTGAAATATTATATATGTATGTATAATATTATGTTTTCCAAAATTGAGGATATGGAAAGGTACCTTCCATTTATACTGTGTGACTGTGTGATGGTGATGGAACTCGAGATGAGTATCCATTTAAAAATCGTAGCTACGTAGTATTTCCATTAGTTGGATGACCATTTATATTTCCATTAGTTGGATGACCATTTATATTTCCATTAGTTGGATGACCTTTTGTATTTCCATTAGTTGGAATGTCCTTTTGGACTGGTATAGTGTGCTAGCGTAATTCGAGGGGCGAGATGCCTATGGTTACAAGCGATTCCACTGGGATAGTGGCGTAACCGCCGAGTATACCGCGATCTAGTTACACTCGGGTGGTAGCGTAATTTGAGGGGCGTGATGCCTACAGTTACAAGCGATTCCACTGGGATAGTGGCGTAACCGCCGTGTAAACTGCAATCTACAAACCAAAGCGTAATTCGAGGGGCGAGATGCCTACGGTCACGAGCGATTCTACTGGGATAGTAGCGTAACCGCCGTGTGAACCGCGATCTTTGGCAACAACCATGGCGTAATTCAAGGGATGAGATATCCACAGTTACAAGCGACTCTACTGGGATAGTAGCGGAACCGCCGAGTAAACTGTGATCCATGGGGGAATGTGCTTTCCATATCCATTTTTAAAAGAATTTTTAAAAGTATTTTCACTGGGAATTGAAGCAAGTATATTTAGTACTTGGGGATTGTTAGACTTGCGCCTGGCCAGCGTATGCCTAATGTCTTTAAGAACGACAGTAGACTTGTTAAATTTCGAGTTAGCAAGTATTTTCGAACTTTAATAGAAAATCAATTATCTAGAATTAGAATTCGCATAATTCCAACCTAATGAATTAAGGAAGAGGATTTTTGAAGGGTTTTGAAAGTCCACAGCTTTGGAAAAGTTATAATATGTAAATCTCTAATATAAAGTGTTTCAAATTTAAAATTTTGGGTTGTAAGTTGAAAATTTTAGTAAAGATTTTTGTGTCTTGATTGTAGAAAATAATAGACAAAAGAGTTAATTAGCAAAGCTAGCGAGATAAAACAAATAGAATGAATCCTATATTCATTCATCTTTAATAAGTGTTGAACTTGATAAAATTGAGTAAAATATAAATATTAGTGAAATTTTAACAATCATTTTTCCTTACTTGTAATTTCGGGACGAAATTCTTTTAAGGAGGGGAGATTGTAACGATCCTAAATTTTGAACAATTTAAATTGTGAATATTTAATTAATTTTGAATATTTGAATGATAATTTAAACTGAATTTCCGATATAACAATGAAATTGGTGATTAAATATTTAAAATTTAATCTATACAAAGCTGAAGAAAAATTTAAACTTGACTTTGGAGTTGAAATTGAATATTTAATTTGTAATTGAAATTCAAACTAATGACTTAAGAAAATAATTTGGATACAAGAATTTTTATTTATGTAAATTAATAAATTGATGGTTAAAATTTTAATAACATTCTTTTCTTTAGCTTAAAAAAAAAAAAAAAAATCAATACAAAATAAAATAAACAAATACACTTAGTAAAAAAATTTAACAACATAACTTAAACAAAAATTTACAAAACAAAGTAATGAAAATAATTAGACAAAACAAATTGGATTTAGATAAATAGAAAAAAAAATAAGAGGAAAACTTGTTTATGGTTTGGGCTTTGAAATTTATACCGGCCCACGTTTGAATACTACTGCCTTTATCTTTAACCCGATTCCCCTTTATCTCACTTTACCATTTTCATTTCTAAACCCTAAACGAAATAACGAAACAAAATGGCGGCCTCTCCAAATTTTTGCTCGTCTTCAAATTAGGGCTTTCGGCTTCGATCTGCTCAATTGACTTCTTCGTCTCTGCTTCAATTGCTTCGATCGATCCTCTGGTTTTCGTTCATCTCTGCTTCGATCCGCTCTTCATGATAAGGTGAGTTTCTCCTCACGATTAATCTTCATGCAAGTTTTTAGATTTGTTTTGAAGTGAATGCTTGGTTGCATGCTGGGAATTGTGGGTTATGCATTATCAGTTGCTTGGATAAATTTATCTAAACTGTTGAACCAATAAGTACTTGATTGCATGCTTTGTTTTGGTGGTTTGTGGTTTTCAGTTGCTCGGTTAAAATTGAATTCTAGACCAATAAGAACAGATGGCTCACTGCATGTTGGTTGTTGGTTGTTCTTTTGCTATGAATTGCTCTGTTAATTTGTTATTTAAACTGATGAGGACAAATACTATTGAATTTAATTTTATTTAAACTGTTAAGAACAGAAGCTACTTAAATTTTAATTAAACTGATGAGAATGGATGTTATAAATTGTATTTTTAAATTGATAAACACAGATACTATAATTTTTAATTAAATTGATGAGAGCAGATGCTATATCCAAACTTTGCTCGTTATGTTTGTGGCTGCATGTGTTGGATTTGGCTTTGTTAAATGAATATTTGTACTGCTTTATGTGTATGTTGTTGTTAGAAAATGCTTGAGAATAGGAAATAGTTGTTGATCATCTCCGATCTTGTTCAGAAAACTGTTTTCTTAAGGAAAACCTGTCAAAAATCCTTTTTCTTTTCCCTTTGTCTCTTTTTGTTTCAATGGATTTTGTTTCAGTAAAACAAGATGGATTTTGTTTTAAACTTGTAAAGGAATCAAAGCAAAATGATTTGGATGCTTAAAATATTTGTGTGAATCTACATATACCCCTTTCACTGGCCATTTGCAAAATGAAATACTGCATCTTGTTTTCTGTGAATAACATCTTTTTTTTTTAAAAAAAAAAAAAAAAAAAAAAAAATTTAAGTAATTTTAGTTGCTTAGTTTATGCCTGTGATAATCATATTGAAGTGGATGATTGAGATGGAATTTCATGTGAGATGTATGTTTCTGAATGTTTGTTTTCTGTTGAAATTTGTCTTGCTTGATCTTGTTTGTTCTAGCATTCCAAGTGTATATCCAGATCAAAATCATAACCTTAGATCCAAATCTTTGTTAAAGTTAAGATTTAAACAAAGTAAATATACAGTTTTAATTTTTATTAAAAATGGAAAAGAATAAAAGGAATAAGTGAAACTGTAATGTTTTCTCTGAAAACTTAATAATAGAAGAACAACTGCATGTGTGTATAAATTAGACCATCCAGTTTCATTAATTCAAGAGTAAATATTGATTTCTCAAACCAATACTTGAATTAAAGGGTATACTCTGTTATATGTCTGTTGCACTTGGGTCTGGTCTCTGCTCTCCTGATTGTTCTACTCTTCATGTCATTATTGTTTGCATCCTGGTATGTGTTGCATTGCAGTTGATTCACTTCACTTGTGGTCTTCATATTTGACTCGAAACTTCTGTTTCAATTTGCATTATCTGATATGTTTCAGTTTCCATGTCAAGTTGTATCCATGCTGTTGCACTTTGGTCTGGTCATTGTTTTCCTGGGTGTTCAAGTCTTCATCTCCATTTTGTATGTACTGTTAGTACTTCATCCATGTTGTTCCTGTCTGCATTCCCATTTTTGCATGTGATTGAACTAAGTATACTTGTTTAAAATTTGTTTGCATGTGAATGAAATATCAAAATGTCTCTCTGTTTGAAAATGTGCACATATGAATAATATGTTAAAAAGGGGAAAAAGTAAATCCATTTATCTGATTATCTTTAGCATGGGATGCTTAAATGGAAGTAGGTTGTGATGGTGTAAAACAATTTATTAAAATGTTAGTAAGCATCAAGTAGCTTCTCTGTTTTAAACTGCTAGGTGAATGAACATTTTAATTATAACTTAAGTGGTTAGTTATATTTTGCTTGACAAATTTCTGATATAATTGATGCTTGCATGAGTATATATAAGTATATGATCTGTGTGTATGAATTAAATGACTTGTGCCTGTATTTACTTGGATTGCTCTTCTCTGTTTTAAACTACAGAGAGTAAGAATAGAAGAAGAATTCAAATCTTCTGATCAGTTCCTTGTTAGGATTTAAGGTTTGAACATGATATGCTTGTTTAAACATTAATTTAAGTTAAAAAAAAAAAAAATCTTATTCAAGCAAAACAAATGTAGGAAATCCTCTGATTAAATCTTCTGTTTATAACTAATGATTTGAAAAGAATTCTTACTGGATCTTGTCTCCAGGATGAACTGCTGTTTGAAACAAAATTCATTTTTGCCTTGCACTCCATTTTCTTCTTTTGAAAACTGTTTTCCTGAGAGTGCATTACTACTTGAATTGATTTCCAGATTAACATTTTGCTTTGAACTGAGTTGAAAACTGAAGCTCTGTTTGATTTGTATATTTTTTTCTTTGCTTTGGAAATCACTGTATGCTTTTCCAGGTTCTTTTGTGTTGTTATTTCCAGAATACTCTATGTCTATAACTTCAGTTTCTCTAAAGTTTTGATTTAAACTCAAAACCACTTAATCTAGCCTCTGTTTAAAACTTAGGTTTCAAATGAAACTTGTTTGTTCCATCTGCACTTGAACTTGTGATACTTTTATACTGTCATGTTGTACTTGCTACTGTTGCATTACTTGTTTCACTTAAGTTTTGTAACTGAAGCTTACTGTGTTCATTTTGAACACCTTGTATTTCCAAAACTTTGATATGTTCAGTCTTCATATCCATTCCATTTTGCATGCCTGATGTATTCAGTCTTCATTTAAGTCTTCCCTGTGTTCATGCACTTTGGTTTGTGGCAGTTTGCATGTCCATTCACTTCTCTGTGCATGTTGCAGTCTGTAGTGATGTTGCATATGTATTTTGTAGCTTGCTCTCTACTTGTATTTATGGTTCTTTGCTGGTATGGTCTGCATATTGACTGTTGCAGTCCAACTTGTTGTTGGTCTTACTTAAAATTTTGTAGCCAGTTCCCTCAGATACATGTATACTCGTTCAAATTGACACCGTCACTTGTGTTGGTCACTGCCTATTACTGTACATATCCTCTGATACATGTTTGCATTCCATTTGAACTGTGTAGTGTTTTCCCTGTGCACACAGTTCCCAGTTCCCTCTGATACATGTATACTTGTTCAAATTGGCACTGTCCAGTCCATATTGTTGGCATTGAGTTGTGGCACTGATTGTGTAGTCTGCACTGAGCACTTGGGTTTGTATTTGAGTTCTATTACCTCAGCCTTGTGGTCTGCACTACTTGTGTAGCTGGGTTGTTGTGCATACATGTTGATTCTATGGTTGTTGATATGCCTTGTGCTTGTAGTTGTATTTGGGGCTGCTGAAATTGTTGTGCATTGCGGCCTGTACTTGTGCTCTCTGCCTTTGACCTGCTGTGTTGTTTCTGTTCTGGCTTGTTATTGTATCTTTGTGGTCTTTGTGATTGCACTTGCATACGTGTCGGCAAGGCAGTGCACATGTGTGTAAACATACGTGTGTACTACAGCCACACACGTTTGACAGAATTTAAAAAATTGAAATTGTTAATGTAAAGTCCATAATAGATTAGACCGATTCATTTGTTTCACCATCTCTGTAACCATTTATTTCAGTTCATTTCAAATTTATTTACTTGAATAAAGATTAATCCTGACTCGAGTGTTTTTGTGTTTTGCAATAACGCTCGGGTCAGACCGAGTATTTTTGCAGCTTAAAGATTTGCTCGCAGCGAAGTTAGAGAGAGGGGGATTTCAGCACCACTAAAGTTTTAGCTAAAATTTTTTCTCTTGTACTTAAATTTATAAATTGTTTCCGCTGTATAAAATGTAATGTATTGTAAACTCTGATATTTGTATATAAAAGAAAAGTTTGTTTATAAAATATGATTACTATTCTGTGATTCTGTAGCTGATTCTGTTTAAATGTTATAAACTAAATAACAATCCGTCATTTTGAACGTTTCTAGTTGGTTTAATTACCGACTAGAGGCGGTCAAGGCGGCGGGTCGTTACAGAATCTCTCCCTTTTGACTCGATTCCTTTAAACTTTGGAACGTTCCCTACGGTTCCAAAATCAATTCGTATCCCTCGCTATTCATCTTCTTTTGACTCTGGAGTATTCCATAACTCTGCATCGAATGATCTTTTTATTGAGTCGGCGGTCACGCCAATGTCAAATTGAATTGAAAAAGGGGGAAAACTCCTGTACAATTAGCATCGATTCACCAGAGATTTATATCTATCCTTAGTTTAGATGCTAATATCTTTTGTTATCCCAAACTCTAACTCTTGAGATCGAATGTAGATTTACCCTAGAAAAATCCACATCGATCTTATTCTTTAAATCACGGTTGACCCGGTTAAGGTTGCCCGCGTTTTATTTAAGCTTATCCACCTCCCTACTTTGTTATTTAATCATCTCGTCTTTTGTTTCCAATCTATTCTTCCAAACATTTTGAATTGTACTTGTATATCTATGTTTTGTTTTATATATTGTGTTGTTTGAGTTGTTGATGTTGATTTGGCTTTCCGATCGATTCGTCTGATCAACGCTATCGATAGGATTTCTAAATCACTTTGACAGAACAAACTGACACAATATTATTTTAAAAATTTGGTTAATGAAATAAATTTTGATATAAGTAAATCTATGGAACTTAATAAATTGATTTAAACTAATCATTTGAAATGATAATACTTGATTTATCATTTATAGTTCTATAAATGAATTTTAAATAGTTGTTTATAAATTGATTTGGGAATTGAAATGAATTTAAATCAAGAATTTGAGAATTTAATTTCCGATGGTTTCAAACATTGTGTTTAAAATTTTAAAAGGATATATTATTTAAAGTATTTTCGAATAGAAATTTGTTTCCAAAGAATTTTAAAGTTTAAAATTAGCGCTCTTCTCTTTGTCGCTGGAAGATAACTTCGGTGATGACTACAGCATCATCGACGTTCATTTTCGAGTTTTGAAGTGAAGAGACTGTTCTGTAGTCTTGCTACAGCTTTGTTTTAGGAATTTAATTGATTTGAATTTCTAAAATATGACTTGATTTATATAGATATATGATTTAAAATTGATTTGACATATTATGTATATATAATTACTTATCTTCAAATGGTTTGAAGGTAATCGGAAATTTAGTTCTTAAATTTTAGTTTGAAGAATAATTTCAATTATAAAAAAAATCAAAATTTTTGAATAAATGATTTAAGCTTGAAATGATTGAATTGGAAAGTTTTATTTGTATAATACACAATTTCATTCCAATATAACTTACCTTAATTTTCAGAAGATGAATATTGTAACAACCCGCTATTTTGGACTATTCGCATTCGCACATGTCGGACTTGAATAATTCAAAATACCGAATTGTTAATATAATTTTGGCAAAACTCAGATATACAGTAGATAAATAATCACAGAATCACAGACACAGAGTAATAATATGCAGCGGAAATAAAAGAGATAGTAGTTCATGAAGCTACTATATAAATATATAAGATACATCAGAGTTTACAGCAGAAGAGTAACACGATACATCAAATACAAATCAAAATACATCACTGGATCATCGAATACTGAAGGCAGAATAGATGGCTGGATCTTCAAGCAAAGCTCCAACTCCAAAGGTGGGTCTCGAAAGCTGAACCACTCGGTCTGACCCGAGCGTAAAGCAAAACACAAAACACTCGAGTCAGGATTAATATTCTTATATCAATAAATCCAACTCAAGTGAAATAACAATCGAAATACAAGTAACTCAAAGGATGTTGGAATCACCATTCTCTAAGGATCCGTTAAACTATCTACTATGTAGTAGTGTACGCTAAATAGATAATGTCTATCATTAATATAAATATCAAAATAGTGTTAAGGCGTTACCATTATCCCCCTTAACATATTTTCATATAATGTCATAGTCTATACAGCACTGTAAACTCCACCGTAAACTAGTGGGATATCAGGGAGTACTCCATAGGTATAACACAAAACAAATTCGTAGTGGTCGCGTATATCGGGATACAAGTATGACAAGGCACATGAGGCAATACCCAAGGTAGTGAAACTACCGTTCGCTGATCCGGACTGGTGAGAACGCATCGCCGTAGTGATCGCAACACCGCGAAACAACACTCCTGAAAAGTAGGAGGGTGCACCAATCAATAACAAGTAATGAGTACTTTACGAAGAAGTGTGTTCGCTCGAGGTGGCTACCCTCATTTGGCCCGGCACGGCTCCTGATTTTAGTCATTTCCAATTTGACACAAGTGTCAAGGCTATCCATTATCGTTCTCTTTCTTCAGTCATCACGTACATCATTCCAACCACTTCATTCTGGATCATCACTCCGCGTATAGTTATTAAAGTGGTTTTCGGTTTAGATAGAGAGTATATCCAAAACCGATTCTGGTTTCTTTAATAACTTCCGTAATTATTACACCGATTGGTCGTTCATATATATTTTAAACCAAATCAAATTCAATTTCAATTTCAATTCGTAAATCAACATTTCGTTTGTCTTTCTAAATCAATTTCCAAAATTTACGTTTCCAAACTTCCAAATTACCATTTCAAAATCTTATAATTCGATTTCAACTTTTATTTAAACAATTCAAGTATTGATTCAAGTTCGTATATAAGTTTCATTCCGAAATCATTTAAAATGGTTTAATTTTCATTCAAATCAATTTAAATTCATTTATCGATTCCATTCAATATTCGCTAAGTCAATTTATCCTTCAAAACAACTTCTATTTAAATTCTAATTCATTTAAATCAATTACTTATGTTCAACTTCATTATATCAAAACTTCAAATTGAAGTAAATTAAATTCGTCAAATCAATTCTTTAAATTACAAGTCTTACGTTAATTTCAATAAATCTCATTCATTTCAATAAATCACATTTTATTTCTTATTAAAGAAATTTGATTTTCACTTATTTATCGACTTCGTTACAAATTTCAAGCTCAATTAATAAAGAACTAAATTTCATATATTTGAGAAGTTTAATTTCACTTATTAACTTACTTAAATATTTTTCAAAACTTAATAAATAAAGATACCCAATTTTATTTATTATCAAAGTTCAAATTTACCTATTCAATGGTTCAAATTTTCTTATCCAAGAATTCAAATCTTTATTCAATTATCAAATGACTCAATTTTTATATACTTATTAAATAATTTCAATCTTAATTATTAATAATTTCAAGTCTTAATAATTACAAACTTGATTATAAATTCAAACTTAATTATTAAATCATTTCCACTTAATTATGAATTCAAACTTAATTATCAAATCATTTCAACTTAATTATAAATTCAACTTAATAATTTCAAACTTAATTATAATTCCAGCTTAATTATAATTTCAAATTTAATTATTAAATGATTTCAAACTTAATAATTTCAAAACTCAATTATTACTAATTCCAAATTATTTATTAATAATTCCAAATTTAATTATTAAATAATTAAATTTCAAACAACGTTTTTCGTCAATTACTACGTTAACAATTGTTTCAGATTCCAATCTTTACATTTTCCTTTCAAAAATTCAAATTTCAACTTCATTTCAAAAATTATTCTTTGCTGGAATAAAATCATTATTTTATTTTTAATCAAATTATTGACCAATCGGATTTTATTTAATTCTCTATCCTAGGTCAAATTCATTTGGGTATTTATCATTTCAACCCGATTCCAATTCAATTCAAAAATCAAAACATAAAAAAAGGAACTTGCAGTGTGATAACTGAGATGGTGTTAAAGTAAATAAACAAGCAATAACAACAATCAATAACAATCCAATAATCAATTCAAATAATCCCGAAATAATCGTATTAATTCACATTGTTATTTGTGCAAATTAATATAATATTTCTAGAATCTACACTATCATTTTATGTAGATTAAATATTATTACGCTAATTATTTATACGGTTCTTCACTTGACATTTATTATTCGATTTCATACAATATGAATTCAAATGGTTCAAGGGTAATTAACCATTTCTACGTGTCAAATAATTAAACATTTAAGGGGTCATATTATTCAAATTAACAAATCAAATTCAACACATATGTCGATTCAAATTTTTACTATCCTATGCCAAATTCAATTTCATAATATTTATCACTTTATACATTGCAATTTAACATCCAATATAAACAACAACAATAAATCAATCATCAACCAAACTGGATTATCATAGTATAATTAACAGATAATGGTGTCAGATGTCACAGGCGAACTGATACATATAAAACAGTGTAAATAACTAACAGCAGCATATTTCAATTATTGTTTCAATTGAAATCAAATTTAATAAATAAAAGAACATTAATCGTGAGTGATTGCTCACCTTTCGAGGCTAGAGATGACAAGAATGAGAAGAGTTACGAGGCCAAATCCAAATTTCAAAGCAAAGCACGATGGACGCGAGTTCGACGATCAAAGCTGATAAATAGAGATTGATGGAATCAAATTAGAACTGGGTCAATGGAGATAATTGGTATAATGAACTTATATCTATATATAACTATATATATCTATATATACAATTATATACAACTCATTCTTTAAAATAAACAAATAACTTTAAATTTTAAAGTAACTTCATACAAGTATATAGCTAGTATATATATATATATATATATATATATATATATTCTCAAACAGATAAAACAAATGTTTAAATATGAATACCTTAAAATAAACCATTAATGCCTTAAAATAAAGTTATTATATATATATATATATATATATATATATATATATATATATATATATATTCATAATCAAATTGTTATACTTAGATGCATACAACATAAACAAATTTGATATATACATATACTAACTATTACACAAATCCTTACGAAAACTTGCTATATATAAATATATATACATATGGACTATTTCAGAAATTATCAATATACCCAACGCTCTATATATGCAGACTATTCATTAATATAAAAAAGGACAGCATATTAATCTTCTGAGCTCATACCATATGCAGATTTCACAATCAATCTTTCACACATTATAAACAACCGATTCTAGGTACAAACTAGTATAAATTTTTGTAATCTAAACAACTTAGAATATATCACTTCCTAAAATGAAGTATATTGAACACTTACTACATAAAATTTTAAACTTCATATTGAAATGTAAGCAACATATATAGTATAAACTTTTTAAACTAAATTTATATAAACAAAATACATTTTTTTTTATACGCATGCAGCAAGATAAAATCAAAAATTTATAACTCGCAACCGTTATGTACACACTTATATAAATACAGACTCTATGACCCCTCTGTTATTCGTTTATACACCTTAACCCTAATATAATTTCTTTAAACATAAAAGCACTATAAACCCAATTTACGCCAGTACTTAAAATATGCTCCAAGACACGCAACATCTACTTTCTGTACTTTATAACATGAACTGGAATGCAAACTTAATACTTTATAATATTTCCAATACTCTATAATATGTACAGGTGTACTACCATGATATAATATGACTTATATAAACTTTCATCACTGTATACTTTATATTTTGTCAAAAAAAATTTCATTTACCAATATTAAAAAGGAGGGGCTATGCGCATGAGACGGCAACAAGGGGAACTAGGCTGAGAGAGAGCGGGCTTCTTGGCATAAGGCGGAGGCGGGGAGGTGAAGTTCGGCCGTCGCTTCGGAAGTGGGTGGGTTTTCAGGTGGGCGGCAACCGAGATGGTAAGGCACGGTTTCTAAGTGGCGAAGCTAGCAACATGGAGATGGGGCGGCGCTGGCCGATGAGAACTCGGCTGCAAGTTGAAGGCGGAGGCGTAGTTGGATGATGGAAAGTGCAGTTACTAGTGGGGTGGTGTAGCAGCGGCGTTGCATGGGTCGAGTGGGGTTGAGCACGGTGAGGTCGGGTTGGTGGGTTTCTTGTTTGGAGGAAGAATGAATATATAGAAAAGGTGACAGAGAAATTTTTTATAAAAAGGAAATGAAGGGAACGTGACAACTATATTTACTCTCTTTTCATAAAGTTGTTTTGAAACCAAAGAATATAATAGTCTGCTTGAATTCAAGGCAAAAATTAAAGCTGGCGCCTGTTCAATTTGGAATGGGGAATATAAAAGTAAGGAAAACCAAAGGTTTAAAACCGATACCGGTATGAAATCATTTCTCGCTGACTTCGTTGTGTATCATATCTCGAAATACAGAATGGAATGTAACGCAGGGATCAGTGCGACGAGACTCTCAAAATGGTATACAGAAATTAACGGTACAATTTAACTATAAAAATTCGAAATTTAATACTAGCGGAAATGCAGGAAAATCGCAGTAAAATAAGATCGACGGAGCCAAAGAAGTCCGAATTTGGAAAAACGACAAACTGACAACTTGCTCAAAAGATGGTTTTGAATTTTTCTATGTAAAAATATTTTGGTTTCGAAAACGTTTTATTTTCATCGCTTTTTAACTGATTAAATTGAAGTAAATTTACGCCTGAAATAAACTTTCATAATTTCGGACGAAAATTTACCGGTTGCTATGTTTAACTAGACATATTCCAAATATCAAATTTATATTTCAAAATTTTATCATTTAAAATTTCAAAAATTCAATTAGTAACATTATTAAAATTGGTTAAATTTACGGGTCGTTACAAATATGTAACTGGATAATGTACAACATAAAATGGATTTTATAAATAAAATTTGAGTGATTATAATAAATGTTATACACTTAAATTTTAGTTATAAAAGATTAACAGAGGCAAATAGAGAAAAAGAGGAATTTAAAGAGTTTTATTTAAATAACTTAATAATCAAATTTGATGTAATATAGAACCTTAAATCTAACCTAGAAATTTTAATAAAGGTTAATTCTTGGAATGAATATGTTATATAATGAATAATGCATCTTTGAATAGAAAGAGAAATAAATTACATTTTAATGGGACATTTTGTAATAAAGTTTATTTAACTTGGAACCATGGTTTAATTGATGTCTAAATGAATAAATTTGTAAAGAAATTTGATTGTTATATTTTCTATGATAAATATTTTATTTATGTAATAGATATGTCTTGAAAAATAAATAATTATGGCTTAAATAGAAAAATGTATTTAATATCACTAAAATTAGATAATTAAGAATTTGGTTTCCAAATGGAAATTTCATGTGTAACTTATTGAAGGAATATCTTATTATGAAATGGGTATTTTAAATAAAGTGTTAGATTATTTGTTAAATTAAGAGTTAGGTAAAATAATGAACTTTTGACTTATTAAAATGAAGTATAGTTTATTTGGATATTCCATTCATAAAAGTTTGTTTTTAATAAATCATAAGTAAATGATATCCAAATGAATATTTCTGAAATTGAACTGATTGAAATACTAATATATCTACCGTAGTACTTTAAAAAGTACTGTTTTTTTTTTACAAGTTAAGCGGGGTTAAACTGGTCCCCTACCAGGTTTATTAATGAAAGACGGACGTACAGGGAGGAGAGCTACATGACAAGGGAAAAAAGAGCAAAAACACAACAACAAAGGGGAAACAAACATTACAGAGAGGGAAATCCCGAACATGAAAAAGGAAAAGAGACTACGGAATCCAGGGATCAAACTGATTTGCGTGAAAACAATGCTTATAGTCATGCAACCCTTTGACAATTTCATTCTTCACCAACGCCCACACCATTTCCGTACTACAGCACTTCCCATTAAATTCCCTCTTATTTCTTTCAGTCCATATAACTTTAAGAAGCTTTTTAAGTACAAAGAAAAAGTACAATCTATCATCATCCTTCCATCCAATCGCTTGCTCTATCAGCATCCAATGATTCAAGTTGCTGCGGGAAGGAAACATACCTTGCACACAACATAACACCCTGTTCTATAAGTGTTGCACATAAGGACACTCGAAGAATAAGTGCTCGACACTTTCACATTGTTGATCACACAGCACACAAGTTGGTAGAACAGGCATACCCATACGAACCAGCTTGTCTTTTGTCATCAGAGCGTTACTAATAACCTTCCAGAATACAAGATTATCGCCAGCAGAAGACACAGCAGACCAAGATACCTGATACCACTTGCAATCAGGCATAGCTTCAATTCCATGCAAGGCACTGTACACACCACTAATGGAATGAGAACGATCATTCCGCATCACAGTATCACATTCAGGTTGGTCAAATGTACAGGTTCATAAAGCTTCCAAAAACCTCTTACTTCTTGATTGCTAGAGAAAGGAACAACAAGCTTACCTTCCACAATATGATCCATAGCTAGAGCATTAACTCCAATCCCAGATTGCTTCTTCTGCTGATATGTGAAGAGATGATCAAGCACAACACCATTTCCTAGCCAAGGCATAGATCAAAATTTGCAGTTACTCGCAGCAGATAATTTAAGACGAACAAGTGGTAAGAAACTGTGTCTGTACTTTAAAATATTCCTCCATATTCAACTGCAAGAGCTAGGAACCTCCATAACCCAGAAGTTGTTGGCCCCAATGTTGTATTTGATGGTCCATTTCACCCATAACGAATCGTGCTTGTGTAACAACGCGTTGAAGTGTTGACTAATGGCGGCCTTGTTCCAAGTCTCAATGCTCAACAACCCTAATCCACCTTTGCACTTCGGCTTCTCGAAGGATGCGAACGAACAAGGCAGTGATTTCCTCGTGTGTATTGTTCCAAACCAAAAAAATCTTATCATCGCACGTCTTATCATTTTCAAAAGCCTTGAAGGTAGAATGTACACCCGGGCCCAATAAACCATAACAGAAAAGCTCACTGATTGTACAAGAACCAACCTACCTGCTTGAGTCAAGAAATTGTTAGCCCAACAATCCATAGTACCAGTGATTTTTTCATACAATGGCAGGCAGTTAGCCAGAGTGATTCGTGAGGAGCAAAGAGGCAACCCCAGATAAGTCATATTAGTTGCCATGGACTGCATACCAGCTACAGATGTGAGGTTGGTTTCCTGAAGGCTAGAAATCCCAGAGAATAAAATGCTAGTCTTGGTGTAGCTAAGCTTTAGACCAGTAGCCTTGTAATATTGATGAAGAACTCCTTTAACACACTCTATAGATTGCAGTTTAGGCTTAGTGAAGATCATTATGTCATCCGCAAAGAGGAGAGATGTTATTTGTAGTTCCTTGCATTTTGGGTGGTAGTGTATTTGTTTATTTTGGTACAGTGGCCTTAACATACAGGTGAATACCTCCATAACCATGATGAAGAGATAGGAAGAGAGAGGGTCCCCCTGCCTTATTCCCTGCCTGGAAGCAAAGTTGCTTGAGCTTGATCCATTGATTATCAATGAGAAAGTGGGTGTAGAAATACACTCATACACCCAAGCAACAAAGACTTTGGGGAAGCCCATCAGTGACATTATCCTCACTATTGACTTCCACTGAATCGAGTCATAAGCTTTCATAAGATCCAGCTTAAGCATGGCATGAGGCGAGTTATTCACACGTTTGTAACCATGAAGGAGCTCATGTGCTAGCATTATGTTATCAAGAATATTACTATTTGGCAGGAGTGCTACTTGATTGTTAGATATTATTCTTTGAAGAACAGTAACAAGCCGCGTAGCAATAATCTTAGCAATGCACTTGTAGACCACATTACAACATGAGATAGGCCTGAAGGAGGTGATAGAAGAGGCCTGCTTGAACTTGGGGATGAGCACCAAATTAGTAGCATTCGTAGATTTTAACATTTTAAACTTATTAAAGAAATTGTGCACTGCCAAGGAGAATTGGCTTCCCACTATTTCCCAGCTAGATGTAAAAAAAACGACATTGAAACCGTCAGGACCTCCAGAGGAGCTCTTATTCATAGCAAATAGAGCATTCTTTATTTCAGCATCAGAAACTTTGGCAACAAGACCATTGGCTTCATCAGTATTTAATCTAGGGAGAGCAATCGAAGACAAAATATCCAACTCTGGCTCAAAGTTACTCATATTACCAAAGAGGCCAGTGTAATACAAGAGAAATGCCTTATCAACAGATTCTGGGGTTGTATTTAGAATACCTGCTACATCAACGATGGAGGAGATGTTGCTAGATGAGTGCTTGGCCTTCAGGGAAGCATGAAAGAACTTTGAATTCCTATCACCATCCGCAGCCTTCTTGATCCTTAGTTGTTGCTTCCTCATATCACATTCAAAAGCAAGAGCCTGATTGAGATCAGTGTATAGGACAGCTTCCCTTTCTGCCTTGTCAGCGTCATCAGGTTGTGCCATCATAAGTTCCTGGGCTTCCTTAAGTTGCTCCTTAAGCTTGGTAGATAGAAGACTGCCGTTGGCAAACTTCGCTTTAGACCAAGCCCTTAAGATCTCCTTCGTTGCTTTGAGTTTCCTGCAAAAAACAAATATAGGATTTCCAAAGCATTTATTTGACCAAGCCTTTTTAATTATATTATTATACTCAGGATCATTGACCCAAGCATTATAAAATTTAAACCCCCTTTTCCCTCCAAAAGGCATCTTGCCAGTGGTTTGGATAAGTGGTGAATGATCAGAGAGGATTGGTTGAGGTAGATGAGTGGAGAGGTTTGGCCAAGTAGAAAGGGCTTTATAATTGGAGAAAGTACTGTTGTTTTTGAAAATACAATGTTTTGGAAATTTTATAATTGAATGAATGAACTTAGAAATGTTACAATTTTGAAATGAATATTATTTGACCTTGAATTTAAAATGGTTTAAATGAAGATTATTTTAAAAGTGTTATGATTTTAGTAGTATGATTTTCAAATGATAACATCTCTAAA
The DNA here is from genome assembly GCA_030765085.1 of Allium cepa. NCBI lineage: Eukaryota > Viridiplantae > Streptophyta > Magnoliopsida > Asparagales > Amaryllidaceae > Allium > Allium cepa. The sequence goes on from CM060946.1 coordinate 182,426,207, forward strand.
TGGTTATGATTTCAAAGTATTATGATTTCAAAGCATTATGATTAAAATTTATTTCCTTATTTTGGTTTTCAAGCTATCTTTTAGTTGTCCTCATTTCCCTTATCTTGCTTCAGACTGGTATAGACACCTTTCTATAATCTTTCTATTTAGAAATCTTTCTATAATCTTTGATAATCTGCACCTTGCGAAACTTACCTATAACAACAATTATCAGGTATAATTTCAATCTTCTTGTCATCTTATCTTGATCCTATTTCACTCTATCTTTTTCCGTGCTTTTCCGTACCTCATCCATTTTCGAGGACGAAAAGTTTTGAGTGGGGGAGAGTGTAACAACCCTAGATTTTGCATATAATTTAAATTTGGCTTTATTTTATTTTAAAATTATTTTAAACTTGTTTTATTTCAAACATTTAATTTTAAAAATATAAATGTTTATTACTATGTGTATTATAATTTCAAACTTGTGTAAGTTGAATATTTTCCTGAAATGTTGATTTTGGTCAAAATAGTCAAATTTTGATTTTGTTTTTGCTTAAAAATTTAAAAAGTTTGAAATTATAATTTTTTTTATTTTTTATGAAAATATATTTTATAACATGAATACTACTTTTCGTTTCGTTGAAAACGGATTTAAATTGTGAAAGTTATACTGTTTTCAATATTGTGTGTACATTGAATTATTTAACAATTTTCTTTATGTTAAATTTTATAAATTATATTTTTAGTTGTCAAATAATGTTCTAATATGTGTTATATGACATGTTAGATATATATTCTATTTTTAAAAACATTTTTTTTGTGATGTTATAATTTTTCCAAAAGTTTACTGTGTTGGTGTTTTTTTTTAAAAGGCTGTTTTCTTATTTTCTGCTATTTTCTTCATCAAAATTATATTCAAATTTAATTTTATATATTTATTTTGTGAATTAATTTTTATTTTGTGTACTTATCTTTATTTATAAATATTTTTCAAGTATATAAATTTTTTTCCAAAGTGCATTGAATTTATTTCTAATTTTAAAGTCTACTTCGCAATTTTAAGCCATTTTCTTAATTTAAATTCTATTTAATTAAAATTTAATTATTTATTTTATTTTAGGAATGATAAGTAAATTATTTTATTTCAAATTTTTCTTTAGAATATTTTTAAAATGAAGTAGATATTTTTCCAAAGCCATCGATGTTTTAATTGTAATTTTTGAACCCTGTTTTCAATTTTTAAGCAATTTCCTTAATTATTTTTATATTTTTTTAAATTTAATTATATATTTTTATTTTATTTCACTTTGTTTCGGTTTTTAGATGTACTTGCTGAATTTTATTTTGTTTTATTTGATTTAAAAGGAAAGGGAGTATGGAAGGTTTTAAAAGCTAAGAAACGTAAATTCGTTTCACCGTTTCTTTTACCGTTTCTTTTTCAATCAATACATTAGTTATTTTGGCCGTTCCTTATACTATCTTCAGCTGACTTCTTTTTCTTCATTTTCATGTGAAAACATCTTCCTCGTCTCATTTTCATGGCTAGAGAAAAATTGAAAATGGCTTCTCTATATTTTCTACTTTTTCTCCTTCCTTTTTGCATGTTTTTGCCTTGTTTTCTTTGTTTGTTTTGCTCGGCCACCACTAGCTAGCCTTGGCCATAACCCCCACCACCTTCTCATCTTCACCATCCACCACTTAGCATCATCTCGTCCTCTGACTTGACCAGGCCGCACCCTCCCCCTTGACAAAACTCCATACAAAAGCCTTGAAAACTCCTTAAAAATATGTTAGCCTAGCCTAGTTGCTTCACTACCTTCATCCACCACCAAGGCCACCACCTTAAGCCACCACCACCACCTTGATATTACCACCACCCATCACCTAAGCTACTGTCCAGATCTGAAACCTGAAAGGCTGAGCCCAAACATGCCTTAGCCGAGCCTAAAAAGTTCACTAAAACTCTTATATATGCCTTAACCTTTTATATTCTCTACATTTAAACTCCTACCCACTTCATCACCTTGTAACCGCGCCTTTTCCTACCCATACCTGATCCAAACCATGCTCAAACCTGACGTTATTAATCCCCTAGGCCATGCAAACAAGCATAGGAAGCAAGTGCAAAGTCTTTGGTTTTGTTTTATACATCTATTTCTAACATTGTTAAGTATATCCTGTTTTTGAAACTTATGTTTCATATATTTGTTTTGTTTGAATGTATCCAAGGCTATAAATCTTTGGCTCTCCACTCTCAAATCATATTCATGCTTTCGTGCCTTCGAAGATCTTTGTTGTGTGTAGTTGTTTGTCATCTCCAGTTAATACAGGTGAGTAAATCTCACCAGATGTTTATACTTATACAAATGTGAATTGACACCCTGTGAATCTGTAGAACTATATTATCATGTTATATATGCTTATATTATTATCATATGATGTTCACACCTGTTATTACACTTATTATATTATATGTTACTGTTATTTCATGCTATTATGTTTATTTTATCTGTTCATCACACTGCAAGTTCCCTTTAGATTAGAGTCATAATGGGTTGAAATGATACATACCCGAACGGACTTTAGAATAGGGAAAAATCGTTATGGGCTGAAATGATAGGCTTGAACGGTTTTTATTGAATTTATTTTAACTTGGGATTGCGGATTTGAAATGATAAAACCCGGATTTTCTTTGTAAATTAGGGGTTGAAATGATATATTACGCGTATCACTTTACTTAGCGTAGAAAATTATATACAGGCCCGTAGTTAAAATATGTTTTTCTAAAAATTTTAAAATATTTTATAAATTTAATTATTATAATATTTTGATTTGAAATTTAATAAAAATATATTTTTTGTAAAGTATTATTGATTTTCTGGAAATCTATAAGTTGAATAAATTATGGAAAAGTTAGAAAATATGAATGTAAGTTATTTTGGAAATTTTGATTTAATTTTTAATGGGATTTAAATAACTTTGAAATATGATAAATTTATGATATTTTGAATTTAATTAAGTTAAAATGATTTTATAACATATTAATGATTTTGAATAAAGTTAAAATGTGAAATGAATGAATACTTTAAGTTGAAATTTTGAAATATAACTAAATTGGAAATTTATCAAATTGACTTAAAAGTGAACTTTTAGTTAGGTAAATAAAAATAAAACTAAGTTATATTTTAGAATTTGAACTTAAGTGTTAAGTTGAAATTTAGTGCAATGAATTTAAAATTGAACATTGCAATTTAATAAGTGAATTATTATTAAATCTTGATTTTTGAATGGAAATTTAATTTTATAAAATCATGAACTTGAGGAAAATTAAATGATGTTTATAAATGTGAAAATGTATGATTTTATGTGTTAAAAATGTTTTAAATAAAAATATAATTGGTTGAGAAATTATATTGAATATTTGAAGTTAATTTACTGCATTTTTGAAATGCTATTAATTACAATGTAAATGATATTACAGCATTTGTAAATGCTGTAGTTGATGATAATGAACTAAAAAGCTATTGAATTAAAAACCATTATAGCAATTGTTGTAAGTGCTATAATTTTTTATTTAACTAAGTTTATTTGAAATTTGAGTAAACCCTATTACAACATTTTAAAATATTGTCTTTTGTTAAATTGAACTGTTTTGAATGTATCTTTCCGTAGCGTTTTCCACGAAAAGTGAATTTTCACTGTTTTGATAAACTTAAGTGAACAAATGAAATTTGGAAGTTGAAAATTTTGGAAATTTAATAATTTAATTATTGAACATAATAACTTCATTTTAATGATTAAAAATGATTTTTTTTGGAATATAAACTGTTTTGAAATGTGAATTGAAATGGTATTTTAAATTGAATAAAATTCGTAATGATTTGAAATGAATGTGGTTTTGAAAAGAGATTATATTTTGATATATTAAATGATTGAAGTGTGGTTTTGAAAAGATATGATATTTTGATATATTAAAATGATTTTAAAATAGAGTTTTGAAAGATATGACATTTGATATTAAAATAATTTGAAAGGAAGTGCTGAAAGATAAGATATTTTGAACGAAGTTTTGAAAGGTTATGATATTTTGATATATTAAAATGATTTGAAAGGAAGTTTTGAAAGGATATGGTAAATTAATATATTGAAATGGTTAGAAATGACTTGATATTTATTTTGATAAATATTTGAATTGAAAGATATGGTATGATGATATATTGAAATGGTTTGGAAATAATTTAATCTTTATTTTGATAAAGATTTGGGTTGAAATGATATTTTATTTTGAAGTATAAAATATATATTTTTAAAGTTATAACTACGGGTTATAATGACGATTGGTTGTTAAAGAGACCGGGATCGGATATTGTCTTATAGCCGGCCAATACCAAAAACCACTTTAACAACTGTGTACGCGGTGGAGATTCCAGAATGAAGTAGGATGGTGGCGACCTTCTCGAGGTATATTACGTGGACCCAACTCCCGTGAGTTGGCATAAATGACTAAAACAGGAGCTATACCGGGCTACACAAAGGGTCACACCCTTTCATCGAGCATGCTCCATCGGAAACCATTCGATTACTTTTGCGATTCGATATGTAGCGCCACTTTGATTCGGGGGTATTGTTCGAGGTGGGCGGAAGCTGCTGGCTTGCCGTCACCACCGGTCCGAGAGTGCAAACGGTGTATCCACCCTGGCATTGCCTCACGTGCCGTGTCATCTCCTTATAGCGAGCCCACTACGATTTTGGTTTTAAAGATTCGACCGCGTTAAGATTCACCATCCCCTTAATGCTGTTTTCTACATGATTATACTTTACTGATTAGACACTATTGTATATAGCGTATATTGCTACATAGTAAATAGTTTAACGGGCCCTTAGAGGATGGGCGGCCCCAAGCATCTTCTAAGTTACTTTTACCTTTGCTACAGTTCACTTGAGTTGGTTTACATTGTATAAGTATGTATGTCCTGACTGAGTGTTTGTATTTTTATTTACGCTCGGGTCAGCCTGAGTTATTCACAGATTTGGATTTCCACTTTCTGGAGATTGGAATCGCTGGAGATTATCTACTTGTCAAGTTTCATCTTTTCAGTTCGGTTGTTCTATTCAGCTTGTACTTGGTTATCATATTTAAACTTCTGTTGTACTTTATTTCTTCTATTGTATCTTATGTAACTCTGATATATTTATGTAGTAGCTTCATGACCTACTATCTCTTTTACTTCCACTGCATTATTATTACTCTATGTCTGTGATCTGTGATTTTTATTTACTGCATATTCTGAGATTTGCCAAATTTTTATTTACAACACGGTATTTTGAGCAATTCAATTCCGGCATGAGTGTCTACCAATACACTTATAATGGATGCGAATGGTTGAAAATACCTGGTTGTTAAAGTGAATCTAAAGGTTATGGGTTTAGACTGAATTTAAAGTAAATAAAATTGTAAAGGCGTGGAAATTATTTACTTTATAAAGCAATTTTAAATTCAACTTTTTATTTTATATACTGTTGAATATCCAAACCATTTATGTTTTGAAAGTTATGGTTTTAAAGCTATGAATTTCGAAGTATTATGTTTTGAAAGTTATAATTCAAATGTTTGGGTTTCAGATATTACAAATTTTGAAGCAGTATGATTTTGCAAATGATATATGTGAAATAAAGATGATATTATACTGATTTGGGTTTATAAATGATGTCCAATTTATTTGGTTTTTAAAATGAAAAATGGTATCGTATTATATGGTTTTGAAATGGGTATATATTCTGGTTTTGAAAGTAAAACTATTTTGATAAGACCGCGGTGTTATAATAACGTTTGGTTGTTGAAAAGACCTGGATCGGAAGTTGTCATACTCTCTGCCAACTCCGAAAAACCACTTTAACAACCATGTACGCGATGGAAATTCCAGAATGAAGTAGGATGGTGGCAGTGTTTCCTTTGAGGTAAATGCGTGGACCCGACTCCCGTGAGTTGGCATAAGGTGGCTAAAACAGGAGCGATTCTCGGGCCAAGGGGTTTAGCGCCCTTTATCGGATACATCCCTTCGATACTATACTCTGACTTTGGATTGATTCGGTGGCCACCTTTATTTTTTTGATTTTGGGGGTGTTTGTTCGAGGTGGGCGGTTGCTGCGGCTATGTGTTACCACCAGTCTGGATAGCAATTGGTATATCTACCCTGGCATTGCCTAGTTGTGTCGTGTCACCTGCCCTAGTGCGCCTTATACAATTTTGGTTTTGTACCATACCTATGGAGTGCCCTCTAACTACGCCCAGTATGGGGAGGTTACAGTACTGTATAGACTATGGGAATATATAACTGTGTTAAGGTCGAAAATGTAATACCTTAACGCTATTTAAAAGTAAGTTTATTTTACAATTAGACACTAGTATAATAGCGAAATATACTACATAGTAGATAGTTTAACGGATCCTTAGGAGATGTAAATCCCGAGCATCTCTTAAGTTACTGCACACATATTTATCTCTATTGATTTTACTTACATAAGATCTTTTAGTTCTGACTCGAGTGTTTTGTCTTTTCAATTCGCTTGGGTCAGTCCGAGCGTTTTAGGATTTCAAGATTTTATTCTGGAGGACGAAGACGAAGAATTGTAGTATTACTATCTATTATATTATTCCACTACACCATTTGATTCCGCTGCATTGATATTTATTGGTATGTGAACTCTGATATTTATTGTATAAAGAAAAATCAAATGTTTTGTAAACAGTTTTATGAACTGTATATTTATTATTATATTTTATCGTTCCGCTGCATGATTCTATTTTGTTTTTTTTTTCTTATTTCTTCATCTTCTCTGTGTTTATCTTATTTACCCCGTAACAATCCGCCCTTCTGTATGGTTTGAATTGGCACGTGTGTCGATTTAAAGCGTGCGAAAAGGCGGGACGTAACAACGACAATATCCGACCTCGATCTCTTTAACAACCAAACGCTTATTTCACACCATGGTCATTTAATAAAACATTTTTAATAATAAATCTAGAAAACAGTTTATAACTTCATATCAAGATATCCATATATTTATTCAGAAAGTATAAATGTATTCAGAAATACCGAGGAAGATTTCTTTCAATCATTTTCAAAAATAATTTATAAATCTTGCTTAAACCATTTATAAACTATTTATGTAACAACCCGCATATTTATCGATTTTATATTTAAATATTTTATCGTTAATCGGATATTGGTCCGAAAAGCTACTTTTTGCAAACGGTCAAATTAGGACCCGAGACCACTTCCATTGAGTTCGAAATGCCGTTTACAATCTTTTTAAGTATAAACTTTGATATGTTTGGGGTTAGTGGAATTTCACTAACTTTTCCCGCTTTGGACTTTGGGTTGGTTTAGCCTATTAAACTTAAGTTCCAACCCTTCTCCTCATCTCTTCATAAATTCCTACCTAACTCTAGTTTTAGCATTAATGGTAGGTGGAAAGGGAAATTAAAATTCCAAGCCCAAGTTCATTAGCAAATTCAACATCCAACTCCAAAATCAAAGTAAAGACATTGGATTCAAGCTTGTAGTTGCTTCTCTATTGACTTCAAACTTCTTCTTCATTGAATTTGTGCAAAGGTGAGATTTTTATCTCACAATTCTAATCTATAACTATATTGGACTGTTGGGAATGATTCCCCATCACTTTAGCATATACATTTGCATTTTGTTTGGTTTGGATTGGTGAAAAACCCCAATTTTTGGTGTTTTAGGAGAAAAACTGCAGTTAGGTCGTTCTGCCTATGCTAGGTCGTTTGCATGGAAAAGTCTCGGCCTGCATATTTCGTTCGCCCTTAAGTCGTAGGTCGTAGGTCGCTCGGCATTAGGTCGTAGGTCGTAGCTCGCTCGGCACAAGGTCTTAGGTCGTAGGTCGCTTGGCTTTGGGTCGTCCGGTCTTGGCTAGCTCGGTTATAGGTCGTTACCTCTAGGTCGTTAGACCTTTATACTTTAGGTCGTTGCTCGGCCTTGCCACATAGGTCGCTCGGCCTTTGTTCCATTTGGTTGCGAATCTCGTTAGGTCGCGTATCCCCTTAAGTCGCTCGACCACTAGGTCGCGAACACCTCTAGGTCGCTCGACCCCTTTAACTCGTAGGTCGCTCGCCTCTTCTAACCCGTGAGTTCCTTAAGTCGCTCGCCTCCCTTAGGTCACTCACCTGGTTGAGTCGCACCACACCATAGCTCGGCCGCATTAGGTCGCGTACATTTTAGGTCGCGTGTTTCGCTAGGCCATTAGGCCTTTACCTCGTTAGGTCGTAGGTCGCTCGACCTTATTACCTTGTTAGGTCACGAGTCCCTTAGGTCGCTCGCCTCAGTTAGGTCGCTCACTTCTGCTAACTCGCGAACACCTCTAGGTCGCATCCACTAGGTCGATTGACCCCTTAGACCCCTAGGTCGCTCGATCCTATCCTCCCTTAGGTCTTCACTAGGTCGTACCATTTTGGACGGGGCGCTGGCCCGCACCCCGCCGGGGGCGCTGCCCCCTGGACCCCCGCGACCTGACTGGGCAGTTCGAACCCCGTAGCGGGGGTATTGCCCCCGCACCCCCACCTTAGGGGGTTGCCCCCCCCCCCGGACCCCCCTCCGTAGGGGATCTTATCTGAAAAACATTCAACAGAACTTGCTTTGTTGAGATGCTGAGTTGACCATTCTTCGTGACAAACTATCTTGGGCATCTCGGTCGACTTTATGGTATCACGGCCTTGCTAAAAAGGCGGGATAACAACTTTAGAAATATGAAGGTTTCAATACTAGTAGTAAATATCAAAACTCTTTCAACAAAATGATTTCAACTCTATTTTCAATAACAAAGATCTTTTCTTAAACAGTTTTCCAATCTACTAGTATATACAAACCTTTACCTCACTCGGTTGAGAAATCTAATTAAACAGCTTAGTAAAACAAGTGGTATGAAACGCTTGCGTTCACTTCGTCAGTTAACTCTTGGACTTGTTCGATTGAACCTCTTGTGACAGTTTTCTAGTGAAGATTTACAGTTTGTTCGTAAATATTTAAGTTAAGCAAGTGGTTATGGGACATGGAGATAAACTTTTATATTTACTATCTTAGTGTAATTGACACTTCTCGTTGATCATGACGATCATTTTATGATTTAGACTAGCAATTGTGCGATGTCTCTTTGTTTGCAAGGTTAGACTAGACCTCATGGGTGTGATTCCGACTCACAAATATCTCTTTGTCCGCAAGGTTAGTATAGACACCATTTGTGTGATTCCACTCACACAAACCTTTTTGTTGCGAGGTTAGGCTAGACACCATTCGTGTGATTCCACTCACACATACCTTTTTGCTTTTTGGTTAGCCTAGACCTCATCTAGGTGATTCCGACTCACCCATATGGGGTAGCTCCCCATGGTCTTCGGACCGTCATGTGATCGGCCTCTTTCCCTTTTTCTGTGATTTCTGTATTTCTTGTGTTGATTTCTGAAATTTATGTCATTGACTTGTTATGAGTACAAGTTTAGGGTATGATGCCCTCTTTGGATCTTTGAGAAGATTCTTGTGATATTGATTTATCTCTTATTGATTGATCTTCTGTTGATCATCATTTGCATACTTATAGTAGTATGTTAGTATGGATATTTTATGTTTATGGCATATCTTTTATTTTATACCATGTCATCTGATATTTATAGCTAGACTGATCCGTTTATTATTCTCTTAAATAATACTCGGGTCAGACCGAGATGTTACAGGTGCTTCTGCTTTACTTCTTCCCGGGATTTGCTACTCTGACTTTTGGCTAACTATTTAGATTAGCAGTTTTTGTTGTATACACTTGAGATATAGACTCATATTTGTATTCTTTTGTATAGCACGTGTTGCTATTCTTTTTTATTATTGTGGATCTTTTTGACCACTACTCTGATGTACACTTTCATGCGTTAGTTATATATTCATATCTTCTTCCGCCTTTGTGATATGGATGTCTGTGACTGATTTGTGTTATGCTTATTTCTATGTTTGTTTCCGAAGATTATTTATAGCCACCGTGTGATAAGCAATCACATGGATGGTCGCTCCTTAGCAGCCTTATTCTCCGTGCTAGTTGACAGCACTACACCGTAGTGTTCTTGGCTAGCGTGGGTATAGAGGTGGAGGCGTCACAATTTATATGCTTTAGAACCATTTATAAAGCTATTTATAAATTTCAAAACGGTTTACAACTCTTTTCCTTTTCATAAACTTCTACCCAAATTCCTTTAAAACGTTTCCAAATCCCTTTATCAAGTTCTTTTATAAAACGCTTTATAAAATCTGTTAAAACCTTTATAACTCCTTTATAAAACCATTATAAAATCCTTTATAAAAATCTTTAATAAGAATCCTTTTACAAAAATCGAATACAAAATCTCTTATAAATTTGTATATATTCCTTATAAAACCTTTTACAAAATTCTAAAATCTTTTACAAAAATCTTTTATCTATTAAAGTTATTATAAAAGTCTATATTTATTATCTTAAATTAAATTTTTAAATAAATCTTTTAAAACTATATTGAATATTTTATCAAATTAAAATTTTAAAGTGTTTTTATTATAATACATTGTTTAAATTGTTTAAATTATATATTTTAAAACTAAATAAAATTGTAAGTTTAAATCTTAAAATTTAGATATTTAAAACTTATATTAACTAAAGTGTAAATTTTAAAAAATTCTTTAAATTAAATTTTAAAATCAAATTTATTAAATCAAAACATATTTACAATTTAGAAAATAATTTAAAACCGACCAATGGTGTCCGTATATAATTTTCTATCCTATAGCGAAGTGATCGGTTAATTTTAATTTTAATTGATATATATCATTTCAACAAAAATCAGGTGTCATAGGTATGTTTCAAGCTATTTCTTAATTTGTTTAGTTTTCGATTTATTTGATGCCCGTAACATCCAAGGTGAATAACAAGAATAAATTAGCATAAACATCTAGAGTGAATAACATGAATAGATCAGCATAAACAAACATCTAAACATCTAACATACACCACAATCAACATCCAAAACAGTCACATATCATAACAGATTACTAGTTATAGATTCTCGGGTGTTTAACTAGCAGATTAAATTCCAATTTCGATATAAGTGTCAATTTCAATTTAACTGTTAATTACACTATCGATGTAATTCAATATAAATGTTAATTTTAAACAATTAAATGCTTCATGATTTCAATTTAACGAACATCAAAATATTTTTAGTATATCGCGAGTGGTTTGAAAATTCACCTTTGATTTTTAGTCAAATTAATCCAAAAGAACGCTTAAATTTGAACAGTTTCAGAATCCAACCAAATTAGTTCCATATAGTATGAAATTTCGACTCGGTCCCAATGGAAGAAACTGCATCCAAATCTGAGTTCGTATGTACAAGTTATGAACGTTAGAAGGTTTGAAATTCGAATTTAAATTAAATTGAAATAAAGGGTAAAATTGTAAATACGTTACCACGTCCTCATCCACTAAACCCTACAGACCGACTAAGGTCTTCCATTAAGCTACAGCTGTCGCTAACACCTCCAAATCTCAGCCACCTCCCTTGCCTTCGACCAGATCAGCAAACGCCACTGCCCTCGTCGTCCAAGGCTGCACCACCCAGGCCCCACGCGCATGCTTCCCGTCTCCTCCCTCTGCTCCGCCGCCGCTGACGTTTATCTCCATTTTCTGCATTTTCGGTGAGATGCCATGATCCAAACCCTTCAGATGAACGCTGTACAACCACTCTACGCGCTAGTGCCATCCGATCGTCGATTGGTCGACGATCCGCCGTTGATCGCAAAACTCTAGGACAGACGGGCGAGAATAAGCTACTGATTCTGGCCAAACCAAACCTCCAATCGAAAAACAAATTGCAAATTAAGATTACGTTCGTCGGGAGCTTTCCAATGACATATGATTTAATATGGTTTGAGTAGTTTGGATTTTTGATTTGACTTGAAATTAGGAATTAAGGATTTTTGAATTGTCTACCAATGAGAAGGAAGAAGAGAACATAAAACTGTACGTATATGAAAATGAAATAAGAAATCTACTAGGGTTTATAATTGCCTATATATTGATAGAGATGGATGAGAATGGATGGAACAGATCGAACTGGGTCGAAACGATAATAAGGACCCGAAAAGTCTGTTTCGTTCTCAAAACGAAAATAGGTCATCTTATATATTGAAATATAGGTTTTCAATATTTTTAAACACAATGGAACTAGTTTCAAAACCTAATTATATTATATATAGAAGTTAGCTTTTAAAATCAAATTATAATCACGTAAATTCCATTAACTGATTTCTATGCATTTTGAGCTCGCACAATCAAAAGATAAGTCCGATCACTACGAAACTTAAAATCCTACAATGATTCATATTGTAGATCCGATGGAACCGATTTCATCAAAATCCGAGATTGTGCCCAAAAGGCTCATTTTCACCTTAATTGAATGAAGTATTATTTAAAATCATTTAGTCACTTTTAAATTCAAATTTAAAAGTTTTATATCATCGTTTTGATTAAACTGAAATTAATAATCTTTGGAAATTAAGTTTCCATGTTAAATCCAAGATTTAAATATTACATTAATCTCAACACTAAATTAAAATAATAAGTTTATTATAATTTAACTCCCAATGTATTCTTTTATTTTGATTTACATTCTTAAATTAAATCAACCATCACCTTATTAATATAATTAACGTTAGTTTACATTTTGTTACATTCATATTCTACCATTATCATCGTAATTCATATTAACTGCAATATTTTATTACACTAATTTCAAATGGATTAGATATCAAGATGATAATAAATCAATCTTTATACATTAATAATTCACTTTTATTCACTTATTGTTTACAAACAAGGATTATAAATTTATGTACAAATGATTGATTTCACATTCTATACTAAAACCAATGAAATAAAATAACATACAATTTCATCATTAATACAACGTTGAATTTATTTCTTATGTACAATTATAGCCAAATTAACTTTTCAATAATTTCAAATTGATTGAAATTACCTTAAGTAGTTGTCAATAACAGTCAAAAAATAATATCAAATTATATTCTAATAATTGTTTTCCATTAATAAAATCATGATGTTTAATTTCTCCCAATATTAAATTCCAAAATCTTATTAAATTTAATATTTTTAATTATCAAAAATACGGGTTGTTACACTCTTCCCCACTCAAAACTTTTCGTAGCCAAAAAGGAACAAGAAGGAATCAAGAAATTTGATATATTTTATTCATATTAATTAATTTATAAACAATTAAATTTACATACTTAAGTTTAATATAAAATTTGAGAATAACTCAACTTCTACAAAAAAAAATTCTAAGTCCTAAATTTATGAAAAATTTCGATAGAGTCTCTTTGCGTGGTTAGGGCCGAAAAAATAATAATATCAATAATTTAAATATATATATATCATAGTTCAGTGATAAACATCCCAAACCATGGGAAAAATAATAAAATATCATTCCAAAAACTGTAATTCGAAAACATACCTATTTATCGGGCATACAACTTTATTTATGAAATCAAAAGCAACTGCTATTACTTCCATAAACCTGTGTCTAACTTACGTAATCCAAAAGAGTTAAAATTATGTAAAGAGAGTAATATATTAGTTGTTTCAATTAACAGCATAAGCAACACAACATCTATAACAATCATATGCAACCAAAAGTAGCACAACCATTATATGTAACAAAAGAAATCAATCATACATAGCAACCAAACTCATGGTTTGTTCAAGTTCAGACACTTTTCATAGCACAACGGTGATAAATAAACTAACAAGTGTATCTTATGCTCAATACCTTAGATAATTACATGTTATTCATACAACCCTACACAATTTGAAGCATCCTTTCTCAAACTTTCCATAAGCCAACAACATAGAATTTTAAACATTATTTAAGTTTATTCTATTGATCTCTTTTCGGTTTATTTAATTTTCAATTATTTTAATTCACTCGTTTCTACAAGGTCATCTTTTATCAATTTTTTTACATCCGTGTACATAATTTATTTCCCCATTCAGTATTTAAAATCGATAATGAATTAAATTTTAATGTATTACACAAGTTTCTTGCAGTTTAATTCCCATTTATTATTATTTATAACTTGATTTCAGTTTAATATTATTATTCATTAATGAATCATTCAACTTAAGTCTTTTAACTTCTTAATTTGCATCCATTCTTTCGTATATAGTATCATTGAATATTAAATCTATTTTTGAATCATTTCGATATTTTCTAAAGTTATAATCATTTACTTAATATAGTATTCACTTTTACTATTCACTTTATTTATAAATAACTTCAAAACATTAACTTAAGTTTATAATATTCTTATACATCTAAATTTTTATTTATTTATAAACATATGTTCATTTTTGAAGCACTTTTGTCATTAAGCTTTTACTTGTATGATAATCTATTACATATTCATATTAATTCAACTTTTTAAACATTTCTGGTAAGTTATATATATGTTTCAGAATGTTGAGTGTTATACAAATTATCTTATTCATTTTAGTTAACAAAAAATGTTCAATAGTTTACAATTATTGATTTTCATCATCTTTTAATTTTTTAGTTATAAATCACCCATTTTTTTACAGTTTCATTAAATACTTAGCTCCTAATTTTTTATTTCACATTTTAGAAGTTTACAACCATTAAAATAGTCAAGATTCCATTTCATTACAATAATTGAAATCCCTACCTTATAGAAACTTAAGAACTTGATACCAGGTTCCATTTCAAATCATCTTGAAATAATATATATATATATATATATATTTATATATATACCCATATCTTTTATACATGTCAAATCATATGTAAGAAAATAAAATTAAAATTTTCTTATCAAAAGAAATGTGTGGCAAAGCTACTATAATGGTCTTTCCACTTTAAAACTCAAAAATGAATGTCGATGATGCCATGGTCATCACTGAAATTGTTTTCCAGCGACAGAAGAAGGGATTACTGAACTTATTTCCTTTTAAAATTCTTTTAAAACATTTCTTTTAAATCACATTGAAAATATTTGTATCCGAAAATACTTCCAAATAAAACTAATATTTTTTTTCCAAAATCTTTGAAAACTAATTTCAAAACTCCAGCATTTAAGTTATCAATTTCCATTTAAATTCATTTTATTTAAAAATCATAACTAATACCAAATCTATAAAACTACATTTTCTTATAACATACAATAGTTAATTGTCTTAGAACCATGACTAACAAAACAATAAATGACAATAACCAAATATTACCGTTTCCTAACAAACAACACAACAAAAATAGAAAAATCAATTTATGAAAAATTATATATATATATATATATATTATATACAAAAATAATAGTAGGTAAAATTATTTCATTCACCTATATTTTAAAAACAATATTATATCGGTCTGCCCTATTAAGTGTTTTGAAATCCCTATCGATGTCATGACGTCCCAAGTTCCGACCACAATTTATAAATACTAAACAGAACAAATTAACACAATATAAAAACATTATTATATATATACACTTAGGTTCATTCTAGGGTATTACTAACCCCATCTCTAATGAGTTTAACCCCAACAGGTTAAGATATCTCTAAACCAAGGCTCTGAAACCAACTATGATGACCCACCATTATGGATGGTTTAAATCGATGGCATACAACACATGTCAAACTCAAACCATTCAAAAGGGATGATTGTCAATAGGGTAAATAAGAAAATAAGAGAAAGGAATGAAAACAAAAAACAGAATCTCACAGCGCAATGACAAAATAAAATAATCAAATAAACAGTTCATGAAGCTGTTTTACAAATAACATTTGATTACACTTTTACAATACAATCAGAGTTATGCATACAGTAGGTATAGTCGGATAATGTAGCAAAACAACATGATGCAGTGGAATATATATAAAAAATAGTATACCAATCTCCATCTTCATCCTCCAAAAAGAAAATGGTCTTCAATACAGTGAAAAGCTAAGGTTAACCCAAGCATAATGAAAAGACAAAACACTCGAGTCCGAACTAAAACATTCTCATGTAAGTCAAATCAATATCACATGGAAAATGAATGTAATGGTGTCAGAGATGTTTTCATCTCCTATCCAGTGTATAATGTGAGTACAACAACTTAAGAGATATTACCTGATTTTTCCATCTCTTAAGGATCCATCAAACTATCTATATGTAGTAGTATATGTTATATATGTAGTGTCTACCAGTAAAGTATAATACTAAAAATAGTGTTAAGGCGTTACCCTTATCCCCCTTAACACATTTTATATATGCATCGTAGTCTACACAGTACTGTAAACTCCACCGTAAACTGCAATGCCTAGGGTCTACCATTTTGCATGCCCGGACTGGTGTTAACGCAAAGCAGCTACTACCGCCCACCTCGAGACACACTCCCATATTCAAATCGAGGGTGGCCACCAATCAATCACAAAGTGTAACAACCGTGATTTTCATTTACCATCGAAATAAATATTTAAAATAGAAATTTTAAGTTGGGTTTTGAAAAAAAAATTGCAAAGTCAGTTGCATGCCCCTAAGTGGTAGCAGCTGAATTGAATTGCAATTGGCTTTAGTTGTATTGAATAATATCCAAGCTATGTTGTAACATCTTTTGTCTTCTTCACGTGTGAGACTTGGTCCAAATTAAT
Source organism: Allium cepa (assembly GCA_030765085.1). Taxonomy (NCBI): domain Eukaryota; kingdom Viridiplantae; phylum Streptophyta; class Magnoliopsida; order Asparagales; family Amaryllidaceae; genus Allium; species Allium cepa. The sequence goes on from CM060946.1 coordinate 182,442,947, forward strand.
AGCAAGGTTGGAACACATTTTGTCCTTTGCTGTTAGCATGTATTGTGAAGCAAAAGTGGAACCTATTTGTTTAATTGTGATATCACATTCTATTTTTTAAAGCAAAGTGTGAACAGTTTGGCCATCATTTTCATGTGCTAGCATTCCTTTTCTCTCCTCTTATACACGTTTTGCCTTAAATGCTTTGTGCAAACCACTGCCTTACTTGTGCATTGACTGACTCACAATAATTTGAAAGAAAAGAAAAGTAGCATTTGTCTCTTTCTTTTGTTCATTTCTTTCTTCAGTAGTTCGGTAGCTATGTTAATGGTAGATCGAATTGTTACTTTCTTCTCAGTTCTCAGCTGCTAGTGTTTTTGAACCCAAACTAAGGTGAGTGAAAACACTCACATTTCTAATTTAATTTTTTTTGTTGTTTTGATGTTTTTATTTCTTCATATCGCATGCGTGAAAATAAAATAGTAAAAGTATTGCCTGGAAACCAAGTTATAGTATATGAAACATCTCAGAATATTTTATATTCGTGTCTAAGCAAGTATGCATGAAATATAAGCCAGGACATTTTGCGTGTATACGTGTAGTGATGTCAGACATCATATTTTTCATTTTGAGTGTATAGATGTCACCTTCATTTGCATACATATAAATCAAGGCGAGCGTGAGTTTTGTCTGGTTGCACAGCACGTTAGAAGTCCAAGCCATTGTTTTTATGATTTTTTGTGAGTGGTCATAACCATTTTGCATAAATAGTTTCGTTAATAATGTTGCTTATGCGCTTTGATTTTTCTCTCTAAAGTTGACTGCATCAATTATAACTCTACAGCTTGGTGATTCTGTAGCGCATGTTGATCCAAATATTCTGTTACTATGCTCACACCATATGCACACAAGTCGAAACCACTAATTTAGCCAATTCATCTTGCTGCATACATAACACACACTTTGGATCAAATATTATGCATCTTTGAATAGGTTTCTGGTTTGTTGGAACATAATTATTGATGATTTTAAATAGGCATATAGCCATTTTTGGTATATGTCTGCTACTCCAAACAAATCTGCCCATTATTATTTATTGCGCACTATTCTAATTAATTCTCATATTGCATTGAGCTTGTATTTTTCGTTTGTACTGCAAGACCAGATTGTTACTTGCATATAAATGAGTGAACCAAGAAAATAAGTCACGGAATTCAATCCCAGCTCATTTTCGTTTTGCAATTTTTGCCTTTGTGTACATGTTGTATACGAAGATGTGCATGCAGTGTCAAGTGTGCATGTGTAGATGAAGCATGCACTAAATATCAGGTCCAGATCACCATTTTTCATATTTTAATTAGTTCAGGCATATAGAAATCAATTGTAGTGTATGGCATTTTCGGTGTGCATGAAAAAGAAAGGAGTACAGATTGCTTTGTTTCATATTTTAATTGCTTCAGGCATATAGAAGTCCTGGTTACTTTATTTTGAAATCTATATGCGTGTATTCATTTATACACGTGAGTTTGGCCACATCATTGTTTTGAATTCAATTTTTCATGCCATTAAATACATGACACAAATGTGTGTCCAGGCTATCATTGTAACGTTCACGATTTTTCGTTGCCGAAAAACCGAAATGTTAGGGTTAAAGAAAAGAAAAAGTAGAAGAAGATAGAAAAAGAGAGAACAGAACAGAAAGAAATAACAGAACAACATCAAAATCTCACAATTCGCAGCGGAACAACATATAATAGATAAATGAATAATCTTTAAACAAAGAACTATATCAGTTATTACATTACATCTTATTACATTACATTTCATCATCAGAGTGTACAACAACAACAACAACAACAAACAGTGGAAAAGAAATACTATATACTAGTAATACGCCATGCCATCCAGCTTGCCTCCAGCAACTCCTGAATTCCAGAATATCTTGATAAACCTAACTCTTGACTGCCCGTGTGGAAACTGGTGGGCACCCAGAGTTTAGGAAGGAAAACAATAAACTCCGAGTCAGTCATGTGACTGGTGTGAGAACTAAAACAGTTTATTTTTCTTTAAAATCAAAATAGAGGAATATTTTTAAAGTCAATTCGCAATGCTTTTAAAAAATGAGACTACCATAAGGCCTCCCGCACACACACAATGCAAACGCAGAATCGGAGGAGATTTCTCCTTATGATAGTCAAAGATGCTTGATACGCATTAAAAAGAAACATTGGATATTATTACTAGTGCATAGTGTAGGAAAATTTCATTTCGAAAGTAAAGATATAAATCTTAGCCAGCATAGACATTTCGCAATTATGCCTACTATAGCTACCATGTTCAATAGCAGGTTACCGCCACATTCCATGGCAGGTTCTACAACTAAAACCGTACAAGTCTCGTATTGTTTCTTTGGATTTCCAACAAACGATTCGATTCACTACTACAAAACATGCCATTTGCATCGCCTCATTTGAATCGGTTGAAGTAAAAACTGATGCAAATAGAACTATTTGCATCAGTTCTGTCTTAATAACCGATGCAATTGGTACGTAGAAAGCAATAGATAATAAAAATTCAAATTTGCATCAGTTGTTCCCAACAACCGATGCAAATACGTCGATGCAAATAGTTGTAGTTGCATCGGTTTTAAAGTCAACCGATGCAACTAAATTAATTTGCATCACACTTTCGTTAATTCCCGCCGTCCTAATTTTTTCAGCCGCCTCTTGTATTCCCATTTGATTCCAGTAGTTTACCTTCCTAAAAAAAAACCCTAGACCTGGAGAAAAATTGGATCCCTAATACGCCTCCGCAATTATCCTGCATCAAAAATGATATTCCATCACAAGCATCAATTCTATGTCTTCTACCTCAAGCTCGTCTGAAAATAAGCTGAAATCGCACATCCATTTCAATAAGCTTCGCTCGTTGCTCAGTATTCAAAGACTTGAGCTAGTTGCTTCAACCTAACGTTTATTTAGCTAGCAGGCTCTACTGCCATTTGAGGCTGATGTGCTCTTCAAATCTGAGCCTTATCCCTTTTTGTGTCGCTGTTTTCCCCCCTTTTCCAATCTGATACATTGTACTTCTGTAATAATCATTCACTATTAAATTGATAGCCGACTCTTCGATTATTTAAAGAATTGAGCTGTCGGAAGGGTGGCGTGGAGGTAGCGTGGTAATTTTCTCCTATATTAGGTGAGTTTCCCTTTACCTTCTCTTTCCCTTTAGCTATTGCATCACTTTTACTGACATTATTTACTATGCAGGAACTTCTTCTAGTTTTGTGAGGAGCATGGCCACTGCCCGATGTCCACGCAACCCCAGAACAGTCAGATAAATGTTGGTGTGATTTGTGAATATCTGTAGAACATTTCTAGCTATGTAAGTACGCTTCTACTTGTTCATGAAAATTGTTAGATATCCAGTAGTTTTGAAAATGATTATTTGGGTGATTTGAATCTCTGATTTATTTTCTGAAGATAATTTCACTTTCGGATGCAATTGATTTCCATAATTGTATTCTGTCAGTTTCTTGTGTTGATTGCAATCTTATGCTTCTTTCTTTTCAAATGTGATAGATTACTGCAGTTAGTATTATGCATGCTAGATCAAATGTCCTTTAATTATTTCTGAATTTATTTTGGATTTGCTAAATGCTGGATCATACGCTTCATGATTCTTGAGAATGTCCCAAGTATGGTTTTGTTTTTGCTGTTTCCTAGATATTCTTTGTAAAATTACAGTCAAAATAAAGAAGCTCTATGCTTTTTGAAACTTTTTTGTCGAATAAGCATTGAATTTCTCCATTTTTTTCCATTTTCTGCATATTTCCCTGGTTGTCAATCTGTTTAATAATGAAAAATATGCAAAATTTTAAATTTTTGGGCAATTGGCTCTATTCCAAATAACATTATGGCAATTAATTTCAACTTCTGCCCCTTTGACATACTCCTAATTATGTTTAAAAGATATACACATTGTCGATGGTTGAGTAGTCTTTGAGGACAGTTGTTTGATCAAACAAATTTGTAGACAGTTTATTTAGCTGCATCAACCAGGATAAAATTTTAAATGAATTAAATTAACGCTTATTTTTATAGTATAAATATATATCATATACACTTTCAAAATGTAAAACTATTACTTAAAAAATACCTTATCTCCCTGTTTCCATCTCGTACGTCATCTGTCAGTCTCTAAGTTCTTACAATTTCTTAATAAGACAATCATGGTAAATGTTGCTGTAATTATAAATGTGAGTTAATCTTACTTTTCAAATGTCAATTGCAGTTCTATGCATGAAATGTTTTACTGCTAACTTATTTGTCGATTTTAATTGATGGGTGTCAAGGTCATAATAATTTCTGAAGAGCCTCACTATGTTCATCAGTGATTAATTTAATTTGTTAATGCATTGTTGCTCATCATGATTGTCCCATAATTGCAGGAAAGAATACAGAGTGAAATGGCTCGTTTGTATAAAGTAGCTGGTGTAAACCCTTTAGCAAGTTAGTTATACATTCAATGCTAATGTGTCAGTGTGATTCTTGTTTGTGCACGTTTTTTGTCTTCACAAGTTTACACCAAACATGCAAAACGAGAGTCAGTATCGATACATTGTTGAAGGCAGTCTTCAGAAACTTGTATTATAGTGTGGAAACAAGCATCCCCAACCCCCCCCCCCCCCCCCCCCCCCCGCCCCAACCACCTCAAACCCCAACAAACCAAATTTTGTTCACTTCGCATTCTCATTCCTTTCAAACTCACTCACTGTTCTTCCTCTGTTACTTGTATAAAAATCAACTTCTGTCCTAAGTCCAACCATATTGTATCCTCGGAATGCAGTAAAATTTTGTAGTTGTGTCTTTAATGTTTCCGTATTCATAAATAATGCTGCCAGTGAGCTTCCTGAAAAAAAAATGAGCTTATTGATTTTCTGGAAATTTGCAAAACCAGGGGTTATGAATTTTGTAAGATAATTCACATTCGTATTGCACAGGTTTAATTTTGTATATGTTTGTGGTGCCCAAAACCTTATCAATCAACCTTTTGTTGTTGATTTCATGAAAATGACAACTCATATTCATGAATTATGAAGTATTAATTAAATGGAATTGAGATGTATTAAATTAATAAACTAAACTAAAGAAATTAGTGTTAACCTGTTGTTTTTAGAAATGGTAACTTAGAGGATGTAGAGGTGGTATCTTATTATATAAGATATCATTTGCCGCTTATTACTAGAGCATAGTTTATTTTTGATATTAGACACCGTACAGAAATCATATGTCAACTTGTCCAAAATAATTATTGGTACTTGGCTAGAAGTCTGAACTGTAACCGAAACAGTATTATCATTTTGTATCTATCAAGGTAACAGTTTATGTAGAGCTTTGCTTTGCTAGTTTTCCATATGTTCAGAATTGGTAAGTAACATCATATAAACTGTTATATAATCAAGAGTTGGATTACGATACTAACTGTTTACTTGTTGAGAATATGCAACTTCGCAGAATGATAGCAGCTATTGTATGCGTTTTATAGAGTATCCAATGACAGTTTAACATATGACCATATTTGTTAATTCAGTAAAAAGGAACAATAACGAAAAGGTAACAGATCAAGAATTTTGGATAACATTTTAAAGAATACATCCTATGCGCTAGGCTGTTATAAAGATTGTAATGCGTCCTTTTATATATAAAATAATATCCCAATAATGGTAGGGAATGTATAAAACCTAAATTAATTTTCTTTCTACCATTTCCATGTTCAACTTGTTATCACTAGAATGCAACATTTTTTCATGTCTACCTTTTTTATTGTTGCAGCAATAATGATCCATACCTTCCTCCTATTCATTTACTTCAATTCTTTTGTTTTTTTATACCAAAAAATTCCAAAACTAAATATTATTGACTGAATTTAAAATTTTGACTGAATTTAAAATTCTTTTGTTGCAGCAATAAAGATCATCTCTGTCAAATTTTGACTGAATTTAAAAATTTTGGACGTGTCAAATAAAATACAGAGTGAAATGATGGTCATGATTGTGCTCGCGTAAGGGGTTTTGGAGCTGCTGTTGTGGTTCACTGTTGTAATGGAATTTGGACTTTTGCGGTTATGGAGATGCTATCGGCGGTGGTTATGGGGTCGCAGATTGCAGGTGGTATTTGATTTTGGCTATCAAAAGAGCAATACCAAACACGTAGCCGATGATATAAATAGCGATAAATGGGCTTGGGTTCTCTTTAAAATTGAGGTTGATGTGCCAGAAAATGGTGAAATCATTGCTAAAGCGGTATGTATTATTACTTGTGGAGATTTGTCCTTGAAGTTGGTTTCTAGTATTTAATATTTTGCATGTGAACTTGAAGATGGTTATTGAACTTTATGTAAAAGAATGTCGGGTGGACTGGAAGGAAACGCCTCAAGCTCATGTCATCATATTGGATGTGCCAGGTACATTACAAACTTGCATTCAAACCATATACATTTATATATAACTGTGTTTGCAAATATAACACATAAACTTCAGGTAGCTCAAGTACAATTCTTCTGCTCCACCATGTGGTATTGAAAAAGTGGACAAATTATAGAGTTGATTACAAGCAGAGGGATGGCAACAGAAATATGAATTGAGTATACTATCTTTATCCACCTGTGGTTACTATAGTAACATAAAGAAACAATACACAATCACAGTGTAACTAATTCTTTATTTTCACTGCAGGGAGATATATTATTCTTATACATGAGCAATGATATTCCTATTGTCCATCGCGTTATTCGGGTAAAATTCCTTAATTTCAGTGTCGTGCAGCTTTTTTTTCCCATACTTACTAATGTGCCTTCTGTATCAATCTTTGATATTATCGATAACTAAGTTGCAGATGGATGCTATGATGTTTTTACTATACTTGTTTGTTTGTAAACACCATACAGTGACTAGTACTTGGTAAAATAATTTGTTCATTTTATTGTATGTAATTTTATAGGTTACAAATAATTCAAATCATTCACCCATATATAGCACATTCTCAATTTCTTTTTCTTTCTTTTTTTTTTCTTTTTTTTTTGAAGCAGCAAAGGCCGACGCTAAACTCTCCAACTCATGCTCAAGTGCTTGTGGACCAATACCATTATCAGCATCGATCGCTTTAAAAGAACCAGTACCTAAATGAGTAAGTTGTGGAGCTCTGTTCATCAGAATCTTCAGTTGCTCCAATCAAACGGGACCAAACTAAAATCTGCAAATCGAGGCTTTCCCTTCAAAACCAAGCTTTGAACATTCGGGAATCTACTTGTGACTCTTGACGGATCTATTGAGTAACAGTTTCCGATGAACACTTCGTATCTGGTCTTCGATTCCACTTCGTACCAGTTCTTGCAGACTAATGAAGCGGCGTTTCGGTCGCGACGGCAAGTTTGGAACTGTAGAACGTTTTCGAGAACGTTGGAGAGGACACGGTCGGAGAAGGGAGGTGGGTTGTCGCTGGTCGGCGAATGAGGCCGAAGGAGCTTAGAGAAGCGATCATCGTCATCATCGTCGGACATGATCATTTATTTGTTAAGGTTTGGTTTCTTTTACAATCTTAATTTGTAGAAAGGTTGTGTGAGATTAGATATAAATTGAGATTTGAGATTTGGAAATTAAATAGTTTTTTTAAACGAAGAGGAGATGAGAGTGAAATTTTTCACAAACTCTCAGTTCTGGAGTTTAGTTGATTGGGTAATCTAATGGGATTCTTTTGGTGGAGAAACCTTTATCTTTCTTCAATTTCCTCAAAATTTTGTTAGTCATTACTGTTTTAGTTGGTGGCAAAATCCCCAGTTTTGCTGGAACACTTTTCTTTTCCAGCTTGTTCCACCATGTTTTATTCATTATATTGTTACTACTATAGCATATATACTAATACCAACATTCTCATTTTCGATGATTGCATGCCCTACTGTATTATTAGGCACAACATTTATTATTCTGTGTAGGGTACAAAGTGACAAGTTTTTTAGATTCTTAATAAACCTATTATCCTATGCTGAAATTAAATCAGAAAATATATTACATGGTCAATTTGAAAGTGTGCTAATTTATTTAAACATTAAAGAAGCTCATGTGATAATAAGGTAAATGGGCAGAAAGATGATATTAAAGTGTTATCGCTTGTGCTTTGCAAAAACTAGTGGAGGTGAGAAACAAGTTGTTATTACTTGTCTATATCAAGATTGCAACCTACAAAAGAGACATTTTTGTAGTTTAGATTCCCAGTATTTGCTTCCTAAAAGCATTTACTTTGACATTTGACTTAGCAGTTGAAGTCTTATAACAGTTCTGTAATATTACGTCATACTTAATTAGTTACATGCTTTGTCAAGCAAAATATTTTTTAGTTATATGTAAAAATAGTATGTTAATGGAATTGTTAAATCCAAGCTCTCTTCTCACACATACACATAGTAGTTGTTAATCAAACATATATATAGCATGCGAAACCAACACCTACCAATACTTGCTCATTAATACACATATGTATGCTACAGCTTATGTTAAATAGTTTGTTATTGTTCATTCAATTCATTGACAATAGAATAATATTATCTGTGGACATTATTGTTTTGGTTGTCAACTAATTCTAGTTTGTTTGTTAACCTACTTTTGATTTATATAATAAATCATGTATGTGTCCTATACTTGATATATTACTTAAAGTGGTTCAAAGCAAGCCCCAATTCATCTATTACCATCAGAGTTATCAAGTTACTATATAGATGTCCCACATACTCACGAAATACTTCAAACATAAACAATTTACGTAAAGTGGATTCCGATTGTTAATAAAATAAATATAGTGACAGAGCTGATGAGGTTCTGAAGCAGTTAGTTGCCAGTGATGTGGCTGTAGAGGAAGACATGTGAGTGTGGTGGTATGGTGACAGAGCTCTTGTGGGTTTGCGATTTGAATGAAGCAGGACGAATTGCTCGATTGGGATGTCCCGAGTTCGAGGGTATAGCTTCAGGTGAGTTCGGTTGTGGACTGTTGGTTGAAGCAGTAATGATATGGTCAGGTGGAGGAGCAGTAGATGGTTATGTGGTGAGTTGTTTTGTGATATTGAAGGAATGCAACAATGGAAGGTAGGGAACTAGTGTGACAGGCAGGGTGATGATGTTGTGGTTTGTTTGAGAAAGTGGTTGTATGCAATTTGGAGCAGTAGTAGTTGATCGGACAAGGGTGTTGTGTGGGGGTTTATGGTGATCAGGTATGTGCAGTGAGATCTGCAGTGTGGTGTTGAACTGTAGGGTAGTAGTGGGAATGTTGGATTGTTGTTCTCTGGTGAAATGTGTTGCAGGTGTTGAAAGTGCAGAAGGCAGGCAGAATTGAAGTGTTGATAGTGGGTTTTGAATTGAAGTGATGAAATGTTGACAGTGGGTTGTGGAACTGATGATGTAGAATGGATATTGATGGTGATGGTGTGCCTTGTAATCAGCTGATGATTGGTGGATGAAGTTATTGTGATAGAGGATGGTATTGGCAGAGACAATGAAATGTATTGGGTATATGCAGTGATATGAATTTGCTGATAGTGGTTGTATGAACTTGCGATGTTTATTTTGGTATTATGTTATTCAGCTTGTATTTTCCTTCAAATTTAATTTTGAATGATTGTAATATTGCATGCAATAATTGTTTGTTATAATCAATAATATGTATGTATGTATGTATGTATGTATGTATGTATATAGTCTATTTGAGTGCTGTAATAATGGTTTCTAAGAATAGCTTTTTTGCATCAGATATAAATAGCTGATGCAATAGAGGGATTAGTTTGCATCGGTTGTTATAAAAAACCGATGCAACAGAGGGATTAGTTTGCATCGGTTTTCAACAGCAACCTATGCAACAAGTTCCTTTGTTGCATCGGTTTTCATTAGAACCGATGCAACAACGGAGCTGTGTCCAAGCAACCAACCATGATATTTTGCATCAGTTGTTAGTAACAACCGATGCAAAAAGAACCTTTTTGCATCGGTTTCAGAACTGATGCAAAAGTGTTAAGCCTGTTGCATCGGTTGCATATGCATCAGTTGTTGAACTGATGCAAAAGGGGGTAAACAACCGATGCAAATGACCTGTTTTGTAGTAGTGATTGAGTGAGAAGTTCTCACCTTGATTTCAATTTCGTTTTAGCGATTTATTTCGAATAAAATTAAACGCACGTTTAATTTTATCCAAAATTTTTGCTTGCTCCAATCAACTCAAATCCAATTCCATAGCGTAGTATTCGTCAATACGAACCCAACGCAACTGGTTTCGCGCGTTTTCGACCTCGTATGAAAAACTTATACATTTTTAAAGTTACACGATTTTATAATTAAAATTTACAACATATACTTATATTTTCAACCTAGTTTAATTCCAGCCGTAGGATCTCCATTACCCTGCATCCAAGCCGCTCCTATGTTTCTTCTTCACGCGCACGATTTTTCTTCCCAGTAAACCAAACACGCAACTAAACCCATGAGCTTGAAACTAGAGTTAAATTATACGACCTCTACGCTCGATTATAATTCGATCAGGATCTTGCATCTCGAAGAGCATCAAGCAAGCTACACTCGGCTATAACCTTGGTGAACTCGGCCCTACATCTAGCATGCATTTCGAGGCTGACCGTGCTGCCTTCAAACTTCAATTTCCATCAATTCGCTTCGCCTACAACGATCTCCACCGTTGATCTTGTAGTACTCGATGTGCTCTACAACTTTCTAGTTGAACGTTTCATGTAATTATTGATATATTAAGAGATTTGGAGGGAGAAAGGTGATAGATTTTCGGCCATACATCAGAAAGTGGCGGCTGGGGTTTGTGGAAGATGAAACCCTAGTTTATTTTGCAAAATAGAAATGTGAAGGCCTTTTATAGAAAAATACGCGAACACTATTCATCCCGGGTTTTCCGAACTCGAAACGAAGTGTGCCGGTTGGCGTTTCTACGGTTTACCCCGCGTTTCGAACACAATGGAACGTGTTTCAGGAGCTAATTCGGTCATCTGTGCGAGTTATGGGAATAAACGTTCAATTTAAAATTAAACCGATTAAACGATTTTCTAGGCGTTTTAGTTTGCACCTGACAAACGGTAAATCCGATTGACACGAAATTTGAAACCATACAATAATATCACATTACGGATCCGATGAAACTAGTTTTGTCGAATTCCGAGACTTTTTGAAAAATGGCTATTTTAACTCGCCAAATAAATATTAAAAACAAATTCGATGCGTTTCGAGCTGCCACGATCAAACGATAACTCCGATTGCTACGAAAATTGAAATCCGGTAATAGTTAACTATTACGGATCCAACGGAACTGGTTTCGCCCAATTCTGAGACTGTTCGAAAATTGGCTATTTTTCAATCAATAATTAAATATTAAAATATTTAATTTTCACAAATAAACTTTTAATTCGATTTTAAAAGTTCTAAAATATTGTTCTAACTCCAATATGATGAAATAAAATTTTACAAATCATTTTCAATCATATTTAACCAAATTTTCAATTATTTCTGTATTTTCACATATTAAATTATCGATTTAATTATCCAATTAAATCTAATTATTCGAAAAAAATTCATTCGACTTATTAATTTCCCTTGTTAATATTTAAAATTAATTAAATATACAAATTTTAATTAATAGAAATTCTGGGTCGTTACAATCTTTTTGTTCATTGTTACTTGCGTGCATTACTTTTGGTTACATTTATTATTTAACGTGCATATTGAATCTAGTTTTACTTGTGTACGCAATTTTGTTCAGATCAAATAATTTTTGTGCAAATGGGCAGTGCAACATATCCGTTGAATATATATGTGAGGACCCGATTCTTCGACTTCCGAAAACCGACATCAATACGTTCACTGTATCAACTGCCGAGCACTCGAATGCCGGAAAACCGAACCCTTAGGATTTTAAGAAAAAGAAAAGGATAGAAGAAGAGAGAAAAGATAGAACAGAACAGAAAGAAAACAACAGAAAAATATCAGAATCTCACAACCGCAGCGGAACAACATATAATAGATAAATATCTTTAAACAAAGAACTATATCAGTTATTACATTACATCACATTACATTACATTATATCATCAGAGTGTACAACAATCAAACAACAATAAACAGCGGAAAAGAAATACTATATACTAGATGATATTCCATGCCATCCATCTTGCCTCCAGCAACTCCTGAATTCTAGAATATCCTGATAAACCTGACTCTTGACTGCCCGTGTGGAAATTGGTGGGCACCCAGAGTTTAAGAAGGAAAACAATAAACTCCGAGTCAGTCATGTGACTGGTGTGAGAACTCAAAACAGTTTATCTTTAAAACAAAGAATAGGATAATTTTAAAATAGATTCGCAATGCTTTTAAAAAATGAGACTACCATAAGGCCTCCCGCACACACACACAATGCAAACGCAGAATCGGAGGGGATTTCTCCTTATGATAGTCAAAGATGCTTGATACGCATTAAAAAGAAACATTTGATATTATTACTAGTGCATAGTGTAGGAAAAATCATTTTGAAAGTAAAGATATAAATCTTAGCCAACATACGACCATTATCGTATGCCTATTATAGCTGCCATCTAAACAGTGGTGACCACCATAAGTAAATGGCAGGTTCTACAACTAAAACCGTATAAGATCGTATTGTTTCTTTGGATTTCCAACAAATGGTTAGCCCAAGGAACTTACCATTGCCACATGGAAACGCCTCTGGAATGACGTCCCGAGAACCAAACCGGATCTCTGCCAACACAAGGTCGGGTTACCCCTAACTGGGTAACTACTGACACGAATATGCCATCCCCCGATCGTAACCGATCTACATCCGAGGATCCTCGATTTCCAACAACCACAAAGTAATAAGTTTGCAGAAACAACATAGGTTAAGTATCTGGGCTCCATACCATGATACCACCTCTATCCAGAAGGAATGACATACACTAAAGGGCGCTACCCCTAATAACCTTGTCGCATCCTTCCTGTTTTGACCATTTCCGGGGTGTGAGGTCCGACGAAGTCTCGTCCACAAAGCCACGCTTTGGTACAAAGCCATGCTTTGGGTCAATAAATGATCAAAGTAATGATCACAAAGATAAATGATCAAACAAATGATCATATCACAAATGATCAAACAATGATCATTTCACAGCAACACTCAGCATGTCACATTACCAAATTGGGAATATATCGTTGATAACCATCAACTACATAACCTCTGAGCTTGTACGTTTCAGAGAAGGGTGTTAAGCTAAGAGAATAAATTCTCCGCCACCAACAGAAATATATTTGAAAGAAATCAGCTTTATATCTCAATTTGTAATGTCAGACATACTATCCATACAAGTCTGTTCCGGGATCGAACAGAACCGAAGGCACTTACAAAGAAGTCCTTGCAATCCGGATATTCACTAATCACGTTCGGGCTTCCCATCACATATGGAATTTCTATACCGGGGCCATTCGGTGCAAAAACATTCGACGGTAATCCTTCCGTTTTCAAAAATATCTGGTCTTCAACGTCGGTCTTCAAATGCAATTCATAACGACGTATCACATATTCGGAATGGGTTATACGACCCCAAAGTCCTTTCTCGGCTAACCCTAATAGTGAGCGCTTATTCAAAAATAAGTGTAGCATTCAAGTTCAAGCAAATCACAACAAATACCCATTCAAGGGTAAATATTGATAGTCGGTTATTGAACTATCAATGGATATGCACAACATCACCAGATTCCAAATAATTTTCCAAATTATTTATTTTCCAAAAATATCTTTACAAGATATATAATTTTCACACTTCAACCGTTTGAAAACAAATTTTCAAATGACTTTTCACATTTACCACTTTTGAAAACAAATTTCAAACATTTTCCTTACGCGGAAATACTTTCATTTCAACATGGTTCATTTAAACCAATTAAATAAATCCTTACCGATTTACTTTATATTTACGTTCCAAGTCTGTAAATTAATTCCCACACTTCAAAAATAAATCAACGTTTATTTTTAAGCAAATTCCCCTTTTTATTTATAAATTCCATAGTGAATTTACATTCCAAAATATTTATGAATGTACGATTTTCAAATCGATTTCTAATTATTCATTTCCAATTTATCTTGAAAAAGATAAATTCTCAAAACGTTTCATTTCACATTGGAAAAACATTTCCATACTTAATTAATAAGTAATTCACAAATCTTTTTATTTTCGACCTTTGGAAAATATTCAATATACTTAAATCGAAATTTAGTATATATTTCATTTTTAAGGAAATCATTCTCTTAAACATATTTATTTGGGCCAAAACGAATGTTACGTAAAACATCGTTACGACAACCCAAAATCACTAGTATAGGGATTCGAAGTTAAAATAGATATATAAATCCCAATACTATACAAAACATTTCCTTTCGGAAATCATTTACTATAACAACAGTGTTATAGTCCACCATTTCTTTCTATTTCTCGAAAACGTCTATTTCAACAATGAATGTTGAAATCTATGGTTTCGAATCTTAACACATATTAAAAACATCGTTAGATCGTTTTAATTCTATTTAAAACATCACATCCAAAACAATTTCTTTAACATATTATTCACTATCCAAAAACGTGAATATACTTCGTTAACAAATTTCATCATTCCTATACATTTTATTTTAAAGGATCATTCACTGTCTAAAACGTGAATATAACTCCATTAATAAGTTATAACAATTTACTTATCAAAATAAGCCGTTTGCGGATTTATAAAACAATGTTTATAATTTCCATTTCTATTTATTTTATAATTCTCCTTTATTAACCTATTTCAATTTATATCTCAATTATATACTAAAAGTTCATATTATAAGTTAAATACTTATAATTTATTTGTTTACAAAATCGTTCATTTAAACTTCCCAAATTGTAAATCTTATAACTTATAAGATTCATTTATTTACCCAAATTTATTCTTTTAATAACTTTACAAATTTTATAAACCTACTGCTTATAAAATTCCATTTATATCTTCACCGTTTATAATTCTATAAATTTCATTCATTTATGAAATTCATTTACAATTCATTCTAACACTTATAAAAACTCGTTTTATAATTCAAATATTTTTAATTTATAAATATCAATTTATAAATCCTTTATATAAATCAATTTATACTATTATTTTAAAACGTCTTTAAACTCCTTTATAATTTCACCATTTTCTTTGATATAAAATAGTCAAATTTTATAAATCCTATATTTGAACTTTTTACAATAAATTCAAAAATCCCAATTTAAACTATTTTATAAAATCATTTACCCCATATTTTCAAAAATCATCTTTTAACTATATTTCTCAAAAATCATAATTTTTATAACATTAAAATTATAACGTTTATTTATTTAAAATGAATCAATTCCAAAAATATTCTATAAACGTATACTTTCAAAAAATCATTTTAAAATCCTTTTAAAATTCCAAAATTGGCCCAATGATGCTACACACCAAATAGTCAATCACAACAACAACGACATCATATATCTGTATATGATAATCATCAAATATCAAAATATCTGAAATCAAGTAAATACTGTTGGGGAATCCAGTTGGATCCCTCCAACCTGTTTCCCCGCATCCACAAACATTAGCACAATACCAATTCCGTTCCAGTACGGAATTATCGCGGTATATAGGATTTAAAATATTATCCGCTTAATACACGGCGCAATAGGGTCTCATCTGCTATATAATGCAGGAAATCAACTCCTAGTACATAAATAATACCAATTTCACTGTATTGTGAAATATTCGCGGTATATGTTTTTAATAAGAAACATCCGCTTACTAACGGCGCATAATGTCTATTGTAACAATCAATACCTAACAATCATCATTCAAACATGAAATCATGAATTTTAAATCTAACTATTTAAAATTAAAATTGAAACCGATTCGATTTGAGTGAGAAGTTCTCACCTTGATTTCAATTTCGTTTCCATCTATTATTTCGAATAAAATTAAATGGATGTTTAATTTTACCCGAAATTATCACTAGCTCCAAACGACTCCATTCCAAGTCCATAGCATAGTATTCGTCCATACGAATCCAACGCAACTTGTTTTGTGCGTTTTGACCTTGTATGAAAAAGATACCAATTTTTAAAGTTACACGAATTTATATATATATAATTTACAACATATATTTTTATTTCTAAACCTAATAAATTTGGGCCATTGGATCTAGCCTCCCCCCCATCAGGCCGCACGCACACAAACCCATCTTCTTCCAGGTTGAACGAAGCCGAACCCAAACTCCTTCACAAACCCTAATAGCCGATCGCCCTACGTTCCTCTGTTCGTCGATCAGGAGATGCCACTTTGAAGCTCGTCTCGCGCTCGACGCTCGACCTCAAGATGATGAAGTTCGGCCACCCCCCTATGCATAGAAACGCGTGCGAACGGCAGCGCTTTGAACGCCAATCGCCATCAATTCTCCACTCCATATCACATCGTAGCCGTTGGATTTATAGAACTCACTATTCTCCTTAATTTGTTAGTTGAAAGTTTTTTGATAAGGATTAACGGATTGGAAGATAATTGGAGGGGAAGGAAAGAAAATTTCGGCCATTGAAAATAATACAAACGGCGGCCGAAAATATTTGCCCTAGGATTTTAGAATTTTCTGCAAATGTGAAATATAAGTGGCTTATATAGAAAATTCAGCGAACACTATTCATCCCGGAATTTCCGAACTCCAAACGAAGCATGCCGGTTGACATTTCTAAGGTTTACTCCACGTTCCGAACACAATGGAACGTGTTTCGGGAGCTAATTCGATCATCTGTGCAAGTTATGGCAATAAACGATTGATTTTAAATTAAATCGGTAAATCAAATTTCTAGGCGTTTTGGCTTGCCCCGGACAAACGGTAAATCCGATTGACACGAAATTTGAAAACATACAATAATATCACATTACGGATCCGATGAAACTAGTTTCATTGAACTCCGAGACTGCTTGAAAAATGGCTATTTTAACTCGCCAAATAAATATTAAAAACAATTTCGATGCGTTTCGAGTTGCCACGGTCAAACGAAAACTCCAATTGCTACGAAACTTGAAACCCGATAATAACAAACTATTACGGATCCAATGGAACTAGTTTCGTCCAATTCTGAGACTGTTCGAAAAATGGCTAATTTCACTAGTCGATTTAAATATTAAAATATTCAATTTTCACAAATAAACTCTTAATTCGATTTTAAAAGTTCTATAACATCATTCTAACTTCAATATGATAAAATAAAATTTTACAAATCATTTTCAATCATATTTAACCCAATTTTCAATTATTTCTGTATTTTCACATATTAAATTATTGATTTAATTATCCAATTAAATCCAATTATTCGAAATAAAATTTATTCGACTATTAAATTTCACTTATTAATATTTAAAATTAATTAAATATACAAATTTTAATTAATAGAAATTCTGGGTCGTTACAGTATAGTAGTGCAGTTCAATGTTAATTTGCTTAGAACCGGTGTTTGGTTTTAAAACGTATTTTGCGCCGTTATTTTTATAACGGGATTTTTACGCCGGTATTATATTTTTTAAGCGTGTTTTTTTGATGGCATTTTTGACGAATAAAAATTACTGTTGTTTTTATTTCAGTAACCGTCTATTTAAAGTGAATTTTCAAGCAGTTTTCCCGCAACGCTGTTTTGATATCCGTTTTTACGGTGTTTTCTGAAGCGCAATTTCCTCGTCGAAATTGCAATAGTTGTTGCTGTTTTAATCGCGTGTTTTAAAAATCGCTTTAAAATAAAATTATTTCTAAACTTTTTTACAGTTTACGCTTTAAACAGAATGAGGAATCGATTTAAACGTTTCAGCAAAATTAAGGACTATGAACCCTTACTTTTACTGATTCGGTTAATTCCAGACTTGTCCGTTTGAGAACGTAAATTTTATTTATATAAAATACACAATTTTGCACTTTCAAGGAAACGATGAAGAGATTTAAACGATTTAGCAAAAGTGCGGAGTATGGAACCACGCTTTTACTAATTCGATTAATTCCGGACTCGTTAATTGAAATATTTGCTGTTGTTTGATGATTTTGATGATTTTGTTGGGCTTTCGAGCCACTCTGTTGGACCTTCAGGTCATCTGCTGGACCTTCGAGTTAAATACCAGTACTAGACCTTCGGGTCACTCTGCGGACGTTCGGGTAATCTGATGGGCGCCAAAAAAAATTATAGTACTTGGTAGGCTCGGCCATATGAGATGCACGTGCGGCGTAGATAAAACTCGCCATCTGCTGGGATCGATCCATTTTTTTGTTAATTTTATAGTTATCTTATTTTGATTTCTACATTCTGCGTATTACTGTTTTGAATTCAATTGTGAATTTGGAAGTTGATTTTGATGATGTTTAATGGGATTTCTTCCTTTAAACTATGTTGATTACCATGTTGTATAGTCTCATCCGAGACTATAATTTTGTGTATAGTCTCATCCGAGATTATAACTTTGTGTATAGTCTCATCTGAGATTATAATTTTGTGTATAGTCTCATCCGAGATTATAAATTTGCGTATTGTTGTTTGAATTCAATTTGGAATTTAAAAGTTGATTTTGATGGAGTTTAAATTGAGATTTCTTCATTTGAACTATGTTGATGATTTATGTTGTACAATCTCATTCGAGATTATGATTATTTGCTTAAGTGTTGTTTATCATACACTTATTTCTAAAGTTTAAATTAGACTAATCCGTTTATTATTTTCATTTAAATAATACTCGGGTCAGACCGAGTTATTTCAGGATAATCACTATCTCTGATTCAGTTGCTGCTTCAGCTTTTAGGATTTCACATCAGCTTTTGTCTAGACTTCGAAGTGTTTCTTTTTTGTGCATTGACTCTCGTCTCATGTATGTTGGTGACATGTAAATGTACATTTGGTTTATGTGAACTATCGATTGTTGTAGCATGTATCCAGACTTGTCCTCCGCTATATATCTAATATTTTTGTTCTCATGTGATTATGCTATCTGTGTTTTTGTTATGAGTTGTTCTGAATTTTTCTTTAGCTGCTGTAGTTTCATTTTAGATTTGGATTGATTTTATATCTTTGGGAGTAATTTACACAACTCCTATCGATGTAATCAATGCTCGTCTAAGCAATAACTTACGGATGGTCGCTTCTAACAAGCCGTATTCTTCGCAATAGCAGACGTTATTCCTTATAATAACCTTTGTTATTGTGAGCATAGAGGTGGGGCGTCACACAAAGTAACAAATATGGTATCGAAGAAGTACCTCATACTAGTAGCGTTCGCCAAACCATCCTACTTCGTTCTGGATTCTCTACCACGTGCACAGTTGTTAAAGTGGTTTCGGAATTGGCAGAGAGTATGACAATATCTGACCTCGGCTTCTTTAAAAACCGAACGTTTATTTCACACCGTTGTCATTTTATAAAACATTTTTAATAATAAATCCAAAAAATAGTTTGTACCTTCATATCAGATATCCATATGCTTATTCCAAAAGTATAAATATATTCATAAATACCGAGGAAGATTTCTTTCAATCATTTTCGAAAATAATTTATAAATCTTACTTAAACCATATGCTTTAGAACCATTTCCAAAGCTATTTATAAAATAGTTTACAACTCTTCCCCTTTCCATAAACTTCTACCCAAATTCCTTTAAAACGCTTCCAAATCCCTTTATACAAGTTCTTTTATAAAACCCTTTATAAAATCTTTTAAAACCTTTATAACACCTTTACAAAACCATTATAAAATCCTTTATAAAAAACTTTTATAAAAATCTTTTTATAAAATCCATTATAAAATCTCCTACAAAATTTATATATATTCCTTACAAAACCTTTACAAAATTCTAAAATCTTTGACAAAAATCTTTTATCTATTAAAGTTATTATAAAAGTCTATAATTATTATCTTAAATTAAATTTTTAATTAAATCTTTTAAAACTATATTGAACATTTTATTAAATTAAATTTTTAAAGTGTTTTTACTATATTACATTGTTTAAATTGTATATTTTAAAACTAAATAAAATTATAAGTTAAATTCTCAAAAATTTAGATTTTTAAAATTTATATTAACTAAAATATAAATTTTAAATAAAATCTTTAAACTAAAAACTAAAACCAAATTTATTAAGTCAAAACATACTTTATAATTTAGAAAATAATTTAAAAAGACCAGCGTTCGTATATAATTTTCTATCCTACGACCAAGTGGTCGGTTAAATTTAATTTTAATTTCAATATCAGGGATGGATATGTATCATTTCAATCCAAATCAGGTGTCATGGGTATATCATTTCAACCTATTTTTAATTTATTTAATTTCAGATTTATTTGATGCCCGTAACACCCGGGGTGAATAACAGGAATAAATCAGCATAAATATCTATGGTGAATAACAAGAATAGATCGGCATTTACAAACATCCAAACATCTAACATATTAATCATTAGGCATCCATCACAATCAACATCCAAAACAGTCACATATCATAACAGATTGCTAGTTATAAATTCTCTGGTGTGTAACTAACAAATTAAATTCCAATTTCAATTTTAATGTCAATTTAAAAATTAAATTTAACGGTTAATTTACACTATCGATGCAAATCAATATAAATGTCAATTTCAAACCATCAACAACAATAAATGAATTTAAATCACTTCATGATATTAATTTAATGAACATCAAATATTTTAGTATATCGTGAGTGGTTTAAACACTCACCTTAGATTTTTAGTCGAATTAAAATCCAAAAGAATGTCGAAATTTGAACAGTATTAGAATCCTACCAAACCAGATCATTATCGTCCAAAATTTCGATACGATCCTAACGAAAGAAACCGCGTCCAAATCCGAGTTTGTATGCATAGGTTATGAACATTAGAAGGTTTGAAATTCAAATTCAAATTAAATTAAAATAAAGGGTAAAATTGTAAATACGTTACCACATCCTCATCCACTAAACCCTACATATCGACACAGGCCTTTCGTGAAGCTACAGCCGCCACTATCACCTCCAAATCGCAATCACCTCCCTCTCCTTCGACCAGACCAGCACACTCCACTACCCTCGCCATCCAACGCCGCACCACCCAGGCCTTACGTGCATGCTTCTGGCCTCCTCCCCTTGCTCTTCCATCGACAGCGTTCACCTTCATTTTTTTTGTGATTTTAAGTGAGATGCCATGATCCAAACCCTTCAGATGAACGCTGCACAACCCCTCTACATGCCAGTGCCATCCGATCGTCGATTGGTCGACGATCCGCCGTTGATTGCAAAAGCATAGGAACGGACGACCAAGAATAAACTACTAATTTCTGGCCAAACCGAACCTCCAATCGAAAAACAAATTGCAGAAGTAGATTAAGTTCATCGAGAGCTTTCTAACGATATATAATTTGATATGGTTTGATGAGTTTGGTTTTTTGATTTGATTTGAAATTGAGAATTATGGTTTTTGAAATGTCTGTCATTGAGAAGGAAGAAGAGAACAGAAAATTGTACATGCAGGAAAATGAAATAAGAAATCTGCTAGCGTTTATAACAGCCTATATATAGACGGAGATGGATGAGAATGGATGGAACAGATCGAATTGGGTCGAAATAATAACAACGACCCGTGAAGCCTGTTTCGTTCCCGAAACGAAAATAGGTCATCCCATATATCGAATATAGGTTTTCCATATTTTTAAACTAAGTGAAACTAGTTTCAAACCCTAATTCTATTGTATATAAAAGTTATCTTTTAAAATCAAATTATATTCATTTAAATTCCATTAATTGATTTCTACGCATTTCGAGCCCGCACAATCAAACGATAAGTATGCTCGCTATGAAACTTGAAATCCTATAATAATTCACTGTTACGGATCCGATGAAAGTGGTTTCATCGAAATCCAAGATGGTGCCCAAAAGGCTAATTTTCACGTTAATTAAATCAATTATTATTTAAAATCAATTTAATCACTTTTAAATTCAAATTTAAAAGTTTTAGATCATCATTTTGATTAAACTGAAATTAATAGTATTTTAAAATTTAATTTCCATATTAAACCCAAGATTTAAATATTACATTAATCTCAGCACTAAATTACAATAGAGTAAGTTTCTTATAATTTAATTCCCAACGTATTCTTTTATTTTGGTTTACATTCTTAAATTAAATCAACTATTACCTTATGAATATAACTAACATTAGTTTACATTTTATTACACTCATTTTCTACCATTATCATTTTAATTCTTATTAACTACAATAATTAATTACATTAATTTCAATTCATTTACAATTAATTTCAAACAGATTAGATATCAAGATGATAATAAATCAATCGTTGTGCATTGATAATTCACGTTTATTCACTTATTGTTTACAAACAAGGATTATAAATTTACGTACAAATGATTGATTTCACGTTCTATACTGAAACTAATTAAATAAAATAACATACAATTTCATCACTAATACAACATTGAATTTATTTTTAATTTACAATTATAACAAATTAACTTTTCAACAATTTCAAATTGATTGAAATTACATTAAAATAGTTGTCAATAACATTCAAACAATAATATCAAATTATATTCTAATAGTTATTTTCCATTAATAAATCATGATTTTTAATTTGTTACATATTAAATTCCAGAATGTAAGGACCCGTAAATTTCGACAATTTAATTTGTTAATTTAATAGGATTTTGTAATTAATTTTTAGTAGAAATAAGAAAGAGGGTAAATTAATATCAAAATGAAGGCTAAAATAAAATATATGAATGGTAATTTAAGCCTATTTATTTGTAATATGAATAAAATTTCAATAAATAAAATGGTGTAAGTATTGTACCTGGATATACTGTGAATATGGAAAATATAGGGTAGGCATTAAATTAGTAAGTGTAAGGATACATTGTTACAGTAATTGATTTTTAATTAGGGATACGTTATTTCAAGTTAATAATTTATAAACTTGAATGAACATTTCAATTTGATAAATTAATTCAAATGTTATGACCTAATAAATGGAATATGATAATAAGAACAATTGCAAATTTTGTATTTAGGGGCGAAATAGATTTTGATAGGTAGTAGTTGTTGTGAGGAGTAAATATACAAGTATATTAAAGGTTATAACAGGGGGTTACTAGTAAATTCACTCATTTACCAATAAAGATAATTAGATGTGCCTTGATGATAATTAATAACATAACGGAAGAGTAAATGTATTCATTAGAATATTAATTGCAATTGGATAGAGATTTTTAGTAACAATGTTAATGCAAGGTAAATAAATGCTAAATTAAAGTCAATAATAATAAATAGTGATTAATTCAATTCTTGTAACATATATTATAAATTACCTGCTTATTTGTTAATGGAATTAGAAATTGTAATAAGTGATAACAAAATGAATGAATGTTACACTGATGGAAAATGAAATAACGTTCGTTTAAATGTTGAGTAATTATAGATCGTATTTATTATAAGAGTTACTTTAATAATTATGATTAATTGTGAAATTAATACGAGAAGTATGTAAAGTAATAACTAATAAACTAATACGTTATAAATTGATTATAACCTAAATGTAAGTGTAAGTTAGAGGTTGGAATTAAATCTAATCCGTTTAATTGGAAACTTATTGAAATAAATTGGATTCAAAGTGTAATAAAGAGGTTATTTTAAGAAATTGAAATAAATACTATAATTGGTAAATTAAGTTACTTTAAATTGAAACGGGAATTGGTTTAAAGAATTATAAATTTATAAGTAAATCAAGACGATAAAATTTATGAATTATAGAATTTGAATTTTAATAGTGAGTTAGTTTATTAAATTTATAATAGTTGAATTTATTGCAAATGAATGAAATTAAATATAAAATTTTACGTTAATTGAAAATTAATTTGAAAATGGATGGTGTGTTCTATATTATATAAACTGTAAGGTATTATGCATTCTCATTTCATTCGGGATTGCGATTTGAAATGATATACAACCGCATTTTGTTTATTTTAAATTTGCGGATTGAAATGATAAATATCTGTATCACTTGACCATAGGATAGAAAATTATATACCGGCACCGCGGTATATATATATAAAATTATTATTGAAATGATTTCTATGGTTTGGATAGGATGCGGTTTGATAAATATTAATTTTGATCTTATATAAAATCTTATTTTATATATACATATATAGTTAAATTATTGAATTTAAGCTATGTATGAATTTATTAAATGGAAATAAATAAGTTGAAAAATGGAGTTTGATAATTTATATTTATGATTAAGTACAGGTTTAAGATATTATGTGTGTATATATATAGAGTTTTAAATAGTTCAAATCAATTAAGATTGGAAATTAAATTGGAAATTTATTTGGAATTGGGCTTATTTAAAAATTAAACTCCACAAGTTGGTGTAAACTTATTAATCTTGGAAATTTTAAAGGTATGATATTTATAACTGGATTTTTATTTAAGATAAATTAAATGAATATTTCTGGTATAATTAAATTGAAGGAAATATTAAATTGTTAGAAATTTGAGTTTTATTTTATGGATTTATTTTGTGACTGTTCAAAACTAAATAATAGGATAATAAATTGTTGAATATAAATTCCAACCTTAGTTTTGAAATTATTAAATACTCGAAGTTTGAATATATTAAAATCGAAGTGTTTTATTGAAACTAAAGGTGAATCTAAATTTATGGTGTTTAGACCTAAAATTTTAAATGGATAAATTGTGAAGTTACAGAAATTATTTTATAAAGTAATATAAAATCAACTATTTTATTCTATATACTGTTGAGTATCCAAACCATTCAAGTTTCAGAAGTTATGGTTTTAAAGCTATGAATTTCGCAGTATTATGTTTTGGAAAGCTATAATTCAAATGTTTGGTTTCCAGATATTAAAAATTTTAAAGCAGTATGATTTTGGAAGAGAAATATATTTGAAATAAATGATATCATTGATTTGGGTTCTATAAGAACAATATCAATATGAATTTGTTTTGGAAATGGAAATGATATCGTATTTATGGGTTTGAAATGGTAAATTTTATTCTGGTTTTTAAAGTACAAACTATTTTTAAAGACCGCGGTGTTATAATAACGGTTGGTTGTTAAAGAGACCGGGATTGGAAGTTGTCGTACTCTCTGCCAACTCCGAAAATCACTTTAACAACCGTGTATGCGGTGGAGATTCCAGAATGAAGTAGGTTGGTGGCGGCGTTTCCTGTAAGGTAAATACGTGGACCCAACTCCCGTGAGTTGGCGTAAGGTGGCTAAAATAGGAGCGATTGATAGGTTAATAAGGTAGCACCTTTGATCGGACACTTCCCTTCGATACTATACTCTGACTTTGGATTGATTCGGTGGCCACCTTTACTTTTGATTTCTTTGATTTGGGGGAGTTTGTTCGAGGTGGGCGGTAGCCGCGCGCTACGCGTTACCACCGATCCGGAAGCGTAATTGGTATATCTACCCTGGCATTGCCTAGTTGTGCCGTATCACCTACCCTATCGCGCCTTGTACGAGTTTGGATTTCTCCCGTAGCCCGTGTGGTATCCTCTGGTGGCTTCCTGATCAGGAGGGACTATGATATTGGATGGACTACTTGGACTATTATTGTGTTAAGGGGGAGATTGGGTAACTCCTTAACGCTATTTAAAAGTAAGTTTATTTTACAATTAGACACTATTATAATAACGAAATATACTACATAGTAAATAGTTTAACGGATCCTTAAGAGATGTGAATCCC
Organism: Allium cepa; assembly: GCA_030765085.1. Lineage (NCBI taxonomy): Eukaryota > Viridiplantae > Streptophyta > Magnoliopsida > Asparagales > Amaryllidaceae > Allium > Allium cepa. The sequence continues at coordinate 182,468,825 of CM060946.1, forward strand.
GAGCATCTTTTAAGTTACTGCACTCATATTTATCCCTGTTGATTTAACTTACATAAGATCTTTTAGTTCTGACTCGAGTGTTTTGTCTTTTCAATTCGCTCGGGTCAGTCCGAGCGTTTCAGGATTTGAAGATCTTATTCTGGAGGACGAAGACGAAGATTTATAGTATTACTATCTACTATATTATTCCACTACACTATTTAATTCCGCTGCATTGGTATTTATTGGTATGTGAACTCTGATATTTATTGTATGAAGAAGAATCAAATGTTTTGTCAACAGTTTTATGCACTGTATATTTATTTTTATACTTTATCCTTCCGCTATGAGAATCTGTTTAGTTTTTTCTCTTTTCTATTTTTCTTATTTACCCCATATCAGTCCGCCCTTCTGTATGGTTTGAATTGGCACGTGTGTCGATTTAAAGCGTGCGAAAAGGCGGGATGTTACAACGTGGTATCAGAGATTTGGTTTAGCGATAAACCTTAGCTTTGTGGGGTTTGACTCTTTATTAATAGGGTAGTAATACCCTATGGGAGTCGCTGAGTGTATATATATGAGAGAGCGTATTTGTTAGTGTTATAAAATGATTTTTGTATTGTGTTAATCTGTTCCGTTTTGTATTTATAAATTCTGATTGATGCATGGGACGCTGTGACCTCAGTAGGGATTTCTAAACACTTAATAGGACAGACCGACATAATATTTGGTTTTAATATAAGTGAATGAAATAATTTTGCCTATTATATTTTCTATATAAAATAAATTTTTTCAAATGAAATGAGATTGAAAAATAAAATAAATGAAATTTGGGAAATTTAGAACTTGAGATCCGGGGTTTTAAAATTTCTTTTGAATAAGTTTTGGAATATAATAATATTGTTTATAAGTATTTTATGATATAAATATTTAATATAATTCGGAAGAATTGTTTAAAGAAGATTTTGGAGAAAATAAGTTTTGTACTTTCCTCTCTGTCGCTGGAAAATAATTTCGGTGATGGCGGACGCATCATCGACTTTCATTTTCAAGTTCCGAAGGGGGAAGGCCACTGTAGTAGTTCTGCTGCAGATTCATTTTTGAAAAATATATAAATTTTGAATTGTTTTAAATATAATTAGAGATATATAAGTTGTAAGAATATATTTATCTATTGTTTTAAAATAAATTGAAAATTTAACCCGGTATTAAATTCTTAAATTTCCATTAATTAATTGTTTCAATTATTGTAGTGAAATGAAAGGTAAGTAATTAATAATTGAAACCTCTAATTTAGGTAAGAGATTTAAGGCTAAGTTATAAAGGAAATAAAAAGGAAGTTGAAATTTAACTTATAAGGAAAAGGTAAAAATTTATTTAACAATGAATTAATTAAAAGAAATGGGAAAACTTGTATAACTTTCGAATTACACCCTTAAATAACATATATATAACTAACCAAATATTAAAAATTGAAATGTTTAATAAGAGATTGTAATAGAATATTATACAAGTAGAAATTTGAAATAATGAAAGTATTCGATGAAATCGCTATTAAATGAGAATTTAATGTTATAAACTTAAGTTATAATTGAAATTTTAACAAGTAAATATAATTAAAGGTAAGTATGACAATAGATGATTATAAACTTAAGTAATTAAAATGTAGATAGATGAGGTCATGCAATTATAAATGAATGTAATGTAATAAAGAGAAATTGTAAACTTAAGTAAAAGGGTTGAAGTTATTTATAAATAAAATTGAAAGAAATACAATGAAAATAAAATTGAATGTAATAAATGAAAATTAAAAGATAAATCGTTATATGAATGAAAAGAATCAAACAACAAATGTATGAATGGAATAAATAAGAATAGACTAAATCTATTGCTGAAATTGTTGTTTGTCGTGGTTTGTGGTTGATTGGGTAAGGAAACTTTAATTTTGTTGGGATGGATTAATAATTCAGTGTGTTTAATCTAAGACTGTTGAGTAAATGATGCACTTGATGGTTTATTCTTCATTCCGTACAATTTAAAGGTTTTGAATCCGAACAACTATGTGTTTGTTTGACTGTATGGTTGTTTTGTATTTGTTGTGTATGCTGTTTGTTGAAACTATTGGTTGTTGTATTCATTTGTTGTTAGTGATTGAAACCACTTAAATATTTCACTTTACATAAATTGTTAACCTTTTAGATTATTTAAGTGAAATGCAGGTTTTGGAAGCAATTGCTACTGCTTTTGGTTTCATACAATTAAAGCGTAAATTGCCCGACAAATAGGTACGTTTCGGATTACGGTTTATAGCGCTATTTTATATATTTTCCCGGGTTGGGATACAATATTTTGGATAATATATGTTATATAATTGTTATATTTTGATATTATATTTTCTCCTGAGCTTCTCCGTGCAAAGGAGACTCTGCTAAAAAAATTCGGAAATTTTGAACTTAGAAGATTTTTGAAAAGTGTTTTCCAAACTTTATTAACTTGAGTATAAAGGGTTTGATGGTTATATTTGTATATTTTATTTAAAATAATTAATTTTGTAGATTTAGTTGTTTATAAAGTTAATGTTTGAATAAGGTATATTGATTACTTAGTTCTTCGTTTCCGTTCTTTTCCTTTTCAGGGACGAAAAGTTTTGAGTGGGGGAGAGTGTAACGACCCGTAAATTTCGATAATTTAATTTGTTAATTTAATAGGATTTTGTAATTAATTTTTAGTAGAAATAATAAAGGGGGTAAATTAATATCAAAATGAAGGCTAAAATAAAATATATGCATGGTAATTTAAGCCTATTTATTTGTAATATGAATAAAATTTCAATAAATAAAATGGTGTAAGTATTGTACCTGGATATAATGTGAATATGGAAAATATAGGATAGGCATTAAATTAGTAAGTGTAAGGATACATTGTTACAGTAATTGATTTTTAATTAGGGATACGTTATTTCAAGTTAATAATTTATAAACTTGAATGAACATTTCAATTTGATAAATTAATTCAAATGTTATGACCTAATAAATGGAATATGATAATAAGAACAATTGCAAATTTTGTATTTAGGGGCGAAATAAATTTTGATAGGTAGTAGTTGTTGTGAGGAGTAAATATACAAGTATATTGAGGGTTATAACAGGGGGTTACTAGTAAATTCACTCATTTACCAATAAAGATAATCAGATGTACCTTGATGATAATTAATAACATAATGGAAAGAGTAAATGTATTCATTAGAATATTAATTGCAATTGGATAGGGATTTTTAGTAACAATGTTAATGCAAGGTATATAAATGCTAAATTAAAGTCAATAATAATAAATAGTGATTAATTCAATTCTTGTAACATATGTTATAAATTACCTGCTTATTTGTTAATGGAATTAGAAATTGTAATAAGTGATAATAAAATGAATGAATGTTACACTAATGGAAAATGAAATAACGTTCGTTTAAATGTTGAGTAATTATATGTCGTATTTATTATAAGCGTTACTTTAATAATTATGATTAACTGTGAAATTAATACGAGAAGTATGTAAAGTAATAACTAAGAAAGTAATACATTATAAATTGATTATAACCTAAACGTAAGTGTGAGTTAGAGGTTGGAATTAAATCTAATCCGTTTAATTGGAAACTTATTAAAATAAATTGGATTCAAAGTGTAATAAAGAGGTTATTTTAAGAAATTGAAATAAATACTATAATTGGTAAATTAAGTTACTTTAAATTGAAACGGGAATTGGTTTAAAAAATTATAAATTTATAAGTAAATCAAGATGATAAAATTTATGAATTATAGAATTTGAATTTTAATAGTGAGTTAATTTATTAAATTTATAATAGTTGAATTTATTGCAAATGAAAGAAATTAAATATAAAATTTTACGTTAATTGAAAATTAAGTTGAAATTGGAAAATATTTATGTAATAGCTTTGAATCAATGTTAATTTCATCCATTTGACTGTAATGGATTGAATAACAAAAGAATGAATAGTGAATTCAATGGAATTTTTGAAAAGTTAATTTATAATTGATAAATATAACGAAATTTGAATTTATGCAGAAATTTATGATTGAATCAACAATTAATTGACATCTAAATTGGTTCAAATCACCGAGATTGTTTAAGAAAACAAAACTGATAAGATTTGTAAAATTTGGAAGTGAAATTGAAAAAGTGATTTAATTAATGAATTTTTTAATTTATTAAATTAATATAACATAGCCATTTTGGCCACTGACTTGGATTTCGATGAAACCAGTTTTATCGGATCCGTAACGGTGAATTATAATAGTGTTTCAAGTTTCGTAGCGATCGGACTTGTCGTTTGATCGTACGGACTCGAAATGCCTTGAAATTTATGCAATTGAAATCAATTTGAAATCAATTTGAAATATTGTTTTTAACATAACTGCTTCATACGATAGAATTTGGGCTTGAAACTTGTTCCATCGCGTTTAAAATATTTAAAAACATCTATTTTGATATATGTGATAATTCATTTTCGTTCCGGAGCCGAAACGGACTTTTCAGGGGCATTTTTGTCATTCAAACAAATTGACTTGAACAGTAACTTACGAAAACGATTGAACTAAGCTTCGAAACCAGTACCATTGTGTTCAGAAGGGCTTTTTGTGTTAGGATCGCCTGTCAGCACGCTTAAATTGGACTCTGGCCCGTTTTTGATGTTAAACTCTATAAATACACACGCAAGCCGAGACAGTTTTGTTATTATTTTATTTCAGAAACCGTAATTCTATACCATGGCCGCCACTTATTCAATGGCCAGAAACTACTTATCTTCTTTCCTTAATATCTTCCAATCCGTTCAACGAAATCGAAAAATTCCAAAAGCAAAGTTGTAGATCTCGGCGAGCTCTTCAAATCCATATGGTTGATCTATGCTACTGGACCATGGATTCGCCAGAATCTGGCTTGGAAGCATGGACGTATTTTCTTGGATTGCGTGCAAACGGTAGCGAGTGGTGATGTGAAACTTGGTCCGTATGTGCTCTCAAGGTGGCGCGCACACTGGTAGTCGTTGATCGAACTTTATATGTCTCGAGTTGCGTGCGCATGAAAGAAAGTGGCGCGTGCGTAATGGGTTCATAGGTTCGTGGATAAGGAAGAAGAGGATGGTACGTTATATTTTTTATGTATTAATTAATTATGTTATATTAAAATTTAAATTTTTTAACTCGAATAACTTTTGCATATGTGCTCGGATTGACGCGCGGTTTTCTCCGTTGCGTTCGTATCGAAATTCCGGACGCTATGACGCTTGTTTGGACAGATTTGGAGACTGTCAAATTTTTGGGTTTAAATCGGTTTTAAATTCAATTTAAATTCAAAAGGTGAGTGCTTTAACCCACTCACAACTTCTAAGTTTTCTTATGTTTGTTAAATTGATTTAAGATATGAGTAGAAATTTATTTATGACTGTTTTGCATATTATTTTTCATCATCTCGGTTAAATCGCATTTATTTAATTTAACTGTTAATTAATTTTATTATTGCATATAAATTGACAGTTAAAATTTATTTATTTTGCATATAAACTGCTAGTTAAACAGTTATTTATTTATTTATTTTGAATATAAACTGTTCGTTGATACCTGTTATATTTTATATGCTCTATTGATGTTTGTTTAAATTGATGATGATTGAAATAAAATGGGTTGATGATTAATATTGGGTGAATGGATGGTGTGTTCTATTTTATATAAACTGCAAGGTATTATGCATTCTCATTTCATTCGGCATTACGATTTGAAATGATATACAACCGCATTTTGTTTATTTTAAATTTGCGGATTGAAATGATAAATATTCGTATCACTTGACCATAGGATAGAAAATTATATACAGGCACCGCGGTATATATATAAAATTATTGTTGAAATGATTTCTATGGTTTGGATAGGATGCGGTTTGATAAATATTAATTTTGATCTTATATAAAATCTTATTTTATATATACATATATAGTTAAATTATTGAATTTAAGCTATGTATGAATTTATTAAATGGAAATAAATAAGTTGAAAAATGGAGTTTGATAATTTATAATTATGATTAAGTACAGGTTTAAGATATTATGTGTGTATATATATAGAATTTTAAATAGTTCAAATCAATTAAGATTGGAAATTAAATTAGAAATTTATTTGGAATTGGGCTTATTTAAAAATTATACTCCACAAGTTGGTGTAAACTTATTAATCTTGGAAATTTTGAAGGTATGATATTTATAACTGGATTTTTATTCAAGATAAATTAAATGAATATTTCTGGTATAAATTTTTTTTTTTTGGCAAGGCCAGCCGGTTTTTTAGTCGACCGTCCACTTTTTATTACGAACGTAATAAAAACATTAAAATACAGGAGTAAGGTTGAGGCACCTTAACTACTATGAAAGAAGAAAATACAGCACAGGAGTGTAACTAACATGTTACAGCAACTATAAGTAAGGAACAAGACTAGGCCACCTCCAAAGAGGTAGTAGCACCTAAGTCGGTTTCCACCGTGGAAGAAACGTTCCCAAGAAGTCCGATATAGGGGCGAAATAGAAGAGCAAGAGATGGATCATAAATCACAGCATCAGATGTGTAAATAAAAGATCGATCCCAAGTAGTATCAGCAAGCATGACAGTATTTAAATCAGCAAAAGAACCATCCAAGTCAAGAACCAAGGAATCGCCAGATGGTCTATAGTAAAGGCAACGTAGATCACTAATCTCATCAGAAACAAATCTAAAATAGGAATTATCCATGGGGTTGAAGCAAATGTCAGAGCGTCGATCAACCCAACATCTCACAGACTCATCCCATGAAACAGGCAACCGAGGCGAAGCAAGATCGTGGGCAGCAATGGAATCCGAAGTATCAACACTAGGAACGAAGGATGCAGAAGGGGATGATGGCCGATCAAAAGAAGACGGAGGACAAGGATCAGAAACTGGAGCTACGGGAGGAGAAGCAACCTGAGAGACTTTGGGAACCCATTTCCTGAGCGGAGGCCGAGGCAGAGGGATCTTAGGCGCAGCAGCGGTAACATCAGAATGCAAGCATGCGGAAGCTAAGTGGCCAAAGGAATGACAAGAGGAACAAATGTCTGGGACCCAACCGTATCTAACACGGACTTCCACCACATGACCAACAGCTAGCTGAACCGGAATAGTGGAAGGGAGTGGCTTAAAGGGGGTAATCTCAATCAGAGCCTTAGCGTACACCAGCTTTTCACACGCCACAGTATTAGCGTCAAAACATTACAATTTGCCAACATTGCAAGCAAGCCAATTCAAGCCAAGCAGCGGCTGAAGAGCAGATGGAATTTGAGAAAAATAAACCCAAACTGGGATAGATAGAACTTGTTCACGTGCACTTGCAACCGTTGGAGACCAGGGAGTGATAATAAAAGGTTTACCATCAAAAAAAGAAGGCTCCGCCTCAAGAACACGACTGCGGTCCTCAGAGGAGGAGAACAACAGGAAGTACATAGAGTCGACCAGCTTAACATGAAGATCTCCGCGTAGCCTCCAAGCCCTACGACAAACAGAAGTCACATCACGAAGTCGTTGATTTGGGTCCAAAAAGAAACCAACCAAATAATCCGACAAGTAGTCCAATCCGCTTGCATAACATTTGGAGGAGGGACCATCACTCCATTTTCCTCTACAATATCAAAATCAACTGGTTCATAAACGCCCGCGTTACGGGGCAGAGATGAAAAAAGCGATGTCCATAATTTGGGACCAACTGGAGAAGGAAAAGTAGGAGGGAACTCCTCCACCATGGGAACACCAATAGAAGCCTTAATTGCAGGACCAACTGGGGATGAGGCCTCAAGCAGATTATTTCCAGATCTCAAAACACTGATATTGGGATCAACATTCTCAGAAGCATTTAGGCAAACAATAGGTGTGCATCAGCCAACACACAAGATATTACCATCATCAGAACACAACGTACTAACTGACACACCAAGTTCCACAACTTTATCATGTGATACAACTCCGTCTATCACTTGCGTTGGCACGGGACCACCTACAGAACAAACATCATCACCATTCATTGGTTCCAACATCACCGAACGCTTGCTACTGCACTCAACAGCCGCTAAGACCAGTATCTTGATAGAGGGCAGGGGAGGAAACTCAGAGGAAGATAGCATGGGCGGAGCTGAAGACGCGGCTCTGAGATTCTTAAAAACCCTACCAGATCTAGTAGAGGAGGGGGAAGAGGCAACAGGGAGGAGCGGGTGATTGGGAGAGCTGGGCATGGACGCGAAACAAGAAGGAACGGAGAGCGAACAAGAAACGCGATCAGAAACTATGGGGAAAAACGCAAAAGCAGGTCGCAGGTCGCCATTTCACGCAGGTCGCCATCAAAACTTTAGGGACAGGGAGACTATGTCGCCCTGACCTTTGGTTAAGCCGGTTTTTATAAGTGGCCGTGCACTATGTCTCATTATTGTGGCCGCTGGGAATCGATCCGGTGCCACTACAACACAATGTAGCAACATCCACTATGTCGAAACCACTGGACCACTAGAATAAATTGAAGGAAATATTAAATTGTTAGAAATTTGAGTTTTATTTTATGGATTTATTTTGTGACTGTTCAAAACTAAATAATAGGATAATAAATTGTTGAATATAAATTCCAACCTTAGTTTTGAAATTATTAAATACTCGAAGGTTGAATATATTGAAATCGAAGTGTTTTATTGAAACTAAAGGTGAATCTAAATTTATGGGGTTTAGACCTAAAATTTTAAATGGATAAATTGTGAAGTTGCAGAAATTATTTTATAAAGTAATATAAAATCAACTATTTTATTCTATATACTGTTGAGTATCCAAACCATTCAAGTTTCAGAAGTTATGGTTTTAAAGCTATGAATTTCGCAGTATTATGTTTTGGAAAGCTATAATTCAAATGTTTGGTTTCCAGATATTAAAATTTTTAAAGCAGTATGATTTTGGAAGAGAAATATATTTGAAATAAATGATATCATTGATTTGGGTTTTATAAGAATAATATCAATATGAATTTGTTTTGGAAATGGAAATGATATCGTATTTATGGGTTTGAAATGGTAAATTTTATTCTGGTTTTTAAAGTACAAACTATTTTTAAAGACCGCGGTGTTATAATAACGGTTGGTTGTTAAAGAGACCGGGATCGGAAGTTGTCATACTCTCTGCCAACTCCGAAAACCACTTTAACAACCGTGTACGCGGTGGAGATTCCAGAATGAAGTAGGTTGGTGGTGGCGTTTCCTGTAAGGTAAATACGTGGACCCAACTCCCGTGAGTTGGCGTAAGGTGGCTAAAACAGGAGCGATTGATGGGTTAATAAGGTAGCACCTTTGATCGGACACTTCCCTTCGATACTATACTCTGACTTTGGATTCATTCGGTGGCCACCTTTACTTTTGATTTCTTTGATTTGGGGGAGTTTGTTCGAGGTGGGCAGTAGCCGCGCGCTACGCGTGACCACCGATCGGGAAGCGTAATTGGTATATCTACCCTGGCATTGCCTAGTTGTGCCGTGTCACCTACCCTATCGCGCCTTGTACGAGTTTGGATTTCTCCCGTAGCCCGTGTGGTATCCTCTGGTGGCTTCCTGATCAGGAGGGACTATGATATTGGATGGACTACTGGGACTATTATTGTGTTAAGGGGGAGATTGGGTAACTCCTTAACGCTATTTAAAAGTAAGTTTATTTTACAATTAGACACTATTATAATAGCGAAATATACTACATAGTAAATAGTTTAACGGATCCTTAAGAGATGTGAATCCCGAGCATGTTTTAAGTTACTGCACTCATATTTATCCTTGTTGATTTAACTTACATAAGATCTTTTAGTTCTGACTCGAGTGTATTGTCTTTTCAATTCGCTCGGGTCAGTCTGAGCGTTTCAGGATTTGAAGATTTCATTCTGGAGGACGAAGACGAAGATTTATAGTATTACTATCTACTATATTATTCCACTACACTATTTAATTCCGCTGCATTGGTATTTATTGGTATGTGAACTCTGATATTTATTGTATGAAGAATAATCAAACGTTTTGTAAACAGTTTTATGAACTGTATATTTATTATTATATTTTATCTTTCTGCTGTGAGATTCTGTTTAGTTTTTTTCTCTTTTCTATTTTTCTTATTTACCCCATATCAATCCGCCGTTCCGTATGGTTTGAATTGGCACGTGTGTCGAGTTAAAGAGTGCGAAAAGGCGGGATGTTACACAGAATCTTATTAAATTTAATATTTTTAATTATCAAAAATATGGGTCGTTACATCTTCAATAAAGGACAAGTAGAAATTCGATGACCTTCCTTTTTTGTAACGTACGCGATTTTTCGTTGCCGAAAAACCGAATAGTTATGGGTTTAAGAAAAAAATTTGAGAAAAGAGAAGAGGAAAAGATAGAAATTAGGGAGGAAAGAAAATAGAAGATAGAACAGAAAGAAAACAGAATATTTTAAAATAGAAAGAAAAGAGAATAGAGGAAAAATAGGACGGAATAGAAAACAACAGAACAATAACATCAGAATCTCACAATTCGCAGCGGAACAACATATAATAATAAATGAATAATCTTTAAACAAAGAACTATATCAGTTATTACATTTCATCACATTACATTACATCATATCATCAGAGTGTACAACATCAACAACAACAAACAATGCAGCGGAAAAAGAAATACTATATAAACTAGTAATACGCCATGCCATCCAGCTTGCCTCCAGCAACTCCAGAATATCCAGAATATCCTGATAAACCTTACTCTTGACTGCCCGTGTGAAAATTGGTGGGCACCCAGAGTTTAGGAAGGAAAACAATAAACTCCGAGTCAGTCATGTGACTGGTGTGAGAACTCAAAACAGTTTATTTATCTTTAAAATCAAAATAGAGGAATATTTTTAAATTCAATTCGCAATGCTTTTAAAAATGAGACTACCATAAGGCCTCCTGCCACACACACATGCAAACGCAGAATCGGAGGAGATTTCTCCTTATGATAGTCAAAGATGCTTGATACGCATTTAAAATAACATTTGATATTATTATTAGTGCATAGTGTAGAAGAAATTCATTTCGAAAGTAGAATATAAATCTTAGCCAACATAGACATTTCGAACTATGCCTACTATAGCTACCATCCAAACAGTGGTGACCACCATAAGTGAATGGCAGGTTCTACAACTAATACCGTACAAGTTTTGTATTGGGAATTGGATTTCCAACAAATGGTCAGGCCAAGGAACTTCCCATTGCCACATGAGAATGCCTCTGGAAAGACATCCCCGAGAACCAAACCGGAACTCTGCCAACACAAGGCCGGGTTACCCCTAACTGGGTAACTACTGACACGAGCACGCCATTCCCCGATCGTAAACGACCTTTCTCACGGGATCCCGAAAACCAACAACCACAAAGTAATAAATTCGTAGTAACCACATAGGTTAAATATCTGGGCTCCATACCATGATACCACCTCTATCCAGAAGGAAATGTACATACCCTAAAGGGTGCTACCCCTCATAACCTTTCTGCATCTTTCCTGTTTTGACCATTTCCGGGGTGTGAGGTTCGACGAAGTCACGTCCACAAAAACATACTTTATACAAAAGCCATGCTTTGGGTCAACAAATGATCAACACAATGATCACTAAGATAGACGATCAAATAAACGATCCTATCACAATAATCAACACAATGATCATTTCAGCAACACTCAGCATGTCACATTACCAAATTGGGAATATATCGCCGATAACTTCAACTATATAACCTCTGAGCTCGTACGTCTCAGAGAAGGGTGTTAAGCTAAAAGAATAAATTCTCTGCCACCAACAGAAATATATTTGAATGAAATCGGCTTTATATCTCAACTTGTAATGTCAGACACACAATCCATACAAGTCTGTTCCGGGATCGAACAAAACCGAAGGCATTTACAAAGAAGTCCTTGCAATCCGGATATTCACAATCCTGATCGGATTTCCCATCACTTAGGGAGTCTCTATACCGCTGCAACTCAGTGCAGAGACAATCGATAGGTCATCCTATCGCTCTCGCAAATACCGGGTCTTCAACACTGATCTTCAAATGCAATTCACAAAGACGTATCACATATTCGGAATGGGTTATGCGACCCCATGGTTCTTTACCGGTTAACCCGAATAGTGAGCGCTTATTTTAAAATAAGTGTGGCATTCAAATTCAATCAATTCACATCTATTACCCATTCAAAGGGAAATATTGATAGTCGGTTATTGAACTATCACTGGATATGCACACATCACCAGATTCCAAATAATTTTCCAAATTATTTATTTCACAAAATATCTTTACAAGATATAAAATTTCAATACTTCAAAAATAAATCAATATTTATTTTTAAACAAATTCCACTTCCTTTATAAATTCCTTAATGAATTTATAATTCCAGAATATCAATGAATATTCGATTTCAATAATTCATTTCAATATTCCTTTTCAATTTATCTTCAAAAAGATAAATTCTCAAAATATTCACTTTATATTGGAAAACATTTCCATACTTATTTATTCATAAGTAATTCACAAATTTTATTTATTTTCAACACTTGGAAAATATTCAATATACTTCAATCGAAGTTAAGTATATATTTCATTCTTTAAGGAAATCATTCTCTTAAACATATTTATTTGGGCCAAAACGAATGTTGCGTAAAACATCGTTACGACGTCCCAAATTCACTAGTATAGGGATTCGAAATTAAAATAGATATATAAATCCCAATACTATACAAAACATTTCCTTTCGGAAATCATTTACTATAACAACAGTGTTATAGTCCATCATTTCCTTTTATTTCTCGAAAACGTTTATTTCAACAATAAATGTTGAAATCTATGGTTTCGAATCTCAACACATTTTAAAACATCGTTAGATCGTTTTAAATTCCATTTAAAACATCACATTCAAACATTTTCTTTAACATATTATTCACTATTTTAAAAACGTGAATATACTTCGTTAACAAATTTCATCCTTTCTATTCATTTTATTTTAAAGGATTATTCACTGTCTAAAAACGTGAATATAACTCCATAAATAAATTATAACAATTTACTTATCAAAATAAGCTGTTTGTGAATTTATAAAACAACGTTTATAAATTCTATTTCTATTTATTTATAAAAACTTCCTTTTTATAAACTCCTTTATTAATCTATTCCAGTTTATAACTCAATTATAACTAAAGGTTCATATTATAAGTTAAATACTTATAATCTATTCGTTTACAAAAATCGTTCCTTTGAACTTCATAATTATAAATCTTATAACTTATAAGATTCAATTATTCACCCAAATCTATTCCTCAATTAACTTCACCAATTTATAAATCTTACTATTTATAAATTTTATTTATAACTTCACAGTTTATAATTCTATAAATTTCATTCATTTATGAAATTCATTTTCACTTCATTCAAACACTTATAAAAACTCGTTTTAAAATGTCCATATTTCAATTTATAAATATCCATTTATAAATCTCTTAATATAAATCAATTTATATTATTCTTTAAAACGTCTTTAATCTCCTTTATTATTTCACCATTTTGATTCATAAAATAATTAAATTTCATAAATTCTATATTTAAACTTTTCACAATAAATTCTAAAATATCTCGATTAAACTATTTTATAACTCAATAGCATCATATTCTCAAAAATCAGTTTTTAACTATATTTCTCAAAAATCATAATTTTTATAACTTTAAAAATTATAGCGTTTATTTATTTAAAATGAATTAATTTCAAAAATATTTTATAAACGTATACTTTCAAAAATCACTTTGAAATCATTTTAAAATTCCAAATTTGGCCCAATGATGCTACACACCAAATAGTCAATCACGACAACAACGATATCATATATCGATATGATAATCCATCAAATATCAAAATATCTGAAAATCAAATAAATACTGTTGAGGAATCCAGTTGGATCCCTCCAACCTGTTTTCCTGCATCCAAAAACATTAGCACAATACCAATTTCGCTCCAGTACGAAATTATCACGGTATATGTTCTTATTAAATATTATCCGCTTAATAACGGCGTAATAGGGTCTCATCCGCTAAACAAAAAATGCGGGGAATCAACAACTGCAATATATACATATGCCAATATATATATATTGATATTATTTATAATACCAATTTCACTGTTTATGAAATATTCGCGGTATATGTTTTTATTAAATAACATCCGCTTACTAACGGCGTATAATGTCTATTTTAACAATCAATAGATATCAATCAACATTCAAACATGCATTCAAATATTTTAAATCTAACTATTTAAAATAAAATCGAAACTGATTCGATTGAGTGAGAAATTCTCACCTTGATTTTAAATTCTGTTTTATAGCGATTTATTTTGAATAAAATTAAACGCGCGTTTAATTTTACCCAAAATTCTCACTAACTCCGATCGACTCCAAACCAACTCCATCGCGTAGTGCTCGTCCATACGATTCCAACGCAACTGAGTTTGCATTTTTTCGACCTCGTATGAAAATGTTATGAATTTTTAAAGATTGTACACGATTTTATAACTTAATTACAACATAAACTAAAATATTTAAACCCACATCACATATGGACCGTTAGATTTTGCCTCCATCAGATCCTAGCCGTGCTTGCTCTTCTCCCACATCACGTATCTTCTACAGGCCATCACGTTTCAACACCGAACCCATACTCGAGATTTAGGGTCAGCATTTGCATCCACATCACTCGACGAAAGTTAATCAAACCACCTCCACGCGAAAGCTCTCGACCCAAGCTATGCTCGGCCATAATTTTGTAGAGCTCGGCCTTCATCTTGGCTCGCATTTCAAGGTCGAACGGCCTACCTTTGAACATGAATTCCCGTTGATTCGTGAAGCTATTTGCGATCACACCCGTTGAATTTCAAGATCTCGATGTGCTCTACATCTTTCATGTTGAAAGTTTTAGCCAAAACTTGATGGATTGAGAGATCAAAGGGGAAAAGTTTCGTGCATTTCTGGCCGTGCACACCTAGGGTGGCGGCTGCAGTTTACACTTAGGGTTTTGTTTGTTTTTTTTTTTTTTTTGATTTATGGGCCTATTTACAGAAGAAAATCGAACACTATTCATCCCGGAAATTCCGAACTCCGATTTACGCGTCGAAATTGACGTACCTAGGGTTTATCCCGCGTTCCGGACACAATGGAACAGGTTTCGGAAGCTAATTCGGAAGTATGTGCGAGTTATGGCTGTAAACGCTCAATTTAAATTAAACCGATTTAAGTCGATTTCTAGGCGTTTTAATATGTAACGGACAAACGGTAAATCCAATTGACTTGAAATTTGAAACCTTACAATAATATCACATTACGGATCCGATGAAACTGGTTTCGTCGAAATCCGAGACTTTTTGAAAAATGGCTATTTTAGCTCGTCAAATTTAAATTAAAAATAAATCGATGCGTTTCGAGCTGCCACGATCAAACGATAGCTCCGATTGACACGAAAATTGAAATCCGGTAATAACTAACTATTACGGATCCAATGGAACTTGTTTCGTTCAATTCTGAGACTGTTCAAAAATTGACTATTTTCACTAGTCGATTTTAATATTAAAATATTCAATTTTCACAAATAAACTTTTAATTCGATTTTAAAAGTTCTAAAATATCGTTCTAACTCCCATATGATAAAATAAAATTTTACAAATCATTTTCAATCATATTTAACTCAATTTTCAATTATTTCCATAATTTAACGTATTAAATTATCGATTTAATTATCCAATTAAATCCAAAAATTCAAATAAAAATTTATTCGACTTATAAATTCACTTATTAATATTTAAAATTAATTAAATATTCAAATTTTAAAATCTAAAATTTCTGGGTCGTTACAATCTTCCCCCCTTAAAAGAATTTCGTCCTCGAAATTAACAAGTAAGAAAAGTTACAGAATTTATTAATTTTCCCAAAAATTCATAATTAAATTTCTTACAAATCTTTACTAAGTTTTTTTAATCATACTTAGTTATCTTTTCAAAAATACCTACTATTGTTTAACTTTCAATTCTAAAATCAAAGTTAAAGTTTTCAAAATTTTCCAATTTTCTCAAATTTTTTCTAACGCCTTAAATTTTCGGAAAAATTCGCCATAGTCTCCTTTGCGCGGCTCGATCCGAAAAAAAAATGACAGTATATATATCACAAATATACATCTCATCAAGTAATGAGGCATCACGAAGGGAAAAAAGTGTAAAAGTACGGTATGTAATCCGAGATATGTACCTTATATTTTATTAGCAAGCATATACGGCTAATATAGCGCAAAAGCGAGCTCCAAATGTGAAGCAAACGCGATCCGCACCTACTAATCACTCAACAAACAACATGAGAATCATGCATATAGACAATAGTATCAATATACAACATATGGCAACATAATAACTATATATGCCAACATAGCAAATGTAAACAAACAACAATTGCAAACATCAACCAACTATCATCCATAACCAATTCATAACCAATATATATTCATTCATATTCTCATTCATATTCAATGAATTGGGTTTTCAATTTAATCACATTTGATTCATATACAGTGGATGTTCTTACTAACATTCATCTTCAATTTGCTTATATTCACTAATTCATATTGAAGTTGGTTCACTTTCAAATCAAATTCAATTCTATTCAAATTTATTTACTTCTAATTTGAATTCAATTAATTTAACTTTCAATTTCATTAACACTTAATGAATTACATACAATCAACTAATAATCATATAACAATCAATGTATAATAATTACAACCAAATTCCTTTGCTTACAATTGGTTTAATTAATTGATTTTTATTCAACTTCCATTAACATTAGATTTTTAAATGAATTAACACTTATATTCATTATTTCACATCAATTATTCACATTTAATTGATTTACATTCAATCCAATTTCTAAAGTTGAATTTCATTTATATAACTCATATTCATAAATATATTCATATAGTTTCACTTCTTACATATATAAGTTTATTCACAATTGTAAATCACTTTAATTATAATTTAATTCTTATAATTCTTTTTGCTTATACAATTATTCTTCAATTTAGATTATTCAAACATCTAAACAATCAACTTATATACTTTAATAATTCTGAAAAATTATTTCTTTATATATATAAAATATAATCAAGGTAAAATTATTTCATTTACCCAATTTAAACAATACTGTGCCGAATTGTTCTATTCAAGTGTTTAGAAACCCCTTCGGCATAGTTGTACATACCGTGCTGACGAAGGTTCATATGCCACTCAACAAACCAATCATCACAATATAAAACAATTTGATATATTCACTAACAAATACGCTCTTATAGCTATTATTACACTCAAATTCATTCTAGATTACTACTGACTCTATCTCTAATGAATAATACCCAACAGAACCATGGTTGTCGCTTAACCATAAGCTCCGATACCAAATGTAACGTACGCGATTTTTCGTTGCCGAAAAACCGAATAGTTATGGGTTTAAGAAAAAAATTTAAGAAAAGAGAAGAGGAAAAGATAGAAATTAGGGAGGAAAGAAAATAGAAGATAGAACAGAAAGAAAACAGAATATTTTAAAATAGAAAGAAAAGAGAATAGAGGAAAAATAGGACGGAATAGAAAACAACAGAACAATAACATCAGAATCTCACAATTCGCAGCGGAACAACATATAATAATGAATGAATAATCTTTAAACAAAGAACTATATCAGTTATTACATTTCATCACATTACATTACATCATATCATCAGAGTGTACAACATCAACAACAACAAACAATGCAGCGGAAAAAGAAATACTATATAAACTAGTAATACGCCATGCCATCTAGCTTGCCTCCAGCAACTCCAGAATATCCAGAATATCCTGATAAACCTTACTCTTGACTGCCTGTGTGAAAATTGGTGGGCACCCAGAGTTTAGGAAGGAAAACAATAAACTCCGAGTCAGTCATGTGACTGGTGTGAGAACTCAAAACAGTTTATTTATCTTTAAAATCAAAATAGAGGAATATTTTTAAATTCAATTCGCAATGCTTTTAAAAATGAGACTACCATAAGGCCTCCTGCCACACACACATGCAAACGCAGAATCGGAGGAGATTTCTCCTTATGATAGTCAAAGATGCTTGATACGCATTTAAAATAACATTTGATATTATTATTAGTGCATAGTGTAGAAGAAATTCATTTCGAAAGTAGAATATAAATCTTAGCCAACATAGACATTTCGAACTATGCCTACTATAGCTACCATCCAAACAGTGGTGACCACCATAAGTGAATGGCAGGTTCTACAACTAATACCGTACAAGTTTCGTATTGGGAATTGGATTTCCAACAAATGGTCAGGCCAAGGAACTTCCCATTGCCACATGAGAATGCCTCTGGAAAGACATCCCCGAGAACCAAACCGGAACTCTGCCAACACAAGGCCGGGTTACCCCTAACTGGGTAACTACTGACACGAGCACGCCATTCCCCGATCGTAAACGACCTTTCACACGGGATCCCGAAAACCAAAACCACAAAGTAATAAATTCGTAGTAACTACATAGGTTAAATATCTGGGCTCCATACCATGATACCACCTCTATCCAGAAGGAAATGTACATACCCTAAAGGGTGCTACCCCTCATAACCTTGCTGCATCTTTCCTGTTTTGACCATTTCCGGGGTGTGAGGTTCGACGAAGTCACGTCCACAAAAACATACTTTATACAAAAGCCATGCTTTGGGTCAACAAATGATCAACACAATGATCACTAAGATAGACGATCAAATAAACGATCCTATCATAATAATCAACACAATGATCATTTCAGCAACACTCAGCATGTCACATTACCAAATTGGGAATATATCGCTGATAACTTCAACTATATAACCTCTGAGCTCATACGTCTCAGAGAAGGGTGTTAAGCTAAAAGAATAAATTCTCCGCCACCAACAGAAATATATTTGAATGAAATCGGCTTTATATCTCAACTTGTAATGTCAGACACACAATCCATACAAGTCTGTTCCGGGATCGAACAAAACCGAAGGCACTTACAAAGAAGTCCTTGCAATCCGGATATTCACAATCCTGATCGGATTTCCCATCACTTAGGGAGTCTCTATACCGCTGCAACTCAGTGCAGAGACAATCGATAGGTCATCCTATCGCTCTCGCAAATACCGGGTCTTCAACACCGATCTTCAAATGCAATTCACAACGACGTATCACATATTCGGAATGGGTTATACGACCCCATGGTTCTTTCGCGGTTAACCCGAATAGTGAGCGCTTATTTAAAAATAAGTATGGCATTCAAATTCAATCAATTCACATCTATTACCCATTCAAAGGGAAATATTGATAGTCGGTTATTGAACTATCACTGGATATGCACACATTACCAGATTCCAAATAATTTTCCAAATTATTTATTTCACAAAATATCTTTACAAGATATAAAATTTCAATACTTCAAAAATAAATCAATATTTATTTTTAAACAAATTCCACTTCCTTTATAAATTCCTTAATGAATTTATAATTCCAAAATATCAATGAATATTCGATTTCAATTATTCATTTCAATATTCCTTTTCAATTTATCTTCAAAAAGATAAATTCTCAAAATATTCACTTTATATTGGAAAACATTTCCATACTTATTTATTCACAAGTAATTCACAAATTTTATTTATTTTCAACACTTGGAAAATATTCAATATACTTCAATCGAAATTAAGTATATATTTCATTCTTTAAGGAAATCATTCTCTTAAACATATTTATTTGGGCCAAAACGAATGTTGCGTAAAACATCGTTACGACGTCCCAAATTCACTAGTATAGGGATTCGAAATTAAAATAGATATATAAATCCCAATACTATACAAAACATTTCCTTTCGGAAATCATTTACTATAACAACAGTGTTATAGTCCATCATTTCCTTTTATTTCTCGAAAACGTTTATTTCAACAATAAATGTTGAAATCTATGGTTTCGAATCTCAACACATTTTAAAATATCGTTAGATCGTTTTAAATTCCATTTAAAACATCACATTCAAACATTTTCTTTAACATATTATTCACTATTTTAAAAACGTGAATATACTTCGTTAACAAATTTCATCCTTTCTATTCATTTTATTTTAAAGGATTATTCACTGTCTAAAAACGTGTATATAACTCCATAAATAAATTATAACAATTTACTTATCAAAATAAGCTGTTTGTGAATTTATAAATCAACGTTTATAAATTCTATTTCTATTTATTTATAAAAACTTCCTTTTTATAAACTCCTTTATTAATCTATTCCAGTTTATAACTCAATTATAACTAAAGGTTCATATTATAAGTTAAATACTTATAATCTATTCGTTTACAAAAATCGTTCCTTTGAACTTCATAATTATAAATCTTATAACTTATAAGATTCAATTATTCACCCAAATCTATTCCTCAATTAACTTCACCAATTTATAAATCTTACTATTTATAAATTTTATTTATAACTTCACAGTTTATAATTCTATAAATTTCATTCATTTATGAAATTCATTTTCACTTCATTCAAACACTTATAAAAACTCGTTTTAAAATGTCCATATTTCAATTTATAAATATCCATTTATAAATCTCTTAATATAAATCAATTTATATTATTCTTTAAAACGTCTTTAATCTCCTTTATTATTTCACCATTTTGATTCATAAAATAATTAAATTTCATAAATTCTATATTTAAACTTTTCACAATAAATTCTAAAATATCTCGATTAAACTATTTTATAACTCAATAGCATCATATTCTCAAAAATCAGTTTTTAACTATATTTCTCAAAAATCATAATTTTTATAACTTTAAAAATTATAGCGTTTATTTATTTAAAATGAATCAATTTCAAAAATATTTTATAAACGTATACTTTCAAAAATCACTTTGAAATCATTTTAAAATTCCAAATTTGGCCCAATGATGCTACACACCAAATAGTCAATCACGACAACAGCGATATCATATATCGATATGATAATCCATCAAATATCAAAATATCTGAAAATCAAATAAATATTGTTGAGGAATCCAGTTGGATCCCTCCAACCTGTTTTCCTGCATCCAAAAACATTAGCACAATACCAATTTCGCTTCAGTACGAAATTATCGCGGTATATGTTCTTATTAAATATTATCCGCTTAATAACGGCGTAATAGGGTCTCATCCGCTAAACAAAAAATGCGGGGAATCAACAACTGCAATATATACATATGCCAATATATATATATTGATATTATTTATAATACCAATTTCACTGTTTATGAAATATTCGCGGTATATGTTTTTATTAAATAACATCCGCTTACTAACGGCGTATAATGTCTATTTTAACAATCAATAGATATCAATCAACATTCAAACATGCATTCAAATATTTTAAATCTAACTATTTAAAATAAAATCGAAACTGATTCGATTGAGTGAGAAATTCTCACCTTGATTTTAAATTCTGTTTTATAGCGATTTATTTTGAATAAAATTAAACGCGCGTTTAATTTTACCCAAAATTCTCACTAACACCGATCGACTCCAAACCAACTCCATCGCGTAGTGCTCGTCCATACGATTCCAACGCAACTGAGTTTGCATTTTTTCGACCTCGTATGAAAAAGTTATGAATTTTTAAAGATTGTACACGATTTTATAACTTAATTACAACATAAACTAAAATATTTAAACCCACATCACATATGGACCGTTAGATTTTGCCTCCATCAGATCCTAGCCGTCCTTGCTCTTCTCCCACATCACGTATCTTCTACAGGCCATCACGTTTCAACACCGAACCCATACTTGAGATTTAGGGTTAGCATTTGCATCCACATCACTCGACGAAAGTTGATCAAACCACCTCCACGCGAAAGCTCTCGACCCAAGCTATGCTCGGCCATAATTTTGCAGAGCTCGGCCTTCATCTTGGCTCGCATTTCAAGGACGAACGACCTACCTTTGAACATGAATTCCCGTTGATTCGTGAAGCTATTTGCGATCATACCCGTTGAATTTCAAGATCTCGATGTGCTCTACATCTTTCATGTTGAAAGTTTTAGCCAAAACTTGATGGATTGAGAGATCAAAGGGGAAAAGTTTCGTGCATTTATGGCCGTGCATACCTAGGGTGGCGGCTGCAGTTTACACTTAGGGTTTTGTTTGTTTTTTTTTTTTTTTGATTTATGGGCCTATTTATAGAAGAAAATCGAACACTATTCATCCCGGAAATTCCGAACTCCGATTTACGCGTCGAAACTGACGTACCTAGGGTTTATCCCGCGTTCTGGACATAATGGAATAGGTTTCGGAAGCTAATTCGGAAGTATGTGCGAGTTATGGCTGTAAACGCTCAATTTAAATTAAACCGATTTAAGTTGATTTCTAGGCGTTTTAATTTGTAACGGACAAACGGTAAATCCAATTGACTTGAAATTTGAAACCTTACAATAATATCACATTACGGATCCGATGAAACTAGTTTCGTCGAAATCCGAGACTTTTTGAAAAATGGCTATTTTAGCTCGTCAAATTTAAATTAAAAATAAATCGATGCGTTTCGAGCTGCCACGATCAAACGATAGCTCCGATTGACACGAAAATTGAAATCCGGTAATAACTAACTATTACGGATCCAATGGAACTGGTTTCGTTCAATTCTGAGACTGTTCAAAAATTGACTATTTTCACTAGTCGATTTTAATATTAAAATATTCAATTTTCACAAATAAACTTTTAATTCGATTTTAAAAGTTCTAAAATATCGTTCTAACTCTCATATGATAAAATAAAATTTTACAAATCATTTTCAATCATATTTAACTCAATTTTCAATTATTTCCATAATTTAACGTATTAAATTATCGATTTAATTATCCAATTAAATCCAAAAATTCAAATAAAAATTTATTCGACTTATAAATTCACTTATTAATATTTAAAATTAATTAAATATTCAAATTTTAAAATCTAAAAATTCTGGGTCGTTACATTTTTACAATATTAGCAAAATATCACGGAAGAAAAAGTGTGACGCCTAAAACATTTTTGTACTTAAATGGTCATTCTCTCCACAATGATAGCACACTATACCAAAACGAGATCCCTCTCATCTTTCCTCCAAGCTCCTAGAATCAAAACCGCTTGGCTCAAAGTACCGTTGACGACCCGCCCTTCTACTCCCAGAAAGACGTATCATCATTAAGAAAGAAAGGGATAGAAATAGAAAAGAATAGAAAAGAAAGAACAATAACATCAGAATCTCACAGCGGAATGGAACAACATATAATACATCACATAACTATTACATAGTTTTACATATATCAGAGTTTTACAATATCATACATATGACAGTAATATATACATCTGTCAATACATACATCAGAGATTCAACATACATCAACTAACACAGCAGAACTAGATAGATATATATAGATATATCTGGAACTCCTGCTCCAAGCTCCTTCAGAAACAAAATCCAAAACCTATCACTTAGCTACTCATAAAAATTTGAGTACCCAAGAATTTATGGAAAAAAAATATAACTCCGAGTCAGACATGGGTCTGGTATGAGTAAACGGTTTGAAAACATTTGAAAATAAAGGTATCACGTAAGACTCCCCACAAATAAATAGGGGTAAGTTTTTACCTTACGCTAACCAAAATATTTTATAGGAAATCCAGTGATATTATAATAGTGTCTAGGGTTTTCAAGTAAATAGAAAATAGCTGAAATTGTTACATGATTAAATTCCAGCTACTAGCCATAAAAGTGGGTAATACAAATCAAAACCGTAGGGTCTCGTAGGGAAAATGGATTTCCATCAATGGCAGGGCTACTGGGGTACCGTCCGTCACAGTACGGGGCCTAGATCACCGTACCGAGGAGCCACCCTAACTCCCCTGCAACACAAGGCCGGAACCATTCCTTACTGAACAGTCCCGAACAAGATAACCCCACGGTTGTAGCTAGCAACCACCCACACAACCGAAATAAAAAGGGACATCTAGACAGGGGTATATATCGTCCTGCTTGGGCATGACCCACCTAACATTGCTGCACCTCCCCTGTTTTAGCCATTCCCGGTTGATGAGGCTTGAAGCTGCGATTACCTTTATAGAACATATCTCTTAGAATGCTAATCGTCCACCTGACGATGTGCTGAAAGCATTCAATCTATACAAGTTCATTCCGGGTTCGAACGAAACCGAAGGAATTATTTCTTTACACTCATTTTGGAATCACCCTCAGAGTCAACGAAAATAACCTTGCATTCTGAAACACCATCTCGGTCTTCACTTGAAAATTCACGACCTAACGTTTAATTTGGATCGATGTGGTTTTCGGATAATCATAAATGACACCCGATCCCGGTCTCGTCGAAATCCAATTGCCATTTTAAAGGCCAAGTTGTTTAATAGTTTAAACCATTAAATTCAACACTTGAATTCACATAGCATATCACAGATAAATCATATGCAATCATCATAGATATATCAAAGCATATCATAGAACATCACAGAATATCATTAATAAATATCACAAATCAGATATTCTACATACACAACAATCCATAAGCAATCATCTTTAATTATTATTGTTATTAATTCAATTTAAATTAATTACTTGAGAGTTAATCACTTAACCTTGTTTAATTGATCATTAATTTTCAATTAACTACTTATTCCATTTCAATTTTTTTAATTAATAAATCATTTCTTACTCAATTATTAAGTCTTAATTGCTTAATTACTTGCCCTTAATCATTAATTAATAACTTTAAATATTAATTAATAAAACTTAACTATCCATTGATTAACTGCTAATTACTTAGTTAATCATTTGTTAATTTGTAATTAAATTACTTAATTAATTCACAAGTAATTCTTAATTAAATTACTTAATTAATCAATTCTTAATTCTTAATTAAATTACTTAATTAATTAACTACTAATCATTTCATTAGTTGATATTACCATTTATTCATCACTTAATCATTAAGTAATCTAAGCTCTAGTTAAAATTAAAAAGTTAATCATTCTTAATTACTTTCTAAAAATAATTAATTAATATTAATTATTCATCTTAATTAACATTTTAAAAGAAATCTTCTTTAACTTTTGAAATCAATTTATTACTAATTACAAACTTTTATGTTAATTAGTTTTATACTTATCTTATATTAATTACTTAATTAGAATAATAATTAAGAGCTTAAAACATTTTGAAGTATTAACTAAAATAACTAAACTTGTATCTAAGTTTTTAACTTAAATTGTTAAACACTATTAAGTTTTACAGTATTTAAATCTTGATGAAAATATTTTTACTTAACCTTACTTTTATAATACATTATTGCATTTAGGAAATAGACCCGAGAAATACCCCTAATTAACTCGAGTGTTACTTCAAGTACCTCACGCATTTCCCCGAGACTCTCCCCTGTTCTTCTCGCAACCTTCTTCTTTTCTTTTTTTCTATTTTCTTCGGTAAGTTAAGTTTTTAAACTTAAGTAAAAAAAATAAAAGCATCAGGCAACACTCGAACGCGAATACTCACCCGAAAAAAACATCTAAACAACTAGAGTATTGACTCGAGATCGTTCTCTTGTCAACAACGCTGATACACCCTCCTGTCGTACACGTGCATGGCGATGCCACTGAGCTCCGGCGAACCCCAACGCCATCGGCATGTCACAAATCTCCAGCAAGCACGAAAACCCAACTCGACTCGGTCCTAAAACTTTCGAATCGAAAAATTGCAGTTCATTCAAAAAAACAGCAAACACCGTCACTTACTAATACACCTCGCCACTGCCACTCACGCCACAAAGTTCGACCACACTTCGGCCACACGACGACAACACGCAAATCTACCATCCTCCAAAAACTCGTGCAACTCGATCGTGCGTATAAAATGAACTCGTCACATTACTGACATGAACAAAAACTGGAACCCAAACCCTAAATTGAATACGTTTGACCAATTCTTGTATTTGAAAAATTATTCAACAATTTTCCCAACCTCATAGATATTCAAACTTGCTTCAAAACAAATTTCAACGTTTATTATTGATTCAATCACTAGAAATTGGTAGAAATACAATTTTTATTCAAATGCGAACTGCTCTTGAATTACTGAACTAAAAATCTTCCTTTTTTTTTAAAAATCATCAATTTCAGTAAGGATTCAAGATATAAACTTGAATTAGCTTCTTGTAACAATCGAGTTTATCAATTAATCACTTGATTACCTGTAAACAGTATTACAGTAGTATACTTTTCAAAGATGGATTAAATAGTTTCTAAAAATCTTAATCTAAGTTTAAATCTCTTGTTTGATTGAGAAATTAATCCTAACCATGATTAGCAGAAAATAAATTTGAGTTTTAAAAAACATATTCACCTTGTAACAACTTAACAGAGAAGATATAGCAACACAGAATTATAATCAAGATCAACACACATACAAACCAGATTATCAATAAATCTTGGACTATTTTAAATTAAACTTGAAGCTTTAAATTTCATGTTTACTCACCTGCCAAATTTATGTGCACAGAGAACAATCTCTATTTTGAATCTGCAGTGGAAACTGTATTGGGTGCTTTTCTGTTTTGAATTTAAATTTGAGTTTTGTTTTCAGTTTTGAAGAATGAATATGTTGATTTCTTATTGTCAGGTTAACTACAAATTTTACTGAACCAACTGGAACTAAATAGAAAGATGGACACACATAAATAGAAGAGAACAATATGTATGAGGAAGGTATTATCTGGTTAGCTTCTGTGTTAAGATTTTATATATATTTTGAAATGACAAAATTTAGGCTGAGATGATAGCAATTAAATGCTTTGGTTCCTAAAGATGTTTACATACTAATTATTATGTTTGCTGCATAAAGATATTTTGTATGAAAGTTTACACTTTGCACTTAGACCTATGGCTTGTATATGAAGATATGTTGTATGTAAATATCCACTTTGCAGGTTGATTTTGGTCTTTGTATATATATGAAGATATTTTGTTTGAAAATATTTGCTTTGTCTGGCTTCATGTTATACTTTGTGTAAAAATGTTTGTTTTTATTAACTTCTAGTTTGAATAGTTTATACACATATGTGTCAGGTTTTACTTTATACATTTGGCTTTGTTTATGAAGATATTTTTGTATGTGAAGATAATTTGTTTTAGAGATGTTTGTTTTATTTTATCAACTTCTAGCTTGAACTTCAATGTACATGTTTGTCAGGTTTACTTTTTATACTTTGCTTACTAATTTTAAGGTTATGTTGTATGTATAAACCTTACTAATTAATTCTTGTTTTATATCTTACATTTCTATTTTATATTTTAACTATCAATATTTAAATTATATTCATATAGTTTACTCAACATTTATATTTTGTATTTTGTATTTCACTTTATGCATTTGTTCTTATATTTTGACTATCAATATTCATATGGTTTACTTATACTTATATTTATTTGTATTTGTATTTTAACTATCAAATATTTTAAATTAGATTCATGTGGTTTATTTGTATTTTATACTTATATTTATTTTGATAGAATTTGATGTTATTTCAAACATTATCATCTATAGATATTTTTATACCAAAAGTTAACAAGAGAAAGCATTCTAATTTAATTATATAAAATAAATTTTATTATAAATATTATTGAGAGATTTATTTCAAATTTGCAAATCAATTTTCTTTCAAGAATACAAATCCATACAAATAAATGGCAATTATTCCAAAAAATTTAATCTTTTTAGTTCATATTTTACTTAATTGGATTAAAATAAATAGGGCCAAAATCCAGGGTCGCTACATTCCTCCCCCCTTAAAAGAATTTCGTCTCCGAAATTTAAAACAAAGATAATTCAAAAGCTGTTATATCAACCATTCAAACATACATATCATTCATACATTAGCAAACAACCAAACAATCAATCCTAACAAACATCATTAGCTATCTGGACACAAATCCGGATATGTTTTCCTAAAACTATCCAGAGTTTCCTAGGTGCAATCTTTGGGATCCTCGCTCCACTGCACTTTGACAAGCTTCACTACCTTGCTACTGAGTTGCCTCTCATCTTGATCAACAATCCGAACTGGATTCCTGACCACGGTCAAATTCGAATCGACTTCCAAATCTTCCTAGACTACTGGTCCTACAACTAATGATGGATCATGAAAAAACTTCCTTAGATGGGATATAGGGAATACATTATGAATTCTAGACATCCGTTCTGGCAATTCAACTCTATAAGCTACAGTACTAACTCTTTCCAATATCCGAAATGGTCCAATATATCTCGGGGTAAGTTTTCTCGTCTTTCTGAATCTAATAGCTCCTTTAATTGGGAAACTTTAACAAAATCAAAATCACCAATCTCAAATTCCAATTGTCTCCTTCTCTTATCTGCGTACTTCTTCTGACGGTCTGGAGCAGCTCACACCCTTGTCTTGATACGCTCAACTTTAGCAGAAGCTTCACGAATCAAATCTGGTCCAAGCACAAGATAATCTTTCGACTCTATCCAACAGGATCGGGATCTACATGATCTTTTATACAAAGCTTCATAAAGTGCCATCGTAATACTCGCTTGGTAACTGTTATTATACGAGAATTCTACCAAATGAAGATGGTCTTTCCAAGATCCACCAAAATCCAAAACACAAGCTCGCAATGTATCCTCTAGAATACGATTCAGTCTCTCCGTCTGTTCGTCTGTGTGAGGATGATAGACTGTACTCAATTTCAAACTCGTTTCTAAAGCTGATTGCAGAGCCTCTCAAAATTTACTGGTGAAAATAGGATCACGGTCACTTACTATGCTGACAGGAACACCATGCAATCTAACTATCTCTCTTAAGAAAAATCTCTGCCAGAGAAACTGTAGTACGAGTTGCCTTAACCGGTATAAACAGAGCACTCTTTTCTAAATGATCCTCAATAACCCATATTCCATCGTTTCCTTTCATGGTTCTTGGCAAACCGTCGATGAAATCTATCGAAATCATCTCCCATTTCCATTCCGGGATTTCAAAAGGCTGCAACAAACCTATTGGCTTCTGTTGATCTCCTTAAACATGCTGACAGATAGCACAACTATTAACGAAAGCAGCTACATCCCTCTTCATTCTCGGCTACTAGAAAATTCTTCTTATATCTTTATACATCTTAGAGATTCCTGGGTGAATATTCAATCTTGAGCGATGACACTCAGCTAAAACTTCTTGTCTCAATCCATCTATATTAGGCACACACAAACGACCATTAATCCTCAAAAGATCTATCCTCCATTTGCTTACTTATGATTCTATCCTGGAGAGATGGAACAACTTCCAAAAGAGACATAACTGCATTCCTGCTTAGAGCTTCAGCCACAACATTCACCTTTCCCGGGGTATACAGAATATCCAAATCATATGATGTCAGAAACTCAACCCATCGCTGCTACCTCGGATTAATATCCTTTTTGAGAGAAAAGATATTTCAACGGTTTGTGATTCGTGAATAACTCAAACTTCTCTCCCAAAAGATAATGTCTTCCAAATCTTCAAAGGAAAAACAATGGCTAACAACTCAAGATCGAGCGTAGCGTAGTTCCTTCCATGTGGCTTTGATTGCCGACACGCATACGCAATCACTCTTCCATTCTGCATCAACACTGCTCCCAATCCAACTATACAAGCATCGGTATAAACTTCAAATTTTCTTTTCCCATCCGGAATAGCTAGCACTGATGCACTGGTTAGCCTGGTCTTCAATTCTCGGAAAACTTCTTCATATCGGGGTGTCCATTTGAACTTAGCTCCTCTCCTTGTCAGCTTAGTCAGATGTGAAGAAATCTTGGAATAGTCCTTGATAAATTTCCTATAGTAGCTAGCTAATCCTAGAAAACTACAAACTTCCGTCGGTGACTTCGGTTGCTTCCATTCCAGAATATTCTCCACCTTCGCTGGATCTACAGATATACCTTCACCAAAAACAATGCGCCCCAAAAAATTTGACTTTCGATTTCCAGAAATGACACTTAGAGAACTTCGCCTTCAACACATGCCTCCTCGGTGTCTCCAACACTATCCTCAAATGCTGCTTGTGCTCTTCCTCAAACTTAGAATAGACCAAAATATCATCGATGAATACCAAAACAAACTTATTCTCTGTTCATCAGGTCAACAAAAAACCTTAGTGATCCATCCGATTTAGTGACAACCACTGCAGCAGAATCCCAACAAGAAAAATGGGCCTAATCAACCCCTTCTCCAAAGGATCCTGGGTCTGCTTAACTAACTCTTCTCTCTCTCTCTAGGAGTCATCCTCCTACTAGGCTGAATCACTGGTACTACTCCTGGAATCAAATCAATACGAAACTCTATCTCTCGATGGGGAGGCAAACACGTAACTTCCTCAAAAACATCAGGGATATCTTGGACTACATCAATATCTTCAATCTTCTCTTGAGAAGTCTCACTCCATGTAAAAGACTACTCCAGTGAATTCTAGAATTATCACACGATACTCTGGCAATCCTACCTAAATCAGTTTTCAACGAAACTGTTCTCTCAGCACAATCCAGAACAGCCTTATACTTATCGAGCCAATCCATCGAAGACATGGAACCACTCTGCTTCTTCTGAAATTACCTCAAGAAAAACTGCTAACCAGAAAATCTCCTTGATGGCACACAGAACACCTCGAGCTACACCGCTGACTCAGATTCCCAAAGACTTCCTATCCAAAGCTCTTTGAGAAACTTGGACCTCGAAGCAAACAAAAACACCCTACTGAACTTAGCCACAACACCAAAGCAGACATGCTTCCTTAACTTGTTCCAAAGAAACATCTTCGGAGACATCCATAATCACTGTGTCTCATCACACAGCTACTACATCCTGATGTATCATGACTTGCTTCCGTCCAACCGACGGATCCAAACTCCAGCTCATCCAAACTTACATTCCAAAGATGAACTCCGAACCTTAACAGATTTCCTTCAGAGATCAAGTCCTTACACCACCCAAAGTTCACTCGAGACGGTAATAGGTCTACAGTCTCGACGGATACACTTCCAACCTCAACCATTCAAATTCCAAACATTGGTAGTCGTGTTACACACACCACTACTCTATCTACCTTATAACTTATATTGGAATACCAGAACAGATAACCCAACAAATTGGTAGAAATATATATATATATATATATATATATATATATCAAAATTACAAATACGCTCTCTAAAAAAAGAAATCACTCAAGAGCCTAGGTATTCGCTCAACCTAGCGCTCTGATACCAACTGTGACGACCCGCCCTTCTACTCCCAGAAAGACGTATCATCATTAAGAAAGAAAGGGATAGTAGTAGAAAGGAATAGAAAAGAAAGAACAACAACATCAGAATCTCACAGCGGAATGGAGCAAAATATAATACATCACATAACTATTACATAGTTTTACATATATCAGAGTTTTACAATATCATACACATGACAGTCATATATACATTTGTCAATACATACATCAGAGATACAACATACATCAACTAACAAAGCGGAACTAGATAGATATATATAGAGACCTCTGGAACTCCTGCTCCAAGCTCCTTCAAAAACAAAATCCAAAACCTATCACTTGGCTACTCATAAAAATTTGAGTACCCAATAGTTTATGAAAAACAAAATATAAACTCTGGGTCAAACATGGATCTGGTATGAGTAAACGGTTTAAAGTTGTTTAACTTTGAAAACATTTGAAAATAAAGGTATCACGTAAGTCTCCCCACAAATAAATACGAGTAAGTTTTTACCTTACGCTAATCAAAACATTTTATAGGAAATCCAGTGATATTATAATAGTGTCTAGGGTTTTCAAGTAAATAGAAAATAGCTGAAATTGTTACATGATTAAATTCCAGCTACTAGCCACAAAAGTGGGTAATAAAAATCAAAACCGTAGGGTCTCGTAGGGAAAATGGATTTCCATCAATGGCAGGGCTACTGGGGTACCGCCCGTCATAGTACGGGGCCTAAATCACCGTACCAAGGAGCCACACTAACTCCCCTACAACACAAGGCCGGAACCATTCCTTACTGAACAGTCCCGAACAAGATAACCCCGCGGTTGTAGCTAGCAACCGCCCACACAGCCGAAATAAAAAGGGACATCTAGACAGGGGTATATCTCGTCCTGCTTGGGCATGACCCACCTAACCTTGTTGCACCTCCCCTGTTTTAGCCATTCTCGGTTGATGTGGCTTGAGGCTGCGATTACCTTTATAGAACATATCTCTTAGAATGCTCATCGTCCACTTGACGATGTGCTGAAAGCATTCAATTCATACAAGTTCGTTCCGGGTTCGAACGAAACCGAAGGCATTATTTCGTTACACTCATTTTGGAATCACCCTCAGAGTCAACGATAATAACCCTTGCATTCTGAAACACCATCTCGGTCTTCACTTGAGAATTCACGACCTAACGTTTAATTTGGATCGATGTGGTTTTCGGATAATCATAAATGACACCCGATCCCGGTCTCATCGAAATCCAAACGCCATTTTAAAGGCCAAGTTGTTTAATAGTTTAAACAGTTAAATTCAACACTTGAATTCACATAGCATATCAGAGATAAATCATATGCAATCATCATAGATATATCAAAGCATATCATAGAACATTACAGAATATCATTAATAAATATCACAAATCAGATATTCTACATACACAACAATCCATAAGCAATCATCTTTAATTATTATTGTAATTAATTCAATTTAAATTAATTACTTGAGAGTTAATCACTTTACCTTGTTTAATTGATAATTAATTTTCAATTAATTACTTATTCCATTTCAAATTGTTTAATTAATAAATCATTTCTTAATCAATTATTAAGTCTTAATTGCTTAATTACTTGACCTTAATCATTAATTAATAACTTTAATTATTAATTAATAAAACTTAATTATCCATTTATTGACAGCTAATTACTTAGTTAATCATTTGTTAATTTGTAATTAAATTACTTAGTTAATTAACTATTAATTCTTAATTAAATTACTTAATTAATCAATTATTAATTCTTAATTAAATTACTTAATTAATTAACTACTAATCATTTCATTAGTTAACTTAAGTAGTTAGTTACCATTTATTCATCACTTAATCATTAAGTAATCCAAGCTCTAATTAAAATTAAAAAGTTAATCATTCTTAATTACTTTCTAAAAATAATTAATTAATATTAATTATTCATCTTAATTAACATTTTAAAAGAAATCTTCTTTAACTTTTGAAATCAATTTATTACTAATTACAAACTTATATGTTAATAAGTTTTATACTTATCTTATATTAATTACTTAATTAGAATAATAATTAAGAGCTTAAAACATTTTAAAGTATTAGCTAAAATAATTAAACTTGTATCTATGTTTTTAACTTAAACTGTTAAACACTATTAAGTTTTACAGTGTTTAAAGCTTGATGAAAATCTTTTTACTTAACCTTACTTTTATAATACAATATTGCAGTTAGGAAACAAACCCGAGAAATACCCCTAATTAACTCGAGTGTTACTTTGAGTACCTCACGCATTTCCCCGAGACTCTCCCATGTTCTTCTCGCAACCTTCTTCTTCTTTTTTTCTATTTTCTTCGGTAAGTTAAGTTTTTAAACTTAAGTAAAATAAATAAAAGCATCAGGTAACACTCGAACGCGAATACTCACCCGAAGCAAACACCTAAACAACTCGGGTATTGACTCAAGATCGTTCTCTTGTCAACAACGCTGATACACCCTCTTGCCGTACACGTGCACGGCTACGCCACTGAGCTCCGACGAACCCCAATGTCATCGACAAGTCACAAGTCTCCAGCAAGCATGAAAACCCAACTCAACTCGGCCCTAAAACTTTTGAATCGAAAAATAGCAGTTCATTCAAAAAAACTGCAAACACCATCACTGACCAATACGCCTTGCCACCGCCGCTCACGCCACCGAGGTTGCCCTCACTTAGGCCACACGGCGACAACGCACAAATCTACCATCCTCCAAAAACTCGTGCAACTCGATCGCGCATATAAAAGGAACTCGTCACATTACTGACATGAACAAAAACTTGAACCCAAACCCTAAATTGAATTCGTTCGACCAATTCTTGTATTTGAAAAATTATTCAACAATTTTCCCAACCTCATAGATATTCAAACTTGCTTCAAAACAAATTGCAACGTTTATTATTGATCCAATCACTAGAAATTGGTAGAAATACAATTTTTATTCAAATGCAAACTGCTCTTGAATTACTGAACTTAAAATCTTCCGTTTTGTTTTAAAAAATCATCAATTTGAGTAAGGATCATGATATAAACTTGAATTAGCTTCCTGTAACAATCGAGTTTATCAATTAATCACTTGATTACCTGTAAATAGTATTACAGTAGTATACTTTTCAAAGATGGATTAAACAGTTTCTAAAAATCTTAATCTAAGTTTAAATCTCTTGTTTGATTGAAAAATTTATCCTAACCATGATTAGCCGAAAATAAATTTGAGTTTCGAAAAACATATTCACCCAGTAACAACTTAACAGAGAAGAAATAGCAACACATAATTATAATCAAGATCAACACACATACAAACCAGATTATCAATAAATCTTGGACTGTTTTAAATTAAACTTGAAGCTTTAAATTTCATTTTTACTCACCTGCCAAATTTCTGTGGACAGAGAACAATCTCTATTTTGAATCTGCAATTGAAACTATATTGAGTTCTTTTCTGTTTTGAATTTAAATTTGAGTTTTGTTTTCAGTTTTGAAGAATGAATATGTTGATTTCTTATTCTCAGGTTAACTACAAATTTTACTGAACGAACTGGAACTAAATAGAAAGATGGACACATATAAATAGAAGAGAACAGTATGTATGAGGAAGGTATTATCCGGTTAGCTTCTATGTTAAGATTTTATAAATATTTTGAAATGACAAAATTTAGGCTGAGATGATAGCAATTAAATTCTTTGGTTCCTAAAGATGTTTACATATAATTATTATGTTTGCCACATAAAGATATTTTGGACGGAAGTATACACTTTGCAGTTAGACCTATGGCTTGTATATAAAGATATGCTGTATGTAAATATCCACTTCGCAGGGTGGTTTTGGTCTTTGTACATATATGAAGATATTTTGTTTGGAAATATTTGTTTTGTCTGGCTTCATGTTATACTTTGTGTAAAAATGTTTGTTTTTATTAAGTTCTAGTTTGACTAGTTTATACAAATATGTGTCAGGTTTTACTTTGTACATTTGGCTTTGTTTATGAAGATATTTTTGTATGTGAAGATAATTTGTTTTAGAGATGTTTGTTTTATTTTATCAACTTCTAGCTTGAACTTCAATGTACATGTTTGTCAGGTTTACTTTTTATACTTTGCTTACTAAGGTTATGTTGTATGCAAACTTTACTACTTAATTCTTGTTTTATATCTTACGTTTCTATTTTATATTTTAACTATCAATATTTAAATTATATTCATATGGTTTACTCAATATTTATATTTTATATTTTGTATTTCACTTTATGCATTTGTTCTTATATTTTGACTATCAATATTCATATGGTTTACTTATACTTATATTTATTTGTATTTGTATTTTAACTATCAAATATTTTAAATTAGATTCATGTGGTTTATTTGTATTTTATACTTATATTTATTTTGATAGAATTTGATGTTATTTCAAACATTATCATCTATAGATATTTTTATACCAAAAGTTAACAAGAGAAAGCATTCTAATTTAATTATATAAAATAAATTTTATTATAAATATTATTGAGAGATTTATTTCAAATTTTCAAATCAATTTTCTTTCAAGAATACAAATCCATACAAATAAATGGCAATTATTCCAAAAAATTTAATAATTTTAAAATGATAAGTTCACTTTTTATTTAGTTGGATTAAAATAAATAGGGCCAAAATCCAGGGTCGTTACAGTACCGCTTCCTTTTTAGCTTTGGATCCTCTATAGCTTCATTCTTAAATTCAATTCTAGAAATTTGAGAATTGAAGGCATCTATAGTAAAAGTCAAAACTATCCTCACTAATCCCTTAAGTTGCAAACTTGCCAAAAATAACCCTTCACCAAACATGATTATCAGATGATCTAAAGAAAATCTAGAAGATCCCTCCTGCCATAACTCAACTCTTCATAATACAAACTCAAAATTAGAAAAAAAATCCAAATATTATTATTGTAACAAAATAAAAAATAATCAAATCACGCCCCAAATAATTATCACATAATCATTTTATAATCCTCTCCTTATTTGTATAATTTATTTAACTATTTATAATACATCTCGGGGACAGGATTCTATGTTATATAGGTCTCAGATCTGTGATATAATATGTTATTATGCTTTGACCCTGCTTTGATGCCAAGCTATAATGACCCCACCGCGATATCCGTATTATTAAAGAACATTATAAATAATGTCGTTTAATAATACGAAGAACACGGCTTGTTAAGGGTGGCCAAATGTGAATATATCTTTAACCTAACACTAATACGTCATAAATACTATCTTTGCTAAATATCTGGAATGAAATTTTTACGTGTACAGTCTCGGTTTAA
Source organism: Allium cepa (assembly GCA_030765085.1). Taxonomy (NCBI): domain Eukaryota; kingdom Viridiplantae; phylum Streptophyta; class Magnoliopsida; order Asparagales; family Amaryllidaceae; genus Allium; species Allium cepa. The sequence goes on from CM060946.1 coordinate 182,505,664, forward strand.
AAAAATAAACACATCGGTTTCTCAGAATTAGAACAGTTCATATAAACAAAGTAATAGATCATGATGGATATTCACATCATATATAATACATACCATGAGTCTACAGAATGAAAAAGCAGACTCACATAATATATCCAAAATAAGTCATTGTTTCAATTAATACATCCCATAATAAAACATGTAAATATAATACAAAAGATAAACTAAGATGCCAAAATTTCTATCATCTGCTAGCACACCTACCCAAAAGTCTGAGCAGTCCCATAAACCTGAAAATTCTCAGCTTGACCTGAGTATTATAAAATAAACAGGTCAAACTATCTCTAAATATTCCAAAGAGAGAGAATAAGGTATAATATAAGGCATATGGTACAAATAATGTAAACTATTATAAGTGATTTAATTCGAAACTTATCACACACCACAAGAACATATGAACCATGAAGTACTAAAAAGCCATGAAAAGAAAACCAGTCCATACCGATCACTTAGATCGTTCATACCAATCAAAACGATCATCTGTACTGTGAGGACCTGCAAATCCGTACTCCTTGAATATACACTAATCTCCATTGATTAACTCAAGATGAACGGAAATACGAATTCTCAGGGTTTTAAGAAAAAGAAAAAGGTAGAAGAAGAGAGAAAAGATAGAAGAACAGAACAGAAAAAAAATGACAGAACAATATAAGAATCTCACAATCGCAGCGGAACAACATATAATAAATAAATGAGTAATCTTTAAACAAAGAACTATATCAGTTATTACATTACATCACATTTCTTTATAACATGCATTTCTTTATCAAGAGGGAAATCCGACATACCGACACAAACTCAAAGCTACTACACAGTGGCTATAATATCTTCGGAAACAAATATAGAAATAAACATAACATAAATCAGTCACAGACAATTCATATCACAAAGGCGGAAATAGATATGAATATTACACTAGGAAGTGTACATCAGAGTAGTGGTCTAAAAAGATCCACAATATCACAAAAGAATAGTTACATGAACTACACAAAAGAATAAGTATACATCATGGAGTCTATATCTCAAATGTATACAACAAAAAACTACTAATCTAAGTAGTTAACCAAAAGTCAGAGAAATCAATCCCAAGAGAGAAGTCAAGCAGAAGCACCTGTTACATCTCGGTCTGACCCGAGTATTATTCAATAAGAAAATAATAAACGGATCAGTCTAACTATAAATATCAGATGAAACGATATAGAGTAAGAGATATGACTAAACACATAATAATCACAATGCCAAGCCGTGATATATATAAGTAATTGAAAATCAACAAGAGATTAATCAATATCACAAATTCTATACAAGAATCAAAGAAAATGTCATACTCCTTATTTCGTTCACCAAACCACAAATATTGACGATAATATCAATGTCAATCACAAAAGTTAATGACACACAAATTTCAGAATTCAATACACGAAATCCAGAAACCACAAAAGTCAATGACGGACAAATTCACCAATGCACAAATATCGATAAGACTTATCAATAGAAATCACGAAAATTGGTGAAGCACAAATTCTAGAAATCATCTCAAGAAATCCAGAAATCACAAAGGGGGGAGGCCTATCACAAACGGGAGCATAAAGCCCACCAACACGTGTATCACAAACGGAACGCTAATTCCATAGTTGCTAACCATCAAAAATTGAGCCAAAGCTCCACAAACGGCCCGAAGACCATGGGTTGCTACCCAACCAAATTGAGTCGAAACTCCACAAAACGGGGTTTAGTCTCCCTCGCAGACAAAGAGACATCGCACATTGCTAGTCTAAATCACAAAGATGATCATCGTGATCAACGAGAAGTGTCGATTACAGTAAGCTAGTAAATATATGAGCTTAGCATCATGTCCCATAACCACTAGCTTAACTTAAATATTTACGAACAAATTGTAGATCTCCACTATAAAATTGTCACAAGAGTTTCAATCGAACAAGTCCAAGAATTAACCAACAAAGTGAACGCAAGCGTTTCATACCACTTGTTTTACTAAGTCGTTTAATTAGATTTCTCATACGAGTGAGGTAAAGATTTGTATATACTAATAGATTGGAAAACGGTTTTATAATATTAAAATAGTATTGAAATCGTTTGAGGAAAGAGTTTTGATATTTACTACTAGTCTAGAAAACCTTTATATTTTTAAAGTGACAAATCACAAAGAAGATGGTATGAACAATCAATCACTAAAATTCACATACGAAGACGTGAATAAAATCCAAAGAAATCGATAAAGGATCCATCGAAATGGATATTCAAAAATCCCTAAAAAGAGTCATCAAAGTCATAATAGATGATAACAACAACTAGGAAACAACACGAATCGATCAAAGTTGGAAATTCACGCGACTAGGCGAAAATAGGCAAAATGCATCAGGTCGGTCGGCCGGCTACAGAGCTCGGTCGACCGAACCCTGTTTTGAAAACTTCTTGGGCATCAGGTCGGTCGACCGAGCCCTGCAGCAGGCCGACCAAACCAGAAACAGAGAAGTGCAACTGCACTTTTACTAGCAGGTCGGTCGACCGGACCAGGGGGGTCGGTCGGCCGAACCTGATGCTCTGCAAATTGATGCCCATAAATTGATATGCAACCTCCACCAATTCGCAACCGAACGAGCAAGGACGCTAGGGAATTATGCCTAACGGCTACCCGGCCCTATTGGCTCCTCGATGCATCACCAAAAACACATTCGAACCTCAAAGCTATGATTTTTAAGGATTTGGCTTTCAAACACTAAAATTGGAATATTCTCAAAAGCAGTCCAAATCAAAAGCAATTGCACAAGAATAAGTGTTCGGAATTTGTACCTAACAATCGAAGATAATTCATAGACTTAGATGTGAGATTAAAAATCTCACCTTTTCACAAAATCAAACAAGAAGAAGCTTGAAAGAAAATGAAGAATCAACCTCTCTTCAACACAACCCAAATGAGCTTGAATCTATGCTCAAAACAAGATCATTCCCAAAATTAGGTTTAGGAATTTCTGAAATTGGTAAGAGAATAAGTTGGAGAAGAAGAAGAGAATGCTTACCAATGGGTTCTCTTGAATTTGGAGCTAGGAATTTGAAGTTGCAAAAGGAACTAGGGTTTTGGAGTTTTAATTTCCAATCCTCCCACCATTAATACTTTAAAAACTGAAAAGAGAAGAGAATGAGGGTGAATGGGGAAGAGTGGCTCAGATTTGGGCATAAGTTAAACATAGGGCTGAGCCCAAACCCAAACCCAAAGTGAAAAGTAGCAAAAATCAACTTGCTCCAAACATATCGAAGCTTATACTCAAAAAATTCGACTAACGATAAAATATTTAAATAAAATATTTAAATATATAATCGATAAATATGCGGGTTGTTACAATGCCTCTAGAAGGACGTCCCCGAGAACCTAACCGGATCTCTGCCAACACAAGGCCGGGTTACCCCTAACTGGGTAACTACTGACACGAGTATGTCATCCCCCGTCCTTTAGGACCTTTATCCGAGCGCTCGATAACCAACATCACACAATGATAAATAAAGTGTTTCAACATGAGTAAGTATCTGGGCTCCATACCATGATACAACCCCTTTCCAGAAGGAAATGCACATACCCTAAGGGGAGCTACCCCCAATAACCTTGCTGCATCTTTCCTGTTTTGACCATTCCGGGGTGTGAGGTTCGACGAAGTCTCGTCCACAAAGCCACGCTTTCGTACAAAGCCATGCTTTGGGTCAACAAATGATCAAAGAAATGATCACAAAGATAAGTGATCAAACAAATGATCATATCACAAATGATCACACAATGATCATTTCACAGCAACGCTCAGCATGTCACATTACCAAATTGGGAATATATCGCTGATAACCTTCAACTACATAACCTCTGAGCTCGTACGTCTCAGAGAAGGGTGTTAAGCTAAGAGAATAAATTCTCCGCCACCAACAGAAATGTATTTGAAAGAAATTTTCTTTATATCTCAAATTGTAATGTCAGACATACAATCAATACAAGTCTGTTCCGGGATCGAACAGAACCGAAGGCACTTACAAAGAAGTCCTTGCAATCCGGATATTCACTAATCATGTTCAGACTTCCCATCACATATGGAATTTCTATACCGGGGCCATTCGGTGCAGAAACATTCGACGGTAATCCTTCCAGTTTCAAAAATATCCGGTCTTTAACACCGGTCTTCAAATGCAATTCATAACAACGTATCACATATTCGGAATGGGTTATACGACCCCAAGGTCCTTTCCCGGCTAACCCGAATAGTGAGCGCTTATTAAAAATAAGTGTGGCATTCAAATTCAAACAAATCACAACAAATACCTATTCAAAGGTAGATATTGATAGTCGGTTATTGAACTATCAATGGATATGCGCAATATCACCAAATTCCAAATAATTTTACCAAATTATTTATTTTCCAAAAAATATCTTTACAAGATATATAATTTTCACATTTCAACCATTTGAAAACAATTTTCAAATCACTTTTCACATTTACTACTTTTGAAAACAAATTTCAATCATTTTCCCAACGCGGAAATACTTTCATTTCAACATGGTTCATTTAAACCAATTAAATAAATCCTTAACGATTTACTTTATATTTTCGTTCCAAATCCGTAAAAAAAATTCCCACACTTCAAAAATAAATCAATATTAATTTTTAAACAAATTCCCCTTTTCATTTATAAATTCCATAATGAATTTACATTCCAAAATATTTATGAATATACGATTTCAATTATTCATTTTTAATTTATCTTCAAAAAGATAAATTCTCAAAACGTTTCATTACACATTGGAAAAACATTTCCATACTTATTTATTAATAAGTAATTCACAAATCTATTTATTTTCAACACTTGGAAAATATTCAATATACTTAAATCGAAATTGAGTATATATTTCATTCTTTAAGGAAATCATTCTCTTAACCATATTTATTTGGGCCAAAAACGAATGTTGCGTAAAACATCGTTACGACAACCCAAAATCACTAGTATAGGGATTCGAATTTAAAATAGATATATAAATCCCAATACTATACAAAACATTTCCTTTCGGAAATCATTTACTATAACAACAGTGTTATAGTCTACCATTTCCTTCTATTTCTCGAAAACGTCTATTTCACCAATGAATGTTGAAATCTATGGTTTCGAATCTTAACACATTTTAAAAACATCGTTAGATCGTTTTAATTTTATTTAAAACATCACATCCAAAACAATTTCTTTAACGTATTATTCACTATTCAAAAATGTGAATATACTTCGTTAACAAATTTCATCATTTCTATACTTTTTATTTTAAAGGATTATTCACTATCTAAAATGTGAATATAACTCCATTAATAAGTTACAACAATTTACTTATCAAAATAAGCCGTTTGAGGATTTATAAAACAATGTTTATAAATTCCATTTCTATTTATTTTATAACAACTTCCTTTTATAAACCTCCTTTATTAACCTATTCAATTTATAACTCAATTATAAACCAAAAGTCCATAATTTAAGTTAAATACTTATAATTTATTTGTTTGCAAAATCGTTCCTTTAACTTCCCAAATTATAAATCTTATAACTCGTAAGATTCATTTATTTACCCAAAACTTATTCTTTTAATACCTTTTACAAATTTTATAAACCTAATGCTTATAAAATTCCATTTATAACTTCACCGTTTATAATTCTATAAATTTCACTCATTTATGAAATTCATTTACAATTCTTTCTAACACTTATAAAAACTCGTTTTTATAATTCAAATATTTTAATTTATAAATATCCATCTTATAATTCTTTTATACAAATCAATTTGTATTATTATTTTAAAAACGTCTTTAAACTCCTTTATAATTTCATCATTTTGATTTATAAAATAATCAAATTTTATAAATCCTATATTTCAAACATTTTACAATAAATTCAAAAATCCCAATTTAACTTTTTCATAAAATCATTAGCCTCATATTTTTAAAAATCAACTTTTAACTATATTTCTCAAAAATCATAATTTTTATAACATTAAAATTTATACGTTTATTTATTTAAAACGAATCAATTCCAAAATTATTTTATAAAACGTATACTTTCAAAAATCACTTTAAAATCCTTTTAAAATTCCGAAATTTGGCCCAATGATGCTACACACCAAATAGTCAATCACGACAACAACGACATCATATATCGATATGATAATCCATCAAATATCAAAATATCTGAAATTAAATAAATACTGTTGAGGAATCCAGTTGGATCCCTCCAACCTGTTTTCCTGCATTCAAAGATGTTAGCACAATACCAATTCCGTTCCATTACGGAATCATCACGGTATATGGGATTTTAAAATATTATCCGCTTAATAGACGGCGCAATAGGGTCTCATCCGCTATATACTGCGGGAAATCAATACCAAGTACATAAATAATACCAATTTCACTGTTTATGAAATATTCGCGGTATATGTTTTTAATAAATAACATCCGCTTCCTAACGGCGCATAATGTCTATTTTAACAATCAATAGATAAAAATCATCATTCAAACATACATTCAAGAATTTTAAATATAACTATTTAAAATTAAAATCGAAACTATTCGATCGAGTGAGTAGTTCTCACCTTGATTTCAATTTCGTTTTAGCGATTTATTTCGAATAAAATTAAAAGGACGTTTAATTTTACCCAAAATACTCACTAACTCCAAACGACTCCAATCCAATTCCATAGCATAGTGCTCGTCCATACGATTCCAACGCAACTGGTTTCGCGCGTTTTCGACCTCGTATGAAAAAGGTACGAATTTTAGAAGTTACACGAATTTTTATTCATAAATTTACAACATTTTTATTATATTTTCTAAACCTAAACAGATCATCACAGTGCATTCTGAAGTCAACGCATCAGGACCGCACCCATGTATCTTCTTCCATCTTCACGCGTTCCGCTCCAGGCAAATACACGCGCGCACGAACCCAAACAAAGCAAACTAGGGTTTGATTTCCGAGCCTCCATGACGAACATGAACACGATCAAACACCTCCAGGTCGTAGCCCATCTCCTGCTCTACTATCGGCCACCACCACTTGACACTCGGCCTCTCCCCTGCTTCGAAAAGCATGCACGACTTTCGGCAGTTTGAGGACGATTTGCCACCAATCCGCTAACCCAAACGCGATCATGACCGTTGGATAGCAATATCTCACTCCCCTCTACAAATTTCATGTTGAAGGAATCGCTAATTGTTGATGGATGAAGAGATAAAAGAGGATGAAGTTGAACAATTTTCGGCCTTAGGTTTCAGAAATTGGCGGCCTGAAGAGATGAAACCCTAGCCTTGTTTTTCTTTTGCAAAATGAAAATTATGGGGGCTTATATAGAAAATTTTGCAAACACTATTCATCCCGGATTTTTCCGAACTCCAAACGAAGCGTGCTGGTTGGCGTTCCTAAGGTTTACCCCGCATTACGAACACAATGGAACGTGTTTCGGGAGCTAATTCGGTCATCTGTGCGAGTTATGGCAATAAACGTTCAATTTAAAATTAAATCGGTAAATCAAATGTCTAGGCGTTTTGGCTTGCACCAGACAAACGGTAAATCCGATTGACATGAAATTTGAAACCATACAATAATATCACATTACGGATCCGATGAAACTGGTTTTGTCAAAATCCGAGACTGTTTAAAAAATGACTATTTTAACTCGCCAATTTAATATTAAAACAAATTTCGATGCGTTTCGAGCTGCCACGGTCAAACGAAAACTCCGATTGACACGAAAATTGAAATTCGATAATAACAAAATATTACGGATCCAATGGAACTAGTTTCATCCAATTCTGAGACTGTTCGAAAAATGGCTAATTTCACTAGTCGATTTAATATTAAAATATTCAATTTTCACAAATAAACTCTTAATTCGATTTTAAAAGTTCTATAACATCATTCTAACTTCAATATGATAAAATAAAATTTTACAAATCATTTTCAATCATATTTAACTCATTTTTCTGTATTTTCACATATTAAATTATCGATTTAATTATCCAATTAAATCCAATTATTCAAAATAAAATTTATTCGACTTATAAATTTCACTTATTAATATTTAAAATTAATTAAATATTCAAATTTTAACTAATAAAAATTCTGGGTCGCTACAAACTTCTCCTCTTAAAAGAATTTCGTCCTCGAAATTACCAAGTAAGAAAAGTTACAGAACCTATTCACTTTCCCAAAATTCATAGTTAAACTTCTTATAATAACTTTACTAAGTTTTCAAATCATACTTAGTTATCTTTTCAAAAATAACTACTATTGTTTAACTTTCAATTCCAAATCAAAGTTATAGTTTTCAAAATTTTCCAATTTTTCCCAAAAATATTCTAACGCCTTAAATTTTCGAAAAATTTCGCCAGAGTCTCCTTTGCGCGGCTCGATCCGAAGAAAAAAATGACAGTATATATATCACAAATATACATCTCATCAACTGATGAGGCATCCTGCAGGAAAAAAAGTGTAAAAGTACGATATTTAATCCCAGATATGTACCTTATATTTTTATTAGCGAGCATATACGGCTAATATAGCGCGAAAGCGAGCTCCTAATGCGAAGCAAACGCGATCCACACCTACTGAACACTCAACAACAACATGAGAAACATGTATATAGACAATAGTATCGATATACAACATATAGCAACATAATAACTATATATGCCAATATAGCAAATGCAGTAAAAGCAATATATTCAACCATCAACCAACTATCATCCATAACCAATAAATATTCATTCATATTCCCATTAATATTCAATGAAATGGGTTCTCAATTAAATCACATTTGATTAATTAACGGTGGATGTTTTTACTAACATTCATTTTTAATTAGTTTACATTCACTAATTCATATTCAAGTTGGTTTACTCCCAAATCAAATTCAATTCTATTTAAGATTCACTTAACTTCCAATTTGATTTCAATTACTTTAGCTTCCAATTTCATTAACACTTAATGAATTATATACAATCAACTAATTATCATATAACAACCAATGTATACTAATTACAACCAAATTCCTTTGCTTATATTCATTCAATTTGGTTTAACACCATCACTTTCAATTGGTTCAATTAAATTGATTTTCATTCAATTATTCAACTTCCAATAACATTAGATTTTAATGAATTAATACTTACATTCATTATTTCATATCAATTCTATTTACATTCAATTGATTAACATTTAATCCATTAATTCAATTCAATTACAAAAGTTGAATTTCATTTATATAACTCAAGTTCATGTCTATCACTTAACTTTAATAATTTACTTCGATACCAAAATCAACTTCATTCAACATCACTTAAGCTATACTTCCATTTTACAAACATCACTTGGTTTTACATAACTTAAATTCCCACTTACAAATCAATTTCAGATTCCAATTCTAAAGTAAATTTCCATTTAATACAACTCATATTCATAAATATATTCAGATAGTTTCACTTCTTATATATACAAGTTTATTTCGCAATTGTAAATCACTTTAATTATAATTCAATTCATTTGCTTAAACAATTATTCTTTTATTTAGATTATTCAAACATCTTATTCAACAACCAACAATCAACTTATATACACTTTAATAATTCTGAAAAATTATTCCTTTATATATAAAAATAATCAAGGTAAAATTATTTCATTTATCCAATTTAAAAAAATACTATGTCGATTTATCTTGTTTAAGAGTTTAGAAACCCCTATCTACGATAGTTAGCAAGACTACATCGACCGGAATCTATACACAATCAACCGATAAGTCAACACAATACAAAACAATTTTATATTCACTAACAAATACGCACTCATAGCTATTATTACACTCAACTCATTCTAGAGTACTACCGACTCTATCTCTAATGAGTAATACCCAACAGAGCCATGGTTGTCGCTTAACCATATGCTCTGATGCCAGATGTGAGGACCCACAAATCCGTACTCCTTGAATATACACTAATCTTCATTGATTAACTCAAGATGAACGGAAATACGAATTCTCAGGGTTTTAAGAAAAAGAAAAAGGTAGAAGAAGAGAGAAAAGATAGAACAGAACAGAAAAAAACGACAGAACAACATCAGAATCTCACAATCGCAGCGGAACAACATATAATAAATAAATGAATAATCTTTAAACAAAGTACTATATCAGTTATTACATTACATCACATTACATTACATCATCATCAGAGTGTGCAACAACAACAACAAACAATGCAGCGGAAAAAGAAATACTATATACTAGTAATACGCCAAGCCATACATCTTGCCTCTAGCAACTCCTGAATTCCAAATATCCTGATAAACCTTAACTCTTGACTGCCCGTGTGGAAATTGGTGGGCACCCAGAGTTTAGGAAGGAAAAACAATAAACTCCGAGTCAGTCATGTGACTGGTGTGAGAACTAAAATAGTTTATTTTTATCTTTAAAATAAAGAATATGATAATTTTAAAAGAGATTCGCAATGCTTTTAAAAATGAGACTACCGTAAGACCTCCCACCACACACACAATGCAAACGCAGACTTGGAGGAGATTTCTCCTTATGATAGTCAAAGATGCATGATACGCATTAAAAAGAAACAATTGATATAATTATTAGTGCATAGTGTAGGAAAAATCATTTCGAAAGTAGAATATAAATCTTAGCCAGCATAGGTACCATTATATTATGCCTACTATAGCTACCTCCAGAGGAAGCAGGTTCTACAACTAAAACCGTACAAGTCTCGTATTGTTTCTTTGGATTTCCAACAAATGGTCAGGCCAAGGAACTTCCCATTGCCACATGAGAACGCCTCTGGAAGGACGGCCCCGAGAATCTAACCGGATCTCTGCCAACACAAGGCCGGGTTACCCCTAACTGGGTAACTACTGACACGAGTATGCGATCCCCCGGTCCTTTAGGACCTTTATCCGAGCGCTCGATAACCAACATCACACAATGATAAATAAAGTGTTTCAACATGAGTAAGTATCTGGGCTCCATACCATGATACCACCCCTTTCCAGAAGGAAATGCACATACCCTAAGGGGCGCTACCCCCAATAACCTTGCTGCATCTTTCCTGTTTTGACTATTCCGGGGTGTGAGGTTCGACGAAGTCTCGTCCACAAAGCCACGCTTTGGTACAAAGCCATGCTTTGGGTCAACAAATGATCAAAGAAATGATCACAAAGATAAGTGATCAAACAAATGATCATATCACAAATGATCACACAATGATCATTTCACAGCAACACTCAGCATGTCACATTACCAAATTGGGAATATATCGCTGATAACCTTCAACTACATAACCTCTGAGCTCGTACGTCTCAGGTGTTAAGCTAAGAGAACAAATTCTCCGCCACCAACAGAAATGTATTTGAAAGAAATCTGCTTTATATCTCAAATTGTAATGTCAGACATATAATCAATACAAATCTGTTCCGGGATCGAACAGAACCGAAGGCACTTACAAAGAAGTCCTTGCAATCCGGATATTCACTAATCACGTTCGGACTTCCAATCACATATGGAATTTCTATACCGGGGCCATTCGGTGCAGAAACATTCGACGGTAATCCTTCCGTTTTCAAAAATATCCGGTCTTCAACACCGGTCTTCAAATGCAATTCATAACGACGTATCACATATTCGGAATAGGTTATACGACCCCAAGGTCCTTTCCCGGCTAACCCGAATAGTGAGCGCTTATTAAAAATAAGTGTGGCATTCAAATTCAAACAAACCACAACAAATACCTATTCAAAGGTAAATATTGATAGTCGGTTATTGAACTATCAATGGATATGCACAACATCACCAGATTCCAAATAATTTTTCCAAATTATTTATTTTCCAAAAAATATCTTTACAAGATATATAATTTTCACATTTCAACCATTTGAAAACAATTTTCAAATCACTTTTCACATTTACCACTTTTGAAAACAAATTTCAATCATTTTCCCAACGCGGAAATACTTTCATTTCAACATGGTTCATTTAAACCAATTAAATAAATCCTTAACGATTTACTTTATATTTACGTTCCAAATCCGTAAATTTTTTCCCACGCTTCAAAAATAAATCAATATTTATTTTTAAACAAATTCCCCTTTTCATTTATAAATTCCATAATGAATTTACATTCCAAAATATTTATGAATATACGATTTCAACTATTCATTTTCAGTTTATCTTCAAAAAGGTAAATTCTCAAAACGTTTCATTACACATTGGAAAAACATTTCCATACTTATTCATTAATAAGTAATTCACAAATCTATTTATTTTCAACACTTGGAAAATATTCAATATACTTAAATCGAAATTGAGTATATATTTCATTCTTTAAGGAAATCATTCTCTTAACCATATTTATTGGGCCAAAAACGAATGTTGCGTAAAACATCGTTACGACAACCCAAAATCACTAGTATAGGGAATCGAATTTAAAATAGATTTATAAATCCCAATACTATACAAAACATTTCCTTTCGGAAATCATTTACTATAACAACAGTGTTATAGTCTACCATTTCCTTCTATTTCTCGAAAACGTCTATTTCAACAATGAATGTTGAAATCTATGGTTTCGAATCTTAACACATTTTAAAAACATTGTTTTGGATCGTTTTAATTTTATTTAAAACATCACATCCAAAACAATTTCTTAACGTATTATTCACTATTCAAAAACGTGAATATACTTCGTTAACAAATTTCATCATTTCTATACTTTTGATTTTAAAGGATTATTCACAATCTAAAACGTGAATATAACTCCATGAATAAGTTACAACAATTTACTTATCAAAATAAGCCGTTTGAGGATTTATAAAACAATGTTTATAAATACCATTTCTATTTATTTTATAACAACTTCCTTTTATAAACCTCCTTTATTAACCTATTCAATTTATAACTCAATTATAAACCAAAAGTCCATAATTTAAGTTAAATACTTATAATTTATATGTTTGCAAAATCGTTCCTTTAACTTCCCAAATTATAAATCTTATAACTCGTAAGATTCATTTATTTACCCAAAACTTATTCTTTTAGTAACTTTTACAAATTTTATAAACCTACTGCTTATAAAATTCCATTTATAACTTCACCGTTTATAATTCTATAAATTTCGCTCATTTATGAAATTCATTTACAATTCATTCTAACACTTATAAAAACTCGTTTTTATAATTCAAATATTTTAATTTATAAATATCCATTTTATAATTCTTTTATACAAATCAATTTGTATTATTATTTTAAAAACGTCTTTAAACTCCTTAATAATTTCACCATTTTGATTTATAAAATAATCAAATTTTATAAATCCTATATTTCAAACTTTTTACAATAAATTCAAAAATCCCAATTTAACTTTTTCATAAAATCATTAGCCTCATATTTTTAAAAATCAACTTTTAACTATATTTCTCAAAAATCATAATTTTTATAACATTAAAATTTATACATTTATTTATTTAAAACGAATCAATTCCAAAATTATTTTATAAAACGTATACTTTCAAAAATCACTTTAAAAATCCTTTTAAAATTCCGAAATTTGGCCCAATGATGCTACACACCAAATAGTCAATCACGACAACAACGACATCATATATCGATATGATAATCCATCAAATATCAAAATATCTGAAATCAAATAAATACTGTTGAGGAATCCAGTTGGATCCCTCCAACCTGTTTTCCTGCATCCAAAGATGTTAGCACAATACCAATTCCGTTCCAGTACGTAATTATCGCGGTATATGGGATTTTAGAATATTATCCGCTTAATAGACGGCGCAATAGGGTGTCATCCGCTATATACTACGGGAAATCAATTCCAAGTACATAAATAATAACAATTTCACTGTTTATGAAATATTCGCGGTATATGTTTTTAATAAATAACATCCGCTTACTAACGGCGCATAATGTCTATTTTAACAATCAATAGATAACAATCATCATTCAAACATACATTCAAGAATTTTAAATATAACTATTTAAAATTAAAATCGAAACTATTCGACCGAGTGAGAAGTTCTCACCTTGATTTCAATTTCGTTTTAGCGATTTATTTCGAATAAAATTAAACGGACGTTTAATTTTACCCGAAATTCTCACTAACTCCGAACGACTCCAATCAAATTCCATAGCGTAGTGCTCGTCCATACAATTCCAACGCAACTGGTTTCGCGCGTTTTCGACCTCGTATGAAAAAGATACGAATTTTAGAAGTTACACAAATTTTTATTCATAAATTTACAACATTTTTATTATATTTTCTAAACCTAAACAGATCATCACCTTGCATTCTGAAGTCAACGCAACAGGGCCACACCCATGTATCTTCTTCCATCTTCACGCATTCCTCTCCAGGAAAATACACGCGCGCACGAACCCAAATAAAGCAAACTAGGGTTTGATTTCCGAGCCTCCACGACGAACATGAACACGATCAAACACCTCCGGGTCGTAGCCCATCTCCTGCTCTACTCTCGGCCACCACCACTTGACACTCGGCCTCTCCCCTGCTTCGAAAAGCGTGCACGACTTTTGGCAGTTTGAGGACGATTTGCCACTAATCCGCTAACCCAAACGCGATCATGACCGTTGGATAGCAAGATCTCACTCCCCTCTACAAGTTTCATGTTGAAAGATTTCGCTAATTGTTGATGGATGAAGAGATAAAAGAGGATGAAGTTGAACAATTTTCGGCCTTAGGTTTCAGAAAGTGGTGGCCTGAAGAGATGAAACCCTAGCCTTGTTTTTCTTTTGCAAAATGAAAATTATGGGGGCTTATATAGAAAATTTTGCAAACACTATTCATCCCGGATTTTTCCGAACTCCAAACGAAGCGTGCCGGTTGGTGTCCCTAAGGTTTACCCCACGTTCCGAACACAATGGAATGTGTTTCGGGAGCTAATTCGGTCATCTGTGCGAGTTATGGTAATAAACGTTCAATTTAAAATTAAATCGGTAAATCAAATTTCTAGGCGTTTTGGCTTGCACCGGACAAACGGTAAATCCGATTGACATGAAATTTGAAGCCATACAATAATATCACATTACGGATCCGATGAAACTGGTTTCATCGAAATCCGAGATTGTTTAAAAAATGACTATTTTAACTCGCCAATTTAATATTAAAACAAATTTCGATGCGTTTCGAGCTGCCACGGTCAAACGAAAACTCCGATTGACACGAAAATTGAAATCCGATAATAACAAACTATTACGGATCCAATGGAACTTGTTTCGTCCAATTCTGAGACTGTTCGAAAAATGGCTAGTTTCACTAGTCGTTTTAATATTAAAATATTTAATTTTCACAAATAAACTCTTAATTCGATTTTAAAAGTTCTATAACATCATTCTAACTTCAATATGATAAAATAAAATTTTACAAATCATTTTCAATCATATTTAACTCAATTTTCAATTTTTTCTGTATTTTCACATATTAAATTATCGATTTAATTATCCAATTAAATCCAATTATTCGAAATAAAATTTATTCGACTTATACATTTCACTTATTAATATTTAAAATTTATTAAATATTCAAATTTTAATTAATAAAAATTCTGGGTCGTTACATGTACCGTGGAAACAAACTAGTATCACTCATGCCAATCTGATTTAAAGATCATCCAGATGTCAAATAACCCTAGCCAACCACCAGAGGTTGTCTGTACCGATCCACATGATCTTGGAATACATAGCACGACACAAAAGAATTTAAAGATATCCATAAGTATATCTTTTAAGGATTTATCGGCCGTCAACAAAACCCTAAAAGGAAATATACTTGAAAGTGAATAATATTATTACTTCCAGTAATCACTGGAACTTAATCAAAACGTCTTATACCAAGCTAGTAAATCTCACTCATTCCGAATAATACTGGAAAACCCGAATCATTCTTTTAAAGATGTAGCAGCCCCATGCTGCACACCAAAAGAGAATACAACACTAAAGTGTTAAATACTTCCTAATAGCAATTGCATGGATTTAACCAAGGCATAAAATACGACATGGTGAAATTCAAATTTCGCTAAAAGGCTAGTAAGTACCACTCAAACATTATATTCAATGAGTTATACAATATTCAATGAAGTATTACTCGAGAGTATCAAAAACAAACGGTAACACTAAGTTGAATATTTATATTTCCCAAATTATAAAATTAAGGTTATCAAAGCATTTTCATTTAAAAAAAGCCATACGTGATTGCCAGATGACATAAAATATTATAAGAGTTTAGAGTTTGAAAGTAATTAAATGAA
The DNA here is from genome assembly GCA_030765085.1 of Allium cepa. NCBI lineage: Eukaryota > Viridiplantae > Streptophyta > Magnoliopsida > Asparagales > Amaryllidaceae > Allium > Allium cepa. Next base: position 182,522,059 of record CM060946.1, read on the forward strand.
ATCTTATTATATATATAATGGTTTTCTAGAATTACTTTATATAAAATATTACTTTCAAGTTCCTTTATTTGAAATCCATAATTTAATTATTATTCAACTTTATATAAATATTCACCATTTGATAAAATATAACATAAATCCAAATTATTCCAAAAATGCACCTATATATGTATATTTATCTCAAAATTCCATATAGATTATTTATTTACTAAACCATATTCCAAATATATAAGTTCTTTATTTTTATAAAACCCTTATTTACTCTTATCTAAAACCATATAAATATTTAAGCCTCTAATATGAAATAACTTTATTTACATTTCAAAATCATCCTTATTATATAAATAATAAATAAGTATAACTTTTACACTTTCAAATGTTCTTTATAAATAACATAATTTCTTCTTACAAGATTAAGTAGAAATGGTTCGACTTGAAAATCCCTGTTGAAAAGCCCTATGATCTAAGACTAGAAATTGGAGATTTAAGAACTATGATTTATGCTAAAGGAATTTTGAGTTTCATGTTTTCTGGCAAAGGAAGAAAATGAGAATAAGAGTTCTGTACGTACTTTACTTCTCAATCCCATATTCTTATCTTCTTGGGCAAAGAGGGCATGATTATAAACCCAATAAGCAAGTGTTACTAATTCTCTTTCAAATAGGAGTGTTGCTAATTTTTAATTTTTTCTTTAACACTTATTACATACTCATCTACACTAAACGATATTTTATAAATTAATTTGATTTCACAAAACTTGAAAATTACTAATACCTTAGAAATTATCATTTTAAATCAATATTGAAGAGTATTATATAAATTCAATCTAACTTTAACAAATATAAATTTTTATTACCCTTTTTATAAAAATGGATTAATATTTCCAAAAATCTCATTTTTAACAATAATTTTAATATTAACAATTTTCAAAAATGCCAAATGAAATAATTGGTTTAATCATATTTCAAATTTAAATTGAAATCCTCATTAAGAAATGCCTTAATTAAATTAAGTCAATTATTCTCAAAAATTAGATTTAACATCACAATTAAATTTCACAAATTATAGTTTTAAAATTAATTATCCATAATTAAACTTAATTAATTAGGTAATTAATAACAAGGTCGTTACAGCAATGCTTTGTAGCTTCTATTAGAAAACATACCATTTATGGATTTTCTATTAAATATAATTTTAATTAAGTTATTTAATATAACATATTATATCAAGTATTTAACAGACAGAAAACATCATTTTATTTCAAACAAAGATTAGTTATCGAGTTAGATACATGTAACAAATTGCATAATTGCCCCTAGTCCATACTCGTAACTCTATCCATCTCCCACTTGTACTTAGGGTCAATTGTGGAATCTCTATTCCATCCCTTTAATCAGTTTGATGTGAACTGGTCGAGTTAGAATTTTTGTGAGTGGATCTTCTATGTTGGTTTAGTTAACTAGTCTGTTAATCAACCTATCTGATGTTGATAACTATCTTTGTCATTGAAACATTTGGAGTATATCTCTTGACTTCTAGTGAGCTCTTATTATTACATTGTTATCATGTAACAATCATGTAGTATTCTTAGTACTTGGAGTTACCCTTATTTCATTTATAAATTTGTCCATTTATATTTATATTTATATACATCGCTTTTATTGCAGCGATGTTCAAGGCGATGTACTTAGCCTTTCGTTAAATTAGCAATAATCCTTCATTTGGAATATTTCCATCTTATAGTTTCTTAATTATGGTTTAAACATGAATTTAATATTGATATACGATGCTCGATAGTAATTATGAAGTTAGAGTGTGAACATTCTTTCATAAAGAGTTCATTGTTTCATAAACAATTCTCTAATATTTTGTAAATACTCGAGAAAACTCTAAACTACCATTTAGTGATCTTAATTTGGATTTTCTATTTTCTTCATACATCAAATACACAAGAAAACTACGAAATTGTAGAGAATTCAACATGTATGATAATTCCTATTATTAATACATAAGGAATCCATCTTACATGTTCCACATTAAACATTTTAAAATGGCGCCTTTGCATATCGTTTGAGACATTCCGAACAACGTTTATACTTATTACATAAGATATAATATAAAAACAAATACTAAGTATTAAACAACCAAAGTATTATTGATTTTAACATTAAGTACATCGTTAAAAAATTGCAGTATGTTGTTTTCTTATAGACTAGAAATATTAATGCACATTTTAGTGGTTTTTCTTATGGACGCACGCTTCCTCTGCATTTTGATTAGAATAAAACTATTTGATATTTCTATCAAGGTGCTTATTTAATTCTAATGCTTATAGATGATACTTTCGTATTATTTCTTGGATCATATTCAAAACCCATGAACTCAATATCAGTCCCACTGACTTCGAGACGATTCGGTTGTTATGTGCAAACAGTCCACTCTAAATCATTGTTTAGAAATTTTCCATTTCAACACATACATATCAAAACACAATATCATACCAAGCAATAATTTTATGAGTACATCTGAAATAAATTAAACATGTTCAATGACTTATCTACTGTGAAAATTTCACTAGTTGAAATTTACGATGTTATTCTTATCAGCGTTACTCATTCATTCCAACTGCATTAGTCTTTCTTTTGGAGACACATTCGCGGACGATGTGTAAGGGCTCGGGATTTTGGACATCCCGAGTTGTGAATATTATTTATAATATTCAATGATATTGTATTTTAATATACAATATTTCCATTAATCAATGATTAATCATTATATAAAAATTTTCTAAAATCAATATAACTTGGGTTTTCAAAACTATATTAAATTATTAAGTTGATTTACATAAAATTTCTTAAATATATTTTTTGTTTTAAAGTAAAATATGTATATATTGTTTAGATTTAATATATGTATAAATATGTATATTTGTTTTAAAGTTGAAATATAATAGGAAATTTAAATTTATTGAAAATCCATTATTTCCATTTATAAGATGATAAATTTTTATGTAATAAAATAAGATGAAAATTCTTAATGAAGTGAAAGTGTTATACTTTGATTTGGTATATACAAACAATATTGTTTATATTGAATAAAATAATTTTAAGTTTCTTAAAAATATATGTACTTAGAATAAGAAAATTTTATATATATATATATATATATGTTATGATAAGTTAAACGAAAAATTTATAATATTTAATTGAGAAAAAATGTTATAAATTGATGTGTATAAAATCACTTGAATAATAGTAGGAACTATTTACATATATATGTCTAGGTATATTAACAAAGAAGTTATTTTAATTTTTCTCACCTTTATTTTAAAATATGTTAGTGACCAATGCAATGCTACTTTGTCAATATAACTATGGGCTATCTAACATCATCGAAATATTGTTTATTTCATTTTATTTATTTATGGATAGTGTTAATCTTCTTGCTTATTTCTTACCTTTATTTTAAAAATGTAAAACTTTTAAATTTTATTGAAGGTCTTGAGTGATTTTATATATAATAACTATTAATTTCCAAACGTTAAATTAAATTTAGTATTAATTCAAAATAGTTCTCACTTACATTTTAGTTTAAAATGTATATCACAACACTACTTTGACAAGTGTTGTAAATAGAATGTTTAAATTCTTGAATTACACTTGCCTATGCTTTATTTTTGTATGTTTTATATTAATACACATTAAAAGAAAAAGTTGTAAACTATTTACTGTTAAATAAACACAGATTAACAAAACCTGAAAACAGTTTTAACAAATTTAAACAATGGGTAAATGTGTGATAATTGTATCAGTAAAACAAACTAACATTTGGCACTTTAAAATATAAAAATCCAACATAATTATTCAAGTTTCTTTTCAGAGTTCTCTCTGCTTAGAAAATATTACTTCAGCCTCCAAAAGTCATTTCTGTCTAACATTGATATTGCAAAATTGTATTTATATATCTATTGTCTGGACTGTTGTCTGAAAATTTATACAAGTAAAAAGTCCTCTATTCAATTATTTTCAATCAGTAGCTAAAGAATATCTCTGTTAACATTTTTAAGTATCAATACATAAAAATAAAAAGAAGAATAACAGCACTCTAATATTCTGCAAGTAAGAAGACAGAGACATTCTCTGTTAGATTCAAGCTCAGGGATTCAAAAACAAGATTTCAACTTTTCAAATCTTTAAGTTTTAAAAGCATATGGAACCAAGATGTTCAAGGTGAGAAACTATTGGTTTCAAATTGAAAATAACATGCATGCTCTATTGACAGTGTTTATTATGTTTATCTTCACTTCTAAAACCCATATCTTTTGATCTAGTTTGAATTTGAAAATTTTGTGAACTAGAAATATGCTTATTTACTAGAATAGTTTAAGTTAAAATTGGTTAATGAATTATTTATGCTGTGTAGTTAGCTTGGGGTTCGTTTTCAGTAAAAATCATATTTTTGTGAAATTTCAATATATTTGAATGAAAGATTCAAGCATGCATGTTGGTTTCCCTGTTAGAAATAGGATTTTTGGAGGTTAAATTGTGATTTTTAATAGGCTAGATTGTAAGAAATTTGGGGATGAACTTTTTCTGTTCAAAAACTAATTTCCGGCGATTTCATCGCCGTGGGGTGGTGCGGCCAGGACTGGAAGGTGCTGGTGAACTTGGGGAAGGCGATGACCGTGGCGGAATTTTTGAATTGGCTTTTGGTTGCGCCCGCATGGTTGTTTTAGGGTTTAAGAGGGGTTTTTGCCATGGTTATCTCGCGGTGGTTTTGGGAAATGAGGGGGCAACCGGAGTTCTAGGGTTTCGGCTCATGGGTAGCTGCATGTGTGAGCACTCGATGATGTTCGAGATTGTGGTCATTTGTTGAAGCAGAAGGTGGATTTGTGGTGGAGTGTGGATTTCGCGTTTTGAAATCCTCGATCTGGAGCTCGAAATTTCAATCATCGGTGATGTTTGCTTCGGCGAATAACATGTTGGATTCGAGCGACGATGTGGAGTTGGATTGTGGCATCGCGGCAATGAGATGGCCGGAGTTTTGGCCGTACACGTGCACGCGTATCAGTGCACGTGGTTCCAGGTAGCATGTTGCAGTGCGTTGGGTTGTTCGTCGTCGCGTTGGAGGATGGGTGTTGTTTTGGGATCGGCGATTATCAACGATTGATTCGAGGGAGGGTTGTTTCAGGCGACGTGTCACCGTTCGAATTTGTATTGTATTCCTGGAGGTGGAATATGGGGGTTCAGCAAAGTATTAGGGAAGAAGGGAGTGGTGTTCGGTGTATTTGGGTTGGGCTTTGGCCCAACTGTTTGCATTGTTGATTTGTTTTTTTAAGGTATCGGGCTTGAGTTATATCGAGCTTGGATATTTTTGTATAGGTTTAAATTGTTGGGTCGAGCCTGTACTTTGGGCTGTGCTTAAGGGTTCGGTTTATTTAAAAGCAAAGTTTATTATTTTAAAAAAATTAGTATATAAAAAGTTTTAAATTCATATTGTTTTCCCCACATTTTAACAAGTATGATGATATAAGTGAATCCTTTATACAACATTCTTGATCTTAAATATTATTTAAGATTTAATTAAAAACAATGGGTTTTTAATAATAATAAATTTTGTTTATATTAATACTTAATTATGGTTATTTAAGTAAAATTGTTATCAGTATTTGATTTAACTTAAAAGATAAAATTCTTTTACTTAAGTTTATTCGAATAATTTGAGTAAAGTAAAGATGATTTGGAAGATCATTATAATTGAGCTTTGAATTAATCAAGTGCTTAAGAAATTTTTTTAAAATTTATAATAATTAATAAAATGATTAAGGGTTGATTGATTGATTAAGAAATAATTATTCAATATAAGGATTAATGAATAAGTAATTAAAATTAGATGAGGGTTAATGTAATTAATTATAGTCGATTAATTAATAAAGCAATTAAAGGTTAATTGCTTAAATGGTTAAAAATAATTAATTTTGTGTAGTTAATTAAACGTTAATTACTTAATGCAATTAGAAAATAATTAATCAAGGATGATTAATTTAAAAAGTGAAATATAATTGAAATAATAAAGGGAAATAAATGCTTATACTTTGAAGTGAATTCGAGTCCTTAAGTTATATTATATTATAATCATTTCATATATAAAGTGTTATGGAATGAATGGTTCGTATCGATGAATGTTACGTCGTCGTATGATCCATTTTAAAGTTAATATGTGAAATTGTATAAGCTTGTTTAGACAGGATCTAATTATCAATCGAGAATGAATGCAATTTAATAATTTTACGGCCAACAGTTGAATTGTTCCCAATTGATTAGCTGTATTTATTTAGATTGTTTAAACTAGATGACATTCGGACAGCGGAAACTGACACCATTCCATTGTATAATTAATCTAATTGTTGTGTAGGGTGTAAGCCATTGATCTGATTGTGTCTGAATAATTGTTCTAGTAATGATAATCTCTAATCTGTTGTTCTTGCATATATCTGTTAATTATATTGAGAATATATTGTGTATCGATCTATGAAAGTTGATTGATTTGAATATCTGTGATTGTGAATTATGAAATGTGAATTGATAAGTACCGTTTGGACTGATAAGCCTTGTTCGATTTGGATTGATTTATGAAATTTGTTTTGTTTTAAAAATAAAATAATATAATATTATTATTTTTAGAAATGTTTTTAAGATTGATCAATATTTGGAATATTGAAATTAGTTATTTATTTCTACCTTTGAAATTTTTTTTAAGTTATAATTATTAAATTGTTCCAAGTATTAACTCATTTTGTAATGACACTTTAAAGGATAATTTTTATTAACATTTTAGCATATTTTCTTCAAGTTAAAATCTCTTTAATAAAAGTAGTTTAAATAACAAATTATAATAACTTTTATGAAGAATAATTTATTTATTAAACTTGAAATAATATTTGGAAATTTATAAGTATGATTTGAAAGGAAACAGTTTTATATATTTTTCAAATGAAATAAGCTTTCTTAAATAAACGGTAATTCACTTGAATTTTAAAAGGTGAACAAGGTTTAACGGTTGCAATGGGAAATAACTTTGTTGTGCTGATTGATTGCTTTGATAGTTAAATAAACGACTATCAAAATTGGACAAAACCTGACTTTGAAAATATCTAGAGGAGACTCGAGAATTATATGGTACGGTTACCGATCGAGGTGCTATACCATACGTATATACTCGTTGTTCTCTAGGACGAATTATAAGAAGACCCGTACACTAACGGTTAGGAGGTGAACTCTGATCTTGTTCTTCGTTGGTGTATTTCCAAAAGAAACGGGGTTGAGTTTAGCGGGAAATAGAGAACGTTGTTTCAAAGAGACCGGGATCGGATTTGAAATCCGAAAACCACTTCGATCCAACAATACGTTTTCGGGATGAAGACAAAAGCTTGGATTCAAAGATGGAGCAATAAAGTGCAAGGGCTACTCGCTACTAATCCTGAGGGTGATTCCAAAATGGATGTAGTAGGAATAGTGCCTTCGGTTCCGTTCGAACCCGGAACGGACTTGTATGGACGAATGCTTTCAGAACATCTCAGATGGACGATGAGCATTCTAAGATTATGTTCTAAAAAGGTAACACTTAGCCTCGAGCCTCATCAACCGGGAATGACTGAAAATCAGGGGTTATGCAGCAAGGCTAGGTAGGTAGCACCCATTTCAGGGTAAGGTGTAACAACCCACACATTTATCAATTTTATATTTAAATATTTTATCTAAATATTTTATCGTTCGTCGGATTTTGGTCCGAAAAGCTATTTTTTGCAAAAAGTCAAATTAGGACTCAAGACCCCTCCCATTGAGTTCAAAATGTCGTTTGCAACCTTTTTGAGTATAAACATTGATATGTTTAGAGCTAGCTAAAAATTTGACCTTTTTAACTTTGGGTTTGGGTTTGGATTCAACCCACTAGCCAACTTAATAACCAAATCTGAACCACTTCTCCCCATTCACTCTCACTTCCTCCTCTTTTCAGTTCTAAAGCAAAAATGGTGGAAGAGAATGGGAAATAGAAATCCAAAACCCTAGTTTTCTTTTGCAAATCAAGCTCTTGCTCCAAACTAATAGAAGAAACTTTGGTAAGCCTTCTCTTCATCTTCTCCAACTCTTTCTCCATTCAATTTAAGAAATTCCTAAACCTAAATTTAGGAAATGTTTCTCCTTTAAGCTTAGATTCAAGCTTGTTGGGTTGGAATTGAAGAGTGGTTGTTCTTGCCATTGCTCTATAGCTTCTTCTCTATTGATTTTGTGAAAAGGTGAGATTTTATCTCACATCTAAGTCTATGATTATCTATAATTGTTAGGTATGAATTCCTAATACTTGTTCATGTGCATTTGGTTTTGAATTCGATTGGTTCTATGAATATTCAAATTTTTAGTGTTTTGAGTTCAAATCTTCAAAAATCATAGCTTTATTGTTTGAACATGTTTTTGGTGGTGCATTGAGAAGCTTATAGGGCCGGGTAGTCAATTGACATAAATCCCTAGTGTTCGTTGCTCGCCCGGTTGCATTTTGAAGAAGATTGCATCTTCATTTCATAGGCTAAGAAAACAGCCTTGGTGCTAGTCAGTCGACTGGTCTTGAAATTCAGTCGACTGGCTGTAGCACGTAGGCATTCCAAAGGCAAAATTTAGAGGCTCGGGTCCTCTGTTTCCCAGCAATCAGTCGACTGGATTATTAGGTCAGTCGACTGACTGCAGGAAATTAAAGATTTTAGTTTCTAGTCCAGTCGACTGAAATCAGTGAGCCAGTCGACTGACCTACTCCTATATGCCTAGTATGCCTATTTTTGCTTGTGATTCCAATTTTTTATCGATTTGTTTTGATTCCTAGTTGACGCTATCAATTATTCGACTTTGATGACTTCTATTTGGAATTTTTGGAAATATACATTTTGATGGATTTGATATTGATTTATTGGAATTAATTCACGTCTTCGTATGTGAATTTTTATGATTGATTGTTTCTACAATCATTTTTGTGATTTGTCACTTTAAAAATATAAAGGTTTTCTATACTAGTAGTAAATATCAAAACCCTTTCTTCAAAATGATTTCAACGCTATTTTATTACAAAGCTCGTTTTCTCAACCGTTTTCCAAACTACAAGCATATACAAACCTTTACCTCACTCATATGAGAAATTTAATTAACGGGTTGGTAAAACGAGTGGTATGAAACGCTTGCGTTTACTTCGTCGGTTAATTGTTGGACTTGTTCGATTGAATCTCTTGTGACAATTTTCTAGTGGAGATCTACAATTTGTTCGCAAATATTTAAGTTAAGCTAGTGGTTATGGGACATGATGCTAAACTCATATACTTACTAGCTTATTGTAGTTGACACTTCTTGATGATCGATGATGATCATTTTATGGTTTAGACTAGCAATGCACGATGTCTCTTTGATTCGGTTCATCGGACGTTACGCTGTACGACGTCGTTGTTCCACTTTATAGTGATTTGGTTCATCGGACGTTACGCTGTACGACGTCGTTGTTCCACTTTACTGTGTGTTGGTTCATCGGACGTTACGATGTACGACGTCGTTGTTCCGTTTTACTGTGTTTTGGTTCATCAGACGTTACACTGTACGACGTCGTTGTTCCGTTTTATTGTGCTTTGGTTCATCGGACGTTACACTGTACGACGTCGTAGTTCCATTTTATTGTAATTTGGTTCATTGAAACGTTGTACGACGTCGTTGTTCCATTTTACTGTGTGTTGGTTCATCGGATGTTACGCTGTACAACGTCGTTGTTCCATTTTATTATGTTCTGGGTTCATCGGACGTTACGCTGTACGACTTCATTGTTCCTTTTTATTATGCTTTGGTTCATCGAACGTTACGCTGTATGATGTCGTTGTTCCTATTTATTGTGTTTCTGGATCATCGGACGTTACGCTGTACGACGTCGTTGCTCCGAATTATTTGATCTCTGGATTTCTAATGGTTGATTTCTGGAATTTATGTTTCACCAACTTGTACAAACTGGCATTGATATGTATGTCGTTATTTGTGGCTTGGTGAATTAAATAAAGAATTTGACATTCCTTTTTATCTTTGAGAAGATTCTTGTGATATTGATTAATCTCTTGTTGATTATTCATTTACATACTTTTCATAGTATGTCATTATGGTTATTATATGTATATACCATATCTCTTATTCTATATCATTTCATCTGATATTTATAGCTAGACTGATCCGTTTATTATTTTCTTATTAAATAATACTTGGGTCAGACCGAGATGTTACAGGTGCTCCTACTTGACTTCCTATCTGGAACCATCTTCTGACTTTTGCTAACTACTTAGATTAGCAGTTTTTTGTTGTATACATTTGAGAAATAGACTCATAGTTGTGTACATATTCTTTTATCCAGCACTTGTAACCATTCTTTTGTGATATTGTGGTTCTTGTTTGACCACTACTCTGATGTACACTTTCATGTGTTATATTCATATCTTTTTCCGCCTTTGTGATATGAATTATTTGTGACTGATTTGTGTTATGTTTATTTCTATATTTTTTTTCGAAGACATCATAGCCATTGTGTAGTAGCTTTGAGTTCGTGTCGTATGTTGGATTTCCTCTTGAAAAATGCAAGTTATATTTTATCTGGCATATCGGTACTCGTACAAAGCAATTATACAGATGGTCGCTCCTCAACGGCCTTATTCTCCATGCTAGTTGACGGCATTACACCGTAGTGTCCTTGGCTAGCGTGGGTATAGAGGTGGGGCGTCACAGCTTGGTATCAGAGCCAAACTTCGGAACAATGTAGAATAATCTAGCAAGGATCATCGTCCTAAGTCTTTCTTAGGAGTCGTGCTTTAGGATTTAATTCGAGTCTTCGTACCGATCTACCCTATTTTCTTTTATGATTCCTTGTTTTATCTATCAAGATTGCTTGATATTTATTTTTGAGAATAACTTTTCTTCTTCTTTCTTTCTTAAAGAAGAGAAATGGTTAGATCAAATCGTCCCAGTGCCGGACAATCTAGTGCTACTCCCCAGGGTGGAGTATTTATGTCTGCACAGCAGCTTCTTGATCTAGTAAAGAATGCTCAAGCAGCCGGACCCATTCCAGAGCCTACTCATCCTAGATCCGGTTTTGCACGCTTGTGCAGAGACTATACCGATTTGAGTGGAAGGCCATTCAAGGGATCCGAGAGTGTTATAGAAATTCAAGCTTGGCTTAAATCATGCGATCGTATCTTTTCTCGCATGAACCTTATTGATCTACATCGAGTCCAAGTGGCTTCTAGCATGCTCCAAGAAAGAGCATTGGATTGGTATGAGCTTTTAATTTCTGAAATCGTTGAAGCGGATCTCACTTGGGAGCAATTCCGGGAAAGATTCAAATTGAAATTTGTGCCGGAGGCTGAAAATGTAATGTAACAACCCTGGGTGGGAGATTACCTGTCAACATTAAATTATAATGATAATTATAATTTAATATTGTGATTAAAATTAAATTAGAAATTTTAGATTGTTTATTAGGAATAAACAATGAAATTGGAATCAAATTGTGAAAATAAAGTTTAGAACTTTATTTTATTTTTGTTTGGGTTGATAATAAGCAGGAAATAATTTTTTATTTTAGAAAAAAATGCAATAATTATGTAATTATTGCCAATTCTTCTGTTTATGGTTTTTAAGAGAAGTAATAGATTTTTTTTAAAGGTGGTTTATTTTAATGGAAAGATGGGAATTGATTTGAAAAATATATTTTGGCTTTAAATTATATTTGGAAATGGTTTGAAATATTTTTCTAAATGAGAAAATAATTTTTGTTGAATTATAGAAGCAAAAAAAAAAAGTAAACTTTTGCATTTAATTGTGAAAATTGTGTATTATTGTAAAATAAAGGATTTTAATAATAATTTTTTTTTAAAATAATCTTTTTATACGATGAAAAGTACTTTGTTTTATATGTATGTAAATTTACATATTTTATCTGTGTGAAAATTGGAAAGAAATAGCGTTTGTTTATAACATAATGTGATATAGATGTAAATGAATTAATTTCTTAGGCTAAATGGTTTTCTTTTAAATTAATTGGGTCCATGGCCCATTAGTAGACTTACAATTAACATTGAGAAAGGAAAAGGAATAACCAGTACGTTCATTTACTTCTTCTTTCTCTTTTCTGAAAATGGAATGAACAGTAAACCCACCTCTCAAATGATCAATTCTAAACCAATTTCTTCAATTTAATTTAAGCTAAGTGAAAATTCTTCAATCTAGAGTGAAAATCTAAAGGTAATCAATATCCAAACTCAAGAATTTCAATTAATTCCTGCTTGAGAAATAGGTTTCTAATTTACAACAGTCTTCTTCTTGCATGCATATTTTTTGAGTTCTACAGGTTGTTGAAGGTCATTGTCTCCTCAAAGCTTCAATCTTTTAGCATAAATTCAAGGTTTCATCATCCCTAACAGCAAGGTGAGTTAATAAACTCACAATCTCTAGCTGAAGCAAAGCTTCAAATGCAAAGATATATGCAAATAGCTTGAGAATATTAATTTTTGGTTGATGTTTTTATTTCTGTAAAAAATTGAATTCTGTCCATCTTTGAAACTCAAACTAATTTGACAATAACTTCTTCATATCTTTTCCGATTTTGATAATTTTTAATGTTCCGGAAAGCATAAATCCTATACTACAACTTTTATGTTTTATATTTTCTGTAATTTTGAGGTTAGCTATGTCAAAATTTGATTTTTCTACTGCTAACCCGAGAGCAAAGTCTATATTTGCTCTGTGCTTGAAGCTGAAACAAAATTAGACATAACTTTCTCGTTTTGATCGGATTTTGATAATTCTAGATGTTCTGGAAAGAACAAATCATATACTACAACTTTAATTTGTTGAGTTTTATGTAATTTTGAGTGAATCTATGTCAAAATTGAACTTTTCTACTGCTAACCCGAGAGCAAAACCGATATTTGCTCTTTCATTGAAGCTGAAACGAATTTGACCATAACTAATTCGTTTCTTAACCGATTTTGATGATCTTGGTCAATCCGGAAAGCTTAGAAACTAAATTACAACTTTAAATTTATTCATTTTGTCTGATTTTGAAGTTATCTATGCTAAATTTGTAATTGTTTATCACTGTCCTGTAAATGCATAAGTTCAGGTTCAGTTTGATGTTTTTAGTAAAATGGTCATAACTTTTGAACCATTGATCCGAATTGGATGATATTGGTCATTCTGGAAAGCCTGAATTATATGCCACAACTTTAATGTTTTTAGTCTTGAATGATTTTGAAGTCTACATGGTGAAAAATTGACTTTTTCATCGCTGGTCTGTGCTGATGGGCAGTGCACATATTTTATTTTATTTTGGTAGTATTTCGATCATAACTTTCACGTTACTGATCGGAATCTTGAAATTCAAGATGTTCTGGAATCCCTAGAAAATATTCTCTAACTTTTATGTTTTAAATTTTATATGATTTTATTGTTTACATGGTGGAAAATTGATGTTTTTACTGCTGGCCTGTCATTAACAGCCACAATATTTATATATTTGTCCGATTTCGACAATTTCATATGCATTCTTTTGCAACTTTTTTTATGAAATTTGATGCTAATATTTGATCATTTTGTCCATCAATGGATTAATCAAGTTAGGATGAGATTTGAATTTAAATTAATTTGAATTCGATTTAAATTTGAATATCGGTTTAAGCCGATTAAATTGCAAATTTATGTTTTCTTGAGTTTTAAAAATCCGAGTAAATTCCAGAAAATCTTCTAACATCATGGTTGGAGTAATAAATGTTTTTATACATTTTTAGAGGTCTTTAAACAATTATTCTTTATTTTTAAGGCTTTTAAAATTATTAAAATCCTTTTTGATGATGTGTTTTCTCTTAAAATCTTTTAGATAAATTTCTAAAATTTGTTTTATAACTCTGTTTTCATAAGTAAAATCTTTTATAATTAATTTTATTTAATTTAATTACTTTTATACCATTCGAACGTATGAGAAAGAGAATTAAACGATTTAGTAAAACACGTGGTATGGGACATATGCGTTTACTATTTCGTTTAATTTCGGACTTGTACGATCGAAGCTATTTGAGATTATTGATTCTGAGATGTTTTGCCATTTTATGGCATATTTTGATTTTTATAATTCCTATTTATTGGAATTATTTAAGATGGCCAATTACTTGGCAAACATTATGGTTTGAGATCTCCTATATCGGAGTATGGTCGATGAGATCCATCACGATGTTTTATTTACTTGCCAATGATATAAGGCAAGTCTTGAGTTTATGATTTTATATTTTGAGATTTATGGTTTATGAGGAACCATCATGATGTTTTCACTTGTCGATGAGATGAGACAAGTTACGATGCCATTTAATACTTGTCGATGAGATGAGACAAGTATGATGTCTCTTTATCACTCGCCAATGAGACTAGGCGAGATATAATTTTCTGAGTTTTATGATGTTTCTAGTGTGCCATCGACTAATGGGTAGTAAACCGCTAAGTGCGATTGTGTGGTATGCGACATACGTTAACACTTTTCGGGTTCCTATCCGTGAGTTTGTGATACATTCACGATGTTTACCTAACAGAACAGCTTGGAGAGGTGTCAGCGACCTTGTCATGGGGACGAACTGCTTTGAGAGGTGTTAGCGACCTTGTTAGAGCTGACAAAATAGCTTGGAGAGGTGTCAGCGACCTTGTCATGAGGACGAACTGCTTTGGGAGGTGTTAGCGACCTTGTTAGGACTGACAAAATGGCTTGGAGAGGTGTCATCGACCTTGTCATGAGGACGAACTGCTTTGGGAGGTGTTAGCGACCTTGTCTGAGGCTTCGGCCGTCTGAGTTTTGCACGAGCATCATTGCTTCGGCATTACAATCGGGGATTTGGCCAATCCGGATTTTCTGAGTTTTCTGTTTTATTGTGATTTCACCTTTTTAAGATGTTTTATTACATCGATAGCCTAGTGCTATATGAGATGTTATATATATGGTGATTTCAATTGTGATGTTTTGAACTCATATCGAGTTCCATGAGTTATGAGTTTTGATAATTTCAGGATCTTATAAGATATTCTGGGTTTTTCCATTTTGGCGAGTTGAGATTTATATACAATTATACTGATGAGATGAGGTATAATTGAATTTGGAGATTCATTTATAGTTGAGTTTTGGATCATCCTATTTTAGAATGTTTTATGTTTTCCATTTTGGATAGAGTTTGTATTGATATTTCTCCTTTTAAGGAGATATGGTTCATGGAAACCATGTAGACATTTTGGGATGTCGCCGATGATATGAGGCACTTGTGTTTGATTTGAGTATTGAGTTTGAGTTACCTCCTTCGAGGTATTTTTTCACTTAAGTAGCGTTTGTTACTTAAGTGTTGAGATTATGATTTTATCGATTCATTCTTCTCTTTTGAGAAGAAGCAACTTCATGTCTATTCTGCTTCATATTACCGATATTGACCGGTTCGTGTAGCTAGACTGACCCGTGTATTTATACTCGGGTCAGACCGAGTAGTTTCAGGTATCATCTATTGGACTTAGCTTGAAGTTGATGCTGGATATCAACTCTCCTTTCTCTTGAGCAATTTCTGTTCTTCCGCATACTCTGATGTATTCGTAATTGATTCAATGTTTATGGTATGGTCTTGCACCACCTTTATTGTTTTCATACTTTATTGTACTAAACATGTATCAGTGTATATGTATATACATGATGTTGGTTACTGTTCTGTGATGTGCTTTACATTTAGTTATTGTATTTTGTTCTGATAGATCCGTTAACTACCTATAGTTTTGGATTAAGCATTTACTGGGTATGTCGATCCACTTGAGTAGAAAAAAAAGTTTATATTGCATTTATCGACGTATTCAGTAGATGTTTAAGACAAAACTATAGATAGTCGCCCTTAACCAGCCCTATTCTCCGCTTTACTAGACGGAATTACTTGTTAATTCTCTTTACTAAGGTGGGTCTCGGGGTGGGGCATTACAGCATGGTATCAGAGCTGTGGTCAGAACAAAGTAGAATAAACACATAACATTACGTATATCACGATACGTCGAATTACAATATGAGTGAATCATTGTCCTTTATTCGAGCTTATTTTCGAATCGTGCTTTGATTCTTTTTCGAGTTTTGGGATATGTTGAGATGGAATATGTCTAGGAATATAAATTGTATTCCGTAGTATTCGATAATTGATTTTGATGTTATCTTATCTTATGAATAATCTTATTTGGGATTATTCTATTCTTATTTTTGTCGATGCGAGTGAGTTTGTATCGATGAAGCTTATTGATTCCTTAGAGTATTCTTGTTGTGTTCCTTTGAGAGTTGTGAATCATATTGAGGGGATCCACAACGATTGGCTCATTGTGAGCATTCTGAGATTTCTATTTGATGATGCTTTTGTGAGTATTTGGTTGTTATTCACAATCTTGAAATGAATTTGATTTGAGAAGGATTGACTTATTTGATATTAAGTCCAATCCTTTGTTTTATAGGATCCTATTGTATATTTAGGTTTCCTATTTTGATTGTTTTATTATTTCTATCACTTTGGAACGTTAATTATGATTCCGAAGTTTTCTGAATCCATGATTGAGTATTGAGATGTTGATGATATAACTCAAATTCCATCCAAGGTGACTTTGTTGAGTTTTGTGAGTCCATTTGGATTTGACATCCAATCGGGCAATCAAGTGTTGAGGTAACCTTATTTCTGGCTTTTAGCCTTCGGCTATCCTTCCACGAGGACATCCACTAAGGAATAAGTTGAGTTTCTATATTGTTCGAGTTTTATTGAGTGTATCATTCAGTTTCTTTGAGTTATCCTTTTCGGATACTCAATCGGCGTTATCCTTTGTAGCATTACTTTGTTTGAAGTAATGATTTGTTGTTTGTGTGCTTCTTCTCCTTCGAGAAGAATATCTTGCTTATCTTTTGTCTTGATGATTTCCGAGAGTGGCTCGTCGGCTTGTAGGAGTTGACGAACACTCCATCTTCTTCTGTTGATTTTGTGAATCACGTATTTTAGGAATATCTCGATGCATTCTCTTAATGTTCTTTGGATTGAGTTTTTGAAGCTATATATATGAGTTTTAAAAAGATAAATTTGATTTTGAGATAAAAATAAATAAATAAATAAATCAAAGAATATTTTGAGAATATATTTACATGAGTAGTATTTCTTTTATGGAAATAGTTTGAGAGTGTTGGGTTGTCCATTGAGTAGTTAAGAGTTCTGATCGATACGCCTGATCAACGTTATCGATAGGAATCCCCTAAATGCTATGATGAGGCAAGCAGACACAATGGTTTGTGTTTTAAAAATTGAGATTTTGAAAATAATACTTTGATATTTTATATTAAATTTATTTTTGAATGGTAATTATAGTCATTGATTTTAGTGACGAGTAACAGAGTGGCGAGGCAGCTTTGATCGTTCGATCGACTCTGCAGCCAACAAATATATCTATTTATTAGAGGTTCAATGGCGAGGCAGTGCCGTTTATTTATTTATTTACTTTGAGCTGTACCTTATTGAAAGTATATTTGAGATTTTAGAATCTATATTATATGCATTAAATGTTTTAAGAGAAGAGTAATAAGAGGATTTGAAGGTTGTTTTTAAACGATTTAAGTGGTTTAATAAAAAGAGTAAAGAGAATTTAAACCCTTAATTAATTTTGAGAAAAATTATTATGAATTTACAAAATTATTTGGAAATTAATTTTGAAGTAAGAGAAGAAATTAGGACTTTTAATTTGAGTTTTAAATTACTTACTAAGTAATATAGTAAAGAGTTTGAAAATTTTCAAATGTTGAAAATTGATATTTAAAATTTAAAAGATGTTGGGATTTAAAAATTCTAAATATCTTGGATTGAAAATTAATTTGAGCTTATATCCTTATTTCTTGAGTATATTCTATCCTTGAGTTAATATCAACGACATGCATTATCGCGGTCGTTCGAGTTTGGTGGCCTTGTAAGAAGTCATTCCGTGATTTATTCATCTTGTCTATTGCGTTTATCTTGTTGTGAGGATGTTCTTTCCATATTATTATGCAGAAAATCTTATTGATGATAGTCTTTATTGCTTAGAGTTCGGGTTTAAGTGAGTTTGGTCCCGACTCTATTCGTAGAGTTTTGTGAAATCAATCATTTTCGATTGATTAATTGTTGAGCGTCTTATTGAGTTTATTTTTTCGAAGATGGGATATCTTCGAAATTCTTTCAAGTTACTTGGAAAATTCGATGGTTTGCTAATCACTATATAAGCATTTGATGGGCCATTGGATTAACCAATGGAGTTTTCCATTGTTTCTCTCTACCATTCCATATTGAGAATATGAATGGTTTGAGTTTTGAGCTTCTCTTTTATCCTTTGTCGATTGAATTTTTGTGTTGTTTACAGCTATTTTTCTAGAAAATTGCGGGGACGCAATTTTTGTAAGGTGGGGAATCTGTAACAACCCTGGGTGGGAGATTACCTGTCAACATTAAATTATAATGATAATTATAATTTAATATTGTGATTAAAATTAAATTAGAAATTTTAGATTGTTTATTAGGAATAAACAATGAAATTGGAATCAAATTGTGAAAATAAAGTTTAGAACTTTATTTTATTTTGTTTGGGTTGATAATAAGCGGGAAATGATTTTTTATTTTAGAAAAAAAAATGCAGTAATTATGTAATTATTGCCAATTCTTCTATTTATGGTTTTTAAGAGAAGTGATAGATTTTTTTTTAAAGGTGGTTTATTTTAATGGAAAGATGGGAATTGATTTGAAAAATATATTTTGGCTTTAAATTATATTTGGAAATGGTTTGAAATATTTTTCTAAATGAGAAAATAATTTTTGTTGAATTTTAGAAGCAAAAAAAAAGTAAACTTTTGCATTTAATTGTGAAAATTGTGTATTATTGTAAAATAAAGGATTTTAATAATAATTTTTTTTAAAATAATCTTTTTATATGATGAAAAGTACTTTGTTTTATATGTATGTAAATTTACATATTTTATCTGTGTGAAAATTGGAAAGAAATAGCGTTTGTTTATAACATAATGCGATATAGATGTAAATGAATTAATTTCTTAGGCTAAATGGTTTTCTTTTAAATTAATTGGGTCCATGGCCCATTAGTAGACTTACAATTAACATTGAGAAAGGAAAAGGAATAACCAGTATGTTCATTTACTTCTTCTTTCTCTTTTCTGAAAATGGAATGAACAGTAAACCCACCTCTCAAATATTCAATTCTAAACCAATTTCTTCAATTTAATTTAAGCTAAGTGAAAATTCTTCAATCTAGAGTGAAAGTCTAAAGGTAATCAACATACAAACTCAAGAATTTCAATTAATTCCTGCTTGAGAAATAGGTTTCTAATTTACAATAGTCTTCTTCTTGCATGCATATTTTTTGAGTTCTACAGGTTGTTGAAGGTCATTGTCTCCTCAAAGCTTCAATCTTTTAGCATAAATTCAAGGTTTCATCATCCCTAACAGTAAGGTGAGTTAATAAACTCACAATCTCTAGCTGAAGCAAAGCTTCGAATGCAAAGATATATGCAAATAGCTTGAGAATATTAATTTTTGGTTGATGTTTTTATTTCATTAAAAAATTGAATTCTGTCCATCTTTGAAACTCAAACTAATTTGACAATAACTTCTTCATATCTTTTCCGATTTTGACAATTTTTAATGTTCCGGAAAGCATAAATCCTATACTACAACTTTTATGTTTTATATTTTCTGTAATTTTGAGGTTAGCTATGTCAAAATTTGATTTTTCTACTGCTAACCGGAGAGCAAAGTCTATATTTGCTCTGTGCTTGAAGCTGAAACAAAATTAGACATAACTTTCTCGTTTTTGATCGGATTTTGATAATTCTAGATGTTCAGGAAAGAAAAAATAATATACTACAACTTTCATTTGTTGAGTTTTATGTATTTTTGAGTGAATCTATGTCAAAATTGAACTTTTCTACTGCTAACCCGAGAGCAAAACCGATATTTGCTCTTTTATTGAAGCTGAAACGAATTTGACCATAACTAATTCGTTTCTTAACCGATTTTGATGATCTTGGTCATTCCAGAAAGCTAAGAAACTAAATTACAACTTTATTTTTGTTCATTTTGTTTGATTTTGAAGTTATTTATGCTAAATTTGTAATTGTTTATCACTATCCTGTAAATGCATAAGTTCAGGTTCAGTTTGATGTTTTTAGTAAAATGGTCATAACTTTTGAATCATTGATCTGAATTCGATGATTTTGGTCATTCTGGAAAGCTTGAATTATATTCCACAACTTTATTGTTTTTAGTCTTGAATGATTTTGAAGTCTACATGGTGAAAAATTAACTTTTTCATCGCTGGCCTGTGCTGATGGCCAGTGCACATATTTTATTTTATTTTGGTAGTATTTCGATCATAACTTTCACGTTACTCATCGGAATCTTGAAATTCAAGATATTCTGGAATCCCTAGAAAATATGCTCTAACTTTTATGTTTTAAATTTTATATGATTTTATTGTTAACATGGTGGAAAATTGATGTTTTTACTGCTGGCCTGTCATTGATAGCCACAATATTTATATATTTGTCCGATTTCGACAATTTCATATGCATTCTTTTGCAACTTTTTTTATGAAATTTGATGCTAATATTTGATCATTTTTTCCATCAATGGACTAATCAAGTTAGGATGAGATTTGAATTTAAATTAATTTGAATTCGATTTAAATTTGAATATCGGTTTAAGACGATTAAATTGCAAATTTATGTTTTCTTGAGTTTTAAAAATCCGAATAAATTCCAGAAAATCTTCTAACATCATGGTTGGAGTAATAAATGTTTTTATACATTTTTAGAGGTCTTTAAACAATTATTCTTTATTTTTAAGGCTTTTAAAATTATTAAAATCCTTTTTGATGATGTGTTTTCTCTTAAAATCTTTTAGATAAATTTCTAAAATTTGTTTTATAACCCTGTTTTCTCAAGTAAAATCTTTTATAATTAATTTTATTTAATTTAATTACTTTTATACCATTTGAACGTATGAGAAAGAGAATTAAACGATTTAGTAAAACACGTGGTATGGGACATGTGTTTACTATTTCGGTTAATTTCGGACTTGTACGATCGAAGCTATTTGAGATTATTGATTCTGAGATGTTTTGCCATTTTATGGCATATTTTGATTTTTATAATTCCTATTTATTGGAATTATTAAAGATGGCCAATCACTTGGCAAACATTATGGTTTGAGATCTCCTATATCGGAGTATGGTCGATGAGATCCATCACGATGTTTTATTTACTTGCCAATGATATAAGGCAAGTCTTGAGTTTATGATTTTATATTTTGAGATTTATGGTTTATGAGGAACCATTATGATGTTTTCACTTGTCGATGAGATGAGACAAGTTACGATGCCATTTAATACTTGTCGATGAGATGAGACAAGTATGATGTCTCTTTATCACTCGCCAATGAGACTAGGCGAGATATAATTTTCTGAGTCTTATGATGTTTCTAGTGTGCCATCGACTAATGGGTAGTAAACCGCTAAGTGCGAATGAGTGGTATGGGACATACGTTAACACTTTTCGGGTTCCTATCCGTGAGTTTGTGATACATTCACGATGTTTACCTAATAGAACAGCTTGGAGAGGTGTCAGCGACCTTGTCATGAGGACGAACTGCTTTGAGAGGTGTTAGCGACCTTGTTAGAGCTAACAAAATAGCTTGGAGAGGTGTCAGCGACCTTGTGATGAGGACGAACTGCTTTGGGAGGTGTTAGCGACCTTGTTAGGACTGACAAAATGGCTTGGAGAGGTGTCAGCGACCGTGTCATGGGGACGAACTGCTTTGGGAGGTGTTAGCGACCTAGTCTGAGGCTTCGGCTGTCTGAGTTTTGCACGAGCAGCATTGCTTCGGCATTACAATCGGGGATTTGGCCAATCCGGATTTTTTGAGTTTTCTGTTTTATTGTGATTTCACCTTTTTAAGATGTTTTATTACATCGATAGCCTAGTGCTATATGAGATGTTATATATATATGGTGATTTCAATTGTGATGTTTTGAACTCATATCGAGTTCCATGAGTTATGAGTTTTGATAATTTCAGGATCTTATAAGATATTCTGGGTTTTGCCATTTGGCGAGTTGAGATTTATATACAATTATACTGATGAGATGAGGTATAATTGAATTTGGAGATTCATTTATAGTTGAGTTTTGGATCATCCTATTTGAGAATGTTTTATGTTTTCCATTTTGGATAGAGTTTGTATTGATATTTCTCCTTTTAAGGAGATATGGTTCATGGAAACCATGTAGACATTTTGGGATGTCGCCGATGATATGAGGCACTTGTGTTTGATTTGAGTATTGAGTTTGAGTTACCTCCTTCGAGGTATTTTTTCACTTAAGTAGCGTTTGTTACTTAAGTGTTGAGATTATGATTTTATCGATTCATTCTTCTCTTTTGAGAAGAAGCACCATCATGTCTATTCTGCTTCATATTACCGATATTGACCGGTTCGTGTAGCTAGACTGACCAGTGTATTTATACTCGGGTCAGACCGAGTTGTTTCAGGTATCATCTATTGGACTTAGCTTGAAGTTGATGCTGGATATCAACTCTCCTTTCTCTTGAGCAATTTCTGTTCTTCCGCATACTCTGATGTATTCGTATTTGATTCAATGTTTATGGTATGGTCATGCACCACCTTTATTGTATTCATACTGTATTGTACTAAACATGTATCAGTGTATGTGTATATACATGATGTTGATTACTGTTCTGTGATGTGCTTTACATTTAGTTATTGTATTTTGTTCTGATAGATCCGTTAAATACCTATAGTTTTGGATTAAGCATTTACTGGGTATGTCGATCCACTTGAGTAGAAAAAAAAGTTTATATTGCATTTATCGACGTATTCAGTAGATGTTTAAGACAAAACTATAGATAGTCGCCCTTAACCAGCCCTATTCTCCGCTTTACTAGACGGAATTACTTGTTAATTCTCTTTACTAAGGTGGGTCTCGGGGTGGGGCGTTACAGCATGGTATCAGAGCTGTGGTCAGAACAAAGTAGAATAAACACATAACATTACGTATATCACGATACGTCGAATTACAATATGAGTGAATCATTGTCCTTTATTCGAGCTTATTTTCGAATCGTGCTTTGATTCTTTTTCGAGTTTTGGGATATGTTGAGATGGAATATGTCTAGGAATATAAATTGTATTCCGTAGTATTCGATAATTGATTTTGATGTTATCTTATCTTATGAATAATCTTATTTGGGATTATTCTATTCTTATTTTTGTCGATGCGAGTGAGTTTGTATCGATGAAGCTTATTGATTCCTTAGAGTATTCTTGTTGTGTTCCTTTGAGAGTTGTGAATCATATTGAGGGGATCCACAACGATTGGCTCATTGTGAGCATTCTGAGATTTCTATTTGATGATGCTTTTGTGAGTATTTGTTTGTTATTCACAATCTTGAAATGAATTTGATTTGAGAAGGATTGACTTATTTGATATTAAGTCCAATCCTTTGTTTTATAGGATCCTATTGTATATTTAGGTTTCCTATTTTGATTGTTTTATTATTTCTATCACTTTGGAACGTTAATTATGATTCCGAAGTTTTCTGAATCCATGATTGAGTATTGAGATGTTGATGATATAACTCAAATTCCATCCAAGGTGACTTTGTTGAGTTTTGTGAGTCCATTTGGATTTGACATCCAATCGGGCAATCAAGTGTTGAGGTAACCTTATTTCTGGCTTTTAGCCTTCGGCTATCCTTCCACGAGGACATCCACTAAGGAATAAGTTGAGTTTCTATATTGTTCGAGTTTTATTGAGTGTATCATTCAGTTTCTTTGAGTTATCCTTTTCGGAAACTCAATCGGCGTTATCCTTTGTAGCATTACTTTGTTTGAAGTAATGATTTGTTGTTTGTGTGCTTCTTCTCCTTCGAGAAGAATGTCTTGCTTATCTTTTGTCTTGATGATTTCCGAGAGTGGCTCGTCGGCTTGTAGGAGTTGACGAACACTCCATCTTCTTCTGTTGATTTTGTGAATCGCGTATTTTAGGAATATCTCGATGCATTCTCTTAATGTTCTTTGGATTGAGTTTTTGAAGCTATATATATGAGTTTTAAAAAGATAAATTTGATTTTGAGATAAAAATAAATAAATAAATAAATCAAAGAATATTTTGAGAATATATTTACATGAGTAGTATTTCTTTTATGGAAATAGTTTGAGAGTGTTGGGTTGTCCATTGAGTAGTTAAGAGTTCTGATCGATACGCCTGATCAACGTTATCGATAGGAATCCCCTAAATGCTATGATGAGGCAAGCAGACACAATGGTTTGTGTTTTAAAAATTGAGATTTTGAAAATAATACTTTGATATTTTATATTAAATTTATTTTTGAATGGTAATTATAGTCATTGATTTTAGTGACGAGTAACAGAGTGGCGAGGCAGCTTTGATCGTTCGATCGACTCTGCAGCCAACAAATATATCTATTTATTAGAGGTTCAATGGCGAGGCAGTGCCGTTTATTTATTTATTTACTTTGAGCTGTACCTTATTGAAAGTATATTTGAGATTTTAGAATCTATATTATATGCATTAAATGTTTTAAGAGAAGAGTAATAAGAGGATTTGAAGGTTGTTTTTAAACGATTTAAGTGGTTTAATAAAAAGAGTAAAGAGAATTTAAACCCTTAATTAATTTTGAGAAAAATTATTATGAATTTACAAAATTATTTGGAAATTAATTTTGAAGTAAGAGAAGAAATTAGGACTTTTAATTTGAGTTTTAAATTACTTACTAAGTAATATAGTAAAGAGTTTGAAAATTTTCAAATGTTGAAAATTGAGATTTAAAATTTAAAAGATGTTGGGATTTAAAAATTCTAAATATCTTGGATTGAAAATTAATTTGAGCTTATATCCTTATTTCTTGAGTATATTCTATCCTTGAGTTAATATCAACGACATGCATTATCGCGGTCGTTCGAGTTTGGTGGCCTTGTAAGAAGTCATTCCGTGATTTATTCATCTTGTCTATTGTGTTTATCTTGTTGTGAGGATGTTCTTTCCATATTATTATGCAGAAAATCTTATTGATGATAGTCTTTATTGCTTAGAGTTCGGGTTTAAGTGAGTTTGGTCCCGACTCTATTCGTAGAGTTTTGTGAAATCAATCATTTTCGATTGATTAATTGTTGAGCGTCTTATTGAGTTTAATTTTTCGAAGATGGGATATCTTCGAAATTCTTTCAAGTTACTTGGAAAATTCGATGGTTTGCTAATCACTATATAAGCATTTGATGGGCCATTGGATTAACCAATGGAGTTTTCCATTGTTTCTCTCTACCATTCTATATTGAGAATATGAATGGTTTGAGTTTTGAGCTTCTCTTTTATCCTTTGTCGATTGAATTTTTGTGTTGTTTACAGCTATTTTTCTAGAAAATTGCGGGGACGCAATTTTTGTAAGGTGGGGAATCTGTAACAACCCTGGGTGGGAGATTACCTGTCAACATTAAATTATAATGATAATTATAATTTAATATTGTGATTAAAATTAAATTAGAAATTTTAGATTGTTTATTAGGAATAAACAATGAAATTGGAATCAAATTATGAAAATAAAGTTTAGAACTTTATTTTATTTTTGTTTGGGTTGATAATAAGCAGGAAATAATTTTTTATTTTAGAAAAAAATGCAATAATTATGTAATTATTGCCAATTCTTCTGTTTATGGTTTTTAAGAGAAGTAATAGATTTTTTTTAAAGGTGGTTTATTTTAATGGAAAGATGGGAATTGATTTGAAAAATATATTTTGGCTTTAAATTATATTTGGAAATGGTTTGAAATATTTTTCTAAATGAGAAAATAATTTTTGTTGAATTTTAGAAGCAAAAAAAAAAAGTAAACTTTTGCATTTAATTGTGAAAATTGTGTATTATTGTAAAATAAAGGATTTTAATAATAATTTTTTTTTTAAATAATCTTTTTATATGATGAAAAGTACTTTTTTTTATATGTATGTAAATTTACATATTTTATCTGTGTGAAAATTGGAAAGAAATAGCGTTTGTTTATAACATAATGCGATATAGATGTAAATGAATTAATTTCTTAGGCTAAATGGTTTTCTTTTAAATTAATTGGGTCCATGGCCCATTAGTAGACTTACAATTAACATTGAGAAAGGAAAAGGAATTACCAGTACTTTCATTTACTCCTTCTTTCTCTTTTCTGAAAATGGAATAACAGTAAACCCACCTCTCAAATGATCAATTCTAAACCAATTTCTTCAATTTAATTTAAGCTAAGTGAAAATTCTTTAATCTAGAGTGAAAATCTAAAGGTAATCAATATCCAAACTCAAGAATTTCAATTAATTCCTGCTTGAGAAATAGGTTTCTAATTTACAATAGTCTTCTTCTTGCATGCATATTTTTTGAGTTCTACAGGTTGTTGAAGGTCATTGTCTCCTCAAAGCTTCAATCTTTTAGCATAAATTCAAGGTTTCATCATCCCTAACAGCAAGGTGAGTTAATAAAATCACAATCTCTAGCTGAAGCAAAGCTTCGAATGCAAAGATATATGCAAATAGCTTGAGAATATTAATTTTTGGTTGATGTTTTTATTTCTTTAAAAAATTGAATTCTGTCCATCTTTGAAACTCAAACTAATTTGACAATAACTTCTTCATATCTTTTCCGATTTTGATAATTTTTAATGTTCCGGAAAGCATAAATCCTATACTACAACTTTTGTGTTTTATATTTTCTGTAATTTTGAGGTTAGCTATGTCAAAATTTGATTTTTCTACTGCTAAACCGAGAGCAAAGTCTATATTTGCTCTGTGCTTGAAGCTGAAACAAAATTAGACATAACTTTCTCGTTTTTGATCGGATTTTGATAATTCTAGATGTTTTGGAAAGAAAAAAAATCATATAATACAACTTTCATTTGTTGAGTTTTATGTATTTTTGAGTGAATCTATGTCAAAATTGAACTTTTCTACTGCTAACCCGAGAGCACAACCGATATTTGCTCTTTCATTGAAGCTGAAACGAATTTGACCATAACTAATTCGTTTCTTAACCAATTTTGATGATCTTGGTCATTCCGGAAAGCTTAAAAACTAAATTACAACTTTCTTTGTATTCATTTTATCTAATTTTGAAGTTATCTATGATAAATTTGTAATTGTTTATCATTGTCCTGTAAATGCATAAGTTCAGGTTCAGTTTGATGTTTTTAGTAAAATGGTCATAACTTTTGAACCATTGATCCGAATTGGATGATCTTGGTCATTCTGGAAAGCCTGAATTATATGCCACAACTTTAATGTTTTTAGTCTTGAATGATTTTGAAGTCTACATGGTGAAAAATTGACTTTTTCATCGCTGG
Organism: Allium cepa; assembly: GCA_030765085.1. NCBI lineage: Eukaryota > Viridiplantae > Streptophyta > Magnoliopsida > Asparagales > Amaryllidaceae > Allium > Allium cepa. The sequence goes on from CM060946.1 coordinate 182,549,603, forward strand.
CCTGTGCTGATGGCCAGTGCACATATTTTATTTTATTTTGGTAGTATTTCGATCATAACTTTCACGTTACTCATCGGAATCTTGAAATTCAAGATGTTCTGGAATCCCTAGAAAATATGATCTAACTTTTATGTTTTAAATTTTATATGATTTTATTGTTTACATGGTGGAAAATTGATGTTTTTACTGCTGGCCTGTCATTGACAGCCACAATATTTATATATTTGTCCGATTTCGACAATTTCATATGCATTCTTTTGCAACTTTTTTTATGAAATTTGATGCTAATATTTGATCATTTTGTCCATCAATGGACTAATCAAGTTAGGATGAGATTTGAATTTAAATTAATTTGAATTCGATTTAAATTTGAATATCGGTTTAAGCCGATTAAATTGCAAATTTATGTTTTCTTGAGTTTTAAAAATCCGAGTAAATTCCAGAAAATCTTCTAACATCATGGTTGGAGTAATAAATATTTTTATACATTTTTAGAGATCTTTAAACAATTAATCTTTATTTTTAAGGCTTTTATAATTATTAAAATCCTTTTTGATGATGTGTTTTCTCTTAAAATCTTTTAGATAAATTTCTAAAATTTGTTTTATAACCCTGCTTTCTCAAGTAAAATCTTTTATAATTAATTTTATTTAATTTAATTACTTTTATACCATTCGAACGTATGAGAAAGAGAATTAAACGATTTAGTAAAACACGTGGTATGGGACATGTGCGTTTACTATTTCGGTTAATTTCGGACTTGTACGATCGAAGCTATTTGAGATTATTGATTCTGAGATGTTTTGCCATTTTATGGCATATTTTGATTTTTATAATTCCTATTTATTGGAATTATTTAAGATGGCCAATTACTTGGCAAACATTATGGTTTGAGATCTCCTATATCGGAGTATGGTCGATGAGATCCATCACGATGTTTTATTTACTTGCCAATGATATAAGGCAAGTCTTGAGTTTATGATTTTATATTTTGAGATTTATGGTTTATGAGGAAACATCATGATGTTTTCACTTGTCGATGAGATGATACAAGTTAAGATGCCATTTAATACTTGTCGATGAGATGAGACAAGTATGATGTCTCTTTATCACTCGCCAATGAGACTAGGCGAGATATAATTTTCTGAGTTTTATGATGTTTCTAGTGTGCCATCGACTAATGGGTAGTAAACCGCTAAGTGCGAATGTGTGGTATGGGGCATACGTTAACACTTTTCGGGTTCCTATCCGTGAGTTTGTGACACATTCACGATGTTTACCTAACAGAACAGCTTGGAGAGGTGTCAGCGACCTTGTCATGAGGACGAACTGCTTTGAGAGGTGTTAGCGACCTTGTTAGAGCTGACAAAATAGCTTGGAGAGGTGTCAGCGACCTTGTCATGAGGACGAACTGCTTTGGGAGGTGTTAGCGACCTTGTTAGGACTGACAAAATGGCTTGGAGAGGTGTCAGCGACGTTGTCATGAGGACGAACTGCTTTGGGAGGTGTTAGCGACCTTGTCTGAGGCTTCGGCCGTCTGAGTTTTGCACGAGCAGCATTGCTTCGGCATTACAATCGGGGATTTGGCCAATCCGGATTTTCTGAGTTTTCTGTTTTATTGTGATTTCACCTTTTTAAGATGTTTTATTACATCGATAGCCTAGTGCTATATGAGATGTTATATATATGGTGATTTCAATTGTGATGTTTTGAACTCATATCGAGTTCCATGAGTTATGAGTTTTGATAATTTCAGGATCTTATAAGATATTCTGGGTTTTGCCATTTTGGCGAGTTGAGATTTATATACAATTATACTGATGAGATGAGGTATAATTGAATTTGGAGATTCATTTATAGTTGAGTTTTGGATCATCCTATTTGAGAATGTTTTATGTTTTCCATTTTGGATAGAGTTTGTATTGATATTTCTCCTTTTAAGGAGATATGGTTCATGGAAACCATGTAGACATTTTGGGATGTCGCCGATGATATGAGGCACTTGTGTTTGATTTGAGTATTGAGTTTGAGTTACCTCCTTCGAGGTATTTTTTCACTTAAGTAGCGTTTGTTACTTAAGTGTTGAGATTATGATTTTATCGATTCATTCTTCTCTTTTGAGAAGAAGCATCTTCATGTCTATTCTGCTTCATATTACCGATATTGACCGGTTCGTGTAGCTAGACTGACCCGTGTATTTATACTCGGGTCAGACCGAGTTGTTTCAGGTATCATCTATTGGACTTAGCTTGAAGTTGATGCTGGATATCAACTCTCCTTTCTCTTGAGCAATTTCTGTTCTTCCGCATACTCTGATGTATTCGTATTTGATTCAATGTTTATGGTATGGTCGTGCACCACCTTTATTGTATTCATACTGTATTGTACTAAACATGTATCAGTGTATATGTATATACATGATGTTGATTACTGTTCTGTGATGTGCTTTACATTTAGTTATTGTATTTTGTTCTGATAGATCCGTTAACTACCTATAGTTATGGATTAAGCATTTACTGGGTATGTCGATCCACTTGAGTAGAAAAAAAAAGTTTATATTGCATTTATCGACGTATTCAGTAGATGTTTAAGACCAAATTATACATAGTCGCCCTTAACCAGCCCTATTCTCTGCTTTACTAGACGAAATTACTTGTTAATTCTCTTTACTAAGGTGGGTCTCGGGGTGGGGCGTTACATGTAACTTTGGCTCGGCGTATTATTGACCTTGTTCAAGGTGAATTTTCTGTGACAGACTATGTCGCATCTTTCGAATCTCTTTCTAAATACGGGGTTGAGTATATTAATACCCCATTGAAGAAAAATCAGATATTTGTCTATTTCTTGAATAAGAATCTTAAGAAGCCATTACTCTTGAAACTTGAAGTTTCATTTGATCAGCTTATTGATATCGCTCTTCGTCTTGAAGAGGCCGATAAAGAGTGTGATGTTGAAGTTATGGGTGCCAAACAAAACTTCAACAACAACATGAAGAGGCCTATCAAATTCAAAGGCCCCATTCCCAACAAGAAAGGGAGGCAAGAAACTCTGGTAGCAAAAGCCCCTACCTCTAGTCGTGGACGATGCTACAATTGTGGTTCCACGGGCCACTATGCAAGGGAGTGCCCGAAACCTCTCTTTTGCCGTTATTGCAAAAGTTTGGGTCATCTTATATCTATATGTCCCATTCTTCAAAGTAGGAGAGAGGGAGAGCCAAATATTGTGTAAACGCCTCGCAACTCTTTTCTAGGTCAAGGTATTTTTCACTCAATCCTTGATGACATTTGTTTTGTGATTATCCTTTTTCGAGTTCTTGTTGATATAAATCCATCTCATTATTTTGTACCGAAAGAACTTGTTGATTTCTTTCCTTTAAAACATTTCTGGGCTTGATGACTTCTTTGAGGATTGCGAATCTGGATGGTAGATCCGCAACACTCAATTTGTCTTTATTGATGTCGAAATTATTTTATGTGATTTTTCTTTCCGAGCGATATTTTTACTTAGGCTTTGGAATTGACTTTTTTTGAAAGGATTGGCTTAATCGTTGTGAAGACCATATCCTATTTTTCGAGTGAACTATTCATCTTCGACAGTTTCTATCTGTTAAGCAGATTTCTATTTTTCTTTATGATTTCGATTTCGAATTTTTGGGTTGCATCGTTTTATTCCTTAAGCCCACTTATAAGGAAAGTGTTATTCTCTCATTCATGTGGTTTGAGAATTTTCTGGCATCTTTGAGCTTGTCTTAGGATTATCTCCTAAGCAATCTTTTGAGTGGTGTTAAGGTCTTTTTTTTAGTTCGACCTTGCCACCGATTTTCATTTGCTACGAGTTCCGGGAGTTAGCATTTCACTTACCGCATTCCGCACTCGTTACGATTCTTATTAATGACTTATTATATCATTCAGTTTGTCCAGCTTATTTCATTCATTTTATAAGTTGAGTATTCTATGAGTATTTCGATGAGACCATTCTTGTATTTATGGATTTTGGATGAAAATAGTAATTTAAAATTTTGCAAATCTTTTTCATAAGATTTATTTATAAGTACAATTTGATTTTGCTCTTAAAACGAGCAAATAATATTCTTAAAACTTTTTAAGAGATATTTTTATCACATAAAAGATGATTTTGTGATTGTATTGCCCATTGAGTGCTTTAAGAATTCTGGTCAATGTGCTTGATCAACGATATCGATAGGAATTTCCTAAACGCTTTGATGAGACAATCAGACATGATATATATATTGAATTGTGAAAACGTAAATTTTTATAGAAAGATTATTACATAAAGATAAATGTAATTTTGAAAGTTTTAGTTTTTCGGGAAAGAGGATTATTTGAAAGAATTCTTTTCCGATACTCTTATTCTTGTGTTTTTCGAAGGGAACCAAGACTTTGCTATTTGTACCAATACTAGTCGTGTTGGTTTGGATGCTGTTCTCTTGCAAAAGATGAACGTGCTATCACTTGTGCTTCTAAATCATAAAAGCCTATCGAGACTAGGTATGCCACTCATGATCTAGTGCTCGCGGCTATTGTTTTCTCTTTTAGAGTTCGGCATCATCATTTTTGGGGGAGAAATTTGTTCTCCACCTCGATCATAAATCTTTGGAATATTTATTTTCTCATAAGGAACTTCATGTTGACTCGAGTTCCTAGCATCTTATGATCTTGATATTCTGGAAATCGTGTTGATAATGCGCTTTGTCGTAGGCAACAAGTTGTTGATTCTTTGATGTTGTCTGATTGGAATTATCTTTTTATCTAGTTCATCGGACGTTTTGATATACTTCGTTTTGTTGAGCTTTATCTCATTTCTTTTATGGACTAGCGTCCGATGTTCTTTTATGGTGTTCGGTTCATCGGATGTACTGTTATTATACTATATCGATGTTCCGTCTTATCTGGATCAATGGATGTACCATTATTATACTACATCGTTGTTCCGGTTTATCGGTTCATTGGACGTACCGTTTTTGTACTACGTCGGTGTTCCGAAATTATTCGGGCGTACCATTTTTGTACATCGCCATTGCACCGGCTCAATTTTCTGCTATTCTTGACGTTTTCCACTTCTTTTAACTATAGAAATGCTTTTATGTTTCCAGTTCTTATTCTTAAGCCCGGTGTTATTGAGGGGATTGAAGTTTCACCAAATTGGACTTTTGAGCAAGATTCCATTCGCATCATTGCTTCGGAGGTTGAGCGCCTTCGGAATAAAGATGTTCTTCTTGTGAGAGTTAAATGGTTCTCAAATCCTAGGGATTGTTCTTGGGAATCCAGAGAATTCATCGAGCGATCCCGTTCAGGCTTACTCTTTCATGCTCCTTATGGTGAACTTCCTATTTCAAATTTCCTTTTGTGTTGATATGCTTCTACGGTTGTTACTTCTTATTTTCTTCTTAAGTATTGTGAGGACGCAATTTCTTTAAGGAGGGGAGTCTGTAACAACCCGCACATTTATCAATTTTATATTTAAATATTTTATCTAAATATTTTATCGTTCGTCGGATTTTTGTCCGAAAAGCTACTTTTTGCAAACATTTGAATTAGGACTCGAACCCCTCCCATTGAGTTCAAAATGCCGTTTGCAACCTTTTTGAGTATAAACATTGATATGTTTGGAGCTAGATAAAAATTTGACCTTTTCCACTTTGGGTTTGGGTTTGGATTCAGCCCACTAGCCAACTTAATACCCAAATCTGAACCACTTCTCCCCATTCACTCTCACTTCCTCCTCTTTTCAGTTCTAAAGCAAAAATGGTGGAAGAGAATGGGAAATAGAAATCCAAAACCCTAGTTTTCTTTTGCAAATCAAGCTCTTGCTCCAAACTAACAGAAGAAACTTTGGTAAGCCTTTTCTTCATCTTCTCCAACTCTTTCTCCATTCAATTTCAGAAATTCCTAAACCTAACTTTAGGAAATGTTTCTCCTTTAAGCTTAGATTCAAGCTTGTTGGGTTGGAATTGAAGAGTGGTTGTTCTTGCCATTGCTCTATAGCTTCTACTCTATTGATTTTGTGAAAAGGTGAGATTTTTATCTCACATCTAAGTCTATGAAAATCTATGATTGTTAGGTATGAATTCCTAATACTTGTTCATGTGCATTTGGTTTTGAATTGGATTGGTTCTATGAATATTCAAATTTTTAGTGTTTTGAGTTCAAATCTTCAAAAATCATAGCTTTATTGTTTGAACATGTTTTAGGTGATGCATCGAGAGGCTTATAGGGCCGGGTAGTCAATTGACATAAATCCCTAGTGTCCGTTGCTCGCCCGGTTGCATTTTGAAGAAGATTGCATCTTCATTTCATAGGCTAAGAAAACAGCATTGGTGCCAGTCAGTCGACCGGTCTTGAAATTCAGTCGACTGGCTGTAGCACATAGGCATTCCAAAGGCAAAATTTAGAGGCTCGGGTCCTCTGTTTCCCTGCAATCAGTCGACTGGATTTTTAGGTCAGTCGACTGACTGAAGGAAATTAAAGATTTTAGTTTCTGGTCCAGTCGACTGAACTCAGTGAGCCAGTCGACTGACCTGCTCATGTATGCCTAGTATGCCTATTTTTGCCTATTTTTGCTTGTGATTCCAATTTTTTATCGATTTGTTTTGATTCCTAGTTGATGCTATCAATTATTCGACTTTGATGACTTCTATTTGGAATTTTTGGAAATATCCATTTTGATGGATTTGATATCGATTTATTGGAATTAAGTCACGTCTTCGTATGCGAATTTTTATGATTGATTGTTTCTACAATCATTTTTGTGATTTGCCACTTTAAAAATATAAAGGTTTTCTATACTAGTCCTAAATATCAAAACCCTTTCTTCAAAATGATTTCAATGCTATTTTATTACAAAGCTCGTTTTCTCAAACCTTTTTCCAAACTACAAGCATATACAAACCTTTACCTCACTCGTATGAGAAATCTAATTAAACGGCTTGGTAAAACAAGTGGCATGAAACACTTGCATTTACTTCGTCGGTTAATTCTTGGACTTGTTCGATTGAATCCCTTGTGACAATTTTCTAGTGGAGATCTACAATTTGTTTGCTAATATTTAAGTTAAGCTAGTGGTTATGGGACATGATGCTAAAATCATATATTTACTAGCTTATTGTAATTGACACTTCTTGATGATCGATAATGATCATTTTATGGTTTAGACTAGCAATGCGCGATGTCTTTTTGATTCGGTTCATGGGACGTTACACTGTACGACGTCGTTGTTCCACTTTACTGTGTGTTGGTTCATCGGACGTTACGCTGTACGACGTCGTTGTTCCACTTTACTGTGTGTTGGTTCATCGGACGTTACGCTGTACGACGTCATTGTTCCGTTTTATTGTGTTTTGGTTCATCGGACGTTACGCTGTACGACGTCGTTGTTCCGTTTTATTGTGTTTTGGTTCATTGGACGTTACGCTGTATGACGTCGTTGTTCCGTTTTATTGTGATTTGGTTCATCGGACGTTACGATGTACGACGTCGTTGTTCCATTTTACTGTGTGTTGGTCCATCGGACGTTACGCTGTACAACGTCGTTGTTCCATTTTATTGTGTTTTGGGTTCATTGGACATTACGCTGTACGACGTCGTTGTTCCTTTTTATTATGCTTTGGTTCATCGGACGTTTCGTTGTACGACGTCGTTGTTCCTATTTATTGTGTTTTTGGATCATCGGACGTTGCGCTGTACGACGTCGTTGCTTCGAATTATTTGATCTTTGGATTTCTAATGGTTGATTTCTGGAATTTACGTTTCACCAACTTGTACAAATTGGCATTGATATGTATGTCGTTATTTGTGGCTTAGTGAATTAAATAAAGAATTTGACATTCCTTTTTATCTTTGAGAAGATTCTTGTAATATTGATTAATCTCTTGTTGATTATTCATTTACATACTTTTCATAGTATGTCATTATGGTTATTATATGTATATACAATATCTCTTATTCTACATCATTTCATCTGATATTTATAGCTAGACTGATCCGTTTATTATTTTCTTATTAAATAATACTCGGGTCAGACCGAGATGTTACAAGTGCTCCTGCTTGACTTCCTATCTGGAACCATCTTCTGACATTTGCTAACAACTTAGATTAGTAGTTTTTGGTTGTATACATTTGAGATATAGACTCATAGTTGTGTACATATTCTTTTGTCCAGTACTTGTAACCATTCTTTTGTGATATTATGGTTCTTGTTTGACCACTACTCTGATGTACACTTTCATGTGTTATATTCATATCTTTTTCCGCCTTTGTGATATGAATTATCTGTGACTGATTTGTGTTATGTTTATTTCTATATTTGTTTCCGAAGACATCATAGCCACTGTGTAGTAGCTTTGAGTTTGTGTCGGTATGTCGGATTTCCTCTTGAAAAATGCAAGTCATATTTTATCTGGCATATCGGTACTCGCACAAAGCAATTATACAGATGGTCGCTCCTCAACAGCCTTATTCTCCATGCTAGTTGACGGCATTACACCGTAGTGTCCTTGGCTAGCGTGGGTATAAAGGTGGGGCGTCACATGAGGTCGCCCCTGTCTAGATGTCCCTTTTATTTCGGCTTAGTGGTGCGGTCGCTGATCCAATCGTGGGATGATCTTACTCGGGATTTTCTAGTAAGGGATAGTCTCGATCTTGTATTGCATGGGGTTGGGAGTGATCCTCGGTACTGTGATCTAGGCCACGTACCGTGACAGGTGGTACCCCAGTGCCTAGTCATTAGTTGGAAATCCATTCTCCCTTCGCGCCTTGTACGAGTTTTGTTTATATTACCCACTCTGTGGCTAGTGGCTGGAATTTAATAATGTAACAATTTCGGCTATTTTAATAAGTATTTGTATATAGACCCTATTATAATATCAAAGGATTTCATAAGAAATATTTTAGCTATTGTAAGGTAAAAACCCGACAAGTATATTTGTGGAGTGGTCTTACAAGATGCTTTTGTTTTCAAAAGGAATTTTCAAAATTTAATAATCAAGTTGATTGTGTTTTCTCACGCTGGTATACCAGACTGACCTGGGCTTGGTGTTTTCCTATATGCTCGGGTCAGACCGAGCATATTTCCAGGTTTTACTGGAAGAGTGGAAGCTTCCGGAGAAGGAGCGGGATCAGGAGACGTATTCTCGTAAATATTTATATGTAATCCTTTGGTCTTGTGATTATGATTGTAAGGACAGGATTGATATAAATGTCCTAGTAGTATGGTTGTAACTCTGATGTAAAACCAATATATGTTATATATAAAGATAACAGTTTTGGTTTCATGTAAAGATTTGTTTATATTATAATTTATTCGTTCCGTTGTGAGATTCTAATTTGTTCTCTTTTCTTCTATCTTCTTTCTATTTCTACCTTCTTTCTTTCTTTCATTCATTATCCGTCTTTCCGTACGATTTCGCTGACAAGAGTGGTTCAAAGTTGGTTTAAATCGGTACGGAAAAATGGGTTGTGACACGATGGAACATATCCTTTTGAATACAACTACCAAAATCATATTATGATATTGTATTTGAAATCCTTTTTGGATTTGTACATCATACCATATCGTAGAGTCAATGCTCTTAATGTCTGACAACTGAGGATCATCTATTCTTAACCTTGATAAGAAACTAATAGTTTCTCTTCAATGTGTTAGAATACTTATTGGACAAGCTAATGCGATGTGTTCGTTTGGGTTAACTTAATTTCCCTTCATCCCACATAATCTATTTTATCTTTGGAATAGGAATTCATAAACATTTTATTACTTCATATATAAAATTTATTTGGTTTTTAGTTTACAAAACTTATGTTCAAAACATGAATTTTTCATAGTCATTCCCAAACTCCTTTTGGCATGATTCATGCAAGATTCCTAACGAACAATTATTACGTATAGTCTTTTGACTCGCACAACCTGCCAACTCCTTGGCCTAGGATATGTTGGGGTTTTTTATAAACCCTTATCTTGTATGATTTTGTAAACCATTCTTTAGATAAAATTAATTGGATCTTGTGTACTACTCTTAAGTACACGACCTTATAGGAAGAAGTTAACTCAACTTCACTCATAATTAATCATACTTCATTCAATAAAGTTCGATTACTATTTATTGATACATCATTATGTATGATACAAAGGAGTAACTTTTGAGATCGAATCTTTATTCATATTAGGTATGTTTGGAACTCTTTCCAATATACTTACCTATTTCATCAAATCGAATCATTTTTATTTTCTGTTGCACGTTATTTTTCTACTTTCGTTTTTTATTCTATGAGCTTATCATAGACATACTACATGTGTATTAAATACGGTATTCATGTCACTAATAACTAATTGGTGAGTATAAAGATGTATATGGAACAATTTTGGTATTATTATACTGAGTATTTGCATAAATTTACATGTATAAATCCAAAGAGTTTATCAACTCTTTTGACGCTCCCATCGAATAGGTGCTTTTCTCTAAATTATCTGAGATATAACTAACCAGTATCATATGATTCATAATCATATACAAATTATTTCTCAACCTATGGCCTGGTCTATAATTCCAAAATAATTGTAAATAATTTTATATACTTTATTATTTTCCAACGCATCACTTTTGTTGTGAAAACAAAAACCATGATGTAGTATTATTTCATAATGATATTCATGATATTCTCATTGAAATAAAATAATGTTTATTCTGTAGTCATAACTGAGGTACATTTATTATTTCATATATAATGTGCGATACCTTTTATGTAAACAATTTTCATAAATTGATATAATCAATGTGCTCTTCCACTATTTTTGTCACTATTGTAATGGCATACTGAATTTGTAGGTCCATCATCCACTTAATACAAACTATTTATTCCATATACTATAATTAGTTTACAGTGGGGAGTTGTTTGATTATCATCTTGAACTCAAAGAAATAAATCTCATAGAAAAAGATTGATTTTCTACATGAAAATACTTTTTGAAATAGAAATCATATTTCTTATCCAATGTCAAGTAGCAACTATTATTTTACAATTTTCTTTTTCAATGTTTCTTTTTGAAGTAGAAGTTATAATTCACTCTCTTCATCCTAGCAGTACCTTAAATCACATCTACTCTTTTATATTCATTTTCCTCTTTAAATGGTTGAATCATTCGAACAAAAAAACTTACTATAATATCATAATGAATTCTCCACAAAAGTGCATTCGACCATCCTTAACATTTAAGGACATCAATTATGTTGCACTTAACGTAAACTGATCGAAACTACCATTTCAATGATCGAGTTCTCAAATCATTTGTGTGGCTTTGGTCCAATGTTACATTTAACACAATATGATCTTCATTGTAATCAATTAGATTGATTGCTCGATCTAATATGGTTTATTCCCTTATTTCGAATGAACTAATTTCATCGAAGTATCATACATTATGAACTATGGCGGTTTGCTAACACTTATATGTGATAATATATGGATCAAATATCCATAGTCTTGTAGAGTTCAAAACTTATAGTATGCAATACATGGTCTCGGCCAAATAAACACATAAGAGACCAAATCACAGACGTATTTAGCATTTGTAATATTAGGCAGCTACATGGGTATTGAAACATTAACATGTAAGAAGTATTTATTTATAAGTATATGTTATATTTCTATTTATCAATCTTCCATTCAGTTCATTTGTATATTCTAATTGATAAACATTTTTTCAATTATGCTAATTGCAAAAAATTATCGCTACTATAACTTTATATAGCATGTGTTCTTATAATATTAGAAATGTTAAACGTTACCGTTTCATTTTTCTATTAAGGCTCCCACAAATCTTTTATGTTTATGCAAATCTAAAAACTAGAAATCTTTCGACTTCAATAGCGGATGTTAGAACTCGTATATCTTGGGATTCTAACCTTGAGGAAAGCTTAATAAAACATAATCCCATATACGATGGATAACTTCTTATCAATTATATATATACAACTCGTAACCCGTAGTTTCTTATCCTAATCTCATTTTACGTTGAGAAAATCTCAGTAAGTAAAAGAGATTATTCACTCATTCCTACCATTTCACAATGGCCTAAATATACCTTGAGGAAAGCTCAATGAATATGCATGAGTACCTTACCACATCCTGTCTATACATTAACAAAACTACACACTACATCATTAGCTTGAGGAAAGCTTAACAACTTGAGAGCATGCAAGTAATTTATTAATGTATAAATGGTAGAGGATAACTTTATATTGAAGATTCATAATATTCAATATATATAGCGTGATATCGACTTATGGGATAATATATTTCTAATGAAATACCCTCATGATTCAAGTGTCGGATACATCAAAAATTATAATATATGTACATTCATGTATTTGTTTATTCCTTAAGTCTATTTGGGTTTTTTTTCTTTCTGTTCCAATTGATTTTGTACATTCATATTATTTGTTAACTCGAAAAATGGATCAATGCCTCGAAATTAGGTGAAAGCATCCCTCAGATTAAGTAAACAAAAAGGCAGTAATAAGAGACATAATTTTTATAGTGTTTGGCATAATCTCCTGCCTACGTCCTCTTCAATCTTTTTATTAGTTGTACTTTTTTTTGGCAAGGCCAACGGGGTTGGATGGGCCCCGACCATTTTATTGCAGCACCAAGATGATTACAACACAGACAACAATGAGCAAGCTCATAGAATACAGAGGAATACAAAGCACTACAAAAAACTGGAAACTAAAAGAAGAAGAAAAAAGCACTCTTAGAATGAATGATAAATGCCTGGATCAATGGAGAAAGAGAGCATACTCAGTGTATTCTTGATCTCATGCATCACCCAAAGCTTAAACATTGTTTCAGATTTAGCGTTGTTAGGTTCAAACACCCTAGTGTTTCGTTCCTTCCAAACCGCAACTATGAAGCTTTTCAAAACTGCAAGATATAATCTCTTCTCTTTTCGTATGTAACCTGTTCTCGCATGTATTATATTCCACTCATCCCAGTTGTCATGAGAAGTTTCATTCCTACAGAGCTTTGCCTTAACAAGCTGCCATACATGCTTTATGTCATTACAGTCGAAGAACAAGTGTTCTGCGGTCTCTACCTGATCCTTGCAGAAAGTACACAGTATATTAACATCCAACCCCATGCACACGAGTTTAGCTTTAGTTAGTATTGCACGATGTAGCACTTTCCAGAGTAAAAGATTATCTCTCATACTACTGTCCTTATGCCAAGCACGCTTGCACCATTTCCACTTAGGCTGCGCATTGTTCTTCATCAAATATTCATAAACAGTGCCAATTTTGTACTTGGTCCTTTTCTCACCCCAAACCATCTTTTCAGTGTTAGATAACAGTGGAGTATAGCTTCTGATCAGGTTCCATATATGTTGAATTCTCGGGTTGGAAGAAAAGGAATTAGAACTTTGAATATTATGGAGAACATCCCTTACCTTAGCTGCATGGTGAATGCCAGTTCGCATAATCTCGTTATACGTTACGTGCCTTCTAAGAATCATCCCCGAAACGAGCCAAGGATCATCCCAGAAGCTAACACTGAACACATTATTGATGCTCATTTGGATGAGGGGAAGAACCTCCTCCTTTATCTTGAATATACTCTGCCAAGTCCAACTCAGGTTCTGCGGCTTACTTATTTTCCAAACGCTTCTACTTTTAACAACGTTATGTCGTGACCATTCTGCCCATATGCTGTCAGTGCTGTTGAAGAAGGTATCCACGTGTTTAGCAAATGCCGCCTTATACCATTGCTTTAAGTTAATGATACCTAGACCCCCTTTATTCAAAGGTAGTTCGACTCTACTAAATTTAACTGGGGCAATGTATCTGCCATTTGTTCTTCCCGTCCATAGAAATCGCATAAATGCACTTCTAATCATTTTCATTAGCTTTAAGGGCAGCACATAGGTTCTTGCCTAATATACTTGCATAGCAAATATAACAGACTTAATTAAGGTAAGTCTACCGGCTTGGCTTAATTTCACCGTCGTCCAGCAATTTAGTCTCGCTGTAATCCTCTCAAATAAAGGAAGGCAATGGTTAGTTGTTATTCTAGATGTTGCCAGTGGGAGCCCCAAGTATGAAATTGTATTTGGATTAGGATATAAACCAGTAACCTGAGAAATTGTTTCCTTCTGTTCTTCGTTGACACCAGCCAAAATGAGTTCAGATTTCTGGATATTAACCTTCAATCCAGTCATAGCATAAAACTGAGCGAGTGTATTCATTAAATTATTGACAGTTGTGATATCCGACGAACAAAACACAACAAGATCGTCTGCAAACATAAGCGTAGAGATACTCGGTTGACTGCATGTTTGATGGCGCTTGAACTTACCTTGATCGATAAGTTTATTGATCATTCTAGTCAAGAGCTCCATCACCATGATGAAGATATAAGCAGAAATCGGGTCTCCCTGCCTTATGCCCTACTTACTGCGAAAAACCAGCAGGTATACCATTGACTATGACCGAATAAGTTGGGGTTGAGATGCATTCATATATCCAAGCAAGAAAGTGGGGTGGGAAATTCATATAACCCTTGATACGAATAATGCTACCCCATTGTAACATATCAAAAGCTTTCATGATATCAAGTTTGAACGTAGCCTTTGGGGAAGCATTCTTACGATTACAACCTTTAAGTAGTTCATGTGCGAGAAGAATATGGTCAAGTATGTTCCTACCACGTAGGAACGCTGCTTGATTTTCGGAGACCAGAGTGGGGAGAACAAGTTTTAGTCTAGAAGCAATAACTTTGGAGATGCATTTGTAAATAGTGTTGCAGCATGATATTGGACGATACTCATTGACATGATGGGCATTTTGTATCTTGGGGATAAGAGCTATATTTGTGTAGTTGTACGACTTGAAAAGCTTGGATTTCTTAAAGAAAAGATTAATGGCATTGGTGACGTCAGTAGAAACAAATGGCCAAAAAGTAGTATAGAATTTGGCGTTCAACCCATCAGGGCCAGCGCAAGAGTTACTGTTAAGAAAAAAACATCGCTTTCTCAATTTCATCAGAGGATACTTCAGAGCATAGGTAGGTATAGTCGTCTTCAGTTATTCTAGGAAGTATGTCAGGTGGAATATCTTCAATACTATGTTTGAAGTTATTCGCATTGCCATATATGGAAGAGAAGTATTGTACAAATGCGTCATGAACATCAGGTACAGAAGAATGTAGCTGATCATCCTTATCTTTGATGGTAGTTATATTCTCTCTATGCTGTTTGTTCCTGAGGCTAGCGTGAAAGTACGCACTATTTCTATCTCCATGTTCACGCCATTTAATTCTGGACTTTTGACTAATCATGTCACTTTCAGAAGATAAAGCTTCACAATATTGTTGGGTCAAGTTATACTCAGCTGTAGACAGGTTAGTGTTGGTAACGTTGGACATCATCTCCGTTTGCACCTCAGCAAGCTTCTCACCAATCGAAGAGCTCAATTTGTCTCCTTTGCCAAATCTCTTGAATGACCACTGCTTCAATACATCTTTAACTTCTTTTATTTTTTCCTGCAATATAAATAAGTGATTACCATTCTTTTCTTTACTCCAAGCATTTAAGACAGTAGTTTTAAAGTCCAATTCTTTAATCCAAGACTTAAAAAATTTAAAATTTGTTTTTCCTCTCTTGTCATCTCCACAAAGATGGGTAATTTGAGGAGAGTGGTCCGATAGAAGTGGAGAGGGAAGAAGGCTGAAGAGGAGAGGCCATTTGGTAAGAGCAGCTTGATTGGAAGAAGTGTGATCGATCCTAGAGAAAGTCCTACTACCTTGCCTTCTTTTATTGTTCCATGAATACTGCATTCCTAAAGATCTAACAGGAATTAACTTTGCTTGATTAAGGGTGTTAGCAAGTGGTTTAATTTCATTCAGAGAAAGGGGATTACCACCAGCTCTATCAGAGAGCTTATAACAACAGTTGAAGTCCCCCATTATTATCCAAGGATGTGTGGTTTGCCTTAGAGCAGGAATAACATCAAAAAAAGTAGCTCTGGTCGCTGCTGAGTTAAAGGCATATACAAAGGTTACATAAAAGGAAGTATTATCAGAGAAAGATTGTGCATGGCAATGTATCATCTGTGAATTGGAGAGGATAGGAGTAATTTGGATTTGGAGGGGATTGTAAAGTATCAAGATCCTACCATATGGTGCTTCATCCAGGTTGTGGACAAAGCTCCAATCAGGTTTTATGTATTTGGCTGCCTTGTATGCTAAATCACGATTTAACTTAGTCTCCAGCATGGCTAAGATGGATAACTTGTGAGTACCGATTAGTTCTTTACATTGGTCAAGTTTGATGGCGTGATGACCCCCACGTATATTCCATGCTCCAAGATGTGTCATCATTGGTGAACACGGGCATTAATCATTTCAATTTTCATTCTCCTCGTTACAGCTTGTGAAGAGGATAAGTAGTTAGGAATAGCAACAGAAAGTGGAGTAACTTATTTGCTAGTTGTACCATCTTTAATTGTGTGGTTGGTCAGACCGGAGATTATAGGAAGCGTTGGAGAGGTGGTAGGTGAAGTAGGAGGAGAGTGGGACGTTGGTGGGGGTAGTTTGAAAGCAGATGGTGGTTTAATGTTAGTTTAAACAAAAAGGGGAGATGGTTCTTGAACACTACCTGTAGCAGGGAGGGGAATTTTCTATGATGTGCATGCAACAACGTGCATGCATGTTCCCACATTCAACTCAGTAGCCTTACTGAGGGAAGTATTCTTCTTTCTACTCTTTTTACTTTTCTTGTCACTTGGATTTAGTCCATCATTACTTTTATTTTCAATGCTTAACATGCCTTCTATATTACCAGATACTGCTGTTGTATTGAATTGTATATTTTCTACCTTTTCATGTAGTTGCTTTGTATGATCAGTCTTAACTTGCGTAGAATTTTTGTTGTTAGTCTCCTTTTGCTCTTCTTGCTCTGTAGTTCCAATTCTAATTATTCCTTTGTTATTTTCATTTATTGCTCCATTTATTCCATTCTTGTCAACCACTTTCAAACTATCATTATCTCTAGTACTTATATTATCCTGCTCATCCAGTTCATAGAGTATATCAAATTTATTGGATAACAAAAAATTATCAACTAATTCAACATCTTCACTATATACTTCTTTCGGTTTGGTTATCTCCTCATTCATTTTATTAATAATTCCTGGAGGATTGTTTGACTCGGCTTCTCTCCTTTCCTCATCACCCAGTTCATCAGACTCAACACTGAATTGTTCAGTCTCTTTACCCATTCGCTCTTTCTCCCTAGTATTCACAATAGCATGAATGACATTGTCACCTTTTGCCGAAACTTTTTCATCGCTCCCTTCTTCTGTTTGCTCCACGTTATCTTCATTTACAGCTTTAACTATTTTCTTTCTCGTAACACGTTGCCATTTTCTAATGCTCTGCTTCTTGGTTGGTATGATATCTTTATGGGCTTGTACATTCTCTATGTTTTCCTTCTTGCCTACCTCTCTATCAGTTATACTATTTTCTTTATCACACTTTGTCTTACTTCTATCATTATTTTCACAACCCATAGTTTTGTGCCCGAACCTCTTGCACATAACACATACATCTGGCCTCCATAAGTACTCAACATAAATTTTCTGCTGTCCTCCCTCAACTAGTTTAACCAAAAATTCATCAATTAGTTCTTTTTCTGGCCTAACTTCAATCAAGCACTTCGCAAAGCTCAACCTTTCTTGCTTCTCTGTCATCTCATCCATACATAACAGTTTACCTATATGACTACAGAGCCAGTTAATTCCTAGTGGGGACCATGCAAATATTGGGAGATTATACAAATGCACCCAAACTGGGACAGCGGTGACTGTACCAGTTACATTACTCACAGTTGCATCATACGGTTTAATTATGAATAGTTTATTATTCATAATAATGGGATCACTCTGCAATATTGTTTTCCTGTCTTCACTACAAGTAAATTTGAATAAGAAGATAGTACCATCCGATTTAACTGAAACAGCGCCTTTAAGTCCCCATATGAACTTTAACTTCTGAACAACAGCAGTGTACGACAGTGGCTTGTCAAGGAAGAAGCCAACTATTGTATCATTCCAGATAGCAGCACCAGCTTCTATAACTTCGATAGGAGGCACTAAAGCTTCTTCTTCATACATTGGTGTCAGGTCAACGGGTATGTACTTGCCTGCATTCCTCGGTTTGCGTTTAAACAGAGAAGTCCATTTCCGTTCACTCGTACAAGCGGTGAGGGTGTTGCCGGCCTGAGTTGGGAGAGAAGGGCTTATAGATTGAAAAGGAAGAGGATCAGGAGGGTCGAGATGGGGGATGGTTGGAGGAGGAGGAGAGACTAGGACAGGTGTGAACAAAGGTACATTAGCTATGAAGGGGGGGACTGAGGTGGAGATAGATGAAACTGACAAGATGGGAGGTGGGGTCGCAGAAACCGAATAAAGTATGTCATGGTCTACGGAGGTAAGAGACGATACGGCTGAGAAGATAGGTATGGGAGGTACAGTTGAGTTGATGGGAGGAGAAAGATGGGGGTCTACAGGAGCGGACATGAGAGAGATTTGTTAGTTGTACTCTCTCTAGATTACAACTAGTTTTCTTAGATCTGACCACAATCTAGTGGATTTCAGATTTATAATGATGTTTCTAGAGAATTTACGAGTAACAAGTACAAAGAATTTGCTGATCTAAGTCCAAGAATAGCAAATTGTTGTATTCTAGGTGATTTTATTAGAGGAAAGGTTAGAAGTGAAGAAGCAGCAGATTCTCTGTCCTTAGAGAATTCAGATCCAGAACATAAAGAAGCAAATTGAATAGATCCTTTTTTGATTGTAGGTAGGTATGTGTTTATAGAGGTAATAGTCACGTTGGGTCAGAAGTCCACCTGGAGCAGAGTCCCAATGTTGGCATAAAGGAGTGTGAAAAATCTCGAGGCACGCTGACGTGTTCAAACATGTTAGTGAGGACATGATCATGTCGACAAAGACATTTTTGATTGCTCCAAACTTGTCTAACTCTTTTGCATTCTTTATACTACTTGATTTTGAGTTGTCCCTATTGTTTTCATTGATCGTTGGTCATCCAAAACAAATCGATCGCTACTTCTCTCCAAAATAGACTGGTATCAGCCTTTTTGCCTAAAAGGTTGGTAGTGACCTTTTTTTCTTGGCTCAAAATAACCTATACTCTTTTGCAACATTCTTTTAATCCCATATGGAGGTGTCCCAAGAAGTCGCAACATCTATGGAGTTGTTAAAAACATGTCGGTTTACCTCTCTTCATGTCGGTACCAACATGTGTGTTTAGCCTATTCTTGGTTGAATTGTTTCATGAGATGTTTCTTTGCTCCATCTAAGTGTGTATGCAAATTTAAAATTCGTTTCATCCTCGTCTAAAACTTCTAACTCCGGTTGAAATCAGGTTTGCCAGAAACGGGTTAAATTATGTAAGTTTTATTATGATATAACTTATATAACTTAGTTAACTTACATAATAGCCTTATGTACATTACACCATTTAAATCTTATTTTGTTGATTTAATTAATTAACATTTCTCTTTATGTTATGTTCTTTAACTAAACATTTTAATTGAATATGTATACCATAACATTTTGGTATATGTGTGTATGTGTCTTATTATTTGTTAGTTAACCTTCGATTAACTTATTTAATGAGAAAATTTAATTATATATTAATTTTGAAAATTTCTTATGTATATACACAAATACTTATAGCATCTTAAATCATTCAAGATAATGTAACATATATCTATATATATTTTACAAGTATATACTTTAATTAATTAACTATTTAATTAATTTACTCAATTCACTAATCATATTAATAAATGTTAATTTTTTTGAAATATGTTTATTATATTTTCAAATCACTTTTGAAAAAATATTATAATATTTATATTGTACATTATTTTTAAAGCCAACATTTAAAATCATTATTATAACATTTATAGTATAATTTATAACGGTCCGCCTTTTCGATCCTCGAACGTCGACACTAATATAGCCGGGGTATTAACGTGGCATGCACCCAAGTGACAGAAAGATAGAATGTTAGGTTAAAAGAAAAAAGAAAAGAAATAAAACAAGAAAGAAAAACACAATATCAGAATCTCACATGCGGAATGATAATATATAATATCTCAAAAGGTCTTTACCAAAAAGAAAACATCGATAAACATACATTAACCGAAGTAAACTAACTATCATCTTCCCAGACGGTTATAACAGCCTGTCCTCATAAGCGCTGATAAATAAAAAACAAGTAACGCAATGGAAAATAAATACCGTAAAAAAATATCTAGCTCCTCTCCAAGAGCTCCAATGAACCATAGCTTAATCTAGAAATATACATGAGCGGACCTGAGCATTATAATAAAATAACACCTGGATCAGTCTGGTAAACCAGTGTGAGAAACACAAATTATATGGATTGTTATATTTATAAAATGCTTCTATTTGAAAATCTAGTGATACTATAATAATTTCTTGGATAAAATATAGATAATCAAGTAGCTACAATGCATGTGAGTGTATATCACAACTATGTATACAATCCAAACCGCTAAGGTGTGTTCATTGATTATGTAGGATTCCATGAAGGTACCTTAGTATTTCGAGAACTCTCACGCGGGACAAGAATCAGAGATATCCTTCCAAGAATTGTATATCTCTAGATAAAATATATCATAGGAAAAACATAGGCTGTTCGCATCCAAACACGTGGCCCTAGGTCACATCACTCACGCATGCATATCCATAAGTATCACTGGAATAGAGTGCCTGCACCCTTTAGGTTAGATATACACCATATGTTATGTCTCTTACCTCTGTTTTCTATTATTACCAATCGTGAAGTAACGTTCAGCATCCTAGCACACGAGTCATGAGTCAAACAGATCACGGGACCATACATGGATTCCATATATCCAACAAATTTCGGAATCACATATGATTCCCATATCCTGAATGTATCATGACAACTACATGTGTTCAAGCATCTTACATAGACTCAAATCTCTATATAGATTCCAACATCTCGAACCAATCATGAACCTTTTTCAAAGCATATAATACATATATGGTTTTGGAGTGGTTACGGTTTCAACATCTCATATAAGTACACTCCCCCGCTTATCGAGTGCTCCAAAACTAATCGACGGATTTTCGGTAAACTCAACCCTGATTCTATCGAAAATAAATAGGCAATACATAAGAGCAGAGAAAGCCCCCTAACTGTTTAAGTGAATGAATCTCCTTATCACTTTTCTAAGAAGAGCAAAATGATTTCATATATACAGTATAACATCATCGAAGATAACTGTACCAAATGGTTCTCATGTTTCTTCTAGATATTTCCAGTGTCATGTTTTGGCCAATTTCAATAATAATGATAACTATTACAAAAGGGAAATTAAGTTCCATATACTTTCCATAAGAAAGTAGCACAAAAAGCATGATCGACACACACAAGTATGATCAAGTCACATAAATGACTTCTAATTCCTTTTTTAATTAATCTTCCTTTATTAATCAAAACCTCTTTTACTAGTAAAACTTATTTATCTAATAAAACATCATTTATCAATCACAGTTATTTACTTGAACTCTTTCAATAATCCAAAAAGTACTCATATACTTATCTTAATTGGTATAAGAATATTCATAAATCGTTAACAAGGTTTCTTACTTTAAACAATTACTTTCTATATCTTTCTCAGAAGATTCCATACTTATAATTTCCTACAAAATATCCATTTTAAGGGTCTAAGTACTTTCAAAAATCCATCTGTAGCGTCCCGCTTTTTTGTACACTTTAAGTCGATGATAAACCACACACGTTAGACTTAAACCATACAGAAAGGCAGATTGTTATGGGGTAAATAAGAAAAAGAAGAGAAAGAAAAACAAAATAGAATCTTGCAGCGGAACGATAAAATATAATAATAAAATAAACAGTTCATGAAGCTGTTTTACAAAAACATTTGATTATACTTATACAATACATATCAGAGTTATACATACCAGAAAATAATCAATAACAATGCATCGGAACAATGTGATGCAATGGAATAATATAATAAATAATAGTAATATAATCTTCGTCTTCGTCCTCCAGCAATAAGGTCTTCAAATCCTGAAATGCTCAGGCTAACCCGAGCGAATTAAAAAGACAAAACACTTGAGTCAGAAGTAAATGATCTTATGTAAGTTAAGTCAGCAGGAATAAATATGAGTGGAACGGCGTCAGAGATGTTTACGGGATTTGACATCTCCTATCCAGTGTCAACGTGAGTGCAATAACTTAAGAGATGCTCGGCATTCACATCTCCTAAGGATCGGTTAAACTATTTACTACGTAGTAATATTCCGCTATTATAATAGTGTCTATAGTAAAATAAACATACTTTTAAATAGAGTTAAGGAGTGACCCAATATTCCTCTTAACACAATAATAGTCCAAGTAGTCCATCCAGTATCAGCGCATCTCCAGATCGGGAGACTACCCTAAATACTCCACGGGCTATGGGAGAAAACCAAACTCGTACAAGGCGCGCCAGGGTAGGTGACACGGCACAACTAGGCAATGCTTGGGTAGATATACCAATTACACTTCTGGGTCGGTGTTAACGCGTAGCACGCAGCTACCGCCCACCTCGAGCCATGCCCCCAAATAAAAATCAAAAGTGGCCACCGCATCAATCCAAAAGTCAAAGTATAATATCGAAGGGATGTGTTCGATCAAAGGTGCTACCTCATTAGCCCGTCAATCGCTCTTGTTTTAGCCATCTTATGCCAAATCAAGGGAGTCGGGTCTACCTATTTACCTCAAAGGAAACGCCGACTCCATCCTACTTCATTTTGGAATCTCCACCGTGTATATGGTTGTTAAAGATGTTTTCGGAGTTGGTAGAGAGTATGTCAACTTCCGATCCTGGTCTCTTTAACAACCAAATGTTATTATAACACCGCGGTCTCTTCAAAATAGTTTATACTTTTAAAACCAGAATAGAATATCCATTTCAAAACCATAATAAATACTATATTATTTCCCTTTCAAAAAGTAAATCATTATGATATTATTTTAAACAAATCCCAAATCAACATAATATCATTTTTATTTCAAATATATCCTTTTCCCAAAATCATAGCATTTTCAAATCATAATACCTTGAAACCCATAAGTTTGAAACATAACTTCCAATACTTAAATGGTTTAATATTAAATTACTTTATATAATAAATTAGCCTCTTTAGTTTCACAAATCAATTCCAAATACAGATTTGAATCCCAATAAACCATTTCAATTTCCATATACTTCAAAGCTTTAATATTCCACTATTTCAAACTAATTCTTTGATAATCCCATATAACTCAAATTCAAGTACTATTATTTAGATTTGAAATGTTTACATAATAAATCCAATATCATTTAAGAAAACTTCTAACTTCACATAACTGGATATTCTTTCAATTTATTTAACTTGATATATTCATTTAAATCAACTTTGTATTCATTTAAATCACTCTAAACCAAATCAAGTTATAAGAATCCTACCCTATAAAATGTCAGTTTTATTTAAATTTCAAATTAAATCTATTCAAGTATAATTCTTAAATAATTCAATTCAAACCAATTTCATATTTATCTTCCAACTTAATTTTTATTTAAGTCATTAAAAGCTCTATATATACAATATCTTAAACAGGTACTTAACCATATAATATAAAACAATCAAACTCCATTATTAAACTTATTTTTATTAGACAAATTTATACATAGCTTAAATTCAAGAATTTAACTATATATATATATATATATAATAATATTTATATAATATCGAAAATTAATATTTATTTAAACCGTATATTTCTCTCCAAAACCATAGAAATCATTTTCAAAATATTTATATATATAGACCGACGGTGTCTGTATATAATTTTCTATCCTATGGTCAAGTGATACGGATATTTATCATTTTAATCCGTAATTTAAAATAAAAGCACGGTTATATATCATTTCAAACCGCAATCCCGAATGAAATAAAAATTGAATAACAACTTGCAGTTTATAACAACATAAATAAAACATCCATTCATCCAATATCAATCATCAAACATTTATCACAATCATCATCCAATTCAAATAATAACATAAATATATAACAGATAATAAATAACAGGTAATTACTGGCAGTTTATATTCAATAATAAATTAATTTAACTGACAGTTTATATGCAATAATAAATTGAATAACAATTTAATTCAATAAATTCAATTTAACTAGAATTATGACAAAAATATACCAAACAGCAATAAATAAATTTCTAATCATATCATAAATTAATCTAACACACATAAGAAATTTTAGAAGTTGTGAGTGGGTTAAAGCACTAACCTTTCGAATTTAAATTGAATTGAAATCCAATTTAAATCCAAAATTTGGACGGTCTCGTAATCTGTCTAAACCAGAGCCAAAATGTCCGAAATTCCTATACGAACCTAGTGGAAGAAACCGTGCGTAAATATGAGTCCGTATGCAGAAGTTATGTGTATTAGAACGATCAACGACATAAATTAAAATAAATAAAATAGGTAATAAATTAATCGTACACACATCAGCAGTGCTTCCTTCACGTGCTAGAAATTTCGAGCCGAACCAAAAATCGCGCTCGAACCCAACCCCAGGACGTTGACCCAACCTTGACCGCCTCCCTCGGCTTCGTCACACCGCCGTAGGCCGAAGCGCCATCACCCAGGAACTCGCGCCGCCCCCCTCTACTCACTGCGGAGGTCCGACCACCCCAAACGCCATCGGCCGTCGCACCCCTTCAAACCCTAATCGATTTTTTTCCTCCCATCCAACCGTTGATTCGACGAACGAATTTTACCGATGCACTACGCTCCGTGCCCTCTCCAAAACCCATAAATTGATTTGATGATCGGACTAGTTTGATTTCGACGTGAGGAACGGCTGAAAATTGTTCTTCGATTTCTGGACAAACAATGCGCCGAATCAAAAAACGAGTTGATCTGAGTTTCGCTCTTCGAGAGCTTCGAATTGATATAAAATTTGGCATAGTTTGTGGAGTTTGAAATTTTAGCTTTGGATTTGATTTGGAATTGTATTTGGGAATTAGGGTTTGCAGTCATTGGAAAGAGGATCTAATAGAACTGAAAGTACAGAAATGAGGAGTAACAAATGAATTAGGGTTTATATCAGGATATATATAGGCAAGCTGAAGTTAGAATGGACCGGATCGATTGGATATACGCGTTGAACGATAAAATGGCCTGAAAAGCCTGTTCTGACTCCGGAATGAAGTTGGGTCAACCCACATATCAAAATAGATGTTTTTAAATATTCTAAATATGATGGAACAGGTTTCAGGTCCAAATTCCATCGTATGAAGAAGTTATGTTAAAATCAAGTTATTTCAAATTGATTACAATTGATTTTAATTTAATTTATTTCAAGGCATTTCAAGTCCGTACGATCAAACGACAAGCCCGATCGCTACGAAACTTGAAATCGTACAATAATTCGCCAATACAGATCCGATGAAACTTGTTTCATCGAAATCCGAGTCAGTGGCCAAAATGGCTATTTTTACATTAATTAAATAAATTAATAATTAATTAATTAAACCCAATTTTTAATTTCGATTCTATAATTAACAATTTTTATCACGTTTATATTTCTTAATCGTTTATACTAATTTTAAACAATTTTAGATGTCACTTAAATGTTGATTCAGTCATCCATTTCAGTGTTAAATTACAATTTCGTTAAATTCAGAAATTATAAATTAAATTTTCAATAAATCCATTGAATTGAATTTTCATTCTTATTATTCAATTTATTATTATCAAACGGATAAAATTAACATTGGATTCGAAATTTATTACACTAATGTTCTCGCATTTTATCTAAGTTCTCATTTATGTATTATTTAAATTTTTAATTTCATTTAATTGCAATTAATCCTATTATCATAAATTAAATTCCAATATATTGATAAAACTTTATTTCCATTCCTTTTATTCAACCAACTGTCATATTATGAATAAAATTAACATTACTTTCGATTATTACTTTAATTTATACTAATATAACATTGAATTGAGATTCATTGCAATTGATTACAAATTTTAATTTAATGGACTAAATAAATGATTACTTTATAATAATTGTTGCCACCAACTCTTAATCATATTTATATAAGTTATCATTTTCAAACAATTACATACAGAACGTTGATTTTATTCAATTACTATTTATTATTATTACTTCATTGATTAATTCAATATTTGTACTTGTTTTTCTCATATTAAATTTATTACCAAATATTCCTATTTACAATCGATTATAACCCTGCAATTGTTTCAATCAATTGGGATTGCATTGAATAAATTATTTATTAGCTTACATCAACATTCTTACATTTCATACCCGTTATAAATTCATTAACGGATTACAAATTTTTAATACTTCAAATATTAAATAACAAAATTGATTACATAACACTGTTCTTATCCAACTATCATAAATTTTATACTAATTCATCAATTTGTTCAATATCTACCCTTGTTTCCTTATATTCAACTCATAGTCAAGTATGACATCTAAACTATTTTAGTAAATTGGAATTTCATTGAAATCGTTAACGATCAACTTTAATTGACATTGTTACGTTTTATTTTTTTATTATAACATTTAAATTTATTTTCATTAATTGGAATTTCCTTCCATTCATTTATTATTAACTTTAATTAGCATTGTTTACTTGCATTAACCTTGTTGCCTAAATTTACATTTAGTTACTATTAAACAATATATTATTGCGTTGGTTAATTAAATGCTTACCTTTAATTACTTATTTTAAATTTTATACCCAAGTGCAACAATTAACACTATTCCCTTATTGGGATTTCACCTCAATTTTCAATAATAAGTTTTAATTACCAATGCTACATTTTATTTTTAACATTTACTTCAATATAAATTATAAAAAATTTATTTCTTTCTAAATTTAATTACAAAAATCTTATTAAATTAACTAATTTTAATTATTGAAATTTACGGGTCGTTTACACTCTCCCCCACTCAAAACTTTTCGTCCCCAAAAAGGAAAAGAAGACTTAAATAAACAATACATCTCATTCAAAAATATTAACTTTATAAACAATAAATTTTCAAAATTAATTAATTTAAATAAAGTATACCCATTTATAACCACTAAATCTCTTTATACTCAAATTAATAAAGTTTGGAAAACCTTTTCAAAATTTTCTAAGTCCAAAATTTACGAAAAATTTCATGTAACGACCCAACTTCCAGACTCCAGGAAGTCGCATCACTAAGAAGAAAGAAAGAGATAGAAAAGAGAAAAGAAAGGAAAGAAAGAAACAGACAACATCAGAATCTCACAGCGGAACGAATAAATTATATTATATCACATAAAACTTTACATAGTATCATATACATCAGAGTTCTACAGCTAATACAACACAAACTAGACAGTTATAAACATATATCTAGCAATTACAATCTAAGTATATCAGAGAAAACAGATACAACTCAAATACAGTGGAACCACTAAATATATCTACACGTTGAAGCCTCCTGCTCCATTATCTCCTCCAAAACTTGTCAAAGCAATCTTGAAACACTTGACTACTCATACGTAATATGAGTACCCAAGAGTTTAATAAAACAGAAAATAAACACTCGGGTCAGACAGGGGTCTGGTGTGAGTAAACGGGGATAAAAGTTGCTTAACTTTTAGAAAAATCCTTTGAAAACAAAGGTATCACGTAAGACTTCCCACACATAAACATGAAAAAGTTTTTACCTTATGCTAACCAAAACATTTGATAGGAAATCCAGTGATATTATAATAGTGTCTAGGGTTTTCAAATAAATAAGAAATAGCCAAAATTGTTACATCTATTAAATTCCATCTACTAGCCACAAAAGTGGGTAATATAATCAAAACCGTAGGGTCTCACAGGAAGAATGGGTTTCCATCAATGGCAGGCTACTGGGGTACCGCCCGTCACAGTACGTGGCCTAGATCACCGTACCGAGGAGTACTCCCACTCCCCTGCAACACAAAGCCGGAACCATTCCTTACTGAACAGTTCCGAACAAGACCACCCCGCAGATTGGTCGTCACCAACTGCCATACAGCCGAAATATAAAGGGACCTCTAGGCAGGAGTAAGTCTTACTCTCCAGTGGGTGCTACCCACGAAGCCTTGCTGCACCTCCCCTGTTTTAGCCATTCCCGGTTGATGAGGCTTGAGGTTACGATTACCTTTATAGAACATACAAATCTTAGAATGCTCATCGTCCACCTGACGATGTTCTGAAAGCATTCAATCCATACAAGTTCGTTCCGGGTTCGAACGAAACCGAAGGCATTATCTCGTTACACTCGTATTGGAATCACCCTCAGAGTTAACGACGATGACCCTTGCACTCTAAATCACCATCTCGAATCTATAAGCACTATTCCGTCAACTCATTACGGAATCACCAATAGAGTTATACTGACGTATAACCCTTACACCTCGAGTCTTCACTTGCTCCACTTGGATTAACGACCTAACGTTTAATTGGAATCGATGTGGTTTTCGGAATTCCAAATTTGGAAACCCGATGCCGGTCTCATCGAAACCAAACGCCATCTTAATGTCCAAGTTATACTTAAGGGTTTTAAACAATTAACTTATTTCATTATTATCTAATCGACACAGATAGATAAACTACATCTAACAATAGATAATCACATTCATATCATAAACAGATAATCTGTATCATCCATAAACAGATAATCATCATAACCAAATAATCAATCACAAACCATCATACTTAAACCAAACATTCATATCATACAGATAATCTCATTACTGAGATCACAACCATTCAATCAATAATATCCATAAGCGATGATTCATTAACCATCAATTATAATTAATTTAAAATGAATTAAATTAATTACAACCATCACTAATTAATAAATTAAATTAATTAACACTTCTATAAATCCTACTTAATATCCATAAATTAATTAACCCAGTTAATTAATTAATCCTAAGTATTCAACTTGATTAAATATCCTTGATTAATCATTCACCAATTACAATAAGTAATTAATCTTTAATTAAAATTAATTAACCTTAATCATAAGTAATTAACATTTAAGTACTTATTTATTAATTAACTATAATTAATTCTATTTTATCCTTAATTAATTATAATTAATTAATCACTTAATTTAATTTAACTTAATCAAACAATCCTTAATTACATCATTAATTATAATAATTAATGATCTCTAATATATAAATTAATTACTTAATTAAAATTAATTATAATTAATCACTTAATTTAATTTAACTTAATCAAACAATCCTTAATTACATCATTAATTATAATAATTAATGATCTCTAATATATAAATTAATTACTTAATTAAAATTAATTACATTTAGTAATTAGTCTAATTATTAATCACCTTGATTAATATTAAATTTTAAAATTTAATAATTAAATATCTTTAATTACTCATTAATCAAATTAATTATCCCATAATTAATCATTAATTAATTCCTTAATTAATTACAAAAGTAATTATCCAAATTACTAATTTCATTCTAGTAATTATCAATATTACTTCTCTAAGTATTAATTACACTAAGTAATTACTCTCATAAAATCATCAAATGATTTACTTAAATTAATTAAACTAAATTAATTAATTAAAATAAATCACACATCAAAATTAATTACAATAAGTAATTAATACCTTAATTACTTTAACAATTAATTATACTTAACCAATTATAATTAATTAGATTCAATTAATCAATCTAGTTAATTATCAAAATTAATTACATTAATTAATTACTAAATTATCCTTAGATAATTATTCTTATTAATTAACACATTTTCAATAATTATATACTTAAGAAAATTTGAATTAGATTAATTATTAATAAATCATTTCTAATTAAAAATTAACCTAAATCATTATTTAAAATCAAATAATTAAGTAAATCCTTAATTATCTTAAATATTTTTCAAAATAATTTAATTACTTACCAAATGACTCATTTATATTCAAAATATATTAAAACAATATATTTCTAAAATTAAATTCAAATTCCAAATCATTTAAAAATTTAAAGATTCAAAATGTTTAATCATTTAAACATTAATCCAAATTTAAATAATTATAAACTTTAAAATAAAATGAATGTTAAAGAACATTCATTACTTAGATATAAAAGAAAGATTTGAAATAAATTTACTTGATTAAAATAAATTAATCTTTGAAAATAAATTGATTTTTTCCCAACTTTCAAATTTAAATTAAACACTTCATATTTTAATTCAATACTAAAGGAACTAATTCTTTCAAGTTTTAAAACTTACTTGAAATCAAATTTCATTTAAAACATTTGAATATGTTCATTTCTAATTTCATTTTTATTTTTTACAAACTGGTTTTGAAATCAAAACTGATTTCCAAAGAAATTTGGAACAGTTTTTAACTTGATTTCAAAATAATTTAAATCTTACTTAAACTTCTAAATCAGTTCATACTTTTAAAACTTACAAAACTTGTTTAAATCAAAAATCTGGGTTTAAAGGATAAACCTGAAAACTGTTTAAATCTTAACTTAAACCCATATTTAAATCTTGTTTAGATTTAAGATTTTCATTTTTTTTTAAACCTTGAACTCAAAACTTTATTTGAATTCAAACTCAAGTTATACTTGAATCAAGTTTTCACCTTAAGAATATGAATTTCATTCAAAAATAAAAAAAACTACAAAACTCTCTGGATTAAAACCTGAAACTGTTTTAAACTTGATTTCAAAACTGAATTTAAAACTTGTTTAAATCTAAAAATTTCATTTTTAAAAACTTTGAATTTCAAATTTTATTTGAATTTAGATTCAACTTACACTAAAATCAAACTCCTGCACTAAATTTTGAATTTCATTCAACATTTTAAAAAAAACTACAAAATAACTCTCAGGTTTTAAACCTGTAGCCATATACCCGAGAAACCCATTATTTACTTCGGGTTTCCAAACCATCTACTCCGAGTCAAAATCAAAAATACACGAGCAACCCTCGAGTCAAATACCCTGCACACCCCAAAAGTTCACCAGACCTTGAGAAACCACTGCGAACCTGTCAAAATTCCATAGGCATGCCTCTGACCATCATCATTGCTGAAATTCCAGCAGATTGTAACGATCCTAAATTTTGAACAATTAAATTTGTAAATATTTAATTTAATTTAAATATTTAAATGATAATTTGACTTAAATTTCAAATTATCAGAATGAATTGGTGATTAAAATTTAGAATTTAATCTATTTAAAAGTTGAATAGAAATTTGAATTTTGACTTTGAAGTTGAAATTTAATATTTAACTTATATTTTAAATTTGAATTTGATAATTTAGAAAAATAATTTGGATTTAAAATAAGAATGAAAATATAATATGAAAATAAATAAAAATAAAAATATATATATATATAATAAAATAAATAAAGAATATACTAGATGAAATTTTTAACAACATAATTTTAACAAGATAATTTTTTAAAACAAAACTAATTGAATAAAAAAAAAAAATATAAAGTAAATAAATTAAAAAAATAATAAGTAAACCTTACTTTCATCATGCCGACACCATTCCTCCATACCCTAAATCCACGCCACTTCACACGCCATAACTCACGCAAAATTCACGTTCTTTTCTATTTTTATA
The DNA here is from genome assembly GCA_030765085.1 of Allium cepa. Lineage (NCBI taxonomy): Eukaryota > Viridiplantae > Streptophyta > Magnoliopsida > Asparagales > Amaryllidaceae > Allium > Allium cepa. Next base: position 182,581,449 of record CM060946.1, read on the forward strand.
ACCCTACCCCTCTCCACTTTCTTCATTCAGACGAAAGAAAAATAAAAAGAAAAAAATGGCGGCCGTGTAAATCTTCTTCGTTCGCCTTCAGAAAATTGGGGCTTTGCAAAATTTGGGCTTAAATTCGAGTTCGACTTGTTTATTCGTCTTCGTGTTGCCGGCTTCGACTTCAAATCGAAGGCCTCGACTTCGAATCTCTTGCGTGCCCCGATTCGTGATAAAGGTGAGTCTTTTGGCTCACGATTATCTTAATGCAAGTATTTAGATTTGTTTGCATTGAATTTTGGATGGCATGCTACTGTTTTGGGGGGTTATTGGTTATCATCTGCTCGGTTAATTGCATGCTATGATTTGGGGTTTTTGCAGTCACTTGCTCGATTTCTTGAACTGTAACTGATGAGAACAGATACGTGCTTGATTTCATGCTATGAATTTGTGTTATGTTGCTTCTACTTGCTCGATTTCTTGAACTGTAACTGATGAGAACAGATTTTACCCAAAACTTGTTTTTTTTAGAACAAATGCTATTATTTATTTTAAACTGTTGAGAACAGATTTTACCCAAAACTTGTTTTTTTAGAACAAATGCTATTATTTATTTTAAACTGTTGAGAACAGATTTTACCCAAAACTTGTTTTTTTAGAACAAATGCTATTATTTATTTTAAACTGTTGAGAACAGATTTTACCCAAAACTTGTTTTTTTAGAACAAATGCTATTATTTATTTTAAACTGTTGAGAACAGATGCTACTGGAAATGTTGATTTAAATTGATAATAACAGATGTTATATTTAAAACTGTTAATTTGCTTGCTGTCACTTGCTTGAATTTTTACTGATGAAAAACAGATACTATTTAAATTTATTTATAAATTGTTAAGAACAGATACTATCAAGTTGTGATTTGTTTTAACTGATGAGAGCAGATGCTACCCCATATTTGTTTTGTTTGGATACTTGTGATTGGGGTTTAAATATGAAATCAGAATATTGTATACAGGCATATATGCCTGTCCTTACAGTTACAGGCACCAGTAGAAAAAAATAATAATAATAATATCAAGTTGTCTTGAATTTTCTTAGTTGATTGGGTAGCTGTGCATCATTCAGTTTTGCCTTTGTGAAATTTTGACATTCTATCTTTAAATATTTTGTACTCAATATGTGTTTGTGTATTGAGTAGTACTGTGCATGCATTGTATAAATTCATATTGGACTGTGCTCATTATAATCAATGGTCATTTGAGTTGTCTGCACTTTGTCATATATCACCTAAGTTTCCACTTGTGTATCTTGGTGGTGGTTGAACTTAGCTTGACTGTCTGATATCGTACATTTAAAAATGTGGGTGGGTCATTGATCTGATCATTGCACTTACTGTTGTGTGTTGTGCTATTGATGAGTTTTTATGGCATTGGTTTTGATACAACTACTGATTAGTTGCATATATGTTGATGCCAATTGCCTCTGTTGTGTAGCTGGTCACTGTGTTGCACTATGCTATGCTGTGTCACTACTTTACTGTTGTTTTGTTGACATCTCTGATTTTATTTTGGAAATTTTGATTTGTTGAGATTTTTGTAGTAAGCAGAGTAATTTTTGATCTCTCAACAAAATTTGCCATCAACAATAAATGGTTGTCAGACAATCCTACTTGTTGAACCTGCTTTCGACACAGTTATTTCTTTCCTTCTCTTAGTCCATTTTCTGCTCCTCTTCCATGCTTTTTAAAATACATACTGGAAATGCAAATGGGTTCCAAGAATTTAAAACAATATTCCCAAAAGGGTCTGTGCTAGCATGCACGAAGTAATTTTATGTTTCTACAGGCAAATCATTATTGCCTCATTTTATAGACTTAGCTAATAACTGAAAGATGTCACACAATTTTGGTCAAAACCAACAGTTGCAGGAAACTGCTGCCTTGCTATATTTTATATATGTTCATCTCCAATGATTTCATTTTGTGATTTAAGTGGCATTCCATCTGCTAATATTTGATGTTTCATGACACTGTCAACTCAGCAGTGAAAATTTCCAGTTTTAATGCACGTAGTTGCATTCTTCTTTATTTACAGTAAAAGCTGTAAATATTTGTTTTGTGGATATTTGCATTTATTTGCACCAAAAAAAAACTGCATATTTTCTGAAAATACTTCTATATGTGTTTCTAGAAGCCATTTGTTACCTCTGTGGCCTCTGTTGCCTGTGTTACTTCTCTATTGCCTGTGTTGTCTCTGTGTTATCCCTGTGTTGCCTCGGCGTTGCCTCTGTGCTACTGTGTCGGCTACATTGTTTCACTGTACTTGTTGGTCTGCACTTTATGTTGCAGCTGGTCCTGCAGTTGTTATTGTTCATGCCTTCGGTTTTTGGGCATTTCTGAGCCTCTGTCTTGTTTCTTGCTTTGACATTGCTGTTTTGCTTTGTCTGATGTCTTCATGATTCCTTTGTCTATGCCTTGGCTTTGTTCGATCTGATAGCTGTGTGTTTTTGTTTGGTGAACGCGTGTCGGCGAGGCAGTGCACATGTGTGCAAAGTACATGTGTGTACTGCAGCCACACTAAAAAGTTAAAGTTGTTAATATGAAAATCCATAATAGATTTTGAATTGATTCATGGGATCCATTTTATTCAGTTCATTACAAATTTATTTACTTGAGTTAAGATTAATCCTGACTCGAGTGTTTTTGTGTTTTGCAATTAACGCTCGGGTCAGACCGAGTATTTTTGCAGCTTAGAGATTTGCTCGCAGCGAAGTTAGAGAGAGGGGGATTAAAGCTCTACTAAAGTTTTCAGTAAAATTTTTCTTTGTACTCTAAAAAGATATATATTCCGCTGTATAAAAATTTAATGCATTGTACAAACTCTGATATATGTATGTAAGAAAAATTCAATTATGAATAATATTATGATTATTCTGTGATTCTGTGGCTGATTCTGTTTAAACTTTATAAACTGACTAACAATTCGTCATTTTGAACGTTTCTAGTTGGTTTAATTACCGACTAGAGGCGGTCAGAGCGGCGGGTCGTTACAAAAGTGGTATCAGAGCTTTGGTTTACTCAAAGCTCAGTTTATGATGTTTAATACGAATAGTTACTAGAACCACTATAAAGAAAGTGCTTTTCAAATTTAAAGAAGTATAAAATTGTTTTCTTTAAAATAAAAGGTATTTTGAAAGTTAAAATTATTTTGAAATTCCCCTCTCTAAATATGAGTTTGCGATAGTTCTCTTCGGTGAGGTCTCGTTAGATTTGAGTTTCGATCGTTCAGAAACTCATTATCGAATTATTGAGATTATGAAAAATGAAATATGAGTAAAGTGAACTAATAAATTAGTGAATTGGTTTAAATCAAATAACATGTTAATTTAGTTATGATCAAACAGATTATTGAATTATAATTTGGGAATTTGATTCTGAATTCTTTTGAGAAATTGTTTTCAAATGTAAAGAACGAATTGGTAAATAAATGGATTATAAGTATTTAACTTATAATATGAACTTTTGAGTATATAACTGAGTTAATGAATTGAATTGAATTGAATCAATAAAAAGATTTATAAATTGAAGTTTTATAAATAGAAAAGGAATTTATGAAGATTGTTTATGAATTCGAAATCAGTTGAAATTGATAAGTAAATTATTATAACTTATTAAAGGAGATATATCCACGATTTTGGACAGTGGGTAATCCTTTAAAAAAAAAAAAAATAAGTTGTAGAAATGATGAAATTGGTTGACAAAGTATATTCACGATTTTGGACAGTGAATATATTAGTGAATAAAACAGATATGTTTTAGGGAAGTGATATTATGAAATGAAATTTAATTGTTGATTTAACTGTAGAAATCAAACTAATTTCGATGTGAAGTTTATATTTTAAGTTTAAACTATTATCTAAAATAGTTAATATGGAGATATGAATTTAATGGAATTAAATTGATGAACAATTTACTAAAGAACTAGTTGACTATTTTTGAAATAGAAAGTAAATGCAAAGTTCAAATAGAATTTAATTTCAAATTTGAAATTGTCAACATGATAGTCCATTATAGGTTTAATAAATTCAGTGGTGAATTTGGAATTAAACGTGCGGAAAAAAATTAAATTAAGTGAAAAACTTAATGTTGAAAAGTTTGAAATAGGTTTAAAACCAATATTGTGAAAAGTATGAGGAATTCAAACTATGAATTAAGTGAAGATGAAAAGTTAATAGTTTTAAAGAGTTTTAAAATGAATTAACTATCGAATACATAGATTTCAACACTCATTGTTGAAATAGACGTTTTCGAGAAATTAAGGAAATGGTAGACTATAACACTATTGTTATAGTAAATGGTTTCCGGAAGGAAATGTTGTTTATAGTATTGGGATTTATATATCTATCTTAAATCCGAATCCCTATACTAGTGATTTTGAGTTGTCGTAACGATGTTTTACGTAACATTCGTTTTACCTCAAATAAATGTGATTAAAAGAATGATTTCCTTAAAGAGTGAAATATATACTTAATTTTGATTCAAGTATATTGAATATTTTCAAAATATTGAAAATGAAAGAATTTGTGAATTACTTATTTTTGAATAAGTATGGAAATATTTTCCAATGTGAAATGAAAGGTTTGAAATTTTATCTTTTAAAGATAAATTGAGAAATGAATATTTGAAATTTGTTTCAAATGGCTAAGTGTGAAAATTATATATCTTGTTAAAGATATTATTTTGAGAAATGTGAACAATTAGTTCAACTTGGAAATTTTTCAAAGGATTGAATCTAGAGTTAAAATTGAGTTTAACTTTGACACCAAAAACAATATAAGTTCAGCTTTGAATTTTGGATAGTCGATTGGGATTGTATGTCTAATGTTGTGAATTGATGACATATCATTTGATCTCTATTAAATATATATCTGTGGTGGCGGAGAATTTATTCTTTTAGCTTAACACCCTTCTCTGAGACGTACGAGCTTAGAGGTTATATATCGATAGACATCAATTATGTGTTGAGAATTGACGATGTAACGTGAAATCCAAATCGAATGTGAAATCGATAATGAATTGGATTGTGAATGTGAATTAGGTTTGAGATAACCTTAAATTTTCAAATCGATTGAGAGGAAAATTTTAAACGTGATAGAAAATTTTGAATCCTCTATTTGTTGTGAATGTGAAATGAGTTTTCGTAACTTATATATGTGAATATAATCGAAAACTAATCAGTTTAGAAAAGTCATCCTGTGTAGGTTTACATAGATATGATAAGTACGAAATGTGAATGAAGTACTATATGTATATGACATATGTTTTCTAAAAACTGAGGATATGGAAATGTACCTTCCAATTTATTATGTGTGAAGGTGATTGGAACTCGGTGGAGTGTCCATTGTAAATCGTAGCTACGTAGAATTCCCTTAGTGGAATGTCCAATGGGACTGATTTGATATCCCATTGTGTTGGGATTATCCCATTGTGTTGGGATTATGTGATTGATGCTGGCGTAATTCGAGGGGTGTGATACCTAAAGTTACAAGCGATTCCATTGAGATAGTGGCGCAACCGCCGAGTAAACTGCGATCTGGGAACCGAAGCGTAATTCGAGGGGCGTGATGCCTAAGGCTACGAGCGATTCTACTGAGATAGTAGCGTAACCGCCGTGTGGACCGCGATCTAAGGCGACAACCATGGCGAAATTCAGGAGTGATGAGAAATCTAAGTTACAAGCGATTCTACTGAGATAGTAGCGGAACCGCCGGGTGACTGTGATCCATGGGGGAACGGACTTTCCATATCCATTTTTAAAAGAATTTTTAAAAGAATTTTTAAAAGTATTTTCACTGGGAGTTGAAGCAAGTATGTTTAGTACTTGGAGATTTTTAGTCTTGCGTCTGATCAGCGTATGCCTAAAATCTGTGAGAACGACGATGAACTTGTTAAACTTTGAGTTATCAAGTATTTTCAAAACTTTAAATAGAAAATCAATAATCTGAAATTAGAATTAAATAATTCTAACTTAATGAATTAAGGAAGAAGATCTTTTTGAATATCTTGAAAGTCTACAGTTTTGGATAAGATATATTATGCAAATATTTAGCATGAAAGATTTCAAGTTTAAAAATCTGAGTTTTGTAAGTCAAAAATTTGATAAAAGACTTTTGTGTCTTGATTATTGAAATCGATAAACAAAACTAGTAAAGTGAAATAAATGGAATGAATCCTATATTTATTTATGAGTTTGAAACTGAGTGAAATTATGTAGGATATAAAATATCGGTGAGATTTTAGCAATCGTTTTTTTTCCTAACTTATAATTTCGGGACGAAATTCTTTTAAGTAGGGGAGACTGTAACGATCCTAAATTTTGAACAATTAAATTTGTAAATATTTAATTTAATTTAAATATTTAAATGATAATTTGACTTAAATTTCAAATTATCAGAATGAATTGGTGATTAAAATTTAGAATTTAATCTATTTAAAAGTTGAATAGAAATTTGAATTTTGACTTTGAAGTTGAAATTTAATATTTAACTTATATTTTAAATTTGAATTTGATAATTTAGAAAAATAATTTGGATTTAAAATAAGAATGAAAATATAATATGAAAATAAATAAAAATAAAAATATATATATATATAATAAAATAAATAAAGAATATACTAGATGAAATTTTTAACAACATAATTTTAACAAGATAATTTTTTAAAACAAAACTAATTGAATAAAAAAAAAAAAAATATAAAGTAAATAAATTAAAAAAATAATAAGTAAACCTTACTTTCATCATGCCGACACCATTCCTCCATACCCTAAATCCACGCCACTTCACACGCCATAACTCACGCAAAATTCACGTTCTTTTCTATTTTTATAACCCTACCCCTCTCCACTTTCTTCATTCAGACGAAAGAAAAATAAAAAGAAAAAAATGGCGGCCGTGTAAATCTTCTTCGTTCGCCTTCAGAAAATTGGGGCTTTGCAAAATTTGGGCTTAAATTCGAGTTCGACTTGTTTATTCGTCTTCGTGTTGCCGGCTTCGACTTCAAATCGAAGGCCTCGACTTCGAATCTCTTGCGTGCCCCGATTCGTGATAAAGGTGAGTCTTTTGGCTCACGATTATCTTAATGCAAGTATTTAGATTTGTTTGCATTGAATTTTGGATGGCATGCTACTGTTTTGGGGGGTTATTGGTTATCATCTGCTCGGTTAATTGCATGCTATGATTTGGGGTTTTTGCAGTCACTTGCTCGATTTCTTGAACTGTAACTGATGAGAACAGATACGTGCTTGATTTCATGCTATGAATTTGTGTTATGTTGCTTCTACTTGCTCGATTTCTTGAACTGTAACTGATGAGAACAGATTTTACCCAAAACTTGTTTTTTTTAGAACAAATGCTATTATTTATTTTAAACTGTTGAGAACAGATTTTACCCAAAACTTGTTTTTTTAGAACAAATGCTATTATTTATTTTAAACTGTTGAGAACAGATTTTACCCAAAACTTGTTTTTTTAGAACAAATGCTATTATTTATTTTAAACTGTTGAGAACAGATTTTACCCAAAACTTGTTTTTTTAGAACAAATGCTATTATTTATTTTAAACTGTTGAGAACAGATGCTACTGGAAATGTTGATTTAAATTGATAATAACAGATGTTATATTTAAAACTGTTAATTTGCTTGCTGTCACTTGCTTGAATTTTTACTGATGAAAAACAGATACTATTTAAATTTATTTATAAATTGTTAAGAACAGATACTATCAAGTTGTGATTTGTTTTAACTGATGAGAGCAGATGCTACCCCATATTTGTTTTGTTTGGATACTTGTGATTGGGGTTTAAATATGAAATCAGAATATTGTATACAGGCATATATGCCTGTCCTTACATTTACAGGCACCAGTAGAAAAAAATAATAATAATAATATCAAGTTGTCTTGAATTTGCTTAGTTGATTGGGTAGCTGTGCATCATTCAGTTTTGCCTTTGTGAAATTTTGACATTCTATCTTTAAATATTTTGTACTCAATATGTGTTTGTGTATTGAGTAGTACTGTGCATGCATTGTATAAATTCATATTGGACTGTGCTCATTATAATCAATGGTCATTTGAGTTGTCTGCACTTTGTCATATATCACCTAAGTTTCCACTTGTGTATCTTGGTGGTGGTTGAACTTAGCTTGACTGTCTGATATCGTACATTTAAAAATGTGGGTGGGTCATTGATCTGATCATTGCACTTACTGTTGTGTGTTGTGCTATTGATGAGTTTTTATGGCATTGGTTTTGATACAACTACTGATTAGTTGCATATATGTTGATGCCAATTGCCTCTGTTGTGTAGCTGGTCACTGTGTTGCACTATGCTATGCTGTGTCACTACTTTACTGTTGTTTTGTTGACATCTCTGATTTTATTTTGGAAATTTTGATTTGTTGAGATTTTTGTAGTAAGCAGAGTAATTTTTGATCTCTCAACAAAATTTGCCATCAACAATAAATGGTTGTCAGACAATCCTACTTGTTGAACCTGCTTTCGACACAGTTATTTCTTTCCTTTTCTTAGTCCATTTTATGCTCCTCTTCCATGCTTTTTAAAATACATACTGGAAATGCAAATGGGTTCCAAGAATTTAAAACAATATTCCCAAAAGGGTCTGTGCTAGCATGCACGAAGTAATTTTATGTTTCTACAGGCAAATCATTATTGCCTCATTTTATAGACTTAGCTAATAACTGAAAGATGTCACACAATTTTGGTCAAAACCAACAGTTGCAGGAAACTGCTGCCTTGCTATATTTTATATATGTTCATCTCCAATGATTTCATTTTGTGATTTAAGTGGCATTCCATCTGCTAATATTTGATGTTTCATGACACTGTCAACTCAGCAGTGAAAATTTCCAGTTTTAATGCACGTAGTTGCATTCTTCTTTATTTACAGTAAAAGCTGTAAATATTTGTTTTGTGGATATTTGCATTTATTTGCACCAAAAAAAAACTGCATATTTTCTGAAAATACTTCTATATGTGTTTCTAGAAGCCATTTGTTACCTCTGTGGCCTCTGTTGCCTGTGTTACTTCTCTATTGCCTGTGTTGTCTCTGTGTTATCCCTGTGTTGCCTCGGCGTTGCCTCTGTGCTACTGTGTCGGCTACATTGTTTCACTGTACTTGTTGGTCTGCACTTTATGTTGCAGCTGGTCCTGCAGTTGTTATTGTTCATGCCTTCGGTTTTTGGGCATTTCTGAGCCTCTGTCTTGTTTCTTGCTTTGACATTGCTGTTTTGCTTTGTCTGATGTCTTCATGATTCCTTTGTCTATGCCTTGGCTTTGTTCGATCTGATAGCTGTGTGTTTTTGTTTGGTGAACGCGTGTCGGCGAGGCAGTGCACATGTGTGCAAAGTACATGTGTGTACTGCAGCCACACTAAAAAGTTAAAGTTGTTAATATGAAAATCCATAATAGATTTTGAATTGATTCATGGGATCCATTTTATTCAGTTCATTACAAATTTATTTACTTGAGTTAAGATTAATCCTGACTCGAGTGTTTTTGTGTTTTGCAATTAACGCTCGGGTCAGACCGAGTATTTTTGCAGCTTAGAGATTTGCTCGCAGCGAAGTTAGAGAGAGGGGGATTAAAGCTCTACTAAAGTTTTCAGTAAAATTTTTCTTTGTACTCTAAAAAGATATATATTCCGCTGTATAAAAATTTAATGCATTGTACAAACTCTGATATATGTATGTAAGAAAAATTCAATTATGAATAATATTATGATTATTCTGTGATTCTGTGGCTGATTCTGTTTAAACTTTATAAACTGACTAACAATTCGTCATTTTGAACGTTTCTAGTTGGTTTAATTACCGACTAGAGGCGGTCAGAGCGGCGGGTCGTTACACAGATGATCCATCTACAACCCCTCTTTCCATCTCTTAAGTATCGAATCACTCGATGCAACAGATGAATCACAATCTTCAAAAAAAAACCTACCTTCAGATACTAGTCTTCAAACCAGGAAATCTCAATTTCAATTACCACCTCCACTGAAACAACTTTTGGTCATTTTTCACTCATTCTCCCATCAATCCTCTATCTCCAGACAGATCAAAAACATTCCACAATCACTAGAAATTTAGATAGAACCAAATTTCCTAATTCTGTTCAAAACAGAATTGCCCTTACCCCAGTTTATTTAGAAATGTGATTTATGTCATACAATTCATGTGTTTTTAAACATGCATTCTTGTGATAAACTTGTTTTAATAATTTAAGAAGTTTAAGATTCTTGTTTTGAAATTGCTATGTTAACTGTCCCTTATAGTTTACAGTAAAAACAGATTTCAAATTTAACCTCAATTATGATTTATAAATTTAATCTATACTAAACAAACATCCCTCTTTTTCATAACAAATACAACAGAGAATCAATTCAAGAGGTCATGGGTTTTTTTTATTTCATTTAAAGGTTTAGTTTCTAAAAACAGAATCAGGTAATAAGATACCTGTAACACATATATATGTGTTTGTATATATGATCTTACAGAATATCCATCACAATAGAAACCATACAAGCAAACTTAGTCCAATTTATTCACATGCAACAGAAAATTCTAAGTAACTTTTCAATTGAGAGCTTACTCACTAAAAGAAAGAAGACAGAGTCATTTCCTTATTTTTTCTGCATCAGTTTTGATTTTTTTTTAAAACAAACAGTTTGCATTTGAAGCTTAAGTTCTGGAAATTTACTTTTAGCATTGATTTAAAAGAAAAGAACTGTTTTTAAAAACTAAAATTTACTCACCTGATTTATAATGATGCAGAGCACAATAAATGCAGATTTCATTTTCCAGAAACTGCATATTGAAATGCATGTTGATCCTGGCTTGCATTTGATTACAGAAATTACTTTTCTTGTTGATGAATGCATGCAGACCTTCCAAATTTTGGATTGAAGTTGCACTCCAGATTTTATGTTGAAACTTAGCATGCAGATTTGTTGCATGCAGATTTGAAGTTGTTTGTAGAAATGATTTGCAGATTTTGATTGAAATTTGGTTTGCAGATTTTGGTTTGCATTTGTTTGAGGTTTTTGATTTACTGAAATTTGATTCTCAGATTTCAAATGAGAAAATGTGTTTTTAACAAAATGCTTTTGGTATGTTATGTTTTTCAATAAAAATTAAATTTCAAAAATGAATTAGCTTGCCACTTGTTGTATTATTATGTTAAATGTTTTACAAGTGTCCATTTAATAGTTTAAGAATTTAACACATGTGCATATCCAATTATTAAAAGCAATTTCTAAATTTATAAATGTATTTGAATTTATCTTAAACCATTTCAAACTTATTTTAGCATGTTTTAAATGTTTATTAACATCTAGTCTTTAAATAAATACATATACACTATTCAAATGTTTACTTATAAACTTATTTTAAAATTATACATTTACACCTTAATGTTTGTTTAATTATTTTTAAAACAATATTCTTTATGAAACTAAATTTCAAAAGAAAAGAAGTGTTGAATTCATTTATTCAAGAGTTTCAAACTAAATGTTATACTTTAACAAGAATGAATTAAATCTTATTTAAAAGAGAAAAACAATTTCAAAATAAAACAAAACAAACTTTTATTATAAAATAAAATTTAAACAAAACAAATTCTTACTTACATTTCTATAAAAATATGAGAAAGATTTTTAAAACAAACCTTTGAAAAGTTTACAATACTAATTTAAATCAATTTAAATCAATTTACAATTTATACATTTATATAATAAGTTGGAAGATATTCTTTATTTAATATAAATTAAAATTAAAACTAAATCCTCTATTTACAATGTATAAAAATTTATACATTATAAATAAAATATTTTTAAATCAGCATAGAAAGATAAATTTATTACTTAAATATTTTTATCATTTGAAAAGAATATCATTTAACAAACTAAATAATTATTAATCTTCAAAAGAAAATTCTGTTTGAATTAAATTATTAAATCAATATTTCACATTTTAAAATAATTATTAATGAAATTCTAAATTAATTATTGCCTAAATTTCCGGGACATCACATTCCTCCCCCCTTAAAAGAATTTCGTCCCCGAAATTTAAAAGCAATGGTAATTTAATAATCCCATACAGATTTTAAATTTTAAAAAATAGCAAACATATGCTATCAACCAAATACTAGCAACCATAGCAATCAATTCAAACAATTCTAATTACCCAGACAAAATTCTAGATAAGATTCCCTAGAGTTTCCCAGGTACAAACACCGGGACACTCGCCCTACAGAATCTAAACTAGCTACACCACTCAGATCTAGAGCTCCTATATATCTAGATATACAATCTAAACAGAATACAAGACTACAGACAAGTCCTGATCAACTCGCAAATCTCACAGAACTACTGATTCTTAAACCAGAGATAAACCATACACGTACTCCCTCAGAGATACGTGGGAAAACAAAACAAATTCCAACCATCCGAACTGGAAATTCAATCCCGAAGACCAAACACTTAACTCTTAAGAGAAAACAGAAAGATACAATACTCATATCCACAAATCTCTCATATCGATCCTGGGCCGCCCTCAACTTCTAGATCAAACAGACCCACCACACAAACTCTATTACACAAATATCAGAAGTCTTTAGACAAACAACTCTTATTCCCAAAGAATCGCGTGCTGCTTCAATTCTGGAATAGCTGCCACCATGCTTCCACTGCTCAACTCTGATTCGAGACTGCTGTTGATGAACACAAGTATAAACTTGATCTACTTATCCCGGAAACACTGTTTATCAAATTCCATAAAATCTCAGTGACCTATCCGATTCGGTCATAAATACACAGCAAAAATTCAACCAGAAAACTTGATCCGATTAACCTGTCAGCTTAAACAGATCTCTTTCTCAAAGAGCCTTCCTACTATGCTGAACCACCGGTAAAACTCCAAGAATCAAGTTGAAACAGAACTCAATCTCTTGATACGGATGCCAATCTTGATTCCTTCGAATACATCCAGAAAATACCAAACCACTTCGATAACTCAAACATCCACTAGTGATGCTTCAATCCAAACAAAGATTACTCAAAGAACTTCCGAACCATCGCAAGTCACTTTTGCGATTCCACTTAGTTCAGATTCCAAGAAGTCGTTCTCTCTACAAAATCAGAATAGCTAAAGCCTTCTACCCAAAAGAACTAGTGGTCCACCTCTTAACCACTAACATCACACCCAGCTGGGCTTCCAGAAGGATTGGACAAGCTCCACCATCTGGCCAGACTACTGATAGAAGAATCATAGAGATTTCTGAACCATCGATGAACAGGCCACTCACTTCTGCTACTGCTGCCAAAACTTCCTTATCCAAAACCTCTTCGAACCTCAAAGCTACACCTGCCTCTTCATAATAGAGCCTTCCAGATAGACAGATATCTCTCAGGAAACTCGCTCCCAAGCCAAACTCAAAACACTCTGCCAAACTGAGTCTCAACTCAAATACAGACAGAACTCCTTCCTAAGGCTGCCAAAATACCATCGCTGGGTTCAGAACTCCCAACTGATCCAAACTCAAGAAAAACCACTCATACGAGTGCAATCCAGCTTACAATTCAAAAATAAACTCCGAATCTTGAAAAGATTTCCTTCAGAGATTGGTGAAATCCTTCACCAACTGCAGAACTACTCAAGATGCCCCAAACTGCTCTAGCAGATCACTTCCAACCTCAAACACTCAGACTCCAACCATTGGTAGTTGTGTTACACACAACACTACCCTATCTACCTTTATTACTTATATTGGAAAACTCGAACAGGTAACCCAATCTAATAGGTAGAAATAAATATATATATATATGTATGTATGTATGTATATATATATATTCAAAATTACAAATATGCTCTCTCAAGGTAGAAACCACTCCAAAGTCTCGGTATTCGATCAACCTAGAGCTCTGATACCACAATGTAACGACCCAACTTCCAGACTCCAGGAAGTCGCATCGCTAAGAAGAAAGAAAGGGATAGAAAAGAGAAAAGAAAGGAAAGAAAGAAACAGACAACATCAGAATCTCACAGCGGAATGAATTAATTATATTATATCACACAAAACTGTACATAGTATCATATACATCAGAGTTCTACAGCTAATACAACACAAACTAGACAGTTATAAACATCTGTCTAGCAATTACAATCTAAGTATGTCAGAGAAAACAGATACAACTCAAATACAGCGGAACCACTAAATATATCTACACGCTGAAGCCTCCTGCTGCATTATCTCGTCCAAAACTTGTCAAAGCAATCCTGAAACACTTGACTACTCATACGTAATATGAGTACCCAAGAGTTTAATAAAACAGAAAATAAACACTCGGGTCAGATAGGGGTCTGGTGTGAGTAAACGGGGATAAAAGTTGCTTAACTTTTAGAAAAATCCTTTGAAAACAAAGGTATCACGTAAGACTTCCCACACATAAACAAGGAAAAGTTTTTACCTTACGCTAACCAAAACATTTGATAGGAAATCCAGTGATATTATAATAGTGTCTAGGGTTTTCAAATAAATAATACATAGCCGAAATTGTTACATCTATTAAATTCCAGCTACTAGCCACAAAAGTGGGTAATACAATCAAAACCGTAGGGTCTCGTAGGAAGAATGGGTTTCCATCAATGGCAGGCTACTGGGGTACCGCCCGTCACAGTACGTGGCCTAGATCACCGTACCGAGGAGTACTCCCACTCCCCTGCAACGCAAAGCCGGAACCATTCCTTACTGAACAGTTTCGAACAAGACCGCCCCGCAGATTGGTCGTCACCAACTGCCACACAGCCGAAATATAAAGGGACCTCTAGACAGGAGTAAGTCTTGCTCTCCTGTGGGTGCTACCCACGAAGCCTTGCTGCACCTCCCCTGTTTTAGCCATTTCCGGTTGATGAGGCTTGAGGTTACGATTACCTTTATAGAACATATAAATCTTAGAATGCTCATCGTCCACCTGACGATGTTCTGAAAGCATTCAATCCATACAAGTTCGTTCCGGGTTCGAACGAAACCGAAGGCATTATCTCGTTACACTCATATTGGAATCACCCTCAGAGTTAACGACGATAACCCTTGCACTCTAAATCACCATCTCGAATCTATAAGCAATATTCCGTCAACTCATTATGGAATCACCCACAGAGTTATACTGACGTATAGCCTTACACCTCGAGTCTTCACTTGCTCCACTTGGATTAACGACCTAACGTTTAATTGGAATCGATGTGGTTTTCGGAATTCCAAATTTGGAAACCCGATCCCTGTCTCATCGAAACCAAACGCCATCTTAATGTCCAAGTTATACTTAAGGGTTTTAAACAATTAACTCATTTCATTATTATCTAAATCACACAGATAGATAACCTACATCTAACAATAGATAATCACATTCATTTCATAAATAGATAATCTGTATCATCCATAGACAGATAATCATCATAACCAAATAATCCATCACAAACCATCATACTTAAACCAAACATTCATATCATACAGATAATCTCATTACTGAGATCACAACCATTCAATCAATAATATCCATAAGCAATGATTCTTTAGCCATCAATTATAATTAATTTAAAATGAATTAAATTAATTACAACCATCACTAATTAATAAATTAAATTAATTAACACTTCTATAAATCCTGCTTAATATCCATAAATTAATTAACCCAGTTAATTAATTAATCCTACGTATTCAACTTGATTAAATATCCTTGATTAATCATTCACCAATTACAATAAGCAATTAATCTTTAATTAAAATTAATTAACCTTAATCATAAGTAATTAACATTTAATTACTTATTTATTAATTAACTATAATTAATTATATTTTATCCTTAATTAATTACAATTAATTAATCACTTAATTTAATTTAACTTAATCAAGCAATCCTTAATTACATCATTAATTATAATAATTAATGATCTCTAATATATAAATTAATTACTTAATTAAAATTAATTACATTTAGTAATTAGTCTAATTATTAATCACCTTGATTAATATTAAATTTTAAAATTTAATAATTAACTATCTTTAATTACTCATTAATCAAATTAATTATCCCATAATTAATCATTAATTAATTCCTTAATTAATTACAAAAGTAATTATCCAAATTACTAATTTCATTCTAGTAATTATCAATATTACTTCTCTAAGTATTAATTACATTAAGTAATTACTCTCATAAAATCATCAAATGATTTACTTAAATTAATTAAACTAAATTAATTAATTAAAATAAATCACACATCAAAATTAATTACAATAAGTAATTAATTCCTTAATTACTTTAACAATTAATTATACTTAACCAATTATAATTAATTAGATTCAATTAATCAATCTAGTTAATTATCAAAATTAATTACATTAATTAATTACTAAATTATCCTTAGATAATTATTCTTATTAATTAACACATTTTCAATAATTATATACTTAAGAAAATTTGAATTAGATTAATTATTAATAAATCATTTCTAATTAAAAATTAACCTAAATCATTATTTAATATCAAATAATTAAGTAAATCCTTAATTATCTTAAATATTTTTCAAAATAATTTAATTACTTACCAAATGACTTATTTATATTCAAAATATATTAAAACAATATATTTCTAAAATTAAATTCAAATTCCAAATCATTTAAAAATTTAAAGATTCAAAATGTTTAATCATTTAAACATTAATCCAAATTTAAACAATTATAAACTTTAAAATAAAATGAATGTTAAAGAACATTCATTACTTAGATATAAAAGAAAGATTTGAAATAAATTCACTTGATTAAAATAAATTAATCTTTGAAAATAAATTGATTTTTTCCCAACTTTCAAATTTAAATTAAACACTTCATATTTTAATTCAATACTAAAGGAACTAATTCTTTCAAGTTTTAAAACTTACTTGAAATCAAATTTCATTTAAAACATTTGAATATGTTCATTTCTAATTTCATTTTTATTTTTTACAAACTGGTTTTGAAATCAAAACTGATTTCCAAAGAAACTTGGAAACAGCTTTTAACTTGATTTCAAAATAATTTAAATCTTACTTTAACTTCTAAATCTGTTCATACTTTTAAAACTTACAAAACTTGTTTAAATCAAAAATC
The DNA here is from genome assembly GCA_030765085.1 of Allium cepa. Taxonomy (NCBI): domain Eukaryota; kingdom Viridiplantae; phylum Streptophyta; class Magnoliopsida; order Asparagales; family Amaryllidaceae; genus Allium; species Allium cepa. Next base: position 182,598,653 of record CM060946.1, read on the forward strand.
TGGGTTTAAAGGATAAACCTGAAAACTATTTAAATCTTAACTTAAACCCATATTTAAATCTTGTTTAAATTTAAGATTTTCATTTTTTTTTAAAACCTTGAACTCAAAACTTTATTTGAATTCAAACTCCAGTTATACTTGAATCAAGTTTTCAACTTAAGAATATGAATTTCATTCAAAAAAAAAAAAACTGCAAAACTCTCTAGATTAAAACCTGAAACTTTTTTAAACTTGATTTCAAAACTGAATTTAAAACTTGTTTAAATCTAAAAATTTCATTTTTAAAAACTTTGAATTTCAAACTTTGTTTGAATTTAGATTCAACTTACACTAAAATCAAACTCCTGCACTAAATTTTGAATTTCATTCAACATTTTAAAAAAACTGCAAAATAACTCTCAGGTTTTAAACCTGTAGCCATATACCCGAGAAACCCATTATTTACTTCGGGTTTCCAGACCATCTACTCCGAGTCAACATCAAAAATACCCGAGCAACCATCGATTCAAATACCCTGCATACCCCAAAAGTTCACCAGACCTTGAGAAACCACTGCGAACCCGTCAACATTCCATAGGCATGCCTCTGACCATCATCATTGCTGAAATTTCAGCAGATGATCCATCTACAACCCCTCTTTCCATCTCTTAAGTATCGAATCACTTGATGCAACAGATGAATCACAATCTTCAAGAAAAAACCTACCTTCAGATACTAGGCTTCAAACCTGGAAATCTTAATTTCAATCACCACCTCCACTGAAACAACTTCTGATCATTTTTCACTCATTCTCCCATCAATCCTCTATCTCCAGACAGATCAAAAACATTCCACAATCACTAGAAATTTAGATAGAACCAAATTTCCCAATTCTGTTCAAAACAGAATAGCTCTTACCCCAGTTTATTTAGAAATGTGATTTATGTTTTACAATTCATGTGTTTTTAAACATGCATTCTTGTGATAAACTTGTTTTAATAATTTAAGAAGTTTAAGATTCTTGTTTTGAAATTTCTATGTTAACTGTCCCTTCTAGCTTACAGTAAAAACAGATTTCAAATTTAACCTTAATTATGATTTATAAATTTAATCTATACTAAACAAACATCCCTCATTTTCATAACAAATACAACAGAGAATCAATTCAAGAGGTCATGGGGTTATTTTTATTTCATTTAAAGGTTTAGTTTCTAAAAACAGAATCAGGTAATAAGATACCTGTAACACATATATATGTGTTTGTATATATAATCTTACAGAATATCCATCACAATAGAAACCATACAAGCAAACTTAGTCCAATTTATTCACATGCAACAGAAAATTCTAAGTAACTTTTCAATTGAGAGCTTACTCACTAAAAGAAAGAAGACAGAGTCATTTCCTTATTTTTTCTCCAGCAGTTTTGATTTTTTTTAAAACAAACAGTTTGCATTTGAGGCTTAAGTTCTGGAAATTTACTTTTAGCATTGATTTAAAAGAAAAGAACTGTTCTTAAAAACTAAAATTTACTCACCTGATTTATGAAGATGCAGAGCACAATAAATGCAGATTTCATTTTCCAGAAACTGCATATTGAAATGCATGTTGATCCTGGCTTGCATTTGATTACAGAAATTACTTTTCTTGTTGATGAATGCATGCAGACCTTCCAAATTTTGGATTGAAGTTGCACTCCAGATTTTATGTTGAAACTTAGCATGCAGATTTGTTGTATGCAGATTTGAAGTTGTTTGTAGAAATGATTTGCAGATTTTGATTGAAATTTGGTTTGCAGATTTTGATTTGCATTTGTTTGAGGTTTTTGATTTACTGAAATTTGATTCTCAGATTTCAAATGAGAAAATGTGTTTTTAACAAAATGCTTTTGTTATGTTATGCTTGTCAATAAAAATTAAATTTCAAAAATGAATTAGCTTGCCACTTGTTGTATTATTATGTTAAATGATTTACAAGTGTCCGTTTAATAGTTTAAGAATTTAACACATGTGCATATCCAATTATTAAAAGTAATTTCTATATTTATAAATGTATTTGAATTTATCTTAAACCATTTCAAACTTATTTTAGCATGTTTTAAATGTTTATTAGCATCTAGTCTTTAAATAAATACATATACACTATTCAAATGTTTACTTATAAACTTATTTTAAAATTATACATTAACCCCTTAATGTTTGTTTAATTATTTTTAAAACAATATTCTTTATGAAACTAAATTTCAAAAGAAAAGAAGTGTTGAATTCATTTATTCAATAGTTTCAAACTAAATGTTATACTTTAACAAGAATGAATTAAATCTTATTTCAAAGAAAAAACATTTTTAAAATAAAACAAAACAAACTTTTATTATAAAATAAAATTTAAACAAAACAAATTCTTACTTACATTTCTATAAAAATATAAGAAAGATTTTTAAAACAAACCTTTGAAAAGTTTACAATACTAATTTAAATCAATTTACAATTTATACATTTATATAATAAGTTGGAAGATATTCTTTATTTAATATAAATTAAAATTAAAACCAAATCCTCTATTTACAATGTATAAACATTTATACATTGTAAATAAAATATTTTTAAATCTGCATAGAAAGATAAATTTATTACTTAAATATTTTTAATATTTGAAAAGAATATCATTTAACAAACTAAATAATTATTAATCTTCAAAAGATAATTCTGTTTGAATTAAATTATTAAATCAATATTTCACATTTTAAAATAATTATTAATGAAATTATTAAATAATTATTGCCTAAATTTCCGGGACATCACATTCCTCCCCCCTTAAAAGAATTTCGTCCCCGAAATTTAAAAGCAAAGGTAATTTAATAATCCCATACAGATTTTAAATTTTAAAAAATAGCAAACATATGCTATCAACCAAATACTAGCAACCATAGCAATCAATTCATACAATTCTAATTACCCAGACAAAATTCTGGATAAGATTCCCTAGAATTTCCCATGTACTAACACCGGGACACTCGCCTTACAGAATCTAAACTAGCTACACCACTCAGATCTAGAGCTCCTATATATTTAGATCCACAAATCTAAACAGAATACAGGACTACAGACAAGTCCTGATCAACTCGCAAATCTCATAGAACTACTGATTCTAAAACCAGAGATAAACCATACACGTACTCCCTCAGAGATACGTGGGAAAACAAAACAAATTCCAGCCATCCGAACTGGAAATTCAATCCCGAAGACCAAACACTTAACTCTTAAGAGAAAACAGAAAGATACAATACTCATATCCACAAATCTCTCATATCGATCCTGGGCCGCCCTCAACTTCTAGATCAAACAGATCCACCACACAAATTCTATTACACAAATATCAGAAGTCTTCAGACAAACAACTCTTATTCCCAAAGAATCGGGTGCTGCTTCTATTCTGGAATAGCTGCCACCATGCTTCCACTGCGCAACTCTGATTCGAGAATGTTGTTGATGAACACAAGTATAAACTTGATCAACTTATCTCGGAAACACTGCTCATCAAATTCCATAAAATCTCAGTGACCTATCCGATTCGGTCATAAATACACAGCAAAAATTCAACCAGAAAACTTGATCTCATTAACCTGTCAGCTTAAACAGATCTATTTCTCAAAGAGCCTTCCTACTATGCTGAACCACCAGTAAAACTCCAAGAATCAAGTTGAAACAGAACTCAATCTCTTGATACGGATGCCAATCTTGATTCCTTCGAAAACATCCAGAAAATACCAAACCACTTCGATAACTCAAACATCCACTTGTGCTGCTTCAATCCAAACAAAGATTACTCAGAGAACTTCCGAACCATCGCAAGTCACTTTTGCGATTCCACTTAGTTCAGATTCCAAGAAATCGATCTCTCTACAAAATCAGAATAACTAAAGCCTTCTACCCAAAAGAACTAGTGGTCCACCTCTTAACCACTAACATCACACCCAGCTGGGCTTCCAGAAGGAATGGACAAGCTCCACCATCCGCCCGGACCGCTGATAGAAGAATCATAGAGATTTCTGAACCATCGATGAATAGGCCACTCAATGCTGCTACTGCTGCCAAAACTTCCTTATCCAAAAGCTCTTCAAACCTCAAAGCTACACCAGCCTCTTCACAATAGAGCCTTCCAGATAGACATATATCTCTCAGGAAACTCGCTCCCAAACCAAACTCAAAACACTCTGCCAAACTGAGTATCAACTCAAATACAGACAGAACTCCTTCCTAAGGTTGCCAAAATACCATCGCTGGCTTCAGAACTCCCAACTGATCCAAACTCAAGAAAAACCACTCATACAAGTGTAATCTAGCTTACAATTCAAAAATAAACTCCGAATCTTGAAAAGATTTCCTTCAGAGATTGGTGAAATCCTTCACCAACTGCAGAACTACTCAAGATGCCCCAAACTGCTCTAGCAGATCACTTCCAACCTCAAACACTCGGACTCCAACCATTGGTAGTTGTGTTACACACACCACTACCCTATCTACCTTTATTACTTATATTGGAAAACCCGAACAGGTAACCCAATCTAATAGGTAGAAATAAATATATATATATATATGTATGTATGTATGTATGTATATATATATTCAAAATTACAAATATGCTCTCTCAAGGTAGAAACCACTCCAAAGTCTCGGTATTCGATCAACCTAGAGCTCTGATACCACAATGTAACGACCCAACTTGCAGACTCTAGGAAGTCGCATCGCTAAGAAGAAAGAAAGGGATAGAGAAGAGAAAAGAAAGGAAAGAAAGAAACAGACAACATTAGAATCTCACAGCGGAACGAATAAATTATATTATATCACATAAAACTTTACATAGTATCATATACATTAGAGTTTAACACCTAATACAACACAAACTAGACAGTTATAAACATCTGTCTAGAAATTACAATCTAAGTATATCAGAGAAAACAGATACAACTCAAATACAGCGGAACCACTAAATATATCTACACGCTGAAGCCTCCTGCTCCATTATCTCCTCCAAAACTTGTCAAAGAAATCCTGAAACACTTGACTACTCATACGTAATATGAATACCCAAGAGTTTAATAAAACAGAAAATAAACACTCGGGTCAGACAGGGGTCTGGTGTGAGTAAACGGGGATAAAAGTTGCTTAACTTTTAGAAAAATCCTTTGAAAACAAAGGTATCACGTAAGACTTCCCACACATAAACATGGAAAAGTTTTTACCTTACGCTAACCAAAACATTTGATAGGAAATCCAGTGATATTATAATAGTGTCTAGGGTTTTCAAATAAATAAGAAATAGCCGAAATTGTTACATCTATTAAATTCCAGCTACTAGCCACAAAAGTGGGTAATACAATCAAAACCGTAGTGTCTCGTAGGAAGAATGGGTTTCCATCAATGGCAGGCTACTGGGGTACCGCCCGTCACAGTACGTGGCCTAGATCACCGTACCGAGGAGTAATCCCACTCCCCTGCAACACAAAGCCGGAACCATTCCTTACTGAACAGTTCCGAACAAGACCACCCCGCAGATTGGTCGTCACCAACTTCCACACAGCCGAAATATAAAGGGACCTCTAGACAGGAGTAAGTCTTGCTCTCCAGTGGGTGCTACCCACGAAGCCTTGCTGCACCTCCCTTGTTTTAGCCATTCCCGGTTGATGAGGCTTGAGGTTACGAATACCTTTATAGAACATATAAATCTTAGAATGCTCATCGTCCACCTGACGATGTTCTGAAAGCATTCAATCCATACAAGTTCGTACCGGGTTCGAACGAAACCGAAGGCGTTATCTCATTACACTCATATTGGAATCACCCTCAGAGTTAACGACGATAACCCTTGCACTCTAAATCAACATCTCGAATCTATAAGCACTATTCCGTCAACTCATTTCGGAATCACCCACAGAGTTATACTGACGTATAGCCCTTACACCTCGAGTCTTCACTTGCTCCACTTGGATTAACGAACTAACGTTTAATTGGAATCGATGTGGTTTTCGGAATTCCAAATTTGGAAACCCGATCCCGGTCTCATCGAAACCAAACGCCATCTTAATGTCCAAGTTATACTTAAGGGTTTTAAACAATTAACTCATTTCATTATTATCTAATTCACACAGATAGATAAACTACATCTAACAATAGATAATCACATTCATATCATAAACAGATAATCTGTATCATCCATAAACAGATAATCATCATAACCAAATAATCCATCACAAACCATCATACTTAAACCAAACATTCATATCATACAGATAATCTCATTACTGAGATCACAACCATTCAATCAATAATATCCATAAGCAATGATTCATTAGCCATCAATTATAATTAATTTAGAATGAATTAAATTAATTACAACCATCACTAATTAATAAATTAAATTAATTAACACTTCTATAAATCCTGCTTAATATCCATAAATTAATTAACCCAGTTAATTAATTAATCCTACGTATTCAACTTGATTAAATATCCTTGATTAATCATTCACCAATTACAATAAGTAATTAATCTTTAATTAAAATTAATTAACCTTAATCATAAGTAATTAACATTTATTTACTTATTTATTAATTAACTATAATTAATTATATTTTATCCTTAATTAATTACAATTAATTAATCACTTAATTTAATTTAACTTGATCAAACAATCCTTAATTACATCATTAATTATAATAATTAATGATCTCTAATATATAAATAAATTACTTAATTAAAATTAATTACATTTAGTAATTAGTCTAATTATTAATCACCTTGATTAATATTAAATTTTAAAATTTAATAATTAACTATCTTTAATTACTCATTAATCAAATTAATTATCCCATAATTAATCATTAATTATCCCATAATTAATCATTAATTATCCCTTAATTAATTACAAAAGTAATTATCCAAATTACTAATTTCATTCTAGTAATTATCAATATTACTTCTCTAAGTATTAATTACATTAAGTAATTACTCTCATAAAATCATCAAATGATTTACTTAAATTGATTAAACTAAATTAATTAATTAAAATAAATCACACATCAAAATTAATTACAATAAGTAATTAATTCTTTAATTACTTTAACAATTAATTATACTTAACCAATTATAATTAATTAGATTCAATTAATCAATCTAGTTAATTATCAAAATTAATTACATTAATTAATTACTAAATTATCCTTAGATAATTATTCTTATTAATTAACACATTTTCAATAATTATATACTTAAGAAAATTTGAATTAGTTAATTATTAATAAATCATTTCTAATTAAAAATTAACCTAAATCATTATTTAATATCAAATAATTAAGTAAATCCTTAATTATCTTAAATATTTTTCAAAATAATTTAATTACTTACCAAATGACTTATTTATATTCAAAATATATTAAAACAATATATTTCTAAAATTAAATTCAAATTCCATATCATTTAAAAATTTAAAGATTCAAAATGTTTAATCATTTAAACATTAATCCAAATTTAAATAATTATAAACTTTAAAATAAAATGAATGTTAAAGAACATTCATTACTTAGATATAAAAGAAAGATTTGAAATAAATTCACTTGATTAAAATAAATTAATCTTTGAAAATAAATTGATTTTTTCCCAACTTTCAAATTTAAATTAAACACTTCATATTTTAATTCAATACTAAAGGAACTAATTCTTTCAAGTTTTAAAACTTACTTGAAATCAAATTTCATTTAAAACATTTGAATATGTTCATTTCTATTTTCATTTTTATTTTTTACAAACTAGTTTTGAAATCAAAACTGGTTTCCAAAGAAACTTGGAAACAGTTTTTAACTTGATTTCAAAATAATTTAAATCGTACTTAAACTTCTAAATCTGTTCATACTTTTAAAACTTACAAAACTTGTTTAAATCAAAAATCTGGGTTTAAAGGATAAACCTGAAATCTGTAACAACCCGCATATTAACCGAGTTTATATTTAAATATTTTAACAACCCGCATATTTATTGAGTTTATATTTAAATATTTTATTTAAATATTAAATCGTTAATCGGATTTTGGTCCGAAAAAACTACTTTTTGCAAACGGTCAAATTAGGACTCGAGACCACTTTCATTGAGTTCGAAATGCCGTTTACAACTTTTAAGTATAAACATCGATAGGTTTGGAGTTAGTGAAATTTCACTAACTTTTCCCGCTTTGGACTTTGGGTTACTTTAGCCTATTAAGCCTAAGTTCCAACCCTCTTCTCCTCACTCTTCATAAATTTCCTAACTAACCCAAGCTTTGGCATTAATGGTGAAGAGAATGGAAAATTAAAACTCCAAGCTACAATTCAATTGCAACTCCAACATTCAACTCCAAATTCAAGTAGAAGATATTGGATTCAAGCTTTGGATTGCTTCTCCTTGCTTTCAAGCTTCATCTTCATAAATTTTAGTGCAAAGGTGAGATTTTTATCCCACAAATCTAGTCTATATCTATATTGGACTGTTGGGAATGATCCCTATCACTTTAGTATGCACATTTGCATTTGGTTTGGATTGGATTGGCGAAAAACTCCAAATTTTAGTGATTTTGGTGAAAAACTACTACTAGGTCGTTCTGGCCATTTTAGGTCATTAGGTCGTAGGTCGCTTACGAGTTAACCCTAGGTCGTTCTGGCCAATTTTTAGCTCGTTCGGAGTTAGGTCGCTCGTCCATAGGTCGTAGGTCGCTTACGAGTTAACCCTAGGTCGTTCTGGCCATTTTTTAGCTCGTTCGGAGTTAGGTCGCTCGTCCATAGGTCGTAAGTCGCTTATGAGTAAACGTTAGGTCGTTCTGGAAGAATTGGCACTTCGGAATTTGGTCGCTCACGAGTTAACTCGTTAGGTCGCTCGCGAGTTAGTACCATAGGTCGCTGGGCCATCTAAATGCTTGTTCGGTGTTAAGTCGTTCGGGCTTAGGTCGTAGGTCATATGGACCTTAGGTCGTAGTTCGTATGGACCTTAGGTCGTAGGTCGTATGGACCCTAGGTCGTAGGTCGTATGGACCTTAGGTCGTAGGTCGTAGGGACCTTAGGTCGTAGGTCGTATGGACCTAGGTCGTAGGTCGTTAACTCGTTAACACGTACGGCTCTTTACCATTTTGGTTCGCGTGACCTTGTACTTGACTTAGGTCGTTAAGTCGTAAGACCCCTAGGTCGCCCCTGGACCCCCGTGACCTGACCGGGCAGGTCGAACCCCGTAGCGGTGGCGTTGCCCCCGCACCCCCACCTTGGGGGGTTGCCACCCCCCTGGACCCCCCCTCCGTAGGGGATCTTATCTGAAAAACATTCAACAGAAATTGCTGAACTGATTTCTTTGGATTTTTATCACATCTTCGAATGTGATCTTTGTGATTGATTGTTTCTATAATCGCTTTTGTGATTGGTCACTTTAAATTATAAAGGTTTCAAAAGTAGTAGTAAATATCAAAACTCTTCCAATAAAAGGATTTCAACTCTATTTTTAATAACAAAGCTCTTTTCTTAACCCGTTTTTCAATCTATTAGTATATACAAATCTTTACCTCATTCGGATGAGAAATCTAATTAAACGGCTTAGTAAAACAAGTGGTATGAAACGCTTGCGTTTGCTTCGTCGGTTAATTCTTGGACTTGTTCGATTGAACCTCTTGTGACAATTTCTAGTGAAGATTTACAGTTTGTTTGTAAATATTTAAGTTAAGAAAGTGGTTATGGGACATGAAGCTAAACTTTTATATTTACTAGCTTAGTGTAATTGACACTTCTCGTTGATCATGACGATCATTCTTATGATTTAGACTAGCAATTGTGCGATGTCTCTTGTTTGCTTGGTTAGACTAGACACCACTTGTGTGATTCCACTCACACATACCTTTTTGGTTGCTTGGTTAGTCTAGTCACCACTTGTGTGATTCCACTCACACATATTTTTTTGTTTGCGAGGTTAGACTAGACACCACTTGTGTGATCCCACTCACACATACCTTTTTGCCTTCTTGGTTAGTCTAGAACTCAATCTGTGTGATTTCGACTCACACATATGGGGTAGCTCCCCATGGTCTTCGGACCGTCGTGTGATAGGCCTCTTTCTCTTTTTATGATTTCTAGATTTCTCGTGTTGATTTCTGGAATTTATGTCATTGACTTGTTATGAGTACAAGTTTAGGGTATGATGCCCTCTTTGGATCTTTGAGAAGATTCTTGTGATATCGATTTATCTCTTATTGATTGATCTTCTGTCGGTCATCATTTGCATACTTATAGTAGTATATCAGTATGGATATTTTATGTTTATGCCATATCTTTTATTTTATACCATGTCATCTGATATTTATAGCTAGACTGATCCGTTTATTATTTTCTTAAATAATACTCGGGTCAGACCGAGATGTTACAGGTGCTACTGCTTGACTTCTTCCCGGGATTCGGCACTCTGAATTTTGGCTAACTATTTAGATTAGCAGTTTTTGTTGTATACACTTGAGATATAGACTCATAGTTGTATTCTTTTGTATAGCACGTGTTGCTATTCTTTTGTATTATTGTGGATCTTTTGACCACTACTCTGATGTACACTTTCATGTGTTAGTTATATATTCATATCTTCTTCCGCCTTTGTGATATGGATGTCTGTGACTGATTTGCGTTATGCTTATTTCTATGTTTGTTTTCGAAGATTATTTATAGCCACCGTGTGATAAGCAATTACATGGATGGTCGCTCCTCAACATCCTTATTCTCCGTGCTAGTTGACAGCACTACTCCGTAGTGTTCTTGGCTAGCGTGGGTATAGAGGTGGGGCGTCACAGCTTGGTATCAGAGCCAAACTTCGAAACAATGTAGAATAACTTAACAAGGATCGTCGTCCTAAGTCTATCTTAGGAGTCATACCATAGGATTAATTCGAGTCTTCGTACCAATTCATCCTATTTCCTTTATGATTCCTTGTTTTATCTATCAAGATTGCTTGATGTTCATTGGTGAATAACCTTCTTCCTTCTCTTCTTTCTTTCTTAAAGGAAGAGAATGTCTAGACCAGGCCGTCCCAGAACTGGATCATCTGGTGGTGCTCCCCAGGATGGAGTTTTTATGACTGCTCAACAGCTTCTTGATTTAGTAACTAATGCTCAAGAAGCTGGAGCTAACCCGGAACCTACTCACCCAAAGTCGGGATTTGCACGCTTGTGCAGCGATTACACCAACTTGGGTGGGAAGCCCTTCAAAGGTTCGGAAAATATCATCGAGGTCCAGGCTTGGTTAAAATCATGCGATCGAATCTTTTCTCGCATGAACCTTATCATTCTCCACCGCGTTCAGGTGGCTTCCAGCATGCTCCAGGAGAGAGCATTGGACTGGTACAAACTCCTTATTTCAGAAATTAATGAAGCGGATCTTACCTGGGAGCAATTTCAGGGACGCTTCGAGTTAAAGTTTGTACCAGAAGCTGGGAAAGTAACCTTGGCTCGACGTTTTATAGACCTTGTTCAAGGTCAATCCTATGTGACTGATTACGTCGCAGCCTTCGAGTCGCTTTCCAAATATGGGGTTGAATACATCAACACCCCATTGAAGAAGAACCAGAGGTTCGTTTATGGCTTAAATAAGAATCTTAAGAAGCCACTACTCCTGAAACTAGAAGTCGCATTTGATCAACTCGTCGATATCGCTCTTCGTCTTGAAGAGGCTGATAGAGAGAGTGATGTTGAAGTGGAAGGCGCTAAACCAAACTTCAACAACAAAAGGAGGCCAAACAAATTCAAGGCTCCTTATCCCAACAAAAAGGGTAAGCAGGCAACCCCTACGGCAAAGTCTCCTTCTCCTAGTGGTGCGAGTTGCTTCAACTGTGGGTCTGGGGATCATTATGCAAATAAGTGCTCTAAGCCCAAATATTGTCGCTATTGTAAGAGCCCGGATCATTACATACATCAATGCCTCAAGCGTAAAGGCAAGAAGGAAGGAAAGTTGAATGTGGCTCAAGCCCCTGGCAACACATCTCGTGGCCAAGGTATTTCTCATTCCATTCTTGATGGTATTATTTTATTTCATGATCAACCTACTAGAGTTCTCTTTGATACGGGTGCATCCCATTCTTTTATATCAAAGGAACTGGTAGACACTTTTTCCTTAAGTATTACTGCATTGATGACTTCTTTAAAAATTACGAATCCTGTTGGTGGATCCGCAACTCTTAGTTTGCTTTGTAAAGATGTGGAGATTATTTTATGTGATTTTTCTTTCCTAGCCGATTTGCATGTCATGCACTACTTAGGCTTTGGAATAATTTTGGGAATGGATTGGCTTAACCGTTATCAAGCCCATATCCTATGTCCTGAGCGGACTATTCATCTCCGACATCCACTATCTGTTAAACAGATTTCTGTTAATCTTAAAGATTCAGAATCCTGTTTGGTGGCATCTTTATATTCTTTAAATCCTCGTGATGACGATGATGATGATGAAGATGATATTATTTCTCGTATTCACGTTATTCGTGAATTTTCCGACGTATTCGAGCCTGTTTTAGGTTTACCACCTAAACGAGCAATTGAGTTCAGAATTAATCTTGTTTCTGGAGCTCAACCTATTACTCGTCCTCCTTATCGCATGTCCGATAAGGAAAATGAGGAGATGCGTAAACAATTATCCGAATTGGAGACGAAGAAATTTATTCGCTCTAGTTCCTCACCTTGGGGAGCTTCGGCTATTTTCGTGAAGAAATCTGACGGTACGCTTAGGCTTCGCGTTGACTATCGCAAGCTTAACGATCTGACTATTAAAAATAAATATCCTTTACCTCGGATTGATGATCTATTCGATCAGCTTAGTGGTGCTAAGGTCTTTTCACAATTAGACTTGGCTACCGGTTTCCATCAGCTTCGCATCGCAGAGGATAGCATTCCTTTGACATCATTCCGTACTCGATATGGATCTTATGAATGGCTTGTTATGCCATTTGGGTTAACGAATGCTCCAGCTTATTTCGTTGACCTCATGAATCGAGTTTTCAAAGATTTCCTCGATCGGTTTGTTCTCATATTCATTGATGATATTCTTGTGTATTCAAAAACCGAGGAGGAACATGAAAAACATCTTCGGATTGTATTGGAAACTCTTAGGAGTAATCAATTAAAGGCAAAATTTTCTAAATGCCACTTTTGGCAATCTCGTGTGAAGTTTCTCGGTCATATTATTTCCGAATCCGGAATTTCCGTGGATCATTCAAAGATTGAAGCGATTCAAGATTGGAAAAGACCTGAGAGTGTGACTGAAATCCGTAGCTTTCTCGGATTGGCGGGCTATTACCGTCGTTTTATTAAAGACTTTTCTAAGATTGTCGTGCCTCTTACTGGCTTGACTAAGAAGGGAGTTAAATACATTTGGTCGGACAAATGTGAAGCCTGTTTTCAGAAATTGAAAGAACTCCTTTCTGATGCTCCTATTCTTGTTATTCCTGTGGGGAATCAAGATTTTGTTGTTTATACTGATGCTAGTCACGTTGGTTTGGGTGCCGTTCTTATGCAAAAAGAACGTGTTATTGCTTATGCTTCTAGGCAATTAAAGCCGGCCGAGACTAGATATGCCACACATGATTTAGAACTCGAGACTAGATATGCACCTTATGATCTTGATATTCTTTATACCCCCGGTAAGGGTAATCGTGTCGCCGATGCTCTTAGCCGTAAACAACAAGCAGTTGTTTCTATGATGATATCCGAATGGAACGATCTCGAGATTTTATCCACTTGTGAGATTCGAGAGCGCGTATCCGATTTATGCTCATCGCTTGTTTTATGTAGCCTTGAGGCTCATCCTTCTCTTTTAGACCGCATTCTTGAAGTTCAAGGGCTACATCCTGAATTGGCTCTTCTTGGCCAAAATGTTAAGGATAAAATTGATATTGAAGGTTTGAAAGACTTTGATATTGATTCTCGTGGCGGCAATCGAAAATTTGGTAGACTTATCGTACCAAATATTGGAGATCTTCGTAAAGATATTTTAGAAGATTCTCATCGTTCTAAATTCACCATTCATCCCGGTAGTAGTAAAATGTACGCTGATATGAAGCGACTTTATTATTGGGAGGGAATGAAATCTGATATTGCTAACTTTGTTAAGTGTTGCATGACTTGCCAACTTATCAAGGCCGAACATCAAAGGCCTGGTGGGTTATTGCAACCTTTAGAAATTCCAATTTAGAAGTGGGATCAAATTTCCATGGACTTTATAGATGGCCTTCCCCGTTCTCGTTCGGGTCATGATAGCTTATGGGTGATTGTTGATAGACTTACTAAATCCGCCCATTTTATTCCGGTTCGGTCTAACCGAACCGTTCCTCTTTTGGCCAAACTATTTGTCAAGGAAATTGTAAAATTGCATGGAGTTCCTACTTCTATTGTTAGCGATCGTGATCCATTGTTTACTAGTGGATTTTGGAAGAGTCTTCAAAAAGCTTTAGGACCGAAGCTTAATTTTAGCACCGCTTATCACCCCCAGTCCGATGGACAAACCGAGCGTGTGAATCAAACTCTTGAAGATCTTCTTCGTGCTTGTGTGCTTGATTTTAGTGGAAGTTGGGAAGATCATATTTCACTTGTTGAATTTTCCTATAATAATAGCTTCCAATCTAGTATTGGTATGGCACCTTTCGAGGCACTCTACGGAAGGCCATGCCGATCTCCTTCTTGTTGGCTTGAAGCCGGTGAGAAGCTGGTTTTAGGTCCAGACTTTATTCGTGATTCCACGGAAAAGATTGAACTTATTCGACATAGGATGAAAGAAGCCCAGAGTAGACAAAAATCCTATGCCGATAATCGAAGAAGGAAATTAGAATTTTTTTGTTGGGGATCCTGTTTTTATTCGTGTTTCACCTATGAAGGGTGTTGTATGTTTCAGTCGATCGGGGAAGTTAGCGCCTCGATATATTGGGCGATTTCCTATCACTGAACGTATTGGTTCCATGGCTTATCGCCTTGCATTGCCGGCTCAGTTTTCTGCTATGCATGATGTATTTCACGTTTCTCAATTACGGAAATGCCTTCGGAATTCCGATTCTATTCTTGAGCCTGCTGTTGTGGAAGAAATTGAAGTTTCGCTGAATTTAACTTACGAGCAGCATCCTATTCGAATTATAGGTTCTGAGGTTAAACGACTTCAAAATAAAGATGTTCCGCTTGTGAAGGTTCAATGGTCCTCAAATCCTAAGGATTGTTCTTGGGAATCCAGAGAATTCATCGAGCATACACATCCGGACTTGCTTACTCCTGCTCTTTGAGGTGAACTTCTTATTTCAACTTTCTCTTGTGTTAATATGCTTTTATGGTTGTTACTTTTTATTTCCATCTTATATATATATGCTATCCCGCTTTTTGGACAAAGCTGTGATACCAAAAGATCGGTCAAAAACAAAAGACAGTTCATCTCAGAAATTAGTCGTGCTTCACTCCGCTATGGATATCGATGAATTTTGTCCAAGTCCGGATCAGGCCACAGTTGATAGGACATGGCAGGTGAGATCATAGAAGTCCGCATTTCAAATTTCAAGTCAATCCGAGGTCGTATGCTCAAGTTATGATGGATCCAAGTTAAGAGGGATGGACATTGTTCAGTTCGAACCCATCACCTTTCGTACGTTCGAACCCATCTAGTTCAAACCCATCATGTTCGAATCCATACGAAGAGGTGACGTTCGACTCCATCAGCTAACATCTTCCTTCGACTCCATCCAACTGAAACCACTCCATGTCCCTACTTCGACTCCATCGGCCTCGACATCATCACAGTGACTCACCTTCGAATCCATGAACTAAACCTTTGCTTCGAATCCATCTTCACACGGCCACAAACCCATCATGCGGCTTCACGCTGTCTTCGAATCCAACATGCTAGAGACGACTTCGAATCGATCCGAAGTAGCGCAGTTGGATCGATTCGAATGAATACCATTCCATCGATTCGAAGGCGATCTTCGAATCCAACACTCGAACCACTTAGTCAACACGGCAAAGAACTCGGAGTCGACCAAATCAACTCGGCGAAAAATATGGATCGACTCGAAGAAGGCGCGCCACGTCAACCCACTCACACGCCCTTAGATCGATTCGAAGTGCTCGATTCGAATTGATCGATTCGAACAAGACAGCGTACCGAGAGTCATCATTTCAAACCGATCATATCTCCTAAACCACTGATCCAAATGCAACGAAATTTTCACAGTAGCTTCCATACAAAGTAAAGATTGTACCTGTCAAGTTTCAGCTCGATTGGACCATTTCTCGATGGGTTCGAAATCACTTCGAATCGATGTCAGATCGAGACGAAACTTGGTGGGTCGGTCGCGTGGGCCCACTCGCGTGCCAGAAGAAGTCTCCCGAAGTTTGAGCGAGATCTGGGCCTCCAACGCCTATAAATAGCACCCTGAAGCCTTCAGAAAAGGGGATATGAGAGGAACTTCTGCCATTGAACATCAAGACTCTGCCGGATTCCATTCTATCCATCATTATCACCGTTGTATTCAGATTTCAAAGCTATTATCAACTGTAATTCATTGTAATCGATCTATCGAGCAAAGCAATAAAGAGAAAACCTTCAAAGTGGACGTAGGCACGAACGTCGAACCACTATAAATCCTGTGTTTTTGATTGTTATCTGCGAATTATTGTGATTTGTTGCTTAGATCTGAATTCTATATTGATTGTCGCTGAGTTCTGTATTGATTATTATCGATTTAAGTACGTAAACGGGCGCTTTCGCGGTATTGGGTGTTTGTGACCAATTTTGGCGCAAACATTTTGGTGCTTTCACTGAGAAGTTGAACTCAGGAGTTCTACCAATTGATAGTTGATTAAGAGAAAATTTGAAAGTTTAGATTTGAGAAATTATGACGAGACAATCGAGTAGAAGGCCAAGGCCAGAGAGAAGCGAACAATAAGGAAGTCAAGAGGCTTCCTCAGGAGCGAATCAACCATCGATCTTCATCACTAGGGACGAGATGGAGACTATGATGAAGAAGCAAGAGGCGTTGATTTAGAGTTTATTTCAACAGATAGGACAGCTTGGAGCACAGCATAGAGGAGCCAATGGAGTCCACAACGAAGCAGGACCATCTGGTGTCGCACCCGGATTAGGGGGCACACCCATGGAAAACGTTGATCCAGTTTCGGAGAGAGAAAGAGGAGCATCTGCGCAACCCGGTAGTAGTAAAGGGGTGAACGCTCAGTCAAGGGGGCAGATCCCAGAGTTCCCTCATGAACTCGGGGGGCAGGTTGAAAGTAGTGAACGAAGATTACATCTTGGAGACAACGACAGGTTGGCAGAGATGGTTAGGCGAGCTTTGAGAGGCGGTTTGGTGAACAAAGATTTGGAGGATGTTAATAGGAGTCCTTTTACTTCAGCAATCAGGCAAGCTAGGAACCCACCGGATTTCAAATTACCATCGTTGGATATGTATGACGGGAGAACGGACCCCACGGTCCATCTGACGAAATATATGAGGCACATGGAAGTGCTGGGGGCATCAGAGGAGGTTATGGCCCGGTGCTTCCCATTGTACTTGGCGGATATTGCGGCGTTATGGTTCAGGCAACTGGAGAATGGATCCATCGGAACATGGAATGATTTAACTGAGAGATTTATGAGGCAATTCAGGGTTCACATTACAAGACCCAAGAATGTGATGACGTTGGCAACTTTAAAACAGAAGGCTGGAGAAACATTGAGAAGTTTCCTGACACGGTTCAATGCGGCAGCAGCTTCGGTAGATCGACCGGATCCATCCATGGTTATGATGGCAGCCGTTTCTGGAATAGCTGATGGCACGGATTTCAAAAATTCATTGACCAAAGATCCACCTATGGATCTAGGAGAATTCTATCACGAGGCGGAAAAGTTCCTGCGATTGGAAGACGCGAGTGCAGAAAGAGAAGAAGGAGATGGGATAGAAGTTTATGCACTTAAAGACGAAAAGCCTCCTAAAAGGGACTCGGACAAGGATAAAGGTAAAAGAAAGACTGAGAATGACAGAGACAGATCAAAGCGGCAACGGATGGAGCCGCGATTCACCACCTACACTGAGCTGAATGAGAGCCTGGAACGAATTTATCAGGATACCAAAGATCAGATTCCGTATCGTAGGCCAATGCGAAGGGATCCAACCTCTGACGAAAGGAAATCTGATAAGTTTTGTGTATTCCATGAATTAAACGGTCATAACACTAATGATTGTAGGCACCTGAAGGACGAGGTGGAAGGGCATATCAGGAATGGTATGCTCCTTCAATATGTAAGGAGGCGAGCTCCTGCGGCGGAACCAGAGCGACTACCATCCACTTCAGCTAGAGGCAACCCTGAATCAAGGCACCGTTTGGTTATCAATTGAGTGAAATAACGATGAACAAGTTGTAAGCTTCCACTAACGCAATTAAATCATTTACACATGTGCGAGATCGCGAACGATCTCCAGGCATGCTCTGAGTGATCATTAACCGTTTCGTAGTGGGAGCTTACACTTTGACATCCATGCTTTGCTTTCGTTTCGTTTTGATTTGAACATTTAGACTTTGCTTGTTTGGACATTTCTGTTTTAAAACTCATCCGTTTAATAGATATTTGATTCTGATAACTCTGGAATGGCTAAGCTACTTACACATCTATGGGGTCGCGAACGATCCTTAGGCATGCTCTGAGATGGCGATGAACCGCCCTGACAAACGATACAGGAACTCACCTGAATGTGACCCTGGCATCGATAACATCAATTCCTCCCGGGCACACTTTATCGCCTCGAACGGCATCCGACCTTGAACGGTCATAACTCACCTCACCTCAAATGGCTTGATCGCGAACGGTCGTCACTTGAGGTCCAACACCCGACCACGAACGGTCACAAATTCGCCTCGAACGGCACACGATCGCGAACGATCACTCTCTGCCTTGAACGGCACCGACCGCGAACGTTCATGATTCACTAATTATGAAATCCGACCTCGAACGGTCACCATTCGCCTTGAACGGCACTTGGTCGCGAACGATCACAATTTGCCACGAACGGCAATCGACCGCGAACGGTCCCATCTCATCATTTGCCGCAAACAGAATCGACCGCGAACGGTCCTATTCCATCCTATGCCACGAATGGCACAGACCGCGAACGGTCCCGATTCACCTCAAGTAGCATGCGATCCCGAACGATCGACGCATGGATTTATATGCTCGACCGCGCACGGTCGCACTTCACCTCGAATGACTCGATCACGAACGATCGTCATTTGAAGTTAAGCGCTTGACCACGAACGGCCGCGCTTCACCTCAAATAGCTCGATCCCGAACGATTGTCACTTGAGGCCATATGAAACTATCAAGTTCTTTGCAGGTTGATAATAGGATACGAACATCCAACTCAAGGCATTACAAAACACACCTTCCTACCACAAGGCATGTTTTGGGGGGCAAATGTTATCCCGCTTTTTGGACAAAGCTGTGATACCAAAAGATCGGTCAAAAACAAAAGACAGTTCGTCTCATAAATTAGTCGTGCTTCACTCCGCTATGGATATCGATGAATTTTGTCCAAGTCCGGATCAGGCCACAGTTGATAGGACATGGCAAGTGAGATCATACAAGTCCGCATTTCAAATTTCAAGTCAATCCGAGGTCGTATGCTCAAGTTAAGATGGATCCAAGTTAAGAGGGATGGACATTGTTCAGTTCGAACCCATCACCTTTCGTACGTTCGAACCCATCTAGTTCAAACCCATCATGTTCGAATCCATACGAAGAGGTGACGTTCGACTCCATCAGCTAACATCTTCCTTCGACTCCATCCAACTGAAACCACTCCATGTCCCTACTTCGACTCCATCGGCCTCGACATCATCACAGTGACTCACCTTCGAATCCATGAACTAAACCTTTGCTTCGAATCCATCTTCACACGGCCACAAACCCATCATGCGGCTTCACGCTGTCTTCGAATCCAACATGCTAGAGACGACTTCGAATCGATCCGAAGTAGCGCAGTTGGATCGATTCGAATGAATACCATTCCATCGATTCGAAGGCGATCTTCGAATCCAACACTCGAACCACTTAGTCAACACGGCAAAGAACTCGGAGTCGACCAAATCAACTCGGCGAAAAATATGGATCGACTCGAAGAAGGCGCGCCACGTCAACCCACTCACACGCCCTTAGATCGATTCGAAGTGCTCGATTCGAATTGATCGATTCGAACAAGACAGCGTACCGAGAGTCATCATTTCAAACCGATCATATCTCCTAAACCACTGATCCAAATGCAACGAAATTTTCACAGTAGCTTCCATACAAAGTAAAGATTGTACCTGTCAAGTTTCAGCTCGATTGGACCATTTCTCGATGGGTTCGAAATCACTTCGAATCGATGTCAGATCGAGACGAAACTTGGTGGGTCGGTCGCGTGGGCCCACTCGCGTGCCAGAAGAAGTCTCCCGAAGTTTGAGCGAGATCTGGGCCTCCAACGCCTATAAATAGCACCCTGAAGCCTTCAGAAAAGGGGATCTGAGAGGAACTTCTGCCATTGAACATCAAGACTCTGCCGGATTCCATTCTATCCATCATAATCACCGTTGTATTCAGATTTCAAAGCTATTATCAACTGTAATTCATTGTAATCGATCTATCGAGCAAAGCAATAAAGAGAAAACCTTCAAAGTGGACGTAGGCACGAACGCCGAACCACTATAAATCCTGTGTTTGTGATTGTTATCTGCGAATTATTGTGATTTGTTGCTTAGATCTGAATTCTATATTGATTGTCGCTGAGTTCTGTATTGATTATTATCGATTTAAGTACGTAAACGGGCGCTTTCGCGGTATTGGGTGTTTGTGACCAATTTTGGCGCAAACAATATATATATATATATATATATATATATATATATATATATATATATATATTGCGAGGATGCAATTTCCTTAAGGAGAGGAGTCTATAACAACCCGCATATTAACCGAGTTTATATTTAAATATTTTAACAACCCGCATATTTATCGAGTTTATATTTAAATATTTTATTTAAATATTAAATCGTTAATCAGATTTTGGTCCGAAAAGCTACTTTTTGCAAACGGTCAAATTAGGACTCGAGACCACTTCCATTGAGTTCGAAATGCCGTTTATAACTTTTTTAAGTATAAACATCGATAGGTTTGGAGTTAGTGAAATTTCACTAACTTTTCCCGCTTTGGACTTTGGGTTAGTTTAGCCTATTAAGCCCAAGTTCCAACCATCTTCTCCTCACTCTTCATAAATTTCCTAACTAACCCAAGCTTTGGCATTAATGGTGAAGAGAATGGGAAATTAAAACTCCAAGCTCAAATTCAATTGCAACTCCAACATTCAACTTCAAATTCAAGTAGAAGATATTGGATTCAAGCTTTGGATTGCTTCTCCTTGCTTTCAAGCTTCATCTTCATAAATTTTAGTGCAAAGGTGAGATTTTTATCCCACAAATCTAGTCTATATCTATATTGGACTGTTGGGAATGATTCCCTATCACTTTAGTATGCACATTTGCATTTGGTTTGGATTGGATTGGCGAAAAACTCCAAATTTTAGTGATTTTGGTGAAAAACTGCTACTAGGTCATTCTGGCCATTTTTAGCTCGTTCGGAGTTAGGTCGCTCGTCCATAGGTCGTAGGTCGCTTATGAGTTAACCCTAGGTCGTTCTGGCCAATTTTTAGCTCGTTCGGAGTTAGGTCGCTCGTCCATAGGTCGTAGGTCGCTTACGAGTTAACCCTAGGTCGTTCTGGCCATTTTTTAGCTCGTTCGGAGTTACGTCGCTCGTCCATAGGTCGTAGGTTGCTTACGAGTTAACGTTAGGTCGTTCTGGAAGAATTGGCACTTCGGAATTAGGTCGCTCACGAGTTAACTCGTTAAGTCGCTCGCGAGTTAGTACCATAGGTCGCTGGGCCATCTAAATGCTTGTTCGGTGTTAAGTCGTTCGGGCTTAGGTCGTAGGTCGTATGGACCTTAGGTCGTAGGTCGTATGGACCTTAGGATGTAGGTCGTATGGACCTTAGGTCGTAGGTCGTATGGACCTTAGGTCGTAGGTCGTATGGACCTTAGGTCGTAGGTCGTAGGGACCTTAGGTCGTAGGTCGTATGGGCCTAGGTCGTAGGTCGTATGGGCCTAGGTCGTAGGTCGTTAACTCATTAACACGAATCGTTAAGTCGCTCGCGAGTTAGTACCATAGGTCGCTGGGCCATCTAAATGCTTGTTCGGTGTTAAGTCGTTCGGGCTTAGGTCGTAGGTCGTATGGACCTTAGGTCGTAGGTCGTATGGACCTTAGGTCGTATGTCGTATGGACCTTAGGTCGTAGGTCGTAGGGACCTTAGGTCGTAGGTCGTATGGGCCTAGGTCGTAGGTCGTATGGGCCTAGGTCGTAGGTCGTTAACTCATTAACACGTACGGCTCTTTACCATTTTAGTTCGCGTGACCTTGTAATTGACTTAGGTCGTTAAGTCGTAAGACCCCTAGGTCGCAACCATTAGGTTGCTCGACCCTATCCCCCTTAGGTCGTTAGACCTCATTTTGTCTTCACTAGGTCGTACCGTTTTGGACAGGGAGCTGCCCCGCACCCCGCCGGGGGCGCTGCACCCTGGACCCCCGCGACCTGACCGGGCAGGTCGAACCCCGTAGTGGTGGCGTTGCCCCCGCACCCCCACCTTGGGGGGTTGCCACCCCCTGGACCCCCCCTCCGTAGGGGATCATATCTGAAAAACATTCAACAGAACTTGCTGAACTGATTTCCTTGGATTTTTATCACATCTTCGAATGTGATCTTTGTGATTGATTGTTTCTATAATCGCTTTTGTGATTGGTCACTTTAAATTATAAAGGTTTCAAAAGTAGTAGTAAATATCAAAACTCTTCCAATAAAAGGATTTCAACTCTATTTTTAATAACAAAGCTCTTTTCTTAACCCGTTTTTCAATCTATTAGTATATACAAATCTTTACCTCACTCGGATGAGAAATCTAATTAAATGGCTTAGTAAAACAAGTGGTATGAAACGCTTGCGTTTGCTTCGTCGGTTAATTCTTGGACTTGTTCGATTGAACCTCTTGTGACAATTTTCTAGTGAAGATTTACAGTTTGTTCGTAAATATTTAAGTTAAGCAAGTGGTTATGGGACATGAAGCTAAACTTTTATATTTACTAGCTTAGTGTAATTGACACTTCTCGTTGATCATGACGATCATTCTTATGGTTTAGACTAGCAATTGTGCGATGTCTCTTGTTTGCTTGGTTGGACTAGACACCACTTGTGTGATTCCACTCACACATACCTTTTTGGTTGCTTGGTTAGTCTAGACACCACTTGTGTGATTCCACTCACACATATCTTTTTGTTTGCGAGGTTAGACAAGACACCACTTGTGTGATTCCACTCACACATACCTTTTTGCCTTCTTGGTTAGTCTAGACCTCAATCTGTGTGATTTCGACTCACACATATGGGGTAGCTCCCCATGGTCTTCGGACCGTCATGTGATAGGCCTCTTTCTCTTTTTATGATTTCTAGATTTCTCGTGTTGATTTCTGGAATTTATGTCATTGACTTGTTATGAGTACAAGTTTAGGGTATGATGTCCTCTTTGGATCTTTGAGAAGATTCTTGTGATATCAATTTATCTCTTATTGATTGATCTTCTGTCGGTCATCATTTGCATACTTATAGTAGTATGTCAGTATGGATATTTTATGTTTATGCCATATCTTTTATTTTATACCATGTCATCTGATATTTATAGCTAGACTGATCCGTTTATTATTTTCTTAAATAATACTCGGGTCAGACCGAGATGTTACAGGTGCTTCTGCTTGACTTCTTCCCGGGATTCGGCACTCTGACTTTTGGCTAACTATTTAGATTAGCAGTTTTTGTTGTATACACTTGAGATATAGACTCATAGTTGTATTCTTTTGTATAGCACGTGTTGCTATTCTTTTGTATTATTGTGGATCTTTTGACCACTACTCTGATGTACACTTTCATGTGTTAGTTATATATTCATATCTTCTTCCGCCCTTGTGATATGGATGTCTGTGGCTGATTTGCGTTATGCTTATTTCTATGTTTGTTTCCGAAGATTATTTATAGCCACCGTGTGATAAGCAATTACATGGATGGTCGCTCCTAACCAGCCTTATTCTCCGTGCTAGTAGACAGCACTACTCCGTAGTGTTCTTGGCTAGCGTGGGTATAGAGGTGGGGCATCACAAAAACTGTTTAAATCTTAACTTAAACCCATATTTAAATCTTGTTTAAATTTAAGAATTTCAATTTTTTTTTAAACCTTGAACTCAAAACTTTATTTGAATTCAAACTCAAGTTATACTTGAATCAAGTGTTCAACTTAAGAATATGAATTTCATTCAAAAATAAAAAAAAACTGCAAAACTCTCTGGATTAAAACCTGAAACTGTTTTAAACTTGATTTCAAAACTGGATTTAAAACTTATTTAAATCTAAAAATTTCATTTTTAAAAATTTTGAATTTCAAACTTTATTTGAATTTAGATTCAACTTACACTAAAATCAAACTCCTGCACTAAATTTTGAATTTCATTCAACATTTTAAAAAAAACTGCAAAATAACTCTCAGGTTTTAAACCTGTAGCCATATACCCGAGAAACCCATTATTTACTTCGGGTTTCCAGACCATCTACTCCGAGTCAAAATCAAAAATACCCGAGCAACCCTCGAGTCAAATACCCTGCACACCCCAAAAGTTCACCAGACCTTGAGAAACCACTGCAAACCTGTCAACATTCCATAGGCATGCCTCTGACCATCATCATTGCTGAAATTCCAGCAGATGATCCATCTACAACCCCTCTTTCCATCTCTTATGTATCGAATCACTCGATGCAACAGATGAATCACAATCTTCAAAAAAACCCTACCTTCAGATACTAGGCTTCAAACCTGGAAATCTCAATTTCAATCACCACCTCCACTGAAACAACTTCTGGTCATTTTTCACTCATTCTCCCATCAATCCTCTATCTCCAGATAGATCAAAAACATTCCACAATCACTAGAAATTTAGATAGAACCAAATTTCCCAATTCTGTTCAAAACAGAATTGCTCTTACCCCAGTTTATTTAGAAATGTGATTTATGTTTTACAATTCATGTGTTTTTAAACATGCATTCTTGTGATAAACTTGTTTTAATAATTTAAGAAGTTTAAGATTCTTGTTTTGAAATTTCTATGTTAACTGTCCCTTATAGTTTACAGTAAAAACAGATTTCAAATTTAACCTTAATTATGATTTATAAATTTAATCTATACTAAACAAACATCCCTCATTTTCATAACAAATACAACAGAGAATCAATTCAAGAGGTCATGGGTTTTTTTTTATTTCATTTAAAGGTTTAGTTTCTAAAAACAGAATCAGGTAATAAGTTACCTGTAACACATATATATGTGTTTGTATATATAATCTTACAGAATATCCATCACAATAGAAACCATACAAGCAAACTTAGTCCAATTTATTCACTTGCAACAGAAAATTCTAAGTAACTTTTCAATTGAGAGCTTACTCACTAAAAGAAAGAAGACAGAGTCATTTCCTTATTTTTTCTACAGCAGTTTTGATTTTTTATAAAACAAACAGTTTGCATTTGAAGCTTAAGTTCTGGAAATTTACTTTTAGCATTGATTTAAAAGAAAAGAAATGTTTTTAAAAACTAAAATTTACTCACCTGATTTATGAAAATGCAGAGCACAATAAATGCAGATTTCATTTTCCAGAAACTGCATATTGAAATGCATGTTGATCCTGGCTTGCATTTGATTACAGAAATTACTTTTCTTGTTGATGAATGCATGCAGACCTTCCAAATTTTGGATTGAAGTTGCACTCCAGATTATATGTTGAAACTTAGCATGCAGATTTTTGGTATGCAGATTTGAAGTTGTTTGTAGAAATGATTTGCAGATTTTGATTGAAATTTTGTTTGCAGATTTTGATTTGCATTTTTTTGAGTTTTTTGATTTACTGAAATTTGATTCTCAGATTTCAAATGAGAAAATGTGTTTTTAACAAAATGCTTTTGCTATGTTATGTTTGTCAATAAAAATTAAATTTCAAAAATGAATTAGCTTGCCACTTGTTGTATTATTATGTTAAATGTTTTACAAGTGTCCATTTAATAGTTTAAGAATTTAACACATGTGCATATCCAATTATTAAAAGCAATTTCTAAATTTATAAATGTATTTGAATTTATCTTAAACCATTTCGAACTTATTTTAGCATGTTTTAAATGTTTATTAACATCTAGTCTTTAAATAAATACATATACACTATTCAAATGTTTACTTATAAACTTATTTTAAAATTATACATTTACACCTTAATGTTTGTTTAATTATTTTTAAAATAATATTCTTTATGAAACTAAATTTCAAAAGAAAAGAAGTGTTGAATTCATTTATTCAAGAGTTTCAAACTAAATGTTATACTTTAACAAGAATGAATTAAATCTTATTTCAAAGAGAAAAACAATTTCAAAATAAAACAAAACAGACTTTTATTATAAAATAAAATTTAAACAAAACAAATTCTTACTTACATTTCTATAAAAATATAAGAAAGATTTTTAAAACAAACCTTTGAAAAGTTTACAATACTAATTTAAATCAATCTACAATTTATACATTTATATAATAAGTTGGAAGATATTCTTTATTTAATATAAATTAAAATTAAAACCAAATCCTCTATTTACAATGTATAAAAATTTATACATTATAAATAAAATATTTTTAAATCAGCATAGAAAGATAAATTTATTACTTAAATATTTTTATCATTTGAAAAGAATGTCATTTAACAAACTAAATAATTATTAATCTTCAAAAGAAAATTCTGTTTGAATTAAATTATTAAATCAATATTTCACATTTTAAAATAATTATTAATGAAATTATTAAATAATTATTGCCTAAATTTCCGGGACATCACATTCCTCCCCCCTTAAAAGAATTTCGTCCCCGAAATTTAAAAGCAAAGGTAATTTAATAATCCCATATAGATTTTAAATTTTAAAAAATAGCAAACATATGCTATTAACCAATACTTGCAACCATAGCAATCAATTCAAACAATTCTAATTACCCAGACAAAATTCTGGATAAGATTCCCTAGAGTTTCCTAGGTACAAACACCGGGACACTCGCCCTACAGAATCTAAACTAGCTACACCACTCAGATCTAGAGCTCCTATATATCTAGATCTACAAATCTAAACAGAATACAGGACTACAGACAAGTCCTGATCAACTCGCAAATCTCATAGAACTACTGATTCTAAAACCAGAGATAAACCATACACGTACTCCCTCAGAGATACGTGGAAAACAAAACAAATTCCAGCCATCCGAACTGGAAATTCAATCCCGAAGACCAAACACTTAACTCTTAAGAGAAAACAGAAAGATACAATATTCATATCCACAAATCTCTCATATCGATCCTGGGCCGCCCTCAACTTCTAGATCAAACAGATCCACCACACAAACTCTATTACACAAATATCAGAAATCTTCATACAAACCCTTTATATATCCAATTATACTTAAAACAATTTAAAATCTATATTTGTTTATCAAAATAAATTTGCAGTAGAATACTACAGTGGTCTTCCCACTTCGAAACCCGAAAATGAATGTCGATGATGCGTGCACTCATCACCAAAATTATTTTCCAGCGACAGAGAGGGGAGTACATAACTTATTTCTTTCCAAAGTTTCTTTAAAAAAATTCTTTCAAATTGTATTGAAATATTTATATCAGAAAATACTTCTAAATAATATTATTATATTACAACATCCTTTGAAAGAGATTTTCAAAAATCTCGGAACTTAGGTCCTAAATTTTCGATTTCATTTATTTTATTTTCAAATCCTACTTTACTAATATTTATAGATTACACTACCTAACACCTAATATATTACAACCAAATATAACCTTCATAAAAATTTTATTTTATATGTAGAAAATATAATAGGAAAAATTATTTCATTCACCTATATTCAAAACAAATATTGTGTCGGTCTGTCCTATTAAGTGTTTAGAAATCCCTATTGATGTCATAGCGTTCCATGCACCAACCAGAATTTATAAATACAAAACGGAACAAATTAACACAATATCAAAACCTTTTATAACACTAACAAATACGCTCTCGCATATATATACGCTCAGTGACTCATCACAGGGTATTACTACCCTATTGATAAAGAGTCAGACCCCACAAAGCTAAGGTTTATCGCAAAACCAAAGCTCTGATACCAGCTGTAACGTCCTGCCTTTTTGTACACTTTAAATCAACGATAAACCACACACGTCAGACTTAAACCATATAGAAAGGCGGATTGTTATAGGGTAAATAAGAAAAACAGAGAAAGAAAAACAAAATAGAATCTTGCAGCGGAACGATAAAATATAATAATCAAATAAACAGTTCATGAAGCTGTTTTACAAAAACATTTGATTATACTTATACAATACGTATCAGAGTTACAATACCAGAAAATAATCAGTAACAATGCAGCGGAACAATGTGATGCAATGGAATAATATAATAAATAATAGTAATACAATCTTCATCTTCGTCCTCCAGCAATAAGGTCTTCAAATCCTGAAATGCTCAGGCTAACCCGAGCGAATTGAAAAGACCAAACACTCGAGTCAGAACTAAAAGATCTTATGTAAGTTAAGTCAGCAGGATGTGACGACCCGGAATTTTGGATATTTAAAATAGGAATATTTAATTGGTTTTAAATATTCAAAAGAGTAATTTTAACTTGAATTTCAAATATCACCATTTACCGGATAATTTAATTTTGAATTAAACTATTGGAAATTGGGTAAAATATGAAATCTAGGATTTCTATCTTGTTAAGAATAATTTGAAGGCTTATAAATTTATATTAATAATACAGAAGGTGATAGAACTTTTAAAATTGAATTTAAAAAATGATTTGTTCAGTTTTAAAAATATATCGTTTAAATTGACATTTAAAATAGCCTTCCGAGGCACAGTCATGGAATTCGACGAAACAAGTTCCATTGGATCCGTAATATTGTATTATTATCGGATTTCAAATTTCATAATGATTGGAGTTGTTGTGTGAGCATACGATATATAAACGCACTGAAATTTTATCGAAATTTAATATAATAACTGGGTTCAAAAGCTATCTTCTCCATACAATCGAGTTAGGCCTCGAAACCTTTTCCATTGCGTTCGGAATAGGGGTATAACATTGTAAACGCCTAGCGGCACACCTCGATAGTAGGTCAAGTTTTTAAGTTGCATTTATCGGAACGGTTTGAATTTGAATTTAAATTGAATATTTATACTAGTCAACTGTAGTTGAAATTATCTCACATCAACCCTTTTCCAGTCCTTTCCAAAGCACTGTAGCCTTTTTTCTCCCATACACTACCCATCATCCTTAAGTCATGTTGTTTCCTTTCAAAATCAGATCGAAGAAGAAATGGACGAGCGTTTTTAAACCGTCTTCCCCTCTTCCAATTTTTTTTCCACTCGAACTCATACCTAATCAGGCCTTCCTCTCTTGAATATTAGGGCCAAAATCAATTCGTACCAGGGAAAAAAATGAGGGAAATCGCGAGCCTATCCCCTCTCATTGTCGCTCCCCTAAAATCATTCGATATCTTCCCAAGTCGAGCGTGATAACCTTTTCGTGTTCGAAATCAAGCTCGAGGGTTCAGGCAAGTGCCTTGTCGCGAGATGGATGTTCGAGGAGGCTGGGTCGCAAGCTTATGAGCTCGAGTTCGAGCTCGAAACGCGTGAGCATGGCAAGCGCGATGGGTCTGTGGGTGTTCGCAGAAGGTGAGGAGGATCGTGCGAATACTGGGAAGGCAAGGTCGTGATGCCGGAGTGGACACGGAGGCGGGTCACAGCTTTGGGTGTGGCGGCTGCGACCGTGACTAGGGTTTCGAACTCGAGCGAGGCCGGAGAGGAACGCGCAAGCATTGTGTGGGCATTCGAACTAGGATCGCGATGGAATCTCTGGCAAGTCGTGGTGGCCTTGGTTCTGTTGTCAGTGAGGTAGTTTACTTGTTTATTAATTATAATTTGTATTCTAGAAAAATATATAATTTCAGTAAGGTAAATTTCTGTTATAAAAAAATAAAAAATATGTATATAAATTTATGGTATAATTTACAGTAAGTTTTAAAATGGGAAAAAAATTCTATTTTTAATCAGAAGAGATAAATATACATCCACACATTTTGAATTTACTAGTTTAACCTTAAATAAATATATTTGCTTACTTAACTTATTTAAAATTTATTTTAGTTGCTAAAAGATTATTCAAAAGGAAATTAATTTGAAATTTAAATATTCATTAAAATTTAAATCATTAGTTAAATTAAATTATTAAATGATGATTGATTGTTCGGATGTTAATAAAATCATCTAATATTTATTCAAGGGTCTTAAACCATGAAGAATCAAGTCAGTTGGAATGGATTGCAATTAAAAAAATCAAAGGTGAGTTAATCTCACTCTTCTGGATTGCTATTTAAATTTAAATGGTTAAATTTAAATAATTGGTTGAATGATCGAATTGATTTGATGTGCTATATTATATATGTAGTATATACATAGTATATATTGGAGTGATTGATTTCTCGCATTATATAGCGGATGAGACCCTATGTGTCGTATAATAGCAGATGCTATTATATAGTCCCATATACCATAATATTCCACCTCGAAGTGGAATTGGTATTGTGCTAACATCTATGGATGCAGGGAAACAGGTTGGAGGGATCCAACTGAATTCCTCAAAAAAAAAATTAGATTGTTTAATATTCTGTGTTATGAATATTTGATATTCTGTGATGAATATTATTGATAATTGGAATATTGAATGTTGTGGTTTGCTTAAATATATTTCGGAACAATGAGTTATCAAAATATATAGATTCGATTTTTGAAAAGAAAATTAAAAGAAAAAATATGTAAATGAATTGGTTATTGAAAATTTGGGATAAATTGAAGAATGAATTGGAAAAGAATGGAAGTGATTTTAAAATTATAATAAATAAGTTTTGAGTATGGAAAAGGGGATTTTGAATAAATATAGAAATGATGAATTTTAAACTTAAGTGATGTTATATCAAGAAATAAAGAATTTATTTTAAAATTCATGGTTTAAATTTATTTTAAGGGATAAAGAAGAAATTTGGAAAATATGAAATTGGTATTTTCAGTTAAAAATATTTTAAATCATAATTAAGATATAAAATCTGAAGTTAATGGGTTTTGAAATAAGTGAGTAAGTAAAGGAAATTATTTCAAAATGGAGTAAATTGGAAATCAATTTGGAAATTGATTTAAGTGTTTGAAATTGGAAATTTAAAGGAGAATGTGACTATGAAATTTATAAACTGGGTTTATAAAAGAAATGGATATCAGTGGATGTTTGGAAGTATAAATTTCACGATGGGAATTCACAAAGGAATGGGTAAAAAAATTTAAAAATAAATAGTGATTTATTTTTAAAAGATGCAAAAGAGAAGTGTATTTCCCTGGATAGCCAAGTACGTTTTCGAAGAAATTTTTTAAGTATAAGTTAAAAGTTTTGGAAGTTGTTTTAAAAGCATGTTTTAGAAAATTTATTATTTTTAAATGTTTAAATTTTAAAGTAAGTCTTTTTCAAATTTATTATAGAAGTAATTATTTAAAGGTGACTTGGTATTATGTTTTAAAAGGATAAAAATTTATTTTTATATGTTATTAAGTGGCTTTATTTTAAATATTCTAGAAGTGTATATCATTGAATAAAGTATTAAAGTAGTTTTTATTTTAAGTGTTTTAAAGTATAATTTATAATAAAGTGTTTTAAATTATTTTAAAATCTAAAGTATTATACTTTGTGTTTTCAGTGGATATAAATATTTGGGAATTTATTCCATGAGAAGAGTGTGGTTTGAAACTGTTTTCAAAGAGTTGAAAAGTGAAAATATATCTTGTAAAGATATTTTGAGATTAATAAATAATTTGGTGAAATTATTCATGTTTGATGGTTGTTTGTGAATGTTATTTGATAGTTAAATAACATACTATCAATATTGGCCAATGCGCTGATCGTTTCGAAGAGACCGGGATGAGGAGTTATTTCTTGAAAACCACTTCGATCCGGTTTGAACGTTTTCATGTGGAAAACAAGGGTTTGGATTCGAAGGTGAAGCAGTGAAGTGCAAGGGCTAGTCGCTACTATCCTGAGGAGATTCCAAAATGGATGTAGTAGGAGCAGTGCCTTCGGTTCCGTTCGAACTCGGAATGGACTTGTATGGATGAATGCTTTCAGAACAGCGTCAGGTGGACGGTGAGCTTTCTAAGTGATATGTTCTAAAAGGTAACGCTTAGCCTCGAGCTTCATCAACCGAGAATGACAATAAATCAGGGGATATGCAGCAAGGCTAAGTGGGTAGCACCTACTAGGGTGAGGTCATCCCTGTCTAGATGTCCCTTTTATTCGGCTTAGTGGTGTGGTTGCTGATCCCAATCGTGGGGTGATCTTACACGGGATTATCCGGTAAGGGGTAGTCCCGGTCTTGTGTTGCAGAGGATCGGGAGGGATCGTCGGTACGGTGATCTAGGCCATGTACTGTGACAAGTGGTACCCCAGTACCTAGTCAGTAGTTGGAAATCCATTCTCCCTACGTGCCTTTACGGTTTTGATTGTGCCCAACTATTGCTGAAACATGAGATGCAAGCATTTCAGCTAGATTCTATTTTACTTTCTATAGACACTATTATAATATCAGACGGATTTGATAAAAGGTGTTTTAGCTATCGTAAGGTAAAAGCTCGACATGTTTATTTGTGGTGTGGTCTTACGAGATGCTTTTGATTTTAAAGGATTTTGAAACTTTAATATTCAAATTGAGTGTGATTTTCTCACGCTATATTCCAGACTGTCTCGGGTGTTATTTCACTATAATGCTCAGGCTAGACCGAGTATTATAGAGTACAGATTCTGGATGGACTGTTGTGGAGCTCAGGAGACGAGCTGGATGGTAAGACGTATCCGACGTATATGATGTATATTCCGTTGTGTATTCAGATTTGGAATGATGGAATATTACAACCGTCCTGCGTATGTTGTTGATTGTATTGCACTCTGATGTTGTATTCTGATGATATATATATGAAACAGATATATTATTCGTTTGTGTAAAGATATGTTATTATCTATTATATTTTATTCCGCTGTGATGGTAAGATTCTGTGTTATTTGTTTTCTCCTCTTGTATCTCCTTCTTCTTTTTACCCTAATGGTTCGGTTTTTCGGGCGTCGAAAATTCGGGTCGTTACACTTGGTATCAGAGCTTAGGTTGGTGATAACCTTGGCTCTAGTGGGAATTACTCATCAAATAGAGTCTATAGTACTCTATAATGAGTTTGAGTGTATTAATAAATATGAGCGCGTATTTGTTAGTGAATATAAAATTGTTTTTATATTGTGTTGATTTATCGATTGGGTGTTTATGGATTCTGGTCGATATGTGGGGCGCCATGTTATCGATAGGAATTTCTAAACTCTTAAACAAGATTAACCGACACAGTATTGTTTTATAGGGTAAATGAAATAATTTTACCCAAATTATTTTTGTATATAAAAGAAATAATTTTCCGTAAATTATTATAGCTAAATATGGTTACTTGATTGTTAGGGAATGATAACATTAAGTTATTATCATTATTTTGTAGAAAATGAATAAGAAATGGAATTCCTTTGAGTTTGTAAATGGTTTTCAAAGGTTTTGGAGAAATAATGGTGATATTATTTGGAAAATATTTTTGAATTGGATATGAAACCTGGTGAGATTTGGAATTTAAAAATATTTGAAATGTTTTGGAAGGATAAGAGCACTAAACTCTTTTCGATCGCTAGAAAATAACTTCGGTGATGACTGCAGCATCATCGATGTTCATTTTCGAGTTTCCAAAGGAGGAATTGCTACTTGAATGTTTTAAATGGGTGATGTTTGCAAAAACTGGGTTTGATTTTGAAATTCAAAGTGGTAATTGAGTTTACCAAAGAATTTTGGATATAATTGATTTCAAATAATTTTTGAAATACTTAAGTGATTATTGAAGGCTCTAGAATTGGTTCAAAATGTTTCGAGTGTCTAAGTAATGGTTTAAACTCTGGAGGTTTAACTAAAAATGTTATGGATTATAAGCAGGTTTGGAAATTTATAAAGTTTGAAAATTTCCTGAAATGAAATTAACTTGTAAAAAGTTAATGAGTTAGAAGAGTAAGTCGAATTAAATGAACTCAAGCTAAGTCTAATAATATTGTGATTAGATTTGAATCAAAGTCGAAATATAATTAAGATGGAATTGTATCATGTAGTGGATACATTAAATGAAATTAAGTACTTACTTAATAAAATGAATTGTGTGAAGTCAAAGAATAGTATGGGGTTAGATTTAACTGGAGTTTAGTTAAATAAGATTGAATTGGAATAAATAGATTCCGATGGCTTATCAAAAAATTGAAAACCCATTGAGTAAAAATATATACTTGGCTAAATAAAATGTATAATCCCTAGTTAGAAGTAAAATTTGAATGGGATTGATTGTAAATGGAGCAAAGTAAGGATATAAATAAGTTGTGACTTATAAAGCTTAGAAGTGGAATAAATAAGCCAAAATAAAATTGTTTGTATTTTGGGAAATGAATAAAAATCCAAAAAATTGACTTATAACATAGATTGAACTCAAGAAAATTAAGTTAAGTGATTTTTGGGAGGTAAAAATCAAATATTGAATTAAAAGTGGGAAACAAACTAATTTGAATAAATTAGTTAAGTGAGTATGATAACGGAATTTTGATTGGTTGAATAAAATTTGGATTATGAGTTAAAAATGGATTTTGTGGAGTTAAACTTGTGTTATAAATAAAATTCAACTTGGAAGTGAAATTTAATATTCAAATTAAATTTAAATTGGTAAGCAAATTTATTATGAATTATATATTGGATAATTCTTAATTTAAAATGTGTATAATAAAGTGAAGTTATAGAATTAATTCGGAATGAACCCGTTGTGAATGTAATATTTGAAATTAATTTGTATATTGAGGCAAATTGAATCTATTTGGAATTGGAGATCCAGTTTAAAAATAAGTGGATATAAGGGCTATAGTGGTAGAGTAATAATATAAGAGTATATAAAATGCTTATATTAAACTTAAGAAAGGAATGGTGAAGTTCTTAAGTAAGTTTGATATTTGAAACATACTGGGTAATTTTGGAATGGAAATTAAGTAAAGTTGTGAAATGGGATAATTGCGGATAAATGAATAGGAATCAGAATGAATGTGAGTAAAAAGGAAATTGATATAACTGATAATTAATTGAGATAAATATGTTGGGTCTATGTATATTATTTTATTCGTATAGTGATTTAATCCAGATTCGTGCACAGAATTGCGAGATAGTTATATCGATCCGAGTTGGGATTTTTCACTCGATTTTCGACGACGAACCCTGCATATGGATTTTTGATTGATTCTGGAAATTCTCTATCATAGTTATGACTATGCGAGGAGAATGACGGTTTTTGATCAAGAAACCAGATCTGAGTCCGCACTAGGAAGTCGGGTGGACAATACTAGTTCGGAAGTGAAATTGTGCGATCGAGCATGTGATCGAATTTGATATTGCGTATGGATGATATATGTACATCGTACGGGCTTGGATGAGTAAATATTGAAATTTTTTAAGGGAGTCAATAAAATGTTTTTGAATGTTATGATTGGATATTATTTTTATGTAGGATATACAGCTATTATAAAGGAAAAGGAAAATTTGTTTTGATTTCAGAAGATAAATTTTAATTGCTCGACAAAAATGTATGTGTTTAAATTTCTGTATGAAATTTGATTGGGTTTTTGATCTAGCCACATGGATTTTTGTTTTCTTTTGGAATTTGGGAGCCCGTAGAGGCATTTTGTAATTGTTCCGAGCTAGCCGTGTAAAGGAGACGCTGGCGAAATTTTCGTAAATTTAGGGAGTTAGAAAATTTTTGAGAAAATTTTGATAATTCAAAATTTGGTTTTAAATTGAAATTTGAATGATTGAGCAAATAGTATTATTTGAAAACTATGAAAGAGTTTGGGAAGTTAGTAAGAATGATAATGGGTCTTCTATAAAAAGATAGTTGATAGGATGTTGAATTGTTGGTTTTGGGAAAAGTAAACGGGTATTAGACCATTCTTCCTAACTAGTAATTTCAGGGACAAATTATTTTAAGGGGGGAAGAATGTGACGACCCAGAATTTTGGATATTTAAAATAGGAATATTTAATTGGTTTTAAATATTCAAAAGAGTAATTTTAACTTGAATTTCAAATATCACCATTTACCGGATAATTTAATTTTGAATAAAACTATCGGAAATTGGGTAAAATATGAAATCTGGGATTTTTAGCTTTTTAAAAACAATTTGCAGGCTTATAAATTTATATTAATAATACTGAAGGTGATAGAACTTTTAAAATTGAATTTAACATTGATTTGTTCGGTTTTAAAAATATAACGTTCAAATTGACATTTAAAAAAAGCCTTCCGAGGCACAGTCACGGAATTCGACGAAACAAGTTCCATTAGATCCATAATATTGTATTATTATCGGATTTCAAATTTTGTAGTGATTGGAGTTGTTGTGTGAGCATACGATATATAAACGCACTGAAATTTATCGAAATTTAATATAATAACTGGGTTCAAAAGCTATCTTCTCCATACAATCGAGTTAGGCCTCGAAACCTTTCCATTGCGTTCGGAATAGGGGTATAACATTGTAAACACCTAGCAACACGCCTTGATAGGAGGTCAAGTTTTTAAGTTGCATTTATCGGAACGGTTTGAATTTGAATTTAAATTGAATATTTATACTAGTCAACTGTAGTTGAAATTACCTCACATCAACCCTTTTCTAGTCCTTTCCAAAGCACTGTAGCCTTTTTTCTCCCATATGCTACCCATTATCCTTAAATCATGCTGTTTCCTTTCAAAATCGGATCGAAGAAGAAATGGCCGATCGTTTTTAAACCGTCTTCCCCTCTTTCAACTTTTTTCCATTCGAACTCATACCTAATAAGGCCTCCCTCTCTCGAATATTAGGGCCAAAATCAATTCATACCAAAGAAAAAAATGGGGGAAATCGTGAGCCTATCTCCTCTCATGGCCGCTCCCCTAAAATCATTCGATATCTTCCCAAGTCGCGCGTGATAACCTTTTCGTGTTCGAAATCAAGCTCGAGGGTTCAGGCAAGCGCCTTGCCGCGAGATGGATGTTTGAGGAGGCTGGGTCGCAAGCTTATAAGCTCGAGTTCGAGCTCGAAACGCGTGAGCATGGCAAGCGCGACGGGTCTGTGGGTGTTCGCAGAAGGTGAGGAGGATCGTGCGAATACTGGGAAGGCAAGGTCGTGATGCCGGAGTGGACGCGGAGGCGGGTCACGGCTTTGGGTGTGGCGGCTGCGACCGTGACTAGGGTTTCGAACTCGAGCGAGGGCGGAGAGGAACGCGCAAGCATTGTGTGGGCATTCGAACTAGGATCGCGATGGCGTCTCTGACAAGTCGTGGTGGCCTTGGTTCTGTTGTCAGTAAGGTAGTTTACTTATTTATTAATTATAATTTGTATTCTAGAAAAATATATAATTTCAGTAAGGTAAATTTCTGTTATAAATAAATAAAAAAATATGTATATAAATTTACGGTATAGTTTACAATGAGTTTTAAAAAGGGAAAAAATTCTATTTTTAATCTATATAGCTTTTCGAAGAAAAATTTGTTTTTGATTTAATAGATATATATATATATATATACATAAGATTGGGAAAATATATAGGAATTTTGAATATTGAAGTTAATATAAAAATAGATTTTTTTTTAAATCTATGAAAATAATTTTTATAAGTAGATAAATAGTCTCAGAAGAGATAAATATACATCTACACATTTTGAATTTACTAGTTTAACTTTAAATTAATATATTTGTTTAGTTAACTTATTTAAATTTATTTAATTATTAAAAGATTATTCAAAATGAAATTAGTTTGAAATTTAATTATGCATTAAAATTTAGATCATTAGTTAAATTAAATTATTAAATGATGATTGATTGTTCGGATGTTAATAAAATCATCTAATATTTATTCAAGGGTCTTAAATCTTGAAGAATCAAGTCATTTGGAATGGATTGCAATTACAAAAATCAAAGGTGAGTTAATCTCACTCTTCTGGATTGCTATTTAAATTTAAATGGTTAAATTTAAATAATTGGTTGAGTGATTGAATTGATTTGATGTGTTATATTATATATAGTAGTATATATAGTATATGTTGGAGTGATTTATTTCCCACATTATATAGCGGATGGTACCCTATGCGCCGCATAATAGCGGATGATATTATATAAACCCATATACCGCGATATTCCACCTCGAAGTGGAATTGGTATTGTGCTAACATCTGTGGATGCGGGGAAACAGGTTGGAGGGATCCAACTGGATTCCTCAAAAAAAATTAGATTGTTTCATATTCTGTGTTATGAATATTTGATATTCTGTGATGAATATTATTGATAATTGGGATATTGAATGTTGTGGTTTGCTTAAATATATTTCGGTACACTGAGTAATCAAAATATATAGATTGGATTTTTGAAAAGAAAATTAAAAGAGAAAATTTGTAAATAAATTGGTTATTGAAAATTTGGGATAAATTGAAGAATGAATTGAAAAAGAATGGATGTGATTTTAAAATTCTAATAAATAAGTTCCGAGTATGGAAAAGGGGATTTTGAATAAACAGAGAAATAATGAATTTTAAACTTAAGTGATGTTATATCAAGAAATAAAGAATTTATTTTAAAATTCTACGTTTAAATTTATTTGAAGAGATAACGAAAATTTTTGAAAAATATGTAACTGGTATTTTCAGTTAAAAAGATTTTAAATCATAATTAAGGTATAAAATCTGAAGTTAATGGGTTTTGAAATAAGTGAGTAAGTAAAGGAAATTATTTCAAAATGGAGTAAAATGGAAATGAATATGGAAATTGATTTAAGTGTTTGAAATTGGAAATTTAAAGGAGAATGTGGCTATGAAATTTATAAACTGGGTTTATACAGTGAAACTGATATCAATGGATATTTGGAAGTATAAATTTCACGGTGGGAATTTATAAAGGAATGGGTAAATTTGTTTAAAAATAAATAGTTATTTATTTTTAAAAGATGCGAAAGAGAAGTGTATTTCCCTGGATAGCCAAGTATGTTTTCGAAGCAAATTTTTAAGTATAAGTTAAAAGTTTTTGAAGTTGTTTTAAAAGCATGTTTTAGAAAATTTATTATTTTTAAATGTTTAAATTTTAAAGTAAGTCTTTTTCAAATTTATTATCGAATTAATTATTTAAAGGTGACTTGGTATTATGTTTTGAAAGGTTAAAAGTTTAATTTTATATGTTATTAAGTAGCTTTATTTTAAATATTCTTGAAGTATATATCGTTGAATAAAGTATTAAAGTTGTTTTTATTTTAAGTGTTTGAAATTATAGTCTATAATAAAGTGTTTTAAATTATTTTAAAATCTAAAGTATTGTGCTTGGTGTTTTCAATGGAGATAAATATTCGGGAATTCATTCCATGAGAAGAGTGGTTTGAAACTGTTTTCAAAGGGTTGAAAAGTGGAAATATATCTTGTGAAGATATTTTGAGATTAATAAATAATTTGGTGAAATTATTTATGTTTGATGGTTGTTTGTGAATGTTATTTGATAGCTAAATAACCGACTATCAATATTGGCCAATGCGCTGATCGCTTCGAAGAGACCGGGATCGGGATTTATTTCCTGAAAACCACTTCGATCCGGTTTGAAATTTTTCGTATGGAAAACAAGGGTTTGGATTCGAAGGTAAAGCAGTGAAGTGCAAGGGCTAGTCGCTACTAATCCTGAGGTGATTCCAAAATGGATGTACTAGGAGTAGTGCTTTCGGTTTCGTTCGAACCCAGAACGGACTTTTATGGATGAATGCTTTCAGAACATCGTCAGGTGGACGGTGAGGATTCCAAGTGATATGTCCTAAAAGGTAACGCTTAGCCTCGAGCCTCATCAACGGGGAATGACTGAAAATCAGAGGATATGCAGCAAGGCTAAGTGGATAGCACCCATTAGGGTTAGGTCATCCCTGTCTAGATGTCCCTTTTATTTGGCTTGGTGGTGCGGTTGCTGATACGAACCGTGGGGTGATCTTACTCGGGATTATCCAGTTAGGGGTAGTCCTGGTCTTGTGTTGCAAGGGATCGGCAGGGATCTTCGGTACAGTGATCTAGGCCACGTACTATGACAGGTGGTACCCCAGTGTCTAGTCATTAGTTGGAAATCCATTCTCCCTACGCGCCTTTACGGTTTTGATTATACCCAACTATTGCTGAAACGTGAAATGCAAGCATTTCAGCTTGATTCTATTTTACTTTCTATAGACACTATTATAACATCAGATGGATTTGATAAAAGGAGGTTTGGCTATCGTAAGGTAAAAACCCGACATGTTTATTTGTGGAGTAGTCTTACGAGATGATTTTGCTTTCAAAGGATTTTGAAACATTAATAATCATATTGAGTGTGATTTTCTCACGCTGGTATTCGAGACTGACTCGGGTGTTATTTCACTATAATGCTCGGATCAGACAAAGTATTATAGAGTACAGATTCTGGATGGACTGCTGTGGAGCTCAGGAGACGAGATGGATGGTGAGACATATCTCACGTATATGATGTATATTCCGATGTGTATTCAGATTTGGAAGGATGGGATATTACAACCGTCCTGCGTGTGTTGTTGATTGTATTGAACTCTGATGTTGTATTCTAATGATATATGTATTAAATAGATATATTATTCTTTTGTGTAAAGATCTGTTATTATCTATTATATTTTATTCCGCTACGATGGTAAGATTCTGTGTTATTTGTTTTCTCCTCTTCTATCTCCTTCTTCTTTTTACCCTAATGATTCGGTTTTTCGGGCATCGAAAAATTGGGACGTTACAATAAATATGAGTGGAACGGCGTCAGAGATGTGTACGGAATTTGACATCTCCTATTCAGTGTCAACGTGAGTGCAATAGCTTAAGAGATGCTTGGGATTCACATCTCCTAAGGATCCGTAAAACTATTTACTATGTTGTAATATTTGGCTATTATAATAGTATCTATAGTAAAATAAACTTACTTTTAAATAGCGTTGAGGAGTGACCCAATATTCCCCTTAACACAATAATAGTCCCAGTAGTCCATCCAGTAACAGCGCATCTCCAGATCGGGAGACTACCCTAAATACTCCACGGGCTACGGGACAAAACCAAACTCGTACAAGGCGCGCTAGGGTAGGTGACACAGCACAACTAGGCAATGCCAGGGTAGATATACCAATTATGCTTCCAGGCCGGTGGTAACGTGTAGCGCGCAGCTACCGCCCACCTCGAGCCACACCCTCAAATAAAAATCAAAAGTGGCTACCAAATCAATCCAAAAGTCAAAGTATAATATCGAAGTGATGTGTCCGATCAAAGGTGCTACCTCATTAGCCCGTCAATTGCTCCTGTTTTAGCCACCTTATGCCAACTCACGAGAGTCAGACCGACGTATTTACCTCAAAGGAAACGCTGCCTCCATTCTACTTCATTCTGGAATCTCCATCGCGTACACGGTTGTTAAAGTGGTTTTCGAAGTTGGCAGAGAGATGACAACTTCCGATCTCGGTCTCTTTAACAACCAAACGTTATTATAACACCGCGGTCTTTTCAAAATAGTTTATACTTTTAAAACCAAAATATAATATCCAGTTCGAAACCATATAAATACGATATTATTTTCCTTTCAAAAACTAAATCATTATGATATTATTTTAAAGAAATCCCAAATCAATATAATATCATTTTTATTTCAAATATATCCTTTTCCCAAAATCATAGCATTTTCAAATCATAATACCTAGAAACCCACAACTTTGAAACATAACTTCCAATATTTAAATGGTTTAATATTAAATTACTTTATATAATAAATTAGCCACTTTAATTTCATAAATTAATTCCAAATACAGATTTGAATCCCAATAAACCATTTCAATTTCCATATATTTCAAAGCTTTAATATTTCACCATTTCAAACTAATTCTTTGATATTCCCATATACCTCAAATTCAAGTACTATTATTTAGATTTGAAATGTTTACGTAATAAATCCAATATCATTTAAGAAAACTTCTAACTTCACATAACTGGATATTCTTTCAATTTATTTAACTCGATATATTCATTTAAATCGACTTTATATTCATTTAAATCACTCTAAACCAAATCAAGTTATAAGAATCCTACCCTTTAAAATCTCAATTTTATTTAAATTCCAAATTGAATTTGTTCGAGTATAATTCTTAAATAATTCAATTCAAACAAATTTCATATTTATCTTCCAACATAATTTTTATTTAAGTCATTAAAAGCTCTATATATACAATATCTTAAACAAGTACTTAACCATATAATATAAAACAATCAAACTCCATTATTAAACTTATTTTTATTAGACAAATTTATACATAGCTTAAATTCAAGAATTTAACTATATATATATATAATAATATTTATATAATATCGAAAATTAATATTTATTTAAACCGTATATTTCTATCCAAAACCATAGAAATCATTTTTAAAATATTTATATATATAGACCAACGGTGTCTGTATATAATTTTCTATCCTATGGTCAAGTGATACAGATATTTATCATTTCAATCCGTAATTTAAAATAAAAATACGGATATATATCATTTCAAATCGCAATCCCGAATGAAATAAAAATTGGATAACAACTTGCAGTATATAATAACATAAGTAAAACATCCATTCATCCAATATCAATTGTCAAACATTTATCAAAATCATCATTTAATTCAAACAATAACATCAATATATAACATATAATAAATAACAGGTAATTACTGGCAGTTTATATTCAATAATAAATTAATTTAACTGACAGTTTACATGCAATAATAAATTGAATAATAATTTAATTCAATAAATTCAATTTAACTGGAATGATGATAAAAATATACCAAATAGCAATAAATAAATTTCTGATCACATCAGAAATTAATTTAACACACATAAAAAAATTTAGAAGTTGTGAGTGGGTTAAAACACTCACCTTCCGAATTTAGATTGAATTGAAATCCAATTTAAACCCAAAATTTGGACGGTCTCAGAATCTATTTAAACCAGAGCCAAAATGTCTGGAATTCCAATACGAACCTAGTGGAAGAAACCACGCGTAAATCTAAGTCCGTATGCAGAAGTTATGTGTATTAGAACGATCAACAACATAAATTAAAATAAATAAAATAGGTAATAAATTAACCGTACATACGTCAGCAATGCTTCCTTCACGCGCTAGAAATTTTGAGACGAACCAAAAATTACGCTCGAACCCAACCCCATGTTGTTGACCCAACCTTTGACCGCCTCCCTCGGCTTTGTCGCACCGCCGTAGGCCGAAGCGCCATCACCCAGGAACTCGCGTCGCCCCCCTCTACTTACTGCCGAGGTCCGACCACCCCAAACGCCACCGGCCGCTGCACCCCTTCAAACCCCAACTGAATTTTTTTCGCCCATCTAACCGTTGATTCACGAACGAATTTCACCGATGCACTACGCTCCGCGTCCTCTCCAAAACCCATAAATTGATTTGATGATCGGACTAGTTTGATTTCGACGTGATGAACGACCTAAAATTGTTCTTCAATTTCTGGACAAACAATGCGTCGAATCGAAAAACGAGTTGCAGATCTGAGTTACGATCTTCGAGTGCTTCGAATTGATATAAAATTTGGCATAGTTTGTGGAGTTTGAAATTTTAGCTTTGGATTTGATTGGAATTGTATTTGCAAAT
This sequence comes from Allium cepa, assembly GCA_030765085.1. Classification (NCBI taxonomy): domain Eukaryota; kingdom Viridiplantae; phylum Streptophyta; class Magnoliopsida; order Asparagales; family Amaryllidaceae; genus Allium; species Allium cepa. Next base: position 182,642,748 of record CM060946.1, read on the forward strand.
TAGGGTTTGCAGCCATTGGAAAGAGGAGCTACTAGAACTGAACGTATAGAAATGAGGAGTAACAAATGAATTAAGGTTTATAACAGGATATATATAGGCAAGCTGAAGTTAAAATTGACCGGATCAATTGGATATACGCGTTGAACGATAAAATGGCCCGAAAAGCCCATTCTGACTCTGGAACGAAGTTGGGTCAACCCATATATGAAAATAGATGTTTTAAATATTCTAAACATGATGGAATAGTTTTCAGGTCCAAATTCTATCGTATGAAGAAGTTATGCTAAAATCAAGTTATTTCAAATTGATTTTAATTTAATTTATTTCAAGGCGTTTCGAGTCCGTACGATCAAACGACAAGCCCGATCGCTACGAAACTTGAAATCGTACAATAACTCACCGATACGGATCTGATGAAAATGGTTTCGTCGAAATCCGAGTCAGTGGCCAAAATGGCTATTTTTACATTAATTAAATAAATTAATAATTAATTAATTAAACCCAATTTTTAATTTCAATTCTATAATTGACAATTTTTATCACTTTTATATTTCTTAATCATTTATACTAATTTTAAACAATTTTAGATGTCACTTAAATGTTGATTCAATCATCCATTTCAGTGTTAAATTACAATTTCGTTAAATTCAGAAATTATAAATTAAATTTTCAATAATTCCATTGAATTTAATTTTCATTCTTATTATTCAATCTATTATTATCAAACGGATGAAATTAACATTGGATTCAAAATCTATTACACTAATGTTCTCACATTTCATCTAAATTCCCATTTATGTAATATTTAAATTTTTAATTTCATTTAATTGCAATTAATCCTATTATCATAAATTAAATTCCAATATATTGATAAAACTTTATTTCCATTCCTTTTATTCAACCAAATGTCATATTATGAATAAAATTAACATTACTTTCGATTATTACTTTAATTTATACTAATATTACATTGAATTGAGATTCATTGCAATTGATTATAAATTTTGATTTAATGGACTAAATAAATGATTACTTTATAATAATTGTTGCCACCAACTCTTAATCATATTTATATAAGTTATCATTTTCAAACAATTACATACAGAACGTTGATTTTATTCAATTACTATTTATTATTATTACTTCATTGATTAATTTAATATTTGTATTTGTTTTTCTTATATTAAATTTATTACCAAATATTCCTATTTACAATCAATTATAACCCTGCAATTTTTTCAATCAATTGGGATTGCATTGAATAAATTATTTATTAGCTTACATCAACATTCTTACATTTTATACCCGTTATAAATTCATTAACGGATTACAAATTTTTATTCCTTCAAATATTAAATAACAAAATTGATTACATAACACTGTTCTTATCCAACAATCATAAATTTTATACTAATTCATCAATTTGTTCAATATCTACCCTTGTTTCCTTATATTCAATTCATAGTCAAGTATGACATCTAAACTATTTTAGTAAATTGGAATTTCATTGAAATCGTTAACGATCAACTTTAATTGACATTGTTACGTTTTATTTTTTTATTATAACATTTAAATTTATTTTCATTAATTGGAATTTCCTTCCATTAATTTATTATTAACTTTAATTAGCATTGTTTACCTTGCATTAACCTTATTGCCTTAATTTACATTCAGTTACTATTAATCAATATATTATTGTGTTGGTTAATTAAATGCTTACCTTTAGTTACTTATTTTAAATTTTATACTTAAATGCAGCAATTAACACTATTTCTTTATCTCAATTGTCAATAATAAGTTTTAATTACCAATGTTACATTTCATTTTTAATATTTACTTCAATATAAATTATAAAAAAATTATTTCTTTTAAATTTAATTACAAAAGTATTATTAATTTAACTAATTTTAATCATTGAAATTTACGGGTCGTTACACCATCCAAAAAGGTTTAAGACTAACATTACTTAAACATTTGTCACTACAAACCTAAAACCATTTCACTTATTCTTATCTTTAAAACATCCTTTTAAAGATCTATTTACATTCATAAGTATAATAAGAAGGATTAAAGAAAAATGTTATTAACACATAGTCACAATAAAATCCAAAGCCATTTCATACTATATCATCTTTAAAAACATTTTTTAAAGATCTAAGACAATATTAAATTTAGTTTGATCGTCAACTAATTGACTATCAGGTTAAAAGCGATCTCTTATAAAATCACAATTCATATACTTAACTCATTTTCAACACTCCAACTTAACTATTCCTCATCCAAGAGTGAAGCCAAGTAAGTTAGAGCACTGGTTGCATTGAAGCTTTTCCAAGACATTTCACTCTTCAATCCCACAAATAGATAAATCTACATCATTGGCTTTCAATGTTAAGAATTGTTAATTTCCTTTTTTAAAACTTATAAACATGTAGATACTTCAAAAACATCTATAAATAGGATATATATATATATATATATATATATGTAAATTATTACTTGAAATAACTAATTTATAATTTGGTTAAAATAAAGTAAGTACATGTTTTGTAATTTAAAACCCCTTTACTTCAAAAATTCATAAATAAATATTAAAAATATATTTAAACTTCAAACCAAATTCAAAATACTAAAAAATATGTAAGAAAACATCCGTTAAAAGATAAGGGGAAAATACCAAATTTAAGTGATAATTTAAAACCATAAGCGACTTAATATAGCATTTATAAATGCTATTAAAAGTCATAAAGAAAAACATTGGAAAACACAATCTTTTTGACTAGTTTTAACCACTTAAACAAACAATTTAACACTTGAAATGTCTAAAGTAGGTATTTCCCTTAGGGTACTTATAAAACATATCTTTCAATTTATTTAGAAAAATTTCCCAAAGCAAGCTATATTTTGAAAGTGCATTCATAACCACATTTTACACCAAATTTGACCATTTGGTTCAACTAGTTCCAAAAAATTTTAAACTCCATTTTTTTCCAACAAAAAAACCACATATAATACTTATTAAAAATGCAAAGAAACCTCTACGATGTCTCTCAAAGACAATTTTGAAAATCGTCGAGCATAAGCCATTTTCAAAGTGCATCCGTAGCGATCTTTTCGCTTCTAATTTTCACAATTTTGGTTCATAGTTTCTATAAACTTCCAAACCAGTTATTTATAGTCCAATACACCAAAATATGTGCAAACAGCAACAAAATAAAATAATCCCAGTTAAGATCATAAATCTTCCATTTACTCAAGCTAAATTTCAGGGATATTGATGTGCACTTATAGCGACTATTTTCGCTTCAAACACTTTCAAACATACTTCAATTAAACACACAAACCAAATAACCATTTAAAAATCAAATCAAGGCCATTCCACATGTTTAAGAGGGTAAAGGAAGTGTTGTTATGTAATATAAAGTTGCCATTTTATTTCAAAAGCAAGAGGGGTCCAAAGTTTATAACTTTACTTAGTTAATGTCACTTTAACTTTATATTTCGAGCACATAAAATATATAACACAACATACACACCAAATATGATGAGAGAACTCATCAAACATATGAATTAACCATGAAAAAACATCAAAAAACAAGGAGCCACTTCCTACCATCATCAAAAGCCTATGGATCCAACCTTTAGCACCAAAATCACAAAACCATGCTCTCCTCTTCCTCTTTTTCTTACGGCCTAAACAAGAACCCACTTTTTCTCATATTTCTTCCACTTTGACATAAGATCCATGCTTTCTAAGGTTTTCTAAGGCCTTGGTTAAATTTTGGTGGAGTTTGGAGAAGTTTTGAACTAATTAGAGAAATAGTGAGGAACAAAGTGGATAAGTGCTAATCCACCTCTACCATTTTTTTTATTTGGTTTCTTTTAAGCTTTGCAAAATTATGAAGTGTTTATCACACCAAAACCGCTCCTATACATGTCCAAGGCCAGCCCAAAAGATCCCACCATGTGCCTTGCATGCTTTTCACTATACACAAAAAATATCCTAAGCAAAATTGCCCATTTATCCTTACATACAAAATTTCTTCAATGACATCACCCATGACATCATCCAAAAAAGTTATTTCCATAAATGGAAAAATATTATTATTCTATTGTTCTCTTAAATAAGTAAGTATTAGTAAAAAAATCTGAACAACTTTTGGTGGTTAAGAAAATGTTTATCGATAAAATGATTTTCTATCACATTATCAATATTTCTTCAGATTATTTATTTTTATAAACATTTTTCAAAAACAACTTTAACATCGTTACTTATGATTAAAAAGAGGGTTAACAAGGTTAATAAATCATTTTAATAACATTTAATCCTAGATTCAGAAGCAACAGAAGCATAACAATGCTACATAGTATTTCTCCCCTATTTAGAATATTTCGCTCTCGAAATACCGGCACAAGCAACAGAAGCAACAATCGCACATTAGTACCTAACGGTGCTGTAATCACTAGAAACTAAAGAACAACCGCATAATAATACTACATAGTACTGCAATCACTAGCTACCGAAGCTTATGGTTTACCTAGTTTTAGAGACCTCCAATCGCACAAGGTTGGCAAACAATCCACTAAGCATTACCTTACGCTCAACCACCTTGGTACTACTCAGTCGAAAACCATCAAAAATATATCGCACAAGGTTTGTAATGGTGGAAAATTCTATCAATTAAAAAAATCAAAAATATATCGTTATAAAGCGCAAGTGCATGGCATATAATCGTAGTACGTATGCGAATACGGGTCGATCCACAGGGAAAGAATTAAATTTTAATATTACTCAATCAAATTAGCCTAAGATTTTGAAATTGTTTTAAACTAAGGAAATTTTATAAATCAAACTAGATCAAAAGTGGATAAAATTATGAGATTAAGGAGCAATTCAAAGGCAAATCCACTTTCAATTGTTCATATAAATCAACACAAAATTCATTTATAATATCTCATTTAAATTTTAAATAGACTGATCGATGTGTCTATTATAAGTATGATTTATTTATGCTACTAATTAGCACAACTTAAACCATCAAACTCTAACACACCGTTCAAACCCACTTGTTAATTTTCATGAAAATGACATGAAATTGTTCAAACCCACTTGTTAATTCTCATGAAAATGACATGAAATTCTAAATAAGATAGGACGCTGAAGTTGCGCTCAGGCTCTGCCAAACTGGACTCCTATCCTCTTGTCTCCTTAGTCACAAATGTGGACTTGCCTATATCCAATTTGTCGGTCCTTCGAAAGAGCGCCCGCAGCTGAGTCGGCTGCGCAAAATCCTCTAACGATCTACCTAAAGAAGCCTACGTCGAAGCATACTAGTCCTATTCCGTCCGCGTCGATCGGCCTGAAGAAGCCTATGATTGCGGATGCTATCTATCCTACATACTAGCAACCTATGAAAGGTAACAAACATCTTTGCGAACCTACTTGCCCGCTCCTAATACGTACATCCAAAACTATATTTTGGTTTTAACTGCATGAAATACCTATCTGGTCCTTTATGAGGTTTGCCTACCAAATCGCTTCCAGATTAATTAATTTTACCATTACAGTTTACATATTATTTATTTCCATTAATCTTCTTTAAGCCATTTTTACATCTGATTTGGTTATTTCAAAATTTTCCTTTTACTTACATAAATGGTATTTCAATTTCACGTCCATTCAGTCCGTATGGTTTGTGTATAATTTTTATTCCATTTTGTTACTGATTTACACTAGTCTTTAGGGTCCATTTAATTTACATTTTTTCTTTTTTTCATCCTAATTTACGTTCTCCTTTTAGAGATTTAATCCGTACAAATTTTTTGAATCCAAAAGCCACAAACCATTTAATTACACAAAATTCCACTTTTATATTTTTTGGCCACATATGCAACAAAAATTATGCCAATTAGACTTCCAAATTTTGTCCCAAAACCATATTCAAAATTATGTAATTATATCAATCAAAACCATAATTTTATTCAAGTAACATATTCTGAATTTATTCGACTAATCTGTTCTACCATTAGAAATTGAATAATAAATCTAATTCAATTTAACTAAACCAATCTTATTTACACCATGAAACGTGAATAACAATTTGTTTGTTTCAAATTTCAAACCAAGCATGAATTAGAATTGAGAAGTGTAAGAAGAAGAAGATACAATAATTTATATAAATTTCAATCTTATTTATGACATAAAACGTGAATAGACAATTTATTTGTCCCATATTTTAAGCCAAACATGAATTAGATTTGAAAAGTGGCAGAGGAAGAAGAAGTTGCAAAAATTTACATATATTCTCAATTAGTAACAGAAATTAATTCATATTAACGTGCCAGAAAAGAACTGAAACTGAACTACTTTATTTTTCTATTTCATATTAATCCCACTCACCTGGCACTTGAGCTTGTATAAAATTGAAAAAGCTTTGCTTTAAAATTTCTCCCTTTGATTCTTCTAAATTCCCCAAATTGTTTGATTATATATAGATAATTTAATTTGGTATAGATTTGTTTATTTAGTAGAGAAAAGCAGAAAGAATATTACACACTAATTTTACTATAGAATTATGGCGACGGCTAAATAAGAGATTAGGTTTAGGTTAGATGGTTTATGTATAGATTGTTTGAGTGAATATAATCCATTAGATTATTTTAGATTAAATCTGGTTCTTTCATACACGTAATGGTTATCCATTCTAGCTCATACACATCACTCAACCAATAAAATTTAGCCATCTCATCCTACTACATCACTAGCGTGAATGGAAAGCCGCTACAAGTCAGAAACAATGCTGAAATTTGTAAGAAAATCATCGAAAATGAACCAGCTAAAAAAACATTGTTCTAGAATTTGGGCGATAGCGGACTTGATCCTTGGTCACAAAGGAAGTAAACATGCTCCTTTACCACTATACCAAATGCTCTTTTAATTTCTTTTTAATTATATTTTCTGTAAAATATCGGGGTGGTACACATAAAAGCAATACCCCAAACATCAAAGATTTCGATTATAAGAATGGGATTCAAAGGCATTATGTTTCATCGAGAGATTTTTCCTAACATTTGGCAGCAATCACAAGTTTTACAGAACTAGAATGCATCTTTGAAAAGTGTAGGCCAATTAAAACCACATTGGAGCACCTTTTCTATTGTTTTCTTAGGACCAAAGTGACCACCACAAGCTTGATCATGACAAAACGAAAGAACACTCTTAATTTCGAAATTTGGACGCAGTGTCGAATGATTTGGTTGGAATAATACTTAAACAAGTATGGATCATCCCAATAGAAGTGCTCAACTTGGGAAAGAAATTTATATTTATCTTATTTCGACCAAAATGAAGGAGTTTCCTTAGTGACTAAATAGTTCACTATATCGGAATACCGTGGATCGATATAAACGTAAAGGAGTTGTTCGTTGGGAAAGTTCTTGTTGATCGAAAAAGAAGGTGGTTTGTTCGAAAGACGCGATAAATGATCAGCAATGACGTTGTTAGATTCTTTTTTGTCTTTGATTGTAAGTTCAAATTCTTATAGTAAAAGGATCCAATGGATTAAACGAGACTTAGCATCCATTTTAGCGAAAAGGTGCCTAAGAGCAGAGTGGTCAGTGTAAACAATAATGTGTGAGCCAATCAAATAAAGTTGGAACTTTTCAGGCGTAAAGACTACCGTTAAAAGCTCTTTTTCGGTGGTTGTATAATTAATTAAATTGAGCATCGTTTGGAGACATACTGGCATAGTAGATGACGTGAAGAATTTTATTGATGCGTTGTCCTAAGATAGCACCAACCACAAAGTTAGAATCGTCACACATTATTTCGAAAAGAAGATCCCAATTTGGTGAAAAAATGATGGAAGCGGAAATGAGTTCAATTTTGAGATGTTCGAAAGCAGAAACATGGTTAGAATTATAGTCAAATGGAACGTCTTTTCCAAGAAGAGTCTTCAGAGGCCGAGCAATTTTACTAAAGTCTTTCAAAATACGACGATAGAAACCAGCGTGCCCATGAAATGAATGAATGTCCTTGACTGATTTGGGAATGAGTAGATTTGCAATTATGCCAACTTTCGCTTTCTCTACCTCAATGCATTTATTTGAAACCCAAGGACAATGCCTTATTGACTATAAAATGGCATTCTTCCCAATTTAACATTAAGTGTTGATCTTTGCATCGATTCAGAACCATCTCGAGATGGTTTTAAGTGTTCGAAAAAAGTGTTTTCAAAGATGGAAAAATCGTCCATAAACACTTCCAGAAAGCATTCGATCATGTCGAAAAAGATGCTAACCATGGATCTTTGGAAAGTAGCAAGAGCATTACAAAGGCCAAATGGCATACGTCAATACGCGAAGGTGCCAAAAGGACATGTGAAAGTCATTTTCTTTTGATCTTCGGGAGCGATCAAAATTAGGTAATAACCGGAATAATCATCAAGAAAGCAATAAAATTCATGTCCACTAAACGTTCAAGCATTTGGTAGATGAAAGGAAGAGGGAAGTGATCTTTAAGTGTTGCAACATTTAATTTTCAATAATCAATGCAAACACGCCAACCTGTTTGAGTATGAGTTGGCATGAGTTCCTTAGCATCGTTCGTGATAACTGTAAGCCCGGACTTTTTAGGCATGACATGAATTCGGCTAACCCACAAACTATCAAAAATAGGGTATATGATCCCTTTATCAAGAATTTCAAGAATTTCATCTGGAACCCCATCCTTTATTTTTGGGTTAAGCCTTTGTTGAGCGTCGCGGACAGGCTTAGCTTTGTCAACTAAGTGGATACGATGTTGAATAAGAGCTGGAGTAATTCCCTTAATATCGGTAATCGACCATCCAATTGACTCTTTTTTTGATGGAACTGAAAGAAGGAAAGATTCTTGATCAAGAGAAAGATTTGAAGAGATTATGATAGGAAACATTTCATTGTCACCTAAGTATGCATACTTAAGGTGATTAGGAAGAGGTTTGATTTCCAACCTAGGGAGTCGCTCAATCAAAGAATTTGGTTGAAGTTCTGACTAAACCATGAGGGGTTCAACCGGAAGTGCATTTTCCATCTCATTAGACTCACCTTGAAATAGTTATTCATATTCAGTCTCGCGTTCATTATTAAGGTCAACTGTTTGATTGTCAAATTTTTCTTAAATGGAAATAACTTTCAATGTTTAGTTAAGTGGTTCGTTCAATTGATTTCCAAGATTAAAGAAGTTAAGATCCAAATTCATGTTACCAAAAGAAATTTTCATCGATCCATTTTGAGAACTGATTAGGGCATTCGAAGTTGCTAAGAAAGGTCGTCCAAAAATCAATGGAATTTGACTCATCGGATTGTTCTCTGTTTGTGTCTCAAGGACGATAAAATTGACGGGAATTATGAATTACCAATTTTGATGGGTACATACTCGATTTCTTCCACGTATTTCTTTATCGAATGATTAGAAAATTGAAGAGTTATTTTCATCGGTTTTAGTTCACCTAAGCCAAGAAGCCGGTAAACTAAATAAGGAATCAACACCCAAGTCTAGAAAGCACCTATTAATCGTCTTATCTCCTATCGTACACGATATCGTCGGACATCCAGGATCTTTGTATTTTACGAGTATTGATTGAGACAATACTTCGCTAAGACCAGTAGCTAAGAAAACTTTTTTGGGTATATGAGTGTGTCGTTTTTTAGTACACAAGTCCTTTAGAAACTTAGCGTAAGTTGGGACTTGTTGAATGATATCAAGAAGAGGGATGTTTACTTTGACTTGTTTGTAAATTTCCAATATCCTTTTCATTTGATTGGAATATTCCTTTGGTCGAAGTCGATATGGAAATAGAATTTGATACTCAGTAGGTCCATCTACTTGAGTAGAAGAAGAATTTGGATTAGAATTTGATTCGATATTTAACTCGGTATTTTGTTTAGAATCGCTTGTTGTTTTCTAAGTGCCAAAAGGAGCTTTCGGTAAATCGTTTGAATTGACAACTTGGTTATCAATTAGTTTATCAAAACGTAAAGTCATGGTGGAATTCATTTGATTCACATTGGCATCTTGAACGACATGAGCTTGATTCGAGTTCGTGTTTTGATTTTTAGGATTCAGAATTGGTTGACTTGGAAAAATGCCTGGTTCACATTCACGCATAGAATTGGCTAATTGACACATTTATATTTTGAGTTTAGCAATTGATTGACTCATATTTTGCATGTATGGGGTTAATTTTTTATCAAATTGTTATTTTATTGGAGGTATTGAGTAGTCGCTTTAACTAAAGTTTCAATACTTTTGTCAATTGAAGTAATTTGTTTATCATTTTAGGGAGCATAAGATTGTTGCGTTTGATTTTGAGACGGAGCCGCACAATTTTATTGAAAGTGGTCCGGCTAAAAAGGAGGATCCGAAGCATTGTTTAGAAATGGTTAAATTTGGGATGGACCGAATTCCTGTTAGCTACTTTGGTTCCATGCAAAGTTCAGATGATTTCTCCAAACGGGATTGTACGTTGGAGAAAATGGATCATTCTTAACCTTGTTAAAAGCATTGAGTTATTATACCGAATGAGGGCACTGATCGGCGGTGTGATTCAGATCGTTACATTTATAACACAATGGTTGGGAAGCTTGGTTTGTTTGATTGGATGAGAAAACACTGTTGAATTTATTGATTATTGCATTAATTTTAGCTTCCAAAGCCAATGATGATCCTATCGAGTGCGCGCTCGATCGGGAATAAAGTGATTTCTCATTAGAACTCTCCCATTAGGATGACTTTTTGGCCAAGTTTTCGAGGAATTACCAAGCATCATCATGATGTTGAGCGAGAAAATTGCCTTGGCACATTGGTTCAAGCATAGTTCGTGAACTATTTTCAAGTCCATCTTATAAGATTTGGCAAAAAGTCCATTTTTCAAAATTATGGTAGGACATTTTATCAAAAGCTCTTTAAATCTTTCAAAGTATTTTTTGAAAGGTTTACACCTAAATTGATAAAAATTTACAATTTCGTTTCGGCTTTTGATCATTTTTTCCAAGGGGTAGAATTTTACTAAGAAAACTTTAACGAGTTATTCCCAAGTTTTGATCGAGTTCGAAGGTAAGCTATACAACCATTTTTCAGCGTAATCGGTAAGGGTGAATGCAATTGACCGAAATTTGACTCCATCATCACATCATTGTTCAAGTTTAATGTTTGCACAAACTTGTTCGAATTTTGTTAAGAATATGTATGGGTAATCGTGTTCAAAATTGCCAAATTTTTGGAATGTGGCAATGTTATTTGAATGAACTTCGAAATGATTACCCATTGGGGTAGGTAATGTGATACAAGAAAGAATAGAGACTCGGTCAGGAAAGATTCTATCCATGAGAGTTCGGAGAGCGTTTTCATTAGCCATCGTCGGAGGAACGTTCGTTGGTTCGAGTTAAACGATTCATTGTTGTGTCACGAGTCCAAGTACTCATGCACAAGTGAAAAGATCAATAAGAGAAATACATGACAATCAAGGTTAAGAGAATGAAACAAGTTTAGAGAATGAAATGAAGTGAAAATATTCTTTTGTTTTTTTAACGGAAAAATATTTATCAAAAAGAATTTATTTTTCAAAAGGAGATTTGACTTGTTTTGTTTTATTGGATTTTTAAACTTTCCTTTTCTAAAATATTTTTGCTTTTTTAATTTTTGTTTTAGAAAATATTTTTTGGATTTTTGTTTAAAAAAACTAAATTAAGTAAAATGCTTGATTTTGTTTGATTTTTTTGAAGGAGACTGTTTGTTTTGTTGTTTTTATTTTGGATTATTTTTTTATTTCTATTTAAAAACTAAGTTAAAGAAAATGTATTTTTTTTTCACTTTTGAATTTTTTTTGTTTTTTATATATGCATGAACTAATGCAACTAAATGAATGCAAGATCTTAACTACAAATTTCCTGTCCTCCTAACCTGAAATTGTATAGTCACACTCTAACTAAATCCAATAAAATAGTTCTTAGCCAACTAACAGACAGGGGTTATCTATGCACCATAAATTACCGTAGTGATGCGGCTAAGGTTTAAGTACCTTTAGAGAAATAACCACTATAATATTTATGAATCAACGTAATATTTATAAATGATTATTGCTTTGTCATGACCTAGGCACCAAGAAATAAATTGTTAAAAAGACAACTTTTCAAGATACAATTAAGCCCTATATGAGCCTATGACACTCTTAAGTCCAAAGTCTAACCGTTATTATTAGTCAAATTGGACGATGAAATGCAATTTGTGGGCCAAGGAAGGGGTGATGAAATCTCCCACCTTATATGGATTTATGTGGATTTGGATGTTGCCCTTAAAAAATAAAAACAAGATGGAATGAATGCAAACAGAAATTAAACGTGTATTAATAATGCAACTACGAATGAGATTTGATTTTGTTTTTGTTTTTAGATTTTAAATACAAGCAACTAACAATGCAAGGAAAATAAAACTAGAGTCAACAACACGATACCAGAGAGTGCAGAATTATTAGTAATTTATTTTTATTTTCTAAAGCAGGGATTTTTAGTAAGCAATTTATTTTGACAAGCAAAGTGAAACAAGCAATTCCTATTTTTTGATTTTCTACAAACTGAAATTTGCACCTGAAAAAAGAGGTGAACAATTTTTTTTTTCAGTGAACATAGAAACATAGGTAACTTTTTTTATAAAGAGAATAGAACAAAAACTAAAAAAACAAATCAACTTACTCTTAAAAATAAAATTACAAGCAGCCCACTTCCGGCCCAATAAAATTACACTGTCAAAATCTCTTAAAAATAAAATTCAAACCCACAATCGCCTTGTTCCCTTTTAAACGAAAAACTGAAAACGAGATCTGCAAAAACAAAAAAAGAACAAAAGTAAAATGCAAAATCATGAATTGGAAAACCACCGATTTGGAAATTTTGGGTGCGATTGGATCTTGAATTTGAAATCGTGATTGGGGTTTTTTGGTTGCGAGATTGATTTGCGATGATGATGGAGTTGTTGGTAGTGATATCTAGTTATGGATAGTGGTGAGGAAAGGGTAGGTGCTCGATTATGGATGAAGGTTGGAAATGTGGTAGCAGTTCGGGTTTGGGTATTTGGTCGAGGAAGAGAGTTTTTCGTGGTTTGGAGAGGCAGATCCCGATGTCGTAGTGGTAGGAGGTGATGAAGTGGGATTGCTGGCGTGGCTGTGTGTTTGTTTGAGGTGGTAGGAGTAAGATTGTTCTAGTTTTGGTGTGATTGAACAATTTGTATATGGTAGAGGAAGTTAAAGGAGTTAGGGTCATTGTTGGTTTATGGAGATGGAGCGGAGAGGTGATAGTGGATGCAGTTGCTAAAGTGTGTAGTGCTGCTAGCAGTTTGGAGTTCAGCTGGTTGTGTAGTTTTGCATACGTGTTTTGTTTTGATAGTGAGGAGGAAGTTCTTGTTTTTGGCAGAGCACGATGATGTTGTTCGATTGGGGATGAAGTGAGCAGTAGTTAGAAGTCTGTGATGAAGGTCGATAGCCAAAAGGAGAAGTGGAGGAGTAATTGCAGTAATTAGTGAGGTAGAATGTGGTTGGAAGGTTAGTTTGATGGTTCTGTTTGCCGTTGAGGTGGGTTTTGAATGGAGGAGGATGATGTATGGAAGGAGCAGTTTTGTTGTGCAGTGTTTGGTGGTGAGGAATTTGAGATGGAGGTTCTGTGAATAATGAAGTGAGGGGGTTCTGAAGTGAGTTAAGGGTGGATGTGCGAGTGCGATGAATGGATGCAGCAATGTTGAATTAATGATGGAGGTGGTTTGCAGTGGGGTTGTTTAGAGATGGTAGTTGAGGAGTGTTTTCTAGTCGATGGATGATGGATGATGGAGTAGGCGAAGTATGCAGAAGTTTTGTCGACGTATTGGCCTCGTGATAAGGTGTGTTTCGAGTGTAGGCTGCTCGCGTTTACAGGAGGTGTGGGGACAGTGAGTTTGGTGGTTAGTCGCAGTGATTGGGGTGGAGTACGGTGATTACTGAGGGGTTATTGTGGTACGGTCAAGGAGGTTGTAGAATTGGTTTTTGGTTTGGTAGTGGGTGTTCTATTGTGGAGTTCGTGTGTGCTGTTGAGGTGATATAGTGTTAGAAAGGTGATTGCATCTATTTGTTGTTATAGAGGAGGGGATGTGATAGTTAGGTGGTTCGGTTGGTTGCGCTTTTGGATAATGAGGATGGGTTGTGTGATGAAGTTTTGGATGAAGTGGATAAAGGCAGTGGAAAATGATGCAGGAGGATGGTGTAACAACGAACAAAACTAATAATACTGAACTGCATTGAAGGAATGAACAAAAAAGAGGATGGAAGCAACAATAAGCAGAGTACCGAACGAACAAAGAGCGGTGTAGTAAGATGTGAACAAAATGAGCAGTGCACAGAGAAGAAAATGGAAAACAAAGAACTCTCATAAAAGTAAACTAAGCAATTAACACAAAATTAAACTAAACTATTTTTTTCAACGAAAAGAAAATCACTATTGAACAAAAAACAAGGATATGTGAGACGAGTCACAATGAACTAAACAAAACACACAACATACGCACAAAACAATTTTTTATAATATTTTTTTAAGAAGAAAATGAAAAATAAAAGAAAGTTAATTCGAAGGGTAAAATTAAAATTAAATTGCTATTTCAGGCAACGGTGTCAAAAACTTGTTTGTAACGATGAAAAATTCTATCAGTTAAAAAATCGTCGAAGATATATCGTTATAAAACCGCAAGCGAATGGCGTACAATCGTAGTACATATGCGTGTATGGGTCGATCAACAGGGAAAGAATTAAATTGTAATATTTCTCAATCAAATTTGCCCAAGGCTTTAAAATTGTTTTAAACTAAGAAAATTGTAGAAAACAAACTAGAGAAAAAGTGAATAAACTATAAAATTAAGGAGCAATTTAGAGGCAAATCCACTTTCAATCATTCATATAATTCAACACAAAATTCATCTATAATTTCTCATTTAAATTTCAAGTAGAAATAATTGATGTGTTTATTATAAGTATGGTTTATTTGTGCTAATTAATAGCACAAATAAACCATCAAACTCTAACACACCACTCAAACCCACTTGTTAATTCTCATGAAAATGACATGAAATTGTAAATAAAATCTATTTTAAGCATGATCCATTTACTATGAAGTAGTAACATAGATCATCAAATTTTGATTATAGTTTGACTTTCATCATCAAAATCGCTCAAGCAAATGATCAAATAGTTTATATTTATATTGGATTTAGCATAGCCTATTTGAGATGTCAATATAGACCTATCAAATTCATTAAAAATAGAAATATAAACTATCATCGTTCATAATTTCCATTAAGCACAAATGAGAGATTACAAACGCAACCATTTTATCTTGATTTAGTAGGATTCATGAGAGTTTCATCACCTTTAAATTGAAGGGGTTTAGCATCTCATAATTGAATTCATCTGAACACAAAGTGGTTTTAGTATGAAAGACAGGGAAAATAAAAGTAAATCAAAGAGTGAGAACTAACTACTCTCATAAAAGAAATCTAAACTAATTGCATGAATTAAATCTATGCTATTAACATGAAATAAAAGAGACATAAACTACCATAAAAGAGCGTGAAATAGGATAGCATAAGAGAAAAGAGCATGTAAACAAAAGCAAATAAGAAGAAGGCTAAGAAGTCATTTAAAAGACATTTTATTTATCATTGATTTTGTGGCTACAACATGCATAAAAGAGAGCTAATTATATGAAACATAAGGGTACTTATACTAAGAACTTTTGCATACCAAATCATACTTTTGGGATTTAAATCAAAATATGTTTCACCAAAACAACTTTGTAGCAAAGCTACTATAGTAGCATCCCCAACTTTGAAACTCAAAAATAAAATGCCGATAATGCTGCAATCATCACTAAAATTATTTTTCTACGACAGAAGTGAGTTCAGTACTTCTAATTCATGCATTCTAGACTTAACCAAAATCGTTTTCAAAATGGTGTAAAATATTTTTTAAATATTACTAAGTAGTATAATATCAATTTCATAAACCAATTTTTTAAATATTTATTTTCATATAATACTAGCAATATTTTCTCTTCACAAACATTGAAAAACAATTTCCAAAAACATCGAGATTTAAGTCTCAAATTCTCAGTTTAAACCCTTTTCATATTTATTGTAACAACCCGCATATTTATCGATTGTATATTTAAATATTTTATTTAAATATTTCATCGTTCGTTGGATTTTAGTCCGAGAGGCTACTTTTTGCAAACAGCCGAATTAGGACTCGAGACCACTTCCATTGAGTTCAAAATGCCGTTTGCGACCTGTTTGAGTATAAGCTTCGATATGTTTGGAGTAAGTTTATTTTTGCTACTTTTTCACTTAGGGCTTTGGTTTGGGCTGAACCCTTTAATCACTTACTAACTCAGTCTCAACCCCCTCTCCTCTTCATTACTTCATTCCTCATTTCCTAACACTTCAAGCTAAAGTAAAAATGGGAGAAAGAAGAGGAAATTAAAACTCCAAGCCCTAGTCTTCATTAGCAAATCCAACTTCTAGCTCCAAATTCAAGAGAACCCATTGGTAAGTCTTCTCTTCATCTTCTCCAACTCCTTCTCTCTTGAATTTCAGAAATTCCTAAACCTAATTTGGGAAATGTTTCTCTTTTAAGCTTAGATTCAAGCTTCTTGTGTTGAGATTGAAGCGTGGTTGATCTTCCCTTGTCTTCAAGCTTCTCATCCATTGTTTTTGTGGAAAGGTGAGATTTTTATCTCACATCTATGCTTATAATCATCTTCGATTGTTAGGTATGAATTCCTAACACTTATTCTTGTGCCATTGCTTTTGGTTTGGATTGATTTGGTGAATATTCCAATTTTTAGTGTTTTGAGTTCAATTCTTTAAAAATCCTAACTTTGATGTTTTGATCATGTTTTGGTGATGAACCGAAGAGCTTCTATGGCCGGGTAGTCGATGGCGTAAATCCTTAATGCCGTTGCTCAACCGATTGCAATTCGGAAGGGATTGGCATTCATTAGATAGGCATGGGAGTGCTGGCAACAGGGTCCGGCCGACCGAGCTCTGTAGCCGGCCGATCGACCTGCTACCCGAGCACTTCCTGCCTCTGTTTTGGAAGTGCAGGTTACAGGCTCCGGCCGACCGAGCTCAGGGTCCGGTCGACCGACCTGCTACCCGACCACTTCCACCTTTTTTTCAGTCAACCGACTCAGGGAGTCCGGTTGACCGACCTGCTACCCGAGCACTTCCACCTTTTTTTCAGTCAACCGACTCAGGGAGTCCGGTTGACCGACCTGCTCCTATTTGCCAATTTTGCCTATATTGTCTATTTTGTTAAATTTCCAACTTTAATCGATTCGTGTTGTTTCCCTTTTGTTGTTATCATTAATTATCGACTTTGATGACATTTTCTTTGGGAATTTTCGAAATATCCATTTTGATGGATTTGATATTGATTTCTTTGGATTTTATTCACGTCTTCGAATGTGAATTTCGGTGATTGATTTTTTTACAATCATTTTTGTGATTTATCACTTTAAAAATATAAAGGTTTCTATACTAGTAGTAAATATCAAAACTCTTTCATCAAAATGATTTCAACACTATTTCAATACAAAGCTCATTTATTAAAACCGTTTTCCAATCTATTAGTATATACAAACCTTTATCTCACTCGTATGAGAAATCTAATTAAACGACTTAGTAAAAGAAGTGGTATGAAACGCTTGCGTTTACTTCGTTGGTTAATTCTTGGACTTGTTCGATTGAATCTCTTGTGACAAGTTTCTAGTGGAGATCTACAATTTGTTCGTAAATATTTAAGTTAAGCTAGTGGTTATGGGACATGAAGCTAAGCTCATACATTTACTAGCTTACTGTAATTGACACTTCTTGATGATCGATGATGATCATTTTATGGTTTAGACTAGCAATGTGCGATGTCTCTTTGTCCACGAAGGGGACGGTACCTCGTTTTATTGAGCTTTGTCTCATTTCTATGTGGGCTAGCAACCCATGCACTTTTATGTGTTTCGATTCATGTGATGTACCGTTTGTACTACATCGATGTCTCGGCTTTTCGATTCATGTGATGTACCGTTTGTACTACATCGATGTCTCAAATTTTTTGTGTTTCGATTCATGTGATGTACCGTTTGTACTACATCGATGTCTCGGCTTTTCGATTCATGTGATGTACTGTTTGTACTACATCGATGTCCCGAATTGTTTTGTGTTTCGATTCATGTGATGTACCGTTTGTACTACATCTGTCTCGGCTTTTCGATTCATGTGATGTACCGTTTGTACTACATCGATGTCCCGAATTGTTTTGTGTTTCGATTCATGTGATGTATCGTTTGTACTACATCGATGTCTTGGCTTTTCGATTCATGTGATGTACCGTTTGTACTACATCGATGTCCCGAATTGTTTGTGATACACGTGTTGGTGAGTTTTCATGCTCCCGCTCGGGATTGGCCATCCTTTTCTTTTGATTTTTGGATTTCTAATTGATGACCTCTGGAATTTGTGTTTCACCAACTTTTGCGATTGGCATTGATATGTATGTCATTTTTTGTGGCTTGGTGAATTAAATAAAGAATATGACATTCTTTTTTATGTTATGAGATTCTTGAGATATTGTATGACTTTTGTGGATTTTTTAATGTATACTTGTCTTGGTATGACATTTTTGGTTATCATACGTTTTAATTATATCTCTTCTTATATCTCATTTTATCTGATAATTATAGCTAGACTGATCCGTTTATTATTTTCTTCTTAAATAATACTCGAGTCAGACTGAGATTTTACAGGTGCTTCTACTTGACTCCTTATCGGACCATCATCTGATCTTTTGGCTAACTACTCTAGTTTAGTACTTTTTGTTGTATACTATTGAGATATGGACTCATAGTTGTGTGCTTATTCTTTTGTATGGCACATGTTGCTATTCTTTTATGATATTGTGGATCTTGTTTGACCACTACTCTGATGTACACTTTCATGTGTTATATTCATATCTATTTCCGCCTTTGTGATATGAGTTATCTGTGACTGATTTGTGTTATGTTTATTTCTATATTTGTTTCCAAAGATTACATATAGCCACTGTGTAGTAGCTTTGAGTTTGTGTCGGTATGTCGGATTTCCTCTTGAGATGAAAATTTATATTTTTATATGGCATATCGGTACTCGCACAAAGCAATTATACAGATGGTCGCTCCTTAACAGCCTTATTCTCCACGCTAGTTGACAGCATTACACCATAATGTTCTTGGCTAGCGTGGGTATAAAGGTGGGGCGTCACAGCTTGGTATCAGAGCCAAACTTCGGAACAATGTAGAATAATTTAACAAGCATCATCGTCCTAAGTCCATCTTAGGAGTCGTGCTTTAGGATTTAATTCGAGTCTTCGTACCGATTCGTCTTATTTTCTTTATAATTCCTTGTTTTATCTATCAAGATTGCTTGATATTCATTTGGTGAATAACCTTTTTCTTCTTCTTTCTTTCTTTCTAAAGGAAGAGAAATGGTTAGACCTGGCCGTCCCAGCGTCGATCAATCTAGTGCTACTCCCCAAGATGGAGTTTTCATGTCCGCTCAGCAGCTTTTAGATCTCGTGAAGAATGCTCAAGCTGCCAGTCCCAATCCAGAGCCTACTCATCCTAGATCTAGTTTTGCACGCTTGTGCAGACACTATACCGATTTGGATGGAAGGCCATTCAAGGGATCCGAGAGTGTTATAGAAATTCAAGCTTGGCTCAAATCATGCGATCGTATCTTTTCTCGCATGAACCTTATTGATCTACATCGAGTACAAGTGGCTTCTAGCATGCTCCAAGAAAGAGCGTTAGATTGGTATGAGCTCTTGACTTCGGAGATTATCAAAGCGGATCTTACTTGGGAGCAATTCCGGGAACGATTCAAATTGAAATTTGTGTCGGAGGTTGAAAAAGTAACTTTGGCCCGACGTTTTATTGACCTTGTTCAAGGTGAATCTTCTGTGATGGATTACATTACATCTTTCAAACCTCTCTCTAAGTATGGGGTCGAGTATATTAATACCCCATTGAAGAAAAATCTGAGATTTGTCTATGGCTTGAATAAGAATCTTAAGAAGCCATTACTCCTGAAACTTGAGGCTTCAATTGATCAGCTTATTGGTATCGCTCTTCGTCTTGAAGAGGCCGATAGAGAGAGTAACGTTGAAGTTGTGGTTACCAAATAGAACTTCAATGACAACATGAAAAGGCCTATCAAATTCAAAGGCCCCACTCCCAACAAGAAAGGGAAGCAACAAACTCTGGTAGCAAAGACTCCTACCTCTAGTCGAGGACAGTGCTACAATTGTGGTTCCACGGACCATTATGCTAATAGGTATCTGAAACCTCTCTTTTTTCGTTATTGCAAAAGTTCGGGTCATCTTTTATCTACCCGTCCCAAACTTCCAAGCAAAAGGGAGGGGAGGCTTAACGTTGTGCAAACGCCTAGTGTCACTTCTATTGGTCAAGGTACTTTTATTCAATCCTTGATGACATTGTTTTATTTCGTGATCTTCTTATTTGAGTTCTTTTTGATATGGAATCCTCCTATTATTTTTATGTCAAAAGAACTCGTTGATTCTTTTTCTTTAAACATTTTGGGCTTGTTGACTCCTTTGACAATGGCGAATCCTGTTGATGGATCCGCAACGCTCAGTTGGATTCTTGTATTGATGTCGAAAATTATTTTATGTGATTTTTTTTCTTTCCGAGCCGATCTTTACTTATGCTTCGAAATTCACTTTTGAACGGATTGGCTTAATTATTATGAAGCCGTATCCGAAGTCCCGAGTGGACTATTCATCTTCGACATTTCCTATCTGTTAAGCAGATTTCTATTTTTTCTTTGTGATTTTGATTCCAATTTGATGGCATCGTTTTTATTCCTTAAGCCCACTTATAAGGTGTTTGCACAAAAAATGGGCAAACACCTCCAAGTCGTATGAATTAGTTAATTTTATGTTGTTTCTGGTGATTTGGGTGATTTACGCAAATATATAAAAAGCAGGGACTAAACTGTAAAAGACACACAGATTTATAGTGGTTCGGCCAGAACGTGCCTACGTCCACTTTATATGTTATTCTCCTTTTCTATTCAGATTACAAGTATAAATCTTTGATTACAAGTAACTGAAAGTTGTTTGAAAGTTCTCTCCGTGCTTGAGCTATCAAAACTTGTCCCCCATTATTTGGATAAGTGGTCCGGTGGTTCGGCGGAGGATGGATAAGTGGTCCGGTGGTGCCTTGGATCGGTGGTGTGGAGTTGGAGAGGCTTTTGGTTCGGTCCAGGGTGTAGCTTGGTCCGGTAGTGGTCCTTCTCCATCTGGTTCGGTGGTCTGGTGGCACGTTGGTCCGGTGATGCTTGGGAGGTAGGTTGGTTCGGCATTGGTGTGGGGTGGCTCTGGTTCGGTGAGATCCTGGTTCGGCGAGGCTTTGGACCGGTGGCAGGTGGTCCGGTCGTGAAGTGGTTCGGCAAGCATGGGAGAGGTGGTTGGGTCGGTAGTGCATAGGAACGAGGTTGGAGTCTTTGGTTCGGTAGTGCTTGTGGTTTGGCAAGGAGTGGACTGGTTCGGCAAGGCGTGGAAACGCACCCAACATTTGCCCCCCAAAGTAGGGCATATGTTTAACATATGTCGTGCTTTGTTTTTCCCGCAGTTGAGGTAGCTTCGTTCGGTCCTGAGTGTGCCGAACCAGTTGGTCCGGTCGATATGTTTCGCCTATAAACAGGGGCTTCAGGTTTCTGCTATCCTTTATCGTTTTGAGATAGCCGAATCAACTTGAGTACCGAATCAATCTGAGTACCGAATCAACCGAGTACCGAACCAGGTATGTTTTCTTTCGCCGAATGAGCTTGTGCTAGCAGTACCGAACGAACTTGAGAACCTTCAACACCGAATGAACTCAAAGACCATCACTACCGAATGAACTCAAAGACCATCGATACCGAATGAACTCGAAAACTTTCAACACCGAATGAATTTGGTAGTGTTTAAATGCCGAATGGTCCTTGTGTTTGAATTATTGATTGAACTTTGGGACCCTGAATGCTTAATGAATCTCTAGCTTTTCAAGTTTCGACCTACGAACGATACTCTAGATTGTTCATACTTTCTTTTCTATATTTTCATACTCCTTACTCTAACAACATACTTTTGCTTTTTTGTTTGCAGATAAATGTCTCATAAAGTGGAAACCCGATCAGAAAAGAAAAAATCTTCGGACAGAAGTGAGTCTTCCGCCATGCCTCCAGTCCAGCCGGGACCAGCGCGACATGGACCTGCCCCGAGGTCATTAGTGGACGGATATAGCCCTCAGGAGCTCTTGAATTCCCCGCCCGACTATTTTCCTAGCTCCTTCAAAGAGGAGCAGCTTGATGTTATATCCCGTTCCTTTGGGATCGATAGAGCGCGCATGCTATTGCCGGGGGAAGGAGTGATGCCGTATGACCCCCTTGAAGGCTACTTTGCTTACAGCAGATATCATTGCATGTGTGGTGCTATTCCGCCTCTCAACGCCTGGATAGTTAGCTTCATCACATATCTGAAGGTGGCTCCATTCCAGCTTCAGCCTAACTCCTACGCCATTCTGGTGAGTCTTTTCGTCATCTTTCAGAGGAGATACGGGCGTCCTCCTTCCAACCGGGAGATCCGGTATCTGTATAATCTGAGGGGATACAAGAAGGGGTCTCCATATATCGGCTTGGAATCGGCCGTATCCTTCAAGCCCGTCCTGGACTTGTATTCGAAGTACAGCATGTTTAAGAAGGAATGGTTTTTCGTCAGGGACGACTCCGTTTCTATCCGTCGCTTCACCTCCAGATGTAAGTTAAGGCTTTATTTATAATTTCCCTTCTGGTTGCAACGCTTCTATTTATGTGTTTTTATTTCTTGCTAGCGACAGGTGGTTTTGCGGTCGTGGAGAATGATCACCTGGTTCAAACGGCAGCGGAAATAGAAGCTATTTCGGGAAGAGATAGGTCGGCTGCTTACTTGATCAGGAACGCTACACTTTTAGGGTTCAACCTGATCTTGCCACATCAGTCCGTGGTTAAGCAGAGGGATACGGCGGAAGAGAGGGCTGCTCAAGCTAAAGGAGGAGCCATGGCGAAGAGTGGCAAGCGGAAGCCTTTCACAAAACCTCCAGTTGTCGGAGGTAAGAAGCTCAAGAAGTCCGACGGCCCTTCCCCTAGCACGTGCCCAATTACTCTAGGGGAGGAAGACATGGAGGAGGATAGAGGTGAGGGTAAAGGAGGCGATGTAGGAGGAGAGGCAGAGTGACGCAGCGGATTTAACAAAAACTTGATATGTCGATGGAATTAGCAATCGGTGAATTGAAAATACTGCAACGCCCAAATTCGTTGATCCGAAGATACCGAATTTTAGCTATCTCTGACTCGTTGATCCGAAGATACCGGGAAAGAGATCTACGATTCTTCAACGTTGATCTTGCATACAAGATTCCGTGAATCGGCTTCACAAACGAAGATTCGAGCGCACTCGAATGACGTAGGTGGAGATAGAAGATTTCACTTGACTACCAATTAGAGGAAAGCACAAAGCAATCAAATGGAATTTTTATTCAAAAGTCAACAACCCTTACAAATGACTTCACATGCCTATTTATAGGCTACAACTCACATGGTTCAATATTTACAACACAAGTACACGACTTAAGATTACATAGTACAACGACTTAAAAGAACAACGCACGCGACTTCATTTTCTCCCTAACTCGGCTACGATTTAACAAAAAAAATAGCAGCGACTTAAGGAAAATAGCAAACGGCACAACCTTGCGACTCAAGTAATAAGTCGTTCGCGACTTATGGAGCAGATAGTAAGTCGTTCGCGACTTAACTGAAGCTATTCAAATTTTCACGCGACTCATCAATATTCGCGAGTTAATAGAAGGCGGTAATGTAATCTCGACTTTGCTGGAAACAATTCATATGTCGTTCGCGACTTATAGATTAGGGCATAGGTCGTTCGCGGCTCAATTACTGGAACCGATGTAGGGTGAGGCCGCGGGAGGGAATTTGGGATGTGTCGTAGGTCGCGGAGGGGCTAGGTCTTGGGTCGCGGTGGTGATTTAAAGTGGAGAAGGAAGTGGAGATGGCTAGGTCGTGAGTCGCAGTGGAAGGTGACTCGCGGGTCGTGGGATGGAATTTAGGTCGTGGACTGCTATGGAGGTGGGTTGAGTCGTGAGTCGCGAATGAAGTGGCGGTCGAATTGAGTCGTAGGTCATGGTGGGGATGAGTCGTGGATCGTGGACTTAGGGTGGAGGGCGGCAAAGTGATGAGTCGGCTGTGACTTAAGGTAAGTGCTTCATCATCCTTCCCTTGTTGGAAAGAATTCGTCCTCGAATTCACATTTTCGTCATCTTCGTCAAGTTCCTCCCCATAATACGGAATTAAGTGTTTGACATTGAAAACATCAGAAGTATGAACATTTTCCGGCAACTTTAACCGATACGCATTATCATTGATCTTCTTCAAGATTTCTACTGGACCGATCTTTCGAGCTTTCAATTTGTTGTAAGTTCCAACCGAAAAACGATCTTTCGTCAAAACGGCATATACCAAATCCCCCTCTTTGAAGACAACACTTCTTCGTTTCTTATTCGCCATTTGTTTATACTTCTCATTCGTTTTCTCTAATCGTTCCTGAACGATTCTATGGCATTCTGTCAACCTATCAACAAAATCAGCAGCCCGCTTAACTGTCCCCTTCGGTTGTGGTACTATTGTTAAATCCAACGGCCCCTTTGGTAAGCTTGAATATACAATCTAAAATGGACTGAAACCTGTACTTCGGTTATTTGCATGATTGTGAGCAAATTCAGCTTGACACAACTTCACATCCCAACTCTTCAAATTGTCTTTCACAAGACATCGTAACAAATTCCCCAACGATCTATTCACCACCTCTGTTTGCCCATCTGTTTGCGGATGGTAAGCGCTACTAAATTTCAGCTTCGCTCCCACCATCTTCCACAAACTAAGCCAAAAATGACTTAAAAATCTGGTATCCATGTCTGAAACAATAGACTCCGGCAACCCATGTAAACGATAGATTTCTTTAAAGAACAACTGAGCAACACGAACAGCATCTGCTGTCCTCCTACAAGCAATAAAATGTGCCATCTTCGAAAACCTGTCCACTACAACATATATAAAATAACTTCCCCTCTGAGTTCTAGGCAGACCCAAAACGAAATCCATGCTGATATCAACCCATGGTCTGATAGGCACGGGTAATGGCATATATAACCCCGCATTCGCAGCCGTTCCCTTCGAAACCTGACAGATATGACATTTCTCCACAAATCTCTCTACCTCTTTCCTCATTGACGACCAAAAATAAGATTGAGAAATTAATTGCAACGTACGATCTCTACCCACATGTCCTTCCTCGTGTAACTCCTTGATAATCTTCAATCTCAAACTGCTCTCTGGAATACATAACCGATTTCCTTTAAACAGAAAACCATCAACCAACACAAATTCATCAGTACTTCCTTCCTTGACTTTCTCAATAAATTTCACAAAGTAAGGATCTTCTTCAATCAGCTCTGGAAATAATTCAAACCCTGTCACTTCAACTTTCATTGTCGTTAATAAATGACTCCTCCTACTCAAAGCATGAGCTACCCGATTCGTCACCCCAGACCTGTGTTCGACAACAAAAGTAAACTGCTGCAAATTGGCAATCCATGATGCATGTCTCGCTGAAATCTTGTCCTGCCCTTGCATATGCTTCAACGTCTCATGATCAGTGTACAGAACAAATTCTTTCTGAAACAGATAGTATCTCCAATGCTTAACAGCCTGAACAATTGCGTAAAACTCCACATCGTATGTGCTATACCTCATCTTTGCTCCTGATAACTTCTCACTGTAATAAGCAATGGGTTTCCCATTCTGACTCAAGACTCCACCAATTCCCACCTTCGACGCATCAGTATGCAATTCAAACAACAACTGAAAATCTGGTAAAACAAGAATTGGTGTTGTCGTCAATAGTTCCTTGATCTTCTCAAAAGCAACCCCCGCTTCCTCTGACCATACGAACTGTTTCCCTTTCATGCACTCAGTAACTGGAGCCATCACGCTACTGAAGTGTGGAATGAATCTTCGGTAGTATGACGCTAGCCCATGAAAACTTCTCACTTCCATAATTGTCTTTGGCTGTGGCCAATTCCTGACTGCTTCAACTTTATTCTGGTCCACCTGTATACCTTCTCCTGACACAACATATCCCAGAAATAAAACACTATGTGTCATGAACACGCATTTCTTCGTAGCAGCATAAAATTGTTCCTCAAGAAGAATAATCAGCACTTCCCTCAAATGTTGAACATGCTCCTCCATACTCCTGCTATATATCAGAATATCATCGAAATACACCACCACAAATTTCCCGATAAATGGTCTAAAGATTTGATTCATCACCCGCATGAACGTACTTGGTGCATTTGATAAACCAAATGGCATAACCAACCATTCGTATAACCCCTCTCTTGTCTTGAAGGATGTCTTCCATTCGTCTTCAGGTCTAATCCGAATTTGATGATATCCTCTTTTCAAATCAATCTTCGAAAAGATAGTTGCCCCGCTCAACTGATCTAGCATGTCATCTAACCTCGGCATTGGGAATCTATACCTTACAGTAATCTTATTCAATGCTCGACTGTCAGTGCACATCCTCCATGTCCCGTCCTTCTTTGGTACTAACAAAGCTGGCACAGCACATGGGCTCAAACTTTCTTGCACACGTCCCTGCTCAAGTAACTCTTCCACCTGCCTCCTCAACTCTTCATGTTCCTACGGACTCATTCGATAATGTGGTCTATGTGGTAATACTGCTCCCGGAACAAGATCGATCTGACGTTGAATGTCTCGCAGTGGCGGTAACTCCGTGGGCAACTCTTCTGGAAATACATCCTCGAATTCTTTCAAAACTGGCTTCGCTTCTTCTGGGATTTCAACTTCTTCACTACAATCTCGTCCAATTAACACAAAGACTTTAGGCTCCCCTTCAACTTCCTTAATAAACTCTTTCAACGATAGCAAAGTTTTTATCTCTTCAATCTCCTCAGATTTACTCTCTCCCTGCTGTCTCTTCTTTGGGACTAAAATAATTTTAACGCCTTCAAACATAAAACTATAGCTATTGGTCCGACCGTCGTGTTACACTGCTCGATCATACTGCCACGGTCTTCCCAAAAGCAAATGACAAACATCCATCTCAACTACATCACACCAAATCTCGTCTTTATATTTCTTTCCAATAGAAAATGGAACTCGAACTCGCCTATCCACCTTCACCTCTCCTCCTTTTCTTAACCACGCTAACTTGTAAGGATTAGGATGTTTCTCCATTTTCAACTTCAACTTTCTCACAACTTCAGTAGAGATAATATTGTCACAACTTCCTGCATCAATCACAAACTTACAAACTTTTTCCAGAATAGTGCATGTAGATTGAAAAATGTTGCTCCTCAACCAACTAGCCTCATCCTCTTGTTTCGGTGTTAAACAAGACCTTCTCATCATTAGATTACACCCTTCATCTCCCGACGCGATATCTTGTTCATTCTCCTCCACTGGACTAGAATCACCTTCACCAACATCCTCACCTTCAACTTCAGCAATCATCATTCTCTTCTTTGGCTTTGGACATTCGTTACTCTTATGACCCACTTCTTGGCAGTTATAACACTTAAAACTGTTAGTAATCTTCGCCTTCGCCACTTCATTCACAACTGGTTTATTGACAGTTTTAGTAACATTGGAATTCCCACTGGCACCCTTCACTTGATTGTTGGAATTTGTAAACACACCACCTCCTCGTCTTCCTTGCTTCTCCCAAGCCAACGCTTTCTGGTGCGCTTCAGCCACAGATCTCAGATCAAACATATTAACCATATCCTGGATCTGCATTCGCAACCCTCCAACAAACCTAGCAGTCAACTGTTCCTCTGTCTCCATAAAGTCATTTCGAGCAATCAGTTGATAAAACTCGTCAGCATAATCATTAACAGTCTTCGTTCATTGCCTCAAGTTCTGCAACCTCTGGTACATAAGTGATTGATAGTTGTAAGGTAAAAATGTAGCTCTCATCAACTTCTTCATCTTATCCCAAGACTCAACCTTTGACTTCCCCATTCTCTCTCTCGTAAGTTTAGTTTGCTGCCACCATGCCAAAGCTCTTCCCCTCAATCTAGTAGCAACCAACTTCACTCGACGATCTTTAGGAACCTCCTTGAAATCAAAGATCTCCTCAACATTAGATAACCAATCCAAAAAATCTTCAGCAACCATTCCACCCTTGAACTCTGGAATTTCCATCTTCATTCCCGATTCCCATCGACGATCATCATCTACATTTCGATTCTGACGTCGTGTTTGCTCTCTATCTCGATAATGAACACTTCCCCTATCACCATCAAACTCCTCATCAAAATCTGAAGTATATCGATGTCGATCACGACCTCCAACATCTCTACTACCACTCCTTCGATCAACATTCCTATCACGATTGTCAATACTTCTATGATCTTCTCTTCTCTCCCGATCTAAATGTATCGAAGCTCTACTTCTCCCATGGCTCGATTCAGGTGAAACTCTTCTTCTACTTTGATTCATTTCAAGCATCATTCTCTCTAATCGACCAATTCCTTCGTTCAACTTTTCAGTAAAACTCTCGTGGATTCGTTGCTCCATTTCATCGGCCTCTTCTCTTCCATACAAAGCATGATTGAACTTCACAAATAATTCAACAAATCTTCAAACTTCAACAAATCAAAACTTCAACACAAAATCAAACAAGTCACGGCTCCTTAGCTCGGCTTCAAACTTCAAAACAACTTCACAAGGCTCGGCTACTTCTCACAAGTATACACGGCCTAACTTCAACAAATGATACCAAAATTGACGCTTCAACTCTCGGCTCACACTTTAAATTCAAACACTTGGCTCCAAGACCCGATTTAGCTATGATTGGCTAAAACAAGCTCCAATACCAAAACTGACGCAGCGGATTTAACAAAAACTTGATATGTCGATGGAATTAGCAATCGGTGAATTGAAAATACTGCAATGCCCAAATTCATTGATCCGAAGATACCGAATTTTAGCTATCTCTGACTCGTTGATCCAAAGATACCGGGAAAGAGATCTACGATTCTTCAACGTTGATCTTGCGCACAAGATTCCGTGAATCGGCTTCACAAACGAAGATTCGAGCGCACTCGAATGACATAGGTGGAGATAGGAGATTTCACTCGACTACCAATTAGAGGAAAGAACAAAGCAATCAAATGGAATTTTTATTCAAAAGTCAACAACCCTTACAAATGACTTCACATGCCTATTTATAGGCTACAACTCACATGGTTCGATATTTACAACACAAGTACACGACTTAAGAGTACATAGTACAACGACTTAAAAGAACAACGCACGCGACTTCATTTTCTCCCTAACTCGGCTACGACTTAACGAAAAAAATAGCAGCGACTTAAGGAAAATAGCAAACGGCACAACCTTGCGACTCAAGTAATAAGTCGTTCGCGACTTATGGAGCAGATAGTAAGTCGTTTGCGACTTAACTGAAGCTATTCAAATTTTCACGCGACTCATCAATATTCGCGAGTTAATAGAAGGCGGTAATGTAATCTCGACTTTGCTGGAAACAATTCATATGTCGTTCGCGACTTATAGATTAGGGCATAGGTCGTTCGCGACTCAATTGCTGGAACTGATGTAGGGTGAGGCCGCGGGAGGGAATTTGGGATGTGTCGTAGGTCACGGAGCGGCTAGGTCTTGGGTCGCGGTGGTGATTTAAAGTGGAGATGGAAGTGGAGATGGCTAGGTCGTGAGTCGCAGTGGGAGGTGACTCGCGGATCGTGGGATGGAATTTAGGTCGTGGACTGCTATGGAGGTGGGTTGAGTCGTGAGTCGCGGATGAAGTGGCGGTCGAATAGAGTCGTAGGTCGTGGTGGGGATGATTCGTGGATCATGGACATAGGGTGGAGGGCGGCAAAGTGATGAGTCGGCCGCGACTTAAGGTAAGTGCTTCATCACAGAGAGTGGAGACGACAGAGAAGGTGATGGTGGTGGTGATGGCGCCGGGGCTTTGCCTCCTGGGCAAGCAGGCGAGATTCAAGAGTGGATGGATGATACATTCCGCCAAGCTTTCGAGGGGTTGGGGGAAGGGCCGGCCTTGGTGGAGAAATCGAAGAAGTCTGATAAGGCCGGGACGGGTGCCAGTCTATCTTCTGAGGGTATTTCAGCTAAGGCAACTCCGACGGTTCAAGGTGAATTCTTAGCTTCTGTAGACTCCCTTTATGATAAAGGACATAGGAATATTTTATGGCCAGCTCCCGTCCTGGAATGAGATTCAGGACTTGTTGCAGTATCCCACTCCCCCTCAGGGTTTGTAAAATAAGCGCGTTTTCCTACTCCTTTTAACTTAACATATTTCTCGGATCATAGTTTCATGCATGCTTTTAACACTTGGTTTTTATTCCAGGAACAGGTAAGGTAGCCAAGACATCAGATATTCGGCACCGCCTTGAACAATATAAGTTACTCAAAGCTTCCGCCAAACCAAAGCCGTCAACTAGCCATCCCGGAGATGTGGTTGGTTATCGCCCTCTTCTCGGAGTTATTGAAGAACATATGCAAAAGAGGAAGAGGGGCCGATCTTTGTTTGAACCTTCACCTGGTCCTCAGGCTCCAGTCCAGCCTATCCATGATATTACTGAGGAAGATACTGAGTTTATGCCTTCCCCACATCCGTTCGAAAATCCAACCGTCACCCCGATAGACCATCCTGGTTTGGTTCGCAACCCATTTGCCGGCCACCCGGATCTGGACCCGAGTTTTCAGGACATCTCTTTTGACGAGGCCACGGGTGAGCATCTTCTTCCCCGCAATCCCATGGTACGGGTGCTTGATGAGGCTAAGTCCTTAGACCTCGATTTGCTTACTACTCGGATTGTGACCATGGGGAATGAGGCCAAGGCAAACATCGATCGGGTGGCTGAAGAGACCAAGAGGCTAATGGAGCATCACGCTCGACTGGCCAAGGCTAGGGAGGAAATCGGTTGTGCTAACATTCGGTTGCGGCTAAAGGTTGCTGATCAGGCCAAACAGCTTGCCGATCAGGCTATCCAGATATCCCAGCATGAGGCGGCCTCCAAACGACTAAAAAAAACAGTGGAAGAGGCTAGCAAGGCTGAGTTGTGAAAGATGGAGGCTGCTTGCAAAGAACGAATTGACATGGCCATCGCAACGGTGGATAAGGTTCGGAGCGCGGATCTTGAGCAGGTAGAGGAGTTATCTGGGAGGCTTGAGGCCGCAGAGCTTGCTCAGGCCAAGCTGAAGGAGGAGATGGAAGTGATGCGGAAATCCCTTCAGGCTGACTGCTCGAGATACCGATTGGAGAGAGATGCTGCCGTCGCACGGCTGTCGGCTTCTGAGGCCCGGATGAAAGAGTTTGAGGAGAACGAGGGGATGATGGATGAGATGCTCCAGGACATGTATTTCCGAACTTGGAGGTAGGGCAACCTGTCCTGGATGGACGACTATCCCCGGGTCATGGCTAGAGTATATCTTCGGGCTTTGGAGGAGGCTAAGGCTGATGCGGATAAGGAAGGTGGTGCGGCTTTCAGGATGGATGTGGTTACGGCCCAATTCACTAAGGAAGAGAAGGTGGCGGTTAAGGAGGGCATGCGGCTGCTTGCTGCGGATGAGGTAGGCGTGCAGCTAGATGACGATGATCAGGGAGCAGACGTTGGTAAGTCTTCCTTTTTAGTCTTTTCATGATTTGATTGCTTATCTTTCGTGACTATTGATGGATTCTCTTCTGAATTGGGCAGGCGGGACCTCTGGAGTACATGCGGGGAGTTTTGACCCTGCAGTTAAGTAGATCCGGATGGTGGGCAGGATAGAGGCGGAGCCCCAATGTAGTTGACTTTTTTATTTGGTCTGTTTGACATTCCTGTATATACTAGTCCAAAACATTATTGTATTTCCAGGTTGTAATTATGTCATTGCAACGAACGTCTTTATGTAACTTTATTACATAAGCAGATTCTGTCATGTTCGAATGTGGTTGTTATTTTGATGTGTTGCATAAGAAATACAGCTGCGTGTTTATGCATGTGATTTAATCGTATTTTATGCTAAGTTTCTGCTCAAAATATTATTTCATGTCTTGCAATGCCAATATGATGTGTGAATAAATTAAAGCTACATATTTGTATACAAGAGAAGAAAGTACCGCCCTTCGTGTTTTAGTAGAAGAGGGCTGCTTTGAATGTCTTGTGCGACTGAGTATGGAATGTAGCTGAGTGTTCTATTATCCGAATGTGAGTTCATATTTTCTCCAGCGAAAATTTCCCTATTTTGTGACCTGTACTTTAGGGACTGTTATATAGGATAGGAGAAAATTTCTTAAATGGAATGGAAATATGGGAAACAGTAAAACTTCCAATCACGGAAGGCTGTCGATATGCTTAAGTTCGTGGCAAACGGGTTTTGTAGTCACTTTCCCTAGCTGTGGGCCTTGGAGACATTCGTCACCCATCTTACGCCTCCGCGGGGAGTTTATCTTTTTTACCATAGCCGCACTTAAGACATATTGGAGTCGAGATCGCGCACAGTAACTACCCGAGCCATTATGGCCCGTAATCGTGGGTATTATTCGATTTACTGTGGCCGGCTAGCGTGGGTGTCGATCGTCAACCGTGAACTACCCCTGGCTGGCCACACCTTATGTTGGGGCTTAAAGTAGGTTCACAGTTGCCGACGAGCCGAACGCCGTAATGAACTGCCATCGGCTATAGTCGGCCTTTTTGATGGCTTATAATCGGCTCATTACAGTTGGCTTTGAGCGCAGTCGCGAGCAATGAGTTAACCCGCAGCAGAGGGATGCTGGAGCAAAAGTGTCTCATTGGCGAGTGCATAGAATCGTATAGTACCTGTTAGGTCCTGTCCGGGTGAGGTTGTGCCGCGAAGCGTCCAGGATGGAAATGTCGCTATACATGATTTTGTTCAACAGAAAAGGATAAAGCTTATCAAGCAGCCAAGATATAAAGGAACAAGTTAAAAAGAGACAAGATTTTTAAAGTGGTTCGGCACGAAAATGCCTACGTCCACTAATTCTCTTTGTTAATTCACTTCATATGGGCAGTACAAGTTAGGAAAAGTATCGACGGAGGTGTTGGATATTCCATGCCCTCCGGAACACCTCTCCGTCCACTGTTGACAAAATATAAGCTCCGTTGTGGAGATCTTTATGAATTACATAGGGTCCGTCCCAGATTGGATCTAGCGCTCCGGGGCACGTAAAGATTCGTTTGAGGACAGGATCTCCTGCTTGTAAGCTGCGACGTTTTACTTTGGAGTTGTATTGTGCTGCTACTTTTTGTTTGTGAGCTGCTGCTTTGAGTGCTGCATCACTTCTTCTTTCCTTAATTCGATCCAAAGACATGTGGAGGAGTTCTTCGTTCTCTTCTGGGTTGTAGTGGATCCTTCGGTGGGAAGGCACTATAGTTTCAACTGGGTGCATGGCCTCCGATCCGCATGCCAAAGAGAAAGGAGTATGCCCTGTTGATGTTTTGTAAGATGTGCGGTAGGCCCAAAGTGCCGTAGGAAGTTCATCCACCTAAGCGCCTTTTGACTTTCCAAGTTTCTTCTTGATTAGGGTTTTGAGGATTTTGTTGACAGCTTCGACTTGTCCGTTTGCCTGGGGATAAGCCACAGATGAGAAGCTTTTGTGGATTCCGTGCTCTTGGCACCAGTCGGTGAATTCCTCACTGTCAAATTGAAGCCCATTGTCCGATATGATTTTGAGTGGAACCATGTACCTGCATAAAACATTTTTGATCAAGAAGTTAATAACTTTTGTCGAAGATATTTTATTTAGAGGCTCCGCTTTGGCCCATTGGCAGTTCGCCAATCAAGTCAATTCCCCATATTGCTAAGGGCCAAGGGCTGGTCATTTGAGTAATCGCATTTGTGGGAAGTCGAGGAATCTTAGCAAATTTCTGACATCTGTTGCATTTCTTGACGAAGTCCAAGGCGTCTTTGTTTAAAATGGGCCAGTAATACCCGTATCGGAGTGTTTTCTTGGCTAGAGTCTGCCCTCCGGTGTGATCTCCGCAACTTCCTTGATGGATGCTGGACAAGACTTCCCTGGCTTCCCTTCCAGCGATACACCTTAATAAGGGATTAGAGAAGCCGCGCCGATAGAGGATGCCTTCTTGTAATGTGTAGCGGGAAGCTTTCCTTAAGATTTTCTTAGCTTCGTTACGCTCGTCGGGCAGTGTGCCATCTTGTAAATATTTCCGGATAGGAGTCGTCCAAGTTTCCTCTTCGATTGCAGCTATCATACTCATTGTCTCATAACTCGGGGCTAGTTGCTGTGAGATGGTTATGGTTCGGGAAGCGGTGTCGTCCTCCATGCTAGCTTGCTTTGCCAGTTCGTCGGCCTCTTGATTCTCTTCTCGAGGAATGTGTTTGATTAAATAGTGATCCAATTGATTGAGCAGCAGCTTGGTCTTCTTTAGATATGCTGTGAGTCGTTCTCCTCGAGTCTGGAATTCTCCTAGTATTTGGTTTACAATAAGTTGAGAATCACTATGAAGACATAAAGAACTGACTCCAATCTCCAGGGCAAGTTCTAATCCGGCTATCACTGCTTCGTATTCTGCGTCGTTGTTGGTGGCAGCGAGTTCCAACCTTAGGGCGTAGTGCAGCTTCCATCCCCTGGGGGTGATTATCACAACACCTGCCCCCGAGCCTTGTTCATTTGATGCTCCATCTACGAAGAGATTCCACTTGATATCTTCTGCTATTTCAAATTGCTCCTTACCTTCGTTAGTGGTGAATTCGGCAAAAAATCAGTTATGGCTTGCCCCTTGATAGCGGTGCCAGGATGGTAGGTGATATCAAATTGACTCAGTTAAATGCACCATTTAAGTAGTCGCCCAGAAGTGTCGGGGCGATGGAGTACTTGCCTTAGCGGTTGATCGGTTAAAACTCTGATGGAATGAGATTGGAAGTAGTGTCATAGTTTCCGTGACGTGATTAGCAAACAGTATGCTAGCTTTTCAAGTTTAGGGTATCTGGCTTCTGCCCTTGTAAATCTCTTGCTTACAAAGTATATGGGTCGCCGTGCGTGGTTGTCTTCCCTCACCAAAGCGGCGCTTAAAGCATGGGACGATACAGCAAGGTATAGGTATAGTCCCTCGCCTTCATTTGGAGTTGAGAGTAATGGTGGTCTCTGCAGGTGTTCGATTAAGTTAAGGAAGGCCGTCGAGCATTCGTCAGTCCATTCGAACTTTCCTTTGTCTTTCTTAAGAGCTTCGAAGAAAGGGATGCATTTGTCGGTTGCTTTAGAGATGAACCTGCTTAGGGCAGCCACCTTCCCGTTTAGGCTTTGCATCTCTCTTCGAGTGGATGGTATCTTGATATCTTGCAAAGCCCGGACTTGTTCGGGGTTCGCTTCAATCCCCCTGGCATGGACGACGAATCCCAAGAACTTTCCCGACGATACTCCGAAGGAGCACTTTAGAGGATTCAGTTTCATTCCATATTGGAGAAGTACTTGAAACATCTCATTCAGGTGGTTTATATGATCGTTGGCTTTCCTTGATTTTACCAGCATGTCATCCACATAAACTTCCATAGTTCGCCCTATTAATTCCGCAAACATCTTGTTGACGAGGCGCTGATATGTAGCTCCGGCGTTTTTAAGTCCAAAAGGCATTACTTTGTAGCAGTACAATCCCCGGTCAGTGATGAAACTAGTGTGGTCTTGATCGGGGGCATGCATAGGGATCTGGTTATATCCTGAGTATGCGTCCATAAAGGATAAGAGTTCGTGTCCGGCTGTGCTGTCCATGAGTTGGTCGATTCGGGGGAGTGGGAAGCAGTCCTTCGGGCAAGCGTCATTTAAGTTGGAGAAATCGATGTATGTTCGCCATTTCCCATTAGCTTTCTTTACCAGTACCGTGTTGGCGATCCATTCTGGGTAGATGGCTTCTCGTATGAAGTCATCGGCAAGTAAGTTCTTTACTTCTTCCTCGAGGGTGCTGATCGTTCCGCCCCCATGCTCCTCTTTTTCTGCTTCACTGGCACCTTGGTAGGATCGATGTTCAGTATGTGGCATGCTACGTCTGGAGAGATTCCCGTCATGTCGGCGTGCGTCCATGCAAATACATTCATGTTGTGGCGAAGAAAAGCGACGAGTTGATCTTTCAACTCCGCTCTTAACTGAGACCCGACTCTCAGCGGTCTACTTGGGTCGTGTTTGTCCACAGATACAAATCCCATAGCCTCTGCAGGCTCGGTGGTGGCCTCCTCCTCTTTGTCCCTGGGGTCTAATTCGTTGAAAGGATCGTTGGTATATCGAAGAGGAGGGTCTTTCTTTAATTGCTATTCTTCCAAGTTTTTCTTGCAGAGAGAAGTCTCTGCATCCTTCCCTTTATCCTTCCTGCGGTTATTGCGAAGCTCAGTTACATAGCAATCTCGGGCTGCGTCTTGATCTCCCTCTATTTCTCTTACTCCGTTATCTGTTGGGAATTTCATTTTCAGACACCATGGGGCTAGGACAATTTGAAAGTCAGACAAGGCTGGTCTTCCCAAAAAGGCGTTGTAGGCCGAGTGGCTTTCTATTAGCACAAATGTTTGTTTTCGTACAACGGAGCGGGGATGACTTCCTATCTCGACAAAGAGGTCCAGTTGCCCGAGGGGAATCTTCGCATCTCCAGTGAAACCATGTAGTGATTTGTTGCAGGGAGACACATCCTTCATTGACAGCTTCATCGAAAGCACGCTTGAATATGATATTTACTGAGCTTCCAGTGTCTATTAAAATTCAAAAAACTTTGGCTGGACCGAACCAGGCAGAGATGACCATAGGATCCATGTGTGGGTACTGTCTTCCCTCTAGGTCACGCCTACTGAATGTGATGTCATCATTCTCTTTCCGTTTCGGGTGGCGTTCTTCCATGACAGAATTAACGTAGCCTTCATCGTTCCTAAGTGACTTACCGTATCTTTCCATCTCTGCCCAGCTTCTGTCAGCGATGTGCGGTCCTCCTGATATGGTATGGACCACTATCTTCTCTTGGCTAGAGCCGCTGATGTTGCGATTTCTTCCACCTACTTCTGGGAGGGGTAGCCCTGGGTTTTCATTGGCGGGAGCTGGAGTCTTGTTATGGCTTTTTACATAGCGTTCCAGTCTCTTCCTTCTGATGTGTTCTTCAATTAAGTCCCGGAGATGGTGGCATTCATTGGTGTCATGTCCATGGAATTCGTGGAAGCGGCAGAACTTTCCAGCATTGAGTGGCTAGGAAGATGTTTTCAATTGTTTCATTCAAAGGAGTGTAAGAGTCAAATCTTGGTCCTGGTCGATATAAGCGCTTTTCTCCCTTTTTGCCCCCAGCATTGTCTCTAGAGTCACTTCTCCGAACATCCTTTGCTGCAGCGGGAACCCTGTGTGGAGATGTCTTAGCCTGTTGCCCTGACTGCCTCTCAGTGGCAGCGTCTTCAAGTCTCATATATTTTCCAGCTTCATGGAAGAAATCAGGTAAAGTAGCTGGTTTTTCCTTGGTTAGTCTTCTAGCAAATTTAGTATCCGGATGTACACCACTGCAGAGGCCATTAGGATAAGTTTCTCGTCGGCATCTTGCACTGCGGCTGCCGCGGCGTTGAATCGAGTTAGATATTGTTGCACTGTCTCTCTGGGTTTCTGTTTGATATTAGATAAGGAATAAGCGTCCTTGGGTTGTTCCATATGAATGCGGAACTGACTGATGAACTTTTCTTTCAACATTCCCATGAGCTGATGGACCCTTGGGGTAGGTGGCAGAACCAGGAGGTAGCTAGATCTGTCAAGAATAGTGGGAAGCATTTACACAACACTTCCTCTGTTACTCCGCTCATGAGCATATGCTGGGTGTATCTTTGTAAGTGTACGATGGGGTCAGAGGTTCCCTTGTAAGGTTCCATTGTTGGCATTTTCCATTCCCGGGGGGTGATGGCAGTTTCGATATTGCGGGTGAAGGGGCTGGTTATCCTAGCACCTATCCCCCATTCCCTTTGCTCCCGTTGGACGC
The DNA here is from genome assembly GCA_030765085.1 of Allium cepa. Lineage (NCBI taxonomy): Eukaryota > Viridiplantae > Streptophyta > Magnoliopsida > Asparagales > Amaryllidaceae > Allium > Allium cepa. The sequence continues at coordinate 182,680,956 of CM060946.1, forward strand.
ACTCTCTGAACAATCGCGCCATCCTCTCGTCAAAACTTGGAGCGGACAGAAATGAGTTTGGTTCTTCCCTGCGGGATTGATTCCGTCCAGATGACGTGTAAGGATGGAATCGTCTATCGCTCCTGACATTCTCCAATGGCTGCCTCTGGTCTTCCGGGGGCATGCTGGGGTCAGCCACAGTTGGCCCTTGCCTTGATCTTTCCCTGCTGGGCTCTCTTCTCAGCACTTCCTCGGGTCCAACTTCGGGTTGGACTCCCGCTCGGCTCCGTTCCTTGGTGTTTCTATGGTTAGGTAGCATGGCGGGCTCAGCTACATCCGACCCTTGCCTGGTACCTCCCCCGTTGGGTTCGGTTCCAAGCGTTTCCCCGGGTCGGAATTCGGGCTGAGTCCGGGCTCGGCTCCTACCATAGCTGTTTCTGTTGTTAGCCTCTTCGAAGAAGAAAGACCCTTGTCGTCTCCTAGATCCTCCAGACCGGGACTCACCCCATGATTCAATGTTGCGGTTGGATTCTTCAGCATCCCTTAAGCGTGACAAGAGTTGGTCCACCAAGGCTTCTTGTTGAGATGCGAAGCGGTTAGTTACTTCAGCCACAATCCTGTCTAGATCCGTCTTTGTAATTGGTTGTTCCGTAGCAGGGGCTGTCGGATTTGCCTGATTTTCGTTTACTATTGGAACCGGACGATTGTCTTGATTTCTGACTACTGGATCTGGGATACTGCCAGTTGCAATGTTCTTTCCTTTATTAGCATCTTTCTTCCGTCCGGGAGTCATGTTTTCCAAGCAATGATCGATGTTGATAGGAAAAGGGTTGAGTGGGAGAAGCTGGAGCTTCGACCTCCTGTTCTCAGTGAAAGCACCAAAAATGTTTGCACAAAAAATGGGCAAACACCTCCAAGTCGTATGAATTAGTTAATTTTATGTTGTTTCTGGTGATTTGGGTGATTTACGCAAATATATAAAAAGCAGGGACTAAACTGTAAAAGACACACAGATTTATAGTGGTTCGGCCAGAACGTGCTTACGTCCACTTTATATGTTGTTCTCCTTTTCTATTCAGATTACAAGTATAAATCTTTGATTACAAGTAACTGAAAGTTGTTTGAAAGTTCTCTCCGTGCTTGAGCTCTCAAAACTTGTCCCCCATTGTTGTACCCCCGCCCCTCTATTTATAGAGTGAGGCTGGGGGCAGGGGTCCTGGATGTATACAGCAGCTGGTGGGCCTGGGCTGAAGCAATCTGGCCTGGCAACATGGTTCGGCGGAGGATGGATAAGTGGTCCGGTGGTGCCTTGGATCGGTGGTGTGGAGTTGGAGAGGCTTTTGGTTCGGTCGAGGGTGTAGCTTGGTCCGGTAGTGGTCCTTCTCCATCTGGTTCGGTGGTCTGGTGGCACGTTGGTCCGGTGATGCTTGGGAGGTAGGTTGGTTCGGCATTGGTGTGGGGTGGCTCTGGTTCGGTGAGATCCTGGTTCGGCGAGGCTTTGGACCGGTGGCAGGTGGTCCGGTGGTGAAGTGGTTCGGCACGCATGGGAGAGGTGGTTGGGTCGGTAGTGCGTAGGAATGAGGTTGGAGTCTTTGGTTCGGTAGTGCTTGTGGTTCGGCAAGGAGTGGACTGGTTCGGCAAGGTGTGGAAACGCACCCCAACATAAGGAAAGTGTTATTCTCTCATTCATGTGGTTTGAGAATTTTCTGATATTTCTGAGTTTGTCTTAGGATTATCACCTGAGAAATCCTTTGTGTGGTGTTAAGGTCCTTTTAGCTTGACCTTGCCACCGGTTTTCATTTACTACGAGTTGCGGCAGTTAGCATTCCACTTACCGCATTCCGCACTCGTTATGATTCCTATGAATGACTTATTATGTCATTCAGTTTGTCCAGCTTGTTTCATCCATTTTATGAATCGAGTATTTTACGAATATCTCGATGACTCCATTCTTGTATTTATTGATTTCGTATGAAAATAGAAATTTAAAATTTTGCAAATCTTTTTCATAAGATTTATTTATAAGTACAATTGGATTTTGATCTTAAACAAGCAAGAATATTCTCAAAGCTTTTAAGAAACATGTTTATCATATATAAGATAGATTTGTGATTGTATTGCCCATTGAGTGCTTTAAGAATTCTGGTCGATGAGCTTGATCAACGTTATCGATAGGAATTTTTCTAAACGCTTTGATGAGACAATCGGACACGATATATTGACTTGTAAAATGTAAATTTTTCTAGAAAGATGTTTACATTGAGAAAATTGTAATTTTGAAAGTTTAAGCTTTTTGGGAAAGAAGATTATTTAAAAGAACTCTTTTCCAATACTCTTATTCTTGTGATTCCCGAAGGGAACCAAGACTCCATCTTTTGTACCGATGCTTATCGTATTGGTTTGAATGTCGTTCTCTTGCAAAAGAGAACGTGCTATCACTTATGTTTCTAAATCATCAAAGCCTATCGAGACTAGATATGCCATTCAAGATCTAGTGCTCGCGGCTATTGATTTCACTTTTAGAATTTGGCATCATCATTTTTGAATGAGAAATTTGTTCTCCACCTCGATCTTAAGTTTTTTGGAATATTTATTTCGCATAAGGAACTCAATTTGCATCAACCTCATTGGCTCGAGATTCCTCGTATCTTATGATCTTTTTACCAAGTTCGTCGGACGTTTTGATGTACTTCATTTTATTGAGCTTTGCCTCATTTCTTTTATGGTGTTCGGTTCATCGGATGTACTGTTATTATACTACATCGATGTTCCGTCTTATCTGGATCAATGGATGTACCATTATTATACTACATTGTTGTTCCGGTTTATCGGTTTATTGGACGTACCTTTTTGTACTACGTCGGTGTTTCGAAATTGTTTGAGTTTCTCGTTTCTCGAGCGTACCGTTTTTGTACTACGCCGTTGCACCAGCTCAACTTTCTGCTATTCTTGACGTTTTCCACGTCTTTTAACTATGGAAATGCTCTTATGTTTCCGATTTTTATTCTTGAGCCCGGTGCTGTTGAGGAAATTGAAGTTTCACCAGATTTGACTTATGAGCAGCATTCCATTCGCATCATTGCTTCGGAGGTTGAGCGCCTTCGGAATAAAGATGTTCTTCTTGTGAAAGTTCATTGGTTCTCAGATGCTAGGGATTTCTCTTGGGATTCCTGGGAATTCATCAAGCAATCCCGTTTAGGCTTACCCTTTCATGCTCTTTATGGTGAACTTCCTATTTCAAATTTCTTTTGTGTTGATATGCTTTTATGGTTGTTACTCTTTATTTTCTTCTTAATATTGCGGGGACGCAATTTCTTTAAGGAGGGGAGTCTGTAACAACCCGCATATTTATCGATTGTATATTTAAATATTTTATTTAAATATTTCATCGTTCGTCGGATTTTAGTCCGAGAGGCTACTTTTTGCAAACAGCCGAATTAGGACTCGAGACCACTTCCATTGAGTTCAAAATGTCGTTTGCAACCATTTTGAGTATAAGCTTCGATATGTTTGGAGTAAGTTGATTTTTGCTACTTTTTCACTTAAGGCTTTGGTTTGGGCTGAACCCTTTAATCACTTACTAACTCAGTCCCAACCCCCTCTCCTCTTCATTACTTCATTCCTCATTTCCTAACACTTCAAGCTAAAGTAAAAATGAGGGAAAGAAGAGGAAATTAAAACTCCAAGCCCTAGTCTTCATTAGCAAATCCAACTTCTAGCTCCAAATTAAAGAGAACCCATTGGTAAGTCTTATTTTCATCTTCTCCAACTCCTTCTCTCTTGAATTTTACAAATTCCTAAACCTAATTTGGGAAATGTTTCTCTTTTAAGCTTAGATTCAAGCTTCTTGTGTTGAGATTGAAGTGTGGTTGATCTTCCCTTGTCTTCAAGCTTCTCATTCATTGTTTTTGTGAAAAGGTGAGATTTTTATCTCACATCTATCCTTATAATCATCTTCGATTGTTAGGTATGAATTCCTAACGCTTATTCTTGTGCCATTGCTTTTGGTTTGGATTGATTTGGTGAATATTCCAATTTTTAGTGTTTTGAGTTCAATTCTTTAAAAATCCTAACTTTGATGTTTTGATCATGTTTTGGTGATGAACCGAAGAGCTTCTATGGCTGGGTAGTCGATAGCGTAAATCCTTAGTGCCGTTGCTCGACCGATTGCAATTCGGAAGGGATTGGCATTCATTAGATAGGCATGGGAGTGCTGGCAACAGGGTCCGGCCGACCGAGCTCTGTAGCCGGCCGACCGACCTGCTACCCGAGCACTTCCTGCCTCCGTTTTGGAAGTGCAGGTTACAGGCTCCGGCCGACCGAGCTCAGGGTCCGGTCGACCGACCTGCTACCCAAGCACTTCCACCTTTTTTCAGTCAACCGACTCAGGGAGTCCGGTTGCCCGACCTACTCCTATTTTCCAATTTTGCCTATATTGTCTATTTTGTTGAATTTCCAACTTTAATCGATTCATGTTGTTTCCCTTTTGTTGTTATCATTTATTATCGACTTTGATGACATTTTCTTTGGGAATTTTCGAAATATCCATTTTGATGGTTTTGATATCGATTTCTTTGGATTTTATTCACGTCTTCAAATGTGAATTTCGGTGATTGATTGTTTTATAATCATTTTTGTGATTAGTCACTTTAAAAATATAAAGGTTTCTATACTAGTAGTAAATATCAAAACTCTTTCATCAAAACGATTTCAAACTATTTCAATACAAAGCTCATTTATTAAAACAGTTTTCCAATCTATTAGTATATACAAACCTTTATCTCACTCGTATGAGAAATCCAATTAAACGACTTAGTAAAACAAGTGGTATGAAACGCTTGCGTTTACTTCGTTGGTTAATTCTTGGACTTGTTCGATTGAATCTCTTGTGACAATTTTCTAGTGGAGATCTACAATTTGTTCGTAAATATTTAAGTTAAGCTAGTGGTTATTGGGCATGAAGCTAAGCTCATATATTTACTAGCTTTCTATAATCGACACTTCTTGATGATCGATGATGATCATTTTATGGTTTAGACTAGCAATGTGCGATGTCTCTTTGTCCACGAAGGGGACGGTACCTCGTTTTATTGAGCTTCGTCTCATTTCTTTGTGGGCTAGCGACCCATGCACTTTTATTGTGTTTCGTTTCATGCGATGTACCGTTTGTACTACATCGATGTCTCAGCTTTTCGATTCATGTGATGTACCGTTTGTACTACATCGATGTCCCGAATTGTTTTGTGTTTTGATTCATGTGATGTACCGTTTGTACTACATCGATGTCTCGGCTTTTCGATTCATGTGATGTACCGTTTGTACTACATCGATGTCCCAAATTGTTTTGTGTTTCGATTCATGTGATGTACCATTCATACTACATCGATGTCTCGGCTTTTCGATTCATGTGATGTACCGTTTGTACTACATCGATGTCTCGAATTGTTTTGTGTTTCGATTCATGTGATGTACCGTTTGTACTACATCGATGTCCCGAATTGTTTATGATACACGTGTTGGTGAGTTTTCATGCTCCCGGTTAGGGTTGGCCATCATTTTCTTGTGATTTCTGGATTTCTAATTGATGACCTCTGGAATTTGTGTTTCACCAACATTTGCGATAGGCATTGATATATATGTCATTTTTTGTGGCTTGGTGAATTAAATAAAGAATATGACATTCTTTTTGATGTTATGAGATTCTTGAGACAATGTATGACTTTTGTGGATTTTCTAATGTATACTTGTCGTAGTATGACATTTTTGGTTATCATACGTTTTAATTATATCTCTTCTTATATCTCATTTTATCTGATAACTATAGCTAGACTGATCCGTTTATTATTTTCTTCTTAAATAATACTCGGGTCCGACTGAGATTTTACAGATGCTTCTACTTGACTCCTTATCGGACCATCATCTGATCTTTTGGCTAACTACTCTAGTTTAGTAGTTTTTGTTGTATACTATTGAGATATGGACTCATAGTTATGTACTTATTCTTTTGTATAGCACATGTTGCTATTCTTTTGTGATATTGTGGATCTTGTTTGACCACTACTCTGATGTACACTTTCATGTGTTATATTCATATCTATTTCTGCCTTTGTGATATGAATTATCTGTGACTGATTTGTGTTATGTTTATTTCTATATTTGTTTCCGAAGATTACATATAGCCATTGTGTAGTAGCTTTGAGTTTATGTCGGTATGTCGGATTTCCTCTTGAGATGTAAAGTTATATTTTTATCTGGCATATCGGTACTCGCACAAAGCAATTATACAGATGGTCTCTCCTTAACAGCCTTATTCTCCACGCTAGTTGACAACATTACACCGTAATGTTCTTGGCTAGCGTGGGTATAGAGGTGGGGTGTCACATTTATAAACTATATTTATAAGCCATATTTATATAAAGTAACTTTCTTATGTAACACATAAGTGTTTACCTATAAAATATCTTACCTTTCTCAAAATCTATAATAAATAACTTCTATTAAAAATTAAATTTCAACCCAACATTATCACCAAATGCCTTATAGCCAAACTATGAAAGTTAACTCACAAAATGTTTCTTTCAATGTTCCCACAATTTCTGTCAACTCAACCCACGCAGTAAAATGGTAAAACTGCCCAAAAATAGGTCGAGCACAACTAAATAAACAATAAATGATAATGATTGAATATTGTCATTTCCTAACAAATGAACACATCATAAATAATTATATCAGTTTTTTTCGAAAATTATTCTTTTATATATGAAATATAATCCTAGGTAAAATTGTTTCATTTACTAATTTCAACAACAATACTATATTAGCTTGCCTTGTTTAAGTGTCTAGAGATCCGTGTCAACAATGGGAGCAACTCGTATTGATCAAAATACACAAGCCACTCAACAAACCGATCAACATAATATAAAATATTTCAATAACAATAACATATATGCACTCTTGTATATCTAATGCACTTAACTCATAATAAGGCATTCCACAACCCTATCTCTTAATGACTTATACCCACTAAAACCATGGTTCCCGCTTAAAATTCAACTCTAATACCACATGTAATGGTCCGCCTTTTGGACCTCGAATGTCGACACTAATACATCTATGATATTCACGTGTGGAGTACCCAAATGCTGGAAAGATAGAATGTTAGGGAAAAAGAAAATGAAAATGAAACAGAACAAGAAAGAAGAACACAATATCAGAATTTCACATGCGGAACGATAATATGTAATATCATAAAAGGTTTTTACTGAAAAGAAAACTTCAATATACATATATTAATCGAAGTAAACTAACTTATCATCGACCTAAATAGTTATAATAGCTTGTCCCCAAAAGCGCTAATAAATACAAAACAAGTACTGAAACAAAAAATAAATCCCATAATAAATCATCCATCTCCTCTGCAAGAACTCTAATGAACCACAACTAAATCAAGAAATACATGGGCTAACCCGAGCATTATAAGAAAATAATACCCGGATCAGTCTAGTAGACCAGCATGAAAAACTCAAATCATATGGATTGCTATGTTTATAAAACCCTTCAGACGTAAAGGTATCTCATATGATTATGTCGCAAATAAATATGAATAGGCTTTTATCTTACAATAATCAAACCATTTTTATTTGAAAATCCAATTAAACAATAATAATGTCTAGGATGTGAAACAGAAATAATCAAGTAATAGTGATGCATGTGAGTGTACATCACAACTGTAATAGGTATACAATCCAAACAGCTAATACGTGTTCACTAATTGTACAGGATTCCACAGAGGTGCCATCAATACTTCAAGAACGGTCCCCCAAACCAAGGATCAGAGCTATCCTTCCGAGCACCGTAAATCTCTAGGCAATTTATTTTGTAAGGAAAACATAGCCGATCCATGCCCGAACAGGTATTCACCGGGTCACATCACCCCCGCATGCATATTCATAAGTATCACTAAAATGGAGTTCTTGCACCCTTTAAGTTAGCTAAACCCCATATGCTATGTCTCTTGTCTCAAGTTTCTGTCATTACCGATCATGAAGTCACGTTTAGCATCACAGCGCACGAATCACGACTCGAACAGATTTCGACACACGAGTCCCCATCTCGAATAGATCTCGAACCACATATGGATTCACATATCTCAACAGATCTCAGAATCACATGTGGATTCTGATATCTTGAATAGATCATGAATAAGTACATGTGTTCGAGCATATCAAACAGATCTCAAATCTTCACATAGATTTCAGCATCTCGAACCAATCATGAATCTCTTCCAAAGCATTGAACACGTATATGGTTTTAGAGTGGTTATGGTTTCAAGTCATCTCATATAAGTACACTTTCCCACTTAAGGCTGCTCCAAAACCAATCAACGGATTTTTCATAAACTCAACTCTGATAAATAATCTGACAATACATAAGAGCGAAGATCACCTCCTAACAGTTTAAGTGGATGGATTTTTGTAACATCCCGCCTTTTCGCACGCTTTAAAGCTACACACGTGCCAATTCAAACCATACGGAAGGGCGGATTGTTATGGGGTAAATAAGAAAAAGCAGAGAAAGAAAACAAACAAAATAGAATTTTGCAGCGGAACGATAAAATATAATAATCAAATATACAGCTCATGAAGCTGTTTACAAAACATTTGATTATATTTATACAATACATATCAGAGTACACATACCAGAGAATAATAATTTGCAATGGAATTAAATGGCGTAGTGGAATAATATAGTAGATAATAGTACTACAAATCTTCGTCTTCGTCCTCTAGAATAAAATCTTCAAATCCTGAAATGCTCGGACTGACCCGAGCGAATTGAAAAGACAAAACACTCGAGTCAGAACTAAAAGATCTCATGTAAGTTAAATCAACGTTAATAAATATATGAGTGTAAACGGTGTCGGAGATGTTTACGGAATTTGACATCTCCTATCCAGTGGCTAACGTGAGTGCATTAACTTAAGAGATGCTTGGGATTCACATCACCGAAGGATCCGTTAAACTATTTACTATGTCATAATATTTCGCTATTATAATAATGTCTATTAGTAAAATAAACTTACTTGAAAATCGCGTTAAGGCTTTACATTTTCCACCTTAACATGTAATAGTGCCAATAGTCTATACAGTGCCTGCATATCTCCTGATCGGGAGACTATGAGAAGACACTCCATAGGTACGACACAAATAGAAACTCGTAGTAAAGGCTAGGTATGGTAGGTGACACGGCACAACTAGGCAATGCCAGGGTAGATATACCAATTACGCTTCCGGGTCGGTGGTAACGCGTAGCGCGCAGCTACCGCCCACCTCGAACAACACCCAAATCAAAGAAATCAAAAGTGGCCACCGAATCAATCCAAAAGTCAAAGTATAATATCGAAGGGATGTGTCCGATCAAAGGTGCTACCTCATTAACCCGTCGATTTCTCCTGTTTTAGCCACCTTATGCCAACTCACGGGAGTTGGGTCCACGTATTTACCTCAAAGGAAACGCCGCCACCATTCTACTTCATTCTAGAATCTCCACCGCGTACACGGTTGTTAAAGTGGTTTTCGAAGTTGGCAGAGAGATGACAACTTTCGATCCTGGTCTCTTCAACAACCAATCGTTATTATAACACCGCGGTCTCTTTGAAAATAGTTTATACTTTAAAACCAGAATAAAATATCCCTTTTCAAAACCATATAAATACGATATCATCTCCTCTTTTCAAACCAAATCAATATGATATCATTTCAAATATATCCTTTCTAAAACCATAACATTTTCAAAGTTAAAATATTTTGAAACCAAATGTAACAACCCGATTTTTCGACTTTCGAAAGTCGACATTAATACGTCCACTGTATCAAATGCCGCATAGTCGAATGCCCAAAAACCGAATTCTAGGGTTAAAGAAGAAGAGGTAGAAGAAGAAACAAAAACAATAACAGAATCTCACATATCGCAGCGGAACAAATATAATAGATAAATAATATCTTTAAACAGAATCACTATATCAGTTATTACATTACATCACATTACATTATCAGAGTGTACAACAACAAACAGCAGAAAGAGATATTACATATATAAATGATACTCCTCGCCATCCAGCTTTAGCTCCTAATCTCCACGGTGACTTCTGGATAGACTTCGCTCCCTTATAATGATAACCTGACTCTAGGCTGCTCATGTGGAAAATTATGGGCACCCAGAGTTTAGAAAGGGAACAATAAACTCCAGGTCAGTCGTGGGACTGGTGTGAGATCTAAAAAAATAGTTATTTTCATGAAGAAAATAAAAGGAAATCCTCTATGCTTTTGGAAAATGGAAAAGCCATAAGGCCTCCCGCCACACACACAATGCTAACGCACACTTGGAGGAGATTTCTCCATATGACAGTCAAAAATGCTTGATACACGGAAACCTTTGGATATTGTATTCATGTTGTATCAGTGATATCATCTTTTATTACGCTGTGTTATTTATCATCTAATGGGTGTTGCAAGCTCCCGCGATACGAATTGGATGTTGTTTGTCGGACATCGAGTTCGGGTCGTGACACCAAAACTTGAAATAAAGCCTTTCAAAACATAGAACTTTGAATTTCATAACTTTGAAATATAACCATGCCACTTAAATTATTTAAATAATAAATTATTTAATTATATAATAAAATAGCTTCTTCACCTTAACAAATCAATTTCAAATATAGATTTAAATTCCTAAATAAACTAATAAAATTTTCATATATTTCCAAGCTTTAATTATTCCACCATTTCAAAACTTATTCTTTGATAATTTCATATATATCAAATTCAATTGCTATTATTTAGATTTGAAACATATACTTAATAAATCCAATATAGTTTAAGTAAAACTTTAACTTCAAACAACTGGATACTTTTTTTCAATTTATTTAACTTGATAAATTCATTTATCTCAACTTTACATTCACTTAAATTATTTAAAACCAAATCAAGTTATAAGAATCATACCCTTTACAATCCCCATTTTTATTTAAACTTCAAATCAAATTTATTCAAGTCCAATTCTTAAATAATTCAATTTAAACCAACTCCATATTTATCTTTCAACTTAATTTCATTTAAGTCATTTAAAACTCTTATATACAATATCTTAAATAGGTACATAACCATATAATATAAAACAATCAAACTTCATTATTAAACTCATTTTTACTAATCAATTTTGTACATATCTTAAATTCAAGAATTCAACTATATATATATATATATATATATATATATATATAATAGTATTTATAATACATCAAAATTAATATTTATTAAATCGCATTTTTCTTTCCAAAACCATATAAAATCATTTCAAAGTATTTTATATATATATATATATCACGGTGTCTGTATATAATTTTCTACCCTGTGGTCAAGTGATACGGATATTTATAATTTCAATCCGTAATTTAAAATAAAAATTACGGTTATATATCATTTCAAACCGCAATCCCGAATGAAATGAAAATGCACAATAACTTGCAGTTTATACAATATAAAATACAGCATTCATTCATCCAGTATCAATCATCAACCATTTATAACAATCATCATCCAATATAAACAATAACATCACTATCGAACTGATAATAAACAACAGGTATTAACTAGCAGTTTATATTCAATAATAAATTAAAACTGTTTAACGGGCAGTTTATATGCAATAATAAATAAAAATTTAACTGGCAGTTTATGTGCAAAAATGAATTAAATAACAATTTTAATTTAAATAAATGCAATCTAACTGAGATGATGATTAAATATATGCCCAAACAATCATAAATAAATTTTAAACCACATCAAAATTTAATTTAACAAACATAAGAACTCTTCGAAGTTGTGAGTGGGTTAAAACACTCACCTTTTGAATTTAAATTCAATTTAAACCCATAATTTGAATAGTCTCCAAATTCGTCCAAACCAGTGCCAAAATGTCCAGAATTCCAATACAAACCTAGCGGAGAAAATCACGCATGAAACGAACCTCGTATGTGAAAGTTATTCGAGTTAGAAGGTTTATTATTTAAAATTACACAGCAAATAAAATAATAAAAGAAATTCACACGTCACAATCCTCCATCACGCTACAGCAACTTCATGTGCAAACCCTACTTGCAGCCGCCACCAGTTCAACGAACGTCACCAAATTTCGCCATCGCCACGCGTGATTTGTCCACGATCCAGTAGCATCGTTGCCCTCCCTACATCGAGGCGACCCTACGAGGTGGTTGTGGCTACCTGGAACTTGCCGAAGAAGCTACATCACTGTCCCCCAAAGCAAGCCGTTCGAGGCGATTCCGATCACCAACGGCTTGACCAAGCCTGCCGATGTGTCCAACGCGAATCCTCTACAACCTACCACTCCCCGATCATCCTAAGAACGACGATCCACCGTCGAAATCCCAAGCCCTAAAATGGACGACCAGAATTGATTCTGAAATTCTGGGCAAACGATGAATTGATTCGAAAAATGAACAGTACCAGAAGATTACACTCATTGAGAGCTTCAATATATATTTTTTTCAAATTTTTCTGAGGACTTTGAAATTTTTGCTTTGGATTTGATTTGCAATTGGATCTGGAAATATAGAATTTTGTCTGCCATTGAGGAAGATGAGGAATAGAACGTACAGAATTGAGGAACAGAGGCTGCTAGGGTTTATAGCAGGATATATATAGGCAGGGTTGACATTTGAATGGATGGATAAGATAGATTTACTCGCAAACGCCAAAGTGGCCCGAAAAGCCCGTTTCAACTCCGGAATGAAATTGGGTCAACCCATATATCAAAATAGGTGTTTTCAAATATTTTAAACGCGATGGAACAAGTTTCAAGTCCAAATTCCATCGTATGAAGAAGTTATGCTAAAATCAATATTTTTCAAATTGATTTCAATTGATTTCAATTTCATTTATTTCAAGGCGTTTCGAGCCCGTACGATCAACCAACAAGTCCGATCGCTACGAAACTTGAAATCTTATAATAATTCACTGTTACGGATCCGATGAAACTGGTTTCGTCGAAATCCGAGTCAGTGGCCAAAATGGCTATTTTTATACACTAATTAAATAAATTTATTATTGATTGATTAAATCCAAATTTAAATTTCAATTCTAAAATTGACAATTTTATCACCTTTAATTACTCAAACATTTACAATGATTTAAACAAATTTAAATGTCAATTTAGAGAAGATTAATTTATAAGTTTCAATATAAATCCTCAATTTCATTAAATTCACCAATTATAAATAAAATCCCCAAAATTCCATTTAGTTAAATAAATTAATTATTATTCCATTCATTCCTGTCAAATAGATGGATTAAATATTGGATTCAAAACTATTACATAAGTTTCTCATATTATCTTTATTTCAAAGAACATATTATTTGACTATTTCAATCTCATTTAATTGCCATTAAATCCAATTATTGAATTTTCCATTTCACTTATATAAATAAAGTTTTGATTTCCATTCTTCTTATCCTACTAATTGCCTTAATAAATTGGGATTGCACTAATTAAGTCAATTACTACAATTTCCTTCAAATTAAATTCTATGAACTAAACAAATAGGTAATTTATGTAACCATTAAACTTTAATTACCCATAACTAAGTTTATTTCCTTCAAACAAATATTATAATTACTTCCAGAACATTGATTTTATTGAATGACCATTTATATAATTTAAATTCATTAATTTAGTTCAATGCTTACATTTGTTTTCAAATATTCAATTTGTGGCTAAGTATATATTTACATTATTTCCATTGAATTGAAATTCATTCAATTTATTAATAATTACCTTAGTTTACCAAATTTGACAACCCCTTACCATTTGTATTACATTTCACATTAATGTAACATTTATTTCCATTTATTACGATTCATCTCCAATTCCAATTAACAATCTAAATAAATAGGCAACCTAAAATAAACATTACTGTTACTCTTTAGTCACATAAATAAGCCTTTATAACATACAAATCAATGTTGGCATTCATTTTCATAATGCTAATTTCATTCACTCTATCTGTTACTACATTTATATCCATTAAAGTAATATTTAATTACCTTTATTCGAAATAACCGTTTATCACCAATATACTCTTTATAAGACTTGTATGGTTATTCTCCACAAACAATTACCATCTATCCTATTATTTCACCCATTATTTATAATTAAAGTCTCGATTAAATTTATGTATCTAGATCTCATTCTTTTATTACATCATTCATTACTTTACAAAATAACCAACATTTCTATACATCCTATTGCATTTATATCTTGTAATTATTTTCTTAAACTCATAATTGTAATACCAAGTTTCATTTTTAAATTTCAATTGATTCTCACTCATAGTTTAATAGCCTAAGTAAACTGGTAACAAATAATAACGGCCACTATTTGCCCTAAATCACATTTATAGGTTTATAGTTTACAACAAATGTTGCAATGACTCATATGATATTGATTTTATCCAATTACCATTAAATTGATACTAATTCATCAATTTGTATAATATACCTCTTGTTTCCTTAAAATAAATTTATGTTTCCATTAAGTTTTCATTCACACTTCCGTTACTATATTACTAATCATTACAGTAATGTTTATTATCAATAACAACATTTTAACTACTTAACATTTAAATGAACTTGATTTCCAATAAATTCATTGACCAATTAATTAGGTAATTTATAATAATTGTTATCATACCCTTAAATTTACACTTAAGTTTATGTTATATTCAATTTATTACGTATTACTTTCTTAGTTAATAACTTTTGAATTTATTCCCCAATTCCCTAATTTAAATCAATTATAACTCTACAATCTGTTTTAATTAATTGCAATTTCATTTTTAACATTTACTTCAGTATAAATCATAAAAAAATTATTTCTTCCTAAATTTAATTACAAAATTTAATTAAATTGACCAAATTTATTCATCAAAATTTACAGGTCGTTACACTCTCCCCGACTCAAAACTTTTCGTCCCCGAAAAGGAAAAGAAGGGAAAAGAAGAATTATAAATCAATATATTACTCAAAACATTATATTCATAACAATAAGTTTACAGAATTGGATGAATTAAAAAAAATATAGATTTATAAACAATTAAATCTTTTATATTCAAATTAATAAGGTTTGGAAAACATTTTTCAAAATATTTTCTAAGTCCAAAATTTTCGAAATTTTTTGGCAGAGTCTCCTTTGTACGGAGAGGCTCGGTGTAACAACTCGCATATTTATCGGTTTTATATTTAAATATTTTATCGATACTCGGAATTTAGTCCGAAAAGCCACTTTTTGCAAACAGTCGAATTAGGACTCGAGACCACTTCCGTTGAGTTCAAAACGCCGTTTGCGATCTTTTTAAGTGTAAACTTTGATATGTTTGGAGTTTGTGGAATTTTGCCACTTTTCCCTTAGGGCTTTGGTTTGGGCTGAACCCATCAATCCCACTTATGTATTCAGTCCCAACCCCTTCTCCTCTTCATTCATCATTTCCTAATATTCAAGCTTTTATAACAATGGAGAGTGGAAGAGGAAATTAAAACTCCAAGCCCTAGTCTTCATTAGCAAATCCAACTTCTAGCTCCAAATTCAAGAGAACTCATTGGTAAGCCTTCTCTTCCTCTTCTCCAACTCATTCTCTTATCAATTTCAGAAATTCCTAAACCTAACTTTGGGAATGTTCTTCTTTTAAAGCTTAGAATCAAGCTTCTTGTGTTGGATTTGAAGAGTGGTTAATTCTCCTTTGCTTTCAAGCTTCTTCTTCAATTGTTTGGGTTCAAAGGTGAGATTTTTATCTCACATCTATGCTTATAATTATCTTCGACTGTTAGGTATGAATTCATAACACTTATTCTTGTGCAATTGCTTTTGGTTTGGATTGATTTGGTGAATATTCCAATTTTTAGTGTTTTGAGTTCAAATCCTTAAAAATCATAACTTGATTGTTGGAACATGTTTTTGGTGATGCATCAAGGAGCCAATAGGACTGGATAGCCGATGGGCGTAATTCCCTAGCGTTCGTGCTTGTCCGATTGCAAATTGAAGGAGTTAGCACCTCATTTGAAATAGGTTTCAATTTGCAGAACATCAGGTTCGGCCGACCGTACCCCCGGGCCGGTCGACCGACCTGGTACTAAAGTGCATAGGCACCTTTCTATCTCTGGTCTGGTCGACTGGCTACAGGGCTAAGCCGACAGACCTGCTTCCCGAGAATTTTTTTAACAGGGTCCGGTCGACCGAGCTCTGTTGCCGGCCGACCGACCTGATGCTGTTTTGCCTATTTCGCCTATTTTACGTAGTTTCCAAATTTAATCGATTCGTGTTATTTCCCTATTTGTTGTTATCATTTGTTATTGACTTTGATGGCTTCTTTTCTTCGGGAATTTTTGGGAATATCCATTTTGATGGATTTGGTATCGATTTCTTTGGATTTTTATTCACGTCTTCGAACGTGAATTTTAGTGATTGATTGTTTCTACAATCATTTTGATGATTTGTCACTTTAAAAATATAAAGGTTTCAATACTAGTAGTAAATATCAAAACTCTTTCATCAAATGATTTCAACACTATTTTATTACAAAGCTCGTTCTCTTAAACCGTTTTCCAATCTATTAGTATATACAAACCTTTACCTCACTCATACGAGAAATCTAATTAAACGACTTAGTAAAACAAGTGGTATAACGCTTGCGTTTACTTCGTCGGTTAATTCTTGGACTTGTTCGATTGAATCTCTAGTGACAATTTTCTAGTGGAAATCTACAATTTGTTCGTAAATATTTAAGTTAAGCTAGTGGTTATGGGACATGAAGCTAAGCTCATATATTTACTAGCTTACTGTAATTGACACTTCTTGATGATCATGACGATCATTTTTGTGATTTAGACTAGCTATTGTGCGATGTCTCTTTGTCTGCGATTTAGACTAGACCCTGTTTCTATGTGATTTCGACTCACAAATGTGGGGTAGCGCCCCATGGTCTTCGGGCCATTCGTGTGTCAAAAATTAATGGCTAGCTGCCATGAGATAGGGTCTCGTTCGTGTGATACATATGTAGGTGAGTTTTCATGCTCCCGTTCATGTGATAGGCCTCCCCCCTTTTATGATTTCTGGATTTCGTGTGTTGAGTTCTGGAATTTATGCTTCACCAATTTTAGTGATTTTCATTGATATGATTTATCAATTTTTGTGCATTGGTGAATTCGTGTGTCATTGACTTGTTGTGAATACAAGTTTTGGGTATGATACCCTTTTTGGATCTTTGTGAAGATTTTTGTGACATTGATTAATCTCATGTAGAGTTTCAATTACATACTTATTGTAGCATGCCCGTATGGTTATCATATGTTTATGCCATATCTCTTATTCTATATCATGTCATCTGATATTTATAACTAGACTGATCCGTTTATTATTTTCTTATAAATAATACTCGGGTCAGACCGAGATGTTACAGGTGCTTCTGCTTGACTTCTCCCCAGGGATTCATTACTCTGACTTTTGGCTAACTATTTAGATTAGCAGTTTTTTGTTGTATACACTTGAGATATAGACTCATGGTTGTATTCTTTTGTATAGCACGTGTTGCTATTCTTCTGTATTATTGTGGATCTTTTTGACCACTACTCGGATGTACACTTACATGTGTTAGTTATATGTTCATATCTTCTTCCGCCTTTGTGATATGAATTATCTGTGACTGATTTGTGTTATGTTTATTTCTATATTTGTTTCCGAAGAGACTATAGCCACTGTGTAGTAACTTTGAGTTTGTGTCGGTATGTCGGATTTCCTCTTAAAAGGAATGCAAGTTATATTTTATCTGACATATCAGTACTCGCACAAAGATATTACACAGATGTTCGCTCCTCAACAGCCTTATTCTCCGTGCTAGTTGACAGCATTACTCCGTAGTGTTCTTGGCTAGCATGGGTATAGAGGTGGGGCGTCACAGCTTGGTATCAGAGCCAAACTTCGGAACAATGTAGAATAATTGTAACAAGGATCATCGTCCTAAGTCTATCTTAGGAGTCGTGCTTTAGGATTTAATTCGAGTCTTCGTACCGATTCATCCTATTTTCTTTATGATTCCTTGTTTTGTCTATCAAGATTGCTTGATATTCATTTTGTGAATAACCTTTTTCTTCTTCTTCTTTCTTTCTAAAGGAAGAGAAATGGTTAGATCAGGCCGTCCCACCGCCGGTCAATCTAGTGCTACTCCTCAGGATGGAGTATTTAGGTCTGCCCAGCAGCTTCTTGATCTTGTAAAGAACGCTCAAGCAGCTGGTTCTAATCCGGAACCTACTCACCCTAAATCTGGGTTTGCACATTTGTGCAACGATTACACTAACCTGGGTGGGAAGCCATTTAAAGGTTCTGAAACTGTCATCGAGGTCCAGGCATGGTTGAGGACCTGTGATCGAATCTTCATTCGCATGAATCTCGTCGATCTTCACCGTGTTCAGGTGGCTTCTAGTATGCTCCAAGAGAGAGCATTGGACTGGTACGAACTTCTTATTTCTGAGATTAATGAAGCTGATCTCACCTGGGAGCAATTCCGGGAACGCTTCGAATTAAAATTCGTGCCAGAAGCAGAGAAAGTGACATTGGCTCGGCGTTTCATAGACCTTGTTCAGAGTGAAGCCTCCGTGACTGATTATGTTGCATCCTTCGAGTCACTTTCCAAATATGGGGTTGAGTACATCAACACCTCATTGAAGAAGAACCAAAGATTTGTCTATGGCTTAAACAAAAATCTCAAGAAGCCATTACTTCTAAAATTACAAGTTCCCTTCGAACAACTTATTGATATCGCTCTTCCTCTTGAAGAGGCCGATAGAGAGAGTAATGTTGAAGTTGTGGTTGCCAAACAGAACTTCAACGACAACATGAAGAGGCCAATTAAATTCAAAGGCCCCTTTCCCAACTAGAAAGGGAGGCAAGAAACCCCGGTAGCAAAAGCCCCTACCCCTAGTCGTGGACAATGCTACAATTATGGTTCCACGGACCACTATGCAAGGGAGTGTCCGAAACCTCTTTATTGTCGCTATTGCAAAAATTCAGATCACCATATAACTGCATGTCCCATACTTCAAAGTAGGAAGGAGGGAAAGCTCAATGTAGTGCAAGCTCCTAGCAACTCTTCTCTTGGTAAAGCTATTTTTCACTCAATCCTTGATGGCATTGTTTTATTTCGTGATCTTCTTATTTGAGTTATTTTGATATGGGTTCCATCTCACTAATTTATATCAAAAGAACTTATTGATTCTTTTTAAACATTTTTGGGCTTGAAGACTACTTTGAGGATTGTGCATCCAGATGGGTCCGCAACACTCAATTTGCTTTCTATTGATGTCGAAATTATTTTATGTGATTTTTCTTTCCGAGCCGATATTTTTACTTAGGCTTCGGAATTGACTTTTTTTTGAAAGGATTGGCTTAATCATTGTGAAGCCCATATCCTATTATTCGAGTAGACTATTCATCTCCGACATTTTCTATCTGTTAAGCAGCTTTCTATTTTTCTTTGTGATTCCGATTTCAAATTTTTGGTGGAATCATTTTATTCTTTAAGCCCACATGATGAGGAAAGTGTTATTTCTCTCATCTAAATAGTTTGTGAAACTTTCCGGTATTTTTGAGCTTATCTTAGGATTATCACCTAAGTAATCTTTTGTGTGGCGCTAAGGTCTTTTCAGTTCGACTTTACCACCGATTTTCATTTGCTATGAGTTGCGGAAGTTAGCATTCCACATACCGCATTCCGCACTCGTTATGATTCTTATGAATGACTTATTTTGTCATTCAGTTTGTCCAGCTTATTTCATCCATTTTATAAATCGAGTATTCTATGAATATCTCGATAATTCCATTCTTGCATTTATTGATTTTGGATGAAAGTAGAAATTTAAAATTTTGCAAATCTTTTTCATAAGATTTATTTGTAAGTACAATTGGATTTTGATCTTAAACGAGCAAAGAATATTCTCAAAACTTTTAAGAGATATTTTCATCATATAGAAGATGATTTTGTGAATGTATTGCCCATTGAGTGCTTTAAGAATTCTAGTCGATGCGCTTGATCAACGTTATCGATAGGAATTTCCTAAACGCTTTGATGAGACAGTCAGACACAATAAATTGACTTGTAAAAATGTAAATTTTTTTAGAAAGATTATTACATAAAGATAATTGTAATTTTGAAAGTTTTAGCTTTTTGGGAAAGAAGATTATTTGAAAGAATTCCTTTCCGATACTCTTATTCTTGTGTTTTCCGAAGTGAACCAAGACTTTATCTTTTGTACCAATGCTTATCGTATTGGTTTGGATGCCGTTCCCTTGCATAAGATAACGTGCTATCACTTGTGCTTCTAAATCATTAAAGCTGATCAAGACTAGGTGTGCCGCTCATGATCTAGTGCTCGCGGCTATTGTTTTCACTTTTAGAGTTTGGCATCATCATTTTTGGGGGAGAAATTTGTTCTCCACCTCGATCATAAATCTTTGGACTAATTATTTTCTCATAAGGAACTTCATGTCGACTCGAGTTCCTGGCATCTTATGATCTTGATATTATGCAAATCGTGTTGCCAATGCGCTTTGTCGTAGGCAACAAGTTTTTGATTCTTTGATGTTGTCTGAATGGAATTATCTTTTTATCAAGTTCATCGGACGTTTTGATATACTTCATTTTATTGAGCTTTATCTCATTTCTTTTGTGGACTAGCGTCCGATGTTCTTTTATGGTGTTCGGTTCATCGGATGTACTGTTATTATACTACATCGATGTTCCTTCTTATCTGGATCAATGGATGTACCATTATTATACTACATCATTGTTCCGGTTTATCGGTTTATTGGGCGTACCGTTTTTGTACTATGTCGGTGTTCCGAGATTGTTCGAGCGTACCGTTTTTGTACTATACCGTTGCACCGGCTCAATTTTCAGCTATTCTTGACGTGTTCCACGTCTTTTAACTATGGAAATGCTTTTATGTTTCCGATTTTTATTCTTGAACCCGGTGTTATTGAGGGGATTGAAGTTTCACCAAATTTGACATTTTGAGCAACATTCTATTCACATCATTGCTTCGGAGGTTGAGTGCCTTCGAAATAAAGATGTTCTTTTTGTGAGAGTTCAATGGTTCTCAAATCCTAAGGATTGCTCTTGGGAATCCAGAGAATTCACCGTGCGATCCCGTTCAGGCTTACTCTTTCATGCACTTTACGGTGAACCTTTTATTTCAGATTTCTTTTGTGTTTAATATGCTCTTGTGGTTGTTACTATATATCTTCTTCTTAAATATTGCAAGGACGCAATTTCTTTAAGGAAGGGAGTCTGTAACAACCCGCATATTTATCGGTTTTATATTTAAATATTTTATTTAAATATTTTATCGACACTCGGAATTTAGTCCGAAAAGCCACTTTTTGCAAACAGTCGAAATAGGACTCGAGACCACTTCCGTTGAGTTCAAAACGCCGTTTGCGATCTTTTTAAGTGTAAACTTTGATATGTTTGGAGTTAGTGGAATTTTGCCACTTTTCCCTTAGGGCTTTGGTTTGGGCTGAACCCATTAACCCCACTTATGTATTCAGTCTCAACCCCTTCTCCTCTTCATTACTTCATTCCTCATTTCCTAATATTCAAGCTTTTATAACAGTGGAGAGTGGAAGAAGAAATTAAAACTCCAAGCCCTAGCCTTCATTAGCAAATCCAACTTCTAGCTCCAAATTCAAGAGAACCCATTGGTAAGCCTTCTCTTCTTCTTCTCCAACTCATTCTCTTATCAATTTCAGAAATTCCTAAGCCTAACTTTGGGAATGTTCTTCTTTTAAAGCTTAGAATCAAGCTTCTTGTGTTGGATTTGAAGAGTGGTTAATTCTCCTTTGCTTTCAAGCTTCTTCTTCATTTGTTTGTGTTCAAAGGTGAGATTTTTATCTCACATCTATGCTTATAATTATCTTCGATTGTTAGGTATGAATTCCTAACACTTATTCTTGTGCAATTGCTTTTGGTTTGGATTGATTTGGTGAATATTCCAATTTTTAGTGTTTTGAGTTCAAATCCTTAAAAATCATAACTTTATTGTTGGAACATGTTTTTGGTGATGCATCGAGGAGCCAATAGGACCAGGTAGCCGATGGTCATAATCCCCTAGCGTCTGTGCTTGTCCGATTGCAAATTGAAGGAGTTAGCACCTCATTTGAAATATGTTTCAATTTGCAGAACATCAGGTTCGGCCGACCGAACCCCTGGGCCAGTCGACCGACCTACTACTAAAGTGCAAAGGCACCTTTCTGTCTCGGGTCCGGTCGACATGCTACAGGGCTCAGCCGACCGATCTGCTTCCCGAGGATTTTTTTAACAGGGTCCGGTCGACAGAGCTCTGTTGCCGGCCGACCGACCTGATGTTGTTTTGCCTATTTCGCCTATTTTGCGTGGTTTCCAAATTTAATTGATTCGTGTTATTTCCCTATTTGTTGTTATCATTTGTTATTGACTTTGATGACTTCTTTTCTTCGGGAATTTTTGGGAATATCCATTTTGATGGATATGGTATCGATTTCTTTGGATTTTTATTCACGTCTTCGAACGTGAATTTTAGTGATTGATTGTTTCTACAATCATTTCGATGATTTGTCACTTTAAAAATATAAATGTTTCAATACTAGTAGTAAATATCAAAACTCTTTCATCAAATGATTTCAACACTATTTTATTACAAAACTCGTTCTCTTAAACCGTTTTCCAATCTATTACTATATACAAACCTTTTCCTCACTCGTACGAGAAATCTAATTAAACGACTTAGTAAAACAAGTGGTATGAAACACTTGCGTTTACTTCGTCGGTTAATTCTTGGACTTGTTCGATTGAATCTCTTGTGAAAATTTTATAGTGGAAATCTATAATTTGTTCGTAAATATTTAAGTTAAGCTAGTGGTTATGGGACATGAAGCTAAGCTCATATATTTACTAGCTTACTGTAATTGACACTTCTTGACGATCCAAACAAATTTAAAGTATCTTTACCCAAACAACCAAAAACCAAAACAAACAACAATTCCAAATAACAAATCAAATTTACTTACTATTAATTTCATTTCATACATTAGTTGTTTGATTGCTTTTCTTTCATATAATGATTTGTCTTTTTATTTTACATTTATTTCATACCATTTTATTTATAAATAACTTCAACTTATTTACATAAGTTTGTAATTACTTACTTACAACATTTACCTTCTATCATATTTTACTATAGTAAGATTTCCATTATAACTTAAGTTTATAACAATTACAACATCAATTCTTATAAATAAAAGCAATTTATTGAACACTTTCATTACCTACTTTTACTTGTACAATTTCCATTACAATTTCTTATTAAACATTTCAACTTATAATATTTTGTAAGTTATATATATGTTTTTAAGGATGTAATTGAAAATCACACAGGTTTTCCTCAATTCTTTTAATTAATTAAATGCTCAATAAAATATCCTTTGTTTTATATGTTACAAATTTAAATTTTCTTTTTATTTAATTTATAACTTAGCATTAAATTTCTTATTTTAATTAAAGGTTCCAATTATTAATTAGTCATATTCCAATTTACTACACTTAATTGAACTATTAATTAACTGGAACTTAAGAACCAAATACCGGGTTTAGTTTTAAATCATTTAAAAAAAATAAAAGATAAATATATACTTACAACTTATATATCCAATTATATTTAAAACAATTTAAAATTTAAATTTGTTTATCAAAATAAATCTATAGTAAAATTACTACGGTGGCCTTCCCACTTCGAAAATGAATGTTGATGATGCGGCCGCCATCACCGAAATTATTTTCCAACGACAGAGAGGGAAGTACAGAACTTAATTTTCCTAAAATCTTCTTTAAAACAATTCTTCCAAATTACATTGAAATATTTATATCAGAAAATACTTATAAACAATACTATTATATTCCAAAATTATTCGAAAGAAATTTTCAAAAGCCCGGAACTTAAGTTCTAAATTTCCAATTTCTTTTATTTTATTTTCAATCTTATTTCGACTATTATTTATAAATTTCATTACCTAACAACGAACATATTGCAACCAAATATAATCTTTACAAAAAATTATTTATATATAGAAAAAAAATAGGCAAAATTATTTCATTCACCTATATTAAAAACAAATATTGTGTCGGTCTGTCCTATTAAGTGTTTAGAAATCCCTATTTATGTCATAGCGTCCCATGCACCAACCAGAATTTATAAATACAAAATGGAACAGAGTAACCCAATATTAAAACCTTTTTGTAACACTAACAAATACGCTCTCTCATATATATACACTCAGCGACTCCCATAAGGTATTACTACCCTATTAGTAAAGAGTCAGACCCCACAAAGCTAAGGTTTTCACTAAACCAAAGCTCTGATACCAGATGTAACATCCCGCCTTTTCACACGCTTTAAATCGACACACGTGCCAATTCAAACCATACGGAAGGGCGGATTGATATGGGGTAAATAAGAAAAACAGAGAAACAAAACAAACAAAATAGAATCTTACAGTGGAACGATAAAATATAAGAATCAAATATACAGCTCATGAAGCTGTTTACAAAACATTTAATTATATTTATACAATACATATCAGAGTACACATACCAGAGAATAATAATTTACAGATGAATTAAATGGTGTAATGGAATACTATAGTAGATAATAGTACTACAAATCTTCATCTTCGTCCTCCAGAATAATATCTTCAAATCCTAAAACGCTCGGACTGACCCGAGCGAATTGAAAAGACAAAACACTCGTGTCGGAACTAAAAGATCTTATGTAAGTTAAATCAACGGTAAATAAATGTGAGTGTAAACGGCATCGGAGATGTTTACGGGATTTGACATCTCCTATCCAGTGTCTAACGTGAGTGCATTAACTTAAGAGATGCTCGGGATTCACATCTCCTAAGGATCCGTTAAACTATTTACTATGTAGTAATATTTTGCTATTATAATAATGTCTATTAGTAAAATAAACTTACTTTAAAATAGCATTAAGGCTTTACATTTTCCGCCTTAACATGTGATAGTGCCAATCGTCTATATAGTGCATGCATGTCTCCTGAACGGGAGACTACGAGAAGACACTCCATAGGTACGATACAACTAGAAACTCGTAGTAAAGGCACGGTATGGTAGGTGACACGGCACAACTAGGCAATGCCAGGTTAGATATACCAATTACGCTTCTGGGTCGGTGGTAACGCGCAGCGCGCAGCTACCGCCCACTCGAACAATACCTCAAATCAAAGAAATCAAAAGTGGCCACCAAATCAATCCAAAAGTCAAAGTATAATATCGAAGGGATGTGTCCGATCAAAGGTGCTACCTCATTAACCCGTCGATCGTTCCTGTTTTAGCCACCTTATGCCAACTAACGGGAGTTGGGTCCACGTATTTACCTCAAAGGAAACGCCGCCGCCATCCTACTTCATTCTGGAATCTCCACTGCGTACACGGTTGTTAAAGTGGTTTTCGGAGTTGGCAGAGAGTATGACAACTTCCGATCCCGGTCTCTTCAACAACCAATCGTTATTATAACACCGCGGTCTCTTTAAAAATAGTTTATACTTTAAAACCAGAATAAAATATCCCTTTTCAAAACCATATAAATACGATATCGTTTCCTCTTTTAAAACCAAATCAATATGACATCATTTCAAATATATCCTTTCTAAAATCATAACATTCTCAAAGTTATAATATTTCGAAACCAAAACTTGAAATAAAGCCTTTCAAAACATAGAACTTCGAATTTCATAACTTTGAAATATAACCACACCACTTAAATGGTTTAAATATTAAATTACTTAATATATAATAAAATAGCTTCTTCACCTTCACAAATCAATTTCAAATATAGATTTAAATCCCCAAATAAACTAATAAAATTTTCAGACATTTCCAAGCTTTAATTATTCCACCATTTCAAAACTTATTCTTTGATAATTTCATATATATCAAATTCAATTGCTATTATTTAGATTTGAAACGTGTACTTAATAAATCCAATATAGTTTAAGTAAAACTTTAACTTCAAACAACTGGATATATTTTTTCAATTTATTTAACTTGATAAATTCGTTTATCTCAACTTTACATCCACTTAAATTCTTTAAAACTAAATCAAGTTATAAGAATCATACCCTTTACAATCTCCATTTTTATTTAAACTTCAAATCAAATTTATTC
Organism: Allium cepa; assembly: GCA_030765085.1. Classification (NCBI taxonomy): domain Eukaryota; kingdom Viridiplantae; phylum Streptophyta; class Magnoliopsida; order Asparagales; family Amaryllidaceae; genus Allium; species Allium cepa. The sequence continues at coordinate 182,707,273 of CM060946.1, forward strand.
TAGTGCAATTCTTAAATGATTCAATTTAAACCAACTCCATATTTATCTTTCAACTTAATTTCATTTAAGTCATTTAAAAATCTATATATACAATATCTTAAATAGGTACTTAACCATGTAATATAAAACAATCAAACTTCATTATTAAACTCATTTTTATTAATCAATTTTATGCATAGCTTAAATTTAAGAATTCAACTATATATATATATATATATATATAAAATAGTATTTATATGACATCAAGATTAATATTTATTAAATCGTATTTTTCTTTCCAAAACCATATAAAATCATTTAAAAGTATTATATATATATATATATCACGGTGTCTGTATATAATTTTCTACCCTATGGTCAAGTGATACGGATATTTATCATTTCAATCCGTAATTTAAAATAAAAATTACGGTTATATATCATTTCAAACCGCAATCCCGAATGAAATGAAAATGCACAATAACTTGCAGTTTATACAATATAAAATACAGCATTCATTCATCCAATATCAATCATCAGCCATTTATAACAATCATCATCCAATATAAACAATAACATCACTATCGAACTGATAATAAACAACAGGTATTAACTAGCAGTTTATATTCAATAATAAATTAAAACTGTTTAACTGGAAGTTTATATGCAATAATAAATAAAAATTTAACTGGTAGTTTATAAGGAAAAATAAATTAAATAACAATTTTAATTTGAATAAATGCAATCGAACTGAGATGATGATTAAATATATGCCCAAACAATCATAGATAAATTTTAAATCACATCAAAATTAAATTTAACAAACATAAGAACTCTTCGAAGTTGTGAGTGGGTTAAAACACTCACCTTTTGAATTTAAATTGAATTAAATTCAATTTAAACCAAAATTTGAACAGTCTCCAAATTCATCCAAACCAGCACCAAAATGTCCAGAATTCTAATACAAACCTGCGGAGAAAATCGCGCGTGAAACGGACCTCGTATGTGAAAGTTATTCGAGTTAGAAGGTTTATTATTTAAAATTACACAGCAAATAAAATAATAAAAGAAATTCACACGTCACCATCCTCCATCACGCTACAGCAACTTCATGCGCAAACCCTACTTGCAGCCGCCACTAGTTCAACGAACGTCACCAAATTTCGCCATCGCCACACGTGATTTCTCCACGATCCAGTAGCACCGTTGCACTCCATACATCGAGGCGACCCTACGAGGTGGTTGCGCTACCTGGAACTTGCCGAAGAAGTTGCACCGCCGTCCCCCACAGCATGCCGTTCGAGGCGATTCCAATCACCAACGGCTTGACCAAGCCTGCCGATGTGTTCAACGCGAATTCCTCTACAACCTGCCACTCCCCGATCATCTTAAGAACGACGATGCACCGTCGAAATCCCAAGCCCTAAAATGGACGACCAGAATTGATTCTGAAATTCTGGACAAACGATGAATCGATCCGAAAAATGAACAGTACCAAAAGATTATGCTCATTGAGAGCTTCAATATATATTTTTTCCAAATTTTTCTGAGGACTTTGTAATTTTTGCTTTGGATTTGATTTGCAGTTGGATCTGGAAATATAGAATTTTGTCTGCCATTGAGGAAGAGGAGGAATATAACGTATAGAAATGAGGAATAGAGGCTGCTAGGGTTTATAGCAGGATATATATATAGGCAGGGTTGACATTTGAATGGATGGATAAGATAGATTTACTCGCTAACGCCAAAGTGGCCCAAAAAGCCCGTTTCGACACCGGAATGAAATTGGGTCAACCCATATATCAAAATAGGTTTCTTTAAATATTTTAAACGCGATGGAACAAGTTTCAAGTCCAAATTCCATCGTATGAAGAAGTTATGCTAAAATCAATATTTTTCAAATTGATTTCAATTTCATTTATTTCAAGGCGTTTCGAGCCCGTACGATCAACCGACAAGTCCTATCGCTACAAAACTTGAAATCCTAAAATAATTCACCGTTACGAATCCGATGAAACTAGTTTCGTCGAAATCCGAGTCAGTGGCCAAAATGGCTATTTTTACACTAATTAAATAAATTTATAATTAATTGATTAAATCCAAATTTAAATTTCAATTCTAAAATTGACAGTTTTATCACCTTTATATTTCTCAAACATTTACAATGACTTAAACAAATTTAAATGTCAATTTAGAGAAGATTAATTTATAAATTTCAATATAAATCCTCAATTTCATTAAATTCACAAATTATAAATAAAATCCCCAAAATTCCATTTAGTTAAATAAATTAATTATTATTCCATTCATTCCTGTCAAATAGATGGATTAAATATTGGATACAAAACTATTACATAAATTTCTCATATTATCTTTATTTCAAAGAACATATTATTTAACTATTTCAATTTCATTTAATTGCCATTAAATCCAATTATTGAATTTTCCATTTCACTTATATAAATAAAGTTTTGATTTCCATTCTTCTTATCCTACTAATTGCTTTAATAAATTGGGATTGCGCTAATTAATTCAAGTACTACAATTTCCTTCAAATTAAATTCTAGTAACTAAACAAATAGGTAATATATGTAACCATTAAACTTTAATTACCCAAAACTAAGTTTATTTCCTTCAAACAAATATTATAATTACTTCCAGAACATTGGTTTTATTCAATGACCATTTATTATAATTTAAATTCATTAATTTAATTCAATGCTTACATTTGTTTTCATATATTCAATTTGTGGCTAAGTATATATTTACATTATTTCCATTGAATTGAAATTCGTTCAATTTATTAATAATTACCTTAGTTTACCAAATTTGACAACCCCTTACCATTTGTATTACATTTCACATTAATGCAACATTTATTTCCATTTATTACAATTCATCTCCAATTCCAATTAACAATCGAAATAAATAGGCAACCTAAAATAAACATTACCGTTACCCTTTAGTCACATAAATAAGCCTTTATTACTTACAAATCAATGTTGGCATTCATTTTCATAATGCTAATTTCATTCACTCTATCCGTTACTACATTTATATCCATTAAAGTAATATTTAATTACCTTTATTCGAAATAACCGTTTATCACCAATATACTCTTTATAAGACTTGTATGGTTATTCTCCATAAACAATTACCATCTAGCCTATTATTTCACCCATTATTTATAATTAAAGTCTCGATTAAATTTATTTATCTGGATTTCATTCTTTTATTACATCATTTATTACTTTACAAAATAACCAACATTTCTATGCATCCTATTACATTTATATCTTTTAATTATTTTCTTAAACTCATAATTGTAATACCAAGTTTTATTTTTAAATTTCAATTGATTCCCACTCACAGTTTAATAGCCTAAGTAAACTGGTAACAAATAATAACGGCCACTTTTTGCCCTAAATTACATTTATAGGTTTATAGTTTACAACAAATGTTGTAATGATTCATATGATATTAATTTTATCCAATTACCATTAAATTTATACTAATTCATCAATTTGTACAATATACCTCTTGTTTCCTTAAAATAAATTTATGTTTCTATTAAGTTTTCATTCACACTTCCGTTACTATATTAATAATCATTACAGTAACGTTTATTATCAATAACAACATTTTAATTACTTAACATTTAAATGAACTTGATTTCCAATAAATTCATTGACCAGTTAATTAGGTAATTTATAATAATTGTCATCATACCCTTAAATTTACACTTAAGTTTATGTTATATTTAATTTATTACGTATAACTTTCTTAGTTAATAACTTTTGAATTTATTCCCCGATTCCCTAATTTAAATCAATTATAACTCTACAATCTGTTTCAATTAATTGCAATTTCATTTTTAACATTTACTTCAGTATAAATTATAAAAAAATTATTTCTTCCTAAATTTAATTACAAAATTTAATTAAATTGACCAAATTTATTCATCAAAATTTACGGGTCGTTACAATTTTCTTATCATTTGTCTAAGAAGAGCGAAATGAGTTTATACGTGTAGTATAGCATCGATGAAGGTAATTGTACCATATAATTTCCATGTTTCTTCTAGATGTTTTCAGAGTCATATTTTGGTCAATCGCAATAATGAGTATGAACACTAAGTGAAACTAAGTCCCATGGGCAAGTAACACAAAAAACATGATCGACACACACAAGCACGATCAAGTCATATAAACGACTTCTAATCTCTTTTTTAAGTAATCTTACTTTATTAATCAAAAACCTCTTTTATTAGTAAAATTCATTTATCTAATAAAATATCATTTATCAATCACTACTATTCGCTTGTACACTTTCAATACTTCAAAAAGTATTTATATACTTATCTCAATTGGTCTATGTATATTCACAAATCATTAACAAGGTTTCTTACATTAAACCTTTACTTTTTCTATCTTTTTCAAAAGGTTTCATATTTATAATTTTCTTCAAAATATTTATTCTAAGGGTTTAAGTACTTTCACAAATCCATTCAAAAAGGTTTAAGACTAATGTTACTTAACCATTTGTCACCATAAACCTAAAACCATTTCACTTATGGTTATCTTTAAAACATCCTTTTAAAGATCTATTTACATCCATAAGTATAATTAAAAAGGGTAAAAAAAACAAATGTTATTAACACATTTTCCCAGGAAAACCCGAAACTTTTTCATACTTATATCAACTTTAAAAACATTAAAGAACTAAGGTAATATCTAGTTAAGTTCGATAGTTGACTAGTTGACTATCCAGTTAAAAATGACTGCTTATAGAAATCACAATTTGTATACTTAATTCATTTCCGACATTTCAAATTAACTATTCCTCATCCAAGAGTGAAGCCAGGTAAGTTAGAGTACTAATTTCATTGAAGCCTTGCCTATGCACTTCATTCATGAATCTCACAAATAGATAAATCTCCTCGTCGATTTTTAGTGTTAAGCATAATTAATTTAGATTTTCAAAACTTATATATATATATAAATACTTCAAAAATATTTTTAAATAGGTTTTAAATATTTATGTAAAATATTACCTGAAAATAACTAATTTATAATCTGATGAAAATAAAGTAAAAACATGTTTTATAATTTAAATCACTTTACTTCCAAAATTCATAAATAAGTATTAAAAATATATTTAAACTTCAAGCCAACTTTAAAATACTACAAAATATGTTAGAAACATCCCTCAAATGATTAGGGAAACATACTGATTCAATTATCATTTTTAAATACTTATAAATTTAAGCAACTTGCTATAGTATTTATTAATGCTGTTAAAAGTCCTTGTTAAAGAACATCATTGAAAAGCACAATCTTTGTGACCAGTTTTAACCACCTAAACAAATGATTTAACATTTGAAACTTTTACAGTAAGTACTACCTTTAGCGAACTTCAAAACAATGGAAATAAGCCCCCAAGAATGTCTTTTTAATTTATTTAGAAAATTCCCGAAACAAGCTATATTTTCAAAGTGCATTCATAACCGTATTTTACACCAACTTTAGCCGCTCGGTTCAACTAGTTCCAAAAGCTTCTAAACTTCAATTTTTTTTAATATCAAGTATACATATAATACTTATTAAAAATGCAAAGAAGTTCTTAGGATGTCTCTCAAAGTTAACTTGAAAATCGCCAAACATAAGGCATTTTCAAAGCGCATCCATAGCGACCTTTTCGCTTCTAACTTTCACAATTTCTATAACTTTCCAAACCAATTATTTATAGTCAAATACACCAAAATATGTGTGAAGAACAGCCGAATCAAATAATCTAAAGTTAAGATCATAAATTTTCAATTTACACAAGTAAAAGTTAAGGGATATCGAAGTGCACTTATAGCGACTATTCTCGTTTCAAAACACTTTCAAACATATTATAATTAAACATACAATCCAAACAACCATTTAAACACCAAGGCCACACTACATATTTAAGAGGGTAATGGAAGTGATATTATATGATATAAAGTTGTCATTTTCTTTGAAAGGTAAGAGAGGTCCAAAATTTATAACTTTACCTGATTAATATCACTTTAACTTTATATTTCAAGCACACAACATATACACACAATATGGTGAGAGAACTCACCAAACCCATGAGTAGTGGTATTTTGAACATATTTCATAAAATCATCTTCTATACTATTATGCCCGAAGGAAGATGTGGAAAAAGTTGTGGTACTCTGAATGAAATAAAATCTTTAACGAAATGTTATGGTGGGGAAGAATATAGAAAGAAAGATGGCTTGTTATCATATCATAAATCTAGTGAACAGAGTCAATTAGAATCTTTCCAGAATCCAAGTCTAGTAGCGGTGCAGAGCTATCGAAAGGAGGCCATCCTCCTTAGGGTTCCGGCCCATTTTGAAAGTGACACGGGAGTGGGATTCTCTAAAAAGCCAAGGTCGTGGGTGTCCAAGAGGGCCCTCTTGGAGACTTGGGATCTCAGTAGCTGAGTAAAGTGAGCGGGGACAACCAGGAGGGACGACCAATAAGGACGTAATCCAGTACAGTTCGACAGCTAACAAGGTGACTAATGGAATGTTTTCCTCATATATTCATTAGTGGATCAATTGGGGGAGTCGGGCGCCTGTAGGTTTTCAGGTAAGGCGACCGATCCAATATACTTAGAGCTTGGGCCGATCTAGCCCTGGTATATTAATTGAGGACTGATCTAAACTATTCTTATACCAAGGGACGAAGGTTGCTTAAAGTCGGCCCGTCGATAGACGAAAAAGTCTCAACACGTTGAGTTCTGATCTGAGTTAGCTCAACATAGGGAATACCCTAACCTTAGGCAAAAGGGCATGGCCATCTCGCTCGATGTTCTAGCTAAGTTTGTCCATCAATAGCTGAATGGTTCGATTCATGGTCGCATCTGCAAATGTTTTACGAGGGAGGCACGGTACTTGTACGCTATTGGTCACCCAGGAGTATTTGACAACATCCTACGCCATTTTAACTTAGGTCCTCACAGCAACACTTTTCGATACTGAGATTTTAAACTCACATATTGTAACGACCCGTAAATTTTCAATAATTAGATTTGTTACTTTAATAATATTTTGTTGTAATTTAATATTGGAGAAAATAAAAATTTGTGAATTGGAAATGGAAATAACATCTTGAATGAAATTCCAATGAATATTGAAATGATAATTAAGAAACTAATCATTAACCATTGAAATGAAATTTCAATGATGAAATAATGAAGATGGTTATACCTGGTTATGAGATTGAATATAAGAAACAAATGTAAATATATAATTATTATATGAAATAGAGAGTTAATGATAATTAAACAAAATCAATATTTTATAAGAATTGGAATGTTTTTTTGTATATAATGGATTCATAAATGTAATTAAAGGTTATGGTAACGATCGTATAAGTTACTTATTTAATTAGTCTATAAAATTTATTGGAAATCAATTATATTTGAACGTAAGTAAATGTTCATCAATATGAGTTAGGACAATAATTGTAAAGTGTGAATGTAATAAAATGAATGGAAAAGTATATATTTTTCTCATAAGATAAAATAAAGGAATGAAACCAAGTTGAAAAATTAATTGGGGGTTTTAATTATAATAAATGTATATATTTGACAAATTCAATATAATTGAAAACAACAGCTAATACAAAGGAAAGATGGAAATTTAATATATTAATGTAATGAAAGACAAACAAATACTAAATAGGGTTATAGAGTAGTAATAGACTTAACAAAAAAGGATTGAAATTGAATCAAATCAGTTATTTGGAATTAATTATAATTAAATGGAATTCAATTCATAATAAATGAAGTTAAATACTATGAAAATTGATATTTGGATAAACTGGGAAATTATTGATGTATTAGTATATAAACCAATGTTAATATTACCTATAAGATGATAAGTTAACGATTGATTGAATAACAAGATTTAAAAGCAAATAAATGGATTTATTGGAGTTTTAGTTGATAATTTATGAATTACCGAAAATGAAATTAAATACGCTAATTGATGAATTAATCAACTTTAAATTGACATCTAAATTTTTTTAATTATTATAAATGATTGAGAGATTAAAGATGATAGAAGTTGTAAATTATTAAAATTTAAACCGAAAGAGTGATTCAATTAATTAAATATTAATTTAATTTAATTACCTGGAAAATAGCCATTTTGGCAACTGACTCGGATTTCGACGAAACTAGTTTTTTCGGATCCATAACAGTGAATTATTATAGGATTTCAAGTTTCGTAACGATCGGGCTTGTCGTTTGATTGTACGGGCTCGAAACGCCTAGAAATCAATTTAATTGAAATCAATTTGAAATAACTTGATTTTGGCATAACTTCTTCATACGATGGAATTTGGACTTGAAACCTGTTCCATTGCATTTAAAATATTTGAAAACGTCTATTTTGATATATTTGTTGACTCATTTCCGTTCCGGAGTCAGAACGGGCTTTTCGGGTCATTTATCGTTCTAACCCAAATCAAATCCGATCCGTTATTCTATTTCAGCTTTGCCTATATAAATATCGTTATAAACCCTAGCCTACTCCTTATTCTCATTTTCCTATACTTACATCTCCTTCTCAACTCCTCAGTCCAATGGCAGACAGACTAATTCTACATCCAACTGCAAATCAAATTCAAATCCAAAATTTCAAACTCCTCAAAAAAATTCGATAAAATTATATATCGAATATCTCGACAATATGAACCTGCATCAAGTGTTCGTTTTCAAAATTGATGCTCGAATCAACGGCAAATCTCGATCAAAGCTTTGAACGACGAAACCCTAAGCATATTTAGGCGTTTTTGATTCGGGAAGAAATCGGCAATATTGGAATATGGATTTAGTGGAGATTGCCGCGTGGAGTTGTATGATGGTGGTCGATCGGTCTGAATCGGTGTGTGGTTGCCAGAATTAGGGGAGGTTTCGACGACGATGGCTGTCCTTGTATGCTCGACTGAGGCGATGTCTAGCGTCGAGGAGGTGGTGGTGACCTCGTCTGGGCGGAGCGGCCTCGTGCAGGCAAGCGTGGAGAAAGCGCACGTGATCTTGAACACGGCGGCACGATGAGCAGGTTCGAACGAAAAGCATGATTAGGGTTTTGTGCGTTTTCTGAGGCGATGATGTGGCCCGCTCTTATTGGTTCGTTCTATATTATTTTCATTTACTTAAATTTTGTTTTCAAATGTTCTAATCGCAATAACTTTTACATACAAGGTCCAATTCACGCGTGGTTTGATCCGCTGGGATCGTATTGAAATTTCCAAGGTTTTCACACTGGTTTGGATGGTTTCTGAGATTGTTCAAATTTTGAGTTTAAATTAGATTTAAATTCTATATAAATTCAAAGGTGAGTGTTTTAACCCACTCACTACTTCTAAAATTTCTGATGTTTGTTAAATTTAATTCATGATGTGATTAGAATTTATTTATGATTGTTTGTTATATTTTTAATCATCATCTCAGTTAAGTTGAATTTATTTGAATTAAATTGTTATTTAATTTATTATAGCATATAAAAAGCCAGTTAAATACCTGTTATTTATTATCAGTTTCTATATTGATATTTATGGATTGTTTTGGATGATGATTGTAATGGATGTTGATTCTTGGTATTGGTTGAATGGATGTTTAGTTTATATCGTTATAAACTGCAAGTTCGTTATGAATTTTTATTTATTTCGGGATTGTGGTTTGAAATGATATATGACCATAAAATTTAAATTGCGGATTGAAATGATAAATATTTGTATCACTTGACCATAGGATAGAAAATTATATACAGACATCATGGTCTATATATATATATATATATATATATATATATATATATTTTGAAAGGTTTTTATGGTTTTGGAAACAAAAATATGGTTTTATAAATTATTGATTTTGGTATTATATAAATGTTATTTTTATATATAGTTAAATTCTTAATTTTAAGCTATGTATAAATTTGTTCTGAAATATAAAATAAGTTTAATAATAAAGTTTGATTTTATTAAAATATAATATGGTTAAGTATTTATTTAAATTATATTTTATATAGAGTTTATAATGACTTAAATAAAATTAAGGTTGGAAGATAAACATGAAATTGATTTGAAATTAAATTTATTTAAGAATTATACTCAAATAAATTTGATTTGAAATTTAATAAAATTGAGATTTTAAAGGGTATGATTTTTATAACTTGATTTTGGTTTAAAGTGATGTAAATGAATATATCAAGTTAAATAAATTGAAAGAATATCCAGTTATTTGAAGTTTAAAAGCTTTACTTAAATGATATTGGATTTATTAAATAAACATTTCAAATCTAAATAATAGTAATTGAATTTGATATATATGGAATTATCAAATTTTAGTTTTGAAATTATGGAATACTTAAAGCTTTGAAATATAAGGAATTTGAAATGGTTTATTTGAGGTTCAAATATGTATTTGGAATTGATATAAATTGAAATGGATTATTGAAAACTGAACTGAGTTGAAATTTATGAATTGAGATTTGATTTAAGTTGAATTTTGGATTCAAGTTGATTTGAATCAATTTATGAAGTTGAGGAAATTATTTTATTTATAAAGTAATGTTAAATTTAGAACTATTTTATTATATATACTATTTGAACATCCAAACAGTTTAAGTGGTGAAAGTTATAGTTTCGAAGCTATGAATTTCAAAGTATTATGTTTTGAAATGTCATATTTTCAAGTGTTTGGTTTTGAAAGTGTTATAACTTTGAAAGTACTATGATTCTAGAAGAGAATATATTTGGAATAAAATGATATTATATTGATTTGGTTTTTAAATAAAAATGATATCTTTTTTGGTTTTGAAGTGAAAATGATATCGTATTGATTTGGGTTTTGAAATTGAAATGATATTTTGGTTTTGAATAATAAATAATTTTGAATGATCGCGGTGTTATAATAAGGCTTGGTTATTGAAGAGACTGGGATTGAAAGTTGTCATACTCTCTGCCAACTTCGAAAACCACTTTAACAACCACGTAGGCGGTGGAGATTCCAGAATAAAGTACGTTGGTGGCCATGTCCTATTGAGGTATATACGTGGACCCGACTTCCGTGAGTTGGCATAAAGTGGCTAAAACAGGAGCAATCGACGGGCTAATGAAGTAGCTTCTCTGATCGGATACGCTCCTTCGATACCATTCTATTACTTTGTGATTGATTGGATGCACCTTTTGATTTTGGGGATGTGGCTCGAGATGGGCGGTACTGGCTGCTACGCGTTACCACCGTTCCGAAAGTGCAATTGGTATACCTACCCTAGCATTGCCTAGTTGTGCCGTGTCACCTACCCTAGCGAGCCTTCTACGAGTTTGATTTGTGTCGTACCTATGGAGTATCCTTTGGTAGCCTACTGATTTGGAGGTATTACGGTATTGTATAGACTATTGGCACTATTTATGTGTTAAGGTGGAAAATGTAAAGCCTTAACGCTATTTTTAAGTAAGTTTACTTTACTATTAGACATTATTATAATAGCGTATATTACTACATAGTAGATAGTTTAACGGATCCTTAGGAGGTGTAAATCTCGAACATCTCTTAAGTTACTACACTCACGTTAGACACTGGATAGGAGATGTCAAATCCCGTAAACATCTCTGACGTCGTTCCACTCATATTATTTACCATTGATTTAACTTGCATAAGATCATTTAGTTTTGATTCGAGTGTTTTGTCTTTTCAATTCGCTCGGGTCAGCCTGAGCATTTCAGGTTTGAAGACCTTAGACAAAGATTGTATTACTATTATTTACTATATTGTCCCACTGCATCATATTGTTCCGCTGCATTATTATTTATTATTCTTTGGTATGTGTAACTCTGATTCTGTATTGTATAAGTCTAATCAAATGTTGTTGTAAGACAGCTTCATAGACTGTTATTTGATTATTATATTTTATCATTTTTCTACGAGATTCTGTTTTGTTTTCTTTCTTTTTTTGTTTTTTCTTATTCACCCCAATAACAATTCGCCCTTCTGTATGGTTTGAGTCGACATGTGTGTCTGCTTAAGCATACTAAAAGGCGGATTTTACATATGGTATCAAAGCTTTGATTTAGATATAAACCTTAGCTTTGTGAGGTCCGACTCTTTATTAATAGGGCAGTAATACCCTAGGATGAGTCACTGAGAGTGTGTATATATATGAGAGAGCATATTTGTTAGTGTTATCAAAGGTTTTTATATTGTGTTAATCTATTCCGTTTTGTATTTATAAATTCTGGTTGATGCATAGGACGCTATGACATCGATGGGGATTCCTAAACACTTAATAGGACAGACCGACACAATATTTGTTTTAAAATATATGTAAATGAAATAATTTTGCCTATTGTATTTTTGTATATATAATAAATTTTATAAATGACATATTTGGTTGTAATATACCTGTTGTTAGGTAGTAAAATTTTATAAACATTAGTTGTAAAATAAAATTTACCAATAAATTGGAAATTTAGAACTTAAGTTCCAGGGTTTTGAAAATTTCTTTCGAATGATTTTGAAATATAATAATAATATTATTAGAAGTATTTTCTGATATAAATATTTCGACATGATTTGAAAGAATTTTTTTAAAGAAACTTTGGAAAGAAATAAGTTCTGTACTCCCCTCTAGGTCGCTGGAAAATAATTTCGACGATGAATGCACGCATCATCGACATTCATTTTCGAGTTTCAAAGTGGGAAGACCATTGTAGTAGTTTTACTACAGATTTATTTTGATAAACAAATATAAATTGCAAATTGTATTGAATATAATTAGACATATAAATTGTAAGTGTATGCATCTATCTATTATTTTAAATGATTTGAAACTTAACCCAGCATTTAGTTCTTAAGTTTCCCTTGATTAATCATTTTAATTATTGCAGTGAAATGGAATGTAACTAATTAATAATTGGAACCTCTAAGTAAAATAAGAGATTAAATGCTAGGTTATAAATGAAATTTCAAGAAAGTTAAAATTTGTAACCTATAAAAACAAAAGATATGATTTTTTAACATTAAATTAATTTAAAAGAAAGGAGATAAAGTTGTATAAATTTCAATTGCATTCTTAAAAAGCATATATATAACTTACGAAAAGATTTAAAAGTTGAAATGTCAAATAAGAAAATGTAATGGAAAAAAATTACAAGTAAAACTTATGTAATAGAAAGGTTCAATGAATTACTTTTATAAATAAGAATTTGATGTTATAGTGGTTATAAAATTAAGTTATGATTGAAATGCTACTAATTTAATGTAATAAAAATGTAAGTAATATAAATAAATGATAATAAACTTAAGTAAACTGTTAAAGCTATTTATAAATGAAATAAGTTGAAAAGATGAATAATGTGAATATATGATTATAGACTTAAGTTAATGTATTAATATGCTAAGTAATTGAATTGCATAGGAATACTATAAAAAATGGATAAATGAAATTAAGTAACAAATGAATGAATGGAAATTGAAATTTTGCAAGAAATAAATGTAAACTAAAGAAATGATCATTTAGAAATGAAATTAAAAAGAATGAACTTGATTTATTTCTTGGAATTTGATGTTTGTTTAGCTTTTGGATTGTTTGGGATAGGATACATCTAATTGATAAGATGTATGAATAATCTATTGAGTTTTACATAAGGCTGTTGAGTAAATGGTGCACTTAGTAGTTTGTTCGTCATTCTATGCGATTAAAAGTTTCTGGACCAAAACAAACAATTTGTTTTGCTTACTATGGATGAATGGTTGATTACTTTGATTCCTTGTGATGAATGTATGCTTGTTTGCAAATAATGGTTGCTATATTATATTGATTTATTTGTTATTGATTGAAACAACTTTAAATATTTCATTTTATATAATTATTAACTCTTTTTGGATTATATTAGTGAAATACAGGTTATGGAAGCAATTGCTACTCTTTTGGTTTCATAATTAAACGTTGTTTGCCCGACAAATAGGTACGTTCTTGGATTACGGTTTTCTAGCGATGTTATATTGTTTTCCCATATTGGGATATATTATTTTGGAAATTATATGTTATATATTGTTATATTTGATATTATATTTTCTCCCAAGCCTCTCCGTACAAAGGAGACTCTGTTGAAATTTTTCGTGAATTTTGGACTTAGAAAATTTTATGAAATATTTTCCAAAAATTTTGTTACTTGAATATAGGATTTAATGGTTATAAATTGATATATTTTATTTAAATTATTAAATTTTATGAATTTATCTGTTTATAAATTTAATATTTTTGAATAAGATATTGATTACTTAATTCCTTCTTTCCCTCCTTTTTTCTTTTCGGGGATGAAAAGTTTTGAGTATGGGAGAGTGTAATGACCCGTTAATTTTCAATAATTAAGTTTGTTAATTTAATAAGTTTTTTGTAATTTAATATTGGAGAAAATAAAATTTATGAATTGGAAATGGAAATAATATCTTGAATGAAAGTCCAATGAATATTGAAATGATAATTAGAAAAAACTAATCACTAACAATTGAAAATGAAATTTCAATTATGAAATAATGAAGATGGTTATACCTGGTTATGAGGCTGAATATAAGAAACAAATGTAAATATATAATTGTTGTATGAAATAGAGAGTTAATGATAATTAAATAAAATCAATATTTTATAAGAACTGGAACATTTGTTTGTAAGTAATGGATTCATAAATGTAATAAAAGATGATGGTATTGTATAAGTTACCTATAATTAGTCTATAAAATTTATTGGAAATCAATTGTATTTAAATGTAAGTAAATATTCATCAATTTGAGTTAGGAAAATAACTGTAAAGTGTGAATGTAATAAAATGAATGGAAAAGTATATTTTTTTCATAAGATAAAATAAAGGAATGAAACCAAGTTGAATAAATTAATTGAGGGTTTTAATTATAATAAATGTATATATTTGACAAATTCAATGTAATTGAAAACAACAGCTAATACAAATGAAAGATGGAAATTTAATATATTAATGTAATGAAATACAAACAAATACTAACTAGGGTTCTAGAGTGATAGTAGACATAATAAAAAAAAGGTTTTGAATTTAATCAAATCAGTTATTTGGAATTAATAATAATTAAATGGAATTCAGTTCATAATAAACGAAGTTAAATACTATGACAATTGATATTTGGATGAAATGGGAAATTATTGATGTATTAGATATAAACCAATGTTAATATTACCTATAAGATGATAATTTAACGATTGATTAAATAACAAGATTTAAAAGCAAATAAATGGATTTATTAGAGTTTCAATTGATAATTTTGTGAGAAATGCGGATTACGGATCTTAAGGCTAGGATAAACACTAGATGTGACGACCCGGTATTTTTGAGCATTTAAAATTGGAATATTTAATTTATTTTAAATATTTAAAAGTTGATTTTTAACCTGAATTCAAATATCACTATTTATTTGATAATTGGATTATTGATTTTCATAATTTGAAGTTGGGTAAAATGTTGAATCTGGAGTTTTAAGCCTATTAAAAATAATTTAAAGGCTTGCAAAATTTATATTGATAACACTGGAAATAATAAAAGTGCTAAAATTTAATTTAACAGTGATTTGTCAGTTTTAAAATTTCATCGTATAAATTGAATTTAAAAATATAGCCTTCCGGGGCACAGTCCTGCAATTCGATGAAACTAGTTCCATTGGATCCGTAATATTGTATTATTATCGGATTTCAAATTTCGTAGTGATATGATTTGTTGTATGAGCGTACGGTATATAAACGCGCTGAAAATTTAATTGATAATAATCGATTCGAAAAGCTATCTTCCCATATGATCGAATTAGGATTCGAAACCTTTTCCGTTGCGTCCGGAATAGGGATATAACCCCAGAAACATCTAGCGGCACGCCTAAATATGAATTCAAATTTTTACAGTATATAATTTGTGATATGTTATAAAAAAATAAAAATAAAATAAACATATAAAAGAAAAATCAAATCTAGAGTCAATCTTCTTCTACACGCCTCCTTTCTCATTTATTTCCAAGCCGAGCCCTTAAAATCTCGTATCCTCTCTTCTTCATCCACAACGAGATTAAGCAGAAACGAAAAAAAATTAACCTAATTCCCAAATCGAGTGGAATCTCGTCCATTGGCGAATCGCTGTAGCATCAAGTCGCGATAGGTTGGGGGTGCATGCGACAGGGCTCTGGAACGAACACGGTTGATCGACGAATTGGTGCATGTGGAGTTGTGGCTTAGGGTTCGTTGATTTAGCGTGTAGATTTGGGTTCACTACTGTGGTTCGCGGGCCAGTGTAGTCATCGCGCTTTCAGGTGGAGCGGAGGTAGCGAGGTCGATGTTGGGTGGAGCGACGATCGAAGAATGGAAGCGTCGATGGGTCGTGACATTGGTGTCGCTGTTAGGGCTTCGAATAATGGATTCCTCAGCATTTATTTAAATTATTTAATATTCACTGTTGTGGTTATTTTAATATGCTATGATGAATTATATTGGAATGTTGAGTGCTATTGTTTGCTTGAATTTATTTCGACACACTGAGTTATCAAAATATATAGAATTGGATTTTTGGAAATAAATGAAGAGAATTTGTAAGTGAAATAATTATAGAGAATTTAAACAAATTAAGAATAAATTGGATAAGAATAATAGTAGCTTTAAATTCTAATAAATAATTCCGCGTATGAAAAGGAAATTTTGAGAAAACAGAAAGTTAATGAATTTTAAACTTCAGTGTTATTATTTAAAAGAACAAAACATTTATTTTAAATTTAAGATTTAAATTTTGAAAAGAATAAAGAAGAAATTGGGAAGATCTAAAATTTGTATATTTCAGTTAAAGGATTTAAAATCAAACGGAAAATAATAATAATAAAATTCATAATTAACAAATTTTGAAAAGAATTGAGTAAGTAAAGGAATTTATTTCAAATGGAGTAAATTGGAAATCAATTTGGAAAATTGGTTTAGGTGATTGGAATTGAAAATTCTCCCTGGACAACCAAGTACGTTTTCAAAGTAAATTTTTAAATATAAGTTAAAAGTTTTAAAGTTGTTTTGGAAAAAAAATTATTATTTCTAAATATTTAAATTCTAAAGTAGGTATTTTCTTTTAATCTATTATAGTAGTAATTATTTAAAAGTGACTTAGTATTTGTTCTAAAGAGAAAATCTAGTTTTATATTTTATAAAAGTAACCTCATTTTTAAATGTTCCTAAAGTATATATTTTTAATATAATATCGAAGTAGTTTTAATTTAAATCTTTTAAAGTATATTTTCTAATAAAGTGTTTTTTAAAACTGTTCTAAAATCTAAGTGTTTGTCCTTGGTGATTTCAGTGAAGATAGAAAATATTTGGGGAAGTTTATTCTGAAAAAGGAAGATAGTTGGAAACTGTTTCCAAAAGGGTTTGAAAGTTAATGTATATCTTGCGAAGATATTTTTGGGATTTATAAATAATTTGGAAAATTATTTATTGTTTGATGGTTGTTTGTTAATGTTAATTGATAGTTAAATAACCGACTATCAATATTGGCCAAATGCGTTGATCGTTTCGAAGAGACCGGGATCGAGATTTATTTCTCGAAAACCACTTCGATCCGGTTTGTACGTTTTCGTGGAAAAACGAGTTTGGATTCGAAGATGGAGCAGTGAAGTGCAAGGGATAGTCGCTACTAATCCTGAGGATATTTCCAAAATGGATGTAGTAGGAATAGTGCCTTCGGTTCCGTTCGAACCCGGGACGGACTTGTATGGATGAATGCTTTCGGAACATCGTCAGGTGGACGATGGGCATTCTAAGGGATATGTTAAAAGGTAACGCTTAGCCTCAAGCCTCATCAACCGAGAATGACTGAAATTCAGGGGTTATGCAGCAAGGCTAGGTGGGTAGCACCCATTCAGGGTGAGGTCATCCCTGTCTAGATGTCCCTTTTATTTCGGCTTAGTGGTGCGGTTGCTGATCCTGTAACGTTTCGATTTTTCGTTGCCGAAAAACCGAATAGTTATGGGTTTTAAAAAAAATTTAAGGAAAGAAAAAGAAGAAAAGAAGAGAAGAAAAGAAGATAATAGATAAGGTAGAAGTTGGAGGGAAAAGAAAAACAGAAAATTAGAAAATAGAATAGAAAAGAGAAGAGAATAGAGAACATAGATAGAAAATAGAACGGAACAGAAAACAACAGAACAACATCAGAATCTCATAATTCGCAGCGGAACAACATATAATAATAAATGAATAATCTTTAAACAAAGAACTATATCAGTTATTACATTACATTTCATTTCATTACATCATATCATCAGAGTGTACTACAACATACAACAAACAGTGCAGCGGAAAAAGAAATACTATGTAAACTAGTAATACGCCATGCCATCCAGCTTGCCTCCAGCAAGTCCTGAATATCCAGAATATCCTGATAAACCTTACTTTTAACTGCCCGTGTGTAAATTGGTGGGCACCCAGAGTTTAGGAAGGAAAACAATAAACTCCAAGTCAGTCATGTGACTGGTGTGAGAACTCAAAACAGTTTATTTATCTTTAAAAATCAAAATAGAGGAATATTTTTAAAGTTAATTCGCAATGCTTTTAAAAATGAGACTACCATAAGGCCTCCCGCACACACACACACACAATGCAAACGCAGAATCGGAGGAGATTTCTCCTTATGATAGTCAAAGATGCTTGATACGCATTTAAAATAACATTTGATATTATTACTAGTGCATAGTGTAGGGAAAAAAATTCATTTCGAAAGTAGAATATAAATCTTAGCCAACATACGATCATTATCGTATGCCTACTATAGCTACTATCCAAACAGTGGTGACCACCATAAGTGAATAGCAGGTTCTACAACTAATACCGTACAAGTTTCGTATTGGGAATTGGATTTCCAACAAATGGTCAGGCCAAGGAACTTCCCATTGCCACATGAGAATTCCTCTGGAAAGACATCCCCGAGAACCAAACCGGAACTCTGCCAACACAAGGCCGGGTTACCCCTAACTGGGTAACTACTGACACGAGCACGCCATTCCCCGATCGTAAACGACCTTTCTCACGGGATCCCGAAAACCAACAACCACAAAGTAATAAATTCGTAGTAACCACATAGGTTAAATATCTGGGCTCCATACCATGATACCACCTCTATCCAGAAGGAAATGTACATACCCTAAAGGGTGCTACCCCTCATAACCTTGCCGCATCTTTCCTGTTTTGACCATTTCCGGGGTGTGAGGTTCGACGAATTCACGTCCACAAAAACATACTTTATACAAAAGCCATGCTTTGGGTCAATAAATGATCAACACAATGATCACTAAGATAGACGATCAAATAAACGATCCTATCACAATAATCAACACAATGATCATTTACAGCATCACTCAGCATATCACATTACCAAATTGGGAATATATCGCTGATAACATTCAACTACATAACCTCTGAGCTCGTACGTCTCAGAGAAGGGTGTTAAGCTAAAAGAATAAATTCTTCGCCACCAACAGAAATATATTTGAAAGAAATCGGCTTTATATCTCAACTTGTAATGTCAGACACACAATCCATACAAGTCTGTTCCGGGCTCGAACAAAACCGAAGGCACTTACAAAGAAGTCCTTGCAATCCGGATATTCACAATCCTGATCGGATTCACCATCACATATGGAGAACTCAATACCGTAGCTACTCGGTGCAGAGTAAATCGACAGGTCATCCTATCGCTCTCGCAAATACCGGGTCTTCAACACCGATCTTCAAATGCAATTCATAACGACGTATCACATATTCGGAATGGGTTATACGACCCCATGGTCCTTTCCCGGTTAACCCGAATAGTGAGCGCTTATTCAAAAATAAGTGTGCATTCAAATTCAAACAAATCATATTAAATACCCATTCAAAGGGAAATATTGATAGTCGGTTATTGAACTATCACTGGATATGCACACATCACCAGTTTCCAAATATATCTTCACTAGATATATAATTTCAATACTTCAAAAATAAATCAACATTTATTTTTAAACCCATTTTCCAATTTCATTTATAAATTCAATAGAGAATTTATTATTCCAAAATATCAATGAATATTCGATTTCAATTATTCATTTCAATTTATCTTTTCAATTTATCTTCAAAAAGATAAATTCTCAAAATATTCACTTTATATTGGAAAACATTTCCATATGATAAAATAAAATTTTACAAATCATTTTCAATCATATTTAACCCAATTTTTAATTATTTCCATAATTTAACGTATTAAATTATCGATTTAATTATCCAATTAAATCCAATAATTCAAAATAAAAATTATTTGACTTATAAATTCACTTATTAATGTTTAAAATTAATTAAATATTCATATTTTAATTAATGAAAATTCTGGGTCGTTACAATCCTTCCCCCTTAAAAGAATTTCGTCCTCGAAATTATTAAGTAAGAAAAGTACAGAATTTATTAACTTTCCATAAAATCCATAGTTAATACTTCTTATAATACTTCACTAAGTTTTCAAATCATACTTAGTTATCTTTTCTAAAACAACTACTATTGTTTAACTTTCAATTCAAAATCAAAGTTAAAGTTTTCAAAATTTTCCAATTTTCTCAAATTTTTTTCTAACGCCTTAAATTTTCGGAAAAATTCGCCATAGTCTCCTTTGCGCGGCTCGATCCGAAAAAAAAATGACAGTATATATATCACAAATATACATCTCATCAAGTAATGAGGCATCCCGCAGGGAAAAAAGTGTAAAAGTACGGTATTTAATCCGAGATATGTACCTTATATTTTATTAGCGAGCATATACGGCTAATATAGCGCGAAAGCGAGCTCCAAATGCGAAGCAAACGCGATCCGCACCTACTAATCACTCAACAAACAACATGAGAACATGCATATATGAAAATAATCTCAATATACAACATATATCTCCATAACAACTATATATGTCACATAGCAAATGCAACATATTCAAACATCAACCAACTAGCATTCAACAAATTCATAATCAATATATATTCATTTATATTCTCATTAATATTCAATGAAATAGGTTTTCAATTTAATCACATTTGATTCATATACAGTGGATGTTCTTACTAACATTCATTCTCAATTAGTTTATATTCACTAATTCAAGTTGGTTCACTTCCAAATTAAATTCAATTCTATTCAAATTTATTTACTTCTAATTTGAACTCAATTTACTTTAGCTTTCCATTTCATTAACACTTAATGAATTTTATACAATCAACTAACAATCATATAACAATCAATGTATATTAATTACAACCAAATTACTTTGCTTTCAATTGGTTTAATTAATTGATTTTTTTATTCAACTTCCAATAACATTAGATTTTAATGAATTAACACTTCATCCATTATCCATCTCAATTTAATTTACATTGGATTTTTATCAACATTCATTCTCAATTCAATTTCCAAAGTTGAATTTCATTTATATAACTCAAGTTCATATTCATTTAATCCACTTGATTACTTACAACTCATATTCATATAGTTTCACTTCTTATATATATAAGTTTATTTCACAATTGTAGATTACTTTAATTATAATTCAATTCTCATAATTCTTTTGCTTATACAATTATTCTTCAATTTAGATTATTCAAACAACTAAACAATCAACTTATATACACTCCTCTAATAATTTTGAAAAATTATTTCTTTATATATAAAATATACTCAAGGTAAAATTATTTCATTTACCCAATTTAAAACAATACTGTGTCGAATTGTTCTATTCAAGTGTTTAGAAACCCCTTCGGCATAGTCTTGCGGACCACGCTGACGAAAGTTCATATGCCACTCAATAAACCAATCATCACAATATAAAACAATTTTATATTCACTAACAAATACGCTCTCATAGCTATTATTACACTCAAACTCAATCTAGAGTACTACTGACTCTATCTCTAATGAGTAATACCCAACAGAACCATGGTTGTCGCTTAACCATAAGCTCTGATACCAAATGTAACGTTTCGATTTTTCGTTGCCGAAAAACCGAATAGTTATGGGTTTTAAAAAAAAATTAAGGAAAGAAAAAGAAGAAAAGAAGATAATAGATAAGGTAGAAGTTGGAGGGAAAAGAAAAACAGAAAATTAGAAAATAGAATAGAAAAGAGAAGAGAATAGAGAACATAGATAGAAAATAGAACGGAACAGAAAACAACAGAACAACATCAGAATCTCACAATTCGCAGCGGAACAACATATAATAATAAATGAATAATCTTTAAACAAAGAACTATATCAGTTATTACATTACATTTCATTTCATTACATCATATCATCAGAGTGTACTACAACATACAACAAACAGTGCAGCGGAAAAAGAAATACTATGTAAACTAGTAATACGCCATGCCATCCAGCTTGCCTCCAGCAACTCCAGAATATCCAGAATATCCTGATAAACCTTACTCTTAACTGCCCGTGTGTAAATTGGTGGGCACCCAGAGTTTAGGAAGGAAAACAATAAACTCCAAGTCAGTCATGTGACTGGTGTGAGAACTCAAAACAGTTTATTTATCTTTAAAAATCAAAATAGAGGAATATTTTTAAAGTTAATTCGCAATGCTTTTAAAAATGAGACTACCGTAAGGCCTCCCGCACACACACACAATGCAAACGCAGAATCGGAGGAGATTTCTCCTTATGATAGTCAAAGATGCTTGATACGCATTTAAAATAACATTTGATATTATTACTAGTGCATAGTGTAGGGAAAAAAATTCATTTTGAAAGTAGAATATAAATCTTAGCCAACATACGATCATTATCGTATGCCTACTATAGCTACTATCCAAACAGTGGTGACCACCATAAGTGAATAGCAGGTTCTACAACTAATACCGTACAAGTTTCGTATTGGGAATTGGATTTCCAACAAATGGTCAGGCCAAGGAACTTCCCATTGCCACATGAGAATGCCTCTGGAAAGACATCCCCGAGAACCAAACCGGAACTCTGCCAACACAAGGCCGGGTTACCCCTAACTGGGTAACTACTGACACGAGCACGCCATTCCCCGATCGTAAACGACCTTTCTCACGGGATCCCGAAAACCAACAACCACAAAGTAATAAATTCGTAGTAACCACATAGGTTAAATATCTGGGCTCCATACCATGATACCACCTCTATCCAGAAGGAAATGTACATACCCTAAAGGGTGCTACCCCTCATAACCTTGCCGCATCTTTCCTGTTTTGACCATTTCCGGGGTGTGAGGTTCGACGAATTCACGTCCACAAAAACATACTTTATACAAAAGCCATGCTTTGGGTCAACAAATGATCAACACAATGATCACTAAGATAGACGATCAAATAAACGATCCTATCACAATAATCAACACAATGATCATTTACAGCATCACTCAGCATATCACATTACCAAATTGGGAATATATTGCTGATAACATTCAACTACATAACCTCTGAGCTCATACGTCTCAGAGAAGGGTGTTAAGCTAAAAGAATAAATTCTTCGCCACCAACAGAAATATATTTGAAAGAAATCGGCTTTATATCTCAACTTGTAATGTCAGACACACAATCCATACAAGTCTGTTCCGGGCTCAAACAAAACCGAAGGCACTTACAAAGAAGTCCTTGCAATCCGGATATTCACAATCCTGATCGGATTCACCATCACATATGGAGAACTCAATACCGTAGCTACTCGGTGCAGAGTAAATCGACAGGTCATCCTATCGCTCTCGCAAATACTGGGTCTTCAACACCGATCTTCAAATGCAATTCATAACGACGTATCACATATTCGGAATGGGTTATACGACCCCATGGTCCTTTCCCGGTTAACCCGAATAGTGAGCGCTTATTCAAAAATAAGTGTGCATTCAAATTCAAACAAATCATATCAAATACCCATTCAAAGGGAAATATTGATAGTCGGTTATTGAACTATCACTGGATATGCACACATCACCAGTTTCCAAATATATCTTCACTAGATATATAATTTCAATACTTCAAAAATAAATCAACATTTATTTTTAAACCCATTTTCCAATTTCATTTATAAATTCAATAGAGAATTTATTATTCCAAAATATCAATGAATATTCGATTTCAATTATTCATTTCAATTTATCTTTTCAATTTATCTTCAAAAAGATAAATTCTCAAAATATTCACTTTATATTGGAAAACATTTCCATATGATAAAATAAAATTTTACAAATCATTTTCAATCATATTTAACCCAATTTTTAATTATTTCCATAATTTAACGTATTAAATTATCGATTTAATTATCCAATTAAATCCAATAATTCAAAATAAAAATTATTTGACTTATAAATTCACTTATTAATGTTTAAAATTAATTAAATATTCATATTTTAATTAATGAAAATTCTGGGTCGTTACAGATCCCAATCGTGGGGTGATCTCACTCAGGATTATTCAATAAGGGGTAGTCCCGGTCTTGTGTTGTAGGGGGTCGGGAGTGATCCTCGGTACAGTGATCTAAGCCACGTACTGTGACAGGTGGTACCCCAGTGCCTTGTCATTAGTTGGAAATCCATTCTCCCTATGAGCCTTTTTCGAGTTTTGTTTGTACCCACTCTATGGCTAGTAGCTGGTATTTAATCATGTAACAATTTCGGCTATTTTAATAAGTATTTGTATATAGACCCTATTATAATATCAAAGGATTTTGATAAAAAGTGTTTTAGCTATCGTAAGGTAAAAACCCGACATGTTTATTTGTGGCGTGGTCTTACGAGATGCTTTTATTTTCAAAGGATTTTTGAAACTTTAATAATCAATTGAGTGTGATTTCTCATGCTGGTATATTCAGACTGACTCGGGTGTTATTTAACTATAAAGCTCGGGTCAGACCGAGTATTATAGGATATGGGATATGATGCTGTGGAGCTTAGGAGACGAGCTGGATAGCGATACGTACTTTCGTACTTGTTTTATATATATTTCGCTGTGTTGAGTAGCTATGTATCCAGTTGTATGTTATTGATGTTGAACTGTGATTGATGTACTCTGATGATGTAATATATAAACAGATATATTTGATTTTGAGTAAAGATTATTTATTATCTATTATATTTTATTCCGCTGCGACGGTAAGATTTTGATGTCGTTTCCTATTTTCTTCTACCTCTTCCTCTTTAACCCAGATGGCTCATATTTCTGTTCAACTTGAGTCGATTGATGTAGAATAGTGTTGACTCAAGGGGTACGGATTTGCGGGTCGTTACAGTTGGTATCAGAGCTTAGGTTGGTGATAACCTTGGCACTGGTGGGAATTACTCATTTAAATTAGAGTTCGTTGTACTCTAGAATGAGTTTGAGCGTATTAATTGATATGAGCGCGTACTTGTTAGTGGATATAAAAATGGTTTTATATTGTGTTGATTGGTTTATTGAGTGGCATATGAACCTTCGTCAACACAGTCTAGACAACTGTATTGAAGGGGTTTCTAAACACTTAAATAGAACAGTTTGACACGATATTGGTTTAAATGTGGGTGAATGCAATAATTTTACCCAAAAATATATTTTGATATAAAGAAAAGTTTTTGTAAACTATTTTAGCTAATATATGGTTGATTGGATGTTAGGAAAAATAATATTAAATTATTATCATTGTTAAGTGGAAATTTAACTATAAATTGAAAATGTAACCAATGGTTAAGGAAAACAAATTCATTTATAAAAAGAAATTTATAAATATAAATTAACAACGTGATTTATAAATTGAAATATGATCAAATGGGAATATATATAAATGAATTATAGTTAAAATTATTTTAAGAAGGATTTGGAAATTTAAAATCCGGAGATCTTGGAAGTGCTTTTCGAAGTGTTTTGAAAACAAATAATAGCATTATTGTTTTAGAAGTATTTCTGAAAGGAAATTGTTTCAAATAAATTTTAGGACGGGATATAGCATTGAGCTCACTTCAGTCGCTGGAAAATAATCCTAGTGATGACTGCACAACATCATCAGTATTCATTTTCGAGTTTCTAAGTGACGGATTGCTGCCAAAAATTGATTTGTTCAGAAAAGCTAGTTTTTTTTGAAAATTTCAAAGGAAATTTGTTGGGGATAAAAACCAGGATTGGTTAAATTTTTGAGAAGTGTGATTTGAGATGTTGGAGATTTCAAAATGATTTGAAACCACAGGCCGGATGTTTAAAAATCCTGATAAGATAGGTTATAAGCTTATAAATTAAGATAATTTTTAAATCAGGAAGGAAATATAAGCTTGGAATGTTGGAATTTAAATTTAAAGTAAAAAGTTAAAAATGAAATTAACTTGGATTGAGAAAGAAAATTAAATCGAATTGAATTAAATAAATCTGAGTTAAAATAAAATTGAATTGGAATAAAATTTCAGTTGAGCTATTGAATGGAATTAGATTCTTACCTGAATAAATGGAAGTAAGTTGGATAAGAAATAAGTTAGGATAAATGAGTTAGAATAACTTGTAAAATAATTAAAAATGCATGGAACAAAAATATGCTTGGGTTATAAATAAGCGTAAGGCTCGAGTTAAAAATAAAATATGAATATATTTAAGCCTAGAATGAATGGAAATATATAGAATAATAAGTTGTGACTTATAAAATTGGAAATGGAATACAAAATCCAAAATAAATATTGTTTGATGTTTTGGAAATAAAACAAAAATCCAAACTTGAATTATAAAATAAATCAAACTTAAGAAAATTAAATGAAATGATTTTTTGAGATTAAAAATCAAGTATTGAATGATAAATAGGAGGAGTATTAATTTGGAATAAAATTAGTTAATTGAATTTGTTAATGGAATTTAAATTGGTTAAGTAGAAATTGAATTGTGAGTTAATAAAATTTGATGGTAAATTAAAAGTGAATGGTAGAATCAAAATTTGAGCTATTAATTAAAATTCAACTTGAAGTGTTAACAAATTAAATATAATTGGAAATGTGTCGAATATTAAAAAAATGAAATTGGATTAAAATAGTGATGGTTTAAATTGCAAATAAAATCCACATAAGTAGAAATGAATTGGAAATGGCCTTGTAATCAATTGAATGAGTTGAATCTGTAAATTTAAATTTAATAATAACTAATCAAATGAAATTGTAGATTTAGAATGAGATTTAATTGAGATAGAATTAAGTTGAATAGAAGAGAAAAATTTACTTGAAAAATGAAAATGAGCTTAAGTATAAAATTGAAGTAAATTAACTTACGCTAAATAGATGGAGGGGAGTTGAATTGAATTCAACTTAAAACCAAGTTTAATGATAGTGGGCTGGATATAAATCAAGTGAAAATAAATTTTAATCGAAATAAAATTCGATGAGTTATATATAATATTTAATGGAATGAAATTCTTAATTAAATAATTGTAAACCATTTAAATTGTTAAGGAATTGAAATTACTTGTGACAATAAGAAAAATAGAATGTTTCAAGTTTAATAGAATGGTTTTAAATGAATGCGGATAAGAAATAAACGCAAATGAATGGATCGTGGATAAAATTGAAAAGGGATAAAATTTAAATAGAATGTGTCGATCTAGATAAAATGGTTGTGAATGAATTTTAAATAGAGAGAATTAAATAATAAATTTAGTTGGAATCAATTTAAAATGGTCATCGGTTTAAGTGGTTATTTACTTGAATGAATATTACCAATTTGCATGAGAAAAATTGGCCATTGGACGAAAATAGAAGAAAATAAAATTCTATGAATCATTGCAAGTAAATAAAATTGATTTTTAAATCAATTGGAATAATATGGGTTTGTTTAAAATTAAAAATGAATTGGATGTAAGCAAGTGGGTTGTAAACCATTCAAATTGAATAAAATTGGTGGATGAATAAATTGGTAACGGTTGAATTAATATTAAAACTGTATAAATTGCTTACGGAAACTGTTTAGTGTGCATTGCTTTTAGAATTCATGTGTTTAACTATTGAAAATAAGTGAAATATTGTTAAACTTCATTTATATGGCACTTACATGTTTAAATTGAGTAAGTACAGGTACCTGGAAGCCGTGTGGCTGGATTTGGTTACGCTAATTGCTAAAATAATAAGCCGCTTGCTTATAAATGCTAAATAAGGTACACCTATGCAATAAAAATAGGAAATATGAACTGTTTTTGGTTTTTTCGAACGGGTAGGTCGATGTATATATATTTATATCTCTTGTCAAATTGTAAAAGCTCCTCCGTACAAAGGAGACTGCTAAAATTTTTGAAAATTTTGGGAGTTAGAAAATTTTTGGAAAATTTTAGTAATGATAAAACGATTTCAAACTAGAAATTGAAACAAATTAGTAAATGAAACTAATTTAAAATAATGATATGAATCAGTTATAAATGGAAGATGAAATTTTATATTCAGAGATAAGAATAAATTGAATTCATATGGAAATGAAAGAACCAATTTGAATAGAAATAGATATAAACTAAAGTATTAAGGTGGAAATAAATATAAGAAGCATATAAAATGATTGTACTAAACTTAAGTAAGAAATGGTGAATTCTTAATTGGAAATTGATCTTACAAATATGTTCTTAGTAATATTTGAATGAATAGATATTGACACTTTGTAAGGAAGTCGATAAAATGTTTGGAATATTGTGATTGGATATTATTGCTAAGTAAGATATGCAGGTATTATAAAGAGAAAAGAGAATTGATTTTGATTTCAGAAGATAAATTTGAAATGCTCGACAAAAAGGTATGTGTTCAAATTTCTGTGAAATTTGATTGGGTTTTTGGATCTAGCCGCTTGGCTTTTGTTTTCTTTTGGAATTCGTGAGCCCGTAGAGGCCTTTTGTAGTTGTACTGAGCTAGCCGTGCAAAGGAGACGCTGGCAAAAAAATTCGAAAATTTAGAGAGTTCGAAAATTTTTGAGAAATTTTGAGAATTTTAAACTTGGTTTTGAATTATAATTTGAATAGTTGGATAAGCAAAGTTGGTTGGGAACTAAGGAAAGGTTTGCGAAGTTAGTAAGAAAGATAACGGGTCTTTTATAAGAAGGTCGTTGGTAAGAGGTTGAATTGTTGGTTTTGAGGAAAAGTAAAAGGGTATTGGACCGTTTTTCCTAACTATTAATTTCAGGGACGGAATTCTTTTAAGGGCGGAGGAATGTGACAATCCGAAATTTTTGAACATTTGAAACATGAATATTTAATTGATTTTAAATATTTAAAAGTTGATTTTTAACCTGAATTCAAATATCACTATTTATTTGATAATTGGATTATTGAATTTCATAATTCGAAGTTGGGTAAAATGTCGAATCTGGAGTTTTAAGCCTATTAAAAATAATTTAAAGGCTTGCAAAATTTATATTGATAACACTGAAAATAATAAAAGTGTTAAAGTTTAATTTAACAGTGATTTGTTCAGTTTTAAAATTTCATCGTATAAATCGAATTTAAAAATATAGCCTTCCGGGGCACAGTCTCGGAATTCAACGAAACTAATTCCATTGGATCCATGATATTGTATTATTATCAGATTTCAAATTTCGTAGTGATCGGAGTTGTTGTGTGAGCATACGATATATAAACGCGCTGAATATTTAATTGATAATAATCGATTCGGAAAGCTATCTTCCCCATACCATCGAATTAGGACTCGAAACCTTTTCCGTTGCGTCCGGAGTAGGGATATAACCCTAGGAACGTCTAACGGCACGCCTAGATATGAATTCAAATTTTTACAGTATATAATTTGTGATATGTTATAAAAAAAATATAAAAATATATACATATAAAAGAAAAATCAAATCTATAGTCAATCTTCTTCTACACGCCTCCTTTCTCATTTATTTCCAAGCCGAGCCCTTCTAAATAAAAATCTCGTACCCTCTCTTCTTCATCCACAACAAGATTAAGCAAAAATGAAAAAAAAATTAACCTAATTCCCAAATCGAGTGGAATCTCGTCCACTGGTGAATCACTGTAGCATCAAGTCGCGACAGGTTGGGGGCGCGTGCGATAGGGCTCTGGAACGAACACGGTTGATCGACGTATTGGTGCGCGTGGAGTTATGGCTTAGGGTTCGTTGATTTAGGGTGTAGATTTGGGTTCGCTACTGTGGTTCGCGGGCCAGTTTAGTCATCGCGCTTTCAGATGGAGCGGAGGTAGCGAGGTCGAAGTTGGGTGGAGCGACGATCGAAGAATGGAAGCGTCGATGGGTCGTGACTTTGGTGTCGCTGTTAGGGCTTCGATGAAGGGGTCGTATGGTGGTCTAGGCTTTGGAAAAATGGAAACTTGCGATGGTGAGATTTCTGTTTTTTGTTTTACTTAAGTATTTTTCTTAATCAAATTTTAGTATAAAAAAAGGAATCTGGGGTTTAAAATCGATCGTATAGGCTTGTTGAATAAGATCAAAACGTTTTGAATATTACTTATATATTTATTGGAATAAAATAAGTCTGACTATAAGATTTTGGAAGAAAATATAATAATGTGTTGTAGGAATTAACTTGCTTAATAAACTTCTTTAATTATTTTCATTGTTAAAAATATTTATTATAGAAAGATTAATTTAAATAAAATTTAAAAAATGTGACGACCCAGAATTTTGAACAATTTAAATTGGGATAATTAAGGTTAATTTTAAACTTGAATTTCAAAATATCAATATTCGATAATTAAATTATTGAATTATATAAATCGAAATTGGGTAAAATGTTGAATCTGGAGTTTTAAGCCTGTTAAAAATAATTTAAAGGCTTATAAAATTTATAATAATGATACTGAAGATAATAGAATGACTAAAATTTAATTTAAAAGGAATTTGTTCAGTTTTAATAATATATCGTTTAAACTGAATTAAAAAAAAATAGCCTTCCGAGGCACAGTCTCGGAATTCGATGAAACCAGTTCCATTGGATCCGTAATAGTTAGTTATTATCGGATTTCAATTTTCGAAGCAATCAAAGTTGTCGTTTGACCCTGGCAGCTCAAAACACTTAGATTTATTTTAATTGATTTAATTTAATACCGATCGTTTAAGTTCGTAACTCACACATACGTTCGAATTAGCTTCCGAAACACATTCCATTGTGTTCGGAATACGGGTAAAATCTTATAAACACCTGTCGGCATGTCTGGTTCGGGGTTTAGAATTTCGCGTTATGCTTAACGAGACATTTGTAAGTTTTATAATATAATTAAATTTAATTAGAAAGATATTTTCTTTTATAGTGTCGTGCTCAAGAAGCTTTCCATCCTCTTATATTTCATCCCGTTCTCCCCTCTTTAATAACTAATCTTCAAGCAGAACCGTATCAAAAAAAATAGAGGTCGCCATGTTTTGATCTTAAACCTCGTTCTTCTCCTTCAATTAAATCAAAGCCGAATTCGTAGCCGAGTAAAAAATAAAGGGAGAGAGTTTATCTGGCCATGGCCTCATTTCAACCTCTAAAATTAGACGAACCCCTTTCTTCCTCCTCGCGATCGAAGCGAACTCCATCGCAGGCAAGCTATTGGATTGGAAGCCTGATCGTTCGCACGTGTTACTTCCCCTTCGAGATCGACTCAAAGCCTCAAAGCACCTGCGCGCGATCGAGTTAATATCGGGGTTCGAGCTCAAGCTTGAGGATGTTAGGCGATGAGATTGGCGTCGAATTAGGGCTTGGTACTCGAGTCGTCGTCGCGCGTGGAAACGTGGGTCTGAGGTCGCGAGAATTCTGGCAGTTTGGACGCATTCTTAGGGCAGCGAAGAGTTGGAGTCGTTTTGTCAACTTGGTTCTCTGGCAGATGTGATTTCTTGCGAGGTTGCAGGTATTGTTTGTGGGTAATTCAAATAAATTAAATGTTGAATTTGTGTTGTTAAAAAAATAATTATAATAATAATGATAATTGTTAAGTTAGATCAAATTATTAATAAAACTATAAAATGTTTATACAAGGTCATAAACTGAAAAGAAGCAAGCAGGTTTGGAAGTGGGTTGCAAAACGGGAATCAAAGGTGAGTAATCTCATGCTCTGGAAATTATTTAAATTTAAATAGTTAAATTTAAATAATTGGATGAATGATTAAATTGTTTGGATGTGTACTGATGATCTAGTGATATAGATTAGGTTGTTTCTCGAGCTAATTGTCGTTTGACTCGAGATATTTGAATTTTAAATGGTTTTGAACTTAAATCATAAATAAGAAAATGGTTCGGTTTAAAATCAAATAGGGTTTAATGATCGGAGAATCATTAAATAGGTAGGATAATTTAAATGGAAAATTTATTAATTAATGATTTGGGTTAATTAATTAGGTTTTTATTTAAATTGGAATGATCATTGGGTAGCTCAATAATTACCAATTGTGATTAATAAAATATAAGTACTTTGTGAAATTAATCAAGAGATTAATTAAAATAGCTAAATAAAGGAGTAGTTAATTTATTTAATAGAATAAATAAAAAGATAGTAAATTACTGGTTAAGATAAATCAAGAGTGATAAATATTTATGATTTAATTAATGATTAATTATTTAATGTAATTAATTTAGATTAGGATAGGTTAAAATATATTGGAAATCCTTAATCTATATAATTAATGATGTAATCAAAGATTGATTAATTAAGATTGATTTACCCATAAACAATGACTTATGAAAAATTAACTAATATAACTAATTAAGGATTAATGTAATTAAAATAGTTAATTAATTTATGAAGTAATTAAGATTAATCATTGATTTGGTAAGAATAATTAATATCGTGAAATTAATTAAAGATAATTACTTGAATGTAATAGGAAGATAATTAATCCAGAGTGATTAATTAAGATGAATGGATATGGAAGAGTTGATTAATTAAGAAATTTGGAATAAATTAAGAAAGAAATCTAAGAAATTGAGGTTTGAAATTCAATAAGAATCAATTGAATTAATTTAGAAGCGATAAAATTTGCTTATAAATGATCGAATAGTATTGGATGCTTTGAATGAGTTGATATCTCTGATATGAAATGTTATGTATATTTCATTTAGATAAATTGGGTTAGAATGACACGAGATTCGAAGAGGCCGGTGTCGGATATTAGGAAATACCCAAAACCACTTCGAATTTTTATAAATTGATTCGTGAAATCAATAGGTTGGAATGAAATGATTTAAGTGAATTGGATTATTTTATCTAAGTTTGGTACTTAGAAATTTATATGAGAATAAGTGTTGTCTATAGCAAATTGTGTATTGGTTAAATTGATATAAGTTACCCGGGTTTATATAAGTTGTTTGCTTTGGTATTCCATGTTAGTTGGGTTTACTCACGCTAGTTTCCAGCCTGACCCGGGTGTTACTTTGGTGTAATGCTCAGGTCAGACCGAGTATTACAGATTTTCAGGTAGGTACGTTCTGGAGCTTAGGAGGCGAGCTGGATGGCAATAGCGTATTGAGTATTTCTGCTGTATATTATTGTTGCTAATCTGAGACATGATAATTGTATGTGTTCAGTGACTGTTTATATATATATGTGAAACTTTGATGTATATTAAATGTAATCGATAGATATAGTATCCTTTTGTAAACTGTTAATATTTATTACTCACCTTTGATGTATATTTTTGTTCTTCTTCTATCTCTTTCTTCTTTTTCATAACTATCTGGAATTTTCGGGTTCGGAAAGTTCGGGTCGTTATATTTGGTATCAGAGCTGAAAGGTTAAGCGAGAACCTTGGCTCTGGTAGGGATTGCTCATTTAATAGAGTCTGTAGTACTCTAGAATGAGTTGAGTATATATATATATATATGAGAGCGTACTTGTTATTTTCTTATATAAAGATTTTAAATGATTTTATATAAAATATATTTTGATATATAAAGCAATATTTCCTTCTAATAAATATTAAAGTGATTGGTTGTATTGAAATGAAAATTTAGAAGTAATATAATACAACCAAATTGAAGTCTTGAATTGGAATTAAATTTAGTAGAAATAGAAATACAATCAAACTAAAATTTAATGGATTGAAAATGAAATTCTAAATCTGATCCTGGAATTTGAAAATTTTGTTTCAAAGCAATGAAAAATAATAAATTGGTATTATTTGGATAACTGGGACTTGTTGCAAATAATGGGTTGTTTGAAAATTTATTTGAATTTAAAAACCAAAGGTGGTTTAAAATTTTAAAACATGGCCGGGAGGGCCAAGAAATAAATATGTATATATGTATGGATATACATGATATCAAAGATAATTTGAAATAAACTCTAAGAGGTTGAGTTTTGATTTTTCCCTGAAGTGTGACGTAAAAACCCAAAGTAATATAAGTTATGAACTTATAAGAGGGAAAGAATTTTGAAGTTTGAAGCGAAAATTCAAATTGAGTAAGGTTGATTGGATTAAGTAAATTGGAATTTAACTTTGGGAAGTTAAATAAGTGTAGAAAAGCAACCATAATTGGAAATTTCAAGATGAAATTGGAATTAAACTTGGAAAGTTAAATGGTTGATTTGAATTGGGAATTTGTGTGATCTCAAAACGGGTTTGAGATTTAAAAATTGAAAATGGATGGACGTTTTAAAATAAATTGGATGATATCATCCTATTGTTAATAAAAATCTTTAAATTGAGAATGGTATTGTATAAATAAAATAAATTTGAATAATTGAATTGTAAAATAAACTTGTTTAAGAACTGGCTTCAAACTGGAAGATAAAATTTGATGATAAATTAAATTTTGAAAACAAATAAAATTGTATTGAGCTCTTATTTGAATCTTGAAATATATAAGTAAAGATAATTTAAAATGGAATTTTGAGAATTGAACTCAGAAATTAAATTGATTAAAAACTTTTAATAAAGGTTAATTTGGTTTAAAGAGTTAAACCAACCTTTGAGAATTTAACTCGAATTTATATAATTCAAGATAGTTTAAATTCAAGATTGAAATTGAATTAGTTCAAAATTGAATTTGGTTTGAATTAATTGGATTGGTGATTGAAGACGTAAGAGATTAAGAATTTAAATGGTAGATTGATTTGGATTATATTGAAATGATTTGAATTTGAAATGGGTTCAATTGATAATAATTCAAATTAAATGAAATAATTTGAAATTATAATATAGGTTGAACATGATTAAAACTAAATGGAATTTGATTTAAATTGGGAAGGGAATCAAGATTGATTCGACTTGAATTGGGTTTAAATAAATTTCAATAGAAATTGAAGTTATTCAAGTTAGAATTGAGTCAATTAAATGGAAATTAGTTGGGGAAGTGAACAGTTTGACTCTTGACTATTTTCAATATAAATTGTTTTCATATAAACTTATTTTTTTCTAAGCGATTAAATATATACAACCTTTCTTTCTTAAAGCCGAATTATTTTATACTTGTTTTACAATTATTTTTGAAGCTATTTAACTATTTTTCAACTGTTTTATAAACTAATTACTATTTTTTTCAAAAAAATTTCACAAATTAATTACTATTTTGCAATTATCTAAAATTTCTGAAACTATTTAACTATTTTCAACTATTCTATAATTAGTTAACTATTTTATAGCTATTTTGCAAACTAATAATTATTTTTCAACTACTTATCTATTTTTAAAATTTTCAAGCTATTTTCTAAAAATAAACTGGTCGGAGTTCAAACTGTTATTGATTTAAATACCTAACTGAGATAAGAATTGAAATGATAATCCAATTGGGGATTAAGGCAATTGTAAATAAGTGAAGGGGAATTTAAGGAAATGTGAATAGAAAGGAAATTGATTTGGCTGATAATCAATAGAAATAAATACGTAGGATGTACGTATATTATTCTATTCGCATAGAGATTTGATCCAGATTCGAGCACAGAATTTCGAGATAGTTTAACGATCCGAGTTGGGATTTTTCACTCGATTTTCGACTGCGAACCTGGATATGGTTGTTGATTGGTTCTAGATATTCTCTATCATAGTTATGGCTATGCAAGGAGAATGATGATTTCTGATCAAGAAATCAGATCTGAGTCCGCACTAGGAAGTCGAGTGGACGATACTAGTTCGGAAGTTAAATTATGTGATCGAGTGAGAGATCAGATTGATATGAGTATGGATGATATGTGTACATCGTACGGATTTGAATAAAATTGATATTGGGAAGAGTAATCAAATTTGAATATTTGATTTTGAATAAACAAAGTTATATATCTTTGTTATATATAAGATTAAGCTCCCCTTGTTAAATTTATTGGCTGAAGAAAAATGATTTTTGAAAGTGTTTGAAGTATAAAAGGAATTTTATACAAGTTTGAAATGATCCAAAGTTTTAAAAATTATATATATTTGAATATATATATATAGAGGATCTTATGAGGAATTTGGAAAAAGGTTTTGGTAACCTTTGGATTTGGAAAGGCTTTTGATTTTTGGGTAAACTCAATATTGAGTTTGGAAAGCCTAGTTTGAGAATTATCGATTTTAGGGATAATCGATTTTGTGTAAAGGAGCTTTGTATGATATCATACTAGGTGTACGATTTGAAAGATACTATATATGTATAGTATAAAGTGTTTTGATGATGGCTCTGGGGAAAAAGGCGCTCCCTTGAAATGAACTTCTTAGGAGTGCCACCGGGTGGTACTTCCTTGAGCCCCGGGGGGGGTTCTAAAGTTGATCTTGTGAGGAGTCCGGACAAAACTAGTTCCTGAGGATTATGAGTTGAGTACACCATAGCGAAGGTCATGTGTGCTGTTGAGAGCCAACAGTTACATGGACTTTTGCTGCGATGGCAACGTAACCCAGGATGTAACTGCGACCTATGGTATAACATAGCGAAAGTCGTGTGTGCCGCTGAGAGCCAACAGTCTGCGTTTGATTTTATATCGGTAGACTGCGACCTATGTAGGAGTGGAGAGGTTTCATTTCGACAGCGAAAATCAGAGGCCGCTGAGTGCCTGTAGTTACATGGACTTTTGCTGTGACGGCAACGTAACCCCGGATGTAACTGTGATCTGTTGTGGGTTCCATGGCATAATCGAGAGGCCGCAGAGAGCCTGCAGTTGTATGGACTTTTGCTGCAATGGCAACGTAACCCTGGAATGTAATTGCGACCATGGATGGGGGTGATGATTTCCAGAGCATTCTCACCAAAGATATTTCCTCTATTTTCAAAAACTGTTTTCTATATTTTCAATAAAATTATTTTCCAAGTATTTTCACTAGCTGTTGAAAACGGGTTTACCAAGTACTTATAGATTTTCAGTCCTACGCCTGATCAACGTATGACTGAATTTCTGTGAGAACAAGGATGGACTGGTTGAGACATCGAGTTATAAGAAGTATTTCTTTTATAAAGAGCTATTTTATTAAGTATGATGTGAATTTAAAAGCATTTCTAAAATTTTTAAATAAAGATGTTGGAATTTTGGAAAATGAAAGGAAAATCCAACTGGAACTATAAAAACAAATTTGAACTCAGGGAAAATTTAATGAAGTAATTTTCTTTACAAATAAAAGTTGGAAGTAAGATAATAAATAATTATTTAATAATGGGGTTTGAAAATGAATTAGAATTGTAAATAGAATTCAGCTTGGATTTGATAATGAATTGAATAAGTGAAGATGCTATAAGATAGAAATAAAATGGAGTTGGATCGAAATAGAGATGGTTTTAATTACAAATAAAATTCAAGTGTGATATGAATAATATTTAATGAAAGTTGCAAGTAAATTAGATATAAGAGAAGTGTCGTCATATGAAATTTATTTATAATAGACATGGTTTGAATTGCAACAAAACCGAAGTGAATAGAATAAATTGAAAATGGCTTGTCTCGATAATGAATTAAGTAAGTAAATGAAATTTTAAAATGGGTTAATTGAATTAAATAATAATTGGATGAAGTCTGATTGAATAAAAACTAAATCAAGTTGTGATTGGAATTGGATTATCAAACTGAACTTTAATTTGGTTGTATATTAATTTGAAGTATAAATGAGTTAAGTATGTGCTTGGATATTATTTTGATAAATAGAGAAGGTGAATTTAAAATTAAAATTTAAAATGGATGGGCTAACTGAATTTGATGAAAATTGATTAAATGAGAATCAAATAGAAGTAAACTTAAGTTTGATGTTGGAATAAATTAAAGTAAATTTACTTAAGTTAAAATTTATGGAAGCTTGGCTTCGAATAAGAGTGAAAGCCGATTAAATAAAAGCTTGGTTAAATTTATTTGGGAAAAATGGATATTAATAATAAGAATTGAAAATTGACACGCTGATTGAAATAGTTTTAAAGTGGAAACGATGTTGAAATGAAATGAAATGTAGATGTATGGTTGGTAAATAAATTAGAAATGAAATGGAATTAAATGTAAAATGAGTTGAAATTATTTTAAAGTAGTTATAAACTAAAATAGACACTTTATTAAGCGAATATCGTCGAAATTGCATAACAATAATTGTCGTTTGGCGTAAACAAAAGTAATTAAATTCCTGTGAGTTAATAGAGATTAAATAAAATTGATTCTGAATCATTTGAAGTGAATATGAGCTTGTTTGAATTAAAAATCAATTGAACATAAGCAATTAAGTTGTAAACCATTAAAATTGAATGAAATGGCATATAAATTGGTTGAAAGCAATTGAATTAGCTTTAAGATTATATAAATCGCTTATGGAAAGGTTTTGGTGCTTGTTGCTTATGATATACATGTGTTTAGCTATTGAAAATAAGTGAAATGCTAATAGATTTTTAATATATGGCACTTACATATTTAAATTGAGTAAGTACAGGTACCGGGGAGCCGTTTGGTTGATTTGGATTGCGTTAATTGCTTAAATTAATAAGCTGCTTGCTTAAAATGCTAAATAAGATACGCCTGCGCAATAAAATTAGGAAATATAAACTATTTTTGCTTTTTCTGACGGTGTGGGTCGATGTATACATATTTATATCTCTTGTCAAATTGCAAAAGCTCCTCCGTACAAAGGAGACTCTGCCAAAAATTTTCCAAAATTTTGGGAGTTAGAAAATTTTTGAATTGAAAATTTAAAATAAATTGAATTTGTATTGAAAGTAGGGAAAACTAATTTGAATAAAGGTGAGTATGAAACCTATGTAGGAAAATGTATACAATGATTTGGAAGGGCTATGATTGGATATTATTGCTAAGTAGGTTATGCAGGTATTAAAAGGGGAAAAGAAAATTGGATTTGATTTCAAAAGATAAATGTGAATTGCCCGACAAAAATGTATGTATTTTAATTTCTGTATGAATTGGATTGGGTTTTTGATCTAACCACTTGGCTTTCTGTTTTCCTTTTGGAATTTGGGAGCCCGTAGAGGCCTTTTGTAGTTGTACCGAGCTAACCGCGCAAAGTAGACGCTGGCAAAAAAATTCGGAAATTTAGAGAGTTAGAAAATTTTTGAGAAAACTTTGATAATTCAAAATTTGATTTAAAATTGAAATTTAGATAATTGAGCAAGGGGATATTATTTGAAACTATGAAAGGTTTTGAGAAGTTGGTTGATGTGATAATAGGTTTTTAATAAAAGATAGTTGGTAGGATGTTGAATAGTGAGTTTTGGAAAGAGGTAAACGAGTATTTGTCCATTCTCCCTAACTAGTAATTTCGAGAACGAAATTCTTTTAAGGGGGGAGGAATGTGACGACCCAGAATTTTGAACAATTTAAATTGGGATAATTAAGGTTAATTTTAAACTTGAATTTCAAAATATCAATATTTGATAATTAAATTATTGAATTATATAAATCGAAATTGGGTAAAATGTTGAATCTGGAGTTTTAAGCCTGTTAAAAATAATTTGAAGGCTTATAAAATTTATAATAATGATACTGAAGATAATAGAATGATTAAAATTTAATTTAAAAGGTAATTTGTTCAGTTTTAATAATATATCGTTTAAATTGAATTTAAAAAAATAGCCTTCCGAGGCACAGTCTCGGAATTCGACGAAACCAGTTCCATTGGATCCGTAATAGTTAGTTATTATCGGATTTCAATTTTCGGAGCAATCAGAGTTGTCGTTTGACCCTGGCAGCTCGAAATGCTTAGATTTATTTTAACCGATTTAATTTAATACCGATCGTTTAATTTTGTAACTCGCACATATGCTCGAATTAGCTTCCGAAACACATTCCATTGTGTTCGGAATACGGGTAAAACGTTATAAACACCTGTCCGCATGTCTGATTCGGGGTTTAGAATTTCGCGTTATGCTTAACGAGACATTTGTGAGTTTTATAATATAATTAAATTTAATTAGAAAGATATTTTCTTTTACAGTGCCGTACTCAAGAAGCTTTCCACCCTCCTATATTTCATCCCATTCTCCCCTCTTTATTAACTAATCTTCAAGCAGAACCGTATCAAAAAAAAAGAGGTCGCCGTGTTTTGATCTTAAACCTCGTTCTTCTCCTTCAATTAAATCAAAGCCGAATTCATAGCCGAGTAATAAAAAAAGGAGAGAGTTTATCTAGCCATGGCCTCAGTTCAACCTCTAAAATTAGACGAACCCCTTTCTTCCTCCTCGCGATCGAAGCGAACTCCATCGCAGGCATGCTATTGGATTGGAAGCTTGATCGTTCGCGCGTGTTACTTCCCCTTCGAGATCGACTCGAAGCCTCAAAGCACCTGCGCGCGATCGAGTTAATGTCGGGGTTCGAGCTCAAGCTTGAGGATGTTAGGCGATGAGATTGGCTTCGAATTAGGGCTTGGTCCTCGAGTCGTCATCGCGCATGGAAACGTGGATCTGATGTCACGCGAATTCTGGCAGTTTGGACACATTCTTGGGGCAGCGACGAGTTGGAGTCATTTTGTCAACTTGGCTCTCTGGCAAATGTGATTTCTTGCGAGGTTGAAGGTATTATTTGTGGGTAATTCAAATAAATTAAATATTGAAATTTGTGCTGTTAAAAAAAATTATAATAATAATGATAATTGTCAAGTTAGATCAAATTATTAATAAAATTATAAAATGTTTATACAAGGTCATAAACTGAAAAGAAGCAAGCAGGTTTGGAAGTGGGTTGCAAAACGGGAATCAAAGGTGAGTAATCTCACGCTCTGGAAATTATTTAAATTTAAATAGTTAAATTTAAATAATTGGATGAATGATTGAATTGTTTGGATGTGTACTGATGATCTAGTGATATAGATTTGGTTGTTTCTCGAGCTAATTGTAGTTTGACTCGAGATATTTGAATTTTAAATGGTTTTGAACTTAAATCATAAATAAGAAAATGGTTCGGCTT
Source organism: Allium cepa (assembly GCA_030765085.1). Classification (NCBI taxonomy): domain Eukaryota; kingdom Viridiplantae; phylum Streptophyta; class Magnoliopsida; order Asparagales; family Amaryllidaceae; genus Allium; species Allium cepa. The sequence goes on from CM060946.1 coordinate 182,748,584, forward strand.
AAAATCAATTAGGGTTTAATGATCGGAGAATCATTAAATAGGTAGGAAAATTTAAATGGAAAATTTATTAATTAATGATTTAGGCTAATTAATTGGGTTTTTATTTAAATTGGAATGATCATTGGGTAGCTTACTATTACCAATTGTGGTTAATAAAATATAAGTACTTTGTGAAATTAATCAAGAGATTAATTAAAATAGCTAAATAAAGGATTAATTAATTTAGTTAATAAAGTAACTTAAAAGGTAGTAAATTACTGGTTAAGATAAATCAAGAGTGATAAATATTTATGTTTTAATTAATGATAAATTATTTAATGTAATTAATTTATATTAGGATAGGTTAAAATATATTGGAAATCCTTAATCTATATAATTAATGATGTAATCAAAGATTGATTAATTAAGATTGATTTACCCATAAACAATGACTTATGAAAAATTAACTAATATAACTAATTAAGGATTAATGTAATTAAAATAGTTAATTAATTTATGAAATAATTAAGATTACTCATTGATTTGGTAAGAATAATTAATATCGTAAAATTAATTAAAGATAATTACTTGAATGTAATAGGAAGATAATTAATCCAGAGTGATTAATTAAGATGAATGGATATGGAAGAGTTGATTAATTAAGAAATTTGGAATAAATTAAGGAAGAAATCTAAGAAATTGAGGTTTGAAATTTAATAAGAATCAATTGAATTAATTTGGAAGCGATAAAATTTGCTTATAAATGATCGAATAGTATTGGATGCTTTGAATGAGTTGATATCTCCGATATGAAATGTCATGTATATTTCATTTAGATAAATTGGGTTAGAATGACACGAGATTCGAAGAGGCCGGTGTCGGATATTAGGAAATACCCGAAACCACTTTGAATTTTTATAAATTGATTTGTGAAATCAATAGGTTGGAATGAAATGATTTAAGTGAATTGGATTATTTTATCTAAGTTTGGTGCTTAGAAATTTATATGAGAAATAAGTGTTGTCTATAGCAAATTGTGTATTGGTTAAATTGATATAAGTTACCCGGGTTTATATAAGTTGTTTGCTTTGGTATTCCATGTTAGTTGGGTTTACTCACGCTGGTTTCCAGCCTGACCCGGGTGTTACTTTGGTGTAATGCTCGGGTCGGACCGAGTATTACAGATTTTCAGTTAGGTACGTTCTGGAGCTCAGGAGGCGAGCTGGATGGCAATAGCGTATTGAGTATTTCTGCTGTATATTATTATTGCTAATCTGAGACATGATAATTGTATGTGTTCAGTGACTGTATATATATGATGTATATTAAATGTAATCGATAGATATAGTATCCTTTTGTAAACTGTTAATATTTATTATTATATTTTATCCGCTGCGAATGTGAGATGTTTGGTGTTTCTGTTCTTCTTCTACTATCTCTTTCTACTTTTTCATAACTATCTGGAATTTTCGGGTTCGAAAATTTCGGTTCGTTACAAAAAAATTATTATTATTAAATGGAAATTTGATCGTACTATTGGCTCAAATATTGATTCAAAATTATAAATGTTTATACAAGGTTATAACCCTGGAAACCAAGTTGAAATTGAAGTGGGCTGCAAACAAATTCAAAGGTGAGTTAATCTCACTCAACTGAATTTAAATTTAAATTTAAATTGTCAAATTTAAACAATAGATTGATTGATTTGATTTGGTGTGTTATATATAGTAGTATATAGTATATCTTGGAAGGTTTGATTTCCCACATTAAATAGTGGATGATTTTATATTTAAAACCCATACACCGTGATATTCCACCTCGAAGTGTAATTCGTATTTTATATTGTGCTAACATCTGTGGATGCAGGGAAACAGGTTGGAGGGATCTAATTGGATTCCTCAGCATTTATTTAAATTATTTAATATTTATTGTTGTGGTTATTTTGATATGCTATGATGAATTATGTTGCAATGTTGAGTGCTATGGTTTGCTTGAATTTGTTTCGACACACTGAGTTATCAAAATGTATAGAATTGGATTTTTGGAAATAAATGAAGAGAATTTGTAAGTGAAATAATTATAGAGAATTTAAATAAATTAAGAATAAATTGGATAAGAATAATAGTAGTTTTAAATTCTAATAAATAGTTCCGCGTATGAAAAGGAAATTTTGAATAAACAGAAAGTTAATGAATTTTAAACTTCAATGTTATTATTTAAAAGAACAGAACATTTATTTTAAATTTAAGATTTAAATTTTGAACAGAATAAAGAAGAAATTGGGAAGATCTGAAATTTGCATATTTCAGTTAAAGGATTTAAAATCAAACGGAAAATAATAATAATGAAGTCCATAATTAACGAATTTTGAAAAGAATTGAGTAAGTAAAGGAATTTATTTCAAATGGAGTAAATTGGAAATCAATTTGGAAAATTGATTTAAGTGATTGGAATTGGAAATTCTCCCTGGATAACCAAGTACGTTTTCAAAGTAAATTTTTATATATAAGTTAAAAGTTTTAAAGTTGTTTAAAAAGCAAGTTTTGGAAAAAAAAAATTATTATTTCGAAATATTTAAATTCTAAAGTAGGTATATTCTTTTAATCTATTATAGCAGTAACCATTTAAAAGTGACTTAGAATTTGTTTTAAAGAGAAAATCTAGTTTTATATTTTATAAAAGTAACCTCATTTTTAAATGTTCCTAAAGTATATATTTTTAATAAAATATTGAAGTAGTTTTTAATTTAAATCTTTTAAAGTATATTTTCTAATAAAGTGTTTTTTTTAAAACTGTTCTAACATCTAAGTGTTTGTCCTTGGTGATTTCAGTGGAGATAGAAAATATTTGGGGAAGTTTATTCTGAAAAAGGAAGATTGTTGGAAACGGTTTTCAAAAGGGTTTGAAAGTGAAAGTATATCTTGTGAAGATATTTTTGGGATTTATAAATTATTTAGGAAAATATTTATTGTTTGATGGTTGTTTGTGAATGTTAATTTGTAGTTCAATAGCCGATTATCAATATTGGCCAAATGCGCTGATCGTTTCGAAGAGACCGGGATCGAGATTTATTTCTCGAAAACCACTTCGATCCAATTTGTAAGTTTTCGTGGAAAAATGAGTTTGGATTCGAAGATGGAGCAGTGAAGTGCAAGGGCTAGTCGCTACTAATTCTGAGAATATTTCCAAAATGGATGTAGTAGGAATAGTGCCTTCGGTTCCGTTCGAACCCGAGACGGACTTGTATGGATGAATGCTTTCAGGACATCGTCAGGTGGACGATGGGCATTCTAAGGGATATGTTCTAAAAGGTAATGCTTAGCCTCAAACCTCATCAACCGGGAATGACTGAAAATCAGGGGTTATGCAGCAAGGCTAGATGGGTAGCACCCATTCAGGGTGAGGTCATCCCTGTCTAGATGTCTCTTTTATTTCGGCTTAGTGGTGCGGTTGCTGATCCCAACCGTGGGGTGATCTCACTCGGGATTATCCAATAAGGGGTAGTCCGGTCTTGTGTTGCAAGGGGTCGGGAGTGATCCTCGGGACAGTGATCTAGGCCACGTACTGTGATAAGTGGTACCCCAGTGCCTAATCATTAGTTGGAAGTCCATTCTCCCTACGAGCCTTTTACGAGTTTTGTTTGTATTATCCACTCTGTGGCTAGTAGCTGGAATTTAATCATGTAACAATTTCGGCTATTTTAATAAGTATTTGTATATAGACCCTATTATAATATCAGAGGATTTTGATAAAAAGTGTTTTAGCTATCGTAAGGTAAAAACCCGACATGTTTATTTGTGGCGTGGTCTTACGAGATGCTTTTGTTTTCAAAGGATTTTTGAAACTTTAATAATCAGTTGAGTGTGATTTCTCAGGCTGGTATATCCAGACTGACTCGGGTGTTATTTAACAATAATGCTTGGTTCAGACCGAGTATTATAGGATACAGGATATGATGCTGTGGAGCTCAGGAGACGAGCTGGATGACGATATGTACTTTCGTACTTGTTTTATATATATTCCGCTGTGTTGAGTAGTTGTGTATCCAGTTGTATGTTATTGATGTTGAACTGTGATTGATGTACTCTGATGATGTAATATATAAAAAGATATATTTGATTTTGAGTAAAGATCATTTATTATCTATTATATTTTATTCCGCTGCGATGGTTAGATTCTGATGTTGTTTCCTATTTTCTTCTTCTACCTCTTCTTCTTTAACCCTAATGGTTCGTATTTCTGTTCAACTTGAGTCGATTAATGTAGAATAGTGTTAACTCAAGGGGTACGGATTTGCGGGTCGTTACGCTAGAGGGGGTGAATGGTGTTTTAAGGAATTATTAAATCTTTTTGAGTTTTTGTTAATTTGAACACAAATGTATGCAATATTCAGACACAGATATGATCACAGAATCAAACACGGATGCATAAATAAAGTAAAAGCAGTAAAGGAAAGAACACATCGGATTTTATACTGGTTCAGAGTTACCCTACATCTAGTTCCGCACACAAGTACAGATTTCCTTTCAAAAGCAAATGTACAATTACACCCTCGATTTCAAGGCCACGAGGTACACCCTCCAGATTCACAATCCACTGGGTAGAGATACTTGATTTCCCGGGCAACAAGTTCACCCAATTGATTTCCAAGGCTACAATCACACTTTTTCTCGCTTGATTGATTTCCAAGGCTACAATCACACCTTTTCTCGCTTAATTGATTACAAAGAAGCCTATAACTCTGAATAGCACTGAGAATCTTGTTGAGATAGTGATTGAGAATCAAACCAGAGATAATCTAGTTAGATTCAATGTTGATTTCGGCAGAGTAATGATAGAAATGTGTATAAAGAAATGTGGAAGAAGAAGAGAAATGAAAACCGGAAAAATATAATTAAAAATTGTTGAAAACAACCCTTATTTATAGAAGAACAACAGCCATGTCCAATCTTGAAGAGATATGAAGAATAGACACTTCTTTTGAAATTTAAATTTTGAAATTAACTACCACTATGTCGACATGCGTATACTGAGTATGTCGACATCCCAAAGGAAATTTTGATGGTTTGTTTTTCTTTGAAAATAACTATTATCTTATATTAAAACTATTTCAAACTTTTATAAATATACTTAACTATAGCTAAAATACATAAATAAACATAGAGAATAATATATATATATATATATAATTTTACTATAATTTTATATTTTAATCTAAGTATAAATATTAAAAGTTAAATATATTATTATTAAAGATAGTTTTAAAACGAATGATAATTTGATTTTGAAAATAAAGATCATTTTGAGGCTAAAAGTATTTAAAATCAGGATAGATGTTTTTGATTCTTTTTAAAAGGAAGGTTTTGAAATCTTTTGAAAACAAGATAATTTTGTAAAATTATTTGAATAAAAAGTTAGCAGATACAAAACAATGTTCCACTAGATTTTTCGTAGGTTCCATCCTACTTAGGGTTCCATCCCTTTAACGGGCTCGAAGTGGATTCCATTCCACGAATAAATTGGATTTTAAGATGCCAGTGCTTTTCTAGGAGTTTTAACAAAATTCCTAATTAAAAAATAAATTACTTGAATTCTTGAACTCTTGATAATCTTGATATTCTTGATACTCATGAGTCTTCAATCTTGATATCTTGAATCTCTATATTGTACAGTCTTCATTCTTGGTACCTGCATGGTTAAATCCTGCATATGCATTTCTAAACTATAATGTTTGTATTTATATTTTATAATCCTATTCTAAGGTTGTTGTCATCAAAACCATCATCTCACGGACTAACAATCTCCCTATTTTTGATGATGACAATCTTTGTTTATAAAATATTACTTCTATCCTAATTAACTCCCCTTTAATCTATGCCTAACTATCCTATTTTATGCTTCTCCCCCTTTATCATCAACAAAAACTAACTCTAAACTATATAATCTCCAAACTGTATAACTCCCCCTCATTCTTAGACTAAAGTACCTGCATTAATAAACTATACAATGGAGTATATAATAGTTAAATTAAGAGATAATTATACTGATAGACATGATAATTAATTAAAGATCATATAAATATCAATGCATATTTATACATGTTTTTCACACCAAATATCAATCCAAATCAATTCAAATCAAATCAATTCAAATCAAACAATTCAAATCAAACAATTCAAATCAAACAACTCAAATCAAATCAAATCAAACAATTCAAATCAAACGAACCAATCAGATCAAACATAACGAGGAACTTCCACCCATCCTTCTTCTCCAAATATAGGGTCTGCTTTAATGGAATCCCAATTTTCATTATCATTAGAGAGAGAGACTGGAGGATGTGCTTCGTTATCATCCTTGTTGTGATGTCCCGAAAATTTAGGCAATAATTATTTAATAATTTCATTAATAATTATTTTAAAATGTGAAATATTGATTTAATAATTTAATTTAAACTGGAATTTTCTTTTGAAAGTTAATAATTATTTAGTTTGTTAAATGATATTGTTTTCAAAAGTTAAAAATATTTAAGTAATAAATCATCTTTCTTAACTGATTTAAAAGTATTTTATTTATGATGTATAAATGTTTATACATTGTAAATAGAAGATTTGGTTTTCAATTTTTTAATAAAGGGTATTTTCTAATTTATATATAAATGAACAAATTGTAAATGGATTTAAATTAATTTAAATTAGTATTGTAAGCTTTTCAAAAGAATTTGTTTTAAAAATCTTTCTTATATCTTTATATAGAAAAGTAAATAAGTATTTATTTTGTTTATAAGAATAAATATAGTTTAATTTTGTTTTATAATAAAAGTTTGATTTTTTTTATTTTAAATTGCTTTTCTTTGAATACATTTAATTCATTCTCATTAGAATAAGTTTATATGTATTCATTTATAGACTAGATGTTAATAAACATTTGTAACATGCTAAATTAAGTTTGAAATAGTTAAGATAAATTCTAATACATATATAAATTTAGAATTTTCTTTTTATTGAAATGTACATGTGTTAGTCATTTAAACAATTAAGTAGACACTTGTAAAACATCTAACATGATAAGTTAACAAGTTGCTTTTGTTTTAAAGATTTGATTTTAATTTATTTTAATAAGAAAACATAATATAGCAAAGCAGTTGACAAAAACACATTTTTTCTTCAAATTGAAACCTGAAATCAGCTTTGAGTAAATCAAAAGCCCCTCATAACAAATGCATTCAACTACAAATCATTTCTTCAAACAAACTCAAATTTCTGCAAATCAATTTCTTCAATCAAAATCTGCAACGTATCTTCAAACCAAATCTGCATATCTGAATAACAAAATACAAGCAAAGCAAACTTCAATTTCTTCAAATCTGAAGCTCAACATCAATATGAAGTCCAATTTAAAATCTGAGCAATAAAGATGGGTCTGCATGCATGTTCAAACCATTCTCATCATCAAGTTAAAAAAAACTTCTACAGGCAGTTCAAAACAGTTCCTGGATTGTGCAATTTCATTTCTGGAATGATTGCTCTGCATCTAGTTGTTCTGAATCTTCAATTTAATCAAGTGAGTAAACTTTTAATTTTAAAAACAGTTTTGTTTTAAAATAAATTCACATGCAAGTATTAGAACTCATGTTCAAAGCAAAACTGTCAATATATAAAACTGCTATGGATGGAATTGCAGTGATTCATTTGTTTGAGGAAAATAACCTCACAATTTAAAGTTTTAAGTTTCTGTGCATATGAAATGGGTAGAAATATGTACGTTGTGTGATTTCATATTGATAAATATCCTGTGTATACATGTATATACAAATATGTATATTTATGTTTGCTGTTACAGGTATATTTTTACCTGACTCTGATTTTAGAAATTAGACTTTTAAATGGAAATAAAAACAAGATTTCTTAAATTAATACTCTGCTGTATTTGTTATGGAAATGAGGGATGATTGTTTAGTATAGATTAAATTTATAAATCATAGTTAAGGTTAAATTTGAAATTTGTTTTACTGTAAACTATAAGAGACAGTTAACATAGAGATTTCAAAACAAGAATCTTAAACTATTAAAAACAAGTCTATCACAGGAATGCATGTTTAAAACATGAATTATAAAACAAATATCAAACATCATAAATTATTAGAACAAGTGAATAAATTAGAACACATGTTGGAATTTAGGAATTTAAAAAAAATTATGTTACAGTTTTAAATAAACTGTTAGGGAAAGACATTTCTGTTTTAAACAGAAATAGGAAAAATTGAAAACAATCTGTTAAGCTAGTGGGTTTAGGGTGTTTTAATGCTTCATGTTAGTGGAGTATGGATGTAGGAATGGAGTAAATTTGGTATTTGATGATCAGGGAGAGTGAGGCAGGTGAATTAGTTTCCAGGTTTTCATTTGGTTGCATGTTGAACTCAGGAACATATTAGTAGTGTGCAGGGTTTTAACTGGGGTCATTGCTCGGGTATTTTTATTTTTGACTCGAAGAAACAAGGATGGAAACTCGAAGTAGTTGGTTGAGTGTCTCGGGTTTTTGGCTACAGGTTTTTACAGAGAGCTTTCACAGTATTTTTTTAAATGTTGAATGGAAATCAAATTCAAGTGCAGGAGTTTGATTCATGTATAAGTTGAAACTGAATTCAAATAGAGTTTGAAATTCAAAGTTTTTAAAGATGAAATGTCTTAGACAAGTTTAAAGTTTGGTTTTAAATCAAAATTAAAAATGTTTCAGGTTTTAAATCTGAAAGTTGTTTTGCAGTTTTTTTTAGAATTTTGAATGTAGCTCCTATTTTAAAGATTGTAGATTGAATCAAATGGAAGATTTAAACTGAATTCAAATGTAGCTTTGAATTCAAAGTTTTTAAAAGTAAAATCTTAAATTTAAACAAGATTTAAAATTCTGTTTTAAATCAAGGTTTAAAACAGTTTGCAGGTTTTTAATCCAGAGAGAGTTTGCAGTTTTTAGTTAAGTGAATTCATATTTTTTTTTTTTAGTTAGAATCTGATTTAAATGGAAGTTAAATCTAATTTCAAATGAAGTTTGAAATTCAAAGTTTTTTTTAAAATGAAACTTTTAAATTTAAACAAGTTTTAAATTCTGTTTTAAATCAAGTTTTAAAACAAAACAGTTTCAGGTTTAAAGTCCTGTAGCTTTGCAATTTCTAACATTCGAATGAAATTTAAATTTTTGTGTGGGAATTTGATTTTAGGTGGAAGTTGAAAACTGAATTAAAATGTAGTTTGAAATTTAAAGTTTTTGAAAATGAGAATCTTAAATTTAAACAAAATTTAATCTGGGATTAAGTCAAGATTTAAAATAGTTTCTGGTTATCTTTTAAACCTGATTTTTGATTTAAAACAGTTTATTTGAGTTTTAAATTTTGAGCAGATTTGAATGTTTTAAACAAGATTTAAATTGGTTTTGAAATTTAGTTAAAAACAGTTTCAAATTTCTTTGGAACAGTTTTGATTTCAAAACCAGTTTGTAAAAAAATAATATATATAATGAACAGGTTCAAATGTTTAAAAATAGATTTGGAAATAAAATTTGATTCCAAGTAAGTTTTAAAACTTGAAGAATTTATTCTTTAATACTTGAATAAATATGAAGTGTTTAATGTTGATTTGAAGTTAAACAAATCAATCTATTTTTAAAGGCTTAATCTATTTTAATCAAGTAGTTAATTTTAAAATCTTTCTTTATAGTTAGGTAATGAATGTTCTTAACATTCATTTTATTGTAAGGTGTTATAATTATTTAATTTGGATCAATGTTTAAATAATTAAACATTTGAATCTTTAAATAAAATTGGAATTCGAATTTAATTTTAGAAATGTATTGTTTTAATACATTTTGAATTTAAATGAGTCATTTGATAGTAATTTGATTATTTGAAAATCTTTAAGATAATTAAGGGTTTACTTAATTATTTGATTTTGAATAATGGTTTAGATTAATTTTGATAATTAATCTAATTTAATTCTCCTAAGTATATAATTAATGAAATGATGTTAATTAATAATTGGTGATAATTATCTAAGGATAATGAAGTAATTAATTAATATCAATAAATTTTAAATATTGTGATTTGTTAAGTTAATTAATTCAGTTTAATTAATTTTAATAAATCATTTGATGATTGTAAGAGTGTAATTACTTATTGTAATTAGTGGAGCAGGATTGCTTAGAGAAGTAAAAATGATAATTACTGGAATGTAATTAATAATTTGGATAATTACTTTTGTAATTAATTAAGGAATTAATTAATGATTAATTATTGGATAATTAATTTGATTAATGAGTAATTAAAGATAGTTAATTTCTTAATTGAATATTGATCAAGGTGACTAATAATTGGATTAATTACTAAATGTAATTAATTTTAATTAAGTAATTGAGTAAATATTAAAGATCATTAATTAATATTAATGATGTAATTAAGGATTGTTTGATTAAGTAATAATTAATTAAGTGATTAATTAATTGTAATTAATTAAGGATAAATATAATTAATTATAATTATTTAATAAATGAGTAATTAAATGTTAATTACTTATGATTAAGGTTAATTAATTTATTAAATTAATTTAATACTAATTACTTATTGTAATTAGTGATTGATTAAGCAAGGTTGTTTAATCAAGTTAAATACTTAGGAAGTGAATTAATTAACTGGGTTAATTAATTAATGGATGTTAAGCAAGATTTAAATGTGTTAATTAATTTAATTTAAATTAAATTAATTAGAGATAGTTGTAATTAATTTAATTCATTTTAAATTAATTATAATTGATGATTAATGAATCATTGCTTATGGATGCTATTGATTGAATGGTTGTGATCTCAGTAATGAGATTAGTTGTATCTGTATGATATGGATGATTGGCTTAAGTATGATGGTTTGTGATGGATTATTTGGATTATGATGATTATCTGTTTATGGATGATACAGATTATCTGTTATGATATAAATGTGCTTATCTATTGTTAGATGTAGTTTATCTATCTCTGTAAAATAAATAATAATGAAATAAGTTAATTGTTTAACCCTTAAGTACAACTTGGACATTAAAATGGCGTTTGGTTTCGGTGAGACCAGGATCGGGTTTCCATATTTGGATATCCGAAAACCACATTGATTCTAATTAAACGTTAGGTCGTTAATCCAAGTGGAGCAAGTGAAGACTCGAGGTGTAAGGGCTATACGTCAGTATAACTCTGTGGGTGATTCCGTAATGAGTTTGACGGAATAGTACTTATAGATTCGAGATGGAGATTTAGAGTGCAAGGGTTATCGTCGTTAACTATGAGGGTGATTCCAATACGAGTGTAACGAGATAATGCCTTCGCTTTCGTTCAAACCCGGAACGAACTTGTATGGATTGAATGCTTTCAGAACATCGTCAGGTGGACGATGAGCATTCTAAGATTGATATGTCCTATAAAGGTAATCGTAGCCTCAAGCCTCATCAACCGGGAATGGCTAAAACAGGGGAGGTGCAGCAAAGCTTCGTGGGTAGCACCCACTGGAGAGCAAGATTTACTCCTGTCTAGAGGTCCCTTTATATTTCGGCTGTGTGGCAGTTGGTGACGACCAATCTACGGGGTGGTCTTGTTCGGAACTGTTCAGTAAGGAACAGGTCCGGCTTTGTGTTGCAGGGGAGTGGGAGTACTCCTCGGTACGGTGATCTAGGCCACGTACTGTGACGGGCGGTACCCCAGTAGCCCTGCCATTGTATGGAATCCAAAATCCAATAAGTGCCTGTACGGTTTTGATTGTGCCCAACTATGTTGGAACGTGAGATGTAAGCATTCCAACTATTTCTGTATTTTATTTTGAAAACCCTAGACACTATTATAATATCACTTGATTTCCTATCAAATGTTTTGGTTAGCGTAAGGTAAAAACTTTTCCATGTTTATGTGTGGGAAGTCTTACGTGATACCTTTTGTTTTCAAAGGATTTTCTAAAGTTAAGCAACTTTTATCCCCGTTTACTCACACCAGACCCCTGTCTGACCTGAGTGTTTATTTTCTGTTTTATTAAACTCTTGGGTACTCATATTATGTATGAGTAGTCAAGTGTTTCAGGATTGCTTTGACGAGTTTCTGGAGGAGATAATGGAGCAGGAGGCTTCAGCGTGTAGATATATTTAGTGGTTCCGCTGTGATTGAGTGTATCTGTTTCTCTGATGTACTTGAATTGTAATAGCTAGACAGATGTTTATAACTGTCTAGTTTTGTGTTGTATTAGCTGTTTAACTCTGATGTATAAGATACTATGTAAATTTTTATGTGATATATTATAATTTATTCGATTCCGCTATGAGATTCTGATGTGGTCTGTTCTTTCTTTCCTTTCTTTTCTCTTTTCTATCCCTTTCTTTCTTCTTAACGATGCAACTTTCTGGAGTGTGGAAGTTAGGTCATTACAAAGTGGTATCAGAGCATTAGGTTGAGTGAATACCTAGGCTCTGTAATGGTGTCCTTTTTGAGAGAGCGTATTTGTAATTTTGTATATAAATATATATTAGTTTATTTATTTCTACCTATTAGATTGGGTTACCTGTTCAGGTTATCCAATAAGTAATAAAGGTAGATAAGGTAGTGGTGTGTGTAACACAACTACCAATGGTTGGAGTTCGAGTGTTTGAGGTTGGAAGTGATCTGCTAGGGCAGTGTTGGGTATCTTGAGTAGTTTGGTAGTTTGGTGTGAAGGATTTCACTAATCTTTGGAGGAAATATTATCAAGATTCGGAGTATATTTTTGGATTGTAAGCTTGGTAGCACTCGTGTGAATGGTTTCTCTTGAGTTTGGATTAGTTGGGAGTGCAGAAGCCAGCAAGGGTATTTTGGCAACCTTAGGAAGGAGTTCTGCCTATATTTGAGTTTGAGACTCAGTTTGGCAGAGTTTGAGCTTGGTTTGGGAGCGAGTCTCCTGAAAGATATCTGGCTATCTGGAAGGCTCTATTGTGAAGAGGCTGGTGTAGCTTTGAGGTTCGATGAGTTTTTTGTTAAGGAAGTCTTGGCAACAGTAGCAGCAGTGAGGGGCCTGTTTCTTCGATGGTTCTGAAGTATCTGTGATTCTTAAATCAGTAGTCCGGGCAGATGGAGAGCTTATCCCTTTCTTCTGGAAGCTCAGCTGGGTGTGATGTTAGTGGTTAAGAGGTGGACCACTAGTTTCTTCTTTTGAAGGCTTTAGCTGTTCTGTTTGTTTAAGTGAGAATGATTTCTTGGAATCTGAGCTGAGTGGAATCGCAAAAGTGACTTGCGATGGTTCGGGGGTTCTCTGAGCAATTTTTGTTGTGGTGTTGTGACTAAATTGGATAGGTCACTGAGATTTATGGAATTTGATGAACAATATTCCGGGATAAGTTGATCAAGTTTATACTTGTGTTCATCAACAACATTCTTGAATCAGAGTTGCGCAGTGGAAGCATGGTGGCAGCTATTCCAGAATAGGAGCAGCACCCGATTCTTTGGGAATTTGAGTTTTGTCTTGGATCAGAGGATTTCTACAGGAAATTCATTTTGGATCTGGAGACTTGATTGTTTTGTATCTGTTTGTTTCCAGATAGAGTAGTTTGTCTGAAGACTTCTGATATTTCTGTAGTAGAGTTTGTGTGGTGGATTTTGTTTGATCTAGAAGGTTGGAAGCAGCCCAGGATCGTCAGGAGAGATTTGTGGATATGAGTATTGGATCTTTCTGTTTCCTCTTGAGAGTTAAGTGTTTGGTCTACAGGATTGAATTTCCAGTTCGGATAGCTGGAATTTGTTCTGTTTTCACGTATCTCTGAGGGAGTACGTGTATGGTTTATCTCTGGTTTTAGAATCAGCAGTTCTGGAAGGTTTGGGAATTGATCAGGACTTGTCTGTAGTCCTGTATTCTGTTTAGATTTGTAGATCTAGATATATAGGAGCTCTAGATCTGAGTGGTGTAGCTAGTTTAGATTTTATAGGGCGAGTGTCCCGGTGTTTGTATCTGGGAAACTCTAGGGAATTCTATCTAGAATTTTATCTGGATAATTAGAATTGTTTGTTTGGATTGGTTGCCATGGTTGCTAGTATTTTGGTTGATAGTATATGTTTGCTCTTCTAAAATTTAAAATCTGTATGGGATTATTAAATTACCTCTGCTTTTAAAATTTCGGGGACGAAATTCTTTTAAGGGGGGAGGAATGTGATGTCCCGGAAATTTAGGAAATAATTATTTAATAATTTCATTAATAATTATTTTAAAATGTGAAATATTGATTTAATAATTTAATTTAAACTGGAATTTTCTTTTGAAAGTTAATAATTATTTAGTTTGTTAAATGATATTGTTTTCAAAAGTTAAAAATATTTAAGTAATAAATAATCTTTCTTAACTGATTTAAAAGTATTTTATTTATGATGTATAAATGTTTATACATTGTAAATAGAAGATTTGGTTTTTAATTTTTTAATAAAGGGTATTTTCTAATTTATATATAAATGAATAAATTGTAAATGGATATAAATTAATTTAAATTAGTATTGTAAGCTTTTCAAAAGAATTTGTTTTAAAAATCTTTCTTATATCTTTATATAGAAAAGTAAATAAGTATTTATTTTGTTTATAAGAATAAATATAGTTTAATTTTGTTTTATAATAAAAGTTTGATTTTTTTTATTTTAAATTGCTTTTCTTTGAATACATTTAATTCATTCTCATTAAAATAAGTTTATATGTATTCATTTATAGACTAGATGTTAATAAACATTTGTAACATGCTAAATTAAGTTTGAAATAGTTAAGATAAATTCTAATAAATATATAAATTTAGAATTCTCTTTTTATTGAAATGTACATGTGTTAGTCATTTAAACAATTATGTAGACACTTGTAAAACATCTAACATGATAAGTTAACAAGTGGCTTTTGTTTTAAAGATTTGATTTTAATTTATTTTGATAAGAAAACATAATATAGCAAAGCATTTGACAAAAACACATTTTTTCTTCAAATTGAAACCTGAAATCAGCTTTGAGTAAATCAAAAGCCCCTCATAACAAATGCATTCAACTACAAATCATTTCTTCAAACAAACTCAAATTTCTGCAAATCAATTTCTTCAATCAAAATCTGCAACGTATCTTCAAACCAAATCTGCATATCTGAATAACAAAATACAAGCAAAGCAAACTTCAATTTCTTCAAATAAGAAGCTCAACATCAATATGAAGTCCAATTTAAAATCTGAGCAATAAAGATGGGTCTGCATGCATGTTCAAACCATTCTCATCATCAAGTTAAAAACAACTTCTACAGGCAGTTCAAAACAGTTCCTGGATTGTGCAATTTCATTTCTGGAATGATTGCTCTGCATCTAGTTGTTCTGAATCTTCAATTTAATCAAGTGAGTAAACTTTTAATTTTAAAAACAGTTTTGTTTTAAAATAAATTCACATGCAAGTATTAGAACTCATGTTCAAAGCAAAACTGTCAATATATAAAACTGCTATGGATGGAATTGCAGTGATTCATTTGTTTGAGGAAAATAACCTCACAATTTAAAGTTTTAAGTTTCTGTGCATATGAAATGGGTAGAAATATGTACGTTGTGTGATTTCATATTGATAAATATCCTGTGTATACATGTATATACAAATATGTATATTTATGTTTGCTGTTACAGGTATATTTTTACCTGACTCTGATTTTAGAAATTAGACTTTTAAATGGAAATAAAAACAAGATTTCTTAAATTAATACTCTGCTGTATTTGTTATGGAAATGAGGGATGATTGTTTAGTATAGATTAAATTTATAAATCATAGTTAAGGTTAAATTTGAAATCTGTTTTACTGTAAACTATAAGAGACAGTTAACATAGAGATTTCAAAACAAGAATCTTAAACTATTAAAAACAAGTCTATCACAGGAATGCATGTTTAAAACATGAATTATAAAACAAATATCAAACATCATAAATTATTAGAACAAGTGAATAAATTAGAACACATGTTGGAATTTAGGAATTTAAAAAAAAAAATTACAGTTTTAAATAAACTGTTAGGGAAAGACATTTCTGTTTTAAATAGAAATAGGAAAAATTGAAAACAATCTGTTAAGCTAGTGGGTTTAGGGTGTTTTAATGCTTCATGTTAGTGGAGTATGGATGTAGGAATGGAGTAAATTTGGTATTTGATGATCAGAGAGAGTGAGGCAGGTGAATTAGTTTCCAGGTTTTCATTTGGTTGCATGTTGAACTCAGGAACATATTAGTAGTGTGCAGGGTTTTAACTCGGGTCATTGCTCGGGTATTTTTATTTTTGACTCGAAGAAACAAGGATGGAAACTCGAAGTAGTTGGTTGAGTGTCTCGGGTTTTTGGCTACAGGTTTTTACAGAGAGCTTTCATAGTATTTTTTTAAATGTTGAATGGAAATCAAATTCAAGTGCAGGAGTTTGATTCATGTATAAGTTGAAACTGAATTCAAATAGAGTTTGAAATTCAAAGTTTTTAAAGATGAAATGTCTTAGACAAGTTTAAAGTTTGGTTTTAAATCAAAAATTAAAAATGTTTCAGGTTTTAAACCTGAAAGTTGTTTTGCAGTTTTTTTTAGAATTTTGAATGTAGCTCCTATTTTAAAGATTGTAGATTGAATCAAATGGAAGATTTAAACTGAATTCAAATATAGCTTTGAATTCAAAGTTTTTAAAAGTAAAATCTTAAATTTAAACAAGATTTAAAATTCTGTTTTAAATCAAGGTTTAAAACAGTTTGCAAGTTTTTAATCCAGAGAGAGTTTGCAGTTTTTAGTTAAGTGAATTCATGTTATTTTTTTAGTTAGAATCTGATTTAAATGGAAATTAAATCTAATTTCAAATGAAGTTTGAAATTCAAAGTTTTTTTTAAAATGAAACTTTTAAATTTAAACAAGTTTTAAATTCTGTTTTAAATCAAGTTTTAAAACAAAACAGTTTCAGGTTTAAAGTCCTGTAGCTTTGCAATTTCTAACATTTGAATGAAATTTAAATTTTTGTGTGGGAATTTGATTTTAGGTGGAAGTTGAAAACTGAATTAAAATGTAGTTTGAAATTTAAAGTTTTTGAAAATGAGAATCTTAAATTTAAACAAAATTTAATCTGGGTTTAAGTCAAGATTTAAAATAGTTTCAGGTTATCTTTTAAATCTGATTTTTGATTCAAAACAGTTTATTTGAGTTTTAAATTTTGAGCAGATTTGAATGTTTTAAACAAGATTTAAATTGGTTTTGAAATTTAGTTAAAAACAGTTTCAAATTTCTTTGGAACAGTTTTGATTTCAAAACCAGTTTGTAAAAAAATATATATATATATATATAATGAACAGGTTCAAATGTTTAAAAATAGATTTGGAAATAAAATTTGATTCCTAGTAAGTTTTAAAACTTGAAGAATTTATTCTTTAATACTTGAATAAATATGAAGTGTTTAATGTTGATTTGAAGTTAAACAAATCAATCTATTTTCAAAGGCTTAATCTATTTTAATCAAGTAGTTAATTTTAAAATCTTTCTTTATAGTTAGGTAATGAATGTTCTTAACATTCATTTTATTGTAAGGTGTTATAATTATTTAATTTGGATCAATGTTTAAATAATTAAACATTTGAATCTTTAAATAAAATTGGAATTTGAATTTAATTTTAGAAATGTATTGTTTTAATACATTTTGAATTTAAATGAGTCATTTGATAGTAATTTGATTATTTTGAAAATCTTTAAGATAATTAAGGGTTTACTTAATTATTTGATTTTGAATAATGGTTTAGATTAATTTTGATAATTAATCTAATTTAATTCTCCTAAGTATATAATTAATGAAATGATGTTAATTAATAATTGGTGATAATTATCTAAGGATAATTAAGTAGTTAATTAATATCAATAAATTTTAAATATTGTGATTTGTTAAGTTAATTAATTCAGTTTAATTAATTTTAATAAACCATTTGATGATTGTAAGAGTGTAATTACTTATTGTAATTAGTGGAGCAGGATTGCTTAGAGAAGTAAAAATGATAATTACTGGAATGTAATTAATAATTTGGATAATTACTTTTGTAATTAATTAAGGAATTAATTAATGATTAATTATTGGATAATTAATTTGACTAATGAGTAATTAAAGATAGTTAATTTCTTAATTGAATATTAATCAAGGTGATTAATAATCGGATTAATTACTAAATGTAATTAATTTTAATTAAGTAATTGATTAAATATTAAAGATCATTAATTAATATTAATGATGTAATTAAGGATTGTTTGATTAAGTAATAATTAATTAAGTGATTAATTAATTGTAATTAATTAAGGATAAATATAATTAATTATAATTAATTAATAAATGAGTAATTAAATGTTAATTACTTATGATTAAGGTTAATTAATTTATGAAATTAATTTAATACTAATTACTTATTGTAATTAGTGATTGATTAATCAAGGTTGTTTAATCAAGTTAAATACTTAGGAAGTGAATTAATTAACTGGGTTAATTAATTAATGGATGTTAAGCAAGATTTAAATGTGTTAATTAATTTAATTTAATTCAAATTAATTAGAGATAGTTGTAATTAATTTAATTCATTTTAAATTAATTATAATTGATGATTAATGAATCATTGCTTATGGATGTTATTGATTGAATGGTTGTGATCTCAGTAACGAGATTAGTTGTATCTATATGATATGGATGATTGGCTTAAGTATGATGGTTTGTGATGGATTATTTGGATTGTGATGATTATCTGTTTATGGATGATACAGATTATCTGTTATGATATAAATGTGCTTATCTATTGTTAGATGTAGTTTATCTATCTCTGTAAAATAAATAATAATGAAATAAGTTAATTGTTTAACCCTTAAGTACAACTTGGACATTAAAATGGCGTTTGGTTTCGGTGAGACCGGGATCGGGTTTCCATATTTGGATATCCGAAAACCACATCGATTCCAATTAAACGTTAGGTCGTTAATCCAAGTGGAGCAAGTGAAGACTCGAGGTGTAAGGGCTATACGTCAGTATAACTCTGTGGGTGATTCCGTAATGAGTTTGACGGAATAGTACTTATAGATTCGAGATGGAGATTTAGAGTGCAAGGGTTATCGTCGTTAACTATGAGGGTGATTCCAATACGAGTGTAACGAGATAATGCCTTCGGTTTCGTTCGAACCCGGAACGAACTTGTATGGATTGAATGCTTTCAGAACATCGTCAGGTGGACGATGAGCATTCTAAGATTGATATGTCCTATAAAGGTAATCGTATCCTCAAGCCTCATCAACCGGGAATGGCTAAAATAGGGGAGGTGCAACAAAGATTCGTGGGTAGCACCCACTGGAGAGCAAGATTTACTCCTGTCTAGAGGTCCCTTTAAATTTCGGCTGTGTGGCAGTTGGTGACGACCAATCTGCGGGGTGGTCTTGTTCGGAACTGTTCAGTAAGGAACGGGTCCGGCTTTGTGTTGCAGGGGAGTGGGAGTACTCCTCGGTACGGTGATCTAGGCCACGTACTGTGACGGGCGGTACCCCAGTTGCCCTGCCATTGTATGGAATCCAAAATCCAATAAGTGCCTGTACGGTTTTGATTGTGCCCAACTATGTTGGAACGTGAGATGTTAGCATTCCAGCTATTTCTGTATTTTATTTTGAAAACCCTAGACACTATTATAATATCACTGGATTTCCTATCAAATGTTTTGGTTAGCGTAAGGTAAAAACTTTTCCATGTTTATGTGTGGGAAGTCTTACGTGATACCTTTTGTTTTCAAAGGATTTTCTAAAGTTAAGCAACTTTTATCCCAGTTTACTCACACCAGACCCCTGTCTGACCTGAGTGTTTATTTTCTGTTTTATTAAACTCTTGGGTACTCATATTATGTATGAGTAGTCAAGTGTTTCAGGATTGCTTTGACGAGTTTCTGGAGGAGATAATGGAGCAGGAGGCTTCAGCGTGTACATATATTTAGTGGTTCCGCTGTGATTGAGTGTATCTGTTTCTCTGATGTACTTGAATTGTAATAGCTAGACAGATGTTTATAACTGTCTAGTTTTGTGTTGTATTAGTTGTTTAACTCTGATGTATAAGATACTATGTAAAGTTTTATGTGATATATTATAATTTAATCGATTCCGCTGTGAGATTCTGATGTGGTCTGTTCTTTCTTTCCTTTCTTTTCTCTTTTCTATCCCTTTCTTTCTTCTTAACGATGCAACTTTCTGGAGTGTGGAAGTTGGGTCGTTACATTTGTGGAGGGAGGAAATCATCCATCGTATTGCATCCAAATGCCTTTCTTGCTCTTTGATCATCTGCATTTGACTCAATTCTAAGTGTTGCTGGTTACGAAGAATGGACGAAAGAATATTCTTGAAAGAATTAAGATTTTCTTAAAGATTCTCGAATAAATTATGAATTGGATTGGCCATATTCGAGTTTATGAGAAGAATGAGAGACAAAGTGGATAAGAAATAAGATTCAGTGATGAATTCTGGAAGAAATAGGTATTTATAGGTGTAGAAATTCGTTTGAAATGAATAGACATAAGGTAGTTATTCAAATTTTAAATTTAAAATGAAATGTCATTTCTGAGCAGTACATGTCGACATGGTCATAGGGGGGATGTCGACATGGTCCAGTGAATTTTGATGACTCATTTTGATTTTGTGAATAATTGTGTGTGTGTATGTATGTATATATATAATATACTAACATTTATTCTGGAGAAAAGATAAGCTTGAAAACAGAAAAGAAATTCCATTTCATTTCATACTAAGGTGATACAACGATTAAACATAAAGAACTACATGAATTTTCAAATTAAAACAAACTAAAACTAATACAACATGAAATGAAATGGTAAAACTAGTTAGAGGATGATGAAGATGAAGATAATAAAAGCTTCTTGCTGACTTTGGAAATAAACTAGTTCATCTTGGATGAAATTTTATCCAACTTCTTACTAACGGATCGTTTAAGAATCCGTTGATTCTCAACAATGGTCTTTTGGTTTTTGAGAAGGGTTTTGTTGGATGGATTAGGAGGATAGTCGATGCTTTCCAAAGAAGTTTCACCTCCTTCTTCTTCTTCTTCAATTTCCATTTCATCCCCTTCTTCTTCTTCCTCTTCCTCTTCTTCCATTTTCTCATGAGCAAAACGCTCTTCCTTTTTGGCAAGAGTCTCATAAGGTTGAAAAACAAATGGAATTTTCATAAGCTTATTTTAGGAGTGATTGAGAAATTTCTAGAAAAAATTCTTCTCCTTTGAAATCCACTCCAAAATAGTTAAAAATCCGAGTGACATAAATTCCATGATATAAAGTATTCTCACCCATTTCAAGATTTTTGGGACGAAGTTCATCCAAAATAACTTGCGCCCAATTATTATCACAATTTCCAAAAATAGCAGAAAGTGCTTTGCAAACTTTTGAGGTAGGATTATTAAAATTTTCTGATCTTGGGGTCAAAGTATGTTGCAAAAGAAGATTGACAATTCTAGCTTTTGGTCGAAAATTTCGATTTTTGAATTCAAAATTATCCTTTCCTTTGAAAATGTGATGAAATGTCTCACGATCATTTTCATCGATTTTAAAACTAGAAAGATCCATTCCTATACTCTTGCAGTTGAGAATGGTACCCAAAAGATCACAATTCAAAATAATTCTAGTGTCTTTGACACTACTCCAAATTTCATCCTCATTTCCAATATAAAATCCACGGTTTAAATTTGCATAGAAAATTTTAACAAGATTTGGATAACAAATAAAATCATTTTGAGAAGAATCAACAAGACTAAGAATTCGATTGTTTGTAAAAAGGGAATCAATTTCATAAGAAGAGAAATCTTGAAATATAGCAAACTTTTCGGGGTGGACTTTTGCATAGTTAGCATAATTGATGTATGCTTTTATAGCCTCTGGATCATTGAAGAGTTGCTCTTTTATCTTTTTGGAAATTCTCATGGTGGAGGGGTTGCATGAAGAAGTCATTAGAGTAGGGAGTAGAGAGCTTGAAGTTTTGAAGAGAGATTTTGAATTTGAAAATGAGAGTGAAAAGATGTGATAAAAGATAGTAAATAAATAGATTCTCAAAGGACATGTTCTCTGGTCAAAAGATGCCTTTTTAGAGAACTGAATGAAGTGAAAAAGTGGAGGGAAATTCAACCATTTGAATTCAAATTTTGAATTTCAAATTCTGTACTCATGTCGACATCATAGTAGGGACTATGTTCGACATGTGCCTTTGAATTTCTATGGTTTATTTTTCCTAAGTATTCTAATATATATATATATACACTTATTATTTTTAATGTATATATATCTAGAATAATGCTGAAATTATAGTATATTCTATAAAATATTATAATACTATTTAAATTAAAAATAAAAATAAAAATAAAAATAAAAATAATAGTAAAATAATAGTAAAAATTTAAAATTCAAATAACACAACAATTCAAAATCAATCAATCAAGCATCCAATTCTAAGCATGCAATTTCAACCAATTGTATTGTAAATGTGTATCTTTTTCTGAGTCTGTTTCTCTGAATTCGTCGGAGTCATGAACTGTTGTGAAACACATATTTGAATTATCTGTCTTCTGATCATCATCGCTTGAGGATGAGTACGAGTCATCTAGAGTAGCAGTAAATGCACGCTTCCGTTTCTTTACTGAATCATTGTTTATAGGAGGATTTTCCCTATCTGGATACGGACAGTCTCTTTTGATATGGCCTGGTTCATCACAGTTAAAACATTTGACATTGTTTGGCACTACATTCTGATTTCCAGAGTTTTTGTAGTTGTTTCTCTTGAGATTATTCATCTTTCTGTATTTCAGAAATTTCGAAAATTCCTGGTCATAAAGTCTATCTCTTCATCATTATCGCTGTTTGAGTCTGATCCATCAGTCAATGCATTAAATGCCATTGATTTCTTTTCAGATGCTTTGCTTTCTCTTCTCCCAATCATTTGTACTTCAAACGACATTAGATTTCCAATTGATTCTTCTATCTTTAAGGTACTGATGTCATTTGCCTTTTCGATCGCAAGTGTCTTTTGATCCCATTCTGGAATAAGAGAATTTAGAGTTTTTCTAACTTGATCTTCTTTCGAAAATTCCTTTCTCAAGGATATTAGAGAATGCACAATATCCTGAAATCTATTATACATATAAACTGACACTCTATTAAATTCATTCCTATCAAGTGAACAAAACAGAATATTCATTGCTTTAGAATTATTTTGTGCAACGGTCTTTTGCTCAGCGATCCACTGTGCAAAATCAGTTGTGGGTTCAGAATATTCAGTTTATGTGATATTCCAAGTGTCTAATCCTACAAATTGTAAATATTTTTTCATCCTACATGCCCGGTATATATAATTACTGCCATTAAAAAGTGATGGTCTGACAGTAGACTGACCTTCTACAAATGAACTAGTGATAGGGATGATAGAACTAGTGTTGGTAGTGTTACCAGTACCAGTGTTGGTAGCCATTTTGAAAAAATTTCAAAATTCAGATTATGAAACTTTTGAAAACCTTGCTCTGATACCAAATGTGAGAAATGCGAATTACGGATCTTAAGGCTAGGATAAACACTAGAGGGGTGAATCATGTTTTAAGGAATTATTAAATCTTTTTGAGCTTTTGTTAATTGGAACACAAATGTATGCAATATTCAAACACAGATATGATCACAGAATCAAACACAGATGCAGAATAAAGTAAAAGCAGTAAAGGAAAGAACACACCGGATTTATACTGGTTCGGAGTTACCCTATATTCAGTCCCGCACACAAGTACGGATTTCCTTTCAAAAGAAAATGTAAAATTACACGCTCGATTTCTAGGCCATGAGGTACACCCTTCAGGTTCACAATCCTTTGGGTAGAGATACTTGATTTCCCGGGCAAAGTTCACCCAATTGATTTCTAAGACTACAATCACACCTTTCTCGCTCGATTGATTTTCAAGGCTACAATCACACATTTTCTCGCTTAATTGATTACAAAGAAGCCTATAACTCTGAATAGCACTGAGGATCTTGTTGAGATAGTGATAGAGAATCAAACCAGAGATAATCTAGTTAGATTCAATGTTGATTCCGGCAGAGTAATGGTAGGAATGTGTATAAAGCAATTTGGAAGAAGAAGAGAAATGGAAACCAGAAAAATATAATTAAAAATTCATTGAAAACAACCCCTATTTATAGAAGAACGACAGTCATGTCCATTCGTGAAGAGATATGACGAATAGACACTTCTTTTGAAATTTAAATTTTGAAATTAACTGACACTACGTCGACATGGGTATACTGAGTATGTCGACATCCCAAAGGAAATTTTAATGGTTTGTTTTTTTTGAAAATAACTTTTATCTCATATTAAAACTATTTTAAACTTTTATAAATATACTTAACTATAGTTAAAATACATAAATAAATATAGAGAATAATATATATAAAATTTTACTATAATTTTATATTTAAATATAAGTATAAATATTAAAAGTTAAATATATTATTATTAAAGATAGTTTTAATACTAAGGATAATTTGATTTTGAAAATAAAGATTATTTTGGAGCTAGAAGTATTTAAAATCAGGATAGATGTTTTTTAACCTTTTTAAAAGGAAGGTACAAACAAGATAATTTTGTAAAATTATTTGAATAAAAAGTTAGCGGATACGAAACAATGTTCCGCTAGATTTTTTGTAGGTTCCATCCTAATTAGGGTTCCATCCCTTTAACGGGCTCGAAGTGGATTCCATTCCACGAATAAATTGGATTTTAAGATGCCAGTGAGTTTTAACAAAATTCCTAATCAAAAAATAAATTCTTGAACTCTTGATAATCTTGATATTCTTGATACTCATAAGTCTTCAATCTTGATACCTTGAATCTCTATACTGTACAATCTTCATTCTTGATACCTGCATGGTTAAATCCTGCATATACATATATTTCTAAACTATAATGTTAGTATTTATATTTTATAATCCTATTCTAAGGTTGTTGTCATCAAAACCATCATCTCACGGGCTAACAAATTTATGAATTACTGAAATTGAAATTAAATACGGTAATTGATGAATTAATCAACTTTAAATTGACATCGAAATTTGTTAAAATTATTATAAATGATTAAGAGATCAAAGATGATAGAAGTGTAAATTATTAAAATTTAAACTGAAAGAGTGATTTAATTAATTAAATATTAATTTAATTTAATTACCTGGAAAATAGCCATTTTGGCAACTGACTCGGATTTTGATGAAACTAGTTTCATCGGATCCATAACAATGAATTATTATAGTATTTCAAGTTTCATAACGATCGGGCTTGTCGTTTGATTGTACAGGCTCAAAATGCATAGATATCAATTTAATTGAAATCAATTTGAAATAACTTGATTTTTGTATAACTTCTTCATACGATGGAATTTGGACTTGAAACCTATTCCATTGCGTTTAAAATATTTTAAAACATCTATTTTGATATATGGATCGACTCATTTTCGTTCCGGAGTCAGAACGGGCTTTTCGGGCCATTTATCGTTCCAACCTAAATCAAATCCGATCTTTTATTTCTATTTCAGCTTTGCATATATATATATATATATATCGTTATAAACCCTAGCCTACTCATTATTCTCATTTGTCTGTACGTAGTCTCCTTCTCAACTCCTCGGTCCAATGGCAGATGGACAAATTCTAGATCCAACTGCAAAACAAATTCAAATCCAAAATTTCAAACTCTTTAAAAAAATTCAAAAAAACTATATATCGAATATCTTGAGAATATGAATCTACGTCAAGTGTTCATTTTCGGAATTGATGCTTAAATCAATGGCAAATCTCGGTCAAAGCTTCGAACGGTGAAACCCTAAGCATATTTGGGCGTTTTTGGTTCGGGAAGCAATCGGCAAAATTGGAATATGGGTTTGGTGGAGATTGTTGCATGGAGTTGTATGATGGTTGTCAATCCATCTGAATTGGTGTGTGGTGGCTGGAATTTAGGGATTAGGGTTTCGACAGCGATGGTCGTCCTTGTGTGCTCGACTGAGGCGATGTTTGGCGTCGAGGAGGTGGTGGCGACCCCGTTTGGGAGGAGCAGCCTCGTGCAGGCAAGCATGGAGGAGGCGCACACGATCTTGAACGTGGCGGCGCGATGAGCAGGTTCGAACGAAATGCGTGATTAGGATTTTGCGCGTTTTCTGAGGCGATGACGTGGCCCACTCTTATTGGTTCATTCTATATTATTTTCATTTATTTAAATTTCGTTTTCAAATGTTCTAATTACAATAACTTTTACATACGAGGTCCAATTCACATATAATTTGATCCATTGGGATCGTATCGAAATCTCCGAGATTTTGACGCTAGTTTGGACGGATTCTGAGACTGTTCAGATTTTGAGTTTAAATTGGATTTAAAGTCAATTTAAATTCAAAGGTGAGTGTTTTAACCCACTCACAACTTCTAAAATTTCTTATGTTTGTTAAATTTAATTCATGATGTGATTAGGAATTTATTTATGATAGTTTGGTATATCTTTAATCATCATCTAAGTTAAATTGAATTTATTTGAATTAAATTGTTATTTAATTTATTATAGCATATAAACTGCCAAGTAAATACCTGTTATTTATTATCAGTTTCTATATTGATATTTATGGATTGTTTTGGATGATGATTGTGATGGATGTTGATTGTTGATATTGGTTGTATGGATGTTTAGTTTATATCGTTATAAACATCAAGTTCGTTATGGATTTTTATTCATTTCGGGATTGCGGTTTGAAATGATATATAACCGTAAAATTTAAATTGCGGATTGAAATGATAAATATCTGTATCATTTGACCATAGGATAGAAAGTTATATACAGATACCGTGGTCTATATATATAAATATTTTGAAAGGATTTCTATGGTTTTAGAAAGGAATATATGGTTTTATAAATTATTGATTTGGATATTATATAAATGTTATTTTTATATATATAGTTAAATTCTTGATTTTAAGCTATGTATAAATTTGATTTAAAATATAAAATAAGTTTAATAATAAAGTTTTATTTATTAAAATATAATAAGGTTAAGTATTTATTTAAATTATATTTTATATAGAGTTTATAATGACTTAAATAAAATTAAGGTTGGAAGATAAACATGAAATTGATTTTAAATTAAATTTATTTAAGAATTATACTCAAATAAATTTGATTTGAAATTTAATAAAATATGATTTTTATAACTTGATTTTGGTTTAAAGTGATTTAAATGAATATATCAAGTTGATTAAAATGAATATATCAAGTTAAATAAATTGAAAGAATATTCAGTTATTTGAAGTTTAAAAGCTTTACTTGAATGATATTGGATTTATTTAGTAAACATTTCAAATCTAAATAATAGTAATTGAATTCGATATATATGGAATTATCAAAATTTAGTTTTGAAATTATGGAATATTTAAAGCTTTGAAATAAAGGAATTTGAAATGGTTTATTTGAGTTTCAAATCTGTATTTGGAATTGATATAAATTGAAATGGATTATTGAAAACAGAATTGAGTTGAAATTTATGAATTGAGATTTGATTTAAATTGAATTTTGGATTCAAGTTGATTTGAATCAATTTATGAAGTTTAGGAAATTATTTTATTTATAAAGCAATGTTAATTTTAAAACTATTTTATTATATATACTATTTGAACATCCAAACTGTTTAAATGGCGAAAGATATAGTTTCAAAGCTATGAATTTCAAAGTATTATGTTATGAAAATGTCATATTTTCAAGTGTTTGGTTTTGAAAGTGTTATAACTTTGAAAGTACTATGATTTTGAAAGAGAATATATTTGGAATAAAATGATATTATATTGATTTGGTTTTTAAATAAAAATATCTTATTTGGTTTTGAAGTGAAAATGATATTGTATTGTTTGAGTTTTGAAATGGAAATGATATTTTGGTTTTGAAGTATAAACTATTTTGAATGACCGTAATGTTATAATAATGTTTGGTTGTTGAAGAGACTGGGATAGGAAGTTGTCATACTCTCTGCCAACTTCGAAAACCACTTTTACAACCGTGTACGCGGTGGAGATTCCAGAATGAAGTAGGATGGTGGCGATGTCCTATTGAGGTATATATGTGGACCCGACTCCCGTGAGTTGGCATAAGGTGGCTAAAACAGGAGCAATCGACGGGCTAATGAGGTAGTTCCTCTGATCGGACACACTCATTCGATACCATTCTATTACTTTGTGATTGATTGGGTGCACCTTTTGATTTTAGGGGTGTGGCTCGAGGTGGGCGGTAGTGGCTGCTACGCATTACCATCGGTCTGGAAGTGCAATTGGTATATCTACCCTGGCATTGCCTATTTGTGCCGTGTCACCTACCCTAGCGAGCCTTCTACGAGTTTGATTTGTGTCGTACTTATGGAGTATCCTTTGGTAGCCTTCCGATCGGAGGTATTACGGTACTGTATAGACTATTGGCACTATTTATGTGTTAAGGTGGAAATTGTAAAGCCTTAACGCTATTTTTAAGTAAGTTTGCTTTACTATTAGACATTATTATAATAGCGTATATTACTACATAGTAGATAGTTTAACGGATCCTTAGGAGGTGTAAATCCCGAACATC
The DNA here is from genome assembly GCA_030765085.1 of Allium cepa. Classification (NCBI taxonomy): domain Eukaryota; kingdom Viridiplantae; phylum Streptophyta; class Magnoliopsida; order Asparagales; family Amaryllidaceae; genus Allium; species Allium cepa. The sequence continues at coordinate 182,777,239 of CM060946.1, forward strand.
TCTTAAGTTACTGCACTCATGTTAGATACTGGATAGGAGATGTCAAACCCCGTAAACATCTCTAACATCGTTCCACTCATATTATTTGTCGTTGATTTAACTTACATAAGATCTTTTAATTCTGACTCGAGTGTTTTGTCTTTTCAATTCGCTCGGGTCAGCCTGAGAATTTCAGGGTTTGAAGACCTTACTTCTGGAGGACGAAGTGAAGATTGTATTACTATTATTTACTATTCTGTTCCACTGCATCACATTGATTCGCTACATTGTTATTTAGTATTCTTTGGTATGTGTAACTCTAATTCTGTGTTGTATAAGTATAATCAAATGTTTTTGTAAAACAGCTTCATGAACTGTTATTCGATTATTATATTTTGTCATTCCGCTGCGAGATTCTGTTTTGTTTTCTTTCTTTCTCTGTTTTTTCTTATTCACCCCAATAACAATCCGCCCTTCTGTATGGTTTGAGTCGACATGTATGTCTGCTTAAGCATACGAAAAGGCGGATGTTACACATATGATATTATTGCATGCCTTTGCAAATTACAGGTCGCTAAAGTGCCATTGCCAAGGCTCGAACCCTTTCCCTCTACTGGGAGCTAGGAACCATTGCCAACCGCACTAGAACTCAACTATGTAATTCTTATTTTAATTTAACTTTGAAATTTAAAATCTTACTTTAATTTCAAAATATTTTTGAAATCACATTATAACATTTATAATGTATTTCTTAATTTAAAATCTTATTTTAATTTCAAAATATTTTTGAAATCACATTATAACTTTGAAATTGGACGTTTTCTTTTAGAGGCAACATTTGGGCTCATTTCACTTTCGGGCCAGGCCGGTAGCTAATGATGGTAGGGTACTTGATTACCCAAAGCCAAGCATAAACACTACTTTTCTGAACACACTACTAAATTGGTAAGCTTAATTGGTTAGCCCTAGCATGACTAATTCAAATCCCGTTGACTATTTAGGCTCTAATTCCATTAAAGAAACCCGATCAGTCGGATGTGAGTGAAATAGGTAGACTTCAAAAAAAATTCCTTTTACGGATCTATAAGGCTAACTCTAAAGGTATATTAGAACCAATCTAATTAAATTTTAAATAAAGCCTTATTTTGTTTATGTTGTTTAAGTAGATATTTAGATATTATTTTAATTAAATGTTATAATGAATATATCAAACATATTCATTTATGTGAAGTGTAAGTGAAGTATATAAGTAGTGTATTTTTTTTGAAGACCTAGAGAATCAAGTTTTGCTTGTAAACTCTAAGGAAGTAAGCACCGAACCCACAACAAATACTTTAGGTAATTCACAAGGATAAGTAGTGTATTTATGTGTAAATGAAACATGTATAAATGAATTTAGAGGAAAACACCTTTTGTTTCCCTCTCTTAACCCATGCAATTAATTAAGGAAAGATATGTCGATATATAAAGAGAGAGAAAGCTTTTATTTCTCTCTCCTTAATTGTAATAATTGATATATTAAATGGCATTTATAACTTATTAACTAAATTTACACATGCCTTTGTTCTCCATATTTTGACTAATGAAATATAAGTGTACATCTATAATAACTATAGAATTATACATATGAATATAAATATACAAAACTTATTAGCTGTTTTAAATAATTTGAAATCCAAAATTAACATTAATGAGAATGATTTCAATTTAAGAAGGGTTTAACAACAAAACATTACATTACTGCACAAAATCCTCTTACAAATTTGAACAAACTATATATATATTTCCATATACATGGTCATTACAACTTAGATCTAAACAACGTATCTTTACAAGCATTGTAACATATGATATTTGTATATACACATATCCACAAATAAGTTTGAATTTAAGATTAAAAGTTTTGATTAAACTATTAATTTAGGCATGAAACTATGGTTTAGGATTTTATATGAGATTTTAAATACATGAAAACCATATAGAATTAAAATTTTCACTAGAGTCCATTTATTAATTTTAAATCAAATTTTTTAAGCAATTATTGAACATTTGTATTAAAGTATTTACCGTATAAAATCAAAGATTAATTTAAAAGAATAGTAGATAACTTAACACATACAATTAATTTGCATTTGAGCGTGTAAATGATATATAATTATACGAAAAAAATCTCATTCGAAATTAACTTTTCAATTTTATAAATTTACAAAACAAAATGAAAGAAATTTAGACAAAGTAGGTATGTGTAAATTTTGTGATAAAAAATTATAGATCTAAACAATACAGAGACTGATAAGAAGTTGCCAAAAGCAATAAGGGATCCAAAAGATATCAATTTATCATGAACATGTATTAAATGGAGATGATGAACAAACATGAATTTGAATCAAAACAATACAATAAACATGTCTAAACAAAAATAGACATAAGGGAGGTTTAATTTACATATGGAAAGATTATTGATTAAAATATGAGATGAATCATACAAATTCAAATTATATAAATGACATAAATCCATAGATGAGTTTAAATTATACAATTATCTTTGGATGTAGCCAATAAATCACACCTTTAACAATGAATCAAAGCTCTAATATTTAGAAATCAGCCTTCAGATTTTGCAAGGAACAATAGGGACAAACCACTTTTATGAATTTAATTTTATTTATTTTGGGATATTTTTATTCTTGGGAGCTCTTAAAAATTCGACCATTCGAGAGGAAGGAGAGAACCAGAAAGTTGTTGAAAGGAATGAATAGCCAAATTATTATGAAAAGAATGAAAAAAAGAAGGCAATCAATTCCCTACTAAAGAGAGACTTTTTCCTTCTTTATACATTCCTTTCCCTTTATTACTTAATTCGAAACTTATTATCTCATTTTAAAAGGTTTTAAAAAGTACAATTTTGAAAATGGTAGCTCCCTCCCTCTCCTCTTTTCCCGATTCGGTCCCATCACCATCCCCTCTCCTCATTGCCTCCCCTTCTCGTACCATTCCTCCTGCAACCGCAGAATTTCCAATCAACAACCCTACTGTTCCTCCTCAATAAATTCCCTCTTTCCCTTCTCCTAATCTTTCTTCCTCCTCCACTGCTTTCCTTCCTTTGTTTTGGGGATATTTCCACCGAGCCATCACAAGGAGGTTACCACCGAATCAAACACGCTACCCAAGCTACTACCGGTCTAACCCAAACCGAAGCATCACCGATCCAACCCAATTCCAACTACCACCGAATCAAACACACTACTACCGGTCCAACCCAAACCAAAGCATCACCGATCCACTACCACACCAACTCACAACCGGACCATCCCTCACCGGACCAACACCCACCGGACCAATACACGCCGAACCAAGCCCACACCGAACCAACACCATTACCGAACCAACCATCGTCGGACCAAATTACAACTCCAACCATCTCCGAACCAAGAGGATGCCGAACCAACATCGCCAGGCCAGATTGCTTCAGCCCAAGCCCACCCGGAAGCTATATACATCCAAGACCCCTGCCCCCAGCCTCACTCTATAAATAGAGGGGCAAGGGTACAACAATGACAGACAAGTTTGAGAGCTCAAGCACGGAAGGAACTTTCAAACAACTTTCATATACTTGTATACAAAGCTTTGTACTTGTACTTGTAATCTGAAAGAAAAAGGAGAATAACATATAAAGTGGAGTAGGCACGTTCTGGCCGAACCACTATAAATCTGTGTGTCTTTTACAGTTTAGTCCATCTATTTTATATATTTGCGTAAATCACCCAAATCACTAGAAACAACATAAAATCAACTAATTCATACGACTTGGAGGTGTTTGTCCATTTTTTGTGCAAACATTTTTGTTGCTTTCACTGAGAAGAGAAGGAGCTCGAATCTTTAACTTTTCCCACTCAACCCTTTTCCTATCAACACCGTTCATTGCTTGGAAAATATGGCTCCCGGACGAAAGAAAGATACTAACAAAGGAAAGAACGTTACAACTGGCAGTATCCCAGATCCAGTGATTAGGGACCAAGACAATCGTCAGGTTCCAACGGCAAATTTAAATCAGGCAAATCCGACAGCCCCCGCTACGGAACAACCAATTACAATGGCGGATCTGGACAGGATTGTGGCTGAAGTAACTAACCGCTTCGCATCTCAACAAGAAGCCTTGGTGGACCAACTCATGTCACACTTAAGGGATGCTGAAGAATCCAACCGTAGCACTGAATCGTGGGGTGAGTCCCAGTCTGGAGGATCTAAGAGACGACAAGGGTCTTTATTCTTCGAAGAGGCCAACAACAGAAACAACCATGGTAGGAGCCGAGCCCGGACTCAGCCCGAATTCCGACCCGAGGAAACACTTGGAACCGAACCCAGCGGGGGAAGTGCCAGGCAGGGGTCGGATGTAGCAGAGCCTGTCATGCTACCTAACCATGAAAACACCAGTAGACGGGGCCGAGCTGGAGTCCGGCCCGAAGTTGGACCCGAGGAAGTGCTGAGAACAGAACCCAGCAGGGGAAGATCAAGGCAAGGGCCAACTGTGGCTGACCCCAGCATGCCCCCAGAAGACCAGAGACAGCCATTGGAGAATGTTAGGGGTGACAGACGATACCATCCCTACAAGTCATCTGGACGGAATCAATCCCGCAGGGAGGAACCAAACTCATTTCTATCCGCTCCAAGTTTTGACGAGAGGATGGCACGATTGTTCAGAGAGTGTGTCCAACGGGAGCAAAGGGATCGGGGGATAGGTGCTAGGGTAACCAGCCCCTTAACCCGCAATATCGAAACTGCCATCACCCCCCGGGAATGGAAAATGCCAACAATGGAACCTTACAAGGGGACCTCTGACCCCATCGTACACTTACAAAGATACACCCAGCATATGCTCATGAGCGGAGCAACAGAGGGAGTGTTGTGTAAATGCTTCCCATTATTCTTGACAGATCTAGCTACCTCCTGGTTCTGCCACCTACCCCAAGGGTCCATCAGCTCATGGGAAATGTTGAAAGAAAAGTTCATCAGTCAGTTCCGCATTCATGTGGAACAACCCAAGGACGCTTATTCCTTATCTAATATCAAGCAGAAACCCGGAGAGACAGTGCAACAATATCTCACCCGATTCAACGCTGCGGCGGCAGCAGTCCAAGATGCCGACGAGAAACTTATCCTAATGGCTCTCTGCAGTGGTGTACATCCGGATACTAAATTTGCTAGAAGACTAACCAAGGAAAAGCCAGCTACTTTACCTGATTTCTTCCATGAAGCTGGAAAGTATATGAGACTTGAAGACGCTGCCACTGAGAGGCAGTCGGGGCAACAGGCTAAGACAGCTACAGACAGGGTTCCCATTGCAACAAAGGATGTTCGGAGAAGTGACTCCAGGGACAATGCTGGGGGCAAGAAGGGAGAAAAGCGCTTATATCGACCAGGACCAAGATTTGACTCCTACACTCCTTTGAATGAAACAATCGAAAACATCTTCCTAGCCACTCAAGACAAAGTTAGATACAAACGGCCCCCGCACAAGAAGGAATCAGATGACGCGCTCAAGTCTGGAAAGTTCTGCCGCTTCCACGAATCCTATGGACATGACACCAATGAATGCCACCATCTCCGGGACTTGATTGAAGAACACATCAGAAGGAAGAGACTGGAACGCTATATAAAAAGCCAGAACAAGACTTCGACTCCTGCCAATGAGAATCCTGGGCTACCCCTCCCAGAAGTAAGCGGAGGAAATCGCAACACCAGCGGCTCTAGTCAAGAGAAGATAGTGGTCCATATCGTATCAGGAGGACCACACATCGCCGACAGAAGCTGGACGGAGATGGAAAGATACGGTAAGTCACTTAGAAACGATGAATGCTACGTTAACTCTGTTATGGAAGAACGCCACCCGAAACGGAAAGAGAATGATGACATCACATTCAGTAGGCGTGATCTAGAGGGAAGGCAGTACCCACACATGGATCCTATGGTCATCTCTGCCTGGTTCGGTCTGGCCAAAGTTTTTCGAATTTTAGTAGACACTGGAAGCTCGGTAAATATCTTATTCAAGCATGCTTTCGACAAAATGAAGCTGTTAATGAAGTATGTGTCTCCCTGCAACAAACCACTGCATGGTTTCACTGGAGATGCGAAGATGCCCCTCGGGCAACTGGACCTTTTTGTTGAAATAGGAAGTCATCCCCGCTCCGTTGTGCGAAAACAAACATTTGTGCTAATAGAAAGCCACTCGGCCTACAACGCCTTTTTAGGAAGACCAGCCTTGTCTGACTTCCAAATTGTCCTAGCCCCATGGTGCCTGAAAATGAAATTCCCAACAGATAACGGAGTAGGAGAAATAGAGGGAGATCAAGACGCCGCTCGAGATTGCTATGTAACTGAGCTTCGCAATAACCGCAGGAAGGATAAAGGAAAGGATGCAGAGACTTCTCTCTGCAAGAAAAGCCTGGAAGCATAGCAATTAAAGAAAGCCCCTCCTCTTCGATATACAAGTGATCCATTCAACGAATTAGACCCCAGGGACAAAGAGGAGGAGGCCACCACCGAGCCTGCAGAGGCTATGGAATTTGTATCTGTAGACAAACACGACCCAAGTAGACTGCTGAGTGTCGGGTCTCAGTTAAGAGCGGAGTTGAAAGATCAACTCGTCGATTTTCTTCGCCACAACATGGATGTATTTGCGTGGACGCACGCCGACATGACAGGAATCTCTCCAGACGTAGCATGCCACATACTGAACATCGATCCCACCAAGGTGCCAGTGAAGCAGAAAAAGAGGAGCATGGGGGCAGAACGATCAGCAGCCCTCGAGGAAGAAGTAAAGAACTTACTTGCCAATGACTTCATACGAGAAGCCATCTACCCAGAATGGATCGCCAACCCGGTACTGGTAAAGAAAGCTAATGGGAAGTGGCGAACATGCATCGATTTCTCCAACTTAAATAACGCTTGCCCGAAAAACTGCTTCCCACTCCCCCGAATCAACCAACTCGTGGACAGCACAGCTGGACACGAACTCTTATCCTTTATGGACGCATACTCAGGATATAACCAGATCCCTATGCACGCCCCCGATCATGACAACTAGTTTCATCACTGACCGGGGATTGTACTGCTACAAAGTAATGCCTTTTGGACTTAAAAACGCCGGAGCTACTTATCAGCGCCTCGTCAACAAGATGTTTGCGAAATTAATAGGGCAAACTATGGAAGTTTATGTGGATGACATGCTGGTAAAATCAAGTAAAGCCAACGATCATATAAACCACCTGAACGAGATGTTTCAAGTATTTCGCCAATATGGAATGAAACTGAATCCTCTAAAGTGCTCCTTCGGAGTATCATCGGGAAAGTTCTTGGGATTCATCGTCCATGCCAGGGGGATTGAAGCGAACCCCGAACAAGTCCGGGCCTTGCAAGATATCAAGATATCATCCACTCGAAGAGAGATGCAAAGCCTAAACGGGAAGGTGGCTGCCCTAAGCAGGTTCATCTCTAAAGCAACCGACAAATGCATCCCTTTCTTTGAAGCTCTTAAGAAAGACAAAGGAAAGTTCGAATGGACTGACGAATGCTCGACAGCCTTCCTTAACTTAATCGAACACCTCCAAAGACCACCAGTACTCTCAACTCCAAATGAAGGCGAGGAACTATACTTATACCTTGCTGTATCGTCCCATGCTTTAAGCGCCGCTTTGGTGAGGGAGGACAACCACGCACAGCGACCCGTATACTTTGTAAGCAAGAGATTCACAGGGGCAGAAGCCAGATACCCTAAACTTGAAAAGCTAGCATACTGTTTGCTAATCACGTCACGGAAACTGTGACACTACTTCCAATCTCATTCCATCAGAGTTTTAACCGATCAACCGCTAAGGCAAGTACTCCATCGCCACGACACTTCCGGGCGACTACTTAAGTGGTGCATTGAACTGAGTCAATATGATATTACCTACCATCCTTGCACCGCTATCAAGGGACAAGCCATAGCTGATTTCATTGCCGAATTCACTACTAACGAAGGTAAGGAGCAATCTGAAGTAGCAGAAAATATCAAGTGGAACCTCTTCGTTGATGGAGCATCAAATGAACAAGGCTCGGGGGCAGGTGTTGTGATAATCACCCCCAGGGGAAGGAAGCTGCACTACACCCTAAGTTTGGAGTTCGCTGCCACTAACAATGACGCAGAATACGAAGCAGTGATAGCCGGATTAGAACTTGCCCTGGAGATTGGAGTCGGTTCTTTATGTCTCCATGGTGATTCTCAACTTATTGTAAATCAAATACTGGGAGAATTCCAGACTCGAGGAGAACGACTCACAGCATATCTAAAGAAGACCAAGCTGCTGCTCAATCAGTTGGATCACTATTTAATCAAACACATTCCTCGAGAAGAGAATCAGGAGGCCGACGAACTGGCAAAGCAAGTTAGCATGAAGGAGGGCGCCGCTTCCCGAACAATAACCATCTCACAGCAACTAGCCCCGAGTTACGAGACAATGAATATGATAGCTACAATCGAAGAGGAAACTTGGATGACTCCTGTCTGGAAATATTTACAAGATGGCACACTGCCCGACGGGCGTAACGAAGTCAAGAAAATCTTGAGGAAAGCTTCCCGCTACACGATACAAGAAGGCATCCTCTATCGACGCGGCTTCTCTAATCCCTTATTAAGGTGTGTCGCTGGAAGGGAAGCCAAGGAGATCTTATCCAACATACATCGAGGAAGTTGGGGAGATCACACTAGTGGGCAGACTCTGACAAAGAAGATACTCCGATATGGATATTACTGGCCCACCTTAAACAAAGACGCCCTAGACTTCGTCAAGAGATGTGACAGATGTCAGAAATTTGCTAAAATTCCTCGACAACCAACAAACGAGATTACTCAAATGACCAGCCCTTGGCCCTTTGCAATATGGGGAATTGACTTGATTGGCGAACTGCCAGTGGGCCGAGGCGGAGCCAAATATGCCATAGTAGCAGTTGACTATTTCACCAAATGGGTGGAAGCAGAGCCTCTAAATAAAATATCTTCGGCAAAAGTTATTAACTTCTTGATCAAAAATGTTTTATGCAGGTACGGGGTTCCACTTAAAATCATATCGGACAATGGACTTCAATTTGACAGCGAGAAATTCGCCGACTGGTGCCAAGAGCATGGAATTCACAAAAGCTTCTCATCTGTGGCTTACCCCCAGGCAAACGGACAAGTCGAAGATGTCAACAAAATCCTCAAAACCCTAATCAAGAAGAAACTTGAAAAGTCAAAAGGCGCTTGGGTGGATGAACTTCCTACGGTACTTTGGGCCTACCGCACATCTTACAGAACATCAACAGGGCATACTCCTTTCTCTTTAGCGTACGGATCGGAGGCCATGCTCCCAGTTGAAACTGTAGTGCCTTCCCACCGTAGGATCCACTACAACCCAGAAGAGAACGAAGAACTCCTCCATATGTCTTTGGATCTAATTGAGGAGAGAAGAAATGATGCGGCACTCAAAGCAGCAGCTCACAAGAGAAAAGTGGCAGCACAATACAACTCCAAAGTCAAGCACCGCAGCTTACAAGAAGGAGATCTTATCCTCAAGCGGATCTTCCCGCGCCTCAGAGCGCTAGATCCAATCTGGGACGGACCCTATGTAATTCATAAAGATCTCCGCAACGGAGCCTATATTTTGTCAACAGTAGACGGAGAGGTGTTCCAGAGGGCATGGAACATCCAACACCTCCGTCGATACTTTTCTTAACTTGTACTGCCCATATGAAGTGAATTAACAAGGAGAATCAATGGACGTAGGCATTTTCGTGCTGAACCACTTTAAAAATCTTGTCTCTTTTTAACTTGTTCCTTTATATCTTGGCTGCTTGGTAAGCTTTATCCTCTTCTGTTGAACAAAATCATGTATAACGACATTCCCATTCTGGACACTTCACGGCGCAACCTCACCTGGACAAGACCCAACAGGTACTATGCGAATCTATGCACTCGCCAATGAGACACTTTTGCTCCAGCATCCCTCTGCTGCGGGTTAACTCATTGCTCGCGACTGCCCTCAAAGCCAACTTTAATGAGCCGATTATGAGCCATCGGGAAGGCCGACTATAGCCGATGGCAGCTCATTACGGCATTCGGCTTGCCGGCAACTGTGACCTACTTTAAGCCACAACATAAGGTGTGGCCAGCCAGGGGTAGTTCACAGTTGACGATCGGCATCCACGCTGGCCGGCCACAGTAAATCGAATAATACCCACGATTACGGGCCATAATGGCTCGGGTAGTTACTGTGCGCGATCTCGGCTCCGATATGTCTTAAGTGCGGCTGTGGTAAAAAAGATAAACTCTCCGCAGAGGCGTAAGATGGGTGACCAATGTCTCCAAGACCCACAGCAAGGGAAAGTGACTACAAAACCCGTTTGCCACGAACTTAAGCATATCGACGGCCTTCCGTGATTGGAAGTTTTACTGTTTATCATATTTCCATTTCATTCAAAAACTTCTCTCCTATCCTATATAACAATCCCTAAAGTACAGGTCACAAAATAGGGGAACTCTCGCTTGTGGAAAAATGAGCTCACATCCGGATGACGGAACACTCAGCTACATTCCATACTCAGTCACGCAAGACATTCAAAGCAACCCTCTACAACTAAAACACGAAGGGCGGTACTATCTTCTCTTTTATACAAATATGTAGCTTTAATTTATTCACACATCATATTGGCATCACAAGACATGAGATAATATTTTAAGCAGAAACTTAGCATTAAATACGATTGAGTCACATGCATAAACACGCAGCTGTATTTCTTATGCAACATATCAAAATGACAACAGCATTCAAACATGACAGAATCAGCTTATGTTATAAAATTATATAAAGTCATTCTTTACAAATAATATAATTACAAGTTACATTAATGTTTCGGACTAACATAGACAGCAACCAAAATATGTACAAGTCAAGTCAAAGAATCGGGGCTTCGCCTCCATCCCGCTAGCCCTCCGGATCTACTTAACTGCAGGGTCAGAACTCCCCGCATGTACTCCAGAGATCCCGCCTGCCCAATTCAGAAGAGAATCCATCAGTATTCACGAAAGATAAGCGATCAAATCATGAAAAGACTAAAAAGGAAGACTTACCAGCGTCTGCTCCCTGATCATCATCATCTAGCTGCACGCCTACCTCGTCCTCAGCAAGCAGCCGCATGCCCTTCTTAACCGCCACCTTCTCTTCCTTAGTGAATTGGGCCGTAACCACATCCATCCTGAAAGCCGTACCACCTTCCTTTTCCGCATCGGCTTTAGCCTCCTCCAAAGCCCGAAGATATATTCTAGCCATGACCCGGGGATAGTCGTCCATCCAGGACAGGTTGCCCTGCCTCCAAGTTCGGAAATACATGTCCTGGAGCATCTCATCCATCATCCCCTCGTTCTCCTCAAACTCTTTCATCCGGGCCTCAGAAGCCGACAGCCGTGCGACGGCGGCATCTCTCTCCAATCGGTATCTCGAGCAGTCAGCCTGAAGGGATTTCCGCATCACTTCCATCTCCTCCTTCAGCTTGGCCTGAGCAAGCTCTGCGGCCTCAAGCCTCCCAGATAACTCCTCTACCTGCTCAAGATCCGCGCTCCGAACCTCATCCACCGTTGCGATGGCCAAGTCAATTCGTCCTTTGCAAGCAGCCTCCATCTTTCGCAACTCAGCCTTGCTAGCCTCTTCTATGGTTTTCTTTAGTCGTCTGGAAGCCGCCTCATGCTGGGATATCTGGATAGCCTGATCGGCAAGCTGTTTGGCCTGATCAGCAACCTTTAGCCGCAACCGAATGTTAGCACTTCCGATTTCCTCCCCAGCCTTGGCCAGTCGAGCGTAATGCTCCATTAGCCTCTTGGTCTCTTCAGCCACCCGATCAATGTTTGCCTTGGCCTCATTCCCCATGGTCACAATCCGAGTAGTAAGCAAATCGAGGTCTAAGGACTTAGCCTCATCAAGCACCCGTACCATGGGATTGCGGGGAAGAAGATGCTCACCCGTGGCCTCGTAAAAAGAGATGTCCTGAAAATTCGGGTCCAGATCCGGATGGCCGGCAAATGGGTTGCGAACCAAACCAGGATGGTCTATCGGGGTGACGGTTGGATTTTCAGACGGATGTGGGGAAGGCATAAACTCATTATCCTCCTCAGTAATATCATGGATAGGCTGGAATGGAGGCTGAGGGCCAGGTGAAGGTTCAAACGAAGACGGCCCCTCTTTCTCTTTTGCACATCTTCTTCAATAACACCGAGAAGAGGGCGATATCTAACCGCATCTTCAGGATGGCTAGTTGACGGCTTTGGTTTGGCAGAAGCTTTGAGTAACTTATACTATTCAAGGCGGTGCCGAATATCTGATGTCTTGGCCACCTTACCCATTCCTGGAATAAAAACCAAGTATTACGAGCATGCATGAAACTATAATTCAAGAAATGTGTCAAGTTAAAAGGAGTAGGAAGACGCGTTTATTTTACAAACCCTGAGGGGGAGTGGGATACTGCAATAAGTCCTGAATCTCATTCTAGGACGGGAGCTGGCCATAAAATATTACTAAGTCCTTATCATAAAGGGAGTCTGCAGAAGTTGAAAATTCACCTTGAGTTACCCTACCTGAAAGATCCTTAGAAGATGGATCGGCACAAGTCCCAGCCTTATCAGCCTTCTTCGCCTTCTCCACCAAGGCTGATCCTTCCTCTAACCCCTCAAAAGCCTGGCGGAAGGCATCATCCGTCCACTCCTGGATTTCCCCTGCCTGCTCGGAAGACAAACCCCAGCACCACTACCACCCTATCCTTCACCTTCTCCATCTCCTCCGCTCGCCTCTTTCCTTCTCTCCACCTTCCTCCTCCGGAATATCTGGACATGTGCTAGGGGAGGGTCCATCAGACTTCTTAAGCTTTTTCCCTCCGACAACTGGAGGTATCGAGAAAGGTCTCCTCTTGCTACTCTTCACAGTGGCCCCGTCTTTAGCTTTGGTAGCCCTCTCCTCAGCTGTATCTCTCTGCTTAACCACGGATTGACGTGGCAGAATCAGGTTGTGCTCCAGGAGAGTGGCATTCCTGAACAGGTAAGAAGCCGACCTGTCCCTTCCAGAGATAGCCACTATCTCCGCGGCCATCTGTACCAGGCGATCATTCTCCACGACCGCAAAGCCACCTGTTGCTAGCAAGAAATAAAAGCATATAAGAGGAAGCATTGCAGTCGGGACAAAGAAATTACAAATGGAATTCAACTTAGAGCCAGAAGTGAAAAGGTGAAAAGAAACGGAGTCGTCCTTAACGAAGAACCATTCCTTCTTAAACATGGTGAATTTCGAGTACAAGTCCAAGACCGGCTTGAAGGACACGGCCGACTCTAAACTAATGTACGGAGACCCCTTCTTATAGCCCCTCAGATTATACAAATATCGGATTTTCCGATTAGAAGGGGGAGCCCATACCTCCTTTGGAAGATAACGTATAGACACACTAAGATGGCGTAAGAGTTGGGCTGAAGCTGGAAAGGAGCCACCTTCAAGTAGGTAATGAAGCTGACTATCCACGCATTGATCAGAGGAATGGCCCCGCACATGCAATGGTATCGGCTATACGCGAAATATCTTTCAGGGGGATTGTACGGCATCACTCCGTCCCCCGGCAACAGCATACTCGCTCTGTCAATCCTAAAGGAGCGAGAGATAACGTCAAGCTGCTCCTCTCTGAGAGAGCTCGGAAAGCAATCGGAAGGAGAATTCAGAAGCTCTTGAGGGCCATATCCGTCCACTAATGACCGCGGGGCAGGTCCATGTCCCGCTGGTTCCGGCTGGACTGGGGGCACGGCAGGAGACTCTCTTCTGTCCCTAGATTTCCTCTTATCTGATCGGGTTTCCACTCTTTGAGACATTTATCTGCAACACAAGAAATGTATATCGTTAAAACATACAAACAATGTAGTCTGGAATTTCACCCATAAGTCAAAACGCTCAAGCTCCCAGTGTCATTCGGTAAAGAAAATGTAAAATTTCATTCGGTATTCAAAGTCTCAGGGTTCATCCGGTGGTTCAAATACAAGTACATTCGGCATTTCCCCTTCTCATTCGGTGGTTCGAACACGAGCTCATTCGATAAACCACAATTTTCAGGTACATTCGGTACACGAGGCCCCCAAACCATTTGGTAATTGAGAATAAAAAGTTCACTCGGCAGAATAGATCATCATTTGGTTCGGCAAGAATCTGATTCGGCTAACGCTTTGATTCGGCAAGAATCTGATTCGGCTAACGCTTTGATTCGGCAGAGATTATAGTTTGATTCGGCTGATGAGGAAAAATGGAGGCGTTAGGCCCCTATTTATAAGCAAGCATCAATAACCGGACCAGGTGGCTCGGCGTTAGAGACCGGATGAAAACACACGAGCTCAAAACAAAGCACGCCATGTGCATGCACATACCCTACTTTGGGGGGCAAGTGTTGGGGATATTTCCACCGAGCCATCACAAGGAGGTTACCACCGAATCAAACATGCTACCCAAGCTACTACCGGTCCAACCCAAACCGAAGCATCACCGATCCAACCCACTTCCAAATACCACTGAATCAAACACACTACTACCGGTCCAACCCAAACCGAAGCATCACCGATCCACTACCACACCAACTCACAACCGGACCATCCCTCACCGGACCAACACCCACCGGACCAACACACGCCGAACCAAGCCCACACCGAACCAACACCATTACCGAACCAACCATCGTCGGACCAAATTACAACTCCAACCATCTTCGAACCAAGAGGATGCCGAACCAACATCGACAGGCCAGATTGCTTCGGCCCAAGCCCACCAGCAGCTATATACATCCAAGACCCCTGCCTCCAGCCTCACTCTATAAATAGAGGGGCAGGGGTACAACAATGGCATACAAGTTTGAGAGCTCAAGCACGGAAGGAACTTTCAAACAACTTTCATATACTTGTATACAAAGCTTTGTACTTGTACTTGTAATCTGAAAGAAAAAGGAGAATAACATATAAAGTGGACGTAGGCACGTTCTGGCCGAACCACTATAAATCTGTGTGTCTTTTACAGTTTAGTCCATTTATTTTATATATTTGCATAAATCATCCAAATCACTAGAAACAACATAAAATCAACTAATTCATACGACTTGGAGGTGTTTGTCCATTTTTTGTGCAAACATTTTGTATGTCTCCTTCTTTTCCAAGGATAATGATTCCCACTCTTCCCTATCGTTGATTCGTCCTCCCTAGCCTAAATAACCATGGACTTCCCTTTTTAAGCGTTTGCCGAGAAATGCAAGGAAGTAAACTCCTGTTTATGTTGTACATTTATCGTATCGTTGACCATAATTCAACGTTAAATTCGCAAATACTAACTCTATTTTCGTTCCCTTGTGGCCTTTAAAATCAAATATTTCACAAAAATCTTTTTCACTTTTCAAATTTGTACTCCATTTAAAAACTAAAATTTCAAAATATTTAGACGAACATTTTCTTTTGAAATCAAATTTTTGGACAAAAACTCTAAAAGTAATTTAAGAGCCAAAATAACTAAAACATAACTTTTTTTAAAGTGAGCTTTTCAAATCAAGGGAAATTTTTTCGAAATATTTTCCTTTTTAAAAATTTAATAGATCAAGCCACAATTTCAGCGTAGTCGATAAACGCATAAATCGAATTCTAAAATTCTAAAACTAACTTTTACCAAAAATTTGACATTTTATTTAGAAATGTCCACACATTTATTATTCAAAAAAAATAGGTAATGTTTGGTTTACAAATGAATTGGATTTTCTATTTTCAAATATAAGAGGAGTGAAGTGATGACGAAGGCGATGGAAGGAAAATGAAGGGACGACAAAAGGATGAATTGTTTCTTGTGCTTCTGTTGTTTTTCAAAACATAAAAAAATAAAAAAAGTTGTTTTATATTTTTTATGTTAATTTTTTTTCTAAATTGATTGTTTTCGACAATATACATGTATCTTGTGCATTTTTTTATCAACGAAAATCCAAAACTAAAAACAACAAACCGAACACAGCTTTAGCTTTAAGGATCATGAGTAATGATATGTGATATCGAAACAACTTTATCATGTCCTTTGCTAAAAATTTTAGCTATTCTAAACTTCCAGTTTTATATCACTTTTACCGTTAGTTAAGTGTTTTTATGAGATTCCCATTTTTAAATTAATTCTCCATTATGCATATATATATATATATATATATATATATAGGAGTGGTTCACATATCCAGAAGCAATAACAAATAAAATGAATAAAAACTCATAATATCGTGCTGCCTTTTATAAGAGAAACTAACAGTTTTACAACCAATCAACCAAATAGAAAAGAACAAATGTTAGAAATAAAATGATACAACAATCCTAAGTAAATGTCGCTTAAGGATTGTGAGAAGGTCTCACTCCACGGTTCGAGCTCGAGCCATTGCCGGGACTGCAGAATGGTCGTAGCATGGTGGCTATGCACCCAGTCTCATGCCTCTGGTGTTGTTGCTCCATCCTAACCTTTTGGAGCTCTACCCAAACTTGACGGACATTAACAAGCTCAGGACTCATATATCCCTCGACGACCTATCTATTCCTTGCTACTGGTGTTAGGCTCCGATGCTGATACAGATGATGCAGTATTAGGTAAAGAAATTTCATCCTCTTAATGGTGGTCAGGTGGATGGTGGAAGGGACCTTCCTTACTACTGGATCTTCGCTCAAATTTACCTCGTAATGCCCAAACACTCAAATGAGCAAGTGACAATATGGAAAGTGAATTCTCAGGGTACCAACTCCTTGGTCGACCATATGAAGCATCTAGATACGAGCCCAATTGATGGTTATGCCGCTAATCATAGCATAGGCGGCTCTCCGCACTAATTTATAGATCTGGCCACGGCTCCCTGTTTTTGAAATGATGTTGTGCTGAATGATACGCATGACGAGATGGGAAACTGGTCGTAAATTATCGGCCCTTCAATAATTGACATTTCCAGAAAAGATCCACTATAGAATCTCTGGATTAGTCATCTTTATGTCATCCAAATCTGCACATACTGCAGATATCTCCAAAATTCTAGCGAGATCATCATCTGTCATCTCGATCGAGCTCCCTTCACCTCGGACTCAATGCACCTGTTTTCATCTTCAGAATTCTACGCCATCTGTTCATCAAAAAGACGAATGTAGTGCAGGTAATATTCCTGTTCATAAGTCTCGAAGCGAAGGATCAGTGTAAGTCATGCCATGACGAAAAGATCTTCAAGCCCAAGAGTGGCAAAATCTCCGAACTTCATTAGTCGTCCATGAAGAAAATCAAAGTCCACCATTTCGAGATAGGTGGCCATCTTCCACTTACACCTGTCAAGCTAAGTGACTTCTTGGAGAGTGAGGCCGGAAGGACGAGAGGAAGAGCCGTCGATGCATGATGGTGCCATGGGCCGAGAGTTGGTTTAAAAAGAAAGAAAAGGGATTAGATCCGGAGCAGTGGAAGGGCAAGATCTGACGCGTAAGGATTTTGGCATCGCTTGGTGAAGGAATGGAGGAGAGAGGCTTTGGCTAAATGGAGGAAGGGTAGGTGGAAGTGACTTCGGCTAAAAAAATTAAAGAGGAGGAAGAGAGCGAGGGGGCGTCTAATGGTTGAAGTTTTGGATGCAACTTATAGTCGCGTTCCAGCTTCGAGTACAGTCCGCATTCACCTAGCGGTCGAATGCTATTAGGTCAACCAGTCGACCGCTACGGTTGAGCGCTTGGTCGACCGCTATCCCAGATTTTGGTGCGGCCTGAACCTGGATCCAATAGGACCGGTTAAATTAATTAATATTCTAATGATCATTCTGCACATCATCTTCATCTTAACTCATCTAGAAAAACTATGTCTTCCACATAACGGTAACCACCTTACCGTGTAGACCCTTCCTTGGTAAGATTGTGATAGCTTCAGCATAACTGCTACGACCAAAAACACTTCCAAAAATCTGAAAATATTCCACCTGCTATTTCCTGCCTATTTCGCACGAAAATATTTCTTCCAATAGCTGGTGGGTACAACAATACTTCAAACTACATACCCCAATAAAATTGAATGTTATTCCTATTTTATTTGTACCTTAAAGAGAGAAAATAAAAAACCTCGATTTTATAAACCAAAAAATCACCTAGCTAAATATATGCTCATTTATACTTGTTTCTAAATACTAGAACCATTTCCTACCAAAACTTGCCTTAAAAGTCAAACTTATATATATATATATGTATATGTATATGTATATGTATATGTATATATATGTATATATATATGTATATGTATGTATGCATGTATGTTGTATGTATGTATGTATTTCAGGGTTTCAAAAAACCTTCTTTTCAAAACACAAATTTCCCAAATTGAAAAACTATTTTCTTACCAAAAATCAAAATCAAGCCTTTGCTGATATATGCATATAAATATTTAAGGATTTAAAGAACTAATCTTTTATAAACCAAAATTTTCTTAACACGACCAGCCTAGTGGTTTACATGTTTCTTTGAAAATTAAAATTTCAAAACTTTTCCAAAACAAAATTACCAAAATAAATCTTTGGGAAAACAAACCCTTGAAAAACCCTTTTTCAAAAACATCTAGGGCAATTCCGAAATATAATTTACAAAAATTCTTTGTTTTAGACTAAGGAATTGACATTAATTATTCAAATAAAAATCTGGTTCACCATCTAAGAGGTGATCGATGAATGCACCCAAGCTAAACTTACTTCTGGTCAAGTGCGACATATAGACTCTTATTTCCCACACATCTAGAATAATTATGTGTCTCCGACTTGAACTCAAAATCCAAGATCATAAGGTAGCTAGAATCTCAACCGTCAAATTGAACACCTCCAGTCTCCGAGATTCAGCCATATGCCATACTCATGCTCTTTATCAACGCGCTTTACACATCGCCAGCACTCCATGGGGTACTTTGGAGTCGACGTGGAAATCTTAATTTTAAGATATTTCTATCCCATAGTTGCTTTGGCCATTCCTTCGAAGTGGAACTACAACTACTTCTATAGTCAGAATTCTTAGAATCCAACGTAAGAATATAATATTACTAGATAGGAAAGTGTGATATGTTCTCTCAATTTATCCTAATTCCTCTGATCTACTAACCTAGGATCTAATGTCAAATATAACAACTCGCGCCTAAAAGAGCATAAATTTAAACAAAAATCTAAACCCAAGTCCATCATAGCACAGATCGTTGGATTGCGTACCTGCAAATATGCATGAGCATTATCAAAGATTGATAGAAATCTAAATTTATAATGGAAACAATAATAGGAAGAATACTGATTATGACTGCTAGTTTGGAATTAATGGTATTCCCTAGATAGAAGATTATCACATCAGCATCGAGCATGAAAGAAAGAAGACTTCTCCAACAACAAAGCATATCCAGCTCCAGTAACATGTTTCCCTAAATTCTATCTTATGGGTTGTACTGAGGAGGGGGTCAGAACAATGTTTTGGTGACTGAAGAATATAAACTGCCCATTACATAAGTTTATACCGATTGGTTTCCATTTAATTGTTACGTCCATTAAGGTTAGCAATTCTAATCTAACCTTGCATTGCATGTACGATTACATACTTACCATTTTCCAAGGTATGAAATACTAATGAAGTCATATCAACCACCCAATACTTCCATACCTATTAGCTACTTAGTACTTATAAATATGAAGCGGGCTTCTATAATACTTTTAAAAAGAGAAATTGCTAGGTTACGACATTTAATACCTTAATCAAGGTGGATCCTGTCATTATGACCTATTCTCAAGGTGGTTTCATAACAATGTGGTCAATAGTTGGTGGGTCCTAGCTACAAGA
Source organism: Allium cepa (assembly GCA_030765085.1). Lineage (NCBI taxonomy): Eukaryota > Viridiplantae > Streptophyta > Magnoliopsida > Asparagales > Amaryllidaceae > Allium > Allium cepa. The sequence goes on from CM060946.1 coordinate 182,797,127, forward strand.
CATCTAACCACTATTTAAGGCTTTCGACATTTAATGTCCAACTATTACTGCATCTGTCGTCGATAAAATCGCAGCCATGTAATAAAAAGTACCCAAGCCGTTTAATACATCTTATTAGAAAATAGGCTTTGTCATTTAAGACCTTAATTAAGGCAGATCCCACCATTTAAGACATATCCCCAAGGCATGCTCCTAAACGGTACTATTGTTTTTCCAGCCTTAGTAACACAAAAGATTGTACCTAAGCCACTTAATACTTCCAAGTGGAAAACATGCAGACTCTGTTCATTTAAGACCTTAATTGGGATAGACCCCGTTATTTAAGACCTATTTCTAGAAGCGTGCTCCTCAATGGTACTATCAAGCTGTCATTGCTTAAAAATCCCATTGGGCTACTTAATACTTCTTTTATAGGAAAGAGAAGGACCCTACAGTCACTTAAAACCTCAAATATAAAGCGAACCCTTCTCGAGGTATCCACTACCACTCTTTAATTATAAATATGGCATCTCATTAGGTTACTTCTTTCGATGGGGAGGCGGACCCTTCAACCACTTAATATCTCAACACTGAAGTAAAACCTTTTTAGAGATATCCTTATTTATATATTTGGAATCTCACTAGGTTACTTAATACTTCCATCAAGGAGAAAGGCGGACCTTTTGGCCACTTAAGGCCTCAAACCAGAAGCGAACCCCTATGGAGATATCCCTTACCGCTCCTAATTCCAAATTTAGGCCAAGTAATACTTTCTAGTTAAGAAAGCAGGTTCAAATCTCTCACATCATTGCGGAAGCTAGGATTAGTGATATCTCACATCAGCAGTAGTAAGTGCACCAAACTCCATGTAGCCTTCAAATGAAGGGCAGTCTTCCGTCGGGTGACTTTAGTGATCTCACATCACTAACCCACTAACACTATACCAAATTAATCAGTTTGCAACACTTATTTCACTGGAATCTATAACGATTATAACCGTTACAAATTATTAATAGTTATTTTCGTTAACTTTTTTTGTCACATTTATATCCGTTAGAATTTATATCCGTTAGGATATTTAGTACTTCGGTAAATAAGGTGATGCAAGGAGGGCAAGCTAGTTATTTTTCTTTACATCCTAGTTCTGTTCTTTCTAACTCATTAGCAAACCTTGTACGAAACTAGGGTTTGTTTCTTATTTCGCCTCTTCATTCAATTTTTTCACAAATCGAATCTGTTCATCTGTTCCAATCTAGGATACGTTTTTTATGAATCTTAAGTATCCTTTTCTTATGCGAATCTCCATTCTTAGGTACTTTTTCCCTATTAGATAACTTTTATTTTACTCAGTAAGTATGGTATAACTTGCGACTCTTTTCTGGATTGTCTGAAGCATTTTTGTTTTGATGACTTGAAATGTTATTTTATAACGATGTGTAGATAAAAGGAGCTACAGTTGCAAGAGAAAGGAGAAGGCCACGGACGATGTGTAGATAAAAGGAGTCGTAGTTGCGAACTACGATTGTCCACCGCCTTCGACGGCGATTGTCCGCATCGTCAACTCCAACTTCTTCTCTACCTTCGACGTGCTTCTCTCCTGTTTTTGCTTCTTACTAATTCTGCTCCATTATTGAGGCTTTTCTCAACCTTCTTTCTGGTAATTACCTTTTTCCTTATCGGCCTTCTGCACGTCGGCATGAAGTCCAGCTGAGAGACCAGTACAATGAAGAGCAGAGAATGCAAACTTTTTATACGTAAAATGATAGTGGTTATGTTTTTCTATTCAGCAAGTGAATTTCCTGCACTATGATTTTCGGCTATGTTTTATAATAAATTTTTTATACGTTGTTGGCATAATTGCCGATGTCCAATCTTCAATTGTAGATATGGGGAGTGTAAAGGTGAATTACAGGCTATTGCTGTTGTTGAAGTGAGTTAAAACAAAATTTAAAACCAAGTCAATGAGATGCAAGAATTGCTGCCATGAGTTTGGGATCCTCCCACCAAGCAATTTTGATGCCTTTTTATGTCGACATCATAAGAAGGACATCACACTAAGGATTTGGATCTCACCATCCAAATGCATTTTAGACAAGGTCAGCTTCTGGTTTTATTATTTATTTGTTTTAGGCATTAAACTAGAGATTTCATTTAATCATTTTTTGATGCTATTACAATAAAACATGGGTGTAATCAGCAATTTATGCTAAATACATAGCATTAAGCTATAATTCTTTATGTCTTTGTGGTAGTTTTAACTGTACAGTGCTATTGTTCTGTTTGTTTGCTCTTTTTAATTTTACTTTTCTACATATCTTATGCTTGTTTAGATATATAAATCAATACAATTTATGGAACCATTTAATTATGGCATATTTGTGGACGCTACCAAAATTCAAGCTTAATTTGGATTTTCACTTTTTAAACACTCTTAATAACTGGCATGTTACTACGATCAATGTTTTATACTGACATCCAATTTTAAGACATTCATGTACTTCATGTTTTTGGTTTAATTAGATTTACAACTTCTCAAATTAGAATAGAAATTTACAACTAGAAGAGACTATGCAATAAATTAGAATATATTGTTATGTAATTAATAAAAGCATATTGTTATAAGAAAATAAATTCTCATGATATCATAGTTAAATATTGCTGATAAATATAGTTTGTACATTCTTCATTTATACATACTTGTAGTGAAAAAATATTAATAATAGCCCAATAGTCGGTGATTTAGATGTGAATTTTGATTTTTAGATGTTGAAATTTTATAAAATTTGATGGCACGCCGTTAATTCATTCTTTTGCACAATCAAGCCATGTTCATATATGCAAAAATTAAAACTATGGAGTCACAACTCAATTAATCAACAACTGGTTCAGAATCAGGATCTTCAGGAGTGATTTCAACTCCAAAAAAAGTAAATGACAGTGAAGATTCTTAAAATGTTACAACCAAACTTAAAGAAGAATTAGCTAAATAGGATGCACTAATTAAGGTTCAGTTTTCATTTTCTTTCTAGGACAACCTTATATTATGAAACCTTTAATTCAGTTCAGCTCCTTCCATTACTGTTTATGCCGAACCATACAAAAGCATGAAATATACCAGGGTACAAGCTTGCGGTGGCAAATATTCTTGTTTTTACAAAAATTGCACGAAGCAAATGAAAAACTTTTCAACAAATTAACGAAGAAAATTGTTGGTTGATTATATATGTTTTGGTAAATGATTTCTAATCGTTCTTAAAATTATATAGCTGCTGCTGGTATGAACAAAGCTGCTTCTAGTAGTACATCTTTGATCACAAGGAAGCTTGTAGTGGAAACAGAGAACCTGACCCGTAAGTAATTTACCATACATGCGTTTAATGGTGCGCTCTTAGCCTTTTTTCTGTATAAGACGCTAAATGATCGCGTTTAAAATTCGGATATGGTAATTTTCTTTTCACATATAATGCTTAATCAAGTATGAAATTGACTCAGTTTAATCATTTTTTGTTGTGCATGCTTTTTAATTTCCCTTTTATTATAGTAATGCAGGCAATGCTTAACCAAAGTCTTAGTTAACTTATTTTAACAAAAAAAAATTCAAAACTTTTGAAAATTATCATTTTTGATTGAAAGAGTGATGAGAGTGTGTGTGTGTATTATACTTGAATATATACACATACATATATGGATATATGTATGTATGTATACGATATCATATAACATATATTGATTTGTTCATATATAATAATTCATTATCAATCTAAAATTTATGTAGGTTGCTATGTTATTAGGTTTTGTACTCATTTAACATGTTTGAAATCATTGTGTCGTTTGATGACAACGTAAGTTTTAAAAAATACAATTATATTCAAGGTAAGAAATTATGTTTTCAAGTAACTTAAACTTAAACCTTTGGCAGAATGACAACTTCACATTATACACAAGTTCTAAATGGTGCAAACATAAAGTTGATATATAAACTTAAATAAAAGAAAGCTAGGGAAGAACGTTAGAATGCATAAAGGTAGGACACTAATGATATTACCGTTCCAATCCTTGGTCCATCAGTTTGAGTACATTGTAAATTCCTTATGACTCAAACCCTGACAAGTCATAAGTGGAATGGTAACAGATGATATTACTGAGTCTAGATCCATATTAAAATTTAAGGAGATGGTACTTAGCCAATTATACATAGAATCTTTCATTTGAGGCAAAAATTTCAATTATTGCAGGATTTGAAGTCTGAGGTATTTATTTCTGTAAATGCAAATTGTATATACTTAGTTATGTTTATACTTAACATAAATTTGGTGCATTTTACCATTTAAATTGCTCTGCAAACCTTATCCTAATGAAAAGAAAATATGCGAACATTTTATTATGCTTATTTTTCTATTCTACATTTTTAATGAGTTTTAACTACATTTTCCACAGTTAACTGTTGTGTTTTTATCTAAATTTTTACTTATTATCTCATTTCTTAGAATCATTTCAAAGTAGCAACTTTCGAATATGCATTAACAATTAGCGGGAATAATTATAAACCAGTACAAGAAAAAATATTAGAGTCGTTTTGGAGATATAGATATGGATTACAGTGTGTTTATGAGATTGACTTTCGCATAACTTTGTACACTATGATAAAATATAAGTAAATTTTATTAATGTTGTGTTAAAGGTACGCTATAATTAAAAGAGAATCATCTACATGGTAAATTATGTATTAATATCAAAACTAATTTGTTGAGTTCTTATATTCTTTTTCGATATAATTACACATATAATATCAGAGTTGGGTGTGTATATGTGTCAAAACTGTTCAATGAATACTATGATTCTTTTCTCATTAGTGCCTACCAATTTGTTACCTGCTCTGTATGGAACAGATAAAAGAGAAGGATTGAAAATGGTTAACAGAGTAATATATCTAGTTATACTTTTTAGGTTTTGATGACACCATTTCAGTCATGCTCCAGGATTGAACTAGTGTTAATGGTTAACTAGTGCTAATGGTTAACAGAGTAATATATCTAGTTATACTTTTTAGGTCTTGATGACACCATTTCAGTCATACTCCAGGATTGAAAATAAACTGATACAATACCATAAGTATTTAATTAGTGCTAATGGTTAATAGAATAATATATCTAGTTATACTTTTTAGGTTTTGGTGACACCATTTCAGTCATACTCCAGGTTTGAAAATAAATTGATACAATACTAAATGCGACGACACCATTTTTACGCATTGATTCAAAAAAAATGCATGATAGAGTTTTTTTTTAAGAATATTTTATCTTTATATTTATCATAGCAGCTTCAAAATTTAATCAAATTCCTCGCAATTGTGGATTGTTTCACTCAAGCTTCAGGTCAGCCAATTCCTAGCTTAAAGTCAGTTTATAATATTTCAACTTATATTCTCTTTATAGTTTAGACTATTTAAAATTCAGTTTTGTTCGATGAAGTAGAAGCAAAGTTGGATGAATTGGAAGGAGCTCTGTTTGGATAGTTGCTTGTACTGCATCTTCTCCAACTATTTCACACTCCCAACATTTTCATATAAGCTCCTACAAGAAATCATCCAACAAGACATGCTACTAAATATACTACCGAGGTAGAAAATGAACTTCCAGCTGTCCAATTTGAAGTTTCAATGTAAATGGGTAAAATGAATTGCACATTTAAACTACTTCGGGAATATCAGTTTTTGCAACAAAAGCAGAAAATGACCGGGTTATTGTAAACAATTTTCATATTGTTCGGATATGAGATATTCTTTGAAAGTGGTCTAAATACGTAAAACGTAAAAATTTAGGAAATGACATATTTGCGATATCTCGATTCTACGCTTGTGACTAATGCAGATGTTTGTTGTAGAGATGGTGGAGTTAGTAGAACTGAGCTCATTTATGAGGAGCACTTGTAGTATTGCCCGGTGTCAATGGTTTGTCCACCAAGCTAACATGGGAATTTTTTTAGCATGTTCGCTTTATAGAGAATGAAAAAATGATTAGCTTTGATTTCAATTTTTTTAGTTGTGTTGCTTTATATTTTTTACTGATGATTCCATTGTTAGACAATAAAGATTAAATGGTCCTAGCTTTGTTTCGTTCTGGAATATGTAAAGTTGGTAACATTCTAGTAAAGGATGGCTTCATTGACTACATATAAATGCTATTATGGCTTGTTAATTCTAGCAACAAAACCCAACTTTAGGGATTTAAAAAAAACAAGTATTTTGGCTCATTCTTTTTGATCTGGTTAAACTTTCCAAAACTATGCCAACCGGGGCCGCTCAGTTCACAAACTAAGCACAGGGCTCAGTTTACAAACAGAGCTCAGCTCGGTTTAGATTAGCCGAGCTCTATGCTCAGTTTGTAAAGTGAGCTCTGCGCTCAGTTTGTAAATTGAGTCCGGCTCGGTTTATATTAACTAAGTCCGACTCAGTTTTTATACTGAGCTTGCTGCTCAGGTTATAACAGAGTGGTAAAGCTCAGATGCTCAGTTACAAGCTGAACGGTAAGCTCTGTAAATCGAGCGCTGCTCGGTTATAAACCGAGTGCTTTGCTCGATTATAAACTGAGCAGTAAGCTCGATTAAAAACCAAGCTTATCCTAATTTATAAAATGAACTGTAAAGTTCAGTTTTAACTAAGCAAAGTGCTTAGTTTTTATTACTAGATTTGATGTGATTTGATCTTCAAGTACAATGAAGCTTTCCTTCTGTCTTTTTGATAAACTGAACGTGGTTTCTGAATATACAGGCTTTAATAGAAGCCGCAGAAGAAAAGCAAAATTCAGAAGTTGAATATTAATGGTAATGAAGGAGTAATAAGTTTTGTACTAGTAAAATTTGAAATTATCATCCAATGAACTTTGTAGAATTTGGTATAAAGTATTTTGTATGTTTGATGTTTGTCTTGAAATTTTGTGATACGTTGGTTTTGAAATGTTTTTTACTATAAATTGGAATTTGTATTGTTGAATAAAATAACATATGATAGTATAAGATGTTGAAAGTTATGGTTTGTAACACTTATAAGTGTTACCGAACAAAATGGTTACTATTTACCATAGTTATAATCATTGGTAAATGACGGTCGGTAAATATTTTACTTTCCACGGTTGTAACCATTGGAAAATTTTCAACGGTTATAACATTGGAAATATGTACCAATGTAACAAAAATATCTCAAAATACAATACTCAAGAGGTTTCGATCGTACAAGTCCGGAATTAACTGAAAAAGTAAACCCACATGTCTCATACCACGTGTTTTACTAAATCGTTTAATTATTTTTCTCGTACGTTCAAAAAGTGCAAAAACATGTATTATTACATAGAAAATAATTTATTGTAGAAACAAGCTTTTAAAACTATTTTTCGAAATCGTTTGGTAAATAACTTTTGAAATTCTCTTATTATAAATAATGTAATTTTATTAGCTTTAAATTAATTATAAATATTATACAACGGATATAGCCGTTAGTAAATATATTGTAGATTTTGTCATGTACCTATTTGTAACGGTTATAACCGTTAGAAATTTGATTTGTAAGAGTTATAACCGTGATAAAATGATAATTCTGGTGTTGTGTAAGTCCAATTAACCATTCTAAGCCTTTTTTTATTACCTTAGGTGGACATTGGACTTAGCTTACTACTTTCCTTTTTATTTTAAGACAATAAGATTTACCTTAAATACTTATCTACCCGTATATCCTCGTTTAATGCTCATAAATGTTAATTTGTGCATAAAATCCTAACGGACATTCTTAAGACATTTATGCATGATTATTAATTTCAAATTAGTAACTTTTTATGTCTGTTCCATTTTTATTAGTTCCATTAATCCATATAGCAATATCAAATTATTGCAACTTCCATATTATTACCATTTATCGGAGCTACAATCTTTTAAATCTTTTTCCAGTTAGTTAATTATCCTAAGCGCAAATATTACATGCAAGTGTCGTTATTAGCTTTTTATTTAATTATTATATACGCACTAATTATGTACAAATATTTACTTTTTCAAATATGTTCTAGTTATACATCTTCACTAGAATATAATTTTCTATGATAAATTGTTGGAATCGTATCTAAAAAGATTATCCACTATAATTTCCATAAATTAGTCCAAAATAAAAGATTTAACTTTAAAATATAAAAGATCGTATCATTTGAAATTACAAGGAATAATCATTTCTTTTTATTATTGAAATAGACAGTGTAAACTACAATGAATTCATAGTTTACATATCTCTTTCTTGTTCTATTTGCATATATTCCTCGTTAGATCAAACATTGTATTTTTCTAAAAGGGAAAGAAATCAAACTAATTTACAAATATTAAACGGATCTAAATTCCAACGATTCCAAACGTAGAAAAGTTTACATTTCAATAAGATTAGGGTAGTAGTCCAAATTTATTACATTATTATACAACTCATTTTAGATCTGGAATAAATTTCATTCAAATTAGTACTTTAAATTCATATTTTTGCGACTGATTTCCAGATCAGGTTGTAAACAATGCTAAATCAATTCATAGACAAGGATATATGGGCGATGTTTATTATATTCAGATCATACTCAACTTGTCGCCAACAACTCATATACAACTATCCAATTCGGTATAAAAATCAAATAAACACCAGCGGGTTAATTTTCATATTATATCAATCTATTAAATTTCTCATTCACCTTTTAAAAGCGATTCAAATCTTCAGATTTGAAGTAGAACCTTTGATTCATCTCCAAATCTTTTTGATCCGAGAGATATGTATAAAAGAGTATATACATACATTAGAATAACAGATCTAAGAAAAGATTTGAGATTGGAAGAGAATAGATAGAAATATATAAATTGCCTCAAATACGCATATGGTTGACTCTCTTCTCTTCTCCTTTTTATTAGATTTCTACTCTTCTCTGATTCGTATGAATATAGATATAAATATTTTATCTTTATAATTTACAAAGAAAGTGAAGAAGAAGAAGAAATGGTAGAGCTTGCTACTGTCTCCATAAAAATATGAGAAGAGAATGGAGGGTTGGGCCTGAATTTATAGAAGCTAGAGTCAACCAGAACCATTCAATTCAGAATATTAAATCCGGACCATTGTGGTCTAGAGTTATTGTAGCCGCTAGGTAGCCAATGGTCGACCGCCTTTGGGTCACTGGTCAACCGTTGGGGGTCGACCGCCCCCAATTACGGGTACACATGTGGGCCCAGGCAATTAATATAAAAACATTAATTTCTCTTATTTAATTATTTTCATTCTAAATTCGTGTTTTGTCCATAACTTTTTCGTTTGGACTCCGATCGCAAACCTCCAAATATGAAAGTTGCTCGGAATTTTGCTACAAACGCGATAGTTATGTTTCGTGAGCAAATTCCATCGTTTGCACAAATTCCACTTTTGGAGCCTAATTAACTAACTAACTAATTAATTAACTAATGTCAAATTACGGCGTGTTATAGAATTGTCCAAGTTTTCGGAAGAAATACCTAAAATTTTGAATTATGTTTATCCTAAAAGATTCCAATTTTCAAGAGCGACTCCTACACTTTTTTCTTCATTAGTTTTTCAATAATGTTATTTATTATTTGTGATATAGGAAAGTATTGAGGGAACGATGCTTGAAGTTAACTTATAATGCGTCATAAGTGGTAGAATTATGAAATTCATTGAATTTTGTAGCCTATTACGGCTTATTTGCAACATTATATAAGCTTCAATGAATGAACCAACCATCCTGGAAATGAAACAACCAAGGTTGATGATGTTTGTTTTATCAATATTTACTAAGTTTTATAAGGATCTATTATCTCGGATTAGGAAATAGTTTAAATATAGAAGTATGGAGAATTGTTTTATGTATAAAGTGATTTTAGTTAGCTACTTAACTAAGACCATCTCTTCTATGAACAGACAGAAATAAATGATTGTTGTCGACTAAAAATTTCATTTACTTACGAATTAACTTTAATATATGATGCAACTTATAAAGGGCATTCTTCCTTTATCCTATTACCTATAATTAGTCTACTATTGATGCTGACCCAATAATATAAGATTTACCATCTACGACATTTTAATTATGGAACGATGAAGTGGACCTATGACCTTAGCCTCTTTTGCACCCATGATTTAGACATTAATGATTATATTAATTCAAAATTTTCTTAATGATAAAAAGGATTTTCGCTTTCTGCATATTTGTCCTTGTTTTACTCCTTAAAAAATATACAGTAGCACACTCCATTAATCAGGACCACAATCTTCAGTGTTGTAATGACTCGAAATTTTATTGCTTTGATTTTTGGAATATTTAATTAGTTTTAAATATTCGATTTGGGGTTCTATTTAAAATATAATAAAATTATGTCTCAATAATTGGTTGATTTTTAATAACATATTTTTAATATAATATATAGAGTTTTTCCATAATTTTTAATTTGAAAAATAATTTGAATTTTCGTTTGTCGTATTTTACGAAATACGTCGGCAATTTTGAAAACTTAACAGAACCTTTTAATCGGTGTGTTTATTTCTTGTTTTGTGATCACGTCACGGCTCTATATGTGATCATATTTTATTTCTGCAGTTGGCAGCTCGTATGGGGACGCGATATTGGATGACAGCAGTACCAAAATCATTTTGTTCAAATTTAAATGCACCCACATACACACACTAATATACAACCTTTCTTTCAAATCACTGTGCATGACATATCATCAACTCAGCGCCCATCTTTATTTCCCTTGCTGTTTTTGTCTTCCCTTGTTTGGCTACCTCTTGTCTCCTTGTCCCTTTGATTTTCGACGTAAGAATGGATGTTGGGTTGGGAGCATTCACCATTGAATTGCCTTTATATAACTGATGCTTCATAGGGTTTCATCTTCTTCCTCATTCTTATTTATTTTGCCAATAACTAAAATAACTCATTTCCTCACTTCTAAAATAACACCTCCAAATCATTCACTTTTAGCCCGAACCTCCAATATAAAAGTTGTTCGGTATCTTGTCAGCTATTTTTGGAAATTCGTAACTTGGAATTTTGTCGAGCGACGATCGAGAAATCATTATATAACAGTAAGGAGAAAGTTGTGTTTATTTATTTGAAAAATTGATTTGTCATGACCCAGGGAGAATTACTCAACGACTTAGGCGTCATTGGTTTGTATGGAGTCGTAGGATTTTTGGTAAAATTTTGACGGCTTTTTGTGATGATGATTGATGACGGTCAATGACTAGGGTTTGTGTTTTGGTCAAGTCAGAGAAGGAATTAGCTCGAACGGAGAGTGGAGCAGCTTTAGCATGGAGAATTCTACTATATGGCTAAGTTTGGGACGGTTCGGTACTAGATTGAGGGTCGTGGCATCGTGTTTGAACGAGGCGTTTGGGTTCTTGGATGAGTTTTTGGCTCGGCATTGATGGCCAGAATTGGCTGTGGGAGGGCCGGAGGTAGGGCGAGGGTGGCGCATGGATGAGAGAGAAGTTGGGTATATTGGTGGTCAGCGTTCATCGATTCATGGAAGGAATCGCTTGTGCACGTGCATATGCGTGCATGGATGTGGTTTACTGGAATCGAAATTGGAAGGGGGAAGAAGAAATACCCTGCTATTGGGTTTGGTTTGGGAAGCAGGTTTAGTCCATTTAAATTTTGGTGAGAAAATTTGTTTATTTTTATAAATTAAATATGTAGGATATTTAAATTTTCATATATTGTTCGTTTTAAATTCGATTAACCCATGGATTTTTGCGTTTACTCGTATTGCCGAGTATAACTTTGTAGTGTAATATATTGATAGATTTGGTAGTGTATAAAATTACGACATATTAAAACATACTGAGATTTAATTACATTATTTTTAATTAATAATGTTGTTGAATTTATATACCTTAACCGTGTCATCTATTTGGCCAAATAAACACCGTACTGCTTAATTTAATTGAATATGGTAATCTGAATACCTGTTTAGCAGAATAAAACAACATTCTGCTAATTAAATGTAACTTTAATTAGCGGAATAAATCCTCATTCTACTGTTTTATATATTTGGACATTAGATTGGATATATCGTTAATTGATATGCCACTTTGAATAAGTGTAGGTTAACCAATGATGGTTAGGTGTTGAATTTATTTATATAGTCGTTGATTACGTAAATATCAGTTATTAACTTGGAAAAGTTAAATTAAATTATATGTAGCTTGTTTAAATACCATGGTGATCGTAAGCCTCTTTCACATTTGGAAAGTTAATTATTGCTTTGAAAGTTATTTTAAGACTAATTATTATGTAGTAATAAGATTTATAAGATAATAAATATTTACTAATAATGTTTTAAAGATCATTAATAATTGTTTTGATAATGATTTAAGTTAATTATTTTATTATTATGATTCTTAAAATTATTTTCTAAATTTATTTAAGAATATTTAATCATTATTTTAAGGTTATTTAATTAATGTTTTAAAATGTATTAATTATATTTTAATTATTCATTTAAATTGTTTTATTCAAATTTTTATTTAAAGTTAATTATTTTTATTTTTAAGTTGATTATTTTATATTTATTTATTATATTATTAATATTTTATAAATTTATTTTATTATTAAAATAACATCGTTTTAAACTTAAAATATTATTTTGTTAATATTGTTTAAAAAGTTAATTCATTAATATATTGATGTTGTTTTAAAGTTACTTAAGTATATTTTAAATATTGTTTAAAGTTACTTAATGATGTTTTAAATACGGTTTCAAAGATAATTATTTATTTATTTAAGAGGTTTTAGGATAATAATTGTTTTATAAAAAGATGTTCAAAAATAATAAATTGTTTATTTAAAAGGAATCATTTTAAACTTGAAGGTTTAAATAAAAAAAGTTCCTTTATTCAATAAAAGATTTTATTAAAGGAATTTATAAATTTGGAAGGGATTTTGGAAATTGGAAAGAAGTTGTTAGAGGTTTATGAAGGAACTTTATAAATAGTCTTAAAGAATTATAAAAATAGTTTTATAAATGATTTTGGAGGTGTATAAATAGAGTTTTACAAATAAACTTGAAGATTTATAAAAGAAACTTTATAAAGAGAATTGGAGATCTATAAAGGAGATTCTCATAAAATAAAAGAGATTTATAAAAAGGAAATAATGTCTTGGGTTATTAATATCTCAGTTTTAACGACATTTGGATTTGATCATTTTACAATGATTTTGAAATAAGAAACCTTTCTTAAATGTTATGTATTATTGTATAAGTACACGTGGAAGTTTTCCAAATTTGGAAGTGAAGGGTTTTGTAAATATACTTATACCAATGAGATAAGTATATGATATTTTAATAGATATTTGAAAGGTGATTTTAAGTTAATGAAATATTAATCTAAAAGGCTTAGTGGTTGCCATGGGAAATATATTCACTGTTCGGAATGTTCGTTTATTTGATAGTTAGATAATCGACTATCAAATCTTAGTCTAAATATGTAATCCTTCTTTATTTTGGTGGTACGAAAATATTTCCTACTTAACACCGAATGATTTTAACTTTGGAAATATTTAGGAGAAACACAAAGATTATATGGTACAATTACCGTCGGTTGGGCTATGTACATATAAACTCATTTTGTTCTTCTATGATAAATGATAAGGAGATCCATCCACTTAGACGGTAAACGGGTGATACCTCCTCTTATGTATTGTCTGATTATTTTCTAAAGAACTGGTATTGAGCATTTCGAAAAATCGATGATCAATTTTTGGGGCGCCCAATAAGCGAGGGAGTGTACTTGTAAAAGATGACTCGTGACATAACCACTCCAAAAACCATATATGGCTCGATAGAGGAGTTTCGTGATATACTAAGATGTTTGAATTCATGTGTGATTCCGAGACCCATTGAGGTATGGAAATCCATGTGTGATTCTAAAATCTATTTGAGATATGGGAATCCATATGTGATTCCAAGACCCATTGCGGAATTAGAATCCATGTGGGATTCCATGATCTGTTTTGATGGCGGTGCGTAAGCTGGAGCGCCAGACGTAGCCTCGTTAGCGGTAATGACCAGTAGGGTTGACAAACTCATAGGGTGCGGTCCGCTCCACTTAGATATTACCTACGGTTGTTATGCATGCGTGGAGCGATGCACCCGGTTTTAGCGAGACCTGCTATGTTTTTACTATGGTACATCACTATGGATGTATGTTGCTTTGGAAGGATATCTCCGATTCTTGTGTAGAAGGACAATTTCTCAAAGTATCGAAAACATCTTCATGGAATCCTACACAAATACAGAACGTGCCTTATCAGTTTTTGATTATATATATATATAGTATTGTTGTGGTGTACAATCACGAGCATCACAGCTACTTGATTATTATTATTATTTTCACCCTTAGACATTATTATAATATCACTGGATTTTCTAATATAAATGTTTTGGTTATCATAAGGTGAAAACCCTTCTGTGTTTATGTATAGCATAATCTTACGAGATACCTTTGACTTTAAAGGATTTTACAAGTTATAATAAATAAAATTTCTGGTGATTTGAGTTCTTGTGTTGGTTTTACCAGACTGACCAGGACGTTGTTTTCTATGATGCTCAAGTCAATCGAGCATATTTTCTAGATTTAGCCGGATACTTTGGAGCTTTCAGGAGACGAGCTAGCTTCTTCAAGACGTATTCGTGTATCTCATATTTTCCGATGTTTTGTTGTTCTTGATTTATGTATGTATTCGTCAAGCTGAAATAGGTTAGTGTGCTCTGGTTTGTGTTACAAATGTATAAATAAGATGATTTTCTTTTTGTAAAGATCTTTTACATATTATAGATCTTCTCATCACGATGTGAGATTATGTTACGTCTTTTATTTTATTTACCCTAACAACCTGTATTTCTTACACTTGGATATTTGGTACGTGAACACCGTGGATGTGTTAGTGTCAATTTTTAAGGGTCGAAAAGACTGATCATTACAAGTGTTTTCCCCTATTTGTGTCGTATAAATGATAAATTCTTTCATGTTCACATGTACCATTCTATGAATATGGGCAGCACTGCCTTTGGTCTAGCTAAATTCAACTGATAAAAATGGTATAACATTTCCCCTTAATGAGATTCTAGCCTACTTTTACAAAAATATAACTTATTAACTTAAATTTAACCGTTTTTGGACTAACTATTCTTTTGTCAAAACACGCTATCAAAAATTAATAAAAATATACCTGTTTCTACAGCTTTTACCAATACAAATTTTCCCTAAGGAAAACTAACCCACTATCTTATATGCTTTCCAACGTTTTACAATCTCTGTCAAAAACCAAATAGTTAGAATTACCGCTACACTATAGATACCGTGTTATGTTCCAGCTTCTTTGAAATTAAATTTTTCACCGTTTAGACTGTTGAATCGGCATTTTTTGAGATTGTTTAACAACCCAAATCTGTCACTCAACCGAACACTTACCTATACACTGTTGTAGATCATCTGATGTTTGAATATAATATTTCAATATGGCATGTTCCAAGTAAGCGATCGATACGCCCAAAACACCAACACTCCTTTGCCTACATTACCAAATTTAAATTTAGTTTAATACTGCATGCATAATTATTAACTACTAAGAAATTAATTGATAAATGTACGAACAACATGCGTAATAAAATATATCAAAATATACAATAACAGATCGGTTGTTGTGAAATTATTTACTGTAGAAAATTCAACATTATAGCATCTGACCATATCCATGATCCATTGCCTTTAGTTAACTACATATGTTAGAGTTATAAGAACATAATTTTGAACTTTCAAGTCTAATCTGATTTGATTCTACCACTATTCTGATACGTCAGTATAACTACTGATTGTATAAACATATTACACGTTTTTGTCGTTTTGCACCATAGCTTTGGGTTCACAAATGTAATAGAATTTTACCAATAAACTACCATACTTATGTATATCAAGCCAAAATCTTCTAACTATACATCCAACTTTTATTTTTATGTCCTCCAATTGTATTATTTTTAACAACTTTACAAAAGTAACCTACACACATACTGTACATGGAAACATACAGTTTATTTCCATACTGCCTCTCAGGATTGATATGTACAACCTCGATCTAAGAAATACGGCTATTATTCATCCTCGTTTTACCTAATTTTAATGCCACATAGGGAAGGTAGGAAAAAACAAGCTATGGTACTTTTTTCATTTATTATAATGTTGCATTTATTGCCGATCTGGCTAAATTTCAAAATACAACCACAAACTGATGGAACATGCTATAGGGCCCAAATATTATGTGTATGGGCATGCGAAAAGGGATCCAATGGTGGATTTCAAGTGGAATTTGTCGTTATGCGGTTGGGATTATTTCGAGCTATTGATTGGCCTTACTTCCGGGATTTGTAGAACTGTTGCCAAAAGATACCCGTAAAAGAAATCAACCCATAAAATATTAGTTCATCAATCAACTGTTATTGTCATGCAAAAAATAAAATATTAACAAGGGCCATTTGTAGTAAACCTTAACCTATATTGAGGTATCCCTGCATATCATACATATACGACAATGAATATACAATATGCTTCTTGCCTTGAATCACCTTTCAACCCAAAGCCCTATATCTTTATCCTAAAATTGCAGGATTCTTCAGCCAGTATTGTTGGAATCTTTGACTTGCATACTCCATATAGTAAAATTCTACATCATTTACATTTTCCATTATTTTGAACTATTATGGTTATTAAAATGGAGTGGTTAACACTTAACAAAATATCAGTAATTAAATGTTTAGACTGTCTCCATTTTTTTCTTTACACATTAAGTGAATTTATGCATTTGCAGGCCGAATGATTAGCACTCCACCTATAGCACACCTCCTATCAATTTTTAATGATGCTTCGGCGACCGTAACTCATAAAAATGGCACTAATGAAGGCTAGAAGAATGACGTTGCATTGTATTACTGCTGAAAAAATAATTCATATTCATCAGATTGTACTATGCATGTCATATGTTGGGAATAATAAAAAATTAATAGGTTGTCTCGTGCTCATAATTAATTGTCCACTTTGTCAAGTTTTTTTAATATTGCATTGATCCTAGATGTCCATGTGATAATAGAATATTTGTCTTTAGTATAATAAAGGCAGCTCTTTGTTAAGTTATGTGCATAGAAATACACATTCGAAAATGTTCTATGTTTGAATTATATGCCATTGTTCTTAATGAAACACTCTCGTTCATCAATGGTTTTTCATTACCAATATATATAAATATTTCTATACATTTAGACATGGCCTATTGATAGAATATATTTTATGTAATATCCCAGAATTTCGGAGAACTTAAAAAGAAGATAATATCTTAATTTAATCATTTAAAATTGATAAAACTGTATCTTCAAATGTAAATAACCAAAATAAAATTTATGTGATGTTTTTAAATTTAAAAATCAATTGATTTTAAATGGAATAATTATTTAATTTGTGTTATTTTATAAATTTAATTTTTGATAAGTTTGACATTTTAATTTAATAAGTATTGTTTAAATATACGTTTACTTAAAAATTAACTTTAAAATTAGAATTCAATATTTATTAATTTAAAAGTGTGTTTGTTTAATTTGATAAAAACATATTTGATTTGAAATTTAAGTTTAAATTGAATTTGAATTTTTATATTTGAAATTTGAATGGGAATTTGTAATTTAAAAAGGAATGTATATTTTGAAATACATTTGAATATAAAAGATTTATGAATAAAGTTTTATTTTAAAAATAAGTTTTTTTTGTATTAATTTAAGACAAAAGAATCTATTTATATAAATTTGGAAAATGTTTGTTTAATAGTATATAAATGCAAAGCATTTAAATTAACTTGTAAAAATGGATTTAAAAATTTATAAAAGCATTCATAAATTAGTAAAGTATTTGCAAATTAAGAAAATTGATAATAAAGGGTTTTAAAAGTCATTTAAAAATAATTTAAAATATATGAGTGACATGTGTTCAATTTTAAAACATCATAGTATACATGTGTTAAGAGATTAATCTTGGGTTATGACAAATGTAATCAAGATAACAAGTGCTTTCTTTTTCTTAATTTTCTTTTTCCTTTCTTTAAATTTTATTTAACCTTAAATTTCATTTTATAAAATCCTATTATCTTCTTTCTTTCATTTTCTTTGAATTCAAACAAGAATCCATGGCCATAAAGTTCAATCTGAAACTGAAATTCCTTCTCAAACCTGAAAAAAAAAACAGAAATGCATATCTCCTCAAACCCTTCATTTTCAAACCCTGCATGTTGTTTTCATTAAAAACTGAAACCTATTCAAATCCTCACATTCAAGAAAAAATTCTCTGAAACCAGAAAAAAAAAATCAAACCTGTAGCAAACTTCACCCAAGCCTTCAAGATCATCTTCAAAGTAAAATTTGCAGTTTTTTCTATCATGCATGTAGCAAGCTTCAATTGCATGCCTGAGATAAAGCTTCAAAACAACTCATTTTCAAAAACTTTGAACATCACCATGGTTCCAGCTTTAAAGAAATCAAGTATCAAAGTTTCAAGAGTCATCAACAACAGTTTTAAAAGATTTTGAAAAGGGGTTTTCATTCCTGTTCCAAATTTCTGTGCATAGTCAAAATGAGGTGAGTAAACAACTAACTCAAAATTTAAGTAGGTTAATAAATTGTTGTTTTAAATAATTTCTGTGATAATGAAGTTTGTTTGTGATAATACTGTATATATATAGGATGTGTTATTGAATGTGCATGTTAATTTCTTTTTGTTTTTTTGAAAACTGCAGTGTGTAATAAATACAAAACCAGTTGTACTTCTCTAGTTAGATTTCTTGATTGTGATATTCAAGCACAGGTTGATCAAACAGCAAGATTTAAATTGTAAAATGAAAAAAAATTAAAAGGAAGTTTCTTTGATGATGCCTGCATCTGGAAGTAGGAATGCAATAGGATCTGCATTTTTGAAATTAAGTTCTCTGTTCATAATTGATCACAGAGTTCTTTTAGCTAAACAAAATTCAAGTTTTTTATATATATAAAACTTTGAAACTTTGGATTTAAAACAATTAATCTAAATCTTAAGTAGGATGTAATTTGTTACTTAAGTAATATTGATTCTTGTATGTTTGGAATTTTGTAATCATAAAAGTATTTATGTTTCTGCAGGCCAGTAAATTGATTTGCCTCTGATCATTCATGTTTACAGAATTTTTATAAATAAACAAATTCAAGCTTTCATATAAACACCTTGAAGTTTTGAACCTAAAACAAATTAGTTAAGTTGTAATTCATCTGGTTTATGAAATCACGATTAAGCAAATTATGTTTGGGATTTACCTGTAAGCTTAAATATGCAGTCAAACTATAAATTGAGAAAAATAAAATAAAATTTTGAATTTTATTAATTCATGTATATATATTGAATCATCACTCAAGATTATGATTTTAGCACAAAAATCCAGATTTTAAAAGTATTATAGAGTTTGGAATTTAGGTTTTACTAGAAGTATGAATTTGGATGATTTCTGGATGATGGAGCAATTTGGTGGATCGGGGTTGCTTCTGTAGATGGAGGAGGTCACAGAATTTTGGGGAAAAATAGTAGTCGAGGCTGTAAGGGGCGGCGGCGATGGCGATGGCCGGAATTGGGAATTAAGCCCTAGATTTTACTGGGTTGGGTTTTGATTTTTGGCCGTAAGCACCATTGATCGAGTGCTCTGAATTTTTGTCTGGAGACAGCAAATGGCCTTGGCAAGAGATGGTCGGTGTCGTGAATTTTCTGGTGACCGGAGCTTGGCGGTCGGAGGGGGTTTGTGTGGGGTTGTTTGGGTTTGGGTTCTGCAGTTTAACCCAATTTTGATTCGAGAGGAGTTTGTGTGTTTTAGTGATCGTTTTTGGTTGCGGGGGTATCGAGCAAGTTGCTGGAGGCGGTGGCGTTGGTCGGCGGTGACCAATGGTGGCGTGCATGTGCACGTGTTGGTGGTTGGTGTCAGCGAGTTTAGACTCGTGGGGAAATCTCGAAGTGGCATTCGTGTTTGGCTTGGGAAAACTCGAAGTGTTCTCGGGTGTGTTTGGTGGGAAATCTGTGTTTTTGCGTACTGTAATTAAATCAAGTTTTTTTTAAAAAAAAAAGATGGAAGAAGGAACTCAGGTTTTGACCCGAGTAAATAACGTTTTGACCCGAAGCTGGAAAATAAAGCAGTTTCTAAAAGATTTTTAAAAAGGTTTAAAACTTGTTTTTGAAATTTAGAAAATTTTAATTTGTTAAAACTTTATATAAATTACTTGATGTATTTAATAAATGTTTTATTTAACATATTTTAAGATGTTTTGAAGTTTTGTTAACTTTAAACATTTTTAGGAAAGTTTGAATGATTTTGAAAACGGGTTTTGAAAGTTAATTTTAGTGGTTTATATAAAGACAAGTTTTAAATACAAGTTGAAATTAGTTTAAACTATAAATTGATAAATATTTAAGTTATTTAAAGTTGTGTTTGATAATTTTAATTTTAATTTATCAAGCTAAAAGATTGTTTTAGTTTAAACTTAGTTTAAAATTTAATTAAGTAGGAATAGATGTATAGTAAAGATTGTAAATGTGTTAAGTCAATTAAAGCATTTTATAAGGTAAATGTTTATCTTAATTAAGGTTTCAATATCTAAATTTTTGAATGAGTTAATTTGAAGAAGTAAGTTTAATTAATTAGTTAAAAATAAAGTATTAATTAGGAAACTAATTAAGGAAAAATGATTTACTTGGTTAATAAATGGTTAAGAATTAAAGGTTAATTGATTTAAGATTAATTAGATTGTAATTAAAGGATCATTAACTAGATTTTTAATTTATGATTAAGGATTCATTAATCCAGTAATTAAGTGAAATTAAACTTAATTAATTATGTGGTTAAGATTTATTAACTAAGTAATTAATAAGTTTTTATTTAAGTAATAAGGGTTACTTAATTAGTATTTAAGAGGTGTTTAACTTATAATTAAATTTTATTAATTAAATAATTAGAGAATAATTAATCCGTATTTAAGGATTAATTAAGAAGCTGTTAAATGGTAATTAATTGATTAATCAAATGTGATTATGGATTAATCGAATGATAATTAAGGATTTAATTATCTGTTAATTAAGGATGGGTTAACAGTTGATTACGGGTTAATTAAATAATTAATTAACTTGTTATTAAGGAGTAAGTAATCTGTAATTAAGTTCTTAATTAATAATTGATAATTAGGTTTATTAATTAATAATTAAGAGATAATTAATTGGTTAATTATTAATTAATTAATTAATTATAAAAGTAATTATGGATTAGTAAATTTGTATTAAGGGATATTAATTAATAATTAAGGTTATTAATCGATAGTTGATGGATAATTAATCGGTTAATTAAAAGTTAATTAATTGATTATGAAAGTAATTAAGGATTAATTACTTTGTGTTAAAGGAAATTAATAATTAAGGTTTATTAATTAATGAATTAAAGGACAATTAATCTGGGATTGAGGATTAATTAATTGATTAAGTAAGTTAATCAAGGAGTGATTAATTAATTAAGGTTAGTAATTAATGAATGATTGTATAAGCAAGATTTAGGGGTTGATTCCTAAGGGATTAATTTAAGAAATTAAATTAATTATGATATGAATTGATAATGCTTGCTTATGGATGATTGGTTGTTGAATGTCTGAATTGGATGATATCTATTGATGATATGCGTTGTGACATTCTGTGATATGATATTGGTTATATCAATGATAAATGTGTGACATTTATCTAAGTAAATGTTGTGTGATTGTATTGTATTGAATTGTTTAAACCTTTAAAACAACTTGGCCTTTAAGACACGTTTGGTTCGACAAGACCGGGATCGGGTATCAAATTTGATTATCCGAAAATCACATCGATCCAAGTTAAACGTTAGGTCATGAATTCAAGTGAAGATCGAGTTGAAGACTCGAAGTGTAAGAACTATCTGCCGTTAAAAACTATGAGGGTGATTCGAATACGAGTAGAACGGAGATAGTACTTCCAGGTTCGAGATGGAGTTTAGAGTGCAAGGGTTATTGTCATTAACTCCGAGGGTGATTCCAAAATGAGTGTAACGAAATAATGTCTTCGGTTTCGTTCGAACCCGGAACGAACTTGTATGGATTGAATGCTTTCAGAACATCGTCAGGTGGACGATGAGCATTCTAAGAGATGTGTTCTCTAAAGGTAATAGTAGCCTCGAGCCTCATCAACCAGGAATGGCTAAAACAGGGGAGGTGCAGCAAGGCTTCGTGGGTAGCCCCCACTTGAGAGCGAGATTTACCCCTGTCTAGATGTCCCTTTTTATTTCGGCTGTGTGGGGCGGGTTGCTTGATAGAATCGCCGGGTTGGTCTTGTTCGGGACTGTTCAGTAAGGAATGGTCCCGGCTTTGTGTTGCAGGGGAGTTAGGGTGGCTCCTCGGTACGGTGATCTAGGTCACGTACTGTGACGGGCGGTACCCCAGTAGCCCTGCCATTGATGGAAATCCATTCCTCCTACGTGCCCCTACGGTTTTGATTGTATTACCCACTTTTGTGGCTAGTGGCTGGAATTTAATAGATGTAACAATTTCGGCTATTTCATATTTATTTGAAAACCCTAGACACTATTATAATATCATCGGATTTCCTATCAAATGTTTTGGTTAGCGTAAGGTAAAAACTTTTCCATGTTTATGTGTGGGAAGTCTTAGGTGATACCTTTCTTTTCAAAAGGTTTTTAAAAGTTAAGCAACTTCAACCCGTTTACTCACACCAGACCCATGTCTGACCCGAAGTTTATTCTATTTTTCTTAAACTCTTGGGTACTCAAATTTTTACGAGTAGCCAAGGGATTCAGGTTAGCTTTTACTAATGCTGGAGGAGTTATGGAGCAGGAGGCTTCAGCGCTTGTAGTTATATGGTGTTTTCCGCTATGTTGTATCTCTGTGATATATGTGTTGTATTTGAGTTGTATAATAGATAGACTTGTATAACTGTCTATCCTGTGTTGTTGTATCTGAGTAACTCTGATATGGAATAGACTATGTACTAGTTATGTTATATATTATATTTTGTTTCGTTCCACTGTGAGATTCTGATTTTGTTGAGTTCTTTCTTTCTATCAATTCTATTTCTACCTCTTTCTTTCTTTTAAATGATGCGTCTTTCTGTGGAATGGAAGGCGGGTCGTTTCATTTTGCATATATTCTAGGCGTTAAAATATTTCCCGATATTACCTGCATTTATTCTCTGATATTTCTTGCATTTATTCTCTGATTTGACTTACTCTTTATTTGGAAAATATTTATTTAGTTACCTTTCTTTTAGCAAATCAGTTGACTTGATGATATCTGTATTTAGGAAGTATTTATTTACTTACCTTTGTTTTAGCAAATCAATTGGCTAATATGTAGCCTATCTTAACTCTTGTAAACCATATATATATATATATATATATATATATATATATATATATATGATTGAAAGTGGAATACAATGCAAGAAAATTGATTTCTAAATAGATTTCTTTCATGGTATCAGAGCTATTCTCCTTACCCTAGCCTCACCTATCTTCTTCTCCGTTCTTCTTCTTCTATCTTTAATTTTTTTTTCATGGCAGACTCATCCAAGTTTCATCCCGCACTCACCATCACTAATGTTAAATCTCTTATTCCCATAACATTAGACAATGAGCAAGCCATGTATCATTCTTGGGCTACTTTGTTTACCAATCTTGCTAGGGTTTATAATCTTTACGATCACTTGGTTCCACCAACGGAGGAGAAGGCTATGGCTGCCTATGTCCAGGCTAAGTCCGCTGATCTAGCACTTTGGAGGTGTTTGGATGTCGTTGTCTTGCAATGGATTTACAACACCATTTCTTCTGATCTTCTCCTCGCTATTCTCAAACGTAATGACACGGCATAGTGGGCATGGAACCGTCTTGAAGCTCTTTTTCAGAACAACAAAGCCTCTCGGGCTACCTATCTCGAGGAGGACTTTACAAATGCTGCTTTTGAGGCTTTCAACTCGATCGATAATTATTGTAATTATCTACAATCTTCGGCGGATAGGTTGGCTGATGTTGATGCTCCGGTGACAAATGGTTGTCTGGTTTTACGTCTCACCTGGTCCTTACCAGAAGCGTATATTAGTGCGGTGGATTATATACAAAACCAAGAGCCTTTGCCATCCTTTGAGAGTTGTCGTTCAAGGTTGAAAATGGCTGAGCGTACTATCAAGGCTCGTCAAGCTCGTGAAACTGGTGGTTTTGGGAGTCGGTCCAGTGGTGTTTCCACGGTTTCCACTGATTCATCTGCAAGCAACAAACGCAACAACAATAATAAAGGGAGGAACAATTTCAGAAACAATGGGAAGAAAATGGTCCACCAAAGTACTAATGGGTCCATTCCTAGTCAGCCGCCATATCAACGGCACCAGTGGCAGCCATGTCAGCAGGCCCCACCACCACAATGGCAGCAGCCTGGTTGGGGAGGGTGGACTATACCTCCTTGACCATTTCCTACATACTGTTGGCAGCCAAGGCCCAATCCAGCGGTCCAACGTCCCTCCTCTTCTAGATCAGGCTTACTTGGGTCCAGACCTCAAGCTTTCAACGCAGTTGCTCCTCCTGCTCCTAGCTACATGTCCACCGACATTGAGTCCGCTATGCATGCTCTTTCGTTCTCTCAACCAGATGGAAACTACTACATGGATACTGGTGCTACATCTCACATGACGGCGGATGCAGGTATTCTCTCTTCTTATTTCAATCCAAGCAATAAGCATCGTAACATTGTTGTTGGTAGTGGTCATTTAATTCCAATTATTGGTCACGATCGCACTACATTCCCTCCACCTTATCCACCATTTACCCTAAACAATGTGTTACATGCTCCTAGGCTCATCAAAAATCTGGTCTCTGTTCGTAAATTCACCACAGATAATATGGTTTCTATCTCTTTTGACCCTTTTGGTTTCTCTGTTAATGACTTACAGACCGGGAACAGACTAATGAGACGTGATAGCACTGAGGGCTTATATCCACTTTTCTCGGACTCTCAAGCTATTTCTTACAACAATCATTCTGCTTTTACTGCTTTGCCTTCGAATATTTGGCACAATCGTTTTGGTCATCCTGGCGATGCTATTCTTAAGTCTCTTTGTAGTAAAAAGTTTATTGATTGTAATAAGGTTTTTAAACTTTTTGTTCTTCTTGTCCTCTTGGGAAACATTCTAAACAACCTTTTTATGATTCAGTGTCATATACTTTTCTTCCGTTTGATATTATTCATAGTGATCTTTGGACTTCTCCTATTGTTAGTACTTCCGGCCATTGTTATTATGTTCTTTTTCTTGATGACTATAGCAAATTTTGTGGACCTTTCCTATTGCAAAAAATCTCAGGTCAAACAACTTTTCTTAGCGTTTCATGCTTTAGTCAAGACACAATTTGAACATAATATTAAGACTTTTCAGTGTGACAATGGAACAGAATACATTAATGGCACTTTTAAGGATTTTTTTGAGAAACATGGTATGCTTTTCCGTCTCTCATTTCCTCATACATCTGCTCAACACGGAAAGGCTGAAATACACATAAAATCCATAAATAATATCATCCGGACTATTCTTGCTCATGCATCTATGCCACTCTCCTTTTGGCATCATGCTCTGTCCATGGCTACATATCTTCTCAATATCCTTCCTTCCAAGGTATTGAATTACCAATCTCCCGCTCAAAACCTCTATCAAAGTGATCCGAATTATTCAGGTTTGCGTGTTTTTGGTTGCTTATGTTTCCCATTATTCCCCTCTTCTACTATTCATAAATTACAAGAAAGGTCGACTCCTTGTGCTTATTTAGGTCCGGCTCCTAATCATCGTGGCTCCAAATGCTATGACATGTCTAGTGGTAAAATCATAATTTGTCGTCATGTTCGTTTTGTTGAAACAGAATTTCCATTCTCCAAACTCCACAAAACAAAACCTTCGAATTATGATTTTTTAAAT
Organism: Allium cepa; assembly: GCA_030765085.1. Taxonomy (NCBI): domain Eukaryota; kingdom Viridiplantae; phylum Streptophyta; class Magnoliopsida; order Asparagales; family Amaryllidaceae; genus Allium; species Allium cepa. The sequence continues at coordinate 182,823,207 of CM060946.1, forward strand.
GACAATATTAATCCTCAATTAATATATCATTTATCTCAAAATACCACACCATAAAATATGCAGCTTGACCCAACAACTCCGCCCAACAACTCGTCCTCTCTTCCTCAATCTAGGTCACAGTCTCACACAGGCCCAGATTCCACACCTCCCACTGCTGCCCACACTCGGTCCTCTATTTCCTCCTCTGACCCATCCTCTCTTCCCCATAGTCCAACCCCGTCTATGACCTCCCCTACTTTGACTATTCCTCACACCACCCCAATGCCTCCCAACCCCATTTCAACTCGCATGACCACTCGTGCATCAAATGGAATTTTTAAACCCAACCCTAAATACTCTTCTAATTACCATACTACCACCACTACAGATATCTCTCATATTCCCAAAAACCCTGTTAGTGCGCTTAGTGACCATAATTGGAAAAGTGCAATGTTGGATGAATTTAATGCTTTAATTGACAATAAGACTTGGGAATTAGTGCCTAGGCCGCCTAATGTTAATGTTATTCGGTCTATGTGGATTTTTCATCATAAATATAAATCTGATGGCTCTTTTGAGCGTTATAAAACTCGTCTTGTAGGTAATGGAAATACACAGCAGCATGGCATTGATTGTGATGAAACGTTTAGCCCCGTGGTTAAACCGGTCACCATAAGAGCGGTTCTCAGCATTGCTCTTTCTAAATCTTGGCCCATTCATCAAATGGATGTCAAGAATGCTTTCTTGCATGGTCATCTCAACGAAGCAGTTTATATGCATCAACCCATGGGTTTTCGTAACAAAAATTATCCGAATCATGTTTGCCTTTTAAAGAAATCTTTGTACGGATTAAAACATGCTCCTCGAGCTTGGTACCAAAGATTTGCTGATTTTGTTGCTACCATTGGGTTCTCTCATGGTACATCAGATTACTCTTTATTCATCTACAAGAATGGTTCTGATATTGCTTAAATTCTGTTATATGTGGATGACATTATACTTACAGCTTCTTCTGATCATCTTCGTAAGTATATTATGACTCTCTTAGCTTCTGAATTTGATGTGAAGGATCTAGGTCCTTTGAGTTTCTTTTTGGGTATTGTTGTCACTCGTCATGCCCATGGTCTTTTCTTATCTCAGACACAGTATGCTGCAAAAATTATTGAACGTGCCGGAATGTCTAACTGCAGTTCATGTCCTACTCATGTTGACACTAAGTCCAAACTAAGTGCCACCGCAGACACTCCTTATGATGATCCGACTAAGTATCGTAGTCTTGCAGGTGCTCTTCAATATCTTACATTCACTCGACCAGACATTTCCTATACCATGCAGCAGATCTGCCTTCATATGCATTCCTCGACTAATGAGCATATGAAAGCTCTTAAGCGTATCATATGCTATCTCCAGGGTACCCTTTCTTTTGGTCTCCACTTGTACAAATCCAATATTAATCGTATTATCTTATATACAGATGCAATTGGGGTGGTTGTCCTGACACCCATCGTTCTACCTCTGGTTATTGTGTATTCCTTAGAGATAACTTGATTTCTTGGTCTTCGAAACGGCAACCTACTCTTTCCCGTAGTAATGCTGAAGCGGAGTACAAGGGTGTTGCTAATGTTGTTTTTGATTCGTGCTGGATCAGAAATTTGCTTCTAGAGTTGCATTGTCCTATTCAAAAGGCTACTCTAGTTTATTGTGATAATGTGAGTGCTATATACTTATCCGGCAATCCTTTTCAGCATCAACGCACTAAACACATTGAGATGGATATTCATTTCGTCCGTGAGAAAGTAGCTCGTGGTGAAGTGCGTGTGCTTCATGTACCGTCCTGTTACCAAATTGCTGATATTTTTACAAAAGGGCTTCCGCGCGTATTATTTAATGATTTCAGGGACAGTCTAAGCATATGAGAACCTCCCGCTTCGACTGAGAGGGTGTGATAGAATATATTTTACATATATTCTAGACGTTAAAATATTTCCTGATATTACCTGCATTTATTCTCTGATATTTCTTGCATTTATTCTCTGATTTGACTTACTCTTTATTTGGGAAATATTTATTTAGTTACCTTTCTTTTAGCAAATCAGTTGATTTGATGATATCTGTATTTGGGAAGTATTTAGTTACCTACCTTTGTTTTAGCAGATCAATTGGCTAATTTGTAGCATATCTTAACTCTTGTGAACCATATATATATAATTGAAAGTGGAATACAATGCAAGCAAATTGATTTCTAAATAGATTTCTTTCACCTATGCAAGTACGATATTTTTTCTACACCTGTGTATGCAGTACAGGTTCGTAGTACTAAAATAAACTATTTGGGTCCAATCTAGAATGTGTGGATTGGGTATGAGTATTCACTGAAAACTAGAACCCATAAAAGTTTTGATAAAGCCAATATTATTAGAGCCAGCGGTTTTTCCAAAACTACAAGGGGAAATATGGGAAAATCTTGTATAAGATAAAATAATAATAATAATATACACAGTTGAGATAAATAAAAATAATAATATATACAAATGAGATATTGAATGAAAACAACTTAAGTGAATACTTAATGGTGTGATCGAATGATCGATGGATGTTTACCAATATTGTTATTGATGAGTGAGTAATTGATTCTATTTATAAACATCTTGAGTATACATTATAGTAAAAGTAAACAAATGATTTGAAAAAAAGATTATTTTTATAAAATATTTAATAAAAATTAAATAAATAAATATATTTATTTAATAGTTAAAATGTTAATTTGTTCATTGAGTGCTTTAAGAATTATGGTCGACGTACTTGGCCATTGTATCGACAGGAATTCCTAAATACTAGGATGAGACATTTTAGCACAATGTTTTGAAAAGAATATTATGTTTTAATATTTTTTTTGAAAAGATGACAATGTCTTAAGAAATATTGTAAATAATGTTTTGAAAAGGTAAATGTTTTAAGATGAGTTAAACTATATTTTGAAATGAGTATAATATTTGAAATTATTAAAGTTGAATTTTGATACAAAAAGAGTAAATTATTTTTAGAAGTAGAAAAAGTAGAATTAAAAGAAAATAAAATGCGGCGATAAATATGTAGAGATAAGTTTAGTTTACTTGATTTAATTTGAAAAAATGATACGAGTATATATTTATAAAGTAAAGAATATATATTATGGTATTGAATGCAAATATACGAGATCCAATTAAAATTATTTTTAAAATAAGAATTTTATTCAAATATTTTGAATAAGGAATTATTCTTTAGAAAAAATATCTTTTTAAGTGTGATTATATTTAAAATATAATGAAAAAGGTGTTTGGCAGATTATGAAACAAGATTAATTCTAGCCTATGATTGTGAAATTTGGTTTTAAAAAATTAAAATAAGATGATAATAAATGAGACACTATTTATAAAAATCTCTAATTGTAAATATTTTTGGAAAAATTATATACTAGAGTTATATTGAAACTAAAAATAAAATTCAAAAAAAATAAGTTAAACTTATTTTATAGAGTTGTGGAAAGCTTCTTCTTAATATGTAAATATGAAGTGTGTAATAAAAATGTTCGCTTTTGAATTAAAATTATGTATTGTATGGTGGTTTTGTAAATTAAAAAAGAAAGGAAAAAGGAGAGAACTTTGGTAAGTTCACGTTTTCACGTTTTTAAAATAAGTTGAAAATAAAATTCTTGGAATGAATTATTTCAAATGTGAACGCTTCGTCATATGAATTAAAACTCATATAATATAGAAACGCTTTAAATACTCAGATTTGGCAAAAATAAATAGTTCTTTAACTGTCAAATTTGTGCTAAATACTACTTGGAAATTTTAAGATACGTAGTTAATTTTTTTATTAAACTAGAAGCGAATTGTAACGTGAAACTTGACAACCCACTTTGATGAGCTCTACCAATTCAGAGATAACTTTTTATGTGCCGATTTTGGTGATTATTTTTTCATTTAAAAGATATTCTAGTAAGAAAAACTTTCATGTGTGTCACTTTTCTAAATTTTGAAATTTATTGGTGTTTAAACCTGTTTTAATTTGTGACAACAATTTTGGCCTGAGCACGTAATTTCAGAATTACAATGCGCTGCTCTTTGGCCATAACTTTCAAACCACTCATCTGTATTCGGCGATCTTGTACCCATTTTAAACCTACGAAAATAAAAAAAACAAGTTTTGTTTTGGAAGTTATGCCAAAAATTTTCATTTTCTAGGCAAAAACTGCACTTTAAAGGAGTGGATTTGCAGTAAAAAAATATTTTATAATTTGCAACATTTAGTAAAATCACCTTAACTTTTCATGCAGACAACATTTGCAAGATCTGAAAAAAAAAATTGAAAACATAATTCATCACGATACAACTTTACTTTTGAAATTATTACATAATTATATGTTTTTGACATATTAAAGTTAGTCGAAAAGTGACTTAACATAGCATGCGATTTATTCCTTTGCTATATGAATGTAATGTCACTTTACAATTTTATATGATCTCATATGAGTTGTTTTAACAGAGTTTGGGTACTTGAAGAATGGTGTTTGGGCTGAGTTTAGCACAATCTTGCTTATGCTTGTACAAAGAGTATAGTATTCTTACTTAAAAATGAAAACGTAAGGTATGTTCTATGCTTATATCAGTATGCGTGTGTATGATATCCCATGTTCAGGATGCTCCATTATTGGGATGCATATTTAGAGATGTTTATTTTTTAATTATATAAGCTGCGAAATTTTATAATGCTCTTCGTATAAAAGAGAGGCTGCCAAAATTTTTCGAAAACTTCGACAATTAGAAATTCTTTTATATAATTAGATCATATGCAAAAAATGAAAAGTCGTTAAATACACCTATTTGAATTCTTAGCATACGATAAGACGATGAAAATGAAGTTCGGTCTTTATTTATGTAAGCTACACAGAGGATTGAGTTGATTTAATAATGATGGAATGTAGAAGATTAAGGGTATATGAGTTGAGAATAATGTTATACCCATAAAAAATTGAGAGGACGTAATTTTCTTAAGGGGAGAGGTCTGCAACAACTTGACCTTCTACAATTTTGTAATATGTTATTATTACTTAAAATAAAATGTTAGAGTTCAATTTTTTAATAATTTTACTTTTGAAAATATATTTTGCTGGGTTAAAATTATTCGATAAAGGAATTTGTTTTAATGGATCGAATTAGTGGATAAATTCATTTCATAACAATGATGATAATATTTTTATATTGAAAATAATTGTTATATAATTGAGATAGATGATACAATGTTATATAATTGTTATATTGAAAACAATCGCAGTCTACCGACGTAAAATCAAACGTAGACTGTTGGCTCTCAGCGGCACACACGACTTTCACTATGGTCTGTAGTAGATCGTAGTGACATCGAGCTACACTATCGTCACAACATAACCCAATGTCTCTGTAGGCATCAGCGCCCTCGACTTTCGCTACCCACTACACATAATCCTCATGAACTAGTTTGTCCGGACTCCTCACAGGATCAACTTTAGAACCCCGCCCTTAGGGTTCAAGGCAGTACCACCCTGTGGCACTCCTGAGAAGTTCATTTCAAGGGAGCGCCTTTTCTCCAGAGCAATTTTCAAAACACTTTATACTATACACATGTAGTATCTTCCAAATCATACACCTAGTATGAATCCCATATAAATCTCCTTTTCTCAAAATCGATTGTTCCAAAATCAATAATTCTCAAACTAGGCTTTCCAAATTCCAATATTGATTTCCCCAAAAATCAAAAGCCTTTCCAAAATCCAAAGGTTCCAAAAACCTTTTCGCAAAATCATTCTCATAAGATCCTTTACACACACACACACACACACACACACATATATAACTTTCAAAAATCTTTAGATCACTTTAAACTTGTATAAATTCTCTTTTTATACTTCAAATACTTTCAAAACCCTTTTCTTCTGGCTATAGATTCAACAAGGGGAGTTTTATCATATATATAACAAAGATACATAACTTTGTTTATTCCAAATCAAATATTCAAACTTGATTTCTCCCTACCTTTCTTCATAAAGTGAACCTTTAATCATAGAAATTTCCAATTTCCATTTTACTTCACCATATATTTCACAAAATATACTTTTCATTTCAAAAACATTTTACAATTCTTATCCATAAATTTTCAATATCAATTTCATTCAAACCGGTACGATGTACTCATATCATCCATACGCAATATTAATTTGATCGCTCACTCGACCATACAATTTCACTTCCGAACTAGTATCGTCCACCCGACTTCCTAGTGCGGACTCAAATCTGGTTTCCTAATCAGAAATCATCATTCTCCTTGCAAGTCACAACTATGATAGAGAATTTTCAAAACCAATCAACAATCCATATCCAGGTTCGCCGTTGAAAATGGAGTGAAAAATCCTATCTCGGATCGATATACTATCTCAAAATTCTATGCTCGAATCTGGATCAAATCACTATGCGAATAGAATAATATACGTACGTCCTACATATTTATCTCCATTGATTATTAGCTAGATCAATTTCTCCTTTCTATTCACATTCACATCAATTTCTATCCACTTATTCACAATTGTTCCAATTCCATTTGGATTATCACTTTAATCCTTATCTCAGTTGGTAATTAATCATAAATAGTTGCACTCTGACCTACTTAAATTTAGAAAATAGCTTAAAAGGTTAAAAATGGATAAGTAGTTGAAAAATAATTATTAGTTTGTAAAATAGCTATAAAATAGTTAAGTAATTGTAAATAGTTGGAAAGTAGTTAAATTGTTATAAAATAGTTAGATAATTGCAAAATAGTTGTAAAATAGTAATTAGTTATAGTAGTTGGAAAAATAGTGATTAGTTTATTAAACAATTGTAAAATAGTTAAATAGTTCCAAAAGTAGTCGTAAAAAAATATAAGATAGTTTGGATTTTAAAAAGAAAAGTTGTATAGTAAATAGTTAGGAAAATATATTTAAAACAGTTTATATCAAAATAATTTATTTAATAATAGTCCAGAGCCAAACTGTTCAATTCATAATCTCCATCCCCATCAATTCAATTTAAATTTCCACTTCCATTTAAATTGACTCAATTCCAATTTGAATAACTTCAATTTCCCTTAAACTTGATTTATCCCCAATTCAAATTGAATTAACCTTAATTTCTTTCCAAATTCAAATCAAATTCCATTTGATTTTAAACCTGTTCAACTTTAATTACAATTCCCAAATTATTCAAATCAATTTGGACTAAATTCAAATTCAATCCACTTCAATTTCAAATCATTTCAATTTCTGTTTGAATTAATCCCAATTCCCATTTGAATTTGAACTCAGTCAACTTCAATTTCATTTCAAATTAATCCAATCCAAATTTTCCATTTGAATTTTACACTTATCCATCTTCAATTCTAATTAATTCAAACTAAATTCAATTTGAACTAATGCAATCTAAATCTCAACTTTAAACCATCTCGAATTATATAAACTCGAGTTAAATTTCAAATGTTGATTTAACGCCTTAAATCAAATTAACCTTTATTTTTAGATCAACAATCAAAATCTTTAAACAATTTAATTCTGAGTCCAATTCTCAAAATTTTCCATTTTAAATTATCTTTACTTAACTTGTTTCAAAGTTCAAATAGGAGTTCAAAACAATTTTATCTTTAAAATTCGATTTATTACCCAATTTTATCTTCCAGTTTTGAAACCAGTTCTTAAACAAATTTAATTTACAAGTTCAATTCTTAACATTCAAACTTTAAGTTCAAAGTAATTCCATATCCTTAATTTCAAATTAGAGTTTAATTTCCCTTTTATCTCAATAATGGATATATTACCACACTTCATTTCTTCATTCATTTAAACAAATCCAATTCACAATTTAAAGATTATTAATAACAATAGAATGATGTCATCCAATTTATTTTAAAATATTCATCCATTTTCAATTCTCAGATCTCAGCCCATTTTGAGATCACACAAACTCCCAATTCAAATCAACCATTTAACTTCCCAAGTTAAATTTCAATTTCCTATTGAAATTTCCAAATCAGGTTGTTCATTCAAACATATTTAACTTCTTCTAAGTTGAATTTAATTTAATCCCACTCAAAATTTGAATTCACTATTTCAAATTTCTATCACTTAAAAGTTCAAAAACTTATTTTACTTTGGGTTTTTACATCATATTTCAGGAAAATCAAAACTCATCATTTTAGAGTTTATTCCAAATTATTTTTGATATTATGTATATCCATACATATATATACATATTTACTTCTTGGCCCCCAAGCCAAATCTTAAAATTTAAACCACCTTTGGTTTTAATTCAAAACAAATTCTTTTAAAATTTTCGAACAACTTCTTATTCTAAAATAAGATCACATTCAAAAATAGTCTGAATAATATTATTTATTCTTTTCTTCCAACACTTTGAAACAATTCAAATGTTTCTAGACTTAGATTTTAAAACTTCACAATTTAAAACCTACTTCAATTTATAAGTTATACTCATCTTAAATGTTTACTTCATTTTGCTATTAACAAATATATCATCATTAAACAGAATAACTATTTATGATAATACCCAAGATTATCATATTTGGGTACCAATTCGTTTTATCTTTCTTACTTTTACAAATTCAGGATTTTAGTTCCAGTTTGGATCTATTTCAAACCTATCTTCATCTAATTTTCAATTTGGTTGTATTACTATTACCACTTAATTCTCATTATTTAATTTTCAAATAATATATCAACCAATTACCTTAATGGTTAGAAGAATCATTGCTTTATATATAAACTTATATAAAAATCATTTACTTTTAAAACCATTATATAAGAAAATAAAAAGTATGCTCTCTCGTATATTACACTCAACTCATTCTAGGGTACTATTGACTTTATCCTTAATGACTACACCCACCAGAGCCAAGGTTCTCGCTTAACCTTCAGCTCTGTAACCAAATTGTAACGACCCATAATTTTCGATCCTGAAAATTCCGAATAGTTAGGAAAATAAGAAAAGAGATAGAAGAAGAAACAGAAATGAAATACAGAATCTCACATTCGCAACGGATCAAAATATAATACCAAATAAAATAATAGTTATACAAAGGAAACCTGTATCAGTTATTTATATCAATACATCAGAGTTACAACAATTTTACAAACACTGGACAGTTAAAGCAACATGTTCCAGATACAAATCAATAATACTCAGCGAGTTATACTCCATACGTTCCTGCCATCCAGCTAGCCACCTAAGCTCCAGATCGTCCTTACCTGAAATCTGTAATACTCGGTCTGACCCGAGCATTACATCAAACCAACACGCGGGTCAGGCTGAAAACCAGCGTGAGTAAACCCATATAATATGAAATACCAAGCAATATCATTTCTGGATCAGGGTAACTCGAATCCTTTACGAGTTCTCATAGTCAGCATTTATTCCACAATGGTTTCGGGTTAAATATTCATATTACTCAATTCATTCCACTACAGCCGGTTAAATACCACATATCCTATTTATAAAGAATTTGTAGATTGCAAATCGAAGTGGTTCCGGGTATTTACTGATACCCGACTCCGGTCTCTTCGAATCTCATGTCATCTTAACCCAAGTTATTTAATTAAATACAATACAATTTTAAATACAGGATGTCAGTTTTACACATCAATTCATCGTTGATAGATAACCACATTATCACCATCCACCCAAACATATCATATCACAAAACATTTCATATCAGAGTTATCAACCAATTCAAGGCATTTTACATCATTCAATCATTCATAAACAAGATTGATCACTTCCAAAATTAATTTAATTTATCTCTAATTAAATTAATTATGAATCTTTAATCACTTAGATTACCTTTACTTAACATTAATTAATTACAACCCAATTAATTAATCACCTTTTAATTATCCATCTTAATTAATCATCCTTGATTAATTATACTTTAAGTATAATAAGTAATTAACTCTTAATTAATTACACAAATTAATTAACCTTTACCCATCCATATTAATTACATTGATCCTTAATTAATTACTCAAATTAATTATCTTATAATCACTTACATTGATTAATTAACCCTTCATTAATCACACTCATTAATTAACTAATCTTTAATTAATTTCTTTAATTAATCAACCTATTAATTAATTACACCGAGTAATTAATCCTTAATTACTTCCACTAAGTAATTATTCTTTAATTACTTTCATCAAGTAATTTCTTTTTAATTACATCCAGTAATTATCCATTAATTACTTCACTAAGTAATTACACTTCATTAATTACATTAAGTAATTATACTTATCCCATCATCAAGTAATTCTCTTTAATTAATTAAACCAAGTAATTAATTCTTAATTACTACCTTAAGTAATTATGCTTTAATTAACCATTATTAATTACAACTTAATTACTTAATTAATAAACCTCTAATCATTAGTTAATGATCCTTACATTAATTATATTTATTAACCATTTCATCAATTAATCCCATTCATTAGTTAATCCTTTAATTTCATGATTAACTTTTAATTAATTTCACTAATTAATTATCTAATTAATCACATTTATTAATTAGATTTTAATTAATTTTACTAATGAATTATTCTTAATAAATCACAACCTTAATTACTTTTAAAGATAAATTCTTTATCTTAATTAAATACATCATTTTGTTATATTTGAAAACACTTAAGAAATTAATTATAAAAATTTACCTAATATATAATTTCTTTAACAAACAATTTTTAAATTTAGCATCTATGAAAACTTATTTAAAGCTTGTTAAATAATTTACTTTGGAAATTTGATACATACTTACTTTGAAACTTAATTTTGTTTTACTTGCAGAACTTTGAACCTTTCCTTTTCTTAACAACTTGGGTTCTACTTCCTTTTACATTATTTACATTTAAACAAGCGCTAGTTTAAATTCTTTAAACCTGGTTAAAAATTTTACTTTTAAATTTAAAAACCTTTTACAACAAACGGACTTGAGCTAACCAGTTAAAAAACCTGAGCAAACTATCAAGCAACTCGCGATACACTCTCGTACCAACTCGTGTCCTTCCTCAACTTCGAGACGAACCTCACTCGTCTTCGAGAAATAACTCGAGACCAAGCTTCTTCCCCAACCCTTCACATCGCCTGATACTCAAAAGTGCACCGTGCACGTGCACTGACCCTCCGACCCTCTTCGATCGCTGTTCCGACCACCTTCGAGTCACCCACGTCCTTGTTGAAACTTCTGACCACCCAGCTTGAAGAAAGCAATAGAAAATTGAAATCGAGTCATTCGATTTCGATTGGAACCCAAAACAAACCACAGATTTCAACGTCGATGATGACCACGTCGACTAGAACCCACCGCACTCCTTCTAGAGTAGCCTCACATCATCACGTCGCGATCGCAATCATCGCGATTGAGCCCGAAGCTCCATTATCGTCGAGAACACATCGACAACACACCAGACAAAAACTACACAAAAACCCCATATCGCCCTTGCCCTGATGACTCGATCACCAGAAAATTCACCATCCATTTTTCTAATGATCGTCACAACTAAAGCTACCATCAACCCAAAAATCGTTGAACTTCTATACGCCCATCATCTGGAATCGGTGATATTCCCAAAATCATTCATCCTAGCCTATCCCGATTAATACAACATTAAAAATCATGATTTGAATCCTAAAATTCATCATTTAGCTCAACATATCAGATTCTGAAATCAAAGTCTAAAATTACACTGATTGATTTTTAACTATTTTTAGCTCTTCACTGTATTTGTTATTTTTTTAAGAAAATTACCAAATATAAAATCTTAAGACTATTTTTAAAATTAGTATCAAACAGCAAAAATCATTTTCCATTCAAGGATTAAAGCCTAAATCTGATTGTAAAGTGAGATATGAAATTTTTCATATGATAGACAAACCTGTAAAAGAATAGAGACCAACATATGAACATGCATAGACATTTCTACAGACCCATCTTAATATATGCATACATCCACATTCATATAACATTTAAACTATATTGCTGCTATAATTTACATTGTTAACAATTATAGGATTAGGTAAAAAAAATTGTAATTTTTTTTTTACTCACCTGACTAGATATGCAGAGAAAGGTTGAAGCAGCTTTGAATTTGAGGTGTTTTGAAAACTTTGAACTTGAATAAAATTGCTTGAATATGAAACTGGAAAGTACTTGATGTTGAAAACAGAATTGATGAAGCTTAAAATCTGAGAAGATTGCTTGCTTAGTTTGTAACAACCCGCATATTTATTGATTTTATATTTAAATATCTTATTTAAATATTTTATCGTTAGTCGGATTTTAGTCCGAAAAGCTACTTTTTGCATACGGTCGAATTAGGACTTGGGACCACTCCCATTGAGTTTAAAATGCCGTTTGCGACCTTTTTGAGTATAAGCTTCGATATGTTTGGAGAAAGTTGATTTTTTCTACTTTTCACTTTGGGTTTGGTTTTTGGGCTCAGCCCTATGTTTTACTTATGCTCAAATCTGAGCCACTCTTCCCCATTCACCCTCATTCTCTTCTCTTTTCAGTTTTCTTAGCATTAATGGTGGGAGAGATTGGAAATTAAAACTCCAAAACCCTAGTTTCTCTTGCAAATCAAATTCCTAGCTCCAAACTCAAGAAGAACCCATTGGTAAGCTTCTCTTCTTCTTCTCCAACTTATCCTCTTACCAATTTCAGAAATTCCTAAACCTAATTTAGGGAATGTTCTTGTTTTGAGCATAGATTCAAGCTCATTTGGGTTGTGTTGAAGAGAGGTTGATTCTCCATTTGCTTTCAAGCTTCTTCTCGTTTGATTTTGTGAAAAGGTGAGATTTTTAATCTCACATCTAAGTCTATGAATTATCTTCGAATGTTAGGTATGAATTCCTAACACTTATTCGTGTACATTTGCTTTTGGTTTGGATTGAATTGGTGTATATTCCAATTTTTGGTGTTTTGAGTTCAATTCGTTAAAAATCCTAACTTCTATGTTTGAACATGTTTTTGGTGATGCATCGAGGAGCATATAGGGCCGGATAGTAGATTGGCATAAACCCTTAGCGCCGTTGCTTGAGAGAATGAAATTTGGACGAGGTTGGAGCTCATTACTATGGGCTGGGAAGAGGCTGGCAACAGGTCCGGTCGACCGAGCTCCCTGAGTCGGCCGACCGACCTGCTGCCGAGTGCATAGGCACTCCTCTGTTTAAGGCTCGGTCGACCGACTCAGGGAGTCCGGTCGACCGACCTGCTGTTAATTGCCAGATTAGCCTATTTTGCTAATCCGTTTGAATATCCAACTTTAATCGATTCGTGTTGTCTCCCTTTTGTTGTTGTCATTTATTATCGACTTAGATGACCTTTTCTTTGGAAATTTTAGATATATCCACTTTGATGGATTTTATATCGATTTCTTTGGATTTTATTCACGTTTTCGAATGTGAATCTTAGTGATTGATTGTTCCTACAATCTTCTTTGTGTTTTGTCACTTTAAAAATATAAAGGTTTTATATACTAGTAGTAAATATCAAAACTCTTTCCTCAAACGATTTCAATACTATTTTAATACCAAATTCGTTTATAAAACCGTTTTCCAAATCTATTAGTATATATAAACCTTTACCTCACTCGTATGAGAAATCTAATTAAACGACTTAGTAAAACAAGTGGTATGAAACGCTTGCATTCACTTTGTTGGTTAATTCTTGGACTTGTCGAATGAAACCCTTGTGACAATTTTCTAGTGGAAATCTACAGTTTGTTCGTAAATATTTAAGTTAAGCAAGTGGTTATGGGACATGAAGCTAAACTCATATATTTACTAGCTTAGTGTAATTGACACTTCTCGTTGATCATGACGATCATCTTTGTGATTTAGACTAGCAATGTGCGATGTCTCTTTGTCTGCGAGGGAGACTAAACCCCGTTTTGTGGAGTTTCAACTCAATTTGTGATGGGGTAGCAACCCATGGTCTTCGGGCCGTTTGTGGAGCTTCGGCTCAATTTGTGATGGTTTGCAACCATGGAATTAGCGTTCCGTTTGTGATACACGTGTTGGTGGGCTTTATGCTCCCGTTTGTGATAGGCCTTTCCCCCCTTTGTGATTTCTGGATTTCTTGTGTAGATTCCTAGAATTTGTGTTTCACCAATTTTCGTGATTTTCATTGATAAGTTTTATCAATATTTTTGCATTGGTGAATTTGTGTGTCATTGACTTTAGTGATTTCTGGATTTCTTGTGTAGTCTTCTGGAATTTGTGTGTCATTGACTTTTGTGATTGACATTGATATTATCGTCAATATTTATGGTATGGTGAACGAAATAAGGAGTATGACGTTTCTTTGATTCTTGTGTAGATTTGGTGACATTGATTAATCTCTTGATGATTATCAAGTAAGTATATATATATATATCATAGCTTGGCATTGTGATTATTATGTGTTTAGTCATATCTCTTATTCTATATCGTTTCATCTGATATTTATAGTTAGACTGATCCGTTTATTATTTTCGTATTAAATAATACTCGGGTCAGACCGAGACGTTACAGGTGCTTATGCTTGACTTCTCATCTGGGATTAACTCCTTGACTTTTGGGTTAACTACTTAGATTAGTAGTTATTTTGTGGTATACATTTGAGATATAGACTCCTTAATGTATACTTATTCTTTTGTGTAGTTCGTGTAACTATTCTTTTGTGATATTATGGATCTTTTTTGACCACTACTCTGATGTACACTTTCTAGTGTAATATTCATATCTTATTCCGCCTTTGTGATATGAATTGTCTGTGACTGATTTGTGTTATGCTTATTTCTATATTTGTTTTCCGAAGGATTTATATAGCCACCGTGTAGTAGCTTTGAGTTTGTGTCGGTATGTCGGATTTCCTCTTGAAATAGAATGCATGTTATACTATCTGACATATCGGTGCTCGCGCAAAGAAATTACACGGATGGTCGCTCCTCAACAGCCTTATTCTCCGTGCTAGTTGACAGCATTCACCGTAATGTTCTTGGCTAGCGTGGGTATAGAGGTGGGGCGTTACAGCTTTGTATCAATGCCAAACTTTGGAATAATATGGAATATTATAACAAGGATCATCGTCCTAAGTTCTTCTTAGGAGTCGTGCTTTAGGATTTTATTCGGGTCTACGTACCGTTCTATCCTATTTTCTTTTATGATTCCTTGTTTTGTCTATCAAGATTGCTTGATATTCAATTTGGTGAATAATCTTTTTCTTTCTCTTCTTTCTTTCTAAAGGAAGAGAAATGTCTAGACCTGGCCGCCCCAGAGCTGTGCCATCTAGCACTCCGCCCCAGGATGGAGTTTTTATGACTGCTCAACAGCTTCTTGATTTAGTGACGAATGCTCAAGCAGCTGGAGCTAACCCGGAACCTACTCACCCAAAGTCGGGATTTGCACGCTTGTGTAGCGATTACACTAATTTGGGTGGGGAGCCATTCAGAGGTTCCGAAACTGTTATTGAAGTATAGGCCTGGCTAAGGTCATGCGATCGAATCTTTTCTCGCATGAATCTTATTGACCTTCACCGAGTTCAGGTGGCCTCTAGTATGCTCCGAGAAAGAGCATTGGACTGGTACGAGCTTCTTATTTCTGAGATTAATGAAGCGGATCTCACCTGGGAGAAATTCCGAGAACGCTTCGAGTTGAAATTTGTACCAGAAGCAGAGAAAGTGACATTGGCTCGACGATTTATAGACATTGTTCAAGGTGAGTCCTCCGTGACTGATTACGTCGCCTCCTTCGAGTCGCTTTTCGAATATGGGGTTGAATACATCAACATCCCTCTGAAGAAGAATCAGAGATTCGTCTATGGCATAAACAAAAGTCTCAAGAAGCCGTTACTTCTAAAATTAGAAGTTTCTTTCGACCAACTCGTTGATATCGCTCTTCGTCTTGAAGAGGCGGATAAGGAGGGTGATGTTGAAGTGGTGGGAGATAAACCAAACTTCAACAACAAAAAGAGGCCAAACAAATTTAAAGGTCCTTATCCCAGTAAGAAAGGGAAGCAAGCAACCTCCGCGGCAAAGACTTCTTCCTTTGGCCGTGGGGAATGCTATAATTGTGGTTCGAAGGACCATTATGCGAACAAGTGCCCAAAGTCTCTTTCTTATCGCTACTGCAAAGTTCCCGGTCATGTTATATCTTCATGCCCCAAGCTTCAGGGAAAGAAGGAGAGAAAGCTTAATGTTGCTCAAGCCCCTGGCAACACATCTCGTGGCCAAGGTATTTCTCATTCTATTCTGGATGGAATTATTTTATTTCGTGATCATCCTATTCGAGTTCTTTTTGATACGGGTACGTCCCATTCTTTTATATCAAAAGAACTTGTTGATACCTTTTCTTTGGATGTTTTGTGTTTAATGACTTCTTTGAGAATTGCGAATCCGGTTGGTGGATCCGCAACAATCAGTTTATTGTGTAAAGATGTCGAGATTATTTTGTGTGATTTTTCTTTCCGAGCCGATTTGCATGTCATGCGTTATTTAGGCTTTGGAATGATTTTGGGAATGGATTGGCTTAACCGTTATGAAGCTCATATCCTATGTCCTGAGCGGACTATTCATCTTCGACATCCTCAATCTGTTAATCAGGTTTCTGTTATTCTTAAAGATTCAGATTCTGCTTTGGTTGCATCTTTATATTCTTTAAATCCTCGTGATGACGATGATGATGATGAGGGTGATATTATTTCTCTTATTCACGTCGTTTGTGAATTTTCCGACATATTCGAGCCCGTTTTAGGATTACCACCTAAGCGAGCAATTGAGTTCAGAATCAATCTTATTCCTGGAGCTCAACCTATCACTCGTCCTTCTTATCGTATGTCCAATAAAGAAAACGAGGAGATGCGTAAACAATTATCTGAATTGGAAATGAAGCAATTTATTCGCTCTAGTTCCTCGCCTTGGGGAGCTTCAGCTATTTTTGTGAAGAAATCCGATGGTACACTTAGGCTTTGCGTTGACTACCGCAAGCTTAATGATCTTACTTTCAAAAATAAATATCCTTTACCTCGGATTGATGATCTATTCGATCAACTTAGTGGTGCTAGAGTCTTTTCACAATTGGACTTGGCTACCGGTTTTCATCAGCTTCGTATTGCAGAGGAGAGCATTCCTTTGACATCGTTCCGTACTCGGTATGGATCTTATGAATGGCTTGTTATGCCATTTGGTCTAACGAATGCTCCGGCTTATTTCGTTGACCTTATGGATAAAGTTTTCAAAGACTTTCTCGACCGGTTTGTTCTCATCTTTATCGATGATATTCTTGTGTATTCTAAAACCGAGGAGGAGCATGACAAACATCTTCGGATTGTGTTGGAAACTCTTAGGAGTAATCAATTAAAGGCAAAATTTTCTAAATGCCACTTTTGGCAATCTCGTGTGAAGTTTCTCGGTCATATTATTTCCGAATCCGGAATTTCCGTGGATCCTTCAAAGATTGAAGCGATTCAAGATTGGAAGAGACCGGAGAGTGTGACAGAGATTCGTAGTTTTCTCGGCTTGGCGGGCTATTACCGTCGTTTTATCAAAGACTTTTCTAAGATTGTCGTGCCTCTCACTAGCTTGACGAAGAAAGGTGTTAAATACATTTGGTCGGACAAATGTGAAGCTTCTTTTCAGAAATTAAAAGAACTTCTTTCTGATGCTCCTATTCTTGTTATTCCCGATGGGAATCAAGATTTCGTTATTTATACCGATGCTAGTCGCATTGGTTTGGGTGCCGTTCTTATGCAAAAAGAACGTGTTGTTGCTTATGCTTCTAGGCAATTAAAGCCTGCTGAGACTAGATATGCCACTCATGATTTAGAGCTCGCGGCTATTGTTTTTGCTCTTCGGATTTGGCGTCATTATCTTTTAGGAGAGAAATTTGTTCTTTATACCGATCATAAGTCCTTGAAATATTTATTCTCTCAAAAGGAACTTAATTTGCGTCAACAGCGTCGGCTTGAATTTCTTGCACCATATGATCTTGATATTCTTTATACTCCCGGTAAGGGTAATCGCGTCGCCGATGCTCTTAGCCGTAAACAACAAGCTGTTGTTTCTATGATGATATCCGAATGGAACGATCTCGAGATCTTATCCACTTGTGAGATTCGAGTGCGTGTTCCCGATTTATGTTCATCTCTTGCTTTATGTAGCCTTGAGGCTCATCCTTCTCTTTTTAACCGCATTCTTGAAGCTCAAAGGCTAGATCCTGAATTGGCTCTTCTTGGCCAAAATATTAAGGATAAAATTGATACTGAAGGTTTGAAAGACTTTGATATCGATTCTCGTGGCGGCATTCGGAGATTTGGTAGACTTGTCGTGCCAAATATTGGTGATCTTCGTAAAGATATTTTAGAAGATTCTCATCGTTCTAAATTTACCATTCATCCTGGTAGTAGTAAAATGTACGCGGATATGAAGCGACTTTATTATTGGGAGGGAATGAAACTCGATATTGCTAACTTTGTTAAGTGTTGCATGACTTGCCAACTCGTTAAGGCCGAACATCAAAGGCCCGGTGGGTTATTGCAACCTTTAGAAATTCTAATTTGGAAGTGGGACCAAATTTCCATGGATTTTATAGATGGCCTTCCCCGTTCTCGTTCGGGTCATGATAGCTTATGGGTGATCGTTGATAGACTTACTAAATCCGCCCATTTTATTCCGGTTCGGTCTAACCGAACCGTTCCTCTTTTGGCCAAACTCTTTATCAAAGAGATTGTTAAATTACATGGAGTTCCTACTTCTATAGTTAGTGATCGTGATCCATTGTTTACTAGTGGATTTTGGAAGAGTCTTCAAAAATATTTGGGAACGAAGCTTAATTTTAGCACCGCTTATCACCCCCAGTCCGATGGACAAACGGAGCGTGTAAATCAAACTCTTGAAGATCTTCTTCGTGCATGTGTTTTTGATTTTGGTGGAAGTTGGGAAGATCATATTTCTCTTGTCGAATTTTCCTATAATAATAGCTTCCAATCTGGTATTGGTATGGCACCTTTCGAGGCACTCTACGGAAGGCCATGCCGATCTCCTTCTTGTTGGCTTGAGGCCGGTGAGAAGCTGGTTTAGGTCCAGATTTTATTCGTGATTCCGCAGAGAAAATTGAACTTATTCGACATAGGATGAAAGAAGCCCAGAGTAGACAAAAATCCTATGCCGATAACCGGAGAAGGAAATTAGAATTTTCTGTGGGAGATCTTGTGTTCATTCGTGTTTCACCTATGAAAGGTGTTGTACGTTTCAGTCGATCGGGAAAACTAGCGCCTCGATATATTGGGCCATTTCCTATCACCGAACGTATTGGTTCCATGGCTTATCGCCTTTTATTACCGGCTCAGTTCTGCTATGCATGACGTGTTTCACGTTTCTCAACTTCGGAAATGTCTTCGAGATTCCGATTCTGTTCTTGAGCCCGGTGTTGTGGAAGAGATTGAAGTTTCGCCTAATTTAACTTATGAGCAACATCCTATTCGTATCATTGCTTCGGAAGTTAAACGACTTCGAAATAAAGATGTTCCGCTTGTTAAAGTTCAATGGTCTTGTCACGACCCTACTTTCCACTCCCAGAAAATCGCGTCATGAATTAAGAAAGAAAGGGATAGAAGAAGAAAAGAAAAAGAAGAAACAACACAAGAATCTAAACAGCGGAACGAATAAATTATATTATTAACAAAGTATTACATAGTATACATCAAATATCAGAGTTACACAAACATATACAACACATACTAGACAGTTATAAACACCTGTTTAGTTATTACAACTCAATCTCAATACATAACAACTCAGAGATACCGACACAGCGGAAAACAATATAACTATACGCAGAAGCCTTCTGCTCCATATGCTCCTCCACAATTTGTCAAAGCTAATCCGAATCCTAACCTGAATTCCCTTGGCTACTCGTAAAAATTTGAGTACCCAAGAGTTATAGAAAAACAGAAATAACTCCGGGTCAGACATGGGTCTGGTGTGAGTAACAGGTTAAAGTTGCTTAACTTTGAAAAACCTTTAAAAAGAAAAGGTATCACGTAAGACTTCCCACACATAAACATGGAAAAGTTTTTACCTTACGCTAACCAAAACATTTGATAGGAAATCCGATGATATTATAATAGTGTCTAGGGTTTTCAAATAAATAAGAAATAGCCGAAATTGTTACATTCATTAAATTCCAGCTACTAGCCACAAAAGTGGGTAATACAATCAAAACCGTTGGCACTTATTGGATTTTGGATTCCATCAATGGCAGGGCTACTGGGGTACCGCCCGTCACAGTACGTGGCCTAGATCACCGTACCGAGGATTACTCCCTTCATCCCCTGCAACACAAAGCCGGACCCGTTCCTTACTGAACAGTTCCAAACAAGACTACCCCGCAGTTGTGATCAGCAACCGCACCACTAAGCCGAAAATAAAGGGACCTCTAGACAGGGATAAATCTTGCTCTCAAGTGGGGGCTACCCACGAAGCTTTGCTGCACCTCCCCTGTTTTAGCCATTCCCGGTTGATGAGGCTTGAGGCTACGATTACCTTTATAGGACATATCACTTAGAATGCTCATCGTCCACCTGACGATGTTCTGAAAGCATTCAATCCATACAAGTTCGTTCCAGGTTCGAACGAAACCGAAGGCATTATCTCGTTACACTCATTATTGGAATCACCCTCAGAGTTAACGACAATAATACTTGCACTATGAATCTCCATCTCGAATCTATAAGTGCTATTCCGTCAAACCCATTACGGAATCACCCACAGAGTTATACTGACGTATTGCCCTTACACCTCGAGTCTTCACTCGCTCCTCTTGGATTAACGACCTAACGTTATTTGGAGTCGATGTGGTTTTCGGATTCCAAATATGGAAAACCGATCCCGGTCTCATCGAAAACCAAAGCGTGTCTTTTAAGGTCCAAGTTGTTTTAAAGTTTAAAACAATTCAATTCATTATCTAAATATACACAGATAGATAATTCTCAACACAATAGATAATTCAACATTATCATTATCAACAGATAATTCATATCATAATCAGATAATCCATATTATCATCCAAGAGCAACCAATGCATCCATATCACATACACTATTCATCTCACAACTGAGATTACAATCCAAACCAGACAACCAATATCATTCAACCAATACCAATCATCAAACATAAGCAAATGATCTAATGATCACACCTTCTATAATTAATTTAAAATGAATTAAATTAATTACTCAATCTCTAATCTATTTAAAATGAATTAAATTAATCACTTCATCATCAAAATCCTGTTTAACTTAATCATCTATGGATTTCAAATCAATTTATAAATAATCATCTCAATATTTATTTCAATTAATCCTTACTGATTAACTATCTCTAATTACAATAAGTAATTAGCTTATAAGTTGATTACACAAGTTAATTACTTAATTGATTAATAATTAATTACATTAAACATTCATTAAGTATTGATTTAATTAATCCATTCCAAATCACATCATTAATTAATTCACTAATGATTTCTATCTACAATTAATTAATTACATAAGTAATTAATCTAATATCAAACCATACATATATATTAATCACCCTTGATTAATAACCATTCAGTAATTAACTACATTAATTACTCAACCCAAAAATTAATTATTCTTAATTAATTATCTAAATTAATTCCCTTAATTAATTTCAAAGTAATTTAAATCCAAATTACTTCTATATCAAATATCTTTAATTACATCCTGTAATTATTAATTACTTCCTTAAGTAATTACAAATTTCTAAATTACATAAAGTAATTATCAAACAATCCACAATTGTTTAAATCAATTAAACTTAATTAATTAAACTAAACAAATCACATTAACCTTAATTAATTACCTTTAGTAATTAATTCACTAATTACTTTTTTAAGTAATTAAATCTAAACAATTTGATTATTATTAATTAATCTAATTAATTATCAAAAATTAATCACATTAATTAATTGTTAATATCTTAAGTTAATGACCTCATTAACATTTCTTAATTACTTAATTAAGAGATTAACTTATATTAATCATTATTAGTCATTAAGTAATTAATATTTAATTACTATTTAATTTAATCTCTAATTATTAATTAACTAAGTGTTAATTAAAGTCTTAATTAATCATTAATCACTTGATTAAATAAATCTTAATCATAAATTAAAATTTAATTAACCACCCTTAATCATAGATTAATTAAACTTAATTAATTAATCTCAAGTTCAATTAAAAATCATTAATTATTTAATTAAACATCCACATTATTAATAAATTAAATAATTAACATTCATCCTAATTACCTTAATAATCAAATGATTCCAATCATTAAACTTTTATTTATCTTTTAGATAAAACATTCCTATTAATCAAGCATTTAAAAACAAAATGTTTTTAAGTTTACATTAAATTCAATTTAACATTTCTTTTAAACTTAAGATCCAAATTTATTTAAAATACAACTAAATCTTATATGTTTACAAGAAACATCTAATTAATTGATAAGTTTAAAAAGAATTTAAATTTCAATTCAAATCAAATTCAAATCAATTTAAAAACATCTTTAAATTTCAAAATTAAAATATAACTTCCATTCTCAATTTAGTTTTAAATTCTTTCAAACTCTTCTATAATTTACACCTTTAATTCAAATGCAAACCATTTGAAAACAATTTAAATTTAAACTTTATTTAAAAACTGAAGTTTAAATTTTAAATTCAGATTTAAAAACTCAGTTTTGGATTCATTTTGAATTCCTAAATTAAATACTTAACTTTTCAATTCAATATGCAAAACAACAATGCATTTACACTTGAGAGTTTAAAATCAAATTTGAATTTAAAAACATAAATGTTTTCAAATATCTGACAAATTAAATTTGAATTCATATCCAAATTTCAAACTAAACTCAGTTTTAAATCTCCACTTAAAAATTTAAACTTACCTTTTATTTAAAACAGAAAACAGTTTTCTGTTTATTTAAAAACTTAAACTTTGAATTTTTTTCCAGAACTTAAATAATTTCAAAGAACAAAATTTAAACTTATTTAAATTCATCATTAAATTCAGTTTAAAATCCAAGTTGACATTTTAAGTTTGCAATCAAATTTTAAAACTGGAAACAATTCCCTGTTCTTCTTCTTTTATTTTTTTATTTTAAAACCAAATTTAAATTCTGCAATTAAATTATTTCAACATCTGAATTCAAATATTTTGAATTCATCTTCAGATTCAAATTTAAATCCTAAGCTAACATTTAGTTTAAATTTAAACTTAACTCTCAAATTTACTTAAAACAGAACAGTTCTGTTTTTAAAACCTGAAGCCAAAAGGTACTCGAGTCACCAAAAATTTTGCTTCGAGTCAGAAGCTTGCTTGCTTCGAGTTTTTTCCCAAATTACCCGAGATCTACCCGAGGGAAAAATCCCTGCAACTCAACATCAACTTCAACCTGAAACATCAACCCCACCACCATCACAAACCTGCACACACCCTTGTACATTCTCAAACCACCTCCGGCCACCTTGACCTTCATCTCCGACCATCCCCTAACTATCAGAGATTTCACTACAACATCAAAACCCCAGATCCCCTAAGATTAACTTGAATTTGAAATCAAGTTTTAAAACTAAAAACTGTAACAGTCTATTCCCACCTTCCTAAACCTGTCAACTCAAATCTCTCCACCTCTCGACCACCATCAACATCCAAACTCCGGTGGTAGCTTCATCACTTCACCATCTATCAATACCCACCACAGTTTTGAACTCGATGCACCCTTGAAACTACAGCACCCAAAATTTTATTTTTACAGTAACTAGGGTTCTTGACAGAAATTTTCAAATTTCATTCTCAAATTTGAATTGCAAACAAATTCAATAAATTCCTATAATCTTTGATGAATAAACAATCTCCTAAATCAAATTCACCCAAACAAATTTCAAGCTTCAACTATGCTTAGCTAATATATAAGACACAGAAGTTTCAAAACTGCATTTTTAACAAAGCATTAAAATTTGTAATATAACTCAAGTACAAATTTTAATCTGAATATTGTAATGAAGCAACCATATTTGTTTAAGTCATAACTCAAATGAAGGATCAAACTAAAAGACAATGGGATGTATTACATCTAACTACAACTTGAATCAGAGAAACCAGAAATGTTCAGGGAATAAATCATGCACACACACACAAACATATCCATATACATATTCACAGCATATTTATAATATAAGTTCATATCTAAATTCAAGTATGCAATCAACTTTTACCTATTTAAAATCTTAAAAGTTGAGTTACTCACCTTATTTATAAAATGCAGAGCACATTGTAGTTGCAGGTTCCAAATTATGAAATGCAGACTCCCTCCTTGCTTTTAAATGATGCATGCAGGCCTTTCTTCAGATGCTTAGAAATGTAAAGCTTCAACTTGAAACTGCAGATGTCTTGCATGTTTCAGATCCAAGAAATGCAAACCTCCTTGCTTGCAAATTTCATGTATGCAGAGCTCAAATCTTAAAATTGCAGAGCTCTTTGACTTCATATGCAAAAACATGCAGGTCCTTTTTAATCTTTGATTGAAAATGAATATGCAGATTTTGTTCTCTTGCATTTCCAGATTGAAGATTAATGCATGCAGGCTTGTTTGAAAATTCATGTAGGCCTCAGCCTTTTTGATTTATACAAGCAGAGCTTTGATTCAATTTGCAAATGATATGCAGATGCCAAAGAAATGCAGAGCTTATACATAATGCAGGTTTGAGTTTGAAACGAGGAGTTGCATGCAGGTTATACTTGATGAAGGTTTGAAATGCAGATTTGAATATTTTGGGAAAGAGGAGTTTGCAGGTTTGTAATTTGGAATATGCAGATTTGTAGAAGTTGTATGCAGACTTGTATATAGTTTGTGAGAATGTAATTTCTGATTATAGATGTGAGGATGAAGTTTAGTTTTCTTTTTATTTAGGAATGAAACAAATGCATATGAATGAAGAACAAGTTCATATGAATGTAGATTTTCAGAAAATGAAATAAAAGAAAATAAAAATGAAATATTGACACTTGTAAACATAGAGACACTTGTCTTTTAAGCTTTAATATTTACATACACATGTCTTTATGAATTAATTTAATGTTTAATTAGAGTTAAATAAGTATTAAGATTAGTTAATTAATTCCTATACAAAATTATGTGTTAAATAATTCTCTAAAGAAAAAGCAAAGCATTATTATTATAAATAGAATGATATACAAGTTATTCATTTTGAAAAGAAACTTTTTTTTTTTTTAAAAACAATTTATAAAAGAGCTTGTAACATAATTTAATATACAACTTGAATAAAAATTGAATTTTAAACTAATTAAAACATTTATCTCAAATTTAAAATCATATAGTTATTTAATTAAATATTTTTGAAAAGCTCAAATTTAAAAATAAATCACCATTTCTATTTTTAAAACATAATAAAACTATACTATACTAATTTAACTAAAACAAATTGTCTATTTAAAATATATATAAATACATATATATTATTAAATAGAAAACAATTTAAAATCTTATCTAAAATAATTTCACAAATTAAATAATTAAATAAAGAAGATTATTAAATCAAACCAAATTGATTAATAAAAATTATCAATTCAATTTAAATTTAAACCTAGATTATTAAATTTAAATTGTCCAAATTTTCGGGATATTACAATCCTTCCCCCTTAAAAGAATTTCGTCCCCGAAATTTAAAACAAAGGTAATTTAATAATCTATTTATAGATTTTATTTTAAAACAGCATATGATAATCATATGCTAACAATCATAACAACCAATTCACACAACCAAAACAAATCTAATTATCCAAAAGAATTTTGGATAAAACTTTCACGAGTTTCCCCGGTATATATATATATATATATATATATATATATATATATATATATATATATATATATATATCGGGATACTCGCTCTATAGAATACAATCAATCAATACTATTAAACTATAGAGCTCCTAACTACAATTCTATACAGAATATCAGACTGCAAACGAGTCTGACTCAACAAACAAACCATCCTAAACTGCTGGTTCTACGACCAGAAATATCAAACACGTACTCCCTCAGAGACACGTGAAACATACTGAATCCCAGTTATCCAAACTGGCAATTCAACTCTAGAAAACCAAACACTGATCTAACCCATCACAGAAGAAACCAAAACACTACAGAACTAGCTTCCCAGACTTATAGCTCTTAGGATCAGAGAAAAACACTTATCCCAATCAAAGCTCCGATTCCAGAATCCAAATTTCTCTGCCTCTTATCCATAAAAATTCTTCAGACAATCCTGAGCTACCAACATCCATCCTGATCAGCTCAACTCTTGCTGATTCCATCAGAAACAGACTGAAGCAAAACAATCCAATGATCTCCTCAAGATCACTCAAAACCAAGAATACAAACCCTGCTTCTCAACAACAGAAGACAGAACAACTTCTCCTTACCCGAGAATCAAACAGAAGCACCTCCAAACTGCTTCCGCTGCACAACTCTGATCCGAAACAGAAGAAAAAGCTGCAGAACACAAGCACAGACCAGAAGACTCCTTACCAACTCAGAAGACTCAGCTAAACTCAGCCACATCATCGAGCAGACTCACCTCTTACTCTTGTTCCAAAGAAACATCTTCGGAAATATCCATAGTCACTGCGTCTCATCACGCAGCTACTACTCCCTGAGATAACAAAATATCATCACTTGCTTGCTTCTGCCCAACCGACAGATCAAAACTCAATTCTGCACTTCAAAGATAAACTCCGAATCTTTACAGGTTTCCTTCAGAGATCGATGAAGTACTTAAACCAAGCAAAACTCACTCGAGACGGTATTAGGTCTACTATCTCGACAAATACACTTCCAACCTCATTCATCAAACTCCAATCAATGGTAGTCGTGTTACACACACTTCTACCTCGTCTACCTTTATAACTTACATTGGAAATACCCGAACAGGTAAACCAATAAATAGGTAGAACCAATTATATATATATTAAAAATACAAATACGCTCTCTCAAGATAGACACCACTCCAGAGCCTAGGTATTCACTCAACCTAACGCTCTGATACCAAATGTCACGACCCTACTTTCCACTCCCAGAAAATCGCGTCATGAATTAAGAAAGAAAGGGATAGAAGAAGAAAAGAAAAAGAAGAAACAACACAAGAATCTAAACAGCGGAACGAATAAATTATATTATTAACAAAGTATTACATAGTATACATCAAATATCAGAGTTACACAAACATATACAACACATACTAGACAGTTATAAACACCTGTTTAGTTATTACAACTCAATCTCAATACATAACAACTCAGAGATACCGACACAGCGGAAAACAATATAACTATACGCAGAAGCCTTCTGCTCCATATGCTCCTCCACAATTTGTCAAAGCTAATCCGAATCCTAACCTGAATTCCCTTGGCTACTCGTAAAAATTTGAGTACCCAAGAGTTATAGAAAAACAGAAATAACTCCGGGTCAGACATGGGTCTGGTGTGAGTAACAGGTTAAAGTTGCTTAACTTTGAAAAACCTTTAAAAAGAAAAGGTATCACGTAAGACTTCCCACACATAAACATGGAAAAGTTTTTACCTTACGCTAACCAAAACATTTGATAGGAAATCCGATGATATTATAATAGTGTCTAGGGTTTTCAAATAAATAAGAAATAGCCGAAATTGTTACATTCATTAAATTCCAGCTACTAGCCACAAAAGTGGGTAATACAATCAAAACCGTTGGCACTTATTGGATTTTGGATTCCATCAATGGCAGGGCTACTGGGGTACCGCCCATCACAGTACGTGGCCTAGATCACCGTACCGAGGATTACTCCCTTCATCCCCTGCAACACAAAGCCGGACCCGTTCCTTACTGAACAGTTCCAAACAAGACTACCCCGCAGTTGTGATCAGCAACCGCACCACTAAGCCGAAAATAAAGGGACCTCTAGACAGGGATAAATCTTGCTCTCAAGTGGGGGCTACCCACGAAGCTTTGCTGCACCTCCCCTGTTTTAGCCATTCCCGGTTGATGAGGCTTGAGGCTACGATTACCTTTATAGGACATATCACTTAGAATGCTCATCGTCCACCTGACGATGTTCTGAAAGCATTCAATCCATACAAGTTCGTTCCAGGTTCGAACGAAACCGAAGGCATTATCTCGTTACACTCATTATTGGAATCACCCTCAGAGTTAACGACAATAATACTTGCACTATGAATCTCCATCTCGAATCTATAAGTGCTATTCCGTCAAACCCATTACGGAATCACCCACAGAGTTATACTGACGTATTGCCCTTACACCTCGAGTCTTCACTCGCTCCTCTTGGATTAACGACCTAACGTTATTTGGAGTCGATGTGGTTTTCGGATTCCAAATATGGAAAACCGATCCCGGTCTCATCGAAAACCAAAGCGTGTCTTTTAAGGTCCAAGTTGTTTTAAAGTTTAAAACAATTCAATTCATTATCTAAATATACACAGATAGATAATTCTCAACACAATAGATAATTCAACATTATCATTATCAACAGATAATTCATATCATAATCAGATAATCCATATTATCATCCAAGAGCAACCAATGCATCCATATCACATACACTATTCATCTCACAACTGAGATTACAATCCAAACCAGACAACCAATATCATTCAACCAATACCAATCATCAAACATAAGCAAATGATCTAATGATCACACCTTCTATAATTAATTTAAAATGAATTAAATTAATTACTCAATCTCTAATCTATTTAAAATGAATTAAATTAATCACTTCATCATCAAAATCCTGTTTAACTTAATCATCTATGGATTTCAAATCAATTTATAAATAATCATCTCAATATTTATTTCAATTAATCCTTACTGATTAACTATCTCTAATTACAATAAGTAATTAGCTTATAAGTTGATTACACAAGTTAATTACTTAATTGATTAATAATTAATTACATTAAACATTCATTAAGTATTGATTTAATTAATCCATTCCAAATCACATCATTAATTAATTCACTAATGATTTCTATCTACAATTAATTAATTACATAAGTAATTAATCTAATATCAAACCATACATATATATTAATCACCCTTGATTAATAACCATTCAGTAATTAACTACATTAATTACTCAACCCAAAAATTAATTATTCTTAATTAATTATCTAAATTAATTCCCTTAATTAATTTCAAAGTAATTTAAATCCAAATTACTTCTATATCAAATATCTTTAATTACATCCTGTAATTATTAATTACTTCCTTAAGTAATTACAAATTTCTAAATTACATAAAGTAATTATCAAACAATCCACAATTGTTTAAATCAATTAAACTTAATTAATTAAACTAAACAAATCACATTAACCTTAATTAATTACCTTTAGTAATTAATTCACTAATTACTTTTTTAAGTAATTAAATCTAAACAATTTGATTATTATTAATTAATCTAATTAATTATCAAAAATTAATCACATTAATTAATTGTTAATATCTTAAGTTAATGACCTCATTAACATTTCTTAATTACTTAATTAAGAGATTAACTTATATTAATCATTATTAGTCATTAAGTAATTAATATTTAATTACTATTTAATTTAATCTCTAATTATTAATTAACTAAGTGTTAATTAAAGTCTTAATTAATCATTAATCACTTGATTAAATAAATCTTAATCATAAATTAAAATTTAATTAACCACCCTTAATCATAGATTAATTAAACTTAATTAATTAATCTCAAGTTCAATTAAAAATCATTAATTATTTAATTAAACATCCACATTATTAATAAATTAAATAATTAACATTCATCCTAATTACCTTAATAATCAAATGATTCCAATCATTAAACTTTTATTTATCTTTTAGATAAAACATTCCTATTAATCAAGCATTTAAAAACAAAATGTTTTTAAGTTTACATTAAATTCAATTTAACATTTCTTTTAAACTTAAGATCCAAATTTATTTAAAATACAACTAAATCTTATATGTTTACAAGAAACATCTAATTAATTGATAAGTTTAAAAAGAATTTAAATTTCAATTCAAATCAAATTCAAATCAATTTAAAAACATCTTTAAATTTCAAAATTAAAATATAACTTCCATTCTCAATTTAGTTTTAAATTCTTTCAAACTCTTCTATAATTTACACCTTTAATTCAAATGCAAACCATTTGAAAACAATTTAAATTTAAACTTTATTTAAAAACTGAAGTTTAAATTTTAAATTCAGATTTAAAAACTCAGTTTTGGATTCATTTTGAATTCCTAAATTAAATACTTAACTTTTCAATTCAATATGCAAAACAACAATGCATTTACACTTGAGAGTTTAAAATCAAATTTGAATTTAAAAACATAAATGTTTTCAAATATCTGACAAATTAAATTTGAATTCATATCCAAATTTCAAACTAAACTCAGTTTTAAATCTCCACTTAAAAATTTAAACTTACCTTTTATTTAAAACAGAAAACAGTTTTCTGTTTATTTAAAAACTTAAACTTTGAATTTTTTTCCAGAACTTAAATAATTTCAAAGAACAAAATTTAAACTTATTTAAATTCATCATTAAATTCAGTTTAAAATCCAAGTTGACATTTTAAGTTTGCAATCAAATTTTAAAACTGGAAACAATTCCCTGTTCTTCTTCTTTTATTTTTTTATTTTAAAACCAAATTTGAATTCTGCAATTAAATTATTTCAACATCTGAATTCAAATATTTTGAATTCATCTTCAGATTCAAATTTAAATCCTAAGCTAACATTTAGTTTAAATTTAAACTTAACTTTCAAATTTACTTAAAACAGAACAGTTCTGTTTTTAAAACCTGAAGCCAAAAGGTACTCGAGTCACCAAAATTTTTGCTTCGAGTCAGAAGCTTGCTTGCTTCGAGTTTTTTCCCAAATTACCCGAGATCTACCCGAGGGAAAAATCCCTGCAACTCAACATCAACTTCAACCTGAAACATCAACCCCACCACCATCACAAACCTGCACACACCCTTGTACATTCTCAAACCACCTCCGGCCACCTTGACCTTCATCTCCGACCATCCCCTAACTATCAGAGATTTCACTACAACATCAAAACCCCAGATCCCCTAAGATTAACTTGAATTTGAAATCAAGTTTTAAAACTAAAAACTGTAACAGTCTATTCCCACCTTCCTAAACCTGTCAACTCAAATCTCTCCACCTCTCGACCACCATCAACATCCAAACTCCGGTGGTAGCTTCATCACTTCACCATCTATCAATACCCACCACAGTTTTGAACTCGATGCACCCTTGAAACCACAGCACCCAAAATTTTATTTTTACAGTAACTAGGGTTCTTGACAGAAATTTTCAAATTTCATTCTCAAATTTGAATTGCAAACAAATTCAATAAATTCCTATAATCTTTGATGAATAAACAATCTCCTAAATCAAATTCACCCAAACAAATTTCAAGCTTCAACTATGCTTAGCTAATATATAAGACACAGAAGTTTCAAAACTGCATTTTTAACAAAGCATTAAAATTTGTAATATAACTCAAGTACAAATTTTAATCTGAATATTGTAATGAAGCAACCATATTTGTTTAAGTCATAACTCAAATGAAGGATCAAACTAAAAGACAATGGGATGTATTACATCTAACTACAACTTGAATCAGAGAAACCAGAAATGTTCAGGGAATAAATCATGCACACACACACAAACATATCCATATACATATTCACAGCATATTTATAATATAAGTTCATATCTAAATTCAAGTATGCAATCAACTTTTACCTATTTAAAATCTTAAAAGTTGAGTTACTCACCTTATTTATAAAATGCAGAGCACATTGTAGTTGCAGGTTCCAAATTATGAAATGCAGACTCCCTCCTTGCTTTTAAATGATGCATGCAGGCCTTTCTTCAGATGCTTAGAAATGTAAAGCTTCAACTTGAAACTGCAGATGTCTTGCATGTTTCAGATCCAAGAAATGCAAACCTCCTTGCTTGCAAATTTCATGTATGCAGAGCTCAAATCTTAAAATTGCAGAGCTCTTTGACTTCATATGCAAAAACATGCAGGTCCTTTTTAATCTTTGATTGAAAATGAATATGCAGATTTTGTTCTCTTGCATTTCCAGATTGAAGATTAATGCATGCAGGCTTGTTTGAAAATTCATGTAGGCCTCAGCCTTTTTGATTTATACAAGCAGAGCTTTGATTCAATTTGCAAATGATATGCAGATGCCAAAGAAATGCAGAGCTTATACATAATGCAGGTTTGAGTTTGAAACGAGGAGTTGCATGCAGATTATACTTGATGAAGGTTTGAAATGCAGATTTGAATATTTTGGGAAAGAGGAGTTTGCAGGTTTGTAATTTGGAATATGCAGATTTGTAGAAGTTGTATGCAGACTTGTATATAGTTTGTGAGAATGTAATTTCTGATTATAGATGTGAGGATGAAGTTTAGTTTTCTTTTTATTTAGGAATGAAACAAATGCATATGAATGAAGAACAAGTTCATATGAATGTAGATTTTCAGAAAATGAAATAAAAGAAAATAAAAATGAAATATTGACACTTGTAAACATAGAGACACTTGTCTTTTAAGCTTTAATATTTACATACACATGTCTTTATGAATTAATTTAATGTTTAATTAGAGTTAAATAAGTATTAAGATTAGTTAATTAATTCCTATACAAAATTATGTGTTAAATAATTCTCTAAAGAAAAAGCAAAGCATTATTATTATAAATAGAATGATATACAAGTTATTCATTTTGAAAAGAAACTTTTTTTTTTTAAAACAATTTATAAAAGAGCTTGTAACATAATTTAATATACAACTTGAATAAAAATTGAATTTTAAACTAATTAAAACATTTATCTCAAATTTAAAATCATATAGTTATTTAATTAAATATTTTTGAAAAGCTCAAATTTAAAAATAAATCACCATTTCTATTTTTAAAACATAATAAAACTATACTATACTAATTTAACTAAAACAAATTGTCTATTTAAAATATATATAAATACATATATATTATTAAATAGAAAACAATTTAAAATCTTATCTAAAATAATTTCACAAATTAAATAATTAAATAAAGAAGATTATTAAATCAAACCAAATTGATTAATAAAAATTATCAATTCAATTTAAATTTAAACCCAGATTATTAAATTTAAATTGTCCAAATTTCCGGGATATTACAGGTCTTCAAATCCTAAGGATTGTTCTTGGGAATCTAGAGAGTACATCGAGCGTACACATTCGGACTTACTTTCTCGTGCTCTTTGAGGTGAACTTCTTATTTCAAACTTCTTTTGTGTTGAATATGCTTTTATGGTTGTTACTATATATATATCTTCTTCTTAAATATTGCGAGGACGCAATTTCTTTAAGGAGGGGAGTCTGTAACAACCCGCATATTTATCGATTTTATATTTAAATATCTTATTTAAATATTTTATCGTTAGTCGGATTTTAGTCCGAAAAGCTACTTTTTGCATACGGTCGAATTAGGACTCCGGACCACTCCCATTGAGTTTAAAATGCCGTTTGCGACCTTTTTGAGTATAAGCTTCGATATGTTTGGAGAAAGTTGATTTTTGCTACTTTTCACTTTGGGTTTGGTTTTTGGGCTCAGCCCTATGTTTTACTTATGCTCAAATCTGAGCCACTCTTCCCCATTCACCCTCATTCTCTTCTCTTTTCAGTTTTCTTAGCATTAATGGTGGGAGAGATTGGAAATTAAAACTCCAAAACCCTAGTTTCTCTTGCAAATCAAATTCCTAGCTCCAAACTCAAGAAGAACCCATTGGTAAGCTTCTCTTCTTCTTCTCCAACTTATCCTCTTACCAATTTCAGAAATTCCTAAACCTAATTTAGGGAATGTTCTTGTTTTGAGCATAGATTCAAGCTCATTTGGGTTGTGTTGAAGAGAGGTTGATTCTCCATTTGCTTTCAAGCTTCTTCTCGTTTGATTTTGTGAAAAGGTGAGATTTTTAATCTCACATCTAAGTCTATGAATTATCTTCGAATGTTAGGTATGAATTCCTAACACTTATTCGTATGCATTTGCTTTTGGTTTGGATTGAATTGGTGTATATTCCAATTTTTGGTGTTTTGAGTTCAATTCGTTAAAAATCCTAACTTCTATGTTTGAACATGTTTTTGGTGATGCATCGAGGAGCATATATGGCCGGGTAGTCGATTGGCATAAACCTTTAGCGCCGTTGCTCGAGAGAATGAAATTTGGACGAGGTTGGAGCTCATTACTATGGGCTGGGAAGAGGCTGGCAACAGGTCCGGTCGACCGAGCTCCTTGAGTCGGCCGACCGACCTGCTGCCGAGTGCATAGGCACTCCTCTGTTTAAGGCTCGGTCGACCGACTCAGGGAGTCCGGTCGACCGACCTGCTGTTAATTTCCAGATTAGCCTATTTTGCTAATCCGTTTGAATATCCAACTTTAATCGATTCGTGTTGTCTCCCTTTTGTTGTTGTCATTTATTATCGACTTAGATGACATTTTCTTTGGGAATTTTAGATATATCCACTTTGATGGATTTTATATCGATTTCTTTGGATTTTATTCACGTTTTCGAATGTGAATCTAAGTGATTGATTGTTCCTACAATCTTTTTTGTGTTTTGTCACTTTAAAAATATAAAGGTTTTCTATACTAGTAGTAAATATCAAAACTCTTTCCTCAAACGATTTTAATACTATTTTAATACCAAATTCGTTTATAAAACCGTTTTCCAAATCTATTAGTATATATAAACCTTTACCTCACTCGTATGAGAAATCTAATTAAACGACTTAGTAAAACAAGTGGTATGAAACGCTTGCGTTCACTTTATTGGTTAATTCTTGGACTTGTTCGAATGAAACCCTTGTGACAATTTTCTAGTGGAAATCTACAGTTCGTTCGTAAATATTTAAGTTAAGCAAGTGGTTATGGGACATGAAGCTAAACTCATATATTTACTAGCTTAGTGTAATTGACACTTCTCGTTGATCATGACGATCATCTTTGTGATTTAGACTAGCAATATGCGATGTCTCTTTGTCTGCGAGGGAGACTAAACCCCATTTTGTGGAGTTTCGACTCAATTTGTGATGTGGTAGCAACCCATGGTCTTCGGGCCGTTTGTGGAGCTTCGACTCAATTTGTGATGGTTAGGACCATGGAATTAGCGTTCCGTTTGTGATACACGTGTTGGTGGGCTTTATGCTCCCGTTTGTGATAGGCCTTTCCCCCCTTTGTGATTTCTGGATTTCTTGTGTAGATTCCTAGAATTTGTGTTTCACCAATTTTTGTGATTTCCATTGATAAGTTTTATCAATATTTGTGCATTGGTGAATTTGTGTGTCATTGACTTTAGTGATTTCTGGATTTCTTGTGTAGTCTTCTGGAATTTGTGTGTCATTGACTTTTGTGATTGACATTGATATTATCGTCAATATTTATGGTATGGTGAACGAAATAAGGAGTATGAAGTTTCTTTGATTCTTGTGTAGATTTGGTGACATTGATTGATCTCTTGATGATTATCAACTAAGTATATATATATATATATATATATATATCACAGCTTGGCATTGTGATTAGTATGTGTTTAGTCATATCTCTTATTCTATATCGTTTCATCTGATATTTATAGTTAGACTGATCCGTTTATTATTTTCTTATTAAATAATACTCGGGTCAGACCGAGATGTTACAGGTGCTTATGCTTGACTTCTCATCCGGGATTAACTCCTTGACTTTTGGGTTAACTACTTAGATTAGTAGTTATTTTGTGGTATACATTTGAGATATAGACTCCTTAATGTATACTTATTCTTTTGTGTAGTTCGTATAACTATTCTTTTGTGATATTGTGGATCTTTTTTGACCACTACTCTGATGTACACTTTCTAGTGTAATATTCATATCTTATTCCGCCTTTGTGATATGAATTGTCTGTGACTGATTTGTGTTATGCTTATTTCTATATTTGTTTTCCGAAGGATTTATATAGCCACTGTGTAGTAGCTTTGGGTTTGTGTCGGTATGTCGGATTTCCTCTTGAAATAGAATGCATGTTATACTATCTAACATATCGGTGCTCGCGCAAAGAAATTACACGGATGGTCGCTCCTCAACAGCCTTATTCTCCGTGCTAGTTGACAGCATTCACCGTAATGTTCTTGGCTAGCGTGGGTATAGAGGTGGGGCGTTACATAGTTGATTGGAAGTTTCAGATTTCAGATTTGCCTTTTATTTGGTATGTGAATTGATTTCAGATTTGAAAATTTGTTCTTACAGGGTTTGGTATTTCTTTTTTCTGATTTGTAAAATGTTTTGCAGCTCTTTATTCTTAGAATTTTAGAAAGAAGATAGAAAAAAAGAAATGAAGAGGAAGGTATTTGTTTATATAAGTTTAAATTAGATTTATTAAAAATAAAAGAAAATTAAAATGCAAGTGACACTTGTCATTTTACTTATTTAGTTAGCTAACACATGTTAATAAGAATAATTATAAGCTAACACATGTAGTTATCATGCATAATTAGATTTTTAAATGTTTTATAAAGCTTCTATAATTAATTTTCTAATTTATAAATACATATTTTAATTTATATAAATAAATCCCTTTTAAAAAAAATTATAAACAATTTATGTTCTTAATAAAATCAAATAAAATACATTTTAAAACCAAAATATGATTTAAGACATAAGTAACTATCTTTTGAATTTCAATTTAAATATTCAAATTCTGATTAAATTTCAAATCCAGTTTAAAAAAATCAATTTGATATATACATATATTTGAAAAAATACAGTTTCAATTTGTACATATAATTATATTTAAAATCTATATATACTATATATATATATGTACAACACAATTACAAATGGCCGCTCCTACTCCCATACCCTTCCGTACGCTTTCAACCTGACCCCTATCAGTTCCCCTCCGCCTCACTTCTTCTTTCGATCTTGTGTGGCTGCCCCTCTTTCCGTCTTCTCATGCCGAAAAAGAAGGCGCCGTTGCCTCAACGGTCGAGTCTATCCACTCCAAATCTTGATCGCCAATGTCCGCTGACTCGCTCAGGCAGGCCCTTCACCAATTCTAGCGTTCGACTTCGCACTTTTGTTGAGCCTGTTTCATCTACTGCTGCCTCATTTGAACGTGCATGTGCCTCTGCATCGATTCTGGTGGCAAATCCATTCTCCTCCTTATTGAACGACATTGATGTTGGTAATCGATCAACTGTTCCGGGTTGCTCTGCCCTTTCGAACCATGGTGTGACTGCTGCTGGCCCATCGAGCATTCTGAATGCAAACGCAGATCCTGGTGAGAAGCTTGTTTCTTCCTTTCTTTCTTCTACCGCCAATGAGCCTTCTTTGTCTAAAACAGTGGTCGGGCTGCCTTGTGAATTAGAAATTGATTGTGCTGTGAATCATGGTTCTGATCCCTCTGTTAGTGTGAACGTTGCAGTAGTTGATGGTACACAGGTTGGGCCTGCTGTTGAACGTGACCAATCTAAGTTGTGCACGCAAACAGTTTATGGAAATGTTGACTTGAATTTACATTTGCCTATTATAAATGATCGTGTTCAGATGCCCATTCCTGTAGCACCCCCTGTTGTGGCTCCTCCCCCTCCTTGTTCCTCTGCTAAGTCCCCTTCTGCTCCAAAATGGTCTTCGCTCTTTTGAAACCGAGGAGGTTAACGGGATTTTGATTCCTCCTCCTGAGGTCATTCAAGCTAGCGAAGACTATTGGGCTGACTATCTTATGGGCTTCTTCCTTGACTCGAATCCGCCATACCAAATTGTTCGGATCATTGTAAGAATCGTTGGAGACTCTCGGGTGGTCTCAAGGTTCAGTTTGATAACTCTATGTTTTTCTTTGAGTTTGCTAAAAAGGAGGAACGACAACATGTGCTTGAGGCCGAGCCAACTTTCATTGAGAGTAAACCACTAATTATTACTTCTTGGAGTAGGTCCATTGATAGTGTTAGGCATCATGTACTATCTATTCCTGTTTGGGTGCACTTCTCTCATATTCCCTATGTTCTTCAATCATTGCTTGGATTGAATTGGATCGCTAGCTTGGTTGGAGATCTTAAGTGTTTTGAGTCGAACACAGTGGCTAAAGGTAGGATCGTATATGAGAATGCTCTGATTGAAATTACCCCTTCCAGGCCTCTTCCTTCCAAGCTCAAAGTATGTCTGTCTGATGGTCAGGTAGCGGAAATTGATGTCCACTATGGATGGAATCATGATATTTGTGAGATTTGTCACTCCTTTGGCGATGTGGCGCTATCATGCGAGCACCTCCCCCTCCTAATTCTCTTGAAGACCCTCCTCTTCCTATCCCGGATAAGATTCCCCTACCTCGGCCTTCGATCAGTTGTGGGTTCCTAAGTCGCGCCCTACTTTACTTGAGGACCCCGGTCCCCCTGCTGATATTCTAGTCGAGATCTCAAGTCCCTATTTGTAACTTTTGATGCTACTCCTTCCCCTGTCATTGGCGAGTCTTCTATTGTTCCTGGTATTCCTTCTGTTGCTATTGACATCTCTTCTATCGTGATTGAGTGGAATGCCAGTGAGAAGACTTGGGTTCATTTGAGTTTTGAGATGCGATATAGTTTGGAGTTTGATTGTTATTATATGTTTTTAGGTGGAAATGGTGAGATGAGGAGGTTATTTTATCATGTTGTTGGTAATGGCCTTGTTCTTACATGTGATGGTGAGGATGGTGATGACAATAAGCTTATTTTTAGGATGGCACATGGGATCGTCATTATCTTTACTCTTCTAATTCTTCGGGGTTGATCCAGATATTGCGGCTTATTTCTCTGGTTTTCTCCATGTTATGGGGACTAGTCCTAATGTAGATGACAGTGGCCCCTCTCTTTGGAGGTCGTCTAGTTTTTGTTTGTACAGTGGAATGGCCACTATAAAACCATTATAGTTGTTTTGTACTTGTGTAGAACGCCTGTTTTTTCATTTATATACAATAGCATGGTCCACTATAAAGCCGGCTAGCTTTGTTAAAAAAATAAGTGAAATAAAGAAAAGGATATATGTGCATAAAAAAAAACAATTACAAACATAAATATTTATTTGATCAGATTCATTTGTTCAATCTATAATTCAACATTTCTATTAATTAACCCAATTATTTTATCAATTACAAATGTCTAGAAATCCGGGTTACCACAATTGCCTTCACGGTATTCATTCGTAGCGTTTAAACCAGATCGAAGTGTTTTCACATAATTAAATTCGATCCCGGTCTCTTCGAAGCGATCAACGAAATTGGCCAATATTGATAGTCGGTTATTTAACTATCAATAAAACATCCATAAGCAGTCACTAGGCCTAATTTTATAAATCTCTAAAATTTTTATTCCAAAACATCTTCACCATGTGTGTGTGTATATATATATATTCAATCTCTTCAATATTCTATATTTGAAAACAATTACAACACTTGAATCCATCACAGGATATTCCACCATCTCAATACTTAGAAATATTTCGAACTTCATTTTATAACGCTTAGAGATCATTTCTGTTCCAAATCAATATCAGCTAAAAATATTTTCCAAAAATCATTTTTAGATTAAACTTGGCAATATCTCATACCTTATCTCATAAGTTCCAGAATTTTAATAAATTCTTCCTACGATTTCCAAACCAATTTTACTTATTTACAATCCCAACCAACTATTTATAACTTCTTTAAATGAATTTAAATTCTTTTTCGAAGTTATCGCATCTAATCATTTGAAATTTCTTAAATTTCTAGAATTCCATTTATAAGGTTTCTTTTGTAAAATCTCATCTTTAAATTAAAACCTGTTTACCCATCTCTAGAGAATTTTATAAATAAATTTTCAATCATTCCAAACTATATATATATATAAACTGGCATTTTTAAAGAATAATATTTTATTTTTATTTTAAAATATGTTTTAAGTTATTATTTAAAATATCAAATATTTTAATAAACTATCAATAACTCATTTAAATAAAACAAATCAATTTACAAAACTAATTATAAAAAAAATTAAAAAATTTGTTTCAATAAATATTAAATATTTAAAAATCCATTTTTCGGAGTTTTCTAATACTAACTAGTTTAAAATTGCACAGTTTAAATAACAAGGTTTCCCTTTGAAAAAAAACAAACTTAGCTTCTTAAAAATAAAAATATATTTTAAATCTTAATAACCAATTTAATTTATAACTTCCTCTCAACTTTACAACATATCGATTCATTTTCGATTCCCTAACCATTTCCATTTCAAAAATAGAATATATTATTTTTCTCAACCCCGTTTTCCATATTTTAATATAAACGCACCCTATGAATTTATATTTCCAATTATCATATCATATCAAATTCCTTTATTTACAAACATTGTTTATAATTTTTGTAACCCGTTTTTGTTTTTTATCTGTTTATAAACAAATCTTATTTATTTAACTCCATTATAGAAATTCTTTTCTTGTAATTCCCATTTACGCTTCCAATCGATTTTAAATATTGATTTTAACTCCTTTTATATTTCGAGGATATCATTTAGAAATTCTCTTGTATAATTCATTTTTAAAAATGTCCATTTATTTATTCGCAATAGTTAAGTCTAACCAAAAATCAAATATATATTTTTCTAATTCAATTTCTTTAAAATAACCTCAATTCTAATATATATATATATATATATATATATATATATAATTCCTTGTAATTCCATAAATTTTAATTTTAAATTATCAAATTTCAGGCCAGTGCTACAATAGCATCCAACAATTCCAATCGCTACAATAATCTATAATGGATTATTCTACACAAATCATATATCCTTATATATGAAAAATAAACAATATATTTGAGGAATCTAGTTGGATTCCTTTAACCTGTTTCCCTGCATCCACATATTTTAGTACATTATAAAATAAATATCAATCCTACCACGATGGGGATATCGCGGTATAAAGGGTCATCCGTTATTATACGGGGCACATAGGGTCTCATCCGCTATAATGTGCGGGAATATCGCTCCAAATACTAATATATATACTACTATATATATATTATATCATTCACCAAATAATTATTAAATCAACCAGACATTCAATAATCTAATTGATTAAACATTTAAATTTAAATACGGTAATCTAAATAAGTGAGAAATTCTCAACATTGATTTTTAATTGCAATCCATTCCAATTTTCTTCTGCATCCTACGAATTTAATGCCACGACGTCGTATGAATAATTTACGACGTATATCCATTAATGATTTGATTTTTTTTTGAAATTAAACTAATTGTACTTAAATTAAATTTTAATTAAAACTAAATTAGTTTTTACCATTTCCCTCTGTTCGTACGTGAACCCACCACCAGTCCGGCCCATACTTCAGGCAATAGTCGCCTAGCTCAGAGAAACCCACCACTTCCATTCCATCATCGCTGCCGAGCTTGGCCACCTAAGCTCCTCAATCGAACACAACTACCCAAAACCCCAAAGCGCTGCTGCTTCCTCCATGCCTCGACCTTGTCAAAGCCAGCGCGATTCGATCGCCGACACCAAATTTTCGACGCCCAACTCCTACCCTCGTGAACGCCTCGCGCATCACCAGAAACCCCCCCTCAGATTTCGACATCACCATCCACCTTCTTTGAGCTGCGACCATTGCTGCACCTCCTTCCTCTCTACGCGCGCGCGAATGCCTCCTCCCTACGATGATTAGGTCTCCTTCGAAGTAGCCATGCTCGGGAACAACTTCCGCGACAAGGTCGCGATTCCTTTTTTTCTTTCTTTTTGAACGTAATTCAATTTCGTTTATTTTTTTTCTCTGTTCGAATTTTGAAGATAAAGGAAGGGAAGGCTCGGGGTTTAAAAGGAGAAAGGATAGCGTGTTTGAATACGTTTGCATGTTTTAAGGGTGAGGTTAGTGTCCTAGGTTGCAGAGAAAGTACAGATTCTGACTAGAATATACAAATATATTAAGTAAATTCAAAACGTCTCGTTTTACGTAATTTAAAATCTCGAACCCCTATTGAGACGGGCCGCTAGGCGTTCATAATGTTATACCTCTATTCCGAACGTAATGAAAATGGTTTCGAGTCCTAATTCGATTGTACGGTGAAGATAGTTTTTTAAGACTCAATTAATATATTGGATTTCAATATAAATTTCAACGCGTTTCTAACTCGTACGATCAGATGATAACTCCAAACGCTATGAAATTTGAAACCCGATAATAATACACTATTACAGATCCAACGGAACTAGTTTCGTCGAATTCCGAGACTGTGCCTCGGAAGGCTATTTTTAAATGTCAATTCAAACAAGCTATTTTTAAAATTGAACAGATCACTTTTAAATTCAATTTTAAAACTTTTACTATCTTCATTACTATTAATATAAATTTTATAAACCTTTAAATAATTTTTATCGAGCTTAAAACTCAAGACACAATAATTTAACCAATAATCAATTATTAAATTCAACAATTTAATTATCCAATAATCGTATATTTAAATTCTGAATTATTTTATAAATAAACCCAAATTTTCATATTCAAAATCAATCTAAAATTCAAATTCAATATTTAAAACCATTTAAGTATTTCAAATCAAATGTCGAAAAATCCAGATCGTTAAACTAAATCAACCACCACGAATAATGGACAACTCAATCACTCATGCTCAACCTCCAAACCAAGGCATTCAACCAAATCCAAGCCCATAGCAATGCAAACGAAGCTACGAAGTGAAGGTACGAGACAACAAATCAATCAGCATGATCCATAAAACATAAATCATGGATCGGTCCAATTCTTGGATGTGGATCGGTACCAATCCATCACAATTGATGATGTGCGCACATTCTCTTCAGTTAGCTTCTACTAAACATGGAAAACGAGGTTGAGTACAGAAAATAAATGCATTTAGTTCAATCTATCAGTA
Organism: Allium cepa; assembly: GCA_030765085.1. Taxonomy (NCBI): domain Eukaryota; kingdom Viridiplantae; phylum Streptophyta; class Magnoliopsida; order Asparagales; family Amaryllidaceae; genus Allium; species Allium cepa. Next base: position 182,866,391 of record CM060946.1, read on the forward strand.
GTGGGAAGGCCCAATAAGCCAACGCTGCCAAAATATGCTGCTCTCCCGCCGATAGTAAAAACATTACTAGGTTTATAATTTTTTGCATTTTACCTCTTTGCTTTGAATAATTTCAACAAGTCTTAAATTATCACCGTGTTCGTCGTCGCTTCATTTTTCCATCATCATCGCGCTACTCCTCTCCTCTCGACATAGTTAGTCGACTCCTCCTTCTACCTACTGCTGTTTGATTGAGATTCTACACAAACCTTAGATCGGTATGGATTTTATTATATATTGATTTTATTAATCGAATTGAACAAACCCTAATTTTCTAATTCATCTACGTCAGTCTGCACAAACCCTAATTTGCTAATCCATATGATCTTAAATTACGGCAAAAATTTTCAACCTATTTCCTTATTATACCGATTTTTATGCCAAATTCATACTCAGTTGCTACTTCTTCCCTAATTTGAAAGCTAATTATGATTTTTATGTACCGACCTATTTGTTTGGTTCTGCTGCTGTAAATGTCAACTCATTTCACTTTGGATAACTCAAATCGATTTTCTGTTTGTATGTGTTCTGCTACTTTATGTGATGACTCATTTACGTTATAAAACCAAATTGATTTTCTATTTGATTTGAAAATATGGTATATTACTGATTAAGGGGAAATTAGTTTGCACTCAATTTTCACTTTGATCCAGCTTAATGCTAGGTTGCTAATTGTGACCCATTTTGATTATCAATTCACAAATTTTATAAAGCAGTTGTATTTGCTTGGGTAATATTGCTCTGTTACTTATCTCATTTTACCTAAATTGTTTCTCCATGCTATCTTTGTTTCTCTCCGATTTTGGAACAGTAGCTGTAAAGAATTCAATTAATTGGGGTTGTACAGGCTAATAAGCCATATTGTCACAATGGCAATATTGAAAATCAAAGTGGCAATACAATTAGTATTCAGTTTGAATTCATAACTAAGTCGAAATGCAGACAAATCAGTAGAGTTTTATGTTTATATCCTAAACTGACTCAAACATTGAGTAACTGCTTTTTAATCCGTACAACTTTTTTTTGATTTAATTTGGAACATTCATGCCTGTTTATTTTAATTTATATAAATAATATTTTTGTTTGTCATATTTTGTGTTTATATGCGTGACATGATATGTTATGTATATATTTACATTTTAAAACATTTTTAAAGTGTAGTGGTAATTTTCCAAGGCTTATTGTATTTTGTTTACAATTTTAAATGCTAGTTTCAATTTAATAAGCTATTTTCTTAATTATTTTCTATTTTTCCTTAAAATATTTATTTATTTTCTTTTTCACTTTATTTTGTTTTCATTTTTATTTTTATTTACTGATTTATTTTAGTTTATTTTAATTTAAAAGAAAATGGAAATTCAAAGAAACAAAACCTTTCATTTTCTAGTAACTTTTCATATGCTTGCCTTTTCATTTTTCAATTGCCTTTTCATTTAACTTTTGGCCGTACATCTCTTTGCTGTTAGCCGTGTCTTTCTTTCAGTTTTCACGTGAGAAATACTTCTAACCATCAAAAAAAATTCACGGCCAAAAGAAAATGGTAAGTCATGGCTTCATTTCCTTCTTCTTTTCACTATTCTTCAATGATTTTGCCTTGCCTTTTCTTCTAGTTTGCTTGGCCTAGCCTCTCCACCATCACACCATCTACAGCAGCTCCACCCCCTTTCCTTTGACCAAAGTCAAGCCATGACCACTTGATGATGTTAGCACCACAAACTTTTCACAAGCTTCACTAAAACAATGCTAGCCAAGCCTATACTCCACCTATCCTTCACTTACCACTTCGGCCACCCTTATAGCCATCACCACACCACCTCTGACCATCACTCCAGCCACCACCTGATCTCACATGACCTGTACAAGCATGAGCGTAGCCCAATTGACCCATAGGCCGAGCCAAAATGTGCATCCAAACTTTTGCCTTGTCTATTTGTATACCCATGTTGCATCACCTACCCCTTCACATCTCCACTTATAGCCGTGTGTTATGATGCTTAACCCGAGCTATAACACACGATGGCCGAGCACATAAGAGTCCCCTATGGCCGAGCATTGGAGTGATTGGAGCAAGATCAAATTATTTTGTCCTTTGCTGCTTTTTATTTCCATTTATTTCAATGTATTTTGTATTGAATATTCATGTTTATATTACTTGTGTTAATTGGTTGTTTACAAGATCATATCTTGGCTCTCTCCAATCACTTGAATCCATAGTCGTGCTGTGTCGTGCGGTATCGTGCTTTCTGGAATTCATTAGTGTAGTTTGATTTGCTAACTCCAGCTTGAAAAGGCGAGTCTTTCTCACTCTGGCATTTTTACTTATGAAATAGTGAATTGATGACAAGTGTTTAGTAATTAAAAATGTTATGCATCTTAATGATGATTATGTGATATGCTACACCATGTTAATTACCAGGTTAACTTTGTTATTTATCACCTGATATATGATATATGACATTATATCGTGACATTGTCATTGTTTATATTGTTTATGCATATGCTCACACTGCAAGTTTCCTGTTAGAATAGAATCACTATGGGTTGAAATGATACATACTCGAACATACTTTAGAATAGGAAAAAATCGTTACGGGATGAAATGATAGGCCTGAGCAATTTTATTGTATTTTTATTTGACTTGGGATTGTGGGTTTGAAATGATAGAACCCGGGTTTTCTTTTTAAATTACGGATTGAAATGATATATATCCGTATCACTTGACCTAGGTTAGAAAATTATATACATACCCCGTGGTATATTTTTAAATGATTTTTATATAGATATGTATTTTAAAATATGAAATTTTGATTTAAAAATATATATATTTATTGGTTTTGAGAAGGCTAAATATTAATTTTTGAGTTTGTGAATTTAAGGATGTAAATTTGAAGTAAATGTGACTTTTGACTTTAAATTATATTTTAAAATGTAAGTAAATAATGGAAATTTAATTTAAAGTTTTGAAATGATATTTGAAGTAAATGTTAAGTTTTATTAAATTTATAAGTTAATAAATAGTGAAATTTTGACTTAACAAATGAATTGAGTTTTAAATTGGATATTTAATTATAAAATTTTGTTGTGATAAATCATATGTTAAGTTGATTTAAATGTGAAATTTTGAAGTCTAAAAATATGATTTATAAGTTTAAAATTTGCTAAAATTGAAGTTTTATTGTTTCTGAAAAGTTATAATAAAATTGAAAATTTAATAACAACATTTCCCAAAAATGTTGTAGTCTTATGACAACAATTTTAAATGCTGTTGTTTTTGAACTTAACTATGTTTGAAATAATTAAATATCTATTACGTCATTTTATAAATGCCGTTGTTTCTGAACTAAACTATTTGGAAACTATAAGCCACGATAGCACTTTATAAATGTCGTTGTTGTTATAATTTGATAATGTTTTGAAATGTTATAGATTTTAACGCTGTTTGAGTTGTATTTTAAAGTGTTAAACGATTTAACTTTTGGAATTGATTATTTGTGAAATTTAAGGAGTTATGTATATATTTTAATATTTAAATTTGAATTTTAAGGAATTTAAATTGAATTTGAATATAAATAAGGTTTACTTGGTTATGTGTTAAATGGAATGAGATAAATGAAAGTTTGAATGGAATTTTTGAAATGTGTTTTATAATGATATTTAGAATAATAAACGAATGACTTATTTGATTTAAAAACAATATTATTATTATTTGGATTTGAATTCAAATAATGATTTGATAATGAGGTCTTGAAAGGATATAATATTTTAATGATTGAAATGGTTTTGAATGACATGATCTTTATTTTTGATAAAGAATGTGAATTTGGAATAATATTTGATTTTGATAAATGAATATTTGAAGTTTATATTAGTATGAAGGATATTTAGTTTACTTCTAATTTTGGTTTATTTAAATGATATTGGATTTATGAAATGAATATTTCAAAACTAAGTAATAATGAAGTTAAATTTGAGATATATGAAATATTAAATTTAGTTTTGAAATATGGTATATTATAGCCTTGAAATATACTAAGATTTAATAGTTTATTTCTGTGGATTAAACCTGTATTTGAAATTTATAAGATTTGAAATGTTTTGTTGGGAAGCTAAATTGAATTGAAATTGATGGTTTGAATTGAACTAAATTAGAAATTAGAAATTTGGGTTTAATTGAATAAATTTGTAAATTGGAATTTTTTTTAAAGGAATGTTTCATGATTTCAAATGTTTGATTTTGAAATGTTATGATTTTCAAAGTGTAATGATTTCAAGTATTTTGCTTTCGAAAAGTTATAACTTTGAAAGTATTATGTTTTTTGAAAGGTGAATATATGTTTGAAATGGAAATGATTTCGTATTGATTTGAATATTGTTTTGAAATAAAATGGTTTTGGTTTCGGAGTACAAAACTATCTTAAAAGGAATATAGTTTTGAAATGAAATGATTTGATTTTTAGTATAAACTATTTTGAAATGACCACGGCGTTATGATAACGTTTGGTTGTTAAAGAGTCTGGGATCGGAAGTTGTCATATTCTCTGCCAACTCCGAAAACCACTTTAACAACCGTGTACGCGGTGAGATTATAGAATGAAGTAGGATGGTGGCGACGATCCTATTGAGGTATGAACGTGGACCCGACTCCCGTGAGTTGGTTTAAGGTGGCTAAAATAGGAGCGATCTCAGGTCAAAAGGGGTAGCTCCTTCGGTCGGACGCACTTCTTCGATATTATACTCTTACTTGTGGTTGATTTGATGGTCATCCTCCGATTTTGATTGGGAGTGTGTTCCGAGGTGGGCGTAGTGGCTGCTACGTTACCGCCAGGCCGTGTGCGTAATTGGTATATCTACCCTGGCATTGCGTTGTGTGCCGTGTCACCTACCGCAGCGAGCCTTACTACGAGTTTTTATTTGTGTCGTACCTATGTAGTATCTTCTCATAGTCTTCCGATCAGGAGATATGCAGGAACTGTATAAGACTATTGGCATTATTTTGTGTTAAGGGGAATATTGGATCACTCATTAACACTATTTTAAAGTAAGTTTATTTTACTGTAGACATTATTATTATAGCGCAATATTACTACATAGTAAATAAATTAACGGATCCTTAAAGGATGGATGGTCCCAAGCATCCTTTAAGTCACTGATGCATTTTTGTTACTGTTCACTTGAATTGATTTACAGTTCATAAGTATTTATGTCCCGACTCGAGTGTTTTGTGTTTTGGATTACACTCGAGTCAGGCTGAGTGATTCAGCATTCAAGACTCACCTTCGGAGTTGGAGCTTTGTTTGAAGATCCAGCCATCTATTTTGCTTTCAGTATCCAGTGATTTCAGTGATGTATTCTGATTTGTACCTGATATATCTTGTTGCTCTTATGTTGTATTTTGATTAACTCTGATGTATCATATATATATATATAGTAGCTTCATGAGCTACTATTTCTTTTACTTCCGCTGCATTATTAAATACTCTGTGTGTGTGATATGTGATTATTTATTTACTGTATATTCTGAGATTTGCCAAATTTTATTTACAACGCGGTATTTTGAGCAATTCAAGTTCGACATGTGCGAATGCGAATGGTTCAAAATATCAGGTCATTACAAATATTTTGTTAGTACTAGTTGTAAATTTGTTTGTGAACGGTTGTGGTATGTAAATTGGCTCATTCTATCAAAAAACTATTACCGAAACGGTTGTGGATATTATACTTATTACGTTATTAACGTGTTTTTTATTTGAATATGATGATTATGATTGATTGATTATTTGTTTGAATATGACAATTATGTGATTCGTTGTTAGTTTTAGTATGACTATAATATATAAGTGATTGTTAAATTGATACAAGCCGTTAGCAGGAAATAGCAGCGTTTAAAATATGCTGCAAAACTATCAATAACTTTTAGTAGTTTCAAAAATGCTCTAGAAATAAATGTAAACTAATAAAAAATATATTGTATGGAGAAAAACGCACAAAAAATATATAGTAGCATACAAAAAATGCTGTGACAATGTACTATAGCCAGGTGCAAGCGCTACGAAAATTTTATAGTACCATAAAGAATGCTACAGAAAATCAAAGAAGGACGCAAGCAAAAGTGCACTAAATATGTTAATTTTAGCCGCATCTAAAAACGCTGCGGAAACAATTGTAGCATTTCAAAAACGCTATAACATGTTAAGTTTTGGAGCGTTACGCAATAAAAAGTTCCAACAATTTTAATAGCATGTCGTATTGTAGTATTTGTCGAAATGCTATAAAAGTTTTGCTAGCGTTTTTCTAACGCTGCGAAAGGTCTTTTCTAGCGTAGTGGTATAACGTGGGTGAGAGTTTATTTACGACCCGCAGTTATAAATAGAGGGACGTGGGCATAGTTTGATGGATCTTTTTTAGCTGTTAATAAATTATAAACATTTGATTAGCCAAACTACTGTAATTGCCGTATGTTGTTGTTTTCCTTATTTTAAAGTTATTTTCTACTATTACTCTCTGGGTGTTTGTGCCAAATTTTGGCGTAAACACCATTTTCTCTACATTCATAAATAAGTTTTTTTGATATCATTCGGTCATCTCTAATCTATAATGTATTTGCATCCTTAAATTCAACACTCATCTTTTGGTTCTCATACTGTCCAAGCATCTTCAATCCATGATTTGTTTTCATTTTTTTCCGTAACAATAAAGTTGCAACCTAGAATTTCGATAAAAAATTAACTAATGACCTATTTTTACTTTTTATTTCGGACTGGATTTTAAACTGATGTAAGTACTGTTGGTTATTATACGGCTGTACAAGAAATTCAATTTCTATAATTAGGGCTTGATTTAGGTAGAATATATTTACTACATTAATTAGCAGTGTTTTGAATGATGAAGGTAAAACTGAAGCTTTGTAAAATCATCCTTGCTAATGATGTCATAGCTATTGAATTTTTGTTCTTTCCAGACATTTAACAACTTCCATTTCTTCACCAACAAGTTGATTTTTTATTGATTAAGGTTAAATTTGGACTTTGTCAGTGTAGACATGAACTATTTTTTTTTTTCATTTCAAAATATTAAAAGTTGCAATCTAAAATATACATATTTGTTATCCCACCTTTTGGTCATGTCGAGATACGAAATTCGGCTAAGATGGATGGTTATCACGATTGAAGATTGGTTGAATTTGAAACCGTGGACGATAGTTGAATGAATTCGAATGAACACCACTCAAAAAATGGCTAAGTATGGAACTAGCACTTCACCTAGGCAACGGATCGGATCCCCAGTTTCTGACCCAATTAAGATGCGATTAGTATGGGTGATAAGGAAGGCTTCATTAGGCTAAATTTAAAATTTAAAGTCGATCGGAGTCCGTATGCTTGAGTTATGAGCAAAAGAAGATGTATATATGTTTATAGATCGGTGGTAATTTGCTTGAAGTCGGACCTAGGAAAATTTGGTACTTGCTTGGAGTCGACGCATGGTTCGCTTGGAGTTGCAGAAATTTAAAGTGTTGGATTGTGCATAGAGTCGGATGCATGTTTCCTTGGAGATTGCTTGGAGAAAAACGATCGGCACTGATCGTTTTTCATGCTTGGAGTAAGAACACATATGCTTAGAGAAAATTTGGATTTTATTCGAGTCTTACCCTGGGCCATAATCTTCAGTACCTGCTTTGAGTTAGAAATGTGATTAATTTGCGTCTCGGTTCAGGTCAACTCTAAAGTGAGTTTTTCGACGATCGTTTTGACGATTTTCGATGATGATCTATCTGTAAGTCAAAACTACAAGGTCGATCGACATGAAATTTGAAGTACAAATTCACTACATCACGAGGGATCCACATCATCGATCGCTGGGCCCTACGATGAAGTTGGATCGATCGCTCATGATCCATACAGATCGATCCATAAAACAATTTAAATCAATGATGATCAATCAATATCTCATAAACGCAAAGTCGCAATGACACAAAACTTTGGGAATAGTAAAATATTATGTAAAGGAACCTACCATATCGATCACACATCATTTGGAGAAACTTGAACGATTGACCTACATCGTTTTTGAATGATCGTAACATTTCAGCCAGAACGATCCCAACTCCACCGAAAATGCGATATCTTACAAACGATAAGTCGGAATGACATGAAATTTGAAGGGTAAGCAGTTAACATCATGATGAACCCACCAGAACGATCACACCTCAAAAGGAATAAATATGGAACGATCTTCCATATTTTCATTTTTCAACTCGACTCCACGGAGAACGCGATATCTCATAAATGTTAAGTTGGAATTGCACGAAATTTGAAGAGCAAGAAGCTAACATCATAAAGGACCCACGAAAACGATCGCATCTCCGTTGGGGCTAATATGAACGATCAGCACTGATCGTTCCAATGGTGTGCGATCGATCTGAAAATTGGTGGATCGGGTCGTACCGCTCTAGAGGTTCTTCTGGCGAAATTTTAGCTCGATCCATGCACATCTTCACGTATAAATACATCGGACTTGACTCATCACAATGGATCTTCTTCTTCTTCCAATTGGATCTTCTTTTGGCTCTCCTTCATCAATTTTTATCTCTTCCTCCATTAATTTTCTAAAGCAAAAACAACTGTACTTGTAATCTTATAGTGTACATAAAAAATTATGAGAGTGGACATAGGCCAGAGTTTGTCGAACCACTATAGAAGTTGTGAGTTCGTTTACTTTTCTACAACCTATTACGTGATATGTGAATCGATACTTCTCTGTTTGGATCTAAATATTGGATATTGGTGCTTTCACATACAACTGAGTGTTGGTGGCCATGTTCGCCGGTAATATTTTGGTGCTTTTACTGAGAAAGCCAGCCCCCCCGGATTTGGAGTTCATATTTGGGATCAATTAGAGAGCTTGGATTTGGAGCAACTATGAAACCATCGACAAGGTGGCAAGTAGCGGATAAGAGCCATCGTGAAGGGAGGCAGGAGGCTTTCTGTAATGACCTGCTATTTCGAACCATTCGCAGACATACATGTCCGACTTGAATTGCTCAAAACAATAGATTGTTAATTTATATATGGAAAAACTCAGCATTTGCAATAAATAAATCAATCATAGAATCACAAACACAGAGTATTACAACAATAAGCAATGGAATAGATAAATAGTAGTTCATGAAGTTACTATAAAACATCAGAGTCTGAAATAAAATACAACAAAATATCTCAAATACAACGAAGTCTCGAATACAAATATATGACATGTATGAACAAAACAACTGGAAAAGCTAAATAGATAAGACAGATCTTTAAGCAAAGCTCCAATCTCCAAAGGTGAGTCTCGAATGATGTGAAACTCAGTCTGACCCGAGCATAAAGCAAAACACAAAACACTTGAGTCGGATTAACATTCTTATACCAGTAAATTCAACTCAAGTGAAATGTCAACTAAAATACAAGTAACTTAAATGATGCTTGGGATTTCCATCCTTTAAGGATCCGTGGAACTATCTGCTATGTAGTAATATATGATATTATAATATGTCTATAGTAAAGCAATCTATTAAAATAACATTAAGGCGTTACCCATATCCCCCTTAACACATTTTGTATAATGCCGTAGTCTATACATATACTGTAAATTCCACTCGCAAGTGGGCTATCAGGGAGCACTCCATAGGTACGACATAAAACAAACTCGTAGAAAGAGCGAGATGGCATGTGACAAGCCACGCGAGGCAATGCCAGTGTAAATATACCGTTTGCGGATCCAGACTGGTGGTAACGCATAACAGCTACTACCGTCCACCCCGTGACACACTCCCAAATCAAGGTGTACCCAATCAAATCACAAAGTAATAGAATGATATCGAAGAAATGTGTCTGATAGGAGGAATGACCTCACTTGGCCTGGCATGGCTCCTGTTTTTGCCACATCAAGCTGACTCACAGGAGTCAGGCTACGTAAATACCATATAGAATCGTTCATCAAACCATCCTACTTCATTCTGGAATCTCCACCACGTACACAGTTGTTAAAGTGGTTTTCGGTATTAGCAGAGAGTATGACAATATCCGATCTCGGTCTTTTTAACAACCAAACGCTTATTTCATACCGTGGTCATTTCATTTCAAATAGTTCGTACTTCATATCAAGATACAATATTCATTTACAGCACCTTCAAAATTATAACACTTTCGAAAGCATAACACTTTTGAAATCACAACACTTTCGACTTAAACAGTTTAGATATTGAAGATATAGTATAAGTTTTAAAATAGTTATAAATCAAAATAGTTTGTATATTAAAATAATTTATATATTAAAATAGTTTATATATATAAAAGATACTTTATATAATAAAATAGTTTCTTCCAATTTCACAAATCGATTCAAATCAACTTAAATTCCAAAAATTCAATTTAAATCAATCCAGTTCATCAATTTCGATTCAGTTCAACTTCTCAAAACCTATTTCAATTCATATCGATTTCAAATCCAGGTTGAACTATCATTCCAATTCCAATAGGATTCGAAGTTTTAAATATTCAAACATTTACAATATAAATTTCATTTATATTTCAACATTTAACTTAAATTTTATTCAAATTGGAAAATATTCACTTAACTATTTTAATAACAATTTATTTAAATCCCAATTTATATATTTAAATCAATAGTAAATATTCAATCTCAATTTTATTTAAAATTGAGAATATTCGTTTAATCACTTTTTATTAAATCACGTTATAAATCATATTTTTTTCCACAATCTCAAAATCAATAAGTTCAATATAAATTCTTATTTAAATCAAAATTTTTACCAATTTAAATTCCAAGTCGACATTAGTTTATCTTCCCAACCTTTATTATTAAAGTTAAAAATCTATGTTTAAAAATATTAATATAAATTTTGAATAAATACATAAATATATTATAAACCAGTTAAATTAAATTAAATTTTATTAATAAATTTATTTTATATTAAATCTAATTTTATATATTTTTAAAATAATAATTTTTTTTTAAAAAAAATTTAGACTTATATAAAATAACATTTATATATATTATATTTAAAATCAATATTTACTAAAACTATATATTTCCTTTCAAAATTTTGGAAATCATTTTTCAAAATATAGACCAACGATGTCCATATATAATTTTCTATCCTTTGATCAAGTGATATGGATATTTACCATTCAATCCGCAATTTTAATATCTACGAGTATATATTATTTCAATCCGCAATTCCAAAAATTTAAAATCAATGAAAATCGCTTGGGTTGATCATTTCAACTCATAACGATTTTCCCATATTCTAGAGCATCGTTCAGGTACTTATCATTTCAACCCATGGGGAATTCTAAACTAACAGGGAACTTGCAGAGTGAGAAAAAATATAATAATAATAATATAATATAATATATCAACAACAGACATATATCATCTGTGATAAATAAAATAAATTATACACAACATGATATAGTGTTATCTATCACATGTGAACAATTGTAAATAATGACATATCATATTTAACAATTAAATAACTAGCAATTTAAATTTAATAGTATATTTCAATTGTAATTTCAAGTGAAATCAAATTTATTAAATATAAGAATGTTAATCGTGAGTTATTGCTCACCTTTCGAGGCTAGAGAAATTGGACAACATGACAAATTACGATTTTTTTGAATCACGAACACTACGACAAATCCAAAGCAAAGCAAAGTGAACTCAGATTCGACGAACAAGGCTGATAATAAGGAATTGATGAAACAAATCAGAATCAGCTTGATATAATTGAAACGAAGAGTATATTATATTATTATTTTATTACTTTCTTTCGTAAACTCAATGTTTAATCAAACCACGTATTTAAAGATAAATATATATATATATATATATATATATATTTGAAAATCAATATAAATTTTAAAACGCATACATATAAAAATCAAATATATATATATTAAAATCAAAATACATATATATATTATAATATAAAATCTATAGGCATATTGAAATCAAAGTACCTATATATAATATAATATATAATAAAACACATATATTGGCAGACATGTTTTGAGCTGAAGGAAATGCATGCAGGCTAATAATATATATATGCAGACACACTATATATATGTAAACAAAATATATGTGTAGGCTCATATGTGCAGACACTATATTGAACATTCAACCAAATATATTATTCAGGCTAATATGCAGACCCTATATATATGCAACAGAATTATATATATTCATATGCGGTTACACAACAACATATATATAACTACATATAGAACATTTGCAGACAATACATATGAAGACCAATATATATTCATGCTACCCAAAAAATATATATTAACATAAATTTAAATATACTTTAAACATATGCTCTATATATATAACCAAACAAAACAAATCATCAATTTAAAAGAGATAAATTTATTACATACATACATATAGTATTAACATTAACATAAAAACCCAAATATATATTCTATGTACATATACCTAATACGTGAATCTGGATCAAAAGGAGGGGAGAGGAAGATTAGCATTATGGGGACGAGCATGCAGCCTAGCTATAGGAACGAATGCCTTTCATTATTCATATCTTTTTTTATTAAGCAAAGAGGAGGTTGACGCTAGAAGAAGAGGGTGGAGATATGACGTGAGCAAGGGTCAGGCGGGTCTTGGGTGGAGAAGGCTGCGCGGTGGAAGAGGACGTGGTGGATTAGTTTTCGTGGGTTCGGAGATGGGTGGTAGGCTGAGATGGCCGTGAGGAGGGTTGGCATGCATTTTGAGTTGCACGGCTACTTGATGGGAGAAGAAAGATTTGCAGTTGAGTGGGTGATAGGGATGAGCAAGGGGATGCTAGGGGAAGGATAGACGTGAGGGGAAAAGTTGGAGAGAGAGAGAGAGGAGATGAGCGGATGTAGGAGGCCTGGGCGTTGTTCGTCGAGGCGGAGGAGATGCGTGATGGGGTGGGAAGGTTGATAGGCCGGGTGATGCACGGTGAGGTACTGGTGAAAGAGAAGGTGGCACGACTGTCATTTTGTGGCGGAGCTTGGCGTGCGAGCAGGTCACATGCAAAAGAAAGCAAACCAAAATATGCTTCCATTATAATATATACTCAAATGAACTAGTACGCTCCAGATTTGAAAAAATGAGTAGGCTATAGTTTTGAATGATATGCATGCATTTTTTTTTTTACTAATAAAAAGGAGATGAGCAGTTTGAATATTTAAGAATGGATTATGATAATATGCATTTATTCCTTAGATAAATGAACAGAGGAAGACAGAGCGAACCAATAAATATAATTAGAACTGGTAGGAAAATGAAAAGTCACGGATTGGATTTGTCATAAATATAAATGCTAGTGACTGGTATAATATTGGTATAATACGGTGGACAAATGAATGGACATGGGAAGCTAAAAGGTCCAAATGCAAAACTGATACGACTGATCGGTTTACTGATTTTGTCGTGTGTAACGACCCGTATTTTACGTGTCGATAAAACGTAGAATTTGCAGGTCGATAGTGTTGTTTGTGTGGCCTCTAGCTTGAGTTGTTTAGGAGTTGACCCGAGTGCAAGTGATGAGTCGTGACCGACTCATAGATAAGTCGTAGACGACTTAAGGGGATGGACCGAGTTAAGGGATAGAACGGCATAGTAGTTGCCGACTTAAGAAGAGAGGCGAAATAGGGGTCAAGTGATGAGTCGTGGCCGACTCATAGAGGGCCGACTCATAGGATAGGTCGTAGGTAGGGGTGAGCGACCTAAGGAGCTAACGGGTTAGGATGTTAATGTGTTGAGAGTTAGGTCGGTTGAGCGACCTAGGATAGAGGAACGACCTAAGAAAGTGACCGACCTAGTGGAGAGCGACCTAAGAGGGGGTAGCGACCTAAAGGTTAGGCGACTTAGAGATGGACCGACCCAGGAAAGTAGCCGACTTAGGGTTTAGAGAGGCATGCTTGAGTCGTTGGTAGATGAGTCGTTAGGTCGCTAGCGCGACCTAAAGGAAATAGGTTGAGTCGTGAGTCGGCTATGTTGTTAGGTCGTAGCATGATAGGTCGGCAACGACCTAAGTTAGGTCGGAGGCTTTTGTATTGTGTGTTTGTTAGGTCGTTGGGGACATAGGTCGGCAGGGGTTTGAGTCGGCACTGGTATTAAGTCGTAAGTCGGCATGGTGGTTAAGTCGTCATACGACTTAGGACTTAGGAAATGCGGCAGTGTGTTGAGTCGTGTGACAGTTGGGTCGGCAGTACGTTGAGTCGTTAGGTCGGCCTGTGTTTTAGGTCGCGTCTGGGTTAAGTCGTAAGTCGGCCTTGGTTGTATGTTGTGTTGGTTAGGTCGTAGGTCGTAGGGGCTGATGAGTCGGCAACGACTCATAGTTAGGTCGGGGACGACCTAAGGGGCGACGACCTAAGGGGTTTCCAGCCTATAAATAGAGGGGTTTGGCTCACTTTTTGGCACCGGTTTTTGAAGCGACGAAGTGCTGCCATTTTGAAGACTCGACTACAACATTTCTTCATCTTCTTTTCTCCATTCCAATCTAATTCTAACATCCATCCAAGATCGAAGATCAAGATCAAAGATCAAGAGCCAAAGTTGAAGATTTTCATCCGAAGAGGCTAGATTTCACCGTTTCAAGTGAAATTTCTCCGGATCAAGTCCAAGTCCTTGCTGTCCAGATCTGTAGTTGATTCATTTTAGGTTGTTTTGGTGATTTGGTGAGTGGTAGTTATCTCTCACACGGACCCAAAGGAGTGTAGTGGATTGGTGATATGTTTATGTGTTAAAGTTAGCGTTTTCTCGCATTTTCCTTAAGTCTGCATGTAGATCCATCATATTTGAAGATGTTTATCTATGAAAGTTATTTATCAAGTATTAGACCCATGTTTTAGATTTGATAGATCTATGCTAAAAACCATGATTTCACGTATGTTGGACTTTTGCTCACTTAATTACGAAATTGCCATTATAATTGATATTGCTTAATAGATCTTGTTTGAATGGTTGAATGTTTGAATGTATGTTAGATTTGATTGCTCCAAGTTAGCTTGTAGTTGATTTGGAACAAGATGGTTGAAGATGATTCAAAAGCTAAGTGGAAAGGCTCTTGAATGGTGAAAGCTGCCAATGGCATATGAAGCGGATGTGGAAGCTCATATGGATGGATTCGAGGATGTGGGATCTTGCCATGATGCGAGAAGGCAAAGCATGGTTGAGTTGGGACTTTGCGATGATATGATGAGGCAAGGCTTGTGTTGAGATGGGACGGGTCATGATGACGTTCCAAGTTGAGAGACTTTGCTATGATGTGATGAGGCAAGACATATGTTGTGATGGGACGGGTCACGAAGACGTTCCAAGCACGGGTCATGACGACGTGCAAAGTTATAACTCGGTGATGCGGTCCGGGTTGGGGTGGATAATGGTTAGCTTGAGAGGCGCTTGAGCTAGTATGGAAGTAGTCGTCGAGGAGGATGACTAGGAGGCTAAGATCTCATCGTTGTTGAAGGTTCTAGCATACTCAAAGCAAGGGTACGTTGGAACGGGTCACGATGACGTTCCAGGCACGGGTCATGATGACGTGCTAGTACTCTGGGCTGATGCGTTCGGCTTAGGCACGGGTCACGATGACGTGCGGAGTTATGGCTAAACCGGGGTTACCATTAGCCCTTGACAGGCGGTCATTCAACTAACGGTGAAATCAAGGCAATGATAACAGTGATAGCCAGAGTCATGGATGTTTGGATGTTTGGTTGTATCATCATTCGGCTTCAAGAGCGGTGTTTTCTGGGTGCTTATCTGATCTTGGTTTAGGCCTTGGGGGTTTGTATTTGGAAAACATCGTCCTTGACTCGAGTGATTATTGCTTTACCTTACTTATCTGCTATGTTATGCTTACTTCTCCTTAGTGTGTGTCTGGGGGCTATCACTGTAGAAAGAGGTGGAGTGGGATGGTTTGGTTCCTATTCCTTTTATCCCTTATGCTCTTTGGTATGTTTGATTGTTAATTTACTGCTCACTAAGACTTTGTCTGACTCAAGGTTTTATGTCTCCTCTTATTACCTTGGGCTGTTCATCCATGTTTGGGATGGGCAGACTAGGTAGCAGGTGGCAGGTGTTGTGCTTAGAGTTTTCCGCTGATGATGACGAAGACGAGCAGGAGGCTATGCATATTATTTTCTTATATGTACTGGGTATCCGCTGCTGTATTTGATGAGTGTTTGTAGTGAGGTCTTGATGTATGGATTTGTTGAGATGATTGTATAAAACTTCTGTGATGCTTATATGATGATTTTTCTGTTATGAGACTTCACTATATATTTCTCTATTGTATTTTATCCATGCGCTGTGAGTTACGATAGAGATTCTGCGATTTTATTTTACCCTGACTATCATCCATGGTTGCCTTGCACACCTTTCAGCGCACTATTCCCTTGATTTGGTGCGGGAGTCATGGGTGGTCGTCACATTTGGTATCGGAGCTTTGGTTAATCGATTTCAGCCAACGCTCGCTGACGTAACTACGTATGAGAGACGTAATTGTATTTTGATGGATGATTACTATATATAATATAGTAGCCTAGAAGGATTTGAACTCCTTATGCAGTTGTTTCTTAAGGTGTTCTAATCATTCTTATTACAGATATTAAGGATGAGTCGAAGAGGGAGACCAGCTGCAAGGGAAAGCCGTGCTGATGAAGGAGCTGTTGATTATGGAACTATGTTCGAAGCGATGATGACTTCGATCATGAGAAGGATACCAGCTTCAGGATCATCAGTGGATGTGGGAGTTCAAGTTCAAGCTCCAAGACCGGTGGATTTTGCTAAGCTTTGCAAGGATTATACTTCTCTTGGAGGAAAAGCTTTCTTGGGGACGGAGTCGACTATTGAGGTGCAGAGATGGATTGATGCTTGCAAAAGGATCTTTGGTGACTTAGGGATTGAGGATGCAACTAAGAGAAAGCTTGCATCGAGACAGCTTCAGGGAAGAGCTGCTGATTGGTGGAATTCTATCACCATAGATACACCAGAAGAGGATATTACTTGGGAGCAGTTCCAAGTTAGATTTGAAGCCAAGTTCATCTCTACTGCTCAGAGGTCTGTTTTGTTCAAGAGATTTGTGGAGCTCAAACAAGGCGGAAGGCCTGTTCTGGAGTATATTTCTGAGTTCGAAGCTTTGTCTAAGTATGCCAGATCATATATTGATTCTCCCTACCAGAAGAATGAAAAGTTTGTGACTGGTCTGGATGCTTATCTAGGAAGGCAGTTAGTGGATCATCTGGACGATCCATTTGAGAAGCTGGTGGAGAAAGCTCTGAGGCATGAGAGTTTGTTTCCTAGGGAAAGTTCTGTTGTTGCTGTAACCAGGGAAGGATCTAAACCACAGCAGAGTGGGAATAAGAAGAGGAAGCAGCAGCAACAGAAGGGAAAGGATGGTCAGAAGAAGCCAAAGGGCGAGGTGACTTGTTATAACTGCCGTCAGAAGGGTCATCTTTCTCGGGATTGCAAGAATCCGAAGGTGCAGTTGAAGTGTTACAACTGTGATAAGCTGGGACACATTAAGAAGGATTGTCCAGAACCGAGGAAAGATAGGCAGGTTGTGCAAGCCTATGCTTTGGGGGCTGTTCCATCGTCTTCGAAAGCTCCTACTGCTGAGGAGAAGGGGAAGAGTGTGGTGGTTCAAGGTACTCTTTCTATTTGTGGTGTTCCAGTTAGAGTGTTGTTTGATACTGGAGCGTCGCATTCTTTTGTTTGTGATGAGTTGGTATGCCGGTTAGGTATGAAACCGGATATTGTTGATAGGCCATTGGTTGTGACTAATCCGGTTGGGGGTTCGTCATGTTTGTGTATGATATGCCGTGGTCTAGTTGTGTCGAGTCATGATTGCTCGTTTGTTTGTGATTGCTTTGTTCTGAACTTTGCGGGGTTCGGAATTATTTTGGGTATGGACTGGCTTAGGAAGTATGCGGCTAGGATTGATTGTGAGAGGCTTGAGGTGACAGTCGGGAATGTGGAAGGGCGAAAGGTTGTGATACGATGTAAGCATGAAGAAGGCGTCTTCATGAGCTTCATGTATTCGCTAGTTGTTCCACGGGATGGACTGTCATCGGTGCCTATTGTGAATGAGTTTGAGAATGTCTTTGAGGAAGTCAAAGGGTTGCCGCCGCATAGGGAGATCGAGTTTCGTATCGATCTAGTTGAGGGAGCCAGACCTGTTGTGATGCCTCTTAGGCGGATGGCACCGAGGGAGCAGCAAGAGCTGAAGGTGCAAGTTGATGACCTTTTGCAGAAAGGATTCATTCGGAGAAGTGTGTCCGAATGGGGTGCGCCAGTTGTGTTCGCAACCAAAGCGGATGGATCGTTGAGGTTGTGTGTGGATTATCGTGAGCTGAATAAGGTGACTAAGAAGAACAAGTATCCATTGCCGAGAATAGATGACTTGTTTGATCAGCTTCACGAGGCTAAGGTGTTTTCTCAGATGGATTTGGCAACGGGATTTCACCAGTTGAGAGTGGCGAAGGATAGTGTGCCGAAGACTGCTTTCAGGACACCATCCGGGTTTTATGAGTGGCTGGTAATGCCGTTTGGGTTGACTAACGCGCCAGCATATTTTGTGGATCTTATGAATAGAGTGTTCAGAGATCAGTTGAATAGGTTCGTGCTTGTGTTCGTGGATGATATTCTGATTTATTCCAGAACTGAGGGAGAGCACAAGACACACTTGAGGATTGTTTTGGGGATCTTGCGGAAACATCAGCTGAAGGCTAAGTTTTCGAAGTGTCACTTCTGGAAGAATGAAGTGAGGTTCTTAGGTCATGTTATTTCTGGAAATGGAATAGCGGTTGATCCCGCTAAGGTGGCAGCGATCCAGGATTGGGTTAGGCCTAAGAATGCATCTGATGTGAGAAGTTTTCTTGGATTAGCAGGATATTATCGTCGGTTTATCAAAGACTTTTCCAAGATAGCTGCACCGTTGACAGGATTGACGAAGAAGAATCAAGTGTTCAGATGGAATGATAAGTGTGAACAAGCTTTCATAATCCTGAAAGAGCGACTGACAAGTGCTCCTGTTTTGACTATTCCGAGTGGGAATGATGAGATGGTGGTTTACACCGATGCATGTGGCACTGGACTAGGAGCGGTGCTAATGCAGAAGGATAAAGTTGTTGCGTATGCTAGTCGACAACTGAAGCCGCATGAAAGGAACTATCCGACTCATGATTTGGAGTTAGCGGCGATTGTGTTTGCTTTGAAGATGTGGAGACATTATCTATTGGGAGTTAGATTCGAGTTGTTTACAGATCATAAGTCGTTGAAGTATCTGTTCTCCCAAAAGGATTTAAATCTTCGACAGCAACGGTGGCTAGAGTTCCTAGCATCTTATGATTTTGGTATAGCCTATACTCCGGGGAAAGGTAACGCAGTGGCTGATGCGTTAAGTCGAAGACATGCAGGATTGGGAGCCATGTTTTCAGAATGGAAGAGTCTTGAGTATTTGGCTGGATTTGATTTCAGGCCTAGATGTGAATTGGAACCTGAGATGTTGGCAAACTTATCAATAAGGCCTACTCTTGTGGAAAGAATTGGTGAGAGGCAAAGGGGAGATGATAAGCTTGTCAAGATTATCTGTGATTTGGAATCTGGATTGGACCCGGAGAAGGATAAGGGATTCGAGGTCGATCGAGAGGGTTGGCTTCGAAAGCAAGGGCGACTAGTTGTTCCCGATGTAGATGGATTGAGAGATGAAGTTCTGAGGGAGAGTCATCACTCGAAGTTGACAATTCATCCAGGTGGAAATAAGATGTATCGGGATATGAAGAGAACCTACTACTGGGAAGGTATGAAGAAGGATGTTGGAAACTTTATTTCCAAGTGTATGAATTGCCAGTTGGTGAAAGCTGAGCAGAAGAAGCCCAGTGGATTGCTTCAGCCATTAGAGGTTCCTACATGGAAATGGGAGCAAGTGTCGATGGACTTTATCGATGGTCTACCTAGGACAAGAGCAGGGAATGAAGGGATTTGGGTCATCGTAGATCGTTTGACCAAGAGTGCAAGATTCATTCCTGTTCGATCGACTAGGACTGCATCGAAGTTGGCTGAGTTGTATGTTAAGTGGATAGTTCGTTTCCATGGTGTTCCGAAGAGTATAGTGAGCGATCGAGACCCATTGTTCACTAGTAGATTTTGGAAGAGCTTCCAGGAAGTTTTGGGAACCGAGTTGTGTTTGAGTACAGCTTATCACCCTCAAACAGATGGTCAGACTGAGAGAGTCAACCGAGTTTTGGAAGATCTTCTTAGAGCATGTGTTTTGGACTTCGGAGGATCATGGGAAGATCACCTTCATTTGGTGGAGTTTGCTTATAATAACAGTTATCAGTCGAGTATTGGTATGGCACCATATGAGGCATTATATGGAAGACCGTGTAACTCTCCGACATGTTGGTTGGAAACTGGAGAAAAGCTGATACTTGGGCCAGAGATGATTCGACAGACTTCGGATTGTATAGAGATCATTCGACAAAGAATGAAGGCAGCCCAGGATCGTCAGAAAAGTTATGCAGATAATCGTCGGAAGGATTTGGAATTCGACGTGGGTGATATGGTTTTTGTGAAGATTTCTCCATTGAAGAATGTTATAAGATTCGGGAACAAAGGAAAGTTAACTCCAAGATTCGTTGGACCATTCCCGATTATCGAGCGAATTGGAAAGCTCGCTTATAGATTGGAGTTACCGGAAAAGATGGCGGGTGTGCACAATGTTTTTCATGTATCTTGTCTACGGAAGTATATGCACGACCCAACTACGGTGGTTTCTGCTGATAGCTGTGAAGACTTAGAGGTTGATCCTGTTGTTTCGAGACCTCGTAAGCCGCTTCGTATTGTTGAAACCGATACGAAACAGCTTAGGAGGAAGACGATTACGTTGCTCAAGGTACAATGGAGTGATGATGTTAACGACTGTACGTGGGAGGAGGAAGAGAGGATGAAGGCAGCTCATCCCGAACTCTTCGAGGTATGGCCCTAAAGTGTCGTGACATCTCATGAATTTGTAGCTTGTTCTAAGTCTTAGAATTCTGCATGCTAGGTTAGAATTGGTTGCATGGATTGTTGATTGCCATGGATGATAGGCATGCGGAATAATTTTGATTGCTGTTGTTTGCTTGGAATTTCGGGGGCGAAATTCCTAAGGGGGAGAGAATGTAACGACCCGTATTTTACGTGTCGATAAAACGTAGAATTTGCAGGTCGATAGTGTTGTTTGTGTGGCCTCTAGCTTGAGTTGTTTAGGAGTTGACCCGAGTGCAAGTGATGAGTCGTGACCGACTCATAGATAAGTCGTAGACGACTTAAGGGGATGGACCGAGTTAAGGGATAGAACGGCATAGTAGTTGCCGACTTAAGAAGAGAGGCGAAATAGGGGTCAAGTGATGAGTCGTGGCCGACTCATAGAGGGCCGACTCATAGGATAGGTCGTAGGTAGGGGTGAGCGACCTAAGGAGCTAACGGGTTAGGATGTTAATGTGTTGAGAGTTAGGTCGGTTGAGCGACCTAGGATAGAGGAACGACCTAAGAAAGTGACCGACCTAGTGGAGAGCGACCTAAGAGGGGGTAGCGACCTAAAGGTTAGGCGACTTAGAGATGGACCGACCCAGGAAAGTAGCCGACTTAGGGTTTAGAGAGGCATGCTTGAGTCGTTGGTAGATGAGTCGTTAGGTCGCTAGCGCGACCTAAAGGAAATAGGTTGAGTCGTGAGTCGGCTATGTTGTTAGGTCGTAGCATGATAGGTCGGCAACGACCTAAGTTAGGTCGGAGGCTTTTGTATTGTGTGTTTGTTAGGTCGTTGGGGACATAGGTCGGCAGGGGTTTGAGTCGGCACTGGTATTAAGTCGTAAGTCGGCATGGTGGTTAAGTCGTCATACGACTTAGGACTTAGGAAATGCGGCAGTGTGTTGAGTCGTGTGACAGTTGGGTCGGCAGTACGTTGAGTCGTTAGGTCGGCCTGTGTTTTAGGTCGCGTCTGGGTTAAGTCGTAAGTCGGCCTTGGTTGTATGTTGTGTTGGTTAGGTCGTAGGTCGTAGGGGCTGATGAGTCGGCAACGACTCATAGTTAGGTCGGGGACGACCTAAGGGGCGACGACCTAAGGGGTTTCCAGCCTATAAATAGAGGGGTTTGGCTCACTTTTTGGCACCGGTTTTTGAAGCGACGAAGTGCTGCCATTTTGAAGACTCGACTACAACATTTCTTCATCTTCTTTTCTCCATTCCAATCTAATTCTAACATCCATCCAAGATCGAAGATCAAGATCAAAGATCAAGAGCCAAAGTTGAAGATTTTCATCCGAAGAGGCTAGATTTCACCGTTTCAAGTGAAATTTCTCCGGATCAAGTCCAAGTCCTTGCTGTCCAGATCTGTAGTTGATTCATTTTAGGTTGTTTTGGTGATTTGGTGAGTGGTAGTTATCTCTCACACGGACCCAAAGGAGTGTAGTGGATTGGTGATATGTTTATGTGTTAAAGTTAGCGTTTTCTCGCATTTTCCTTAAGTCTGCATGTAGATCCATCATATTTGAAGATGTTTATCTATGAAAGTTATTTATCAAGTATTAGACCCATGTTTTAGATTTGATAGATCTATGCTAAAAACCATGATTTCACGTATGTTGGACTTTTGCTCACTTAATTACGAAATTGCCATTATAATTGATATTGCTTAATAGATCTTGTTTGAATGGTTGAATGTTTGAATGTATGTTAGATTTGATTGCTCCAAGTTAGCTTGTAGTTGATTTGGAACAAGATGGTTGAAGATGATTCAAAAGCTAAGTGGAAAGGCTCTTGAATGGTGAAAGCTGCCAATGGCATATGAAGCGGATGTGGAAGCTCATATGGATGGATTCGAGGATGTGGGATCTTGCCATGATGCGAGAAGGCAAAGCATGGTTGAGTTGGGACTTTGCGATGATATGATGAGGCAAGGCTTGTGTTGAGATGGGACGGGTCATGATGACGTTCCAAGTTGAGAGACTTTGCTATGATGTGATGAGGCAAGACATATGTTGTGATGGGACGGGTCACGAAGACGTTCCAAGCACGGGTCATGACGACGTGCAAAGTTATAACTCGGTGATGCGGTCCGGGTTGGGGTGGATAATGGTTAGCTTGAGAGGCGCTTGAGCTAGTATGGAAGTAGTCGTCGAGGAGGATGACTAGGAGGCTAAGATCTCATCGTTGTTGAAGGTTCTAGCATACTCAAAGCAAGGGTACGTTGGAACGGGTCACGATGACGTTCCAGGCACGGGTCATGATGACGTGCTAGTACTCTGGGCTGATGCGTTCGGCTTAGGCACGGGTCACGATGACGTGCGGAGTTATGGCTAAACCGGGGTTACCATTAGCCCTTGACAGGCGGTCATTCAACTAACGGTGAAATCAAGGCAATGATAACAGTGATAGCCAGAGTCATGGATGTTTGGATGTTTGGTTGTATCATCATTCGGCTTCAAGAGCGGTGTTTTCTGGGTGCTTATCTGATCTTGGTTTAGGCCTTGGGGGTTTGTATTTGGAAAACATCGTCCTTGACTCGAGTGATTATTGCTTTACCTTACTTATCTGCTATGTTATGCTTACTTCTCCTTAGTGTGTGTCTGGGGGCTATCACTGTAGAAAGAGGTGGAGTGGGATGGTTTGGTTCCTATTCCTTTTATCCCTTATGCTCTTTGGTATGTTTGATTGTTAATTTACTGCTCACTAAGACTTTGTCTGACTCAAGGTTTTATGTCTCCTCTTATTACCTTGGGCTGTTCATCCATGTTTGGGATGGGCAGACTAGGTAGCAGGTGGCAGGTGTTGTGCTTAGAGTTTTCCGCTGATGATGACGAAGACGAGCAGGAGGCTATGCATATTATTTTCTTATATGTACTGGGTATCCGCTGCTGTATTTGATGAGTGTTTGTAGTGAGGTCTTGATGTATGGATTTGTTGAGATGATTGTATAAAACTTCTGTGATGCTTATATGATGATTTTTCTGTTATGAGACTTCACTATATATTTCTCTATTGTATTTTATCCATGCGCTGTGAGTTACGATAGAGATTCTGCGATTTTATTTTACCCTGACTATCATCCATGGTTGCCTTGCACACCTTTCAGCGCACTATTCCCTTGATTTGGTGCGGGAGTCATGGGTGGTCGTCACATCGTGTCTCGAACTCCGAAACACACGAATGAATACACTATAGAGATCAGCAGACAAGACGATCAAAATGGTACGTAGATATCGACGATACGACCATCCTATCAAAAATCAATATTTCACTGCTAAACTACTGCAAAAATTCGTCGAAAATAAGATAAACGGGCTAGAGCGGTCCAAATTTGACGAAATGAAATATGATGTCTCACTCAGAAAATGATGAACATCTTTATTATGTAAACATATTCAGATTTCGAAAATATTTAATTTTCATCAAATTAACTGATATTAAATTGAAATTGAAATTTTCACAACAGAATTAACATTCATATTTTTCAATGAAAATTTTCTATTTGCTATGTCTATTTAGATGTATTCCAAATATCGAATTTTCATTGCAAATTTTATAGTTTTGAATTTCACAAAATTTCAGTTAATTACGTTATAAAAACTGTTAAAAAATTTCGAGTTGTTACACTTCCTCTAGAGCTGGAACTAATCAAACCTCCGCCTACATTACTAGGGAGGAGATGGAAACAATGGTGAACGCTATATTGGAGCGGATGTTGAAGGGGCGAGTGGAGATGATGTAAAATCTACTCCAGCAGATCGGCCAAGATGGAGCACAAAACCAAGGGAATTAAGTAGCAGGAGCTAATGAAAACTAGGATCAAAGGGTTGAGGCAGTAGGAACCGCTGAAAATCAGAATCGGGATCATGGAAACGAAGCCAACAGGCAGCTGGATGGAGTGGAGTACCCGGGGCAGTCCTCGGCAAAAACGGAACAATCGACATAGATCCACCAATATGGATCGACATCGATCGATCAAGACTTGGGGGCATCCCCTCGGGTCAGGCTGGATCGATCCAAGGTGGGGTGTTGGACAATGCTGAGCAATTTGGTCGCAATCGAAATGCAGATGTGTGTAATGAAGAGCATATATAAAAATTCACTTGTGGACTCGAGGAGGGAGGTAGTTTGGAAATGACGATCAGATACATCCTTTGGAAGACAATGACATGTTTGTGGAAATGATTAGAAGGGTTATGAGAGGAGGATTAGTTAACAGAGATCTAGAAGATGTTGGTAGAAGTCCCTTTACTTCTAATATCAAGAATGCTAGGATTCCATCAGAATTCAAACTATCAACACTGGAAGTTTATGATGGAAAGTTGGATCCAACTATGTATATGATGTGGTATATACGACACATGGAATTACTGAGGCATCGAAAAAAGTCCTGGCACGATTCTTCTCCTTGTACTTAACAGTTGTAGCTGCGCTATGGTTCAGATAGTTGGAGAGCGATTATATTAGCACATGGACGGAACTGGTCAAAAGGTTTATGAAGCAGTTTTGGGTTCACATTATGAGACCCAAGAATTTGATGACATTGGCATCAGTAAAGCTGTGAGAGAATCACTCAAGAATCTCTTAACCAGGTGCAATACGATAGTTGTTTTGGTGGATCGACCAGATCCATCGGTGATATTGATGGTTGCAGTGTCAGGACTTGCAGATAATTCAGATTTTAAGATGTCACTGATACAAGATCCCCCAATGGATCTCGGGGAATTGTACCATGAAGTAGAAATGTTTTTGCGACAAGAAGATGCGAAAGCTGACAGAGAGGCAAAAAAAGTTAACAAAGTATGTGGTGGAGAGCCGCTTGGTGAAAGCTCAGGGAAGAATAAGGGTAAACGAAACATGGACAATAGCTTCGATGGATCGAAGCGGCAGAAGGGGGAATCCAAATTTCTTCTTACTCGAAATTGAATGAAACCTTAGAACGAATATATTTAAATACTCGATGACGCCATCTGCATCGAAGGCCAACAAGGAGGGAACTCTCTGAACAAGAACATACATTAGGAAAGCATTGCCTATTCCATGAGCTGGATGGACACAATATAAATGATTGCAGGCATTTGAAGGATATCATTGAAGAATACGTGAGGAATGGTCAGGTATAGCAATATGTAAGGACTTGCGCTGCGGCAATGGAACATGAGCAGCCACCGTCCATCTCGAATGAAAATGGCACTGGATCAAGGCATCATCATCAATTGATCGGGATGGCATGGAATAAGTAAGAAACTCTGCAGTAGGTCGGTTAAGTCACTTACAAATACACGGGATTGAGGACGGTCCGTAGGCATGTTTTGAGATGATGATAAACCGTAGTGCTAGGGTTTGTGAAATTTGGTTTTTTCCTTGTTTGCTTCGAACTCTTGTTTTTCTAGTTTTGAACTCTGGTTTATTGGTTGTACAAGCTCTTATTTTATATTTTGGCAAATGAAATTAGGAATGCTTACATTTGGATCCTTGTAACGACCCAGAATTTCTGTCATTTGAAATTCATAGATTTAATTTATTTTAAATATTAACAAGTAAAATTTGTAAGTCGAATAAATTTTATTTCGAATATTTGGATTTAATTGGATAACTAAATCAATAATTTAACATTGGAAATTTCAGAAATAATTGAAAATTTGGTTTAATGTGATTGAAAATGATTTATAAAGTTGTATTAAATCATATTGGAGTTAGAATGATGTTATAGAACTTTTAAAATCGAATTAAAGTAAATTGGTGGAAATTGAATATTTAATTGACGAGTAAAAATAGCCATTTTTCAAATAGTCTCGGATTTCGACGAAACCAGTTTCATCGGATCCGTAATGTTAAATTATTGTACGGTTTCAAATTTCGTGTCAATCGGACTTACGATTTGTCCGGGGCAAGCTAAAACGCGTAGGAATCGATTCAAGTGAATTTTGAATTTAAATAATTCGATTCAAAAACTTATCTTTCAAATTTGATCGAATTGGCTCCCAATATATATTCCATTGCGTTCGGAATGGGGGTAAAACATTATAAACGCCAGGCGGCACGCTTCGTTTGGAGGTCGAAAATTTTTGGGATGAATAGTGTCGCCTAATTTTCTGTATAAGGATCCCAAATTCATTATTTTGCTCAAAACCCAATGTCAAAGCTCCAGCCGCCATCAACAGAAACAATGGCCGAAAATTATTCATCTTCGTCCCTCATTTTCTTTAAATCCACACTTCAATTCGAGAAACCTTCAACTGCAAAGTTGTAGAGTGTCGTGAGAGCTATATATTCAACAGTGGTGATCGTTTTTAGAGCTACGGATCAACGGAAAATTGCTCGCGTTCATCCTTTCTTGGCGCAGGTTTTTCGAGGCCAGGGCATAGCCGAGCTCCACCTTGCTTCGGCCGAGTATAGTATTGGTGATGGGCTTCCAGATGGAGGTTGCTGATCAACTTCTCGATGCTCGTGGTGGCCGTGGTGTTTAACCCTAAAGGCGGCTTCATGGGTTCAAAAAAATTCGATCGTGTTTTAACTTGAGGGGAGAAGAAGAGGGGAACGACCTGGATGCAAGGGTTTTGAAACGTGCGGCTGCGATTTGGTTTGAGTTTTAAAAATAAAAAGAAACTGTAAATATTAATATATTTAATTCGTACAAACTTTAAAATAGTGTAACATATTCATACGAGGTCGGAATTGGATGAAACGAATTACATTGGGTTCGTATGGACGAATACTACGCGATGGAGCTGGATTGGAGTCGATGGAAGCTAGTGTAAATTTTATTAAAATTAACGCGCGTTTAATTTTATTCGAAATAAACACTGAAACTGTTATTGGAAGCAAGGTGAGAACTTCTCACTCAATCGAAATTATTTCGATTTAAATTATAAATAGTTAGATTTAAAATTGCTTGATTGTGTGATTGAATGATAAATTATTATTTGTTGAATTGAAATAGACCCTATACGCCGTATATTAAATGGATGTTATTCATTAAACACACATACCGCGATATTCTATCTTGGTGTGGAATTGGTATTATATATGTACTTGGAGTTGATTTTCCAGCATTATATAGCGGATGAGACCCTATTGCGCTACATAATAGTGGATAATATTTTATATAAATCCCATATACCGCGATATTTCGTATTGGAACGGAATTAGTATTGTGCTAACATCTGTGGATGCAGGAAAACAGGTTGGAGGGATCCAACTGGATTCCTCACCAAGGTTTCAAATCTCGCTCATCTCGGCCGTGATATCGGTCGAGATCTCGTTTTCAAGCCTGGGCGATTCGAAACAGGCAATTTCGTTTGAATCTCGTCTGACCCATATCTCGGACGAGATTTCGGTATCTTGTCCGGTATCTCGGACGAGATTTAACAGCGAGATATCGGCCGAATTGTTGAATTTTGGAAAAAATCAACTCTTTTTCCGTATTGGGCTAGCTCATCATTTACCTTAATTTAGGCCTTCTTAATTGTACTTTTCTTAACCCTTATTTCTTATATAAATCTCATTTAATCTTCGTCTCTTATTTTACGGCAGTGACGAGTGTAAGATGATGATAAAATCTACATCGATTATGGTAAGTATTTTACTTTATGATTTTCATTTAGGTTTCTGATCCAGATGAATTTACATCCAATTTCATTTTTATTTTTTCAACACTTTCTTAAGTTTTTTTCCTTACACTATTTTTTACGGCTATAAATTTTGGGCTTCACTTATTTAACTTTATGTTTCAAATGGATTCCCAATTTGATTTCATTTAGTCTTCGTTGCTATAACTTTTTTCCTCAAGGCTTATTTTTAAGCAATAAAGGAATTCTCTTTCATCTATTAATTTCATTTTATGATTACATGTTCATTCGTACATCATTGTTTTGCTTTTCTTATAATATTACTAAATGTTTGAAAAATATTTGTACTATGTATGCTATTTTCTACGTTTGTTTGAAATATATATGTTATTAGTTGCTTGATGAGATTTTGTTTGCTAATAATTAAATAATATAATTAGACATAGAATATCTTAATTCTACTTGTAGACTTTTGTATTTGAAGTTATAAAATTAATATTTCCCTTGCAGCACTATTAATCATAAAAGGTAGAAATGAGACATTATATTACGTAGGAATGTTAAAGTGAATGATCAAACAAAGTAAAGGTGCATATGTTATGGTTTGTTTCTTATGTAATTTATCTCATATGATATTATATTGAACAGTAATCATGATATCTAGTTATTTGTTTATTTTACATGATACAAGTGATATTTTTCCATACTAAATTACTAATGATAAGCGTGTGATATATTCAAGGTAAGTGCATAGTGTTTTCCTTAATGTGGTGACTAGTATTATAAATTTAGGTGTATGAAAACTAATTTTCGACATGACATATACTCCGAGATAACTCCGAAATGAATTTAGGTGTTTTCCAACTGGATTCCTCACCCGTATTGATTTATTTACAGATATTGTGATATATTCTGTTATCATATGATATATGATGTTTTGGATGCCGTGATTGTTATATTTAGTGCTGTTGCAGCATTGGGCCTATTTTTGAAGTTTTAAAAATGTTAAAGTGACGATTTCGAATTTAAAAGAATTTTAAAGTGATTTATTTTAAAGTATACGTTTTATTAAATTTTGGAATTGATTTATTTTAAATAAATAAACGTTAAAATTTTTATGTTATAAAAATTTTGATTTTTGCGAAATATAACCGAAAGGTGATTTTTTTGAAATAAGTAGTTGATTAATTTATAAAATGGTTTAAATTGAGATTTTTGAAATTATTATAAACGGTTTATATAAAAGATTTATAAAATTGATATTTATAAATTAAAAATATTGGAATTATAAACGGGTTTTTATAAGTGTTAAAAAAATGAAGTATAAATGGATTTCATAAGTGAAAGAAATTTATAGATTTATAAATTGTGAAGTTATAAAATGAATAGATTTTGTAAAATAAAAGATTTATAAGTAATTAACTTATAAATTGGAATTTGGCATTTAAATGAGATTTAAATAGAAATTGTTAATTAAGGGATTTTTATAAGTTGAAGTTTTTTTTATAAAATTTATATAAATGTGAATTTATAAACATTGTTTTATAAATCCAAAAACCAATTGAATTTGATAAGTAAATATGAAAGCTTATTAAAGGAGATATATCCACGATTTTGGGACTGTGGATAATCCTTTAAATTGAATATGTAGAAGTGTTGGATTTGGTAAACGAAGTATATTCACCATTTTGGACAGTGAATAATATGTTAAAGAAATGGTTTAGGAAGGGATCTTTTTAATAGAATTAAAAGAATTGAAGTTGTTTTAAAATGTGTTAAGTATCGAAACCATAGATTTCAACATTCATTGTTGAAATAGACGTTTTCGAGAAATAAGGAAAAGATGGACTATAACACTGTTGTTATAGTAAATGATTTTCGAAAGGGAATGTTTTTGTATAGTATTGGGATTTATATATCTGTCTTAATTTCGAATCCCTATACTAGTGATTTTGGGTTGTCGTAACGATGTTTTACGCAACATTCGTTTTGACTCAAATAAATGTGTTTAAAGAAAACATTTTCCTTAAAGGAATAAAATATATACTTAATCATGTTTTAAGTATATTGGATATTTTCTAAGTATTGAAAATAAATAGATTTGTGAATTACATATTGTTAAATAAGTATGGAAATGTTTTCCAATATGAAGTGAAATGTTTTGGGTTTTTATCATTTAAAGATAAATTGAAAATGAACTAGTATTTGGAATTGCTTTTCCAATATGAAATTGAAATGGTTTAGAGAACATATCTTTTTAAAGATAGATTGAAATGAATATTTGGCAAGTTATTTAATTTATGGAAGATTAATAAAATGGGCCTAGTGATTGTAATGGTGCTGGATATTTGTTTGTTGTCCTTGATAGTTAAATAACCGACTATCAGTATTTACCTTTAAATGGGTATTTGTGTGATTTGCTTGAATTTGAACGCTACACTTACTTTTAAAAATAAGCGCTCGTTATTCGGTTTAGCCGGGAGAGGACCTTTGTGTCATAAATCCCATTCCAAATAAGTGATATGTCGTAATGGATAGCATTTGAAGACCGGTGTTGAAGACCGGATATTTTTGAAAAACAGAAGGATTACCGTCGAATGACTCTGCATCGGCTGATCTCCGATATAGAGATTTTATCACCCTTTGTGATGAGAAGTTCGGTCGTGATTAGTGAATATCCGGATTGCAAGGGCTTCTTTGGAAGTGTCTTCGGTTCTGTTCGAACCCAGAATGGACTTGTACGGATGTGTGTTTGACGTTACAATTTGAGATGTAAAGCTGATTTCTATCAAATATATTTCTATTGGTGGCGGAGAATTTATTCTCTTAGCTTAACACCCTACTCTGAGACGTATGAGCTCAGAGGTTATGTAGTTGATGGTTACTAGTGATATATTCCCAAATTGGTAATGTGGCATACGAAGTGCTGTTAAGCATTTGTTGATCAAAGCGTGGCTTTTGTATAAAGCATAGCTTTGTGGACGAGACTTCGTCGGACCTCACACCCCGATAATGGTCAAAACAGGAAAGATGCGGCAATGTTATTAGGGGATAGCGCCCCCTTAGTGTATGTCATTCCTTCTGGATAGAGGTGGTATTATGGTATGGAGCCCTGTAACGACCCGTAAATTTTCGATAATTAAAATAGCTAATTTGATAAGATTTCGTGATTTAGGGTTAGAAAAAAATGTAATTCGTTTGGAATAATAATAACTGGAATGAATTGCAACAATAATTATCCAAGTAATGAAAAATAAAAGCTACTTAGTGAATGCCTTTACAATCGATAGTTGAATAGGATAATAAATGTTGAATTCATTGGGTATAATAGAGTAATTGATTGATAAGTAAAATCTATTTAAAATCAAATATTGAATATTGAACAGGTAAATTGTTTAAATTAAATATTTAAACTTATTGAAAAATTGAATAATTGTAAAATGAAATAGTGTCTAAATTGTGAATTGGTTTTAAGGGTTAAATTTTATAAGTTCATTTCAATATTTCAAAAGATAATGAATCATTGGATAAGGTAAATTGTTTAAATTTAATATTTGGAATTTATTGAAATCTTTAATAATGGGAATTGAATAACCGTATAATGAAAATGGTTGTTCTATAATCTTAATTCGTTTCAAAAGTTAAATTTTAAGTTTGTTTTGAATATTTCAAAAGATAGTGATTTAAGAATAATCAAATTGTTTAAATTTAAGATTACAAATGTTTGAATAATTAAATTTCGAATTTGATATGATTAATTTGATATTGAAATTTAAAATATGAAAATAGAGTGAATAATTAAAATTTGATTTAATATGATTCAAATTGGTTTCCAAAGTGAATGTAAGTTATATTGGGATTATAATAGAGTTAATAAGATTTTACAATTGGAATTTATTGGATAAATTGAATAACGGGTTTAATATGATTAAAAATGATTTGTAAAATTTTATTTTATCGTATTAAAGGTAGAATGATGTTGTAGAACTTTTAAAATCGAATTAAAAGTAAATTTGTGAAAATTGAATATTTTAATATTTAATTATCGATTGGAAAATAGCCAAATTTTGAACAGTCTCAGAATTGGACGAAACTAGTTCCATTGGATCCGTAATACTTAGTTATTATCGGATTTCAATTTTCGTAGCAATCGGAGTTGCCGTTTGACCGTGGCAGCTCGAAACGCGTTGAAATTGTTTTAATATTAATTTGGCGAGTTAAAATAGTCATTTTTCAAACAGTCTCGGATTTCGACGAAACCAGTTTCATCGGATCCTTAATGTGATATTATTGTAAGGTTTCAAATTTCGTGTCAATCGGATTTACCGTTTGTCCGGAGCAAGCCAAAACGCATAGAAATTAGTTGAATCGGTTAAATTTAAATTTGATCGTTTATTGCCGTAACTCGCACATATGATCGAATTAGCCTCCGAAACATGTTCCATTGTGTTCGAAACGTGGGGTAAACCCTAGAAACTTCAGTCGGCACGCTTCGTTTGGAGTTCGGAAAATTTTCGATGAATAGTGTTTTGGCGATTTTCTATAAAAGGACCCCACTTTCTTTGTTTTGCATAAACCCTAGGGTTTCAGCCCTTAGCCGCCACTTTCATTTCAATGGCCAGAAAATTTCGAAACTTCTTCCTCCTTTTCCTCTCAATCCATCAACAATTAGCAAAAACTCTCAACTATAAAGTTGTAGAGGGCATCAAGATCTAGCTATCCAACGGTGGAGATCGGAAACGGAGCCACGGATTGACGGCAAAACGCGATGGAAGCAGCTGCGTTTTTCACGCAATTCGAGGCATAGGATGAGGCCGAGCTTGGAGCTATTTGGGGTGAAGGTGGAGTAAGGCGGTAGCTTCGAAGTGGTGTAACCTGATCGACTTCTGGACGCTCGTGGTGGCCGCGATTTGGAGCCCTAGTTTGGCTTGGATGGATTCTTAGTCGCGTGTGTTCCTGGAGCAAGTAACGTGAACGTGAGGAAGAAGAGGGGTGCGGCCTGATGGATGGAGGATGGGAATCAATGGTTGTGATTAGGTTATGAGAAAAAAATAAAGGAAATTGTTAATTTATTTATATTATAATTCGTGTAAACTTCTAAAATGCATAACTCTTTCATACGAGGCCGAAAACGCACGAAACTTTTTGCGTTGGAATCGTATCGACGAGCACTACGCTATGGAATTAGATTGGAATCATTTGGAGCTAGAGAAAATTTTGAGTTGAATCGAACGTCGTTCGATTTGATTTAAAATCGTAAAATCAAGGTGAGTGTTTTATAACGCTCACAACGTACTAAATATCTTTATGCTAGTTAAATTTGACATTATGAAGTGTTATGATTTTATTTGTCATTGTTTGATAGAATTTAATTGTCATATAGATTGTCATTTGAATTAACCGTTGAAAATTAAATTGACAGTTAAATTTAAATTGAAATTTAATTGCGATTAAATTACCTGACATTGATAACTATGAAATTGCTATGAATTGTATTGTCTATTGGATGATTTATTTCGATGGATGCTATTGGTTGATATTTAAATGTTTGGATGCTTATTTGCTTATATATAACCTGTTATGCATACATATGCCACTATGATTGATTTAAGTGATATATATATTCA
Source organism: Allium cepa (assembly GCA_030765085.1). Taxonomy (NCBI): domain Eukaryota; kingdom Viridiplantae; phylum Streptophyta; class Magnoliopsida; order Asparagales; family Amaryllidaceae; genus Allium; species Allium cepa. The sequence goes on from CM060946.1 coordinate 182,900,687, forward strand.
TCCCTGACATTCAATTGAAATAAATAACTACTTGGCCATAGGATAGAAAATTATATACGGACACCGAATTGGCTAAATTAATAATTTTTGAAATCGTCGATTTGAAATTTATTTAAATGTTTTGATTTAAAATTTATAAATAGAAATCGATTTATAGAAATTGAATTCATCGAAAAAATTGAGTTTGGAATGTTGAGATAAATTTTGGTTAAAGGAATTTTGTTAAATAATTAAGTTGAGACTTTGAAATTTGAAATTGGATATGATTGAATGTCGAAAATTGATTTGTTTAAAGATTTAACCTTAATTCGAGCTTTGAATATTACTAAGTAAAAGTGATATAAAAAAAATGATATTTTGGAAATCGAGTTTGGAATTGAATCATATTTGGAATTTGGATTTAAACTTGAATATTGTTGGAAAATTTTGTTAAGTGTTATAAATTGATATTTTGAGAAATCAAGCTCCAAATCGATATAAATCGAAATTGAATAAATTAAAAGTGAATGAAAAATTGAATTAATTCGAAGTAAAAATTGACATTGATTGAATTGAAATCGAAATTGAATCGGTAGAATGGAAATTGGAATTGATTTGAATTGGGAAGTTATAATTGAAATGGATTGATTTTAAAGCTGTTTTATTTTGTTTTCCAAATTACTCGGTTATATAAACCATTTTGAATACTTAAACTATTTTAATCTATTTTAAATCTACTTAACCCAATTTAAATTATTTTAAACTAAATTTATCTATTTCAAATCCGTTTTAGGACTTTAAGTATTTTTAACTAGTTTTAATTATTTAAACTACTTTTAAACTACTTAAAATTATTTTCTAAAATTCTAAGCTGGTCAATAAGGTGAAATGTTTATACTTAAATCTTGAAGATAAAGACGAATTGGTTTAAAGGAAGGTACATCCTAAATAGAAATTCGAAATGATTTTTAAATCGAAATGAGATATTGATGCGGAAATTAATTTTTGAAATGGAATCTTACATTTGAAAAGATACGATGATATTTGAAATGGATTTGATTTTTTTGAAGCAAATATGATATTTTGATATCAATTGTGAATCGATTTGAAATATAAAAGAGCCAATGGTGTAATAATATGTAGTTATTAAAGAGACCGGGATCGGATATGGACATACTCTATGTCGATACCGAACACCACTTTAATAACTATTATACGCGGAGTGTTGATCCAGAATGAAGTGGATGGTTTGGTGAACGCGTTGACTAAAGAAAGAGAACGATATTGGATGACCCCTGACATGACTAAAACAGGAGCCGCGCCGGGCCATTGAGGTTCGCCACCTCTAGCGGACACGCTTCTTCGATACCATTTCTATTACATTTGTGATTCGATTTGGATGCACCCCTTGATTTGGGAGTGTTGTTTCGCGGTGTTGGGGTAGCTGCTGGCTATGCCCAACATCAGTCCGGATCACGCAACTACTAGTATCCTATTTGGTATCGCCTCATGTACCTTGTCATACTGATTATCCTATTCGCGACCACTATGTTATGCTTTGTGTTATACCTATGGGGTACCCTCTGATAACCACCAGTTTACGGTGGGGCTTACGGTGCTGTATAGACTATGGCATTATAAAAATGTGTTAAGGGGGATTATGGTAACGCCTTAACACTATTTTGATGCTTTATATTACTGATAGGCATTATCTACTTAGCGTATTGTACTACATAGTAGATAGTTTAACGGATCCTTAAGAGATGGAAAATCCCGTAACATCTCTTAAGTTATTGCACGCACGTTGACACTGGATATGAGATGTCAAACCCCGTAAACATCTCTGACGCCGTTACACTCATATTTATTTACGATTGATTTAACTTTCATAAGGATATTTTAGTCCTGACTCGAGTGTTTTGTCTTTTCATTACGCTCGGGTCAGTCCTGAGTTTTCAGATTTTTGAAGATCTATTTTGGAGGACGAAGACGAAGATTTGGTATACTATTACTATTATTGCCCTTGCATCATGCTATCTGCTGCATTATTTTAATTGTTCTGTTGTATATGTATAACTCTGATGAATGTTGTATAAATAACTGTCAATGTATAGTAAACAGCTTCATGAACTGTTTATTTGACTATTATATTTTATCGTTCCGCTGCGAGATTCTGTGTTGTTTCATTTCTTTATTTCTCTTTCTTTTCTTTTCTTATTTACCCCAATAACTATCTGTCATTTTGAATGGTTTGGAATCGACATGTGTATTTGATCGTCGGTTTAAACTGTCCAAAAAAGGCGGGTCGTTACAGTTGGTATCAGAGCTTTGGTTTAGCGATAAACCTTGGCTCTAGTGGGGAATAACTCATTGAAATAGAGGTAAACTATATGAATGAGTTGAGTTTACATGAGAGAGCGTACTTGTTATTTGATATAAAATGGTTTTATATTGTGTTAACTTTGTTTCGTTGAGTATTTATGAATTCTGGTCGATACTTGGGACGCCAAGGCGTCGATATGAATTTCTAAACACTCGAATAGGACAAACCAACACAATATCGTTTTGGAATATATTTTATATAAAAGAATTATTTGAATATTTATTCATTTTGATTGAATTGATTGTTAGGAGATGATAATATTAGATTATTATCATTATTGTTTGATCAGTCAATATTTACAACAATTGATTAAATAACAATGGATTTAGAAAAATGAAATCTTGTAAACACAATTGATAATGAATATAAATGAATTTAACTTGGATTTGGGAATTTAAATTCTGGTGTTTGAAATTGACTTACAAGAATTTGAAAAATATAATATGAGTATTATATGATAGTATAATTGAGTTGAAATTGTTTTCGAAAGATTTTTTTAATGATAAGTGTTATATTCCCTTCTCTTGACGCTAGAAAATGATTTTGGTGATGAGTGCACGCATCGTCGGCGTTTATTTTCGAGAGTCTGAGTGGGGGAGACCACTTAATAGCTTGTCTAAACCTTGTTTTGATTCAAATTTTATTTTATTTTGCATTCTCTATAGTATGATTCGATATATAAATTATATAGTATATATTATTTCAAAACTTGATTGGAAATGAAACCGAGATTGGAATTCTTAAGCCCTTTAATAATTAATGATTTCTTTTAAATGATTGAAATGAATTTAGATTTGAATCATTAAGGAACTTCTGAATTGTGAAATGAGAAATGAACCTAAGAGCTAAGTGAAAATATCAATTGAAGTAGAAATCCTTAGAATTAGGAAATTATGAACTTAAAATAAAATTGAAACTGTAAAACTCGCATAGTATTAAATTTCATTCTATAACATAGATATAACTTACCAAAATATTTAAGAAGTTCAAAAATGTTATATGAATTGTTAATTGGATAATATACAAGTATAGGATTGAATAATGAAATATGCATTTAATTAATGGTTTGCAAATATAAATAAAATTGTTAGTAAATAATTGTAATTTAAATTAACATTTAAAGGTGATTCACAATTATGTTAATATAAAATGGAAATACTATATGTGAATGTAATTGTGAAATTAAATTATAGTGAAATTTAAGTAATGACTTAAGAATTAATTAATTGAAAATTCAACTTTAAATGAAAAGAAGTTGTATGTTGCTTAACTACATTCTATTTGCATAACTATAACTTACCAAATACTTAAAAGGTTTAAAATGCTAATAAGGATAATTAGAGAAATAATATACCAGCGTGAGAGTGAATAATAAAATGTGAAGATCTATTGATAGTTGTAAATATAAAAGAAATTTAAGCTGTAAAATGAATGATATATCTAAGTGAATAAATAAAATTTAAAATTAATGAAATATAAATTGGTAAATGGAAACTAATTAAATTTGAATATAACTAAATGTCAATAAACTTGGAAGTGTATGAAATTAAAATTGACTTGGAAATGTATAATTGATTTAGTGTAGATTTTGGATGGATGTTAATGTTTGATATGCATTGGTTGTTAGATGGATGATAATTGATTAAGTAGAATTCATTGGTGTTAATGGAATTGAATAAACAGAATAAAATTTTAAAATAATTAAATTCAAATTTGAAGCAAAGTGAAATTAAATATAATTGGATTCAATTTAAATTGAAGCAAATTAACTTGAATTTAAAATGTGAATGAAACAAACTTGAATAAATCGGAAACAAATTAAATGTAAACCTATTGCATGGATGAATAAGAAAATAAATGACTTTGTGTTTATGATTGTTCTTTATAAAATTTGAAGTTTTGATGGTTTGCACTTTGAAATAATAAAAGCAAATTTTTGGAAAAAATCCAAAATTGTCCAATATATGCTGAAACGAAAACAACCATAACTTTTAAATGGCTGCACGAAATTTGACGATATTGGACTTTTCGAAAAGCTTAGAAACTATAGCACAACTTTTTTTTAGATAACTTGAGAAAATTCCTTCGTCTAGTAGGTTAAAAACTTGAATGTTACTCGCTATCCTGTGTAAAAATAAGTAAAATCAATGGTATACACCCTAAGTATTTTCGCCATATCTTTTGACTGGTTTATCGGATTTTGATGATCTTGTACTTTCTGGAAAGCTAAGAACTTAAGATAAAACTTTTGTTTTAAGTGTTTTGTGTTTTGACGTCGTTTAGAAGGTCGAAAACGTGGGTGAACGTCGCTGACCTGCGCAATTCATTGCCCAGGCTGAGGCGTATCCTCTAAGTAAAACGGCCATAATTTTTGAACGTATGGTCCGAATTCGATGATTTTGGACATTCCGGAAAGCCTGAAATGAATACAACAACGTTTGTTTAGATTCTATTGCCGAATTTTATCGTTTAGGTGTCCTAAAACTAAGATTTGCTTGCTGTCCTGAAATTGGAATCTCAGTTTTGAAGCTAAATATGTTATATATATGTTGTGTAGGCTAAGTATATCGATCTATCTTTATATGCATGGTTATAACTTAGTTATTGAGTGTTTAGTAGGTGCGGATTGCGCTTGCTTCACATTTGGAGCTCGCTTTCGCGCTATATTTGCCGTATATGCTCGCTAACAATATATAAGGTACATATCTCGGATTACATACCGTACTTTTACACTTTTTCCCTGCGGGATGCCTCATCACTTGATGAGATGTATATTTGTGATATATATACTGTCATTTTTTTTTCCGATCGAGCCGCGCAAAGGAGACTCTGCCGAAATTTTCCGTAAAAGCCGGGTGTTAGAAAATTTTTCAAGTTTTAATTTTTTTTTTATAACTTGTTTTGATAACTAACTTTTAAAGTCAGAAAGCCGTTTGGAATAACTTAGTGAAAGTGTAGTAGTGACTTTATAAATGGAATTTCATTGTTTATAAGTTGGTAACTTTGAATAAAATATATCTAATGTTGAATTCTATACTTAGTTCCTTTTCCCTTCTTTTTCCTTTTCGGGGACGAAAAGTTTTGAGTGGGGGAGAGTGTAACGACCCGTAAACTTTCGATAATTAAAATAGCTAATTTGATAAGATTTCGTGATTTAGGGTTAGAAAAAAATGTAATTCGTTTGGAATAATAATAACTGGAATGAATTGCAACAATAATTATCCAAGTAATGAAAAATAAAAGCTACTTAGTGAATGCCTTTACAATCGATAGTTGAATAGGATAATAAATGTTGAATTCATTGAGTATAATAGAGTAATTGATTGATAAGTAAAATCTATTTAAAATCAAATATTGAATATTGAACAGGTAAATTGTTTAAATTAAATATTTAAACTTATTGAAAAATTGAATAACTGTAAAATGAAATAGTGTCTAAATTGTGAATTGGTTTTAAGGGTTAAATCTTATAAGTTCATTTCAATATTTCAAAAGATAATGAATTATTGGATAAGGTAAATTGTCTAAATTTAATATTTGGAATTTATTGAAATCTTTAATAATGGGAATTGAATAACCGTATAATGAAAATGGTTGTTCTATAATCTTAATTCGTTCCAAAAGTTAAATTTTAAGTTCGTTTTGAATATTTCAAAAGATAGTGATTTAAGAATAATCAAATTGTTTAAATTTAAGATTACAAATGTTTGAATAATTAAATTTCGAATTTGATATGATTAATTTGATATTGAAATTTAAAATACGAAAATAGAGTGAATAATTAAAATTTGATTTAATATGATTCAAATTGGTTTCCAAAGTGAATGTAAGTTATATTGGGATTATAATAGAGTTAATAAGATTTTACAATTGGAATTTATTGGATAAATTGAATAACGGGTTTAATATGATTAAAAATGATTTGTAAAATTTTATTTTATCGTATTAAAGGTAGAATGATGTTGTAGAACTTTTAAAATCGAATTAAAAGTAAATTTGTGAAAATTGAATATTTTAATATTTAATTATCGATTGGAAAATAGCCAAATTTTGAACAGTCTCAGAATTGGGCGAAACTAGCTCCATTGGATCCGTAATAGTTAGTTATTATCGGATTTCAATTTTCGTAGCAATCGGAGTTGCCGTTTGACCGTGGCAGCTCGAAACGCGTTGAAATTGTTTTAATATTAATTTGGCGAGTTAAAATAGTCATTTTTCAAACAGTCTCGGATTTTGACGAAACCAGTTTCATCGGATCCGTAATGTGATATTATTGTAATATTTCAAATTTCGTGTCAATCGGATTTACCGTTTGTCCGGAGCAAGCCAAAACGCATAGAAATTAGTTGAATCGGTTTAATTTAAATTTGATCGTTTATTGCCGTAACTCACACATATGATCAAATTAGCCTCCGAAACATGTTCCATTGTGTTCGAAACGTGGGTTAAACCCTAGAAACGCCAGTCGGCACGCTTCGTTTGGAGTTCGGAAAATTTTCGATGAATAGTGTTTTGGCGATTTTCTATAAAAGGACCCCCACTTTCTTTGTTTTGCATAAACCCTAGGGTTTCAGCCCTTAGCCGCCACTTTCATTTCAATGGCCAGAAAATTTTGAAACTTCTTCCTCCTTTTCCTCTCAATCCATCAACAATTAGCAAAAACTCTTAACTACAAAGTTGTAGAGGGCATCAAGATCTAGCTATCCAACGGTGGAGATCGGAAACGGAGCTACGGATTGACGGCAAAACGCGATGGAAGCAGCTGCATTTTTCACGCAATTCGAGGCAGAGGATGAGGCCGAGCTTGGAGCTATTTGGGGTGAAGGTGGAGTAAGGCGGTGGCTTCGAAGTGGTGTAACCTGATCGACTTCTCGACGCTCGTGGTGGCCGCGATTTGGAGCCCTAGTTTTGCTTGGATGGGTTCTTAGTCGCGTGTGTTCCTGGAGCAAGTAACATGAACGTGAGGAAGAAGAGGGGTGCGGCCTGATGGGTGGAGGATGGGAATCAACGGTTGTGAGTAGGTTATGAGAAAAAAATGAAGGAAATTGTTAATTTATTATATTATAATTCGTGTAAACTTCTAAAATGCATAACTCTTTCATACGAGGTCGAAAACGCACGAAACTTTTTGCGTTGGAATCGTATCGACGAGAACTACGCTATCAAATTGGATTGGAATCATTTGGAGCTAGAGAAAATTTTGAGTTGAATCGAACGTCGTTCGATTTGATTTAAAATCGTAAAATCAAGGTGAGTGTTTTATAACGCTCACAACGTACTAAATATCTTTATGCTACTTAAATTTGACATTATGAAGTGTTATGATTTTATTTGTCGTTGTTTGATAGAATTTAATTGTCATATAGATTGTCATTTGAATTAACTGTTGAAAATTAAATTGACAGTTAAATTTAAATTGAAATTTAATTGCGATTAAATTACCTGACATTGATAACTATGAAATTGCTATGAATTGTATTGTCTATTGGATGATTTATTTCGATGGATGCTATTGGTTGATATTTAAAAGTTTGGATGCTTATTTGCTTATATATAACCCGTTATGCATACATATGCCACTATGATTGATTTAAGTGATATATATTTATCCCTGACATTCAATTGAAATAAATAACTACTTGGCCATAGGATAGAAAATTATATACGGACACCGAATTGGCTAAATTAATAATTTTTGAAATCGTCAATTTGAAATTTATTTAAATGTTTTGATTTAAAATTTATAAATAGAAATCGATTTATAGAAATTGAATTCATCGAAAAAATTGAGTTTGGAATGTCGAAATAAATTTTGGTTAAAGGAATTTTGTTAAATAATTAAGTTGAGACTTTGAAATTTGAAATTGGATATGATTGAATGTCGAAATTGATTTGTTTAAAGATTTAACCTTAATTCGAGCTTTGAATATTACTAAGTAAAAGTGATATATAAAAAATGATATTTTGGAAATCGAGTTTGGAATTGAATCATATTTGGAATTTGGATTTAAACTTGAATATTGTTGGAAAATTTTGTTAAGTGTTATAAATTGATATTTTGAGAAATCAAGCTCCAAATCGATATAAATCGAAATTGAATAAATTAAAGGTGAATGAAAAATTGAATTAATTCGAAGTAAAAATTGACATTGATTGAATTGAAATCGAAATTGAATCGGTAGGATGGAAATTGGAATTGATTTGAATTGGGAAGTTATAATTGAAATGGATTGATTTTGAAGTTGTTTTATTTTGTTTTCCAAATTCCTCGGTTATATAAACCATTTTGAATACTTAAACTATTTTAATCTATTTTAAATCTACTTAACCCAATTTAAATTATTTTAAACTAAATTTATCTAATTCAAATCCGTTTTAAGACTTTAAGTATTTTTAACTAGTTTTAATTATTTAAACTACTTTTAAACTACTTAAAATTATTTTCTAAAATTCTAAGCTGGTCAATAAGGTGAAATGTTTATACTTAAATCTTGAAGATAAAGACGAATTGGTTTAAAGGAAGTTGCAGCCTAAATAGAAATTCGAAATGATTTTTAAATCGAAATGAGATATTGATGCGGAAATTAATTTTTGAAATGGAATCTTACATTTGAAAAGATACGATGATATTTGAAATGGATTTGATTTTTTTGAAGCGAATATGATATTTTGATATCAATTAATAATCGATTTGAAATATAAAAGTGCCAATGGTGTAATAATACGTAGTTATTAAAGAGACCGGGATCGGATATGGACATACTCTCTGTCGATACCGAACACCACTTTAATAACTATTATATGTGGAGTGTTGATCCAGAATGAAGTGGATGGTTTGGTGAACGCGTTGAATGAAGAAAGAGAACGATATTGGATGACCCCTGACATGACTAAAACAGGACCCGCGCCGGGCCATTGAGGTTCGCCACCTCTAGCGGACACGCTTCTTCGATACCATTTCTATTACATTTGTGATTCGATTTGGGTGCACCCCTTGATTTGGTAGTGTTGTTTCGCGGTGTTGGGGTAGCTGCTGGCTATGCCCAACATCAGTCCGGATCACGCTACTACTAGTATCCTAGTTGGTATCGCCTCATGTACCTTGTCATACTGATTATCCTATTCGCGACCACTACGTTATGCTTTGTGTTATACCTACGGGGTACCCTCTGATAACCACCAGTTTACGGTGGGGCTTATGGTGCTGTATAGACTATGGCATTATAAAAATGTGTTAAGGGGGATTATGGTAACGCCTTAACGCTATTTTGATACTTTATATTACTGATAGGCATTATCTACTTAGCGTATTGTACTACATAGTAGATGGTTTAACGGATCCTTAAGAGATGGAAAATCCCGTAACATCTCTTAAGTTATTGCACGCACGTTGACACTGGATATGAGATGTCAAACCCCGTAAACATCTCTGACGCCGTTACACTCATTTTTATTTACGATTGATTTAACTTTCATAAGGATATTTTAGTCCTGACTCGAGTGTTTTGTCTTTTCATTACGCTCGGGTTAGTCCTGAGTTTTCAGATTTTTGAAGATCTATTCTGGACGACGAAGATGAAGATTTGGTATACTATTACTATTATTGCCCTTGCATCATGCTATCTGCTGCATTATTTTAATTGTTCTGTTGTATATGTATAACTCTCATGAATGTTGTATAAATAACTGTCAATGTATAGTAAACAGCTTCATGAACTGTTTATTTGACTATTATATTTTATCGTTCCGCTGCGAGATTCTGTGTTGTTTCATTTCTTTATTTCTCTTTCTTTTCTTTTCTTATTTACCCCAATAACTATCTGCCATTTTGAATGGTTTGGAATCGACATGTGTATTTGATCATCGGTTTAAACTGTCCAAAAAAGGCGGGTCATTACAAGCCCTGATACTTAACCTATGTTGTTGCTGCAAACATTTTATTTTTTGGTTGTTGGTGAATCCCGGAATCTAGGTCGGTTACGATCGGGGGATGACATATTCGTGTCAGTAGTTACCCAACTAGGGGTAACCCAGCCTTGTGTTGGCAGAGATCCGGTTAGGTTCTCGGGGCGTCTTTCCAGAGGCGTACCTATGTGGCAATGGGAAGTTCCTTGGCCTGACCATTTGTTGGAAATCCAAACTCCAATACGCACCTTGTACGGTTTTAGTTGTAGAACCTGCCATTTACTTATGGTGGTCACCACTGTTTAGATGGTAGCTATAGTAGGCATAGTTCGGAATGTCTATGTTGGCTAAGATTTATATCATTACTTTCGAAATGTTTTCCTACACTTTGCACTTATAGTAATAATATCAAAGAAAATTTCTCGTATCAAGCATATTTGACTATCATAAGGAGAAATCTCCTCTGATTCTGCGTTTGCATTGTGTGTGTGTGCGGGAGGCCTTATAGTACTCTAGAATGAGTTTGAGTGTAATAATAGATACGAGCGCGTATTTGTTAGTGAATATGAAATTGTTTTATATTGTGTTGACTTATCGGTTGATCGTTTATAGATTCTGGTCGGTGCAGTCTAGCTAACTGTACAGATAGGGGTTTCTAAATTCTTAAACGAGATAAACCGACATAGTATCATTTGAAATTGGGTAAATGAAGTAATTTTACCTTGATTATATTTAATATATGAAGGAATAATTTTTCAGAAATTATTAAAGTATATATAAATTGATTGCTTGGTTGTTGAAAATGTAAGAATATATATAAGTTAATTAAAAGAATAATTGTATAAGAAAATGAATTATTAAGTATGGAATTATAATTAATATGATTTACAATTGTGAAATGATCTTATCTAAGTAAAGAGAAAATAGTGAAATTATATAAGGAAAGATTTATAAATGTGATTTATGAATAAAAAGGAATTTTTTAGAAAGAATATTAAGCACTGAATTCACTACTGTTACTGGGAAATAATAAGGGTGATGGCTGCAGCATCATCGGTATCATTTTCGAGTTTCTGTGTGATGGATTTGCTACCATAGTAAATTGAAAATTTAAGTTTTGTTGTGATAAACAAATTTGAAATTAAAATCCAAGTTGTAATTGTTGAATATAAGTGAAACGAGTTTTGAACTTATAATATGAGATAATAAAGATTTAACTTTAGTAAAGTTGAAATAAATTTGAATTAGTATGATAAAATATATGATGTGAAATTTAACTAAAGGAAGTTAAATAAATTAAATCAAATTTGGAAGTTGAATAATAAGTTGTATAACTTATTAAATGTGAAGATGTAAGTAAAACCAATTATTAAAATGGTTAAACAATTTTGTTAAGCAAAACGAGGTATGAATCTGAATAAGTAATGAAATTGACTTTGGTAAAAGTTAAATAGAATTTACTTTAGAATTGGAATCTGAATTTGGATTTATAAGTGGAAATTTAAGTTAAGTTAAACCAATGATGTTTGAAATGGAACATAACTTAAGTAATATTGAATGAAGTTGATTTTGGTATCGAAGTAAATTAATAAAGTGAAGTGAAGAATATGAACTTGAGTTATGTAATGAAATTCAACTTTTGTGGTTAAATGAATTAGCAATTGAACTGAACTACTGAATTGAATATTAATCAATTGAATGTAAATAAATCGATATGAAATAATGGATGTAAGAGTTAATTCATAAAAGCCAATTAAAAGTGTTAAACCAAATTGAATGTGAATTTAATAAGTTGGTTATGATTTAGTTGTTATATGATTGTTAGTTGATTGTATATAATTCATTAAGTGTTAATGAGATTAAAATGAAAATGAAAGCTATAAATCATTGAATTCAAATTGGAAGTTAAGTGAATCTTAAATAGAATTGAATTTGATTTCGAAGTGAACCAACTTGAATATGAATTAGTGAATGTAAACTAATCGAATATGAATAAATGAATGTTAGTAAAAACATCCAATGTTAATGAATCAAATGTGATTAAATGAAAAACCAATTCATTGAATATTAATGAGAAGTGATTGTGTATTGATTTGGTTATGGATGTTAGTTGAATGCTAGTTGGTTGATGGTTGAATTTATTGCTTTTGATTGCATTTGCTATATTGACATATATAGTTATTGGTATATGTTGTATATCGATATTATTTTCTATATACATGTTTCTCATGGTTTGTTGAGTGTTTAGTAGGTGTGGATTGCGCTTGCTTCGCATTTGGAGCTCGCTTTCACGCTATATTAGCCGTATATGCTCGCTAATAATATATAAGGTACATATCTCGGATTACATATCGTACTTTAACACTTTTTTTCCCTACGGGATGCCTCATTACTTGATGAGATGTATATCTGTGATATGTATTGCCCTTTTTTTTGGATCGAGCCGCGCAAAGGAGACTATGGCAAAAATTTTCGAAAATTTAAGGCGTAAGAATATTTTTGAGAAAATTGGGAAAATTTGAGAAAAATAAAATTTTGATTTTGAGTTGAAAATTGAAACGATATAGTTGATTTTGAAAAGATAACTAACTATGATTTGAAAACTTAGTAAAGTTATTGTAAGAAGTTTAACTATGGGTTTTGGAAAAGTTAAACAATTAAGTGAATTTGAAAATTTAATTTGAATGGGTTTGAACAGTTGATGGATTTTGTATCTTTTTTCTTACTTGGTAATTTTGAGGACGAAATTCTTTTAAGGGGGGAGTTTGTAACGACCCAGAATTTCTGTCATTTGAAATTCGTAGATTTAATTGATTTTAAATATTAACATGTAAAATTTGTAAGTTGAATAAATTTTATTTCGAATATCTGGATTTAATTGGATAATTAAATCGATAATTTAATATTGGAAATTTCAGAAATAATTGGAAATTTGGTTTAGTGTGATTGAAAATGATTTATCAAGTTGTATTAAATCATATTGGAGTTAGAATGATGTTATAGAACTTTTTAAAATCGAATTAAAAGTAAATTGGTGGAAATTGAATATTTTAGTATTTAATTGACGAGTAAAAATAGCCGTTATTCAAACAGTCTCGGATTTCGACGAAACCAGTTTCATCGGATCCGTAATGTTACATTATTGTATGGTTTCGAATTTCGTGTCAATCGGACTTACGATTTTTCCGGGGCAAGCTAAAACGAGTAGGAATCGATTCAAGTGAATTTTGAATTTAAATAATTCGATTCAAAAACTTATCTTTCAAATTTGATCGAATTGGCTCCCGATATATATTCCATTGCGTTCGGAATGGGGATAAAACATTATAAACGCCAGGCGGCACGCTTCGTTTGGAGCTCAAATTTTTTTGGGATGAATAGTGTCATGTAATTTTCTATATAAGGACCCTAAATTCATTATTTTGCTCAAAACCCTAGGTCAAAGCTCCAGCCGCCATCAACAGAAACAATGGCCGAAAATTATTCATCTTCGTCCCTCATTTTCTTCAAATCCACACTTCAATTCGAGAAACCTTCAACTGCAAAGTTGTAGAGTGTCGTGAGAGCTACATATTCAACGGCGGTGATCGTTTTTAGAGCTACGGATCAATGGAAAATTGCTCGCATTCATCCTTTCTTTGCGCAGGTTTATCGAGGCCAGGGCATAGCCGAGCTCCACCTTGCTTCGGCCGAGTATAGTATTGGTGATGGGCTTCGAGATGGAGGTTGCTGATCAACTTCTTGATGCTCGTGGTGGCCTTGGTGTTTAACCCTAAAGGCGGCTTCATGGGTTCAAAAAAATCCGATCGTGTTTTAACTGGAGGGGGAGAAGAAGAGGGGAACGGCCTGGATGCAAAGGTTTTGAAACGTGCGGCTGCGATTTGGTTTGAGTTTTAAAAATAAAAAGAAATTGTAAATATTAATATATTTAATTCGTACAAACTTTAAAATAATGTAACTTATTCATACGAGGTCGGAACTGGACGAAACGAATTGCGTTGGGTTCGTATGGACGAATACTACGTGATGGAGCTGGATTGGAGTCGATGGGGCTAGTGTAAATTTTAGGTAAAATTAACGCGCGTTTAATTTTATTCGAAATAAACACTGAAACTGTTATTGGAAGCAAGGTGAGAAATTCTCACTCAATCGAAATTGTTTTGATTTAAATTTTAAATAGTTAGATTTAAAATTGCTTGATTCTGTGATTGAATGATAAATTATTATTTGTTGAATTGAAATAGACCCTATACGCCGTATATTAAGCGGATGTTATTTATTAAACACATATACCGCGATATTCCATCTTAGTGTGGAATTGGTATTATATATGTACTTGGAGTTGATTTTCCCGCATTATATAGTGGATGAGACCCTATTGCGCCGCATAATAGCGGATAATATTTTATATAAATCCCATATACCGCGATATTCCGTATTGGAACGGAATTGGTATAATATCTATGGATGCAGGGAAACAGGTTGGAGGGATCCAACAGGATTCCTCACCCCTATTGATTTATTTACAGATATTATGATATATTCTGTTATCATATGATATATGATGTTTTGGATGCCGTGATTATTATATTTAGTGCTGTTGCAGCATTGGGCCTATTTTTGAAGTTTTAAAAATGTTAAAGTAACGATTTCGAATTTAAAAGGATTTTAAAGTGATTTTTTTAAAGTATACGTTTTATTAAATTCTGAAATTGATTTATTTTAAATAAATAAACATTAAAATTTTTATGTTATAAAAATTATGTTTTTTGCGAAATATAACCGAAAGGTGATTTTTTTGAAATAAGTAGTTGATTAATTTCAGAATTGAGATTTTCGAAATTATTATAAATGGTTTATATAAAAGTTTATAAAATTGATATTTATAAATTAAAAATATTGGAATTATAAATGGGTTTTTATAAGTGTTAAAAAAATGAAGTATAAATGGATTTTATTAGCGAATAAAATTTATAGATTTATAAATTGTGAAGTTATAAAATGAATAGATTTTGTAAAATAAAAGATTTATAAGTAATTAACTTATAAATTGGAATTTGGCATTTAAATGAGATTTAAATAGAAGTTGTTAATTAAGGAATTTTTATAAGTTGAAGTTTTTTTTATAAAATTTATATAAATGTGAATTTATAAACATTGTTTTATAAATCCAAAAACCAATTGAATTTGATAAGTAAATATGAAAGCTTATTAAAGGAGATATATCCACGATTTTGGGATTGTGGATAATCCTTTAAATTGAATATGTAGAAGTGTTGGATTTGGTAAACGAAGTATATTCACCATTTTGGACAGTGAATAATATGTTAAAGAAATGGTTTAGGAAGTGATCTTTTTAATAGAATTAAAAGAATTGAAGTTGTTTTAAAATGTGTTAAGTATCGAAACCATAGATTTCAACATTCATTGTTGAAATAGACGTTTTCGAGAAATAAGGAAAAGATGGACTATAACACCGTTGTTATAGTAAATGATTTTCGAAAGGGAATGTTTTTGTATAGTATTGGGATTTATATATCTGTCTTAATTTCGAATCCCTATACTAGTGATTTTGGGTTGTCGTAACGATGTTTTACGCAACATTCGTTTTGACTCAAATAAATGTGTTTAAAGAAAACATTTTCCTTAAAGGAATAAAATATATACTTAATCATGTTTTAAGTATATTGGATATTTTCTAAGTATTGAAAATAAATAGATTTGTGAATTACATATTGTTAAATAAGTATGGAAATGTTTTCCAATATGAAGTGAAATGTTTTGGGTTTTTATCATTTAAAGATAAATTGAAAATGAACTAGTATTTGGAATTGCTTTTCCAATATGAAATTGAAATGGTTTAGAGAACATATCTTTTTAAAGATAGATTGAAATGAATATTTGGCAAGTTATTTAATTTATGAAAGATTAATAAAATGGGCCTAGTGATTGTAATGGTGCTGGATATTTGTTTGTTGTCCTTGATAGTTAAATAACCGACTATCAGTATTTACCTTTAAATGGGTATTTGTGTGATTTGCTTGAATTTGAACGCTACACTTACTTTTAAAAATAAGCGCTCGTTATTCGGTTTAGCCGGGAGAGGACCTTTGTGTCATAAATCCCATTCCGAATAAGTGATATGTCGTAATTGATAACATTTGAGGACCGGTGTTGAAGACTGGATATTTTTGAAAACGGAAGGATTACCGTCGAATGACTCTGCATCGGCTGATCTCCGATATAGAGATTTTATCACCCTTTGTGGTGGGAAGTTCGGTCATGATTAACGAATATCCGGATTGCAAGGGCTTCTTTGGAAGTGCCTTCGGTTCTGTTCGAACCCAGAATGAATTTGTATGGATGTGTGTCTGACGTTACAATTTGAGATGTAAAGCTGATTTCTATCAAATATATTTCTATTGGTGGCGGAGAATTTATTCTCTTAGCTTAACACCCTTCTCTGAGGCGTATGAGCTCAGAGGTTATGTAGTTGATGTTTACTAGTGATATATTCCCAAATTGGTAATGTGGCGTACGAAGTGCTGTTGAGCATTTGTTGATCAAAGCGTGGCTTTTGTATAAAGCATAGCTTTGTGGACGAGACTTCATCGGACCCACACCCCGATAATGGTCAAAACAGGAAAGATGCGGCAAGGTTATTAGGGGATAGCGCCCCCTTAGTGTATGTCATTCCTTCTGGATAGAGGTGGTATTATGGTATGGAGCCCTGATACTTAACCTATGTTGTTGCTGCAAACTTATTATTTGTGGTTGTTGGTGAATCCCGGGATTTAGGTCGGTTACGACCGGGGGATGGCATATTCGTGTCAGTAGTTACCCAGCTAGGGGTAACCCAAACCTGTGTTGGCAGAGATCCGGTTAGGTTCTCGGGGCGTCTTTCCAGAGACGTACCTATGTGGCAATGGGAAGTTCCTTGGCCTGACCATTTGTTGGAAATCCAAACTCCAATACGCATCTTGTACGGTTTTAGTTGTAGAACCTGCCATTTACTTATGGTGGTCACCACTGTTTAGATGGTAGCTATAGTAGGCATAGTTCGGAATGTCTATATTGGCTAAGATTTATATCATTACTTTCGAAATATTTTCCTACACTTTGCACTTATAGTAATAATATCAAAGCAAATTACTCGTATCAAGCATATTTGACTATCATAAGGAGAAATCTCCTCCGATTCTGCGTTTGCATTGTGTGTGTGTGTGGGAGGCCTTATGGTAGTTTCATTTTCTAAAAGCATTGCAAATCTATTTTAAAATATTTCTTTGTTTGTTTGTTTTTAAAGATAAACTGTTTTAAGTTATCACACTAGTCCCATGACTGACCTGGAGTTTATTGTTTCCTTCCTAAACTCTGGGTGCCCACCAATTTCTACACGGCCAGTCTAGAGTCATGTTATCAGGTCATTCTGGAATTCAGGAGTTGCTGTGGAGCTCAAGGAGCAAGCTGGATGGCATAGCGTATCAACTAGTTTATAATATTTCTTTTCCGTTGTTTGTTGTTGTAAACTCTGATAATGTAATGTAATGTAAGAACGGATATAGTTCTTGTGTTCTTAAAGATTATTCATTTATATATTATATGTTGTTCCGCTGCGATTGTGAGATTATGTTATTGTTTCTGTTGCTTTTCTTTCTTTCTTCTTCTATCTTCTACCTCTTCTTTAACTCTAACGGTATGGTTTTCCGGCATTCGATTTCTCGGCAGTTGATACAGTGGACGTATTAATGTCGACATTCGTGGTCGAAAAATTGCAGTCGTTACAATCCTTGTAATAGATAACACATGTATGCGGTTATGTTCTTGTCCGAAGAGACGGAATATTAATTGCAAGGTACGGGTCTTTTCATCGGGAGAAAAGGACGAAACGAACTCATGCATCATGGATTAAGTCCTCAATTGGGTATCGAGGCCAAAGAATAAAACTCAATAGGTCGTTTGGTCTGGATTATGCTGGTCAAGGGGTAGGTCGCTTCATTCGAACGCAATTGATCGACCGACTCTGGTCGTCGAGTATGGATTGTGTTCGGAAAGGATCGTGAGAGATCAAGGTCGTCAGTTTTGGACTACGCTTGACAAGGGGTAGGTCGCTTCCCTCGAACGCGATTGATCGGCCTGCATAGGTCATCGAGTATATATTGTATTTGGCAAGAATTCGGTGAGATCGAGGATTAGGACTATGATAAAAACCCGTAGAGGTCATGGATTTGGATATCAGCTTCGAACAACATTGAATTTGGCTTTGAATGGATGCAGATTCGGATAAAACGATCTAGAGAGACTATGGATTTGGATTGGATCTTGATTGGAAAATATGGCTATAAATAGATTTTAGATTTTGGATTTATAGCAATTCAAAACACGCCTTCCTACGGCAAGACATCTTTTTAGGGGGAAAATGTTATTCAGCCTTTTGGTCAGGCCTGGATACCACGAATTCAACTAAAACGGATGGTTATCAGGATTGGAGATCGGTTGTATTTGAAATTATTGACAATTATTGAATGAATTCAGATAAACAACACTAAAAAATGGCTAACTATGGAACTAGTACTTTACCTAGGCAACGGGTCAGATCGGATTCCTAATTTCTGACCCAATTAAGGTAAGATTAGTATGGACTGACAAGGAAGACCCTATGTGGTTAATTTTCAAATTTCAAGTCGATCGGAGTTCGTATGCTCGAGTATGGCAAAAGAAGATGGATCAGCGATAATTTGCTTGGAGTTGGACCCGGAAAAATTTGCTACTTGCTTGGAGTTGACAAATGGCTCGTTTGGAGTCGTAGAAATTTGAAGGGCTGGATCATGCCTTAAGTAAGATGCATGATTGCTTGGAGAAAAACGATCAGCACCGATCGTTTTTTGTCCTTGGAGTTAGAACAGCTTTTCTTGGAGAAAATTTGGATCTTATCCAAGTTTAACCCTAGGTCAAAATCTTCAGTACCTGCTTCAAGTCAGAAAGGTGATTATTTCGGTTCTTGATTTAGGTCAACCCTGAAGTGGATTTTCAATGACGTTTTGGCAATTTTCGACGGTGACTGATCTATAGCTCAAAATCTACAAAGGCAACCGGCATGAAATTTGGAGGGCAGCTACATTCCACCATGTGGGACCCACAACATCGATCGTTGGGCCCTATGATGAAGTTGGATCGAGCGGTCACTATCTACATGGACTGATCCATAAAACAATTCAAATCAATGATAATTGATCAATATCTCATAAACGCAAAGTCAAATGACACGAAACTTGTGAATAGTAAAATATTATGTAAATGAATCTACCATATTGATAGAATATCATTTTGAGAAATTCGAACGATTGGCCTACATTGATCTTGAACAATCATATCATTTCAGCTAGAATAATCTGAACTCTACGGAAAATGCGATATCTCACCAATGTAAGTCGAAGTGGCGTGAAATTTGAAGAGAAAGTAGCTAACATCGTGATGGACTCACCAGAACGATCGCACCCCAAAAGAAGCAAATATGGAATGATCTTCTATATTTTCATTTTTCAACTCGACTCCATAGATAACGCGATATCTCATAAGCGGTAAGTCAGAATTGCACGAAATTTAAATAGGAAGTAGCTAACATCATGAAGGATCCATAGAAATAATCACACCCATATTGGAGCTAATATGAGCAATCGACACCCATCATCCCAAAGGTGTGTGATCGATCTGAAAATTGGTGGATCGGGTTGTACGGCTTTGAAGGTTCTTCTGCTGAAATTTCAGCCCGATCCATGCACGTGTTCACATAACGGACTTGAATCATTAAAAGCGATCTTCTTCCTATTGGATCTTATTTTGGCTTTCTTTCATTACTTCTTATCTCTGGCTCCATTAATTTTCTAAGGCAAAAACAACTGTACTTGTAATCTTACATTATAAATAAATGATTATTGGAGTGTACGTAGGCCGGAATTTGCCGAACCACTATAAAACTTGCGTGTTCATTTACTTTTCTACAATCTATTCTGTGATCTATGAATCTATATTTCTCTGTTTAGATTTAAATATTGGATATTGGCACTTTCACATACAATCGGGTGTTGGTGGCCATTTTTACCACTAACAGTTTTAGCACAAAATTTAAAAGTGTTCACAAATGCTACTTTGCTCCATTATTGATAATCATATTGAAGATTATTTGTGATATATCTACGTCCATAGTTGTAGCCAATATTTGATAAAAGTATTTAAGATTGTATAGTTGAGGTAACATATATTGATTGTATTGTTGCCAATAATATTAATGGGTGGCTGGTAACGAATAACTGTAGGATTACTATTATTTACCAATTTTACTATAGAATGATTCTCGACAAAACCTTTAGTGGAGGAATAGTGTGAAATATTTAGTTCCACTTACTTTTGGTGGCTTTTGGTCCTTTTCAAATACACAGGACACAAACTGCATATCCTTTTGCTATTAGCTGTTTTTTCCTAACTAATTTAGCAATATTTCTCAGTTATAATCTCTTAATAGAAAATTGTAATTTGTAGTCATTATATGGACATGATTTGAAGGCTTAAGCAACAAAGCAAGTTTCCCATAAAATCAGACCTTATTTAAAAAAATTGCTTATATTGTATTATGATGTCAAATATAAAAAAATTGATTTATAGTATTTAAGTGGCAATTCTGTGCTTCCTAATTTTAAATATCTCTTTATTTGGACTTAATATTCATGTTGAAATATCACATTACGCATTAGTTATTTGTGATTGTAATAAAAGGTAAAAAAATGCGAATATGCCATTTTCTTATTAACATATGTTGATGAATGATTTTTTATATTATTCTCCAGAAGTTACTTTTAGTTAGGTCCAAATATTTGCAAGTAGTCTTCAGTTATTGGCATTAAAAGGCGTATATTTAAAGGATATTCATGGCCAATCCATGTTTAATTAGTATATAATAATGGAGTTAGGGTTATGCCCAAGGGGAAATTATGTAATATATTACATATATTTAAGTCGTTGACCAATCTTGTATGAAATAAAGGTATTTTCTTTCAATTTTATACTTGATATAATGTGGTTATATTAATTAATAAAGTTAATTAAAAGTAAATTTACTAGAAAATCCATAAATGGTATGTTTTGTGATAGTAGTTACAAAGTGTTGTAACCGTGAGTAATTTATCACAATGAAACAAATGTATCATTTTAAATGTTCCTAGTTGAGCTGCATCGAGACTGGATAGTTATTGGATAATATCCAAATGTTGAAACTGTGAGTAATATCAAAATGTTGGGCAGTGCATTACTTATGACTGTTGAGGGCAACAACAGGTTACGCACCGATAGTTATTGGATAACTATGGAATGACTCAATCGATAGTTTTCTGTTCGTTAATATAACTAAGGTCAAACAGAAAATATCGATGTGACTGATTTACACAGTTCTCTCGACTTGAGAATACGGTAACATCCCACCTTTCTACACGCTTTAAATCGACGATAAACCACACACGTCAGACTTAAAACATACAGAAGGGCGGATTGTTATGGGGTAAATAAGAAAAAGAAGAGAAAAAAAATAGAATCTTGCAGCGGAACGATAAAATATAATAATCAAATAAACAATTCATGTAGCTGTTTTACAAAACATTTGATTATACTTATACAACACATATTAGAGTTACACATACCAGAGAATATTAATAATGCAGCGGAATACAATGGTGTAGTGGAATATATAACAAATAGTAATAATAATTCTCTGTCTTCGTCCTCCAAAAGTAAGGCCTTCAAAACCCTGAAATGCTCAGTGTAACGACCCAGAATTTTTATTAATCAAAATTCGAATATTTAATTAATTTTAAATATTAATAAATGAAATTTATAAGTCGAATAATTTTTTTTCCGAATAAAATGATTTAATTGGATAATTAAATCGATAATTTAATATGTTAAAATACAGAAATAATTGAAATTTGGGTTAAATATGATTGAAAATAAATTGTAAAATTTTATTTTATCATATTGGAGTTAGAACGATATTTTAGAACTTTTAAAATCGAATTAAGAGTTTATTTGTGAAAGTTGAATATTTTAATATTTAATCGACTAGTGAAATTAGCCATTTTTTGAACAGTCTCAGAATTGGACGAAACTAGTTCCGTTGGATCCGTAATAGTTTGTTATTACTGGATTTCAATTTTCGTAGCAATTGGAGTTGTCGTTTGACCGTGGCAGCTCGAAACGCATCGAAATTGTTTTTAATATTAAATTGGCAAGTTAAAATAGTCATTTTTCAAAAAGTCTCGGATTTCGAAGAAACTAGTTTCATCGGATCCGTAATTTGATATTATTGTAATGTTTCAAATTTCAAGTCGATTGGATTTACCGTTTGTCCGGTACAAATTAAAACGCATCGAAATCGGTTTAAATCGGTTTAATTTAAATTGATCGTTTATTGCCATATCTCACACATACGATCGAATTACCTTCCGAAACCTGTTCCATTGTGTCCGAAACGCGGGATAAACCCCAGAAACGCCAGTTACAGCGCGTAAACCGGATTCCGGAAAACCCGGATGAATAGTGTTCAACAATTTCCTATAAATAGACCTTAAATTCACAAAAATAAGAAAATATAAAACCCTAATTCCTATTTGCTCAGCCGCCACCCTTAGCAATCAATGGCCGAAAAACTCCATCCTTCTCCCTCCATTTTCTCAAAATCCATGCATCGAATCGAATAACTTCTAACTGAAAGATTGTAGAGCACATCACGATCTCTCTATCCAACGGTCGTGATCGCTTATAGACGCATGGATCATCACGAATTCGAGCTAGAGTGGCCGGGCTTTGAGCACGTTTTTCGAGCTATGTGGAGCACCGGGTGGGGCCACAACTTGGCCGAAGGTAGCATTGGGGTTGGGCTTCAAAACGACACTCACCGATCGACGTGAAGATGAGGGATGGAGTCGCGATGGTTAGGGCTTGGAGGTGGCTCATGGGTTCGTATATACGCGATTTTTTCCTGAAGCTTTTCGCGTGGGAGATGGAGTGCGTGAGTGGCCAGATGGTTCGGGTTTTGGGATGAACGGTCCAGATTTCAAATGGTATAAGATGTGAAGTAAATAATGTAAATTATTTATATTTTAAATTTATGTAACGTTTAAAGTACCATAACTTCTTCATACGAGGTCCAAACTGGACGAAACAAAGTGCGTTAGAATCGTATTCATGAACGCTACGCGATGCAACTGGATTGGAGTCATTTGGAGTTAGTGAGAATTTCGGGTAAAATTAAACGTCCATTTAATTTTATTCGAAATAAATCGCTAAAACGAAATTGAAATCAATGTGAGAACTTTTCACTTAATCGAATCGGTTTCGATTTTAATTTTAAATAGTTAGATTTAAAATTATTGAATGTATGTTGAATGATGATTGTTATCTATTGATTGTTAAAATAGACATTATGCGCCGTTAGTAAGCGGATGTTATTTATTAAAAACATATACCGCGAATATTTCATAAACAGTGAAATTGGTATTATTTATGTACTTGGAGTTGATTTTCCCGCAGTATATAGCGGATGAGACCTTATTGCGCTGCCTATTAAGCGGATAATATTTTAAATCCCATATACCACGATAATTTCGTACTGGAACGGAATTGGTATTGTGCTAATGTCTTTGGATGCAGGAAAACAGGTTGGAGGGATCCAACTGGATTCCTCAACAGTATTTATTTGATTATGGATATTTTGATATTCGTTGATTATCATATCGATATATGATATCGTTGTTGTCGTGATTGACTATTTGGTATGTAGCATCATTGGACCAAATTTTGGAATTTTAAAAGGATTTTAAAGTGATTTTTGAAAATATACATTATAAATATTTTTGGAACCGATTCCTTTTAAATAAAATAAACGTATAAATTTTAATGTAATAAAATTATGATTTTTGAGAAATATAGTTAAAAGTTGATTTTTGAAAATATGGGGTTAATGATTTTATAAAATAGTTTAAATCGGGATTTTTGAATTTATTATAAAAAGTTTAAATATAGGATTTATGAAATTTGATTATTGTATAAATAAAAAATGGTGAAATTATAAAGGAGATTAAAGATGTTTTAAAATAATAATACAAATTGATTTGTATAAAAGAATTATAAGATGGATATTTATAAATTAAAATATTTGAATTATAAAACGAGTTTTTTTATAAGTATTAAAATGAGTTGTAAATGAATTTCATGAATGAATGAAATTTATAGGATTATAAACGGTGAAGTTATAAATGGAATTTTATAAGCAGTATGTTTATAAAATTTGTAAAGTTATTTGAAGAATAGATATGGGTAAATAAATGAATCTTATAAGTTATAAGATTTATAATTTGGGAAGTTTAAAAGATTATTTTTATAAACAAATAAATCATAAGCATTTAACTTATAATATGGACTTTCGGTATATAATTGAGTTATAAATCGAATAGGTTAATAAAGGAGATATATAAAAGGAAGTTGTTATAAAAAAAATAGAAATGGAATTTATAAACGTTGTTTTATAAATCCGCAAACGGCTTATTTTGATAAGTAAATTGTTATAACTTATTTATGGAGTTATATTCACGTTTTAGAAGGTGAATAATCCTTTTAAATAAAATGTATAGAAATGATGAAATTGGTTAACGTAGTATATTCACGTTTTTGAATAGTGAATAATATGTTAAAGAAAATGTTTTGGATGTGATGTTTTAAATAAAATTAAAATGATCTAATGATGTTTTTAAAAAGGTGTTAAGATTCGAAACCATAAATTTCAACATTTATTGTTGAAATAGACGTTTTCAAGAAATAGAAGGGAATGGTGGATTATAACATTGTTGTTATACTAAATGATTTCTGAAAGGAAATGTTTTGTATAGTATTGGGGTTTATATATCTATTTTAATTTCGAATCCCTATACTAGTGATTTTGGGACGTCGTAACGATGTTTTACGCAACATTCGTTTTGGCCCAAATAAATATGTTTAAGAGAATGATTTCCTTAAAAAATGAAATATGTACTTAATCTTGATTTAAGTATATTGAATATTTTCCAAGTGTTGAAAATAAATAAAATTTGTGAATTACTTATGAATAAATAAGTATGGAAATGTTTTTCCAAGGTGAAATGAAACGTAAATATAAAGTAAATCGTTAATGATTTATTTAATTGGTTTAAATGAACCATGTTGAAATGAAAGTATTTTCGCATAAGGAAATGTTTGAAACATGTTTTCAAAAGTGGTAAAGGTGAAAAGTGATTTGAAAATTGTTTTCAAATGATTGAAGTGTGAAAATTATATATCTTGTAAAGATATTTTTGGAAAATAAATAATTTGGGAAAATTATTTGGAATCTGGTGATGTGTGCATATCCATTGATAGTTCAATAACCGACTATCAGTATTTACCTTTGAATGAGTATTTGTTGTGATTTTCTGAATTTGAATGCCACACTTATTTTTAAATTATTGCGCTCGTTATTCGGATTATCCATTCCGAATAGTGATACGACGTAATGGATAGCATTGATGACCGGTGTTGAAGACCGGATATTTTTGAAAGCGAAAGGACAACTCGTCGAATGTCTTTGCATCGAATGGTCCCCGGTATAGAGACTCCATATGTGATGGGAAGTCCGGTCGTGATTAGTGAATATCCGGATTGCAAGGACTTCTTTGTAAGTGCCTTCGGTTCTGTTCGATCCCGGAACAGACTTGTATGGTTAGTATGTCTGACATTACAAATTGAGATATAAAGCTGATTTCTTTCATATATATTTCTGTTGGTGGCGGAGAATTTATTCTCTTAGTTTAACACCCTTCTCTGAGACGTACGAGCTCAGAGGTTATGTAGTTGAAGGTTATCAGCAATATATTCCCAATTTGGTAATGTGACATGCTGAGTATTGCTGTGAAATGATCATTGGTTGATCATTTGTGATATGATCATTTGTTTGATCGTTTATCTTTGTGATCATTTCTATGATCATTTGTTGACCCAAAGCATGGCTTTTGTATAAAGCGTGGCTTTATGGACGAGACTTCATCGAGCCTCACACCCCGGAATGGTCAAAACAGGAAAGATGCGGCAAGGTTATGAGGGGTAGCTCCCTTTAGGGTATGTGCATTTCCTTCTGGAAAAGGGTGGTTTCATGGTATGGAGCCCAGATGCGTACTCATGTTGAAACACTTATTATTTTGGTGTGATGTTGATTACGAGCGCTCGGTTAAAGGTCCCAAAGGACCGGGGGATGGCATACTCGTGTCAGTAGTTACCCAGTTAGGGGTAACCCGGCCTTGTGTTGGCAGAGATCCGGTTTGGTTCTCGGGGACGTCCTTCCAGAGGCGTTCTCATGTGGCAATGGGAAGTTCCTTGGCCTGACCATTCGTTGAAAATGCAAAGAAACAATACGATCTTGTACGGTTTTAGTTGTATAACCTGCCATGGAATGTGGCGGTAACCTGCTATTGAACATGGTAGCTATAGTAGGCATAAGTGCGAAATGTCTATGCTGGCTAAGATTGATATCTTTATTTTCGAAATGATTTTTCCCTACATTATGCACTAGTAATAATATCAAATGTTCTTTTAAATGCGTATCAAGCATCTTTGACTATCATAAGGAGAAATCTCCTCCGATTCTGCGTTTGCATTGTGTGTGTGTGCGGGAGGCCTTGTGGTAGTCCCATTTTTAAAAGCATTGCGAATTGACTTTAAAAATATTCCTCTATTTTGATTTTAAAGATAAATAAACTGTTTGAGTTCTCACACCTGTCGCATGACTGACTCGGAGTTTATTGTTTTCCTTCCTAAACTCTGAGTGCCCACCAATTTCCACACGGGCAGTCAAGAGTTAAGGTTTATCAGGATATTCCGGAATTCAGGAGTTGCTGGAGGCAAGCTGGATGGCATGGCGTATTACTAGTACATAGCATTTACTTTTTCCGCTGTTTGTTGTTGTTTGTTGTTGTACACTCTGATGATGATATAATGTAATGTGATGTAATGTAATAACTGATATAGTTCTTTGTTTAAAGATTATTCATTTATCTATTATATGTTGTTCCGCTGCGATTGTGAGATTTTGATGTTGTTCTGTTGTTGTTTTCTTTCTCTTCTGTTCTATCTTTTCTCTCTCCTTCTACCTTCTTCTTCCTCTTTAACCCTAAATTTCGGTTTTTCGGCAACGAAAAATCCCAAACGTTACATTTGGTATCAGAGCATATGGTTAAGCGACAACCATGGTTCTGTTGGGTATTACTCATTAGAGATAGAGTCAGTAGTACTCTAGAATGAGTTGAGTGTAATAATAGCTATGAGAGCGTATTTGTTAGTGAATATAAAAATTGTTTTATATTGTGATGACTGGTTTGTTGAGTGGTATATGGATTCTGGTTAATACGAGTAATTAAAGTTGTCGATAGGGATCTCTAAACACTTGTACAGAACAATTCGACCCGATATTGTTTTAAATTGGGTAAATGGAATAATTTTACCTTGATTTTATATTTTATATATAAAGGAATAATTGTATAAGTAAAATGAATTATAACAATGAAATTATAATTAATGTGATTTACAATTGTGAAATAAACTTATATATATATAAGAAGTGAAACTATATGAATATATTTATGAATATGAGTTGTAAATAAAAATGAATTTAAAGTTAAATGGAAATTTTACTTTAGAATTGGAATCTGAATTGATTTATAAGTGGGAATTTAAGTTAAATAAAAACCAAGTGATGTTTATTAAATAGGATATAACTTAAGTGACGTTGAATGAAGTTGATTTTGGTATCAAAGTAAAATAATAAAGTGAAGTGATGAATATGAACTTGAGTTATATAAATGAAATTCAACTTTTGTAATTGAATTGAATTAATGGATTGAATGTAAATCAATTGAATGTAAATTAAGTTGATATGGAATAATGAATATAAGTGTAATTCATTAAAATTTAATGTTATTGGAAGTTGAATAATTGAATGAAAATCAATTTAATTAAACCAAATTGAATGAATATAAGCAAAGGAATTTGGTTGTAATGAATATACATTGGTTGTTATATGATTGTTGGTTGATTGTATATAATTCATTAAGTATTAATGAAATTGAATTAGCGAAATTAGAAAGCTAAAGTAATTAAAATTCAATTGGAAGTTAAGTGAATCTTAAATAGAATTGAATTTGATTTGGGAGTGAACCAACTTGAATATGGGTTAGTGAATATAAACTAATTGAAAATGAATGTTAGTAAGAACATCCACTGTTAATGAATCAAATGTGACTAAATTGAAAACCATTTCATTGAATATTAATGAGAATATGAATGAATATTTATTGGTTATGAATGCTAGTTGAATGATAGTTGGTTGATGGTTGAACATATTGCTTTTACTGCATTTGCTAGGTTGGCATATATAGTTATTATGTTGCTATATGTTGTATATCGATACTATTGTCTATATACATGTTCTCATGTTGTTTGTTGAGTGTTTAGTAGGTGCGGATCGCGTTTGCTTCGCATTTGGAGCTCGCTTTCGCGCTATATTAGCCGTATATGCTCGCTAATAAAATATAAGGTACATATCTCGGATTACATACCGTACTTTT
Source organism: Allium cepa (assembly GCA_030765085.1). NCBI lineage: Eukaryota > Viridiplantae > Streptophyta > Magnoliopsida > Asparagales > Amaryllidaceae > Allium > Allium cepa. The sequence continues at coordinate 182,929,628 of CM060946.1, forward strand.
ACACTTTTTTCCCTGCGGGATGCCTCATTACTTGATGAGATGTATATTTGTGATATATATACTGTCATTTTTTTTGGATCGAGCTGCGCAAAGGAGACTCTGGCGAATTTTTCTGAAAATTTAAGGCATTAGAAAAAATTTGAGAAAATTGGAAAATTTTGAAAACTTTAATTTTGATTTGGAATTGAAAGTTAAACAATAGTAGTTGTTTTTGAAAAGATAACTAAGTATGATTTGAAAACTTAGTAAAGTATTGTAGGAAGTTTAACTATGGATTTATGAAAAATTAATAGATTTTGTAACTTTTCTTACTTGGTAATTTCGAGGACGAAATTCTTTTAAGGGGGGAAGTATGTAACGACCTAGAATTTTTATTAATTAAAATTCGAATATTTAATTAATTTTAAATATTAATAAGTGAAATTTATAAGTCGAATAAATTTTTTTCGAATAAAATGATTTAATTGGATAATTAAATCGATAATTTAATATGTTAAAATACAGAAATAATTCAAATTTGGGTTAAATATGATTGAAAATAAATTGTAAAATTTTATTTTATCATATTGGAGTTAGAACGATATTTTAGAACTTTTAAAATCGAATTAAGAGTTTATTTGTGAAAGTTGAATATTTTAATATTTAATCGACTAGTGAAATTAGCCGTTTTTTGAACAGTCTCAGAATTGGACGAAACTAGCTCCATTAGATCCGTAATAGTTTGTTATTACTGGATTTCAATTTTCGTAACAATCGGAGTTTTCGTTTGACCGTGGCAGCTCGAAACGCATCGAAATTGTTTTTAATATTAAATTGGCAAGTTAAAATAGTCATTCTTCAAAAAGTCTCGGATTTCGACAAAACTAGTTTCATCAGATCCGTAATTTGATATTATTGTAAGGTTTCAAATTTCAAGTCGATTGGATTTACCGTTTGTCCGGTACAAATTAAAACGCATCGAAATCGGTTTAAATCAGTTTAATTTAAATTGATCGTTTATTGCCATATCTCACACATACGATCGAATTAGCTTCTGAAACCTGTTCCATTATGTCCGGAACGCGGGATAAACCCCAGAAACGCCAGTTACAGCGCGTAAATCGGATTTCGGAAAACCCGGATGAATAGTGTTCAACAATTTCCTATAAATAGACCTTAAATTCACAAAAATAAGAAAATTATAAAACCCTAATTCCTATTTGCTCAGCCGCCACCCTTAGCAATCAATGGCCGAAAAACTCCATTCTTCTCCCTCCATTTTCTCAAAATCCATGCATCGAATCGAATAACTTCTAACTGAAAGATTGTAGAGCACATCACGATCTCTCTATCCAACGGTCGTGATCGCTTATAGACGCATGGATCATCACGAATTCGAGCTGGAGTGGCCGGGCTTTGAGCACGTTTTTCGAGCTATATGGAGCACCAGGTGGGGCCGCAACTTGGCCGAAGGTAGCATGGGAGTTGGGCTTCAAAACGACACTCACCGATCGGCGTGAAGATGAGGGATGGAGTCGCGATGGTTAGGGCTTGGAGGCGGCTCATGGGTTCGTATATACGCGATTTTTTCCTGAAGCTTTTCGCGTGGGAGATGGAGTGCGTGAGTGGCCAGATGGTTAGGGTTTTGGGATGGACAGTCCAGATTTCAAATGGTATAAGATGTGAAGTAAATAATGTAAATTATTTATATTTTAAATTTGTGTAACGTTTAAAGTACCATAACTTCTTCATACGAGGTCCAAACTGGACGAAACAAAGTGCATTGGAATCGTATTCGCGAATGCTACGCGATGCAACTGGATTAGAGTCGTTTGGAGTTAGTGAGAATTTCGGGTAAAATTAAACGTCCGTTTAATTTTATTCGAAATAAATCGCTAAAACGAAATTGAAATCATGGTGAGAACTTCTCACTTAATCGAATCGGTTTCGATTTTAATTTTAAATAGTTAGATTTAAAATTCTTGAATGTATGTTGAATGATGATTGTTATCTATTGATTGTTAAAATAGACATTATGCGCCGTTAGTAAGCGGACGTTATTTATTAAAAACATATACCACGAATATTTCATAAATAGTGAAATTGGTATTATTAATGTACTTGGAGTTGATTTTCCCACAGTATATAGCGGATGAGACCCTATTGCGCCGTCTATTAAGCGGATAATATTTTAAATCCCATATACCGCGATAATTTCGTACTGGAACAGAATTGGTATTGTGCTAATGTCTTTGGATGCAGGAAAACAGATTGGAGGGATCCAACTGGATTCCTCAACCGTATTTATTTGGATATTTTGATATTCGTTGATTATCATATCGATATATGATATCGTTGTTGTCGTGATTGACTATTTGGTATGTAGCATCATTGGACCAAATTTTGGAATTTTAAAAGGATTTTAAAGTGATTTTTGAAAATATACATTATAAATATTTTTGGAATTAATTCCTTTTAAATAAAATAATCGTATAAATTTTAATGTTATAAAATTATGATTTTTGAGAAATATAGTTAAAAGTTGATTTTTGAAAATATGGGGTTAATGATTTTATAAAATAGTTTAAATCGGGATTTTTGAATTTATTATAAAAAGTTTAAATATAGGATTTATGAAATTTGATTATTGTATAAATCAAAATGGTGAAATTATAAAGGAGATTAAAGATGTTTTAAAATAATAATACAAATTGATTTGTATAAAAGAATTATAAGATGGATATTTACAAATTAAAATATTTGAATTATAAAACGAGTTTTTTTTATAAGTATTAAAATGAATTATAAATGAATTTCATAAATGAATGAAATTTATAGGATTATAAACGGTGAAGTTATAAATGGAATTTTATAAGCAGTAGGTTTATAAAATTTGTAAAGTTATTTGAAGAATAGATATAGGTAAATAAATGAATCTTATAAGTTATAAGATTTATAATTTGGGAAGTTTAAAAGATTATTTTTATAAACAAATAAATTATAAGCATTTAACTTATAATATGGACTTTCGGTATATAATTGAGTTATAAATCGAATAGGTTAATAAAGGAGATGTATAAAAGGAAGTTGTTATAAAATAAATAGAAATGGAATTTATAAACGTTGTTTTATAAATCCGCAAACGGCTTATTTTGGTAAGTAAATTGTTATAACTTATTTATGGAGTTATATTCACGTTTTAGACGGTGAATAATCCTTTTAAATAAAATGTATAGAAATGATGAAATTGGTTAACGTAGTATATTCACGTTTTTGAATAGTGAATAATATGTTAAAGAAAATGTTTTGGATGTGATGTTTTAAATAAAATTAAAACGATCTAATGATGTTTTTAAAAAGGTGTTAAGATTCGAAACCATACATTTCAACATTTATTGTTGAAATAGACGTTTTCTAGAAATAGAAGGGAATGGTGGACTATAACACCGTTGTTATAGTAAATGATTTCTGAAAGGAAATGTTTTGTATAGTATTGGGGATTATATATCTATTTTAATTTCGAATCCCTATACTAGTGATTTTGGGACGTCGTAAGGATGTTTTACGCAACATTCGTTTTGGCCCAAATAAATATGTTTAAGAGAATGATTTCCTTAAAGAATGAAATATGTACTTAATCTTGATTTAAGTATATTGAATATTTTTCAAGTGTTGAAAATAAATAAAATTTGTGAATTACTTATGAATAAATAAGTATGGAAATGTTTTTCCAAGGTGAAATGAAACGTAAATATAAAGTAAATCGTTAAGGATTTATTTAATTGGTTTAAATAAACCATGTTGAAATGAAAGTATTTTCGCATAAGGAAATGTTTGAAACATGTTTTCAAAAGTGGTAAAGGTGAAAAGTGATTTGAAAATTGTTCTCAAATGGTTGAAGTGTGAAAATTATATATCTTGTGAAGATATTTTTGGGAAATAAATAATTTGGGAAAATTATTTGGAATCTGGTGATGTGTGCATATCCATTGATAGTTCAATAACCGACTATCAATATTTACCTTTGAATGAGTATTTGTTGTGATTTTCTGAATTTGAATGCCACACTTATTTTTAAATTATCGCGCTCGTTATTCGGATTACCCATTCCGAATAGTGATACGACGTAATGGATAGCATTGATGACCGGTGTTGAAGACCGGATATTTTTGAAAGCGAAAGGACAACTCGTCGAATGTCTTTGCATCGAATGGTCCCCGGTATAGAGACTCCATATGTGATGGGAAGTCCGGTCGTGATTAGTGAATATCCGGATTGCAAGGACTTCTTTGTAAGTGCCTTCGGTTCTGTTTGATCCCGGAACAGACTTGTATGGATAGTATATCTGACATTACAAATTGAGATATAAAGCTGATTTCTTTCAAATATATTTCTGTTGGTGGAGGAAAATTTATTCACTTAGCTTAACACCCTTCTCTGAGACGTACGAGCTCAGAGGTTATGTAGTTGAAGGTTATTAGCAATATATTCCCAATTTGGTAATGTGACATGCTGAGTGTTGCTGTGAAATGATCATTGGTTGATCATTTGTGATATGATCATTTATTTGATCGTTTATCTTTGTGATCATTTCTATGATCATTTGTTGACCCAAAGCATGGCTTTTGTATAAAGCGTGGCATTGTGGACGAGACTTCGTCGAGCCTCACACCCCGGAATGGTCAAAACAGGAAAGATGCGGCAAGGTTATGAGGGGTAGCTCCCTTTAGGGTATGTGCATTTCCTTCTGGAAAAGGGTGGTATCATGGTATGGAGCCCAGATGCCTACTCATGTTGAAACACTTATTATTTGGTATGATGTTGATTACGAGCGCTCGGTTAAAGGTCCCAAAGGACCGGGGGATGGTATACTCGTGTCAGTAGTTACCCAGTTAGGGGTAACCCGGCCTTGTGTTGGCAGAGATCCGGTTTGGTTCTAGGGGACGTCCTTCCAGAGGCGTTCTCATGTGGCAATGGGAAGTTCCTTGGACTGACCATTCGTTGGAAATTCAAAGAAACAATATGATCTTGTACGGTTTTAGTTGTATAACCTGCCATGGAATGTGGCGGTAACCTGCTATTGAACATGGTAGCTATAGTAGGCATAAGTGCGAAATGTCTATGCTGGCTAAGATTGATATCTTTATTTTCGAAATGATTTTTCCCTACACTATGCACTAGTAATAATATCAAATGTTCTTTTAAATGTGTATCAAGCATCTTTGACTATCATAAGGAGAAATCTCCTCCGATTCTGCGTTTGCATTGTGTGTGTGTGCGGGAGGCCTTATGGTAGTCTCATTTTTAAAAGCATTGCGAATTGACTTTAAAAATATTCCTCTATTTTGATTTTAAAGATAAATAAACTGTTTGAGTTCTCACACCAGTCACATGACTGACTCGGAGTTTATTGTTTTCCTTCCTAAACTCTGGGTGCCCACCAATTTCCACACGGGCAGTCAAGAGTTAAGGTTTATCAGGATATTCCGGAATTCAGGAGTTGCTGGAGGCAAGCTGGATGGCATGGCGTATTACTAGTACATAGTATTTACTTTTTCCGCTGTTTGTTGTTGTTTGTTGTTGTACACTCTGATGATGATATAATGTAATGTGATGTAATGTAATAACTGATATAGTTCTTTGTTTAAAGATTATTCACTTATCTATTATATGTTGTTCCGCTGCGATTGTGAGATTCTGATGTTGTTCTGTTGTTGTTTTCTTTCTCTTCTGTTCTATCTTTTCTCTCTCCTTCTACCTTCTTCTTCCTCTTTAACCCTAACATTTCGGTTTTTCGGCAACGAATAATCTCAAACGTTACACTCAGGCTGACCCGAGCGAATTGAAAAGACAAAACACTCGAGTCAGAACTAAAATATCTAATGTGAGTTAAATCAACAGAAATAAATATGAGTGCAGTAACTTAAGAGATGCTTGGGATTCACATCTCCTAAGGATCCGTTAAACTATTTACTATGTAGTAATATTTCTCTATTATAATAATGTCTAATAGTAAAATAAACTTACTTTTAAATAGCATTAAGGCTTTACATTTTCCACCTTAACACGTAATAGTCCCAGTAGTCCATCCAGTATCAGCGCATCACCAGATCGGGAAACTACCCTAAATACTCCATGGGATACAGGAGAAACAAACTCGTACAAGACATGCTAGGGTAGGTGGCACGACACAACTAGGCAATGCCAGGGTAGATATACCAATTACGCTTCCGGACCGGTGCTAACGTGTAGCAGCTACTACCGCCCACCTCGAGCCACACCACCAAATCAAAAATCAAAAGTGGCCACCGAATCAATCCCAAGTCAGAATATAATATCGAAGGGATGTGTCCGATAAAAGGTGCTACCTTCTTGGCCCGTCAATCGCTCCTGTTTTAGCCACCTTATACCAACTCATGGGAGTCGGGTCCACGTATTTACCTCAAAGGAAACGCCGCCGCCATCCTACTTCATTCTGGAATCTCCACCGCGTACGCGGCTGTTAAAGTGGTTTTCGAAGTTGGCAGAGAGTATGACAACTTCCGATCCTGGTCTCTTTAACCACCAAACGTTATAATAACACCGCAGTCATTTTAAAATACCTATACTTCAAAACCAGAATATAATATCCATTTCAAAACTATATAAATACGATATCATTTCCGTTTTAAAAACCCGAATCAATATGATATTATTTTTATAAAACCCAAATCAATATAATATCATTTTTATTTCAAATATATCTCTTTTCTAAAATCGTAGCACTTCCAAAATTATAATATTTCAAAACCAAACGCTTGAAATATAACTTTTCAAAACATAATACTTCGAATTTTATAGCTTCAAAACCATAACTTCCAAAGCTTAAATAGTTTGGATATTCAAATGGTATACAAAATAAAATAGTTTGAATTTAAAAATACTTTTATAAAGTAAATAATTTCCTCGACTTTACAATTTTATTCAGTTTAAATTAAATCTAAATTCATAAATATTCAACTCACTTTCAGTTTCAATAAACCACGCCAGTTTCAATATATTTCAAACTTTGAGTACTAAACAATTTCAAAACTAAGGTTGGATACTATTCAACAATTCAATGTCCTGTTATTTAGTTTTGAAATATTTGCATAATAAATCCATAATCATATAAATAAAACTCAAATTACCAATAACTAAATATTTCCTTCAATTTATTTATACTAGAAATATTCATTTAATTCATCTTAAATAAAAATCCAGCTATAAATATCATACCTTTTAAGATTTCAAGTATGATAAATTTCACATCAACTTAGGGAGTTTAATTTTTAAATAAGCTCAGTTTCAAATAGATTTCCAATTTACCTTCAAATCTTAATTTATTTAAACCATTATAACCTCTATGTTAAAGTATGATTCAAATACTTAACCATATTTTATTTCAATAAAAACCAAACTCCATTATTTACCTTGTTGTTATTAAACAAATTTATACATAGCTTAAATACATGAATTTAACTGTATATAAAATATTTTTATATAACATCAAAAAGAATCAATATTTATTTAACTGTATAATTCTGTCCAAAACCATAGAAAACATTTCCAATATATATATATATATAGACTACGGTGTCTGTATATAATTTTCTATCCTATGGCCAAGTGATACAGATATTTATTATTTCAATCCGTAATTTAAAACATAAATACGGTTATATGTCATTTCAAACCGCCATCTCGAAAAATAATGACAAATCAATAAAGAACTTGTAGATTATGATGATATAAATAAAACGTCCATTCATCCATCATAAAATCATACATCCATCACAATCATCATCCAAAACAATCAATCAATATCAATATATAACTGATAATATATAACGGGTAATTAACAGGCAGTTATATTCAATAATGAATTAAATAATGATTTAATTAAAATAAGTGCAATTAACTAAGAGGATGATATAAAAATATACAAACAGTCATAAATAAATTCATAATCACAACATAAATTAAATTTAACAAACATAAGAAATCTTAGAAGTTGTGAGTGGGTTAAAACACTCACCTCTTGAATTTAAATTGAATTTAAACCCAAATTTGAACATTCTCAGAATTCATCCAAACCAGCACCAAAATGTCCGGAATTCCAATACGAACCTAGCGGAGAAAACCGCGTCCAAAATGGACCTCGTACGCAGAAGTTATTCACGTTACGATTTTTAAAATTGAAAATAAATAAAAAAATCAGAGAGAAACACGTCACCATCTTCCACTCACGTGCCCAAGCCCCAGTCACCACGTCAGCCTAAACCTAGCCGCCACGCAATCATCCCAGACCCAAAATCGTGCCGCCTAAACTGTCGTCGGCCATCGCCCGAGGCAACCCAGACATCGCCGACCCTACTTCCTAATCGCGACTTCCCACGTGATCGACCGTGCACCATGGTCGACGTGAAGCACAGAGGCAGCCGTCGTTTGATATTTCTTTCCCTAATCGAAATTTAGCCGTAGATCCAACCGTTAACTCGACGAACGAACAACGCCGATGACCTCCACTCGTTCCCCTCTACCCAAAAGTAACATTGATTTGACGATCTGTCGTGGATGATCGCGCTCGAATGAATGTCCGAGGGTAGATCATCAAATTTTGGCCACATCGTAACCCAGATTATAAAACGAATTCCATTTTTGACTTGCACTCTTCGAGAGCTTTCCGACGATATAAAATATGATGTGGTTTGAAGAGTCTGAAATTTTGGCTTTGGAATTGGAATTGGAAATTTTTGTTTTGTCTGCCATTGAGGAGGAGGAACATCTGAATTGTACTTACAGACAAATGAGAAATAGAAAGGCTAGGGTTTATAATAGGGTATTTATTGGTAGGGTTGAAATAGAATAGATGGACACGATTGGTTTACACGTTGCGCAATAAAATGGCCCGAAAAGCCCGTTCTGACTCCAGAACGAAATTGGGTCAACCCATATATCAAAATAAATGTTTTTAAATATTTTAAACGTGATGCAATAGGTTTCAAGTCCAAATTCCATTGTGTGAACAAGTTATGCTAAAAATTAATTTATTTCAAATTGATTTCAATTGATTTCAATTTAATTGATTTCAAGGCGTTTCAAGCTCGTACGATCAAACGACAAGACCGATCGTTACGAAACTTGAAATCCTACAATAATTCACCGTTACAGATCCGATGAACTGGTTTCGTCAAAATCCAAGTCAATGGAAAAATGGCTAATTTCTAGTTATTTAATTAAATTAATAAATTAACTAATTAAACCAAATTTTTAATTTCAATTCTTTAACGGACAAATTTCCTCATTTTGATTTCATAATCATTTACAATGATTTAAACATATAAAGATGTCGAATTAGAGTTGATTAATTTATCACTTTCAGTATTAACCTCTATTTCATTGAACTCAAAATTTATAAATTAAATTTCCACTAGTTCTATTAAATTTACTTTTCATTCTATTATTCAATTCATTATCGTCAAACGGATGAAATTAACATTGGATTCAAAATCTATTACATAAATATCCTCGAATTCCATCTTAATTTCAATTAACGCAATAATTAAATATTAAATTTCATTTAATTGCAATTAATCCAATTATTAAATTTAAGTTAATAAATCTTGATTCTCACTCCTTTTATTAAATCAACCATTATCTTATGGATAACTTTAACACTACTATATATCCGATTGCCCTAATGGTTTATAGTTATCAGCTAAATTCATATTAACTTGCAATTAATTACGTTTAATTGGGATGGATTTAGATCTAATTTAATAGATTAAATAAATGGGTAATCAATTAATAATTATTACCATTTGCCTAATTTAACCCCATTCCTACTTTATTATCAATTAACAAATATTATAATTTCTTACTAAACATTGATTTTTATTCAATTACCCTTTATTACGTATTATTTCATCAATTTATATAACTTTGAATTCATTCCCAATTTACAAATTTCAATCAATTGTAACTATACAATTTATTTCCAATAATTGGGATTGCACTAAATTAAATATATTATCAACTTGCATTAACGTTATTACTTTAATCTACATCCAATTACAATTAATATTCTCATTAAATTTATTTACTTGGTCTCATGCTTTCTATTACACCAATTACTATCTTATAAATAAATTTACGTTTCTACTTAAATTTACATTCACACTTTCCGTTATTATATTAATTATCATTAAAGTACATTTAATTATCTTTATTTGTAATTGGTGAATTAACTGGGAACAACTATTTGTCACCATTATACCCTTTATAATACTTGTATGTTCATTCTTCCCAACCAATTACGATCTATTATATTATAACTTTACAATTTTAAATAAATTCGTTAATTGTCATTCCATTCAACCTATTAATTATTAGCCTTAATTATCATTGTTAAGTTTTAATTTACTTATTATTTCATTAATAAGTTACAAAAATTTATTTCTCCAAATATTAAATCACAAAGTCTTATTTAATTTACCATTTATATTATCGAAAATTTACGGGTCGTTACACATACCGTGGATCTTTAATATAAAAGTTCCGCTTTGATTATAGTCAAATCTTGGCATGACGTTCCATCAGACTATAGTTAGGTTGAGTGGAAATATAGAAAGTGAAGCACTATTCAAGAGAGGATTCGTCTCCTTAGTTATATGGATTAGTATTATGGTCAACTCAAGTCAACTCAAGTCAACTCAAAGCCAAATTCTCTGACCAGAGCATTTTGGTTAATAATAATTGTTGTTATTGAACCAAGGACGCTGTATTTGGACTATAAAGTTAAATGTGGATGATATTGGAATTTTGAACATTTTCATAAATCCAAAGCGATATAGTTTTGACGAAGAGAATTGGTGTAAATAATTGTCATTATTAGATACCGCTTATAATAAGTAAAATTTGATTTTACCAAAAGATGTGTAAGTGTTGAATTCAGCCAAAATGTCACACCACCTGCTAAGTGATGTATGAACGTTAATATTTGAATTGTTCAATATTAAAAGCTGATTGAAATTACACTTTTGAGTCGCACAACCGTAGTGATGAATTCTTCGAAAAACCACATGATTTAATTAATTTTTAAAAGGTTGTAAATTAATTAGTATTTGAGAAATATTAATTATTGTTTATTTTATTTGTTGTTTGGAAGTATTTTGTAATTATTTTAACGCATTTATAAAAGTTATATTTGCGCGCGTTGATATGCGATGTTGACGTAATTTAAAGGTAATTGCATGAAATGATTTATGGATTTTTTATGTCATTTGATAACATGATTTTTGGAATTTTTTTATCATTTGATGACATAATTTATGGAAATTTTATGTCATTTGATGACATACGTGTAAAGAAAAGATTAGAGAGAGAAAGAGAGAAATAATCAAAAGAATTAATTATGTAACAACCCTGTATTTTGTGATTATTTTAATTGTATATTTTAATTATTTTAATTGAATTTATGATTTAAAGCTTTATTTCATTTATTTGAAATGGATAAATTTTGTTATTTTAAAATATGAACTTTGATTTTGATATGAATTATCATTCCAAAACATGACTATAAAGAATATTTTCCAAAAAGTGAATTTTAGTCAGTATGGTCAAATTTTGACTTTTAAATTTAATATTTGAAAGTTTGAAAATTTTAATTTTATCTTTTATTATGAAAGTAAATAAAATTTTAAGAACACTGCTTTTCGTTTCATTGAAATCTGATTTATAATGTGAAAGTTATGCCTTTTTAACTATTGTGTGAAATTTGCTGTATTTAATAAAACTGTTTATTTTAAATTATATAAATAATATTTTATTTGGTCATGTAATGTTCTAATTTATATTTATATGGGTAAAATAACATGTTATGTATATATTTTGGTTTTCAAACATTTTAAAAAAAGTGTAATCGACATTTTCCTATGTCAGTTGTATTCTGTTTATAATTTTTAATTTCTAGTTTCAATTTATTAAAGAATTTTTTTATTTATTTTTATATTTTTCTTAAGAACTTATTTTCTTCTCATTTCCATTTTATTTTGTTCCTCATTCATTTTATTTATTTGACTTCTTATTTGTTTTAAAATGATATAGAAATTTTATAAGGCTAGTGATATTTTATTTGAAAATTTTAAGTCCTGTTTCCAATTTTTAAACAATTTCTTTAGTTCCTTTTCCATTTTATCTAAATTAAATTATTTATTTCACTTTGAAAATGTTTAAAAATCATTTTCATTTCAAATTTTGCTTTAGAATATTTTTAAAATGAAGTTGATAATTTTCCAAAGTCAATGGTGATTTATTTGTAATTTCTGGACACTGTTTTGAATTTTTTAGCAATTTCTTATACTCTTTTTCCATTTTCTTAAATTTTTATTTTTTTATTTTCATTTCATATTGCTTTGTTTCGGTTTTTAAAAGTATATTACTGATTTTATTTTGTTTTAAATTGAATTAAATAAAAGGATATATGAAAGGTTTAAAATGCTTTTAGAAACTTAAGTCTTTTTGCTTCCAAAACTCTTCATTTTCCCACAACCTCCTCATTATTCTTTTTGGACGTACATTTTTTTTTATGATAGCCATGAGTTTCTCATTCCTCTTTCACGTGAAAACCTCATCTCAACTTCATTTTTCATGGCTTGAAAAATATTGGTAATGACTACATGTTTTTCTTCCTTTTCTTATTATTTTCATGTATTTTTGCCTTGCTTTCTTGCCTAGTTTTCTCAGCCTCCACTCCATGGCCACGGCCACCACTTCCTACATAGCTTCCTTGTCACCAACATCACATACTCCTCTGACCATGGCCAGGCCGCACCACTCCATGAAGAGAAACTCCATAAAAAATGCAACAAATCTCTTAAAACAATGTATAGCCACCACTAATCGCTACATACCTTCCTCCATCACCTTGGCCACCACCTCTAGCCGCCACTACCACCTTTCTACCACCCATACACACCACCTCCTATACTGACCAGACCTAAACTTTTTAGGGCCGAGTCCAAAACCCCATGGCCAAACCAATATGATGAACCCAAACTCCTCTATCAAGCCTAGACCTTTTGTGTTCAGGTGTAGTTGAAGCGACCCGCTATTTTGGACCATTCAAATCGACAATAAAATCATACATGTCCGACTTGAATAATTCAAAATACCGAATTGTTAATTAAAATTTGACAAAACTTAACATATATAGTAAATAAATCATTACAGATCACAGACACAGAGTAATATAATGCAGCGGAATAGATAAAGAATAGTAGTTCATGAAGCTACAATATACATTGGAGTTAGAAATAAAATACAACCGAATATCTTAGATGTAGTGAAGTCTCCAGTATGCGCATATGACTTCTCTGAACAAATCAACAGGAGACTGAAAGGATAGATTGCTGGATCTTCAAGCAAGGCTCCAACTTCGAAGGTGAGTCTCAAATGCTGTATCACTCAGTTTGACCCGAGCGTAAAGCAAAACACAAAACACTCGAGTCAGGATTAATATTCTTATATCAATAAATCCAACTCAAGTGAAATATCAAATGAAATACAAATAACTTAAAGGATGTTTGGAATAACCATCCTCTAAGGGTCCATCGAACTATCTACAGGGTAGAAATATACACTATAACACCGTGGTTCTTTCATCTTAATTTATACCTCAAAATCAAATATCATTTCACTTCAAATATAGCTATTTTCCAAAATAGTATTTAGATATATTAAATAATTTATACCGTAAAATATTTTCAATTCCCTCAACTTAACAAATTGTTTCAACATCAACCCGACCTTCCCATTTAAATTAAATTCAATCTCAATTTACCAATTCAAATTCAACTCAATTCCTAAAACAACCACTTCAATTTTATCGATCTCAAATTCGGATTTGTAATCACAAAATACCCCTTTATATTCAATATTTTTAAACCTTTAAGTATTCAACGTTTCAACTAAATTTTTATTCAATTTAGTTTTCTAAATAATAAATTCAAATTTAGTTCAACCTAAATTTTCATTTTAATTCAATTTAGTTTCTAAATAACAAATTCAACTATTTTGATTTCAAATACAGATCCGAATCTCAAATTTAAACCATTTAAATTCCAATATAGTTTAAGGCTTAAAATTTTAAATGTTCAATTTAACCGTTTCATATAGATATCGATTTAATCTCATTATTATTTAGTCTTGAAATACTTCCTCATTTGATTCAAGACTATTTAATTAACCTTAAATTCCATTTTTCTCAAATTTTCTTTAATTTACTTAAACGTGAAATATGCATTTAATCGCTTAAATCAAAAATCCAGTTAAAATCCTACCTTTTTAAAATTTCCCATTTAAAAATTTTAGATTGATTTAATTAAATAAATCCTTATTTAGATACCATTTAATAAACTCAAATTTATCTCCCCATCTTAATTTATCCCAATTATTTCAAAAATCTATTTGAAATATAATTTACATAAATATTAACATAGTTTATGTATTAAATCAAACTTAATTAAATTAAATATTATTAAATCTATATATATAGAAATTTAAGAATTATCATTTATTAAGACCATATATTTCTTTCCAAACAAAGAATTTATTACCAAAATATTTATATATGTACCACAGTGTTTGTATATATTCCTTATCATCTGGTCAAGTGTTAGGGATATTTATCATTTAAATCCGTACACTAAATATATACGGGTGGATATCATTCCAATCCGTAATCCTAAATTTAATTAAATGAAAATCGCTTGGGTCTATCATTTCAACCCATAACGAAATTCTCCTATTCTAAAGTCTGTTCGGGTATGTATCATTTCAACCCATAGTGAATTCTAAACTACAGGGAACTTGCAGAGTGATAACAGATAACAAAAATATAGCAGGATATGATAATAATATACAACAGGAATATATCATCAGTAATTAAATAAAGTATAAACAATAGGATATGGTGTCATATCCCGTAGGTGAACAGATACAGGTAATAGCATAAATATAACAATTTAAATAACTACAGCAACATATTTCAATTGTCATTTCAATTGAAATCAAATTTAATAAATAAAAGAATGTACACTGTGAGTGATTGCTCACCTTTCAAGGCTAGAGAGATAGACAATGAAGTTGAGTTATGAAATGCAAGCATGACTTCCAAAGCAAAGTTGGATGGTACGATTTCGACGGAAAAGCCGATAGATAGAAATTGATGAGAACGGATCAAATTAGCTTGATAAAATTGAAACGAAGATTATATGATTAATTTATTACTTTCTTTCAAAATGAGCGTTAAATCAAAACACGCATTTTAAAAATGAAATATATATGCACACCCATGAAAACCATATAACTTTAAAACGCTTCCATTTCATATTAATGTTAAATACAAATATATAATTATTCAAAATGTCACATATATAGCATATTCATTTTATGGTTGTCGTTTCCATGTAATAAATATTCATTTTGAACCAATATTAAAATAATATATATGTATAGTTAAAAAAATCAATGTTCTAACATAAAACACATATATTAAAGATCAACACACACATATATATATAATATCTTTTGAAATGAATACTTATGTATATATATAATTATTATAGTTTATTACGTTCCTTTTCAAAATATCCAGCAGGAAATCAGATAAACTTATGCACATATATGTGCAGATAAACAATATTCTTTATAATACATTGTTAACTTACTCCTTTTTTTCTCTTTTTTTTTATTTTTTTATTTTTTTTAATAAAACCTTTATATATAAAAAAATATATGTATAAAATAAAATATTTGTATATATAAAAATCAAAACATTTCAAACATATATTCAAAAACTGGATCATATAAATAACAATGTATTTAGTTAACGCATATTATAAAATTCATTTATATAACACTCGTGTATATATATATATATATATATATATATATATATATATATAAATCTTGTATAAGTAAACCTTTATAGCTTCATAACTTATTTACTTTCACATATAACAAGATCTGTACAAAAGAATGCAAACTTTTCTCAAATCCTTTTGAACGTTTATAAGAAATTTTTTAAACAATAAATATACCTTCTTATTTAGGAAAGAAAGTAAGCAGGCACTTGTGGGAGAAACGTGAGTGGAAGTTGAGGGTTGTAGGCGGTGGGAAGGGAAGAGGGGCAGAGATAGCTTCAGGCGATGGGTATATACGTCGTGCAAAAAAATTTCTTTTTCTTTTTTTTATATCTGGCGTAGGCCATGGAAAAATTTGGGAGGAGGAAAAGTAAGCAATGGTGGGGAGTGGATCTCGAAAATGAAGGAGCAGGCAACAATGAAATATATGAAGAGAGAGGTAGTGGAAAGCTACAGAGAAAAATATAATATAAAAGGGAATAATAAATGAAATATCAACGTTCATGCGTTGATTCAGCAGAGAAGTTAAAGCAAATAAGAAGAGAATGGATTGATCTAAAGGAAAGGCAATGAATGGTTTAGAAATAAATAAATGTAAAACGTATACGTTTTAATTTCAAAAAGGAAAGAAATAAATACGGGGATGGCAACAGTCAAAATGCACGTTTAGGCTAATAATAGAATATAAAAGTAAGAAACTCAAAAGGATAGGCACAGAGACGTGAAATCAGGGAGACAGGGGAAGCAAGTGATCTTTCAAATTTATAACGTTGGCAATAAATATAAAATAAATGAAAATTAATAGATGGATGCTTGATTGACGCAGTGATTAAAGTAAGGTTGCGTGTCAGTCACGATGAAATTTGAAACAGAAGAAAATGTAAATGAATAAAAGGGGTAAGCCAGATTTTCCGCTTAGATTTAGAGAAGACACATCAAATGATGAAAAAGGGAATTATGAAACGGCTAGATTCTAGCAAATAATAAATATGGTAAGAAAAGTAAATAGGCAGGTTATAAAACAGATTGGAAAGAAAAGTGGAGAGGTTAATTGATAAAAGAATTAAGATAATGAAAATGCATAATAATATTGTTGGCATCTAATGTCATTTAACGTTAACTAGCATCAATCATGTCAGACACCCATGTTAAAAAAAGAAACGTATATAGGAGCATGCATTTCTTCTGACTTGCAACATCATTCATCATTTTGGCATTCGTGGCATTCAACAAATTAAGGTGGTGGTCAAAGTCGTGAAATGGTAGCAAATTATCGATGAATAGGATCCAATAATTCTTAGTGCAATGCACAAAATTGGAAAAATCAGCATGTGCCCTCTACGCACATGTTAAGATTTGCATAATTTCACTAATAACCTTTATGATTTTGCATTTTTGTGTGATAAATATAGATAGTTTGATTTTTTAACAATTTACACTGTGTATTAGTGATTATTTCTTGTTTGAGCGATTGTTAGCATATGCCTATTGAATACATATTAACATAATCCCATGAAAATTTATGTGTACTTAAAATGTTCTTCTGATAATTTTTTTTTTCAAGATTATTATTAACATTTAGAATATCATTTGACTTATCCGAAGGTTGATGATTTTCAAATCCTATTAGGATTAAGGTTGCTAATTGATTATTGTTGAAAGCTAAGGATATTAAGAAAATACTATTATGTAATCCATATCTTGTACACGGAATTTGTTATTAAAATCGTATCATTAGAGTTACATGTATGATTATAAACAATAACATTCATAATTTACAACTACGATGTTGCAGATCCTTTTAATTTATACTATTTATTCTCTACCTATTAATTTATACGTTTCATTCTCTACCTATTAATTTATACGTTTTATTCTCTACCTATTAATTTATACGTTTTATTCTCTACCTATTAATTTATACGTTTTATTCTCTACCTGTTAATTTATACGTTTTATTCTCGACCTATTAATTTATACTATTATTCTCTACCTATTAATTTATACTTTTATTCTCTACCTATTAATTTATTAAAAATTATTAAAATTTTATGGGTCGTTACAATCTCCCCCACTCAAAACTTTTCGTCCCCGAAAAGGTAGGAGGTAGGAGAATAGAACGACCAGAAATAAAAGTAGATTGAAAGTCAGGGGTAAATAATTGATTTAACTATATAAATTTTACTTGAGATATTCATACTTTTCAAAACCCATTTGTAAAACTTTTTGTTTCCTTTATAAATACCATTTATATTTTAAATAACACCATTATAATCATATGAAAACTATTTTAAAATAATTATTTACAGCATTAGTTATATTTAAAGAAGCTATTTGAAAACATTAAATTCATAACTCATGAAATTTTTAATTTATCTCAAGATACTTTTCAAATATTATCAATAAATTAATAATCATTTTCTTTAAATATGTTTTATTTAATTAATAACTTCAAAAATATTTATACCACTAAAATTTTCTATTAACCAATGTAGTATACAGATAAACAATCTTTAAAAGATTATATTCAAAAAGGAAAAAGGTAGATTCGGAAAAACAGAATCAAGGTGAACAACGAAAGCTGAGAAGATTAGATTTAAAGAATAGAATCGGGCATGAATCGTAAATTTCAAACCATAAGAGTTTCAATTTCAAATATTAACACAAAATTTCTTTGTTGAAAAATACCTTTATAATAAAATACCTTTATATCGAAATAAATCTTTCTTTCAAAAATACTTTTATAACTCGATGTTTCAACAAGTTTATCCTCGTTCTTGCAGACTCTGGCCATGCGTTGATCAGGCGCAAAGCTAGAATTCTTCAAGTACTTGGTAGACCCGTTTCAACACCCAGTGAAAATACTTGAAAAACATTTTTTTTTAAAAACAGATATGGAAAGTACAATCCAAACAAAACAACCAAACCAAAACCTTTGTCCGGCCATGGTTCGCAGATACACAATGGTTACGCCTGGATCCCCCAGGAAACAATCCATATCCGTAAGCTTTCTCAGCCCTGCGAGTTACGCCATGATTACTAGTAGAGTGCAGGATACACAATGGTTACGCTTGGATCCCCCGGAAAACAATCCGTACCCCTAGGCAAGACTCAGCCAGGCACTTGCGCTACTGTTCGCGGCCTACATAGATTGCAGGATACACAATGGTTACGCCTGGATCCCCCAGGAAACAATCCGTACCCCTAGGCAAGACTCAGCCAGGCAATTGCGCTATGCATTCACGAGAGGAAGAAAAACCATGGGTTACGCCACGGTGGGAACAATCGAGTAATACATCCGGAAAACCAAAAATCAGAAAGAATAATATCGATAGGATGAATCCACGATGTGGCCACAAAGCGGATATCAAGCAGAAGGCACTTTCCACATCTTTATTTCGAAAATATATATCATATAGTACCTTTTCAAATCACTTTCAAATATCATACTTATATAAAGTCCATTATATATAGGATTCCCTTTTTCCCAAATCGAATACTTTCCAAATCAATAGTAGATCAAATCATACTTATATAGACTTCGATTATATAAAATAGCTTTCCAAATTGAGTACCTTCAAATCAATGGATTTCAAATCAATTTCATACTTTTACAAATCCAAATTACATAAGTTCGACCACTCCCAAATCAAGTGCTTAATAATATAAGGTTCTCAATCTCAAATCATTCAATATCCATTCAATTTCCAAATCATGTATGATTTCACCAAATTTTCTTCCAAATTAAGTATCTAAATTTCAAAGTTCCCAAAATAATAGGTTTAGAAAATTATCCCAGTTTCTAAATTAAAATAATTCAAGTCAAACAAATTCATTTCCAAAATCTCCATAAGAGTACTAGTTTTTAATTTCAATTTAATTTCAAAACTAATTTTTTTTTTTCAAAATCAATTATACTCAAGTGGTTTCCAAATTTATAATTATCCCTTTAAAACTTTTAAACTATCTATTTGTAGTTGAAATATTCAATTTACCTGTCTGAAAACTATTATTCAAAACTATATTTTTTTTCAAAACATTTCAAACTAAGTTTATATTCTTTATCAAACATTTTATACTCTTCGAAATTTCTTAGTTTTAAAATTTTAGACCTTGACTTGGAAGTGTTCGAACCTTCAAAATGATAAGGGGAAATCACATTTTCAATTCAAGAGTTGAAAATCAATAATAAATCAATTTCAATATATAGGGTTATACCAAAACAAATTCGAAACTCGAGTACTGAACACCGGTCTCACTTTAAATTGTTTCAAATATATACATATATCTTTCGAAAATATCAAATTATACTTCGGAATTTGAAATCATAATGGTTTTACAAAATCACTTGCATAGCAAGCTATTAAAGTGGCCTCTCCCCCACTCTGAAACTCGAAAATCAATGTCGATGATGCGTGCACTCATCACCGAAATTATTTTCCAGCGACATACGTGAGTTCTGGACTTCTATTTTCTTGAAAACTTCTTTGAAATTTCTTCAAAATTATTGGAACTCATTTGAACTCATTTGAAACATTTCTTATTTGGAAAAATACCTTTAAATCGTGTTATTTTTATGTATTTTCCAAAATCTTAAATCCAATTTCAAAATACCGAAATTCAATTCTCGAATTTCAAATTTAACCCTTCAGTTGCAAATCATTTTTATATAAATCAATTTCTTACAAGTTTTCAAATTTTCAAATCCTTTCAAAACTTTTATATATATAGAATAACATTTCTTATTTGTTTTATATATAGGTATATAATCCTTATCGAAAACAATTTCTTTTTATATATAGAATAAAATCATAGTTATCAAAATAATTATTTCGGTACAAAACAATTTCAAAAATACAAGATACTCCATTTTTCAAAGGGTGATTTAAGAATGGATTTCAAAACAAAGGTAGAGATTTAAATTAGAAGAATCTAACCAATAGAATCCTGATTCGAAGATAGACTCGATCGAAGATGATTAAATTACAAAATAGGAGATGGATATACTTTTATAAATCACGGGCGACCTTAATCGGGTCAATCGTGCATTTAGCAATATGATGGATGCAGAATTCTAAAGCAAATCGACATTCAATCGCTAGAGATAGAATTTGGAATAACAGGAGATAGTAGCATCTAAACCAAGGATACAAAAATCTTCGGTGAATCGACGCCAATTGTAAAGGAGTTTTCATCCCTCTTTACAAACCATTTAGTGGAGTTATTGGATACTCCTGAATCAAAAGAATATAAATAGAGAGAGACAAGGTTGAATTTTGGAACCGAGGGACATTCCAAAATTCAAAGGAAATCGAGTCCGAAAGGAAGAGATTCAACTCGAGCGAAAGTGATTATGTTAATAAATTTACCACATATGCTAAGTTTTTCCTAGAGCCAAAGCTTTGATACCAACTGAAGTGACCCGCTATTTTGGACCATTCAAATCGACAATAAAAGCATACATGTCCGACTTGAATAATTCAAAATACTGAATTGTTAATTAAAATTTGGCAAAACTTAACATATATAGTAAATAAATCATCACAGATCACAGACACAGAGTAATATAATGCAGCGGAATAGATAAAGAATAGTAGTTCATGAAGCTACTATATACATTGGAGTTAGAAATAAAATACAATTGAATATCTTAGATGTAGTGAAGTCTCCAGTATGCGCAGATGACTTCCCTGAACAAATCAACATGATGACTGAAAGGATAGATAGCTGGATCTTCAAGCAAGGCTCCAACTTCGAAGGTGAGTCTCAAATGCTGTATCACTCAGTCTGACCCGAGCGTAAAGCAAAACACAAAACACTCGAGTCAAGATTAACATTCTTATATCAATAAATCCAACTCAAGTGAAATATCAACCGAAATACAAATAACTTAAAAGATGTTTGGAATAACCATCCTCTAAGGGTCCATGGAACTATCTACAGGGTAGAAATATACACTATAACACCGTGGTTCTTTCATCTTAATTTATACCTCAAAATCAAATATCATTTCACTTCAAATATAGCTATTTTCCAAAATAGTATTTAGATATATTAAATAATTTATACCGTAAAATATTTTCAATTCCCTCAACTTAACAAATTGTTTCAACATCAACCCGACCTTCCCATTTAAATTAAATTCAATCTCAATTTATCAATTTAAATTCAACTCAATTCCTAAAATAACCACTTCAATTTTATCGATCTCAATTTCAGATTTGTAATCACAAAATACCCCTTTATATTCAATATTTTTAAACCTTTAAGTATTCAACGTTTCAACTAAATTTTTATTCAATTTAGTTTTCTAAATAATAAATTCAAATTTAATTCAACCTAAATTTTCATTTTAATTCAATTTAGTTTCTAAATAACAAATTCAACTATATTGATTTCAAATACAGATCCGAATCTCAAATTTAAACCATTTAAATTCCAATATAGTTTAAGGCTTAAAAATTTAAATGTTCAATTTAACCGTTTCATATAGATCTCGATTTAACCTCATTATTATTTAGTCTTGAAATACTTCCTCATTTGATTCAAGATTATTTAATTAACCTTAAATTCCATTTTTCTCAATATTTTCTTTAATTTACTTAAACGTGAAATATGCATTTAATCGCTTAAATCAAAAATCCAGTTATAAAATCCTACCTTTTTAAAATTTCCCATTTAGAAATTTTAGATTGATTTAATTAAATAAATCCTTATTTAGATACCATTTAATAAACTCAAATTTATCTCCCCATCTTAATTTATCCCAATTATTTCAAAATTTTGTTTGAAATATAATTTACATAAATATTAACATAGTTTATGTATTAAATCAAACTTAATTAAATTAAATGTTATTAAATCTATATATATAGAAATTTAAGAATTAACATTTATTAAGACCATATATTTCTTTCCGAACAAATAATTTATTTCCAAAATATTTATATATGTACCACGGTGTCTGTATATATTCCTTATCATCTGGTCAAGTGTTAGGGATACTTATCATTTAAATCCGTACACTAAATATATACGGGTGGATATCATTCCAATCCGTAATCCCAAATTTAATTAAATGAAAATCGCTTGGGACTATCATTTCAACCCATAACGAAATTCTCCTATTCTAAAGTCTGTTCGGGTATGTATCATTTCAACCCATAGTGAATTCTAAACTACAGGGAACTTGCAGAGTGATAACAGATAACAATAATATAGCAGGATATTATAATAATATACAACAGGAATATATCATCAGTAATTAAATAAAGTATAAACAATAGGATATGGTGTCATATCCCGTAGGTGAACAGATACAGGTAATAGCATAAATATAACAATTTAAATAACTACAGTAACATATTTCAATTGTTGTTTCAATTGAAATCAAATTTAATAAATAAAAGAATGTAAATCGTGAGTGATTGCTCGCCTTTCAAGGTTAGAGAGATAGACAATGAAGTTGAGTTATGAAATGCAAGCATGACTTCCAAAGCAAAGTTGGATGGTACGATTTTGACGGAAAAGCTGATAGATAGAAATTGATGAGAACGGATCAAATTAGCTTGATAAAATTGAAACGAAGATTATATGATTAATTTATTACTTTCTTTCAAAATGAACGTTAAATCAAAACACGCATTTTAAAAATGATATATATATATATATATATATATATATATATGTGCACACCCATGAAAACCATATAACTTTAAAACGCTTCCATTTCATATTAATGTTAAATACAAATATATAATTATTCAAAATGTCACATATATAGTACATTCATTTATGGTTGTCGTTTCCATGTAATAAATATTCATTTTGAACCAATATTAAAATAATATATATGTATAGTTAAAAAAATCAATGTTCTAACATAAAACACATATATTAAAGATCAACACACATATATATATAATATCTTTTGAAATGAATACTTATGTATATATATAATTATTATAGTTTATTACTTTCCTTTTCAAAATATCCAGCAGGAAATCATACAAACTTATGCACATATATGTGCAGATAAACAATATTCTTTATAATACATTGTTAACTTACTCCTTTTTTTTCTCTTTTTTTTTTATATTTTTTTATAAAACCTTTATATATAACAAAATATATGTATAAAATATAATATTTTTATATATAAAAATCAAAATGTTTCAAACATATATTCAAAAACTGGATCATATAAATAACAATGTATTTAGTTAACGCATAGTATAAAATTCATTTATATAACACTCTTATATATATATAAATCTTGTATAAGTAAACCTTTATAGCTTCATAACTTATTTACTTTCACATATAACAAGATCTGTACAAAAGAATGCAAACTTTTCTCAAATCCTTTTGAACGTTTATAAGAAAAAATTTAAACAATAAATATACCATCTTATTTAGGAAAGAAAGTAAGCAGGCACTTGTAGGAGAAACGTGAGTGGAGGTTGAGGGTTGTAGGCGGTGGGAAGGGAAGAGGGGCAGAGATAGCTTCAGGCGATGGGTATATACGTCGTGCAAAAAATTTTCTTTTTCTTTTTCTTTTTTATATCTGGCGTAGGCCATGGAAAAATTTGGGAGGAGGAAAAGTAAGAAATGGTGGGGAGTGGATCTCAAAAATGAAGGAGCAGGCAACAATGAAATATATGAAGAGAGAGGTAGTGGAAAGCTACAGAGAAAAATATAATATAAAAGGGAATAATAAATGAAATATCAACGTTCATGCGTTGATTCAGCAGAGAAGTTAAAGCAAATAAGAAGAGAATGGATTGATCTAAAGGAAAGACAATGAATGGTTTAGAAATAAATAAATGTAAAACGTATATGTTTAATTTCAAAAAGGAAAGAAATAAATACGGGGATGGCAACAGTCAAAATGCACGTTTAGGCTAATAATAGAATATAAAAGTAAGAAACTCAAAAGGATAGGCACAGAGACGTGAAATCAGGGAGACAGGGGAAGCAAGTGATCTTTCAAATTTATAACGTTGGCAATAAATATAAAATAAATGAAAATTAATAGATGGATGCTTGATTGACGCAGTGATTAAAGTAAGGTTGCTTGTCAGTCACGATGAAATTGGAAACAGAAGAAAATGTAAATGAATAAAAGGGGTAAGCCAGATTTTCCTCTTAGATTTAGAGAAGACACATCAAATGCTGAAAAAGAGAATTATGAAACGGCTAGATTCTAGCAAATAATAAATATGGTAAGAAAAGTAAATAGGCAGGTTATAAATCAGATTGGAAAGAAAAGTGGAGAGGTTAATTGATAAAAGAATTAAGATAATGAAAATGCATAATAATATTGTTGGCATCTAATGTCATTTAACGTTAACTAGCATCAATCATGTCAGACACCCATGTTAAAAAATGAAATGCATGTGAGCATGCATTTTCTTCTGACTTGCAACATCATTCATCATTTTGGCATTCGTGGCATTCAACAAATTAAGGTGGTGGTCAAAGTCGTGAAATGGTAGCAAATTAACGATGAATAGGATCCAATAATTCTTAGTGCAATGCACAAAATTGGAAAAATCAGCATGTGCCCTCTACGCACATGTTAAGATTTGCATAATTTCACTAATAATCTTTATGATTTTGCATTTTTGTGTGATAAATATAGATAGTTTGATTTTTTAACAATTTACGCTGTGTATTAGTGATTATTTCTTGTTTGAGCGGTTGTTAGCATATGCCTACTGAATACATATTAACATAATCCCATAAAAATTTATGTGTACTTAAAATGTTCTTCTGATAAAGTTTTTTTTTCAAGATTATTATTAACATTTAGAATATCATTTGACTTATCCGAAGGTTGATGATTTTCAAATCCTATTAAGATTAAGGTCGCTAATTGATTATTGTTGAAAGCTAAGGATATTAAGAAAATACTATTATGTAATCCATATCTTGTACACGGAATTTGTTATTAAAATCGTATCATTAGAGTTACATGTATGATTATAAACAATAACATTCATAATTTACAACTACGATGTTGCAGATCCTTTTAATTTATACTATTTATTCTCTACCTATTAATTTATACGTTTCATTCTTCTCTACCTATTAATTTATACGTTTTATTCTGTACCTATTAATTTATACGTTTTATTCTCTATCTATTAATTTATACTATTATTCTCTACCTATTAATTTATTAAAAATTATTAAAATTTTATGGGTCGTTACAGTAGTAACTTCCCACCACTTTAATGCCTTGTAGTCGTGCCTCTTTGAACCCAAACCTAAACCATAGTATGTCCAAACCTGATCCAAAGCATGTCCAAATCTGAGCCAAAACATCTCTTAGGCTGAGCAAGCAATTGTGGAAAGCAAGGCAAAAACATTCATTCCATTATTGCTTCTTATTTCAAAGTTGTTTCAAATTGAGTGTTGTATTGATTTATAATTTTATTTGTCATGTTCATGGGTTGTGTACAAGATCAATAAGCTTGATTCTCATCCACTTGAATCCATCGTTGTGTCATCATGCTTTCTGGTATCCGTTTGTGTCGTTTGAATTCATATCTCTAGCACAAAGAGGTGAGTAAATCTCACCTGACATTTATACTTATGCAAATGTGAAGCGACATCAATTGAATGCGTAGAATAATATATTATGTTATAACTTGCCTACGATTATTTATATATGATGTTAAACCTGTTAATTTACATGTCATCTCATCTGTTACTGTTATATGTAGTTAACTGTTCATTTATATCTGTTTATCACACTGCAAGTTCCCTGTAGATTAGGTTCACTATGGGTTGAAATGATACATACCCGAACGGATTTTAGAATAGGTAAAAATCGTTATGGGCTGAAATGATAGGCCTGAACGGTTTTTATTTATTTTGTTTTAACTTGGGATTGCGGGTTTGAAATGATAGAACCCGAATTTTTCTTTTTAAACTGCGGATTGAAATGATATATATCCGTATCACCTGACCTACGTTAGAAAACTATATACAGGCCCGTGGGTATTTTATAAAGTATTCTGAATATTTTTAAGTATTCTTAAAAGTGTAAATTTATGAAAATTTGATTTAAATTGGAATTTTGATGTTTAAATAAGACATTTTGATTTTTCTATAAGTTAAAAATGTTGAATAATTAAATAATTAAATTGAAATTTTGAAATGTAACTTAAATTTGGAAATTTGGACTTTGGCTTTTAAAATGACCTCTAAGTTATATAAATAAAATTTTAAGTTATTTAAAATGTAAATTTATGATAATTTGATTTAAATAGATTTTAAAGTGTTTTAAATAAAGGATTTATGATTTTTCTATAAGTGGGAATGTTAAATAAATAAATGGTTAAGTTGAATTTTGAAAATATAACTTAAGTTTAGAAATTTGGCGTTTTGGTTAAAAATGATATTTAAGTTATATAAATAAAATGGAAATTTTATTTAATTTGGAAACGGTAAATATGATAATTTGATTTAAATTTGAATTTAAGTGACTTATTAAAGTATTTTTGATTTTTCTATGAATTTAAATGGTCAAATAAATGAATGGTTAAATGTGTAATTTTAAAATACAACTGGACTTGGAAATGTGAAATTTGGTTTAATTAAAGGTTTTAGTTAAATGAAATCAATTGGAAATTTATTTTAATTTGTGAAATGGAAATTTAAAAATGTAAGTGTTAATAAATTGCATACGTGAAGGAAAGGAAATTGTACACTTGAATTTGTTAAGTAAATTTATTGAAAATTTGATTTATTTATAAGAAATTTATTTTATAAAAATCATATGTTAAAGGTAGGTTAATAAACATTTTTAATGTTAAAATATGATTTTATAATGTTTAAATGGTTTAAATTGAAGTTTATTATTTTTGGAAATTGAATACTTAATTTGAAAGTATAATAACTCCACTTTTAAATGGTTTAAATGAATTAATCTGATGGAATATAAATTATTTTAAAAGGTGATTTGAAAGGATAATAAATGAATGTTATCTTGAATTTAGAAAGTATTTAAAGTTGAATATTTGGATTTGAACTTATAGGAATGATTTGAAAATGAAGTTTTGAAAGATATTATATTTTGATATTAAAATGATTTGGAAATGAAGCTTTGAAAAATATGATATTTTGGTATTAAAATGATTTGGAAATGAAGTTTTGAAAGGATATGATATTTAATGTATTAAAATGTTTTGAAAGGAAGTTTTAAAAGGATATGATAATTTAATATATTGAAATGGTTAGGAATGACTTGATATTTATTTTGATAAATAATTGAGTTTGAAAGATATGGTATGTTGACATATTGAAATGGTTTGGAAATGATTTAATCTTTATTTTGATAAATATTTGGGTTGAAATGATATTTATTTAAAGTATAAAATATTATTTTCAGTTATAACCACAGGTTATAAAAACGATTGGTTGGCAAAGAGACCGGGATCGGATATGGGCATACTCTCTGTCGATACCGAAAACCACTTTGACAACCGTGTACACGGTAGAGATTCCAGAATGAAGTAGGATGGTGGCGAAGTTCTTGTGGTATGTTACGTGGACCCAACTCCCATGAGTTGGCATAAGGTGGATAAAACAATAGCGGTCTCGGGCCAGTTGAGGTCGCACCTTGTGGCGGATGCATTTATTCGATACCATACTATTACTTGTGATTGTTTGGGCGCCCTTCCGATTTTTGGGAATGTGTTCCGCGGTGGGCGTATGTGGCTGCTGCATTACCACCGGCCCGAGTGTCGTAATTGGTATATCTACCCTGGCATTGCCTTGTGTGCCGTGTCACCTACCCTATCGAGCCTTTACTACGAGTTTGGTTTTCTTCCGTAGCCCATGCGTATCTTCTCGTAGTCTCCCGATCAGGAGATATGCAGATATTGGATGGACTACTAGGACTATTATGTGTTTGGGGCTATATGGGTTACCCCGTGATGCTATTTTAAAGTAAGCTTATTTTACTATAGAAATTATTATAATAGCGTAATATTACTACATAGTAAATAGTTTGACGGATCCTTAGAGGATGGGCGGTCCCAAGCATCCTTTAAGTTACTTGTACTTTTGCTACAGTTCACTTGAGTTGGTTTACATTATATAAGTATGTATGTCCTGACTTGAGTGTTTGTATTTTTATTGACGCTCGGATCAGCCTGAGTTATTCACAGATTTAGATTCCCACTCTCTGGAGATTGGAATCACTGGAGATTATCTGCTTTTCTTGTTTATCTATTTCCCTTCCAGTCATCCCGTTGATTCCAGCGTTGTATTCAGCTTGTATTTGGTTATCATATTTAGACTTCTGTTGTACTTTAGTTCTTCTGTTGTATCTTATGTAACTCTGATATATTTATATAGTAGCTTCATGAACTACTATTTCTTTTACTTCCGCTGCATTATTATTACTCTGTGTTTGTGATCTGTGATTTTTATTTACTGTATATTTTGAGATTTGCCAAATTTTATTTACAGTGCGGTATTTTGAGCAATTCAAGTCCGACATGTGCGGGTGCGAATGGTTGAAAATATCCGAGTCTTACAAATTACAGAAGTTTTAATTAAAGAATGAGAAAAGTTTCATTCTTTCGAATAAAACATCTCTAATTCATTTTGTACGTACAATTCATGTCATATTTAGATTTTTCATTAATGTTATTTCATTAATCAATTATTCAATTTAATTAAGAGAAGGAAATGAAAAGTTTCCTTCGCTAACTAAATTAATGCGCCCCTCATTAATTGAATATGTAAGAGAAAAGAAATAAATAATTTCATTCTTTAAATAAATTTACGCCCCGTCATTAATTTATAAGAGATAGGAAATGAAAAGTTTCATTCTCTAGATAAATTTAATAAGTTACTTTTGCACACAAATATGTACATAAGTGTATATTTGATATACTCTAATTTACATATACTTTAAATTAAAGTAAAACTTTAGTTATAAAATTAAATAAAATATTGATTTTTAAAGAAACATAGAAAAGTTCTAAGTATATTTAGACTTCATACTCCTATTAATGATCCAAAATGGTAAACCTTTTCAAATCCACCCATTTCTTCCACTGTAGGTTGGTTCAGTTTATTCAATGGTATAAGAGCCCATTAGCCTATGCGGTCTAAGTTAGTCATATTAGGGCTAACTAATTAAACTTGTACACTTAGTACAGTGTCTCGAAAGGTGAGGTCTAGGATTGGAATTGGGTAATCAAGTACCCTGTCCCACCTGGTTACCTGCTTGGCGTGAAAGGTGATGTGAGCCCAAAGGTAGCCCCTAATAGAAATGACCTAATTTGAATTGGGCCTTGGGCTAATTTTCAAAGTAGTTTTGAAAATTAAGACACGATTTTAAATTTAAAAGTTCAATTTAAAATAAAAACATTTTTATTATAGAAGATTATAATATAACATAAAAGTTCAAAATGTTTGAAATTATGCAAATATTTATTTTGAAATTTTAAATTATTAATAAGATTAACAATATAAATTAATTAAATGAGTTAATTAATACTTATACGCATGTATTATATATGTTGATATATGTTTTGTTATTTTAAAGTGTTTAAAATAACATAAACGTACATGTATGTGTATAAGATAAAATTTTGAAAGCAATATAATTTAATTAATTTTTTTAATTAATAAATTAATTAAAGGTTAATCGATTAAATAAAAATACGCATATATAAGATATATGTGTTACACTATAAAGGTTATAGTAGATATGTCCAATATAAAAGTTGTATTGGAATACAAATATCAAATTAATTAAAGAGTTAATTAATTAAATAAGATTTAATTAAATAAAATATTATACATAAGACTACCATATAATATGAAATCTTAAAGTTATATAACAATAAAACTTATATGATATGAATATATAAACTAAAGGTGGAACATTAAAGAAACTCAATAAATACATACGTATATGTACGTATACCGCGATTTCTGATGTGTTTGACACTTGAATCATTAGGGTATTTCATGAGAAATACATTATTCCATAGTCGATATCACTCGATATAATATATTAAAGATTATGAATCTTCAATATAATGTTGTCCTCTACCATATATATATATGAATAAATTACTTGCATACTTCTTAGTTTTGAGCAAACTCAAGCTAGGGATGTTATGTGTATTATTATTTATATATTGAATAGACTTGGTCGTACAATACTTAGGTCGTTACGATAAGCTAGGGATGTTATGTGTAGTATTATTTATTATTTATATTTGTTGAGCAAACTCAATGTATATATACTATACTTAGGTCGTTACGATATGGTAGATATGAGTGAATAATCTTTTTCGATTTGTTGAGAAAACTCAAGGTTGAAATGAGATTAAGACAAGGAAATATGAGTTAGGAGTTGTATGTGATACAACCGATAAGGAGCTATACATCGTTTATGGGTTATGATTTGTTGAGCAAACGCAAGGTCGGAATACCAAGACAAACGAGTCCTAACATCAACTAGTGAAGTCGGAAGACTTCGATGTTTCATCTTAGGATTTGGAGAAACATAAAAGACTGGTGGGAGCCTTATTTGAAAAATGAAATGGTAACATTTAACCTTTCTATTATTATAAGAACATATGCTAAATAATGTTATAATTATCTACAATGATAAATTTGTGCATTTAATATGATTGATAAAATGTTGATCGATTAACATATACAAACGAACTGAATTGAAAGTTGAAAAATGAAAATATAATACCCACTATTAAATTCCTATTGCATGTTAATGTTTCAACAACCATGCAAGTGCCTGATCTTACAACTACTGAATACACTCGTAGTTTGGCCACTTATGCATTTATTTGGTTAAGATCATGTATTGCATTCTATGAGTTTCAAAATCTAAAAGCAATACAAGATTATGGATATTTGATTCATATACAGTTGCATATAAATGTTATATGCGGAATGGCCAAAGTTTGTAATGTGCAATATTTCGATGAAACTAGTTCATCCAAAAAACCAAATTGACCTTAGTGCGAGGTCGAGTATTTAATCTAATTGATTACAAAAGGGATCATATTGTGTTAATGTAACACACTACAAGTTAGATATAAGAACTCGATTGCCGGAAAGTCATTTTGATCGGTTTACGTAAAGTGCAACTTATTTGATGTTCTTATATGTTAAGGATAATCTAATGCGCTTTTGTAAAGAATTGTTATGATATTGTAGTATGGTTTTCTTTTGAATAGTTTGACCATTTAAAAAGAAAACGAATGTATAAGAATAAATTAATTTAAGGTACAATTAGGATGAAGAAAATGAATAGTCACTTCTGCTTTAAAGAGAAAAATTGAAGATGAGAATAGTAACAATAATTGATACTTAATGTTGGAATAAGAAATATGATTTCTATTCCGAAATGTATTTTCATATAGAAAATTGTTTTCAATTATATTTATTTCTTTGAGCTCAAGATATTTGATCAATGAACTCCCACTGTAAATAGCTGCAGTGTATGAAATAAACAAACTGTATTAAGTGAATGATGAACCTTCGAATTTAGTACACTATTATAGTAATGGTGGAAATAGTGGAGCATGCCATATAGCACTTATTAATTGCATCATAGTACAAAAATTGTTTTCATAAAACTTACCATACATTATTTATGAAATAATGATTATTTTTTGGTATCGATTGAAAAAAATAGACATAGCTATATTTCAATTTGAATATTCTTTGTGAGATAATTTTTTTTAACAAAAGCGATGCATTAGAAAATACAAAAGTATCTAATATTATTATGGTTGTTTTGAAATTATAGACTAAGCCGTAGTTTTAAGAATTTTTTTTATTGTATGACTTTGAATCATATTAATCTTGTTAACTATATATCAAACGATAAAGGGCTATGCACCCATTTAGTGGGTGTATCATAAGGGTTTATGAACTCTTCGGTTTGATACATATGGACGTATGCAATCGTAATTTTATAAATACCAAAACAATTCCATGGACTTCGACATATTCACCGGTGAGTTATCATGGACATGGACATGTGTATTTGATACACATGTAGTATGTCTATGGTAAACTTATAGAATAGAAAACAAAATTAAATAAAATAACATGCGATAGAAATGATTCGGTTTAATCAAATGAGTAGTATACTGGAAAAGGTTTCAAATGTATCTAAAATGAATTAAAATTCGATCTTAAAATAATTCCTTCATATAATACATAATGATGCATGATATGGAGTAATCAAACTTTGTTGGACAACGTACGATTAATTGTGAGTGAAGTTGTAATGACCCACCGTTTCGTACAGTCTAAGTTGACAATAAACCGCACGTGTCAATTCAAATTGCACAAAAAGACGGATTGTTAGGGTTGAAGAAGAAAGAGATAGAAGAAAATATATCAACAACACAGAATCTCATAATCATAGCGGAACAAAATATAATATATTATAAAAGATTTTTATGCAAAAGAAGCTGTATCTATTAATACACATACAAACATTAGAGTACACCAATCAATACATCAATATGAATAGTTATTATAACTTGTCCTCACCAGTGCTGACTATACAGTCTACGCACATAGCGGAATATAAACAAGTACGTGGAATATGCTTGAAATCCTCCAACTCGTCTTTTGAGCTCCAAAGAATCCTAACCTGAATCTGTAATACTCGGCCTGACCGAGCATTATAATAACACCCGAGTCAGTATGGAAAACCAACGTGAGAAAACACACTCAATTTGAATTATTAAAGCTATCAAAATCATTTAAAAATCAAAGGTATCTCGTAAGATCATGCCAAATATAAACACGATGGGTTTTTACCTTACGGTAACCAAAACATTTGATATCAAAATCATTTGATATTATAATAGTGCCTATAGAAAATAAATTAGAAAATAGCTGAAATGTTTGCATCTCAAGTTTCAACATAGTTGGACACAATCAAAATCGTACAAGCTCGTAGTGGATATTGTATTTATAACTGCCCGACGATTCTTGACCCCGAAAATCGACACTAATACATCCACTGTATAGAGTGCCGAGCAATCGAGGGCCGGAAATCCCAGAATGTTAGGGTTAAGAAGAAAAAGAGGTAGAAAATGAAACAGAAACAACAGCACAAAATCTCACAATTGCAGCGAAACAAAATATAATATACAAATAGCAACATTTTATACTAAGAAAAGCCGTAACTGTCAATATACATACAAGATATCAGAGTACAATCATCAACAAAATAATCCGGGCATTTATAATAACTTGTCCCTAAATACAGTCTATACAGTCAATACTACACAACGGAATCTAATCAATACTTCTCTGCCATCCAGCTCGTCTACGAACTCCAAAGCATCCTATCCTGAAAATCTGTAATACTCGATCTGACCCGAACATTACAATAAAGTAACACCCGAGTCAGGCTGGAAACCAGCGTGAGTAAAAACTTAACTGGAAATACTTAAGTTATTACTTCATTTGAAACAAAGGTAACTCATACAAAGCTATGAGTTTTATCTCGTTATAACCAAACACTTGTTACAAAAATCCATTGATATTAAAATAATGTCCAAATGTAGTCGTTTATTTAAAATGGTTGAATTTTGTTAAAGAAAACCAGTTCCAATTTATAAATCTCAACAACCAAACCCATAAATGTTCGGAGAAAAAATCGAAATGGTTCTGAATAACACTGATATCCGATCCCGGTTTCTTCAAGTCTGAATAAGACATTTTTAAAAAGTTAAATTGTTTTAAATAAACAATTTATTACTCAGGGTAACAATATCATTTGGGGAAACTTATTATAAATGACTTATTTCAAATAAAACATATCATTGCTTTAGTCCCACCATTTACATTTGAAACAAATATCTTATGGAATTAAGCAAAGATATAGATCGTTAACCCAATTAACGATCTATAAATCAATATCCAAATGATTACTCAAGGTTTAACATTCACTTGATTAACCGTATTCATTTATTTTTGGAACCAAATTAATTTCAAATTAAACGTTTTATTAAATAATAACATTATAAAATACAAATCATTATCCATAAGTTTAAGTCAAATACCAATAGTGATTATTTGCCATTAAATTTTCGTCCTTAAAATTATAAAATACCATTTCGCTTAAAAATTAAAATGGGAATATGAATTATCTTTTGTATACATTATAAATCCTATTCCTTCTTCGTTTTCTTTTCCTTTATTTTATTTTCTTTATATCCTTTATCTTCTACTTTTCATTTCCTTCACTTTCCCTTTATTCTTTTCATCTTCTTTATTTTCTTTTTATTTATTCTTTTCCCTTTATTTACTTTTCTTGATTTTTTTCCTTTCCCTCTATTTTTTTTTTCCCTTTTTTAATCTTTTTCTTTTCCTTTCTTTTATTTCCTATTCGTTTTTTTTTCTTTTTTTCTTTTTTTTTCCTTTCTTTACTTTTCTTTTATTTTTTCCTACTTTCTTTACCGTACTTCTTTCTGGCCCAACAAATTTTCCGGCCTGCCACTCTTCCTCACCTCTTCTTTCTTTTCCTTTTCTCCTCTGTTCTTTCCTGGCCCATCTCGTTCCCTTCTCTACTTCTTACCTTGCTTCCAGTTCATGTCCAAGCACCGATAACAAATGATCCCAACCCCTACACAAAAACTTTGATCAACCCCACTGCATCAACTAAACCCACACTTCCATGAGATTCTAAGGCCCACAACACAACCTGCGGCAACCTCTTCGTCCCTCCAACCTTCTCGCTTTTTCCACCCAGGTACTCAGACTTGCACACGTGCACGTGCACAAACCATTTCCCCCTATGGTTTGACCCTCCGAGGCCACCCACAGATTCCCTTATAACTCAAACTCGACCTCCACCACCCCTTGTTCGACCGCCGATCACCTCGGAATGAGAAATGACCAAGCTATGGCGAAAATACACAGCAGCAACGTCGAACATGATTGGAAAATGAAGCTTCCACGGCCATCTCACGCAGCCACAACATCCACCACCCTCACCATCGTGATCCCCACGTTCGCCACCTTCTCCATGCCAATTCTGGCCCCACTCGGTCCACCGTGTCCCCTCAAAATCCATCACGTCTGGACCATAGCCGATACCCTCCTTAAACCCTAAAACCACTTCGACTAGGAAACCCACCAAATAGAAAAATCGTACGCCATTTTTCTTGAGTTTTCCACCTATCGATGCTCCTCCATGCTGAATCTCGCAACCTGAAATCAAGTAGGACGACGAGATTCGATCGAAACCCCATTTCTGATCAACACACCTTTCCCCTCTCTATACTTCACTAAAAATTACACGACCACCTCCAAAAATCATCATTTCCAAAGCCGATCATGTTTAGATAAACAAAAACACAAAATTTGACATTTGAGTTTTCCACAATATATGTTTACTTACTGTAGATTTCACTTTCCATTGTTTATAATTGTTAATATCTCACGAAACAATTTTTAAAATAAAGTAAAATTGCAACCAAACAAATTATCTTTTAACATCAAAACCTAAGACTAATTAGGATGAGAGGTAGGAATTTTTGAAAACCATGCATACAGTTTCCTTTATACAAAACAGAGATGAGTACCAAGTTCACACTTGGGTTCCTCTGGCTCTACTTATCATAGGTGTAGGCATGTGTGTGTGTGTGTGTGTGTGTGTGTGTGTGTGTGTGTGTGTAGGTTACTATACAATTATATATTTCAACAGCACCTCAATCTTCATGACCAAGTCTATAACATATACTTCAGGTAGTAAAGAATGTAGTTCACTCACCATTTATTTTCTGAAACAGGGACATTGTTGTGAAAAATAATGGCTTGCTTCCTGTTTGATCCCGCTTCAAAACTTTGATCTTTCTAGTACTTGAATGCCTTTCTGATTTCCTTTAAGTTTCAACTGGCATCTTGTATATATTTTATTTTTGACTAAAATGGTATGCGTAAACCAGTAACAAGGCAGTGATATAGGTAGATTTATAAGGAGTGGAAGTGTATTGAGCAAGTTACAGGGAAAGGCTAAATATACATACCTGTACAGTAAATTTCATCTTTATCTTTTCCTTTATTTTGAAATGTCGGCTTGATTTAGATATAAATTTGATTTGATATATCTTGTGTACATGACCTGATTTGAATATTGGTATTGACAAGATCTTTTATGTGCTAGATTGGATGTTGTGTGACTTGATTTTGAATTTTTCTATGACATTGAATCTGAACTGCATTTATGGTATTGTCTCCTCTTATGTTTTCAATACTATTATATAAATTGATATATATATATATGCAAACATGTTCTTTTGTATGTGTATATACATAATTATGCTTTTTATCCTTTTATTCTTGCATTTGTATTTGTCATTATCCTGCACGTATATGTTTTGTGTTCATACCTATTTCATTTACTTAGACAATTGTTATATATTCATATATATTTACTTTTATCCTTGCCACTACTTTATATAACATATATGCATGTACACTTATTTCTGTATTATTGTCATATACATACATTCCATATTTACAAACACTATATGCTTCCTACTTATGTATGTATTTATTTATTTTATCATATTTACATTTATACATTCTTATATATATTTTTATGACATACACTTATAATTTACATAAATATTTTCACGTCATAAGCCTGTATGTATATTTATCTATACATATATTTAAAGATGTTTTATCTTAATTTAAATGGTGGAGTTTATTATTTATTTTATATGAGATTTATCATATTCAGAGATTTTATAATCCAATATTTAATATATAATATATCTTTTAAATCAATTTACATATATCCTGATATTTTAATTATCAGAAATTATATTTGTTCAACTTATAAAATCAACATTTCAATAATTAAAATCAATTAATTACCCAAATAATCGCCTCAAAACCCGGGTCGTCACATTCCTTCCCCCTTTAGAACTTTTCGTCCTCGAAAAGGAACGAAGCGAAAGTTTTAATTTATTGTGTATTTTAGTTGAGTTATTCCTTAAACATTTGTAACTCTTTTATTTTAAAATTTTAAAACACTTTAAAATCTATATAATATTACCAAAATAGTTTTATAAAAACACTTGTTATAGCTAGATGTCTTAACAAGTCCATCCCTGTTCTCACAGAAATTCAGTCATACGTTGATCAGGCGTAGGACTGAAAATCTATAAGTACTTAGTAGACATGCTTTCAACACCCAGTGAAAATACCTAGAATTTTTTTGTGAGAATGCTCTAGAAATCATCACTCCCTCCATGGGTCGCAGTTAGCACGATGATTACGTCACCATCCTAGCGAAATCCATAGAAAACTGTTGGCATCCACACCCCTCGATTTCACCATGGAACCGCCACAGATCTCAGCTACACCCAGGGTTACATTGCCATCACGACAAAAACCATGTAACTATAGACATCAACACCCTCGAATTTCGCTGTCAGATGAAACTTCACCACATAATCACAGACTACATCAGTCGAGTCCTAATGTAGCCTGTAGTTACCCACTGCCACACGACTTTCGCTAAGGACCACATAGATCACAATCTACCGATGTTACGTCGCTCTTCCAGCGAAATCAAACATAGACTTTTGGCAATCACTGCCCCTCGACTTATGCTATGGAAACGCAGTAGATCGCAGTTACATCAGAGTTACACTGCCGTCATAGCATAACCCTAATGTCTTTGTAGGCAACAACGCCCTCGACTTACGCTATCCCAACCACAATCCATAGGAACTACAGTTTAGTCCGAACGTACTCTGGGATCAAAATTTTAAAACCCCCTTTGGGCTCAAGGCATAACCACCCCATTGATCTCCTACTATAAGTTTCAACTCTAAATGGAAGCGCCTTTTTTCCCCATAGCATTCTCAAAATATTTCATACTATACATATATATTATATTTCAAACATACTCTTTATATGTATCACACATAATTCCCATTTACACAAATTCGATAATTCTCATACTTGACTTTCTAAATTCTCAAAATTTGATTTTTCCCAAAATCAAAAGCCTTTCGAAATCCACGAGTTCCAAAACCCTTTCAGTTCATTCTCATAAAATCATTCTTATTTGTATATAAGTTTATCCTTTCAACTAGAATAATTTTTGGATCTCTTCTTCTGGTTATAATCTCATAAATACCAATTCAAGGTTTCAACTTCGATTCCCTTTACAAAGTCATTTGTGCATTTCTTACTCTTATAAAGTGAGTTTCAGTTATAATACTATCCAATCTTTAATTTCAAATCATCATATTTTATCAAAATATATTATTTCACTTTACAATCATTTCTGCTTCAATATCCGATTTTGCTTTCACTTCCCAATTGCTTCAATTTTCACTTGGGCTGTAACTTCAATTTTCATCTCAATCGGTACTTAAATCCATGATTTAAATATAAGTAATTTCCACTCTGACCAGTTTGGATCTAGCAAATAGCTTTAAAAGTTTTAAAATAGTTAAATGGTTGTAAAATAGTTGTAAAATAGTTAAATAGTTAACATAAGATTGTTTGAGTTTTAAAAAGAAAGGTTTGTATAGTAAACAGCTTGGTAAATCAACAATATTTTGAATATTTAAGAAAATAGATTTAAGACAGTTTATATTAAAATAATTTATTTGAAAATAGTTCCAAAGTCAAACTGATCCGGTTTCCAATCTCCCATTCAAATCAATTTCAATTTCTATTTCCATTTAAATAGAATCAATTTCGACTTCAATTCGGATTATCTTCAATTCCCTTCTAATTTAAATCAATTCCTATTTTGAATTTGAACAAATTCAACCTTGATTATAGTTCCAATTAATTCGATTCAACTCAATTTCAAATTTGAATTAATTCCAATTTCATTCTCAATTTTTAAACCATCTTGATTTATATAACCGAGTTCAGTTTCCAAAATTTTGATTTGATTACTTAAATCAAATTAAACTTTAATATTTAATTCAACAACGCAAGTCTTTAATAATTCAATTTTGAGTCCAAATTCAAATATTCACTTTATTGCTTCTGATTAAACTTATTTTCAAAGTTCGAGTGAGTGTTCATATCCATTTAGAACAAGTAAATTTTAGGAATTCAATTTATTTCCCAATTATACCTTCAAACTTTAAAACCCTATTCTTACACAATTTCAGTTGACAAGTTCATTTTTAACATTTAAATATTAAGTTCAAAGTGATTCCATTTCCCTAAATTCATTTTTATTTCTAAGAATCAAAATCAGTTAGATAGTTTCAAAATAAAGTTTTATTTTCCATTTAATTTGAGCAATGGATGTATATCCTTTTCAATCCATTACTCGATTAAATCGAAATAGTCCAATTTACATTTTTGTATATACTGTCAATAACAAACATAATGATAGCAGGATATGTCAAAGTAAATAAACATCCAAATTATATAAAGCACCAATCAATAGCATTCATCACCAATTTTCAGAATTTGAAACTCATTTTCCATACACAACCTCTTATCAAGTCCATACTTCCCTTTTCCATTTAACTTCCCTAAGTTAAATCATGATAATAGGCTGAAATTTTCCAATTTCAGCCTATAAGTCCACACTTATTTAACTTACCCAGGGTTAAATTTCCAATCCATTTAACTTTACTCAATTTAATCTTTCCATTCCAAATTTAAATTCTTATTAGTATCATCTTATAAGTTCAGAAACTTATTTTTCTATGGGTTATACTTCTCATTCTAAGGGGGAATTCAGAATTCAACACTTATTATTTATTTCAAATTGCTTTGAAATCATATATATCAACATATTTATATATATATGCATATTTATCCATTTCATATCAATCACACTTTAAATTTTAAAACATCCTTGGTTTTTAGTTCAAAACAACTCATCTTCAAACAACTCTTGTTTTCAACCAAGATTCCTACATTCAAAAATATTCTGAATAGTATTATTTATTATTTATTTTAACACTTTGAAATAATTCCAAATTTCTCTGGGTTTAGATTTAAAATTTCACAATTTAAATCCATTCTAATTATAACTTATATAAATTTTTACTTCCTGAAACATTTCACTTTGCTCTATCATTGTTTTTTCTGAAAATAAACATCCATTTATTAAGACACAACAACCAATTCATGATCATCATATTTAGAAATCATACACTCCATATATTCCACAATTTACCGGGAAAATATAATCAGGTTAACTTATTTCAAAACCTTTGAAAATTCTTTTCAATTTTCCAGGATTTAAATTCAGGTTTGAATCCATTATTTGTATAGTTAATCCTTACCAAATTTCTGTTTGGTTATATAAATTACCATTTAAATTTCATAATCTTATTTAATATCAATAACAACAACCAATTTCCTTAATCCAGTATAATAATTAGAAAAATTATTGCTTTATATATATATATCAAAACATAAGCTTATATAAAAATCTATTTTTTTTAAAAATCATTTTAAAACCATTATATAAGAAAATAACAAGTACACCCTCATATAATACTCTCAACTCATTCTAGGGTACTACTGACCCTATCTCTAATGAGTAAATTCCCACCAGAGCCAAGGTTCTCGCTTAACCTTCATCTCTGATACCACGTGTAACTGCTCGACGATTTTTAACCCCGAAAATCGACACTAATACATCTACTGTATAGAGTGCTGAGCAATCGAGTGCCGGAAATCCCAAGCTGTTTGGGTTAAGAAGAAAAAGAGGTAGAAAAAGAAACATAAACAGCAGCACAGAATCTCACCATCGCAGCGGAGCAAAATATAATATACAAATAGCAGCATTTTATACTAAGAAAAGCTGTAACTGTCAATATACATAAAAGATATTAGAGTACAATCATCAACAAAATAATCTGGACAGTTATAATAACTTGTCCTTAAATACTGTCTATACAGTCAATGCTACACAGCGGAATCTAATCAATATGTCTCTGCCATCCAGCTCTCCGGACTCTAAAGGTCCTAACCTAAAAATCTGCAATACTCGGTCTGACCCGAGCATCACAATAAAGTAACACTCGAGTCAGGCTAGAAACCAACATGAGTAAACCAACTTAACTGGAAATACTTAAGTTATTACTTCATTTGAAACAAAGGTAACTCGTACAAAGCTACGAGTTTTATCTCGTTATAACCAAATACTTGTTACAAAATCCATTGACATTAAAATAATGTCCAAATGTATTCGTTTAATTAAAATGGTTAAATTTTGTTAAAGAAAACCAGTTCCAATTTATATTCAACAACCAAACCCATAAAGGTTCGGAGAAAAAATCGAAATGGTTTCGGATAACACTGAGATCCGATCCCGGTTTCTTCGAGTCTCAATAACACATTTTTAAAAAGGTAAATTGTTTTAAATAAACAATTTATTACTAAGGTAACAATATCATTTGGGGTAACTTATTACAGATGTCTTATTTCAAATAAAACATATCACTACTTTAGTCTCACCATTTAAATATGAAACAAATATCTCACGGAATTAAGCGAAGATATAAACCGTTAACCCAATTAACGATCTGTAAATCAATATCCAAATAATTACTCAAGGTTTAGCATTCACTTGGTTAACCGTATTCATTTATTTTTGAAACCAAATTAATTTCAAATTAAACGTTTCATTAAATAATAAAATTATAAAATACAATTCATTATCCATAAATTTAAGTCAAATACCAATAGTGATTATTTACCATTAAATTTTCGTCCTTAAAATTATAATATACCATTTTGCTTAAAAATTAAAGTGGGAATATGAATTATCTTTTGTATACATTGTAAATCGTATTCCTTCTTTGTTTTTTTCCTTTATTTTCTTTTCTTTATTTCCTTTATCTTCTACTTTTCATTTCCTTCATCTTCCCTTTATTCTTTTCTTCTTCTTTATTTTCTTTTTATTTATTCTTTCCCTTTATTTACTTTTCTTGATTATTTTCCTTTCCCTCTATTTTTTCCTTTTTTTAATCCTTTTCTTTTCCTTTCTTTTATTTCCTATTCTTTTTTTCTTTTCTTTTCCTTTCTTTAATTTTTTTTCCTACTTTCTTTCCCCTACTTCTTTCTGGCCCAACAAAATTTTCAGCCGCCACTCTTCCTCCCCTCTTATTTCTTTTCGTTTTCCCCTCTGTTCTTTCCTAACCCATCTCCTTCCCTTCTCTACTTCTTCCCTTGCTTCCAGTTTATGTCCAGTCACCGGTAACAAACAATCCCAACCCCCACACAAAAACTTTGATCAACCCTACTACATCAATTAAACCCACACTTCCATGAGACTCTGAGGCCTACAACACAACCTACGGCAACCTCCTCGTTCCTCTAAACTTCTCGCTTTTTCCACCCAGGTACCCAGACGTGCATACATGCACGAACCACTTCCCCTATGGTTCGACCCTTCGAGGCCACCCACAGATTCCCTTACCTAAAATTGATCTCCACCGCCTCTTGTTCGACCGCCGATCACCCGAAATGGGAAATGACTGAGCTGAGGCGAAAATACGCAGCATCAACATCGAACACGACTGGAAAATGAAGCTTCCATGGCCACCTCATGCAGTTACAACATCCGCCACCCTCACCATCGTATCCCCATGTTTCCCAGCTTCCCCATGCCAATTCCGGCCCCACTCGGTCCACCGTGTCCCCTCAAAATCCATCGCGTATGGACCATAGCTAATACCCTCCCTAAACCCTAAAACCATTTTGACTAGACAACCCACCAAATAGAAAAATCAAACGCCATTTTTCTTGAGTTTTCCACCTATCGATGCTCCTCCATGCTGAATCTCGCAACCCAAAATCAACCAGGACAGCGGGATTCGATCGAAACCCTAATTCTGGTCAACTCCCCTTTCCCCTCTCCATACTTCACTGAAAATTAGACGACCACCTCCAAAAATCATCATTTCCAAAGCCGATCATGTTTAGATAAACAAAAACACAAATTTTGACATTTGAGTTTTCCACAATATATGTTTATTTACTGTAAATTTTACTTTCTAGTGTTTATACTTGTTAATATCTCACGAATTTTTTTAAAATAAAGTAAAATCGTAGACAAACAAATTATCTTTTAACATCAAAACCTAAGACTAATTAGGATGAGAGGTAGTAATTTTGAAAACCAAGCCTAAATTTCCTTTATACAAAATAGAGATCAATACCAAGTTCAGGCTTGGGTTCCTTTGGCTCTACTTATCATAGGCGCAAGCATAC
The DNA here is from genome assembly GCA_030765085.1 of Allium cepa. Classification (NCBI taxonomy): domain Eukaryota; kingdom Viridiplantae; phylum Streptophyta; class Magnoliopsida; order Asparagales; family Amaryllidaceae; genus Allium; species Allium cepa. The sequence continues at coordinate 182,973,811 of CM060946.1, forward strand.
ATACATACATACATATATATATCCAGGTTACTATATAGTTATATATTTCAACAGCACCTCAATCTTCATGATCAAGTTATTAACATATACTTCAGGTATTAAAGAATGTAGTTCACCCACCATTTATTTTCTGAAACAGGGACATTGTTGTGAAAAAATTGGCTTGCTTCCTGTTTGATCCTACTTCAAAACTTTGATCTTTCTAGTACTTGAATGCCTTTCTGATTTCCTTTAAGTTTTAACTGGCATCTTGTATATATTTTATTTTTGACTAAAATGGTATGCGTGAACCAGTAATAAGGCAGAGATATAGGTACATTTATAAGGAGTGGAAGTGTATTGTGCAAGTTACAGGGAGAGGTTAAATATACATGCCTGTACAATGAATTTCATCTTTATCTTTTTATTGATTTTGAAATGTCGGCTTGATTTAGATATAAAGTTGATTTGATATATCTTGTGTACATGACCAGATTTGATTATTGGTGCTGACAAGATCTTTTATATGCTAGAATGGATGTTGTGCGACTTGATTTTGAATTTTGCCATGACATTGAATTTGAACTGCATTTATGGTATTGTCTCCTCTTATGTTTACAATACTATTATATGAATTGATATATATATATATATATATATATATATATGCATACGTATTTTTTGTATATGTATACACATAGTTATGCATTTTATCCTTTTATACTTGCATTTGTATTATTCATTATCCTGCACGTATATGTTTTGTGTTCATACCCATTTCATTTACTTAGACAATGGTTATATATACATGTATGTTTACTTTTATCCTTGCCACTATTTCATGTAACATATATGCATAACACTTATTTGTGTATTGTTATCATATACATACATTTCCATGTTTACAAACACTATATGCTTCTTACTTATTTATGTGTGTGTGTGTATATATATATATATATATATATATATTTATTTTATCATATTTATATTTTATACATTCCTATATATATTTTTATAACATACACTTATAATTCATATAAATATTTTCACATCATAACCCTGTATATATATTTATCTACACATATATTTAAGGATGTTTTATATCAATTTAAATAGTGGAGTTTATTATTTATTTTCAATGAGATTTAGCATACTCAGAGATTTTGTAATCCAATATTTAATATATCTTTTAAATCAATTTACATATATCCCGATATTTAGTTATCAGAAATTTAATTAGTTCGACTTATAAAATCAACATTTCAATAATTAAGATAAATTAATTACCCAAATAATCGCCGTCATAACCTGGGTCGTCATAGTATTCCATATAATGGCCGGGCTACCAGGGTACAGCTCGTCATAGTATACCTTTAGAAAATGTATTGAGAATCTCGCTGGGATCCCCTGCCAACACAAGACCGGCCTACCCCTTATTTGGATAGTACCGAATATGTTATCACCCCGAGTGTTTCTACCCTTAATCGAGCGCTCACTTTTCTATGCACGACCATATCCATAATTGTAATATATTCCGAGGTATCTAGAAAGGTGATAAACATAACCTAATTAGGTGCGACCCACTTAACCTTGCTGCAGTCTCCCTTGTTTTAGTCATTTTTGGTTGATGAGCTTGAGGCTACGTTTACCTTCCAAGAACAATTCCATTTAGAATGCACATCATCATCCAATGACGATATTCTAATAGCACTCGTCTATACAAGTTGTCATGGTCTGGACAAACCGAAACACCATCTTCACTATCATTACGATATCCATTCGTAACGCTCAAATCGGATCGAAGTGGTTGTAAAATAATTAAATCCGATCCCGGTCATTTTGAAATGATTAACGAATTTGGCCAAATTTGATAGTCGGTTATTTAACTATCAAAAAACATCCATAAGCAGTCACTAGGTCTTATTTTATAAATCTTTCAAAACATATCTTTCAAAATATCTTTATGAAGATATATATTCAAATCTCTTCTAGTATATTAAATAATTGAAAAACAATTCAAATTTTTATATCCATAATAGGATTTTTAAATCCATATTAACACTTAGAAAATTTCCTTCAATTCCATTCATAATTCAACACTTTGAGAAATATTTCTATAATAATAATCTCGTACTTAAAATATTTCGAATCCTTCCAGTTCAATACTTAGGAAATATTAATAAGTATATTTTTCCAAAAATCATTTTAATTCCAACACTAAGGAAATATATCATTTATATTTCTCCAAACATCCTTTTCCATTTCAACACTTAGGAAAATTATGATAAGACCGTTTTCCGAATCATTTCTAATATCAATACTTAGGAATTTTTTTCATATGTTATCTTCTACATTTCCAGAATTTATATTAATTCCTTTTACTTTTTTCCCAAATCGGTTATACTAATTTATAATCCCGTCTATCCATTTACAAATTTTTTATGCATTCAGATTCAATCTCGAAGTTCTTGTTTCTAGTATTTCGGAAATTTCCTTAAGTTTGTAGAATTCCATTATAAGATTTCTCTTATAAATCACATTCATTAATTCAAACACCATTCACAATCTCGTAGGCATTTATAAATCAATTCCAATCAATTTCCAAGTTTCCATATGTACATTATATTTTTAAAGAATAGTAATTTATTTTCAAAACATGCTTAAGTAATTATTTAAATATCAAAACATTTTATATAAAACATCAAAACTCAATTCCAACTTATTTTTATATAAACTAATCGGTTTACAAAGCTGATTATACAAATTAGAAATTTATTTCAACTAATATTCGTTATTTAGAAAATTCACTTTCGAAGTATTTTAGTAATAACTAGCTTTTAATTACATAGTTTAATAAATAATATTTCTTTTTAAAACATACTTAGATTCTTCATAATTTTTTTAAAAAAATCCCGATAACCAATTTGATTTATGAATCCCCAACGATCACAACACATCGATTTCACCCTGATTCCCTATCCATTCTTACCTTTCAAATTAGAATCCACTATATATTCCAAAACCTATTTTCATATCTCAATATAAATTCACATTATGGAATTACATTCCAATTTATCGATTGATTTCATTAACCTTACTTATAAACATCATATATAAATTTATAACTTCTTTGAGTTTCACTTGTTTATAAAACTAATCCCATTTATAAAATCTCATTTTATAAATCCATTTCTTAATAAATCCCATTTACTTCACAAATCTATTTAAAATATCGATTTCAACTCCTTTTTATATTTCCCAAAAATACCATTTAAAAATCCATCATTTAAAAATCTTCTATATAAATTATCTTAAAATCTCCATTTAAAATATTTTTACGAATAGTTAAATACAACTCAAAATCAGTTATTTTTTTAATCCAAATCAATTTCTTAAAAATAATCCAAATTTCGATATAAATATTTTATATTCAAAATCTCCCTTTAAATCCTTTCAAATACCGAAAATAGTATTTATGGCATTCATAATACCAAAAGTTTGGCCAATGCTACTGTGACATCAAATAAAACAAATCACACAACAATCCATAATAGATTATGAATTCACATCATATCTTACTATATATGAAAACAATCAATTTATATTTGAGGAATCTAGTTGGATCCCACCAACCGGTTTTCCTGCATCCATATATGTTATACAACATAAAAATACCAATCCCACTTCGAGGGGGATATCGCGGTAATATAGAGTCATCCGCTATTATGCGGGCGCATACGGTCTCATTCGGTCCAATGACGGGAATTATATCCAACTACTAATATATATACAACTATATATAATATAATATCCAAACTGATAATAATTTATAAATTCAATCAGACACCAAATAATTTGTCTTAACTATTATAAATTAAATCCAGCAAATTCAGAATGAGTGTGATTAACTCACCTTGATTTTATATTTTCTGATTGTCCAAATAAATTCTATTGCGTAGACTCCGCAGCTTCGAATCCTATACGTTCGACTCCGTGCAATTTAACCTCGTACAAGCAGATTTTGAATTACATAAATTAGCGATTACCATTGTAATTAATCAACTAATTATTTAATTTAAACTAATTTCCAGTTAACGAATTTAATAAACTTATTAACTAACTTAATAAAAATAATTAGCAACTTAATTACCTTTAATAACCGCCTTCCCAAATCGACTTCGTGCCCTAACTCTCTTGTAGTCGTGACATGACAGGCGGAGACTCGACTTTCAACTCCGATTTCTTCTCCAGGCTGTAACTCACTCAACTTTTTTTAATATATGCACGACCGAAAACCCTCATCTTCTGCTCTTCCATCCACCAGTCACGCACCCTAGCTCCGACCAACTCCTCCTCCATCGCGACTAACACCAGCCGCCGCCAACCACGACATCACCGACCTCTTCCTTTACACACATCTGAAACAGACATCATTAAAACCCTAGCTCCCCCAAACGAATATCGCGCCTCACTTCCCTATCACTGTCGTCGTCTGCCAAATCGAACGCGACTTTGTCACTACCACTTTTTTTATTGAGTCGATCCATTTTTTTTCAATTTCAATTAATAAACGTCTAAAGGAAGAAAAGAATTCGTGAGTCTAAGTTAAAAGAAGAAGGAGGCTTCAGTTATACGATTGGCCGGTTATAGGGGTGTAACAACCCGCACATTTTATGATTGCATATTTAAATATTTTATTTAAATATAACATCGTTAGTCGGATTAAAGTCTGAAATGCTACTTTTTGTAAACGATCGAATTAGGACTCGAGACCACTTCCATTGAGTCCAAAATGGCGTTTGCGACCTTTTTGGGTATAAACATCGATATGTTTGGAGTTGATTAGAATTTTGATGTTTTCATTTGGGGCTTTGGGTTTGGGTTTCAGCCCACTAACCCAATAAGAGAACCCAACTCCTTTATCAAACACTCTAACTCAACTTCTCTTCATTCTTTTCATTCCTCATTTCCTAACACTCAAGCTGAAGAGAAAAATAGGGGAAAAGATTGGAAATTAGAAATTCCTAAGCCCATGTTTTCTTAGGAAATTCAAGTTCTTGCTCTAAAATCAAGGAGAAGCTTAGGTAAGCATCCTCTTCATCCTATCCATCTCAATCCCTCTTCAGTTCTCAGAAACTACTAAAACCTAACTTAGGAACAACTTCACCTTTGATAATAGACCGAAGATTCTTGAGGTGTTGTTGAAGAGAGATCAATCTTTGCTTGTTCTTGAGCTTCTTATTTGTTGTTTTGGGGTTAAAAAGGTGAGTTCTTGAACTCATATCTATGTCTATAGCTTACATTGTTGTTAGATATGAATTTCTAACATCTTTTCCATGTTCATTTGCTTTTGATTTGAATTGACTTGGTGTATTTACCAAATTTTGGTGTTTTGAAGTCAAAACCTTTAAAATTCTATTTTGGATGTTTGAACATGTTTTTGGTGGCGCATCGAAGAGCCTATAGTGCTGGGTTGCCACTTGGCATAAATCCCTAGTCTTCATTGCTCGGTCGATCGTTTTTCGGTTAGACATTTTTGCCCTTCTTGGGGCTAGGCTGAAAATACTGGAAATCGAAGTTCAATCGACTGAACTGTAAGGTCAGTCGACTGAACCTGGAACCGGAATATTTCCTGAGCCAATATCAGTCGACTAGCCATAATGTTCAGTCGACCGAACCTGAAAACCGAAAGTTTCTGGGTTCATTGTCAGTCGACTGACCACTGTATTTAGTCGACTGAATTTGCTTATCTTAGCCAAATTGCCTTTTTGTGTGGATATCCAATTTTTATTCGATTCTCGTTGATCCGATTAGTTGTTATCACTTTTGTTGACTTTGATAATTTCTTTTTTGGGAATTATTGGTAATATCCATTTTGATGGATTCAGAATCGATTTCTATGGATTTGATTCATGTCTTCGTATGTGTATTTTTGGTGATTGATTGTCTTTACAATCATTTTTGGTGATTTGTGACTTTGAAATACAAAGGTTTCTACGCTAGTAGTAAATATTCAAACTATTTCACAAAGATGATTTCAACTCTATTTTTAATACAAAGCTCGTTTATAAAACCGTTTTCCAACCTATTAGTATACACAAACCTGTACCCCATTCGTGTGAGAAGTCTAATTAAACGGCTCAGCAAAACAAGTGTTATTAAGCTCTTGTGTTTACTTCGTCGGTTAATTTTTGGACTTGTTCGATTGAAAAATCTTGTGACAATCTTCGAGTGCAAATCTACAATTTGTTCATAAATATTTTAGTTAAGCTAGCGGTTATGGGACATGAACCTAAACTCATTTATTTACTAACTTAGTGTAATTTACGCTTATTGATCTATTGTGATCATTTTGTGATTTAGACTAGCGATGCGCGATGTCTCTTTATCCACTGGGGGACTGTACCTCGTTTTATGGAGCTTCGGCTCATTTTTATGGGATCGCGACCCATGGTCTTTGGAGCGTTCGTGGAGCAATCGGCTTGATAAGTCAGAGCATGGGGCGTATCTATTTAGGTGCGTCGATGTTCGACTTTGCATGGGGCGTATCTTTATAGGTGCATCGATGATGGTTTATGCATGGGGCGTATCTTTCTAGGTGCGTCGATGTTTGTTTATGCATGGGGAGTATCTTTCTAGGTGCGTCGATATCTGTTTATGCATGGGGCGTATCTTTCTAGGTGCGTCGATGTTTGTTTATGCATAGGGCGTATCTTTCTAGGTGCGTCGATGTTTGTTTATGCATGGGACGTATCTATTTAGGTGCGTCGATGTTCGGTTTATGGAATAGCGTTCCGTTTGTGATAGGCCTTCCCCTTTTTTGATTTTTGGATTTCTAGTTGATGATTTCTAGAATTTGTGTTTCACCATTTTTTGTGATTTCCATTGATAATTTTTGTCAATATTTGTGGTTTGGTGACTAAAATAAAGAATATGACATTCATTTTAGTGTTTGAGATCTTTGAGATATTGTATGATTTTTGTGGTTATTTAGTGTATACTTGTCACAGTATGGCATTTTTTGTTGTCTTACGCTTTTGTCATATCTCTTATCCTATCTCATTTATATGATATTTATAGTTAGAGTAATCCGTTTATTATTTTCTTCTTAAATAATACTCGGGTCAGACCGAGGTATTTCAGGTGCTTCTACTTGACTTCTTATCAGGGTCCGTCATCTGACTTTTGGCTAACTACTTAGCTTAATAGTTTTCGTTTCATACATTCCAGATAGAGACTCCATGATGTATGCATATTCTTTTTTCTAGCACTTGTACCTATTCTTTTGTAATGTAGTGGATCTTACATGACCACTACTTTGATATACACTTTTATTTGTTATATTCATATCTGTTTCCGCCTTAGTGATATGAATATCTACGACTGATTTGCGTTATGTTTATTTTATATTTGTTTCCGAAACCACATAGCCACTATGTAGTAGTTTTGAGTTTGACTTGATATGTCATATTTCCTCTTGAAATGAAATGCATGTATCTGGCATATCGGTGCTCACACAAAGCAATTACACAGATGGTCGCTCCTCAACAGCCTTATTCTTCATGTTATTTAATGACATTACCTCGTAGTGTCCTTCGCTAGTGAGTACAGAGGTGGGGAGTCACAGCTTGGTATCAGAGCGAAACTTCAAAATAGTATAGAATATTATAGCAAGGATCATTGAGACGACCCGCCCTTATCACCTCAAAAATCAACACAAAATACTCCACAGTATAATATGCCGACGATCAAATGCCGAAAAAGACAGATTGTTAGGGGGAAAAGAAAGGAGATAGAAGAGAGAAGAAACTAAACAATATCAGAATCTAACCATCGCTGCGGAATAAAAAATAGTACATCATATCAAATCTTTACACAAAATGAAAACTATATCTGTTTTATAAAATATATCATCAGAGTATCTCAAATAAACAACAATTACCAGTCTGACAATCTTAAACAATCACAGCAGCGAATATATACAAGTACGGATAATACGTCTCGGACTCCAGCTCCTCTCCTTCTCCATAGCATCCTATCATGAACATATAATACTCGGTCTGACCCGAGCATTGCCATGAAATAACACCCGAGTCAGTCTGGAATACCAGCCGATAAAGTTACACCCAATTGATTATTAAAGTTTCAAAAATCCATTTGAAAACAAAAGCATCTCGTAAGACTACACCACAAATAAACATGTCGGGTTTTTACCTTACGATAGCTTAATCACTTTTTATTAAAAAAATCCTCTGATATTATAATAGGGTCTATACACAAATACTTATAAAATAGCCGAAATTGTTACATGATTAAATTCCAGCTACTTTCCACAAAGTAGGTAATACAAACAAAACTCGTAAAAGGCGCGTAGGGAGAATGGATTTCCAACTAATGACTAGGCACTGGGGTACCACCTGTCATAGTACCTGGTCTAGATCAGTGTACCGAGGACCACTCCCGATCCTCTGCAACACAAGGCCAGGACTATCCCTTATTGGATAATCTCGAGTAAGATCACCCCACGGTTGGTATCAGCAACCGCACCACTAAGCCGAATAAAAAGGGACATCTAGACAGGGACGACCTCACCCTGAAATGGGTGCTACCCACCTAGCCTGGCTGCATAACCCCTGATTTTCAGTCATTCCCGGTTGATGAGGCTTGAGGCTAAGCATTACCTTTAGAACGTTTCTCTTAGAATGCCCATCGTCCATCTAGCGATGTCTCGAAAGCATTCATCCATACAAGTATGTCCCAGGTTCGAACGGAACCGAAGGCACTACTCCTACTACATCCATTTTGGAAATATCCTCAGGATCAGTAGCGAATAGCCCTTGCACTTCACTGCTCCATCTTCGACTCCGAACTTGTTTTTACCATGAAAACATACAAACCGGATCGAAGTGGTTTTTGAGAAATTAATCCCGATCCCTGTCTCTTCGAAACGATCAATGCATTGGCCAATATTGATAGTCGGTGATTTAACTATCAATTAACATTCACAAACATCCATCACACAATAAATAATCGCCCAATTATTTATTTTCCTCAAAAATATTTTTGCCAGATATGTTTCCATTTTCAAATCCCGTTGAAAACACTTTTCAAGCCCAACTCTTCTCATGGAATAAATTCCCCAAATTGTTACTTCCCTTGAAAAACATCCATGTACCCATACTTAAGATTTAAAATAATTTAAATTCTTTATTTTTGAAAATACATTAAACATTTATATTAAAACATCTTACATACTTGATTTAAAATATATATATACTTTTAAAAATATCTCGAATAAAAATGCTTTATAAAATATAAACTATTTTCTTCAAAATAAAGTCAAGTCATACTAATTTTAAATAAAGCTATGAAATCCTATACAAGTTTCAAATAATACTTTGATTGATTATCTTTAAAATAGAACCATTTTATTATGTATAAATAATAATAATATTCTTTAAAACATAATTCTAATTACCCCTTTAAAATAATTACTTCTATAACTACTTTGATAAATGTTCACTTTTAAAATTCTTAAACTTAAATGATTTCTTGGAACATTCTTTAATACAATTTCAAATTTCTAACCCTTTTTTAAAAATCTGCTTTAAAAACGTACTCAGCTTTTCAGGGAAATACACTTCCATTTTAGGATAACCCAAAGAGTTCTTTCTATAAATCCTACATGATTTATCCCAAATCAATTTTACGTTCATACCGTAAAATCCTTTCCACACTTTAAAACTAAACTCCTTTTATTTTTAAACACATTGCTATTTCCTGGAAATCACTGTCAAATATATTGTTAAAATATTTAAAATAAAGCTTCTAGAAATTATTTAATTGAAAATAATAGTTAAGGAAATATATAGAGGTTTCCTAAGTACTTTAAGTCAAGTTTAACTTTTAAAAATAAAGCTATTAAATCAAATATTTATATTATAATTTCCTTTTGAAAACTTAATACTACTTTACTTTTTAAAATAATTAATTACCATAATTACATAAATAAATATTTACTTACACTTTAAATAATTTAAAATAATATTTCTTTATAAAATATTATAAACATATTTAAACTGCAAATTTATATTTTGAAAGCTTTTCTTAAAAACATACTAAAGTTTTCAGGAGAAAGAACACTTCCCATCCTTTAAAAATAAATCTCGCTATTGTTTTAAACAATTCACATTTCCCTTTAAATTCACAATTTCAAACACTTCAAATTACCAACCAATTTCTTGAATTTAATTCATTTTAAATCCTTTACTTTAGAATTCCTTTTATTTCCTTTAAACCCAATTCATCTTATTTATATTTAAAATTCCCAGGTTGTATTCACCCAATCATAGCACAACACAATTTAATTTTCAACTTAATCTATCACAGTATATAAATAGAGCACAACATAACAGGATCTAAAACAATTTATCACAGAATATAAATGAGATATATCACAAAAGATAAATAAATTTTTATTTGTGAGGAATCCAGTTGGATCCCTCCAACCTGTTTTTCCGCATCCAAAGATGTTAACACAATAAATAAATATCGATTTAATTTGATAATAATTATCATATTCAGCTAAACAACCAATCAAACATTTAAATATTAGCTATTTAAATCACTGGTATCCAGATGTGAGTGAGATTAGCCTACCTTGGATTTTCGACGAGCTTTCAAACTTAAATTAAATCGAACGACGTTCGATTTAACCTAAATTTTTACTTGCTCCGAATGATCCCAAAATTGCTCCACTGTGTAGTACTTGTCTCTGCGATTCTGGCGTCGCTAGCTTCGTCAGAATCTGATAATATACGCATGAGATATTAATTTTTAAAGTTCGAACTATAATTTATATAAACAATTAACTTTTTTTTAATAAAAAAACATCGGCTCACACCTTCTTCTTCCCAGCGCACGTTACAGGTTCAATGCCAAACCCAATATTACCCATCATCATCTCTCGTCCTTTGATTTTTCGCGACCACCCACGCTGCCGTACCCAGATCCAAACCCACCACTATGTAGCCCACAACGTCCTCCATGCTCGACCCAGATGTGGCGGAACATGGCACCCCCATCTCACCGGAAAACGCGCGTGAACGACTAGCCTTCGAGCCAAAATTTTGGCGAATCTACTCCTCCTTCAGCGATCTTGACGTTGGATCTCTAGAAAATCGACGAGCTCGTCAATTTTCCAGTTGGAAGCTCCTTGCGAAAGCTTGTAGATTGAGAGAAAAATGAAGGAGAACGAGAGGAAGTTTCGGCCATTGAAATGTTTCGTGACTGCCGAACAAAGAGGGCTAGGGTTTCAATCCGTGTGCGTATATATATATATATATTTATATATACATGTATAAATATTATTTTAATATTAAATCCACTTTAAAGCAACTTTTTCACACGATCTCCAAACGACGCGTGCCGACAGGCGTTGCGAAGGTTTTACCCACGTTTCGAACACAGTGGAACGTGTTTCGGATGCTAATTCAATCATATGCACGAGTTACGGAAATAAACGATCAATTTTAAATTAAATAGATTAAAATAGTTTCTATGCGTTTTGAGCTGCCAGGGTCAAACGACAATTCTGATTGCTACGAAAATTGAAATCCGATAATAACTAACTATTACGGATCCAATGGAACTAGTTTCGTCGAATTCCGAAATTGTGCCCTGGAAGGCTATTTCGACTCGTCGATTAATTCGAGCGATTTTCAAAATCGTCGAAATCACTTAACATTTCACTTTTAAAATTTTATTAATTTTATTATAACTCGTATAAAATTTATATCCACATTAGAAATTATTCTGATTCAGTTCGAACAAAAATCTGATTATTTGAATTATTATATTATTAAATTCCATTATTAAATTAATATAAAATTCCAAATTCAACCTATCGACTTTTAATTCCATCCAATAGTCCAACATTATAATTCAGATCCAAATAGACTTAAAATAAATTTTAGAATCTATTTTTATATCTGTTTACACCCAGAATCACCAATTATCCCAATACCAATATTAAATTATTATTATTCAAATTTCAATTAAATTTCCATATTTGAAATTTAACTAATTCTATTAATTTAACTAAAATCTTTTTATTTCAAAACCAAATTACAGTACATATTCAACATTTAAAATGAATTAAATGTTCAAATCCAGCGACTAAAATTCCGGGTCGTTACAATCATTTTCTAAGTCTATCTTAGGAATCGTGCCTTTGGATTTCATTCGAGTCATTAGACCCGTTCTATCCTATTTTCTATTGTGATGCCTTGTTTTATCAAACATGATTGTTTGAAATTTATACCGTGAATAAATTTTTCTTCTACTTTCTTTCTTTCTTAAAGAAGAGAAATGGTTAGACCAGGCCATCCAGTGCTACTCCTCAGGGTGGAGTATTTATATCTGTTCAGTAGCTTTTAGATCTTGTAAAGAATGCTCAAGCCGTCGGACCCCTTCCAGAGCCCATTCATCCTAGATCTGGGTTTGCACGCTTGTGCAGAGATTATACCGATTTGGGTGGAAGGCCATTTAAGGGATCCGAGAGTGTTATTGAAATCCAAGCTTGGCTTAGATCATGCAACCGCATCTTTTATCGCATGAACCTTGTTGATCTCCATCGAGTCCAAGTGGCTTCTAGCATGCTCCAAGAAAGAGCATTAGATTGGTATGAGCTTTTGATTTCGGTGATTATCAAAGCGGATCTTACTTGAGAGAAATTTCGGAAAAGATTTGAATTAAGTTTGTGCCGGAGGCTGAGAAGGTAATTTTAGTTTGGCGATTTATTGACCTTGTTCAATCTCTAAATATAGGGTTGAGTATATTAATACTCCATTGAGGAAAAATCAAAGGTTTGTCTATGGTTTGAATAAGAACCTCAAAAAGCCTTTACTCCTGAAACTGGAAGTTTCTTTTGATCAGCTTGTTGATATCGCTCTTCGACTTGACGAGGCCGATAAAGAAGGTGATGTTGAAGTTGTGGGTGTCAAACAAAACTTCAACAATAACATGAAGAGGGCTATTATGTTCAAAGGCCCGAATCCCAACCCGAAGAAGAAATAAGAAACTGTGGTAGCAAAGACTCCTACCTCTAGTCATGGACAATGCTACAATTATGGTTCCACAGACCACTATACAAAGGAGTGTCCGAAACCTCTTTACTGTCGCTAGTGTAAAAATTCGGGTCACCATATATCTGCATGTCCCATACTTCAAAGTAGGAAGAAGGGAAAGCTGAATGTTGTGCAAGCTCCTAGTGACACTTCTCTTAGTCAAGGTATTTCTCATTCAGTCCTTGATGACATTTGTTTTGTGATTGTCCTATTCGAGCTCTTTTTGATATGGGTTCTTCTCATTATTTTATGCCAAAAGAACTTGTTGATTCTTTTTCTTTAAACATTTTGGGCTTGACGACTTCACTGAGAATTGCGAATCTGGTTGGTGGATCTTCAACACTCAGTTTACTTTGTAAAAAAAATGTCGAGATTATCTTACGTGATTATGCTTTCTGACCCGTTTTGCATGTTATATGCTACTTAGGTTTTGAAATTGATTTTTTGTGGGAGGATTGGCTTAACCATTATGAAACCATATCGTATGTCCCGAGCGGACTAACCATCTTCAACATTCTCGATCTGTTAAGCAGATTTCTATTTTTCGTAATGATTTCGATTCTAATTTGGTGGCATCATTTTATTTTGTAGACCCACTTGTTGAGGAAGATATTATTCCCCTCATTCGAGTAGTTTGAGAATTTCTCGGTAGCTTTGAGCTTGTCTTAGGATTATCACCTAAGCAATTTTTTGAGTGGTGTTAAGGTCTTATCAGCCCGACCTTACCACCGGTTTTTCATCAGCTGCGAGATGCGGAGGATAACTTTCCCATTACCACTTTCTGCACTCGTTATGATTCTTATGAATAACTCATGATGTCATTAGGTCTGTCCAATTTATTTCATTCATCCTATGAATTGAGTATTCTACGAGTATCTTGACGAGTATTCATTAATGATGGATGAAAACAGCAATTTAGAATTTTGCAAATCTTTTAATTAAGATATTTATAAGTATAATTGGATTTCGTTCTTAAACGAGCAAAGAATATTCGTAAAATTTTTGAGAGATATTTTTATCATATAGAAGATGATTTTATGTTGTTTTTCCCATTGAGTGCTTTAAGAATTATGGTCGATGCGCTTGATCAACATTATCGATAGGAATCTCCTAAACGCTATGATGAGACAATCAGACACATTAAATTGACTTGGAATAAGTAAATTTCTCTAGAAGGAGATTACATAAAGTTAATTGTAATTTTGAAAGTCTTAGCTCTTCGGGAAAGAGGATCAATTAAAAGAACTCTTTTTAAATACTCTTATTCTTGTGATTCCCGAAGGGAGCCAAGACTCCACTGTTTGTACTGATGCTAGTCGTATTGGTTTGGGTGTCGTTCTCTTGCAAAAGGGAACGTGCTATCACTTATGCTTCTATACAATTAAAGCCTATCGAGACTAGGTATGCCACTCATGATCTAGTGCTCGCGGCCATTGTTTTCGCTTTTAGAATTTGGTATCATTATCTTTTGGGAGAGAATTTGTTCTCTACACTGATCATAAATCTTTGAAATATTTATTTTCTCAAAAGGAACTTAATTTGCGTCAACAACGTTGGCTCGAGTTCCTTGGATCTTATGATCCGGATATTCTTTATACTTCCGAAAAGGGAAATCATGTTGCCGATGCCCTTATTCGTAAGCAACAAGCGGATTGTTTCTATGATGATGTCCGAATGGAATGATCTTTTTAACAGGTTCATTTGGCATATCGTTATCGTACTACGTCGTTGCTCCAAATTATTCGAGTTTAGGATCCCTCGGGCGTACCGTTATTGAACTACATCGTTGTACCGACTCAATTTTCTACTGTTCATGACGTTTTCCACGTGTCTCAACTACGGAAATGCCTTAGAGATTTTGATTCTATTCTTGAGCCCGGTGTTATTGAAGAAATTGAAGTTTCGCCTAATTTGACTTATGAGCAACATCCTTTTCGTATCATTGCTATGGAGGTTGAACGCCTTCATAATAAAGATGTTCCTCTTGTGAAAGTTCAATGGTCCTCAAATCCTAAGGATTGCTCTTGGGAATCCAGAGAATTTATCAAGCGAACCCATCCGAACTTACTCTCTCGTGCTCTTTTAGGTGAACTCCTCATTTCAAAATTTCTTCTTTTTTTTGATATGCTTTTATGGTAGTTACTCTTTGTTTTCTTCTTAAGAATTACGAGGACGCAATTTCTTTAAGGAGGGGAGTCGTAACAACCCGAACATTTTACGATTGTATATTTAAATATAGCATCGTTAGTCGGAATAAAGTCCGAAATAATACTTTCTGAAAACTGTCGAATTAAGACTCATGACCACTTCCATTGAGTCCAAAATGGTATTTGCGACTTTTTTGAGTATAAACATCAATATGTTTGGAGTTGATTAGAATTTTGATATTTTCATTTGGGGCTTTGGGTTTGGGTTTCAGCCCACTAACCCAATAAGAGAACCCAACTCCTTTATCAAACACTCTAACTCAAATCCTCTTCATTCTTTACATTTCTCATTTCCTAGCACTCAAGCTCAAGAGAAAAATGGGGGAAAAGATTGGAAATTAGAAATTCCTAAGCCCTAGTTTTAATAGGAAATTCAAGTTCTTGCTCTAAAATCAAAGAGAAGCTTAGGTAAGCATCCTCTTCATCTTCTCCATCTCAATCCCTCTTCAGTTTTCAGAAATTCCTATAACCTAACTTAGGAAAACTTCACCTTTGATAATAGATTGAAGATTCCTGAGGTGTTGTTGAAGAGAGATCAATCTTTGCTTGTTCTAGAACTTCTCATTTGTTGTTTTGAGGTTAAAAAGGCGAGTTCTCTCACATCTATGTCTATAGCTTTCATTGTTGTTGGGTATGAATTCGTAACATCTATTCCATGTTTATTTGCTTTTGATTTGAATTGATTTGGTGAATTTTCCAAATTTTGGTGTTTTGAAGTCAAAACCTTTAAAAATCCTATTTTAGATGTTTGAACATGTTTTTGGTGGCGCATCGAAGAGCCTATAGTGCTGGGTTTTCGCTTCGCATAAATCCATAGTCTTCGTTGCTCGGTCGATCATTTTCTGGTAAGGGATTTTTTCCCTTCTTGGGGCTAGGCTGAAAATAATGGAAATCGAAGTTCAGTCGACTGAACTGTAAATACTGGAAATCAAAAACGATCGACTGAACCCGAAAATTGAAACTTTCTGGGTTCAGTGTCAGTCGACTGACCACTGTGTTCAATCGACTGAATTTGCTTATCTCAGCCAAATTGCCTTTTTGTGTGGATTTCCAATTTTTAATCGATTCTCGTTGATCCGATCAGTTGTTATCACTTTTGTTGACTTTGATAATTTCTTTTTCGGGATTTTTCGGAATATCCATTTTGATGGATTTGAAATCAATTTCTATGGATTTGATTCACGTCTTCGTTTGTGAATTTTTGGTGATTGACTGTTTTTACAATCATTTTTGGTGATTTGTCACTTTGAAATACAAAGGTTTCTACACTAGTAGTAAATATTCAAACTCTTTCATAAAGATGATTTCAACTCTATTTTTAATACAAAGCTCGTTTATAAAATCGTATTCCAACCTTTAGTACACATAAACCTTTACCCCATTCGTGCGAGAAATCTAATTAAATGGCTCAACAAAACAAGTGGTATGAAATGCTTGAGTTTACTTCGTCGGTTAATTTTTGGACTTGTTCGATTGAAAAATCTTGTGACAATCTTCGAGTGGAAATCTACAATTTGTTCGTAAATATTTAAGTTAAGCTAGTGGTTATGGGACATTAAGCTAAACTCATTTATTTACTAGCTTACTGTAATTTAGGCTTATTGATCTATGATGATTATTTTATGATTAGACTAGCGATCTGCGATGTCTCTTTGTCCACGTGGGGGACTGTACCTTGTTTTATGGAGCTTTGGCTTATTTTTATGGGATAGCGACGCATGGTCTTTGGACCTTTCATGGAGCAATCGGCTTGATAAGTCAGAGCATGGGGCGTATCTATTTAGGTGCGTCGATGTTCGACTTTGCACAGGGCGTATCTTTCTAGGTGCGTCGATGTTGGTTTATGCATGGGGTGTATCTTTCTAGGTGCTTTGATGTTTGTTTATGCATGGGGCGTATCTTTCTAGGTGCGTCAATGTTTGTTTATGCATGAGGCGTATCTTTCTAGGTGCGTCGATGTTTGTTTATGCATGGGACGTATCTATTTAGGTGCGTCGATGTTCGGTTTATGGAATAGCATTCCGTTTGTGATAGGTCTTTCTTTTTTTTGTGATTTTTGGATTTCTAGTTGATGATTTCTAGAATTTGTGTTTCACCAATTTTTGTGATTTCCATTGATAAGTTTTGTCAATATTTGTGGTTTGGTGAATAAGATAAAGAATATGACATTCTTTTTAGTGTTTGAGATTTTGAGATATTGTATGATTTTTGTTGTTATTTGTCACAATATGAAATTTTTTGTTGCCATACGTTTTTGTCATATCTCTTATCCTATCTCATTTTATATGATATTTATAGCTAGACTGATCCGTTTATTATTTTCTTCTTAAATAATACTCGGGTTAGACCTAGATATTTCATGTGCTTCTACTTGACTTCTTATCAGGGTCCGTCATATGACTTTTGGCTAACTACTTAGCTTAGTAGTTATTGTTTTATACATTAGAGATATAGACTCCTTGACGTATGCATATTCTTTTGTCTAGCACTTGTACCTATTCTTTTGTAATGTAGTGGATCTTACATGACCACTACTTTGATGTACACTTTTATGCATTATATTCATATCTATTTCCGCCTTAGTGATATGAATATCTATGACTGATTTGCGTTATGTTTATTTTATATTTGTTTCCGAAGACCACATAGCCACTATGTAATAGTTTTGAGTTTGACTTGACATGTCGGATTTCCTCTTGAAATGAAATGCATGTAATACTATCTGGCATATCGGTGCTCGCACAAAGCAATTACACAGATGGTTGCTCCTCGACAGCCTTATTCTTCGTGCTAGTCGATGGCATTACCCCGTAGTATCCTTGACTAGTGTGAGTATAGAGGTGGGGCATCACAAGGTGGTTCGAGAGGTAGAATAGTTTAAGATTGAAATTATATATACAATATCGTTTATTTCTCAAAATATCTCGCTTTACGTAACTAAAAATACCGAACCCCTATTGAGGTGTGCCGCCTGGCATTCCTAATGTTATACCCCTATTTTGAACCCAATGGAACAAGTTTCGAGGCCTAGTTCGATCGTATGGAGAAGATAGCTTTTTGAACCCAATTATAGTATTAATTTTTCAATATTAATTTCAACACGTTTCTATCCCGTATGACCAAACGATAATTCCAAATGCTACGAGATTTGAAATCAAGTAATAATACATTGTTACAGATCTAATGGAACTAGTTTCATCAAATTTCAGGATTGTGCCCCGGATCGCTATTTAATGCATCGATTAAATCGACGATTTCAAAATTGATGAAATCGCTTGAATTTTCAGTTTTAAACCTATTAACTCAATTCTAATTCAAATAGAATTTACATCTATATTAGAAAACCGTTTCGATTTATATTCAACTCAAATTTCAATTATTTAAACGATTTTCAACTATTAATTCAACAATTAAATTTATTAAACAAATCGCTATATTTGGAACTTAAGTTTTATTCCACTTATTTGATCGTTAAACTTCATATTAAAATTCCATTTACATTTCAAATTCAACATTTAAAATAAATTCATTGTTCAAAATCAAACGATTAAAAATCCAGGTCGTCACTATTCTCCTCCCTTAAAAGAATTTTGCCCTCGAAATTGTTAAGGTAGGTAAAATGCTCCAAACACATTTACTTATTAAAACCCGCTTAGTTAAAAATCGACATTCACTTTCTAAATCTTTAAGTTCCATATAAAGCATTTAGTTTCCTTTCCAAACCAAAATCCTTTATTCCAATTACAATTCGAAATCATATTTTCGTTAACAAAAAGTTTCTAAAAAATTTCAAATTTATTTTTTTTGACACCCTAAATTTCCAAATTTTTTTGGCAGAGTCGCCCTTGTATGGAGAGCCTTTTACAATATGACAAGAGTGATAAAAACATATACATCGATCCACACGGTCGGAAAATACAATATATATCAATTTTTATCCATTGCGGTATTTAATCCGAAAACATACCTTAATTTAGCATTTTTTAGCGAGCGAGCTTACTTCATATGAAATTATGCAACTTAAATCTAGTCCAATAGTTTCGGCTACCAGTACTTACTCAATTAAACCACGTAAGTTCCATAAATATGAAATTTAATAACTCCGCATTCATTTAAATAGTTAAACACATAGATTTCATAACTAAACATGATATATCGTGTATTTTAGAAGGTACATGCAATTGCAGGGTTCCAACATTTAGTTATTAACTTCAAATTCAATTTATATGCCATTTCATTCAATTCCCATTCAATTTATTCACAAATCTTATTCGCTCAATTTTTTTATGTTCAACAACAACCAATCCATGCCAATTTATTTATGAACCTGCTACGAATTTATTTGAGCCAAGCTTCCATACAAAAATATTAGCTTAAGTTAATTCGTTTACTTTCAATCATTTCAGCCATATAACTTAAGTTCATTTCTATTGAAATCAAATTTCATTTCTTTTAATTCAATTTAACTTACTTAAGTTAAAATTAAATTCCAATTCTAACTCACTTTAATATAACTTACCTTAAGTTAAATTTTAATCCACACAATTATCTTTTACTACTCGATTAATTTAACTCTACCCAAGTTAAATTTTATTTCATATAGAAATTCACATTTCCCATGTTATAAATCAAAAACTTATTTTTCTTCTAAATTAACAAAGCATATAGCTAAGAATTTCAGAATTCAAACACCTGGTTCCAATTTAAATCATTTAGAAATCCAATATATATATATATATATATATCCTTTTGCTTTTGACAAACCGTTCTTTGGAATTTTCAAAACAAATCTATTTTTCTCAAAACAATCCAAAACAACAACCATGGTAGCAATCCGTCACTTAGAAACTCGAAAAAGAACAACGATGATGGCACGATCATCATCGAAATTATTTTCCACTGACTGAAGTAAGTTTAGTGCTTTATCACGTCAAAAATCCATTTAAAACCATTTTCCTATTCAAAACCATTTCACAATAATGTTACCATTCTTTATTCCAAAAATATTTCCAAAATAATACTAATTTCATCTCAATAACACTATTGAAAATATTTCCAAACCTTTCGAGATTTAAATTTCTGAAATCGAGTTTGGATAAATTTTAATTATAATTCATTTGCACAAATCATGCTTATACAATTTCAATTTGGTTATGTATAACCATTAACATTTTATAATCTTGTTTTGATTATATTAATAACAACCAAACACATCAATATACCATAATAATTTCTACCAAATTATTTTTTCATATCAAAATACAGTTTAGGTGAAATTAATTCATTTACCCGCTTCAAAAAAATACTGTGTTGGTTTTTCATGTTCAAGTGTTTAGAAACTACTATCGATTTAGTGGCATCCCGCTAACCGACCAATATTTATATGCTACTCAATAGATAAATCAACATAACATAAAATATTTTATATTCACTAACAAATTCGTGCTCATATCTATTAATACACTCAAACTCATTTTAGGGTACTACTAACCCTATCCTTAATGAGTACTCTCCACCAAAGCTACGGTTCTCGCTTAACCTTTAGCTCCAATACCACATTGTAATAAACGAACCACTCCGGACCCACGCAGGTAGGCTTTTCAACGATCCTGCTACCCTTCTGCTTTTCAACATGGGGGTACTCCTGCTTTTCAACATGGGGGTGACTACAAGGGGTACCTCGAATTTGCTTTTACGGCCACCCTCGCGACATCTGCAGCCAACCTATCAAGGCCTTATACTACCTCTCAAGGACATGTATTCACTGTTCACATAGCGAGAACCCCCCATCATGCGCACGTAAACCCATCACCAAGATAATTCGATCCTCGTCTCTTCGAAACGATCAACGAATTTGGCCAAATTTTATAGTCGATTATTTCACTATCAAACAAATTTACCTTTATTTGCAACATTTTCATTGCGGAAATTCATTTTGACCATCTTTATTACTTAGATTCCTCTTGTATAACTCAAATTTCATATACACATCAACATTTTAACCTATTTAAATATTTCAGGTAAGTTATATATAATGCTTAGAATGAAATTGAGTATTATACAGGTAAATTTTCCTAGTTCAACTATAACAAGTGGTAAAATTTTCATTTCTCCTTTTGATTTCCAATTTTTCAAACTTTTACATATTTCAATTATTGAAATTTATCACTTAAAAAAAATTTAAGAGTTAAATTCCGGTTCACTTCAATCATTTTGAAATAAATATATACATATATATTTTATGAATCAAATCATATTTAAGAAATTCAAATCAATTTCCTTTCCCAAAAAAAAAGTGTAGCAAAGCCGCCACGCGGTTTCTCCACTTCGACACTCGAAAATGAATGTTAATGATGCTACAGTAATCACCGAAATTATTTTCCAGCGACAAAGGGGAGAGTACAATCTTACTTCCCTTTTAAAATTCTTTGGAAACAATTTCCATTTAGCAAAACTTTTAAATAATAAATTCTAAAACTTTAAAACCAAATTTTATTGAAAAATACCGAAAATTGAATTTTCAAATTCTTAATTTAATTTAATTTCAAATTTCAAATCAATTTATAAACCATGTTTTGTAAATTCATTTATTTATTATGTTGCAATAGTCAATGGTTTACAAAACAATAAATGAAAACCAAATAGTATCATTTTTAGCAATCAATTCATTTAACTATTTAATTTCAGAAAATTATACTTTTATACATATATAAAATATAATCATATCAAAATTTGAATATAATATTATGTCAATTTTCTCTATTCAAGTGTTTTGGAATTCTTATCGATAGCGTTAGCCAGATGAATCGATCGAAACCCAAAATTTAAACTTAACAACCTAAATGACACAATATAAAACATTTTTATTTTTAAATACAAATACACTCCCTTACTTGATGATTCAAGAATGGATAAAGATTCACGTACAAAGGGGTCTTAATCAAAGAGGATTTAACTAACAAGATAGACTCGAAAAGAAGATAAGATAATTAAATTCCAAAAGAGGAAGATGAATAGACTTATATTGATCGTGGGTGACCTTAAACGGGTCAACCGAGATTCAAGGGATAAGATTGATGCGGAATTCAATTTCTCGCTTGAGAGGGAGAAAAGTGACTTCACCAGAATATCTGGTAATGATTTGTTAATAGGGGTGTAGTCGAGATTTCTAGGCTGAGAATCAAGCGAAGGATAAGACTACCTGCAAAAATTCTGAGGCATTCGACATTCAATAAGAAGAGAATTACCTAGATATTCCATTAAGAGACGATTCGGGCTTTGCAAGGAATACCAACATCGAAACCAAGGATATCGAAGTCTCCGGTGAATCGAAACCTGTTGTAAAAGAATTTCACCCCTTTACAAATCATAAAGAGTTTAGCGGGACCGTCGATGAGATCAGTCACACTTAAAGATAAAGCTGCCAAAAGAAGTGGCAAGATGAGCTTAAATTCATCCTAGAGTTCAACCGAAGTGGAGCTATGGGATGCTTCAGTGTAACAATTCGCATATTTTACGATTGAGTATTTAAATATTTTATTTAAATATTTCATCGTTAGTCGGATTTTAGTCCGAAAAGCTACTTTTTGAAAATGGTCGAATTAGGACTCGAGAGCACTCCCATTGAGTTCAAAATGACGTTTGCGATCTTTTCGATTTCAAACTTTGATATGTTTGGAGTTAGTGGAATTTTGCTACTTTTTCGCTTAGGGCTTTGGTTTTTGTTTCAGCCCATTAGACCCAAGCTTCACCCCTCTTCTCTTCATTACTTCATTTCTATTTCCTAATACTCAAGCTTTAGAAACAATGGAGAGAGGAATGGAAAATTAAAACTCCAAGCCATAGTTTCCATTTGCAAATTAAGTTCTAGCTCCAAATTTATAGAAGAAGCTTTGGTAAGCCTCCTCTTCTTCTTCTCCAACTCATTCTCTTACCAATTTCAGAAATTCCTAAACTTAATTTAGGAAATGTTTCTCTTTTAAGCTTAGATTCAAGCTCTTTAGATTGGAATTGAAGAGTGATTGTTCTTGCCATTGCTCTATAGCTTCTTCTTCATAGTTTTGGGTTTAAAGGTGAGATTTCTATCTCACATCTTAGTCTATAATTATCTTCGAATGTTAGGTATGAATTCCTAACACTTATTCTTGTTCAATTGATTTTGGTTTGGAATGATTTGGTGTATATTCCTATTTTTGGTGTTTTTAAATCAAAATCTATGAAAATCCTATTATGGATATTTGGACATTGATATTTGAGGTGTATCAAAGAGCCGTTAAGGTTGGGTTGTCGCGTGGCGTAAATCCTTAGTTGTCATTTGTTCGTCCGATCGCTTCCGATATTCATTTGGCCATATTTGGTCAAGGTTCAGGAAATGCTCTGAATTCCAGTTTCAGACGTCTGAATCTGGAATTTCAGACGTCTGAATTGGCTCGATTTCAAACAGAAAGGAAATAGGCTAAAAACACCTATTTCAGACGTCTGAAACATTTGGTTCAGACGTCTGAATTTCGTTCTGGAAAACTTCTAATTTTCCAGATTCAGACGCCTAAACCAAATGTTTCAGACGTCTGAATCTGCTATGTTTTGCCTGCTCGTCTATTTTGTTTAAGTATTCCAATTTTATCGATTCGTGTTGATTCCCTTTTGTTGTTATCATCTATTTATCGACTTTGATGACATTTTCTTTGGGATTTTTGGAAATATCCATTTTGATGGATTTGATATCGATTTCTTTGGAACTAATCCACGTCTTCGTATGTGAATTTTGGTGATCGGTTGTTTCTACAATCATTTTTGTGATTTGCCACTTTAAAAATATAAAGATTTCAATACTAGTAGTAAATATCAAAACTCTTTTATCAAAATGATTTCAACACTATTTTATTACAAAGATCGTTTCTTAAACCATTTTCCAATCTACTAGTATATACAAACCTTTACCTCACTCGTATGAGAAATCTAATTAAACGACTTAGTAAAACAAGTGATATGAAACACTTGCGTTTACTTCGTCGGTTAATTCTTAGACTTGTTCGATTGAACCTCTTGTGATAATTTTCTAGTGGAGATCTACAATTTGTTCGTAAATATTTAAGTTAAGCTAGTGGTTATGGGACATGAAGCTAAGCTCATATATTTACTAGCTTAGTGTAATTGACACTTATTGATGATCGATGATGATCATTTCGTGATTTAGACCAGCGATATGCTATGTTTCTTTGTCCACGTAGGGGTACCTCGTTTTATTGAGCTTCGTCTCATTTCTTTTATAGGCTAACGACCTATGTATTATTTGGAGTTTCGACTCAATTTTCGTGAGCTAGCGACCCATGTACTTTTAATGTGTTTCGATTCATCTGATGTACCGTTTGTACGACATTGATGTCTCGGCTTTTCGGTTCATTGGACGTAGCTTTTGTACTGCATTGATGTTCGGAATTGTTTTGTGTTTTGATTCATTGAATGTACCGTTTGTACTACATCGATGTTTCGGCTTTTCGGTTCATTGGACGTACCGTTATTGTACTGCGTCGATGTTCCGAATTGTTTGAGTTTCGGTTCGTCGGATGTACCGTTATTGTACTACATCGATGTCCGGGCTTTTTGGTTCATTGGACGTACCGTTTGCACTGCATCAATCATCGGAATTTATGGTTAGAAACCATGGGATAACGTCCCATTTGTGATACATGTGTTGGTGAGTTTTCATGCTCCCGTTTATGATAGGCCTCCCCCCTTTTATGATTTCTGGATTTCTATTGATGATTTCTAGAATTTGTGTTTCACCAGCTTTTATAATTGGCATCGATATGATGTCGATATTTGTGACTTGGTGAACAAAACTAAAGAGTACAACATTCTTTTGATCTTTGAGAAGATTCTTGTGATATTGGTTAATCTCTGGTTGATTTTCAATTACATACTTATCATAGTATGGCTTTATGGTTATCATACGTTTTTGTCATATCTCTTATTCTATATCATTTTATCTGAATTTATAGTTAGACTGATCCGTTTATTATTTTCTTATTAAATAATACTCTGGTCAGACATAGATGTTACAGGTGCTTCTACTTGACTCCTCATCTGGGAGTATTACCTAATTTTTGGCTAACTACACTAGATTGGTAGTTTTTGTCGTTATACACTCGAGATATAGACTCATTGATGTATACTTATTCTTTTGACTATCACCTGTATCTATTCTTTTGTTATATTGTGGATCTTGTTAGACCACTACTCTGGTATACACTTTTATGTGTAATATTCATATCTGTTTCCGCCTTTGAGATATGAACTTCTGTGACTGATTTGTGTTATGATATTTCTATATTTGTTTTCGAAGATTATATACAGCCACTGTGTAGTAGATTTGAGTTTGTGTCGGTATGTCGGATTTCCTCTTGAGATGAAAAGTTATATTTTATCTTGCGTATCGGCACTCGCATAAAGCAATTTTACAGATGGTCGCTCCTCAACAGCCTTATTCTCCGTGCTAGTTGACGGCATTACCCCGTAGTGTCCTGGCCTAGTGTGGGTATAGAGGTGGGGCCTCACAGCTTGGTATCAGAGCCAAACTTCTGAACAATGTAGAATAATTTAACAAGGATCATCGTCCTAAGTCCATCTTAGGAGTCGTGCCTTAGGATTTAATTCGTGTCGTCGTACCGTTCTATCCTATTTTCTTTTATGATTCCTTGTTTTAACAATCATTAATGTTTGATATTCAATTTGTGAATAACATTTTTCTTCTTCCTCCTCCTTTCTTAAGGAAGATAAATGGTTAGACCAGGCCGTCCCAGCGCCGGTCAATCTAGTGCTACTCCTCGGGATGGAGTTTTTATGTCTGCCCAGTAGCTTCTTGATCTAGTAAAGAATGCTCAAGAAGTCGGTTCTAATCCGGAACCTACTCACCCAAAATCCGGTTTTGCACGTTTGTGCAGAGATTATACCGACTCGGGTGGAAGGCCATTCAAGGGAACCGAGAGTGTTATAGAAATTCAAGCTTGGCTCAAATCGTGCGATCGCATCTTTTCTCGCATGAACCTTATTGATCTACATCGAGTCCAAGTGGCTTCTAGCATGCTCCAAAAAAGAGCGTTAGATTGGTATGAGCTCTTGACTTCGGAGATTATCGAAGCAGATCTTACTTGGGAGCAATTCCGAAAAAGATTTGAATCAAAATTTGTGCCGGAGACTAAAAAAGTAACTTTGGCCTGGCGTTTTATTGACCTTGTTCAAGGTGAATCTTCTGTGGCAGAATATGTCGTATCTTTTGAATCTCTTTCTAAATACTGGGTTGAATACATTAATACCCCATTTAAGAAAGATCAGAGATTCGTCTACGACTTGAATAAGAATCTCAAAAAGCCTTTGCTTCTGAAACTAGAAGTTTCTTTTGATCAGCTTATTGATATCGCTCTTCGACTTGAAGAGGCCGATAATGAGGGTGATGTTGAAGTTGTGGGTGCCCAACAGAACTTCAACAGTAACATGAAGAGGCCTATCAAATTCAAAGGCCCCATTCCCAACAAGAAAGGGAAGCAACAAACTCCAGTAGCAAAGACTCCTACCTCTAGTCGAGGACAGTGCTATGGTTCCACAGACCATTATGCTAATAGGTGTCCGCAACCTCTCTTTTCTCGTTATTGCAAAAGCCCCGGTCATATTTTATCTACATGTCCCAAACTTCCAAGCAAGGGGGAGGGATGGCTTAATGTTGTGCAAACGCCTAGTGACACTTCTCTTGGTCAAGGTATTTCTCATTTAATCCTTGATTACATTTGTTTTGTGATTATCCTTTCGAGTTCTTGTTGATATGGGTTCATCTCACTATTTTATATCAAAAGAACTTGTTGATTCTTTTTACTTAACTATTTTGGGCTTGATGACTTTGCTGAGAACTGCGAGTCCGGTTGGTGGATCCGCAACACCCAATTTGCTTTGTTTTGGTGTTGAGATTATTTTATGTGATTTTTTCTTTCTGAGCCGATTTTTATTTATGCTTCAGAATTGATTTTTGTACGGATTGGCTTAATTATTATGAAGCCATATCCTATGTCTCGAGTGGACTATTCATCTTCGACATTCTTAATCTGTTAAGCAGATATCTATTTTTCTTTGTAACTTCGATTCCAATTTGATGACATCATTTTATTCTTTAAACCCACATGAAGAAGAAAACGTTATTTTTCTCGTTCGGGTAGTTTGTGGAATTTTTCGGTATTTTTGAGCTTGTCTTAGGATTATCACCTAAGAAATCTTTTGAGTGGTGTTAAGGTCTTTTCAGCTCGACCTTGCCATCGGTTTTCATTTGCTACGAGTTGCGGAAGTTAGCATTCCACTTACCACATTCTGCACTCGTTATGATTCTTATGAATGACTTATTATGTCATTCAGTTTGTCCAGCTTATTTCATCCATTTTATAAATCGAATACCCTACGAACATCTCGATGACTTCATTCTTGTGTTTATTGATTTTGGATGAAAATAGAAATTTAAAATTTTTACAAATCTTTTTCATAAGATTTATTTATAAGTACAATTGGATTTTGATCTTAAATGAGCAAAGAATATTCTCAAAACTTTTAAGAGTTATTTTCATCATATAGAAGATGATTTTGTGATTGTATTGCCCGTTGAGTGCTTTAAGAATTCTGGTCGATGCGCTTGATCAACGTTATCGATAGGAATTTCCTAAACGCTTTGATGAGACAATCAGACATGATATATTGACTTGTAAAATGTAAATTTTTCTAGAAAGATTTTTACATTGAGATAATTGTAATTTTGAAAGTTTTAGCTTTTTGGGAAAGAAGATTATTTAAAAGAACTCTTTTTCGATACTCTTATTCTTGTGATTCCTGAAGGGAACCAAGACTTATCTTTTGTACCGATGCTTATCGTATTGGTTTGAATGTCGTTCTCTTGCAAAAGAAAACGTGCTATCATTTATGTTTCTAAATCATTAAAGCCTATCGAGACTAGATATGCCATTCATAATCTAGTGCTCGCGGCTATTGATTTTACTTTTAGAATTTGGCATCATCATTTTTGGATGAGAAATTTGTTCTCTACCTTGATCATAAATCTTTGAAATATTTATATTCTCATAAGGAACTTAATGTTGGCTAGAGTTCCTTGCATCTTATGACCTTAATATTCTTTGTATACTCCCGGAAGGGGAAATCATGTTGCCAATGCCCTGAGTCGTAAGCAACAAGTGGTTGTCTTTTTGATGATGTCCGAATGGAATGATCTTTTACCAAGTTCATCGGACGTTTCGATGTACCTTGTTTTATTGAGCTTCATCTCATTTCTTTCTGGGCTTGCGTCCGATGTTCTTTTATGGTGTTCGGTTCATTGGACGTATCGTTTTTGTACTGCGTCGGTGTTCAAAATCATTTGAGTTTTGGATCATTGGACGTACCCTTTTTGTACTGCGTCGGTGTTTCGAATTATTTGAGCTTCGGTTCATTGGACACACTGTTTTTGTACTGCGTCGATGTTTCGAATTATTTGAGCTTTGGTTCGTCTGGAGTACCGTTATTGTACTACGCCATTGTTCCAAATTATTCTAGTTTGTTGTTTCTCGGGCGTATTGTTATTATACTACGTCGTTGCACCAGCTCAATTTTCTATTATTCATGATGTTTTCTCACGTCTTTCTACTACGGAAATGCCTTAGGGATTCCGATTTTTATTCTTAAGCCTGGTGTTATTGAGGAAATTGAAGTTTCACCAAATTTGACTTATGAGCGACATTCCATTCGCATCATTGCTTCGGAGGTTGAGCGCCTTCGGAATAAAGATGTTCTTCTTGTGAAAGTTCAATGGTTCTCAGATCCTAAGGATTGCTCTTGGATATCCAGAGAATTCGTCGAGCGAACACATCCGGACTTACTTTATCGTTCTCTTTGAGGTGTACTTTTTATTTCAAATTTCTTTTGCGTTGAATATGCTTTTATGGTTGTTACTTTATATTTTCTTCTTAAATATTGCGAGGACGCAATTTCTTTAAGGCGGGGAGTCTGTAACAACCCGCATATTTTACGATTGAGTATTTAAATATTTTATTTAAATGTTTCATCGTTAGTCGGATTTTAGTCCGAAAAGCTACTTTTTGCAAATGGTCGAATTAGGACTCGAGAGCACTCCCATTGAGTTCAAAATGACATTTGCGATCTTTTTGAGTATAAACTTTGATATGTTTGGAGTTAGTGGAATTTTGCTACTTTTTCGCTTAGGGCTTTGGTTTTTGTTTCAGCCCATTAGACCCAAGCTTCACCCCTATTCTCTTCATTACTTCATTTCTGTTTTCTAATACTCAAGCTTTAGCAACAATGGAGAGAGGAATGGGAAATTAAAACTCCAAGCCCTAGTTTCCATTTATAAATCAAGTTCTAGCTCTAAATTTATAGAATAAGCTTTGGTAAGCCTCCTCTTCTTCTTCTCCAACTCATTCTCTTACCAATTTCAGAAATTTCTAAACCTAATTTAGGAAATGTTTCTCTTTTAAGCTTAGATTCAAGCTCTTTAGGTTGGAATTGAAGAGTGATTGTTCTTGCCATTGCTCTATAGCTTCTTCTTCATAGTTTTGGGTTTAAATGTGAGATTTTTATCTCACATCTTAGTCTATAATTATCTTCGATTGTTAGGTATGAATTCCTAACACTTATTCTTGTGCAATTGCTTTTGGTTTGGATTGATTTGGTGTATATTCCAATTTTTGGTTTTTTGAAATCAAAATCTATGAAAATCCTATTATGGATATTTGGACATTGATATTTGAGGCGTATCGAAGAGCCGAGGCTGGGTTGTCGCGTGGCGTAAATCCTTTGTCGTCATTTGCACGTCCAATCGCTTCCGATATTCATTTGGCCATTTTTGGTCGAGGTTCAAGAAATGCTCTGAATTCCAGTTTCAGACGTCTGAATATGGAATTTCAGACGTCTGAATTGGCTCGATTTCAAACAGAAAGGAAATTGGCTAAAAATACCTATTTCAGACGTCTGAAACATTTGGTTCAAACGTCTGAATTTCGTTCTAGAAAACTTCTAATTTTCCAGATTCAGACGTCTGGACCAAATGTTTCAGACGTCTGAATCTTCTGTGTTTTGCCTACTTGCCTATTCTGTTTAAGTATTCCAATTTTATCGATTCGTGTTGATTCCCTTTTGTTGTTATCATCTATTTATCGACTTTGATGACATTTTCTTTGGGACATTTGAAAATATCCATTTTGATGGATTTGATATCGATTTCTTTGGAATTAATTCACGTCTTCGTATGTGAATTTTGGTGATTGATTGTTTCTGCAATCATTTTTGTGATTTGTCACTTTAAAAATATAAAGGTTTCAATACTAGTAGTAAATATCAAAACTCTTTTATCAAAATGATTTCAACACTATTTTATTACAAAGCTCGTTTCTTAAACCATTTTCCAATCTAGTAGTATATACAAACCTTTACCTCACTCATATGAGAAATCTAATTAAACGACTTAGTAAAACAAGTGGTATGAAATGCTTGCGTTTACTTCGTCGGTTAATTTTTAGACTTGTTCGATTGAATCTCTTGTGACCATTTTCTAGTGGAGATCTACAATTTGTTCGTAAATATTTAAGTTAAGCTAGTGGTTATGGGACATGAAGCTAAGCTCGTATATTTACTAGCTTAGTGTAATTGACACTTCTTGGTGATCGATGATGATCATTTTGTGATTTGGACTAGCGATATGCTATGTTTCTTTTTCCACGTAGGGGACGGTACCTCGTTTTATTGAGTTTCGTCTCATTTCTTTTATAGGCTAACGACCTATGTATTATTTGGAGTTTCGACTCAATTTTTGTGGGCTAGCGACCCATGTACTTTTAATGTGTTTCGATTCATCTGATGTACCGTTTGTACTACATCGACGTCTCGGCTTTTCGATTCATTGGACGTACCATTTGTACAGCGTCAATGTTCGGAATTGTTTTGTGTTTCGATTCATTGAATGTACCGTTTGTACTACATCGATGTTTCGGCTTTTCGGCTCATTGGACGTACTGTTATTGTACTACGTCGATGTTCCGAATTGTTTGAATTTCGGTTCATCGGATGTACCGTTATTATACTACATCGATGTCCGGGCTTTTTGGTTCATTGGATGTACCGTTTGCACTACATCAATCATCGGAATTTATGGTTAGAAACCATGGGATAACGTCCCATTTATGATACATGTGTTGGTGAGTTTTCATGCTCCCGTTGATAGGCCTCCCCCCTTTTATGATTTCTAGATTTCTATTGATGATTTTTAGAATTTGTGTTTCACCAGCTTTTATAATTGGCATCGATATGATGTCGATATTTGTGACTTGGTGAATAAAACTAAAGAGTATGACATTCTTTTGATCTTTGAGAAGATTCTTGTGATATTGATTAATCTCTGGTTGATTTTCAATTACATACTTATCATAGTATGGCTTTATGGTTATCATACGTTTTTGTCATATCTCTTATTTTATATCATTTTATCTGAATTTATAGTTAGACTGATCCGTTTATTATTTTCTTATTAAATAATACTCTGGTCAGACATAGATGTTACAGGTGCTTCTACTTGACTCCTCATCTGGGAGTATTACCTAATTTTTGGCTAACTACACTAGATTGGTAGTTTTTGTCGTTATACACTCGAGATATAGACTCATTGATGTATACTTATTCTTTTGACTATCACCTGTATCTATTCTTTTGTTATATTGTGGATCTTGTTAGACCACTACTCTGGTATACACTTTTATGTGTAATATTCATATCTGTTTCCGCCTTTGAGATATGAACTTCTGTGACTGATTTGTGTTATGATATTTCTATATTTGTTTCCGAAGATTATATACAGCCACTGTGTAGTAGATTTGAGTTTGTGTCGGTATGTCGGATTTCCTCTTGAGATGAAAAGTTATATTTTATCTTGCGTATCGGCACTCGCATAAAGCAATTTTACAGATGGTCGCTCCTCAACAGCCTTATTCTCCGTGCTAGTTGACGGCATTACCCCGTAGTGTCCTTGCCTAGTGTGGGTATAGAGGTGGGGCCTCACATCCAATATCAAAAGAATGGGAACAGGAGAAGACAAGAATGAATTTTCAGAACGAAGGGGAAAGTTCCAATATTCAAAGGAAACCGAGTCAAAGAACTCAAGCTCGAACGAAGATGATTCTGTAATTAAATTTACTCTATATGCTTAGTTTTGCCTAAACCAGAGCTCTGATGCCAACTGTAACGACTAGGTGTTTCGTTCTATTCGCATCTGCACATGTGGCACCCCACCTCTATACTCACACTAGCCAAGGATACTATTTGGTAATGCCATCGACTAGCATGAAGAATAAGGCTGTTGAGGAGCGACCATCTGTGTAATTTCTTTGTGCGAGTATCGATATGTCAGATAGTACGACATGCATTTCATTTCAAGAGGGAATCCAACATATCAAATACGAACTCAAAACTACTACACAGTGGCTATGTGGACTTTGGAAACAAATATAGAAATAAGCATAACATAAATCAGTCACAGACATCCATATCACAAAGGCGGAAACAGATATGAATATAACACATAGATGTGTACATCAGAGTAGTGGTCAAACAAGATCCACAATATAACAAAAGAATAAGTATACATCAAGGAGTCTCTATCTCAAATGTATAAAAGAAAAAACTACTAAACTAAGTAGCTAGCCAAAAGTTAGTCCCAGCTAAAAAGTCAAGTGGAAGCACTTGTAACATGTAACGACCCAATTTTTCGAATTTCGAAAGTCGACATCGATACGTCCACTGTATCAAATGCCGAACAATTAAATGCCGAAAAACCAAACCGTTAGGGTTAAAATAGAAGAAGATGGAAGAAGAAATAGAAATAATAACAGAATCTCATATTTTACAGCGGAATAAATATAATAGATAAATGAATAATCTTTAAAACAAAGAACTACATCGGTCAATGCTTCACAATATCAGAGTTTACAATAGCACAAACACAACACTAGCATTCATTAGAACTTGCTTACATGAAGATTTGACTTGCGCCAATCGAAACGCAACGGATACTACATAGTATACGTCTCACCATCCAACTTGAACTCTAGATATCCACAACACATCTTCTTCGACTTCGCTCTACAATAATGATAATCTGACTCTAGGCTTCCCGTGTGGAAAATTATAGGCAACCAGAGATTAGAAAGGGAACAATAAACTCCAAGTCAGTCATAGGACTGGTGTGAGATATGAAAAACAGTTATTTTCACAAAGAAAGGAAAAGAAATCCGCTATGCTTTTGGAAAATGAAACTACCATAAGGCCTCCCCGACACACACTATGCAAGCGCACAATTAGAGGAGAATTCTCCTTATGATAGTTAAACATGCTTGATACGCAAAATCCTTTTTGATAATATTATTATCAGTGCATAGTGCAGAAAAACTTTCGAAAGTATAATATTAACCTTAGCCAGCATAGATACCATTATATTATGCCTGCTATAGCTACCTTCTGAGGAGGCATGTTATATAATCGCAATCGTAAATGGCTCGTATTGTTTCTTTGGATTTTCAAAAAATGGCCAGGCTAATGAACTTCCTATTGCCACATGGGTATGCCTCTGGAGGGATGTCCTGAGAACTTAACCAGCTCTTCGCCAATACAAGGCAGGGTTACCTCTATAACTAGGTAACTACTGCACGATTATGCAATCCCCCGATCGTTTGCGACCTTTATCCAAGGATCCTCAACCACAAAGTACAAACCACAAAGTAATAAATTTGTAGCAACAACATAGGTAAAATATCTGGGCTCCATGCCAAGATACTACCCTTTTTCAGAAGGAAATGACATACCTTCAAGGGGCGCTACCCCCAAACAACCTTGCCGCATCCTTCCTGTTTCGACCATTTTCGGGTTGTGAGGTCCGACGAAGTCTCGTCCACAAAGCTACGCTTTTCACAAAGCCATGCTTGGATTAACAATTGATCAGCAGCACTTCATATGCCACATTACCCAATTGTGAATGCATCACTAGTAACCTTAACTACATAACCTCTGAGCTTGTACGTCTCAGAGAAGGGTGTTAAGCTAAGAGAATAAATTCTCCGCCACCAACAAAATGTATTTGATAGAAACCACCTTTACATCTCAAAGTGTAAGGTCAGACACACATCCATACAAGTCCTTTCCGGGATCGAACGGAACCGAAGGCACTTCAAAAAAGCCATTGCAAATCCGGATATTCACCAATCAAGTCCGGAATCCCCATCACGAAGGTGATAAAATCTCTATACCGGAGAAACCCAGTGCAGAGACATTTGACAGGTAATCCTTTCGTTTTCGAAAATACTCGGTCTTCAACACCATCTTTAAATGTAATCCCATTTCGTCGTATCATTATTCGTAATGGGTTTTATGACACAAAGTCCTCTCCCGGCTAATCCGAATAACGAGCGCTTATTTTTAAAAATAAGTGTTACATTCAGATTTCAAACAAATCACCACAATTTCCACTTTGATCTTTTAAACGAAAGATCCAACAAAAAGATTCGATGTGGTTATCGAATATCCATTTGGAATCCGACCCCGGTCGCATCGAAATCCAGATGCCGTTTAAAGGCCAATATTGATAGTCAGTTATTTTACTATCAATCAACATTCACAACAATCACATGATTCCAATTAATTTTCCCCTCAATTATTATTTTCAAAATATCTTCACAAGATATAATTTTAACACTTCAACCATTTGAAAACAAATTTCAAATCACTTTTCACCTTTAAATTTTTTTTAGAAAACAAATTTCAAATCACTTTTCCACACTTCAATCCTTCGAAAACAAATTTCAAATTACCTTCCTCACATGGAATAAATTTCCAAATATTTATTTAGTTCCACTAAAAATTTGCCGAGTTCAAATGCTTTAAAAAATAATTTAAAATTCTTATCCAAAATATACTTGGAAACATTTAAAATAAAAATATTTGAAAGCACTTTCTTAAATATTAGTTATGCAAATATTATACTAATATCTCACATAAATTTAAGTCCCAAAAAAATTTAAAATAAAATTATTAGATAGAGTCTAATTATTTAAATAACCATTTTCTAATCAAATATACATTGAATCTTTAAAAATAATCACTTCTATAATTAACTAAATAAATCCTTACTTTAAAGATTTAAAAACAATTTTTGAAAATAATTTCTCCAACAATTATGCTTTAAAACCAATTTCTAGAACTTTTAATTTATATTTTAAAAGCTATTCTGAAAAAATATACTCGGCTTTCCAGGGAAAATACACTTTTCATTTTAAAATGGTTCCAATCCTTCTTGATTTATTTCAATTCACATTCCAGATCCGCAAACTTCTTTCCACACTTTAAAAATAAACCGATATTTTATTTTTAAATCAATTTTCCCTTTCTTTCGTAAATTCCCATTTGTGAATTTAAATTTCCAAATATCCATTGATATACGGTTTTCAAATCGATTTTCAAAATTTATTCTCAAACACCAAATCAAATTCTAAATTGCTTTCCAAATTTATTTCTTTTTAAAATAAATTCCTTTATCTCTTCCATACTATTTAAAATCCGCGTTTTAAATAAATTCCACAAACTTTGGAATAATATTACTCGAAATCCATTTATTAATCCTTTTTCCCATATTTTGGAATTTTATCCAATAAGATTACAAAAATCAATCTTTATCCTTTTAAAAATTCCATTTTTGAAATTTATCCAATTTCCAAAAATAATTTTTCTATAAACTTTCTTCTTAAATTTCAAAAATCAAACTTTATTTATTTCTAGTATTATTTATTTCTAGTATCCTACGATACCAAAAATATATTCGGTTAAATCATAGCCTTTCACAATTTCAATCACAATTATAATCACACAAAGATTATAAATAAATCAACATCCAACATATGAAACAAATTCAAACGTTTGAGGAATCCAGTTGGATCCCTCCAACCTGTTTTCCTGCATCCACAGATGTTAGCACAATAATTAAATACCAATTCCACTTCGAGGAGGAATATCATGGCATATGGGATTAATATAATATCATCCACTATTATGCGGTGTATAGGGTCTCATACGCTACATAATGTGGGAAATCAATCACTCCAAATACATATATAATACCAATTCCACTTCGAGGTGGAATATCGCGGTATATGGGTTCATATAATATTCTCCACTATTATGCGGCGCATAGGGTTTAATTCAATACAACTGGTAATAATTTATCATCTAGGCACAATCAACAATTTTGAATTTAACTATTTAAAAATTAAATCGGAAAATCCGATTGAGTGAGAAGATCTC
Organism: Allium cepa; assembly: GCA_030765085.1. Lineage (NCBI taxonomy): Eukaryota > Viridiplantae > Streptophyta > Magnoliopsida > Asparagales > Amaryllidaceae > Allium > Allium cepa. The sequence goes on from CM060946.1 coordinate 183,010,505, forward strand.
ACCTTTAACTATGAATGTAACCTATTTTCATTCCTGATTGTTTTCTTCATAGTTCTAGACCTTGTAAAAACATTGGATGGTTTAATTAATATTTCATCTGATCGAACGAATTAATTACCGTTTAATATTAATTTTTAACTAACGATTTAATTTTTTTAAAACAAATTAATCTTCATAATACATCATTATTTAAAATTAAATTGTAAGTGAAAATGTATATATGTATGTTTACCTTTTCTTTGAATCTATATGTACTAAAGTACCCTATATGCAATTTTTTTTAAAATAAACTGTACATATTTTATAAAAATCAATTTATACATAAACTTTATAGCATCATATTTTTTTTAAACTTTATCTAAATAATTTCTGTATATTTATAAAAATCTGCATTGATGTACCTTTCTGTAAAACTAAATTTTCTACTTACCTACATATATCTATATTCAAATTGAATTGGAAAATCAAAATTGCCATACCCTACTGCTTCCTGGAACAGCGTCGCGTTCGAGAGAACCAGAGCCTTCGACCACCTGCTTTGCTTCGAATCGTTTCCTTGACCTGAAGATCACCCAAACGCCACACGTGGCCACTGCCCGCATGTCACGCCGCCATACTCGAGAATGACCGTAACCTACCACACGCCTCCGCCTCGACGAACCCACGTCTCGTTCTATGTCGCCGCTCGATGACCTGTGATTATACGCGACTCCTCTCCCCTATGGCCTTGCCCATATCTCATCGCCGACTTCGCCGATAGTTGCCACGCCTTGCCACAATCACGCATGACCCTCTCCCTCCTTTGATTTACGAACGCGATGATTTCTTTTTTTAATCTGAAACTGAGGATCGACAGTATAAAGAGAATGAGGAGGCGGCTACGAAATCGAATTCAAATGATATCAAACAGAAACTGATTTCATTTCAATTTTTTCTAAAAGAGGGATGAAACTGAAGGCTTCAGCCATAGATCTTTTATTTTCGAACGAAAGAAATATTTGTTTTCGTTCGTATTTTTTTATTACCTTGAAATGAATACGCGTGTATAAAAAGTGACGCGTGCTAAAAAAAATTGCCAGATGTTTGAAGAGATGAAACGTGTAAAAATTCATCAAATTGCATGAGAAGATTTATATTCATTTAATTTAAATTCAAATTCAAATTGAAATTGCCTTGATAATTGCAACTCAAATCTTGACATCCAATCGAAGCATGCTGCTAGGCGCTTATAATGTTATACGGCCATTACGATCGCAGCGGAAAAGGTTTCAGGTCCAAATTCGATCGTATGGAGAAGATAGCTTTTTGAATTCGGCTATTACATTAAATTTCAATATAATTTTCAGCGTGTTTGCTTATCGTACGGTCAAACGATCATTCCAAACACTACGAAAATTGAAATTCGATAACAATACAATATTACGGATCTAAGGAAACATGTTTCGTCGAATTCCGAGACTATGCCTCGGAAGACTATTTTCAAATACCGATTTAAACAATATAAATTCAAAACTGAACAACTACCTCAAATTTCAATTTCTAACATTTCCATTATCGTCGGTATTATCAATAAGAATTTTCTAAGCCTTTAAAATATTTTTAATAAGCTCAAAACTGAAGATACAATATTTTACCCAGGCTCAATAAATTATAATTTTAATTGCCAATTTCATCCTAATACTTGAAATCCAAGTTAAATCAACTTCCAAATATAAAAAATTCAACCAAATATTTCAATTTCAAATGTCAAAATTTCTAGGTCGTCACATTCTCCTTCCTTGAAAGAACTGTCCCGAAATTACTAGTTAAGAAGAATGATCCTTAACCCGTTTATTATTTCCCCAAAACCATACAGTTTTATCAACTTGCCAAAACAAATCTTTTATTAAAGATCCATTATTACGTCAATTAACTTTCCAAAATCTTTCATAGTTTCCAAACAACTTTATTTTCTCAACAATTTAAATTTAAATTTAAATTTAAATTCAAGTTTTAAAATTTTAAAATTTTCTCAATTTTTTTAACTCTCTAAATTTTCGAAAATTTCGTCAGTGTCTCCTTTGCACGGCTAGCTCGGTACGATTACAAAATGGAACTATGGGCCTCCAGATTCAAAAAGAAAACGAAAAAGCCAAGTGGCTAGACAAGAAAATCATCAAATTTCATACTGAAATTCAAATACATACATTTTTCGAGCAATTTAAATTTATCTTCATAATCAAAATTCAATTCCCTTTGCATTTAAATCACCTGTATATCCTGCTTATCATTTTGCACATTCCTTTACAAATGTTTGAATTTTTATTTTATTCAAATCCGTAGGATGTACTTATATCATTCGCATGCAATATCAAATTCGATCACTCACTCCATCACACAATTTCACTTTTGAACTAGTATCATCCATTCGACTTCCTAGTGCGGACTCAGATCTAGTATCTTGATCAGAAACCGTCATTCTCCTTGAATAATTCTAAACTATGATAGAGAATTCTTAGAACTAACCAAAAATCCATATCCATGTTCGTCGTCGAAAATCGAATGGAAAATTCCAACTGGATCGATATAACTATCTTGAAATTCTGTGCTCGAATTCTGGATCAAATTGCTGTGCGAATAAAATAATGTACGTACATCCTACGTATTCATTCCAATTGATTATTAACTATATCAATCTTCTTTTATTCACATTGATTATTTTCATTCCCTTCACAATCACCATTTCATAATTTTTCAGTTTAATCTTCATTCCACTTATCAGTTTAAAATATTTCTTGAACTCCAAATTTTTACTTAAGAATTTTGCCATTTATTTATTAAGTCTAATATAAATATTCTATGTACTTCTTATATTTATTTTCAATTCACCACTTTGGTTTATAATTACTTCTATTTAAACTGGATTTCAAATTCTATATGAATTCAATTTACCTTTCATTTATAATTATTGAATTCAATTCATTTCAAACCATATCTAAACTTGTCGCTCCTTCAATTAGTTTCGTTTACATATTTTATTTTAATACTTCGCTTTGTTTATCACAAATCAAATTCAATTCTAATTCCAGTTTCATTTACTACAAATTCGAAATGAATTTCAATATTCAGTTCCAATTTCATTTACTTGCATTTCAGTTTCATTTGAATCCATATCATCATTTTATTTTACTCAATTTCAATCCACTTAGTCTATCGGACTTACTCCTCAGATTTACTTTTATTCAAATTAATCCAAGTTTAAATTCATTTTCAATTTGAATTTTTTTAATTCTCCAAGTTATTTATTATTCCATAACCAATTTTAATAAAGTTCCAAAGTCTTTCCAACATTCCAAAATCATTTTTGAAATCAATTCAAATTATCTTTTGAAAAACCCAACCCAGTTTGCAAACAATTTCAATTTTTAAAACGTTTTGGCAGCAGTTCTTCTCCTGGAAACGCAAAAATGAACACCGATGATGTCGCGATCATCATCAGAATTATTTTCAGCGACCGAAAAGAGTTTAGTGCTTTTATCCCTTCAAAACATTTTTCCAAAACCTTTGAAAAATCGTTTTCGAATAAATAGGGATTTAAACTTTTCCTAATCTCCAAAACTTCAAATACTTTCAATTTCTTTTCAAATATTTCTTTGGAATTCTATTTCAAATTATAAATCACATTTACAATTCATATTTACAAATTCCACTTGTATATGAATTTTTTTCTTAGCTTTTGATTATGATTTCAATTTCTTATTCAATTTCAATGAAAATAATTTAATATTATCAATTCCTAATCATCCAAGCAACCATATACTATAATAATTTATGAAAAGTATTTCCTTTTATATACGAAAATAGTTTGGGTAAAATTATTTCATTTTCCCTATCTTAAAACATTATCGTGTCGAATTGTTCTGTACAAGTGTTTAGAGATCCCTATCGATAGAGTTGTACAGACTATGCGGACCAGAATCCATATACCACTCAACAAACCAATCATCACAATATAAAACAATTTTTATATTCACTAACAAATACGCGCTCATATATATGATTACACTCAACTCATTCTAGAGTACTACTGACTCTATCTCTAATGATTATTTCCCACTAGAGCCAAGGTTGTCGCTTAACCAAATGCTCTGATACCAAATGTAACGACCTAATTTTTCGACTTTCGAAAGTCGACATCAATACATCCACTATATCAAATGCCGAATAATTGAATGTCGAAAAATCGAACCGTTAGGGTTAAATTAGAAGAAGATAGAAGAAGAAAAAGAACAATCGCAGAACCCCACATTTCGCAGCGGAACAAATATAATAGATAAATGAATAATCTTTAAAACAAAGAACTATATCAATTTATATATCACAACATCAGAGTTTACAACAACACGAACACAACACTAGCATTTATTAAACTTGCTTACATGAAAATTTGACTTGCACCAATCCAAACGCAAGAGACATTACATAGTATAAGTGATACGTCTCGCCATCCAGCTTGAACTCTAGATCTCCACAGCACATCTTTTTCGAATTCGCTCCAGAATAATGATAACCTGACTCTAGGCTGCCCGTGTGGAAAATTATAGGTAACCAGAGTTTAGAAAGGGAACAATAAACTCCAGGTCAGTCATGGGACAGGTGTGAAATCTTATAAACAGCTATTTTCACAAAGAAAGGAAAAGAAATCCGCTATGCTTTTGGGAAATGAGAGTACCATAAGGCCTCCTTCACTACAACAAAAGTTTGTTTTGACAGCATTTATTATCAGCGTTTAAACATTGAATGCTGTAGTAAAAGTTTTTGAGAGAGTTATTCGTGAGGATAAACGCTGAAAAAAGTATCGCTGTGTTTTTTTTGGTTTGCCGCCAACTCACGTGCTTACTTCCAAAGAAAATTCATTTTCCCTCGTCTCTTAATAATTCATTTCCCTCTCCATCGTTTTTCATTTTTCTACCAATCCATTTCGATTTCAATTCTCCTACCACTAGATTGCAGCATCCTTCATCTTCCGTGTCGATTTTGATTGAGCGTCTCTGTCGCCGGCTCTTCTATCAGCATCGATTTGGAATTGATTGCCCTAAACTTGGTGGAACTGGAAATACAAGGTGGATTCTTGTACTTTTAAGTAATTTTTGTTAAAGGTATGGCTATCACTGAAAATACAAGGTGGATTCTTATCAAATATCAGTAATAGGACATTGTTACATTATCCTGCTTGTTTTTATTATACATCGGCAATAGTTGTGTCCCTCAAAACACTCCTCCTACTAATAACAATTTTTACTATTTAGGATCATCTTTTGATACAGTAATATTCGCCGTAAACTTACCCAGCTTGATTTCTATTAAATATCAAGAAAGGACAATGTAAGTCTGTAAAATGACATTCTGAAATTGTTACCTAGATTTCATTTTGGTGTTATGGGCTGGCAGCACATTGCATGTATCATGTAGGACTGTAAAAAAAGCCCACAAGTAAATGCATTCAGTGCATATGTATGGTTCTACTGAAGTTTGTAACTTGTTTGTGGACCACTTTTAGCTTGGTAGAAAAGTGTTAAAAATATATTAGTAATTGCATTATCTACTAATTAATTTTGGAAGGTGTCCCATAATATGGGATTTGATACTAAGCATGTGCTGTGTCGTGGGTCATGATTATGGTTAGCCCTCTGTATTTACGCGTCATGTTCAAATTGGTCAGCATAGGATATCACCTTGTCTATTTCTCATAGTTTCTCTCGTGGGGTCGCTTGGAGTATGGCTGTGGTTGATGCGTTTAAGTAAATGTGCGTATATGTTCTTATGCACATAGTCATCTATGTTACATAACTTTCAACATATGCATACATACTGCCATATAACTAGCTAAGTTCATGTAGCCTGGATTGCAATTGACTTTAACGTTTACCTTCGGATCCCAGCTCAAAACTGGATGAATATTTAATCATTACATGATTGAAATAGGGTTCTATGGCGTGAACGTGTGAGTTCTGTGTTTATTTCAACTATAAGCATCTCATGTTCTTCTACATAAATCTGCTCCAGTTAGTGTCATGATCTTGAATCCATCAATGGCTGACATCCATCCATGTAACAAATTTCGCATGTGGGTGTTCATGTGATTTATCGCTTGTGGGTTCGGCCATTGTATATGTTCCAGCTCACTTTTCCAATTTGTTGAAGACTTTTTCATAATAGAGAGCTAAGGCAGTTTTGAAGGAAGTATGTGGGATGTTGGTCAGTGGTAGAAATAAAGGCGATGGAGTATGAATATGACAGAGGTTATGAAGGAAGATTGTGGATGTTAGGATGGGTTGTAATGGTGCAGTTTTGAAGCACTACGGTGAATGTTGAAGTTTGTATGACTTAAGTGAAGAACTGATGGCAGGCAGTGTTTTGAGATATGGTTTAATGCACTGTCAGGGGTAATGGATAGTGATGTACAGTTTGTAAGTGAGAGTTAAAAGAGAAAGGTGGGTGGCACTGGTGTGCAGCGAGTAAAGAAGATGAAAATTGGCGATTGCTCTTGCAACGAGTATTTATTAAAATAGTTGCTGGTGATGCTTCATTGGGTTTTTTCTAGCAATCTCTCCTTTGGATTACTGTGTCATGCCTCTGTTGGTTACTTGTATGTTTTATGTTTCTGGCTTCATGTTCCTATTGTCATGTCGCAGTGTTACACTCGTTTGTTGGTGATGCCTGCTTTGGAAATTTACGCATTTTTTTACTAGATTTGGTATCGGTAATCTCTACTTAATCTAGGTGATGATTATGGTTTAATCTTTTGTTTTGCAAATTTTTTGTTGCTGCATTTGGTTATGGTCTTCCCTGGCCATCTTTGAAATTTGCATCTCTATGAAATATGTTCTGTTGCTTGTTGGCAATCTGGTTGTCTTCTGAATGCTAGCTTAGGCTATATTTTTTAGCTAGCTGTGTTGGAAATTTGTAGTTGGTTTGGGTCAATTTTCATAGATAGTAGTGTCCTATCGTATCTAAGTTTGTTAGATACGTTTGTTTCTACGAGTTGCTTCCAGCGTGGAGCTTATATGCGTTTTCTTTTGCAACCTGGTTTGTATGTTGCACCATACGTGGTGCTTGAGTAAGTTTAGTCATTCAGACAATCGACCTAACTCCCGTTTTTAATACGTATTTATTACTTTTGTTGTGATAAAAGTGGACGGTCCACAATAAAAAACGGCTGGCCTTGCCAAAAAAAATCAATCGTTTTAGTTATGGTTGAAATTAGTTAATTAATTATTTTATTAATGACTTGTTTAAAGATATTTAATTACTTTAACGATGGTTTAAAGTTAATTAATTGTTCATTTATGATGTTTAAAGGTAATCAATTAATTTAATAAAGGAGATTTACAAATGATATTTTGTAAAGGGGATTTATAAAAACAATATTTTGTAAAAGAGTTTTATACATTGTTACTCGGTTGCTTGGCCCGGCTACGAGATGCTAATTATTGAGTTTCTTAGTTCCCATAATATCACTTGGCGAATAAAAGATGTTTACAGCTTTAAGTCGTTCAATATTTACGCTATAAAATTTAAACTAAATGGGACGTAGAACTTAGGTATATATTACTGTCAGAAATAGAACATTTCATACAAAGTTGTATTCCAACTGACACCAAAAATCTTATAATTCATTATCCTAATCGCCTTAACAAAGCATTGTTTCAATTATACAACAAAAGTGAACTGGTTGGCACTGCTGTGTAATCTTACAATTTTTTCGGGTATTCCTGTTTAATTTGAATTTCTTTTAGTTGAGTTCCTTTCGAAATAAATAAATAAAAATAAATTAAAAAGGTTGTGGTCTCGTATTTGCTCAGTTACTTCTTTTTTCAGTTTTTGTTCTTTATTTTTGGTTACATAGTATCAAATAATTGCTACATTAGATTGCATCCTCGAATTTTGATTACTTTGCTTTACTTAAATTCGATCAAATAAACAAATTCTACACACTTTACTACTCTAAGCTCTTGTGTTTATCCTTGCATCGTCGATTGATTGTATTTATAAAAAATGTTAAAATGATAACCCGATATTTTACAACATATATTTGAAGCTCATGACGACTTGAAGAACCTAGGTTTCTATCCTTTTTTTCATCTTCTTCTCCCCATTTTTTGATGTGTATATTAATGAAGTATTTCTTGATGTGTATATTATTTTCTATACATCTCAAGAAGAAACTCATAATGAGTATTCACATTTAAACAAGCTAACTAAAAGGCCCAGAAACTCTTCTAGCATTCATTACTTGTTTAAATAGTCTAATTTCCAATTACTATTTTGAATTTTAGATACTTGATTGCTTCCATATTATATATGATGATGGAGAAAGACTGGTTGCGTCTGCACAAGTAATCATATACAAGTAAATTTACACATAACTTTAGACTTAACATGTTTTGAAAATGAAAGCTAACATTCTTGTTGCTTTCAATTTTAAACATAGAACCAGTAAAGAGTATGGAAAAGGAGCTCAAAATTTTGTACGTGTTGCGAAGAAAAAGTTAGGGGATGTAGAGAAAATTTTGTGTCCTTGTTTAGATTGTCGAAATCTTAGTCATCATTATGGTGAAACCGTCATTGAGCATTTAATTATAAAGGGAATGGATCCTAAGTACAAAGATGGTAGGTGGTATAATCATGGCGAGCAAGTAGATGTTGAAAATAATAATAAAAAGAGTGAGGCGTACGACTTACTCAAAGCAATTCACTATGAAGATGAAGACTACTTTAATCATAATTTTTTTGATGATGATAAAGATAAGGATGATGCATAGAGACGACACGATGATTTACTTAAGAACTTGGAAGATGCAGAAACCCCATTATATCCTGGTTGCATAGATCATACAAAGTTATCTGCCATCACTATTTTGTATAACCTTAAATGCGAAACTGGATTATCCGATTCTGGTTTTGATAAGCTTCTTAATGTGCAACAACTATTTTTGCCAAAGAATAATGTACTTCCTAAGACTTTATATGAAGTAAAGAAATTCCTCAAACTATTTGATATGGGGTTTGAAAAGATTCATGCATGTGAGAATGATTGTTGTCTTTTTCGTAAAGAGTATAAAAATTTGAATGACTGTCCGAAATGTGGTTCCTCAAGATGGAAAATGAATCAGGATACAAATGAGATTATGCAGGGTATCCTGGTTAAGGTGCTGAGATATTTTCCAATAATTCCAAGATTCAGAAGAATGTTCAGATCTGAAAAGATGGCAGAAGCATTAAGGTGGCATTTCAATAACAAAAGCAGTGATGGAAAGATGCGACATCCCGTAGATTCTGTAACATGGAGCACAATTGATGAAAATTGGGAATCATTTTCAGCCGATCCACGTAGTCTCAGACTTGGTCTTGCTACAGATGGGTTTAATCCATTTTCCATGTTGAGTTCCAAATATAGTTGTTGGCCAGTAATGCTTGTGACATATAATTTGTCGCCTATGTTGTGCATGAAGAAGGAAAATATTATGCTAACACTTCTAATTCCAGGTCCAAAGCAACCGGGGAATGATATTGATGTATATATGGCGCCATTAGTAGAGGATTTGCATTACTTGTGGAGTAGTGGAGTTGAGACGTACGATGCATTTAGTAAGACACTTTTTAATATGAGAGCTATTTTATTATGGACGATAAATGATTTTCCAGCTTATGGTAATCTTGCTGGATGTTGTGTAAAGGGTAAAAAGGCTAGTCCATTATGTGGTGTCAATACTCATCGTCGATGGTTGAAATATAGTCGAAAGAATGTTTATATGGGTCATAGAAGATTTTTGCCTATTTCACATCCGTTGAGGAAAAAAAAAGCTTGGTTTGATAACACTATAGAGGATGGAAAGATGCCTAGAATTCTAACAGGTAAAAACATCTTTCTTATTTTGAAGGACTTTCCAAATGATTTTGGAAAAGAGCAGATTAAGGGAAAAAGTAAGAAAAGGAAGATCGATGACAGTAGTGAGGATGAAGATAATGAAGATGATAATTCTGTAAAAAAGGAGCTATCAAGGTGGAAAAAAAGATCAATTTTTTTTGACTTGCCATATTGGGAGGTTAGTATTCAAATCTCTTTTTTATTTATTAATCTAAAAAAAGAATATATAGAAAATTTAAGTGTTAATTTTTTTCGTAGGAACTTCCATTGCGTCATAATTTGGACGTAATGCACGTTGAGAAAATTTTTTGTGAAAGCACACTAAGTACAATGTTGCATGATAACAAATCAAAAGATGCGATTAATTGTAGACATGATTTAGAGGATTGGGGTATTCGGCATGGTCTTTATGCACAACCCCGTGGAACCAAAACATACCTTCCACCAGCTCCGTATACATTATCAAAACTGGAGAAAAAAATATTTTGCAAAAGGTTGTATGATTTCAAAGGTCCCGATGGTTATTGTTCAAATTTCAAAAAATGCGTGTCGTTGGTGGATTGTAAAATTAGTGGTTTGAAGTCTCATGATTATCATGTTTTAATGCAACAATTATTATCGGTTGTAGTAAGAGGTTTATTGCCAACCACACCCCGAAATGCAATAATTCGTCTATGTTCATTTTTCAATAAAATATGTCAACGTGTTCTTGATAGGGAGAAGTTGCAACAACTTGATGATGATATCGTTAAAATATTGTGTGAACTTGAAAGATATTTTCCACCCTCATTTTTCGATATTATGATACACTTGACAATTCATCTTAGAAGAGAAGCACGATTGTGCGGACCAGTTCATTTTCGTTGGATGTATCCTTTTGAAAGGTATATGAAAACACTCAAAGACTACGTAAGAAATTATGCACGACCTGAGGGGTGCATTGCAGAATCATATATTGCCGAAGAATGCATGAAATTTTTTAGTGAATTTTTGAGTAAGTCGGTAGATATTGAAAAAAAAGATCGAAATGAAGATTATGAAGATAAGGCAATACTTGAAGGGCGTCCAATTTCAATGTCCAAATCAATTACATTGTCTTCCAATGAGAAAGAAATTGCTCATTTAGCTGTGTTAATGAATATGGCTATGGTGGAACCATTTTTAGAGTGAGTATATGTTATGTCCCACTTTCATTGATTTGATGTGCTTGTATTGGCAACTATAATTTAACATCACTTTTACTGTACTAGTTTGCATTTGGAGGAGTTGCAAAATTCAAACAAGCGCTTAGAAAAAAATGCGACCTTAGTGTGGAAAACCCATAGAGATAGCTTCGCTGATTGGATTAAAAGGAAGGTTTGTTAAAGAATTTCAATATTTTCATATATGACTTAATGAAATTACTTGTTTAATATGTTTGAATATTTTTTTAGATACCTGTTGACTCAAAGGATCATGATAAAATATTAAAATGGATTGCATACGGTCCTAAAAAGACGGCATTCTCCTGCAAAGGATATATTATTAATGGACAACGATTTCATACAAAAGATGTTGATAGAGAAACCTAGAATAGAGGAGTAACTTATGACGCGACTACCATGTGTAGAGCAAGTGCAAAAGACATTTCTCAATTGGTTGATGTGGTTACGTACTATGGGATACTGACTGAAATAATTTTACTAGATTATAATGTTTTTTATATTCCTGTTTTTAAGTGTCATTGGGCGAACATAGGAAACGCGATAAAAGTTGAAGATGGATTCACTCTTGTTAATTTACATCAAAGTCAGGTTTCATTTTCAAAAGATCCTTATATCAACGCATCTCAAGCGAAACAAGTCTTTTATTCAAGAGAAAATGATTCTTCTAATTGGTATGTTGTAATGAAAGCACCGCCAAGAGGTTTTCATGAATTAGAGATAGATGATTTTGTTGAAGAAGCTAACTATGTTGCAAGCGGCCCTGAAGAAAACGATATGGATGCAGATGATTTAGTTGAGAATGTTAGTTATGTCAGGGAGGATTGCGAAGGCATACTTGAGTAGTTTTGATGTCTTGTTTTCTTATGAGAAGTTTAAGTTAGATTTGAAGTCTTATTAAATGTTGAAATTTGAAATTTTGTTTTGAACTTTGATGTATGTATATGGTGATGTCAATAGAAACTTTGGAAATGATATGGATGCAGATGACCCACCAATATATTAAAATTATAGTAGTATATATGTTTCATATGGTTTTCTTGCTAATTGCTATAATCAACACAAAGCCTGTGATTTTTTTTCCTAAGATGGCTACACAAATGTATAGTGTATACTAATTGCAATTGTATATTCTTGCAAATATTGTTTGTTTTATTTTCACCGATGCATTGGATTGCTAATGACAATGCTAAAACACAATATGTAGTAAAGGCTCTGTCTTTCTAATATTGTTTGTTACCATGGGACAAATTGTTATGGAATGTTATTGTTATTAATAAATCAAAGCAGCAAATAACGTTCATTACAACACTTGAAATAAAATTATATAAATCTTTAAATTATACATTAATAGCTATTTTCTATTAACAATATTTCTTATTCCGTAAATATATTGCAACTGAAATTTCAGATGCAAACAAATAACACTTCAATTTTTTGGTATGTAAATCTCAAATAAACCATCTGTACAGAAAATAGCATCAATCCTCATCCTATTTGCATCTTTTATATATTGCATTTTTTACAAGGCCTACTGCTCAAAGACTTAACTGCTCCTCGCATGATCGAAGTTGGACCTGAGTTCTGATTTTGGTAAGACGCAGGCCAATTTGTACTTTCTATATGTTACAATTTTTGTAAGGCAAACTGATTTTTGGTTATGAAAATATATTGGATGATTAATTTGAAAAAAACACTCCTGATAATTATGTACTAGATTCCCTTGTCAATCAAGTGCACTATACCAGTGCAAAGAATTAGTAACGTAATGAAATAAATAATTAGTTTAATTACAAGGATGATCACCAATTTGAACCAGAAATAACATTGACTTGGTCAAGTGATACAAGTCAAAAATGTTACGTCATGCAGCAATATATAGTGCATACTGCATGCTCTGACAAAGTCTTTTTTATTTGTACCTTAAAAGTTTTACCTAGAATATGCGCTTATAACTTGAAATTCATATGTTGATATGTTATACTTGCAGAAAATGGTTAGATGTACGAAAAAGACAATGGATAAGAGGATTACGCGCAATCAAAAAAGACTCGAACAATCCACATATGCAGTCGATGGGTCTAATGCAATAGGAGAGCATATTGAGCCACCTTTGGAAAACAATGATGTTGGGAATGCAAACAACTCAATCGCAGACACTGCTATGCAAGTCGATGGAAATCCTGAAACAACAATGGAAATCGAGAGAACAATTGAAGACATTGATGCAAATCAGATTTCGAAAAGGAAGACTAGAGGCCCAACCAAAGTGAAAAGACTTCCTTCAGATGTTGCAAGCCGAATCGAAGTCGAGTTTAACTCATCGGGCGAACCGATAGGAAAAGGGTCGGTGAAGCTATCTTCTTATCTGGGGCCACTTGTGCGCGAGCATGTTCCATTTACACTTGAGGACTGGAGGCAACTTGGTGAAGAATTGAAATTAGTTCTATGGGAATCCGTTTAGGTTTTCTTATCTTGCAATGTTCTTAGTTACTGTATACTGATTACTGCTATTAAATCTATTTATTTCTTTACTTTTTATACATCAGCAACCCAGTGACCATATGAAACAGTGGAATATTGACGATATGTCACTAACAGCGAATACATTCACAATACAGTGCATGTGTTTCTTACAACTGTATAAAGAAAAAAAGAGAACATTTTTCTAATAATCATGAAGAATATGATAACAAAAATAACTAAACTCAAACGAAATCAAACAAAAACAATGATCAAGATATAAGAAATCACAATGGAGACCGTCTGGGAAAAGCTACGAAGGCAAATCAAAACTATGTGAAATATTTTTCAGGACACTGAGTAATTATAATTTTTTTCTAAGGGTTATATGTTATTAGTTTGTTATGCTTTATGACTTCAGTGGTAATTCTTCGAATGGTAGTTTTTGAGGATTGATTTACCATTTTATATGTCTGATGTGATTTGGCATAGCAAGTTGTTACTTTTTCCATAAGTTTTGTCCTCTCCTAATTACTAAAATTTTAGTGGTTGTAGCTGCTTATGTCTGACTGATAGTTTCTACATACAACCACTGCTAAAGCTTTTAAAAGACTTGCACAATTATCCTTTTCAAACTCCTGTTAGTCCTTGAATGTTGGTAGAATAAGAAGGATTTTACCCTTGTTTCCTTACACCACTTCACATTTATTTTAAAGTGTTTACTCTTGCAATATGTTTGTCCGCATTTGTCCCAGGGCTTTTACTAATTCAATTTTGAAATTATCCTTTTTCCAAAATGGTTAACCAGGTAGTTTACTATAACTTTTACTAATCTTAAAATTTTGGCAACCTGGATGTACTTGTATGTTGTGGATTAGTTTACTTAGGTTTTGAATTGCAGTTGGTTTGTTATGTTCACCGTTTGTTCTTTAATTTTGATAACCCAGTTGTTAGCTAATACATCTGATGTCCCTATAATTTTCATTTTTACATGTGTGCACAATAATACATTATTTGTTGTTGGTTCATATACTATATGTCTTTTCACCCTGATACTTGGCCTAAACTTCCCTTTGTCGATATATTTATTTCAACTTACTGTAATATATAGTACCTAACTTGTACGAAAGTTTGCCTGATTAGTGGTTGGGGTTTTAGACATTGCGGAAATTTAGCAGTTTCCATTGTCTGTCTTCTCGATGACTAAGCGATCTTATTAATTTCTTTATTCAGTTTTTAAATAAAATTACTATATTTTGATATTTTTCTTTGTTACAGGCTAGATTTAAACTAGATGAAGAATGGCAAAAGGTTCCCATTCTTCGGCAAATGGGATGTATTTGGAGGTGTTCAAAAAGCAAACTAGTTGACAAGTTATTAAAGGCAAAAAACATGGAGGAACGGCTTCGACTAAAACCAGATAATGTCAAAACTATGTAGGAATGGAAAAGGTTTGTTGAGTCCAGAACTAGTAATGAGTTTAAGGTAATTATATAGTAATTGTTTTAATCATTTCTATATATAAAATATAAGTGCACAAAGAATGCAAATTAACTAATAAATGTGATAAATCTATATACATAGTTACGAAGCGAAAAATTCAAATCCATGAGGGGTAAACAAATGCCACATACTTGTAGTCGTCGAGGAATGGCACGATTAACTGAAGATATGGTGAGAAAAAATATTTGATTAATTTACTATGATTAGTTGTTTTATCTAATGTTATGTCATTTTTAATGCAGAAAGAGGAAAGTGTAAATCCTTCTTCCATTTCTAGAGTTGATGTTTGGGTTAAATCTCACACTCATAAGAATGGTGAACCCGTGAATGCACATGTTGCCGAAATTGTTGTAAGTGCTTTTGACCTTTTTTAAAGTAATTATTTTGAAAATAATATAAATTAGAACTCATATTTAAAATATATTTTTTGTAGGAGAAAATAAAAAAGGTGGAAAATGAATCACAACCTAGCTTAACATGTAATTTCAAAGATGATGCTCTCTCATAAGTGTTGGGACAAGATAGACCATGACGACTACGTGGAATGGGAAGAGGCATGACTGCGACCAAGGCGGTTCTCTCACAAATCAAAGATACTCAAGTAGCTCAATGTCAACATAGTGTCTCAGAACTAAAGCAAGTGGTTTACATGTTAATGAAGCGTCTGGTACGACTTTTAATTTATATTTTAAATGTTTTTGGTGTTCAGAAATTTCGAGAATGATTTTCAATTTCATGGAGATAACCTAAATGAAAAAACAAGATATCTATGTTTTGGCATCCATTGTCCTTAAAAAAAGATTTCGCTATGCATGGTTACAAATCTGGCTACTTGGATGAACAAACAGCCAAAACATTTGCCATTGTAATTCAACTCTTATACAGAGCATTTACAATAGAACAGGGTGTTGGTGAGAGTGAGGTTTTCTTTTTGTTTTGTTTTGTGTGTGTTTTGCATTTAAAAAAAAACCATTTTGTTGTGTGATTTTTATGTGATTTTTGTGCTCATTTTGTTGTGTTTTTGTTTTTCCGGTCTATATTTGATTTGCATTTGCATTGCTATTTAACAAAAAAAACACATTACAATTCAAAACCCAAAAATAGGTCATTTCATTTTCATTGGTTTACATTTTTCTTCTTCCTCTCCTTTCAATTTTTTTACACTGTTTTTTGTCTTACATTTCACTCTGTGTTACAAAACTACTCTCTGCCTGTTACATTTACAAACCCCCTGCATTCTCTACTGTCAAACTCTCCCATAACAGCGCAGCACATTCTTCCCGACCACATCCACTTCTCTCTTCACTGATTCCACAATCTAACTGCTGTCAACATTCTCACCTTCAAATACATCCCCTGCCTTGTTAAACCCTGCCTTAAATTACATTCTGTGCATAACCATTTACATTCTACTGCTCTCGGCCTCAATTTGCTCACTGCCCAACAACAGTGTGCACCTCTCCTCTGTCCACATACCAACATCCTCTACATCATTTAAACAACATCTCCACCAACAAAATTGTCAACTTCCTTTCCTATTGTAAGCTTATATTATTATTTTCAGTACCGAATAGCTAACTACATCAGTTGGTTGCAATAAAAAAATATATAAAAAATGTGAAGAACACTGCATCAGGCATACCAAAGCTGCGAAAGTATAGTTATAACTCACTGGATGTTCAGTATTTTTTTCTTTGTTCTTTTCTGAAAAGATTTTATACTGTCAAAGATTAAAAGCTTTATTATAAGTTTCTGTGATTATTTTTCTATGATTATTTCGACAATTTATTCTTTGGTTAAATGAACGTCTATTTATTTTTACCATTAATTTGCAATATTATTGATTTGGCAGGATAAAGGAAGTTGGGGAGAAGAGAACACATCCGTAGTGGTAAAAATCCAACGGTTGCAACATCATACATAATTTTATATCTAAATCAATAATCAATATAATATAGTTTTGGTTAATTGCAGAGTAAGTATAGTCAAACAGGTGATAATTGTAGTTTACTGCCTTGGCATGGAGATGATGACGAGGTTGTCGCCGAAGGAAAAATTGTGTCAAGCGATCCGAAAGAACTGTGCAATGAAGTCCCTTTAGGTCCAAATGCCAAAAAAAATTTGATTGTCCATCCAAGAAAATTAGATGTTTTCTTATGGAGGCCTTCTCCTGGTTTGGTATATATAAGAGATGCCAAGGATGAGATAGTAGTATGGCCAGCTGATAAAGTTGTTATACACAAAAGTGAGGACTCCAGAAAACAAAAAAAGGTAAGTTTAACACTAATTAGCATTTTTTTAATATGTAGGGCCATCGTGGATAATAATCTCTATCCATAAATTTAGCATTTTATGGTAGTATGGTAGTATGGTTTAGCATTTTTTTGTATATTTCTATTGCTACAACGCTTTAAAGATGTGTTACTGAAATTTGTGCAATGTTTTTGTATATTTCTATGTTCAACTTAAACAAATGTATTTTTTTAATAGAGTAAAACTAATAGCATGGAAACCAATTGCAAGTTGTATGATTGGGGTGGAAGCAAAGAACTGGTTGCTGAAGGACGAGTGTACTCGAGTGATCCAAATCAGATAATTAATGGTATTCCTCTTGGACCAGATTCCAAGATAGTTTGGGTGGACAATCCGAAAAAAGAAGATGCATTTTTGTGGAGGCCTATAGTTGACATGACATGTATTGGAGAAGCTATTGGTAAGAAAATAGCATGGCCAGAATCAACAGTGGTTGTTGAAACGGTTAACGCTAGCACATGTCCTGCTCCTATGATCAATGCTCCAACATCTCTTACGGTAACATGTTCATATTGCTAATATTCCTCTCAAAGAATTGTTGATATCGTATTACCATTTTTTTTGTTATGTGATAGAGTGCAAATTTTTCTGCAAATACCAAATGCAAGTTGATTGATTTAGAGGGTACGGGAAAAATAGTAGCAGAAGGAACCGTGTCTTCAACAGATCCAAATGCTTTGGTACATTCTGTTCCACTGGGACCAAATGCGATAAGAGTTTGGGTGGATGTTGTAAAAGTCCCAAATGCACCTATATGGCGGCCTACATCCTTCATGGAATGCTTATCAGATGCTATTGGCTCGACTGTAGCATGGCCTGTTGCGAATGTTAGAATTGGCTCAACTTCCATGTAAGTTTCACATCTTGTTTATATGCAATAGACAAGATAAAAAACTACTATAGTTTCATTTGATTAAATATGCTAGTGTAAATGAGCATTGATTGGCTGTGAGCGGTTTTATTAAATCTCATAAATTCAAATCCATTGTTAACTCTCCTGATTTTGGGAAAAAATGTCCATTGTTTTTTTCTTGGGAGTGAAGTGAAGTTTTTATGTAGTTCTGGTATTTGTTTTGGAGTGGAATGGTTGTATAACAAAGGAGTGTTATAGGCAGTAGCAAGAGGAGGAGCTTGGCAAAGGAAGGTGTGGATGTGAAGTGATAATGAAGTGTTGAAGTTGGGGTATTTATTGTATTTGATGGAAGTGTGAACTGATTTCAGTTTTATATGACAGTGGTGTAGTTGTTTGGTGATGCAACAGTATGTAGGCTGGTGATGACTGTGTGCAGTTTTGATGTAGGGGAAGCTGTCGAAATGAGATGGTGTAACAGCAGTGAAGTACGTTGGTTATGATGTTTGGTGGAGGAGTTATGTGGGACAGTTTGATGGGGGAAGTTTGGAAATGGTGATAGTAAAGTTGAGGGAAGGCAAATGAAGTTTTCTAAAGGTTGATGTGTTGTATGCTGGTGGTAGGGGAAGTATGGTGTGGTCAGAGGGTATGCTTGATTATAGCAGAGGTGTTTTCTGAGATGGTGGTGGACGATTAGCACTGTTTAGGGTAATGCAGTGAAGTATTTGATATGGGAGGAGGCGGGTGATTTAGCAACAGAGACTGTTGTGAGCAGTTGGAAGAGTTTGTAGTTTGTATGCACAGATGGTGTTGGAGAAGTGAAGTATAAGGCAGTATTGAGTAGCAATGTTTGGTGATGTGGAAGTAGAGTTGAAGTGGGGAACTGGTTGTAGGATGTGGTAATGTAGGCGATGAACAGGTTGTGGATGACAGAGGTATGTGGACTGTCAGGTGTGTATATGCCAGAGAAGTGATAGGCAACTAAATTGGTAGAAGTAGGGTACGGTGGTTTTGGTTGTGGAAAATGCAATATGGCGGCGGCAGTGAGGTATAAAGTTGGTAGAACAGTGGAATGGCTTGGTTTCAGGTTTGTGTGGTTGTGTTCAGGTTTTGAAACTGAGGTGGTGTAGGGAGTGTTGAATGAGTAAGGGGAGTTTGAATGGTGATTGCAAGGCAAAGGTGACTGCTGGTGTAGGTTATAAGTTATTGACTGCTGGTGTTTGATGATGTGGTGCATGCGATTGGTGATTGGAATTGTCACAATTTGGGTATTGGGTATTCAGGAGTGGTCGCGTAGTGATTTGGGAGATGGCGATGGTTTGATTCAGGTGTTGGGGGTATTCGATTTATGCAATGGGTATTCGAATGTAAATCCGTTTACAGGTTGTTTATGTTGGCTGCAGTTCTGGTGGTTGGTCAGAAGCTCTTGCACAGTCATGGTAGCAGATGTATGCAGTGGGTATTTGGTCAGTTTGATAAGGAGAATGGAGTTTGAATGATTGTGTGGTTGAGTCAATGTATGTAGCAGGTTTCAAAGGAAGGCAGTTGAGGTGATGCAGGCAGGTTGAGGCACTGCAGGCGATGAAGGTTTGATTGTAGAAGTGATCGACTTGCTTGGTTTTGATGTCTAAATTGTTTGTTGAATTTGTGTGAAGGGTAGCAGCATAGTTGCAGTTGTAATACAAACAGCACACTGGTTTAGACTTTGTGATACAAACAACAGTTCTTGATGTATGGATGTAGTGGTATTGGGTAATGGCCAGTGAACAGGGTGGTTTGGTCGGAGTTGATTGAAACTGTTTGTAGAAGTTGGAGCACTGGAACTGCTAATGCAATGGAAGGGTATTGCTGTGTAATTTGTCAGTGTGTAGATGTTTATCAGTGTGTATGTGGAAGTTTGTATGGGCTGGTGGTTAATGTATAGGGTGAATAGCAGGACGGTGACAGTTTTTGTGGTGAAAGGGTAGTGTATGTGGGTGATTGCAGAGATGGATGTCAGAGTGTGGTCAGTGAGAATGGTTGTGGTTTTTGAATTATATGGAAAGATTGTGGAGTTGTGAATAGCAGTGATTGTGAAAGGGGATGAAGGTGAGTATGCAGTGGGGTAAAATGTAGAATAGTTGGTGGAAATGATGTCTGATAGCAGTCAGTTGGCTGTCAGGGGTGAAATGCAGAGGTTTTGGGGAGATATGGTTGTATGTGTTGAAGTGTTGATGGTAGGATGTTGATGATGTTGTGATGAATGCAGTAGCAGGGTAGGCTGTTGATATGTAAGGTAATTGGTTTGTTTGTGAAGTAGTGTAGTGCGGTACGTTGAAGAAATGGTGGGTAATGTGATGCATGATATGCTGATGACGAGATGAGTAGTAATGTGACAGTTTGAATGTGGCAGTAATGAAGGATGTGTTCAGAGAGGAGAAGTGGAAGAAGTGGGTGGTTTGGTCTGATCGGGTTTGAACAGGGGAGAAGCAGTGAAGATGAATGGTGGTGTAAATGTAATGACAATGCTTAGTGTCTGGTCGTGTAGTTGAGTGGATTATGTCGCAGCTGTTATGGCCGTAGCAGAGTGTATTTAAATGGTGATGATGGAGGAATTTGCAATAGGGTGGTAGTGGGGGTAGTTGGGGATGGAATATGGTGCAGTTTGGTTTGATGTTCACTGGTGATGTGCACTGGTTTGTATTGATTATAGTGGTGGGTTGTTAAGCATTTACTCACTGATCACTTCAAATTTTTAGATCTATATAGTGATTTTTTGGCGCAGTTATGCATTTTAGCATATGAAACTTCAAATTTTTAGATGGCGTATACTCACTGATCATTTCAAATTTCTTCATTGCAGGTAATTAAAGATGGCGATGACACATTCTTCTTCCGTAGCAAGTAGCAAGTAGCAAGTAGCAAGCATATGAAACTTTTTAGATTCACGTTTTGTTGTTGGCATTTGGTATGGACTTACTGTATTGATATTATACTTTTACTTAACATATAACGTGTCTTTGTTTAACAGAATTTGTGGCAACTTGGTTTACTTTGTTATTTTTGTTTGTGGATATTATTGAAACTTGGTTTATGGATGTCTTTTGTTTATTAATATTGTCTTAACTAGTTTATGTAACCAATTAATAGTTATTAGAACCTGTTATATATACTAGTTGCTTGAATATGCTTAAAATATAGTTTTGGAATATTCAAAAATAGAGTGGAATATTAAAGCTGTTATATAAATAGAAGATAGCGTTTGATTAATGCTGTCAATGAAGAAACAACAGCATTTAATTCGCGCTGTAATTATCTTGAAATTGTCAATAACAGCGTTTTTTACATGCTGTCGAAATAGTTGATGATTTAATAACAGCGTTTTTAACATGCTGTCGAAATTGTTGATGATTCAATAACAGCGTTTAGAAAAAGCTGTTGTGAACAGTTAAAGTAGAATTTGAACATTTTCGACAACTAAATTATAAACGCTGTTGAAACATAATACAGCACGTCTGAAAACGCTGTAAAAACATTATTGACAGCTCGTAATAAACGCTATCACAAAGATGTTTCAACAGCGTTTATAGAAAAGCTGTTGTAAGTTATGTATATACGACAGCATGTCGTTATACAGCGTTTGAAATAACGCTGCTGTATCATATTACAGCGTTTATCAAACGCTGCTAAAAGCCTTTTGTGGTGTAGTGCTTGCACACACGCAATGCAAGCGCACAATTGGAGGAGATTTCTCCTTATGATAGTCAAACATGCTTGATACACAAAATCCTTTTTGATAATATTATTATTAGTGCATAGTGCAGAAAACCTTTCGAAAGTATAATATTAATGTTAGCCAGCATAAGTACCATTATATTATGCCTGCTATAACTACCTCCTGGGGAGGCAGGTTATACAATCGCAATCGTAAAGAGCTCATATTGTTTCTTTGGATTTCCAACAAATGGTCAGGCTAAGGAACTTCCTATTGCCACATGGGTATGCCTTTGGAGGGACGCCCCAAGAACTTAACCTGCTCTCTGCCAACACAAGGCTGGGTTACCTCTGCATCTAGGTGACTTCTACACGAGTATGCCATCCCTCGGTCATTTGCGACCTTTATCCGAGGATCCTTAACCACAAAGCAATGACCACAAAGTAATAAATTTGCAGCAACAACATAGGTAAAGTATCTGGTGTCCATACCATGATATTACGCTTTTCCAAAAGGAAATGACATACCCTCAAGGGGCACTACCCCCAAATTACCTTGTCGCATCCTTCCTGTTTCGACCATTTCCGGGTTGTGAGGTTCAACGAAGTCTCGTCCATAAAGCTACACTTTTCACAAAGCCATGCTTCGATCAAAAAATGATCAGCAGCACTTCGTATGCCACATTACCAAATTGGGAATGTATCACTAGTAACCATCAACTACATAACTCTGTGGTCGTACGTCTCAGAGAAGGGTGTTAAGCTAAGACAATAAATTCTCTGCCACAAATAGAAATGTATTTGATAGAAACCATCTTTACATCTCAAAGTGTAACGTTAGACACACATCCATAAAAGTCCGTTCCAGGATCGAACGGAACCGATGCACTTCAAAGAAGCCCTTGCAAATCCGGATATTCATTAATCACGTCCGAAATCCCCATCACAAAGGGTGACAAAATCTCTATACCGGTGCAATCCAATGCAGAGACATTCGACAGGTAATCCTTTCATCTTCGAAAATACCCGGTCTTCAACACCATCTTCAAATGTAATCCCCTTTCGTCGTATCATTATTCGCAATGGGTTTTATGATTCAAAGTCCTCTCCCGGCTAACCCGAATAACGAGCGCTATTTTTAAAAATAAGTGTTACATTCAGATTTCAAACAAATCACCACAATTTCCACTTTGATCTTTTAAACGAAAGATCCAACACAAAGATTCAATGTGGTTTTCGAATATCCATTTGGAATCCGACCCTCGATCGCATCGAAATTCAAACGCCGTTTAAAGGCCAATATTGATAGTCGGTTATTTAACTATCAATCAACATTCACAACAATCACTGGATTCTAAATAATTTTCCCCCAATTATTATTTTCAAAATATCTTCGCAAGATATAATTTTGACACTTCAACCATTTGAAAACAAATTTCAAATCACTTTTCACCTTTCAAATTATTTTGGAAAACAAATTTCAAATCACTTTTCACACTTCAATCCTTTGAAAACAAAATTCAAATTACCTTCCTCACGTGGAATAAATTTCCAAATATTTATTTAATTCTACTGAAAATTTGCCGAGTTCAAATACTTTAAAATACTTGTCCAAAATATACTTGGAAACATTTAAAATAAAACTATTTTAAAACACTTTCTTAAATATTAGTTATGAAAATATTATACTAATATCTCATATAAAGTTAAGTCCAAAATAAATTTAAAATAAAATTATTAAATATAGTGTAATTATTTAAATAACCATTTTCTAATCAAGTATCAATTGAATCTTTAAAAATAATCACTTCTATAATTAACTAAATAAATCCTTACTTTAAAGATTTATAACAATTTTCGAAAATAATTTCTCCAACAATTGTACTTTCAAACCAATTTCTAGAATTTTAATTTATATTTCAAAAGCTACTTTGAAAATATACTTGGCTTTCTAGGGAAAATACACTTTCCATTTCAAAATGGCTCATTTAATTCAATTAATAAATCCTTCTTGATATAATTCAATTCACATTCCAAATCCGCAAATTTCTTTCCACACTTTAAAAATGAACCGATATTATATTTTTAAAATAAATTTCTCTTTCTTTTGTAAATTCCCATTTGTGAATTTAAATTTCCAAATATCCACTGATATAGGGTTTTCAAATGGATTTCCAAATATTTATTCTCAAACACCAAATCAAATTCCAAATTGATTTCCAAATTTATTTCTTTTTAAAATAAATTCCTTCATCCCTTCCATACTATTTAAAATCCGTATTTTAAATAAATTCTTCAAACTTTTGAATAATATTACTCGAAATCCATTTATTAAACCTTTTTCCCATATTTTGGAATTTTATCCAATAAGAATACAAAAATCAATCTTTATCCTTTTTAAAAATTCCATTTTTGAAATATATCCAATTCCCGAAAATAAATTTTTCTATAAACTTTCTACTTAAATTTCAAAAATCAAACTTTATTTATTTCTGGTATCTTACGATACCAAAAATATATTCGGCTAAATCATAGCCTTCCACAATTTCAATCACAAGTATAATCATACACAGATTATAAATAAATCAACGCCCAATATATGGAAAAAAATTAAAATGTTTGAGGAATCGAGTTGGATCCCTCCAACCTGTTTCCCTGTATCCACAGTTGTTAGCATAACAATTAAATACCAATTCTACTTCGTGGTGGAATATCGCGGTATATGAGATTAATATAATATCATCTGGTATGATGCGGCATATAGGTCTCATCCGCTATATAATGTGGGAAATCAATCACTCCAAATACATATATAATACCAATTCCACTTCGAGCTGGAATTTCACGGTATATGGGTTTATATAATATCCTTCGCTATTATGCGGCGCATAGGGTCTAATTCAATACAACTGATAATAATTTATCATCTAGGCACACAATCAACAATTTTAAATTTAACTATTTAAAAATTAAATTGAAAAATCTGATTGAGTGAGAAGATCTCACCTTTAACTATGCATGCAACCCATGTTCATTCCAAATTAGTTTCTTCAAAGTTCTAGACCTTGTAAAAACATTAGATGGTTTAATTAATATTTAATTGATCGAACAAATTAATTACTGTTTAATAGTTTTAATTTTGAACTAATGATTTAATTTTTTATTAAAAAATTAATCTCCATATTACATCATTATTTAAAATTAAATTATAAGTGAAAATGTATATATGTATGTTTACCTTTTCTTTGAATCTATATATACTAAAACACCTTAAATACATTTTTTTTAAAAATAACCTGTACATATTTCATAAAAATCAATTATACATAAATTTTATAGCATCATATAATTTTTTTCAAACTTTATCTAAATAATTTCTGTATATTTAAAAAAATTTGCATAGATATACCTTTCTATAAAACTAAATTTTCTATTTATCTATATCTATATCTATATATATATATATTTGAATTGAATTGGAAAATAAAAATTGCCATACCCTACTACTTCCTGGAATAACATCGCGTTCGAGAGATCCAGAGCCTTCGACCACCTGCTTTGCTTCGCATTATTTCCTCGACCTGAAGATCACCCAAACGCCACACGCGGCCGCTGCCTGCATGCTGCGCCGCCGTACTCGGGTGACCGTAACCTACCACGTGCCACTGCCTCGACGAACCCAGGTCTCATTCCATGCCGCCGCTCGATGACCTGTGATTATATGCGACTCCTCTACCCGATGGCCTCACCCATATCTCATCGCCGACTTCGCCGATAGTTGCCGCGCATTACCACAATCACGCGCGACCCTCTCCCCCCTTTGATTTACGAACATGATGATTTCTTTTTTTATCTGAAACTGAGGATCGGCAGTATAAAGAGAATGAGGAGGCGACTATGAAATCGAATTTAGATGATATCGATCTGAATTCGATTTCATTTCATTTTTTTTCTTTTAAAAGAGGGATGAAACCGAAGGCTTCGGCCATTGACCTTTTGTTTTTGAACGAAAGAAAATTTTGTTTTCGTTCGTATTTTTTTTATTACCTTGAAAAGAATACGCGTGTATAAAAAGTGACGCATGCTAAAAAAATTTGCCAGATGTTTGAAGAGATGAAACGCGTAAAAATTTATCAAATTGCATGAGAATATTTATATTTGTTTAATTTAAATTCAAATTCAAATTGAAATTGCCCTGATAATTGCAACTCAAATCTTGACACCCAATCGGAGTGTGCTGCTGGGTGCTTATAATATTACACGCCCATTCCGATCGCAACGGAAAAGGTTTCGGGTCCAAATTCGATTGTATGGAGAAGATAACCTTTTGAACCTAGCTATTAAATTAAATTTCGATATAATTTTCAGTGCTTTGCTTATCGTACGGTCAAACGATCACTCCAAATACTAAGAAAACTAAAATCCGATAATAATACAATATTACGGATCCAACGGAACTGGTTTCGTTGAATTTCGAAACTGTGCCTCAGAAGGCTATTTTTAAATACCGATTTAAACGATATAAATTCAAAACTGAACAAATACCTCAAATTTCAATTTCTAACATTTCCATTCTCTTCAGTATTATCAATAAGAATTTTCTAAGCCTTTAAAATATTTTTAATAAGCTCAAAACTGAAGGTACAATATTTTACCCAGCCTCAATAAATTAGATTCAATAATTTTAATTGCTAATTTCATCCTGATATTTGAAATCCAAGTCAAATCAACTTCCAAATATTAAAAATTCAACCAAATATTTTAATTTCAAATGTCAAAATTTCTAGGTCGTCACATAACACCTCGGTCTGAACCGATTATTATATAATATGAAAATAATAAACGGATCAGTCTAGCTACAAATATATGATAAATTGAGATATGATAAGAGATATGACAAAAAGTACGATAACAAAAATGCCATACTGTGGCAAGTGTACATTAGATAACAACAAAAATCATACAATATCTCGAATATTCTCAAACACAAAAAAGAATGTCATATTCTTTAATATATTCACCAAAACACAAATATTGATAAAACTTATCAATGTAAATCACAAAAATTGGTGTAAAACAAATTCTAGAAATCATCAATTAGTAATCCAAGAATCACAAAGGGGGGCCCTATCACAAATGGGAGCATGAAAACTCACCAACACGTGCACCACAAACGGGTTGCTAACCATAGAGCTGGTGCAACGACGTAGTACAATAACGATACACCCCAGGAACTCGAAACTCAAATAATTCGGAACAACGATGTAGTACTATAACGCTACGTCCAATGAGCCAAACACCATAAAAGAACATGGGTCGCTAGCCCATAAAAGAAATGAGACGAAGCTCAATAAAACGAGGTATAGTCCCCCACGTGGACAAAGATACATTGCATAATGCTAGTCTAAACCATAAAATGATCATCATCGATCAACAAGGAGTGTCGATTACACTAAGCTAATAAATAAATGAGTTTAGCTTTATGTCCCATAACCACTTGCTTAACTTAAATATTTACAAATAAATTGTAGATTCCCACTCGAAAATTGTCATAAGAGTTTCAATCGAACGCGTTTAAGAATGAACGGACAAAGTAAACGCAAGCGTTTCATACCACTTGTTTTTCTAAGTCGTTTAATTAGATTTCTCAAACGAATGAGGAAAAGGTTTGTATATACTAATAGATTGAAAAATGGTTTTATAAACGAGCTTTGTAGTAAAATAGATTTGAAATCATCTATGTGAAAGAGTTTGAATATTTACTACTAGTATAGAAACCTTTGTATTTCATAGTGACAAATCACAAAATAAAGATTGTAAAAACAATCAATCACCAAAAATTCACATATGAAGACGTGAATCAAATCCATAGAAATCGATACCGAATCCGTCAAAATGGATATTCCCAAAAATCCCGAAGAAGAAATTATCAAAGTCAACAAAAGTGAGAAGAACTAATCGGATCAACGAGAATCGAATGAAAATTGGAAATCCACACCAAAAAAGGCGATTTGGCCGAGATAGCAGGTTCAGTCGACTGAATACAGTGGTCAGTCGACTGACGCTGAACCTAGAAACTTTCGATTTTCAAGTTCAGTCGATTGAACATAGCGGTCAATCGATTGATGCTGGTTCAGGAAATTTTCTTGTTCCAGGTTCAGTCGACTGACCTTACAGTTCAGTCGGCTGAACTGTCAAATGCAGTATTTTCAGCCTAGCCCCAAAAAGGGCAAAAATAATCCTAACCGGATTACGATCGACCGAGCAATGGAGACTAGGGACCAAGTGGCAACCCAACACTATTGGCTCTTCGTTGTGCCACCAAAAACATGTTCTAACATTCAAAATAGGATTTTTAAAGGTTTTGACTCCAAAACATCAAAATTTGGAAAACTCACCAAATCAATTCAAATCAGAAGCAAATGAACATGGAATAGATGTTAGGAATTCATACCTAACAACAATGAAAGCTATAGACGTAGATGTGAGTTCAAGAACTAACCTTTTAACCCATAAACAACAAATGAGAAGCCCCAGAACAAGCAAAGATTGACCTCTCTTCAACAACACCTCTAGAATCTTCAATCTGTTGTCAAAGGTGAAGTTTTTCCTAAGTTAGGTTATAGGAATTTCTGAAACTTGAAGAGGGATTGAGATGGAGAAGATGAAGGAATGCTTACCTAAGCTTCTCTTGGATTTTGGACTTGAATTTGAGCTTCCTAAGAAAACTAGGACTTAGAAATTTCTAAGTTCCAATCTTTTCCCCCATATTTCTCTTGAGCTTGAGTGTTAGGAAATGAGGAATGAAAAGAATGAAGAGGACTTGAGTTCTCATATTGGGTTAGTGGGCTGAAACCTAAACCCAAAGCCCTAAATGAAAATATCAAAATTCTACTCAACTCCAAACATATCAATGTTTATACTCAAAAAGGTCGCAATCGCAATTTTGGACTCAATGAAATTAGTCTCGAGTCCTAATTCGAATGTTTGCAAAAAGTGATATATCAGAACTGAATCCGACTAACGATGCTATATTTAAATAAAATATTTAAATATACAATCATAAAATATACGGGTTGTTACAGACTCCCCTCCTTAAAGAAATTGCGTCCTCACAATACTGAGAAGAAAACAAAGAGTAACAACCATAAAAGCATATCAACATAAAAGAAAATTTGAAATAAGAAGTCCACCTTAAAAAGCTCGAGAGAGTAAGTCAGAATGTGTTCCCTCGATGAATTCTTTGGATTCCCAAGAACAATTCTTAGGATTTGAGGACCATTGCACTTTCACAAGAGGAACATCTTTATTTCGAAGGTATTTAACCTCCGTAGTAATGATATGAATAGGATGTTTCTCGTAAGCCAAATTAGGTAAAACTTCAACTTCTTCAATAAGACCGGGCTCAAGAATAGAATCCGAATTTCTAAGGCATTTCCGTAGTTGAGAGACGTGGAAAACATCGTGAATAGAAGAAAATTGAGCCGGTAATAAAAGGCGATAAGCCACAGAACCAATACGTTCGGTGATGGGAAATACGAAACACTCAACACCCTTCATTGGTGAAATACGAATAAATACCAAATCTCCCATAGAAAATTCCAAATTCCTTCTTCGGTTATCGACATAGGATTTTTGTCTACTTTGAGCTTCTTTCATCCTATGACGAATAAGGTCAACCTTTTCTATGGCATCATGAATAAAATCTAGACCTAAAACCAGCTTCTCATAAGTCTCAAGCCAACAAGAAGGAGATCGGCATGGCCTTCCATAGAGTGCCAAAAGGTGCCATACCAATGCTAGATTAGAAGCTATTATTATAGGAAAACTGAACAAGAGAAATATGATCTTTCCAACTTCCACCAAAATCAAGAACACATGCACGAAGAAGATCTTCAAGAGTTTGATTCACACGCTCGGTTTGTCCGTAGGACTGAGGATGATAAGCGGTGCTAAAATTAAGCTTTGTTCCCAAAGATTTTTGAAGAATCTTCCAAAATCCACTTGTAAATAATGGATCGCGATCACTAAAAATAGAAAAAGATTTTTGAAGAATCTTCCAAAATCCACTGGTAAATAATGGATCGCGATCACTAAAAATAGAAGTACAAACTTCATGTAGTTTAACAATTTCCCTAACATAGAGTTTGGCCAAAAGAGATACGGTCCGGTTGGACCGAACGAGAATAAAATGGGCGGATTTTGTAAGTCTATCCACAATAACCCATAAACTATCATGGCCCGAATGAGAATGGAGAAGTCCATCAATAAAGTCCATGGAGACTTGATCCCACTTCCAAACTGGAATATTCAAATGTTGCAATAACCCACCAGGCCTTTGATGCTGGGCCTTTACAAGTTGAAAAGTCATGTAATGCTTAATAAAGTTAGCAATATCAGATTTCATCCCATCCCAATAATAGAGTCGCTTCATATCTGCGTACATTTTACTACTACCAGGATGAATGGTAAATTTAGAATGATGAAAATCTTCTAAAATATCTTTAGGAATCTCACTAATATTTAGCACGATGAGTCTACCAAATTTTCAAATACCGCCACGAGCATCAATATCAAAGTCTCTCAAACCTTCAATATCAATTTTATCCCTATAATTTTGGCCAAGAAGAGCCAGTTCAGGATGTAGCGTTTGAACTTCAAGGATACGGTCTAAATGAAAAGGATGAGCCTCTAGGCTACAAAAAACAAGAGATGAACATGGCTCAGATCCATGATCTCGAATCTCACAATTGGACAAAGTCTCGAGATCACTCCACTCGTATATGATTATAAAAAAAACCGCTTGTTGCTTACGACTAAGGACATCGGTGTTTGCACAAAAAATGGGCAAACACCTCCAAGTCGTATGATTTAGTTGATTATATGTTGTTCTGAATGATTTGGGTGATTTATGCAAATATATAAAATAGATGGACTAAACTGTAAATGACACACAGGTTTATAGTGGTTCGGCCAGAATGTGCCTACGTCCACTTTATATGTTATTCTTCTTTTCTGTTTAGATTACAAGTACAAAGCTTTGATTACAAGTATCTAAAAGTTGTTTGAAAGTTCTATCCGTGCTTGAGCTCTCAAACTTGTCTGCCATTGTTGTACCCCTGCCCCTCTATTTATAGAGTGAGGTTGGGGGCAGGGGTCTTGGATGTATATAGCTGCTGGTGGGCCTAGGCTGATGCAATCTGGCCTGGAAGTGTTGGTCCGGTGGAACTTGGTTCGGCAATGGGTGGAGTGTGGGTTGGTTCGGTAGTAGGTGGTTCGGTAGTGAGGGGAATTGGACCGGTGGTGGCTTGGGAGTGAGTTGGTTTGGTGGGCATCGAATGGAGCCGCCTGGTGAGATGTTGATTCGGTGGTAGGGATGGAGCCGGTCCGGTGAGATGTTTATTCGGTGGTAGGGAAGGAGCCGGTCGAAACACACCCAACATTTGCCCCCCAAAGTAGGGCATATGCCTGTATATGGCGTGCTTTGTTTTAAGTCATTCATCCTGGATGCTATCATCCGGTCTCTAATGCCGAACCAACTGGTCCGGTCATTGATATTTGCTTATAAATAGGGGCCTAACGCTTTCGTTTTTCCTTATCAGCCGAACCAAACCCCTGTCTTTGCCGAATCAAACTCTCATCTTTGCCGAATCAAACGTGTTAGCCGAACCAAAATCTTATTTTGCCAAACCAGAATCTTATTTTACTGAACCAGGTGAGATCCTTTTCTGCCGAATGTGTTTTGCTCCGGACTACCGAATGGTTTCGGGGACTCGACTCACCGAATGAACTTCGTGGAGTATAAGTGCCGAATGAACTTATATACTTGGATTACCGGATGAAGTCAAATCTTGAATTTTTTATGTTTCGAATTACGAGTGAAATTCCAGACAACATAGTTTATATGTTTTAACGATATACTTTCTTGTATTGCAGATAAGTGTCTCATAAAATGGAAACTCGATCAGATAAGAGGAAATCTATGGACAGAAGAGAGTCCCCCATTGTGCCCCCAGCCCAGCCAGGACCGGGACGACAGGGACCCACCCTGAGATCACTAGTGGATGGATATGACCCTCAGGAGCTCTTGAACTCTCCTCCTGACTGCTTTCCCAGCTCCCTCAAAGAGGAGCAGCTTGATGTTATCTCTCGCTCCTTTTGGATTGATAGAGCGTGTATGCTGTTGCCGGGGGAAGGAGTGATGTCGTACAACCCCCTGAAGGATATTTCGCTTATAGTAGGTACCATTGCATGTGTGGGGCCATCCCCCCGATCAATGCTTGGATAGTCAGTTTTATTACCTATTTGAAGGTGGCCCCTTTCCATCTTCAGCCCAATTCTTATGCTATCTTCGTGAGTTTATTCATCATTTTCCAGAGAAAATATGGGCGTCCCCTTTCCAACCGGGAGATCCGGTATTTGTACAACTTGAGAGGCTACAAGAAGGGGTCTCCATACATCAGCTTGGAATCGGCAGTGTCCTTCAAGCCGGTCCTAGACTTATATTCGAAGTTCAGCATGTTCAAGAAAGAATGGTTTTTCGTCAAGGATGACTCTGTTTCTATCCGTCGCTTCACCTCCGGCTGTAAGTTGAAGCTTATTTATAATTTCCATTATGACTGCAATGCTTCTCTTTATGTGTTTTTATTTCTTGCTAGCGACAGGTGGCTTTGCGGTTGTGGAGAACGATCGCCTGGTTCAGATGGCTGCGGAGATAGAAGCCATTTCAGGAAGGGAGAGGTCAGCTTCTTACCTGATCAGGAATGCTACTCTTCTGCAGCACAACTTGATTCTACCACTTCAGTCTGTGGTCAAGCAGAGAGACACAGCCGAGGAAAGGGCTGCCAAATCCAAAGGAGGGGCCATGACAAAGAGCAGCAAGAGGAAACCCTTCTCGATACCTCCATTCGTCGGGGGGAAGAAGCTCAAGAAATCCGATGGACCCTCCCCTAGCACATGTCTAGATGTTCCGGAGGAGGAAAATATAGAGGATGAAAGAGGCGAGGAGGAGAGCGGAGGTGATGGAGAAGGTGATGGTGGCGAAGGACAGAGCGGTGACGGCGCCGGGGCCTTATCTTCTGGGCAAGCGGGGGAGATCCAAGAGTGGACGGATGATGCTTTCCACCAGCCTTTTGAGGGGTTGGAGGAAGGATCGGCCTTGGTGGAGAAGCCGAAGAAAACTGATAAGGCCGGGACTGGTGCCGGTCCATCTTCTGAGAGCATTTCAGCTAGGGCAACTTCGGCGGTTCAAGGTGAATTTTTTACTCCTCTTTTAACTTCACATGTTTCTTGGATTGTAGTCCCATGCATGCTTGTAACACTTGGTTTTTATTCCAGGAACGGGTAAGGCGGCCAAGACATCAGACATTCGGCACCGCCTTGAACAATTCAAACTCCTTAAAGCTTCCGCTAAACCAAAGCCTCCGGTCAATCGTTCTGGGGACGTAGTCGGCTACCGTCATCTTCTCGGAGTTATTGAAGAGGATATTCAAAAGAAAAGGAGGAGGTGCTCCTTATTCGAACCTTCACCTGGACCTCAGCCCCCAACCCAGCCTATTCACGATATCATGGGGGAGGATACTGAGTTCATACCCTCTCCACATCCATCAGAAAATCCTACCGTTACTCATATTGATCGTCCCGGCTTGGCTCGTAATCCATTTGCGGGTCATCCAGATCTGGATCCGGTTATCATCATATTTCCTTTGACGAGGTTACTGGTGAGCACCTTCTCCCTCGCAATCCTATGGTAAGGGTGCTTGATGAGGCCAAGTCCCTGGACCTTGATTTGCTTACTACTCGGATTGTAACTATGGGGGATGAAGCCAAGGCAAATATCGAACGGGTTGCTGAGGAGACTAGGAAGTTGATGGGGCATCACGCCCGACTGGTCAAGGCCGGGGAGGAAATTGGGAGTCCAACATAAGATTGCGGCTAGTGGTTGCCGACCAGGCCAAGCAACTCTCCGATCAGGCCATCCAGATTTCTCAGCACGAGGCTGCCTCCAGACGGTTAAAGAAAACCATGGAAGAGGCTAGCAGAGCCGAGCTGCGGAAAATGGAGGCCATTTGCAAGGAACGGATCGATATGGCCATTGCAACGGTAGACGAGGTTCGGAAAGTGGATCTCGAGCGGGTAGAGGAGTTATCTGGGAAGCTTGAAGCCGCGGAGCTTGCTCAAGCCAAGCTGAAGGAGGAGATGGAGGCGATGAGGAGATCCCTTCAGGCTGACCGCTCGCGATACCGATCGGAGAAGGATGCTGCCGTTGCAAAGCTGTTGGCTTCTGAGGCCCGAATGAGGAAGTTTGAGGTAAACGAGAGGATGATGGATGAGATGCTCTAGGATATGTATTTCCGTACTTGGATGCAGGGCAACTTATCATGGATGGATGATTATCCCTAGATCATGGCCAGGATTTATCTCCGGGCTCTGGAGGAGGCCAAGGCTGATGCAGATAAGGAGGGTGGTATGGCCTTCAGGATGGATGTGGTTGCGGCCCAGTTCACTAAGGAGGAGAAAGTGGCGGCGAAGGAGGGCATGCGGTTGCTTGCTGCTGAGGAGGTAGGTGTGCAGTTGGGAGATGATGATCGAGGAACGGATGCTGGTAAGTCTTCCCTTTTAGCCTTTTCATATCTTGGTTGCTTATTGCTTATTCAACGAATTCTTCTCCTGAATTGGACAGGCGGGACCTCTGAAGTGCCAACTACCTCTGGTCAGCATGCTGTGAGCTCTGATCCGACGGTTAAGTAGACCTTGGAGGGACAGCAGGATAGAAGCGAGGCCCTGATGCAGTCGGCTCCTTGGCTTGATTTGGACATTTTTCAGCTTATTTGACGTTGCTGTCTATGTTAGTCTTAAAACATTAATGTATTTTTCGGGCTGTAATTATGTAACGAACAACTTGATTTTTGGCATGTAACCTTATAACATAAGCTGATTTCGTTATGTTTGAATGCTGTTGTTATTTTGATGTGTTGCATAAAGTATAGCTGCGCATGTATTAGTGATTCAATTGTGTTTGACGCTAAGCTTTTGCTTAAAATATAATTTCATGTCTTGCAATGTTAGTGTGATGTGCGTAGAAATTATAGTTTCATATTTATGTATAAGAGAAGAAAGTACCGCCCTTCAAGTTTTTTTTTGCTGTAGACGGTAGCTTTGAATGCCTTGTGTAATCGAATATGGAATGCAGCTGAATGACCTGTCATCCAGCTGCGAGTTCTTATTCCTATTAGCGAGTGTCTCCTATTTTGTGCCATGTACTTTAGTGATCGTTATATAGGATAGGAGGAGAGTTTTTATAAATAAAATGGAAATATGAGAAATAGTAAAACTTTCGTTCACGGAAGGCCTTCGATGTGCTTAAGTTCGTGGCAAACGGGTTTTGTAGTCACTTTCCCTAGCTGTGGGTCTTGGAGACATTTGTCACCCATCTTACGCCTCTGCGGGGAGTTTTCTTTTTTACCACAGCCGTACTTAAGACACATCAGAGCCGAGATCGCGCACGGTAACTACCCGGGCCATTATGGCCCGTAATCGTGGGTATTATTCGATTTACCGTGGCCGGCTAGTGCGGGTGCCGATCGTCAACTGTGAACTGCCCTTGGCTGGCCACACCTTATGTTAGGGCTTATAATCGGTTCACGGTTGCCGGCGAGCCGAACGCCGTAATGAGCTGCCTAGGCAATTTTCGGCCTCCTCGGTGGCTTATAATCGGCTCATTACAGTTGGCTTTGAGGGCCGTCGCGAGCAATGAGTTAACGCGCAGTAGAGGGATGCTGGAGCAAAAGTGTCTCATTGGCGAGAGCATAGATTTGTATAGTACCTGTTAGGTCTTGTCCAGGTGAAATTGTGTCGTGAAGTGTCCAGAATGGAAATGCCGTCACATAGGATTTTGTTCAGCAGAAAAGGATAAAGCTTAACAAGCAGCCAAGATATAAAGGAACAAGTTAAAAAGAGACAATATTTTTAAAGTGGTTCGGCACGAAAATGCCTACGTCCACTGATTCTCTTTGTTAATTCACTTCATATGGGCAGTACAAGTTAAGAAAAGTATCGACGAAGGTGTTGGATGTTCCATGCCCTCTAGAACACCTCTCCGTCCACTGTTGACAAAATATAAGCTCCATTGTGGAGATCTTTATGAATTACCGTCCCAGATTGGGTCCAACGCTCCGGGACGCGGGAAGATCCGCTTGAGGATGAGATCTCCTTCTTGTAAGCTGCGGTGCTTGACTTTGGAGTTGTATTATGCTGCCACTTTTTGCTGTGAGCTGTTACTTTGAGTGCTGCATTATTTCTTCTCTCTTCGATTAGATCCAAAGACATGTGGAGGAGTTCTTCGTTCTCTTCTGGGTTGTAGTGGATCCTACGGTGGGATGACACTACAGTTTCAACTGGGAGCATGGCCTCCGATCCGTATGCCAAAGAGAAAGGAGTATGCCCTGTTGATGTCCTCAAAGAAGTGCGGTAGGCCCAAAGTGCCATAGGAAGTTCATCCACCCAAGCGCCTTTTGACTTTTCAAGCTTCTTCTTGATTAGAGTTTTAAGAATTTTGTTGACAGCTTTGACTTGTCCATTTGCCTAGGGATAAGCCACAGATGAGAAGCTTTTGAGAATTCCGTGTTCTTGGCACCAGTCGGCGAACTCCTCGCTGTCAAACTGAAGTCCATTGTCCGATATGATTTTGAGTGGAACCCCATACCTGCATAGAACATTTTTGATCAAGAAGTTAATAAATTTTTCCGTAGATATTTTATTTAGAGGTTCCGCTTTCACCCATTTGGTGAAATAGTCGACTGCCACTATAGCATATTTGGCTCCGCCTCGGCCCATCGGCAGTTCGCCAATCAAGTCAATTCCCCATACTGCAAAGGGCCAAGGGCTGGTCATTTGTTGGTAGTCGAGGAATCTTAGCAAATTTCTGATATCTGTCGCATCTCTTGACGAAGTCTAAGGCGTCTTTGTTTAGAGTTGGCCAGTAATATCCATATCGGAGCTCTTCTTTGCCAGAGTCTGTCCACCAGTGTGATCTCCGCAACTTCCTTGATGGATGTTGGATAAGATTTCCTTGTCTTCCCTTCCAGCGACACACCATAATAAGGGGTTAGAGAAGCCGCGCCGATAGAGGATGCCTTGTTGTATTGTGTAGCAGGAAGCTTTCCTCAAGAATTTCTTAACTTCGCTACGCCCGTCGGGCAGTGTGCCATCTTGTAAATATTTCCGGATAGGAGCCATCCAAGTTTCTTCTTCGATTGCAGCAATCAGATCTTCTTGATCGAAACTTGGGGCTAGTTGTTTCGAGATGGTTACTGCTCCGAAAATGGTGCTGTTCTTCATGCTAGCTTGCTTTGCCAGTTCGTCGGCCTCTCGATTCTCTTCTCGAGGAATGTGTTTGATTAAATAGTGATCCAATTGTTCGAGCAACAGCTTGGTCTTCTTTAGATTTGCTGTGAGTCGTTCTCCTCGAGTCTGAAACTCTCCTAGTACTTGGTTTACGATAAGTTGAGAATCACTATGAAGACATAAAGAACAGACTCCAATTTCTAAGGCAAGTTCTAATCCTGCTATTACTGCTTCATATTCTGCATCGTTGTTGGTGGCAGCGAATTCCAACCTTAGGGAATAGTGCAACTTCCTTCCCTTGGGGGTGATTATCACAATATCTGCCCCCGAGCCTTATTCGTTTGATGCTCCATCTACAAAGAGATTCCACTTGATATCTTTTGTTATTTCAGATTGATCCTTACCTTCGTTGGTAGTGAATTCGGCAATGAAATCGGCCATGGCTTGTCCCTTGATGGCGGCGCGAGGACGGTAGGTGATATCATATTGACTCAGTTCAATGCACCACTTAAGTAGTCGCCCAGAAGTGTCGGGGCAATGGAGTACCTGCCTTAGCGGTTGATCGGTTAAAACTTTGATGGAATGAGATTGGAAATAGTGTCGCAGTTTCCGTGACGTGATTAGCAAACAGTATGCCAGCTTCTCAAGTTTAGGGTATCTGGCTTCTGCCCCTGTAAATCTCTTGCTTACAAAGTATACGGGCCGATGCGCGTGGTTGTCTTCTCTCACCAAAGCAGCGCTTAAAGCATGGGACGATACAACAAGGTATAGGTATAGTTCTTCGCCTTCATTTGGAGTTGAGAGTACTGGTGGTCTCTGGAGGTGTACGATTAGGTTAAGGAAGGTTGTCGAGCATTTGTCAGTCCATTCAAACTTTCCTTTGTCTTTCTTTAGAGCTTCGAAGAAAGGGATGCATTTGTCGGTTGCTTTAGAGATGAACCTGCTTAGGGCGACCACCTTCCCGTTTAGGTTTTGCATCTCCCTTCGAGTGGATGGTATCTTGATATCTTGCAAAGCCCGTACTTGTACGGGGTTTGCTTCAATCCCCCGGCATGGACGATGAATCCCAAGAACTTTCCCGACGATACTCCGAAGGAGCACTTTAGAGGATTCAGCTTCATTCCATATTGGCGAAGTACTTGAAACATCTTGTTCAAGTGGTTTATATGATCGTTGGCTTTCCTCGATTTTACTAGCATGTCATCCACATAAACTTCCATAGGTCGTCCTATTAGTTCCGCAAACATCTTGTTGACGAGGCGCCGATAAGTAGCTCCGGCATTTTTAAGTCCAAAAGGCATTACTCTATAGCAGTACAATCCCCGATCAGTGATGAAACTAGTGTGGTCTTGATCGGGGGCATGCATAGGGATCTGGTTATATTCTGAGTATGCGTCCATAAAGGATAAGAGTTCGTGTCTGGCTGTGCTGTCCACGAGTTGATCGATTCGGGGGAGTGGGAAGCAATCCTTCGGGCAAGCGTCATTTAAGTTGGAGAAGTCGATGCATGTTCGCCACTTCCCATTAGCCTTCTTTACCAGTACCGGGTTGGCGATCCATTTTGGGTAGATGGCTTCTCGTATGAAGTTATTGGCAAGTAGGCTCTTTACTTCTTCCTCAAGGGCAGCTGATCATTCTGCCCCCATGCTTCTCTTTTTCTGCTTTACTGGCACCTTGGTGGGATCGATGTTCAGTACGTGGCATGCTGCGTCTGGGGAGATTCCAGTCATGTCAGCGTGCGTCCACGCAAATACATCCAAGTTGTGGCGGAGAAAATCAATGAGTTGACTCTTCAATTCTGCTCTTAACTGAGACCCGACTCTCAGCAGTCTACTTGGGTCGTGTTTGTCTACAGATACAAATTCCATAGCCTCTGCAGGCTCGGCGGTGGTCTCCTCCTCTTTGTCCCTGGGGTCTAATTCGTTGAAAGGATCACTGGTATA
This sequence comes from Allium cepa, assembly GCA_030765085.1. Lineage (NCBI taxonomy): Eukaryota > Viridiplantae > Streptophyta > Magnoliopsida > Asparagales > Amaryllidaceae > Allium > Allium cepa. Next base: position 183,049,727 of record CM060946.1, read on the forward strand.
TCGAAGAGGAGGGGCTTTCTTTAGTTTCTATGCTTCCAAGTTTTCTTGCAGAGAGAAGTCTCTGCATCCTTCCCTTTATCCTTCCTGCGGTTATTGCGAAGTTCAGTTACATAGCAATCTCGAGCGGCGTCTTGATCTCCCTCTATTTCTCCTATTCCGTTATCTGTTGGAAATTTCATCTTCAGGCACCACGGAGCTAGGACAATTTGGAAGTCAGACAAGGCTGGTCTTCCCAAAAAGGTGTTGTAGGCCGAGTGGTTCTCTATTAGCACAAATGTCTGTTTTCGCACAACGGAGTGGGGATGACTTCCTATTTCGACAAAGAGGTCCAGTTGCCCGAGGGGCATCTTTGCATCTCCAGTGAAACCATGTAGTGGTTTGTTGCAGGGGGACTCATCTTTCATTGACAGCTTCATTTTGTCGAAAGCATGCTTAAATAGGATATTTACTGAGCTTCCAGTGTCTACTAGAATTCGAAAAACTTTGGCTGGACCGAACCAGGCAGAGATGACCATGGGATCCATGTGAGTGTACTTCCTTCCCTCTAGATCACGCCTAGTGAATGTGATGTCATCGTTCTCTTTTCGTTTCGGGTGGCGTTCTTCCATAACAGAATTAACGTAGCCTTCATTGTTTCTAATCGACTTACGTATCTTTCCATCTCTGCCCAGCTTCCGTCGGCGATGTGTGGTCCTCCTGATATGGTAAGGACCACTATCTTCTCTTGACTGGAGCCGCTGGTGTTGCGATTTCCTCCGCCTATTTCCGGGAGGGATAGCCTTGGGTTCTCATTGGCAGGAGTTGAAGTCCTGTTCTGACCTTTCACATAGCGCTCCAGTCTCTTCCTTCTGATGTGTTCTTCAATCAAGTCCCGGAGATGATGGCATTCATTGGTGTCATGCCCATGAGATTCGTGGAAGCGGCAGAACTTTCTAGACTAAATTGCATTATCTGATTCCTTCTTGTGCGGGGGGCGCTTGTATCTAACTTCGTCTTGGGTGGCCAAGAAGATGTTTTCGATTGTTTCATATAAAGGAGTGTAATAGTCAAATCTCGGTCCTGGCCTATATAAACGCTTTTCTCCCTTCTTGCCCCCAGCACTATCTTTGGAGTCATTTCTTCGAACGTCCTTTGCTACTGCGGGTGTGTTGCCATGAGCTGCCTTGGTTTGTTGCCCCGTGTGCCTTTCAATGGCAGCGTCTTCAAGTCACATATATTTTCCGGCTTCATGGAAGAAATTGGGTAAGGTAGCTGGCTTTTCTTTCGTTAATCTCCTAGCAAATTTAGTATCCGGATGCGCACCACTGCAGAGGGCCATTAGGATAAGTTTCTCATCGGCATCTTGGACTGCGGCCGCTGCGGCATTGAATCGGGTTAGATATTGTTGCACTGTCTCTTCGGGTTTCTGTTTGATATTAGATAGGAAATAAGCGTCTTTGGGTTGTTCCACATGAATGCGGAACTGGCTGATGAACTTTTCTTTCAACATTTCCCATGAGCTGATGGATCCTTGGGGTAGATGGCAGAACCAGGAGGTAGCTAGATCTGCCAAGAATAGTGGGAAGCATTTACACAACACTCCCTCTGTTGCTCCGCTCATGAGCATATGCTGTGTGTATCTCTGCAAGTGTACAACGGGGTTAGAGGTTCCCTTGTAAGGTTCCATTGTTGGCATTTTCCATTCCCGGGGGGTGATGGCAGTTTCGATATTGCAGGTGAAGGGGCTGGTTACCCTAGCGCTTATCCCCCGATCCCTTTGGTCCCGTTGGACGCACTCTCTGAACAATCGCGCCATCCTTTCATCAGAACTTGGAGCGGATAGAAATGAGTTTGGTTCTTCCCTACGGGATTGATTCCGTCCAGATGACCTGTAGGGATGGTATCGTCTATCACTCCTAACATTCTCCAATGGCTGCCTCTAGTCTACCGGGGGCACGCTGGGTCAGGCACAGTTGGCCTTTGCCTTGATCTTCCCCTGCTGGGTTCTGTCCTCAGCACTTCCTCGGGTCCAACTTCGGGCTGGACTCCAGCTCGACCCTGTCTATTGGTGTTTCCATGGTTAGGTAGCATGGCAGGCTTAGCTACATCCGACCCCTGCCTGGTACCTCCCCTGTTAGGTTTGGTTCCAAGTGTTTCCTCGTGTCGGAATTCGGGCTGAGTCCGGGCTCGGCTCCTACCATAGCTGTTTCTGTTGTTAGCCTCTTCAAAGAAGAAAGACCTTTGTTGTCTCCCAGATCCTCCAGACCGGGACTCACCCCATGATTCAGTGTTGCGGTTGGATTCTTCAGCATCCCTTAAGCGTGACATGAGTTGGTCCACCAAGGCTTCTTGTTGAGATGCGAAGCGGTTAGTTACTTCAGCCACAACCCTGTCCAGATCCGTCCTTGTAATTGGTTGTTCCATAGCAGGGGCTGTCGGATTTGCCTGATTTCCATTTGCTGTTGGAACCGGACGATTGTCTTGATCTCTGATCACTGGATCTGGGATACTGCTAGTTGCGATGTTCTTTCCTTTGTTAGCATCTTTCTTCCGTCCGGGAGGCATGTTTTCCAAGTAATGAACGATGCTGATAGGAAAAGGCTTAAGCGGGAGGTCCTGAGTTCAGTTCTCAATGAAAGCACCAAAATGTTTGCATAAAAAATGGGCAAACACCTCCAAGTCGTATGATTTAGTTGATTATATGTTGTTCCGAATGATTTGGGTGATTTATGCAAATATATAAAATAGATGGACTAAATTGTAAAAGACACATAGATTTATAGTGATTCGGCCAGAATGTGCCTACGTCCACTTTATATGTTATTCTCCTTTTCTGTTCAGATTACAAGTACAAAGCTTTGATTACAAGTATCTGAAAGTTGTTTGAAAGTTCTATCCGTGCTTGAGCTCTCAAACTTGTCTGCCATTGTTGTACCCCTGCCCCTCTATTTATAGAGTGAGGTTGGGGGCAGGGGTCTTGGATGTATATAGCTGCTGGTGGGCCTGGGCTGATGCAATCTGGCCTGGAAGTGTTGGTCCGGTATGCCTTGGTCCGGTGGAACTTGGTTCGGCAATGGGTGGAGTGTGGGTTGGTTCGGTAGTAGGTGGTTCGGTAGTGAGGGGAATTGGACCGGTGGTGGCTTGGGAGTGAGTTGGTTTGGTGGGCATGGAATGGAGCCGGCCCGGTGAGATGTTGATTCGGTGGTAGGGATGGAGCCGGTCCGGTGAGATGTTGATTCGGTGGTAGGGAAGGAGCCGGTCGAAACACACCCAACAATCGACAACACGATTTTCCTTTTCGGGAGTATAAAGAATATCAAGATCATAAGGTGCAATGAACTCAAGCCAATGTTGCTGACGCAAATTAAGTTCATTTCGAGTAGATAAATACTTCAAAGATTTATGACCGGTGTAGAGAACAAATTTCTCTTCAAAAGATAATGACGCCAAATTCGAAGGGTGAAAACAATAGCCGTGAGCTCTAAATCATGAGTGGCATATCTAGTCTCGGCAGGCTTTAATTGCCTAGAAGCATAAGCAATAACACGTTCCCTTTACATGAGAATGACTCCCAAACCAACACGACTAGCATCGGTATAAACAATAAAATCTTGGTTCCCTTCGGGAATCACAAGAATAGGAGCATCGGAAAGGAGTTCTTTTAATTTCTGGAAAGAAGCTTCACATTTGTCGGACCAAATGTACTTAACTCCCTTCTTTTTCAAACTAGTAAGAGGCACGAAAATTTTAGAAAATTATTTTATGAACTGATGGTAATAGCCCGCCAATCCAAGGAAGCTACGAATTTCTGTCACACTCTCCGGTCTCTTCCAATTTTGAATCGCTTCAATCTTTAAAGGATCCATAGAAATTCCGGAATCAGAAATGATGTGTCCTAAAAATTTCACACGAGATTGCCAAAAGTGGCACTTAGAACTTTTTCCACTTGATTGCTCCTAAGAGTTTCCAACACAATCCGAATATGTTTTTCATGCTCTTCCTCGGTTTTAGAATAAACAAGAATATCATCTATAAAGATGAGAACAAATCGATCGAGGAAGTCTTTGAAAACTCAGTTCATAAGGTCAACAAAATAAGCTGGAGCATTCGTTAAACCAAATGGCATAATGAGCTATTCATAAGATACATAACGAGTATGCAACGACTTCAAAGGAATGCTATCCTCTGCAATACGAAGCTGATGAAAACCGGTTGCTAAGTCTAACTGTAAAAAGACTCTAGCACCACTAAGTTGATCCAATAAATCATCAATCCAAGGCAGTGGATATTTATTCTTGATGGTGAGATCATTAAGCTTGTGGTAGTCAACACAAAGTCTATGTGTACCATCGAATTTCTTAATAAAAATAGCCAAAGCTCCGCAAGGAGAGGAACTAGAATGAATAAACTACTTTGTTTCCAATTCGGATAATTGTTTACGCATCTCCTCATTTTTCATATTGGACATACGATAAGGAGGACGAGTGATAGGTAGAGCTCCAGGGATTAAATTAATTCTGAACCCAATTGCTCTCTTAGGGGGTAATCCTAAAATGGGCTCAAATATGTCGGAAAATTCACGAACAACGTGAATAAGGGAAATGACATCTTCCTCATCATCATTATCGTCATCATGAGGGTTTAGAGAATATAAGGATGCCACTGAATTAGAATCTGAATCTTTAAGAACAATAGAAATCTGCTTAACAGATTGAGGATGTCAAAGATAAATAGTCCTCTCAGGACATAGGATATGGGCTTCATAACGTTAAACCAATCCATTTTCAAAATCATTCCAAGCCTAAATAACGCATTACATGCAAATCGGCTTGGAAACAATGTTCACATAAACTAATCTCGACATCTTTACAAAGTAAACTGAATGTTGCGGATCTACCAGCCGGATTTGCAATTCTCAATGAAGTCATCAAGCCCATAACATTTAAAGAAAAAGTATCAACAAGTTCTTTTGATATAAAAGAGTGGGATGCACCCGTGTCAAAAAGAACTCGAATAAGATGATTATGAAACATAATAATGCCATCAAGGATAGAATGAGAAATACCTTGACCAAGAGAAGTGTTACTAGGCGCTTGCACAACATTTATCTTTCCCTCTCTCTTGCTTGGAAGTTTGGGACATGAAGATAAAAGATGACCTGAACTTTTGCAATAACGACAAAAGAGAGGTTTCAGACATCTAGCATAATGGTCCTGAGAACCACAATTGTAGCATTGCCCACGACTAGAGGTAGAAGTCTTTGCTACCGGAGTTGCTTGCTTCCCTTTCTTGTAGGGATACAGACGTTTGAACTTAATAGGCCCCTTCTTGTTGTTGTTGAAGTTCTGTTTGGCACCTACAACTTCATCATTACTTTCTCTGTCTGCCTCTTCAAGTCGAAGAGCGATATCAACAAGCTGATCAAAAGAAACTTCCAGTTTCAGAAGTAAAGGCTTCTTGAGGTTCTTATTCAACCTATAGACAAATCTATGCTTTTCTTCAATGGGGTATTAATATACTCGACCCATATTTAGAGAGAGATTCAAAAGATGCGACATAATTTGTCACAGAAGATTCACCTTGAACAAGGTCAATAAAGCGAAGGGGCAAAGTCACCTTTTCAGCATCTGGTACAAACTTCAATTCAAATCTTTTCCGGAATTGCTTCCAAGTAAGATCTGCTTCAATAATTTCCAAAATCAGAAGCTTATACCAATCTAACGCTCTTTCTTGGAGCATGCTAGAAGCCACTTGGACTCGATGGAGATCAACAAGATTCACGCGAGAAAAGATGCGATCGCATGTTCTAAGCCAAGCTTGAACTTCTATTACGCTTTCAGAACCCTTGAGTGGCTTTCCACTCGAATTTGTATAATCACTGCACAATCGTGCAAAACCAGATTTAGGGTGAGTAGGCGCTGGAATGGGTCCGACGGCTTGAGCATTCTTTACAAGATCTAAAAGCTGCTGGGCAGGCATAAATACTCCATTCTAAGGAGCTGCACTGGATTGACAGGCGCTGGGACGGCCTAGTCTAACCATTTCTCTTATTTAAGAAAGAAAGAAAGTAGAGGAAAAAGGTTATTCTCAGAATGAATATCAAACAAACTTGATTGATAAAACAAGGCATCATAAAAGAAAATAGGATAGAACGGGTCCAATGACTCGGATTAAATCCTACGGCACGATTCCTAAGAGAGTCTTAGGATAATGATCCTTGCTATAATATTCTATGTTGTTCTGAAATTTGGCTCTGATGCCAAGCTGTGATGCCCCACCTCTATACTCACACTAGCCAAGGATGCTACGGGGTAATGCCATCGACTAGCACGAAGAATAAGGCTGTTGAGGAGCGACCATCTATGTAATTGCTTTGTGCGAGTATCGATATGTCAGTTAGTACGACATGCATTTCATTTCAAGAGGGAATCCAACATATCAAATACGAACTCAAAACTAGTACACAGTGGCTATGTGGACTTTAGAAACAAATATAGAAATAAGCATAATGTAAATCAGTCACAGACATCCATATCACAAAGGAGGAAACAGATATGAATATAACACATAGAAGTGTACATCAGATTAGTGGTCAAAAAAGATGCACAATATCATAAAAGAATAAGTATACATCATGGAGTCTCTATATCAAATGTATAAAAGCAAAAACTACTAAACTAAGCAGCTAGCCAAAAGTCAAAAGCTAGTCCCAGCTAAGAAGTCAAGTGAACGCACCTGTTACACCCTGGTCTGACCCGAGTATTATTTAATAAGAAAATAATAAATGGATCAGTCTAGCTATAAACATTTGATAAAATGAGATTGGATAAGAGATATGTCAAAAATTACGATAACAAAAATGCCATACTGTGATAAGTATATATTAGATAACAACAAAAATCATACAGTATCTCGAATATTCTCAAACACCAAAAAGAATGTCATATTCTTTAATATATTCACCAAAACACAAATATTGATAAAACTTATCAACGTAAATCACAAAAATTGGTGAAACACAAATTGTAGAAATCATCAATTAGAAATCCAAAAATCACAAAGGGGGGACGCCTATCACAAATGGGAGCATAAAAACTCACCAACACGTGCATCACAAACGGGTCGCTAACCCATGGTCGGTAACCATAGAGCCGGTGCAACGACGTAGTACAATAACGGTACGCTCGAAGAACCCGAAACTCAAATAATTAGGAACAACGACGCATTACAATAACAGTATGTCCAATGAGCCGAACACCATAAAAAAACATGGGTCGCTAGCCCATAAATAAATGAGACGAAGCTCAATAATACGAGGTATAGTCCCCCTTCCCCCGTGGACAAAGAGACATCGCATAACGCTAGCCTACACCATAAAATGATCATCATCGATCAACAAGAAGTGTCGATTACACTGAGCTAGTAAACAAATAAGCTTAGCTTCATGTCCATAACCACTTTCTTAACTTAAATATTTACGAACAAATTGTATATTCCCACTCGAAAATTGTCACAGAAGTTTCAATCGAACGACTCTAAGAATTAACCAACAAAGCAAACATAAGCGTTTCATACCACTTGTTTTGCTAAGTCGTTTAATTGGATTTCCCGAACGAATGAGGAAAAGGTTTGTATATACTAATAGATTGGAAAACAGTTTTTATAAACGAGCTTTGTAATAAAATAGAGTTGAAAACATTGTGAAAGAGTTCGAATATTTACTACTAGTATAGAAACCTTTGTATTTCATAGTGACAAATCAAAAAAAAATGATTGTAAAAACAATCAATCACCAAAATTCACATTCGAAGACTTGAAACAAATCCATAGAAATCGATACCGAATCCATCAAAATGGATAATCCTAAAAATCTCGAAGAAGAAATTATCAAAGTCAACAAAAGCGATAAAAACTAATTGGATCAACGAGAATCGATTGAAAATTGGACATCCACACTAAAAATGGCAATTTGGCTGAGATAGCAGATTCAGTTGATTGAACATAGTGGTCAGTCGACTGACACTGAACCTAGAAACTTTCGGTTTCCAGGCTCAGTCGACTGAACATAGTGGTCAGTCGGCTGATACTGGCTTAGAAAATTTTCTGGTTCCAGGTTCAGTCAACTGACCTTACAGTCCAGTTCACTGAACTGTCAAATGCAGTATTTTTAGCCTAGCCCCTAGAAGGGCAAAAATAGTCCTAACCGAATTACGATCGACCGAGCAACGGAGACTAGGGATTTATGCCAAGCGGTAACCCAGTACTATAGGCTCTTCGATACGCCACAAAAACATGTTCAAACATCCAAAATAGGATTTTTAAAGGTTTTGACTTCAAAACACCAAAATTTGGAAAATTCACCAAATCAATTCAAATCAAAAGCAAATGAACATGGAATAGATGTTAGAAATTCGTGCCTAATAACAATGAAAGCTATAGACATAGATGTGAGTTCAAGGACTCACTTTTTAACCCTAAAAACAACAAATGACAAGCCCTAGAACAAGCAAAGATTGACCTCTCTTCAGAAACACCTTTAGAATCTTCGATCTATTATAAAAGGTGAAGTTTTTCCTAAGTTAGATTATAGGAATTTCTAAAACTTGAAGAAGGTTTGAGATGGAGAAGATGAAGAGGATGCTTACTTAAGCTTCTCTTAGATTTTGGACTTGAATTTGAGCTTCCTAAGAAAACTTGGGCTTAGGAATTTCTAATTTCCAATCTTTTCCCCATTTTTCTCTTGAGCTTGAGTGTTAGGAAATAAGGAATGAAAAGAATGAAGAGGAGTTAAGTTCACATATTGGGTCAATTGGCTGAAACCCAAACCCAAATCCCTAAATGAAAATATCAAAATTCTACTTAACTCCAAACATATCGATGTATACTCAAAATGGTCGCAATTGCCATTTTGGGCACAATGGAAGGGGTCTCGAATTCTAATTCGACTGTTTGCAAAAAGTGACATTTTAGACTTGAATCTGACCAACGATGTTATATTTAAATAAAATATTTAAATATACAATCGTAAAATATGCGGGTTGCTACAGCACATGTCGGACTTGAATTGCTCAAAACAATAGATTGTTAATTTATATTTGGAAAAACTCAGCATATACAGTAAATAAATCAATCACAGACACAGACTAATATGACAATAAGCAGCAGAATAGATAAATAGTAGTTCATGAAGCTACTATATAAACAACAGAGTTTGAAAAAAAAAAATACAATAGAATATCTCAAATATAATGAAGTCTAGAATACAAACAGATGACATCTTTATACCAGTAAACTGGAAAGCTTCCTAAGTGAGACAGATCTTCGAACAAAGCTTCAAACTCCAAAGGTGAGTTTCAAATGCTATGTCACTCAGTCTGACCCGAGCCTAAAGTAAAACACAAAAAACTCGAGTCAGGATTAACATTTTTATATTAATAAATTCAACACAAGTGAAATGTCAACTGAAATACAAGTAACTTAAAGAATGTTTGGGATTTCCATCCTCTAAGGATCCTTGGAACTATCTACTATGTAGTAATATATGTAATTACAATATGTCTATAATAAAGTAAAAGTATTAAAATAGCGTTAAGTTGTTAGCCATATTCCCCTTAACACATTTTATATATTCCCATAGTCTATTCAATGCCGTACGCTCCTCCGTAAACTAGAGGTTTAACCAGAGGACATCACATAGGTACAGTACAAAACAAACTCGTAGAAGGCGCGATAGGGCATGCGATAGGGCATGCAATAAGGCACTCGAAGTAATGCCAGGGTAGATATACCATTTGTGGAACCGGACTGGTGGTAACGCATAGCAGATATGACCGCCCACGTCGTGTCACACTCCCAAATCAAAGGTGCATCCAATCAAATCACAAAAGCAATAGAATGGTATCGAAGAAATGTGTCCGATAGGAGGAATGACCTCACTTGGTCCGGCGTGGCCCCTATTTTAGCCTCATCAAGCTGACTCACGGGAGTCAGGGCTACGTAAATACCATATAGAATCGTCACCAAACCATCCTACTTCATTCTGGAGTCTCCACCACGTCCACAGTTGTTAAAGGGGCTTTCGGTATTGGCAGAAAGTATGACAATATCCGATCCCGATCTCTTTAACAACCAAACGTTATTATAACACCATGGTCATTTCATTTCAAATAGTTCATAATTCATGTAAAAATATCATATCTTTTCAAACCATATCAGTTTGGTACCATTATGCACTTTAAATCATATTCTTTTCCAAAATCTTAACGCTTTCAAAATTATAACACTTACGAAATCGTAACACTTTGGAGATCAAAACATTTGGAAATCATAACACTTTGGAAATCATAGCATTTTGGGACTCATAACACTTTCGATTTAAATAGCGTGGATATTGAAAATAGTATAAGTATATTAAAATAATTTATATACTAAAATAATTTATATGTTAAAATTAGTTTATATATATTAAAATACTTTACATAATAAAGTAATATCCTCCAATTTCACAAGCGATTTAAATCAACTTAAATCCCAAAATTAAATTTGAATCAATTACAGTTTGACCATTTCAATTTAAAATTCAAAGATTCAAGTTTAAATATTCAAACATTTGCAACATAAATTTTGTTTATATTTCAACATTTAACTTTAAATTTTCACATTTAACTTTAAATTTTCAATTGGAAAGTATTCATTTAATCCATTCAATAACAATTTATTAAAATCCTAATTTATAAATTCAATATTAAATATTCAATCTCAATTTTATTTAAATTTGAGAATATTCATTTAATCACTTTTTATCAAATCAAGTTATAAATCATATTTCCAACATCTATGAATAAATAAGTTCAATTAATTCTTAGTTGAATTCAATTATTAGCCAATTTAATTTCAAGTCAACATTAATTATCTTTCCAACCTTTATTATTAGAGTTGTACATCTATTTAAAGTATTAATATAAATTTTTAAATAAATATTTTTAAAATATATTATATACTAATACTAATTAAATTAAATTTTTATTAAATTAAATCTTATTATTAAATGTGTATTGTATTAAATCTATCATTATATATTTTTAAAATAATAAATTTTATAAGAAAAATATTAAAAATTACATTTTCAAAACTAACTTATAAATTAAAATTTACAAAACATATTTCTTCAAAATCTAAACTTTTATACATATATAGAAATTACATTTACAAATATTATATAAAACAATATTTATTAAAACCCATATATTTCCTTTCAACTTTGGAAATCATTTTTTTAAAATATAGACAAATGGTGTCCATATATAATTTTTTATCGTATGGTCAAGTGACACGGATAATTATCATTTCAATCCACAATTTAAATATTTACAGGTATATATATCATTTCAACCCGCAATCCCAAATTCAATTCAATGAAAATCGCTTGGGTTGATCATTTTAACCCATAACGATTTTCTCCTATTTTACAAAATCGTTCGTGTGTCTATCATTTCAACCCATAGGTAATTTTAAACTAACAGTGAACTTGTAGTGTGAGAACCGTTATGATAATAATATAATATCAACAGGCATATATCATCAGTGATAAATAAAATAAAATATAAACAATAAGATATGGTGTCATATCACACAGGTGAACATATACAGGTAATAGCATATCAGATATAATAATTAATTAATTAACCGTTTAATTTAGCAGCATATTTCAATTGTCATTTCAGATGAAATCAAATTTAATAAATATATGAATGTTAATTGTGAGTGATTGCTCACCTTTCGAGGCTAGAGAGGAACGAGAATGAGATGAGTTATGAATCCAAGCACGAATTCCAAAGCAAAGTAAGATTGACACGAATTTGACGAATAAAGTTGATAAATAGGAATCGATGAGAACTAATTAAATTAGCTTGATATAAGCTGAACAAAATATACGTTACAATTTTTCTCTAAAACGAACTTTATAACATATATTTTAAATAAGATATATATATATTTTTTCAAATTAATATTTTAACTTTAACACCTATAAAATAAATTATATATATACATATATATATATTCAAACTCATGTAAACTTGTGTATATATAGTTATATATACCTATTATATTATAAAGTCAACATAGACTTATTTTATTACAGTATATAAATAACTCAACAGGTCATAGGAAAGCTTATATATATGTTATATAATCTAACCTATATAACTAACATGTAACTTTAAATATATCTAACGAATACATATATACTAACATATGTAAGATATGAATATATAAATATGTATACTCGTTGACCTTATATAACTTATAGAAACTGATAAATATACAAACAAATAAGTTTCATATAAACATTTATATACAAAAACAAATGAAACTATGTTAACCACTTATACGTAATACTTAAACTTACATTATTATATAAATAATAGGTTATATAGCTTACATATACTTGATTCTCTATATGCATAACCATAACAAAAATTTATAATATATATACGCAGTTCACAATACTGACATACATATAACATAACATATGTTATACTTATATAATTCATTGTTAATTTATATACATATATATAAACCTGTTATATCCTTTTACAAGTTAATGTATATATACAGGCAAAGACAATATATAATTGAAACCAAACTTTCCTATACTTATACATAAACTAATACATATATAAAATACACACACACACACATACAACTCACCTACATAAAGGAACATATTATAAAACTGACATATTAAAATGTTAGGAACTGGAGATAGTGGTTCTTATGACAACAACCTTTGTAACTTATTTTATTGTAACTTATATATTAACACTATTGTCTAGATATATATGAATGTTATTACGTCGGATATATATATATAGGGCAGGTACTGATTATTGAAGACTGTATAGTATAAAGATCAAGAATGAAGAAATCAAGTTTAAAGACTCATGAGTATCAAGATCAAGATTTCAAGATATGTGTCTAGTTTTGTTAAAACTTCATAATAGCATGGAAATTTGCATTTCAAATTTCATTTGGGGTGGAACCCATTTCTACCTTCTTAATGGCTTACAAACCTACGATAAGTAGCTTACAAACCTACGATAAGTGGCTTACAAACCCACGAACATCCTGGTTTTGTACATGTTCTCAAGTCCTGATGTGATGAAATATCCTGCAGGAAGAAGCTTGTAACAAAATGGTTTTTCAAAATGATTTCAAAACTGCTTTTCAAAATGTTTTAGCCTTAAAAATTATCTTTCCAGATGATTTTAAATAAACTCTTGTTTTAAACTTTTTTGTTTTTTAAAACTATCTTCTGATTTTTAGATATTCTTTATATATATACTTGAGATTTAAAAATCAAATTTATATATACATTCTAAAAATATATTTTGCTATTCTTCTTTATTTTAAAACATAGGAAAAATAGTTTATTTTACTTCAGAATCATTTCATCTTGTTTTCCTTTCAATACCATTTTCAAAACAAATTTTACATAGTTTTTAACTAAGGGACGTTGACATCATGGGATACCCCATGTCGACATGGTGGCTGTTAAATTCAAAAGTTTCAATTTTCAAAAGAATAGTTTATATAAATCGCAGGCAAACTTAACCGGGTCGACCATGACTTCAAGAATAAGATCGATGTGGAATTCCGAGGCAGATAGACATTCTATCGCAAAAGGTAGAATTCAGGCATAGCAGGAGATAGATAGCATCGTAAACCGAGGATACAGAAATCTCCGATAAATCAATGCCTATTGTAAAGGATTTTCATCACTTTACAAATCATTCAAAGATTTGCGAGATCGCCGATTTATTACAGAGATTATGACGACCCGCCTTTCATTCCATAGAAAAACACATCATCAATAAGAAAAAAGGTAGAAATAGAATAGGCAGAAGAAAGAACTAAACAATATCAGAATCTCACAGCGGAAACGAAACAAAATATAATATATCAAATAACTATTACATATTCTTTACATCAGATTTACACAGCTACAACAACATCATCACATTAGACAGTTATAACAACCTGTCTATCCATTACAACCAAAATGCAGCAGTCAAAGACACTACATAGCGGAAATAGATAGATATAGCTAAGTCAGAACTCCTGCTTCAAGCTTCCAAAATTCGTCTAGCAAAACCTGATAACTTGGCTATTCATAAAAAATTGAGTACCCAAGAGTTTAAGAAAACAAAATAAACTCCGGGTCAGACATGGGTCTGGTGTGAGTAAACGGTTAAGCTGTTAAGCTTGGAAAAACCTTTGAAAGAAAAGGTATCTCGTAAACTCTCCGCCAATAAATACGGACAAGTTTTTCCTTACGATAACCAAAACATTTGATAGGACATCTGGTTATATTATAATAGGGTCTAGGGTTCTCAAATAAATATTCAAATGGCTGAAATTGTTACATTATTAAATTCCAGCATACTAGCCACAAAATGGGTTATACAATCAAGTCCGAGATCACTTATTGGAGATTGGATTCGATACAATGGCAGGGCTACTGGGGTACCGCCCGTCACTGTACGTGACCGAGGATCCCTCCCGATCACCTACAACACAAAGCCGGAGCTACCCCTTACTAGATAGTCCGAATAAGACAACCCTACGGTTGTGGCTAGCAACCGCCCACACAACCGAATAAAAGGGTCTCTAGATAGAGGAAAATCTTATCCTGCTTGGGTGCTACCCACTTAGCCTTGCTTCACCTCCCCTATTTTAGCCATTCCCGGTTGTTAAGGCTTGAGGCTAAGATCAACTTTAAAGGACACATCTTGGAATGCTCATCGTCCTCCATTAATGATGATCTGACAGCATTCATCCATACAAGTTCGTTCCGGGTTCGAACGAAACCGAAGGCATTATCTCGTTACACTCATTTTGGAATCACCCTCAAAGTTAACGAAAATAACCCTTGCACTTTGAAACTCCATCTCGATCTTCATTTTGAGATTCCACGACCTATCGTTTAACTTGGATCGGTGTGGTTTTTGGATAATCCAATCTGATATCCGATCCCGGTCTCATCGAAATCGAAACATTTCTTAAAGGTCGAGTTGTTTAAGGTTTAAACAATTCAATTCAATTCAATACTTTGAATTCACACAGCATTCATCACAGATAAATATCACACATTTATAACAAATATATCCAATATCACATCACATAATATCATAGATTATCATACAATAGATATCAATCATTCCAGACATTCTACACAAACAATCATCCATAAACAGGAATTATTAATCCATATCATAATTAATTTAATTAACTTAAATTAAATTAATCACTTAAGAATTAATCACCTAACCCTGCTTAATCAACCATTAATTAATTACAAACCATTTAATTAACAAATTATTCCTTAACTACTCTTTAAACCAATTAATTAATCTTTAATTACAGATTAATTATTCTTTAACTATTAATTAATAAACCTTAATAATATTCCTTAATAGCAAATTAATTAATCCTTAATTACCACTTAATCAATTAATTAATCTTTAATTAACAGATTAATTAACCCTTAATTATTAATTAATAAACCTTAATTATTAATTAATAAAACTTAATTACAAATTAATTAATCCTTAATTACCGGTTAATCAAATCCTTAATTAACAGTTAATTACGTCTCATTAACTAATTAATTAATCTCTAATTACTTAATTAATTAATCTCTAATTACTTAATTAATTAATCTCTAATTATAAATTAATGATCCTCAATTACAAATTTATTTAACCTCTAATCATTAATTAATAATCTTTAATTATCTAATTAATGATTCTTAATTACAAATTGATTAACCTCTAATCATTAATTAACTTATGACTTTAAATTATAAATTTATAAATCCTTAATCATTAATTAATTAAATTAATTAATTAAACTTAAATTACTTTATTAACTTAGTTGATCTCAACTCATTAAACCTTAATTAGCTTTTAGCATAAACCATTATCTTTATTAATGACTTAATCATCATTAACATTTTTTAAAACAATTTATCTTTATAATTAACTTTCTTAATTAAATCATTTAATTAAGTTTTAAAATAAAATGTTTAACTTAACAAATTAAAGTTACCAAATCATAACTTCTTTTAAATTACTTTAAACATTTATCAAGTAATAGTTTAAACTAAATTCAATTTAAATTTAAAAACTTGCTTTTGTAAAACCTTTAAAAACTGTTTAAAAATCTGCTTCGGGTCGAACCTGAATCCCACCCGAGAACAATCCCGAGATTCCCTTCTTCTTTTCCATTTTTAAAAATTTAGTTTTTTTATTTAAGTTAAAACCTGAACATGATAACACTCGCGTTTTACTCGAGTCCCTACTCGAGTTCCCAACCCAAACACCCGAGCCTCTCTTCAAGTCAATCCCACAACATAACCCATTGACACACCATAACCACCGTGCACATGCACCATTGGCCAAGGCTATTCCAACCACCCACGACAACTCCAGCACACCGATCCTCACCTAAACCTTCGACACCAACTCCCAAATCACAAGCACAAGCCTACGATCGAAATCAAGCAACTCAATCGAAACTAAAATCAAAACCATCACCAAAAACTGCCTCGAACCCTCGTCTCCGACCACCAGCACGGCTGCAACTCCGGCCACACCTTGCTGACCTTCCAGGCTGTCATTTCCCAAAGTCTCAAGCAACTCGAATCACCAGAGATGTTGCAGTGACCTAAAATTCCAGCTTTGACACAACCTAGGGTTAAAACTAGTTCGACCCACCACCGCCGCCACGGTGGTTTAAACCCCTTCCACCATTTTTGCCAACATCCTCGATCACCAAACCTGCTTCAACAAAAGCCCCGACCTTCCCAGGTTCACCCATCACCAGAAAAACCCCAAATCTTATTTTCTAGTCAAACCCCAATTACTCTCTCGAAATCCTACTAAAAATTTTGATTTTCATTTTAAAAATCATATTTCACAAAATCTTTTCAAATTATATTCTCGAAATAACAAATTATAATGCTTGATTTTAATAAGTTATTAAAATTGCTGCTGTATTTTCCAAATTCTAGCAGATTTTCAAACTTAAAATACATGAACATATTTTTAGCACCTAGATTATGTTTAGATTTACTTATCTTATTTGAAAACTAAACCCTGTCAGAGATCAAAAGATGAGATAATGGATTTTGATCTAGATTTTAAAACTCTGTAACAAGAACATAGAAGAACATGAATACATTAGACGTGCACACCCGAACACATTCATATATACAGATACTACACTTATATATACACATGCAGAGCATCATTCACCATATTCACAAGCACAGATTTATGTTTACTTAAACTTTTTAAAATAAAATGTTTACTCACCTGATTAAAAAGATGAACAGAGCTTTGATTTTGAAAACAGGAAAGCTTGAGTTTGAAACTGAACTGTAGAAGAAAATGCTTTGAAACTGGAAACTTGATGATGAGATGATTTAAGACTTTTGATTTCAGGTTTGCTTGCCTTGTTTATCTTTGTTACAGGCTTTATTGTTTGAGAAGGTTGCTTGATATTCCAGGTTGAAGATAAGATGGTTTACAAGGTTTTGAACTTGAGTTTGTTTTGAATTTTTTGTGGATCGAATAATGTTTTACAGATTTTTTTGGTTTGATTTATTTTGAGAATGTTTACAGGTTTGAGTTTTCTTGCTTTTGAAAATGAGAAGATAGGAAAAGAAATAGAAGAGAGAAGATGGATGTTTATATAGATTAAATTGTGATTTTATTAAAAATTAAAGAAAATAAAAATTCAAAAGTGTCACTTGTTCAATTTCTAACATTCGTCAATTTCATTTTTAATTTCATTACACATGCACTTAACATGATTTAAAAGCTAACACTTGTAATTAAGCAATTATAATAATTTTAAAATGATTTTAAAAACTTTTATATTAAATTTTCGAATTTATAAATACCTTTCTTAATTTATATAAATAAGCCCTTTTAAAGAAAATAAATAAAAATTAATTATATTCTAAATAAAATCACATATAATATATTTAATTATTATTAAATGTTAATATAAAACTTTTGTATTTATTTTACTATTTAATAAATACTTTCTTAATTTATATAAATAAAAATCTTTAAGGAAAATAGTATAAAATAAATTATATACTAATAAAAATCTTATACATATATTTTTAAATCTAAAATATTTTAAAATATCTATCTTTTAGATTTCAAATTTAAATCCAAATTCAAATTCAATTTAAAATCCAATTTAAAATCAACTCATATATATATACTTAAACAAACATAAAGTAAATTTGTAAATAATTATTCTATTTAAATCTATTTAGCTATATATATAAACATCACATTATTATTTTTGTTTGAGAATAATAAATTTTACCAATTTGGATAATTAATAAAAGAGATTATCACATTTTAAATTGTTCGAAATTCCGGAATATCACAGAGATTGTTTGAAGTGAAGTTATGGGATACTCCAAAATAAGAATATGGAAAGATAAGGATGGATATTGGAACCGAGGGGAACATTCCAAAATTCAAAGGAAATCGAGTCAAAGAGGAAGAGATTCGAGCTTGAACGAAAGTGATTCTGTAACTACATTTACTTTATATGCTAAGTTTTGTCGAAAAATCAAAGCTTTGATACCAAATGTAACGGTCTGTTATTTTCAACCATTCGCACCCACACATGCCGGATTGGAATTGCTCAAAATATCGGATTGTTAATTTATATTTGGCAAAAACTCAGCATATACAATAAATAAATAAATAACAGAATCACAGACACAGAGTAATATATAATATGCAGCAGAAACAAAAGAATAGTAGTTCATGAAGCTACTATATATTTTAGAGTTAAATAAGTTACAACAGAAGTTCCAAATACAATTGTCAAATAAAAGATAAGAATACATCACTGGAATCAACTGAATAACTCCAAGCTGAAAGATGCATATGGATTTCCAAACGAAACTCTAACTCCAAAGGTGAGTCTCAAAAGCTGTATAACTCATTCCAACCCGAGCATAAAGCAAAAAACAAAACACTCAAGCCAGGATTGGCATTCTTATATCAATGAATCCGACTCAAGTGAAATAACAACCGAAATACAAGTAACTAAAAGGACGTTTGGGATAACCATCCTCTAAGGATCCGTTAAACTATCTACTATGTAGTAATATATGCTATTATAATAATGTCTAAAGTAAAGTATAATATATTTAAAAATAGCGTTAGGGCGTTTCCCATATCTCCCTTAACACATTTTGTAGTGCCAATAGTCTATACAGTACCGTCGTATCTCCAGATCGAGAGGCTACCACAAATACTCCATAGGTACGACACAAATCAAACTCGTACAAGGCATGCTGGGGTAGGTGACACAGCATAACTAGGCACGTAATTGAGATAGGAATACATGGCCAAGAAAGACAAGAGTGAATGGCTATGGAGTGTAAATGATAGGAAAACAAAAGGCAAGAATTTAAACAATGTAACCTATGTTTCCTTGATTTTCTCCAAGCCGTCTAAAATAGATAAATCGATCAAAAATCAATAAATACAATAAAAGTCTATACAAAATAAAATAGAGAAATAAAATAAAGAGATGGACATAGGAAGATATAAAATAAAATACGGAAATTAATTGCGTGTAAAACGCTGTATTTTATCCAATTTTAAAAGTGTAGATTAGAATTTAATGAAACGAAAAGCAGATCGGATATCCGAATTATATTTTGCTTTAAAGAAAAAGAATAAAATTTTAAATTTCAAATTTAAAAAAATTTAAACTAAAATTCAAATTTGACCAAAGTTGACCAAAATATAAATTTTTTAGAAAATGTTTATTTTATTGTATTTGGAAATAAAATAACAAATAAATTTCACACTTACATTGGAAATCTTCTAAAAATTCACCTTTAAATGATATAAAAATCAAAGTTCCAAATAATTTTTTTGATTAAAATACTTACAAAATTATGGGTTGTTATAGAAGATGAGCTGGATGCCTTCAGGACGTATATACATATATTTATTTCCGCTGCATTTATTGTCGGCATTTGTGAGGACAGGCTGTAATAACTGTCTAGACTGATGATATGTTAGTTCAATTTGATTAATTTATATGTATTAAAGTTTTCTTTTGTAAAGATATATTGTATATAATATATTGCTTATCATGATGTGAGATTTTATTCTGTCTTTTCTTTCTTTCACCCTAACAATCGACCTTCACGACATTTGCATGCTCGGCATGTGAATATCATGAATGATTAGTGTTAACTTCTGAATACAAAATGGTGTGTTGTTACACGTGGTCAGAGCTTAGGTTGAGCGAACACCTCGGTCTTGGTGGGGTGAACTCATAAGAGATAGGGTTAGTAACACCTAGAATGAGTTTGATTGTATATGTATAAAAGTGCGTATTTGTTAGTGTATAAAAATTGTTTTATATTGTGTTGATTGTTGTGACAAGTGGACATGAACTATGGTCGAGATACGGGATGCCACAGTGTCGATAAGAGTTTCTAAACACTTGGACAAGGCAAACCGACATAGTATTGTTTTGAGAATTGGTAAGGAAAAATAATTTTACTTTGGATTATATTTTATATATAAGAGAATAATTTTCAAATATTTATATAGTTATTATGATGGGTTTGTTTGTTAGGAAATGATAATATTTAATTATTATCATTTATTGTTTGGTTAGTTGTGCTCGACAAGTTTATGACTGTTGACTATTGTTTTTGCATTTCGAATTGTCCTCGACCAGTTTAAGGGCACTTTTACCTTTTCACTAGTGATTGGGGAAACATTGGAACGAACACCTTGTGAATTAAGTTTCTCAGTTTGACTAAGGTGTTCGGTGATAATGTTGAGTCAAAATTAAAAGTTGATATACAAAAGGAGATATGTATATTATTATTTCAAAATGATTTGAAATAAAACCCGGGTGTTTGATTCTGAAGTTTTCTGGTAAGTCACTATATGGACATATGTATTCTATACATTAGGGTAATTTGATTTGTGCATCTCATTATGAAACATTGTTTGGTAATATTCATTTGTTGAAATGAAATAGAATTTTCGACAATTTTGGACAATCGTAAACTCCCGAATTAGTTGCAAAATTTAAGTTAAGTATTTGTGAAAATATAAAGTAATAAGTTTTTGTAACTTATAAATTTGAGGAGATTGGAAGCTATAATAGGTTTTTGTAACTTATTGAGGAGATAGTAAGTTATAACAAGTTTAAATTTGTTCATCATCCTAGTTAAATAAAACAAATATGATATAGTATCTGTAC
This sequence comes from Allium cepa, assembly GCA_030765085.1. Lineage (NCBI taxonomy): Eukaryota > Viridiplantae > Streptophyta > Magnoliopsida > Asparagales > Amaryllidaceae > Allium > Allium cepa. The sequence goes on from CM060946.1 coordinate 183,071,045, forward strand.
TATTGGTGTAATTAAATGTGGTATTGTTTCGATGTCGTGTTTAACTCACTTTTGGGATGTATAAGTGAAATTCAGGTATATGAAAGCAAATGGCTAGCTTATTACTTTTAGTTTCATGAGTGGAGTTTGTTTGCCCGATGAATTGGTACATATTTATTGCTTAACGGGTGTGTTAGCTATGTGCCATTCACACTCTATATGTATATATTATTGATATATTATGCCCCAGTTATAGTCGATTGCTTTTGAGCTTTTGTTTTCTTTGTTGATTTGGGCCAACATGACTAGTTGAAGTTTTTATGGATCGAGCCATGCAAAAGAGGTGCCATTGAAATTTTCCATTACATAAGCGTTTTAAAAGCTTAAGGGATTGAAGACATTTTTCTTTCTTGGGGAATTTCGGGGACGAAATTCTTATAAGGTGGAAGAATATAATGACCCAAGGTTTTCAACATTTTAAATGGGAATATTTAGTTTATTTAAATATTTAGATTTGATTCAAGTTTAATAAATAAATGAAAACTAATTTTGAATAAAATGATTTATTTTTGATGATGTATTTTTATTTTAGTTCATAGGATTTTTCCATAATTTTTAATTTAGAAAATAAGTAAATTATCGTTTGATGTACTTTTTTTAGTAAATGATGGTATTTTTGAAAGATTAATATAATTAGTATATATTATTATTGTAACGAGCTCGTGTCTCATTTTTGTGCATGGTTGTATTTTTTTTTGTCATTCGTGCTTCACACGTTAACAGAATGCTGTGTCGCGAAATACCAAGAATCGAAAAAAACCAAATTTAACAAAAGAATTTTCCTTTATTTTCATTTTCCTCTTGACTTTTCTTTTCCCTTTCCCTTTTCATTTTCATCTTCTATAAACAGAAGAAAATGGACACTATCAAATAAAAATAAAATCAAATAAGTGGAAGTTAGCCATAAAGGCCTATTTAGCAAATGTAATTAGTTTCTAGGACACACAACTGAAATAATTACATTTAAGGACAAAATGCAAAATAATTAGTTTCTAAGGCCTAAAACCTATGAAATTATGTCCTTGAAAGTAACTGGACTGCTGACTTTGTCCTTAAAAGTAATTATTCTGTTGATTTTGGCCTTTAAATTAATTTCTGTGGATGTATGTCCTAGAAACTAATTGGACTACAAAGTTTGTTCTTCTAGTGAAATGCCCCATCAAATAATCAACCAAATGAAAATTTACAAAACAGGATCCATTGAGCTCGTATAAAGGTTAGCTTCAAATCTGGACAAGTTTGGTGAAGTGCAGTTGTTATATGGGTTGCTCGATTTTGTTGGCAATACCTAGGGTTTAGGTATGTGGTCGATTTAGGGTGAGTTAAGCTATGACATTGATGAATTTGTATTTCTCGAGTGAAGAGCATTGTTTTGGAGAAGTTTGGAAGCATGTCGCATGCTATTAGGAATCGCGATCCATAGGAGTAGTGGAATGGTTGTCGCGATCTGTTGGAGAGGATCAAGTTGTACGTGATGATGTGGGATGCAAAGAGCAGAAGAGGAAGAAAGGAGTTCGTCGAAGTGATCATTAGTTGATTTCGTTAAGTGTGGGAAGAGGAGTGGCGTGCGTGCACGGCTTGGAAATGGCGCGTGTACATGATGTTATTAGTGTTGAGGAAAAAGAGTTAGTGAGGGTGATTAAGCAAAGTAATTAATGTATTTAATTATATTTTTAAATTCAAAATCTTGTAAAATCGATAACTTGTGCATACAAGGTCCAATCAGGACAGGTCTTTTGTGTTGCACTTATAGAAGCGATATTTATGCACTGTAATTGGTTTCCTCATGTTTGGAGCAAGTGGAATTTTGAGCTAAAATCAAACATCATTCGATTATAAATAAAAATGGAAAGCTTTAGTGTCAACTGAAATTTTGATGAGCTAATGAATACTATTTGACATATAATAGATATAAATTATTGTTTTTATGTTTGAATGATTTATTGACCTGGTTTGGTTGAATATCCACTTTGAAAAACAAATGATATAAAATGAAATAGAAGGAATTTTGTAAAGAAATACAGATTCCTCCTTATTATTGATTTAATTTCAGTTATATACCTGTTGTATAAATTGTTGAACGCCAAAACTTGGTTGTTCGGCCATATTGGATATGATATTGATATATGTTAAAAGTTGAACCTTTTTAGTAATAAAGGTAATAGTAGCATTAGTTAAGTGCTATGGTTGCTCCGAGCCTCATTTTATTATTTCAAAATACTATGGTTTGTTATTTTGATTTGAAAATGGTTACGATTTGGAAACTTTAAAGGTGATTTTGAGAATTTTCTGTTGCATTCTATGTAAAATGGGTTTGAACTTCTCATTTTACTTCAATCTTTTTATTTGTCTTTTATAATATATATGAAAATGTTTTAAAGGTATTGGGTAGTATTTATTTAACAAGAAAAGTTAATATAATAAGAAATGTTTATTTTAAGGCAAAAATTGAATTCATATTTTATAGTAAAGTGATAGCGTTTTAAAAGAAGGTAGAAATATTTTGGAATAAATATTCATGAAACATTATATATATAATGTTGTATAGAAGGATAAATCTATAAATAGTATTTTATAAATAAAAGAATAGATTTACAAATTATATTTTATAATAGGAAAATTATTTGATAAATTGGGAAAATAAATCACATTTTTTAATTTATAGCGATATGTCGTTTTATGGAAAGTATTTAGTCCTATTTTGAGACTAAAGATTTGTGATAAATATATGAGATTTAAAATCATAAAATTTATAAAAAATGTTTTATAAATAGAAATGAATTTATAAAAGAAGTTTTTTAAATAGACAAGAGTATTACGAAATAAATGCTATTTTAGAAATAATACTCAGTAAAGGAGTTTTATAATTATATTTGGAGATTTATAAAAGGATTTTTATAATTATATCAGAGATTTATAAAAGGAGTTTTATAAATAGAAAGAATCTTTTTAAGGAGATTTCAAAATGATTTATAAAAATGAAAGAGATATATAAAAAGAAATTTTATAAAAGATCATTTTAAAATTATGGCGGTATGGAAAGTATTCGTTTCATACTTAACACCAAATTCCAAGGTAGGAAAATCATCCCTATCCTGAGAATTAAGAATGTATGTTGAAGTAAGAATAGTAAACTAACTTATCCGACTTCATTATTAATCGAGAAATAACACAAGCTTAAAATCTGGACGTAATGGCAAATATATTTGGTCTAATTTCTATATGATCCATTTAATTACACCAAAAGTGTTTTGGGTTTATTGTTTTCTAAGTTTTTCACTATGTTTTTTAAAACTTAAATAAGTATGGTTTAGAAGTGTACTAATACCATTGATATAAATATATGGAGATATTTTCTAAGTATAGAAAGTGAAATGGTTTGTGAATATACTTATACGTTGATATAAGTATATGAATGTTTTTCAGGCATTGAAAAGAGTAGAGAAGGGTTTGAGAATAATATTTTTGTTAAAGGTATTTTGATAAAAATATTTGAAAGGAGACTTTAGTTAATAAAAGAATTAATTAATGAGGCTTAGTGGTTGCTTAAGTGCTTAACCATGCTTGGTTAAATCTTTGATTTGATTTTTTGTTTATTTGATAGTTAAATAACTGATTATCAAATATTGGTCGGTTTTGAAAACTACCGTTTGTCGGTTCGAAGAGACTGGAATTATATATATTATCTGGAAACCACTTCGAACCAGCATTAGCATTCGAATTGGGACATCTTGAAGATGATGGAATAGAAGATAGAGTTCTTTGAATTGTAAGGGTAACTTGCTACCAATCTCGAGGATGTAGTAGAAGTAGTGCCTTCGGTTTTTTCAGATTCCGAACAACTTGTATGGGTGAATGCTGGCATTGCATTGTTGCTTGAAGGGTAATTTTAGCATTCTAGATGGGATTTACTAAAAAAGTAAAACATATCCTCAAGACTCATAACTGGAAATAACTAAAACATGCGATATGTTTAGGGTTATGTGGTTCGCTACCATTAAGGTATGGTCATCACCCTAAATCGATATCGACCCTTTTATGTGTGCTAGTGACTCAATTTGGTTGTTGACCGGTAATCGGGGTGATGACATATTTAGTACTATCCAGTAAAGGGTAGGCCAGTCCTAATTTCCGAAGGAGGGAGAGTCCATGTGAGGCCCTCAGTAGATTTTTCTAGAGCTGTACTGTGACAGACTGTATTCCAGTAGCCTTACCATTGTATGGAATCCATACTCCAATAATTGCTTTACGGATTTAGTTGTACCCAAATATGTTGGAATGTGAGATGCAAGCACTCTAGCCAAGTTATATATTTATTTTAAACCTAGACATTATAATAATATCATTGGATTTTCTATTTGAACCGGTTTGGTTATGGTATGGTAAAAACTCATCCGTGTTTATGTGTGACATGGTCTTACAGGATACATTTATTTTTGAAAGGTTTTATAAAATTAAAAATCCATTTGATCAGTGTTTCTCACGCTAGTTTATCAGGCTGATCTATGTGCTATTTTCTTATAATGCTCGGGTCAGCCTGAGATGTTTCCATATTTAGTTATGGTTACCTTAGAGCTTTAAGAAATGAGTTGGATGCCTCAAAGACGTATTCACCGTATATTTTACTTCCATTGCATTTGTTGTTTTGTATTTATCAGCATTTGTGAGGATAGGCTGTTATAACTGTCCAAGCTGATAATAAGTTGTTCACTATAATTGATATATGTGTATTATAGTTTTCTTTTGCAAAGATCTATTGTATACTATATATTGCTTGTCGTGACGTGAGATTTTATTTTTTCTTTTCTTTCTTTCACTATAACAACTTGTCTTTTAGACACTTGAACGCTCCGCATTTGAACGCCGTGGATATATTAGTGTCGACCATTGAGGGACGAAAGGCGGATCGTTAGATATGATCAACGATAAAGCATAATGCATTATTTACACATATATGTTTATGTGCATATTATTTAGCTTTTAACATTTATAGGCTTAGCTTGTAAAGTAAAGCACATAATAATAGAGCTACAACATTTGATAGAGATGGAAATGTTAGCGGATTACTTTAGAGCATTAATACACTGATATGCATTTTATAGTAAATGGTTTGTTTTGACTTCTTTCCTTGCATGTACAATAATAAGATACTTAAATTTTAAATTTTCAGTTACCGTTAAATTTTTTGTCCTGCCTTTTATCTCAAAGACCATGGATTTTCTTTGACATTATAATCAAGTTACTCCGGCTTATGCTTTTTTTGTCTTAAAACACCCATTGTTTTTCACAACGAACACTGCTATGAGATTGCTATTTTATAAAGTACATTTATTAGGCTGTACTTCTCTACCACGACGTCCTCAACATTTGAATTAATTTTTCTCAGTGATTTTTCTTCCATTTTCATCCTGATAATACTTGAGCAATTATATACACGAAATCAATTATAGTTTTATAGGTTTTACAGTTCTAAACAAGAATCATAACATAAATTTTTGAACGATGCAATCTTGTTTGATAATGGATGAAAAATCATTTTTAATGCCATTATCATTTGGATCACTTTAATTCATCTACCCAAAGTACAGTTACATGAAAAAGGAAAGGTGATGAATTATTAAATAAGAATTGAGTTAAAATGATAAGTATGTTTGAATTCGGAGTTAGGTATTAAATGATGTTAGTTTATTGAAGAAGAAGAAGAGGTATTAAAGATGTTTTCATTCAATTAATTATTTATAAGATTTTGTGGGAAATTAATGAATTTTTAACTTTGAGTAACCCCTAGATTCCACAGTTGGACATTAGTGCACTATTGTTGGAAAATAATGTAAATTAGCTTTGGGTAACCTCGATTCTATATATTTTAGTTTATGATAAAGTGAAATTAACTTTAGGTACTTATTAAATTTTATAAATCATCATTTTACTATATACAATTCCTACTTTTATTTAAATACTTTTTTCTTCCATACATACACAGTTGCATATTTTATAAATATGAATGATAATTATTTTTGTTATTTTGCTGCGTTGATAAAATTTCTTTACAGCATTTGATCTCTATTTTACCTTCAATTAAATGTCATGTAAATTATTGTTTGTTGGTTGTGTTCAACCGAAAGCTTATTTAAAAAATATGATCCATAGACATACATTTTCTGCATCATATAACTAGAAATTCCAAAACGCACCATCTAGACTATATGGTCTTGGAACTGGGCTAGTACTTAACGGAGATAAAGAGTAATTTTCAAAAAAATTCCATTTGAATCTATTAGGACTATAAAGTCTAAGGAGATTTTAGATCCAATCTATAAGGTATTTTAAATAAAATCCTTTATTTGATTAGTTTGAAAGATTTTGAATGTGATATAAAATTAAATGAGTAATTATATCAAATACACCCATGTATGTAGAAGTTACTTATTGAAATTAATTTTAAGAAGGAAACCTTTTTTTTTCCTCCTTTGATGCTTGTGCAATTAGTTAAGCGAATAAACAACATTAATTGGAGAGAGAAACATTTCATTTCACTCTCTCTGATTGATTAGATTGATAATTTGGTATATAAACATGTTAACATTTCAATTAAATGGTATTAGGATTGCATCAAAAAACATTCAAATATACGACAATGTAAATGAACTAATATAAATATATGTATATATATATATATGCATGTTTGTATGTTTGTACATATAGTTATTGGGATTTGTATCTATTGTGTGTGTGTGTATATTTACTTATATATACATGTTACATTATCGCATGCATATCGAGAATATATATGCCTAAGTATATACATATATTTGACTATACTACAATATATGTATATGGTTTGTATACACATATTGACAACACGACATATATATAGGTTAGACATTTATATACATGTATGTAATCTTTGTTGTCACTTATATTTTACATTTACATAAATAAAATGTTTGAAAATAATTCATATAAAGAGATAACTAATGTAAGAGTAAATTAGAAGAGTGAAGTTGGAAATGCAAGTTACTTTGCAATTAAATCTAATCAAATCTAAGTGAAAAGGAGAAATAATCAAGTCTAATTCTACATTACCTGTTTTTCAACCAGAAATTAAACAATTAATTTAATACCATATGAAATAATATATATGTAATAAAATAATATTTAATTTTGAAACACAAGACTAAATTAACTAGTAACAAATCAACCAACTGAAATTTAGTTTACTATGGGTTTACAATTTCAAGGTTAGAAGAAGACTTGAGTAATTTATATATTCACACACTAACACACACATATCATAAATATACACATAATTTTATAATTTAATCTATCAAAATTTGGTCGATGAATAAAAAGGAATGACTGTGACAACAAGTGTAATTTATTAAATAAAGAAGATATACAACAACATAATAGGATAACAGGAGGAGGATTCATTTCAAATCTCAAATGAAATAAAACACAAACTATTTCGTTAGATAAATTTTTCAGCATATAATGACCCATAAATTTAACGGGTTTATAAAGCAATTAACCGAAACTTTTGCTTGAAATTAAACAATAAAATTTTGCAATGGAAATTTGATATTTGGAATACGTCTATTTAAACATATCAACTGGTAAATTATTATTGGAAAATATGAAAGTTAGTTTTATTGTATAATTTTCAATTTCAATTTAAATCGGTTAATTTGATAAAAATAAAATATTTTTGAAACCTGAATATTTCTATACAATAAATTTGTAAATCATTTTCTGAGAGAGTCATCATATTTCGTTTCGTCAAATTTGGACCGCTCTAGCTTCGTTTATCTTATTTTCAGCTAATTAGCAGCAGTTTGGCAATGAAATATCGACTTTTGACAGGATAGTCATGTCGTTGATATCTATGTACCATTTTGATCGTCTCGTCATGCTGATCATGGTAGTATATTCATTTGTGTGTTATGGCATCTGATGGACGGAGAAATCTATGAAACGTTGGACAGTCTCGGTACCCATTTTGTGCGTTTTTGTTTCTTATGTCCATTGGTTTTCCCACCGGGCAAACCAATAGCCAATAGCCTTTTTGTATTCTTTGAATTTATTTCTAACTTTCCCTATTCCTACCGGTTCAGAATATAATTACTTTTCTATCCCTATTTCAATTCATTTCAATTCATTTCATTTCATTCCCTTTCATTCTTTTCTCTATTTGTTTTGAAGTAAGAAGAAACATATATATATAACTATATCCTCTTACATGCGTATGCTTATCTCTGTGAATCTTTGACCAAACGTGACATATTCTTTTCATTTCACCACTATTCTCTCTCTATCCTATGCTTCAGTTTATAAAATTGTATATAAAAGCTTATAGTTTGTCTTGGAAACTATTTGTCTATTTCCCTTCCTCTTTCTCTTCTTACTTCCCACGACCGTACACCCTTGTCAACAACTCACCACCAAGCACGACCTTCATCCTCGAGATCCAACCTCATCCATCAAGTTTCCTACCCATCACCTAACTAAGCCGACAGCCCGCATCCGCCACCTCCTTCAAAAAAATACAAACATACATAAGTTTATATATTGCAGCCTGTGCATTCTCCTTTGCCTCTCACCCTCGTCCTCTTTTTCTTTTGCCCGAGCAACCCACCACAGTGAAGCCAACGCCACAGAAAATTCTAACAAACCCACTGCCTACCTCCGATCCGATCACCGGCCTGTGCCTCCTCCTCCTTCCACCATTACCTGAAAGCAGCCAACACACCCGACCCGACCACCAAGTCACCAGATAAGCATATATACGTTTGGTTTTCAAATATATGTATGGAGATTTTATCCGATGTGTGTTTGAATTTAATATATATTTTCAAGTATATATATATATATATTATAAATAATTTTATTTTTAATACGTTTTTAAATTCTAGACTTTAAAATATATTGGTATGTATATTTGTTTCATCGATCTCTGATCCATCTTGACTTAGTTTCCCAATATCGGTTTGGCATAGAAATTCATAAAGTGTCGCTGTTACACTACTTTGTGTCCGTATCCATATGCATGTCCATATCATCTTCTTATTTCTCTAACCTCGAAAGGTGAGCAATCACTCACGATTAACATCCTTATATTTAGTAAATTTGATTCACTTGAAACGACAATTGAAATATGTTGTTAAATTTGAATCGCTAATTATTTAAGTGTTAAAGATGATATGTCATTATGTGAAATTGTTTACTGTGATATATGACACCGTATCATGTTGTATATATTTTATTTTATTTATCACTAATGATATATTCCTGTTGTTTATATATTACATTATTTTCATATTTTTTCTCACACTGCAAGTCCCTGTTAGTTTAGAACTCCCTACGGGTTAAATGATACATATCCGAACAATATTCTAGAATAGGGGAAAATCGTTATGGGTTGAAATGATAAACCCAAGCGACATTCATTGATTTTGAATTTTTGAGATTGTGGTTGAAAAGATATATACCCGTAGATATTTAAATTGCGGATTGAAATGACAAATATCCGTATCACTTGACCATATGATAGAAAATTATATACGGACACCGTTGGTCTATATTTTGGAAATGATTTCCAAAGTTTTGAAAGGACATATATGGGTTTTAATAAATATTAATTTTTAAAATATAATATGTATAAATGTTTTTGTTATATATGTCCAAATTTTTGATTTTTTAAATTATATGTTTTGGAGATTTTAAATTTATAAGTTAGTTTTGAAAATATAATTTTTAAGATTTTACTTATAATTTTATTATTTAAATGTATATATATACATACGTATATAAAATAAGATTTAATATATATAAATTTAGTAATAAGATTTAATTTAATAATTTTTTATTTAATTGGTTTATATTATGTTCAAGTATTTATTTGAATTTATATTAATATTTTAAAGATAAATTTTTAATAACTTAACATAATAAAGGTCGGGAAGATAAATTAATGTAGGCTTGGAATTTAAATTGGTTAATAATTGAATTTAAATAAGAATGGATTTAAACTTATTGATTTTGAGGTTTTGAAAGATATGATTTGTAACTTGATTTGATAAAAGGTAATTAAATGAATATTCTAAACTTTAAATAAAATTGAGTCTGAATATTTATTATTGATTAAAATTTATAAATTGAGATTTTATTTGATTATTAAAATAAGTATGTGAATATTTTCCAGTTTGAATAATTTTAAAGTTAAATGTTGAAAAATAAATGAAACTTATATTGAAATTGTTTGAATATCTAAACCTTGAATCTTATTGGAATTGAAATGATAGTTCAAACCTGGATTTGAATCGATTTGTGAAATTGGAGGAAACTATTTTATTTTATAAAGTATATTTAATATATATAAACTATTCAAAAATATAAATTATTTCAATATATAAACTATTTTAATTTATAACTATTTTAGTATATGTACTATTTTCAATATCCAAATTATTTAAGTTGGAAATTTTATGATTTCAAAAGTGTTATGATCTCAAGGTGTTATGGTTTCAAAAGTGTTATGATCTCGAAAGTGCTATGATTTCGAAAGTGTTATAATTTTGAAAGTGTTATGATTTTGGAAACGAATATTATATAAAGTGAATATTGATATCGAATTGATATAGTTTTGAAATGAATATGATATTTTGATATGATGTATGAATTATTTGAAATGAAATGACCATGGGTTGAAATAAGCGTTTGGTTGTTAAAGAGACCGGGGTCAAATATTGTCATACTCTCTGCCAATACCGAAAACCACTATAACAACTGTGTACGTGATGGAGATTCCAGGATGAATTAGGATGGTTTGGTGATGATTCTGCATGAGTTATTTACGTACCCCCAACTCTTGATGTAGCTAAAACAAGAGCCACACCGGGCTAAGTGAGGTCATTCCTCCTATTGGACACATTTCTTCGATACCATTCTGTTACTTTGTGATTGGATTAGGTGCACCTTTTGGTTTGGGAGTGTGTCTCGAGATGGGCGGTAGTAGCTGCTATGCGTTACCACCAGTCCGGATACACAAACGATATATCTACCATGGCATTGCCTCGCGTGCCTTGTCATATGTCATATCGCATCATCTATCAGTTTAGTTTGTACCATACCTATGGAGTGCCCTCTGATAGCCCTCCAGTTTACGGGGGAATTACAGTATTGTATAGACTATGGGAACATATAAAAATGTGTTATATGGGATATGGGTAATGCCTTAACGCTATTTTAATAGTTTACTTTACTATAGACATATCATAATAGTGTATATTACTACATAGTAGATATTTCTATGGATCCTTAGAGGAAGGTATCCTAAGCATCCATTAGGTTACTTGTATTTTAGTGGACATTTTACTTGAGTTGAATTTACTATATAAGAATGTTAATCTAACTCGAGTGTTTTGTTCTTCGCCTTATGCTAGGGTCAGACCGAGTGTCACAACATTTGAGACTCACCTTTGGAGATTGGAGCTTTCTCTGAAGATCTATCTATCCTGCTTTCAGTTATTTCAGTTTATTCCGGTCATTTATTTTCAGACTCATCAGTTGCTTATGTATTAAAGATTCAATTGTATTTGAGATTCTGTTGTATTTTGTTTCAGACGCTAATGTTCTATAGTAGCTTCCCAAACTACTATTTATTTATTCCGTTGCTTGTTGTTATATTACTCTGTATCTGCGATTCTATGATTGATTTATTTACTATATATGCTAAGTTTTGCCAAATATAAATTAAAAATCTGACATTTTGGGCAATTCAAGTCCGACATGTGTGGATGCGAATGGTTCGAAATACCAGGTTGTTACAAGTGGTATCAGAGCTCTGTTTAGGCAAAACTTAACATATGGAGTAAAAATTAATTACAGAATCACCTTCATTCGAGCTTGAATTTCCCCTATGATTCGAATTTCCTTTGAATTTTGGAACCTTCCCCTTCGTTCTGAAAATTCATTCTTTTCTTGTTCTGTTCGTGTTCTTTTGATACTAGAGCATCCCATAGCTCCATCCTCAACTATCAACTTGGCCCTTTGTGTGACCAATCCCATTGGTGGCACCACCAATCCTGGTATGATTTGTAAAGGGGTGAAACTCCTTTACAACATGAAACGACCCGACTTTTTCTCCATAAAAAGTCGTATCATCCTTAAGAAAGAAAGGGATAGAAAAGAGAAAATAAAGAAGAGAAAGAAGAAGCAACACAAGAATCTCAACAGCGGAACGAATAAATTATATTAGTAACATAAGTATAACGTAGTATACATCAAATATCAGAGTTACACAGACATATACAACACATACTAGACAGTTATAAACACCTGTCTAGTTATTACACTCAATCACAATACAGAAACACTCAGAGATACCAACACAGCGGAACTATATAATTATACGCAGAAGCCTCCTGCTCCATACGCTCCTCCACAATTCGTCAAAGCTAACCTGAATTCCCTTGACTACTCATAAAAATTTGAGTACCCAAGAGTTAAAGAAAAACAGAAATAACTCCGGGTCAGACATGGGTCTGGTGTGAGTAACAGGTTAAAGTGGCTTAACTTTGAAAAACCTTTGAAAAGAAAAGGTATCACGTAAGACTTCCCACACATAAACATGGAAAAGTTTTTACCTTACGCTAACCAAAACATTTGATAGGAATTCTGATGATATTATAATAGTGTCTAGGGTTTTCAAATAAATAAGAAATAGCCGAAATTGTTACATTATTAAATTCCAGCTACTACCACAAAAGTGGGTAATACAATCAAAACCGTTGGCACTTATTGGATTTTGGATTCCATACAATGGCAGGGCTACTGGGGTACCGCCCGTCACAGTACGTGGCCTAGATCACCGTACCGAGGATTACTCCCAATCCCCTGCAACACAAAGCCGGACCCGTTCCTTACTGAACAGTTTCGAATAAGACAACCCCGACGGTTGTCATGATCAACCGTCCACACAGCCGAAATATAAAGGGACCTCTAGACAGGGGTAAATCTTACTCTCCAGTGGGTGCGACCCACGAAGCCTTGCTGCACCTCCCCTGTTTTAGCCATTCCCGGTTGATGAGGCTTGAGGCTACGATTACCTTTATAGGACACACCACTTAGAATGCTCATCGTCCACCTGACGATGTTCTGAAAGCATTTAATCCATACAAGTTCATTCCGGCTTCGAACGAAACCGAAGGCATTATCTCGTTACACTCATTTTGGAATCACCCTCAGAGTTAACACAATAACCCTTGCATTCTGAATCATCATCTCGAATCTATAAGTACTATTCCGTCAAACTCATTACGGAATCACCCACAGAGTTATACTGACGTATAGCCCTTACACCTCGAGTCTTCACTCGCTCCACTTGTATTAACGACCTAACGTTTAATTGGAATCGATGTGGTTTTCGGATGTCCAAATATGGAAACCCGATCCTGGTCTCATCGAAATCCAAAGCGTGTCTTTTAGGTCCAAGTTGTTTTAAGTTTAAAACAATTCAATTCATTGTCTAAATGTACACAAATAGATAATTCACAACACAACAGATAATCAACCTTATCATTATCAATAGATAATTCATATCAAAATCAGATAATCCATATTATCATCCAAAAGCAACCAATGCATCCGTATCTCATACACTACTCATCTCATAACTGAGATTACAAACCATACCAGGCAACCAATACCATTCATCAAACATAAGCAATGATCTAATGATCACACTTCCTATAATTAATTTAAAATGAATTAAATTAATTACTCAATCTCTAATTAATTTAAAATGAATTAAATTAATTACTTCATCATCAAAATTCTGCTTAACTTAACCATCTATTGATTTCAAATCAATTTATAAATCATCATCTCAATATTCATTTCAATTAATATTGATTAACTATCTCTAATTACAATAAGTAATTAGCTTATAAGTTAATCACACAAGTTAATTACTTAAACCCTTTGCATACAATTAACTTGTAATTACTAAATTAATTGATGAACTAAAATTAATTACATTAATTATTTATTCATTATTAATTATACCTTAATTAATAAATTTCAAATTACCTCATTAACTAATTAATTAATGATTCTAATTACATTTAATAAATTCTAAATATAAATTAATTACATAAGTAATTAATCTGAAATTAATCCACATATATATTAATCACCCATGATTAATAACCATTCAGTAATTAACTACTTTAATTACTCATCCCATAATTAATTATTCTTAATTAATTATCTAAATTAATCCCCTTGATTAATTTCAAAGTAAATTTAAATCCAGTTTACTTCTATATCAAATATCTTTAATTACATCCTGTAATTATTAATTTATTACTTCCTTAAGAAATTACAAATTCATAAATTACATAAAGTAATTATCAAACAACGAACAAATGTTTAAATTAATTCAACTTAATTAATCTAAACTAATCACATTCATCAAATTAATTACACCAAGTAATTAATCCATTAATTACTTCATTAAGTAATAAACAATTGATTATTATTAATTAATTAATATAATTAATTATCAAAATTAGTCACATTAATTAATTGTTAAAATAATCTTAAGTTAATGACCTTCATTAACATTACTTAATTACTAAATTAAGAATTAACTTAAATTAATCATTATTAATTATCAATTAATTAATACATAATTATCATTTAATTAATCTTTAATTATTAATTAATTAAGTATTAATTAAAACCTTAATTATCTCTAATCACTTGATTAAATAAATCTTAATCATAAATTAAAATTTAATTAATCATCCTTAATTATAGATTAATTAACCTTAATTAATTAATCTCAAATCTAATTAATTATCTTAAAAATCATTAATTACTTAATTAAACATCCACATAATTAATTAATTAAATAATTAATATTCATCTAATTCCCTTAATAATTAAATGAATCCAATCATTAAATTTTATTTATCTTTTAGATAAACATTTCTTATTTAATTATACATTTAAAAACAAAATGTTTTTTTTAAATTTACTTTAAATTCTATTTAACTTCATTTTAACTTAAGACTCAAATTTATCTTAAACAATTCAAAACTTAATCTTATATGTTAAAGAAACATCTACTTTATTAATAAGTTTAAAAGGATTTAAATTTCAATTCAATTTAAATTCAAATCAATTATATTAGCCTCTTGGAGTAAAATAAAGTATGGTAATCACTTATATATTTTGCAGGAGAAAATCAAAGATATGAAAGAAGTCTTGAAGGAGTGGTCTTTTAAGAGATTTGGTAAAGGAGCTAAATTAAGCACGGTCCTTGAGGCTGAGCTTGTCAAGGTACAAACTGCTATGATGCATAACACTGCTGATGATGGCCTTGCCAGTACTGAGAGTATGCTGTCCCTGAAGTACTACGAAGCTCTGGCTAAAGAAAGTGATATGATTCGCCAAAAGTCCAGAATAAAATGGAGAGATGAAGGAGATAGGAACAGTTCGTACTTCCATGCAAGTCTCAAGAATAAGCAGCGACGTGAGAACATAGCGACTATCCATGATACTAATGGTGTCCTTAAAACAACTGATGATGAAGTGAAAGGTGCCTTTGTCCAATATTTCTCTTCCCTTTATGGCAATGATGCCAACTTCACCCCCTGTATTGATGACATTCCTCATGATATTCTTCCAAAATTATCTGCTGTAGATCATGACGCCTTATGCAAAGAGGTTACTCAAGATGAAATTGAAAAAGCTATGTTCTCTCTCAACGTTAACTCGTGCGGTGGTCCCGATGGCTTAAATGCTAAATTCTACACTTTTTGCTGGACGTTTGTTAAAAATGATGTGTGTAATGCTATCAAGCGGTTCTTTATTAAAGCCAAAATATACAGATCCTATAATTATACTAATATTGCTTTGATACCGAAGATTAACAATGCTCATAATGTGAAAGACTTTCGCCTTATTTCATGTTGCAACACCATATATAAATGCATCTCCAAACTAGACTCAGGGAAGTGCTTTCTTCCATCATTTCCAATAACCAAGCTGCCTACTTACCTGGAAGAAATATCCTAGACCACATCTTGCTTTCTCACGAACTTCTTAAGGGGTACAATAGAAAGCAATCTTCTCCTAAAGCTATGCTGAAACTTGACATCATGAAGGCTTTTGATATGATACAGTGGGATAGTATAGTGAGAATTATGGGATACATGAACTTCCCGCCGCACTTTATCATGTGGATCTATGAATGTATCTCTACTTCGTCTTATTCTGTAATTATTAACGGTAATAATGCTGGTTTTTTGGTGGTAAGCGAGGTATACGGCAAGGGGACCCAATCTCTGCTTATGTTTTCATTATGGTTATGGAACTTCTTACTCGTTTGATTAACAAGCTTATAAGTCAAGGTGGCTTTAAACTTCATCATGCTTGTAAAGATCCCCAAATATCCACTCTCATGTTCGCTGATGATTTAGTCATATTTTGTTCCCCTGACATTAACACTGTTAAGAATATTATGCAAAGCCTAGAACAGTTTTTTGTAATGACTGGTTTAAAGGTTAACATTCTCAAATCTGATATTAAAATTGTTGGAGTAAGTTTACAGCATATGGATGAAATTTCTCATATTTCTGGTCTCACCCCAAACAACAATACTATATCCTACTTAGGGCTTCCCCTTGCATCTTCAAGGATCACAACCTTGCAATGCCTTCCTTTGTTTCAGAGGATTACTGCAAGATTAGATTGCTGGACTGCTAGGAAGCTTAGTCAAGCTGGAAGGCTCACTTTAATCAAATCAGTGCTCTTTGCAATGCAGGTGTATTGGGCAAGGTCCTTTGTACTTCCTTTTAAACTTGTTAAAATGATTCGTAGTGCATTTATGAAGTTTCTTTGGTTGGGAAAAACTTCAGGGAGATATCTTGCACCGATAAAATTCACCACAGTTGAATGTCCTATGAATAAAGGTGGGCTTGGATTATTCAATATTGCTCAATGGAATCAAGCAGCTTTTGCAAAACATATTGACACTTTCTTCAACTGTCCCACCAGTCTCTGGGCTACCTGGTCCCGTAGAAATGTCATCAAGGGAAGGAGTCTTTGGAATATGAATAAGCCACAGAATCTCAGCTGGACCTGGCAGTGTATCTTTAAACTCAAGGAGACTTTTCTTCCTATCATATGTATGAACACTAACCCTGATTATAACACTAAATTCTGGGATGATCCATGGCTTGAAAAGGGCCTGATTCTTAGAGGCAACTAACTCACAGTGAATTGATGCAATCTGGTATTCACCCCATGGCTAAGGTCAAGGATGTGCTTCATGATAACTTAAGGTTTAGATTATTCTCCTCTAATTCGAGAATTCAGAATTTATGGAGCATGATCAGAGACTTTGTTCCTCTCAACATGACTTCTATTGAACTTGTTTGGGGAGAGAAAAAAGTTAAATTCAAAATTGGGGTAGCTTATGAGTTCTTGATGAAGAATAATATTCTGCCAGAGTGGAAGTGGTGGAAACGAACTTGGAACAAGGATTGTAGCATGCGTGAAAATCTGTTGCTGTGGAAAGTTTTGCATCGTGCAATCCTTACAAGAGCCAAACTCGTAGCCATGGGTATGAATGTTAACATCGACTGTACTTACTGTATTGATAACCCTGAAACTGTTGAACACCTGTTCTTTGAATGCCCGGTTATAAAAGTGATTTGGACTGCTGTGAAGAACAAGTTTTGGAATAGTAATGTTGCTAATCATAATCTGGATAAGTGGAACCATATCTATGCTAGCACAGGGTGCAATCAGGTGTTGAAGAAACTATCTACTGCTGTGTCGAAGAGTTTTATCATGGCGGTCTGGACGGAACGTAATGTCAAATTCTTTGACCAAGTTAATTCGAAGAGCAGTTCTGTGCTTGAGCAATGGGTTATGCATCAAATTAAGCGTGACTTTGGAATGTTGCAGTTTTCGTTCGACCCTGGAATTCTTCAGTGTTTTACATACTAAGTCTCCTTGGTGCTGTGTTGTATTTGTTTCTTTTTTTTCTTTTCGTTCTTGTCTCCCGTTGTGTTTGTGGCACTTTGTTCCCCTCTGTTTTTCTTTTTCTTTTGTGTTTGTAAGTTGCTCTTTGGTGCCGCAATAAAATGGTCGGGGACCATCTAACCCCGTCGGCCTTGCCAAAAATTCAAATCAATATAAAAATTACTTTAAAATTTCAAAATTGAAATACAACTTCCAAACTCATTTTAGTTTTAACTCTTTAAAATTCTTCCTACAATCCACACCCTTAATTCAAATGCAAATCATTTAATCATTTAAAAGTAATTTAAATTTAAACCTTTATTTTAAAAATCTGAAGTTTGAATTTTATTCTAGATTTAAAAGCTCAGTTTTGAATTCACTTTGAATTTCTAATTTAAAATTAACCTTCCAATTCAAATGCAAAACACATATGCATTTACACTTGTGAGTTTGAAATCAAATTTAAATTTAAAAACATAAATGAATTCAAATCTCAGACAATCTAATTTGAATTCATATTCAAATTTCAAATTAAAAACCCAGTTTAAATCTCCACTTAAAATTTAAACTTTACCTTTACATTTAAAAATAGAAAATAGTTTCTGTTTTATTTAAAAACCAACTTTGAAATTTTTCTGAATTTAAATTATTTCAAAAAAAACCAGAATTCAAACTTATTTGAAAACATATTTAAATTCAGGTTTTAAAATCCTAAGTTAAAATTTTAGTTTGCATTTATTTCAAATTTTATAAAACTGGAAACAGGTTTCCTGTTCCCATTTTTTTTATTTAAACCAAACTTGAATTTCTTAATTCAAATTATTTCAAAATCAGAATACAAACTATTTGAATTCATCTTTAGATTCAGGTTTAAATCCTAATTTCAATTTCCAGATTAAATTTAAACTTGATTTTTTTATTTATTCTTAAAACAGAACAAGTTTCTGTTTTGCTAAGACCTGAAACACAATACACTCGAACCTCACTATTTGACTTTGAGTCAATACCCCACCTACTTCGAGTTTCCCCTCAAATAACCCGAGACCATCCCGAGACAAAAACCCTGCAACCAACAATCATCACAAGCATGCACAACTCCTCCCTGTGCACCACTTAACCCATCTCAGGCCATCACTGGCCATCATCAACAGTCATCCTCCATCGACCAATGACTCCACTACACCCTTCAACCCTCAAATCCCAAAACATCCATCTCGAGTTTGAATTCAGGTATAAAGTCAAAACCTGAAAACACAGTGACCACAACCAAATCAAACCTGTCAACATCAATTTCTCCCCTTCCTGACCATCATCAACTTCCATATTCCGGTGACAACTCCATCAACCCATCATCTATCAATACCCAAAATATCTTTGAACTCGATTCAATGATGAAGACGCAGTCGAACAAAATCAGTGACCCATATAAACTAGGGTTCATACTGCAAATTCCAAATTACAACCTCAACAATGACAAGTAACCCAAATTCCTAATTTTCCTATAATCCCTGATAGATACACTATCTTCATAAACAATTTCAAACAAATCCATTGCAGGATTCAACAGAACTTGACCAAAATGAAAAATACAGGGTTTTTGAAACTGCACTATATTTACAACACAATAAATTGAAATTTCTGTTTTAGAATTCCTGAATTCACTTAATGATTCTATTAATAAACCTGAAACAAAAATTATAACATTTGAATTTCACTCTAGGCAAATTGGTTCCGTGTAACTTGATTTTTCAGGTTACAGACCATCAGATTTAATTCGTATAAAATTTGAACTTACACCATCCTAAAACAAACATGATTTGTTCAAAAATTTAAGTCCTAATCAACAAACAAGTCAAAGGAAAAAAATTCAGAAATCAAACATAAGTTTGAAATTTTGAAGACCACACATGCATAGTCATCATCTTGTTTACAGACACATACTTGCAGGTACTTTCATATATATTCATTTGTAATTTATAAACATGCACAACTTACCTATTAAACAGTTTTAAAAAGATGAGTTACTCACCTATATTGGCCAAAATGCAGAGCACTGTCCAGATTTTTAGCATGCAGTAGCGTGAATGCTTTTTAAACTTGAATGTTGCTTTTTAAAACAAAATGCTGTTGCTCTTTGAAATTTGTTTCCAGATCTTACATGCAGGCTTCCTTGATTTCAAATGCTAAGAAATGCAGACCTTTTGCTTGCTTTTAATCTTGATTTATACATGCTTCCAGATGAAATGCAGGTGTAACTTGACATTACAGTTTCCAAATCTCGGATTGTTTTTGAAAACATGAATGCATGTTATAGTTTATTGCATGCATGCTTTCATGATAAAAATTGAAATGCAGATTTGAAAATGGATAAGGGCCTTTGCAGTTTTGAAGAGCTACAAGCTTCTGATTGAAATATATGGGTTACTGGTTTGAAGAGTTACAGTGTAATGATTTTTTAAGAGGAGTGAAATAATGCAAATATACTTGAGTTTGAAGTACTGCAGATTTGATTATGGATGTGGAAAAATGAAATTTGGTCTTTCTTTTGATTAAGGAATGTAAAAAAAATAAATATGAATGAAGAAGCAAGTTTATATAAAGGTAATTTTCAGATTTAATGAATTAAAAGAAAAATCAAAATAAAATTTACACTTGTACAAATGTTAGACACTTGTAAATTTACACACATAAATATTTAACACATGTTAACTCAAAATATACACATGTCTCTTTTAAATGATTTGTTATCTTAATTAAATGTTAAAGAAAAATTAAGCTTAATGAATGTTTTAAACTTAGTTAACTAGTTCTTATACTTATTTATGTATTTAAATAAATTTCTAAAGAATAAGCAAAGTATTAAAATAAATAAAACAACATACAAATTAATCTTTTGAAAAAAAAACTTTTAAACAATTAAAATAAATTTACACAAGAGTTTGTAACTTAATGAATACATGTTTCATAAATTAAATTGTATTTTGAATGTACAAATCACATTTTATAAATCATTATTTTAAAAAGAATAACACAACATTTTTGTAACTTATTTTAAATATACAAACTTGAATAAAATAAATGAATTTTAAACCAATAAAACATTTATCCTACATATTTAAAATCATATAGTATTTTATTAAATATTTTTGAGAAGTTTAAATTAAAAACAAATCAAAATTTCCATTTTTAAAACATTAAAATTATGCTATACTAATTTAATTAAGAACAACTTATCTATTTAAAATATATACAAATACATATACATTATTAAATAGAAATTAGATTTATTAACTCGTTAAAAATAATTTCACAAATTAAATATTTAAATAAAGAAGATTATAGAATCAAATCTAATTTATTAACAAAAATTATCAATTCAATATAAATTTAAACACAGATTATTAAATTTATATTGTCCAAAATTCCGGGATATTACAATCCTTCCCCCTTAAAAGAATTTCGTCCCCGAAATTTAAAACAAAGGTAATTTAATAATCTATTTACAGATTTTATTTTAAAACACAGCATATGCTAATCATATGCTAACAACCAAAGCAACCAATTCACACAATCAGAACAAATCTAATTATCCAAAAGAATTTTGGATAAAACTTTACGAGTTTCACCGGTATATATATATCGGGATACTCGCTCTATAGAATCCAATCAACCAATACTATTAAATTATAGAGCTCCTATCAACAATTCTATACAGAATATCAGACTACAAACGAGTCTGACTCAACAACCAATCCATCCTAAACTGCTGGTTCTACAACCAGAAATATCAAACACGTACTCCCTCAGAGATACGTCAAACACCCTGAATCCCAGTTATCCAAACTGGCAATTCAACTCTAGGAAACCAAACACTGATCTTACCAAATACAGAAGAAACCAAAACACTACGGAGCTAGCTTCCCAAACTTATAGCTCCCTGGATCAGAGAAAAACTTAACCAAATTCAAATCTCCAATTCCAGAATCCAAATTTCTCTGTCTCTTATCCATAAAAACTCTTCGGACGATCCTGGGCTACCAACATCACTCTTAATCAGCTCAACTCTTGCTGATTCCAAAAGAAACAGACTGAATCAAAAACAATCCAATGATCTCCTCAAGATCACTCAAAAACCAAGAACTCACATCCTAGTTCTCAACAACAGAAAACAGAACAAACTACTCCTTATCTGGCAAAGAAACATTCCCAAACTGCTTTCGCTGCACAACTCTGATCCGAAACAGAAGAAAATGCTGACGAAGAACACAAGCACAGACTAGACAACCCAGCACAGAAATATGGTTCCACGGATCCATAAGAAAACTCAGATGTTTCTCCGAAACCAAAGTTACTTCACCAACTTCTATCTCAAGGAACCATCCATCTACTAACTGAACCACCAGTACCAATCCTGAAAAGAAAACTCGATCTCCAGATGCAGACAAACTCTGACTTCCAGAAGACATCCAAACAATCTCCAACAAACACAAGAGAACATACTATCGCAAGTCACTTTTGCGATCAACTCAGCCTAAATCCAAATAAAACTGCTTTCTCTTTACCAAGCAGAACAGCTTATGCTGGCCTTGCCAACTTTCCAGAGAAACGGATCCACTCTGCTGCTTTTGAACTCCACTTCAGAAAAACTACTCAGCCAGAAGACTCCCTATCAACTCAGAATACTCTTGTTCCAAAGAAACATCTTCGGAAATATCCATAGTCACTGCATCTCATCACGCGGCTACTACTTCCTGAGATATCAAGATATCGTCACCCACTGGCTTCTGCCCAAATGACAGATCCAAACTCAATTCTGCACTTCAAAGATGAACCCCGAACCTTTACAGGTTACCTTCAGAGATCGATGAAGTTTTTAAACCAAGAAAAACTTACTCGAGACGGTATTAGGTCTACAGTCTCGACAAATACACTTCCAACCTCATCCATCAAACTCCAACCCATGGTAGTCGTGTTACACACACTTCTACCTCATCTACCTTTATAACTTATATTGGAAAAACCTGAACGGGTAATCCAACAAATAGGTAGAACTAATTATATATATATATTAAAAATACAAATACGCTCTCTCAAGATAGACACCACTACAGAGCCTAGGTATTCACTCAACCTAACGCTCTGATACCAAGTGAGACGACCCGACTTTTTCTCCACAAAAAGTCGTATCATCCTTAAGAAAGAAAGGGATAGAAAAGTGAAAAGAAAGAAGAGAAAGAAGAAGCAACACAAGAATCTCAACAGCGGAACGAATAAATTATATTAGTAACATAAGTATAACGTAGTATACATCAAATATCAGAGTTACACAAACATATACAACACATACTAGACAGTTATAAACACCTGTCTAGTTATTACACTCAATCACAATACAGAAACACTCAGAGATACCAACACAGCGGAACTATATAACTATACGCAGTAGCCTCCTGCTCCATATGCTCCTCCACAATTCGTCAAAGCTAACCTGAATCCTAACTTGAATTCCCTTGACTACTCATAAAAATTTGAGTACCCAAGAGTTAAAGAAAAACAGAAATAACTCTGGGTCAGACATGGGTCTGGTGTGAGTAACAGGTTAAAGTGGCTTAACTTTGAAAAACCTTTAAAAAGAAAAGGTATCACGTAAGACTTCCCACACATAAACATGGAAAAGTTTTTACCTTACGCTAACCAAAACATTTGATAGGAAATCTGATGATATTATAATAGTGTCTAGGGTTTTCAAATAAATAAGAAATAGCCGAAATTGTTACATTATTAAATTCCAGCTACTAGCCACAAAAGTGGGTAATACAATCAAAACCGTTGGCACTTATTGGATTTTGGATTCCATACAATGGCAGGGCTACTGGGGTACCGCCCGTCACAGTACGTTGCCTAGATCACCGTACTGAGGATTACTCCCAATCCCCTGTAACACAAAGCCGGACCCGTTCCTTACTGAACAGTTTCGAATAAGACAACCCCGACGGTTGTCATGATCAACCGTCCACACAGCCGAAATATAAAGGGACCTCTAGACAGGGGTAAATCTTACTCTCCAGTGGGTGCGACCCACGAAGCCTTGTTGCACCTCCCCTGTTTTAGCCATTCCCGGTTGATGAGGCTTGAGGCTACGATTACCTTTATAGGACATAACACTTAGAATGCTCATCGTCCACCTGACGATGTTCTGAAAGCATTCAATCCATACAAGTTCATTCCGGGTTCGAACGAAACCGAAGGCATTATCTCGTTACACTCATTTTGGAATCACCCTCAGAGTTAACGACAATAACCCTTGCATTCTGAATCACCATCTCGAATCTATAAGTACTATTCCGTCAAATTCATTACGGAATCACCCACAGAGTTATACTGACGTATAGCCCTTACACCTCGAGTCTTCACTCGCTCCACTTGTATTAACGACCTAACGTTTAATTGGAATCGATGTGGTTTTCGGATGTCCAAATATGGAAACCCGATCCCGGTCTCATCGAAATCCAAAGCGTGTCTTTTAGGTCCAAGTTATTTTAAGTTTAAAACAATTCAATTCATTATCTAAATGTACACAAATAGATAATTCACAACACAACAGATAATCAACCTTATCATTATCAACAGATAATTCATATCAAAATCAGATAATCCATATTATCATCCAAAATCAACCAATGCATCCATATCTCATACACTACTCATCTCATAACTGAGATTACAAACCATACTAGGCAACCAATACCATTCATCAAACATAAGCAATGATCTAATGATCACACTTCCTATAATTAATTTAAAGTGAATTAAATTAATTACTCAATCTTTAATTAATTTAAAATGAATTAAATTAATTACTTCATCATCAAAATTCTGCTTAACTTAACCTTCCATTGATTTCAAATCAATTTATAAATCATCATCTCAATATTCATTTCAATTAATATTGATTAACTATCTCTAATTACGATAAGTAATTAGCTTATAAGTTAATCTCACAAGTTAATTACTTAAACCCTTTGCATACAATTAACATGTAATTACTAAATTAATTGATTAACTAAAATTAATTACATTAATTATTTTTTCATTATTAATTATACCTTAATTAATCAATTTCAAATTACATCATTAACTAATTAATTAATGATTCTAATTACATTTAATAAATTCTAAATGTAAATTAATTACATAAGTAATTAATCTGAAATTAATCCACATATATATTAATCACCCATGATTAATAACCATTCAGTAATTAACTACTTTAATTACTCATCCCATAATTAATTATTCTTAATTAATTATCTAAATTAATCCCCTTGATTAATTTCAAAGTAAATTTAAATCCAATTTACTTCTATATCAAATATCTTTAATTACATCCTGTAATTATTAATTTATTACTTCCTTAAGAAATTACAAATTCATAAAGTACATAAAGTAATTATCATACAATCAACAAATGTTTAAATTAATTCAACTTAATTAATCTAAACTAATCACATTCATAAAATTAATTACACCAAGTAATTAATCCATTAATTACTTCATTAAGTAATAAATAATTGATTATTATTAATTAATTAATCTAATTAATTATCAAAATTAATCACATTAATTAATTGTTAAAATAATCTTAAGTTAATGACCTTCATTAACATTACTTAATTACTAAATTAATAATTAACTTAAATTAATCATTATTAATTATCAATTAATTAATACATAATTATCATTTAATTAATCTTTAATTATTAATTAATTAAGTATTAATTAAAATCTTAATTATCTCTAATCACTTGATTAAATAAATCTTAATCATAAATTAAAATTTAATTAGTCATCCTTAATTATAGATTAATTAACCTTAATTAATTAATCTCAAATCTAATTAATTATCTTCAAAATCATTAATTACTTAATTAAACATCCACATAATTAATTAATTAAATAATTAATATTCATCTAATTCCCTTAATAATTAAATGAATCCAATCATCAAATTTTATTTATCTTTTAGATAAACATTTCGTATTTAATTATACATTTAAAAACAAAATGTTTTTTTTAAATTTACTTTAAATTCTATTTAACTTCATTTTAACTTAAGACTCAAATTTATCTTAAACAATTCAAAACTTAATCTTATATGTTAAAGAAACATCTACTTTATTAATAAGTTTAAAAGGATTTAAATTTCAATTCAATTTAAATTCAAATCAATTTAAAAATTACTTTAAAATTTCAAAATTGAAATACAACTTCCAAACTCATTTTAGTTTTAACTCTTTAAAATTCTTCCTACAATCTACACCCTTAATTCAAATGCAAATCATTTAATCATTTAAAAGTAATTTAAATTTAAACCTTTATTTTAAAAATCTGAAGTTTGAATTTTATTCCAGATTTAAAAACTCAGTTTTGAATTCACTTTGAATTTCTAATTTAAAATTAACCATCCAATTCAAATGCAAAACACATATGCATTTACACTTGTGAGTTTGAAATCAAATTTAAATTTAAAAACATAAATGAATTCAAATCTCAGACAATCTAATTTGAATTCATATTCAAATTTCAGATTAAAAACTCAGTTTAAATCTCCACTTGCAATTTAAACTTTACCTTTACATTTAAAAACAGAAAACAGTTTCTGTTTTATTTAAAAACCAACTTTGAAATTTTTATAAATTTAAATTATTTCAAAAAAAACCCAGAATTCAAACTTATTTGAAAACATATTTAAATTCAGGTTTTAAAATCCTAAGTTAAAATTTTAGTTTGCATTTATTTCAAATTTTATAAAACTGGAAACAGGTTTCCTGTTCCCTTTTTTTTTATTTAAACCAAACTTGAATTTCTTAATTCAAATTATTTCAAAATCAGAATACAAACTATTTGAATTCATCTTTAGATTCAGGTTTAAATCCTATTTTCAATTTCCAGATTAAATTTAAACTTGATTTTTTTTATATTCTTAAAACAGAACAGGTTTCTGTTTTGCTAAGACCTGAAACACAATACACTCGAACCTCACTATTTGACTTCGAGTCAATACCCCACCTACTTCGAGTTTCCCCTCAAATAACCCGAGACCATCCCGAGACAAAAACCCTGCAACCAACAATTATCACAAGCATGCACAACTCCTCCCTGTGCACCACTTAACCCATCTCAGGCCATCACTGGCCATCATCAACGGTCATCCTCGATCGACCAATTACTCCACTACACCCTTCAACCCTCAAATCCCAAAACATCCATCTCGAGTTTGAATTCAGGTATAAAGTCAAAACTTGAAAACACAGTGACCACAACCAAATCAAACCTGTCAACATCAATTTCTCCCCTTCCCGAGCGTCATCAACTTCCATATTCCGATGACAACCCCATCAACCGATCACCTATCAATACCCAAAATATCTTTGAACTCGATTCAATGATGAAGCCGCAGTCGAACAAAATCAGTGACCCATATAAACTAGGGTTCGTACTGCAAATTCCAAATTACAACCTCAATAATGACAAGTAACCCAAATTCCTAATTTTCCTATAATCCCTGATAGATACACTATCTTCATAAACAATTTCAACCAAATCCATTGCAGGATTCAACAGAACTTGACCAAAATGAAAAATACAGGGTTTTTGAAACTACACTATATTTACAACACAATAAATTGAAATTTCTGTTTTAGAATTCCTGAATTCACTTAATGATTCTATTAATAAACCTGAAACAAAAATTATAACATTTGAATTTCACTCTAGGCAAATTGGTTCTGTGTAACTTGATTTTTCAGGTTACGGACCATCAGATTTAATTCATATAAAATTTGAACTTACACCATCCTAAAACAAACATGATTTGTTCAAAAATTTAAGTCCTAATCAACAAACAAGTCAAAGGAAAAAAATTCAGAAATCAAACATAAGTTTGAAATTTTGAAGACCACACATGCACAGTCATCATCTTGTTTACAGACACATACTTGCAGGTAGTTTCATATATATATTCATTTGTAATTTATAAACATGCACAACTTACCTATTAAACAGTTTTAAAAAGATGAGTTACTCACTTGTATTTGCCAAAATGCAGAGCACTGTCCAGATTTTTAGCATGCAGTAGCTTGAATGCTTTTTAAACTTGAATGTTGCTTTTTAAAACAAAATGTTGTTGCTCTTTGAAATTTGTTTCCAGATCTTACATGCAGGCTTCCTTGATTTCAAATGCTAAGAAATGCAGACCTTTTGCTTGCTTTTAATCTTGATTTATACATGCTTCCAGATGAAATGCAGGTGTAACTTGACATTACAGTTTCCAAATCTCAGATTGTTTTTGAAAACATGAATGCATGTTATAGTTTGTTACATGCAGGCCTTCATGATAAAAATTGAAATGCAGATTTGAAAATGGATAAGGTCCTTTGCGGTTTTGAAGAGCTACAAGCTTCTGATTGAAATATATGGGTTACTGGTTTGAAGAGTTACAGTGTAATGATTTTTTAAGAGGAGTGAAATAATGCAAATATACTTGAGTTTGAAGTACTGCAGATTTGATTATGGATGTGGAAAAATGAAATTTGGTCTTTCTTTTGATTAAGGAATGTAAAAAAATAAATATGAATGAAGAAGCAAGTTTATATAAAGGTAATTTTCAGATTTAATGAATTAAAAGAAAAATCAAAATAAAATTTACACTTGTACAAATGTTAGACACTTGTAAATTTACACACATAAATATTTAACACATGTTAACTCAAAATATACACATGTCTCTTTTAAATGATTTGTTATCTTAATTAAATGTTAAAGAAAAATTAAGCTTAATGAATGTTTTAAACTTAGTTAACTAGTTCTTATACATAGTTATGTATTTAAATAAATTTCTAAAGAATAAGCAAAGTATTAAAATAAATAAAACAACATACAAATTAATCTTTTGAAAAAAAAAACTTTTAAACAATTAAAATAAATTTACACAAGAGTTTGTAACTTAATGAATACATGTTTCATAAATTAAATTGTATTTTGAATGTACAAATCACATTTTATAAATCATTATTTTAGAAAGAATAACACAACATTTTTGTAACTTATTTTAAATATACAAACTTGAATAAAATAAATGAATTTTAAACCAATAAAACATTTATCCTACATATTTAAAATCATATAGTATTTTATTAAATATTTTTGAAAAGTTTAAATTAAAAACAAATCAAAATTTCCATTTTTAAAACATTAAAATTATGCTATACTAATTTAATTAAGAACAACTTATCTATTTAAAATATATACAAATACATATACATTATTAAATAGAAAATAGATTTATTAACTCATTAAAAATAATTTCACAAATTAAATATTTAAATAAAGAAGATTATAGAATCAAATCCAATTTATTAACAAAAATTATCAATTCAATATAAATTTGAACACAGATTATTAAATTTATATTGTCCAAAATTCCGGGATATTACACAACAAGCATCAATTCACTGGAGATTTCTATGTCCACGATTTTGATGTTGTTATTTCTTGCAAAGCCCGAACCATTTCTCTAGTAGATGACCCAGGTAATTCTCTTCTTATTGAATGTCCAATGCCTCAGAATTTTACAGGCAGTTTTATCCTTCGTTTGATACTCAAACTAGTAAGCTAGATATCACCCGATCGTCAGGGATCATCCTGATGTTTTGGTGAAGTCACTTCTTTCCCTTGCGAGCGAGAAATTGAATTTCCGCATCGATCTAATTCTTGGAATCTCGTTGGCCCAGTTAAGGTTGCCCGCGATTAATATTGTAATGTCCCGCCTTTTCGTATGCTTTAAATCGACGATAAACCACACACGTCAGACTTAAACCATACAGAAGGGCGGATTGTTATGGGGGTAAATAAGAAAAAGCAGAAAGAAATAAAACAAAACAGAATCTTGCAGTGGAATGATAAAATATAATAATCAAATATACAGTTCATGAAGTTGTTTTACAAAACATTTGATTATATTTATACAATACGTATCAGAGTACACATACAAAAGTATAATAACAATGCAACAGAACAATGTGATGCAGTGGAACGCTATAGTAAATAATAGTAATAATACAGTCTTCATCTTCGTCTTCCAAAAATAAGGCCTTCAAATCCTGAAATGCTCAGGCCGACCCGAGCGAATTGAAAAGACAAAACACTCGAGTCAGAACAAAAAGATCTTATGTAAGTTAAATCAACAATAAATAATACTAGTGGAACAGCATCAGAGATGTTTACCGGATTTGACATCTCCTATCCAGTGTCTAACGTGAATACAGTAACTCAAGAGATGCTCGGGATTCACATCTTCTAAGAATCCGTTAAAGTATTTACCATGTAGTAATATTTCGCTATTATAATAATGTCTATAGTAAAATAAACTTACTTTTAAATAGCGTTAAGGAGTTACCCAATCTCCCCCTTAAACACAATAATAGTCCCAGTAGTCCATCCAATATCATGGTCCCTCCTGATCGGGAAGCCACCAAAGGATACCACACGGGCTATGGGTGAAAATCAAACTCGTACAAGGAGCGATAGGGTAGGGACACGACACAACTAGGCAATGCCAGGGTAGATATACGAATTACGCTTCCGGGCCGGTGGTAACGCGTAGCGCGCAGCAACCGCCCACCTCGAGCCACACCCCCAAATAAAAAATTAAAAGTGGCCACCGAATCAATCTAAAAGTCAAAGTATAATATCGAAGGGATGTGTCCGATCAAAGGTGCTGCCTCATTAGCCCGTCAATCGCTCCTGTTTTAGCCATCTTATGCCAACTCACGGGAGTCGGGTCCACGTATTTACCTCAAAGGAAACGCCGCCACCATCCTACTTCACTCTGGAATCTCCACCGCGTACGCGGTTGTCAAAGTGGTTTTCGATATCGACAAAGAGTATGCCCATATCCGATCCTGGTCTCTTTGCCAACTAATCGTTATTATAACACCGTGGTCATTTCAAAATAATTATACTTCAAAACCAGGATATAATATTCATTTTAAAACCATATAAATACGATATCATTTTCATTTAAAAACCAAATCAATATGATATCTTTACAAAACCCAAACCAATATAATATCATTTTTATTTCAAATATATCCTTTTCCCAAATTCATAGCATTTTCAAATCATAATACCTTAAAACCCAAAATTTTGAAACATAACTTCCAATACTTAAATGGTTTAATATTGAATTACTTTAATAATAAAATAGCTTTTAAATTTCACAAATAAATTCCAAATACCGATTTGAACCTTCAATTAAACCATTTCAATTTCCATATAATTCAAAGCTTTAAATATTCCACCATTTCAAAACTAATTCTTTGATAATTCCATATATATCAAATTTAATTACTATTCTTTAGATTTGAAATGTCTACTTAATAAATCCAATATAATTTAAGTAAAATTTTTAACTTCAACAACAAGATATCCTTTTAATTTATTTAACTTGATATATTCATTTAAATCAACTTGATATTCATTTAAATCACTCTAAACAAAAATCAAGTTATAACAATCATACCCTTTAAAATTTCTAAATTTTATTAAATTCCAAATAAATTCCATATTCATCTTCCAACCTTATTCTCATTTAAGTCATTATAAACTCCAGAAATTTAACTTAAATAAATGCTTAATCATATTTTATCTTAATAAAATCAAACTTAATTATTAACTTCTTTTATACTTCAAACCAATTTTATACATAGCTTAAAACCCAGAATTTAACTATATATAAAATAACATTTATAAATTCAACTCACTCTCTCATAAAACCATATATTTCTTTACAAAACAATAGAAAATCATTTCAAAGTATTTTCATATATAGACCACGGTGTCTGTATATAATTTTCTACCCTATGGTCAAGTGATACTGGTATTTATCATTTTAATCAGTAATTTAAAATAAAAATACGGTTATATATCATTTCAAACCGCAATCCTAAATAAATAAAGTGCATAAAAAATTTGCAATTTAAAACAATATAAAATTAAACATCCATTCATCCAATATCATTCATCAACCATTTATTACAACCATCATCCAATTTAAACAATAACATCAATATAGAGCATATAATAAATAACAAGTAATTACTGACAGTTTATATTCAATAATAAATTCAATAATCTATCTAACTGGTAGTTTATATTGCAATAATAAATTAAATAAAGTTTAATTTAAATAAATGCAATTAAATGAGATGATGATTTAAAAATATACAAACAGACATAAATAAATTCAAAATCACAATATAAATTAAATTTAACGAACATAAGAAATTTTAGAAGTTGTGAGTGGGTTAAAACACTCACCTTTTGAATTTAAATTGAATTCAAATCCAATTTAACCAAAAATTAGACAGTCTCCAAATTCATCCAAACAAGCGTCAAAGTGTATGAAATTCCAATATGAACATAGCGGAGAAAACCGCGCGTAAATCGGAGATAGTATGAGAAAGATACGATAGTTAGAACAATTGAATTCAAATTTAAATAAAACAAAATAAAATCTTTACCACGCGGAGGCCACATCAGCATCCTTCCTCACGCAACCTAAAATGCGGACTATCGAGAAATCCTAACTCCTGTAACGCGTTCGAACAGAGCCGCCACGAACCCCTCTAATGCGAGCAACTACGGCCACCAAGGCATCGGCCTGGGCACGCCGTCGCAAGTCCCGCCTCCGTCGCTCCTCATGGGCCAACTGCGATCCCCCCAAGCCGACCGACGCCACCTAGGAACCCAGCCGCCGTTACTTATTTAAATCCTAATCGAATTTATTTCATCGATCCAGCCGTCGATTCGACACACAACCCACTCCGATGAGTCGAGCTCGGTACCCTCTACGCGATGGTACCCCTGATTTGACGATCCGACACACTTGATCGCGATGCTACAGACGGCCAGGGATAAACCTTCAATTTCCGACCATCCACAAACTCAGATCGATAAATGGACTGCAGATCTGAGATGCGAACATCAAGAGCTTCGATATATAATTTTTCTGAATTTTTTTGAGGAGTTTGAAATTTTGGCTTTGGATTTGATTTGGAATTTCAATAGGATCTGGAATTTTATTGTCTACCATTGAGGGGAAGGTGAAGAAGGATTGTGCGCACATACAAATGAGAAATAGAGGTAGGCTAGGGTCTATAACAGGGTATATATAGGTAGGGTTGAAAAACAATAGATGGACCCGATTTATAGACGCGCTAAACGATGAATGGCCTGAAAAGCCCGTTCTAACTCCGGAACAAAATTTTGACAATGCATATATCAAAATAGATGTTTTAAAATATTTTAAACACGATGGAAAAGGTTTCAAGTCCAAATTCCATCGTATGAAGAACTTATGTCAAAATCAAATTTTTACAAATTGATTTCAATTTCATTGATTTCTTGGCGTTTCGTGTTCGTCCGATCAAACGAAAATTCCGATCACTATGAAACTTAAAATCCTACAATAATTCACCATTACGGATCCGATGAAATTGGTCTCGTCGAAATCCGAGTCAGTGGCCAAAATGGCTTTTTTACATTAATTAAATAAATTAAAAATAAATTAATTAAATCAAATTCTCAATTTCACTTCGAACATTGACAAATTTCGTCACTTATGATTTTTCAATCATTTACAATGATCTAAAAAAATTTAAATGTCAATCTAGGGATGAATAATTTATAAATTTCAATATTAACCTCAATTTCATTAAATTCAAAATTATAAATATAACTTCCGATAGTTCCATTTAATTAAATAAATTAATAATTATTCCATTTATTATTGTCAAATAAAAGGATTTAACATTGGATTCAAAACTATTACATTAATATCCTCACATTCCATCTTAATTTCAAATAAAGTAATAATTTTAATATTTAACCCCACTCATTTACAGTTAATCTAATTATTTAACTTTAAATTCCAATAAATCAATAAATTCTGCCTTCAATTCTTTTAATTCAACTAATTATCATATTATGAATAAAATTTACGTTCTTCCCACTCATTACCCTAAATTACATTAACGTAACATTTAATTTAGATTTATTGCAATTGATTACCCCTTTTAATTTAATAGACTAAATAAATGATTACTTTATAATGATTTTTGCCACTAACCCTTAATCATATTTATACAAGTTATCATTTCCAAACAATTACATACAGAACATTTATTTTATTCAATCACTATTTATTCATTATTAATTCATTGATTAATTAAATATTTACATTTATTTTTCCTATAATTTATTACCAAATATTCTCATTTAAAATCAATTATAACCCAAATAGTTGTTTCAACCAATTGGGTTTGCATTGAATTACTTATTTATTAGCTTAC
This sequence comes from Allium cepa, assembly GCA_030765085.1. Taxonomy (NCBI): domain Eukaryota; kingdom Viridiplantae; phylum Streptophyta; class Magnoliopsida; order Asparagales; family Amaryllidaceae; genus Allium; species Allium cepa. The sequence goes on from CM060946.1 coordinate 183,105,532, forward strand.
ATTTACATTCTTACCATTCATTGAAATTTTCCTTATTATGAATCAATTATAAACTTACCATCTTAAAGGTGATGTCAACATTTTAAATTATCAATTTACCTTTTATATTCCATTATAAATTAATGCACACGTATAAATTAAGATTTTAAATTAAAATTAATCATTTCATCTTGGTTCCATTCTTTTATTACATCAAATATTATTTTATGAATAAAATTAGCATTTCTTATTCATTTTGTTACATTCACAGTCTCTGCTATTGTCTTAAACTTGCTAATGCAACATTAATCCTAATTGATTCCCCACTTAAATTTAATAGACCAATTAAACAGGTAACTTATAACCATCGTTATCATAACTTTTAGTTACACATATGAATTCACTATTCACAAACAAATGTTACAATTCTTACATAAAGTTGATTTTATTCAATTACCATTAACTATCTATTATCTCATTAATTAATTCGTATTTACATGCACTTCCGTATAATTTTTTTGTAACCAAGTTATAACCTTTACATTGTTTCACTTATTGTAATTATATCCAAGTTATTAACAATTAACTTACATTTATATAGTTGCAATTCATTTTAGTTATTGTTTCATTAATACTATTTCCAATTTTATTTCTTTATTGGGATTTCATTTCAATTGTCAAGAATTAATTTTATTTACCATTGCAACATTTAATTCTAACATTCGCTCCAATATAAACTATAAGATTTTCATTTCTTTATACATTTAATTACAAAATCTTATAAATTTAACAAATTTTAATTATCGAAATTTATGGGTTGTTACACTCTCCCCCACTCAAAACTTTTCATCCCCGAAAAGGATAAGAAGGGAAAAGAAGAATTAGGAATCAATATATCTTAGTTAAAATATTAAATTTGTAAACAAATAAATTTACAAAATTAATTAATTTAAATAAAATATAACAATTTATACCCATTAAATCTTTTTATACTCAAATTTATAAAGCTTGGAAAACATTTTCAAAATATTTTCTAAGTCCAAAAATTACGGAAAATTTCTACAGAGTCTCCTTTGTACAGAGAGGCTCAGGAGAAAATATAGTATTAAATATAACAATATATACATATATTTTCCAAAATAATAAATATCCCAACCCAAGAAAGCAATATAATAACGCTATAAACTGTAATCCAAAAATGTACCTATCTGTCGGGCAATTTACGCTTATATTATGAAACCAAATGCAGTAGCAATTGCTTTCATAACATGCATTTCACTTATATAATCCAAAAGAGTCAATAATTATATAAAATGAACTGTTTATCTTGTCTCAATCAATGATAAACAAATCAATACAAACAACAATCACTTGCAACTAGGCATACAACCATCACATAGAGTCATCACAAATCAATCATTCATTCATATCAAACAAAACAAATAGTTGTTCGGGTTCAAACTTTGAATTGCACAGAATGGAAAATAAACTACTGAGCGCACCATTTACTCAACAGTCTCTGATGAAGCTAAATAGATTATTCATACATCCAAACAATTTTAAAGTATCCTTACCCAAACAACCATAAATCAAAACAAACAACAACAATTCCAAACAACAGATTAAGTTTATCCTTATTAATTCCATTCATACATTTGTTGTTTGATTTCTTTTATTTTATATAATGGTTTATCTTTTTAATTTACATTTATTTCTTACAATTTTATTTACAAATAACTTCAACTTATTTACTTAAGTTTAAAATTTCTTACTTACAATTCCTGCCTTCCATTATATTTAATTAGTAGTATTTCAATTATACTTAAGTTTATAACAACTACAACACCAAATTCTTATTTATTAAAGAATTTCATCAAATACTTTTCACTCCTTCCAGTTCATTACTTGTATAACACCCATTGCATTTCTTATTGACATTTTAACTTTTTATAATTGGTAAGTCATATATGTGTTAAAGAATGCAATTGAAAATCATACAAGTTTATTTTATTTCCTTTAAATTAATTTAATGTTCAATAGTTATATCTTTTGTTATATATATGTTGCAAATTTCAATTTCCTTTTAATTTTATTTATAACTTAACATTACATTTCTTGTTTCAGTTAAAGATTCCAATTATTAATTAGTTACAGCCCATTTCACTACAATAATTGAAATTGTTAATCAATGGAAACTTACGAACTAAATACCGGGTTAAAATTCAAATCATTTTAAAATAACAGATAAATATATACTTACAATTTATATATCCAATTATAATTAAAAAAAGTAAAAATCTATATTTGTTTATCAAAATAAGTCTGCAGTAAAGCTACTACAGTGGCGTTTCCACTTCGAAACTCGAAAATGAATGTCGATGATGCGTGAACTCATCGTCGAAATTATTTTCCAGCGACAGAGAGGGGAGTACAACTTATTTCTTTCCAGAGTTCTTTTTAAACAGTTCTTTCAAATTATATTGAAATATTTATATCAGAAAATACTTCTAAAATATTACTACTATATTCCAAAATCATTTGAAAGAAATTTTCAAAAACCTTGGAACTTAAGTTATAAATTTCCAGTTCTTCATTTATTTTATTTTCAATCTCATTTCAACTATTATTTAAAATTTCATTGCCTAACAACCAATATATTGCAACCAAATATGACCTTTACAATATTTTATTTTATATATAGAAAATATACTAGGCAAAATTATTTCATTCACCTTTATTAAAACCATATATTATGTCGATCTGTCCTATTTGGTGTTTAAAAATCCCTATTGATGTCATAGCATCCCATGCATCATCCAGAATTTATAAATACAAAACGGAACAAATTAACACAATATTAAAACCCTTTTATAACACTAACAAATACGCTCTCATATATATACACTCAGCGACTCCCATAGGGTATTGCTACCCTATTAATAAAGAGTCAGACCCAACAAAGCTAAGGTTTATCGCTAAACCAAAGCTTTGATACCAGATGTAACGTCCCGCCTTTTCGTATGCTTTAAATCGACGATAAACCACATACGTCAGACTTAAACCATACAGAAGGGCGGATTGTTATGGGGTAAATAAGAAAAAGAAGAAAGAAATAAAACAAAACAGAATCTTGAAGCGGAACGATAAAATATAATAATCAAATATATAGTTCATGAAGCTGTTTTACGAAACATTTGATTATATTTATACAATACGTATCAGAGCACACGTACCAAAGAATAATAATAATGCAGCGGAACAATGTGATGAAATGGAACACCATAGTAAATAATAGTAATAATACAGTCTTCGTCATTGTCCTCCAAAAATAAGGCCTTCAAATCCTGAAATGCTCAGGCTGACCACAGCGAATTGAAAAAACAAAATACTCGAGTCAGAACTAAAAGATCTTATTTAAGTTAAATCAACAGTAAATAATGTGAGTGGAACGACGTCAGGGATGTTTACGGGATTTGACATCTCCTATCCAGTGTCTAACGTGAGTGTAGTAGCTCAAGAGATGCTCGGGATTCGCATCTCCTAAGGATCCGTTAAACTATTTACTATGTAGTAATATTTCGCTATTAAAATAATGTCTATAGTAAAAAAAACTTACTTTTAAATAGCGTTAAGGAGTTACCCAATCTCCCCCTTAAACACAATAATAGTCCCAGTAGTCCTTCCAATATAATGGTCCCTCCTGATCGGAAGGCCACCAGAGGATACCACACGGTCTACGGGAGAAAATCAAACTCGTACAAGGCACGATAGTGTAGGTGACACGGCACAACTAGGCAATGCCAGGATAGATATACCAATTATGCTTTCGGGCTGGTGGTAACGCGTAGCGCGCAGCTACCGTCCGCCTCGAGCCACACCCCCAAATAAAAAAATCAAAAGTGGCCACCGAATCAATCCAAAAGTCAAAGTATAATATCGAAGGGATGTGTCCGATCAATGGTTCTACCTCATTAGCCCTCCAATTGCTCCTGTTTTAGCCACCTTATGCCAACCCACGGGAGTCGGGTTCACGTATTTACCTCAAAGGAAACGCCGCCACAATCCTACTTCATTCTGGAATCTCCACCGCGTACACGGTTGTCAAAGTGGTTTTCGGTATCGACAGAGAGTATGCCCATATCAGATCACGATCTCTTTGCCAACCAATCGTTATTATAACACCGCGGTCATTTCAAAATAATTATACTTAACCAGGATATAATATTCATTTTAAAACCATATGTGATGCCCCACCTCTATACCCACGCTAGCCAAGAACACTACGATGTAATACTGTCAACTAGCACGGAGAATAAGGCTATTGAGGAGCGACCATCCATGTAATTGCTTTGAGCGAGCACCGATATGTCAAATAGTACAACATGCATTTTATTTCAAGAGAGGAAATCCGACATACCGATACAAACTCAAAACTACTACACAATGGCTATATAAATCCTTCGGAAACAAATATAGAAATACGCATAACATAAATCAGTCATAGATAATTCATATCACAAAGGCGGAAGAAGATATGAATATATATCTAACACATGAAAGTGTATATCAGAGTAGTGGTCAAAAAGATCCACAATAATACAAAAGAATAGCAACACGTGCTATACAAAAGAATACAACTATGAGTCCATATCTCAAGTGTATACAACAAAATAAACTACTAATCTAAGTAGTTAGCCAAAAGTCAAAGAGATCAATCCCAAGTGAGAAGTCAAGCTGAAGCACCTGTAACATCTCGGTCTGACCCGAGTATTATTTAATAAGAAAATAATAAACAGATCAGTCTAACTATAAATATCAGATGAAACGATATAGAATCAGAGATATGACTAAACACATAATAATCACAATACCAAGCTATGATATATATATATATATATATATATATATAAGTAATTGAAAATCAACAAGAGATTAATCAATATCACCAAATCTACACAAAAATCAAAGGAAATGTCATACTCCTTATTTCGTTCACCAAACCATAAATATTGACGATTATATCAATGTCAATCACAAAAGCCGATGGCACACAAATTCACCAATGCACAAATATTGATAAAACTTATCAATGGAAATCACGAAAATTGGTGAAGCACAAATTCTAGAAATCATCTCAAGAAATCCAGAAATCACAAAAAGGGGGAAGGCCTATCAAAAGCGGGAGCATAAAGCTCACCAACACGTGTATCACAAACGGAACGCTAATTCCATGGTTGCTAACCATCACAAATTGAGCCGAAGCTCCACAAACGGCCCGAAGACCATGGGTTGCTACCCCACCAATTTGAGTCGAAAACTCCACAAAACGGGGTTTAGTCTCCCTCGCAGACAAAGAGACATCGCACATTGCTAGTCTAAATCACAAAGATGATCGTCATGATCAACGAGAAGTGTCAATTACACTAAGCTAGTAAATATACGAGTTTGGCTTCATGTCCCATAACCCTTGCTTAACTTAAATATTTACGAACAAACTGTAGATCTCCACTATAAAATTGTCACAAGAGATTCAATCGAACAAGTCCAAGAATTAACCGACGAAGTAAACGCAAGCGTTTCATACCACTCGTTTTACTAAGTCGTTTAATTAGATTTCTCATACGAGTGAGGTAAAGGCTTGTATATACTAATAGATTGGAAAACGGTTTAAGAAAACGAGCTTTGTAATAAAATAGTGTTGAAATCATTTGAAGGAAGAGTTTTGATATTTACTACTAGTATAGAAAACCTTTATATTTTTAAAGTGACAAATCACAAAGAAGATTGTAGGAACAATCAATCACTAAAATTCACATACGAAGATGTGAATAAAAATCCAACGAATTCGATAAAGAATCCATCGAAGTGGATATTCAAAAATCCCTAAAAAGGGGTCATCAAAGTCATAGCAAATGATAACAACACATAGGAAACAACACGAATCGATTAAAGTTGGAAATTCAAACAACTTGGCGAATTAGGCAAAAATGCAGCGGGTCGGTCGACCGGCTATAGAGCTCGGTCGACCAGACCCTGTTCCAAAAAAGTCTCGGGAAGCAGGTCGGTCGGCTGAGCCCTATAACCAGTCAACCGGACCAGAGACAGAAAGGTGCCTATGCACCATAGTAGCAGGTCGGTCGACCGGACTCAGGGCTCGGTCGGCCGAACCTGTTCCCAGTACCTTCCTGGCCCATTGAATACAATGGCCAATCACTACCAAATTGCAACCGTACGAGCATCGGCACTAAGGATTTATGCAAATCGACTACCCGGCCCTATGAGCTCCTTATTGCATCACCAAAAACACATTTGAACATCAAAGCTATGGTTTTTAAGAATTTGGCTTTCAAAACACCAAAATTGGAATATTCACAAAACCGTTCCAAACCAACAGCAAATGCACACGAATAAGTGTTAGGAATTCATACCTAACAATCGAAGATAAATATAAGCACAGATGTGAGATAAAAATCTCACCTTTGAACCCAAACAATTGAAGAAGAAGCTTGAAAGCAAAGGGGAATCAACCACTCTTCAAATCCAACTCAAGAAGCTTGATTCTAAGCTTAAAAGAGAAACCTTTCCCAAATTAGGTTTAGGAATTTTCTGAAATCAAAGAGAGAATGAGTCGGAGAAGAAGAAGAGAAGCTTACCAATGGATTCTTCTATTAGTTTGGAGCTAGAGTTTGATTTGCAAAAAAAAACTAGGGCTTGGAGTTTTAATTTCCTCTTCCACTCTCCATTAATGTAAAAGCTTGAGTATTAGGAAATGAGGAATGAAGTAATGAAGAGGAGAAGGGGTTGGGACTGAATACATAAGTGGGGTTATTGGGCTCAGCCCAAACCAAAGCCCTAAGTAAAAAGTAGCAAAAATCAACTTACTCCAAACATATCGAAGCTTACACTCAAAAAGGTCGCAAATGACATTTTAAACTCAATGGGAGTGGTCCCGAGTCCTAATTCGACCGTATGCAAAAAGTAGCTTCTCGGACTAAATTCGGAGTATCGACAAAATATTTAAATAAAATATTTAAATATAAAAATTGATAAATATGCGGGTTGTTACAGACTCCCCTCCTTACAGAAATTGCGTCCTCGCAATATTTAAGAGGAGAATATAAAGTAACAACCATAAAAGCATATTCAACACAAAAGAAATTTGAAATAAAAGGTTCGCCTCAAAGATCACGAGAAAGCAAGTCCGGATGTGATCGCTCGATGAACTCTTTAGATTCCCAAGAACAATCCTTAGGATTTGAAGACCATTGAACTTTAACGAGCGGGACATCTTTATTTCGAAGGCGTTTGACCTCCGAAGCAACAATTCGAATAGGATGCTGCTCATAAGTTAAATTAGGCGAAACTTCAATCTTTTCCACAACACCGGGCTCAAAAATAGAATCGGAATCTCGAAGACATTTCCGAAGTTGAGAAACGTGAAACACGCCATGGATAGCAGAAAATTGAGCCGGTAATAAAAGGCGATATGCCATGGAACCAATACGTTCAGTGATAGGAAATGACCCAATATATCGAGGCGCTAATTTTCCCGATCGACTGAAACGTACAACACCTTTCATAGGTGACACACGAATGAACACAAGATCTCCCACAGAAAATTCTAACTTCCTTCTCCGGTTATCGGCATAGGATTTTTGTCTACTCTGGGCTTCTTTCATTCTATGTCGAATAAGGTCAATTTTCTCTGTGGAATCCCGAATAAAATCTGGACCTAAAACCAGCTTCTCACCGGCCTCAAGCCAACAAGAAGGAGATCGGCATGGCCTTCCATAGAGTGCCTCGAAAGGTGCCATACCAATACTAGATTGGAAGCTATTATTATAGGAAAATTCAACAAGGGAAATATGATCTTCCCAACTTCCACCGAAATCAAGCACACAAGAACGAAGAAGATCTTCAAGAATTTGATTCACACGCTCAGTTTGTCCATCGGACTGGGGATGATAAGCGGTGCTAAAATTAAGCTTCGTTCCCAAAGCTTTTTGAAGACTCTTCCAAAATCCACTAGTAAACAATGGATCACGGTCGCTAACAATAGAAGTAGGAACTCCATGTAATTTAACAATCTCTTTGATAAAGAGTTTGGACAAAAGAGGAACGATTCGGTTAGATCGAACGGGAATAAAATGGGCGGTTTTAGTAAGCCTATCAACGATCACCCATAAACTATCATGACCCGAACGAGAACGGGGAAGGCCGTCAATAAAATCCATGGAAATCTGATCCCACTTCCAAATTGGAATTTCTAAAGGTTGCAATAATCCACCGGGCCTTTGATGCTCGGCCTTAACGAGTTGGCAAGTCATGTAACGCTTAACGAAGTTAGCGATGTCAAGTTTCATTCCCTCCCAATAATAAAGTCGCTTCATATCCGCGTACATTTTACTACTACCGGGATGAATGGTAAATTTAGAACGATGGGAATCTTCTAAAGTATTTTTACGAAGATCACCAATATTTGGTATGATAAGTCTACCAAATTTTCGAATGCCGCCACGAGAATCCATATCAAAGTCTTTCAAAATTTCAATATCAATCTTACCCTTAATATTTTGGCCAAGAAGAGCCAATTCGGGATCTAGCCTTTGTGCTTCAAGAATGCGGTCTAAAAGAGAAGGATGAGCCTCAAGGCTACATAAAACAAGAGATGAACATAAATCGGAAACACGGTCTCGAATTTTGCAAGTGGATAAAATCTCGAGATCGTTCCATTCGGATATCATCATAGAAACAACAGCTTGTTGTTTACGGCTAAGAGCATCGGCGACACGATTACCCTTACCGGGGGTATAAAGAATATCAAGATCATAAGGAGCAAGGAACTCGAGCCAACGTTGTTGACGCAAATTAAGTTCCTTTTGAGAGAATAAATACTTCAAGGATTTATGATCGGTATAAAGAACAAATTTCTCTCCTAAAAGATGATGACGCCAAATCCGAAGAGCAAAAACAATAACCGCTAGCTCTAAATCATGAGTGGCATATCTAGTCTCAGCAGGCTTCAATTGCGTAGAAGCATGCAATAACATGTTCTCTTTGCATAAGAACGGCACCCAAACCAACGCGACTAGCATCGGTATAAACAACGAAATCTTGATTCCCCTCGGGAATAACAAGAATAGGAGCATTAGAAAGAAGTTCTTTTAATTTCTGAAAAGAAGTTTCACATTTGTACGACCAAATGTATTTAACACTTTTCTTCGTTAAGCTAGTGAGAGGCACGGCAATCTTAGAAAAGTCTTTGATAAAACGGCGGTAATAACCTGCCAAACCAAGGAAACTACGAATCTCTGTCACACTCTCCAGTCTCTTCCACTCTTGAATCGCTTCAATCTTTGAAGGATCCACAGAAATTCCGGATTCGGAAATAATATGACCGAGAAACTTCGCACGAGATTGCCAAAAGTGGCATTTAGAAAACTTTGCCTTTAATTGATTACTCCTAAGAGTTTCCAATACAATCCGAAGATGCTTTTCATGCTCCGCCTCGGTTTTAGAATACACAAGAATATCATCAACAAAGATGAGGACAAACCGGTCGAGAAAATCTTTGAAAACTCGATTCATAAGGTCAACGAAATAAGCCGGAGCATTCGTTAGACCAAATGGCATAACAAGCCATTCATAAGATCCATAACGAGTACGGAACGAAGTCAAAGCTATCTTCTGCAATACGAAGCTGATGAAATCCAGTAGCTAAGTCTAATTGTGAAAAGACTCTAGCACCACTAAGTTGATCGAATAGATCATCAATCCGAGGTAAAGGATATTTATTTTTGATAGTAAGATCATTAAGCTTGCGGTAGCCAACGCAAAGCCTAAGTGTTCCATCGGATTTCTTCACAAAAATAGCTGAAGCTTCCCAAGGCGAGGAATTAGAGCGAATAAATTGCTTCATCTCCAATTCGGATAATTGTTTACGCATCTCCTCATTCTCCTTATTAGACAGGCGATAAGGAGGACGAGTAATAGGTTGAGCTCCAGGAATAAGATTAATTTTGAACTCAATTGCTCGCTTAGGTGGTAATCCTAAAACGGGCTCAAATATGTCGGAAAATTCACGAACGACGTGAATAAGAGAAATTATATCTTCCTCATCATCATTATCGTCATCATGAGGATTTAAAGAATATAAAGATGCAACCAAGCTGGAATCCGAATCTTTAAGATTAATAGAAATGCTTAACAGATTGAGGATGTCGAAGATGAATAGTCCGCTCAGGACATAGGATATGAGCTTCATAACGGTTAAGCCAATCCATTCCCAAAATCATTCCAAAGCCTAAATAACGCATGACATGCAAATCGGCTAGGAAAGAAAAATCACAAAAAATAATCTCGACATCTTTACACAATAAACTGAGTGTTGCGGATCCACCAACCGGATTCGCAATTCTCAAAGAAGTCATTAAACACATAAAATCCAAAGAAAAAGTATCAACAAGTTCTTTTGAAATAAAAGAATGGGATGCACCCGTATCAAAAAGAACACGAATAGGATGATCACGAAACACAATAATACCATAAAGGATAGTATGAGGAATACCTTGGCCACGAGATGTGTTGCCAGGGGCTTGAGCAACATTTAACTTTCCCTCCTTCCTGCCCTAAAGCTTGGGGCATGAAGATATAACATGACCGGGAAGTTTGCAGTAGCGACAAGAGAGAGACTTTGGGCACTTGTTCGCATAATGGTCCTTCGAACCACAATTATAGCATTCCCCATGACCAAAGGAAGAAGTCTTTGCCACAGAGGTTGCTTGCTTCCCTTTCTTATTGGGATAAGGGCCTTTGAATTTGTTTGGCCTTTTCTTGTTGTTGAAGTTTGGTTTGGAACCCACCACTTCAACATCATTCTCCCTATCCGCCTCTTCATGACGAAGAGCGATATCAATGAGTTGGTCGAAAGAAACTTCTAATTTTAGAAGTAATGGCTTCTTGAGATTTTTGTTCAAGCCATAGACGAACCTCTGGTTCTTCTTTAAAGGGGTGTTGATGTATTCAACCCCATATTTGGAAAGCGACTCGAAGGAGGCGACATAATCAGTCACAGAGGACTCACCTTGAACAAGGTCTATAAATCGTCGAGCCAATGTCACTTTCTCTGCTTCTGGTACAAATTTCAACTCGAAGCGTTCCCGGAATTGCTCCCAGGTGAGATCCGCTTCATTAATCTCAGAAATAAGAAGCTCGTACCAGTCCAATGATCTTTCTCGGAGCATGCTAGAGGCCACCTGAACTCGGTGAAGGTCAATAAGATTCACGCGAGAAAAGATTCGATCGCATGACCTTAGCCAAGCATGTACTTCCATAATAGTTTCAGAACCTTTGAATGGCTCCCCACCCAAATTAGTGTAATCGCTGCACAAGCGTGCAAATCCCGACTTTGGGTGAGTAGGTTCCGGGTTAGCTCCAGCTGCTTGAGCATTCGTCACTAAATCAAGAAGCTGTTGAGCAGTCATAAAAACTCCATCCTGGGGTGGAGTGCTAGATGGTACGGCTCTAGGGCGGCCTGGTCTAGACATTTCACTTCCTTTAGAAAGAAAGAAGAAGAAGAAAAAGGTTATTCACCAAATTGAATATCAAGCAATCTTGATAGATAAACAAGGAATCATAAGGAAAATAGGATGAATCGGTACGAAGACTCGAAGTAAATCCTAAAGCACGACTCCTAAGATGGACTTAGGACGCTGATCCTTGTTATAATATTCCATATTGTTCCGAAGTTTGGCTCTGATACCAAGCTGTGACGCCCCACCTCTATACCCACGCTAGCCAAGAACACTACGATGTAATGCTGTCAACTAGCACGGAGAATAAGGCTGTTGAGGATCGACCATCCATGTAATTGCTTTGAGCGAGCACCGTTATGTCAGATAGTACAACATGCATTTTATTTCAAGAGAGGAAATCCGACATACCGATACAAACTCAAAACTACTACACAGTGGCTATATAAATCCTTCGGAAATAAATATAGAATTACGCATAACATAAATCAGTCACAGATAATTAATATCACAAAGGCAGAAGAAAATATGAATATATATCTAACACATTAAAGTGTATATCAGAGTAGTGGTCAAAAAGATCCACAATAATACAAAAGAATAGCAACACGTCCTATACAAAAGAATACAACTATGAGTCCATATCTCAAGTGTATACAACGAAATAAACTACTAATCTAAGTAGTTAGCCAAAAGTCAGAGAGATCAATCCCAAGTGAGAAGTCAAGCTGAAGCACCTGTAACATCTCGATCTGACCCGAGTATTATTTAATAAGAAAATAATAAACGGATCAGTCTAACTATAAATATCAGATGAAACGACATAGAATCAGAGATATGACTAAATACATAATAATCACAATACCAAGCTGTGATATATATAAGTAATTGAAAATCAACAAGAGATTAATCAATATCACCAAATCTACACAAGAATCAAAGGAAATGTCATACTCCTTATTTCGTTCACCAAACCATAAATATTGACGATTATATCAATGTCAATCACAAAAGCCGATGGCACACAAATTCACCAATGCACAAATATTGATAAAACTTATCAATGGAAATCACGAAAATTGGTGAAGCACAAATTCTAGAAATCATCTCAAGAAATCCAGAAATCAAAAAAAGGGGGAAGGCCTATCAAAAACGGGAGCATAAAGCTCACCAACACGTGTATCACAAACGGAACGCTAATTCCATGGTTGCTAACCATCACAAATTGAGCCGAAGCTCCACAAACGGCCCAAAAACCATGGGTTGCTACCCCACCAATTTGAGTCGAAAACTCCACAAAACGGGGTTTAGTCTCCCTCGCAGACAAAGAGACATCGCACATTGCTAGTCTAAATCACAAAGATGATCGTCATGATCAACGAGAATTGTCAATTACACTAAGCTAGTAAATATATGAGTTTGGCTTCATGTCCCATAACCACTTGCTTAACTTAAATTGTTACGAACAAACTGTAGATCTCCACTATAAAATTGTCACAAGAGATTCAATCGAACAAGTCCAAGAATTAACCGACGAAGTAAACGCAAGCGTTTCATACCACTCGTTTTACTAAGTCGTTTAATTAGATTTCTCATACGAGTGAGGTAAAGGCTTGTATATACTAATAGATTGGAAAATGGTTTAAGAAAACGAGCTTTGTAATAAAATAGTGTTGAAATCATTTGAATAAAGAGTTTTGATATTTACTACTAGTATAAAAACCTTTATATTTTTAAAGTGACAAATCACAAAGAAGATTGTAGGAACAATCAATCACTAAAATTCACATACGAAGATGTGAATAAAAATCCAACGAATTCGATAAAGAATCCATCGAAGTGGATATTCAAAAATCCCTAAAAAGGGGTCATCAAAGTCATAGCAAATGATAACAACACATAGGAAACAACACGAATCGATTAAAGTTGGAAATTCAAACAACTAGGCGAGTTAGGCAAAAATGCACCAGGTCGGTCGGCCGGCTATAGATCTTTGTCGACCGGACCCTGTTCCAAAAAAGTCTCGGGAAGCAGGTCGGTCGGCTGAACCCTATAGCCAGTCGACCGGACCAGAGACAGAAAGGTGCCTATGCACCATAGTAGCAGGTCGGTCGACCGGACACAGGGCTCGGTCGGCCGAACCTATTCCCAGTCCCTTCCTGGCCCATTGAATACAATGGCCAATCACTACCAAATTGCAACCGTAAGAGCATCGGCACTAAGGATTTATGCAAATCGACTACCCGGCCCTATGAGCTCCTTATTGCATCACCAAAAACACATTTGAACATCAAAGCTATGGTTTTTAAGAATTTGGCTTTCAAAACACCAAAATTGGAATATTCACAAAACCATTCCAAACCAACAGCAAATGCACACGAATAAGTGTTAGGAATTCATACCTAACAATCGAAGATAAATATAAGCATAGATGTGAGATAAAAATCTCACCTTTGAACCCAAACAACTGAAGAAGAAGCTTGAAAGCAAAGGGGAATCAGCCACTCTTCAAATCCAACTCGAGAAGCTTGATTCTATGCTTAAAAGAGAAACATTTCCCAAATTAGGTTTAGGAATTTTCTGAAATCAAAGAGAGAATGAGTTGGAGAAGAAGAAGAGAAGCTTACCAATGGATTCTTCTATTAGTTTGGAGCTAGAGTTTGATTTGCAAAAGAAAACTAGGGCTTGGAGTTTTAATTTCCTCTTCCACTCTCCATTAATGTAAAAGCTTGAGTATTAGGAAATGAGGAATGAAGTAATGAAGAGGAGAAGGGGTTGGGACTGAATACATAAGTGGGGTTATTGAGCTCAGCCCAAACCAAAGCCCTAAGTAAAAAGTAGCAAAAATCAACCTACTCCAAGCATATCGAAGCTTACACTCAAAAAGGTCGCAAACGACATTTTAAACTCAATGGGAGTGGTCCCGAGTCCTAATTCGACCGTATGCAAAAAGTAGCTTCTCGGACTAAATTTCGAGTATCGACAAAATATTTAAATAAAATATTTAAATATAAAAATTGATAAATATGCGGATTGTTACACCATATAAATACAGTATCATTTCCGTTTAAAAACCAAATCCATATGATATCATTTATAAAACCCAAATCAATATAATATCATTTTATTTCAAATATATCATTTTCCCAAATTCATAGAATTTTCAAATCATAATACCTTAAAACCAAAATTTTTGAAACATAACTTCCAATACTTAAATGGTTTAATATTGAATTATTTTAATAATAAAATAGCTTTTAAATTTCACAAATAAATTCCAAATACCGATTTGAACCTTCAATTAAACCATTTCAATTTCCATATAATTCAAAGCTTTAAATATTCCATCATTTCAAAACTTATTCTTTGGTAATTCCATATATATCAAAATTAATTACTAGTCTTTAGATTTGAAATGTCTACTTAATAAATCCAATATAATTTAAGTAAAACTTTTGACTTCAACGACTAGATATCCTTTTAATTTATTTAACTTGATATATTCATTTAAATCAACTTGATATTCATTTAAATCACTCTAAACAAAAATCAAGTTATAACAATCACACCATTTAAAATTTCTAAATTTTATTAAATTTTAAATAAGTTCCATATTCATCTTCCAACCTTATTCTCATTTTAAGTCATTATAAACTCTAGAAATTTAATTTAAATAAATGCTTAATCATATTTTATCTTAATAAAATCAAACTTAATTATTAACTTCTTTTATACTTCAAATCAATTTTATACATAGCTTAAAACCTAGAATTTAACTACATATAAAATAACATTTATAAAATCCAACTCACTATCTCATAAAACCATATATTTCTTTACAAAACCATAGAAAATCATTTCAAAATATTTTTATATATAGACCACGATGTCTGTATATAATTTTCTACCCTATGGTCAAGGGATACAGATATTTATCATTTCAATCTGTAATTTAACATAAAAATACGGTTATATATCATTTCATAATGCAATCTCGAATAAAATAAAGTGCATAACAAATTTGCAGTTTAAACATTGTAAAATACAACATCCATTCATCCAATATCAATCATCAACCATTTATTACAAACATCATCCAATTTAAACAATAACATCAATATAGAGCATATAATAAATAACAGATAATTACTGACAGTTTATATTCAATAATAAATTAAAAAATCCATCTAATTGGCAGTTTATATTGCAATAATAAATTAAATAACAGTTTAATTTAAATAAATGCAATTAACTGAGATGATGATTTAAAAATATACAAACAGACATAAATAAATTCAAAATCACAACATAAATTAAATTTAACGAACATAAGAAATTTTAGAAGTTGTGAGTGGGTTAAAACACTCATCTTTTGAATTTAAATTGAATTCAAATCCAATTTAAACCCAAAAATTGGACAGTATCCAAATTCGTCCAAACCAGCGTCAAAGTGTCCGAAATTTCAATATGAACCTAGGGGAGAAAACCGTGCGTAAATCGGAGATCATATGAGAAAGATACGATAGTTAGAACAATTGAAATTAAAATTTAAATAAAACAAAATAAAATCTTTACCACGTAGAGGCCACGTCAGCATCCGCCCTCACGCAACCTAAAAAGCGCACGATCGAGAAACCCTAACTCCAGTAACGCGTTCGAACAGAGCCGCCAAGAACCAGTCTAACGCAAGCAATTACGGCCACCAAGGCATTGGCATGGGCACGCCGTCGCCGTGCCCCGCCTCCGCCGTTCCTCTGGGCTAACTGCGACCCCCCAAGCCAACCGACGCCACCTAGGAACCCAACCGCCACCACTTATTTAAACCCTAATCAAATTTATTTCGTCGATCCAGCCGTTGATTCGACACACAACCCCCTCCGATGAGGCGAGCTCGGTACCCTCTACGTGATGGTACCCCTGATTTGACGATCTGACACTGTTGATCGCGATGCAACGGACAGTTGAGGATAAACCTTCAATTTCTGGCCACCCACAAACTCAGATTGAGAAACGGACTGTAGATCTGAGATGCGTACATCAAGAGCTTCGATATATAATTTTTCTGAATTTTTTTGGGAAGTTTGAAATTTTGGCTTTGGATTTGATTTGGAATTTCAATAGGATCTGGAATTTTATTGTCTACCATTAAGGAGGAGGTGAAGAGGGATTGTACGCACCTACAAATGAGAAATAGAGTTAGGCTAGGGTTTTTAACAGGGTATATATAGGTGGGGTTGAAAAAGAATAGATGGACCCGATTTATAAACGCGCTAAACGATGAATGGCCCGAAAAGCCCATTCTGACTCCGGAACGAAATTTGGTCAATGCATATATCAAAATAGATGTTTTAAAATATTTTAAACACAATAGAAAAGATTTCAAGTCCAAAGTCCATCGTATGAAGATGTTATGCCAAAATCAATTTTTTTCAAATTGATTTCAATTGATTTCAATGTCATTGATTTCTTGGCGTTTCGTGTTCGTACGATCAAACGACAAGTCCGATCGCTACGAAACTTGAAATCCTATAACAAGTCACCGTTAAAGATCCGATGAAACTGGTTTCGTCGAAATCCGAGTCAGTGGCCAAAAAGGCTAATTAATTAAATAAATTAAAAATAAATTAATTAAATCAAATTCTCAATTTCAATTCGAACATTGACAAATTTCACCACTTATGATTTTCCAATCATTTACAATAATCTAAACAAATTTAAATGTCAGTCTAGAGATGAATAATTTATAAATTTCAATATTAACCTCAATTTCATTAAATTCAAAATTATAAATATAACTTCCGATAATTCCATTTAATTAAATAAATTAATAATTATTCCATTTATTATTATCAAATAAAAGGATTTAACATTGGATTCAAAACTATTACATTAATATCCTCACATTCCATCTTAGTTTCAAATAATGTAATAATTTTAATATTTAACCCCACTCATTTGCAATTAATCTAATTATTTAACTTTAAATTCCAATAAATTAACAAATTCTGCCTTCTATTCTTTTAATTCAACTAATTATCATATTATGAATAAAATTTACTTTATTCCCACTTATTACCCTAAATTACATTAACGTAACATTTAATTCAGATTTATTACAATTGATTACCCGTTTTAATTTAATAGACTAAATAAATGATTACTTTATAATGATTGTTGCCACTAACCCTTAATTATATTTATACAAGTTATCATTTCCACACAATTACATACAGAACATTTATTTTATTCAATAACTATTTATTCATTATTAATTCATTGATTAATTAAATATTTACATTTATTTTTCCTATAATAATTTATTACCAAATATTCTCATTTAAAATCAGTTATAACCCAAATACTTGTTTCAATCAATAGGCTTTGCATTTAATTACTTATTTATTAGCTTACATTTACATTCTTACCATTCATTTGAAATTTTCCTTGTTATGAATCAATTATAAACTTACCATCTTAAAGGTGATGTCAATATTTTAAATTATTAATTTACCTTTTATATTCCATTATAAATTAATGCACACATACAAATTAAGATTTTATATCAAAATTAATCATTTTATCTTGGTTCCATTCTTATATTATATCAACTATTACTTTATGAATAAAATTAGCATTTGTTATTCATTTTGTAACATTCACAGTCTCCGCTATTGTCTTAAACTTGCTAATGTAACATTAAAGTTTATTCAATTCTAATTGATTTCCCATTTAAATTTAATATACCAATTAAACAGATAACTTTTAACCATTGTAATCATAACTTTTAATTGCACGTACGAATTCACCATTCACAAACAAATGTTATAATTCTTACATAAAGTTGATTTTATTCAATTACCATTAAATATCTATCATCTCATTAATTAATTCATATTTACATCCACTTCCATATAAAAATTTTGTAACCAAGTTATAACCTATACATTGTTTCACTTATTGTAATTACATCCAAGTTATTAACAATTAACTTACATTTATACAGTTGTAATTCATTTTAGTTATTATTTCATTAATACTATTTCCAATTTTATTTCTTTATTGGGATTTCATTCCAATTGTTAAGAATTAATTTTATTTACCATTGCAACATTTAATTTCAAACATTCGCTCCAATATAAATTATAAATTTTCATTTCTTTCTACATTTAATCACAAAATCTTATAAATTTAAAAAAATTTAATTATCGAAATTTACGGGTCGTTACAAATATAGGTCTACTAATCTTTTCTCTTCTATAACTCAATTACCTTTTTATCCTTTCGAGCTACCTTCGTTGTTAAAATTCTCTTCGACCAGGGTTCATCAAAATTTGAATCTTTATCCTTGCTTTGAAATCCATTCTTGAATAATCCTGTGAGGTAGCGTATTTGTAATTGACATAAAATGTTTTATATTGTTTTGTTTGAGTTGTTAAGGTTGATTTGGGGTTTCGATCAATTCGCCTGGCCTAAGCTATTGATAGAAATTCCAGACAAAATACTATTTTCGAAATTGGTGAATGATATAATTTTATGTATGGTTATATTTTATATATAAAGGTATAATTTTTATGGAATTTGATAGTTAAATGAATTGATTGTTAGAAATGATAATGCTAGATTTTTATTTATAATTTTGTTAACATTTCTAAATCATTACCTATTATTGTATATTGTCAGGAAATAATTTTTTTATAGACATGGTTTTAAAATCTAGTTTGGAAATGAAATGAATTTAAATTAAAGATTTGAGAATTAAATTTCTGGTGCTTTTAAAATTGGATTTCAATGTTTTAGAAATATATTATTTGAAAGTATTTTGAATGGAAATTATTTTCAGAGAATTTTAAATCAGTACTCTCCTCTTTTGTTGCTGGAAAATAATTTCGGTGATGACTGCAGCATCATCGACATTTATTTTCGAGTTTTAGAGCGGAGAGACCGCTTAATAGCTTTGCTGCACTTTTTTTTGAAGAAGGATTCGACTGTACTTTTTTGAGTATTAATTGATCTATAAAATATATAAGTATATCACTATTTCAAATTAGTGTGAAGAGAAACCGGAAATTTATTTCTTGAATTTTATCTTAAGTAATGGTTTTCAAAAATTGGAATAAAGTAAATTTTTGAATATTTGAAGTGTTTAAAATTTAAATTGGAATTTAAAACACCTTAAAACGGTTGAAATAGGAAATTTTTTATTTGTATAATACTTAATTGCTTTCTAATATATATAATTTACCTAAAATATTCAAAAAATTAAATGTTAGGGTGAATATGTAATTGAGGTTATACAAGAGAAACTTAGGTGATAAATTGTTCAAATTAAATTTTGCTTAATAAATATATTATAAATAAAACGTCAATTGGTATAGGGCTCAATTACATATGAAACATTAATAAAACTTACATGAAATATCTAAAGTTTAAAATGCAATAAGAATATGTAGTTGAAGAATATACAATAATAAATGTAGGTACCAAAATGTCCAAAATTTAAAATTTTGTAAAGGGAATTTATAAATAAAAATTTAGTTGTTAAAATGAGTGTTTAATTTATGTTATAAGAAATGTCAGCGAAATAAATTGAATAATAAAACAAAATGCTATCTAAATAAATAAATATAAACTTAAGAAAAGTTGAAATTAAATTTGAGGTGAAATTTACTTAAGTGAAGTCAAATGGATAAATAAATGAGTTAAATAAATAAATTTTGTTTTAAAAGAAATTTGTGTAACAAATGTTAATAAATTGAAATTAAATCAATTGAATGAAAATTTATTGATTTAATAAAATTGAAGGAATCGAAATTTGTTAAATATTAATAAAATTTGAAACTAATGAAATTTATGGTTTTGAATTAATTATTATATCTAACACTATACATTTTGAATCTATCTTTCCTTCGGTTTTTCTGTTCTCTTATCTCGTTCCTTTTCGAGATGAAAACTTTTGAGTGAGGGAGAGTATAACGACCTGTAAATTTTAACGCTTTTAAAACGCAATTAATAGAAAATTTTGCTTGAAATTAAAGAATTAAATTTCGCAACGGAAATTTGATATTTGAAATATGTCTATGTTGACATAGCAACTGGTAAATTATTATTGAAAAATATGAAAGTTAGTTTTATTGTGTAATTTTCAATTTCAATTTAAATTAGTTAATTTGATAAAAATAAAATATTTTCAAAACCCGAGTATTTTTGTACAATAAATTCGTAAATCATATTCTAAGAGAGACGTCATATTTCGTTTCGTCAAATTTTGAATGCTCTAGCTTCGTTTATCTTATTTTCAGAGAACTAGCAGTAGTTTGGCAATGAAATATCGACTTTTGATAGGATGGTCATGTCGCTGATATCTATGTACCATTCTGATCGTCTCGTCATGCTGATCACGGTAGTATATTCATTTGTGTGTTTTGGCGTCCGGTGGATGACAAAATCTGTGAAACGTTGGACCGTATCGGTACTCTTTTTGTGCCTTTTTGTTTCTTACGTCCATTGGTTTGCCCACCATATAAACCAATAGCTACTAGCCTTTTTATATTCTTAGAATTTATTTTAGAATTTATTTCTAACTCTCCCAATTCCTACCGGTTCAGAATATAATTGCTTTTCCATCCCTGTTTCAATTCATTTCATTTTGTTCCCTTTCATTCATTTCTTTGTTCATTCTGAAGTTAGAGGAATTGTATATATAAAACCATATTCTCTTACATGCGTATGATTATCTCTGTGATTCTTTTCCCAAACTTGACATATTCTTTTCATTTCACCACTATTCTCTCTCTATTCTGTGCTTCACTTTATATAATTATATATAAAAGCTTATACGTTTGTCTGGAAGCTATTTGTATATCTCCTCCCGCTCTCTCTTCTTACTTCCCATGACTGTACACCCTTGTCAACAGCTCACCACCGAGCATGGCCTTCATCCTCCAGATCCATCCTCGTCCATCAAGCTTCTTACTTATCAGCTAGCTCAACCGACAGCCCACATCTGCCACCTCCTTCAAAAAAAATGTAAACATATATAAGTTTATATATTGGAGCCTGTGCATTCTCCTTTGCCTCTCACCCTCATCCTCTTTTTCTTTTGCCCGAGCGACCCACCGCAGTGAAGCCAATGCCACACAAAAATCCAACAAACCCTCCACCTACCTCCGATCCGTTCACCCACCTGTGCCTCCTCCTTCTTCCGCCATTATCAGAAAGCAACCAACACACCCGACCCAACCACCAAGCTACCAGACCGTAACCCACCTCCTCCATTTCCGTGCTCCACACGACCCCCTTCGACCAGCCTTGCTTTGACCTCCACCTTGCCGCAGCTCTCGAGCCAAACAACCCTCCCTTATCCGTGCCAGCCTCTTAAGTTGTTTGGTATATCTATATATGTATTTGGTTATGCATGTTGCAACTTCTCCTCCTTTATAAAAATAAATGTGTATATATAATATATATTCACATTTTTCGTTGGTTACAGTATTGTATATATAATACATGTTTGTATATTACAACATGTATATGTTGGTCACAACAGGTATATTTTTGGTTTTTTCTATTGTGCAGCTTTTCAAGCTTGCGTTTTTTTACTACCTATTTTATGTCATCTGCATATGTATGAATATAGTATAATATATATGTAAAATCTATATATGTTGTAGTCTGGAGCCTACTACCATATCTTGTACTTCGCCTAAGCTTACTTTGCTTTATTAAATTTTGCATATACGTGTTTGTCATATATATAAGTTAGATAAATTTATATATGTGATCTGTTTGAATATAGATATATTACAATAAAGTAATTTTTTTATAACATATAATGGTTTTAAAATATAATATGTATTTAAGTTTATATATACGTTCATATATTAATTTATACACATAAGCATATATACGTTTGGTTTTCAAATGTATGTATGGAGATTTTATTTGATGTGTGTTTGTATTTAATATTAATTTTCAAATACATATATTATAAAGAATTTTATTTTTAATACATGTTCAAAATTTAGACTTTAAAATATATAGCTATATATATTTGTTTCATCGATCTCTGGTCCATCTTGACTTACTTTCCCAATATCGGTTTGGCATAGAAATTCTTAAATCATCACTGTTCCGCTACTTCGTGTCCATATCCGTGTGCGTATCCGTATCATCTTCTTGTTTCTCTAACCTTGAAAGGTGAGCAATCACTCATGATTAACATCCTTATATTTAACAAATTTGATTTCATTTGAAACAACAATCGACATATGTTGTTTAAATTTGAATTGCTAGTTATTTAAGTGTTAAAGATGATATGACATTATCTGTAATTGTTCACCTGTGATATATGACACCATATCATGTTGTATATTTTTTCTTTAATTTATCACTGATGATATATGCCTGTTGTTGATATATTATATTATTATCATATTTATTCTCATACAGCAAGTTCCCTGTTAGCTTTGAACTCCCTATTGGTTGAAATGATACATAGCCGAACGATATTCTAGAATAGGGGAAAATCGTTATGGGTTGAAATGATAACCCCAAACAATTTTCATTGATTTTGAATTTTTGGGATTGCAGGTTGAAATGACATATACCCGCAGATATTTAAATGGCGGATTGAAATAATAAATATCCATATCACTTAACAACAGGATAGAAAATTATATACGGACATCGCTGGTCTATATTTTGAAAACGATTTCCAAAGTTTTAAAAGGAAATATATAAAATTTAATAAATGTTGATTTTTAAAATATAATATGTATAAATGTTATTTTTATATATGTCTAAATTTTAGATTTTTAAAATTATATGTTTTGGAGATTTTAAATTTATAAGTTAGATATGAAAATATAATTTTTAAGATTTTACTTATAATTTTATTATTTTATAATATATATATATATATAATAAGATTTAATATAATAAATTTAATAATAAGATTTAATTTAATAAAAAATTAATTTAATTGGTTTATATTTTGTTCAAGTATTTATCTAATTTATATTGATATTTTGAAAATAAATTTTTAATAAATTAACGTAATAAAGGTCAGGAATATAATTAATGTTGACTGGGAAATTAAATTTGTTAATAATTGAATTTACATAAGAATGGAATTAAACTTATTGATTTTGAGGTTTTGAAAAATATGATTTATAGTTTTATTTAATAAGAAGTGATTAAATGAATATTCTCAACTTTAAATAAAATTAAGACCGAATATTTAATATTGATTTAAATTCATAAATTGAGATTTTATTTAATTATTATTAAAATAATTAAGTGAATATTTTCCTGTAACGTTTCGGATTTTTCGTTGCCGAAAAACCGAAATGTTAGGGTTTTAAAAAGAAGAAAGAGGTAGAAGAAAGAGAGAAGACAGAAAAGATAGAAAATAGAGAGAAAAGAAAATAGAACGGAACAACATCAGAATCTCACAATTCGCAGCGGAACAACATATAATAGATAAATGAATAATCTTTAAATAAAGAACTATATCAGTTATTACATTACATTTCATTACATCATATCATCAGAGTGTACAACATCAAACAATGCAGCGGAAAAAAGAAGTACTATATAATAGTAATACGCTATGCCATCGATCTTGCCTCCAGCAACTCCTGAATTCCAGAATATCCTGATAAACCTTAACTCTTGACTGCCCGTGTGGAAATTGGTGGGCACCCAGAGTTTAGGAAGGAAAACAATAAACTCCGAGTCAGTCATGTGACTGGTGCGAGAACTCAAAACAGTTTATTTTTCTTTATAATCAAATAGAGGAATATTTTTAAAATCAATTCGCAATGCTTTTTAAAAATGAGACTGCCATAAGGCCTCCCGCACACACACACAATGCAAACGCAGAATCGGAGGAGATTTCTCCTTATGATAGTCAAAGATGCTTGATACGTATTAAAAAGAACATTTGATATTATTACTAGTGCATAGTGTAAGAAAAAATTCATTTTGAAAAATAGAATATAAACCTTAGCCAGCATAGACATTTCGAACTATGCCTACTATAGCTAACTATGTTCAATAGCAGGTTACCGCCACATTCCATAGCAGGTTATACAACTAAAACCGTACAAGTCTCGTATTGTTTCTTTGGATTTCCAACGAATGGTCAGGCTAAGGAACTTCCCATTGCCACATGAGAATGCCTCTGGAAGGACATCCCCGAGAACTAAACCAGATCTCTGCCAACACAAGGCCGGGTTACCCCTAACTGAGTAACAACTGACCGAATATGCCATCCCCCGGTCCTTTGGGACCTTTTAACCGAGCGCTCGTAATCAATTCACACAATCATAAAGTGTTTTCAACATGAGTAAGTATCTGAGCTCCATACCATGATACCACCCTTTTCCAGAAGGAAATGCACATACCCTAAAGGGCGCTACCCCTCATAACCTTGCCGCATCTTTCCTATTTTGACCATTTCCGGGGTGTGAGGCTCGACGAAGTCACGTCCACAAAAACACGCTTTATACAAAGTCATGCTTTGGGTCAACAAATGATCATAGAAATGATCACCAAGATAGACGATCAAACAAATGATCCTATCATAAATGATCAACACAATGATCATTTCACAGCAACACTCAGCATGTCACATTACCAAAATTGGGAGTATATCGCTGATAACCTTCAACTATATAACCTCTGAGCTCGTACGTCTCAGAGAAGGGTGTTAAGCTAAGAGAATAAATTCTCCGCCACCAACAGAAATATATTTGAAAAAAATCGGCTTTATATCTCAATTTGTAATGTCAGACATACTATCCATACAAGTCTGTTCCGGGATCGAACAGAACCGAAGGCACTTACAAAGAAGTCCTTGCAATCCGGATAACCTCTAATCACGTCAGAATTTCCCATCACATATGGAGATCTCTATACCGGGGATCAGCCAATGCAGAGACAATTAACAAGAAACCCTTTCGTTTTCGAAGATATCCGGTCTTCAACACCGATCTTCAAATGCAATTCATAACGACGTATCACATATTCGGAATGGGTTATACGACCCCAAGGTCCTTTCCCGGTTAACCCGAATAGTGAGCGCTTATCTTTTAAAAAAATAAGTGTGGCATTCAAATTCAAGCAATCACAACAAATACCTATTTAAAGGTAAATATTGATAGTCGGTTATTGAACTATCAATGGATATGCACAACATCACCAGATTCCAAATTATTTTCCAAATTATTTATTTTCCAAAAATATCTTTACAAGATATATATTTTCAATACTTTAAAAATAAATCGATATTTATTTTTAAACTCATTTTCCTAATTTCATTTATAAATTCCATATTGAATTTATATTTCCAAAAATATTTGTGAACATACGATTTCAATCATCCATTTTCAATTTATCTTCAAAAAGATAAATTCAAAATATTCACTTTATATTGGAAAACATTTCCATACTTATTTATTTATAAGTAATTCACAAGTCTTTTTATTTTCTATACTTGGAAAATATTCAATATACTTTAATCGAAATTAAGTATATATTTCATTCTTTAAGGAAATCATTCTCTTAAACATATTTATTTGGGCCAAAACGAATGTTGCGTAAAACATCGTTACGACAACCCAAAATCACTGGTATAGGGATTGGAAATTAAAATAGATATATATAAATCCCAATACTATACAAAACATTTCCTTTCGGAAATCATTCATTATAACAACAGTGTTATAATCTACCATTTCCTTTTTATTTCTCGAAAACGTCTATTTCAACAATGAATGTTGAAATCTATGGTTTCGAATCTTAACTCATTTTGAAAACATTGTTTGATCGTTTTAATTCTATTTAAAACATCACATTCAAAACCATTTCTTTAACATATTATTCACTATTCAAAAACTTGAATATACTACGTTAACAAATTTCATCATTTCTATTCCTTTTATTTTTAAAGGATTATTCACTGTCTAAAACGTGAATATAACTCCATTAACAAGTTACAACAATTTACTTATCAAAATAAGTAGTTGCGGATTTATAAAACAATGTTTATAAATTCCATTTCTATTTCCTTTATAACTACTTCCTTTATAAATCTCCTTTATTAACCTATTCGATTTATAACTCAATTATAAACCAAAAGTTCATGTTATAAGTTAAATACTTAGAATTTATTTGTTTGCAAAATCGTTCCTTTCAACTTCATAATTATAAATCTTATAACTTATAAGATTTATTCATTTATCCAAAATCTTTTCTTTTAAATAACTTTACAAATTTTATAAACCTACTGTTTATAAAATTCCATTTATAACTTCATCATTATAATTCTGTAAATTTCATTTATTTATGAAATTCATTCACAATTCATTCTAACACTTATAAAAGCTCGTTTTGTAATTTCAATATTTTTAATTTATAAATATCAATTTATAAATCTTTTATATGGATCAATTTATATTATTCTTTTAAAACGTCTTTCAACTCCTTTATAATTTCATCATTTTGATTTGTAAAATAATCAAATTTCATAAATCCTATTTTTAAACTTTTTATAATAAATTCAGAAATCCCAGTTTAAACTATTTTATAAAATTATTAATCCCATATTTTCAAAAATCAACTTTTAACTGTATTTCTCAAAAATCATAATTTTTATAATATTAAAATTATAACGTTTATTTTTTTAAAGATGAATCAATTCCAAAAATATTTTATAAACGTATACTTTCAAAAATCACTTTAGAAATCCCTTAAAAATCAAAATCGTTATTTTTAAACTTTCAAAATTGGATCCGATGATGCAACACATCAAATAGTCAATCACGACTTTCAAACATCATATATCGATATGATAAACAATCAAATATCACAATATCTAAAATCAATAAATATTTGTGAGGAATCCAGTTGGATCCCTCCAACCTGTTTCCCTGCATCCACAGACATTAGCACAATACCAATTCCGCTTCAAGACGGAATATCGCGGTATATGGGATTTTATAAAATATTATCCGCTTAATAGGCGGCGCAATAGGGTCTCATCCGCTATACAATGCGGGAAATCAATCAACTGCAATATATACATATGCCAATATATATATATATATTGCTATATATATAATATATCCTACTATATCTAATATCACAATCAAGCAACAATCAATAAACAACTGCAAATCCAACTTATAAATTTTTGAGTGAGAAGTTCTCACATTTGCTTTTATTTTGCAATCCATTTCCATCTTGACTTGGTTTTCTCTTGATTTATACCTTGTATAAATATTTACACAATTTATTAATATTCGAACAGATCGAATAATAAATTTTGATTAGATAATTTCGATTCATCGGCGATTTTGTTTTAATATTCAAATTAACTGATAGTTTTATTTAAACCAATTTCTTCTTTACATAAATTTATTTTAACTAAAAATTAAATTTAACTAACCAAACTCTCTTTTAATAACTTAATCAATTATAAATTCAATTTTTTTTACTAAAAATTTCTTTTTAGTAACTATAATAGATAAAACAAATTAATTATCGTAAACTATTGTTTATAACAACTTAACTAATCATTTCACTTTAAATTAATATCTTTAAATCAATTTCTTTTAAATAATTAAATTTATCTAACTAATGATTAAATTCTTCCTTTTATTTTAATAAATTTGATTAATTAAAAATTATATTTTAAACTAACAATTTTATTCTTAATATAATAATTTGAACTAATATTTTTCTTTTAATCAATTTCTGTTAAATAAATTTATTCAACTAAACATTTTACTTATCAAAATAACTTTCCTTTTACTGTAAATTAAATTCTCGTTTGGTAATTAAATTAAGTAGTAATTTATTTTTTTATAATAATAACGGCAGTGCATATTCAATTAAATCAAAACAAAAAAATGAATTTTATAACTCACTGCAAATTGGAGAACCCCAGATCGAACAGACTTCTACACCAAACGAAACCCTTGCCGCGATCCCTAGGTCGCCGCCGCGCCTCGCTTCCCAGCCACTTCGAACCCCCACTCGCGATCCTCGAGATCGCCTCGTGTCACGCGCACGCGGCCGCTGCGCTTGAGTGCCGCGCCATCTCCACGTCGCCGCCTCCATGCCCTAGCCACGCGCGCCAGCGATCGACCCCCTCACTGCCCAGCACTTCCCTACGCGAGCACCAATCGCGACGCCACCCCCCCTCGCCGCGCCTCGAGCGCGCGCCACCCACGTACCCCCCAATCGATCGCGATGCCTTCGTTGATTCAATTTAGGGCTTCAGTGAATTTTTTTTATTTTTTTTTATTTGAAGGCTTCGGCCATTTTTGTAAACGTGAAGAAGACTTCTGTTGATTTGAACAGAAGGTTAACGCGGCAATGATTTTATTTTTGTTTCTGTGATTTTGATTTCTGAGAGAGGGAGGGGTTATTTGAAATCGAATGAGTATGGTTTGCACGATTTCATCAGTAATTGTAAGCGTGATACTCTGCGTGTTTTAAGGGAGAACGTGGTGAAGTTTGACTAGTTTAAATTTTAAATTTAAATTGAATCCAATTTGATTTCGACGCGTTTATATCTCGTGTGATCACATATCATCTCAGAAAAATACGAAATTTGAAACCTGAGAATAATTCAATATTACGGACCCAATGGAACTGGTTTCGTCGAATTCCGAGACTGTGCCTCGGAAGGCTATTTTTAAATATTGATTCAAACGATATAATTTCAAAACTGAACAATTCACTTCCAAATTAAATTCTGAGGCTTCTATAATCTTCAGTATTATCAATATGAAATTTAAAAGCCTTTGAAATATTTTTAATCAGCTTAAAATTGAAGAATCAAATTATTATTCAATTTTCTATAGATTAAATTTTATAATTTAATCGCCAAATTCATAGTTATATTGAAAATTCAATCCAAACCATCATTCAAATATTTAAAATTAATTAAATATTTCCAAATTAAATTGTTTAAAATTCTGGGTCGTTACAATCTTCCCCCCTTAAAAGAATTTCGTCCCGAAATTACAAGTTAAGAAGAATGCCCTTAATCCGTCTACTATTTTTCACAATTCAAATAGTTTTATCAACTTACTAACCTAAATCTTTTTACTAGAGATTCACTATCATTTCAACTAGCTTTCCAATTCCAATTATAAGTTTCAAACAATATTGTTTACCTAACAATTCAAATTTAAATTTAAATTCAAATTTCAACTTTCAAAATTTCTTAAAAAATTTTCTAACACCCTAAATTTTCGAAAAGTTTCGCCAGCGTCTCCTTTGCGCGGCTAGCTTGGTACGACTACAAAATGGCACCACGGCCCCTCATAATCAAAAAGAAAAGAGAAAGCCAAGTGGCTGGAGAAGAAAATCATCAAATTTCATACTGAAATTCAAATACGTACCTTTTTGTCGAGCTATTCAATTTTTTTATCTTCGAAATCAAAATCCAATCCCTTTATAATACCTGTATATCCTGCTATTCATAATATCCAATTCCAACATTCAAACCATTTTGCCAATTCCATTACAAAATTTCCAACATATGCTTTTTATACATTTTTACTTCACTATTGAAGTTACATATTCATTTTCATTCAATTTAACATTTCAATTCAATTCACAATTTCAATTCTATTTGAATTCAATTAATAATTCTAAATATTGAATTCTAACGATTAACTTTCATTTGCTAATTCATATTACTACTTTAAATTAGTTTCATTCACTAATTCATTTCAATTAGTACATTCACTTATTCATTTTAAATTTCAATTTCCATATTCAATTCATCTCGAATTTACTTAATTATTAACAAAGGAAATTTCAATTTATTTCTTTTACTTACTTGAATTTGTATACAAATTCAAATTTATCTTCAAATTTAGCTCACGACTAAACTTTAATTTTAACCAATTCAAATTCCAATTCATTAGTCCAAGAATTTATCAAGTTAGTTTACTTGAATTCAATCCATTTTATTTCTTATTTAATTCCATATACTAATGATGATAATTTAATATTATTACTTCCTAATAATCATGCAATCATATACTAAAATAATTCATAGAAAATCATTTCTTTTCTAGACAAAAATAGTTTTGGGCAAAATTATCTTATTCACCCGATTCAAAGACAATTTTATATTCACTAACAAATACGCGCTCATATCTATTATTACACTCAAACTCATTCTAGAGTACTGCTGACTCTATCTCTAATGAGTAATACCCAACAGAGCCATGGTTGTCGCTTAACCATATGCTCTGATACCAAATGCAACGTTTCGGATTTTTCGTTGCCGAAAAACTGAAATGTTAGGGTTTTAAAAAGAAGAAAGAGGTAGAAGAAAGAGAGAAGACAGAAAAGATAGAAAATAGAGAGAAAAGAAAATAGAACGGAACAACATCAGAATCTCACAATTCGCAGCGGAACAACGTATAATAGATAAATGAATAATCTTTAAACAAAGAACTATATCAGTTATTACATTACATTTCATTACATCATATCATCAGAGTGTACAACATCAAACAATGCAGCGGAAAAAAGAAGTACTATATAATAGTAATACGCTATGCCATCCATCTTGCCTCCAGCAACTCCTGAATTCCAGAATATCCTGATAAACCTTAACTCTTGACTGCCCGTGTGGAAATTGGTGGGCACCCAGAGTTTAGGAAGGAAAACAATAAACTCAGAGTCAGTTATGTGACTGGTGCGAGAACTCAAAACAGTTTATTTTTCTTTAAAATCAAATAGAGGAATATTTTTAAAATCAATTCGCAATGCTTTTTAAAAATGAGACTGCCATAAGGCCTCCCGCACACACACACAATGCAAACGCAGAATCGGAGGAGATTTCTCCTTATGATAGTCAAAGATGCTTGATACGTATTAAAAAGAACATTTGATATTATTACTAGTGCATAGTGTAATAAAAAATTCATTTCGAAAAATAGAATATAAATCTTAGCCAGCATAGACATTTCGAACTATGCCTACTATAGCTAACTATGTTCAATAGCAGGTTACCGCCACATTCCATAGCAGGTTATACAACTAAAACCGTACAAGTCTCGTATTGTTTCTTTGGATTTCCAACGAATGGTCAGGCCAAGGAACTTCCCATTGCCACATGAGAATGCCTCTGGAAGGACATCCCCGAGAACCAAACCGGATCTCTGCCAACACAAGGTCGGGTTACCCCTAGCTGAGTAACAACTGACCAAATATGCCATCTCCCGGTCCTTTGGGACCTTTTAACCGAGCGCTCGTAATCAATTCACACAATCATAAAGTGTTTTCAACATGAGTAAGTATCTGGGCTCCATACCATGATACCACCCTTTTCCAGAAGGAAATGCACATACCCTAAAGGGCGCTACCCCTCATAACCTTGCCGCATCTTTCCTGTTTTGACCATTTCCGGGGTGTGAGGCTCGACGAAGTCACGTCCACAAAAACATGCTTTATACAAAGTCATGCTTTGGGTCAACAAATGATCATAGAAATGATCACCAAGATAGACGATCAAACAAATGATCCTATCATAAATGATCAACACAATGATCATTTCACAGCAACACTCAGCATGTCACATTACCAAAATTGGGAGTATATCGCTGATAACCTTCAACTATATAACCTCTGAGGTCGTACGTCTCAGAGAAGGGTGTTAAGCTAAGAGAATAAATTCTCCGCCACCAACAGAAATATATTTGAAAGAAATCGGCTTTATATCTCAGTTTGTAATGTCAGACATACTATCCATACAAGTCTGTTCCGGGATCGAACAGAACCGAAGGCACTTACAAAGAAGTCCTTGCAATCCGGATAACCTCTAATCACGTCCGAATTTCCCATCACATATGGAGATCTCTATACTGGGGATCATCCAGTGCAGAGACAATCAACAAGAAACCCTTTCGTTTTCGAAGATATCCGGTCTTCAACACCGATCTTCAAATGCAATTCATAACGACGTATCACATATTCGGAATGGGTTATACGACCCCAAGGTCCTTTCCCGGTTAACCCGAATAGTGAGCGCTTATCTTTTAAAAAAAATAAGTGTGGCATTCAAATTCAAGCAATCACAACAAATACCTATTTAAAGGTAAATATTGATAGTCGGTTATTGAACTATCAATGGATATGCACAACATCACCAGATTCCAAATAATTTTCCAAATTATTTATTTTCCAAAAATATCTGTACAAGATATATATTTTCAATACTTCAAAAATAAATCGATATTTAATTTTAAACTCATTTTCCTAATTTCATTTATAAATTCCATATTGAATTTATATTTCCAAAAATATTTGTGAACATACGATTTCAATCATCCATTTTCAATTTATCTTCAAAAAGATAAATTCAAAATATTCACTTTATATTGGAAAACATTTCCATACTTATTTATTTATAAGTAATTCACAAGTCTTTTTATTTTCTATACTTGGAAAATATTCAATATACTTTAATCGGAATTAAGTATATATTTCATTCTTTAAGGAAATCATTCTCTTAAACATATTTATTTGGGCCAAAACGAATGTTGCGTAAAACATCGTTACGACAACCTAAAATCACTGGTATAGGGATTGGAAATTAAAATAGATATATATAAATCCCAATACTATACAAAACATTTCCTTTCGGAAATCATTCATTATAACAACAGTGTTATAATCTACCATTTTCTTTTTATTTCTCGAAAACGTCTATTTCAACAATGAATGTTGAAATCTATGGTTTCGAATCTTAACTCATTTTGAAAACATCGTTTGATCGTTTTAATTGTATTTAAAACATCACATTCAAAACCATTTCTTTAACATATTATTCACTATTCAAAAACTTGAATATACTACGTTAACAAATTTCATCATTTCTATTCCTTTTATTTTTAAAGGATTATTCACTGTCTAAAACGTGAATATAACTCCATTAACAAGTTACAACAATTTACTTATCAAAATAAGTAGTTGCGGATTTATAAAACAATGTTTATAAATTCCATTTCTATTTCCTTTATAACTACTTCCTTTATAAATCTCCTTTATTAACCTATTCGATTTATAACTCAATTATAAACCAAAAGTTCATGTTATAAGTTAAATACTTAGAATTTATTTGTTTGCAAAATCGTTCCTTTCAACTTCATAATTATAAATCTTATAACTTATAAGATTTATTTATTTATCCAAAATCTATTCTTTTAAATAACTTTACAAATTTTATAAACCTACTGTTTATAAAATTCCATTTATAACTTCATCATTATAATTCTATAAATTTCATTTATTTATGAAATTCATTCACAATTCATTCTAACACTTATAAAAGCTCGTTTTATAATTTCAATATTTTTAATTTATAAATATCAATTTATAAATCTTTTATATGGATCAATTTATATTATTCTTTTAAAACGTCTTTCAACTCCTTTATAATTTCATCATTTTGATTTGTAAAATAATCAAATTTCATAAATCCCATTTTTAAACTTTTTATAATAAATTCAGAAATCCCATTTTAAACTATTATATAAAATTATTAATCCCATATTTTCAAAAATCAACTTTTAACTGTATTTCTCAAAAATCATAATTTTTATAATATTAAAATTATAACGTTTATTTTTTTCAAGATGAATCAATTCCAAAAATATTTTATAAACGTATACTTTCAAAAATCACTTTAGAAATCCCTTAAAAATCAAAATCGTTATTTTTAAACTTTCAAAATTGGATCCGATGATGCAACACATCAAATAGTCAATCACGACTTTCAAACATCATATATCGATATGATAAACAATCAAATATCACAATATCTAAAATCAATAAATATTTGTGAGGAATCCAGTTGGATCCCTCCAACCTGTTTCCCTGCATCCACAGACATTAGCACAATACCAATTCCGCTTCAAGACGGAATATCGCGGTATATGGGATTTTATAAAATATTATCCGCTTAATAGGAGGCGCAATAGGGTCTCATCCGCTATACAATGCGGGAAATCAATCAACTGCAATATATACATATGCCAATATATATATATTGCTATATATATAATATATCCTACTATATCTAATATCACAATCAAGCAACAATCAATAAACAAGTGCAAATCCAACTTATAAATTTTTGAGTGAGAAGTTCTCACATTTGCTTTTATTTTGCAATCCATTTCCATCTTGACTTGGTTTTCTCTTGATTTATAACTTGTATAAATATTTACACAATTTATTAATATTCGAACAGATCGAATAATAAATTTTGATTAGATAATTTCGATTCATCGGCGATTTTGTTTTAATATTCAAATTAACTGATAGTTTTATTTAAACCAATTTCTTCTTTACATAAATTTATTTTAACTAAAAATTAAATTTAATCAACCAAACTCTCTTTTAATAACTTAGTCAATTATAAATTCAATTTTTTTTACTAAAAATTTCTTTTTAGTAACTATAATAGATAAAACAAATTAATTATCGTAAACTATTGTTTATAACAACTTAACTAATAATTTCACTTTAAATTAATATCTTTAAATCAATTTCTTTTAAATAATTAAATTTATCTAACTAATGATTAAATTCTTCCTTTTATTTTAATAAATTTGATTAATTAAAAATTATATTTTAAACTAACAATTTTATTCTTAATATAATAATTTGAACTAATATTTTTCTTTTAATCAATTTCTGTTAAATAAATTTATTCAACTAAACATTTTACTTATCAAAATAACTTTCCTTTTAATGTAAATTAAATTCTCGTTTGGTAATTAAATTAAGTAGTAATTTATTTTTTTATAATAATAACGGCAGTGCATATTCAATTAAATCAAAACAAAAAAATGAATTTTATAACTCACTGCAAATTGGAGAACCCCAGATCGAACAGACTTCTACACCAGACGAAACCCTTGCCATGATCCCTAGGTCGCCGCCGCGCCTCGCTTCCCAGCCACTTCGAACCCCCACTCGTGATCCTCGAGATCGCCTCGTGTCACGCGCACACGGCTGCTGCGCTTGAGTGCCACGCCATCTCCACGTCGCCGCCTCCATGCCCTAGCCACGCGCGCCAGCGATCGACCCCCTCACTGCCCAGCACTTCCTTACGCGAGCACCAATCGCGACGCCAACCCCCTCGCCGCGCCTCGAGCACGCGCCACCCACGTACCCCCCAATCGATCGCGATGCCTTCGTTGATTCAATTTAGGGCTTCGGTGAATTTTTTTTTATTTGAAGGCTTCGGCGATTTTTGTAAACGAGAAGAAGACTTCTGTTGATTTGAACAGAAGGTTAACACGGCCATGATTTTATTTTTGTTTCTATGATTTTGATTTCTGAGAGAGGGAGGGGGTATTTGAAATCGAATGAGTATGGTTTGCACGATTTCATCAGTAATTGTAAGCGTGATACTCTGCGTGTTTTAAGGGAGAACGTAGTGAAGTTTGACTAACTTAAATTTTAAATTTAAATTGAATCCAATTTGATTTCGACGCGTTTATATCTCGTGTGCTCACATATCAACTCAGAAAAATACGAAATTTGAAACCCGAGAATAATTCAATATTACGGACCCAATGGAACTGGTTTCGTCGAATTCCGAGACTGTGCCTCGGAAGGCTATTTTTAAATATTGATTCAAACGATAAAATTTCAAAACTGAACAATTCACTTCCAAATTAAATTCTGAAGCTTCTATAGTGCATATATTAAAATAGTTATAACTATTTGGAATTGTTATTATTTCAAAGGTATTATGATCTCAAAAGTGTTATGATTTGAAAAGTGTTATGATCTCGAAACTCTACGATTTCGAAAGTGTTATAATTTCGAAAGTGTAGCGATTCTGGAAATGAATATTATCTAAAGTGAATACTGATATTAAATTGATACGGTTTGGACATGAATATGATATTTTGATAGGAAGTATGAATTATTTGAAGTGAAGTGACCATGGTGTAAAATAAGCGTTTCGTTGTTAAAGAGACCAGGATCGGATATTTTCATACTCTCTGCCAATATCGAAAACCACTTTAAAAACTATGTACATGGTGGAGGTTCCAGAATGAAGTAGGATGGTTTGGTGACGATTCTGTATGAGGTATTTACGTAGCCCTGACTCCTGCGAGTCAGCTTGATGTGGCTAAAACATGAGCCACGCCGGGCCAAGTGAGGTCATTCCTCCTATCAGACACATTTCTTCGATACCATTCTCTTACTTTGTGATTTGATTGGGTGCACCTTTTGATTTGGGAGTGTGTCTCGAGGTGGGCGGTAGTAGTTGCTATGTGTTACCACCAGTCCGGATACGCAAATGGTATATCTACCCTAGCATTGCCTCACGTGCCTTGTCGCATGCCTTATCGCGCCATCTACGAGTTTGTTTTGTACCATATCTATGGAGTACCCTCTGATAGCCATCCAGTTTACATAGGAATTACGGTATTATATAGGCTATTGGAATATATAAAAATGTGTTAAGGGGATATGGGTAATGCCTTAACGCTATTTTAATAGTTTACTTTACCATAGACATATTATAATAGCGTATATTACTACATATCAGATAATTCCATGGATCCTTAGAGGATAGGTATTCCAAGCATCCTTTAAGTTACTTGTATTTCAGCTGACATTTCACTTGAGTTGAATTTACTATGTAAGAATGTTAATCCTGACTCGAGTATTCTATGCTTTGTTTTGTGCTCGGGTCAGACTGAGTGTCGCAACATTTGAGACTCTCCTTTGGAGATTGGAGCTTTGTTTGTAGATCTATCCATCCAGCTTTCAATAATTTCAGTTTATTCCGGTCATTTATGTTTAGACTCGTCAGTTGTTTATGTATTAGAGATTCATTTGTATTTGAGATTCTGTTCTATTTTGTTTCAGACTCGGATGTTCTATAATAGCTTCCTAAACTACTATTTATCTATTCAGCTGCTTATTGTCATATTACTCTGTATCTGCGATTCTGTGATTGATTTATTTACTATTTATGCTAAGTATTTCCAAATATAAATTAACAATTTTACATTTTGAGAAACTCAAGTCCGACATGTGCGGATGCAAATGTTTCAAAATACCAGTTCGTTATACAGCAATTATAACAGGATTTAACAAATCAATTCTAAAACAATTAATTATTTCAGTTCCAATTAAATCATCAATATTTAAAACCATACACAAGTAGAATTCACAATCAATCACAATACATAGAATAATTTTAGAACTGGTTTTAATAAGTGGCTGCAACATATATATATGGTAAAAAATATTTTAAACCTTATGAATAACTTACCTGGTATACCTTGTCCTTCATCATGCATTGATTTGTGACTTCTTCTTAGATTTCAAACTAATCAGTGTCCCACCTTACAAGAGAAGGACGAAGCACTTTTTTTTAATTTAATTGGTATTAATTTGAATTTGTTTTGATGATTTTTGGGAAGAAGTTTTAGCCATGAATAAATGATTGAAAAGAGGAAGAAAAATTGCGTTTTGTTCTAGAAATCAAAAAATGAGGAGATTTCGTTTTTATAAAATTAAAGAACTTCTCCCATTCTCTTATCAAAACTTTCTTCTTTAATTTCTTTTTAAATTCTAATAAATTCAATTAATTGATTTCCACCTCTCACCATTATATTGCTGGTCCAAGCACATTCTTAATGTGAAAATTTTCAAATAAAAGAAAAAACCTTTATGTAATTATTTTATGATTTAAACCTTGTTTCAAATTATAACAATATCGCATATTTATATGTGCGAATATAAGTTTTATATGTGCATTTAAATATTTACCAACAACATTCAAAACATCAAGGATTAGTAATTAGAATTTCATAAATATTAATTAGTTTAATCAATCTATAACATTTTACAAATTAATTAAATTGTGTGGTTTTCAAAGAAGTCACATTTGTGGTTGTGTGACTCAAAGTGTGAATCAGTCAAGGATTAATATTGAACAATTCAAATATCAACGTTCACACGTCACCTTAGCTAGTGGTGTGACAGTTTTGCTAAATTCATCAGTTGCATGCCTTTTCCGTAAAATCAAATTTCATAAACATTTAAGCAGTGTCTTTTAGTGACAATTATTTACACCAATTCTCTTCTTCAAAACTATATCAGTTTGGACTTATGGATATAGTAACGGTCAAAATTCCAATATTGTCCTTATTCAACTTTATAGTCCAAATACAAAGTCCTTGGTTAATTAATAACAATTATTATTAACCGAAATACTTTGGCCAGAGACTTTGACTTCGAGTTGACATCAATTGACCATTATACTAACCTCATATAACTAAAGAGACTAATCCTCTCTTGAATAGTGTTTCACTTTCAATGCTTTCACTCGACCCAACTATAGTCCTTTGATGGACAATATGCCATGATTTAACTACAATTAAAGGAAAACTTCCTGTAATGACCCGAAATTTTTAACATTTTGAATGAGAATATTTGATTTATTTAAATATTCAGATTTGATTCAAACTTAATAAATAATAAGAAAATCAATTGTTAATAAAGTACTTGATTTTTGATGACGTATTTTTAAATTAATTTATAGGATTTTTCCATAATTTTTAGTTTAAAAAGTAAGTAAATTACCATTTGACGTATTTTTCAGCAAACAATGTTATTTTTGAATTTTTATAGAATGAGATAATAGTATATTTTATTGTTGTTTTTTGATCGTATAACATTTTATGCATGACCATACTTTTGTTTTGCCGTTCGCGGTTTGCATGCAAACGAAATGCTGTGTAACAACATGTAGGAAATTGTAAAATAAACACAAGTCCACACATATGACAATAAGCAGCGGAATACCACCAAAAAAAAAATCAAAATCAAATAATCCACTTAACTAAAAATCACCAAACCGAATTCGTTGAGTTTGTGTTGACTAGAGCTATGCGTGTTTTGTTGTTTGAGGTCGTCGATGTGGTGATAGGAAGAATAGGGTTAGCTTTTTCCATCGATTGAGGAGGAGATAAGTCTTTGTTTTAGTTAGGTTGTGTTTGTCATGCGAAGGAGCATCTTTGGGTGGAGTTTAGGGTGGTGCATCGGCCTGAGGATGATTGTGCCATTTCACTATAGCATGACGGAAGGGAGAAACTATGATTCACATAGGGTGTTAGGTTAGATGATTTTGGTCCGATGAGTCGAGATCATGGAGAGGAATTCGTCGGTGAAGTCTGTTTGTTGAACGATGGAGCGCAGCTTCATGTCATGGTGAGTCATACATGATAGAGGGGTGTGTCTTTGGACATGTATTGGAAGGGTATTACCAAACTTGGGGGGAAGGATTAGGTGATTAATTACGCAATTAGTGAATTAATTAATGATTATTTATTCTTATAAATTGAATAATATTTGCATACGAGGTCCAATCGAGACGCGGTCTTTTGTGCTGTGCTCGTAACAGCATTATTTAGATATTGAAATAATTACATCAAGTTTGGAGTTAGTGGAATATTGAGCTAAAATTGAATGTCATTCAATTTTAGATCAAACTGGAATGCTTAAGCTTCAACTGGAATTTTGGTGAGTTCACTGACCTTTGGATGAATACTATATGATTTATTGTAGATATAAATTATTATTTATGCTCGAGTGATTTATTTGTTTGGTTTGGTTGAATTTCCGCTTTAAAAAGAGAATGACATATAAAATGATATAAGGGGAATTTTGTAGAGTAATCTGGATTCCTCGCCACTGTTATTTTAATTTCATTTATATTCTTATGTTTTAAGTTGTTGAATATCAAAGTTTGGTAGAATATATGTTAAAAGTTGAACCTTTTTATGATAAATGTAACAGTATCTTTAGTTAAGTGCTAGGTAGCTATTGGCCTCGTTATAGTACTTTGGAAATACAAATATTTACTGTTTTTGATTTGAAATGCTTTTTGATTGGAGAATGAATTTTAAACATAACCTTTGGGATTTTTGATGGCTTTTTATTTAGAAAAGGGTTTTAACTTTTCTATTTTACTCTAACCTTTTTGAAAATGTTTTAAAAGTATTTCGAGAAGTATTTATCGTAAAAAAAGTTAATATAATAATGGATGATTATTTTAAAGGAAAATATAGGGGAATTATCTTTTATAATTGTTACATAGCCTTTTGACCAGGCAATATTCAAATAGGTCGAACAAGTCGAACTTCGAGTTATCAAGACGAGAAGCCAAGAGAGGTAGCCTAAGAGTCTAAAAACCGAGTACAAACAAAGTCGTAAAGTGAATGCCAGAACAACCCAAGCCAAAAGGACCCAGAAATCATCTAAGTGATGGTTCAGTACTGGCCCCACTATATAGCTTAGTACATACCCCTATTTTCCTTTCCAACCATGCTTATCTTCTGCCTGCTAGTCCAACTTGATGCCAAAAGCCAATTCTTAATGTTTCTTTATTGATCGAATGCAATTCCCTATCAATCCCAACGAACACTGGAACCTGCAACTCTATTCTTCGATAACTCCATCATTTGGACACAAAAGAAAGCTACAAATAAATGTGGAAATACGAAGATAACTATAAGATGGGCCAAGATGAAGAATTGAAGACAACCACATTGGATATCCTATGGGTTGGTACCGATCCTTAACCCTAGAGTTGTATCGATCCATACAAACTGATGAGGCGACAACTACTTTCTTAGGAAAATTGGTCTAAATCAGGAAAAACGGCTTGGAGATATTTTGTACGATATTTTAGGCCTCTACCTCTATAAATAGAAAGGTAGGGCTCATTTTTGAGGATCTTTTGACTCTTGTTCTTTCTTATTATATATTCTGTTAATTCTGAAAATCTAAGTGTCGGAGTTGTATCGACCCATAGGCTAAGCTTTTTCGAGCCACTATAAATGATTGTATCTTGTTTATTTCTTATTCTCATTTACATTTCTTCATATCTTATTTTTTACATTAAATTTTCGGTGTTTATACTTTTTGGTTCTGACATTTTGGTGCTTTCACCGAAAATATTTTCTCCACGCTACTTGGATCCCTTATCTACTATTTGATTTTCCATATCCAAGAGATAGATCCAATTTCTCTACCTTTTAATTCTACTATTCAGATTTTCAAAGATCTACTAGAAACTTTCTTCCATGGCCCCACCAGGGAAAACCCACATACCATAACAACAAGAGATATCCCTAGTGATGCTGAGAATCAGATTCCTTAACATGTGGATGAAATTATGCGACGGGGAAAATGGAGATCCAGACTCCAATTGACATCGTGACCAGAATGGAGATGGATGGGATGATGAAGTAGATGAAAGATAGATTCTAGGCTAGTCAGAATGAGATGAATTAGATGATGCAGTAAAGCTTGAGACTGTTGATGAGCTAACTTGAAACAGCCATAGAAGGAGTATAAGAGATTCTAGTTCTTCATCTGAAAGTTTCTCATCATCTGATCAGAGATAGAGGGACAGAAAATAGAAGAGGACTCAGAATGCTACTGAAACACTTTACTAAGGAGGAAGACGAGCTCTAGATTCAAATTTAGGGATTAGTACCAACCTAAGGTTAGTGGTCGGTACCGACCCTTCCGATGGTGGCCTAGAGCCAATCATTTGATGGGAAGCATGGATTTGACTTTTGGACGCACCATTGATGATCAAAATTTGGAAAATCATGCTGTTGCTAATGATACTATTCACGAGAATCAAGCATGGGGGATTGCTAGATGAATGGATCTCCAAAGGCTAGGGAATCTAGGTATCGAGAGCAAAACCAAGAGCGTTTGCTAGGCCGAATACTCGGGGCGGAGCTCGATTACCACCATTCAATCGAACCTGGTTACCTAGACTACTTGGAGAATATGGTCAGAAGATTTGTTAGTGAAAATCATTTCAGAAGCAACGATGAACTGGGAACCTCGCTTAGTCGGAATCCATTTACAGAGAACATTCTACATGGGAGATACCCCCAAAGATTTGCAATGGCAACTATACTATTGTACGGAGAAACGATGGATCCTATGCAGCACTTAATGAGACATGAATGGCATTTGGAATCTGCAAGAGCTCCAATGCCATAAAATGCCACTGTTTCCTAGTTTTCCTCGAAGGAGTAGCTATAGTTTGGTTCACTTGACTTTCACCGAGGTCCTTATCATCTTTCACTGAGTTGTCTAAGAAGTTCCACTTACATACTTTATGACCAAAACATGTCATGTCGTTGTCAAATTCCGTACCGATGGAGAGTTGCTGAAGGATTTCTTGAATCGATTCCTATAGCTGTGATAGAAGTTAAAGATCCTAAGGATGACATAATGCTTGTGGCATAGGTTAGGGGGATTCATCTCAATACAGAGTTGGGGAATGGTTGGAAAGGAAGACCCCATCGACAATGGATGCTTTCCATAGAAAAGCTAACGAGTACTTGCACTTGGAGGAAGTGCGCAGGCATCCATGAAGGACTGGTGCTGGGAGTTCAGATGAAGTGATATAAAGTAATGTTGCTGTAAAGCAGTTCGAAGGAAGCTCTAGAAATTTAGATGTGAATGTTGTTAACCAAAATAATAATTGAAGATGAAATGATGATGAGGCTAACAAGAAGAAGCTAGATAATAGGAATCGTATTAGGACTCCTAAGTATGACAGCTACACCGAACTGAACAACTCAGTAGTGAATATCTATCCATCAACCCAAAACACCGAGTAATTAAAAAAGCCGACTTCAAGAGAACTGACTGTGATAACCTAGGTTTTGGAATATCTGTAATTAATAAATTAACTGAATTTAATTAGTAGAAATACTGATTTATAAGTTAAATAAAAATTTCTGGTAATGAAAATATATACCTGAATCAGTATTGGTTTGATAATCCTCCTAGAATAATTATTTAGATGGCAAAATTAATACTTTCAAAAAATGATAATAATGTGCTGTTTATATATATAGATATATATAGATATAAATAGATTTTTAAATAGAATTATTCTTTTACAAATTGAATTTTGTGTTCGTTTATATTTTAGTTGATTTTAAATTAAATTTGAATTTGAATTTGAATTTCAAAAGATAAATATTTTAAAATATTTTGGATTTAAAAATATATGAATAAGATTTTTATTAGAATAAGATTTGTTTTATATTATTTTATTTTCTTTAAAGAATTTTATTTTATAAATTAAGAAAAATATTTATTAAATAGTAAAATAAATACGAAAGCTTTTTGAATATATTTTAAATAAAATAAAGACAAGTGTTAAGATTTTAACACCCAAATTAACAAATGTAAATCATTCAGCACTAAAATATACCAATGTAACAATTGTAATATAAAATTGAACAAGTGTCATCTATTTAAATTATTTCTAAAATAATAAATGATAAGAAAATGAGATTATATAATATCTTTACTCTCCTCTCTATGATTTTCTTTCACCTTCACATTTCAAAGTAAAAGCCTGTAAAACAAAATTCAAAGAACAAACATTGTAAAATATTTCTCAAACCAGAAGCTAATTCAAAACTAAAGGCCTATAACACAAATTCCCAAACCAGTAATCA
This sequence comes from Allium cepa, assembly GCA_030765085.1. Classification (NCBI taxonomy): domain Eukaryota; kingdom Viridiplantae; phylum Streptophyta; class Magnoliopsida; order Asparagales; family Amaryllidaceae; genus Allium; species Allium cepa. The sequence continues at coordinate 183,149,621 of CM060946.1, forward strand.
ATCAAGCAAATCAAAGCCTGAAAATCATCAAAACATAGCAAGCTTTAACCTGTAATCATAGCCTTGATCATCTCTGTTTCAAAGTTAATTCTTCTCAATAACTCAGTTTCAAATTTAAACAAAAGCAGCTCAGTTTCGAAATCAAGTGGCAAGACATATTCCAGATTCAAAAATCATCTTCCAGGATCCTCTGCTCATCTTCTACTTGTGAGCAAACATGCTTTTTATTTTGTTTTAAGTCTTTTTGCATGCAGTGATCCTGAGGTAAATTAGTGATTTCATGATTATTTTATATAATCATAGTTATATATGTAAGAATGTATTGGTGTGCATGCCTGTTGTTGCTCTGTTCTTATGCCTCAGGACTATAGTACTTTGTTAAAAAAATCTTATCTCTTTCAACAATTGTTATTATACTTAGATATACAAACTAATCTTGCTTGTATTAACAAGATATCTGATCTAAAAATATTTATAGTTAAGAATGGAAGCTAGTCTAAACAATAAGAAGAAATACAATAGAATTCTAGTTCAAGTCCAAGTTTCAATCATGATAAATATTTGATTCAGGTATATCATCAATCACGTTTTTGAAAACTAGGATTTTTAAGATTTAAATCATGAATTTTAAGTTTGTAATTTATGAGATATTGCATGTTGATCAGAATAAGGTTTTCGAGTGATTTCTGTTGATCGGAAACTTTTGGGAACTCGTTTTCATGGCTGAAGCTAGCTCGATCATAGGCGATCTCGGTAAAATAGTTTGAGGGTTCAGCGATCATCGTTGTGGTTGGTCGAAGGGGTTTGACGTTTTAACAACCCATTTGGGTCGATGTTGAAGTAGAGGGGTTTTCTTTATCAAGGAAGCATTAGACATGACTGGAGTTGGGGGAATGGGTGCATAGCTTATCGATGGGGATGTAGGCATGATGGAGAGAACTCTGGTGGTCGGAATAGGCGAATCGAGGCATTTATTTGCAACCTATTTCGTTCCAGGTTCTGTGTGATGAGCTCGATTTTAATTTCAAGCCTGAATTTTAGTTTGGATGTTCGGGATCATTAAGGTGTGTCGATGACGACCTGATGATGGTGGTATGGGTATCCTGACCGTCGACGATTTGTTGTACGCGTGCACAATGGATGTGGGAGTGTCAAGGGATGATTTGGGAAGAGGGTCTGCATCTCGAAGTTGTTTTTGAGGTAACGTCGTGGTAGCTTGAGAAAGGGTTCGGGTTGCACGCGTATATGTTTTGCTGGGATAGTTTGTAATATTATCAGAATAAAAGAAAATGGGTTTGTGGTGAACTCGAGGTTTGACTCGAGAATATTTAAATGATGGCTCGGGTATTTTCCTTGGTGGCTCCGGTAAATTCTGGATGGTCTTGGGTTCTAGGTCGCGATTTGTTCGCGTGTATAATATCTTGCTGCAGTTTTAATTTAGACAAGTTTAAAAAGGGAAGAAAGTATGGAACTCAGTTTTGGTTTGAGAATCTTAGGTTTTGTATCGGGTACGGATAAATTGTAACATAATGTTTTATGGTTAAATAGAATTAAATTTTAATAATACACCAAATCATTCTTTGATAAATAAAGTAATTATTTAAGTGGTTGATTAATTAAGTTGAATTAATCATTTAACTTAGTAAGTTGATTCTTTAAATTTACTTAATTAATAAGATTTTTAATGGTAATTAAGAAGTTAATTAAGGTAAATGACTTATCTTTTAATTGATTAATCTTTGGGTGATTAAAGATTAATTAATAAGAGTAATTAATGGTTGACTGTTGTAATTAATTAATTATTAAAGGTAAAAATTAATTGATAATTAACTAATGTGATTAATTATTGTGGATTAATTAATCAATAAAATTATTAAGGTTAATTTGTCAAGGTTAATTAATTGAGAATAATTAACCAATGGGGTAATTACTTAATGAAAGTAATTATGGATAATTAATTTAGATAAATAATTAAAGGATAATTAATTATGATGAATGGTTAATGGATGATTAATTAATTTGCTATCAATTAATGTTAAGTAAGCAGGATTTAATGGTAATCTAAGTGATTTAAAATTGATGATTAATCTAATTGGAGATTAATTAAATTAATTAGGAATTATTTATATAATAAATCTTGCTTATGGATGATTTAATGACATTGGATGACTTGGATTGTGAATATCTCTGATATTGAGTTGTGATGTACGGTAATATGATATGATGGATTATACAGCAACAATATGGAGTATCAATTGATAATTAATTTTGCTGTGTGACTATGACACCTTGTATTATAGCTGATATGTATCCACTTAAACTGGAATTAGAAATGACATTGAAATCGAAGAGACCGAGGTCGGGTAATCAGTAAATACCCAAATCCACTTTGATTTGTAATCAATTTCCTTATAAATTTGATATGTAAAATTAAACAGGCTGGTATGGGATAAAGTAACATGGACATTTAACCTAAGAACCGATGAGTGTGAAAATGATTGACTATAATAGGGTAAGAACCCATAAAAGGAACGAGTTACCCCGGTATTCACATATGTTATAGCTTGGTATTTAATATATATGAGTTTACTCACGTTGGTTTCCAGCCTGGCCCGGGTGTTAGTTTGATGTAATGCTTGGGTTAGACCGAGTATTACAGATTTTCAGGTAACGACGTTTGAAGCTCAGGAGGCGAGCTGGATGGTAGGAACGTATGGAGTATTCCGCTGTGTATATTATTATAGTTATCTGGAACATGTTGATTTCAACTGTCTAGTGTTTGTATAAATGTTTTAACTCTGATGTATTGATGTAAATTAACTAATACAGGTTTCCTTTGTATAACTGCTATTTTATTTGATATTATATTTTGATCCGCTGCGAATGTGAGAATCTGCGTTTTGGTGTTTCTGTTCCATTTTCTTTTTCTATCTCTTTTCTTCTTTTCCTTAACTATCTGGAATCTTCGGGATCGAAAATTCCGGGTCATTACATTTGGTATCAGAGCAGAAGATTAAGCGAGAGCTTGGGCTCTGGTGGGTTTACTCATTAAGGATAGGATCAATGGTACCCTAGAATGAGCGAGTGTATATATATAAGAAAGCGTACTTGTTATTTTCTATATAAAGGTTTTAAAATGGATTGAAAAGTAAATGAATCTTATTTAAGTTTATTGAGTAATAGTTTTTCTAATATATTAAGGTAATTGGTTGTTATATTTCTTTTTGGCAAGGCCAGCCGGCTTTATAGTGGACCGTCCACATTTTATTACGAACGTAATAAAAACTTTAGATACAGGAGTAAGGTAAAAACACCTTAACTGCTATGAAAAGGAAATTAGAGTACTAGAGTGTGACAAACACGCCACAACTACAAAATAAAAAACACATAGATTACGTCTCCTCCGAAGAGGCAGAAGCTCCATCATCCAAAATCACTTGGGAAGAAACTAAAGGGGCATTTCCAAAAAGACCAGCAAAATGGCGGAAAACGACTGCAAGACATGGATCAAAATCCACAACATTTGATGAGTAAATGAAAGAACGATCCCAAGAAGAATCAGCAAGCAAGACAGAATTCAAAGCCGCATACGGACCATCCAAATCGAGAACTAGGGAGTCACTAGAAGGCCTGTAATAAAGGCATCGAAGGTCCAAATGATCATCTGAAACAAATCGAAAATAGGAGTCATCAAAGGGGTTCAATCTCATATCAGAAAAGTGATCAACCCAATATCTCTCGGACTCGTCCCAAACAACTGGCATACGAGGCGGAACAGGAACTGGAACATCAATAGGACCCACAAAAACATCATCAGGAACCACAGACAAAGTAGGGGAAGCAGGCCAAGCATCAGAGCATGTAGGCGGATCCGGGATAGAAATAGGAGCAGTGGGAGGCGAAGCAACCTGAGAAGATACCTTTGGAAACCATTTCTTGAGCGGAGGCCGAGGAAAAGGGATCTTAGGAGCAGCCGCGGTAACAACTGAATGCGAGCAGCCAATAGCCTGGTGGCCAAAGGAATGACAGGAGGAACAAATATCTGGAACCCAACCGTAGCGAACACGGACTTCCACGACGTGGCCAACAGCAACCTGAACAGGAATAAATGAGGAAAGGGGCTTAGTAGGAGATATCTCAATCAGAGCCTTAGCGAACATCAGTTTTTCTCGCGCAATCGTATTAGAGTCAAAACATTTCAATTTACCTACATTACAAGCTAGCCAATTCAAACCAAGTAGTGGTTGAAGAGGAGAGGGAATATGGGAAAAGTAAACCGAAACGGGGATAGAGAGGACTTGCTCACGAGCACAAGCAACTGTAGAAGACCAAGGAGTAATAATAAAAGGTTGCCCACCAAAAAAGGAAGGCTCAGCCTCAAGAACTCGACAACGATCGTCGACGGAGGAGAACTAGAGGAAATACATGGAGTCAACCAGCCTAACACGCAGTTCGCCACTAAGCCTCCAAGACCGACGACAAACCGATGCCGCGTCATGCAAGCGATGAGAAGGGTCAAGAAAGAATTCAACCAAGTATTCTGACCAATAGTCCAAACCGGCTTGCATAACAATAGGAGGACTGATCATCACTCCATTTTCCTCTTCAATTTCAATTTCAATCAGACAGTAATCTCCCGCATTACGGGGCAGTGAAGTGAATAGCGAAGACCAAAATTTCGAACAGGCCATAGAAGGAGCAGCAGGACCGGGAGGCTCCTCAGCAATGGGATTATCAGCGACAGTAGCCTGGTTAAATTCAGCAAAAATCTTATTTATAAGAATGGGTGAACTATTATCATTTGCATTTAGTCGAGCACCAGGGGAGTATTGAGCAAAGCACGAACGATCCACAGATGCAACAAGCATCTCACAGCCAAACGAAACAAACTCCGGCCCAATAACACAAGAGACTACATGCTCAGACACACACGGCGGCATAACACCAATATAAAAAAGACAAACATCACCAAGCATAGGTGACGCAACCACAGTATGCAGGCTCGAGCTTATTTCAGCAGAGAGGGGAGTAGGAAATGGGGGCAGTGGAGGGAAATCATCGTCTGACAGCAGGGGAGGCAGTAGGCGAGATGGCGCAGAAGGCAATTCCTTAAAAACTCTTCGAGATCTGGTAGATGAGGGCTAATGGGACGGGGGAAAAGGTAGGAGGGGAAGGTTAGGCGAAGCCGGCATACGTAAGGAAGGGGTAGGAGGTTGCGGTAAGCGGAGGAAGCTAAAAGGAGCAATTGCAATTTCGAAATGGAGACGCCATTGCTTCTATATTTATGATTTAAAATCTTATTTTATTGGCTGTTATATTAATTGAATTAAAAGTAACAATAAGAATTAAGTGGTAATAGAAATATAACCAAATTGAAATTAAATGAAGATAAGTTTGAAATGGATCCAAACTGAAAATTTAAAATCCCAAAATTGTAGAAGTGTTTTTAGAATAAGATAATTCAAATTATGAAGTTTTAAATCTACGTCCAGATATTTGGGAATTTGTTCCAAGTGTTTGAAAGAAATAATAAATAGTATTATTTGAATAAAAGAGCATGATTCAAACAAGAGCTGTTTGAAAATTTATAGGAATTTGTTTTGAATTTAAAACCAAAGGTGGTTAAAAATTTAAAAGTAACTTGGTGTGTAAAGGAAACAAATATGTATATTTGAAATAAACTCTAAGGTTGAGTTTTGAGTTTTCCTTGGAATGTGATGTGAAAACCCAAAGTGATATAATTTTTGAACTTATAAGTGGGAAAGAATGTTAGTCCATGAGATGATGGTTTTGATGACAACAACCTTAGAATAGATTATAAAATATAAATACTGACATTATAAGTTTAGATATATATGTATATACAAGATTTAACCATGCAGGTGCCAAGAATGAAGACTGTATAGTATAGAGATTCAAGATATCGAGATAGAAGACTCATGAGTATCAAGATTGTCAAGAGTTCAAGATTTCAAGCATATGTATTTCTATTAGGAATTTTTGTTAAAACTCGTAGAAAAGCACTGGCATCTTAAAATCCAATTTATTCGTGGAATGGAATCCACTTCGAGCTTGTTAAAGGGATGGACCTAAGTAGGAGGGAACCTATGAAAATCTAGTGGAACATTGTTTTGTATCCACTAATTTTAATTCAAATGATTTTACAAAATTATCTTGTTTTCAAAATGATTTCAAAATTTTCCTTTTAAAAAGATTCAAAACTCTCTACCTGATTTTAAATAATTTTAGCCTCAAAATTATCTTTAATTTCAAAGTCAAATTATTCCTGATTCTAAACTATCTTTTTAAATTATATATTTAACTTTTAAATATTTATACTTAGATTTAAATATAAAATTATAGTTAAAATATATATATATATATATATTATTGTCTATATTTACTTATGAATTTTGACTATAGTCTAGTATATTTGTAAAGTTTAAAATAAGTTTTAATATAAGATAAAGGTTATTTTCAAAGAAAATCAAATCACCAAAAATTGCTTTGGGATGTCACATGCCTAGGGTAACCATGTCGACATTGTGTCAGTTAAATTCAAAATTTAAATTTCAAAAGAAGTGTCTATTCGCCATAACTCTTCATGAATGGACATGACTGTTGTTCTTCTATAAATAGGGGTTAGTTTCAACGAATTTAACATCAGATTTTCTGATTTTCCACTCCTCCTCTTCTTCCACATTTCTTAATACATACTCTTACCATTACTTTGCCGAAATCAACATTGAATCAAACTCGATTACTTCTACTTTGATTCTCTATCACTATCTCTACAAGATTCTCAGTGCTATTCAGAGTTATAGACTTCTCCGTAATCTATTAAGCGAGAAAAGGTGTGATTGTAGCCTTGAAAATCAATCAAGAAAGGAAAGGTGTGATTGTAGCCTTGTTAAATCAATTGGGTAAACTTGTGGCCCGGAAATCAAGTATCTCTACCCAGAGGATCGAAATTCTAGAGGGTGTACCTCATAGCCTTAAAACCGAGGGTGTAATTGTATAATTGCTTTTGAAAGGAAATCCGTACTTGTGTTGCGGGGCTGGATGTTGGGTAACTCCGAACCAGGATAAAATCCGGTGTGTTCTTTCCTTTACTGCTTTTATTTTATTTCTGCGTCTGTGTTTGTTTCTGTGATCATATCTGTGTCTGTATATTGCATACATCGGTGTCCAAATTAACATAAACTCAAAAAGATTTAGTAATTCTTTATTAACACTATTCACCCCCCTCTAGTGTTAATCCTAGCCTTAGGATCCGTAATCCGCGTTTCTCACAATTGGTATCAGAGCAAGGTTTTCAAAGTTTTCATAATCTGAATTTTGAAAAAGTTTTTAAAATGGCTATTTTTCAGGATTTTATTGACACTATTTTCATATGAATATGTCACAGAATCATCATGATTTTTTTTTTAAAACTATATTTAATTATTTTGAAAAGTCACTTGATTCTTTAAAAGGTTATTTTGTTTTGCAGGAGAAGAATTATGTCTAATGACTGTTGGTTAAAAGATATCAGATAATATTTATTGATTAAGAAGAACAAGTGGATATATATTGGAAATCGGCAAAGAAATGTGTATCAAATCAATACAAAACTTTTGGTTCTCATCTACAACTTGATTTTATACTATACTTCTCTCCATCTGCTTCGCAATGCCACTGGTTTCATGTGAATCCGTCAAGAAATGACCAAGTTATGGTCAAATGAAGTTTTGGTGAACAAAGAGAAAAAGAAGGCAAAACTGTCAAAGGTATTCTTCAAAGAAGGCAAAACTGGCAAATGTATTCTTCAAATTGCATCCAGAGATTTGAGTATTTTGTTCACACTCCTTTTCAAGATTGTAGTTCTTGTTCTCGCAGTTGTTTTCATGGGTGGATCATCAAATTCCAATCAAAATTGAGTGAGATATGACAGTTTGAAGTTGGCTATCCAAAACTGAAAAACTGTGCACGAAATCTTCTACATTTCTTCTATTCTTCGGCCTGTTGCATCACAATACCATTCAAATTCGATACCAAACTATTATTAGATCGTAGTCCTTGCCTTCTTCTTCGATTTTCTGCTGGTTTCATCCAATTCCATTAAGAAACTAAGGAGATATGCCATCTAGAAGTTTGATAGTATACAGAAAAAGGGGAAGAAGAAGAGGAATTTTTATGAAAATTTGTGACCGTTGGGCCTATTTATAGTGGTTGAAGTGTTCGTTCATTCAAAATTCGAATTCAAAGTTTTGGCTCCAAGTTAGTCGATCTACTAAATCATCTATATCTTTCTCATACGGTCTTCAAATTCAGCAAATGAATATGCTACGATGATCGGAAAAACAAGCCCGTCGCAATAGAATAGATGTCGTCGTTAAATTTTGAAAGATATAAATATGTGGTTCACGACAATGGAAGAGCAACAAAGTTAGAAAGATGGAGTGAAAAAATTGGCACGCTTTACTATTATTTCATCTTTATTGTTGCATTTAGGAATATATATATCTATGCATTTAGTTAGGTATAGAAATTTATCTCTTTTATAAGTTTTGATATTTTGGTCCATATATCGACACACCATAGTATAAATATCGATATATAAGTCTGATTTTTTTAAAAGTCTTTTAAACTGTGTTTTCTTTCAAATAAAATCTACAACTAATTTATTACAACTGTACTAAGTAGAAAAGCATACGTTCATTCATGATTTCAATTTTTTTAATGTTATTTTTACTTCTCATACTCTATTTCTTTTAAGATACTAGTTTTATATCTTTAAGAAATTAATAGAATGAATTTAGAATGTTTGAATAAGGCTCAATTTATATATTTATTCAATCAATAAGATAGCACCACATCACATGACCAGAATTTTAGATAGCATTTTTAAAATGCTTCTTTTCTTCTGTAATGTTTTGTAAGTACTGCAAATTCGTTTTTATAGCATTTCTGTGCTTTGAAATGCTGTAGCATTTCGGAAACTTTACACAACATTTGGTTAAAGCTATAGTTTCAGTTTTATAAAGTTTCGAATATTTTTTACTACAAAAACTTTATATAGCATTCTTTAAATACTATTTTTTTTGAAACTTTAAAAATAATATTTAAATTAAGAATTTTTCCTATTCCTTTTAGAAGTTATTTTCTAACTTATATTAGAATATTTTAAAATAAATTTCATGTTTAAATATATTCTTTACAATTAATTAAATTTTTTTTAAGAAAAAGGGGTAAGAGGCCTTAATATAACACATGTTTATTTTAGTTTTTCAATCTTTATCATTTTATTTAATATTTCATTATGATGTTTTTAAATTTAAAAGATGCTTAAACATGTTTCTAAATATTTTAATCAATAAAAATTTAATATAAAGGTTTTAATTAGTAAGTTAAGTATTTTATAAACATGGAAGTTTGGATTCTTAAAAATAAAAATATAAAAACAACCAAGTTTATTTTAAATTAAATAAGTAGGCTATTAATTTTTATAAAAATAAATTTGATCATATATATATATATATATATATATATATATATATATATAGTTTAGGTCCATATTTCTTAGCAATTTAATTTTGATATCGAGTTTGATTAATATCTTTCATAAATATGTTATAATTTTAATATCATTTATTACCTTTAAACTCTTTTCTTTACTACTCTTTCAGTCTCGTTCATTTGTTTCCTTAACCTAAGTCTAGTAATTGGTATGTATTACCTTTGTTTGGTTGAAGTAATTTATAATAATCAAATTGATATATATATATATATATATGTATATATATATATATATATATATATATATATATATGCTTGTCAATTAGATATTACTTATTACTCATGTTTATCTTATAATCTGGATGTCACTTACCGTAGTATACATATCATCATATCATTCCGCATATTATTATTTTTACTTCATTATCATTTTGTTTCATATTACATATCATTATGCATCCTATTTATTATCTCATTTTATTGCATATTACATCATAAATTACAATGCATATCATAATTATTTGCATCACAAGTTGCACTTCATTCTGCATATTATCTCATGCTACATTGCATATGTCATACATTTCATACTGCATTACAAACTACATATTGCATACATGTATACATAACGAGTGTATTGTATTTGGGAGGAGTTTGTAGTATTGCTTTATAATATAGGATTATTATTTTTTGATCTGTTTGGTATGTTTTGATTGACTTGATTGACTTGTTTGACTTGATTGATTTGATTGACTTGTTTGACTTGATTGATTTGTTTGACTTGTCTGACATGATTGGTTTTGATGAGTGTGTTGAAATATACTTAATAAATAATTTATGTTCTTATATTTTTCTAACTATTATAAGTATTATAATAGATTCTTAGTTAGGATAGTTAGTAATTTAGGATTAAGTTTTAGTTTTTAGAGTTAAGTGTTGATTATTTATGATAACACTAACATATAGTCACATGTCATAGATTGTTAGTTTTAGGGGGAGTTATATAGTTTGGAGTGAGTTTTTTGTTAATGACAAAGGGGGAGAAATATAAAATAGGATAGTTAGGCATAAATTAAAGGGGAGTTTATTAGTTTTAGGGGGAGTTATCAGGATAGAAGTAATATTTTATAAACAAAGGTTGTCATCATCAAAAAGGGGGAGATTGTTAGTCCGTGATATGATGGTTTTGACGACAACAACCTTAGAATAGATTATAGAATATAAATACTGACATTATAAGTTTAGATATATATGTATATACAGGATTTAACCATGCAGGTACCAAGAATGAAGACTGTACAGTATAGAGATTCAAGATATCGAGATAGAAGACTCAGAGTATCACGATTATCAAGAGTTCAATATTTCAAGCATAAGTGTTTTTATTGGGAATTTTTGTTAAAACTCGTAGAAAAGCAGTGGCATTTTAAATCCAATTTATTCGTGGAATGGAATCCACTTCGAGCCTGTTAAAGGGATGGAATCCTAAGTAGGATGGAACCTACGAAAATCTAGTGGAACATTGTTTTGTATCCACTAATTTTAATTCAAATGATTTTACAAAATTATCTTGTTTTCAAATTGATTTCAAAATTTTCCTTTTAAAGAGATTCAAAACTCTCTATCCTGATTTTAAATAATTTTAGCCTCAAAATTATCTTTAATTTCAAAGTCAAATTACTCCTGATTTTAAACTATCTTTTTAAATTATATATTTAACTTTTAAATATTTATACTTAGATTTAAATATAAAATTATAGTTAAAATATATATATATATATATATATATTATTCTCTATATTTACTTATGAATTTTAACTATAGTCAAGTATATTTGTAAAGTTTAAAATAAGTTTAAATATAAGATAAAGGTTATTTTCAAAGAAAATCAAATCACCAAAAATTTCTTTGGGATGTCGACATGCCTAGGGTTACCATGTCGACATGGTGTTAGTTGAGTTCAAAAATTAAATTCTAAAAGAAGTGTCTATTCGCCATAACTCTTCATGAATGGACATGGCTGTTGTTTCTATAAATAGTGGTTAGTTTCAACGAATTTAACATCAGATTTTCTGGTTTTTCACTCCTCTTCTTCTTCCATATTTCTTAATACATATTCTTACCATTACTTTACCGAAATCAGCATCGAATCAAACTCGATTACTTCTTGTTTGATTCTCTATCACTATCTCTACAAGGTTCTCAGTGCTATTCAGAGTTATAGACTTCTTTGTAATCTATTAAGCGAGAAAAGTTGTGATTGTAGCCTTGGAAATCAATCAAGAAAGAAAAGGTGTGATTGTAGCCTTGGTAAATAAATTGGATAAATTTGTGGTCCGAAAATCAAGTATCTCTACCTAGAGGATCGAAATTCTGGAGGGTGTACCTCGTAGCCTTGAAACCGAGGGTGTAATTGTACAATTGCTTTTGAAAGGAAATCCGTACTTGTGTTGCGGGACTGGATGTAGGTTAACTCCGAACCAATATAAAATCCGGTATGTTCTTTCCTTTACTGCTTTTATTTTATTTCTGCATCTGTGTTTGTTTCAGTGATCATATCTATGTCTGTATATTGCATACATCGGTGTCTAAATTAACATAAACTCAAAAAGATTTAGTAATTCTTTATTAACACTATTCACCCCTCTAGTGTTAATCCTAGCCTTAATATCCGTAATTTGCATTTCTCACAAAGAATTTTGAAATTTGAAGTAGGATTCAAATTTGAGTAAGGTTGACTGGATTAAGTAAATTGAATTTAACTTGGGAAGTTAGAATGGCTGATTTGAATTGGGAGTTTGTATGATCTCAAAATGTGATTGAGACCTGAGAATTAGAAATGGATAGATGTTTTAAAATAATTTGGATAATATTCTCCTATTGTTATTAAAATTCCTGAAACTGTGAATTGGATTTTTTTTTTAATTGAATTAAGAGATAAATTGAGGTAATACAAATCCATTGCAGAAAATTTAATGGAATTGAACTTAAATTGAAATTATTTACATGACTTTGATTTATAAAATGAAATTGTAATTAAGGATACAGAATCACTTTGAACTTAAGATTTGAATGTTAAGAATTGAACTTGTAAATTAAAATTGTTTTGAACTCTTAATTGAACCTTGTAATGAGTTAAGTAAAGGCAATTTAAAATAGAGTTTTGAAAATTTAGACTCAAATTTAAATTGTTTAAAAAGATTTAGGCGGTTAAATTAAAAGTAAAGGTTAGTTTGATTAAATCAACATTTAAAATATGACTCGAATTTATATAATTCGATATGGTTTTAAGTTAAAATTTGAATAGAACTAGTTCAAATTGATTTTAATTTGAATTAATTAGAATTGTGATTGAGGATGGATAAGTTTAAAATTCAAATGGAAAATTTGGATTTGATTAATTTGAAATGAAATTGAAGTTTAATGAATTCAAATTCAAATAGGAAGTTGATTTGAATTTGGGATGGGAATGGAAGTTAATTTAAATTGAAATTGAAAGTTAATTGGAAATTGGCAATTGATTGGAAGTGGAGATCGGAATTGGGATTAAATCAATTTCGATGGAGATTGAAGTTATTTAAATTGAAATTGAGTCAATTTAAATGAAAATGGAAATTTAAATTGAATTAATTGGAACAAAGATTGGGTAGTGGAACAGTTTGGCTCTGAAACTATTTCCAAACAAATTATTTTTAATATAGGCTTTCTTAAATCTATTTTTCCAAGCTATTTACTATCTACAGCCTATCTTTTAAAGCCAAACTATTTTATACTTATTTTACAATTATTTTTGGAACTATTTAACAATTTTTCAAACTGTTTTATAAACTAATTACTATTTTTCAACTACTTTAACAAATTACTATTTTACAACTATTTTGCAATTATTTAATATTTTCATAACTATTTGACTACTTTCCAACTATTTTACGATTACTTAACTATTGTATAGCTATTTTACAAACTAATAATTATTTTTCAACTACTTATCTATTTTTAAGTTCTTCAAACTATTTACTAAATTTAAGCTGGTCAGAGTGCAAACTAGTTATGATTAAATATCCATTTGAGATAAGAATTGAGGTGATAATCCCTATGAGGATTGAGGCAATGGTGAATAAATGAATAAGAACCTAAGGGATTGTGAATGGAAAAGAGAATTGATTTTGCTAATGATCAATGAAGATAAATACGTAGGATGTACGTATATTGTTCTCTTCATATAATGATTTGATCCGGAGTCGAGCGTAGAATTTTGGGATAGTATATCGATCTGAGTTAGGGTTTTTCACTCGATTGTCGACGGCGAACCCTAGATATGGATTTTTGATTGGCTTTGGAAATTCTCTATTATAGCTATGGCTATGCAAGGAGAATGACGGTTTCTAATAAAGAAACCAGATCTGAGTCCGCACTAGGAAGTCGGGTGGATGATACTAGTTCGAAAGAGAAATTGTGTGATCGAGTGAGCAATCAGATCGATATAGCGTACAGATGAAATATGTACATCATACTGGTTTGAATGAAATTGATATTGAAAATTTGTGGATAAAAACTATAAAATGGTTTTTGAGATGAAAAGTAATATGGTTAATAACTTTACAAAAGAGTAATAAAATTTGAATATTTGATTTGGAATAAACAAAGTTATATATCTTTGTTATATATATGATAAAAGTCCCCTTGTTGAATCTTTTGCCAGAAGAAATGGGTTTTTGAAAGTATTTGAAGTACAAAAAGGGAATTTATACAAGCATGAAGTGATCCAAAGATTTTCAAAGTTATATATATATATATATATATATATATATATATATATATATATATATAAAGGACCTTATGAGAATGATTTTGGGAGAAGGTTTTTGGAACCTATGAATTTTGGAAAGGCTTTGATTTTTGGAGAAAAATCAATTTTGGAAATTTGGAAAGCCTAGTTTGAGAATTATCGATTTTGGGATAATCGATTTTGAGAAAGGAGATTTTAATGAAATTCATACTTGGTGTATGATTTGGAAGATACTATATGTGCATAGTATAAAGTATTTTGAAAATGGTTCTGGAGAAAAAGGCGCTCCCTTGAAATGAACTTCTCAAGAGTACCATAGGTAGGTACTGCCTTGAGCCTCAAAGGGGGGAGGCTCTAAAGTGGATCCTGTTAGGAAGTCCGGACAAACTGAAGTTCCTGAGGATTATTGGGTAGCGAAAGTCGAGGGCGCTGATGCCTACAGAGGCATTTGGGTTATGTAGTGACGACAGTGTAACTCGATGTCGCTGCGAACTACTGTGGACCATAGCGAAAATCGTGTGGATGTGAGTGTCAACAGTCTATGTTTGATTTTGCCGGGAAGGAAACGTAACATCGGTGGACTGCGATCTATGGTCGAGTGGAGTGGAGAAGTTTCATTCTTTGGACAGCGAAATTCGAGAGCGCTGATGCCTACAGTTATATGGGTTTTTCTGTGATAGCAATGTAACCCAAGATGTAGCTGCAATCTGTAGCGGGTTCCATGGCGTAATGGAGGGGCGCGGAGTGTCTACAGTTATCTATGGATTTTTTTGGGATGGCAACGTAACCATCGGGTTAACTGTGACCATGGATGGAGGTGATGATTTCCAGAGCATTCTCACCAAAGATATTTCCTCTATTTTCAAAAATGTTTTCTATATTTTCAACAAAATATTTTCCAAATATTTTCACAGGGTGTTGAAATGGGTTTACCAAGTACTTATAGATTTTCAGTCCTACGCCTGATCAACGTATGACCAAATTTCTGTAAGAACAAGGATGGACTTATTCAGGCATCAAGTTGTAAAAATTATATTTATAAAAACTATTTTATAATATTATATGGATTTCAAAGGTAATTTAAAGAAATAATCAAGGAATAATTTACCTAGTTTTGAGTTATTGAAAAATTCTGTGTAACATCCCGCCTTTCTATCCGCTTTAAATCAATGATAAACTACACACGTCAGACTTAAACCATACAGAAGGGCGGATTGTTATGGGGTATAAGAAACATAGAGAAAGAAAAAAACAAAATAGAATCTTGTAGTGGAACGATAAAATATAATAATCAAATATACATTTCATGAAGCTGTTTACAAAATATTCGATTATACTTATACAATACATATCAGAGTATACATACCAGAGAATAATAATTAATGCATCGGAACCAAATGGTGTAGCGGAATAATATAATAGATAATAATAAATCTTCGTCCTCCAGAAATAAAGTCTTCGATTCCTGAAATGTTCGGACTGACCCGAGCGAATTGAAAAGACAAAACACTCGAGTCAGAACTAAAATATCTTATGTAAGTTAAATTAATGGTAAAATATGAGTGGAACGGCGTCAGAGATGTTTACGAGATTTGATATCACCTATCCAGTGTCAAACGTGAGTGCAGTAACTTAAGAGATGCTCGAGATTCACATCTCCTAAGGATCCGTTAAACTATTTACTATGTAGCAATATTTTGCAATTATAATAATGTCTATAGTAAAATAAACATACTTTTAAATAGCGCTAAGGAGTGACCCAATATTCCCCTTAACACGTAACCAGGAAGCCACCAGAGGGTACCACACGGGCTACGGGAGAAAACCAAACTCGTACAAGGTGCGATAGGGTAGGTGACACGGCACAACTAGGCAATGCCAGGGTAGATATACCAATTGCTATCCTGGCTGGTGGTAACGCGTAGCACGTAACTACCGCCCACCTCGAGCCACATCCCCAAATAAAAATCAAAAGTGGCCACCGAATCAATCCAAAAGTCAAAGTATAATATCAAAGGGATGTGTCCAATCAAAGGTGCTACCTTATTGGCCCAAGAATCGCTCCTGTTTTAGCCACCTTATGCCAACTCACGGGAGTTGGGTCCACGTATATACCTTAAAGGAACGCCGCCACCATCCTACTTCATTCTGGAACCTCCACCGTGTACACGGTTGTTAAAGTGGTTTCGGAGTTGGCAGAGAGTATGACAACTTCCGATCCCGGTCTCTTCAACAACCAAACATTATTATAACACCGCGGTTATTTCAATATTTTAAAACCAGAATATAATATCCCTTTCAAAACCATATAAATATGATATCATTTCTGTTTTTAAAACCCCAAATCAATATGATATCATTTTTTATTTTAAATATATCCCTTTTTCCAAAATCATAATACTTTGAAATATATATATCTTAAACCCCATAGCTTTGAAACAAAATTTCTAATACTTAAACAGTTTAAATATTAAAACACTTTATATAATAAAATAGCTTTTTAAGTTTCACAAATAAATTCCAAATATAGGTTTAAATTAAAAAATAAACCATTTCAATTTTCATATATTTTAAAGCTTTAAAGATTATAACATTTCAAAACGAATTCTTTGATAATTTCATATGTATCAAATTCAATTACTATTATCTTGATTTGAATGTTTACTTAATAAATCAAATATCATTTAAGTAAAACCTTTAAACTCCAAATAACAGGATGTCCTTTCAATTTAATTAACTTGATAATATTCATTAAAATCAACTTGATATTCATTTAAGTCCTCTAAACCAAAATAAAGTTATAAAAAAATCATACCTTTTAAAATCTCAAATTTATTTGAATTTCAAATCAATTTTATTCGAGGATAATTCTTAAATACTTCAATTCAAATCAAATTCATATTTGTCTTCCAACCTTAATTTTATTTAGGTCATTATAGCTCTATATTTACAATATCTTAAACAGGTTCTTAACCATATAATCTAAAACAATCAAACTCCTTTAATAAACTTATTTTTATTACACAAATTTATACATAGCTTAAATTCAAGGATTTAACTATATATATAAAATAATAATTATATAATATCAAAATTTAACATTTAGTAAACCATATATTTCTTTCCAAAACCATAGAAATTACTTTCAAAATATTTATATATATAGACCGACAGTATCTACATATAATTTTCTATCCTATGGTCAAGTGATACAGATATTTATCATTTCATTCCGCAATTTAAAATAAAAATGTGGTTGTATATCATTTCAAACCGCAATCCCGAATCAAAAATAAAATGCGTAATAACTTGCAGATTATGTTGATATAAATAAACATCCATTCATCCATCATAAAATCATACATCCATCACAATCGTCATACAAAACAATCAAACAATATCAATATATAACTGATAATATATACAGGTAATTAACTGGAAGTTATATTCAATAATAAAATAAATAACGATTAAATTTACGAAAATTCAATTAACTGAGATGATGATTAAAAATGTACGGAACAGTCATAAATAAATGCAAAATCAAAACGTAAATTAAATTTAACAAACATAGGAAATTTTAGAAGTTGTGAGTGGGTTAAAACACTCACCTTTTGAATTTAAGTTGAATTTAAATCCAATTTAAACCCAAAAATTGAATAGTATCAGAATCCATCCAAACAAGCGCCAGAATTCTGGAACTTAAATATGATCATAAAAAATCGCAGGCAAAATGGGCATCGTATGAGAAAGTTATGCGTGTTTGAACGATTGAAAACAAAATAACATTAAAACAGAAAAAAAAACCACCCTTACGTTTGCCACGTCAACATCAATACGCACGCACATGTTTTCCTCACGCGAGATCCACCAAACCCAACAGGTCACCGCCCTTTTGACCAACCATTGACCGCGATTTACGCCACCTACGTCGCCTTCGACCTCAAACCGATCACCACCCCAAGCTCACCAACCCAGGCCGCCTCGAACGCCATGTTCGCGCCGCTTCCCCGTGCCGCCGCGGCCACCAAGTTTCAACACCCTAATCGTCAATTTCTGATCGCCTCCGACCGCTATAGACCATGCGGCCACCACCGGAAGACTCCGCACAAAAATCTCTTCGAAACCTATATTCCAATTTTTTCAATTGACGTCGAAATCAAAAACGCCCAATTCGACTTTGACCGCGATTTCCGATTGATCCAGTCACTATCTCGAAAAATGAACAGCAGTCCTAGGTTCGTATCATTGAGATCTTTGATGTATATTTTTTCTGAAATTTTCTGAGGAGTTTATTTTTTTTTTGATTTGAATTTTATTTGTGTTTGGATCTAGAATTTGTTTGTCTACCATTAAGGAAGAAGAGGAAGAGAATGACTAGTATGTACAGACAAATGACAATGAGGAACAGTTAGGATTTATAACCGGTATTTATAGACAAAGTCGAAAATAGAATAGATGGATAAGATAGATATACGCGCTAACGACAAAGTGGCCCAAAAAGCCCATTTCGACTCCGAAACGAAATTCGGTCAACCCGTATATCAAAATAGGTGTTTTAAAATATTTTAAACGCAATGGAAAATGTTTCAAGTCCAAATTCCATCGGATGAAGAAGTTATGCTGAAATCAACATTTTTCAAATTGATTTCAATTTAATCGATTTCATGGCATCTCGCTTTCGTACGATCAAACGACAGGTCCGATCACTACGAACTTGAAATCCTACAATAATTCATCGTTACGGATCCGATGAAACTGGTTTCGTTGAATTCTGAGTCCATGACCAAAATGGCTATTTTTACAATAATTAAATAAGTTAAAAATTAATTAATTAATCCAATTTTTAATTCCAATTCTATAACTGACAATTTTTCTCTCTTTTAAATTTCTCAATCATTTATACAAGTTTTAAAAAATTTAGATGTCTATTTAACGTTGATTCGTTCTTCAATTTTTCATCGTTAAATTTCATTCTTCTTACATTTAGAAATTAAAAATTTAATTTACAATAATTCCAATAAATTTACTTTTCATTCTATTTTTAAATCTATTATTAACCAACGGATGAAATTTACCTTGGAATCAAATCCATTACATTAACAAAATGTTAAATTTAGATTTATTATAATTTATTACCAAAGTTTATTTAACACCTTGCATAACAAGCCACCTATATTAATTGCCACCTATTTGCTTTTAATTGCATTTATAAGTTCGTTACTTATCAATCCAGATTATAATTCCATATTCAACGTTAATTTTATTTCATTACA
Organism: Allium cepa; assembly: GCA_030765085.1. NCBI lineage: Eukaryota > Viridiplantae > Streptophyta > Magnoliopsida > Asparagales > Amaryllidaceae > Allium > Allium cepa. The sequence goes on from CM060946.1 coordinate 183,169,184, forward strand.
TTAATATACGCCTATTTACATCTTAATTTGAATAAATAATATATTTCTAAATGTACTTTTATCAATTAAACACATTAATTAAGGTTTTAAAACCAATAAATGAATTTACCTTAATTCCATTCTTATACCAGTTTATTACTCTATATACATTGCGTATTAATTCATCAATTAACATACTTTGAACTATTTTCCCCAATTAATCAATTACTACCTTAAAATAAACTTATGTTCTATTGAATTTACATTTATTAAAAATTCATTTCAAATTACAATTAACACTAGGTAACATACAATAAGCATTACCGTTGCCCTTTAATGACATAAGTAAGCTCTTATTACTTACAAAACAATGTTCCCATTTATTTTCATACTACTAATTTCATTCACTTACATTCAATTTATAGCCAAACATAACATTTAGATTATTTTCTATAATTGGAATTTTATGCAAGTTCATTAATCATTAACTTAAATTATCATTGTTTCTATTAAATTTTCATTCACACTTCCGTTACTATATTAATAATCATTAAAGTAACGTTTATTATCAACAACGAACATTAAAATTACTTTTCTACCATTGATTGTATAAATCTTACATTTATTACATACTACTTCAACAATAAATATAACTTTGAATTCATTCAATCATGTGACACCCCACCTCTATACTCATGCTAGCCAAGGACACTACGGAGTAATGCCGTCAACTAGCACGAAGAACAAGGCTGTTAAGGAGCGACCATCCATGTAATTGCTTTGTGCGAGCACCGATATATCAGATAGTATAATATGCATTTCATTTCAGGAGAAAATCCGACATATCAAATACAAACTCAAAGCTACTACACAGTGGCTATGTGGTCTCCGGAAACAAATATAGAAATAAACATAACATAAATCAGTCGCAGATATCCATATCATAAAGGCGGAAGCAGATAAGAATATAACACATGAAAGTGTACATCAGAGTAGTGTCAAATAAGATCCACGATATCACAAAAGATTAGATACAAGTGCAACATCAAAGAGTATGTATACATCAAGGAGTCTCTATCGTGAATGTATAAAACAAAACTACTAATCTAAAGTAGTTAGCCAAAAATCAGGTGACAGTCGCTGATAAAGAGTCAAGTAGAAGCACCTGTAATATCTCGGCATGACCCGAGTATTATTAATAAGAAAATAATAAACGGATCATTCTAGCTATAAATATCAGATAAAATAAGATAGAATAATAGATTCGATAAAAACATATGACAACAACAACGTCATACTGTGAAAAGTATACATTAGAAGATCAATCAAAATCATAAATATCTCAAGAAATCCCATAACATGAAAAAGAATGTCATATTCTTTATTTTATTCAGCAAGCCACGAATGTTGACAAACATATCATTGTCAATCGCAAAAATTGGTGAAACATAAATTCTAGAAATCAATAATTAAAAATGCAGAAATCAAAGAGTGGATGGCCAATCCCAAACGGGAATATGAAAACTCACCAACACTTGTATCACAACACGGGACGCTATCCCATGGTCGCTAACCATAAATTCGGAACATCGACGCAGTACAAACGGTACGTCTAATGAACCTGATAAACCTGAACAACGATGTAGTACAATAACGGTACGTCCATTGATCTAGATAAGACGGAACATCAACGCAGTACAATAACGGTACGTCCTATGAACCAAAACTCAAATAATTCAGGACATCGACGCCGTACAATAACGGTACAACCAATGAACCTGATAAACCTAAACAACGATGTAGTACAATAATGGTACATCCATTGATCCAGATAAGCCGAAACATTGATGCAGTACAATAACGGTACGTCCAATGAACCGAGCATTATAAAAGAACATGGGTCGCTAGCCCATAAAGAAATGAGACAAAGCTCAATAGAACAAGGTACAGTTCCCCATGTGGACAAAGAGACATCGCATAACGCTAGTCTAAACCATAAAATGATCATCATTGATCGGTAAGTGTAAATTACACTAAGCTAGTAAATAAATGAGTTTAGCTTCATGTCCCATAACCAATGGCTTAACTTAAATATTTACGAACAAATTATAGACTTCCACTCGAGAATAAGTGTCAATTACACTAAGCTAGTACATAAATGAGTTTAGCTTCATGTCCTATAACCACTAGCCTAACTTAAATATTTACGAACAAATTGTAGATCTCCACTTGAAAATTGTCACAAGAAATTCAATCGAACAAGTCTAAGAATTAACTGACAAAGTAAACGCAAGCGTTTCGTACCCCTTGTTTGGCTAAGCCGTTTTGTTAGATTTCTCATACGAATGAGGTAAAGGTTTGTATATACTAATAGATTGGAAAATGGTTTAAGAAACGAGCTTTGTAATAAAATAGTGTTGAAATCGTTTTCATAAAAGAGTTTCGATATTTACTACTAGTATTGAAACCTTTATATTTTTAAAGTGACAAATCACAAAAATGATTGTAGAAACAATCAATCACCAAAAATTCACATTCGAAGATGTGAATTGAATCCAAAGTAATCGATACCGAATCCATCAAGGTGGATGTTTCAAAAACCCGAAGAAAATGTCATCAAAGTCGATAATAAATGATAACAACAAATGGGAATCAACACAAATCGATTAAATTTGGAAACTCAAGCTAAATAGGCAAAATAGGTAAAAACAAGCAGATTCAGACGTCTGAAGTGTATGATTCAGACGTCTGAATCTAGAAAATAAAATATTTGCCAGAACATAATTCAGACGTCTGAACCTATAAATTCAGACGTCTGGAAGTGCTAATTTTTAACCTATTTCTTCTCTGGTTCAATTTGAACCAATTCAGACGTCTGGAACCTTTGATTCAGACGTCTGAATACTAGAAAATAAAAATTCCCAGTATAATATTCAGACGTCTGAAATAAGGTTTTCAGACGTATGAAAATGTTGCTCAAGCACTTTTCTGAACCTAGGCCAATAATGGCCAAAATAATTACCGGAAGCGATCGGACGAGCGACGACGACTAAGGATTTATGCCAAGCGACAACCCATCCTTAATGGCTCTTCGATACGCCTTGAATGTCAATGTCCAAATACCCATATAAGAATTTTTCATACATTTTTCTTTCAAAACACCAAAAATTGGAATATTCACCAAAGCAATCCAAATCAAAAGCAAATGCACATGAATAAGTGTTAGGAATTCATACCTAACAACAGGGAAAGATGTAGACATAGATGTGAGATAAAAATCTCACCTTTGCACAAAAACAAGGAAGAAGAAGCTTGAAAACAAAGGAGGATCAACCACTCTTCAATCTCAGCTCTAGATACTCCAAACTAAGATCAAAAGCAATAATTTCCCAAATTAGGTTATAGAAAATTTCTGAAATTGGAGAGAGATTAAGATGGAGAAGATGAAGGAGATACTTACATAAGCTTTTCTTTGAATTTGGTGCTAAAACTTGGATTTGCTAAGAAACTAGGGCTTAGGATTTTAATTTCCCATCTCCACCACCATTTTTGCTAAAGCTTAAGTTATCAGAAATATTATTAAGTAATGAAGAGGAGTGGAGTGGAGTTGGGTTGATATGTTAGGTTAATGGGCTGAAACCCAAAGCCCTAAGTGAAAAGGTTGAAATTTTAGCTAGCTCCAAACATATCAATGTTTATACTCAAAAAGGTTGCAAATGCCATTTTGGACTCAATGGAAGTGGTCTCGAGTCCTAATTTGACTGTTTGCAAAAAGTAGCATTTGGACTAAAATCCGACTAACAATGCTATATTTAAATAAAATATTTAAATATACAATCGTAAAATATGCGGGTTGTTACAGACCCCCCTTCTTAAAGAAATTGCGTCCTCGCAATACTGAAGAAGAAAATAAAAAGTAACAACTATAAAAGCATATCAACACAAAAGAAATATGAAATAAAAAGTTCACCTTAAAGAGCACGAGAGAGTAAGTCCGGATGTGTTCGCTCGATGAATTCTCTGGATTCCTAAGAACAATCCTTAGGATTTTAAGACCATTGGACTTTCACAAGAGGAACATCTTTATTTCAAAGGCGTTTAACCTCCGAAGAAATGATACGAATAGGATGTTGCTCATAAGTTAAACAGGTGAAACTTCAATTTCTTCAATAACACCAGACTCAAGAATAGAATCGGAATCTCGAAGGCATTTCCATAGTTGAGAAACGTGGAACACGTCATGAATAGCAGAAAACAGAGCCGGTAATAAAAGGCGATAACCCACGGAACTAATACGTTCGGTGATGGAAAATGGACCAATATATCGAGGTGCTAGTTTTCCCGATCAACTGAAATGCACAACACCCTTCATAGGTGAAACACGAATAAACACAAAATCTTCCACAGAAAATTCTAATTTCCCTCTTCGGTTATTGACATAGGATTTTTGCCCACTCAGAGCTTCTTTCATCCTATGACGAATAAGCTCAATCTTTTCTGTGGAATCACGAATAAAATCTGGACTAAAACCAGCTTCTCACCGGCCTCAAGCCAACAAGAAGGAGATCGGCATGGCCTTCCATAGAGTGCCTCAAAAGGCACCATGCCAATACTAGATTGGAAAATATTATTATAGGAAAACTCAATAAGAGAAATATGATCTTTCCAACTTCCACCAAAACCAAGAACACATGCGCAAAGAAGATCTTCAAGAGTTTGATTCACATGCTCGGTTTGTCCATCGGACTGAGGATGATTAGCGGTGCTAAAAATTAAGCTTCGTTCCCAAAGCTTTTTGAAGACTCTTCCAAAATCCTTTAGTAAACAATGGATCATGATCGATAACAATAGAAGTAGGAACTCCATGTAATTTAACAATTTCTTTAATAAAGAGTTTGGCCAAAAGAGGTACGGTCCGATTAGACTAAACGGGAATAAAATGGGCGGATTTAGTAAGTCTATCAACTATCACCCATAAGCTATCATGGCCCGAATAATAACGGGGAAGTCCGCTAATAAAATCCATGGAAATTTGGTCCCACTTCCAAATTGGAATGTCCAAAGGTTGCAATAACCCACCAGGCCTTTGATGTTCGGCCTTAACAAGATGGCAAGTCATGCAATGCTTAATGAAGTTAGCAATATCAGATTTCATCCCATCCCAATAATAAAGTCGCTTCATATCCATGTATATTTTACTACTACGAGGATGAATGGTAAATTTAGAACGATAAGAATCTTCTAAAATATCTTTACGAAGATCACTAATATTTGGCACGATAAGTCTACCAAATTTCTGAATACCGCCACGAGAATCAATATCAAATTCTTTCAAGCCTTCAATATCATTTTTATCCCTAAAATTTTGGCTAAGAAGAGCCAATTCGGGATCTAGCTTTTGAGCTTCAATGATGCGGTCTAAAAGAGAAGAATGAGCCTCAAGGCCACATAAAACAAGAGATGAACATAAATTGGATTCACGATCTCGAATCTCACAAGGGGATAAAGTCTCGAGATCATTCCATTCGGATATCATCAAAAATGACCGATTGTTCCTTACGATTAAGGGCAATGGCCACACGATTTCCCCTTCCGGGAGTGTAAAGATTATCAAGATCATAAGATGCAAGGAATTCGAGCCAACGTTGTTGACACAAGTTAAGTTCCTTTTGAGAAAGTAAATACTCCAAAGATTTATGATCGATATAGAGAACAAAATTCTCTTCCAAAAGATAATAACGCCAAATTCTATAAGCGAAAACAATAGCCACGAGCACTAGATCATGAGTGGCATATCTAGTCTCGTTAGGTTTTAAGTGTTAAGAAACAAAAGTGATAGCACATTCTCTTTTGCAAGAGAACGACACCCAAACCAATTCAACTAGCATCGGTATAAACAATATAGTCTTGGTTCCCTTTGGGAATCACAAGAATAGGAGTATCGGAAAAAAGTTCTTTTAAATAATCCTCTCTTCCTATCAATAACGTTGATCAAGCGCATCGACCAAAACTCTTAAAGCACTCAATGGCAATACAATCACCAAATCATCTTCTATATGATAAATAAGTCTCTTAAAAATTTTAAGAATATTCTTTGCTCGTTTCAAGAACAAAATCCAATTATACATATAAAATATCTTCTTAAAAAGATTTGAAAAAATTTTAAATTGTTGTTTCCATCCAAAATCAATAAATACAAGAATGAAGTCATCGAGATATTCATAGAATACTTGATACATAAAATGGATGAAACAAGCTAGACAAGCTGAATGACATAACAAGTCATTCATAAGAATCATAACAAGCGTGGAATGCGGTAAGTGGAATGCTAACTCCCGCAATTCGTAGCCAAATGAAAATCGGTGGCAAGGTAGAGCTGAAAAGACCTTAATACCACTCAAAAGATTGCTTAGGGGATAATCCTAAGACAAGTTCAAGAATACTGGAAAATTCACAAACTACGTGAATGAGAGAAATAACACTTTCCTCATCAAGTGGGTCTAGAGAATAAAATGGTGCCACCAAATTGGAATCGAAATCATTTAGAAAAATAGAAATTCTCTTAACAGATTGGAAGTGTCGAAGATGAATAGTCCACTCGGGACATGGAATATGGCTAAGAAAAATCTAGCCAATCCTTTCACAAAAATCGATTTCCGAAACCTAAGTAGCGCATAACATGCAAATCGGCTTGGAAAGAAAAATCACATAAAATAATCTCAACATCAATACAAAGAAACAAAGTGAGTGTTGCGGATCCACCAACCGAATTCGTAATTCTCAAAGAAGTCACCAAGCCCAAAATGTTTTAAAGAAAAAGAATCAACATGTTCCTTTGATATAAAACAATGAGATGAACCCATATTAACAAGAACTCGAAAAGAATAATCAAAAAACAAATGTAATCAAGGATTGAATGAGAAATACCTTGACCAAGAGAAGTGTCACAAGAGGCTTGGACAACTTTCAACTTTCCCTCTCTCCTACTTTGAAGTTTGGGGCAAGAAGATAAATGATGACCCGAAATTTTGTAATAGCGGCAAGTAGGGGGTTTCGGACACTTAATTACATAGTGTTCCTTAGAATTACAATTGTAACATACTCCACGATTAGGGATTGGAGTCTTTTCTACCAAAGTAGTTTGCTTCACTTTCTTATTGGGATTAGGGCTTTTGTGGAAGTGCGGTGTGTATACAATTATATGTGCTAATATAGTATACACGGATCGTGTAATATGGATTACAATACAAATGCGGAAATAGATGATAATAGCATTGTAAATAGAAAATAGAAAAATCACACCAGAGATTTTTATACTGGTTCGGAGCACCGTCCTACGTCCAGTCCCAGACTTCTATCTGGATTTTCACTATTAACTACCTCGCTTCACCCGGAGGAACAGGTTTACAACACCCGAACAACCGAACGGGATTTCACGCCTCTAATATACTGAGGACTTCAACACTTGCCTCTTACAACACAGAGGACTTCAACAAAAGAACAAATACAATTGTTGTTGACAACTTATGTTCTTGAAAACACGGATTTGTCACTAGCAGTACACCCTTCCTATAATCTTATCCTCAAAGTATGCGATATGATGTTTTGAAAAGATTAAGGAAAGTATATTATTGAATCAAAGGATATGAAATAGTTTCAAAGATTCAATAAATAATTTAGAGCTTTTATAATACAGAATTGAGATCAGAGTTTAGATTAAAAGAATATATGAAATCGTTATGCTTAATCAACGAATTGGATTAGTTTATATAGACAAGAATGGTTGTAACTCTTTGCCATTTAGAGATATGATCTTTGGTGAAAGATTAAGAGATGCAACCTTTGGAGAAGAGAAGTGTCTTTTGAAAAAATTGCTTTCTGTTCAAAAACGGTCGACAGGCTAAAAAGTGACCAGTAGACAGGAATTCAAAATATATATACGTTATGTGCATGTGTGCACGTTCACTGTGCAATTTACACAGGAACGGTCGACCGCACCTATATTGGCCGGTCGACCGGTGCCTGTTAAATTGCACATTGAATTGTGCAACTGCATGCAACTTATAAATTATTCGTATATATATTGATTCCCTTGATATGCATGATTATTTGAGGATAGATTTTAACAAATTTATTACTATTACAACAACAAATAATCAACCTATAATCTAGAGTACCATATATAGCTCTAATGACCTTGTTTTTGTCGATCGCCTTGTTTGTCAGAAATCAATCGCCTTATTTGTCAGAAATCAAAACTTTCATAAAGCTTGTGACTCAACATTCTCCCCCTTTTTGATTGATGACAATATATATATCTGCAAATCTGAATCTCCCCCTGAGTATGTGATTTCTTTCCTACAAGCAATTGTTAGCCCTTTCTCCCCCTTTGTCATCGACAAAAAGGAGTAACAGATTACTAGAATATGATATGCGTAGAATGAATATGATAAGCATAGAAAAATAAATCATTAACACATCAAAGACATAACAGAGTTTACTACAGAACATAATGTTAATTGAAAAGCATAAATAACGACACTATTTAGTACAAGTGTCGAAGAATGTTTTAAAGAGCTAAAACATAATAGAATCTAGGATGAAGCAGATCGAATCTCCTCTTCATCATCATCGTCGTCGTCATCATCATCATCTTCATCTTCTTCCTCTTCCTCCTCATCATTGTTCCCTCTAGACGATTCGCCCTCGTCAGATGATGTCCATGTGAAAACTGGAGCAGCAGGACGTTTTCCTGGATCTTGTGCTTGAACAGAGGTGGATGAGGAACATGATATAGCGTCCCATAGCATACCGAAGAACGACTTGACCTTATTGAAGCGCTTATCAATTTTAGAGTCCATACGCTTGAGACGAGATTCAAGCAGAAATTGATTACGCGCAATGGTTTCAAGAGATTCTTTTGTTGATGACTTTGATCTTAAAAGTTTCACCTCATCGGGACGAGGTCGAGAGGAAGTTGCTCTTTGTTTTCTCGGTCCTCGTTGTTGCCATTCTTCAAAAGGCATAATCTCAAGATAAGGTGGAGGAAGCTTCATTCTTTTGATGGTTATGGAATCAATGCATTTTGGTGTTGAAGTTGCAGAATCAGGAGGATTAACCCCACAAGCTAACAAAAGTCTCATGATATATTCATTATAGAAGAAATGAGGCCGGGTTGAATTATTTACCTTGAGAATTTCATCAAAAATCATGTGAACCCAATTGATTTGGATTTCACCATAGATAGCATAGAGTGCCTTGAAGTTTTCTTTGTACACTGCATCATAATTTCCAAGTCTAGGAAAAAGAGAATGCATCAAGACCCGATGAAGTAACCTTGCTGTCGGTCGAAGTCCAATAGAATTAGTGCCATCACTATTGTCTTCTATAAACTGATGACTTGTACTATTTCGAGTGAAAACTTCGCAGAAGGTAGATGAAAATTCTTCGCCTCGATTTGGTATACCAAGTATAGAGGCAATTCTAGCATGAGTAAGAAAAATTTGTTTTCCACAGACCATAGACCAGATGACGCCGTTTGGATTATCAGGTTGATATTCATCAAGATTCATGTTGGCGTAAAATAATTTAATCATTAAATGATTTATATCCACACTATTTGCCGAAAAATCTATCAATGGAGTAATGTTGGCATTATCGGCTAACCTCCGAACTCCGTAAGCCGTGAAATCATCAAATTTGATGAAAGATCCTGGATGAAACTTGTAATTTGTCATTTGATTCCATCATGTTACAGCAATTGGAGTTTGAAGCCATTTTTTGACGGAGATGGTAAGAGATGAAGTTTCAGAGGTTGCTCCTTTCTTTGATTTTTTTTGAGGAGGAGCCATTGTTGGAGGATTTGTGGTTTGGGAATTGAAGAATGGGAACTAGGGTTTGTGATTTGGGGTAAGAGAATAGTTTGAGTAGAGAGTGAATGAGGGTAGAGGGTAAAGTAACGTATAGGGTTATATATAAAAAAAACTGAAAAATGCGTAACCGGTCGACCTACAACTTTTGGCCGGTCGACCGTTTTCAACCAGAGAGCAAACGGTCGACCGACAATAATATGGGCGGTCGACCGGTCCTGGTCTGTTGTGCATATAGGATTCTTTTTCAAGTTTTTTAATATATATCAACCTATATATATATATATATTATATTTTATACATAATACAAAATATAACCATCATTACACAAGAGATAGATAAATATATAACAACTATATATAAATCTAATGAGAAAGTTCGTCATTAGAATTATCGTTGTTTCCTTCAATACGATTCGACCATGGACTCCATTGTTTCTGAGCTCCTTCATTCTTTTCATAGTTCCGATCCCATGAGTTAGGACTTTTAGATGTTGATGGCCTAGACGGCATTGGTTCATGCACGTCATGTTTGTTGGAACCGCAGAAAAATGTTGCCAACTTTTCTAAAACAGACAATCGTGCCGATGTCCATTGTTGCTCGTGATAAAGTTGACTTTGCCCGTAATGGAGTTGTCTCTGAAGGTCTATCTGATGTTTTTGGTAGTGGTGTATCTCATCAATTTGAGCTTTGGTTCGAGGAGAATAGAATAGTGTCCTTTTAACTCGTTTTGAATTTGGAGTTTTATCAGACATATAAGAGCATTGATGATGACAACTTGATTTTTGTTTTGGAGTAGTAGGAGAATAATATTCGTCCGACTCAGAGCTTGTAATAGAAATGTGAGATTCTTGCGCACATTTGTCACAAATATGAGCCATAGTGTAAGTTGAATATAGTATTATGGTTAGATAAGAAGTAAAGATGAACAAAATAAAAAATAAAATTTTTTTTCAAGCTTATATATAAGTTTCTTATATATAATCTTATGGATGTGAGTTAATGATAACTTTTAACCACGAAAATATAAGCAGAAATTTTATTGTAAATCTAAAAATAGCTTTGTTTTTAAAACTGAATTTATAAAATGAGTAAATAGAATTTAACCATTAAATAAAGCAATGGCTAATATTTAATATAAAAAATAGGTTAAGTAAAAGATACGGTTACTAGGAGAAAAGACATTAGTTTAGTTTAAACAAAAAATTATAATTAAAGAGAATAACCAAAAGAGAAGGTGTACATTAGTAATTGCTTAGTCAAGATTTTTTCTTGAAATTAAACCAAGCTCTCTTCGTAATCTAATAAAATTAGATTCGAGCAGCGGCTTAGTAAAAATGTCCGCTAATTGATTGTCAGTATGGACATATTCAAGACATATATTTCTTTTTTCAATATTATCTCGAAGAAAATGATGACGGATATCAATGTGTTTAGTTCGAGAGTGATTCACTGGATTTTTAGAAAGATTTATAGCACTTGTGTTATCACAGTATATAATAGAATTTGATAAATGAATATCAAAATCTTGAAGTGTTTGTTGCATATATAGTACTTGAGTACAAGCGAGAGCCGCTGATATATATTCAGCTTCACATGTTGATAGTGAAACACAATTCTGTTTCTTACTAAACCAAGAGACAAGTGATTTTCCAATAAAATGGCATGTACCACTTGTACTTTTTCTATCTATTCGTGAGCCACCGAAATCAGCATCACTATATGATACTAATTCAAATGGACATTCTTTTGGATAGAAAAGACCAAAATCTTTGGTATTATTAAGATAACGAATTATACGTTTCACTGCTCGTAAATGTGATTCCTTTGGATCGGCTTGAAAACGAGCACATAAACAAACACTCATTAATATATCTGGACGACTAGCTGTTAGATAAAGAAGAGAACCAATCATGCTTCGATATAATTTCTGGTCAACATTCTTACCACTTTCATCTTTTTCAAGATGTGTAGTTGTACTCATAGGAGTTGGTTTACCAGATGTATTTTGTAATCCGAAGCGTTTGATAAGATTTTCACAGTATTTTTCTTGATTGATAAAAATACCGTTTGAAAGTTGTTTGATTTGAAGTCCAAGAAAATAAGATAGTTTTCCCATATGAGACATTTCGAATTCTTTGGTCATAATACTTGCAAATTCCTTGCAGAGTTTATCGTTTGTTGAACCAAAGATGATATCGTCTACATATATTTGGATAACCAGAATATCTTTTCGAGAATGTTTAATAAACAAAGTTTGATCGACTTTGCCTATTTCAAATCCTGAATTAATAAGATAGCTACGTAATCGTTCATACCAAGCACGAGGTGCTTGTTTTAAACCATACAGAGCTTTCTTAAGTTTGAACACATGGTCAGGATATTTTTCATGTACGAACAAAGGAGGTTGTTCGACATAGACATTCTCTTTGATAAATCCATTGAGAAAAGCACTTTTGACATCCATCTGATAAAGTTTGAAATTATGATGACAAGCAAAAGATAATAGAATTCTAATAGCTTCTAGTCGAGCGACTGGTGCAAAAGTTTCTTCATAATCGATACCTTCTTCCTGATTGTATCCTTGTGCTACTAATCTTGCTTTATTTTTGATGATATTTCCTTGTTCGTCAGCCTTATTTTTGTAGACCCATTTAGTACCAATTACTGACTGATCAGTTGGTCTCGGAACAAGTTCCCAAACGTTATTGCGCTCAAACTGATTTAGTTCTTCCTGCATGGCAATGATCCAGTAATCATCTGTAGCAGCTTCTTTTGGATTCTTAGGTTCGATATTTGAGAGAAAAGCGACATGACCCATTTGATTGAGTTGACTCCTTGTTCTGACATGTGATGTTATTTCACCTATTATATTTTGGGCCGGATGGTCTCTTAATATTCTTGGTGGTGATTGTAATTCACATATTTGAGGAGTATTCTCAATAATTACTTCTGAGTCAGAATCAGTATTTGAGATGATTGGATTATCAATGACTATTGATTCGTCATCATCTGATATTGTGTGAGGATGCTGATAGATTTCATCAAAAGAGACATGAAGTGATTCTTCAATAGTTTTGGTTCGTTTATTAAATATCCGATAGGCCTTACTTCGTTCCGAATAACCGATAAATATTCCTTCATCGGCTTTTGGATCGAATTTTCCAAGCTGGTCTTTCGTATTTAAAATAAAGCACTTGGAACCAAAAACTTTGAAGTATGAGATTTTGGGCTTTCTTTTGTTAAACAATTCATAAGGAGTATTCTTGGTAAGAGGTCTTATGGACACACGATTTAAAACATGACAGGCAGTTGCGACAGCTTCTGCCCAGAAATGTTTTGGTAAGGTGGTTCCATTCAATAATGTTCTTGCACATTCTTGTAAAGTTCGGTTCTTTCGTTCTACTACTCTGTTCTGTTGTGGAGTTCTGGGAAACGAAAAATTATGATATATACCTTTCTTTATACAAAAATGTTCAAATTCATTATTTTCAAACTCTCCGCCATGATCACTTCTTATATTTTTAACTTTAATCCCTTTTGATTTTTGAATTCTTTTGACGAAAGATTTGAAATGATCGAAAGTATCACTTTTATTTTTTAAGAAAATAGTCCATGTATAACGAGAGAAATCATCAACAATTACAAGCACATATTGACTGTGATTTATTGATTGAACTTTAGTAGGTCCAAATAAATCCATGTGCAGTAACTCAAGTGGTTGTAATGTTGATATGACTTTCTTGGATTTAAACGATGATTTGGTCAATTTTCCTAATTGACATGCATCACAAATGTTGTTAACTTTAAAACTCATTTTGGGTAGTCCTCTAACTAGATTGTTTTTGGCTAGCTTGTCAATAGTTCTGAAGTTTATATGACAGAAACGTTTGTGCCATAGCCATGGATCATTGTCATTAGCCACAAGACACATATCTGAATTATGATTAATATTCATATTTAGAATATATATATTTCTGTCTCTATAACCTTCAAAAACCAAATTATGGTCTTTATCTAAAATACTACACTTATTATTTGAAAAGGAAATTATAAAACCCTTGTCACATAACTGACTAATACTAAGTAAATTGTGTTTTAAATTTCTAACTAGCATGACATTAGTAATAAGAGGTAAGTTAGATGTACCGCAATTGCTCACATCGCCTTTGCCGATGATATAACCTTTTGAATTGTCTCCAAAAGTGACTGAGCCACCATCTGAGTATTTAATATTTGTTAATAAGCTCTTGTCTCCCGTCATATGCTTTGAGCAACCACTGTCCAATATCCACTTCCCTCTTTTCTTCAGTGGGACCTGCAAAAAATAGAATTAAGTTCATGGTACCCACTTTTTATAGGGTCCTAAGAGTTTGGTCTTAGGAGTCCAAACCCATTTGGGTCCGGTATCCCCTTTATATATATAATTGTTATTAAAATGTACATTATTCATGAATTGCTGAATGTATTTGTTCTTAATCAAATTATTATTTGTTTTAGGAACCCATATTTTGATAGTCTTGACATTTCTCTTTTGAAATTTCACAACTGGTTTTGGTTTGAAATATAATAAACTAAGATTTTTCTTAGCTTCAGTTTTTTGTACTTTCTTCTTCCTTTTATTTCTAAGATGTTTCTTAGTTTCATGTTTGTTATATCCCAAACCTTGTTTATCTGAAATAGATTGTGAACTTTCAATGATTTTAGTCAAATTTTCTCGACCTTTGTTAAAGTTAGAAACATTTTGAGTAATGTCATCAAACTTTGTTTGTAAACTAGCTTTTTCTAGGTCTAGAATTTTGACTTTTGCTTTAAGTTCATGATTTTCAGTAGTGAGAGCATTATTTTTCTCTTTTTGAGCTTCTATTTCTTGACTCAAAAGAGATATTTAAGAGTCAACATTAGATGATGATTCTTGAATATTTTCAAGTTCTTCTTCTAATATTTTCTTCTCATCTTTTAACATATCTCGTTCAAACTCTGCTCTACTTAAATCTGCTTTGACTACTTTTAATTGACGTTTTATGTCTTTATATTTGACTATCAATTCAGCATTAATATCAAGTAATTCATCAAATGTAGGAATTTGTACCTCATCTTCTGTTGCCATAAAACAAACATTAGCTTGTTCATTCTCCGAATCACTTTCACTTTCTGATGAAGATGACTCTGAATCATCCCATGTTACTGAGAAGGCTCGTTTCTTTGATTTGTCCTTCTTATATTTGAATTTGTCATTTTCTGACTTTTTCTTTTGTTCTGGACAATCCTTCTGCATGTGTCCCTTTTTATGGCAGTTGAAACATTCTATAGCAGATGAAGATGGTTTATTTGATCCAGGTTTCCTTTTATTGTAGCGACTGGCTTTTCGATATTTTAGGAATTTTTTGAAACCTTTAGCAATGAACGCCAAATCTTCATCTTCAGAATCTGATTCATTTTCATCTTTCTCAACATGAAATGCTACATTTTTCTTTTCTTCTTTCTGTTATTTTCTAGCCTGCAAATTTGCTTCATAGGACATTAAATTTCCTATCAATTCATCTGGCTTCATGACGGAAAGGTCATTAGCTTCTTCAATTGCTAATACTTTTCCTTCCCATTCATTAGTCAGAGAATGTAGGACTGTTGAAATAACATCAAAATCAGAATACTTTTGTCCTAACCCAATAAGTGCATAGTGAATAGTTTGAAACCGTGAATACATGTCATTGATTGTTTCATTTGGTTTCATTTTGAAATTTTGAAATTGACTTTTCAGCATGGCTATTTTGGCTTGTTTAACCTTGTTAGTACCTTCATGAGTGATTTTTAGCGTTTGCCAAATTTGATATGCAGTAGTGCAGATACTAACACGGTTATATTCATTTTGGTCTAATGCACAGAACAACATATTTATTGCTCTTGCATTTACGGCTGCTGCCGTTTTCTCAGCCACAGTCCATTCTGAATAATCAGTTGTTGGATTCACTATTTCTCTTTGAGTAGCATTCCAAGCATCATAGCTACTTGATTGCATAAAGAATGACATACGTGTTGCCCAATAACTATAGTTAAGACCATTGAAAAATGGAGGTCTTTGTGTCGATTGCCCTTCTGTGTAAGTGGTGTTTTGAGTGCTAGTACTTGCGTTATTTGCCATATTACAAGAATATATCAAATAACTGTGTTACGGTTATATGATGACCGTGCTCTGATACCAAATGGAAGTGCGGTGTGTATACAATTATATGTGCTAATATAGTATACACGGATCGTGTAATATGGATTACAATACAAATGCGGAAATAGATGATAATAGCATTGTAAATAGAAAATAGAAAAATCACACCAGAGATTTTTATACTGGTTCGGAGCACCGTCCTACGTCCAGTCCCAGACTTCTATCTGGATTTTCACTATTAACTACCTCGCTTCACCCGGAGGAACAGGTTTACAACACCCGAACAACCGAACGGGATTTCACGCCTCTAATATACTGAGGACTTCAACACTTGCCTCTTACAACACAGAGGACTTCAACAAAAGAACAAATACAATTGTTGTTGACAACTTGTGTTCTTGAAAACACGGATTTGTCACTAGCAGTACACCCTTCCTATAATCTTATCCTCAAAGTATGCGATATGATGTTTTGAAAAGATTAAGGAAAGTATATTATTGAATCAAAGGATATGAAATAGTTTCAAAGATTCAATAAATAATTTAGAGCTTTTATAATACAGAATTGTGATCAGAGATTAGATTAAAAGAATATATGAAATCGTTATGCTTAATCAACGAATTGGATTAGTTTATATAGACAAGAATGGTTGTAACTCTTTGCCATTAAGAGATATGATCTTTGGTGAAAGATTAAGAGATGCAACCTTTGGAGAAGAGAAGTGTCTTTTGAAAAAATTGCTTTCTGTTCAAAAACGGTCGACAGGCTAAAAAGTGACCAGTAGACAGGAATTCAAAATATATATACGTTATGTGCATGTGTGCACGTTCACTGTGCAATTTACACAGGAACGGTCGACCGCACCTATATTGACCGGTCGACCGGTGCCTGTTAAATTGCACATTGAATTGTGCAACTGCATGCAACTTATAAATTATTCGTATATATATTGATTCCCTTGATATGCATGATTATTTGAGGATAGATTTTAACAAATTTATTACTATTACAACAACAAATAATCAACCTATAATCTAGAGTACCATATATAGCTCTAATGACCTTGTTTTTGTCGATCACCTTGTTTGTCAGAAATCAATCGCCTTATTTGTCAGAAATCAAAACTTTCATAAAGCTTGTGACTCAACATTTTGAACTTAGCATGCCTCTTCTTGAAAATCCTAATATTACCATCAATTTCTTTATCGGCCTCTTCATGTCGAAGAGTGATACCCACAAGCTGATTGAAAGGAACTTCAAGTTTCAGAGGTAAAACCTTTTCGTGGTTCTTACCCAAAGCACAGATAAACCTTTGATTCTTTACAAGATCCAAAAGTTGTTGGACAGACATGAATACGCCATCCAGAGAAGGACTACTGGATTGACCAGCACTAGGACTGCCAGAACTAACCATCTCTTCTTCTTTAAGAAAGAAAGAAAGAAGAGGAAAAGGTTATTCTCAGAATGAATATCAAACAATCATGATAGATAAAACAAGGCATCACAAAGAAAATAGGATAGAACGGGTCCAATGACTTGAATAAAATCCTAAGACACGACTCCTAAGATGGACTTAGGACGATGA
This sequence comes from Allium cepa, assembly GCA_030765085.1. Taxonomy (NCBI): domain Eukaryota; kingdom Viridiplantae; phylum Streptophyta; class Magnoliopsida; order Asparagales; family Amaryllidaceae; genus Allium; species Allium cepa. Next base: position 183,186,780 of record CM060946.1, read on the forward strand.
TCCTTGTTAAGTTATTCTACATTGTTCCGAAGTTTGGCTTTAATACCAAGCTGTGACGCCCCACCTCTATACTCACGCTAGCCAAGGACACTATGGAGTAATGCCGTCAACTAGCATGTAGAATAAGGCTTTAAGGAGCGACCATCCATGTAATTGCTTTGTGCGAGCATCGATATGTCAGATAGTATAACATGCATTTCTTTTCAAGAGGAAATCTGACATATCAAATACAAACTCAAAGCTACTACACAGTGGCTATGTGGTCTCCGTAAACAAATATAGAAATAAACACAACATAAATCAGTCACAGATATCCATATCACGAAGGCGGAAACAGATGAATATAACACATGAAAGTGTACATCAGAGTAGTGGTCAAATAAGATCCACGATATCACAAAAGATTAGATACTGTAGGATCTAGATTAACCCTAGAGGGGGGGTGAATAGGGTTATAGCAAATTTTCTCGATATAAACACAGAAACAAAACGCAGAATTAAATATGCTGAAAAAGTAAATCACACACAAAATTTACCCAGCTTCGGCAACCCCTGCCTACTGCTGCATTCCCAGATTTCTATTAGAATTAAACAGTATCACGCTTACAAACACTCTACTAGACTCGTAGACATTTGCTCCCGCTCACAAACACTCTACTAGACTCGCAAATATTTGCTCCCGCTCACAAACACTCTACTAGACTCGCACACCCTGCTCCCGCCTATAGAGTTTCGTTTACTCGCAAACTCTGCTCCCGCTTATTAGGCTTTGCTTACTCGCAAACTCTGCTCCCGCCTATAGAGCTTTGCAAACTCGCACACCCTGCTCACTGAACTAATTCTAACTAGACAATCTGACACTACCTAAACCCTAGGTGGTGATTTACAACTCCTTTGATTTGAAAAATAATAACAACAATAAAAAATACAATAAATAACCCTAAAATAAAAAGCCCCTTTAAAAATTAAACTCCCTTTTGATAATAAAGGCCGGCCCCTTATTCTTTAACCCGATCTACTGTTATTCTTTGACCCGTTCCTTTCTTCTCGTGTGAATAATGTCGGCCGATCTTCCTCTTTCTGAAATTAGGGTTTTGTGCTATCGATCCAAATTGAGGCTTTCGGCTCTTGCTTGTGCTCGATTTCTGATGATCGATTGTTGACTTTGATATTGCGTTGCTCGGCTTGCTCGTTGATCGAATTCCTTCCTTGCTCGGTATGTAATGCTTTTGCTTTTACTGATTTTTGTGCTTTCTGAAATTCGATGAATATGCCGATGATGATTTATGGGTTTTTATAGGAGTCGAATACCTAGATTTTCATCATATATTTTTTACCTGAATTTGTCAACTGATATTGCTCTGGCCGCTTGATTTTGTATTGATGATTAAGATTGTATTGACTTGTTCATAAACGTATATACTTCGATTGCTTGACATTCACGGTTTTGAATTGCGGCATTGAATTGCCGTGCTCATCACGGTGTTGATTTTTGACTTTGTCAATACTGCATACGCACTTGAATTTTTACTTTCAGTATACATTCATGAGTTCTCTTGTTGACTTCCTGTAGTTGCATTCATTGATCATTCTGGCCTTGAATCTGTACTTGTAGTTGTTCAACCTGGTTTTGATACTTGCTTTGAATTTGATTCACTGATCCATTGTAGCTGTGTTGATCTTGCTTGCTTCCAGTACTGATGCATTAGTTGTTGGCATATTTGCTTGTTGGTTTTCATGAGTGATCTTGTTCATCTGATTTTTGGTACTGTGTCACTGTGTTCATATTGCCTCGAGCAGTGATCATTTGGTATGTCCATTGCTGTGTTGATCACTTGATTTTTGACACTGGTCTGCTGTCATGTTTGTTCGAATTTCATGTGATATCCATGTTGCAACTGTTGCATACATGAGCTTGATACTGTTGGTCGACTATCTCCTTGAGTTGCAGTGAGCTCGACATTGTTGTTTACTTCGCTTGTGGTCTTCATTTTTGATTCAGAATTTCTGTCATTATGTCTTTGACTGCCATGTGTATACATACACCTATGTATGTATATATTTGTTGCATTTACTTGCATCTATATTATTACTGGTTTTGCTTGGTGGTCTTGTGCCACTGCTAAGTCTTTGCCTATGCATATCTTTGATGGTTCAGTGGTGCACCGTGTCTTGTACATGCATTATCCTTCTGGAGCTTGTGTAATTTGAACCTGGTTTGGATTTTTGCTTCGAGCATGCTTCTGGTTTGAGTGTGCTTGCATCTTTGTAGTTGAGTCTGATTGAATCACTGTCTTGAAGTTTTTGTGATCTTCACTTTAGTTCATTGTCACCTGAACTGCTGCCACTGTCTTCTTTGTACTTGCACTGCACTTTGATGGCTGATCATTTGTATACATTGGTGGCATTTCTATGGCCCTTTGTGTTATTGCTTCATTATGTTGTATACACTGGTTTTGGTCGAGACTTGATTCTTTGTTGACAATTCTGGATGTTTGCAGCTTGGTCTTTGTTGCAACTGGCCGTTTCATTGTTTCATGCATTATTGATGCATGCAGTTTTGATTTGTCGAAGCTTTGCATTCTTCAAGTTGCCTTGTGTTGAATCCAGTCTCAAAACTCGGATTTGACCTTGTGCTCGTGTCGTGATTTTCAATGTTATTGCACGTGAGTTGAACCCGGTTTTTCATTTGGGTTTGACCTGTGCTCACCTGTCCCTGTAAATCAATCAAGTGTATATATCGGCGTGCACGGCCTTGTGGCATATACAGTAATACACTGTGTATGTCACAAGTTGTTTGTGTATGATGAATTCAAATTTAAATTATGACGAACAACCCAAATAACTGAGGCAAATCATATTTTCAAAAATTATCTTTTATTTTTGAATTGCAAAAATATTTCTTTTTCAATTTTACTGCGTTAGTTTATATTTTTGCAGATTGCTCAGATGCTGGATTCAAACTGGAAAGAAGTTGAAGATAGATACGAGTGTGAGTGATATGTAGTGAGGTGAATTGTAAATATGAAATGTGATGTAATTGTAATCAAAGTTGTATAGTTATAGCGAGAGCTTGAAATTGTACTATTCAAAAATGTAATAAATATTTATTTGAATAAAATATCTGTTTGAATTCAAATTCTATGTAATTTATTTTATTCAACAAATATTTATTTAAACTGTGAAAAATAGAATAGTATATTAACAAATACATTTGAATGAATGTATATATGTTTATTATCATCAAACAAAAATCATATAAGCGCAAAGCGCATATTCAATAGATACAAGTGCAACATCAAAGAGTATGTATACATCAAGGAGTATCTATCTCGAATGTATAAAACAAAACTACTAATCTAAAGTAGTTAGCCAAAAATTAGGTGTCAGTCCCTGATAAGGAGTCAAGTAGAAGCACCAGTAATATCTCGGCCTGACCCGAGTAATATTAATAAGAAAATAATAAACGGATCAGTCTAGCTATAAATATCAGATAAAATGAGACAGAATAAGAGATTCGATTAAAACGTATGATAACAACGTCATATTGTGAAAAGTATACATTAGAAGATCAACCAAAATCTTACAATATCTCAAGAAATCCCATAACATCAAAAAGAATGTCATATTCTTTATTTTATTCACCAAGCCACAAATATTGACAAACATATCATTGTCAATCTCAAAAATTGATGAAACATAAATTCCAGAAATCAATAATTAGAAATCCAAAAATCAAAGAGAGGATGGCCAATCCCAAACGGGAGCATGAAAATTCACCAACACTTGTATCACAAAACGAGACGCTATCCCATGGTCGCTAACCATAAATTCGGAACATCGACGCAGTACAAACGGTACGTCCAATGAACCCGATAAACCTAAACAACGATGTAGTACAATAACGGTACATCCATTGATCTAGATAAGCCGGAACATCAACGCAGTACAATAATGGTACGTCCGATGAACCAAAACTCAAATAATTCAAGGCATCGACGCAGTACAACAACGGTACGCCCAATGAACCTGATAAACCTGAACAATGATGTAGTACAATAACGGTACATCCATTGATCCAGATAAGCCGAAACATCGATGCAGTACAATAACGGTACATCTGATGAACCAAGCAGTATAAAAGAACATGAGTTGCTAGCCCATAAAGAAATGAGACGAAGCTCAATAGAACGAGGTACAATCCCGCACGTGGACAAAGAGACATCACATAACACTAGTCTAAACCATAAAATGATCATCATGGATCGATAAGTGTAAATTACACTAAGCTAATAAATAAATGAGTTTAGCTTCATGTCCCATAACCACTGGCTTAACTTAAATATTTACGAACAAATTGTAGACTTCCACTCGAGAATAAGTGTCAATTACACTAAGCTAGTAAATATGTGAGTTTAGCTCCATGTCCCATAACCACTAGCTTAACTTAAATATTTACGAACAAATTGTAGATCTCCACTCGAAAATTATCACAAGAAATTCAATCGAAGAAGTCTAAGAATTAACCGACAAAGTAAACGCAAACGTTTCGTACCACTTGTTTTGCTAAGTCGTTTAATTAGATTTCTCATACGAATGAGGTAAAGGTTTGTATATACTAATAGATTGGAAAACGGTTTAAGAAACGAGCTTTCTAATAAAATAGTGTTAAAATCGTTTTGATAAAAGAGTTTTGATATTAAAATATTGAAACCTTTATATTTTTAAAGTGACAAATCACAAAAATGATTGTAGAAACAATCAATCACCAAAAATTCATATTCGAAGACGTGAATTGGATCCAAAGAAATCGATACCGAATCCATCAAGGTGGATGTTCCAAAATCCCTGAAGAAAATGTCATCGAAGTCGATAATAAATGATAACAACAAATGGGAATCAACACAAATCGATTAAATTTGGAAACTCAAGCTAAATAGGCAAAATAGGAAAAAACAAGCAGATTTAGACGTCTGAAGTGTATGATTCAGACGTCTGAATCGGAAAAATAAAATATTTTCCAGAACATAATTGAAACGTCTGAACCTATAACTTCAAACATCTGGAAATGCCAATTTTAGCCTATTTCTTCTCTGGTTCAATTCGAACCAATCCAGACGTCTGGAACCTTTGATTCAGACGTCTGAATACTGGAGAATAAAAATTCCCAGTATAATATTCAGACATCTGAAATAAGGTTTTCAGACGTCTGAAACTGTTGCTCAGGCGCTTTTCTGAACCTAGGCCAATAATGGCCAAAATAATTACCGAAAGCGATTGGACAAGCGACGATGACTAAGGATTTATGCCAAGCGACAACCCAGCCTTAATGGCTCTTTGATACGCCTTGAATATCAATGTCCAAATACCCATATAAGAATTTTTCATACGGTTTGCTTTCAAAACACAAAAAATTGGAATATTCACCAAAGCAATCCAAATTAAAAGCAAATGCACATGAATAAGTGTTAGGAATTCATACCTAACAACAAGGATAGATATAGACATAGATGTGAGAAAAAATCTCACCTTTACACAAAAACAAGGAAGAAGAAGCTTGAAAACAAAGGAGGATCAACCACTCTTCAATCTCAACTCTAGATGCTCCAAACTAAGATCAAAAGCAATAATTTCCCAAATTAGGTTATATAAAATTTCTGAAATTGGAGAGAGATTGAGATGGAGAAGAAGGAGGAGATACTTACATAAGCTTCTCTTTAAATTTGGTGCTAAAACTTTGATTTGCTAAAGAAACTAGGGCTTTGGATTGTAATTTCCCATCTCCACCACCATTTTTTCTAAAGCTTAAGTTATAGGAAATATTATGAAGTAATGAAGAGAAGTGGAGTGGAGTTGGGTTGATATGTTAGGTTAATGGGCTGAAACCCAAACCCAAAGCCCTAAGTGAAAAGGTCAAAATTTTAGCTAGCTCCAAACATATCAATGTTTATACTCAGAAAGGTTGCAAACACCATTTTGGACTCAATGGAAGTGGTCTCGAGTCCTAATTTGATTGTTTGTAGAAAGTAGCATTTCGGACTAAAATCCGACTAACGATGTTATATTTAAATAAAATATTTAAATATACAATCGTAAAATATGCGGGTTGTTACAAATCACCACTAATTATACGATTTCATTAGTTAATATAATATTCACTTTTGTTTTCTTATATTAAATTTATTACCAAACATTCCTATTTACAATCAATTATAACCTAAACAGTCGTTTCAATCAATTTGGATTGCATTGAATTGGTTATTCAGCAAGTGCCATTAACATTACTACCTTAATTTACCTACAGTTACTATTAATCAATATAATTGCATTGGTTAATTAAATGCTTACTTTAAATTAATTATTTTAAATTTTATACTCAAGTGCAACAATTAACACTATTTCATCATTGGAATTTCACTCCAATTATCAATAATTAACTTTTAAATTACCATTGCTACACTTCTTTTAAGCATTCATTTAATTGTAAATTAAAAATTTTATTTCTTTCTAAATTTAATTACAAAGATCCAATTAAATTAACCAGTTTATTTATTGAAAATCTACGGGTCGTTACACTCTCCCCCACTCAAAACTTTTCGTCCCCGGAAAGAAAAAGAAGGGAAAAGAAAATTAGGAAATCAATATATCTTACTTAAAACATTAAATTTATAAATAAATTTTACAAAATTAATTAACTTAGATAAGATATACCAATTTATAACCATTAGATCTTTTTATACTCGAACTAATAAAGTTTGGAAAACATTTTTCAAAATTTTCTAAGTCTAAAATTTATGGAAAATTTCGGTAGAGTCTCCTTTGTACGGAGAGGCTCGGGAGAAAATATAATATCAAAATAACAATATACAACATATATTTTCCAAAATAATATATATCCCAACACGGGAAAACTGTGAAGACCCGCAAATCCGTACTCCTTGAATATACACTAATCTCCATAGATTAATTCAAGATGAACAGAAATACGAATTCTCAATGTTTAAGAAAAAGAGAAAGACAGAAGAAGAGAGAAAAGATAGAAAATAGAGAGAAAGGAAAATATAAAATAGAACGGAACAGAAAAACAACAGAACAACATCTGAATCTCACAATTCGCAGCGGAACAACATATAATAATAAATGGATAATCTTTAAATAAAGAACTATATCAGTTATTACATTACATCACATTTCATTACATCATATCATCAGAGTGTACAACAACAATCAACAAACAGCGGAAAAGAAATACTATATACTAATAATACGCCATGCCATCCAGCTTGCCTCCAGCAACTCCAGAATATCCTGATAAACCTTAACTCTTGACTGCCCGTGTGGAAATTGGTGGGCACCCAGAGTTTAGGAAGGAAAACAATAAACTCCGAGTCAGTCATGTGACTGGTGTGAGAACTCAAAACAGTTTATTTATCTTTAAAATCAAAATAGAGGAATATTTTTAAAGTCAATTCGCAATGCTTTTAAAAATGAGACTACCATAAGGCCTCCCGCACACACACACAATGCAAACGCAGAATCGGAGGAGATTTCTCCTTATGATAGTCAAAGATGCTTGATACACATTAAAAAGAACATTTGATATTATTACTAGTGCATAGTGTAGAGAAAAATTCATTTCGAAAGTAGAATATAAATCTTAGCCAGCATAGACATTCCGAACTATGCCTACTATAGCTACCATCCAAACAGTGGGGCGCCACCATAAGTGAATGATAGGTTCTACAACTAATACCGTACAAGTCTCGTATTGTTTCTTTGGATTTCCAACGAATGATCAGGCCAAGGAACTTCCCATTGCCACATGAGAATGCCTCTGGATGGACATCCCCGAGAACCAAACCGGATCTCTACCAACACAAGGCCGGGTTACCCCTAACTGAGTAACAACTGACCGAATATGCCATCCCCCGGTCCTTTGGGACCTTTCACCGAGCGCTCGCAATCAATTCACACAATCATAAAGTGTTTTCAACATGAGTAAGTATCTGGGCTCCATACCATGATACCACCCTTTTCCAGAAGGAAATGCACATATCCTAAAGGGCGCTACCCCTCATAACCTTGCTGCATCTTTCCTGTTTTGACCATTCCCGAGGTGTGAGGCTCGACGAAGTCACGTCCACAAAAACATACTTTATACAAAAGTCATGCTTTGGGTCAACAAATGATCATAGAAATGATCACAAAGATAGACGATCAAATAAATGATCCTACCACAAATAATCAACACAATGATCATTTAACAGCAACACTCAGCATGTCACATTACCAAATTGGGAATATATTGCTAATAACCTTCAACTACATAACCTCTGAGCTCGTACGTCTCAGAGAAGGGTGTTAAACTAAAAGAATAAATTCTCCGCCACCAACAGAAATATATTTGAAAGAAATCAGCTTTATATCTCAATTTGTAATTTCAGACATACAATCCATACAAGTCCGTTCCGGGCTCGAACAGAACCGAAGGCACTTACAAAGAAGTCCTTGCAATCCGGATAATCTCTAATCACGTCCGGACTTCCCATCACATAGGGAGTCTCTATACCGTAGCTACTCGGTGCAAAGACAATCGACGAGTTGTCCTTTCGCTTTCAAAAAGATCCGGTCTTCAACACCGGTCTTCAAATGCAATTCATAACGACGTATCACATATTCGGAATGGGTTATACGACCCCATGGTCTTTTCCCGGTTAACCCGATTAGTGAGCGCTTATTCAAAAATAAGTGTGGCATTCAAATTCAAACAAATCACAATAAATACCCATTCAAAGGGAAATATTGATAGTCGGTGATTGAACTATCAATGGATATGCACACATCACCAGTTTCCAAATAATTTTCCAAATTATTTATTTTCCAAAATATCTTTACAAGATATATATTTTCAATACTTCAAAAATAAATCAATATTTATTTTTAAACAAATTCCACTTTCTTTTATAAATTCCATAATGAATTTATATTTCACAATATCTATGAATATATGATTTCAATTATTCATTTTCAATTTATCTTCAAAAAGATAAATTCTCATAATATTCATTTTATATTGGAAAACACTTCCATACTTATTTAATAAGTAATTCAAAAATCTTTTTATTTTCACACTTGGAAAGTATTCAATATAGTTAAATCGAAATTAAGTATATATTTCATTCTTTAAGGAAATCATTCTCTTAAACATATTTATTTGGGTCAAAACGAATGTTGCGTAAAACATCGTTACGACGTCCCAAAATCACTAGTATAGGGATTCGAAATTAAAATAGATATATAAATCCCAATACTATACAAAACATTTCCTTTCGAAAATCATTTACTATAACAACAGTGTTATAGTCCACCATTTCCTTCTATTTCTCGAAAACGTCTATTTCAATAATAAATGTTGAAATCTATGGTTTCGAATCTTAACATATCTTAAAACATCGTTAGATCGTTTTAATTCCATTTAAAATATCACCTTCTAAACATTTTCTTTAACATATTATTCACTATTCAAAAACGTGAATATACTTCAATTAACAATTTCATCATTTCTATTCATTTCATTTTAAAGGATTATTCACAGTTCAAAAACGTGAATATAACTCCATAAATAAGTTATAACAATTTACTTATCAAAATAAGTCATTGCGAATTTATAAAACAACGTTTATAAATTCCATTTCTATTTATTTTATAACAACTTCCTTTTATAAATTCCTTTACTAACCTATTCAATTCATATCCCAATGATATACTAAAAGTTCATATTATAAGTGAAATACTTATAATTTATTTGTTTGCAAAAATCGTTCCTTTGAACTTCAGAATTATAAATCTTATAACTTATAAGATTCGTTTATTTACCCAAATATATTCTTTAATAACTTCACGAAATTTATAAATCTTATTATTTATAAATTTCACTTATAACTTCACCATTTATAATTTTATAAATTCCATTCACTTATGCAATCCATTTTCACTTCATTCAAACACTTATAAAAACTCGTTTTATAATTCAAATATTTTCATTTATAAATTATCAATTTATAAATCTTTTTATATAAATCAATTTATATTATTCTTTTAAAACATCTTTAATCTCCTTTATAATTTCATCATTTTGATTCATAAAATAATTAAATTTTATAAATCCTATTTTTAAACTTTTTATAATAAATTCAAAAATCCAATTTAAACTATTTTATAAAAACATTAACCCATATTTCTCAAAAATCAATCTTTAACCGTATTTCTCAAAATCATAATTTTTATAACTTTAAAAATTATAACGTTTATTTATTTAAAATGGATCAGTTCCAAAAATATTTTATAAACGTATACTTTCAAAAATCACTTTAAAATCATTTTAAAATCTCAAAATTTGGTCCAATGATGCTACATACCAAATAGTCAATCACGACAACAACGATATCATATATCAATATGATAATCCATCAAATATCAAAATATCTGAATTCAAATAAATACCGTTGAGGAATCCAGTTGGATCCCTCCAACTTGTTTTCCTGCATCCACAAACATTAGCACAATACCAATTCCGCTTCAGTATGGAATTATCGCGGTATATGGGATTTAAAATATTATCCGCTTAATAGACGGCGCAATAGGGTCTCATCCGCTATACAAATGCGGGAAATCAATAACTCCAATATATACATATGCCAATATATATATATTGCTATTATATATAATACAAATTTCACTGTTTATGAAATATTTGCGGTATATGTTTTTAATAAATAACATCCGCTTACTAACGGCGCATAATGTCTATTTTAACAATCAATAGATAACAATCATCATTCAAACATGCATTCAAATATTTTGAATCTAACTATTTAAAATAAAATCGAAACTGATTCGATTGAGTGAGAAGTTCTCACCTTGATTTTAATTTCCGTTTTAGTGATTTATTTCGAATAAAATTAAACGGACGTTTAATTTTACCCGAAATTCTCACTAACTCCAAACGACTCCAATCCAATTCCATAGCGTAGTGCTCGTCCATACGATTCCAACGCTTCCTGTTTCGCGCGTTTTCGACCTCGTATGAAAAAGATATGCAATTTCAAAGTTACACGAATTTTTTTATTTATAAATTACAACATATATTTTCTTTTTAAACCTAACTTTCAATCAGGGCCATCGATTTTCAAAACTTGAGATCCTAGCCGTGTTTGATCATCTTCCTCTTCACGCGTTTGCGTCCAGACAACCATGAAAGGCCGAACCCATCACTACCCTTTTAGGGTTTAAATTTGCAACCACCACGCCAACTTCCAAGTCGATCAACAAGTGCCATCTGGAAGCCCCCAACCTCCTCTACCCTCGCCTGAGATGCGGCCAACCTCGGCTCCCCCTATAGCATGGAAAACTGTGCGCAAGCCCCAGGCCGTCGGCCCCCATATCTCACAAAATACAGCTCCAATCTCGATCTCCACCGTTGAATATAAGGATCTTGCCATGCTCTACATCTTTCATTTAGAAAGTTTGTTTAATCGTTGCACGGATTTGAAGAAAAGAGAGGAGAATCGAAAGTGAATTCTGGCCTTTGAATATGTTAGAGGCGGCTGTGCATATTAGGTTTAGGGTTTTTAGTTTTTTTTTTTTTTTTTTTCTTGTGAAGGGTTGGTCTATTTATAAGAAAACGAACGAAACACTATTCATCCGGGAATTCCGAACTCCGATTCACGCGCCGTAACAGCGTTTCTAGGGTTTACCCCGCGTTCCGGACGCAATGGAATAGGTTTCGGAAGCTAATTTGGAAATCTGTGCGAGTTATGGCTATAAACGTTCAATTTGAATTAAACCGATTTAAACGATTTTCTAGGCGTTTTAATTTGTACCGAACAAACGGTAAATCCAATTGACACGAAATTTTAAACCTTACATAATATCACAGTACGGATCCGATGAAACTGGTTTCGTCGAAATCCGAGACTTTTTGAAAAATGGCTATTTTAACTCGCCAAATTAATATTAAAAATAATTCGATGCGTTTCGAGCTGCTACGATCAAACGGTAACTCCGATTGCTACGAAAATTGAAATCCGGTAATAACTAACTATTACGGATCCAATGGAACTAGTTTCGTCCAATTCTGAGACTGTTCAAAAATTGACTATTTTCACAAGTCGATTTTAATATTAAAATATTCAATTTTCACAAATTAACTTTTAATTCGATTTTAAAAGTTCTAAAACATCTTTCTAACTTCAACATGATAAAATAAAATTTTACAAATCATTTTCAATCATATTTAACTCAATTTTCAATTATTTCCATAATTTAACATATTAAATTATCGATTTAATTATACAATTAAATCCAATTATTCAAATAAAAATTTATTTGACTTATAAATTCACTTATTAATATTTAAAATTAATTAAATATTCAAATTTTAAATAATTAAAATTCTGAGTCGTTACAATCTTCCCCCCTTAAAAGAATTTCGTCCTCGAAATTATTAAGTAAGAAAAGTTACAGAATTTATTAACTTTCCATAATTCATAGTTAAACTTCTTATAATACTTTACTAAGTTTAAAATCATACTTAGTTATTTAATTTATTTTTTTTTAGAAAACAACTACTATTGTTTAACTTTCAATTCCAAATCAAAGTTAAAGTTTTCAAAATTTTCCAATTTTCTCAAATTTTTCTAACGCCTTAAATTTTCGAAAAAATTCGCCATAGTCTCCTTTGCGCGGCTCGATCCGAAAAGAAAAAATGACAGTATATATATCACAAATATACATCTCATCAAGTAATGAGGCATCCCGAAGGGAAAAAAGTATAAAAGTACGGTATGTAATCCGAGATATGTACCTTATATTTTATTAGCAAGCATATACGGCTAATATAGCGTGAAAGCGAGCTCCAAATGCGAAGCAAACGCGATCCGCACCTACTAAACACTCAACAAACAACATGAGAATCATGCATGTAGACAATAGTATCAATATACAACATATAGTAACATAATAACTATATATGTTAACATAGCAATTGCAACAAAACAACAAATGCAAACATCAACCAACTATCATCCATAACCAATAAATATTCATTCATATTCTCATTGATATTCAATGAAATGATTTTCAATTTAATCACATTTGATTCATTAACAGTGGATGTTTTTACTAACATTCATTTTCAATTAGTTTATATTTACTAACCTATATTCAAGTTGGTTCGCTTCCAAATCAAATTCAATTTTATTTAAGATTCACTTAACTTCCAATTGAATTTCAATTACTTTAGCTTTCAATTTCATTAACACTTAATGAATTATATACAATCAACTAACAACCATAGTATATTAATTACAACCAAATTCCTTTGCTTATCAATTGGTTTAATTAATTGATTTTTATTCAACTATTCAACTTTCAATAACATTAGATTTTAATGAATTACACTTACATTCATTATTTCATATCAACTTAATTCACATTCAATTGATTAACATTTAATCCATTTTCATTCAATTCAATTGGTAATTCATTTAACCATTTCAAGTTGAATTTTATTTACATAACTCAAATTCATAAATATATTCATATAGTTTCACTTCTTATATATATATATATATAAGTTTATTTCACAATTGTAAATCACTTTAATTATAATTCAATTCTTATAATTCATTTTACTTATACAATTATTCTTTTATTTAGATTATTCAAACAACTAAACAATTAACTTATATACATTAATAATTCTTAAAAATTATTTCTTTATATATAAAATATACTCAAGGTAAAATTATTTCATTTACCCAATTTAAAACAATATTGTGTCGAATTGTTCTATTCAAGTGTTTAGAAACCCCTTCGATTCAGTTTCGAGGCTGCGCCGACGAAGGTTCATATACCACTCAACAAACCAATCATCACAATATAAAACAATTTTATATTCACTAACAAATACGCACTCATAGCTATTATTACACTCAAACTCATTCTAGAGTACTACTGACTCTATCTCTAATGAGTAATACCCAACAGAACCATGGTTGTCGCTTAACCATATGCTCCGATACCACCTGTGAAGGACCTCATTTCCGCCAGCAGCGACCGGTAGGCTTTTCAACCATCCCAGCTCCACCGTGGCTCACAGTGATACCCCAAACTTGCTTTTACGGCCAGCCTCTTGACTGTCTCAGGTTACACCTAACCAACCCCCTAAAAGAGGACGTGTGGGGGCAAGAGTCTCCCGTTCGCCACCAAACCGCGAAGCGAGAACCCCCCATCACATATCACCTAGCATAAGCAAGACTGGTGTGAGAACTCAAAACAGTTTATTTATCTTTAAAATCAAAATAGAGGAATATTTTTAAAGTCAATTCGCAATGCTTTTAAAAATGAGACTACCATAAGGCCTCCCGCTCACACACACAATGCAAACGCAGAATCGGAGGAGATTTCTCCTTATGATAGTCAAAGATGCTTGATACGCATTAAAAAGAACATTTGATATTATTACTAGTGCATAGTGTAGAGAAAAATTCATTTCGAAAGTAGAATATAAATCTTAGCCAGCATAGACATTCCGAACTATGCCTACTATAGCTACCATCCAAACAGTGGGGCGCCACCATAAGTGAATGATAGGTTCTACAACTAATAACGTACAAGTCTCGTATTGTTTCTTTGGATTTCCAACGAATGATCAGGCCAAGGAACTTCCCATTGCCACATGAGAATGCCTCTGGATGGACATCCCCGAGAACCAAACCGGATCTCTACCAACACAAGGCCGGTTACCCCTAACTGAGTAACAACTGACCGAATATGCCATCCCCCGGTCCTTTGGGACCTTTCACCGAGCGCTCGCAATCAATTCACACAATCATAAAGTGTTTTCAACATGAGTAAGTATCTGGGCTCCATACCATGATACCACCCCTTTCCAGAAGGAAATGCACATATCCTAAAGGGCGCTACCCCTCATAACCTTGCTGCATCTTTCCTGTTTTGACCATTCCCAAGGTGTGAGGCTCGACGAAGTCACGTCCACAAAAACATACTTTATACAAAAGCCATGCTTTGGGTCAACAAATGATCATAGAAATGATCACAAAGATAGACGATCAAATAAATGATCCTATCACAAATAATCAACACAATGATCATTTAACAGCAACACTCAGCATGTCACATTACCAAATTGGGAATATATCGCTGATAACCTTCAACTACTTAACCTTTGAGCTCGTACGTCTCAGAGTAGGGTGTTAAGCTAAAAGAATAAATTCTCCGCCACCAACAGAAATATATTTGAAAGAAATCAGCTTTATATCTCAATTTGTAATGTCAGACATACAATCCATACAAGTCTGTTCCGGGCTCGAACAGAACCGAAGGCACTTACAAAGAAATCCTTGCAATCCGGATAATCTCTAATCACATCCGGACTTCCCATCACATATGGAGTCTCTATACCGTAGCTACTCGGTGCAAAGACAGTCAACGAGTTATCCTTTCGCTTTCAAAATGATCCGGTCTTCAACACCGGTCTTCAAATGCAATTCATAACGACGTATCACATATTCGGAATGGGTTATACGACCCCATGGTCTTTTCCCGGTTAACCCGAATAGTGAGCGCTTATTCAAAAATAAGTGTGGCATTCAAATTCAAACAAATCACAATAAATACCCATTCAAAGGGAAATATTGATAGTCGGTTATTGAACTATCAATGGATATGCACACATCACCAGTTTCCAAATAATTTTCCAAATTATTTATTTTCCAAAATATCTTTACAAGATATATTATTTTCAATACTTCAAAAATAAATCATTATTTATTTTTAAACAAATTCCACTTTCTTTTATAAATTCCATAATGAATTTATATTTCACAATATCTATGAATATATGATTTCAATTATTCATTTTCAATTTATCTTCAAAAAGATAAATTCTCATAATATTCACTTTATATTGGAAAACACTTCCATACTTATTTAATAAGTAATTCACAAATCTTTTTATTTTCACACTTGGAAAATATTCAATATACTTAAATCGAAATTAAGTATATATTTCATTCTTTAAGGAAATCATTCTCTTAAACATATTTATTTGGGTCAAAACGAATGTTGCGTAAAACATCGTTACGACGTCCCAAAATCACTAGTATAGGGATTCAAAATTAAAATAGATATATAAATCCCAATACTATACAAAACATTTCCTTTCGGAAATCATTTACTATAACAACAGTGTTATAGTCCACCATTTCCTTCTATTTCTCGAAAACGTCTATTTTAACAATAAATGTTGAAATCTATGGTTTCGAATCTTAACATATCTTAAAACATCGTTAGATCGTTTTAATTCCATTTAAAATATCACCTTCTAAACATTTTCTTTAACATATTATTCACTATTCAAAAACGTGAATATACTTCAATTAACAATTTCATCATTTCTATTCATTTCATTTTAAAGGATTATTCACAGTTCAAAAACGTGAATATAACTCCATAAATAAGTTATAACAATTTACTTATCAAAATAAGTCATTGCGAATTTATAAAACAGCGTTTATAAATTCCATTTCTATTTATTTTATAACAACTTCCTTTTATAAATTCCTTTATTAACCTATTCAATTCATATCCCAATGATATACTAAAAGTTCATATTATAAGTGAAATACTTATAATTTATTTGTTTGCAAAAATCGTTCCTTTGAACTTCATAATTATAAATCTTATAACATATAAGATTCGTTTATTTACCCAAATATATTCTTTAATAACTTCACGAAATTTATAAATCTTATTATTTATAAATTTCACTTATAACTTCACCATTTATAATTTTATAAATTCCATTCACTTATGCAATCCATTTTCACTTCATTCAAACACTTATAAAAACTCGTTTTATAATTCAAATATTTTCATTTATAAATTATCAATTTATAAATCTTTTTATATAAATCAATTTATATTATTCTTTTAAAACATCTTTAATCTCCTTTATAATTTCATCATTTTGATTCATAAAATAATTAAATTTTATAAATCCTATTTTTAAACTTTTTATAATAAATTCAAAAATCCAATTTAAACTATTTTATAAAAACATTAACCCATATTTATCAAAAATCAATCTTTAACCGTATTTCTCAAAATCATAATTTTTATAACTTTAAAAATTATAACGTTTATTTATTTAAAATGGATCAGTTCCAAAAATATTTTATAAACGTATACTTTCAAAAATCACTTTAAAATCATTTTAAAATCCCAAAATTTGGTCCAATGATGCTACATACCTAATAGTCAATCACGACAACAACGATATCATATATCAATATGATAATCCATCAAATATCAAAATATCTGAATTCAAATAAATACTGTTGAGGAATCCAGTTGGATCCCTCCAACCTGTTTTCCTGCATCCACAAACATTAGCACAATACCTATTCCGCTCCAGTACGGAATTATCGCGGTATATGGGATTTAAAATATTATCCGCTTAATAGACGGCGCAATAGGGTCTCATCCGCTATACAAACGCGGGAAATCAATAACGCCAATATATACATATGCCAATATATATATATTGCTATTATATATAATACCAATTTCACTGTTTATGAAATATTCGCGGTATATGTTTTTAATAAATAACATCCGCTTACTAACGGCGCATAATGTCTATTTTAACAATCAATAGATAACAATCATCATTCAAACATGCATTCAAATATTTTGAATCTAACTATTTAAAATAAAATCGAAACTGATTCGATTGAGTGAGAAGTTCTCACCTTGATTTTAATTTCCGTTTTAGCGATTTATTTCGAATAAAATTAAACGGACGTTTAATTTTACCCGAAATTCTCACTAACTCCAAATGACTCCAATCTAATTCCATAGCGTAGTGCTCGTCCATACGATTCCAACGCTTCCTGTTTCGCGCGTTTTCGACCTCGTATGAAAAAGATATGCAATTTCAAAGTTACACGAATTTTTTTATTTATAAATTACAACATATATTTTCTTTTTAAACCTAACTTTCAATCAGGGCCATCGATTTTCAAAACTTGAGATCCTAGCCGTGTTTGATCATCTTCCTCTTCACGCGTTTGCGTCCAGACAACCATGAAAGGCCGAACCCATCACTACCCTTTTAGGGTTTAAATTTGCAACCACCACGCCAACTTCCAAGTCGATCAACAAGTGCCATCTGAAAGCCCCCAACCTCCTCTACCCTCGCTTGAGATGCGGCCAAGCTCGTCTCCCCCTATAGCATGGAAAACCGTGCGCAAGTCCCAGGCCGTCGGCCCCCATATCTCACAAAATACAGCTCCAATCTCGATCTCCACCTTTGAATATAAGGATCTTGCCATGCTCTACATCTTTCATTTAGAAAGTTTGTTGAATCGTTGCACGGATTTGAAGAAAAGAGAGGAGAATCGAAAGTGAATTCTGGCCTTTGAATATGTAAGAGGCGGCTGTGCATATTAGGTTTAGGGTTTTTAGTTTTTTTTTTCTTGTGAAGGGTTGGTCTATTTATAAGAAAACGAACGAAACACTATTCATCCGGGAATTCCGAACTCCGATTCACGCGCCGTAACCAGCGTTTCTAGGGTTTACCCCGCGTTCTGGACACAATGGAACAGGTTTCGGAAGCTAATTCGGACATCTGTGCGAGTTATGGCTATAAACGTTCAATTTGAATTAAACCGATTTAAACGATTTTCTAGGCGTTTTAATTTGTACCGGACAAACGGTAAATCCAATTGACACGAAATTTTAAACCTTACAATAATATCACATTACGGATCCGATGAAACTGGTTTCGTCGAAATCCGAGACTTTTGAAAAATGGCTATTTTAACTCGCCAAATTAATATTAAAAATAATTCGATGCGTTTCGAGCTGCTACGATCAAACGATAACTCCGATTGCTACGAAAATTGAAATCCGGTAATAACTAACTATTACGGATCCAATGAAACTAGTTTCATCCAATTCTGAGACTGTTCAAAAATTGACTATTTTCACTAGTCGATTTTAATATTAAAATATTCGATTTTCACAAATTAACTTTTAATTCGATTTTAAAAGTTCTAAAACATCTTTCTAACTTCAACATGATAAAATAAAATTTTACAAATCATTTTCAATCATATTTAACTCAATTTTCAATTATTTCCATAATTTAACATATTAAATTATCGATTTAATTATTCAATTAAATCCAATTATTCAAATAAAAATTTATTTGACTTATAAATTCACTTATTAATATTTAAAATTAATTAAATATTCAAATTTTAAATAATTAAAATTCTGGGTCGTTACAATTCGTTACAAAAACAGTATAATAACGCTATAAACCGTAATCCGAGAACGTACCTATTGGCCGGGTATTTAACGCTTATTTATGGAACCAAAAGCAGTAGCAATTGCTTTCATAACCTGTATTTCACTTATATGATCCAAAAAGGTTAACAATTATATAAATGAAATATTAAAATTGTTTCAACCATAAACAAACAAATCAATACAACGTCAAACACTCGCAACAAGGCATACAACCATCCCATGGAATCAACACAAATCAATCATTCATTCATATCAAACAAAACAAATAGTTGTTTAGTTTCAAAACTTCAAATTGTGAAGAATGAAAAATAAACTACTAAGCGCACCATTTACTCAACAGTCTCTGATGAAGCTAAATAGATTATTCATACATCCAAACAGTTTTAAAGTATCCTTAACCCAAACAACTATAAACCAAAACAAACAACAATTTCAACAATAAATCAAGTTTATTTTTATTTTATTTTATTTTGTTTTTATCAATTCCACTTCATCCATTTGTTGTTTGATTTCCTTTTCCTTCATTATTTATTTTTATCTATTTCTATTCATTACCTACCAATTCATTTTCATCTATCTATATAATGCCAAATTCTATTTATTGCATTGCATTGCATTTATTTATATTATTCATATTCAATCAAATTTCTTAGTAGGTAAATTTATTAACTTAAGTTTATAGTCATTTTTTTTAGTATCCATCTTTTATTCTTATTTTATTTAGAGGTAAGTTCAACCTATTACTTAAGTTTATTATTATTTATTTATAATACTTACCTTTCTTTTCTATTACATTAGTAGCATTTCAATTATACTTAATTCCATAACAACTAGAACATCAATTCTTATTAATAAAATTAGTTTATTGGACACTTTCATTACATAAGTTTACTTGTACAATTTTCCATTACAAATCTTTAACATCTTAACTTTTAATATTTGGTAAGTTATATATATATATATATGCTTTAAGAATGTAATTGAAAGTTATACATGTTTTTCTCAATTCTTTTAATTAATTAAATGTTCAATAATAATATCCTTTGTTTTAATATGTTACAAATTTAAATTTTCTTTTTTATTTGATTTATAACTTAGCATTAAATCTCTTATTTTCTTTAGAGGTTTCAATTATTAATTACCTACATTCCAATTCACTACAATAATTGAAACTATTAATTAATGGAAACTTAAGAACTAAATACTGGGTTAAATCTCAAATCATTTTAAAATAATAGATAAACGTATTTATATATCCAATTATATTTAAAACAATTTAAAATTAACAAATTTTTTTCCTTTTCAAATAAATCTGTAGTAAAACTACTACAATGACCTTCCCACTTCGAAACTCGAAAATGAATGTCGATGATGCGGCCGCCATCACCGAAATTATTTTCCAACGACAGAGAGGGGGGTACAGGACTTATTACTTTCCAAAGTTTCTTTAAAACAACTCTTTCAAATCATTTTGAAATATTTATATCAGAAAATAATTCTAAATAATATTATTATTATATTTCATAATCATTCGGAAGAAATTTCAAAAACCCCAGAACTTAGATTCTAAAATTTCCAATTTATTTTCATTTTATTTTTAATCTTATTTCAACTATTATTTATACATTTCATTACCTAACAACCAATATATTGCAATCAAATATATATATCATTTATAAAAATTTATTTTATATATATAGAAAATATAATAGGAAAAATTATTTCATTCACCTATATTCAAAACAAATATTGTGTCGGTCTGTTCTATCAAGTGTTTAGAAATCCCTATTGATGTCATAGCGTCCTATGAACCAAACAGAATTTATAAATACAAAACGGAACAGATTAACACAATATAAAAAACTTTTTATAACACTAACAAATACGCTCTCTCATATATATACACTCAGCGACTCCCATAAGGTATTACTACCCTATTAATAAAGAGTCAGACCCCACAAAGCTAAGGTTTATCGCTAAATCTCGCTCTGATACCAGATGTAACATCCCGCCTTTCTATCCGCTTTAAATCGACGATAAACCACACACGTCAAACTTAAACCATGCAGAAGGGCGGATTATTATGGGGTAAATAAGAAAAATAGAGAAAGAAAAAAACAAGATAGAATCTTGCAGTGGAACGATAAAATATAATAATCAAATATACAGTTCATGAAGCTGTTTACAAAATATTTGATTATACTTATCCAACACATATCAGAGTACACATACCAGAGAATAATAATTAATGCAACAGAATTAAATGGTGAAGTGGAATAATATAATAGATAATAATAAATCTTCGTCTTCGTCCTTCAGAAATAAAGTCTTCGATTCCTGAAATGCTCGGACTGACCCGAGAAAATTGAAAAGACAAAACACTCGAGTCAGAACTAAAATATCTTATGTAAGCTAAATCAACGGTAAAATAAGAGTGGAACGGTGTTAGAGATGTTTACGGGATTTGACATCTCCTATCCAGTGTCAAACGTGAGCGCAGTAACTTAAGAAATGCTCAAGATTCACATCTCCTAAGGATCCGTTAAATTATTTACTATGTAGTAATACTTCGCTATTATAATAATGTCTATAGTAAAATAAACATACTTTTAAATAGCGTTAAGGAGTGACCCGATATTCCTCTTAACACGTAATAGTCCCAGTAGTCCATCCAATATCATAGTCCCTCCTGATCGGGAAGCCACCAGAGGATACCATACGAGCTACGGGAGAAAACCAAACTCGTACAAGGCACGATAGGGTAGGTGACACGGCACAACTAGGCAATGCCAGGGTAGATATACCAATTGCTATTCGGGCTGGTGGTAACGCGTAGCGCGTAGCTACCGCCCACCTCGAGCCACACTCTCAAATAAAAAAATCAAAAGTGGTCACCGAATCAATCCAAAATTCAAAGTACAATATCGAAGGGTTGTGTCCGATCAAAGGTACTACCTCATTGGCCCGAGAATCGCTTCTGTTTTAGCCACCTTATGCCAACTCACGGGAGTTGGATCGACATATGTATCTTAAAGGAACGTCGCCACCATCCTACTTCATTCTGAAATCTCCACTGCGTACACGGTTGTTAAAGTGGTTTCGGAGTTGGCAGAGAGTATGACAACTTCCGATCCCGGTCTCTTCAACGACCAAACGTTATTATAACACCGCAGTTATTTCAAAATAATTTATATTTGAAAACCAGAATATAATATCCCTTTCAAAACCATATAAATACGATATCATTTCTATTTTTAAAACCCCAAATCAATATGATATCATTTTTTATTTTAAATACATCCCTTTTTCCAAAATCATAATACTTTCAAATATATATATATATCTTAAACCCCATAGCTTTGAAAAAAAATTCTAATGCTTAAATGGTTTAAATATTATACCAGTTTATATAATAAAATAGCTTTTTAAGTCTCACAAATAAATTCCAAATATAGGTTCAAATTCCCAAATAAACCATTTCAATTTTCATATATTTCAAGCTTTAAATATTCTACCATTTCAAAACGAATTCTTTGATAATTTCATATGTATCAAATTCAATTACTATTATCTAGATTTGAATGTTTACTTAATAAATCAAATATCATTTAAGTAAAACATTTAAACTCTAAATAACAGGATATTCTTTCAATTTAATTAACTTTATAATATTCATTATAATCGATTTGATATTCATTTAAGTCCTCTAAACCAAAATCAAGTTATAAAAAATCATCACTTTCAAAATCTCAAATTTATTTGGATTTCAAATCAATTTTATTTGAGGATAATTCTTAAACAAATCAAATTCATATTTATCTTCGGATCTCAATTTTATTTAAGTCATTATAGCTCTATATTTACAATATCTTAAACAGGTACTTAACCATATAATCTAAAACAATCAAACTCCATTAATAAACTTATTTTTATTGCACAAATTTATATATAGCTTAAATTCAAGGATTTAACTATATATATAAAATAATACTTATATAATATCAAAATTTAATATTTAATAAACCTTATATTTCTTTCCAAAACCCTAGAAATCATTTTCAAAATATTTATATATATAGACCGACAGTGTCTGTATATAATTTTCTATCCTATAATCAAGTGATACATATATTTATCATTTCAATCCGCAATTTAAAATAAAAATGCGGTTGTATATCATTTCAAATCGCAATCCTGAATCAAAAATAAAATGCATAGCAACTTGCAGATTATGATGATATAAATAAACGCACATTCATCCATCATAAAATCATACATCCATCACAATCATTGTACAAAACAATCAAACAATGTCAATATATAACTGATAATATATACATGTAATTAACTGGCAGTTATATTCTATAATAAAATAAATAATGACTAGATTTACGTAAATTCAATTAACCAAGATGATGATTAAAAATACACAGAACAGTCATAAATAAATGCAAAATCACAACATAAATTAAATTTAACAAACATAAGAAATTTTAGAAGTTGTGAGTGGGTTAAAACACTCACCTTTTAAATTTAAGTTGAATTTAAATCTGATTTAAATCCAAAAATTGAATAGTCTCAGAATCTATCCAAATTAGTCGTTAAATGTCCGAAATTTAAATATGATCCTAACAAAAAAAATCGCAAGCAAAATGGGCATCGTATGAGAAAGTTATGCGCGTTTGAACGATTGAAAACAAAATAAAATTAAAATAGAAAAAGAACTCACCCTTACGTTTTCCACGTCAACATCAATACGCACGCACCCGTCATCCTCACGCGAGATCCACTGAACCCAGCACGTCGCCGCCCTTTTGACCAACCAATGACCGCGATTTACGCCACATACGTCGCCTACCACCTCAAACTGATCCTCTCCCCTAGCTCACCAACCCAGGCCGCCTCGAACGCCGTGTTCGCTCCCCTCCCCCGTGCCGCCGCCAACGTGTTTCAAAACCCTAATCGTCAATATCTGATCGCCTCCGATCGTTATAGACCATGCGACTACCACCGGAAGACTCCACACAAAAATCTCTTCGAAACCCATATTCCAATTTTTCCGATTGATGTCGAAATAAAAAACGCCCAATTCGAGTTTTACCGCGATTTCCAATTGATCCGGTCACTGTCTCGAAAAACGAATAGCACTCATAGATTCGTATCATTGAGATCTTCGATATATATTTTTTCTAAATTTTTCTGAGGAGTTTTATTTTTTTGATTTGAAATGGATTTGTATTTGGATCTAGAATTTGTTTGTCTGCCATTGAGGAAGAAGAGGAAGAGAATGACTAGTACGTACAGACAAATGACAATGAGGAACAATTATGGTTTATAACCTGGTATTTACAGACAAAGTTGGAAATAGAATAGATGGATAAGATAGATATACGCGCTAATAACAAAGTGGCTCAAAAAGCCCATTTCGACTCCGGAACGAAATTGGGTCAATCCATATATAAAAATAGGTGTTTTAAAATATTTTAAACGCAATGGAAAAAGTTTCAAGTCCAAATTCCATCGGATGAAGAAGTTATGCTGAAATCAATATTTTTCAAATTGATTTCAATTTAATCGATTTCAAGGCGTTTCGCGTTCGTACGATAAAATGACAGGTCTGATCACTACGAAACTTGAAATCCTACAATAATTCATCGTTACTGATCCGATGAAACTGGTTTCGTCGAAATCCGAGTCCATGACCAGAATGGCTATTTTTACATTAATTAAGTTAAAAATTAATTAATTAATCCAATTATTAATTCCAATTCTATAATTGACAATTTTTCTCACTTTTAAATTTCTTAATCATTTATACAAGTTTTAAACAATTTAGATGTCTATTTAACGTTGATTCGTTATTCAATTTCATCGTTAAATTTCATCCTTCTTACATTTAGAAATTATAAATTTAATTTACAACAATTCCAATAAATTTACTTTTCATTCTATTTATAACTCTATTAATAACCAACGGATGAAATTTACCTTGGCATCAAATCCATTACATTAAAAAAATGTTAAATTTAGATTTATTACAATTTATTACCAAAGTTTATTTAACACCATCATAACAAGCCATCTATATTAATTTCCACCTATTTGCTTTTAATTGCATTTGTAAGTTCGTTACTTATCAATCCAGATTATAATTCCATATTCAACGCTAATTGTATTTCATTACATTAATATACGCCTATTTACATCTTAATTTGAATAAATATTATATTTCTAAATGTACTTCTATCAATTAAACACATTAATTAAGGTTTTAAAACCAATAAATGAATTTACCTTAATTCCATTCTTATACTAGTTTATTCCTCTACATACATTGCGTATTAATTCATCAATTAACATACTTTGAACTATTTTCCCCAATTAATCAATTACTACCTTAAAATAAACTTATGTTCTATTTAATTTACATTTAATAAAAATTCATTTCAAATTTCAGTTAACAATAGGTAACATACAATAAGCATTGCCGTTACCCTTTAATGACATAAATAAGATTTTATTACTTACAAAACAATGTTCCCATTTATTTCACTTACGTTCAATTTATAGCCAAACATAACATTTAGATTATTTTCTATAATTGGAATTTTATGCAAGTTCATCAATCATTAACTTAAATTATCATTGTTTCTATTAAATTTTCATTCACACTTCCATTACTATATTAATAATCATTAAAGTAACGTTTATTATCAACAACGAACATTAAAATTACTTTTCTACCATTGATTGTATAAATCTTCAATTTATTACGTATTACTTCAGCAGTAAATATAACTTTGAATTCATTCAATCACCACTAATTATACCATTTCATTAGTTAATACAATATTCACATTTGTTTTCTTATATTAAATTTATTACCGAACATTCCTATTTACAATCAATTGTAACCTAGATAGTCGTTTCAATCAATTTGGATTGCATTGAATTGGTTATTCATCAACTACCATTAACATTACCACCTTAATTTACCTACAGTTACTATTAATCAATATAATTGCATTGGTTAATTAAATGCTTACTTTAAATTACTTATTTTAAATTTTATACTCAAGTGCAACAATTAGCACTATTTCTTTATTGGAATTTCACTACAATTATCAATAATTAACTTTTAAATTACCATTGCTACACTTCTTTTAAGCATTCATTTCATTATAAATTGAAAATTTTATTTCTTTCTAAATTTAATTACAAATATCCAATTAAATTAACCAATTTATTTATTGAAAATCTACGGGTCGTTACATTTTGGCTTCGTTTCTTTTCGAGGATAAAAAGATTCAAAGGAGGGAAGAATGTGATAACCCTGGTTTTGGAATATCTGTAATTGATAAATTAACTAAATTTAATTAGTAAAAATACTGATTTATAAGTTAAATAAAAAAATTTGGTAATGAAAATATATATATCTGAATGAGTATTGGTTTGATAATCCTCCCAGTATAATTATTTAGATTGGCAAAATTAATATTTTCAAATAATGATAATAATGTGTTGTTTATATATATAGATATAAATAGATTTTTAAATAGAATTATTCTTTTACAAATTGAATTTTGTGTTTGTTTATATTTGAGTTGATTTTAAATTAAATTTGAATTTGAATTTGAATTTCAAAAGATAGATATTTTAAAATATTTTGGATTTAAAAATATATGAATAATATTTTTATTAGAATAAGATTTGTTTTATATTATTTTATTTTCTTTAAAGAATTTTCTTTTATAAATTAAGAAAAATATTTATTAAATAGTAAAATAAATACCAAAGCTTTATAAAAACATTTTAAATAAACTAAAGACAAGTGTTAAGATTTTAACACCCAAATTAACAAATGTAAATCATTTAACATTGAAATATACAAGTGTAACAATTGTAATGTAAAATTGAACAAGTATCATTTATTTAAATTATTTCTAAAATAATAAATGGAAAGAAAATGAGATTATATAATATCTTTACTCTCCTCTCTCTGATTTTCTTTCACCTGCACATTTCAAAGTAAAATACTGTAAAAAAATTCAAAGAACAAACACTGTAAAATTATTTTCAAACCAGAAGCTAATTCAAAACTAAAGGTCTGTAACAAAAATTCCCAAACCAGTAATCAATCAAGCAAATCAAAACCTAACAAGCTTTAACCTGTAATCAAAGCCTTGATCATCTCTGTTTCAAAGTTAATTCTTCTTAACGACTCGGTTTCAAATTTGAACAAAAGTAGCTCAGTTTCACAATCAACTGGCAAGACATATTGCAGTTTCAAAAATCAACTTCCAAGATCCTCTGTTCATCTTTTAACTATGAGTAAACAAGTTTTTTATTTTGTTTTAAGTCTTGTTGCATGCAATGATCTTGAGGTAAATTAGTGATTTCATGATCATTTTATATAATCATATGTATATATGTAAGAATATATTGGCATGCATGCCTGTTGTTTCTCTGTTCTTATGCTTCAGGACTATAGAACTTTGTTAAAAAAATTCTTATCTTTTTCAACAATTCTTATTATACTTTGAAATATAAACAATTCTTGCTTGTACTAACAAGATATCTAATTTAAAAATATTTACAGTTAAGAATGGAAGCTCGTCTAAACAATAAGAAGAAATACAGTAGAATTCTAGTTCAAGTCAAAGTTTCAAGCATGATAAATATTTGGTTCATGTATGTCATCAATCACATTTTTGAAAACTAGGATTTTTCAGATTTAAATCATGAATTTTAAGTTTGTAAATTATGAGATATTGCATGTTGATCAGAATATGGTTTTCGTGTGATTTCTGTTGATCGGAAACTTTTGGGAACTCGTTTTCATGGCTGAAGCTAGCTCGATGGTAGGAGATCTCGGTAAAATAGTTTGAGGGTTCAACGATCATCGTGGTGGTGGGTCGAAGGGGTTTTAGAGTTTAACAACCCATTTGGGTCGACATTGAAGTCGAGGGGTTTGCGTTATCAAGGAAGCATTAGACATGACTAGAGTTGGGGGAATGGGTGCATAGCTCATCGATGTGGATGTAGGCATGGTTGAGAGAACTTCGGTGGTCGGAATAGGTGAATCGAGGCATTTATTTGCAACCTATTTCATTCCAGGTTCTGTGTGATGAGCTCGATTTCGATTTCAAGCCTGAATCTTAGTTTTGGTGTTCGCGATAGTTAAGGTGTATCGATGACGACCTGATGATGGTGGTACGGCTATCCTGATCGTCGGCGATCAGTTGTACACGTGCGCAGTGGATGTGGCAGTGTCAGGGGCTGGTTTGGGAAGAGGGTCCGCGTCTCGAAGTTATTTTTAGGGTAACGTCGTGGTATCTCGAGAATGGGTTCGGGTTGCACGCGTATATGTTTTACTGGGATAGTTTGTAATATTATCAGAATAAAAGAAAATAGGTTTGAGGTGAACTCGAGGTTTAACTTGAGAATTTTTAAATGATGGCTCGGGTATTTTCCTTCGTGGCTCGGGCAAATTCTGGATGGTCTCGGGTTCTCGATCGCGATTTGTTCGTATGTATGATATCTTGCTGCAGTTTTAATTTAGACAAGTCTGAAAAGGAAAGAGAGTTGGGAACTCGGTTTTGGTTTGAGAATCTTGGGTTTTGTATCGGGTAAGGATAAATTGTAACATAATGTTTTATGGTTAAATATATTAAGTTTTAATAATACACTAAATCATTCTTGGATAAATAAAGTAATTATTTAAGTGGTTGATTACTTAAGTTGAATTAATCATTTAACTTAGTAAGTTAATTCTTAAAATTTACTTAATTGATAAGATTTTAAATGACAATTAAGAAGTTGATTAAGGTAAATAACCTATCTTTTAATTGATTAAGTTTTGGGTGATTAAAGATTAATTAATAAAAGTAATTAAGGGTTGATTGTTGTAATTAATTAATTATTAAAGGTAAAAATTAATTAATAATTAACTAATGTGATTAATTAATTAAGGATTAATTAATCAATAAAATTATTAAGGTTAATTTGTCAAGGTTAATTAATTGAGAATAATTAACCAACGGGGCAATTACTTAATGAAAGTAATTTTGGATAATTAATTTAGATAAATAATTAAAGGATGATTAATTATGATTAATGGTTAATGGATGATTAGTTAACTTGTAATTAATTAATGTTAAGTAAGCAGGATTTAACAGTAATCTAAGTGATTTAAAATTGATGATTAATTTAATTGGAGATTAATTAAATTAATTAGGAATTATTTATATAGTAAATCTTGCTTATGGATGATTTAATGATATTGGATGACTTGGATTGTGAATATCTCTGATATTGAGTTGTGATTAACGGTGATATGATATATAGTAATAATATGGAGTGTCAATTGATAATTAATTTTGCTGTCTGACTATGACACCTTGTATTGTAGCTGTTATGTATCCACTTAAACTGGAATTAGAAAGGACATTGAAATCGAAGAGACCGGGGTCGGGTAATCAGTAAATACCCGAAACCACTTCGATTTGTAATCTAATTACTTATAAATTTGATATGTAAAATTAAACAGGCTGGAATGAGATAAAGTAACAAGGACATTTAATCTGAGAACTGATGAGTATGAAAATGATTGACTATAATAGTGCAAGAACCCGTAAAAGGAACGAGTTACCCTGGTATTCACATATGTTATAGCTTGGTATTTCATGTATATGAGTTTACTCAAGCTGGTTTCCAGCCAGACCCAGGTCTTACTTTGATGTAATGCTCGGGTCAGACCGAGTATTACAGATTTTTAAGTAAGGATGTTCTGGAGCTCAGGAGGCGAGCTGGATGGCAAGAATGTATGGAGTATTCCGCTGTGTATATTATTGTAGCTACCTGGAACATGTTGATTTCAACCGCCCGGTGTTTGTGTAAATGTTGTAACCCAGATATATTGATGAAATTAACTAATACAGTTTTCCTTTGTATAACTGCTATTTTATTAGATATTATATTTTGATCCGCTGCGAATGTGAGAATCTATGTTTTTGTGTTTCTGTTTCTTCTTCTTCTTCTATCTCTTTTCTTCTTTTTCCTAACTATCTGGAATCTTTGGGATCGAAAATTCTGGGTCGTTACATTGACCAACAAGGAGAGAAAGCCAGGAAAGTTTTATATATTCCATGAAACTCAAGGTCACAATACCAACGAGTGCAGAAACTTGCGGGATATAATTGAGGAGTTGATATGCAAGAAAATGTTAGAGAAACATGTGAAAGCCCCGTAGGATGGCAGACAAGGAAACTCTAATACCCCTAAGTCATCTTCCTAACGGGGCAAGCTGAGTTTGGTGCTGATACATTCAGGTGGCTAGAAATGTTTTTTGTGATTAATCCAATTATTGGAGGGCCACACATACCCGATAAGAGTCTAGTTGAGATGGACATATATGTTGGTGCAATCAAACATGTGGAAAGTGAAAGTTTGTAACAACCCAAAATTTTTAGAAATTTTTATTTATTATATTATTTGAAATTTTGTGAAATTTTAAATAAAAATTTGAAAATAAAAATTTATTATTTGGAATACGTCTATTAAAACATGACAAATGGTAAATTTTCATTTGATAATATTGATGTTTATTTTATTATGAAATTTTGTTTCAATTTAAATCAATTAAAATTGATGATAATAAATTTATTCTCAATCTGAATATTTTTCTATAGAAAATTTCTAAATCCTCTTTTGAGTGAGTCGTCCCCATCTTTTTATTCAAAATTCAAACTTCTATTGCTCCGTTTATCTTAATACTGGCAAAATAGCAGCATTTCCGGTACCGGTTATCGACTTTTGATCGAATGATCGTACCACTGATATTTGTATACCGTCTTGATCGTCTCATCGTGCTGATCTCTGTGGTATATTCAATCCTGTGTTTTGAAGCCCGGTACATAGCGGAAACTGCGTAACGGTCCAATGCACCGGTATCGTTTTAACTTTTGATTCGTGTGTCCGTTCAAATTTCCAACGATTGAAAATATAAATTGGCACTGCTTTTTATATTCCCAGAATTGATTATCGACTGTGACTTTTCACTTTTGGTTGGTTGATACTTATTTCGTTCCTTTCATTTCTCTAACACTTAAGTATAGTAAAATATATATTAAAGGAATTGATATAAAGCATCCATCTTCTCCTCTCCTCTATATCCTGCTTTATCTCCTAAAAATAAATCCCCCATTCATAAAGCTGGCCGAAGCTTTTCGCCTTTCCCCGAGCTGAAGCCTTATCCTCCTCGTGTGCCACATTCTACTTCACCGACCCACCATTGCCCACCATGAAGCACAGCTATATGCAGCAACCACAACCATTTAACCCACCGCCAGCTTCGACAGCCGTGCACACATCACTCTCCAGCCGTGCTCCGTAATCTCGAACAGCTAACCTCTGCCTAGCCTCCACAGTTCACCCACCTACAGATCACCACGTGAAACTGAAACACCTCCATTTTCGGTCCTTCTCTCCCTGACACCGTCTCCCAAAGCTCTGATCGAACGTACCCATCTCGGCCTCAAGCTCTTGCCGCGAGCACAACCATCACCCTTCTCTTCTATATCCATGTAAAATAATAGTGAGGTTTGTATACTAGCTATTTCGTCCGAGCCTCTGCTTTCTTTTGTTTTTATTTTTTAATTCTTTTTCTTATCTCTTTGAAGCTTATATATACATATTTTATATAGCATTGTATAGCGTATAGTGTCTTGAAGTTATATCAGCCGTATATTTTACATATATGCTCTGTTTCGTTAAGGTATTTATCCAATGTGATTAAGTATTGTTAAATTTTTGTTAATATTTATAATATAGGTTGTGTAATAACTTTATATATATGTGTATGATAGTAGTTTATAATAATACATACATACATACATACATACATACATATGTGTGTGTGTGTGTGTGTGTTCCAAAGTAGTTTGAATGCAGGCTGTGTCTTGTTTTACATAAATATGTATTAATAATTTTAACAGTAATAGTAATAATAATAATAATAATAACGTAGATTTTGTATATATTAGGTATAAAATATTTATTAGATTTTACGTTTATATCTTTTAAATAGATTTTGTGTGCAATCGCTTCAATATATTTACTCTGTTGCATTAAAATGTATGCCTATTTAGCATATGAATGAGCTAGTATATTAAGTAAGGTGTATTGCCATATTTGTTTTGGATTCGTAATCTATTTTAGTGACAAATCTCTCTAGCCTCGAAAGGTGAGAAATCACACACGATTAATGTTCTTATATTTATTTAATTTGATTTCAATTGAAATGACAATAGAAATATGCTGCTGCAGTTATTTAAATTGTTATATATGCTATTATCTGTAACTGTTCACCTATGGGATACGACATCATATCCTGTTTTTATATTTATTGTTGTTGATGATATATTCCTGTTGTTATTATTATTATCATATATGTTATCACTCTACAAGTTCCCTGTTAGTATAGAATTCCTAGTGGGTTGAAATGATACATGGCCGAACGGACTTTAGAATAGGAGAAAATCTTTATGGGTTGAAATGATAACCCAAGCGATTTTCATTCGCATTGAATTTGGTATGTGTAACGATCGCGATTTTTCGTTGCCGAAAAATCGAACCGTTAGGGTTTTAGAAGAAGAAAGAGGTAGAAGAAGAAAGAAAAGAAAGAGAGGAGAAAACAGAAAAAAACAAGTAACAGGACGAGAAACAATAACAGAATCTCACAGTCGCAGCGGAACAACATATAATAGATAAATGAATATTCATTAAAACAAAAGAACTATACATTTTATACATTACATCACATTACATTACATCAATCAGAGTGTACGACAACAACAGCGGAAAAGAAATACTATATACAATAGATAATAGACTACGCTATCTGGCTCGCCTCCAGATCTGCACAGCAACTCCCGAATCCAGAATAACCTGATAACCTAACTCTAGACTGCCCGTGTGGAAAATAGTGGGCACCCAGAGTTTAGGAAAGGAACAATAAACTCCAGGTCAGTCATGTGACTGGTGTGAGAACTCAAAACAGTTTATCTTTAAACACGCAACAAGAAAGTTTAAATTTTGAAATCCGCAATGCTTTTTGGAAAATGAAACTACCATAAGGCCTCCCGGCACACACACAATGCAAACGCACACATGGGGGAGATTTCTCCTTATAATAGTCAAACATGCTTACTACGAGAAAAATTCTTTGATATTATTACTAGTGCATAGTGGAAAATATTTCGAAAGTATAATATAAATCCTAGCCAGCATAGGTACCATGATACTATGCCTACTATAGCTGCCATGTTAAATGGCAGGTTCTACAACTAAAACCGTACAGGGCGCGTATTGGATGAATGGATTTCCAACAAATGGTCAGGCTAAGGAACTTCCTACTGCCACATGGGATCGCCTCTGGCGGGACGTCCCGAGAACTAACGTTACGGTTAGATCTCTGCCAACACAAGGCCGGGTTACCTCTGTAACTAGGTAACTACTACACGAATATGTCATCCCCCGGTCCTTTGGGACCTTTATCCGAGCGCTCGATCCAACAACACCACACAGAAATAGATATAGTGTTTCAACATGAGTAAGTATCTGGGCTCCATACCATGATACCACCCTTTACCAGAAGGAAATGACATACCCTAAAGGGCGCGACCCTCATAACCTTGCCGCATATTCCTGTTTCGACCATTTCCGGGGAGTGAGGTCCTGACAAAGTCTCGTCCACAAAGCTACGCTTTGTGCAACAAAGCCATGCTTTGGGTCCACAGATGACCAAAGCAAGATCACACAGATAAATGATCAACAAATGATCCAATCCAAACGATCATCCAATGATCATCACACAGCAGCACTCAGCATGCCACATTACCAGATTGGGAAATATCGCTGATAACCTTCAACTACATAACCTCTGAGCTCGTACGTCTCAGAGAAGGGTGTTAAGCTAAGAGAATAAATTCTCCGCCACCAACAGAAATGTATTTGAAAGAAATCTGCTATATCTCTCAAAATGTAATGTCAGACACGTAACCATACAAGTCTGTTCCGGGTTCGAACAGAACCGAAGGCACTTCCAAAGAAGCCCTTGCAATCCGGGTATTCACAATCCCGATAAAATTTCCCATCACAAAGGAAATCTCCATATCGTAGCTAACGATGCGGAGACAATCGATAGGTCATCCCATCGTTTTCACAAATACCCGGTCTTCAACACCGGTCTTCAAATGCAATCCAAACGACGTATCGCATATTCGGAATGGGATATATGACACAAAGGTCCTCTCCCGGCTAAACCGAATAGCGAGCGCTTATTTTAAAAAATAAGTGTGCATTCAATTCCAAACAAACACAATCAATACCATCCAAGGGTAAATATTGATAGTCGGTTATTTAACTATCAATAAAGATGCGCCACATCATCAGATTCCAAATAATTTTTCCAAAATTATTAAGTCCCAAAATATCTTTACAAGATATATATATATATACACCATTTACAAATAATTGCCCCAGTTATTTGTTTTACCAAAACCACTTCACGATAAAATTTTCCACACTTAACCAATTGAAAAACCAATTTCCAATTTACCTTTACCATTTGAAAACCAATTTTCAAATTACATTAACCATTTGCAAACCAATTTCAAATCACCTTAACCATTTGAAAACTAATTTCAAATCACCTTAACCATTTGAAAACTAATTTCAAATCACCTTAACCATATATACCTTTTGAAACAAATTTCAAACCACCAAACAAATCTTTACCGATTTATTTTACTTACGTTCCAAATTCGTAAATTATATTTTCATATTTAAAAATAAATCAACATTTATTTTTAAACAAATTTCCCTTCATATATATAAATTCCAAAGTGAATTTCCAATTTCCCAAATATCTACACATACACGATTTCAAATCAATTTCAAACTATTCACTTCGATTTACCTTTAAAAGGTGAATCCTCAAAAACGTTCCTTTTATATTGGAAAAAAACATTCCCATACTTATTTAATAATAAGTAATTCACAATTTAACTTATTTTCAACAATTTGGAAATATTCAATATACTTAAGTTACCGTTAAGTATTTTATTCCATTCTCTTTAAGAAAACATTCTTTTATTCACATTTATTTGGGTTAAAAACGAATGTTGCGTAAAACATCGTTACGACAACCCAAAAACACTAGTATATGGATTTGAAATTAAAAATAGATATATAAATCCAATACTATACAAATTATCCCCTTCTGTTTCTCGAAAACGTCTATTTCAACAATCAATGTTGAAATCTATGTTTTCAATACTCAATACATTTTAAAACACCTTTAATTCGTTTTAAATTCCATTTAAAACATTCCTTTCCCAAAAACAAACCCATTTTATTTAATAATCTATTCAATATTCAAAATAGTGAATATAGCCCACTTAACAAATTCCCATATTTCAATTATCAAATTTGATGGATTTCAAATTTATAAACATAGTTTATAAATTCCATTTCTATTATAAACCCCAATTTTATAAATTCCTTTATTAATCCGATGCAATTTACATAACCCAGTTTCATACCCAAAAGCCATATTGTAAGTTAAATACTTATAATATTATTTATTTACCAAATCGTTCCTTTGAACTTCACCAATTTAAAATCTTATCACTTACAAGATTTCTTTATGGTTTATAATAATTTCAACTAATGAAATCTTCATTTATTAACAATTTCTATAAAATTCCCCTTTTTAATGCCCAAATCCATTTCTATAAGTTAATAACTTATAAACTTAAAATTTTCCAATAACCATTCGTTTATAAATTTCACATTTATTAATCTATAAATCCTAGTGAAATTCATGTTATACATCAACTTAACACTTTATAAATTTATTCTATAACTTCAATAAATTTAATTTAAAAACATCCATTTATAAAACCCTTTATATAAACCATTAATAATAATAACTTCCCAAAAACCAAATTTAACTATTTTATAAAAACCTATTATTGTTAAAAATTTCTTTTTAAGTAATATTTTATAAAAATATAAATTTTTTTTTTACATAAAAACTTATACGTTGATTTATTTTAAAATTTGAATCAATTCAAATTTTTTTTTTAAATAAACCATATTCTTTGAGAAATCACTTTTAAACCCCTTTTTAATTCAAAACCGTTATTTTTAATTTTAAAAATTTGAATCCGATGATGCAACAACATCAGATGGTCAATCACGGGAATAAGTGTCATATATCAATATGATTATCAACAATCAACATAATATTTATAAACAAATAAAATATGCGAGGAATCCAGTTGGATCCCTCCAACCTGTTACCCTGCATCCACAGACGTTAGCACAATACCAATTCCACTTCGAGGTGGAATATCGCGGTATATGGGATTTTATAAATATCCGCTTAATAACGGCGCAATAGGGTCTCATCCGCTATACGAGGCGGGAAATCAAATCCGATATATACATATGCCAATATATATATATCGCTATATATAGTATATATCCTACTATATCTACTAGCACAATCAATCAACCATCAACAATAAATATTAATTATTCAAAATTTTAAACAAAACCTTTCGATTGAGTGAGGAGTTCTCACCTTGATTTTATTTCCGTTTTTCGCGTTCGTTTCGAATAAAATTAAACGAACGTTTAATTTTACCCAAAATTCACACGAGCTCCAATCGACTCCAAACCAGCTGCATTGCGAAGAGCACCCGAATACGATTCCAACGCAAAAAACCTCGTCTGAATCCGACCTCGCATGCAAAAGTTATCACGTTTTAAAGATTGAACGAATTTGAATTTTGAATTTAAACTAAAAAAAAATAAAAGAAACAACATCTCACCCTCCTCACGCACGCGGGCCCCCACGCTCTTTCCTTCTTCCTGATCGCGCACGTATGTTTCTTCCCAGGTAGTGAACGCACAAAGAACCCACCAAGCTTGAACTAGGGCTTGATTTTCCGACCACAACGTTCGCCTATTCGTCGATCAGGGAGCGCCACCACCTCCGCCTACGTGAGAGCCATGCTCGGCTGCCCTGGAGTGGAGCTCGGCCCTCTCCTCCTCCTTGGGTTGCGTGCGCAGCCACCAGAGAACGCGGGCCCCTCTCCCTCACCCCGTTGCTCCAATTTCGATCTCGACCGTTGAGATCGAAGCCCTCTCTGCCCTCTACGACTTTCCAGTTGGAAGTTTCTTCCAAAACTCGACGGATTGGTGTGGATTTGAGGTGGAAGTTGGGTGATTTCTGGCCTTTGAATAATTAGGGCCGGCCATAAACATGATGAGCTAGGGTTTTGGTGAAAATTTGCATTTATAACCACATACAATTATTATTTAAATAATAAAAATCCCAAATTGACACTTTTGCAAACGAACTCCAAACGACGCGTTCCGCCAGGCGATCCTAAGGTTTTTCCACATTCCGGACACAATGGAATAGGTTTCGGAAGCTAATTCCATCGTATGTGTGAGATACGGCAATAAACAGTCGATTTAAATTTAAACCGATTTAAGCGATTTCTAGGCGTTTTGGCTTGTACCGGACAAACGATAAATCCGATTGACTTGAAATTTGAAATCTTGCAATAATATCACATTACGGATCCGATGAAACTGGTTTCGTCGAAATCCGAGACCGTTTGAAAAATGGCT
This sequence comes from Allium cepa, assembly GCA_030765085.1. Classification (NCBI taxonomy): domain Eukaryota; kingdom Viridiplantae; phylum Streptophyta; class Magnoliopsida; order Asparagales; family Amaryllidaceae; genus Allium; species Allium cepa. The sequence continues at coordinate 183,224,889 of CM060946.1, forward strand.
ATTTTAACTCGCCGAATTAAAATTAAAACGATATTGATGCGTTTCGAGCTGCCACGGTCAAACGACAACTCCGATTGCTACGAAAATTGAAATCCGATAATAACTAACTATTACGGATACAATGAAACTCGTTTCGTTCAATTCCGAGACTGTTCAAAAATTGGCTATTTTTCAGTCGATAATTAAATATTAAAATATTCAATTTTTACAAATTAACTCCAAATTCAGTTTTACAAGTTCTAAAATATCTCTATAACTTTAATATGATAAAATAAAATTTTCCAAACCATTTTCAATCATATTTAACCCAATATTCAATTATCTACGGAATTTCACTATTAATTAATCGATTTAATTGCAAAATTAAATCCAAAATTCAAAATAAAATTTATTCGACTCCAAAAATTCACTTATTAATATTTAAAATTAATTAAATATTCAAATTTAAATTATTAAAAATTCTGGGTCGTTACAATCTTCCCCCCTTAAAAGAATTTCGTCCTCGAAATTGCAAGTTAAGGAGAATAATCCTAAACCGTTTATTATTTTTCCAAAGCTAATTAGTTTTACTAACTTTTCAAAACAATCTTTTTATTAAGGATTTACTATCATTTCAATTAGCTTTCCCAATTCAATTATAAGTTTCAAACAACTTCGTTTACTTAACAATTTAAATTTAAATTTAAATTCAAATTTCAAACTTTCAAAATTTCTCAAAATTTTTTCTAACACCCGAAATTTTCGAAAAATTTCGCCAGAGTCTCCTTTGCGCGGCTAGATCGGTACGACTACAAAACGGCTCTACGGCCCCTCAGAATCAAAAAGAAAAGAGAAAGCCAAGTGGCTGGAGAAGGAAATCATCAAATCTCATATAAAAACTGAAATACGTACCTTTTTGTCGAGCGTTACAAATTTTTTTTACTTCAAAATCAAAATTCCAATTCCTTTATATACCTGTATATCCTGCTAGCATAATATCCAATTATAATATTCAAACCAATTTGCCAATTCAATTATAAAATTTCCAATACGTGCTTCTTATACCACTTTTAGTTTACTATTAAAGTTGCATATTCATTTTCATTCAACTTTGCATTCCAATTTTCGTTTGAATTCAATTACATAGCTTTCAATTTAGCAGATTCCATTTCGTTAACACTTAAGGAATTTTCATACAATCAACCAACAAGCAAATAACAACCAATGCACATCCAATACAACCAAATTTTATCCATTTTACTTACATTCAATTTGGTTCAACTGTTTTAATTTCAATTGGTTTAACATTCAATTGATTTTCATCCAATTATTCAACTAACTTCAATGAATTTACACTTACATACATCGTTTCATATCAACTTACTTACATTCGATTGATTAACATTCAATCCATTCTTTAATTCAATTGCTAGTTCTTTTTACAAATGAAATTGAATTTCATTTATATAACTTAAGTTCACATCTTTAACAATTTCATTTACTCACTTTATTCATTTATTTTGATATTAACATCAATTCTTTCAACATTACTTAACTTGCATTCCATTTCAACTTTATTTACATCATTTAATTCACTTGATTATTTAACTTTGATGCAAAGATCAATTTTTTATTCAACTTCACTTAAGTTATTCCATTTAAACATCATTTGTTAATTAAACTTAAGTTTTACTTATCAATTCAATTCGGATTTTAAATTCCAAAGTAAATCCTATTTAACTTTTACTTAAGTCAAATTCATATCAATATTCAAATTCATATTCCATTTTACTTAACTTAATTGTTTAACCACTTCAATAACTGGTTTCACTTACATTTTCCCATTCTATAAGTTATAAAACTTATTATTCAACTTCTAACTTATATTATAAGTTCAAAACTTATTTCGCTTATACTTATCAACTTCAAATTGAATTTTAATTCCAAATTGATTTATTACAACAAAACTTCAATTTTAAATTCATTTTTGTAGCAAATCCATCACATAAAAACTCGAAAATGATACTGATGATGCTGCAGTCATCACCCTTATTATTTCCCAGTGACAATAGTGAAATCAATGCTAAATATTCTTTCAAAAATTTCCTTTCTATTCATAAATCACTTTTATAACCCTTTTACTTATATAATTTTTACTTCTTATATACATACATGATTATCTTACAATTGTAAATCATCATTAATTATTATCTCATCTTATGATTCATTGGTTTATACCATTATTCTTTTACAATAGTTGCTTTTATTAGCTTATTCAAACAACTTTTAATTATTTTATTCAAACAACCTTGATTATCTTATATATATATCCTATTTAACAACAACCAAGCAATCAATTATATACACACTTCAATAATTCCTGAAAAATTATTTTCTTTTTATATATAAAATATAATCGAGGTAAAATTATTTCATTTACCCAATTTAAAACAATATTGTGTCGAATTGTTCTATTCAAGTGTTTAGGAACCCCTTCGATTCAGTTTTCGAGGCTGCGCCGACGAAGGTTCATATACCACTCAATAAACCAATCATCACAATATAAAACAATTTTATATTCACTAACAAATACGCACTCATATCTATTATTACACTCATACTCATTCTAGAGTACTGCTGACTCTATCTCTAATGAGTAATACCCAACAGAGCAGGTTGTCGCTTAACCATATGCTCTGATACCAAATGTAACGATCGCGATTTTTCGTTGCCGAAAAATCGAACCGTTAGGGTTTTAGAAGAAGAAAGAGGTAGAAGAAGAAAGAAAAGAAAGAGAGGAGAAAACAGAAAAAAACAAGTAACAGGACGAGAAACAATAACAGAATCTCACAGTCGCAGCGGAACAACATATAATAGATAAATGAATATTCATTAAAACAAAAGAACTATACATTTTATACATTACATCACATTACATTACATCAATCAGAGTGTACGACAACAACAGCGGAAAAGAAATACTATATACAATAGATAATAGACTACGCTATCTGGCTCGCCTCCAGATCTGCACAGCAACTCCCGAATCCAGAATAACCTGATAACCTAACTCTAGACTGCCCGTGTGGAAAATAGTGGGCACCCAGAGTTTAGGAAAGGAACAATAAACTCCAGGTCAGTCATGTGACTGGTGTGAGAACTCAAAACAGTTTATCTTTAAACACGCAACAAGAAAGTTTAAATTTTGAAATCCGCAATGCTTTTTGGAAAATGAAACTACCATAAGGCCTCCCGGCACACACACAATGCAAACGCACACATGGGGGAGATTTCTCCTTATAATAGTCAAACATGCTTACTACGAGAAAAATTCTTTGATATTATTACTAGTGCATAGTGGAAAATATTTCGAAAGTATAATATAAATCCTAGCCAGCATAGGTACCATGATACTATGCCTACTATAGCTGCCATGTTAAATGGCAGGTTCTACAACTAAAACCGTACAGGGCGCGTATTGGATGAATGGATTTCCAACAAATGGTCAGGCTAAGGAACTTCCTACTGCCACATGGGATCGCCTCTGGCGGGACGTCCCGAGAACTAACGTTACGGTTAGATCTCTGCCAACACAAGGCCGGGTTACCTCTGTAACTAGGTAACTACTACACGAATATGTCATCCCCCGGTCCTTTGGGACCTTTATCCGAGCGCTCGATCCAACAACACCACACAGAAATAGATATAGTGTTTCAACATGAGTAAGTATCTGGGCTCCATACCATGATACCACCCTTTACCAGAAGGAAATGACATACCCTAAAGGGCGCGACCCTCATAACCTTGCCGCATATTCCTGTTTCGACCATTTCCGGGGAGTGAGGTCCTGACAAAGTCTCGTCCACAAAGCTACGCTTTGTGCAACAAAGCCATGCTTTGGGTCCACAGATGACCAAAGCAAGATCACACAGATAAATGATCAACAAATGATCCAATCCAAACGATCATCCAATGATCATCACACAGCAGCACTCAGCATGCCACATTACCAGATTGGGAAATATCGCTGATAACCTTCAACTACATAACCTCTGAGCTCGTACGTCTCAGAGAAGGGTGTTAAGCTAAGAGAATAAATTCTCCGCCACCAACAGAAATGTATTTGAAAGAAATCTGCTATATCTCTCAAAATGTAATGTCAGACACGTAACCATACAAGTCTGTTCCGGGTTCGAACAGAACCGAAGGCACTTCCAAAGAAGCCCTTGCAATCCGGGTATTCACAATCCCGATAAAATTTCCCATCACAAAGGAAATCTCCATATCGTAGCTAACGATGCGGAGACAATCGATAGGTCATCCCATCGTTTTCACAAATACCCGGTCTTCAACACCGGTCTTCAAATGCAATCCAAACGACGTATCGCATATTCGGAATGGGATATATGACACAAAGGTCCTCTCCCGGCTAAACCGAATAGCGAGCGCTTATTTTAAAAAATAAGTGTGCATTCAATTCCAAACAAACACAATCAATACCATCCAAGGGTAAATATTGATAGTCGGTTATTTAACTATCAATAAAGATGCGCCACATCATCAGATTCCAAATAATTTTTCCAAAATTATTAAGTCCCAAAATATCTTTACAAGATATATATATATATACACCATTTACAAATAATTGCCCCAGTTATTTGTTTTACCAAAACCACTTCACGATAAAATTTTCCACACTTAACCAATTGAAAAACCAATTTCCAATTTACCTTTACCATTTGAAAACCAATTTTCAAATTACATTAACCATTTGCAAACCAATTTCAAATCACCTTAACCATTTGAAAACTAATTTCAAATCACCTTAACCATTTGAAAACTAATTTCAAATCACCTTAACCATATATACCTTTTGAAACAAATTTCAAACCACCAAACAAATCTTTACCGATTTATTTTACTTACGTTCCAAATTCGTAAATTATATTTTCATATTTAAAAATAAATCAACATTTATTTTTAAACAAATTTCCCTTCATATATATAAATTCCAAAGTGAATTTCCAATTTCCCAAATATCTACACATACACGATTTCAAATCAATTTCAAACTATTCACTTCGATTTACCTTTAAAAGGTGAATCCTCAAAAACGTTCCTTTTATATTGGAAAAAAACATTCCCATACTTATTTAATAATAAGTAATTCACAATTTAACTTATTTTCAACAATTTGGAAATATTCAATATACTTAAGTTACCGTTAAGTATTTTATTCCATTCTCTTTAAGAAAACATTCTTTTATTCACATTTATTTGGGTTAAAAACGAATGTTGCGTAAAACATCGTTACGACAACCCAAAAACACTAGTATATGGATTTGAAATTAAAAATAGATATATAAATCCAATACTATACAAATTATCCCCTTCTGTTTCTCGAAAACGTCTATTTCAACAATCAATGTTGAAATCTATGTTTTCAATACTCAATACATTTTAAAACACCTTTAATTCGTTTTAAATTCCATTTAAAACATTCCTTTCCCAAAAACAAACCCATTTTATTTAATAATCTATTCAATATTCAAAATAGTGAATATAGCCCACTTAACAAATTCCCATATTTCAATTATCAAATTTGATGGATTTCAAATTTATAAACATAGTTTATAAATTCCATTTCTATTATAAACCCCAATTTTATAAATTCCTTTATTAATCCGATGCAATTTACATAACCCAGTTTCATACCCAAAAGCCATATTGTAAGTTAAATACTTATAATATTATTTATTTACCAAATCGTTCCTTTGAACTTCACCAATTTAAAATCTTATCACTTACAAGATTTCTTTATGGTTTATAATAATTTCAACTAATGAAATCTTCATTTATTAACAATTTCTATAAAATTCCCCTTTTTAATGCCCAAATCCATTTCTATAAGTTAATAACTTATAAACTTAAAATTTTCCAATAACCATTCGTTTATAAATTTCACATTTATTAATCTATAAATCCTAGTGAAATTCATGTTATACATCAACTTAACACTTTATAAATTTATTCTATAACTTCAATAAATTTAATTTAAAAACATCCATTTATAAAACCCTTTATATAAACCATTAATAATAATAACTTCCCAAAAACCAAATTTAACTATTTTATAAAAACCTATTATTGTTAAAAATTTCTTTTTAAGTAATATTTTATAAAAATATAAATTTTTTTTTTACATAAAAACTTATACGTTGATTTATTTTAAAATTTGAATCAATTCAAATTTTTTTTTTAAATAAACCATATTCTTTGAGAAATCACTTTTAAACCCCTTTTTAATTCAAAACCGTTATTTTTAATTTTAAAAATTTGAATCCGATGATGCAACAACATCAGATGGTCAATCACGGGAATAAGTGTCATATATCAATATGATTATCAACAATCAACATAATATTTATAAACAAATAAAATATGCGAGGAATCCAGTTGGATCCCTCCAACCTGTTACCCTGCATCCACAGACGTTAGCACAATACCAATTCCACTTCGAGGTGGAATATCGCGGTATATGGGATTTTATAAATATCCGCTTAATAACGGCGCAATAGGGTCTCATCCGCTATACGAGGCGGGAAATCAAATCCGATATATACATATGCCAATATATATATATCGCTATATATAGTATATATCCTACTATATCTACTAGCACAATCAATCAACCATCAACAATAAATATTAATTATTCAAAATTTTAAACAAAACCTTTCGATTGAGTGAGGAGTTCTCACCTTGATTTTATTTCCGTTTTTCGCGTTCGTTTCGAATAAAATTAAACGAACGTTTAATTTTACCCAAAATTCACACGAGCTCCAATCGACTCCAAACCAGCTGCATTGCGAAGAGCACCCGAATACGATTCCAACGCAAAAAACCTCGTCTGAATCCGACCTCGCATGCAAAAGTTATCACGTTTTAAAGATTGAACGAATTTGAATTTTGAATTTAAACTAAAAAAAAATAAAAGAAACAACATCTCACCCTCCTCACGCACGCGGGCCCCCACGCTCTTTCCTTCTTCCTGATCGCGCACGTATGTTTCTTCCCAGGTAGTGAACGCACAAAGAACCCACCAAGCTTGAACTAGGGCTTGATTTTCCGACCACAACGTTCGCCTATTCGTCGATCAGGGAGCGCCACCACCTCCGCCTACGTGAGAGCCATGCTCGGCTGCCCTGGAGTGGAGCTCGGCCCTCTCCTCCTCCTTGGGTTGCGTGCGCAGCCACCAGAGAACGCGGGCCCCTCTCCCTCACCCCGTTGCTCCAATTTCGATCTCGACCGTTGAGATCGAAGCCCTCTCTGCCCTCTACGACTTTCCAGTTGGAAGTTTCTTCCAAAACTCGACGGATTGGTGTGGATTTGAGGTGGAAGTTGGGTGATTTCTGGCCTTTGAATAATTAGGGCCGGCCATAAACATGATGAGCTAGGGTTTTGGTGAAAATTTGCATTTATAACCACATACAATTATTATTTAAATAATAAAAATCCCAAATTGACACTTTTGCAAACGAACTCCAAACGACGCGTTCCGCCAGGCGATCCTAAGGTTTTTCCACATTCCGGACACAATGGAATAGGTTTCGGAAGCTAATTCCATCGTATGTGTGAGATACGGCAATAAACAGTCGATTTAAATTTAAACCGATTTAAGCGATTTCTAGGCGTTTTGGCTTGTACCGGACAAACGATAAATCCGATTGACTTGAAATTTGAAATCTTGCAATAATATCACATTACGGATCCGATGAAACTGGTTTCGTCGAAATCCGAGACCGTTTGAAAAATGGCTATTTTAACTCGCCGAATTAAAATTAAAACGATATTGATGCGTTTCGAGCTGCCACGGTCAAACGACAACTCCGATTGCTACGAAAATTGAAATCCGATAATAACTAACTATTACGGATACAATGAAACTCGTTTCGTTCAATTCCGAGACTGTTCAAAAATTGGCTATTTTTCAGTCGATAATTAAATATTAAAATATTCAATTTTTACAAATTAACTCCAAATTCAGTTTTACAAGTTCTAAAATATCTCTATAACTTTAATATGATAAAATAAAATTTTCCAAACCATTTTCAATCATATTTAACCCAATATTCAATTATCTACGGAATTTCACTATTAATTAATCGATTTAATTGCAAAATTAAATCCAAAATTCAAAATAAAATTTATTCGACTCCAAAAATTCACTTATTAATATTTAAAATTAATTAAATATTCAAATTTAAATTATTAAAAATTCTGGGTCGTTACAGTATGGCAGGTTGAAATGATATATACCCGTGTATATTTAAATTACGGATTGAAATGATAAATATCGGTATTACTTGACCATATGATAGAGAAGTATACAGACACCATTGGTCTATATATAAATATTTTTGATTTCTATGATTTTGAAAGGGTATACATATGGTTTATTTAATACTGAAATATTTTATATAAATATGTTTAAATATAAAGTAAAATCAATAATAAACTTAAATTTAATAAAATTTGACCTAATTAATATATTGCGTTAAGTACTACATTCTTAAATTGATTTTTTTTCATGATTGTATAAATTAAGGAAGATAAAGTTGAATTGATCGAAATTGCATATTATTAAGAAATTGACTTGATTAAATCGATTGAAGCTATTGAATTTGAAACTTTAAAACGTGGTCTTATAACTTGATTTTATTTAAGTAATATAATGGATATTTCACGTCTAAAGAAATCGAATGTAATATGTAGAAAATGTAATTTAAGGTCATATAAATAATATTGAAATTATTAAGTGAATATTTTAAAACTAAATAATAGTGAGGTCAAATTTAGAGATAAATGCAATTATCAAATTTAGTCTTTGAAATGTTGAATATTTAAAACTTCGAAATATAATGACTTTGAATTACATTGAAACTTAAATGGTTTATTTATGGTTCAAATCTGTATTTGAAACCGACAAAATTTGAATTTGTTAGTCAGAAATTAAATTGAATGGAAATCAATAAATTGAGATTGAATTAAATTTGAATGGAAAGTTGAGTTGATTTTGAAGCGATTTGTGAAGTTTGGGAAAAATTTCAAATACTTTACTTCATAAATTATTTAATATATATATATGCTATTTTGGAAAATAGATATATTTGAAATAAAAATGATATTTTGGTTTGAAGTATAAATTATTGAAATGACCACAGTGTTATAGTGTATATTTCACATCGTAGATAGTTCCACAGATCCTTAGAGGATGGTTATCCCAAACATCCTTTAAGTTAGTTGTTTTTCAGTTTATATTTCACTTGAATTGGATTTATTGATATAATAATGTTAATCCCAACTCATGTGTTTTGTGTTTTGCTTTATGCTCGGGTCAGACTGAGTAATTCAGCTTTTGACTCAACTTTGGAGTTTGGAGCTTCGTTTGGAGATCCAATTATTGATTCAGCTTCCAGCTTTTCCAGTTGATTTATTTAGAGAAGTCATCTATTTGGATTGGAGGCTTCAATGTATTTGAGATATTCTGTTGTATTTTATTTCTAACTCTGTTGTTTATATAGTAGCTTCATGAACTACTATTTATCTATTCGGCTGCATTATTATAATACTCTGTGTCTATGTTTATGTGATTGATTTATTTACTATATATGCTGAGTTTTGCCAAATTTAAATTAACAATCTGATATTTTGAGCAATTAAAGTCCGACATGTGCGGATGCGAATGGTTGAAAATACCGAGTCGTTACAGTTGGTATCAGACCTTTGGCTCTAGGCAAACTTAACACATATAGTAAATTTATTTGCAGAATTACTTTCGTTCGAGCTTGAATTTCTTCCTCTTTGATTTGGTTTTCCTTTGGACTTTGGAACGTTCCCTATGGTTCCAGAATCCATTATCTTCTCTCCCTATTCGTGTTTCTTGATTGTAGAGTATCTTATAAATCTACTTCAAATGATCTCTATAAGAATAGGCGATCCCGCCAATTTTTGGATAATTTGTAAAGGGTTGAAACTCCTTTACAATTGGCGCTGATTCACCGAAGGTTTATATATCCCTCGGGTTTAGATGCTGTTATCTCTTGTTATGCCGAATTCTATCTCTGGCGATCGAATGTCGATTTTCCTTAGAATTCTGCATCGATCTTGTTCTTGAAGCCACGGTTGATCGGTTCAGGCCGCCGTGATTTATGTGAGTATATCCATCTCTTATTTTGAAATTTGATTGTCTCATCTTCGATAGAGCCTATCTTTGTTTTGAAATCTATTCTAGAATCATCCTTTGAAAATCAGGTCTATTGGTATTTTGGAAATTGCTTATATATCGAAATTATTATTTCGATAAGTATGATTATATTCTATATATAAAAGTGAAAATGTTTTCGAAAGGATTATATACCTTTTAAAAACTAGAATTTGAAATTTCGAAAGGATTTGAAATTTTGGAAATTTTATAAGAAATTTAATTTATCTAAAAATGATTTATTACTGAAGGGTTTAAAATTTGAAATTCGAGAAATTGAACTTCGGTATTTTGAAATTGGTTTTAAGATTTTGTAAATATATAATAATATGATTTGAAAGTATTTTCCGAATAAGAAATGTTTCAAATGACTTTGAATGAGTTCCAATGGTTTTGAAGAAATTTCAAGGTAGTTTTCAAGAAAATAGAAGTCCAGAACTCACTTATGTCGTTGGAAAATAATTTCGGTGATGAGTGCACGCATCATCGACATTGATTTTCGAGTTTCAAAGTAGGGGAGATGCCACTTTAGTAGCTTTTCTATGCGAGTGATTTTGTGAAACCGATTTTGATTTCAAGTTTTGAAGTATGATTTGATATTCGAAAGATATATGTATATATATTTGAAATGATTTGAAGTGAGCCTGGTGTTCGGTCCTTGAGTTTCGAATTCCATTTGGTATAACTCTATATATTGAAATTGATTTACCGATCTGTTGTTGGTTTCTAACTCTGAATTGGAAATTTGATTTCTTCGACTATTTTGAATGTTCGAGCACTTCCAAATCGAGGTTTAAAATTTCAAAGCTAAGCAATTTCGAAAAAATATAAATCATTCGATAAAGTAAATGAGTTTGAAAATGTTTTGTTAAGTAAATGAATAAGTCTATTTTGAATTAAACTAATTTGAAATTTTGTTTTGAAATGTTTTGAATAAATTTAGTTCTAAAGGTGTTGAATTTGGAACATCTTTTATAAAACTATATATATATATATATATATATATATATAGAATAATGACTTTCAAAAGGTAAATTAGATCTTTCGAATAGAAATAAATAGTTTAAAGGAATGGTTGTAAACTTGGTTATAAAATTTGGGTATAATTGATTTTGAGAAAATATTTGGTTTCGAAAATAGATTGGAATTTGAACCCAGTATTTATATGAAGATTTGGAAATGAATTTGTTTGATGTAAATTAGGTTGGTTGGGAAACTACGAATTGTTTTCAAAGCATATTATTTTGGAAACTTTAAAACTGAAGATATTAAAATTTGGAAGAAGTAATTTGGTGAAATAGTATATGACTTTGAAATTGAATTGATATTGAAACGAATTGAAATTGAGAATCTTGTTTTATTAAATACTTGATTTGGGAGTTATCGAACTTATATAAAATTGATTTGTATAAGTGTGATGTTGATTCGAAAGTTATTAATTTGGAAAGGTACTCAATTTGAAAAGCGAAATCTTATGTAATCGAAGTCTATATAAGTATGATTTGATATAATATTGATTTTGGAAAGTATTCGATTTGATAATGGAATCTTATATATGATGGACTTTATATAAGTATGATATTTGAAAGTGATTTGAAAAGGTACTACGCGATACATATTTTCAAAGTAAAGATATGGAAAGTGCCTTCTGCTTGATATCCGTTTTGTGGCCACATTGTGGATTCATTCTATCGATATTATTCTCTCTGATTTTGGTTTTCCGGATGTGATACTCAAGTGTCCTACCATGGCGTAACCCATGGTCGTTTTTTTGGGTAGCGTAATCCGCAAGGCAAAGATTGCTTAAGGGTACGGATGTTTCCTAGGGGATCCAGGCGTAACCATTGTTACGTATCTAGCGGTCTACCGGTTTGTTATCGTGGCATAATCCACAAGGTAGAGATTGCTTAAAGGGTACGGATTTTTCCTGGGAGATCCAAGCGTAACCATTGTTATGTATCCTGCGGTCCACCGTTTTGTTTATTAAGGCATAATTCGTAAAGCGGTGGTTGCTTAAAGGTACAGATGTTTCCTAAGGGATCCAGGTGTAGCCATTGTGTATCTGCGATCCAGGTGATTTGTTTGGATTGTACTTTCCATATTGTTTTTGAAGGTTTTTCAAGCATTTTCACTGGGTGTTGAAACAGGTCCCCTAAGTACTTGAAGAATTCTAGCTTTGTGCCTGATCAACGGATGGCCAAAGTCTGCAAGAACGAGGATAAACTATTTGAAAAATCGTGTTAAAAAAGTATTTTCAAAAGGAAATTTGTTTCAATATAAAAGTATTTTATTATAAAGGTATTTTGTTATAAAAGTATTTCCAACAAAGAAGTTTTGTATTAATATTTGAAATTGAAATTCTTATGGTTTAAATTAATTATCCATGCCCGATACTATTCTTTTGAATCTACCTTATCTGCTCAGCTTTATTTATTCACCTATATTCTGTTTTTCCGAATCCACCTTCTTTTCCTTGTTCACTATATCCTTATTAAATATTGTTTGTTTATATATTACATGGTTTAATAAACTTTTTTAGTGTTATCAATATTTTAGAAGTTATTAATTAAATAATTTTTTTTAAGGAAAATGATTATTGATTTATTAATAATGTTTGAAAAGTATCTTGAGATAAATTAATAAATTTATGAATTATGGATTAAATGTTTTCAAATAGCTTCTTCGTAAATATAAGTAATAATGCAAATAATTGTTTTCAAATAGGTTTTGAAAAGTATTAAAGATTAAAGAAAATCAAATTTCAAATGAAGTTTTCAAATGAATATTTCAAATGAATATTTCAAGTAAAATTTATATAGTTTTAAATTAATTATTTATCTTGTCTTTCAAACTATTTTTTCTTTCTGATTGTTTCTATCCTCCTACCTTCTTCTTTTTCGAGGATGAAAAGTTTTGAGTGAGGGAGATTGTAACGACCTAAAATTTTTAGAATTCTTATTTATTAAATTAATTGAAATTCTATGAAATTTTAAATAATAAATTTGAAAAGAAAAATTTATCATTTGGAATACATCTATTAAAACATGACAAATGGTAAATTTTCATCCGACAATATTGACGTTTATTTTATTGTGAAATTTTATTTCAATTTAAATCAGTTAAAATTGATGATAAAAAATTTATTCCCAAATCTGAATATTTTTCCATAGAAAATTTCTAAATCCTCTTCTGAGTGAGACGTCACCTTTCGGTTTTCAAAATTCAGACTTCTATTGCTCCGTTTATCTTAATTCTGGCAAAATAGCAGCTTTTCCGATATCGATTATTGACTTTTGATCGGATGATCATACCACTGAAATCTGTATGCCGTCTTGATCGTCTCATCTTGCTGATCTCTGTGGTATATTCAATCCGGTGTTTTGAAGCTTGGTACATAGCGGAAACTGCGTAACGGTCCAACGCATCAGTATCGTTTTAACTTTTGATTCATGTGTCCGTTCAAATTTCCAACGTTTTAAAATATAAATTGGAACTACGTTTTATATTCCTAGAATTGATTATCGACTGTGACTTTTTGCATTTGGTTGGTTTGAATTCCGTTTCGACTGGGTTCTTAGAGATTTATCGGTGATTCAGCCTAGTAGGAGGGCTCTTTGAGAAAGAGATCTGTTTAAGCCGACAGGTTCGATCGGATCTAGTTTTCTGGTTGAATTTTTGCTGTGGTGTTTGTGACCAAATCGGATAGGTCACTGAGATTTTATGGAAATTGATGAACAATGTTTCCGGGATAAGCTGATCAAGATTATACTTGTGTTCATCAACAGCATTCTTATGTCAGAGTTGCGCAGTGGAAGCATGGTGGCAACTATTCCCGGATAGAAGCAACACCCGATTCTTTGGGAATTTGAGTTTTGTCTTGGATCAGAAAATATCTACAGGAAATTCATTTTTATCTGAAGGTTTTATGTCTTGTGCATCTGTTCTGTTTCCAGAATAGGAGTAAGATCTGGACATCGTTTATTTCTTTGTCCAGATTTGTTCTGTGAGGCGTCTGTGAAGATTTGTTTGTTCTAGAAGGTGGAAGGCAGCCCAGGATCGACAGGAGAGATGTGTGGATAAGAGATTGGATCTTTCTGTCTTCTCTTAAGGATTAAGTGTTTGGTCTACAGGATTGAATTGCCAGTTCGGATGGATGGAATTTGTTTTGTTTTTCACGTATCTCTGAGGGAGTACGTGTATGGTTTATCACTGGTTTTAGAATCAGTAATTCTGGGAAATTTGGAAGTTGATCAGGACTTGTCTGAGGTCCAGTATCCTATTTAGATTTGTAGATCTAGATATATAGGAGCTCTAGATCTGAGTGGTGTAGCTAGTTTAGATTCTGTAGGGCGAGTGTCCCGGTGTTTGTACCTGGGAAAATCTAGGGAATCGTATCCAGAATTTTGTCTGGATAGTTAGAATTGTTTGTTTGAATTGGTTGCTATGTTGCTAGTATTTGGTTGATAACATATGTTTTTAAATTTTAAAATCTGTATGGGATTATTAAATAACCTTTGCTTTTAAATTTCGGGGACGAAATTCTTTTAAGGGAGGAGGAATGTGATATCCCAGAAATTTTAAGCAATATTTATTTAATAATTTCATTTATAATTGTTTTAAAATAATGAAATATTGATTTAATAATCTAATTCAAACAGGAGTTTTCTTTTGAAGATTAACAATGGTTTAATCTGTCAAATGATATTCTTTTCAAAATAATAATAATTTAATTTAAATTGAGAATCTGATTGTTTTCAAATGTTAAAAATATTTAAGTAATAAAATTCATCTTTCTAAATTGATTTAAAGATATTTATTTATAATGTATATATGTGTATACATTGTAAATAAGGATTTGATTTTAATTCAAAAATTAAATTTAATAAAGGATATTTTCTAATTATTATATATAAATGTATAAATTTTAAAATTGATTAAATTGATTTTAAATTAGTATTGAAAACTTTTCAAAAGTTTGTTTTAAAAATCTATCTTATATTTTCATAGAAATACAAGTAAGTATTTATTTTGTTTATAAAAATAAATATAGTTCAAATTTTGTTTTATAATAAAAATTTATTTTGTTTATTTTAAAGAAAATAGTTTTTCTTTAAAATAAGATTTAATTCATTCATGTTGAAGTATAACATTTGGATTTAAAACTCTTGAATAAAATGAATTCAACATTATTTTTTCTTTTTAATACTTTTCTCTATTGAAAATTTGTTTTAAATATTATTTTAAAAATAATTAAACAAACATTAAAATGTAAATGTTATAAGGAAGTTTACATTTATTTATTTAAGGACTAAATGTTAATAAACATTTAGAATATGCTAAATTAAATTAGAAATGGTTTTAGGATAAATTTAAATACATTTATAAATTTAGAATTTTCTTTTCATATTAAAATGCACATGTGTTTAGTTTTTAAACTAATAGAAAGACACTTGTAAAACATTTAACATAATAAGTTAACAAGTGGCATGTTGTTTATTTTTTTGAAATTTATTCTTTTAAATAAGAAGATATAACAAATGCATTTTTGTTCAACCCTTATTCTCATTTGAAATCTGAGAATCAGATTTCAGTAAAATCAAAACCCAAAACAAAATGCATGTTAAAAATCTGCAAAATCAAAATACAAATCAATTTCTGCAAACAAATTTCATATCTGCAAATTCAATCAAGATCTGCAAAGCCAATCTGCAATCTAAAATCTGCAACATTGGAACCCAAATCTGCATATCTGAAAGCAAAGTTACAACATCAAATCTTGAAGAAACTCGGTAATCAAAATACATGTTAAAATCCAACTTGCAATTGCACATCCAACATGCAACTTCAGTAATCAACTTGCAAATGCAGATGCAAGTCAGATTCCAGGAATGAATGCATCTGAGTATTTTCTACATCTTCAATTAAGAGGTGAGTAAGCTTCTTATTTTAAAAACAGATTTCCCTTTAAGAATCAGAGCCAACCATAATTTACAGAACTTAAGTTTTTATTTTCACAGAAATCAAAACTTGTTTAGGCAAAATTTGTTCTGTTTTCTGTTTAAAAATAAAACGAAATGAGTAACTTCACATGCACAAAAGCTTGAGATATCTGAGCATATGAATTGGAAGAAATAAGTATATGTGATGATTTAATATTAATGACTGTCCTGTGTGTTATATGAATATGTATATATGTGTTGATTTCCTGTAGCTGCAGATCTAATTTGCTTGTAAACTAAGATATTCTTAAATAGAAAATCTTTATCATTTCAATTGTTTCAGTTAGTAATTTTATGTGTAAACAAAATATGTTTGTTAGTATAAATTTAGGTTCTGGAAAATCATGATTTAGTTAATATAAGTTAAAATTTAAATCTGTTACCTCTGAAATAATTATAACAGTAAGTATTTTCAATAAAATCAGGATATCAAACATCATTAACTATTTAAACAAGCTTATAACAGGGATGCATGATAGAAATCATGAATTTTAAAACAATATTTACATTTTATAATTTACTGATAGGTCAGTATTTCTGAATTAAACAAAATTGGGAAATCTGGGATCATCTAATTTCCTAGGGATTTTGGGGGTGATGTGGTTTTGCCTGGAGGTGGAGGATGGATGTGAGAATGGGGGAAATTAAGCAATTGGTGATCAGAGAGAGGAGGAGATGGAAATTGGAATTTCCAGGTTCTAACCCTAATTTTGAAGTGGTTGGGTTTAGCAGCTCCTTGATCTCTCTGTGATGCATCGAGTGGGGTAGGGTTTTGGGAGATTGCAGAGGGGATGTAGATGGATCATTAGCCGGAGTTGCAGTGATGATATCAGAGAATGGATTATGGGTTGTTGACAGGTTTGGATTTAGGGTGTAGATGAGTTTCCAAGTTTACAATTGGTTTCTCAAAACTTGAATTCGAATTACAGTAGGTTTCTGATGATCGTAAGCTTGTGAGGAGATGGTCGGCGACTCGTAGCAGTAGGTTGGAGTGGCTGGAAGCCGTCGGAGCGCCAGTGCATGTGCACCATACGTGTTGAATTCTGGTGAACACTGTTGGGTTGTTCTGTGTTTTTGTCTCGGGTACTTCTCAGGTAAAACTTGCAGTGACTCGGAGTAGATGGTTTGGAAACTCGAAGTAGTGAAGGGGGTTTCTCGGGTAAATGTGATTACAGGTTTAAAACCCAGAGAGTGTGCAGTTTTTTTTTTAAATTGAATGAAATTCATATTTTTAAAGGTGAAATTTGATTCAAATGTAAGTTAAATCTGAATTCAAATGAAATTTTGAATTCAAGGTTTTTAGAAATGAAAATTTTAAAATTTAAACAAGATTTAAATTTAGTTTTAAATCAAGATTAAAAACAGTTTTCAGGTTTACCCTCAAAACCAGATTTTGATTCAAACAGTGTTGTAAATTTTTAAATAATAGGCAGATTCAAATGTTTTAAAGGTAAATTTGAAAATGAAATTTGATTTCAAATAAGTTTTTAAACTTGAAAGAATTTATTTCCTTTACTATTTGAATTAAAGATATGAAATGTTAATTTAAATTTGAAAGTTGAAATAATCAATTCATTTTCAAAGCTTGATTTATTTTGTAATTTTGTTTTAAACCTTTCTTTTATATTTAAGTAATGAATGTTCTTTAACATTTATTTTATTTTATAATTATTTAAATTTGGATTAATGTTTAAATAGTTAAACATTTTAAATATTAGATTTTTAAATGGAATTTGAATTTAATTTTAGGAATGTATTGTTTAAACATATTTTGAATGCAAATGAAGTCATTTGATAAGTAAATAAATTTTGAAAATAATTAAGATAATTAAGAATTTACTTAATTATTTGGTTTTAAATAATGGTTTAGATTAATTTTTAATTAAAGATGATTATTCATAATTAATCTAAGATAATTTTTGTTAAGTAAGCAATTATTGAGAATATTATAATTAATAAAAATAATTATGTAAGGATAATTAAGTAATTAATTGATGTAATTAATTATGATAATTAACTTGATTAATTAATTGAATATAATCAATTATAATTTGTTAAATATAATTAATTAATAAAAGTAATTGAGGAATTAATTACTTATTATAATTAATCTTGATATTGTGGTTTGTTTAAGTTAATTAATTTAGTTTAATTAACTTAAATAAATCATTTAATGATTTAATGGAAGTAATTACTCAATTAATGGAGCAGGATTACTTAGAAAAGTAATAATGATAATTATTGGAATGTAATTAGTGAAAGGTGATTTATTTTAATAAAGTAATTTGGATAATTACTTTTGTAATTAATTAAGGAATTAATTAATAAAGATAATTAATTATTGGATAATTAATTTGTTAATGAGTAATTAATGAAGAGTTAATTACTGAATTTTATATTAATCAAGGTGATTAATAATTAATAAAAGTAATTATTTTTTAAATTAAGAAATTAATTTGAATATTAATTAGAGATCATTGGTTATTATAATTAATGATGTAATTAATGATTGTTTAATTAAATTATAATTAATTAATTAAGTGATTAATTAATTGTAATTAATTAAGGATAAATATAATTAATTAATAAATGAGTAATTAAATGCTAATTACTTATGAATAAGGTTAATTAATTTGTGAGAATAAATTAAAGACTAATTACTTATGGTAATTAGAGGATGATTAATCAAAAATGTTTTATCAAGTTGAATACTTAGTGAATAATTAATTAACTAAGTTAATTAATTAATGGATATTAAGCAGGATTTAAATGTGATAATTAATTTAACTTAATTTAAATTAATTAAAGATAGAAGTAATTAATTTAATTCTTTTTAACTTAATTATAATTGAAGGTTAATAAAACATTGCTAATGGATATTATTGATTGAATGGTTATGATCTCAGTAATGAGATGAGTTGTATTTGTATAATATGGATACTTGGTTTAAGTATGATGGTTTGTGATGGATTATTTGGTTGTGATGATTATCTGTTTGTGATAATGATATAGATTATCCGTTTATGATATGGATGTGATTATCTATTGTGATATGTAGTTTATCTATCTATGTGAAATAGATAATAATAAAATGAGTTAATTGATTAAAACCCTTAAGTACAACTTGGACATTAAGATGGCGTTTGGTTTCGATGAGACCGGGATTGGGTTTCCATATTTGGATATCCGAAAACCACATCGATTCCAATTAAACGTTAGGTCGTTAATCCAAGCGGAGCAAGTGAAGACTCGAGGTGTAAGGGCTATACGTCAGTATAACTCTGTGGGTGATTCCGTAATGAGTTTGACGGAATAGTACTTATAGGTTCGAGATGGTGATTTAGAGTGCAAGGGCTATGGTCGTTGACTTTGAGGGTGATTCCAAAATGAGTGCAACGAGATAGTGCCTTCGGTTTCGTTCGAACCCGGAACGAACTTGTATGGATTGAATGCTTTCAGAACATCGTCAGGTGGACGATGAGCATTCTAAGATTGATATGTCCTATAAAGGTAATCGTAACCTCAAGCCTCATCAATCGGGAATGGCTAAAACAGGGGAGGTGCAGCAAGGTTTCTTGGGTAGCCCCTACTAGAGAGCAAGATTTACCCCTGTCTAGAGGTCCCTTTATATTCGGCTGTGTGGCAGTTGGCGACGGCCAATCTGCGGGGTGGTCTTGTTCGGAACTGTTTAGTAAGGAATGGTTCCGGCTTTGTGTTGCAGGGGAGTGGGCGTACTCCTCGGTACGGTGATCTAGGCCACGTACTGTGACGGGCGGTACCCCAGTAGCCCTGCCATTGATGGAAACCCATTCTTCCAACGAGACCCTACGGTTTTGATTGTATTACCCACTTTTGTGGCTAGTAGCTGGAATTTAATCATTTAACAATTTCGGCTATTTCTTATTTACTTGAAACCCTAGACACTATTATAATATCACTGGATTTCCTATCAAATGTTTTGGTTAGCGTAAGGTAAAAACTTTTCCATGTTTATGTGTGGGAAGTCTTACGTGATACCTTTTGTTTCCAAAGGATTTTCTAAAGTTAAGCAACTTTTATCCCCGTTTACTCACACCAGACCCCTGTCTGACCCGAGTGTTTATTTTCTGTTTTATTAAACTCTTGGGTACTCATATTACGTATGAGTATTCAAGTGTTTCAGGATTGCTTTGACGAGTTCTGGAGGAGATAATGGAGCAGGAGGCTTCAGCGTGTAGATATATGTAGTGGTTCCGCTGTGTTTGAGTTGTATCTGTTTTCTCTGATATACTTGAATTTTAATTGCTAGACAGATGTTTATAACTGTCTAGTTTGTGTTGTATTAGCTGTTTAACTATGATGTATATGATACTATGTAAAGTTATATGTGAAATAATATAATTTACTCGTTCCGCTGTGAGACTCTGATGTTGTCTGTCACTTTCTTTTCTTTCTTTTCTCTTTTCTATCCCTTTCTTTCTTCTTAATTATGCGTCTTTCTATGGAATGAAAGGCGGATCGTTACAAACGATATTTTAGTTTGAAGTATAAATTAATTTGAAATGATCATGGTGTTATAGTGTATATTTCACATTGTAGATAGTTCCACAAATCCTTAGAGATGGTTATCCCAAACATCCTTTAAGTTACTTGTATTTCAGTTGACATTTCACTTGAGTTGGATTTATTGATATAAGAATGTTAATCCAGACTTGAGTTTTTTATGTTTTGCTTTACGCTCAGGTCAAACTGAGTAATTTAGCTTTTGAATCAACTTTGGAGTTTAGAGCTCAGTTTGGAAATCCAATTATCAATTCAGCTTCCGGCTTTTCCAATTGATTTGTTCATAGAAGTCATCTGTTTGGATTAAAGGTTTCACTGTATTTGTGATATTCTGTTGTATTTTATTTCTAACTTTGTTGTTTATGTAGTAGCTTCATACACTATTATTTACCTATTCCGTTACATTATTATATTACTCTATGTCTATGATTCTATGGTTGATTTATTTACTGTATATGCTGAGTTTTGCCAAATTTAAATTAATAATCTGATATTTGAGCAATTAAAGTCCGACATGTGCGGATGCGAATGATTGAAAATACCAGGTCGTTACAAAGTTACTTAACTGTTAAAGATGGGACTCTGGCGAAATAATGCAAAACGATTAGTGACAATACTGTTTTTCGAAATAGAGATGCCGATGGAGTGGAAGCTCCAAAGATTGTCCCGCTAGTGATCATAGCCACAACTGGTACTTCTATTGCTCAAAAGGTGCTAGTTGACCGTGGAAGTTCAGTCAATATCTTGTTTAAGAATGCTTGTGATCAAATGATGTTAGAAGGGAAGGACTTGAAATCTTGTAAATCTCAAATACTACTACCGAAGCGATATGATATGTTGAATTACTGATGGTATTTGGCGAGGGCGACCACAAGCAAGTGCTAGGCGTGCCTTTTCTGGTGCTGGATATTTATCGGCTTACAATGCATTTCTGGGCCGATCGACCTTGACTGATTTCAGAGTGTCTATAGCACCTTGGTGCTTGATTACGAAGTTTTCTACAGAGAATGGCATAGGGATTATCCAGGGAGATAAGGTGACTAGCCGTGAATGCTACATCGCTAAGCTAAAGGAGGTCAGACAAAAGGAGGAAGAAAAAACTATAAAGGGGACCCTCTCCATTAAGGCTTTGGATGCATAGCAACTACAACCTATGTCCCAGCTCTGGTAACCCAGTCGGTTCCACGATGACATAGACTGATGTAAAGAGCCAGATGGTGGAAGAGCAACTCCCGTTGAGTTGACAATCACTGTTCTGATTAGCCTGGATGATTCAAACCAAGTTTTAAAGGTTGGATCATGGATCATTGCAAGAGTGATAAAGGAGTTGGTTGGTTTTCTCCAAGCAAACCTAGATGTGTTTGCTTGTACATAGTCGGATAGATATGGGATCTCACCGAAGATAGCGTGCCATGCATTAAATATAAATACTAAATGCATTCTTATAAAATAGAATCGCCGTAGCCTGGGTCCGGAGAGATCTGCTACATCAAAGAAGAGGTGGATAAGTTGAAGGACAACAGCTTCATCCATGACACCTTATACCTAAAGTGGGTATCTAATCCCATCTGGTGAGGAAAGTGGAAAGTGGAGGACATGCATCGACTATTTTGATTTGAATAAGGCATGCATAAAAGAGAGCTTCTAGCCCCAAAGGATTGATTAATTGGTGGATCCGATAGCTGCACATTGACACCAAGTCGTATGAAATTGCAGCACTTCGGTCAAGAATCGGACCTTCGAAGTTAATGTCCAGGTTCTCAAATGAATCTTCCCTTGTCTTGGAAACATGGGCCCTACTTGGGAAGGTCCTTATATAAAGAACCAAAGCTTGAACGTGGAACTTTCAGGCTTGCAATGATAGGCAAGATTTTGCTCCCGAGGACATGGAATAACGAGCGCTTATGATGCAATTTCACTTAGAAATAAATTCATATATAATTGGCTAGAGCCGTGTAATAAGAGACAATTTGTGATCTCTCGTTTTTATGAAATTAAACGGCTTTTCTCGTCCAAGACTCCATCTATCTATTAATTAAGAGTTGTGACTTGACCAATTCAAATGAATCAATATGTCAACAATGCAGGTGCATAGGTACCCGGAAATAGGTGCCATCCAAACTTCTATTGTCCATGATCGGACCCTTAAAGTTCTTTTCAATATCCAAAGGTTGATACTGGCCAACTCTTGTGCATGTATCGAGGGAATGAGTATGATCTCAATGGACCTGGCTTGAGTATCCATTAGTTAACTCTTGGTCCTAGTATATGGGCAAAAGTATAACTCAACGAACATGACCCAACCGTCCATCATCTAGCTCTTGCTTCTAGTGTAAGGGCAGGAGTATAAACTTCAAATGAATGTGACACGACCCTTCATTAGCTAACTCTCACTCCCGATTTTGGTGCAGGAGTATAACTTAAGTCGAAAGTGAAACGACCATTCACTCATTCAACTCTTTTCCTTGGATTTGGCACAGGAGTATAAACTGAAATGGACGTCACAAGACCATCCAATCCTTGACATGTTTCCCAGAGAAGGTGAAACTAAAGGTCCATGCTCGATGTAAGGCGAGATCTTATCTATGAACTTTGAATTGACATCCAAAGTTAGGCATGAATGGAAGTACACACCCTGGAGGAGATGTGAAAATTATGATCTTAAGTAGTCAATTTGAATTAGCACTCGAAGTTTGGTGTAATCGAACATCCTTATCCTAGAAAAGGATAATCGAACCCCTATACTAAGTGGTTAACACTAACTAATGCCAAGTGTTTGGCACACTAATGATCACTTCATATTTTCTAGAATGGTGAGAGGCCGGTAAACTATGGAACATACTAAAGATTTAATTCGTTGATTATCACTAATGGGGATGGATTATGAATACATTGAATTGAAAGTTGAACAAGTTGAAATAAAGAACTGACAAAATAGAAATCTTTGTTGTCTACATAAACTTGGACAGAGGAGTACAAATTTATTTATGCCTATACCATAAAGCAAAAGCAGAGGCTGAATCCACATTGCACCGGCTAAACAAAACAAAAGTAGGAAACTAAAAAATCTAGGTACTGTTATACAACCAAAAGGCACAAAGAAGACATGAAATTACTTCTTGGGTTTCTTCTTTCTTTCTTTCTTTTCCTTATTCTCCATAGAAGAAGGCGCCTCGGTTGTTTCGTTACTCCTTCCTTACTTCCTTTTCTCTTGGATGGAGTGCTCTACGATGATCCAACGGGCATAGTAGGAGTGTTCTCGGGTAGAGAAGTAGAGACTGGAGTGCCTTGTGAAGATCCTATAGGTATGCTTTAAGCACTACTAGGCATAGGAATATAGACCAAAGCGAAGACAGTTTGCCCGGGCATGGCAATGGATAGAGGATGAGGAGTAAATTCATGTTTCTCTTGCTTAATCTCTATGGCAAGGAGGATTTGCTTCTCCAGCTCCCGTTCAAGTTGACTCATGGTATGGCCTGATAGGGACTCAGAAATTCTAGTTATCACAACATCCTTGTTTATTTGAGATTCCTGAGTCCCACTAGTCCCTTCACCCAGCAAAGCATCAATTACTCGCTCATCAAGGTCAGGATTTCTTCAATCGGGATGGTTGGAATAGTTGTTGACATTGTAAAGTTACTGATTCCGTTGCAGCCGCATGTTGTTACGGCCGAGAGTCATTATCAGGAAGAGGAACGATTCGAGGCCACGAAACTTGATAGATATAAAAAGACAGATTAGTGACGTTGTTTGATGATATATCAACTCTTTGAAATATAGAAAAGTCAACGAGATACATTCTTCGGTTTGGGGTTCTATGCAGGTGGGAGTGCCGTCGGAGTTCCCCTTAAGAATGAGAGAAAAAGTGGTGGGATTAGACATCTGAGGATATTCCAGATCATACCCGGGGTCGGAGGAGGAATCAAAAGCAGTCTGAGGCCCAATGTTTGGTTGGCAGTGGCGGCATCTTGTGGCGTCGACCCGGAGCCTTCGCCTAAGTATTTTTATCATATCATGGCCAACTTCAGATGTAGAATACACCAAACATCTTTCAAAATCTAAGGCTCTTCTCTTACCAAGACCTCATTCTCTAGCTACACCAGATCCACTTCACCATCCTTGAGATAAGCTTTCTCTTCTTCAATGATCCGCTCCCAGGCAAGAGCGAGAGTCTAGGATAATCATCTATGAACCACTCCACAATTCGGAATTTGAGCACATTATCGTTGTACCAGGTAAGTAGTGGCTCAAACCTCTTAGTTATCCACTCTTCTCCCGCTGTTCTATGGTCTCAACTTCTCTTTTAACGAATGTGTCAACATCTTTAGCTTGTTCGATCGCCTTATCTCTTTCCTCCCTGGCATCGAGCAACTCATCACAAAATGTTTAAGCTTGCTAGAGCACATCATCGTTTTCTTTCATTTCATGCTCTAGTTTGGTTTTTAGCAAAACCGTGTTTTAGTTTGCAGTATCCCTCTCCTTTACCAGAGCACGGTTTCAATGGAAAGCCTACTCCATTTCATCTTGATGCTAAACCCACTCCTCTACAAGTGCCTTGATTGCCTCCTCGGCTTTCTTCCCGACTTTGCCTTGTGGTGTTCTCAGTTGTCTCAACCTCGGCATCTAGATTAGCGATGATTCTCTTATTTTAAGCTTCGATGAATTTTTGATTGTTGATCTCTAGCTGCCTATCCTTGGAGACTTTGGAAAATTCTCAACTATCATCGTCAATTTATTATATTCATTGTGGACATCGCCCACGCAATCGATGGTCATCTTTTGGACATAAGCAGGGATTCTTTTTAGATTAGGCACAAATATAAAACCATCGAAGCAAATGTTTGGAATTCTTCCTTTAGTTTGGCCATTCGGGCATTGGCCACAAGCTATTCCTCCATAGAGATATGTAGGACTATAGTAGTTTCTTTACCAGGCCTGTGTTGGGAACTTTCAGAGCCACTCATTTGATTCCTACGGTCTGTGGATTGACTAAAGTGAGATGGCATAGGAGGTGGTACAGGGATAGAAGCCAGAGGTGAAGCACGAGGAGTTTCACCAGGTGGGATGTCATTGCAACGACCGAGTTGCCTATTTGGAAGTCTAGGAGATGGTGATCTAGATCTAGGGCGACACTCAGAAGTGGAATCATATGATGAGTGATCTCTGTTGCAGCTGCTTCTGTCCAGCTCATCTCTATCAGCGGTAACCTGACTTATAATTGCGATCACTTCCTAGTGGTACAAACTCGATCGAGGCCTTTGTGCTTGGAATGTTTTCTCCTCTAAAGATTGGTATATGTATTTCTTTCTCTCCATGGATCCTGCAAAAAAAGAATTTAGATCCAATGAACAAAGAGGCAAGCCATTTGCTGTGCATTGGCGTGAAATGCACATATGTGCAAGTGTCCTCTTTACGGACCATGAGCAAGAGCTTTGCTCATGGGAGTGATCTCTCCCATACTAGTTGGGATGAATTTCTTATCAATACAGGGGAGTCATGCCCTCAGCAGTAATATGACTGATATGAAAAGAGACAAATCCATCAAGGATTGGCCCTAAACTAGCGAATGTGCCTATTGAAGGAAGAGGGGAGTCTGCTCCGCATTTGTGACTAATGGAGGTTGGGTTGAATTTTGCACCTTGGAAATTTTCATGATCAATCTCTTCCTCGGATTAGGCTATTGATCGTCAACAGGCTATTCAGTTTGTGACTCGTGGCCCATGCCAACATTGTTATGGCCAGCCCACCACTTTCACCGATAATTTTGCCTTCTTCAACATTTTCTTGTACATGTTCAACATTTTCTTCAAAAACATCCCCAGGACTTGTGACCGAGGGTAAATTTGGATCACTCTCTCCTCCTCCTCCCAACGGGCTATTATCACCACCATCATCATCGTCATTACTGTCGCTACCTAAACGATACTAGTACCGCGACCCTTTTCTTGTAAGCCATAAGCAAGAAGATTTTCATCTGACATAAGAGTTCTAATATCTCTATCTTATACTAAAACTGTCATAAATGTGTTATCGATATCTGAAAGTGCCGAGATACTGGGTCTTGTCATAATATCTGGATAGCAAAACGAAGATTTGAGTTAAGTTTGCATACTATAAGGTAGATTTGTATAGTATAAATGAAATAGAACTTACGTCCGGATACCCATCTTCGAGCAAACCCAGGTGAACAATGAATGTAGGACCGCTTGCTGTTAACGTAGCTCAATTTATTCCATGCCTCAGTAACTACTCTAAAACCCCTGATTGGTTCAAAGAAATCAGAGATGCTTTTTAGCTATTAAACCTATAAATGTACCGAATCTCCTCATCGTTAGGTACTCCATTCAAGTGCTTGGAGAAAACCACGTATATATCAAGGAGGAAAGCATAGCTATTTTTGTGCAGCTACATCGAAGCTAAGTGCATGAAATTCAAAACTCGATAGGCAAACTGGTTGAATGGTGGGACACAACTCACCAAGTACATATATCTATTGCAGGAAGTGTACCTTTATGGAGGGTTGTGTGGTCTTTGATGGTGAGAAGGAGCTAGAATGCCTTCTGATGGAATCCTGTGCTTATCAAAAATTTTACGAAGCAATCCTTCGTTGATTTTAGGAGCAACAGAACCAACATGATGTTCCAATATTACAGCATCCTCAAGGGTGTTGAGTGCTGGATATATTTTTGGCCCATCTACCGGCTTTACTGGATTCTTCGAATCTTGTTGTTTATCCTGGGGAGGTTTTAGAGTTTGTTGCTCAATTTACTGAATCCCTTACTATTCCTGTTGAATTGGAGTTCGCTATGTATGCTCTACCAGAGTTTGTTTGGCATGTGAGGTCGTAGTTGAACTTAACTTGGCATCATATTCAACATATTTCAAAGTGGATGTAACCGTGGCTTGAGCAGCAAGACGTTGGAAAGTCTTTGATTCATTTCTATTAAAAACTTGAAGATAATAAACATTAGAAGTTAATTATGAGCTGCACTCCTCGTGCTAAAGTAGATTTTAGCGAGCTATGTGAAGTTAAGGTTTCTGGTGTTATTTAACAGTTCATTTTGAATTTCAAAAATCGCTCGACATGAGTGTCATTGCTGATCGTCTCGACAGGTTTCACACCATTGGTCATGCCTTGGAAAAGACTTGAGATCAAGAAGAAGATATTAGTTCACAAAGATGGATTCTTATGTAGACTGAATGTTTACAAATTTGTCTAAGTGTTGGAGTTGTATAACTCCATCACTCAAAGAAATTTCCATCCTTCTTCTTCTTCCTCGTTCACCACTTCCTAAACCACGGTCATTAGCATTAACCACGTCCATGTCCAAATCCATTTCCATCGCCAAGTCCATCACCTACCTATGCAAATCGAAGTATGGCTTGGGATTGTATCTATGCGAAAGGAAGGCTAGGGCTTGGTTCGGTAAGGAGGTGGGACAGATTTATGGAATGGCCTAACTTCGATGATGGCAATAGTATCTTAGATAAGGCGACTACGACGTTCGTGAGGCTGGACGAAAGAAAGGTAGTTTGGGCGTTGAAGTCTCTTTAATGGCAGCACTTGAAGATTTTGGATTGGTGAAAGCGAGTGAAAAAGTAGGGAAGGAAGTAAAAGAGGATGGGCTATACATTGATACTCGTATCTCTCAACAAAGAAACTTAGGATTTTCTCCAAGTCATAAGTCGGTACCGACCCAAGGATAGATGTTGGTGCCGGCTCCTAAAAAATAATAATAAAATACACACACACACACATATATGTTCACATATATGTATGGATGTATGTCTATGTGTATACATGTGATGGACGATGTATTTGCATTCATTCCTACCGGAGAGCATGCTTATAAATAAGAGTGTGTGTGTGTGTGTGTATGTGTGTGTGTGTGCGCGTGCGTGTGTATGTATTCAAAACCAATGACTAGAATGAAAGGGAAATCAAATTCAAACTTGAGAGAACCATGGAAGGACCAATTTAAAATCATTAAACTTAGAACGATGGATTACAAGAGTACATTCTAGGTTTATAATCCTAGATGCAGGTAAAGCATCATAACGGATGACAATGGACATAATGTCTCACAGCAATGATTCGCAAGTAGGATAACGAACATTCAGAACATAGAGTGGAGTCCTGCGTAGCAAATCAAACCCATCTTGATTCAATGCAGATCCCATTTGAAAGAAATATACTTTGGAGGGCAAGTGTTATTATTCAGCCTTTTGACTAGATAATATTCGAACAGATTGGTTAAGTCAAACTTCGAGTTATTAAGGCAAGAAGCACAAAGAGACAGCCTAGAAATGTAGCAGCCAAGCACAAAAGGTTATAAGGCTAGTGCTGCCAAAACAACCCAAGCTAAAAGACTCAAAAATATTCCGAGTGATGGGTCAGATACCGACCCCATTTGTAGGTTGGTACCAACTCGTAGTTTCCTTCCTAACCATTCTCATATACTGCCTAGTAGTCCTACTTGATTCTAAAAACCTATTTCCAATGTCTACTTATTGGTCCAATGCAATTCCTCATCAATCGCCATGGACACTTAAAGCCGCAACTTTGTTTATCCACAACTCAACCATTTGGACCCAGAATGTAACGACCCACCCTTCTCGACCCTCGAAAATCGACACAAAATACCCCACAGTATGATATGCCGACAATCAAGTGCTGAAAAAGATAGATCGTTGAGGAAAAAGAAAAATGATAGAAGAGAGAAGAAACTAAACAATATCAGAATCTAACCATCGCTGTGGAATAAATATAATAGTCAATAATAGAGCTTTACACAAAAATGAAAAACTATATCTGTTTATATATTACATCATCAGAGTATCACAAACAAACAACAATAATTACCGGTCAGACAATTCCATACAGTCACAGCAGCGGATATATATACAATTACGGATAATACGCCTCAGACTCCAGCTCCTCTCCTGCTCCATAGCATCCTGTCCCGAACATATAATACTCGGTTTGACCCGATCATTATAATGAAATAACACCCGAGTCAGTCTGGAATACCAGCTGATAATAATGCACCCAAATTGATTAATAAAGTTTCAAAAATCCTTTGAAAACAAAAGCATCTCGTAAGACCACGCCACAAATAAACATGTCGGGTTTTTACCTTACAATAGCTAAAACACTTTTTATTGAAATTCTCTGATATTATAGTACGGTCTATATGCAAATACTTATAAAATAGCCGAAATTGTTACATCTTTTAAATTCCAGCTACTAGCCACAGAGTGGGTAATACAAACAAAACTCGTAAAAGGCTCGTAGGGAGAATGAATTTCCAACAATGACTAGGCACTGGGTACCACCTGTCACAGTACTTGGTCTAGACCAGTGTACCGAGGACCACGTCCGATCCTTGCAACACAAGGCCCGGACTACCCCTTACTGGATAGTCCCGAGTAAGATCACCCCGCGGTTGGGATCAGCAACCGCATCACTAAGCCGAAATAAGAGGGACATCTAGACAGGAATGACCTTACCCGGAAATGGGTGCTTCCCACCAAGCCTTGCTGCATATCCCTAGATATTCAGTCATTCCAGGTTGATGAGGCTTGAGGCTAAGCGTTACCTTTTAGAACATTTCACTTAGACTGCCCATCGTCCACCCGACGATGTTCCGAAAGCATTCATCCATACAAGTCCACTCCGGGTTTGAACGGATCCGAAGGCACTACTACTACTACATCCATTTTGGAAATATCCTCAGGATTAGTGGCAACTAGCCCTTGCACTTCACTGCTCCATCTTCGACTCCGAACTCGTTTTTCCCACAAAACGTACAAACCGGATCGAAGTGGTTTTCCAGAAATAAATCTCAATCCCGGTCTCTTCGAAACGATCAATGCATTTGTCCAATATTGATAGTCGGTGATTTAACTATCAATTAACATTCATAAACATCCATCACACAATAAATAATTTTCCCAATTATTTATTTCCTCGAAATATCTTTACGAGATATATTTTCGTTTTCAAACCACTTTTGAAACAGTTTCAATACCAACTCTTTCCATGAAACAAATTTCCCAAATTGTTACTTCCCTTGAAAACATCCAAGTACCAATGTTTAAGGTTTAAAATAATTTAAATTTTTTATTCTTAAAATACATTAACCATTTATATTAAAAACTTCTTACATACTTGATTTAATATATATATATATATATATATATATATATATACTTTTAAAAATATCTCAAATAAAACTACTTAATAAAATATAAACTATTATCTTTAAAATAAAGTTAAGTCATACTAAATTTTAAAATAAAGTTATGAAACTCTACACAATTTCTAAATAATACTTTGATTGATTATCTTTAAAGTAAAACCATTTTATAATGTGTAAATAATAATAATATTCTTTAAAACATAATTCTAATTACCTTTAAAATAATTACTACTATATCTACTTTGATATATGTTCACCTTTTTAAAATTTCTTACAACTTAAATAATTTTCTTAAAACCATACTTTAATATAACTTCAAAGCTTCTAACTTTACAAAATCAGTTTAAAAGCGTACTTGGCTTTTCAGGAAAATACACATCCACTTAGGATAATTCAAAGAATTCCTTCTATAAATTCCACACGTTTATCCAAATCAATTTTACATTCATCCCGTATCTTTCCTTCCCATACTTAAAAAAATAGCTCCTTTTATTTTTTAAAACATTGCTATTTCCTGGAAATCACTTTCAAATATGTGTTTAAAGTATTTAAAATAAAGCTTCTAGAAATTATTTAATTGAAAATAATACTTAAGGAAATATATAGAGGTTTCCTAAGTATTTTAAGCCAAATTACCCTTTAAAATAAAGTTATTAAATCAAATATTTATATTATAATTTCCTTTTGAAAACTTAATACTACTTTACTTTTTAAAAATAATTAAATACCATAATTACTAAATCAAACATTTGCTTTCACTTAAAAACAATTTAAAATAATATTCCTTTCTAAAATATTCTAAACATATTTAAACTGTAAATTTATAATTTGAAAGCTTTCTTAAAAACAAAATAAAATTTCCAGGAGAAAGCACACTTCTCATTCTTTAAAATAAATCTCTCTGTTATTCTTAACAATTCTTAATTCCCCTTTTAAACCACAAATTCAAACACTTCATATTACCAACCAATAACTTGAATTTAATTCCTTTTAAATTCTTTATTTAAGAATTTCTTTAATTTTCCTTTAACCCAATTTATTTATATTTAAATTTCCAGGTTGTATTCACCAAATCAGAGCACAACACAATTAGATTTCCAATTTATCTATCACAGTAAATAAACAGAGCATAGCATAACAGGATCTAAAACAATTTTATCACAGAACATAAATGTGATATATTACAGAATATAAATAAATTTCAATTTGTGAGGAATCCAGTTGGATCCCTCCAACCTATTTTCCATTCATCCACAGATATTAGCACAACAATATACATCGATTCAATTTGATAATAATAATCATATTCAACCAATCAAGCAATATTTAGATATACACTATTTGAATTAACCAGTATTCCAGATGTGAGTGAGTTAAACTCACCTTGGGTTTTCGACGAGCGTTCAAATTTAAATTAAATCGAACGGCGTTTGATTTAACCTAAATTTTTACTTGCTCCGAATAAATTCCAGAATTACACCACTGCATAGATCGCGTCGCTGCGATTCCGACGTCGCCAGTTTCGTCGAAATCTGATAAAAACGCACGAGATATGAATTTTTTAAAGCTTGAATATATATTTGAAAACATTTTTTTTATAAACATTAGATCTGCCGTAAACCAAGGGAAAGAAATCAAGGCCATTCCCATCTTCTTTCTTCTCGTGCACGCACACGGTAAAAATCGAACCCATAGCCGTGATCTAGGGTTAGGAATCGGTCGACCTATGATCGCCTAGGTAACGATCAACACTACCATGGCGAAGCCTGCTACCTCCGTCACCATCGCCCAAGGGAACGATGAACTCGGCCTCTCCTCCCACGCACAGAAAACATGCGTGACGTTCACACACGTGGCCCCCTCTAGGCCTCTACGCCCCACCGAACTGCATCTCTACCGTTGGATCTCTAGAGCTCGGAGAGCTCGTCGACTTTCCAGTTGGAAGTTTTTGGAATCGTCGCGTGGATTGATCGCAAATTGAAGGTGAAGGTCGATGGGTTTCGGCCATTAAAAAGGATAAGGTCGGCTGCTGGAATGAGTTAGGGCTTCGGCCCTAATTTTAATATATATATATAAACCTTTAGTTATATTATTTTAATATTAAAACCATTATAAAACAACTTATTCTAACGATCTCCAAATCACACGTGCCGCTTGGCGTTTCTAAGGTTTTACCTACGTTCCGAACACAATGGAACGTGTTTCGGAGGCTAATTCGATCATATATGCGAGTTACGAAAATAAATGATTAATTTTAAATTAAATTGGTTAAAGTATTTTCTATGCGTTTTAAGCTGCCGGGGTCAAATGACAACGCCGATTGCTACGAAAATTGAAATCCGATAATAACTAACTATTACGGATCCAATGGACTGGTTTCGTCGAATTCCGAGAGTGTGCCCCGGAAGGCTATTTTAACTCGACAATGAATTCGAGCGATTTTCAAAATCGTCGATATCATTTAAAATTTCACTTTTAAAATTTTATTAACTTAATTATAATTCATATAGAATTTATAATCACATTAGAAATCATTCTAATTCATTTTAAATCAAAATCTGAATATTTGCATTATTATATTATTAAATTCCATTATTAAATTAATATAAAATTCCAAATTTAATCTATCGACTTTTAATTCCATCCAATGGTCCAATATTAAAATTCAAACCCAAATAGACTTAAAATAAATTTTAGAATCTAATTTTATCTCTATTTACACTTAGATTACCAATTATCCCAATTCTAATATTAAATTATTGTTATTCAAATTTCAGTTAAATTCCCGCATTTGAAATTTAACTAATTCTATTAATTTAATCTAAATCTTTTTATTTCAAAATCAAATTATAATCCATATTCGACATTTAAAAAGAATTAAATGATCAAACCCAAAATTTCGGATCGTTACATTCCTCCCCCTTATAAAAATTTCGTCCCCGAAATTTGCTAAGGTAGAAGAGTGTTCCAAACCCAATAGCAAAACCCACTTAGTGAAAATCTCAAATTTTCTTTGTCTAAATTCTTTAGATTCAAATCGAAAGTACCAGTTTCAATTCCTATCCCAAAATACTTTCTATTTTAAATCAATTTTGTCCTTAATGAAACATTTCAATTTTTTCAAAAATTTTCTAACTCCCAAAATTTCCGGAAAATTTTGGCAGAGTCTCCCTTGTACGGAGGAGCTTTGCAATATCACAATAGATATAAATATGTATACATCGACCCACATGGTCGGAATAACCAAAAACAGTTCATATTTCCTATTTTTATTGTGTAGGCGTACCTTTATTAGCATTTTTAAAGCAAGCAGCTAAATAATATCGTATATACGCGCTCCAACTCTATCCATTGCCTCCCATACCTGTACTTACTCAAACAAACACATCAGTTTTCAATAATATGAGAATTTATTGACATTCCATTCATTGATCTTAACCAAACATATCAATTTCATTGCTTAATCAAGCAAACTTCATAATTTTACAATGTTAACCATATTTTATCAGCACTTCAAAGATTTCAATCACCATTTAATTTCTCGACAAATCCAAACTTCACTTTTATTTCACTTGAATGACTTAAATTCAAGTTTACTACTCTCAAACCATATTCTCATCAATATGGTTAACATGTGCTTCACTAACATCAATCTATTTCAATTCAATTCCAAATTGATTCACAATCAAATTCTTATTTTCAATTTGAATCATTTGCATTTCTTTTATGATCCCTTTTCATTCATATGCAAAATCACTTAATAAAATTTCAATTTTCTTCTTTAAGTCAATTAAATTTTTGTTTACAACAAAATGTCCAATTTCTATGCAAATTTTAATGTCATCCAAGCAAGTAAACATCACTTAAGCTTATAACCATTAAAATTAATTCCAGTTCAAATTTATATTAATTTTATTCCATTTGGAATTATTCACAACCCAAACATTCTTATTTCCTTGCAATTTTTAATTCAATTTCTTATTCTCACTTCAAGTTTATCATCCAACTAAAGTTTATATTAATATCATCCCATTCTGTAATATTTAATTCATACATTCTTATTTCATCACACTATTTAATTAAAACCATTTCACTTGCATTTAAATTTTATTATCTAAACAAATTTATCCAAGACCACATTATAAAGCTCGATCACAATTATTTTTCAATTTGCTTAAGTTGTTTCGATCACACAATATTTCCATTTCTTCTTATATCAATTTTATTTTATTTTTATTTGATTCTCATCCAACCAAATTCCAATTCATTTACAAATTTTAATTCAATTTTTTATTTATTCAATCCATAAATTTATTTTATTGACAAATGAGACCACTTTAAATTATTTCACTCATTTGAATTTATTTACAATTCAAACCATCACTATTATGATCTAATTCCATTTTTCATTTACACTCTCAACTTTCATTGTCAAAACTAAATACCATACTAGAACTGGATTTTCATTTTTTCTTTTCCAATTTTTCTTAACAGACTACCAAAATTCCATCCCATCCAATACAAATTCCATTTAGTTTAGTTTACACTAAATTCATCTTTAAGCTTCTTTTTATTTAATTTAGCTTACGCTAAATTCATTCTCAAACAATTCCTTGAATTTTAGTTGGGATAAAATTTTATTCATACAATATCCTTTCAACTTAATTAAATTTCTTTCAATTCGATTCTTTTTTTCAATTCTAATTCAAGTTAATTCATACCATTCCTTTACTATCTTAAATAAAAACTTAATTTCATTCAATGTTATTTATAATACAACTGCATTTTAAATTTTCAATTCAATCCAAATTTAACTCAATTCCATTTAATCGAAGTTAAATCCAATTCAATCCAATTTTAATTCTCCATATACAAGTTCAAAATTTATTTACCGACTTAAGTTCATTCACATCTCTTATATTTTATATTTTCTTGACCTTATCTTACTTTACATTTCATTTAGGATTAAATTTGAATTCACCATGCATTCAACTATTTCCCATTTGTGATTATAATTCTATTTCCCTATTTATAAGTTCACCCAATTATTTACGTAAAAATTTATATTGCTCATTTTAATCCATTTACAACTTATAATCACAATCCCAAATTTTATATGTATGTATGTATCACTGAAGTCTTAAGGATACAATTTTTCTTCAATTTAATTCTTTCCACCATTTTAAATTCACATTTTTAGAATATAAGTATAACACTTAATAGCTTGTGGGTATAATTCATTACCCAATGACCCATAATTACAAAGTCCTTTTACCATTCAATTTAATTCAAAACACTTTCATTCTAAGTTCAATTTATTTAACTTATCCTAAGTTAAATTTGTTATTCACTTTAATATATTTTATTCACTTCCATTTACTCAAGTTAAATTTTAATTCCAAGATTAAAATTTTCATTTCTTTCTTATTGATATCAACTTCACTTAATAAGTTCAATAGTTAATTCATTTTAACTTTACACATTATTTAAATAGAATTTTCCAGAACCTGGTTTTATTTCAAAATTATTTTGAAATAATAATCAACTCATACCTACTTGGTATATTAAATCAAATCTCCGGATTTCCAAACAACTTGTTTTTACCAAACAAATTTTCCCTTTGAAATTTCCAAAACAACTGGTATACCCAACAAATCCAAACAATATCATAACCAACCACTTTGGTAGCAATCCATCACTTTAAAAACTCGAAAATGAATTCTAACGATGTGGCCATCATTATCAGGATTATTTTCCAGCGAATGAAGTGAGTTCAGTGCTTCCTTACTTTCCCAAATTCATTCCAAAACAATTTCCATTCAAACATATTACCCAAAAATAATATTCCATCATTACCTTCAAGTCTTTGGACAACATTCCCAAACATTTCCAAGATTTTAAATTTCCAAATTTTGCTTTCAATACATTTAAAATCCTTTTCAAAATTTCAAGGATTTAAATTCTGGTTTAATTTGAATTTAATAATTATTCTTTGTATAATTATACTTATAGGATTCATTTGGTTATAACCATTCCAAATTTTAGATTAAATTTTAGATTCTTAGTTGATTAGGATATCCACATCTAAACAATCAAATATATATAATAATTTTAGAAAAATATTTCTTTTATACCAAAATATAATTTTGGGTAAAATTATTTCATTTACCCATTTTAAAAACAATACTATGTTAGTTTATCTTGTTTAAGAGTTTAGAAACCCCTGTCGATACGGTTGTGCTTCCCGCACCGACCAGAATTCATAAACACTCAACCGATAAGTCAACACAGTATAAAAACAATTTTATATTCACCAACAAGTAAGCTCTCATATCTATTAATACACTCAACTCATTATAGAGTGCCATTGACTCTATATCCAATGAGTAATTTTCCCACCAAAGCCTAGGTTGTCGCCAACCTAAGCTCTGATACCAAGTGTAACGACCCGCCCTTCTCGGCCCTCAAAAATCGAAACAAAATACCCCACATAATGATATGATCAAGTGCTGAAAAAGGCAGATTGTTGAGGAAAAAGAAAGAAGATAGAAGAGAAAAGAAACTAAACAATATCAGAATCTAACCATCGCAGCAGAATAAATATAATATTCGATAATAGAGCTCTACACAAAAAATGAAAAATTATATCTGTTTATATATTACATCATCAGAGTATCACAAACAAACAACAATAGTTACCAGTCGGACAATTCCATACAATCACAGCGGCGGATATATATACAAGTACATATAATACGTCTCAAACTCCAGCTCCTCTTCTGCTCCATAGCATCCTGTCTTGAACATATAATACTCGGTCTAACCTGAGCATTATAATGAAATAACAATCGAGTCAGTCTTGAATACCAGCTGATAATAATGCACCCAAATTGATTATTAAATTTTCAAAAATCCTTTGAAATCAAAAGCATCTCGTAAGACCACGCCACAAATAAACATGTCGGGTTTTTAGCTTACGATAGCTAAAACACTTTTTATAGAAATCCTCTGATATTAATAGGGTCTATATACAAATACTTATAAAATAGCCGAAATTGTTACATCTATTAAATTTCAGCTACTAGCCATAGAGTGGGTAATACAAAAAAACTCGTAAAAGGCTCGTAGGGAGAATGGATTTCCAACAATGACTAGGCACTCGGGTACCACCTGTCACAATACCTGGTCTAGATCAATGTACCGAGGACCACGCCTGATCCCTTGCAACACAAGGCCCAGACTACCCCTTACTGGATAGTCCCAAGTAAGATTACCCCGCGGTTGCGATCAGCAACCGCACCACTAAGCCGAAATAAAAGGGACATCTAGACAGGAATGACCTTACCCGGAAATGGGTGCTGCCCACCAAGCCTTGCTGCATATCCCCTGATTTTCAGTCATTCCCGGTTGATGAGGCTTGAGGCTAAGTGTTACCTTTTAGAATGTTTCACTTAGAATTCGCATTGCAAAACCGACGATGTTCCGAAAGCATTCTTCTATACAAGTCCGTTCCGGGTTCGAACGGATCCGAAGGCACTACTCCTACTACATCCATTTTCAAAATATGCTCAGGATTAGTAGGACTAACCCTTGCACTTCACTGCTCCATCTTCGACTCCGAACTCGTTTTCCCACGAAACGTACAAACCGAATCGAAGTGGTTTTCGAGAAATAAATCTCGATCCCGGTCTCTTCGAAACGATCAACGCATTTGTCCAATATTGATAGTCGGTGATTTAACTATCAATCAACATTCATAAACATCCATCACACAATAAATAATTTTCCCAATTATTTATTTCCATAAAATATCTTTTCAAGATATATTTTCGTTTTCAAACCACTTTTGAAACAGTTTCAATCCCAACTCTTTCCAAGGAATAAATTTCCCAAATTGTTACTTCCCTTGAAAACATTCAAGTACCAATGTTTATGGTTTAAAATAATTTAAATTCTTTATTCCTGAAAATACATTAAACATTTATATTAAAAACTTCTTACATGCTTGATTTAAAATATATATATATACACTTTTAAAAATATCTCAAATAAAACTGCTTAATAAAATATAAGCTATTATCTTTAAAATAAAGTTAAGTTATACTAAATTTTAAAATAAAGTTATGAAACTCTATACAATTTCTAAATAATACTTTGATTGATTATCTTTAAAGTAAAACCATTTTATAACGTGTCAATAATTTCTTTAAAACATAATTTTAATTACCCTTTAAAATAATTACTACTATGTCTACTTTAATACATGTTCACCTTTTTAAAATTTCTTACAACTTAAATAATTTTCTTAAAACCATTCTTTAATATAACTTCAAAGCTTCTAACTTTTCAAAATCAGTTTAAAAGCGTACTTGGCTTTTCAGGGAAATACACTTCCATTTAGGATAATTCAAAGAATTCTTTTTACAAATTCCATACGTTTATCCAAATCAATTTTACATTCATCCCTTATCTTTCCTTCCTATACTTAAAAAAATAGCTCCTTTTATTTTTTTAAACATTGCTATTTCCTGGAAATCACTTTCAAATATGTGTTTAAAATATTTAAAATAAAGCTTCTAGAAATTATTTAATTGAAAATAATACTTAAGGAAATATATAGAGGTTTCCTAAGTATTTTAAGTCAAATTACCCTTTAAAATAAAGTTATTAAATCAAATATTTATATTATAATTTCCTTTTGAAAACTTAATACTACTTTACTTTTTCAAACTAATTAAATACCATAATTACTTAATCAAACATTTGCTTTCACTTAAAAACAATTAAAAATAATATTCCTTTCTAAAATATTCTAAACATATATAAACTGTAAATTTATAATTTGAAAGCTTTCTTAAAAACAAAATAAAATTTCCAGGAGAAAGCACACTTCCCATTCTTTAGAATAATTCTCTCTGTTATTTTTAACAATTCTTAATTCCCTTTTTAAACCACAAATTCAAACACTTCATATTATCAACCAATCACTTGAATTTAATTCCTTTTAAATTCTTTATTTAAGAATTTCTTTAATTTACCTTTAACCCAATTTATTTATATTTAAATTTCCAGGTTGTATTCACCAAATCAGAGCACAACACAATTAGATTTCCAATTTATCTATCATAGTAAATAAACAGAGCATCGCATAATAGGATCTAAAACAATTTAATCACAGAACATAAATGTGATATATTACAGAATATAAATAAATTTCAATTTGTGAGGAATCCAATTGGATCCCTCCAACCTGTTTTCCCTGCATCCCCAGATATTAGCACAATAATATATATCGATTCAATTTGATAATAATTATCGTATTTAACCAATCAAGCAATCATTTAGATATTGACTATTTAAATTAACCAGTATTCCAAATGTGAGTAAGTTAAAGCCACCTTGGATTTTCGACGAGCGTTCAAATTTAAATTAAATTGAACGGCGTTCGATTTACCCTAAATTTTTGCTTTCTCCAGATAAATTCCAAAATTGCACCACTACGTAGATCGTGTCGCTGCGATTCCGGCGTCGCCAGTTTCATCGAAATCTGATAACAAACGCACGAGATATGAATTTTTTTAAGCTTGAATATAAATTTGAAAACAATTTTTTTCAATAAACCTTAGATCTGCCGTAAACCAACGGAAAGAAATCAAGGCCGTTCCCGTCTTCTTCCTTCTCGCGTACGCACACAGTAAAAATCGAACCCATAGCTGTGATCTAGGGTTAGGAATCGGTCGGCCTATGATCGCTTAGGTAACGATCAACTACCACCATGGCGAAGCCTACTACCTTCTTCACAATCACCCAAGGGAACGACAAACTCGGCCTCTCCTCCCACGTGCAGAAAACGTGTGTGACATTCACGAACGCGGCCTCCTCCAAGCCTCTACGCCCCACCGAACTGCATCTCTACCGTTGGATCTCTAAAGCTCGGAGAGCTCGTCGACTTTCCAGTTGGAAGTTTTTGGAATCGTCGCGTGGATTGATCGCAAATTGAAGGTGAAGGTCGATGAGTTTCGGCCATTAAAAAGGATAATGTCGGCTGCTGGAATGTGTTAGGGTTTCGACCCTAATTTTAATACATATATAAACCTTTAGTTCTATTATTTTAATATTAAAACCATTATAAAGCAACTTATTCTAACGATCTCCAAATCACACGTGCCGCCTGGCGTTTCTAAGGTTTTACCTACGTTCCGAACACAATGGAACGTGTTTCGGAGGCTAATTCGATCATATACGCGAGTTACGGAAATAAAAGATTAATTTTAAATTAAATCGATTAAAGTATTTTCTATGCATATTAAGATGACGGGGTCAAACGACAACTCCGATTGCTAAGAAAATTGAAATCCAATAATAACTAACTATTACAGATCCAATAGAACTGGTTTCGTCGAACCAGAGACTGTGCCCCGGAAGGCTATTTTAACTCGTCAATGAATTCGAGTGTAACAACCCGGGGTTTTGTGACAATTAATTATCGTCAGTAAACGAAAAAAAAATTGCTTGCTAATTAATATTGGGAGATTTTAATTGGGCTGAAATTCTTGTTAAACATTCGTTAGGGGTTTGTGGGCTTTAAAATCATCTTGGCCCATATTTTTTTTGCTGTTGGTGCCGTGATAATATTGAATAACCCGTTTCTCAATTTCATTTTCATTCATTTGCAAGCCCTAAACTAACATACGAGAAAAAAAAAATAATGGCAGCTAGGGTTTGATCGATTTTGGGGCCGCCACGGATTGATTCGCTTTTGACTTCGGTCTTGATTTAGTGTATGCGATTCCATGACTTCAGCTGTTAGATCGTGCTCTTCGAATCTAAGGTGAGTATTTTTTTCACCCACATCTAATTTAAACCGCTGTTTTTATAACATTCAAATTCCTAAGTGGTGTTCGTCTGATTGTTATTTGACTTCATTTCGGCTGTTTGATTTCGTTTCGATGTTGATTTTGAATTTGTCGTTTTTCTTGGTCATCACTGTTTCGATTTTGGTTTGATGATAGTAGTGTCATTCGTAACCACCACGTTCTCGATTTCGGTTGACATTGGTCACTTGAATTGATTATGTTGATTTTATGAAAATATTTGGGTTTGGCACTATCTTCAGTTTAAACAGCTGTACCATGATTTTGGAACTTGCACGATTCTGTCTCACTGCCGTGTTGGTGTTGCACTTGTGCTTGTTGACGGTGATAATCTTTTTGCTCTGTGTATTTGTCGATTCCTTGTCTATCAAGGATCTGACTACAACCTCCGTGGTTGAACTTGTTTCTGACTCGTTCCAATTTGTGTATATTTGATTACTTGATTTCATGGCATCGATTTTGAACTCGTTGGTTCCCTTGATTGATATGGTTTCGATTCAGAACCATTCAACCTTTCCATGGTCGTTACAGTAGCGAATTTCCTACTTGACTTCGAGTTTGGTAAACTTGTTGCCTCCGGTTTCAATGAATTCTTTACTGACTTGTACTTTTGAGTCTATATTTATGTAAACATAGTTGTTCATGTTGTAGACAGTTGGTATTGCATCACCACTGACTGTTGATACTCTATGTGTATGTGTGCAGTTTGCACTTGAATATGTAGTTTGGTTGACACTTGAATTTTGTTTGTTCATTAACATATACAGGTGCACCATTGATGTGAGTGTTGATTTGTCTCGACTTCTCATTCCTGTATCACTATATAGTTCGTAGTTACACCTATTTATATGGGCACCGCCTATGCATATTTCACTGTTGCATTGGCTTTGTACCTATCTGCTTGTAATTGCAGTCACCGGTATCACTGTTTGATGTACTTGGGGTCTGGTCTATTATGTTGATGTTGCTTGTTGAATTTCATGCTGGTGAACTGTTTTGATACCAGTTTGTACTTTGTTTTATTTGAAGCGATTTGGTCGAGTTCTTTTAAAAATACTTGACTTTGATTGCATATTTCTCTGACCAGTCGTGGCATGCATACTTTACTATTGTTTAAGCTTGATTCCTGGATATACTTGTGAACTTCATTTGCTCCTCTGGCCACTTGTTGTTCACTGGTCTATCTGGTGCATAGTTTGGCCATATATTACAACGAGGCAGTTCGTATTTGTTTGCGGTTTGGCCCCTGTTTGGTTTGTGATGTACTTGTTTCTTTTACATGTACTTATGCTTGTGCACGTCACCTTTCATTTGATTGCACCTGAGTTCATCTTAATTTTTGGGATTACACCTATGTTGAATCCAGCTGTAAAGCTCGGATTTGACCTTGTGTTCGTTTGTGAATTTTCATGGTGCATTCATGTGCACTTTTGTTCATTTGATGGTTACTGGATGGATACTGTGATTGCTGTTGCAGTTCCATTTGGTTCATTTTGATTTGAGTTGGTGCCATTTGTTTCGAATTCATTGAGCTTTTGTGTATTTTATTATTATAGTGGCGACGCAGTGTACTTGAACATGTACTGCAGCCCTATCAGAATTGACGTTTTAAGTGATATTTCAATTGCTTGAATTATTTCGTATGTCCAATTCAATATATCTTGAAATGGTATTTTAATTTGGTTTGACTCGATTATTTTGTGTTGTCTAATTATCTATTTGATAATTAGGTTATTTGTTTATAATTATTTATTTAATAATTAGATTTTGTTGTTAATTGCTGTTTAGGCAATTCTGTTGTTTTCTAAATTATCTTCATTGATAATCCTTTTATTTATCATTGTTGATGATTTGGCTTTGCTGATTCGTTGTTAAT
Source organism: Allium cepa (assembly GCA_030765085.1). Taxonomy (NCBI): domain Eukaryota; kingdom Viridiplantae; phylum Streptophyta; class Magnoliopsida; order Asparagales; family Amaryllidaceae; genus Allium; species Allium cepa. Next base: position 183,268,625 of record CM060946.1, read on the forward strand.
GCTGTTATGTATTATATTTACCGTTATCTGATTTCCTTATTAAAGGATTGGATAGGTGAAATTATTTGGACTGTCGTCTATTTGTTATTTATTATTATTGCTTCCGTGCATTAATAACTGAGTTTGAATTAGACTGACCCGTGTATTATTTTCTTTTGAATTTGATACTAGGGTCAGACCGAGTTATTTCAGGTTGTAGATACCTTGCTTTGGGTTGCTGCTAGAGCTATGAAGTCTCTTCATATCTTTTGGAGTAGTTGTTGTCATAGTATAGGATGATATGTATTCATGTATATTAATTATAGTAATGTACTTGTATATGTAACATCCTGTGTCGATAGTTGTAGTTGTATCTTATGTATTGTATCATGCGTATTGTAACTGACTTCAGTTATATATATATATATACATATATATATATATATATATATATATATATAAGATTTGATATTATCTGTGTTCCGCATTTAGCTTATCTGTGTTATTATTATATATGTTGTCCTAAACTATTATGAACCATTGTAGTTCGTTTTATACTGGAATTGAATATGCCGATGGGAGTAAATAAACAGAGTTGAAAAATATATACCACTCCTATCGAGATAATCAATACTAGTGTAAGGCCTAACTACGGATGACCGCTCCTATCCAGCCTTATTCTTCGTAATGACAGATAGTATTTCTTTTAATACTCTTTGTTATTGTGAACATAGAGGTGGGGCGTCACAGTTGGTATCAGAGCTAGGGGTTTATGGACATAATATAAAATATAACTTAGATGGAACATGTGTTACAACTATTTGTTGATGTTTCATTTGTGCTTTGAGTCAAAACTAAAGTTTTGAAATTATGATGAAATTTTTAAATATCGTTCTTTAAAATAAAAGTGAAATTGTGTTTTGATGATTGATTAATTTGTGTTCTGTTTATCAGAGTGCGCAGCGGAAACAATGAGACTGTCTTCGCTGAGTACAGCTGATAACCCTTTTGATTTAATAATCAAAATATGAAATTGAAATAAATTTCATTTATTGTTCACATAGATGTATTTATTTTGATTTCTTTGAAAATTTCGAATCCGATTGAGGATCCGAAGCGATTGCAGTTATGTGATTTAGATGATTTTGCTGTTTTAAATTATCTTCATTGAATATATATTCGAGTAATTTATTTTTTCATCTTGTAGTGTACATGCAAATTTAAGTTGCACGTTACTGCATTAATTTTACGTTGAACCAGTGTTTGGTTTTTAACGTACTTTGTTGTCGTTATTCTATAACGGGATTTTCATATCGGTGCTAAATTTTTGAAGCACGGTGTTTTGTTGACATTTTAATGAATGAAAATTCACTGGTATTATATTTTGACGCGAATTATTTTGATGAGATTTTGACGTACAAAAATTACTGTCGATTTGACTTCACTAACCGTCAAATTTAAAGTGGATTTTCAAGCGGTTCGCCGCAATGCTGATTTTGAGATCCGTTTTTACATTGTTTTGAGAAGTACAATTTCCTTATTGAAATTGCTACATATGTTGCTGTTTTAATCACGTATTAAAAAAATCGTTTTAAAATAAAATTGTTTCCAAAATTTGTACAGCTTGCGCTTTTAAAAGAATGAGGAAGCGATTTAAACGCTTCAGCAAAATTGAGGACTATGAACCCTCACTTTTACTGATTCGCTTAATTCTGGATTTTTCCGTTTGAGAACGTAAAATGTTATTTATTTAAAATACACAATTTTGCACTTTCAAGGAAACGATGAAGAAAATTGAACGATTTAGTAAAACTCGTGGTATAGGACATGTGCGTTTGCTATTTCGATTAATTCCAGACTCGTTAATTGAAACATCTGCTGTTTTGATGATTTTGATGATTTGTTGGACCTTCGGGTCATATGATGGACCTTTAGGTCATTTGTTGGGCTTTCGGGCCACTCTGCTGGACCTTCGGGTCATTTATTGGGCTTTCGGGCCACTCTGCGGACCTTCGGGTCAAATACCAGTACTAGACCTTCGGGTCACTCTGCGGACCTTCGGGTCATCTGATGGGCGCCAAAATTTATAATACTTGGTAGGTTTCGGCCATTTGTTGATGCACGTGCGGCGTAGCTAAAAACTCGCCATCCGATGGGATCGATCCAACCTTTTATGTTGATTTTCTAGTCATCTTAATTGATTTCTAGATATTTGTTGTTTCTAATTATCTGCAAGTAATTAGATATTTGCTGATTTGAGTTCTAATTATCTTTGTTGATAATTAGATATTTGCTGATTTGTGTTCTAATTATCTTTGTTGATAATTAGATATTTGCTGATTTGAGTTCTAATTATCTTTGTGATAATTAGATATTTGCTGATTTGAGTTCTAATTATCTTTGTTGATAATTAGATATTTGCTGATTTGAGTTCTAATTATCTTTTTGATAATTAGGTATTTGCTGATTGTGATAATTAGATATTTGCTGATTTGAGTTCTAATTATCTTTGTTGATAATTAGATATTTGCTGATTTGAGTTCTAATTATCTTTGTTGCTAATTAGATATTTGCTGATTTGAGTTCTAATTATCTTTGTTGATAATTGGATATTTGTTGATTTGAGATTTCTGATTATCGTTTTTGATAATTTAGATATTTGTTGATTTGTGTTTCTGATTATCGTTTTTGATAATTAGATATTTATTGATTTGAGATTTCTGATTATCGTTTTTGATAATTAGATATTTGTTGTTTCTGATTATCGTTTTTGATAATTAGATATTTGTTAATTTCTGATTTCTGATTATCATTGGATATTTGTTGTTTCTGATTATCGTTTTTGATAATTGGATATTTTTTGATTCGAGATTTCTGATTATCGTTTTTGATAATTGGATATTTGATGATTTCTGATTATCGTTTTTGATAATCGGATATTTGTTGATTTGAGATTTCTGATTATCGTTTTTGATAATTGGATATTTGTTGTTTCTGATTATCGTTTTTTATAATCAGATATTTGTTGATTTGAGATTTCTGATTATCGTTTTTGATAATTAGATATTTGTGGATTTGAGATTTTTGATTATCGTTTTTGATAATTAGATATTTGTTGGTTTGAGATTTCTGATTATCGCTTTTGATAATTAGATATTTGTTGTTTATGATTATCGTTTGTGATAAATAGATACTTTTTGATTTGTGATTTCTGATTATCGTTTTTGATAATTAGATATTTTTTGATTTGAGATTTCTAATTATCGTTTTTGATGATTAGATATTTGTGATTTCTGATTATTATTTTTGATAATTAGATATTTTTTGATTTGTGATTTCTGATTATCTACTTGATAATTAGATTTTGTTGAGAAATTGTAAATTTCTTCTATGAAATTAAAAGATTTCTTTGGCGTTTGTGTTCTTGACATTTATTTTTCTAGCTTAACCAGTTTATGTTAGAAAAATAATTGTTATTGACGACTTTAATTATGAAAATTGCGGGGACGTAATTTTTATAAGGAGGGGAGTCTGTAACAACCCAGAGTTTTGTAACAATTAATTATCGTCAGTAAAGGAAAAAAATTGCTTGCTAATTAATATTGGCAGATTTTAATTGGGCTGAAATTCTTGTTAAACATACGTTAAGGGTTTGTGGGCTTTAAAATCATCTTGGCCCATGTCTTTTTTGCTATTGGTGCCGTGATAATATTGAATAACCCGTTCCTCAATTTCATTTTCATTCATTTGCAAGCCCTAAACTAACATACAAGAAAACAAAATAATGGCAGCTAGGGTTTGATTGATTTTCGGGCCGCCACGGATTGATTCGCTTTTGACTTCGGTCTTGATTTCGTGTATGCAATTCCATGACTTCGGCTGTTAGATCGTGCTCTTCAAATTAAGGCGAGTGATTTTATTCACTCACATCTAATTTAAACCACTGTTTTTATAACATTCGAATTCCTAATTTGTGTTCGTCTGATTGTTGTTTGACTTCGTTTCGGCTGTTTGATTTCGTTTCGATGTTGATTTTGAATTTGTCGTTTTCTTGGTCATCACTGTTTCAATTTTGGATTGACGATATTAGTGTCGTTCGTAACCACCACGATCTGTATTTCGGTTGACTTTGGTCATTTGAATTGATTATGTTGATTTTATGAAAATATTTGGATTTGGCACTATCTTCAGTTGAAACAGCTGTACCATGATTTTGGAACTTGCACGATTCTGTCTCACTGCCGTGTTGGTGTTGCACTTGTGCTTGTTGACAGTGATAATCTTTTTGCTCTGTGTATTTGCCGATTCCTTGTTTACCAAGGATCTGACTTCGGACTCCGTGGTTGAACTTGTTTCTGACTCGTTCCAATTTGTGTATATTTGATTACTTGATTTCATGGCATCGATTTTGGACTCGTTGGTTTCCTTGATTGATATGGTTTCGATTCAGAACCATTCGACCTTTCCTTATTCGTTACAGTAGCGAATTTCCTACTTGACTTCGAGTTTGGTAAATCTGTTTCCTCCGGTTTCAATGAATTGTTTATTGACTTGTACTTTTGAGTCTATATTTATGTAAAAATAGTTGTTCATGTTGTAGACAGTTTGTATTGCATCACCACTGACTGTTGATACTCAATGTGCATGTGTGCAGTTTGCACTTGAATGTGTAGTTTGGTTGACACTTGAATTTTGTTTGTTCATTGACATATATAGGTGCACCATTGATGTGAGTGTTGATTTGTCTCGACTTCTCATTCCTGTATCACTATATAGTTCGTAGTTACACCTGTTTATATGGGCACTGCCTATGCATATTTCATTGTTGCATTGGCTTTGTACCTATCTGCTTGTAATTGCAGTCACCGGTATCACTGTTTGATGTACTTGGGGTCTGGTCTATTATGTTGATGTTGCTTGTTGAATTTCATGCCGGTGAACTGTTTTGATACCAGTTTGTACTTTGTTTTATTTGAAGCGATTTGGTCGAGTTCTTTTAAAAACACTTGACTTTGATTGCATATTTCTCTGACCAGTCGTGGCATGCATACTTTACTGTTGTTTAAGCTTGGCGCCTGGATATACTTGTGAACTTCATTTGCTCTTCTGGCCACTTGTTGTTCACTGGTCTATCTGGTGCACAGTTTGGCCATATGTTACATCGAGGCAGTTTGTATTTGTTTGCGGTTTGGCCCCTATTGGTTTGTAATGCACTTGTTTCTCTGACATGTACTTGTGCACGTCACCTTTCATTTGATTGCACTTGAGTTCATCTTAATTTTTGGGATTACAGCTGTGTTGAATCCAGCTGTAAAGCTCGGATTTGACCTTGTGCTCGTTTGTGAATTTTCATGGTGCATCATGTGCACTTTTGTTCATTTGATGGTTACTGGATGAATGCTGTGCTTGCTGTTGCAGTTCCATCTAGTTCATTTTGATTTGAGTTGGTGCCATTTGTTTCTGATTCATTGAGCTTTTGTGTATTTTATTATTATAGTGACGAGGCAGTGTACGCGAACGTGTATTGCAGCCCTATCAGAATTGACGTTTTAATTGATATTTCAATTGCTTGAACTCTTTCGTATGTCTAATTCAATATATCTCGAAATGGTATTTTAATTTGGTTTGACTCGATTATTTTGTTTTATCTAATTATCTATTTGATAATTAGGTTATTTGTTTCTAATTATTTATTTAATAATTAGATTTTGTTGTTAATTGCTGTTTAGGCAATTCTGTTGTTTTCTAAATTATCTTCATTGGTAATCCTTTTATTTATCATTGTTGATGATTTGGCTTTGCTGATTCGTTGTTAATGCTGTAATGTTTTATATTTACCGTTATTCGATTTCCTTATTAAAGAATTGGATAGGTGAAATTATTTGGACTGTCGTCTATTTGTATTTATTATTATTGCTTCCGTGCATTAATAACTGAGTTTGAATTAGACTGACCCGTGTATTATTTTCTTTTGAATTTAATACTCGGGTCAGGCCGAGTTATTTCAGGTTGTAGATACCTTACTTTGGGTTGCTGCTAGAGCTATGAAGTCTCTCCATATCTTTTGGAGTAGTTGTTGTCATAGTAGAGGATGATATGTATTCATGTATATTAATTATAGTAATGTACTTGTTTATGTAACATCCTGTGTCGACAGTTGTAGTTGTATCATATGTATTGTATCATGTGTATTGTAACTGACTTCAGTTATATATATATGAGATTTGATATTATCTGTGTTCCGCATTTAGCTTATTTGTGTTATTATTATATATGTTGTCCTAAACTATTATGAACCATTGTAGTTCGTTTTATACTGGAATTGAATATGTCGAGGGGAGTAAATAAACAGAGTTGAAATATATATACCACTCTTATCGAGATAATTAATACTAGTGTAAGGCCTAACTACGGATGGCCGCTCCTATCCAGCCTTATTCTTCGTAATGACAGACAGTATTTTTTTTAATACTCTTTGTTAGTGTGAGCATAGAGGTGGGGCGTCACATCGAGCGATTTTCAAAATCGTCGAAATCATTTAAAATTTCACTTTTAAAATTTTATTAACTTAATTATAATTCATTTAGAATTTATAATCACATTAGATATCATTCCAATTCGTTTTAAATCAAAATCTAAATATTTGCATTATTATATTATTAAATTCCATTATTAAATTAATATAAAATTCCAAATTTAATCGATCGACTTTTAATTCCATCCAATGGTCCAATATTAAAATTCAAACCCAAATAGACTTAAAATAAATTTTAGAATCTAATTTTATCTCTATTTACACTCAGAATTACCAATTATCCCAATTCTAATATTAAATTATTATTATTCGAATTTCAATTAAATTTCCGTATTTGAAATTTAACTAATTCTATTAATTTAATCTAAATATTTTTATTTCAAAATTAAATTATAATCCATATTCGACATTTAAAATGAATTAAATGTTCAAATTTGGTGACCCAAAATTCCTGGTCGTTACACAGAAACAAGCTAATAATTATACGAATAACTATGGAATCACGAAGCTAATCATAAGATGATCCAAGATGTAGGGTTGAAGACCGTAATAGCCATCCTATCGGTTGATACTGAACCCTAATCATGGAGTTTTACTGACCCATACAAATTGATGAGTTGGCACCTAACTTCTTGGGAGAGTTGGTCTAAATCATGGATAATGGCTTAGAGATATTTTGTACGATATTTTAGGCCTCCTCCTCTATAAGTAGGAAAGTATGGCTCATTTTGAGGGCCCTTTGGCTATAGTTCTTCCCAACTGTATATTCTTGTAATTTTAAAATTTTAAAGTGTCGGAGTTGTATGGTCCCCTAAGAACTTCTACCTTCATGGTAGATATAAGCAAAAAAAATTTAAAGTGGACGCTGGTCAAGCTTGTGAACCACTATCAACATTGTGTCATGTTCATTTCTTGTTATCATTTATACTTCTTCATATTTTATTCTCTTCATATACTTCTGGATGCTTGTGACTTTGTTTTAAAAGAAGATAGAAATATTTTAGGAATAAATATTGGTGAAATGTTTTATATGAAATGTTGTATAGAATGTTAGATTTGTAATTATTATTTTATTAAGAAAAATAATATATTTATAAATTTTATTGCTATAATAAATGAATAGTTTTATAAATGATATTTCATTAAAGGGAAATTAATTTCATTTTGATATAAATTACATCTATGAATTTACAGTGACATATGGAGTGATCATTTTATAGAAAGTAATTAGTCCTATCTTAAAATTAGAGATTTGTAATAAGTATATGAGATTTATATTTAGAGATGTATAAAAGGAGTTTTATAAATAGAAATTGGATTTATAAAAGGAGTTTATAATTATATCAGGAACCTTTTAAATGAAGTTTTATAAATAGAATAGAGATTTGTAAAAGGAGTTATGTAAATACAAAGGGATTTATAAAATGGTGTTTTATAAGAGGAAGAAATTTATTACTATGAATTATCATTTTAAATAATGGTGGTATAGAAAGTATTCTTTTCATACTTAATACCAAATTGCAAGGCAGGGAAACTGGCCCCTATCCTGAGAATTAAGGATATATGTTGGGCAAAGATTGTACCCTAAGTTTTTAGATTACACTATTAATCGAGGGATAGTATGAGTTTGAAATATGAATTGGGGACAAATATACTTGATCTAATTTCCATACGATCCCTTTACTTACACTAGAAAATGAGTTTGGGTTTATAGTAAACAATGTTTTAAGTGATATTTGTTCTTGACCCATTTAAGTATGTTTCTGAAATCTTTCTTAAGATTTGGGAATATACTTATGTCGTTGAGATAAGTATATCGATAAATTTTCTAAGTACTGAAAGTGAAGTAGTTTGTGAATATATTATATCATGGAGACAGTATATTAAAATTTCCTAAGTATTGAAATGAGTAGAGAAGATTTGTGATTATATGTTTGTAAAATAATACAAATATTTATACAGTGGTTTTAATCAATGAAAGGATTAATTAAAGAGGCTTAATGATTGATTTACCATGCTTGGTTTCCATATTAAGTTAAATCGCTGATTTGATTGTTTGTTTATTTGATAGTTAAATAATAGACTACAAAATCTTGGCCATTTTTAAAACTATCATTGTCAGTTCGGAGACATTGAGGTTAGATGTGTTATCTAAAAATCACTTGAACTGACATAAGTGTTCGAATTAAAGAGATCTTGAAGATGATGAAATCGAAGACAGAATTATTTGAAGTGTAAGGATTGCTTGCTACTAATCTTGAGGATGTAGTAAAAGTAGTTCCTTTGGTTTTTCAGCCCGGAACAACTTGTATTGATGAATGTTGGCATTGTGTTGCTGATTGAAGGGCACAGTTCGAATTCAAAGTGAGATTTGCTAAAAAATAGAACATAGCCTCAGGCCTCACGCTCGATTGTGACAAAACAGGGGATATGAGCAAGGCTATATGTTCAATACCATTAGGGTATGTTCATTACTTGATCTAGATCGATATCGACCCATTTATATATGCTTGTGACTCGATACGGTTGTTGGTGGAAACCTGGAATGATGACATATTCGGTACTATCCAGTAAGGGGTAGGCTAGTCCTGTGTTAGCAGGTGGTCTTTGTGAGGCCTTTGGTACATTTATCTGGTGGTATACTGTGTCTGGCAGTATCCTGTAGCCTTTCCATTGTAATGAATGCATTCTCCAATAAGTGCCTTACATACTTAGTTTAGCCTAAATATGTTGGAACGTGAAATTTAAGCATTCTGGCTATATTATTTATTTATTTTATGCCCTAGACATTATTATTGTATCATTGGGTTTTATAATAAAGATGGCTTGGTTATCGAGATGTAAAAACCCACACGTGTTTATATGTGGTGTGGTCTTACGAGATACCTTGACTTTTGAAAGGTTTTGTAACATTAAAAATCCATATGATTTGTTTTTCATACCGGTTTACCAGAATGATCTGGGCTTTATTTTCTTATAATGCTCATGTTAGATCAAGTATATTTCTGTATTTAGCTATGGATGCTTTTGAGCTTTAGATGACGAGCTGGATGCCTCTAGGACTTGAATATTTTCACTAGATTTGTTATTTTGTATTTATCAACATTTGTAAGGACATGTTGTTATGACTGTCCAAGCTAATGATAAGTTTGTTTCCTTTGATTGATGTATCTATATTGCAATTTTCTTTTGTAAAAGCCTGTAGTATATTTTTGCAATATGAGATTCCATTCTATCTTTTCTTCCTTTCACCCTAACAATATATCTTTTTAGCACTTGGATGTTCAGTACACGATTACCATGGATATATTAGTGTCAACTTTTGAGGGTCGAAAAGGCGAGTTGTTACGCTTCCATATTGGAAATGAACAGTATTCTCAAGTCGAGAGGACTGTGTAAATTGGTCACATCAATATTTTTTGTTTTACCTTAGTTATATTAATCAATAGAAAACCATGGAGTGGATCATTCCATAGTTATACAATAACTATCGATACATAACTCCTTGGCGCACCTAACAGCCATAAGTAATATATTGCCCAACATTAGGAGAGCATTACATACTCTAGTCTCAATGGATATATCAATATCTATTCTTGATACATCTTGACTAGGAATATTTAAAATGATATATTTATTTTCATTTTGATGAACTACTCACAATTACACCACTTTGTAACCATTATCACAAAACATACATTTTCTATTAAATATACTTAATTAAATTGATTAATTAATATACAACACATTATATCAAGCATATAATAGAAAGAAAAAACCTTTTATTTTAAACAAGATTGGTTATCGAGTTAGATATATGTAACAAATTACACAATTGCCCTAGGGCATACCCCTAACTTTATCATATGGAAAAGTCTGTATGCATAGAACAGGTTCACACTAGTAATAATAAGAAATGGTAGTAAGCCATTCTTTCCTTCCTTGGTTCTAGAGTGTTCTACTTTTATTTCATTGGTTTAACCCAAACCCGACCCCAATTTTCTCTATATACCCTAGCCAGCCCCAAATGAAAAATCAAAAGTAGGTTAAAAAAATAAATCAAGTAAAAAATATGAAATGAAAGTTATTTGCATGATCTGGGAGGCATATGAGGTTGGAGAAGGAGGCAATGCTAGGAAGGAGGCAGAGGGTGTTGAGGCGGAGGCACATGGTGGAGGAATGATGGATGTGTTTGACATATGCCACCGTAGATGACATGGATGAAGGTGGGGCAATGCGGCTGAAGGGTGGTGAGTGGTGGTGATGCGATGATCTGCCTTTTTGGACAATTAAGTCCATGTCTATCTCAAATCATACAAAAGGGCATATCATCAATGGGGTTTGATCAAAACATAAGAGAGAAGAAGGAAAGCAATGCACATAATCTCATAATGGAATGACAAAATATAATAATCAAATAAACAATTCATGAAGCTGTTTTATAAATAAACATTTGATTTCAATTTTTACAACATAATCAGAGTACAATCAACAAACATACCAAAATATTACAGTGGAATAATAATAGTAAATATGGTCTAGCAAACTCCATCTTCGCTTTAAGGAATAATATCTTCAATCGCTAAAATACTCAGGCTGAGCCAAGCGTAATTAAAAGACAAAACATTTGGGTCATAATTAAAAGTTCTTATGTAAGTTTAATCTATAACATGTAAATATGAGTGTAATAGCTTCAGAGATGTTTATAGGATTTTCCATCTCCTATCAATTGTATAACATGAGCGCAATAACTTAAAAGATGCTCCGAGATTTTCCAAATTCTAAGGATCCATCAAACTTTTTATATATAGTAAGATACACTATACATGCAGTGTCTATCAGTAAATTAAAGTATCAAAATAGCATTAAGGTTTTATATTGATCCCCATTAACACATTTTAAGTAGGTTGTCTATGTAGGTCCAGTAACATAACCAGTAACGTCGATAACCAGTGAGTTCCCTATACGTACCGCACTAAAACAAAATTGTAGTGGGAGTGTATAAGGGTAAAAGTATAACAAGGCACGTGAGGCAATGCCTAAGGTAGGATACTACCATTTCGGGTAAAAGTATGACGAGGCACGTGAGGCAATGCCTAAGGTAGGATACTACCATTTCGAGTCGCTTGACTGGTGGTAATCCCTAAAGGCCAACCGTGAACATCCATCACGTAATCAAATCAAGATGTAACAATCAAGTCAAAATCAATATGGTAATACAAAGAACATATGTCACTAGAGGTAGCTAGCCTTATTGGTCAGGACAAGTCGTCCTGTTTTAGTCAATTCAAATTGACACAAATGTCGGGATATATCCATCATCGTTCTCTTTCTTCAAATCCAGCAAACTTTCGCCAATCCAACCACTTCATTTTGGATTGTCCACCATGTACACAATTTTCGAAGACATTTCGGTATTGGCAGAGAGTATGCCAATATTCAGCCCCAGTCTCTTAAACAACTAAATGTCATTTTCCACACCAGTTGGTGCTTTTAAATTTCTAGAATAAGTCATACTTCATATCAAACATCGAATTCACTTTAACAGTATAAATCATACTTCATATCAAAATATTGGATTCACTTCAAAATTGTTTCGAATTTAAAAATAGGTTATACGTTCATATCAAAACATTTGTTTTTAAAAACTACGATTTAAGTCTAAATAGTTCCCCTTTAAAATAGTTTGAATATTTAAAATGGTTTTGAATAATTAAATAGTTTGAATTTTGAAAATAGTTTGGATAATTAGTTGAAATTAATTAGTTGATAGATTCAATTTAGATTGCCATTTAAAATAAATTAGTTGAAATCAATTTGAAATCCAGGATTCGAAATATCAATTTAAACCACTTTGATTTAATAAATATCATAGTTAAATTCAAAATTTTCAACCCTTTAAAATAATTCAATTTCGATAAATTTACATCATGTTTCAATTTCAACTTTAAGATTCAGAATTAAGTTCTGTAATAATTTCATTTAAACAATTTCAATTTCAACATTTCAAATCTCAAATTAGAAAATAATTCAATTCGTATAAATCAAAATTTTATTTTCTTTCAAATAATATCATTAAAACTAATTGTAATGACCCACCTTTTTGGACGGTTTAAGATCGACAATAAAACACACATGTCAACTCAAACCATTCAAAAAGGAGGATTGTTACAGGGTAAAAAGAAAAAGAAGAGAAAGAAATAAAATAAAACACAGAATCTCACAGCAGAATGACAAAATATAATAATCAAATAAATAGTTCATGAAGCTATTTTATAAATAACATTTGATTACACCTTTACAATAGAGATTAGAGTTATGCATACACCAGGAATAAATGAATAATGCAGAAGAACAACATGATGCGGTAGAATAAATATAATAAATAGTAAGTTAATCTTCGTCTTCATTCTCCAAAATAAAATGGTCTTCAATACACCGAGAAGATCGGATTGACTGAAGCGGAATGAAAAGGCAAAACACTCGAGTCAGAGCTAAAAGATCTTATGTAAGTTAAATCAAAATAAGCAAATATGAGTGTAACAGCTTCAGAGATGTTTATGGGGTTTTACATCTCCTATCCAGTATCCAACGTGCGTGCAATAACTTATGGGATGTTCAGGATTCCATCTCCTAAGGATCCCTTAAACTATCTACAAACATAATATAATATGCTATTACAATATGTCTATAGTAAAGTAAAGTACTAAAATAGTGTTAAGGCATTACCCATACCCCCTTTAACACATTTTTATCTAAATACCGTAGTCTATACAAATACTGTAAGCTCCACCAAATCGGTGGAATACACAGGGAGCATTCTATAGATACAATACAAACCAAAGTCATAGTGGCGCGATAAGGCACATGACAAGGCACGCGAGACTATGCCTAGAGCAGGAAACTACCGTTTTGTAGAACCGGGCTGGCGGTAACGCATAGCAGCTACTACCGCCCACCTTGGAATTCACTCCCATAATCAAATCGAAGGTAGCTATGATGACCCGGAAATTTTAAATTTTGAAATTGAAATATTTAATCGATATTAAATAATTGATAGTTAATTTAACTTGAATTTCAAATATCAGAATGAATTTGGCAATTAAAGTTATTAAATTTATTTATCGAAGTTAGGTAAAAAAAACTGAATCTTCAATTTTGAGCTTGTTAAAAATAATTTGATGGCTTAGAAAATTCATATTGATAATACTAAAGATAATGGAAGTATTAAAATTTGAAATTTGAAGCGTTTGTTAAGTTTTGAATTTATATCGTTTAAATCGACGATTAAAAATAGTCTTTCGAGGCACGGTCTCGGTTTTAGACGAAACTAGTTCCATTTGATCCGTAATATTGTATTATTATCTGATTTCAAATTTCGTAGTGTTTGGAGTGATCGTTTGGCCATATGATAAGCAAATGCGCCATAATCTATATCAAAAATTCAATATAATTACTGGTTTAAAAAGCTATATTTTCCATACGATCGAATTTGGACCTGAAACCTTTCACATTGCGTTTGGAATATGGGTATAACCTTATGAACACTTGGCGACATGCCTCGATTGGTGTTCAAAATTTCGAGTTGCAATTTCTAAACGATTTGAATTTGAATTTAAAATTTTTAAATATAAATAAAATAAAATATATCAAAATATTATTGCAAGCCTTGCAACATATGTAGAGAAATTGAAAGCACGTGTCATATTTTTTTAACATGCGTACGTTTTCTTCTTTCAAACGAAAAAAATGAAATAAAAAATAGAGAAACCAAAAACCTTCTTCTTTCCAAAAATCAATTCAAATTTATATTAATGGTCGCTCCTTACCAGATTAAAATCATGAAATTCATTTTCTTCAACTTATCTGAAGAAAATCAAATCAAATCGTGAGCAGACTTTGTTCGACAGCTACACCGCCTCAGGATATCGCGAATCAGTTATCACGTGAAGTTAAAGTATGGTCGGCTCGAGCGGCAAAATCGAAGATGAATGGCGATGTAAATCGCCTTCGAATCAGGCTCGGCGACGAATCAAAGTCGAGGCATAGGGTTTTTCGATTTATGCAAGCATGGAATCGCGGTAGTGTCATCGGCAGCGGTGCATCGCACGTCGCGATGTGGATGGGGGCACGAGGTGTTCACGAAGATTTGGTTAGAGCTCGAATTTTGGTCAAAGCTTGGTCGATGTCATGACTTGGTCTCACGTTGTCGTGAAAGTGGAGGCACTCGTTCGTGTGTGTAACTGGAAGGGGCATGCGATTGTCAGGTCATGGAAGAGATTCTGGTGGTGTCAATGTCGTGAGGCTAGGGTTCATTCGAGTTTTGGTTAGTAAGGTATATTTTCTATTTCGTTAGTTTATTTTAGCAAATTTTATGTATTTGTATACATATAGGAAAACCAGAAATAAATAGATAGGTATAAACATATTTGAATATATATAGTAAACGGAAAATTTATTTTATTTACTGAAAATATATAAGTATGAGTTTGAAAAATTAAAAAGGAATTTTTGTAAAGAATAAAATAATTTTGTTTTTAATTTAATATATGTATATATATATATATATATATCCTCATGCATGTTCTCATTTTAAAAAGAATGGGTTAAAATTTAATATTTGTTTAAAATCAATCATGCGATAAAATTAAATCATTAGTTAAAGTAAAAAAAGTATTAAATGGTAATTAATTTATTTGATTTGTTCGAATATTAAATAAATCGTGAAATTTTTTGTACAAAGTTTTATTCTGTGAGGAAAACAAGTTGGGAATGGAAATGGGTTGCATGCATAGGCAAAGGTGAGATTTTCTCACTCACTTGGTTTGTTTGTTGAATTTAAAAAGTTAAATTTAAATTCTAGATGTGTTTGGATGAATTTGATAATTCATCTATTCATGATATTAGATATAGTAGGACATCTATAGATATATATTTGGAGTGATTGGTTTCCCGCATTATATAGTGGATAAGACCCTATGCGCCACATAATAACAGATGATTTTATATAATTCCATATACCGTGATATTCCACCTCGAAGTGGAATTGGTATTTAATTATTGTGCTAACATCTGTGGATGCAGGGAAACAGGTTGGAAGGATCCAACTGGATTCCTCAAATATTTGAACCTGTTTCAATGTCATGTGTGGATTTATTTATAATCTGTGTATGATTATATTTGTGATTGAAATCGTTGTGAATATAGTTTAACCGAATATATTTTTGGTATCGTAGGATACCAGAAATAAATAAAATTGGATTTTTGAATTTCGAGTAGAAAATCTATGATAAATTAAACTTTGAGAATTGGATAAATTTGAAAGAAGGAATTTAAAAGTATAAACGTTTATTTTTGTAATCTTATCGAATTTATTCCAAAAATATGGGAAAAGATTTTAATAAATGGATTTTGGGTAATATTGTTTAAAAGTTGAAGAATTTATTTAAAATTTAGATTTTAAATCGTTTAGGAAAAATAAATGGATTCATTTTAAAACGGTAATAGAATTTGGAAATCAATTGGGAAATTGATGTGGTGTTTAAAAATAAATCTTTGGGAAATCAATTTGGAATTTGATTTGGTGTTTGAAAATGAATTTGGAAATCAATTTGGAAACTAATTTGGTGTTTAAAAATAAATCTTTGGGAAATCAATTTGGAATTTGATTTAGTGTTTGAAAATGAATTTGGAAATCAATTTGGAATTTGATTTGGTGTTTGAAAATGAATTTGGAAATCAATTTGGAAGGTTTGGTGTTTAAAAGTGAATATTTGGAAATCGATTGAAAATCGTATATTAGTGGATATTTGGAAATTTAAATTCACAATGGGAATTTATAAAGGAAAGGGAAATTTGTTTTAAAAAGAAATATGGTTTTATTTTTAAAGGTGTGGAAAGAAATTTACGGATTTGAAATGTAAATTGAAATAAATCAAGAAGGATTCATTAATTGATTTAAATGGACTATTTTGAAATGGAAGGTGTATTTTCCCTGGAAAGTCGAGTGTATTTTCAAAGTAGTTTTTAAAGTATACATTTAAAGTTCTAGAGTTGATTTTAAAAGAATATTTTGGAGAAATGATTTCTTAAGTTATTTTGAAAATCTTTAAAGTAAAGATTTATTTAATTAATTATAGAAGTGATTATTTAAAGATTTAATTTATTTTTGTTTTAGAAAATGGTTATTTAAATTGTTATGCCCTATCTACTAATTTTATTATTAGTTTGGACTTGAAGTTTTATATTAGATATTGGTATAATGTTTTCATATCTCATATTTAAGAAAATGTTTAGAAATAGTTTTTATTCTAATTGTTTCCAAGTATATTTTGGATAAGTGATTTAAATTATTTTAAAGTATTTGAACTTGGCAAATTTTCAGTGGAAATGAATAAATATTTGGAAATATATTCCACGTGAGGAAAGTGATTTGAAACTTGTTTTCTAAGGATTGAAATGTGAAAAGTTAAATCTTGTGAAGATATTTGAAAATAAATATTTAGGGGAAAATTATATGCAATATGGTGATTTTTGTAAATGTTGATTGGTAGTTAAATAACCGACTATCAGTATTGGCCTTTAAACGGCATTTGAATTTTGATGCGACCGGGGGTCGGATTCCAAATGGATATTCGAAAACCACATCTAATCTTTGTGTTGGATCGTTTGTTTAAAAGATCAAAGTGGAATTTTTTGTGATTTGCTTGAAATATGAATGTAACACTTAATTTTCAAATAAGCGCTCGTTATTTAGATTAGCCAGGAGAGGACTTTGTGTCATATAACCCATTCCGAATAATGATATGATGAAATGGGATTGCATTTGAAGATGGTGTTGAAGACTGTGAATTTTCGAAAATCAAAGGATTACCGGTCGAATGTCTCTACACGGGTTGATCCGGTATAGAGATTTTATCACCGTTTGTGATGGGGAGTCCGGACGTGATTAGTGAATATTTAGATTGTAAGGGCTTCATTGAAGTGCCTTCGGTTCTGTTTGATCCTGGAACGGACTTGTATGGATGTATGTCTGACATTATACTTTTAGATATAAAGCTGATTTCTATCAAATACGTTTCTGTTGGTGGCGGAGAATTTATTCTCTTAGCTTAACGCCCTTCTCTGAGACGTACGAGCTCAGAGGTTATGTAGTTGATGGTTACTAGTGATATACTCCCAATTTGGTAGTGTGGCATACGAAGTGCTGCCGACCATTTGTTGATCGAAGCATGGCTTTTGTGAAAAGCGTAGCTTTGTGGAAGAGAACTCGTCGGACCTCACAACTAGGAAATGGTCGAAACAAGAAGGATGCAGCAAGATAATTTGGGGGCAGCGCCCTTAGGGTATGTCCATTTCCTTCTGGAAAAAGGTGGTATTATGGTATGAAGCCTGGATACTTAACTTATGTGGTTCCTGCAAATTTATTCTTTTTGGTTGTTGCTTTGTGGTTGAGGATCCTCGGATAAAGGTCTACAACGACCGGGGATGGCATACTTGTGGTAGTTACCTTGTTCCAGCTGTAATTACAACGTGAGGTAACTCGGCCTTGTGTTGGCAGAGAGCTGGTTAAGTTCTTGGGGGC
Organism: Allium cepa; assembly: GCA_030765085.1. Taxonomy (NCBI): domain Eukaryota; kingdom Viridiplantae; phylum Streptophyta; class Magnoliopsida; order Asparagales; family Amaryllidaceae; genus Allium; species Allium cepa. The sequence continues at coordinate 183,286,723 of CM060946.1, forward strand.
GTCCTTCCAGAGGCGTCTCATTCGGTGTAGGAAGTACCGTAGCCTGATATTATTAGAAATTCAAACAAAACAATACGAGCCTTGTACGGTTTGAGTTGTATAACCTGCCTTTTACTTATTTTGGTGACCCACTGTTTAATCGGTAGCTATATTAGGCATAGTACGAAATGTCTATGCTGGCTAAGATTAATATTATACTTTCGAATGGTTTTCTGCACTACGCACTAATGATAATATCAAAAGGATTTTGCATATCAAGCATGTTTGACTATCATAAGGAGAAGTCTCCTCCAATTCTGCATTTGCATTATGTGTGTGGCAGGAGGCCTTATGGTAGTTTCATTTTCCAAAAGCATAGCAGATTTCCTTTTATTTTCTTTGTGAAAATAACTGTTTTTTGATCTCACACCAGTCCCAAGACTAATTTGGAGTTTATTGTTCCCTTTCTAAACCCTGGGTGCCCATAATTTTCCACATAGGCAGACTAGAGTCAGGTTATCATTATTCTGGAGCGAAGCCTAGAAATATGCTATGGAGAACTGGACGAAGCTCAATAAAACGAGGTACAGTCCCCCATGTGGACAAAGAGACATCACATATTACAAGTCTAAACCATAAAATGATCGCCATTGATCAATAGAAAGTGTGAATTACACTAAGCTAGTAAATAAATGAGTTTAGCTTCATGACCCATAACCACTAGCTTAACTTAAATATTTATGAACAAATTGTAGATTTCCACTCAAAAATTGTCATGAGATTTCAATCGAACAAGTCCAAGAATTAACCGACGAAGTAAACGCAAGCATTTCATACCACTTGTTTTGCTATGTCGTTTAATTAGATTTCTCATACGAATGAGGTAAAGGTTTGTATATACTAATAGATTGGAAAACGGTTTTCAAAACGAGCTTTGCATTAAAAGTATCGTTAAATTCGTTTTTGTGAAAGAGTTTGAATATTAACTACTAGTATAAAAAACTTTGTATTCTAGAAGTGACAAATCACAAAAAACTATTGCAAAAACAATCGATCACCAAAAATTCACATTCGACGATGTGAATCAAAACCATAAAAATCGATATCAAATCCATCAAATGGATATTCCTAAAAATCCAGAAAAAATTCATCAAAGTCGATAATAAATAACGACGACTAATTGGATCAACCAAAAATTTATATAAATGGAAACCCGTCAAAAACAAACAAGATGGCTAAAATTAGCAGCTCAAGAAGTCTGATGGTTCTCCCAGACGTCCGAGCTGAGTATCTGAAATTTTATTCCCGTAGCTCCAGATGTCTGACTTTAATTCCCGACGTCCGAGCTGAAGCTCAGGGCAATATTTTGCCTGGGCCATTGATGGTCAATTTGTCTTGGAGGCGATCGAACGACGACGATGGCTTGGGATTTATGCCAAGCGACAACCCAGCCCTATAGGCTCTTCAGTACACTCCAAACAACATATCAAAGCATCCAATGTAGAATTTTATAGATTTAGACTTCAAAATATCAAAAATTGAAAAATTCACCAATCTAATTCAATTCAAAGCAAATGAACATTAAATAGATGTTAGGAATTCATACCTAACAACTATCAAAGGTATAGACATAGATATGAGTTCAAGAACTCACCTTTAAACCCAAAAACAACAAATGAGAAGCTCTAAAACGAAGGAAAGATCAACCACTCTTCAACTTCAACTCTAGAAGCTTGAATTATGATCATAGACAAATATTTCCTAAATTAGGTTCAGGAATTTCTGAAACTTGAAAAGAGTTGAGATGGAGAAGATGAAGAGGATGCTTACCTATGCTTCTCCTTGATTTCTAGAACTTCAATTTTAATTTCCTAAGAGAATTAGAGCTTAGGAATTTCTAATCTCTTTTCTTTTCCCCCATTTTTCTAGGGATTAAGAGTGTTAGGAAATGAGGAGTGAAATGAATGAAGAGTATAGGAGTTAGGGTATTTATTTAGTTAGTGAGCTGAATCCCAAACCCAAAGCCCAATAGAAAAATAGAAAAATTCTACTCAACTCCAAACATATCAATGTTTATACTCAAAAAGGTCGCAAACGCCGTTTTGAACTCAACGTAAGTAGTCTCGAGTCCTAATTCTATAGTTTATGAAAAGTAGCATTTTGGACTTTAATCGGACTAACGATGCTATATTTAAATAAAACGTTTACATATATAATCGTAAAATATGTGGATTGTTCTAAACTCCCCTCCTTAAATAAATTGCGTCCTCGTAATTCTTAAGAAGAATACAAAGAGTAACAACCATAAAAGCATATCAACACAAAATAAGTAAGAAGTTCACGCTAAGGAGCATGAGAGAGTAAATCTGAACGTGTTCGCTCGATTGATTCTCTGGATTCCCAAGGGCAATCCTTAGGATTTGAGGACCATTGAACTTCCACGAGAGGAACATTTTTATTTCGAAGGCGCTCAACCCCTGAAGCAATGATGCGAATAGGTTGTTGCTCATAAGTCAAGTTAGGCGAAACTTACATTTCTTCAATAACACCGAGCTCAAGAATAGAATCGGAATCCCTAAGGCATTTCCGTTGTTGAGAGATGTGGAAATTGTCATGAATAGCAGAAAATTAAGCCGATGCAACGATGTAGTACAATAATGGTACGTCCGAGGAACCAAAAACTCGAATAATTTGAAACAATGACGTAGTACAATAACTGTACGCCAGATGAACCTGTTAAAAAGATCATTCCATTCGGACATCGTCATAGAAATAACCACGTGTTGCTTACGACTAAGAGCATCAGGAACACGATTTCCCCTTTCCCAGAGTATAAAGAATATCAAGATCATAAGATGCAAGGAACTCGAGCCAACGTTGTTGACGCAAATTAAGTTCCTTTTAAGAAAATAATTGTAATGACCCAGAATTCTTATTAATTAAAATTTAATATTTAATTAATTTTAAAATATTTATAAGTGAATTTATAAGTCAAATAAATTTTTATTTGAATTTTTGGATTTAATTGGATTATTAAATCGATAATTTAATATGTTAAATTATGGGAATAATTGAAAATTGGGTTAAATATGATTGAAAATGATTTTTAAAATTTTATTTTATCATGTTAGAGTTAGAATGATATTTTAGAACTTTTAAAATCGAATTAAAAGTTAATTTGTGAAAATTGAATATTTTAATATTAATTTGACTAGTGAAAATAGTCAATTTTTTAACAGTCTCAGAATTGAACGAAACCAGTTCCATTGGATCCGTAATAGTTAGTTATTATCGGATTTCAATTTTCGTGTCAATCGGAGCTATCGTTTGATCGTAGCAGCTCGAAACGCATCGATTTATTTTTAATATTAATTTGGCGAGTTAAAATAGCCATTTTTCAAAAAGTCTCGGATTTCGACGAAACCAGTTTCATCGGATCCGTAATGTGATATTATTGTAAGGTTTCAAATTTCGTGTCAATTGGATTTACCGTTTGTCCTGTACGAATTAAAACGCCTAGAAATCGACTTAAATCGGTTTAATTCAAATTGAGCGTTTGTAGCCATAACTCGCACAGATGTCCGAATTAGCTTCCGAAACTTGTTCCATTGTGTCCGGAACGCGGGGTAAACCCTAGAAACACTAGTTACGGCGCGTAAATCGGAGTTTGGAAAATCGAAATAAATAGTGTTCAAAATTTTTTCTATAAATAGGCCATGAAATTCACAAATTAGAAAAAAAAAAACTAGGGTTTCATTTTCATTGGCCGGCTGCCATATACAGAACCAATGGCCGAAATTGTTCTATCTTCCCTCTCCAATTTCTCAAAATCCATGCATCTATTCGTGAAAGTATCAACTACAATGTTGTAGTGCTCGACGAGATCGATATATCTAACGGTGGAGATGTGGAATGGGGGATCGACGTGGCCGCTAGGAGGGCGCGACTGTCGGCCGTTCGTGCTCTTTTTTTGAGCATAAGGCTCGACCGAGCTTGATGATAATGGAGGCGTTGAGGGAGTTGGGTGAGGGCTACAAGGTGATGGTACCTGATCATGCTGGAAGTCATCGTGGTGGTGGCAAAAATTGAGGGAAGAGGGGCGGCCGTGCGTTCGATGATACCTGGAGGGTATCGCATGGGGAAGAAAGGGGGGGAGACGGCTTCGATCTGCTCAATGAAAAAATGGACGGTGGATATGGAGTAGGGTTAGTAATCAAAAGATTAATTGAAAATTAATTATAATTTAAATATGTGTAAACTTTAAAATATTGTATCTTTTTCATACGAGGTCGAAAAAATGCAAACTCAGTTGCGTTGGAATCGTATGGACGAGCACTACGCGATGGAGTTGGTTTGGAGTCGTTTGGAGTTAGTGAAAATTTCGTGTAAAATTAAACGTCCGTTTAATTTTATTCGAAATAAATCGCTAAAACGGAATTTAAAATCAAGGTGAGAACTTCTCACTCAATCGAATCAGTTTCGATTTTATTTTAAAAAGTTAGATTTAAAATATTTGTATGCATGTTTGAATGTTGATTGATATCTATTGATTGTTAAAATAGACATTATACGCCGTTAGTAAGCGGATGTTATTTATTAAAAACATATACCGCGAATATTTCATAAACAGTGAAATTGGTATTATATATAATAGCAATATATATATATTGGCATATGTATATATTGGAGTTATTGATTTCCCGCATTTATTTGTTTAGCGGATGAGACCCTATTGCGCCGTTATTAAGCGGATAATATTTAAATCCCATATACCGCGATAATTTCGTAGTGGAGCGAAATTGGTATTGTGCTAATGTTTTTGGATGCAGGAAAACAGGTTGGAGGGATCCAACTGGATTCCTCAACAGTATTTATTTTATTTCAGATATTTTGATATTTGATTGACTATCATATCGATATATGATGTCGTTGTTGTCGTGATTGACTATTTGGTATGTAGCATCATTGGACTAAGTTTTGGAATTTTAAAATGATTTATAAAGTGATTTTTGAAAATATACTATATGTTTGGAATTTGATTTATTTTAAATAAATAAACGTTATAATTTTAAAAGTTATAAAAATTATGATTTTGAGAAATATAGTAAAAAACTGATTTTTGAGAATATGATGCTAATGATTTTATAAAATAGTTTAATCGGGATTTTAGAATTTATTGTGAAAAGTTTAAATATAGGATTTATAAAAATTTAATTATTTTATGAATCAAAATGGTGAAATAATAAAAGAGATTAAAGACGTTTTAAAAGAATAATATAAATTGAATTATATTAAGAGATTTATAAATGGATATTTATAAATTGAAATATTGAAATTATAAAACGAGTTTTTATAAGTGTTTGAATGGGGTGAAAATGAATTTTTGTAAATGAATGGAATTCATAAAATTTTAAATGGTGAAGTTATAAATGAAATTTATAAATAGTAAGATTTATAAATTTTGTGAAATTATTAAAAAATATATTTGGATGAATAATTGAATCTTATAAGTTATAAGATTTATAATTATGAAGTTCAAAGGAACGATTTTGCAAACAAATAAATTATAAGTGTTTAACTTATAATGTGAACTTTTGTTCATAATTGAGATATAAAGTGAATAGGTTAATAAAGAAAATTTATAAAAGGAGTTGTTATAAAATAAATAGAAAAGGAATTTATAAACGTTGTTTATAAATTCGCAAACGACTTATTTTAAGAAGTAAATTGCTGAAACCTATTAATGGAGTTATATTCACGTTTTTGAACTGTGGATAATCCTTTAAATAAAATGTATAAAAGGATGAAATGTGTTAACGTAGTATATTCACGTTTTTGAATAGTGAATAAGATGTTAAAGAAATTGTTTTGAATGTGATATTTTAAATAGAATTAAAACGATCTAACGATGTTTTAAGATATGTTAAGATTCGAAACCATAGATTTCAACATTGATTGTGGAAATAGACGTTTTCGAGAAATAAGAAGGAAATAATGGACTATAACACTGTTGTTATAGTAAATGATTTCCGAAAGGGAATGTTTTGTATAGTATTGGGATTTATATATCTATTTAAACTTCGAATCCCTATACTAGTGATTTTGGGTTGTCGTAACGATGTTCTACGCAACATTCGTTTTGGCCCAAATAAATATGTTTAAGAGAATGATTTCCTTAAAGAATGAAATATGTACTTAATTTCGATTTAAGTATATTGAATATTTTCTAAGTGTTGAAAATAAATAAAATTTGTGAATTACTTATGAATAAATAAGTATGGAAATGTTTTTCCCAATATAAAGTGAATACTTTGAGAATTTATCTTTTTGAAGATAAATTGAAATGAATAATCGAAATCGAATATTCATAGATATTTTGGATTATAAATTCACTATGGAATTTATAAAAGAAAGGAGAATTTGTTTAAAAATAAATGTTGATTTATTTTTGAAGTGTGAAATTTTATATCTTGTAAAGATATTTTGGAAAATAAATAATTTGGAAAATTATTTGGAAACTGGTGATGTGTGCATATCCATTGATAGTTCAATAACCGACTATCAATATTTCCCTTTGAATGGGTAATTGATGTGATTTGATTGAATGTGAATGCTACACTTATTTTCGAATAAGCGCTCACTATTCGGGTTAACCGGGAAAGGACCATGGGGTCGTATAACCCATTCCGAATATGTGATACGTCGTTGTGAATTGCATTGAAGATCGGTGTTGAAGACCGAGTATTTGCGAAAGCGATAGGATGACCTATCGATTGTTTCTGCACTGGGTAGATCCTGGTATAGAGATCTCCTAAGTGATGGGAAATTCGATCGGGATTGTGAATACCCGGATTGCAAGGGCTTCGTAAGAAGTGCCTTCGGTTTTGTTCGAGCCCGGAACAGACTTGTATGGATTGTATGTCTGACATTACAAGTTGAGATATAAAGCCGATTTCTTTCAAATATATTTCTGTTGGTGGCGGAGAATTTATTCTTTTAGCTTAACACCCTTCTCTGAGACGTACGTGCTCAGAGGTTATGTAGTTGAAGGTTATCAGCGATATATTCCCAATTTGGTAATGTGACATGCTGAGTGATGCTGAAATGATCATTGTGTTGATTATTTGTGATAGGATCGTTTATTTGATCGTCTATCTTTGTGATCATCTCTATGATCATTTGTGACCCAAAGCATGGCTTTTGTATAAAGCATGTTTTTGTGGACGTGACTTCGTCGAGCCTCACATCCCGTGAATGGTCAAAACAGGAAAGATGCGGCAAGGTTATGAGGGGTAGCGCCCTTTAGGATGTGTGCATTTCCTTCTGGAAAAGGGTGGTATCATGGTATGGAGCCCAGATACTTACTCATGTTCAAAACACTTTGTTATGATTGTGTGAATTGATTACGAGCGCTCGGTGAAAGGTCCCAAAGGACCGGGGGATGGCATATTCGGTCAGTTGTTACTCAGTTAGGGGTAACCCGGCCTTGTGTTGGTAGAGATCCGGTTTGGTTCTCGGGGATGTCCATCCAGAGGCATTCTCATGTGGCAATGGGAAGTTCCTTGGCCTGATCATTCGTTGGAAATCCAATTCCCAATAAGAAACTTTTACGGTATTAGTTGTAGAACCTGCCATTCACTTATGGTGGTCACAACTGTTTGGATGGTAGCTATAGTAGGCATACGATAATGGTCGTATGTTGGCTAAGATTTATATTCTACGTTAGAAATGAATTTTTCTCTACACTATGCACTAATAATAATATCAAATGTTCTTTTAAATGCGTATCAAGCATCTTTGACTATCATAAGGAGAAATCTCCTCCGATTCTGCGTTTGCATGTGTGTGTGTGCGGGAGGCCTTATGGTAGTCTCATTTTTAAAAAGCATTGCGAATTGACTTTAAAAATATTCCTCTATTTTGATTTTAAAGATAAATAAACTGTTTTGAGTTCTCACACCAGTCACATGACTGACTTGGAGTTTATTGTTTCCCTTTCTAAACTCTGGGTGCCCACCAATTTCTACACGGGCAGTCAAGAGTTAAGGTTTATCAGGATATTCTGGATATTCTGGAGTTGCTGGAGGCAAGCTGGATGGCATGGCGTATTACTTGTATATAGTATTCCTTTTCCACTGCACTGTTTGTTGTTGTACACTCTGATGATGATATGATGTAATGAAATGAAATGTATAAAATGTAATAACTGATATAGTTCTTTGTTTAAAGATTATTCATTTATTATTATATGTTGTTCCGCTGCGAATTGTGAGATTCTGATGTTGTTCTGTTGTTTTCTATTCCGTTTTATGTTTTCTATTCTCCTTTTTCTTCTATTTTAAAATGTTCTGTTTTCTTTCTGTTCTATCTTCTATTTTTCTTTTCTCTCTATTTTTCTACCTTCTTATCTCTTCTATGTCTTCTTCTCTCTTTTTCTTTTCCTAAATTTTTCTTAAACCCCTAAGGGTTCGTATTTTCGTTCATCTTGAATTAATCAATGGAGATTAGTATCTATTCACGGAGTACGGATTTATGGGTCTTTACAATAATTACTTCAAAGACTTATGATCGGTGTAGAAAACAAATTTCTCTCCCAAAAGATAATGATGCCAAATTCTAAAAGCGAAAAAAATTGCCGTTAGTACAAGATCATGAGTGGCACACCTAGTCTCGATAGGCTTTAATCGTATAGAAGCATAAGTGATAGGACGTTCCCTTTTGCAAGAGAACGACACCCAAACCAATACGACTTGCATTGGTACAAATAGTGAAGTCTTGGTTCTCTTCGGGAATCACAAGAATAAGAATATCGGAAAGGAGTTCTTTCAATTGATCCTCTTTCTCGAAAATCTAAGACTTTTAAAAATTATAATTAAGTTTATGTAATCTTCTTTTTAGAATTTTTTTACATATTCTAAGTCAATTTACTGTATCTGACTGTTTCATCATAGCGTTTAGGAGATTCCTATCAATAACGTTGGTCAAGCGCATCGACCAGAATTCTTAAAGCACTCCATGGGCAAAACAACACAAAATCATTTTCTATATGATAAACATGTCTCTTAAATATTTTACGAATATTCTTTGCTCGTTTTAAGAACAAAATCCAATTGTACTTATAGATGTCTTATTAAAAAGATTTGCAAATTTTAAATTGTTATTTTCATCCAAAATCGATGAATATAAGGATGGTCTCATCGAAATATTCGTGGAATACTCGATTCATAAGTTGGATGAAATAAGCTGGACAACTTGAATGACATCACGAGTCACTCATAAGAATCATAACGAGTGCGTAATGCGGTAAGTGGAATGCTATCCTTCGCAACTCGTAGCTGATGAAAACCGGTGGCAAGGTCGAGCTGAAAAGACCTTAGCACCACTCAAAAGATTGCTTAGATGATAATCCTAAGACAAGCTCAAAGATACCGGGAAATTCACGAACTACCTGAACGAGAGATATATCATTTTCCTCATCATGTGGGTTTAGAGAATGTAAGGAATCAAAATCATTAAAAACAATAGAAATCTTCTTAACAGATTGAGAATGTCGAAGATAAATAGTCCAATTGGGGTATAGGATATAGGCTTCATAATGATTAAGCCAATTCTTTCACAAAAATCAATTTATGAAACCTAAGTAGCACATAACATGCAAATCGGATCGGGAAGCATAATCACATAAAATAATCTCGACATTTTTACAAAGTAAACTAAGTATTGCGGATCCACCAACCAGAATTTGCTCAATTCTCAGTGTAGTCATCAAGCCCAAAAGTTTAAAGAAAAAGAATCAACAAGTTCTTTTGATATAAAATAATGAGATGAACCCATATCAAAAAGAAGTCGAATAGGCTAATCACAAAACAAATGTCATCAAGGACTGAATGAGAAATACCTTGACCAAGAGAAGTGTCACTAGGTGCTTGCACAACATTTAGTTTTCCATCCTTCTTACATTGAAGTATGGGACACGTAGATATACTATGACTCGAACTTTTGCAATAGCAACAATAAAGAGGTTTCGGACACTCATTTGCATAGTGGTTCGTAGAATCACAATTGTAGCATTGTCCACGACTAGAGGTAGGAGTCTTTGCTACCGGAGTTTCTTGCTTCCTTTTCTTTTTAGGATTGAGGCCTTTGAAATTAATAGGCCTCTTCATGTTATTGTTGAAGTTCTGTTTGGCACCCATAACTTCAACATCACTTTCTTCATCGGCCTCTTCAATTCGAAGAGGGACATAAAAAAGATGATCGAAAGAAACTTCTAGCATCAGAGGTAAAGGCTTTTTGAGGTTCTTATTCAACCCATAAACAAACCTCTGATTTTTATTCAATGGGGTATTATTATACTTGACCTTATATTTAGAGAGAGATTTAAAAGATGCGACGTAGTCCGTCACAAAAGATTCACCTTAAACATGGTCAATAAAGCACCGGGCCAAAGTTACCTTTTCAGCTTCCGGCACAAACTTAAACTCGAACCTTTCTTGGAATTTCTCCCAAGAAAGATCCGCTTCAACGATTTCCAAAATCAAAAGCTCATACCAATCTAATGCTCTTTCTTGGAGCATGCTAGAAGCTACTTGGACTCGATGTAGATTCACAAGATTCGTGCGAGAAAAGATGCGGTCGCATGTTCTAAGCCATGCTTGGATTTCTATAACACTTTCAGATTCCTTGAATAGCCTTCCTCCCAAATCGGTATAATCTCTACACAAGCATGCAAACGCAAATCTAGGATGAGTAGGCTCTGGAATGGGTCCGACAGCTTGAGCATTATTTACAAGATCTAAAAGCTGTTGGGCAAACATAAATACACCATCTTGAGGTGAAGCACTGGATTGGCCGGCGCTGGGATGGCCAGATCTAACCATTTCTCTTCTTTAAGAAAGAAAGAAAGAAGAAGAAAAAAAGGTTATTCTCAAAATGAATATCAAACAATCGTGATTGATAAAACAAGGCATCATAAAAGAAATAAGGATAGAATGGGTTCAATGACTCAAACTAAATCCTAAGGCACGATTCCTAAGAAAGACTTAGGATGATGATCCTTGCTAAATTATTCTATATTGTTCCGAAGTTTGGCTTTGATACCGTGCTGTGACGCCCCACCTCTATACTCACACTAGCCAAGGACATTACGGGGTACGAAGAATAAGGCTGTTGAGGAGCGACCATCTGTGTAATTGCTTTGTTTGAGCACCGATATGTCAGATCGTATTATATGCATTTCATTTCAAGAGGAAATCCAACATATTAAATACAAACAGAAGGCTACTACACAGTGGCTATGTGGTCTTCGGAAACAAATATAAAATAAACATAACATAAATCGGTCACATATATTCGTATCACTAAGGCAGAAACAAATATGAATGTATCACATAAAAGTGTACTTCTAAGTATTGGTCATATAAGATCCACTACATCACAAAAGAATAGGTACAAGTGCAAGACAAAAAAATATGTATGCATCAAGGAGTCTCTCTCTCGAATGTATGATAACAAAAACTATTAAGCTGAAGTAGTTAGGCAAAAGTCAGATGACAGACCCAAATAAGAAGTCGAGCAGAAGCACCTGAAATCCCTCTGTCTGACCCGAGTATTATTCAAAAAGAAAATAATAAACGGATCAGTCTAGCTATAAATATCATATGAAAATGAGATAGGATAAGAGATATGACAAAAATATATGATAACAATAATGCCATACTGTAACAAGTATACATTAAATAACAACAAAAATCATACTATATCTCAAGATATTCTCAATCACCAAAAATGAATGTCATATTCTTTGGAATATTCACCAAACCAAAAATATTTAATAAACTTATCAATGTAAATCACAAAAATTGGTGAAACAGAAATTCTAGAAATCATCAATTAGAAATCCAGAAATCCCAAAGGGGGAGGCCTATCACAAACGGGAGTATGAAAACTCACCAACACGTGTATCACAAATGGAACACTATTCCATAAACCGAACATTGACGCACCTAAAAAGATACGCCCCATGCATAATCGAACATCGACGCACCTAGAAAGATATGCCCCATGCAGAAACAAACATCAATGCACCTAAAAAGATACGCCCCATGTATAAACGAACATTGACACACCTAGAAAGATTCGCCCCATGCATAATCAACATCGACACACCTAGAAAGATATGCCCCATGCATAAACAAACATCGACGTACTAAGAAAGATACGCCCCATGTACAAACGAACATCGACGTACCTAGAAAGATACGCCCCATGCTCCGACTCATCGAGCCGATTGCTCCATGAACGGTCCAAAGACCATGGCTCGTTAGCCCATAAAGGTGAGTCGAAACTCCAAAGGACCCATATGGCGTTAGCCTATAAAAGAAACGAGACGAAGCTCAATAAAACAACACACAATCCCCCACTTGGACAAAGAGACATCGCACATTGCTAGTCTAAACTATAAAATTATCACCATTGATCAATAGAAAGTGTGAATTACACTAACCTAGTAAATAAATGTGTTTAGCTTCATGTCCCATAACCACTGGCTTAACTTAAATATTTACGAACAAATTGTAGATTTCCACTAGAAAATAGTCACGAGATTTTAATCGAACAAGTCCAAGAATTAACCGCCGAAGTAAACGCAAGCGTTTCATACCACCTGTTTTGCTAAGTCGTTTAATTAGATTTCTCATACGAATGAGGTAAAGGTTTGTATATACTAATAGATTGGAAAAAGGTTTTCAAAACGAGCTTTGTATTAAAAGTATCGCTAAAATGATTTTTGTGAAAAAGTTTGAATATTTGCTACTAGTATAAAAACCTTTGCATTTTAGAAGTGACAAATCACAAAAAAACGGTTGTAAAAACAATCGCTCACCAAAAATTCACATTCGATGACGTGAATCAAAACCATAAAAATTGATATCAAATCCAACAAATGGATATTCCGAAAAATGCAAAAAGAAGTCATCAAAGTCAATAATAAATGACGATGACCAATCGGATCAACCAAAAATCGAGATAAATGGAAACCCATCAAAAAAAACAAAATGGCTGAAATTAACAGCTGCAGACGTCTGGTGGTTCTCCCAAATGTCTAAGCTGAAAGACTAGAAATTTTATTCCAGATCGCCTAGACGTCTAGGAAGGAAGCTCAGATGCCTGAGCTGAGTATATGGAATTTTATTCCCGTAGCTTCGGATGTTTGCATTTAATTCCAAACGATTGAGCTGAAGCTTAGGGCAATATTTTGCCTTGGCCATTGATGGTCCATTTGTCTCGAAGGCGATCGAACGAGCGACGACAGCTTGGGATTTATGCCAAGCAACAACCTAGCCCTACAAGCTCTTCAATACACTCCAAACAACTGTAACGACCCATAAATTTCGTTGATTTAATTTGGTTGAATTAATGAGTTTTGTAATTAAATTTTAAAAAAAGAAAAAAAAACTTTACAAACTAATATTGAGACGAACGCTAAAATAAAATATATAAATGGTGACTTAAAACCTATTTACTAGCAATTTGAATAAATTTCAATAAATGAAATGAGGTAAGTATTATACCTGGATATAAAATTCATATAAAGGGAAATAATTATAGGTTAATGTGAAATTTAAAAATATTAGAATAAATGATAATTCCATTCGTACCTGTAAGTAGTTATTTCAAGTTGCATGTTGAAATGGTTGATTAAATTGGAATTCAAAATTAAATTTAAACGAAAAAAAAAGGTTTACAATAACGGAAATTTAGGTAATAAGGTTAGAACAAGTGATAAATAATAGCCAAAATAAGGGAATAGTATTAATGTAAATAAAGTAGGAAAAAATCGGATATAGAGAAATAAATGTAAGCTTGTAATAAATTAATTAATGTGGATTACAATAAATGGTAATTGAATAAAAGTCAACGTTCTCTAAGTAATCATATTATTTGCTGGAAAGTAATACATAATTGACTGAATGTGATTTACGAAATTTAAGATTTGTGTATATACGGTATTTTAAACGGCGATTGTTAAGTAATAAACCTATAAAGGCAAGTAAAGGAAATATGTAACAATCTATATGTTGTTTATTTCATTTAGTATGTTAAATTAAAATTTGGGAATCAGATCTCTATTAAGGGAAATTAAGTTGTACGTAAATTTTAAATAAAATGTAATAAATATTACATTAATATGGAATATAGTACAAATGGTTAAGGATTGTCAAATTTGGTAAAAAGGGATTGGACTTAGGAAATTTTGGTAATTTAGTTTAAGACCTTAATTTATACGCGTAATTGACAAGATTCACATTTTAATATAACCGTTGATACTAATCTAAGATGTATCTAGAAGTATATGTGTAATGAAATGGAAACAAATGTTAAGTATGCTTATAGGATAAAGATTGTTTGAATAAAAAGAATGGGAATCAACATTTAATTATTTAATTGAATTTAAATTACGATAATATGATTTATTGCAATTAAATGGATTTAATATTTAAAATTTTCGTAATATTTACGTAATAGAGTATGAATCCAATGGTAGTCTCATCTATTGGGTACTAATAGATTGAATAATTAAATGAAAGTCAATTAAAAGGAATTTTTGCAAATTTAATTTATAATTTGCGAATATAATGAAATAGAAATTTAACGCTGACATGAACAAATTTGATAACTCTAAATTTACATCTTGATTTGGTTTAATTAATACGAGGGATTAAGAAAATAAAAGTGATAAAGATTTTCAATTTCATAATTTAAATAGGAAATTTGATTTAATCAATTTATTGTAAATTTATTTAATTAATATAAAATAGCCATTTTGGCCACTGACTCGAATTTCGACGAAACCAGTTTTATCGGATCTGTAATGGTGAATTATTGTAAGATTTCAAGTTTCGTAGCGATCGGGCTTGTCGTTTGATCGTACGGACTCGAAACGCCTTGAAATCGAAATTGAAAATCAATTTGAAATTGTTGTTTTCAGCATAACTTCTTCATACGATGGAATTTGGACGTGAAACTTTTTCCATCGCGTTCACAATATTTTTAAATATCTATTTTGATATATGGATTGACCCAATTTCGTTCCGGAGTCGAAATGGGCTTTTCGGGCCATAGATTGTTCAGCACGTTTGTTTATCCGGTCCATCTACTCTATCGCAACCCTATCTATAAATAGTCAGTTATAAACCCTAGCCTCTATCTATTCTCATTTGTTTGTGTATACAATCACACAACTCCTCCTCTTCCAATGGCTGCAAACACTAGATCCAAATACAATTTAAAAATCAAATCCAAAGCCAAAATTCATTCTCCTCAAACCATAACAAATTATATATGGATTTCAAGCTCTCGACAAGCGAAACTGTAATAACCCGGATTTTTGGGTATCAGTTATTGAATAATTATCTGAGTTTAACTATTAAAATGTGATAATCCATTAATTAACCTATTTAAAATGGATAAAATTGTTATCTTTAAACATAAATAACCAAAATAAAATTTGTTTTATATTAATTTAAAACAAAAGAATTTTATAAATTTAGATAATAATTATTTAGTGGTAAACAAATGCAAAAGCATTTAAAATTAGCATGTAAAAATGAATAAATAATTTTATTATTATATTAATTGAAATCTAATTAGGTCATATCTTACTTTCTTTTGAAAGTTTTTATAAGAAAGAAAAAAATTATATATAAACTTATAAAAAAGCATTTATGAATTAGTAAAGTGTTTACATATTAAGAAAAAAAGGGGCATCCATTTATTTACAAATATATTTATTAAAGCTTTAAATGTCATTTTTAATAAATAAATATGAAATACATACAAGTGTTGATTTATTAAAGCTTATAAGAAACACTTGTAGGTTAATTAATAATAAATTTTGACAAGTGGCTAAACTTGTAATTTCTTTAATTTAAATTTTATATAACATAGACTTGAGAAGAAACAGGTTTCATTTTCTTCTTTCCCACTTATTAAGAAACCTGCATAAAAAAAAGAGAGAAATAATGAAAATTCCTTAAATCAAACTTGAAATTTCATCTCTAAAAGCAGATCAGATCTGAAAGTTTTCCTCAAATCAAAATTATAATTCTGTAAAACTGTTTTATTGTAACGACCCAGAATTTTTAATAATAAAAAAATTGAATATTTAATTAATTTTAAATATTAATAAGTGAATTTATAAGTCAAATAAATTTTTATTTGAATTTTTGGATTTAATTGGATTATTAAATCGATAATTTAATATGTTAAATTATGGAAATAATTGAAAATTGAGTTAAATATGATTGAAAATAATTTGGAAAATTTTATTTAATCATACTGGAGTTATAGAAATATTTTAGAACTTTTAAAATCGAATTAAAAGTTAATTTGTGAAAATTGAATATTTTAATATTTAATAATCGACTGTAAAATAGTCAATTTTTGAACAGTCTCAGAATTGAACGAAACCAGTTCCATTGGATCCGTAATAGTTAGTTATTACTGGATTTCAATTTTCGTGTCAATCGGAGTTATCGTTTGATCGTGGCAGCTCGAAACGCATCGATTTATTTTTAATTTAAATTTGGCGAGTCAAAATAGCCATTTTTCAAAAAGTCTCGGATTTCGACGAAACCAGTTTCATCGGATCCGTAATATGATATTATTGTAAGGTTTCAAATTTCAAGTCGTTTGGATTTACCGTTTGTCCGGTACAAATTAAAACGCCTAGAAATCGATTTAAATCGGTTTAATTTAAATTGAACGTTTTCAGCCATAACTCGCACATACTTCCGAATTAGCTTCCGAAACCTGTTCCATTGTGTCCGGAACGCGGGATAAACCCTAGGTACGCTGGTTACGGCGCCTAAATCGGAGTTCGGAATTCCCGGGATGAATAGTGTCGCTCGTTCCTTATAAATAGACATGAGCCTTCATAATTTGCTAAAATATTCACAAAACCCTAATTTCCTATTGATAGCCGCCACCTACAACTGAATGGCCAGAAATGCTCCCATCTTTTCCCCTTTGATCTCTCAATCCATCAAGTTTTGGCTAAAACATTCAACTACAAAGATGAAGATCACAACGAGAGCTTCGATGTGAACGGTGGAGATCGCGAATGGCTTCACGGATTGATGGGAAATGGTGTATGAAGTGGCCGGCCTGCGCACGTTTTTCCATGAGAGAGGGAGGGCCGAGTTTGGGGTCCTTGGAGCCAGAGGTAGAGGATGTCGAGAGCTTCGCGATGGTGGTTGTGTGATCGAGTATTGTTGAGCGTGGTGGCCGAGATCTTGAACCCTAGTTCAAGCTATTGGGTTGTGGTGAACGGCTCCAACCTGTAACTTGCGTGCGTGATGAGAGGGAAGATGAAGTGGAGGGTCCAGATGCAAGCAACATGAAATCTATGGCCCTGATGCTATGTAGGTTATAAAAATTATAATAAGGGTGTAAATTAGTTTGTTTAAATACGTGCAAACTTGTAAAAATCATAACTTTTTCATACGAGGTCGGAAAAAATGCAAACTCAGTTGCGTTGGAATCGTATGGACGAGCACTACGCGATGGAGTTGGTTTGGAGTCGTTTGGAGTTAGTGAGAATTTCGGGTAAAATTAAACGCGCGTTTAATTTTATTCGAAATAAAAGCTAAAACGGAATTTAAAACCAAGGTGAGAATTTCTCACTCAATCGAATAGATTTCGATTTTATTTTAAATAGTTAGATTTAAAATATTTGAATGCATGTTTGAATGATGACTGTAAATTATTGATTGTTAAAATAGACATTATGCGCCGTTAGTAAGCGGATGTTATTTATAAAAACATATACCGCGAATATTTCATAAACAGTGAAATTGGTATTATATATAATATCAATATATATATATTGGCATATGTATAGATTGCAGTTGTTGATTTCCCGTATTTTTTAGCGGATGAGACCCTATTACGCCGTTAGTAAGCGGATAATATTTAATAAGAACATATACCGCGATAATTTCGTACTGGAGCGAAATTGGTATTGTGCTAATGTTTTTGGATGCAGGAAACAGGTTGGAGGGATCCAACTGGATTCCTCAACAGTATTTATTTTAATTTCAGATATTTTGATATTTGATTGATTATCATATCGATATATGATATCGTTGTAGTCGTGATTGACTATTTGATGTGTAGCATCATTGGACCCAGATTTTGGGATTTTAAAATGATTTTTTAAAGTGATTTTTGAAAATATACTTTATTTTTGAAATTGATCTATTTTAAATAAATAAACGTTATAATTTTTTAAAGTTATAAAAATTATGGTTTTTGTGAAATATAGTTAAAAAGCTGATTTTTAGAAATACGATTAAAAGTCGATTTTTGAGAAATATGAACTAATGATTTTATAAAATAATTTAGATTGGATTTTTGAATATATGATAAAAGTTTAAATATAGGATTTATAAAATTTGATTTATTTTATAAATCGAAATGATGAAATTATAAAGGAATTTAAAGACGTTTTAAAAGAAAAATATAAATTGATTTATATTAAAGATTTATAAATTGATAATTTATAAATTAGAACGTAGGAATTATAAAACGAGCTTTTATAAGTGTAAGAATAAATTGTGAATAAATTTCATAAATAGAATGAAATTTATAGAATTTTATACGGTGAAGTCATAAATGGAATTTTATAAGCAGTAGGTTTATAAAATTTATTATGTTGTTAAAATAATAGTTTTGGATAAATAAATGAATCTTATAAGTTATAAGATTTATAATTATGAAATTCTAAGGAACGATTTTGTGAAATAATCGTTTATAAGTAGTTAACTTATAATATGAATGTTTAGTTTATAATTTAGTTATAAACTGGAATATGTTAATAAAGGAATTTATAAAAAGGAAGTTTTTATAAATAAATCGAAATGGAATTTATAAACGTTGTTTTATAAATTCACAAACGACTTATTTTGATAAGTTAATTGTTATAACTTAGAAATAGAGTTATATTCACGTTTTTAGACAGTGAATAATTCTTTGAATTAAAATGAATAAAAGGATGGAATTTGTTAAAGAAGTATATTCACGTTTTTGAATAGTGAATGATATGTTAAAGAAATTGTTTTGAAGGAGATGTTTAAATTGAATTAAAACTATCTAACGATGTTTTAAAATGTGTTGAGATTCGAAACCATAGATTTCAACATTTATTGTTGAAATAGACGTTTTCGAGGAATAAAAGGAAATGGTGGACTATAACACTATTGTTATAGTAAATGATTTCCGAATGGAAATGTTTTTGTATAGTATTGGGATTTATATAGCTATTTTAAATTCGAATCCCTATGCTAGTGATTTTGGGTTGTCGTAACGATGTTTTACGCAACATTCGTTTTGGCCCAAATAAATATGTTAAGTGAATGATTTCCTTAAAGAATGAATTATATACTTAATTCGATTTAAGTATATTGAATATTTTCAAAGGTTGAAGATAAGAAGATTTGTGGATTACTTATGAATAAATAAGTATGGAAATGTTTTCCAATATAAAGTGAATATTTAGAATTTATCTTTTTGAAGATAAATTGAGAATGAATAATTGAAATCGGTTATTCATGGATATTTTTGAAATATAAATTCATTATAGAATTTATATGTGAAAAGTAGAATTTGTTTGAAAATAAATATTGATTTATTTTTGAAGTTGAAATTATATATCTTGTAAAGATATTTTGGAAAATAAGTAATTTGGAAAATTATTTGGAATCTGGTGATGTATGCATATCAATTGATAGTTCGATAGCCGACTATCAATATTTCCCTTTGAATGGGTATTTGATGTGATTTGATTGAATTTGAATGCACACTTATTTTTGAATAAGCGCTCACTATTCGGGTTAACGGGGAAAGGACCATGGGGTCGTATAACCCATTCCGAATATGTGATACGTCGTTATGAATTGCATTTGAAGATCGGTGTTGAAGACCGAGTATTTGTGAAAGCGATAGGATGACCTATCGATTGTCTCTGCACTGGGTAGCTCCTGGTATTGAGATCTCTTAAGTGATGGGAAATTCGATCGGGATTGTGAATACCCGTATTGCAAGGGCTTCGTAAGAAGTGCCTTCGGTTTTGTTCGAGCCCGGAACAGACTTGTATGGATTGTATGCCTGACATTACAAGTTGAGATATAAAGCCGATTTCTTTCAAATATATTTCTGTTGGTGGCGGAGAATTTATTCTTTGCTTAACACCCTTCTTTGAGACGTACGAGCTCAAAGGTTATATAGTTGAAGTTATCAGCGATATATCCCATTTTGGTAATGTGACATGCTGAGTGATGCTGAAATGATCATTGTGTTGATTATTGTGATAGGATCATTTATTTGATCGTCTATCTTAGTGATCATTGTGTTGATCATTTGTTGACCCAAAGCACGGCTTTTGTATAAAGTATGTTTTTGTGGACGTGACTTCGTCGAGCCTCACATCCCGGAAATGGTCAAAACAGGAAAGATGCGGCAAGGTTATTAGGGGTTGCTGTAGCTCCCCTTAGGGTATGTGCATTTCCTTCTGGAAAGGGGTGGTATCATGGTATGGAGCCCAGATACTTACTCATGTTGAAAACACTCTATTTATTATGGTGTGATGTTGGATATCGAGCGCTCGGTTGAAAAGGTCCCAAAGGACCGGGGGATGGCATACTCGTGTCAGTTGTTACCCAGTTAGGGGTAACCCGGCCTTGTGTTGGTAGAGATCCGGTTTGGTTCTCGGGGATGTCCATCCAGAGGCATTCTCATGTGGCAATGGGAAGTTCCTTGGCCTGACCATTTGTTGGAAATCCAAAGAAACAATACGAAACTTGTACGGTTTTAGTTGTAGAACCTGCCATTTAATATGGTAGCTATTAGTAGGCATAATATAATGGTACCTATGCTGGCTAAGATTTATATTCTACTTTCGAAATGAATTTTTCCTACACTATGCACTAATAATAATATCAAATGCTCTTTTTAAATGCGTATCAAGCATGTTTGACTATCATAAGGAGAAATCTTCTCCAAGTCTGCGTTTGCATTGTGTGTGTGGCAGGAGGTCTTATGGTAGTCTCATTTTTAAAAGCATTGCGAATTGAATTTAAAAATATTCCTCTTTTTGATTTTAAAGATAAATAAACTGTTTTGAGTTCTCACACCAGTCACATGACTGACTCGGAGTTTATTGTTTTCCTTCCTAAACTCTGGGTGCCCACCAATTTCCACACGGGCAGTTAAGAGTTAGGTTTATCAGGATATTCTGGATATTCTGGAGTTGCTGGAGGCAAGCTGGATGGCATGGCGTATTACAAGTATATAGTATTTCTTTTTCCGCTGCACTGTTTGTTGTATGTTGTTGTACACTCTGATGATATGATGTAATGTAATGTATAAAATGTAATAACTGAAATAGTTCTTTGTTTAAAGATTATTCATTTATTATTATATGTTGTTCCGCTGCGAATTGTGAGATTCTGATGTTGTTCTGTTGTTTTCTGTCCCGTCCTATTTTCTTCTGTTTTTTTCTTTTTCCTCTATTCTCTTTCTCCCCGTTCTATTTTCAAAATTCTTCTATCTTCTATTTTTCAAATTCTCTGTTTTTCTAATTCTCTGTTTTCTAAAAATTGTCTATCTTCTTTTCCCTCTATTTTTCTTTTTCTTTCTTCTTTTCCTCTCTTCTTTCTTTTCTTTTCTTTTTAAAACCCATAACTTCCCGGTTTTCGGCCTTCGATATTCGGCAGTCGATAAAGTGAGTGTCGATGTTGAATTTTCGGAAGAACGAAAAGCCCCGCAGCCGTTACATTTGGTATCAGAGCTTATGGTTAAGCGACAACCATGGTTCTGTAGGGTATAATTCATTAGAGATAGAGTCAGCAGTACTCTAGAATGAGTTTGAGTGTAATAATAGCTATGAGAGCGTATTTGTTAGTGTATATAAAATTGTTTTATATTGTGATGATTGGTTTATTGAGTGGCATATGAACTTTCGTCAGCGTGGTCCGCAAGACTATGCCGAAGGGGTTTCTAAACACTTGAATAGAACAATTCGGCACGATATTGTTTTAAATGGGGTAAATGAAATAATTTTACCTCGATTATATTTTATATATAAAGGAATAATTTTTCAGAATTATTAAATAGTATATAAGTTGATTGTTAGGTTGTTTGAATAATCTAAATGAAAGAATTATTGTATAAGCAAAAGAATTGTAAGAATTGAGTTATAATTAAAGTGAATTACAATTGTGAAATAAACTTATATATATAAGAAGTGAAAATAATGTTAAATGGAATATGACTTAAGAGTTATATAAATAGAATTCAACTTTGAAATTGAATTGAATGTAATTTAAGTTGATAAGGAATAATTAATGTAAGTGTTAATTCATTAAAATCTAATGTTATTAGAAGTTGAATATAAGTGAAAGGAATTTGGTTGTAATTAATAATACATTGGTTGTTATATGATTGTTGATTGGTTGTATATAATTCATTAAGTGTTAATGAAATTGGAAGCTATGAAATAGAATTCAAATAGAAAGTAAATAAATTTGAATAGAATTGAATGTGAATTGGATTTAAATTAGTAAATGTTAACTAATTGAATTGAGAATGAATGTTGATAAAATCCAATGTTAATAAATCAAATATGATTTAGAGTGAAAACCAATTCATTAAGTATTAATGAGAATATGAATGAATTTGTTGAATGTTAGTTGGTTGATGGTTGAATATATATTGCTATTGTTGCATTTGCTATGTGACATATATAGTTGATATGTTGCTATATGTTGTATATTGAGATTATTTGCATATGTGCATGGTTCTCATGTTGTTTGTTGAGTGATTAGTAGGTGCGGATCGCGTTTGCTTCGCATTTGGAGTTCGCTTTAGCGCTATATTAGCCGTATATGCTTGCTAATAAAATATAAGGTACATATCTCGGATTACATACCGTACTTTTATACTTTTTTCCCTTCGGGATGCCTCATTACTTGATGAGATGTATATTTGTGATATATATACTGTCATTTTTTTTTCGGATCGAGCCGCGCAAAGGAGACTATGGCGAATTTTTCCGAAAATTTAAGGCGTTAGAAAAAATTTAAGAAAATGGGAAAATTTTGAAAACTTTAAACTTTGTTTTAAAGTTGAAAGTTAAATGATATAATTGTTTTTGAAAAGATAACTAAGTATGATTTGAAAACTTAGTAAAGTATGGTAAGAAGTTTAATTATGAATTTCGGAAAGTTAATAGATTCTGTAACCTTTCTTACTTGTAATTTCGGGGACGAAATTCTTTTAAGGGGGAAAGATTGTAACGACCCAGAATTTTTAATAATAAAAAAATTGAATATTTAATTAATTTTAAATATTAATAAGTGAATTTATAAGTCAAATAAATTTTTATTTGAATTTTTGGATTTAATTGGATTATTAAATCGATAATTTAATATGTTAAATTATGGAAATAATTGAAAATTGAGTTAAATATGATTGAAAATAATTTGGAAAATTTTATTTAATCATACTGGAGTTATAGAAATATTTTAGAACTTTTAAAATCGAATTAAAAGTTAATTTGTGAAAATTGAATATTTTAATATTTAATAATCGACTGTAAAATAGTCAATTTTTGAACAGTCTCAGAATTGAACGAAACCAGTTCCATTGGATCCGTAATAGTTAGTTATTACTGGATTTCAATTTTCGTGTCAATCGGAGTTATCGTTTGATCGTGGCAGCTCAAAACGCATCGATTTATTTTTAATTTAAATTTGGCGAGTCAAAATAGCCATTTTTCAAAAAGTCTCGGATTTCGACGAAACAAGTTTCATCGGATCCGTAATGTGATATTATTGTAAGGTTTCAAATTTCAAGTCGTTTGGATTTACCGTTTGTCCGGTACAAATTAAAACGCCTAGAAATCGATTTAAATCGGTTTAATTTAAATTGAACGTTTTCAGCCATAACTCGCACATACTTCCGAATTAGCTTCCGAAACCTGTTCCATTGTGTCCGGAACGCGGGATAAACCCTAGGTACGCTGGTTACGGCGCCTAAATCGGAGTTCGGAATTCCCGGGATGAATAGTGTCGCTCGTTCCTTATAAATAGACATGAGCCTTCATAATTTGCTAAAATATTCACAAAACCCTAATTTCCTATTGATAGCCGCCACCTACAACTGAATGGCCAGAAATGCTCCCATCTTTTCCCCTTTGATCTCTCAATCCATCAAGTTTTGGCTAAAACATTCAACTACAAAGATGAAGATCACAACGAGAGCTTCGATGTGAACGGTGGAGATCGCGAATGGCTTCACGGATTGATGGGAAATGGTGTATGAAGTGGCCGGCCTGCGCACGTTTTTCCATGAGAGAGGGAGGGCCGAGTTTGGGGTCCTTGGAGCCAGAGGTAGAGGATGTCGAGAGCTTCGCGATGGTGGTTGTGTGATCGAGTATTGTTGAGCGTGGTGGCCGAGATCTTGAACCCTAGTTCAAGCTATTGGGTTGTGGTGAACGGCTCCAACCTGTAACTTGCGTGCGTGATGAGAGGGAAGATGAAGTGGAGAGTCCAGATGCAAGCAACATGAAATCTATGGCCCTGATGCTATGTAGGTTATAAAAATTATAATAAGGGTGTAAATTAGTTTGTTTAAATACGTGCAAACTTGTAAAAATCATAACTTTTTCATACGAGGTCGGAAAAAATGCAAACTCAGTTGCGTTGGAATCGTATGGACGAGCACTACGCGATGGAGTTGGTTTGGAGTCGTTTGGAGTTAGTGAGAATTTAGGGTAAAATTAAACGCGCGTTTAATTTTATTCGAAATAAAAGCTAAAACGGAATTTAAAACCAAGGTGAGAATTTCTCACTCAATCGAATAGATTTCGATTTTATTTTAAATAGTTAGATTTAAAATATTTGAATGCATGTTTGAATGATGACTGTAAATTATTGATTGTTAAAATAGACATTATGCGCCGTTAGTAAGCGGATGTTATTTATAAAAACATATACCGCGAATATTTCATAAACAGTGAAATTGGTATTATATATAATATCAATATATATATATTGGCATATGTATAGATTGCAGTTGTTGATTTCCCGTATTTTTTAGCGGATGAGACCCTATTACGCCGTTAGTAAGCGGATAATATTTAATAAGAACATATACCGCGATAATTTCGTACTGGAGCGAAATTGGTATTGTGCTAATGTTTTTGGATGCAGGAAACAGGTTGGAGGGATCCAACTGGATTCCTCAACAGTGTTTATTTTAATTTCAGATATTTTGATATTTGATTGATTATCATATCGATATATGATATCGTTGTAGTCGTGATTGACTATTTGATGTGTAGCATCATTGGACCCAGATTTTGGGATTTTAAAATGATTTTTTAAAGTGATTTTTGAAAATATACTTTATTTTTGAAATTGATCTATTTTAAATAAATAAACGTTATAATTTTTTAAAGTTATAAAAATTATGGTTTTTGTGAAATATAGTTAAAAAGCTGATTTTTAGAAATACGATTAAAAGTCGATTTTTGAGAAATATGAACTAATGATTTTATAAAATAATTTAGATTGGATTTTTGAATATATGATAAAAGTTTAAATATAGGATTTATAAAATTTGATTTATTTTATAAATCGAAATGATGAAATCATAAAGGAATTTAAAGATGTTTTAAAAGAAAAATATAAATTGATTTATATTAAAGATTTATAAATTGATAATTTATAAATTAGAACGTAGGAATTATAAAACGAGCTTTTATAAGTGTAAGAATAAATTGTGAATAAATTTCATAAATAGAATGAAATTTATAGAATTTTATACGGTGAAGTCATAAATGGAATTTTATAAGCAGTAGGTTTATAAAATTTATTATGTTGTTAAAATAATAGTTTTGGATAAATAAATGAATCTTATAAGTTATAAGATTTATAATTATGAAATTCTAAGGAACGATTTTGTGAAATAATCGTTTATAAGTAGTTAACTTATAATATGAATGTTTAGTTTATAATTTAGTTATAAACTGGAATATGTTAATAAAGGAATTTATAAAAAGGAAGTTTTTATAAATAAATCGAAATGGAATTTATAAACGTTGTTTTATAAATTCACAAACGACTTATTTTGATAAGTTAATTGTTATAACTTAGAAATAGAGTTATATTCACGTTTTTAGACAGTGAATAATTCTTTGAATTAAAATGAATAAAAGGATGGAATTTGTTAAAGAAGTATATTCACGTTTTTGAATAGTGAATGATATGTTAAAGAAATTGTTTTGAAGGAGATGTTTAAATTGAATTAAAACTATCTAACGATGTTTTAAAATGTGTTGAGATTCGAAACCATAGATTTCAACATTTATTGTTGAAATAGACGTTTTCGAGGAATAAAAGGAAATGGTGGACTATAACACTATTGTTATAGTAAATGATTTCCGAATGGAAATGTTTTTGTATAGTATTGGGATTTATATAGCTATTTTAAATTCGAATCCCTATGCTAGTGATTTTGGGTTGTCGTAACGATGTTTTACGCAACATTCGTTTTGGCCCAAATAAATATGTTAAGTGAATGATTTCCTTAAAGAATGAATTATATACTTAATTCGATTTAAGTATATTGAATATTTTCAAAGGTTGAAGATAAGAAGATTTGTGGATTACTTATGAATAAATAAGTATGGAAATGTTTTCCAATATAAAGTGAATATTTAGAATTTATCTTTTTGAAGATAAATTGAGAATGAATAATTGAAATCGGTTATTCATGGATATTTTTGAAATATAAATTCATTATAGAATTTATATGTGAAAAGTAGAATTTGTTTGAAAATAAATATTGATTTATTTTTGAAGTTGAAATTATATATCTTGTAAAGATATTTTGGAAAATAAGTAATTTGGAAAATTATTTGGAATCTGGTGATGTATGCATATCAATTGATAGTTCGATAGCCGACTATCAATATTTCCCTTTGAATGGGTATTTGATGTGATTTGATTGAATTTGAATGCACACTTATTTTTGAATAAGCGCTCACTATTCGGGTTAACCGGGAAAGGACCATGGGGTCGTATAACCCATTCCGAATATGTGATACGTCGTTATGAATTGCATTTGAAGATCGGTGTTGAAGACCGAGTATTTGTGAAAGCGATAGGATGACCTATCGATTGTCTCTGCACTGGGTAGCTCCTGGTATTGAGATCTCTTAAGTGATGGGAAATTCGATCGGGATTGTGAATACCCGTATTGCAAGGGCTTCGTAAGAAGTGCCTTCGGTTTTGTTCGAGCCCGGAACAGACTTGTATGGATTGTATGCCTGACATTACAAGTTGAGATATAAAGCCGATTTCTTTCAAATATATTTCTGTTGGTGGCGGAGAATTTATTCTTTGCTTAACACCCTTCTTTGAGACGTACGAGCTCAAAGGTTATATAGTTGAAGTTATCAGCGATATATCCCATTTTGGTAATGTGACATGCTGAGTGATGCTGAAATGATCATTGTGTTGATTATTGTGATAGGATCATTTATTTGATCGTCTATCTTAGTGATCATTGTGTTGATCATTTGTTGACCCAAAGCACGGCTTTTGTATAAAGTATGTTTTTGTGGACGTGACTTCGTCGAGCCTCACATCCCGGAAATGGTCAAAACAGGAAAGATGCGGCAAGGTTATTAGGGGTTGCTGTAGCTCCCCTTAGGGTATGTGCATTTCCTTCTGGAAAGGGGTGGTATCATGGTATGGAGCCCAGATACTTACTCATGTTGAAAACACTCTATTTATTATGGTGTGATGTTGGATATCGAGCGCTCGGTTGAAAAGGTCCCAAAGGACCGGGGGATGGCATACTCGTGTCAGTTGTTACCCAGTTAGGGGTAACCCGGCCTTGTGTTGGTAGAGATCCGGTTTGGTTCTCGGGGATGTCCATCCAGAGGCATTCTCATGTGGCAATGGGAAGTTCCTTGGCCTGACCATTTGTTGGAAATCCAAAGAAACAATACGAAACTTGTACGGTTTTAGTTGTAGAACCTGCCATTTAATATGGTAGCTATTAGTAGGCATAATATAATGGTACCTATGCTGGCTAAGATTTATATTCTACTTTCGAAATGAATTTTTCCTACACTATGCACTAATAATAATATCAAATGCTCTTTTTAAATGCGTATCAAGCATGTTTGACTATCATAAGGAGAAATCTTCTCCAAGTCTGCGTTTGCATTGTGTGTGTGGCAGGAGGTCTTATGGTAGTCTCATTTTTAAAAGCATTGCGAATTGAATTTAAAAATATTCCTCTTTTTGATTTTAAAGATAAATAAACTGTTTTGAGTTCTCACACCAGTCACATGACTGACTCGGAGTTTATTGTTTTCCTTCCTAAACTCTGGGTGCCCACCAATTTCCACACGGGCAGTTAAGAGTTAGGTTTATCAGGATATTCTGGATATTCTGGAGTTGCTGGAGGCAAGCTGGATGGCATGGCGTATTACAAGTATATAGTATTTCTTTTTCCGCTGCACTGTTTGTTGTATGTTGTTGTACACTCTGATGATATGATGTAATGTAATGTATAAAATGTAATAACTGAAATAGTTCTTTGTTTAAAGATTATTCATTTATTATTATATGTTGTTCCGCTGCGAATTGTGAGATTCTGATGTTGTTCTGTTGTTTTCTGTCCCGTCCTATTTTCTTCTGTTTTTTTCTTTTTCCTCTATTCTCTTTCTCCCCGTTCTATTTTCAAAATTCTTCTATCTTCTATTTTTCAAATTCTCTGTTTTTCTAATTCTCTGTTTTCTAAAAATTGTCTATCTTCTTTTCCCTCTATTTTTCTTTTTCTTTCTTCTTTTCCTCTCTTCTTTCTTTTCTTTTCTTTTTAAAACCCATAACTTCCCGGTTTTCGGCCTTCGATATTCGGCAGTCGATAAAGTGAGTGTCGATGTTGAATTTTCGGAAGAACGAAAAGCCCCGCAGCCGTTACATTTGGTATCAGAGCTTATGGTTAAGCGACAACCATGGTTCTGTAGGGTATAATTCATTAGAGATAGAGTCAGCAGTACTCTAGAATGAGTTTGAGTGTAATAATAGCTATGAGAGCGTATTTGTTAGTGTATATAAAATTGTTTTATATTGTGATGATTGGTTTATTGAGTGGCATATGAACTTTCGTCAGCGTGGTCCGCAAGACTATGCCGAAGGGGTTTCTAAACACTTGAATAGAACAATTCGGCACGATATTGTTTTAAATGGGGTAAATGAAATAATTTTACCTCGATTATATTTTATATATAAAGGAATAATTTTTCAGAATTATTAAATAGTATATAAGTTGATTGTTAGGTTGTTTGAATAATCTAAATGAAAGAATTATTGTATAAGCAAAAGAATTGTAAGAATTGAGTTATAATTAAAGTGAATTACAATTGTGAAATAAACTTATATATATAAGAAGTGAAAATAATGTTAAATGGAATATGACTTAAGAGTTATATAAATAGAATTCAACTTTGAAATTGAATTGAATGTAATTTAAGTTGATAAGGAATAATTAATGTAAGTGTTAATTCATTAAAATCTAATGTTATTAGAAGTTGAATATAAGTGAAAGGAATTTGGTTGTAATTAATAATACATTGGTTGTTATATGATTGTTGATTGGTTGTATATAATTCATTAAGTGTTAATGAAATTGGAAGCTATGAAATAGAATTCAAATAGAAAGTAAATAAATTTGAATAGAATTGAATGTGAATTGGATTTAAATTAGTAAATGTTAACTAATTGAATTGAGAATGAATGTTGATAAAATCCAATGTTAATAAATCAAATATGATTTAGAGTGAAAACCAATTCATTAAGTATTAATGAGAATATGAATGAATTTGTTGAATGTTAGTTGGTTAATGGTTGAATATATATTGCTATTGTTGCATTTGCTATGTGACATATATAGTTGATATGTTGCTATATGTTGTATATTGAGATTATTTGCATATGTGCATGGTTCTCATGTTGTTTGTTGAGTGATTAGTAGGTGCGGATCGCGTTTGCTTCGCATTTGGAGTTCGCTTTAGCGCTATATTAGCCGTATATGCTTGCTAATAAAATATAAGGTACATATCTCGGATTACATACCGTACTTTTATACTTTTTTCCCTTCGGGATGCCTCATTACTTGATGAGATGTATATTTGTGATATATATACTGTCATTTTTTTTTCGGATCGAGCCGCGCAAAGGAGACTATGGCGAATTTTTCCGAAAATTTAAGGCGTTAGAAAAAATTTAAGAAAATGGGAAAATTTTGAAAACTTTAAACTTTGTTTTAAAGTTGAAAGTTAAATGATATAATTGTTTTTGAAAAGATAACTAAGTATGATTTGAAAACTTAGTAAAGTATGGTAAGAAGTTTAATTATGAATTTCGGAAAGTTAATAGATTCTGTAACCTTTCTTACTTGTAATTTCGGGGACGAAATTCTTTTAAGGGGGAAAGATTGTAACGACCCAGAATTTTTAATAATAAAAAAATTGAATATTTAATTAATTTTAAATATTAATAAGTGAATTTATAAGTCAAATAAATTTTTATTTGAATTTTTGGATTTAATTGGATTATTAAATCGATAATTTAATATGTTAAATTATGGAAATAATTGAAAATTGAGTTAAATATGATTGAAAATAATTTGGAAAATTTTATTTAATCATACTGGAGTTATAGAAATATTTTAGAACTTTTAAAATCGAATTAAAAGTTAATTTGTGAAAATTGAATATTTTAATATTTAATAATCGACTGTAAAATAGTCAATTTTTGAACAGTCTCAGAATTGAACGAAACCAGTTCCATTGGATCCGTAATAGTTAGTTATTACTGGATTTCAATTTTCGTGTCAATCGGAGTTATCGTTTGATCGTGGCAGCTCGAAACGCATCGATTTATTTTTAATTTAAATTTGGCGAGTCAAAATAGCCATTTTTCAAAAAGTCTCGGATTTCGACGAAACTAGTTTCATCGGATCCGTAATGTGATATTATTGTAAGGTTTCAAATTTCAAGTCGTTTGGATTTACCGTTTGTCCGGTACAAATTAAAACGCCTAGAAATCGATTTAAATCGGTTTAATTTAAATTGAACGTTTTCAGCCATAACTCGCACATACTTCCGAATTAGCTTCCGAAACCTGTTCCATTGTGTCCGGAACACGGGATAAACCCTAGGTACGCTGGTTACGGCGCCTAAATCGGAGTTCGGAATTCCCGGGATGAATAGTGTCGCTCGTTCCTTATAAATAGACATGAGCCTTCATAATTTGCTAAAATATTCACAAAACCCTAATTTCCTATTGATAGCCGCCACCTACAACTGAATGGCCAGAAATGCTCCCATCTTTTCCCCTTTGATCTCTCAATCCATCAAGTTTTGGCTAAAACATTCAACTACAAAGATGAAGATCACAACGAGAGTTTCGATGTGAACGGTGGAGATCGCGAATGGCTTCACGGATTGATGGGAAATGGTGTATGAAGTGGCCGGCCTGCGCACGTTTTTCCATGAGAGAGGGAGGGCCGAG
This sequence comes from Allium cepa, assembly GCA_030765085.1. NCBI lineage: Eukaryota > Viridiplantae > Streptophyta > Magnoliopsida > Asparagales > Amaryllidaceae > Allium > Allium cepa. The sequence continues at coordinate 183,318,354 of CM060946.1, forward strand.
TTTGGGGTCCTTGGAGCCAGAGGTAGAGGATGTCGAGAGCTTCGCGATGGTGGTTGTGTGATCGAGTATTGTTGAGCGTGGTGGCCGAGATCTTGAACCCTAGTTCAAGCTATTGGGTTGTGGTGAACGGCTCCAACCTGTAACTTGCGTGCGTGATGAGAGGGAAGATGAAGTGGAGGGTCCAGATGCAAGCAACATGAAATCTATGGCCCTGATGCTATGTAGGTTATAAAAATTATAATAAGGGTGTAAATTAGTTTGTTTAAATACGTGCAAACTTGTAAAAATCATAACTTTTTCATACGAGGTCGGAAAAAATGCAAACTCAGTTGCGTTGGAATCGTATGGACGAGCACTACGCGATGGAGTTGGTTTGGAGTCGTTTGGAGTTAGTGAGAATTTCGGGTAAAATTAAACGCGCGTTTAATTTTATTCGAAATAAAAGCTAAAACGGAATTTAAAACCAAGGTGAGAATTTCTCACTCAATCGAATAGATTTCGATTTTATTTTAAATAGTTAGATTTAAAATATTTGAATGCATGTTTGAATGATGACTGTAAATTATTGATTGTTAAAATAGACATTATGCGCCGTTAGTAAGCGGATGTTATTTATAAAAACATATACCGCGAATATTTCATAAACAGTGAAATTGGTATTATATATAATATCAATATATATATATTGGCATATGTATAGATTGCAGTTGTTGATTTCCCGTATTTTTTAGCGGATGAGACCCTATTACGCCGTTAGTAAGCGGATAATATTTAATAAGAACATATACCGCGATAATTTCGTACTGGAGCGAAATTGGTATTGTGCTAATGTTTTTGGATGCAGGAAACAGGTTGGAGGGATCCAACTGGATTCCTCAACAGTATTTATTTTAATTTCAGATATTTTGATATTTGATTGATTATCATATCGATATATGATATCGTGGTAGTCGTGATTGACTATTTGATGTGTAGCATCATTGGACCCAGATTTTGGGATTTTAAAATGATTTTTTAAAGTGATTTTTGAAAATATACTTTATTTTTGAAATTGATCTATTTTAAATAAATAAACGTTATAATTTTTTAAAGTTATAAAAATTATGGTTTTTGTGAAATATAGTTAAAAAGCTGATTTTTAGAAATACGATTAAAAGTCGATTTTTGAGAAATATGAACTAATGATTTTATAAAATAATTTAGATTGGATTTTTGAATATATGATAAAAGTTTAAATATAGGATTTATAAAATTTGATTTATTTTATAAATTGAAATGATGAAATTATAAAGGAATTTAAAGACGTTTTAAAAGAAAAATATAAATTGATTTATATTAAAGATTTATAAATTGATAATTTATAAATTAGAACGTAGGAATTATAAAACGAGCTTTTATAAGTGTAAGAATAAATTGTGAATAAATTTCATAAATAGAATGAAATTTATAGAATTTTATACGGTGAAGTCATAAATGGAATTTTATAAGCAGTAGGTTTATAAAATTTATTATGTTGTTAAAATAATAGTTTTGGATAAATAAATGAATCTTATAAGTTATAAGATTTATAATTATGAAATTCTAAGGAACGATTTTGTGAAATAATCGTTTATAAGTAGTTAACTTATAATATGAATGTTTAGTTTATAATTTAGTTATAAACTGGAATATGTTAATAAAGGAATTTATAAAAAGGAAGTTTTTATAAATAAATCGAAATGGAATTTATAAACGTTGTTTTATAAATTCACAAACGACTTATTTTGATAAGTTAATTGTTATAACTTAGAAATAGAGTTATATTCACGTTTTTAGACAGTGAATAATTCTTTGAATTAAAATGAATAAAAGGATGGAATTTGTTAAAGAAGTATATTCACGTTTTTGAATAGTGAATGATATGTTAAAGAAATTGTTTTGAAGGAGATGTTTAAATTGAATTAAAACTATCTAACGATGTTTTAAAATGTGTTGAGATTCGAAACCATAGATTTCAACATTTATTGTTGAAATAGACGTTTTCGAGGAATAAAAGGAAATGGTGGACTATAACACTATTGTTATAGTAAATGATTTCCGAATGGAAATGTTTTTGTATAGTATTGGGATTTATATAGCTATTTTAAATTCGAATCCCTATGCTAGTGATTTTGGGTTGTCGTAACGATGTTTTACGCAACATTCGTTTTGGCCCAAATAAATATGTTAAGTGAATGATTTCCTTAAAGAATGAATTATATACTTAATTCGATTTAAGTATATTGAATATTTTCAAAGGTTGAAGATAAGAAGATTTGTGGATTACTTATGAATAAATAAGTATGGAAATGTTTTCCAATATAAAGTGAATATTTAGAATTTATCTTTTTGAAGATAAATTGAGAATGAATAATTGAAATCGGTTATTCATGGATATTTTTGAAATATAAATTCATTATAGAATTTATATGTGAAAAGTAGAATTTGTTTGAAAATAAATATTGATTTATTTTTGAAGTTGAAATTATATATCTTGTAAAGATATTTTGGAAAATAAGTAATTTGGAAAATTATTTGGAATCTGGTGATGTATGCATATCAATTGATAGTTCGATAGCCGACTATCAATATTTCCCTTTGAATGGGTATTTGATGTGATTTGATTGAATTTGAATGCACACTTATTTTTGAATAAGCGCTCACTATTCGGGTTAACCGGGAAAGGACCATGGGGTCGTATAACCCATTCCGAATATGTGATACGTCGTTATGAATTGCATTTGAAGATCGGTGTTGAAGACCGAGTATTTGTGAAAGCGATAGGATGACCTATCGATTGTCTCTGCACTGGGTAGCTCCTGGTATTGAGATCTCTTAAGTGATGGGAAATTCGATCGGGATTGTGAATACCCGTATTGCAAGGGCTTCGTAAGAAGTGCCTTCGGTTTTGTTCGAGCCCGGAACAGACTTGTATGGATTGTATGCCTGACATTACAAGTTGAGATATAAAGCCGATTTATTTCAAATATATTTCTGTTGGTGGCGGAGAATTTATTCTTTGCTTAACACCCTTCTTTGAGACGTACGAGCTCAAAGGTTATATAGTTGAAGTTATCAGCGATATATCCCATTTTGGTAATGTGACATGCTGAGTGATGCTGAAATGATCATTGTGTTGATTATTGTGATAGGATCATTTATTTGATCGTCTATCTTAGTGATCATTGTGTTGATCATTTGTTGACCCAAAGCACGGCTTTTGTATAAAGTATGTTTTTGTGGACGTGACTTCGTCGAGCCTCACATCCCGGAAATGGTCAAAACAGGAAAGATGCGGCAAGGTTATTAGGGGTTGCTGTAGCTCCCCTTAGGGTATGTGCATTTCCTTCTGGAAAGGGGTCGTATCATGGTATGGAGCCCAGATACTTACTCATGTTGAAAACACTCTATTTATTATGGTGTGATGTTGGATATCGAGCGCTCGGTTGAAAAGGTCCCAAAGGACCGGGGGATGGCATACTCGTGTCAGTTGTTACCCAGTTAGGGGTAACCCGGCCTTGTGTTGGTAGAGATCCGGTTTGGTTCTCGGGGATGTCCATCCAGAGGCATTCTCATGTGGCAATGGGAAGTTCCTTGGCCTGACCATTTGTTGGAAATCCAAAGAAACAATACGAAACTTGTACGGTTTTAGTTGTAGAACCTGCCATTTAATATGGTAGCTATTAGTAGGCATAATATAATGGTACCTATGCTGGCTAAGATTTATATTCTACTTTCGAAATGAATTTTTCCTACACTATGCACTAATAATAATATCAAATGCTCTTTTTAAATGCGTATCAAGCATGTTTGACTATCATAAGGAGAAATCTTCTCCAAGTCTGCGTTTGCATTGTGTGTGTGGCAGGAGGTCTTATGGTAGTCTCATTTTTAAAAGCATTGCGAATTGAATTTAAAAATATTCCTCTTTTTGATTTTAAAGATAAATAAACTGTTTTGAGTTCTCACACCAGTCACATGACTGACTCGGAGTTTATTGTTTTCCTTCCTAAACTCTGGGTGCCCACCAATTTCCACACGGGCAGTTAAGAGTTAGGTTTATCAGGATATTCTGGATATTCTGGAGTTGCTGGAGGCAAGCTGGATGGCATGGCGTATTACTAGTATATAGTATTTCTTTTTCCGCTGCACTGTTTGTTGTATGTTGTTGTACACTCTGATGATATGATGTAATGTAATGTATAAAATGTAATAACTGAAATAGTTCTTTGTTTAAAGATTATTCATTTATTATTATATGTTGTTCCGCTGCGAATTGTGAGATTCTGATGTTGTTCTGTTGTTTTCTGTCCCGTCCTATTTCCTTCTGTTTTTTTCTTTTTCCTCTATTCTCTTTTTCTTCTATTTTTAAAATTCTTCTATCTTCTATTTTCAAATTCTCTATCTTCTTCTCTCTCTATTTCCTATCTCTTCTCTCTTCTTTTCCTAAATTCTTTTTCTTAAACCCCTAAGGGTTCGTATTTTCGTTCATCTTGAATTAAACAAAGGAGATTAGTGTCTATTCAAGGAGTACGGACTTACGGGTCTTTACATTTATCCTCAAGCATTTTTTTTCCCTTTCAAAATCAAAAGCCTGGAAATGAATTAAATCAAGTAAAAGAAGATTGGGAAACTGACCTGAGGAGTTAAATCAAGACTGAATCAAGCTAAGCAAGGATTCAACTCTGATTCATCATGCTAGATCAACTCAATATGATCATCTCAAGTCTCCTCTGTTATATTTTACGGTGAGTAATTCTAAAATCTCTGGTGCATATTGAAGTTGTGTAATGATTTTTGAAATTGATGTGAACTATGTTGTGCTTGTTGCTTTAAATGATTATAAGTATATATATACGCACTAATAATTATGCATGATTGAAATCATGGAAAGTAAATCTCTGTAGCTTGTTTAAAGCTAAAGATGAACACTTTCTATTGAAAATTTAAAGAGGAAACTCAAGCCACCTGGAAAAAAAAAGATTTTAGTTTTAAAGTTTTCAACCCAACTAAGTAGCAGGTTCAAAGTACAGTTTCAACTCTAAAGCATTTGTGTTTTCTGTTTTAAAAAGGTGAGTAACTTACCCTATTCCTCTGTTTTCTGTAAATTGCCTGTGTGTGAAACTTCTTTTATTTCAAAGAAAAGAAGAAAAAATATATTTCTCAGTGATAAATTTGGATGCATGATTTAGGTAAAGTTGCAGAATGATTTTAAGTATAAGTTTTATTTGTTGTAGGTGTGTAAATGTGAAAAATTATCTGCGCATGTCGATATAAGAAGATATATTAGCCTCTGTTGATTTTCAACATGCAAATCAGATTCAAAACAAACAAATCAAAAACCATGTCAGAAATAAAGATTTTAATATCATGTTATGTCTATAAAAACTGAATTGTCTTGTTAAATAATGATTTTTGGAAGAAATCGCATGTTTTAAAGCTTATGGTTAAGGAGGAATTAGGCGATGTACAAGAATCACGTTTTCACTGATTTCTGGCAAACCTATTGGTGATGGAAGGCGATTTTCGGCCAGGGGGTGGCTGCAGAGGTGGGAAGCACTGGAAAAATGCTTGACAATTTTTCTATTGGATGGTTTGGATGGAGGAATCGATTTTAGGGTTTGACGAGTGTTTCCGTGGGTTGCTGCTCTTGGACAAACTATGGCAAGGAAAGTGAGAGGAGGGTGTGCGATCATGAGGCAAAGGGAGGAGGCCGGAGTTGCGCTCTTACTGGTGAAGTTTGAACATCGGTCAGCGTTGGGATAGTGGCGAATGAGGGGAATTTGGTGAATGGAAATTTTATTCCAGGCAGTGAATGTGCGAATTTTTGTTTTGGTAATTTTGGCACCAATTCAGGAGGTGAGGTATAGAAGGGTGGTTGGCAGCGACTTAGGGAGGTCACTGGAGTTGGCCGGCGTTGCTCCGACGTTGTGTGCATGTATGCATGTGCACCTGTAGCTGTTTGAGGTAAGTGTTGGAGAAGACGATGTTTTCCCGGGTCGAAGCTCGTGTGGGTTTCGCGGGGAACTCGAAAAAATTATGGATTTTGCTCGTGCCATTTTCGAATATTAGTGGGGTGTTAGCTGTGGTGAAATTGTTGTAAGACTATGATAAGTTAAAGGAAGAGATAGAGGAAGGGAAACTCGAGTTGGTCTTGAGTCAAGGGCGGGTCGAACCCCCAGTAAACTTGTAATATTAATTTTTTTTTACAAATTCGAATTTTTAAAAAGTATGGATTTAAAACTTTAAATTTTTTTAAAAATAAAATTTAGATTTATATACATATTACATCAGAGTAATTTTGTAATTAGGTTATAAATGTTTCAACTTAAATATAATTGTTGAAATATAATTAAGTTTAAAATAAAAGTATTTAACTTAGAAAGGATGATGATTTTGAATAAATCAAATTCAACCTTTAAGTTCAATTTAGTTTAAATGGAAGATAAGGGTTAATGTAAATAAATGATTTATCTTAATTTAATCATGTATTATTAACTAAAGTAATTAAAATTACTTAATTAACTAAGATGTTTAAATTTGGATAATTAATTAAGGTAAACTAATTTGTGAAATAAATTAAGTATAAATGATCACTTAATAAATGCATTGACTAATCGAGGTTGATCAATTTAGAAACAATTAAGTAACAAGTTATTAAGAGGATAATTACTTAATATAAAAAAAATTTATTATAATTACTTAATCAAGTAATTAAAGAAATTGATTACTTAGTATAATTAATTAAGTTAATATGGTTAATTTTAGTTAATTAATTAAGTTTAATTAATTAAAAGTAATCATTTGATTTTGGGTTAAGAATAATTGCTTAAGGTAATTAATGAGGTGTAAATACTTAGTGAAGTAATTGAGGGATGATTATTGGATGTAACTAATTACTTGATGGGGAGTAATTAAGAATAATTTCATTATGGAGGAAATTAAATAATAATTACTTAGTATAATTAAAGGATAATTAATCAAGAAGTTAGTTTAAACTTTGGAATAATTAAGGAAGTAACTTATGATTTTGAATAATCTCGATTAATGAATGTAATTAAGTTAAAGGTTAATTATTAAATGAATTTAATAATAATCAACTTATGAAAGTAATTTGAGAATCATAAATTAATGTAATTAATGAAAGGATCAATCTTGCTTATTAATGATTAGATAGTGATGAGTGCTTGGGATTGGTTGATATTTCGGATATGAATTGTTTTGTGATATGATATGTTAGATGAATGGTGATAATGTGATTATCTATCATTTATGAATTGATGTGTTAAAATGTTATCTGATAATTAAAATTTAATTGTATGTAATTGGATGAATTGGGTTTAGATGATATTGGATTCGAAGAGACCGGAGTCGGGTATTAGAAAATAGCCGAACCCACTTCGATTCTTTATAAACTGATATGGAATGATTTAAGTGTATTGGACCATTTAATCTAAGTTTTGACACTAAGAAATGGATTTGTGATATGAGTAATGTCTTAACGATTTGTGAACTTGTAAATTGACATAAGTTACCCCGGGTTCGTATCAGTTGTATGCTTTTGTTTTTCATGTTAGTTGAATTTACTCATGCCGGTTTCCAGCCTGACCCGGGTGTTACTTTAATCTAATGCTCGGGTCAGACCGAGTATTACAGATTTTCAGGTAAGGACGTTCTGGAGTACAAGAGGCGAGCTGGATGGCAGGGACGTATAGAGAGTTTCCAATGTGATATTGTAGTATCTGGACATGATTGTTTTGTCCAATGTTTATGTATGTGTGTAACTCTGATGTATTAACAGATATAGATTTCTTGGTGTAACTACTATTTTATTTGATATTATATTTGATCCGCTGCGAATGTGAGGTTTCTGTGACTTGTTTCTGTCTTCTTCTTCTTTCTCTTTTCTTCTTTCACCAACTATCTGGAATTTTTGGGATCGAAATTTCCGGGTCGTTACATTTTGGTATCAGAGCGAAGGTTAAGCGAGAACCTTCGCTCTGGTGGGGAATACTCATTACGGATAGGGTCAATGGTACCCTATAATGAGTTGAGTGTATAAATATGAGAGAGCGTACTTGTTATTTTCTTATATAAAGGTTTTTAAACGATTTCAAAAGTAAATGAATCTTATATAAGAAATAGATTATCTATTATATTAAGGAAATTGGTTGTAATATTAATTAAACTAAAAGTAATAGTAAGAATTAAGTGGTAATAGAATTACAACCAAATTGAAATTAAATTAAAGACAAGTTTGAAGTGGATTCAAACTAAAATTGAAATCTTGAATTGGAGAAGAGTTTAGAATAAGATAATTATTATTGGAAATGATAAATAATGAGGGAGTTACTCAATGAAATAACCGGAGATAAGTAATTTAAGGGAAAATTACTTAGTAAAGGTAATTGAGAAATAAGTTAATTACCGAATGTGATTAATTAATGATGTAATTAATTTAAAGAAATAATAAATAATATTTAATGCATATAAATGAAATGGTCCTATTTCAAACAAGAGTTGTTTGAAAATTTAAAGGGAATTTGTTTTGAATTAAAACCAAAGGTGGTTTAAAATTTTAAAGTATAACTTGGTAAGTAAAAGAAATTAATAAGTATACATGTGGATATGCATAATATCAAAGGTGGTTGGAAATAAACTCTAAATGGTGGGTTTTGAATTTGGAATAAGATGTGATGCCCAAGGTGATAAGTTTTTTGAACTTATTAAAGAAAAGATTACTAATGTGAAATTTAGAATTTGAAATGGAAGTTCAAATTAGGTAAGGTTAACTGGATTAAGTAGATTGAGTTTGACTTGGGAAAAGTATTTGAAAAATTTAAATGGAGAAAGGTTAAACGGGATTGATTGAATTCAACTCGGAGAAAGTTAAATAAGTTTGAATGATCAATCTGATTTGGAAATTTCAAGATGAAATTGGAATTTAACTTGGAAAAGTTAAATTGTTAATTTTGAATTGGGAGTTTGTGTGATCTCAAAATGGGTTTGAGATCTGGAATTGGAAATGGATGGATGTTTTAAAAATAATTTGAATAATACCATCTCATTGTTATTGGAAATATTTAAATTGTGAAATTGGATTTGTTCAAATGAATAAGAATTGAAGTGTGGTGATATATCCATTATTGAGATTAAAGAAAATCTAACTTTAATTTGAAATTAAATTGTTTAAAAGTTTTTAATAAAGGTTAACTTGGTTTAAAGGGCTAAACCAACCTTAGTGAATTTAACTCGAATTTATATAATTCGAGATGGTTTAAATTTGGATTGAAATTAGTTCAAATTGAATTTGATTTGAATTAATTGAAAGTGTGATTGAAGATGTATAAGTATAAAGTTCCAATGGAAAATTTGAATCGGATTAATTTGACACAATTTGAAATTGAAGTGGGTTCAATTTAAAATTAGTCCGAATTGATTTAAATAATTTGGAATTTTAATTAAAATTGAATAATTTTAAATTCAAATGGAATTTGAATTGAATTTGGGAAGAAATCAAGAATAATTCAACTTGATTTGGAAATGGAGTTTGAAATTGAGATTAATTCAAACTGGAGTTGAAATGGATTGGAATTGAAGTGGGTTCAATTGAATGGATATTAGTCCAAAGTAATTGGAATAACTTGGGATTGTAATTAAAGTTGAATATATTTAAAATCAAATGGAATTTGATTTAAATTTGAAAGGGAATTGAGAATTAATTCAGTTTGAATTGGGAATAAATCAAGTCCAATGGAAATTGGAGTTATTTAAATTGGAATTGGGTCAATTTAAATGGAAGGGAAATTTAAATTGAAATGATAAGTATGGAGATTGGGAAGAGAACAGTTTTGACTCTGGACTATTTTTAATATAAAATTATTTTAATATAAATCTATTTTTCCAAGCTATTCATTATATATAAAAAAAACCTTTCTTTTAAAAGCCAAACTATCTTATACTTGTTTTACAATTATTTTTGAAACTGTTTAACAATTTTCTAATTATTCAATAAACTAATTACTATTTTCAACTACTAATTACTATTTTAAAGCTATTTAGCAATTATTTAAAATTTCTATGACTATTTAACTATTTTCCAATTATTTTACAATTACTGAACTATTTTACAGCTATTTTACAAACTAGTAATTATTTTTCAACTACTTATCTATTTCTTTAACTTTTCAAGCTATTTTCTAAATTAAACTAGACAGAGTTTAAACTGTTATTGGTTAAATACCTAATCGAGATAAAAATAGAGGTGATAATCCAAATGGTTTGAAGCAATTGAGAGTAAGTGAATGAAAATCAAAATGAATGTGAATAGAAATAGAATTGATTTGGCTAATAACCCATAAAGATAAATACGTAGGGTGTACATATGTTATTCTATTCGCATAGTGATTTGATCCAGATCCGAGCACAGAATTTCGAGATAGTTTTATCGATCCGAGTGGGATTTTTCACTCAATTTTCGACGGCGAACCTGGATATGGATTATTGATTGGTTCTGGATATTCTCTATCATAGTTATGACTATGAAAGGGGAATGACGGTTTCTGATCAAGAAACCAGATCTGTGTCCGCACTAGGAAGTCGGGTGGACGACACTAGTTCGAAAGTGAAATTGTGTGATCGAGTGAGCGATCAGATTGGTATAGCGTACGGATGATATGTGTACATCGTACGGATTTGAATGAATATGATATTGAAAGAGTAATCAAATTTGAATATCTGATTTTGAGTAAACAAAGTTAAATATCTTTGTTTTATAAAATAAACTCCCCTTGTTGGATCTTTTGCCAGAAGAAAAGGGTTTTTGGAAATGTTTGAAGTATGAAGGAGTTTATACAAGTTTGAAATGATCCAAAGTTTTAAAAGATTTTATATATCTGAATATATATATATATATATATATATATATATATAAAGGATCATATGAGGATTTTGGAAAAAGATTTTGGGAACCTATGGATTTGGAAAGGCTTTTGATTTTTGGGTAAAATCAATATTGAATTTGGAAAGCCTAGTTTGAGAATTATCGATTTTGGGATAATCGATTTTGAGTAAAGGAGATTTGTATGAGATCATACTAGGTGTATGATTTAAAGATACTATATATATAGTATAAAATGTTTTTATGATGCTCTTGGGAAAAAGGCGCTCCCTTGGAATGGACTTCTCAGGAGTACCACCGGGTGGTGCTGCCTTGAGCCTCAAGAGGGGGTTCTAAAGTTGATCCTGTGAGGAGTCCGGACAAAACTAGTTCCTGAGGATTATTGGGTAGCGAAAGTGAGGGCGCCGATGCCTACAGGGGCATTTGGGTTATGCTGTGACGACAGTGTAACTCGATGTCGCTGCGATCTACTGTAGGGACCATAGCGAAAATCGTGTGGAGGATGAGTGTCAACGGTCTACACTTGATTTTGTCGGAAAGGCAACGCAACATCGGTAGACTGCGATCTATGGTCAAGTGAAGTGGAGAAGTTTCATTTTTTGGCAGCGAAATTCGAGGGCGCTGATGCCTACAGTTATATGGGTTTTTGCTGTGATAGCTACGTAACCCCAGTTGTAGCTGCGATCGTAGCGGGTTCCATGGTGTAATCGTGGGGCGCGGAGGCCTACAGTTATCTGTGGATTTTGTCAGGATGGCAACGTAACCATCGGGTTAACTACGACCATGGATGGGGGTGATGATTTCCAGAGCATCCTCACCAAAGATATATCCTTTTTTTTTCAAAAACTGTTTTCTATATTCTCAATAAAATTATTTTCTAAGTATTTTCACTGGATGTTAAAAATGAGTCTGCTAAGTATTTATAGATTTTCAGTCTTACGCCTGATCAACGTATGACCGAATTTCTATGAGAACGAGGATGGACTTGTTGAGACATCTAGTTATAAAAAGTATTTTTATAAAAAAAACTATTTTATAATATTATGTAGATTTTAAAGGTATTTTAAAAAGTGTTTCAAAAGAATAATTTTTCTAATAATTAGAATTTTAATTAAATCTGCTTTCGTTCCTTTTCGAGGACGAAAAAATTCGAAGGGGGGAGGAATGTAATAACCCGGATTTTTGGGTATCAGATAATTGAATAATTATCTGAGTTTAACTATTAAAATGTGATAATCCATTAATTAAGCTATTTAAAATGGATAAAATTGTTATCTTCAAACATAAATAACCAAAATAAAATTTGTTTTATATTAATTTAAAACAAAAGAATTTTATAAATTTAGATAATAATTATTTAGTGGTAAACAAATGCAAAAGCATTTAAAATTAGCATGTAAAAATGACTAAATAATTTTATTATTATATTAATTGAAATCTAATTAGGTCATATCTTACTTTCTTTTGAAAGTTTTTATGAGAAAGAAAAAAATTATATATAAACTTATAAAAAAGCATTTATGAATTAGTAAAGTGTTTACATATTAAGAAAAAAAAAAGGGGCATCCATTTGTTTACAAATATATTTATTAAAGCTTTAAATGTCATTTTTAATAAATAAATATGAAATAGATACAAGTGTTGATTTATTAAAGCTTATAAGAAACACTTGTAGGTTAATTAATAATAAATTTTGACAAGTGGCTAAACTTGTAATTTATTTAATTTAAATTTTATATCACATAGACTTGAGAAGAAACATGTTTCATTTTCTTCTTTCCCACTTATTAAGAAACCTGCATAAAAAAAGAGAGAGAAACAATGAAAATTTCTTAAATCAAACTTGAAATTTCATCTCTAAAACCAGATCTAAAACCAGATCAGATCTGAAAGTTTTCCTCAAATCAAAATTATAATTTTGTAAAACTGTTTTATCCTCAAGCATTTTTTTTCCCTTTCAAAATCAAAAGCCTGGAAATGAATTAAATCAAGTAAAAGAAGATTGGGAAACTGACCTGAGGAGTTAAATCAAGACTGAATCAAGCTAAGCAAGGATTCAACTCTTATTCATCATGCTAGATCAACTCAATATGATCATCTCAAGTCTCCTCTGTTATATTTTACGGTGAGTAATTCTGAAATCTCTGGTGCATATTGAAGTTGTGTAATGATTTTTGAAATTGATGTGAACTATGTTGTGCTTGTTGCTTCAAATGATTATAAGTATATATATACGCACTAATAATTATGCATGATTGAAATCATGGAAAGTAAATCTCTGTAGCTTGTTTAAAGCTAAAGATGAACACTTTCTGTTGAAAATTTAAAGAGGAAACTCAAGACACCTGAAAAAAAAAAAAGATTTTAGTTTTAAAGTTTTCAACCCAACTAAGTAGCAGGTTCAAAGTACAGTTTCAACTCTAAAGCATTTGTGTTTTCTGTTTTAAAAAGGTGAGTAACTTACCATGTTCCTCTGTTTTCTTTAATTGCCTGTGTGTGAAACTTCTTTTATTTCAAAGAAAAGAAGAAAAAAATATTTCTCAGTGATAAATTTGGATGCATGATTTAGGTAAAGTTGCAGAATGATTTTAAGTATAAGTTTTATTTGTTGTAGGTGTGTAAATGTGAAAAATTATCTGCGCATGTCAATATAAGAAGATATATTAGCCTCTGTTGACTTTCAACATGCAAACCAGATTCAAAACAAACAAATCAAAATCCATGTCAGAAATAAAGATTTTAATATCATGTTATGTCTATAAAAACTGAATTGTCTTGTTAAATAATGATTTTTGGAAGAAATCGCATGTTTTTAAGCTTATGGTTAAGGAGGAATTAGGCGATGTACAAGAATCACGTTTTCACTGATTTCTGGCAAACCTATTGGTGATGGAAGGCGATTTTCGGCCAGGGGGTGGCTGCAGAGGTGGGAAGCACTGGAAAAATGCTTGACAATTTTTCCATTGGATGGTTTGGATGGAGGAATCGATTTTAGGGTTTGATGAGTGTTTCCGTGGGTTGCTGCTCTTGGACAAACTGCGGCAAGGAAAGTGAGAGGAGGGTGTGCGACCATGAAGCAAAGGGAGGAGGCCGGAGTTGCGCTCTTACTGGTGAAGTTTGAACATCGGTCAGCGTTGGGATGGTGGCGAATGAGGGGAATTTGGTGAACGGAAATTTTATTCCAGGCAGTGAATGTGCGAATTTTTGTTTTGGTAATTTTGGCATCAATTCAGGAGGTGAGGTATAGAAGGGTGGTTGGCGGCGACTTAGGGAGGTCACTGGAGTTGGCCGGCGTTGCTCCGACGCTGTATGCATGTATACATGTGCACCTGTAGCTGTTTGAGGTAAGTGTTGGAGAAGACGATGTTTTCTCGGGTCGAAGCTCGTGTGGGTTTCGCGGGGAACTCGAAAAAATTATGGATTTTGCTCGTGCCGTTTTCGAATATTAGTGGGGTGTTAGCTGTGGTGAAATTGTTGTAAGACTATGATAAGTTAAAGGAAGAGATAGAGGAAGGGAAACTCGAGTTGGTCTTGAGTCAAGGGCGGGTCGAACCCGAAGTAAACTTGTAATATTAATTTTTTTTTTACAAATTCGAATTTTTAAAAAGTATGGATTTAAAACTTTAAATTTGTTTAAAAATAAAATTTAGATTTATATACATATTACATCAGAGTAATTTTGTAATTAGGTTGTAAATGTTTCAACTTAAATATAATTGTTGAAATATAATTAAGTTTAAAATAAAAGTATTTAACTTTAGAAAGGATGATGATTTTGAATAAATCAAATTCAACCTTTAAGTTCAATTTAGTTTAAATGGAAGATAAGGGTTAATGTAAATAAATGATTTATCTTAATTTAATCATGTATTATTAACTAAAGTAATTAAAATTACTTAATTAACTAAGATGTTTAAATTTGGATAATTAATTAAGGTAAACTAATTTGTGAAATAATTGCTTTGGGTTAAGGTAAACTAATTTGTGAAATGAAGATAAGGTTAACTAAAGTAATCATTTGATTTTGGGTTAAGAATAATTGCTTAAGGTAATTAATGAGGTGTAAATACTTAGTGAAGTAATTGAGGGATGATTATTGGATGTAACTAATTACTTGATGGGGAGTAATTAAGAATAATTTCATTATGGAGGAAATTAAATAATAATTACTTAGTATAATTAAAGGATAATTAATCAAGAAGTTAGTTTAAACTTTGGAATAATTAAGGAAGTAATTTATGATTTTGAATAATCTCGATTAATGAATGTAATTAAGTTAAAGGTTAATTATTAAATGAATTTAATAATAATCAACTTATGAAAGTAATTTGAGAATCATAAATTAATGTAATTAATGAAAGGATCAATCTTGCTTATTAATGATTAGATAGTGATGAGTGCTTGGGATTGGTTGATATTTCGGATATGAATTGTTTTGTGATATGATATGTTAGATGAATGGTGATAATGTGATTATCTATCATTTATGAATTGATGTGTTAAAATGTTATCTGATAATTAAAATTTAATTGTATTTAATTGGATGAATTGGGTTTAAATTATATTGGATTCGAAGAGACCGGAGTCGGGTATTAGAAAATAGCCGAACCCACTTCGATTCTTTATAAACTGATATGGAATGATTTAAGTGTATTGGACCATTTAATCTAAGTTTTGACACTTAGAAATGGATGTGTGATATGAGTAATGTCTTAACGATTTGTGAACTTGTAAATTGACATAAGTTACCTCGGGTTGGTATCAGTTGTATGCTTTTGTATTTCATGTTAGATGAATTTACTCACGCTGGTTTCCAGCCTGACCCGGGTGTTACTTTAATGTAATGCTCGGGTCAGACCGAGTATTACAGATTTTCAGGTAAGGACATTCTGGAGTACAAGAGGCGAGCTGGATGGCAGGGACGTATAGAGAGTTTCCAATGTGATATTGTAGTATCTGGACATGATTGTTTTGTCCAATGTTTATGTATATGTGTAACTCTGATGTATTAACAGATATAGATTTCTTGGTGTAACTACTATTTTATTTGATATTATATTTGATCCGCTGCGAATGTGAGGTTTCTGTGACTTGTTTCTGTCTTCTTCTTCTTTCACCAACTATCTGGAATTTTCGGGATCGAAATTTCCGGGTCGTTACAGAAACCTAAATCTATAATTCGTTTTCCAATTTGAAAGACGGTTTGGCCAGAAATCGATCAAACAGCCACGGCCGTTCGTTATGTCGTGATGGACTTCGTCAGATCGAGAAACCGCTTCTAGGTTTGGTGGAGATCGATGTGTGCTTCGCATTCATGGGGTTCGTTCGAAAAGTTAACGGCTGGATTTGGCTATAAAATTCATTAGGGTTCGGCATAAGGGGCTGGCGGCTGCGTGTTATTCGAACAGTGGTGGTCGTGACGGCGACATCGGCGGTGATGGGGGAGTGCTCCTGACGGCGGCGTTCGAGCGCGCGTACGAGGAGATGGCGGGGGCTTGGTTGTGCGTGCACGATTTGCAAGTACGGTTCGCGTGCTTCTCGAACGAGAGTTGCAGAAGATGGTGCTGTTGATAGCGTGGATTGAGAGAGAGAGAGAGAGTAAATTTTGTTTTTTTTATTATTTAAATTTTAAATTTCAATGTTAAAATCTTAATAACTCTCACATACAAACTCTGTTTCACGCACGGTTTTCTCCGCTAGGTTCATAATTAAATTCCGGACTTGATGGCGTTTGTTTGGATGAATTTGGAGACTGTGCAAATTTTGGGTTTAAATTGAATATAAATTAAATTTAAATTCAAAAGGTGAGTGTTTTAACCCACTCACAACTTCTAAGATTTCTTATGTTTGTTAAATTGATTTGTGATGTGTTTTAAAATTTATTTATAGCTGTTTGGCATCTTTTTCATCATTATCTCAGTCAATTTGCATTCATTTAAGTTACTCGTTATTTAGTTCATTTTGCATATAAACTGACAGTTAAATTTTAGTTAAATTTATTTTGCATATAAACTGATAGTTGAATTATTAGTAAATTTATTGTTCATATAAAAGTTAAATTATCAGTTAATTTATTTTGCAAAATAAACTGCCAGTAAATGCCTGTTATTTATCGCATGTTATATATAGATGTATTTTTTGAATTTGGTTGATGATTGTGATAAATTGATGTATGATTTTGATCGATGAATGGATGTTTATTTATATTAACTGCAAGCGTTAAGCATTTCATTTCATTCGGGATTGCGGTTTGAAATGATATATAACAGTAATATTTATTTTAAATTACGGATTGAAATGATAAATATCCGTATCACTTGACCATAGAATAGAAAATTTTATACAGACACTGTCGGTCTATATATAATTATTTTGAAAATGATTTCTATGGTTTGGATAGGATACGTTTTAATAAATATTAAATTTTGATATTATATAAATATATTTTTATATATACATATATAGTTAAATTTTTGAATTTAAGCTATGTATAAATCTGTTAAATAAAAATGAATAAGTTGAAAAATGGAGTTTGATAATTTATATTATATGTTTAAGTACAGGTTTAAGATCTTGTGTATATATATAGAGTTTTAAATAATTCAAATCAACTAAGATTGAAAGATAAATTAGAAATTTTTTTGGAATTGAGCTTATTTAATAATTTAACTCCCATAAGTTGATGTAAAATTATTAAAATTGGAAATTTTAAAGGTATGAAATTGTTAAATAGAAAATTCCAACCTTAGTTTTGAAATTGTTAAATACCCAAAGTCTGAATATATTCAAATCGAAGTGTTTTATTGAAACTGAAAGTGAATATAAATTTATGGTTTAGGCTAAAATTAAAGTGAATAAATGGTAAAGGCGTGGAAATTATTTATTTATAGAGTAATTTAAAATCATCTATTTTACATTCTGTTGAATATCCAAACCATTTAAGTTTTGAAAGTTATGGTTTTAAAACCATGGATTTCGAAGTATTATGTTTGAAAGTTAAAATTCAAATATTTGGTTTCGGGGTATTATAAATTTTAAAAGTGGTATGATTTTGGAAAGGAAATATATTTGAAATAGAAATGATATCATATTGATTTGGGTTTTAAAAGGAAATTATATCGTATTTATATGATTTTGAAATGGATATTATATTCTGGTTTTGAAAGTATAATTATTTTTAAATGACCACGGTGTTATAATAACGTTTGGTTATTGAAGAGACCGGGATCGGAAGTTGTTATACTCTCTGCCAACTCCGAAACCACTTTAACAACCGTGTACGCGGTGGAGATTCCAGAATGAAGTAGGTTGGTGACGGCGTTTCCTGTAAGGTAAATACGTGGACCCAACTCCCGTGAGTTGGCATCAGGTGGCTAAAACAGGAGCGATCGACGGGTTAATGAGGTAGCACCTCTAATCGGACACTTCGCTTTGATACTATACTCTAACTTTGGATTGATTCGGTGGCCACCTTCACTTTTGATTTCTTTGATTTGGGGGAGTTTGTTCGATGTGGGCGGTAGCTGCGCGCTATACGTTACCATCGATCCGGAAGCGTAATTGGTATATCTACCCTGGCATTGCCTAGTTGTGCCATGTCACCTACCCTATCGCGCCTTGTACGAGTTTGGAGTTCTCCCGTAGCCCATGTGGTATCCTCTGGTGGCTTCCTGATCAGGAGGGACTATGATATTGGATGGACTATTGGGACTATTACGTGTTAAGGTGGAAAATGTAAAGCCTTAACGCTATTTAAAAGTAAGTTTATATTACAAATAGACACTATTATAATAGCGAAATAAAATACATAGTAAATAGTTTAATGGATCCGTAAGAGATGTGAATCCCGAGCATCTTTGGAGTAACTGCACTCATGTTTATTTATGTTGATTTAACTCACATAAGATATTTTAGTTCTGACTCGAGTGTTTTGTCTTTTCAATTCGCTTGGGTCAGTCCGAGCGTTTCAGGATTTGAAGATTTATTCTGGAGGACGAAGACGAAGATTTGTAGTATTACTATCTACTATATTATTCCACTACACCATTTAATTCCGCTGCATTCACATTTATTGGTATGTGAACTCTGATATTTATTGTATAAAGAAGAATCAAATGTTTTGTAAACAGTTTTATGAACTGTATATTGATTATTATATTTTATCCTTCCGCTGTGAGATTCTGTTTTGTTTTATTTTTTTCTTGTTTTTCTTATTTACCCCATAACAATCCGCCCTTCTGTATGATTTGAATTGGCACGTGTGTCGATGTAAACCATGTGAAAAGGCGGGACGTTACATCTAGTATCAGAGCTTTGGTTTAGCGATAAACCTTAGCTTTGTGGGGTTTGACTCTTTATTAATAGGGTAGTAATATCCTATGGGAGTCGTTGAGTGTATATATATGAGAGAGCGTATTTGTTAGTGTTATAAAAAGGTTTTAATATTGTGTTAATCTGTTCCGTTTTGTATTTATAAATTCT
This sequence comes from Allium cepa, assembly GCA_030765085.1. Classification (NCBI taxonomy): domain Eukaryota; kingdom Viridiplantae; phylum Streptophyta; class Magnoliopsida; order Asparagales; family Amaryllidaceae; genus Allium; species Allium cepa. The sequence goes on from CM060946.1 coordinate 183,337,753, forward strand.
GGTTGATGCATGTGACGCTATGACATCAATAGGGATTTCTAAACACTTAATAGGACAGACCGAATAATATTTGTTTTTAATATCGGTGAATGAAATAATTTCGCCCATTATATTATCCATATTTGGCTGCAATAGATTGGTTGTTAGGTAATAAAGGGTATAAATAATAATAGAAATAAGATTGAAAAATAAAATAAATGAAATTTAGAAATTTAGAGCTTAAGTTCCGAGTTTTTGAAATTTCTTTCGAATAAATTTTGGAATATAATAATATTATTTATAAGTATTTTCTGATATAAATATTTCAATATAATTCGGAAAAAAATTTTTAAAGAAGATTTTGGAGAAAATAAGTTTTGTACTTTCTTTTCTGTCGCTGGAAAATAATTTCGGTGATGGCGGCCGCATCATCGACTTTCATTTTCGATTTTTGAAGGGGAAGGCCGCTATAGTAGTTTTACTGCAGATTCATTTTTGATTAGAAAATATATATATATAAATTTTGAATTGTTTAAATATAATTAAAGATATATAAGTTGTAAGAATATATTTATCTATTATTTGAAAATATTTTGAAATTTAACCCGATATTAAATTCTTAAATTTCCATTAATTAATTGTTTCAATTATTGTAGTGAAATGAAAGGTCAGTAATTAATAATTGAAACCTTTAATTTAGGTAAGAGATTTAATGCCAAGTTATAAAGGAAATAAAAAGGAAGTTGAAATTGTAAATTATAAGAAAAAGGGTAAAAATTTATTGAACAATGAATTAATTAAAAGAAATGAGCAAACTTGGACAACTTTCAGTTACATTCTTTAAAAGCCTACATATAACTTACCAAATATTAAAGTTTGAAATGTTTGATAAGAAATGTAATGGAAATTGTACAGTAAAAGTATGTAATGAAAGTGTTCAATGAATTGCTTTTATTTATTAGAATTGGGTGTATAGAGTTATAAACTTAAGTTTAAATTGAAAAGACTACAAATTAAAATAGAAAAGTAAGTATTGTAAATGGAATTTACTAATAAAAAAATGATAAATAAATGAAATGAAGTAGTATAAATGAATGATAATGAACTTAAGTAAACAGTTGAAGTTATTTATAAATAAAATTAGTAGGAAAATGAATACTGTAATAAATGAAATTAAGTAATAATTAAATGAGGACATGCAATAATAAATAAATGAATAATTATAACGAAATAAAAGGAACTGGCATGACCTAAGTTAATGGGATCGAATAATTGTAAGTAATAAGTAAAAATAAATGAAGCAAACATTTAATGAGTAATGTAAATTAAAAAGATAAATCACTGTATAAATAAAAAGAAAATCAAACAACAAAGGATGAAATGAAACTGATAATAAGTTAATTTGATTTGTTGGTTGGAATTGTTATTGTTTGGTTTTGGTTGTTTGGGTAAGGAGATTTGAAATTGTTTGGATGGAAAAATATAATCTATTTTGTTTCATCTAACACTGTTGAGTAAATGATGCACTTGATAGTTTATTTTTCATTCCGTACAATTTAAAGTTTTGAACCCGAACAACTATTTGTTTTGTTTGCTTGAATGGTTGATTTGTATTTGTTGTGAATACTGTTGTTGAAATTGATGGTTGTGTATTGATTTGTTTTTAGTGATTGAAACCACCTAAATATTTCATTTTATATAATTGTTAACCCTTTGGATTATATAAGTGAAATGCAGGTTATGGAAGCAATTGCTACTGCTTTTGTTTCCATAAATTAAGCGTTAATTGCCCGACTAATAGGTATGTTTTCGGATTACGGGTTATAGCGTTAGTATATTGTTTTCCCGAGTTGGGAAATATATTATATTGTAAAATATATGTTGTATATCGTTATATTTATATTTTATTTTTCTCCTAAGACTCCCTGTACAAAGGCGACTCTGCCAAAAAATTTCATAAATTTTCGACTTAAAATTTTTTAAAATGTTCTCCAAACTTTATTTATTTAAGTATAAAAAGATTTAATGATTATAAAATGGGTATATTTTATTTAAAGTAATAAATTTTGTAAATTATTGTTTGTTAAGTTAATATTTTTGAATAATATGTATTGTTTATTTAATTCTCCCTTCTTTTTCCTTTTCGGGGACAAAAAGTTTTGAGTGGGGGAGAGTGTAACGACCCGTAAATTTCGTTGATTTAATTTAGTGGAATTAATGAGTTTTGTAATTAAATTAAAAAAAAAAAAGAAAAAAAACTTTATAAACTAATATTGAAACGAACGCTAAAATAAAATATATAAATGGTGACTTAAAACCTATTTACTAGCAATTTGAATAAATTTCAATAAATGAAATGAGGTAAGTATTATACCTGGATATAAAATTCATATAAAGGGAATTAATTTATATGTTAATGTAAAATTTAAAAATATTAGAATAAATGATAATTCCATTCGTACCTGTAAGTAGTTTTTTCAAGTTGCATGTTGAAATGGTTGATTGAATTGGAATTTAAAATTAAATTTAAACGAAAAAAAATAAAGGTTTACAATAATGGAAATTTAGGTAATAAGGTTAGAACAAGTGATAAATAATAACCAAAATAAGGGAATAGTATTAATGTAAATAAAGTTGGAACAAATCGGATATAGAGAAATAAATGTAAGCTTGTAATAAATTAATTAATATGGATTACAATAAATGATAATTGAATAAAAGTCAACGTTCTCTAAGTAATCATATTATTTGCTGGAAAGTAATACGTAATTGATTGAATGTGATTTATTAAACTTAAGATTTGTGTATATACGGAATTTTAAACGGTGATTGTTAAGTAATAAACCTATAAAGGCAAGTAAAGGAAATAGGTAACAATCTATATGTCGTTTATTGCATTTAGTATGTTAAATTAAAATTTGGGAATCAGATCTCAATTAAGGGAAATTAAGTTGTACGTAAATTTGAAATAAAATCTAATAAATATTACACTAATACGGAATGTAGTACAAATGGTTAGGGGTTGTCAAATTTGGTAAAAAGGGATTGGACTTAGGAAATTTGGTTAATTTAGTTTAAAACCTTAATTTATACGCGTAATTGACAAGATTCACATTTTAATATAACCGTTGAAACAAATCTAAGATGTATATAGAAGTATCAGTGTAATGAAATGGAAACAAATATTAAGTATGCTTATAGGATAAAGATTGTTTGAATAAAAAGAATGAGAATCAACATTTAATTATTTAATTGAATTTAAATTACGATAATATGATTTATTGCAATTAAATGGATTTAATATTTAAAATTTTCGTAATATTTACGTAATGGAGTATGAATCCAATGGTAATCTCAGTTATTGGATACTAATAGATTGAATAATTAAATGAAAGTCAATTAAAAGGAATTTTTGCAAATTTAATTTATAATTTGCGAATATAATGACATTGAAATTTAACGCTGAAATGAATAAATTTGTTAACTCTAAATTTACATCTTGATTTGGATTAATTAATACGAGGGATTAAGAAAATAAAAGTGATAAAGATTTTCAATTTCAGAATTTAAATAGCAAATTTGATTTAATCAATTTATTGTAAATTTATTTAATTAATATAAAAATAGCCATTTTGGCCACTGACTCGGATTTCGACGAAACTAGTTTCATCGGATCCATAACGGTGAATTATTGTAAGATTTCAACTTTCGTAGCGATCGGGCTTGTCGTTTGATCGTGCGGACTCGAAACGCCTTGAAATCGAAATTGAAAATCAATTGAAATCGGTTTGAAATTATTGTTTTCAGCATAACTTCTACATACGACGAATTTGGACGTGAAACATTTTCCATCGCGTTAAGAATAGTTTTAAATATCTATTTTGATATATGGATTGACCCGATTTTTGTTCCAGAGTCGAAACGGGCTTTTCGGGCCATAGATTGTTCAGCACGTTTGTTTATCCGGTCCATCTACTCTATTGCAACCCTATCTATAAATAGTCGGTTATAAACCCTAGCCTCTATCTATTCTCATTTGTTTGTGTATACAATCACACATCTCCTCCTCTTCCAGTGGCTGCAAACACTAGATCCAAATACAATTTAAAAATCAAATCCAAAGCCAAAATTCATTCTCCTCAAACCATAACAAATTATATATGGATTTCAAGCTCTCGATGGCGCAACCTAAATCTATAATTCGTTTTCCAATTTGAAAGATGGTTTGGCCAGAAATCGATCAAACAGCCATGGCCGTTCGTTATGTCATGATGGACTTCGTCGGATCGAGAAACCGCTTCTAGGTTTGGTGGAGATCGACGCGTGCTTCGCATCCATGGGGTTCGTTCGGAAAGTTAACGGCTGGATTTGGCTCTAAAATTCATTAGGGTTCGGCATAAGGGTGTGGCGGCTGCGTGTTATTCGAACAGTGGTGGTCGTGACAGCAACATCGGTAGTGATGGGGGAGTGCTCATGACGGCGGCGTTCGAGCGTGCGTACGAGGAGATGGCGGTGGCTGGGTTGTGACGCACGATTTGCAAGTAGGGTTTACATGCTTCTCGAACGAGAGATGCAGAAGATGGTGCCGTTGGTGACGTGGATTGAGAGAGAGTAAGTTTTGTTTTTTTATTATTTAAATTTTAAATTTCAATGTTAAAATCTTAATAACTCTTACATACAAACTCCGTTTCACGCGCGGTTTTCTCTGCTAGGTTCGTAATTAAATTCCGGACTTGATGGCGCTAGTTTGGATGAATTTGGAGACAGTGCAAATTTTGGGTTTAAATTGAATATAAATTCGATTTAAATTCAAACGGTGAGTGTTTTAACCCACTCACAACTTTTAAGATTTCTTATGTTTGTTAAATTAATTTATGATGTGATTTAAAATTTATTTATAGCTGTTTGGCATCTTTTTCATCATTATCTCAGTCAACTTGCATTCATTTAAGTTACTCGTTATTTAATTCATTTTGCGTATAAACTGGCAGTTAAATTTTAGTTAAATTTGTTTTGCATATAAACTGATAGTTGAATTATTAGTAAATTTATTGTGCATATAAAAGTTAAATTATCAGTTAATTTATTTTGCAAAATAAACTGCCAGTAAATGCCTGTTATTTATCACATGTTATATATAGATGTATTGTTTGAATTTGGTTGTTGATTGTGATAAATGGATGTATGATTTTGATGGATGAATGGATGTTTATTTATATTAACTGCAAGTGTTATGCATTTCATTCCATTCGGGATTGCGGTTTAAAATGACATATAACCGTAATTTTTATTTTAAATTACGGATTGAAATGATAAATATCCGTATCACTTGACCATAGGATAGAAAATTTTATACAGACACTGTCGGTCTATATATAATTATTTTGAAAATGATTTCTACGGTTTGGATAGGATACGGTTTAATAAATATTAAATTTTGATATTATATAAATATATTTTTATATATACATATATAGTTAAATTTTTGAATTTAAGCTATGCATAATCTGTTAAATAAAAATGAATAAGTTGAAAAATGGAGTTTGATAATTTATATTATATGTTTAAGTACAGGTTTAAGATCTTGTATATATATAGAGTTTTAAATGATTCAAATCAACTAAGATTGAAAGATAAATTGGAAATTTATTTGGAATTGAGCTTATTTAAAAATTTAACTCCATAAGTTGATGTAAACTTTTAAAAATTGGAAATTTTAAAGGTATGATATTTATAACGGGATTTTTATTCAAGACAAATTAAATGAATAATTCTAGTATAAATAAATTGAAGGAAATACTTAATTGTTAGAAATTTGAGTGTTATATTATGGATTTATTATGTGAATGTTTCAAACTAAATAATAGAACCATAAATTGTTAAATAGAAAATTCCAACCTTAGTTTTGAAATTTTTAAATACTCAAAGTCTGAATATATTGAAATCGAAGTGTTTTATTGAAACTGAAAGTTAATCTAAATTTATGGGTTTAGGCTAAAATTAAAGTGAATAAATGGTAAAGGCGTGGAAATTATTTATTTATAGAGTAATTTAAAATCATCTATTTTACATACTGTTGAATATCCAAATCATTTATGTTTTGAAAGTTATGGTTTTAAAACTATGGATTTCGAAGTATTATGTTTGAAAGTTAAAATTCAAATATTTGGTTTCGAGGTATTATAAATTTTAAAAGTGGTATGATTTTGGAAAGGAAATATATTTGAAATAAAAATGATATCATATTGATTTGGGTTTTAAAAGGAAATGATATCGTATTTATATGATTTTGAAATGGATATTATATTCTGGTTATGAAAGTATAATTATTTTTAAATGACCGCGGTGTTATAATAACGTTTGGTTGTTGAAGAGACTGAGATCGGAAGTTGTCATACTCTCTGCCAACTCCGAAACCACTTTAACAAGCGTGTACGCGGTGGAGATTCCAGAATGAAGTAGGTTGGTGGTGGCGTTTTCTGTAATGTAAATACGTGGACCCAACTCCTGTGAGTTGGCATAAGGTGGCTAAAACAGGAGCGATCGATGGGTTAATGAGGTAGCACCTCCGATCGGACACTTCCCTTCGATACTATACTCTGACTTTGGATTGATTCGGTGACCATCTTCACTTTTGATTTCTTTGATGTGGGGGAGTTTGTTCGATGTGGGCGGTAGCTGCGCGCTACGCGTTACCACCGACCCGGAAGCATAATTGGTATATCTACCCTGGCATTGTCTAGTTGTGCCGTGTCACCTACCCTATCGCGCCTTGTATGAGTTTGGATTTCTCCCGTAGCCCATGTGGTATCCTCTGGTGGCTTCCTATCAGGAGGGACTATGATATTGGATGGACTACTGGGACTATTACGTGTTAAGGTGGAAAATGTAAAGCCTTAACGCTATTTAAAAGTAAGTTTATTTTACAAATAGACATTGTTATAATAGCGAAAGATACTACATAGTAAAGAGTTTAACGGATCCTTAAGAGATGTGAATCCCGAGCATCTTTGGAGTAACTGCACTCATATTTATTTCTGTTGATTTAACTCACATAAGATATTTTAGTTCTGACTCGAGTGTTTTGTCTTTTCAATTCGCTCGGGTCAGTCCGTGCATTTCAGGATTTGAAGATTTATTCTGGAGGACGAAGACGAAGATTTGTAGTATTACTATCTACTATATTATTCCACTACACCATTTAATTCCGCTACATTTACGTTTATTGGTATGTGAACTCTGATATTTATTGTATAAAGAAGACTCAAATGTTTTGTAAATAGTTTTATGAACTATATATTGATTATTATATTTTATCCTTCCGTTGTTAGATTCTGTTTTGTTTTATTTTTTTTCTTGTTTTTCTTATTTACCCCATAACAATTTGCCCTTCTGTATTGTTTGAATAGGCACGTGTGTCGATTTGAACCCTGTGAAAAGGCGAAACGTTACATCTGGTATCAGAGCTTTAGTATAGCGATAAACCTTAGCTTTGTGGGGTTTGACTCTTTATTAATAGGGTAGTAATACCCTATGGGAGTCGTTGAGTGTATATATATGAGAGAGCGTATTTGTTAGTGTTATAAAGAGGTTTTAATATTGTGTTAATCTATTCCATTTTGTATTTATAAATTCTGGTTGATGCATGGGACGCTATGACATCAATAGGGATTTCTAAACACTTAATAGGACAGACCGACATAATATTTGTTTTTAATATACGTGAATGAAATAATTTTGCCCATTATATTATCTATATTTGGCTGCAATAGATTGGTTGTTAGGTTATAAAGTGTATAAATAATAATAGAAATAAGATTGAAAAATAAAATAAATGAAATTTAGAAATTTAGAACTTAAGTTCCGAGTTTTTAAAATTTCTTTCGAATAATTTTGGAATATAATAATATTATTTATAAGTATTTTCTGATATAAATATTTCAATATAATTTGAAAAATTGTTTTAAAGAAGATTTTGGAGAAAATAAGTTTTGTACTTTCCTCCCTGTCGCTGGAAAATAATTTCGGTGATGGCGCCGCATCATCGACTTTCATTTTCGAGTTTCGAAGGGGAAGGCCACTATAGTACTTTTACCGCAGATTCATTTTTGATTAAAAATATATATATATATATATAAATTTTGAATTGTTTAAATATAATTAGAGATATATAAGTTGTAAGAATATATTTATCTATTATTTTAAAATATTTTGAAATTTAACCCGGTACTAAATTCTTAAATTTCTGTTAATTAATTGTTTCAATTATTGTAGTGAAATGAAAGGTTAGTAATTAATAATTGAAACTTCTAATTTAGGTAAGAGATTTATTTTTTAGAATTGGGGGTATAGAGTTATAAACTTAATAAATTGAAAAGACTACAAATTAAAATAGAAAAGTAAGTATTGTAAATGGAATTTACTAATAAAAAAATGATAAATAAATGAAATGAAGTAGTATAAATGAATGATAATGAACTTAAGTAAACAGTTGAAGCTATTTATAAATAAAATTAGTAGGAAAATGAATACTGTAATAAATGAAATTAAGTAATAAATAAATGTGGACATGCAATAATAAATAAATGAATAATTATAACGAAATAAAAGGAACTGGCATGACCTGAGTTAATGGGATCGAATAATTGTAAGTAATAAGTAAAAATAAATGAAGCAAACTTTTAATGAGTAAATGTAAATTAAAAAGATAAATCACCATATAAATAAAAAGAAAATCAAACAACAAAGGTATGAATTGAAATTGATAATAAGTTAATTTGATTTGTTGGTTGGAATTATTATTGTTTGGTTTCGGTTGTTTGGGTAAGGAGATTTGAAATTGTTTCGATGAAAAAATATAATCTATTTTGTTTCATCTAAGACTATTGAGTAAATGATGCACTTGATAGTTTATTTTTCATTCCGTACAATTTAAAGTTTTGAACCGAATAACTATTTGTTTTGTTTGCTTGAATGGTTGATTTGTATTTGTTGTGTATACTGTTGTTGAAATTAAAGGTTGTGTATTGATTTGTTTTTAGTGATTGAAACCACCTAAATGTTTCATTTTTTATAATTGTTAACCCTTTGGATTATATAAGTGAAATGCAGGTTATGGAAGCAATTGCTACTGCTTTTGTTTCCATAAAATAAGCGCTAATTGCCCGACTAATAGGTACATTTTCGGATTACGGGTTATAACATTAATATATTGTTTTCCCGAGTTGGGAAATGTATTATATTGTAAAATATTTATTGTATATCGTTATATTTATATTTTATTTTTCTCCTGAGACTCCCGTACAAAGAAGACTCTGCCAAAAAATTTCGTAAATTTTCGACTTAGAAATTTTTAAAATGTTCTCCAAACTTTATTTATTTAAGTATAAAAAGATTTAATGATTACAAAATGGGTATATTTTATTTAAAGTAATAAATTTTGTAAATTATTGTTTGTTAAGTTAATATTTTGAATAAGATGTATTGTTTATTTAATTCTTCCTTCTCCCTTCTTTTTCCTTTTCGGCGTCGAAAAGTTTTGAGTGGGGGAGAGTGTAACGACCCGTAAATTTCGTTGATTTAATTTGGTGGAATTAATGAGTTTTGTAATTAAATTTAAAAAAAAGTAAAAAAAACTTTATAAACTAATATTGAAACGAATGCTAAAATAAAATATATAAATGGTGACTTAAAACCTATTTACTAGCAATTTGAATAAATTTCAATAAATGAAATGAGGTAAGTATTATACCTGGATAAAAAATTCATATAAAGGGAATTAATTTATATGTTAATGTAAAATTTAAAAATATTAGAATAAACGATAATTTCATTCGTACCTGTAAGCAGTTATTTCAAGTTGCTTGTTGAAATGGTTGATTGAATTGCAATTTAAAATTAAATTTAAACGAAAAAAATTAAAGGTTTACAATAACTGAAATTTAGGTAATAAGGTCAGAACAAGTGATAAATAATAACCAAAATAAGGGAATAATATTAATGTAAATAAAGTTGGAACAAATCAGATATAGAGAAATAAATGTAAGCTTGTAATAAATTAATTAATGTGGATTACAATAAATGATAATTGAATAAAAGTCAACGTTCTCTAAGTAATCGTATTATTTACTGGAAAGTAATACATAATTGATTGAATGTGTTCTCAATTAAGGGAAATTAAGTTGTACGTAAATTTGAAATAAAATCTAATAAATATTACATTAATATGGAATGTAGTACAAATGGTTAGGGATTGTCAAATTTGCTAAAAAGGGATTGGACTTAGGAAATTTTGCTAATTTAGTTTAAAACCTTAATTTATACGCGTAATTGACAAGATTCACATTTTAATATAACCGTTGATACAAATCTAAGATGTATATAGAAGTATCAGTGTAATGAATTGGGAACAAATGTTAAGTATGCTTATAGAATAAAGATTGTCTGAATAAAAAGAACAGGAATCAACATTTAATTATTTAATTGAATTTAAATTACGATAATATGATTTATTGCAATTAAATGGATTTAATATTTAAAATTTTCATAATATTTACGTAATAGAGTATGAATCCAATGGAAGTCTCATCTATTGGATACTAATAGATTGAATAATTAAATGAAAGTCAATTAAAAGGAATTTTTGCAAATTTAATTTATAATTTGCGAATATTATGAAATTGAAATTTAACGCTGAAATGAATAAATTTGTTAACTCTAAATTTACTTCTTGATTTGTTTTAATTAATACGAGGGATTAAGAAAATAAAAGTGATAAAGATTTTCAATTTCAGAATTTAAATAGGAAATTTGATTTAATCAATTTATTGTAAGTTTATTTAATTAATACAAAAATAGCCATTTTGGCTACTGACTTGGATTTCGACGAAACCAGTTTCATCGGATCCGTAATGGTGAATTATTGTAAGATTTCAAGTTTCGTAGCGATCGGGCTTGTCGTTTGATCGTACGGACTCGAAACGCCTTGAAATCGAAAATGTAAATCAATTGAAATCGACTTGAAATTATTGTTTTCAGCATAACTTCTTCGTACGATGGAATTTGGATGTGAAATTTTTTCCATCGCGTTTAGAATATTTTTAAATATCTATTGTGATATATGGATTGACCCAATTTCGTTCTGGATTCGAAACGGGCTTTTCGGGCCATAGATTGTTTAGCACGTTTGTTTATCCGGTCTATCTACTCTATTGCAACCCTACCTATAAATAGTCGGTTATAAACCATAGCCTCTATCTATTCTCATTTGTTTGTGCATACAATCATACAGCTCCTTCTCTTCCAATGGCTGCAAACACTAGATCCAAATACAATTCAAAAATCAAATCCAAAGCCAAAATTCAATCTCCTCAAACAATAACAAATTATACATGGATTTGAAGCTCTCAACGAGCGCGACCTAAATCTATAATTCGTTTTCCAATTTGAAAGACGGTTTGGCTAGAAATCGATCAAACAGTCACGGTTGTAACAACCCGCATATTTAACGATTATATATTTAAATATTTTATTTAATATAGCGTCGTTGATCGGAATTTTGGATCCGAAGTGTTACTTTTTGCAAATGGCCGAATTAGGACTCGAAACCACCTCTACTGAGTCCAAAATGGCATTTGCGATCTTTTTGAGTATAAGCTTTGATATGTTTGGAGTAAGTTGAATTTTGCTACTTTTTCTAGTTGGGTTTTGGATTGGGTTCAGCCCACTAACTAATTAACCCTAACTCAGTCCCTCTCCTCTCCACTCACTTATTTCATTTCATAAAACTTAAGCTGAAAACTGAAAATGGGGGAAGAGAATGGGAATTAGAAATTCCAAGCCCTAGTTTCTTCTTGCAACTTGAATTCTTGCTCCAAAATCAAAGAGAAGGTGTTGGTAAGCTTCTTCTTCATCTTCTCCAACTCTTCTCCTCTTCAATTTCAGAAAGTTTCCTAAACCTATTTTGGGAAATATGTGTTTTATTCTTAGATTGAAGCTTGTAGAGTGAAGTGATGAGTAGTTAGTCTCCTTCTTGTGTTTGAGCTTCTTCTTTTTTTTGAGATAAAAGGTGAGTTTTGAACTCACATCTACTTCTCTTGATATTATTGATGTAAGGTGAGATTTTTATCTCTCATCTATGCTTATATCTATCTTTCATTGTTGAGTATCGATTCCTAACACTTGTTCATGTGCACCTGCTTTTGGTTTGGATTGAATTGGTGAACATCCAAATTTTTAGTGTTTGGGTTCAATTCTTTAAAGATCCTAACTTTGATGTTTGAACATGTTTTTGGTGGCGAATCGGAGAGCTAATGGAGCTGGGGTATCTATTGGCTAAGGCTCCTTAGGTCCATTGCTCGACCGGTTGCGTTTTGGAAGAGTTTGCTCTTCAATGAATTAGGGCAGGAACTGCAGAAAATTGCAGTTCGACCGACCGAAAACCCTGTCCGGTCGACCGACCTGCTACCCCGAGCACTTTTCTGTCTCTGGATCAGGTCAGCTGACCGACTCAGGAAGTCCGGTCGACCGACCTGCTCCTATTTTTCTATTTTTCCTATTTTTGCTCATTTTGATTGGTTTTCCAAATTTTATCGATTCAAGTTGGTTCTTAGTGGTTGTCATGGCATCTGTGGCTTTGATAACTTATTTTAACTTCATTCACGGGTTTTTTAAAATAATCCCTTCAAATCGTATTAAAAGCTTCCTTCTCTAATTTATAAACTCTATTTAAAACGCACATACACAATTTCGCACTTCGAGTGGAGTGGAAGGGAGATTAAATGGTTAGGTAAAACACGGACCACATGCGTTTGTCTTTCTGATTAATCCCCAACCTATTCGATTGATCGTTTTGGCCTTTTGGTCTGGTATACCGATGAGACGAGGTAAACTTTGCACTGCTTTGAGTGTGAAATTAACTAACGGATAGTAAACCATTTAGTGCGAACGAGTGGTCATAGACTTATGTTACCACTTTTCAGATTCCTTTTTGAGAGTTATGACACATTCTGCCAGTTAGTGATGTCCGGTACTGGGCCTCCGGACCTTCACCACTACGGTTTGTTGCCTTCGGGTGTGTTGCCTTCGGGTTTGCACCTTCAGGTTTGTTGCCTTCAGGTATGTTGCCTTCGGGTATGTTGCCTTCAGGTTTGTGCCTTAGGGTTTGTGCCTTAGGGTTTTTACCCTATTGTATCACTTTCGGAGTTAGGTCTTTATGAGCCTCTCGAGTGATATTTGGGTTTGGAGTCTTCGGGCTCATGGATCCTTGTTTATACAGTACTGAGCACGTGCAAATTTTATGATGTTTCATTGATATGTATATTCCCCAAGTATCGCCCTTCAGTGTTGGTCTTTTTGAGCCGCATGATGTATAGCGATTACCTTGTGGAACTTTTGTTACCTTCATTGGTATTTGTTATTTGCCTTTATGGCTTGTTTCAGGATATTCCTATCCTTTGTTTCTCTAAGTTGCCAATGATACGAGGCTTGTTATGATATGATTCATCATTTGTTAGATGATTGTGTTATCTCTTTTAGAGATATTTGTTATACATTGTGACCTTGCAGGTTATTGTTGTTCAATTTATCTAACTGATTTGTTTAGCTAGACTGACCCATGTATTTTGTACTCGGGTCAGACCGAGATGTTTCAGGTTAGGTGCATTTGGACTTAGCCTATGTTGCTTCTGCTTGGACTATCCAGCTTGTTCCTTTTTGTTAAAGCTTTTTGTGTAGTCCTTTTTATTAGAACTCTGATATATGTATTATTTGAATTCGTCTGTATATTGTGCTTTGCTATACCACTTGACGTGTATCAGTTTGTAAACTCTGTTATGTATCAATATATGTGTATATGATGATCTACTATTCTTTGATGTATATTACATTTGAGTTTTTATATTCTGTTCTGATAGATCCTCCAACCACCTATGGTTTTGTTTTAAGTATTCATTGGTTATGTCGACCCGCTTGGTATGTCTATAGTCGATGTATTCAATAGACAGTTAGAGCAAGGCTATAGATGGTCGCTCCAACCAGCCTTATTCTCCGTGTTAGTTGACGGCATTACCCTGTAGTGTCCTTGGCTAGCGTGGGTATAGAGGTGGGGCGTCATAGCGTGGTATCAGAGCTGAGTTCAGAAAAAAATATGATAAACACAGGATAGAAGCACATATTCCGGTACATCAAAGTGCATAAGTGATACAAATCTTTGAATCATCTTGCCTCTATTCTTTCTTTGCCTTTTGTGGTAGATAGAATGTAGTAATACGTCTAGGAATGCATTTTGTTCCGTAGTATTCCACATTTGGATTGATGACATCTACCTTGTGAATAATCTTGTTCTTATCTAACTTTCAGCGTATGGCTAGAAGAGGCAAGGGACGACGTTCAGATGTTGGGCAATCTAGTGGCTCACATCCGGATGGCGTTTATATGTCCGCCGATCACTTTTTGGAGTTTTTTAGGAGAACTCAGCCTCCAGTTCCTCCTCGAATTTCTCCACCTCGCAAGTCTGCCTTTGCACGTCTGTGCAGTGATTTTTCTCATCTTGGAGGAAAGCCGTTTAAAGGCTCCGAGTTTGTTCTTGAAGTCCAAGCTTGGTTTCGCACGTGCGAGCGTATCTTCTCTCGCATGGATCTTTCTGACCATGATAGAGTTCTTGTAACTTCTAGTTTATTACAAGAGCGTGCTCTTGATTGGTATGAGCTTATTGTAGCCGAAATTGATGAGTCTACTCTATCTTGGACTCAGTTTCGGGAGCGATTTGAACTCAAGTTCGTGCCTGAATCTAAAAAAGTTTTATTGACCCGTCGCTTCCTTGAGTTGAAGCAAGGGAAATCTTCTGTTTCTGAGTATGTTGCATCATTCGAGGCTTTATCTAAGTATGGTCTTGAATTCACTAGCACTTCTTATAAGAAGAATTTGAAGTTTGTTTCTGGTCTTAAGCAATATCTTAAGAAGTCTTTGTTGCTCCAGCTTAAGCTTTCTTTTGAGGAGTTGGTTGATTCTGCGCTCATCTCGAGACCGTCGAGAAGGAGTGTGATAGTGATGTTGATGTTGAGGTTTCCAAGAACCCCAACAAGAGGCCGTTTCCATTTCAGAAGTCCAGGTCTTTTCCTTCTAAGAAGAAGAAGACCGGTGGTTCTAGCTCTGAGCCTCAGTCTTCTGGAACACCTTTCGTTCGGAAGTGTTTCAATTGTGGTTCTCCTGATCATATGATTCGAGCTTGTTCCAAGCCTCTCTTCTGCCGTTATTGCAAGAAGGAAGGTCATCATGTTTCCACTAGCCCTACTGTTCCAGCTGGTGCCAAGTCTAGCAAGCTTTGTGCTGCTAAGGCTTCTGAAGGTCATTCTCAGCCCAAAGGTATATCTCCATCTATTTTGGAAGGTTCTATTTTATTTCATGACCATAGTATACGAGTTCTTTTCGATACGGGTGCATCACATTCTTTCGTATCGAAAAAGCTCGTTGATGATTTATCTTTGGATGTTTCTTGTTTGGTTACTTCTTTAAGGATTATGAATCCTATTGGGGGATTCACGACCCTTAGTATGCTATGTGATGATGTTGAGATTGTTTTATGTGGCTTTTCTTTTCGTGCGAATCTGCATGTTATTTCTTGTCTAGGATTTGATATGATTTTGGGAATGGACTGGCCACTGAGATATGATGTCAGGATTATTTGTTCGGAGAGAATTTTGTATCTTCGACATCCGGATTCGCCTACTCAGTTATCTCTTGTTCTTCGGGATGTGGATAATTCCGAAATGGCTTTATGTTCTCTTGACTCGCAAGATGATGATGATATATCTCGTATTCCTATTGCTTGTGACTTTTCTGATGTTTTTGAGCCTGTTTCGGGTTTGCCACCCAAGCGGGCAATTGAGTTCCGCATTGATCTCATTCCAGGCGCGCAGCTAGTTAGTCATCCTCACACGAGGATGTCTACAAAGGAAAATGAGGAACTCAAGAAGCAGCTTTTGGAGCTTGAGTCTAAGCAGTTGATTCAGTCCAGTTTTTCTCCGTGGGGATCCACGGTCGTCTTCGTGAAGAAGTCTGATGGAACTCTTATACTTTGCATTGACTATCGCAAGCTTAACGAGTTGACCATCAAGAATAGGTATCCATTGCCTAGGATCGACGATATGTTCGATCTACTGAGTGGTGCTAAGGTCTTTTCTCAGCTTGACCTTGCCACGGGTTTTCATCAATTATGAGTCGCGGAGGATAGCATACCTCTTACCGCTTTCCACACTCGTTATGGTTCTTTTGAGTGGCTTGTTATGCCGTTCGGGTTAACGAACGCTCCTGCTTTCTTTGTTGATCTTATGAATCGAGTATTCCGGGAATATCTCGATAAGTTCGTCCTTGTCTTCATTGATGATATCCTTATTTATTCTAAGTCTGATGCTGAGCATGCTAATCACTTGAGAATTGTCTTGAGTACTCTCCGTCATCATCAGCTTAGAGCCAAATTCTCCAAGTGCCATTTTTGGGAGAAGAGGGTTAAGTTCTAAGGCCATGTTGTATCTTCCGATGACATTTCTGTCGATCCCTCAAAGATCGAAGCCATCCAGTATTGGAAGAGGCCTGAGAATGTTCATGCGATTTGTAGTTTCCTTGGATTGGCGGGTTATTACCGTCGGTTCATTAAGGATTTTTCCCGTGTTATGCTTCCTCTCACCAGCCTTACTCGGAAAGGCATTCGTTTTATTTGGTCCGACAAGTGTGAAGCTCCCCTTCAGACATTAAAGGAACTTCTCATTAATGCTCCTATTCTTGTGGTTCCCGAGGGGAATCATGATCTTGTTGTCTACACCGATGCTTATGGTAGTGGTCTCGGTGCTGTTCTTGTGCAGAAGGATCGGGTAGTTGCTTATGCTTCTAGGCAACTGCGTCCGAATGAAGTTCGCTATGTCACTGATGATCTTGAGTTAGCCGCCATTGTCTTTTCCTTGAAGATTTGGCGACACTATTTATTGGGCAAGCGCTTCATTCTCTATACCGATCATAAATCCTTGAAGTATTTGTTCACTCAGAAGGAACTCAATATGAGACAACAACTTTGGCTCGAGTTTCTTGCTTCCTTTGACTTTGATATCCAATATACCCTTGGTAAGGGTAATCATGTTGCTGATGCGCTTAGTCGCAAACATTCGGCTGTTGTTTCTATGATGCTTGCCGAATGGGATTATCTTGAGATTCTATCTTTTTGTGAAATTCATGATCGAGGTCCATCTTCTGATTCTCCTATTCTATTATTTAGTTTGGGAGCTCGACCCATTTTGTTGGATCGTATTGCCGATGCTCAGCGGCGTGATCCTGATTTGTTGCGTCTTATTCATCTTTGTGAGTCTAGATCCTTTGGTGAGGCGTTGCGGGATTTCAGCATTGATTCTCATGGGTGTCTTCGCAAGAAGAACCATCTTTTTGTGCCTTCCGATTTTGCACTTAGGCATGACATTCTTGATGACTGTCACCGTTCTAAGTATACCATTCATCCTGGTAGTAGTAAGATGTATCCCGATATGCGTCGTCTTTATTATCGGGAAGGCATGAAACGCGATGTGGCGAGTTATATGAGTAATTGCATAACTTGTCAGCGTATTAAGGCCGAACATCAGCGTCCTTCGGGTCTTCTTCAGCCTCTAGAGATTCCATTGTGGAAATGGGATCATATTTCTATGGATTTCATTGACGGCCTACCTCGTTCGAGATCAGGCCATTCTAGCATTTGGGTTATTGTTGATCGCCTCATTAAGTCTTCTCATTTTATTCCTATTAAGTCTAATAGGACTGCTTCGCATTTGGCTAAGTTGTATGTCAAGGAAATCGTGAGACTTCACGGTGTTCCTAGTTCTATTGTGAGTGACCGTAATCCTTTATTCACGAGTCATTTTTGGCAGAGTCTTCAGTAAGCTTTGGGAGCAAAGCATAATTTTAGTACATCTTATCATCCACAGTCTGACGGACAGACTGAACGGGTGAATCATATCTTGAAAGATCTTCTCCGTATTTGTATTTTTGATTTCGGTGGTAGTTAGGAGGATCACCTACCTCTTGTAGAGTTCTCCTATAACAATAGTTTTCAGTCTAGTATCGGTATGGCTCCTTTCGAAGCTTTATATGAAAGGCCACGTCGATCACCTTGTTGTTGGTTGGAATCTGGAGAGAAGCTTATTCTTGGTCCAGGTTTTGTTCGTGATTCTTCCGAGAAGATTGATCTTATTCGGTTGAGAATGAAAGAGGCACAGAGCCGCCAGAAGTCCTACGCTGACAGCCATAGGAAGCCTCTCGAGTTCTCGATTGGTGATCTTGTCTTTATTCGTGTTTCTCCTTTGAAGGGGGTTATGCGTTTCAGTACGACTGGGAAATTGGCTCCTCGCTTTATAGGACCATTTTCTATTACTGAACGTATTGGCCCTGTGGCTTATAGAGTTTCAATTCCAGCTCATTTATCTGGCATTCATGACGTGTTTCACGTCTCTCAACTTCGGAAGTGTCTTCGGGAGTCGGATTCTGTTATCGATTCTCCTGATTTGCAAGAGCTTGAGGTCTCACCGGACTTATGTTTTGTACAGCAACCTATTCGCGTACTTGACACGGAGGTGCGACACCTTCGGAACAAGGACGTGCCGCTCGTTAAAGTTCAATGGTCCGCTAATCCCAATGACTGTACTTGCTAAACCAGAGAGTATATCGAGCGATCTTATCCGAGTTTTCTATCTTTGCTTGGGAACGGTGAGTTTATCTTTTCATCTCAAGCTTATTTCCTTTTCTTTTGAATAATGTTGTATGTATGTAGTTGTTACAAGTACGTTCTCTAGGAATTGCGGGGACACAATTTTGTAAGGAGGGGAGATCTGTAACAACCCGCATATTTAACGATTATATATTTAAATGTTTTATTTAAATATAGCGTCGTTAGTCGGATTTTTGGATCCGAAATGTTACTTTTTGCAAATGGCCGAATTAGGACTCGAAACCACCTCCATTGAGTCCAAAATGACGTTTTCTGATCTTTTTGAGTATAATCTTTGATATGTTTGGAGTAAGTTGAATTTTGCTACTTTTTCTAGTTGGGTTTTGGATTGGGTTCAGCCCACTAACTAACTAATTAACCCTAACTCAGTCCCTCTCCTCTCCACTCACTTATTTCATTTCATAAAACTTAAGCTAAAAACTGAAAATGGGGGAAGAGAATGGGAATTAGAAATTCCAAGCCCTAGTTTCTTCTTGCAACTTGAATTCTTGCTCCAAAATCAAAGAGAAGGTGTTGGTAAGCTTCTTATTCATCTACTCCAACTCTTCTCTTCAATTTTAGAAAGTTTCCTAAACCTAATTTGGGAAATATGTGTTTTATTCTTAGATTGAAGCTTGTAGACTGAAGTGAAGAGTAGTTAGTCTCCTTCTTGTGTTTGAGCTTCTTCTTCTTTGTTTTGAGATAAAAGGTGAGTTTTGAACTCACATCTACTTCTCTTGATATTATTGATGTAAGGTGAGATTTTTATCTCTCATCTTTGCTTATATCTATCTTTCATTGTTTAGTATGGATTCCTAACACTTGTTCATGTGCACTTGCTTTTGGTTTGGATTGAATTGGTGAACATCCGAATTTTTATTGCTTGGGTTCAATGCTTTAAAGATCCTAACTTTGATGTTTGAACATGTTTTTGGTGGCGAATCGGAGAGCTAATGGAGCTGGGGTATCTATTAGCTAAGGCTCCTTATGTCCATTGCTCGACTGGTTGCGTTTTGAAAGAGTTTGCTCTTCGATGAATTAGGGCAGGAACTGCAGAAAATTGCAGTTCGGCCGACCGAAAACCCTGTCCGGTCAACCGACCTGCTACCCCGAGCACTTTTCTTCCTTTGGATCAGGTTAGCTGACCGACTCAGGAAGTCCGGTCGACCGACCTGCTCCTATTTTTTCGTTTTGCCTATTTTTGCTCATTTGATTGGTTTTCCAAATTTTATCGATTCAAGTTGGTTCATAGTGGTTGTCATGGCATCTTTGGCTTTGATAACTTATTTTAACTTCATTCACAGGTTTTTCAAAATAATCCCTTCAAATCGTATTAAAAGCTTCCTTCTCTAATATATAAACTCTATTTAAAACGCACGTACACAATTTCGCACTTCGAGCGGAGTGGAAGGGAGATTAAATGGTTAGGTAAAACACGGACCATGAATCCATGCGTTTGTCTTTCCGATTAATCCCCGACCTATTTGATTGATCATTTTGGCCTTTTGGTCTTGTTTACCGATGAGACGAGGTAAACTTTGTACTGCTTTGAGTGTGAAATTAACTAACGGATAGTAAACCATTTATTGCGAACGAGTGGTTATCGGACTCACGTTACCACTTTTCGAATTCCTTTTTGAGAGTTATGACACATTCTGCCAGTTAGTGGTGTCCAGTACTGGGCCTCCGGACCTTCACCACTACGGATTGTTGCCTTCGGGTGTGTTGCCTTCGAGTTTGCACCTTCAGGTTTGTTGCCTTCGGGTATGTTGCCTTCGGGTATGTTGCCTTCGGGTTTGTGACTTCGGGTTTGTGCCTTCGGGTTTGTTGCCCTATTGTATCGCTTTCGGAGTTAGGTCTCTATGAGCCGCTCGAGTGATATTTGGGTTTGGAGTCTTCGGGCTCATGGATCCTTGTTTAAACAGTACTGAGCACGTGCAAATTTTATTATGTTTCATTGATACGTATATTCCCTAGGTATCGCCCTTCGGTGTTGGTCTTTTTGAGCCGCATGATGTATAGCGATTACCTTGTGGAACTTGTGTTACCTTCATTGGTATTTGTTATTTGCCTTTATGGCTTGTTTGGGAATATTCCTATCCTTTGTTTCTCTGAGTTACCGATGATACGAGGCTTGTTATGATATGATTCATCTTTTGTTAGATTATTGTGTTATCTCTTTTAGAGATATTTGTTATACATTGTGATCTTGCAGGTTATTGTTGTCCAGTTTATCTAACTGATTGTTTTAGCTAGACTGACCCGAGTATTTTGAACTCGGGTCAGACCGAGATGTTTCAGGTTTGGTGCATTTGGACTTAGCCTATTCTGCTTCCGCATGGACTATCCAGCTTGTTTCTTTTTGTTAAAGCTTTTTGTGTAGTCCTTTTTATTGTAACTCTGATATATGCATTATTTTGAATTCGTCTGTATATTGTGGTTTGCTATACCACTTGACGTGTATCAGTTTGTAAACTCTGTTATGTATCAATATATGTGTATATGATGATCTACTGTTCTGTGATGTATATTACATTTGAGTTGTTATATTCTATTCTGATAGATCCTCCAACCACTTATGGTTTTGTTTTAAGTATTCATTGGGTATGTCGACCCGCTTGGTATGTCTATTGTCGATGTATTCAATAGATAGTTAGAGCAAGGCTATAGATGGTCGCTCCTAACTAGCCTTATTCTCCGTGTTAGTTGACGGCATTACCCTGTAGTGTCCTTGGCTGGCGTGGGTATAGAGGTGGGGCGTCACAACGGCCGTTCGTTATGTCGTGATGGACTTCGTCAGATCGAGAAACCTCTTTTGGGTTTGGTGGAGATCGACGTATGCTTCGCATCCATGTGGTTCGTTCGGAAAGTTAACGGCTAGATTTGGCACTAAAATTTATTAATGTTCGGCATAAGGAGGTGGCGGCTGCATGTTATTCGAACAGTGGTGGTCGTGACGGCGACATCGGCGGTGATGGGGGAGTGCTCCTGACGGCGGCGTTCGAGCGCACGTACGAGGAGATAGCGGGGGCTTGGTTGTGCACGCACGATTTTCAGGTAGGGTTTTGCGTGTTTCTCGAACGAGAGATGCTGAAGATGGTGCTGTTGATGACGTGGATTAAGAGAGAGAGAGAGAGAGTAAGTTTTGTTTTTTTTATTATTCAAATTTTAAATTTCAATGTTAAAATCTTAATAACTCTCACATACGAACTCCGTTTCACATGCGGTTTTCTCCGCTAGGTTCGTAATTAAATTTCGGGCTTGATGGCGCTAGTTTTGGATGAATTTGAAGAATGTGAAAATTTTGGTTTTAAACTGAGTATAAATTTAATTTAAATTCAAAAGGTGAGTGTTTTAACCCACTCACAACTTCTAAGATTTCTTATGTTTGTTAAATTGATTTATGATATGTTTTAAAATTTATTTATAGCTGTTTGGCATCTTTTTCATCATTATCTCAGTCAATTTGCATTCATTTAAGTTACTCGTTATTTAATTCATTTTGCATATAAACTGACAATTAAATTTTAGTTAAATTTATTTTGCATATAACTAATAGTTGAATTATTAGTAAATTTATTGTGCATATAAAAGTTAAATTATCAGTTAATTTATTTTGAAAAATAAACTGCCAGTAAATGCCTGTTATTTATCACATGTTATATATAGATGTATTGTTTGAGTTTGGTTGATGATTGTGATAAATGGATGTATGATTTTGATGGATGAATGGATGTTTATTTATATTAATTGCAAGTGTCATGCATTTCATTTCATTCGGGATTGCGGTTCGAGATGATATATAACCGTAATTTTTATTTTAAATCACGGATTGAAATGATAAATATCCGTATCACTTGACCATAGGATAGAAAATTTTATACTGACACCGTCGGTCTATATATAATTATTTTGAAAATGATTTCTATGATTTGGATAGGATACGGTTTAATAAATATTAAATTTTGATATTATATAAATATATTTTTATATATACATATATACTTAAAATTTGGAATTTAAGCGATGTATAAATCTGTTAAATAAAAATGAATAAGTTGAAAAATGGAGTTTGATAATTTATATTATATGTTTAAGTACAGGTTTAAGATCTTGTATAGATATAGAGTTTTAAATGATTCAAATCGAGTAAGATTGAAAGATGAATTAGAAATTTATTTGGAATTGAGCTTATTTAAAAATTTAACTCCATAAATTGATGTAAACTTATTAAAATTGGAAATTTTAAAGGTATGATATTTATAACTGGATTTTATTCAGGATAAATTAAACGAATAATTCTAGTATAAATAAATTGAAAGAAATACTTAATTGTTAGAAATTTGAGTGTTATATTATGGATTTATTATGTGAATGTTTCAAACTAAATAATACAACCATAAATTATTAAATAGAATATTCCAACCTTAGTTTTGAAATTGTTAAATACTCAAAGTCTGAATATATTGAAATCGAAGTGTTTTATTGAAACTGAAAGTGAATCTGAATTTATGGGTTTAGGCTAAAATTAAAGTGAATAATGGTAAAGGCGTGGAAATTATTTACTTTATAGAGTAATTTAAAATCAACTATTTTACATATTGTTGAATATCCAAACCATTTAAGTTTTGGAAGTTATGGTTTTAAAACTATGGATTTCGAAGCATTATGTTTGAAAGTTAAAATTCAAATATTTGGTTTCTAGGTATTATAAATTTTAAAAGTGGTATGATTTTGGAAAGGAAATATATTTGAAATAAAAATGATATCATATTGATTTGGGTTTTAAAAGGAAATTATATCGTATTTATATGATTTTAAAATGGATATTATATTCTAGTTTTGAAAGTATAATTATTTTTAAATGACCGCAGTGCTATAATAACGTTTGGTTGTTGAAGACACCGGGATCGGAAGTTGTCATACTCTCTACCAACTCCGAAACCACTTTAACAACGGTGTACGCGGTGGAGATTCCAGAATGAAGTAGGTTAGTGGCGGCGTTTCCTGTAAGGTAAATACATGGACCCAACTCCCGTGAGTTGGCATAAGGTGGCTAAAACAGGAGCGATCAACGGGTTAATGAGGTAGCACCTATGATCGGACACTTCCCTTCGATACTATACTCTGACTTTGGATTGATTCGGTGGCCACCTTCACTTTTGATTTCTTTGATTTGGGGGAGTTTGTTCGAGGTGGGCGGTAGCTGCACGCTACGCGTTACCACCAACCCGAAAGCGTAATTGGTATATCTACCCTGGCATTGCCTAGTTGTGTCGTGTCACCAACCCTATCGCGCCTTGTACGAGTTTGGATTTCTCCCATAGCCCATGTGGTATCCTACGGTGGCTTCCCGATCTGGAGGGACTATGATATTGGATTGACTACTGGGACAATTACGTGTTAGGGTGGAAAATGTAAAGCCTTAACGCTATTTACAAGTAAGTTTATTTTACAAATAGACACTATTATAATAGCAAAATATAATACATAGTAAATAGTTTTATCGGATCCTTAAGAGATGTGAATCCCGAGCATCTTTGGAGTTACTGCACTCATATTTATTTCTGTTGATTTAACTCACATAAGATATTTTAGTTCTGACTCGTATGTTTTGTCTTTTCAATTCGCTCGGGTCAGTCCGAGCGTTTCAGGATTTGAAGATTTATTCTGAAGGACGAAAACGAAGATTTGTAGTATTACTATCTACTACATTATTCCACTACACCATTTAATTCCGCTGCATTCATATTTATTGGTATGTGAACTCTGATATTTATTGTATAAAGAAGAATCAATTGTTTTGAAAACAGTTTTATGAACTGTATATTGATTATTATATTTTATCCTTCCGCTGTGAGATTCTGTTTTGTTTTATTTCTTTCTTGTTTTCTTACTTACCCCATAACAATCCGCCCTTCTGTATGGTTTGAATTGGCACGTGTGTCGATTTAAACTATGTGAAAAGGGGGGACGTTACAACAACATATCAAAGCATCCAATGTAGGATTTTATAGATTTAGACTTCAAACTATCAAAAATTAGAAAATTCACTAATCCAATTCAATTGAAAGCAAATGAAAATAAAATATATGTTAGGAATAAATACGTAAAAACTATCAAAGCTATAGACATAGATGTGAGTTCAAGGACTCACCTTTAAACCCAAAAACAACAAACGACAAGCTTTAAAATAAAGGAAAGATCAACGAACCTTCAACTTCAACTCTAGAAGCTTGAATCTATGATCATAGACAAATATTTCCTATATTTGGTTTAGGAATTTCTAAAACATGAAGAGAGATGGAGATGGATAAGATGAAGAGGATGCTTACCTATGCTTCTCCTTAATTTCTAGAACTTAAATTTGAATTTCCTAGGGAATTAGAGCTTAGGACTTTCTAATCTCTTTTCTTTTCCCCCATTTTTCTAGGGCTTGAGAGTGTTAGGAAATGAGGAGTGAAATGAATGAAGAGTAGAGCAGTTAGGGTATTTGTTAAGTTAGTAGGCTAAACCCAAACCGAAACCCAAAGCCCAATAGAAAAATAGCAAAATTCTACTCAACTCCAAACATATCGATGTTTATACTCAAAGAGGTCGCAAATGCCGTTTTGAACTCAATGGAAGTGGTCTCGAGTCCTAATTCGACAGTTTATGAAAAGTAGCATTTTGAACTTTAACCGACGAACGATGCTACATTTAAATATAAAATCGTAAAATATGTAGGTTGTTACAACTTCAAAATCTCAACTTTGATTATTTAAACCATTCATGCCATCAAATTTAAATTTCGACATTCTGAGCTCAAGTTTCAGAATAATTCGATTTTCATAAATTCGATCTTTATTTCTTTAAATCAAATCACTTAAATAATTTCAAATTAAATTTTTTAAAATCATTTAGTTTAACCGATCCGGTGTCCACATATAATTTTCTATCCTATAGCCAAGTGAATCAATTATTTCAATTTAATTCAGGGATGGATATCTTTCATTTCAATCTAAAATAAATGTCATAGGTCTATATCATTTCAACCTATTTCTTAATTTATTCAAAATAATTCAAATAATAATTATATTATGTTAAATGATATTCGGGTGATAACGAGATATATATACAACAAATAAACATCCACCCATCAAATATATCAATCAATAGCATTCAATTTCAATCAACGTCCAAATCAGCCAATAATTCACAACAATACATAGTTATCGATATCACGTATTTTACTGGCAAATAAATTTCATTTTCAAATTTAACTTTTAATTTAAATCCTTAGCAAATTCAATCCGTACATCAATCTAATGTCAATTAGTTTACCAAACATCAACCAATTCGATTAAATTACTCTACGACATTAATTTAACTAACATAAAAATTTATTTAGTCAATTGTAAGTGTATAAAACACTCACCTTTTATTTGAAGCTGAAAATATTTCCAGCTTCAAATAATATCCAACTCGACTCCATGACTTAGCCTTCGTCGATACGATTCCAACATGATTTGTTTAGTTCTGAATGGACGTCGTATGGAAAAGATATGAAATTTTAAACATTTGAATAATTAAATTATAATTATTAAAATTAATTACATATTAAAACCTAACCTATCTCACTTTCTCCCTCATACATCATTAGGCAACGCACACAAAACTCGATATCACGCTCGCAAGCCTCACTCGCATGCTACCTTCCATGACCGAAAGTTGATCCGACCCCCAGCTAGATGCACCAACGTCCCCTCCAGCACCACCACCAGTCTTCAGCAACTCCACATGAAAAACGAGACGAATTGGACCCAAACGTGCACGAGTTTGAAGCTTGATCTGACTTCAAGCGCCACCATTCGTCCATTGGCTCGCGCACGCTTCTGATCGCTACATGCTCACCTATTCTCTTTTTTTAAATCTTTGATCTACTCTTTTTTTTCTTTTAATCGGCTGTTGGCTTGAAAAGAAAAGGGGAAAAAGGAAGATAAGGTAGTGGAACAAAAGTAGAAGGCGAGGTAGTGTAACAACACAAATTATTTTTTCAAGCAAAGGAGGATAGATAAGCTCGAGTTTAAAGTTTCTCACTCTCTACACTGGATGGTAGAAAACCAAGGTAAGGTAGCTCGATTAATTCTTTGGTTTCCCAAATGATAATATTGAGATTAGCAGACCAAAGAATTCCTATAAGCAATACATCATGATTTCGAAGGCGTCTTACCTTTGAATCAAGATCATAAACATGATGCCATACAAAAAGATCAATTGAGTGAGATTGATTCCTCAGGAGTTTTTCGAATAGAGTTGGTTTATACAAAATTTTATCCCGATTTTAACCAACTAGATAATTGTTGACATGACTTTTTGTATCACACTACGAAAGTAACCACACGGATATAGGATTGACAACAATAGAGGTAAGAAAACTCCACGAGTGGTGGTTTCTTCCAACGCCACCAAATTGAAAGACCACATAAATGATGTCATTAGATAATTGCACAAAGGCAAGAAAAACTCAAGAAATGGATATTTATATTCCAATTTTACTAAACAAATATTTTTAAGGTTATCAAAATCCTTTTACTACATTATCAAATTCTCAAATTTCAACATTTTGAAAATTTTCAAAACCTCTTTCAAAAATCCAATTTAATCTCCAAACTCTTCATTTAAAGTGAAAAATGCTTCACTCTTAAATTCGACCAAAAAATATTGATAAAAAGTTATTCTCACAATTAAAATGATTATACTACATAAATGATTCATTTATTAAAACAACTCAAATTCACATTTCCACTTTATCACAAAAATTAAATTTCCCACTAATTATCAACATAAAACTTTATTAGAGTTGACAGTTAATTCAAATTTATTTTCTAAATAATTTTACAAATTCACATCAACGAATTTTAACGTAACCAAAATGTTTAAACAAAAATTTGCTCACAAATTCATGCTAAAAGTTTAAAATAAGCATATTCAATTTCAAATTTTTTGATTAATACAAGCGTATTGTCTCGCCATTGATTTATAGCATATAACCCCATCGATTAGCTGTAGAGTTGACCGAATAATCAAAACTGCCTTGCTGCTCATTCATCCCTCATTATGGTTCAGTGGCTGCATTGCACATTAAAAATAATATTTTTTCATTATTTAAAGCCTATATTCCCTTTATTATCACTCCAAACAAAATAAAATAAAGCTTGGAATTTCATTTTCTCATTTAAATTCCATAATTCATTGTTTATTCCAAATAACAATTTAATTTCTCCAATTTTAATTTAAATCACGATATTAAATTATAATTATCATTATAATTCAATATTGACAGGTAATCTCCAAACCAGGGTTGTTACAGGTAGTGTACGAGTTGGTTGATTATATTATATTATATTTGAAAATATCTAACCGGATGCCTATGATAAATCCGAACTCTAAATGATGCATGCTGCTTGGCATACATAATGTTTATGTAACGACCTGCTTTTTTGGACAGTTTAAGTCGACAATAAACCACACATGTCTAACTTAAATGTGACGACCCAGAATTTTTGGATATTAGAAATTGAGATATTTAATTTATTTTAAATATTTGAAAGTTTGTTTAACTTGAATTTCAAATATCATTGTTTATTTGACAATTAAATTATTGAATTTAATAATAGGAAATTGGTTAAAATAGTGAATTTTGGTTTTTAAGCTGGTTGAAAGTACTTCAAAGGCTTGGAAAATTTATAATTATGGTACTGAAGATAATGAAAGCTTTAGAATTGAATTTAAAAGTGTTTTCTTCAGTTGTAAAAATATATAGTTTAAAATTGATATTTAAAAATAGCCTTCCGAGGCATAGTCTCAGAATTCGACAAAACCAGTTCCATTAGATCTGTAATAATGTATTATTGCTGGATTTCAATTTTCGTAGCTTTTGGAGTTGTCGTGTGGTCGTACGGTAGATAAATGCGTTGAAATCTATATAAAATTTAATATAATAACTAGGTCCAAAAAGCTATCTTCTCCATATGATCGAGTTAGGCCTCGAAACCTTTTCCTTTGTTTTCATAATAGGTGTATAACATTATTAACTCGTAGCGGAACGTCTCAATAAGAGATCGAGATTGTGAGTTGCGAAAATCGAGAGGATTTAAATTTGAATTTAAATATAAATATAAATAATATAATTGAAACACTGTAGCAAGCACAGACATGTAGAGAATTTTAAACACGTGTTCTTCTTCGTGAAACACGTGTCTAAAAAAAAAGAAGAAACTATCTTGTTTAAAAGTTACAGAAGAAGAATTGGCAAGCAAAAATCTACTCCTCAAAACGAAGAATAAAAATGACTGAAGCCCTTCTTCTCAAATCAGATCGCTGTCCCCCCTTTTTCTATTCGTATATGAAATTAACCCAAAATCAAAATATAAAATGGCCGATCGAAGCTCAAAGCCATAGTAAAAATTAAATGCACCATGATCTTCTTCTTTAAAATCAGAAGTAAATTCAATAGCTCAATCAATTTTAATCGAAATTGTCTCAAGTTCGTCGAGGCTCGGGGCGACGTTCGTTCTACAGTCGGTATGGGATGCCCGCATGGTTCCAAGTGGGACTGTGATCGGAGAGGACAGAGCGCATCGCAGTGATGAAGGAATTTTCGTAGCTCGCGAGGCCGATTCTTAACTCGCGATTTGTAACTCGCGAGGGCGCAGTTAGTGGCTGCATGATGGAAGGATGGTGATGACTAGATCGCATCAACGATCGATGGGTGGACTCGATGACGAAGCTAGGGCCTTGCGATGTCGGCTAGGGCTGTGAGGTATTGCAACGACCCGAGCCTGCAGCGTTCGAAAATCGACATCCAATACATCACCCGTATTCTAATGCCGGAAATTCAAACGTTTGAGTCCGGTTCGCTAGAGCTATTACACATTAGATGATAACAACACAGCGGAACAAAAATGTCTAACTTTGATACACAATATCGATTACAACATTTTACAACACAACAACAAAAAGATAACATCAGCATGGTCTTCCAAGGGGGAGAGAGAGAGAGAGAGAGCGAGTCCAACATACTACATCTTCACTTCCAAAGCTCCAAAGTAGAAAGATCAAAACCAAAAGCTTAAACCAAAGACTTCCATATCCACATCTACTCTCTAGAACCTACTGATAAGATAACCTGACTCTAGGCTGCCCGTGTGGAAAATTTGAGGCATCCAGAGTTTAGAAAAGGGAACAATAAACTCCGACTCATTCATGGGACTGGTGTGAGAAACATAAAACAGTTATTTGTTCCAAAGAAAATAAAATAAAATCCATTCATGCTTTTGGAAAATGAAACTACCATAAGGTCTCTCGGCACACACTCAATGCAATCGCACACATAGGGGAGGTTTCTCCTTATAGTAGTAAAAAATGCTTGATACTGAAAATCCTTTTGATATTATTATTAGTGCATAGTGTGGAAAAACATTTCGAAAGTATAATATTAATCTTAGCTAGCATACGTACCATTATAGTATGCCTACTATAGCTACCATGTTAAATGGCAGGTTCTACAACTAAAACCGTGAAGGGGTTGTATTGATTGTTTGGATTTCCAACAAATGGTCAAGGCTAAGGAACTTCCTTTATCCGAATGGGTATGCCTTTGGAGGGACGTCTCGAGAACCTAATCAGATCTCTACCAACACAAGGCCGAGTTACCTTTGTAACTAGGTAACTAACTGTCACGAGCATGTCATCCCCCGGTCACGACCGACCTTTACCAAGGCGCCATCAAAATTCCAACAATAACCACATAAGTAAAATATATGGGCTCAATAGCATGATACCACATTTTACCCAGAAGGAAATGCACATACCCTTAGGGTCGCGAACCATATAAGCTTGCCGCATCCTTCCTGTTTCGACCATTTCCCAGGATGTGAGGTTCGATGAATGTAACGTCCTGCCTTTTCGCACGCTTTAAATCGACACACGTGCCAATTCAAACCAAACGGAAGGGCGGATTGTTATGGGGTAAATAAGAAAAACAAGAAAGAAATAAAAAAGAAAACAGAATCTCACAGCGGAAGGATAAAATATAAAAATAAAATATACAGTTCATAAAACTGTTTACAAAACATTTGATTCTTCTTTATACAATTAAATATCAGAGTTCACATACCAATAATATCAATGCAGCGGAATACAGTGTAGTGGAATCATATAATATATAATAATAATAGTAATGAAATCTTCGTCTTCTTCCTCCAGAAATAAAGTTTTCAAATCCTGAAATGCTCGGACTGACCTGAGCGAATTGAAAAGACAAAACACTCGAGTCAGAACTAAAAGATCTTATGTAAGTTAAATCAACAGAAATAGATATGAGTGCGGCAATTTAAAAGATGCTCGGGATTCACATCTCTTAAGGATCCGTTAAACTGTTTACTATGTAGTATATTTCGCTATTATAACAGTGTCTATTTGTAAAATAAACTTACTTTTAAATAGCGTTAAGGAGTTACCCAATCTCCCCCTTAAAACAATAATAGTCCCAGTAGTCCATCCAATATCATAGTCCCTCCTAATCGGGAAGCCACTGGAGGATACCACACGGGCTACGGGAGAAAACCAAACTTTTACAAAGCGCGATAGGGTAGGTGACATGGCACAACTAGGCAATGCCAGGGTAGATATACCAATTACGCTTCCGGGTCGGTGGTAACGCGTAGCGCGCAGCTACCGCCCACATCGAGCCACACACCCAAATAAAAACAAAAGTGGCCACCGAATCAATACAAAAGTCAAAGTATAATATCGAAGGGATGTGTCCGATCAAAGGTTCTACCTTATTAACCTGTCAATCGCTCCTGTTTTAGCCACCTTATGCCAACTCACGGGAGTTGGGTCCACGTATATACCTCAAAGGAACGCCGCCACCAACCTACTTCATTCTGGAATCTACACCACGTACACGGTTGTTAAAGTGGTTTTCGGAGTTGGCAAAGAGTATGAAAACTTCCGATCCCGGTCTCTTTAACAACCAAACGTTATTATAACACTGCGGTCTTTAAAATAGTTTATACTTTAAAACCAGAAAATAATTTATCCATTTCAAAACCCATAAATACGATATCATTTCCATTTCCAAAACAACTCACTTTGATATTATTTTTATAAAACCCAAATCAATAATATCATTTATGTGACGCCCCACCTCTATACCCACGCTAGCCAAGAACATTACGGTGAATGCTGTCGACTAGCACGGAGAATAAGGCTGTTGAGGAGCGACCATCCGTGTAATTTCTTTGCGCGAGCACCAGCATGTCAGATAATATAACATGCATTCTATTTCAAGAGGAAATCCGACATACCGACACAAACTCAAAGCTACTACACGGTGGCTATATAAATCCTTCGGAAAACAAATATAGAAATAAGCATAACACAAATCAGTCACAGACAATTCATATCACAATGGCGGAAAATAGATATGAATATTACACTAGGAAGTGTACATCAGAGTAGTGGTCTAAAAAGATCCACAATATCACAAAAGAATAGTTACATGAACTACACAAAAGAATAAGTATACATTATGGAGTCTATATCTCAAATGTATACAACAAAAACTACTAATCTAAGTAGTTAACCAAAAGCAAGAGAAATCAATCCCAAGAGAGAAGTCAAGCCGAAGCACCTGTAACATCTCGGTCTGACCCGGGTATTATTTAATAAGAAAATAATAAACGGATCAGTCTAACTATAGATATCAGATGAAACGATATAGAATCAGAGTTATGACTAAACACATAATAATCACAAGGCCAAGCTGTGATATATAAGTAGTTGATAATCAACAAGAGATTAATCAATATCACAAAATCTACACAAGAATCCAAGAAGTGTCATACTCTTTATTTCGTTCATCAAACCACAAATATTGACGATAATATCAATGTCAATCGCAAAAGTCAATGACGCTCAAATTCCAGAAGACTACACAAGAAATCCAGAAATCACCAAAGTCAATGACACACAAATTCACCAATGCACAAATATCGATAAGACTTATCAATGGAAATCACGAAAAATTGGTGAAACACAAATTCTAGAAATCTACACAAGAAATCCAGAAATCACAAAAAGGGGGGGGGGAAAGGCCTATCACAAACGGGAGCATAAAGCTCACCAACACGTGTATCACAAACGGAATGCTAATTCCATGGTCGCTAACCATCACAAATTGAGCCGAAGCTCCACAAATGGCCCGAAGACCATGGGTTGCTACCCCATCACAAATTGAGTCGAAACTCCACAAAACGGGGTTTAGTCTCCCTCGCAGACAAAGAGACATCGCACATTGCTAGTCTAAATCACAAAGATGATCGTCATGATCAACGAGAAGTGTCAATTATACTGAGCTAGTAAATATATGAGTTTAGCTTCATGTCCCATAACCACTTGCTTAACTTAAATATTTACGAACAAACTGTAAATCTCCACTAGAAAATTGTCACAAGAGGTTCAATCGAACAAGTCCAAGAATTAATTGACAAAGTAAACGCAAGCGTTTCATACCACTTGTTTTACTAAGCCGTTTAATTAGATTTCTCATACGAGTGAGGTAAAGGTTTGTATATACTAATAGATTGGAAAACTGTTTTATAAACGAATTTGGTGTTAAAATAGTATTGAAATCGTTTGAGGAAAGAGTTTTGATATTTACTACTAGTATAGAAAACCTTTATATTTTTAAAGTGACAAATCACGAAGAAGATTGTAAGAACAATCAATCACAAAAATTCACATACGAAGACGTGAATAAAATCCAAAGAAATCGATAAAGGGTCCATCGAAATGGATATTCAAAAATCCCTAAAAAGAGTCATCAAAGTTATAATAGATGATAACAACAAATAGGATTATCACGAATCGATTTAAATTGGAATTTCAATCCAAAAAGGCAAATTGGACTCAAACAGCAGGTTCAGTCGACTGAACAGAGTTTTCAGTCGACTGACCCTGTGCCTGGAAATTTTCCAGGTTCAGGAAACTTTCTGTTTCCAGTTTCAGTCGACTGTGCAGAGTTTTTCAGTCGACTGAATCGTGCCTGGAAACTCTCGGGTTTCAGGTTCAGTCGACTGAACAGAGATTTCAGTCGACTGAATCATGCCTGGGCTGTTTTTCAGCCTTATTCAAATGAAGAGCAAACTCTTCCAAAATGCAACCGGACGAACATTGGCTCTAAGGGTTTATGCCAATCGGCAACCCGACCCTATATGCTCCTCGATGCATCACCAAAAGCATGATCAAACATCCATAAAAGGATTTCACACAAATTTGACTTAAAAACCCAAAAATTGGAGTATTCACAAAATCAATCCAAAACAAGAGCAAATGCACATGAAGAAGTGTTAGGAATTCATACCCAACAACCAAAGATGATTATAGTCATAGATGTGAGATAAAAATCTCACCTTTTCTCAAAATCAAACAAGAAGAAGCTTGAAAGCAAATGGAGAATCAACCTCTCTTCAACACAACTCAATTGAGCTTGAATCTAAGCTCAAAAACAAGAACATTCCCGAAATTAGGTTTAGGAATTTCTGAAATTGGTAAGAGAATAAGTTGGAGAAGAAGAAGAGAAGCTTACCAATGGGTTCTTCTTGAGTTTGGAGCTAGGAATTTGATTTGCAAGAAAAACTAGGGTTTTGGAATTTTAATTTCCAATCTCTCCCACCATTAATACTCTAAAAACCGAAATGAGAAGAGATTGAGGGTGAGTGGGGAAGAGTGGCTCAGATTTGAGCATAAGTTAACATAGGGCTGAGCCCAAACCAAACCCAAAGTAAAAAGTAGCAGAAATCAACTTTCTCCAAACATATCGAAGCTTATACTCAAAAAGGTCGCAAACGGCATTTTAAACTCAATGGGAGTGGTCCCGAGTCCTAACTCGACCGTATGCAAAAGGTAGCTTTTCGGACTAAAAATCCGACTAACGATGAAATATTTAAATAAAATATTTAAATATAAAATCGATAAATATGCGGGTTGTTACAGACTCCCCTCCTTAAAGAAATTGCGTCCACGCAATATTTAAGAAGAAGATATATATATATAGTAACAACCATAAAAGCATATTCAACACAAAAGAAGTTTGAAATAAGAAGTTCACCTCAAAGAGCACGAGAAAGTAAGTCCGGATGTGTACGCTCGATGTACTCTCTAGATTCCCAAGAACAATCCTTAGGATTTGAAGACCATTGAACTTTAACAAGCGGAACATCTTTATTTCTAAGTCGTTTGACTTTCGAAACAATGATACGAATAGGATGTTGCTCATAAGTTAAATTAGGCGAAACTTCAATCTCTTCCACAACACCGGGCTCAAGAATAGAATCGGAATCTCGAAGACATTTCCGAAGTTGAGAAACATGAAACACGTCATGCATAGCAGAAAACTGAGCCGGTAATAAAAGGCGATAAGCCATGGAACCAATTCGTTCAGTGATAGGAAATGGCCCGATATATTGTGGCGCTAACTTTCCCGAGCGACTGAAACGCACAACACCTTTCACAGGTGACATACGAATGAACACAAGATCTCCCACAGAAAATTCTAACCTCCTTCTTCGGTTATCGGCATAGGATTTTTGTCTACTCTGGGCTTCTTTCATCCTATGTCGAATAAGTTCAATTTTCTCTGTGGAATCACGAATAAAATCTGGACCTAAAACCAGCTTCACACCGGCCTCAAGCCAACAAGAAGGAGATCGGCATGGCCTTCCGTAGAGTGCCTCGAAAGGTGCCATACCAATACTAGATTGGAAGCTATTATTATAGGAAAATTCAACAAGTGAAATATGATCTTCCCAATTTCCACCAAAATCAAGAACACAAGCACGAAGAAGATCTTCAAGAGTTTGATTCACACGCTTAGTTTGTCCATCGGACTGGGGGTGATAAGCGGTGCTAAAATTAAGCCTCGTTCCTAAAGCTTTTTAAAGACTCTTCCAAAATCCACTAGTAAACAATGGATCGCGATCACTAACAATAGAAGTAGGAACACCATGCAATTTAACAATTTCTTTGATAAATATTTTGGCCAAAAGAGGAACGGTTCGATTAGACCGAACGGGAGTAAAATGGGCAGATTTAGTTAGCCTATCAACAATCACCCATAAGCTATCATGACCCGAACGAGAACGGGGAAGGCCATCTATAAAATCCATGGAAATTTGGTCCCACTTCCAAATTGGAATTTCTAAAGGTTGCAATAACCCACCGGGTCTTTGATGTTCGGCCTTAACGAGTTGGCAAGTCATGCAACACTTAACAAAGTTAGCAATATCGAGTTTCATTCCCTCCCAATAATAAAGTCGCTTCATATCCGCGTACATTATACTACTACCGGGATGAATGGTAAATTTAGAGTGATGAGAATCTTCTAAGATATCTTTATGAAGATCACCAATATTTGGCACGACAAGTCTACCAAATTTTTGAATGCCGCCACGAGAATCGATATCAAAGTCTTTCAAACCTTCAATATCAATTTTATCCTTAATATTTTGGCCAAGAAGAGCCAATTCGGGATCTAGCCTTTGAGCTTCAAGAATGCGGTCCAAAAGAGAAGGATGAGCCTCAAGGCTACATAAAACAAATGATGAGCATAACTCGGATACACGGTCTCGAATCTCACAAGTGGATAAGATCTCGAGATCGTTCCATTCGGATATCATCATAGAAACAACAGCTTTTTGTTTACGGCTAAGAGCATCGGCGACACGATTACCCTTTCCGGGAGTATAAAGAATATCAAGATCATAAGGAGCAAGGAACTCGAGCCAACGTTGTTGACGCAAATTAAGTTCCTTTTGAGAGAATAAATATTTCAAAGACTTATGATCTGTGTAAAGAACAAATTTCTCTCCTAAGAGATAATCACGCCAAATCCGAAGAGCAAAAACAATAGCCGCGAGCTCTAAATCATGAGTGGCATATCTAGTCTCAGTAGGCTTTAATTGCCTAGAAGCATAAGCAATAACACGTTCCTTTTGCATAAGAACGGCACCCAAACCAATGCGACTAGCATCGGTATAAACAATGAAATCTTGATTCCCATCGGGAATAACAAGAATAGGAGCATCAGAAAGAAGTTCTTTTAATTTCTGAAAAGAAGCTTCACATTTGTCCGACCAAATGTATTTAACACCTTTCTTCGTCAAGCTAGTGAGAGGCACGGCAATCTTAGAAAAGTCTTTGATAAAACGACGGTAATAGCCCGCCAATCCAAGAAAACTACGAATCTCTGTCACACTCTCCGGTCTCTTCCAATCTTGAATCGCTTCAATCTTTGAAGGATCCACGGAAATTCCGGATTCGGAAATAATGTGACCGAGAAACTTCACACGAGATTGCCGAAAATGGCATTTAGAAAATTTTGCCTTTAATTTTTTACTCCTAAGAGTTTCCAACACAATCCGAAGATGTTTTTCATGCTCCTCTTCGGTTTTAGAATACACAAGAATATCATCGATAAAGATGAGAACAAACCGGTCGAGAAAGTCTTTAAAAACTCGATTCATTAAGTCAACGAAATAAGCCGGGGCATTTGTTAACCCAAATGGCATAACAAGCCATTCATAAGATCCATACCGAGTACGGAACGATGTCAAAGGAATGCTATCCTCTGCAATACGAAGCTGATGAAAACCGGTAGCCAAGTCCAATTGTGAAAAGACTCTAGCACCACTAAGTTGATCGAATAGATCATCAATCCGAGGTAAAGGATATTTATTTTTGATAGTAAGATCATTAAGCTTGCGGTAGTCGACGCAAAGCCTAAGTGTACCATCGGATTTCTTCACGAAAATAGCCGAAGCTCCCCAAGGCGAGGAACTAGAGCGAATAAATTGCTTCGTCTCCAATTCTGATAATTGTTTACGCATCTCCTCGTTTTCTTTATTGGAAATACGATAAGGAGGACGAGTGATAGGTTGAGCTCCCGGAATAAGATTAATTCTGAACTCAATTGCTCGCTTAGGTGGTAATCCTAAAACGGGCTCGAATATGTCGGAAAATTCACAAACGACGTGAATTAGAGAAATAATATCACCCTCATCATCATCATCGTCATCACAAGGATTTAAAGAATATAAAGATGCAACCAAAGCAGAATCTGAATCTTTAAGAATAACAGAAACCTGATTAATAGATTGAGGATGTCGAAGATGAATAGTCCGCTCAGGACATAGGATATGAGCTTCATAATGGTTAAGCCAATCCATTCCCAAAATCATTCCAAAGCCTAAATAACGCATGACATGCAAATCAGCTCGGAAAGAAAAATCACACAAAATAATCTCGACATCTTTACACAATAAACTGATTGTTGCGGATCCACCAACCGGATTCGCAATTCTCAAAGAAGTCATTAAGCACAAAACATCCAAAGAAAAAGTATCAACAAGTTCTTTTGATATAAAAGAATGAGATACACCCGTATCAAAAAGAACTCGAATAGGATGATCATGAAATAAAATAATTCCATCTAGAATAGAATGAGAAATACCTTGGCCACGAGATGTGTTGCCAGGGGCTTGAGCAACATTTAACTTTCCCTCCTTCTTTCCCTGAAGCTTGGGGCATGAAGATATAACATGACCGGGAACTTTGCAGTAGCGACAAGAAAGAGACTTTGGGCACTTGTTCGCATAATGGTCCTTCGAACCACAATTATAGCATTCCCCACGACCAAAGGAAGAAGTCTTTGCCACGGAGGTTTCTTGCTTCCCTTTCTTATTGGGATAAGGGCCTTTAAATTTGTTTGGCCTCTTTTTGTTGTTGAAGTTTGGTTTGGAACCCACCACTTCAACGTCATTGTCTCTATCTGCCTCTTCAAGACGAAGAGCGATATCGACGAGTTGGTCGAAAGAAACTTCTAACTTTAGAAGTAATGGCTTCTTGAGACTTTTGTTTAAGCCATAGAAGAATCTCTGATTCTTCTTAAGAGGGGTGTTGATGTATTCAACCCCATATTTGGAAAGTGACTCGAAGGAGGCGACGTAATCAGTCACGGATGACTCACCTTGAACAAGGTCTATAAATCGTCGAGCCAATGTCACTTTTTCTGCTTCTGGTATGAATTTTAACTCGAAGCGCTCTCGGAATTTCTTCCAGGTGAGATCCGCTTCATTAATCTCAGAAATAAGAAGTTCGTACTAGTCCAATGCTCTTTCTCGGAGCATACCAGAGGCCACCTGAACTCGGTGAAGGTCAATAAGATTCATGCGAGAAAAAATTCGATCGCATGACCTTAGCCAGGCCTGTACTTCAATAACAGTTTCGGAACCTCTGAATGGCTCCCCACCCAAATTAGTGTAATCGCTACACAAACGTGCAAATCCCGACTTTGGGTGAGTAGGTTCCGGGTTAGCTCCAACTGCTTGAGCATTTGTCACTAAATCAAGAAGCTGTTGAGCAGTCATAAAAACTCCATCCTGGGGCGGAGTGCTAGATGGCACGGCTCTGGGGCGGCCAAGTCTAGACATTTCCCTTCCTTTAGAAAGAAAGAAGAGGAAGAAAAAAGGTCATTCACCAAATTGGATATCAAGAAATCTTGATAGACAAAACAAGGAATCATAAAAGAAAATAGGATAGAACGGTACGTAGACCCGAATAAAATCCTAAAGCACGACTCCTAAGATGAACTTAGGACGATGATCCTTGTTATAATATTCCATATTGTTCCGAAGTTTGGCTCTGATACCAAGCTGTGACGCCCCACCTCTATACCCACGCTAGCCAAGAACATTACGGTGAATGCTGTCGACTAGCACGGAGAATAAGGCTGTTGAGGAGCGACCATCCGTGTAATTTCTTTGCGCGAGCACCGGCATGTCAGATAATATAACATGCATTCTATTTCAAGAGGAAATCCGACATACCGACACAAACTCAAAGCTACTACACGGTGGCTATATAAATCCTTCGGAAAACAAATATAGAAATAAGCATAACACAAATCAGTCACAGACAATTCATATCACAAAGGCGGAAAATAGATATGAATATTACACTAGGAAGTGTACACCAGAGTAGTGGTCTAAAAAGATCCACAATATCACAAAAGAATAGTTACATGAACTACACAAAAGAATAAGTATACATTATGGAGTCTATATCTCAAATGTATACACAAAAACTACTAATCTAAGTAGTTAACCAAAAGCAAGAGAAATCAATCCCAAGAGAGAAGTCAAGCCGAAGCACCTGTAACATCTCGGTCTGACCCGAGTATTATTTAATAAGAAAATAATAAACGGATCAGTCTAACTATAGATATCAGATGAAACGATATAGAATCAGAGTTATGACTAAACACATAATAATCACAAGGCCAAGCTGTGATATATAAGTAGTTGATAATCAACAAGAGATTAATCAATATCACAAAATCTACACAAGAATCCAAGAAGTGTCATACTCTTTATTTCGTTCATCAAACCACAAATATTGACGATAATATCAATGTCAATCGCAAAAGTCAATGACGCTCAAATTCCAGAAGACTACACAAGAAATCCAGAAATCACTAAAGTCAATGACACACAAATTCACCAATGCACAAATATCGATAAGACTTATCAATGGAAATCACGAAAGATTGGTGAAACACAAATTCTAGAAATCTACACAAGAAATCCAGAAATCACAAAAGGGGGGGGGGAAAGGCCTATCACAAACGGGAGCATAAAGCTCACCAACACGTGTATCACAAACGGAACGCTAATTCCATGGTCGCTAACCATCACAAATTGAGCCGAAGCTCCACAAACGGCCCGAAGACCATGGGTTGCTACCCCATCACAAATTGAGTCGAAACTCCACAAAACGGGGTTTAGTCTCCCTCGCAGACAAAGAGACATCGCACATTGCTAGTCTAAATCACAAAGATGATCGTCATGATCAACGAGAAGTGTCAATTACACTGAGCTAGTAAATATATGAGTTTAGCTTCATGTCCCATAACCACTTGCTTAACTTAAATATTTACGAACAAACTGTAAATCTCCACTAGAAAATTGTCACAAGAGGTTCAATCGAACAAGTCCAAGAATTAATCGACAAAGTAAACGCAAGCGTTTCATACCATTTGTTTTACTAAGCCGTTTAATTAGATTTCTCATACGAGTGAGGTAAAGGTTTGTATATACTAATAGATTGGAAAACTGTTTTATAAACGAATTTGGTGTTAAAATAGTATTGAAATCGTTTGAGGAAAAAGTTTTGATATTTACTACTAGTATAGAAAACCTTTATATTTTTAAAGTGACAAATCACGAAGAAGATTGTAAGAACAATCAATCACAAAAATTCACATACGAAGACGTGAATAAAATCCAAAGAAATCGATAAAGGGTCCATCGAAATGGATATTCAAAAATCCCTAAAAAGAGTCATCAAAGTCATAATAGATGATAACAACAAATAGGATTATCACGAATCGATTTAAATTGGAATTTCAATCCAAAAAGGTAAATTGGACTCAAACAGCAGGTTCAGTCGACTGAACAGAGTTTTCAGTCGATTGACCCTGTGCCTGGAAATTTTCCAGGTTCAGGAAACTTTCTGTTTCCAGTTTCAGTCGACTGTGCAGAGTTTTTCAGTCGACTGAATCATGCCTGGAAACTCTCGGGTTTTAGGTTCAGTCGACTGAACAGAGATTCAGTCGACTGAATCATGCCTGGGCTTTTTTTCAGCCTTATTCAAATGAAGAGCAAACTCTTCCAAAATGCAACCGGACGAACATTGGCTCTAAGGGTTTATGCCAATCGGCAACCCGACCCTATATGCTCCTCGATGCATCACCAAAAGCATGATCAAACATCCATAAAAGGATTTCACACAAATTTGACTTAAAAACCCAAAAATTGGAGTATTCACAAAACCAATCCAAAACAAGAGCAAATGCACATGAAGAAGTGTTAGGAATTCATACCCAACAACCAAAGATGATTATAGTCATAGATGTGAGATAAAAATCTCACCTTTTTGAAAGCAAATGGAGAATCAACCTCTCTTCAACACAACTCAATTGAGCTTGAATCTAAGCTCAAAAACAAGAACATTCCCGAAATTAGGTTTAGGAATTTCTGAAATTGGTAAGAGAATAAGTTGGAGAAGAAGAAGAGAAGCTTACCAATGGGTTCTTCTTGAGTTTGGAGCTAGGAATTTGATTTGCAAGAAAAACTAGGGTTTTGGAATTTTAATTTCCAATCTCTCCCACCATTAATACTCTAAAAACCGAAATGAGAAGAGAATGAGGGTGAGTGGGGAAGAGTGGCTCAGATTTGAGCATAAGTTAACATAGGGCTGAGCCCAAACCAAACCCAAAGTAAAAAGTAGCAGAAATCAACTTTCTCCAAACATATCGAAGCTTATACTCAAAAAGGTCGCAAACGGCATTTTAAACTCAATGGGAGTGGTCCCGAGTCCTAACTCGACCGTATGCAAAAGGTAGCTTTTCGGACTAAAAATCCGACTAACGATGAAATATTTAAATAAAATATTTAAATATAAAATCGATAAATATGTGGGTTGTTACAATTTATTTCAAATATATTTCTCTTCCAAAATCATACTGCTTTAAAATTTATAATATCTGGAAACCAAACATTCGATTATAGCTTTCAAAACATAATACTGCGAAATTCATCGCTTTAAAACCATAACTTCTAAAACTTGGATAGTTTGGATATTCAAAAGTATATAGAATAAAATGGTTTAATTTTTAAATTTACTTTGTAAAGTAAAATAATTTCCATGACTTTACAAATATATTTTCTTTAGATGAAGTCTAATCCATATATTTAAATTTCACCTTCAATTTCCAAAACAACTTCAATTTCAATATATATCCAATTTAAGTATTAATAAATTTAACTAAGGTTGGAATTTATTCTTTCAACAAATTCAATGTTCTATTATTTAGTCTTGAACATTTTCATGATAAATCCATAATCATTTATATAAAACTCAAATTTCCTATAACTAAATATTTCCTTCAATTTATTTATACGAGAAATATTCATTTAATTTATTTTGAATAAAAATCCAGTTATAAATATCGTACATTTAAAATTTCCAAACTTAAATAAGTTTTACATCAACTTATGGAGAGAAATTTTTTAAATAGGTTCCATCAAATAAATTTACAATTTACCTCCCAATCTTAACTGATTTAAATCATTAAAACTCTATATATACATACGATGTCTTAAACATGTACTTAACCATTTAACATAAATAATCAAACTCCGTTGTTCAACTTATTTATTTTTATTTAACCGATTTATACATAGCTTAAATTCAAAAAATTAACTATATATGTATATATAAAATATATTTATATAATATCCAAACCGTATCATATCCAAATGATAAAAATCATTTCAAAAATAATTATATATATATACACCGCGGTGCTTGTATATAATTTTCTATCCTATGGTCAAGTGATACAGATATTTATCATTTCAATCCGCAATTTAAAATAAAAATTACCGTTATATATCATTTCAAACCGCAATCCCGAATGAAATGAAATGCATAACAACTTGCAATTAATATAAATGAACATCCATTCATCCATCGAAATCATCCATTTATTACAAACATCATCCAAATTCAAAACAATACATCAAATATAAAGGTGATAAATAACTGGTATCAACTATCAGTTTATATTCAAAAATAAATTACAACTGTTTAACTAGCAGTTTATATGCAAAATAAATAAATTTAAACTGTCAATTTATATGCAATAATAAAATTATATAATTTAAATTAAATATATGCGATTTAACTGAGATGATGAATAAAAATATGCCAAACAGTCATAAATAAATTTCTACTCATATCATACATCAATTTAACAAACATAAGAAATTTTAGAAGTTGTGAGTGGGTTAAAACACTCACCTTTTGAATTTAAATTGAATTTAATTCCAATTTAAATCCAAAAATTCGACGTTCTCCAAACTTGTCCAAACCAACGTCAAAACGTCCGGAATTTTATTACGATCCTAACAAAAAAAATTGCACGTGAAACGGAGTTTGTATGAAAGAGTTATAGCGATTTAATCGTTTAAAAACAAAATTAAAATTAAACAAACAAACCTAATTAAAAATGCCACGTCATCAACTCAAACAGGTGACTCTCGTTAACCCGTCTCTCCCCTTTCTCCATCCCCCTGAAACCCTAAACGCGCATACAAGTTTCCCAGCCGCCGACCTTCACTTGAATTGTTGTGACACCACGGCCCACCAATTTCCGATCGAATACCACGATGGTAAACCCCATTCGAGGCCGAGCCCCCTGGCCATGCGCGACACGGCCACACGCCCCCAGCGAACCGCCTCCTTCACGATTTCATCGCCACGGCGAAAACGACCAACTCCGGGCCCAAACGACCATATCATTCTGCTGCCCCTCGCCCCCTCTACACGTAGGAACTTCTCGATCGATGAATGGTGGAAGATCCACTGTTGATTGACCACCCATACCATGAACGGCCGAAAAAAATTTGAAATTTTCTGGACGAAAACTAGCTCCAATCGAAAAACGAACAGTACCAGCAGATTACGCTCTTCGAGAACTATGACATATAATTTTTGTAAATTTTTCTGGAGACCTTGAATTTTTGGCTTTCGATTTGATTTTTGAATTGTATTTGG
This sequence comes from Allium cepa, assembly GCA_030765085.1. Classification (NCBI taxonomy): domain Eukaryota; kingdom Viridiplantae; phylum Streptophyta; class Magnoliopsida; order Asparagales; family Amaryllidaceae; genus Allium; species Allium cepa. Next base: position 183,382,199 of record CM060946.1, read on the forward strand.
ATCTAGTGTTTGCAGCCATTGGAAGAGGAGGAGTTGAGGAAATGAACGTACAAACAAAAGAGAATAGATGGAGGCTAGGGTTTATAACCGAGTTTATATAGGTAGGTTAGAAATAGAGTAGAAGGATCAGATAAACAAACGTGTTGAACGATAATTGGCCCAAAAAGCCCGTTTCATCTCCGGAACGAAATTGGGTAAACCCATATATCCAAATAGGTATTTAAAAATATTTTGAACGCGATGGAAAAAGTTTCACATCCAAATTCCATCGTATGAAGAAGTTATGCTGAAAACAATATTTCCAAATTGATTTCAAATTGATTTCAATTAAATCGATTTCGAGGCGTTTCGCGTTCGTATGATGAAACGACAAGTCCGATCGCTACGAAACTTGAAACCATATAATAATTCACCGATACGGATCCGATAAAACTGGTTTCATCGGAATCCGAGTCCGTGACCAAAATGGCGATTTTTATATTAATTAAATAAATTTAAAATAAATTAATTAAATCAAATTTCGCGTTAAAAATCCTGAAATTTTCAATCCTTTCCACTTTATAATTCTCAAGCATTTAAAATGATTTAACAAATTTTTAAATGTCACTTTATTAAATATAAATCTTCAATTTCATAAATTTCAAAAATTATAGATAAATTTCCAAAATTTCCATTAAATTGAATTTACCCATTATTCTATTCAAAATTTCAAATAGAAGGGTTTACCATTGGATTTAAAATTATTACATAAATATTTCCCAATTTTCAACTTAATTTTTAAATTAACATAATAATTACATATTTGATTTTCATTCATTTGCAATAAATCCAACTATTATAAATTAAATAAATTAACTCACTATTAACAATTCAAATTCTAAAGTTCATAAATTTATAATTCCTTAAACAAATTCCTATCTCAATTTTATATGTAAATTATTTCACCAATTATATTATTTATTTCAATTTCTTAAAATAATCCCTTTATTACACTTTGAATCCAATTTATTTCAATAAGTTTCAAATTAATCGAACTAGATTCAATTTTAACCATTACTTCCACTTAAGTTTAGGTCATATTTAATTTATAACGTATTACTTCCCTAGTTATTACTTTACATCTTCCCGTATTAATTTCACAATTAATCATAATTATTAAAATGACGTTTAATATAAATACGATCCTATAATTACTCAACATTTAATTATTTCATTTTCCATTAGTGTAACATTCATTTATTTTATTATCACTTATTATAGATTCTAATTCCATTAGCAAATAAGCAGGTAATTTATAATATATGTTACAAATTTTGAATTAATCACTATTCATTATTATTAACTCTAATTTAGCATTAATTACCTGGCATTAACATTGTTACTTAAAATCCCTATCTAATTGCAATTAATATTATAATGATTACATTTACTCTTTCCGTTATGTTATAAATTATCAACAAAGAAAAGTTTATTACTTTCAACAACATTGTAATTACTAATTACCTACATTGATTTGTATATGTTTTCCATTTTTATCATTTATTAGAATTCTATTCAACTTTCCATCTTATGCATATAGTTAACCTTTCTATTGATTTTACCTTCAAAATTTTCACTTATTTTCTTAACTTACAAAAGGCAATGATTAATAACATTTAATCGCTATTAATTAGATGCATTGGTAACGAACAATAGTTGTCACCATTATACAATTTATAACATTTGTAATTTATTCTCTACAACAATTATTTCAACAACTCTCATTAAATACATTTATTCCAATTTCCGTTTCAATGTTTTTATTACAAAATCAATTAAATACTTTCCTTTCTCATATTAAATTATATACATGTATAATCCTTTCCACTATTCATTATTTAGAATTGTATTTAAATTTCAATCTCTTGTAATAAGTCATTTATTATACATTCGCATATCAATAAACAAGGTTCCAATAATTAGGATTTGTTCAATTCACCTTATATACAGGTACAATACTTACACCATTTTATTTATTGAAATTTTATTCATATTACAATTAAAGGCTTTAATTACCATTCATATATTTTATTTTAGCCTTCATTTCAATATTAATTTACCCCCTTAATTATTTCTACTAAAATTTAATTTAAAAATCCTATTAGATTAACAAATTAAATTGTCGAAATTTACGGGTCGTTACAATGAAGTCTCATCCCACAAAGCTACGCTTTTCACAGAAGCCATGCTTCGATCAACCAATGCTCAGCACTTAGCATGCCACATTACCAAGTTGGGATTATATCACTAATAACTATCAATTACATAACTCTGAGCTCGTATGTCTCAGAGAAAAGGTGTTAATTAACTTCTTAATTATACTATTGAATTTTATTAAAAATTAACTTAATAATTAACTTAATTAATTTTAAGTTAAAATAAATCATACAACTTTTATCAACCAAATATTTAAATAAACATTTATTATATAAAAGAATTTTTTTAAGAATATAGTTTAAAACTTGTTTTATTTCAAACTTTAAAAACTTGTTTTATTTAAAATTTTAAAACTTGGTTAATACTTTGACCTGACCGGAGTCTATCCCAGATCAAACCCGAGCCCTGACCCGAGAAACTACCCTCATTTTTTTCTTTTCAAAATTTATTTTCAGAGTAAAATCTTAAAACCGTTACCCATTGTAAAACACATGTGAACTACCCGATACAAAATTCGAGCAAATCCTTCACTTCCTCGAAAGCAAACTCGAGGCCGCAGTCCTTCTTCTTCTTCCCTTATTCCTACAGCATCCCATATACACAGATAATCGCGTACACGTGCACATATGATCGGAGCTACTCCGACAAACGCCACTATCCCACACAAGTCGCCAATGACCGCATCAACCCAAGCAACCACTCATATCCCTTGACGACTACCAGAATCAAAATCGAGCAAGTTGAACATACTGGAACCCAAAACTACTCAACGGAAACACCTTACGCCGCCACGTACGACCACCTAGAACCTCGCCGATCGACCCAAACCTTCGTCGTAGTCCCACACATCGATCCCCACACCACCGATCACCTCCGTTTCACCGACGTCGTCGCAAAGCTTCTCGAAATCATTGACGACCAAAACTGCTTGAAAACCCTAAATCGACGTCGACCATCCACCTCAATGATCTGAAAATCCAGCGATCATTTTTCCAATGACCTCCAGGCTTCCAGCTACCTTCAGCTCCAGGCCCGACGTCCATCCATCACTGATCTACGAGAAATCGAAAAAACTAGCAATTCCGACCAACTCGCGAATACTCAACATCCCCAAACTAAAAAATCCTGATTTTAATATCAAAATTCAATTTTTTCAAATACTAATCAAGCTATAAAATCAAAACGTGAAATTTAATCATTTGATTTTTTGACTAATGTTTTTTCATCACTGAAATATCATATTTTAGAAATAACTGCTTAACATACTCACTTGAAATTATTTTTAAAATTTGAATCTAATAAACAAAAATAATTTTTTTAAAGTATTATATCCTAAAAGGGATTGTGGAAAGGGGATTTGATTTCTAAACCTGTTGAAGTCTGTCAAAAACAAACAGAGGAATGCTTATAGATATAGACAGTCATGCACACACAGTTCATCACTAAATTCAAACAAAATACATCCATGTAACATTTTTACTTTAATTATTTATCACATGCAACCATATATCAAGTAGATTAAGCTTTAAAAAGATTGATTGTTTACTCATAGTGTATATAAACAAAGTAGCTGGAATTGCACAATTGATCTTGAATTTTAAAAGTGGAACTTTGTTTTTGATCTGAACTTGAAACTGTCATCTTGAATTTGAAACTGTAATTTGATTCTGATCTTGTTAAATTTGAAACTACTGCTCAGTTTGAGAAACTTGAATCTTTGCTTTGGTTTTGATTTTTGATTGCTTCAGGTTTTAAATTGTAAAAAGTTTAGATTTTGTTCTTTTCTAGTTTGTAGCTTTCACTGGTTTTTGTTTCAGGTTTTGGTTTTCTCAGATTTTGTTTTGTTTGTTGAAAATATGAAAGAAAATAGAAAAAGTAGAAGTAGGGATGTTTATATAGGAATGTTTTTATTATTTCTAAAAATAAAGAGAAAATTAATCAAATATGACACTTGTATTTGCATGTTAAACAAAGGCTAACACTTGTTAAATTTCATATTATATGGTTTACACTTGTTAATCTTTATGTTATAATACTTACACATGTTTACACATTTTAACCCGTAAATAGCTTTTAAAAATTATTGTATTGAATTCAAAACATAACTTCCAAATCACAATATATATATATATATATATATATGTATGTATACACACACACATACACACACACATACATGCATACATATATATATATATATTATAATTAGAAAATAAATTTTTATTAGTTTTTAAAATATAGAGTTTTTAAATCCTATTTATTCTTATGATATTTATTTTTGAATTTCAAATTCAAATTCTATTTACAATCTATTTATATACATATATATACATAAAACAAACACATATCTTATTTGTTTTGGAAAAAATTCAAATTAATTCACAAATTAACCCTAAAAATTATATTAATTACTAAATTAAATTTGGCTTAAAAACAGGATGGTTACAGGTATATAGTTTTTATATTTTAAAATTTAATAATATATATGTATATATGTATATTTGGGCACAATAGAGCAGAATGTGTGTGTGTGTGTATATATATTTTGGAAAGTAGGAATTTTTAAAATGTTTAGAGTTTAGGTAGAAGTAGATTTTAAACCTATATAGATTATTTTATATACAGTTTAAAAATGGAAATAAAATAATTATACATACCTTTTAAATCTACTAGTTATTTTAAAATTATGTATTTAGGATGATTAGTTTAGTTAATTACCCTGTCAAATTATTTTAGTTACTAAGGGATTCTTAAAAGAAAATTACTAGTTTAAATTAAATAATTAGTTAGTTAAATCTATCAAATGGGAATTAAATTTTTCGATTTATTCGAATATTAATAAAAATCATCTAATGTTTTTACAAGGTCCAATCATGGAGAAAATGGTCGAGATAGAAATGGTTCGCAAAAAAAATCAAAGGTGTGTTATTCTCACACATTAGGATTATCAGTTAATTTAAATAGTCAAATTTAAATTATTGGATTGATTGCTTGAATTGATTATTATTATCAGTCTGGATGTGATAGTATATGTGGTAGTATATATATTGGAGTGATTGGTTCCCGCATTATATAGCGAATGAGACCCTATGTGACCCGCATAATAGCGGATGACCCTATATACCGCGATATCCCCCTCGAAGTGGGATTGGTATTTATATTGTGCTAACATATGTGGATGCAGGAAAATAGGTTGGAGGGATCCAAATGGATTCCTTAAAATATTGAATTTATTTTATATTCAGTAATATGATTTATGGGATAATTTGCGATGGATTATATTTATTTTATTGGGAATTGAAATATCGAATGCTATGGTTTGATTGAATATATTTGGGTATATTGAGTTATCATAAAAATATAAAGATTGGATTATAAAGGAAAATAAAAAGAGGAATTCTAAGTAAAATAAATGCAGTGAAATTTGATAATTAAAGGAATGAATTTGGGAAAAAAATAAAAGTTTGATTTTAAAATCCTATCGAATAAATTTCGAGTACGGAAGAAAGAGGTTTTTGAATAAATTGAAATAAAGGAATTTTAAGGGCTTAAGTGGTATTGTTAAAAAATATAAAGAATTTAGTTTTAAATTCAAGTTTTAAATTGTTTGGGAAGAAATAAAAGAATTTTTCTGAAATAAAATATGAATTGGTATTTTAAGTTTAAATAAGATTTTAAATCAAATAAAGGAGTGAATATGAAATTAATGGGTTTTGAAATAAATTGAGTAAGTAAAGGAATTAATTTTAAATGGAGTTAATTTTGGAAATCGGTTTGGAAATTGATTTAGTGTTTGAAACTGTGTTTTAAAAGGAGAATGAGAGTATGGAATTTATAAGCAGGCTTTATAATAAAGTGAGATATCTATCAGTGGATAAATTGGAAGTACAAATTCAGAATGGGAATTTATAAGGAAAGGGTGATTTAAAAAAAAATAGTGGGTTGCTTTTAAAGTTGTGGAAAGTAAAGTGTATTTTCCTAAAAAGCCAAATATATTGTCAAAGAAGATTTCTAAGTATAAGTTAAAGGCTTAAAGTTGTTTTTCAAAGAATGTTTTTAGAAAGTTATTATTTAGTGGCTTTAAAGTTTTTAAAAAATAAATATTTATTAAGTTAATTTTATAAATAAATTATTCTAAAAAGGTTTATCTAGTATTATTATTTAAAAGATAATTATTTAATATGTATACCTTATAGAATAACATTTTTTTAAAATTTAGTTTCAACCTAAGTTTTACATGAAAAATTAAATTTCATAACTAGTATTTTCAATAAGTGTTTAAATAGTTTTGTTTTAAGTGTTTTAAATAGCTTTTATTTTAAGTGTTTTAAGGTATGTCTATATATATATATATATATATATATATATATGTTTTTGGATAAAGTGATTTAAATTATTTTTAAATCTAAGTATTTAGACTTGTTGATTTTCTGTGGAAAAAAAATGTTTGAAAATTTATCCGCGAGAGAAAAGTGATTTGAAAACTGTTTTCAAAAGGATGAAATGTAGAAAAATATCTTGGGAAGATACTTTGAAATAAATAATTTGGGAAATTATTAAAGCCGGTTGGTTGTTTGTGGGTGTTATGTGATAGTTAAATAACCAACTATCAATATTGGACATTGCGCTGATCGTTTCGAAGAGACCGGGATCGAGATTAATTCCCCAAAAACCACTTCGATCCGGTTTGAACATTTTCGTGAGGAAGACAAGAGCTGGAGTTGAAGATGGAGCAGTGCAGTGCAAGGGCTAATCGCTACTAATCCTGAGGGTGATTTCAAAAAAGAATGTAGTAAGAGTAGCGCCTTCGGTTCTGTCCGGACCGGGAATGGACTTGTATGGATGAATGTTATCAGAACATTGTCGGGAGGACGATGAGCATTCTAAGTGAATGTGTGCTAAAAAGGTAACGCTCAACCTAGAGCCTCATCAACCGGGAATGGCTAAAACAGGGGAGGTGCACGCAACGCTAAGTGGCTAGCAACCAATTAGGGTAAGGTTATCCCTGTCCAGATGTCCCTTTTATACGGCTGTGTGGGTGATTGCGGATCCCAACCATGGGGTGATCTTATTTGGACTATCCAATAAGGGGTAGCTTCGGTCTTGTGTTGCAGCGGATCAGAGTGGATCCTCGGTACGGTGATTTGGACCACGTACTGTGACGGACGGTACCCCAGTAGCCCTGCCATTGATGGAAACCCAATCTCCAATAAGTGCCTTCAAATTTTTGTATACCTATCATGCTGGAATTTAATGAATGTAACAATTTCATCTATTTGAATAAGTATGTTATATAGACACTATTATAATATTAGAGGATTTGATAAGAAATGTTTTGGTTATCGTAAGGTAAAAACCCGGCTGTTTACTTGTGGCGTGGTCTTACGAGATACCTTTGATTTCGAAGGATTTGAAAAACTTTAATAATTCAATTGAGTGTGTTTTCTCACGCTGGTTTTCCAGACTGACTCGGATGTTATTTCACTACAATGCTCGGGTCAGACCGAGTATTATTGAATACATGATGGGATATTGTGGGGCTCAGGAGACAAGCTGGATGGTGAGACGTATCGCAAGTACTTGATATATATTCCGATGTGCAGTATAAGCTGTATAATCTGCTTTGGGTGTGGACAAGTTGTTACAACTGTCCAGCATTTAGCTATTGTTTGTATGTACTCTGATAATGTAATGTATAAAAGTTATAGAATCTTTGTATTAAAATCTGTTGTTATCTATTATATATTATTCCACTGCGACTATGAGATTCTGATATTGTTTTCTATTTCTTCTTCTACCTCCTTCTTCTTTAACCCTAACAGTCCATTTTTCCAGCAATCGGTTTGTTCGGCATTTAATACAGTGGATGCATTGATGTCGATTTAGGGCATCGAAAATTTGGGTTGTTACATTTGGTATCAAAGCTGAAGGTTAAGCGAGAACCTCGGCTCTAGTGGGGATTACTCATTAGGATAGAGTCAATAGTACTCTAGAATGAGTTTGAGTGTATTAATAGATATGAGCGTGTATTTGTTAGTGAATATAATTTTTTTTTAATATTGTGTTGACTTATCGGTTGAGTGTTTATGGATTCTGGTTAATATGTGGGACGCCATGTCATCGATAGGGGTTTCTAAACTCTTAAACAAGATAAACGGACATAGTATTGTTTTAAAATAGGATAAATGAAATAATTTTACCCAAATTATTTTTGTATATAAAAGATATAATTTTCCGTAAATTATTATAGTTATATATGGTTGCTTGGTTGTTAGGATGTGATAATATTAAATTATTATCATTGTTGTGTGGAAATTGAACTAGAAATTTAAATTATAATCAAAGGTTAAGGAATAAATTTATATAACAAAATGGGATTTGTAAATATAAATTATAAATGTGGTTTATAATTGGAAATGAAACAAAATTCCAGAGTAAATTTTGGATAAGGATTGAAAGGATGTATGATTTGAAATTTTGAGAAATTTAATTTCCTTTTCATTTGGGAATGATTTTCAAAGATTTTGGAGGAATAATAAGGATATTATTCAGAAATATTTTTGAATTGGATTTGAAATCTAGTGAGATTCAAATTTAAAAATATTTGGAAATGTTTTTGTAAAGAATAAAAGCACTGAACTCACTTCGGTCGTTGGAAAATAACATCGGTGATGACTACAGTATCATCGATGTTCATTTTCGAGTTTCCAAGAGAGGGATTGCTATCTGGATGTTTTGGATTGGAATATTTTTGCAAAACTGGGTTGATTTTGAAAATGCAAAAGAATATTTTGATTTGGATATATATATTGTCAAAATTGTTTTTAAATGTTTAAGCAATTGTTTAAACTCTAGTAATTTAACTAAAAATGTTTATGGAATATAAACGGGTTTGATAACCTATAAAATTTGAAATATGTTGGAATAAAATTTAACTTAAAGAAAAGTTGAATTAAACTAATGTGAAAACGAAATAAGTTAGAATGTAAGCCAATTAAATGAAGTAAATTTAAGGACGTTAGCGAATAGAATTTAAATAAATGGACAACTTACAGAAGTTTAAATTTTAAATTGAATTGGCATGTAGGTGAATCTAGTAAAGTAAAAATGAATTTGAGGAAAAGTCTAAGAAGACTAAGTAATGGTCTTAAAATAAAATTTACTAAGTGTGAAATAAATTTGTGAATGAACAAATGAATTTACATTTGTAAGTAAATGAAACTGAAACTGGATATTGGAACTAAATTTGAATTGTGTTAAATAAATTAAAATGGAAAATTAGTCAAGTCGACTAAAAATAAATAAAGGTTTAGAAATAAAAACAGTTTGAGATATGAATAAATTAGTAAACGGAACTAATTTAAAATAATGATATAAATCAGTTATGAATGTAAGATAGTCGATAAAATTCAATATTCAGAGTTTGAAGATAAATTGAATTCAAATAGAATTGAAACTGAAGTATTGGAATTCATTTTGAATTGGGTTAAGTAAAGTTGAAGAATTAGTTTGAAATGGACTGAAAATAATTAAAGTTTGGAAATAAAATCCGTTGATATTTAAAAATAAATTAGTAAGTGGAACTAAATGAAGAAATGGGTTTGAGATAAGGTGAATAGAATTCGATATTTAATTTGATTTGGATACAAATTAAGAATTAAAGATAAAATTGAATTCAGAATGGAGTTGAAAATTTGAGTCAAATAAAAATAGATATAAAAGCTTAAGTGGTGAAGTAAAAATAAATAGTAATGTATATAGAATATTTTAAAAAACTTAAGGGAGATAAATGGTAAAATTATTAAGTAAAATTGGGTATCGGAAATATTCTAAGTTAAAATTTGATTGAAGGTTTAATAAAGGTGTGTGTGGATAAGTGGATAGAAATCAAAATAAATGCGAATCAAAAGAAAATTTGATATATTTAATAATCGATTGAGATAAATACGTGGGATGTACATATATTATTTTACTCGCATAGCAATTCAATCCAGAATTCGGGCATAGAATTTCGAGATAGTTATCTCGATCCGAGTTGGGATTTTTGACTCGATTTTCGACGGCGAATGCTGGATATGGATTTCTGATTGATTCTAGAAATTCTCTATCACAGTTATGGCTATGCAAGGAGAATTACAGTTTCTGATCAAGAAACCATATTTGAGTCCGCGCTAGGAAGTCGGGTAGACGATACTAGTTCAGAAGTGAAATTGTGTGATTGAGTGAGCGATCGGATTAATATTGCGTACGGATGATATATGTATATCGTACTAGCTTGAATGAAATAGATATTGAAATTTTGTAAAAAGGAATGCACAAAATGATTTTGAAAGCTATGATTGGATATTATTTCTATCTAGCATATACAGGTGTTTAAAAAGCAAAAAAAAGTTGGGACTTTTGATTTTAGAAGATAAATTGTATTGCTTGACAAAAAAGTATGTATTTAAATTTCTATACGAAATTTGATGATTTTCTGGTCTAGCCACTTGGTATTTTGTAGTTTTACCGATCTAACCGCTCAAAGGAGACGTGGGAGAGATTTTTCAAAATTTAGAGAGATAGAAAAATTTCGAAATTTTTTTGATAATTTAAAATTTGGTTTTAAATTTAAATTTGAATAGTTGAGTAAGTGACGTTGTTTGGAAATTATGGAAGAATTGAGAAGTTAGTAAGGGTTAATGTGTTTTAAATAAAAAGGTTGTTTTGGGTATTGTTAAAAATGTTTGGTTTTGGGGAGTTGTTAAAAACTATTTGGACTGGGAAAATAGTAACGGGTTAAGGATCATTCCTCTTAACAAGTAATTTCCGTGACGAAATTCTTTTAAGGGGGAAGGAATGCGACGACCTGAAATTTTTAGATATTTGTAATTGGAATATTTAATTGATTTTAAATATTCGAAAGTTAGTTTAACTTGAATTTCAAATATCATTGTTTATTTGGCAATTAAATTATTGAATTTAATAATTGGAAATTGGTTGAAATAGTGAATCTTGGTTTTTAAGCTGATTAAAAATATTTCAAAGGCTTGGAAAATTTATAATTATGATACTGAAGATAATGAAAGATTTAGAATAGAATTTAAAAATGTTTTGTTCAGTTTTAAAAATATATAGTTTAAATTGATATTTAAAAATTACCTTCCAAGGTACAGTCTCGGAATTCGACGAAACCAGTTCCATTGGATCTATAATAGCGTATTATTACTTGATTTCAATTTTCTTAGCTTTTGGAGTTGTCGTGTGGCCGTACGGTAGATAAACGCGTTGAAATCTATATTGAAATTTAATATAATAACTGGGTCTAAAAAGCTATCTTCTCCATACGATCGAGTTAGGCCTCGAAATCTTTTCCTTCGCGTTCGTAATAGGGGTATAACATTATGAACGCCTAGCGGCATGCCTTGATAGGAGATCGAGATTGTGAGTTGCAAAAATCGAGACGATTTAAATTTGAATTTAAATATAAATAATATAATTGAAACACTGTAGCAAGCACAGACACATAGAGAATTTTAAATACAAGTTCTTCTTCGTGAAACGGCGTTTAAAAAAGAAGAAGAAACTATCTCGTTTAAAAATTACAGAAGAAGAATTGGCAAGCGAAAATCAACTCATCAAAATGAAGAAGAAAAATGGCTGAAGCCCTTCTTCTCAAATCAGATCGTCGTCCCCCCATTCTATTCGTATATGAAATTAACCAAAAATCAAAATATAAAATGGCCGATCGAAGCTCAAAGCCGCATTAAAAATAAAACGCACCACGATCTGCTTCTTTAAAATCAAAAGTAAATTCAATAGCTCAACCAATTTTAATCAAAATCGTCTCAAGTTCGTCGAGGTTCAGGGCAAAGTTCGTTCTATAGTCGGTATGGGATGCCGGCGTGGTTCGAAGAGGGATTGCGATCGAAGAGGATAGAGAGCATTGCAGTGATGAAGGGATTATTGTAGCTTGCGATTTGTAGCTCGCGATTTGCAATAATGAAACTAGGGCCTAGCGATGTCGACAAGGGAAATGAGGTATATAGTTCTTGTATTTTAAAATTTAATAATAATATGTATATGTATATGTATATGTATATTTTGGTACAGTAGAGCAGAATATATATATATATATATATATATATATTGGAAAGTAGGAATTTTTAAAATGCTTAAAGTTTAGGTAAAATTAGATTTTTAAACCTATATAGATTATTTTATATGCAGTTTAAAAATGAAAATTAAATAATTATACATTCCTTTTAAATCTACCAGTTATTTTAAAATTATGTATTCAGGATGATTACTTTAGTTAATTAACCTTGCAAATTATTTTAGTTACTAAGGGATTCTTAAAGGAAAATTACTAGTTTAAATTAGATAATTAGTTAATTAATTCTATCAAATGGGAATTTAATTGTTTGATTTATTCAAATATTAATAAAAATGATCTAATGTTTTTACAAGGTCCATTCGTGGAGAAAATAGTCGAGATGGAAATGGATTGCAAAACAAAAATCAAAGGTGTGTTAATCTCACTCATTTGGATTATCGGTTAATTTAAATAGTTAAATTTAAATTATTTGATTGATTGCTTGAATTGATTATCATTATCAATCTGAATGTGATAGTATATATGGCAGCGTGTGTGTGTATGTGTATTGGAGTGATTGTGTAACGACCCGTAAATTTCAATGATTAAAATTAGTTAAATTAATGAGATTTTTGTAATTAAATTTAGAAAGAAATAAAAATATTATAATTTATAATGAAGAGAATGTTAGAAATTAAATGTAGCAATTGTAATAAAAATTAACAATTAAAAATGAAATTGCAATTAATTGAAATAATGTAAATTGTCATATTTGGTTATAAGTTTAACATAAGAAAACAAATAGGAATATTGAATTAACTAGTGAAATGATATAATTAGTGGTGACTGAATGAATTTAATATTATGTATGAAATTACAGTAATTGGTTGAAATCAAATTTTAAACAATTTATTAAAATTAAATTTTAATTAATTGGATCTATTGTATTAAATGGAATTTAATATTACATCATTTGAAATTAAGATAAATTAGGAATATTAGTGCACTATGGTATAAACAATGGTAATTGTACCGTAAAATGAAACTAATTGAATAACTAAATTAGTCCAAACTCAATTAATTGAAACAATTGTAAGGTTATAATGATTGAAATTAGTGAAGTGGGAAATAAATTCAAAAGTTATACTAATTGATGAAATAATACGTAATAAATTGCAATTTGATAAAATCAATGCTAGATAAGTAATTATAGTAATTGTTAGTTGATAATTAAGTATGAATGTGAGTAAATTTGGAAATAGTGATAATTATTAATTTTTTACCCATTCATTTAATTTATTGAATTAAATCTAAATCAATTGCAACAATTGTTGTTAATAATAGCTTATAAGTGAAATTAAACGTTAATGGTAACAATTAGTATAAGTTAACCATTTATTTAGCATATTAAATTAAACCGGTAATCAATTGCAATAAATCTAAATTAAAGTTATGTTAGTATAAATTAAGGAAATAATTGGAAATAATGTCAATTCTATTTATAATATAACAATTGGTTGAATAAAAGGAATGGAAATAAATTTTTGTCAATATATTGGAATTTAATTTATGATAATAGGATTAATTGAAATTAAATGAAATTAAATATTTAAATATTACATAAATGGAAATTTAGATGAAATCTGAGAATATAAATGTAAACAAACATGAACCAATATTAACTCCAACCTTTTGATAATGTTGAATTGAATAATATGATGAAAGGTAAATTAAATAGAATTATTGGAAATTAAATTTATAATTTTGAATTTAACGAAACTGAGGTTAGCACTGAAACTGATAAATTAATCAACTCTAAATTGACATTTAAATTTGTTTAAATTTTTAGTGAATGGTGTAAGAAGTCAAAAATGATAAAATTTGTAAATTATGGGATTGGAATTTAAGATTTGATTTTATTAATTTAATATTTATTTATTTAATTAGCTGGAAAATAGCCATTTTGGCCACTGACTTGGATTTCGACGAAACCAGTTTTATCGGATCCGTAACGGTGAATTATTGTGGGATTTCAGGTTTCATAGCGATCGAAACTTGTCGTTTGATCGTACGGACTCGAAACGCCTAGAAATAAATGGAATTGAAATCAAATTGAAATAATTTGATTTTTGCATAACTTCTTCATACAATGGAATTTGAACTTGGAACCTGTTCCATCGATTTTAAAATATTTTAAAACATCTATTTTGATATATGGGTTGACTCAATTTCATTCCAGAGTCAGAAATGGCTTTTTGGGCCATTTTTTCGTTCAACGCGTTTATCAATCTGGTCCATCTATTCTATTTTCAGCCCTACCTATATATTTTCTTTTATAACCCTAATTTTTCCTCATTGTCATTTGTCTGTACATACAATTCCTCCTCACCTGCTCATCTCAATGGCAGACAATTCCAAATCCAATTGCGATTCAAAACTCAAAGCCAAAAATTCAAACACCTCAAATAACATCAAATTATATATCAATCTGAAGCTCTCGACTAGCGCATCTCAGATCCGTAGTTCGTTTTCCAATTCGAATCATCATTTTTTTAGAAATTGATGGTTTCTTCTCGTCTGTTCATCGCGCGAAGATCAACATCAAGGGATCGTCAAATTGATCATATCATCGTGTGGAGAGGGTCGCGCGTTGTCCGTCGGCATGGCTCGCTCTTCATTTCAGTGGTTGGATCGGTCGAAATAATTCGATGAGGGTTAACAAAATGGCAGCGGCGGCCGTTCCTTGGGGGCACGAGAGTGTGACGCGTGGGGTTCACTGGGTGCGCCTCGGCGAGTGGGACCGTATGATGGTGATCGACGACGAAGCGGTGGGTTGTGGTGGACGGCGTCGAACGATTTGCATGGCGGCGGGTTACTATAGTCGCGAGCGAAGCGCTCAGCTACGGTTGCTATAGAGGAGAGGTGACGTGTAATTATAATATTATTTTACTTTTATTTGTTTTAAATTGAAATCATATCGTTCTAATCACCATAACTTTTGCATACTAGGTCCGTTTCACGCGCGGTTTTCTCCGCTAGGTTCATATTGGAATTCCAGACATTTTAGCGCTGGTTTGGATGAATTTTGAGACTATACAATTTTTGGGTTTAAATTGGATTTAAATTCAATTTAAATTCAAAAGGTGAGTGTTTTAACCCACTCACAACTTCTAAAATTTCTTATGTGTGTTAATTAATTTCTGATGTGATTAGAAATTTATCTATGATTGTGTGGCATATTTTTATCACCATTCCAGTTAAATTGAATTTATTGAACTAAATTGTTATTTAATTTATTATTGAATATAAACTGCTAGTTAAATTGTTATTTAATTTATTTTTGAATATAAACTGCCAGTAAATACATGTTATTTATTATCTGTTATAGATTGATGTTATTGTTTGAATTGGATGATGATTGTGATAAATGGTTGATGATTGATATTGGATGAATGCATGTTGTATTTATATTGTTATAAACTGCAATTTGTTATGCATTTTATTTCAATCGAGATTACGGTTTGAAATGATATATAACTGTATTTTATTTTAAACTATGGATTGAAATGATAAATATCTGTATCACTTGACCATGGTCTATATATGAAAATAAATTGAAATGATTTTCTATGGTTTTGTAAAGAAATATATGGTTTTATGAGATATTGATTTGGATATTTTATAAATGTTATTTTATATATAGTTAAATTCTTGGTTTTAAGCTATGTATGAAATTGGTTTAAAGTATAAAAGAAGTTGAATAATAAAGTTTGATTTTATTAAGATATAATATGGTTAAGTGTTTATTTAAAATCATATTTCTGGAGTTTATAATAACTTAAATGAGAATAATATGGGAAGATAAATATGAAATTGATTTGAAATTTAATAAAACTGAGATTTTAAAGGTATGATTTTTATAACAAAATTTTGGTTTAACATGAGTTAAACGAAGGT
This sequence comes from Allium cepa, assembly GCA_030765085.1. NCBI lineage: Eukaryota > Viridiplantae > Streptophyta > Magnoliopsida > Asparagales > Amaryllidaceae > Allium > Allium cepa. The sequence goes on from CM060946.1 coordinate 183,398,427, forward strand.
TTCAAGTATAAATAAATTTAAGGAAATATTTAGCTATATTTAATTTGAGTTTTATATAAATGATAATGGATTTATTATGCAAATATTTCAAAACTAAATAATAGAACATTGAATTGTTGAATCGTAATTACCAACCTTAGTTTTGAAAGTGTTTAATAATCAAAGTTGAAATATACTGAAATTAAAATGGTTTATTGAAACTGAAAGTGAGTTGTAAGTTATGAATTGAGATTTAATTTAAAGTGGATAAAAGTGTGAAGTCGAGAAATTATTTTACTTTATAAAGTAATTTTAAATTAAAACTATTTTATTTTATATACTGTCTGAATATCCAAACCATTTAAGTTTTGGAAGTTATGGTTTAGAAGCTATGAAATTCGAAGTATTATGTTTTGAAAGATTATATTTCAAGTGTTTGGTTTCGAAATATTATAAATTGGAAAGTGCTATGTTTTTTGGAAAAGAGGTATATTTGAAATAAAAATGATATTTTATTGATTTGGGTTTTTATAAAAATGATATTATAATGATTTAGTTTTTGAAATGGAAAGGATATCGTATTTATATGATTTCGAAATGGATATAACATTCTGGTTTTGAAGTATAAATTATTTTAAAATGACCATAGTGTTATAATAATGTTTGGTTGTTAAAGAGACCGTGTGACGCCCCACCTCTATACCCACGCTAGCCAAGAACACTACGGTGAATGCTGTCGACTAGCACGGAGAATAAGGCTGTTGAGGAGCGACCATCTGTATAATTGCTTTGTGCGAGTACCGATATGCCAGATAAAAATATAACTTTTCATCTCAAGAGGAAATCCGACATACCGACACAAACTCAAAGCTACTACACGGTGGCTATATAAATCCTTCGGAAACAAATATAGAAATAAACATAACATAAATCAGTCACAGACAATTCATATCACAAAGGCGGAATAAGATATGAATATTACACTAGGAAGTGTACATCAGAGTAGTGGTCTAAAAAGATCCACAATATCACAAAAGAATAGTTACACGAACTACACAAAAGAATAAGTATACATTAAGGAGTCTATATCTCAAATGTATACAACAAAATAACTACTAATCTAAGTAGTTAACCCAAAAGTCAAGGAGTTAATCCCGGATGAGAAGTCAAGCAGAAGCACCTGTAACATCTCGGTCTGACCCGAGTATTATTTAATAAGAAAATAATAAACGGATCAGTCTAACTATAAATATCAGATGAAACGATATAGAATAAGAGATGTGACTAAACACATAATAATCACAAAGCCAAGCTGTGATATATATATATATATATATATATATATATATATATATATATATACTTAGTTTATAATCATCAAGAGATTAATCAATGTCACCAAATCTACACAAGAATCAAAGAAATGTCATACTCCTAATTTCGTTCACCATACCATAAATATTGACGATAATATCAACGTCAATCACAAAAGTCAATGACACAAAAATTCCAGAAGACTACACAAGAAATCCAAAGACCACTAAAGTCAATGACTCACAAATTCACCAATGCACAAATATTGATAAAGCTTATCAATGGAAATCACGAAAAATTGGTGAAACACAAATTCTAGAAATCTACACAAGAAATCCAGAAATCACAAAGGGGGGAAGGCCTATCACAAACGGGAGCATAAAGCTCACCAACACGTGTATCACAAACGGAACGCTAATTCCATGGTCGCTAACCATCACAAATTGAGCCGAAGCTCCACAAACGGCCCGAAGACCATGGGTTGCTACCCCATCACAAATTGAGTCGAAACTCCACAAAACGGAGTTTAGTCTCCCTCGCAGACAAAGAGACATCGCACATTGCTAGTCTAAATCACAAAAATTCACATACGAAGACGTGAATAAAATCCAAAGAAATCGATAAAGAATCCATCGAAATGGATATTCAAAAATCCCTAAAACATCAAAATCATAATAGATGATAACAACAAATAGGATTATCACGAATCGATTTAAATTGGAATTCCAATCCAAAAAGGCAAATTGGACTCAAACAGCAGGTTCAGTCGACTGAACAGAGAATTTCAGTCGACCGACCCTGTACATGGAAATTTTCCAGGTTCAGGAAACTTTCTGTTTCCAGTTTCAGTCGACTGTGCAGAAGTTTTCAGTCGACTGAATCATGCCTGGAAACTCTCGGGTTTCAGGTTCAGTCGACTGAACAGAGATTTCAGTCGACTGAATCATGCCTGGGCTGTTTTTCAGCCTTATACAAATGAAGAGCAAACTCTTCCAAAATGCAATCGGACGAACATTGGCTCTAAGGGTTTATGCCAAACGGCAACCCGGCCCTATATGCTCCTCGATGCATCACCAAAAGCATGATCAAACATCCATAAAAGGATTTTACACAAATTTGTCTTAAAAACCCAAAAATTGGAATATTCACAAAACCAATCCAAATCAAGAGCAAATGCATATGAAGAAGTGTTAGGAATTCATACCCAACAACCAAAGATAATTATAGTCATAGATGTGAGATAAAAATCTCACCTTTGAACTAAATTTATGAAGATGAAGCTTGAAAGCAATGGCAAGAACAAGCACTCTTCAATCTCAACACTAGAAGCTTGAATCTAAGCTAAAAAAGAAGAACATTTCCTAAGTTAGGTTTAGGAAATTTCTGAAATTCAAAGAGAGAATGAGTTGGAGAAGAAGAAGAGGAAGCTTACCAATGGGTTCTCATGAACTTTGGAGCAAGGAGATGGATTTGCAAAGCAAGCTAGGGCTTAGGAATTTCTATTTCCCATTCTCTTCCTCCATTTTTGCTTGAGCTTGAGTGTTAGGAAAATAGAAGAGAAGTGAATGAAGAGGAGAGTGTTGGAACTGAGTTAAGTGGCTAATTGGCTCAGTCCAACCAAAGCCCTAAGCGGGAAAAAGTAGCAAAAATCAACTTTCTCCAAACATATCGAAGCTTATACTCAAAAAGGTCGCAAACGGCATTTTAAACTCAATGGGAGTGGTCTCGAGTCCAAATTCTACCGTATGCAAAAAGTAGCTTTTCGGACTAAAATCCGACTAACGATAAAATATTTAAATAAAATATTTAAATATAAAATCGATAAATATGCGGGTTGTTACAGACCGGGATCGAAAGTTGTCACACTCTCTGCCAACTCTAAAAACCACTTTAACAACCGTGTATGCGGTGGAGATTCCAGAATGAAGTAGGTTGGTGGCGGCGTTCCTTTAAGGTATATACGTGGACCCGACTCCCGTGAGTTGGCATAAGGTCTCCAAAAAAGGAGCGATTCCGGGCCAGTGAGGTAGCCCCTCTTATCGGACACACTCCTTCGATATTATATTCTGACCGAGATTTATTTGGTGGCCACTTTTGATTTTTGATTTTTGGGGGTGTGGCTCGAGGTGGGCGGTAGCTGCGTGCTATGCGTCACCACCAGTCCGGATAGCAATTGGTATATCTAGCCTAGCATTGCCTAGTTGTGCCATGTCACCTACCCTATCGCGCCTTGTATGAGTTTGGTTTTCTCCTGTAGCCCATGTGGTATCCTCTGGTGGCTTCCCGATCAGGAGGGATTATGATATTGGATGGACTACTGGGACTATTACGTGTTAAGGGGAATATTGGGTCATTCCTTAACACTGTTTAAAAGTAAGTTTATTTTACCATAGACATTATTATAATAGCGAAATATTACTACATAGTAAATAGTTTAACGGATCCTTAGGAGATGTGAATCCCGAGCATCTCTTAAGTTACAGCACTCACGTTAGACACTGGATAGGAGATGTCAAATCCCGTAAACAACTCTGATGCCGTTACACTCATATTTATTTCTGTTGATTTAACTTACATAAGATCATTTAGTTCTGACTCGAGTGTTTTGTCTTTTTAATTCGCTTGGATTAGTCTGAGCATTTCAAAATTCGAAGACTTTATATTTTGGAGGACGAAGACGAAGATTGTATTATTATTATTTATTATATTATTCCACTACATTCATACTGTTCCGCTGCATTGTTATTGATTATTCTCTGGTATGTGTAACTCTGATATGCATTGTACAAGTATAATAAAATATTTTTGTAAAACAGCTTCATGAACTGTTTATTTGATTATTATATTTTATCGTTCGGCTGTAAGATTCTATTTTGTTTTTTTTCCTGCTTTTTCTTATTTACCCCATAACAATCCGCCCTCCTGTATGGTTTAAGTCTGACGTGTGTTGTTTATCGTCGGTTTGAAACGTACAAAAAGGCGGGATGTTACATCTGGTATCAGAGCTTTGGTTTAGTGATAAACCTTAGCTTTGTGGGGTCTGACTCATTATTTATAGGATTGTAATACCATATGATGAGTCGCCCTGTGTATATATACGAGAGAGCTTATTTGTTAGTGTTATAAAAAGTATTGATATTGTGTTGATTTGTTCCGTTTTGTATTTATAAATTCTGGTTGGTGCATGGGAAGCTATGATACCAGTAGGGATTTCTAAACACTTAATAGGACAGACCAACACAATATTTGTTTTTAATATAGGTGAATGAAATAATTTTGCCTATTATATTATATATATATATATAATAAATTTTTTATAAATGATATATATTTGGTTGTATTATATTGGTTGTTAGGTAGCGAAATTTATAAATATTGATTGGAAACTAGAGTTGAAGAAACTAAAATAAAATGAGAATTGGAAATTTTAGAACTCAATTTCCAGGGTATTCAAAAATTTCCTTCAAATGATTTTGGAATATATTAATAATATTATTATTTAGAAGTATTTTCTGATATAAACATTTCAAAATAGTTTGAAAGAATTGTTTTAAGGAAACGTTGAAATGTTATAAGTTCTGTACTCCCCTCTCTGTCGTTGGAAAATAATTTCGGTGATGAGTGCACGCATCATCGACATTCATTTTCGAGTTTCTAAGTGGGAAGGCCACTGTAGTAGTTTTACTACAGATTTATTTTGATAAACAAATATAAATTTCAAACTGTTTTAAATCTAATTGGATATATAAGTTGTAAGTATATACATTTATCTATTGTTTTAAAATGATTTGAAATTAAACCCGGTATTTAGTTCTTAAGTTCCATTAACTAATAGTTTCAATTATTGTAGTGAAATTGAATGTAACTAATTAATAATTGGAACCTCTAATCAAAGTAAGAGATTAAATGCTAGGTTATGAATGAAATTACAAGAAAATTTGGAATGTGTAACCTATAAGGCAAAAGATAGGATTATTAAACATTAAATTAATTTAAAAGAAATGAGATAAACTTCTATAATTTTCAATTGCATTCTTTAGCATACATATAACTTACCAAATATTAAAATTTCTAATGCTTATAAGAAATGTAATAGGATATTATACTAGTAAATTTGAAGTAATGAAAGTATTCAATGAAATTCTTTAATAAATAAGAATTGGATGTAGTAGTTGTTATAAACTTAAGTATAATGGAAAGGGTACTAATTAAATAATTTGAAAGGTAAGTATTATAAATAAATGAATAAGTGGAATTTAGTAATAAATGAAATTATGTAGTAAATGAATGAATGGAAATTGAAAATTTGCAAGAAATAATGTAAAATAAAAAGATAAACCACTATATGAATGAAAAGGAAATCAAACAACAAAGGTTATGAAATGAAATTGAGAAATTAACTTGATCTACTGTTTGAAGTTGTGTTTGTTTGGTTATGGTTGTTTGGGCAAAGATACTTTAAAATTGTTTAGATGTATGAATAATCTATTTAGTTTCATCTAAGACATTTGAGTAAATGGTGCACCAAGTAGTTTATTTTCCATTCTGTGTAATTTAAAGTTGAACCCAGACAACTATTTATTTTGTTTGATATGAATGAATGACTGAATTGTGTTGATTTTATGTGATGGTTGTATGCTTTGTTGCAAGGGATTGTTGTTGTACTGATTTGTTTGTTTATGGTTGAAACAACTTTAAACATTTCATTCTATATAATTATTAACTCCTTTCAGACTATATAAGTGAAATGCAGGTTATGGAAGCAATTGCTACTGCTTTTGGTTTCGTAATTAAGCGTAAATTGCCTGACAAATAGGTTCGTTCTCGGATTACGGTTTTCTAGCGTTATTATATTTTTTCCGTGTTAGGATATATATTATTTTGGAAAATAATTTTGTATATTGTTATATTAATATTATATTTTCTCCCGAGCCTCTCCATACAAAGGAGACTCTGCCGAAATTTTTCGTAAATTTTGGACTTAGGAAAAAAAATAAAAATAAAAATTTGAAAATGTTTTCCAAACTCTATAAATTTAAGCATAAAAAGATTTAATGGTTATAAATTGGTATATTTTATTTAAATTAATTAATTTTGTAAATTTATTTGTTTATAAATTTAATATTTTAAGTAAGATATATTGATTTCCTAATTCTTCTTTTCCCTCCTTTTTTCTTTTCGGGGACGAAAAGTTTTGAGTGGGGGAGAGTGTAACGACCTGTAAATTTCGATGATTAAAATTAGTTAAATTAATAAGATTTTTGTAATTAAATTTAGAAGGAAATAAAAAACTTATAATTTATAACGAAGCGAATATTAGAAATTAAATGTAGCAATTGTAATAAAAATTAACAATTAAAAATGAAATTGCAATTAATTGAAATAATGTAAATTGTCATTCTTGGTTATAAGTTTATATGAGAAAACAAATCGGAATATTGAATTAGCTAGTGAAATGATATAATTAGTGGTGATTGAATGAATTCAATATTATGTATGAAATTATAGTAATTGGTTGGAATCAAATTGAAAACGATTTATTGAAATTAATTTTTAATTAATTTGATCTATTGTAGTAAATGGAATTTAATATTACATAATTTGATATTAAGATAAAATAGGAATATTAATGCACTATGGTATAAACCATGATAATTGTACCGTAAAATGAAACTGATTGAATAACTAAATTAGTGCAAACTCAATTAACTGAAATAATTGTAAGGTATAATTGATTGAAATTAGTCAATTGGGAAATAAATTCAAAAGTTATATTATTTGATGAAATAATACATAATAAATAGCAATTTGATAGAATCAATGCTAGATAAGTAATTATAATAATTGTTAGTTGATAATTAAGTATGAATGTGAGTAAATTTGGTAATAGTGATAATTTTTAATTGTTTACACATTCATTTAATTTATTGAATTTGATCTAAATCAATTGCAACAACTATTGTTAATAATAGCTAATAATTGAAATTAAACATTAATGGTAACAATTAGTGTAAGTTAACCATTTATTTAGTATATTAAATTAAAACCAGTAATCAATTGCGATAAATCTAAATTAAAGTTATGTTAGTATAAATTAAGGAAATAATTGGAAATAATGTCAATTCTATTTATAATATGATAATTGGTTGAATAAAAGGAATGGAAATAGAGTTTTATCAAAATATTGGAATTTAATTTATGATAATAGGATTAACTACAATTAAATGAAATTAAATATTTAAATATTACATAAATGGAAATATAGATGAAATCTGAGAATATAAATGTAAACAATCATGAACCAATATTAACTCCATCCTTTTGATAATGATGAACTGAATAATAGAATGAAAAGTAAATTAAATAGAATGATTGGAAATTAAATTTTGAATTTTGAATTTAACGAAATTGAGGCTAACATGAAATTGATAAATTAATCAAATCTAAATGGACATTTAAATTTGTTTAAATTTTTGGTGAATGGTGTAAGAAATCAAAAATGATAAAATTTGTAAATTATGGGATTGGAATTTAAGATTTGATTTTATTAATTTAATATTTATTTATTTAATTAATTGGAAAATAGGCATTTTGGCCACTGACTCGGATTTCGATGAAACCAGTTTCATCGGATCCGTACCAGTGAATTATTAAAGGATTTCAAGTTTCATAGCGATCGGACTTGTCGTTTGATCGTACGGACTCGAAACGCCTAGAAATCAATGGAATCGAAATCAATTGAAATCAAATTGAAATAATTTGATTTTGGCATAACTTCTTCATACGATGGAATTTGGACTGAAACCTATTCCATCGATTTTAAAATATTTTAAAACATCTATTTTGATATATGGGTTGACCCAATTTCATTTCGGAGTCAGAATGGGCTTTTTGGGCCATTTTATCATTGAACGCATTTATCAATCTGTTCCATCTATTCTATTTTCAGCCCTACCTATATATATATCCTATTATAAACCCTAATTGTTCCTCATTGTCATTTGTCTGTACATACAATTCATCCTCACCTCCTCATCTTAATGACAGACAATTCCAAATCCAATTGCGATTTAAAATTCAAAACAAAAAATTCAAACTCCTCAAATAACATCATTACATATCAATCTGAAGCTCTCGACAAGCGCATCTCAGATATTTTATTCGTTTTCCAATTCGAATCATTATTTGTTCAGAAATCGATGGTTTCTTCTCGTCCGTTCATCGCACGAGGATCAACATCGATGGATCGTCAAATTGATGATACCATCGTGTGGAGAGGGTCGGGCACTGTCCATCGGCATGGCTCATTCTTCATTTCGGTGGTTCGATCGGTCGAAATAATTCGATGAGGGTTAACAAAATGGTGGCGACGGCCATTCCTTGGGGGCACGAGAGAGTGATGCGTGGGGTTCGCTGGGTGTGCCTCGGCGAGTTGGACTGTATGATGGTGATCGGCGACGAAGCGGTGGGTTGTGGTGGACGGCGTTGAACGATTTGCATGGCGGCGGGTTACTGTAGTCGCATGCGAAGCGTGCAGCTAGGGTTGTTGTAGAGGAGAGGTGATGTGTAATTATAATATTATTTTACTTTATTTGTTTTAAATTGAAATCATATTGTTCTAATCGCAATAACTTTTGCATACGAGGTCCGTTTCACGCGCAATAACTTTATTTGTAATTGGACAATTTCTGAGACTGTTCAATTTTTGGGTTTAAATTGGATTTAAATTCAATTTAAATTCAAAAGGTGAGTGTTTTAACCCACTCACAACTTCTAAAATTTCTTATGTGTGTTAAGTTAACTTCTGATATGATTAGAAATTTATCTATGACTGTTTGGCATATTTTTATCATCATTCCAGTTAAATTGAATTTATTGAATTAAATTGTTATTTTATTTATTATTGCACATAAAGTGCTATTTAAATTGTTATTTAATTTATTTTTGAATATAAACTGCCAGTAAATACATATTATTTATTATCTGTTATATATTGATGTTATTGTTTGAATTGGATGATGATTGTGATAAATGGTTGATGATTGATATTGGATGAATGGATGTTGTATTTTATATTTTTTTAAACTGCAAGTTGTTATGCATTTTATTTCAATCGGGATTGCGGTTTGAAATGATATAACCGTATTTTATTTTAAATTACGGATTGAAATGATAAATATCCGTATCACTTGACCATATGGTAGAAAATTATATACAGACACCGTGGTCTATATATAAAAATAATTTGAAATGATTTTCTATGGTTTTGTAAAGAAATATATGGTTTTATGAGATATTGATTTGGATATTTTATAAATATTATTTTATATATAGTTAAATTCTTGATTTTAAGCTATGTATAAAATTTGTTTAAAGTATAAAAGAAGTTGAATAATAAAGTTTGATTTTATTAAGACATAATATGGTTAAGTGTTTATTTAAAATTATATTTATGGGGTTTATAATAACTTAAATGAGAATAAGGTGGGAAGATAAATATGAAATTGATTTGAAATTTAATAAAATTGAGATTTTAAAGGTATGATTTTTATAACAAGATTTTAGTTTAAGATGAATTAAACGAAGATTTCAAGTATAAATAAATTTAAGGAAATATTTAGTTATTTGTAATTTGAGTTTTATATAAATGATAATGGATTTATTATGCAAATATTTAAAAAATAAATAATAGAACATTGAATTGTTGAATAGTAATTACCAACCTTAGTTTTGAGAGTGTTTAATACTCAAAGTGGAAATATATTGAAATTGAAATGGTTTATTGAAACTGAAAGTGAGTTGTAAGTTATGAATTGAGATTTAATTTAAAGTGGATAAAAGTGTGAAGTCGAGGAAATTATTTTACTTTATAAAGTAATTTTAAATTAAAACTATTTTATTTTATATACTGACTGAATATCCAAACCATTTAAGTTTTGGAAGTTATGGTTTAGAGGCTATGAAATTCGAAGTATTGTGTTTTGAAAGATTATATTTCAAGCGTCTGGTTTCGAAATATTATAAATTGGAAAGTGCCATGTTTTTTGGAAAAGAGGTATATTGGAAATAAAAATGATATTATACTGATTTGGGTTTTTATAAAAACGATATCATATTGATTTGGTTTTTGAAATGAAAAGGATATCGTATTTATATGATTTCGGAGTGGATATTATATTCTGGTTTTGAATTATAAATTATTTTAAAATGACTGTGGTGTTATAATAACGTTTGGTTGTTAGAGACTGGGATCAAAAGTTGTCACACTCTCTGCCAACTTCGAAAACCAGTTTGACAACCGTGTACGCGGTGGAGATTCCAGAATGAAGTAGGTTGGTGGCGGCATTCCTTTGAGGTATATACATGGACCCAACTCCTATGAGTTAGCTTAAGGTGGCTAAAACAGGAGCGATTCCTGGCCAGTGAGGTTTCCCCTCTTATCGAACACACTCCTTCGATATTATATTCTGACTTTGAGATTTATTTGATGGCCACTTTTGATTTTTGATTTTTGGGGGTGTGGCTCGAGGTGGGCGGTAGCTGTGCGCTGTGCGTCACCACCAGTACGGATAGTAATTGGTATATCTACCCTGGCATTGTGTGACGACCTGGATTTTTCGACGTCTGTTGATCGGGAAATTAATTGATTTTATTATTGAAATATTAATATTAACTAATCAAAGAAATGAATTTCTGATAATTAAAGATATTTGAATATATATGTTGATTTGAAAACTAAAATAAACATTGAAAAAAACTATATTAAATATTTAATTTTTAAAATCTCTGGGTGTGAAAAATCTTATAGAAAAGATAAATAAACTTTTGTATAGATAAACTTCACCATTTAAATTGAGATAAGATATCCATAAAATTTAGATACGAGTTAGATGATATATGTATATGTAAATATAAGTGTAAATATACAAATATTGGAAAGTTGTATGAACGTGAATAAATATATAAAGAAAAGAAATGTGTATGAATGTAAATGCATGAGCATGAGGACAAATATAAGTAAGTAAAAATATTTGTATGTATGTTACAATATAAAAAAAAAATCAAGCATACAAAACAAATGGATATGTATACATACCTCAATTCACATAAATACATGTAAACAAAAGAGGAGACAAGCTTTTAGGCCTAGCATACAATACATCATTTTCAAGCACATAAAACATATAAATCAAGTCAACAAAATTTTGTATCAGGTCAAATAAATCAAGCTATAAAAAAATGTATATATATAAAGAAGCTTGCTATGAAAGCTGCAGCCTATTTTGTTTTGTATACCACACTTACTTCCATTTCATCCATTCGTACAAACTGAAGTAGATTTACAACATAAAAGAGACCCTTGCATTTAATGCTAGCACAAAAAGAGTCATTTCGCAACCTATATAAAATCATTTTAGGGTTCAAAAGTCTTGCCTGGTCAATAAAAAAAAAATGTAAACTGTTTTCTATATAAAACACCTATTAATTCCTATCTGGTTCATACCACTCGCACAAGTTCTTTGTTTTAAAATAAAGCAAAGAAGGTCAGTGACTCAGGCAGGAGCATAACCAAGCTTCCATTAAGGATTTAAGAATAAATGCAGAGAAGCAAAAGTAGTACTCTATTTAGCAAAGAAGGTGAGTAACTCTAAAACTGCAGGAAAATTTTAAAGTTGCATATGATGATCTTGGGAAAATATAACGTGAACGATGTTGTACATGTTTGTTTGGTTATAAGTATATATATGTCTGTGAAAAATTGGATACATGACTGATCAGTGGATAAACTTAAATCCAAGCCATTTAAAACTTTGTTCAGGTAATAAATGTTGAAGTGATAGTTAATGAATATCGACGTAAATGTTTTCCTGATCACGCGAAGATGAGTGAATGTAATTATATATATATTCCAGTTTAAAAGCGAATCATAATTTAGTTTCAAGTAGCAGGTTTTAAGGAAATCATGTCTTTCCTTTTCCTGGTCAATAAAAGAAAAAAAAAATAGTAAAACAGAAAATTTGAAAAAATTGAGTAAACTACATCCTTTAAATGTTGATCTGATGCATAGTATTCTGGGTGCAGGTTTGCATAGATAACTTCATATGTAGATGAATATTGAGTGGAAGAATATGTGCATATCTGCTTATATATACATATATGCCTCTTTTAATTATACAGTAGTTTTCAAGCTCTGTTCAAATATATTATAAAAGTGAGTAACTTTTTAACTAAAGAATAGGTTTAAATCTGGTAGATGCTTTTGATGAATACTGTAGGGATATAGTATAATGTTTACAGGTATGGTTATTTAAATACATGATGAGATAGGATAGATGCCTGTGCAAAGTCTCTATATAATATGATCACTGTTATTTCCAGGCTCTAGGACAGTTCGAAAATCATTTGCACATGATCCAATCTTTGTTAAGACTTATGTCTTGGACAAATATGATTGTTATACCATAGAGTTTAGCTCAAAAATTTGTTAAGTTAAAATAAATTTGTATTTTTGTCTGGACAACAAAAACAATAGAGCAAACTAAAAATAAGTCAAAACTAAATTTTCAAGATAGAGAAATTCAGGGATATACATCAACTACTTAGACTAAAACTTGATTTTTGAAACCAAGATCTTGATTTTTAATAAAGGGATTTGGGTGTGATTCTGGTTTGACCAGAAAATTGGGTTTGAGTAATCCCTGGCGCTCTGGTTGATCTGGGGTGTTGAGATTCTTCGTGGAGGTGGAAGAGTGGTCGGAGAATCAAGTAAAAATATTGAATGAAATTTCAGATGATCGTGGAAGCGGCAGTGACTGTTTGCAGTTCGTAAACCTAGTTTTGACTAGGTTGAGTATTTTGATCGGCATGACCTCTTAGCTTGATCGAGTTCAATGGGGTTTTGGAGGTGGGTTCGAGGGTGAACGAAGATGAAGTGGCCGGAGTTTCTTGTCGTCTGATGGTCAGTGATGAGAGGAAGAGGGGGGTTCCAGGTTTCACTTTCGTTCCAGTTTGGGTGTTTCGTTCCAGGTGGTGACGAAAAGCTCGAAATCGATTTTTGAGGGAGGTTGAAAGATCTGATGATCAGATTATGGTGCGATAAAGATTGCCGACATGAGGGAGGCGTCGTTGAGGACCAGAGGTGGTGGGTGGCACGGCGCAAGTGCACGGTGCATGTCTGGAAGCTTATGATGTTGGGATGGGTTGTGGCTTTATACTCGAGTTTATATTCGAGTTGTTTAAACCGTTGAAACAGGTTTAAGCCTATTTGTGGTTAAAGTTCGAAGTGAATTTCGAATGTAAGGCCAGCTCTTAAATAAAGCTTTCAACCCAGTTTAATGTATGGTTCCAAATTAACTTTTGCATCCTAGTTTTAAAAATAAATATAGTTTTGAAAATTTAAATTGTTTAAGCAAGTTTAAATGCTTAAAATATAATATATTTTTTATAAAAGTTTAAAACTCTACTTACATAAAATTCTTATAAAAGTTCTTTAACATTTGATTTTAAATGTTTTATAAATTGAATTAAAATTTGATTATAGTTTAAATTGGTTAATTATATTAAGCCTTAAATCTGAAATGCAGTCTAAAAGTAGATTTTAAATGAAATGTTTTAACTACATGTGATAATTTTAAATTAAGTCATAATTTATCTTAAAATAAATTAGGTTTAAATGATTAAGGGCGATTATGACAATTAATTAATTAATGATTTAGTATTAATTAATTGCGGACTGTTAGTTAGAAAATTAAGGGCCAATTTGTTAAGTAATTAAGGTTTAAGTTAATTAAGAAATAATTAATTTGGAATTGAGAATCATTAATTGGATTAATGATTTAATACTAATTTAAATTGTAATTAACAATAATTAATTTAAGATAAGTTGGTTACTTAAGAGAAGTAATTAAAGAGTTGTTAGTAGTTAAGGAAGATCGTTAACTTGGGATTGTTAAATAATTTATTTAATGTGATTAATTTTAATTAGATTAATTAATTAAAGATAATCAATTGTGGAAATTCTTAAGTATAATTACACGTTAATTACCTAGTGAAGTAATTAGTGATGATAATTACAAGATGTAATTAATTATAGATTGGGAATAGTTTTGGGGTTCGAATGGTAAGAATATTTGATCGATGTGATCAAGTAAAGTTAATTACTAATGCAATTAAAATTAATCAAGGAGGATTAATTAAGATGAACGATTATTAAATGATATTGTGTGACTTATTTTAGATGATATCTATGGTAAGTGATGTGTAATGCTATGCGATAAAATACGTTGGGATCAACAGTGACCTCCTGTATTGAAGTTGAATTGTTTTTAAATAATTGGAATAAGATGACATTGGATTCGAAGAGGCCGGAGTCGGGTATTATTAAGTACCCGAAACCACTGCGAATATTTTTATAGATTGATATGCAAAGTCTATATGCTGGAGTAAAGTGATTTGGAGGAATTGGACTATTTTAAATCTAAATCTTTGTTATTTAGAAACTTATATATGGAATAAGTGTCGTCTAGATTAAATTGAGGCTTTGTGAATTTATATGAGTTACCCGGGTTTTATACGAGTTGTATACTTTTGTATTCCATGTTAGTTGGGTTTACTCACGCTGGTTTCCAGCCTGACCCGGGTGTTACTTTGGTGTAATGCTCGAGTCAGACCAAGTATTACAGATTTTCAGGTAGGTACGTTCTGGAGCTCAGGAGGCGAGCTGGATGGCAGTGGCGTATAGAGTATTTCCGCTGTATATATATTATTGTTAATCTGAGACATGATAATTGTATATAACTGTGGCTGTATATATGAGAAACTCTGATGTACTAAAATGTAATCGCCAGATATAGTATTCGTTTGTAAATTGTTATTATTATTATTATATTTTATCCGCTGCGAATGTGAGATGTTTGGTGTTCTGTTCTTCTTCTTCTTCTATCTCTTTCTTCTTTCATAACTATCTGGAATTTTCGGATTCGAAAATCCCGGGTCGTTACAGTTGGTATCAGAGCTGAAGGTTAAGCGAGAACCTTGGCTCTGGTGGGGAATTACTCATTAAATAGAGTCTGTGGTACTCTAGAATGAGTTGAGTGAATATATATGAGCGCGTACTTGTTATTTTCTTATATAAAGGTTTTAAATGGTTTTATATAAAAGTATATTTTGATATATAAAGCAATATTTCCTTCTAATAAATATTAAGGCGATTTGGTGTTAAATTATTGGAATTAAGTTAAGAATGAATATAATACAACCAAATTAAAATTAAATTAATTAAAAAATGAAATTCTAGAATTAGAACTTAAAAATTAGAATTGTTTGAAACTTTAAATGAACAAAGTTAAATTTGGTTTAAAAAGGTTAAACCAATCTTTGAGAATTTAGCTCGAATTATATAATTCGAGATGGTTTAAATTTGAAGTTGGAATCGAACTCATTCAAATTGAATCCGATTTGAATTAATTGGATTTGGGATTGAAGATGTATAAGTTCAAAAATTTAAATGAAAGATTTGAATTGAATTGAATTGAAATGATTGAAATTGAAGTGAGTTCAATTGAATGGATATTAGTCCAAAGTAATTGGAATAACTTTGGAATTGTAATTAAAGTGGAATTGGTTTAAAATCAAAATGGAATTTGAAATATAAATTGTAAGTGAAATTTATAAGTTGGAATAAACTTCATAAATAAATAAGATTATAACTTGAAATAGAATTCCAGAAAATATTTGAAAATTAGGTAAGATGAAAATTTCAGAGTAATGTTTAAATATAAAATAGATGGATTAGGAATTTGGAATTTTTGGAAAAATTTAAAATCCCTATGGATTTGAAAGTGGTTTCCGAAGGTTTTGGAGAAATAATATTATATTTCAAAAATATTTTTGGTGTTGAATTTAAAATCTGGGAGATTTGAAGTTAAAAATATTTGGGAATGTTTTTAAAAAAAAGAAGAGCATTGAACTCTTTTGGTCACTGGAAAATAACGTCGGTAATGACTGCAGCATCATCGATGTTCATTTTCGAGTTTCTAGAAGAGAAATTGCTACCAAATTATTTTAAATTGGAATTGTTTGTGAACTGGGTTTGGTTTTGAAATTCAAAGGGATAATTGAATTTGCCAAAGAATTGTGGATATAGTTGAATTCTAAGGTGATATTGAAATTTTGGGACTATGTTTAAACTCTGGAATCTTGATTAAAATGTTTAAGGAATAATAAAAATATATTGGCTAAATAAAATGTATAATTATGAGTTAAAAGCAAAATGTGAATATTGATTATAAATAGAAGATGTAAAATTGAAATTATACTTAAAGTTGTACAAGTTTAAAGATCAAATGGAATTTGATTTGAAGTTGGAAGGAAATTGAGAATCAATTCAATTTGAATTGGGAATGAATCAAGTCCAATGGAAATTGGAGTTAATTAAATTGGGATGGGTTAATTTAAATGGAGTGGAAATTTAAATTGAATTGATGGGGAAGTGAACAGTTTTGACTCTAGACCATTTTCAATGTAAATTGTTTTAATATAAATAGTTTTAAATCTATTTTCTTATCTATTTATTATATAACTTTCTTTTTAAAACCTAAACTATTTTATACTGGTTTTGCCACTACTTTTGGAACTCTTTAACTATTTTACAACTGTTTTATAAACTAATTACTAATTTTCAACTAAGTTACGAATTAATTTCTATTTTACAACTATTTTGCAATTATTTAAGATTTCTATAACTATTTAACTAATTTCCAACTATTTTACAATTAGTCAACTATTATACAACTATTTTGCAAACTATTGATTATTTTTCAACTACTTATCTATTTTCAAAATTTTCAAGCTATTTCCTAAATATAAACTGGTCGGAGTTCAAACTGTTATTGATTAAATACCAACTGGGATAAGAATTGAGGTAATAATCCAAATGGGAATTAAGGCAAATGTGAATAAGTGAATGGGAATTTAAGTGAATGTGAATAGAAAGGAAATTGATATTAGAAAGAGTAATCAAATGTGAATATTTGATTTTGGGTAAACAAAGTTATATCTTTATTATATATTCTTCCCTTGTTGAATTTATTATTGGAAGAAAAAGGATTTTGGAAGTGTTTGAAGTATAAAAGGAATTTTATACGAGTTTAAAGTGATCCAAGGTTTTAAAAATTACATATATCTGTATATATATAAAGGATCTTATGAGGATTTTGGAAAAGGTTTTGGGAACCTTTGGATTTGGAAAGGCTTTTGATTTTTGGTTAAAATCAATATTGAATTCGGAAAGCCTACTTTGAGAATTATCGATTTTGGAATAATCGATTTTGTGTAAAGGAGCTTTGATGAAATTCATACTAGGTGTATGATTTGAAAGATACTATATGTGTATAGTATAAAGTGTTTTGATGATAGCTCTGGGGAAAAAGGCGCTCCTTTGGAATGGACTTCTCAGGAGTTCCACTGGGTGGTGCTGCCTTGAGCCCCCGGGGGGGGGGGGGGGTTCTAAAGTTGATCCTGTGAGGAGTCCGGACAAAACTAGTTCCTGAGGATTATGGGTAGTGTACCATAGCAAAAATCGTGTGTGCCGCGGAGAGCTAACAGTCTGCGTTTGATTTTATATCGGTAGACTGCGACACTATGGTATACCACATCGCGAAAGTCATGTGTGCCGCTGAGAGCCAACAGTCTGCGTTTGAGTTTATCTCAGTAGACTGCGACCTATGTAGGAGTGGAGAAGTTTCATTTCGACAGCGAAAATCAGAGGCCGCTGAGAGCCTGCAGTTACATGGACTTTTGCTGCGACGGCAACGTAACCCTGGATGTAACTGTGATCTGTTGTGTGGGATCCATGGCGTAATCGAGAGGCCGCGGAGAGCCTGCAGCTACATAGACTTTTGTTGTGACTGCAACGTAACCCTGGTATGTAACTGTGACCATGGATGAGGGTGATGATTTTCAGAGCATTGTCACCAAACATATTTCCTCTATTTTCAAGAACTGTTTTCGATATTTTCAATAGTAATTAAATTATTTTCCAAGTATTTTCACTGGGTGTTGAAAACGGGTTTACCAAGTAGTTATAGATTTTCAGTCCTACGCCTGATCAAAGTATGACTGAATTTCTGTTAGAACAAGGATGGACTGGTTGAGACATCGAATTATAAGAAATATTTTTTATAAAAAGCTATTTTAATTGTATTATCTGGATTTAAAGGCATTCCTAAATTTTAAAACAAAGGGGAAAATTTAAATGAAGCGATTTAACAAAATCGAATATTGATTTAAAAAATGGAAGTAAGTTAATTAGCTAAATAATTATTTGATAAAGCATGTTAATAAAATTTAACTTGGGTAAATAAAATGGATTATAAGTTGATAATGGGATTGGAAATGAATTGAAATTATAAATAGAATTCGCCTTGGGTTTGATAATGGATTAAATAAGAAGAGATGGTGTAAAAAAAAATTGAGTTGGATTGAAAAAGTGATGATTTGAATTGCAAATAAAGTTCAAGTGATTTGAATAATATTTAACGTAATTTGCAAGTAAATTTGATATAATGGAAGTGTTGTCAAAACATCGAGTTATAAAAGTATTTTTATAAAAAATTATTTTAGTAATATTATATAGATTTTTTTAAGTAGTTTAAAAATGGTCTAAGAAAATTTATCTGATTATAAGCATTTTAACAATTCTGGATTCGTTCCTTTTCGGGGACGAAAAGATTTAAAGGGGGGAGGAATGTGATGACCTGGATTTTTGGACGTTTGTTGATCGGGAAATTAATTGATTTTATTATTGAAATATTAATATTAACTAATCAAATAAATGAATTTCTGATAATTAAAGATATTTGAATATATATGTTGATTTGAAAACTAAAATAAACATTGGAAAAAAAACTATATTAAATATTTAATTTTTAAAATCTCTGGGTGTGATAAATCCTATAGAAAAGGAAAATAAACTTTTGTATAGATAAACTTCACCATTTAAATTGAGATAAGATATCCATAAAATTTAGATACGAGTTAGATGATATATGTATATGTAAATATAAGTGTAAATATACAAATATTGGAAAGTTGTATGAACGTGAATAAATATATAAAGAAAAGCAATGTGTATGAATGTAAATGCATGAGCATGAGGACAAATATAAGTAAGTAAAAATATTTGTATGTATGTTACAATATAAAAAAAAAATCAAGCATACAAAACAAATGGATATGTATACATACCTCAATTCACATAAATACATGTAAACAAAAGAGGAGACAAGCTTTTAGGCCTAGCATACAATACATCATTTTCAAGCACATAAAACATATAAATCAAGTCAACAAAATTTTGTATCAGGTCAAATAAATCAAGCTATAAAAAAATGTATATATATAAAGAAGCTTGCTATGAAAGCTGCAACCTATTTTGTTTTGTATACCACACTTACTTCCATTTCATCCATTCGTACAAACTGAAGTAGATTTACAACATAAAAGAGACCCTTGCATTTAATGCTAGCACAAAAAGAGTCATTTCGCAACCTATATAAAATCATTTTAGGGTTCAAAAGTCTTGCCTGGTCAATAAAAAAAAATGTAAACTGTTTTCTATATAAAACACCTATTAATTCCTATCTGGTTCATACCACTCGCACAAGTTCTTTGTTTTAAAATAAAGCAAAGAAGGTCAGAGACTCAGGCAGGAGCATAACCAAGCTTCCATTAAGGATTTAAGAATAAATGCAGAGAAGCAAAAGCAGTACTCTGTTTAGCAAAGAAGGTGAGTAACTCTAAAACTGCTGGAATATTTTAAAGTTGCATATGATGATCTTGGGAAAATATAACGTGAACGATGCTGTACATGTTTGTTTGGTTATAAGTTTATATATGTTTGTAAAAAATTGGATACATGACTGATCAGTGGATAAACTTAAATCCAAGCCATTTAAACTTTGTTCAGGTAATAAATGTTGAAGTGATAGTTAATGAATATCGGCGTAAATGTTTTCCTGATCACGCGAAGATGAGTGAATGTAATTATATATATATTCCAGTTTAAAAGCGAATCATAATTCAGTTTCAAGTAGCAGGTTTTAAGGAAATCATTTCTTTCCTTTTCCTGGTCAATAAAAGAAAAAAAAAATAGTAAAACAGAAAATTTGAAAAAAATTGAGTAAACTACATCCTTTAAATGTTGATCTGATGCATACTATTCTGGGTATAGGTTTGCATAGATAACTTCATATGTAAATGAATATTGTGTGGAATAATATGTGCATATCTGCTTATATATAGATATATGCCTCTGTTAATTATACAGTAGTTTTCAAGCTCTGTTCAAATATATTATAAAAGTGAGTAACTTTTTAACTAAAGAACAGGTTTAAATCTGGTAGATGCTTGTGATGAATACTGTAGGGATATAGTATAATGTTTACAGGGATGGTTATTTAAATACATGATGAAATAGGATAGATGGCTGTGCAAAGTCTCTATATAATATGATCACTGTTATTTCCAGGCTCTAGGATAGTTTGAAAATCATTTGCACATGATCCAATCTTTGTTAAGACTTATGTCTTGGACAAATATGATTGTTATACCATAGAGTTTAGCTCAAAAATTTGTTAAGTTAAAATAAATTTGTATTTTTGTCTGGACAACAAAAACAATGGAGCAAACTAAAAATAAGTCAAAACTAAATTTTCATGATAGAGAAATTCAGGGATATACATCAACTACTTAGACTAAAACTTGATTTTTGAAACCAAGATCTTGATTTTTAATAAAGGGATTTGGGTGTGATTCTGGTTTGACCAGAAAATTGGGTTTGAGTAATCCCTGGCGTTCTGGTTGATCTGGGGTGTTGAGATTCTTCGTGGAGGTGGAAGAGTGATCGGAGAATCAAGTAAAAATATTGAATGAAATTTCAGATGATCGTGGAAGCGGCAGTGACTGTTTGCAGTTCGTAAACCTAGTTTTGACTAGATTGAGTATTTTGATCGGCATGACCTCTTAGCTTGATCGAGTTCAACGGGGTTTTGGAGGTGGGTTCGAGGGTGAACGAAGATGAAGTGGCCGGAGTTTCTTGTCGTCTGATGGTCAGTGATGAGAGGAAGAGGGGGGTTCCAGGTTACACTTTTGTTCCAGTTTGGGTGTTTCGTTCCAGGTGGTGACGAAAAGCTCGAAATCGATTTTTGAGGGAGGTTGAAAGATATGATGATCAGATTATGGTGCGATGAAGATTGCGGACATGAGGGAGGCGTCGTTGAGGACCAGAGGTGGTGGGCGACACGGTGCAAGTGCACGGTGCATGTCTGGAAGCTTATGATGTTGGGTTGGGTTGTGGCTTTATACTCGAGTTTATATTCGAGTTGTTTAAACTGTTGAAACAGGTTTAAGCCTGTTTGTGGTTAAAGTTCGAAGTGAATTTGGAATTTAAGGCCAGCTCTTAAATAAAGCTTTCAACCCAGTTTAATGTATGGTTCCAAATTAACTTTTGCATCCTAGTTTTAAAAATAAATATAGTTTTGAAAATTTAAATTGTTTAAGCAAGTTTGAATGCTTAAAATATAATATTTTTTTTTATAAAAGTTTAAAACTCTACTTACATAAAATTCTTATAAAAGTTCTTTAACATTAGATTTTAAATGTTTTATAAATTGAATTAAAATTTGATTATAGTTTAAATTGGTTAATTATATTAAGCCTTAAATCTGAAATGCAGTCTAAAAGTAGATTTTAAATGAAATGTTTTAACTGCATGTGATAATTTTAAATTAAGTCATAATTTATCTTAAAATAAATTAGGTTTAAATGATTAAGGGCGATTATGACAATTAATTAATTAATGATTTAGTATTAATTAATTGCGGACTGTTAGTTAGAAAATTAAGGGCCAATTTGTTAAGTAATTAAGGTTTAAGTTAATTAAGAAATAATTAATTTGGAATTGAGAATCATTAATTGGATTAATGATTTAATACTAATTTAAATTGTAATTAACAATAATTAATTTAAGATAAGTTGGTTACTTAAGAGAAGTAATTAAAGAGTTGTTAGTAGTTAAGGAAGATCGTTAACTTGGGATTGTTAAATAATTTATTTAATGTGATTAATTTTAATTAGATTAATTAATTAAAGATGACCAATTGTGAAAATTGTTAAGTATAATTACACGTTAATTACCTAGTGAAGTAATTAGTGATGATAATTACAAGATGTAATTAATTATAGATTGGGAATAGTTTTGGGGTTCGAATGGTAAGAATATTTGATCGATGTGATCAAGTAAAGTTAATTACTAATGCAATTAAAATTAATCAAGGAGGATTAATTAAGATGAACGATTATTAAATGATATTGTGTGACTTATTTTAGATGATATCTATAGTATGTGATGTGTAATGCTATGCGATAAAATATGTTGGGATCAACAGTGACCTCCTGTATTGAAGTTGAATTGTTTTTAAATAATGGAATAAGATGACATTGGATTCGAAGAGGCCGGAGTCGGGTATTATTAAGTACCCGAAACCACTGCGAATATTTTTATAGATTGATATGCAAAGTCTATATGCTGGAGTAAAGTGATTTGGAGGAATTGGACTATTTTAAATCTAAATCTTTGTTATTTAGAAACTTATATATGGAATAAGTGTCATCTAAATTAAATTGAGGCTTTGTGAATTTATATGAGTTACCCGGGTTTTATATGAGTTGTATACTTTTGTATTCCATGTTAGTTGGGTTTACTAACGCTGGTTTCCAGCCTGACCCGGGTGTTACTTTGGTGTAATGCTCGGGTCAGACCGAGTATTACAGATTTTCAGGTAGGTACGTTCTGGAGCTCAAGAGGCAAGCTGGATGGCAGTGGCGTATAGAGTATTTCCGCTGTATATATATTATTGTTAATCTGAGACATGATAATTGTATATAACTGTGACTGTATATATGAGATACTCTGATGTACTAAAATGTAATCGCCAGATATAGTATTCGTTTGTAAACTGTTATTATTTATTATTATATTTTATCCGCTGCGAATGTGAGATGTTTGGTGTTCTGTTCTTCTTCTTCTTCTATCTCTTTCTTCTTTCATAACTATCTGGAATTTTCGGATTCGAAAATCCCGGGTCGTTACACATTGCCTAGTTGTGCCGTGTCAACTACCCTATCGCGCCTTGTACGAGTTTGGTTTTCTTCCGTAGCCCATGTGGTATCCTCTGGTGGCTTCCGATCAGGAGGGGGTATGATATTGGATGGACTACTGCGACTATTACATGTTAAGGGGAATGTTGGGTCACTCCTTACCTCTATTTAAAAGTCAGTTTATTTTACTATAGACATTATTATAATAGTGGAATATTACTACATAGTAAATAGTTTAATGGATCCTTAGGAGTTGTGAATCCCAAGCATCTTTTAAGTAACAACACTCACGTTAGACATTGGATAGGAGATGTCAAATCCCGTAAACATTTCTGATGCCATTACACTCATATTTGTTTCTGTTGATTTAACTTACATACGATCTTTTAGTTCCGACTCGAGTGTTTTGTCTTTTCAATTCGCTCGGGTCAGTCTGAGCACTTCAGTATTCGAAGACTTTATATTCTGGAGGACTAAGACGAAGATTGTATTACTATTATTTTTTATATCATTCCACTGCATTAATACTATTCCGCTACATTGTTATTGATTATTCTCTGGTATGTGTTACTCTGACATGTATTGTATAAGTATAATCAAATGTTTTAGTAAAACAGCTTCATGAACTGTTTATTTGACTATTATATTTTATCGTTCCGCTGCAAGATTCTATTTTGTTTTTTTTCTTTCCCTGCTTTTTCTTATTTACCCCATAACAATTCGCCCTCCTGTATGGTTTAAGTGTGACGTGTGTGGTTTATCGTCGGTTTAAAACGTACAAAAATGCGGGATGTTACATATTGATTCCCGCATTATGTATGTGACAAACCTAGACTTTTTTTTGTATATAATTTAAATTTGACTTTATTTTATTTTGAAATTATTTTAAACTTGTTTTATTTCAAACATTTCATTTTTAAATATAAATTTTTATTATTATATGAATTATAATTTCAAACTGGTATAAATTGAATATTTTCCTGAAAAATGGATTTGCGGTCAAAGCTGGTCAAACTTTGACTTTTAAATTTTAAATTTTAATATTTGAATTCTCGAATTTTATATTTTATTATGAAAATAGAGTTAATATCGTGAATACTGCTTTTCTTTTCGTCGAAATTGGATTTAAATTGTGAAAGTTATACCCTTTACAATATTGTGTGTATATAAGGTTATTTAACAATATTCTTTGTTTTAATTTATATAAATGATACTTTTATTTGATATATCTTATTCTAATTTGTATATTTATATTATATTATATATATTTTGACTTTTAAATATTTTTAAAGTGATGTTTGAATTTTTCCAAAGCTTATTGAATTTATTTTCTATTTTAAAGCCTAGTTTCTATTTTCTTTGCTATATTCTTCATTTAAATTATATTGAATTAAAGTTTATTTATTTATTTTGTGAACGCACGTTTATTTTGTGTTCTTATCTTTACTTTTAATATTTTCCAAGTCCATATAATTTTTCCAAAATTTATTCTGTTTATTTTCAAATTTGTTTGACTAGTTTGCATTTTCTGAGCTATTTTCTTATTTTTACCTTGTATAATTAATAATTATTTATTTATATTTCATATTTTGTTGCATTTTCGAAATTTTTACAGAAATTATTATTATTCTCAGTAATTTAAACTTATATAAATAAACTAAAGGTAATGTGAAAAGGTTTTGACTTTTGGTTTCCAATGACTCTTTATCTCTCACTTTTTCACATTTCAACCTTACTTTTCATTCAATTGGCCACATCTCCTCATTTCTTTAGCCGCCTATTATTTTCCTCATTCACATAAAAAAAATTTCTTTCCATCTGAAAAAATTTTTGGCCTCCATCATCTCCATGAGTTTAGTAAATTTTATTTCATTTTCCATTGTTTTTCTTCTTGTTTTTCTACTTGTTTATGTTGATTTTTACTTGCCTTCTCTTCTACTTCAGGTTCGGCCCCACCACTCCATCTACCATGGCTGCCTCCTTCACCACTTGAACCATACACCACCTCCTCTCTAGCCCCAAGCCACTGGCTGTGCCCAATAGTTGATCAAACTCCATCTAAATCTACACAAACTTCACCTATATGCACCATAGCCTAACACCTATTGCTTCCACCATCATCTTCCACCCCTTGGCCGCCACCTATTCCACCACCAGGCTTTTCCTGACCCATAAAACTCTGCCACACCTGTAGTTGACCACCTGAAGACTGTCCGTGACTTTGAGTGCCTTGGCCGTGACCTTTAGTGCCTTGAAAACATTGTGTGATGCCTTATAGTTGTTGTGTTCATTTCTCTACCATACTATGCTCCATCATTTTCCCATGCTAGGCCGACCTTTAGGAACCCCATACAGATCCAAACCATGCCTTTAGCCATGCCATTTCAGATCTGGAGCTGAAGCATAGATGGTAGAAAGCAAGTGCAATAGTTTTGGTTTTGTTTTATTCAATACATTTCTAACATTGTTTAAATATATCTTGTTTTGAAAGTTATGTTTTATATATTTGTTTGTCTCATGTATCCAAGGAGATTTATCTTTGGCTCTCTCATTCAAATCATATTCTTGTTGTCGTTCCTTCAAAGATTCTGTGTTGTGTTTTTTGGTTGCCATCTCTAGCTTAAACAAGTGAGTTATTCTCACCTGACAATATGTACATATATAACTAGTAAATTGACCCCTTTTGAATCTGTAAAAATGCATAACCATATCACATCTGCTATGTTATGATTGTATGATGTTCACTCATGCTTAAACACCTTTTATATCATATTTTACTGTTATACTATACTGTTCTGTTACTTTTATCAGTTTATCACACTCCAAGTTCCCTTTAGATTAGAATCACTATGGGTTGAAATGATACATACCCGAACGGACTTTAGAATAGGGGAAAATCATTATGGGCTGAAATGATAGGCCTGAGCGATTTTTAATTCATCTCATTTACTTGGGACTGCGGGTTTGAAATGAAAAAACCCAGATTTTCTCTGTAAATTACGGGTTGAAATGATATATTACCCGTATGAATTTACCTAGGCTAGAAAATTATATGCAGACCTGCAGTTAAAATATGTTTTCTAAAATTTTTAAAAATATTTTAGATATTACTATATTTTGATTTAAAATTAATTAAAATTTGTAAAGTATTATTGATTTTCTGGAAATTTATAAGTTAAATAAATTATGGAAAAGTTAGAAATTTGAATGTAAGTTATTTTGGAAATTTTGATTTAATTATAATTGGAAATTAAATTAAATATGAAATTATGATAAATTTATGTTAATTTGAATTTAAAATGAATTTAAAGATGATTTTTGAATAAAGTTAAAATGTGGAATGAATGATTATTTAAGTTGAAATTTTGAAATATAACCAAAATGGGAATTTGTGATTTGGCTTAAAAGTGAATTTTAAGTTAAATAAATAAAATTGAAATTAAGTTATATTTTGAAATTTTAAATTTGATTGTTAAGTTGAAACTTAATTCAATGAATTTAAGATTTAATGTTGAAATTTAATAAGTGAATTATTATTAAATCTTGAGTTTTGAATGGAAATTTTACTTTATAAATTCATGAACTTGAAGAAAATTAAATGATGTTGATAAATGTGAAAATGTACGATTTTATAAGTTGAAAATGTACGATTTTATAAGTTAAAAATGTTTTAAATAAAAATATAATTGGTTGTGAAATTATATTTAATATTTGAAGTTAATTAACTGTATTTTTGGAATGCTATTAATTGCAATGTAAATGATATTACAACATTTGTAAATGCTGTAGTTGATGATAATGAACTAAAAAGCTAAATTGAATTAAAGGCTATTATAACAATTTATGTACGCGCTATAATTGTTGAATTTAACTAAGTTTATTTGAAATTTAAGCAAACCCTATTACAAAATTTTTAAAATGCTGTCTTTTGCTAAATTGAACTGTTTTGAATGTAACTTTCCGTAGCGTTTTCTATATGCTACGAAAAGTGAATTTTCACTGTTTTGATAATCTTAAGTAATAAATGAACTTTAAAAGTTGAAAATTTTGGAAATTTAATAATTTAATTATTAAATGTAATAACTTCATTTTTAATGATATAAAAATGATTTTTGAAATATAAACTATTTTGAAATGTGAATTGAAATGGTATTTTAAATTAAATGAAATGAAAATGATTTGAAATGAAGTTTTGCAAAGATATGATATTTTGATATATTAAAATGATTGGAAATGAAGTTTTGGAAAGATATGATATTTTGATATATTAAAATGATTTGAAATGTGGTTTTGAAAAGATATGATATTTTGATATATTGAAATGATTGGAAATGTGGTTTTGAAAAGATATGATATTTTGATATATTAAAATGGTTGGAAATGAAGTTTTGTAAAGATACGATATTTTGATATTTTAAAATGATTGGAAATGAAGTTTTGTAAAGACATGATATTTTGATATATTGAAATGATTGGAAATGAAGTTTTGTAAAGATATGATATTTTGATATATTGAAATGATTGGAAATGAAGTTTTTGTAAAGATATGTTATTTAGATATATTGAAATGATTGGAAATGAAGTTTTGTAAAGATATGATATTTTGATATATTGAAATGATTGGAAATGAAGTTTTCTAAAGATACGATATTTTGATATATTGAAATGATTTGACAGGAAGTTTTGGAAAGATATGATGTTTTTGAAATAGTTTGGAATTAATTTATTCTTTTTTGGATAAAGATTTGGATTTGAAATGATATTCTATTTTGAAGTATAAATATTATTTTAAAAGTTATAACCGTGGGTTATAATAACGATTGGTTGGCAAAGAGACCGGGATCAGATATCTGGCATACTCTCTATCGATACCGAAAACCACTTTGACAACCGTGTACGCGGTGGAGATTCCAGAGTGAAGTAGGATGGTGGCGACGTTCTTGAGGTGTATTACGTGGGCCCGACTCCCGTGAGTTGGCTTAAGGTCCCTAAAACAGGAGCGATCTCGGGCCAAAAGAGTAGCTCCTCTGGTCGGACACATTCCTTCGATACTATACTCTTACCTGTGATTGATTAGATGGCCATCCTCCGACTGTGATATGGGAGCGTGTTCCGAGGTGGGCGCATGTGGCTGCTGCGTTACCACCAGCCCGTGTGCGTAATTGGTATATCTACCCTGGCATTGCCTTGTGTGCCGTGTCACCTACTATACCGAGCCTTTACTATGAGTTTGTTTTTCTCCCGTAGCCCGTCCGGTATCCTCTGATAGTTTCCTGATCTGGAGATATCATGATATTGGATGAACTACTAGGACTATTTTGTGTGAAGGGTGATATGGGTAGCCCGGAACGCTATTTAAAAGTAAGTTTATTTTACTGTAGACATTATTATAATAGCGCAATATTACTACATAGTAAATAGTTTAACATATTCTTAGAGGATGGGCGGTCCCAGACATCCTTTAAGTTACTTGAACCTTATTACAGTTCACTTGAGTTGGTTTACATTATATAAGTGTATATTGTCCTGACTCGAGTGTTTGTATTTTTATTTACGCTCGGGTCAGCCTGAGTTATTCACAGATTTGGATTCCACTTTCTGGAGATTGGAATCACTGGAGATTATCTGCTTATCTAGTTTTATCTATTCCAGTTCTGTTGTTCTATTCAGCTTGTGCTTGGTTATCATCTTGAGACTTCTGTTGTACTTTATTTATTCTGTTGTATTTTATTTAACTCTAATATACTTACATAGTAGCTTCATGTACTACCATCTCTTTTACTTCCGCTGCATTTCTTACTCTATGTATATGTTATGTGATTATTATTTACCGTATGTTCTGAGATTTGCCAAATTTTATTTACAATGCGGTATTTTGAGCAACTCATGTAATGACCCAGAATTTCCGTCATTTGAAATTCATATATTTAATTAATTTTAAATATTAATAAGTAAAATTTATAAGTCGAATGAATTTAAATTCGAATATATGGATTTAATTGGATAATTAAATCGATAATTTAATATTTGAAATTGCGTAAATAATTGGAAATTGGGTTTAATGTGATTAGAAATGATTTATAAAGTTATATTAAATCATATTGAAGTTAGAAAGAGGTTATCGAACTTTTAAAATTAAATTAAAAGTTAATTTGTGAAAATTGAATACTTTAATATTTAATTGACGAGTTAAAATAGCCATTTTTCAAACAGTCTCGGATTTCGAAGAAACCAGTTTCATCGGATCCGTAAGGTTATATTATTGTAAGGTTTTAAATTTCGTGTCAATCGGATTTACCATTTTTCCGGGGCAAGCTAAAACGCATAGAAATTAGTTTAATCGGTTTGATTTAAATTTGATCGTTTATTTCCGTAACTCGCATAGATGACCGAATTAGCTTCCGAAACCTATTCCATTGTGTCCGGAACGCGGGGTAAACCCTAGAAATGCCGGTCATCGCGTGAGATTTAGAGTTCAGGAAATTTCGGATGAGTAGTAATTTGGGCAATTTTCTATAAAAGGACTTGTGTTCATTCATTTGCAAACAAAGAAATTAGGGTTCCATCTCCAAACCCTAGTCGCCGGCTATGTAATCAATGGCCAGAAAATTCAATTCTTTCTCCCTCATTTTCTTCAAACCCGTTAATAATTTCAAAAGGTTGTTAACTACAAAATTGAAGAGCTCGATGAGAGCTTCAGATCCGTACGGTGATGATCATCAATTGAGCGTCGTGGAGGAATAATCGTGGCCGCGTTCGTCTAGGTTTCGCGCACGTTTTTCGTGACAATGGCAAGGCCAAGCTCTGGGAGGTTCCAGCCGAAGGTATCTTGCTTGATGGCGCACGAATCTGTAGTGCTTGATCGACTCATAGATCGTCGAGGATGGAGCTAAATTTGGTCAATGTTTTGAAGGAATGGGTTGGTTTGAACGGGAATGTCTGGGGAGAAGAAGATATAGGCGCATGCGGCCTTGATTTATTTCCAGTTTTAAACGGCCGAGATTAGGTTATAAAAAAATAAAGAAAATGAAATTGTTTATATATATATATGTAAATTCGTGTAAAGTTATAAATTTCGTAACTTTTTGCTACGAGGTCGGAATTTGACGTAACGACTTGCATCGGGTTTGTTTTGTCGAGCACTAAGCAATGGAGATGGTTTGGAGTCATTTGGAGCAAGTGAAAATTTTGGGTAAAATTAAACGCACGTTTAATTTTATTCGAAATAAAACGCTACAACTATTATCGGAAACTCAAGGTGAGAACTTCTCACTCAATCGAATTGTTTCGATTTAAATTTTAAATAGTTAGATTTAAAATTGCTTGATTGTGTAGTTGGATGATAAATTGTTATCTATTGTGTTAATAGACATTATACACCGTATATTAAGCGGATGTTATTTATTAAAAACATATACCGCGATAATTCCAACTTGTATGGGATTGGTATTATATATGTACTTGGAGTTGAATTTCCTGTATAGCGGATGAGACCCTATTGCGCCGCATAATAGCGGATAATATTTTATAAATCCCATATACCGCGATATTCCGTCTTGAAGAGAAATTGTTATTGTGCCAACATCATTGGATGTAGGGAAACAGGTTGGAGGGATCTAACTGGATTCCTCAAATGATTGAATTGGTTTCAATGTTGTGTGTTGATCTATTTATTGATCTATTTATAATCTGCATGATTATCTTTACGATTGAAATCGTTAAAGGCTAAATTTTAGCCGACCATATTTTTGGTATCGTTAGATGCCGAAAATAAATAAAAATTGATTTTTGAAAATTTAAGTTGAGAATTCATAGTAAAATTTAATTTTTGAATTGATTCATTTTAAATAAATAAACGTTGAATAAAGGAGATTTATAAATCGAAGTTTTTGTAAATAGAAATGGAATTTATAAACGTTTTTTTATAAATCCGAAATCGACTTATTTTAATAAGTTTAATTATTGCAGCTTATTAAAGGAGATATATCCACGATTTTGGGACAATGGATAATCCTTTAAATAAAATATGTAAAAAATTGAATTTGGTTAACGAAGTATATTCACGATTTTAGACGGTCAATAGTATAGTAAAGAAATATTTTGGGAAAGTTATACTTTAAATGGAATTCAAAATTGTGACGACGAGGATTTTGCCTGCTCGAAAATCGACATCCATACTTTACATCGTATTCGAATGCCGTAGATTCGACCATTCAAATCTGATTCGCCGGAGCTTATAACAACATTAAGTAAATAACACAGCGGAATAAAAGAATAATACATTGATATACAGCTTTGATACAATATCTGATACAACAGATGATCCAATAGATATCAATATACATCAGAGATATGATACAATAAAATAGCAGCGGAAAAGAAAATAGATAACATCTAGCAGCGGAACAATATAACTCTGAGATAGTCTTCAAGGAAGAACTCCAAGAACGGCAACTCCATCTCCAAGAATCAATCCAGCAATAGCTCGAACCCCCAATAACGATGCACCAAACTAGGCAAGACTGGTGTGATCCAAAGACGGAACTAACTCCAGATAATATACTGAACCTAGCTATCTGTAAAACTCAACTCTAGACTGCTCGTGTAGAAAATAATGAGCACCCAGAGTTTAGGAAAGAACAATAAACTCTGGATCAGTTGTGGGACTGGTGTGAGTAACAAAAACAGTTTATCTTTTAAAACATTCAACAAAAGATTTTCAAAGTCAATTCGCAATGCTTTTTAAAAATGAGACTACCATAAGGCCTCCCGCACACACACACAATGCAAACGCAGAATCGGAGGAGATTTCTCCTTAAGATAAATGACACAAAGGTCCTTTCCCGGCTAAACCGAATAGTGAGCACGATATTTCAAAAACAAATGGATAATGGGATTTCAATTAAGTCACAACTTATTACCCAAAACTTTTCTTCAAATGGCTTAACAAATTACCATTTTCAATCTTTAAACAAAAAGATTCATTTTCACAACCTTTAACGGTTTAAACAATTTTCACATTTTAATCTTTTAAACAAAAGATTCATTCACAGATTTTCCAAATCAATTTTCATTTCAATTTGATTAACTCGTTAAATCTTTAAATCAAAGATTTAACTTATAGCCTTCAAAACAATTTCATTTCAATTTGATTTAAACAAATCATCAATTTAAATCTGTTAAAAATAAACGGATTTAATTCATAGCTTTCGAAAAGAATTCATTCATAACTTAGGAAAATCATTTCTCTATTCAATCTTGAAATTCCCCTAATTAACTGGAATCTTAGTTCTTATCTAAAAGTGTTTATCATTTGAAAACAACAGTTTCCATTTTGGAAATCTGATTCATTTATACGAGTTGAAATCCTTGGGTTAAATTCAAATTCCCAAAACCATACCTTTAAAATGGTTTAAATTCATACAAACATGTTTATAATATCTTTAACCATAATTTCCAATCATCGAATTCAATTCCAAATATCGAATTCAAATTCAAATTGAATTATTTAAATTGGAGATTTTACCGAGTTATTTAAAATAGCTTTTATCTGTGAAAACCTTTTTCAAAAGCTTTACCGTTTAACCTAAATCCATTTTTAAAATCAATTTGAAATTAAAACTTTAATTTCAAAAACATTAAATTTAAATTACATGTGACTTAACCGATTTCCTCGTGAAATCCATATTTGTGTGTGTATGGTGTAGTCTAGGGGTTATCCACAGTAGTGCAACATCATACAATTATCACAGATCAGAATACAGGAATATAATTGATAAGCGATATAAACTATAACGCTTATCTGTTATATACAGATCACAAATATATATGTCACAGATAGTAAATTACAAATCACCACATAAATCAGGATGTATCACAAAGCATCATATATTTGGGATATCAAACAATCAAGTCATCCAATAGAATCCAAACATCCATAAGTAAGATCAATTAAATTGTCCGATTAATTCAAATTAGATTAATTACTTATGAATTAATTACTAATCCTGGTTAATTAATTGTTAATAAATTATAAACCATTTTTGATTAATTATTCTTTAATTAGTTATTAATTATCCATTAATAATAAATTAATTAACCTTTAATTATAATTCATCAACCTTTAATTATTAAATAATTAACCTTTAATTATTTAATTCACTATTAAATTAATTATATTTAATTAATTACCTTGATTATCCTTTTAAACTTTGTTTAATAAATCACCTTTATCACATTAGATACCTTAAAAGGTTAAGATTTAGTTTAAACAACATTTTATCTTAATTTTCATTTTAAACTACATTATTTATTTATTAAACAATTTTGTAAAATAATGTATCTTGATTAAATAAATTTAAAACTTAATTATTTTGAAAATCCTTTATTTAAACTTTAATTTATTTAATACTTTAATCATCTCCTTATTTTAAAACTTGGGTTTTATTTTAAAATTGTTGAAAAGTAGAAAAACTTCAAAATACAAACTGTTTTTGAGTGGCTCCTGTAACTACTTCGAGTCACCCCCGAGATAAACTTGCCTTTGCTTCGGGTTACTCATAAATTTAACCCGAGGGAAAATATTTTCCTTTATTTTTCTAAGTCCCAGAAACCTACTCGACATTCCACTAAAACGATACGAGTCTCCCTTCGAGTCTAACCCCAATTCCCCCGAGAAATACTTCGAGTCTTCCTCCACGCCACTTCTTCTTCCACAACCCAAAACTGTTCAGATACACGATGATACGCGCGCACGTGTACGCCTGAACAGTGATGCTCCGACCCTCCTCGCGACCATCGACAAGTCGATGACGACTATCTCAACCTAGCTGACCACCCAAAAGTCTTGATATCACCGTGGTTCAACTTTAGTTGATTCGATCGAACAAACCCAACGGCACACCACCACGAAACCGTCTCGTCTTCCCACGTATGGCCATCAGAATCCACGAAAATCTAAGTGAAGCTTCATTGAGATGTGACGCCTCGACTGGCATCGGAGACGTGAATTCCGATCACCCATAGGTGGAGCGGTGATCCTGTTTACAACGTGAACCGGAAACAGTTCTTAAACCCTAGTTTAGATTCAACCCAACAATTCATTCATTCGAAAAATTTTCTATTATTTTTCCTACACTCACCATCAAACGAACCACCTTCAGACCAAGAATTGGCCAACTCCATCACGTTGATCATCAACAATCGCCCAAAATACCCAAAACAAACTTTTCAAAATTCCCAATCGATTATCAATTTAAAAATTACAAAATGTATATTAAAAATCGTGATTTTTGATCATGAACACATTCATGGGTTCTATGGTAGATTAGGTTGGTATTAACATATTCTTTTTGAAGATTAGGTTCTATGGTAGATTGGAGGAAGAGAATTTGATTTTAAAACAAATTTGGTCTGGAAGAAAAACAAACAGAGGCTGAAGAATTCATATATCCTGATATGCAAATATCATATCCAATGTACATATAACCATGCAGGCAAACAAACAAAACATTTTCCTGACATACTTCCATCATAAATCTAGAAAATCAAGAAACATAGATAATTTTAGTGAATTTGCTCACCTATGGGTTTTGAAACAGAGGACTGGAAACTTGCATGCTTTGATTTGCTTTTACTTTGATTGAGTTTGTTTGTGATCTACAATCCCAGGTTGAAGATTTGCATTGTTTTTTTTCTTTGTTTTTGACTTCTATTATTTATTTGGTTTGCTTCCATTTTACTCAGTTGTGATAAATGAACTGAGATGAGGATTGTTGATATAAAGTAGAAAGTGTACAGGTGATGTTATCTCTTCCCTGTACTAAAGTTATGGCTGCATTATATTTTTCTTTGCTTGTATGGTGGCTGACGGGTATGCTATGGTGTACTAGAGTAGCTGATGTATCTAGGTTGGTAGTAAATGAATACATATTGTGTACTAAAGAGGATCTTGCATTAAATTGTTAGTACTGTATGCTTATACTTTATTTGTATTTTATTTTACTTGTTTTATTTGTTTGTACTTAGTTTATTTATATTTTTGTTCAGGCTGAAATGATGCTGCCTTATGTTTTATATTAGTGATGTTTTGTTTATTCACTTAGGTATATTTAATTTCAATAGTTTATATTTTGATGTATTTTGTTTTACAAGTTCATACCATTTCAATGGTATATGCATTTATTTATGTTGTTATTTTTCTGTTCTTACTTTATGTATGTATACTTATATATTTGTTTTGTTTGCTTTTGAATAGAATGAAGTTCCATTTTTATTTGCTGTTTGGTTTCATATTTTATTTTTATTTTAAAAGTTTAACTACCCACTATTTTATTTCTTATTTATTATTTACTGTAAATCTCAATTCAAATACAATTTAAATATTCAAATTTTAAATTTATCCTAAAATTTATTTAAAATTTACATTAACTATTAATTAAAAATAAATTCCAAAATTTGGGGTCGTTACAGACTTCCCACCTTAAAAGAATTTCGTCCTCGAAATTCGCAGGCACGAAAACAACAAAGATAGATGAAAGATAGAGAAATATCTTTTCAGATCAAACTGGATATCAGTTCTGCATTTGGCTCACCAAATCAGAATATCAACAATAGATACAAGAAATTATAATAGAATTTCAAATTTAGTTTTAAACGAAATCGTTTTATTGATACTATTCAAATTTATCCCTCATCTTCTATTAATCAATTTTAACTCAATTTAAAATTTCTAATTCATTTAAAATTTTCAATTTATATTCATTAAGGTTTAAATCGAAAAGCTGATAAGAAACCGATAAAGATACGAAGTAAAAATTTCTTACAACGATTCGTAGAGCATCACCGCACCGAAACTTCTTTTTCTGGAGCTGTCACGAAGCAATTCAAAAGAATCAAAATCGAATCAAAGGAGATTGATAGGAAAAGTTATTTCCATTGTTGTTACAGAGTATTGACCAATTATAGTCGTATTTCCCTGTCCCCTATCTCGTTTTCTTCTTGTACTCATACTTACTATCAGTGGATAGAAAGAGAATTTACTGAGACGTTCGAACGGATATCTTAGGGATATACTCATTCCAAGGTTTACTTCACCCTATCTCTAATGAGTTACTTAATGTGTTACACTCCTAAGCTAAAGTTCAACCCTTAGCTCTGATACCAAATGTGACGACGAGGATTTTGCCCGCTCGAAAATCGACGTCCATACTTTACGTCGTATTCGAATGCCGTAGATTCGACCGTTCAAATCCGATTCGCCGGAGCTTTTAACAACATTAAGTAAATAACACAGCGGAATAAAAGAATAATACATTGATATACAGCTTTGATACAATATCTGATACAACAGATGATCCAATAGATATCAATATACATCAGAGATATGATAAATAAAATAGCAGGGGAAAAGAAAATAGATAACATCTAGCAGCGGAACAATATAACTCTGAGATAGTCTTCAAGGAAGAACTCCAAGAACTGCAACTCCATCTCCAAGAATCAATCCAGCAATAGCTCGAACCCCCAATAACGATGCACCAAACTAGGCAAGACTGGTGTGATCCAAAGACGGAACTAACTCCAGATAATATACTGAACCTAGCTATCTGTAAAACCCAATTCTAGACTGCTCGTGTAGAAAATAATGAGCACCCAGAGTTTAGGAAAGAACAATAAACTCTGGATCAGTCGTGGGACTGGTGTGAGTAACAAAAGCAGTTTATCTTTTAAAACATTCAACAAATGATTTTCAAAGTCAATTCGCAATGCTTTTTAAAAATGAGACTACCATAAGGCCTCCCGCACACACACACACAATGCAAACGCAGAATCGGAGGAGATTTCTCCTTATGATAGTCAAAGATGCTTGATACGCATTAAAAAGAAACAATTGATATTATTACTAGTGCATAGTGTAGGAAAAATTCATTTCGAAAGTAAAGATATAAATCTTAGCCAGCATAGACATTTCGAACTATGCCCACTATAGCTACCATGTTCAATAGTAGGTTACCGCCCCATTCCATGGCAGGTTCTACAACTAAAACCGTACAGGATTCGTATTGTTCTTTGGATTTCCAACAAATGGTCAGGCCAAGGAACTTCCCATTGCCACATGAGAACGCCTCTGGAAGGACGTCCCCGAGAACCAAACCGGATCTCTGCCAACACAAGGCCGGGTTACCCCTAACTGGGTAACAACTGACACGAGTATGTCATCCCCCGGTCCTTTGGGACCTTTAACCGAGCGCTCGTAATCAATTCACACAATCATAAATAAAGTGTTTCAACATGAGTAAGTATCTGGACTCCATACCATGATACCACCCTTTTCCAGAAGGAAATGCACATACCCTAAAGGGAGCTACCCCTCATAACCTTGCTGCATCTTTCCTGTTTTGACCATTTCCGAGGTGTGAGGCTCGACGAAGTCACGTCCACAAAAATACGCTTTATACAAAAGATGTGCTTTGGGTCAACAAATGATCATAGAAATGATCACAAAGATAAACTATCAAACAAATGATCCTATCACAAATAATCAACACAATGATCATTTCACAGCAACACTCAGCATGTCACATTACCAAATTGGAATATATTGCTGATAACCTTCAACTACATAACCTCTGAGCTCGTACGTCTCAGAGAAGGGTGTTAAGCTAAGAGAATAAATTCTCCACCACCAACAGAAATATATTTGAAAGAAATCAGCTTTATATCTCAATTTGTAATGTCAGACATACTATCCATACAAGTCTGTTCCGGGCTCGAACAAAACTGAAGGCACTTACAAAGAAGTCCTTGCAATCCGGATATTCACAATCCCGATCGGATTTCCCAACACTTAGGGAGTTTCTATACCGGCGCGACTCGGTGCAGAAACAATCGATAGGTCATCCTATCGCTTTCGTAAATACCCGGTCTTCATCACCGGTCTTCAAATGCTATCCATAACGTCAAATCACATATTCAGCATGGGTTATATGACACAAAGGTCCTTTCCCGGCTAAACCGAATAGTGAGCACGATATTTCAAAAACAAATGGATAATGGGATTTCAATTAAGTCACAACTTATTACCCAAAACTTTTCTTCAAATGGCTTAACAAATTACCATTTTCAATCTTTAAACAAAAAGATTCATTTTCACAACCTTTAACGGTTTAAACAATTTTCACACTTTAATCTTTTAAACAAAAGATTCATTCACAGATTTTCCAAGTCAATTTTCATTTCAATTTGATTAACTCGTTAAATCTTTAAATCAAAGATTTAACTTATAGCCTTCAAAACAATTTCATTTCAATTTGATTTAAACAAATCATCAATTTAAATCTGTTAAATATAAACAGATTTAATTCATAGCTTTCAAAAAGAATTCATTCATAACTTAGGAAAATCATTTCTCTATTCAATCTTGAAATTCCCCTAATTAACTGGAATCTCAGTTCGTATCTAAAAGTGTTTATCATTTGAAAACAACAGTTTCCATTTTGGAAATCTGATTCATTTATACGAGTTGAAATCCTTGGGTTAAATTCAAATTCCCAAAACCATACCTTTAAAATGGTTTAAATTCATACAAACATGTTTATAATATCTTTAACCATAATTTCCAATCATCGAATTCAATTCCAAATATCGAATTCAAATTCAAATTGAATTATTTAAATTGGAGATTTTACCGAGTTATTCAAAATAGCTTTTATCTGTGAAAACCTTTTTCAAAAGCTTTACCGTTTAACCTAAATCCATTTTCAAAATCAATTTGAAATTAAAACTTTAATTTCAAAAACATTAAATTTAAATTACATGTGACTTAACCGATTTCCTCGTGAAATCCATATTTGTGTGTGTATGGTGTAGTCCAGGGGTTATCCACAGTAGTGCAACATCATACAATTATCATAGATCAGAATACAGGAATATAATTGATAAGCGATATAAACTATAACGCTTATCTGTTATATACAAATCACAAATATATATGTCACAGATAGTAAATTACAAATCACCACATAAATCAGGATGTATCACAAAGCATCATATATTAGGGATATTAAACAATCAAGTCATCCAATAGAATCCAAACATCCATAAGTAAGATCAATTAAATTGTCCGATTAATTCAAATTAGATTAATTACTTATGAATTAATTACTAATCCTGGTTAATTAATTGTTAATAAATTATAAACCATTTTTGATTAATTATTCTTTAATTAGTTATTAATTATCCATTAATAATAAATTAATTAACCTTTAACTATAATTCATCAACCTTTAATTATTAAATAATTAACCTTTAATTATTTAATTCACTATTAAATTAATTATCTTTAATTAATTACTTTGATTATCCTTTTAAACCTTGTTTAATAAATCACCTTTATCACATTAGATACCTTAAAAGGTTAAGATTTAGTTTAAACAACATTTTATCTTAATTTTCATTTTAAACTACATTATTTATTTATTAAACAATTTTGTAAAATAATGTATCTTGATTAAATAAATTTAAAACTTAATCATTTTGAAAATCCTTTATTTAAACTTTAATTTATTTAAAACTTTAATCATCTCCTAATTTTAAAACTTGGGTTTTATTTTAAAATTGTTGAAAAGTAGAAAAACTTCAAAATACAAACTGTTTTTGAGTGGCTCCTGTAACTACTTCGAGCCACCCCCGAGACAAACTTGTCTTTGCTTCGGGTTACTCAGAAATTTAACACGAGGGAAAATATTTTCCTTTATTTTTCTAAGTCCCAGAAACCTACTCGACATTCCGCTAAAATGACACGAGTCTCCCTTCGAGTCTAACCCCAGTTCCCCCGAGAAATACTCCGAGTCTTCCTCCATGCCACTTCTTCTTCCACAACCCAAAACTGTTCAGATACACGATGATACGCGCGCACGTGTTCGCCTGAACAGTGATGCTCCGAGCTTCCTCGCGACCATCGGCAAGTCGATGACGACTATCTCAACCTAGCCGACCACCCAAGAGTCTTGATATCACCGTGGTTCAACTTCAGGTGATTCGATCGAACAAACCCAACGGCACACCACCATGAAACCGTCTCGTCTTCCCACGTATGGCCATCAGAAGCCACGAAAATCTAACTGAAGCTTCATTGAGATGTGACGCCTCGACTGGCATCGGAGACGTGAATTCTGATCACCCATAGGCGGAGCGGTGATCCTGTTTACAACATGAACCGGAAACAGTTCTTAAACCCTATTTTAGATTCAACCCAACAATTCATTCATTCGAAAAATTTTCTATTATTTTTCCTACACTCACCATCAAATGAACCACCTTCAGACCAAGAATTGGCCAACTCCATCACGTTGATCATCAACAATCGCCCAAAATACCCAAAACAAACTTTTCGAAATTCCCAATCGATTATCAATTTAAAAATTACAAAATGTATATTAAAAATCGTGATTTTTGATCACGAACACATTCATATATTTCAAGACAGAAATTGAATTTATTGATTTTTACCCTATATATATAACCTTACTGTTATTTTTATTTTCTGAAATAGTTTCAAAAATATTTCTTTTTGGAATTATTTTTAAAATAAAATCTGGTTGGTATTAACATATTCTTTTTGAAGATTAGGTTCTATGGTAGATTGGAGGAAGAGAATTTGATTTTAAAACAAATTTGGTCTGGAAGAAAAACAAACAGAGGCTGAAGAATTCATATATCCTGATATGCAAATATCATATCCAATGTACATATAACCATGCAGGCAAACAAACAAAACATTTTCCTGACATACTTCCATCATAAATCCAGAAAATCAAGAAACATAGATAATTTTAGTGAATTTTCTCACCTATGGGTTTTGAAACAGAGGCCTGGAAACTTGCATGCTTTGATTTTCTTTTACTTTGATTGAGTTTGTTTGTGATC
Organism: Allium cepa; assembly: GCA_030765085.1. Lineage (NCBI taxonomy): Eukaryota > Viridiplantae > Streptophyta > Magnoliopsida > Asparagales > Amaryllidaceae > Allium > Allium cepa. The sequence continues at coordinate 183,439,806 of CM060946.1, forward strand.
TACAATCCCAGGTTGAAGATTTGCATTGTTTTTTTTCTTTGTTTTTGAATTCTATTATTTATTTGGTTTGCTTCCATTTTACTCAGTTGTGATAAATGAACTGAGATGAGGATTGTTGATATAAAGTAGAAAGTGTACAGGTGATGTTATCGCTTCCCTGTACTAAAGTTATGGCTGCATTATATTTTTCTTTGCTTGTATGGTGGCTGATGGGTATGCTATGGTGTACTAGAGTAGCTGATGTATCTAGCTTGGTAGCAAATGAATACATATTGTGTACTAAAGAGGATCTTGCATTAAATTGCTAGTACTCTATGCTTATACTTTATTTGTATTTTATTTTACTTGTTTTATTTGTTTGTACTTAGTTTATTTATATTTTTGTTCAGGCTGAAATGATGCCGCCTTTTGTTTTATATTAGAGATGTTTTGTTTATTCACTTAGGTATATTTAATTTCAATAGTTTATAATTTGATGTATTTTGTTTTACAAGTTCATACCATTTCAATTGTATATGCATTTATTTATGTTGTTATTTTTCTGTTCTTACTTTATGTATGTATACTTATATATTTGTTTTGTTTGCTTTTGAATATAATGAAGTTCCATTTTTATTTGCTGTTTGGTTTCATATTTTATTTTTATTTTAAAATTTTAACTACCCACTATTTTATTTCTTATTTATTATTTACTATAAATCTCAATTCAAATACATTTAAATATTCAAATTTTAAATTTATCCCAAAATTTATTTAAAATTTACATTAACTATTAATTAAAAATAAATTCCAAAATTTGGGGTCGTTACAGACTTCCCCCCTTAAAAGAATTTCGTCCTCGAAATTCGCAGGCACGAAAACAACAAAGATAGATGAAAGATAGAGAAATATCTTTTCAGATCAAACTGGATATCAGTTCTGCATTTGGCTCACCAAATCAGAATATCAACAATAGATACAAGAAATTATAATAGAATTTCAAATTTTGTTTTAAACGAAATCGTTTTATCGATACTATTCAAATTTATCCTTCATCTTCTATTAATCAATTTTAACTCAATTTAAAATTTCTAATTCATTTAAAATTTCCAATTTATATTCATTAAGGTTTAAATCGAAAAGCTGATAAGGAACCGATAAAGATACGAAGTAAAAATTTCTTACAACGATTCGTAGAGCATCACCGCACCGAAACTTCTTTTTCTGGAGCTGTCACGAAGCAATTCAAAAGAATCAAAATCGAATCAAAGGAGATTGATAGGAAAAGTTATTTCCATTGTTGTTACAGAGTATTGACTAATTATAGTCGTATTTCCCTGTCCCCTATCTCGTTTTCTTCTTGTACTCATACTTACTATCAGTGGATAGTAAGAGAATTTACTGAGACGTTCGAACGGATATCTTAGGGATATACTCATTCTAAGGTTTACTTCACCTTATCTCTAATGAGTTACTTAATGTGTTACACTCCTGAGCTAAAGTTCAACCCTTAGCTCTGATACCAAATGTGACGACGAGGATTTTGCCCGCTCGAAAATCGACGTCCATACTTTACATCGTATTCGAATGCCGTAGATTCGACCGTTCAAATCTGATTCGCCGGAGCTTATAACAACATTAAGTAAATAACACAGCGGAATAAAAGAATAATACATTGATATACAGCTTTGATACAATATCTGATACAACAGATGATCCAATAGATATCAATATACATCAGAGATATGATACAATAAAATAGCAGCGGAAAAGAAAATAGATAACATCTAGCAGAGGAACAATATAACTCTGAGATAGTCTTCAAGGAAGAACTCCAAGAACTGCAACTCCATCTCCAAGAATCAATCCAGCAATAGCTCGAACCCCCAATAACAATGCACCAAACTAGGCAAGACTGGTGTGATCCAAAGACGGAACTAACTCCAGATAATATACTGAAACTAGCTATCTGTAAAACCCAACTCTAGACTGCGCGTGTAGAAAATAATGAGCACCTAGAGTTTAGGAAAGAACAATAAACTCCGGATCAGTCGTGGGACTGGTGTGAGTAACAAAAACAGTTTTTCTTTTAAAACATTCAACAAAAGATTTTCAAAGTCAATTCGCAATGCTTTTTAAAAATGAGACTACCATAAGGCCTCCCGCGCACACACACAATGCAAACGCAGAATCGGAGGAGATTTCTCCTTATGATAGTCAAAGATGCTTGATACACATTAAAAAGAAACATTTGATATTATTACTAGTGCATAGTGTAGGAAAAATTCATTTCGAAAGTAAAGATATAAATCTTAGCCAGCATAGACATTTCGAACTATGCCTACTATAGCTACCATGTTCAATAGCAGGTTACCGCCACATTCCATGGCAAGTTCTACAACTAAAACCGTACAGGATTCGTATTGTTTCTTTGGATTTCCAACAAATGGTCAGGCCAAGGAACTTCCCATTGCCACATGAGAACGCCTCTGGAAGGACGTCCCCGAGAACCAAACCGGATCTCTGCCAACACAAGGTTGGGTTACCCCTAACTGGGTAACAACTGACACGAGTATGTCATCCCCCGGTCCTTTGGGACCTTTAACCGAGCGCTCGTAATCAATTCATACAATCATAAATAAAGTGTTTCAACATGAGTAAGTATCTGGACTCCATACCATGATACCACCCTTTTCCAGAAGGAAATGCACATACCCTAAAGGGAGCTACCCCTCATAACCTTGCTGCATCTTTCCTGTTTTGACCATTTCCGAGGTGTGAGGTTCGACGAAGTCACGTCCACAAAAACACGCTTTATAAAAAAGCTGTGCTTTGGGTCAACAAATGAACATAGAAATGATCACAAAGATAAACGATCAAACAAATGATCCTATCACAAATAATCAACACAATAATCATTTCACAGCAACACTCAGCATGTCACATTACCAAATTGGGAATATATTGCTGATAACTTTCATCTACATAACCTCTGAGCTCGTACGTCTCAGAGAAGGGTGTTAAGCTAAGAGAATAAATTCTCCGCCACCAACAGAAATATATTTGAAAGAAATCAGCTTTATATCTCAATTTGTAATGTCAGACATACTATCCATACAAGTCTGTTTCGGGCTCGAACAGAACCGAAGGCACTTACAAAGAAGTCCTTGCAATCCGGATATTCACAATCCCGATCGGATTTCCCATCACTTAGGGAGTTTCTATACCGGCGCGACTCGGTGCAGAAACAATCGATAGGTCATCCTATCGCTTTTGCAAATACCCGGTCTTCATCACCGGTCTTCAAATGCTATCCATAACGTCAAATCACATATTCAGCATGGGTTATATGACACAAAGGTCCTTTCCCGGCTAAACCGAATAGTGAGCACGATATTTCAAAAACAAATGGATAATGGGATTTCAATTAAGTCACAACTTATTACCCAAAACTTTTCTTCAAATGGCTTAACAAATTACCATTTTCAATCTTTAAACAAAAAGATTCATTTTCACAACCTTTAACGGTTTAAACAATTTTCACATTTTAATCTTTTAAACAAAAGATTCATTCACAGATTTTCCAAATAAATTTTCATTTCAATTTGATTAACTCGTTAAATCTTTAAATCAAAGATTTAACTTATAGCCTTCAAAACAATTTCATTTCAATTTGATTTAAACAAATCATCAATTTAAATCTGTTAAAAATAAACAGATTTAATTCATAGCTTTCAAAAAGAATTCATTCATAACTTAGGAAAATCATTTCTCTATTCAATCTTGAAATTCCCCTAATTAACTGGAATCTCAGTTCTTATCTAAAAGTGTTTATCATTTGAAAACAATAGTTTCCATTTTGGAAATCTGATTCATTTATACGAGTTGAAATCCTTGGGTTAAATTCAAATTCCCAAAACCATACCTTTAAAATGGTTTAAATTCATACAAACATGTTTATAATATCTTTAACCATAATTTCCAATCATCGAATTCAATTCCAAATATCGAATTCAAATTCAAATTGAATTATTTAAATTGGAGATTTTACCGAGTTATTCAAAATAGCTTTTATCTGTGAAAACCTTTTTCAAAAGCTTTACCGTTTAACCTAAATCCATTTTCAAAATCAATTTGAAATTAAAACTTTAATTTCAAAAACATTAAATTTAAATTACATGTGACTTAACCGATTTCCTCGTGAAATCCATATTTGTGTGTGTATGGTGTAGTCCAGGGGTTATCCACAGTAGTGCAACATCATACAATTATCATAGATCAGAATACAGGAATATAATTGATAAGCGATATAAACTATAACGCTTATTTGTTATATACAAATCATAAATATATATGTCACAGATAGTAAATTACAAATCACCACATAAATCAGGATGTATCACAAAGCATCATATATTAGGGATATTAAACAATCAAGTCATCCAATAGAATCCAAACATCCATAAGTAAGATCAATTAAATTGTCCGATTAATTCAAATTAGATTAATTACTTATGAATTAATTACTAATCCTGGTTAATTAATTGTTAATAAATTATAAACCATTTTTGATTAATTATTCTTTAATTAGTTATTAATTATCCATTAATAATAAATTAATTAACCTTTAATTATAATTCATCAACCTTTAATTATTAAATAATTAACCTTTAATTATTTAATTCACTATTAAATTATTTATCTTTAATTCATTACTTTGATTATCCTTTTAAACCTTGTTTAATAAATCACCTTTATCACATTAGATACCTTAAAAGGTTAAGATTTAGTTTAAACAACATTTTATCTTAATTTTCATTTTAAACTACATTATTTATTTATTAAACAATTTTGTAAAATAATGTATCTTGATTAAATAAATTTAAAACTTAATCATTTTGAAAATCCTTTATTTAAACTTTAATTTATTTAAAACTTTAATCATCTCCTTATTTTAAAACTTGGGTTTTATTTTAAAATTGTTGAAAAGTAGAAAAACTTCAAAATACAAACTGTTTTTGTGTGGCTCCTGTAACTACTTTGAGTCACCCCCGAGACAAACTTGTCTTTGCTTCGGGTTACTCAGAAATTTAACCCGAGGGAAAATATTTTCCTTTATTTTTCTAAGTCCCAGAAACCTACACGACATTCCACTAAAACGACACGAGTCTCCCTTCGAGTCTAACCCCAGTTCCCTCGAGAAATACTTCGAGTCTTCCTCCACGCCACTTCTTCTTCCACAACCCAAAACTGTTCAGATACACGATGATACGCGCGCACGTGTACGCCTGAATAGTGATGCTCCGACCCTCCTCGCGACCATCGGCAAGTCGATGACGACTATCTCAACCTAGCCGACCACCCAAAAGTCTTGATATCACCGTGGTTCAACTTCAGGTGATTCGATCGAACAAACCCAACCGCACACCACCACGAAACCGTCTCGTCTTCCCACGTATGGCCATCAGAAGCCACGAAAATCTAACTGAAGCTTCATTGAGATGTGACGCCTCGACTGGCATCGGAGACGTGAATTCCGATCACCCATAGGCGGAGCGGTGATCCTGTTTACAACGTGAACCGGAAACAGTTCTTAAACCCTAGTTTAGATTCAACCCAACAATTCATTCATTCGAAATTTTTTCTATTATTTTTCCTACACTCACCATCAAACGAACCACCTTCAGACCAAGAATTGGCCAACTCCATCACGTTGATCATCAACAATCGCCCAAAATACCCAAAACAAACTTTTCGAAATTCCCAATCGATTATCAATTTAAAAATTACAAAATGTATATTAAAAATCGTGATTTTTGATCACGAACACATTCATGTATTTCAAGAAAGAAATTGAATTTATTGATTTTTACCCTATATATATATAACCTTACTGTTATTTTTATTTTCTGAAATAGTTTCAAAATATTTCTTTTTGGAATTATTTTTAAAAATAAAATCTGGTTGGTATTAACATATTCTTTTTGAAGATTAGGTTCTATGGTAGATTGGAGGAAGAGAATTTGATTTTAAAACAAATTTGGTTTGGAAGAAAAACAAACAGAGGCTGAAGAATTCATATATCCTGATATACAAATATCATATCCAATGTACATATAACCATGCAGGCAAACAAACAAAACATTTTCCTGACATACTTCCATCATAAATCCAGAAAATCAAGAAACGTAGATAATTTTAGTGAATTTGCTCACCTATGGGTTTTGAAACAGAGGCCTGGAAACTTGCATGCTTTGATTTGCTTTACTTTGATTGAGTTTGTTTGTGATCTACAATCCCAGGTTGAAGATTTGCATTGTTTTTTTTCTTTGTTTTTGACTTCTATTATTTATTTGGTTTGCTTCCATTTTACACAGTTGTGATAAATGAACTGAGATGAGGATTGTTGATATAAAGTAGAAAGTGTACAGGTGATGTTATCTCTTCCCTGTACTAAAGTTATGGCTGCATTATATTTTTCTTTGCTTGTATGGTGGCTGATGGGTATGCTATGGTGTACTAGAGTAGCTGATGTATCTAGCTTGGTAGCAAATGAATACATTTTGTGTACTAAAGAGGATCTTGCATTAAATTGCTAGTACTCTATGCTTATACTTTATTTGTATTTTATTTTACTTGTTTTATTTGTTTGTACTTAGTTTATTTATATTTTTGTTCAGGCTGAAATGATGCTGCCTTATGTTTTATATTAGAGATGTTTTGATTATTCACTTAGGTATATTTAATTTCAATAGTTTATATTTTAATGTATTTTGTTTTACAAGTTCATACCATTTCAATTGTATATGGATTTATTTATGTTGTTATTTTTTTGTTCTTACTTTATGTATGTATACTTATATATTTGTTTTGTTTGCTTTTGAATAGAATGAAGTTCCATTTTTATTTGCTGTTTGGTTTCATATTTTATTTTTATTTTAAAAGTTTAACTACCCACTATTTTATTTCTTATTTATTATTTACTATAAATCTCAATTCAAATACAATTTAAATATTCAAATTTTAAATTTATCCCAAAATTTTTACATTAACTATTAATTAAAAATAAATTCCAAAATTTGGGGTCGTTACAGAAATGTTTTAAAGATCTTTTAAAATGTGTTAAGTATCGAAACCATAGATTTCAACATCTATTGTTGAAATGACATTTTCGAGAAATAGAAGGAAATAGTGGACTATAACATTGTTGTTATAGTAAATGATTTTCGAAAGGAAAAGTTATGTATAGTATTGGGGTTTATATATCTATCTTAATTTCGGATCACTATACTAGTGATTTTGGGTTGTCGTGACGATGTTTTACGTAACAGTTGTTTTGACCCAAATAAATGTGTTTAAGAGAATGGTTTCCTTAAAGAATAAAATATATGCTTAATTTGGATTTAAGTTTATTGAATATTTTCCAAATGTTGAAAATAAATGAATTGTGAATTACTTATTATTGAATAAGTATGGAAATGTTTTCTAATATGAAGTGAATGTTTTGAGATTATATCCTATAAAGATAAATTGAAAGTGAATAATTGAAATCGATTTGAAAAAAATCGTATAAAAGGTGAATATTTGGAAATGTAAATTCACAATGGAAATTCATAAAGGGAATTTGTTTTCAAAATAAACATTGATTTATTTTTGAAGTGTGAAAATAAATTTACGGATTTGGAACGTAAATGTAATATATCGGTAAGGATTTATTTGATTGGTTTAAATGAACCATTTTGAAATGAAAGTTGTAAGGGTGTAAATTGATTTTAAATTGGTTTTCAAACGGTTGAAGTGTGGAAGATATATATCTTATAAAGATATTTTTAAAAATAAATAATTTGGGGAAATTATTTGAAATCGGGTGATGTTGTGAATATTGATTGATAGTTAAATAACCGACTATCAATATTGACCCTTGAGTGGCTATTTGTTGTGAATTGGTTGAACTTGAATGCTACACTTATTTTTAAATTATTGCGCTCGTTATTCGGATTACTCATTCCGAATAGTGATACGATGTAATGGATACCATTGAAGACCATTGGTGAAGACCGGGTATTTATGAAACGATAGGATGACCTATCGATTGTCTCTGCACCGTTAGCTACGGTATGGAGATTTCCTTTGTGATGGGAAATTCGATCGGGATTGTGAATACCCGGATTGCAAGGGCTTCTTTGGAAGTGCCTTCGGTTCTGTTCGAGCCCGGAACAGACTTGTATCGTTACGTGTCTGACATTACATTTTGAGATATAGAGCAGATTTCTTTCAAATACATTTCTATTGGTGGCGGAGAATTTATTCTCTTACCTTAACACCCTTCTCTGAGACGTACAAGCTCAGAGGTTATGTAGTTAAAGGTTATCAGCGATATATTCCCAATTTGGTAATGTGGCATGCTGAGTGTTGCTGTGTGATGATTATTTATTGATCAAAGTGTGGCTTTGTGAAAAAGCGTAGCTTTGTAGACGAGACTTCGTGAGAGCTCACACCCCGAAAATGGTCGAAACAGGTATATGCGGCAAGGTTATGAGGGTCGCTCCCTTTTGGGTATGTCATTCCCTTCTGGAAAAGGGTGGTGTCAGGTATGGAGCCCAGATGCTTAACCTATGTGGTTGCTACAATCTCATTTTTCTGTGTGGTTGTTGCTTGGTGATAGAGGCCCTCGGATAAAGGTCCTAAAGGAACGGGGGGTGGCATATTTGTGTAGTAATTACCTAGTTACAGAGGTAACCCGGCCTTGTGTTGGCAGAGTGCTGGTTAAGTTCTCGGGACGTCCCACCAGAGGCGATCCCATGTGGCAGTAGGAAGTTCCTTAGCCTGACCATTTGATGGGAATCCAAACAAAACAATATGAGCCTTGTAAGGTTTTAGTTGTAGAACCTGCCATTTAATATGGTAGCCATAGTAGACATAATATAATGGTACCTATGTTGGCTAAGATTTATATTCTATTTTCAAAATGCTTTCTACACTATGCACTAATAATAATAATATCAAAAAGGATTTGTTTTGCGTAGTAAGCATCTTTGACTATCATAAGGAGAAATCTCCTTCAATTCTGCGTTTGCATTGTGTGTGTGCGGGGAGGCCTTATGGTAGTTTCATTTTCCAAAAGCATTGCGGATATTTTTCACTTCTTTTGTTGTTGTTGTTTTAAAAGATAAATAACTGTTTTAAGTTATCACAACGGTCCCATGACTGACCTGGAGTTTATTGTTCTCTTCCTAAACTCTGGGTGCCCAAAATTTTCCACATGGGCAGTCTAGAGTCAGGTTATCAGGTCATTCTGGAATCAGAAGTGCTTTGGAGCTCAAGTGGCGAGCTGGATGGCGAGACGTATTACTTGTATATGATATTGTCTTTCCACTGTAAATTCACTTGTAGGGACATGTTTGTATAACTGTCCATTTTTGTGTTGTGTTGTATATTGTTGTTGTATACTTTGATGATGATGTGGTGTAATGTAATAACTGATATAGTTCTTTGTTTTAAAGATTATTCAGTTATCTATTATATGTTGTTCCGCTGCGACTGTGAGATTCTGATATTGTTTCTTTTCTGTTTCCTTATTTCTTCTATCTTTTTCTTCTACCTCTTCTTTTCAACCCTAACAATTCGGCTTTTAGGCATTCGATTATGCGGCATTTGATATAGTGGACGTAAGAATGCCGACCTTTGGATCCCGGCAAAAATCGAAACGTTACATGTGGTATCAGAGCATTTGGTTAAGTGACAACCTTGGCTCTGTTGGGTGTTGCTCATAGAAATAGAGTCAGCAGTACTCTAGAATGAGTTGAGTGTAATAATAGATATGAGAGCATATTTGTTAGTGAATATGAAATTGTTTTGTATTGTGTTGACTTATCAGTTGATTGTTTATAGATTCTGGTTGGTGCAGTCTAGCTAACTGTCATCGATAGGGGTTTCTAAACTCGTAAACGAGATAAACTGACAGAGTATCATTTTAAATTGGGTAAATGAAATAATTTTACCACGATTATATTTTATATATAAAGGAATATTTTTTCAGAATTATCAAAGTGAATGTAAATATTGTATTGTTTGGTTGTTGAAAATGCAAGAAAAATTTATAAGTGAATCAAAGTTGTTCGAATAATTTGAATAAAAACAACAATTGTGAAATAATAAATTATATAAAAGCAACAATTGTATAAGTATAGAATTTTAATTGAAATGATTTATAATTGTGGAATAATCTTGTATAAGTAAAAGGAAATAGTGAAATTATATAAGAAAGGATTTATAAATGAGATTTATAAATAAAGGGAAATTTTGAAAGAATTTAAATCACTGGATTCACTACTGTTGCTGGGAAATAATAAGGGTGATGACTGCAGCATCATTAGTATCATTTTCGAGTTTCTGTGTGATGGATTTGCTACCATAGTAAATTGAAATTGAATTTTGTTGTGATAAACAAATTGGAAATTAAAATCCAAGTTGAAATTGATGAATATAAGTAATCAAGTTTTGAACTTGTAATATGAGATAATAAAGATTTAACTTTGGAAAAATTGAAATGAAATTTGAATTAGTATGATAAAGTATATGATGTGAAATTTAACTAAAGGAAGTTAAATAAATTAAATCAGATTTGGAAGTTGAATAATAAGTCGTATAACTTATTAAATGTGAAGATGTAAGTAAAACCAATTATTAAAATGGTTAAACAACTTTGTTAAGCAAAATGAAGTATGAATCTGAATAAGTGATAAAATTAACTTTGGTAAAAGGTAAATAGAATTTATTTTGGAGTTGGAATTTGAATTGGATTTTAACTGGATTAGATATGTTGTTGAAATGGAATATAACTTAAGTAATGTTGAATGAAGTTGATTTTGGTATCAAAATGAATTAATGAAATGAAGTCATTAAATGAAATTAAACCTTATTTGTTAAATGAATTAGCAATTGAACTAATGAATTGAATGTGAATCAATTGAATGTAAATAAATTGATATGAGATAGTGGACATAAGTGTAAATTCATTTAAGGCTAATTGAATGTTAAACCAAATTGAAGGTGAACAAGGTGAATATGAATGTTGAATGTAAAGTGAATAAATTTGATTGTGTTGGTTATACATTGGTTGTTAGATTATTGTTAATTGATTGAATAGAAATTCATATGCAATTGAATGGATAAAATTGAAAGTTAAAGCAATTGAATTAAAATTGGAAGTTAAGTAAATTTAAATTGAATGGAAATTGATTTGAATTGAAAGTGAACCAATGTGAATGTAAATTAGTGAATGTAAACTAATTGAAAATGTATAATTGAATGTCATTGTATATGGATTGGTTGTAAACAATTACAAGTAATGTCGAAATCATATAAGTTGTTTATAAACCTTTCTTAGTATGCGTTTCTTTTAATATGCATGTGTTGTAGTTGTTTAAAAGAGCAAAATGTTAATAACTTCTTATATATGTCACTTACGTGTTTATATTGAGTAAGTACAGGCACCGGGGCTACCATTAGCTGGATTTGGTTGCAAAATGCTAAATAAATATCTGCTTTGCTTAAAAATGCTAAAAAGGTATGCCTATGCAATAAAAATAGGAAATATGAACTGTTTTTCTGTTTTCCGACCGTGTGGGTCGATGTATATATATTTATATCTATTGTGATATTGTAAAAGCTCCTCCATACAAAGGAGGTTATGGCGAAATTTTTTGAAAATTTAAGGCGTTAGAAAATTTTCGGGAAATTTTGGAATTTTTTTTTTGTGAAAACTAAGTTTTGAATTGGGGTAAAAGGTTAAACGATATAGTTGGTTTTGAAAAGATAACTATATATGGATTTGAAAACTTAGTAAATATTTTGTAAGAGGTTTAACTATGGATTTCGAAAAGTTAAACACTTAAGAGATTTATAAATCAAATTTAAACGGTTTGTTTTGAAAAGTTAACGAATTCCAAAACTCTTTCTTACTTGGCAATTCGAGGACGAAATTATTTTAAGGGGGAAGTTTGTAATGACCCAGAATTTCCGTCATTTGAAATTCATATATTTAATTAATTTTAAATATTAATAAGTAAAATTTATAAGCTGAATGAATTAAAATTCGAATATCTGGATTTAATTGGATAATTAAATCGATAATTTAATATTTGAAATTGCGTAAATAATTGGAAATTGGGTTTAATGTGATTAGAAATGATTTATAAATTATATTAAATCATATTGAAGTTAGAAAGATGTTATCGAACTTCTAATATTAAATTAAAAGTTAATTTGTGAAAATTGAATATTTAATATTTAATTGACGAGTTAAAATAGCCATTTTTCAAACAGTCTCGGATTTCGATGACCAGTTTCATCGGATATATAATGTTATATTATTATAAGGTTTTAAGTTTCGTGTCAATCGGATTTACCGTTTGTCCGGGGCAAGCTAAAACGCATAGAAATTAGTTTAATCGGTTTAATTTAAATTTGATCGTTTATTTCCGTAACTCGCACAGATGACCCAATTAGCTTCCGAAACCTATTTCATTGTGTCCGGAATGCGGGGTAAACCCTAGAAACGTCGGCCACCGCACGAGATTTGGAGTTCGGGAAATTTCGGATGAATAGTAATTTGGGCAATTTTCTATAAAAGGACTTGTGTTCATTCATTTGCAAACAAAGAAATTAGGGTTCCATCTCCAAACCCTAGCCGCCGGCTATGTAATCAATGGCCAGAAAATTCAATTCTTTCTCCCTCATTTGCTTCAAACCCGTTAATAATTTCAAAAGGTTGTTAACTACAAAATTGAAGAGCTCGATGAGAGCTTCAGATCCGTACGCTGATGATCATCAATTGAGCGTCATGGAGGAAGAATCGTGGCCGCGTTCATCTAGGTTTCGCGCACGTTTTTCGTGACAATGGCAAGGCCGAGCTCTGGGAGGTTCCAGCCGAAGGTAGCTTGCTTGATGGCGCACGAATCTGTAGTGCTTGATCGACTCATAAATCTTCGAGGATGGAGCTAAATTTGGTCAACGTTTTGAAGGAATGGTTGGTTTGAACTGGAATGTCTGGGGAGAAGAAGGTATAGGCGCGTGCGGCCTTGATTTATTTCCAGTTTTGAACGGCCGAGATTAGGTTATAAAAAAAATTAAAAAAATGAAATTGTTTATATATATATAAATTTGTGTAAACCTATAAATATCATAACTTTTTGCTACGAGGTCGGAATTTGACGAAACGACTTCGTCGGGTTCGTTTTGTCGAGCATTACGCAATGGAGCTGGTTTGGAGACGTTTGGAGCTAGTGAAAATTTTGGATAAAATTAAAAGCACGTTTAATTTTATTCGAAATAAAACGATACAACTATTATCGGAAACTCAAGGTGAGAACTTCTTACTCAATCGAATTGTTTCGATTTAAATTTTAAATTGTTAGATTTAAAATTTCTTGATTGTGTGATTGGATGATACATTGTTATCTATTGTGTTAAATAGACATTATACGCCGTATATTAAACGGATTTTATTTTTTAAAAACATATACCGCGATAATTCCAACTTGTATGGAATTGGTATTATATATGTACTTGGAGTTAATTTTCCCACATTATATAGCAGATAAGACCCTATTGCGCCGCATAATAGCAGATAATATTTTATAAATCCCATATACCACGGTATTCCATCTTGAAGCAAAATTGGTACCGTGCTAACATCTTTGGATGCAGGGAATAGGTTGGAGGGATCCAACTGGATTCCTCAAATGATTGAATTGGTTTCAATGTTTTGTGTTGATCTATTTATTGATCTATTTATAATGTGCGGGATTATCTTTGTGATTAAAATCGTTAAAGGATAAATTTTAGCCGAATATATTTTTGGTATCGTTAGATGCCGAAAATAAATAAAATTTGATTTTTGAAAATTTAAGTTGAGAATTCATAGTAAAATTTAATTTTTGAATTGATTCATTTTAAATAAATAAACGTTGAAATTTTTGTGTTATAAAAAATTATGGTTTTTCTGAAATATAACCGTGACGTGATTTTTGAAATAAGTACTTGGTTAATTTATAAAATGGTTCAAATTGGGATTTTTTTTGAATTATTATAATTATGCATATAATGGATTTATAAAATTGATATTTATAAGTTAAAATATTGGAATTATAAAACGAGTTTTTATAAGTATTAGAATGAAATATAAATGGATTTCATAAGTGGATAAAATCGATAGAATTATAAATTGGGAGGTTATAAAATGAATAGATTTTTGGTAAAATAAAATATTTATAAGTAATTAACTTATAAATTAGATTTTTGGTATAAAATTGAGTTATAAATTGAATTGGTTAATAAAGGAGATTTATAAATCGAACTTTTTATAAATAGAAATGGAATTTATAAACGTTGTTTTATAAACCCGAAATCGACTTATTTTAATAAGTTTAATTATTGCAGCTTATTAAAGGAGATATATCCACGATTTTGGGACAGTGGATAATCCTTTAAATAAAATATGTAAAAGATTGAATTTGGTTAACGAAGTATGTTCACGATTTTAGACAGTGAATAGTATAGTAAAGAAATATTTTGAGAAAGTGATACTTTAAATAGAATTTAAAACGATTTAAAGATGTTTTAAAATGTGTTAAGTATCGAAACAATAGATTTCAACATTTATTGTTGAAATAGACATTTTCGAGAAATAGAAGGAAATGGTGGACTATAACACTGTTGTTATAGTAAATGATTTCCGAAAGGAAAAGTTTTGTATAGTATTGGGTTTTATATATATCTATCTTAATTTCGGATCCCTATACTAGTGATTTTGGGTTGTTGTAACGATGTTTTACGTAATAGTCATTTTGACCCAAATAAATGTGTTTAAGAGAATGGTTTCCTTAAAGAATAAAGTATATGCTTAATTTGGATTTAAGTATATTGAATATTTTCCAAATGTTGAAAATAAATGAATTGTGAATTACTTATTATTGAATAAGTATGGAAATGTTTTCCAATATGAAGTGAATGTTTTGAGATTATATACTTTAAAGATAAATTGAAAGTGAATAATTGAAATCGATTTGAAAAAATCGTATAAAAGGTGAATATTTGGAAATGTAAATTCACAATGGAAATTTATAAGGGGATTTTGTTTTAAAAATATACATTGATTTATTTTTGAAGTGTGAAAATAAATTTACGGATTTGGAACGTAAATGTAATAAATCAGTAAGGATTTATTTGATTGGTTTAAATGAACCATTTTGAAATGAAAGTTGTAAGGGTGTAAATTGATTTGAAATTGGTTTTCAAATGGTTGAAGTGTGGAAGATATATATATCTTATAAAGATATTTTTAAAAATAAATAATTTGGGGAAATTATTTGAAATCGAGTGATGTTGTGAATATTGATTGATAGTTAAATAGCCGACTATCAATATTGACCCTTGAGTGGCTATTTGTTGTGAATTGGTTGAAATTGAGTGCTACACTTATTTTTAAATTATTGCGCACGTTATTCGGATTACCCATTTCGAATAGTGATACGACATAATGGATAGCATTGAAGACCGTTGGTGAAGACCGGGTATTTGTGAAAACGATAGGATGACCAATCGATTGTCTCTGCACCGTTAGCTACGGTATGGAGATTTCCTTTGTGATGGGAAATTCGATCGGGATTGTGAATACCCGGATTGCAAGGGCTTCTTTGGAAGTGCCTTCGGTTCTGTTCGAGTCCGGAACAGACTTGTATGGTTACGTGTCTGACATTACATTTTCTGATATAAAGCAGATTTCTTTCAAATACATTTCTGTTGGTGGCGTAGAATTTATTCTCTTAGCTAAACACCCTTCTCTGAGACGTACGAGCTCAGAGGTTATGTAGTTGAAGGTTATCAACGATATATTCCAAATTTGCTAATGTGGCATGCTGAGTGTTGCTGTGTGATGATTATTTGTTGATCATTTTTTGATCAAAGCGTGGCTTTGTGAAAAAGCGTAGCTTTGTAGACGAGACTTCGTCAGACCTCACACCCCGGAAATGGTCGAAACTGGAATATGCGGCAAGGTTATGAGGGTCGCTCCCTTTAGGGTATGTCATTCCCTTATGGAAAAGGGTGGTGTCAGGTATGGAGCCCTAATGCTTAACCTATGTGGTTGATCCAATCTCATTTTTCTGTATGGTTGTTGCTTGGTGATAGAGGGCCCTCGGATAAAGGTCCCGAAGGACCGGGGGTGGTATATTCGTGTAGTAGTTACTTAGTTACAGAGGTAACCCGGCCTTGTGTTAGCAGAGAGCTGGTTAAGTTCTCGGGACGTCCCACCAGAGGCAATCCCATGTGGCAGTAGGAAGTTCCTTAGCCTGACCATTTGTTGGAAATCCTAAGAAAACAATACGAGCCTTGTACGGTTTTAGTTCTAGAACCTGCCATTTAATATGGTAGCTATAGTAGGCATAATATAATGGTACCTATGCTGGCTAAGATTTATATTCTATTTTCGAAATGCTTTCTACACTATGCACTAATAATATTATCAAAAAGGATTTGTTTTGCGTAGTAAGCATCTTTGACTATCATAAGAAGAAATCTTCTTCAATTCTGGGTTTGCATTGTGTGTGTGCGGGGAGGCCGTATGGTTGTTTCATTTTCCAAAAGCATTGCGGATATTTTTCACTTGTTTTGTTGTTGTTGTTTTAAAAGATAAAAAACTGTTTTAAGTACTCACACCAGTCCCATGGTTGACCTGGAGTTTATTGTTCTCTTCCTAAACTCTAGGTGCCCAAAATTTTCCAAACGGGTAGTCTAGTGTCAGGTTATCAGGTCATTCTGGATTCAGAAGTGCTTTGGAGCTCAAGTGGCGAGCTGGATGGCGAGATGTATTATTTGTATATGATATTGTCTTTCTGCTGTAAATTCAATTGTAGGGACATGTTTGTATAACTGTCCATTTTTGTGTTGTGTTGTATATTGTTGTTGCATACTCTGATGATGATGTGATGTAATGTAATAATTGATATAGTTTTTTGTTTTAAAGATTATTCATTTATCTATTTATGTTGTTCCGTTGCGACTGTGAGATTCTGATATTGTTTCTGTTCTGTTTCCTTATTTCTTCTATCTTTTTCTTCTACCTCTTCTTTTTAACCCTAACAATTCGGTTTTCCGGCATTCGATTATGCGGCATTTGATACAGTGGACGTAAGAATGCCGACCTTCGGATCCGGGCAAAAATCGAAACGTTACAATTCAAGTCCGACATGTGCGGATGCGAATGGTTGAAAATATCGGGTTGTTACAGTTGGTATCAGAGTTTTGGCTTTGAGGCAAAACTTAGAATGTATGGTAAATTTAGTTACAGAATCACTTTCATCCAAACATGAATTTCTTCCTCTTCGGTTCAAATTTCATTTGAATTTTGGAACGTTCCCTGCGGTTCCAAAATTCATTCGTGTCCCTCACTACTCATCTCCTTTTGATTCTGGAGTATCCCATAACTCCACTTCGAATGAACTTTATAGTGAATTGGCGGTCCCGCCAATCTCAAAAAAATTCATTTGAAAAGGGGAAACTCCTTTACAATTAGCATCGATTCACCAGAGATTTATATCTATCCTTGGTTTAGATGCTAATATCTTTTGTTATTTCAAACTCTATATCTTGAGATCGAATGTTGATTTACCCTAGAAAATCCACATCGATCTTATTCTTTAAGTCACGGCTGACCCGGTTAAGGTTGCCCGCGATTTATTTAAGCTTATCCACCTCCCTATTTTGTTATTCAATCATCTTGTCTTTTGTTTCCAACCTATCTTCCAAACATTTTGAATTGTACTTGTAAATCAATATTAATGTTTTGTTTTATATTGTGTTGTTTGAGCTGTTGATGTTGATTTGGGTTTCCGATTGATTTGTCCGATCAACGCTATCGATAGGATTTCTAAAACACTTTGATAGAACAAACTGACATAATATTATTTTAAAAATTTGGTTAATGAAATAAATTTTGATATAAGTAAATTTATGGAACTTAACAAATTTAATTAATCATTTGAAATGATAATGCTTGATTTATCATTTATTGTTCTATAAATGAATTTATAAATAGCTGTTTATAAATTGATTTGGGAACAGAAATGAGTTGAAAACAAGAAATTTGTGAATTTAATTTCGATGGTTTCAAACATTGTGTTTAAAGTTTTAAAAGGGGGGTATATTATTTAAAGTATTTTCTAATAGAAATTTGTTTCCAAGAAATTTTAAAGTTTAAAATTAGTGCTCTTCTCTTTGTCGCTGGAAAATAACTTCGATGATGACTGCGGCATCATCGGCGTTCATTTTTTAGTTTCGAAGTGAAGAGACTGTTCTGTAGTCTTGCTACAGCTTTGTTTCGGGAAATTTAATTGATTTGAATTTCTAAAATAAGATTGGGTTTATAATATATATAGATATATGATTTAAATTTGATTTAACATATTATGTATATATATTTATATATATATATATATTTATTTATCTCTAAATTGTTTGAAGGAATCGAAAATTTTATTCTTAAACTTTATCTTAGAGAATCATTTCAATTATAAAAAGAAAATCAAAATTTTAGATAAATGATTCAAACTTCAGATGAGGGAATTAGAAAATTTTATTTGTATAATACTCAATTGCATTTAAATATAACTTACCCAAATTATACAGATGTTAACAATTGTAATTGGATAATATAAAATATAAAAAGATTTTATAAATAAAATTTGAATGGTTAGAATAAATGTTATACACTTAAATTTTAGTTATAAAATTATTAACAGCAGTAAATAGAATAAAAGGTTAATTGAACAATTTACAATATAAAATGATGATTAATGGAACTAACTATAAATTAAAGCAGTTATAATAAGAGTAAGTATAATGGGCATTGATGATAAAATATATTGAGAGGAATAAATTTAACATTAAGTAGGAATAAGGAAGAATTAAATTTAAGTACATTATGAGTATAATGAATGATTATTTTTCAAATCCATGATCTAAGAAATTGTTAATTTAAGATGATAATAAAATTTGAGATAGTTAAGATTTTGTTAACTTGTAAAAAAAAAATATCTATTTAAGTTGAAATTTCCATGGTTTCTAAGTTATTATCTTATTTTTTTTTTCAAACTATCTTTTGGTTGTACTTATTTTCCTTATCTTGCTTCAGGCTGGTTTAGGCATTTTTCTATAATTTTTCTGTTTAGAAATCTTTCTATAATCTTTGATAATCTCCATCTTGTTAGACTTATTATGAAAATAGAGTTAATATCATGAATACTGCTTTTCTTTTCGTTGGAATTGGATTTAAATTGTGAAAGTTATACCCTTTACAATATTATGTGTATATAAGGTTATTTAACAATATTCTTTGTTTTAATTTATATAAATGGTATTTTTACTTGATATATCTTATTCCAATTTGTATATTTATGTTATATTATGTGTATTTTGACTTTTAAATATTTTAAAGTGATGTTTGAATTTTTCCAAAGCTTATTGAATTTATTTTCTATTTTAAAGCCTAGTTTCTATTTTCTTTGCTATTTTCTTCATTTAAATTATATTTAATTAAAGTTTATTTATTTATTTTGTGAAGGTATGTTTATTTTGTGTTCTTATCTTTATTTTTAATATTTTCCAAGTCCATATAATTTTTCCAAAATTTATTCTGTTTATTTTCAAATTTGCTTGACTAGTTTGCATTTTCTGAGCTATTTTCTTATTTCCACCTTATATAATTAAAAATTATTTATTTATATTATATATTTTGTTGCATTTTGGAAAATTTTACTGAAATTATTTTTATTTTTAGTAATTTAAGCTTATATAAATAAATTAAAGGTAATGTGAAGAGGTTTTGACTTTTGGTTTCCAATGGCTCTTTATCTCCCACCTTTTCACATTTCAACCTTACTTTTCATTCAATTGGCCGTATCTCCTCATTTCTTCAGCCACCTATTTTTTTTCATTCACATAAAAACATTTTTCTTCCCGTCTGAAAAAAATATCGGCCTCCATCATCTCCAAGAGTTTGGTAAATTTTATTTCTTTTTCCATTGTTTTTCTTCTTGTTTTTCTACTTGTTTATGATTTTTACTTGCCTTCTCTTCTGTTCAGGTTCGGCCCCACCACTCTAGCCACCATGGCCGCCTCCTCCACCACCTACCGCCTCCTCTCCAGCCCCAAACCACTGGCCATGCCCAATAGTTGATCAAACTCCATCTAAATCTACACAAATTTTTATGCACCATAGTCTAACACCTATTACTTCCACCATCATCTTCCAACCCTTGGCCGCCACCTATTCCACCACCAGCCTTTTTCTGACCCATGCACCTCTGATACACCTTTAGTTGACCACTTGAAGACTGGCCGTGACTTCGAGTGCCTTGGCCGTGACCTTTAGTGCCTTGAAAACATTGTGTCTTGCCTTATAGTTGTTGTGTTCATGCTCATATCTCTCTACCATACTTTGCTCCATCATTTTCCCATGCTAGGCCGACCTTTAGGAACCCAAACCAGATCCAAACCATGCCTTTCATCGTGCAATTTTAGATCTGGAGCTGAAGCATAGGTGGTAGAAAGAAAGTGCAATAGTTTTGGTTTTGTTTTATTCAATCCATTTCTAACATTGTTTAAGTATATCTTGTTTTGAAACTTATGTTTTATATATTTGTTTGTCTCATGTATCCAAGGAGATTTATCTTTGGCTCTCCCACTCAAATCATATTCTTGTTGTCGTGCTTTCAAAGATTCCGTGTTTGTTTTGTTGTCATCTCCAGCTTAAACAAGTGAGTTATTCTCACCTGACAATATGTACACATATAATTAGTAAATTGACCCCTTTGAATCTGTAAAAATGCATAACCATATCACATCTGCTATGTTATGATTATATGATGTCCACCCATGCTTAACACCTATTATATCATATGTTGTTGTTATATTATGTTGTTCTGTTATTTTTATCAGTTTATCACATTGCATGCTCCCTTTAGATTAGAATCACTATGGGTTGAAATGATACATACCCGAACGAACTTTAAATAAGGGAAAATCGTTATGGGCTGAAATGATAGGACTGAGCGATTTTCAATTTATTTTATTTACTTGGGACTGTGGGTTTGAAATGATAAAACCCGGATTTTCTTTGTAAATTATGGGTTGAAATGATATATTACCCCTATCACTTTACCTGGGATAAAAAATTATATACAGACCCGTAGTTAAAATATGTTTTCTAAAATTTTTAAAAATATTTTAAAAATGTAAATATTACTGTATTTTGATTTAAACTTAATTAAAATTTGTAAAGTATTATTGATTTTCAAGAAATTTATAAGTTAAATAAATTATGGAAAAGTTAGAAATTTGAATGTAAGTTACTTTGGAAATTTTGATTTAATTATAATAGGAAATTAAATTAAATATGAAATTATGATAAATTTTTGATAATTTGAATTTAAAATGAATTTTAAGTGATTTTATAATATATTAATGATTTTTGAATAAAGTTAAAATGTGGAATGAATGATTATTTAAGTTGACATTTTGAAATATAACCAAAATAGGAATTAGTGAATTTGGCTTAAAAGTGAATTTTAAGTAAAATAAATATACTTGAAATTAAATTATATTTTTAAATTTTAAACTTAAGTGTTAAGTTGAAACTTAATTCAATGATTTAAAATTTAATGTTGAAATTTAATAAGTGAATTATTATTAAATATTGATTTTTGATTGTAAATTTAACTTTATAAAATCATGAACTTAAAGAAAATTAAATGTTGTTTATAAATGTGAAAATGTACGATTTTATAAGTTAAAAATGTTTTAAATAAAAATATAATTGGTTGTGAAATTATATTGAATATTTGAAGTTAAATAACTGCATTTTTGAAATGCTATTAACTGCAATGTAAATGATATTACAGCATTTGTAAATGTTGTAGTTGATGACAATGAACTAAAAAGATAAATTGAATTAAAGGCTATTATAGCAATTTATGTAAGTGCTATAATTGTTGAATTTAACTAAGTTTATTTGAAATTTAAGTAAACCCTATTGCAGCATTTGTAAAATGTTGTCTTTTGCTAAATTGAACTGTTTTGAATGTAACTTTCTGTAGCGTTTTCTAAATGCTATGAAAAGTGAATTTTCACTGTTTTGATAAACTTAAGTGAATAAATGAACTTTGAAAGTTGAAAATTTTGGAAATTTAATAATTTAATTATTAAATATAATAACTTCATTTTTAATGATTTAAAAATGATTTTTGATATATAAACTATTTTGAATATAATAACTTCATTTCCCGAAAGCCACTTTGACCCGGTTTGAATGTTTTCGTGAGGAAGACATGAGATGGAGTTGAAGATGGAGGAGTGAAGTGCAAGGGCTAATTGCTACTAATCCAGAGGGTAATTCCAAAAATGGAGACTTGTATGGATGAATGCTATCAGAACATCGTCAGGAGGACGATGAACATTCTAAGTGAATGTGTGCTAAAATGGTAATGCTTAACCTCGAGCCTCATCAATCGGGAATGGCTAAAACAGGGGAGGTGCATGCAAGGCTAAGTGGCCAGCAAACAATTAGTGTAAAGTCATCTTTATCTAAATTCTCTTTTATTCGGCTGTGTAGGCGGTTGCTGATCCCAACCATGGGGTGATCTTATTCAGACTATCAAGTAAGGGGTAGCTCCGGTCTTGTGTTGCAGGGGATCATGGTGGATCCTCGTTACGGTGATCTAGAGCACATACTGTGACAGGCAGTACCCTAGTAGCCCTGCAATTGATGGAAACCAATCTCCAATAAGTGCCTTCGGACTTTTTTATATGCCTATTATGCTGGAATTTAATGAATGTAACTATTTCGGCTATTTGAATAAGTATTTGTATATAGACACTATTATAATATCAGAGGATTTGATAAGAAATGTTTTGGTTATCATAAGGTAAAAACCCAGCATGTTTATTTGTGGCGTGGTTTTACGAGATACATTTGATTTCAATGGATTTTGAAAACTTTAATAATCCAACTGAGTGTGTTTTCTCACGCTGTTTTTCCAGACTGACTCGGGTGTTATTTCACTATAATGCTCAGGTCAGATCGAGTATTATAGAATACAGGATGGGTTGTTGTGGAGCTTAGGAGATGAGCAGGATGGTGAGACGTATCCAATCTACTTGATATATATTCCAATGTGCAGTATAAGCTGTGTAGTCTGCTTTGGGTGAGGACAAGTTGTTACAACTATCCAGCATTTAGCTGTTGTTTGTATGTACTCTGATGATGTAATGTATTAATCAGTTACATATTCTTTTATATAAAAATCTGTTGTTATTTATTATATATTATTCCGCTGCGATTGTGAGATTCTGATATTGTTTTCTATTTCTTCTTCTACCTCCTTATTCATTTACCCTAACGGTCCATTTTTTTGGCATTTGATTGTTCGACATTTAATACAGTGGACGTATTGTTGTCGATTTCGGACGTCGAAAAATCGGGTTGTTACATTAAACTATTCAAAAGACAGATTATTAATGGGATTGCTCAAATGAAATAAGATTCAAAAGAAAAAATACAGAATCTCACAGTGGAAGGATGAAATATAATACACAAAATAAATATATAAATAGTTCATAAAACTATTTTCAGCAAAATTAGAATTTACATTTTTTAGGCAGAATAAACAATTGCTATAATAGTAGTAGATATAGTCCTCTTCGACTCTGTCTTCGTCTTTAGAAATTAGTATCTTCGCTAACTGAAATACTCGGTCTAACCCGAGCATAAAGTAAAACAAAAACACTCGAGTCAGGACTAACAGTCTTATGTAAGTATGTCAACTCAAGTGAAATGTATAGGTAACTCAATAAGTGAAATGCTTAGGTTTAAATAAACATCATCTTTCACATTATAAATTGGTTCAGTTCAAATTTCGATTATATGTTCATTTCCAATCGATTCATTAAAACTATTAAGTTATAATCAAACAAATTTAAATCTAAAAATCCAATTAAAACATTCATTAAATCAATTAATTTCAGTTTTATAATTTCAAGTTCAAACATAAATTTAAACTTACAATATTCCAATTTTATTTCTAAATCAATTTATTTAAACCCGAAGTGGGTTTATATCGGGTATACATCATTTCAATCCAAATTGATTTTGCTAACTATCAGGGAACTTAAAGTGTGAGAACAATAATAACATACATAACATAACATGCCACCGACCAACATTCATGCATAATTAACAATTAAATATATACACATGCATAACTAACATATCACATGTGTCACATATCGTAAACAACATAAGTAAATATTTCAAACTCTGACATGTCATACACTAACATAACATACAAACATATAACATGACATATATACAAGGAACTTGCAAGATGATCTACAATAGAATAACATGGCATATCATTTTTTCCAAACATAATACATTATTTCCACATAGCATAGGTGACATATTATTAACATAGCATGTGCAACATATGATTTTATTAACTAACACATTTTTTCAAAATAGCGTATGTGACGTATTTCAACACAGCATATCAAAAAATTCTGACATAACAATTTTTTTTACATATCATATGTGACATATTTAACATACATATGTGACAATTTATCAAATCAACACAACATACTATTTGTGACATACAAATCAACATGTGCATGTGAATGTTGTAACACAAATTCAAAGGAACATAATAACATATATCACATATTCCTATCTAAAGCAAACATTTCTCATAATATTTCGATCAATGTTTATTTACCTAATAATAAAAATGTTGATCGTGAGTGATTTCTCACCGTTCGAGCTTTGATATTTTTTAATAACACAAGTAGATAGATCCTAGTTGAAATCCAAACACGACAAGCTAACCAATCCTATCCATAGAAACAATCCAATAGCAAAGCAAAGCATGACAACACAAATCGAACATACTGAGTTTTCTTCAATTTTTTTTTAAAGAGATGAAGCAAGAGAAGAGGGATGGAGTTTGGAGTTTGAAGAGAGAAGGGATGGAATTTGGAGTTTGAGAGAGAAGGGATGGAATTTGGAGTTTGGGAATTGGTAGATTCACGGATTTAGGAGGTTTGGAGTTTTAGTAGTTTTTAGGAAGAAGGAGAAAGTTTGAGAAGAAAACTTCAGATAGAGTAATGAGAAACAATATGTATGTACTTTGGTTTTGTTCTTTAGTGGGAAATTGAAAAGTCAACCGGTGGAAAGTGAGAAGGTATCAAAAAATACAAAAATATAGTAAGCTTTTCAAAGAAACGATGTGGTTATGTTTTTAACAAATATGAACATGAACAGGCTAGCATGAATGATGCACGTTAATTAAATGTGAATTGTTAATGGATGAATTAGTGCAGGCAAAAGTTATGAAAAAGAATGAATACCAAAAGTTATAACGTGTGAAAATAAATACTTAGATGCAAATACAAGAGGTATGTAAGAATTAGACCGAACAAAAGTATGTGAGAGAATGTATAACTAATAATAAGAATGGAAAATGAATATACAGAGAATAAATGAAAGTTTTATGAAATAAAGAGAGAGGTTTTTTTGTTTTTTTTGAATAGTTGAAATGTGAAAGTGAACAAGGCAGAAAAATATAAATGAGACAGTAGATAGAAAAAAGGAATAAAGTATGAAACGTGCATGAATATGAATTCGTGATGAACATCACCCTTCATACTTCAAAATGAATATAATGTCACAATAATTTAATACGGAAATATATTTCAATTCAATTAATTTTGTTAACCCCAAATCAACTCAAATTTACACCTATTTCAAAGTTTTATTAACATATAATAAATAAAACTTGAACACGCCAACCAAGGTAATAGGGACCACCGCTACATAAAATAAAAGGTGAACCATGATTCTAAATTCAAATCAAAGTCAGCGTTTTCCTCAACGCACAATCATGAACATAAAATAATTAATTTATTCTACATTTTACGATTAGCATTAAAATTACCTCTACACTACCAAAAACTACTATTTAATGACCATAAAATGTTGCTTCAAAATTCATTTTTTCACTTTTTATAAAATTACACTTACTTTAAAAACAACAACATTCATTTTGTTTTCATAAAACATCCTTTTTATTTTAACAATAACGTACATTTCTTTCATTAAATCCATTAATTACAATTAATATTTTTTTTTGCCTCTTTAATATTAAAAGATTCCAAATTGACGTAATTGTAATTAATTTCAAATTACACTTTAAAGCGGATCCTAACAACGTACATTTCTTTCATTAAACGTCATTAATTTCAGTTATATTCTCTTTCTCTTTTATTGAAAGATTCCAAGTCAAATTAACGGCAACAAATTTCAACATTAAAATTTAAAACGGAGCATAATTAATGGATAGATAATTAAAACAATTGAAATCTATTTACGGTAACTTAAATACATTTATAGAACTGTAATTTACATATAAGAGTTATAAATTAACTTGCTTAAATAGTTATCAATGACATACAAACAACAAAATTTATATTTATATTTAATTATTTTCTCACTCATAATCAAATTTTTTTCTCACGGTATTTAAATTCTAAAATCTTGCTAAATTTAATAGTTTTTAATTATCAAAATTTACGAGTTGTTATAGTTTACCATTATTCCTTACGTAATGAAACTAGTTTCGAAAGCCAATCCAATCATATGCAGAAGATAGCTTTTTAAAATCAATTATTTTAATTAAATTCCAAAATAAATTTCTATGCATTTCAAGCTTGCACGGCCAGTCCAATCTCTATAAATCTTGAAATCCTACAATAATTTACTATTACGGATCCGATGAAACTGGTTTCGTCGAAATCCAAAATAGTGGCCAAAATGGCTTTTTTACACGTTAATTAAAATATAAAACTTCCAATTCCTAACTATTCACTTTTAATCCAATTTTAAATATTAACAATCCTCATTGTTGTTTAAGTAAAATATAAATCAACTTCAGATATCATTTTCATTCACATTAAATCCAGAATTCAATTATTTAAATAATCCTAGTATTGAATTTATTAAATTTAATTATCCCATATTAAAATCCCAATGAATGTTAATTATTAACAATCAATTCCTTTACAACTAAATAAGTCAACATTTATTATATAATCCAGCTATTGATTATAAATATATACAATACGTAGAATTCCATTTCAATACCATTATTGCCAAAATCATCGAAATTGGTTATTTCAAAGTTTTTAATCAAATCCAGTTTTAATAAATTACATAAATATACATTAATTTTTTTATGTTTAACCATTATTTTTCAATAATCACATTAAATTTAAAAATTTAAAATAGTTAAAAGTACGGGTGGTTACATTCTCCGCCACTCAATCTTTTCATCCTTGAAAAGAGCTAAGTAGATAATTTAACATTTGATATATTTTCTCAAAATAATTAGCTTACAGAACATAAACATCTTATTAGAAAACCATTATTACACTCACGCTGTGTCACCTCAATATCGGTTTTACGAGAACTATAATTTATTTTATAAACAGTTATAAAAAATTTAAAATCTCAAAAACTTTCTAACACTCGGATTTACGGAAAATTTCTGCAGAGCCTGTTTTGTGCCGCTCGATTGGAAAAATTTACAATATCAATATAATCATATAATATTCATCTGATCTCAATAATGAGGCATCCCAATTAGGGGAAACAATATATAATATCAAAATATGGCATGCATTTCGAGATGTGTACCTTATTATTAATAATACGAGCGAGCTCGTGTTAAGCAAGCAAAAGAAAAATACATGCAAGCGAGCTCCAAAAGCTAGCATACGCCCTTCCGTACCACTAAACACTAAATAATAGATGAGAATATGTATATGGGAAGAGAAATCAATATATAACATAACTATCAACAACTATATAAGAAAACATAGCCATGCAATAAAAGAAACATCCAAACAACCATATTCATGCAAGTTTTATTCATAACCGTACTATTATTCAATGTCAACATTTCAATTCATACACTTCCATTTCTATTTACATTCATTTCATTAACATTTTAATTGACTTAGTTTCAATTAGTTTACATTCATATCCAATTTATTTGCATTCGCTTTATTTACTTGTTAATTGTTTAACATTCACTTATTAAAATTCATTTCGTTAATCATACAATGGATTTATATTCAATTCATTCACTTTTAATTTATTTACATTCAAATAATTTGTTTTTGATCCATTTCTATTCAATCAACCAATATTCATTGCATTCACATTTGATTGATTATAATTCAGTGTGTTTACATTAAATCGATTTACTTTCAATTGATTACTATTTATTTTAATGACATTCATTTTATTTATCATCCAATGAATTTTCATCCCATTCATTTGTATTCATTTATTCATATTCATTTGCTTAACATATCTCATTCAATACAATTTACTCAAGCAACCATTTAAATTTTTTACTTAAGTTTAATATAAGCAATTTATGCTATACAACTCATTTTATTATTACTTCATAACTTAAGTTTATTTTTAATTCATCGACAACATTTCAAACCATATTCAATTTACTGAATTACTTCATCTGTTCATTCAATTAATTCTTTTTTCTTTTAATCATTAATAATAAAAAAAATTCATTTTATAACTTGAGTTCATTGTTAATTTAAATCACAACTAATGTCAATTTTTTAGTTTAGTTCAGTTACTTCCATTTATTCTTACTTACCTTCAATTCATCATCCAACTTAAGTTCATCTTTATTCAAAATTAAATTCTACTTTATTAAACTCATTTCATCCATACCTTTCATTAACCAAATTCATATATTCATTTCATTTAACTTTACTGAAGTTAAAAAATTTGTTTCATAACCCAAGTTCATTTTATTTCAAAATCAATTTTAGTTGACTTTTCTTAGGTTAACTTTCATTCGTATACTCATCTTATTAACTTATTTCCTTAAGCTTGTTTTATTTCAACTAACAATCATTTCAGAAAGTTACAATTATATTTAAAGACCTTTATGTAGATTTACCTCTATTTTTTTCAATCAATTTACAAAGATATGAATTTTTTATCATTTTTTAACTTTCTTAGAACATAACTATGTAGGATAATTTTCACCATAGAGGGGAGGTGAATATGGTGACACTAATAATAATAATGATAAAAAGTAATGCGGAACTAAAAATCAATCACAGATAATAAAACAGAAAGATAATGCAGAAGAGATCACACACAAATTTACCCAGCTTCGACAAAACCCTACCTATGTGCTGCACGCAAGGTTTCTACTAGAAACTAAGTAGTCAGATGCTTACACACATAAACTTGTGACACATGCTAATGACTAACCTAACTCTACGCTCAAAACCCTACCACAACTCAGCCATTGAGTTGCGAATTCTCGAACTACACCATCATTGTTCATAACCTAGTCACGCGACCGTAAAGTTACTTAATTTTAAAATAAAATTACAACATAAATAAATAAACAACAAAATCCTAGTTATAAAATTTAAAGCCCAAAATAAAAATAAATAACCTGCCCAATTTGTAAATAAAATAAAAGTGTTCCCCTCTATTTTTCCTTCTGTGCAACTTCGGCCGATTTTCCTATTTGCTTCGTGAGTCCAATATTTGCTTTGTTCCTCTTTAAAAATTAGGGCTTTAAAATTTAGCGCTGCTACTAATTACTAGTCGTTCCTTCAGTTAGCTTTGATGCTCATTATTCTGTGCTCTTCAATTTGCATGCGGTCGCTTCCAGGATTGAGTTCGAAACTGTGAATTTGGTATGTGATTTTTGCCGTTTAATTGCTCTATTGTTTTGCTTTGGTTCGAACTCGATTCGAGTTATTGATTTGGGATTTAATTTGAATCTTGGCTCTATAATTTTTGCTTGAACTCGAATCACACCTTTGCCGATGATGATGTGGGAAATTTATAAGGTTCGAACCCCTTAATTTTCGTTCGTATATTTCATTTGAATTCGTCTACTAATTTTTCCTGCCACTAGATAATTGCTTGAACGATGGTGATTGTAATGACTTGTTCAATGGTTGGTGGATTTGAAATACTTGAGTTGGTTCCATTATTTTCTCTAATGTATTTGAATTTTTGATTCCATAGTTTTCTGCTATGACATTGGCATTGTGAATTATGAGATAAACTTGACTTTTGACCTGTTCAATTCCTTTCTGCTATGACTTGTTCATCGTGTTAGTATTCCTACCAATTTGAAATGTCTTTTTACTGCTGCAACTTCGGTTCAACCTGCTGCTGTTCTTATTTGATTTTCTATAAACTACCTTGAGTCATTATGAACTGGCATGTTTACTCATGTATGTATGCTTATCTGCACATTGAACTTGAAGTCTTCTCTCGATGACCCACGACTTTTGACCATTTCATTGTTCATTGACTTTGAACATGTGATTGTATGTGTGTGACCATGTATATACATACATACATATGTATGTGTGTGTATGTGTTGTGCTAAAACTTTGTACTTAGTTATGGTTGGTCTGGTTGTACTAGTCTTTATGTTGCATTGCATGTTGATCCTGGTCTCTTTTGCAATTGAGTCAGTTGTCATGTGGTTCCTCTTGAGTCTTGTTTCACCTATAGTTGGTCTAAGTTCTTGTTGATTGTTTGGGATCTTCATGTTACATGTTTTTGGACTTGAGTCATTGTTGTTTTGTTGCTTCATGTACTGCCTTGTATTTGCTATCTCCTTTTGAGTTGCAGCCTTGTTGTTGTTTTTAACTTGCATTCTTGTACATTTGGAGTCTTTTGCATACTTTGAGTAATGATGGTCTCCATACATACATACATACATACATACATACATATATCTATGTATGTATGTGTCTGTGCGGTTGACTTGATTGCATCTCTTTCGAAAAAATAGTCACTTGATTACATGTTCACAACTGCTTGTGCACTGCTCTGTTGCTTGAGTGCTTGCTTAATTTGGCCTTTGTTGACTGGTTCATTGAACTGATATATGTATATACATATATATATATATATATTCATATATATACACACACACACACACATGTGTATGTACTTCATGTTGTCTCTGGAGTAGTTCTTGTAATTTGCATTTCATTTGAACTGTGGTCATAAGTTTGTACATTTTGTTTATTTGATAATCTTGTTGCACTAAAGTTCTAGCTCGATTCGGCTTTAAACTTGTGTTTACTTTGCATTGCTTCGAGTTAAACTGCTACTTGCATATCCATACATAATGATATGTGTTTATGATCCTGGTTCTTGTTACATGTCTGCTCGGTCTCTATTTTATGTGGTTTGCACTTGATACGTTGTAGATATGGTGGTCTGGGTTCATTGATGTGTTAAGC
Organism: Allium cepa; assembly: GCA_030765085.1. Lineage (NCBI taxonomy): Eukaryota > Viridiplantae > Streptophyta > Magnoliopsida > Asparagales > Amaryllidaceae > Allium > Allium cepa. Next base: position 183,471,222 of record CM060946.1, read on the forward strand.
CTAATCGTGTACATTTGACTTCGGCCTTTGTATTAAACTTTTATTCATGTTCATTGACTCTCCTACTTGACCATTCTATTTTTATTTTGTATCGCACCTGAGTTGAATCCACCATTTGGTTGGGTTTGACCTTGTGCTCACCTGTCCCTACTATTTTGTCATGTGTATATCGCTGTGCACGGCCTTGTGGTATGTACAGTGATACACTGTGCATGTGATGACCCGGAATTTCTAGCAGTGTAAATTTGAATAGTTAATTGGTTTTAAATATTTGAAAGTTAATTTTAATTTGAATTTAAGATATCAATATTTACTTGATAATGAAATCATTTGATTTTATAACTTAAATATTGAATTTTATAATTGAAATTGGGTAAATTGTTGAATCTGAGATTCTAGGCCTGTTTCAAATAATTTGAAGGCTTATAAAATCTATAATGAGGATACTGAAGATAATAGAATGGTTGAAATTTAATTTAAAGATAATTTGTTTAATTTTAATAATATATTGTTTAAATTGAATTTAAAAATAGCCTTCCGAGGCACAGTCTCGGAATTCGACAAAACCAGTTCCATTGGATCCGTAATAGTTAGTTATTATCGGATTTCAATTTTTGTAACAATCGGAGTTGTCGTTTGACCCTGGCAGCTCGAAACGCTTCGAACTATTTTAATCGATTTAATTGAAAATCTGATCGTTTACTTCCGTAACTCGCGTATATGATCGAATTAGCTTCCGAAACATGTTCCATTGTGTTCGGAATGCGGGTAGAACCTTATAAACGACAGTCGGCATGTTTGATTTGGGGTTTGAGATTTCACGTTATGATTTACGAGACGTTTTGAGAGTTTAGAATATAATAAATATTCACAGTCAAAGGGGTCAAAGATATTTTCATTTACTCGTACTCGAGAAGCCTCTCTCCAACTCTTATTTAATTCCCCGTCTTCCTTCTTTCTCCTGTATATCACTGTTTTCGAAATCGATCTTCAAATGAAAGCCAAATCAAGCTTTCCATCCACTTTGTAGTTCACGCTCCATCCCTTAGCCCTAAATCACGAATTCCAGTTATTGAAAAAAAAAAATGGCGACAGACGATCGAGTGGGTATCCACGGTCGCGAGGATCGATCGAACAGGGGGGGTGATCTCGCGATGGTGAACTCGAGCTCGAGGAGCTTGCCGTAGTCGCTAGGGTTGAGGCTTGCGAAGAGAAGACGGCCATTGGGTTTCGCAGGGGCGGCTCGGCGATCGTTGCTAGGGGAAGGAAGGGTATGGCCGCGCTAGGGTTTCATGAGGGCGGCGGTGATGGCGCGACCGAGGAGGGTCGAAATTGGGGAAAGGGCGAAACCGCGATGTCGTTCGTGACGATGCAGGTACAAGCTGTTTTTTTTCCTTCATTTCAAAGTATTTTTTTTCTTTTTTTTTTCACTGATTTGAGTTGTTATGTGTAGGCAAATATTTATGATTATAATGAACATTTATTTTTAAAAGCTTTGATTTGTTTTCTCTAAAAAAAAAGAGGTTAAAATTTGAGTTATTGATTTCAAATAGTAAATTAATTTAAGGTTTAAATAACTTTATTTTGAAATCAATTATATATATATCTATGGGACAGTGAGTGCATGAATTTTTGAAAAAAATGAGAGTTCATATAAAATCAATTTTAAAAACTTATATATATTATTTTTATGCAGTTCGTGAATTTATTGACTTATTATTTAAATCAACAATAAGGTTTTTACAAATGAAATGAAATAAAATATGCATGTTTAGAACTTACTGTTAATTGAGGATAATGCATTATGGTTATGAATTTGTGAATTAACACATTTAATTATTTTAGTCACTAAGCAAGTTATTAAAGGAAAGTTCAAATTTAAATTTATTGAATGGAAAATTAATTGGTTAAGTTAATAAATTGTATGATGTTTATTCAAGGTGTAAAATCATGGAATCAAGCCAGTTTGGGAGGATTTTCAAACGGCAGAATTAAAGGTGAGTAAATCTCACTCTGTTGGATTTTTTTTATTTGAATTTAAATGGTTAAATTTAAATAATTGGTTGAATGATTAAATTGTTTGGATGTTCAATGATGATGATGTGACTTTGGTTTTGGTTGGATTCTCGAGTTAATTGTTTGCTTGACTCGAAGTATTTGGATTTTTAGTTGTTAAACTTAATTCATAAATAAGGAAATGGTTTCGTTTTAAAGTTAATAAGGGCTTGATGAGTGTGATTCATTAAAATAGTAGGGTAATTAAAATGGATAATTTATTAATTCAATTAATCAATGATTTGGATTGTTTAATTTATTAACGAATGAGTTGAATTAATTAATTAAGTTTCAAGTAGACTAATTAAGTGTAAGTAATTCAGAATAATAATTGAATGGTGTGTCAAGTAATTTATTTAATGAAGTAAATAAAAGATAGTTAAATATAGGTAGAGGTTGTTTGAGAATGATTAATATCGGGGTTTAGTTAATGTAATCAATTTGGATTAGGATAAATGGAAATGGAATTGGAATTCATAATTTATATAATTAAGGATGTAATTTAAGATGAATTAATCAATATAAGTGACTTATGAGAAGTTAATTAATATAAGTAGTCAGGTGAATGTAATTAATATAGTTAATTAATTTATGAAGTAATTAAGATTACTTATTGATTTTGGGTTAAGAGTAGTTAATATCGTGAAAATTAATTGGAGATAATTACTTGAATGTAATTAAAAGATAATTAATCCAGTGTGATTAATTAAAATGAATAATGAAGAGTTGATTAATTAATTGATTTGGAATTAATTAATATTAAACGGTGGAATCTAAGTGGTTGAGATTTGAAATTCAATTGGAATCAATTGAATTAATTTGTATGTGATTGAACTTTGCTTATGGATGATGGAATGGTATTGGATGTTTTGAATGAGTCGATATCTCTAGTATGAAATGTTGTGAATTTCATTTGAATAACTTGGGTCAGGATAATATGAGTCTCGAAGAGACCGGGGTCGGGTATTTGGGAAATACCCGAAACTACTTCAAATATTTATATATTGATTTGGGAAATCAATACGATGAAATGATACGACTTAAGTGAATGAGATTATTTTATCTAAGCCTGGTGCTTAGGAATTTGTACGTGAAATAAGTGTTGCCTATAACAAATTGTAAATTTGTTTAATTGATAAAGGTTACCCGGGTTTATCTAAGTTGTTTGCTTTGATATTCCTTATTAGATGGGTTTACTCACGCTGGTTTCCAGCCTGACCCGGGTGTTACTTTGGTGTAATGCTCGGGTCAGACCGAGTATTACAGATTTTCAGGTAGGTACGTTCAGGAGCTCAGAAGGCGAGCTGGTGGCAATATCGCATGGAGTTATCCGCTGTATTTATATTATTGTTTACCTGAGACATGATAATTGTATATATTCAGTGACTGTATATATGTGAAAACTCTGATGTATATTAAATGTAATCGACAAATATAGTATTCTTTTGTAAACTGTTATTATTTATTATTATATTTTATCCGCTGCGAATGTGAGTTGTTGATGTTTCTGTTCTTCTTCTTCTTTCTCTTTCTTCTTTTAATAACTATCTGGAATTTTCGGGTGAGAAAATTTCGGGTCGTTACATTTGATATCAGAGCGGAAGGTTAAGCGAGAACCTTGGCTCTGGTGGGGATTACTCATTAAATAGAGTTCGTAGAACTCTATAATGAGTTGAGTATATATATATGAGCGCGTACTTGTTATTTTCTGATATAAAGGTTTTAAATGGTTTTATATAAAAGTATATTTTGATATATAAAACATTATTTCCATCTAATAAATATTAAGATGATTGGGTGTTAAATTATTGGAATTCAGTTAAGAAGGACTATAATACAACCAAATTAAAACTAAATTAATTAAAAAATGAAATTCTAGAATTAGAACTCAGAAATTAGAAATGTTTGAAACTTTAAATGAACAAAGTTAAATTTGGTTTAAAAAGGTTAAACCAATCTTTGTGAATATAGCTCGAATTATATAATTCGAGATGGTTTAAATTTGAAGTTGGAATTGAACTCATTCAAATTAAATTCGATTTGAATTAATTGGATTTGGGATGGAAGATGTATAAGTTCAAGAATATTTAAATGGGAGATTTGAATTGGATTGAATTGGAATGATTGAAATTGAAGTGGGTTCAATTGAATGGATATTAGTCCAAAGTAATTGGAATAATTTTGGAATTTTAATTTAAGTGGAATTGGTTTAAAATCAAAAAGGAATTTGAAATATAGATTGTAAATGTAATTTATTAATTGAAATAAACTTCATAAATAAATGAGATTATAATTTGAAATAGAATTCCAGAGAATATTTGAAATAGAGTAAGATGAAAATTCCAGAGTAATGTTTAAATATGAATTTGATGGATTGAGAGTTTGGAATTTTGGGAAAAATTAAAATTCCTTTTGGTTTGAAAGTGGTTTCCAAGGGTTTTAAAGAAAGAATAGTATTATTTCAAAAATATTTTTTGTGTTTGAAATTTGAGAGATTTGAAATCAAAAATATTTGGAAGTGTTTTTTTTAGAGAGATAAATGCATTGAACTCTTTTGGTCACTGGAAAATAAAGTTGGTAATGACTGCAGCATCATCGATGTTCATTTTCTAGTTTCTAGAAGAGAAATTGCTACCAAATTGTTTTAAATTGGGATTGTTTGTAAATTGGGTTTAATTTTGAAATTCAAAGGGATAATTGAATTTGCCAAAGAATTTTGGATATAGTTGAATTCTAAGGTGATATTGTAATTTGGACATTTGTTTAAACTCTGGAATCTTGATTAAATGTTTATGGAATAATAAAAATATATTGGCTAAATAAAATGTATAATTCTGAGTTAAAAGCAAAATGTGAGTGTAATTGATTATAAATAGAAGATGTAAAATTGAAATTATACTTAAAGTTGTACAAGTTTAAAGATCAAATGGAATTTGATTTGAAGTTGGAAGGAAATTGAGAATCAATTTAATTTAAATTGGGGATGAATCAAGTCCAATGGAAATTGGAGTTAATTAAATTGGGACTGGGTCAATTTAAATGGAGTGGAAATTTAAATTGAATTGTTGGGGAAGTGAACAGTTTTGACTTTAGACCATTTTCAATGTAAATTGTTTTAATATAAGTAGTTTTAAATCTATTTTCTTATCTACTTACCATACAACTTTCTTTTTAAACCCAAACTATTTTTATACTGGTTTTTGCCACTACTTTTGGAACTATTTAACTATTTTACAACTGTATTATAAACTAATTACTAATTTTCAACTAAGTTACGAGTTAATTTCTATTTTACAACTATTTTGCAATTATCTAAAGTTTCTGAAACTATTTAACTATTTTCCAACTATTTTTCTATTGGTTAACCATTTTATAGCTATTTTGCAAACTGATAATTATTTTTCAACTACTTACCTATTTTTAAACTTTTCAAGCTATTTTTCTAAACTGGTCGGAGTTCAAACTGTTATTGATTAAAATACCCAACTGAGATAAGGATTGAAGTAATAATCCAAATGGGGATTAATGTAAATGTGAATAAGGAATATGAAATGGTTCTTTTGAACTGAATGAATATTTTGAGAAATATGAAATGAATAAAGATAGAAATTGGATATTTCTATGGTTTTTGAGAGTGTTTGGAGTATAAAAGGTGTTTTATACAAGAAGGTAAGGATCCAAAGTTTTAAAAATTTATATATATATATATATATATATATATATGAATATATATAAAGGATCTTATGAGGATTTTTAGAAAGGCTTTTGATTTTCGAAAAAAAAAATCAATATTGTGTTTTGGAAAGCCTATTTTGAGAATTATCGATTTTGGGATAATCGATTTTGTGTAAAGGAACTTTGTATAATATCATACTAGGTGTATGATTTGAAGATACTATATATGTATAGTATAAAATGTTTTGATGATGACTCTGGGGAAAAAGGCGCTCCCTTGAAATGGACTTCTCAGGAGTGCCACCGGGTGGTGCTGCCTTGAGCCCCAAGGGGGTTCTAAAGTTGATCCTGTGAGGAGTCCGGACAAAACTAGTTCCTGAGGATTTTGAGTTGAGTTTACCATAGCGTAAGTCGTGTGTGCCGCGGAGAGCCAACAGTTACATGGCTTTTGTTGTGACTGCAACGTAACCCAGGATATAACTGCGACCTATGGTAACATTGCGAAAGTCGTGTGTGCCGCTGAGAGCCAACAGTCTGCGGTTGAGTTTATCTCGGTAGACTGCGACCTATGTAGGAGTGGAGAAGTTTCATTTTGATAGCGAGATCGAGAGGCCGCGGAGAGCCTGCAGTTACATGGACTTTTGTTGTGACTGCAACGTAACCCTGGTGTAACTGTGATCTGTAGTGTGGATTCCATGGCGTAATCGAGAGTGCCGCGGAGAGCCTGCAGTTACATGGACTTTTGTTGTGACTGCAACGTAACCCTGGTATGTAACTGTGACCATGGAATGGGGGTGATGATTTCCAGAGCATTCTCACCAAAGATATTTCCTCTATTTTCAAAAATTGTTTTCTGTATTTTCAATAAAATTATTTTCCAAATATTTTCACTGGGTTTTGAAAACGGGTTTACCAAGTACTTATAGATTTTCAGTCCTACGCCTGATCAACGTATGATTGAATTTCTGTGAGAACAAGGATGGACTGGTTGAGACATCGAGTTATAAGAAATATTTTGATAAAAAGCTATTTTAATTTTATTGTCTAAATTTGAAGGCATTCCTAAATTTTAAAGTAAAAAGGGGATTTCAAACTGGAATTATAAAATAAAATTGAAACTCGGGAAATTTTAATGAAGTGATTCTTTGTAACTAAAAATCCAATGTTGAATTAAAAATTGGAAGTAAGCTAATTAACTAAATAATTATGTGATAGAGTATATTAATAAAATTTAACCCTGTTAAATAAATGGATTTGTAAGTTAATAATGGAGTTAGGAGTTGAACTCGAATTTATAAATTGAATTCGACTCGGATTTGCTAATGAATTAAATTAGAGGAGATATTGTAAAATAAAAATGAAATAGAGTTGGATTGATAAATGCGATGGTTAGAGTTGTAAATCATAACCCAAGTGAGTAGAAATAAATTGAGAATAGCCTTGTATTAATAAAATAAATTCAATAACGAATTAAGTAATTGAATATAAAAAGAATTTTAAAATGGGTTAATTGAGTTAAATAATAAATGGATGAAGTTTGGTTGAATAAAAACTGAACCAAAGTTGTGATTGGAATTGGATTATCAGACTGAACTTAAATTTGTTGGTTTATTAATTTGAAGAATAAACGAGTTGTGTTTGTGCTTGGATATTATTCTGATAAATTGAGAAGGTGAATTTAAATTTAAAATTTAAAATGGATGGGCTAACTAAATCAAATGGAACTTGATTAGGTGAAAATCAAATAGAAGTACACTTAAGTTGATGTTGGAATAAATTAAAGTAATTAACTTAAGTTTAAAATGCATGGAAGCTTGGAATCGAATAAGAATGAAAGCCCATTAATAAAAGCTTGGATTGAAGTAATTTGGGAATGACTAGTATACAAGAATGGAATGTGGCGAACTAAATGAATGGGTGTGAATAAGTTAGAATGGAATTGAATGAAATAAAATTAAGTTGGGATCAATTTTAGTTGGTTATAAAACCTAAGTAATTATTTATTCACATGGATATTACCTAATTGCGTAGAAATGATTGTCATTTAACGTAATGAGATTTAATTAAATTCTGTGAATTAGTGGAAGCAAATATGATTGATTTTTGAATCAATTGAAGTGAATATGAGATTGTTTCGCTTAAAATGAGTTGAATGCAAGTAATTGTGTGTAAACAATTAAAATTGAATGAAAAGGCATATAAAATTTGGTTGGAAACAATTAGATGTGCTTTAAAACATATAAATTGCTTATTGGAAGTGTTTGGTGCTTGTTATTTATGTAATGCTTGTGTTTAGCTATTAAAAGTAAGTGTAATGCTAATAGAATTTTTATATATGGCACTTACATATTTAAATTGAGCAAGTACAGGTACCGGGAAGCTGTTTGGTTGATTTGGATTGCGCTAATTGTTAATATAAATAAGTTGCTTGCTTAAAATGCTAAATAAGGTACGCCTACGCAATAAAAATAGGAAATATGAACTGTTTTTGTTTTTTTCCGACCGTGTGTGTCGATGTATACATATTTATATCTCTTGTCAAATTGCAAAAGCTCCTCCGTACAAAGGAGACTCTGCCAAAAAATTTCGAAAATTTTGGGAGTTAGAAAATTTTTGAAAATTTTTGGTTAACGACAAAACAATTTCAAACGGGAAACTTAAAGTAAACTAGTAAATGAAACTAATATGAATCAATTTAAATGAATGATATAACTCAATATTAGAAATTGAAAGTGGATTGAATTCATATGGAAGGGGGAAAAACTAATTTTGAAATAGTTATGAAACTTATGTAGGGAAATGTATAAATGATTTGAAAGGTTACGATTGAATATTGTTGCTAAGTAAAATATGCAGGTATAAAAGGGTAAAAAAGAAAGTTGGATTTGATTTCCAAAGATAAATGTGAATTGCCCGACAAAAAGGTTTGTATTTAAAATTCTGTATGAAATTGGATTGGGTTTTTGATGTAGCCACTTGGCTTTTGTTTTCTTTTTGGTATTTGGGAGCCCGTAGAGGCCTTTTGTAGTAGTGCTGAACTAGCCGCGCAAAGGAGACGCTGGCAAAAATTTTCGGGAATTTAGGGAGTTGGAAAAATTTTGAGAAAATTTTGATAATTCAAATTTGGTTTTAAATTGAAATTTAGACGATTGAGTGAGGGGTGTTGGTTGAAACCATAGAAGGTTTTAGGAAGTTGGTTAAGGTGATAGTGGGTCTTTAATTAAGGATATTTGGTAAGACTGTTGAAGTGTGTGTTTTGGAAAAAGTAAACGGGTATTGGTCCATTCCTCCTAACTAGTAATTTCGGGGACGAAATTCTTTTAACGGGGAAGGAATGTGATGACCCGGAATTTCTAGCAGTGTAAATTTGAATAGTTAATTGGTTTTAAATATTTGAAAGTTAATTTTAATTTGAATTTAAGATATCAATATTTACTTGATAATGAAATCATTTAATTTTATAACTTAAATATTGAATTTTATAATTGAAATTGGGTAAATTGTTGAATCTGAGATTCTAGGCCTGTTTCAAATAATTTGAAGGCTTATAAAATCTATAATGAGGATACTGAAGATAATAGAATGGTTGAAATTTAATTTAAAGATAATTTGTTTAATTTTAATAATATATCGTTTAAATTGAATTTAAAAATAGCCTTCCGAGGCACAGTCTCGGAATTCGACAAAACCAGTTCCATTGGATCCGTAATAGTTAGTTATTATCGGATTTCAATTTTTGTAACAATCGGAGTTGTCGTTTGACCCTGGCAGCTCGAAACGCTTCGAACTATTTTAATTGATTTAATTGAAAATTTGATCGTTTACTTCCGTAACTCGCGTATATGATCGAATTAGCTTCCGAAACATGTTCCATTGTGTTCGGAATGCGGGTAGAACCTTACAAACGACAGTCGGCATGTTTGATTTGGGGTTTGAGATTTCACGTTATGATTTACGAGACGTTTCGAGAGTTTAGAATATAATAAATATTCACAGTCAAAGGGGTCAAAGATATTTTCATTTACTCGTACTCGAGAAGCCTCTCTCCAACTCTTATTTAATTCCCCATCTTCCTTCTTTCTCCTGTATATCACTGTTTTCGAAATCGGTCTTCAAATGAAAGCCAAATCAAGCTTTCCATCCACTTTGTAGTTCACGCTCCATCCCTTAGCCCTAAATCGCGAATTCCAGTTATTGAAAAAAAAAAAATGGCGACACACGATCGAGTGGGTATCCACGGCCGCGCGGATCGATCGAACAGGGGGGGTTGATCTCGCGATGGTGAACTCGAGCTCGAGGAGCTTGCCGTAGTCGCTAGGGTTGAGGCTTGCGAAGAGAAGACGGCCATTGGGTTTCGCGAGGGCGGCTCGGCGATCGTTGCTAGGGGAAGGAAGGGTATGGCCGCGCTAGGGTTTCATGAGAGCGGCGGTGATGGCGCGACCGAGGAGGGTCGAAATTGGGGAAAGGGCGAAACCGCGATGTCGTTCGTGACGATGCAGGTACAAGCTGTTTTTTTTTCTTCATTTCAAAGTATTTTTTTTTCTTTTTTTTTTCACTGATTTGAATCGTTATGTGTAGGCAAATATTTATGATTATAATGAACATTTATTTTTAAAAGCTTTCATTTGTTTTCTCTAAAAAAAAGGGGGTTAAAATTTGAGTTATTGATTTCAAATAGTAAATTAATTTAAGGTTTAAATAACTTTATTTTGAAATCAATTATATATATATCTATGGGACAGTGAGTGCATGAATTTTTGAAAAAAATGAGAGTTCATATAAAATCAATTTTAAAAACTTATATAGATTATTTTTATGCAGTTCGTGAATTTATTGACTTATTATTTAAATCAACAATAAGGTTTTTACAAATGAAATGAAATAAAATATGCATGTTTAGAACTCACTGTTAACTGAGGATAATGCATTATGGTTATGAATTTGTGAATTAACACATTTAATTATTTTAGTCACTAAGCAAGTTATTAAAGGAAAGTTCAAATTTAAATTTATTGAATGGAAAATTAATAGGTTAAGTTAATAAATTGTATGATGTTTATTCAAGGTGTAAAATCATGGAATCAAGCCAGTTTGGGAGGATTTTCAAACGGCAGAATTAAAGGTGAGTAAATCTCACTCTGTTGGATTTTTTTTTATTTGAATTTAAATGGTTAAATTTAAATAATTGGTTGAATGATTAAATTGTTTGGATGTGCAATGATGATGATGTGACTTTGGTTTTGGTTGGATTCTCGAGTTAATTGTTTGCTTGACTCGAAGTATTTGGATTTTTAGTTGTTAAACTTAATTCATAAATAAGGAAATGGTTTCGTTTTAAAGTTAATAAGGGCTTGATGAGTGTGATTCATTAAAATAGTAGGGTAATTAAAATGGATAATTTATTAATTCAATTAATTAATGATTTGGATTGTTTAATTTAATAACGAATGAGTTGAATTAATTAATTAAGTTTCAAGTAGACTAATTAAGTGTAAGTAATTCAGAATAATAATTGAATGGTGTGTCAAGTAATTTATTTAATGAAGTAAATAAAAGATAGTTAAATATAGGTAGAGGTTGTTTGAGAATGATTAATATCGGGGTTTAGTTAATGTAATCAATTTGGATTAGGATAAATGGAAATGAAATTGGAATTCATAATTTATATAATTAAGGATGTAATTTAAGATGAATAAATCAATATAAGTGACTTATGAGAAGTTAATTAATATAAGTAGTCAGGTGAATGTGATTAATATAGTTAATTAATTTATGAAGTAATTAAGATTACTTATTGATTTTGGGTTAAGAGTAGTTAATATCGTGAAAATTAATTGGAGATAATTACTTGAATGTAATTAAAAGATAATTAATCTAGTGTGATTAATTAAAATGAATAATGAAGAGTTGATTAATTAATTGATTTGGAATTAATTAATATTAAACGGTGGAATCTAAGTGGTTGAGATTTGAAATTCAATTGGAATCAATTGAATTAATTTGTATTTGATTGAACTTTGCTTATGGATGATGGAATGGTATTGGATGTTTTGAATGAGTCGATATCTCTAGTATGAAATGCTGTGAATTTCATTTGAATAACTTGGGTCAGGATAATATGCGTCTCGAAGAGACCGGGGTCGGGTATTTGGGAAATACCCGAAACTACTTCAAATATTTATATATTGATTTGGGAAATCAATACGATGAAATGATACGACTTAAGTGAATGAGATTATTTCATCTAAGCCTGGTGCTTAGGAATTTATACGTGAAATAAGTGTTGCCTATAACAAATTGTAAATTTGTTTAATTGATAAAGGTTACCCGGGTTTATCTAAGTTGTTTGCTTTGATATTCCTTATTAGATGGGTTTACTCACGCTGGTTTCCAGCCTGACCCGGGTGTTACTTTGGTGTAATGCTCGGGTCAGACCGAGTATTACAGATTTTCAGGTAGGTACGTTCAGGAGCTCAGAAGGCGAGCTGGTGGCAATATCGCATGGAGTTATCCGCTGTATTTATATTATTGTTTACCTGAGACATGATAATTGTATATATTCAGTGACTGTATATATGTGAAAACTCTGATGTATATTAAATGTAATCGACAAATATAGTATTCTTTTGTAAACTGTTATTATTTATTATTATATTTTATCCGCTGCGAATGTGAGTTGTTGATGTTTCTGTTCTTCTTCTTCTTTCTCTTTCTTCTTTTAATAACTATCTGGAATTTTTGGGTGAGAAAATTTCGGGTCGTTACAGTGCATGTCAAAAATTGTTCGTGTAGATGAATTCAAAATAAATGATGACGAACAACCCAAATAACTGAGGCAAATAACGTTTTTAGAAAAATATATTTTAAATTTTCACTACAAAATATATTTTTTCAATTTTACCGTGCCAGTGTTTATTTTACAGATAATTCTGACGCTGGATATAGGCTGGAACAAAACTGAAGATAAAATACGAGTTTGAGTGAATATATGTAGTGAGGTCGAAATTTTAATTGAAATTTGTGATGTAATTGAAATTATAATGTAATTGAAAAATGTATATATTGAGTGAGAGCTCAAATATATACTATTTGTATAACGAACCGGAATTTTTGATCCCGAAAATTATAGATAGTTAGGAAAAGAAGAAAGAGAAAGAAGAAGAAGAAGAAGAAGAAGAAGAAGAAGCAGCAGAAAACAAAACTCAAAATCTCACATTTGCAACGGATAAAATATAATATCACATAGTATTCTTTACACAGAGAAAGCTGTATTAGTCAATTACATTTAAATACATCAGAGTTACAACATTTGACACAAACATTGTACAGTTAAATATAACCTATCCCAGATAAACAACAATATATCACAGCAGACTACACTCCATACGTTCCTACCATCCAGCTTGCCTCCTGAGCTCCAGAACGTCCTTACCTGGAAATCTGTAATACTTCGTCTGTCCCGAGCATTACATCAAAGTAACACCCGAGTCAGGCTAGAAACTAGCGTGAGTAAACCCATTTAACATGGAATGCAACAACATAAAACTTACATAAAACCCGGGGAACTTGCATCAGTTACAAATTCAAATATTTGGTATAGACAACACGAAAAATTTCTAAGTACCAAAATTTAGATTAAATGGTCCAAGTCATTTAAATCATTCCATTCTAGCCTATTGATTTCACATATCAAATCAATAAAGAATCGAAGTGGTGTTAGGTAATTACCAATACCCGTCTCCGGCCTCTTCAAGTCCAAGGTTATAAAAAACAAAGTTGTTTGAGTTTTAAACAATTCCATTTGTAACCAGAATTAATACTTACATAGTCATTCAACATAGATAGAAAAACCATATTATCCTAGTTCAACCCGAAAATTAAATATCACATAGCATCACAAGCCACTTATCAGAGATATCGACTAATCTAAGGCATACAATATCATTCAATCATTCAAAAGCAAGATTAATTTGGTCATACCATTTTAATATTAATTTAATTAAATTAAATTAATTACTTCAATTACTTTTAATCCTGCTTACTCAATATTAATTAATCTCAATCTATTAATTAATCATCCTTTAATTAACCTTTAAATTACATTAAGTAAATTAGCTTTAATAAATAACACAAATTAATTATTCTATAATCACTTACATTGATTAATTATCCATTATTTAATCATACTCATTAACTAACTAATTCCTAATTAATTCCTTGATTAATTCAATCCTTTAGTTAATTACACCGAGTAATTAATTCTTAATTGCTTTATCAAGTAATTATTATTAAATAAATCACATTTAGTAATTACCCATTAATTACTCTTTAATGATCGTCACTAAGCAATTATCCTTACTTTAATTAATTAATGCAAATAACTCTTCAACCTTTAATTTTTAATTAATTACATTGTAATTAATTAACCCTTAATTTTCCTCGTCAATCAATTATACCATACTTAAATCACATTTAAGTAGTTACCTTTTTAAAATTAATTTACATTAAGTAATTATCTTTTAAGTAATTTAATTATCTTTTAATTATTTCCATCACGTAAGTATCCCATAATTACTCAAGTTGATTAATTAATCCTTAATCACTTTCATTAGTTAATTATCTTTAACTAATTACATTTATTTATTAACCTTTACTTAAACACATTTATCAATTAATCCTTTAATTAATTACTTCTTTTAATTATTTCCATTAAGTAATTAATTTTTGACTACACTAAATAATTCTACCTATTTAATTATGCTAAGTAACTATCAATTGATTAATAAATTTTAAGTCATTAATTAACTTTAATAAGTCACACAAATTAATTAATTTGTATAAAATCAAGACAATTTAAGTTTAAAAACATTTAGCTTTAAACTTGGAATTCTACAGTAAGTCAAAGCAAACTTAAAACATGAAACAATTTTTACCACAAAACCTACTACTATCATCGGCCCAAACTACACATCGGCCCAACCTCACTTCCTCCCTGTTTTTTTCCTGACTATTACATTCTTCCACTATCAGCTACTTCAACTCCCACCTTCACCATCATGCTCACACAGCCGTGCATGTGCATGCATCATCGGAGGCCAGAAAATCCATCCCAAACATCCCTTCAAACTACCCATGACTATCCCAGCATGAAGATGATTGTCACGAAGAAAAAGAAACATTAATTCGAAAAATCGAGTTACGCCAAAACTGGAACAAACAACACCGCCCATCACCATCTTGCTACACCTCAATGATCCACCATTCCTTACGAGAATTTTCCCAGAGCATCGTCGACTTTTCCCCGACCTTCCTTCCCATGCGCGCACGCCTAAAACTCCTTCAATTCGACGCAAATAGGCCAGAATCGACACCAGCCAAGACCCTGACACAAACCTAAGCTAACCACGACACACCAGAATCCTTCATAGAAAAATGTCGAACCAATTAATTTGATCTCCTCTATCGTTGGACCTTCTTTGTGCCACCACTCAACTTGCGACACCCACCGGTTCGCTGGAATTTGACAATTTCCCAAATACCGATCAACTCACGAAACCTCAACATTTTCCTTATTCAAAATCACGAAACCTAAATAAAAATTCATTACTTTCGAAAACGAAACAGTTTATGCAATTAAAACTTGAAGATTTAAAAATCAAAGTTTTGATTTGCATTTTAATTCCACTGTCGTTTCTATTTCCCAGTAATCCTACCTGTTAATGACACTTACTAATATTTTAAAAGACAATGTTTCAACATTTCAAATGACTTAGTCTTATACATTATAACCCAGATATGCTTAGTTAAAGAGAATTTCAATTAAAATGTTAATTTGGGTCTATTACGACCAGACAGAGACATGCACAAGAGTACCTACAGCAAAATCAAACTATATACCCTGGCAAACCATCTTCCTCAATCATGCAAGCAAATATATCAAGAGACTTTCCGACTATCAATTGCAAACAGTTATAAATTAGAAATTTAGGCTTTAAGAAGGCATATTTACTCACCTGTTTGTGGAAGAAAGAAACACAGAACCCTTTGAAGTTAGAACTGTACTTGAAAATTTGTTGATCTTGAACATGAACCATTGCTTTAAGTCTTATGCATAGCTTGTTTTCAGATTTGTAATAGTTGAAAAAAATTGTTGCTGGGCTTGATTACTGTTTGAATTAATTTCTGGGTTGAGTTTGTTCTATTGACTTTTTTTATGTTACAGGTTTGTTTTCCTTTGATCCGATTTCTTTGTTTTGATTTAGGAAAATGAGCTGATAAAAGAAATGAAAGAGATGGATGGAGATGATTATATAACCTATTCTAATTTTTTATTAATTAATTTTAGAATAAATAAAAGAAGATAATGACACTTGTAGAAATAATTTACACTTATAGTTACATTTTGAAATTGTTTACACTTGTCATAAAGCCTAAGAATTAGTTTACATTTGTAATTTTGTGTAGTAGTATGTTTTTAATATATATATATATATATATTTATAATATTTTCCTTTTAGTAATTACTTCCCTTAATCTATATAAATATGATATTTTAAAGAAAATAATATAAATCAAATTATATACTAATAAGATCATATTCATATATATTTTATAATTTATTTTAAGATATTTATTCTTTGAATTCCTATTCAAATTCAAATTCTAATTTAAATTAAACATCAAATTTAAAATCAAACCATATATATATATATTTAACACCACATTATTTGTTCTAAAGGAATAATTTGACAATGATAAATAATTAATTAGTAGATTATCAGATAAATATTTATCCAGATGTTTATAATTCAGCTTCTATTATAATTACAAATTCATTTATAAACCTTCAGATATCTTTAATTATCTAAAATTTATTTATCTAACAAAATAATTTAGAATCTCAAAGGTGAAAACCAGTTAAAATATATAATTATCAAATGTCCAAAAACTTGGGTTATCACATCCCTCCCCTCTTTGAATCTTTTCGTCCCCGAAAAAGAACGAAACCAGAATTTTCTAAAATACTTAACATCAATTACATCACTTTTTGAGCACTTCTAAAACACTTTAAAATCTATATAATATTTCTAAAATATCATTTTATAACTCAATGTCTCAACCAGTCCATCCTTGTTCTCACAGAAATTCGGTCATACGTTGATCAAGCGTACGACTGAAAATCTATAAGTACTTAGCAGACCCGTTTTCAACAACCAATGAAAATACTTGAAATTTTTTTATTGAAAATATAGAAAACATTTTTGAAAATAGAGGAAATATCTTTGGTGAGAATGATCTGGAAATCACCACCCCCATCCATGGTTGTAGTTACATCCTGGGTTACGTTGCCATCAAAGCAAAAGTCTATGTAACTGTAGGCATCAGTGCCCTCGATTTTCGCTGTCAAAAATGAAACTTCTCCACTCCCACATAGGTCGCAGTCTACCGATGTAAAATCAAACGCAGACTGTTGGTTCTCAACGACACACACGACTTTTGCTATGTCACCATAGGTCGCAGTCTACCGATATAAAATCAAACGCACACTGTTGGCTCTCAACGACACACACCACTTTCCCTATGGTCAGCAGTAGATCGCAGTGAGATCTAGTTAAACTGTCATCACAGCATAACTCAAATGCCTCTGTAGGCATCAGCGCCCTTGACTTTCGCTACACACTACACAAAATCCTCAGGAACTAGTTTTGTCCGGACACCTCACAGGATCAACTTTAGAACCCCTCCTTAGGGTTCAAGGCAGTACCACCCCGTGGAACTCCTGAGAAGTTCATTGCAAGGGAGCGCCTTTTTCCCCAGAGCCATTTTCAAAACACTTTATACTATACACATACAGCATCTTCCAAATCATACACTTAGTATGAATCCTATATAACTCTCCATCTCAAAATGGATTATTCCAAAATCGATAATTCTCAAATTACGCTTTCCAAATCCCAATATTGATTTTACCTAAAAATCAAAAGCCTTTCCAAATCTAAAGGTTCCAAAAACCTTTCCACAAATCATTCTCAAAAGATCCTTTATATATATATATATAACCTTTAAAAAAATCTTTGGATCATTTCAAACTTATATAAATTTCCTTTTATACTTCAAACACTTTCAAAAATCCTTTTCTTCTGGTAAAAAATTCAACAAAGGGAGTTTTATCTATATAACAAAGATATATAACTTTGTTTATTTCAAATCAAATATTCAAATTTGATTACTCTTTACAAAAACACTTACCATATCACTTACTCCCATAAATTAAATTTTTGCCATAGAAATATCCAATTTCCTCTTTACTTCATCATATATTTCACAAAATATACCTTTCATTTCAAAAACCATTTCACATTTCTTATCCACAAATTCCCGGTATCAATTTCATTCAATCTTGTACGATGTACACATATCACATATGCTATACCAATCTGATCGCTTACTCGATCACACAATTTCACTTCCGAACTAGTATTGTGACGCCCCACCTCTATACCCACGCTAGCTAATGACACTACAGGGTAATGTCGTCAACTAACACGGAGAATAAGGCTGGTTAGGAGCGACCATCTATAGCCTTGCTCTAACTATCTATTGAATACATCGACAATAGACATACCAAGCAGGTCGACATACCCAATGAATACTTAAAACAAAACCATAGGTGGTTGAAGGATCGATCAGAACAGAATATAACAACTCAAATGTAATATACATTACAGAACAGTAGATCATCATATACACATATATTGATACACAACCGAGTTTATAAAATAATACATGTCAAGTTGTATAGCAAACCACGATATACAGACGAATCAAAAGAATACACATATCAGAGTTACAACAAGAGGAACTACACAAAAAGCTTTAACAAAAAGGAACAAGCTGAATAGTCCATGCGGAAGCAAAATAGGCTAAGTCCAAAAGCACCTAACCTGAAACATCTCAGTCTGACCCGAGCATAAAATACACGGGTCAGTCTAGCTAAACAAATTAGTTAGATAAACTAAACAACAATAAACCTGCAAGGTTACAAGGTGTAACAAATATCTCTAAAGGAGATACCACAATCATCTAACAAAAGATGAATCATATGATAACAAAAT
This sequence comes from Allium cepa, assembly GCA_030765085.1. Lineage (NCBI taxonomy): Eukaryota > Viridiplantae > Streptophyta > Magnoliopsida > Asparagales > Amaryllidaceae > Allium > Allium cepa. Next base: position 183,490,067 of record CM060946.1, read on the forward strand.
AAGCCTCATATCATCGGCAACATAGACAAACAAAGGATACAAATATCCCAAATAAGGCCAAAAAGGCAAATAACAAATACCAATAAGGTATACAAGTTCAACAAGGTAATCGCTACATATCATGCGGCTCAAAAAGACCAACACCGAAGGGCGATACCTAGGGAATATACATATGAATGAAACATCAGAAAATTTGCTCGAGCTCAGTACTGTACAAACAAGGATCCATGAGCCTGAAGATTCCAAACCCAATATCACCCATGCGGCTGATAACGACCAACATCGGAAGCGATACTAAAGGGCACCTCAATATCACCCATGCGGCACATAACGACCAACATCGGAAGCGATACTATAGGGCAACAAACCCGAAGGCAACATACCTGAAGGCATCATACCCGAAGGCAACAAACCGTAGTGGTGAAGGTCGAAGACCTAGTACCGGACACCACTAACTGGCGGAATGTGTCATGACTCTCAAAAAGGAATCCGAAAAGTGGTAACGTGAGTCCCATAACTACTCGTTCGCACAAAACGGTTTACTATTCGTCAGTCAATTTCATACTCAAAGCAGTACAAAGTTCACCTCATATCATCGGTAAACCAAACCCGAATGTCAAAACGATCAATTGAATAGGTCGGGGACTAATCGGAAGGATAAACGCACAGATTCATGGTCCGTGTTTTATCTAACCATTTAATCACCCTTCCACTTCGCTCAAAGTGCGAAATTGTGCGTGTGTTTTAAATAGAATTTATAAATCGGGGAAGTGAGCTTTTAATACGATTTGAAGACATCATTTATAAACCCGTGAATAAATTCAAAAAGGAACCGTCAAGATCAAATAGGCATAAACAACTAATTGGAATCAATATGCATCGAATAAATTTGGAAAACTAAACGAACAAGGCAATTTGGCAAAAACAGCAGGTTCAGACGTCTGAAAGAAGGGATTCAGACGTCTGAATCTGGAATTTAATTTCTTTTTCAAAAGAGAATTCAGACGTCTGAATCCAAACTTCCAGACGTCTGAAATAGGCATATTTTGGCCTATTTCCTTTCTGGTCGAAATTAAGCACTTTCAGACGTCTGGAATATAAATTAAGACGTCTGAATCTGGGGATAAGTAACTACCCCAAAACAATATGCAGACGTCTGAAAATAGGGTTTCAGACGTCTGAAACCTGATGGTCAGGCATTTCCTGAACCTAGGTCATCTATAGCTAAACAAATCGAAAGCAATCGGATGCGTGTTAATTATGGGCTTACGTCAAACGACTACCCAACCTTAACGACCCACCCAAACACTCCGAACAACATAAACATCAACCATATAAGGTTTTACATAGATTTGGCTTCAAAAATCATAATTTGGCAATTTCACCAAAGCAAACCAAATCGAAAGCAAATGAACATGAACAAGTGTTAGGAATTCATACCCAACATCAATGAAATCAAGAGAAGTAGATGTGAGTTCGAAACTCACCTTCTTACACCCAAACAATTATATATATATATATATATATATATATATATATATAATCATAGATGTGTGATAAAAATCTCACCTTATATCACAAAACAAAGAAGAAGATGCTCAAACACAAGAATGAGACTAACTACTCTTCACTTCAACTCAACAAGCTTCAATTTAAGAATAAAGCACATGTTTTCCTAAGTTAGGTTTAGGAAATCTAAGATTGAAGAGAGAAAGAGATAGAGAAGATTAAGAGGAGGCTTACCTGTAGCTTCTCTTTGATTTTGGAGCAAGAATTCAATGTTGTAAGGACAAAACTATGGCTTGCAAATTTCTATTTCCCTTCCACCATTTTCAGTTTTTCTTAAGTTTAGAAGAGTGGAATGAGAGAATGGAGAGGAGAGGGACTGAGTTAGGTTATTAAACTAACAAATTGGTTGAACTCAACCCAAACCCAACTAGAAAAAGTTGCAAAATTCAACTTACTCCAAACATATCAAAGCTTATACTCAAAAAGGTCGCAAACGCCATTTTGGAACCAATGGAAATGGTTTCGAGTTCCAATTCGGCCATTTGCAAAAAGTAACATTTCGGACCGAAAATCCGATTAACGACGCTATATTTAAATAAAACATTTAAATATATAATCGTTAAATATGCGGGTTGTTACAGATCTCCCCTCCTTACAAAATTGTGTCCCCGCAATTCCTAGAGACGATACTTGTAACAATTACATACATACAACAGAAAAGAAAATAAGCTTGAGACGAAAAGATAAACTCACCGTTCCCAAGCAAAGATAGAAAACCCGGATAGGATCGCTCAATAAACTCTCTGGTTTCCCAAGTACGGTCATTGAGATAAGCGGACCATTGAACTTTAACGAGCGGCACGTCCTTGTTTCGAAGGTGTCGCACCTCCATGTCAAGTACGCGAATAGGCTGCTGTACAATAGATAAGTCCGGTGAGATCTCAAGCTCAAGCAAATCAGGAGAATCAATAACAGAATCCGATTCCCGAAGACACTTCCGAAGTTGAGAGACGTGAAACACATCATGAATGCCAGATAAATGAGCAGGAAGTGAAACTCTATAAGCCACAGAGCCAATACGTTCAGTAATAGAAAATGGTCCTATATAACGAGGAGCCAATTTCCCAGTCGTACTGAAGCACATCACCCACTTCAAAGGAGAAATCCGAATAAAAACAAGATCACCAATCGAGAACTCGAGAGGCTTCCTACGGCTGTCCGCGTAAGATTTCTGGCGACTATGTGCCTCTTTCATTCTCAACTGGATAAGATCAATCTTCTTAGAAGAATCATGAACAAAATCTGGGCCAAGAATAAGCTTTTCTCCAGATTCCAACCAACAAGAAGAACATCGACATGGCCTTCCGTATAAAGCTTCGAAAGGAGCCATTCAGATACTAGACTGAAAACTATTATTGTAGGAGAAATCTACAAGAGGTAGATGATCCTCCCAACAACCACCGAAATCAAAAATACAAATACGGAGAAGATCTTCCAGGATACGATTCACCCGTTCAGTCTGTCCGTTAGACTGTGGATGATAAGCTGTACTAAAATTAAGCTTTGTTCCCAAAGCTTGCTGAAGACTCTTCCAAAAATTACTCATGAATAAAGGATCACGATCACTCACAATAGAACTAGGAACACCGTGAAGTCTCACGATTTCCTTGATATATAATTTAGCCAAAAGCGAAGCAGTCCTATTAGACTTAATAGGGACAAAATGAGCAAACTTGGTGAGGCGATCAACAATAACCCAAATGCTAGAATGGCCCGATCTCGAACGAGGTAGGCCGTCAATGAAATCCATAGAAATCTGATCCCATTTCCACAATGGAATCCCTATAGGCTGAAGAAGACCCGAAGGACGCTGATGTTCGGCCTTAAAACGCTGACAAGTTATGAAATTACTCACATAACTCGCCACATCGCGCTTCACGCCTTCCCAATAATAAATACGACGCATATCAGCGTACATCTTACTACTACCAGGATGAATGGTATACTTAGAACGATGACAATCATCAAGAATGTCATGCCTAAGTGCAAAATCAGAAGGCACAAAAAGACGGTTCTTCTTGCGAAGACACCCATGAGAATCAATGCTGAAATCTCGCAACGCCTCATCACAGGATCTAGACTCACAAAGCTGAATAAGATGCAACAAATCAGGATCACGCCGTTGGGCATCGGCAATACGATCCAACAATATGGGTCGAGCTCCCAAACTAAGTAATAGAATAGGAGAATCAGAAGATGAACCACGATTATGAATTTCACAAAAAGATAGAGTCTCAAGAATATCCCATTCGGCGAGCATCATAGAAATAACAGCCGAATGTTTGCGACTAAGCGCATCAGCAACCCGATTACCCTTTCCAAGGGTATACTAGATATCAAAGTCATAGGAAGCAAGAAACTTGAGCCAATGCTATTTTCTCATATTGAGTTCCTTCTGAGTGAACAAGTACTTTAAGGATTTATGATCGGTATAGAGAATGAAGCGCTCGCCCAATAAATAGTGTCGCCAAATCTTCAAGGCAAAGATAATGGCGGATAGCTCAAGATTATGAGTGGCATAGCGAACTTCATTCGGACGCAGTTGCCTAGAAGCATAAGCAACTACCCGATCCTTCTGCATAAGAACAGCACCGAGACCACTACCACAAGCATCGGTGTAGACAACAAGATCATGATTCCCCTCGGGAACCACAAGAATAGGAGCATTAGTGAGAAGTTCCTTTAATGTCTGAAAGGAAGCTTCACACTTGTCGGACCAAATAAAACGAATGCCTTTCCGAGTAAGGCAGGTGAGAGGAAGCACAACACAGGAAAAATACTAAATGAACCGACGGTAGTAACCCGCCAATCCTAGGAAACTACGAATCTCATGCACATTCTCAGGCCTCTTCCAATTCTGGATGGCTTCGATCTTTGAGGGATCGACAGAAGTGCCATCGGAAGATACAACATGGACTAAGAACTTAACCTTATTCTCCCAAAAATGGCACTTGGAGAATTTGGCTCTAAGCTGATGATGACGGAGGGTGCTCAAGACAATTCTCAAGTGATTAGCATGCTAAGCTTCAGACTTAGAATAAATAAGGATATCATCAATGAAGACAAGGACGAACTTATCAAGATATTCCCAGAATACTCGATTCATGAGATCAACAAAGAAAGCAGGAGCGTTCGTCAAACCAAACGGCATGACGAGCCACTCAAAAGAACCATAACGAGTGCGGAAAGCGGTAAGAGGAATGCTATCCTCCGCGACTCGTAAGTGATGAAAACCTGTGGTAAGGTCGAGCTGAGAAAAGACCTTAGCACCACTCAATAGATCGAGCATATCATCGATCCTAGGAAATGGATACCAATTCCTTATGGTCAACTCGTTAAGCTTGCGATAGTCAATGCAAAGCCTAAGAGTTCCATCAGACTTCTTCACGAAGATGACCGCGGATCCCCACGGAGAAAAACTGGACTGAATCAACTGCTTGGACTCAAGCTCTAAAAGCTGCTTCTTGAGTTCCTCATTTTTCTTTGTAGACATCCTCGTGGGAGGACGACTAACTGGCTGCGCCTGGAATGAGATCAATGCGGAACTCAATTGCCCGCTTCGGTGGCAAACCCGAGACAGGCTCAAAAACATCAGAAAAGTCACAAGCAACAGGAACACGAGATATATCATCATCATCTCGCGAGTCAAGAGAATATAAATCCATTTTGGAATTATCCACATCCCGAAGAATAAGAGATAGCTGAGTAGGCGAATCCGGATGTCGAAGATATATAATTCTCTCCGAATAAATAATCCTGGCATCATATCTTACTAGCCAGTCCATACCCAAAATCATATCAAATCCCAGACAAGAAATAACGTGCAGACTCGCATGGAAAGAAAAGCCACATAAAACAATCTCAATATTATCACGAAGCAGGCTAATGATCGCGGATACCCCAATAGGATTCGCAATCCTTAAAGAAGTAACCAAATAAGAAACATCCAAAGTTAACTCATCAACGAGCTTTTTCGATACGAAAGAATGTGAAGCACCCGTATCGAAAAGAACTCGTATACTATGATCATGAAATAAAATAGAACCTTCCAAAATAGGTGAAGATATACCTTTGGGCTGAAAGGGACCTTCAGAAGCCTTGGCAGCATAAAGCTTGCTAGACTTGCCATCAGCCGGAACAGTAGGGCAGGCTGAAACATAATGACCTTCCTTCTTGCAATAGCGGCAGAAGAGAGGCTTAGTACAAGCTCGAATAATATGATCAGGAGAACCACAATTGAAACACTTCCGAATGAAAGGTGTTCCAGAAGACTGAGGCTGAGAGCTAGAACCACCAGTCTTCTTCTTCTTAGAAGGAAAAGGCTTCTTTTGAAATGGAAACGGCCTCTTGTTAGGGTTCCTGGAAACCTCAACATCAACATCACTATCACACTCCTTCTCGACGGTTTCAAGATGAAGTGCCGAGTCGACCAACTCCTCAAAAGAAAGCTTAAGATGGAGCAACAAAGACTTCTTAACATATTTCTTAAGGCCAGAGACAAACTTCAAATTCTTCTTATAAGAAGTGCTAATGAATTCAAGACCATACTTAGATAAAGCCTCGAATGATGTAACATACTCAGAAACAGAAGATTTCCCTTGCTTCAACTCAAGGAAGCGACTGGTCAATAAAACTTTTTCAGATTCAGGAACGAACTTGAGTTCAAATCGCTCCCGAAACTGAGTCCAAGAAAGAGTAGACTCATCAATCTCGGCTACGAGAAGCTCATACCAATCAAGAGCACGCTCTTGTAATAAGTTAGAAGTTACAAGAACTCTATCATGGTCAGAAAGATCCATACGAGAGAAGATACGCTCGCACGAGCGAAACCAAGCTTGAACTTCAAGAACAGACTCGGAGCCCTTAAACGGCTTTCCTCCAAGATGAGCAAAATCACTGCACTGGCGTGCAAAGGCAGACTTGCGAGGTGGAGACACTCGAGGAGTAACTGGAGGCTGAGTGCTCCTAAACAATTCCAAAAACTGATTAGCAGACATATAAACGCCATCTGGATGTGAGCCACAGGATTTCCCAGCATCCGAACGTCGTCCCCTGCCTCTTCCAGCCATACGTTGAAAGCCAAGATATGAACAAGATTAATCACAAGGTAGATACTTCAATACGGAATACTACGGAATAAAATGAATTCCTAGACGTATTCCCCAAATTCTATCTAACCTTTGATAGTAGAAGGAATAGAAAGGCACGATGATTCAAAGATTTGTATCACTTATACACTTTGATGTACCGTAATATGTGCATCTATTTTATGTTTATCATATTTTGTCCTGAACTCAGCTCTAATATCACGCTGTGATGCCCCACCTCTATACCCACGCTAGCCAAGGACACTACAGTGTAATGCCGTCAACTAACACGGAGAATAAGGCTGGTTAGGAGCGACCATCTATAGCCTTGCTCTAACTATCTATTGAATACATCGACAATAGACATACCAAGCAGGTCGACATACCCAATGAATACTTAAAACAAAACCATAGGTGGTTGAAGGATCTATCAGAACAGAATATAACAACTCAAATGTAATATACATCACAGAACAGTAGATCATCATATACACATATATTGATACATAACCGAGTTTATAAAATAATACATGTCAAGTGGTATAGCAAACCACAATAAACAAACGAATCAATAGAATACACATATCAAAGTTACAACAAGAGGGACTACACAAAAAGCTTTAACAAAAAGGAACAAGCTGAATAGTCCATGCGGAAGCAAAATAGGCTAAGTCCAAAAGCACCTAACCTGAAACATCTCGGTCTGACCCGAGCATAAAATACACCGGTCAGTCTAGCTAAACAAATTAGTTAGATAAACTGAACAACAATAAACCTGCAAGGTTACAAGGTGTAACAAATATCTCTAAAGGAGATACCACAATCATCTAACAAAAGATGAATCATCTGATAACAAAACAAGCCTCATATCATCGGCAACATAGATAAACAAAGGACACAAATATCCCAAATCAAGCCAAAAAGGCAAATAACAAATACCAATAAGGTATACAAGTTCCATAAGGTAATCGCTACATATCATGCGGCTCAAAAAGACCAACACCGAAGGGCGATACCTAGGGAATATACATATGAATGAAACATCGGAAAATTTGCTCGAGCTCAGTACTATACAAACAAGGATCCATGAGCCCGAAGACTCCAAACCCAATATCACACATGCAGCTCATAACGACCAACATCGGAAGCGATACTAAAGGGAACCCCAATATCACCCATGCGGCTCATAACGACCAACATCGGAAGCGATACTATAGGGAAACAAACCCAAAGGCACAAACCCGAAGGCAACATACCCGAAGGCATCATACCCGAAGGCAACAAACCGTAGTGGTGAAGGTCGAAGACCCAGTACTGGACACCACTAACTGGCGGAATGTGTCATGACTCTCAAAAAGGAATCCGAAAAGTGGTAACCACTCGTTTGCACTATACGGTTTACTATTCGTCAGTCAATTTCACACTCAAAGCAGTACAAAGTTCACCTCATATCATCAGTAAACCAAACCCGAAGGTCAGAACGATCAATTGAATAGGTCGGGGACTAATCGGAAGGATAAACGCATAGATTCATGGTCCGTGTTTTATCTAACCAATTAATCACCCTTCCACTTCGCTCGAAGTGCGAAATTGTACGTGTGTTTTAAATAGAATTTATAAATCAGGGAAGTGAGCTTTTAATACGATTTGAAGAAATCATTTATAAAACCCGTGAATAAATTCAAAAAGGAACCATCAAGATCAAATAGGCATAAACAACTAATTGGAATCAATATGCATCGATTAAATTTGAAAAACTAAACGAACAAGGCAATTTGGCAAAAACAGCAGGTTCAAACGTCTGAAAGAAGGGATTCAGACGTCTGAATCTGGAATTTAATTTCTTTTTCAAAAGAGAATTCAGATGTCTGAATCCAAACTTCCAGACGTCCGAAATAGGCATATTTTGGCCTATTTCCTTTCTGGTCGAAATTAAGCACTTTCAGACGTCGGGAATATAAATTCAGACGTCTGAATCTAGGGATAAGAAACTACCCCAGAACAATACGCAGACGTCTGAAAATAGGGTTTCAGACGTCTGAAACCTGATGGTCAGGCATTTCCTGAACCTAGGCCCTCTACGGCCAAACAAATCGAAAGCAATCGGATGCGTGTTAATTATGGGCTTACGTCAAACGTCTACCCAATCTTAGCGACCCACCCAAACACTCCGAACAGCATAAACATCAACCATATAAGGTTTTACATAGATTTGGCTTCAAAAATCATAATTTGGCAATTTCACCAAAGCAAACCAAATCGAAAGCAAATAAACATGAACAAGTGTTAGGAATTCATACCCAACATCAATGAAATCAAGAGAAGTAGATGTGAGTTCGAAAATCACCTTCTTGCACCCAAACAAAGATATATATATATATATATATATATATATATATATATGTGTGTGTGTGTGTGTATATATATATATATATGTATGTATATATATATATATGTATATATATATATATATAAAAGCATAGATGTGAGATAAAAATCTCACCTTATATCACAAAACAAAGAAGAAGATGCTCAAACACAAGAAGGAGACTAACTACTCTTCGCTTCAACTCAACAAGCCTCAATCTAAGAATAAAGCACATGTTTTCCTAAGTTAGGTTTAGGAAATTTGAGATTGAAGAGAGAAAGAGATAGAGAAGACTAAGAGGAGACTTACCTATAGCTTTTCTTTGATTTTGGAGCAAGAATTCAATGTTGCAAGGAAAAACTAGGGCTTGCAAATTTCTATTTCCCTTTCCCTTCCACCATTTTCAGTTTTTCTTAAGTTTAGAATAGTGGAATGAGAGAATGGAGAGGAGAGGGACTGAGTTAGGTTATTAAACTAACAAATTGGTTGAACCCAATCCAAACCCAACTACAAAAAGTTGCAAAATTCAACTTACTCCAAACATATCAAAGCTTATACTCAAAAAGGTCGCAAACGCCATTTTGGAACCAATGAAAATGGTTTCGAGTTCCAATTCGGCCATTTGCAAAAAGTAACATTTAGGACCAAAAATCCGACTAACGACGCTATATTTAAATAAAACATTTAAATATATAATCGTTAAATATGCGGTTTGTTACAAGTTTTGTCCACCCGACTTCCTAGTGCGGACTCAAATCTGGTTTCTTGATCAGAAACCGTCATTCTCCTTGCATAGCCATAACTATGATAGATAATATCCAGAACAATTAACAATCCATATTCAGGTTCGCCGTCGAAAATCGAGTGAAAAATCCCAACTCGGATCGATAAACTATCTCAAAATTCTATGCTCGAATCTGGATCAAATCACTATGCGAATAGAATAATATACGTACATCCTGCGTATTTATCTTCAGTGATTATACTTAATCAATTCCCTTTCTATTCACATTCATTTATGATTCTATGCACTTATTCACAGTTGCTTCAATCATTATTTGGATTATCACTTCCATCGTTATCTCAATCGGTAACAAATCATAAACAGTTTGAACTCTGTCCAGCTTAAATTTAGAAAATAGGTTGAAAAGTTTAAATAGATAAGTAGTTGAAAAATAATTATTAATTTGTAAAATAGTTGTAAAGCAATTAAGTAATTGTAAAATACTGGAAAAAATAGTCTAATAGTTATAGAATTTTAAATAATTGCAAAATAATTGCAAAATAGTAATTAGTTATAAAATAGTTGAAAAGTTATTAAATAGTTCAAAAAAATAATAGTAAAAAAAGTATAAGTTAGTTTAGGTTTTAAAACGATAGGTTGCATAGTAAACAATTTGGAAAATAGTTTTTTATTAAAACAATTTACTTTGAAAATAGTCCAGAGTCAAACTGTTCAATTCCCAACCTCCATTTTCATCAACTCAATTTAAATTTCGACTTCCATTTAAATTGACCCAATTCCAATTTAAATAACTTCAATTTCCATTGAAACTGATTTATCCCCAATTCAAGTTGAATTAATCCTCAATTTCTTTCCAAATTCAAATCAAATTCCATTTGATTTTTACCTATTCAACTTTAATCATAATTTCAGTTGATTCAAATAAATTTTCAATTGAACCAATTTCAATTCATATCAATTACAATTTGAATTAATCCCAATTCCCATTTGAATTTGAACTCATTCAACTTCAATTTCATTTTAAATTAATCCAATCCAAATTTTTCCATTTTAATTTTTAAACCTATCCTTCTTCAATCACAATTTTAATAAGTTCAAATCAAATTTCAAATTTAAACCATCCTAAATTATATAAATTCGAGTTAAATTTTTAAATGTTGATTTAATCCTTCAAATCAAATCAACTTACATCTTTAAACCATTTAATTCTAAATCCAAATTCCATTTTTAACCTATTTCAAGGTTCAAATAATAACTCAAGTCCATTTTAAACAACTAAATCTTTGGAATTCAATTTATCACCAAATTTCAATTTTGAAACCAAACCTTTGAAGTTTTATCTTAAACATTCAAATTTTAAATCCAAAATGATTCCATTTTATCTTAATAATGGATATATTACCACACTTCACTTTTTCATTCATTTAAACAAATCCCATTTTCAGCTTAAAGATTATTAATAACAACAGGATGGTATCATTCAAATTATTTTAAGACATCCATCCATTTCCAATTCCATATCTCAAACCCATTTTGAGATCACACAAACTCTCTATTCAAATCACCCATTTAGCTTCCTAAGTTAAATTTCAATTTCATTTTGAAATTTTAAATTCAGGTTGTCTGTTCTCGACTTATTTAATTTCCTAAAATTAAATTCAACTTAATATCATCAACCTTTCCCAATTGAATCCTCACTTCAAATTTTAAGCTTCACATTAATAATCTTTCCATTTATTACGTTCAAAAACTTATCACTTTGGGTATCATATCTCATTCCAACGAAAATTCAAAACTCAACATTAGAGTTTATTTCAAATGAAATCAGTTCACAAGTCATATAAGTACAAACTATCTGGTGAGAATAACTCACTAGTATAAGCTGGAGATGACAACAAACACACAAACAACGATCTTCAGAGGCACGAAAGCACGACAAAGATTCGAGTGGGAGAGCCAAAGATTAATTTCCTTGAATACAATTCAAACAAAACAATATAACTAACATAAGTTTTCAACCCAAAATATGATTAAACAATGTTAGAATTAACTTCATAAAACAAAGCCAAAATGTTTGTACTTACTTTCAACCTTCCCTAGGCTTGGCCATAGGTTAGAATACATGGCTAAAGCATGGTTTTTGGTTCATACGGGTCAGCCTACAAGGGTTTGATGATGGTGCAAAGATGTGGTGAGCATGAAACAACAACATAAAGGCACACAACATGGATTTCATGCAAATAAATGGCTCGACAAAAGCATAGGTGGGCACGGCCATCTTTGGTGGGGTTAGGGGATGACATGGCAGAGGTTTCAGGTCCGGTTGGAGGTGGTGGTGGTGGTGGTGTAGGTGGCGGCCAAGGGGGTGTTTTGGGGTGGTGGTGCAATGTGTATTCGGCTATGCTTCGCATAGGTGTAATTTGGTACATTTGGTGGTGGATCTTCAATCAAGGGTGGCTCGGCAAGGGATAGTCCGTGAGAAGGAGGTGGCGGTGACATGTTCAGGTGGTGGTGGAGGCGGCAAGGCTGATGGAGTGGTGGGGCCGAACTTAGAAGTGAAGGAAGCAAGAGCAAAATTACATGAAAACAAGTATAAAACAATGAAAAGAGAATAGAATTTTACCAAAGTTTGTTCAAGATAATGGCTAAAATTTTTTTCTTGAGTTTGAGAAGAAAAGTTCACATGAAAATGAGGAAGTGGCTGAAGAGAAAAGAGTTAAGGTAGCAAATATGGAAAGGTGTTGGTTGAAGTGTGAAAAGGTGTGAATACAAAAGGCAAAAGCAAACCAATGTTCACAAACTCTTCAAATATCCATCATATTCTTTTGAAATTTTAAATAACTAAAATATATATATAAATTCAGTTAAAATAAGAAAATATAACAAATAAACAAAATATAAATAAATAAATATTAATTATATATAATTAAATAAAGAAAATAGCACAGAAAATGTAAACTAGTCAAGAAAATTTGAAAATAAATGGAATAAACTTTGGGAAAATTTTACATACTTGAAAAATATTTATAAATAAAGATAGCAACACAAAATAAAAATGCATTCACAAAAAAAATAATTTTTTTTTAACTAAATATAATTTAAATGAAGAAAATAGCAGAAAAATAGAAACTAGCCTTTAAAAATAGAAAACAAATGCAATAAATTTTGGAAAATTTTTATTTTCACTTTAAAACTATTTATAAATGAAATATTACAAATAAACAAATTTAAAATAATTTCAAAATAAAATAAAGTCAAATTTAAATTATATTCAAAAATCTAGGGTTGTTACACTCTCCCCCACTCAAATCTTTTCGTCCTCGAAAAGAAGGTCAAGGAAATAAAGAGAAACAAGATAGAAAAACAAAATAGCACCTGAAACGAATAATTCCCGATTCGAAGCACAAATGCTCTCCTCTGTTTCCCAGGTACAATCTCGATCGTCAGTATTCCACTATACTTTGGCCAAATTAACAGATTTCCTTCTGAGCTGCTTCGTACTTCTGTCGACAATACGAAGTGGCTTCCTCTCAACAGTCAGATTAGGCTCAATATCCAAATTATCAAGAGCATAAGGCTAAACAATAAGAGGTGGATCATGAATATGACGGCGAAGGTGCAAGACATGGAATACATCATGCACTCCAGAAAGTTTTTGAGGAAAATCCAAACGATAAGCCAAAGACCCATCTCTTTCCATAATGCAGAAAGAACACTCAATGAAGAAGAAGGTAGGAAAGGCTAGGAGGAAAAATAGGTTGGAACACAAGGATGGACCATTATTTTAAAAGCATATAGATTTCAATTTATAATTTTATATTTACAACATTTTGAACATTTTATAATATGATAAATAGTCATTTGATTCAAATTTGTTAGTTCGAAGTAAACAAAATTTAAAACATTTTACATTATTTAGAAAAGTAAAATAAATGATGAAAATATCCTTTATACAATACTTTTATAACTCGATGTCTTAACAAGTTTACTTTCGTTCCTGTAGACTCTGGCTATGCGTTGATCAAGCGCAAAGCTAGAATTCTCCAGGTACTTAGTAGACTTATTTCAACACCCAATGAAAATACTGAAAAAACTTTTTAAAAACAGATATGGAAAGTACAATCCAAACAAAACAACCAAACCGAAACATGTCGATCATGGATCGCGGATACACAATGACCGCAGCCCTGCGATTACGCCATGAAGACTGGTAGTACCGCAGATACACAATGATTTCGCCTGGATCCCCCAGGAAACATCCGTATCTTAGGCTCTCGTAGCCCCTACAGATTACGCTACCAAGCGCCCAATAGATCACAGATACACAATGGTTATGCTTGGATCCCCCAGGAAACATCCGTACCAGTAGGCTCTCGCAGCCCCTATGAATTACGCTATGCAGTCACGCTCGTAAGACCACGGAGATCACCGTGGAATTCGATGGACACTCGAGTATTGTGACGCCCAACCTCTATACCCATGCTAGCCAAGGACATTACGGGGTAATGCCGTCAACTAGCACGGAGAATAAGGCTGTTGAGGAGAGACCATCCGTGTAATTATTTTGTGCGAGCACCGATATGTCAGATAGAATAACATGCAATTCATTTCGAGAGAAATCCGACATACCGATACAAACTCAAAGCTACTACACGTGGCTATAATATCTTCGGAAACAAATATAGAAATAAGCATAGCATAAATCAGTCACAAATAATTCATTTCACAAGGGCGGAAGAAGATATGAATATATAACTAACACATGAAAGTGTACATCAGAGTAGTGGTCAAAAAGATCCACAATAATACAAGAGAATAACAACACGTGCTATACAAAAGAATACAACTATGAGTCTATATCTCAAGTGTATACAACAAAAACTGCTAATCTATGTGGTTAGCCAAAAGTCAGAGTAATGAATCCCTGGGGAGAAGTCAAGCAGAAGCACCTGCAACATCTCGGTCTGACCCGAGTATTATTTATAAGAAAATAATAAACGGATCAGTCTAGCTATAAATATCAGATGACATGATATAAAGTAAAAGATATGTCATGAACATAAAATGTCCATACCGACATACTACTATAAGTATGCAAATGATGATCAACAGAAGATCAATCAATAAGAGATAAATCAATATTACAAGAATCTTCTCAAAGATCCAAAGAGGGCATCATACCCTAAACTTGTACTCATAACAAGTCAATGACATAAATTCCAGAAATCAACACAAGAAATCCAAAAATCACAGAAAAAGGGAAAGAGGCCTGTCACATGACGGTCCAAAGACCATGGGGAGCTACCCCATATGTGTGAGTCGAAATCACACAGATGAGGTCTAGGCTAACCAAAAAGCAAAAAGGTATGTGTGAGTGGAATCACACAAATGGTGTTTAGCCTAACCTCGCAACAAAAAGTTATGTGTGATTCGAAATCACACAGATGAGGTCTAGGCTAACCAAAAAGAAAAAAGGTATGTGTGAGTGGAATCACACAAATGGTGTCTAGCCTAACCTCGCAACAAAAGAGACATCGCACAATCGCTAGTCTAAATCATAAAATGATCGTCATGATCAATGAGAAGTGTCAATTACAGTAAGCTAGTAAATATATGAGCTTAGCTTCATGACCCATAACCACTAGCTTAACTTAAATATTTACGAACAAATTGTAGATCTCCACTAGAAAATTGTCACATAAAGGTTCAATCGAACAAGTCCAAGAGTTAAACGACGAAGCAAACGCAAGCGTTTCATACCACTTGTTTTACTAAGCCGTTTAATTTAATTTCTCATACGAGTGAGGTAAAGGTTTGTATATACTAGTAGATTGGAAATCGGTTTGAGAAAACGAGCTTTGTTATTGAAAATAGAGTTGAAATCATTTTGTTGAAAGAGTTTTGATATTTACTACTAGTATAGAAAACCTTTATATTTTAAAGTGACAAATCATAGAAGTGATTGTAGAAACAATCGATCATAAAAATTCACATACGAAGACGTGAATAAAGTCCAAAGAAACCAATAAAGAATGCATCGAAATAGATATTCAAAAATCCATAAAATCGACCGGGAAGCCCAAGATAGTTTGTCTCGAAGAATGGTCAACTCAGCATCTCAACAAACCATGTTCTATTGAATGTTTTTCAGATAAGATCCCCTGTGGAGGGGTGTCCAGGGGGTGGCAACCCCCCAAGGTGGGGTTGTGGGGGCAGCGCCCCCGCTACGGGGTTTGACCTGCCTGGTCAGGTCGCGGGGGTCCAGCGGGCAGCGCCCCGTCCAAAACGGTACGACCTAGTGAAGACCTAAGGGAGGATAAGATCGAGCAACCTCGATAATAAATGATAACAACAAATAGTAAATCAACACGAATCGATTAAAGTTGGAAATTCAAACTAAATAGGCAAATAGGCAAAAGATTGCAGATTCAGACGTCTGAAATTAAGGATTCAGACGTATGAATCTGGAAAATAAAATATTTTCCAAAACAGAATCCAGACGTCTGAATCCTTGATTTCAGACATCTGAAATAGGCACTTTTTAGCCTACTTCCTTTCTGGTTCCAAAAGAACCAATTCAGACGTCTGAAATGATATATTTAGACGTCTGAATCTGGAAATAGAAATCTTCCCAGAATAATATTCAGACGTCTGAATACTACGTTTCAAACGTCTGAAACTGGGGTTCAGGGCATTCCCTGAACCTAGACCAAAAATGGCCGAAATAAATATTGAAAGCGATCGGACGAGCAACGACGACTAAGGATTTACGTCGAGCGACAACCCAGCCTTAACGGCTCTTCGATACGCCTCAAATATCAATGTCCAAATATCCATAAAAAAATTTCATAGATTTTGATTTCAAAACATCAAAAGTTGGAATATACACCAAATCAAATGAAACCAAAATCAATTGCACAAGAATAAGTGTTAGGAATTCATACCTAACAATTGAAGATAATTATAGACAAAGATGTGAGATAAAAATCTTACCTTTAAACCCAAAAGCACAAGATTGAGAAGCTTGAAAACAAAGGAGGATCAACCACTCTTCAATCCCAACTCAAGAAGCTTGATTCTAAGCTTAAAAGAGAAATATTTCCCAAATTAGGTTTAGGAATTTTCTGAAATCAAAAAGAGAATGAGTTGGGGAAGATGAAGAGAAGGCTTACCAATGGGTTCTCTTGAATTTGGAGCTAGATCTTGGATTTTGCAAAGGAACTAGGGCTTTGGATTTCTATTTCCCTTTCTCTTCCACCATTTTTGCTTTAGAACTGAAAAGAGGAGGAAGTGAGAGTGAATGGAGAGAGATGATTCAGTTTGGGGTATTATTATGGCTAGTGGGCTGAACCTAAACCCAAAAGCCAATAGATAAAGTAGCAAAAATCAACTTACTCCAAACATATCGAAGCTTATAATCAAAAAGGTCGCAAACGGGGTTTTGAACTCAATGGAAGTGGTCTCGAGTCCTAATTCGACTGTTTGCAAAAAGTAGCTTTTCGGACAAAAATCCGACGAACGATGAAATATTTAAATATACAATCGATAAATATGCGAGTTTTAACAAGTATCATATCTGGAAAACCCAAATCACAGAAAATAATATCGATAGAATGAATCCACAGTGTGGCCACAAAGCGGATATCAACTAGAAGGCACTTTCCATATCTTTACTTCGAAAATATGTATCATATATTACCTTTCAAAATCACTTCATACTTATATAAAGTCCAATAAATATAAGATTTCATTTTAAATTAAATACTTCCTAAAATCAATAGTATATCAAATCACACTTATATAAGCTTCGATTTATAAGATTTCAATTTACAAATTGAGTACCCTTTCAAATCAACAATTTCAAATCACTTCATACTTATACAAATCAATTTTATATAAGTTCGATAACTCCTAAATCAAAGTAATTAAATAAACAAGGTTCTCAATTTCAAACCCTTTCAATATCAATTCAGTTTCAAAATCATATATGATTTCACCAAATCATTTCTTCCTAATTACACATATTCAGTTTCAAAGTTTCTTAAAACAATAGATTTACAAAATAATCTAAATTTCCAAATCAACAAAAATTTAGGTCAAACAAATTCCTTTCCATTTCAAACATAAATTCACTTTCAAAAATCATAATACTTCCAAAGTCATAAATCTTTCGAAACCAAAATACTAGAAATCATTACACTTTGAAAATCATAACCTTTCGAAATCATACATTTGAAATCATAAAACATTCCATTAATTCTTTACATTTCATAAATTTATTCAATTAAACCCAAATCTAAAATTTCCAATTTTAATTAAATTCAAACCATCAATTTCAATTCAATTTAGTTTTCCAATAAAACCAATTCAAATATTATCAAATTTCAAATAAAGATTTTATCCATAAAATAAACTATTCAATCTTTAATATATTTCAAAGCTTTAATATCTGACATTTCAAAACTAAACTTTTTAATTTCATATACCTCAAATCTAGTTTCATTATTACTTAGTTTTGAAATATTCATTTCATAAATCCATCATTTTTAAATAAACTCAAATTACAAGTAAACCAAATATCCTTTCATACAAATATAAAATTCAAATATTCATTTATCAAAATCAATTATTATTTCAAATTCACATTCTTTATCAAAGTAAGATTAAATCATTTCCAAACCATTTCAATCATCAAAATATCTAAAATGGTTACAAAGTTTAAAACCATCTCTTATAAAACCTTCAAACTATTTATTTCTGTATGAAAAATCCAATTTACCATTGGAAAGATTTTTTTATTCTATATATATATATATACTTTATTCAAATCTTTTCAAAACTTCAAATTTCTCGTTTTAAAAGGTATATAATCCTTATCGAAAACATTTCACTTTTACATACAAAATAGGGTCATCCTTATTAAAATAATAATTTCGATGTATGCACAATTTCAAAATACAACCAAACACAAATTTCAAGGGTTTTTTTTTCAAGAAAGGATTTCAAACAAACATAATTTGAATTTAGAGGAACTCTAATCAAATAGAATTCTGATTCGAAGATAAGCTCGAACGAAGATAAGATAATTTAATTACCAAACCAAAGACGGATAAGCCTATATAAATCACGGGCGACCTTAACCGGTCAACCAAGAATTCAGGAATATAATCAATTCGAAAATCTATGGCAGATCGATATTCGATTGGCAGAGATAGAATCCAGATAGAGCGGAAGATAGACAACTCTGTAAACCGAGGATATAGAAATTTCATGTGAATCAATGCCAATTGTAAAGGAGTTTCACCCTTTTCATATCATTCAAAGATTGGCGGAATCACCGATCTTTAGAGAGGTCATTCCAAAGTGGAGTTATGGATTGCCCCAAAATCAAAAGGATAAAATAGGTCAGACAATACTGGATGCAGAACAAGTGGGAGCGTTCCAAAGTTCAAGGAATCCTAATCGATAAGAATCCTAACCAAAAGATTTCTGACAAGGTGGATACCAAAGAGATGAAGTTTTTTAAAAAAAATCTTGATTTCAAAATATGAATTTTTTTATACCAAAATAATCTTTGAAAATCCTTTAAAAATCATTCGGAAATCATTTTATACTTCAAAAATATGTTCTCTCACAAAGAATAGATTCTAAGATTGATTTCACTCATTCTAGGGTATTTCTACCCTATCTCTAATGATTTTGCTCCACAGGCTATGGTTTGCCTAAAGCCAAAGCTTTGATACCAACTGTAACAACCCGATATTTTCAGCCATTCGCATCCACACATGTCGGACTTGAACTTCTCAAAATACCGCATTCTAAATAAATTTGGAGCAAATGAAATATAATTATAGAATCACAGACAGAGAAATATCAGAATAACTCACAGCGGAAATTAAAATACCATAGTAGTTCATGAAGCTACTATAACAAACTCTAAAACATAATACATAATATCAGTCTGGACAAACCATGTACAATAGAAATATCAAATACATAGAAGTTTATAAATACCATAGCTTAAATAGAACAACTGAAATTGAAGGGAATAGATAACTAGACAAGCAGAATCTCCAGCGATTCCTAGCTTCAGAAAAGAAATCCAAAGCTAAGCAGTAAATACTCAGGCTGACCCGAGCGTAAAGTAAAACAAAAAACACTCAAGTCAGGACATATATACTTATATAATGTAAACCAACTCAAGTGAACTGTAGTAGAAATGCACAATAACTTAAAGGATGCTTGGGATTGCCCATCCTTTAAGGGCCAGTTAAACTATAAATTAAATACATCCCGTGGTTAAAATTTCAAAATGGTATTTCATACTTCGAAATCAAATATCATTTCAAAAATTCAATATCATTCAAAAATCCATTTCAAAATATCAAAATATCGTTTCTTCCAAACCACATTCATTTATTTAAAATAGCATTTCAACACACATTTCAAATAGTTTATATTTCAAAACAAATTACTTTATTTTAAATCATTAAAATGAAGTTATTATATTTACAAATTAAATTATCAAACTTCAAAAATTTAAATCTTTCAAAGTTCATTTATTCGCTTAAATTTATTTAAAACAATGAAAATTCAACTTTTGCAGCATTTAGAAAAATGCTACGGAAAGTTACTTTTAAAACAATTCAATTTAACAAAAGACAGCATTCAAAAGACTGTAATAGGATTACATTAATTCAAATAAAACCTTAGTTAAATTCAACAATAATAGCACTTACAAAGTGCTATAATAGCCTTTAATTCAATTTAGCCCTTTAGTTCATTTATATTAACTACAGCATTTACAAATGTTGTAATATCCTTTACTTTAGAAATAATAACATTTCAAAATGCTGTTATTTAAATTCCAATATTCACTATACTTTCACAAACCATTAAATGTTTATTTAAACATAAACCATTTCATACATATTCACTTTTATAACGATCATTTAATTTTCCTTAAATTCATGATTTATAAAGTAAAATTTCCATTCAAAAATCAATATTCAATAATAATTCACTTATTAAATTCCAACATTAAATTTTAAATTCATTAAATTAAAATTTAACTTAACACTTAAGTTTAAATTTTCAAATTTAACTTATTTTCATTTTATTTACTTACTTCAAAAATTCGCTTTTAAACAAAATTCATAAATTCCAATTTAAGTCATATTTCAAAATTCAACTCAATATTCATTTATTTCACATTTTGACTTATCCAAAATCCATTAATATGTTATAAAATCATTTTAAATTCATTTAATTCAAAATATCATAAATTTATCATATTTAATTTAAATTCCATTTATAATTAAATCAAAATTTCCAAAATAACTTATATTTCAGATTTTCTAACTTTACCATTAATGTATTTCACTTATAAATTTTCATAAAATCAATAATACTTTACAAAAATAATTTTGTATTCAAATTTAAATATTTACATTTTTACATTTTTAAAATATTTTAAAATTTTTAGAAAAACATATTTCAACTATGGGTCTTTATTTCATTCTCTAGCTTAGGTAAAGTGATATGGGTAATATATCATTTCAGCCCGTAATTTACAAAGAAAACCCGGGTTTTATCATTTCAAACCCACAGTCCCAAGTAAATGAAATAATTTGAAAATCGTTCAGGCCTATCATTTCAGCCCATAACGATTTTCCCTTATTCTAAAGTCCGTTCGGGTATGTATCATTTCAACCCATAATGATTCTAATCTAAAGGGAACTTGCAGTGTGATAAACTAATATAAATAACAGAAGAACATAATATAACAGCAACAGATGTTATAACAGGTGTTTATGCATAAGGGAACATAATATAATCATAACATAGCAGATATAATATGGTGATGCATTTTACAGATTCAAATGAAATCAATTCATAAGTCATATAAGTACAAACTATCTGGTGAGACTAACTAACTGGTATAAGATGGAGATGACAACAAACACACAAACAATGATCTTCAGAGGCACGAAAGCACGACAAAGATTCAGGTGGGAGAGCCAAAGATTAATTTCCTTAAATACAATTCAAAAAAAACAATATAACTAACATAAGTTTTCAACCCAAAATAGGATTAAACAATGTTAGAATTAACTGCATAAAACAAAGCCAAAATGTTTGCACTTGCTTTCAACCTTCCCTAGGCTCGCCCATAGGTTAAAATATATGGCTAAAGCATGGTTTTTGATCTGGTTTTTGGTTCATATGGGTCGGCCTACAATGGTTAGATGATGGTGCAAAGATGTGGTGAGCATGAAACAACAACACAAAGGCACACAACATGGATTTCATGCACATAAATGGCTCGGCTAAAGCACACGTGGGCACGACCATCTCTGGTGGGGTCAGGGGATGACATGACAGAGGTGTCAGGTCAGGTTGGAGGTGGTGGTGTAGGTGGTGGCCAAGGGGGTGTTTTGGGGTGGTGGTGCAATGTGTGTTCGGCTATATGCAGGTGTAGTTTGGTGCATTTGGTGGTGGATCTTCAATCAAGGGCGGCTCGGCAAGGGATGGTCAGTGAGGAGGAGGTGGTGGTGGAGGCGGCAAGGCTGATGGAGTGGTGGGGCCGAACCTAGAAGTGAAGGAAGCAAGAGCAAAATTACATGAAAACAAGTATAAAACAATGAAAAGAGAATAGAATTTTACCAAAGTTTGTTCAAGATAATGGCCAAATTTTTTTTCCTGAGTTTGAGAAGAAAAGTTCACTTAAAAATGAGGAAGTGGCTGAAGAGAAAAGAGTTAAGTCAGCAAATATGGAAAGGTGTTGTTGAAGTGTGAAAAGGTATGAATACAAAAAGGCAAAAGCAAACCAACGGTCACAAACTCTTCAAATATCCACCATATTCTTTTGAAATTTTAAATAACTGAAATATATATATATAAATTCAGTTAAAATACGTAAATATAAAAAACAAACAAAATATAAATAAATAAATATTAATTATATATAATTAAATTAAGAAAATAGCACAGAAAATGTAAACTAGTCTAGAAAATTTGAAAATAAATGGAATAACTTTGGGAAAATTTTACGTACTAGAAAAATATTTATAAATAAAGATAAGAACAAAAAACAAATATTCATTCACAAAAATAAACAAATAAATTTTAATTAAATATAATTTAAATGAAGAAAATAACAGAAAAATAGAAACTAGCCTTTAAAAATAGGAAATAAATGCAATAAATTTTGGAAATTTTTTATTATCACTTTAAAAATATTTATAAATGAAATATTACAAAAAAAAAATTAAATTAATTTCAAAGTAAAATAAAGTCAAATTTAAATTATATTCAAAAATCTAGGGTTGTTATATTAAATCAAAGTAACACCCGGGTCAGGCTGGGAACCAGCGTGAGTAAACCCATTTAACATGGAATGCAACAACATAAAACTTACATAAAACTCGGGGAACTCGCATCAGTTACAAATTCACAAATTTGGTATAGACGACACTTATATAAATTTCTAAGTACCAAAACTTAGATTAAATGGTCCAATTCATTTAAAACATTCCATTCTAGCCTATTGATTTCACATATCAAATCAATAAAGAATCAAAGTGGTTTTGGGTATTTACCAATACCCGTCTCCGGTCTCTTCGAATCCAAGGTTATAAAAAAAAGCTGTTTGAGTTTTAAACAATTCCATTTGTAACCTGAATTACATACTTACATAGCCATTCAACATATATAGATAAACCATATTATCCCAGTTCAACCCGAACATTGCATATCTCATAACATCACAAGCCACTTATCAGAGATATCAACTAATCTAAGGCATACAATATCATTCAATCATTCATAAGCAAGATTAATTTGGCCATACCATTTTAATATTAATTTAAATCAAATTAAATTAATTACTTCAATTACTTTTAATCCAGCTTACTCAATATTAATTAATCTCAATCTATTAATTAATCATCCTTTAATTAACCTTTAAATTACATTAAGTAAATTAGCTTTAATAAATAACACAAATTAATTATTCTATAATCACTTGCATTGATTAATTATCCGTTAATTAATCATACTCATTAACTAACTAATTCCTAATTAATTCCTTGATTAATTCAATCCTTTAGTTAATTACACCGAGTAATTAACTCTTAATTACTTTATTAAGTAATTATTATTAAATAAATCACATTTAATAATTACCCATTGTTAACCCGCCTTTTGTCAAAGCCATAAGTAGGCGGATTCAACCTAACTAACTTGACGACTATCGAGTTTGGAGTATGATGGATTTGGTTTCGAAGGATGAAGTTTACTTGGATATGTCATTTGGTCAAGAAATGGAGGGGATACATGGCAAAAGTACTTCGTTCGGCCTACGAGTACGTTCGGCATAGTTGCCTCGTTCGGCTTACAAGTACGTTCGGCTTAGTTGCCTCGTTCGGCATACGAGTATGCTCGGCATAAGGGATGGCTCGGCATTGGTTGTCGCTCGGCATAAGGGATGACTCGGCATTGAATGGGTCGATCGGCATTGAAGTACGTCCGGCATTCCTTCACTCGGCATCCTCCACTCGGCATTTGTACTCGGCATTGAAGTACGTCCGGCATTCCTTCACTCGGCATCCTCCACTCGGCATTTGTACTCGGCATTGAAGTACGTCCGGCAT
The DNA here is from genome assembly GCA_030765085.1 of Allium cepa. Lineage (NCBI taxonomy): Eukaryota > Viridiplantae > Streptophyta > Magnoliopsida > Asparagales > Amaryllidaceae > Allium > Allium cepa. The sequence goes on from CM060946.1 coordinate 183,514,490, forward strand.
TCCTTCACTCGGCATCTTCCACTCGGCATTCGAACTCAGCATTAAAGTGCGCTCGGCACACCTCACCCCAGCATCGATCGGCATGCATCACTCAAATGCCTCGTCCGACATTATTCTATCAGACTTTGTTCGGCATGCATCACTCAAATGCCTCGACCGATATTATTCTATTAGACTTCGTTCGGCATTCTTCCTCCAGACGCTTCGTTCGGCATGGAACGGTTCGGCATGGAATGGCTCGGCACTACATGGCTCGGCATATATGGACCGGCCATAAACTCGGTGGGCCTGAATCATGCAAAGGTCCAACAACTCAGGATTTGCCTATAAATACAGCATGTGGGGGTTCAGAAAAGGGATCCTGATTCTCTCTCCTGCTCTTTAACTTTCTATCCCCTAAGGCTAAGGCTAGCCTATCACTTTGTAACTGTAATCGATTGTTACAGCAATAAAAAAGAAATTACTGGAGTGGACGTAGGCCAGAGTTAGCCGAGCCACTATAAATTCCGTGTCTTTACCGCTTTCATTTTAATTTCTGTTAGTCTTCATATTAAATATCCTCTACATACATCCTACCCATGAACTGTGATTGTTGTTCGGTACTTTCGCTTGGATTTGGGTGTTAGTGACCAATTTTGGCGCTAACACCCATTAATTACTCTCTTTAATGATCGTCACTAAGCATTTATCCTTACTTTACTTAATTAATGCAATTAACTTGTCAACCTTTAATTTTTAATTAATTACACTGTAATTAATTAAACCTTAATTTTCCTCGTTAATCAATTACACCATACTTAAATCACATTTAAGTAATTACCTTTTTAAAATTAATTTACATTAAGTAATTATCTTTTAAGTAATTTGATTATCTTTTAATTATTTCCATCAAGTAGGTATCCCATAATTACTCAAGTTGATTAATTAATCCTTAATCACTTTCATTAGTTATTTATCTTTAGCTGATTACATTCATTTATTAACCTTTACTTAAACACATAAATCAATTAATCCTTTAATTAATTACTTCATTTAATTACTTCCATTAAGTAATTAAATTTTGACTACACTAAATAATTCTACCTATTTAATTATGCTAAGTAACTATCACTTGATTAATAAATTTTAGGTCATTAATTAACTTTAATAAGTCATACAAATTAATTAATTTTTATAGAATTAAGACAATTTAAGTTCAAAAACATTTAGCTTTAAACTTGGAATTCTACATTAAGTCAAAGCAAACTTAAAACACAAAACAATTTTTACCACAAAACCTTACTACTATCATCGGGCCAAACTACACATCGTCCCAACCTCACTTCCTCCCTGTGTTTTTCCTGACTATTACATCCTTCTACTATCAGCTACTTCAACTCCCACCTTCAACGTGCATGCTCACACAGCCGTGGATGTGCACGCATCATCGGTGGCCAGAAAGTCCATCCCAAACATCCCTTCAAACTACCCATGACCGCCCTAGCACGAAGATGATCGTCACAAAGAAAAAGAAAAAGTAATTCGAAAATTCGAGTTACGCCAAAAATGGAACAAACAACAACGCCCATCACCATCTCGCTACATCTCCATGATCCACCATTCCTTACGAGAATTTTCCCAGAGCATCATCAACTTTGCCCCGACCTTCCTTCCCAAGCGCGCACGCCTAAAACTCCTTCAATCGACAAAAAAAGGCCAGAACCGATACTGTAACAACCACGCATTTTCCACCATTCGCATCCATTATAAGTGTATAGGTAGACACTCATGCCGGAATTGAATTGCTCAAAATACTACATTGTAAATAAAATTTGGCAAATCTCGGAACATATGGTAAATAATAATCACAGATCACAGACACAGAGTAATAATAGTGCAACGGAAATAAATGAAATAGTAGTTCATGAAGCTACTATGTAATATATCAGAGTTACATAAGATACAATAGAAGAAATAAAGTACAAAAGAAGTTTAAAGTAATAACCAAGTACAAAATGAATACAACACTGGGATCAACAGGATAACTGGAAGTGAACAGAAAAAACTGGACAAGCATATAATCTCCAGCGATTCCAATCTCCAGAGAGTGGAAATCCAAATCTGTGAATACTCAGGCTCATCCGAGCGTAAATAAAAATACAAACACTCGAGTCAGGACATACATACTTATACAATGTAAACCAACTCAAATGAACTGTAGTAAAGGTACAAGTAACTTAAAGGATGATTGGGACCGCCCATCCTCTAAGGATCCGTTAAACTATTTACTATGTAGTATATTGCGCTAATATAATAATGTCTAATAGTAAAAGAAACTTACTTTTAAATAGCGTTAAGGAGTGACCCAATATTCCCCTTAATATAAATAATGCCAATAGTCTATACAGTACCTGCATATCTCCTGATCGAGAGACTACGAGAAGATACTGCATAGGTACGACACAAATAGAAACTCGTAGTAAAGGCTCAATATGGTAGGTGACACGGCACACAAGGCAATGCCAGAGTAGATATACCGATTACGACACTCGGGCTGGGAGTAACGCAGCAGCCACATACGCCCACCGCGGAACACACTTCCGCAAAATTGGAGGGGTGCCCAATCAATCACAAGTAATAGTATGGTATCGAAGAAATGCGTCTTCTATGAGGTGCGACCTCAACTGGCCCGAGAGCGCTCCTGTTTCTGCCACCTTATGCCAACTCACGGGAGTTGGGTCCACGTAACATACCATAAGAACGTCGCCACCATCTTACTTCATTCTGGAATCTCCACCGCGTACACGGTTAGTCAAAGTGGTTTTCGGTGTCGACAGAGAGTATGCCAGATATCCGATCCCGGTCTCTTTGCCAACCAATCGTTATTATAACCCGTGGTTATAGCTTTTAAAATAATATTTATACTTCAAAATAGAATATTATTTCAAATCCAAATCTTTATCAAAATAAAGATTAAAGTAATTCCAAACCATTTCAACATATCAACATACCATATCTTTCAAATTCAAATATTTACCAAAATAAATATCAAGTCATTTCAAATCATTTCAAAATATATATCCTTTCAAAACATCCTTTCAAACCATTTTTAATACATAAATATCATATCTCTTCAAAACTTCCTTTTTAAAATCATTTTAATATCAAATTATCATATCTTTCAAACTTCATTTTAAAATTATTTTAATACAAAATATCATATCTTCCAAAACCTCATTTCAAACATTTAATACATATAAAATATCATATCTTTCAAAACTTCTTTTGAAAACATTTAATATACATAGAATATCATATCATTCCAAACATCATTTCAAAACATTTTTAATATCAAAATATCATATCTTTAAGAAACTTCATTTCAAAATATTTAATATGTATATATCAAAATATCATATCTTTCCAAAGCTTCAATTTCAAATCATCATATAAGTTCAAATCTGAATATTCAACTTTAAATACCTTTTAAATTCAAAGATATCATTCATTTATTTTCATTCCAAATCACCTTTTAAATAGCTTATATTTTAATCAAAATAGTTCATTTAAACCATTTAAAATTTAAGTTTATAACTTCCAAATCAAGTATTCAATTTCCAAAGTTTTAAACCATTCCGAGTCCATTTACTACGTTAAAACCATAAACATTGAAAATTTCAGCCTTTCACAACATCCAGAAAAAGCTGTTGTAAGTTATATTTGAAAACATTTCAATTTAAACCATTTAAAAATTATAAAAATCATATTTTAACATTCAACAATGTTCATTAAAATACTCTTTTAATTAATGATTTTTATAAAGTAACATTTTATAATTAAATCAGATTTCACAAATCACCTTAATAAATTCAAGTGTAAACTTTCCTATTTTTACATTTAACACATTATTAACATTTACATTTTCAAATTATCATTGCACAAATTAAACTAAATTTCCAATTTATTTAATTAACTTAAACCCTTAATTAAAATCAAATTCACATTTCCAGATCAAGTTCATTTTTAAAATTATAATTTTAAGCATTCATTCATTTAACCATTTTAATACATAGAAAAATCAATAATACTTTATTAATTCATTTAAACTCAAATTTAATCAAATCATCATATTTACCATTTTCCAAATATAATTAAATTTCTATTTTATTTATATAACTTAAGTTTCCCTTGTTAAACCAAAACCCAAATTTCCAGACTTTAAGTTATATTTCAATAATTCAATTTAACCATTTATTTATTTAACATTTTCCACTTACACAAAAATCATAAATCCTTTATTTAAACACTTTAAAATATATTTAAATCACATTATCATAAATTTACATTTAAACGACTTAAATTTTTATTTATATAACTTAAATGTCAATTTAAAAAGCCAAAGTCCAAATTTTCAAATTTAAGTTATATTTCAAAAATTCACTTTTATCATTCATTTGAATTACATTTTAACTTCTAGAAAAATCCAAAATTTCTTTATTTAAACATTAAAAATCCAATTTAAATCAAATTTCAAAAATTTGCACTTTTAAAAATATTTTAAATATTCAAAATACTTTATAAAATATAACCACAGGCCTGTATATAGTTTTCTAACCTAGGTCAAGTGATACAGATATATATCATTTCAATCCATAGTTTAAAAAGAAAAATTCGGGTTCTATCATTTCAAACCCACAATCCCAAGTTAAAATAAAATAAAGAACCCATAACGATTTTTCCCTATTCTAAAGTCTGTTCGGGTATGCATCATTTCAACCCATAGTGAACCTAATCTATAGGGAACTTGCAGTGTGATAAACAGATATAAATGAATAGTAACAACATATATATAATAATAGATGATACGACACGAAATTTAACAAGTTTAACATCATACATTAATAATCGTAGGCAGTTATAACATAATATGTCATTCTACGCATTCAATTGTTGTCGCTTCACATTTGCATAAGTTTAAATGTCAGATGAGATTTACTCACCTCAAAATGCCGGAGATTACAATACAACTGACATAGTGGAATCAAGGGAAAAATGACGAGCCAATGGACTTGACTGTAGAGCGAATCCAAGCTAAAGATCTTGTGTTACAACCCAAACAAAAATCAGAACAATTTATAAATACAATACCAATTTGAAATGAAATAACTTTTGAATAAAAAGAGATATGAATGCACAGTCTTTTGCCTTGCCTTCTCTACTATTTGGCACGGCCTAGGGATGTTGTTTGGCTCTGGTTTGAACAAGTTTGGCTTAGGTTTGGTCATGTGTATGCATGGCCTAGGTAGTGGAATATGGTGTAGAAGGTTACAACATGAAGCGTGAAGAGGTTTAAGGCAAATAGGATGGTTTTGGTCAACAAAAGGGCTCGGCCTTGGAGTGGTTTGGCTTGACCATTCAAGTTTCAGATCTGGACAGTAGCTGAGGTGATGAGTGATGGTCATATCACGGTGGTGGTGGAGCAATAGGAGGTGGCCAAGGCAAGCTAAAGTGATGTTGTTGAAGTTTGGCTCGGCTAGGCATGGTTATAAGGGATTTAGCAATGTTTTGTGTGGTTTTTGATCAAGTGGGGTGCAAGGCCAGTCATGGTCAGGTCTGGAAAGAGGCTAAGGATGATGGCTAGGGGTGTGTACTTGCTGGTGGTGGTGGCTAGAGGTGGTGGTCGTGGCTAAAAATGAAGGTGGTGAAGCAAAAGTGGTGGCTAGCATGGATTTAAGTGGTTTTTTGCAAGTTTTGTGGAGTTTTCGGCCAAGGAGAGAGGCATGGCTTGTATTGGTTAGAAGAGATGAAGGTTAGGCCGTGGATTAAGTAGGGAAAGAAGTGGTGGTGGTTGGTGGAAGAGATGGTGGAGGGTTTGGCCGAGCATGGCAAGTGAAATCATGGCCAAAAATCATTGCAAACAATAGAAAGTAAAGGGAAAAAGTGGAAAAGGAAGAAGAGGCCATTACCCCATCTTCTTGCTATGAAAATGTGATGGAATGAGGTATTTTTCACGTGAATATGAGTTAAGAAACTCACGGCTACAATCAGGTAGTGTAAGGCCAAAGCGAAATTGAAGGGTCGTGAGCAAATGAAAGGTCTTGGTACACGAAAAGTCTTAGATTTTCAAAGTTAAGTCTCTTCACATTTCCTTTTCTTAAATTCAAATAAAACAAAGATATAATTTCAGTAAATACATTTAAAATTGAAACACGTAAAAAATGAAAATAAATAATAAAATTTAAAGAAAATAGAAAAAGAATAAAAGAAATTGCTTAAAATTCAAAACAGGGTTCAAAAATTACAATTAAAACATCACTGGCTTTGGAAAATTATTCACTTCATTTTAAAAATATTATGAAGTAAAATTTTGAAATAAAATAATTTATTTATCATTTATAAAATAAAATAAGTAATTAAATTGGAGAAAAATAGGAAAAGAACTAAAGAAATTGTTTAAAAATTGAAAATAGGGCATGAAAATTACAAATAAAATATCACCAGCCTTATAAAATTTCTCTATCACTTTAAAACAAATAAGAAGTCAAATAATTAAATAAATGAGGAAAAAAATAAAGTTGGAATGAGAAGAAATTAAGTTCTTAAGAAAATATAAAAATAAATAAAGAATTTCTTTAATAATTTTGAAACTAGAAATTAAAAATTATATATAGAATACAACTGACATTGGAAAATGTCAATTACACTTTTAAAAATGTTTGAAAAATAAAATATATACATAACATGTTATTTTACTCATATAAATATAAATTATAACATTACATGACCAAATAAAATATTATTTATAAAATTTAAAACAACAATTTTGTTAAATAGAGCAAATTACACTCAATAGTTAAAAAGGCATAACTTTCACATTATAAATCAGATTTCAACGAAACGAAAAGCAATGTTCTTAAAATTTTATTTACTTTCATAATAAAAGATAAAATTCAAATATTTAAATTTTTAAATTTTTAAGTTAAAAGTCAAAGTTTGACTGATTTGACCAAAATTCACTTTTTCGAAAATATTCTTTTTAATCATATTTTGGAATGATAATTCATATCAAAATCAAAGCTTATATATTAAATAACAAAATTAACTAAATTAAATAAATAAAATAAAGTTGAATCAAAAATTCAATTAAAATAAATAAAATATACAATTAAAATAATCACAAATACAAGGTTGTTACACTCTCCCCCACTCAAAACTTTTCGTCCTCGAAAAGGAATGAGGTACGGGAAAGCATAGAAAAGATAGAAACGAAATAAGATTAAGACAAGGTGACAAGAAGATTGAGATTATATGTAACAACCCGCATATTTATAGATTCTATATTTAAATATTTTATTTAAATATTTCATCCTTCGTCGGATTTTGGTCCGAAAACCTACTTTTAGCAAACAGTCGAATTGGGACTCGAGACCCCTCTCATTGAGTTCAAAATGTCGTTTGCAACCTTTTTGAGTATAAGCTTCGATATGTTTGGAGTTAGTCGAGTTTTGCTACTTTTTCACTTTGGGTTTGAGTTTGGGTTTCAGCCCAACGTTCCACCTTAAGACTCTAGCTCCACTCCAACTCTTTATTACTTCATTTCATTTTCCTAACACTTCAAGTTAAAGAAAAAATGGTGGAAGAGATTGGAAATGAAATTCCTAAGCCCTAGTCTTCATTAGCAAATCCATCTTCTAGCTCCAAATTCAAGAGAACCCATTAGTAAGCATCTCCTTCATCTTCCCCAACTCATTCTCTCTTTGATTTCAGAAAATTCCTAAACCTAATTTGGGAAATATTTCTCTTTTAAGCTTAGAATCAAGCTTCTTGAGTTGGGATTGAAGGTGGTTGATCTTCCTTTTGCTTTCGAGCTTCTTCTTCATTGATTTGGGTTCAAAGGTGAGATTTTTATCTCACATCTTAGACTATAATTAACTTCGATTGTTAGGTATGAATTCCTAACACATATTCTTATGCAATTGATTTTAATTTGGATTGATTTGGTGTATATTCCAATTTTTGGTGTTTTGAAATCAAAATATATGAAAATCCTATTATGGATATTTGGATATTGATATTTGAGGCGTATCGAAGAGCCGTTAAGGCTGGATTGTCGCGTGACGTAAATCCTTAGTCGTCATTTGCTCGTTCGGTCGTTTCCGGTATCCGTTTGGCCATTTTTTTTCAGGGAATGCCCCGAACCCTTCATTCAGATGTCTGAAACGTAATATTCAGACGTCTGAATATTGTTCTGGGAAGATTTCTATTCCCAGATTCAGACGTCTGAATATAAGGCTTCAGACGTCTGAATTGGTTCATTTGGAACCAGAAAGGAAGTAGGCTAAAAGTGGCTATTTGAGACGTCTGAATTCAAGGATTCAGACGTCTGAATTCTGTCTTTGGAAAATATTTATTTTCCAGATTCAGACGTCTGAATCCTTGATTTCAGACGTCTGAATCTGCACTTTTTTTGCCTATTTGCCTATTTGCTTGAGAATTCCAACTTTAATCGATTCGTGTTGATTCCCTTTTGTTATTATCACTTATTATCGACTTTGATGACATTTTCTTCGTGATTTTTGGGAATATCCATTTCGATGGATTCAGTATCGATTTCTTTGGTTTTTATTCCCGTCTTCGTATGTGAATTTTAGTGATTGATTGTTCCTACAATCTTCTTTGTGATTTGTCACTTTAAAAATATAAAGGTTTCAATACTAGTAGTATATATCAAAATTCTTTCATCAAAACGATTTCAACACTATTATATTACAAAGCTCGTTTCTTAAACCGTTTTTCAATCTATTAGTATATACAAGCCTTTACCTCACTCGTATGAGAAATCTAATTAAACGGCTTAGTAAAACAAGTGGTATGAAACACTTGCGTTTACTTCGTCGGTTAATTCTTAGACTTGTTCAATTTAAACTCTTGTGACAATTTTCTAGTGGAGATCTAGAATTTGTTCGTAAATATTTAAGTTAAGCTAGTGGTTATGGGACATGGAGCTAAGCTCATATACTTACTAGCTTATTGTAATTGACACTTCTTTGTGATCATGACGATCATTTTATGTTTTAGACTAGCATTGTGTGATGTATTTTTGATTCGGTTCATCGGACGTTACGCTGTACGACGTCGTTGTTCCGTTTCAATTGTGATTTGGTTCATCGGACGTTACGCTGTACGACGTCGTTGTTCCATTTTACTGTGTGTTGGTTCATCGGACGTTACGCTGTACGACGTCGTTGTTCCCTTTTATTATGCTTTGGTTCATCGGATGTCACGCTGTACGACGTCGTTGTTCCCTTTTATTATGCTTTGGTTCATCGGATGTCACGTTGTACGACGTCGTTGTTTCCTTTTATTATGCTTTGGTTCATCGGATGTCACGCTGTACGACGTCGTTGTTCCCTTTTATTATGCTTTGGTTCATCGAATGTCACGTTGTACGACGTCGTTGTTCCTTTCTATTATGTTTCTGGATCATCGGACGTTACGCTGTACGACGTCGATGCTCCGAATTATTTGATTTCTGGAATTCTTGTGTTGATTTCTGGAATTTATGTTCCACCAACTTTTATGATTGGCATTGATATATATGTCATTTACTGTGGCTTGGTGAATGAAATTAGGAGTATGACATTCCTTTTTATCTTTGAGAAGATCTTTGCGATATTGATTAATCTCTTATTCATTTTTCAATTATTTATTTATCACAGCTTGGCTTTGTGATTATTATACGTTTAGTCATATCTCTTATTCTATATCATTTCATCTGATATTTATAGCTAGACTGATCCGTTTATTATTTTCTTCTTAAATAATACTCAGGTCAGACTGAGATTATACAGGTGCTTCTACTTGCCACCTTATCGGACCATCATATGATCTTTTGGCTAACTACTTAGATTAGTAGTTTATTTTGTTGTATACACTTGAGATATGAAATCATAGTTGTATTCTTTTGTATAGCACGTGTTGTTATTCTTTTGTATTATGTGGATCTTTTTGACCACTACTCTGATATACACTTCCATGTGTTAGTTATATATTCATTTCTTCTTCCGCCTTTGTGATATGAATTATCTGTGACTGATTTGTGTTATGTTTATTTCTATATTTGTTTCCGAAGATTATATATAGCCACTGTGTAGTAGCTTTGAGTTTGTGTCGGCATGTCGGATTTCCTCTTGAGATGAAACGCATGTTATATTTTATCTGGCATATCGGTGCTCGCACAAAGCAATTACACGGATGGTCGCTCCCAACAGCCTTATTCTCCGTGCTAGTTGACAGCATTACACCGTAGTGTTCTTGGCTAGCGTGGGTATAGAGGTGGGGCGTCACAACTTGGTATCAGAGCCAAACTTCGGAACAATGTAGAATAATCTAGCAAGGATCGTGTCCTAAGTATTTCTTAGGAGTTGTGCCTTAGGATTTAATTCGAGTCTTCGTACCGATTCATCCTATTTTCTTTATGATTCCTTGTTTTATCTATCAAGATTGCTTGATAATCATATTGTGAATAACCTTCTTCTTCTTCCTTCTTTCTTTCTTAAGGAAGAGAAATGGCTAGACCTGGCCGTCTCAGCGCTGGTCAATCTAGTGCTACTCCTCAGGATGGAGTATTCATGTCTTCTCAGCAGCTTTTAGATCTCGTGAAGAATCCTCAAGCTGCAGGACCCAATCCAGAGCCTACTCATCCTAGATCCGGTTTTGCACGCTTGTGCAGAGGCTACACCGATTTGGGTGGAAGGCCATTCAGGGGATCCGAGAGTGTTATAGAAATTCAAGCTTGGCTCAAATCATGCGATCGTATCTTTTCTCGCATGAACCTTATTGATCTACATCGAGTCCAAGTGGCTTCTAGCATGCTCCAAGAAAGAGCGTTAGATTGGTATGAGCTCTTGACTTCGGAGATTATCGAAGTGGATCTTACTTGGGAGCAATTCCGGGAAAGATTCGAATTGAAATTTGTGCCGGAAGCTGAAAAAGTAACTTTACCCCGGCGTTTTATAAACCTTGTTCAAGGTGAATCTTCTGTGACAGACTATGTCGCATCTTTCGAATCTCTTTCCAAATACGGGGTTGAATACATTAATACCCCATTGAAGAAAAATCAGAGATTTGTCTATGGCTTGAATAAAAATCTTAAGAAGCCATTACTTCTGAAACTAGAAGTTTCATTTGATCAGCTTATTGATATCGCTCTTCGTCTTGAAGAGGCCGATAGAGAAAGCGATATTGAAGTTGTGCGTGCCAAACAAAACTTCGACAATAACTTGAAGAGGCATATTAAATTCAAAGGCCCCAATCCCATCAAGAAGGGGAAGCAGCAAACTCCGGTAGCAAAGACTCCTACCTCTAGTCGTGGATGATGCTACAATTGTGGTTCCACGGACCACTATGCAAGGGAGTGCCCGAAACCTAACTTTTGCCGTTGTTGCAAAAGTTCGGGTCAACTTATATCTACATGTTCCATTCCTCAAAGTAGGAGAGAGGGAGAGCTGAATATTGCAAACCCCTAGTGACACTTCTCGTGGTCAAGGTATTTCTCATTTAATCCTTGATTACATTTGTTTTGTGATCATCCTTTCGAGTTCTTGTTGATATGGGTTCATCTCATTATTTTTATATCAAAAGAACTAGTTGAGTCCTTTTCTTTAAACATTTTGGGCTTGATGACTTCTTTGAGAATTGCGAATCCGGTTGGTGGATCCGCAACACTCAATTTGCTTTTTATTGATGTCGAAATTATTTTATGTGATTTTTCTTTCCGTGTCGATTTTCTTACTTAGGCTTCGGAATTGATATTTGTAACGATTGGCTTAATTGTTGTGAAGCCCATATCCTATTTTTCGTGTGGACTATTCATCTTCGACATTTTCTATCTGTTAAGCAGATTTCTATTTTTTTTCTTGAGATTCCGATTTCAAATTCTTGATGGCATCATTTTATTCTTTAATCCCGCATGATGAGGAAAGTGTTGTTTCTCTCATTCATGTAGTTTGAGAATTTTCCGGTATTTTTGAGTTTGTCTTAGGATTATCACCTAAGAAATCTTTTGTGTGGTGTTAAGGTCTTTCTAGTTCGACCTTGCCACCGATTTTCATTTGGCTACGAGTTGCGGGAGTTAGCATTCCACTTACCGCATTCCGCATTCGTTACAATTCTTATGAATGACTTATTTTTTTCCAGCTTATTTCTTCCATTGTATAAATCGAATATTCTATGAATATTTTGATGAAACCATTTTGTATTTATTGATTTTGGATGAAAATAGAAATTTACAAATCTTTGTAAATCTTTTTCATAAGATTTATTTATAAGTATAGTTGTATTTTGTTCTTACACGAGCAAAGAATATTCCTAAAGGTTTTTAAGAAACATGTTTATCACACAGAAGATGATTTTGTGATTGTTTTGCCCATTGAGTGCTTTAAGAATTCTGGTCGATGCGCTTGATCAACATTATCGATAGGAATTTCCTAAATGCTTTGATGAGACAATCAGACATGATATATTGACTTGTAAAATTAAAAATTTTCTAGAAAGGTTTACATAGAGATAATTGTAATTTTGAAAGTTTTTTCTTTTCGGAAAAGAAGATTATTTAAAAGAAATTCTTTCTTTTCGATACTCTTATTCTTGTGATTTCTGATGGGAACCAAGACTTTATCTTTTGTACCAATGCTAATCGTATTGGGTTGGATGCTGTTCTCTTGCAAAAGATGACGTGCTATCACTTGTGCTTCTAAATCATTAAAAGTCGATCGAGACTAGGTATGCCACTCATGACCTAGTGCTCGCGACTATTGTTTTTGTTTTTAGAATTTGGCATCATTATTTTTGGGGGGGAAATTTGTTCTCCACCTCGATCATTAATCTTTGGAGTATTTATTTTCTCATAAGGAACTTCATATCGACTCGAGTTCCTTACATCTCATGATCTTGATATTCTTTATACTCCCGGAAAGGAGAATCGTGTTGCCTATGCACTTTGTCATAAGCAACAAGTGGTTGTGTCCTTGTTGATGACCAAATGGAATTATCTTTTTACCAAGATCATCGGGCGTTTTGATGTACTTCTTTTTATTGAGTTTCATCTCATTTCTTTGATAGACTTGCATCTGATGTTCTTTTATGGTGTTCGGTTCATTGGACGTACCGTTTTTGTACAACATCGGTGTTCCAAAATTATTCGAGTTTCTAGTTTCTCGGGCGTACCGTTTCTGTACTACGCCGTTGCACTGGCTCAATTTTCTTCTATTCTTGACGTTTTCTGCATCTTTTAACTATGGAAATGCTTTTAGGTTTCGTATTTTATTCTTGAGCCCGGTGTTATTGAAGAAAGTGAAGTTTCACCAAATTCGATTTAGGAGTTATATTCTATTCGCATCATTGCTTCGGAGGTTGAGTGCCTTCGAAATAAAGATGTTCTTTTTGTGAGAGTTCAATGGTTCTCAAATCCTAAGGATTGCTCTTGGGAATCCAGAGAATTCACCGTGTGATCCCGTTCAGGCTTACTCTTTCATGCCCTTTATGGTGAACTTCCTATTTAAAATTTCTTTTGTGTTGATATGCTTTTATGGTTGTTACTCTTTATTTTCTTCTTAAGTATTGCGATGATGCAATTTCTTTAAGGAGGGGAGTCTGTAACAACCCGCATATTTATCGATTCTATATTTAAATATTTTATTTAAATATTTCATCGTTCGTCGAATTTTGGTCCGAAAACCTACTTTTAGCAAACAGTCGAATTGGGACTCGAGATCCCTCCCATTGAGTTCAAAATGCCGTTTGCAACCTTTTTGAGTATAAGCTTCGATATATTTGGAGTTAGTCGAGTTTTGCTACTTTTTCACTTTGGGTTTGAGTTTGGGTTTCAGCCCAATGTTCCACCTTAAGACTCTAGCTCCACTCCAACTCTTCATTACTTCATTTCATATTCCTAACACTTCAAGTTAAAGTAAAAATGGTGGAAGAGATTAGAAATGGAAATTGCTAAGCCCTAGTCTTCATTAGCAAATCCATCTTCTAGCTCCAAATTCAAGAGAACCCATTGGTAAGCATCTCCTTCATCTTCTCCAACTCATTCTCTCTTTGATTTCAAAAAATTCCTAAACATAATTTGGGAAATATTTCTCTTTTAAGCTTAGAATCAAGCTTCTTAAGTTGGGATTGAAGGTGGTTGATCTTCCTTTTGCTTTCGAGCTTCTTCTTCATTGATTTGGGTTCAAAGGTGAGATTTTTATCTCACATCTTAGTCTATAATTATCTTCGATTGTTAGGTATGAATTCGTAACACTTATTCTTATGCAATTGATTTTGGTTTGGATTGATTTGGTGTATATTCCAATTTTTGGTGTTTTGAAATCAAAATCTATGAAAATCCTATTATGGATATTTGGACATTGATATTTGAGGCGTATCGAAGAGCCGTTAAGGATGGATTGTCGCGTGACGTAAATCCTTAGTCGTCATTTGCTCGTTCGATCGTTTCCGGTAACCGTTTGGCCATTTTTGGCCTACGTTCAAGAATGCCCTGAACCCTTCATTCAGACATCTGAAACGTAATATTCAGACGTCTGAATATTGTTCTAAGAAGATTTCTATTCCCAGATTTAGACGTCTGAATATAAGGCTTCAGACGTCTGAATTGGTTCATTTGGAACCAGAAAGGAAATAGGCTAAAAAGTGCCTATTTCAGACGTCTGAATTCAAGGATTCAGACGTCTGAATTCTTCTTTGGAAAATATTTATTTTCCAGATTCAGACGTCTGAATCCTTGATTTCAAACGTCTGAATCTGCACTCTTTTTTCCTATTTGCCTATTTGCTTGAGAATTCCAACTTTAATCTATTCGTGTTGATTCCCTTTTGTTATTATCACTTATTATCGACTTTGATGACATTTTCTTCGTGATTTTTGGGAATATCCATTTCGATGGATTCAGTATCGATATCTTTGGATTTTATTCACGTCTTCGTTTGTGAATTTTAGTGATTGATTGTTCCTACAATCTTCTTTGTGATTTGTCACTTTAAAAATATAAAGGTTTCAATACTAGCAGTAAATATCAAAATTCTTTCATCAAAACGATTTCAACACTATTTTATTACAAAGCTCGTTTCTTAAACCGTTTTCCAATCTATTAGTATATACAAGCCTTTACCTCACTCGTATGAGAAATTTAATTAAACAGCTTAGTAAAACAAGTGGTATGAAACGCTTGCGTTTACTTCGTCGGTTAATTCTTGGACTTGTTCGATTGAAACTCTTGTGACAATTTTCTAGTGGAGGTCTACAATTTGTTCGTAAATATTTAAGTTAAGCTAGTGGTTATGGGACATGGAGCTAAGCTCATATATTTACTAGCTTATTGTAATTGACACTTCTCTGTGATCATGACGATCATTTTATATTTTAGACTAGCATTGTGCGATGTCTTTTTGATTCAGTTCATCGGACGTTACGCTGTACGATGTTGTTGTTCCGTTTCAATTGTGATTTGGTTCATCGGACGTTACGATGTACGACGTCGTTGTTCCATTTTACTGTGTGTTGGTTCATCGGACGTTACGCTGTACGACGTCGTTGTTCCCTTTTATCATGCTTTGGTTCATCGGATGTCACGTTGTACGACGTCGTTGTTCCCTTTTATTATGCTTTGGTTCATCGGATGTCACGTTGTACGACGTCGTTGTTTCCTTTTATTATGCTTTGGTTCATCGGATGTCACGTTGTATGATGTCGTTGTTCCCTTCTATTATGCTTTGGTTCATCGGATGTCACGCTGTACGACGTCGTTGTTCCTTTCTATTGTGTTTCTGGATCATCGGACGTTACGCTGTACGACGTCGATGCTCCAAATTATTTGATTTCTAGAATTCTTGTGTTGATTTCTGGAATTTATGTTCCACCAACTTTTACGATTGGCATTGATATATATGTCATTTATTGTGGCTTGGTGAATGAAATTAGGAGTATGACATTCCTTTTTATCTTTGAGAAGATCTTTGCGATATTGATTAATCTCTTATTGATTTTTCAATTATTTATTTATCACAGCTTGGCTTTGTGATTATTATACGTTTAGTCATATCTCTTATTCTATATCATTTCATCTGATATTTATAGCTAGACTGATCCGTTTATTATTTTCTTCTTAAATAATACTCGGGTCAGACTGAGATTATACAGGTGCTTCTACTTGCCACCTTATCGGACCATCATATGATCTTTTGGCTAACTACTTAGATTAGTAGTTTATTATGTTGTATACACTTGAGATATGGACTCATAGTTGTATTCTTTTGTATAGCACGTGTTGTTATTCTTTTGTATTATTGTGGATCTTTTTGACCACTACTTTGATATACACTTCCATGTGTTAGTTATATATTCATATCTTCTTCCGCCTTTGTGATATGAATTATCTGTGACTGATTTGTGTTATGTTTATTTCTATATTTGTTTCCGAAGATTATGTATAGCCACTGTGTAGTAGCTTTGAGTTTTTGTCGGCATGTTGGATTTCCTCTTGAGATGAAATGCATGTTATATTTTATCCGGCATATCGGTGCTCGCACAAAGCAATTACACGGATGGTCGCTCCTCAACAGCCTTATTCTCCGTGCTAGTTGACAGCATTACACCGTAGTGTTCTTGGCTAGTGTGGGTATAGAGGTGGGGCGTCATATTATACCTGATAACTGTTGCTATAGGAAAGTTTAACGATATGAAGATGATCTTTCCAAGATCCTCCAGAATCAAGAACACAAGCACGAAAAAGGTGGATTCGAAATGAGTACCAAAGATTATCAAAGATTATAGAAAGATTTCTAAATAGAAAGATTATAGACAGTCTGTAGTAAGATAAGGAAAATAAGGACAACCAAAAGATAGTTTGAAACAAAATAAGGAAATAAGTTTGAAACCATGGAAATTTCAACTTAAATAGAATTTTTTTTTACATAAGTTAAATAAATCTTAACTATCTTAAATTTCATTATCTTATTATCCAATCTTCTTATATTTACAATTTTAAAACTATGGTTTTGAAAAATAATCATTTATTATACTCATAATGTACTTAATAAATTTAATTCTTCTTTATTCCTAACTAAAATTAAATTTATTCCTCTCAATATCTTTTTTCCTACGTTAAGTATGTTTACACTTATTATAACTGTTCTAACTTATTCTTAGCTCTTTTAACATAATTTTATATTGTAAATTATTCAATTTACTCTTTTATTCTATTTACCTCTATTAATCTTTTTATAAAAAATTTAAGTGTATAATATTTATTATAACCACTCAAATTTTATTTATAAAACCTTTCTATATTGTATATTATCCAATTACATTGTTAACTTCTGAAATTTTAGGTAAGTTATATTAGAGTGCAATTGAGTATTATACAAATAAAAATTTCTAATTAAATCATTTCATGCTTAAATATTCATCCAAAATTTTGATTTTCTTTTTATAATCGAAACTATTCTTTAAAATAAAATTTAAGAATTAAATTTCCGATTTCTTCAACCCATTTAGAGATAAATAAATGAGTGGTCATAATTTATCAAATCAAATTTAAATCATATATCTATATATATTATAGACCAAGTCATATTTTAGAAATTCAAATCAATTCGATTTCCAAAACAAAGCTGTAGCAAGACTACAGAGCAGTCTCTTCACTTCGTAACTCGAAAATGAATGTCGATGATGCTGCAGTCATCACCGAAATTATTTCCCAGCGACAAAGAGAAGAGCACTGATTTTTAAACTTTAGAATTCTTTGGAAACATATTATTACGAAAATGCTTTAAATAATATACTTCAAAACTTAAACACGAGGTTTGAAACCATCGGAAATTAAATTCTCAAATTTCTTGTTTTAGATTCATTTCAGTTCCCAAATAAATTTATAAACAGCTATTTATAAATTCATTTATAGAACTATAAATGGTAAATCAAGTATTATTTCAAATAATCAATTTAAATCAATTTATTAAGTTCCATAAATTTACTTATATATCAAAATTTATTTGATTAACCAAATTTAAAAATAATATTGTGTCAGTTTGTTCTGTCAAAGTGTTTTAGAAATCCTATCGATAGCATTGATCAAACGAATCGATCGAAAACCCAAATCAACATCAACAACTCAAATAACACAATATATAAAACAAAACATACATTTATAAGTACAATTCAACTATGTTTGGAAGATAGATTGGAAACAAAAGACAAGATGATAAATTAACAGAGTAAGGAGATGGGTAAGCTTAAGTAAATCGCGAGCAACCTTAACCGGGTCAACCGCGACTTAAAGAATAAGATCAATGTGGATTTTCTGGGGTAAATCTACATTCGATCTCAAGAGATAGAGCTTGGAATAACTAAAGATATTAGCATCTAAACCAAGGATAGATATAAATCTCTGGTGAATCGATGCTAATTGTAAATGAGTTTCCCCCTTTACAATTCAATTTGAAATTGGCGAGACCGCGGACTCACTAAAAGATCATTCGAAGCGGAGTTATAGGATACTCTAGAATCAAAAGAAGATAAATAGTGAGAGACACGAATGAATTTTGGAACTGTAGGGAACGTTCCAAAATTCAAAGGAAATTCGAATCAAAGAGGAAAGATTCAAACTCAAACGAAAGCGATTCTATAAATAATTTACCTTATATTCTAAGTTTTGCCTCAAAGCCAAAGCTCTGATACCAACTGTAACAACCGCGCATTTTCAACCATTCTCATCCATTATAAGTGTATAGGTAGACACTCATGCCGGAATTGAATTGCTCAAAACACTGCGTTGTAAATAAAATTTGGCAAATCTCAGAACATACAATAAATAAAAATCATAGATCACAGATACAGAGTAATAATAATGCAGCGGAAGTAAATGAAATAGTAGTTCATGAAGCTACTATGTAATATATCAGAGCTACATAAGATACAATAGAAGAAATAAAGTACAAAAGAAGTTTCAAGTAATAACCAAGTACAAAATGAATACAACACTGGGATCAACAGGATAACTGGAAGTGAAAGAGATAAAACTGGATAAGCATATAATCTCCAGCGATTCCAATCTTCAGAGAGTGGAAATCAAAATCTATGAATACTCAGACTGACCCGAGCGTAAATAAAAATACAAAAACTCGAGTCAGGACATACATACTTATACAATGTAAACCAACTCAAGTGAACTATAGTAAAGGTACAAGTAACTTAAAGGATGCTTGGGACCGCCCATCCTCTAAGGATCCATTAAACTATTTATTATGTATTATATTGCGCTATTATAATAATGTCTAATAGTAAAATAAACGTACTTTTAAATAGCGTAAAGGAGTGACCCAATATTCCCCTTAACACAAATAATGCCAATAGTCTATACAGTACCTGCAAATCTCCTGATCGGGAGACTACGAGAAGATACTGCATAGGTACGACACAAATAGAAACTCGTAGTAAAGGCTCGATATGGTAGGTGACACGGCACACAAGGCAATGCCAGGGTAGATATACCGATTACGACACTCGGGCTTGTGGTAGCGCAGCAGCCACATACGCCCACCGTGGAACACACTCCCACAAAATCGGAGGGGCGCCCAAACAATCTGTAACATCCCGGAATTTTGGACAATATAAATTTAATAATCTATGTTTTAAATTTATATTGAATTGATAATTTTTGTTAATAATTGGATTTGATTTATATAATCTTCTTTATTTAAATATTTAATTTGTGAAATTATTTTTAATGAGTTAATAAATCTATTTTCTATTTAATAATGTATATGTATTTGTATATATTTTTAATAGATAAGTTGTTTTAAGTTAAATTAGTATAGCATAATTTTAATGTTTTAAAAATAGAAATTGTGATTTATTTTGGATTTAAGCTTTTCAAAAATATTTAATTAAATAACTATATGATTTTAAATATGTAGGATAAATGTTTTATTGGTTTAAAAATTCATTTTAATTTAAGTTTGTATATTAAATAAGTTATAAAATATTTGTGTTATTCTTCTTAAATTATTAATTGATAATTTTGATTTGTAAATTTAATTTGAAATTTAAAATACAATTTAAAATATGAAGCATGTAGTTATTAAGTTACAAACTCTTTTATAAATTCATTTTAACTATTTAAAAGTTTCTTTTTCAAATGATTTAATTGTGTATTGTTTTGCTTTGTCCTTTAGAATTATTTAAATGCATAACTATGTATATGAACTAATTAACTAAGTTTAAATATTCATTAATCTTAAATTTAACAACAAAAACATTTTTAAAGACATATGTAAGCATAAGAATACAAGTGTACATATATTAAAACTTAAACTAACATGTGTAAACTTATCATCCATTTTAAAAGACAAGTGTCAATTTTATTTTTATTTTTCTTTTAATTTATTTAAATCTAAAAATACTTTTATATTAACTTGCATATACTCATTTCTTTTGCCCTTTCTCATTCTTCATTCTAAAAGGAAAATCTGAAACTCTTCAAATATGAAAAACTGCATTTTTCAAACCTGTAAAACATTTGCTTCCAAACTCCTTTTTTTCAAAACAAATCTGCATCCTTCAACATATACAAACCTGCATCAACATGAAAGCAAAAGAACCTGCATTTCTTTGCATCTGAAAACAAAAGCTCTGCATTTCAATTTTTATCTAGAGGCCTGCATGCAACAATTTGAAGCCTGCATGTTTAAAAAACTAAAAGCATCATGAATAAATCAAGATTTTAAAAGCATTCAAGCTACTGCATTTCATAATCTGGAAACAAAGGGCCTGCATTTCATAATTTTCAAATCTGGAACCTGCAAATTGAATAGGCTCTGCATTTTTGGGAGAAACTGTGAGTAACTCAACTTTTATAAATTGTTTAATAGGTAGTTGTGCATTCTTATAAATTACAGATAAATATATATGAAATTGCTATGAATAGTCTACCTGTGATATATGTATTGTTGAGCATTTATATTTGAATGCAATGCATGTTTGATTCCAGGGTTCTGTTTGCTATAGTTTAAGTTCTAGCTAATAGAAAAAGCCTGTTTCCTTGATTTGTTTGCTGTTATGTTTTAATCTGTGAATGAAACTTGCTTATTTCAAAATAAAGTAAGCATTGGAAAATTATTGGAATGGAATCTTGTTTTGGAAATCTAAAACCTAGTTCTACTGGGTTGGTGAAAGTAAATCTTTTCGGCAGTTATACTTGATCGAGTGACTTAAGGTTTCGGGATATGGAGATAGATGGATTGATGAGAATGTCGCCGGAGTATGGAGGATGATGGTGGTCGGGAAGGGGAGAGATTGATGTTGACAGGTTAGATTTGGTTGTGGTCACTGTGTTTTCAGGTTTTGATTTTATACCTAAATTTAAACTCGAGATGGATGTTTGGGATTTGAGCGTTGCAGGGTGTAGTGTAGTCACTGGTCGATGTGATAAAGCCGTTGAAGTTGGTCAGAGGTGACCGGAGTGGGAAGTGAGTGCACAGGGAGGAGTTGTGCAGGTGGGTGATGGTTTTGGGTTGTAGTGTCTTTGTCTCGGGTTGGTCTCGGGATTTTTGAGTGGAAACTCGATGAAAGTGAGTAACTGACTCGAAGTGATGGTGGGTTTGTCTCGAGACTAATTTTTGTTTCAGGTTTTATCAAACAGAGTCTGTTCTGTTTTATAAATTTTAAAATGTCAAGTTTTTAATTTAAAATCTGGGAATTTAACTTAGAATTTAAATCTGAGTCTGAAGATGAATTCAAATATTTTGAATTCTGATTTTGAAATAATTTAAATACAGAAATTCAAGTTGTTTGAAAAGAAAAAAAATAAAAGAAGAAGAACAGGAAACCTATTCTAGTTTATAAGATTTGAATTGAATGCAAACTAAAATTTTAACTAGTATTTGAAACTGAATTTAACTATGAATTCAAATAGTTGAATTCTGTTTCTTTTGAAATCATTTAAATTCAGGAAAAAATTTCAAAGTTTGTTTTTTTTAAATAAAATAGAAACTGTTTCTGTTTTAAATGTAAAGGTAAATTTAAATTTTTAGGTGGAGATTTAAACTGAGTTTTAGTTTGAATTTGAATATGAATTCAAATTTGATTTGTCTGGAATTTGAAATCATCGATGGTTTTTAAATTTAAATTTGGTTTCAAAACTCACAAATAAATGCATATGTGTTTTGCATTTGAATTGAAAGGTTAAATATTTAAATTAGAAATTCAAAGTGAACTCAAATCTGAGTTTTTAAATCTGGAAATAGATTTAAACTTCAGTTTTTAAAATAAAGGTTTAAATTTAAATTGTTTTAAATTAATGATTTGCATTTGAATTGGAGGTGTAAATTATGGGGAGAGTTTTAAGGAATTAAAACTAGAATGAGTATGGAAGTTGTATTTAAATTTTGAAATTTTGAAATTATTGTGAATTTAAAATTTGAATTGAATTTAAATCCTTTTAAAACTTATTCATAAAGTAGATGTTCTTTAAAACATATAAGATTAAGTTTTGAATTGTTTTAAAATCTTATTTAAAATAAATTCGAGACTTAAGTTTAAAATGAAATGTCAAATGGGATTTAAAGTAAATTTTTAAACATTTTGTTTTTAAATGCTTGATTAAATAGAAATGTTTATCTAAAAGCTAAATAAAATTTAATGATTGGTTTCATTTAATTATTTAGGTAATTAAGATGTAAATTAATTATTTAGTTAATTAATTAATTATGTGAATGCTTAATTAAGTAATTAATAAATTTTAAGTTAATTAATTTAATTTGAGATTAATTAATTAAGGTTAATTAATCTATAATTAAGGATGGTTAATTAAACTTTAATTTATGATAAAAATTCATTAATCAAGTGATTAATGATAATTAAGATTTTAATTAAAGATTAATTAAATGATAATTAAATATTATTTAATTGATAATTAATAATGATTAATTTAAGTTAATTCTTAATTAAGTAATTAAGAAATGTTAATGAAGTCATTAACTTAAGATTATTTAACAATTAATTAATGTGATTAATTTTGATAATTAATTAGATTAATTAATTAATAATAATCAATTGTTTAAGTTTAATTACTTATGAAAATAATTAATGAATTAATTACTTGGTGTAATTAATTTGATTAATATGATTAGTTTAGATTAATCAAGTTTAATTAATTTAAGCATTTGTTGATTTTGGATAATTACTTATGTAATTTATGAATTTGTAATTACTTGAGGAAGTAATTAATTAATATTACAGGATGTAATTAAAGATATTTGATATAGAAGTAATTATATTTAAATTACTTTGAAATTAATTAAGAATAATTAATTATGGGATGAGTAATTAAAGTAGTTAATTACTGAATGGTTATTAATCATGGGTGATTAATATTTATATATGGATTAATTTCAGATTAGTTACTTATGTAATTAATTTATAAATTATTAAAAGTAATTATAATCATTAATTAATTAATTAATGATTTAATTTGGAATTGACTAATTAAGGTATAATTAATAATGAAAAATAATTAATGTGATTAATTTTAGTTTATCAATTAATTTAGTAATTACAAGTTAATTGTTTGCAAAGGATTTAAGTAATTAACTTGTGATTAACTTATAAGCTAATTACTTATTGTAATTAAAGATAGTTAATCAATGAATATTTAGATGATGATCTATAAATTGATTTGAAATCAATTGATGGTTAAGTTAAGTAGAATTTTAATGATGAAGTAATTAATTTAATTCATTTTAAATTAATTAGAGATTGAGTAATTAATTTAATTCATTTTAAATTAATTATAGGAAGTGTGATCATTAGATAGTTGCTTATGTTTGATGATTGGTATTGGTTGCCTCGTAAGGTTTGTAATCTCAGTAATAAGATGAATAGTGTATGTGATATGGATGCATTGGTTGCTTTTGGATGATAATATGGATTATCTGATTTTGATATGAATTATCTGTTGATAATGATAAGGTTGATTATCTATTATGTTGTGAATTATCTATCTGTGTAGATTTAGATAATGAATTGAAGTATTTTAAACTTAAAACAACTTGGACCTAAAAGACACGCTTTGGATTTCGATGAGACCGGGATCGGGTTTCCATATTTGGACATCCGAAAACCACATCGATTCCAATTAACGTTAGGTCGTTAATTCAAGTAGTGCGAGTGAAGACTCGAGGTGTAAGGGCTATACGTCAGTATAACTCTATGGGTGATTCCGTAATGAGTTGACGGAATAGTACTTATAGATTCGAGATGGTGATTCAGAGTGCAAGGGTTATTGTTGTTAACTCTAAGGGTGATTCCAAAATGAGTGTAACAAGATAATGCCTTCGGTTTCGTTCGAACCCGGAACGAACTTGTATGGATTGAATGCTTTCAGAACATCGTCAGGTGGACGATGAGCATTCTAAGTGACATGTCCTATAAAGGTAATCGTAACCTCAAGCCTCATCAACCTGGAATGGCTAAAACAGGGGAGGTGCAGCAAAGCTTCGTGGGTAGCACCCACTGGAGTGTAAGATTTACCCCTGTCTAGAGGTCCCTTTATATTTCGGCTGTGTGGACGGTTGATCATGACAATCGTCGGGGTTGTCTTATTTGGAACTGTTCAGTAAGGAACGGGTCTGGCTTTGTGTTGTAGGGGAGGAAGGGAGTAATCCTCGGTACGGTGATCTAGGCCACGTACTGTGACGGGCGGTACCCCAGTAGCCCTGCCATTGATGGAATCCAAAATCCAATAAGTTCCGTACGTATTAGTTGTGCCCAACTATGTTGGAATGTGAGATGTAAGCATTTCAGCTATTTCTGTATTTTATTTGAAAACCCTAGACCCTATTATAATATCACCAGATTTCCCATCAAATGTTTTGGTTAGCGTAAGGTAAAAACTTTTCCCTGTTTATGTGTGGGAAGTCTTACGTGATACCCTTTCTTTTCAAAGGTTTTTCAGAGTTAAACAACCTTAACCTGTTACTCACACCAGACCCATGTCTGACCCGGAGTTATTTCTGTTTTTCTATAACTCTTGGGTACTCAAATTTTTATGAGTATTCAAGAGAATTCAGGTTAGGATTCGGATTAGCTTTGACGAATTATAGAGGAGCATATGGAGCGGGAGGCTTCTGCGTATAGTTATATAGTTCCGCTGTGTTGGTATCTCTGAGTGTTTCTGTATTGTGATTGAGTTGTAATAACTAGACAGGTGTTTATAACTGTCTAGTATGTGTTGTATATGTCTGTGTAACTCTGATATTTGATGTATACTATGTAATACTTATGTTATTAATATAATTTATTCGTTCCGCTGTTGAGATTCTTGTGTTGTTTCTTCTTTCTCTTCTTTCTTTTCTTTTTTCTATCCCTTTCTTTCTTAATTCACGATGCGACTTCCTGGAGTCTGGAAGCCGGGTCGTGACACAATCACAAGTAATAGTATGGTGTCAAAGAAATGCGTCCGCTACGAGGTGCGACCTCAACTGGCCCAAGACCGCTCCTGTTTCTGCCACCTTATGCCAACTCACGGGAGTTGGGTCCACGTAACATACCATAAGAACGTCGCCACCATCCTACTTCATTCTGGAATCTCCACCGCGTACACGGTTAGTCAAAGTGGTTTTCGGTATCGATAGAGAGTATGCCAGATATCCGATCCCGGTCTCTTTGCTAACCAATCGTTATTATAACCCGTGGTTATTACTTTTAAAATAATATTTATACTTCAAAATAGAATATTATTTCTAATCCAAATCTTTATCAAAATAAAGATTAAATTAATTCCAAACCATTTCAATATATCAACATACCATATCTTTCAAATTCAAATATTAACCAAAATAAATATCAAGTCATTTCAAATCATTTCAATATATATATATCCTTTCAAAACATCCTTCAAACCATTTTTAATACATAAATATCACATCTTTTCAAAACTTCCTTTTTCAAATCATTTTAATATCAAATTATCATATCTTTCAAACTTCATTTCTAAATTATCTAAATATCAAAATATCATATCTTCCAAAACTTCATTTCAAACATTTAATATATATAAAATTTCATATCTTTCAAAACTTCATTTCAAAACATTTAATATATATCAGAATATCATATCTTTCCAAACTTCATTTCAAAACATTTTTAATATCAAAATATCATATCTTTAAAAAACTTCATTTCAAAATATTTAATATATATATCAAAATATCATATCTTTCCAAAGCATCAATTTCAAATCATCATATAAGTTCAAATCCAAATATTCAACTTTAAATACCTTTTAAATTCAAAGATATCGTTCATTTATTTTCATTCCAAATCACCTTTTAAATAGCTTATATTTTAATCAAAATTGTTCATTTAAACCATTTAAAATTTAATTTTATATACTTACAAATCAAGTATTCAATTTCTAAAGTTTTAAAACATCTGAATTCATTTACTAAGTTAAAACCATAAACATTAAAAATTTCAACCTTTCACGGCATCCAGAAAAAGCTGCTGCAAGTTATACTTAAAAACATTTAAATTTAAACCATTTAAACATTATAAAAATCATATTTTAACATTCAACAATGTTCATTAAAATACTCTTTTAATTAATGATTTTTATAAAGCAACATTTTATAATTAAATCAGATTTCACAAATCACCTTAATAAATTCAAGTGTAAACTTTCCCATTTTTACATTTAACACTTTATTAACATTTACATTTTCAAACTATCATTTCACAAATTAAATCCAATTTATTTAATTAACTTAAACCCTTAATTAAAACCAAATTCACATTTGCAGGTCAAGTTCATTTTTAAAATTACAATTTTAAGCATTCATTCATTTAACCATTTTAATACATAGAAAAATCAATAATACTTTATTAATTCATTTAAACTCAAATTTAATCAAATCATCATATTTACCATTTTACAAATATAATTAAATTTCTATTTTATTTATATAACTTAAAATTCCCTTTTTAAACCAAAACCCAAATTTCCAGACTTTAAGTCATATTTCAATAATTCAACTTAACCATTTATTTATTTAACATTTTCCACTTAAACAAAAATCATAAATCCTTTATTTAAACACTTTAAAATCTATTTAAATCACATTATCATAAATTTACATTTAAATCACTTAAAATTTTATTTATATAACTTAAATATCAATTTAAAAAGCCAAAGTCCAAATTTCCAAATTTAATTTATATTTCAAAAATTCACTTTTACCATTCATTTGAATTACATTTAACTTCTAGAAAAATCCAAAATTTCTTTATTTATACATTAAAAATCAAATTTAAATCAAATTTCATAAATTTTCACTTTTAAAAATATTTTAAATATTCAAAATACTTTATAAAATATAACCACGGGCATGTATATAGTTTTCTAACCTAGGTCAAGTGATACAGATATATATCATTTCAATCTGCAGTTTAAAAAGAAAAATCCAAGTTCTATCATTTCAAACCCGCAATCCCAAGTTAAAATAAAATAAATAAAAAATAAAAATCGTTCAGGCCTATCATTTCAGCCCATAACGATTTTTCCCTATTCTAAAGTCCGTTCCGGTATGTATCATTTCAACCCATAGTGAACCTAATCTACAGGGAACTTGTAGTGTGATAAACAGATATAAATGAATAGTAACAAATATATATAATAACAGATGATATGAAATGAAATTTAACAAGTTTAACATCGTACATAAATAATCATAGGCAGTTATAACATAATATATCATTCACGCATTCAATTATTGTCGCTTCACATTTGCATAAGTATAAATGTCAGGTGAGATTTACTCACCTCAAAATGTCGGAGATTGCAATACAACTGACATAATGGAACCAAGAGAAAAATGACAAGCCAATGGACTTGAGTGTAGAGCTAATTCAAGCTAAAGATCTTATGTTACAACCCAAACAAAAATCAAAATAATTATAAATACAATACCAATTTGAAATGAAATAACTTTTGAATAAAAAGAGATATAAATGCACAGTCTTTTGCCTTGCCTTCTCTACTATTTGGCATGGCCTGGGGATGTTGTTTGGCTCTGGTTTAAACAAGTTTGGCTCAGGTTTGGTCATGTGTATGCATGACCTAGGTAGTGGAATATGGTGGAGAAGGTTACAGCATGAAGTGTGAAGAGGTTTAACGCAAATAGGATGGTTTAGGTCAACAAAAGGGCTTGGCCTTGGAGTGGTTTGGCTTGGCCATTCAAGTTTCAGATCTGGACAATAGCTAAGGTGATGGGTAGTGGTCATATCATGGTGGTGGTGGAGCAATAGGAGGTGGCCAAGGCAATCTAAGGTGATATTGTTGAAGTTTGGCTGGGCTAGGCATGGTTTTAAGGGATTTAGCAATGTTTTGTGTGGTTTTTGATCAAGTGGAGTGCAAGGCCAGTCACGATCAGGTCTGGACAGAGGCTAAGGATGATGGCTAGGGGTGTGTACTTGCTGGTGGTGGTGGCTAGAGGTGGTGGCCGTGGCTACAAATGAAGGTGGGGAAACAAAAGTGGTGGCTAGCATGGATTTAAGTGGTTTTTTGCATGTTTTGTGGAGTTTTTGGCCAAGGAGAGAGGCATGGCTTGTATTGGTCAGAGGAGATGAAGGTTAGTCCATGGATTAAGTGGGGAAAGAAGTGGTGGTGGTTGGTGGAAGAGATGGTGGAGGGTTTGGCCGAGCATGGCAAGTGAAATCATGGCCAAAAATCATTGCAAACAATAGAAAGTAAAGGGAAAAAGTGGAAAAGGAAGAAGAGGCCATTACCCCATCTTCTTGCTGTGAAAATGAGATGGAATGAGGTATTTTTCACGTGAATATGAGTTAAGAAACTCATGGCTACAATCAGGTAGTGTACGGCCAAAGAGAAATTGAAGGGTCGTGAGCAAATGAAAGGTCTTGGTACACGAAAAGTCTTAGGTTTTCAAAGTTAAGTCTCTTCACATTTCCTTTTCTTAAATTCAAATAAAACAATGATATAATTTCAGTAAATACATTTAAAAACCGAAAAAATTAAAAAATATATATAAATAAATAATAAAATTTAAAGAAAATAGAAAAAGAATAAAAGAAATTGCTTAAAATTCAAAACAGGGTTCAAAAATTACAATTAAAACATCACTGGCTTCGAAAAATTATCCACTTCATTTTAAAAATATTATAAAGTAAAATTTTGAAATAAAATAATTTATTTATCATTTCTAAAGTAAAATAAATAATTAAATTGGAGAAAAATAGAAAAGGAACTAAAGAAATTGTTTAAAAATTGAAAACAGGGCATGAAAATTACAAATAAAATATCACTAGCCTTATAAAATTTCTCTATCACTTTAAAACAAATAAGAAGTCAAATAAATAAATAAATGAGGAACAAAATAAAGTTTGAATGAGAAGAAATTAAGTTCTTAAGAAAATATAAAAATAAATAAAGAATTTCTTTAATAATTTTGAAACTAGAAATTAAAAATTATATATAGAATACAACTGACATTGGAAAATGTCAATTACACTTTTAAAAATGTTTGAAAACTAAAATATATAAATAACATGTTATTTTACTCATATAAATATAAATTATAACATTACATGACCAACTAAAATATTATTTATATAATTTAAAATAACAATTTTGTTAAATAGAGCAAATTACACTCAATAGTTAAAAGGCATAACTTTTACATTATAATTCAAATTTCAGCGAAACGAAAAGCAATGTTCTTAAAATTTTATTTACTTTCATAATAAAAGTTAAAATTCAAAATTTTAAACTTTTAATTTTTTAAGTTAAAAGTCAAAGTTTGACTAATTTGACGAAAATTCACTTTTTCGAAAATATTTTTTTTAATCATATTTTGGAATGATAATTCATATCAAAATCAAAGTTTATATTTGAAATAACAAAATTAACTAAATTAAATAAATAAAATAAAGTTAAATCAAAAATTCAATTAAAATAAATAAAATATACAATTAAAATAATCACAAATACAGGTTTGTTACAGACACCAGCCAAGACCCTTACACAAACCCTAAGCTAACCACGATACGCCAGAATCCTTCACAGAAAAATGTCGAACCAATTAATTTGATCTCCCCTCTCACTGGACCTTCTCCGTGCCACCACTCAACTTGCGACACCCACCGATTCGCTGGAATTTGACAATTTCCCAAATACCGATCAACTCACGAAACCTCAACATTTTCCTTATTAAAAATCACAAAACCTAAATCAAAATTCATTATTTTGGAAAACGAAACATTTTATGCAATTAAAACTTGAAAATTTAAAAATCAAAGTTTTGATTTGCATTTTAATTCCACTGTCATTTCTATTTCCCAGTAATCCTACCGTTTAATGACACTTACTAATATTTTTAAAGACAATGTTTCTACATTTCAAACGACTTACTCTTGTACATTATAACCCAGATATGCTTAGTTAAAGATAATTTCAACTAAAATGTTAATTTGGGTCTGTTAAGACCAGACAAAGACATGCACAATAGTATCTACAGCAAAATCAAACTATATGCCCAGGCAATCCATCTTCCTCAATCATGCAAGCAAATATATCAAGACACTTTCCGACTATCAATTGCAAACAGTTATAAACTAGAAATTTAGGCTTTAAGAAGGAAGATTTACTCACCTGTTTGGGGAATAGAGAAACACAGAACCCTTTGAAGTTAAAACTGTACTTGAAATTGAAACAGCAGGCTTGCTCATCTTAATTTTGTTGATCTTGAACTTGAACCATCGCTTTAAGTCTTTTGCATAGCTTGGTTTCAGATTCGTAATAGTTGAAAAAAATTGTTGCTGGGCTTGATTACTGTTTGAATTAATTTCTGGGTTGAGTTTGTTTTACTGAATTTTTTTATGTTACAGGTTTGTTTTCCTTAGATCTGATTTCTTTGTTTTGATTTAGGAAAATGAGCTGATAAAAGAAATGAAAGAGATGGATGGAGATGATTATATAACCTATTCTATTTTTTTTATTAATTACTTTTAAAAGAAATAAAGAAGATAATGACACTTGAAGAAATAATTTACACTTGTAGTTACATTTTGAAATTGCTTACACTTGTCATAAAGCATAAGAATTAGTTTACATTTGTAATTTTGATGTAGTAATATGTTTTTATATATATATATTTATAATATTGTCCTTTTAGTAATTACTTTCCTTAATCTATATAAATATGATATTTTAAAGAAAATAATATAAATCAAATTATATACTAATAAAATCATATTCATATATATTTTATAATTTATTTTAAGATATTTATTCTTTGAATTTCCAATTCAAATTCAAATTCTTATTTAAATTAAACATTAAATTTAAAATCAACCCATGTATATATATTTAGCACCACATTATTTGTTCAAAAGGAATAATTTGCCAATGATAAATAATTATTTAGTAGATTATCAAATAAATATTTATCCAGATATTTATAATTCGTCTTCTATTATAATTACAAATTCATTTATAAACCTTCAGATATCTTTAATTATCTAAAATTTATTTATCTAACAAAATAATTTAGAATCTCAAAGGTGAAAACAAGTTAAAATATATAATTATCAAATGTCCAAAAACCTGGGTTATCACAATTTGAATTTGTAATAAAATATTTGGTTGAATAAAATATTTGTTTGAATATGAATTCTGTGTTATTTATTTTATTCATTAAATATTTATTTAATTATGTGAAAAATAAAATATTAAAATAACAAATATATTTAAACAAATATATATGTGTGTGTGTGTGTGTGTGTGTGTGTTTATTATCATCAAATAAAAATCATAGGCTATTGTATTCTACAGTCTCCCCTTTTTGATGATTATAAACATTTATTAAGATTTTGACTCTACTAAATGTATTTCAACTTGATGCATTCCATTTGCTCCCCCTATTTGAACGCTCCCCTTTCACATATGCATGAAAATAAATAAAATATATGCAAATGAACCTAGATATGAATATGCAAATAAAAAATATGACTTGACTTATTTGCCAAAATCTTAACTTCTCTCTCCCCCATTTGTTATCAGCAAAAGAGTAATCGTGATAGAAAATAGAGATAAAGTGATAGATATTAATACAACATTTATACCTAATCGAGTATAAATATGAAATTTCAATTAAAAAAAAATCATAAATACTCTGTTATGCACATATTCCACTTTAGAGTGATAGGGGTGATGTCGTTATACAAAACCATATAATAATGTTTATTTGTGATATATTTATAACAGGAATTTGGGTACTTACTAACCGCGCATAACCGTTAGGACTTTTAAATAAGATTAGTAGTATTCCCAAAGGAAATTTACAACAAAATGAATTTCAAGTATGTTCTAACCACACATAACTGCGAGGACTATTTAATGGGATTAGAATCAACTCGTCTTTTAAATAATCAATTTTGATGTATTCCATACATGCATAATTGTGAGGACTTTTAAATGAGCATGAAATCATGTAATCAAAGATTCTAAGTAATTCACCCATGCATAATCATGAGGACTTTTAAATGTGAGTGAATACTTTGGATAATTTTATTAATTTAAAAAAAAGAATAATTTCCCGTTTTAATTACCACATTTTGATATACTATATTAGATTTTGATGAGTGATGGTCGTTAGAAATATGATAGAATTAGAGATGGTCATGGAATTTGTACCAATCAAAGTTATTACAAATTTTATTTTTTTAAAGTAATTTACCGCATATACCATCTCATGTCAAAATGTATAATTAATATCAACACTCGTCATTTTTTCAATCACTATTTATCTTTTCGATAATCAGTATGGAGCCAGATTAGTAAATGTATTCATTTAAGATCAAATCGAAAAATAAACATAAAATCAAATTTCTAAAATGTCTAATCTAAAACGAAGTCAACAAAAACTATTTTCTTAAAGGGGTTTTATGAAAAAATGTCTACCAATCGAAAATATGTTAAAATGAAAATTACGTAGATATATTATTTGGAAATGTGATGCAACTGATGAATGTCCATACATAAAACACATTCTACTAGTAATTTTTTGATCAACTAGACTACCAGCAGAATCTGCATCTAAATACCCCTTTAAATTACAGTTATCATAAATTGGATGTCATAGACTAGACTGTGAAGTGGCAGCAAAAACCTTATAATCAATTTACAGCTTTCAAAATGTGATTCCTTAAGGATTTGATTGAAAACGTGCACATTAACAACTAGTTAACATAGTCTCAGATCTGGAAGCAGTAAGTTAAATAAATATATCCATGTATATATAGAGTAATCATCAACCAATACAAAACAACATCTCGTACCATCTAAACTTGCAATATCGTTAGTCCAAACAAATCTATATGAACTAGTCTAAAGACTCTAGAGGCACTCATAGTATTATGAAAAGGTAATTGGTCAATATTTTTGCATAAATTAGAATCAAAATCAACATTCATTTCCTTATCGCATAACTGGCTGATTTACATCAGATTATGATGCATATTTTCAACATTCAATATATCGTTCAAGATAAATCTATCGTTACCTATTTTACCTTCATCAATAATTTTTCATTGTTGCCCATTATGATTCTGCCACCATTGTGCTAGGCTACGGAACTTTGATTTGTCGCCTGTCATATGCCTGGAATAGCCAGAATCTAGGTATTGCTCTTGTTGTTCCTTAGCCTACCGCCACACATACACAAGGAAAGATTTTTACGGCCTATTTTTTATAGATCCATTATTGTAAGTGACAAAAGATTTTGAAAAATAAGTTTGTGTAGACCTAAGACAATCTATATTAGCTCCTTTTGGCACGCAGATTTGTTTAATTCTAAGGGATTTTACATTTGTGCCTTTTGGAACCCAAATTGGTATGGTTTTTTGTGTTTAGGTCTATACCAGCAATTGTTATGATTGTGTCCAATTTTTCCATAAATTGTGCACTTGAATTGACTTTATTAATTTCGCTTTTAACATGTTCAGACTGAGTATACTCAAGTCCTTGTCTAACAGTATTGACAGTTTGTTTCCCAAATAGCATATTTAGTTATTTTTCTCCTTTAGATAATTTCCTTAATGTTGTGGACAATTTTTGGACTTGTGTTTTGATAGATTCATTTTCATTCGATAACAAAGTGCACTTTTTAATAGAATTTTCTCTTCTAGTGTTTTTACTATCTTTCAAAATCAGAATTTCATTTTCAAGTGATTTAATTCTTGTTTCTGATTTTTTCATTTCCTTTTTAAATGATGGACACTTTTCGCACTTAGGGCTTTTGTTTCGATAATTTTTAACCAATTGATCAAGCTGTTTATTTAGTTCTATCAAGTTATCTCTTTGCGATTCAATTTTGTGTATTTCTCCTTAAGTTTTTCAAAACAGCCATTTACTTCGTGAAAATATATAAGTAATTCTGAGTAAGTTTTGATACTCACTTGGCTCATCATCATTACTATCACTAATTTCTCCTTGAAGACACAATTTTTCTTTTTCATTTTCAGTGCCAGTGCTTTCATATTTATCTTCATCACTTTCATCCCATGTGGCTGCTAAACTTCTCATTCTTGATTTCTTTCCTTTGTCGAGTCGATTCTGAGGACAATTTGGCTTGATATGACCAGGTTTATTGTAGTTGTGACAAATGATCTTCTGCTCTTCTGAATCATCTAGAACTTTGACTATTTTTCTTTTCAATTGTTGATTTATAGTTGGATTTTTGTATTTTCTATTCCATCTTTTGATCACTTTATTTTCAGTGCCAATTCAGCTGCTCCATCATCATCATCACTTTCCGTTATACCTTTCAGAACTATAGATTTCTTTCGCGTATCACCTCCTTGGTGTTCTTCCATGAATTTTATTTTTAGCTCATAAGTGGTAAGGTTTCCAATGAGTTCTTCAACTTTATTTTGTTTTAGATCCTTTGATTCTTGTATAGCCGTCACTTTTGCTTCAAAATTTCATGGAATAATTCTAAGGATTTTTTGAACTATTTCTAGCTCCGTGTATGATTTTCCAAGGGATTTCGATTTGTATACAAGATTTGAAAGTCATCCTTTGCCATTGTGAAGTTTTCGTATTCGCTACTGAGCATGGCAAGGCGAGATTCTTTGACTTGGGAGGTTCCTTCGTGGGTTACTTCAAGTGTGTGTCAAATTTCCTACATGGTTAGACAATGTGAGATACGATTAAATTCAATTTGATCTAATGAATAGATAATAGAATTCATAGCCGTAACATTAGCAAATTGTAGTTTGTTTTCAAGATCTGTCCATCGATCCATCGATTTTTCAACATCTTGATTATCTACCACTATTGTTTGTGTGCTATATCATGTCTCAACAATATTCCACGCAACTACGGTTTTTAAAAAAAAATTCATTCTATTTTTCCATTATGCGTATTACCATTGGACATCGGTGGCCTAACTATTGACTGAGCCTCAGCAAAAGAAATATTAAAGGAAGCCATTTTTTAAAAATAAAATTTTCAATTGAAAGGAAAAATCAAATTTTTAATTAAAAAGTTGGTTTTATTCCTAGCTCCGATACCACTTGTAGGATCGTTCTAACCCTAAAAGTGGGTAAATAGTGTGATATTAATAATAATAAAAAGTAATGCGGAAATAAAAATCAATCATAGATAATAAAACAGAAAGATAATGCAGAAGAGATCACATATAAATCTACCCAAACTTCGACAAAACCCTGCCTATATGCTGCCCCATGGTTTTTACTAGAAATTAAGTAGTCAGATGCTTACGCACGTAAATTTGCTATAACAACTCATATATTTTGACAATTTTATAACGTAACTAATTGAATTTTTTCATGAAATTAAATTATAAAATTTTGCAATAGAAATTTGATAGTTGGAATGCGTCTATTTTAACATAGCAGCCGATAAATTTTTATTAGAAAATACGAAAGCAAATTCTGTCGTGTAATTTTCAATTAAAATCAGCTAATTTAATGAAAATAAAATATTTTCGAAACTGAATATTTTTACATAACAAAAATTTAAATCATGTTCTGAGTGAGACGTCATATTTTGTATCATTGAATTTGGACTTTTCTAGCGTCGTTTATCTTACTTTCGACGAATTTGCAGCAGTTTTGGCAGCAAATATCGACTTTTGATATGATGTTCATATAGTTGATATTTGTGCACCATTCTGATCGTTTCATCGTGTTGGTCTTTGTAGTACATTTATTTTTCAATTTCGATGTCTGGTACACAGCGAAACTGGCGAAACGGTTGACCGTATCTGTTCCGTATTCGAGCCTTTTGGGTCCATATGTCGTTTCAGTTCACCACCGTGAGAAATTTAGCAACCTTTTAATATTTCCAGAATTGTCACTTCACCATCACTTTTCCCATTGCTTTATATTTATTGTGGTACGTTCTTTCTACTTATTTCTCTTCCTTGTTTCTGTTAATCCTTTAGAAATATATATATATATATATATATAATATAACAAGATAATAAATGTTCATATATTACCCATTCATCAACCTGTTCAATTACATTCCTCGTAGCCTATCTTCCTTGTCCCTTCATATCCAAAATAATAATGATAATAATAATAATAATAATAATGTAACGACCCATAAATTTTTAATAATTAAAATTGTTAAATTGATAAAATTTTGGTAATTGAATATGAAGAAAAATAAACTTTGTAATAAAATAAGAAAGGAATGTTAAAATGGAAACGCATATTATATTCATAAAGTAATATAAAAGAATGAAATTTATCCGAATGAATTTATTTGAGGATTCAATCATAATAAATGTTCACATCTAACAAATTCAATATAATTAAGAACAACTTTTAATACAAAGGAAAGAAATTAAATCGATCAGGTCATTGCTTGATTTCTTGCCCTTTTTCTACATGGCCTCTTTATTTCTTGATTTAGCCATACAAACTCTTTTCCTAACCATGTATTTGTCATTTGCAAATCATATACAAGAATATTTATTTCTCATTTCAAAACTCCTCATTTTCATTTGCATTTAAGAATAAAACATATATACGTTTCTTTCTCCTTAACCTTTGCCTTTTCTGTTTCTTAGCATTTACTCTCCCTTTGCTTGCCATCCAAACCATCTATGTATCAATCCAAAAATTTAAATAAATGTTTTATTTATTTAATTTAGATAATTTTTTTATTTAAAATATAAATTTTGGTATAGATTAGAATTCCACACATGAATTAATAGAATATTTTTCGGAAATGTGAATTTTGTCAATATGGCCAAACTTTGACTTTTAAATTCAAAAATTTAGAAGTTTAAAAATTTGAATTTTATCATTTATTTTCAAAGTAAATAAAATTTTAAGAATACTGCTTTTCGTTTTGTTGAAATCTGATTTATAATGTGAAAGTTATGCCTTTCTAACTATTGTGTAAATTGTTGTATTTAACAAAATTGTTTACTTTAAATTATATAAATAATATTTTATATGGTCATGTAATGTTCTAATTTATGTTTTCAGGGGTAAGATAACTTGTTTTGTATATATTTTGGTTTTCAAACATTTTTCAAAGTCTAATTAACACCTTCCAGTGTCAGTTGTATTTTGTTTACAATTTCCAAATTCCAACTTTAATTAATTTAAGAAATTCTTTATTTATTTTTATATTTTTTTTAAGAACTTATTTTATACTCACTTTACTTTGTTTCTCAAAGATTTATTTTAAACCATTTTTAAGTAGAGTTGTAATTTTCCAAAGTTAAGTGAGTTGTGTTTGCAATTTTCTTAAGCTAGTTTCAATAAATTAAGCTATTTTCTTTATTTATCTTTCTATTTTCCTAAAATATAATTATTTATTATCCTTTTCACTTTATTTCAGTTTGTTTTATTTTATTCACTGATTTTAATTTGTTTTAAGGTGTGGTAGAAATTTTTCCAAGCTAAGGGTATTGTGTGTAAATTTTTAAGCCTTGTTTCAATTTAATAAACTATTTCTTTAATTCGTTTCCAATTTTTTTTCTTGAAATCATCACCCAAAATTTTATAAATATAAGCAAATTATATAATTCTTATTTTGGTTAAAGTTTAACATTAATTGGGATTTTAAATCTTAAACTCTGACTTCTAAATCTTTGAATTTAAATGAATATATTTCGTAACAACATTTTATTCCACTTTGATTCTTTTAAATTTGGTTATATACCTTTTTAATTAAGAAATTAATATCGGGTAAAAGAAATGTATAAGAAACGAATAGTTTTAATCATGTTACTTTTGTCAATTATTTGAGCGTACGTTCAAGTAAAATTTTCCATCTAGTACGCGCTCATAAAATTTCATACCTTGGCTAATAAAATCAAATCTTTCATATAAGAAATACATGTGTACAATGCTTATTTTGCGGTTATTTTAATGATATTGGTTGTATACTTTTTAAAGTAAGTAATAAATATTGGGAATAAACACCAGTCTATTTGTTAAAGGTTAGGTAAATCAAACCAATGTAAACAAATTTGAAATTCAAATTAAGTAGTAAATAGTGTATTAATAAGCTGTTTAATTTCGCGTTTAAATGGCGCGTTATTTGATGAAATATTGTAACGTACATTTACTACATAAGGAAACATATAAATTTAAAAGCTTTACTTTTGTTATAAATTTAGGCGTATATTTTGATATGATTTTTGCACCTATAGTGCGCATTCTTAAAAATATTACCTTAGCTAAATAGATAAATATATCTGTAGACGTGCATTTCTAAGTGGGAAAGGAATAAATTTTCTTTCTGTTGCCTCCTTATATTTAGTAGGAATAAAAAAAACCATTGATTTTAATAACGTTCAAACCATTAATTATTGTCGTTTTCTCCCACTCATATCAACACTAGTTTCTCAAACTAACGTTCCCTTTTCATTTCCGTTTCAAAACAACTTTGTGGAAATTTTTGCACTTTCCATTTGTTCTTCTGTGAAACACGTTCAACAAATTCACGAATTTCCTTTGCCTTCGCGTGTAACTATGGAATAAAATCTTCAAAATTTCTTCTGACGTTTTATAAATTATACCTTGCTATTACATCTTAATTCTCACAACATATACAAACTTCCCTATTTAAATATAAACCCACGCACCCCTTTGATAATGAAAGAAATCAGTTATTTCCTTTAACGTTCTAAATTTCAAATCCTTGCTTGCCTTATATTACGCACGCCTTGATATGTGCTTTCCCATTTTAGCAACCTGTGTTTCACAAAAAAATACAAAACCACGCAATCGCTTCCTTACCGTTTCGAAATTTGATCTCTTGCCGTTTATCTCTCACAAAATTTACGCAGCTCTTCCTATATAAAATCATAACACCACGTGTCAACTTCATAATATATATGCACCTAGTTGTTTCCAGTCTTCTTCCTGTGTGTGCATGAGCTTCAGTAGCATCAGGTAATAGCTACAAACTTTATTTCCTTCTTTTGTTTTTCCTTGGTCACCATTTTTCTATTTCTCCTTGCTTTATTTCATTTTATTTCATATCAACTACTCGGCTGCCTTCCACATGCACGTCACGCCTACATCCACCTCTCCACCGTCATTTCAAACTCCCATTGATGCACCATTGTGCATGTGCATGCAGGCCGAGCATCAAAAAAATGCATTTGGCTAAAGCCTTGAACCAATAATTTGGGCCACCTGTACATTAAGATAGAGTAAATATGTTTGCACCACTTTTATATAAAAAAAATTTGCTTTATTTAAAAAAATTTGCTTTATTTCAATTTTTTTTTGCTTTCTTCATAATTAAATTCAAGTACTCAGTTTCATTTATTTATTTTGTTCAAGATTTGAATCGAGTTGTTGCTTCCGCTAAAATTTGATCGTGCCTTCAGTACACTTTTTCTAGGTAGATATCATAGCTTGAATGAAATCTTCAGCAGCGTAAAGGTGAGTATTTCTCACCCGACAAACGTACTTATAGATCTGTAAATTATTAACAAGTGAAACTGTAGAATGGTTTTATTTTATATTTTAATTGAATGTGATAAAAATTTATGAAGTTTAAAAACACTGTTATTAAACTTACCCATCATCGGTTATATTTTATACTGTTATATTTATGCTGATTATACCATTTATTTATTTACTGTTTATCACACTGCAAGTTCCCTGTACAATAGGATCGTTACGGGCTGAAATGATAGGCCTGAATGATATTTATTTATTTATTTATTTTTAACTTGGGATTGCGGATTTGAAATGATAGAACTCGGGTTTCTTTGTATACGGATTGAAATGATATATTATCCGTATCACTTGACCTAGGTTAGAAAACATTATACAGACCCGTGGTTATATATATATATATATATATCTGTGTGTGTGTGTGCTGGAAATATTAAATATTTTTAAATTAGAATGTTATAATATTTTGTTTGAAATTGGATTAAAAATTATTCTTATAAGTATAGTGATATTATACAAGGTAAAAATGTAAATAAATAAATGTTCAGAATTTAAAGTATAAATTTATTTTTGTAAATTTTGATTTGTAAAATAAAATGGAATTCAAGTTAAGAATTAGATTATGATGTTTTGGCATAAATTTGAATAAGTAAATAAATAAAGGGTAAAGTTGTCTATAAATTAAATAGTTAAATAAAGTGAATACTTTAAAATGGAAGTTGAAATATAACCAAATTTAGAAATGTAAAATGGTTTAGAATAAAGGGTAAGTTAAGAATTTGATTAGAAATTAAGTTTATTTTTGAAGTGGTAATTGAACTTAATTATTAAGTAAAATTTATAGAGAATGTTGCACTTGATTTTAATAAGTAAAGTATTGAGAAGTTAGATATATATTTGAAAATTTTACTTTATAATAATCATAAATTATTGAGTAATTTAAATGACTATTCAAAGGTGGAAATTATGATTATACAAGCTAAATTGGTTTAATTTAAGGTTTAATTATTGTTGAAATTATATTGAAGTCTAAAATTTAATTTACTCCAGTCTCTATAATTTAAGGTTTAATTAAAGGATATTACCGCACTGCGCAAGTGCTGTAATTGATACAAATGAATTAAGGCTAAACCTTTGGGATTTATATTGGATTTTGTAAGAATTATAACTTCACTTTTAAATAGTTTTAAATGTAGTATTTTGATTGAAATATAAAACAATTTTGGATTTTATAACCACAGGTAATAATAACGTTGGTTGTTAAAGAGACCGGGATCGGAAATGGGCATACTCTCTGTCAATACCGAAAACCACTTTGGCAACCGTATATGTGGTGGAGATTCCAAAATGAAGTAGGATGGTGGTGACGTTTCCTTTGAGGTATGTACGTGGACCCGACTCTTGTGAGTTGGCATAAGGTGGCTAAAATAGGAGCGATCGATGGGCTAAGGAGGTAGCACCTCTTATCGGATGCACTTCTTCGTATTCCATTCTATTACTTTGTGATTGTTTGGTGCGCACCTTTGATTCAGGAGTGTTGTTCGAGGTGGGCGGTAGTAGCAGCTACGCGCTACCACCGGTCCGTAAGCGTAATTGGTATATCTACCCTGGCACTGCTTAGTTGTGTCTTGTCACCTACCCTAGCGAGCCTTATACGATTTTGGTTTTGTACCATACCTATGGAGTGCCCTCTGACGACGCCCAGTACGGGGGAGATAACGGTAGTGTACAGACTATGGGAATATATTATGTGTTAAGGGGATATTGGGTCACTCCTTAACGCTATTTTAAAGTAAGTTTATTTTACTAATAGACACTATTATAATAGCGAAGTATTACTATATAGTAAATAGTTTAACGGATCCTTAGAGGATGGGCGGTCCCAAGCATCCTTTAAGTTACTTGTCTTTATATCACAGTTCACTTGAATTAGCTTATATTGTATAAGTATGTATGTCCTGACTCGAGTGTTTGTGTTTATTTCTTATGCTCGGGTCAACCTGAGATTTAGTTCGGACTTCACTTCTTGGAGCTAGGACTGCTGGAGATCATCTTTATCAAGTTTCCGTCTATTTTTTGCCCAGTTCTTATTTTAGCTTATGTAATCGAGACATTTGAATATTGAGATTTCTATGGTTGTTCCAAACTATATTTGGTTTTAAAATATGTAATTTATACTTATTTTGAGACTTTGTGATAGTGACTTCATGAACCACTATAGTATTTTAATTCCACTGCGAGTATTCTGACTTTTGTGTCTGTGATTCTATGATTATTTATTTACTGCAAATTTTGAGATTTGAAAAATTTTATTTACAACGCGGTATTTTGAACAATTCAAGTCCGACATGTGCGGATGCGAACGGTTGAAAATACCGGTTCGTTACAAATAATATATTATTCCTATTCTTGCTGCAGTATATAATAAAAGTTATATATAACATAAAATATGGTTACCGGCTCATATTCCTATTCAAAAAAAAGTGAAGAATATACTAAGTCGTGTGTGTATGTATTGTAACTCTACTGCTCCCTCATTTCAGAAAACCCATCTACCTTCTTCTTTTACCTGCTTCCTCCATTTCCACCTAACTCCTACTGATCTGCACCATCACCATGTAGTCTTCACTCCGCCACTACTCCAACAAACGCCGGCCTAACGTGCAGCCAGACCCCTCAACCACCTATCTCCGCCATTCCATTTCCATAACCTTATGCCGCATCTCCACCTTACCCCTCCTTTAAAAAAACGTGCTACCACGCCCATCGGCCATCCTTCCATCTCCCAGAGCCTCACCCCACCTGCCTCCGTACATCCTCAACCCAATCGTAGTGGCCTGCCACCCAAAACGTCCTATCAACACCACCACTCTAGCGTCAAGCAAGGCAAATCTGAAGCCCCACAACCCATGCAGCTACCTCTGGCCATGTCACCGGCCTTCTCACCAGGACAGCCCTATGCTGAAGCCACCGAGATAACCCATTCCTCCACTAGCAACCCGAGATCTGCACCTTTCCGAAGACAACCACAGTCGCCACCTATATCACCACCTTCCTTGCCGAAACAGTACTCCCATTTGACCACTGCTGTAGCCCTACGCATCCGCCTAGACTTCCGGCCAATCTCCACATGTGCACTGTCATGCTACCATCTCCAGTCGTACGCCCTCCCATGTAGCTTTCTTCTTCTTTTTGCAGTCGCATGTAGCTTTCCATTATGTGTAAATATATATTGATTTCATTGTATGTTTGGATTTTAAAGTAAAGTAGAATATATAGACATGTTATTTTCAATATGTTTTTAAATCTAAGTAATGTTTCCACAAAATATATATATATATATATATATATATATATATATATATTTGAATTCATATATTAGCTTGCATTTAAAAGGAGTTTGTGTAAATGTTAATATTTTGAAAGGTGTATATACATATATACATTATGGTTACTTAGGTTAATGTTTAAAATGCATTTAAAGAAATTTTGAAAGAAATGTATGGATTTTATAAATATTGATTTGTATATATAGAGAGATTTTATTTTAAATTGTAGCAAATTGAATATTGGTTCTTAAAAATATATATAAAGTTTTTATTTTTAAAATTCGGGTAAACTTTTGATCTAAAAAATTATATATGTATTGTTTCATCGAATTCGAATTCAAGCTTTCTAGCTGGTCGCTGTTAAGTTTGTTGCCTTATCTGTAGCTGTCCAGAAATCTCAGCAGCTTTTGATTTGCTTTGCTCATGTCCAAATCTGTAAGTGTGTCCATGCCACTCTAGTCGCCATCAAATTTCTCTAACCTTGAAAGGTGAGCAATCACTCACGATTAACATTCTTATATTCAATAAATTTAATTCACATTGAAATGAGGATTGAAATATGTTGTTAAATTTAAACTGGTTAGTTATTTAATTGTTAAATATGATATATTATTATTTGCATTTGTTCACCGATATTAACTGACAATATTGACCACATAACCTGTTGTATATAGTTAAATTGTTAACTACGATATTTGCTTGTTAATCATATGTTATGCTATTTATATTAAAATCATATTTGTTCTTACTCTACAAGTTCCATGTTAGTTTAGAGTCCCTATGGGTTGAAATGATACGTACCCGAACGGTATTATAGATTAGGTGTAACGTCCCGCTTTTTCGCACACTTTAAATCGACACACGTGCCCATTCAAACCATACGGAAGGGCGGATTGTTATGGGGTAAATAAGAAAAAAACAGAGAAGAAAAAAAAACTAAACAGAATCTCACAGCAGAAGGATAAAATATAATAATCAAATATACAGTTTATAAATCTGTTTACAAAACCATTTATATAATACATATCAGAGTTACACATACCAATAACAATGCAGCGGAACAGTGTGTAGTGCACTAGTATAAATAATAATA
Organism: Allium cepa; assembly: GCA_030765085.1. NCBI lineage: Eukaryota > Viridiplantae > Streptophyta > Magnoliopsida > Asparagales > Amaryllidaceae > Allium > Allium cepa. Next base: position 183,558,929 of record CM060946.1, read on the forward strand.
ATATAAATCTTCGTCTCCGTCCTCCAGAGCTAAATCTTGCAATCCTGAAACGCTCGGACTGACCCGAGCGAATTTGAAAGGACAAAAACACTCGAGTCAGAACTAAAAGATCTTATGTGAGTTAAATTAACAGAAATAAATATGAGTGCGGTAACTTAAGAGATGCTCGGGATTTACATCTCCTAAGGATCCGTTAAACTATTTACTATGTAGTATATTGCGCTATTATAATAGTGTCTATTTGTAAAATAAACTTACTTTTTAATAGCGTTAAGGGGTTACCCATATAGCCCTTAACACAGAATATATTCCCATAGTCTATACAGTACCGTAATCTCCACTGTACTGGGCGTCGTCAGAGGGCACTCCATAGGTATGGTACAAAACCAAAATCGTATAAGGCGCACTAGGGTAGGTGACACGGCACAACTAGGCAATGTCAGGGTAGATATACCAATTGCTATCCGGGCTGGTGGTAACGCGTAGCCGCAACTACCGCCTACCTCGAACTAACACCCCCAAATCAAAGAAATCAATAGTGGCCACCGAATCAATCCAAAGTCCGAGTATAGTATCGAAGGAGTGCGTTCGATCAGAGGAATGACCTCATTGGCCCGAGAATCGCTCCTGTTTTAGCCACCTTATGCCAACTCACGGGAGTCGGGTCCACGTATTTACCTTGCAGGAAATGCCGCCACCACCTACTTCATTCTGGAATCTCCACCGCGTACACGGTTAGTCAAAGTGGTTTTCGGTATCGACAGAGAGTATGTCCATATCCGATCCCCGTCTCTTTGCCAACCCATCGTTATTATAACACCGCGGTCATTTAAAAATAGTTTATACTTTAAAAACCAAAATAAAATTTTCCATTTCAAAACTATGAACACGATATCAATTTAAACCCAAAACAATATGATATCATTTTATCTCAAATATAATTCTTTTCCAAAATCATGCTGGTTTAAAATTTAAAATATCTGGAAACCAAATATTTGAAATATACTTTCAAAGCATAATATTTCGAAATTCAAAATTTTAAAACCATAACTTCTAAAACTTGAATGGTTTGGATATTCAACGAATGTAAATTAAATGGTTTAACTTTAAAGTTACTTTGTAAAGAAAAATAATTTCCATGGCTTTTCAAATATATTTATTTATTTAAAGTTTAAACCATAATTTAAATATCACTTCAAGTTCCAAAAACCCCTTCAATTTCTATATATATATATATATATATATATATATATATATATATATGTCCATTTGGAGTATTAATATTTCAAAACTAAAGTTGGATTTTCTTCTTTCAACAATTAATATTCTATTATTTAGTCATGAATATTCATATAAATTCCATAAATAAAACTCCAATTTCTAGCAATTAAATATTTTCTCAAATTTACTTTATACTAGAATTTTCATTTTTAATTCATCTTGGAAAATCCAGTTATAAATATCATACCTTAAAATTTCCAAACTTACAGATATAAGATAAATTTCCAAATTCCATTTTCTCAATTTTTCATTTTTATTCAACAGGTTTATGCACAACTTAATTTTCAAATTTTTAACTTCATATGTGTATATATCGAAGAATAATATTTTATAAAATATCAAAATCAAATTTTTATAAACCGTATCCCATACAAACCATAGAAATCACTTTAAAATAATTTATATATAGACCACGGTGCCTGTATATAATTTTCTATCCTATGGTCAAGTGATACGGATATTTATAATTTCAATCCGCAATTCAAAAATAAAATTTTGCGGTTGTATATCATTTCAAACCACAATCCCGAATGAAACGAAAAATGTATGATAACTTGCAGTTTAATGATATAAAATAAAACAACCATTCATCAATATCATCCATCATCCAAATCACAATCATCATCCAATAATAATTCAATATCAATATATATATCTGATAATATATATCAGGTAATAACTGGCGGTTATATTCAAAAATAAATTTAATCAACTATTAAACTAACAGTTTATATTTAGTAATAAATTTTATAACTGTTTGCTAGCAGTTCCTATGCAAATAAATAAATTCTAACTGTCAATTAATATGCAATAAATAAAATAAATTAACAGTTAAATTAAATAATGCGATTTAGCAAATATGATGAACAAAACATGCCAAACAGTTATAAATAAATTTCTACTCATATCTAAAATAAATTTAACAAACATAAAAACTTTTAGAAGTTGTGAGTGGGTTAAAACACTCACCTTTTGAATTTGAATTGAATTTAAATCCAATTTAAACCCAAAAATTTGACCGTCTCAGAATTTATCCAAACCAGCATCAACAAATCTGAATTTTAATTACGATCCTAGCAAAAGAAATTTCACGAGAAACGGAGGTCGTATGAGAAAGTTATCATCTTTAAACGATTCAAAACTTTAAATTAAAAACAAATAGAAGAAAACAAATCATTACCAACAATTGCTTGCCACGTCACAGAGACAAATGCGTCTCCTCTGCACTAAAAATTTCCAGGCCGAAGCCCTACTGCTCGTCAACACACAACTACCCAGTTGAACGAGATGTTGACCGGCTTTCCACGTCTCCACGCACCGCCGTTGACCATGCCGACGCCACCATCCTCCTTGCCTCCTCCGGCCGCACCTGCTCATCCAAGTCCGGTCGCCTATGGTGCTCGCCGATCGAGACCCAAAAACCCACAGCCACCTCTAAAAACAAACCCTAGTCGCGATTTCACAATGATCTAACCATTGAAACAGCGAACCATTACCACAGATCACCTCCCCCACGTTCCCTCGTCAAAACCCAGAAACCGTTTCCTGATCTGACCAAGTTGTCGCGGCGTTGATGAACGGCCAAAGATAAAAAGCAAATTTCTGAGCAAACGATAACTCAAATCGGAAAACGAACAGCACCATTGAATTACGCTCGTCGAGAGCATCAGCATATATTTTTTTGGAATTTTTGTGGAGAGTTTGAATTTTGACTTTTGATTTTGAACTGTAGATAGATCTAGATCTTGCAACCATTTGAGGAAGAGAAAGAGATGAAGAAAATGAACGTACAAACAAATGATAAAAGATGGAGGCTAGGGTTTATCACAGTCTATTTATAGACAAATTGAAGAAGGCTAGGGGGTACGAATTACGAACGTGCTAAACGGTAGTTGGCCCAAAAAGCCCGTTCTGACCCCGGAACGAAATTTATTAAACCCCTATATCCAAATAGGTATTTTAAAATATTCTGAACGCGATAGAAAAAGTTTCACGTCCAAATTTGATCGTATGAAGAAGTTATGATGAAAACAAAATTTCCAAATTGATTTCAAATTGATTTTAATTAAATCGATTTCAAGGCGTTTCGCATCCGTACGATCAAACGACAGATCCGATCGATACGAAACTTGAAACCCTACAAAAATTCACCGATATGGGTCCGATGAAACTGGTTTCGTCGAAATCCGAGTCCGTGGCCAAAATGGCTATTTTTATATTAATTAAATAAATTAAAAATTAGTAAATAAATCCAATTTATTATATTTCAGTTTCAAAATTGGCAATTTTTGTTACTTACACTCTCACCAACTTTTTAAAATGATCTAACAATCCTTTTTGTCAATTTCATTAAAGACTACATCAATATAAATATTTTATTTCATAAAATTCAAATTATAGGTAAATTTTCAAAATTCCCTTTTTAATTGAATTAACCTATATTTATTCCATTCACAAATTTCAAATATAAGGGTTTACCATTGGATTTAGAAATTTTTTTTGTATAAATATTTCCCGTTTCAACTCAAGTTTTAAATTAACGAAAAATTTACATTTACTTTTAATCAATTGCAATAAATCCAAATTATCATAAAATAAATTACGCTTGATTCCCATTTTAACTCATTTGATTGCAATTGACCTTTTATAGTGAATTAAATTCCAATGTATAAATGAAACTTTATTTCCATTAAATTTCCCTACTACATTAAAAATTCTCATATTCCAGCTAATTTCCAAATAACGCATTATTCAGCTATTTAAATTTCATTTAATTGCAATTATCATATTATCAGAAATTAAATCCAAATAAATCCATACATTCTGCCTTCCATTCCTTGAATCTACTAGTTACCATATTTTGGATAAAGTTTACGTTCTTTACACCTATAAACTACAAATAACAACGAATGTTGCATTTGATTAAGATTCTAATTCAATAAATTAAAAGAATGGGTAAAATTAATAATTCTCACTATTTCCCGATTTATTCCCATTCATGCTTGAATTACCAACTGTCAATCATTAAATGAAAATTTTATTTACGTTATTCCCATCTATGACTTTAATTCATTTAACGTAACATTAAATTTTAATCTATTACAATGATTTCCAAATTAAACTTCACAAATTATCAAATTGAAACCTAAATAAAACGTTTATTTATTTTGAAACTTGTTGTTTAATTAAATTGACCATTCACGGATAAAATTTACATTGATCTCCAATCATTACTAAGTTCCATCACAAACATTAAATCTATATTCATTACAATTTGTTACCAAAATAAATTTAACGAAATCAAATACGCCCTTTAAAACTTCTATTCATTCCTTAATTGCAGATTGTTATTCAATTAAACCCATTTATTTGATTTCCCTATTTGTGCATAAATTTTATTCTCACTTATTCCTATTTCAATGCAATATATCCCTATATTCGTTCATTAATGCATAACTTCACTCACTTCTTATTCACTACCGTTACTTTATTAATAAATGGTAAAGTAACGTTTATATCAATTTATATCAAAATTACTTACCCTTTAAATAGGTTTGATTTCTAATAAATTTGTTGACCCTTATAATTATTCCGTTTTCCATTTATTACTAACCTTAATTATTGCAATTTATTATCTACATACAATTTTAATCAAACTCCAAATTTCACCTATTAATTAGCACTTTGCTATAGTAAATAAAAGGGATTGCAAACATACGCCTTTACTTACTTACTTATTTCTAACCTTTTATCCAAATGCAACAATTCCCACTATTCCAATATTTGCTTTCATATAAATAAATAAGATTTTTACCTCTTTCTAAATTTTAAATTAAAAATCTTACAAATTTAATTCATTTTAAACATTGAATTTATACGGGTCGTTACACTCTCCCCCACTCAAAACTTTTCGTCCCCGAAAAGGAAAAAGAAAGGAGAAGAAAGAATTAAGTAACAATACATCTTATTCAAAATATTAAACTTATAAACAATAATTTACTCAAGTGATTAACTTAAATAAAATATACCCATTTAATAATCATTATATCTTTTTATACTTGAATAAATAAAGTTTGGAAAACAAATTTTCAAAGTCCAAAATTTTCGAAAAATTTTGGAAGAGTTTCCTTTGTACGGAGAAGCTCTGGAGAAATATAATATCAAAATATAAAATTTTATTGCAATTATTACCCAAAATATTATATACCATCCCGGGAAAATATATAAATAGCGTTATAAATCATAATCCGAAACGTACCTATTTGTCGGGCAAATTAACGCTTATTATTATGGAACCAAAAGCAGTAGCAGTTGCTTCCATAACCTGCATTTCACTTATATAATCTAAAAGGTTAACTATTTATATTAATGTGAAATATTTTCATGGTTTCAGCTACTAACAACAATCAATACAGAATCATCAATTTCAACAACCAGCATACACAAAATGCAAAACAACCATTCAATCAAACAAGCAAATAGTTGTTCGGGTTCAAAACTTAAAATGGTATGGAATGAAAAATAACTATCCAGTGCATCATTTACTCAACAGTCTTAGATGAGACGGAATAGATTATTTATTCATCCAACTACTTCAAATTTCCTTACCCGACCAAACCATAAACCAAACAATAACAATTCAACCAGCCAATCAATTAACTCATTATAAATTTTTATTTCATACATTAGCTGTTTTGATCTTTTCATTCATATAACAGTTTATCTTTTATTTATTCAGGTCATGCAAGTTCTTTTATTTGTATTATATTAAATACACTTCTCAATTTCAATCATTCATTCTATGCTTACATTTATATTATATTTAATTATAGTAACCCTTTTTATTACACTTAAATTCTTAACCTTATAACTTCCATTCTTATAAATACAGGATTTTATTAATTTATAACCTAGGGTTTACAGTCATTTATTTATTACCTACTTTCCATTTTATCCAACTAGTAGCATTTAAATCATACTAAAGTCATTAACCCTACACATCAATCCTTATTTATTAAAGAATTTCGTTTTATTTACTTAAGTTTAAATCACCTATTAATAATACTTACCTTTAATTATGGTAAAATTTCAATTATAACATAAGTTTATACCATTAAATTCTTATTTATAATAGCAATTTTTTTAATACTACAATATTTCCAAAATTTCTACTTGTATAATATTCTATTCCAATCTCTTTTCTAACATTTCAACTTTTCATATTTGGTAAGTTATTTATGTTAAAAAAATGCAAAAGAACTTATACAAGTTTTATCTCATCTTATAACTGAATCTACTGTTCAATAAATCTTTAAATTTTTCCTCATAAGTTAAAATTTTAACTTCCTTTATAACTTAGCATTAAAGTCTCTTATTCTATTTAGGTTTCAATTCTTAATTAAATTCTGTTTCACTACCATAAATGAAACAATTAATAAATGGAAATTTTAGAAATAAATACCGGGTTAAATTTCAATAAATAAATATATCTTTACAACTTATATACCTCTAATTATAATTAAAACAATTAAACCTTTAGATATTTCCAAAATAAAGCTGCAGTAGAATTACTACAGTGGCCTTTCCCCTTCGAACTCGAAAATGAAAATCGATGATGCGGCCGCCATCACCGAAATTATTTTCCAGCGACAGAGAGGAAAGTACGAAACTTATTTTCTCCAAAATCTTCTTTAAAACAATTCTTCCGAATTATACTAAATATTTATATAAGAAAATACTTATAAACAATTATTATATTTCATAAATCCTTTGAAAGCAAATTTTCAAAATCCCGGACTTAAGTCCTAAAATTTCCAAATTTTATTGATTTTACTTTCAATCTTATTTTACTTATTATATATAAATTTTATTCCTAGCAACCAATCTATAGCAACCAAATATATATATCTTTTGGAAAAATTTATTTTATATATATAGAAAATATAATAGGCAAAATTATTTCATTCACCTATATTAAAATAGATATTATGTCGGTTTGTCCTATTAAGTGTTTAGAAATCCCTATTGATGACATAGCGTCCCATGCATCAACCAGAATTTATAAATACAAAACGGAACAGATTAACACAATATTAAAATATTTTTATAACACTAACAAATATGCTCTCTCATATATATATATACACTCAGCGACTCCCATAGGGTATTATTACCCTATTAACGAAGAGTCAAACCCCACAAAGACAAGGTTTATCGCTAAACCAAAGCTCTGATACCAACTGTAACGTCCCGCTTTTTCGCACACTTTAAATCGACACACGTGCCCATTCAAACCATACGGAAGGGCGGATTGTTATGGGGTAAATAAGAAAAACAGAGAAAAAAAAACTAAACAGAATCTCACAGTGGAAGGATAAAATATAATAATCAAATATAAAGTTTATAAATCTGTTTACAAAACCATTTATATAATACATATCAGAGTTACACATACCAATAACAATGCAGCGGAACAGTGTGTAGTACACTAGTATAAATAATAATAATATAAATCTTCGTCTCCGTCCTCCAGAGCTAAATCTTGCAATCCTGAAACGCTCGGACTGACCCGAACGAATTTGAAAGGACAAAAACACTCGATTCAGAACTAAAAGATTTTATGTGAGTTAAATTAACAGAAATAAATATGAGTGCAGTAACTCAAGAGATGCTCGGGATTTACATCTCCTAAGGATCCGTTAAACTATTTACTATGTAGTATATTGCGCTATTATAATAGTGTCTATTTGTAAAATAAACTTACTTTTTAATAGCGTTAAGGGGTTACCCATATAGCCCTTAACACAGAATATATTCCCATAGTCTATACAGCACCGTAATCTCCCCCGTACTGGGCGTCGTCAGAGGGCACTCCATAGGTATGGTACAAAACCAAAATCGTATAAGGCGCGCTAGGGTAGGTGACACGGCACAACTAGGCAATGCCAGGGTAGATATACCAATTGCTATCCGGGCTGGTGGTAACGCGTAGTCGAGCTACCGCCCACCTCGAACTAACACCCCAAAATCAAAGAAATCAATAGTGGCCACCGAATCAATCCAAAGTCCGAGTATAGTATCGAAGGAGTGCGTTCGATCAGAGGAATGACCTCATTGGCCCGAGAATCGCTCCTGTTTTAGCCACCTTATGCCAACTCACGGGAGTCGGGTCCACGTATTTACCTTGCAGGAAACACCGCCACCACCTACTTCATTCTGGAATCTCCACCGCGTACACGGTTAGTCAAAGTGGTTTTCGGTATCGACAGAGAGTATGTCCATATCCGATCCCGGTCTCTTTGCCAACCCATCGTTATTATAACACCGCGGTCATTTAAAAATAGTTTATACTTTAAAAAGCAGAATAAAATTTTCCATTTCAAAACTATGAACACGATATCAATTTAAACCCAAAACAATATGATATCATTTTATCTCAAATATAATTCTTTTCCAAAATCATGCTGGTTTAAAATTTAAAATATCTGGAAACCAAATATTTGAAATATACTTTCAAAGCATAATATTTCGAAATTCAAAATTTTAAAACCATAACTTCTAAAACTTGAATGGTTTGGATATTCAACGAATGTAAATTAAATGGTTTAACTTTAAAGTTACTTTGTAAAGAAAATAATTTCCATGGCTTTTCAAATATATTTCTTTATTTAAAGTTTAAACCATAATTTAAATATCACTTCAAGTTCCAAAAACCCCTTCAATTTCTATATATATATATATATATATATATATATATATCCATTTGGAGTATTAATATTTCAAAACTAAAGTTGGATTTTCTTCTTTCAACAATTAATATTCTATTATTTGGTCTTGAATATTCATATAAATTCCATAAATAAAACTCCAATTTCTAGCAATTAAATATTTTCTCAAATTTACTTTATACTAGAATTTTCATTTTTAATTCATCTTGGAAAATCCAGTTATAAATATCATACCTTAAAATTTCCAAACTTACACATATAAGATAAATTTCCAAATTCCATTTTCTCAATTTTTCATTTTTATTCAACAGGTTTATACACAACTTAATTTTCAAATTTTTAACTTCATATGTGTATATATCGAAGAATAATATTTTACAAAATATCAAAATCAAATTTTTATAAACCGTATCCCATACAAACTATAGAAATCACTTTAAAATAATTTATATATAGACCACGGTGCCTGTATATAATTTTCTATCCTATGGTCAAGTGATACGGATATTTAGCATTTCAATCCGCAATTTAAAAATAAAATTTTGCGGTTGTATATCATTTCAAACCACAATCCCGAATGAAACGAAAAATGTACGATAACTTGCAGTTTAATGATATAAAATAAAACATCCATTCATCAACATCATCCATCATCCAAATCACAATCATCATCCAATAATAATTCAATATCAATATATATATATCTGATAATATATATCAAGTAATAACTGGCGGTTATATTCAAAAATAAATTTAATCAATTATTAAACTAACAGTTTATATTTAGTAATAAATTTTATAACTGTTTGCTAGCAGTTCCTATGCAAATAAATAAATTCTAACTGTCAATTAATATGCAATAAATAAAATAAATTAAAAGTTAAATTAAATAATGCGATTTAGCAAATATGATGAACAAAACATGCCAAACAGTTGTAAATAAATTTCTACTCATATCTAAAATAAATTTAACAAACATAAAAACTTTTAGAAGTTGTGAGTGGGTTAAAACACTCACCTTTTGAATTTAAATTGAATTTAAATCCAATTTAAACCCAAAAATTTGACCGTCCTAGAATTTATCCAAACCAGCGCCAACAGATCTGAATTTTAATTACGATCCTAACAAAAGAAATTTCACGAGAAACGGAGGTCGTATGAGAAAGTTATCATCTTTAAACGATTCGAAACTTTAAATTAAAAACAAATAGAAGAAAACAAATCATCACCTACAAATGCTTGCCACGTCACAGAGAAAAACGCGTCTCCTCTGCACTAAAAATTTCCAGGCCGAAGGCCTACTGCTCGTCAACACGCAACTACCCAGTTGACTGAGATGTTGACCGGCTTTCCACGTCTCCACGCACCGCGTTGACCATGCCGACGCCATCAACCTCCTTGCCTCCTCCGGCCGCACCTGCTCATCCAAGTCCGGTCGCCTATGGTGCTCGCCGATCGAGACCCAAAAACCCACAGCCGCCTCTAAAAACGAACCCTAGTCGCGATTTCACAACGATCCAACCATTGAAAAAGCGAACCATTACCACAGATCACCTCCCCCACGTTCCCTCGTCAAAACCCAGAGACCGTTTCCTGATCTGACCAAGTTGTCGTGGCGTTGATGAACGGCCGAAGATAAAAAGCAAATTTCTGAGCAAACGATAACTCCAATCGGAAAACAAACAACACCATTGAATTACGCTCGTGGAGAGCATCAGCATATATTTTTTTTGAATTTTTATGGAGAGTTCGAATTTTGACTTTTGATTTTGAACTGTAGATAGATCTAGATCTTGCAACCAATTGAGGAAGAGAAAGAGATGAAGAAAATGAACATACAGACAAATGATAGAAGATGGAGGCTAGGGTTTATCACAGTCTATTTATAGACAAATTGAAGAAGGCTAAGGGGCACGAATTACGAACGTGCTAAACGGTAGTTGGCCCAAAAAGCCCGTTCTGACCCCGGAATGAAATTTATTAAACCCCTATATCCAAATAGGTATTTTAAAATATTATGAACGCGATAGAAAAAGTTTCACGTCCAAATTTGATCGTATGAAGAAGTTATGATGAAAACGAAATTTCCAAATTGATTTCAAATTGATTTTAATTAAATCGATTTCAAGGCGTTTCGCATCCGTACGATCAAACGACAGGTCCGATCGATATGAAACTTAAACCCTACAAAAATTCACCGATACGGGTCCGATGAAACTGGTTTCGTCGAAATCCGAGTCCATGGCCAAAATGGCTATTTTTATATTAATTAAATAAATTAAAAATTAGTAAATAAATCCAATTTATTATATTTCAGTTTCAAAATTGGCAATTTTTGTTACTTACACTCTCACCAACTTTTTAAAATGATCTAACAATCCTTTTTGTCAATTTCATTAAAGACTACATCAATATAAATATTTTATTTCATAAAATTCAAATTATAGGTAAATTTTCAAAATTCCCTTTTTAATTGAATTAACCTATATTTATTCCATTCACAAATTTCAAATATAAGGGTTTACCATTAGATTTAGAAATTTTTTTTGTATAAATATTTCCCGTTTCAACTCAAGTTTTAAATTAACGAAAAATTTACATGTACTTTTAATCAATTGCAATAAATCCAAATTATCATAAAGTAAATTACGCTTGATTCCCATTTTAACTCATTTGATTGCAATTGACCTTTTATAGTGAATTAAATTCCAATGCATAAATGAAACTTTATTTCCATTAAATTTCCCTACTACATTAAAAATTCTCATATTCCAGCTAATTTCCAAATAACGCATTATTCAGCTATTTAAATTTCATTTAATTGCAATTATCATATTATCAGAAATTAAATCCAAATAAATCCATACATTCTGCCTTCCATTCCTTGAATCTACTAGTTACCATATTTTGGATAAAGTTTACATTCTTTACACCTATAAACTACAAATAACAACGAATGTTGCATTTGATTAAGATTCTAATTCAATAAATTAAAAGAATGGGTAAAATTAATAATTCTCACTATTTCCCGATTTATTCCCATTCATGCTTGAATTACCAACTATCAATCATTAATTGAAAATTTTATTTCCGTTATTCCCATCTATGACTTTAATTCATTTAACGTAACATTAAATTTTAATCTATTACAATGATTTCCAAATTAAACTTCACAAATTATCAAATTGAAACCTAAATAAAACGTTTGTTTATTTTAAAACTTGTTGTTTAATTAAATTGACCATTCACGGATAAAATTTACATTGATCTCCAATCATTACTGAGTTCCATCACAAACATTAAATCTATATTCATTACAATTTGTTACCAAAATAAATTTAACGAAATCAAATACACCCTTTAAAACTTCTATTCATTCCTTAATTGCAGATTGTTATTCAATTAAACCCATTTATTTGATTTCCCTATTTGTGCATAAATTTTATTCTCACTTATTCCTATTTCAATGCAATATATCCCTATATTCGTTCATTAATGCATAACTTCACTTACTTCTTATTCACTACCGTTACTTTATTAATAAATGGTAAAGTAACGTTTATATCAATTTATATCAAAATTACTTACCCTTTAAATAGGTTTGATTTCTAATAAATTTGTTGACCCTTATAATTATTCCGTTTTCCATTTATTACTAACCTTAATTATTGCAATTTATTATCTACATACAATTTTAATCAAATTCCAAATTTCACCTATTAATTAGCACTTTGCTATAGTAAATAAAAGGGATTGCAAACATACGCCTTTACTTACTTACTTATTTCTAACCTTTTATCCAAATGCAACAATTCCCACTATTCCAATATTTGCTTTCATATAAATAAATAAGATTTTTACCTCTTTCTAAATTTTAAATTAAAAATCTTACAAATTTAATTCATTTTAAACATTGAATTTATACGGGTCGTTACATTAGGGGAAAATCTTTATGGGTTGAAATGATAAACCCAAGTGATTTTCATTGATTTTTGAATTTTGGGATTGCGGGTTGAAATGATATATACCCGTAAATAATAAATTTAAATTGCAGATTGAAATGATAAATATCCATATCACTTGACCATATGATAGAAAATTGTATACGGACACCGTTGGTAATTTTGGAGAATGATTTTTAGAGTTATGGAAGGAAATATATGGACTTTAATGGATATTTATTTAATATAATATAAAGAAATTTTATTTTGTAAAATTTAGATTTTAAATTACATGATTGAAATTTTAAATTTATAAGTTAGTTTTGAAAATATAAATTATTAAATTTTTACTTAAATTTTATTATTTTCAAATATATATATTTAATTGAATACAATTAAATTTACTAAATATATATATAATATGTTTAAAATATTTAATTAAATTTATATTAATATTTTTTAAAACAGCTTTTGTAATAACTTTAATAAATTAAGGTTGGAAAGATAAATTGACAATGATTTGTAACATAATTTGTCGAAAAATTGTATTTAAATAGTAATTAAGTTGAAACCTATTAATTTGAGATTTTTGAAAATATGATTTTATAACTTGATAACTTGATTTCGATTAAAGGTGAATAAATGAATATTTCAAATTTGATGAAGATTGAAATTGAATATTTAGTTGATTTAAAGGTGCAATTAGAGATTTTATTTAATTGTTATTAAAACGATTTAGTGAATATTTTCCGAATTGAATAACATTAAAGTTAATTATTGAAATATAAATGGAACTTATATTGAAAAGGTTTGAATATTTAACTTTGAATCTTATTGGACTTGAAATGATAGTTCAAACATGGATTTGAAATTGATAAAAATTGAAATGGTTTATTGGGAATTCGAATTGAATCTTTAACCTATTAAATTGAAAGTGTTGAACCAAGATTGATTTACATTGAATATTGGAATTTAAGTTGATTTGAATCGATTTGTGGAATTTGATGAAACAATTCTATGTTGGAAATTATTTCAGTATAATCTTTTTAAATAAATACAAACCACTTTTAATTTACAACTACTTATATATATATTATATATATATATATATATATATATTGTAACGACGCGTAATTTTCGATGATTTAAATTTGTTGGTTTATTAAGGTTTTGGTAAATAAATTAAGATGAAACAAAGATTTTGCAATTAAATTTAAAAAGAAGTAAAAAAATTATAATTTATATTGAAGTAAATGTTAAGAATGAAAAGTAACAATGATAACCAAAACTAATTATTGATAATCAAAGTGAAATCCCAGTAATGAAATAGTGTAAATTGTTGCATTGGGTTATAAAATTGAAATAAGTAAATAATGGAAAGTGTTGTATAAATAAATGAATTAGTATAATTAACGATAATTGGATGAATTCAGTGTTACGCAAATAATCATAATAATTAGCTGAAAATAATAAACTTAAGTGTTATGTAAAGTTAATTGTAACAATCTTTATATTTAATTGGTCTACAAAATTAAAATAGGAAATCTTTAATGTTTTAATGAAAATTAGTACAGTAACGGAAGGTGTGAATGTAATAATGAAATAAATGGAATTGTAAATTTATTCATAGTGTAGAAATTGATAAAATGAAAAGTATGAACCCAAGTAAATGAATTAGTTTAGAATGTTAACCGCAATTAGCGTATATATTGGTAAAAATATAATAATATGGAAATAGGGTAGTTAATACAAAGGAAAGATGGAAATTTGAGCATACTAATGTAATGAAGGGTAAAACAAATGTTATCTTTGTTTATTGAATAATAATTGATTAGATGAAAAGAATTGAGGTAAAATCAAGTTAATTTACTGGAATAAATTATAATTAATTGAATTTATTGTGAATGAAATTAGTTACTACATTATTTGAAATTAAGATAAAATAGGAATATTAATGCACTATGGTATAAACCATGACAATTATATCGTAAAATAAAATCAGTTGAATAACTAGATGGGTTAAGAATACAGATTATTTGAAATTAAATTTATAATTACTAAATTTATGGAAATTGAAGTTAAACACTGTAATTGGTAAATTTATTAACTTTGAACTGATGTCAAAAATTTGTTTTAATTTATGGTAAATGTCCAAGCAATTTGAATTGAGAGAAATTGTGATTTATTAAAATTGAACTGAAACTTGATTTGATTAATTTAATATTAAACTATTTAATTAAATGGAAAATAGCCATTTTGGCCACCGACTCGGATTTCGATGAAACCGGTTTCATCGGATCCGTAACAGTGAATTATTGTAGGATTTCAAGTTTCGTAACGATCAGACTTGTCATATGATCGTACAGATTCGAAACGCCCAGAAATCAATGAAATTAAAATCGATTGAAATCAATTTGAAACAATTTGATTTTAGCATAACTTCTTCATATTGTAACGACTCGGATTTTTCCCGCTCGAAAATCGACATCCATACTTCAAATCGTATTCGAATGCCATAGATTCGACCGTTCAAATCCGATTCGCCGGAGCTTATAACAACATTAAGTAAATAACACAGCGGAATAAAAGAATAATACATTGATATACAGCTTTGATACAATATCTGATACAACAGATGATCCAATAGATATCAATATACATCAGAGATATGATACAATAAAATAGCAGCGGAAAAGAAAATAGATGACGTCTAGCAACTGAACAATATAACTCTAAGATAGTCTTCAAAAGAGAACTCCGAGAACTGCAACTCCATTTCCAAGAATCAATCCAGCAATAGCTCGAACTCCCAATAACGATGCACAAAGATAAGCAAGACTGGTGCGATCCAAAGACTGAACTAACTCCAAATAACCTACTAAATCTGACTATCTGAAAAACCCAACTCTAGACTGCTCGTGTAGAAAATAATGAGCACCCAGAGTTTAGGAAAGAAACAATAAACTCCGGATCAGTCGTGGGACTGGTGTGAGCAACAAAAACAGTTTATCTTTCAAAACATTCAAAGAAATATTTTTAAAGTCAATTCGCAATGCTTTTAAAAAATGAGACTACCATAAGACCTCCCGCCACACACACAATGCAAACGCAGACTTGGAGGAGATTTCTTCTTATGTTAGTCAAAGATGCTTGATACGTATTAAAAAGAAACATTTGATATTATTATAAGTGCATAGTGTAGGAAAAATATTTCGAAAGTAGAATATAAATCTTAGCCAACATACGACCATTATCGTATGCCTACTATAGCTACCATCTAAACAGTGGTGATCACCATAAGTAAATGGCAGGTTCTACAACTAATACCGTACAAGGTTTCGTATTGGGAATTGGATTTCCAACGAATGATCAGGCCAAGGAACTTCCCATTGCCACATGAGAATGCCTCTGGATGGACATCCCCGAGAACCAAACCAGATCTCTACCAACACAAGGCCGGGTTACCCCTAACTGAGTAACAACTGACCGAATATGCCATCCCCCGGTCCTTTGGGACCTTTCAACCGAGCGCTCGCAATCAATTCACACAATCATAAAGTGTTTTCAACATGAGTAAGTGTAACGACCCGTATTTTACGTGTCGATAAATCGTAGAATTTACAGTTCGTTAGTATTGTTTATGTTGTCTCTAGCATAAGTCGAATGGGGAGCTAACTCATGTGTAGTGTTGAGTCGTGACCGACTTATAGGCTTAGCCGAGTTAAGGGGTAGACGACCTAAAGCTTGGGTCGTGATGGCCGGGTTAGTAAGGCTAACGTATTACCGAGTTACAACTTTAGTACGTTGACCGAGTTAAGATGGTGACCGACCTATAGTTATTGGCCGACTTAAGTAGTGGACCGACCCAAGGAGGCTACCGACTTAGGCAGTGGGCGAGTTAAGACTTTGGAGCGACCTAGTAGTTAGCCGAGAGTTGCCGACTTAATGAGAGGAGATAGGTCGGTGGAGCGACATTATGAAGTTAGGTCGGCTATTCCGTGTCTAGTTAGGTTGCATAAGTGTTAAGTCGGCAGTGTGTGTTGAGTCGTTGGGTCGGCACTTGTATTAAGTCATAAGTCGGCTAGGTGTTAGGGCAGACCATAGTGTTAGGTCGGTATGTGCTTTAGGTCGGCATCTCGTTAAGCCGATAGGTCGCGCAGTTGCAATGTGTTAGGTCGTGTGCGTTCTTTGCCGTGTGTGTGTGTTGGGTCGTTGAGTCGGTAGGATGTTGAGTCGTAGGGTCGGCTTTGTAGTTAGGTCGGCCATGGGGATAAGTCGGCGGGAGTGTTAGGTTGGCAGGTGATAGGTCGGGGACGACCTAAGTGGCGGCCGACTTAAGGGTGATTTCAGCCTATAAATAGAGGGCTTTGGCTCACTTTATTGGCACCGGTTTTTGAAGCGACGAAGTGCTGCCATTTTGGGAACTCGACTACAACATTTCTTCATCTTCTTTTCTCCATTCCAATCTAATTCTAACATCCATCCAAGATCGAAGATCGAGATTGAAGATCCAAGAGACAAAGTTGAAGATCTTCATCCAACGAAGCTAGATTTCATCGTTTGAAGCGAAATATTGCCGGATCAAGCCTTGATCTTCGCTGTCCAGATCTGTAGTGATTAGTTTTTGAGGTGTTTGAGTGATTTGGTGAGTGGTAGTTATCTCTCACGCGGACCCAAAGGAGTATATTGGATTGGTGGTTTGTTGGAGTGTTGTAGATAGTGATTTTGTGCATTTTTCTTAGATCCAAGTGTAGATCCATTGTTTGTGAAGATGTTTACCTATGCAAGTTCATTTATTAAGTTATAGAAACAAAACCCATGTTTTATATTTGCTAGATCTATGCTAAAAACCCATGATTCATGTATGTTAGTTCTATGCTCATTTATTTACGAAATTGCCATTTTAGTTATAAATGCCTAATTAGATCTTGATTGAATACTTATTTGTTTGGATTAATGTTTGCCTTGATTGATTGTTGTGAATGAGCTATCTAGTTGATAGTTTTGGACAAGTATGGTCAAAGATGATTCAAAAAGCTATAGAAGAGGCTTTTGAATGGTGAAAGCTGCTAAGGCATATGAGGCGGATGTTGAAGCTCATATGTATGGATTGAATGATGTTGAGATGGAACTTTGCCATGATGCGATGAGGCAAACCATGTTGTTGAGTTGAGACTTTGCTATGGTGTAATAAAGCGAAGTATGATGTGATGTAGACTTGGCGTAATCCAGGCAGGGATCATTCCAAGCATGTTGATAACTCGAGGGATGGTTCGAGTTGGTTGATAATGGATTGCTCGAGAGGTAGCTTGAGCTAGTATGAGGATAGTCGTCAAGGAGGATGACTAGGAGGCTTGGATCTCATCGTTGTTGAAGGTTCTAGCATGCTCAAAAGCAAGAGTACATGGGGTGCCCATAACGACTACAGGAAGGTAGTCGGGACAACCAAAAGACTACAGGTAGGTAGTCGAGTACTCTGGGCAAAGTAGATAAGTCCTAGGCACAAGGCAGTGTGCGGAGTTATGTCTGGAACTGGGGTTACCATTAGCCCTTGACGGATGGTCATTTAATCAACGGTGAAGTCGAAGCAAGGATAACAGTGATAGCCAGAGTCATGGATGTTTGGACGTTTGGTTGTATCATCATTCGGTCTCAAGAGCGGTATTTTCTAGGTGCTTATCTGATCTTGGTTTAGGCCTTGGGGGTTTGTATTTGGAAAACATCGCCCTTGACTCGAGTGATTATTGCTTTACCTTAATTGTCTGCTGTGTTATGCTTACTTCTCCTTGGTGTGTGTCTGGGGGCTATCACTGTAGAAAGAGGTGGAGTGGGATGGTTTGGTTCCTATTCCTTTTATCCTTTATGCTCTTTTGGTATGTTTGATAGTTGATTTACTGCTCACTAAGACTTTGTCTGACTCAAGGTTTTAATTCTCCTCTTATTACCTTGGGCTGTTCATCCATGTTGGGATGGGCAGACTAGGTAGCAGGTGACAGGTGCTGTTCTTAGAGATCTACGCTGATGATGACGAAGACGAGCAGGAGGCTTTGCATACTAGTTTTCTTACTATATGTACTGGGTATTCCGCTGTTATATCTGATTGAGTGTTTGTAGTGAGGCTTTGATGTATGGAAGATTCATGTTTGTATAAAACTACTACGATGCTTATATGATGATTTTTTTTTGTTATGGAGCTTCACTATATATTTCTCTATTGTATTTTATCCATGCGGTGTGAGTTGTACGATAGAGTTTGCTGTTTTATTTTACCCTGACTATCGTCCATGGCTACCTGGCACGCCTTTCAGCGCACTATTCCATTGTTTTGGTGCGGAAGTCATGGGCGGTCGTCACATTTGGTATCAGAGCTTTGGTTAATCGATTTTAGCCAACGCTCGCTGACGTAACTACGTATGAGAGACGTAATTGTATTTTGATGGATGATTACTATATATAATATAGTAGCCTAGAAGGATTTGAACTCCTTATGCAGTTGTTTCTTAAGGTGTTCTAATCATTCTTATTGCAGATATTAAGGATGAGTCGAAGAGGGAGACCAGCTGCAAGGGAAGGCCGTGCTTATGAAGGGGCTGTTGATTATGGAACTATGTTCGAAGCGATGATGACTTCGATCATGAGAAGGATACCAGCCTCGGGATCATCAGTGGATGTGGGAGTTCAAGTCCAAGCTCCAAGGCCGGTGGATTTTGCTAAGCTTTGTAAGGATTATACTGCTCTTGGAGGAAAAGCTTTCTTGGGGACGGAGTCGACCATTGAGGTGCAGAGATGGATTGATGCATGTCGAAGAATCTTTGGTGATTTAGGGATTGAGGATGCAACTAAGAGGAAGCTTGCATCGAGACAGCTTCAAGGGAGAGCTGCGGATTGGTGGAATTCTATCACCATCGATACTCCAGAAGAAGAGATCACTTGGGAGCAATTCCAAGTTAGATTTGAAGCCAAGTTCATCTCTACGGCTCAGAAGTCTGTTTTGTTCAAGAGGTTTGTAGAGCTCAAGCAAGGTGGGAGACCAGTTCTTGAGTATATTTCTGAGTTCGAAGCTTTGTCCATGTATGCTAGATCGTATATTGATTCTCCTTATCAGAAGAATGAGAAGTTTGTGACTGGTTTGGATGCTTATATTGGGAGGCAGTTGGTGGATCATCTGGACGATCCATTTGAGAAGCTTGTGGAGAAAGCCCTTAGGCATGAGAGTTTGTTTCCTAAGGAAAGTTCTGTTGTTGCTGTAACCAGGGAAGGATCTAAACCACACCAGAGTGGCAATAAGAGGAGGAAGCAGCAGCAGCAGAAGGGTAAGGATGGCCAGAAGAAGCCGAAAGGCGAAGTGACTTGTTATAACTGCCAACAGAAGGGCCATCTTTACAAAGATTGTAAGAATCCCAAGGTGCCGGGAAAGTATTATAACTGTGATAAGCTGGGACATATCAAGAAGGATTGCCCAGAGCCGAGGAAAGATAGGCATATTGTGCAAGCTTATGCTTTGGGAGTTGTGCCGTCATCTTCAAAAGCTCCTACTGCTGAAGAAAAGGGGAAGAGTGTGGTGGTTCAAGGTACTCTTTCTATCTGTGGTGTTCCAGTTAGAGTGTTGTTTGATACTGGAGCGTCGCATTCTTTTGTTTGTAATGATTTGGTAGGCCGGTTAGGTTTGAAACCGGATATTGTTGATAGGCCATTGGTTGTGACTAATCCAGTTGGGGGTTCGTCATGTTTGTGTATGATATGCCGTGGTCTAGTTGTGTCGAGTCTTGATTGCTCGTTTGATTGTGATTGCTTTGTTCTGAACTTTGCGGGGTTCGGAATTATTTTGGGTATGGACTGGCTCAAGAAGTATGCGGCAAGGATTGATTGTGAGAGGCTTGAGGTGACAGTCGGGAATGTGGAAGGGCGAAAGGTTGTGATACGATGTAAGCATGAGGAAGGCGTCTTCATGAGCTTCATGTATTCGCTGGTTGTTCCACGGGATGGACTGTCATCAGTGCCTATTGTGAATGGATTCGAGGATGTCTTTGACGAAGTCAAAGGGTTACCGCCGCATAGGGAGATCGAGTTTCGTATCGATCTAGTTGAGGGAGCCAGACCTGTTGTGATGCCTCTTAGGCGGATGGCGCCTAGGGAGCAGCTAGAGTTGAGGGTGCAGGTTGAAGACCTTTTGCAGAAAGGATTCATTCGGAGAAGTGTGTCCGAATGGGGTGCACCAGTTGTGTTCACAACCAAAGCGGATGGATCGTTGAGGTTGTGTGTAGATTATCGTGAGCTGAATAAGTTGACTAGGAAGAACAAGTATCCATTGCCGAGAATAGATGACTTGTTTGATCAGCTTCACGAGGCTAAGGTGTTTTCTCAGATGGATTTGGCAACGGGATTTCACCAGTTGAGAGTGGCAAAGGATAGTGTGCCAAAGACTGCTTTCAGGACACCATCCGGTTTTTATGAGTGGCTGGTAATGCCGTTTGGATTGACTAACGCGCCAGCATATTTTGTGGATCTTATGAATAGGGTGTTCAGAGATCAGTTGAATAAGTTCGTGCTTGTGTTCGTGGATGATATTTTGGTTTACTCCAGAACTGAAGAAGAGCACAAGACGCACTTAAGGATTGTTTTGGAAATCTTGCGGAAACATCAGCTGAAGGCTAAGTTTTCGAAGTGTCACTTCTGGAAGAGTAAAGTGATGTTCTTAGGCCATGTTATCTCTGGAAATGGAATAGCGGTTGATCCCGCTAAGGTGGCAGCAATCCAGGATTGGGTTAGGCCTAAGAATGCATCTGATGTGAGGAGTTTTCTTGGATTAGCAGGATATTATCGTCGGTTTATCAAAGACTTTTCCAAGATAGCTGCACCGTTGACAGGATTGACGAAGAAGAACCAAGTGTTCAGATGGGATGACAAGTGCGAGCAAGCTTTCGTAATCCTGAGAGAGCGACTGACAAGTGCTCCTGTTTTGACTATTCCAAGTGGGAATGAAGAGATGGTGGTTTACACCGATGCATGTGGCACTGGACTTGGAGCAGTGCTAATGCAGAAAGATAAAGTTGTTGCGTATGCTAGTCGACAACTGAAGCCGCATGAAAGGAATTATCCGACTCATGATTTGGAGTTAGCGGCGATTGTGTTTGCTTTGAAGATATGGAGACACTATCTATTGGGAGTTAGATTTGAGTTGTTTACAGATCATAAGTCGTTGAAGTATCTGTTCTCCCAAAAGGATTTGAATCTTCGACAGCAAAGATGGCTAGAGTTCTTAGCATCTTATGATTTTGGTATAGTCTATACTCCGGGAAAAGGTAACGCAGTGGCTGACGCGTTAAGTCGAAGACATGCAGGATTGGGAGCTATGTTTTCAGAATGGAAGAGTCTCGAGTATTTGGCTGGATTTGACTTCAGGCCTAGATGTGAATTGGAACCTGAGATGTTGGCAAATTTATCGATAAGACCTACTCTTGTGGAAAGGATTGGCGAGAGCCAAAAGTGAGACGATAAGCTTGTCAAGATTATCCGAGATTTGGAATCCGGATTGGACCCATAGAAGGATAAGGGATTCGAGGTCGATCGAGAGGGTTGGCTTCGAAAGCAAGGACGGCTAGTTGTTCCCGATGTAGATGAATTAAGAGATGAAGTTCTGAGGGAAAGCCATCACTCGAAGTTGACAATTCATCCAGGTGGAAATAAAATGTATCGGGATATGAAGAGAGCCTATTACTGGGAAGGCATGAAGAAGGATGTTGGAAATTTTATTTCCAAGTGTATGAACTGTCAGTTGGTGAAAGCTGAGCAGAAGAAGCCCAGTGGATTACTTCAGCCATTAGAGGTTCCTACATGGAAGTGGGAGCAAGTGTCGATGGATTTTATCGATGGTCTACCTAGGACAAGGGCGGGAAATGAAGGGATTTGGGTCATAGTAGATCGTTTGACCAAGAGTGCAAGGTTCATTCCTGTTCGATCAACTAGGACTGCATCGAAGTTGGCTGAGTTGTATGTTAAGTGGGTAGTTCGATTCCATGGTGTTCCGAAGTGTATAGTGAGCGATCGAGACCCATTGTTCACTAGTGGATTTTGGAAGAGCTTCCAGGAAGTTTTGGGAACCGAGTTGTGTTTAAGTACAGCTTATCACCCTCAAACAGATGGTCAGACTGAGAGAGTCAACCGAGTTTTGGAAGATCTTCTTAGAGCTTGTGTTTTGGACTTCGGAGGATCATGGGAAGATCACCTTCATTTGGTGGAGTTTGCATATAATAACAGTTATCAGTCGAGTATTGGTATGGCACCATATGAGGCATTATATGGAAGACCGTGTAACTCTCCGACATGTTGGTTGGAAACTGGAGAAAAGATGATACTTGGGCCAGAGATGATTCGACAGACTTCGGATTGTATAGAGATCATTCGGCAACGAATGAGAGCAGCCCAAGATCGTCAGAAAAGTTATGCCGATAATCGTCGTAAGGATTTGGAATTCGACGTAGGTGAGATGGTTTTTGTGAAGATTTTTCCATTAAAGAGTGCTATTAGATTCGGAAAGAAAGGAAAGTTAACTCCAAGATTTGTTGGACCATTCCCAATTATAGAGCGAATTGGAAAACTCGCTTATAGATTAAAGTTACCGGAAAAGATGGCGGGTGTGCACAATGTTTTTCATGTATCTTATCTACGGAAGTATGTGCATGATCCAACTACAGTGGTTTCTGTTGATAACTGTGAAAATTTGGAGGTTGATCCAGTGGGTACGAAACCTCGTAAGCCGCTTCGTATTGTTGAAACCGATACGAAACAGCTTAGGAGGAAGACGATTACGTTGCTCAAGGTACAATGGAGTGATGATGTTAACGACTGTACGTGGGAGGAGGAAGAGAGGATGAAGGCAGCTCATCCCGGACTCTTCGAGGTATGGCCCTAAAGTGTTGTGACATCTCATGAATTTGTAGCTTGTTCTAAGTCTTAGAATTCTGCATGCTAGGCTAGAATTGGATGCATGTTTTGTAGATTGCTATGGTTGGTAGGCATGCAGAATATTTTTGATTGCTGATGTTTGCTTGGAATTTCGGGGGCGAAATTCCTAAGGGGGAGAGAATGTAACGACCCGTATTTTACGTGTCGATAAATCGTAGAATTTACAGTTCGTTAGTATTGTTTATGTTGTCTCTAGCATAAGTCGAATGGGGAGCTAACTCATGTGTAGTGTTGAGTCGTGACCGACTTATAGGCTTAGCCGAGTTAAGGGGTAGACGACCTAAAGCTTGGGTCGTGATGGCCAGGTTAGTAAGGCTAACGTATTACCGAGTTACAACTTTAGTACGTTGACCGAGTTAAGATGGTGACCGACCTATAGTTATTGGCCGACTTAAGTAGTGGACCGACCCAAAGAGGCTACCGACTTAGGCAGTGGGCGAGTTAAGACTTTGGAGCGACCTAGTAGTTAGCCGAGAGTTGCCGACTTAATGAGAGGAGATAGGTCGGTGGAGCGACATTATGAAGTTAGGTCGGCTATTCCGTATCTAGTTAGGTTGCATAAGTGTTAAGTCGGCAGTGTGTGTTGAGTCGTTGGGTCGGCACTTGTATTAAGTCGTAAGTCGGCTAGGTGTTAGGGCAGACCATAGTGTTAGGTCGGTATGTGCTTTAGGTCGGCATCTCGTTAAGCCGATAGGTCGCGCAGTTGCAATGTGTTAGGTCGTGTGCGTGCTTTGCCGTGTGTGTGTGTTGGGTCGTTGAGTTGGTAGGATGTTGAGTCATAGGGTCGGCTTTGTAGTTAGGTCGGCCATGGGGATAAGTCGGCGGGAGTGTCAGGTTGGCAGGTGATAGGTCGGGGACGACCTAAGGGGCGGCCGACTTAAGGGTGATTTCAGCCTATAAATAGAGGGCTTTGGCTCACTTTTTTGGCACTGGTTTTTGAAGCGACGAAGTGCTGCCATTTTGGGAGCTCGACTACAACATTTCTTCATCTTCTTTTCTCCATTCCAATCTAATTCTAACATCCATCCAAGATCGAAGATCGAGATTGAAGATCCAAGAGACAAAGTTGAAGATCTTCATCCAACGAAGCTAGATTTCATCGTTTGAAGCGAAATATTGCCAGATCAAGCCTTGATCTTCGTTGTCCAGATCTGTAGTGATTAGTTTTTGAGGTGTTTGAGTGATTTGGTGAGTGGTAGTTATCTCTCACGCGGACCCAAAGGAGTATATTGGATTGGTGGTTTGTTGGAGTGTTGTAGATAGTGATTTTGTGCATTTTTCTTAGATCCAAGTGTAGATCCATTGTTTGTGAAGATGTTTACCTATGCAAGTTCATTTATTAAGTTATACAAACAAAACCCATGTTTTATATTTGCTAGATCTATGCTAAAAACCCATGATTCATGTATGTTAGTTCTATGCTCATTTATTTACGAAATTGCCATTTTAGTTATAAATGCCTAATTAGATCTTGATTGAATACTTATTTGTTTGGATTAATGTTTGCCTTGATTGATTGTTGTGAATGAGCTATCTAGTTGATAGGTTTGGACAAGTATGGTCAAAGATGATTCAAAAAGCTATAGAAGAGGCTTTTGAATGGTGAAAGCTGCTAAGGCATATGAGGCGGATGTTGAAGCTCATATGTATGGATTGAATGATGTTGAGATGGAACTTTGCCATGATGCGATGAGGCAAACCATGTTGTTGAGTTGAGACTTTGCTATGGTGTAATAAAGCGAAGTATGATGTGATGTAGACTTGGCGTAATCCAGGCAGGGATCATTCCAAGCATGTTGATAACTCGAGGGATGGTTCGAGTTGGTTGATAATGGATTGCTCGAGAGGTAGCTTGAGCTAGTATGAGGATAGTCGTCAAGGAGGATGACTAGGAGGCTTGGATCTCATCGTTGTTGAAGGTTCTAGCATGCTCAAAAGCAAGAGTACATGGGGTGCCCATAACGACTACAGGAAGGTAGTCGGGACAACCAAAAGACTACAGGTAGGTAGTCGAGTACTCTGGGCAAAGTAGATAAGTCCTAGGCACAAGGCAGTGTGCGGAGTTATGTCTGGAACCGGGGTTACCATTAGCCCTTGACGGATGGTCATTTAATCAACGGTGAAGTCGAAGCAAGGATAACAGTGATAGCCAGAGTCATGGATGTTTGGACGTTTGGTTGTATCATCATTCGGTCTCAAGAGCGGTATTTTCTAGGTGCTTATCTGATCTTGGTTTAGGCCTTGGGGGTTTGTATTTGGAAAACATCGCCCTTGACTCGAGTGATTATTGCTTTACCTTAATTGTCTGCTGTGTTATGCTTACTTCTCCTTGGTGTGTGTCTGGGGGCTATCACTGTAGAAAGAGGTGGAGTGGGATGGTTTGGTTCCTATTCCTTTTATCCTTTATGGTCTTTTGGTATGTTTGATAGTTGATTTACTGCTCACTGAGACTTTGTCTGACTCAAGGTTTTATGTCTCCTCTTATTACCTTGGGCTGTTCATCCATGTTGGGATGGGCAGACTAGGTAGCAGGTGACAGGTGTTGTTCTTAGAGATCTACGCTGATGATGACGAAGACGAGCAGGAGGCTTTGCATGCTAGTTTTCTTACTATATGTACTGGGTATTCCGCTGTTATATCTGATTGAGTGTTTGTAGTGAGGCTTTGATGTATGGAAGATTCATGTTTGTATAAAACTACTACGATGCTTATATGATGATTTTTTTTTGTTATGGAGCTTCACTATATATTTCTCTATTGTATTTTATCCATGCGGTGTGAGTTGTACGATAGAGTTTGCTGTTTTATTTTACCCTGACTATCGTCCATGGCTACCTGGCACGCCTTTCAGCGCACTATTCCATTGTTTTGGTGCGGAAGTCATGGGCGGTCGTCACAGTAAGTATCTGGGCTCCATACCATGATACCACCCTTTTCCAGAAGGAAATGCGCATATCCTAAAGGGCGCTACCCCTCATAACCTTGCTGCTTCTTTCCTGTTTTGACCATTCCCGAGGTGTGAGGCTCGACGAAGTCACGTCCACAAAAACATACTTTATACAAAAGCCATGCTTTGGGTCAACAAATGATCATAGCAATGATCACCAGGATAGACGATCAAATAAACGATCCTATCACAAATAATCAACACAATGATCATTTACAGCAATACTCAGCATGTCACATTACCAAATTGGGAATATATCGCTGATAACATTCAACTACATAACCTCTGAGCTCGTATGTCTCAAAGAAGGGTGTTAAGCTAAAAGAATAAATTCTCCGCAACCAAAAGAAATATATTTGAAAGAAATCTGCTTTATATCTCAATTTGTAACGTCAGACATACAATCCATACAAGTCTGTTCCGGGATCAAACAAAACCGAAGGCACTTACAAAGAAGTCCTTGCAATACGGATATTCACTAATCACGTTCGGACTTCCCATCACAGATGGAGTCTCTATACCGGGGACCAGTCGATGCAAAGACATTCGACGAGTTGTCCTTATGTTTTCGAAAATATCCGGTCTTCAACACCGGTCTTCAAATGCTATCCATAACGACATATCACATATTCGGAATGGGATGTATGACACAAAGGTCCTCTCCCGGCTAAACCGAATAGTGAGCGCAATGTTTACAAGAAATATATGGATATTGGGATTTCAATTAAGTCACAACTTATTACCCAAAACTTTTCTTCAAATGGTTTAAACCAATTACCATTTCAAATCTTTAAACAAAAAGATTTATTTCAAAAAAAATCCATTCATAGATTTCCAAAACAATTTCATTTTGATAGGATTTACCCGTTAAATCTTTAAATCAAAGATTTAACTTATAGCTTTCAAATCGTTTCTATAACTTGGAAATCATTTTCATTTTTAAACTAGAAATCTTTTTAACACAAATTGGAAGTTCATTTCTTATGTGAAAGCTTTTATTATGAGAAAACAAACAGTTTTCGTTTCAGAGAAATCCAATTAATTTACACGAGTTAAAGTTCTTGAATTATATTCACATTCCTAAATCAATACTTTTAAAATAGTTTAACCCGTATATAACTGGTATAACATTTTTAATCCCTAGTTTTAAATCATAGAATTCAATTTCAAATCTTGAATTTAAGTTCAAATCAAAATTATTCAACTTCATATTTTATCGAGTTATTCAAAATAAATTTCGTCTATGAAATTCCATTTCAAAAGCTTTTCACTTTAAACCCAATCCATTTCCAAGACATTTTAATTCAAATATTCAAATTCAAAACTATTTCAAAAATCTGTGACTCAATCGATTTCCTCGTGAAATCCATATTTGTGTGTGTATAAGTGTGGTCCAGGGGTTTAACACACTAGTGCAACATCATACAATCATCACAAATCAAATATAACAATATATCCGATAAGCGATATAAACTATAACGCTTATCTTCATTCACAGATCACAGATATATATACAGATGTATCATCAATAAATGAATAAAATTATACATAGCACAATCAACAGATCAAAATATCACAGATCGGATAGGACAATCAATCAGGGCATTTCATACAAAATAATCATTCATAAGTAAGGTCAAGCATTTAATAATCATTTATAAGCAGGATTATAAATTATTCATCCTAATTAATTCAATTTATTTCCAATAAATTACTTATGAGTTAATTTACCAATTCTGATTTATTAATCATTCAATATAAATTAATTTATCAAATACTTTAATAAATTAAATTATCCTCAATTTATCTTATTCATTAATCTAATCTTTAAACCAATTGCATAATTAATTAACCCTTTAATTCATTATTTTATGAAATTAAAATTTTAATTTCTTACCATTAAGCAATCATCCCGTAACCCTAAATCATTAATTTCAAATTAATCTTTATCATTTAAATAAATTTACTTTAATAAATCTTTAATTAATATTAATAAATCTCATTTATTAATTAATCCTCAATTAACCTCTATTTGATTTATTATCCTTAATTAATCATAATAAGTAATTATTTCAGATTTCTTTCATTATGTAATTTACAATTTACAATCTATAATTGATTATCTAAATTAATTTATCTAATTCATTATCAAAATAAATCATATTAAGTAATACTTAATTATCCTTAGTTAATCATCTTCATTAACTAATAACATTTCTTAATTACTTTTAATTAATCTCTAATTATAAATAAATCTAAATCATAAATTTATAAATTAAATAAATGAGTCTTTAATTAATTATCATATAAATTACATCACTTAATGCCTTAATTGTTTCTAATATAAAATCAATTCCATTATTAATGATTTCATTAATCATTCGAGTGTATTTTAAACTTACACTTTAAATTTAAATTCAAATTTCATTTTAAAACCAGTTAACATTTCAACTGTTTATTTGAAAACTAATCTTTACTTTTAAATTTAAACTTAGTTTAAATTATGTTTCAGATTTCTAAATTAGATTTTTAAAAATAGAAACTGTCAGGTGCAGAAACTGAAAACCCACCTTCTAAATCTTTACAACTTTGATTTAAAATTAAATTTCTTTTTTTTTTAAAACTTTAAGATTCAAAGTTCTATTTGAATCTATCTTAAATCTGATTTAACTTTATTCATATCTAGTTTACAAATTCATGTAGATTTGGTTTAAATTCAATTTGCAGACAGTTTTGAACAAAACTGTCATCCTGTTAAACCAACCCGAGGCAACTTGAGTTTGCTTCGAGTCCAACAGCCAGAGACTTCGAGTTAAAATATTTAAATTTATAAACCTGATTTGAATTTCAAATCCGGGCTTCAAATGTAGGATTAAACCCAGGTTTCAAGTTTGATTTAAACTTTATCCTTACATTTCAAAATTCATTTTAAATCCAAATTATTTTCAAATTACACTTAAAACTCATTTAAATAAACTTGAATTATAAACTTTATTTTAACTCCAAATCAGTTTCAAAACTAACTCAAATTCATTATTGAACTTTGTTTTAGTAACTTGGTTTAACTTGTAAAAAAAAAGAAAACTGTTAAAGCTGATAACAAGTTTAAAACCTGAACAATTCTACCATAGCTCCTCCCCTCATCTACTTCGAGCAACCGCGAGTTTCCCTCGAGAAAAACAACAGCCTGCTTCGAGTTCCCCCTTCATAAATTCGAACCCACCCAAACACAGCCTCACCAGAAAAAATACCCCGCTGTGCACATGCACCACCGCGGCAATCAACTCCGACCCCTCACGATCATCCTCGCCAGTCAACGGCCATCTCCCAATGCCATACCGATCATCAATTCAATTACAGAGGTCAAAAATCAAAATCGAGCATATGAGCTCAAACTGGAACATATGTCGAATCTGGAAAACGCCTCGTACTCGCCGCCTCTACCACCAGAGATCACGATACTTGGGCCACGTCTTCGTCAATGCTCAAGATTCCATTACTCAGAACCCCATACAACCCGATCTACCAGTGAAAACGCGGTGATTAAATTTCTCAGATGAACAAAAACTAGGGTTGAATACTTTAATCACAAATTCCCACTGCCTCAATGCTTTAACCCATCAACTACCATTTTTCCTATAAACCACGATCAAAACTCCATCACCAGGAAGAACCATGGCCACCCCGACCTGCTAGATTGACCGTGACATGCCAAAATACCATTTCTAGATGAACCAGAAATGCTCTTCCAATTTCAAACTAAAAATCCTGATTTTAGTTTTGAAATTCAAGTTTTTGTTTAAGTAATCGATTTATACCTCCGGATCAACGCATCTGGCTATTTAAATTTTCACTTACTAAAAGTTTTCTCTGTTATCTTTTGTTTCCAGGCATTACATTTTTTATTTTATCAAAAATTTAACTTATTTTTACATAAACTATATATTGTTTAAATCATACATCTTTACATAGATTGGATTCAATGGAAAGAAATTTCCAAACAGTTTCTTAAGCCTGGGAATTATGCACAGAACAATTAAAAATCACAGCAGCTTACTCAATGTACATATATTCACATATTTTCCAGAAATGCACTTGTAAATTCTCATGCAAGCACACTTCATTCTAGAGTAAACAAATAACTAATCTATACTTGAGTTAAATTTTTTTTTTATAAAAGTGTTACTCACTTTGCTTTTAAGAAAAGGAACAGGGCTTTCTTCATGTTGAAACAGGTTGTAGATTTACTTGTTGAAGCTTCCCTCTTTTTTTTTTCACTTCTCTGGTTTGAGTTGTATTATTGTTTATGTTTGAAATGGTGTTTACTTTAGATTTACACAATTTTGTAGATGAACGAGCTGATGCTAAATAGATTGATATATAGGAAAGAAATGAGTTACCCGGGGACATCACTTTGTACAAGTTGATATTTTTATTTTTGGGTACAAGCTGATACTTTTGTTTGTACAATAGGCATGGTAAAAGATGTTGTATGTACTTAGGATTTTTGCTTGTACTTGTTTATGTATATTTATATTTTGATTTGTTTGTTCATATTTTATACTTGACAAGGCTTATTTCTATTGGTGGCTGAAGATATTATTTGGTGGCTGCAGTGATTTTTGTATTACTTTCCTTTGTACTTTGCTTTAGTTATTCACTTACCCTTTATTTATTTATTTTCTTTATTTTCCAGGTTTGTTTCCATTTGTTGTCTTCTTTTGTTTCTTGTACACCAGCCTACATACTTAGTTCTATATTTGCTTGTATTTATTCAGGTTTGCTTTTATTTTGTATTGTTTACTTTATATTTTCTTAGACATTTTATTATTTTACTTTATGTATAACTATAAAGTTGTTTTAGTCCTTTGTTATAAAACTTTAACTTAAATGAAAATATATACTTTTGTTTTAGTTATACTTGTATACTTCATTTACATAGATATAAAGCTATTATAATTATTGTTGGAATTGTTGCCAATGTATTTACTTTAGCTTGAATGTATTTGTATCTTTTATTTTCTTGTTTGTACTTAACATCCGTTGATTAATTTTATTTTCTTTTGTTCTTCTTGTTTTGTAATATAAATAAATTTCTATTTTATTATGTTTTAGAATTTAGCAAATGTTCTACTTCCTATTTTTATTAAAATTTATCTCATATTTTTTGTCTATTTCTAGTTTAAATATTTATTGTTATCTTACTTTAATATTTATTGTCTTATATTATTTTATAAACTCAAACCATTAATTTTACAATTTTAATTCAAAAATTCAATAAATTATCAATTTAAATTAAATTAAAATCTGTGGTCGTTACAGACTTTCTCCCTTAAAAGAATTTCGTCCTCGAAATTCGCAGGCACGAAAACAACACAGAGATAGACTCAATCTCTACAATTTCTCAAATACAAGATATGGATTCCAAATTCAAGTCGGAATATCCCAAAATATATACTAATTTGTCCCTCTTCGGACTTCAACCAACCCAAGAAATTACAACAGAATTTCAAAATTTGGTTTTAAACGTAATCGTTTTATCGATACAATTCGATTTAGCTTCTTCTTCTATTAATCAATTTAACTCAATTTCAAATTTCCAATTTATTCAAAATTTTAATTCTAAATTTCAAATTCATTAAAGTTTAAATCAGAAATTGATAAGAAATCGATAAAGATAAGGATTTTCTATAACGAATCGTAGAGCCACATCATATCGAAACTTCTTCTGGAGCTGCCACAAAGCAATCAAAAGAATTTAGAACGAATCAAAGAAAATTGGTAAGAAAGTTGTTTCCACTGTCACAGAGTATTAACCAATTATAGTCGTATTTCCCTGTCCCTTATCTCGTTCTCTTCTTGCACTCATACTTACTATCAATGGATAGCAAGAGAATTTACTGAGACTTTCAAACAGATATCTTAGGGATTACTCATTCTAGGATATACTTCACCCTATCTCTAATGAGCTACTTAATGTGTTACACTCCTGAGCTAAAGTTCAACCTTAGCTCTGATACCAAATGTAACGACTAGCGGTCACAACCGGTAGGCTTTTCAACCATCCCAGCCCCACCGTGGCTTACACCGGTACCCCAGACCTTGCTTTTACGGCCAGCCTCTCGACTGTCTCAGGTTACACCTAACCAACCCCCTAAAAGAGGACGTGTAAGGGTAAGAGTCTCCCGTTCGCCACCAAACCGCGAAGCGAGAACCCCCCATCACATAGCCCAAAGCTTAACAAGACTGGTGTGAGCAACAAAAACAGTTTATCTTTCAAAACATTCAAAGAAATATTTTTAAAGTCAATTCGCAATGCTTTTAAAAAATGAGACTACCATAAGACCTCCCGCCACACACACAATGCAAACGCAGACTTGGAGGAGATTTCTTCTTATGTTAGTCAAAGATGCTTGATACGTATTAAAAAGAAACATTTGATATTATTATAAGTGCATAGTGTAGGAAAAAAATATTTCGAAAGTAGAATATAAATCTTAGCCAACATACGACCATTATCGTATGCCTACTATAGCTACCATCTAAACAGTGGTGACCACCATAAGTAAATGGCAGGTTCTACAACTAATACCGTACAAGGTTTCGTATTGGGAATTGGATTTCCAACGAATGATCAGGCCAAGGAACTTCCCATTGCCACATGAGAATGCCTCTGGATGGACATCCCCGAGAACCAAACCGGATCTCTACCAACACAAGGCCGGGTTACCCCTAACTGAGTAACAACTGACCGAATATGCCTTCCCCCGGTCCTTTGGGACCTTTCAACCGAGCGCTCGCAATCAATTCACACAATCATAAAGTGTTTTCAACATGAGTAAGTATCTGGGCTCCATACCATGATACTACCCTTTTCCAGAAGGAAATGCACATATCCTAAAGGGCGCTACCCCTCATAACCTTGCTGCTTCTTTCCTGTTTTGACCATTCCCGAGGTGTGAGGCTCGACGAAGTCACGTTCACAAAAACATACTTTATACAAAAGCCATGCTTTGGGTCAACAAATGATCATAGAAATGATCACCAGGATAGACGATCAAATAAACGATCCTATCACAAATAATCAACACAATGATCATTTACAGCAACACTCAGCATGTCACATTACCAAATTGGGAATATATCGCTGATAACATTCAACTACATAACCTCTGAGCTCGTATGTCTCAAAGAAGGGTGTTAAGCTAAAAGAATAAATTCTCCGCCACTAACAGAAATATATTTGAAAGAAATCTGCTTTATATCTCAATTTGTAACGTCAGACATACAATCCATACAAGTCTGTTCCGGGATCGAACAAAACCGAAGGCACTTACAAAGAAGTCCTTGCAATACGGATATTCACTAATCACGTTCGGACTTCCCATCACAGATGGAGTCTCTATACCGGGGACCAGTCGATGCAAAGACATTCGACGAGTTGTCCTTATGTTTTCGAAAATATCCGGTCTTCAACACCGGTCTTCAAATGCTATCCATAACGACATATCACATATTCGGAATGGGATGTATGACACAAAGGTCCTCTCCCGGCTAAACCGAATAGTGAGCGCAATGTTTACAAGAAATATATGGATATTGGGATTTCAATTAAGTCACAACTTATTACCCAAAACTTTTCTTCAAATGGTTTAAACCAATTACCATTTCAAATCTTTAAACAAAAAGATTTATTTCAAAAAAAATCCATTCATAGATTTCCAAAACAATTTCATTTTGATAGGATTTACCCGTTAAATCTTTAAATCAAAGATTTAACTTATAGCTTTCAAATCGTTTCTATAACTTGGAAATCATTTTCATTTTTAAACTAGAAATCTTTTTAACACAAATTGGAAGTTCATTTCTTATGTGAAAGCTTTTATTATGAGAAAACAAACAGTTTTCGTTTCAGAGAAATCCAATTAATTTACACGAGTTAAAGTTCTTGAATTATATTCACATTCCTAAATCAATACTTTTAAAATAGTTTAACCCGTATATAACTGGTATAACATTTTTAATCCCTAGTTTTAAATCATAGAATTCAATTTCAAATCTTGAATTTAAGTTCAAATCAAAATTATTCAACTTCATATTTTATCGAGTTATTCAAAATAAATTTCGTCTATGAAATTCCATTTCAAAAGCTTTTCACTTTAAACCCAATCCATTTCCAAGACATTTTAATTCAAATATTCAAATTAAAAACTATTTCAAAAATCTGTGACTCAATCGATTTCCTCGTGAAATCCATATTTGTGTGTGTATAAGTGTGGTCCAGGGGTTTAACACACTAGTGCAACATCATACAATCATCACAAATCAAATATAACAATATATCCGATAAGCGATATAAACTATAACGCTTATCTTCATTCACAGATCACAGATATATATACAGATGTATCATCAATAAATGAATAAAATTATACATAGCACAATCAACAGATCAAAATATCACAGATCGGATAGGACAATCAATCAGGGCATTTCATACAAAATAATCATTCATAAGTAAGGTCAAGCATTTAATAATCATTTATAAGCAGGATTATAAATTATTCATCCTAATTAATTCAATTTATTTCCAATAAATTACTTATGAGTTAATTTACCAATTCTGATTTATTAATCATTCGATATCAATTAATTTATCAAATACTTTAATAAATTAAATTATCCTCAATTTATCTTATTCATTAATCTAATCTTTAAACCAATTGCATAATTAATTAACCCTTTAATTCATTATTTTATGAAATTAAAATTTTAATTTCTTACCATTAAGCAATCATCCCGTAACCCTAAATCATTAATTTCAAATTAATCTTTATCATTTAAATAAATTTACTTTAATAAATCTTTAATTAATATTAATAAATCTCATTTATTAATTAATCCTCAATTAACCTCTATTTGATTTATTATCCTTAATTAATCATAATAAGTAATTATTTCTGATTTCTTTCATTATGTAATTTACAATTTACAATCTATAATTGATTATCTAAATTAATTTATCTAATTCATTATCAAAATAAATCATATTAAGTAATACTTAATTATCCTTAGTTAATCATCTACATTAACTAATAACATTTCTTAATTACTTTTAATTAATCTCTAATTATAAATAAATCTAAATCATAAATTTATAAATTAAATAAATGAGTCTTTAATTAATTATCATATAAATTACATCACTTAATGCCTTAATTGTTTCTAATATAAAATCAATTCCTTTATTAATGATTTCATTAATCATTTGAGTGTATTTTAAACTTACACTTTAAATTTAAATTCAAATTTCATTTTAAAACCAGTTAACATTTCAACTGTTTATTTGAAAACTAAACTTTACATTTAAATTTAAACTTAGTTTAAATTATGTTTCAAATTTCTAAATTAGATTTTTAAAAATTGAAACTGTCAGGTGCAGAAACTGAAAACCCACCTTCTAAATCTTTACAACTTTGATTTAAAATTAAATTTCTTTTTTTTAAAAACTTTAAGATTCAAAGTTCTATTTGAATCTATCTTAAATCTGATTTAACTTTATTCATATCTAGTTTACAAATTCATGTAGATTTGGTTTAAATTCAATTTGCAGACAATTTTGAACAAAACTGTCATCCTGTTAAACCAACCCGAGGCAACTTGAGTTTGCTTCGAGTCCAACAGCCAGAGACTTCGAGTTAAAATATTTAAATTTATAAACCTGATTTGAGTTTCAAATCCGGGCTTCAAATGTAGGATTAAACCCAGGTTTCAAGTTTGATTTAAACTTTATCCTTACATTTCAAAATTCATTTTAAATCCAAATTATTTTCAAATTACACTTAAAACTCATTTAAATAAACTTGAATTATAAACTTTATTTTAACTCCAAATCAGTTTCAAAACTAACTCAAATTCATTATTGAACTTTATTTTAGTAACTTGGTTTAACTTGTAAAAAAAAAGAAAACTGTTAAAACTGATAACAGGTTTAAAACCTGAACAATTCTACCATAGCTCCTCCCCTCATCTACTTCGAGCAATCGCGAGTTTCCCCCGAGAAAAACAACAGCCTGCTTCGAGTTCCCCCTTCATAAATTCGAACCCACCCAAACACAGCCTCACCAGAAAAAATACCCCGCTGTGCACATGCACCACCGCGGCAATCAACTCCGACCCCTCACGGTCATCCTCGCCAGTCAACGGCCATCTCCCAATGCCATACCGATCATCAA
This sequence comes from Allium cepa, assembly GCA_030765085.1. Classification (NCBI taxonomy): domain Eukaryota; kingdom Viridiplantae; phylum Streptophyta; class Magnoliopsida; order Asparagales; family Amaryllidaceae; genus Allium; species Allium cepa. The sequence continues at coordinate 183,596,025 of CM060946.1, forward strand.
TTCAGTTGCAGAGGTCAAAAATCAAAATCGAGCATATGAGCTCAAACTGGAACATATGTCGAATCTGGAAAACGCCTCGTACTCGCCGCCTCTACCACCGGAGATCACGAAACTTGGGCCACGTCTTCGTCAATGCTCAAGATTCCATTACTCAGAACCCCATACAACCCGATCTACCAGTGAAAACGCGGTGATTAAATTTCTCAGATGAACAAAAACTAGGGTTAAATACTTTAATCACAAATTCCCACTGCCTCAATGCTTTAACCCATCAACTACCATTTTTCCTATAAACCACGATCAAAACTCCATCACCAGGAAGAACCATGGCCACCCCGACCTGCTAGATTGACCGTGACATGCCAAAATACCATTTCTAGATGAACCAGAAATGCTCTTCCAATTTCAAACTAAAAATCCTGATTTTAGTTTTGAAATTCAAGTTTTTGTTTAATTAATCGATTTATACCTCCGGATCAACGCATCTGGCTATTTAAATTTTCACTTACTAAAAGTTTTCTCTGTTATCTTTTGTTTCCAGGCATTACAGTTTTTATTTTATCAAAAATTTAACTTATTTTTACATAAACTATATATTGTTTAAATCATACATCTTTACATAGATTGGATTCAATGGAAAGAAATTTCCAAACAGTTTCTTAAGCCTGGGAATTATGCACAGAACAATTAAAAATCACAGCAGCTTACTCAATGTACATATATTCACATATTTTCCAGAAATGCACTTGTAAATTCTCATGCAAGCACACTTCATTCTAGAGTAAACAAATAACTAATCTATACTTGAGTTAAATTTTTTTTTTATAAAAGTGTTACTCACTTTGCTTTTAAGAAAAGGAACAAGGCTTTCTTCATGTTGAAACAGGTTGTAGATTTACTTGCTGAAGCTTCCCTCTTTTTTTTTCACTTCTCTGGTTTGAGTTGTATTATTGTTTATGTTTGAAATGGTGTTTACTTTAGATTTACACAATTTTGTAGATGAACGAGCTGATGCTAAATAGATTGATATATAGGAAAGAAATGAGTTACCCGGGGACATCACTTTGTACAAGTTGATATTTTTATTTTTGGGTACAAGCTGATACTTTTGTTTGTACAATAGGCATGGTAAAAGATGTTGTATGTACTTAGGATGTTTGCTTGTACTTGTTTATGTATATTTATATTTTGATTTGTTTGTTCATATTTTATACTTGACAAGGCTTATTTCTATTGGTGGCTGAAGATATTATTTGGTGGCTGCAGTGATTTTTGTATTACTTTCCTTTGTACTTTGCTTTAGTTATTCACTTACCCTTTATTTATTTATTTTCTTTATTTTCCAGGTTTGTTTCCATTTGTTGTCTTCCTTTGTTTCTTGTACACCAGCCTACATACTTAGTTCTATATTTGCTTGTATTTATTCAGGTTTGCTTTTATTTTGTATTGTTTACTTTATATTTTCTTAGACATTTTATTATTTTACTTTATGTATAACTATAAAGTTGTTTTAGTCCTTTGTTATAAAACTTTAACTTAAATGAAAATATATACTTTTGTTTTAGTTATACTTGTATACTTCATTTACATAGATATAAAGCTATTATAATTATTATTGGAATTGTTGCCAATGTATTTACTTTAGCTTGAATGTATTTGTATCTTTTATTTTCTTGTTTGTACTTAACATCCGTTGATTAATTTTATTTTCTTTTGTTCTTCTTGTTTTGTAATATAAATAAATTTCTATTTTATTATGTTGTTAGAATTTAGCAAATGTTCTACTTCCTATTTTTATTAAAATTTATCTCATATTATTTTTCTATTTCTAGTTTAAATATTTATTGTTATCTTACTTTAATATTTATTGTCTTATATTATTTTATAAACTCAAACCATTAATTTTACAATTTTAATTCAAAAATTCAATAAATTATCAATTTAAATTAAATTAAAATCTGGGGTCATTACACATACGATGGAATTTGGACTTTAAACCTGTTCCATCAAGTTTAAAATATTCAAAAACATCTATTTTGATATATTGGTTGACCCATTTTCGTTCCGGAGTCGAAACGGGCTATTTGGGGCCGTGGAGCATTCAACTTTCAAACCGATTCGATCCAATTGTTTCTATTTTCTGACCTTCCTATATATACCTCGTTATAAACCCTAATAGTTCCTCATTTTCATTTGTCTGTACGTACAATTCATTCAGTTCCTCTTCTTCGTCAATAGCAGAAAAGTTCCCTAAAACAGATTCCAGTTGCAATTTCAAATCAAATTCAAAGTCAAAATTCAAACTCCTCGAATACTATCAAATTTTATATCAATTTGAAGCACTCGAAGAGCATAATCTTCTGGTGAAATTCCTTTTCCAATCTGATTCATCATTTGCCCAGAAGTTCAAGTTGAACCTCAGCCCTACATGGGTTAGGGTTTTGATCCAACGGTTGATTTGGGACGTTATGGCGATCGGGAGGCGGCAATTGGAGGGTGACGACGAGCAGCACCCATTAGTGTGACTCGTTCATGCTCAGGTGGTCGGAATCGCCTTGATTTGGCGTCTGTTGCAAGCGGCGGTGGCCTGCTCTAGATGCGACCGGAAGTGACGCCACCTATGGCGTTGGAGGCGGCTCTGGGGTAGAGGTTGGCGGTGTCATCTGATCTTGCCGAAGTTTATCTAGATAGCTGCGTTTACTCGATGAAGATGGCGGCTATGATGATGTATACGCGATTATCAGTGGATTCGAGCAGCTTGTACGCGTGACCGAGCACAGGGAAGGCTCACGTGGCGGCTTCGTATTGGTACATTTTTTTTTCTATTTCAACTCGTTCTAATACGCATAACTTTTGCATACGAGGTCCAATTGACGTACGGTTTTCTTTGCTAGGTTCGTATTGGAATTCCGGACATTCTAGTAGTATTTTGGACGAATTCTAAGACTGTTTAAATTTTGGGTTTAAATTGGATTTAAATTCAATTTAAATTCAAAAGGTGAATGTTTTAACCCACTCACAACGTCTAAAATTTCTTATGTGTGTTAAATTAATTTCTGACGTGATTAGAAATTTATTTATGGTTGTTTGGCATTTTCTAATCATCATCTCAGTTAAATTGAATCTATTGAATTAAGTTGGTATTTAATTTATTATTGCATATAAATGGCCAGTTAAATTGTCATTTAATTTGTTATTGCATAAAAGCTGACAATTAAGTTGTTATTTAATTTATTATTACATATAAACTGCCATTTAACTTGTTATAAAATTTATTATTAAATATAAACTGCCAGTAAATACCTGTTATTTATTATCTGCTCTATATCGATGTTGTTGACCGGATTGGATGATGATTGTGTGAAAAGTTTGATGATTGATATTGGATGAATGGATGTTGTATTTTATATTGTTATAGACTGTAGGTTGTTATGTATTTTTATTTTATTCGAGATTGTGGTTTGAAATGATATATAACCGTGTTTTTGTTTTAAATTATGGGTTGAAATGATAAATGTCCGTATCACTTGACCATAGGGTAGGAAATTATATACAGACACTGTGGTCTATATATATATAAATATTTTGGAATGATTTCTATGGTTTGGTAAAGAAATATATGGTTTTATGAGATATTGATTTGGATATTTTATAAATGTTTTTTTATATGGTTAGATTTTTGGTTTTAAGCTACGTATAAAATTGGTTTAAAAGTATAAATAAGTTTAATAATAAAGTTTGATTTTATTAAGATGTAATATGGTTAAGTATTTATTTAAATTATATCTCTGGACTTTATAACGACTTAAATGAGAATAAGGAGTGAAGATAAATATGAAGTTGATTTGAAACTTAATAAATTGAGATTTTAAAGGTATGATTTTGTAACTAGATTTTGGTTTAAGATGAATTAAATGAATATTTCAAGTATAAATAAATTGAAGGAAATATTTAGTTATTTGAAATTTGAGTTTTATTTAAATGATAATGGATTTATTATGCAAATACTAAATAATAGAAAATGGAATGCTTGAATCGTAATTGCTAACCTTAGTTTTGAAAATTGTTTAATACTTAAAATTTGAAATATATTGAAATTGAAACGGTTTATTGAAAACTGATAGTAAGTTGAAAGTTATGAATTAAGATTTAATTTAAAGTGAATAAAATTGTGAAGTCAGGGAAATTATTCTTATAAAGTAATTTTAAATTCGAACTATTTTATTTTATATACCGTTTGAATATCCAAACCATTTAAGTTTTGAAACTTATGATTTAGAAGCTATGAAATTCGAAGTATTATGTTTTGAAAGGTTATATTCAAGCATTTGGTTTTGAAATATTATAAATTTGAAAGGGCTATGATTTTGGAAAAGAGATACATTTGAAATAAAAATGATATTACATTGATTTGGGTTTTTATAAAAATGATATCATATTGATTTGGTTTTTTAAATGGAAATGATATCGTATTTATATGGTTTTGAAATGGATATCATATACTGATTTTGAAGTATAAATTACTTTGAAATGACCACGGTGTTACAATAACGTTTGGTTGTTAAAGAGACTGGAATCGAAAGTTGTCATACTCTCTGCCAAATCAGAAAACCACTTTAACAACCGTGTACGCGGTGGAGATTCCAGAATGAAGTAGGATGGTGTCAACATTCCATTGGGGTATGAACGTGGACCTAACTCCCGTGAGTTGGCATAAAGTGGCTAAAACAGGAGCGACGCCGGGGAAATGACTCAGCCCCTCTGATCGGACGCATTTCTTCGATACCATACTATTACTTTGTGATTTATTGGGTGCATCTTTGATTTTTTAGGAGTGTGTTCCGAGTTGGGCGGCAGTGGCTGCTGCGCATTACCACCAATCTAGATAGCAATTGGTATATCTGCCCTGGCATTGCCTAATTGTGCCGTGTCACCTACACTAGCGAGCCTTGTACGAGTTTGGTTTTCTCCCGTAGCCCATGGAGTATCCTCTGGTGTCTTCCCGATCATGAGGAACTATAATACTGGGTGGACTACTGGGACTATTACATGTTAAGGTGGAAAATGTAAAGCCTTAATGCTATATAAAAGTATATTTATTTTACTATAGACATTATTATAATAGCGAAGTATTACTACATAGTAAATAGTTTAGCGGATCCTTAGGAGATGTGAATCCTGAGCATCTCTTAAGTTACTGCACTCACGTTAGACACTGGATAGGAGATTTCAAACCCCGTAAACATCTCCGACGCCGTTTACACTCATATTTATTTACCGTTGATTTAACTACTTAAGATCTTTTAGTTCTGACTCGAGTGTTTTGTCTTTTCAATTCGCTCGGGTCAGCTGAGCATTTCAGGATTTGAAGACTTTATTTCTAGAGGATGAAGACGAAGATTTGTTTTAGTACTATTTATTATATTCCACTGCATCACATTTGTTCCGCTGCATTGTTATTTATTATTCTCTTGTATGTGTAACTCTGAAATGTATTGTATAAGTATAATCGAATATTTTGTAAACAGTGTAACGACCCGAAACTTTCGATCCCGAAAATTCCAGATAGTTAGAGAAAAGAAGAAAGAGAAAGAAGAAGAACAGAAAATAAACACGCAAACTCACATTCGCAGCGGATAAAATATAATATCAATAATAGTCATACCAAAGAAAACTGTATCTATCAGTTTACATCGATATATCATCGTTACGACAATTTTATACAATATTGGATAGATACAATTTAACATGTCTCAGTTATATACAATATCATAGTGGAAACTCTCCATACGTCCCTGCCATCCAGCTCGCCTCCTGAGCTCCAGAACGTCCTTACCTGAAAATCTGTAATACTCGGTCTGACCCGTGCATTACATCAAAGTAACACCCAGGTCAGGCTGGAAACCAGCGTGAGTAAACTCATCTAACATGGAATACAAAACTGTACATCTCATATAAACCCGGGGTGACTCATATATAGATTTACAACTTCACAAGTTGTTAGACGCCACTTATTTCACACATTAATTTCTAAGTATCAAAACTTAGATTAAATGGTCCAATTCACTTTAATCATTCCTTTTCAGCTTATTGATTCCACATATCAATTCATAAAGAATCGAGGTAGTTTCGGGTATTTACTAATACCCGACTCCGGCTTCTTCGAATTTATTACCATCTTATCCCAATTTATTCAAGTGAAACACAATTCAAACTTCAAATACAGGGTGTCACCTATACATTTTAATTCATCATCGATAGATAATCACATTTATCTCAGTTTAAAGCTAACATATCATATCATATAGCATCACAAATCACATATCCTGAGATATCAATCAATCTATAGCATAAAATATTATTCAATCATTATAAGCAAGATAAATTAGTCATGCCATTCTAATTAATTTAAACAAATTAAATTAATTACTTCAATCACCCTGAATCCTTCTTATTTAACATTAATTAATCCCAATCCCAATTAATTAGTCATTCTTAAATCATCAATCTCAATTAAACATCCTTGACTAATTAACCTTAAATTACATTAAGTAATTAATCTTTAATTATCACACAGATTAATTAGCCTAACCATTCCCATTAATTATCTTTGAATTAATCTCTTAAATCAAATAACAAAAATTTATTTCCCTGTTCCTTAATTAATTACTCTAATTAATTATCCTTTATTTACTTACATTGATTAATTATCCCTTAATTAATCACATACAATAATTAATTAGCCCTTTAATTAATTTCCTTAATTAAACCATACTTCTAATTACACTAAATAATTACTTCTCGATTACTTATATCAAATAGTTAACATTAAATAATCACACTTGGTAATCTCCATTTATTTCCTTCCATAATAAATGACATTAAACAATTATCCTTTAATTACTTTCATACCCATTAATCAATTTCATTAAGTGATAAGTCTTAATTAATCATCTTTATATTAATACTTAAATTACTAAAAAAAAAACCACTTTTAAATATTTTGAAACTTTCATTTCATATCAGATTAGAATTCAAAAAAAATAATAATAATATATTTGAATCCACACTTCAAACTGATTTAATCTTTGTTTAAACCAAGTGTACAAATTTAAATTCCCTTTAAATTTTGTGTTAAACCCTCAAATTGCTGTCAGGTTTTTTTTATAAGCCTGAAATAAAAATGACCCGAGGCAAACAATATTTTGCTTCGAGTCACCCCCTCTTTTGCTTCAAGAAATCCTTAAATTTACTCGAGAAACGACCCAGTCTTCTTCTCTTTTTTTTCTAAGTTTAAATTCTGATACACAGCAAAATCACCTGCGAACATCTTCGAGCCACAACTGCTTTTCCCCAAAATCAACTTCGAGTTAAACTCCTTCTTCTTCCCATCAGTGGTAATTCAAACCCAAGCACAAACGTGCACAGGTGCATGTGCACGATCGATGCAACCTTCTCCGGCTAAGTCTTCGACCACGACCCAGTCGCCGTTGATACCCCAAACCTCCAGGCTACCCATATCCAACAATCCCCTCTTGAATCTAAATTTGAGTATTTCAATAAAAATATGGATTGAACCCATCATCTGTAAACTCGTCATCCCTTAGACCAAGTACACCAGAGGCCACGCGATTATGGTCGGAGCTTCGACAAACTCCAACGCACCATTCCCCAGTAGTGCGATCGGCTCCGAAACATCAACGCCACCGCATTTACCAAAATCTTGACCTCGACCAAATTTGGAAATTAAACCCTAGATTAACACCATCTACCTTCCATGCTGAATTGAAAAATTCTTGAACATTTTTCCAATGATCCATGATGCCTAATCTCCCTATCTGCCTAAGCACAACTAATATTAATCCACCGATCGTCGAAAATTGACGAGATGGCATTTTCCGTTCAACTCATTCGTACTCGAGATTTAGTAACTTAAAAATCATGAGGTTTCCATCAAAAATCACATTTTTACAATTGGAACATGCTTGTGTAATCATATTTTAAAATTGGAATACTCGAATTTTCTGTTTGAAAATGCTTTACTGTGACTTCTGTTCTCCAAGTAAATTACTTAATGTTTTTTTTTTTAAATATCATATTACACAATTTCAACTCCTTTTTCTTCAGAAATTATAGCCTAATAACATTTGATTTGGGGAGATATGAGTTTATTTAAGCTGTTCATAGCCTATGTATTTTAAAACAGAGATATATATGTCTTATAAACAGACATACATACAATTTTACACACACACACACACACACACACACACACACACACACACACACACACATATATATATATGCAATTCCATGCATGCATATTTACACTCATACAACTAACTTTTAATATCATCAAGGTACCATAGCAGTTTAGATTTCAAAAATAATAGTTTGCTCACATATAAACATTCATACTTCCAGTTGTCTCATTTATTTATTTTTGTACTTGAAAATATTTTTAAAACTTAAATATTGATTAAGCAATCATATTTCGTTTAGATCCTAAGGCTTAACAACGGTCAGAGGAAGATAATTAAAATTTTCACTTCCTTTTTTAAGTTTTAAATTTAAAACCTGTATAAAGAACAGGGGTCTACTTCCCTGTTTTCGAACATGCACAACATAATTTATACAGAGGCATATTCACACTCATGCTACTATATTTCACAACAACATCAATATTAATTATATGCAGATAAAATGTGTGTGGGTTTAATAGTTGCTTACATACAAAAAAAAAATCTTTACTCAAAATCAAGGCCTAAAAATCAATTAAGAGAATTATTTGAGTTATTGAATCAGGTTTTCAACCTGTACTGTTTAAATCAGAGGTATACTATCCCGTTCAGACTTGAACATTGATTCTAACTCACATGTATACATGAATCATTTCTTTAACAACATGCACTCAAGCTTCATATCATATTCAACGATTCAACATATGCCAAATCAAGAAATTTTCAGTTTTAAGGGTTTTACTTACCTGTTCTAGAGCTTATATCTTGAAATCCGGAAATGCTGAAGGAAAAATTTGAAAGCTTGCTTTACTGGAAAAATAAGTAGCTTCCAAAACTGACTGAAGTTGTTATGATTCACTTGCCTGAACTTTGATTTCTTACTTTGTTTTAGTTGAAAATGTTTACAGTTTGAAAACATTTGCAGGCTTTTGATCTTTTGATTCAAGAAAATGAATTACAGTCCCTTTTTGAATTTGATTCTGGTTTTAGAGGTGGATGAGTTTTCAGATTGTTTACAGCTTTTGTTCTTCAAGTTTTCTTGTTTTTGAAATAGGAAACAAGGGAAAAAAATAAGAAAAATGAAGATAATACGTTTTGTATAGATTTAAGTTGGATTTACTAAATTTTAAAAAAAAATGGAATGACAAATGTGACACTTGTTAATAGAATTAACACTTGTCCCTATCTTTATTTAATTTGTTAACACATGTAAATTTACATGCATAAATAGATTTTTAAATGTTTTATAAAGTTTTTATAATTAACTTTCTACTTTATAAATACATATTTTAATTTATATACATAAATTTCTTTAACACTTATTTATATGTATAACTATGTTTTTTAAAAAAAATAAAAAATAAAATAAACCATTATATTTATAAACAAAAACAATATATACAACAATCATTTGAAAATGATATTTTTAATCATTTAAATAAAACTTATAAAAGAGATTGTAAATTACTTGTTATTTGAATGAATTAATGTTTCATTAATTCATTGTATTTTAAACTTTTATATCTAACTTACAAATCATATTTATTTATCAATTTTTTTTAAAAAAAAGATAAAACAAATCATATTATTAATCTTATTTAAATTTAAAATTATGTTAAAATCAATTTAAACCATTTATCTTAAAAACTTTAAAACTATATAGTTATTTATTAAAGTAAGATTATTAAATTTATTGCTAAAAATTTCCGGGATATCACAAACAGCTTCATGAATTGTTTATTTGATTATTATATTTTATCGTTCCGCTGCAAGATTCTAATTTTTTTTTTCTTTCTTTTTCTTTTTTTCTTATTTACCCCATAACAATCCGCCCTTCTATATGGTTTAAGTCTGACGTGTGTGGTTTATCGTCGATTTAAAGCATACAAAAAGGTGGGTTGTTACATCTGGTGTCAAAGCTTTGGTTTAGCGATAAACCTTAGCTTTGTGGGGTCTGACTCTTTATTAATAGGGTAGTAACATCCTATGACGAGTCGCTGAGTGTATATATATGAGAGAGTGTATTTGTTAGTGTTATAAAAAGGTTTTGATACTGTGTTAATTTGTTCCGTTTTGTATTTATAAATTCTGGTTGGTGCATAGGACGCTATGACATCAATAAGGATTTCTAAACACTTAATAGGACAGACCGACACAATATTTGTTTTAAATATAGGTGAATGAAATAATTTTGCCAATTATATTTTCTGTATATAAAGTAATAAATTTTATAAAAGTTATATTTGGTTGTAATACATTGATTGTTAGGTAGTGAAATTTGCAAATATTAATCTGAAATAATATTTGAAAAAACTAAAATAATTGAAATTTTGAAAATTTTAAAACTTAAGTTCTGGGATTTTTAAATTTCTTTCAAAGGATTTTAGAATATAATAGTATTATTAGAAGTATTTTTTGATATAAATATTTCAATATAAATTGAAAGAATTGTTTTAAGGAAATTTTGGAAAGAAAAAAGTTCTATACTCCACTCTCTGTCGTTGGAAAATAATTTCGGTGATGAATGCACGCATCATCGACATTCATTTTCGAGTTTCTAAGTGGAAGGCCACTGTAGTATTTTTACTACAGATTTATTTGGATAAACAAAAATAAATTTTAAATTGTTTTAAATATAATTGGATATAAATATTGTAAGTGTATACATTTATCTATTATTTTTAAAATGATTTGAAATTTAACCGGTATTTAGTTCTAAATTTTCCATTAATTAATAGTTTCAACTGCCTTAGTGAAACAGAATTCAACTAATAATTGAAACCTATAAATGAAATAATAGAGCTAATCCTAGGTTATAAATGAAATAACAAGAAAGTTGAAATTTTACCAATAAAAAACAAAAGATATTATTATTGAACATTAAATTAATTAAAAGAAATGAGATGAACTTGTATAAATTTCAATTGCATTCTTAACAAGCGTATATATAACTTACAAGATATTAAAAGTTCTAATGTCTAATAAGAAATGTAATGGATAGTGTACAAGTAAAAAACTTGAGGTAATGAAAGTATGTAATGAAATTCTTTTATAAATAAGAATTTGGTGTTGTAATTGTTGTGAACTTAAGTTATAATTGAAATGTTACTTAATAAAGGTAATAGGAAGTAAGTATTGCAAGTATAAGATTATAAACTTAAGTAAATGAATTGATATGCAAAGAAATTGGATTAAACATGAATACTATAAATAAATGAATGTTAATAAATGGAATTATGTAATAATGAATGAATAAATATAATGCGATAAAGAGGAAACTGACATGACATTAATAAATGAAAATGAATATTTGTAAGTAATAAATGGAAACAAAGGAAATAAACATTGAATCAATGTATAAAAGTAAAAGTTTGTAAAAAGTAAATGAAAATTTAAAGGGTGAATCATTATATGAATGAAAAGGGAATCAAACAGCAAATGTATGAAATGAAATTAATAAGAATGAACTTGATTTATTATTTGAAATTATTGTTTGTTTGGTTTATGGTTGTTTTGGAAAGGATGCTTCAAATTTTTTTGGATGAATGAATAATATATTTTGTTTCATCTAAGAGTGTGGAGTAAATGGTGAACTTAATAGTTTATTTTTCATTCTGTACAATTTAAAGTTTCTGAACCCGAATAATGTTTGATATGAATGGATAATTGATGTGTGTTGATTTTATGTGATGGTTGTTTGCTTGTTGCAAGCGATGGTTGTTATATTGACTTGTTTGTTATTGGTTGAAAAAACTTTAAATATTTCATTTTATATAATTATTAACTCTTTTAGATTATATAAGTGAAATGCAAGTTATGGAAGCAATTGCTACTACTTCTGGTTTCATAATTAAGCGTAATTCCCCGAAAAATAGGTACATTTTCGGATTATAGTTTTATAGCGCTATTATATTGTTTTTCCGTGTTGGGATATATATTATTTTGAAAAATATATGATGTATATTGTTATATTTGATATTATAATTTCTCCCGAGCCTCTCCGTACAAAGGAGACTCTGTCGAAATTTTCCGTAAAATTTGGACTTAGAAAAGTTTGAAAAGTATTTTCAAACTTTATAAATTTGAGTATAAAAAGAATTAATGGTTATAAATTGGAATATTTTATTTAAATTGATTAACTTTGTAAATTTTTTTTTTATAAAGTTAATATTTTTGAATAAGATGTATTGTTTACTCGATTCCTTCTTTTCCCTTCGTTTTCCTTTTTGGGGACGAAAATTTTTGAGTGGGGGAGAGTGTAACGACCCGTAATTTTCGATGATTTAAATTTGCTGTTTTATTAAGGTTTTGATAAATAAATTAATATGGAACAAAGATTTTGTAATTAAATTTAGAATGAAATAAAAGTTTTATAATTTATATTGAAGTAAATGTTAAGAATGAAAAGTAGCATTGAAAGCTAAAACTAATTATTGAAAATCGAAGTGAAATCCCAGTAATGAAATAGTGTAAATTGTTGCACTGGGTTATAAAATTGAAATAAGTAACTAATGGAAAGTGTTGTATAAATAAATGAATTAGTATAATTAATGGTAATTGGATGAATTCAGTATTACGCAAGTAAACATAATAAGTAGCTGAAAATAATAAACTTAAGTGTATTGTAAAGTTAATTGTAATGATTGTTATATTTATTGTTATATTTAATTGGTCTACTAAATTATAATAGGAAATATTTAATGTTTTAATGAAAATTAGTGTAGTAATGAAAGATGTGAACGTAATAATGAAATAAACGGAATTATAAATTTATTCATAGTGTATAAATTGATATAATGAAAAGTATGAACCGAAGTAAATGAATTAATTTAGAATGTTAATCGCAATTAGCGTATATATTGGTAAAAATATAATAAAATGGAAATTTGGTAGTTAATACAAAGGAAAGATGGAAATTTGAACATACTAATGTAATGAAGGGTAAAACAAATGTTAACTTTGTTTATCAAATGATAATTGATTAGATTAAAAGGATTGAGGTTAAATCAAGTTAATTTATTGGAATAAATTATAATTAATTGAATTTATTGTGAATGAAATTAATTACTACATTAGTTGAAATTAAGATAAAATAGGAATATTAATGCACTATGGTATATACCATGATAATTATATCGTAAAATGAAATCAGTTGAATAACTAGATGGGTTAAGAATATGGATTATTTGAAATTAAATTTATAATTACTGAATTTATGGAAATTGTAGTTAAACACTGTAATTAGTAAATTTATTAACTTTGAACTGATGTCAAAAATTTGTTTTAATTTATGGTAAATGTCCAAGCAATTTGAATTGAGAGAAATTGTGATTTATTAAAATTGAACTGAAACTTGATTTGATTAATTTAATATTAAATTATTTAATTAAATGGAAAATAGCCGGCCACCGACTCGGATTTCGATGAAACCAGTTTCATCAGATCCGTAACAGTGAATTATTGTTGGATTTCAAGTTTTGTAACGATCGGACTTGTCGTTTGATCGTACGGACTCGAAACGCCTAGAAATCAATGAAATTGAAATCGATTAAAATCAATTTGAAATAATTTTATTTTAGCATAACTTCTTCATACGATGGAATTTGTACTTGAAACCTGATCCATCAAGTTTAAAATATTCAAAAACATCTATTTTGATATATGGGTTGACCTATTTTCGTTCCGGAGTCGAAACGGGCTTTTTGGGGCCGTGGAACGTTCAACTTTCAAACCGATTCGATTCAATTATTTCTATTTTCTGACCTACCTATACATACCTCGTTATAAATCCTAATTGTTCCTCATTGTCATTTGTCTGTACATACAATTCATTCGGTTCCTCTTCTTTCTCAATGGCATACAAATTACCTAAACCAGATTCCAATTGCAATTTCAAATCAAATTCAAAGCCAAAAATTAAAACTCCTCGAATACTATCAAATTTTATATCAATATGAAGCTCTCGAAGAGCGTAATCTTCTGATGAAATTCGTTTTTCAATCCGATTCATCGTTTGCCCAGAAGTTCATGTTGAACCTCAGTCGTCCATGGGTTAGGGTTTTGATCCAACGGTTGATTTGCGACATTATGATGATCGAGAGGCGGCAATTGGAGGGTGACGATGAGCAGCACCCATCGGTGTGACTTGTCGTGCTCAGGTGGTCGGAATCGCCTTGATTTGGCATCTGTTGCAAGCGGCGGTTGTCTGCTCTAGATGCGACCGGAAGTGATGCCACCTATGGCGTCGGAGGCGGCTCTGGTGGTAGAGGTCGGCGATGTCATCTGATCTTGCCGAAGTTAATCTGGATAGCGGTGTTTACTTGATGAAGATGGCGGCTGCGATGATGTATTCACGATTATCAGTGGATTTGAGCAGCTCGTATGCATGACTGAGCACAGGGATGGCTTACGTGGCGGCTTCGTATTGGTACCTTTTTTTTCTATTTCAATTCAATCTAATACGCATAACTTTTGCATCCGAGGTCCGTTTCATGCGTGGTTTTCTCCACAAGATTCGTATCTGAATTTCGGACAAATTGGCATTGGTATTGACGAATTCTAAGACTATTCAAATTTTGGGTTTAAATTGGATTTAAATTCAATTTAAATTCAAAAGGTGAGTGTTTTAACCCACTCACAACGTCTAAAATTTCTTATGTGCGTTAAATTACTTTCTGATGTGATTCCAGAATGAAGTAGGATGGTGGTGACCTTCCATTGAGGTATGAACGTGGACCTGACTTTCGTGAATTGGCATAAGGTGGCTAAAAAAGGAGCGACACCGGGCCAAAGAGGTAGCCCCTCTGATCGGACGCATTTCTTCGATACGATTCTATTATTTTGTGATTTATTGGGTGCACCTTTGATTTTTTGGGAGTGTGTTTCGAGGTGGGCGGTAGTGGCTGTTACATGTTACCATTAGTCCGGACAGCAATTGGTATATCTACCTTGGCATTGCCTAGTTATGCCGTGTCACCTACCCCAGCGAGCCTTGTACGAGTTTGGTTTTCTCCCGTAGCCCGTGGAGCATCCTCTGGTGTCTTCCCGATCAGGAGGAACTATGATACTCGATGGACTACTGGGACTATTACGTGTTAAGGTGGAAAATGTAAAGCCATAATGTTATTTAAAGGTAAGTTTATTTTACTATAGACATTATTATAATAGCGAAGTATTACTACATAGTAAATAGTTTAGCGGATCCTTAGGAGATGTGAATCCTGAGCATCTCTTAAGTTACTACACTCACGTTAGACACTAGATAGGAGATGTCAAATCCCGTAAACATCTCCGACGCCGTTTACACTCATATTTATTTACCGTTGATTTAACTTACATAAGATCTTTTGGTTCTGACTCGAGTGTTTTGTCTTTTCAATTCGCTCGTGTCAGCCTGAGCATTTCAGTATTTGAAGACTTTATTTTCGGAGGACGAAGACGAAGATTTGTATTACTAATATTTATTATATTCCACTGCATCACATTTGTTCCGTTGCATTGTTATTTATTATTCTCTGGTATGTGTAACTATGTTATGTGTTGTATAAGTATAATCGAATATTTTGTAAACAGCTTCATGAACTGTTTATTTGATTATTATTTATCGTTCCACTGCAGGATTCTAATTTGTTTTTTTTCTTTCTTTCTATGTTTTTTTCTTATTTACCCATAACAATCGGCTCTTTTGTATGGTTTAAGTCTGATGTGTGTGGTTTATCATCGATTTAAAGCATACAAAAAGGCGGGATGTTACGTATATATAATATATAAACTATTTTGATTTATAACTATTTTGATATATATACTATTTTCCATATCTAAACTATTTAAGTTGGAAAAGTGTTACTATTTCAAACTTGTTATGATTTCAAAAGTGTTCCGATCTCAAAAGTGTTATGATTTCAAAAATGTTATGATTTCAAAAGTGTTACTATTCTGGAAATGAATATTATTTAAAGTGAATAATTGTGACGCCCCACCTCTATACCCACGCTAGCCAAGGACACTACAGAGTAATGCCGTCAACTAACACGGAGAATAAGGCTGGTTAGGAGCAACCATCTATAGCCTTGCTCTAACTATCAATTGAATACATTGATAATAGACATATCAAGCAGGTCGACATACCCAATGAATATTTAAAACAAAACCATAGGTGGTTAAAGGATCTATCAGAACAGAATATGACTACTCAAATGTAATAAACATCACAGAACAGTAGATCATCATATACACATATATTGATACCTAACAGAGTATACAAAATAATACATGTCAAGTGGTATAGCAAACCACATTATACAGACAAATCCAGATGAATACATATATCAGAGTTACGACAAAAAGGACTACACAAAAAGCTTTAACAAAAAGGAACAAGCTGAATAGTCCATGCGGAAGCAAAATAGGCTAAGTGTAACGACCCGCTAAATTCGATGATTTTAAATGTGATAATTTAATAGGATTTCTAATTTAATTTAGAATGAAATCCAAATGAATTAAGTAGAAAAGGATTCTCACCTGGATATGGAATTTAATATGAGAAATTTATGAAAATGTTATATGGTTTTAATGCAATGAAAGATTTTAAACGGTAAATGGGAATGAATTTAGGAATCATATTAGTTCCAGTTAATAGATTACGACCTGAATGAGATTCCAATTGAATAAAATCATTCAAATGTTAGGATTTGATTTTTATGGGATATGAGAAATACAAATGTAGGGATTTGATTAACATATATGTTATTTGTTCAAGGTATTGAATAAAATTGGGAATCCAATTTAAATTAATGATAATAACGTTGATATTAGTTAATAAATAAATTTCAATGCAATGCCCATAAATGAATGAAATGAAATGAATATATGTAAAATGTATACTAGGTTATTTATCAAATAGAAGGATAGAAAGTAAATATCGGATTTGATTGATGAATAAATATATATATTAATTAGTAATGAAATGTAAAGTAAATGGCGATTGTATAAAACAAATGCAATAAGATTTTCTAATAGTAACTGAATGTAGACGTGTGAAATAGAGTTAATGACTATAATTATTGTAGGTTACTTATTTTATTTGTTGTCAATGTTAATCTGGAATCAAATTCAATTCATCCCCAAAATTACTGCAGTTAAAGTGGAATAAATTGGTAAATGAAGAATGTTGGATCCAAATAAGTTGTAACCAAGGAAAATCCCATTTTTAATAAACTATGCGGGAAAAGAAATGAAACCAAAATGAAAATGTGAAAATATAAAATGTAATGAAATTCTAAGTAATAATGACTTTGTTAGTTAAGTGAAAACTGATTTAATATTAAGTTGTAACTGGATAAAAATCAAATTTATTTGGAATTGATTTGCAATCAATTGAATTTATTGCAATTAAATGGATTCAATATTTAAATTAAGTATGTAAATATTATTTGGAAGAAATTGAAGTTATTTGGGTAATAAGTATTGTAATTGGCTAATTTAGATACTTTAAAGTGAAACGGAAATTATTAACGCAATAGTTTGATTGCAATATTTAATTCATCTAATTGATGATAAAGATTTGTTAGATTTTTTTAATAGGAATTTTGGGGCATTTAATAGGTAATTGCTGATTTTGAATCGAATTAATGGGATTACTGAAATCAATATTTAGCAACTTTTAAACCATTGCAATTGATTTAGAATATAAAGAGTTGTCTATTTAATTGAGTTAATTTTTTGAAATTGCGTTGTTGAAATTAAATGGGAAATAAAACGTTAAGGATAACCAGTATTCAAGATTTACCATCTATTTAGTATATTAATTGTAACTGATAATCAACTGCAATAAATAATAAATAATTATTGCGTTAACGTTAATTGAAGTGATATTTGAAATTTAATATTTAGGAATTATGTAAATATAAGTTCAGATGAAATTGGAAATATTTACATATTGAAATATGAATCCAATGATAAATTCTTCTATTTGACAATAATATTGGAAAGTAAATTTAATTAAAATTTTGGAAATTTAATTTATAATTTGGTGAAATTAATGAAATTTGGGGATTTCTGAAATTTTAAATTCGACAAGTTAAATTTTTTTTAAATTAGTATAGGTGATTGAAAAATTTATAATAATAAGAATCGTCAATTATCAAAAAGAAATAGGAAATTTGATTTAATTGACTAAATTTTAATTTATTTAATTAATATAAAAATAGTCATTTTGTCACGGACTCGGATTTCGACAAAACCAGTTTCATCGGATCCGTATCAGTGAATTATTGTAGGGTTTCAAGTATCGTATCGATCGGACTTTTCATTTGATCGTACGGACGCGAAACGCCTTGAAATCGATTTAATTAAAATCAATTTGAAATCAATTTGGAAATTTTGTTTTCATCATAACTTCTTCATACGATTGAATTTGGAGATGAAACTTTTTCCATCGCGCTCAGAATATTTTAAAATACCTATTTGAATATATGGGTTTAATAAATTTCGTTCCGAGGACAGAACGGGCTTTTTGGGCCAACTACCGTTTAGCACGTTCGTAATCCGTGCCCACCTAGCCTACTACAATTTGTCTATATATATGCTGTGATAAACCCAAGCCTCCATCTTCTATCATTTGTCTGTATGTTCATTTTTCTTCATCTCTTTCTCTTTCTCAATGGTGGCTAAACCTAGATCTATCTACAATTCAAAATTTCAAGTGAAATTTCAAAACCTCCAGAAAAATTCCAGAAAAATATATGTCGATGCTCTCGACGAGTGTAATTCGATGGGGTGATTCGTTTTTCAATTTGAATTGTGGTTTGACCAGAAATTGGGGTTTGGTCTCGGCCGTTCATGTTCATCGTCGAGATTTAACGGCGGATCTGCAGCTATTCGACGATCGTGAAGCACCATGATGACGAGAAAGTCGAGCAGGCCCTAGATCTATGGTTCGTTCTCACTATAGGTGGAGGAAATCGCCAGAAATATGCTCGGAAGGGGCGGCGGTCGCACGGCCTAAGGAGGCGCCGGACTTTGAGGCGTGGGGTCGGTTTGGGCGGCTCGGCGAGGGGAACG
This sequence comes from Allium cepa, assembly GCA_030765085.1. Taxonomy (NCBI): domain Eukaryota; kingdom Viridiplantae; phylum Streptophyta; class Magnoliopsida; order Asparagales; family Amaryllidaceae; genus Allium; species Allium cepa. The sequence goes on from CM060946.1 coordinate 183,615,326, forward strand.
TGGGGGTGAGATCTGATCGAAGCAGTGATCTTTGGAGAGGTCGTGAAAATTGGATGAAGGATGGAGCTTAAGGCGGCTAGGGTTCTTTGTCTTTAGGTTTCGAACGCGAGTATCTGGAAGGAGAGGGCGGGTTCGCGTGATGACGTGTAGGCCGAGACTAGGTTTATTTTAATTTTAATGTTTATTTTATTTCAAATGTTAAAATCTTAATGACTTTCTCATACGACCTCGTTTTCACGCGAGATTTTTTTTGTTATGATCATAATTAAATTAAGGATCTTTTGACGCTGGTTTGGACTGATTTGGAGACCGTCGAATTTTTGGGTTTAAATCGGATTTAAATTCGATTTAAAATCCCAAAGGTGAGTGTTTTAACCCACTCACAACTACTAAAAGTTTTTATGTTGTTAAATTTATTTTAGATATGAGTAGAAATTTAATTATGACTGTTTGGTATGTTTTATTCAGCATATCTGTTAATTTGCATTTAGTTAATTTAACTGTTAATTTATTTTATTTATTGCATATTAATTGACAGTTAGAATTTATTTATTTGCATAGGAACTGCTAGTAAACAGTTATAAAATTTAGTACTAAATATAAACTGTTAGTTTAATAGTTGATTAAATTTATTTTTGAATATAACCGCCAGTTATTACCTGATATATATTATCAGATATATACTGATATTGAATTATTATTGGATGACGATTGTGATTTGGATGGTGGATGATGTTGATGAATGGATGTTTTATTTTATATCATTAAACTGCACGTTATCATGCATTTTTCGTTTCATTCGGGATTGTGGTTTGAAATGATATACAACCGCAAAATTTTATTTTTAAATTGCGAATTGAAATGATAAATATCCGTATCACTTGTCCATAGGATAGAAAATTATATACAGGCACCGTGGTCTATATAAAAATTATTTTAAAGTGATTTCTATGGTTTGGATGGGATACGGTTTATAAAAATTTGATTTGATGTTTTATAAAATATTATTCTTCGATATATATACATATGAAGTTAAAAATTTGAAAATTAAGTTGTGTATAAACCTGTTGAATAAAAATGAAAAAATGGAGAAAATGGAATTTGGAAATTTATCTTATATGTTTAAGTTTGGAAAATTTTAAGGTATGATATTTATAACTGGATTTTTCCAAGATAAATTTAAAATGAATAATTCTAGTGTAATTTAATTGAAGAAAATATTTAATTGTTAGAAATTGGAGTTTTATTTATGGATTTTTATGTAAATATTCAAGACTAAATAATAGAACATTTAATTTGGTTGAAGGAATAAATTCCAACTTTAGTTTTGAAATATTAATACTCCAAATGGATATATATATATATATATATATATATATAGAAATTGAAGTGGTTTTTGAACTTGAAAGTGGTATTTAAATTTTGGTTTAGACTTTAAATAAAGAAATATATTTGTAAAGCCATGGAAATTATTTTCTTTACAAAGTAACCTTAAAGATAAACCATTTATTTCGTATACCGTTGAATATCCAAACCATTCAAGTTTTAGAAGTTATGCTTTCAAAATATATAAATTTCGAAATATTATGCTTTGAAAGTATAAGTCAAATATTTGGTTTTCAGATATTTTAAATTTTAAAGCAGTATGATTTTGGAAAAGAAATATATTTGGATAAAATGATATCATATTGTTTTGGGTTTTAAGATGATATCGTATTCATAGTTTTGAAATGGAATTTTTATTCTGGTTTTAAAGTATAAACTATTTTAAATGACCGCGGTTTTATAATAACGATTGGTTGGCAAAGAGACCGGGATCGGATATGGGCATACTCTCTATCGATACCGAAAACCACTTTGACTAACCGTGTACGCGGTGGAGATTCCAGAATGAAGTAGGATGGCGGCGACGTTTCCTGTAAGGTAAATACGTGGACCCAACTCCCGTGAGTTGGCATAAGGTGGCTAAAACAGGAGCGATTCTCGGGCCAATGAGGTCATTCCTTTGATCGAACGCACTCCTTCGATACTATACTCTGACTTTGGATTGTTCGGTGGCCACTATTGATTTCTTTGATTTGGGGTGTTAGTTCGAGGTGGGCGGTAGCTGCGGCTATGCGTTACCACCAGCCCGGATAGCAATTGGTATATCTACCCTGGCATTGCCTAGTTGTGCCGTGTCACCTACCCTACCGCGCCTTTACTACGAGTTTCTATTTGTGTCGTACCTATGGAGTATCCTCTGGTAGCCTCCCGATCAGGAGGTATTACGGTACTGTATAGACTATTGGCATTATTTGTGTTAAGGGCTATATGGGTAACCCCTTAACGCTATTAAAAAGTAAGTTTATTTTACAATTAGACACTATTATAATAGCGCAATATACTACATAGTAAATAGTTTAACGGATCCTTAGGAGATGTAAATCCCGAGCATCTCTTGAGTTACTGCACTCATATTTACTCCTGTTGATTTAACTCACATAAGATCTTTTAGTTCTGACTCGAGTGTTTTATCTTTTCAATTCGCTCGGGTCAGTCCGAGCGTTTCAGGATTTGAAGTTTTAGCTCTGGAAGACGAAGACGAAGATTGTAGTATTATTATCTACTATTTTATATTCCACTACACTGTATTCCGCTGCATTGATATTATTGGTATGTGAACTCTGATATTTAATTTTATAAAGAAGAATCAAATGTTTTGAAAACAGTTTTATAAACTGTATATTTTATTATTATATATTATCCTTCCGCTGTGAGATTCTGTTTTGTTTTATTTCTTCTCTGTTTTTCTTATTTACCCCATAACAATCTACCCTTCCGTATGGTTTGAATTGGCACGTGTGTCGGTTTAAATCGTGCGAAAAGGCGGGATGTTACATCTGGTATCAGAGCTTTGGTTTAGCGATAAACCTTAGCTTTGTGGGGATTGACTCTTTGCTAATAGGGTAGTAATACCCTATGGGAGTCATTGAGTGTGTATATATATGAGAGAGCGTATTTGTTAGTGTTATTAAAAGATTTTGATATTGTGTTAATCCGTTCCGTTTTGTATTTATAAATTCTGGTTGGTGCATGGGACGCTATGACATCAATAAGGATTTCTAAACACTTAATAGGACAGACCGACATAATTTTTGTTTTTATTTTAGGTGAATGAAATAATTTTGCCTATTATATTTTCTATATATAAAATAAAAATATTTCAAATGATATATATTTGGTTGCTGTAGATTGGGTGTTAGGTAATAAAAATATTAATAATAATTGAAGCTAAGTTGAAATTATAATAAATCAAATTAGAGATTTTAGAACTTAAATTCCGGGGTTTTTGAAACTTCTTTCAAATGATTGGAATATAATAATAATATTTTAGAAGTATTTTCTGATATAAGTTTTTCAATGTAACTTGAAAGAATTGTTTAAAGATGATTTTGAGAAAATAAGTTTTGTACTTTCTTCTCTGTCGCTGGAAAATAATTTCGATGATGGCGGCCGCATCATCGACTTTCATTTTCGAGTTTCGAGGGGGAAAGGCCACTGTAGTAAATTCTACTGCAAATTTATTTTTAAAATATCTAAATTTTTGAATGGTTTTCAATATAATTAGAGATATATAAGTTGTAAGAAATTATTTATCTATTATTTTTAAGAATAATTTGAAATTTGACCCGGTATTTAATTCATAAATTTCCATTAATTAATTGTTTAAAATTATTTTAGTGAGACAAAAGTAAGTAATTAATAAATTGAAACCTCTAAATTAGGCAAGAAATTAATGCAAAGTTATAAAGGGAAATTTGAAAATTTTAACATATGAGACAAAAAAGTAATATTGATGAACATTAAATTCAATTAAAAGATGAGCTAAAACTTGTATAAGTTCTTTTGCATTTTCTTTAACATATATAACTTACCAAAAATGAAAAGTTGAAATGTTAAGTAAGAAATTGAAATAGAATATTATACAAGTAGAAATTTTGGAAATAATGAGTTATTCAATGAATTGCTGTTATGAGAATTTAATATTTTAAACTTAAGTTATAAATTGAAATTTTAAGGCAAGTATTATAAACAGGTGATTTTAAACTTAAGAAAATAAAATGAAATTCTTTAATAAATAAAGGTTGATGTGTAGGGTTATTAACTTAAGTATGATTTAAATGCTACTAGTTTAATATAATGGAAAGTAGGTAATATAAATAAATGACTGTAAACCCAGGTAATAAATTAACAAAAATCCTTTATTTATAAAAAATGAAGGTTATAAGGTTAAGAATTTAAATGTAAAAAAAAAGGTTACTGTAATTTAATATAATATATATGTAAGCATTAAATAAATGATTGAATTTGAAGAAGTGCATTAAATATAATACAAATAAAAGAAACTTACATGACCTGAATAAATAAATTTTTTGGATAATTGTGAGTAATAAGTAAAAATAAAGGAAACAACCACTGATTAGTAAATAAAATTAAAAGTTGTTAGAAATAGATGTAAATTATAAAAGGATAATTTATGTGGTATGAAAAATGAAAATAAAAGATAAACTGTTATATGAATGAAAAAGATCAAATAGCTAATGTATGAAGAAAAAAAATTATAATGAATTAATTGATTTGTTGGTTGAATTGTATTGTTTGATTTATGGTTGGTCGGGTAAGGAAATTTGAAGTAGTTGGATGAATAAATAATCTATTCCGTCTCATCTAAGACTGTTGAGTAAATGATGCACTGGATAGTTATTTTTCATTTCGTACTATTTCAAGCTTTGAACCCGAGCAACTATTTGATTGTTGATTATATGGTTGTTTATATTTGTTGGGTATGCTGTTTGTTGAAATGGATGGTTGTTGGATTGATTTGATTGTTAGTGATTGAAACCACTTAGAGATTATTTGAAAATGTTTTCCAAACTTTATTTATTTAACTACATAAGGATATAATGATTATAAAACGGGTATATTTCATTTAAGGAAATTAATTTAGTAAATTATTGTTTATAAATTAATATTTGTAATAAGATATACTGTTTTTTTTATTCTTTCTTTTCCCTTCTTTTTCCTTTTCGGGGACGAAAAGTTTTGAGTGGGGGAGAGTGTAACGACCCGTTAAATTCGATGATTTTAAATGTGATAATTTAATAGGATTTCTAATTTAATTTAGAATGAAATCCAAATGAATTAAGTAGAAAAGGATTCTCACCTGGATATGGAATTTAATATGAGAAATTTATGAAAATGTTAAATGGTTTTAATGCAATGAAAGATTTTAAACGGTAAATGGGAATGAATTTAGGAATCATATTAATTCCAGTTAATAGATTACGACCTGAATGAGATTCCAATTTAATAATATCATTCAAATGTTATGATTTGATTTTTATGGGATATGAGAAATACAAATGTAGGGATTTGATTAATATATATGTTATTTGTTCAAGGTATTGAATAAAATTGGGAATCCAATTTAAATTAATGATAATAACGTTGATATTAGTTAATAAATAAATTTCAATGCAATGCCCATAAATGAATGAAATGAAATGAATATATGTAAAATGTATACTAGGTTATTTATCAAATAGAAGGATAGAAAGTAAATATCGGATTTGATTGATGAATAAATATATATATTAATTAGTAATGAAATGTAAAGTAAATGGCGATTGTATAAAACCAATGCAATAAGATTTTCTAATAGTAACTGAATGTAGACGTGTGAAATAGAGTTAATGACTATAATTATTGTACGTTACTTATTTTATTTGTTGTTAATGTTAATCTGGAATCAAATTCAATTTATCCCCAAAATTACTGCAGTTAAAGTGGAATAAATTGGTAAATGAAGAATTTTGGATCCAAATAAGTTGTAACCAAGGAAAATCCCATTTTTAATAAACTATGCGGGAAAAGAAATGAAACCAAAATGAAAATGTGAAAATATAAAATGTAATGAAATTCTAAGTAATAATGACTTTGTTAGTTAAGTGAAAACTTATTTAATATTAAGTTGTAACTGGATAAAAATCAAATTTATTTGGAATTGATTTGCAATCAATTGAATTTATTGCAATTAAATGGATTCAATATTTAAATTAAGTATGTAAATATTATTTGGAAGAAATTGAAGTTATTTGGGTAATAAGTATTGTAATTGGAAAATTTAGATACTTTAAAGTGAAACGGGGATTATTAAAGCAATAGTTTGATTGCAATATTTAATTCATCTAATTGATGATAAAGATTTGTTAGATTTATTTAATAGGAATTTTGGGGCATTTAATAGGTAATTGCTGATTTTGAATCGAATTAATAGGATTACTGAAATCAATATTTAGCAACTTTTAAACCATTGCAATTGGTTTAGAATATAAAGAGTTGTCTATTTAATTGAGTTAAATTTTTGAAATTGCGTTGTTGAAATTAAATGGGAAATAAAACGTTAAGGATAACCAGTATTCAAGATTTACCATCTATTTAGTATATTAATTGTAACTGATAATCAACTGCAGTAAATAATAAATAATTGTTACGTTAACGTTAATTGAAGTGATATTTGAAATTTAATATTTATGAATTATGTAAATATAAGTTCAGATGAAATTGGAAATATTTACATATTGAAATATGAATCCAATGATAAATTCCTCTATTTGACAATAATATTGGAAAGTAAATTTAATTAAAATTTTGGAAATTTAATTTATAATTTGGTGAAATTAATGAAATTTGGGGATTTCTAAAATTTTAAATTCGAAAAGTTAAATTTTGTTTAAATTAGTATAGGTGATTGAAAAATTTATAATAATAAGAATCGTCAATTATCAAAAAGAAATGGGAAATTTGATTTAATTGACTAAATTTTAATTTATTTAATTAATATAAAAATAGTCATTTTGTCACGGACTCGGATTTCGACAAAACTAGTTTCATCGGATCCATATCAGTGAATTATTGTAGGGTTTTAAGTTTCGTATCGATCAGACTTTTCATTTGATCGTACGGACGCGAAACGCCTTGAAATCGATTTAATTAAAATCAATTTGAAATCAATTTGGAAATTTTGTTTTCATCATAACTTCTTCATACAATCGAATTTGGAGATGAAACTTTTTCCATCGCGCTCAGAATATTTTAAAATACCTATTTGAATATATGGGTTTAATAAATTTCGTTCCGAGGACAGAACGGGCTTTTTGGGCCAACTACCGTTTAGCACGTTCGTAATCCGTGCCCACCTAGCCTACTACAATTTGTCTATATATATGCTGTGATAAACCCTAGCCTCCATCTTCTATCATTTGTCTGTACGTTCATTTTTCTTCATCTCTTTCTCTTTCTCAATGGTGGCTAAACCTTCATCTATCTACAATTCAAAATTTCAAGTGAAATTTGAAAACCTCCAGAAAAATTCCAGAAAAATATATGTCGATGCTCTCGACGAGTGTAATTCGATGGCGTGATACGTTTTTCAATTTGATTTGTGGTTTGACCAGAAATTGGGGTTTGGTCTCGGCCGTTCATGTTCATCGTCGAGATTTAACGGCGGATCTGCAGCTATTGGACGATCGGGAAGCACCATGATGACAAGAAAGTCGAGCAGGCCCTAGATCTATGGTTCGTTCTCACTATAGGTGGAGGAAATCGCCAGAAATAGGCTCAGAAGGGGCGGCGGTCGCACGGCCTAAGGAGGCGCCGGACTTTGAGGCGTGGGGTCGGTCTGGGCGGCTCGGCGAGGGGAACGTGGGGGTGAGATCTGATCGAAGCAGTGATCTTTGGAGAGGTCGTGAAAATTGGATGAAGGATGGAGCTTAAGGCGGCTAGGGTTCTTTGTCTGTAGGTTTCGAACGCGAGTATCTGGAAGGAGAGGGCGGGTTAGCGTGATGACGTGTAGGCCGAGACTAGGTTTATTTTAATTTTAATGTTTATTTTATTTCAAATGTTAAAATCTTAATAACTTTCTCATACGACCTCGTTTTCACGCGAGATTTTTTTTTGTTAGGATCGTAATTAAATTACGGATCTGTTGACGCTGGTTTAGACTGATTTAGAGACCTTCAAATTTTTGGGTTTAAATCGGATTTAAATTCGATTTAAAATCCCAAAGGTGAGTGTTTTAACCCACTCACAACTACTAAAAGTTTTTATGTTGTTAAATTTATTTTAGATATGAGTAGAAATTTAATTATGACTGTTTGGTATGTTTTATTCAGCATATCTGTTAATTTGCATTTAGTTAATTTAACTGTTAATTTATTTTATTTATTGCATATTAATTGACAGTTAGAATTTATTTATTTGCATAGGAACTGCTAGTAAACAGTTATAAAATTTAGTACTAAATATAAACTGTTAGTTTAATAGTTGATTAAATTTATTTTTGAATATAACCGCCAGTTATTACCTGATATATATTATCAGATATATACTGATATTGAATTATTATTGGATGACGATTGTGATTTGGATGGTGGATGATGTTGATGAATGGATGTTTTATTTTATATCATTAAACTGCACGTTATCATGCATTTTTCGTTTCATTCGAGATTGTGGTTTGAAATGATATACAACCGCAAAATTTTATTTTTAAATTGCGGATTGAAATGATAAATATCCGTATCACTTGACCATAGGATAGAAAATTATATACAAGCACCGTGGTCTATATAAAAATTATTTTAAAGTGATTTCTATGGTTTGGATGGGATACGGTTTATAAAAATTTGATTTGATATTTTATAAAATATTATTTTCGATATATATACATATGAAGTTAAAAATTTGAAAATTAAGTTGTGTATAAACCAGTTGAATAAAAATGAAAAAATGGAGAAAATGGAATTTGGAAATTTATCTTATATGTTTAAGTTTGGAAAATTTTAAGGTATGATATTTATAACTGGATTTTTCCAAGATAAATTTAAAATGAATAATTCTAGTGTAATTTAATTGAAGAAAATATTTAATTGTTAGAAATTGGAGTTTTATTTATGGATTTTTATGTAAATATTCAAGACTAAATAATAGAACATTTAATTTGGTTGAAGGAATAAATTCCAAATTTAGTTTTGAAATATTAATACTCCAAATGGATATATATATATATATATATATATATATATATATATATAGAAATTGAAGTGGTTTTTGAACTTGAAAGTGGTATTTAAATTTTGGTTTAGACTTTAAATAAAGAAATATATTTGTAAAGCCATGGAAATTATTTTCTTTACAAAGTAACCTTAAAGACAAACCATTTATTTCGTATACCGTTGAATATCCAAACCATTCAAGTTTTAGAAGTTATGGTTTTAAAATATATAAATTTCGAAATATTATGCTTTGAAAGTATAAGTCAAATATTTGGTTTCCAGATATTTTAAATTTTAAAGCAGTATGATTTTGGAAAAGAAATATATTTGGATAAAATGATATCATATTGTTTTGGGTTTTAAGATGATATCGTATTCATAGTTTTGAAATGGAATTTTTATTCTGGTTTTAAAGTATAAACTATTTTAAATGACCGCGGTGTTATAATAACGATTGGTTGGCAAAGAGACCGGGATCGGATATGGACATACTCTCTGTCGATACCGAAAACCACTTTGACTAACCGTGTACGCGGTGGAGATTCCAGAATGAAGTAGGATGGTGGCGACGTTTCCTGTAAGGTAAATACATGGACCCAACTCCCGTGAGTTGGCATAAGGTGGCTAAAACAGGAGCGATTCTCGGGCCAATGAGGTCATTACTCTGATCGAATGCACTCCTTCGATACTATACTCTGACTTTGGATTGTTCGGTGGCCACTATTGATTTCTTTGATTTGGGGTGTTAGTTCGAGGTGGGCGGTAGCTGCGGCTATGCGTTACCACCAGCCCGGATAGCAATTGGTATATCTACCCTGGCATTGCCTAGTTGTGCCGTGTCACCTACCCTACCGCGCCTTTACTACGAGTTTCTATTTGTGTCGTACCTATGGAGTATCCTCTGGTAGCCTCCCGATCAGGAGGTATTACGGTACTGTATAGACTATTGGCATTATTTGTGTTAAGGGCTATATGGGTAACCCCTTAACGCTATTAAAAAGTAAGTTTATTTTACAATTAGACACTATTATAATAGCGCAATATACTACATAGTAAATAGTTTAACGGATCCTTAGGAGATGTAAATCCCGAGCATCTCTTGAGTTACTGCACTCATATTTACTCCTGTTGATTTAACTCACATAAGATCTTTTAGTTCTGACTCGAGTGTTTTGTCTTTTCAATTCGCTCGGGTCAGTCCGAGCGTTTCAGGATTTGAAGTTTTAGCTCTGGCGGACGAAGACGAAGATTGTAGTATTATTATCTACTATTCCACTACACTGTATTCCGCTGCATTGATATTATTGGTATGTGAACTCTGATATTTAATTTTATAAAGAAGAATCAAATGTTTTGAAAACAGTTTTATAAACTGTATATTTTATTATTATATTTTATCCTTCCGCTGTGAGATTCTGTTTTGTTTTATTTCTTCTCTGTTTTTCTTATTTACCCCATAACAATCCGCCCTTCCGGATGGTTTGAATTGGCACGTGTGTCTGTTTAAATCGTGCGAAAAGGCGGGACGTTACACTAAGTCCAAAAGCACCTAACATGAAACATCTCGGTCTGACCCGAGTATAAAATACACGGGTCAGTTTAGCTAAACAAATCAGTTAGATTAACACAATCATCTAACAAAAAGATGAATCATATCATAACAAGCCTCTCATATCATTGGCAACTCATAGAAACAAAGGTTAGGAATATCCCAAAACAAGCCATAAAGGCAAATAACAAATACCAATGAAGGTAACACAAGTTCCACAAGGTAATCGCTACATATCATGCGGCTCAAAAAGACTAACACCGAAGGGCGATACCTAGGGAATATACGTATCAATGAAAACATCATAAAATTTGCATGTGCTCAGTACTGTATAAAAAAGGATCCATGAGCCCGAAGACTCCAGACCCAAATATCACTCGAGCGGCTCATAAAGACCTAACTCCAAAAGCGATACAATAGGGCAACAAACCCGAAGGTACAAACCCGAAGGCAACATACCCGAAGGCAACATACCCGAAGGCAACATACCCGAAGGCAACTTACCCGAAGGCAAGAAACCTGAAGGTGCAAACCCAAAGGCAACACACCCGAAGGCAACAAACCGTAGTGGTGAAGGTCCGGAGGCCCGTTACTGGACACCACTAACTGGCGGAATGTGTCATAACTCTCAAAAAGGAATCCGAAAAGTGGTAACGTGAGTCCCATAACCACTCGTTCGCACTAAACGGTTTACTATACGTTAGTTAATTTCACACTCAAAGCAGTACAAAGTTCACCTCATCTCATTGGTAAACCAGACCAAAAGGTCAAAACAATCAATTGAATAGGTCGGGGATTAATCAGAAAGACAAACGCATGGATTCATGGTCCGTGTTTTACCTAACCATTTAATCTCCCTTCCATTCCGCTCGAAGTGCGAAATAATGTGTGTTTAAGTAGAATTTATAAATCGGAGAAACGAGCTTTTAATGTAATTTTTAGAAGATTATTTATAAAACCCGTGAATGAAGTCAAAAATAAGTTATCAAAGCCAAAGATGCAATGACAACCACTAAGAACCAACTTGAATTGATAAAATTAGGAAAACCAATCAAAATAAGAAAAAATAGGCAAAACAGCAAAATAGGAGCAGGTCGGTCGACCGGACTACAGGGCTCGGTCGGCTGGCCAGAAGCAGAAAAATTGCTAGGAGTAGCAGGTAGGTCGATCGGCTACAGGGCTCGGTCGGCTGAAATGCAAGTTTCTGCTGTTCCTGCCCTTTCTCATCGAATTGCCAACTCTTCCAAAACGCAATCGGTCGAGCAATGAACCTAAAGAGCCTTAGCCAATAGATACCCCAGCTCCACTAGCTCTCCGATTCGCCACCAAAAACATGTTCAAACGTCAAAGTTGGGATCTTTAAAGAATTGAACCCAAAACACTAAAAATTTGGATATTCACCAATTCAATCCAAACCAAAAGCAAGTGCATATGAACAAGTGCTAGGAATTCATACCCAACATCAATGGAATCAAGAGAAGTAGATGTGAGTTCAAAACTCACCCTCTTACACCTAAACAAAGATATATATATATATATATATATATATATATATATATATATATATATATATATAAGCATAGATGTGAGATAAAAATCTCACCTTTTATCACAAAACAAAGAAGAAGAAGCTCAAACACAAGAAGGAGACTAACTACTCTTCACTTCAACTCTACAAGCTTCAATCTAAGAATAAAACACATATTTCCCAAAGTTAGGCGTAGGAAAACTTTCTGAAATTGAAGAGGAGAAGAGTTGGAGAAGAAGAAGAAGAAGCTTACCACTATCTTCTCTTTGATTTTGGAGCAAGAATTCAAGTTGCAAGAGGAAACTAGGGCTTGGAATTTCTAATTCTCATTCTCTTCCCTCATTCTCAGTTTTTAACTTAAGTTTTATGAAATGAAATAAGTGTGGAGAGGAGAGGGACTGGGTTAGGGTTAATTAGATAGTTAGTCGGCTGAACCCAACCCAAACCCAACTAGAAAAAGTTGCAAAACTCAACTTACACCAAACATATCAAAGGTTATACTTAAAAAGATCGTAAACGCCATTTTGGAACCAATAGAGGTGGTATCGAGTCCCAATTCGGCCGTTTTCAAAAAGTAACATTTCGGACCAAAAATCCGACTAACGACGCTATATTTAAATATAAAATCGTTTAATATGCGGGTTGTTACATATCTCCCCTCCTTACAAAATTGCGTCCCCGCAATTCCTAGAGACGATATTTGTAACAATTACATACATACAACATTCAAAAGAAAAGGAAATAAGCTTGAGACGTAAAGATATTCTCACCATTGCCAAGCGGAGATAGAAAACCCAGATAAGATCGCTCGATATACTCTCTGGTTTCCCAAGTACAGTCATTGGGATAAGCGGACCATTGAACTTTAACGAGCGGCACGTCCTTGTTTCGAAGGTGTCGCACCTCCGTGTCAAGTACGCGAATAGGTTGCTATACAATAGATAAGTCCGGTGAGACCTCAAGCTCTTGCAAATCAGGAGAATCGATAACAAAATCCGACTCCCGAAGACACTTCCGAAGTTGAGAGACGTTAAACACGTCATGAATGCCAGATAAATGAGCCGGAAGTGAAACTCTATAAGCCACAGGGCCAATACGTTCAGTAATAGAAAATGGTCCTGTAAAGCGAGGAGCCAATTTCCCAGTCGTACTAAAACGCATAACCCCTTTCAAAGGAGAAACATGAATAAAGACAAGATCACCAATTGAGAACTCGAGAGGCTTCCTACGGCCGTCCGCGTAGGATTTCTGGCGGCTCTGTGCCTCTTTCATTCTCAAACGAATAAGATCAATCTTCACAGAAGAATCGCAAACAAAATCTGGACCAAGAATAAGCTTCTCCCCAGATTCCAACCAACAAGAAGGTGATCGACATGGCCTTCCGTATAAAGCTTCGAAAGGAGCCATACCGATACTAGACTGAAAACTATTGTTGTAGGAGAACTCTACAAGAGGTAGGTGATCCTCCCAACTACCACCGAAATCAAAAATACAAATACAGAGAAGATCTTCCAAGATACGATTCACCCGTTCAGTCTGTCCGTCAGACTGCGGATGATAAGCTGTACTAAAATTAAGGTTTGTTCTCGAAGCTTGCTGAAGACTCTTCCAAAAATGACTCGTGAATAAAGGATCACGATCACTCACAATAGAACTAGGAACACCGTGAAGTCTCACGATTTCCTTAACATATAACTTAGCCAAATGCGAAGTAGTCCTATTAGATTTAATAGGAATAAAATGAGCAGACTTAGTGAGGCGATCAATAATAACCCAGATACTAGAGTGGCCCGATCTCGAACGAGGTAGGCCATCAATGAAATCCATAGAAATCTGATCCCATTTCCACAATGGAATCTCTAGAGGCTGAAGAAGACCCGAAGGACGCTGGTGTTCAGCGTTAACACGCTGACAAGTTATGCAATTACTCACATAACTCGCCACATCGCGCTTCATGCCTTCCCAATAAAAAAGACGACGCATATCGGCATACATCGTACTACTACCAGGATGAATGGTATACTTAGAACGGTGACAGTCATCAAGAATGTCATGCCTAAGTGCAACATCAGAAGGCACAAAAAGACGGTTCTTCTTGCGAAGACACCCAAGAGAATCAATGCTGAAATCCAGCAACGCCTCATCAGAGGATCCAGACTCACAAATCCGAATAAGATGCAACAAATCAGGATCACGCCGCTGAGCATCGGCAATACGATCCAATAAAATGAGTCGAGCTCCCAAACTAAATAATAGAATAGGAGAATCAGAAGATGAACCTCGATCACGAATTTCACAAAAAGATAGAGTCTCAAGAATATCCCATTCGGCAAGCATCATAGAAATAATAGCCGAATGTTTGCGACTAAGTGCATCAGCAACACGATTACCCTTTCCAGGGGTATAATGGATATCAAAGTCAAAGGAAGCAAGAAACTCGAGCCAACGCTGTTGTCTCATATTGAGTTCCTTCTGAGTGAACAAATACTTCAAGGATTTATATCGGTATAGAGAATGAAGCGCTCGCGCAATAAATAGTGTCGCCAAATCTTCAAGGCGAAGACAATGGCGGCTAACTCAAGATCATGAGTGGCATAGCGAACTTCATTCGGACGAAGTTGCCTAGAAGCATAAGCAACCACCCAATCCTTCTGCATAAGAACAACACCGAGACCACTACCACAAGCATCGGTGTAGACAACAAGATCATGATTCCCCTCGGAAACTACAAGAATAGGAGCATTAGTGAGAAGTTCCTTCAATGTCTGAATGAAAACTTCACACTTGTCGGACCAAATAAAGCGAATGCCTTTCCTAGTAAGGCAGGTGAGAGGAAGCACAACACGGGAAAAATCCTTAATGAACCGACGGTAATAACCCGCCAATCCAAGGAAACTATGAATCTCATGCACATTCTCAGGCCTCTTCCAATTTTGGATGGCTTCGATCTTTGAGTGATCGACAGAAATGCCATCCGAAGATACAACATGGCCTAAGAACTTAACCCTATTCTCCCAAAAATGGCATTTGGAGAATTTGGCTCTAAGCTGATGATGACGGAGAGTACTCAAGACAATTCTCAAGTGATTAGCATGCTCAGCATCAGACTTAGAATAAATAAGGCTATCATCAATGAAGACAAGGACGAACTTATCGAGATATTCCCGGAATACCCAATTCATGAGATCGACAAAGAAAGCAGGAGCGTTCTTCAAACCGAATGGCATAACGAGCCACTCAAAAGAACCATAACGAGTGCGGAAAGCGCTAAGAGGTATGCTATCCTCCGCGACTCGTAATTGATGAAAACCCGTGGCAAGGTCAAGCTGAGAAAAGACCTTAGCACCACTCAATAGATCGAACATATCATCGATCATAGGAAATGGATACCTTTCCTAATGGTCAACTCGTTAAGCTTGCGATAATCAATGCAAAGCCTAAGAGCTCTATCAGACTTCTTCACGAAGACAACCACGGATCCCCACCGAGAAAAACTGGACTGAATCAATTGCTTGGACTTAAGCTCTAAAAGCTGCTTCTTGAGTTCCTCATTTTCCTTTGTAGACATCCTCGTGGGATGACGACTAACTGGCTGCGCGCCTGGAATGAGATCAATGCGGAACTCAAATGCCCGTTTGGGTGGCAAACCCGAAACAGCTTCAAAAACATCAGAAAAGTCACAAGCAATAGGAATACGAGATATGTCATCATCATCTCGCGAGTCAAGAGAACATAAAGCCATTTCGGAATTATCCACATCCCGAAGAACAAGAAATAACTGAGTAGACAAATCCGGATGTCGAAGATACAAAATTCTCTCCGAACAAATAATCCTGGCATCATATCTCACTAGCCAGTCCATACCCAAAATCATATCAAATCCCAGACAAGAAATAACATGCAGATTCACACGAAAAGAAAAGCCACATAAAACAATCTCAAAATCTTCACAAAGCATGCTAAGGGTCGCAGATCCCCCAATAGGATTCACAATCCTTAAAGAAGTAATCAAACAAGAAACATCCAAAGATAAATCATCGACGAGCTTCTTCGATATGAAGGAATGTGAAGCACCCATATCGAAAAGAACTCGAATACTATGATCATGAAATAAAATAGAACCTTCCAAAATTGATGGAGATATACCTTTGGGCTGAGAAGGACCTTTAGAAAACTTAGCAGCATAAAGCCTGCTAGACTTGGCACCCACCGAAACAATAGGGCAAGTGGAAACATGATGACCTTCCTTCTTGCAATAGAGACAGAAGAGAGGCTTAGGACAAGCTCGATTAATATGATCTGGAGAACCACAATTGAAACACTTCCGAATGAAAGGTGTTCCGGAAGACTGAGGCTGAGAGCTAGAACCCCCAGTCTTCTTCTTCTTAAAGAAAAAGACCTCTTTTGAAATGGAAACTGCTTCTTGTTGGGGTTCTTGGAAACCTCAACATCAACATCAATATCACACTCCTTCTCGACGGTCTCGAGATGAAGTGCCGAATCAACCAACTCCTCAAAAGAAAGCTTAAGTTGGAGCAACAAAGACTTCTTAAGATATTTCCTAAGACCAGAAACGAACTTCAAATTCTTCTTATAAGAAGTGCTAATGAATTCAAGACCGTACTTAGATAAAGCCTCGAATGATGCAACATACTCAGAAACAGAAGATTTCCCTTGCTTCAACTCAAGGAAGCGGCGGGTCAATAAAACTTTTTCAGATTCATGAACGAACTTGAGTTCAAATCGCTCCCGAAACTGAGTCCAAAAAAGAGTAGACTCATCAATTTCGGCTACAAGAAGCTCATACCAATCAAGAGCATGCTCTTGTAATAAACTAGAAGTTACAAGAACTCTATCATGGTCAGAAAGATCCATGCGACAGAAAATACGCTCGCACGTGCGAAACCAAGCTTGGACTTCAAGAACAGACTCGGAACCCTTAAACGGTTTCCTCCAAGATGAGAACAATCACTGCACAGACGTGAAAAGGCAGACTTGCGAGGTGGAGAAACTCGAGGAGGAACTGGAGGCTGAGTGCTCCTAAACAACTCCAAAAACTGATCGGCAGACATATAAACGCCATCCTGTGAGCCGCAGGATTGCCCAGCATCCGAACGTCGTCCCCTGCCTCTTCCAACCATACGCTGAAAGTAAGATAAGAACAAGATTATTCACAAGGTAGATGATTTAATATGGAATACTACGGAATTTAAATGCATTTCTAGACGTATTCCCACATTCTATCTAACCTTGATGGTAGAAGGGATAGAGAGACACGATGATTCAAAAATTTGTATCACTTATACACTTTGATGTACCATAAATATATGCATCTAATATGTGTTTATCATATTTTGTTCTGAACTCAGCTCTGATACCACGCTGTGACGCCCCACCTCTATACCCACGCTAGCCAAGGACACTACAGAGTAATGTCGTCAACTAGCACGGAGAATAAGGCTGGTTAGGAGCGACCATCTATAGCCTTGCTCTAACTATCAGTTGAATACATCGACAATAGACATACCAAGCAGGTCGACATACCCAATAAATACTTAAAACAAAACCATAGGTGGTTGAAGGATCAATCAGAACAGAATATAACAACTCAAATGTAATAAACATCACAGAACAGTAGATCATCATATACACATATATTGATACCTAACAGAGTATACAAAATAATACATGTCAAGTGGTATAGCAAACCACATTTTACAGACAAATCCAGATGAATACATATATCAGAGTTACAACAAAAAGGGCTACACAAAAAGATTTAACAAAAAGGAACAAGCTGAATAGTCCATGCGGAAGCAAAATAGGCTAAGTCCAAAAGTACCTAACCTAAAACATCTCGGTCTAACCCGAGTATAAAATACACGGGTCAGTCTAGCTAAACAAATCGGTTTGATAAACTGAACAACAATAAACCTTCAAGGTTACAAGGTATAACAAATATCTCTAAAAGAGATAACACAATCATCTAATAAAAAGATGAATCATATCATAACAAGCCATATCATCGGCAATTCATAGAAACAAAGGATAGGAATATCCCAAAACAAGCCATAAAGGCAAACAACAAATACCAATGAAGGTAACACAAGTTCCACAAGGTAATCGTTACGTATCATGCGGCTCAAAAAGACCAACACCGAAGGGCGATACCTAGGGAATATACATATCAATGAAAACATCATAAAATTTGCACGTGCTCAGTACTGTATAAACAAGGATCCATGAGCCCGAAGACTCCAAACCCAAATATCACTCGAGCGGCTCATAAAGACCTAACTCTGAAAGCGATATAATAGGGCAACAAATCCGAAGGCACAAACCCGAAGGCAACATACCCGAAGGCAACATACCCGAAGGAAACACACCCGAAGGCAACAAACCGTAGTGGTGAAGGTCCGGAGGCCCAGTACTGGACACCACTAACTGGCGGAATGTGTCATAACTCTCAAAAAGGAATCCGAAAAGTGGTAACGTGAGTCCCATAACCACTCGTTCGCACTAAACAGTTTACTATCTGTTAGTTAATTTCACACTCAAAGCAGTACAAACTTCACCTCATCTCATTGGTAAACCAAACCAAAAGGTCAAAACAATCAATCGAATAGGTCGGGGATTAATCGGAAAGACAAACACATGGATTCATGGTCCGTGTTTTACCTAACCATTTAATCTCCCTTCCATTCCGCTCGAAGTGCGAAATCATGTGTGTTTAAATAGAATTTATAAATTGGAGAAACGAGCTTTTAATGTAATTTTTAGAAGATTATTTATAAAACCCGTGAATGAAGTCAAAAATAAGTTATCAAAGCCAAAGATGCAATGGCAACCACTAAGAACCAACTTGAATCGATAAAATTTGGAAAACCAATCAAAATAAGCAAAAATAGGCAAAACAACAAAATAGGAGTAGGTCGGTCGACCGGACTACAGGGCTCGGTCGGCTGGCCATAAGCAGAAAAATTGCTTGGAGTAGCAGGTCAGTCGACCGGATACAGGGCTCGGTCGGCCGAACTGCAAGTTTCTGCAGTTCCTGCCCTTTCTCATCGAATTGCCAACTCTTCCAAAACGCAATCGGTCGAGCAATAGATCTAAGGTGCCTTAGCCAATGATACCCCAGCTCCATTAGCTCTCCGATTCGCCACCAAAAACATGTTCAAACGTCAAAATTAGGATCTTTAAAGAATTGAACCCAAAACACTAAAAATTTGGATATTCACCAATTCAATCCAAACCAAAAGCAATTGCATATGAACAAGTGCTAGGAATTCATACCCAACATCAATGGAATCAAGAGAAGTAGATGTAAGTTCAAAACTCACCCTCTTACATCTAAACAAATATATATATATATATATATATAAGCATAGATGTGAGATAAAAATCTCACCTTTTATCACAAAACAAAGAAGAAGAAGCTCAAACACAAGAAGGAGACTAACTACTCTTCACTTCAACTCTACAAGCTTCAATCTAAGAATAAAACACATATTTCCCAAAGTTAGGTTTAGGAAAACTTTCTGAAATTGAAGAGCAGAAGAGTTGGAGAAGAAGAAGATGAAGCTTACCACTGTCTTCTCTTTGATTTTGGAGCAAGAATTCAAGTTGCAAGAGGAAACTAAGGCTTGGAATTTCTAATTCCCATTCTCTTCCCCCATTTTCAGTTTTTAATGTAAGTTTTATGAAATGAAATAAGTGTGGAGAGGAGAGGGACTGAGTTAGGGTTAATTAGATAGTTAGTGGGCTGAACTGTAACGACCCGTATTTTTACGGATCGAAACATTGTTAAACTATATGCTTTAAGTCGTATTGTTGATAAGTCATTCAGAGTTTAAGTCATTTGGAGCTTGAGTCGTGTAGGAGCATAGATGACTTAAGGTGTTGCCGAGTTAAGGTAGGTAGCGACTTATAAGGTTAACGACTTAGAGCTTAAGTCGTATGGGAGGTTAACTCGTGTGTTGTTTGGGTTGTAAGGAGGTTAAATAGGGAAGCTAACTCGTATAGGGATAGGTCGTGTACGAGTTACGAGTGAATGGGTTAGCTTAGGTCGTAGTTGACGACTTAAGGAATTACGAGTTGGCTGTTATGACCTAAGTGTTTTGAGCGACCTTAATTAGCTAGTGGCACGAGTTAACGACCTAAGAGTCAGCGGGTTAGTAGAGTTAGCGGGTTAGAGGAGTTAGCGATTTAGGGGCTGGAACGAGCTAACGACTTAAGGGGTTTCGAGTTATAGAAGTTTCGACCTATGGAAGTTAAGCCGTGTGATGGCTTAGGTCGTGTGTTGATTTAAGTCGTGTGGCCGAGTTAAGGTAGTCTGCCGACTTAAGAGTTGACGACTCATAGGGTTAGAACGACCTAGAGTTAGCTTGTGTTGTAGTTAGGTCGTGAACGACCTAAGGCTTGAGTCGTATGTGTTTTAGGTCGTCTCATAGTTAAGTCGTGTGATCCTGTGTTGAGTCGCGCGTGTTAGGTCGCGTGCGTGTTTTAGGTCGTGTGCAGTTGGGTCGGCCTCTCCGATGAGTCGTAGGTCGTAACTCGCGCGCGTGTTAGGTCGTTGAGTCGTGTGGGGTTGCTAAGTCATAAGTCGCGCATGTGTGTTAAGGACTTAGGTCGTTAGGTCGAGGCACTGCCTGTGTTGAGTCGTGCCTATGTTGGGTCGTGTCTGGGTTGAGTCGCGTGAGCGACTTAGCGTTAGGTCGTTAGGTGGTTGGGTCGGCTGTTGTGTTGAGTCGTTAGGGGCTTGAGTCGTGGGTCGTTGGCTTTGATGAGTCGTGGACGACTCATGGGGTAGGTTGGCGGCGACTTATAGGGGCGCTACTCAGGGAGATTTCAGCCTATAAATAGAAGGGGTTCACCTCACTTTTTGGCACCGGATTTTTAAGCGACGAAGTGCTGCCATTTTGAGAGCTCGACTACAACACTTCTTCACTTCTTTTCTCCACTCTAATCTAGTGATTCCATCCATCTAAATTGAAGATCAAATCAAAGATCCAAGAGGCAAAGTTGAAGATCTTCATCCAACAAAGAGAGATTTCATCGATTGAAGCGAGATTTTGCCGGATCAAGCTTAGATCTTTGCTGTCCAGATCTGGAGTTGGTTGTTTTTGAGGTGTTTAGGTGATTTGGTGAGTGGTAGTTATCTCTCACACGGACCCAAGGGAGTATATTGGATTGGTGGCTTGTTTATGTGTTAAAGATAGTGATTTCTTGCATTTTCCCTAAGTCTGCATTACTACATGATTCACTTATGCAAGTTCATTCATCAAGTTGTAGAGATATTGTTCATAATTCATGCTTGTTAGAATGCATGTTAGACTTGAACTCTTTATTTACGAAATTGCCATTATTGTTGTAATTGTTTATTTAGATCTTGTTTGAATGATTGATTGCTTGGATTAATGTTTGGTTTGATTGATTAGTTGATCGATAACTTGATTTGGGCAAGTTGGTCGAAGATGATTCAAAAGCTAAGTGGAAAGGCTCTTGAATGGTGAAAGCTGCTTGTGGCATATGAAGCGGATGTGGAAGCTCATATGGATAGATTTGATGATGATGGACTTTGCCATGATGCGATGAGGCAAGCCATGATGTTGAGATGGGACTTTTCTATGATGCGTTGAAGCAAAGCATGATGTGTGAAAGCCTTGGTTTAATCCAGACGGGATCATCCCAAGCATGTTGATAACTCGGTGATGCGGTCCGCGTTGGTTGATAATGGTGGGCTCGAGAGGCGCTTGAGCTAGTGTGAGAATAGTCGTCGAGGAGGATGACTAGGAGGCTTGGATCTTATCGTTATTGAAGGTTCTAGCATGCTCAAAGCAAGAGTACGTTGGAACGGGTCACGATGACGTTCCAGACACGGGTCATGATGACGTGTTAGTACTCTGGGCAGATGCGATAGTCCTAGGCACGGGTCATGATGATGTGCGGAGTTATGTCTAGAACCGAGGTTGCCATTAGCCCTTGACGGACGGTTGAAAGAAGGTGCCGGTCATTCAATTAATGCTGAAATCGAGGCAATGATAACAGTGATAGCCAGAGTCATGGATGTTTGGTTGTATCGTCATTCGGACTCAAGAGCGGTGTTTTCTGGGTGCTTATCTGATCTTGGTTTAGGCCTTGGGGGTTTGTACTTGGAAAACATCGACCTTGACTCGAGTGATAATTACTTTACTTAAATTGTCTGCTTTGCTATGCTTGTTTATGCTTAGTGGGTCTGGGGGCTATCACTGTAGAATGAGGTGGAGTGGGATGGTTGAGTTCCTATTCCTTTTATCCTTTATGCTCTTTTGGTATGTTTGATAGTTAATTTACTGCTCACTAAGACTGTTGTCTGACTCAAGGTTTTATGTTCAACTCTTATTACCTTGGGCTGTTCATCCATGTTGGGATGGGCAGACTAGGTAGCAGGTGACAGGTGTTGTTCTTGGCTACCAACGCTGTTGATGACGAAGACGAGCTGGAGGCTTTTGCATATTATTTTCTTATTATATGTACTGGATATTCTGCTGTTTGTTTGATACTCTGAGTGCTATGTAGTGAGGCTTGATGTATTGACTATTCAGATGATTGTTTAAAACTATTATGAGTTTATATGATGAGACTTCTGTTCTATAGAGCTTCACTATGTGTACTTTCTATTGTATTTTATCCATGCGCTGTGAGTAATACGATAGAGTTTCTGTTTAATCTTTCCCTGACTATCGTCCATGGCTGCCTGGCACGCCATTCAGCGCACCATTCTCTTGTTTTAGTGCGGGAGTCATGGGCGGTCGTCACATTTGGTATCAGAGCTTTGGTTAATCGATTTTAGCTAACGCTCGCTGACGTAACTACGTATGAGAGACGTAATTGTAATTTTGATGGATGATTACTATATATAATATAGTAGTTTAGAAGGATTTGAACTCCTTATGTAGTTGTTTCTCAAGGTGTTCTAAATCATTCCTTTTTGTAGATATTAAGGATGAGTCGAAGTGAGAGACAAGCTGCTAGGGAAAGCCGTGCTGTTGGGGGAGCTACTGACTATGCTGCAATGTTCGAAGCTATGATGACTTCGATCATGAGAAGGATACCAACTTCAGGACCATCAGTAGATGTTGGAGTTCAAGTTCAAGCTCCAAGACCAGTGGATTTTGCTAAGTTGTGTAAGGACTATACTGCACTTGGAGGAAAGGTTTTCTTAGGGACAGAATCAACCATTGAAGTGCAGAGATGGATTGATGCTTGTAGAAGGATCTTTGGTGATTTGGGAATTGAGGATGCAACTAAGAGAAAGCTTGCAGCAAGACAGCTTCAAGGGAGAGCTTCGGATTGGTGGAACTCTATCACCATTGATACTCCTAAGGAAGAGATTACTTGGGAGCAATTCCAAGTTAGATTTGAAGCTAAGTTCATTTCTACGGCTTAGAAATCTGTTTTGTTTAAGAAGTTTGTGGAGCTCAAGCAAGGTGGGAGACCAGTTCTTGAGTATGTTTCTGAGTTTGAAGCTTTGTCCAAGTATGCTCGGTCGTATATTGAATCTCCCTATCAGAAGAAAGAGAAGTTTGTGACAGGCTTGGACAGTTATCTTGGGAGACAGTTGGTGGATCATCTGGACGATCCATTTGAGAAGCTTGTGGAGAAAGCCCTCAGGCACGAGAGTTTGTTTCCTAAGGAAGGATCTGTTGTTACTGTGACCAAGGAGCAAAATGGGAACAAGAAGAGGAAGCAGCAACAGCAGAAGGGTAAGGATGGCCAGAAGAAGCCAAAGGATGAAGTGACCTGCCACAATTGTCGGCAGAAGGGCCATTTCTCTAGGGATTGCAAGAATCCAAAGGTGCAGTTGAAGTGCCACAACTGTGA
Organism: Allium cepa; assembly: GCA_030765085.1. Classification (NCBI taxonomy): domain Eukaryota; kingdom Viridiplantae; phylum Streptophyta; class Magnoliopsida; order Asparagales; family Amaryllidaceae; genus Allium; species Allium cepa. The sequence goes on from CM060946.1 coordinate 183,639,363, forward strand.
TAAGCTGGGACATATCAAGAAGGACTGTCCAGAACCAAGGAATGATAAGCAGATTGTGCAAGCTTATGCTTTGGGAGCTGTTCCATCGTCTTCGAAAGCTCCTACTGTTGATGAGAAAGGGAAGAGTATGATGGTTCAAGGTACTCTTTCCATTTGTGGTGTTCCTGTTAGAGTGTTGTTTGATACTGGAGCATCGCATTCGTTTGTTTGTGATGATTTGGTAGGCCGGTTGGGTTTGGAACCGGAAATTGTTGATAGACCATTGGTTGTGACTAATCCAGTTGGGGGTTCGTCTTGTTTGTGTATGGTCTGCCGTGGTCTAGTTGTATCGAGTCATGATTGCTCTTTTGTTTGTGATTGTTTTGTTCTGAACTTTGCGGGGTTCAGAATTATTTTGGGTATGGACTGGCTTAGGAAGTATGGGGCAAAGGTTGATTGTGAGAAACTGGAGGTGACAGTCGGGAATGTGGAAGGGCGAAAGGTCGTGATACGATGTAAGCATGAAGAAGGCGTCTTCATGGGCTTCATGTATTCGGTGGTTGTTCCATGGGATGGACTGTCATCAATGCCGGTTGTGAATGGATTTGAAGACGTCTTTGACGAGGTCAAAGGGTTACCGCCGCATAGGGAGATCGAGTTTCACATCGATCTAGTTGAGGGAGCCAGACCTGTTGTGATGCCTCTTAGACGGATGGCGCCTAGAGAACAACAAGACTGAAGGTGCAGGTTTATGAACTTTTTCGGAAAGGATTCATTCGGCGTAGTGTGTCCGAATGGGGTGCACCGGTTGTGTTCGCAACCAAAGCGGATGGATCGTTGAGGTTGTGTGTGGATTATCGTGAGCTGAATAAGGTGACTAAGAAGAACAAGTATCCATTGCCGAGAATAGATGACTTGTTTGATCAGCTTCACGAGACTAAGGTGTTTTCTCAGATGGATTTGGCAATGGGATTTCACCAGTTGAGAGTGGCTAAGGATAGTGTGCCGAAGACTGCTTTTAGGACACCATCCGGTTTTTATGAGTGGCTGGTAATGCCGTTTGGATTGACTAACGCACCAGCATATTTTGTGGATCTTATGAATAGAGTGTTCAGAGATCAGTTGAACAATTTTGTACTTGTGTTCGTGGATGATATTCTGATTTATTCCAGAACTGAGGAAGAGCACAAGACACACTTGTGTATTGTTTTGGAAATCTTGCGGAAACATCAGCTGAAGGCTAAGTTTTCAAAGTGTCACTTCTGGTAGAGTGAAGTGAGGTTCTTAGGCCATATTATCTCTGGAAATGGAATAGCGGTTGATCCCGCTAAGGTGGCAGCAATCCAGGATTGGATTAGACCTAAGAATGCATCTGATGTGAGAAGTTTTCTTGGATTAGCAGGATATTATCGTCGGTTTATCGAAGACTTTTCCAAGAAAGCTGCACCGTTAACAAGATTGACGAAAAAGAACCAAGTGTTTTGATGGGATGATAAGTGTGAGCAAGCTTTCGTAATCCTGAAAGAGCGACTGACAAGTGCTCCTGTTTTGACTATTCCAAGTGGGAATGGTGAGATGGTGGTTTACACCGATGCATGTGGTACTGGACTTGGAGCAGTGCTAATGCAGAAGGATAAAGTTGTTGCGTATGCAAGTCGACAACTGAAGCCGCATGAAAGGAATTACCCGACTCGTGATTTGGAGTTAGCGGCGATTGTTTTTGCTCTGAAGATGTGGAGAAATTATTTATTGGGAGTTCGATTCGAGTTGTTTACGGATCATAAGTCGTTGAAGTATCTGTTCTCCCAAAAGGATTTGAATCTTCGGCAGCAACAATGGCTAGAGTTCTTAGCATCATATGATTTTGGAATAGCTTATACTCCGGGAAAAGGTAACGCAGTGGCAGATGCGTTAAGTCGAAGACATGCAGGATTGGGAGCCATGTTTTCGGAGTGGAAGAGTCTCGAGTATTTGGCTGGATTTGACTTCAGGCCCAGATGTAAATTGGAACCTGAGATGTTGGCAAACTTATCGATAAGACCTACTCTTGTGGAAAGGATTGGCGAGAGCCAAAAGCGAGACGATAAGCTTGTCAAGATTATCCGCGATTTGGAATCTGGATTGAATCCAGAAAAGGATAAAGGATTTGAAGTCGATCGAGAGGGTTGGCTTCGGAAGCAAGGACGACTAGTTGTTCCCGATATAGATGGATTGAGAGATGAAGTTCTGAGGGAAAGTCATCACTCGAAGTTGACGATTCATCCAGGTGGAAATAAGATGTATGGGATATGAAGAGAACCTATTACTGGGAAGGTATGAAGAAGGATGTTGGAAATTTTATTTCCAAGTGTATGAACTGCTAGTTGGTGAAAGCCGAGCAGAAGAAGCCCAATGGATTGCTTCAGCCATTAAAAGTTCCTACATGGAAGTGGGAGCAGATATCGATGGATTTTATCGATGGTCTACCTAGAACCAGGGCAGGAAATGAAGGGATTTGGGTCATCGTAGATCGTTTGACTAAGAGTGCAAGGTTTATTCATGTTCGATCAACTAGGACTGCATCGAAGTTGGCTGAGTTGTATGTTAAGTGGATAGTTCGATTCCATGGTATTTCGAAGAGTATACTGAGCGATCGAGACCCATTTTTCACTAGTGGATTTTGGAAGAGCTTCCAGGAAGTTTTGGGAACCGAGTTGTGTTTGAGTACAGCTTATCACCCCCAAACGGATGCTCAGACCGAGAGAGTCAACCGAGTTTTGGAAGATCTTCTCAGAGCATGTGTTTTGGACTTCGGGGGATCATGGGAAGATCATCTTCATTTGGTAGAGTTTGCGTATAATAACAGTTACCAGTCAAGCATTGGTATGGCACCGTATGAAGCATTATATGGAAGGCCGTGTAACTCTCCGACATGTTGGTTGGAAACTGGAGAAAAGCTGATGCTTGGGCCAGAAATGATTCGACAGACTACGGATTGTATAGAGATCATTCGGCGACGAATGAGGGCAGCCCAAGATCGTCAGAAAAGTTATGCCGATAAGCGTCGTAAGGATTTGGAATTCGACGTAGGCGATATGTTTTTCGTGAATATTTCTCCACTAAAGAATGTTATTAGATTCGGGAAGAAAGGAAAGTTGACTCCGAGATTTGTTGGACCATTCCCGATCATCGAGCGAATTGGAAAGCTCGCCTATAGATTGGAGTTACCGGAAAAGATGGCGGGTGTGCACAATGTTTTTCATGTATCTTATCTACGGAAGTATGTGCATGACTCGAATACAGTGGTTTCTGCTGATAGCTGTGAAGATTTAGAGGTTGATCCAGTTGTTACGAGACCTCGTAAGCCGCTTCGTGTTGTTGAAACCGACACGAAACAGCTTAGGAGGAAGACAATTACGTTGCTCAAGGTACAATGGAGTGATGATGTTAACGACTGTACGTGGAAGGAGGAAGAGGGGATGAAGGCAGCTCATCCTTAACTCTTCGAGGTATGGCCCTAAGGTGTCGTGACATCTCACGAATTTGTAGCTTGTTCTAAGTCTTAGAATTCTGCATGCTAGGCTAGTAATTGGATGCATGGTTTGTTGATTGCTATGGATGGTAGGCATGCGGAATGACTTTGGTTGCTCTTGTTTGTTTGGAATTTCGAGGGCGAAATTCCTAAGGGGGAGAGAATGTAACGACCCGTATTTTTATGGATCGAAACATTGTTAAACTATATGCTTTAAGTCGTATTGTTGATAAGTCGTTCAGAGTTTAAGTCATTTGGAGCTTGAGTCGTGTTGGAGCATAGATGACTTAAGGTGTTGCCGAGTTAAGGTAGGTTGCGACTTATAGGGTTAACGACTTAGAGCTTAAGTCGTATGGGAGGTTAACTCGTGTGTTGTTTGGGTCGTAAGGAGGTTAAATAGGAAAGCTAACTCGTATAGGGATAGGTCGTGTACGAGTTACGAGTGAATGGGTTAGCTTAGGTTGTAGTTGACGACTTAAGGAATTACGAGTTGGCTGTTATGACCTAAGTGTTTTGAGCGACCTTAATTAGCTAGTGGCATGAGTTAACGACCTAAGAGTCAGCGGGTTAGTAGAGTTAGCGAGTTAGAGGAGTTAGCGACTTAGGGGCTGGAACGAGCTAACGACTTAAGGGGTTTCGAGTTATAGAAGTTTCGACCTATGGAAGTTAAGCCGTGTGATGGCTTAGGTCATGTGTTGATTTAAGTCGTGTGGCCGAGTTAAGGTAGTCAGCCGACTTAAGAGTTGATGACTCATAGGGTTAGAACGGCCTAGATTAGCTTGTGTTGTAGTTAGGTCGTGAACGACCTAAGGCTTGAGTCGTGTGTGTTTTAGGTCGTCTCATAGTTAAGTCGTGTGATCCTGTGTTGAGTCGCGCGTGTTAGGTCGCGCGCGTGTTTTAGGTCGTGTGCAGTTGGGTCGGCCTCTTCGATGAGTCGTAGGTCGTAACTCGCGCGCGTGTTAGGTCGTTGAGTCGTGTGGGGTTGCTAAGTCGTAAGTCGCGCATGTGTGTTGAGGACTTAGGTCGTTAGGTCGAGGCACTGCCTGTGTTGAGTCGTGCCTATGTTGGGTCATGTCTGGGTTGAGTCGCGTGAGCGACTTAGCGTTAGGTCGTTAGGTGGTTGGGTCGGCTGTTGTGTTGAGTCGTTAGGGGCTTGAGTCGTGGGTCGTTGGCTTTGATGAGTCGTGGACGACTCGTGGGGTAGGTCGGCGGCGACTTATAGTGGCGCGACTCAGGGAGATTTCAGCCTATAAATAGAAGGGGTTCGCCTCACTTTTTGGCACCGGATTTTGAAGCGACGAAGTGCTGCCATTTTGAGAGATCGACTACAAAACATCTTCACTCCTTTTCTCCACTCTAATCTAGTGATTCCATCCATCTAAATTGAAGATCAAATCGAAGATCCAAGAGCCAAAGTTGAAGATCTTCATCCAACAAAGAGAGATTTCATCGATTGAAGCGAGATTTTGCCGGATCAAGCTTAGATCTTTGCTGTCCAGATCTGGAGTTGGTTGTTTTTGAGGTGTTTAGGTGATTTGGTGAGTGGTAGTTATCTCTCACACGGACCCAAGGGAGTATATTGGATTGGTGGCTTGTTTATGTGTTAAAGATAGTGATTTCTTGCATTTTCCCTAAGTCTGCATTACTACATGATTCACTTATGCAAGTTAATTCATCAAGTTGTAGAGATATTGTTCATAATTCATGCTTGTTAGAATGCATGTTAGACTTGAACTCTTTATTTACGAAATTGCCATTATTGTTGTAATTGTTTATTTAGATCTTGTTTGAATGATTGATTGCTTGGATTAATGTTTGGTTTGATTGATTAGTTGATCGATAACTTGATTTGGGCAAGTTGGTCGAAGATGATTCAAAAGCTAAGTGGAAAGGCTCTTGAATGGTGAAAGCTGCTTGTGGCATATGAAGCGGATGTGGAAGCTCATATGGATAGATTTGATGATGATGGACTTTGCCATGATGCGATGAGGCAAGCCATGATGTTGAGATGGGACTTTGCTATGATGCGTTGAAGCAAAGCATGATGTGTGAAAGCCTTGGTTTAATCCAGACGGGATCATCCCAAGCATGTTGATAACTCGGTGATGCGGTCCGGGTTGGTTGATAACGGTGGGCTCGAGAGGCGCTTGAGCTAGTGTGAGAATAGTTGTCGAGGAGGATGACTAGGAGGCTTGGATCTTATCGTTATTGAAGGTTCTAGCATGCTCAAAGCAAGAGTACGTTGGAACGGGTCACGATGACGTTCCAGACACGGGTCATGATGACGTGTTAGTACTCTGGGCAGATGCGATAGTCCTAGGCACGGGTCATGATGACGTGCGGAGTTATGTCTAGAACCGGGGTTGCCATTAGCCCTTGGCGGACGACTGAAAGAAGGTGCCGGTCATTCAATTAATGGTGAAATCGAGGCAATGATAACAGTGATAGCCAGAGTCATGGATGTTTGGTTGTATCGTCATTCGGACTCAAGAGCGGTGTTTTCTGGGTGCTTATCTGATCTTGGTGTAGGCCTTGGGGGTTTGCACTTGGAAAACATCGACCTTGACTCGAGTGATAATTACTTTACTTAAATTGTCTGCTTTGCTATGCTTGTTTATGCTTAGTGGGTCTGGGGGCTATCATTGTAGAATGAGGTGGAGTGGGATGGTTGAGTTCCTATTCCTTTTATCCTTTATGCTCTTTTGGTATGTTTGATAGTTAATTTACTGCTCACTAAGACTGTTGTCTGACTCAAGGTTTTATGTTCAACTCTTATTACCTTGGGCTGTTCATCCATGTTGGGATGGGCAGACTAGGTTGCAGGTGACAGGTGCTGTTCTTGGCTACCAACGCTGTTGATGACGAAGACGAGCTGGAGGCGTTTGCATATTATTTTCTTATTATATGCACTGGATATTCCGCTGTTTATTTGATACTCTGAGTGCTATGTAGTGAGGCTTGATGTATTGCCTATTCAGATGATTGTATAAAACTATTATGAGTTTATATGATGAGACTTCTGTTCTATAGAGCTTCACTATGTATACTTTCTATTGTATTTTATCCATGCGCTGTGAGTAATACGATAGAGTTTCTGTTTAATCTTTCCCTGACTATCGTCCATGGCTGCCTGGCACGCCTTTCAGCGCACCATTCTCTTGTTTTAGTGCGGGAGTCTTGGGCGGTCGTCACATGAACCCAACCCAAACCTAACTAGAAAAAGTTGCAAAATTCAACTTACTCCAAACATATCAAAGCTTATACTTATAAAGATCGCAAACGCCATTTTGGAACCAATAGAGGTGGTATCGAGTCCCAATTCGGCTGTTTGCAAAAAGTAACATTTCGGACCAAAAATCTGCCTAGCGACGCTATATTTAAATATAAAATCGTTAAATATGGGGGTTGTTACAATAATGATATCGAATTGATATGGTTTTGAAATGAATATGATATTTTGATACGAAGTATAAACTATTTGAAATGAATTGACCATGATGTGAAATGAGCATTTTGTTGTTAAAGCTACCGGAATTGGATATTGTCATACTCTCTACCAATACCGAAATCCACTTTAACAACTATGTACATGGTGGAGATTCCAGAATGAAGTAGGATGGTTTGTTGTACAATTCTGCATGAGGTATTAACGCAGCCCTGACTCCCGCGAGTCAGCTTGATGTGGCTAAAACAGGAGCTATATCGGGCCAAGTAGGGTCGCTCCCCCTATCAGGCACATTTCATCGATACCACTCTATTGCTTTTGTGGTTCGATTAGATGCACCTTTGATTTCGGAGTGTGTCTCTAGGTGGGCGGTAGTAGCTGCTATGCGCTACCACCAGTCCGGGAGTGCAAATGGTATTTTTACCTTGGCACTGCCTCGTGTGCCTTGTCACATGCCCTATCGCGCCTTCTACGAGTTTGTTTTGTACCGTACCTATGGGGTGTCCTCTTGGTAAACCATCGGTTTGGTGGAGCATACGACATTGTATAGACTACGGGAATATGTAATGTGTTATGGGGGGGTGTGGGTAACGCCTTAGCTCTATTTTAATATTTTACTTTACTATAGACATATTATAACAACGTATGTTACTACATAGTAGATAGTTCCACGGATTCTTAGAGGATGGAAATCTCAAGCATCCTTTAAGTCACTTGTATTTCAATTGACATTACACTTGAGTTGAATTTACTGGTATAAGAATGTTAATCCTGACTCGAGGGTTTTGTATTTTGCTTTATGCTCAGGTCAGATTGAGTGTCACAGCATTTGAGACTCATCTTTGGAGATTGGAGCTTTCTTTGAAGATTTATCTATCCAGCTTTCAGTTATTTCGGTTTATTCCAGTCATTTATGAGCAGACTCGTTAATTGCTTACGCATTAGAGAGTCATTTATATTTGAGATTCTATTATAATTTTTTTCAGACTCTGATGTTTTATAGTAGCATCATGAACTACTATTTATTTGTTCTACTGCTTATTGTTGTAATACTCTGTGTCTATGATTTTGTGATTGATTTTTTACTGCATATGTTAAGTTTTGCCAAATATTAATTAACAATCTGTTGTTTTGAGCAATTCAAATCCGATATGAGTGGATGATTGTCGATTTGAATGGTTCAAAATAACGGGTCGTTACACTTGTGACACCCACTAATGAATAACCTAACTCTATGATCAAAATCCTGCCACAATTCAGCCACTGATTTGCGAATTCTCGAACTACACCACCGTAGTTCGTAACCTAGTCACACGACGAGAAAGTTATACAATTTTAAATGAAAATTAAAAAATAAAATAAATAAAAAACAAAACCCTAGCTATAAAATTTAAAGCCTAAAATAAAAATAAATAACGAGCCCAATTTGTAAATAAAAGAAAAGCGTTCCCTTTTATTTTTTTCTTTTGTGCAAAACTTCGGCCGATTTTCTTATTTGCTTCGTGAGTCCAATGTCTACTTCATTCCTCTTTAAAAATTAGGGCTTTGAAATTTAGCACCGCTGCTAATTGCTAGTCATTCCTTCAGTTAGCTTCAATCCTCCTTGTTCCGTGCTCTTCAATTTGCTTGTGGTCGCTTCCAAGATTGAGTTCAAAACTATGAATTTGGTCTGTGATTTTCGCCATTTAATTTCTTTATTGTTTTTCTTTGGTTCGAACTCAATTCGAGTTATAGTTTGGGATTTAATTTGAATGTTGGCTCTATGATTTTTGCTTGAACTCGAATCAAACCTTTGCCTATGATGATGTGGGAAATTTATAGGGTTCGACCCCTTGATTTTCGTTCGTATATTTCATTTGAATTCGTCTATTAATTTTGCCTAGCCATTAGATAATTGCTTCAATGATGGTGATTGTACTGACTTGCAAAATGGTTGATGGATTTGAAATACTTGAGTCGGTTCCATTATTTTCTCTGATGTATTTGAATTTTTGGTTCCGTAGTTTTCTGCTATGACATTGGCATCGTGAATTTTGTGATAAACTTGAATTCGATGTGTTCAATTCCTTTTTGCTCTGACTTGTTTATCGTGTTAGTATACATAGAATTTGAAATGTCTTTTTACTGCTACTACTCTGGTTCAACCTGATGTTGTTCTTATTTGATTTTCTGTAAATTACGTTGAGTCATTATGAGCTGTCGTGTTCACTCATGTATGTATGCTTGTCTGCACATTGAACTTGAAGTCTTCTCTCATTGACCTATAGATTCTGACCATTTCATTGTTCATTGACTTTGAACTTGTGATTGTATGTGTGTAACCATGTATATACATACATATGTATGTGTATATATGTGTTGTGCTAAAACATCATACTTGGTTGTAGTTGGTCTGGTTGTACTGGTCTTTATGTTGCACTGCATGTTGATCTTGATCTTTGTTGCAATTGAGCCATGTTGTCATGTGGTTCCTCTTAAGTCTTGTTCCACTTGTAGTTGGTCTGAGTTCTTGTTGATTGTTTGAGATCTTAATGTTACATGTTTTTGTACTTGAGTCATTGGTGTTGTGTTGCTTCATATACTGCCTTGTATTTGTTGTCTCCTTTTGAGTTGCAGTCTTGCTGTTGTTTTTGGACTTGCATTCTTGTACATTTGGAGTCTTTTGCATACTTTGAGTAATGATGGTCTCCATACATACATACATGTATGTATGTATGTATGACGACCCGTAATTTTTGATAATTGAATTTTGTTAATTTAACAGGTTTTGAGAATTTAATTTGGAAAGAAAATAAAATCTGTAATTTAATAATGAAATCACTAAAATATTGGTAATTATGTTAATGTAAGACTATAAATAACCAATTTAGTGCAAACCCAATTAATTGAAACAATTGCAAGGTCATAATTGATTGCAATAGTAAATTGGGAAATAAAAATTCAAGGTTATATTAATTGACGAAATAATACGTAATAAGCTGTAAGTTAGGAAAAAAATCAATATTAGATAATTAATTGTAATAATTGTTTGCTGATAATAAATTATGAGTAGGATAATGATTGATTGAATAAAAGAATGGGAATCAAGATTTATTAATTTAATTTAATAATTGAATTAGTTGGGATTAAATGAAAATTAACGTTTAAATATTACTAAATAGGGATTAAGATGAAATTGGGAAATATTGATGTACCATGCTATAAACCAATTTAAATTATATCCTTATTGTAATAAAAGACATGAATAACAAGGTTTAAAAGTTAATAAATGGATTTTGGAATTTTAAATTTATAAATTTCTAAATTTAATGGTATTGAAATTAAACACTGAAATTGAGGAATTAATCAATTTTAAATCGACTGCTAAATTTGTTTAAATTATTTGGGAATGGTTAAGAAATCAAAACTGATAGAAGTTGTAAATTATTAAAATTTAAATTGGAGAGTGATTAATTATTTTAATATTAATTTATTAATTAACTAGAAAATAGCCATTTTGGCCACTGACTTAGATTTCATTGAAACCAGTTTCATCGGATCCGTAATAGTGAATTATTGTAGGATATCAAGTTTCGTAGCGATTGGGCTTGTCATTTGATCGCACGGACTCGAAATGCCTAGAAATCAATTTAATTGAAATCAGTTGAAATCAATTTGAAATAACCCAATTTTAGCATAACTTCTTCATATGATGGAATTTGGACTTGAAACCTATTCCAATGCATTTAACATATTTTAAAACATCTGTTTTGATATATAGTTGACCCAATTTCGTTTTGGAGTTAGAACGGGCATTTCGGGCCATTTATTGTCCAACAATCCAAACCAATCAGATTTGTTCCTCTGTTTCTCAGCTCTACCTACATATATATCCGGTTATAAACCCTAGCAGCCTCTCTATTTCTCATTTCTGTACATACATAAATTTTTGTTCCTCCGCTTTCCAATGGATGAAACCCCAAAACTCTTCAATCCAATTTCAATTCAAAATTCAAACTCCTCAAACAACATCAAATTTTATATCAATCTAAAGCTCTCAACGAGCACATCTCAGATCTGTAATTCATTTTCAAAATTGAGCCACTGTTCGTCCAGAAATTAAAGAACAAATCAAGGCCATTCATCGAGCCGTAATCAACTTCGCCTGATTGTCAATTGGAGGTTACCGTTGCGTGGAGATTGACGGGCGCAACTCATCGCTGCAGTTTGTTTGGTCGTTGGGCGGTCGGATTTTCGTCGAAAATTCGATCTAAGGTTATGAAAAGTAGCGGCTGGGTTGGGGTTTTCTTGGCTCGAACGATGACGTCATCGCTTGGGGGTGAAGCACGGGTGAGGCATGGTGACTGGTGAGTTTCGGTGGCCGCGGCTTCAGGTGCGTGCTGTTAGTCCCTAAGAAGATGGTTTTGATGACAACAACCTTAAAATAAGATTATAAAATCTAAAGACTAACATTTTAGTTTAGATATATATGTATATGCTGGATTTAACCATACAGGTACCAAGAATGAAGACTGTACAGTATAGAGATTCATGACATCAAGATTGAAGACTCATGAGTATCAAGATTATCAAGAGTTCAAGATTTCAATTTAAGTAATTTAATTAGGAATTTTATTAAAACTCCTATAAAAGCACTGGCATCTTGAAATCCAATTTATTCATGGAATGGAATCCACTTCGAGCCCGTTAAAGGGATGGAACCCTAAGTAGGATGGAACCTACGAAAAATCTAGTGGAACATTGTTTTGTATCCACTAACTTTTATTCAAATATTTTTACAAAATTATATATTGTTTTCAAAATGATTTCAAAACCTTCCTTTTAAAAGAATAAAAAACATCTATCCTAGTTTTAAAATACTTTTAACCTCAAAATAATCTTTATCTTTAAAATCAAATTATCCTTGGTCTTAAACTATCTTTTAATAATAATATATTTAACTTTTAATATTTATACTCAGATTTAAATATAAAATTATAGTAAAATTATACATATATATTTCTCTATACTTATTTATGTATTTTAACTATTGTTAAGTATATTTATAAAGTTTAAAATAGTTTTAATAAAAGATATAAGTTATTTTCAAAGAAAAACAAATCACCAAAAATACCATAGACTTGTCGACAACCCCTAGGGACTCCTGTCGACAACCCCTAGGGACTCCTGTCGACAAGGTGGTAGTTGATTTCAAAATTTTAAATTTCAAAATAAGTATCTATTCATCATATCCTTTCATGAATGGACATGGCTGTTGTTCTACTATAAATAGGGGATGTTTTAAACAAATTTATATTCATATTTTCTCTGATTTCACTCCTCTTCTTCTTCCACATTTCTTTATATATATTTTTACCACTACTCTGCCGAAATCACCATTGAATCTAACTAGATCATCTCTGGTTTGATTCTCTATCACTATCTCAACAAGATCTCGGTGCTATTCCAAGTTATAGGCTTCTTTGTAATTAATTAAGTGAGAAAAGGTGTGATTGTAGATAAAATGAGAAAAGATGTGATTGTAGCCTGTGAAATCAACTGGGTGAACTTGTTGCCCGTAAAATCAAGTATGTCTACCCAGAGGATTGTGAATTTGGAGTGGTGTACCTCGTGGCCTTGAAATCGAGGGTGTAATTGTAAAAATTGCTTTTGAAAGGAAATCTGTACTTGTGTGCGGGACTGGATATAGGGTAACTCCGAACTAGTATAAAATCCGGTGTTTCTTTCCTTTATTGCTTTTACTTTATTTCTACATCTGTGTTTGATTCTGTGATCATATCTGTTTCTGAATATTGCATACATTTGTGTTCAAATTAACATAAAATCAAAAAGATTTAGTAATTCCTTTAAACACTATTCACCCCCCTCTAGTGTTAATTCTAGCCTTAAAATCCGTAATTCACGTTTCTCACATTTGGTACCAGAGCAGGGTTTTCAAAGTTGCATAATATGATTTTTGAAAAAGCTTTTGAAATGCTATGTTTAAAAAACTTGTTAATACTAGTTCAAAAATATTCAGATCATCATTTTCTCTTGAGTTTGCATATAATCAATATTCAAATTCAAGTTGTCTATCAAAATTGTATGATGTGTAGGAAACATGCTTTATGGGTGTTGAGGAATTAATGCACAATGGACAAATCGTGCAGATAAAAAAGAAGAAATGGATACTCGATAGTGGATGCTCTAGGTACATGACTGGTAATCCCAATATGCTGAATGATATAATATACAAAGATGGAGGACTGGTTAACTTTGGAGACAACTCAAAAGGATATGTGATTGGCATCGGCAAAGTTGGTAACTATGAAACTTCTATTATTACTAATGTTTTGCTAGTTAAAAATCTGAAACATAATCTGCTAAGTATTAGTCAACTTTGCTATAAAGGATATAAAAATTAAATTTGAAAAAGATAAGTGTTACATTGAAGATAATAATTCAACCATAATATTTGAGGAAATTAGGAAAAAGAATATTTGTATTCTTAATATGAAAATTTCAAATGGTAACCTGTGTCTTTTAGCAAATACTAGTGACCCTTGGATTTGGCATAAGAGATTTGGGCATTTGAATTTCAAACTCTTAACTAGACTGTCAAAACATGATCTAGTAAGAGGTCTCCCTAAAATGAACTTTAAAGTAGATAGTTTATGTGATGCATGTCAATTAGGAAAACTTAGAAAAAGTTCCTTTGAATGAAAGATATGATTTCGACCTCAAAACCTCTTGAATTGCTCCACCTTGATTTATTTGGTCCATCTCAAATTCTGTCGATAAATCATAGTAAATTTGTTTTCGTAATCGTAGATGATTATTCTAGATTTACATGGACAATATTTTTGAAACATAAAAGTGATATTTTTGAATGTTTTAATAACTTTACAAAAAGGATTCAAAATCAACTTTCTCTTAAAATTATAACCATCCGTAGTGATCACGGTGGTGAATTTGAAAGCGAAAAATTTGAGGAATTATGCAATAAAGAGGGTATAACTCACAATTTTTCATTTCCAAGAACTCTACAACAAAACGGAGTAGTAGAACGTAAAAATAGGATGATTCAAGAGTGTGCGAGAACTATGCTTTAAGAGAGTAAATTACCAAAGTATTTTTGGGCTGAAGTAGTTGCTACCGCCTGCTATATTTTAAATAAAATTTTAATTAGACCTTTAACTGATAAGACATCTTATGAACTTCTTCACTCAAAGAAACCTAAGGTAACTTATTTTAGAATTTTTGGAAGTAAATGTTTTATTTTAAATAAAAAAATAATTTAGATAAATTTGATCCTTAATTCGACAAAGGTATCTGTGACGGCCCTGACTCAACTTTTGAAAATCAGCACCGAATACGACACTCGTATTCAAATGCCGCAGATCCAAACATCGAATCTGGTTCGTCGATGCTTATAGCAACATCAGATGAATATAAAACAGTGGAACAAAATGAATATCATGCATATATCACAGATACAACATCATTATATCCATTACTACATCAGAGTATTTTTAATACATACACCACAACTCCAAATAAACATCATAATGATACAACAGTTATCATATAACCAAAAAGTCTTCAAAGGAATGAAGTGATAACGAACTCCCAAAAACTAAACACCTGAGATCCCAAAAGCTTCTAAAATATCTCCAAAGCAAAAGCTCTAAAATACTGCTAACACCAGAACACGGAAACCTGGTACTAGGCTGCCCATGTAGAAATTATGGTCACCCAGAGTTTAGTAAAGAAACAACAAACTCCAGGTCGGTCATGGGACTGGTATGAGTAACAAAAATAGTTGCTTTTAAATAAACAAGATTTATAAAGGAAAAATCGTTATGCTTTTGGAAAATGAAACTACCATAAGACCTCCCGCCACACACACAGTGCAATCGCAGAATTGGAGGAGATTTCGTCTTATGATATTCAGATATTCTTGATACGAGAAAAATTCTTTGATTTTATTACTAGTGCATAGTGTAGAAAACATTTCGAAAGTATAATATTAATCTTAGCTAGCATACAACCATTATTGTATGCCTACTATAGCTACCATGGTTTGTGGTTGGTTACCGCCATGCTGCATGGCAGGTTATACAACTAAAACCGTACAGGGCTCGCATTATTTCTTTGGATATCCAACAAATGGTCAGGCTAAGGAACTTCCTACTGCCACATGGGTACGCCTCTAGCGAGACGCCCCGAGAATTTAACCAGCTCTCTGCCAACACAAGGCTGGGTTACCTCTGTAACTAGGTAACTACTACACGAATATGCCACCTCTGGGTCCTTTCGGATCTTTATCCGAGGGCCCTCTATTACAAAGCAACAACCACATAGTAAATGAGATTGGAGCAACCAAATAGGTAAATATCTGGGCTCCATACCATGACATCACCTTTTTCCGGAAGGAAACGACATACCCTAAAGGACGCGACCCTCATAACCTTGCCGCATCTTTCCTGTTTCGACCATTTCCGGGTTGTGAGGTCCGATGAAGTCTCGAAGCTACGCTTTACACGAAAGCCATGCTTTAATCACAAATGATCAACAAATGATCATCAACACACATCAGCACTTAGCAGGCCACACTACCAAATTGGGAGTATATCGCTGATAACCTTCAATTACATAACCTCTGAGCTCGTACGTCTCAGAGAATGGTGTTAAGCTAAGAGAACAAATTATCCGTTGTCAACAGATACGTATTTGAAAGAAATCTGCTTTATACCTCAAAATGTAGTGTTAGACACACAACCATTCAAGTCTGTTCCGGATTCGAACAGAACCGAAGGCACTTCGTCTAATAAAGGAAGAAGCCCTTGCAAATATGGGTATCCACAATCTCGATCGGACTTCCCATCACTTAAGAAATCTCTATACAGGAGCAACTCAGTGCAGAGACAATCGATAGGTTATCCTATCATTTTCGAAGACACCCGGTCTTCACCACCGGTCTTCAGATGCTATCCATTTCAACGTATCATTATTCGGAATGGGTTATCTGACACAAAAGTCCTTTCCCGGCTAAACCGAATAGTGAGCATTTAATTTTAAAACACATGGACATATCAATCACAAAGATTCACATTCAGGGTTCGATGTGGGTTTCGGATAACTAACTGAAATCTGACTCCCTGTCGCATCGAAGTTAAAATGCCGTTTGACAAGCAAAGGGGTTTTCACATCAATACAGAAGCAAATCACAAATCACAGCGCTGTACAGAGCAATCTACATCACACAGTATCACAATCAAACAGAAATATCAGTCTAGTGCACAACAATAGTTAATTATTTTCCAACGTGAGTGTGATTTAAATAAATTAACCACATAATTATTTTTATTGATTATTTTAAATCAATGATTAATTTTGGATAAATTGATTTAAATTGCATTTAACTTGATTAATTATTTCTTAATCAATTGACTACTAATTGATTAATTTAAATAATCTAATTAACAATTTACAAATTAATTAGATACTTAATTATTAATTAACCAATTTTAAATACAAATCATGAATCCTTAACTTTATAATTATTACTTTAATGATTCTTGATTGTTTTCCAAAATGGTTGGTTAATAATTATTTACCTAAATTAACATTTAAAAATCTTCTTTAATTATTTCGAAATCACTTTATTATTATTACAAAAAGCTTTATTGTTAATTAACTTTAATACTCATCTTAAATTAAATTATTTAGCTAAAGTATTAATTAAATTTTAAACATCTTTAAATATTGCTGGGTTAATTAAAACTTGAAATTTTATTGGCTAGACTCATTTTTTTGAAACAACCCGAGTCTTCCCAAGTTTCACTCGATTACTCGCTCGAGTTTCACCTGCATTTCCCCGAAGCATCTTTCTCTTCCTCTCGTGTAGACTTCTTCTTCTATTTTTTTTCTTCCATTAAGTTAATTTATGTTTTTAAACAAAGGCATTAGGAAACCTTTCTCGCGCGCTCGATCTAAACTCAAAGCTACCTCCTTATTTACTCGAGAACGACTCGAGACACACACCCACATCGACACCGTCACCAACTCTCTTCGCCGTACACGTGCACGGCGACGCCATCCAGCTCCGGTGAACCCCAAGACCACCGGCAAATCACAAATCACCCACCAACTTGAAAACCCAACTCGAATCGCCTCCAAACCTTTCAGATCGAAATTTAGGCATTCGCTCGAAAAACTGAAACCAACCACTTCCCTCTACACCACGCCACGTCATCGCCGCGCAGACCACCGGAGATGCTCAAAATCCATTCACACCACAACAACACGTTAAACTACCAATCTCCGAAGCTACGCAAAGCTCGATCATGCATAGGAGTCGTATTCGTCACATTACAGACATGACCAAAAACTTACAATAAAACCCTAAAAGGAATTCGACCCAACAATATATGCAATGGAAAAATTAACTGATAATTTTCTCGGAATCACCAATGTTTATACTTGCTTCAACACAAATTTCAACATTCATTATTGGATCAATCATCACAAATTTGAAAAAATGCAATCTTTGTTTATACACAAACCGCTCTTTAAATACTAATCTAAAAATCTTCATTTTTGTTTTAAAAATTATAAATTCCAGTAAGCATTCAAGTTATAAACTTGAATTAGCTTTTATAACAATTGAATTTATCAAATTATTACTTAATTACCTGTAAACAAGGCTTCTAGTAGAAATATTCCACTAACATGTTTTAACCAGCTTTGAAAAACTTTGTTTAAGTTTTAAAATTCTTGTTTTGATTGAAACTGAAAGTGTTACAATAACTTGATGAACATTAATTTGAGTTTGGAAAGAAATATGTAACCTGTAATAACATACAGAGCATCATAGTATTATATTTAAACCATAACATATGAAAACCATATTATCAATAAATCCAGAACTATATTTAATCAACTTAAAGCTTTAAAATTGATGTTTACTCACAGAGAAATATTGATGAATGGAGACTTGTTTTTTTCCTTGTGTTTGAAAACCTGTAGATGATCTGCTTTTAAATTTTTTTTTCTGTTTTTTGTTGAATGATCTTAAGTTGAAAATATGGTGATATTTATATTTTTCTTTCTCTGGCTTTGCTGTGTTTTTGTTTGAATGAAATAAAGCAAATATGCATGTATAAATAAGGGAGATAGTTTGTACAGGGGAAGGTTATAACTGATGCAAATGGTCCTCCCAAGAACCACCAAAGTCGAGAATGCAAGCACGCAAAAGTCCTTCTAGAATTCGGTTAATCCTCTCAGTCTGCCCATCAGACTATGGGTGATAAGCAGTGCTGAAATTAAATCTTGTTCCCAATGCGGCTTGGAATTCCTCCCAAAATCTACTAGTGAAGATCGGGTCACGATCGCTCACTATGCTGCTAGAAATACCATGGAGACGAACAATTTCTTTCACATATAATTCAGCTAAACTTGCCGCCGTGCGGGTAGATTTCATTGGCAAGATGTGGGCTGTCTTAGTCAAACAGTCCATAATAACCCAAAATGCTTCATTGCCTTTTCGAGTACAAGGCAACCAGTCGGTGAAATCCATCGATACTTGGTCCCATTTCCACTTGGGTACCTCTAAAGGCTGAAGTAAACCCGCCATTTTCTTTTGATCACTTTTAATTTGTTGACAAGTAGCACAGCGACTCACATATATGGATATGTCTCTTTTCATTGTCTTCCACCAAAAAGTTCTTTTGATATCTCTATACATTTAATTAACTCCTGGATGGATGTTGGGTTTAGATTTGTGGCATTCGTCCGATACTTCCATTTCAGCTCCGAAATGTCAGGGACACCAATTCTGTCTTTCATCCTTATAACTCCATTATCATCAATTCCAAAACTGGAATTCTCACCTCGACATATTCTTGTACGAACTTCCCGCAGAAACTTGTCTTCAGTTTACTTGCTGGCGATCTTCTCAAGGATAGTAGGAGTAATAATAAGATATGTAAGAACAGTATGTCTCCTACTTAAAGCATCGGCAACTACATTGGCTTTTCCTAGCGTATATTGGATATCTAGGTCATAAGATGCCAAAAATTCCAACCAACGTTATTGTCGAAGATTTAGATCTTTCCAGGTGAAGAGATACTTTAAAGATTTGTGGCCGGTGAATAATTCGAATTTTTCACCTAGAGAAAGAGAGTTCATTAAGTATAATTATTAGGTTTAGTTAAATTCGTAAATTGTTAAGAAAGCTGAAAAGATTTTTTTTTACCCAGAAGATAATGTCACCAGATTTTTTAGGCGAAAATAACAGCCAAAAGCTCCAAATCATGCGTTGGGTAGTTTCTCTCGTGCGGACACAATTATCTACTAGCGTAGGCAATTGCCTTCCCATTCTGCATCAATACTGCACCTACCCCATCACCACAAGTATCAGTATAGACAGATAAGCCTTTGTTCCCGTTAATGATAGCGAGAACAGGAGCAGTAGTTAATCTCTTTTTCAATTCCTTAAAAGCTTCATCACATTTTGGAGTTCAATTAAACTTGACATCCTTCATCGTTAGCTTAGTCAATGGGTTAGCAATCTTAGAAAAGTCTTGAACGAACTTCCTGTAATAGCTTGCTAAACCCAAAAAGCTTCGAACTTCTTTCAAAGTCGTGGGTCGCTTCCAATCAAGAATAACGGAAATTTTGCTCGAATCAACAAAAATTCCTTCTTCATTAATAATATGGCCAAGAAATCTAACTTCTTTGACACAAAAGTGGCATTTGGAAAATTTTGCGAATAAGATGTTCCTTCCTAAAATTTCCAAAACAATTCTGAGATGTTTAGCATGCTCCTCTTCGGTTTTGGAGTAGATTAGGATATCATCAATAAACACAAGCACAAATCTGCGTATGCACAATCCCGATCGGACTTCCCATCACTTAGGGAATCTCTATACCAGAGCAACTCAGTGCAGAGACAATCGATAGGTTATCCTATCGTTTTCGAAGACACCCGGTCTTTGCCACTGGTCTTCAGATGCTATCAATTTCGACGTATCACTATTCGGAATGGGTTATCTGACACAAAGGTCCTTACCCGGCTAAACCGAATAGTGAGCGTTTAATTTTAATACCCGTGGACATATCAATCACAAAGATTCACATTCAGGGTTCGATGTGGGTTTTGGATAACTAACTGAAATCCGACTCCTTATCGCATCGAAGTTAAAATGCCATTTTACAGGCAAAGGGGTTTTCACATCAATACAGAAACAAATCGCAAAATCATAGCGCAGTATGGAGCAATCTACATCACACAGTATCACAATCAAACAGAAATATCAATCTAGTGCACAACAATATGTAATTATTTTCCAATGTGAGTGTGATTTAACTAAATTAACCACATAATTATTTTTATTGTTTATTTTAAAATCAATGATTAATTTTGGATAAATCGATTTAAACTGTAATTAACTTGATTAATTATTTCTTAATCAATTAACTACTAATTGATTAATTTACATTATCTAATTAACAGTTTACAAATTAATTAGATACTTAATTATTAATTAACCAATTTTAAATACAAATTATGAATCCTTAACTACTTAGTTAAATATAATTATTACTTTAATCATTCTTGATTGTTTTCCAAAATGGTTGATTAATAATTATTTACCTAAATTAACATTTAAAAATCTTCTTTAATTATTTCGAAATCACTTTATTATTATTACAAAAAGATTTATTGTTAATTAACATTAATACTTATCCTAAATTAAATTATTTAGCCAAAGTATTAATTAAATTTTAAACATCTTTAAATATTGCTGGGTTAATTAAAACTTGAAATTTTATTGGGCTAGAATCATTTTTTTGAAACAACCCAAGTCTTCCCAAGTTTCACTCGAGTACTCACTCGAGTTTCTCCTGCATTTCCTCGAAGCATCTTTCTCTTCCTCTCGCGTACACTTCTTCTTTTTTTTATTCCATTAAGTCAATTTTAGTTTTTAAACGAAGGCATCAGGAAACCATTCTCGCGCGCTCGATCTAAACTCGAAGCTACCTCCTTATTTACTCGAGCACGACTCGAGACACACACCCACATCGACACTGACACCAACTCTCATCGCCGTACACATGCACGGCGACGCCATCTAGCTCCGGTGAACCCCAAGACCACCGGTAAGTCACAAATCACCCACCAACTCGAAAACCCAACTCGAATCGCCTCCAAACCTTTCAGATCAAAATTTGGGCATTCGCTCGAAAACTGAAACCAAGCTACCCTCAGCACCACGCCTCGTCATCGCCGCACAGACCACCGGAGATGCTCAAAATCCATCCACACCACAACAACACGTAAACTACCAATCCACAAAGCTATACGAAGCTCGATCATGCATAGGAGTCGTATTCGTCACATTACAGACATGACCAAAAACTTACAATAAAACCCTAAAAGGAATTCGATGCAACAATATATGCGATGGAAAAATTAACTGATAATTTTCTCGAAATCACCAATGTTTATACTTCCTTCAACGCAAATTTCAACATTTATTATTAGATCAATCATCAGAAATTTGAAAAAATGCAATCTTTGTTTATATACAAACTGCTCTTTAAATACTAACTAAAAATCTTCATTTTTGTTTTAAAAATCATAAATTTCAGTAAGCATTCAAGTTATAAACTTGAATTAGCTTTTTATAACAATTGAATTTATCAATTTATTGCTTGATTACCTGTAAACAAGGCTTCCAGTAGAAATATTCCACTAACATGTTTTAACCAGCTTTGAAAAACTTTGTTTATGTTTAAAAATATTGTTTTGATTGAAACTGAAAGTTTTACAATAATTTGATGAGCATAAATTTGAGTTTGGAAAGAAATATGTAACCTGTAAGAACATACAGAGCATTACAGTATTATATTTAAACCATAACTTATGCAAACCATATTATCAATAAATCCAGAACTATTTTTAATCAACCTAAAGCTTTAAAATTGATGTTCACTCATAGAGAAATATTGATGAACAGAGACTTGTTTTTTTCCTTGTGTTTAAAAACCTACATATGATCTGCTTTTAAAAAAAAATTCTGTTTTTTGTTGAATGATCTTGAGTTGAAAATATGGTGATACTTGTATTTTTCTTTCTCTTGCTTTGCTATGTTTTTGTTTGAATGAAATAAAGCAAATATGCATGTAAATACAAGGGAGATAGTTTGTACAGGGGAAGGTTATAACTGGTACAACTGTTTGTTCTTTGATCAGATTATTTTGTTTTCTTGCTTTGACTAAGCAAAAATCTATTTCTGCTGATATGATTTTGATTTTGTGCTAAGAAGAAAGCATTAAATGCTATTGTTCCCCTCTTAGTTTACAGATAATCTCATTTGATTTTCTTTCGTAAGTACAATTTTGTTTTATTTTGTAGATTTTTATCTTCTTGCATAAGTCTTTGTTTCCTTGTTTATAAAATTTTCATACAAGTTTATATGTATTCCTATGTCATTTTATAGCTATATAATTTTATTACAAACATACATTTTTTTTTTCTATTCAAAGTTTAACTATCAACATTAATTTTATCACATATATTTTATTTTATGGTTTAAGACAAATTCTTGTTTGTTATATATTTTTTCTTTATTTATTATTATTTATTTATATAAAGCTTAAACTACCAAATATTGATTTATATCCATATAACTTTGTAATATTAATTATTAATAATATTACATTTCTTTTGAAACTTCTCAATTTCAATTTTAAAAATCTAAACAAGTTACCAAAGTCAAATTCATAAATTTTGGGATGTTACAGTATCTTCATCGGATATTCTAATAGAAGTAAAGCATATAAAGTGTATAATTTAAGAACTAACACCATCAAAGAAACAATGCATGTTTCATTCGATGAAAGTCTCAAAAATTTTGAAGATACAAATGATGAAGAGGATTTAACCACTTAAAATCAAGAGTCGGCTGAAACTAATAATGAAATTAATCATCCTAATAAAAAGATTAAACTTTTAAAAGATCATCCTATAGAAAATATACTAGGAGATATGCAATCTATTGTTACAACGAGAAATCAACTAAGTAAAATGAGAAATGTAGCTTTTATATCAACTATTGAACCCAAAAATCCAAAAGAAGCATCAAATGATGATTCATGGATTTTGGCTATGCAAGAAGAACTAAATCACTTCACTAGAAATGATGTTTGAGAACTTGTTCCTAGACCTGAAAATAAAACTATAAATGGAACTAAATGGGTTTATAAAAATAATATGAATGAACAAGGAGAGTGTAACAACCCGCATATTTAACGATTTTATATTTAAATGTTTTATTTAAATATAGTGTCATTAGTCGGATTTTTAGGTCCGAAATGTTACTTTTTGCAAATGGCTGAATTAGGACTCGATACCACCTCCATTGAGTCCAAAATGGCGTTTGCGATCTTTTTGAGTATAAGCTTTGATATGTTTGGAGTAAGTTGAATTTCGCTACTATTGGGTTTTGGGTTTGGGTCCAGCCCATTAGCTAACTAAACCCCTAACTCAGCCCTCTCCTCTCCATTCTCTCATTCCACTTTTCTAAACTCAAGCAAAAACTGAAAATGGTGGAAGGGAAGAGGAAACAAAAATTGCAAGCCCTAGTTTCCTTTGCAAACTTGAATTCTTACTCCAAAAATCAAAGAGAAGCTATTGGTAAGCCTTCTCTTCATCTTCTCCAACTGCTTTCCTCTTCAATTTCAGAAAATTTCTTAAACCTAAACTTAGGAAATACTTGTTTTGATCTTAGATTGAAGCTTGTTGGGTTGAAGTAGAGATTGGTTGGTCTTCTCCTTGTGATTGAGCTCTATCTTCTTTGTTTTGGGTTAAAAGGGTGAGACTTTTATCTCACATCTATGACTATAAGTATCTTTGGTTGTTAGGTTTGAATTCCTAACAATTATTCATGTGCAATTGCTTTTGATTCGGATTGGTTTTGTGAACATTGCAAATTTTGGTGTTACGGAAGTATAAAACTCAAAAATCATAGCTTTGATGTTTTGATCATGTTTTGGTGATTAATCGAAGTGCTTATATGGCCGGGTAGCCGCTTGGCGTAAATCCCTAGCGTCCGTGCTCGTCCGATTGTAGGTTGGGAGAGTTTGCACTTCATTGGTAATAAGTAGGAAATGCAGGAGTTTGGGTTTAGTCAACTGGATCCTCTGTTCAGTCGACTGAGCTGAAGCCCAAAATTTTCTGGACAGTGTTCGGTCGACTGAACAGGAATTTCAGTCGACTGACCTGCTCCTGTTTTCCTGTTTTGCCTATTTATTATTTTGATTGGTTTTCCGAATGTTATCGATTCATGTTGGTTCTTAGTGGTTGTTGTTGCCTCTTTGACTTTGATAACTTATTTTTGACTTCATCCACGGGTTTTTATAAAATAATCTTTCTAATCAAATTAAAAGCTCGTTTCTCCAATTTATAAATTCTATTTAAAACACACATAATTTCGCACTTCGAGCGAAGTGGAAGGGTGATTAAATGGTTGGGCAAAACACGGACCATGAATCCGTGCGTTTATCTTTCCGATTAATCCCCGACCTATTCGATTGATTGTTTTGACCTTTTGGTCTGGTTTACCAATGAGATGAGGTGAACTTTGTACTGCTTTGAGTGTGAAATTAACTAACGGATAATAAACCGTTTTGTGCGAACGAGTGGTTATGGGACTCTCGTTACCACTTTTCGGATTCCTTTTCGAGAGTTGTGACACATTCTGCCAGTTAGTGGTGTCCAGTACTGGGCCTTCAGACCTTCACCACTACTGTTTGTTGCCTTCGGGTGTGTTGCCTCCGGGTTTGCACCTTCAGGTTTGTTGCCTTCGGTTATGTTGCCTTCGGTTATGTTGCCTTCGGGTTTGTGCCTTCGGGTTTGTTGCCCTATTGTATCGCTTTCGGAGTTAGGTCTTTATGAGCCGCTCGAGTGATATTTGGGTTTGGAGTCTTCGAGCTCATGGATCCTTGCTTATACAGTACTGAGCACATGCAAAATTTTATGATGTTTCATTGATATGTATATTCCCTAGGTATCGCCCTTCGGTGTTGGTCTTTTTGAGCCGCATGATATGTAGCGATTACCTTGTGGAACTTGTGTTACCTTCATTGGTATTTGTTATTTGCCTTTATGGCTTGTTTGGGATATTCCTATCCTTTGTTTCTATGAGTTGCCGATGATACGAGGCTTGTTATGATATGATTCATCTTTTTGTTAGATGATTGTGTTATCTCTTATAGAGATATTTGTTATACATTATGACCTTGCAGGTTATCGTTGTTCAGTTTATCTAACTGATTTGTTTAGCTAGACTGACCCGTGTATTTCGTACTCGGGTCAGACCGAGTTGTTTCAGGTTAGGTGCTTTTGGACTTAGCCTATTTTGCTTCCGCATGGACTTTTCAGCTTGTTCCTTTTTGTTATAGCTTTTGTGTAGTCCTATTTTGTTGTAACTCTGATATGTATTCTTTTAACTCGTCTGTATATTGTGGTTTGATATACCACTTGACATGTATTAGTTTATATACTCTGTTATGTATCTGTATATGTGTATAAGATGATCTAGTGTTCTGTGATGTTTATTACATTTGAGTTGTTATATTATGTTCTGATAGATCCTCCAACCACCTATGGTTTTGTTTTAAGTATTCATTGGATATGTCGATCTGTTTTGTATGATTATTGTCGATGTATTCAATGGATAGTTAAAGCAAGGCTATAGATGGTCGCTCCTATCCAGCCTTATTCTGCGTGTAAGTTGATGACATTACCCTGTAGTGTCCTTGGCTAGCGTGGGTATAGAGGTGGGGCGTCACAGCGTGGTAACAGAGATGAGTTCAGAACAAAATATGATAAACACAGAATAGATGCACATATTACGGTACATCAAAGTGTATAAGTGGTACACATCTTTGAACCATCTTGTCTCTATCCCTTCTACCTTGTGAATAATCTTGTTCTTATCATAACTTTCAGCGTATGGCTGGAAGAGGAAGAGGACGACGTTCGGATGCTGGGCAATCCAGTGGCTCACATCCGGATGGCGTTTATATGTCGGCTGATCAGTTTTTGGAATTGTTTAGGAGCACTCAGCCTCCAGTTCCTCCTCGAGTATCTCCACCTCGCAAGTCTGCCTTTGCACGCCAGTGCAGTGATTTTGTTCATCTTGGGGGAAAGCCGTTTAAAGGCTCCGAGTCTATTCTTGAAGTCCAAGCTTGGCTTCGCACGTGCGAGCGTATCTTCTCTCGCATGGATCTTTCTGATCATCATAGAGTTCTTGTAACTTCTAGCTTATTACAAGGGAGTGCTTTTGTGATAACCCGGATTTTTGAGCATTTGATAACTGGATAATTTACTGTTTTTATATGAATAAATAAGTGAATTCTAATAATTTAAAATTTATCGGGAAATAATATTCCTTATGGGAAATTAAAATATGTTAATAGACATAAGCAAACGTAATTGAAATTTAAGTGTGTTCATATACAAGTGAGTACACATATTTATAGAGGAAGCTATTGTGTAACCCGGGCCATTCCTTTACAATTTGAATTAGATTTGGAATTCAAAGTAAAAACAAATAATAATGATAGTTTATATATAGATATAAATAGATTTTATAGGAATAGAATTGTTATTTTTAAATTGAATAGGTAGTTACATATTCATATGTGTATAACCTGATTTGTAAATTGGATTTTAGAATTTGATTTGAATTTAAAGTTTTGAAAATTCAATGTATAGATATTTATATTGTTTTGGATTTTAAAATATAAGTATAAGCTTTTATTTATGAATGTATTTGGTTTTAGTTCTTTAAAATTTTCTATATATGTAAACAAATACTTATAAACTAATTAGTTAAATATAAGTTTATATTAACTTTAAAAACAAAATATAAATACAAACTACTTAAAGAACATGTGAAAATCTATTAAGAGCTTGTTTAAACAAGTGTTAGCATATAAATTCACTTGATAACAAGTGTTAGAAAATTAAATAGAAAGGAAGACAAGTGTCATAATTTATTTTCATTTCCTTTGACTTTTAGTAAAACATAAATTAGGTTATATAAACACACATTTTCTATTCTCTTTTTCTTTCTTTTTTTCTCATTCATCTTTAAAAAAAAAAGAGAAGAAAACTTCAGCTGATACACGCCTTGAAACCAAATCTGAGAACAAGCTTCCTCAAAACCAGATCAAAACCTTCATTATTCTCAAACCATTAGCATGTTAACATTTGCAAAATCAAAACAAAAAAAAAATTGAACCTGTAGTTCAATTTCAATCCAGAAGCCTAGACTTCTTCTTCAACTCTGAGATAATTAGGATAAGCAAAACTGGGATCAAGCCTATGCATTTCTGCAAGACCTGATGCCACCATTTTTTTCCTCCATAACTAAAGCAAGACGAAAGCAAAAGCACTTTTCCAGCAACTCAAATTCAAAAGTTTTCAAAATCAGTGCTCTGTTCAACTCAAAGACAGGTGAGTAAAACTTTCCTTGAAACAGTTTAATAAATAAATTCTGGAATGCATGTGATAAATTTTAAAGGAAGTTGTAATTTGGTTTGCATGTTTTTGATTATCTGTTCTATGATTGAATTTCCCTGTTAGATGTGTATTTATATCTGTATATATGTATGTAGACTATCTCTGTGTATATTGCAGGTTCAAACAATTTAAAAAGAAACTTTAAATCCTCTCATGCAGTCAGTATTGGCCTTTGATCCTTGAAAGAAACATGGTTATAACAACATAATATAACATCTAAAAATATTTTCAGAGATTTTAATGTTGTAATTAATCCAAATTTAGGAAAATACAGTGTTATGTTGAAATGGGTTAAAAATCAAGTGAAATGATTTGCAAATTTAATTATATAATCTGAATACTCATTGAAAATTATGAATTTTAAGATGAATTTCTTGATTTTTATCTTAGTATCAAGGGTGTGGTTCACAGTTGAACAGAAAATGGAATTTTGCCATTTTCTGGTGATCAAAGGACAGTTGAACGTCGTGTTTGTCTTCGAGGCTTGTTTGTCGACCGGGGAGGTGGGGAAAAATGCCAGGGGGAAAGATTGATCATTGTAGTAATGACAATTGGCCGATTTAGGGTTTTAGGTGCTGATGGGTTTATCTGGTTCAGGAATTTCGTGAGACGTCGTCGGAGTTCGATCCTCGATCGGTCGTGGGGGAAAAGCGTTATGGGTCTTCGACGAGGATCGGAACGTGACAGTAAGGATGTGGATGGTCGGAGATTGGCGAAGCGTGATGTTAGTGGCAGTGATGTTTGTTCCAAGTGGGGAGAATTTGTTGTTTTCGATTTGTGGAGTGATACCATGTTTTGGTTAGTGAAATGGATTGTTACGATCATCAGTGGCTGGGGAAGATGATTGGCGGCTGGAAAAGGTGGTCGCCGGTGATGTGTATGTGCACGGCGTGCATGGTTCTGGGCTTGGAAATAGGTAAAAGAAAGGGGTATTTGAGAAGGAGGCAGGCGTGTTTTGTGTTGCGTGAATTTGGGGTTTTGCTTCGGGAAATGGTATGAAAGCCCGGGTTATTACATGCGTTTTGTTGAGTTGCATAACAGCAGTTTTATGTTGTCCAGAGTAAAACAATTAAGATAAAAGGAGAAGGAGGTGGGAGTTTGGGCTTTGGGCCGGTAAATTTTACTTTGGGCCGAGTTTCCTTTAGTATATATGGAATTAATGTAAGAATAAAGGAATTTCCACGTTTAACATAACCCATAACCTAGGTCACTAGTGATGCAATGTAATTATGTAAGATAACTGTATTTATGATAATTAAATTAAAGTGTATTTAATAAGATTTTAAATAAGCCAATTAAGACTAAGGACTTATCATTTAAATAAATTAAAGTTTGATGAATAAGTATAATTAATTAATGTAATTAATTTAAAAATCAATGCAATTAATTATGGTATTTAATTACTTTGGAAGTTAATAAAAATTACTTAAAGACTAATTACTTATTGTACTTAAAAGTGACAATTGAGGATGGATTAATCAAGGTTAACCAACTAGGAAGTAATTAAGTGATAAGTAAGTAAGAGGATAATTACTTAATGTAAAAGAACCATTATGAGTAATTACTTAATGAAGTAATTAAAGGAATTAATTAGTCAGAATGGTTAATTAATTGGAAGTGATTAATTTTGATTAATTAATTCAGTTTAATTAATTAAAGTTAATCATTTGATGTTGGGTTAAGTATAATTACTGAAGGTAAATTAATAAGGTGTAATTACTTAGTAAAGTAGTTGGTATATAATTACTGAAAGTAATTAACAAAAAGGAAATTGCATGTTGGAATAAGGGATAATTTTATAGTGGGAGAAATTAGGTGATAATTACTTAGTGAAATTAAAGGATTAATCAAAATAATTAATTAGGTAGTTGGTTTAAATTGATGGAGTAATTAAGGAAAGTTAATTCCTGATTGTGATTAATCAAGATTAATTAATGGATGTAATTAAGTTAAAAGTTAATTATTATTTGAGATTTAATTAATTAATGAAGGTAATTAGGGAATCATTAATTAATTTAATTAATTGGAGTGATCAATCTTGCTTATTAATGATTGAATGATGATGGGTGTCTTGAATGGGGAGATATCTCTGATATGAATTGTTTTGTGATATGATATGTTAAATGGACAATGATAGTGTGATTATCAATCTATTATGAATTGTTGTGTAAAGGTGTTATCTGACAATTAAAGTTGAATTGTATTAAATTGGATAACTTGGGTTTAGATGACATTGGATTCGAAGAGACCGTAGTCGGGTATTAGTTAATACCCGAAGCCACTTCGATTCTTTATAAAATTGATATGTGGAAATAAATGTGCTGGTTTGGAATGATTTAAATAAGTTGGACCATTTAATCTAAGTACTGGTACTTAGAAATTGGTGTGAGAAATAAGTAATGTTTATAACATCTTGTGAAGAGTAAATTGATATAAGTTACCCCGGGTTTATATAAGTTGGATGTTTTTGTATTCCATATTAGATGGATTTACTCACTCTGGTTTCCAGCTTGACTGGGGTGTTACTTTGATGTAATGCTCGGGTCAGACCGAGTATTACAGATTTTCAGGTAGGGACGTTCTGGAGCTCAGGAGGCAAACTGGATGGCAGTAACGAGTAGAGTATTTCCGCTATATTTATATATTCGTTAATCTGAGACATGATACTTGTATTTATTCAGTGACTGTATATGTGTGGAACTCTGGTGTATATTAAATGTAATCAACAGATATAGTATTCTTTTGTAGACATTTATTATTTATTATATTTTATCCGCTGCGAATGTGAGATGTTTGGTGTTTCTCTTCTTCTTCTTCTTCTATCTCTTTCTTCTTTTTCATAACTATTTGGAATTTTCGGGATCGGAATTTCCGGGTCGTTACATTTGGTATCAGAGCAGAAGGTTAAGCGAGAACCTTAGCTCTTGTGGGATTACTCATTAAGGATAGGGTAAGTAGCACCCTATAATGAGTTGAGTGTATAAATATGAGAGAGCGTACTTGTTATTTTCTTATATAAAGGTTTTTAAATGATTTCAAAAATAAATGAATCTTATATAAGAAATAGATTATCTATTATATTAAGGAAATTAGTTGTAGTATTAATTAAATTAAAGGTGATAGTAAGAATTAAGAAGTAATATAATACAACCAAATTAAAATTAAATAAGCATAAGTTTGTAATGGATTCAAACTTAAATTAAAATCTTAAAGTTAAGGAAGAATTTCAAAATAAGATGAATCAGAATTGGTTTCAAACCAGGAAATTGAATGGTTATTGTGTTTAATAATGGGATGATTGTTTTAAACAATAAAATATTTTAAGGAAATAACCGTTTGATGAGAATAACTTGTAAATTAGAAAGGATGGAAATAGAAGTGGATTTAAAGTTGTGAAATTCTGAATTCTAAATTTAAACATTTGAAATTATTTTCGAAATGTAAAGGAAATAATATTATTCAAACTATTTTGAATGTAATCTTACTTTAGAATAGGAAGTTGTTTATAAACTTTAGAAGTATTTGTTTGAATTAAAACGAAGGGTGGTTTAAATTTTAAAATTTTGGCTTGGAGGGCCAAGGAATAAATATGTATATATGAGAGATATACATAATATCAAAGATGGTTTGAGATGAACTCTAAATATTGAGTTTTAAATTGGGAATGAGATATGATACGCAAAAGTGATAAGTTTTTGAACTTGTAAATGAGAAGATTATAAATGTGAAGTTTAGAATTTGAAAAGGAAGTTCAAATCGGGTAAGGCTGACTGGATTAAGTGAATTGAGTTTAACTTGGAAAAGGTTAAATAAGTTGAAATAATCAACCTGATTTGGAAATTTCCAGATGAAATTAAGTTTTAACTTAGAAAGTTAAATGATTGATTATATTTGAGGGTTTGAGTGATCTCAAATTGGGTTTGAGATCCGAGAATTGGAAATGGATGGATGTTTTGAAATAATTGGATGATATCATCCTATTGTTATTAATAATCTTTAAAATGTGAATTGGATTTGTTTAAATGAATGAGAGATGGTTTGAATTTGAAATTTGAATTAGTTTAAATTGAATTTGATTTGAAGTAATTGAAAGTGTGATTGAAGATGTATGAGTATAAGATTCAAATGGAAAATTTGGATTGGATTAATTTGTAATGATTTGAAATTAAAGTGGGTTTAATTTGAAATTAGTCCAAATTTATTGGAATAATTTGGAATTATAATTAATGTTGAATGGTTTTAAATTCAAATGGAATTTGAATTTAATTTGGGAAGAAATCAAGAATAATTCAACTTGATTTGGAAATGGAGTATGGAATTGGGATTAATTCAAACGGGAGTTGAAATGAATTGAAATTGAAACTAGCTAAATTGAAATTTATTTGATTTAGTAGAATTTGAGATCAAGGTTGAATAAAGTTAAATTTGTAAAGAAACTAGGGTTAATTCAATTTGAATTGGGATTGAATCAATTTCAATGGAAATTGAAGTTATTTAAATTGAATTGGGTTAATTTAAATGGAAGTAGAAATTTAAATTAAATTGATGAGAATGGAGATTGGGAAGTGAACAGTTTTGACTCTGGACTATTTTATTTTAACATAAATTGTTTTAATATAAACCTATTTTTCCAAGCTATTCATTATATATACAACCTTTCTTTTAAAAACCAAACTATCTTATACTTGTTTTACAATTATTTTTGAAACTGTTTAACAAATTTTCTAACTATTCTATAAACTAATTACTATTTTCAACAACTAATTACTATTTTATAGCTATTTTGCAATTATTTAAAATTTCTATGACAGTTTAACTATTTTCCAATTATTTTACAATTACTGAACTATTTTACAGTTATTTTACAAATTAGTAATTATTTTCCAACTACTTATCTATTTTTAACTTTTCAAGCTATTTTCTAAATTTAAACTGGACAGAGTTTAAATTGTTATTGGTTGAATACCCAATTGAGATAAGAATAGAGGTGATAATCCAAATGGGATTGAAGCAGTTGTGAGTAAATGAATGAAAATTAAATTGAATATGAATAGAAAGAAAATTGATTTGGCTAATAACCAATAAAGATAAATACGTAGGGTGTACGTATGTTATTCTATTCGCATAGTGATTTGACCCAGATTCGAGCATAGAATTTCGGGATAGTTATTTCAATCCGAGTGAGATTTTTCACTCGATATTCGACGGCGAACCTGGATATGAATTGTTGATTGGTTCTGGATATTTTCTATCATAGTTATGACTACGCAAGGAGAATGACGGTTTCTGATCAAGAAACCAGATCTGTGTCCGCATTAGGAAGTCGGGTGGACGATACTAATTCGGAAGTGAAATTGTGTGATCGAGTGAGCGATCAGATTGGTATAGCGTACGAATGATATGTGTACGTCGTACGGATTTGGATGAAAATGATATTGAAAAGAGTAATCAAATTTGAATATCTGATTTTGAGTAAACAAAGTAAATATCTTTGTTTTATAAAATGAAACTCTCCTTGTTAAATCTTTTGCCAGAAGAAAAGGGTTTTTGAAAATGTTTGAAGTATAAAAGGAGTTTTATACAAGTTTGAAATGATCGAAAGTTTTAAAGATTATATATATCTATGTATGTATATATAAAGGATCTTATGAGAATTTTGGAAAAAGGTTTTGGAAACCTATGGATTTGGAAAGGCTTTTGATTTTTGGGTAAAATCAATATTGAATTTAGAAAGCCTAGTTTGAGAATTATCGATTTCGAGATAATCGATTTTGTGTAAAGGAGCTTTGTATGAGATCATACTAGGTGCATGATTTAAAGATACTATATATGTATAGTATAAAATGTTTTGATGATGGCTCTGGGGAAAAAGGCGCTTCCTTGAAATGAACTTCTCAGGAGTACTACCGGGTGGTGCT
The DNA here is from genome assembly GCA_030765085.1 of Allium cepa. Lineage (NCBI taxonomy): Eukaryota > Viridiplantae > Streptophyta > Magnoliopsida > Asparagales > Amaryllidaceae > Allium > Allium cepa. The sequence goes on from CM060946.1 coordinate 183,672,794, forward strand.
GCCTTGAGCCCTAAGGGGGGTTTCTAAAGTTGATCCTGTGAGGAGTCCGGACAAAACTAGTTCCTGAGGATTATGAGTAGAGTAACATAGCGAAAGTCGTGTGTGCTGCTGAGTGCCAACAGTCTGCGTATGATTTTATATCGGCAGACTGCGACCTATGTAGGAGTGGAGGAGTTTCATTTCGACAGCGAAAATCAGAGGCCGCGGAGAGCCTGCAGTTGACTTTTGCTGCGACGGCAACGTAACCTTGGATGTAACTGTGATCTGTTGTGTGGGTTTCATGGCGTAATCGAGAGGCCGCGGAGAGCCTGCAGTTACATGGACTTTTGCTGCGACAGCAACGTAACCCTGGATGTAACTGTGACCATGGATGGGGGTGATGATTTCCAGAGCATTATCACCAAAGATATATCCTCTATTTTCAAAAACTGTTTTCTATATTTTCAATAAAATTAGTTTTTCAAGTATTTTCACTAGATGTTGAAACGGGTCTGCTAAGTACTTATAGATTTTCAGTTATACGCCTGATCAACGTATGACCGAATTTCTTTGAGAACAAGGATGGACTGGTTGGGACATCGAGTTATAAAATTATATTTTTTTGGCAATACTATATAGATTTTAAAAGTGTTTTAAAAATGATCAAAGAAAAATTATCTGGTTTTAGGCGATTTAAAAAAATTCTAGTTTCATTTCTTTTCGAGGACGAAAAGATTCAAAGGGGGAGGAATGTAATAACCCGGATTTTTGAGCATTTGATAACTGGATAATTTACTGTTTTTATATGAATAAATAAGTGAATTCTGATAATTTAAAATTTATCGGGAAATAATATTCCTTATGGAAAATTAAAATATGTTAATAGACATAAGCAAACGTAATTGCAATTTAAGTGTGTTCATAGACAAGTGAATACACATATTTATAGAGGAAGCTATTGTGTAACCCGAGCCATTCCTTTACAATTTGAATTAGATTTGGAATTCAAAGTAAAAACAAATAATAATGATTGTTTATATATATAGATATAAATAGATTTTATAGGAATAGAATTGTTATTTTTAAATTGAATAGGTAGTTACATATGTATATGTGTATAACCTGATTTGTAAATTGGATTTTAGAATTTGATTTGAATTTGAATTTTAAGTTTTGAAAATTCAATGTATAGATATTTATATTGTTTTGGATTTTAAAATATAAGTATAAACTTTTATTTATGAATGTATTTGGTTTTATTTCTTTAAAATTTTCTATATATGTAAACAAACACTTATAAACTAATGAGTTAAATATAAGTTTATATTAACTTTAAAAACAAAAATATAAATACAAACTACTTAAAGAACATGTGAAAATCTATTAAGAGCTTGTTTAAACAAGTGTTAGCATATAAATTCACTTGATAACAAGTGTTAGAAAATTAAATAGAAAGGAAGACAAGTGTCATAATTTATTTTCATTTCCTTTGATTTTTAGTAAAACATAAATTAGGTTATATAAACACACATTTTCTATTCTCTTTTTCTTTCTTTTTTTCTCATTCATCTTAAAAAAAAAGAGAAGAAAACTTCAGCTGATACACTCCTTGAAACCAAGTCTGAGAACAAGCTTCCTCAAAACCAGATCAAAACCTTCATTATTCTCAAACCATTAGCATGTTAACATTTGCAAAATCAAAACAAAAAAAAAAAAAAACTGTAGTTCAATTTCAATCCAGAAGCCTAGACTTCTTCTTCAACTCTGAGATAATTAGGATAAGCAAAATTGGGATCAAGCCTATGCATTTCTGCAAGACCTGATGCCAGCATTTTTTTTTCTCCATAACTAAAGCAACACGAAAGCAAAAGCACTTTTCTAGCAACTCAAATTCAAAAGTTTTCAAAATCAGTGCTCTGTTCAACTCAAAGACAGGTGAGTAAAACTTTCCTTGAAACGGTTTAATAAATAAATTCTGGAATGCATGTGATAAATTGTAAAGGAAGTTGTAATTTGGTTTGTATGTTTTTGATTATCTGTTCTATGCTTGAATTTCCCTGTTAGATGTGTATTTATATCTGTATATATGTATATAGACTATCTCTGTGTATATTGCAGGTTCAAACAATTTAAAAAGAAAATTTAAATCCTCTCATGCAGTCAGTATTGGCCTTTGATCCTTGAAAGAAACATGGTTATAACAACATAATATAACATCTAAAAATATTTTCAGAGATTTTAATGTTGTAATTAATCCAAATTTAGGAAAATACAGCGTTATGTTGAAATGGGTTAAAAATCAAGTGAAATGATTTGCAAATTTAATTATATAATCTGAATAATCATTGAAAATTATGAATTTTAAGATGAATTTCTTGATTTTTATGTAAGTATCAAGGGTGTGGTTCACATTTGAACAGAAAATGGAATTTGGCCATTTTCTGGTGATCAAAGGACAGTTGAACGTCGTGTTTATCTTCGAGGCTTGTTTGTCGACCGGGGAGGTGGGGAAAAATGCCAGGGGGAAAGATTGATCATCGTAGTAACGAAAATTGGTCGATTTAGGGTTTTAGGTGCTGATGGGTTTATCTGGTTCAGGAAGTTCGTGAGACGTCGTCGGAGTTCGAGCCTCGACCAGTCGTGGGGGAAAAGCGTTATGGGTCTTCGATGAGGATCGGAACGTGATAGTAAGGATGTGGATGGTCGGAGATTGGAGAAGCGTGATGTTAATGGCAGTGATGTTTGTTCCAGGTGGGGAGAATTTGTTGTTTTCGATTTGTGGAGTGACACCATGTTTTGGTTAGTGAAATGGATTGTTACGATCATCAATGACTGGGGAAGATGATTGGCGGCTGGAAAAGGTGGTCGCCGGTGATGTGTATGTGCACGGCGTGCACGGTTCTGGGCTTGGAAATAGGTAAAAGAAATGGGTATTTGAGAAGGAGGCAGGGGTGTTTTGTGTTGCGTGAATTTGGGGTTTTGCTTCGGGAAATTGTATGAAAGCTCGGGTTATTACGCGCGTTTTGTTGAGTTGCATAATAGCAGTTTTATGTTGTCCAGAGTAAAACAATTAAGATAAAAGGAGAAGGAGGAGGGAGTTTGGGCTTTGGGCTGGTAAATTTTACTTTGGGCCGAGTTTCCTTTAGTATATATGGAATTAATGTAAGCATAAAGGAATTTCCACGTTTAACATAACCCATAACCTAGGTCACTAGTGATGCAATGTAATTATGTAAGATAACTGCATTTATGATAATTAAATTAAAGTGTATTTAATAAGATTTTAAATAAGCCAATTAAGACCAAGGACTTATCATTTAAATAAATTAAAGTTTGATGAATAAGTATAATTAATTAATGTAATTAATTTAAAAATCAATGCAATTAGTTATGGTAATTTAATTACTTTGGAAGTTAATAAAAATTACTTAAAGACTAATTACTTATTGTACTTAAAAGTGACAATTGAGGATGGATTAATCAAGGTTAACCAACTAGGAAGTAATTAAGTGATAAGTAAGTAAGAGGATAATTACTTAATGTAAAAGAACCATTATGAGTAATTACTAAATGAAGTAATTAAAGGAATTAATTAGTCAGAATGGTTAATTAATTGGAAGTGATTAATTTTGATTAATTAATTCAGTTTAATTAATTAAAGTTAATCATTTGATGTTGGGTTAAGTATAATTACTGAAGGTAAATTAATAAGGTGTAATTACATAGTAAAGTAGTTGGTATATAATTACTGAAAGTAATTAACAAAAAGGAAATTGCATGTTGGAAATAATTAAGGGATAATTTTATAGTGGGAGAAATTAGGTGATAATTACTCAGTGAAATTAAAGGATTAATCAAAATAATTAATTAGGTAGTTGGTTTAAATTGATGGAGTAATTAAGGAAAGTTAATTCCTGATTGTGATTAATCAAGATTAATTAATGGATGTAATTAAGTTAAAAGTTAATTATTATTTGAGATTTAATTAATTAATGAAGGTAATTAGGGAATCATTAATTAATTTAATTAATTGGAGTGATCAATCTTGCTTATTAATGATTGAATGATGATGGGTGTCTTGAATGGGGAGATATCTCTGATATGAATTGTTTTGTGATATGATATGTTAAATGGACAATGATAGTGTGATTATCAATCTATTATGAATTGTTGTGTAAAGGTGTTATCTGACAATTAAAGTTGAATTGTATTAAATTGGATAACTTGGGTTTAGATGACATTGGATTCGAAGAGACCGGAGTCGGGTATTAGTTAATACCCGAAGCCACTTCGATTCTTTATAAAATTGATATGTGGAAATAAATGTGCTGGTTTGGAATGATTTAAATAAGTTGGACCATTTAATCTAAGTACTGGCACTTAGAAATTGATGTGAGAAATAAGTAATGTTTATAACATCTTGTGAAGAGTAAATTGATATAAGATACCTCGGGTTTATATAAGTTGGATGTTTTTGTATTCCATATTAGATGGATTTACTCACGCTGGTTTCCAGCCTGACCCGGGTGTTACTTTGGTGTAATGCTCGGGTGAGACCGAGTATTACAGATTTTCAGGTAGGGACGTTCTGGAGCTCAGGAGGCAAACTGGATGGCAGTAACGAGTAGAGTATTTCCGCTATATTTATATATTCGTTAATCTGAGACATGATACTTGTATTTATTCAGTGACTGTATATGGTTGGAACTCTGATGTATATTAAGTGTAATCAACAGATATAGTATTCTTTTGTAGACATTTATTATTTATTATATTTTATCCGCTGCGAATGTGAGATGTTTGGTGTTTCCCTTCTTCTTCTTCTTCTATCTCTTTCTTCTTTTTCATAACTATTTGGAATTTTCGGGATCGGAATTTTCGGGTCGTTACAGCTCTTGATTGGTATGAGCTTCTTGTAGCCGAAATTGATGAGTCTACTCTTTCTTGGACTCAGTACCAGGGACGATTCGAACTCAAGTTCATTCCTGAATCTGAAAAACTTTTATTGACCCATCGCTTCCTTGAGTTGAAGAAAGGGAAATCTTCTGTTTCTGAGTATGTTGCATCATTCGAGGCTTTATCTCAGTATGGTCTTGAATTTATTAGCACTTCTTTTAAGAAGAATTTGAAGTTTGTTTCTGGTCTTAAGAAATATCTTAAGAAGTCTTTGTTGCTCTAGCTTAAGCTCTCTTTTGAGGAGTTGGTTGATTCTGCACTTCATCTTGATTCCGTCGAGAAGGAGTGTGATAGTGGTGAGGATGTTGAGGTTTCCAAGAACCCCGACAAGAAGCAGTTTCCATTTTAGAAGTCCATGTCTTTTCCTTCTAAGAAGAAGAAGACTGGTGGTTCTAATTCTCAGTCTCAGTCTGTTGGAACACCTTTCATTTGGAATTGTTTCAATTGTGGTTCTCCTGATCATATTATTCGAGCTTGTCCTAAGCCTCTCTTCTGCCGCTATTGCAAGAAGGAAGGTCATCATGTTTCCACTTGCCCTACTGTTTCGGCTGGTGCAAAGTTTAGCAAGCTTTATGCCGCTAAGGCTTCTGAAGGTCCTTCTCAGCCCAAAGGTATATCTCCATCTATTTTGGAAGGTTCTATTTTATTTCATGATCATAGTATTCGAGTTCTTTTCGATATGGGTGGTTCACATTCTTTCGTATCGAAGAAGCTCGTCGATGATTTATCTTTGGATGTTTCTTGTATGGTTACTTCTTTAAGGATTGCGAATCCTATTGGGGGATCTACGACCCTTAGCTTGTTTTGTGATGATGTTGAGATTGTTTTATGTGGCTTTTCCTTTCGTGCGAATCTGCACGTTATTTCTTGTCTGGGATTTGATATGATTTTGGGAATGGACTGGCTAGTGAGTTATGATGCTAGGATTATTTTTTCGGAGAGAATTTTGTATCTTCGACATCCGGATTCGCCTACTCAGCTATTACTTGTTCTTCGGAGTATGGATAATTCCGAAATGGCTTTACATTCTTTTGATTCGCGAGATGATGATGATATATCTCGTATTCCTATTGCTTGTGACTTTTCTAATGTTTTTGAGCCTGTTTCGGGTTTGCCACCCAAGCGGGCAATTGAGTTCCGCATTGGTCTCATTCCAAGCGCGCAGCCAGTTAGTCGTCCTCCCACGAGGGTGTCTACAATGGAAAATGAGGAACTCAAGAAGCAACTTTTAGAGCTTAAGTCCAAGCAGTTGATTCAGTCCATTTTTTCTCCGTGGGGATCCGCGGTCGTCTTCGTGAAGAAGTCTGATGGAACTCTTACGCTTTTCATTGACTATCACAAACTTAACGAGTTAACCATCAGGAATAGGTATCCATTGCCTAGGATCGATGATATGTTCGATCTATTGAGTGGTGCTAAGGTCTTTTCTCAGCTTGACCTCGCCACAGGTTTTCATCAGTTGCGAGTCGCGGAGGATAGCATACCGCTTACCTCTTTCCGCACTTGTTATGGTTCTTTTGAGTGGCTCGTTATGCCGTTCGATTTGACGAACGCTCCGGCTTTCTTTGTCGATCTCATGAATCGAGTATTCCAGGAATATCTCGATAAGTTCGTTCTTGTGTTCATTGATGATATCCTTATTTATTCTAAGTCTGAAGCCGAGCATGCTAATCACTTGAAAATTGTCTTGAGTACTCTCCGTCATCATCATCTTAGAGACAAATTCTCCAAATGCCACTTTTGGGAGAATAGGGTTAAGTTCTTAGGCCATGTTGTATCTTCCGATGGCATTTCAGTCGATCCCTCAAAGATCGAAGCCATCCAGAATTGGAAGAGGCCTGAGAATGTGCATGAGATTCCTAGTTTCCTTGGATTGGGCGGGTTATTACCGTCGATTCATTAAGGATTTTTCCCGTGTTGTGCTTCCTCTCACCAGCCTTACTCGGAAAGGCATTCGTTTCATTTGGTCCGACAAGTGTGAAGCTTCCTTTCTGTCATTGAAGGAACTTCTCACTAATGCTCCTATTTTAGTGGTTCCTAAGGGAATCATGATCTTGTTGTCTACACCGATGCTTGTGGTAGCGGTCTCGGTGCTGTTCTTATGCAGAAGGATCGGTGGTTGCTTATGCTTCTAGGCAACTGCGTCCGAATGAAGTTCGCTATGCCACTCATGATCTTGAGTTAGCCGCCATTGTGTTTGCCTTGAAGATTGGCGACACTATTTATTGGGCGAGCACTTCATTCTCTATATCGATCATTAATCTTTGATGTATTTGTTCACTCAGAAGGAACTCAATATGAGACAACAGCGTTGGCTCGAGTTTCTTGCTTCCTTTGAATTTGATATCCAGTATACCCCTGGTAAGGGTAATCGTGTTGCTGATGCGCTTAGTCGCAAACATTCGGCTGTTGTTTCTATGATACTTGCCGAATGGAACATTCTTGAGACTCTATCTTGTTGTGAAATTCATAATCGAGGTTCATCTTCTGATACTCCTATTCTATTATTTAGTTTGGGAGCTCGACCCATTCTGTTGGATCGTATTGCCGATGCTTAGCGGCATGATCCTGATTTGTTGCATTTTATTCAGCTTTGTGAGTCTGGATCCTGTGATGAGGCTTTGCGGGACTTCAGCATTGATTCTCATGGGTGTCTTCGTAAGAAGAACCGTCTTTTTGTGCCTTCTGATTTTGCGCTTAGGCATGACATTCTTGATGACTGTCACCGTTCTAAGTATACCATTCATCCTGGTAGTAGTAACATGTATGCCGATATGCATCGTCTTTATTATTGGGAAGGCATGAAACGCGATGTGGCGAGTTATGTGAGTAATTGCATAACTTGTCAGCATATTAAGGCCGAACATCAGCGTCCTTTGGGTCTTCTTCAGCCTCTAGAGATTCCATTGTGGAAATGGGATCAGATTTCTATGGATTTCATTGACGGCCTACCTCGTTCGAGATCAGGCCATTCTAGTATCTGGGTTATTGTTGATCGCCTCACTAAATCTGCTCATTTTGTTCCTATTAAGTCTAACAGGACTACTTCTCATTTGGCTAAGTTATATGTCAAGGAAATCGTGAGACTTCACGGTGTTCCTAGTTCTATTGTGAGTGACCGTGATCCTTTATTCACGAGTCATTTTTGGCAGAGTCTTCAGCAAGCTTTGGGCGCAAAGCTTAATTTTAGTACAGCTTATCATCCGCAGTCTGACGGATAGACTGAACGGGTGAACCGTATCTTGGAAGATCTCCTCCGTATCTGTATTTTTGATTTTGGTGGTAGTTGGGAGGATCACCTACCTCTTGTAGACTTCTCCTACAACAATAGTTTTCAGTCTAGTATCGGTATGGCTCCTTTCGAAGCTTTGTATGGAAGGCCATGTCGATCACCTTCTTGTTGGTTGGAATCTGGGGAGAAGCTTATTCTTGGTCCAGATTTTGTTCGTGATTCTTCCAAGAATATTGATCTTATCCGGTTGAGAATGAAAGAGGCACCGAGCTACCAGAAATCCTACGCGGACAACCGTAGGAAGCCTCTCGAATTCTCGATTGGCGATCTTGTCTTTATTCGTGTTTCTCCTTTGAAGGGGGTTATACGGTTCAGTACGACTGGAAAATTGGCTCCTCGCTTTATAGGACCATTTTCTATTACTGAACGTATTGGCCCTGTGGCTTATAGAGTTTCACTTCTTTCTCATTTATCTGGCATTCATAACGTGTTTCACGTCTCTCAACTTCGGAAGTGTCTTCGAGAGTCGGATTCTGTTATCGATTCTCCTAATTCGCAAGAGCTTGAAGTCTCACCGGACTTATCTATTGTACAGCAGCCTATTCGCGTGCTTGACACGGAGGTGCGACACCTTGAAACAAGGACGTGCCACTCGTTAAAGTTTAATGGTCCGCTAAGCCCAATGACTGTACTTGGGAAACTAGAGAGTTTATCGAGCGATCTTATCCGGGTTTTCTATCCTTGCTTGGCAACGGTGAGTATATATTTTCATCTCAATCTTATTTCTTTTCTATTGAATGTTGTATGTATGTGGTTGTTACAAATATCGTCTCTAGGAATTGCGGGGACGCAATTTTGTAAGGAGGGGAGGTCTGTAACAACCCGCATATTTAACGATTTTATATTTAAATGTTTTATTTAAATATAGTGTCGTTAGTCATATTTTTAGGTCCGAAATGTTACTTTTTGCAAATGGTCGAATTAGGACTCGATACCTCCTCCATTGAGTCCAAAATGGCGTTTGCGATCTTTTTGAGTATAAGCTTTGATATGTTTGGAGTAAGTTGAATTTCGCTACTTTTTCTATTGGGTTTTGGGTTTGGGTTCAGCCAACTAGCTAACTAAACCCCTAACTCAGCCCTCTCCTCTCCATTCTCTCATTCCACTCTTCTAAACTCAAGCAAAAACTGAAAATGGTGGAAGGGAAGAGGAAATAGAAATTGCAAGCCATAGTTTTCTTTGCAAACTTGAATTCTTACTCCAAAAATCAAAGAGTAGCTATTGGTAAGCCTTCTCTTCATCTTCTCCAACTCTTTTCCTCTTCAATTTCAGAAAATTTCCTAAACCTAAACTTAGGAAATACTTGTTTTGATCTTAGATTGAAGCTTGTTGGGTTGAAGTAGAGATTGGTTGGTCTTCTCCTTGTGATTGAGCTCTTTCTTCTTTGTTTTGGGTTAAAAGGGTGAGATTTTTATCACACACCTATGACTATAAGTATCTTTGGTTGTTAGGTATGAATTCCTAACAATTATTCATGTTCAATTGCTTTTGATTCGGATTCGTTTTGTGAACATTGCAAATTTTGGTGTTATGTAAGTATAAAACTCAAAAATCATAGATTTGATGTTTTGATCATGTTTTGGTGATGAATCAAAGTGCTTATAGGGCCGGGTAGCCACTTGGCGTAAATCCCTAGCGTCCGTTCTCGTCCGATTGAAGGTTGGGAGAGTTTGCACTTCATTGGTAATAAGTAGGAAATGCAGGAAATTGGGTTCAGTGGACTGGATCCTCTGTTCAGTCGACTGAGCTGAAGCCCGAAATTTTGTGGACAGTGTTCAGTCGACTGAACAGAAATTTCAGTCGACTGACCTGCTCCTGTTTTCCTGTTTTCCCTATTTATGCTTATTTTGATTGGTTTTCCGAATGTTATCGATTCATGTTGGTTCTTAGTGGTTGTTATTGCCTCTTTGACTTTGATTACTTATTTTTGACTTCATCCATAGGTTTTTGTAAAATAATCTTTCTAATCATATTAAAAGCTCGTTTCTCCAATTTATAAATTCTATTTAAAACACACACAATTTCGCACTTCGAGCGAAATGGAAGGGTGATTAAATGGTTGGCAAAACGCGGACCATGAATCCATGCGTTTATCTTTCCGATTAATCTCCGACCTATTCGATTGATTGTTTTGACCTTTTGGTCTGGTTTACCAATGAGATGAGGTGAACTTTGTACTGCTTTGAGTGTGAAATTAACTAACGGATAGTAAACCGTTTAGTGTGAACGAGTGGTTATGGGACTCACGTTAGCACTTTTCGGATTCCTTTTCGAGAGTTGTGACACATTCTGCCAGTTAGTGGTGTCAAATACTGGGCCTTCGGACCTTCACCACTACGGTTTGTTGCCTTCGGGTGTGTTGCCTCCGGGTTTGCACCTTCAGGTTTGTTGCCTTCGGGTATGTTGCCTTCGGGTATGTTGCCTTCGGGTATGTGCCTTCGGGTTTGTTGCCCTATTGTATCGCTTTTGGAGTTAGGTCTTTATAAGCCGCACGAGTGATATTTGGGTTTGGAGTCTTCGGGCTCATAGATCCTTGTTTATACAGTACCGAGCACGTGCAAAATTTTATGATGTTTCATTGATATGTATATTCCCTAGGTATCGGCCTTCGGTGTTGGTCTTTTTGAGCCGCATGATATGTAGCGATTACCTTGTGGAACTTGTGTTACCTTCATTGGTATTTGTTATTTGCCTTTATGGCTTGTTTGGGATATTCCTATCCTTTGTTTCTATGCGTTGCCGATGATGCGAGGCTTGTTATGATATGATTCATCTTTTTGTTAGATGATTGTGTTATCTCTTTCAGAGATATTTGTTATACATTGTGACCTTGCAGGTTATTGTTGTTCAGTTTATCTAACTGATTTGTTTAGCTAGACTGACCCGTGTATTTCGTACACGGGTCAGACCGAGTTGTTTCACGTTAGGTGCTTTTGGACTTAGCCTATTTTGCTTCCGCATGGACTATTCAGCTTGTTCCTTTTTGTTATAGCTTTTGTGTAGTCCTATTTTGTTGTAACTCTGATATGTATTCTTTTGACTCGTCTGTATATTGTGGTTTGATATACCACTTGACATGTATTAGTTTATATACTCTGTTATGTATTTGTATATGTGTATAAGGTGATCTAGTATTATGTGATGTTTGTTACATTTGAGTTGTTATATTCTGTTCTGATAGATCCTCCAACCACCTATGGTTTTGTTTTAAGTATTCATTGGATATGTCGATCTTCTTTGTATGATTATTGTCGATGTATTCAATGGATAGTTAAAGCAAGGCTATAGATGGTCGCTCCTATCCAGCCTTATTCTCCGTGTTAGTTGACGGCATTACCCTGTAGTGTCCTTGGCTAGCGTGGGTATAGAGGTGGGGCGTCACAAAGAGGTTGTTAGAAATAAAGCCCAGTTAGTCGCTCAAGGTTATTGTCAAGAAGAAAGAATAGATTTTGATGAAACCTTTGCTCCCGTAGCAAGATTAGATGCCATTAGGTTTCCACTTGCTTTCGCGAATCATAGTAATTTCAAATTATATCAAATGGATGTTAAAAGTGCTTTTTTAAATATATTTGTAAAAGAGGAAGTATATGTTGAACAACCACCACTTTTTGAAAATGAAAAATTACAAAAACATGTTTACAAACTTAAGAAAGCTCTATATGGTCTAAAACAAGCTCCTAGAGCCTGGTATGATAGACTAAGATCTTACTTATTACAAACAAACTTTGAAATTGGTAAAGTAGATAATGCTCTTTTTATTAAAAGAAATAAAAAAGATATTCAACTAGTACGAGTCTACGTAGATGATATCATTTTTAGATCAACTAATTTTGAAATGAATAAAGAATTTTCTTAAATAATGAAAAAGAGTTTAAGATGGGTCATATGAGTGAATTAAACTTCTTTCTAGGATTGCAAATAAAACAATTAGATAATGGTGTCTTTATTAGTCAAGAAAAATATGCTAAAGACCTAGGTAGTAAATTTGGTTTGACTACTTGAAGTGGAAAACCCACTCCCATGGCAACCAATGAGTACCTAAGTAAAGAAGATCCCTCGAAAGATGTAGATCAAAAATTATATAGAGAAATGATTGGATCACTACTCTATATCACTGCTAGTTGACCTGATATCATGCATAGTGTTTATCTCTGTGCAAGATATCAATCCCAACCTAAAGAGGCCCACTTAAAAGCTGTAAAATGTATCTTAAGATATGTTAAACACACCTTTCATTATGGCTTATTTTATCCTAAAAATGATTCTTCTGAATTAATATCTTACTGTGATGCCGATTATGCTGGTTGTAAATCAGACCAAAAAATTACATGTGGAACTTGTCACTCTATAGGGCATTCTCTGATTTCCTGGTTTAGTAAAAAGAAAAACACAGTTTCTTTATTAACAACTGAAGCAGAGTATATTTCTGCTTCTTTGGCTTGTTCTCAAGTAATATATATGCAAAAAACTTAAAAGGATTTTGGTTTAAATATCTCAAAATCACCAATTTATTGCGATAATACTAGTACAATAAATTTATCCAAAAATACTACTCATCATGCTCGAACTGAACATATTGATATCAGACATCATTTTCTCAGAAATAATATAAGTAAGGAAACTCTCGATTATATCAATTCCGAGAACCAAATTGCTGATATCTTAACAAAACCCTTAAATGAATCTATAATTACTAAATTAAGAAGAGAATTAGGTATTTTTTCAATAATTGAAATATAGAATATAAACAACAAAATATAATTAAAAATTAAATTAAATAAAATAAAATAGTAAAAATACAGGTACCATGTCGACAGCCCCCTCTTACCCTTGTCGACATGTAACGAATTTTTTATTTTTGAAATTTTTCTACCAAAATTCAAATAAGTGTTTATATATTCTTCTTATTTTGAAATTTTGTTCATTCTTTTTGTCCTTTCTCTGTTCTATCTTCTGAAAACAATTAAACAATGGCCTCCTCTTCCAAATCAAACAAAAATTCAACCTTTTCGTTCCCTTCTCCTTCTACTGGACCATTTCAACGAACTACGCTTGCACGAGTGATGAAAATGGAGGATTTCTTGAAGGATGCACTGCAACTAATGACTAAAATTCAAGTAATGCAACTCAGAATGGCCAAAGAACAAGAACGGCAAGGAAAAATCCTTACAAATTTGAAAAAATTTCTAATGGACAATCACGCTAATCCGATCTTGATTAATGAAGAATCTTCAGGAGATCAAGTGCAAGAGGACAGCAAGGAAGAAGAAGAAGAAGCCTTCATGGAAGAAGCGCACGCTGAAGATGACGACAAAGTTGTTTGTGTTTGCGAAGTTTGCTTTAACAAGGATGGAAATCTAGTCGAACAACGTGGAAATTTCTATTTCCACTACCCAAATTGTTCGGTTCATAGATCTCCCATTTTCAAGGACACACATTAGTTTCTTTTCTCTCTTTCCTATTGTCGTATGATCTTACTTTCGTCTTCTACCCAAATGTAAATATAACAATATATAATTAATAAATAATTTGTGTTCTTATATTTGATTTCTCACATTATCACTATTATAAGTACTATCATATATGGATTCTTAGTTAGGATAGTTAGAAATTAAGGACTATGTTTTAGTTTTAGAATTAAGTGATGATTATTTATGATAACACTATCATTATAATCCATGTCATATAGTGTTAGAATAAGGGGGAGTTATATGGTTTGGAGTTAGTTTTTGTTGATGACAAAGGGGGAGAAGTATAAAATAGGATAGTTAGGCATAGATTGAGGGGGAGTTATTAGTTTTAGGGGGAGTTATTAGGATAGAAGTAATATTTTATAAACAAAGGTTGTCATCATCAAAAAGGGGGAGATTAAGTATAAAATAGGATAGTTATGTATAGATTAAGGGGGAGTTATTAGTTTTAGGGGGAGTTATTAAGATAGAAGTAATATTTACAAACAAAGGTTGTCATCATCAAAAAAGGGGAGATTGTTAGTCCCTGAGAAAATGGTTTTGATGACAACAGCCTTAAAATAAGATTATAAAATATAAATACTAAGATTATAGTTTAGATATATATATGTATATGCAGGATTTAACCATACAGGTACGCAAAATGAAGACTGTACAGTATAGAGATTCAAGATATCAAGATTGAAGACTCATGAGTATTAAGATTATCAAGAGTTCAAAATTTCAATATAAGTTATTTAATTAGGAATTTTGTTAAAACTCCTAAAAAAACACTGGAATCTTAAAATCCAATTTATTCGTGGAATGGAATCCACTTCGAGCCCGTTAAAGGGATGGAACCTTAAGTAGGATGGAACCTACGAAAAATCTAGTGGAACATTGTTTTGTATCCATCGACTTTTATTCTTATGTTTTTAAAAATTATATCTTGTTTTCAAAGTGATTTCAAAACCTTCCTTTTAAAAGAATCAAAAACATCTACCCTAGTTTTAAAATACTTTTAGCCTCAAAATAATCTTTATCTTTAAAATCAAATTATACTTGGTTTTAAACTATCTTTTAATAATAATATATTTAACTTTTAATATTTACACTTAGATTTAAATATAAAATTATAGTAAAATTTTATATATATTATTCTCTATACTTATTTATGTATTTAACTATAGTAAAGTATATTTATAAAGTTTAAAATAGTTTGAATAAAAGATAGAAGTTATTTTCAAAGAAAAACAAATTACCAAAAATACCATAGGCTTGTCGACAACCCCTAGGGAACCCTGTCGACAAGGTGGCAGTTGATTTCAAAATTTTGAATTTCAAAAGAAGTGTCTATTCGTCATATCCTTTCACGAATGGACATGGCTGTTGTTCTACTATAAATAGGGGCAGTTTTAAACGAATTTATTTTCATATTTTCTCTGATTTCACTCCTCCTCTTCTTCCACATTTCTTTATATATATTTTTACAATTACTCTGCCGAAATCACCATTGAATTTAACTAGATCATCTCTCGTTTGATTCTCTATCGCTATCTAAACAAGATCTCAGTGCTATTCAGAGTATAGGCTTCTTTATAATTAATTAAGTGAGAAAAGGTGTGATTGTAGCCTGTGAAATCAATCAAGTGATAAAATGTGTGATTGTAGCCTTTGAAATCAATTGGATGAATTTGTTGCCCGTAAAATCAAGTATCTCTACCTAGAGGATTGTGAATCTAGGGTGGTGTACCTCGTGGCCTTGAAATTGAGGGTGTAATTGTAAAAATTTCTTTTGAATGGAAATCCGTACTTGTGTGCGGGACTGGATGTAGGGTAACTTTGAACCAGTATAAAATCCGATGTGTTCTTTCCTTTATTGCTTTTACTTTATTTCTGCATCTGTGTTTGATTCTGCGATCATATCTGTGTCTGAATATTGCATACATTTGTGTTCAAATTAACATAAACTCAAAAAGATTTATTAATTTCTTTAAACTCTATCCACCCCCTCTAGTGTTACTTCTATCCTTAAGAACCATAATCTGCATTTATCACACGTGCTTTAGGCATTGCGTGCGGTGGTGGCTAAGAGCGTAGTTCTAGCTAAGGATTCGTGAGTTTCATGGGGTGACGCATTGCAGATGACGTGGCCAACCTGGTGAGTGAGGTGATCTTCTTCTTTTTCTTTTTTTATTTAAATCGTTAACGTTCTAATTATCATAACTTTTGCATACGAGGTCCATTCCATGCGCGGTTTTCTCCGCTAGGTTCATATTGGAATTCCGGACATTTTGGTATTGGTTTGGGTGAAATCTAAGACTGTTCAAATTTTGGGTTTATATTGGATTTAATTTCAATTTAAATTCAAAAGGTGAGTGTTTTAACCCACTCACAACTTATAAAATTTCTTATGTTTGTTAAATTGATTTATGATGTGATTAGAAATTTATTTATGACTGTTTGGCATATTTCTAATCATCATCTCACTTAAATTGAATTTACTTGAATTAAATTTTTATTTAATTTATTATTGCATATAAACTGCCAGTTAAATTATTATTTAATTTATTGTTGAATATGAACAGCCAGTAAATGCCTGTTATTTATTATATGTTCTATGTTGATGTTATTGATTGAATTGGATGATGATGGTGATAGATGTTTGATGATTGATATTGGGTGAATGAATGTTGTAATTTAGATTGTTATAAACTGCAAGTTGTTATGTATTCATTCGGGATTACGGTTTGAAATGATATATAACCGTGTTCATATTTTAAATTACAGATTGAAATGATAAATATCTGTGTCACTTGACCATAGGATAGAAAATTATATACAGACACCGTAATCTATATATATATATATAATATTTTTGAACTAATTTCTATGGTTTTGTAAAGAAATATATGGTTTTAGATAAATATTTATTTTAGATAATATATAAATGTATTTTATTCCTGTTTTTGAGCTGTGTATAAATTTGTTTTTAATATAGAATAAGCTTAATAATAAGTTTGATCTTTATTGAAGATAATGTGGTTAAGTATTTAAACTATATTTTAATATAGAGTTTATAGTGATTTAAATAAATTAAGGTTAAGAGATATATTTGAAATTGAATTTATTTAAGAATTAAACAGTATAAACTTGATGTGAAATTTATAAAATCTAAAATTTTAAAAGGTATGATTTATCACTTGATTTTGGGTTAAGGTGAATTAAATGAATATTTCAAGCATAAATAGATTTAAGGAAATATTCAGTTATTTGAAATTTGGGTTATATGTAAATGATAATGGATTTATTAAGTAAAACATTTCAAAACTAAATAATAGAAATTGAATTGCTGAATTGTAATTATCAAACTTAGTTTTGAAATTGTTGAATACATAAAGCTTGAAATATACTGAAATTGAAATGGTTTATTTTGTGGATCAATCAGTTTTGAAATCAATATAATTTGAAATGGTTTATTTGAAAACTGAATTGAATGAAAATTATGATTTGGGATTTGGTTAAATATAAAAATGTAGAAATTCGAGTTGTTTTGGAATTGATTTGTAAAATTGAAAATGCTATTTTATTATATAAAGTATTTTAATATTTAAACCGTTTAAGTGGTGGAAGTTATGTTTCAAAGTATTACGGTTTGAAAGTGTTATATTTCAAGTGTTTGGTTTCGAAGTGTCTAATTTTGAAAGTGCTATGATTTCTGGAAAGGATATAATTGAAATAAAAATGATATTATATTGATTTGGTTTATTAAATGGATATCATATTCTGGTTTTGAAGTATAAATTATTTGAAATGACCGCGGTGTTATAATAATGTTTGGGTGCTAAAGAGACCGGGATCGGAAGTTGTCATACTCTCTACCAACTTCGGAAACCACTTTAACAACCGTGTACGTGGTGGAGATTCCAGAATGAAATAGGATAGTGGCGATGTTCCTTTGAGGTATATACGTGGACCCGACTCCCGTGAGTTAGCATAAGGTGATTAAAATAGGAGCAATTCTCAGGCCAAGGAGGTAGCCCCTCTTATCGGACATACTCCTTCGATATTATATTCTGACTTTGGATTGTTTTGGTGGCCACTTTTGATTTTTGATTTTTGATTTTGGGGGTATGGCTCGAGGTGGGCGGTAGTAGTTGCTACGCGTTGCCACTAGCCCGGATGCGTAATTGGTATATCTACCCTAACATTGCCTTGTGTGCCATGTCACCTACCCTAGCGCGCCTTGTACGAGTTTGGTTTTCTCCCGTAGCCCGCGTGGTATCCTCTGGTGGCGTCCTGATCACGATGAACAATGATACTGGATGGACTACTGGGACTATTACGTGGTAAGGGCTATATGGGTAACCCCTTGACGCTATTTAAAAGTAAGTTTATTTTACTATAGACATTATTTACAGTAGCCAAATATTACTACATAGTAAATAGTTTAACGTATCCTTAGGAGATGTGAATCCCGAGCATCTCTTATGTTACTGCACTCACGTTAGACAGTAGATAGGAGATATCAAATCCCGTAAACATCTCTGACGCCATTCCTCTCATATTTATTTCTGTTGATTTAACTCACATAAGATCCTTTAGTTCTGACTCGAGTGTTTTGTCTTTTCAATTCGCTCGGGTCAGTCCGAGCATTTCAGGATTTGAAGATTTTATTTCTGGTGAATGAAGACGAAGATTGTGTTACTATTATTTATTATTTCACTGTATCAAGTATTCCGCTGCATTATTAATTATTCTCTTGTATGTGTAACTCTGATATATATTGTATAAGTAAAATCAAATGTTTTGTAAAACAGCTTCATGAACTGTTTATTTGATTATTATATTTTATCGTTCCGCTGCAAGACTCTTTTTTTTTTTTACTTTCTCTGCTTTTTCTTATTTACCCCATATCAGTCCGCCCTTCTGTATGGTTTGAGTCGACATATGTGTCTGTTTAAGCATACAAAAGGGCGGATGTTACATCTGGTATCAGAGCTTTGGTTTGGCGATAAACCTTAGCATTGTAGGGTCTCACTCTTCATTAATAGGGTAGTAACACCCTATGATGAGTCGCTAAGTGTATATATATGAGAGAGCGTATTTCTTAGTGTTATAAAAAGGTTTTATATTGTGTTAATTTGTTTCGTTTTGTACTTATAAATTCTTATTGGTGCATAGGATGCTATGACATTAATTGGGATTTCTAAACACTTAATAGGACTGACTAACACAATATTGGCTTTGAATATAGGCGAATGAAATAATTTTTCTTATTATATTTTTTATATATAAAATAATTTTTTTATAAATGATATATATTTTGGTTGTAATTTAATTGTTGTTAGACAGTGAAATTTTTAGATATTAGTTGAAAATAAGTTTTGAAATAAAATAAATTAAAGACTGGAAACTTAGAATTTGAGTTCCGGGATTTTGGAAAATTTCTTTTGAATGATTTTTTTAATATAATAATAATATTAGTTAGTAATATTTTTTGATATAAATATTCCAATCAGATTTGAAAGAATTATTTTTAAAGAAAATTTTGTAAAGAAATAAGTTCTATACTCCGCTCTCTGTCGCTGGGAAATAATTTCGGTGATGAATGCACGCATCGTCGACATCCATTTTCGAGTTTCAAAGTGGGAAGGCCACTGTAGTAGTTTTACAGGAGATTTATTTTGATAAACAAATGTAAATTTTAAATTGTTTTAAATATAATTAGATATATATAAGTTGTAAGTATGTACATTTATCTATTATTTTAAAAGGAGTTGGAATTTAACTCGGTATTTAGTTCATAAGTTTCCATTAATTAACAGTTCAATTATTGTAGTGAAATTGAAGGTAACTAATTAATAATTGGAACCTCTAATTAAAATAAGAGATTAAATGCTAGATTATAAATGAAATTACAAGAAAGTTGAAAGTGGTAACCTATAAAATGAAAGATACGATTATTGAGCGTTTAAATTATTAAAGGAAATAAGATAGACCTGTATAGTTTTCAATTACATTCTTAAAAGCATATATTTAACTTACCGAATATTAAAAGTTCTAATGTTTAATAAGGAAGTGTAATAGGATATTTTACAAGTAAAACTTGAAGTAATGAAAGTATACAATGAATTTGCTTTTATAAATAAGAATTTAATGTTATAATTGTCGTAAACTTAAATATGACTGAAAGACCACCAATTAAATATAATAGAAAAGTTGTAAAGAAATGATAATAAACTTAAGTAAATGTTGAGGTTGTTTATAACAAAAATAAGTAGAAAGATGAATACTTTAAATAAATGAAATTAAGTGGTGAATAAATGAATGTAATAGAATAAAAAGAAAATTTACATGATACGAATAAATGAGAATAAATGGAAATTTAGTAAGAAGTTAAATGTAAATTAAAAAGATAAATCAGTATATGAATAAACAGGAAATCAAACAACAAATGTTATAAAATGAAATTGATAAAAATGAACTTGATCTATTGTTAGGAACTGTTGTTTGTTTAGTTTATGGCTATTTGGGCAAGAACACTTTAAAATTGTTTGGATGTATGAACAACCTATTTAGTTCATCTAAGACTGTTGAGTAAACGGTTCGCTTAGTAGTTTACTTTTCATTCTGTGCAATTTAAAGTTTTAAACCCGAACAATTATTTGTTTGTTTACTATGGATATATGGATGGTTGATTTTATTGACTTCATATGATTGTATATTTATTACAAGTGACTGTTGTTTATATTGATTGGGTTGTTAGTGGGTGAAACAATTTAAATATTTCATTTTATATAATTATAAACCACTTTTGGATTATATAAGTGAAATATAGGTTACGAAAGCAATTGCTACTGCTCTTGATTTCATAATTTAATGTTGATTGCCAGACAAATAGGTACATTCTCAAATTACGGTTTTATAGCAATATTATATTGTTTTTCCCGTGTTGGGATATATTATTTTGGAAATTATATGTGATATTTTGTTATATTCGATATTATATTTTCTCCCAAGTCTCCCCATACAAAGGAGACTCTGCGGAATTTTTCATCAATTTTGGACGTAGACAAATTTTGAAAAATATCTTCCAAACTTTATTAATTTGAGTATAAAAAGATTTGATGGTTATAATTTGGTACATTTTATTCAAACTAATTAATTTTGTAAATTTTTTTTTATAAATTTAGTATTTTAAGTAAGATATATTGATTTCTTAATTCTTCCTTTCCCTTCTTTTTCCTTTTTGGGAACGAAAAGTTTTAAGTAGGGGAGAGTGTAACGACCCGTAATTTTCGATAATTAATTTTTTTCTACTTTAATAAGTTTTGGTAATTTAATTCGGAAAGAAATTAATAATGAAATCACTAAAATAATGGTAATAATGTTAATGCAAGACTATGAATAACTAATTTGGTGCAAACCCAATTAATTGAAACAATTGCAAGGTCATAATTGATTGCAATAGTAAATTGAGAAATAAAAATTCAAGGTTATACTAATTGCGAAATAATACGTAATCAGGTGTAATTTGGGAAAAAAAATCCATATTAGATAATTAATTATAATAATTGTTGGTTGATAATAAAGTATGAATAGGATAATGATTGATTGAATAAAATAATGGGAATCAATATTTATTAATTTAAATTTCATAATTGGATTAGTTGGGATTAAATGAAAATTAATGTTTAAATATTACGTAAATAAGGATTAAGATGAAATTGGGAAATATGGACGTACCATGTTATAAACCAATGTAAATTATATCCTTATTGTAATAAAGGACTTGAATAACAAGGTTTAAAAGTTAATAAATGGATTTTGGAATTTTAAATTTATAAATTTTTGAATTTAATAGTATTGAAATTAAACACTGAAATGGAGGAACTAATCAATTTTAAATCAACAGCTAAATTTGTTTAAATTATTTGTGAATGGTTAAGAAATGAAAATTGATAGAGGTCGTAAATTATTAAAATTTAAATTGGAGAGTGATTAATTAATTTAATATTAATTTATTTAATTAACCGGAAAATAGCGATTTTGGCCATTGACTTGGATTTCGACGAAACTAGTTGCATCGGATCCGTAACGGTGAATTATTGTTGGATTTCAAGTTTTATAGCGATCGGGCTTGTCGTTTGATCGTACGGACTCGAAACGCCTATAAATCAATTTAATTGAAATCAACTGAAATTAATTTGAAATAACTTGATTTTATCATAACTTCTTCATACGATGAAATTTGGACTTGAAACCTATTCCATTGCATTTAAAATATTTTAAAACATCTATTAGGATATATGGGTTGACCCAATTTCATTACGGAGTCAGAATGGGCTTTTCGGGCCATTTATCGTTCAATGGTCCAAACCAATCGGATCAATTCCTTTATTTCTCAGCTTTACTAATATATATCTAGTTATAAACCCTAGCAGCCTTTCTATTTCTCATTTCTATACGTACAGAAATTTCTGTTCCTCCTCTTTCCAAGGGCTGAAACCCTAAAACTCCTCAATCCAATTTCAATTCAAAATTCTACTTCAAAATTCAAACTCCTCAAATAACATCAAATTTTATATCAATCTGAAGCTCTCAACGTGCGCATCTCAGATCTGTAATTCTTTTTCCAAATTCAGCCACTATTCGTCCAGAAATTAAAGAACAAATCACGGCTTTTCATCGAGCCGTAATCAACTTCGCCTGATCGTCAATTGGAGGTTACCGTTGCGTGGAGATTGACGAGCGTAATTCATCACTGCAGTTTGTTTGATCGTTGGGAAGTGGATTTTCGACGAAAATTCGATCTAGGGTTATGAAAAGCGTCGGCTGAGTGGGGGGTTTTCTTGGCTCGAATGGCAACGTCGTCGCTTGGGGGTGAAGCACGGGTAAGGCGTGGTGACCAGTGAGTTTCGGTAGCCGCGGCTTTAGGTGCGTGCGTCAGGCGCTACGTATGGTGGCGTCTAGGACCGTAGTTCTAGCTAGGGTTTCGTGTGTTTTAGGGGGTGACGCATTGTAGATGATGTGGCCAACCTTGTGAGTGAGGTGATCTTCTTCTTTTTCTTTTTTTTAATTTAAATCATTAACGTTCTAATCATCGCAACTTCTGCATACCAGGTCCTTTTCACACACAGTTTTCTCTACTAGGTTCGTACTGGAATTCCAGAATTTTTGGCACTGGTTTGGATGAAATCTGAGACTATTCAAATTTTGGGTTTAAATTGGATTTAAATTCAATCTAAATTCAAAAGGTGAGTGTTTTAACCCAATCGCAACTTCTAAAATTTCTTATATTTGTTAAATTGATTTATGATGTGATTAGAAATTTATTTATGACTGTTTGGCATATTTGTAATCATCATCTCAGTTAAATTGAATTTACTTGAACTAAATTATTATTTAATTTATTATTGCATATAAACTGCCAGTTAAATAGTTATTTAATTTATTATTGAATATACACTACCAGTAAATGCCTGTTATTTATTATATGTTCTATGTTGATGTAATTGATTGAATTGGATGATGATGGTGATAAATGTTTGATGATTGATATTGGATGAATGGATGTTGTAATTTAGATTGTTATAAACTGCAAGTTGTTATGGATTTTAATTTATTCGGGATTGCGGTTTGAAATGATATATAACCGTATATTTCATTCGAGTTTTTTTGAAATTGATTTGTGAAGTTGAAGAAGCTATTTTATTATATAAAGTATTTTAATATTTAAACCGTTTAAGTGGTGGAAGTTATGTTTCAAAGTATTACAGTTTGAAAGTCTTATATTTCAAATGTTTGGTTTCGAAGTGTCTAACTTTGAAAGTGCTATGATTTTTGGAAAGGATACAATTGAAATAAAAATGATATTATATTGATTTGGTTTTTGAAATGGATAGTATCTTCTGGTTTTGAAGTATAAATTATTTTGAAATGACTGCGGTGTTATAATAACGTTTGGCTGTTAATGAGACCGGGATCGGAAGTTTTCATACTCTCTGCCAACTCCGATAACCACTTTAACAACCGTGTACGTGGTGGAGATTCCAGAATAAAGTAGGATGGTGGCGATGTTCCTTTGAGGAATATACGTGGACCCGACTCCCGTGAGTTGGCATAAGGTGGCTAAAACAGGAGCGATTCTCGGGCCAAGGAGGTATCCCCTCTTATCAGACACACTCCTTCGATATTATATTCTGACTTTGGATTGTTTGTTGGCTACTTTTGATTTTTGAGTTTAGGGGTGGGCTCGAGGTGGGCGGTAGTAGCTGCTACGCGTTACCACCAGCCCGGATGCGTAATTGGTATATCTACCCCAGCATTGCCTTG
This sequence comes from Allium cepa, assembly GCA_030765085.1. Taxonomy (NCBI): domain Eukaryota; kingdom Viridiplantae; phylum Streptophyta; class Magnoliopsida; order Asparagales; family Amaryllidaceae; genus Allium; species Allium cepa. The sequence goes on from CM060946.1 coordinate 183,696,809, forward strand.
TGTGCCGTGTCACCTACCCTAGCGCGCCTTGTACGAGTTTGTTTTCTCCCATAGCCCGTGTGGTATCCTCTGGTGGCTTCTTGATCTGGTGAAACCATGATACTGGATGGACTACTTGGAGTATTACGTGGTAAGGGCTATATGGGTAACCCCTTAACGCTATTTAAAAGTAAGTTTTATTTTGCTATAGACATTATTATAGTAGCGAAATATTACTAATAGTAAATAGTTTAACGGATCCTTAGGAGATGTGAATCCCAAGCATCTCTTAAGTTACTACACTCACGTTAGACACTGGATAGGAGATGTCAAATCCTGTAAACATTTCTGACATCGTTCCACTCATATTTATTTCTGTTGATTTAACTCACACAAGATCTTTTAGTTCTGTCTCGAATGTTTTTACTTTTCAATTCACTCGGGTCAGTCCAAGCATTTCAGTATTTGAAGATTTTATTTCTAGAGGACGAAGACGAAGATTGTGTTACTATTATTTATTATTTCACTGCATCATGTATTCTGTTGAATTATTAATTATTCTCTGGTATGTGTAACTCTGATATTTATTGTATAAGTAAAATCAAATGTTTTGTAAAACAACTTCATGAACTGTTTATTTTATTATTATATTTTATCGTTCCGCTGCAAGATTCTATTTTTTTTCTTTCTCTGTTTTTACTAATTTACCCCATAATAGTCCGCCCGTCTGTATGGTTTGAGTCGGCATGTGTGTGCTTAAGCGTACAAAAAGGCGGATGTTACAGTATGTATGTATATGTGTGTGTGTGTGTGTGGTTGACTTGATTGCATCTCTTTGGAAAAAAATAGTCACTTGATTACATGTTCACAACTGCTTGTGCACTGCTCTGTTGCTTGAGTGCTTGCTTCATTTGCGCTTTGTTGATTGGTTCATTGAACTGATATGTGTGTGTGTGTGTGTATGCATATATGTATACATGTGTATGTACTTCATGTTATCTCTTGAGTAGTTCTTGTAATTTGCATTTCATTTGAACTGTGGTCATAAGTTTGCACATTTTGTTTATTTGATGATCTTGTTGCACTGAACTGCTAGCTCGATCTGGTTTAGAACTGGTGTTTTCTTTGCATTGCTTCGAGTTGAACTACTGCTTGCATATCCATATATACTGATATGTGTTTGTGATCCTGGTTCTTGTTACATGTCTGTTCGAGTCTCTGTTTTATGTGGTCTACACTTGATACTTTGTACATATGGTGGCCTGGGTTCATTGATGTGTTGAGCCTAATCATGTACATTTGAGTCCGGTCCTTGAACTGAACTATCATTCATGTTCATTGACTCTTGTACTTGATATTTTTGTTTTGTATTGCACCTGAGTTGAATCCACCATTTGGTCGGATTAGATATTGTGCTCACTTGTCCCTGCAATTTTATCAAGTGTATATCGGTGTGTATGACCTTGTGGCATGTACAGTGATACACATTGCATGTCATAAGTTGTTCATGTAGATGAATTCAAAATAAATGATGATGAACGACCCAAATAACTGAGTCAAATAACATTTTCAAAAACACATACGTTAATTTTCACTGCAAAATATTTTCCTTTTCAATTTTACTATGTTAGTGTTTATTTTCCAGCTAAATCAGATGCTGGATACAGGCTGGAACAAAGTTGAAGATGAAATATGAGTGTGAGTGAATATATGTAGTGAGGTCAAAGTTGTAAATTGAAATTTGTGATGTAAAAAAAATTGTAATGTAATTGAAAAATATATATATATATATATATATATATATATATATATATATATATATATATATATATATATATATATATATATATATGTAGTGAGAGCTCAAATTTGTACTACTTTAATTTGTAATAAAATATTTGTTTGAATAAATATTTGTCTGAATACGAATTTTGTGTTATTTATTTTATTCACCAAATATTTATTTATTTATGTAAAGAATAAAATAATACAATGGAAAATACATTTAAACGAACATATATATATTTATTTATTATCATCAAACAAAAATCATAGGCTATTGTATTCTACAATCTAAATTTATACATTTTCTTATAACAACTTAGTTTAAATTTTATTCAAGTTTAACTCTTTCTTATTTTATCATTCACATCAACAAATTTAAATTTGTTTTCAGCTTAGTAATTCTCAAATCTATAAGTTATTCAATTTATTCATTTAAAATTTCATTTTATTATTTTTATAATTCATTTCAAATACTATTATCCTTTATTTGAGCTTTCTTAAGTTAAACTTCATTTTATTTTCTTCATTCTACTAACTCAATCAATTTAGCATTTCTTAAGTTAATTCTTTTTTATATCTTAAATTCGAATCTTCTTCTGTTTGCTTAACCAAAAATATTCAACAGGTTGAAATTTTAGTTTTACTTTCCCGTTCAAATCTATAAATTATAACTTAGTTTTATCTATACTTTTTTCAATTATAAGTTCAAAACTATCTTCATATATTTATCAAATCATATTTAGAATATTTTTCACAACAACACTTGTTTTAGTCAAAAATAGAATCCTCTTGGTAGCAATTTTCACTTAGAAACTCAAAAATGAATTTTGGCGATGCTACAGTCATCTCCAGAATTATTCCCCAGCAACCAAAGTGAGTTAATGCTTTTATTTTCTTTAAAAATCTTTTCAAAATAGTTTTTTTCTTAAAACTCTTCCAAATAATATTATTATTAATTTTGAAGGATTTGAAAAAAAATTGAAAACAAAAGGATTCAAATTCTAAATTCTCAATTTTTAAATTCTTCTATTCGTAATATAGCTTGTACATTTCTATTTCTTTATTATGAAAATATTTCATTACTTTACATTTTTGTCATTTCAAACAATTTTTATAGTAATTAAATTCAATTTAATTCAATTGTCAAATGCTTCATAAAATGAAAATTCATTAAGTATTCGTTTTATTTTAATTCAATCAATAATCGATGATAATTAAATATTATCGTCTCCTAACCACTATCATTCATTAAAAGTTATCATTATATATATATAATATAATATAAGTAAAATTATTTCATTTACCCTATTTTAAAACAATATTATGTTGAATTGCCTCGTTTAAGCGTTTAGAAATCCTTATTGACAATATGGCGTCCCACGCATCGATCAGAATTCGTAAACAACTCAACGAATAAGTAAACATAATATAAAACATTTTATAAAACTAACAATTATGCTCTCTCATATATACACACTCAAACAGACTCATTCTAGGGTATTACTACCCTATCTTTAATGAGTCAACCACACAAAGCCAAAGTTACTGCTAAACCTGACTTTGACACCAACTGTGATGACCCATATTTTAGAAGGTTTAAATCGACAATAATCCACACATGTCCAACTTAAGCAATCTAGAACGTGGATAATCAAGGGGGATAATTAATGAAAATAAGGAAAGAAGAAGAATAGAAACACAGAATCTCACAATGGAATGATAAAATATAATAATCAAATAACAGTTCATGAAGCTTTTTATATCATACATTTGATTATAATTTATACAACATTTATTAGAGTTATATGCACAACAGGGATAAATAAAAATAATGTCGCAGACAAAGTGATGCAGGAATATTAATAGTAGTAATACACCAAGTTTTCATCTTCGTCCTTTAGGCAAATATTCTACAATGAGCTGAAAAACTCAGGGCTGACCCGAGTGTAATGAAAAGACAAAACACTTGAGTCAGGACTAAAATAATCTTATGTAAGTCAAATCAATATAATAAAATATGAGTGTAACAGCATCAGATATGCTTACGGATTTTACATCTCCTATCCAGTATATAACGTGCATGCAAATAGCTTAAGAGATGTTAGAGGATTTTCCATCTCCTAAGGATCTGTTAAACAATTTATATATAATAGTATAAGCTATAATAGGTAATGTCTATCAGAAAATAAATATCAAAATAGCGTTAAGGCTTTACATTGATTCACCTTAACACATTTTTATAGCATGTAGTCTATGCAGGTCCTGTAACACAACCAGTAACGTTGGTAGCCAGTGATCCCTTATAGGAACAATACTAAACCAAAGTCGTAATTGGCTCGTACGAGGATAAGTATGACAGGGCACGTGAGCCGATGCCCAAAGTAGGATTCTGCCAATTTACCTTTTCTTGCTAGTCGTAACCCATCCGTGGCCGACCGCGACCATCAATCCAAAAAAATAGGTGCACTCATCGAGTACGAAAATAGAATAGTAATACGAGGGGTCAACTTTGCTAGAGGTAGCTAACCTCATTGGCTAGACATAGGCTTCTGTTTTAGTCATTTTAATTATGACAGAAGTGTTAAGGCTATCCATCATCGTTTTCTTACATTATTCCAGTAAACGTTCGCCAATTCAACTACTACATTATGGACATCATCCAGTAAAGTGCTTCCAATATTGACAGAGAGTATGCCAATAAGAGTTTCTAGTCTCTTTAACAAATAAATGTCATTTTACACACCGGTTGGTACTTTTATGTTTTGAAAATAGTTCGTCTTGATATCAAAATATCATATTCACTTCAAAATCAATTTCATTTCGAAATATCATATTTTCTTCAAAAATTATATTCAACTCAATAGTCTTGTTCACTTGAAAATATCATTTCCCTTCGATATCTCGATTTCACTTTAAAATCGTTTCTAATTTCAATTTAAGTTATAACTTCATTTTAACCAAATTTGTATTTAAATCATCGATTTAAATATCACCATTCCATCCTTGACCAGTTTGAATTTTTAGAAAATAGTTTGAATTTCTCTTAAATAGTTTAAAATTTTATAATAGTTTGTCACAAAATAGTTTAAGTGTTGAAAATGGTTTACTTAACAAAATAGCTTGGAAAAATCAAAATAACTTGAATATTTAAAAACATAGATTTTAATTAGTTTATATTAAACTAATTTATTCAAAAATAGTTCAAAGTCAAACTGATTCAATTCTAAATCTTTCAAATCAATTTCAGTTTCCTTTTCCATTTAATTCGATTCAATTCCGATTTCTATTTGAATTTACTTCGATTCCAATTTTTATTCAAATCAATTTCGATTTCGATTCCAAATTATATCTATTTCGATTTCAGTTCCAATTAATTTAATTTCGATTTCGATTAGTTTGAATTCATTCCAATTTGAATTAATTTCAATTCAATTCTCAATTTTAAAACATTTCGATTTATATCAATTTCAAGTTTGATTTTTAAAATATCGATTCAAATCACATAAATCAAATCAACCTTCAATATTAAATTTAAAATCCAAATATTCAAATATAATTCAACTCTGAGCTCAATTTTGAAATATCGTTTTACAATACTTTACTTAGCAATATTCAAAATAACGAATAAAAGTCCAATCTTTTGAAAACAAATCAATTTCTGAAATTCAAATCATATTTTGATTATAACTTCAAAATCTCAACTTTGATTATTTAAACAATTCCTGTTATCAAATTTAAATTTCGACATTCTGAGCTCATGCTCGAGAATAATTGGATTTCCATAAATTTGATCTTTATTTCTTTAAATCAAATCATTTAAATAGTCAAAAATCAAATTTAAAACTATTTAATTTAACCAATCCGGTGTCCGTATATAATTTCTATCTTATGACAAGTGAATCAATTATTTCAATTGAATTCAGGGATGGATATCTATCGTTTCAATCCAAAATAAATCTCGTAGGTCTATATCATTTCAGCATATTTCTTAATTTAATCAAAATAATTCAAATAACAATTATGTACTGTCAATTGATATTCAGGTGATAACGGGATATATATAAAATAAATAAACATCCTACCATCAAATATATCAACCAATAGCATTCAATTTCAATCAACATCCAAATCAGCCAATAATTCACAGCAATACGTAGTTATCAATATTAGGTATTTTACTGGAGAATAAATTCCATTTTCAAATTTAACTGTCAATTTAAATCCTTATCAATTCAATTCATATATCAAGCTAATGTCAATTAGTTTACCAAATATCAACCAATGCAATTAAATTACTCCGCGACTGTAACAACCCATATTTTGATAATTAAAAATATTAAATTTAATAAGGTTTTGGGCTTTAATATTGTCAGAAATTAAAATTTATGATTTATTAAATTGAATCTTATTAGATTTGAAATTTTGACTTTAAGATAAATCTTAAAAATAATAATTTAATGAGATAAAACATATAATTGGCTAATATTGATTGAATGTAATTGACTACTATACGATGTTAACGTAATTTCAATCAATTTAAATAATAAAGGTTAATAAGGAATAGAATAAATGATGTATAAATGGATGTAATCTTATGTTATTAATTGCAATTTGTTTTAATATGGAGTATGAAATCAATTATTTTGTACATAAATTTATTAACCTTTGTTTATATAGAATAAGTTAATAGATATAGATTATTAACGTTTAACCACTGTTTCATTTATTTTCTTATTACTAAATTGGTTAGAAATTTATTTGGTAATTAATGGAGAATTAATGTAATTAAAATATTACAATTGATATAAGAAGAAACGTTAACTGTTGAGTGGTGAGTGTAAAACTTATGTCAATCAATTGCATAAGGGAATAGTTGATTTAATAATAAGAATGTAAATCAAAATAAAAGGATTTGTTTGAAATTTAAATATATAATTAACAGATTTTATTACATTTGTAATTAAATGATGGAATTAAATTAGTATATAGATATTGGGTTTAACATAGAAAATTGGATTTCAAAGGAAACAATTGGATTAATTATCTTCCCTGTATTAGGGTATGTTTTGAGACTTAATCATTGTAAGTAATAGTAATTATATCTTGCCATTAATAAGAGATAGAAGTAAATGGTAATTAATTAATGATATGTGCAACATATGTTTTATGTTAGAAATATAATGAGAATTTCATTGAGAAATATTACGTTCAAATTGTAAGCACTTAAATTTGGTACAAATATAATGATAGTATGAAATTAATTGATAAAGAAATGATGTGGTTGTACGAAGTATTATTTCTGTGACTCTTTAATGGGATAATCTTTAAATATAAGTTGGTTTAATGAAAAGAACATTTATTATCAAATAAAATGGATCTTTCATTTGTGAATGTAGTTTTAATTTCATTAAGATAAAGAATAGAATGATTCATTTAAAGGAAGAAATATAAGTATATTTGAGCTGTGTTTTAGCATATAGATGGATTACAAGAGTGGAAAATTAATTTATTTAAGTAAGTTATTTATTTCTCTACTGTATAAGCAACAAATTTATAAATGTTCTTAAATGACTAAAGGAAACAATTATTCTATTTTTCATCCATTTTAGTTGTCTGTTTTGAAATTTAACTTTATAAGTAACTGTAATTAATATAATTGAAATATTTCAATGAGAAGGGAAGAAAACGTTGACTGCAATTAATAGATTTAATAAAAGAAACGCATCTTTTGTGTTAAACAGAAAGGATGTTTTAATGGAAATAAAAGATCATTTTGGGAAAACCAAATTGAACGTTTTCATTTTTATGGTAAGTAATTTTATTTATTATGCATAGATAAAAAAATTAAATGCGTACAAATTTGAATATTATTTGAGTTAATGAAGTCAATTTGGTTACGTTTCACAAATTGAATTTCAAAAAGGTTGGGCGATGTACATGGTCCCTTCATTTCTTTTGTTATTAATTGTTGCATGTTTTGAGACGTATAAAAATAAAACTTTCATTTTGAACAAGAATGATTTTGGATAAAAAAATTGAATTTTAGAATAATATACACACACACACACGCACATTAATATTCAAACTTTTAAATATATCAGAGGGTTCATGGTTGTGTAAATATCGTGGAATCAATTAGAAATTACTTTTTTTTTCAGTTGGACGTTGATTACATAAGTTTATATTCATTTTTCCATTTTATATACGGTTAAAATTTGTAAATGGGTTGCATTAATACGACCATTACAGTAAGTAAAAAGTAAAGTAAATCATTTTTATAGTGCATAGGTTGATATATATTCATTAATCAATAAAATTTGTTTGAGTAACGTAAATAAATATATATTGAATGTTTGATTAATTGATTGGTTGATTTTTAATTTATTGATTGAGTTAATGTAGTGTGCACATATATTAGCATAAAATGAATGTTTTAATATGGAATTAAATAATGTAAATATATGTATATTTGGGTTTATTGATATAAATTAATTGGAGCAAGTTTTGGAATGTGGACCCAAAAGGTTTGTTTATAGGAAATAGGTGGTCCCTTCATTTACTTTACATTTATTATCACCATTTATTATCACCTTGCAATCTCTCTCTTTTCGTTTTCAAGTAGTCTAATGATTAAACTACTCATTCATTTCTTATAAATTAATGGTTGTTTCATTTGATTTATTTATAATTAATAATTTCCACATTCTTTTTATTTGTTTCTCCTTTATTCGTTTGCTCTTTTTAAATGCTTTACCTGAAGTTTTTTCCTTTTCTGTTTTTTTTTGTTTTAAATGCGAACATCCAAATTAATATGCATGCCATCTAATTAGCATTTACTATTTTCCGTTTCAAAAGTTTATTTTGCTTATGCATCATTAGTTCTTGTAGCTTCCTTTCATTCGCAATTCTGGAAGCTTCATATTTAAAACGGAAGATTATTTTTATCTTTATTGATATATTTATTCCTTTAGTTTACATCTTTCAATACTACATTTTAGGGCTATTCATATTTTTACTTTATTTCAATTCCTAGTTTGTTTATATATACCTTATTAGCTTTTCATTTTTTTTCCATCTTCATTCCTGTAGCCTCATTTCTAATCTCATCTTCTGTAGCTTCATTTTTTCCAAATAAAATTTTCATCTCATTTCTTTTCACTCTTCACCTTCCTCATTCCCTTTTCATTTTTTTTTCTTTTTTAAATCTCCTTCTTCTTCTTTTTTGCTTCATTTTTATGCTTTTTTTATTCTTCTTCAAATCTTCTTCTTCTTTTTCAACGCTTCCTTTTCTTCTTTTTTTTAATTCATCTTCTTCTTTATTTATTTTTTTCTCTTTTAAACCTTCTCTTCTTTCTATGTCTTTTTCTTCAAATCCAGATTTATACAATCTTCTCTTCAAAACATTCTATAAAAAGAAAATTAAGATAGCAAGGAAACAAAATAAAATGAGAAAGTAGTTGCAGATCCAAATCTGGCTAGAAAAGGGAAAGCAAAAAGGTGAGTGATTCAACCCACTCACGCAATACTAAAAATTCCATTGCAAGTTAAATAAAATATATGATGTGATATATAATTTTTTTGTTTAAGTTTGTTGATTTAAGTTCATATTCGAATTGATATTGAATCTGAATTGACATTTAATTTTATATTGGAATTTAATTCATAGTTAAACCCCGATATTGATAACTATTATATGTTGAAATATATTGGTTGATTTGGATGTTGTTTGAAATGGATAATTATTGATTGATATGTTGGATGTATGGTTGTTTGTTTATTGTAATATGTCCCTGTTATCACCTTCTATATTATTGACATCATTTAAGTGGTCCTCTGAATCATTTTAGAATTGGATACTTAAGACAATTAAATTATGGGTTGAAATGATATATACTCATACAATTTCTTGAATTTGGATTATTTATTAAAACTGAATTATTTAAAAAGTTTATGTTATTAATTTAAACTTCGGATTTATTTTAAATAAAGTGGTTAAAATTGGTAATTCAAATTATTTGAAATCCCGTAAATTACTGCACTCACGATGTACACTTGATAGGAGATGAAAAATCCCATGACCTCTCTGAAGCCATTGTACTCATATTTTTATTTGAGATTGATTTGACTTACATAAGAATTTTTAGTTCTGACTCGAGTGTATTGTTTTTCATTATGCTCGGGTCAGTCTGAGCTTTTTCAGTGTATTGAAGACCATTTTATTTTCTAGAGGACGAAGACGAAGATGAAGATTCAGTATATTATTGCTATTTATTATTATTATTCCACAGCTGCATTATATTTTTATTTTCTGATGTATGTATAACCTTGATTTGAATTGTAAAAGTATAATCAAATGTCATTTGTAAAACAGCTTCATGAACTGTTTATTTGATTATTATATTTTGTCATTCCGCTGCGAGATTCTCGGTTTTATTTTTCCTTCTTTTCTATTATTTTCTTATTTATCCCATTAACAATCCTCCCTTTTGAATGGTTTGAATCAGACATGTGTGGTTTATTTTCGATTTAAATCGTCCAAAAAGGTGGATCGTTACAGCGACATTAATGTAACTAACATAAAAATTTATTTAGTCAATTGTGGGCATATAAAACACATGCCTTTTATTTGAAACCGAAATATTTCTAACTTCAAATAAAATCTAACTCGACTCCATGTCGTAGCCTTCGTCGATACGATTCCAACGTGATCTGTTTAGTTCGAAATGGACCTCGTATAGAAAAGATATGAAATTTTAAACATTTGAATAACTAAATTATAATTAACAAAATTAATTACATAACCTAACCTATCTCACTTTCTCCCTCGTACATCATCAAGCATCGCACGCAAAACTCGATAACGCGCTCGTGAGCCTCACTCGCACGCTACCTTCGACGATCGGAAGTCGATTCGATCCCCCAGCCAGATGTGCCAAACTCCCCTCCAGCGCCGCCACCAGTCTTCAGAAACTCTACATGCAAAATGATACGAAATGGACCCAAACGTGCATGACTTCAAAGCTCGATTTAACTTCGAGCGCCACCAATAGTCCCTTGGCTCGCGCACGCTTCCAATCGCCACATCACTCGCCTATTCCCTTTTTTTTATCTTTAATCTACTTTTTTTTTTACTTGTTTGTTGATTTGAAAAGAGAAGGAGAAAAGGAAGATAAGGTAGTGGAACAAAAGTAGGCGGTGAGATAGTGTGCGAGTTGACTGATTATATTATATTATATTTGAAAATACCTAACCAGATGGCCATGAAAATTCCGAACTCCAAATGGCGCATACTACCTGGCATTCATAATGTTTTACCCCTATTTCGAATGCAATGAAACTAGTTTCGGAAGCAAATCCGATCATATGCAGAAGATAGCTTTTTAAAATCAATTATTTTAATTAAATTTCGAAATAAATTTCTACACGTTTCAAGCTCGCACGGCCAAACGACCAATCTGATCGCTACGAAAGTTGAAATCCTATAATAATTTACTATTACGGATTCGATGAAACTAGCGTCGTCGATATCCGAGACAGTGGTCAAAATGGCTATTTTTTAAACGTTAATTAAAATATAAAATTTCCAATTCTTAATTATTCACTTTTAGTCCAATTTTAAATGTTAACTATCTTCATTGTTGTTTAAATAAAATTTAATTCAACTTCTAATAACATTTTCATTCACATTAAATCTAGAATCAATTATTTAAATAATCCCAGTATTGAATTTTATTTAATTTAATTACCCCATGTTAAAATCCCAATGAATTTTAGTTATCAACAATTAATTTGTTTTCAACTAAATAAGTCAACTTTATTATATAATCAAACTATCTATTATAAATACATTCAACACGTAGAACTCCATTTAATTACTTTATTGCCAAAATCAGAGAAATTGGTTATTTCAAAGTTTTTTATCGAATTCTGTTTAAATAAATTGCATAAGTAAATATTATAATTTTTTTATCTCTAACCATTATTTTTCAATAATCACATTAAATTATAAATTTAAAATAGTTAAAAGTACGGGTTATTACAAAATATTACAAAGTTCCCTCGACTGTGGAATACTATTTAATCCAATATGGACACTTCGCTTTGATTATAGTTAAATCATAGCATGACAACCATGGAGCAACTATAGTTGGGTCTGGGTTAAAGCATCGGAAGTTAAACATAGTTGAATATAGAATTCATCTTCTTAGTTTATGAGGTTAATATCATGGTCAAGTGTAGTCAACTCAAAGTCAAAATCTTTGGCTAAGTAGTACGATTAATAATAAATATTATTTTTGAACCAAAAACTTCCATTGCTGTCAGCCAAATACTGAAGCTCTCCTATTAAAATGTAGCCTTCATTTGTTTGTTGTTGTTACCACCAAAATTTGCATTAATAGGGACAAAAAATGTAAAGGTCGTACCTTCGTTCTCTTTGAGTAGACAACAAATCACACGCGCCCCACTCATATTGAACGGAAATATGAATCTTTAGGGGTTATTTAAGAAATAAGAAAAGAAGAAGAAAGGAAATACATAATCTCACAACGGAACAATAAGATATAATAATCAAATAAACACTTCATGAAACTGTTTACTATAATTTTGATTATAATATATACAACATTTATCAGAGTTATACATAGACAACAGAAAAAATAAAATAATGCAGTGGACAACATGATGTAGGAATAATAATAGTAATAGTATACCAAATCATTGTCTTTGTTCTCTAAAATAAATCTACAATAAACTGAAAAATTCAGGGCTGACCAGAACATAATTAAAAGACAAAACACTCGAGTTAGGACTAAATATTCTTACGTAAGTCAAACCGATATCGGATATAATATGAGTGTAACGACATCAGAGATGTTTATGAGTTTTCACATCTCCTATCCAGTGTATAACGTGTGTGCAATAACTCAAGAGATGTTACGGGATTTTCCATCTCTTAAGGATCCATCAAAATATTTATATGTAGTAGAATACGCTATATATATAATGTCTAGTCGATAAATAAATATTTTTCTTAGCATTAAGGCTTTACATTGATCCCCCTTAACTCGTTTTTAAGCATTCGCGTACAGTCTGCATTTGACACCACTAGTAGAAAGTTGGTAGTCAGGGATGCGCCGTGATATGACAACACTAAACCAAAATCGTATAGGTCTTTTTTAGGGACAAAAGTATAACAAGGCACGTGAGGCAATGACCAAGGTAGGATACTACCAGTTTACCCTTACCGTCTAGTGGTAACGCATCATTTCCATGATCATCCACCGCGTCCAACACTCCCATAAAATCGGAGGGTGCGCACAAATCAATCACAATGTAAAATGATGGTATTACGAAGAAGTGTGTCTACTCGGGGTAGCAAGCCTACTTGGCCGGTACAGCTCCTGTTTTAGCCATTTTCAGTTGGCACAAGTGCTAGGCTAGTCCATCATCGTTCTCTTCCTTCAAATCCAGCAATCACTGCCAGATCTAACCACTTCGATCTTGATCATCACTCCACTTACACAGTTGTTAAAGTGGTTCCGGTATCGACAGAGAGTATGCCCACATCTGGCCCCAGTCTCTTTAACAACCAAACGTCATTTTACATATTGGTTGGTTCTTTAACTATTTGAAAACAATTCATACTTGATTTCAAAACATCGTATTTGCTTCAAAATCAAATCCATTTTGAAATCATCATATTTACTCAAATATATATTATTTCAGTTAAAAATCATTTTCGCCTTAATATCACGATTTCGCTTCCATAATAGTTTCAAATTCCAATTTGGTTTATAACTTCATTTAACCCAATTCGTATTTAAATCAATGATTTAAAAGTAAACATTCCACTCTTGATCAATTTGAATTTTTGAAAAATAGTTTGAATAGTTTAAAATAATTTAAATAATTAAAATAATTAAAAAATAGTGTAAATGGTTAAAATAGTTAAAAATTGTTTAAATGGTTAAAATAGTTTAATATAAAATGGTTTAAGTATTAAAATGGTTTATATAGAAAAATAATTTGGAAAACCAAAATAATTTGTATATTTAAGAAGATATCTTTTAAATAGTTTTATATTAAATAATTGATTTGAAAATAGTCTCAAAGTCAAACCGATTCAATTCCAATTTCCCAAACCAATTTCCATTCAATCGATCAAATTTCAATCAATTCAAATCAATTTCAACTTCGATTTCAATCAATTCAATTCTTTTTTCAAATCCAATTAATTCAATTTCAATTCTGATTAATTTAATTTCAATTCCCCTTTCAATTCCAATTAATTCAATTCTAATTCCAATTAATTCAAATTTAGTTTCGATTTAAATTTTCAAAATATCTTTTATCACTTTTATTTAGAAATATTCAAAATCCGAATAAAATTTCAGATCCTTTTAAAACAAATTAATTTTCGAAATTCAAATCATATTTCGATTAAAACTTCAAAATCTCAACTTTGATTATTTAAACAATTTCGATGCAACAACCCGATATTTTCAACCATTCGCCTCCACACATGCCGGATTTGAATTGCTCAAAATACTAGATTGTTAATTTATATTTGGCAAAACTCAACATATACAGTAAATAAACAATCACAAAATCACAGACACAAAGTAATATACAGCACGCAGTGTAAACAAAAGAATAGTAGTTCATGAAGCTACTATATATATCAGAGTTATATATGATACAATGGAAGTTTCAAATACAATAGTCGAATACAAGGTCAGAATACATCACTGAAATCAACTGAATATTTGAAAGCTGGATATATAGCTAGATCTCCAAGCGAAGCTCCAACTCCGTAGATGAGTCTCGAACACTGAGCCACTCAGTCTGACCCGAGCGTAAAGCAAAACACAAAACACTCGAGTCAGGATTAACATTCTTATATCAATAAATCCAAATCAAGTGAAATAACAACTGAAATACATGTAACTCAAAGGATGTTTGGGATAACCATCCTCTAAGGATCCGTTAAAATATCTACTATGTAGTATTATATGCAATTATAGTAATATCTAAAGTAAAATAAACTTACTTAAAAATAGCTTTAAGGCTTTACATTTTCAACCTTAACACGTATATAGTGCCAATAGTCTATACAGTACCATCGTAACTCCATATCGGGAGGCTACCATAAATACTCCATAGGTACGACACAAATCAAAACTCGTACAAGGCCCGCTAGGGTAGGATACACAGCACAACTAGGCAATGCTAGGGCAGATATACCAATTAAACTTCCGGACCGGTGGTAACGCATAGCCGCAGCAACCGTCCAACTCGAGCCACACTCCCAAAAATCAAAGGTGCACCCAATCAATCACAAAGTAATAGAATGGTATCGAAGGAGCGTGTCCAATCAAAGGAGCTATCTCATTAGCCCATCAATTGCTCATGTTTTAGCCACCTTATGCCAACTTACAGGAGTCGGGTCCACGTCTATACCTTAATAGAACGTCGCCACCATCCTACTTTATTCTGGAATCTCTACCGCGTACATAGTTGTTAAAGTGATTTTCGGAGTTGGCAGAGAGTATGACAACTTCGGATCCTGGTCTCTTTAACAACCAAACGTTATTATAACACCGCAGTCATTTCAGAATAGTTTATACTTCAAAACCAAAATATCATTGTCATTTCGAAACCATATGAATATGATATCATTTCCATTTCAAAACCAAATACGATATCATTTCCATTTCAAGTATATCCATTTTCAAAATCATAGCATTTTCAAAGTTATAACACTTTCGAAACGAAACACTTGAAAATATAACATTTTCAAAACATAATACTTTGAAATTCATAGCTTCGAAACCATAACTTTCACCACTTAAACAGCTTAGATATTCAAGTAGTATATATAATAAAATAGTTTTAAATTCAAAATTACTTTATAAAATAAAATAATTTCCTCAACTTCTCAAATTGATTCAAATCAACTTGAATCCAAAATTCAGTTTAAATCAATTCTCAATTCATGAATTTCAACTCAATTCGGTTTTCAATAATCTATCTCAATTCACATCAATTTCAAATATAGATTTGAACCTCAATTAAACCATTTCAAATTCAATATATTTCAAAACTAAATTTTTATAATTCCATATATATCAAATTCACTTTACCATTATTTATTTTTGAAATATTTACTTAATAAATCCAATATCATTTAAATAAAACTTTCAAACCTCAAATAACTGAATATTGCTTCAATTTATTTAAATTTGATATATTCATTTAAATCACTTTAAACAAAAAATCAAGTTATAAAAATCATATTCTTTAAAATCTCAGATTAATAAATTTCAAATCAAACTTATTTGAGTATAATTCTTAAATAAATTTAATATCAAATCAACTTCAAATTTATCTTCTAACCTTAATTTATTTAAATCATTATAAACTCTATATTAAAATATATAGTTTTAAATAAATATTTAACCATATTATATTTTTTTTAAATCAGACTTTCTTATTAAACTTATTCTATATTAAGACAAATTTATACATAGCTTAAAATCAAGAATTTAACTATATATAAAATAACATTTATATAATATCTAAAATCAATATTTTATAAAACCATATATTTCTTTCCAAAAACCATAGAAATAATTTTCAAAACATTTATATATAGACCAACGGTGTCTGTATATCCTTTTTCTATCCTATTGTCAAATGATACGGATATTTATCATTTCAATCCGTAATTTAAATATATACAGGTATATATCATTTCAACCCACAATCCCAAATTCAATTCAATGAAAATCGCTTGGGTCTATCATTTCAACCCTTAATGATTTTCTCCTATTCTACAGATCGTTCAGGTATGTATCATTTCAACCTATAGTGAATTCTATACTAACAGGGAACATGCACAGTGATAACAGATATGATAATAATATAGCAGGCATAAATCATTAATATAAATAACATATAATGATGTCAGATGTCACAGATGAACAGATGGCATATAAATAGCAATGTCACTAACTAACAACGGCATATTTCAAATGTCATTTCAATTGAAATCAAATTTAATAAATATAAGAACGTTATCGTGAGTGATTGCTCATCTTTCGAGGCTAGAGAGTATAGAAGATGACACGGATATGCACACTAATACCGGCACTGAAGTTGAGTTACGTATGCGAGCAAAGAAAAATCGGCACGAATTCAACAATCAAAGTTGATAACAGGAATTTGATGAAAAAAAATCGATCAGTTTGATATAAATGGAATATATATATACACACACACACACACACACACGCACTATATTTTAAAACAATACTCATAACGATAAAAAAAATCAACACAAGTTTAATATAAATGAATCAAAAATTTATGCTATATATATAAACTTCCTCTTAAATCAATTTACAACGTATAAAATAAATTCTATTTATCTGCTTGCGTGAAACTATAATCATATAAATCATACACTTCCAAAGCCTAGTACACGTAAGAACCTCAGCTTCGTATATGTTAAACTTATATGTATATATATAGTCTTTTCTATAAACAGAGCAACAAATAAAGAATATATAAATACTATAGCATACAACACGAATAACCTGTAACAATAGACTACAGACTTCATGGTTAATGAAAACATAGTGTAACGACCCATTATTTTCCACCATTCGATATCAACAATAATCCACACATGTCGGACTTGAATAGTACAAAATAACAGATTGTAATAAAATTCGGAGCAAATCAAATCAAATCACAGACACAGAACATCAGAATATCTTGCAGCGGAAAATAAAATACCATAGTTGTTCATGAAGCTACTATCACAAAGTCTCAAATCCAAATACATAATATCAGTCTGAAAATAGATACATCATAAAATCCCAAATACAAAGAAGTCCACTAATACAAAGCTGTCAACAGAACAATAGAACTGAAATAGAACAATAGAACTGAATATAGATAAACTAGATAAGTTGATAATCTCCAGCGATTCCAGACCTCCAAAGAGTGGAAATCCAAATCTGTGAATACTCAGGCTGACCCGAGCGTAAATAAAACATAAACACTCGAGTCAGGACATACATACTTATCCAATGTAAACCAACTCAAGTGAACTTTAGTAAAGGTACAAGTAACTTAGAAGATGCTTGGGACCGCCCATATTCTAAGGATCCGTTAAACTATTTACTATGTAGTAGTATACGCTATTATAATAATGTCTGTCAGTAAAATATACTTACATTAAAATAGCATCACAGGTTACCCATATAACGCCAGACATGTAATAGTCCCAGTAGTCCATCCAATATTTGCATATCTCCTGATCGGGAGACTACGAGAAGATACGCATGGGATACGAGAGAAAACCAAACTCGTAGTAAAGGCTCGATATGGTAGGTGACACGGCACAACGAGGCAATGCCAGGGTAGATATACCAATTACGCACATGGGCTGATGGTAACGCAGCAGCCACATACGCCCACCTCAGAACACATTCCAAATCGAAGGGTGGCCACCAAACAGTCATAAAGTAATAGAATGGTATCTAAGAAATGCGTCCGACCAGAGAAGCTACCCCTTTTGGCCCAAGATCGCTCCTGTTTTAGCCACCTTAAGCCAACTCACGGGAGTTGGGTCCACGTAACATACCTCAAGAACGTCGCCACAATCCTACTTCATTCTGGAATCTCCACCACGTACACGGTTGTCAAAGTGGTTTTCGGTATCGATAAAGAGTATCCATATCCCATCCCGACCTCTTTCCCAACCAATCGTTATTATAACCCGCGGTTATAACTTTTAAAACTAATAATTTTATACTTCAAAATATAATACCCTTTCAAATCCAAAACTTTATCAAATAAAGATTAAATCATATCCAAATCATTTCAATATACCAAAATATCATATCTTTCAGAACTTCCTTTTCAAATCATTATTTGAATTCAAATCCAAATATCCAATTTAAATACCCCTTTTAAATTCAAAGATAACATTCATTTATTTCGATTCAAATCACCTTTTAAAATGATTTATTTTCCAATCAAAATTTATTCATTTAAATCATTTAAAAGTGAAGTTATTATTCTTTCAAGTATTCAATTTCCAAAGTTTCAAACCATTTGAACTCATGTACTAAGTCAAAAACCATAAACATTTAAAAATTCAGCCTTTCACAGCATTTATAAAAAGCTGTTATAAGTTATACTTGAAAACATTTTAATTCAACAAAGGCAACATTTAAAAACTGCTGTTAAAACTCATTTTTAATTGAAATTTAGTTTAAAACAGCAAAGATAGCATTTCCAGAAATGCTGTAATAGCTCAGGTTTCAAGTTTAAGGGTTTTTATTAATTTCAGCAAAGATAGCAGACCACTACAGCATTTACAGAACTGCTGTAATAGGCCTTTATTAAGTGTTAGCCTTTTAAATTTACTACAGCATTTCAAAACTGTTGTAATAGCCTCTTTTATACAGTTTAATTTCATTTACAGAAACCATAGCATTTTTGAATGCTATAAAAAGTATTTTCCAGATTTTAGTGTATTTCCGGCAAATAAATAACTTCAATTTAAACCCTTTAAACATTATAAAAATCATATTTTAACATTAAAATGTTCATTTAACTTACTTTTAACTTATCATTTTTATAAATAAATTTCTTACAATTAAATCAAATTTTTCAATAATTTCAATTAACAAATTCAAGTGTAACATTTTCTTTTCTCCGCTTTTTAACAAATAAACTTAACACTTGTATTTTTTTCTTCCATTTTCCAATATAATTAAATTTCCATTTATTTATATAATTTAATTTTCATTTTAAACCAAAATTCCAAATTTTCCAACTTAAGTTATATTTTCAAAAATTCACTTTTACCATTTATTTAAATTACATTTTAACTTACAAAAAAATCAAAATTTCTTTATTAAAACAACTAAAACCCAATTTAAATCAAATTTTCATAATTTTACACTTTTTATAATATTTAAAATATTCAAAATACTTTATAAAATTAACCACGGGCCTGTATATAGTTTTCTAATCTGGGTCAAGTGATACAGATATATATCATTTCAATCCGCAATTTACATAGAAAAATCCGAGTTGTATCACTTCAAACCCGCAGTCCCAAGTACAAATAAAATAAATAAAAACTGTTCAGGCCTATCATTTCAGCCCATAACGATTTTTCCCTATTCTAAAGTCTGTTCGGGTATGTATCATTTCAACCCATAGTGATTCTATTCTACAGGGAACTTGCAGTGTGAGAAACAGGTAAAATAAACATTTTAACAACATATATCAATAACAAATGAGATGACAGGTAAAATAACAGGTTTAACATCATATAATTAATAATCATAGGTAGTTATACTATCATAATAATTCTACACATTCAATTGTTATTGCTTCACATTTGCATAAGTATATAATGTCATGTGTGATTTACTCACCTCTTTGCGCTGGAGATATCAATTCAAATGACACAACGGATTCCAAAACACAATGACAAGACTACAGACTCGAGCGGAGTGCGAGATCCAAGCTAAGATCTTGTGTTACAACCCAAAACAAAACAGAATAAAATTACAAATTCAATACAACATTGAATTTAAATAACTTTGAAATAAAAAGCAAATTGAACACACAAACTTTTTCCTTGTTTTCTACATATGCTTACACGGCCTAGGGGTACATTTGGCTCAGGTTTGATCATGGTTTGGATCGGGCTGGGTCCTAGGTAGGCACGGCTACAAACTAGAACATGGAGAGAAGTTACAACTTGAGAATGTGAAGAGGCTAGGCAACATAGGGTGGTTTTTGTTCAATTTTGGGCTCGGCCGTGGAGGCAATAGGCTCGGCCAGTGGTGTGGGGTTTGGTCAGTGGCTGGAGTGGTGAGAAGAGGTTTGGAAAATGTGGTGTTGGCGGCCTATGGTGGTGGCGGTGGTGGTGGTGAACAAGGAAGTGATGAAGCAAGTGGCTCGGCTATGCTAGTTTTCAAGGCATAGTTGCATTTTTTTTGGATTTTTGCATCATAAGAGTCTCGGCCATGGTCAAGACCTGAGGGGTAGGTGGTGATGGTGACATGGAAGAGATGTAGGAGGTGATGGCCGTGACAATGAAGAGGAGGCCGAGCAACAATCATGTGAAAACAAGGCAAAATTACATAGAAAAGAATAAGAAAAAGAATAAAAACAAGGAGCCATTACCAATAATTTTCTCCTAGCCATGAATGGAGATGAGATGCATATTTTTATGCATGAGAAATAAAATGAAACTCATGGCTAATCAAAGTAAAAATCATGGCCAAAAGAAGTTAATGAAGAGTTGTGGAAAATGAAAAGTTTTGGAAATGAAAAGACTTAAGTTTTGAAAGCTCTTTGAACCTTTCATATTTCCTCTTTCTTTAATTCAAATAAAACAAAATAAAATCAGCAAATGAATTTAAAAAATGAAACAAAGTAAGATAAAATAAAAACAAATCATTAAATTTAAATAAAATAGAAAAAGAATTAAAGAAATTGCTTAAAAATTCCAAATAGTGTTCAAAAATTACAAATAAATCACTAATAGCTTTAGAAAATTATCTACTTCACTTTAAAATATTTTAAAACAAAATTTTAAGAAAAATAATTTCTAAAACATTTTCAAAGTAAAATAAATTCAATTAAAATTAATTTCAAAAATATTGGGTTGTTACACTCTCCCCCACTCAAACCTTTTCATCCTCGAAAAGAACGGAAACAAGGAAATAAGGAAAACAAGATCGAAAAACAAAATAGAACTGGAATAAACAATTCCGGATTCGAAACATGAATGCTCTCCTCCGTCTCCCAAGTACAGTCACGATCATCAGTACTCCACTGTACTTTGACCAGACTAACATATTTCCTTCATAGCTGCTTCATACCTCTATCGACAATACGAAGTGGCTTCCTCTCGACCGTCAGATTAGGCTCAATATCCAAGCTGTCAAGAGCAGAAGGCTGAATAAACAGAGATGGATCATGGAGATACCGCGAAGATGTGAGACGTGGAATACATCATCCACTCCAGAAAGCTTCTCGGGTAAGTCCAGACGATAAGCCAAGGAACAAACTCTTTCCACAATGAGGAAAGGGCTAATAAACCTAGGAGAAAGCTTCCCTCTACGACTAAAGCGAAGAACATTCCTTAAGGGAGAGGCCTTAAGGAAAACCAGATCACCAACAGCAAACTCCCAACTCTGCCTACGCCTGTCAGCATACTTATTCTGCCTATCCTGAGCAACCCTCAACCTTCTCTTAATCTTCTCAACTCTCTCCGAAGCTTCCGAAATCATATCAGGACCAAGAACCAGATGATTATCGGATTCAATCCTGCAAGATGGAGATCGAATAGGTCGTCCATATAGAGCGGCAAATGGAGACGTCTTGATACTGGCCAGAATTCAAAGATAGAAAGATATAGATAAAACATTAAGATAATCTTAAAAAAGAAGATAAGATTATACCTGATAAGTATTATTGTAGGCGAACTCGATAAGCTAAAGATGATCTTCCCAAGATCCACCATAACCAAGCACACAAGCACGAAGAAGATCTTCGAGTGTCTGATTCACTCTTTCCGTTTGACCGTCGGTCTGTGGATGGTAAGCAGTGCTCAGATTCAAATGAGTACTCAAAGATTCCTGAAAAACTTTCCAAAACTAGCTGGTAAAGATAGGATCATGATCACCAACAATACTGAGAGGAACACCATGAAGACGAACAATCTCCCTCATGTAGATCTCAGATAAGCTAGAAGCAGAACGGGTAGACTTGACTGGAATGAAATGAGCAGACTTGATCAACCTATCCTTAATAACCCAGATACTCTCATTGCCTTTCCTAGACCTCGGCAACCCATCAATAAAATCCATGGAAACCTGTTTCCACTTCTAGTTGGGAATCTCAAGGGGCTGCAACAAACCAGGGGTCTTCTGATGATCGGCCTTGACTTGCTGACAAGTCGCACAACTACTAACAAAGATAGAGACATCCCGCTTAAGAGGTAATGAAGTGACTTCACCAAATACATCGAAAAGAGTTTGACCACACGGGTCGAATGAAGATCACCGGGAGCAGAATCCAGAGAATAAATAAAACTGCATGCAAAATCCTGAGGCATGCGGCACTGAATAACAAAGGAATTACCCAGATCATCCTCAAGATAAACAGACCAGGCTTTACAAGAGATATGGGCATTTTACCTACCAAGCCAATCACTCCCAAGCAACAAATCAAAAGCATCAAAGCCCAAAACATAGAAATCACCACTGAAGCGATGATCAGAATAGAGAAGCTTCACTTGTTTATAAATCCTATTAAGGTTTGCGGGTCCCCCAATTGGATTTGAAACACATAAGGATTCAAAAACATACTTAAGAGAAAGGAGATGCTCAAACTTATCACACAAATCAACATATATAAAACCGTGAGAAGCTCCAGTATCAAATAAAACACGAACATGATGCTGAAATAAAGAAAAAGAGCCCTGAAGAGTACCTTGGTCATCACTAAGAGCTGGAGGAGCTGGAGAAGATGCAGAGGTGACATCAAATATACCAGAAGCCTTACCCTTCTGTTGGGTAGGGCAATCCTTCCTGAAATGGCCAGGCTGGAGACAGATGTGGCAAAGATCACGCCTAACTGACTGAGCAGGGGGAGGAACAGCAACACCAACAATAGTAGGACAGCTATTCGCATAGTGTCCCTTCTAGTCACATTTAAAGCAGGTGATGGAAGAAAGGTCAACGGGCTGCCTCTGAGAAGGAGCAGATGATGAAGATCCCAAACCTGGATTCTTGAGCCAATTCTTCTTCTGTTGTTGGAAACTAGGCTTTCTCTTCTTAGAATTTGCAGAGGAAGTCTGAGATAAAGGAGCATCAACAGAAGCAGGACCCTTGGAAGTAGGGTTCTCATAACGAAGAGCCATATCCATAAGTTGGGTAAAAGTGGCATGAACATGAGAAATGAGACGACTATAGTACTCGGGACGAGCACTAGCAATAAACTTCTCATTCTTCTTTAGAGGAGTGTCTATCAGACCAGGTACGAACTTAGAAAGTTTGTTAAACTTCCTCTCGTACTCTGAAAAAGACATGCTTCCCTGTTTGAGGTCCATGAACTCCTTGTAAAGCTGGGATTTTCCGACTTCGGGCATCCACTTTGCAACGAAAGCCTCCCTGGGAAGAATGACAGATAAGCATAGAAAAGGAAAAAAGAGATAGAAAAATAGATTTCAAAGAAACACAAGGAGATACCTGAACTGTTCCCAAGTAAGATCAGCCTCAACGGTGTTAGCCGTAATAGACTCCCACAAATTTTGGGAAACCTTCTACAACTGCCATGCGTCTAAGTGACGCTTCTAGGCATCAGTAATCTCAAGACCAGTAAATATCCTCTCGATACTCCTTAGCCATTGCGGAGCCTTAATTATAGACTCAGAACCAGTGAACTTGGTACCACCAAGCTGAGTAAATTCTTTGCAAAGAATGGTGAAACAAATAGGAGCTGAGGCTGGAACTCGGGCAGCACCACGATGCTGACCTTTAGCATTCCTACAATTCATCCTAAAAACTCAAGAATGAATATTAGGAAAAGGTAAAGATAAGATGAAGAAAAGACAAGACAAGATAAGTTCACTAGGATGAACATCCTAATTACAGAAACTTCTAACAAGGTAGATACGAAAGGAAAGAAGTTTAGAAAATTTTTCTTTTAAAACAAGAAAATTTTTATACCAAAATACTCTTTGAAAAATCCTTTGAAAATAATTTTTAAATCATTTTATACTTTGAAAATACGTTCTCTCACGAAGAAATGATTCTGAAGTTGATTTCACTCATTCTAGGGTATTTCTACCCTATCTCTAATGAGTTTTTGCTCCGCAGGCTAAGGTTTGCCTAAAAACCAAAGCTTTGATACCAACTATAATGGACCGCCCGTCAGTGGGGTAATGCCCACCGTAACATACATTGGTACCTGTGTTCTGCTTTTACGGCCAGCCTCTCGACTGCACCACCAACCCCCGCAGGGACATGTAGGAACAAGAGTCATCCACTCGCTACCAAACCAAATGCGAGAACCCCGTATCATGCCGCACCCTCTAAGTGCAATGGCAGACACACATGTCGGACTTGAATAGTACAAAATAACAGATTGTAATAAAATTTGAAGCAAATAAAATCAAATCACAGAATCACAGATGCGGAATATCAGAATATCTCGCAGCGAAAAATAAAATACCATAATAGTTCATGAAGCTACTATCGCAAGGTCTCAAATCCAAATACATAATATCAGTCTGAAAACAGATACGATATAAAATCCCTGTTACCCAGTGGCTTGACCGGGCAACCAAATACTTGATGAAGAGACTTCATTCGGCATCTGTCTCCGTTCAGCACGACCAGACCGTTCAGCATCTATGATCATTCGGCATTAAGGGCCATTCAGTATTGTATATCGTTCGGCATTCAAAGTCGTTCGAACTTCCACACTACTTGGCATCCAGACCTCGTTCGGCATTGAGGGCCGTTTGGCATGGCAAAGTCGTTCGGCATTCCATACTGCTCGGCATCCAGACCTCGCTCGCCACTGAGGCCCGTTCGGCATGGCAAAGTCGTTCGGCATTCTATAATGCTCGGTATCCAGACCTCGTTCGGGATTGAGGGCCGTTTGGCATGACAGAGTCGTTCGGCATTCAATCTCGACCGGCATGAAGCTCGTTCGGCATACACTTCCCCTTTCGGCATTCCAACCTCGTTCCGCATTCCAACCTCGTTCCGCATCTTCCCTCGACCGACATTGGTTCTCGTTCAGCTTGCACTCTTTAGTCAACACATCGCCTCATTCGACATTAGGAAGCGCTCGGCATTTGCTGATCGGTATTTGTGGTTTGGCACACAGAGTTCATTCATTTTGGGCCGAACTATCTAACTACTAGGCCCACTAGGGAAGTCCAACCCATCTTCGTCTATAAATAGAGAGGCAGGGGCACAGTGAAAGGGACCTTTTTTCGAGAACACTGAGGAGACTCTGCCGCATTCAAGACTTAACTTTTTGCTTAACAATTGTAATCAAATAGTTGGTGTAAGGATTGTATCTGTAATCGATTATTGGAAAAAGCAATAAAGATTAACCTCAAAGTGGACGTAGACAGTTACGCCGAACCACTATAAATCTGATGTTCTTGTTTCCTGCATTTAATTTAGCATATCATTCTCTGTTTGAATTTACTTTCTTCATTAATCTCTTTACATAACTCTACTCATGGGTGTTAGTGGCCAATTCTGGTGCTAACATTTTGGTGCTTTCACTAAGAACCGAATTGTCAGGTCGATAGGATCTACTTTGCAGCTACTGATTGAAAAATCCCCCGAAGGAGACCTGACTTATCCATTGGACGCCCATTGAATCTATTCAGAGTTCCAACCGAAAACTCTACTATGGAAAGACCACGCACAAGATCAGCCTCTCACAATGCGGACGTCCACGAGACCGCTAGTGTGCAACAAGTTGGACCTAGCAACTAACAAGCGATTCAAGGCACAGGGCCCTCCATCCAAAATCAAAAGGAAGTCGTTTCCCGAACAGTGTTCAACGACTTGATAAGAGAACTTAGAGAAAGTAGAAGGCAACTTACTGAGCAGATTCAAGCCAACACTAATCTCATGACTCAGATTTCCCAGCAGCAGCATCAGATTGCTGGAGGTAGCCCTGCTCCTTATTCTTCATTTGATAGCTCGACCTCAGCTGATGAACCTCCTAGACGTAGACGCCGTAAGACTAAAGCTGCACAGGCAGGTGCCACTGATCGATCCGCTAGGGATCAGGCACGTGAGGAGACCGGACACCTGACTCACCCAGGCCCAAATCAAGCTGGCATTCAGGACGCACATTTAGCCGACAGCCAATAGGCGGGACATCAACCTGCACGGTCCCGTGGAACGGAACCCAATCTCCCATCCTCCATACAAACTCCAGACTTAACAGCCATGGTCAGACAGTCAATGAGAGAGAACCATGGCTTGACCAACGAAGATTGGGGAGTATCCAAGAGTCATACTCCCTTCACAGATACTGTTCTGCAGGCCGAGTATCCCAGGAAATTCAGCATGCCGACTATCTCAGCATACGAAGGGAATACTGACCCTAGGCAACACATGATGAGGTACGAATTGATGATGGATTCTGCAAGGGCGAATGACATGACTAGGTGTAGGTGCTTCCCAATCACTTTGTCCGGAATCTCCACCATGTGGTTTACTCGACTTCCTTCACAGTCTATATCCAGCTTCGAAGAGTTGGCAATGAAATTTGTTGAGAAATTCAGGATACATGCTACTCCTCCAAAGGACGTGATGTCCTTATCAAGCGTGATCCAGGCTCCGGGAGAGTCTTTGAAAGCATACTTGTAGAGGTTTCATGTTGCCGCCGCCAAAGTTAGCAACCCTAATGACCAAGCAATCTTGATGTCAGTAATGCGAGGTGTAGATCCAGACTTGGAGTTTGGAGATTGGTTGGCGGGACAGCCCCCAACTACGTTGGAGCGATTCTATTCCAAAGCTCACCAGTTTATAAGGAGGGAGGAAGCTCGATGGACGAGATGAGATAAGGCGCTAGGGCCTGTTCAGGACACTGTGAAAAGTAACATTGCCGTGAAGCAATCCGACGACAGTTCGGGAAAAGTTCAAGTCAACGTCGAAAACAAGCCGGGACAGTCTAAAGGATCTGAAGGTGGAAATCCTGGAAAGAAAAAAGAGACAGGGAAATGGAAGTCGAGGATTCCGATCTACAACGAATACACTCTCTGAATACGTCTCTTGAAAATATTTACCTATCTACCTGTAACACCTTCCAATACAGGAAGCCACGCCCAAAGGAGTCCACTGAGGAACACAAACGAACGGAGAAGTACTATCGCTTCCATGAGACCCAGGGGCACAATACTGAGGAGTGTAGACACCTCCATAATGCCATAGAACGGTTACTCATGCAGAAATAGCTGTAGGAGTTTATTAAGAACCCATCAAAGGGTAAGAAAGGAACGTCAGACCCCGAATGTGGGCCGGCTCCATGCCACCTAGAGGAACCTGCCCGGACCGTAGGTAGGTTGATCACAAACGCTATAGTCGGAGGACCTCATCCTGTAGACAAGAATTGACAGGAGATGGAACGATATGCTGCCTCCTTAAGGCATGCGAATTATGAATGTTGTTCGAATGTGGAAGATGGAATCCCCGCAAAACAACAACGCATGATGACAGACGATATAGTGTTTAGGAGTCGAGATGCAGACAAGGTGGAGGCTCCTACTATGGACCTGATGGTCATATCTGCAACGATCGGGCCAGCTTACGTCAAAAGAATTTTGATTGATTGTGGAGCTCTGTCAACATCATCTTTAAGAAAGCTTATGATTAAATGAAGATGGAGATAAAAGATTTAAAACCTTGCAAAGCCCGTATCCACGGCTTTCATGGTGCCGCAACTGATGTGATGGGGTATGTTGAGTTACCAGTTGAACTGAGGGAAGGTGAGCGTAGGAGAGTGCGCATCCTACCGTTCATAGTAATGGATGTTGACTCCCCATACAATGTATTTTTGGGTCGTCCGGCCCTGGCGGAGTTTAGAGCCGTTTGGCCCATGGAGTTTGACATTAAAATTTCCGAAAGACAAAGGAGTCCATGTACTACATGGCGATCTGGCGACCGGTCGTGCATGTTATGTGGCAGAGCTGAGAGAAGCTCAGCAAAGATAAAAGGGGAAGGTTGCGGACAGCTCCGTCCGCATCCTAAATACTGATGATTGACAAGTAGTGCGCAAGCCCTGGCTCAAACGACATTCTCGGATCCTTAGAGACATAGATCCGAGAGATGATGATGGGGAACCCAGGGAAACGAATGCAGTACCGGCTGAGCTGACGATCGACATTCCAATCAGCCGGGATGACCCTTCACGAGTTCTTAAGATTGGATCACAACTCGACCCTTCAATGGTCGAGGATCTTACTAATTTCCTCCAAGAGAATCTGGACGTTTTCGCTTGGACACACTCTGATATGTGCAGGATTTCACCTGCCATTACAGGTCATATGTTGAACATAGACCCGAAGTACGTCCCAGTAAAACAGAAATGGAGAGGCATGGACTGGGAGAGGTCCGATGCTCTCAAAGAGGAGGTGGACAAACTCAAGGCCAATGGGTTCGTCCGCGACGCCCTCTATCCCGAATGGGTATCTAACCCTGTACTGGTAAGAAAAGCGAATGGCAAGTGGAGAACTTGTGTTGATTACTCTGATCTGGATAAAGCATGCCCGAAGGATAGTTTTCCTTTACCTATAATCGACTAGCTCGTTGACTCTACCGCTGGACACGAATTATTATCATTTATAGATGCGTACTTGGGATACAATCAAATCCCGATGCACATTCCAGACCAAGAACACTCCAGTTTTCACAGATGCAGGGTTGTATTTCTATGTAGTAATGCCTTTTGGATTGAAAATTGCGGGAGCAACTTATCAACGTCTGGTGAATCGAATGTTTAAAGACCAAATTGGTAGGACGATGGAAGTCTATGTAGATGACATGCTTGTGAAGTCGTGGCAGTCAAACGACCACATCCGAGATTTAGCAGAGATGTTTGATATACTCAGGCATTACGGGATGAAGATCAACCCTTTAAAGTGTTCTTTTGGCGTTGCATCTGGGAAGTTCTAGGGTTTCATTGTGAACGCACGTTGAATTGAAGCTAACCCGGAAAAGATTCAGGCTATTCGGGGCATACAAGTGCCCAGAACTCTAAAGCAAGTACAAAGCTCGAACGGAAAGATGGCCGCACCGAGTCGATTCATATCTAGAGCACGGATAAGTGCATTCCTTTCTTTGATGTGATAAAGAAGGGAAAGAGGAATTTCGAGTGGACATATGACTGCATGGAAGCATTCCGAGTTCTGGTTAGAGGCATCTAGAAAGTCGCCCGGTGCTATCAAAACCAATTGACCATGAAATGTTGTATGTATACCTGGCAGTATCCCAGCATGCTATTAGTACGGCTCTGGTTCGCGAGGAGGACCGAGTTCAAAAGACAGTATATTATGTCAGTAAACGTTTGACGGAGGCAGAAAGAAATTATCCCACGATTGAGAAACTAGCCTATTGCTTGGTGATTGCATCACGCAAGCTTCGTCCATACTTCCATGCACACTCGATCAGTGTTTACACCGATCAACCCTTGCGACAGGTACTCCAACGACCAGAAACTTCTAGAAGGATGTTAAAATGGAATATTGAGTTGAGTTAGTTAGATATTACCTACCTGCCGCGAAGGGCCATACAGGGGCAAGCGCTAGCATATTACATTGTTGAATTCACCATGACAGACGAAACAAACGGCCGCAATATCATACCTCCCGTTCGATGGAAGATGTACGTCGATGGGGCATCTAACGACCGTTGTTAGTGGGTTGGTGTAGTTCTTGTAACTCCTGAGAACCGATCAATTTGCTATGCTTTGAAGCTCGAATTTACAGCAATGAATAAAGAAGCTAAGTATAAAGCATTGATTGCCGGTTTAAGACTTATCAAAGAACTAGGAGCAAGATCAGTTGAAATCTTTTGCGACTCGCAACTGGTGGTGTACCAAGAGCGGGTAGACCATCAAGCAAAGGGGCAGAGACTTGCCCCATATTTGGTCCGAGTTCAAGAGCTGCTAGCGAATCTCGAGTATTATGATATTTCACATGTCCCGCGTGAGCAAAACACAGCAGCCAATTCATTGGCAAAATTCGCAAGCACTGGCAATGTACAGCAGATGGAATTGTTTCCAGTTGAAACCTTACATGTTCCGAGCATAAATACGATGGAGGTAGATTTCATGTTAGAAACAGAAATCGAGAAGGAATCCTGGATGATCCCAATCAAGCAGTACTTCTTACATGGGGTCATGCCCGAAAGAAGAAGCGAAAGACGACAAGTCATTCGTAAGGCTACCCGTTATGTAATGTAAGATTGGGTAATGTATCGAAGGGGATTCTCTGCATGGCTCACGATGAGATAAAACGAGTCCTGAAGGAAGTCCATGAAGGTGAATGTGGCGACCATACCGAGAGGCAGACGTTTGCAAAGAAAATCTCCCGCTATGAATACTATTGGCCGACTATAAATTGGGATGCCGTAGACTATGTGAGAAGATGTGACAAATGTCAGAAATATGCGACTCACACATATGGTTAGTCCCTGGCCATTTGCAATCTGGGGGATCGATATAGTCAGTTCCTTACCCCTATCCAAAGGTGGTGCAAAATACGCAATAGTAGCAGTCGATTACTTTACCAAGTGGGAAGAAGTAGACCCTTTGTCCACTATCACCACAAAAAAGGTCATCATTCATTATACGAAATATTATATGTCGTTGTGGCCTTCCACGAACCATCATTACAGACAACGAAACTCAATTTGAAAGCAAAAAGTTCAAGGAATCTTGCCAAAAATATGGTATTGAGAAAAAATTTGCAGCAGTTGCTCACCCGAAAGCCAATGGACAAGTGGAAGCCATAAACAAAATAATTAAATCCATATTGAAAAAGCGTTTGGAAAATGCTAAAGGCAAGTGGGTGGATGAGCTTCCAACAATGCTTTGGGCTTACAGAACCACCCACAAGTCCGCGACTGGCCACACTCCATTCGCATTGTCATATGGCATGGAAGCTGTCATACTTGTAGAACTTGAAGTTCCATCACATCGGGTAACTTATTATGACCATGAGTCAAATCAAGATATTTTGCTGGAATCATTGGACTTCATTGATGAAAAGCGTGAGGAAGCTAATTTAAGAGCGACCGCATACATGCATCGAGTCGCTCGATATTATAATGAAAAAGTCCGACCGAGAATTTTTGGCGTGGGTGATCTCGTTTTGAAAAAAGTTTTCCCAGTTCCATCACATATGAGCCCCGCATGGGAAGGACCATACGTCATAGAACGGAAGCTCGGAGAAGGAACTTTCAAGCTAGCGACCGTTAATGGTGCGACACTCCCCGAGCATGGAATAGCGAGCATTTGTGGCATTATTACACGTAGTTCATTTCTTTCATATTTTAGTTGCATTTATTTCCAGCAAGTTTTTATTCCTAGTTTACGGCATGTAATAAGACAATTTAGCTTGTTTGCATAAATAAAGGCTTGAAGCCATTTTCTCTATAAATTGTCGATGTTTCTATGTATGATAACGCTGTGACGAATGACTAAGAGATACATTATTCTGTCTGATGTACGAACTCGCATTAGCACTCAAAATCTCCAAGTCCCCGGAGTGCGGAATGGGGTACTCTGAGTCCTCGAAGTGCGGACCAGGGTAAAAACGACTCAAAATCTCTAAGTCCTCGGAGTGCGGACTAGAGTACTCTGAGACCCAGAGTGCAGACTAGAGTATAAAGGACTCAAAATCTCCAAGTCCATGGAGTGCGGACTGGAGTACTCTGAGTCCTCGGAGTGCGGATCAGAGTATAAACGACTCAAAATCTCCAAGTCCCCGAAGTAGGGACCGTAGTACTCTGAGTCCCCGGAGTGCGGACCAGAGTATAAACGATCCAAAATATCCAAGTCCCCAAAGTGCGGACTTGAGTACTCTGAGTCCCTAGAGTGCGGAGTACTCTGAGTCCCCGGAGTGCGGACTGGAGTACTCTGAGTCCCCGGAGTGCGGACCAGAGTATAAACGACTCAAAATCTACAAGTCCCCGGAGTGTGGATTGCAGTACTCTGAGTCCCTGGAGTGCGGACCAGATTATAAACGACTCAAAATCTCCAAGTCCCCAGAGTGCGTACGGGAGTACTCTGAGTCCCCGGAGTGCGGACCGGAGTATAAACGACTTAAAATCTCCAAGTCTCCGGAGTGCGGACTGGAGTACTCTGAGTCCTCGGAGTGCGGACCAGATTATAAACAACTCAAAATTTCCAAGTCCCCGGAGTGCGGACTGGAGTACTCTGAATCCCAGGAGTGCGGACCGGAGTATAAATGACTCAAAATCTCCAAGTCCCGGGAGCGTGAGCTGGAGTACTCTAAGTCCTCGGAGTGCGGACCAGAGTATAAACGACTCAAAATCTACAGATCCCCGGAGTGCGGACTGGAGTACTCGGAGTCCTCAGAGTGCGGACCAGAGTTTAAACGACTTAAAATCTCCAAGTCCTCGAAGTGTGTACCGGAGTACTTCGAGTCCCCGGAGTGCGGACCAGAGTATAAACGACTCAAAATCTCCAAGTCCCTGGAGCGCGGACTGAAGTACTCTGAGTCCCTGGAGTGCGGACCAGAGTATAAATGATTTAAATGTCAAAATCCCCTGAGGGTGGACTGGATACAAATGACTTGAAATCATGGAACCCTTGGCGTGCGGACTGGAAAATATTCTAAGTACCGGGAGCATGGAATAAAGAATGTGCAATGCCAAAGAGTTTTCATCTTATTTGAAGATGAATCGAGAAGTTCATGTAACTCTCAATAGCTTGGGTTTTGACCACGGTTATACGGAAAACCAAACAATAGAAGTCTATTGAAAGGCAAAGAACTAAGTTTTATTCATAAAAAATAAGTTTCTACTACAACTTCTTCAAAATTCGGAGTCAAAAGTTTATTTACATGGGCTATGAAAATAAATAAAATTAATTACATAATCTAAACTAATTCTCGTTGAACGAGTGACGACTACTTCTTCGACTTCTTTGGCTTTTTTCCACACGACTCCTCTCTTGTGCGTTTGCCCTTGATAGTTTTCTTTGATGTGGAGATGACAACCGAAGAAGTACGGGGAACTTCCATAGGCTTGGTCCCGCTAGAAAGGATGGCCTTCAACGGCTTACTCAAAGGATCGTCCAGGTCCACAACTTGAGGCTCGACTTTGATCTCGACCGTCGTTTTCTTCTCCTTCTCAAGCTGCTCCTTCATGCTCAGTTTAGATGTGTGTTCAAAGGCGTCTGTAATTTCGATTTTATAACTTCCATCAATGGGCGAGGAAGTCTCAGACTTATCCTCATCAAGTGCTCCGATTACCTGAGCATCTGGACCGAGAGCCTCCCCGGCGTGAGTAGCCTCACTTATCTTTTCCTTCATCTCCTTGGCGACATCGCTTCTCGGAGTGGGCTCAAGATCAGAATGGCCTGCAAAAAATAATGAAAAACAAGCATTAGAATATGATGGCTCATGGTGAAAATGATAACTTTTGGAATGTTTAAGCAAAGGGTTATTACCAGGTTCCGGCTGGCTCTCAGTCGTCCGAGGGGTCTCACCTTCTGGAATGGGAGACAGAACGTGAACGCCAAGGTCGGGGTCCTCCGGGTCATGTAGCGACCCGACTTCCTATCTCCAGGAAATCGCATCACTAGTGAAGAAAGAAAGGGATAGAAGAAGAAAAGAAAGAGAAAGATGAACACAACAGCAACAGATAACTCACAGCGGAACGAATAAAATATAATATATCACATAAAATATTACATAGTATCAGATTACATCAGAGTTACACAACTTTACAACACATATTAGACATTTATAAGCATCTGTCTAATTCATACAACTCAAGTACACAAAATACAGATATCACAAACACAGCGGAAACATAATATATCTACATGTGGAAGCCTCCTGCTCCATTACTCCTCCAAAATTCGTCAAGCAAACCTGAATCACTTGACTACTCATACATAATATGAGTACCCAAGAGTTTAATAAAACAGAAAATAAACACTTGGGTCAGACAGGGGTCTGGTGTGAGTAAACGGTTTAAAATTGCTTAACTTTAGAAAACCTTTGAAAAGAAAAGGTATCACGTTAGACTTCCCACACATAAACATGGAAAAGTTTTTACCTTACGCTAACCAAAACATTTGATAGGAAATCCAGTGATATTATAATAGTGTCTAGGGTTTTCAAGTAAATATGAAATAGCCGAATTTGTTACATTCATTAAATTCCAGCTACTTGCCACAAAAGTGGGTAATACAATCAAAACCGTAGGGTCTCGTAGGAAGAACGGGTTTCCATCAATGGCAGGGCTACTGGGGTACCGCCCGTCACAGTACGTGGCCTAGATCACCATACCGAGGAATACTCCCACTCCCCTACAACACAAGGCCGGGACCATTCCTTACTGAACAGTCCTGAACAAGACAACCCGGCAGTTGTCCGGATCAACCGCCCCACACAGCCGAATAAAAAGGGACTTCTATAAAGGAGTAAATCTTGCGCTCCAGTGGGAGCTACCCACGAGCCTTGCTGCACCTCCCCTGTTTTAGCCATTCCCGGTTGATGAGGCTTGAGGCTGCGGTTACCTTTATAGGACACATCTCTTAGAATGCTCATCGTCTGCCTGACGATGTGCTGAAGCATTCAATCCATACAAGTTCGTTCCGGGTTAGAACGAAACCGAAGGCACTATCTCGTTGCACTCATTTTGGAATCACCCTCAGAGTCAACGACCGTAGCCCTTGCACTCTAAATCTCCATCTCGAATCTATAAGTACTATCCCGTCAAACTCATTACGGAATCACCCACAGAGTTATATTGACGTATAGCCCTTTCACCTCGAGTCTTCACTTGCTCCACTTGGATTAACGACCTAACGTTTAATTGGAATCGATTTGGTTTTCGGATTCCAAATATGGAAACCCGATCCCGGTCTCATTGAAACCAAACGCCATTTTAATGTCCAAGTTGTAATTAAGGGATTTAAACAGTTTAATTTATTCAGGATTATATAAACAGATAGATGAATAACATTATCACTATAGATATTTCATATCAACATTCATCTCACAAAGCAGCATATCACATATCTCATAGACATCCAAATCATCCAGTATCAACCAATCACTCAATATCAATCATCCAACATCATCCAACATCTAATATCAATCACTCAATATCAACCATTCAATACTAATCAATCACCTATAGCAAAATTGATTAACCCTTAATAAATTTAATTAATCACTAATTAAATTAATTACTATCCTTTAATCATTTGGATTATCCTAACTCCTACTTCATTGATTTATTACAGATAAAATTCATTGATCATCTTCTAATGATCTTCCTAATTAATCTTCCTCGATTAATTATCCTTAATTACCTTCGAGTAATTATCCCTAACCATATTCAGTAATTAACCTTTAATTGCTATCATTAATTACAATAATAAATGATCCTTCATTAATTAATTAACTATAATTAATTACATTAATCCTTAATTAATTACAATTAATTAATCATATTTAAATTAATCACTTCATTAATTATATTAATTGATAATCTTTATTAATTAATAATCCTTTAATTTATTAAATAATTAACTTGTAATTAATCATCTCATTAACCATAAACAGTAATTAACAATTTGTAATTACTTATTTTAATTAATTAACCTCTTAATTAATTATATTAACCTTGATTAATTACTTTAATTAATAAATCTTTAATCACTTCATTAAGTAATTATTAAACAATTAAGTTTAATAAATAAATCCTTATTTATTTCCTTATTAATTAATTAATTACACTTAGTAATTAATCTTAAATTAATCCCATTAATTAATTAATTAATCACATTAATTAATTAACTAAAGTAATTTAAGTAATTAACTCTTAATTTCTTACATAAGTAATTATCTCTAATTACTTATTTAATAAATCTTAATTACTTCCTTAATTAATTACTTTAACAAGTAATTATTTCATCATAAACCAAAATCCTTAATTCTTTTATTAATTAATTATTTCATAATTAATTAACTTGAACAATTATATTAATCAATTTCTTAATTGATAACATTAAGTGATTAACCTTTAATCACTTCCACTTTAATTACTTCCATAAGTAATTACTTTCTTAATTACATTCAAAAATTAACCATTGATTACATCATTAAGTAATTACACTTAATTAATTCATAATTAAGTGGATATTTAAAATTAAATAAATAATTAACTAATTATTTAAAATTAATTAAACAATTAATTAATTAATTTCTTATATTTCAAAATCCTTAATTAATTAAGAATTCATTAAACTTAATTAACAAATCATGTTTATTAAGTACTCTCAAGATCATATCAAAATAATTTAATGTTATTTATCTTTATAAATAAGTTATTTGAAATAAATCAAATTTTAACAACTTAATCAACTTATCCTTTTGGGTCTTCAAAATTATAATAATAACTTTATTTAAAAATAACACATTTTGGAAATCAAATTTGAAATTTTCAAAACACATTAATTTTCTCAGTTAAACTTATTCATTTACAATAAAATTTGAATAGTTTGTATTTAAAACATTACTTTATACTGTACTTAAACTTTGATTTAATAATTAAATTCAAACACTCTTCTTAATAATTAACATTCAAAATTAAATTAAATTACTTCAAAAGAAATCATTTTAACAAAATTTAAATTTAAAATAAATTCAATTATCATCTTTAAAAGTTTGATTAACTTTCTTCAAAGGACAAACCTTTTTAACATTGTAAATCTATTTTCTTTTTATAAAACTTGTTTATAATTTAGATACTTGATCTCCTTTACTTTATCAACAATAAATTTTGTAGCCTAGTATTGTACAGAACCAAGTTAAACACAGTTACCTAAAACTCACGAGTCTGCCCCATATCTAAATCCCAGCATCATCTACTCGAGTCGTTACCTACGCATACCCGTGCTAGCTTCGAGTCGCTCCCCACCCACAACTGCTTCGAGTCGTTCACGAACATAACACGGTAACCCACCCGAGTAAAGCCCTTCTTCCCCAACTCCTTTCTTCCCAGCTCCTTATTCCATTGCACAAAGCGTCATGGTGCACGTGCACCAGAAACCTCGGCCAGCGACAGCCACCACGACCATCTACAACCATCACACAATCGCATGCGATCTCGAAAACGTCACCAGATCCTTCAACACATAAGCGAAACGAAATACGATCATCACGCTCGAAAGTCTGTAGAACAACTCGACACAAACTC
Source organism: Allium cepa (assembly GCA_030765085.1). Classification (NCBI taxonomy): domain Eukaryota; kingdom Viridiplantae; phylum Streptophyta; class Magnoliopsida; order Asparagales; family Amaryllidaceae; genus Allium; species Allium cepa. Next base: position 183,734,620 of record CM060946.1, read on the forward strand.
CCACATCACTGTCACTACGACGCCGTTCGGCCCTCGCCTTCTTCACCACAGATCGCCATGACCTCAAGCTTCAATCTTCCCCAACGCGATCGAACTCGATCCTCTATCCAAGTCGCAAATGCCTCAGTACCCAAGGCAATAAAAACTAACTGCAAACCCTACTTTGTTCGAATTTGAACAATTTACACATTAGAAAAATTAATTTACATTTTTCCCATGATCAATAGTCTAAGCACATGCTACAATCCGAGTTTCAAACCAAATTAATGTTTGAATAATCGGAATTTCACAAAATTCCCAATTTTGAATAAAACCCAAATTCACCATATTTACACCATTAAAAATTATGATTTCTACTTCTAAATTCATGTTTTCATACCACAAACACAATCATATTCTTTCAAACAAAAATTAGGATGGTTAAATTTTTCCTCTAAAGTTTGGTTTACTGTAAATATCCTATATTTTCATTCCTGTAGCTAAAAACAATATAAAACAAATTTTAAAATTTATATCAAACTATAACTTACACTTTCCATTTATACAAGTCCAAACAGGTTATAGTTTTGAAGGATTTGGATTTAAAAAAATGAAAACCCAATTCTGCATAAACAACAGAGTTTAAATTTAAAACTACAGAAACTAAGTACTTATGATAATCATGCATTCTCATAATCAAACATTCATTATCAAAACAAGAATTCACTTGCATGCATTATTATTTAATCAAAGATTAAGCCAAACTGTTTTTTTAAAATGATTACTCACCTTATATAAGCAGAGCAGGTTTTGAATTTTTTTCCAGGATTGAATAACTTTAAATCCGAAAAATGACTTTGGTTTTGCTTTGCTGAAAATCCCTTTGCATGAATCAAATTTGTTGTTTAAAAGATTGAATCTTGCCGATGAACTCCATTTGAATTGCAGTTGATTTTATGTTGCAGCTTTAATTTTTCTTTGCAGATTTAAGTTACAGGTTTGAAAAACTTTCTGGTTTTGAAGTTGCAGGTTGATCTGAAATGTTGAACTGCTGATCTTCATCCCATTTGAAAATGTGGGTTGTAAATTTGCAGGTTTTATCTTTACTTTTGGTTTTAATTTCAGATTTGAGAAAGTGGTTTATTGTTTTGCCATTAAAACATTTGAAAGAAAGATAAACAAAGGAAAAAAAATGAAAGAAAGTTATGTTTATAAAAAATATAAAATGAAGACACTTGTTCTCAAAGAATAACACTTGTCATTAGCATGTTTTTAAAATTACAAGTGTTATAAAGATGGCTTAAAATGTTCACACATGTACATAAGTGTTTTTAATTAATTTTTTTTATTTAGTTTAAATGTAAATATACTTACTTATTTAATTTAAAATATATATAAATACTCTAAAGTTAGTTATAATATACATCTTATACATGTTATTTTAAATCTTAAACATTCATTTTCAATATAAACATTTTAAAAGAAAACAAACAAAGCTTGTTTAAATTCCTTTGAAATTATCACATTTTAAATACTTTAAGATAAAGACAAAACAAAACTTTGTTTAAAACCTTTTTAAATTATCCTATTTAAAAATAAATAACAATCTTATATTTTGAAAACAATTGAACTAAACTAAATTTTCTTTTGAAAAATCTTATTGAATTTAAAACAAAACTTTAAAATAGGAATACTCATTCATTCATAAATTATTAATAGATTAAATTAAATTTTAAAAACAAATATCAAATTATAACATATGCTTACATATATTACAATTTGAAAATTCAACTTTTGATTTAAAACAAAAGATATTCCCATTCACAATATATATCAAACATATATATTATAAATAGAATAAAATTTATTAGTTTTTGAAAACAATTCTAACCAATTTTTAAATTGTTAAAAGATATTGATCATACTTACCAAATTAAATATTTATTATCCTTAATAAGATTAATTTCACCAATTTAAATTAAAATTATAAAGATAATTTATCAAACCAATTTAATTATAATTACAGATTATAAAATCGATATTTCCCAAAATTCCGGGTAGTTACAATCCTCCCCCCTTAAAAGAATTTCGTCTCCAAAATTTAAAAGCAAAGGTAATTTAATAATCCAACAAAGATTTTAATTCAATCAGCAAAGCATTCCTAACAACCAGTAACTAACAATCAAAGCAATCAATCACACAAACAAACTTAACTAATTATCCTGACATACGTCAGAATAAAAACTCTAATACTAATTCGAGTTTCCCAAGTATAAATCACCGGGAGACTCGCTCCACCAAAGCTAAACTAACAAACTAACTACACTACCAAAATCCAGAGCTCCTCTCTTCTCTAGATCCACCAATCTGAACAGAACATCAGATTATCCTTAGATTCAGCTCAACATCCAACTCCAACCGAACTACAGATTCCATAACCAAAAATGAATCATACACGTACTCCCTCAGAGATACGTGAAATACAATGAATTCGAGCTATCCAAACTGGCAATTCAATCTTATAAACAACAGATCTTATCTTATCAGAACACAGATAAGAAATCTCAAATGCCACAGCACTAACCAACAAATCTTATCCAATTTCTTCTCTCTCCTAACCAGAGAAATCTTAACAACAATGAAGTCTCCAACTTCGAATTCCAATTCCTTATCTTATATCTGTATAACTCAACAGACAATCATGGGCTACCAATCTCTTCCTGATCAGCTCAATCTATTCTGATACTTATAGAATCAACTAGACCAAAGCAAACAGAACTTATTTCCTTCCTTGTACAGCTGCTAGCTCGCTTCCGCTGCACAACTCTGATTCAGAAATAGATAAGAACAATGTAGATGAACACGAATACAACTTATCCACTAAATCTGGGAAACTTTGTTCATCAAATCCAGAAATTCTGAGTGACTCATCTGACTTGGTCACACAACTTTACTACAGAATCCAAACTCAAAAGCTAGATCTAATCAATCCAAACTCCAAAAATAAATTCTTGAGCTGCTACACTAGCTCTCCTACTAGGCTAACCACCAAAATCGCTTCTGGAACCAAAACAATATGGAACTCAACTCCAGATCCAGATAACCTTCTGTTTACATCAGTAGCTCCTACTTCCATATGAGAATCCTTAGTCTCAAACAAAAGAATTGTGACAACCCGTATATTTGGACCATTTAAATTGACAATAATCCACACATGTCAACTTAAATAGTACAAAACACGAATAATTAATGGAGTATAGATATATATAAATAAGAATCATCACAGAATCACAGAAATATAACATCACAGAATAGTGCAGCGGAAATACAACATAGTCAAAAGAGTAGTTCATGAAGCTACCCAGAAATACAACAATGTCTCAGATAAAATAAAATAGAACAACATAGATGTCCAATAGTCTAAATAGAAAGAGCAATACTGATAAGATAAGATAATGATAGTCTTCGGTCTTCAGCTCCAAGTAGAAACAGCAACAGCAATCCTCAGTCTGATCCGAGCATATGCACAACAAACACTCGAATCAGGACATATATTCTTATACAGATAATATGGTTCAAGATTTGAAATAAACAATAACTCAAAGATGAATGGAATAAACATCTTTCAGGATCCGATAAACTATTTATACATAATAGTGTACGATACATAGATAATGTCTAACAGTAAAGTAAAATATCAAAATAGTGTTAAGGCGTTACCATTATCCCCCTTAACATATTTTATACAGCATCATAGACTATACAGCACTGTAAACTCCACCGTAAACTAGTGGGATATCAGGGAGTACTCCATAGGTATAATACAAAACAAATTCGTAGTGGTCGCGTATTCGGGAATACAAGTATGAAAAGGCACATGAGGCAATACCCAAGGTAGTGAAACAACCATTTGCCTGATCCGGACTGGTGAGAACGCATCGCCGCAACGATCGCAACACCGCGAAACAACACTCCTAGTTCAAGGGTGCGCACCAATCAATCACAAAAGTAAATGAGTAGTTTACGAAGAAGTGTGTTCGCTCGAGGTAGCTAACCCCATTTGGCCCGGCACGGCTCCTAATTTTAGTCATTTCCAATTTGACACAAGTGTCAAGGCTATCCATTATCGTTCACTTTCTTCAGTCATCGCGTACGTCAATCCAACCACTTCATTCTGGATCACACTCCGCGTATAGTTATTAAAGTGGTTTTCGGTTTAGACAGTGAGTATGTCCCTAACTGATTCCGGTTCCTTTAATAACCTTCGTAATTAATTTGCCGATTGGTCGTTTAATTTATTTCAAAAACCAATTCAATTTCAGTTTCAATAATAATTCGTAAGTCAACATTTCGTTAGTCATTCTAAATCAATTTCTAACATTGCATTTCATAACTTCATAACTTTATTTTAAAATTTCTATAATTCAATTTCTAAATTTCCACTTAAAACAATTTCGAATATTGATTTAATTCCATGTATAAGTTCATTCCAAAATCAATTAACGTCCAAATCGATTTAAATTCAATTATCGATTTCATTCGATATTCATTAAATTAATTTATCATTTAACAATTTCAATTCAAATTTCAATTCATTATATTACTTTCATAAGTTCAACTTCATTATCAAAGCTTAAATATTTATTCAATTTGAATGGTCGAATCCAATTCTTTAAATTACAAACATTTCATTTGTTTCGATAAAGCGCATTCTATTTCTTATTTAGGAAATTCAATTTTATTTACTTACTTCCTTTGTTACGAATTTCAAACTCAATTAAACAACTTACTTCACTTATTCGAAAATTCAATTTCTCAAAAATAAAGAATATTCAATTCAATTTAATTATTACATAATTCAATCTATTCAATTTAGTTTAATCATTAAACAATTCAATCTTATTCAATTATCAAATAATTTTAAATCTTAATTATTTTCATTTCAAACTCATTAATAATAAATTTCAAGACTTGATTATTAATAATTCCAAATTGGTTATTACCCATTTCAACTTAATTATTAATAATTTCAAAATCAATTATCAATTAATTCTACATTTAATCATTAAATAATTAAAATTTAAAAAACAATGTCCTTTTGTCAATTACGACGTTAATATTTGTTTCAAATTCAATATTCACTTTTTCGTTCATTCAAATTTAAACTCCAATTTTATTCAAAACCTTATTATTAGTCAATAAAATCTTATTTCATTTTAAATCGAAACATTGACCAATCGGTTTTAAATTTAATTTTCTATCCTAAGTCAAAGTTATTTGGGTATCTATCATTTCAACCCGATTCCATTTCAATTCAAAAATCAAGCATACAAAGGGAACTTGCAGTGTGATAGCTAGGATGGTGTCAAAGTAAATAAACAAGCAATAGCATCCATACATAACAATTCAATAATTATTTAAATAATCCCGAAATAATCGTATTAATTGTTATTTATGCAAATTAATATAATTATTTCTAGAATCTACACTATCATTTCATGTAGATTAAAGATTATTACATTACGGTTTTTCACTTGTCGTTCAAATTCAAATTTACACTACAACAATTAATCTGATATACGTTAATGGTACAAAGTGAATTTAACCAATTTCTACGCCAATTTAATTAACAATTAAAGTGTCGAGTTTAACTAATCAGTATTCAACATATGAAGGGGTCAAGTTTAACAAATCAAAGTATGACGTATATAATCCGATTTAAATTGGTTAACTATCCTATTCAAATTTCACTTGCAAACTATTTATCACTTCACAAAACAATTAACATCCAATTCAACGTCACATAGCAATTATTTATCAACCAAACTTGCATAAGGATATATGTTGTGAAAATTTATTTCACCTTTCGTGGATAAAGGAATAGACGGCGAAGCAAGTAGAAGCACGAAAAGAAGGCGGTACGCACGAACAACAAACACGGTTACGGAGAAGAGAACGAAGCTGAAAATCGCTGCTGCTGCAAAACGGCTTAACCGGTTGTTTCTGCACACAACGACAAAAGAAAATTTGGTTACTAATTTCAGCAACCAAAATATTGATGGAAATATTTTACTGCAAAAATTTAGAGCCTATTCCAAATTTCAGCTTCATTTTTTTTTTCAACCCAAGCACACACACTATCTACATGCACACGCATTCTTCTTCCCATCTCCCTCTATTCCATCACACACCCATACATGCAGCTCCACCTTTTGCATGCAACATATACACGCAAGCCACTTTGCCTTCTCTTTTTTTTTTATTTACAAAACACAACTAATCCCATACAACTTTCTGTTTCCATGCATACAACCATGCATACAACCCACTCATGCATTTTCTTCCCCCATCCATGCACGCAACTCTTCCTCCTTTTTTTTCACCTGGCCGAGACAAACAGAAATATGCAATCTTGCATTTCATTGTTCACGCGTGTAGACTATGTACATGTTTTCGCCACTGCATGCACTCGGCAAAGGGAGGGAAAGGTGGAGCTCAGGGTGGTGGCGCATGTACAGGGCAAAGGCGGAGAAGTGGAGGGTTGGACGGTGGCAAGGCGGCGTGCGTGTGGCTTTTGTGGTGAAAGGCATGTACGTGATGATGAGGTTGAGTAGGAAAAAGTTGGGCTCGGCCATATTATATATTTTTTTTACTTACTTACAGAAATGAGAATGAGGAGAGGAAGAGAGCGGTTACCTGAACTTGCAAAAAATGAGATTTAGGAATTCGTGGAAAATGAAATGTTTCTTTAACTAGTACCGTGAATGCCTTTTGGGTCCCCAACGTTTCATTATTCCCAAACGCAACCCTTCACCCTTCATCTCCCTATTAAATGCCAATTCAGCTGAAATATTCCTTTTCAATTTCTCTTGTAACGGGTCGAAGATTTTGGGCTGCAACGTGTTTAACCGGTCCGTTTTAAAACGATTTAATTAACGCGACAAATTATGTCGGACTCCGGGTCGTGCAAATAAATATGCCGTTTTGATCAGTGCGACAAGGCGATTCCAACGGTACACAGATTTTTGCAATACGATGATTTTATAAAATTCGCATTTACGCCGCTAAAATTGTGCATTTTGCAAAATAATTTAAACGGAGCAGGCGATGAAAGTTTTTGACGAAACGAATTTCATACTCACGATCAGAATAATTTTTACAACATAACTGTGTAAAAATATTTGGATTTTAAAAAAAAATTTTACGCAGCTTTAAATGGACTGATATACAGTAAAACGTGAACGAAGTTTTCTGTAATATTTTGCGACGAAACTTTTTCCATGCTCATATCTAACTAGACGTATGTCATAAATAAAGTTTGGACGCAAATTGAAATCGTTTATAAATTTTCAATTTTTTTACATTAAACGATGAATTTATAATTTTAAATCGGGTCGGAAATTCAGGGTCGTTACAAGAATGCTCAAGAAAATCCCAAACCAACTGCAAGTCACTTTTGCGATCCAACCTAATTCGAATTCCAAAGAAACTGTCCTCTCTTTACCAATTAGAATAGCTCTAAACTTTTCCAAACAAGGTTAATTCTTCAAGATAACTTCCACCAACTGCTCGGGCTGCTGCTAGAAGAACCAATAAAAATCCCAAACCATGGGAAAAACAACCAACACTGCAGCTTCCAAACTCAACTTCGATGATACTGCCAAGCCAAAAGACCTTCTTGTCAGCACACCGAACACTTCCGAGCTGCACTGCTTCCACAGCTATCCAAAGACTTCTAATCCAGATGCTTCTCGAAAACCAAAACCATCTATAAACCACACAACTGACTTCCAAGATGGCAGAAAACTTCTCAAGAAACTCGGACTCCAAACCAAGCATCCACAACTCGCTTACCTTAAGATACGACAAATGAGACCATGTCGAAGCGAAGTAACTCATAGACCTTAGTCTCATATTCCAGAAAAGCCAACTTCCATACTGAAGATCCAGATAACTTCCACTCAGACGAGTCTTCCCTGAGGCAGGTAAAGACTGCTCCTCAATCACTTTCAAAACTGCTTCAAAGAAAACATCTTCTGGAATATCCATGGATACTGCATCTCATCACGCAGTTACCAGGATATCATCACTTACTTCTACACTTCCATCAAATCCAAACTCAAGAATAATTCGCTCACCCGAGCGAAACCCAAACTTATTCTTCAAGATAAACTCCGAATCTTCAAAAGATTTCCTTCGGATATCAGAGAATTCCTTATTCCAAACTACAAATCTCACCCGAGACGGTATTAGGTCTACAGTCTCGACAAATACTTCCAACCTCAACATATGGACCTCTTCCATCAGTGGTAATCATGTTACAAACACACACCACTACTCCATCTACCTTTAAAACTTATGCTGGAAAATCCGAACAGATAACCCAACAGATCAGGTAGATATAAATATATATATAGTTATATAAAAATTACAAATACGCTCTCTCAAGAAAGACACCACTACAGAGCCTAGGTATACACTCAACCTAATGCTCTGATACCAAATGTAGCGACTCGACTTCCTATCTCCAGGAAATCGCATCACTAGTGAAGAAAGAAAGGGATAGAAGAAGAAAAGAAAGAGAAAGATGAACACAACAGCAACAGATAACTCACAGCGGAACGAATAAAATATAATATATCACATAAAATATTACATAGTATCAGATTACATCAGAGTTACACAACTTTACAACACATATTAGACAGTTATAAGCATCTGTCTAATTCATACAACTCAAGTACACTAAATACAGATATCACAAACACAACGGAAACATAATATATCTACACGTGGAAGCCTCCTGCTCCATTACTCCTCCAAAATTCGTCAAGCAAACCTGAATCACTTGACTACTCATACATAATATGAGTACCCCAGAGTTTAATAAAACAGAAAATAAACACTCGGGTCAGACAGGGGTCTGGTGTGAGTAAACGGTTTAAAATTGCTTAACTTTAGAAAACCTTTGAAAGGAAAAGGTATCACGTAAGACTTTCCACACATAAACATGGAAAAGTTTTTACCTTAAGCTAACCAAAACATTTGACAGGAAATCCAGTGATATTATAATAGTGTCTAGGGTTTTCAAGTAAACATGAAATAACCGAAATTGTTACATTCATTAAATTCCAGCTACTAGCCACAAAAGTGGGTAATACAATCAAAACCGTAGGGTCTCGTAGGAAGAATGGGTTTCCATCAATGGCAGGGCTACTGGGGTACCGCCCGTCACAGTACGTGGCCTAGATCACCATACCGAGGAATACTCCCACTCCCCTACAACACAAGGCCGGGACCATTCCTTACTGAACAGTCCCGAACAAGACAACCCCGGCAGTTGTCCGGATCAACCGCCCCACACAGCCGAAAAAAAAGGGACTTCTAGACTGGAGTAAATCTTGCTCTCCAGTGGGAGCTACCCACGAGCCTTGCTGCACCTCCCCTGTTTTAGCCATTCCCGGTTGATGAGGCTTGAGGCTGCGGTTACCTTTATAGGACACATCTCTTAGAATGCTCATCGTCCGCCTGACGATGTGCTGAAGCATTCAATCCATACAAGTTCATTCCGGGTTCGAACGAAACCGAAGGCACTATCTCGTTGCACTCATTTTGGAATCACCCTCAGAGTCAACGACCATAGCCCTTGCACTCTAAATCTCCATCTCGAACCTATAAGTACTATTCCGTCAAACTCATTACGGAATCACCCACAGAGTTATACTGACGTATAGCCCTTACACCTCGAGTCTTCACTTGCTCCACTTGGATTAACGACCTAACATTTAATTGGAATCGATGTGGTTTTCAGATTCCAAATATGGAAACCCGATCCCGGTCTCATCGAAACCAAACGCCATTTTAATGTCCAAGTTGTACTTAAGGGATTTAAACAGTTTAATTTATTCAGGATGATATAAACAGATAGATGAATAACATTATCACTATAGATATTTCATATCAACATTCATCTCACAAAGCAGCATATCACATATCTCATAGACATCCAAATCATCCAGTATCAATCAATCACTCAATATCAATCATCCAATATCATTCAACATCCAATATCAATCACTCAATATCAACCATTCAATACTAATCAATCACCTATAGCAGAATTGATTAACTCTTAATAAATTTAATTAATCACTAATTAAATTAATTACTATCCTTTAATCATTTGGATTATCCTAACTCCTGCTTCATTGATTTATTACAGATCAAATTCGTTGATCATCTTCTAATGATCTTCCAAATTAATCTTCCTCGATTAATTATCCTTAATTACCTTCGAGTAATTATCCTTAACCATATTCAGTAATTAACCTTTAATTGCTATCATTAATTACAATAATAAATGATCCTTCATTAATTAATTAACTATAATTAATTACATTAACCCTTAATTAATTACAATTAATTAATCATATTTAAATTAATTACTTCATTAATTATATTAATTGATAATCTTTGTTAATTAATAATCCTTTAATTTATTAAATAATTAACTTGTAATTAATCATCTCATTAACCATAAACAGTAATTAACAATTTGTAATTACTTATCTTAATTAATTAAACTCTTAATTAATTATATTAACCTTGATTAATTACTTTGATTAATAAATCTTTAATCACTTCATTAAGTAATTATTAAACAATTAAGTTTAATAAATAAATCCTTAATTAATTTCCTTATTAATTAATTAATTACACTTAGTTATTAATCATAAATTAATCCTATTTATTAATTTATTAATCACATTAATTAATTAACGAAAGTAATTTAAGTAATTAACTCTTAATTTCTTACATAAGTAATTATCTCTAATAACTTGTTTAATAAATCTTAATTACTTCCTTAATTAATTACTTTAACAAGTAATTATTTCATCATAAACCAAAATCCTTAATTCTTTTATTAATTAATTATTGCATAATTAATTAACTTCAACAATTATATTAATCAATTTCTTAATTGATAACATTAAGTGATTAACCTTTAATCACTTCCACTTTAATTACTTCCATAAGTAATTACTTTCTTAATTACATTCAAAAATTAACCATTGATTACATCATTAAGTAATTACACTTAATTAATTCACAATTAAGTGGATATTTAAAATTAAATAAATAATTAACTAATTATTTAAAATTAATTAAACAATTAATTAATTAATTTCTTATATTTCAAAATCCTTAATTAATTAAGAATTCATTAATCTTAATTAACAAATCATGTTTATTAAGTACTCTCAAGATCATATCAAAATAATTTAATGTTATTTATCTTTATAAATAAGTTATTTGAAATAAATCAAATTTTAACAACTTAATCAACTTATCCTTTTGGGTCTTCAAAATTATAATAATAACTTTATTTAAAAATAACACATTTTGGAAATCAAATTTGAAATTTTCAAAACACATTAATTTTCTCAGTTAAACTTATTCATTTACAATAAAATTTGAATAGTTTGTATTTAAAACATTACTTTATACTGTACTTAAACTTTGATTTAATAATTAAATTCAAACACTCTTCTTAATAAATAACATTCAAAATTAAATTAAATTACTTCAAAAGAAATCATTTTAACAAAATTTAAATTTAAAATAAATTCAATTATCATCTTTAAAAGTTTGATTAACTTTCTTCAAAGGACAAACCTTTTTAACTTTGTAAATCTATTTTATTTTTATAAAACTTGTTTATAATTTAGATACTTGATCTCCTTTACTTTATCAACAATAAATTTTGTAGCCTAGTATTGTACAGAACCAAGTTAAACACAGTTACCTAAAACTCACGAGTCTGCCCCGTATCTAAATCCCAGCATCATCTACTCGAGTCGTTACCTACGCATACCCGTGCTAGCTTCGAGTCACTCCCCACCCACAACTGCTTCGAATCGTTCACGAACATAACACGGTAACCCACCCGAGTAAAGCCCTTCTTCCCAATCTCCTTTCTTCCCAGCTCCTTATTCCATTGCAAAGAGAGTCATGGTGCACGTGCACTAGAAACCTCGGCCAGCGACAGCTACCACGACCATCTACAACCATCACACAATCGCATGTGATCTCGAAAACGTCACCAGATCCTTCAACACATAAGCGAAACGAAATACGATCATCACGCTCGAAAGTCTGTAGAACAACTCGACACAAACTCCCACATCACTCTCACTACGACGTCGTTCGGCCCTTGCCTTCTTCACCACAAATCGCCATGACCTCAAGCTTCAATCTTCCCCAACGCGATCGAACTCGATCCTCTATCCGAGTCGCAAATGCCTCAGTACCCAAGGCAATAAAAACTAACTCCAAACCCTACTTTGTTCGAATTTGAACAATTTACACATTAGAAAAATTAATTTACATTTTTCCCATGATCAACAGTCTAAGCACAAGCTACAATCCGAGTTTCAAACCAAATTAATGTTTGAATAATCGGAATTTCACAAAATTCCCAATTTTGAACAAAACCCAAATTCACCATATTTACACCATTAAAAATTATGATTTCTACTTCTAAATTCATGTTTTCATACCACAAACACAATCATATTCTTTCAAACAAAAATTAGGATGGTTAAATTTTTCCTCTAAAGTTTGGTTTACTGTAAATATCCTATATTTTCATTCCTGTAGCTAAAAACAATATAAAACAAATTTTAAAATTTATATCAAACTATAACTTACACTTTCCATTTATACAAGTCCAAACAGGTTATAGTTTTGAAGGATTTGGATTTAAAAAAATGAAAACCCAATTCTACATAAACAACAGAGTTTAAATTTAAAACTACAGAAACTAAGTACTTATGATAATCATGCATTCTCATAATCAAACATTCATTATCAAAACAAGAATTCACTTGCATGCATTATTATTTAATCAAAGATTAAGCCAAACTGTTTTTTTAAAATGATTACTGTAACGCTTCGAAATTTTCGACTTTCGAAAATTCAACATCGATACTCACTTTATCCACTGCCGAGAAATCGAAGGCCAAAAACCCGAATATGTTATGGTTTTAAGAAAAAGAATTTAAGAAAAGAGAAAAAGATAGAAAATTTAGATAGGGAAAAGAAGAAAAAAAAAGAAAGAAGATAGGAAAGAAGGAAATAGAAAATAGAAATTAGAGAGAATAGAAAACAGAAAAGAAGACAGAACATTTTAAAATAGAAGAAAAAGAGAATAGAACATAAAGAAAATAGAACGGGACAGAAAGAAAACAGAACAACATTAGAATCTCACAATTCACAGCGGAACAACATATAATAATAAATGGATAATCTTTAAACAAAGAACTATATCAGTTATTACATTACATTTCATTACATCATATCATCAGAGTATACAACAACAACAATGCAGCGGAAAAAGAAATACTATATAAGTAATACGCCATGCCATCCAGCTTGCCTCCAGCAACTCAAGAATATCCAGAATATCCTGATAAACCTAACTCTTGACTGCCCGTGTGGAAATTGGTGGGCACCCAGAGTTTAGGAAGGAAAACAATAAACTCCAAGTCAGTCATGTGACTGGTGTGAGAACTCAAAACAGTTTATTTATCTTTATAATCAAAATAGAGGAATAGTTTTAAATTCGATTCGCAATGCTTTTAAAAATGAGACTACCATAAGGCCTCCCGAACACACACACAATGCAAACGCAGAATCGGAGGAGATTTCTCCTTATGATAGTCAAAGATGCTTGATACGCATTTAAAATAACATTTGATATTATTACTAGTGCATAGTGTAGGGGAAAAATTCATTTCGAAAGTAGAATATAAATCTTAGCCAACATACGACCATTATCGTATGCCTACTATAGCTACCATCCAAACAGTGGTGACCACCATAAGTGAATGGCAGGTCCTACAACTAATACCGTACGAGTTTCGTATTGGGAATTGGATTTCCAACAAATGGTCAGGCCAAGGAACTTTCCATTGCCACATGAGAATGCCTCTGGAAAGACATCCCCGAGAACCAAACCGGAACTCTACCAACGCAAGGCCGGGTTACCCCTAACTGGGTAACTACTGACACGAGCACGCCATTCCCCGATCGTAAACGACCTTTCTCACGGGATCCCGAAAACCAACAACCACAAAGTAATAAATTCGTAGTAACCACATAGGTTAAATATCTGGGCTCCATACCATGATACCACCTCTATCCAGAAGGAAATGTACATACCCTAAAGGGTGCTACCCCTCATAACCTTGCTGCATCTTTCCTGTTTTGACCATTTCCGGGGTGTGAGGTTCGACGAAGTCACGTCCACAAAAACATACTTTATACAAAAGCCATGCTTTGGGTCAACAAATGATCAACACAATGATCACCAAGATAGACGATCAAATAAACGATCCTATCACAATAATCAACACAATGATCATTTCAGCAACACTCAGCATATCACATTACCAAATTGGGAATATATCGCTGATAACATTCAACTACATAACCTCTGAGCTCGTACGTCTCATAGAAGGGTGTTAAGTTAAAAGAATAAATTCTCCGCCACCAACAGAAATATATTTGAAGGAAATCGGCTTTATATCTCAACTTGTAATGTCAGACACACAATCCATACAAGTCTGTTCCGGGATCGAACAAAACCGAAGGCACTTACAAAGAAGTCCTTGCAATCCGGATATTCACTATCCTGATCGGATTTCCCATCACTTAGGGAGTCTCTATACCGCTGCAACTCAGTGCAGAGACAATCGACAGGTCATCCTATCGCTCTCGCAAATACCGGGTCTTCAACACCGATCTTCAATGCAATTCACAACGACGTATCACATATTCGGAATGGGTTATACGACCCCATGGTCCTTTCCCGGTTAACCCGAATAGTGAGCGCTTATTTAAAAATAAGTGTAGCATTCACATTCAAACAAATCACATCAATTACCCATTCAAAGGGAAAATATTGATAGTCGGTTATTGAACTATCAATGGATATGCACACATCACCAGTTTCCAAATAATTTTCCAAATTATTTATTTTCCAAAATATCTTTACAAGATATATTATTTCACACTTCAAAAATAAATCAATACTTATTTTTTTAAACAAATTCTCCTTTCCTTTATAAATTCAATAGTGAATTTACATTCCAAAATATTCATGCATATACGATTTCAATTATCCATTTTCAATTTATCTTCCAAAAGATAAATTCTAAATATTCACTTCATATTGGAAAACATTTCCATACTTATTTATTCATAAGTAATTTTCAATCCATTTATTTTCAACACTTGGAAAATATTCAATATACTTCAATCGAAATTAAGTATATATTTCATTCTTTAAGGAAATCATTCTCTTAAACATTTCTATTTGGGCCAAAACGAATGTTACGTAAAACACGTTACGACAACCCAAAATCACTAGTATAGGGATTTGAAATTAAAATAGATATATAAATCCCAATACTATACAAAACATTTCCTTTCGGAAATCATTTACTATAACTACAGTGTTATAGTCCATCATCTCCTTTTATTTCTCAAAAACGTCTATTTCAACAATAAATGTTGAAATCTATGGTTTCGAATCTCAACACAATTAGAACTTCGTTAGATCGTTTTAATTCAATTTAAGCATCTCATTCAAAACATTTCCTTTAACATATTATTCACTATTTAAAAACGTGAATATTCTTTGTTAACAAATTTCATCCTTTTATTCATTTTATTTCAAAGGATTATTCACAGTCAAAAATGTGAATATAACTCCATTAATAGGTTTCAACAATTTACTTATCAAAATAAGTCATTTGCGAATTTATAAAACAACGTTTATAAATTCCATTTCTATTTATTTATAATTCCTTTTTATAAATTCTTTTATTAACCTATTCCAGTTTATAACTCAATTATAAACTAAAAGTTCATATTATAAGTTAAATGCTTATAAAACGATTATTTTACAAAATCGTTCTTTTAAACTTCATAGTTATAAATCTTATAACTTATAAGATCCATTTATTTAACCAATCTATCCTTCAAATAATTTCACCAAATTTATAAATCTTACTATTTATAAATTTCTTTTACAACTTCACAGTTTATAATTCCATAAATTTCATTCATTTATGAAATTCATTTCCACTTCATTCAAACACTTATAAAAACTCGTTTTATAATGTCAACATTCCAATTTATAAATATCCATTTATAAATCTCTTAATATAAATCAAATTATATTATTATTCTAAAACGTCTTTAATTTCCTTTATGATTTCACCATTTTGATTTATAAAATAATCAAATTTTATAAATCCTATATTTAAACTTTTAATAATATATTCAAAAATCCAATTTAAACTATTTTATAATCATTAATCCATATTTCTCAAAAATCAATCTTTTAACTATATTTCTCAAAAAAATAATTTTATAACTTTTAAAAGTATAACGTTTATTTATTTAAAATAAATAAATTTCCAAAAATAGTTTATAACGTATACTTTCAAAAATCACCTTTAAAAATCATTTTAAAATCCCAAAATTTGGTCCAATGATGTTACACACCAAATAGTCAATCACGACAATAACGATATCATATATCGATATGAAAATCCATCAAATATCAAAATATCTGAAATCAAATAAATACTGTTGAGGAATCCTGTTGGATCCCTCCAACCTGTTTTCCTGCATCCACAAACATTAGCACAATACCAATTTCGCTCCAGTACGAAATTATCGCGGTATATGTTCTTATTAAATATTATCCGCTTAATAACGGCGCAATAGGGTCTCATCCGCTAAACAAAAAATGCGGGAAATCAACAACTGCAATATATACATATGCCAATATATATATATATTGATATTATATATAATACCAATTTCACTGTTTATGAAATATTCGCGGTATATGTTTTTACTAAATAACATCCGCTTACTAACGGCGTATAATGTCTATTTTAACAATCAATAGATATCTATCAACATTCAAACATGCATTCAAATATTTTAAATCTAACTATTTAAAATCAAATCGAAACTGATTCGATTGAGTGAGAAGTTCTCACCTTGGTTTTAAATTCCGTTTTAGCGATTTATTTCGAATAAAATTAAACGCACGTTTAATTTTACCCAAAATTCTCACTAACTCCAAACGACTCCAGACCAACTCCATCGCGTAGTGCTCGTCCATACGATTCCAACGCAACTGAGTTTGCATTTTTTCGACCTCGTATGAAAAAGTTATGTATTTTTGAAGTTTGTACACGATTTATATAAACAAATCAACATAAATAAACTAATTTATAACCTAAGCCATATCACAGCCACATGATCCACATTCCCTGCATCTCCACCGTCCCTTTCTTTCTCTCCTCTTCACGTTTTGGCTACAGGTTATAGCCGCACCATAGAACCCACTCCTCAATCACTAGGGTTTCAATTTGCAACTCCAAAACTCGATGAAACTCGATCAAACCACCGCCATCTCGAAGCACAACACCCCCTCTACCCACGCCTGCCTCCCCCTTGAGTTCGGCCCCCCCATTTGCATGGAATTGCGTGCGAAAATCTGTAGGTTCGGCCCCACATAGCTCCTCCTACGTTGCTCCGTTTCCGATCATCACCGTATGGAATCGAAGCTCTCGTCGAGCTCTACGACTTTGTAGTTGAGCACTTCGCGTAATTCTTTACGGATTGAGAGAGATTGAGGGGGAAAGGAGAATGATTTCTGGCCCTTGGTTGTATAAGTGGCGGCTAGGGTTAAAAAATTAGGTTTTTAGTTATTTTTTTATCAAATTATAAAGAATGGTGGTGTATTTATAGAGTTTCGTTCGACACTATTCATCCGGAAATTCCGAACTCCGATTTAGGCGCCGAAACTGACGTTCCTAGGGTTTATCCCGCGTTCCGGACACAATGGAACAGGTTTCGGAAGCTAATTCGGACATCTGTGCGAGTTATGGCTATAAACGCTCAATTTGAATTAAACCGATTTAAGTCGATTTCTAGGCGTTTTAATTTGTACCGGACAAACGGTAAATCCAATTGACTTGAAATTTGAAACCTTACAATAATATCACATTACGGATCCGATGAAACTAGTTTCGTCGAAATCCGAGACTTTTTGAAAAATGGCTATTTTAACTCGCCAAATTTAAATTAAAAACAAATCGATGCGTTTCGAGCTGCCACGATCAAACGATAACTCCGATTGACACGAAAATTGAAATCCGGTAATAACTAACTATTACGGATCCAATGGAACTGGTTTCGTTCAATTCTGAGACTGTTCAAAAATTGACTATTTTACAGTCGATTATTAAATATTAAAATATTCAATTTTCACAAATTAACTTCTAATTCGATTTTAAAAGTTCTAAAATATCATTCTAACTCTAACATGATAAAATAAAATTTTACAAATCATTTTCGATCATATTTAACCCAATTTTCAATTATTTCCATAATTTAACTTATTAAATTATCGATTTAAAAATCCAATTAAATCCAAAAATTCAAATAAAAATTTATTTGACTTATAAATTCACTTATTAATATTTAAAATTAATTAAATATTCAAATTTTAATTTCTAAAAATTCTGGGTCGTTACAATTACTCACCTTATATAAGCAGAGCAGGTTTTGAATTTTTTTCCAGGCTTGAATAGCTTTAAATCTGGAAAATGACTTTGGTTTTGCTTTGCTGAAAATCCCTTTGCATGCATCTAATTTGTTGTTTAAAAGATTGAATCTTACCGATGAACTCCATTTGAATTGCAGTTGATTTTATGTTGCAGCTTTAATTTTTCTTTGTAGATTTAAGTTACAGGTTTGAAAAACTTTCTGGTTTCGAAGTTGCAGGTTGATCTGAAATGTTGAACTGCTGATCTTCATCCCATTTGAAAATGTGGGTTGTAAATTTGCAGGTTTTATCTCTACTTTTGGTTTTAATTTCAGATTTGAGAAAGTGGTTTATTGTTTTGCCATTAAAACATTTGAAAGAAAGATAAACAAAGGAAAAAAAATGAAAGAAAGTTATGTTTATAAAAAAATATAAAATGAAGACACTTGTTCTCAAAGAATAACACTTGTCATTAGCATGTTTTTAAAATTACAAGTCTTATAAAGATGGCTTAAAATGTTCACACATGTACATAAGTGTTTTAATTAAATTTTTTTTTATTTAGTTTAAATGTAAATATACTTACTTATTTAATTTAAAATATATATAAATACTCTAAAGTTAGTTATAATATACATCTTATACATGTTATTTTAAATCTTAAACATTCATTTTCAATGTAAACATTTTAAAAGAAAACAAACAAAGCTTGTTTAAATTCCTTTGAAACTATCACATTTTAAATACTTTAAGATAAAGACAAAACAAAACTTTGTTTAAAACCTTTTTAAACAATCCTATTTAAAAATAAATAACAATCTTATATTTTGAAAACAATTGAACTAAACTAAATTTTCTTTTGAAAAATCTTATTGAATTTAAAACAAAACTTTAAAATTGCAATACTCATTCATTCATAAATTATTAATAGATTAAATTAAATTTTCAAAACAAATATCAAATTATAACATATGCTTACATATATTACAATTTGAAAATTCAACTTTTGATTTAAAACGAAAGATATTCCCATTCACAATATATATCAAACATATATATTATAAATAGAATAAAATTTATTAGTTTTTGAAAACAATTCTAACCAATTTTTAAATTGTTAAAAGATATTGATCATACTTACCAAATTAAATATTTATTATCCTTAATAAGATTAATTTCACCAATTTAAATTAAAATTATAAAGATAATTTATCAAACCAATTTAATTATTATTACAGATTATTAAATCGATATTGCCCAAAATTCCGGGTCGTTACAGGTCATAACCGATGTGCTGCTCAAAGGGATCAAGTATCGGCCGATCGGCCGGCTGAGTGGGCGCATAAGCTTGAGATTCGATCCTGGATGGACCGACAATAACCTCTTTCCCTTTCGTTGAGGAGGAGCCTTTGTAGTAAAGAGCTTTTGCCGCAGATAGGTCCGAAGGCTCGTTTCCCTTAAGAAATTCTTTTATCAAAGCACCTTCATCAACCTCCTCGGTACCAAGTTCGTCCTTCTTGATTTCTACTAAGGTCTCCCATGCCTCAGCTAAAGATTCGAGGTAGCCCTCACCCAGAAAAGTTAAGTCTCGGTGCATTAGGATGCGGGCATTAAATTCTGCAATTAGTGGTTCGAACATGCTTTTGACCTCCTCCCTACCTGCTTCTTTAGCCGCCTCAAGGCGGGAGTCGACCTCCGTAGATGCTATCTTCTTACCCTCTTCATGGGCTTCATTCTTTAGCATCTCAACCTTGGAAAGTTCATCCTCAAGCTTCGCCTTTAGAAGTCATGTGGCAACGATCTCGTCGCAATATCATTACGACTCTTCTTGGGAAGCGGTCTACTCCTTTTTTTCTTTGTGGAGTTGCTCCTCCAGCTCTTTAACCCGGAGGGCAAAGGCGTCCCTCTCCTTCTATACTGAGTCTTTCTCTAGAGGCAGGGCACCACAGCATTGTACCGCCTCAGCGATTTCTTTTTTATGAGTTGACTCCAAACGAGTAACGGCCTCGGCAGTATCTTTAGTGCTCTGTTGGGCGGCTTCAAGCCGAGACTTATAAGAAGCAAGCTCTTCATCCTGAGCTTTAATAATATCTTTATCGTGGATGGCCTCAAGCTTTAGGCAATCTATCTCATGCTGATGCTCTACGGAAACTTCCGAAACTTTCTTAGCTAAGTGCATGAACGCATCATGCTGTACATAAACATCATTAGTATAAGCGATAGAACTTTGCTTCACATGCCCTGGAATATGATGGATCGTTGGAAGAAACTTTAAGCAATCAAATCATATCTTTGGAAATGAGTCTTTAAGTTCAGAAAGCTGCTCAGCAACCGTTGGATCGGTTACGGGAGTAAGAGGAGTCTGCTTGGAGATTGCTGGCAATTTGTGTGGATCTCAAGATTGCCTGGTACATGATGAACCAGAGTGTTAATCCCGATGTGCCTCTGGTTGAGATCCCTTATGCCCAGATTTCTCTTTGCTCTACTCAGATTGAGAGGGAGGACCGCGAGGATATGAGGGCTGATTATAAGTTTTTCTTCGGTGTGATGGCTCCCGGCGGTGGTAGTCTCGGTCGCTAGATTCATCTCTATCTCGACGCCTGCCGGAGTCCGAATCCCGGCCAGCTTGGTAGAAAATCGATTACCCGCGAAGGCGGTCATGTCCATGCGTGCGCCCCAGGTCACCTACATAAAGTTTAAATAACGGTGAGTTAGCAAAGAA
The DNA here is from genome assembly GCA_030765085.1 of Allium cepa. Taxonomy (NCBI): domain Eukaryota; kingdom Viridiplantae; phylum Streptophyta; class Magnoliopsida; order Asparagales; family Amaryllidaceae; genus Allium; species Allium cepa. The sequence continues at coordinate 183,755,958 of CM060946.1, forward strand.
GAGGGTGACATCGAAAATTTAAGTGCAAGATGGCGTGCATGTGTTTATGTGTGTCCTAGTGTTTCCCCCCGACGGACCAGTTTCTTTACTAATAAGAGTTTTTTCTCCCTGGTTTTGAGCTTGAACGCTTGTATCACCTCTCACGGGCGAATGAAGCTTGAGGGCCTCTTGATCGTCGAAGTTGTAGTTGAGTAGATCATCAGGTATGGACATGTTTGACGGGATTTTAGTGAACTTTCTAAATGTTGTGAGGAAGCTTCTTTCTCCACTGGAACAAGAGTAACTTTAGAAGTTCCATCGACTATTTTCCTCCTCAACCGGCAAGTTAGTTTCTTATTCCCCTTCGAAAGGGAAGGCGATGTCTCGATGTCGTGAACTTCGACTATCGGATCTCGAGTGGGACTAACATTCTCATCTTGTGCCTCAGGCGTTTCAGTTTCTTTAATTTACCTCTCTTCAAGTGTGTCAGGGGCGTTACATGGTGAAGACTCAACTTGTTTTTTCCTATTGCCAGAAGCAGGTCTAGGTATTGTAACGCCTTGAGGGAGGCTTATCCGGCGACCTTCTGCCAACGGCCCGAACTATGTAAGCGTCTCATTTGAAATAAGGGTTCTGAAGTCCCGGTCTTCGGCAGAAACGGATCGAATAGCTTTGACGGCATCAGAATATCCAGGGCCCTCGGAACGCGGATTAATTCCTGAAAAGGTGGAAGAGAGTTAGAAAAGGTATAGCTTTGATCAAGCATGAGTATCGATCCAGGAAAAAGACTTACTTCCTTCCTCCCATCTCCTCGCAAAACCGGGAGGAAAGTGCACATAAAACCATTCTTGCTTGTACTGGGCAAATTTACTCCATGCCCCAGTTAAGATTTGATATTTGTTATACGGATCGAGAAACACAAAATACAGGCTATCCTTCCGTCTCTTGATGCAATATATGTATCAGATATCGCCCGGAGTTGGAAGCCTAGAGAGGACACTCATGAAGAGGATGCATGCGCCGTAGATGAATGTGTGGCCATTTGGATGCAGTTGCGATGGGGCAACATTGATATACCGCAACACGTCTCGAAGGAATGAGTTGAACGGTGGCATGCTGCCAACCCAGTACATGAATATGTTGCAAGCTGTGTATCCGAATGGGGACAAGTGCAGACGATCGTGCCTCGATGGAACTAATACATCATTAAAGGGGATTCCATGGACAGAGCAAATCCTACGGAGCGTACTCTCGTTAATCTTTGAAGGCTGAGAATCGATTGGTTCATCTAGAAAAATTGCTTCCTTCAAAGCGTCAGGAGCCAAGTCGACAGATGTAGTCGTAGGGTTCGGAAAGTCTTGAGCGAGGGTAGTTGACAGATGTGAAGTATCTATGACTTCTTGTGGAGAGGATGGCCTGGGTCTATCTGAGATCGTAGCGGAGCTAGATTTCCTAGACATCTCTAATGAAGATTGAATCTAACAGAGTACCTGTTTGAACTGTACTTGAAAAAAAATCGACGTTAGACTTAACAGCATAAATATTCCCCCCATATGGTGTGTGAACTAGTGCGATCATTCAAATGTAAGTGCTGAGAAATTAAAAGTCACAGAGTTGATGACATAAAGTTGAGCTTTGAACTGTCGTCTTCAAAGACCGTCATCATTGACCGTCTCCGAAAGCCAGTCTTATAATGTTTTCGATTTTGGATTCGGACATTGGCACTTTATGTTGAAGGTCAATTATCTGTTTTTATCGATTTAAATTCGGACTTATGATTGTTGAAACTGGGGAGTTGTCAGTCAAGATTAGTTCGATATGCTGGTTTTCTTAAGTCCTTGTCCTTGTTTTAGTCATATGATTAAGCATGGGAAATAAGTGAATTCGATGAGGGTTATGTTCAAGTTGGAATGATTTCGACTGTTGTTATCCATTTACCGAAAGTCAAGGTCGAGCGACACTTGAAACACATGGCCTAAAACCCGCTCGACCTAAATGCCGCTCGGTATAAATGCTGTTCGGCCTAAATGCCGCTCGGCATAAATGTCGTTCGGCCTAAATACCATCCGGCCCAAGTCCATTGCTCGGCATACCATACTTCCATCTGTCCTCTCCACCGTTTGGCATAAAGGAATCATGCCGAACCGCTACATGCCGAGTCGCATTGCTCGGCATTCCATGCTTCCATCTGTCCTCTCCACCGTTTGGCATAAGGAGGTCATGCCAAACCACCCTCATGTCGAGCCGCATCACTCGGCATTTTACTGTCAATCACGACACCCTTCAACTTATCCACTCCGCTGTTCGGCATACGGCGAATCGTTTCAAACCAAAATTATGCTGGGCCACAACGCTCGGCACGCTGTCCTTAATAATAATTTTATTCTTTTTCTCCATCCCTACCGAACGACATGGTCAAATCCTTCGGCAGGTCATACCGAGCCGATCGGCATTCTAGTCAATTCGTACTCCTCCTCTGTTTTTCCTTCCAAACTTGTTCGGCATGTGGGAATCATGCCGAACCACAGCGGTGCATCTTCCACTAACTCACTCCTTCACATGCCTCTGACCTCTCCTTTTTTCCCACACTGCCTAGCCTTAAAACATACCCTCATCACGATCTGATTCCCTCATCTGTGTGATACATATTGGCCACGGTTCTACTGTGTTTCACGAACTTGAATCTCATGCTAAGTTTATTGAAGAGGTAGCGTTCAAAGAGAGAGGGCATTACCTAGTAAATGGCTCGAAAACTTAGGGAGATTCTGAAGTAAGGAGAGCGGTTTTGACTAATTTCGATTGATTTGGGAAAGGAGTGAGGCAACGTACAATGTTTGAGGAGGGAAGAGTGGTTAATTATTTGGAGTCTATAAAAAAGCAAAGTTCGCGAGTACAGGATAGCGGAGGTAAAAATGTAAAAGAGAAGAAGAAGTGAAGTGCCGACCTTTATAGGGGGAAGAAAGGAAGTCGAAAGGACAATGACCGGTAGAACTGGTCAATGCGCAACCCTCGCTCGGCATCAGCTATATCGTTCGACATTTATGTGACGTTCGGCATCGAAATGTAGTTCGGCATACATTGACTTATTCGGCATTCAAGAGCAAGTACCATCAAGGAAACGAAACCAGGACTTGAAGCAAAACATGGAGGACTCGTGACTCAAAGCGTATCATGTTTATCCACATAATACACTTTGGGGGGCAACTGTTACCCAGTGGCTCGACTGGGTAACCAAAGATTTGATGAAGAGACTTCGTTCGACATCTGTCCCCGTTCGGCACGACCAGACTGTTCGGCATTTATGGTCGTTCGGCATTAAGGGGAGTTCGGTATTGTATATCGTTCGGCATTGAAAGTCGTTCGGCATTCCACTGCTCGGCATCCAGACCTCGTTCGGCATTGAGGGTCGTTCGGCATGGCAAAATCGTTCGGCATTCCACACTGCTCTGCATCCAAACCTCATTCGGCATTGAGGGCTGTTCGGCTTGGCAAAGTCGTTCGTCATTCCACATTGCTCGGCATCCAGACCTCGTTCGGCATTGAGGGCCGTTCGGCTTGGCAAAGTCGTTCGGCATTCCACACTGCTCGGCATCCAGACCTCGTTCGGCATTGAGGGCCATTCGGCATGACAGAGTCGTTCAGTGTTCAATCTCGACTGGCATGAAGCTCGTTCGGCAGACACTACCCCGTTCGGCATTGTAGCTTCGTTCTTCATTCCAGCCTTGTTCGGCATCTCCCCTCGACCGGCATCGGTTCTCGTTCGGCTTGCACTCTTCACTCAACACATCGCCTCGTTCGGCATTAAGGAAGCGCTCGGCATTTGCCGATCGACATTTGTGGTTCAGCATACAAAGATCATTCATTTTGGGCCGAACTGTCTAACTATTAGGCCCACTAGGGAAGTCCAACCCATCTTCGTCTATAAAATAGAGAGGCAGGGGCACAGTGAAATGGACCTTTTTTCGAGAACACTGGGGAGACTCTGCCGCATTCAAGACTCATTCAAGAATTATCTTTTTTCTTAACAATTGTAATCAAATAGTTGATGTACAGATTGTATCTGTAATCGATTATTGAGAAAAACAATAAAGATTAACCTCAAAGTGGATGTAGGCCGCCGAACCACTATAAATCTGGTGTTCTTGTTTCCTGCGTTTAATTTAGCATATCATTCTCTATTTGAATTTACTTTCTTCATTTATCACTCTACATAACTCTACTCAAGGGTGTTAGTGACCAATTCTGGTGCTAACAATCCCAAATACAAAGAAATCCACTAATACAAAGCTGACAGCAGAACAACAGAACTGAAATAGAACAATATATCTGAATATAGATAAATTAGATAAGCTGATAATCTCCAGCGATTCCAGACCTCCAGAGAGTGGAAATCCAAATCTGAGCGTAAATAAAACACAAACACTCGAGTCAGGACATACATACTTAACCAATGTAAACCAAATCAAGTGAACTGTAGTAAAGGTACAAGTAACTTAGAAGATGCTTGGGACCGCCCATCCTCTAAGGATCCGTTAAACAATTTACTATGTAGTAGTATACGCTATTATAATAATGTCTAACAGTAAAATAAACTTACTTTGAAATAGAATCACGGGGTTACCCATGTAGCCCCAAACATGTAATAGTACCAGTAGTCCATCCAATATCTGCATATCTCCTGATCGGCAGACTACGAGAAGATACGCATGGGCTACGGGAGAAAACCAAACTCGTAGTAAAGGCTCGATATGGTAGGTGACACTGCACAACGAGGCAATGCCAGGGTAGATATACCAATTACGCACACGGGCCGGTGCTAACGCAGTAGCCACATACGCCCACCTCGGAACACATTCCCAAATCGGAGGGTGGCCACCAAACAATCAAAAAGTAATACAATGGTGTCGAAGAAATGCGTCCTACCAAAGGAGCTACCCCTTTTGGCCCGAGATCGCTCCTATTTTAGCCACCTTAAGCCAACTCACGGGAGTTGGGTCCAAGTAACATACCTCAAGAATGTCGCCACCATCCTACTTCATTTTGGAATCTCCACCGCATACACGGTTATCAAAGTGGTTTTTGGTATCGACAGAGTGTATGTCCATATCCGATCCTGGACTCTTTGCCAACCAATCGTTATTAGAACACGTGGTTATAACTTTTAAAATGAATAATTTATACTTCAAAATATACTACCCTTTCAAATCCAAATCTTTATCAAATAAAGATTTAATCATTTCCAAATCATTTCAATATATCAAAATATCATTTCAATATATCAAAATATTATATCTTTCAAAACTTCCTTTTCAAATCATTATTTGAACTCAAATCCAAATATCCAATTTAAATACCCCTTTTAAATTCAAAGATAACATTCATTTATTTCAATTCAAATCACCTTTTAAAATGATTTATTTTCCAATTAAATTTATTCATTTAAATCATTTAAAAGTGAAGTTATTATTCTTTCAAGTCAAGCATTCAATTTACAAAGTTTTAAACCATTCCGAGCTCGTTTACTATGTCAAAAACCATAAACATTAAAAATTTCAGTCTTTCACAACATTTAGAAAAGCCTGTTATAAGTTATACTTGAAAACATTTTAATTCAACAAAGACAGCATTTTAAAACTGCTGTTAAAACTCAGTTTTAGTTGAAATTTAGTTTAAAACAGCAAAGACAGCATTTCCAGAAATGTTGTAATAGGTCAGGTTTCAAGGTTAAGCGTTTTTATTAATTTCATCAAAGACAACATACCACTACAGCATTTATAGAACTGCTGTAATAGGCCTTTATTAAGTTTTATCCCTTTAAATTTACTACAGCAACTGCAGCATTTCAAAACTGTTGTAATAGCCTCTTTTATTCAATTTTATTTCATTTACAGAAACCATAGCATTTCTGAATGCTATAAAAAGTATTTTTCAGATTTTAGTGTATTTCCAGCAAATAAATAACTTCAATTTAAGACCTTTAAACATTATAAAAATCATATTTTAACATTGGATTTTGACCAAACCAGTTCCATTGGATCCGTAATAGTTAGTTATTATCAGATTTCAATTTTCGTAACAATCAGAGTTGTCATTTGACCCTGGCAGCTCAAAACACTTGGAACTATTTAATCAGTTTAGTATAAAAATGATCGTTTTCTTCTATAACTCACGCATATGATTGAATTAGCTTCCGAAACACGTTCCATTGTGTTCGGAATGCGGGTAAAACCTTATAAATGCCTAGCGGCACTCTTTAAGAGGAGTTTAAAATTTTAATTGGCATTTAACGGGGCATCACGAAAGCTTTATAAAAAAAATTTAAATTAAACCAAATTCTCGTGCTCAAAAGCCATCCCGAACTTATATTTTTCCCGTCCCTTTCTCTAATCAGAGGAGAATATCAAACCCTCGTAAAAAAAAAGAATGGCTGAAGCCCTCGTAGGGAAAATGGCGACGATCTGGCGGGTTCGAATTAGAGTTTCGTGGCGTGGAAACCTCGGGGTCCTTGTAACAACCCTATATTTTGTAATTATTTTATTGTATATTTTAATTATTTTAATGTAAAATTTTGGTTTAAAAACAAAACTTTTATTTTTACTTATTTGAAATGATTAAATTTATTATTTAAATATAATCTTGATTTTTATGAGTTATAATCCCAAATTTGTGTAAGTTGAAATATTTGCCTGAAATGCTGATTTTGGTCAAAATAGTCAAACTGTGACTTTCAACTTAAAATTTTAAAAGTTTAAAAGTTTAATTTTTTTTTTCTTTTATTATGAAAGTACATAAAATTCTAAGAACGCCATTTTTCGTTTCGTTGAAATTGGATGTAAATTGTGAAAGTTATACCCTTTACAATATTGTGCGTATATAGGGTTAGTTAACGATGACTATTTTAAATTGTATAAATTACTTCTTCTTGGTTATATTTTATTTTAATATGTGATAATATGTTTTATTATGTATATTTTGACTTTTAAATATTTTTAAATGATAATAGAATTTTTTCAAAATTTACTGTATTTATTTCCTATTTTTAAAGGCTGTTTTCTAATTTTCTGCCATTTTCTTTATATAAATTATATTTAATAATTGTTTTTTTTGTGAATGCACTTTTATTTTTTTTGTTATTTTATTTGTTATAAATATTTTACAAGTCCATGAAGATTTTCTAAAGTTCATTTGGATTTATTTCTAATTTTAAAGCCTAGTCTACAATTTTAAGCCATTTTCTTATTTTAATTATATATAATTAAAATTTATTTATTTATTTTATGCACTCACTTTTATTTGCTGTTTTTTACTTTATTTTATTCATTTTACATGTATTTAAATTAAAGTAAAATTTTCCAAAGTGTATTGAAGTTATTTCTAATTCTTAAGTCTAGTTTTCATTTTTCTGTGCTATTTTTCTTATTTAATCATATCTAATTAATATTTAATTTTTAATATTTTGTTTATCTGTTATATTTTCGAATTTTAACTGAGATTTTAATTATTTTCAGTTATTTGGATGTATATAGATATATATGAGAAATTTGAAAGGGTTAAGAGCTAAGAAACGGAAAAACGTTTTATCCGTTTCTTTTGCAGTTTCTTCTGTCATTAATACATCAATTCATCTTAGCCATTCCTTTCCCCATCCTTTGCAGCCGACTTCCTCTTGTCATTCACGAATTTTGAAGCCCCAAAATCCTAAAAAGCATGGCCTCCACCTTGAAGAAAAAAAATTAGGTAAATCCCTCTCTTCTTTCTACTTTTCTTACTTTTCTATGCAATTTTGCCTTGTTTCTCTTCTAAGTTTGGATCGGCCTCTTCTCCATAGCCGCAGCCACAAACTCTTACATCTCTTCCATGCCTCCAACACCATCTACTCCACCAACCATGACCATGGCCGAGCCATCTATGGTGGCCAAACCCTTCAAATTGCAACCTACATGCCTAAAAACAATGTTTTTGACCATTGTTGCCTCATTCCCTTCATCTCCACTTGTTGCCTTGCCTATATGATGTTAAACCTGACCTATATGATGTCATACCTGAGCCAAAGCATCATCATAGCCAAGCTGTAACGACCCGAAAATTTTAAACGGTTTTAGTAACGTATTTAATTGAAATTTTGTGAAATTTAAAAGATAAAATTTTGGAATATAAATTTGATATTTGGAATGCGTCTTGTTAAACATAGCAACTGGTGGATTTTCGTCCAAAAATATGAAAATTTATTTCGCGCGTAAATTTACTTCAATCTAATCAGTTAATAAGCGTTGAAAATAAAACGTTTTCAAAACCAAAATATTTTTACATAGAAAAATCCTAAACCATCTTTTGAGCAAGTTGTCAGTTTGTCGTTTTTCCAAATTCGGACATTTTTGGCTCCGTCGATCTTAATTTGCTGCGAATTTTATGCATTTTCCATAGTAGAAAAATTCAAAATTTTTATAACTCAATCGTACCACTGATATCCGTATACCATTTTGATCATCTCGTCGTGCTGATCGCGGCGGAATATTCAATTGTCATTTTCGATGGCCGTTACGCAGTGTAATCCGTAAAACAGTAAATTATATCGGTACCACTTTTAATAGTTGGTTCCGTTCAAATTTCAAACGTGAATAAACAACAAGTAACAATTATTGTGACATTCATTATCACCTAGAATTCAACCGTAAAATACCAACAATCGTCAAGTATTGTTTCCATGAATTCAATGTACTGGCTTTTGGCTATCCATCTTCAATCTCAATATTTCTAGTTCATTTACTCTTACTCTTTGGTTCACTTCCTCCCTCTTTCCGCTTCTCCTCTGTTCTTTTCATGCTTAATATAAAAAAACACCTATAGCACATAAAATAAGAAAAACAAAACAAAAACCAAAAATATTACTGTAGCCTCCATCTTTTCCGAGCATCCACTACCGCACCTTACCATGCCAATCACCAGCCGAATCTCTCTCCACCGAAGCTAAGCCTTGGCCTCTCCTAGTGCAACCTCCACGTGATGCATACCAGCCCATCGTCGAGATCCGAGCTCGCCGTTTCCGAACCACCACCAACCCGTATGACGTGCAGCCTTCCCTTCGCCTGACCCGCCACTGTGATACCGACACACACGGCAACCACAACTCCAGCTTATCCCACGTGCAAGGCTCGCCTCGCCACCTCCGCATGATGCTCCTCCAAGTCCACCACGTCAACCTCAAATCTCGGTCGAGCTTTGCAGCAGCGGCCATCGGCACTCCTTCCCATCATCGGACTTCGACCATTTTTTTTCCCTAGGCCGAAGCGACCTCCCACCGCCTTTTCCCTGAGACCGACCACTGTCCCTCTTGTAGCCCACTACCGCCGCATGTCTCCGCCGAGCATTTCCTGTCGAGAATCGCCACCTTCTTGACTTTCCCTAACCCACGGGAGTCACCCGCAGTGCTCGGCCTTTAACCACTCTCTTCCTCCCCTTCCTGTAGCCGTACACTCTCTCCTATACTTTATTTAAAGGTAAACAAGTTGTTTATATAAAAGTATATACAGCAGTTCATATTTGTTATTTACAAGATAGTACATATATCACATAAGCTTTGTTTTATAATTTATGTTGCTAAATTTTAGTTTACAAAGTATATTTATATCTTGAATATCTTTCTGTACGTGCTGTTAGTGAAATGAATACATATTTTAATTAGTTGCATGCGCATTTCTCGTTTTGTCTTGTTCCAAGTCTCGCCCATAAAAAAAAAATTATTTCATTTTGCATGAAGCTTGCCTTTACCTGTAGCCTTCCTTGAAAATATATTATATAAGATAAGTTATTTTCGTTTTAAATAGATATTGAGTTAAAAGGGTAATGCGCATATGAGTTCACGTATATGTGTCTCAGATTAGAAATCATGTATTGTCTGCATAGGTCACATGCTTGGATTGCATGAGTTTTATAGTATATGGTGTGTAATATAAAGGACAGCATGGTATATTTTATTATGAGCTTTGCCTGTTGCTTTATAATATGTTATGTACATATATCAAATCTAACTGAGTTTGAATATCTATTTAAGTGTTATATTGTAAAAGTCTTATATATATATATATATATATATATATATTTGTTAATATATGTAAAATCTGTAAAATTGGTAAGTTTAAAACTTAGATTTTCTTAAGTTTACGATTGTTATGTGTGTGTGTGTGTGTATATTGTAGTAAGGTCAGTTATATAAGGTATTATATACGTATATTGGCTGTAAAGTTAGTTGTATATTTGTTTAAATATTAGTAAATATATATGCGTATATATGAGTCATATGCTGTTGTTGGCTTCACCAGCGACATCATCATTTTTATTGCCTGAGAAGAAATTTATATATTTATACCTGGTCTGCATATTTCGTTGGAGCACGCATATATTGAAGGTAGTCTGCATTTTTTTTATGAACGTACATTTGTTTCGAATCTAAATAGTCCGACATCTATTTTCATATGTGAGTATATATATAGTTATATTACAATCATATATAAGTTCACTTGTATCAATTATCTGCATCGATCCAGTTCTTATTTGATTTCGCCTATTTCTATTTATCAGCTTTGTCCGACAAAAAAATCGGCTTTCAGCTTACTTTGCTTTGAGTTGTTGTTTGGATATTCGACGGTCTAGATCGTAATCCAATTCGTACCTTGTCGAGTCGTCAAAATTCTTCTAGCCTCGAAAGGTGAGTAATCACTCACGATAAATATTCTTTTATTTATTAAATTTGATTTCAATTGGAACGACAATTGAAATATACTGCTGTTATTTATTGCACTGTTATGTATGTATCAGTTCATCTTTGACATCTGACACCGTTACCTGTTATGTATGCAATAATAATCCAGTTTGGTTGATAAATTGATTGATTGTTTGCTGTTAATATTGGATGTAAATTGTGATGTATAAAGTGATAAATATTATGCAATTGAATTTGCGTAGGATAGTTAAAATTTTGAATCGACATATATGTTGAACTTGATTGGTTAAATTTGCATAATATGACCCCTTGAATGTTTAAATGAATCGACACGTAGAAATATGATAAATCGCACTTTGAACTATTTAATCGTATGTTGTGTAAATCGATGTAGTTGAAATTGAATAATAAGTGACAAGTAAAGAACCGTATAAATAATATTGTAATAATCTTTAATCTACATGAAATGATAGTGTAGATTCTAGAAATAATTATATTAATTTGCACAAACAACAATGTGAATTAATACGATTGTTTCGGAATTATTTGAATTAATTATTGGATTGTTATTGATTGTTGTTATTGCTTGTTTATTTACTTTGACACCATCCCAGTTATCACACTGCAAGTTTCCTTTATTACGCTTGATCTTGAATTGAAATTGGAATCGGGTTGAAATGATATATACCCAAATGAATTTGACATAGGATAGAGAATTAAATAAAATCCGATTGGTCAATAAATTGATTTAAAAATAAAATAATGATTTTATTCGAGTAAAGAATAAGTTTTGAAATGAAGTTGGAATTTGAATTTTATGAGAGGAAAATGTAAAGATTGAATTCTGAACAAATATTAACGTAATAATTGATGAAAGAACGTTGTTTGAAATTTAATTATTTAACAATTAAATTTGGAATTATTAATAAATAATTTGGAATTAGTAATAATTAAGCTTGAAATTTTTATGTTGAAATTATAATTAAGTTAAATGATTTGATAATTAAGTTTGAATTCAAAATTAAGTGGAAATAATTTAATAATTAAGTTTGAATTTATAATCAAGTTTGTAATTATTAAGTTTTGAAATTATTAATAATTAAGATCGAAATTATCTAATAATTGAATAAGATTTAATTATTTGATAATTGAATAAAAATTGAATTCTTTGATGAGAGAAATTGAACTTTTGAATAAGTGGATTTGAACTTCGTTAATTAATGAAATTGAATTACTTTATTTATTAAAGTTTTGGAAAAATTATTTAAGTTGGTAAATAAGTGAAACTGAAACTTCTCGATTATGTGAAATTTAGTTCTTTATTAACTGAGTTTGAAATTGTAATGAAGTCAATAAATAAGTGAAAACTGAATTTCTTTAACAAGAAATAAAATGTGATTTATTGAAATTAACGTAAGACTTGTAATTTAAAGAATTGATTTGACGAATCTAATTTAACTCAATTTGAAGTTTTGATATAATAAAGTTGAACTTAAGTAACTGATTTAGTGAATTGGAAATTTAATAGAAATTATTTTGAATGATAAATTTACTTAATGAATATTGAATGAAATCGATAAATGAGTTTAGATTGATTTGAATGTTAAAGTAATTTAATTTAAAGGATTTCGGAATGAAATTTATATACGAACTTGAATCAATATTTGAATTGTTTTTAATAAAAGTTGAAATTGAATTGTAAGACTTTGAAATGGTTATTTGGATGTTTTGAAACGTAAAATTTCGGAAATCGACTTCGAAAGACGAATGAAATGTTGATTATAAATTCTAATTTAAGTTGAAATTGATTTGGTTTTGAAATTTATTAAACGACCAATCGGTGAAATAATTACGAAAGTTATTAAAAAGACCGGAATCGGTTATGGATATACTCTCTATCTAAACCGAAAACCACTTTAATAGCTATACACGGAGTGATGATCCAGAATGAAGTGGTTGGAATGATGTACGTGCTGACTGAAGAATGTGAACGATAATGGATAGCCTTGACACTTGTGTCAAATTGGAAATGACTAAAATCAGGAGCCGTGCCGGGCCAAATGAGGTTAGCCACCTCGAGCGAACACACTTCTTCGTAAACTACTCATTACTTGTTATTGATTGGTGCACCCTCGGAATTTCAGGAGTGTTGTTTCGCGGTGTTGTGATCGCTGCGGCGATGCGTTCTCACCAGTCCGGATTAGGCAAACGGTAGTTTCACTACCTTGGGTATTGCCTCATGTGCCTTGTCATACGTGTATCCCTATATACGCGACCACTACGAATTTGTTTTGTGTTATACCTATGGAGTACTCCCTGATAGCCCACTAGTTTACGGTGGAGTTCACAGTGCTGTATAGACTATGACATTTATAAAATGTGTTAAGGGGGATAATGGTAACGCCTTAACACTATTTTGATACTTTATATTACTGATAGACATTATCTATTTAGCGTACACTACTACATAGTAGATAGTTTAACGGATCCTTAGAGGATGGTGATTCCAACATCCTTTGAGTTACTTGTATTTCTATTGCTATTTCACTTGAGTTGGATTTATTGATATGAGAATATTAATCCTGACTCGAGTGTTTTGTGTCTTGCTTTACGCTCGGGTCAGACTGAGTGTTCCAGTATTCGAGGCTCACCTTTGGAGTTGGAGCTTTGCTTGAAGATCCAGCCTTCTATTCTGCTTTCAGTATCCGATGATTTCAGTGATGTATTCTGATTTGTACTTGATGTATCATATTTCTCTTCTGTTGTAAACTCTGATGTATCTTATATATTTATATAGTAGCTTCATGAACTACTATCTCTTTTACTTCCGCTGCATATTATTACTCTGTGTTTGTGATTCTGTGATTATTTATTTACTGTATATCTGAGTTTTGCCAAATTTAAAATTAACAATTCGGTATTTTGAATTATTCAAGTCCGACATGTGCGGATGCGAATAGTCCAAAATAGCGGGTCGTTACAGTTGGTATCAGAGCTTTTGGTAGCTCTAGGCAGAACTCAGCATATAGGGTAAATGTATTTACAGAATCACTCTCATTCGAGTTTCATTCTCTTCCTTTTAACTCAATTCCCTTGAATTTTGGAACGTTCCCTCGGTTCCGAAACTCATTCTTGTCCCTCACTATTTGTCTTCTTTAAATTCTGGAGTATCCCATAACTCCACTTCGGTTGATCTTTACGATGAATCGGCGGTCTCGCCAATCTTCGAATTGTTTGTAAAGGGGTGAAACTTTTTTCCAATAAGCATTGATTTACCGGAGATTTCTGTATCCTCGGTTTACGATGTTATCTATTCCCTAATATATTTGAAATCCATCTCTTGAGATCGAATGTTGATTTACCTCGGAATTCTGCATCGATCTTATTCTTGAAGTTACGGTCGACCCGGTTAAGGTTGCCCGTGAATTAAATAAGTTGTCCATCTCCCGGTTCTATTAATTGAATTATCGTATCTTCTGTCTCGAACTTATTATCAAATCAAAATTCTCTTTAAATTTGATTTCCATCAAATTTGAATAGCTATACTTATTTTGAAATCCATTCTTGTATCGTCGAGCGAGAAGTGTATTTGTAAATTAATGTTAAAAATGTTTTGTATATATTGTGTTGTTTGAGTTGTTGATGTTGATTTGGGTTTTCGATCGATTCGTCTGATCAACGCTATCGATAGGATTTCCAAAATGCTTGAGCAGAGCAAACCGACACAATAATATTTTCAAATTGGTGAATAAAATGGTTTTGTATAATTATTATATATAATTATAAATTTTTCTGAAATTAAAATGTTAATAAATCCGTTGTCCGAAATGTTAAAATTTAATTTCATTTATTGTTTATAAATCATTGACTATTTCATAAAATAAATAAATGAATTTATAAAATTTGGTTATAATTTGATTTGGAATTCAAATGGATTTAAAAATCAAGAATTTGAGAATTTGATTACCAGTGATTTCCAACTTTGATTTTTAAAAGTTTTAAAGTGTATAGTATTTAAAATATTTTCAAATAGAAATGGTTTTCAAAGAATTTTAAATGATTACGTTAGAGCTCTTCGATTTTGTCGCTGGAAAATAATTTCGGTGATGACGGCCGCATCATCGACATTCATTTTCGAGTTTCGAAATGAAGAGACAAATTCATAGCTTTGCTACAGCTTTGATTTGGAAATTTAATCGATTTAAATTTCTTAAGTATGATTTGATTTATATGTATATAGGTATATTATTTTAAATTTAGTTGATCTAATATATATATAGTATATACATAATTTTCTCTAAATTTTTGAAGTTAATTGGGAATTTAATTCTAAAAATTTGGGTAAAGGATGATTTTCAATTATAAATGAAACCAATTTTGAATTAATATTCAAACTTGAGAGAATTTAATTAGAAATCTACTTGTATAATGCTCGATTTCATTCAATATAATTTACCTAAATTTCAAAAGTTAATTATGTAATTGAATATTATACAATATAAATGTTATCAAAGGAATTTTTAAATAAATTTTAGTAGTTATAGTAAATGTAAATATACCTAATATATATGTGATAAGATATATCAAGTAGAATAAATTCAATAATAATTTGAAATAAAGAAGAATTGAATTTGTCAAATAAAGTACGATTATAGAAAAATGACTATTCAACTTATGATCTTTGAAATTGTTAATTAAAGAAAATTGGATAATATATAATATAAATTGTCTTTATAAATAAAATGTGAGTGCGTATAATAAATGTTATTCACTTAAATTTTAATTATAAAATGTTTATGGAGATGAATGGAATAATAAGTTAAAAAAATAACAGGTGTGATTAATAGAAGAAAATTTGTTTTGAAAGTTAATAAATTGAATTAAATCAACTTAATGAGACATCTTGAATTAATTGAAACTAAATTGAATTTCATTTGAAAGAAACCTTTTGTACCTAACATTAATAAACATGAAATCAAATCAATTTAATGAAAATCTTGAAGTTAAAAACAAATTGTTGAATATAAATTTATTTAAATTGAAATTCATATGGTTTAAATTAATTGTTTATAATGAAATTCAAGTTTATTTTCTTTTGATTATTTCTATTCTCCTACCTCCTCCCTTTTCGAGGACGAAAAATTTTGAGTGGGGGAGATTGTAACGACCCGAAAATTTTAAACGGTTTTAGTAATGTATTTAATTGAAATTTTGTGAAATTTAAAAGATAAAATTTTGGAATATAAATTTGATATTTGAAATGCGTCTAATTAAACATAGCAACTGGTGGATTTTCGTCCAAAAATATGAAAATTTATTTCGCGCGTAAATTTACTTCAATCTAATCAGTTAAAAAGCGTTGAAAATAAAACGTTTTCAAAACCAAAATATTTTTACATAGAAAAATCCTAAACCATCTTTTGAGCAAGTTGTCAGTTTGTCGTTTTTCCAAATTGGGACATCTTTGGCTCCGTCGATCTTAATTTGCTGCGAATTTTATGCATTTTCCATAGTAGAAAAATTCAAAATTTTTATAACTCAATCGTACCACTGATATCCGTATACCATTTTGATCGTCTCGTCATGCTGATCGCGGCGGAATATTCAATTGTCATTTTCGATGGCCGTTACGCAGTGTAATCCGTGAAACAGTAAATTATATCGGTACCACTTTTAATAGTTGGTTCCGTTCAAATTTCAAACGTGAATAAACAACAAGTAGCAATTACTGTGGCATTCATTATCACCTAGAATTCAACCGTAAAATACCAACAATCGTCAAGTATTGTTTCCATGAATTCAATGTACTGGCTTTTGGCTATCCATCTTCAATCTCAATATTTCTAGTTCATTTACTCTTATTCTTTGGTTCACTTCCTCCCTCTTTCCGCTTCTCCTCTGTTCTTTTCATGCTTAATTTAAAAAAACACCTATAGCACATAAAATAAGAAAAACAAAACAAAAACCAAAAATATTACTGTAGCCTCCATCTTTTCCGAGCATCCACTACCGCACCTTACCATGCCAATCACCAGCCGAATCTCTCTCCACCGAAGCTAAGCCTTGGCCTCTCCTAGTGCAACCTCCACGTGATGCATACCAGCCCATCGTCGAGATCCGAGCTCGCCGTTTCCGAACCACCACCAACCCGTATGACGTGCAGCCTTCCCTTCGCCTGACCCGCCACTGTGATACCGACACACACGGCAACCACAACTCCAGCTTATCCCACGTGCAAGGCTCGCCTCGCCACCTCCGCATGATGCTCCTCCAAGTCCACCACGTCAACCTCAAATCTCGGTCGAGCTTTGCAGCAGCGGCCATCGGCACTCCTTCCCATCATCGGACTTCGACCATTTTTTTTCCCTAGGCCGAAGCGACCTCCCACCGCCTTTTCCCTGAGACCGACCACTGTCCCTCTTGTAGCCCACTACCGCCGCATGTCTCCGCCGAGCATTTCCTGTCGAGAATCGCCACCTCCTTGACTTTCCCTAACCCACGGGAGTCACCCGCAGTGCTCGGCCTTTAACCACTCTCTTCCTCCCCTTCCTGTAGCCGTACACTCTCTCCTATACTTTATTTAAAGGTAAACAAGTTGTTTATATAAAAGTATATACAGCAGTTCATATTTGTTATTTACAAGATAGTACATATATCACATAAGCTTTGTTTTATAATTTATGTTGCTAAATTTTAGTTTACAAAGTATATTTATATCTTGAATATCTTTCTGTACGTGCTGTTAGTGAAATGAATACATATTTTAATTAGTTGCATGCGCATTTCTCGTTTTGTCTTGTTCCAAGTCTCGCCCATAAAAAAAAAATTTATTTCATTTTGCATGAAGCTTGCCTTTACCTGTAGCCTTCCTTGAAAATATATTATATAAGATAAGTTATTTTCGTTTTAAATAGATATTGAGTTAAAAGGGTAATGCGCATATGAGTTCACGTATATGTGTCTCAGATTAGAAATCATGTATTGTCTGCATAGGTCACATGCTTGGATTGCATGAGTTTTATAGTATATGGTGTGTAATATAAAGGACAGCATGGTATATTTTATTATGAGCTTTGCCTGTTGCTTTATAATATGTTATGTACATATATCAAATCTAACTGAGTTTGAATATCTATTTAAGTGTTATATTGTAAAAGTCTTATATATATATATATATATATATATATATATTTGTTAATATATGTAAAATCTGTAAAATTGGTAAGTTTAAAACTTAGATTTTCTTAAGTTTACGATTGTTATGTGTGTGTGTGTGTATATATATTGTAGTAAGGTCAGTTATATAAGGTATTATATACGTATATTGGCTGTAAAGTTAGTTGTATATTTGTTTAAATATTAGTAAATATATATGCGTATATATAAGTCATATGCTGTTGTTGGCTTCACCAGCGACATCATCATTTTTATTGCCTGAGAAGAAATTTATATATTTATACCTGGTCTGCATATTTCGTTGGAGCACGCATATATTGAAGGTAGTCTGCATTTTTTTTATGAACGTACATTTGTTTCGAATCTAAATAGTCCGACATCTATTTTCATATGTGAGTATATATATAGTTATATTACAATCATATATAAGTTCACTTGTATCAATTATCTGCATCGATCCAGTTCTTATTTGATTTCGCCTATTTCTATTTATCAGCTTTGTCCGACAAAAAAATCGGCTTTCAGCTTACTTTGCTTTGAGTTGTTGTTTGGATATTCGACGGTCTAGATCGTAATCCAATTCGTACCTTGTCGAGTCGTCAAAATTCTTCTAGCCTCGAAAGGTGAGTAATCACTCACGATTAATATTCTTTTATTTATTAAATTTGATTTCAATTGGAACGACAATTGAAATATACTGCTGTTATTTATTGCACTGTTATGTATGTATCAGTTCATCTTTGACATCTGACACCGTTACCTGTTATGTATGCAATAATAATCCAGTTTGGTTGATAAATTGATTGATTGTTTGCTGTTAATATTGGATGTAAATTGTGATGTATAAATTGATAAATATTATGCAATTGAATTTGCGTAGGATAGTTAAAATTTTGAATCGACATATATGTTGAACTTGATTGGTTAAATTTGCATAATATGACCCCTTGAATGTTTAAATGAATCGACACGTAGAAATATGGTAAATCGCACTTTGAACTATTTAATCGTATGTTGTGTAAATCGATGTAGTTGAAATTGAATAATAAGTGACAAGTAAAGAACCGTATAAATAATATTGTAATAATCTTTAATCTACATGAAATGATAGTGTAGATTCTAGAAATAATTATATTAATTTGCACAAACAACAATGTGAATTAATACGATTGTTTCGAGATTATTTGAATTAATTATTGGATTGTTATTGATTGTTGTTATTGCTTGTTTATTTACTTTGACACCATCCCAGTTATCACACTGCAAGTTTCCTTTATTACGCTTGATCTTGAATTGAAATTGGAATCGGGTTGAAATGATATATACCCAAATGAATTTGACATAGGATAGAGAATTAAATAAAATCCGATTGGTCAATAAATTGATTTAAAAATAAAATAATGATTTTATTCGAGTAAAGAATAAGTTTTGAAATGAAGTTGGAATTTGAATTTTATGAGAGGAAAATGTAAAGATTGAATTCTGAACAAATATTAACGTAATAATTGATGAAAGAACGTTGTTTGAAATTTAATTATTTAACAATTAAATTTGGAATTATTAATAAATAATTTGGAATTAGTAATAATTAAGATTGAAATTTTTAAGTTGAAATTATAATTAAGTTAAATGATTTGATAATTAAGTTTGAATTCAAAATTAAGTGGAAATAATTTAATAATTAAGTTTGAATTTATAATCAAGTTTGTAATTATTAAGTTTTGAAATTATTAATAATTAAGATCGAAATTATCTAATAATTGAATAAGATTTAATTATTTGATAATTGAATAAAAATTGAATTCTTTGATGAGAGAAATTGAACTTTTGAATAAGTGGATTTGAACTTCATTAATTAATGAAATTGAATTACTTTATTTATTAAAGTTTTGGAAAAATTATTTAAGTAAGTAAATAAGTGAAATTGAAACTTCTCGATTATGTGAAATTTAGTTCTTTATTAACTGAGTTTGAAATTGTAATGAAGTCAATAAATAAGTGAAAACTGAATTTCTTTAACAAGAAATAAAATGTGATTTATTGAAATTAACGTAAGACTTGTAATTTAAAGAATTGATTTGACGAATCTAATTTAACTCAATTTGAAGTTTTGATATAATAAAGTTGAACTTAAGTAACTGATTTAGTGAATTGGAAATTTAATAGAAATTATTTTGAATGATAAATTTACTTAATGAATATTGAATGAAATCGATAAATGAGTTTAGATTGATTTGAATGTTAAAGTAATTTAATTTAAAGGATTTCGGAATGAAATTTATATACGAACTTGAATCAATATTTGAATTGTTTTTAATAAAAGTTGAAATTGAATTGTAAGACTTTGAAATGGTTATTTGGATGTTTTGAAACGTAAAATTTTGGAAATCGACTTCGAAAGACGAATGAAATGTTGATTATAAATTCTAATTTAAGTTGAAATTGATTTGGTTTTGAAATTTATTAAACGACCAATCGGTCTAATAATTACGAAAGTTATTAAAGAGACCGGAATCGGTTATGGATATACTCTCTATCTAAACCGAAAACCACTTTAATAGCTATACACGGAGTGATGATCCAGAATGAAGTGGTTGGAATGATGTACGTGCTGACTGAAGAAAGTGAACGATAATGGATAGCCTTGACACTTGTGTCAAATTGGAAATGACTAAAATCAGGAGCCGTGCCGGGCCAAATGAGGTTAGCCACCTCGAGCGAACACACTTCTTCGTAAACTACTCATTACTTGTTATTGATTGGTGCACCCTCGGAATTTCAGGAGTGTTGTTTCGCGGTGTTGCGATCGCTGCGGCGATGCGTTCTCACCAGTCCGGATTAGGCAAACGATAGTTTCACTACCTTGGGTATTGCCTCATGTGCCTTGTCATACGTGTATCCCTATATACGCGACCACTACGAATTTGTTTTGTGTTATACCTATGGAGTACTCCCTGATAGCCCACTAGTTTACGGTGGAGTTTACAGTGCTGTATAGACTATGACATTTATAAAATGTGTTAAGGGGGATAATGGTAACGCCTTAACACTATTTTGATACTTTATATTACTGATAGACATTATCTATTTAGCGTACACTACTACATAGTAGATAGTTTAACGGATCCTTAGAGGATGGTGATTCCAACATCCTTTGAGTTACTTATATTTCTATTGCTATTTCACTTGAGTTGGATTTATTGATATGAGAATATTAATCCTGACTCGAGTGTTTTGTGTCTTGCTTTACGCTCGGGTCAGACTGAGTGTTCCAGTATTCGAGGCTCACCTTTGGAGTTGGAGCTTTGTTTGAAGATCCAGCCTTCTATTCTGCTTTCAGTATCCGATGATTTCAGTGATGTATTCTGATTTGTACTTGATGTATCATATTTCTCTTCTATTGTAAACTCTGATGTATCTTATATATTTATATAGTAGCTTCATGAACTACTATCTCTTTTACTTCCGCTGCATATTATTACTCTGTGTTTGTGATTCTGTGATTATTTATTTACTGTATATCTGAGTTTTGCCAAATTTAAAATTAACAATTCGGTATTTTGAATTATTCAAGTCCGACATGTGCGGATGCGAATAGTCCAAAATAGCGGGTCGTTACACAAGCATAAGTGTCTCTTCGGCCAAGCATTGAAGTGGTTGAAGCAAGGTCCAATCTATCTTGTTCATTTCGCTTTGTATTTCAAAATTGTTTCAATGTTATTTTATGTTGAATGTTTATATAGTGTCTGGTTTGTTTTGTTTTGGGTTGTTGATACAAAATCATATCTTGGCTATCTTTCAACTCAAATCAAAAGTCATGAAATTATGCTTTTCGTGCCTTTGGAGTCGTGCTTGTATGTTGTTTTGGTCTCTAGCTTTGAAAAAGGTGAGTCTTTCTCACTCTGACATATATACTTATGAAAAGTGGATTGATGACAAGTGTTTAGTAATGTAAAATGTTTATGCAAGTTAATGATGATCATATGATATGCTATGCCGTGTTATTACCATGTTATTACCATGTTAAAACTGTTAATTTTCACCTGACATCTGATACATGACTGTATATTGTGATATTGACATTGTTTATATTATTTCTGTATATGATCACACTGCATGTTCCCTGTTAGGATAAAAATCATTATAGGCTGAAATGATAGGCCTGAGTTATTTTATTTATTTATTTAAACTTGGGATTGCGGGTTTGAAATGATAGAACCCGGATTTTTACCTTTTAAATTGCGGATTGAAATGATACATATCCGTATCACTTGACCTAGGTTAGAAAACTATATACAGACCCGTGGTTATTCTATAAAGTGCTTTGAATATTTTAAGTATTTTAAAAATATAAAATTATGAAATTTGATTTAAATAGATTTTGAAAGGTTTTAAAACAAATTATGATTTTTCTATGTGTTAAAAATGTAATTTATGAATGGATTAACTGGATTTTGAAATATAACTTATGTTTGAAATTTGGAATTTTGACTAAAAATGATATTTAAGTTACATGAATAAAATGGACTTTAATTTTATTTGGAAAATGGTAAATATGATAAATTGATTTATATTTGAATTTAAGTGATTTATTAAAGAATTATTGATTTTCTATAAATTTAAGTGGTTGAATAAATGACTGTTGAAAATGAAATTTTAAAATATAACTTGACTTGAAAATGTGAAATTTGAGTTTTAACTAAAGATGTTAAATTAATTAAATAAACTGGAAGTTTAGTTAAATTTGTGAAATGGTAATATAAATCTGAAACGTATAGGTTTTAATTTATGAAAGAAACGTATACGTTTTAATTTATGAAAGAAATGTATAGGTTTTAATTTATGAAAGAAACGTATAGGTTTTAATTTATGAAAGAAACGTATAGGTTTTAATTTATGACAGAAACGTATCGGTTTTAATTAATGAAAGAACGTACGGTGTTCTAATTAATGATAGGAACATGTAAATTCCTAATTAATGAAAGAAAGGTATAAATTTTAATTAATGAAAGAAACGTATAAGTTTTTAATTAATGAAAGAAACGTGTAAAGTCCTAATTAATGAGAGAACATGAAAGTTTTAATTAATGCAAGAACATGTAAAGTTTTAATTAAGAAAGAAACATGTAAAGTTTTAAGTAGTGTGGTATTGATTTAATCAATAAATGTTCATTATTGTAATAGGAATATAAAATTTAAAACGTACATTTGACACGTAGATTTTGATCAATGTAATGGTGTATTTTAAATTGATTAAAATGATAAATGTTACTTACTGTAATAATAAAATGTAAGTTGATAACATACATTTGATAAGCAAGTTTTAATTTATGTGAATGGCATACTTTAAATGATTAAAATAATAAAGTTTCTTTATTGTAATAATAATGTAAGTTAATAAGGTGCTTTTAACTTAACATAAGAATTTCGGTTTAAATTGTATATTACAGTAAGAAAGTTTATTTAACTATAAGGCTATGATAAATTGACATGTTAAAATTTTAAGTTTATCAATACTTTGAATTATATACAATGTAAAGTGGAAAGTAGTACATTCCAAAAATGTTATGATTCCTTAAGGTAACATTTCCAAAATGCTATGACAATTTAAAGGAATATTTCAAGTTTAATAAATTTAAAGAAATATTCAATGATTTGAAAATTTGGGTTTTATTTGAATGATATAATATTGAATTATTTTTGAAATGGAAATGATACAATTGTGATATTGTTTTGAAATGAGTATGATATTTTGGTCTTGAAAGTATAAATTATTTGAAATAAATATCCATGGGTTATAATAACGATTGGTTGTTAAAGAGACCGAGATCGGATATTGTCTTATAGCCGGACAATACCGAAAACTACTTTAACAACTGTGTACGCAGTGGAGATTCCAGAATGAAGTAGGATGGTGGCGACGTTCTCGAGGTATGTTACGTGGACCCAACTCCCGTGAGTTGGCATATATGACTAAAACAGGAGCTATACCGGGCTACACAAAGGGTCGCACCCTTTCATCGAGCATGCTCCATCGGAAACTATTCTATTACTGTTGTGATTCGATTCGGTGGCGCCACTTTGATTCGGGGGTATTGTTCGAGGTGGGCGGAAGCTGCTGGCTTGCCGTCACCACCGGTCCGGGAGTGCAAACGGTGTATCCACCTTGGCATTTCCTTGCGTGCCGTGTCATATCCTTATATCGAGCCCACTACGATTTTGGTTTTAAAGATCCGACCGCGTTAAGGTTCACCATCCCCTTAACGCTATTTTCTATATGATTATACTTTACTGATTAGACACTACCGTATATAGCGTATATTACTACATAGTAAATAGTTTAACGGATCCTTAGAGGATGGGCGGTCCCAAGCATCCTTTAAGTTACTGATGCATTTTGTTACTGTTCACTTGAGTTGATTTACAGTTTATAAGTATTTATGTCCTGGCTCGAGGGTTTTGTGTTTTGCTTTACGCTCGGGTCAGATTGATTGAGTTAGCATTCAAGATTCACCTTCGGCATTGGAGCTTTCCTTGAAGATCCAGCCATCTATTTTGTTTCAGTATCCAGTGGTTAAGTGATGTATCTGATTTGTACCTGATGTACCCTGTTACTCTTCTGTTGTATCTTATATTTTATATAGTAGCTTCATGAACGACTATCTCCTCTTTTACTTCCGCTGCATTTTTACTACTCTGTGTCTGTGATCTGTGATTTTTATTTACTTTATACCCTGAGATTTGCCAAATTTTTATTTACAACGCGGTATTTTGAGCAATTCAATTCCGGCATGAGTGTCTACCTATACACTTATAATGGATGCGAATGGTTGAAAATACCTGGTTGTTACAGTTCTGAATGAACTGCTGGCTAACAATAAGCGAACGAATCGAGGGGGCGGGCGTTCGAATTCAGATCTAGGGGAAACGAGTTGAGCGACGTGCTCGTGGAGGGTCGCTTGGTGGCGTTTGGAGGTTCATGAGGGCGGCGACGATGGAGCGACCGAGGTTAGGGTTTCGAATTGAAGCTCGACATTAGTGGAGAAGGACGGCGACTGTATTGCAACAGCAAGTCGAGTAGTAGAGGAGGTGGTAACCTGGTTTGTCGATCGAGTTCCGTTTTTGCGGTAAAGTATTTCTTTATATTCATTTATATATAATCACTATTTATATATAATCACTTATTTGGTCAGAAAAGAAAAAAAAAACAGGAAAAAAATAAATATAATATATAGAGTAATTTTCTTTTACAGTAAGTTATTTGGAATTTTATTTATTTGAATTTAATGTGTAAATTAAACTAGAAATTCATTTTTATTTACTAGAAGCTATATAAGGTTGAAACAGGAATTTTAAGACATCTCGATTTGAACATTTATATTAAATTTGGACTTGCGGTTTATATAGATTATCTCATAAAAAAATATAATGTATTTGAGTAATTTATCCGATTAATTAGTTATTAAATTTATTTAGTTAAATTAAATTGTTAGTTAACTAAGTGGTAATTAATTATGGAATTGATTTAAATATTAATAAACTACCTAATTATTTTTAAAAGGTTAAAAATCGTGGATAAACCAAGTCGAGAATAAAGTGGATTGCAAATTCAGGAATCAAAGGTGAATAAATCTCACTCGCCTGGTATTATTTAAATTTAAACGGTTAAATTTAAATAGTTAGTTGATTGATTGAGTAGATTGAATGTGTGCTGATGATATTTGACTTTGGTTTTGTTTGATTCTCGAGTTAATAAGGGTTTAATGATTGGTGATTCATTAAATAGGTAGAATAATTTGAGTGGATAACGAATTAATTTAGTAATTAAGGGTTTGAATTAATTAAGGTTTAAGTTAAATTAATTCATAACAATCAATTGATAGTTGATATGTAATTACTTAATGTAATTAATAAAATATAATTACCTTGTGAAATTAATCAAGAGATCAATTAAAAGAGTTAATTGAGGAATAGTTTATTTATTTAATGAAGTAAATAAAAAGGTAGATAATTAAAGACAGAGATCGATCGAGAATGATTAATATTGTGGTTGCATTAAAGTAATTGATTTGGATTAAAATAATTAAAATATAATTGGAAATTATTAATTTATATAATAATGATGAAATAAAGAAATTGATTAATTAAGATTAAATCAACAAGTAATTAAGAATTAATGTAACTAATATAGATAATTAATTTATGAAATAATTGATTAATTTATAAAGTAATTAAGATTTCTTATTCATTTTTGGTTAAGAATCGAGAAATTAATTAAGGATAATTACTTAAATTTAATCGAAAAATAATTAATCCAGGGGATTAATTAAGATGAAAAACGATGGGTTGACTAATTAATTGATTTGGAATTAATTAATGTTAATAAAGGAATTTAAGTGATTGAGGATTGAAATTCAATTAGAATTAATTGAATTGATTTGTATGCGATTAAGCATTGCTTATGGATGATTGAATGGTATTGGATGCTCTGAATGCGATCATATCTCTGATATGATATGTCATGTATTTCATTGTATAACTTGGATTAGGATAACATGAGTTTCGAAGAGACCGGGGTCGGGTATTATAAGATACCCGAAACCACTTCGAATTTTTATAGATTGATTTGTGGAATCAATAGACAGGAATGAAATGATTTAACTGAACTGGATTATCTAAGTTTGGTACTTAGAAATTTATATGTGAAGTAAGTGTTGTCTATGGTAAATTGTGAATTGGTTAAATTGATATAAGTTAACCGGGTTTTATATAGTTGTTTTCTTTGGTATTCGATGTTTGTTGAGGTTGCTCACGCTGGTTTCCAGCCTGACCCGGGTGTTACTTTGGTGTAATGCTCGGGTCAGACCGAGTATTACAGATTTCTAGGTTTGGACGTTCTGGAGCTCAGGAGGCGAGCTGGATGGCAATAGCGTATAGAGTATTTCCGCTGTATTTATATTATTGTTAATCCGAGGCATGATAATTGTAAATATTCAGTGACTGTATGTAATGTGAAACTCTGATGTATTAGAATGTAATCGAGAGATATAATATTCTTTTTTAGACTGTTATTATTTATTATTTTATTTTATCCGCTGTGAATGTGAGATGTTTGGTGTTTCTGTTCTTCTTCTTCTTCTATCTCTTTCTTCTTTTCATAACTATCTGGAATTTTCGGCTTCGAAAATTTCGGGTCGTTACATTTGGTATCAGAGCTGAAAGGTTAAGCGAGAACCTTGGCTCTGGTGGGGATTACTCATTTAATAGAGTCTGTAGTACTCTAGAATGAGTTGAGAATATATATATATATATATATATATATATATATATATATATGAGCGCGTACTTGTTATTTTCTTATATGAAGGTTTTAAATGATTTTATATAAAAATATATTTTGATATATAAAGCAATTTTTCCTTCTAATAAATATTAAGATGATTGGTTGTTAAATTATTGAAATTAAAATTTAGAAGTAATATAATACAACCAAATTTAAAGTCTTGAATTGGAATTAAATTAAGTAGAAATAGAAATACAACCAAATTAAAATTTAATTGATTGAAAATGAAATTCTAAATCTGGTCCTAGAATTGGGAAATTTTGTTTCAAAGTAATGAAAAATAATAAATAAGTATATTTGGATAACTGGGACTTGTTGAAAACAATGGGTTGTTTGAAATTTGATTTGGATTCCAAAACTAAGGGTGGTTTAAAATTTTAAAACATGGCTGGGAGGGCCAAGAAATAAATATGTATGTATGTATGGATATACATGATATCAAAGATAATTTGGAATAAACTCTAAGAGGTTGAGTTTTGATTTTTCCCTGAAGTGTGATGTAAAAACCCAAAATGATATACGTTTTGAGCTTGTAAATGGGAAAGCACTTTGAAGTTGAAGCGGGAATTCAAATTGAGTAAGATTGATTGGATTAGGTAAATTGGAATTTAACTTTGGGAAAGTTAAATAATTGTGGGGAAAAAAAACAAACTGAATTGGAAATTTCAAGATGAAATTGGAATTTAACTTGGAAAGTTAAATGGTTAATTTGGATTGGTGGTTTGTATGATCTCAAAATGGGTTTGAGATCTGGAAATTGGAAATGGATGGACGCTTTAACATAAATTGGATAATATCATCCTATTGTTATTAAAAATCCTTAAATTGCGAATTGGATTTGTTTAAATGAATGAGAAATGAAGTGTGGTAATATATTCATTATTGAGACAAAAGGGAATTCTAAATTTAATTTGAAATTAAGAATATGGAAGCACTTTAAATTGAAAATTTGAATAATTGAATTGTAAATTAAAATTGTTTAAGAACTGGCTTCAAACTGGAAGATAAAACTTAATAATAAATTAAAATTTTAAAATAAAATTGTATTGAACCATGAAATACATAAGTTAAGATAATTTAAAAAGGAATTTTGAGAATTGGACTCAGAAATTAAATCGATTAAAACTTTGAATAAAAGTTAATTTGGTTTACAAAGTTAAACCAACCTTTGAGAATTTAACTCGAATTTATATAATTCGAGGTAGTTTAAATTCAAAATTAAAATTGAATTAGTTCAAAATTTAATTTGGTTTTAATTAATTGGATTGGTGATTGAAGACGTATAAGATAAAGAATTTAAAGGGGAAATTGATTTGGATTATATTGAAAAGATTTGAATTTGAAACGGGTTCAATTGTTAATAATTCAAATGGATTGGAATAATTTGAAATTAAATAGATTCAACTTGAATTGGGTTTAAATAAATTTCAATAAAAATTGAAGTTATTCAATTTAGAATTGAGTCAATTAAATGGAAGTGGAAATTTAAGTTGAACTGTTGGGGAAGTGAATAGTTGACTCTTGATTATTTTCAATATAAATTATTTTGATATAAACTTATTTTTCTAAGCTATTAAATATATACAACTTTTCTTTCTTAAAGTCAAATTATTTTATACTTGTTTTACGATTATTTTTGGAACTATTTAATAATTTTTCAACTATTTTATAAACTAATTACTATTTTCAACTACTAATTACTATGTTATAGCTATTTTGCAATTATTTAAAATTTCTATGACTATTTAATTATTTTCCAATTATTTTACAATTACTGAACTATTTTACAGCTATTTCACAAACTATAAATTGTTTTTCAACTACTTATCTATTTTTAAAATTTTCAAGCTATTTTCTAAAAATAAACTGGTCGGAGTTCAAACTGTTATTGATTTAAATACCCAATTGAGATAAGAATTGAAGTGATAATCTAAATGGGGATTAATGTAAATGTGGATAAGTGAATGTGAATGGAAAGAAAATTGATTTGGTTAATAATCAAGGAAGTTAAATACGTAGGATGTACGTATATTATTCCATTCGCATAGTGATTTGATCCAGATTCGAGCACAGAATTTCGAGATAGTTATATCGATCCGAGTTGGGATTTTTCACTCGATTTTTGACGGCGAACCTGGATAAGGATTGTTGATTTGTTCTGGATATTCTCTATCATAGGTATGGCTATGTAAGGAGAATGACGGTTTCTAATCAAGAAACCAGATCTGTGTCTGCACTAGGAAGTCGGATGGACGATGCTAGTTCGGAAGTGAAATTGTGTGATCGAGTTAGCGATATGATTGGTATCAGTATGGATGATATGTGTACATCGTACGGATTTGAATAAAATTGTTATTGGGAAGAGTAATCAAATTTGAATATTTGATTTTAAATAAACAAAGTTATATATCTTTATTATATATAAGATTGAGCTCCCCTTGTTAAATTTATTGCTGGAAGAAAAAGGATTTTTGAAAGTGTTTGAAGTATAAAATTAGTTTTATACAAGTTTGAAAGGATCCCAAAGTTTTTAAAAATTATAAATATATCTGAATATATATATATAAAGGATCTTATGAGGATTTTGAAAAAGGTTTTGGGAACCTTTGGATTTGGAAAGGCTTTTGATTTTTGGGTAAAATCAATATTAAAAATTTGGAAAGCCTAGTCTGAGAATTTATCGATTTTGGGATAATCGATTTTGTGTAAAGGAGCCTTGTATGAGATCATACTTGGTGCATGGTTTGAAGGATACTATACGTATAGAATTAAATGTTTTGATGATGGCTCTGGGGAAAAAGGTTCTCCCTTGAAATGAACTTCTCAGGAGTACCACCGGGTGGTGCTGCCTTGAGTCCCAAGGGGGGTTCTAAAGTTGATCCTGTGAGGAGTCCGGACAAAACTAGGTCCTAGGGATTATGAGTATTGTATACCATAGCGGAAGTCGTGTGTGCCGCTGAGAGCCAACAGTCTGCGTTTGATTTTATATCGGTAGACTGCGATCTATGGTATAACACAACGAAAGTCGTGTGTGCTGCTGAGAGCCAACAGTCTGCGTTTGATTTTATATCGGTAGACTACGACCTATGTAGGAGTGGAGAAGTGTCATTTTGACAGCGAAAATCAGAGGCCGCGGAGAGCCTACAGTTACATGGACTTTTGCTGTGATGGCAACGTAACCCTGAAATATAACTGTGATCTGTTGTGGGTTCCATGGCGTAATCGGGAGGCCGCGGAGAGCTTGCAGTTACATGGACTTTTGCTGCGATGGCAACGTAACCCTGGAATGTAACTGCGACCATGGACGGGGGGTGATGATTTCCAGAGCATTCTCACCAAAGATATTTCCCTTATTTTTTTTCAAAAACTGTTTTCGATATTTTCAATAAAACTATTTTCCAAGTATTTTCACTGGATGTTGAAAACGAGTTTACCAAGTACTTATAGATTTTCAGTCTTATGCCTGATCAACGTATGACTGAATTTCTGTGAGAACAAGGATGGACTGGTTGAGATATCAAGTTATACAAAGTATTTTCATAAAAAGCTATTTCAATAGTATTATGCGAATTCAAAAGCTTTTCTAAAATTTTAAAATAAAAGGTTGGAATTTGGAAAATCAAGGGAAACCCAAACTGAAATTATAAAATAAAACTGAAACTCGAGAATTTTAATGAATTGATTTTGTAATTAAAATGGAATATTGATTTAGAAGTTGGAAATAAGATAATTAGCTAAATAATTAATTGATAGAGTATGTTAATAAAATTTAACTTGGGTTAAAATGGATTGTGAATTAATAATGGAGTTGGAATTGAATTCGAATTGTAAATAGAATTTGACATGGATTTGCTAATGAATTAAATAGTGGAGATGCTATAAAAATAGAAATAAAATGGAGTTGGATCGAAAGAGAGATGGTTTGAATAACAAACAAATTTCAAGTGTGATATGAGTAGTATTTAACGAAATTTGCAAGTAAATTAGATATAAGAGAAGTGTTGTCGAATGAAATGAAAGTGAATTATAATAGAAATGGTTTGAGTGCAAACAATACCAAAATGGATAGAAATAAATTGAGAATGATTTTGTAGTAATAAAATAAATTCGAAATGAGTTAAGTAAGTAAATTAAAATTTTAAAATGGGTTAATTGAGTTAAATAATAATTGGATGAAGTCTGATTGAATAAAAACTAAATCAAGTTGTGATTGGAATTGGATTATCAGACTGAACTTAAATTTGGTGGTATATTAATTTGAAGTATAAATGAGTTAAGTATGTGCTTGGATATTATTTTGATAAATTCAGAAGGTGAATTTAAAATTAAAGTTTAAAATGAATGGGCTAACTGAGTTTAATGGAGGTTGATTAAATGAGAATCAAATAAAAGTAAACTTAAGTTTGACGTTGGAATAAATTAAAGTAAATTAACTTAAGTTTAAAATTTATGGAAGAATAAGAGTGAAAGCCCATTAAATAAAAGCTTGGATTAAATTAATTTGGAAATGGTCATTAATTTATAAGTTTGAATGAGCTAAGCTCAATAAATTGTTTTGAATGAATCCAATGCGGAGATGAAATGAAATGCAATGTATGGGTTGGTAAATAATTTAGAAATGAAATGGAATTAAGTGCAGAATGAGTCGAAATTAATTTGAATTAGTTATAAACTAAAATAGATAATACTTTATTAAGCGAATATCGTCGAAATTGCGTAAAAATAATTGTCATTTGGCGTAAACAAACGTAATTAAATTTCTGTGAGCTGATAGAGATTAAATAAATTGGTTTTGGAATTGGTTGAAGTGAATATGAGCTTGTTTGGATTAAAAATCAATTGGATGTAAGAAATTGAGTTGCAAACCATTGAAACTGAATGAAATGGCTTATGAATTGGTTGAAAGCAATTGAATTAGTTTGTAGACATATAAAGTACTCGAGGAAGTTATTTTGAATACATTTATTTTAGAATTGAAGTGTTATAGTTGTTTATGTAAGAGAATTGTTATAAACCCCATATATATAGTGCTTATATGTTTAAATTGTGTAATTATAGGTACCTGAAGGCCGTTTGGCTGGTTTGGATT
The DNA here is from genome assembly GCA_030765085.1 of Allium cepa. Lineage (NCBI taxonomy): Eukaryota > Viridiplantae > Streptophyta > Magnoliopsida > Asparagales > Amaryllidaceae > Allium > Allium cepa. The sequence goes on from CM060946.1 coordinate 183,788,265, forward strand.
TCGCTAATTGCTTAAATAAATAAGCTGCTTGCTTAAAATGCTAAATAAGGTACGCCTACGCAATAAAAATAGGAAATATGAACTGTTTTTGCTTTTTCCGACCAGGTGGGTCGATGTATATATATTTATATCTTATGTCAAATTGCAAAAGCCCCTCCGTACAAAGGAGACTTTGCCAAAAATTTTCCAAAATTTTGGGAGTTGGAAAATTTTTGAAAATTTTTGGGAAAATTTTTATTAACGACAAAACAATTTCAAATTGAAAATTTAACGTAAGTTAGTAGATGAACTGATATGAATCAGTTATACTTGAAAGATAAAATTTAATATTCAAAATTTAAAGTAAATTGAATTTGTATGAAAGTGGGGAAAACTAGTTTGAATAGAAATGGATATGAAAACTTCTGTAAGGAAAAATATGTAAAGATGTGAAAGGGCTATGATTGGATATTATTGCTAAGTAGATATGCAAGTATTAAAGGGAAAAGAAATTGGAATTGATTCCAAAAGATAAATTTGTATTGCCCGACAAAAAGGTACGTATTTAAATTTCTATATGAAATTGGATTGGGTTTTTGATCTAGCCACTTGGCTTTCTGTTTTCTTTTGGAATTTGGGAGCCTGTAGAGGCCTTTTGTAGTTGTACCGAGCTAGCCGCGCAAAGGAGAAGCTGGAAAAATTTTCCGAAAATTTGGAGAGTTAGAAAAATTTTGAGAAAATTTTGATAATTTAAAATTTTGGTTTTAAATTGAAATTTGAATGTTCGAGAAAAAGGGTATTGTTTGAAAACTATGGAAGAGTTTGGGAAGTTGGATAAGGTGATAGTGGGTCTTTAATAAAAGATAGTTGGTAGGATGTTGAATTGTGAGTTTTGAGAAAAGGGTAAACGGGTATTGGACATTCTTCCTACCTAGTAATTTCGGGGACGAAATTCTTTTAAGGGGGAGGAATGTGACGACCCGGAATTGCTAACAATTTAAATTGGAATATTTGATTGATTTTAAACATTTAAAAGCTAATTTTAATTTGAATTCAAGATATTAATATTTACTTGATAATTAATTTATTGAATTATATAAACTGAAAATTGGGTAAAATGTTGAAGCTGGAGTTTTAAGCCTGGTAAAAATAATTTGAAGGCTTATAAAATTTATAATGATGATACTGAAGATAATAGAATAGTTGGAATTTAATTTAAAGGTAATTTGTTCAGTTTTGAAATTATTTCGTTTAAATTGAATTTAAAAATATCCTTTCGAGGCACGATCTTGGAATTCGACGAAACTAGTTCCATTGGATCTGTAATAGTTAGTTATTATCGGATTTCAATTTTCGTAACAATCGGTGTTGTCATTTGACCCTGGCAGCTCAAAACGCTTGGAACTATTTAATCAGTTTAGTATAAAAATGATCGTTTTCTTCTGTAACTCACGCATATGATTGAATTAGCTTCTGAAACACGTTCCATTGTGTTCGGAATGCGGGTAAAACCTTATAAATGCCTAGCGGCACTCTTTAAGAGGAGTTCAAAATTTTAATTGGCATTTAACGGGGCATCTTGAAAGCTTTATAAAAAAAATTTAAATTAAACCAAATTCTCATGCTCAACAAGCCATCCCGAACTTATATTTTTCCCGTCCCTTTCTCTAATCAGAGGAGAATATCAAACCCTCGAAAAAAAAGAATGGTTGAAGCCCTCGTAGGGAAAATGGCGATGATCTGGCGCGGGTTCGAATTAGAGTTTCGTGGCGTGGAAACTCGGGGTTCCGAACGGACTGCTGGCTAACAATCAGCGAACGAATCGAGGGGGTGAGTTTGAATTCAGATCTAGGGGAAACGAGTTGAGTGGCGTGCTCGTGGAGGGTCGCGTGGTGGAGTTTGGGGGTTTATGAGGGCGGCGACGACGGCACGACCGAGGTTAGGGTTTCGAATTGAAGCTCGACATTAGTAAGAAGGACGGCGAATGTATTGCAACAGCAAGTCGATCAGTAGAGGAGGTGGTAACCTGGTTTGTCGATCGAGTTCTGTTTTCGCAGTAAGCTATTTCTTTATATTCATTTATATATATAATCACTATTTATATAATCACTGATTTGGTCAGAAAAGGAAAAAAAGGAAAAAAATAAATATAATATATAGAGTAATTTTCTTTTACAGTAAGTTATTAGGAATTTTATTTATTTGAATTTAATGTGTAAATTAAACTAGAAATTTATGTTTATTTACTAGAAGCTATATAAGGTTGAAACAGGAATTTTAAGACATCTCGATTTGAACATTTATATTAAATTTGGACTTCCAGTTTATATAGATTATCTCATAAAAAAATATAATGTATTTGAGTAATTTATCTGATTAATTAGTTATTAAATTTATTTAGTTAAATTAAATCGTTAGTTAACTAAGTGGTAATTAATTATGGGATCGTTTTAAATATTAATAAACTACCTAATTATTTTTACAAGGTTAAAAATCGTGGATAAACCAAGTCGAGAATAAAGTGGATTGCAAATTCAGGAATCAAAGGGGAGTAAATCTTACTCGTCTGGTATTATTTAAATTTAAATGGTTAAATTTAAATAGTTAGTTGATTGATTGAGTAGATTGAATGTCTGCTGATGATCTGTGACTTTGGTTTTGTTTGATTCTCAAGTTAATAAGGGTTTAATGATTGGTGATTCATTAAATAGTTAGAATAATTTGAATGGATAACGAATTACTTTAGTAATTAAGGGTTTGAATTAATTAAGGATTAAGTTAAATTAGTTTAGAATAATCAATTGATGGTTGATATGTAATTACTTAAAGTAATTAATAAAATATAATTACTTTGTGAAATTAATCAAGAGACCAATTAAAAGAGTTAATTAAGGAATAATTTATTTATTTAATGAAGTAAATAAAAAGGTAGATAATTACAGACTGAGATTGATCGAGAATGATTAATATTGTGGTTGAATTAAAGTAATTGATTTGGATTAGAACAAATTAAAATATAATTGGAAATTATTAATTTATATAATAAATGATGAAATAAAAAAATTGATTAATTAAGATTAAATCAATAAGTAATTAAGAATTAATGTAACGAATATAGATAACTAATTTATGAAATAATTGATTAATTTATAAAGTAATTAAGATTTCTTATTCATTTTTGGTTAAGAATAATTAATGTCGAGAAATTAATTAAGGATAATTACTTAAATTTAATTGAAAAATAATTAATCCAGTGGATTAATTAAGATGAAAAATGATGGGTTGACTAATTAATTGATTTGGAATTAATTAATGTTAATAAAGGAATCTAAGTGATTTAGGTTTAAAATTCAATTAGAATGAATTGAATTGATTTGTATGTGATTAAGCTTTGCTTATGGATTATTGAATGGTATTGGATGCTTTGAATGAGATCATATTTCTGATATGATATGTCATGTATTTCATTGTATAACTTGGATTAGGATAACATGAGTTTCGAAGAGACCGGGGTCGGGTATTAGAAGATACCCAAACCACTTCGAATTTTTATAGATTGATTTGTGGAATCAATAGACAGGAATGAAATGATTTAAGTGAACTGGATTATCTAAGTTTGGTACTTAGAAATTTATATGTTAAGTAAGTGTTGTCTATAGTAAATTGTGAATTGGTTAAATTGATATAAGTTACCCGGGTTTTATATAAGTTGTTTGCTTTGGTATTCCATGTTTGTTGAGGTTGCTCACGCTGGTTTCCAGCCTGACCCGGGTGTTACTTTGGTGTAATGCTCGGGTTAGACCGAGTATTACAGATTTCTAGGTTAGGACGTTCTGGAGCTCAGGAGGCGAGCTGGATGGCAATAGCGTATAAAGTATTTCTGCTGTATTTATATTATTGTTAATCTGAGGCATGATAATTGTAAATATTCAGTGACAGTATATAATATGAAACTCTGATGTATTAGAATGTAATCGCAGATATAGTATTCTTTTGTAGACAGCTATTATTTATTATTATATTTTATCCGCTGCGAATGTGAGATGTTTTGTGTTTCTGTTCTTCTTCTTCTTCTATTTCTTTCTTCTTTTCATAACTATCTGGAATATTCGACTTCGAAAATTTGGGGTCGTTACAAACAAATTCAAGTGTAACATTTTCTTTTCTCAGCTTTTTAACAAATAAACTTAACACTTATATATTTTTCTTCCATTTTCCAATATAATTAAATTTCCATTTACTTATATAATTTAATTTTCATTTTAAACCAAAATTACAAATTTACCAACTTAAGTTATATTTAAAAAAATTCACTTTTACCATTTATTTAAATTACATTTTAACTTACAGAAAAATAAAATTTATTTATTAAAACATTTAAACCCAATTTAAATTAAATTTTCATAATTTTACACTTTTTATAATATTTAAAATATTCAAAATACTTTATAAAATTAACCACGGGCCTATATATAGTTTTCTAATCTAGGTCAAGTGATAGGGATATATACCATTTCAATCCGCAGTTTACAAGGTAAAATCCGGGTTCTATCATTTCAAACCTACAGTCCGAAGTAAAAATAAAATAAATAAAAACTGTTTAGGCCAATCATTTCTTCCCATAACGATTTTTCCCTATTCTAAAGTCCGTTCGGGTATGTATCATTTCAACCCATAGTGATTCTATTCTACAGGGAACTTGCAGTGTGAGAAACAGATAAAATAAACAGTTTGACAACATATATCAATAACAGATGAGATGATAGGTAAAATAACAGCTTTAACGTCATATAATTAATAATCCCAGGCAGTTATAACAGCATATATATTTCTACACATTCAATTGTTATTGCTTTACATTTGCATAAGTATATAATGTCATGTGAGATTTACTCACCTCTTTGTGCTGGAGATATCAATTCAAATGACACAACGGATTCCAGAACACAATGACAAGACTACAGATTCGAGTGGAGAGCGAGATCCATGCTATAGATCATTTGTTACAACCCAAAATAAAATAGAATAAAATTATAAATTCAATACAACATTGAATTTAAATAACCTTGAAATAAAAATTAAAATGAACACACAAACTTTTGCCTTGTTTTCTACATATTCTTGCACGGCCTAGGGGTGCATTTGGCTTGGGTTTGATCATGGTTTCGCTCGGGTTAGGTCCTAGGTAGGCACGGGTACAAGCTAGAACATGGAGAGAAGTTACAACTTGAGAATGTGAAGAGGATAGGCAACATAGGTTGGTTTTTGTTCAATTTTGGGCTCGGCCATGGAGGCAATTGGCTCGGCCAGTAAGTGTGGGGTCTGGTCAGTGGCTAGAGTGGTGAGTGGAGGTCTGGAAAATGTTGTGATGGTGGCCTATGATGGTGGTGGTGGTGAGCAAGGAAGTGATGAAGCAAGGTGGCTCGGTTATGCTAGTTTTCAAGGCATAGTTGCATTTTTTGTGGATTTTTGCATCATAGGTTTCTCGGCCATGGTCAAGACCTGAGGGGTACATGCTGATGGTGACAAGGAGGAGACGTAGGAGGTGATGGCCCTGACAATGAAGAGGAGGTCGAGCAACAATCATGAGAAAACAAGGCAAAATAACATAGAAAAGAAGAAGAAAAAGAATAAAAACAAGGAGCCATTACCAATAATTTTCTCCTAGCCGTGGATGTAGATGAGATGCAAATTTTTGTGCGTGAGAAATAAAATGAAACTCACGGCTAATCAGAGTAAGAAGCATGTCCAGAAGAAATTAATGAAGAGTTATGGAAAATGAAAAGTTTTAGAAATGAAAAGACTTAAGTTTTGAAAGCTCTATGAACCTTTCATATTTCCATTTTCTTTAATCCAAATAAAACAAAATAAAATCAGTAAATGAATTTAAAAACTAAAACAAAGTAAGATAAATAAAAATAAATAATCAAATTTAAAGAAAATAGAAAAAGAATTAAGAAATTGCTTAAAAGTTCCAAATAGGGTTCAAAAATTACAAATAAATCATCACAGCTGTAGAAAAATATCTACTTCACTTTAAAATATTTTAAAACAGAATTTTAAGAAAAATAATTTCTAAAACATTTTCAAAGTGAAATAAATTCAATTAAAATTAATTTCAAAAATATTGGGTTGTTACACTCTCCCCCACTCAAACCTTTTCGTCCTTGAAAAGAACGGAAACAAGGAAATAACGAAAACAAGATGGAAAAACAAAATAGTACGTGGAATAAACAATTCTGGTTTCGAAGCACGAATGCTCTCCTCCGTCTCCCAAGTACAGTCATGATCATCAGTACTCCACTATACTTTGACCAGACTAAAAGATTTCCTTCATAGCTGCTTCGTACCTCTGTCGAAAATACAAAGTGGCTTCCTCTCAACAATCAGATTAGGCTCAATATCCAAGCTGTCAAGAGTAGAAGGCTGAACAAACAGAGATGGGTCATGGAGATACCGGCGAAGATGTGAGACGTGGAACACGTCATGCACTCCAGAAAGCTTCTCAGGTAACTCTAGACGATAAGTCAAGGAACCAACTCTTTCCACAATTCGGAAAGGGCCAATAAACTTAGGAGAAGGCTTCCCTCTACGACCAAAGCGAAGAACATTCCTTAAGGGAGAGACCTTAAGGAAAACCAGATCACCCACACCAAACTCGAAACTCTACCAACGCCTATCAGCATACTTCTTCTGCCTATCCTAAGCAACCCTCAACCTTCTCTTAATCTCGTCAACTCTCTCCAAAGCTTCCAAAATCATATCAAGACCAAGAACCAAACGATTACCTAATTCAATCCAGCAAGATGGAGATCGACAAGGTCATCCATATAGAGCAGCAAATGGAGACGTCTTGATACTGGCCTGAATTCAAAGATAGAAGAGATAAATAAAAGATTAAGATAAGCTTAAAACAGAAGATAAGATTATACCTGATAACAATTATTATAGGTGAACTCAACATGATGAAGATGATTTTCCCAAGATCCACCATAATCAAGCACACAAGCACGAAGAAGATCTTCGAGTATCTGATTCACTCTTTCCGTTTGACCATCGGTCTGCCGATGGTAAGAAGTGATCAGATTCAGATGAGTTCCCAAAGATTCATGAAAAGCTTTGCAGAACTGGCTGGTAAAGATAGGATCACTATCACAAACAATACTAAAAGGAACACCATGGAGACGAACAATCTCCCTCATGTAGATCTCAGACAAGCTAGAAGCAGAGCGGGTAGACTTGACCGGAATGAAATGAGCAGACTTGGTCAATCTATCCACAATAACCCAGATACTCTCATTGCCTTTCCTAGACCTCAGCAATCCATCAATGAAATTCATGGAAACCTGTTCCCACTTCCAGTTGGGAATCTCAAGGGGCTGCAACAAACCAGGGGTCTTCTGATGATCGGCCTTGACTTGCTGGCAAGTCGCACACCTACTAACAAAGATAGAGACATCCTGCTTAGGAGATAAAGAAGTGAGTTCACCAAATAAATTGGGAAAGTGTTTGACCACGTGGATCGAATGAAGATCACCAGAGCAGAATCCAGAGAATAAATAAAACTGCTTGCAAAATCCTGACGCATGCGGCACTGAATAACAAAGGAATTACCCAGATCATCCTTAAGATAAACAGACCGGGATTTAAAAGAGATACGGGCATTATGCCTACCAATCCAATCACTTCAAAGCAACAAATCAAAAGCATCAAAGCCCAAAACATAGAAATCACCACTGAAGCGATGATCAGAATAGAGAAGCTTCACTTGTTTACAAATCCTATTAAGGTTTGTGGGACCCCAATTGGATTTGAAGCACATAAGGATTCAGAAACATACTCAGGAGAATGGAGATGCTCAAACTTATCACACAAATCAACAGATATAAAACCATGGGAAGCTCCAGTATCAAATAAAACATGAATAGGATGCTGAAATTAAAAAAAGAGCCCTGAAGAGTACCTTGGTCATCACTAGGAGCTGGAGGAGATGGAGAAGATGCGAAGGTGACAGCAAATATACTAGAATGCTTACCCTTCTGCTGGGTAGGGCGATCCTTCCTGAAATGGCCAGGCTGGAGACAGATGCGGCAAAGATCACGCCTAGCTGACTGAGAAGGGGGAGGAATAGCAGCACCAAAAATAGTAGGATAGCTATTCGCATAGTGTCCCTTCTGGTCACACTTAAAGCAGGTGATGGAAGAAAGGTCAACGGGCTGCCTTTGAGAAGGAGCAGATGATGAAGATCCCAAACCTGGATTCTTGAGCCAATTCTTCTTCTGCTGCTGCAAACTAGGCTTTCTCTTCTTAGAATGTGCAGTGGAAGTCTGAGATGAAGGAGCACCAATAGAAGCAGGACCCTTGGAAGTAGGGTTCTCATAACGAAGAGCCATATCCATAAGCTGGTTAAAAGTGCCATGGACATGAGAAATTAGAGGACTATAGTACTCAGGACGAGCACCAGCAATAAACTTCTCATTCTTCTTCACAGGTGCGTCTATCAGATCAGGTCCGTACTTAGAAAGTTTGTTAAACTTCCTCTCGTACCCTGAAAAAGACAAGCTCCCTGTTTGAGGTCCACGAACTCCCTATACAGCTGGGATTTCCTAGCTTCGGACATCCACTTAGCAATGAAAGCCTCCCTGAGAAGAATGATAGATAGGCTTAGAAAAGGAACGAAGACATAGAAAAACAGAATTCAAAGAAACACACGGAGATACCTGAACTGTTCCCAAGTAAGATCAGCTTCAACGGTGTTAGCCTAATAGACTCCCACCAATCTTGGGCAGCCTCCTGCAACTGCCATACGGCTAACTGACGCTTTTGGGCACTAATAATGTCAAGATCGGTAAATATCCTCTCGATAATCCTCAGCCATTGCTAAGCCTCAATGATAGACTTAGAAATAGTGAACTTGGTACCACCAAGCTGAGTACATTCTTTACAAAGAATGCTGAAACGAACAGCAGCTGGGGCTGGATCTGGGGCTGCATCGCGACCCTGACCTCTAGCATTCTTACAATTCATCTTGAAAAATTAAGAATAAATATTAGGACAAAGGTAAAGATAAGATAAAGATAAGACAAGACAAGATAAATTCACTAGGATGAACGTCCTAATTACAGAAACTTCGAACAAGGTAGATACGAAAGGAAAGAAGTTTAGAAAAAATTTCTTTTAAAACAAGAAAATTTTTATATCAAAATAATCTTTGAAAAATCCTTTGAAAATCATTTTATACTTTGAAAATACGTTCTCTCATGAAGAAACGATTCTGAAGTTGATTTCACTTATTCTAGAGTATTTCTACCCTATCTCTAATGAGTTTTTGCTCCGCGGGCTAAGGTTTTCCTAAAAACCAAAGCTCTGATACCAACTATAATGGACCGCCCGTCAGTGGGGTAACGCCCACTGAAGCATACATTGGTACCTGTGTTCTGCCTTTACGGCTAGCCTCTCGACTGCACCACCAACCCCCATGGGGACATGTAGGAGTAAGAGTCATCCGCTCGCTACCAACCCAAATGCGAAAACCCCCTATCATGCTGCACCCTCCAAGTGTAATGGCAGACACACATGTCAGACTTGAATAGTAGAAAATAACAGATTAATAAAATTCGAAGCAAATAAAATCAAATCACAGAATCACAGACACAAAACATCAGAATATTTCGCAGCGGAAAATAAAATATCATAGTAGTTCATGAAGCTACTATCACAAAGTCTCAAATCCAAATACATAATATCAGTCAGAAAACAGATACAACATAAAATCCCAAATACAAAGAAGTCCACTAATACAAAGTCGACAACAGAACAACGGAACTGAAATAGAACAATAGAACTGAATATAGATAAACTAGATAAGATGATAATCTCCAGCGATTTCAGACCTCCAGAAAGTGGAAATCCAAATATGAGAATACTCGGGCTGACCTGAGCGTAAATAAAACACAAACACTCGAGTCAGGACATTCATACTTATCTAATGTAAACCAACTCAAGTGAAATGTAGCAATGGTACAAGTAACTTGAAGATGCTTGGGACCGCCCATCCTCTAAGGATCCGTTAAACTATTTACTATGTAGTAGTATACGCTATTATAATAATGTCTATCGGTAAAATAAACTTACTTTAAAATAGCATCACGGGGTTAACCATGTAGCCTCAGACTCGTAATAGTCCTAATAGTCCATCCAATATCTGCATATCTCCTGATCAGGAGACTACGAGAAGATACGCAAGGGATAAGGGAGAAAACCAAACTCGTAGTAAAGGCTCGATATGGTAGGCGACATGGCACAACGACGCAATGCCAGAGTAGATATACCAATTACGCACACGGGCTGGTGGTAACGCAGCATCCACATATGCCCACCTCGGAACACATTCCCAAATCGGAGGGTGGCCATCAAACAATCACAAAATAATAGAATGGTATCGAAGAAATACGTTCGACCAGAGGAGTTATTCCTTTTGGCCCGAGATCGCTCATGTTTTAGCCACCTTACGCCAACTCACGGAACTTAGGTCTACGTAACATACCTCAAGAACTCGCCACCATCCTACTTCATTAAAGAATCTCCACCGCATACACGGTTGCCAAAGTGGTTTTCGGTATCGACAGAGAGTATGTCCATATCCGATCACGGTCTATTTGCCAACCAATCGCTATTATAACCCGTGGATATAAATTTTGAAACTAATAATTTATACCTCAAAATATAATACCCTTTCAAATCCAAATCTTTATCAAATAAAGATTAAATCATTTCGAAATCATTTCAATATATCAAAATGTCATATCAATATATCAAAATATCATATCTTCCAAAACTTCTTTTCAAATCATTATTTGAATTCAAATCCAAATATCCAATTTAAATACCCCTTTTAAATTCAAAGATAATATTCATTTATTTCAATTCAAATCACCTTTTAAAATGATTTATTTTCCAATTAAATTTATTCATTTAAATCATTTAAAAGTGAAGTTATTATTCTTTCAAGTCAAGTATTTAATTTCCAAAGTTTCAAACCATTCCGAGCTCATTTACTAAGTCAAAAACCATAAACATTTAAAATTTCAGCCTTTCACGGCATTTAGAAAAAGCTGTTATAAGTTATACTTGAAAACATTTTAATTCAGCAAAGACAGCATTTAAAAACTGCTTTTAAAACTCAGTTTTAGTTGAAATTTAGTTTAAAACAGTAAAGACAGCGTTTCAACAAATGCTGTAATAGCTCAGGTTTCGAGTTTAAGGGTTTTTATTAATTTCAGCAAAGACAGTAGACCACTACAGCATTTATAGAACTGTTGTAATAGGCCTTTATTAAGTTTTAGCCTTTTAAATTTACTACAGCAACTACAGCATTTCAAAACTGCTGTAATAGCCTCTTTTATTCAGTTTTAGTTCATTTACAAAAACCATGCATTTCTGAATGCTATAAAAAGTATTTTCCAGATTTTAATGTATTTCCAGCAAATAAATAACTTCAATTTAAGCACTTTAAACATTATAAAAATCATATTTTAACATTAAAATGTTCATTTAACTTACTTTTAACTTATGATTTTTATAAATAAATTTCTTACAATTAAATCAAAATTTTCAATAATTTCACTGAACAAATTCAAGTGTAACATTTTCTTTTCTCCGCTTTTTAACAAATAAACTTAACATTTATATTTTTTTCTTCCATTTTTCAATATAACTAAATTTCCATTTATTTATATAATTTAATTTTCATTTTAAACCAAAATTCTGAATTTTCCAACTTAAGTTATGTTTCCAAAAATTCACTTTTACCGTTTATTTAAATTACATTTTAACTTATAGAAAAATCAAAATTTCTTTATTAAAACATTTACAACCCAATTTAAATCAAATTTTCATAATTTTACACATTTTATAATATTTAAAATATTTAAAATACTTTATAAAATTGACCACGGACCTGTATATAGTTTTCTAATCTAGGTCAAGTGATACGGATATATATCATTTCAATTCGTAGTTTAAAGGAAAAATCCGGGTTCTATCATTTCAAACCCACAGTCCCAAGTAAAAATAAAATAAATAAAAACTTTCCAAGCCTATCATTTCACTCCATAACGATTTTTCCCTATTCTAAAGTCCGTTCGGCTATGTATCATTTCAACCCATAGTGATTCTATTCTACAGGGAACTTGCAGTGTGAGAAACAGATAAAATAAACAGTTTAACAACATATATCAATAACAGATGAGATGATAGGTAAGATAACAGGTTTAACATCATATAATTAATAATCACAGGCAGTTATAACGTCATATATAGTTCTACACATTCAATTGTTAGCGCTTCACATTTGCATAAGTATATAATGTCACGTGAGATTTACTCACCTCTTTGCACTGGAGATATCAATTAAAATGACACAACGGATTCCATAACACAATGACAAGACTACAGACTCGAGTGGAGAGTGAGATCCAAGCTATAGATCTTGTGTTACAACCCAAAACAAAACATAATAAAATTATAAATACAATAAACATTGAATTTAAATAACTTTGAAATAAAAAGCAAATTGAACACACAAACTTTTGTCTTGGTTTCTACATATGCTTGCACGGCCTAGGGGTGCATTTGGCTCAGGTTTGATCATAGTTTGGCTCGGTTTGGGTCCTAGGTAGACACGGCTACAAGCTAGAACATGGAGAGAAGTTACAACTTGAGAATGTGAAGAGGCTAGGCAACATAGGGTGGTTTTTGTTCAATTTTGGGCTCGGCCATGGAGGCAATTGGCTCGGCCAGTGGGTGTGGGGTCTGGTCAGTGTCTGGAGTGGTGAGAGGAGGTCTGGAAAATGTGATGGTGGCGGCCTATGGTGGTGGTGGTGGTGAACAAGGAAGTGATGAAGCAAGGTGGCTCAGCTATGCTAGTTTTCAGGGCATAGTTACATTTTTTTACGGATTTTTGCATCATAGGAGTCTCGACCATGGTCAAGACCTAAGGGGTAGGTAGTGATGGTGACAAGAAGGATATGTAGGAGGTGATGGCCATGAAAACGAAGAGGAGGCCGTGCAATAATCATGAGAAAACAAGGCAAAATAACGTGGAAAAGAAGAAGAAAAAGAATAAAAATAAGGAGCCATTACCAATAATTTTCTCCTAGACGTGAATGGAGATGAGATACAAATTTCTATGCATGAGATAGAAAGTGGAATTCATGGCTAATCAAAGTAAAAAGCATGGCCAAAAGAAGTTAATGAAGAGTTATGGAAAATGAAAAGCTTTGGAAATGAAAAGACTTAAGTTTTGAAAGCTCTTTAAACCTTTCACATTTCCTTTTTCTTTAATTCAAATAAAAAAAATCGGTAAATGAATTTAAAAACTGAAAGAAAGTAAGATAAAATAAAAATTAAATAATTAAATTTAAAGAAAATAGAAAAAGAATTAAAGAAATTACTTAAAAATTCCAAACAGGGTTCAAAAATTAGAAATAAATCATCACTAGCTTTAGAAAAATATCTACTTCACTTTAAAATATTTTAAAACAAAATTTGAAGTAAAATAATTTCTAAAACATTTTCAAAGTGAAATAAATTCAATTAAAATTAATTTCAAAAATATTGGGTTGTTACACATAGCTTTATATATGAAACCGCATATACCTTTTAGACCAATGTTTAGTTAAACCCATATATCAAACCAAAGCATACATATTATATAACAGCAGAAATTCCCTTCTGGTCCAATGCACTTCATAAACAAATATGATATTGACATATATATAATAATTTAAAATACTTTTATAACTTTATAAACTGTATAACTAATATATGTAGTAAGTATATATACACCTATACAACAGACCTAATATGTATAAAAAAACATATTGTACGTATAACATTAATATAGATATAAACTACATAGCTTGATGTAACTAATATGTATAACAACTTTATGTACAAACCCATTTAAACATATTATATATAACATAACGTACATAAGCAAATTATATAAATAGTGTAATATATATATATGCATTTCAACTGAAACAATATAAATATATAAACTGATAGGCTTATAAACTTATATGAACTAAAATTTATATATGTAAACAGAATTTATACAACACATATATATAGAGAGCCCCTGCACACATTGTACTAACATAAAATATATAATACACATATATACGGTAATAATATTTTATAAACAAAATTTGAAAATATCTTAAAATGTATATAACATGAAATAACCAAGCTAGCTTAGTTAAAATACAAAGTAAAGTGGCAGATAAAGGTCTTATATATATAAACTTAGAAATCATATACTGCAAAGGCATTTATATCACAAACAAATTATATATCATATAATATATATTATTTTTAAAATAAAATTCACGGTACTAAAATTTAGCAGTACATAACTCATAGGTTTGCATATATAAGTAATAAATTATATATATATATATAAACAAACTTTATACATAAATATACGTAAGCTAATTTGCGAAAATCTTGTTCGCCAGAACATTTTAAACATACAAAATCATATTGTAATTTATATATATATTTATACGTGCCACTGTAACATTTATATAACTAAGAACATATATACGCGAATAGTTAAAATGTAGGCATTCACAGAAATAAAACATGTGTTATATAAATTTAAAATAAAATAATACAAAACAGATAAACACAAATATATATAAATCTTTCCCAAAATTATGCAAACCAATGTGAGGCATGGGAAGATGGCTCGCATGCGGTAAGAAGGATAGGTCGAGACAAGCTATGGTGTTGGAAGCTAGAAAGGTGAAAAAAGGAAGAGAGGAGGGAAGGCGGCTGATGAGGAGCACGGCTAGTGGCCATTCGACAAGGCGGAGAGGGATTGGGGAGAGATAAGATCGCGGAGGGTGCTGAGCTTCGATTGGGAAGAAGCTATATATCGAGGAAGAGATGTGATGTCCATGGGTTTAGCAAGTAAATGAAAAAAGCGAGCAAGTTTGGAAGGGAAGGCATCCGTGCTACATATAATTTGTTTTATTTTATACAGTATATTTTTTTCCTTTCAAATGAAGGTAGGGATACAAACAAAGAGAGGAGAGAACGAACCAGTTGATAATAATTTAAAATCACGGAAGAGCAATGGTCAATAATGAATTTCTAGGAAATATCAATAATCAGAACTGAATTTCAAGGAATATTAAAGGTTTTTGTCCATTGGTTTGTGGTCAATGAAGGGACAAAAGAAACCAAAAAGGCTCGAAAATGCGGAACCGATACATAGTCATTCGTAGATTTTCACTGTCACCCAGACTTAGAAACAAACAAGCAAATATACCATAGAGATCAGTATGACGAGACGATCAAAACGGTATACAGATATCAATGATACGACCGAACTATCAAAAGTCGATATTAGATATCGAAAATGCTGCTAATTTGTCAGAAATAAGATAGACGAAGCAATAGAAGTCAAAATTTCGAGAAACAAAATATGACGTCTCACTCAGAAGATGATTTACAAATTTTCTATATAGTAATATTCAGGTTTGGAAAATATTTTACTATCATCAAAAATTAACTGATTAAATTGAAATAAAGTTACACAAAATAAACTTCCATATTATCTGGTGAAAATTTATCGATTGTTATCTTAAAATAGACGTATTTCAAATATCAAATTTTGATTTCAGAATTTTATTGTTTAAAATTTCACAAAATTTCAATTAAATATACTAATAAAACAAATAAAATTATTAAAAATTTACGGGTCGTTACACTCGATTACCAAATTTATTTCCAAAATTTCAGTTCAAGTTCGAAAATAATTTAATTTCTATAAATTAGATTCTATTTCTTTTAAATCAAAATCATTTGAATAAATTTCAAATCAAATTTTTTTAAATCATTTAATTTAACCAATCCGGTGTCCGTATATAATTTTCTATCCTATGGCCAAGTGATTAGTTATTTCAATTTAATTTCAAGGATGGATATATATCATTTCAATCCAAAATAAAATGTCATAGGTATATATCATTTCAACCTATTTATTAGTTTATTCGAAATAATTAAATTTATAGTTTATATACTGTAAATAATTTATAGGGTGATGATATATATATATATATATATATATAATAATAATAATTATAAATAAACATCCAATCATCCAAATATCAATGAATTGACAACCATCACAATCAATCATCCAAATAGTCAGTAAACCACAACAATTTCATAGTTATTAATATGGGTTATTTTACTGGCAATTAATTCCAATTTCAAATTTAACTGTCCATTTAAATTTTTAACAGTTAATTCAATGACAATTAAACTTATCAAACAACGACCAATAAATTCATATCACTTCATAATTTTAAATTTAACTATCATAAAGATATTTTAGTATGCAGTGAGTGTTATAAAACACCCACCTTGAGTTTCCGCTGTCACCGAGGCACTCCGGTTTGGAACTAAAACCAAACAACATCCGATTTTTGCCCGAATTTTGATTGTCTCCAAATCCATCCAAACAAATTTCATTGCGAACCTCTCGTCATTACGATCGCAACGCAAAAGGTCTCGTCCCAATCGGACCTCGTATGCAGGAGTTATACATTTTATAAGTTGACGTTACTTGATTTAAAATTAAACGCAATTTTTTTAAAAGAGACCACTACCTATCTAACAGACCCAACCCAATATAAAGCTTCTTCTTCCTCCCTCTTATACACACGAACCCAATTCTGTTGTGCACGAATTCACGCTGACACGCGACTCCCTCTGACGAAACCCAAAACCAATCGCTCCAACGAATTCCTCTTCAAAAACCGCATCCATACGTACCCATCACCTCGAGCTCGACACCACCCTGCCATTAGCAACCTGCCGCTGCCGTACATAGTCGCACTCTACCCCTTAGCACCGCACAACACCAAAACTAACACCTCTCCCATCCCAAAAATGAACTCCATTTCTCGAATCATTCACTACGAAATCATTGAAAGCCTACCCTAGCTCAAACTTGTGTGCGACAATACTGTCAAGCTCTTCTAACCTTGCGTGCATCCTAAAATATCTATATCAGATTGAAGCTCTACTTAAAAAAAGCTTTTTAAAACAAGTTTGAGATTTTTTTATTGAGTATAAGAGGAGAAATTTTTTCTTAAGTTGCCATTTTTTTCTCTGGCTTCTAACTATTGTGTTCGTTTTTCGAAAAGGAAGGAAGATGTTATGCATGCATCAATAGGTAAAAGGTACAGTGAAAAGATAGAATAGCAGTTGAAAAGGAGATTAACTAATTAATATATTAATTTAATTTTAAAATATTTCGATCTGCGCAACTCAAAATCTCGAACCCCTATCGAGGCATGCTGCTAGGCATTCATAATGTTATACCCATATTCCAAACGCAACGGAAAAGGTTTCAAGTCCTAATTCTATCGTTTGGAGAAGATAGCTTTTTGGATCAAATTATTATATTAAAATTTCGATATTAATTTTAACATGTTTATATTCTGTACGGCCAAACAATAACTCCAAACGCTGGTCTAGTAAGGGTCTAGTAAGGGTCTCATTCTATCCAAAGTTTTCGAATATCAACTGCTTCTGCAATCTGGTATTCATCATGATGCTAAAGTAAATGATTTTTTGTATGATGGAAAGTTGCAGTTACCTATTTCTAGTAATCAATCGATCAAAGTGATGTGGACTGATATCCAAGCCAAATTCTGCATTACTAATCAACCTGATGCTGTATTATGGGATTTGAAGCCTCACAGTGTACATAGTGTCTACTTACATTGTTCTGCGTTTACTCCACTGCCTGCCACCAAGTGGTTTTCTGTTATTTGGACTAATGACTCCGTTCCTTCGCAAAACTTGATGATGTGGAAAGTGATAAACCAGGCTATTCTTACTCGAAGTAAACTAAACTGCATTGGCTTGCCTTGCCCTACCTTCTGTGTGTTTTGTGATATGTATGAGGAAAGTGTGGATCATCTTTTTTTTGATTGCCTTGCACTCAAGTTCTTATTGAACTGTATCAGTAACACCACTGGCTTTAAACTTTTTACTGTTAGTTCGAGAATGGTGTGGAGTATCATTTTTAAGGCTACGAGATGGAGATGTGATAGAAACAGGCTGTTAGTAATTTGCATGAAAATCTACATGACAATCATATGGAAGGAAAGGAACGCGATTGTCTTTGATAAGAAAAGGAAGCAGATGGATGTTCTTTGGAATGAAGTTAAGACTACCACTCACAAACAATTGACGACTTGCAACAGAGATTTCCCAGACAGTATGATTATTGGATGGGCTTGACCTCTTTTGTTTCTTCAATTGTTTTCTCTTGTCCTCTGCTTTGTTGTTTCTTTTTTTCTTTTTTCTCTCTGCTTCATTTGTTTGTACTCCTTTATTGTGTTGCAATAAAACTGGTAGGGGCCCAGTCAACCCCGCTGGCTTTGCCAAAAAAAAATAACTCCAAACGCTATGGAATTTGAAATTCGATAATAATATACTGTCGTAGACCCAATCGAACTGGTCTCGTCGAAATCCGAGACTGTGTCCCAGATCGCTATTTTTATATCTCGATTATAATATAAAATTTCCAATTCTTCATTTTAAATTCCAATTTTTAAATGTTAGCAATCTTCATTGTTGTTTAAATAAAATTTAAATCAACTTTTGATATCATTTTCAATCATATTAAATTTAGAATCCAATTATTCAATTATTTCCAATATTAAATCTAAACAATTTAATTGTTCAATATTCCAAAATTTTCAATATTAGATTTTAAATAAATTTTAGTTATTAATCAGTTACTTTATTTCCATCTACTGAATAACATTTGTTATTTAATCCAACTATTGATAATAAACACATTCGACACGTAGCATTTCCTTTTCAATACTTGTTATTACTTAAATCTTCGAAATTTTTTTATTTTAAAATCTTGTTCAAGTTCATATTCAATAGCCATATTAATAATCATTAAAATCTTTATTTTAACCCTTTTAATTCATCAATTACACTAAATATAATAATTTTAAAATAGCTAAAAATACGGTCATTATAGAAAAATTTAGCATACGCAAAAAGACTTAAAGGCTTATTAGAATTAGATTACAGTCTCAAATTGTAGGACTTCTAACTTGATTTATTAATAAAGACCTTGGGTTTTAATCCCTTATGCATGCATCAAAGCTTATAACCCTACTTGAGCACTTTAATTCTGGACACTAACTATGGTTTGCATCTATCTATAGGGAGGTGGGACAATGGCAAACAAGCGCTTGAAGAAGAGCATATTGTTAGAATTGTCTAATGCTAGGGAAATAAACAAAAATTTCAAGGTAGCGACTACCCGATGTTAAGGCAAAAATTGTTTAACATCTATAGTGCCATACCTAACCAAGCACTAGTTTAATAGCCTTGACATTATAAAGTGAAGTCATTTAATATGTTGTCAAGTTGTTATTAAGCCAAAGGTCAGCTCATTATCCAAGACTTTGCGAAAATGATATTATTCGAAATGGTGCCATGTTTCCCATGGACTCTAGATTAAGTTACGCAAGTGCTTATGAGTTTGTGTTATATGTTCAAGAGAAAAATAGGTAGATTGCATAAGTATGCAATAGTCAATTAACCATTAGCCAAAGGGGGTAAAATGGGTGATGAGTACCTGTTTGCACAAAAAATGGGCAAACAACTCCATGTCGTATGATTTAGTCGATTCTATGTTGTTCTTAATGATTTGGATGATCTATGAAAATATGTAAAAAGTAGGGACTAAACTGTAAAAGACACACAGATTTATAGTGGTTCGGCCAGAATGTGCCTACGTCCACTTTATATGTTATTCTCTTTCACTGTTCAGATTACAAGTAAAAGGCTTTTATTATAAGTGTATGAAAGCTATTTGAAAGTTATGTCCGTGCTTGAGCCCTCAAGCCTTGTCCTCTATTGTTTACCGCTACCCCTCTATTTATAGAGTGAAGCTGGGGGTAGGGGCCTTGGATGTATATAGCTGCTGGTGGACCTGGGCTTATGTGATCTGGCCTGGCAATGCTGGTTCGATAATGCCTTCTTCACTTTGGTTCGGTAGCATTGGTCCGGTGGTGAAAGCATGGATTGGTTCGGTGGTGTTGGAGTTGAGTTCTGGTCCTGTGGTGAGTGGAGTTGAGTTCTGGTCTGGTGGTCTTGGTCCGGTGGCCCTGGTCCGGTGGAGAGTGGAGTTGAGTTCTGGTCCGGTGGTCTTGGTCCGGTGGAAATACGCCCAACATTTGCCCCCCAAAGTGGGGCATATGCCTGCATATGTCGTGCTTTGTTTTAGATCATTCAGTTTGGACACTCTCGTTCGGCCTAAGTGCCGAACCAGTTGGTACGGTCATCCTACGCTTGCCTATAAGTATGGGCTTCACGCCTCTGTTATTCCTCACTATTTGAAATAGCCGAACCAAACTTCTGTTCTGCCGAATCAACCATATAACCAAACCAGTTTTGTCTGCCGGACCAGGTGAGGCTTTCTTCTGCCGAACGAACATCATGCTCGGACTACCGATTGAGCTTGTGGAGTATGAGTGCCGAATGGGCCCTCAGCCTCGAACTACCGAATGAACTCCAGGATTACGAGTGCCGAATGGGGCCTTAGCCTCGAACTACCGAATGACCTCGGGGAGTACGAGCGCCGAATGGGCCCATAGTCTCGAACTACCGAATGAACTCGAGGAGTACGAGTGTCGAATGGACTTTTAGCCTCGACCTACCGAATGAACTCGGGGAGTACAAGTGCCGAATGGGCTTTGATTTTTTGAATTATGAATGAGATTCCAGACTGTAGGTACTTGTTTGTCTACATTCCTTGCTCTAACGATGTGTTTTCTCATGTTGCAGACAATGTCTCATAAAGTAGAAACTTGTTATGACAAGAAGAAATCAAGGACAAAGGAGAGTCCTCCATAGTGCCCCCTGTTCGGGCAGAACTAGAATGTCATGGACCAACCCCGAGATCATTAGTAGACGGGTACGGTCCTCAGGAGCTCTTGAACTCACCGTCTGACTGCTTTCCCAGCTCCCTCAAAGATGAGCAGCTTGACGTTATATCTTGATCTTTTGGGATTGACAGAGCGCATATGATGTTGCCAGAGGAAGGAGTGATGCCGTATAACCCCCCAGAAGGGTGTTTTGCTTACAGTAGGTATCATTGCATGTGCGGAGCCATCCCTACGATCAACACTTGGATAACCAGCTTCATCACATACTTGAAGGTGGGCCCTTTCCAGCTTCATCCCAACTCCTATGACATCTTGGTGAGTCTGTTCATTATCTTCCAGAGAAAATACGGGCGTCCCCCTTCCAACCGGGAGATCCGGTACCTGTATAACTTGAGAGGCTATAAGAAGGGGTATCCATATATAAGCTTAGAATCGGTCGTGTCTTTCAAGCCCGTCCGGGACTTATATTCAAAATTTAGCATGTTCAAGAAGGAATGGTTCTTTGTCAGGGATGACTCTATTTCTTTCTACCGCTTCACCTCTGGCTGTAAGTTGAATCTCATTTATAATTTCCGTTCTGACTACAATGGTCCTCCTTATGTGCTTTATTTCTTGCTAGCGAAAGGTGGCTTTGCGGTTGTAGAGAACGATTGTCTGGTTCGGATGGCTGAGGAAATAGAAGCCATTCCGAAAAATGAGAGGGCGGCTTCTTATTTGATCAGGAATGCTACTCTTTTGGGGCTCAACTTGATTCTACCACTCCAGTCTGTGGTCAAGCAAAGAGACACAGCTGAGGAAAAGGCCGCCAAGGCTAAAGGAGGGGCTACGGCGAAGAGTGGCAAAAGGAAACCCTTCTCGATACATCCAATTGCCGGGGGAAGAGACTTAAGAAGTCCGATGGAGCCTCCCCCAGCACATGTCCAGACATTCCGGAGGAGGAAGATGTGGAGGAGGAAAGAGGCGAGGATGAAGGAGGTGAGGTGGAGAGTGGAAGTGGCGGAGAAGGCGAGGGTGATGGTCATAGCGATGATGGTGGCGACGGACAGAGTGGTGATGGTACTGGGGCTTTGTCTTCTAAGTAAGCAGGTGTGATCCAGGAGTGGATAGACGATGCTCTCCGCCTAGCTTTTGAAGGGTTGGACGAAGGATCGGCTGTAGTGGAGAAGCCTAAGAAAGCTGACAAGGCCGGGACCGGCGCCGATTCATCTTCCAAGAGCACTTCAGCTGAGGATATTCCTGCGATTCAAGGTGAATTTTTGACTCTTGCAGACTACATTTATGATAAGGATTTAGGAACATTTTATGGCCAACTCCTGTCCTGGAATGAGATCCAGGACTTATTGCAGTATCCTACTCCTCCCCGGGGTTTGTATAACAAAGTATCTCTTTACTCTTCTTAACTTGATATATTTCTTGAGTTATAGTTCAATGTATGCCTGTAACACGTTGTTTTTATCCCAGAAGCAGGTAAGGCGGCCAAGACGTCAGATGTTCGGCACCGTCTTGAACAATACAAACTTCTCAAGGCTTCAACTAAACCAAGGCCTCCGACCAACCGCCCTGGAGACGTAGTCGGCTACCGCCCTCTTCTTGGAGTTATCGAAGAGGATGTCCAAAGGAAGAAGAGGAGTCGTTCCTTGTTTGAATCCTCACCTGGTCCTCAGTCCCTAACTCAGCCTCTTTGGGATACCACGGAGGAGGATATTGAATTTATAACTTCTCCGCACCCGTCTGAAAATCCTACCGTTACCCTGATAGATCATCCCGGCTTGGCTCGTAATCCGTTTGCAAGTCATCTGGATCTGGATCCAGGTTCTTACGATATTACCTTTGATGAGGCTACCGGTGAGCACTTTCTCCCTCGCAATCCTATGGTAAAAGTACTAGATGAAGCTAAGTCCCTGGACCTTGATTTGCTTACCACTCGGGTTGAAACTTTGGGGGACGAAGCTAAGGCGAACATTGACCGGGTTGTTGAGGAAACCAGGAAGCTAATGGGGCATCATGCCCGACTGGTCAAGGCTGGAGAAGAAATTGGGAGTGCTAACATTCGACTGCGCTTAATGGTTTCCGACCAGGCCAAACAACTTGCTGATCAAGCTATCCAGATCTCTCAACATGAGGCCGCCTCAAGACAACTAAAGAAAACCATGGAAAAGGCTAGCAGAGTAGAGTTACGGAAAATGGAGGCTTCTTATAAGGTACGGATTGATATGGCTATTGCAACGGTGGATGAGGTCCGAAAAGCGGATCTCGAGCGGGTATAGGAGCTATCCGGGAAACTTGAAGCCGCAGAGCTTATTCAAACCTAGCTGAAGGAGGAGATAGAGGCGATGAGGAAATCCTTCCAGGCTGACTGCTCGCGATACCAATCGGAGAGGGATGTTGCTACTGTAAAGTTGTTGGCTTCTGAGGACCGAATAAGGGAGTTTGAGGAGAATGAGGGGATAATGGATGAGATGCTTCAGGACATATACTTTCGCACTTGGAAACAGGGCAACTTATCTTGGATGGATGATTATCCCCAAGTCATGGCCAGGATTTATCTCAGGGCCCTGAAGGAGGCTAAGGCCAATGCAGATAAGGAGGGTGGCGTGGCCTTTGGAATAGATGCGGTCACGACTCAATTCACCAAGGAGGAGAAAGCGGCGGTGAAAGAGGGTATGCGGCTGCTTACTGTTGAGGAGGTTGGTGTGCAGTTAGAGGATGATGATCAAGGAGCAGATGCTTGTAAGCCTTCCCTTTTAGCTTCTCGTAACTCGATTGCTTATTGTTTATGACTATTAATGGATTCTCTCCTGAATTGGACAGGCGGGACCTATGGAGTACCCATTACCTCTGGTCAACATGCCGAGAATTCCAATCCGACAGGATAGAGGTGAAGCCCCGACGCAGACGATTCCTTGACTTGATCTGGATATCTTTCGGACTGTTGACATTGCTGTCTATGCTAGTCCCAAAACATCCGTGTATCTTTTAAGCTGTAATTGTGTTATTGGTAACGAGCGACTTTTCTCTTGGCATGTAATTTTTAACTTAAGTTGATTCTGTCATATTTGAATGCTTTTGTTATTTCGGTGTGTTGCATAAGAAATACAGCTGTGCACACCCCCGTGATTCAATTGTGTTTGATGTCAAGTTCTTGCTTAAGATATAGTTTCATATCTTGCAATGTTAGTGTGATGTGTGAATAAATTACAGCTACGTATTCTTATACAAAAGAAGAAAGTACCACCCTTCATGTTTTAGTCGTAGATGGTTGCTTTGAATGTCTTGTATGACCGAGTATGGAATGCAGCTGAGTGACCTGTCATCCAGTTGTGAGTTTCTATTCCCATTAGCGAGCGTCTCCTATTTTGTGTCCTGTACTTTAGGGACTGTTAAAGAGGATAGGAGGAAAGTTTTTAAATAAAATAGAAATATAAGAAATAGTAAAACTTCCCATCACGGAAGGCCTGCGATGTGCTTAAGTTCGTGGCAAACGGGTTTTGTAGTCACTTTCCCTAGCTATGGGTCTTGGAGACATTTGTCACCCATCTTACGCCTCCGCGGGGAGTTTCTCTTTTTTATCACGGCCGTACTTAAGACACTCGGAGCCGAGATCGCGCACAGTAACTACCCGAGCCATTATGGTCCGTAATCGTGGGTATTATTCAATTTACCGTGGCCGGCTAGCGTGGGTGCCGATCGTCAACAATGAACTACCCCTGTCTGGCCACACCTTATGTTGGGGTTTAAAGTAGGTTCACGGTTGCCGGCGAGCCGAACGCCGTAATGAGCTGCCTAGGCTATAGTCGGCCTACTCGGTGGCTTATAATCGGCTCATTACAGTTGGCTTTAAGGGACGATCGCGAGCAATGAGTTAACCCGCAGTAGAGGTATGCTGGAGCAAAAGTGTCCCATTGGCAAGGGCATAGATTCGTATAGTACCTGTTAGGTCTCATCCAGGTGAAGTCGCGTTGTGATGTGTCTTAAATGGAAATGCCATTACATAGGATTTTGTTCAACGGAAAAGGATAAAGTTAACAAGCAGCCACGATATAAAGGAACAAGTTAAAAAAAAAAGACAAGTTTTTAAAGTGGTTCGGCACGAAAATGCCTATGTCCACTGATTCTCTTTGTTAATTCACTTCATATGGATGGTACAAGTTAAGAAAAGTATCGACGAAGGAGTTGGATGTTCCATGCCCTCTGGAACACTTCTCCGTCCACTGTTGACAAAATATAAGCTCCGTTGTGGAGATCTTTATGAATTACATATGGTCTGTCCCAGATTGGATCTAGTGCACCAGGGCGCGGGAAGATTCGCTTGAGGACAAGATCTCCTTCTTGTAAGCTGTGATGCTTGACTTTGGAGTTGTATTGCGCT
Organism: Allium cepa; assembly: GCA_030765085.1. Lineage (NCBI taxonomy): Eukaryota > Viridiplantae > Streptophyta > Magnoliopsida > Asparagales > Amaryllidaceae > Allium > Allium cepa. Next base: position 183,813,618 of record CM060946.1, read on the forward strand.
GCCACTTTTTGCTTGTGAGCTGCTGCTTTGAGTGCTGCATCGTTTCTTCTCTCTTTAATTAGATCCAAAGACATGTGAAGGAGTTCTTCGTTCTCTTCTGGCTTATAGTGGATCCTACGGTGGGAAGGCACTATAGTTTCTACTAGGAGCATGGCCTCTGATCCGTATGCCAAAGAGAAAGGAGTATGCCCCGTTGATGTTCTAAAAGATGCGCGGTAGGCCCAAAGTGCCGTAGGAAGTTCATCCACCCAAGCGCCTTTTGACTTTTTAAGTTTCTTCTTGATTAGAGTTTTGAGAATTTTTTTGACAGCTTCGACTTGTCCGTTTTCCTGGGGATAAGCTACAGACGAGAAGCTCTTATGAATTCCGTGCTCTTGGAACCAGTCGGCGAACTCCTCGCTGTCCAACTGAAGTCCATTGCCGATATGATTTTGAGTGGAACTCCGTACCTGCATAGAACACTTCTGATCAAGAAGTTAATAACTTTTGCCGAAGATATTTAATTTAGAGGTTCTGCTTCCACCCATTTGGTGAAATAGTCGACTGCCACTATAGCATATTTGGCTCCGCCTCGGCCCACTGGCAGTTCGCCAATCAAGTCAATTCCCCATACTGCAAAGGGCCAAGGGCTGGTCATTTGAGTAACTCATTTGTTGGTAGTCGAGGAATCTTAGCGAATTTCTGACATCTGTCACATTTTTTGACGAAGTCTAAGGCTTCTTTGTTTAAGGTGGGCCAGAAATATCCATATCGGAGTATCTTCTTCACCAGAGTCTACCCTCCAGTGTGATCTCCACAGCTTCCTTGATGGATGTTGGATAAGATTTCCTTGGCTTCCCTTCCAGCGACACACCTTAATAAGGGGTTAGAGAAGCCGCGCCAATAGAGGAAGCCTTCTTGTACTGTGTAGAGGGAAGCTTTCCTCAAGATTTTTTTGACTTCGTTACGCTCGCTGGGCAGTGTGCCATCTTGTAAGAATTTTCAGATGAGACTCATCCAAGTTTCTTCTTCGATTGCAGCTACCAGATTCACTTGCTCGAAACTCGGGATTAGTTGCTTTGAGATGGCTACTGTTCCAGAAACAGTACCGTCTTTCATGCTAGCTTGCTTTGCCAGTTCTTCGGCCTCTTGGTTCTCTTCTCGAGGAATGTGTTTGATTAAATAGCGATCCAATTGATCGAGTAGCAGTTTGGTCTTCTTTAGATATGCTGTGAGTCGTTCTCCTCGAGTCTGAAATTCTTCTAGTATTTGATTTACAACAAGTTGTGAATCACTATGAAGACATAAAGAACTGACTCCAATCTCTAAGGCAAGTTCTAATCCAGCTATTAGTGCTTCATATTCTGCATCGTTGTTGGTGGCAGCGAATTCCAACCTTAGAGCTTAGTGTAGCTTCCTTCCCGTGGGAGTGATTATTATAATACCTGCCCCCGAGCCTTGTTCGTTTGATGCTCCATCCACAAAGAGATTCCACTTGATGTCTTCTGCTATTTCAGATTGCTCCTTACCTTCGTTGGTAGTGAATTCGGCAATGAAATCGGCCATGGCTTGTCCCTTGATGGCGGTGCGAGGATGGTAGGTGATATCATATTGACTCAGTTCAATGCACCATTTAAGTAGTCGCCCAGAAGTGTCAGGACGATGGAGTACCTGCCTTAGCGGTTGATCGGTTAGAACTCTGATGGAATGAGATTGGAAATAGTGTCGCAGTTTCCTTGATGTGATTAGTAAACAGTATGCCAGCTTCTCAAGTTTAGGATATCTGGCTTCTGCCTCCGTAAACCTCTTGCTTATAAAGTATACTGGCCATTGCGCGCGGTTGTCTTCTCTCACCAAAGTGGCGCTTAGAGCATGAGATGACACAGCAAGGTATAGGTATAGCTCTTCGCCTTCGTTTGGAGTTGAGAGTACTGGTGGTCTATGGAGGTGTTCGATTAGGTTAAGGAAGGCTGTTAAGCATTCGCCAGTCCATTTGAACTTTCCTTTGTCTTTCTTTAGAGATTCGAAGAAAGGGATGCACTTGTCAGTCGCTTTAGAGATGAATCTGCTTAGGGCGGCCACTTTCCCATTTAGGCTTTTCATTTCTCTTCGAGTGGAAGGTATCCTGATATCTTTCAGAGCTCGGACTTCTTCGGGGTTTGCTTCAATTCCTCTAGCATGGACGATGAATCCCAAGAACTTTCCTAATGATACTCCGAAGGAGCACTTTGGAGGATTCAACTTCATTCCAAATTGGCGAAGTACCTGAAACATCTCTCCCAGGTGGCTTACGTGATCGTTGGCTTTCCTCGACTTTACTAGCAAGTCATCCACATAAACTTCCATAGTTCGTCCTATTAGTTCCGCAAACATCTTGTTGACGAGGCGCTGATAAGTAGCTCTGGCGTTTTTAAGTCCAAAAGGCATTACTCTGTAGCAGTACAATCCCCGGTCAGTGACGAAACTAGTGTGGTATTGATCGGAAGCATGCATAGGAATTTGGTTATGTCCTGAGTATGCGTCCATAAAAGAGTTCGTGCCCGGCTGTGTTGTCCACAAGCTGATCGATTCGGGGGAGTGGGAAGCAATCCTTCGGGCAAGCGTCATTTAAGTTGGAGAAGTCAATGCATGTTCGCCACTTCTCATTAGCCTTCTTTACTAGTACCGGGTTAGCGATCCACTCTGGGTAGATGGCTTCTCGTATGAAGTTATTGGCAAGTAGGTTCTTTACTTCTTCATCGAGGGCTGCTGATCGTTCTGCTCCCATACTTCTCTTTTTCTGCTTTACTGGCACCTTGGTAGGATCGACGTTCAATACGTGGCATGCTACGTCTGGGGAGATTCCAGTCATGTCAGCGTGCATCCATGCAAATACATCCAAGTTGTGGCGGGGAAAATCAATGAGTCGATCCTTCAATTCTGCTTTTAGTTAAGATCCGATTTTCAATAGTCTACTTGAGTCGTGTTTGTCTACAGATACAAACTCCATAGCCTCTGCAGGCTCGGCGGTGGCCTCCTCCTCTTCATCCCTGGGGTCTAATTCATTGAAAGGATCACTAGTATATCAAAGAGGAGGGGCCTTCTTTAGTTGCTATGCTTCCAAGTTTTTCGTGCAGAGAGTAGTCTCTGCATCCTTTCCTTTATCCTTCCTGCGGTTATTGCGAAGTTCAGTTACATAGAAATCTCGAGCAACGTCTTGATCTCCCTCTACTTCCCCTATTCCATTGTCTATCAGAAATTTCATCTTCAGGCACCACGGGGCCAAGACAATTTGGAAGTCAGGCAAAGATGGTCTTCCTAAAAAGGCGTTATAGGCCGAGTGGTTTTCTATTGGCACAAATGTTTGCTTCCGCACAACGGAGTAGGGATGACTTCCTATTTCAACAAAAAGGTCCAGTTGCCCAAGGGGCATCTTCGCGTCTCCAGTGAAACTATGTAGTGGTTTGTTTCAGGGAGACACATCATTCATTGACAGCTTCATTCTGTCGAAAACATGCTTGAATAGGATATTTACTGAGCTTCCAGTGTCTACTAGAATTTGGAAAACTTCGGCTGGACCGAAACAGGCAGAGATGACCATAGGATCCATGTGAGGGTATTGCCTTCCCTCTAGGTCACGTCTACTGAATGTGATGTCATCATTCTCTTTCCGCTTCGAGTGGCGTTCTTCTATAATAGAATTAACGCAGTCTTCATTGTTTCTAAGCGACTTTCCATATCTTTCCATCTCTGCCCAGCTTCTGTCAGCGACGTGTGGTCCTCCCAATATGGTATGGGCCACTATCTTCTCTTGACTGGAGCCGCTGGTGTTGCGATTTCCTTCGCCTATTTCTGGGGGGGGGGGGGTAGCCTTGGGTTCTCATCGGCAGGAGCTGGAGTCCTATTCTGATCTTTTACATAGCGTTACAGTCTCTTCCTTCTGATGTGTTCTTCAATTAAGTCCCGGAGATGATGGCATTCATTGGTATCATGCCCATGAGATTCGTGGAAGCGGTAGAACTTTCCAGACTTAATTGCATTATCTGATTCCTTCTTGTGCGAGGGGCGTCTGTATTTAACTTCGTCTTGGGTGGCCAGGAAGATGTTTTCGATTGTTTCATTCAAAGGAGTGTAAGTGTCAAATCTCGGTCCTGGCCGATATAGACGCTTTTCTCCCTTCTTGCCCCCAGCACCGTCTCTGGAGTCACTTCTTCGAACGTCCTTTGCTGCAGCGGATGTGTCATCATGAGCTGCCTTAGTTTGTTGCCCTGTCTGCCTTTCAGTGGCAGCATCTTCAAGTCTCATATACTTTCCGGCTTCATGGAAGAAATCGGGTAAGGTAGCTGGTTTTTCATTCGTTAATCTTCTAGCAAGTTTAGTATCCGGATGCACACCACTACAGAGGGCCACTAAGATAAGTTTCTCATCGGCATCATGGACTGTGGCCGCTGCGGCATTGAATCGGGTTAGATATTGTTGCATTGTCTCTCCAGGCTTCTATTTGATATTAGATAAGAAATAAGCGTCATTGGGTTGTTCCACATGAATGCGTAACTGGCTGATGAACTTTTCTTTCAACACTTCCCATGAGCTGATGGATCCTTGGGGCAGATGGCAGAACCATGAGGTAGCTAGATCTGCCAAGAATAGTGGAAAGCATTTGCACAATACTCCTTCTGTTTCTCCGCTCATGAGCATATGCTGTGTGTATCTCTGCAAGTGTACAACAGGGTCAGAGGTTCCCCTGTAAGGTTCTATTTTTGGCATTTTCCATTCTCGGGGGGCAATGGCAATTTCGATGTTACAGGCGAAAGGGCTGGTTACCCTAGCGCATATCCCTCGATCTCTTTGATCCCGTTGGACGCACTCTCTGAACAATCGTGCCATCCTTTCATCAAAATTTGGAGCAGATAGAAATGAGTTTGGTTCTTCTCTACGGGACTGAATCCGTCGAGATGACCTGTAGGGATGGTATTGTCTATCACTCCTAATATTTTCCAGTGGCTGTCTCTGGTCTTCTGGGAGCATGCTATGGTCAGCTACAGTTGGCCCTTGCCTTGATCTTCCCCTGCTGGGTTCTGTTCTAAGCACTTCCTTGAGTCCAACTTCGGGCTGGACCCTAGCTCGTCCACGTTCATTGGTGTTTCCATGGCTAGGTCGCATGACAAGCTCAGCTACAGCCGACCCTCGCCTGGTCCCTCCCCCGCTGGTTTCGGTTCCAAGTGTTTCCTCGGGTCGGAGTTCGGGCTGAGTTCGGGTTCAGCTCCTACCATTGCTGTTTCTGTTATTAGCTTCTCCGAAGAAGAAAGATCTTTGTTGCCTCCGAGATCCTCCAGACTGGGACTCATCCCATGATTCAGTGTTGCGGTTGGATTCTTCAGTATCCCTTAAGCATTACATGAGCTGGTCCACCAAGGCTTCTTGTTGGGATGTGAAGTGGCTAGTCACTTTAGCCACAACCCTGTCTAGATCTGCCCTAGTAATTGCTGTTGGCTGCTCCGTGGCAGGGGCTGTCGGATTTGCCTGATTTCCATTTTGTACTGCTGTTGAAACGGGACAATTCTCTTGATCTGTGACCACTGGATCTGAAATACTGCTAGTTGCGATGTTCTTTCCTTTGTTAACATCTTTCTTCTGCTTGGGAGGCATGTCTTCCAAGCAATATGCGATGCTGTTAGGAAGAAGGTTAAGTGGGAGAAGCTGAAGCTCCGAGCTCCCCGTTCTCAGTGAAAGCACCAAAAATGTTTGCACAAAAAAAGGGCAAACAACTCCAAGTCGTACGATTTAGTCGATTTTATGTTGTTCTTAATGATTTGGATGATTTATGCAAATATGTAAAAAGCAGGGACTAAACTGTAAAAGACATACAGATTTATAGTGGTTCGGCCAGAATGTGCCTACGTCCACTTTATATGTTATTCTCTTTCACTATTCAGATTACAAGTAAAAGGCTTTTATTATAAGTGTATGAAAGCTGTTTGAAAGTTCTGTCCGTGCTTGAGCCCTCAAACCTTGTCCTCTATTGTTGTACCCCTACCCCTCTATTTATAGAGTGAAGCTGGGGGTAGGGGCCTTGGATGTATATAGCTGTTGGTGGGCCTGGGCTGATGTGATCTGGCCTAGCAATGCTTGTTCGGTAATGCCTTCTTCACTTTGGTTCGGTAGCATTGGTTCGGTGGTGAAAGCATGGATTGGTCCGGTGGTGTTGGAGTTGAGTTCTGGTCCGGTGGTGAGTGTAGTTGAGTTCTAGTCCGGTGGTCTTGGTCCGGTGGTGAGTGGAGTTGAGTTCTGGTGCGGTGGTCTTGGTCCAGTGGAAATACGCCCAACAGTACCTATAATTCATTGCTCATATAAGGATGAACAAGATGGTACTATGCAAAATGAACATAAATTCAAACAAGTGCTTAAGTGGCCTCATTTTAGATAAAGGCCCAAAGGTTGAGTCCAAAAATTAGTTATGTGGATGTCCATATCCAATAATAGCCAAAATTTGCACGATCTTAATAATACGTTACGCAAGATCTTCGGTCCAAGTCCTTGTTCATAAGTTCCAAAAATTACCTATCAATTCTTGATTTTTTCCCCAATTCAATTTAGGGCTACAATAATTTGATTTCAATAAAGAGATAAAGAAAGAAAATTCACCCATTTAAGTTTCATTTTGATCCACATTTATAGGGGTGGAAGTAGGAGGCCTTGCTGCCACGTGTCATTTGATACCCCTGACTTTAGACATCACTAGTTGCTTTGATATCATTCGACAAGGACTTTAATGATTGAGAACCTACATTCTCCCTTATGCTGATAACATTCGACATTTGTTTATTTATATTGATGAAAGGCAGCATTCCTCGTAACTTCATATGTCTGATGTCTCATATATATTGTTGAGACTCAATGGTATTTCATATGTAAATAGTATACAATATCCTTGGGCACACGGTTGAGTTCCCACATCCTTCTTTACATTGTTAACATAATATCCTATCACATTTCATGAAGTTCAAGGTCCATTATCTTGCTATTATTTGACATCTATTGCTATATTGATGAAGTGCAATGTCTTGTCTTACTAATAATTTATGACATCGGTCCATATATCGACGGTATATGACCTTCTTACTTTGTTAACGATATATGATATCTTCTATGTAAATTGATGATCTATAGAACCCTTTTTTCACTCTTGACTTACAACACCTATTTTTGTTATATTGATGGCATCTGACATATCCTCTTCCATTGTTTAACAATCTAGAATTCGATACTCTTGAAAGCTGGCCATCCCTTCTCAGGCATCATCCCCTACTATAGAAATTTGATATCTTCCCAAAACAATTTGAAGTACGATATCCCTTGTTATATGATTCCTGGCTTCCTTTCGAAACCTTGGATTTTGACATGCTCTTCTAAAATTTTCGACATTATTATTTGTTGTAACAACTTTGTTGCTCTGCAAACCCAATATTGTCTTCTTGAGGCTGCTTTTATTTTTATAAGCTCTATGTCTTAAATTCGATATCCCTTATGGATTAATATCCTAATGTTAAATGCTTGCTTGTTTATCCACTTGAATGCTTTCAACATATAATAATGTATCTCCCTATCTCCTACTCACTCTTTTAGAAAAATATATGGATAATAATTTCCCCATCCTTGTATAAAAGAAGCTTTTGGCTCTTTAGTTTAAAACCAAGTATTTACTCACTTTTCCAACTTTCTACAAAACTTTCTTTTCAATTCTGTTTTCATGAAAAACATAAAATAAATAATTCTCATTATTCACTTTATATTGAAATTTAGAAAATCAATTTCGGATTTGATAAGCTATGAGCTAGTTTATCTTCTTTTTCATACAAAGCGGTTTCTGTATATTAACGTAAAGCTAAGTTTACTTAAGAAGACTGGATATTTTGTAACATTCCCTTACTTGGAGGCCCACAACTAATGGCTACGGATGTTGCAGTCATCAATAGTTTTTAATCCTCGATGACCAAATGCGGTGAAGATAGATTCATTGATACATAGAAACACATGAATACGGAAATAATTTAAACTTCAAACAAAATCACATTCCATTTTAATACATTTCCAATTCATTACATAATCCCACTATCTCAAATCGCATTTAAAGAAAATATATTTATTACAACAAATGCGAAGAGTGACATATGAAAATTCCCCTTAGGATGATCTGAGTATATGCAGGCAATATAAAAACTTTGCCATTACAAACAACACAACAGAATCAAAATAAAAGAGACCTCTAAATAGCTATCATGCCTTCTACATGTCTTTGGAAGTTTATTCTAGGAGGTACCTGAAAACCTCAACTCTAAAACTACTCAAAATCAATTGAGCACCTAAAATTTAAGAGAAAAACATAAACTTCAAGTCGAACATAAAGCCTGGTATGTATAATAATCTACCATCTCAAATTATTTCGATATCTAGTGAGATCAGCTTAGTGAAGCGAGTTTTTCCCTCACTTATATCTCAAAACCTTTCTAAAACCATATACTATCCTCTTACATCCACAATGGTTGAAACAATTCAAAACGGTATAATATGATGATATACAAAACACATGAATCAATTCTAGATTACCCATCCTCATTCATTCTAACTATCTCTCTCGATTATAGTTTCTAGGATTACTAATAACCTGTTAGTTTTCATAGGAGGAAACATTTAAGGACTCCCTATCCAATTACATAGTTTTCATGGCATTACTAAGAATCTATTGGTAACTCCAGTATCATTACTCTTATCCTAGTTTCCATGGGTTGATTAGTAACCTATTGGTGACCCCAATATCTTTTTTTCTTTCCCTAGTTTTCATGGGCTGATTAGGAACATATTGACATATGTCAATGTCTTAATCCATATATCGTTTTCGTATGCGAATTACAAACCTACTGGCCCTTGTGAGTATCAAATCATAGTTTTCATAGCTTACTATGAACCTATCATTCTAACATCTTTCTTTATACATAGTTTTCATGGGTATGAACCTATTGGCCCATGCCAATATTTTTTCCTATACACAGTTTTCATGGGCTTATTGAGAACCTATTGTCCCCTGCCAATATGTTTCTTTAATATTTTAGCATCCTATATTCTAGTCTTCCTAACCTCCTGGATGAAATTCTATTTATTCAAGTGTTTAATCAATTTATATTCACTACTGGGTTACCTAACTTGTTCTTCTACCCTTTTATCCCCAAAATGAAGTTATGGGTTCATTATAAAGTGAATATATTTATTTTTGAAGAAGCAAGAAAAACAACATAGCAATACCACTCATGTGGGTTTAGTATAAAATATGGTCAATCCCTTTAGCCTATTATTTTATCAAAGAAAGCTTCTTCTCAAAACCTTTAAAAACTTCTTTAATTTAGCCATGGGTGTTTCCATTAAAAAATATAGTTTGGGTTATACAACCTTTCAAACCCTTCGAAACTTGTCTTTCGACTTCGTAGGATGACCTCCTTCGAAAGCCCTAAAATCTATTTTCAAAACATTAGGCCTACATTTATAATAGATTAAAACCTTCCTTTCAAAAACTTCGATTGTAGAAAAGTATTAATATTTAACTTTAGAAGCTTAGCTTCAAAACAGTTGAAAGTATCCCTTTCAACACCATTAGAAGTAACCCTTTCAAAATCATTGAAAGTCTCCCCTTTGAAAGTATTGGGATTATACTTAAAATAATATTTGGGTCAAAGTGAATGTAGGAGAAAGCATCTCTTTCAAAACCATCCTTTATCAAATAAAAATGTTGAGGAAACATGGCGGCGTCGGCACCATCTCTTTCGAAAGCTTTAAACCATTTGAACAAACGTTGAAGGATAGTGTCGAAAGCCCTTTCAAAACCATTGCCTTCGAAACCCTTGGACAGTTTCGAAAGCATTAGGATGTGACTTGAAACATCTTTAAATATGTAATGAAACACCTATATGTATTCATTTGATTGCTAGTCCAGACAGTATGCTCGGTGTGTTGGTAGAACTACTTGCAGTCGGGATTAGGTTTGCTTAGAATCAGTTTTGGTCACATATTCATTCGCTTGTTGTCTTTACTTTAATTTGTTCCTGAACAGTGCTTTACTATACGTGTATCACCGATACACATATAAATATTAGTGTATCTTCTTTTACAAGTATAAATGAAATAATATGAAAAACTTGGATATGCTTAATAGCTTCTGAGTTTTTGATTAATCTGTTTCTTTTTCTTAATTAGATCCAAATACATTAACATGGTATCAGAGCATCTGAAATCGATCTAGGGATTCTCGAAATCACGCTTCTCAAAATCGACTCAGATCTACTAATATCTTAAATCCAGAATTATGTCTGAAAACAAAAATTCTACTATGGTCGATGTTCTTCCAATAATGTCAAAAATCATAGATCGCAAGTTAAATCATACAAATTTTATATAATGGAGTAAGACAATCCGATTACATCTTCGAAGCATTGATAAGGATGATCACTTAACCACAAATCCACCAGTAACTACAGAAGAAAAGGATCTTATCTGGTTAAGGGAAGATGCTCAACTGTTATTGCAAATTAGAAATTCAATTGATGATGAAGTCATTAGCCTGATAAATCACTGTGAATTTGTAAAGGAGTTAATTGAATATCTCGAATTCTTATACTCTGGAAAAGGCAATCTCACTCGTATGTTTGAAGTTTGTAAATTATTCTATAGAACTGAGAAACAAGATCAATCTCTCACAAATTACTTCATGAACTTTAAAAGAACTTATGAAGAACTTAATGTTCTACTACCTATGAGCCCAGATGTGAAGGTTTAGCAACTTCAACGAGAACAAATGGACATAATGTCCTTCCTTGCTGGTTTACCACTAGAGTTTGAGTCAGCTAAGTCACAAATACTATCTGGATCCACAATAACATCTCTTCAGGAAGTCTTTAGTCGTGTTCTCAAAACTGAGAATGTATCACCAAGTATAAACATGAATAATAGTGCACTGATAAGCTCAAACACACCCCCTACTGCATGGAGACCACCACTATCTCAATCTTGGAGGCCTCAAAGAAGTGGAGGCAGTCCAAATAACAAAGTATGTATATACTTCAAAAAGCCTGGCATTTGATCATTGAATGTAGGAAATTACAATACAACAATCAACTCAAGAATCAAGGGGCATTCAGTAATAATAATAATACTTATAAAACTGTTCTGATGACCACCGAAGAATTTGATAAGTACTCAAAATATTAGGAGTCTCAAAACAAACCAGTGGTTGCTACAATTGCCAACTTAGAAAAACCAATTTCAAAGTGGACTATTGATTCAGGAGCCACGGATCATATGTCAGGTAACATTAAATTATTTATAAATTTTAACAAACACGGAAAAGTCAAGCAGTTACTTTAGCAGATGGTTCACAATCTAATGTTCTTGGATTTGTTAATATTGATACTACTGTTCCATTAAAATCAGCATTATTCATACCCTCCTTATCATACAATCTCATGTATGTGAGCAAACTTACTAAAGACATGAATTGTAGTGTAGTATTCTCTCCTGAAACATGTATATTTCAGGATCTTACAACGAAACAGATTATTGGTAAAGGATATGAATCAGGGGGACTCTAGGTTTTGGAAAATCCACCAGTAGCTTGCTCAAGTATGAATGCTGCACTCAAATTTCATCAACAACTTGGTCATCCATTTATCACTTTATTCAAGCATCTCTATCCTCAGTATAACTATATATATACTCTTGATAGTGAGCCTTGTCAATATGCAAAACTACATAGGAGTAGCTTAGAACCTAGAACAAATAAGTGTAAGTGTACCATTTGAGCTTGTACATTCTGATATATGGGGACCATCATCTGTTGGTGATAAATCGGGTTATAAATATTTTGTGACATTTGTGGATGACTACTCTCGAGTTACTTGGTTCTTTTTAATGAAAAATAGATCTGAACTCTTCTCTATTTTTTGTACTTTTCATATAGAAAGTCAAAACCAGTTTAAAACATGTATTCAAACACTAAGGAGTGATAATGCTAAGGAGTATACTGCCCATACCTTTAGTTCATACCTGAGTCAACATGGCATTCTACATGAAACATCATGCGTAGATACTGCTGCACAAAATGGGTTGGCTGAAAGAAAGAATAGACACCTTCTTGAAACTGCTAGAGCATTATTATTTCAAATGAATGTTCCAAAAGTCTACTGGGCCGATGCAGTGCTAACTTCCTGCTTCCTTATTAATAGAATGCCTTCAACGGTTCTTAATTTCAAGATTCCTTACAAAGTGTTATGTCCTAACAAAGAATTATATCCTATTAAACCAAGGATATTTGGGTGCACCTATTTTGTGAGAGATGTAAATCCTCAAGTAGGAAAACTAGATCCTAAGTCTTTGAAATGTATATTCATTGGGTACTCAAGACTATAGAAAGGATATAGATGTTATTGCCCAAGTTTAAATAAATATATAGTATCAATAGATGTAAATTTCATGGAAGAAAGACCATTCTATCAAGCACCACACACCCCAAATCAGGAGGAGACTGATGAATACATCTCTACTTTTCCATCTCAAGAATCTGAAGCAGATACTGAGAGTGGTACAAATTATGGAACCATCAATGAAAGCTCTACACCAGTAGATCCAAGTCTGGATCGCCCCATTGCTCTTAGAAAAGAGAAAAGGAAATGCACATATCCTATCTCTAATTACATGTCATATGATAATCTCTCATCATCATCTTACATGTTCACCACTTCCTTAGACTCTATCTATACTCCTAAAACTGTTGCTGAAGCTCTATCAAAACAAGAATGGAAAGAAGCTATGATTGATAAAATGAATGCTTTAGAAAAGATTAATACATGGGATCTAGTCAAGCTACCAAAGAATAAAAAGACAATTGGATGTAGATGGATATATTCAGTTAAAATGAACCCAAATGGAACAGTTAATAGATTCAAGGCAAGACTCGTGGCTAAAGGATATGCACAAGTATATGGTATGGATTACTCAGACACTTTCTCTCCAGTGGCTAAGATGACTTATATTAGACTATTCATAGCATTAGCAGCACGTTTCAAATGGAAGCTTCATCAACTGGATATAAGAATGCATTTCTACATGGTGATCTCAAAGAAGAAATCTATATGACTCAACCACCTGGTTTTATTGCACAAGGAGAAAGTGGGCTTGTTTGCACATTAAAAAAAACTCCCTATGGACTTAAGCAAAGTCCAAGAGCTTGGTTTGGAAAATTCAGTATCTGAAAAAATTTGGAGTAACCAGATGCAAGAGTGATCATTCAGTATTTTATAAGAATTATGAAAAAGGTATACTTCTATTAGTTGTGTATGTAGATGATATCATCATAACACGAAATGATGAACAATGAATTGCTTCACTTAAGCAGTTTATCCACAATAAATTCCAGACTAAAGATTTAGGAGAGTTAAAATATTTCCTAGGGGTAGAAGTTTTAAGAAGCAGTAAAGGAATTTTATTATGCCAGAGAAAATATGCCTTGGACTTGTTATCAGAAACTAGAAAGCTTGGCACTAAACCACAAATCACCCCTATCTTGCCTAATAGTTATCTAACATCTGAAGGAGAACCATTTGATGATCCAGAAAGATATAGGAGACTCGTAGGAAAGTTGAATTATCTAACCATAACTAGGCCTGATATTGCCTTTGCTGTGAGTATAGGGAGTCAATACATGGCTTCACTAACAAAGCAACATTGGCAAGCACTGGAACACATTAGGATATTTGAAAGGATCCACTGGCCAAGGTATCATATATGCCAACCAAGGTCATATGAGGATTGAAAGTTTTGCTGTTGCTGACTGGGCTAGATCAAAGGATGATAGAAGATCAACCATTGGATTTTGTGTATACATTAGAGGGAATTTAGTATCATGGAAAAGTAAAAAACAACATATAGTATCAAGATCAAGTGTAGAATCTGAATATAGAGCAATGTCCAAGGCAGTGTGTGAAGTTATGTGGATTAAACACTTAATGAAAGAGTGTAAACTTGAGTTTGAGCGACCAGCAAGACTATGGTGTGACAATAAGGCAACAATTCACATTGCATCGAACCCTATATTTCATGAGAGGACCAAGCATATAGAAGTTGACTGCCTTTTATTCGAGACAAAATTCAAGAAGGAGAGGTGATTACACACTATGTTCATACTCAAGAGCAACCAGCTGATCTTCTGACCAAGGCATTAAATGGAGATAGAATTAAATACCTGAAAAGCAAGTTGGGTTTAATAGATATATATAAGCCAACTTGAGGAGGAGTGTAATAAAACACCTATATGTATTCATTGATTGCTGGTCCAGACAGTATGCTTGGTGTGTTTGTAGAACTACTTACAGTCAGGATTGGGTTTGCTTGGAATCAGTTTTGGCTACATATTCATTTGCTTTCTGTCTTTACTTTTGTTCATGAATAGTGCTTTACTATATGTGTATCACTGATACACATATAGATATTAGTGTATCTTCTTTTACAAGTATGAATGAAATAATAAAAACTTAGATTTGGTTAATGGCTTTTGAGTTCTTGATTAATCTATTTCTTTTTCTTAATTAGGTCCAAACACATTAACAAAAAACAAACATTACCTTTCAACAGTATTGATGACTTCGACACCATCGAAAGGCTAAAGAATGGCAACAGGATTTTGACTGGGTTGGAACCCCCTCTTTCAAAAGCATTTCATAACTCATTCGAAAACAACTTAAGTAAATGACAACCCTTTCGAAACTTTTTAAAACCTCTTTCGAAACCATATGCTTCAACTCCTTCAATGGCTAAAACAAAACAAAGGTAGGCGCTTCTTTTTTAAAACCAAACCAAGGCATTAACTCCTTCGAAAGCATTGCTTTCGACACCTAACTTTTCACCTCTTTCCAATCCACTACGCACCGTCTTGGTGATACCTTGTGTATTGGTTTCGGCTTAGTAAGTTTGACTATGTTGAAGGTGAAAGCTTTGTGTCAAAAGGTACTTATAAAGAAGGTGGAACCAACTTTTCTGAGTAAACCTAGTTTAATACTACTTAAAGCAATTCTTTTTCTAACTAACCTGCCACGTGTCAAAACCAGATTAATTGACTTTAACTTTTCCAATTCTTTGCCAAACCAACTGCCGCTAAATTTAGAACTAAACCGTGGTTAAATTAGCCCTTCCATTAAGCAAATCCAATTTTATAAAGAAGTCCCTTCTATAAAATAATTTAATTTCCATAGCAAATCAATTTGGAAATATCCCTAAAAATTCGAGATATTCACTTTAATCATATTATCTTACATATCAAAATTCCAGGCCCAAATTCTCAATACATTTTCAAAAATAAATTTATAAACCTAAATAGCCATATTTTCCTTTGAAAATTTATAGTAATCTTTCTGTAGCTTGCAAAATTATCAAAATTAAAACCCAACTCCAAAATCATGTTTTGCAACACATAAAATTTTCCCATGGCCTTTAAACATCATTAAATCTCAGTTTTTCCCTAAAATCGTACATAATCTCTTTTAAACAATCATGCTCAAACCACAAAAATTACAAATCAAGCATATCATCATCCAATATATCATAAAATTGAATTTACCCTTAAGTTCGAAAATATATGATTCAAAAAAAAAACAAAGATAGAATTATTATTCACCTTTATTTAGATAAGGAGATAAGATTGAGATTGATTTCCCCTATGCTTGATTCTCTAGCTTTTAGTTTGAATTCTTCTTCTTCTCGTAATGGTCGGCCGTTCCTTAAGCTTTTAATTTGCATTTCAAAATGACGTGAGTAAGGAATGAAATGTTAGGAACAGAATGTATATTGGTAAAGGTTTAGAGCGGCAATTCATAATATACCCTTATGCAATTTGATTAACCTAAAAATCATTCTTAATCCCTTTAATCATCATATTAGGCTTGGCCTTAATTAAATTAATTCAAGTCTCAATCCCTTTATCACTTAACATTTACATTATCCTATTTAATTTATCTAATTAAATCTTTTAAATATTGTTATCAAAAATTAGGGGTGTTACATGCTCCCCTCCTTAAATAATTGGTCCTCGAAATTCAGTAAGGACTAAATACTAAACATAGCAATCATCTGTAACGCCTCCTAACAACCATACTAGTCTACCTGACTAGTGACTATCTATATAAATCTAATCTAGACATACCCTTAAAGAAGATCAGGATAAGTATCTCGAATCTTGTCCTTTATCTTTGAAGTACGGTCCTTCTCGTTGTCGCTCCACTGAATTTTCACTAACTTGACTATCTTCTTCCTCAATCTTTTCTCATCTCTTGCTACAACCCAAACTAGTTGTCTAACAAAAGTCAAATCAGGTTCTACTACCAAGTCCTCCACCTCTATTTGAGGAATTGTAGCCTCTGGATCGTGCACATACTTGAGAAGATGAGACATATGGAATACATTATGGACATCTGCTATACTGTTCGGCAACTCTACTCTGTACGCGAGCTTTTCAATCCTTTCTATAATATAGAATGGACCAAGATATCTTGGTGCTAGCTTCCCTGACTTCCCAAATCATATTATACCTTTCATCGGTGATACTTTAATGAAAACCCTATCTCTAACTAAGAACTTTAGGTCTTTATGCCTTTTATTTGCATAACTCTTCTGTCTGGATTGAGCTTCCTTCATCCTTTCTTAGATCAACTTAATCTTCTCTGATGCCTCCCTAACAAAATTTGGCCCTAAGACCAATCTGTCTCCAGTCTTTAACCAACGTACTGGTGATTAGCATGGCCTTCAATACAAAGCTTCAAATGGCATCATTTCTATACTAGTATGATGATTATTATTATAGAAAAACTCAACCAAATGTAGGTGATCCTCCTAAGATCCACTAAAGTCCAATACACAAGCTCTCAACAAATCCTTGAGTAATTTGTGGAGACTCTCTGCCTGCTCATCCGTCTGTAGTTGATATGCAGTACTCATCTTGAGCTTAGTGCCCAACACATCCTGTAGACTATTCCAGAATTCTCTAGTAAATAAAGCATCTCTATCGCTTACTATGCTATTAGGAACTCCATGTAGTCTAATTATCTTCTTCATGAACACCTTAGCCAAAATAGGTGCCATCCTGGTTGACTTTACTGGAATGAAATAGGCATCGTTTGTCAATCTGTCCATAATAACCCATATGCTCTCATTTCCTCTACTTGACCTTGGCAACCCACCTATAAAATCAATAGATATTGAGTCCCATTTCCATACTGGAATCTCTAATGGCTGAAGCAAACCACTCGACTTCTGATGTTTGGCTTTCACTTGTTGACAGTTTACACACTGCCTAACCCACAAGTGAACATCCCTTTTTATGCCTTCCCAGTAGAAGTTTCTCTTCATATCTTGGTACATCTTGATCCCTCCAGGATGAATCCTAAACATTGATCGATGACATGCCTCAGGAAATTCTATTCTCAATTCTCAACATCTACAACACATAATTGTCCCTTCTTTCTTAACCATCCTCTCTGGTGAAGACAAAAATCTTTCAAATCATTGACCTCGGCTCCAACACCAGGCCCTAAAATCCTCTCGGCTAATAAGGAATCGTCCTTCTGCTTAGAAGAAATTCCCTCAACCAACACTGGTCGAACATCTAAATAGGATAACATGGCAGTATTTTGACTAAAACTAGCAGTCGATCTTAATTGCACACCACAGCTGGCCAAAGCTTCTAGATCCTTCCATTCTACCAACATAGCCAACACCACATTCTAATGTCTTCTGCTAAGAGCATCTGCTACCTTATTAACTTTTCTTGGAGTATACTATACACCAAAATCACAAGCAGCCAATAACTCCAACCACCTCTACCGTCTCATATTCAACTCATTCTGAAAGAATAAGTACCTTATAGACCTATGATCGGTATATGACTCAAATCTCTCCCCGAAGAGATAATGCCTCCAAATCATCAAAGCAAAGATCACCGCAGCTAACTCCAAATCATGAGTAATATATCTCACTTTATGCAATCTAAGCTATCGTGCCGCGTAGGCAATCACTTTACCTTTCTTAATCAACACAACCCCCAATCCTGTTCCACATGCAATAGTGTACACTACCAAACATAGTTTCCATCTGGAACTACTGACACTGGTGCAATTATCAATAAATGCTTTAACTTAAGGAATGCTTCCTCACATTTTTCGGACCAAACAAACTTCACTTCTGTGACGACCCGGAATTTTGAGCAATATCAATTTAATAATCTTTGATAATAATTAAATTGATTTGATCATTTTATATTATAAATTGACAAGTTAAATTTATTTTAAAGGTTAATGATAATAATTTGTTAATATCTATTCATATTTTTCTTTGCAATATAAATAGGCAAATTTAATTCCTTTGAAAGTTTATAAATATTTGATTTGGAATTATTTATTTTGTTAAATAAGATGTTTTAATGTAATAAAACTTTGTATTCAAATTATAATATATATGAATGTATATATATTGTGATTTGGTATTTGTTTTAAAATTTAATTTGAAAATTAATAAATTTAATGTTAGAATGTTTTTATTTGAAAGGTGTATATATATTTGTATATATATATTTGAAATAGGGATTGTATTAATTTGAATTTAATAATAGTTTTCAAACTTGAATATATTTAGTTTTGAATTTGAAATGTTAATTTGATTTAATGTCTTTGAAATGATATTTGAAATTTAAATTTTAAATAATAAAGTTAATTTCTTATTTTATAAACATATATTTTAGCTTTTGTTTTAATAAGATAAAATTGTTTTAAAAATTTATATAAGGAATTAAACTAAGTTTTCAATTTATAAACAAGTGATAGAATTTAATTGATTAAAACATAAGTTATTTAAAATTGTCTATGTGAATTTACTTTTGAAATTCTTGTTAAAGTCTAAAGTTTATTTTTATAAGATAAAAACATTTTACAATTATTTAGATATTACATAATAAAATCAATAAGTAGGCATTAAAATACATTAATACATATACACATTTCATGCAAAGCTTAAAATAATTTATAAAAGGGAAAATGACATTTAAAAATATTAATTAAAAAGCATTATAACACTTGTAAATATTTTGGGCTTATTAAAAGACATTTGTAATTACATGTGCTTAGGTGTAAGGAATTGGAACATAGGGTTGACAATTGGCAATATTCTCTTAATAATAAAATTAAAAATTAAAAATATGGTAAAGAAGAGTTTATTTTCAGTTAAAACAAAAGTTTTACTTCAGCTGAAAAATATTTTCCTCAAACTAAAACAAGAATACATGCAAATCAAAAATGCAAATCTGAAAGGCAAGATCAAAACAAAGATAAACTCAAACAAAAGAATGCAAATCTGCAAATCTGGAAATAAAATCAATGAAATGCAAGCTCTTCATCAATACAATCATGCAAGAGCTGGAATCAAACACTTCAGCAATCATATCAACATGCAAAGTTAGGAATCATTCAACATACAAGAGCTGGAATAATCAACATGCAAATAAAGCATGGAAAGAAGAACATGCAGTTCTGTTTTCTGGAAAATTTTCAGGTGAGTAAAACGAATTTTAAAAACAGTATAACTTGAATTTCATCATGTTAATATGGTTGGGTATTTAATATTATTGAGTACTTAGTTTAGAATTGAGTGCATGTTTGAATTAAGATAGTTGAATGCCTGGGTAGTTAAAATTTATAATCTGTGTATGTTTAAAATTCACAGTTTCATCATTAAATTTAATAACTTAATTCTGGATTCATATGAGTCTTTGTTGTGTAAATAAAAGATGTTTGTAATCAACTAACATATCATCTAAAAATATTTGCAAGTTTTAAATTTGAATAATTAGTTGTAAATTGCAAGTTTACAGTAAAATACAATATTTGGTCAAAATTTGATGAAATCAATTTCAAGTTTTGATTTCATGATTGGATTGTAAATGGTAAATGATGATTTTAGAAGCTGGAATCACAATTTTTAATGGAGTATGTTGTGAGTATTTTGGGATTTAATGATTTGGGTATTTTTGCCAAATCACGGCAAACTACGACGAATTGGTCGTCGCCGTTGAACTCAAAGGAGGGGGAAGCTTCGGTGATCTTGTGAAAAATACTATTGTATTTTATTTTGGTATGTGGTGATCGTTGTTTGAGATAGTAGGGTTTAGGGGCTGTTTTTGTCGTGAGTGTTTCTTTGGGTATCGCGGTATTGTGAAGGAACTGGAGGCGATCGCGGTGATTGCTGAAGGTTAGGGAGGACGTGACGTAACTGGGGTGAGTACGGCGTGGCGTCTCAGGTGGTGATTCATCGGCGCCATTGATTTATTTTGGTTGATGGGTTCAGGCAGTTGGGTGGTAGGGCTAGATTTCGAATTTCGATCATATTTGAGTTTCTAGGTATCGCGATTCAATGTTGGGGTCGTTTGAGTCTTGATGGAAGCCGGGGAAAGGATCGTCGCCGATCAACGGTGGTGTGCACGTTAACGTGCATGATTTTGGATGTCACGGTGACATTGCGTGTTTCAGTATTTGGAAATGGGAAGAAGAGATGGAAGACTCGAAGTTTGCATCGGGTATTGGGTGTTCTGACTCGAAGCAGTGGGTAGGCAAGGGGAACTCGGGGGTTGTCATGTGAGATTTGTGGGTTAGCTCGGGTATTAAGTATTCAGGGAGTAGGTCTAGTTGTTAAGTTGTTAATGTAAAGAAGTTTTGTTTTAGAAATGAAGTTTTTTAAACAAAGGGTTAAACAAGTTCAAATTGAAATGGTTTTCAAAGTTATGTTTTAAAACAAGTTTATATATTTTAAAATATGGAAGTTTTTAAATAAAATAAGTGGATTTAAAATAAGGTTTATATTATACTTTAATAAATAATTTGGGAAAGGTTTTAAAGTTTTCAAAGTTCAATTTAAAATATGTTTAAATTTAATTGATTTCTAAATCATTGTATTTTATTTAAATTAAGTTTAATGATTTAGAATTTGATAATCAATTGTAATAAAGATTATCTTTAGTTATTTTGAATTTGATTTAATTAAAGATAATTAAATTTGTAAAGATAATTGAGATAATTAAATTATTTTTAATTATCAAGTTTTAATTATGAATAAATGATTTAATTAAGATAAAGGTTTCTTAATTAAGAATCTTTTAATATAATAAGTTAAGAATCATTTAATTAATTATAAATGATTAAGTTAAATAGTTAATTAAGTAATTAACTTGTGATTAATTAAGATAATCACTTAGATTAATCTAATTACTTAGGGAAGTAATTAAAGTAATTAAGTAGTAATTACAGAAGGTAATTAAGTAAAGATAATTACTTTATGAAAAGTAATTAAGTAAATGTGATTAAGGAATAATCACTTTAGTTATTAATTTAAGAATTAATTAATAATTAGTTTAAGGTTTAAATTATTTGATTAATGATTAATTAATAAAAGGATTAAGAGTAATTAATTAAGTCCTTAATTACTTGTAAAAGTAATTAATTAAGATAGAATTTTAATTAATGATGTAATCATTAATTAATGGAAATAATTAATTAATTATTAATTAATAATTTAAGAATAATTAATTTATAATTAAGTTTTAAATTACTAAATGTAATTAAAATAATTAATCAAAGGTGATTAATTAAAAGTAATTAATTAAGTATGATTAATTAAAAGTAATTAATCAAGTGTGATTAATTAAAAATGATTAATCAAGTGTAATTGATTAAAGATAATTAAAGAATAATTAGAGAATAATTAATCAAGGTTGATTAATTTAGAAAGTAATTAAGGGGTAATTACTTAATATAATTTGGAGGTAATTAATCAGGATGATTAATTAATTTGGTAATAAAGTAATAATTACTTAAGTAATTAAGTGATAATTAATCAGGGAGGATTAATTGAAGTGGATAATTAAGTGATGGTTAGTTAATTAATTTGTAATTAATTAATGAATAAGAAGTTGGATTGAAGATAATCCAAGTGTTTAATTAAGGATTAATTTAATTTAAGGATTAATTAAATTAATCAAGGTTGAATCAAATTTGTTTATGAATGGTTAATGATTGGATGATTTATATATCATTGGATGAGTAAATGATATTGATTGTTGTTGGATGATATTGATAGATGTGATGATGTGATTATGCTATATGTGATTGTGACATATATGCTGCTTTGTGATATGTATAGATGCATGTTATAATAGATGCTTATCTATCTGTGTTGTGAATACATCCATTTATGTTAAGTGATATTTCTGAATATCTATTGTTTAAATCCCTTAAGTACAACTTGGACATTAAAATGGCGTTTGGTTTCGGTGAGACCGGGATCGGGTTTCCATATTTGGAATCCGAAAACCACATCGATTCCAATTAAACGTTAGGTCGTTAATCCAAATGGAGCAAGTGAAGACTCGAAGTGTAAGGGCTATACGTCAGTATAACTCTGTGGGTGATTCCGTAATGAGTTTGACGGAATAGTGCTTATAGATTCGAGATGGTGAATCAGAGTGCAAGGGCTATGGTCGTTGACTCTGAGGGTGATTCCAAAATGAGTGCAACGAGATAGTGCCTTCGGTTTCGTTCGAACCCGGAACGAACTTGTATGGATTGAATGCTTTCAGCACATCGTCAGGCGGACGATGAGCATTCTAAGATAATTGGTCCTATAAAGGTAATCGCAGCCTCAAGCCTCATCAACCGGGAATGGCTAAAACAGGGGAGGTGCAGCAAGGCTTCGTGGGTCGCGCCCACTGGAGGGCAAGATACATCCCTGTCTAGAGGTCCCTTTATATTTCGGCTGTGTGGGCAGTTGGTCTGCAGCCAACTGCGGGGTGGTCTTGTTCGGGACTGTTCAGTAAGGAACGGTGCCGGCCTTGTGTTGCAGGGGATGAAGGGAGTAATCCTCGGTACGGTGATCTAGGCCACGTACTGTGACGGGCGGTACCCCAGTAGCCCTGCCATTGTTGGAAACCCATTTTCCCTACGAGACCCTACGGTTTTGTTTGTATTACCCACTTTTGTGGCTAGTAGCTGGAATTTAATGAATGTAACAATTTCGGCTATTTCATATTTACTTGAAAACCCTAGACACTATTATAATATCACTGGATTTCCTATCAAATGTTTTGGTTAGCGTAAGGTAAAAACTTTTCCATGTTTATGTGTGGGAAGTCTTACGTGATACCTTTTGTTTCCAAAGGATTTTCTAAAGTTAAGCAATCTTAAACCGTTTACTCACACCAGACCCCTGTCTGACCCGAGTGTTTATTTTCTGTTTTATTAAACTCTTGGGTACTCATATTATATATGAGTAGTCAAGTGATTCAGGTTATCTCTTGACGAATTCTGGAGGAGCTTTGGAGCAGGAGGCTTCAGCGTGTAGATATGGTTAGAGTTTCCGCTGTGTTGTTGTCTGTATGATGTCTTGTATTGTATTAGACAGAAATGTTATAACTGTCTATATTGAGATGTTTAGTTGTGTACTCTGATGTATATGATACTATGTATATGTTCTATATTATATTTAAATCGTTCCGCTGTGAGATTCTGATGTGTTGTTTTCTCTTTCTTCTCTTTCTTTTCTTCTTCTATCCCTTTCTTTCTTAATTAGTGATGCGATTTTCCGGTAGTGGAATTTCGGGTCGCTACAGCTGGTATCAGAGCGTTAGGTTGAGTGAATACCTAGACTCTGAAGTTTGTCTTTCTTTAGGGAGCGTTAGGTTGAGTGAATACCTAGGCTCTGGAGTGGTGTCTATCTTGAGAGAGCGTACTTGTAATTTTTATATAAATATATATTTATATAACTACCTAATCTGTTGGGTTATCTGTTTGGATTTTCCAACATAGGTTATAAAGGTAGATAAGGTAGAAGTGTGTGGAACACGACTACCACTATTGGTTGAGGCTTATATGTTGTAGTTGGAGGTGTTTATCGAGATTGTAGACCTAATACTGTCTCGAATAAGTTTTGAGGATTGTTGAAAGGATTCCTTTGAGTCCAAAGGAAGTCTTTTTCAAGAATTGGAGTATATTCTTGAAGTGTGAGGTTGATTTGCTCTCAAGTGAGCGGGATTTCCAAGAGTTGAGTTGTCAGCTTAATAGAAGCAAGTGGTGACTTCAAGAAGGAATAGCTGTGTGATGAGATGCAGTATCCACAGATGGTTCTGAAGATGTTTCTTTTGAAGCCAGTTTTAGATGGTGTTGGAAGAGCATTGATGTCTTCTACAAGGAAGGTTCAGATGTTCTGAGATTTTCTGGATCTCAAGTAAGGGTATCTTATCTTTATTGAAGTAGGAGACTAAGGTCGATGAGTTACCTCATTTCGGACATGGTCTCATTTGTTTTCTTAAGAAGATAAGTGGTTGGTGTTTAGTTTGGAGCCGAGTTTCTTGAGGAGATGTCTACTCGTCTCAAGGATGTTTTAGAGGAATTGGATGTTAATTTTGAGTTTCAAGGAGCTTTTGGTTAAGGATGATCTTTTGGTTTAGCTGTATCATTTGAGTGAAGTTTGGAAGCAGCAGCGTGGATCTGTTTCTTCGATGATTCAGTAATCTTTGGAATTCTACTATCGGCAGACTAGGCAGATGGTGAAGGCTTATTCTTTTCTTGGAGGCTCAGCAGAGCAAGATATTTGTTGGAAGTGATCTATCAGTTTCTGATAGGTAAGCCATTCTGGAAAGATTGATCTTGAAGGGAAAGCTGTTCTGGTTGGGAGACAGTTCTTTGGAATCTGAACTGAGTGGATCGCAAAAGTGACTTGCGATTAGTTTGGGAATCTTGGAGCATTCCTTGGTTTGATATTGAGGCATCTCAAGTAGAGGTGGAAGCTATGGAAGTAGTCGGAGGTTCTCTAGATGTTTTTGGGGAAATCTGAGGTCTACCTGAATCGGAGATTGAGATTTCTTATCGACTTGGATTTTCAGGAGTAGTATTGATGGTTCAACCTTATAGTAGGATGACTCTTGGAGCGAGAAGAGTTTGGAGAGGCAGCTCAGGATTCTTTGGATTGATCATCTTATTCTAAGTTGAGATTCTGTTGAGATGTTTTGACCAAGTGGAATGGTCACTAAGATTTTTATGAGTCGAATGAGCTGTGTTTGGTGGTAGATTGTGTTTGTATTCTGTGATAGCATTCTTATCTGCTCTAGATCAGAGTTGCGCAGCGGAAGCGAGTTGGGAATTATTCTGGTATGGGAACAACCGGATGTTGCAGTAGAGGATTTCTACAGGAAACTCAAGTATGAAGGATTTTTCTGGATTTGGTAGGTTTGGTTGTCTAGTGCAACTGTTTGGCTATTCAAATTTGAGATGCAGGTTTGAAGTCCATTGATGTTTGTGGTATAGAGTTGTATTTTGGATTTCAGCAAATTATTTTTGGAAAAGCCATTTTGTTGAGTAGAACCTGGAGATTTGGTTTGAGTTGGTGCTGTTGTTTCTTGAAGCAGTCAGCAAGAGTTAGGCTGATCAGGAATATTGAAGGTGACTCAGAGCATCTGAAGAGTTGTGCAGATAGAATTGAGGAGATTTTGGAATTTGCAGTTAGATTTTGAATATTGATTGGGTTTTATCCGATCAAAGAAGATATAAGAATGGGTAAAACTGGAGAGTTAGCTTTGTAGGTATTTGGAGTTTTATCTGTGATCTCTAGAGATTTGATTTTGAACTACAGGATTGAGTTGCCAGTTTGGATAGCTGGAATTCATTGTATTTCACATATCTCTGAGGAATATGTGTATGATTCTTTGAGTGATAAAATCAGCAGTTCAGAAGAAATCTGGTGGTTGTGCTGGTTTTGAGTTAGTCTGATGTCTTGTTCAGATTTGTAGAATCAGGTGAGGGAGTTCTTGGTTTTAGTAGTATAGTTAATTAAGATTCTATAGAGCGAGTATTCCAGTATAGGTATCTGGAAACTCTAGATAATATTAGGAAGTTCTATTCAGAATTTTTCTGAATAGATAAATTGTTTGTTTGTTTGAATTGGTTGCTTTGATTGATAATGTATGATTGTTTGTGTGATTGTTGATAGGAATTTAAATTCTATAACTAGGTTATTAAATTATCTTTGCTTTTAAATTTCGGGGACGAAATTCTTTTAAGGGGGGAGGAATGTGACGACCCGGAATTTTGAGCAATATCAATTTAATAATCTTTGATAATAATTAAATTGATTTGATCATTTTATATTATAAATTGACAAGTTAAATTTATTTTAAAGGTTAATGATAATAATTTGTTAATATCTATTCATATTTTTCTTTGCAATATAAATAGGCAAATTTAATTCCTTTGAAAGTTTATAAATATTTGATTTGGAATTATTTATTTTGTTAAATAAGATGTTTTAATGTAATAAAACTTTGTATTCAAATTATAATATATATGAATGTATATATATTGTGATTTGGTATTTGTTTTAAAATTTAATTTGAAAATTAATAAATTTAATGTTAGAATGTTTTTATTTGAAAGGTGTATATATATTTGTATATATATATTTGAAATAGGGATTGTATTAATTTGAATTTAATAATAGTTTTCAAACTTGAATATATTTAGTTTTGAATTTGAAATGTTAATTTGATTTAATGTCTTTGAAATGATATTTGAAATTTAAATTTTAAATAATAAAGTTAATTTCTTATTTTATAAACATATATTTTAGCTTTTGTTTTAATAAGATAAAATTGTTTTAAAAATTTATATAAGGAATTAAACTAAGTTTTCAATTTATAAACAAGTGATAGAATTTAATTGATTAAAACATAAGTTATTTAAAATTGTCTATGTGAATTTACTTTTGAAATTCTTGTTAAAGTCTAAAGTTTATTTTTATAAGATAAAAACATTTTACAATTATTTAGATATTACATAATAAAATCAATAAGTAGGCATTAAAATACATTAATACATATACACATTTCATGCAAAGCTTAAAATAATTTATAAAAGGGAAAATGACATTTAAAAATATTAATTAAAAAGCATTATAACACTTGTAAATATTTTGGGCTTATTAAAAGACATTTGTAATTACATGTGCTTAGGTGTAAGGAATTGGAACATAGGGTTGACAATTGGCAATATTCTCTTAATAATAAAATTAAAAATTAAAAATATGGTAAAGAAGAGTTTATTTTCAGTTAAAACAAAAGTTTTACTTCAGCTGAAAAATATTTTCCTCAAACTAAAACAAGAATACATGCAAATCAAAAATGCAAATCTGAAAGGCAAGATCAAAACAAAGATAAACTCAAACAAAAGAATGCAAATCTGCAAATCTGGAAATAAAATCAATGAAATGCAAGCTCTTCATCAATACAATCATGCAAGAGCTGGAATCAAACACTTCAGCAATCATATCAACATGCAAAGTTAGGAATCATTCAACATACAAGAGCTGGAATAATCAACATGCAAATAAAGCATGGAAAGAAGAACATGCAGTTCTGTTTTCTGGAAAATTTTCAGGTGAGTAAAACGAATTTTAAAAACAGTATAACTTGAATTTCATCATGTTAATATGGTTGGGTATTTAATATTATTGAGTACTTAGTTTAGAATTGAGTGCATGTTTGAATTAAGATAGTTGAATGCCTGGGTAGTTAAAATTTATAATCTGTGTATGTTTAAAATTCACAGTTTCATCATTAAATTTAATAATTTAATTCTGGATTCATATGAGTCTTTGTTGTGTAAATAAAAGATGTTTGTAATCAACTAACATATCATCTAAAAATATTTGCAAGTTTTAAATTTGAATAATTAGTTGTAAATTGCAAGTTTACAGTAAAATACAATATTTGGTCAAAATTTGATGAAATCAATTTCAAGTTTTGATTTCATGATTGGATTGTAAATGGTAAATGATGATTTTAGAAGCTGGAATCACAATTTTTAATGGAGTATGTTGTGAGTATTTTGGGATTTAATGATTTGGGTATTTTTGCCAAATCACGGCAAACTACGACGAATTGGTCGTCGCCGTTGAACTCAAAGGAGGGGGAAGCTTCGGTGATCTTGTGAAAAATACTATTGTATTTTATTTTGGTATGTGGTGATCGTTGTTTGAGATAGTAGGGTTTAGGGGCTGTTTTTGTCGTGAGTGTTTCTTTGGGTATCGCGGTATTGTGAAGGAACTGGAGGCGATCGCGGTGATTGCTGAAGGTTAGGGAGGACGTGACGTAACTGGGGTGAGTACGGCGTGGCGTCTCAGGTGGTGATTCATCGGCGCCATTGATTTATTTTGGTTGATGGGTTCAGGCAGTTGGGTGGTAGGGCTAGATTTCGAATTTCGATCATATTTGAGTTTCTAGGTATCGCGATTCAATGTTGGGGTCGTTTGAGTCTTGATGGAAGCCGGGGAAAGGATCGTCGCCGATCAACGGTGGTGTGCACGTTAACGTGCATGATTTTGGATGTCACGGTGACATTGCGTGTTTCAGTATTTGGAAATGGGAAGAAGAGATGGAAGACTCGAAGTTTGCATCGGGTATTGGGTGTTCTGACTCGAAGCAGTGGGTAGGCAAGGGGAACTCGGGGGTTGTCATGTGAGATTTGTGGGTTAGCTCGGGTATTAAGTATTCAGGGAGTAGGTCTAGTTGTTAAGTTGTTAATGTAAAGAAGTTTTGTTTTAGAAATGAAGTTTTTTAAACAAAGGGTTAAACAAGTTCAAATTGAAATGGTTTTCAAAGTTATGTTTTAAAACAAGTTTATATATTTTAAAATATGGAAGTTTTTAAATAAAATAAGTGGATTTAAAATAAGGTTTATATTATACTTTAATAAATAATTTGGGAAAGGTTTTAAAGTTTTCAAAGTTCAATTTAAAATATGTTTAAATTTAATTGATTTCTAAATCATTGTATTTTATTTAAATTAAGTTTAATGATTTAGAATTTGATAATCAATTGTAATAAAGATTATCTTTAGTTATTTTGAATTTGATTTAATTAAAGATAATTAAATTTGTAAAGATAATTGAGATAATTAAATTATTTTTAATTATCAAGTTTTAATTATGAATAAATGATTTAATTAAGATAAAGGTTTCTTAATTAAGAATCTTTTAATATAATAAGTTAAGAATCATTTAATTAATTATAAATGATTAAGTTAAATAGTTAATTAAGTAATTAACTTGTGATTAATTAAGATAATCACTTAGATTAATCTAATTACTTAGGGAAGTAATTAAAGTAATTAAGTAGTAATTACAGAAGGTAATTAAGTAAAGATAATTACTTTATGAAAAGTAATTAAGTAAATGTGATTAAGGAATAATCACTTTAGTTATTAATTTAAGAATTAATTAATAATTAGTTTAAGGTTTAAATTATTTGATTAATGATTAATTAATAAAAGGATTAAGAGTAATTAATTAAGTCCTTAATTACTTGTAAAAGTAATTAATTAAGATAGAATTTTAATTAATGATGTAATCATTAATTAATGGAAATAATTAATTAATTATTAATTAATAATTTAAGAATAATTAATTTATAATTAAGTTTTAAATTACTAAATGTAATTAAAATAATTAATCAAAGGTGATTAATTAAAAGTAATTAATTAAGTATGATTAATTAAAAGTAATTAATCAAGTGTGATTAATTAAAAATGATTAATCAAGTGTAATTGATTAAAGATAATTAAAGAATAATTAGAGAATAATTAATCAAGGTTGATTAATTTAGAAAGTAATTAAGGGGTAATTACTTAATATAATTTGGAGGTAATTAATCAGGATGATTAATTAATTTGGTAATAAAGTAATAATTACTTAAGTAATTAAGTGATAATTAATCAGGGAGGATTAATTGAAGTGGATAATTAAGTGATGGTTAGTTAATTAATTTGTAATTAATTAATGAATAAGAAGTTGGATTGAAGATAATCCAAGTGTTTAATTAAGGATTAATTTAATTTAAGGATTAATTAAATTAATCAAGGTTGAATCAAATTTGTTTATGAATGGTTAATGATTGGATGATTTATATATCATTGGATGAGTAAATGATATTGATTGTTGTTGGATGATATTGATAGATGTGATGATGTGATTATGCTATATGTGATTGTGACATATATGCTGCTTTGTGATATGTATAGATGCATGTTATAATAGATGCTTATCTATCTGTGTTGTGAATACATCCATTTATGTTAAGTGATATTTCTGAATATCTATTGTTTAAATCCCTTAAGTACAACTTGGACATTAAAATGGCGTTTGGTTTCGGTGAGACCGGGATCGGGTTTCCATATTTGGAATCCGAAAACCACATCGATTCCAATTAAACGTTAGGTCGTTAATCCAAATGGAGCAAGTGAAGACTCGAAGTGTAAGGGCTATACGTCAGTATAACTCTGTGGGTGATTCCGTAATGAGTTTGACGGAATAGTGCTTATAGATTCGAGATGGTGAATCAGAGTGCAAGGGCTATGGTCGTTGACTCTGAGGGTGATTCCAAAATGAGTGCAACGAGATAGTGCCTTCGGTTTCGTTCGAACCCGGAACGAACTTGTATGGATTGAATGCTTTCAGCACATCGTCAGGCGGACGATGAGCATTCTAAGATAATTGGTCCTATAAAGGTAATCGCAGCCTCAAGCCTCATCAACCGGGAATGGCTAAAACAGGGGAGGTGCAGCAAGGCTTCGTGGGTCGCGCCCACTGGAGGGCAAGATACATCCCTGTCTAGAGGTCCCTTTATATTTCGGCTGTGTGGGCAGTTGGTCTGCAGCCAACTGCGGGGTGGTCTTGTTCGGGACTGTTCAGTAAGGAACGGTGCCGGCCTTGTGTTGCAGGGGATGAAGGGAGTAATCCTCGGTACGGTGATCTAGGCCACGTACTGTGACGGGCGGTACCCCAGTAGCCCTGCCATTGTTGGAAACCCATTTTCCCTACGAGACCCTACGGTTTTGTTTGTATTACCCACTTTTGTGGCTAGTAGCTGGAATTTAATGAATGTAACAATTTCGGCTATTTCATATTTACTTGAAAACCCTAGACACTATTATAATATCACTGGATTTCCTATCAAATGTTTTGGTTAGCGTAAGGTAAAAACTTTTCCATGTTTATGTGTGGGAAGTCTTACGTGATACCTTTTGTTTCCAAAGGATTTTCTAAAGTTAAGCAATCTTAAACCGTTTACTCACACCAGACCCCTGTCTGACCCGAGTGTTTATTTTCTGTTTTATTAAACTCTTGGGTACTCATATTATATATGAGTAGTCAAGTGATTCAGGTTATCTCTTGACGAATTCTGGAGGAGCTTTGGAGCAGGAGGCTTCAGCGTGTAGATATGGTTAGAGTTTCCGCTGTGTTGTTGTCTGTATGATGTCTTGTATTGTATTAGACAGAAATGTTATAACTGTCTATATTGAGATGTTTAGTTGTGTACTCTGATGTATATGATACTATGTATATGTTCTATATTATATTTAAATCGTTCCGCTGTGAGATTCTGATGTGTTGTTTTCTCTTTCTTCTCTTTCTTTTCTTCTTCTATCCCTTTCTTTCTTAATTAGTGATGCGATTTTCCGGTAGTGGAATTTCGGGTCGCTACAACTTCCTTCCTTGAAAGCTTAGTCAAAGGCGATGCTATCCGTGAGAAATCCTTGATGAATCTTTGGTAATAGCCAGCATGTCCAAGAAAACTTCTGATCTCAGTCACCATCTCTAGTCTCTTCCAATTGTTAACTGGTTAAATCTTATCTGGACCAATTGACAACCCATTCTCTAAAACCACGTGACCAAGAAACTTAACCTTTTTCTTCTAAAAATGACACTTGGAAAACTTTTCCTTTAGTTGATTCTGCCTTAGAGTCCTAAGCACAACTCTAAGATGATCTTCATGCTCTCTCTCATCCTTTGACTATACCAAAGTGTCACCTATAGACACTAACATGAATCTGTCCAAATACTCTCGAAAGACTCTAAGTTGATCTTCTCAAAAGACATCTACAAACTCTTTTGCGATTCGAACCTGACTTCGATCTTCTCCTACTTCCGTTGCACTTAGCAAAGCACAACTACTCCGGTCATAATTTTCCATTGTATATAATTCGGTTATGACTACAAGGTGTCTCAAAGATATCTACCCATCTTAGTAGAATATCCTGGCTTCATACCTCCTCAACCAATCTGAACCTAAAATGGTTTCGAAATCTTCGAAATTGTAAACATACCAACTGCATGCAAACTTATGACCTAATAAATCAAGTTCTAATTGGTTACATCTCATCCCCAAAGTTGCATACCCTCATATTGGATTCGTAGCCCTCAAGGAAGTAACAAGGTATGTGGTTCTAAGCATAACCTAGCAACCAAACACTGGGATATAAATGAATGTGATGCACTAGTATCAAAATGTATCCTAACTGGTATATTCTGAATCAAAAATGTACCTTCCATCACAGTCTTCCATTTATCAAATGCAGTAGACTTAGCTGATGAACCAACAGCAAAGACATTTCCTTTGTCTGCCCTTACTGGCTCTGGATACTGGTTCTTATATTGCCCAAATTTATCATGGTTAAAGCATTTCACATTCTTCTTGCGTGTAGCTTTTTTTCCCTTGCTTGATCGGCACTCATTTGCATAATGACCCTTCTTTTCACATTTGTAGCAAACTAGATATGTTTTTTTCCTTCTTGGAAACAACCACTTTCTGGGGTCCCTTCTTCTTAAAGAATTTCATCTTCTGTAACGATCGCGATTTTTCGTTGCCGAAAAATCGAACCGTTAGAGTTTTAGAAGAAGAAAGAGGTAGAAGAAGAAAGAAAAGAAAGAGAAGAGAAAACAGAAAAACAAGTAACAGAACGAGAAACAATAACAGAATCTCACAGTCGCAGCGGAACAACATATAATAGATAAATGAATATTCATTAAAACAAAAGAACTATACATTTTATACATTACATCACATTACATCATATCATCAGAGTGTACAACAATAAAACAGCGGAAAGAAAATACTATATACAATATATAATAGACTACGCTATCTGGCTCGCCTCCAGATCTGCACAGCAACTCCCGAATCCAGAATAACCTGATAACCTAACTCTAGACTGCCCGTGTGGAAAATAGTGGGCACCCAGAGTTTAGGAAAGGAACAATAAACTCCAGGTCAGTCATGTGACTGGTGTGAGAACTCAAAACAGTTTATCTTTAAACAAGCAACAAGAAAATTTAAATTTTTAAATCCGCAATGCTTTTTGGAAAATGAAACTACCATAAGGCCTCCCGGCACACACACAATGCAAACGCACACATGGGGGAGATTTCTCCTTATGATAGTCAAACATGCTTACTACGAGAAAAATCCTTTGATATTATTACTAGTGCATAGTGGAAAATATTTCGAAAGTATAATATAAATCCTAGCCAGCATAGGTACCATGATACTATGCCTACTATAGCTGCCATGTTAAATGGCAGGTTCTACAACTAAAACCGTACAGGGCGCGTATTGGATGAATGGATTTCCAACAAATGGTCAGGCTAAGGAACTTCCTACTGCCACATGGGATCGCCTCTGGCGGGACGTCCCGAGAACTAACGTTACGGTTAGATCTCTGCCAACACAAGGCCGGGTTACCTCTGTAACTAGGTAACTACTACACGAATATGTCATCCCCCGGTCCTTTGGGACCTTTATCCGAGCGCTCGATACCAACAACACCACACAGAAATATATATAGTGTTTCCACATGAGTAAATATCTGGGCTCCATACCATGATACCACCCTTTTCCAGAAGGGAATGACATACCCTAAAGGGCGCGACCCTCATAACCTTGCCGCATATTCCTGTTTCGACCATTTCCGGGGAGTGAGGTCCTGACGAAGTCTCGTCCACAAAGCTACGCTTTGTGTAACAAAGCCATGCTTCGGGTCCACAGATGTCCAAAGCAATAATCACAAAGATAAATGATCAAACAAATGATCATATCCAAACGATCAACCAATGATCATCACACAGCAGCACTCAGCATGCCACATTACCAGATTGGGAAATATCGCTGATAACCTTCAACTACATAACCTCTGAGCTCGTACGTCTCAGAGAAGGGTGTTAAGCTAAGAGAATAAATTCTCCGCCACCAACAGAAATGTATTTGAAAGAAATCTGCTCTATCTCTCAAAATGTAATGTCAGACACGTAACCATACAAGTCTGTTCCGGGTTCGAACAGAACCGAAGGCACTTCCAAAGAAGCCCTTGCAATCCGGGTATTCACAATCCCGATAAAATTTCCCATCACAAAGGAAATCTCCATATCGTAGCTAACGATGCGGAGACAATCGATAGGTCATCCTATCGTTTTCACAAATACCCGGTCTTCAATGCCGGTCTTCAAATGCAATCCAAACGACGTATCGCATATTCGGAATGGGATATATGACACAAAGGTCCTCTCCCGGCTAATCCGAATAGCGAGCGCTTATTTTAAAAATAAGTGTGGCAATTCAATCACAACAATCACAACAAATACCATCCAAGGGTAAATACTGATAGTCGGTTATTTAACTATCAATAAAGATGCGCCACATCATCAGATTCCATATAATTTTCCAAAATTATTTAATTCCCCAAAATATCTTTACAAGATATATATACACAATTTCCAAATAATTGCCCAATTTATTTGCTTTACCAAAACACCTTCACGATATAATTTCCACACTTAACCATTTGAAAACCCATTTCAAATTAAACACCTCAACCATTTGAAAACAAATTTCAAATTACATTAACCATTTGCAAACCAATTTCAAATCACCTAAACCATTTGAAAACTAATTTCAAATCACCTTAACCATTTGAAAACTAATTTCAAATCACCTTAACCATTTGAAAACTATTTTCAAATCACCTTAACCATTTGAAAACTATTTTCAAATCACCTTAACCATTTGAAAACTATTTCAAATCACCTTAACCATTTGAAAACTATTTTCAAATCACCTTAACCATTTGAAAACTATTTTCAAATCACCTTAACCATTTGAAAACTAATTTCAAATTACCTTTCATCCTTTATACCCTTTGAAAACAAATTTCAAATCATCAAATAAATCTTTACCGATTTAATTTAAATTTACGTCCCAAATCCGTAAATTCATTTTCATACTTCAAAATAAATCAATATTTATTTTTAAACAAATTTCCCTTCATATATATATAAATTCCAAGGTGGATTTAAATTCCAAGCATCTACTAGCATACGATTCCCAAATCGATTTCAAGTTATTTGCTTTCAATTACCTTAAAGGTGAATTCACAAAAACCGTTCCATTTCATATTAGAAAACCATTCCCATGCTTATTTTAAAAATAAGTAATTCACAAATTTATTTATTTTCAACGATTTGAAAATATTCCATATACTTAAATCACAGTTAAGTATTTATTCCATTCTCTTTAAGAAAACATTCCTTTATTCACATTTATTTGGGTTAAAAACGAATGTTGCGTAAAACATCGTTACGACAACCCAAAAACACTAGTATATGGATTTGAAATAAAAAAATGGATACATAAATCCACTACTATTCAAAATATTCCCTTCTATTTCTCGAAATCGTCTATTTCAACAATCAATGTTGAAATCTATGATTTCGATACTTAACATATCTTAAAACGTCTTTAATTAGTTTTAAATTCCATTTAGAACGTTCTTTTCCAAAAACACGTTCATTTAATAAAATAATACATTCACCGTTCAAAAATAGTGAATACAACCCCTTTAACAAATTCCATATTTAATTTATCAAATTAAATTGATTTTTCGGATTTATAACAATGTCCATACATCCCATTTCTATTTATGAAACTTCGTTTTAGAAATCTCCTTTTATTAGTCCAATTCGATTTACATAACTCAATTATATACTAAAATCAATATTATAAGTTAAATACTTATAATATTATCTATTTACCCAAATCGTTCTTTTGAACTTCACCAATTTAAAATCTTATCACTTACAAGATTTCTTTATGGCTTATAATAATTTCAACTAATGAAATCTTCATTTATTAACAATTTCTATAAAATTCCCCTTTTTAATGCCCAAATCCATTTCTATAAGTTAATAACTTATAAACTTAAATTTTTCCAATAACCGTTCGTTTTATAAATTTCACATTTATTAATCTATAAATCCTAGTGAAATTCATGTTATACATCAACTTAACACTTTATAAATTTATCCTATAACTTCAATAATTTTTATTTAAAAACATCCATTTATAAAATCCTTTATATAAACCATTAATAATAATAACTTCCCAAAAACCAAATTTAACTATTTTATAAAAACCTATTATTGTTAAAAATTTCTTTTAAGTTATATTTCATAAAAATATAAATTTTTAAAACATAAAATTTTATCCATCTATTTATTTTAAAAATTTAATCAATTCAAAATTTTAATAACCCTTATTCTTTGAAAAATCGATTTAAAACCCCTTTTAAATTCAAAACCGTTATTTTTAATTTTAAAAATTTGAATCCGATGATGCAACGACATCGGATGGTCAATCACGGGAATAAGTGTCATATATCAATATGATTATCAACAATCAACATAATATTTATAAACAAATAAATATGTGAGGAATCCAGTTGGATCCCTCCAACCTGTTTCCCTGCACCCACAGACGTTAGCACAATACCAATTCCACTTCAAGGTGGAATATCGCGGTATATGGGATTTTATAAATATTCCGCTTAATAACGGCGCAATAGGGTCTCATCCGCTATACGAGGCGGGAAATCAAATTCAATATATACATATGCCAATATATATATATTGCTATATATAATATATATCCTATTATATCTACTACCACAATCAATCAACAATTATCAATCAATATTAACTATTTAAAATTTTAAACAAAACCTTTCGATTGAGTGAGGAGTTCTCACCTTGATTTTATTTCCGGTTTCGGCGTTCGTTTCGAATAAAATTAAACGAACGTTTAATTTTACCCGAAATTCAAACGAGCTCCAATCGACTCCAAACTGGTTGCATCGCGAAGTGCTCGATCATACGATTCCAACGCAACTGATTTCGTGCAATTCCGACCTCGCATGAACAAGATATTGCATTTTAAACGTTGTACAATCGTCAATATAATTAATAATTTACCAATTTCTTTTACAAGACCCTAACCAGATCGTGGCCGCACATCTTCCTTCTCCCACCCTTCCTCACGCACGTATGTTTCTTCCCAGGTAGTGAACGCACAAAGAACCCACCAAGCTTGAACTAGGGCTTGATTTTCCGACCACCACGAAGCACGAACTTCCATCATACCACCGCCAAACGAAGCGCCTCGACGAGAGCCACCAGCGCCCAGATTCTCTTGGAGCTCGGCCCCCCCTGTAGCATGAAAAACGCGCGCGACCTACAGCCCTTCACGGCCCCACCGCCATCAATCCATAGCTCCATTTTACATCTCGACCGTTGGATGTGGAGATCTCTTGATGCTCTACGATTTTCTAGTTGGAAGTTCGTTGAATCGTTGCACGGATTGGAAGATTTGGAGGAAGGAAAATCGGCGATTTTCGGCCATTGAAGCTATAACTGGCGGCCACGATAATAGAATAGGGTTTAGTGAAAATATTAGTATATATATATGTTATTAATCTTATTTTAATAATAAAATTCTCTTTTTAATAACTTATGCAAACGAACTCCAATCTACGCGTTCCGACAGGCGATTCTAAAGTTTTTCCGCATTCCGGACGCAATGGAACAGGTTTCGTAAGCTAATTCGGAAGTATGTGTGAGATACGACTATAAACGCTCAATTTAAACTTAAACCGATTTAAACGATTTCTAGGCGTTTTGGCTTGTACCGGACAAACGGCAAATCCAAACGACTTGAAATTTGAAATCTTGCAATAATATCACATTACGGATCCGATGAAACTGGTTTCGTCGAAATCCGAGACCGTTTGAAAAATGGCTATTTTTACTCGCTAAATTAATATTGAAAACAATTCGATGCGTTTCGAGCTGCCACGGTCAAACGACAACTCCGTTTGCTACGAAATTTGAAATCCGATAATAACTAACTATTACGGATCCAATGGAACTCGTTTCGTTCAATTCCGAGACTGTTCAAAAATTGGCTATTTTTCAGTCGATAATTAAATATTAAAATATTCAATTTTTACGAATTAACTCCAAATTCAATTTTACAAGTTCTAAAATATTTCTATAACTTTAATATGATATAACAAAATTTTCCAAACCATTTTCAATCATATTTAACCCAATATCTAATTATTTGTGGAATTTCACTATTAAATAAATCGATTTAATTGCAAAATTAAATCCAAAATTCAAAATAAAATTTATTCGACTCCAAAAATTCACTTATTAATATTTAAAATTAATTAAATATTCAAATTCAAGTCATCAAAAATTCTGGGTCGTTACAATCTTCCCCCCTTAAAAGATTTTCGTCCTCGAAATTGCAAGTTAAGGAGAATAATTCATAATCCGTTTATTATTTTTCCAAAACTAATAGTTTTATCAACCTTCTAACACCAATCTTTTTATTAAAGATTTACTATCATTTCAATTAGCTTTCCAACTTCAATTATAGGTTTCAAACAACATTGTTTACTCAACAATTCAAATTTAAATTTAAATTCAAATTTCAAACTTTCAAAATTTCTCAAAATTTCTCTAACTCCCTAAATTTTCGAAAAAATTTCGCCAGAGTCTCCTTTGCGCGGCTAGATCGGTACGACTACAAAACGGCTCTACGGCCCCTCAGAATCAAAAAGAAAAGAGAAAGCCAAGTGGCTAGAGAAGGAAATCATCAAATCTCATATAAAAACTGAAATACGTACCTTTTTGTCGAGCAATTCAATTTTTTTTTAACTTCAAAATCAAAATTCCAATCCATTATATACCCGTATATCCTGCTAGCATAATATCCAATTATAATATTCAAACCAATTTGCCAATTCAATTATAAAATTTCCAATACATGCTTCTTATACCACTTTTAGCTTACTATTAAAGTTGCATATTCATTTTCATTCGTTTCAATTCCAATTCAATTCTATTCAATTTCATAGCTTCCAATTACGCTAGTTCAATTTCATTAACACTTAATGAATTTACATACAATCAACCAACAAGCAAATAACAACCAATGCACATCCAATACAACCAAATTTTATCCATTTTACTTACATTCAATTTGGTTCAACTGTTTTAATTCCAATTGGTTTAGCATTCAATTGATTTTCATCCAATTATTCAACTAACTTCAATGAATTTACACTTACATACATCGTTTCATATCAACTTACTTACATTCGATTGATTAACATTCAATCCATTCTTTAATTCAATTGCTAGTTCTTTTTACAAATAAAATTGAATTTCATTTATATAACTTAAGTTCACATCTTTAACAATTTCATTTACTCACTTTATTCACTTACTTTGATATTAACATCAATTCTTTCAACATTACTTAACTTGCATTCCATTTCAACTTTATTTACATCATTTAATTCACTTGATTATTTAACTTTGATGCAAAGATCGATTTTTTATTCAACTTCACTTAAGTTATTCCATTTAAACATCATTTGTTAATTAAACTTAAGTTTTACTTATCAATTCAATTCGGATTTTAAATTCCAAAGTAAATCCTATTTAACTTTTACTTAAGTCAAATTCATATCAATATTCAAATTCATATTCCATTTTACTTAACTTAATTGTTTAACCACTTCAACAACTGGTTTCACTTACATTTTCCCATTTAATAAGTTATAAAACTTATTATTCAACTTCTAACTTATATTATAAGTTCAAAACTTATTTCGCTTATACTTATCAACTTCAAGTTGAATTTTAATTTCAAATTGATTTATTACAACAAAACTTCAATTTTAAATTCATTTTTGTAGCAAATCCATCACATAGAAACTCGAAAATGATACTGGTGATGCTGCAGTCATCACCCTTATTATTTCCCAGTGACAATAGTGAAATCAATGCTAATTATTCTTTCAAAAAGTTTTCTTTCTATTCATAAATCACTTTTATAAACCTTTTACTTATATAATTTTTTACTTCTTATATACATACATGATTATCTTACAATTGTAAATCATTATTAATTATAATTTCATCTTATGATTCATTGGTTTATACCATTATTCTTTTTACAATAGTTGCTTTTATCAGCTTATTCAAACAACTTTTAATTATTTTATATATATATATATATATCATTTACAACAACCAAGCAATCAATTATATACACACTTCAATAATTCTTGAAAAATTATTTTCTCTTTATATATAAAATATAATCGAGGTAAAATTATTTCATTTACCCAATTTAAAACAATATTGTGTCGAATTGTTCTATTCAAGTGTTTAGGAACCCCTTCGATTCAGTTTTCGAGGCTGCGCCGACGAAGGTTCATATACCACTCAACAAACCAATCATCACAATATAAAACAATTTTATATTCACTAACAAATACGCACTCATATCTATTATTACACCCACACTCATTCTAGAGTACTGCTGACTCTATCTCTAATGAGTAACACCCAACAGAGCAGGTTGTCGCTTAACCATATGCTCTGATACCAAATGTAACGATCGCGATTTTTCGTTGCCGAAAAATCGAACCGTTAGAGTTTTAGAAGAAGAAAGAGGTAGAAGAAGAAAGAAAAGAAAGAGAAGAGAAAACAGAAAAACAAGTAACAGAACGAGAAACAATAACAGAATCTCACAGTCGCAGCGGAACAACATATAATAGATAAATGAATATTCATTAAAACAAAAGAACTATACATTTTATACATTACATCACATTACATCATATCATCAGAGTGTACAACAATAAAACAGCGGAAAGAAAATACTATATACAATATATAATAGACTACGCTATCTGGCTCGCCTCCAGATCTGCACAGCAACTCCCGAATCCAGAATAACCTGATAACCTAACTCTAGACTGCCCGTGTGGAAAATAGTGGGCACCCAGAGTTTAGGAAAGGAACAATAAACTCCAGGTCAGTCATGTGACTGGTGTGAGAACTCAAAACAGTTTATCTTTAAACAAGCAACAAGAAAATTTAAATTTTTAAATCCGCAATGCTTTTTGGAAAATGAAACTACCATAAGGCCTCCCGGCACACACACAATGCAAACGCACACATGGGGGAGATTTCTCCTTATGATAGTCAAACATGCTTACTACGAGAAAAATCCTTTGATATTATTACTAGTGCATAGTGGAAAATATTTCGAAAGTATAATATAAATCCTAGCCAGCATAGGTACCATGATACTATGCCTACTATAGCTGCCATGTTAAATGGCAGGTTCTACAACTAAAACCGTACAGGGCGCGTATTGGATGAATGGATTTCCAACAAATGGTCAGGCTAAGGAACTTCCTACTGCCACATGGGATCGCCTCTGGCGGGACGTCCCGAGAACTAACGTTACGGTTAGATCTCTGCCAACACAAGGCCGGGTTACCTCTGTAACTAGGTAACTACTACACGAATATGTCATCCCCCGGTCCTTTGGGACCTTTATCCGAGCGCTCGATACCAACAACACCACACAGAAATATATATAGTGTTTCCACATGAGTAAATATCTGGGCTCCATACCATGATACCACCCTTTTCCAGAAGGGAATGACATACCCTAAAGGGCGCGACCCTCATAACCTTGCCGCATATTCCTGTTTCGACCATTTCCGGGGAGTGAGGTCCTGACGAAGTCTCGTCCACAAAGCTACGCTTTGTGTAACAAAGCCATGCTTCGGGTCCACAGATGTCCAAAGCAATAATCACAAAGATAAATGATCAAACAAATGATCATATCCAAACGATCAACCAATGATCATCACACAGCAGCACTCAGCATGCCACATTACCAGATTGGGAAATATCGCTGATAACCTTCAACTACATAACCTCTGAGCTCGTACGTCTCAGAGAAGGGTGTTAAGCTAAGAGAATAAATTCTCCGCCACCAACAGAAATGTATTTGAAAGAAATCTGCTCTATCTCTCAAAATGTAATGTCAGACACGTAACCATACAAGTCTGTTCCGGGTTCGAACAGAACCGAAGGCACTTCCAAAGAAGCCCTTGCAATCCGGGTATTCACAATCCCGATAAAATTTCCCATCACAAAGGAAATCTCCATATCGTAGCTAACGATGCGGAGACAATCGATAGGTCATCCTATCGTTTTCACAAATACCCGGTCTTCAATGCCGGTCTTCAAATGCAATCCAAACGACGTATCGCATATTCGGAATGGGATATATGACACAAAGGTCCTCTCCCGGCTAATCCGAATAGCGAGCGCTTATTTTAAAAATAAGTGTGGCAATTCAATCACAACAATCACAACAAATACCATCCAAGGGTAAATACTGATAGTCGGTTATTTAACTATCAATAAAGATGCGCCACATCATCAGATTCCATATAATTTTCCAAAATTATTTAATTCCCCAAAATATCTTTACAAGATATATATACACAATTTCCAAATAATTGCCCAATTTATTTGCTTTACCAAAACACCTTCACGATATAATTTCCACACTTAACCATTTGAAAACCCATTTCAAATTAAACACCTCAACCATTTGAAAACAAATTTCAAATTACATTAACCATTTGCAAACCAATTTCAAATCACCTAAACCATTTGAAAACTAATTTCAAATCACCTTAACCATTTGAAAACTAATTTCAAATCACCTTAACCATTTGAAAACTATTTTCAAATCACCTTAACCATTTGAAAACTATTTTCAAATCACCTTAACCATTTGAAAACTATTTCAAATCACCTTAACCATTTGAAAACTATTTTCAAATCACCTTAACCATTTGAAAACTATTTTCAAATCACCTTAACCATTTGAAAACTAATTTCAAATTACCTTTCATCCTTTATACCCTTTGAAAACAAATTTCAAATCATCAAATAAATCTTTACCGATTTAATTTAAATTTACGTCCCAAATCCGTAAATTCATTTTCATACTTCAAAATAAATCAATATTTATTTTTAAACAAATTTCCCTTCATATATATATAAATTCCAAGGTGGATTTAAATTCCAAGCATCTACTAGCATACGATTCCCAAATCGATTTCAAGTTATTTGCTTTCAATTACCTTAAAGGTGAATTCACAAAAACCGTTCCATTTCATATTAGAAAACCATTCCCATGCTTATTTTAAAAATAAGTAATTCACAAATTTATTTATTTTCAACGATTTGAAAATATTCCATATACTTAAATCACAGTTAAGTATTTATTCCATTCTCTTTAAGAAAACATTCCTTTATTCACATTTATTTGGGTTAAAAACGAATGTTGCGTAAAA
Source organism: Allium cepa (assembly GCA_030765085.1). NCBI lineage: Eukaryota > Viridiplantae > Streptophyta > Magnoliopsida > Asparagales > Amaryllidaceae > Allium > Allium cepa. The sequence goes on from CM060946.1 coordinate 183,857,102, forward strand.
CATCGTTACGACAACCCAAAAACACTAGTATATGGATTTGAAATAAAAAAATGGATACATAAATCCACTACTATTCAAAATATTCCCTTCTATTTCTCGAAATCGTCTATTTCAACAATCAATGTTGAAATCTATGATTTCGATACTTAACATATCTTAAAACGTCTTTAATTAGTTTTAAATTCCATTTAGAACGTTCTTTTCCAAAAACACGTTCATTTAATAAAATAATACATTCACCGTTCAAAAATAGTGAATACAACCCCTTTAACAAATTCCATATTTAATTTATCAAATTAAATTGATTTTTCGGATTTATAACAATGTCCATACATCCCATTTCTATTTATGAAACTTCGTTTTAGAAATCTCCTTTTATTAGTCCAATTCGATTTACATAACTCAATTATATACTAAAATCAATATTATAAGTTAAATACTTATAATATTATCTATTTACCCAAATCGTTCTTTTGAACTTCACCAATTTAAAATCTTATCACTTACAAGATTTCTTTATGGCTTATAATAATTTCAACTAATGAAATCTTCATTTATTAACAATTTCTATAAAATTCCCCTTTTTAATGCCCAAATCCATTTCTATAAGTTAATAACTTATAAACTTAAATTTTTCCAATAACCGTTCGTTTTATAAATTTCACATTTATTAATCTATAAATCCTAGTGAAATTCATGTTATACATCAACTTAACACTTTATAAATTTATCCTATAACTTCAATAATTTTTATTTAAAAACATCCATTTATAAAATCCTTTATATAAACCATTAATAATAATAACTTCCCAAAAACCAAATTTAACTATTTTATAAAAACCTATTATTGTTAAAAATTTCTTTTAAGTTATATTTCATAAAAATATAAATTTTTAAAACATAAAATTTTATCCATCTATTTATTTTAAAAATTTAATCAATTCAAAATTTTAATAACCCTTATTCTTTGAAAAATCGATTTAAAACCCCTTTTAAATTCAAAACCGTTATTTTTAATTTTAAAAATTTGAATCCGATGATGCAACGACATCGGATGGTCAATCACGGGAATAAGTGTCATATATCAATATGATTATCAACAATCAACATAATATTTATAAACAAATAAATATGTGAGGAATCCAGTTGGATCCCTCCAACCTGTTTCCCTGCACCCACAGACGTTAGCACAATACCAATTCCACTTCAAGGTGGAATATCGCGGTATATGGGATTTTATAAATATTCCGCTTAATAACGGCGCAATAGGGTCTCATCCGCTATACGAGGCGGGAAATCAAATTCAATATATACATATGCCAATATATATATATTGCTATATATAATATATATCCTATTATATCTACTACCACAATCAATCAACAATTATCAATCAATATTAACTATTTAAAATTTTAAACAAAACCTTTCGATTGAGTGAGGAGTTCTCACCTTGATTTTATTTCCGGTTTCGGCGTTCGTTTCGAATAAAATTAAACGAACGTTTAATTTTACCCGAAATTCAAACGAGCTCCAATCGACTCCAAACTGGTTGCATCGCGAAGTGCTCGATCATACGATTCCAACGCAACTGATTTCGTGCAATTCCGACCTCGCATGAACAAGATATTGCATTTTAAACGTTGTACAATCGTCAATATAATTAATAATTTACCAATTTCTTTTACAAGACCCTAACCAGATCGTGGCCGCACATCTTCCTTCTCCCACCCTTCCTCACGCACGTATGTTTCTTCCCAGGTAGTGAACGCACAAAGAACCCACCAAGCTTGAACTAGGGCTTGATTTTCCGACCACCACGAAGCACGAACTTCCATCATACCACCGCCAAACGAAGCGCCTCGACGAGAGCCACCAGCGCCCAGATTCTCTTGGAGCTCGGCCCCCCCTGTAGCATGAAAAACGCGCGCGACCTACAGCCCTTCACGGCCCCACCGCCATCAATCCATAGCTCCATTTTACATCTCGACCGTTGGATGTGGAGATCTCTTGATGCTCTACGATTTTCTAGTTGGAAGTTCGTTGAATCGTTGCACGGATTGGAAGATTTGGAGGAAGGAAAATCGGCGATTTTCGGCCATTGAAGCTATAACTGGCGGCCACGATAATAGAATAGGGTTTAGTGAAAATATTAGTATATATATATGTTATTAATCTTATTTTAATAATAAAATTCTCTTTTTAATAACTTATGCAAACGAACTCCAATCTACGCGTTCCGACAGGCGATTCTAAAGTTTTTCCGCATTCCGGACGCAATGAAACAGGTTTCGTAAGCTAATTCGGAAGTATGTGTGAGATACGACTATAAACGCTCAATTTAAACTTAAACCGATTTAAACGATTTCTAGGCGTTTTGGCTTGTACCGGACAAACGGCAAATCCAAACGACTTGAAATTTGAAATCTTGCAATAATATCACATTACGGATCCGATGAAACTGGTTTCGTCGAAATCCGAGACCGTTTGAAAAATGGCTATTTTTACTCGCTAAATTAATATTGAAAACAATTCGATGCGTTTCGAGCTGCCACGGTCAAACGACAACTCCGTTTGCTACGAAATTTGAAATCCGATAATAACTAACTATTACGGATCCAATGGAACTCGTTTCGTTCAATTCCGAGACTGTTCAAAAATTGGCTATTTTTCAGTCGATAATTAAATATTAAAATATTCAATTTTTACGAATTAACTCCAAATTCAATTTTACAAGTTCTAAAATATTTCTATAACTTTAATATGATATAACAAAATTTTCCAAACCATTTTCAATCATATTTAACCCAATATCTAATTATTTGTGGAATTTCACTATTAAATAAATCGATTTAATTGCAAAATTAAATCCAAAATTCAAAATAAAATTTATTCGACTCCAAAAATTCACTTATTAATATTTAAAATTAATTAAATATTCAAATTCAAGTCATCAAAAATTCTGGGTCGTTACATCTTCTTTCCCTGAGGACTTTGGGATTCAACTAGCTTCTCTCTAGCAGAAACAACAAACATCTCTTCATAGCGAATGGTCATCTCCGCCACCACATTACAAGGTTCTAAGATATGGGTCATATTCATTCTAGCAAGCTTTAGTCTCAGTCCTCGAATGAACCTGTCATTCCTTCTAATGTCAGTGTCTACCATAGCATATCCATATCGAGATAACTCATCAAACTTAGCAGGGATATTAATTACTGACATCCCTTCCTGAACAAGATCAATGAACTCCCTCACCAATGCATCTTTAGCAACTTCATACAAAAACCTTAGCTCAAACCACATTCTGAAATCAGCCCATGTTAGCTCTTCCTTCAAAACTCCAACAGTCAGACTATTCCACAATGAAGCACTGCCCCTCGCAACTGCCTAGAGGCCAGCCTCCTCTTTTTCCCATCATCCAATCCTAGATTTGTAAAGATCCTCTCACAGTGCAATAGCCAATTCTCTACCTCAACAGCATCCTCCATTCCAACAAACGGCTTTCCAACCAAACTGGTGTAGTCACTACTCAACTTATCAAAGTTATCCCTAATGGGAGCCATGGATTAGCTCCTCCAATATTACTAGCAACCCCATCTTGCAAAATGTTGTTTGACAACTGATACACCATCGTCGCGTTTACTGGCAGATTTCTAGCACTCACGTTGGCTTCATCATTTAGGTTAGCATTAGCCTATTGACATTGGTTCCTCGTTGCATTAGGTCGAGCATTTTCATTTGTTGTGGTGCTTCCTCCACCTAGATTTTCTCTTGCACTTCCTTCTTCCATATCTTTTTCTCGTATTGCATACGAGCCTTAGTAAGATATAGAAGAACAGTATAAGAGAGAAGGTAGTAGGTACTTATATATAAAATTATATATCAAATACAAGTATGTTACTATAGAGCTATTCCAAACCCCAATCATATTTTCAAATTCATTAGATTATGTTTGAAAATCTTTTAGGTTTTACTTTCTTTTAAAGTTTCATAAGTCTATACTCTGATACCAACTTGCAACATCCCCTTAATTGGAGGCCTAAAACTAATAATCACTGATGCTGTAATTATCCATAGTTAATAATCCTCGGTGACCAAATATGGCAAAGTTAGATTCATCGATACACGTAAACACATGAATATGGAAAAAAATTAAACTTCAAACAAAATCACATTCCATTTCAATACATTTCCCATTCATTACCTAATCCCACAATAGAAAATCACATCCAAAGAAAATATATTTATTACAACATACCCCAAGAGCGACATATGAAGATTCCACCTTGGATGATCAGAGTATATGCAGGCAATATAACAACTTTGCCATTATAAAAAAACAGCGGAATCGAAAGAAAAGAAAACTCTAAATAGCTAACATGCCGCATGCACGTCTCCGAAAGCTTATTCATCTTAAAAGGTACGTGAAAACCTCAACGCTCAAACTACTCAAAATCAATTAAGTAGCTGAGAGTTTAAGTAAAAAACATAAACTTCAAGTCAAACATAAAGCTTGGTATGAATAATAATCTACCAACTCAAATTATTTAGATATCTAGTGAGACCACGCCACTTAGCGGAATGGATTCCCCCCTCACTAATATCTCAAAACCTTTACAAAACCATATACTATGCTCCTACATCCTCAATGGTTAAAACATTCAATACAGTATATTATGATGATAAGTAAAACATATGAATCAATTCTGGAGTACCCATCCACATTCATTCGGACTATCTATCTCGATTATAGTTTGTAGGATTACTAATAACTTACCAGTTTTCATAGGCTGACTAATAACGGATAAAACATTAAAAAATCCCTGTCCAATTACATAGTTTTCATGGGATTACTAAAAATCTATTTGTAACTCTAATATCATTACGCTTATCCTAGTTTTCATGGGTTGAATAGGAACCTATTGGTGACCCCAATACCCTTTCTTCTTTCCTTAGTTTTCATGGGCTGACTAGTTACCTATTAACATCTGTTAGTATCTATATCCAGATATAGTTTTCATGGGCTACCTACAAACCTACTGGCCCCTGCCAGTATCAAACCATAGTTTTCATGGGATTACTGTGAACCTATCTTTCTAACAACTTCCGTTGTATATAATTTTCATGGACAAACTATGAACCTATTGGACCCTGCCAATATCTTTTCTTATTCTAGTTTTCATAGGCTTACTGAGAACCTATTGACCCCTGCCAATATCATTCTTCAATATTTTAGCATCCTATATTCTGGTCTTCCTGACCTCATGGACGCAATTCTATTCATTTAGGAGTTTAATCAATTTATATTCACTATTGGTTTAACCTAACTGGTTCTTCTACCCTTTTATCCCCAAAATGTAGTTATGGGTCCATTATAAAGTGAATATATTTATTTTTGAAGAAGCAAGCAAAACAACATAGCAATTACACTCCTGTGGATTTAATGTGAAATATGATTAACCCTTTAACCTTTTATTCTATCAAAGAAAGGTTCTTCTCAAAACCTTTACAGAAAATCTATTAACTTAGCCATGGGTTTTTCCTTTAAAAAATAGAGTTTGGGATACATAACCTTTCAAAACCTTCAAAACCTGGCTTTCGACTTCATAGGATGACCTCCTTCGAAAACCTTAAAATCTATTTTCAAATATTAGGCTCCTAACTTTATAATACATTAAAACCTTCCTTTCAAAACCTTCCAATTTTTGTTAAGTATTAATATTTAACTTTAGAAGCTTAGCTTCGAAACAGTTGAAAGCATCCCTTTTGACACCATTGGAAGTTACCCTTCCGAAACCATTGAAAGTCCCTCTTTTGAAAGCATTGGGTTTATACTTAAAATAATAATTGGGTCAAAGTGAATATAGGCAAAAGCATCTCTTTCAAAACCATCCTTTATCAAATAAAAATATTAGGGAAACATGGTGGCGTCGACACCATCTCTTTCGAAAGCTTTAAACCATTTAAACAAACATTGAAGGACAGTGTTGAAACCCCTTTCGAAACCATTGCCTTCGAAACCCTTGGACCCTTTCAAAAGCATCTAGGAAGTGACTTAAAACATCTTTAAAAACAAATAATACCTTTCGACAGTGTTGACGACTTTGATACCATCGAAAGGCTAAAAACGGCAGAAGAGTTTCCACTGAGTCGGAACCCCTTCTTTCAAAAGCATTTCATAACTCATTCAAAAGAAACTTAAGTTAATGACAACCCTTTTGAAATTTTTTGAAACCGTATGCTTGTACTCCTTTGAAGGCTTAAACAAAATGAAGGAAAGCACTTCTCTTTTTAAAACCAAACATAGGTATCGACTCCTTTGAAAGCATTTCTTACAACACCTAACCTTTTGCCTATTTCCAATCCACTGTGTACCATCTTAGTGATACTTTGTCTATTGGTTTCAGCTTAATAGATTTCGACTGTTTTGAAGGCGAAAGCTCAATGTCGAAAGGTACTTCCGAATAAGGCGGAACAAACTTTTCTGAGTAAACTAGGATTAATACTACTTAAAGCTATCCTTTTCTAACTAACCTGCCACATGTCAAAACTAGATTGGTTGTCTTTAACTTTTCAAATTATTTACCAAAATAATCGCCGCTAAATCTAGATCTAAACCATGGTTAAGTTAATCGACCAAGTCTTTCCATTAAGCAAATCCAATTTTTCAAAGAAGTCCATTTTCTAAAATAATTTAATTTGCAAGCAAATCACATTGAAAAAATCCCCAAAAATTCCAGAAATTCAGTTTAGTCAGGTTATCTAACATATCAAAATTCCAAACCCAAATTCTCAAAATATTTTTCAAATTAAATTTATAAACCCAAATAGCCATATTTTTCTTTGAAAATTTATAGCAATCTTTCCATAGCTTGGAAAATTATCAAAATTAAAATCCAACTCCAAAATCATGTCTTACATCACATAAAATTTTCCCATGGACTTTAAACATCGTTTAATCTCGGTATTTCCCTAAAACCGTGCATAATCTCTTTTTAACAGTCTTATTTAAACCATAAAAATTGTAAATCAAGCATATCATCATCCAATATATATCATAAAAACGAATTTATACTTAAATCAAAAATATATGATTCCAAACAAAATAGAGATGGAATTATTATTCACTTTGATTTAGATAAGGAGATTGGATTGAGATTGATTTACCCTAAGCTTGATTCTCTAGCTTTTGCTTTTAATTCTTCTCTTAATGGAAGGCCGTTCCTTAAGCTTTTAATTTTCATTTCAAAATGACGTGAATTAGGAAAGAAATCATAGGAACGAAATACATATGGGTAAGGGTTATAGGCTGCAATTCCTAATATACCCTTATGTAATTTGATTAACCCAAAAATCATTCTTAAGCCCATTAATTATTATGTTAGGCTAGGCCTTAATCAAATTAATTCAAGTCTCAATCCCCTTATCACATAACATTTCCATTATTCTATTTAGTTTATCTAATTAAATCTCTTGAATAATGTTATCAAAAATTAGGGGTGTTATAGATTTTCTCAATAGGAAGACCACTCACTTGATTATAAATCTATCATAATTTCATTTAAATCGAAAACAAGAAAAACATTTGTTGGTAATTCCATAATTTTCAGATAGATGACTAGAAATCCATCTGGCCCTAATATAAAAGACCAAAACATTATTTGGCAATAACTTTTGAATAGAAGATTAGAAATCTATCTGGCAACAATATCTGAATAGAAGATAAAAAAAACTTATCTAGCAATAATATATGAATATGGTCTAGGACCTCAAGCTCAAGTGGTTAGAGTGTGGTGCTTTAGGCAGAGGTTTTAAAACTCATGAGTTCGAACCCCGAAACATCATATAGAGTGCTCTACTTGAATAGACTATCTCCAGTGTTATCAAAAAAAATTTGAATAGAAGAATAGAAACTTATCTGGCAATAATATCCAAATAAAAGAGCGGAAACTTATCTGGCAATAATATTCGAAATAATATCTAAATAGAAGACCAAAAACTTATTTGGTAATAATATCTAAATAGAAGATCGAAAACTCATCCAGTAATAGATTGTTTTTTATCTTCCTTTGAAAGTTACTTTAACTTTGTCCTGATACATAATTAAGTGTGTTAGACTACTCTTCCTCTAGAAGATTGTTTTGACCGATTTTTAGGGTAGATTTTAACTTGCTCGACTGGTTTCTTTTGCTCCTTACCACTCATTCGGTGATGATTTAAACTTTAATTCTCTTTGCCTCTTATCACTTAGGTTTTAATTCCCGTTGCCCCTTATTACTCTTTGAGTTGTGGTTTAGATTGGATCCCCTATTACCTTATAGGTAATGATTTTGGTTGGTCTGTGCATTTGGTTAGCCATCCTAGGCATGACCACATATTTACCCATCCTCCCACTAGAAGGCGCTCCGGCCACACCTAACAGGTGAAACCGAAGGCTAGTTCGTTGCTTTGATCATCCATCTTATGCGGATCCAAAGGCTTACTCCATCCTTCTTCTAGGAGGCACTTCGACCAGGCTACGTAGGCAGAACCAAAGGATTGTAGTGCTTTGGCTAAGCCATCTTAAAGGAGCCCAAAAGCTTACTATGACCTCCCTCTAGGAGGTGCTTTGACCAGACCCTTGTGACGAGATCAAAGGTTTTTTTTCACCCCTTACTATCATCTTAGGTAGTGAATTAGGCTTTTCCTTTTAGTTCCTTTCTTTCATTTGATTATCCACTTCATAAATATGCTTATCACAATTTTCTTTATTCATCCATTGTAGGAAGTAAAGTTTTAAAAGCTCGACGTTCTAAGTTCTTACTATTATGTTTTTTTAAGTTGGCATAATCGGTAAGTCCCTGGTGCAATTACTTTATACATAAAAAGGGGACCTTCCCAATTTGGTCCAAGCGGTACGTTTGAGGGATTTTTCGTATTTGCCATTATTTTTACCAAATCTTCTTTTGGAAATGATCTTCCTTTAACTTTGGAGTTATGATACCTTGATATCATTCATACAGCTGCCTCATCCCTTAAATCGTTGATCATATCTTAGGATTCCTTCTTAATTCTTAATAGGGATCAAATGCATATGTAATTCTTCATGGGATGAAACCTCAACTTCAATTGGAAGCATTGCTTCATATCCATATATTAAAGAAAATAGAGTAGTCCTGTTGGAGTCTTAGTTTAAGTTCTATATCCCCAGAGCACTAACAGTAGTTCTTCTACCCTATTTCCTTTTGCTTTGTTCAGTCATTTCTTAAGATTTTTTTATAGTTTTACTGATGGCTTCAAAAGCTCCATTACCCTTTGGGTGAGCTACATATGAAAAGCTTTTGATTATTCCATTCATGTCACAGAATCTGGAGAATTTTTCACTTTAAAACCGAACTCCGTTATCGAATATTATATTATAAGGTATCCCAAACCGTGTGGTTATATTCTTAATCACAAACTTTAACACTTTTCACGATGTTATGTTCAGTAATGGTTCTACTTCTACCCATTTGGTAAAATATTCAATGGCTACTACTACAAATTTAGCTCTTCCTTTGGATATAGGTAACGGTCTAGTTAAATCGAATAACCATACATCAAAGGGACATGGACATGAAAGTGGGGTCAATTTACTTAGGGGTATGTATGGAATTGTAGAAAATTTCTAATACTTCTTGAAACTTTTTACATGATTCACCGCATCGTTACTCATTTGGGGCTGATAAAAACCATGGCTTATGACCTTCTTTGCTAGTTCTATTCATTAGAATGATCTCTATATAATCCTTCATGTGCTTCTCTTAACAGTCATAGGTCATTCACTAAACTAACACACCTTAAGTGGGGAAGTGAATATTCTTTTTCATAGAGTGTTCCGTTTACCACCATAAAAGTTGGGGCTTGGTGCCTTATCTTTCTAGCCTCTCTTCAATCCCTTAGTAGTTTTCCTTCTACTAAGTACTCTACAACGGGTGTCATCTAGTTCTTTTCGTATTGATTATTAATATCTACATGAATGAATCTTTCTTGATTGTCTGCATTACTGTTTTTTGATTTATCTTCTTTATTTACTTGTTTAAGAGCTCAGGATCTAGTTATACCATGACCTCATTTTTAGGTTTTGCAGCTTTTTCCTCTATGTTGGGGTTTTGGTGGAAGCCTACAAGCACAATTCAAAATTTTGATGCTTCTTATAAGCTTGCTAGTTTTGCTAAAGGATCATCTTGAGAATTTTTCTCTCTAGGAACTTGGTGTATGGAAACATTCTCAAGTTGAGCTAACATCTTTAATATCTTCTTGATATAAAGAATTAGATTGACATCTTTCATTTAATGAGTCTGATTTAACTGATTAACCATTAATTGAGAATGTTCCAAACTTCTATCCTTGGAATTTTTAACTGAAGAGCTAGGCTTAGTCATGCTACCATTGATTCGTATTCAGCCACATTATTAGTTGCGAGAAAACCTAACTTCATGGCATAATGCAATTGGTGTCCATAAGGGGTAATAATTATGTATCATGCACATGCCCCTATTTATTTGATGCGTCATCAATAAATGGTTGCCACTTAAGCTTCGAAACTTTTTCCTTTTTTGATTGTTCTTTAATGAATCATGTGCATTAATTTATCTAGTTAGCCAGAGCTTATCCTTTAATTGCCACTCGATGTTGGAACTCAATATCATACTGGCTAAGCTGAACTGCATATCTTACTAGTCTTCCTAATGTTTCAAGTTTAATAAAAAAAATTGCTTGAGCTGGAAGTTGGTTAGGACTTTGATTGGATGTGCTTGGAAATAGGCCCTTAGCTATCGAGCCGTGAGCCTTAAATAGTATGCCAACTTTTTTATGACTAGATACCTAATTTTTTCATCCTTAAGCCTTTTGTTAACATAGAATATTTGAAGTTGAACTCCATTCTCATCCCTTATTAAAACAAAGTTTAATGCATGCTCAGAAATTGCCAAATAGAGGGAAAGGCTTTCCCCTTCTATTGGGCCAGAAAAAATTGGAGGTTTTTCCAAATGATCTTTTTATTCTTGAAAGGCATTTTGACAATCTTCTCCCTTATTCGAAGTTTTACTTAGTTTTGACCACTTTAAAGAATGGTGTGCATTTATCAGTGGCATTTATCAATGGCATTAAAGCATAACTTTGTGGCACATATTCCCAATTTGTTATGAAACTTGTGTGTTCTTCATCTAGCTTGAACAAGGGGATTTTATTATACCATGAGTATGCAACCATAAAAGAAAACAATTCATATCCACTTGTTGCGTCAACTATTAGTCTTGGTAAGGGATAGCACATTTTAAGGCGTGCTTTATTCAATTCAGTATAGTCGACACATGTTCTCCATTTTCCATTAGGCTTTTTGACTAACAATGGATTGGCCAACCATTTTGGGTACAAAACTTACCTAATGAACTCATTTCAAGTAGCCCTTTAACTTCTTCTTTCAATGTGTTAGCTCGAACTTTATCAAACTACCTTTTCTTTTATAGAATAAGGGTGATGTTTGGATCTATTTTGACGGCATGACTCATGAATGTTGGATCTATCCCGACCATGTCTGAGTGGGTCCAAGAAAATACATCATTTCTAGATTAAAGAAACTGAATATGCTCTCCTCTGAGTTTGCCATCTAATTCCCTTTTGATCTTTACTGTTTCTGTTGGGTCAAGTGAATCTAGGCTTACTTCTTATAGTTCCTCGGTTGGCTTTATCATTTCATGCTTATTTTTGCAATCTAATTTAATGACAACTTTATCGCCATATATTTCCTCATCTATCATATTTTCCTCTTCCCCTTTTCTTTTCTTCTAGGAATAGTTAAATCATTTTAAACGTTCTTAACTTTCTCAGTTATTTTCGCCTTTTAACTTGCCTTGAAAGGTTGGCTTGGAGGACCATATCTAAGGGCTTTTTGATTTCAGTTTTGATCAATTCGTTTTTTTTTCAAATCATAACAAGAAATATTATCTTGTCTGCATTGGTTGAGGGTAGCAAAATATAATTCCCGAGAGCTAATTTGCTCTCCTCTTATTATTCTTGTAACACTCCAGATTCCTGATAACATTATATAGGAGATTTAGATAGATAAACTAAATAAAATAATGTGTTGATAAAGGGAATGAGATTTGATTTAATTAAGCTAGTCACACCTTTTAACTAATAAATTAAAAGAAGGATTTAAAATGAATTAGAGGAGGGGTATAACGAGAAAGAGGCCATACATATATTATCTTCCTTAGCCCATGTATTTCAAAACATACGTTCATTCTCATTTTCAAAAAAAATTAAATGCTTGTTCAACCACCAATAACGAAGGAAGAAGAAGAGCAAACAAAAGAAAAGATTAAGGAAAGAAAATTCATACCAACTCATTCAAATCTCAAATTCCTTTATCATTAAACAAAAAGGTGAATAATGTTTACATCTCTAAATAATTGGTTTCGGTTTTAAGGTTAGTTCCAAATGATTTTGCAAAGATTTTCCATGTCTTTGAATGATAAAAAGATTATATATACACTTGTTGACGATTTATATACATTCATATAGATTTTATGGCAAGTTTTGAGATAAAACCGTATTAAATGACATCCGAGCCTTGTGAATTTTTATGATGATCTCAAAAGTTAATTTAGAGATGGGTTTCGATTTTCAGAATTTTCTGAATTTTTGTGGGATTATTATGAATTTTCTAAGGAAGAAAAGATTAATTTGGATTATAAAAATTATTTATAGGAAAAATAATTATACTTTGGATTCAAAAAATTTATATGTTGAAGAGAACATATTATTTGATTTTTTCGAATTTTTCCAAAATTTTTGGAGGTGTTTTAATGGTTATATAAAATTAATTAAGGTATAGGACTTAAATGTTTTATATAATTATAAAAGAGGAAGGGTTTTTTCAAAATTATTTAAATTTATAAATAAGGAAAAACGGTGGTATTTTTGAATATAATATTCTGGCAACTAATCAGATTTAGACAAACAAGGCAGGTTGGGTACAACAGAACTGTATTAAAGTACAAATGAATAGTCTTTCTTTTATTTCAACCCTTTCGGCAGAGCTTCCACCTTCATTCCAATTAAACCTTTCGGCTAGGTCAAGTACCAATACACATGGTATCAGGCAACTGGTATGTAGTGAATTGGATGGAGTCAAAAGGTTTAGGGATGAAATGTTATAGCTTTTAAAAGAGATGAAGTTTTGTTTTGGTTTAATGAAAATCTGCTTGCTAGCTTTCGACAACGAGCTTTCAAAATTTTCAAAAGGTTTCAAATAAAAAGGTTTCGATTGGTTTGCTTTCTTATTTTAAATGAAGCCTTCTGACAAATTCAAAAGGTATAGCTTTTGACAAGGCCGGAAGCATAGTTGCCGCTTCCTAACCTTTCGACACAGATGGGGTCGAAGGTTATCTTTTATTTTCTGAAACTTGCCACTTCTCTCCATTAATTTCAAAGGGTTGGTACCAACACCAAAATTTCATTATTTTCGAATGGTTTCAAAAGGTTTTATAAAGGTTTCGAAGCACTTGCTTTCGACTCCAATGTTTTTCTGATCCTTTTGCATAATCCAAATGTTTTAAGTCAAAATGTTTTAAAGGTTTCAAAGTAGTTAACTTTGAATGGTTTCGAAAGGTTTCCACTATTTTTAAATTAAACCTAATTGTCATCGAAAGGTTTTGAGTTTCATTGCTTTCGAAATGTTTATAAATGATTTTATAAGGGAGGTACCCCAGGCTTTCGACAAAGTCGAAAGATGAAACCTTTCGACTAGGTCGAAAAGAAACCTTCTAACAAGGTCGGAAGGTGGGACCTTCCGACAAGGTCGAAAGGTATGGTTTTGCAAGGTTTTCATAAGGCTAGGGTTTAAAGGATTTAAAAGGTGGATGTCATATGTTTGAAGTTTATGAAAGGAAGGCTTTTAAAAGGTTTAGAAGGAGTTACCTTCATTGATTTTGAAAGGTTTATTAAAGGATATGAAGGTGTTACTTTCAATATTCAAAAGGGTTTTATGAATAGTTTTAAGAGAGTTGCCTTTTATGTTTTTGAAGGTTGTTTAAGGGTTTTAAACAAAGGTTTGGAATAAAAGAACAAGGTAGATAGCCTACATGTTTTAAGTTATAAAGAAAATTAACTTATTTTGAAGGATGGACAATCCAAATCAAACATCATCTACATTATTTTGAGTAAAGTTATATAACATGTTAAAAATAGGTTAGAGTAAAGCCAAAGATGTATTATCCTTGTATACACATATTATTTAATGGACTAAATCATTTTGAAAAAAAATTCAGTGAAAATTTGAAGAGCAGTTAGCTCAAATATTTTGAAGGGTAGTTAACCCAAAAGAAAATTTGAGCAGTTAACTTATTTTAAATTCGAACAGTCTGTCCATTTTGAGAGCAGTCATCCCAGAGGACAGTTAGTCCAAAAAGAGCAGTCAGCTCTGATATGAACAGATAGTTCATTTATTAGCATTACGGGCCTTGGAAAATTTTTAACGGCAGTTAGTCCTCTCTTTTTACCTATTTTAGGCAAATAGCCCATAGTCTAGCATAAAAGATACTGCTATAATCAGTTTTAGGATCTATGGTCCAGTAAAGAGCAGATAGCTCAGAATTTAGAACAAATAGTTTAGATTTTAGATAGATAGTCTGTTTCATTTCCTGTTTTAGCATAATGGATATTGCTATATTATTATTTTAATCAGTCGATTAATCAGTTCGGTTGTAGGAAAGGATTTATATGTTATGAAAAGAGATATTTGTAAGGGGAAACCTGTTCCGCTATGCAGCGTGGTCTCACTATTCATCAGTAAACTGAGATGTAACATATATTATTCATACCAAGCTTCAAGTCCGACTCGAAGTTTTTGTTTCCCCTTAAAGTCTTGAGTGCTCAAAATTTGATTTGAGTAGGCTGAAAGTTTAGGTTTTAGCAGATTTTGGCAAATAAAGCATCTGAAGACGAGCAGGTGGCTAACAGATAGCTAATTTAGGAATTCTATTTTAAAATTGTGTCCGTTGTGTATTAAGACAACTATTTCTATATTGCACTGATCATCCAAGGGGCACCTTCATTTGTAGCTCTTAGCGTATTGTTGTACATTTATATTTGATCAATGCATGAGATTATGTTGGGATTTTTGTAGCTTGGATATGATTTATTTGAAATATAATCACTGAAATTATTGCTTTTGGAAATCTGTGATTTTTTTCATATTCAAATGCTTCTGATATTATGGATACCATTAACACTGCTGTATTTCATCTCCAGAAGTTAATAATGTGATGACTGCAACATCCATAGCACTTAGCTTTTGGCCTTCAGATGCGGGATGTTACAGCTTGGTATCAGAGCATAGGTATATGAAAAATTTAACTAAAAGTTGGCTTTGGAAAAAAAATCCAAAGAAATTGGAATAAGATTTGGGGTTGGATTAACGCTATAGTAACGTACTTGGATTTGTTATATATAAATATGTGCTTTATCTCCATTCATCTATCTTTGAGTAGGTTATATTTTTGTGTCTCATGAGGTCTGAATACAGATATGAATGGGAGAAGAAGTGGAGTTAACCAAGGAGGGGAAAGCACCAAAAGGAACGGCGGACCTAATGCAGGAAGCCAAGGTCAAACAGAGAATATTGGTGCTCAAGTCCCGCAGGTCGAAATGGAAGCCATGTATCAGTTTTCAGGAATATGATGCAAGCAAGAGTTGCAGCCGGAGTGGTAGGAGGAAATGCCACAATAGCATAGGTTCCAGAAGTTTCAATAACTAATCATTTCGCTAAGATGAGCAGTGATTATGTGAAACTAGGAGGGAAAATGTTTATGGGAACAGAGGATGCCGTTGAAGTAGAGAATTGGTTGTTGCACCATGAAAGGATTTTTGCAGATTGAGGGCTCAATGATGAGTAGAAGAGGAGGTTGGAGTCCAGGCAGCTTCAGGGGACCGCATTGTTCTGGTGGAATAATGCAACGGCGACAGTTTATGAGGAGACAGTAACCTGGGAGGATTTCAAGAGGAAATTTAAGGAGAGGTTTATGTCAGTAATGGCATGGTCAGCTTTGATTAGGCAGTCTGCTGAGCTGGTGCAGGGAGAGATGTCTATTACTGAGTATGCCAGGAAGCTCGAAGAGTTAGCCCGGGATGGGTATGCTTCTGTAGATACCATGTTGAAGCGGAATGAGAAGTTTATCAGAGGATTGAAGCCATAATTGGATAGGGCTACTTTGTCTCAACTTAGTGATCCTTCTGATATCATTATAGATATGCCTTTGAGGCAGGAAGAAGTCCAAGTCTCTAGAGAAGAGAAAGGTAAAAGTGGTCTAGGTTGGGTAGAGCCAAAAGAGGAAGTTCTTTCTCAAGAAAGGTGCTCGTAAGGGTGGAGCAGCCAAGAAAGCAAAGTCTGAAGTTGTCTGCTAGAAATGCGACAAGAAAAGACACTTTGCTAATGAGTATTGGTTAGGGAAAGCGAAGGATGTGGCTAAGGGGAAGAATATTAGGTGTTTTAATTGTGACTAGATAGGTCGTTATAAGAACCACTGCAAGGAGCCTATTAGAGATGGTAAGGGGAAGGTGTATGCATTAGAGCTGGTCGCTTCCAAACCAACAACACAAGAGAAGGGAAAGTCAGCTCTTGGGGAAAAGCTTCAGATTCATAATATGTCTGTTAGCATTTTATTTGATACTGTTGCATCACATTCTTTTATATCTAGAAGTTTGATAGATAAACTTAACCTTGAACCCATATATTTAGTTACTTCCTTACGGGTTGCGAATCCAATAGGTGGGTATGCAACTTTAGGGTTAAGGTGTGACCAGTTTGAGTTTGACCTATTAGTTCATACTTTTGAGTGTAGTTTGCATATGTTTGATTTTTTGGGGTTTAGGATCAACCTAGGTATGGATTGGTTAAGTGAGTACGATGCTAAGATATTTTGTCAGGGTGGGAAGATATCTTTTAGTCACCCGGATTGTAGCGATCAGATTTTTTCACTATAGGAGGTTCTAACAGTGCAGTGTTTGCTTTGTTGGGTGCATTGGATTCAGATGATGAGTTGAGGCGAGTTTCATGGTTAGAGACTTCGTAGATGTGTTTGAGCCTGTAGTTGGATTGCCCCAAAATGAGCCATCGATTTCGGATTGATTTGGTTTCGAGAGCAGAACTAATGAGTACGCCACCAAGCAGGATGACCTCTTCAGAGATGAGGGAGTTTAAGGTTCAGTTGGTGAACTTAGAGGGCAAGAGTTTTGTCAGGCCAAGCATTTCGCCGAGGGGTGTAGCAGTAGTGTTTTCTACGAAGCCGAATGGATCATGGAGGCTATGTATCGATTATCGTACGTTAAATGAGAGGATGATAAAAAATCGATATCCATTTCCTAGTATTGACGGTTTGTTTGACTAGCTAAGTGGAGAAAAGTTATTTTCTCAGTTAGATTTGGCAAAGTGTTTCCATCAGCTCATAGTAGTAGAGGATAGTACACCTTTGACAGCATTCAGGACTAGATATGGATCGTACGAATGGTTAGTTATGTCGTTCGGACTGACAAATGATCCAGCTTTCTTTATGGATTTGATATACTAGATTTTTTAAGAGAACTTAGATAGGTTCATGCTGGTTTTCATAGATGATATCTTAATTTTCTTTAAGGATGAAAGAGAGTATGAAGTCCATCTTAGAGTGGTGCTTGAGACGCCGGGGCAGGACCAGCTGAAAGTGAAGTTTTCAAAGTGTCACTTCTGGAAGAAGAAGGTGAAGTTTCTTGGTCATGTAGTCTCAAAGGAAGGGTTATCAGTAAATCCGACTAAGATAGAGGCAGTGAATAATTGGAAGAAACCCGAGACAATAACCGAGATTATGAGTTTCCTTGGGTTGGCTGGTTATTATCGGAGATTCGTTAAGGATTTCTCACGGATAGCAGCACCGATGACAAGGCTGACGAGGAAGGATGTGAAGTTTGTGTATACCGATAAGTGTGAAGAAGCATTCTAGAGTTTGAAACACTTATTGACCCTTGCACATTATGTGTACCGATAAGTGTGAGGAGGCATTCTAGAGTTTGAAACACTTATTGACCCTTGCACCTGTGTTGGTAGTTCCAGAGGGGAATTAGGGTTTGGTAGTCTATACCAATGCGTGTGGAACAAGATTAGGAGTTGTGCTGATGTGGAGAGGTAAAGTGATTGCCTATGCTTCTAGACAGCTTAGACCGCATGAGGTTAGATATCCAAAGCATGATTTAGAGTTGGCTACTGTGATTTTTGATTTGAAGGTGTGGAGACATTACCTTTAGGGAGAAAGGCTTGAGCTATTTACAGATCATAAGACGCTGAAGTATTTGTTCTCTCAGAAAGAGCTGAACATGAAACAGTAGAGATGGTTAGAATTCATAGCCACTTATGATTTTAGGATTGAGTACATACGAGGGAAAGGCAACCGAGGTGCGGATGTACTTAGCAGGAAACATCAGAATGCAGTGTTTCCAATGATGGCTGAGTGGAAAAATTTAGAAGCATTAACAAATTGCAGAGTGCAATGGAGATCAAGGAAGGGTCCAATAGTGATATAGTTGTATTGTATTATTTGGAAGTTCGGCCAGTTTTGATCGAATGGATTGCTTCTAAGCAGATAGAGGATCCAGTGTTAGCTGAATGGATCCATAAGCTAAAGGAAGGAACCAAGAGTGATGACTTGAAAGTTTTCAGTCTTGACCGAAATCAGTGGTTGAGAAAGAAAGGAAGATTATGTGTTTCAAGTGTAGGAAACATAAGAAAGGAAGTCTTGGATGAATGCCATTGTTCGACGTTCACTATACATCCCGAAGGTACCAAGATGTATAAGGATATAAAGAGGAGTTTCTTCTGGGAAGGAATTAAATGGGATATTGGTTTGTGTGTAAGGCAGTGCTTGAATTGTCAATAGGCAAAGGCCGAACACCAGAAATTGAGTGGTTTGCTTCAGCCGTTAGATATTCTAGTGTGGAAGCTGGATTCTATTTCTATGGACTTTATAGAATGATTGCCAGATAAAATAGGGGAAATGAAAGTATATGGGTTATAGTGAATATATTGACCAAGAGTGCCCATTTCATTCCAGTTAAGTCAACCAAGACAGCACCTGTTTTAACAAGGTTGTTCATGAATAATGTAATTAGACTGCATGGAGTTCTTAGCTGCATAATTAGTAATAGAGATTCCTTGTTCCCTAGTGAGTTTTGGAAAAGTCTGCATGAAATTTTGTGAACCAAGCTTATGATGAGTACCGCTTACCATCCGTAGACAGATGAGAAAATGGAAAGAGTTAACAAGATTTGGAAGATCTATTGAGAGATTGTGTTCTGGACTTTGGGAGATCATGGGACGACCATCTGCATCTAGTCGAGTTTTCATATAACAACAACTATTAGACTAGTATTGGGATGGCACCATTTGAAGATTCATATGGAAGGCTATGCAAATCTACTATTTGTTGGTTGGAGACCAGGGATAGGTTGATTCTTTGTCTAGATTTGGTTAGAGAAGCTGCAGAAAAGATTGAGGTCATTGGAGATAGGATGAAGGAGACTCGGTCTAGGCAGAAAAGTTATGCAGATAAGAGACGGTAAGATTTAGAGTTCTCAGTTGGGGACCAGGCTTAGGTCAAAGTATCACCGATGAAAGGTGCGCTTAGATTTGTGAAGTCGGGGAACCTACCTCCTAGGTTCATAAGACCTTTTCCTATTCTCGAGAGTATCGGAAAGCTCACATATAGACTTGAGTTACCGAGTAGTTTGGCAGGTGTCCACGATGTTTTTCATATTTCTCATCTCATAAAGTGTGCTAGAGACCCAGAGACTGCTATTGCGCTGACAATGCCAGATGATTTAGTGGTAGAACCGGAATTGACCATAATGAGGAAGCCAGTTTGCATTTTTGCGAGAGAAGAGAAGAGTCTTAGAACCAAGATGGTTAGAATTGTCCAAGTCCAAAGGAGTGACGACGATAGAGATTGTACTTGGGAGGTTGAGAGCAGGATTAGAGATACTTACCCCGACTGGTTTGATGGTATGTTTTACCTTCTTGTTTGTTTTGAGCCTTATTGTAATTTCGAGGACGAAATTCTTTTAGGAGGGGAGTCTGTAACACACTGGATTTCTGATAATATTATTTAGGAGATTTAGTTAGATAAAATAAACAAAATAATGTGTTGATACGGGGTTGTGATTTGATTTAATTAAGGTAGCCGTGCCTTTTAACAAATAAATTAAAAGAAGGGTTTTAAAATGAATTAGAGGAGGGGTATTATGGGAAAGTGGTCATTCCTATATTGTCTTCCTTAGGCCGTGTATTTCAAAACACACATTCATTCTCATTTTCAAAAAAAAATTTAAAAGCTTGGCCGACCACCGTTAACGAAGGAAGAAGGTGAGGAAACAAAAAAAGCTTAAAACTCAAATCAAACTCATTCAAATCTCAAGCTCCTTAATCATAATGTTTACATCTCTAAATAATTTTGGTTTTGGTCTTAAGGTTAATTTCAAATGATTTTGCAAAGATTTGCCATGTGTTTGAATGACAAAATGATTATATATACATGTTGATGATTTATATATGTTCATATAGATTTTATGACATGTTTTGAGATAAAACCCTATTAAATGACATATGTTAGCATTGTGAATTTTTATAATGATCTAAAAAGATATTTTAGAGATAGGTTTCAATTTTCAGAATTTCTGAATTTTTGCGGAATTGTTATGAATTTTCTAAGGAAGGAAAAGTTAATTTGGATTATAAAAATTATTTACGGGAAAAATAATTATAGTTTGGATTCCAAAATTTTATATGTCGAAGAGAATATATTATTTGATTTTCTAAAATTTTTGAATGTGTTTTAATAATTATATAAAATTAATTAAGGAATGAGACTTAAATGTTTTATATAATTATAAAGGAGAAAGAGGCCTTTTCAAAAAAATTCAAATTTCCAAATAAGGAAAGACGGTAACATGTTTGAATATAAAATTCTGGCAACTAATCAGATTTAGACAAACAAGACATCTGAGTACAGAAGAATTGTTTTAAAGTACAAATGAATAGTCTTTCTTTTATTTCAACCCTTTCGGCAGAGCTTCGGCCTTTATTCCAGACCTTCCGACAAGGTCGAAAGGTATCAAACCTTTCGGCTAAGTCAAATACCAATACAAATGGTATCAGGCAACATGTACGTAGTGAATTGGATGGAGTCGAAAGGTTTAGGGATGAAAGGTTCTATCTTTTGAAAGAGACAAAGTTTTGTTTTGGTTTAAAGAAAATACGCCTACTAGCTTTCGACAAAGAGCTGTCGAAATTGTCAAAAGGTTTAAAGAAAAAGGTTTCGATTGGTTTGCTTTCTTATTTTAAACGAAATCTTCTGACAATGTCGAAGGTATAGTTTTCGACAAGGCCAAAAGCATAGTTGCTGCTTCCTAACCTTTCAATACAGATGGGGTCAAAGGTTGTCTTTTGTTTTCTAAAATTGCCGCCTCTTTCCATTGATTTTGAAGGATTGGTTGCAACACCAACACTTCATTGTTTTTGAATGGTTTTGATAGGTTTTATAACGATTTTGAAGCAGTTTCTTTGAAGTCCAATGTTTTTGTGATCCTTTTGCGTAATCCAAATGTTTTAAGTTGAAATTTTTTAAAGATTTCAAAGTAGATAACTTTAGATGGTTTCGGAATGTTTCCACTATTTTTAAATTAAACCTAATATATTCGAATGGTTTTGAGTTTCTTTGCTTTCGAAAGGTTTATAAATGATTTTATAGTGGAGGTACCCCAAGCTTTCGACAAAGTAGAAAGGTTAAACCTTTCGACTAGGTCAAAAAGAAACCTTCCGACAAGGTCGAAAGGTATGGTTTTGCATGGGTTTCGAAAGGCTAAGGTTTATAGGATTTAAAAGGAAGATATCATATGTTTAAAGCTTATGAAAGGAAGGCTTTTAAAAGGTTAAGAAGGAGTTACCTTCAATGATTTTGAAAGGTTTATTAAAGGATATGAAAGAGTTACCTTTTATACTTTCAAAAAGTTTTATGAATAGTTTTGAGGAAGTTACCCTCTGTGTTTTCGAAAGGCTATTTAAGGGTTTTAAACCAAGGTTTCGAATAAAGGAACTAGGTAGATAGCCTAGATGTTTTACGTTATAAAGGACATTAACTTATTTTAAAGGATAGACAATCCTAATGAAACACCATCAACATTATTTTGACTAAAGTATATATAAAATGGTAAAAATAGCTTAGAGTAAAGCTAAAGATATATTTTCCTTGTATACATATATGATTTGAGGGACTAAATCATTTTAAAGAAAAGTTTTCAAGGAAAATTTGAAGAGTAGTTAGCTCAGATATTTTGTAGAGATGTTAGCTTAGATATTTTAATGGGTAGTTAATCCAAAAGAAAATTCGGACAGTCGGATCATTTTAAATTCGGATAGTCGGTCCATTTTGAGGGCAATCAGCCTAGAGGACAGTTAGTCCAGAAAGACAATTGGCTCTGATATTAACTGATAGTTCATTTATTAGCATGACAGACCTGGCTAAATTTTTAAGGATAGTTAGTCCACCCTTTTTACCTTTTTTGGGCAGATAGCCCATTATCTAGCATAAAGGATACTGCTATAATCAATTTAGGATAGATAGTCTAGAAAAGAGCTGATAGCTCAGAATTTAGAATAGATAGTTTAGATTTTAGATAGATAGTCTATTTCATTTTCTTTTTTAGCATAATGGATATTGCTATATTATTATTATAATCAGTCAATTAACTAGTTTGGTTGCAGGAAAGGATTTGAAAAATATATGTTTTGAAAAAAGATATTACCGAGGGAAAACGCTTTCCACTTAGTGGCGTGGTCTTACTATTCATCAGTAAACTGAGATGTAACAGATATTATTCAACCAGGCTATAAGTCTGACTCAAAGTTTTTGTTACCCTTAATCTCTCGGGTGCTCAGAATTTTATTTGAATAGGATGAAATTTTAGGTTTTCAGGTTTTAGAAGATTTTGACGAATAAAGCATCCGAGGACGAACAGATGGCTGACGGATAGCTAATGTAGGAATTAATTTTTAAAATTGTTTCACAGTGTATTAAGAAAACTATGTTTATAATTCTTTGATCATCCAAGGGGGTATCTTTATATGTCGCTCTTAGCGTATTGTTGTAAATTTATATTTGATGAATGCCTGAGATTACATTTGGGGTTTTTGTAGCTTGGATATGATTTGTTTGAAATATAATCACTGAAATTTTTGTTTTTGGAAATCTATGATTTTGTTCATATTCAAATGCTCCTGATATTATGGATACAATTAACAGTGTCGTATTTTGTCACCAGATGTTAATACTATGGATGACTGTAGCATCCATAGCGCTTAGCTTTTGGCCTCCAGATATGGAATGTTACAATTCTTCATCCGTTCTTGGTTAAAAATTTCACCATTAGATACTTTGACACGAAAGCATCCACCTCATGTAGAGCTGGTCTTTCGAAGAAACCATTATAGTAGGAAGGTTGGTCCATTAAGACGAACAAGGTTTTGAAATTTCTCGAATAGGGTAGAATCCCCATTTGCACTAGAAGCTTAATCTACCCTATTGGAGTGGATCCTTTTGTTATTGAACCCAAATATGGGCTTGAGGCTTGGCTCTAACTTTTCTTTAGAATTCCCATCTGATCGAAGGCATGCTTGGAGATAACATTCACCGCATTTTCGATATCTACTAGAATTTTGGTCACTACAGAAAGCCTGATTTGTGCAGTTATCATTAACGGGTCATTATGTGGATGGCGAACCCCTCTCAACTCTTGTGTGGTCACGGTTAAGTTGGGCATCTAAGATGATATTTGCAATTTTTGAGTGGTGGCTCCTCTTGAATAGAAAAGACCCCATCTCTTGCCTCCCTTATGTATTTACTTCTCGCACCCCTGTTGCTCCCAGCTAAATATAGCCCCCCATGGATAACGTCTATTCAATTAATTGGTGGAATAAAATCTTGTTGAGAATTGTTTTTCACAAAATTCAAAGCATCGTTTAGTGGCCTTTGGTTGCTCTCTTCAAGATAGGCAGGTTCTTGATTCTCTTTGACAAATTCTTTTAGAAGCCCAGATCGAATCATATTTTGAATGATTCCAACTAAAACACAATATTTGTCGATTTTGTGTCCGTTCGCTTTGTGGTAAGTGCTATATTCTCCTCTCTTTCTTGGATCGGAGTTATTCCTTGGCTTGTAAGAAGTTGGGAGGTTGCCTCCATCTTTAGCTATAGCAAACATATAGGAAATTAGTTTGTTTAAATCCATGTAGTTAGATTTCGGGATCTCCTCCCATCTTCCTCTCTTGCTCTCATACTATCTTGGCTTCTTGTTGGAGTGTTCAAAGCTAGATCTTCCTATTTCCTTCTTTGTCTGAGACATTTTCTTAGCGTGATACATCTCATCTATATGGATGAGTTTGTCGATTTGGAAATGAAAATCCTAGAGATTTTTCACCCATGGATATAAAGTTCCTTGCAGAAAATGGTTTGCTCAATTAGCCTTAAACGCACTGCCATCAACTTTTATCGGTCAGTCGTGTTTTCTACTTTTAGTGCCTTCACGTTGGATATTTTTGAGTTTTACCAAGCAACTATCCCGATCTCTGCTTAACATTTACGAGTACACTAGAATCTATAGTAGGGTCCTTGGACACATAGAATTTCTAGGAATTCATAAGAGAACCACTTCCAAGAATAAATGGTTTTCTATCTATAATGTCCATATCACTTTGCAGTTGCTCCTTGAAAAGTGGTCAAAAAGTGCATACAGCGTACTACTCTATAAGCGTTAAGAAGGTCAATTTGACTCTTGAAGGCTAGAAGATGATCATCAGGATTGGTGGTCCTACCATACCTTAGCTATGGAATCTTGATGTTGATAAAATTTTGACAAACATTATTCTTTCTATAAAGGGGGCTTTATGAAAATTATTGTTTGACTCTAGGATCAAGGATTCTCTTTCCTTTAACATCAAACATGTCCTTTGCTATTTTACTAGCTATATCTCTCAAGTAAGCTTCATCGTTGTGGTAATCACCTCTGTAAGGCCTGTACTCATTGTGGGAGATTGAGCTTTTCGATTGTTCATTAGATCTTTCTGCTAGTTCTTCATGACGATCTGCTTTAACCTTGTTATCTGGTAGCGAATTTGGAGAGAATGTTGTAGCTCTAACCTTTTAATTTCTCTTTCTATAGGGTCACATTGATTTTACCTTTATCCTTGCTTTTGATCATGGAAGTATCTAGATTTCTCCTTGGAGATTTGACCTCTTCTCCTTCCATGGGCCTTGTTGTTTTGAAAGACTTCTATGAAAGAACCTTCTCTAGTATCTATTGCATTGCCATCATTTGTTGCGTTAAATATTTGATTTGGCTTCACTGTTTGTTTGCTTTTTTGGTTCTGAAGGCTTATAGGTTCCATATCTTCTGGGTTAAAGCGTGGAGTGACGTTGTCATCCGATGTTGTTTGTTGTATATCTCCTTACTCGGGACATTAATTCTTTTAGTTCTCACCATTTTCTTGAAACAAACTTCAAGTAATTAATTTCAAGATAAAATTATAATGATTCGGAGGTTCAGGTCCTCTTTCTAGAGTCAAAATGTTAGTCCAAAAATTGGTTTAACATTCATGATGCCATACTGAACCAAGCACTAGTTTAACACCCTTGACTCAAGGTGAAGTCATTTAATATGTTGTCAAGATGTTATTATACCAAAGGTTGGCTCATTATCCAAGTTTTTGCATAAGGTGATGGTATCCCAAATGGTGCCATGTTGTCCATGAACTCTTAATTAAATTACGTAAGTGCTTAAGAGTTCATGTCATATGTTCAAGAGGAAAATAGGTAAATTGCATAATTATGCAATAGTCCATCAACTATTAGTTAAAGGGGTAAAATAGGCAATGAGTACCTATAATTCATTGTCCATATGAAGATGGACAAGATGGTCATTATGAAAAATGAATGAAAATTCCGACAAGGGCTTAATTGGCCTCATTTTAGAAAAAGGCCCAAAGGCCAAGTCCAAAAATCAGTTATATCCATATTCAATAATAATCAAATTTGCACGATTAAGATAATAGCCTATGCAAGGTTATCGGTCCAAGTCCTTGTTTATAAGTGTCAAAATTTACAAATCAATTCCTGATTTTTTGCCCCAATTCAATTTAGGGTTATAATACTTTGATTTCAAGAAAGAGGGAAAGAAAGAAAATT
Organism: Allium cepa; assembly: GCA_030765085.1. Taxonomy (NCBI): domain Eukaryota; kingdom Viridiplantae; phylum Streptophyta; class Magnoliopsida; order Asparagales; family Amaryllidaceae; genus Allium; species Allium cepa. Next base: position 183,883,386 of record CM060946.1, read on the forward strand.
TGCCTCTCTAAGTTGCTATCCGATCCGTATTTATGGGACCGAAATCAGGCGGCGTTGCTATCACGTGTCATTCGATACCCTTGACTTTCAGCATCACTAGCTGTTTCGATGGCATTCGACAAGGCCTAGAATGGTTGAGATCCAACAATCTCCCTTATTCTGATAACATTTGATATTAGTTTATTTATGTTGATGGAAGGCATCATCTCTCATAATTAATATCTGATATCCCAAATACATTGTTGAGACTCGACATTGTTTGCTAAGTTAATAGTATACGATATCCTTGGGTACACGGTTGAATTCCGACATCCTTCTTTACATTGTTAACATTTCATATCCTCTCGAATTTTGTGAAGCTCTGGGTTCTCCATCTAGCTAGTATTCGACAACTGTTGTTATATTGATGAAGTGCGCGTGGAATATTGCCTTTGACAATTAACAACATCAATCCCTATATCGACGATATACAACCTTTTTGCATTGTTGATGATATATGATATCTTCTATGAACATTGATGATTTACGGAACACTTATTACATTCAAGACTTACGACACCTATGTCGGTTATATTGATGATATTTGACATTTCCCCTTCTATTGTTTAATCACATGGGATTCGATACTCTTGAAATTTGGTCATCCTTTCTCAGACATCTAACAACCCCTACTATAGAGATTCGATATCTTTCTATAAAACTTTGAAGTGTGATATCCTTTGTTGTATGTTTCATAGCTTTCCCTTCGACATCTTGGGTTTCGACATGCTCTTCTTTGATTTTCGACATTATTATTTATAGTAACAACTTCGTTACCATGCAAACTCGTTATTGTCTTCTTGAGGTCGTTTTTATGTTTATTAGCTCTATGTCATAAATTCGATACTTTTGTAGGTCAATATCCCATGTATGATGTTTGCTAGGTTATCGACTTGAATGCTTTCAATAAATAATCATGTATTTCCCTGTCTTCTTGCCCACTCTCTTAGAAAAATATGTGGATAACACCCGACATAAAGAAAACCCTAGATCGAGTACGGAAAGAATAATTAATGAAATACTTCGAGTATTTATCTCCATACATAATAGTGATAAAACGAGATTGTCTTGACTGTTTGCCAATAATTTTTTGTTCCATTTTATTTAGTGGGTCGAGCTGACTATATATGTTAGTAGATGCCATTGTAGTAGTTTTTAGTATATACTGATAAAACATACCTTATTCAAAAAATAAAAATGAAATAGACTATACCATAGTTTTGAAAACTGAACCGTGAGTCCAACCTTATCGACTCAAGGTTCAAGGTTTTAATGGTCCGACCGGTTGAACCATCATAACCGTGCAATTTTTTTTCGATAATTTCTACTTTTCAAATATAGATTATAATAGCAAAAACATATCACAAATCTATTAATTCATATCATAAGAATCACCATACATCACATATCATAAAGTAATAATATTTAACCTGTAAAATGAACATAGCTCTATACATTTTAAATTATCAGTACTGTGTCTAGTTTTATAATACTGGACATATTTCACCATTTGATTATATAATACTGGACATAACTCTGGACATATTCCACCATTTTATAATGCCGGACATAAAACTTAACCAGTAAAACATACATAATTCTATACATTTTAAATTTTCAATACAGTGTCAGTGCACAAATGAATCCAATTTTACACCTTTGTGGACTTTGATTTTTTCCACACTGAACGTAACAATGACATAAATATCAAAGATCAGTATCAATACTCCACTTTCATTTCATAAAAAAGGGCAAAAGGCTAATTAACTTCAACCTTACAGTCTACCTTTTCTTCCTGCATATCATAATAATATACTGCTCAATTTCATACACAAGCATTCTGTCTTCATAAGCCACAGAAAAATATAAATTACAAATATAAATAAAATTTACCATCACTTTTCTCATATATCGAGACTAATAAACTTTGCTATTAGCTACAACTTTATTTTTGTTCCTGAAACAGCAAGGTTTTTTACCAAACACCAATTACATAACAAAAATTTCTAAAACATAAAATTGGTATCAGTAATCGCGCATAAAATTGTTTAGATATGGCACACAAGATTGGTTGATTGAAACACCTACAACAACAGCTTCAAAGGAGACGCGATTTGAAAAATAGGGTTTTGAGGATTGGGGGAAAATTAACTGTTTGAAGGGTTCAATGACACGGTTGAATCTCGCTTTGGTGGTTCAACCGACGGTTCATGCAGGAAAGAGGCTGAAGTCTGCTCCGGGCCGGCGTAGTCCAGGGCCTGTGGTTATTGACGGTCCAACCATGGTCGGGTCCGGTTCTCAAAACAATGGACTATACATTACATTCTGCGGCAATATGTTTAATGCAGTAAAAATATAACCGCACTACTATTTGGAGTCGTAGTATTTTATACATTAAAAATATGAACGCATAATATGCTTATATGCAGTAATAATTTTTCTACAGTCGTATATTTCATGCATTAAATATTGTGCCTTACTATTGAAAGCTAGAAATCTCTTCTGGTTTCCATAGCTATTGTCCACTATACTATATCAGTTTACTTGCTTACCACTATTATACACTGTTTTGTTTTAGCAAATAAGAAGTTAAATATTCAATTTTACTGTTTGACTGCATATTATTTTACAGTTAGAGCAAGACATTAATGAATGTAGTAGAGCAACAACGTTGGATAGTCGTACGTCAGTGAAATACCATTATAAAAAAAGGTCTACGTTGCTTCAGTCGTTTTTATTTTAGATTATCTAAAACATCTTTGTTTGTAATAATAAAAATATTGTTTCTATGTTTGTACGATGAAGATGGATCATCAATTCAACGTCATAATAAGAATTATGAATTTTTTATTTAAAAAGGGAATTACAAAAGTTAGAATTTTACCGTAACTCTAATAGCAGAGACGTAGTAGAATTCATGATTTGATAGTTAAAATAGTTTGTTATTCCTCTTAGATTTACTTTTTAAAGTAGTCAATAGTTAATAGATTTACCACGGAATTAGTCAGATCATTCATCCTTTTGACAACAATATACATCCAATGTCTGAAATACGTCTTTTGACAAATCTATACCCTCCCATGGATAACAAATTCTCTTTTGAGTCTTTGATTATTTGGTCATCATTAATGAGTTCGGTTCTTTCGCTCTGCAGATGTGACGCCCCACCTCTATGCTCACAATAACAAAGAGTATTAAAAGAAATACTGTCTGTTATTACGAAGAATAAGGCTGGATAGGAGCGGCCATCCGTAGTTAGGCCTTACACTAGTATTGGTTATCTCGATAGGAGTGGTATATATTTTTATTTTTCATCTCATATTTATTTACTCCCATCGACATACCCAATTCTAGTATAAAACGAACTACGATGGTTCATAATAGTTTAGGACAATATATATAATAATAACATAGATAAAGTAAATGCGAAACACGAATATAACAGAAAGTCTCATATATATATATATATATATATATATATATAACTGAAGTCAGTTGATATACATGTGATACAATACATATGATACAACTACACTGTCGACTCTGGAAGTTACATATACAAGTACATTATCGTGAATAATATACATGGATATAAAACATCCTATACAAATACGCTGACTACTAAACATGACGACTACTCCAAAAGATATGAAGTGACTTCATAGCTCAAGCAGCAACCCAAATTAAGATATCAACAACCTGTAAATACTCGGTCTGACCCGAGTATTACATTCAAAAGAAAATAATACACAGGTCAGTTTAATTCAAACTCAGTTATTAGTGCACAGAAGCAATAATAATTAAATAATGAATAGACGACAGTCACAATAAATCTCGTCTACCCGATCCTTAAATAAAGAAAGCGGATAACGATAAATATAACACGTAGCAGTGTTAAACAACAAATCAGCAAATTCAACCAAATCAGAATACAATTCAGAATATTGAATTGAATAAACAAAACAGTTCAAACCATCGAAATGTCAATTAAAATATTAATTCGGGTAGGCCTGCAGTACACGCACGCGTGCACTGCCTCGCCACTACAGCATATGGAATATGCAAAAGATCAAATAATCAAAACAAGAGAGAATATCTTAAAAGCCATACCGTGTGGCTGCAGTTCACGCCTGCGTGCACTGCCTTACCACTACAGTGACGATGTACCCAATGAATATCGTGTGGCTGCAGTTCACGCTTGCGTGTACTGCCTTGCCACTACAGTGATGATGTACCCAAAAGATCAACGAATCCAAAATCAAATGAAGATTCAAATATCAATACCACTGCCTCAATGGTCAAAGTAGAATGACATGGACAGTGAACACATATTTACTGATTTGTGTGAAATAGGCCGAAGTGTGCAGTGACAACATTTCAGTGAATATATGCGGAGTCAAGACTGCAAAGAAATCAAGTGATATGAAAGCAACAACCAAAATCAAGGCAAAATGAAGCCTGCAGCTCAACTTTACTGCAGTTCCAAACCAAAGCATTAAGGACTCAATAAATACTTGAGCTCAAGACAATATAAAACAAAACGAACAAACAAATGCCACAGTGAAAAAGAAGAGTTTGTGTACATTTCGTCTTGATATGCAGGAAGGTTTGCACGTTAATGATCTAGGCTACACATAATTCATGCACACATATAAGCTTTGCCCAGTTCGAAGTAAGTATATGCATGAACGAAATTTCGACTCAATATGTGATGTGCACAGCCACTAGTATATGCAAATATGTAGTATGAACTAAAGTGAGCGAGGACTCGGTGCTCTAACTTGAAAAACAATGGACAGATGAAATGACAGTCACATTCCAATGCAACTGAGGATGAATAATGCATGCCAACATTAGTGACACAGGGAAATGCAAACTGTACACATAAATGAACAAATAGCACTTCAGACTACATAATAACACCAGTAGGTAGACTATACAACCCAGAATCATAAGCATGTTTAGGGTCAAATGCAAAGTCAAGTGAGTTTCAAATAGAACCAGTGAACACCAAGCAGCAATGCACACTGAAGACCACAAGTCAAATGCCAGTGAAACATGTGCAGACACAACCACAAAACTGAGTACAAGTAGGTACACAGTAAAACATTCACATGGCTTAATCAATGGTGAAGCAACCAGGCTGTACAAAAGTGCTTCAGACATATACAGGTGTGCAGTGACAATATGACTGAATCAAGATGCAAGACTACATGAATCAGACTCGAATACACAGTGCAGACACTAATAGCAATGTCTTATACAAATCAGAAGCATACACGAGTCGTAGTACAGTATGAACTGAACCAACACCTTCAACCAAGTCGTAAACATGCAAAGAAAACAAAACTGCAAGAGACCAGAAGTAATCAACATCAAGTCGTGGCAGCACCCACTGGATCAAGGTGGAATAAAGACTACAAGGACAATACATATATATACCTACATAGATGTATGTATACACATGGTTTCATTTCATATTCAAGACAACAGTAACGACAGTAGTTTCAAAGAATTTGCTAAATAAGTTCAAGGCCGAAGATTAAAAAAAATGCCACAGGAACTTCAAAATCAAAGTCAGACCGAAGTCAACAAAACAAATCAGGTTAAATGCCAGAAAAACAACCTCGTAATGACCAAGGTAGCAAGGAACGAGATCGAACAGTTCAATATGGAAGTCGTGACAACCCCGAAAATCAAACAGATTAAAATCAACACAAAACAACCTAAATAGAACTGCAAGCAAAATTAATCGACAACTCAAACACTGGAATACGAACGAAATTACAGAATTCGATCATTAAATTAACTCGAGATGTGAATTAGATGTGAGCAAACTCACCTTCTTCGACGTGGCAGCCGTGAGCAACGATACTTGGCAGAGCCGACGCAGTGGCATCACGAAGACGAGCTAATGAAATCGCTAGAAGCCCTAATTTGAAAAGGGGAACGAACAAGATAGGAGCCGCCACCATTTTCTCTCGTATGCACATGTTAGAGTTTTCGAAAAATGAAAATGGACGAACGGGTTTGTGAATGAACAAAGAGGAGCGATATTGATAAATATCACGGCACCCAAACGAACGAAAACGTGGGCCAATATAAATTTTAAAGCCCACAACCATTTCAACAAATTTCTAAAAGGAATTTAAACCGGGTTTTAAAAACTTTGAACGACAATTAACTAGCAAATGAATCGTTTAATGATGAAGACAAATTAGGCAAAACCCCGGGTTGTTACAGCAGATTGAACTGATGAATATCTAACAGTCAGAAATGAGTAAAATTCGGTATGTAATTCGGTATTTCAAATTTTCTCTCTCACGCTTGATAATATAATTAAGCAACGCTTATCCAGAACAAATCATCTTCACTTTCCCCACGAACCCTACACTTGAAATATTAATATCTTTGAGTTTTTCCCATTCATGTCATTAATATGACTGATAATATATGATTGTGAAGATTAAGAGCTCGTATGTCTTCCCTCATTTCTTATTCTTTCATATAGTTACAATGAAATACAATGATATTCGAAGCTGATATGATGCTATTGGTACTCATTACCTATGCATATGATGTTAGGAGTAAAAATGCAATCAGAAGAATCGCCTCCAAAGTCTTTGACTAAACCTTCAGCTGGAGTATATAACGATGGATGTGATAATGTTAACTTCGAACTCATCTTGCATGTTGATTTCGAGCTATTAAATCTTAAAACAAGGACAAGGTTTTATTATTATCATTTTACAAAATAATAAAGCAAATATGCTACAACTTCATAAAAAATTTAATTTTTTTCCTTAATTTTTCTTCTTCTTTCTATTCCAGGTACGTAGTTAAAGATCTTCTAGGCAAAGGGGTATATGGTCAAGTTGCAAAGTGTTTGGTGTCAGACAAGAAAGAATTTGTTGCTCTAAAAATTATAAAGAATCAGGAAGCTTATATGCAGCAGGCACATGTTGAAGTGGGAATTCTAAACCATGTAAATGCGATAACTTGTACTTGTTTATTTATTTTTCCCATTTTATATTACTTTAATTTAGTGGGTTTATTGTATGTAGCTGAATACAGTATTAAGTTGGGACGAGAAGCGTCACATTGTTAGAATGAACGAATGGATTGACTTGAAGTGACATGTCTGCATGTCATTTGAACTACTTGGACCCAATCTGTAAGAAATTTACCATACTTTACTTCGTATAAATTTGTTGCTCCCTCTTTATTTTTTGTTTAAAGTTTTTGGCTTTTTATGAGGTATTGGAAAGTGCTTTTTAATCGTTTTTTTCCTTCCTCTAAAGACTAGATTTAGAATCAATTACAGTGGATATTTACAATAAAGTTAGAGTTAATGAACCCATATGAGTTACTTTAATATCTAGTACATAATTAGTGTCATACAAAACGTTCATAATATATTTATACATTGAAAAATACTTATTCTGCACAAGCGTACTGGTTACTCCTTGTACTTTGTATAGAGTCCATTTTACTCGTAGATACTTTTAAACATCAATTAATTATTAACCATGTCGAACATAAATTGCTCACTGAATAATTAGGTAGTATTTCACCTGTAGTTTGGTCTAACTTTTTCCGTTTTGCAATCTAGGTATGTCTCTAGATGATATCCGAACAATCTCAAAACAGGTAGTATATATTTTATCTAATTTTGTATACGTTTTTTGTTGTTGTGCAACACATATACATTGCCTGATTTTATTGTCATTTTATATTGATGCATTTATAGATCTTACAAGGGTTGGTTGCCATAAAAAGAGCAGGTATTGTCCATTGCGATCAGAAGCCAGAAAACATTCTTTTGTCTAGAAGGTATGCCCATCAAACATTCCAATGAAATATACATTTGAGTATGGATAATTTAGAAGCTCCAAAAACAAAAAAACAAAAATTCATTGATGGAGTATGAAACTGTGATCAAGTTTTAGAGTTTTAGAATGTTATCATCTTTTAGCTAAAATTTTATCAATATATATGTGAGACAAAAGGAAGATTGAATTAAAACATAAAGAGAAACGATTCAATTATATATACTGAATGGTGTGAATACTAACAACAACTAATGTTGCCCCTGATGAAATAAGCAGTACCCACAACAACTTCCTTTATAATAACAGTAAACAATTAAAGAAGAACAAGATGGATGTGCATTCAAAAAATGTGATCCATGCAAACCCAGTTACAAACTGCAAGTTGAGTGTTATGTGATAAATTCCATCGGAAAAACTTTTGTAATTCTTATGTTCGTTAATTGTCGGTATTATGTGTAGTACACAAGTTTTCAACTTATCATTAGTAATCATGTGGTTTTCTGCTTTACAGGGAAGATTCAGGTAGCTTGGAAATTAAAATTATGGACTTTAGTTTAGCGTGCTTAGAGGATAAAATAGTACATTCCTACGTGCAAAGTAGATTCTACAGATCACCAGAAGTAGCTGTTGGTTTGAACTATATGCCCGCTATTGACATATGGTCATTTGGCTGTATTGTTGCTGAATTGTTCTTGGGCATTCCATTATTTCCTGCTTCTTCAAATCTTGATCTTGTCAAGAAGATACATGATATGCTTTGGTATGTTAAACTATACAATATTCTTAGTCTTGCTATGGTTTACATTTTGTCGCATTTATTTTTCAAAGTATATAATTTCTTTCAACATTACAGCAATCAATCTCCAGATGATCTTGCACGTTCAGCATGTGATCTTACTAAGAAGATGGTTGATGTACTTGGGTATGTTAAACACCAACATATTTCTTGCTATGACTTAAATTATATTGCATACATTTTATGTTAATTTGGATACAAAATTTCTTTCCACATTTACAGTAATCACCCTCAAGATGGTTACTTTCAAAGACCGGCTGTCTTCAAGAACAACCACAGCAAGGCCAAGCTGGAGAAGATAATTATAGATCGTCCTTCTGGTGAAAATTTGACCAGTGAAAATTTTAGAAACAATAAACATGCTCACACACACAAATTCACACACACTCTCTCTTTTTTTATTTAATATATATAGGACCCATTGTATGGGTCATTTATTTATTTTGGTCTTAAACATCATTTTGTAGAACTCTCTGCACGGAGTACTTTTACCGATTTCCTAAGATGTCTTCTTGAGATCAATCCTGAAAAACGCCGGTCGCCTTCACAGGTATTTTTTATCAGTCTTTCCATATGGAATCGTGAAATACATGGAACAATATAAGAATTTTAATGTATTCTCCCATTAACAATTTATATTTCAGGCGTTAGATCATCGATTTATAACTGAAATCCCTTTTGGACTGCCTTACAAGTCATTCCAGGAACTTCAAATTCTGTAAGTATGCTTTATTAGTAATTTTTTAAGGGTCAAAACATCTCAAATCGTTATTTATACAACTCTTACCATATTAAAATAAGTAAACCGCGTATTTACTATTTTACAATCTTTTATTTTAATCATGGCAGTTCTTTATCAATTTTTTACTGTACCAAAAAGAGTTTAAATATGGTCTAGACTATTTCTTCTGAACAAAAACGAGTTGTTGTTCTAAGTAATTTATACAAGGAGAATTTGGGTATTTGTTTGAACTTGGATCTTAATGTCTACCTTCATTTTAATTTCTAATGTATAATTCGTTGAAATTTATTTATTATTATAGGTTTTTAGTTCAAGCACTCAAAATCCATTCAATAATCAGAATGATATGTCCCAGTTTGGTAGCAACCACTGGAAGAAATGTTGCCCTTAGACAACAAACTTTGTTCGGAAGACAATGTTACAACCCTAGCTTAAGTGCTCAATTTGAAGACAATTATATATTTAGAAGACATGGGCCTGGCCAACATGGACAAGTGTACCAGAATGATTTTCATCATCAACAACTGACAATTGATAGTTATAACTATGGTGCAACTCAACAAACATATGCTGGTTCAACTTTTAAGCATTGCAATTGCGATCAATTTAAAATTTACTCTTTGGATGCTGATATCATCTCAACTCCTTTTGGTAACATTCAATCCATAGATAATTCAATATTCAACTTTACTGGTTTGGGGGGCTCTTCTTACAGGTAATTGTCATTGACTTTTTTCTTCTTCTTTGTTAGATATGTCGTGCATTTTTTTAGTTTACAGTATACAGTTATGATTATTTTAATTCCTTTTTCAGAGACCAATCATGTTTCAAGTCGAAGAATTCTAGCTTTTTAACAGTTGGAGCTGGAGAATATCTCGATGATGAAACTAATGCATTTGCGATAAACTCCATGGAAGTTTCTAGAGAAAGAAATAAAAGAGAGAGAAGAAGAAGAAACTTTATTTCTGCCAAAAATGAAAACTCTCTATCATACAAAAGCAACTAACGGAATATATGTGGAGTTGTTATAACAAACTGCTTAAGAAATTATTTATTTACATAATATGACTCAACATCCCCCACACCTCCCCCCGCTGACAAACAAGGCCAATCTTGGAACTCAAAAAACGTTGTTGTTCTGCACCAAGTGGTTTAGTCATCACATCCGCAAATTGCATGGTTGTACTGACATGAAAAAATACAATGAAATTGTTTGAACGTGATTTCTGATGTAGTGACAATCCATCTTCAAATGTTTTCTTCTTTCTTGAAAAACCTAATTTTCAGCAATATATTGTGCAGATTTGTTGTCACAAAATAAAGAAATAGGTTTAGAAAAATTCACCAATAAATCTTGAAGTAATCCCTCTATCCATACAATTTTACTAGCTATTTTACTGATTGCCCTATATTCTGTCTCAGTGGAGCTTTTATAAATGACCTTCTGCTTTTTTGTTTTTTAGGAGATTAGAGAATTTCCTAAGAAGACACAAAACCTTGTAAGAGACTTTCTTGAAAATGGACAAGTACACCAGTCAGCGTCACTAGATGCCTTGAGTTGTAACGCAATCACTACAACAAAAGAGGCATATTACAACGGTGGAACACAGTTGTAAAAGATATATTACAACGGTGGAACAACAGTCGTATTTTAAGAAATTGTAAAAGACTGTCAATTTTTTACAACTGTGTTCTTTAGTTGCATATAACCGTTGTGATATTGTATATTACAACTGTTTCTTACCCTTGCAAATAACCATTTTACAACTGTTGGTAACTCTTGTAGATATGTAACATTTCGTGCTGTAGCAGGTATGACAACTGCTTTTGGCAGTTGTAATAGATTCATTTACAACTGTTATTTACAGTTGCAATAAATCTTTTTACAACTGCTACAAACAATTGCAATTCATCTTCCGACAACTGTCATTAATCATAAATTTCACAACATTATATTTAAAACCGATATTTCACTAATAATAACTACGATCGTTAACATTACTTGTAACAACATGAACCATTCACATTTAATAAAAGCTAAAACAATTCAATTTTACATCATTTTTGAATTCATAATTTTATTACAAAAACATCACACATCTGAATTTCCTTCAAAAACTACACACAAAAACATCCAACTACACTGCAACTTCCTTCAAAACTGCCATTCATCTTAAAACATCACACACCTGAAATTTCCAACTACACCTCTCTGACCCAAACTCCACTTTCCTCTGTCACACTCCCAGTCACATTACCCATCTACATTCAAACTCCACCTTCATATGTACATATGCACAGCAACCATATCGACTGCACTGATTACCACCCAGCCATCTAACTGCAACTGCTCCTTGACCCATCTCCGTAGCACTTGCACATAACAACCATACTAACCATCTGCATATTTCACCTCTCCATTGCCATCAAGAATCTCCACAAAAACACTACTGCCTTACATTCACCATACAAATAATTGACTTCATTCAACCATTGTTCCATTATAATCACTCCAACTCTGCATATCAACCACCATACTATTCCATTTGCCTCAAACTACCACTGACCCTCAACCATCAACAACTTCACAAAATATTAACTGCCTCATCTCCACATCCACCACTACAACTTCCCACATCACTGTTCTACCTTACAGTCATCACTTCATCTTACACTTCACCATCAACCTATACATTCCCTCTGTTAACTCCAAATCCTCACTGCCATCAAACCATACAAATGCTTCTCTAGTCACTGCCTTATTTTGTACAAATTATAAAAAATGGATATAACATGACATAGAGGACAATCACTGTACATTAATAGGCTGACAGTTATTTATTTTGTACAATTTATTAGACATAAATAATAAACATGTTTACCATGCAAAATAGAACTTTTGATGTGTGTGCATCAACTATTTCTCTTTCTTTAATGTTTGAATAAACTAAACACTGTCCTTAAAATTCTCAAACTCCAACTTTATACTATAATATACGATAAAGTTCTCACATTTTTAGCTAAAACAGAAAACTTACTTTGGATTCAACCTTGGTCTTCTTTTTAGCATGTTGTTCTTCAATTGGCATATCGACTTCATCCATGCTAAACTGTCTTTTGTGTTGAGATTGCTGAGTGACTTCTTCACTATACTCAATGGAATCATAAGAGTTATAATAAAGCAGCTTGGTAGTCATCAGTTGGAGCAAAGAAACTAGTAGCATCTACAGTGTTGTTGCTGCTATATTACTCTTGACTCAAATAACACGAGTTCAGATTTGGATCCTATTGAGTACTATAATAACCATAATTATTATCTGAACAGACATAATCAGATAGATAATAATCAGATTGCTCATTAAGAAATGGTAAAGGATTAAGAAAAAGAACATTGTTTAGAAGCTACATCTTATCAAGCTTGCTAATGCTAGCAAGCTACACCTTATCAAGCTTGCTACAGCAAGCTTGCTTCTCAAGCTTGCAACGGCAAGTATAGTAGCAAGCTTGCTACAGCTTGCTTCAAAGCATGCTTGTTTGTTGTTGCAAGCTTACAACGGCATGCTTTTAAGCAAACTAAGCTTGCTACTAAGCTTGTTGTTGTAAGCTTGCAACAACAAGCTTACTACAGCTAGCTTAAAAGCAAGCATTCTTATTGTTGCAAGCTTGCAACAACATGCTTTGCAGCAAGCTTGCTACAGACTTGTTACAACAAGCTTAGAAGCTAGCACGAAATCCCCCGGTTGCTCTAAAAACTGCTGAATCAAAATAACATATATGCATGTAAGTATATGAAAGATGGGATGTTTTAGAGCAATAATAAGATCGATAATGGTTCTTGCATTTACCTGATGAAGAGCAACAGTACTTTTTAAGCCAATCGCCATTAGAGCATATCCTATTATTGATCAGTAGCAGTAAACATATTGATCAGTACAAGTCAAACTGGTGACGAATCTTGTAAAAGGGACACTTACAAACAAGTAATTAACAATAGTTCCTTAATATGATAATGAGAGAACTTACGGTCTGTAGAACATGGGAATAGTAGTATTTTACTGCTTGCACTAAGGTGGTAAAACACTTATAAGTCACTATGAAGCATGACCAGCATGTGTAGCTGTAATGTACTACATAATCATGACAAAAGCCCATTTACAAAGTTAAGTGGATGCCAAATGAAGCACTATATACCCATGTGAAATTTGTTTTAGTGTTATAACTTACTGTACTAATTAGAAAATTTTGGTCAATCATGTTCAGCTATGCAAACTACGGGTTAGATTAATAATGTAGAATTGTAATTTGTAAATATCCATATTTTGAGATGTAGAAGATGATATCACCGATCTATAAAAGCTTAACCTTCCCACAACCATATTACTAAAGATTAAAGGTAATATTATTAAAAATTAACATGGTGTTTGCTGAAATAAACAAATCATTACCAATCTTATCATGTTTGAAGCATACTATTGAACTGCTCGGGCTTAAGTTCCCTTCCAGCAGAAAATTGCATCTGTATCATTAGCAAGATCCCAATAAGGTAAATTTCAACCTACTCCATTATACAAACTCCAACAAACATTATTTTTTGCTAAATCAGATAGCTTTAGAATTCATTGTACCAATTTTAATATAAAGATTAAATTTATCACTTAACCTGAAAACTAAAACAAGCTGCATCATAGCCTTAAGTAAGCTCACTTATTTTACTAACTTGAAATGTTGAAATAGGTGTGTAATGCGAACTGAAGCTCACAACTGATATTAAGAACTGAAATTAATATGCCTCATAGCCTGAAGTGTGATTAATTGATGTGTTAAATTGAATTTGCCTTTGAAATTAGTTGATTACAAATGAAGGGTGACTTAGATTAACAATCACCAACCTTATAAACATTTTGAGACCCATAATTCAAAGGCCAGCAACCACGTCGATGCATCAACCATTGCCAGGTACTTCCATAGCTTCTTCCTCATCGTCGCCGTTGAAAACTCTGCACCTATCATTGCTAGTGCAACTTTATGGATTCCTCGATACGATGCCAGCCTCGTGTGCAATCGTATGCGCTTCCTTCAATTGCCAGCAACCCCTCAGCCACCGCTCAAGGACGAGGCCTCTTCCAGTCACCACAATGTGGCTTGAACTCCCCTTGGACGTCGAGCAGCAACGTGTTGTGCTCTATTTTTCTTTTTCTGCTGATAAAATGATTTAGGGATTAAGAGGAATTGTGGTTACAGGCTTTGATTTTTGATTTAGGGATTAGGTTAACAAAGTTATGTGGAAACTCAGGGTGTATGGAGGGGCTTTTTTGCGTTGGAGCCAAAATTTTCGCTGTGGGGGGAAATTTTCGTTGCGGAGGGAAAATTTTGAGATTGAATATAGTTGTTTTGAAAATTGATTAACATGAGAAGATAAATAACTATTGTTTTAATATATATATATATATATATATATATATATATGGAAAAAATTTGATATGGAGGGAGGTGGATTACTAATTCCATCAACCAACTATTATTTGGAAATTTATTTAATATGACAAGTTTAATATATATATAGTAATTGTGTGTTAATTTATTAATTTTGCTGAATTTTAAAAAAAATATGAAACTATTATATAAGTAAAAATTATTTTTGAATTTATCCATATATATTTTTAACAATTACTAAATTTTATTGAATTTGAAAGATCACATCCGCATCCGATAATTATTCATCCGGTTTTAATTAAAATATAGTAGTTTTTCATGTATTTTAGTGGATACAATGATTGTAATTTGCTATTTAATATAAGTCAAAAATTTAGTATTAATTATTATATAAAATTTATTATTAATTACTAGTATTAATAATGAAGTATATATAAATTATTAGTTTAGTCTTTAATATTTATTTATTAATTAATTATTAATTAATTGTTAAAAATAGGTATCTATTACAACTGGCAAAAAAGAAACATTGTAATAGGCATCTATTGCAACTGGCAAGATAAAAGAGTTGTTGAAAATAAGTTTGTTACAACTTTCTTAAAAAAGAGTTGTAAGAAATCTTTAAAATATGGTCTTTTTGTTGTAGTGAATATTAGTAGCATAGAAAAGACTGGGATTCAAAGTACCCTTATGATACTTTAGTACATGTAATGCTGCATAAAAATGTGGAATTCTAGGCCCTTGTATGAACTGGCTAAGTTGTTGAACATCATATGAAATGTCCGGTCTTGTCTTATTAAGATAAAGAAGCTTCCTACAAGTCTTCTATATATTTCAGGATTAAGCAGTTTTGTGCCTTCAATAGTGTTAAGCTTTGGACCTTTAGAAGAGGAAAATGGGTGAACTTGGCATGCTCCATATATGTTGAACTAAGCATATCCAATATATATATATATATATATATATATATATATATTCTTTGATTTAAAAGAATCCCTTCTGTTTTTTTATTTGAAAACCCAAGAGAATCTGGTAGGCCAGTAAACTCCTGAGGAGGGTACAGTAAAGGCGTCCACTAAGAGTCCCTTCTGTTGTTCTAGTAACTTCAATTCCAAGAAAGAAAGTATGTTCTCCTAAGTCTTTAATAGTAATGGCTTTGACCAATTCTTTCTTAACATCAGATTGAATCTAAATGGTAGAACCAGTTATTAGCAGATCATCTACATAACAAAAAATGGCTGTAAACTCTTCACCATCAATTTTGGCGAATAAAGAACAATCTTGTTTGGAACAAATTCAAGATCAATAAGAAAATTTCTGAGCTCCTTATTCCATTGTATAGCAGCTTGTTTGAGTCCATAAATAGATCAACTAAGCTTGCAAACTCGTCCAAGTTTAGCTTTTGTATATACAAAAGGAAGCTTCATGTATAATTCCTTATCAATATGACCATGTAAGAAAGCACTGTTGATTTTTAGCTGGAGTAAATGCCAATTATGAGCTGCTGCTAAAGCTATGATAGTCCTAACAGTAGTCATTCTTGCAACCTGACTGAAAGTATGCTTAAAATCATTAGCCTTAATTTTCTTATTACCTCTTGCACAATTCTGGCTTTGCATCTTTTCAAATCACCATTTTCAGAAATTTGGTTTTGTAAACCGGTTTACCATCTATAGAAATTTTATTAGGTGGAAAACCTACTAAATTCCAAGTATGATTCTTCTCCATAGTCTTTATTTCCTTCTCCATAGCTTTCGTCCATCTAAAATCCTCCTTTGCTTGAGTATAAGAAGCAGGCTCTTTCGTAGATAACATTTCATTTAGATTATGAGGAGCATCAGAATTCAAATGTGTTAATGATGGTTCTACAAAAACATTAAAAATCATGGATGTATAAGAAGAATTGTGAGGAGTTGAAAGAGGTTTGATATGTTGAATTTCAAAGTCCTTGAACTTTGAAGGCAATTTAGACGGTCTGCTAGATTTTTTGTAGAGGAATTGTGGGAAGAGTAGGTTCCTATTAAAAAGAAGATATAAGAGAATTCAATTTAGTTTGAATGGGAGAAGAAGAATCTTCTAAAGATACATCATTATTATTAGAAGAAGTATGTTGTTTAGGAAAAGGTGGAATGTTCAAATTTGAACCATGAATCTATTCATCAGAATTAAACGAGTCATAAGTTTGGATTTGGGAAGGTGTGGATTGTGTTTGAACTTCTTTGAAAGGAAGAGATTTTGTAGTATGACAAGGAAATATAGATTCCTCAAAAATGACATCTCTGCTAAGAATAACCTAGTGATAATCCAAATCATACAACTTATATCCTTTATGAGCACAAGGATATCATGTCATAGTGCATCTCTTTGACCTAGGAGAAAATTTATCAACTGATTTCATTGCTGGGTAACATAGACAACTAATGACTCTAAGATGTCCACAATCAGGTGCTTTTCCCATCAACTTCTCATATGGAGTCTTCTAATGAAGAACAGAACTAGGCATAAGATTAATGAAATGTGCAGCTATCAAGATACAATCTCCCTAGAACTTAATAGGAAAATTAACATGTATTCTGATTGATCTAGCCATTTCTAGAAGAAGCTTATGCTTTTTCTCTACTCTTCCATTTTGTTGAGGTACCCCTGGTATACTTCGTTGGTGAACAATCCTTTTCTAAGCAAATTAGAGGCTACGAGACTCCCTGAATATCTCAGTTGCATTATCACTTCTATTCACTTTCACCTGCTAGCAAATTGAGTCTCAACATAGGCAAGAAAAGCAAAAATTACATTATGTACTTGTTTCTTATGCAAAAAATGAGTCCATGTTGTTCTGGTATGGTCATCTAGAATAGTTAGAAAATAAGTTGCACCAGACAATGTGGGAGTTCTATAAGGTCCCCATAAATCCATGTTAACCATCTTAAAAGCCTGAGTAGTAATAGAAGAAGATATAACAAAAGGAAATTTATGATATTTACCTAAAATGCATGCTTCACATTTAAAATCATCCTCTTTATTGTCAGAACAAGGAACTATTAAGTGTTTCATAGTAGAAAGACTTACATGACTTAATCTTTCATGAAGAATGCTAAAACTAGGTGAAGAAGTAGAATTATTTGGCAACATACTGTTAGACTTTTCGTAACAAAAATTAAAAGACATATTATTTATAGGTAAAGAAAAAGAATGAGAAAACTTTTTCAATCCCCTGATTTCCCTTCTTTGCTTCGTCCCCGCCCTTTCCGCCCCTCCTCCTCTTTTCGCCTTCTCCTATGCCCGTTTCCCTCCTCATTCCCCTTTTACGCTCCCCCTTTCTCCCTCGTCGACCAGATCTGGTCGCATTTTTAAGGTCATGCCTTCTACGCCCGTGTGTCCTCTTTCTATCCTTCATTCTATGTCTGATTTTCCTCCTCTACTCCCAAACAATCTTTCCAATCATGTTGTTGCTCGCCCTTGCTCGAGTCCTATGGGTTCGATTTCCACCGCGGGTGCTATCTATCGATCTACTATTGGAGTATGCCTTCGTCTTCGTCTTCGTCCGGTAATCAACCCTATCTTTTTGCGTCCGGAGATAAATTGAGTATTCTTGAGAATTCGAAATGTGTTTTGGGGATGCATGATTTGATTGCTGTGTTCGATGCTCGTGATGATGTTGGTCTGTTTGGTAGTGATATGGGTATGGATTCGGCTGTTAATTCCAGTTTTATACGATGCTCATCTGGTGTTTGTTTAAATGCCTCTGTGAATTTTGTTCCTAATGTCAGTGAAAACTGTTCGGGTGTTACAAAGTCTCTTGCCTCTATTGGTTTACCCAATGTTGTGGAGCATCCCGGTCCTTCTGCTCCATAGCTGGCATGCTCCAAATCAAGGTCATCACTTTTCAATTCTCTGCCCCGTAATGCGGGTGACTACAAACTGATTGAATTTGAAATTGTCTAGGAAAATGGAGTGATGATCCCTCCTCTAATTGTTATGCAGGCCGGCGTGGACTATTGGTTTGATTATTTGGTCGGTTTCTTTTTGGAACCAAATCACCGACTTCTTGATGCGTCTTCAGTTTGTCGAAGGGCTTGGAAGCTTCGTGGTAATTTGCATGTTAAGCTGATTGACTCCATGTATTATCTTAATTTTTCCTCTTCCGAGGAACATCAGCTTGTTCTTGAGGTCGATCCTTTCCTTTTTGATGCGAGGCCTTTTATTATTACTCCTTGGTCTCCAGCAGTGGCGAGTGCTCGTGAACAAGTTCTTTCTATCACCGTTTGGGTTTTCTTTTCTCCAATTCCCTCCACCCTTCATCCTCTTCTTGGGTTGAATTGGCTAGCCTGTAACGTTGGAAAATTGAAATGTTTTGACTCTAATACAGTTGCGTGTGAAAAAATGGTGTATGCTAAGGATCTTATTGAGATATCCCCCTTTAAGCCTCTCCCTTCTTCTATTCCTGTTCAGCTTACTGTCGGGCATCTAGCGGAAGTTCGTGTTCGCTATGATTGGGTCCCAGATATTTGTACCTCCTGTCACTCTTTTGGCCACTTGACTATCGCCTTCCTGCATTCTAAAGCCTCCGCGGCTTCTCCAAATATCCCTCTGCCTCGCCCCCCTTAGGAAATGGATTCCTAAGGTTTCTTCTTTTGTCTCGCAGATCGCCCCTCCTCCTGCTGTGCCATTATCTTACCAGGGTCCGACTCC
This sequence comes from Allium cepa, assembly GCA_030765085.1. Classification (NCBI taxonomy): domain Eukaryota; kingdom Viridiplantae; phylum Streptophyta; class Magnoliopsida; order Asparagales; family Amaryllidaceae; genus Allium; species Allium cepa. The sequence continues at coordinate 183,902,917 of CM060946.1, forward strand.
ATTTTATGTTGCTAGGCGTGCCTCTCCTTCTGTTTCTGTGGTCCCATGTGATGCCTCAGCAATTCCAGATCCTGCTCCGCCGCTTTTTCCTGTTGTTTGGGTTGAGTCCGAGAGGTGTTGGGTTTATCTAAAATCTGATTTGAGATTTAACCCCGTGGATGATTCCTTTTTTAGATTTGTTTCTGATGATCAGATGGATCTTAGATGCCTTCATTACAAACCGTCTCGCGATTCCTTAGTTCTTGATATGGACGGTATGTATGCGAGTTCGAATTCTGTCATGCTAGCCGATACTACCCGGGATCGTTCTTTCATATACTCTTCTGATGCTATGGGTTACGATCCTTGTCTTGCTATCCGTTTCCGCCCCTTTGCTGGTCTTTGTGGGAATGTCCCTTTAGTTTCTTCTCAGGTGTCTACAGAAGAGGGTGATTCTTCCTCTTCGAAGGAGTCCTAGTCTTGGTGATTTTTATAGTTACTGTGGCATGTCTGTCACATACCTGTGCTATATTTTCCTTTTTCTTAGTAGTTAAGCTGCTTTTACCTTACTCCTGTACTTCAATTTTTATTACCTTCGTAATAAAAAGTGGACGGTCCACTATAAAACTGGCTGGCCTTGCCAAAAAAAAAGAATGAGAAAAATCTCCACTTAATTTGTATAATCTAGCCTCTCTTTTTCCAGATCCCTTCATTTGTTTAAAGTGTAGATCCTGAAATAAACATTTTATTTGATCAAGATGACCCACCAATTTGTTATGGTCAATTAATTTTCCTACAGAAAGGAGATTATGCTTAAAATCATGAATATACAACACATTTTTCAAGATTATTTGTGGTATAAGGCTAATGCTCCTATTTGTGTATATTTTTAACTGTTCCATCAGGTAAAACAACATGCAATGGATGTTTTAGTGTTTGAATTAAGCAAAACATTTTAAATCATATGCCATGTGGTCAAATGCACCGGTGTCTATGATCCAAGTATTGTGATATGCATCATTTGTATCAAAAACAACATTAGAAGTAGTAATACCTGCGAAACTCACAGTAGTGTAGTTCTGAGATAAAGTGTCAGAAGGAGCTTACCGTTGCATCATTTGCATTGCTGCCTTGTAGAATTCAGAGATCGTCTTTTGATCAATAAAAATTTCTGAATTATTCCAGGTGCTGCTTTCATCAATTTGCATAGGAACACTTTTAAGGATACCAGATGCCCATGTTTATAATTTAAGTTATATTCATTTTATAAATTTTTTGTTTTAAATATAGTAAGTATCATATATTAGTCTATATATCTATCTATTTATATAAGTATTGAATTTAAATATATATATGTTTGATTTTTCTATGTGTGTTTTAATTTGAAATAATGGATTTTGAAATACATATATATTTAATTTAATATATGTTTGAATTTAGAATGTGATTTTATATATGTATATAGGTATATATAGTTATGTATAAGTTCACTTACACTATTTATCATAATCGATCCAGTTCTGATTTGATTTTGTCTGTTTCCATTTATCAGCTTCGATCGTCAAATTCGTTCCAATCTTGATTTGCTTTGGAATTCATGCTCGGATTCATAACCCATCTCATTCTCGTTCATTTCTAGCCTCAAAATGTGAGCAATCACCACAAGAAAAACTACATTTAGTTGCATTTATTAGTAGCGTTTGTGGTGTGAATGCGACCAATATTGCCATTACTTTTGTTTTGGAGGGCTAGGCTACGTTCTATTCTAATTTTTCTAAAACTTTATCGCTCGTTACATTTATTTTTCAAGCCTTCCCTCCACTGACTTAATTTTTCTGCCTTCATCAAAATTTCCCTCCCTCGCTTCAGTTTCCTTCGCTCCTCAACAAAATTTCCACCTCGCTCGAAAACAAAATTTTCGTTAATGCTCCCTTTTCAGATCTCAGCTCCGCAACTCCACGTCGTTGATACCCTTAGTTCTGATAAAATTTTCGCTTTCGCTCCTTAAAAAATCTAATCTACAGCTCCACATATCTACATCGTCGATACCCTTTGCTCTGAGGATTTTCTTTTGTACAGCTGATTCAACGTACGTAAATTGTTTTTGGTTTTTCAATTTGAAATGGTGCGTTCATAACAAGGGTTGCTAGAGCTTGAAGCTGCAGTTTACTTATGCACTACAATCAAGTTGAGGGTTCTTAATCTTGATGTTTTCATTCCTTTGAGTTTGAAAGTTCTAGTCACTTGTGGCAAGGACCCTCCTCCTGGATGGGTTTGCCCTCTTAGTTAATTATTAACCTACTTGTATTAATTGCTAATTAGGTTGTTATGTGCTATGTTGTTTGAGTATTGCTTTTGGTGTTGTAGTTTCGATTTTTTTCAATGTTTAGGTGTTTTGGTGTTGGGTTGATTAGATGGCTATCGACTTTGGATTAGATAACACAACGGATAGCCAGGGACCCATTTACAGCATATAAATGATACTATGATATAATCATGTTCAAATTATAAATGTATAATGATAAGCAATGAGTATTTAAATTTTGTAATTTGAAGTTTTTTTTGTTTATGTATAGTTTTAGATTTTGTTATTACAAGGGTACTAATTATGATACTTGAAAATGCAATCTTTGACTAGTGAAGAAGAGTATTGTGATTTTAGTAATACGTGAGTATCAGGCACCAGTGGATAAGCTAATACTATAGCACCACGTCGAAGCTCGTCTCGAGCTCGACCCACGTCGGCCGACCGCACCCCCCTAGCGCCACCACCGGCTAGGAAAACGCAACCAAAATTGGCCCCTTCAAACACCAATTCACGTCGATCCGCTGACCCAATCACGATCATAGCCGTTGGATCTGTAGATCACAACGTGCTCTTCAACTTTGCAGTTAGGAGTTTCTGGAAATAGCGTGTGGATTCGAAGATTTTGAGGGGAGAAGACGAGTGATTTTCGGCCTTTGAATATAGAAATGGCGGCCTAAAGTAATTAGCTAGGGTTTTGCAGTTGAACGTGCCTTTATAACAATTTTAATTATTATTTTAATATTAAATCCACTTATAAACCATTTTCTCAAACGATCTCCAAACAAGCGTGCCGGCTGGCGTTTCTAAGGTTTACCCCGTATTCCGGACATAATGTAACAGGTTTCGAAAGCTAATTCGATGATCTGTGCGAGTTACGGAAATAAACGATCGATTTTAAATTAAATCGATTAAACCGATTTCTATGCGTTTTGGCTCGCCCCGGACAAACGGTAAATCCGATTGACACGAAATTTGAAATCATACAATAATATAACATTACGGCTCAGATGAAACTGGTTTCGTTGAAATCCGAGACTTTTTGAAAAATGACTATTTTACCTCGTCAAATTAATATTAAAACAATTTCGATGCGTTTCGAGCTGTCACGGTCAAACGAAAACTCCAATTGCTACGAAAATTGAAATCCGATAGTAGCAAACTATTACGGACCCAATGGAACTAGTTTCGTCCAATTCTGAGACTGTTCGAAAATTGACCAATTTCACTAGTCGATTAAATATTAAAATATTCAGTTTTCACAAATTAACTTTTAATTCGATTTTAAAAGTTCTAAAATATCGTTCTAACTCCAATACGTAAAATAAAATTTTACAAATCATTTTCAATCATATTTAACTCAAATTTCAATTATTTCTGAAATTTAACATATTAAATTATCGATTTAATTATCCAATTAAATCCCAATTTTAAAAATCTATTAACTCTATTATAATCCCAATATAACTTACATTCACTTTGGAAACCAATTTGAACCATATTGAATCAAATTTCAATTACTCACTCTATTTTCATATATTAAATTTCAATATCAAATTAATCATATCAAATTCGGAATTTAATTATTCAAACATTTGTAATATTAAATTTAAACAATTTTCATTATTCTTGAATCGCTATCTTTTGAGATATACAAAACGAACTTAAAAATTTTAACTTTTGAAACGAATTAAAACTATAGAACAACCATTCCCATTATACGGTTATTCAATTCCCATTATTAAATTATTCAATAAATTCCAAGTATTAAATTTAAACAATTTCGATTATCCAATAATTCATTATCTTTTGAAATATTGAAATTGAACTTATAAGATTCAACTTTTAAAACCAATTCACAATTTAGAACACTATTTTCATTTTACAGTTATTCAATTATTCAATAAGTTTTAAATATTAAATTTAAAAAATTTACCTGTTCAATATTCAATATTTGATTTTAAATAAATTTTACTTATCAATCAATTACTCTATTATACCCAACGAATTCAATATTTATTATCCTATTCAACTATTGATTTCAAAGGTATTCACTAAGTAGCATTTATTTTCATTGCTTGGATAATTATTGTTGCAATTCATTCTAGTTATTATTATTCCAACGAATTACAAATTTTTTTCTAACATTAAATCGCGAAATCTTATTAAATTAGCTATTTTAATTATCGAAAATTTACGGGTCGTTACACTCTCCCCCACTCAAAACTTTTCGTCCCCGAAAGGAAAAAGAAGGGAAAAGGAACTAAGTATAGATTCAACATTAGATATATTTTATTCAAAGTTACCTACTTATAAAACAATGAAATTCCATCTATAAAGTCATACTACGCTTCCACTAAGTTACTTCGAACGGCTTTCTAACTTTAAAAGTTAGTTATCAAACAAGTTATTAAAAAAAAATTAAAACTTGAAAAACTTTCTAACACCCGGATTTTACGGAAAATTTCGGCAGAGTCTTCTTTGCGCGGCTCGATCAGAAAAAAAATGATAATATATATATCACAAATATACATCTCATCAAGTGATGAGGCATCCCGAAGGGAAAAAAGTGTAAAAGTATAGTATGTAATCCGAGATATGTACCTTATATATTATTAGCGAGCATATACGGCTAATATATAGCGAAAGCGAGCTCCAAATGCGAAGCAAGCGCAATCCGCACCTACTAAACACCCAACAAACCATGAGAAACATGCATATATGAAAATAATATCAATATACACGATATAGCAACATAACAACTACATGTGCCAACATAGCAAATGCAACAAAACAACAAATACATCCAACAAATCAATTATCATCCAACAAATCCATAATCAATCAATATAAATTCACTTCTCATTAATATTTATTCACTTGGTTTTCAATTTTAATCACAGTTGATTCATTAACGTTGGATTTTACTAACATTCATTCTCAATTCAATTAGTTAACATTCACTAATTTATATTACATTAGTTTACTTCCAATTTGAATCAAATTAAATTCTATTTGAATTCACTTAACTTCCAACCCGATTTCAATGATTTATAGCTTTCAATTTCATTCACCCTTAATGAATTATATACAATCAACTAACAATCATATAACAACCAAATCACACCCAACACAACCAAATTATTAAGTTTACATTCAATTTGGTTTATCGCTTTTATATATATATCCTGTTATATAATTTTAAAAGAATCATTTTATATTCGGCATCTTAAATTTCCAATATTAACTTTAATTAAGTCCGTAAGCCGTACATATATCATCCGTGAGCAATATCAAATCTAATCGCTTATTCGATCGCACAATTTCATTTTCAACTAGTATCGTTCACACGACTCTCTAGTGCGGACTCAAATTTGGTTTCTTGATTGGAAACTGTTACTCTCCTTGCATAGCCATATACTATGATAGAGAATTCCAGAATCAAATTAAAAATCCATATCTAGGGTTCGCCGTCGAAAATCGAGTGAAAAATCCTAACTTGGATCGATATAAATCATCTCGAAATTTTATGCTCGAATTTGGATCAAATCGTTATGCGAATAAAATAATATACGTACAATCTCACGTATTACCTTCCAATGGATTTCTATCCAATTTATCTATACTAAATTATTTTATTGACTTCTATTTTTTCACTTAATTACTCACAATCCTTTATTCAGTTAGTATATTCATTTCTTTACATAGCATATTCTTTAACATTATCTTTTCATAAACATCATATCAAAGAATTTGCTTACTCAAGTTCATTTTAAACATTCTATATAATTTAATTAAATTCAATTTCATTTTCCAATTGATTCTTAGCTATACCAAATTTTTTTGTTTACATTTACTTCATATTCATAGTTTCAATTAATACAAATTTATTTGTGGAACATTTTATTAATCATCACTTTAGTTTATAGTCATTCCATAAAAGTCTAACTTCTCATATATGACTTTTCTTAGTTTACGGTTATCTCAATTTACAAATTCAAAAATTTTCTATGCAATTTATATTTATTTTCTATAACCAATTTACAAAGATATTATACAATTCATTTGTCTTCTTTCTTAAGTTCACTTACTTGTTTCATTTATCCATTCATCATTTCATGCTATATTTAAGTATATAACATTTTTATCACAACCAAATTTTCATTTAAATGCATTTTAATTACTTTTGACTTTTCCCTACTTGTATACTTCAATTATTTTCAGGTTCTATTTATTTGTACAACATCTCATTACATATCCAGAACATCATTTTAACTTTTAACATTTGGTAAGTCTTGTTATATGTTATCAGAATGTAATTTTGGTATTATACAAATTTATAGAATTTCATTTTACTTAATTAGAATGTTCACAAATTTAATTTGTTTAAATCCTCTTTACCTTTCAACTTTAAAGTTTTCCCAAACAATAGCTTAGATGTCTTAATCCTCTTATTTTATAAATTCTGGTTATTCACATTTCATTCAAATAATTTGAAAATTATTAATTAACAGAACTTAGAAATTTAAATGCCCGGTTCTTTTCAAATCATTTGAAATAAGCATATACATTTATAACCTTTTTTTTATATCAAATCATACCTTTGGAGTTTAAACCAAAACCTATTTACCTAAAAAAATTGAAGAAAAGCAAAGCTTCTTAGAAGTCTCCCCCACTTTGAGACTCGAAAATGAACGTCGATGATGCTATGCAGTCATCACCGAAATTATTTTCCAGCGACATAAGAGAGGAGTACTTAATTCATTCCTTCTTAAAATCCTTTCAAAATATTTCCCATAAATATTTTCCAACTAATATCACCATATATTTTCTTCCAACCTTTGAAAACCATTTTAAAACCTCCGGGTCTTAAATTCAATATTTTCCAATTTTATCTATTTTAATTTATAAGTCACCTTTATAAAATATTCTTATAGGATTTTCTTTCTTAAAACATTTCACAAGTGTTTTATCATTGTTCATTTTGTAATTCACCTTATTTATTAATTTACAGTATCCAATTAATGATAATAATCAATATTTTCATTCCTAACAACCAGGTAAGCTAGATAAGTCACGATAGTTTCTGAAAATTTTCTTTATATACAAAATATAATTAGATCAAAATTATTTCATTTACCCAATTTCAAAACAATACTATGTTGAATTGTTCTGTTTAAGTGTTTAGAGATCCCTATCAATGATGTTAATTACTCGTATTGACCAGAATCCATAAGCCACTCAGCAAATCAACCGACACAATATAAAACATTTTATATCACTAACAAATACGCTCTCTCATATGTATACACTCAGCGACTCATCATAGGGCATTACTACCCTATTTATAAAGAGTCAGACCCCACAAAGCTAAGGTTATTGCTAAACCAAAGCTCTGATACCAACTGTAACGACCCGCCTTTTTGGACAGTTTAAACCGACGATCCAATACACAAGCCGATTCCAAACCATTCAAAAGGGCAGATGGTTATTGGGGTAAATAAGAAAAGAAAAGAAAGAGAAATAAAGGAAAAGAAACAACACAGAATCTCGCAGCGGAATGATAAAATATAATAGTCAAATAAACAGTTCATGAAGCTGTTTACTATACTTTGACAATTATTTGTACAACATTTATCAGAGTTATACATATACAACAGAACAATTAAAATAATGCAGCAGATAGCATGATGCAAGGGTAATAATAGTAATAGTATACCAAATCTTCGTCTTCATCCTCCAGAATAGATCTTCAAAAATCTGTAAAAATCAGGACTGACTCGAGCATAATGAAAAGGCAAAACACTCAAGTCAGGACTAAAATATCCTTATGAAAGCTAAATCAATCGTAAATAAATATGAGTGTAACGGCGTCAGAGATGTTTACGGGGTTTGACATCTCATATCCAGTGTCAACGTGCGTGCAATAACTCAAGAGATGTTACGGGATTTTCCATCTCTTAAGGATCCGTTGAACTATCTACTATGTAGTAATGTACGCTAAGTAGATAATGCCTATCAGTAATATAAAGTATCAAAATAGCGTTAAGGCATTACCATAATCCCCCTTAGCACATTTTTATAATGCCATAGTCTATACAGCACCGTAAGCCCCACCGTAAACTGGTGGTTATCAGAGGGTACCCCATAGGTATAACACAAAACATAACGTAGTGGTCGCGAATAGGATAATCAGTATGACAAGGTACATGAGGCGATACCAACTAGGATACTAGTAGTTGCGTGATCCGGACTGATGTTGAGCATAGCCAGCAGCTACCCCAACACCGCGAAACAACACTCCCAAATCAAAGGGTGCACCCAAATCGTATCACAAATGTAATAGATATGGTATCGAAGAAGTGTGTCCGCTAGAGATGGCGAACCTCAATGGCCCGGCGCGGCTCCTATTTTAGTCATGTCAGGGGTCATCCAATATCGTTCTCTTTCTTCAGTCAACGCGTTCACCAAACCATCCACTTCATTCTGGATCAACACTCCGCGTATAATAGTTATTAAAGTGGTTTTCGGTATCGATAGAGAGTATGTCCATATCCAATCCCGGTCTCTTTAATAACTACGTATTTTTACACCGTTGGCTCTTTTACATTTCAAATCGATTCATAATTGATATCAAAATATCATATTCGCTTCAAAAATCAAATCCATTTCAAAAATCATCGTATCTATTAAAATGTCAGATTCTGTTTCAAAAATCATTTTTCGGCTCAATATCTTATTTCGATTTCAAAATCAATTCGGATTTCAATTTATGTTGCAACTTTATTTAACCCAATTCGTATTTAAATTCAAGATTTAAATATAAACATTTCACCTTATTGACCGGTTTAAAATTTTAGAAAATAGTTTTAAGGAGTTTAAAAGTAATTTTAAATAATTAAAATAGTTAAAAATACTTAAAATCTTAAAATGGAGTTGAAATAGATAAATTAGTTTAAAATAATTTAAATCAGGTTAAGTAGATTTAAAATAGATTAAAATAGTTTAAGTATTCAAAATGGTTTATATAACTGAGTAATTTGGAAAACAAAATAAAACAGCTTCAAAACCAAACCATTTCAATTATAACTTCCCAATTCAAAACAATTTCAATTTCCGTTCTGCCGATTCAATTTCGATTTCGATTCAATCAACGTCAACTTTGACTTCAAATTTATTCAATTTTATATTCACTTTCAATTAATTCAATTTCAATTTATATCGATTTGGAGCTTGATTTTTCAAAATATCCATTTACAACACTTAACAAAATTATCCATCAATATTCGAGTTTAAATCCAAATTTCAAATATGGTTCAGTTCCAAGCTCGATTTTAAAATATCATTTTTATATCACTTTTACTTAGTAATATTCAAAGCTCGAATTAAGGTTAAATCTTTATACAAATCAATTTTCGAAATTTAATCATATCCCGATTTTAAATTCCAAAGTCTCCACTTTAATTATTTAACAATTTCTTTTAACCCAAATTTATTTCAACATTCCAAACTCAATTTTTTCGATAAATTCGATTTCTATAAACAGATTTCTATTTATAACTTTTAAATCAAAACATTTAAATAAATTTCAAATCTACGATTTTTAAAATTATTAATTTAGCCAATTCGGTGTCCGTATATAATTTTCTATCCTATGGCCAAGTAATTATTTATTTCAATTAAATGTCAGGGATGAGTATATATTACTTAAACCAATCACAGTGTCATATGTATGCATAACAGTATATATAAGCAAATAAACATCCAAACATTTAAATATCAACTAATAACATCCATCAAAATACATCATCCAATAGACAATACAATTCATGGCAGTTTCATAGTTATCAATGTCAGGTAATTTAATCGCAATTCAATTTTAATTTCAATTTAACTGTCAATTTAATTTTTCAACGGTTAATTCAAATGACAAGCTATATGACAATTAAATTTTTATCAAACAACGACAAATAAAATCATAACACTTCATAATGTCAAATTTAACTAGCATAGAGATATTTAGTACGTTGTGAGCGTTATAAAACACTCACCTTGATTTCAATGTAGTTCCAGCGTTTTATTCCGAATAAAATTAAACGAGCATTTAATTTTACCCGAAATTTTCTCTAGCTCCAAACGACTTCAATCCAGCTCCATAGCGTAGTATTCGGCAATACGAACGCAACGCAACTTGTTTCGTGCGTTTTCGGCCTCGTACGAACAAGTTATGACATTTATAAGTTTACACAAATTTATATAAATCAATTTCTATATTTATTTTTTATTTTTAAACACTTTTACCATCAAAGCCGTTAGATTTGCCTACAGGAAATCAAGGTCGTTGCGCCCATCTTCTTCCCCCAGTAATTCGATTGCGTGAAGACCCAACCAAGCCGGCTATTAGGGTTTGATATCGCGCCACCTACACTCGTCGAAATTCCATCACAGCAGCACCACGTCGAAGCTCGTCTCGAGCTCGACCCACGCCGGCCGACCGCACCCCCCTAGCGCCACCACCGGCCAGGAAAACGCAGCCAAAACCAGCCCCTTCAAACACCAATTCACGTCGATCCGCTGACCCAATCACGATCATAGCCGTTGGATCTGTAGATCACAACGTGCTCTTCAACTTTGCAGTTAGGAGTTTCTGGAAATAGCGTGTGGATTCGAAGATTTTGAGGGGAGAAGACGAGTGATTTTCGGCCTTTGAATATAGAAATCACGGCCTGAAGTTATTAGCTAGGGTTTTGCAATTGAACGTGCCTTTATAACAATTTTAATTATTATTTTAATATTAAATCCACTTATAAACCATTTTCTCAAACGATCTCCAAACAACGCGTGCCGGCTGGCGTTTCTAAGGTTTACCCCGTGTTCCGGACACAATGGAACATGTTTCGGAAGCTAATTCGTTGATCTGTGTGAGTTACAGAAATAAACGATCGATTTTAAATTAAATCGATTAAACCGATTTCTATGCGTTTTGGCTCGCCTCGGACAAACGGTAAATCTGATTGACACGAAATTTGAAATCTTACAATAATTTCACATTACGGATCCGATGAAACTGGTTTCGTTGAAATCCGAGACTGTTTGAAAAATGACTATTTTGACTCGTCAAATTAATATTAAAACAATTTCGATGCGTTTCGAGCTGCCACAGTCAAACGAAAACTCCAATTGCTACGAAAATTGAAATCCGATAATAACAAACTATTACGTACCCAATGGAACTAGTTTCGTCCAATTCTGAGACTGTTCGAAAATTGACCAATTTCACTAGTCGATTAAATATTAAAATATTCAATTTTCACAAATTAACTTTTAATTCGATTTTAAAAGTTCTAAAATATCGTTCTAACTCCAATATGATAAAATAAAATTTTACAAATCATTTTCAATCATATTTAACTCAAATTTCAATTATTTCTGAAATTTAACATATTAAATTATCGATTTAATTATCCAATTAAATCCCAATTTTAAAAATCTATTAACTCTATTATAATCCCAATATAACTTACATTCACTTTGGAAACCAATTTGAACCATATTAAATCAAATTTCAATTACTCACTCTATTTTCATATATTAAATTTTAATATCAAATTAATCATATCAAACTTGGAATTTAATTATTCAAACATTTGTAATATTAAATTTAAACAATTTTTATTATTCTTGAATCACTATCTTTTGAGATATTCAAAACGAACTTAAATTTTTAACTTTTGAAACGAATTAAAATTATAGAACAACCATTTCCATTATACGGTTATTCAATTCCCATTATTAAATTATTCAATAAATTCCAAGTATTAAATTTAAACAATTTCGATTATCCAATAATTCATTATCTTTTGAAATATTGAAATTGAACTTATAAGATTCAACTTTTAAAACCAATTCACAATTTAGAACACTATTTTCATTTTACAGCTATTCAATTATTCATTAAGTTTTAAATATTAAATTTAAACAATTTACCTGTTTAATATTCAATATTTGATTTTAAATAAATTTTACTTATCAATCAGTTACTTTATTATACCCAACGAATTCAATATTTATTATCCTATTCAACTATTGATTTCAAAGGTATTCACTAATTAGCATTTATTTTCATTACTTGGATAATTGTTGTTGCAATTCATTCTAGTTATTATTATTCCAACGAATTACAAATTTTTTTCTAACATTAAATCGCGAAATCTTATTAAATTAGCTATTTTAATTATCGAAAATTTACGGGTCGTTACATTATTTGTGGTATAAGGCTAATGCTCCTATTTGTGTATATTTTTAACTGTTCCATCAGGTAAAACAACATGCAATGGATGTTTTAGTGTTTGAATTAAGCAAAACATTTTAAATCATATGCCATGTGGTCAAATGCACAGGTGTCTACGATCCAAGTATTGTGATATGCATCATTTGTATCAGAAACAACATTATAAGTAGTAATACCTGCGAAACTCACAGTAGTGTAGTTCTGAGATAAAGTGTCAGAAGGAGCTTACTGTTGCATCATTTGCATTGCTGCCTTGTAGACTTCAGAGATCGTCTTTTGATCAATAAAAATTTCTGAATTATTCCGGGTGCTACTTTCATCAATTTGCATAGGAACACTTCTAAGGATACCAGATGCCCATGTTTATAATTTAAGTTATATTCATTTAATAAATTTTTGGTTTTAAATATAGTAAGTATCATATATTAGTCTATATATCTATCTGTTTATATAAGTATTGAATTTAAATATATATATATATATATTTGATTTTTCTATGTGTGTTTTAATTTGAAATAATGGATTTTGAAATACATATATATTTAATTTAATATATGTTTGAATTTAGAATGTGATTTTATATATGTATATAGTTATATATAGTTATGTATAAGTTCACTTACACTATTTATCATAATCGATCCAGTTCTGATTTGATTTTGTCAATTTCCATTTATCAGCTTCGATCGTCAAATTCGTTCCAATCTTGATTTGCTTTGGAATTCATGCTCGGATTCATAACCCATCTCATTCTCGTTCATCTCTAGCCTCAAAATGTGAGCAATCACCACAAGAAAAACTACATTTAGTTGCATTTATTAGTAGCGTTTGTGGTGTGAATGCAACCAATATTGCCTTTACTTTTGTTTTGGAGGGCTTGGTTACGTTCTATTCTAATTTTTCTAAGACTTTGTCGCTCGTTACATTTATTTTTCAAGCCTTCCCTCCACTGACTTAATTTTTCTGCCTTCATCAAAATTTCCCTCCCTCGCTTCAGTTTCCTTCGCTCCTCAACAAAATTTCCACCTCGCTCGAAAACAAAATTTTCGTTAATGCTCCTTTTTCAGATCTCAGCTCCGCAACTCCACATCGTTGATACCCTTAGTTCTGATAAAATTTCCGCTTTCGCTCCTTAAAAAATCTAATCTACAGCTCCACATATCTACATCGTCGATACCCTTTGCTCTGAGGATTTCCTTTTGTACAGCTGATTCAAAGTACGTAAATTGTTTTTGGTTTTTCAATTTGAAATGGTGCGTTCATAACAAGGGTTGCTAGAGCTTGAAGTTGCAGTTTGCTTATGCACTGCAGTCAAGTTGAGGGTTATTTATCTTGATGTTTTCATTCCTTTGAGTTTGAAAGTTCTAGTCACTTGTGGCAAGGACCCTCCTCCTGGATGGATTTGCCCTCTTAGTTAATTATTAACCTACTTGTATTAATTGCTAATTAGGTTGCTATGTGCTATGTTGTTTGAGTATTGCTTTTGGTGTTGTAGTTTCGATTTTTTTTCGATGTTTAGGTGTTTTGGTGTTGGGTTGATTAGATGGCTATCGACTTTGGATTAGATAACACAATGGATAGCCAGGGACCCATTTACAGCATATAAATGATACTATGATATAATCATGTTCAAATTTATAAATGTATAATGATAAGCAATGAGTATTTAAATTTTGTAATTTGAAGTTTTTTTTGTTTATGTATAGTTTTATATTTTGTTATTACAAAGGTACTAATTATGATACTTGAAAATGTAATCTTTGACTAGTGAAGAAGAGTATTGTGATTTTAGTAATACGTGAGTATCAGGCACCAGTGGATAAACTAATACTATAGTAACATAATATTTTAAGGAATAATTTATTTAATACATCTAATTTATTACATTTAAATAAAAAATGAAATTTTTTTATATTGTATATTGTCCCGTGATTTCAAGCATTTCACGAAAAACAACACAAAATTAATATTTGTTAGAGTTGTAACATACAACACACACACATATATGTATATGTAGAGGGAGGAGTGTTCAATGACACACCAAATAGTGCAGCACCCATGTAGTCTCTGATTTCCACCACATAGTACAAATTAAACAATATGGCTTTTTCTCTCTTCTCACTAGCCATATTATTTAATTCGGGTTGTGTGGTTGAAATCAAGGGCTATAAGAGTGTTGCACTATTTGGGGTGTCATTGAACACTTTTCATACATACTTACATACATATACGTACATATTATATACTTATGTATATGTATGTTTGAATGCTCCTCATATGTGTGTGTTCGTTTGTGTTCATTTGGTACGAAAAAATTGATAATTTGAAATTTTCTTTAAGATTTAACGACGAGCTGCATACATTTGTAGGTTATTTTTGTAATAGCTTATTTAATACCAAAAAAACTAAAATAAATGATTTGAAAGCACTTAAGCATTAAATGATTCTGCATTTAGCGAGGTTCAAACCTATGATATTTGACTCAGTTATGTATTTAACATTCAATTAACAGTAGAGCCAGACCCACTCTTCTATGTTCCGATATAAAAAGACAAGGTGGCATGGTTGTCATAACCGAGGGAAGAAAAAAGAAAAATGACATGAGAATACTGATATGTAATGCATGTTACTATCAATTCACGGGCTGTTATCTTAAAATTTTGTGAATTTAGCTCTAGAAAATTAACTCTTAATGTCCACTATAGATGTTTCTGTACTAGTCTCGCTATTAAGGCCATATATATCTACACAGTCCATCCCTACATAGTCCATTAGAATTATCAAAATAGCCGTAAGCACCTGCTTGGTTACTAATTGAGAATGTAGATGTTATAATGATTTCTTTAATAATTCAATTCCACTTCACTGGAAACAACATGCTCTATAACAGCCGTATCGAGAGTGGGAGTAGGCGTGTTTGCTGTTATACTTTTGCAACCATTGAGTAATAATTGAGACAGTAAGAAATTTTTTAGGCATCACTCCCAAACACATGTATCTAACCATGATAATGATGGATATTCGAACTGTAAATTTCTGATGCTATTAATGAATTAGTGAACCTGGTAGAAGGTATAAGGAGTTGGTAAAAAACAAGGCACTATGTTACTCCTTCGACATAGATTCAGTAATGTTATTTCTTTTATTTCAGCAAACTCACCTTTAAGGCTCATTAATGTATTTTACCTTCCTCCTTGGCATGCACCATGATATCAGTAATCAACTAATTGTTCAGTTACTATATGGATTCCCTATTTAACAGCAAAAGCATGCATTTAGTGTAAGTTATATAACATGTGTTTAACTAACTTATCATCCAATTCACTTTAAAAAGGTGAGAAAACTATATCACTTTGTTTGTAAATTATTTGTGCATGCACATCAACTTTCTTTACTAAATTCTCAACTTAAGATTCAATAATTACCTAAGGTATACCATGTCAGATCCTTATCATATAATTTTTTCTATCACAAACCTTGAAAATATGTAAATCTGTACACATACTGATTATTCCATCCTTAAAACTCATTTTTTCTTTAATAAATGATTCACGTTTTGGTCAGCTCTGTACAACAGCGACAATTTCGTTCCTTCTTCACTTGTTTTGTCCCCAGGTTGCATTATGTTCCCAATTTTTCCAAAGCTTTGGAAAAGAATCAAAGGTCGTTGCAATGCTGAACATTCAATCTCTGGTTGACCATATACATTGATGTTCTGATTATATATGTTATGCAATGTTTTAAACATCACTGCTGATGTTTACTATATGTAGAAGTTAGTTTTTGTCATATAGGACTGTCTTATAATGATTTACTATGCCTGGCCATTTTTTTAATTGCTAAAAGCACATTTATGAAAATATGTTTAGCTTTTCAAGTTCAATTTTTGTTTCTTTGTGCCTCCTCGCAGAATATTAGTGCTCGATGGAATTCAGGTATGATCAAATTTTTTATTGACTACTGCTTCAGCGACATTCGCTGATTACTTTTTGCAATGGCTTAGGCTTATCTTATATCACCTTTTTTAATGCCTCATCTTATGTTCCCAAAGAAGTTAGAATAGTTTCCAGTTAGGCGACTATAAAGATAATTACTTTCTTTTGCAGTTCAGCTTAGTAATACAGATCGTTTTCTTATGAAAAGAGATTCTACATGAGCTTGTTTGTTATGTTATTTGTAATTTTATTGGCTATGAATAAAATTTGGTGTACTATCTTCATTCATCATCATGTTCAGGATATTAATGAGTCCCAAAGGATACAAGATTGTTTGTGAAATTTCAACCGCCGTATATGCTTTGAGCTTCTCTGTTTTTGCAGATTATGAAGATAGCCTATCCAAAAACATTTTGTATATTTTTGTTTTTATCACATTGCATCAATGCACATTTTGCACAGGTAATGGTGCTCAATAATATGTATGAATAGCATTGGCAATGAAGAGTTTCTATGGAGCATAAAATTAACCATGCCCTTGCATTAGAATCTGGAACCATGTTATCTGTCTTAATACTAATGAACCGTCGTCCAGAACGCATCCTTCTGTTAAAAAAATGAAAATGAAAGTTTGTAATGTCCAGAGGATTCAAACGCAAAACCTATGGATCTACACGTCTTACCACTGGGCAAGTAGTATTTGGCACAGCTCTTTATTTAATAATAAAACATTGACTACAATTATGCAGTATATCTACCAGTACATGTACATGTTCATGATAGGTGTTCTAGCTTTGTATACATTAATGGCTTGATTTTGCCTTGCCTGAATGTAATCTCTTAGATACTACATAGCAATAATTGATGTAGATTTGCTCTTCTTTCACCTCTATCCCCTTGCACAATTTCATGGTAGTTTTATCTCAAATTATAAGTCATTGTTCTATATCTTTTAGTTCATCAAATCATTTTCGCAGTATTTCCTCTTACTGATCACACTATTTTTTGTTTCTTTGTGTTGATAAAAATATGTGACATAGAAGTGCATCATTCCTTTTCCAAGCTAGCACTTGTTTACTGCAGACACCCTGTACTCTACGCATCAAAACATTATATCACGCTTAACCACTTTCACCACATGAGTGTACACACCTGTGTGTTTATTCTGTAAATAGCTTTCATCTTTTAACGAAAATAATAATATTTTTAATCTCTACTACATTGCAGCTGCCTATTGCATTCTCATATACAGTTTAATGTTCTTTGCACTATGTCCCCAACTCCGCAGAAACACTTTACTCATCTACCACAGTGTTGCTAACAAGATTGTCAATCAATTATAAGTTATATTAGCTCGTTTACACTGTCCATTTAGGATGCATGTATATCTGTGTGAAACCCAATTATTATCAATATGAAAGCATTTTTGTATTTTCCTCGCATAAGTGTATCATGCAATTATGATGCCAGTGATTTTAATAACTGAATAAAATATATTTAATGGAATACAACCTTTTTAGCTCCCCTTCCGTCAGAATGATTTTACTTTCTGACAGGACCCTGGTAACCTTGGCACATTATTGAGATCGGCTATGGCATTCAAATGGGTAAAATTTTCTTCTTATTACTATTCATTTGATCCCTTTGTTTCTTGCACCAACCTTATTTTGTGTTTTCATGGAAGTTGAGTTTATATGCTAAACATATGAGGATTGGTGGAGTGATTTAGGATGCTCGGGTCGAGTATGAGAGACGGAGGTATTAGGTGGCAATAGCAGGAAGAAGTAGGCGATGGTGAGGTGTTAGAGTAGATGGTTATGGGATGTTGATTAATGCCTGGTTGCTGTTTGTTTGATGCACTAGTGTTGTAGAGAGATTTTGATAATGGCCGGTTGAATGAAATAGGAGATGGTTGTTTGTACTGTTTGGTTTTTGTAAAATGGTCGTGGATTGGTTTGGTGATTGGCAAGGAGGTGGTGCGTTTAAGTGTTGCTGAAGGTGTTGAAGTGGTGAAGATTGTAAATGGGGATGGGGTGCTAGAATTTAAATGTTGTTGATGAGGTGTAGTTTGGTTGGCTTGGTACAAGGAGATTGTTGTAGTGCGTTGATGTAGTGCATGTTAATAAAAATTAACTAAGTTTTGTTAAAATTAAATAAGTTTTATAAAATTAACTAAGTTTAAAATAACTAAATTTTATAAATAATAATAATAAATAATATAAAAAAAGTTTTAAGTAATAATAATGACGATGATGAAGAATTAACTAAGTTTATAAAAATTAACTAAGTTTGTAATATTAATAATAGTAATACAATTAAGTTAACTAAGTTTTAATAATAATAATAATAATAAATTAACAAAGTTAATTGAGTTAATAAAAATTAACTAAGTTTTGTTAAAATTAACAAGTTTTATAAAATTAACTAAGTTTAAGTTAACTAAATTTTATAAATAATATAACTAATTTAACAGTTTTATAAATAACAATGATGATGAATTAACCAATTTATTTTAAAAATTAACTAAGTTTATAATAATAATATAATTTAGTTAACCAAGTTCTAATAATAGTAGTAGTAATAATAATAATAATAATAATAATAATAATAATAATAATAATAATAATAATAAATTAACTAAGTTAACTAAGTTAATTAAATTTAACAAATTTTTGTTAAAATTAAAGGAGTTTTATAAAATTAACTAAGTTTAAGTTAACTAAATTTTATAAATAATAGCGTGATTTACTTGTACAATGGTGTAGTTGTTTGATATTAGATTTGAGGTCTTATGAATTAACATAATTGTTTGACTATATGTTGTAATTTCATTTGTGCAGGCATTGGATTTTCGAAGAGAGCAAAGTTAGACTTTTATGGTGCTAGCTTTCACTTGTGCATGCAACAAAGAATTATGGGCAAACAAGTGTTTTGTTAGCACCAGTTATGTGACTATGTACGGTTATGTGCTACTTCTGTATCAATGTATGGTAATGTACTACTTGTGTTTATGGTAGTTCGTTTTTTCATGTATTTTTTGTTTATTATTGAACTATATATTATTGATGTTTAATATAAATTATAAATAAAGTGAATTGGAGAGTGAACACGCTAGCATAATGTGAGAAATAGATAAAGAAAAGCAAAAATATTTAGTGGCGTTTATCAAATGCTATGGAAGAAATATAATGGAAGAAAAAACGCAACAAAAAAAATATTGCTGCAGTGAAATGTACAGCCTTTAAAATGATCAATCAATAACAGCGTCTATTTAGTGGCGTTTAGAAAACACTACAGAAAAAACATGTTGAAAAAATATCACTTTTGGTGGCATTTCGACATGCTACAAAAAAGATTTACGGTGGCGTTTTGTGCCGCCGCAATAAGGCACATTATAACGGTGTTTATATAAGGCAACCAAAAATATTAGTTTTCTAGATACATGTCGTATGGCGGCATTCTCTAAAACGCCACCATATGTTATGGTTGCGTTTTTTGTTCGCCACCAAAAGTACCTTTTTGGTGTAGTGAATCACTCACGATTAACATTCTTATATTTATTAAATTTGATTTCAATTGAAACGACAATTGAGATATGCTGCTGCTAGTTATTTACACAGTTATATATACTATTATCTGTATCTATTCACCGATGACATCTGACACCATTATCAGTTATTTATATCGATGATATATGTCTGTTATATTATTATCATATATGTTATCACTCTGCAAGTTCCCTGTAAGTTTAGAATTGCCTATGGGTTGAAATGATACATACCCGACTGATCTGTACAATAGGAGAAAATCGTTATGGGTTGAAATGATAAACTCAACCGATTTTCATTGAATTGAATTTGGAAATGCGGGTTGAAATGATATATACCCTTATCACTTGACCATAGGATAGAAAATTATATACAGACACGGTTGGTCTATATATAAATATTTTGAAAATGATTTCTATGGTCTTAGAAAGAAATATATGGTTTTAATAAATATTGATTTAAGATATGATATATAAATGTATTTTTATAAAAGTTTTAAAATTTAGATTTTTAAAATTATATGTTTTGTAAATTGTATAGTTATAAGTTAATTCTGAAATTATAAATTTTAAGAATTTATTTATAATTTTACTATTTTTTTAAATATATAAATAGATTTAGTATATAAATAAATTTAGTAATATGTTCAAGTATTTATTTAAAAATTATATTTTAAAATAGATTTTATACGATTTTTATAAGTTAAGGTTAGGAAGATAAATTTGAAATTACTTGAAATTGTATGTAATTAAGAATTTTATTAAATTAAATCGATTTGAAAATTAGTGAAATTGAGATTTTAAAGGATCTGATTTTATAACTTAATTTTGGTTTAAGGTAATTAAATGAACATTTCAAATTTACATAAATTGAAATGGGATATTTAGTTTATTTAAATTTGTAATTTGAATTTTATTTAAATGTTATTGAATGATTAAGTAAATATTTCAAAACTAAATAATAGTAAAGTGAATTTGATATATATATGAAATTATCAAATTTAGTTTTGAAAATGTGGAATATTTAAAGCTTTGAAATATATTGAAATTGAAATGGTTTATTTTGTAGTTCAAATCTATATTTGAAATGGTTTATTAAGAAACTGAATTATGTTGAAATTGATGAATTGAGATTGAATTAAATATGAGTTTTGGAATTCAAGTTGATTTGAATCGATTTGTGAAATTTAAGGAAGCTATTTTATTACATAAAGTATTTGAAAGATTTTATTTAAAACTACTTATATTTTTTATACTGTACAGACTATTTTAAAATAAACTATTTTTAAAATAAACTATTTTAATATAAACTATTTTAACTTATAACTATGTTATATAAACTATTTCAATTTATAACTATTTTATTATATATACTATTATTAATATCTAAACTGTTTAAAGGAAAGTGTTATGGTTTTCCAAAATAT
This sequence comes from Allium cepa, assembly GCA_030765085.1. Classification (NCBI taxonomy): domain Eukaryota; kingdom Viridiplantae; phylum Streptophyta; class Magnoliopsida; order Asparagales; family Amaryllidaceae; genus Allium; species Allium cepa. The sequence continues at coordinate 183,924,401 of CM060946.1, forward strand.
TATGATTTCAAAGTGTTATGATTCAAAGTGTTATGATTTCCAAAGGGTTATAATTTCAAGTGTTTTGATTTAGAAAGTGTTATAACTTTGAAGTGCGATGATTTTGGAAATGATATCGTATTGATATGGTTTTGAGATGAAAATGGTAACGTGTTGATATAGTTTTGAGTTGGAAATGATATCGTATTGATATGGTTTCGAGTTAGAAATGATATCGTATTGATATGGTTTTTGAAATGGAAATGATATTTCGGTTTTGAAGTATAAACTATTTTTAAATGACCGTGGTGTTATAACAACATTTAGTGTCAAAGGGACCGGAATCAGATATTGTCATACTCTCTGCCAATACCGGAAACCACTTTAACAACTGTGTACGCGGTGGATATTCCAAAATGAAGTAGGATGGTTGGCGACGATCCTATATGAGGTATGACATGACCCTGACTCCCATTATTCAGCTTAGATGTGACCAAAACAGAAGCAATTGACGGGCCAAGTGAGGTCATTCCTCCGATCGAGCACATTCCTTTGATACTATATTCTGATTTTGTGATTGATTTAGTGGCCACCCTTGATTTTGATTTGGGAGTGTGTTTCAAGGTGGGAAATAGTAGCTGTTATGTGTTACCACTAACCTGGAAGTGTAATTGGTATATCTACCCTGGCATTTCTTAGTTGTGCCATGTTCACATGCCCTAGCATGCCTTCTACGAGTTTGTTTTGTAGCATACCTATGGAGTGTCCTCTGATAAGCCCAGTTTGCGGAAAGTTACGGTATTGTATAGACCATGGGAATATATAAAAATATGTTAAGGGGAAAATGGGTAACGCCTTAATGCTATTTTAATAGTTTACTTTACTATAGACATTATTATAATAGCGTATATTACTACATAGTAGATAGTACCACGGATTCTTAGAGGATGGTTATCCCAAACATCCTCTGAGCTTGTATTTCAGTTGATATTTTACTTGAGTTTGATTTATCGGTATAAGAATGTTAATCCTGACTCCAGTGTTTTGTGTTTTACTTCACGCTCGGGTCATGTGATGCCCCACATCTATACTCACACTAGCCAAGGAGACTACAGGGTAATGCCGTCGACTAGCACGAAGAATAAGACTATTGAGGAGCGACCATCTGCGTAATTGCTTTGTGCGAGTACCGATATGTCAGATAGTATAACATGCACTTCATTTCAAGAGGAATTCCGACATATCAAATACAAACTCAAAGCTACTACATAGTGGCTGGATGATCTTCGGAAACAAATATAAAATAAGCATAGTACAAATCAGTCATTGATATTAATATCACAAATGCGGAAACAGATATGAATATAACACATAGAAGTGTACATCAAAATAGTGATCATACTAGATCCACTACATCACAAAAGAATAGGTACAAGTGCTAGACAAAAGAATATGTATACATCAAGGAGTCTTTATCTCGAATGTATAAAACAAAAACTACTAGCTGGTAGTTAGCCAAAAGTCAAATGACAGGCCCAGATAAGATGTCAAGTAGAAGCACCTGTAACACCTCGGTCTGACCCAAGTATTATTTAAGAAGAAAATAATAAACGGATCAGTCTAGCTATAAATATTAGATAAAATGAGATAGGATAAGAGGTATGCCAAAAAGCGTATGATAACAATAATGCCATGCTGTGTGAAGTATACATTTAACAACAACAAAAATCATACAGTATCTCAAGAATCTCAAATACCAAAAAGAATGTCATATTTTTTATTTTATTCACCAAACCATGAATATTGACAATTATATCAATGCCAATCGTAAAAATTGGTGAAACACAAATTCCAAAAATTATCAATTAGAAATCCAAAAATCACAAAAGGGGGAGGCCAATCACAAACGGGAGCATGAAAACTCACCAAAACGTGTATCACAAACTGGTCGCTATCCCATGGTCGCTAACCACAGAGCCAATGCAACGGCGTAGTATAGTAACGGTACGTCTGACGAACCTGAAACTCGAATAATTCAGAATATCGACGTAGCACAATAACGGTACTCCCGATGGACCTAAAACTACAATAATTCGGAACATCGAAGTAGTACAATAACGGTATGCCCGATGAACCTGATAAGCTGGAACAACGATGTAGTATAATAACGGTACATCCGATGATCTTGATAGGTCAGAACATTGACGTAGTACAATAACGGTACACCCGACGAACCGAACACCATAAAAGAACATGGGTCGCTGGCCCATAAGAATGAGTCGAAACTCCAAAGAACGGTCAAAAGACCATGGGTCGTTAGCCCATAAAAATGAGACGAAGCTCCATAAAATCGAGGTATAGTCTCCCACGTGGACAAAGAGTGACGAAGCTCAACATAACGAGATACTGTTCCCCATAAGGACAAGGAGACATCGCATATCGCTAGTTTAAATCATAAAATGATCACCATTGATCAATAAGAAGTGTGAATTAGTTTGAGCTAGTAAATAAATGAGTTTAGCTTCATGTCCCATAACTACTGGCTTAAATTAAATATTTACGAACAAATTGTAGATTTCCACTCGAAAATTGTCACAAGATTTCAACCGAATAGGTGCAAGAATTAACCGATGAAGTAAACGCAAGCATTTCATACCACTTGTTTTACTAAGCCGTTTAATTAGATTTCTCACACGAATAAGGTGAAGGTTTGTATATACTAATAGGTTAGAAAGCAGATTTAAAAAAACAAGCTTTGTATTAAAAATAGTGTTGAAATCATTTTTGCGAAAGAGTTTGAATGTTTACTACTAGTATAGAGACCTTTACATTTTAAGGTAACAAATCAAAGAAATGATTGTAGAAATAATCAATCACCAAAAATTCACAAATGAAAACGTGAATCAAACTATAGAAATCGATATCAATTCCACCAAAGTGGATATTTCCAAAAATCCAGAAAGAAGTCATCGAAGTCGATAGTAAATGACGACGACCAATCGAATCAACCCAAAAATCAATATAACTGAAAACCCATCAAAAAAGCAAGATGGCTGAAATTAGCAGCTCTAGACGTCTGGTGGTTCTCCCGGACGTCTGAGCTGAAAGACTGGAAATTTTAATCTAGATCGCCCAGACGTCTGGGTAATAAGATCAGATGTCTGAGCTAATGGTCTGGAATTTTATTCCCGTAGCTCCAGACGTCTGACCTTACCACTAGACGTCTGATTTGAAGCTCAAAGCAAAAATATGCTAGGATAATGATGGCCAAACTATCTTACAAGCGATCGAGCGAGCAACGATGGCTAGGGATTTAAGCCAAGCGACAACCCAACCCTATAGGCTCTTTAATACACTCCAAACAACATATCAAAGCATCCAATGTAGGATTTCATAGATTTCGACTTCAAAATATAAAAAATTGAAAAATTCACCAATCCAATTCAATTCAAAGCAAATGAACATAAAATAGGTGTTAGGAATTCATACCTAACAACTATCCAAGGTATAGACATAAATATGAGTTCAAGAACTTACCTTTGAACCCAAAACAACAAATGAGAAGCTCTAAAACAAAGAAAAGATCAACCACTCTTCAACTTCAACTCTAGAAGCTCAAATCTATGATCAAAGACAAATATATCCTAAATTAGATTACAGGAAATTTTAGAAAATTAGAGAGGAATTGAGATGGAGAAGTTGAAGAGGATGCTTACCTAAGCTTCTCTTTGATTTATAACTTGAAGTTGAATTTCCTAAGAGAATTAGAACGTAGGAATTTCTAATCTCTTTTCTTTTTCCCCCATTTTTCTATGGCTCGAGAGTATTAGGAAATAAGAATGAATGAAGAGGAGAGGGGGTGGAGTTAGGGTATTATGTTGGGTTAATGGGATGAAATTCAAACCCAAAGCCTAACAGAAAAATAGCGAATTCCACTCAACTCTAAACATATTGATGTTTATACTCAAAAAGGTCGCAAATTCCATTTTGAACTCAATGGAAACTGTCTCGAGTCCTAATTCGACAGTTTACAAAAAGTAGCATTTCGAACTTTAATTTGACTAAAGATGCTATATTTAAATATATTTAAATATATAATCGTAAAATATGCGGGTTGTTACAGACTCCCCTCCTTAAATAAATTGCGTCCTTGCAATACTTAAGAAGGAAACAAAGAGTAACAACCATAAAAGCATATCAACATAAAAGAAAATTTGAAGTAAAAAGTTCACCTTAAAGAGCACGAGAGAGTAAGTCCGGATGTGTTCGCTCGATGAATTCTCTGGATTCCCAAGAACAATCCTTAGGATTTGAGGACCATTGAACTTTGAGAAGTGGGATATCTTTATTACGAAGACGTTTAATCTCCGCAGCAATGATACAAATAGGATGTTGCTCATAAGTCAAATTAGGTGAAACTTCAATTTCTTCTACAACACCAGGCTCAAGAATTGAACCAGAATCTCTAAGGCATTTCCGTAGTTGAGAGACGTGGAAAATGTCATGAATAGCGGAAAATTGAGCCGGTAATGAAAGGCGATAAGACATGGAACAATTACTTTTGGTGATGGGAAATGGGCCAATATATCGAGGCGCTAATTTTCCTGATCGACTGAAACGCACAACACCCTTCATAGGTGAAACACGGATAAACACCAAATCTCCCACAGAAAATTCCAAATTCCTTCTTCGGTTATCGGCATAGGATTTTTGTCTACTTTGAGCCTCTTTCATCCTATGACGAATAAGGTCAATCTTTTCTGTGGAATCATGAATAAAATCTGGGCCTAAAACCAGCTTCTCACTGCCCTCAAGCCAACAAGAAGGGGATCGGCATGGCCTTCCGTAGAGTGCCTCAAAAGATGCCATACCAATACTATATTGGAAGCTATTATTATAGGAAAACTCAACAAGAGAAATATGATCTTTCCAACTTCCACCAAAATCAAGAACACATGCATGAAGAAGATCTTCAAGAGTTTGATTCACACGCTCGGTTTGTCCATCGAACCGAGGATGATAAGCGGTGCTAAAATTAAGCTTCGTTCCCAAAGATTTTTGAAGACTCTTCCAAAATCCAATAGTAAATAATGGATCACCATCACTAACAATAGAAGTAGGAACTCCATGCAATTTAACAATTTCTATAATATAGAGTTTGGCCAAAAGAGGTACGGTCCGGTTAGACCGAATGGGAATAAGATGGGTGGATTTTGTAAGTCTATCAACAATCACCCATAAACTGCATGACCCGAACGAGAACGGGGAAGACCGTCAACAAAGTCCATGGAGACTTGATCCCACTTCCAAAAAGGATTATCTAGAGGTTGCAATAACCTACCCGGCCTTTGATGCTCGGCCTTTATGGGTTGGCAAGTCATGCAACGCTTAATGAAGTTAGCAATATCATATTTCATTCCATCCCAATATAAATTAGCTTCATATCCGCGTTTATTTTACTACTATTGGGATGAATGGAAAATTTAGAATGACGAGAATCTTCTAAAATGTCTTTACGAAGATCACTAACATTTGGCACGATAAGTCTACCAAATTTTCGAATGCTGCCGCGAGCATCGATTTCAAAGTCTTTCAAACCATCAACATTACTATCCCTACAATTTTGGCTAAGATGAGCCAATTCAGGATCATGCTTTTGAGCATCAAGAATGAGGTCTAAAAGAGACGGACGAGCCTCAAGGCTACATAAAACAAGAGATGAACATGAATTAGATTCGCGATATCAAATCTCACAAGTGGATAAAATCTCGAGATCATTTCATTCAGATATCATCATTGAAACAACCGCTTGTTGCTTACGACTAAGGGCATCGGCAACACGATTTCCCTTTCCGGGAGTATAAAGAATATCAAGATCATAAGATGCAAGGAACTCAAGCCAACATTGTTCACGCAAATTGAGTTCCTTTTGGGAAAATAAATACTTCAAAGATTTATGATCAGTGTAGAGAACAAATTTCTCCCCCAAAAGATGATGATGCCAAATTCTAAGGGCGTAGATAATAGCCACGAGCTCTAAATCATGAGTGGCATATTTAGTCTCGGCAGGATTCAATTGCCTAGAAGCATAACCGATAACACGTTCCCTTTGCATGAGAACGGCACCCAAACCAACACGACTAGCATCGGTATAAACTATCAAGTCTTGATTTCCTTCGAGAATCACAAGAATAGGAGCATCGGAAAGGAGTTCTTTTAATTTCTGAAAAGAAACTTCACATTTACCCGACCAAATGTATTTAACTCCCTTCTTTGTCAAGGTAGTAAGAGGTATGGAAATTTTAGAAAAATCTTTTATGAACCGACGGTAATAACCTGCCAATCCAAGAAAGCTACGAATTTCTGTCACATTCTAAGGTCTCTTCCAATTTTGGATCGCTTCAACCTTTGAAGGATCCATGGAAATTCCGGATTGAGAAATAATATGATCGAGAAATTTCACATGAGATTGCCAAAAGTGGCACTTAGAAAAATTTTCTTTCAATTGAATGCTTCTAAGAGTTTCCAACATAATCCAAAAATGTTTTTCATACTCTTCCTCAGTTTGAGAATAAACAAGAATATCATCTATAAAGATGAGAACAAATTGATCGAGGAAGTCTTTGAAAACTCGATTTATAAGGTCAACGAAATAAGCCGGAGCATTCATTAAACCAAATGGCATAGCAAGCCATTCATAAGATCCATAACGAGTACAGAACGATGTCAAAGGATGCTACGATGCCGATGAAAACCGATGGCTAAATCTAACTGCGAAAAGACTCTAGCACCGCTAAGTTGATCAATTAGATCATTAATCCGAGGTAAAGGATATCTATTCTTAATGGTAAAATCATTAAGCTTGCGGTAGTCAACGCAAAGCCTAAGTGTACCATCAGATTTATTCAGAAAGATAGCCGAAGATCCCCAAGGAGAGGAACTTGAACGAATGAACTGCTTCACTTCCAATTCGGACAATTGTTTATGCATCTCCTCATTTTCCTTATTGGACATACGATAAGGAGGACAAGTGATAGGTAGAGCTCCAAGGATCAAATTAATTCTGAACTCAATTTCTCGCTTAGGGGGTAATCCTAAAACGGGATCAAATATGTCGGAAATTCACAAACAACGTGAATGAGGGAAATGACATCTTCCTCATCATCATTATCGTCCTCATGAGAGTTTAGGGAATATAAGGATGCTACAAAATTAGAATCCGAATCTTTAAAAACATTAGAAATCTACTTAACAGATTGAGGATGTCGAAGATGAATAGTCCACTCAGGACATGGAATATGGGCTTCGTAACGGTTAAGCCAATCCATTTCAAAAATCATTCTGAAGCCTAAGTAACGCATAATACGCAAATCGGCTCGAAAATAAAATTCACATAAAATAATCTCTACATCTTTACAAAGCAAAACTGAATGTTGTGGATCCACCAACCGGATTCGTAGTTCTCAGTGAAGTCATCAAGCACATAACATTTAAAGAAAAGGCGCCAATAAGTTCTTTTAATATAAAAGAATGAGATGCACCCATATCAAAAAGAACTGGAATAAGATGCTCCTGAAACACAATAATGCCATCAAGGATAGAAGCAGTATTACCTTGACCAACAGAAGTGTCACTAGGGACATGAACAACATTTAGCTTTCCCTCCTTCTTGCTTGGAAGTTTGGGACACGAAGATAAAAGATGATCCGAACTTTTGCAATAACGACAAAAGAGAGGTTTCAGACATCTATTAGCATAATGGTCCTTAGAACCATAATTGTAGCATTACCCACGACTAGAGATAGGAGTCTTTGCTACCGAAGCTTCTTGCTTCCCTTTCTTGTTGGGATTAGGGCCTTTGAACTTAATAGGACTCTTCTTGCTGACGTTGAAGTTCTGTTTGGCACCCACAACTTCAACATCACTTTCTTTATTGGCCTCTTCAAGTCGAAGAGCGATATCAACAAGCTGATCGAAAGAAACTTCTAGTTTCAGAAGTAAAGGCTTTTTGAGGTTCTTATTCAACCCATAAATAAACCTCTAATTTTTCTTCAATGGGGTACTCATATACTCGACCTCATATTTAGAGAGAGATTGAAAAGATGCGATATAATCCGTTACAGAAGATTCACCTTGAACAAGGTCAATAAAGCACCGAGCTAAAGTCACTTTTTCATCCTCCGACACAAATTCAATTTGAATCTTTCTCGGAATTGCTCCCAAGTAAGATCTGCTTCGATAATCTCAGAAACCAAAAGCTCATACCAATCTAATGCTCTTTCTTGGAGCATGCTAGAAGCCACTTGGACTCAATGTAGATCAACGAGATTCATGTAAGAAAAGATGTGGTCGCATGATTTAAGCCAAGCTTGGATTTTTATAACATTTTCGAATCCCTTGAATGGCCTTCCACCCAAATCGGTATAATCTCCGCACAAATGTGCAAACCCAAATCTAGAATAAATAGGCTCTGGAATAGGTCCGACAGCTTGAGCATTCTTTACGAGATCAAAAAGCTGCTGGGCAGACATAGCTACTCCATCATGAGGAGTAGCACTGGATAAACCGACGCTGGGACGGCCAGGTCCAACCATTTCTCTTCTTTAAGTAAGAAAGATAGAAGAAGAAGAAAAAGGTTATTCTCAAAATGAATATCAAACAATCATGATTGATAAAACAAGGCATCATAAAAGAAAATAGGATAGAACGGGTCCAATGACTCGAATAAATCCTAAGGCATGATTCCTAAGAGAGACTTAGGACGATGATCCTTGCTATATATTCTATATTTTTTCGAAATTTAGCTTTGATACCATGCTGTGATGCCCTACCTCTATCCTCATACTAGCCAAGGACACTACATAGTAATGCCGTCGACTAGCATGAAGAATAAGGCTATTGAGGAGCGACCGTCTGCGTAATTTCTTTGTGCGAGTACTGATATGTCAGATAGTATAACATGCACTTCATTTCAAGAGGAAATTCGACATATAGAATACAAACTCAAAGCAACTACACAGTGGTTGGATGATCTTCGAAAAAATATATAAAATAAGCATAACACAAATCAGTCACAGATATTCATGTCACAAAGGCAGAAATATATATGAATATAACACATAGAAGTGTAAATCAAAGTAGTGGTAATACAAGATCCACTACATCACAAAAGAATAGATACAAGTGCTAGAAAAAATAATAGGTATACATCAAGGAGTCTCTATCTCGAATGTATAAAACAAAAACTACTAAGCTAGTAGTTTGCCAAAAGTCAGATGACAGACCCAGATAAGAAGTCAAGTAGAAGGACCTATAACACCTCGGTCTGACCCGAGTATTATTTAAGAAGAAAATAATAAACGAATCAGTCTAGCTATAAATATCAGATAAAATGGGATAGGATAAGAGATATGCCAAAAAGTATGATAACAATAATGTCATACTGTGACAAGTATACATTTCACAACAACAAAAATCATACAATATCTCAAGAATCTCAAATACCAAAAAGAATGTCATATTCTTTATTTTATTCGCCAAACCACAAATATTGACAATCATATTAATGCCAATTGTAAAAATAGATGAAACTCAAATTCCAGAAAATCATCAATTAGAAATGCAGAAATCATAAAAGGGGAGGCCTATGTAACGACCCGGTATTTTCAACCATTCGCATCCGCACATGTCGGACTTGAATTGTTCAAAATACCGCGTTGTAAATAAAATTTGGCAAATCTCAGAACATACAGTAAATAAATAATCACAGAATCACAGACATAGAATCAGAATACTCGCAGCGGAATTAAAACTAATTTAGTGGTTCATGAAGCCACTATCTCATAGCCACAAAAATAAGTACAATTTACATAGTTTTAAAACCAATACAGTTTGAAACAACCACAGAAAATCCCAAATTCAAATGTCTCAATTACATAAGCTAAGATAAAGTACTGAATAGAAAATAGAAAGCAGCTCGATAAGATGATCTTCAGAAGTCCTAGCTCTAGGAAATGAAGTCCGAACTGACACCCACGCTGACCCGAGCATAAGAAATAAACACAAACACTCGAATCAGGACATACATACTTTTACAGTGTAAGCTAATTCAAGTGAACTGTAATATAAAGTCAAGTAACTTAAAGGATGCTTGGGACCGCCCATCCTCTAATTATCCGTTAAACTATTTACTATGTAGTAATATTTCGCAATTATAATAGTGTCTATTAGTAAAATAAACTTACTTTTAAATAGCGTTAAGGGGTTACCCATATAGCCCTTAACACATAAGCAATTATAATAGTGTCTATTAGTAAAATAAACTTACTTTTAAATAGCGTTAAGGGGTTACCCATATAGCCCTTAACACATAATATATTCCCATAGTCTATACAGTACCGTAATCTCCCCCATACTGGGCGTCGTCTGAGGGCACTCCATAGGTATGGTACAAAAACAAAATCGCATAAGGCTCGCTATGGTAGGTGACACAGCACAACAAGGCAATGCCAGAGAACATATACTAATTATGCTTCCGGACCGGTGGTAGCGCGTAGCAGCTACTACCGCCCACCTCAAACAACACTCCCAAATCAAAGGTGCGCACCAAACAATCACAAAGTAATAGAATGACATACGAAGAAGTGCGTCCGATAAGAGGTGCTACCTACTTAGCCCGTCGATCGCTCCTGTTTTATCCACCTTATGCCAACTCATGGGAGTCGAGTCCACGTACGTACCTCAATAGAACGTCACCACCATCCTACTTAATTCTAGAATCTCCACCGCGTACATGGTTGTCAAAGTGGTTTTCGGTATCGATAGAGAGTATGCCCATATCTGATTCCAGTCTCTTTAACGACCATCGTTATTATTACACGTGGTTATAAATTCCACAATAGTTTATATTTAAATCAAAATACTTCATTTTAAACTATTTAAAGGTGAAGTTATTATTCCTACAAAATTCAACATAAATCCCAAAGGTTTAGCCTTAGTTCATTTGTATCAACTACAACACTTGCGCAGTGCAGTAATATCCTTTACAACAGATTTGAGTAAATTAAATTTTAGTCTTCAATATAATTTCAACAATAATTAAACCTTAACCAATTTAGCTTATATAATCATATTTTCCACCTTTGAATAGTCATTTAAATCACTCAATAATTTATGATTATTATAAAGTAAATTTTGCAAATATATATCTAACTTCTATATACTTTACTTACTAAAATCAAGTGCAAAATTCTCTATAAATTTTACTTAATAATTAAGTTCAATTACCACTTCAAAAATAAACTTGATTTCTAATCAATTTCTTAACTTACCTTTATTCTAAACCACTCTACATTTCTTAATTTAGTTATATTTCAACTCACATTTTAAGTATTCACTTTATTTAACTATTTAATTCATTGACAACTTAACCCTTTATTTATTTACTTATATTCAAATTTATACCAAAACATCATATTTTATTTCTTAACTTGAATTCCATTTTATTTTTACAAATCAAAATTTTCAAAACAAATTAACACTTTAAATTCTAACTTACCCGTTTATTTATTTATATATTTAACTTGTACAAAATCACTATGCTTAAAAAAATCATTTTAAATCCAATTTTAAACAGAACACTATAACATACAAATTTTAAAATATTTAATATTTCTAGAAAATATATAAATATAATAACCACGGGTCCGTATAATATTTTCTAAGCTAGGTCAAGTGATACAGATAGTATATCATTTCAATTCGTAATTTACAAAGAAAATCCGGGTTCTATCATTTCAAACCCGCAATCCCAAATAAATAAATAGATAGAATAATTACAATAAATATCGTTCAGGCCTATCATTTCAGCCATAACGATTCTATTCTACATGGAACTTGAAGTGATAAACAGTAAATATATAAATGGTATAACAACATAAATATAACAGTATAAGACATAACTGATGATGGGTAAATTTAATAACAGGGTTTTTAACATCATAAATTTTTATCACAGGCAAGTAAAATAAAATATAACCATTCTGCAATTACACTTGTTATTAATTTACAGGTCTATAAGCACGTTTGTCGGGTGAGAAATACTTACCTTTTCAAAGCTGCAGATTCTATTCAAACAACGGTATCCACACCGGAAAAAATGTACAGAAGGCACAATTAATTTTTAGCGGAAGCAACGACTCGATTCAAATCTTGAACAAAATAAATAAAACGATTTACACGAATTCAATACGATCATAACAAATCTTTAATAAAACAAACTAGAACGAGATTAAATATAAAAGGATAAATTGACCAAATTTGCTCGACTACTTCACCACACAACCTGACTCCAACTTCATAGGCTCGGCTAAGATAAATCTTTATCTCATAAACTCACACATAGTTACAAACCAGGGAAAGTTGAAGCTAGGCTGTTCTAAAAGTACAGAGGTGGAGAAGAAGAATAGTCGAGCAAAGGTGATGGAAAATACTTGCGTGAAACAGCAGAATGGAGCCAAGGAAAAACAAAAGAAAGAAGAAAATAAAGCAAGAAGAAAATAAAAGAAACAATCGGCATACCTGATGCTATACACATGCAAGGAGGAAGAGATGTTGATATGTATTTGAACGTGAGGTTATAAATTTATATAGGGAAGCTTGCATATGGGTTGCGTGAATTTAGGTGAAATAAAAATAGCAAGGAATAATTTTTGAGACGTCGGAAGCAATAGGAAGATTTTATTCCACATATACAAAAGGAAAATGGAATTGAAATACGTGAGTTTTAAATAATAAATAAAAAAGAAGTTGCGTAAAACAAGGAGGGGAAAGTGGCGAGAATTGATTTATTTGAAACGTCTACTGGAATTGGAAGATTTTGTTCCAATTATATATGAGAGGTAATGTAAAAATGTAGGAAGTTTACACGACTGACAAATCAAGAAATAAATGAAATTGGAATGGCTATGGAAACTTTGGAAACGTGGGTTTTAATTACAGAGGGTTGCATAATTTTAGGCATGCGAATTTAGGCAAGGAAGAATGGAAATCAAACAGTTATTTGCTTTCAAAGATTTATACCAACTATATATGAGAGGCCAATGGAAAGAGTAGAAATTAATACGTGAATTCAAGGCAAGTTTTATATGGAATTGGATGGCTAGGGAATCTATTCCTTTCCCACTCAGAATTGCACATCTACTGATAAATTTAATTATTAATATCTAAGGTAAGAATTTTAAGAATGCATACAATAGACGCAAAAATTTAATCAAACATACGCCCAGTTTAACAACAATAACGTATCTAAATTTATATGTTTTTATTTATTTATTTGCTACTTATATATAGTACAATGTACGTTTAAAGAATATTCATTAATTACGTACCATTTTTATGCCAGCAAAATTAATCAAAACGTATATAAACGTACAAATTTAAATGTGAAATTAAATAACCTATTTACACTCTATAAAATTTAAAATTTATTACTAAATTAACATTTGATTTGTTTACATTGGTTTGATTTACTTAACATGTAACAAATAAACTGATGTATATACGTAAAATTTATTTCCTTTCACAATATTTATTACTTACTTTAAAAATTATACAACCAATATCAGTAAAACAACCGCAAAATAAGTATTTTACATATATATATATATATAATATTTGATTTTATTAGCTAATGTATAAAATTTATGAGCGCGTACTAGATGCAAAATTTTAATTGAAACGTACGCTCAAAAAAATTGACAAAAGTAACGTGATTAAAACTATTCGTTTCTTATTTATTTATTTTATCCAATATTAATTTCTCAATTAAAAAGGTATATAACAAAATTTAAAAGAATCAAAGTGGGAAAAAATGTTGTACGAATATATTCAGTTAAATTAAAAGATTTGAAAAAATTTATACCACACTTTAAAACAAATAAAAAAATCAATGAATAGAATAAAAAAACTGAAACACAGTGAAAAAGAAAATAAATAATTATATTTTAGGAAAATAGAAAGATAAATAAAGAAAATAGCTTAATTTATTGAAACTAGCTTAAGAAAATTGCAAACATAATCCACTTAACTTTGGAAAATTACAAATCTTCTTGAAAATTGTTTAAAATAAATATTTGAGAAATAAAATAAAGTAAGAATGAGAATAAAATAAGTTCTTAAGAAAAATATAAAATAAATAAAGAATTTCTTAAATTAATTGAAGTTGGAAATTAGAAATTTTAAACAAAATACAATTGACACTGTAAAATGTCAATTACACTTTTTTTAAAACATTTTAAAGAAAAGTTATTTTATCCCTGAAAACATAAATTAGAACATTACATGACTAAATAAAATATTATTTATATAATTTAAAGCAAACAATTTGGTTAAATACAACAAATTACACACAATAGTTAAAAAGACATAACTTTCACATTATAAATCAGATTTCAACCAAACGAAAAGCAGTAATCTTAAAATTTCATTTACTTTCAAAATAAAAGATAAAATTAAAATTTTCAAACTTTTAAATTTTTAAATTTAAAAGTCAAAGTTTGACCATATTGACAATATTCACATTTCCGAAAAAATATTCTATTAATTCTTGTGTGGAATTCTAATCCACACCAAAATTTTGTATTTTAAATAACAAAAATATCTAAATTAAATAAATAAAACATTTAATAAAAATTTTGGGTTGATACATAGATGGTTTGGATGGCAAGCAAAGTGAGAGTAAATGCTAAGAACAGAAAAGGCATAAGTTAAGGAGAAAGAAACGTATATATATGTTTTATTCTTAAATGCAAATGAAAATGTGGAGTTTTGAAGTGAGAAATAAATATTCTTGTACATGATTTGCAAATGAGAAATACATGGCTAGGAAAAGAGTTTGTATGGCTAATGCAAGAAATAAAAAGGCCATGTAGAAAAAGGCAAGAAATCAAGCAATGACCTGATGGATTTAATTAATTTCTTTCCTTTGTATTAACAGTTGTTCTTAATTATATTGCATTTGTTAAATGTGTACATTTATTATGATTTAATCCTCAAATAAATTCATTCAGATAATTTTCATTCTTTTATATTATCTTATGAATAAAATATGCATTTTCACTTTAACATTCCTTCCTTATTTTATTACAAAGTATATTTTTATACGTATTTGTAACGACCCGATATTTTCAACAATTCACATCCGCACATGTCGGACTTGAATTGCTCAAAATACCGCGTTGTAAATAAAATTTGGCAAATCTCAGAATATACAGTAAATACATAATCACAGATCACAGACACAGAGTATTTAATAATGCAGCGGAATTTAAAAGAAATAGTAGTTCATGAAGCTACTATATAAAAATAAGATACATCAGAGCTAAACATGATACAACAAAAAGTAACAAGATACATCAGGTACAAATCAGAATACATCACTGAAATCACTGGATACAGAAAGCAAAATAGATGGCTGGATCTTTAAGGAAAGCTCCAACTCCGAAGGTGAATCTTGAATGCTAACTCCTCAATCTGACTCGAGCGTAAAGCAAAATACAAAACACTCGAGTCAGGACATAAATACTTATGAACTGTAAATCAACTCAAGTGAACAGTAACAAAAAATGCATCAGCAACTTAAAGGATGCTTGGGATCGCTCATCCTTTAAGGATCCGTTAAACTATTTACTATGTAGTAATATTGCGCTACTATAATAATGTCTACAGTAAAATAAACATACTTTTAAATAGCGTTCCGGCCTACCCATATCACCCTTCACACATAATAGTCCCAGTAGTTCATCCAATATCATGCCATCTCCACTCCGGGTGACTGTCAGAGGATACCACACGGGCTACGGGAGAAAAACAAACTCGTAGTAAAGGCTCGGTATGGTAGGTGACACGGTACACAAGGCAATGCCAGGGTAGATATACCAATTACGCACACGGGCTGGTGGTAACGCAGCAGCCACATACGCCCACCTCGGAACACACTCCCAATCAAAATCGGAGGATGGCCATTTAATCAATCACCAGTAAGAGTATAGTATCGAAGGAATGTGTCGGACCAGAGGTGCTACGTCCTTTGGCCCGAGATCGCTCCTGTTTTAGCCACCTTATGCCAACTCACGGGAGTTGGGTCCACGTAATATACCTCAAGAACGTCGCCACCATCCTACTTCATTCTGGAATCTCCACCGCGTACACGGTTGTTAAAGTGGTTTTCGGAGTTGGCAGAGAGTATGACAACTTCCGATCCCGGTCTCTTTAACAACCAAACGTTATTATAACGCCGTGGTCATTTCAAAATAGTTTATACTATAAAAAGATCAAATCATTTCATTTCAAACTATATTTCTTTCAAAATAGTTTATACTTCGAAACCAAAACCATTTTTATTTCAAAACTATTTATTCAATCAAAATAGTTTATACTTCAAAACCAAAAACATTTCAAACATATATTCATTTCAAAATCATAATATTTTCAAAGTATAACTCTTTCGAAACCAAAAATACTTGAAACAATTACACTTTGAAAATCATAAGATTTCAAAATCATACATTTGAAATCATGGGATATTCATTTAATTCTTTACATTTTACAATTCATTCGATTAATCCCAAATTTTCAATTTCCAACTTAATTCAATTCAAACCATCAGTTTCAATTAAATTTCCCAATAACCATTTCAAATCATATCATTTTCAAATATAGATTTGATCCACAAATTAAACTATTCAATTTTTAATAAATTTCAAAGCTTTAATATCCCGCATTTCAAAACTAAATTTTATGATTTCATATATCTCAAATCTAGTTTCATTATTACTTAGTTTTGAAATATTCATTTCATAAATCCAATATTATTTAAATAAACTCAATTTACAATTAAACTAAATATACTTTCATACCAATATAAACTTCAAATATTCATTTATCAAAAGTACATATCATTTTAATTCATATTCTTTATCAAAATAAAGATCAAATCATTTCCAAACCTTACTATCAAATCATTATTTGAATTCAAATTCAAATACTCAAATTTAAATATCATTTTTAAATCAAATAAGTCATTCATTTGTTATTTCAAGTATCATTACAAAATACATTAAAAATTCCATTCAAAAATTCATTTATCTCATTACATTTCATTCCATTTAACACATAACCAAGTAAACTTTACTTAAATTCAAATTCAAATTTAAATTCCTTAAAAATTCAAATTTAAATATTAAAATATATTCAACACTTCTTAAATTTCACAATTAATCAATTTCCAAAATTTAAATCATTTAACACTTTAAAATATAACTCAAACAGTGTTAAAAACTATAACATTTCAAACATTGTCAAATTATAGCAACGACAACATTTATAAAGTGCTATCGTAGCTTATAGCTTCCAAAAATGGTTTAGTTCAAGAATAACAGCATTTATAAAATGTCGTAATAGATATTTAGTTATTTCAAACATTGTTAGATTCAAAACAATAGCATTTAAAAATGCTGTCAAAAGACTACAACATTTTGAAAATGCTATGAATTCCAGATTTCATTTTAGCTTTTGAAAAAAAATAAAAAAAATAAAACTCCAAATTTTTATTATAACTTAAAAATCGTATTTCTAGACTTCAAAATTTCACATTTAAAATCATTTTAACATATGTTTTAACACAACAAAATTTTTAGATCAAATATTCAATTTAAAAACTCCATTCATTTATTAAGTCAAAATTCACTGTTTATTAACATATAAATTAAATAAAACTTAAAATTTTACTTCATATATAATTTTAAAACTTTAAATTTAATTTCCATTATTTATTTACATTTTAAAATAAAATGTAAAGTCTAAAATCTCAATTATTTCACATTTACGTACTCAAATTCACAATTTCAAGACTTAATATTTAATTTTCTTAAAACCATAAAATATATATTTGTAAATCAAAATTTCATACTTTTAAAAATACATATTTTAATAAATATCATTTAAAATATACCACGGGGTCTGCATATAATTTTCTAACCTAGGTCAAGTGATACGGATATATATCATTTCAATCCGCAGTTTACAAAGAAAACCCGGGTTCTATCATTTCAAACCCGCAATCCCAAGTCAAATAAAATACAATAAAAATCGCTCAGGCCTATCATTTCAGCCCATAACGATTTTTCCCTATTCTAAAGTCCGTTCGGGTATGTATCATTTCAACCCATAGTGATTCTATTCTAACAGGGAACTTGCAGTGTGAATATATGCATAAACAATATAAACAATGTCAGTGTCACAATATAATGTCATATATCACATGTCAGGTGATAATTAACAGTTTTAACATGGTAATAACATGGCATAGCATATCATATGGTCATCATTAACTTGCATAATATTTTATATTACTAAACACTTGTCATCAATTCACTATTTCATAAGTATAAATGTCAGAGTGAGAAAGACTCACCTTTTCAAGCTGAAGACCACTACGACATACAAACATGATTCCAAGGACACGACAAGCACGACAATGGATTCAAATAAGTGGAGAGAGCCTAGATGATCATCTTGTAACAATCCAATAAACACAAACAAGACAATGCAACACATGAATATACAACACAAAACAATATTGAACAAGTTGAGATACAAAGCAACAAAGACAAGACGGCTTAACCTTGCCTTAACCACTCCACTGCTCGACCATAGAGGATCTTTTGCTTGGCCATTGATGTATGTTTGGGTCAGGTATGGTATCATATAGGTCAGATTTAGCACACCCATGCATGGCAACATGAAGTGATGTGAAGGGGTACTGGTGATAATATGAAGCATACATAGGTTCAAGTGCAAAATAGAGTGGTTTATGCAACATTTGGCTCGGTTATGCCAAGTTTTGGGCTCGGCCCTACATACTTCAGGTATGGTCAGATCTGAAATGATGTCTAGAGGTGGTGTAGGTAGGTGGTGGTTGAGCTAGGGGTGTGGCCAAGTCAAGATATGAAGGAGATAGTGAAGATAGACTTGGCTATGCAATGTTTTCAAGGAGTGTTGCAATGTTTTATGGAGTTTTGTGGTGATGGCTTCATCCAATGGTCATGGCCTGATCTGGAGGTGGGGATAGGTGGTGGTTGCTGCTGCTGGTGATGGTAGAGAGTATGGTGGGTGGTAGAGGCCAAGCAAAGTTAGGTAGAGATCTAGGCAAAACAATGAAAAGAAGAAGGGAAAATAGGAAGAAGAAAGCCATTAGAATTTCTTTTTTTTCTCTTCAAGAGAAGTAGCCATGAGTTTTGAGATGTGAGAAGGATTTCTCACGTGAAAATGAGGAAGAATTCACGGCATTTCAAAAAAAAATGGACGGCTACTCAAAAATGAAAGGGCAAAAGCAAGTGAAAGGTCAAAGTAAATGAAAAGTCACAGGTAATATGAAAAGGTTTGACTCTTTATATTTCTATTTCCTTTAAATTAAAATAAACCATATATATTTTAGTAAATAAAATATAAAACTGAACAAAATAAAGTTGAAAAAGAAAATAAATAAATATATTTTAGAAAAATATAAAATAATTATGAAAATAGCACAATAATAGAAACTAGGGTGAAAAATTGTAGAAAAAAATACAATAAGCTTTGGAACATTATAACATCACTCTAAAAATATTTTAAAAATGAAATTATATATATAACATGTCATATTACACTTATATTCAAATTAGAACAAACAAAATATTATTTATATAAACTAAAATAAACAATTTTGTTAAATAAAACAATGTACAAACAATATTGTAAAAAGCATAACTTTCACAATATTATTCGGATTTCAACGAAACGAAAAGCAGTGTTCTTGAAATTTTATTTACTTTCATAATAAAAGATAAAATTCAAATTTTCAAACTTTTAAAATTTAAATTTAAAAGTAAAAGTTTGACCAGATTGACCAAAATTCACATTTTCTAGAAATATTCAATTTATGCATGTTTGAAATTCTAATCCACATCAAAATCAACATTTATATTTAAAATAACAAATTATGTTAATTTTAATAAATAAAATAAAGAATTTAAATTAGGAATTTAAATTAAAATATACAATTACAATAATCAGAAAATACAAGGTTGTTACAATATTAAATTACCAAAATTTTATCAATTTAACAATTTTAATTATTAAAAATTTATGTTTCGTTACACTCTCCCCCACTCAAAACTTTTCGTCCTCGAAAAGGAAGAAGGTAGGGGAACAGAAACAACCTGAAAGAAAACTAAATTGAAACTCAAAATAGAATCATTAATCAAAACCATACAAATTCAATTTTAAATTAATAATTGATTTCACCTATTTAATTTCACTTAAGTTAAATTTAACTATTTCTAATTTCATCACTTCATCTTCCAATTATCTTAAAATAAAATTTCTAAAATCATAAGTTTGAAAATCATTTGTTATACTCAAAAATGTGTTCAATAAACTAATTTCTTCTTTATTCCTACTTATAATTAAATTTATTCCTAATTATAATTAAATTTATTTCTCTCAATATATTTTTGTCATCTATGTTAAATATTCTTACACTTATTACAACTACTTAAATTTATTCTTAGTTCCTTTAACATCATTTTATATTGTAAATTATTCCATTAACCTTTTATTCTATTTACCTCTGTTAATCTTTTTATAGCTAGAATTTAAGTGTATGAAATTTATTATAACCACTCAAATTTTATTTATAAAATCGTTTTATATTGTATATTATCCAATTACATTGTTAATTTCTGAAAATCAAGGTAAGTTATATTGAAGTGCAATTGAGTATTATACAAATAAAACTTTCAAATTCAATCATCTCAAGTTTGAATCATTTATTCAAAATTTTGATTTTCTTCTTATAATTGAAATTATTCTTCAAGATAAAATTTAAGAATTAAATTTTTGATTCCCTTCAAACCATTTAGAGATAAATAAATATATGTACATAGTATGTCAAATCAAATTTAAATCATATATCTATATATTATAAATCAGGTCATATTTTAGAGATTCAAATCAATTAAATTCTCAAGGTAACACTGTAGCCAGACTACAGAATGGTCTCTTCACTTCGAAACTCGAAAATGAATGTCGATGATGCTACAGTCATCACCGAAATTATTTTCCAACGACAAAGATAAGAGCACTGATTTTTAAACCTATAAAATTCTTTGGAAACAAATTTCTATTCGAAAATAATTTAAATAATATATCCTTTTAAAACTTTAAACATAAGGTTTGAAACCTTCCGAAATTGAATTCTCAAGTTCTTGTTTTAAATTCATCTCTATTTCCAAATTAATTTATAACCATTGTTTATAGTTTAATTATTTATATGAGACAAAACCCATGGTTTACAAAACCATAAATAAAATCAAAGACTATTATCTCTTGACAACTAGTTAAATTAATTATAAAAGTTCTGAAAATTATACTTATATATATATAATATTATATTTTTTTGCAAATATAGAAATGAATTTTTCAAAACAAGGATAGAGATTCAAATTTGATGGACTCAAATCAAAGAGAATTTTGATTTAAAGATAAGTTGGAATCAGAAGATCCGATGATTAAATAACGGAATAAGGAACTAGATAAGTTTATATAAATTGCGGGCAACCTTAACCGGGTCAACCGTGACTTAAAGAATAAGATCGATGTGGATAATCTGGGGTAAATCTACATTCGATCTGAAGAGATAGAGTTCGGAATAACCAAAGGTACTAGCATCTAAACCGAGGATAAATATAAATCTCTGGTGAATCAATGCTAATTGTAAAGGAGTTTCACCCCTTTATTAGAATATTGGCGAGACCGCCAATTCACTATAAAGATCATCCGAAGTGGAGTTATGAGATACTCTAGAATCGAAAGAAGATGAATAGTGAGGGACACGAATGAACATTGGAACCGCAGGGAACGTTCCAAAATTCAAAGGAAATCGAATCAAAAGGAAGAGATTCAAGCTCTAATGAAAGTGATTATGTAAATCAAATTTACCATATATTCTAAGTTTTGCCAAGAGCCAAAGCTCTGATACCAACTGTAACGACCCGGTAATTTCAACTATTCGCATCCGCACATGTCGCACTTGAATTGTTCAAAATACCGCGTTGAAAATTTGGCAAATCTCAGAATATACAGTACATAAATAATCACAGAATCATAGACACAGAATCAGAATACTCGCAACGGAATTAAAAATAACTTAGTGGTTCATGAAGCCACTATCTCATAGTCACAAAAATAAGTACAATTTACATAGTTTTAAAACCAATATAGTTTGTGTGACACCCCACCTCTATACCCGCGCTAGCCAAGGAAACTACGGTGTAATGCCGTCAACTAGCATGGAGAATAAGGCTGTTGAGGAGTGACCATCCGTGTAAGTGCTTTATGCGAGCACCGATATGTCAGATAGTACGACATGCATTTGGAGGAAATCGGACATGCCGATGTAAACTCAAAGCTACTACACAGTGGCTATATATATTCTCCGGAAACAAATATAGAAATAAACATAACACAAATCAATCACAGACATCCATATCACAAAGGCGGAAATAGATATGAATATATAACACATGAAAGTGTACATCAGAGTAGTGGTCAAACAAGATCCACAATGTCACAAAAGAATAGCTACAAGTGCTAGACAAAAGAATATGGATACATCAATGAGTCTATATCTCAATTGTATACAACAAAAATACTAGTCTAAGTAGTTAGCCAAAAGTCAGGGTGATAATCCCAGATGTGAAGTCAAGCAGAAGCACCTGTAACATCTCGGTCTGACCCGAGTGTTATTTAATAAGAAAATAATATACGAATCAGTCTAGCTATAAATATAAGATAAAATGATATAGAATAAGAGATATGACATAAGTATACGATAACCATAAAGCCATTGTGTGATAAGTATGTAATTGAAAATAAACTAGGGATTAATCAATATCACAAGAATCTTCTCAAAGATCAAAAAGAATGTCATACTTTATATTTTCCAAATCACTAAACTATAAATATTGACAATAATACCAATGCCAATCACAAAAGTTAATGACACACAAATTCACTAATGCACAAATATGGATAATATTTATCAATATAAATCACGAAAATTGGTGAAAACACAAATTCTAGAAATCATCAATGGAAATCCAGAAATCACAAAAAGGGGAAGGCCTATCACAAAACGGGAGCATGAAAATTCACCAACACGTGTATCACGAAATGGAACGCTATTCCATGGTTGCTAACCATTAATATTGAGCCGAAGCTCCACAAAACGGCCCGAGGGCCATGGGTTGCTACCCCACCAAATTGAGCCGAAGCTCCACAGAAACGGGGTTTAGTCTCCCTCGTAGACAAAAAGACATCGCACATTTGTTAGTCTAAATCACAAAAATGATCATCAACGATCATCAAGAAGTGTCAATTACAGTAAGTTAGTTAATATATAAGCTTAGCTTCATGTCCCATAACCACTAGCTTAACTTAAATATTTACGAACAAATTGTAGATCTCCACTCGAAAATTGTCACAAGAGATTCAATCGAACAAGTCCAAGAATTAACCAGCGAAGTAAACGCAAGCATTTCATACCACTTGTTTTGCGAAGCCGTTTAATTAAATTTCTCGTACGAGTGAGGTGAAGGTTTGTATATTTTTAAATGACAAATCACAAAAATGATCGTAGAAACGATCAAATCACAAAAATTCACATTCGAAGATGTAAATAAATAATAAAAAATCCAAAGAATTCGATTCCAACTTCATCAAAATGGGAATAGCCTAGCGACTAAACACGGCGCGACCTAGCAGCTGAGCGACCTAAGTTGTAGTGGCATAAGTGCAGGCCGAGCGACTTAAGGAAGTGGTGCGACCTAACTGCCGAGCGACCTAAGTCGGTAGCGGCATAAAACAGGCGAGCGACCTAACAAGGTACGACCCAAAGTATGGCGCGACCTAACACAGGGGCGAGCGACGTAGTGAAGGCCAAAAACGACCTAAGTTAGAGAATAGGCCATGCGACCTAGTGAAGCGACCTAAGCAATGCCGAGCAATCTAACATGGCCGAGGCTAACGATCTAAGGTACATAGGACCTAAGGAGGTAACGGCATAGGAGTAGCATGCGGCCTAAGGAGTGCGACCAAAGAAGATGGCGCGACCCAGTGGTTGCGAGCTAACACGGAGCGACCTAGATGTAGAAAGTTCGAGCGACTTAGTGGTTGCAACGACCTAGCCGAGTAAGCGTGACTTAATGGTCCGAGCGACCTAACGACCTAATGAATAAAAAAGGCCGTGCAACCTAGGGGGAGAGCGACCTAATGAATACAAGGCCGAGCAAGCGTGACTTAATGGTCCGAGCAACCTAACGACCTAATGAATAAACAAGGCTGTGCGACCTAGGGGGAGAGCGACCTAGTGAATACAAGGCCGAGCAACGACCTAGCATGGCGCGACCTATAGGGGAGCAACCTAATGTGCAGGCCGAGATTGATTCTTGTGCAGGCCGAGATTGATTCTTGTGCAGGCCGAGCGACCTAAGGGTTTGAGGTGCAAAAACTCTCCCAATTTTCAACCGATCGAGCACGGACGCTAGGGGATTATGTCCATAGGCTACCCGGTCGTATTGGCTTCTCGATTCATCACCAAAAATGTGTTCAAACATCAAAGATTGGATTTTTAAAGAGTTGAACCCAAAACACCAAAAACTGGGATTTTCACCAATTCAATCCAAACCAATAGCTAACGCACAAGAATAAGTGTTAGGAATTCATACCTAACAATCAAAGATAGTTATAGACAAAGATGTGAGATAAAAATCTCACCTTTACACAAAATCATCGAAGAAGAAGCATGAAATCAATGGAAGAATTAATGGCTTCTCTTTGAATTTGGAGTTAGATGTTGGATTTGCAAATAAACTTGAGCTTGGAGTTTTAATTTCCCATTCCTTCCTCCATTTTTGATTAAGCTTGAGTGTTAGGAAATGAAAGTGAAGTTATGAAGGGAAGTGGGTTGAGTTAGAGTTAATAGTTTAGGCTAATGGGCTAAACCAAACCCAAAGCCCAAAGTGAAAAAGTTGCAAAATTCCACTAACTCCAAACATATCAAAGTTTATACTCAAAAAGATCGCAAACGGCGTTTTGAACCCATTGGAAGTGATTCCGAGTCCTAATTCGACCGTATGCAAAAAGTAACTTTTCGGACTAAAATGTGACTGATGATAAAATATTTAAATAAAATATTTCAATATTAAAATCGTAAAATATGCGGGTTGTTACAGACTCCCCTCCTTAAAGAAATTGCGTCCTCGCAATATTTAAGAAGAAAATATAAGGTAACAACCATGAAAGCATATCAACACAAAAGAAATTTGAAATAAGAAATTCACCTCATGGAGCATGAGAAAGTAAGTCCGGATATGTTCGCTCGATGAACTCTCTAGATTCCCAAGAGCAATCTTTAGGATTTAAGGACCATTGGACTTTAACAAGCGGAACGTCTGTATTTCGAAAGCGCTTGACCTCCGAAGCAATAATACGAACAGGACGTTGCTCATAAGTTAAATTAGGTGAAACTTCAATTTCTTCCACAACACCGGGCTCAAGGATAGAATTGGAATCTCGAAGGCATTTCCGTAATTGAGAAACGTGAAACACGTCATGAATAGCAGAAAACTAAGCCGGAAATAAAAGGCGATAAGCCATGGAACCAATACGTTCGGTGATAGGAAAAGGCCCAATATATCGAGGCGCTAATTTTCCCGATCGACTGAAACATACAACACATTTCATAGGTGAAACACGAATAAACATAAGATCTCCCACAGAAAATTCTAATTTCCTTCTCCGGTTATCGGCATAGGACCTTTGCCTACCCTGGGCCTCTTTCATCCTATGACGAATAAGGTCAATCTTTTTTGTGAAATAACGAATAAAATCTGGACCTAAAACCAGCTTCTCACCGGCCTCAAACCAACAAGAAGGAGATCGGCATGGCCTTCCATAGAGTGCCTCAAAAGGTGCCCTACCAATACTAGATTGGAAGCTATTATTATAGGAAAAATCAATAAGAGAAATATGATCTTTCCAACTTCCACCAAAATAAGAACACATGCACGATGAAGATCTTCAAGAGTTTGATTCACATGCTCTGTTTGTCCATCGGACTGGGGATGATAAGCGTGCTAAAATTAAGCTTCGTTTCCAAAGCTTTTTGAAGACTCTTCCAAAATCCACTAGTAAACAATGGATCGCGATCACTAACAATAGAAGAAGGAAGTACATGCAATTTTACAATTTCTTTAATAAAGAGTTTGGCCAAGAGAGGAACGGTTCGATTGGACCGAACGTGAATAAAATGGACGGATTCGGTAAGTCTATCGACTATCACCCATAAGCTATCATGACCCGAACAAGAACGGGGAAGGCCGCCTATAAAATCCATGGAAATTTGATCCCACTTCCAAACTGGAATTTCTAAAGGTTGCAATAACCCACTGGGCCTTTGATGTTCGGCCAAATGTACTTAACTCCCTTCTTTGTCAAGCTAGTAAGAGGAATGGAAATTTTGGAAAAGTCCTTTATGAAACGGCGTAATAACCTGCCAATCCAAGGAAACTACGAATCTCCGACACACTCTCCAGTCTCTTCCATTTTTGAATCGCTTAAATCTTTGAAGGATCCATGAAAATTCCGGATTCGGAAATAGTATGACCGAGAAACTTCACACGAGATTGCCAAAAGTGGCATTTAGAAAAATTTTCTTTTAATTGATTGCTCCTAAGAGTTTACAACACAATCCGAAGATGTTTTTCATGCTCCTCCTCGGTTTTTGAATACACAAGATTATCATCAATGAAGATGAGAACAAACCGATCGAGGAAGTCTTTGAAAACTCTATTCATAAGGTCAACGAAATAAGCCGGAGCATTCCTTAAACCAAATGGCATAACAAGCCATTCATACGATCCATAACGAGTACGGAAAGATGTCAAAGGAATGCTATCCTCCGCAATACGAAGCTGATGAAAACCGGTAGCTAAGTCTAACTGTGAAAAGACTCTAGCACCACTAAGTTGATCGAATAGATCATCAGTCCAAGGTAAAGGTTATTTATTCTTGATAGTAAGATCATTAAGCTTGCGGTAGTCAACGCAAAGCCTAAGTGTACCATCGGATTTCTTCACAAAATTTACCGAAGCCCCTCAAGGAGAGGAACTAGAGTGAATAAATTGCTTTGTCTCCAATTCGGATAGTTGTTTGCGCATCTCCTCATTTTCTTTATTGGACATACGATAAGGAGGACGAGTAATAGGTTGAGCTCTAGGGATGAGATTAATTCTGAACTCAATTGCTCGCTTAGGTGGTAATCCTAAAACGGGCTCAAATATGTCGGAAAATTCACGAACAACGTGAATAAGAGAAATAATATCCTCCTCATCATCATTATCGCCATCATGAGGATTTAAAGAATATAGAGATGCAACTAAGCACGAATTCGAATCTTTAAGGTCAATAGAAATATGATTAACAAATTGAGGATGTCGAAGATGAATAGTCCGCTAAGGACATAGGATTTGGGCTTCATAGCGGTTAAGCCAATCCATTCCCAAAATCATTCCAAAGCCTAAGAGCGCATAACATGCAAATCGGCTCGGAAAGAAAAATCACACAAAATAATCTCGACGTCTTTACACAATAAACTGATTGTTCCGGATCCACCAACCGGATTCGCAATTCTCAAAGAAGTCATTAAACACAAAACATCCAAAGAAAAAGTATCAACAAGTTCTTTTGAAATAAAAGAGTGGGACGCACCCGTATCAAAAATAACTCGAATAGGATGATCACGAAATAAAATAATGCCATCAAGGATAGAATGAGAAATACCTTTACCACAAGATGTGTTGCCAAGGGCTTGAGCAAAAATAAGCTTTCCCTCCTTCATATTTTGAAGTTTGGGACAAGAAGATAGATAATGATCCGGGCTTTTGCAATAGCGACAAGTACGAGGCTTTGAACACTTGTTCGCATAATGGTCCTTAGAACCACAGTTGTAGTATTGCTCACTACTTGAGGCGAAAGTCTTAATTGCCTGAGAGGCTTGCTTCCTTTTCTTATTGTTGGGATAAGGACCCCTGAACTTATTAGGCCTTTTCTTGTTGTTGAAGTTCGGTCTGGCACCCATAACTTCAACATCACTTTCTTTATCTGCCTCTTCAAGTCGAAGAGCGATATCAACGAGTTGATCAAAAGAAACTTCTAATTTTAGAAGTAATGGCTTTTCGAGATTTTTATTCCAACGATAGACAAATCGTTGGTTTTTCTTCAATGGGGTGTTTATGTACTCGACCCCATATTCAAAAAGTGATTCGAATGATGCGACATAGTCTGTCACAGAGGATTCACCTTGAACAAGGTCAATGAAACGGCGAGCCAAAGTCACCTTCTCAGCTTCTAGCAAATTTTTTAATTCGAAGCGTTCCCGGAATTTCTCCCAAGTAAGATCCGCTTCATTTATTTCAGAAATCAGAAGCTTAATACTAATCTAATGCTCTTTCTTGGAGCATACTAGAGGCCACCTGAACACGGTGAAGATCAATAAGATTCATGCGAGAAAAGATTCGATCGCACGTTCTCAGCGAAGCCTGGATTTCAATAATAGTTTCAGAACCTTTAAAGGGCTTTCGACCCAAATTGGTATAATCGCTGCACAAACGTGCAAATCCAAACCTAGGGTGAGAAGACTCCGGATTAGATCCGGCTGCTTGAGCATTCCTTACTAGATTAAGAAGCTGCTGGGCAGACATAAATACTCCATCTTGGGGCGTAGCACGAGATTGACCGGCGCTGGGACGGCCAGGTCTAACCATTTCTCTTCCTTTTTGAAAGAAAGAAAGAAGAAGGATAAGGTTATTCACCAAATGAATATTAAGCAACTTGATAGATAAACAAGGAATCATAAAGAAAATAGGATGAATCGGTACGAAGACTCGAATTAAATCCTAAAGCACGACTCCTAAGATGGACTTAGGACGATGATCCTTGCTAAATTATTCTACATTGTTCCGAAGATTGGCTCTGATACCAAGCTGTGACGGTCCACCTCTATAGCTAGCCAAAGACACTACGGTGTAATGCCGTCGACTAGCGCGGAGAATAAGGCTGTTGAGGAGCGACCATCCATGTAATTGCTTTGTGTGAGCACCGATATGTCAGATAGTACGATATGCATTTGGAGGAAATCCGACATGCCGATACAAACTCAAAGCTACTACACAGTGGCTATAAATATTCTCTAGAAACAAATATAGAAATAAACATAACACAAATCAGTCACAGACATCCATATCACAAAGGCGGAAATAGATATGAATATATAACAAATGAAAGGGTACATCAGAATAGTGGTCAAACAAGATCCACAATGTCACAAAAGAATAGCTACAAGTGCTAGACAAAAGAATATGGATACATCAATGAGTCTATATCTCAATTGTATACAACAAAAACTACTAATCTAAGTAGTTAGCCAAAAGTCAAGGCGATAATCCCAGATGTGAAGTCAAGCAGAAGCACCTGTAACATCTCGGTCTGACCCGAGTATTATTTAATAAGAAAATAATAAACGGATCAGCCTAGCTATAAATATCAGATAAAATGATATAGAATAAGAGATATGACATAAGGATATGATAAACATAAAGCCATTCTGTGATAAGTATGCAATTGAAAATCAACTAGGGATTAATCAATATCACAAGAATCTTCACAAAGATAAAAAATAATGTCATACTCTATATTTCCCAAATCACCAATCTATAAATATTGACAATAATACCAATGCCAATCACAAAAGTTAATGACACACAAATTCACCAATGCACAAATATTGATAATACTTATCAATGTAAATCACGAAAATTGGTGAAAACACAAATTCCAGAAATCATCAATGGAAATCCATAAATCACAAAAAGGGGGAGCCCTATCACAAAACGGGAGCATGAAAACTCACCAACACGTGTATCACAAAATGGAACGCTATTCCATGGTTGCTAACCATTAATTTTGAGCCAAAGCTCCACAAAACGGCCCGAAGGCCATGGGTCGCTACCCCACCAAATTGAGCCGAAGCTCCACAAAAACGAGGTTTAGTCTCCCTCGTAGACAAAGAGACATCGCACATTTGCTAGTCTAAATCACAAAAATGATCATCAACGATCATCAAGAAGTGTCAATTACAGTAAGCTAATAAATATATAAGCTTGGCTTCATGTCCCATAACCACTAGCTTAACTTAAATATTTACGAACAAATTGTAGATCTTCACTCGAAAATTATCACAAGAGATTCAATCGAACTAGTCCAAGAATTAACCGGCGAAGTAAACGCAAGCGTTTAATACTACTTGTTTTGCGAAGCCATTTAGTTAAATTTCTCGTACAAGTGAGGTGAAGGTTTGTATATTTTTAAAATGAAAAATCACAAAAATGATCGTAGAAACGATCAAATCACAAAAATTCACATTCGAAGATGTAAATAAATAATAAAAAAATCCAAAGGATTCGATTCCAACTTCATCAAAATGGGAATAGCCTAGCGACTAAACACGGCGCGACCCAGCAGATGAGCGACCTAAGTTGTAGCGGCATAAGTGCAGGCCGAGCGACTTAAGGAAGTGGTGTGACCTAACTGCCGAGCGACCTAAGTCGGTAGCGGCGTAAAACATGCGAGCGACCTAACATGGTATGACCCAAAGTATGGCGCGACCTAACACAGGGGCGAGCGACGTAGTGCAGGCCGAAAACGACCTAAGTTAGAGAATAGGCCGTGCGACCTAATGAAGCGACCTAAGCAATGCCGAGATGATGCGGCCCAGCCCAAGGCCGAAGCAGTTTGATCTACAAATTTACCAGACTTAGGTCAGCCACGACCTAAGGAACGAGGTTTAGGTCGTTCACGATCTAACAGTACTATTTTAGATTGTCCACGATCTAACGGGATTGCTTTAGGTCGTCCACGACCTAGCAAAGCAAGGAGAAAAGAGTTACGACCTAACGGGTCGTGGGCTAAAGAGTTACAACCTAACTCCTTCGATGATGTAGCGCCAACTGAAGTCTTAGGTCACGCGCGACCTAACGGGCTAGGGGATAACGTGTTGCGGTCTATGAAATCTGAATGACCTAATGTTAAGTCGCTTCTGGAGATAGGCTTTGCTAAGTCGCTTACTCACTAAGTCGTCCAAGCTTAGGTCGCATAAAGATAGGTCATTGATCTTACGCTGAAGAGATATGCCGCATGTATTTTAGGTCGTTATTGGTTGAGTCGCTCACTGTTGTAAATACGTTTGAGTAGTGTTTGTTGTAACTCGTGAAGGTTAAGTCGTAGACGACCTAAGTTAGGTTGTAAGTCGTATGTCGTTGATACTATGTTGTAATATGTTTGAACTTTCTGTTAAGTTGCATGAGTTGTTAGGTCGCATACGACCTAAGTGTTGTAAATATGTGTTGGGTTGTAATGTGGGTACGACACCGTGTTAGGTCGCGCACGACCTAAGTTGAGTTGTGTGGTGTTGTTAGGTCGGCAACGACCTAGTGAGTGTATCGCCTATAAATAGGCCGCGTGGGTCATTTGTGACTTGGTTGATTTTGAATGAAACTTTGTTTGAGTGCTTTGTGCCTCTTTGAAATTGGTAGTTGAGTGTGATCTCCTATCTCCACTTTCGGTTATTCGAGTGCGCTCGAATCAACGTTCGTTGAAGCCAATTCGCGGAATCAAGTGCGCTTGATCAACGCTCGAAGAATTGTAGATATTCTTTCACGGTATCGTGCGCGATCAACGTGTCAGAGATAGCTAGAATTCGGTATCTTCGGATCAACGAATTTGGGCCTTGCAGTATTTTCAATCCACCGATTGCCATTTTCACCGTTTCATTTAAATTTCGTATTTACGCTGCATCATTATTGGTATTAGAGCCTGAATTAGCCAATCATAGCTAAGCCGAGTCTTGGAGCCAAGGAATTTGAAGTTGAAGTTCATCTTATTGAAGTGTTTGAGCCGAGAATCGAAGCATCTTTTGGTATTATTTGTTGAAGTATAGGCCGACCATAGCTTTGTGTTGAACTTTGAGCCGTGCCTTGTTTGTTTGAGTATGAGCCGAGCTAGGAGGTAGTCGTGCATTGTTGAAGTTTTTGAAGATTATTTGATTTGTTGAAGTGTTTGTGATTGTGTAATCATGCCGCCGAGAAGAGCTAACCGCCATCAGAATGTTGAAGCGTTGTATAGAAGAGAAGAAGCCGAACAAATGAACCAACGTATCAATGAAAAATTTGATGAAGGCATTGGAAAGTTGGAGAAACTGACGATTGACATGAATGAAGGTCAAAGAAGAAGGTCGCCAATCTCGAACCATGGAGGAAACAGAGTTTCGCCATCGGTTACGGAAGCGAGGAGGGTGTCGCCACAATCTTTTAGAGAAAGAAGAGAAACATCAATTTCATCGAGAAGAGATCACTATGAATATAGACATGAAGAGAGAAGAACTCCACGTGAGTTTGAAGATGAGCCATATCGAGATTAAGAGAGACATAGTAGAAGAGACATGCGTGATCGAAGGGATGTTGATGGTCGAGAGACGTATATTTGATTATGATGAAGATGGTGATAGAGCTAGCATTCATCATCGAGATCGAGACCAAGTACGAAATGTATATCGGGATGTTGAGGACGATCGACGTTGGGAGTCGGGTATGAAGATGGAAATTCCAGAATTCAAGGGTGGAATGGTCGTAGAAGAATTCTTGGACTGGTTGTCTAATGTTGAAGAGATTTTTGACTTCAAAGAAGTTCCTGAAAATCGAAGAGTTAAGTTGGTTGCTACTCGTTTGAGAGGTAGAGCTATGGCGTGGTGGCAGCAAACCAAACTTACACGAGAACGGATGGGGAAGTCAAAGATTGAATCATGGGAGAAGATGAAGAAGTTGATGAGAGATACATTCTTGCCATATAATTATCAAACACTCATGTATCAGAGGTTGCAGAATCCGAGGCAAGGGACGAAGACTGTTAATGATTATGCCGATGAATTTTATCAACTGATTGCTCGAAATGACATTATGGAGACAGAGGAACAATTGACAGCTAGATTTGTTGGAGGGTTGAGGATCCAGATCCAGGATATGGTGAATATGTTTGATCCTAGATCTGTAGCAGAAGCACATCAGAAAGCGTTGGCTTGGGAGAAGCAGGGAAGGCATGGAGGTGGTGTGTTTACAAGTTCCAATATTCAGAACAAAGGTACTAGTGGGAGTTCCAATGTTTCTAAAGCCGTCAGTAAACCAGTTGTGAATGAATTTGAGAAGGCAAAGGTTAACAATGGTTTCAAATGTTACAATTTCCAGGAAGTGGGTCACAAGAGCATTGACGTCCGAAGCCGAATAAACGAACTATGATTGCTGAAGCTGAAGGTGAGAATGTTAATGAAGGTTATTCTAGTCCAGCTGAGGAGGATGAACAAGATGTTGCATCAGGAGATGAAGGATGTAATCTAATGACGAGGAGGTCTTGTTTAACACCCAAGCAAGAAGAAGAAGCTATTTGGTTGAGGAGTAATATCTTTCAGTCGACATGCACTATATTGGGGAAGGTTTGTAAATTTGTGATTGACGCAGGAAGTTGTGACAATATTCTTTCTACTGAAGCTGTGAGAAAGTTGAAGCTGAAAACGGAGAAGCATCCAAATCCTTACAAGTTAGCATTGTTGAGAAAAGGAGGAGAGGTGAAGGTGGACAGGCGAGTTCGAGTTCCATTTTCTATTGGGAAGAGATATAAAGACGAGATCTGGTGTGACGTAGTTGAGATGGATGTTTGTCACTTGCTTTTGGGAAGACCATGGCAGTATGATCGATCAGTGCAGCATGACGGTCGAACCAATAGCTACAGTTTTATGTTTGAAGGCGTTAAAATTATTTTAGTTCCAAAGAAGAGAAAGCAGGAAGAGAGCAAGTCAGAAGAGATTGAGGAGCTTAAAACTTTGTTGACTTTGAAGAAATTTGTTGAAGAAGTAGAGGAGAGTGCAGAGGTGTTTTTGTTGATTGGACATGAGGCTAGTGAATCTATTGAAGTTCCAGAGGAGGTAAAGCCAGTAGTGGAAGAATTCAGAGATGTGTTTCAAGAAGAATTGCCGAAGGAGTTACCACCGTTGAGGGACATTCAACATCAGATTGATCTTGTGCCAGGATCAGTATTACCTCACATGCCACATTACAGGATGAGTCCTAAGGAACATGAAGAACTCAGAAGGCAGGTGGAGGAGTTGTTAGAACAGGGGCGTGTTCAGGAGAGCTTGAGTCCATGTGCTGTGCCAGCCTTATTGGTACCAAAGAAGGATGGTTCGTGGAGAATGTGTACGGACAGTCGGGCTCTAAACAAGATCACTGTGAGATACAGATTTCCTATGCCAAGGTTCGATGATTTGATTGATCAGTTGAGTGGGGCTGTTGTGTTTTCCAAGATTGTCTTGAAGAGTGGATATCATCAGATTCGTATTAGACTAGGTGATGAGTGGAAGACTGCTTTTAAAACCAGGGAAGGTTTATAAGAATGGCTGGTTATGCCGTTTGGTTTATCAAATGCTCCTAGTACTTTCATGAGAGTGATGAACCAGATTTTCAGACCATTCATTGGGAAGTTCGTGGTTGTTTACTTTGATGATATTTTGATTTATAGTAGGAGTACGGAAGGGCATATCCAACATTTGCGAGAAGTACTGTTGATTCTACGACAGGAGCAGTTCTATGCAGCAGCAAAGAAGTGCGTGTTTATGACGGACAGTGTTTTATTTCTGGGGTATGTTTTGTCAAAGGAAGGTATTCAAGTGGATGAAAATAAAGTGGAAGCTGTCAGGAGTTGGCCACAGCCAAAGACAATTACTGAAGTGAGAAGTTTTCATGGGTTGGTGTCTTTTTATCGAAGATTCATTCCACACTTTAGCAGTGTGATGGCACCTGTGACCGATTGCATGAAAGGGAAGAAGTTTGCGTGGTCAGAGGAAGCAGGGGTTGCTTTTGAGATGATCAAGACACTATTGACGTCAGCGCCAATTCTAGTGTTACCAGATTTTCAGTTGTTGTTTGAATTGCATACTGATGCTTCGAAAGTTGGAATTGGTGGAGTTTTGAGTCAGAAAGGAAGACCAGTTGCTTATTTCAGTGAGAAATTGTCTGGAGCTAAGTTGACATATAGCACTTATGACGTGGAACTTTACGCAATTGTTCAAACTGTGAAGCACTGGAGACATTATCTGTTTCAGAAGGAATTTGTGTTATATACTGACCATGAGGCATTGAAACATCTACAAGGTCAGGACAAGATTTCAGCGAGACATGCATCATGGATTGCGTATCTACAACAGTTTACTTTTGTCGTGATGCACCAATCAGGGGTGTCGAATCATGTGGCTGATGCTTTGAGCAGGAGCAATCACTTGTTGACAACGTTGAAAGTTGAAGTAACAGGATTTGAACTATTGCCTGAGTTGGTTGAAGAGGATCCTTACTTTGCAAAGTTTGTTGAGAAAGTTAAGGATGGGAGTACTGATGAATTTGTGTTGGTTGATGGATTTTTGTTCAAGGGGAATCGATTATGTATACCAGATTGCAGCTTGAGAATGAAGATTATCAAGGAATTGCATGAAGAAGGACATGTTGGACGTGATCGCACATTACAGTTGATTTCTCAATCTTATTATTGGCCCTCGATGAAGCAGGGAGTTGAAAGGTTTGTTCAAAGATGTCACGTTTGTCAGGTGTCCAAGGGAACAACTACAAACGCGGGATTATATATGCCTTTACCTGTTCCGACAAAACCATGGGTGGATGTGAGCATGGATTTTGTGTTGGGCTTACCAAGAACACAGCAGGGAAACGACTCTATATATGTTGTGGTGGATCGTTTTTCGAAGATGGTACATTTTATTGCTTGTAAGAGGACGGCAGGTGCAGTGCATGTGGCGCAATTATACTTCAGGGAGATTTATCGTCTTCATGGTTTACCGGAGTCTATAGTTTCCGACTGGGATACCAGATTTATGAGTCTTTTTTGGCTAAGTTTGTGGAAGATGGTGGGAACAAAGTTGAACTTTAGTAGCGCTTATCATCCGCAAACAGATGGACAGACTGAGGTTGTGAATAGATCGCTGGGAAATTTGTTGCGATGTCTTGTGAAGGACAATCTGAAGAGCTGGGACGTGAAGTTATGCCAAGCAGAGTTTGCACATAATCATGCAGTGAATCGTAGCACGGGTTTCAGTCCATTTCAGATTGTTTATTCGAGTTTACCAAGGGGACCGTTGGATTTAACGGTAGTGCCACAACCAAAGGGAACAGTTAAACGAGCTGTTGATTTTGTTGATGGGATGACTGAATGTTATAAAATCGTTCAGGAACGATTGGAGAAGGCGAATGAGAAGTATAAAAGATCCGCAGATCTGAAGCGAAGTAGTGCTTAGTTCAATGAAGGAGATTTGGTGTATGCTATATTAACGAAGGACCGTTTTCCAGTGGGTGCTTATAACAAGTTGAAAGCCAGAAAAATTGGTCCTGTAAAAATTGTGAAATGGATCAATGAAAATGCTTATAGGTTGGAGCTGCCAGAGGATGTATACACTTCGGACGTGTTCAATGTTAAGCATCTCGTACCTTATTATGGGGATGAACAATCGGGTGAGGAAGATCTTACAAATTCGAGGACGAATTTTTCTCAACCCGGGGAGGATGATGCGGGCCCAGCCCAAGGTCGAAGCAGTTCGATCTACAAATTTACCAGACTTAGGTTAGCCACGACCTAAGGAACGAGGTTTAGGTCGTTCACGATCAAACAGTACCATTTTAGATTGTCTACGATCTAACGGGATTGCTTTAGGTCGTCCACGACCTAGCAAAGCAAGGAGAAAAGAGTTACGACCTAACGGGTCGCGGGCTAAAGAGTTACAACCTAACTCCTTCGATGATGTAGCGCCAACTGAAGTCTTAGGTCGCGCGCGACCTAACGGGCTAGGGGATAACGTGTTGCGGTCTATGAAATCTGAACGACCTAATGTTAAGTCGCTTTTGGAGATGGGCTTTGCTAAGTCGCTTACTCACTAAGTCGTCCAAGCTTAGGTCGCATAAAGATAGGTCGTTGATCTTATGCTGAAGAGATATGCCGCATGTATTTTAGGTCGTTATTGGTTGAGTCGCTCACTATTGTAAATACGTTTGAGTAGTGTTTGTTGTAATTCGTGAAGGTTAAGTCGTAGACGACCTAAGTTAGGTTGTAAGTTGTATGTCGTTGATACTATGTTGTAATATGTTTGAACTTTCTGTTAAGTCGCGTGAGTTGTTAGTTCGCGTACGACCTAAGCGTTGTAAATATGTGTTGGGTTGTAATGTGGGTACGACACTGTGTTAGGTCGCGTATGACCTAAGTTGAGTTGTGTGGTGTTGTTTGGTCGGCAACGACCTGGTGAGTGTATCTCCTATAAATAGGCCGCGTGGGTCATTTGTAACTTGGTTGATTTTGAATGAAACTTTGGTTGAGTGCTTGTGCCTCTTTGAAATTGGTAGTTGAGTGTGATCTCCTATCTCCACTTTCGGTTATTCGAGTGCGCTCGAATCAACGATCGTTGAAGCCAATTCGCGGAATCAAGTGCGCTTGATCAACGCTCGAAGAATTGTAGATCTTCTTTCACGGTATCGTGCGCGATCAAAGTGTCAGAGATAGCTAGAATTCGGTATCTTCGGATCAACGAATTTGGGCCTTGTAGTATTTTCAATCCACCGATTGCCATTTTCACCTTTTCATTTAAATTTCGTATTTCCGCTGCATCACGAGCGATCTAACATGGCCGAGGCTAACGACCTAAGGAGGTAACGGCATAGGAGTAGCATGCGGCCTAAGGAGTGCGACCTAAGAACATGGCGCGACCCAGTGGTTGTGAGCGAACACGGAGCGACCTAGATGCAGAAAGTCCGAGCGACTTAGTGGTTGCAAGACCTAGCCGAGCAAGCGCGACT
The DNA here is from genome assembly GCA_030765085.1 of Allium cepa. Taxonomy (NCBI): domain Eukaryota; kingdom Viridiplantae; phylum Streptophyta; class Magnoliopsida; order Asparagales; family Amaryllidaceae; genus Allium; species Allium cepa. The sequence continues at coordinate 183,962,485 of CM060946.1, forward strand.
TAATGGTCCGAGCGACCTAACGACCTAATGAATAAACAAGGCCGTGCGACCTAGGGGGAGAGCGACCTAATGAATACAAGTCCGAGCAAGCGCGACTTAATTGCCCGAGCGACCTAACGACCTAATGAATAAATAAGGTCGTGCGACCTAGGGGGAGAGCAACCTAAGGAATAAAGGCCGAGCAACGACCTAGCACGGCGCGACCTATAGGGGAGCGACCTAATGTGCAGGCCGAGAATGATTCTTGTACAGGCCGAGCGACCTAAGGGTTTGAGGTGCAAAAACTCCCCCAATTTGCAACCGATCGAGCACAAACGCTAGGGGATTATGCCCATAGGCTACCCGGTCGTATTGGCTCCTTGATTCATCACCAAAAACGTGTTCAAACATCAAAGTTTGGATTTTTAAAGATTCGAACCCAAAACACCAAAAATTGGGATTTTCACTAATTCAATCCAAACCAATAGCTAACGCACATGAATAAGTGTTAGGAATTCATACCTAACAATCAAAGATAGTTATAGACAAAGATGTGAGACAAAAATCTCACCTTTACACAAAATCAATGAAGAAGAAGCTTAAAATCAATGGAAGAATCAAAGGCTTCTCTTTGAATTTGGAGTTAGATGTTGGATTTGCAAATGAACTTGAGCTTGGAGTTTTAATTTCCCATTCCTTCCTCCATTTTTGATGATGCTTGAGTGTTAGGAAATGAAAGTGAAGTTATGGAAGGGAGTTGAGCTAGAGTTAATAGTTTAGGCTAGGACTAAACCAATCCCAAAGCCCAAAGTGAAAAAGCAGCAAAATTCCACTAACTCCAAACATATCAAAGTTTATACTCAAAAAGATCGTAAACGGCGTTTTGAACCCAATGGAAGTGATTCCGAGTCCTAATTCGACCATACGCAAAAAGTAACCTTTCGGACTAAAACCCGACTAACGATAAAATATTTAAGTAAAATATTTAAATATTAAAATCGTTAAATATGCGGGTTGTTACAGTTTGAAACAACCACAGAAAATCCCAAATTCAAATGTCTCAATTACATAAGCTAAGATAAAGTGTTGAATAGAAAATAGAAAGCAGCTCGATAAGATGATCTTCAGAAGTCCTAGCTCCAGGAAATGAAGTCCGAACTGGTACCCACACTGACCTGAGCGTAAAAAATAAACACAAACACTCGAATCAAGACATACATACTTATACAGTGTAAGCTAACTCAAGTGAACTGTAATATAAAGTCAAGTAACTTAAAGGATACTTGGGACCGCCCATCCTCTAAGGATTCGTTAAACTATTCACTATGTAGTAATATTTCGCTATTATAATAGTGTCTATTAGTAAAATAAACTTACTTTTAAATAGCGTTAAGGGGTTACCCATATAGCCCTTAACACATAATATATTCCCGTAGTCTATAAAGTACCGTAATCTCCCCCATACTGGGCATCGTCAGAGGGCACTCCATAGGTATGGTACAAAAACAAAATCGTGTAAGGCTCGCTATGGTAGGTGACACGGCACAACTAGGCAATGCCAGGGTACATATGCCAATTATGCTTCCGGACCGACGGTAGCGCGTAGCAGCTACTACCGCCCACCTCGAACAACACTCCCAAATCAAAGGTGCACACCAAATAATCACAAAGTAATAGAATGGCATACGAAGAAGTATGTCCGATACGAGGTGCTACCTCCTTAGCCCGTCGATCGCTCCTGTTTTAGCCACCTTATGCCAACTCACGGGAGTCGGGTCCATGTACTACATCAATAGAATGTCACCACCATCCTACTTCATTCTGGAATCTCCACCGCATACACGGTTGTCAAAGTGGTTTTCGGTATCGATAGAGAGTATGCCCATATCTGATCCCGGTCTCTTTAACAACCATCGTTATATTACCCATGATTATAAATTCCAAAATAGTTTATATTTAAATCAAAATACTTCATTTTAAACTATTTAAAGGTGAAGTTATTATTCTTCTTACAAAATTCAACATAAATCCCAAAGGTTTAGCCTTAGTTCATTTGTATCAACTACAACACTTGCGCAGTGCGGTAATATCCTTTACAACAGATTTGAGTAAATTAAATATTAGTCTTCAATATAATTTCAGCAATAATTAAACCTTACATTAAACCAATTTAGCTTATATAATCATATTTTCCACCTTTGAATAGTCATTTAAATTACTCAATAATTTATGACTATTATAAAGTAAATTTTGCAAATATATATCTAACTTCTCTATACTTTACTTATTAAAATCAAGTGCAAAATTCTCTATAAATTTTACTTAATAATTAAGTTCAATTACCACTTCAAAAATAAACTTCATTTCTAATCAATTTCTTAACTTATCTTTATTCTAAACCACTTTACATTTCTAAATTTAGTTATATTTCAACTCCCATTTTAAGTATTCACTTTATTTAACTATTTAGTTTATAGACAACTTAACCCTTTATTTATTTACTTATATTCAAATTTATACCAAAACATCATATTTTATTTCTTAACTTGAATTCCATTTTAATTTTACAAATCAAAATTTTCAAAACAAATTTATACTTTAAATTCTAACTTACCCATTTATTTATTTATATATTTAACTTGTACAAAATCACTATGCTTATAAAAATCATTTTAAATCCAATTTTAAATAGAACAATATAACATACAAATTTAAAAATATTTAATATTTCTACAAAATATATAAATATAATAACCACGGGTCCGTATAATATTTTCTAACCTAGATCAGGTGATACGGATAATATATCATTTCAATCCGTATTTTACAAAGAAAATCCGGGTTCTATTATTTCAAACCCGCAATCCCAAGTAAATAAATAGATAGAATAATTACAATAAATATCGTTCAGGCCTATCATTTCAGCCATAACGATTTTATTCTACGTGGAACATGCAGTGATAAACAGTAAATAAATAAATGGTATAACAGCATAAATATAATAGTATAAGATATAACCGATGATGGGTAAATTTAATAACATTATTTTTAACATCATAAATTTTTATCACAGACAAGTAAAATAAAATATAATCGTTCTACAATTACACTTGTTACTAATTTACAGATCTATAAGTACGTTTGTCGGGTGAGAAATACTCACCTTTTCAAAGCTGTAAATTCTATTCAAACAACGGTATCCACACCGGAAAAAATGTACAGCAGGCACGATTAATTTTTAGCGGAAGCAGCGACTCGATTAAAATCTTGAAAAATTAAATAAAACGATTTACGCGAATTCAATATGATAATAACAAATCTTCAATAAAACAAAAAGGAATGAGATTAAATATAAAAGGATAATTTGAAAAAATTTGCTCGACTATTTCACCACACAACCCGACTCCAACTTCATAGGCTCGGCTAAGATAAATCTTTATCTCATAAACTCACGCACAGTTACAAACGAGGGAAAGTTGAAGCTAGGCTGTTCTCAAAGTACAGAGGTGGCGAAGAAGAATAGTCGAGCAAAGGTGATGGAAAATACTTGCGTGAAACAGTAGAATGGAGCCAAGAAAAAACGAAAGAAAGGAGAAAATAAAGCAAGAAGAAAATAAAAGAAACAATCGGCATACCTGATGCTTTACACACACAAGGAGGAAGAGATGTTGATATGTATTTGAACGCGAGGTTAGGAATTTATATAGGGAAGCTTGCATATGGGTTGCGTGAATTTATGTGAAGTAAAAATAGCAAGGAATAATTTTTGAAACGTCGGAAGCAATAGGAAGATTTTATTTCACATATACAAAAGTTAAATGGAAATGAAAAATGTGAGTTTTAAATAATAAATAAAAAAACGAGTTGCGTAAAACAAGGAGGGGAAAGTGGCGAGAATTGATTGATTTGAAGCGTCTACAAGAATTGGAAGATTTTGTTCCAATTATATATAAGAGGAAATGTAAAAATGTAGAAAGTTTACATGACTGAAAAATTAAGAAATAAATGAAATTGGAATGGCTATGGAAACTTTGGAAACGTGGGTTTTAATTACAGAGGGTTGCATAATTTTAGGCATGCGAATTTAGCAAGGAAGAATGGAAATCAAACAGTTATTTGCATTCAAAGATTTATACCAATTATATATGAGAGGTCAATGGAAAGAGTATAAATTAACACGTGAATTCAAGGCAAGTTTTATATAGAATTGGATGGCTATGGAATCTATTCCTTTCCCACTCAGAATTGCACGTCTACGGATAAATTTAATTATTAATATCTAAGGTAAGAATTTTAAGAATGCGTACAATAGACGCAAAAAATTAATCAATCATACGCCCAATTTAAAAAAAATAACGTATCTAAATTTATACGTTTTTTATTTATTTGCTACCTATATATAGTACAATATACGCTTAAAGAATATTCATTAAATACGTACCATTTTTATGCCAGCAAAATTAATCAAAACGTATATAAACGTACAAATTTAAACGTGAAATTAAATAGCTTATTTACACTCTATAAAATTTAAAATTTATTACTAAATTAACCTTTGATTTGTTTACATTGGTTTGATTTACTTAACATGTAACAGATAAACTGATGTATATACGTAAAATTTATTTCCTTTCATAATATTTATTACTTACTTTAAAAAGTATACAACCAATATCAGTAAAACAACCACAAAATAAGTATTGTACATATATATATTTTATATAAAAGATTTGATTTTATTAGCTAAGGTACGGAATTTATGAGCTCGTACTAGATGCAAAATTTTAATTGAAACATACGCTCAAAAAAATTGACAAAAGTAACGTGATTGAAACTATTCGTTTCTTATTTATTTCTTTTATCCAATATTAATTTCTCAATTAAAAAGGTATATAACCAAATTTAAAAGAATCAAAGTGGAAAAAAAATGTTGTACGAATATATTCAGTTAAATTAAAAGATTTGGAAAAATTTCTACCACACTTTGAAACAAATAAAATAAATCAATGAATAAATAAAAAAAACTGAAATAAAGTGAAAAAGAAAATAAATAATTATATTTTAGGAAAATAGAAAGATAAATAAAGAAAATAGCTTAATTTATTGAAACTAACTTAAGAAAATTGCAAATATAATCCACTTAACTTTGGAAAATTACAACTCTTCTTGAAAATGGTTTAAAATAAATATTTGAGGAACAAAATAAAGTGAGAATGAGAATAAAATAAGTTCTTAAGAAAAATATAACATTAACAAAGAATTACTTAAATTAATTGAAGTTGGAAATTAGAAATTGTAAACAAAATACAACTGACACTGGAAAATGTCAATTACACTTTTTTTAAAATGTTTTAAGACCAAAATATATACGAAACAAGTTATTTTACCCCTGAAAACATAAATTAGAACATTATATGACTAAATAAAATATTATTTATATAATTTAAAGTAAACAATTTGGTTAAATACAACAAATTACACACAATAGTTAAAATGGCATAACTTTCACATTATAAATCAGATTCCAACGAAACGAAAGCAGTATTCTTAAAATTTTATTTACTTTAAAAATAAAAGATAAAACTAAAATTTTCAATTAAATTTTTAAATTTAAAAGTCAAAGTTTGACCATATTGACAAAATTCACATTTTCGGAAAATATTCTATTAACTCATGGGTGGAATTCTAATCCACACCAAAATTTATATTTTAAATAACAAATTATCTAAATTAAATAAATAAAATATTTATTAAAATTTTGGGTTGATACATAGATGGTTTGGATGGCAAGAAAAGTGAGAGTAAATGCTAAGAACAAAAAAGGCATAAGTTAAGGAGAAAGAAACGTATATATGTTTTATTCTTAAATTCAAATGAAAATGAGGAGTTTTGAAATGAGAAATAAATATTCTTGTACATGATTTGCAAATGAGAAATACGCGGCTAGGAAAAGAGTTTGTATTTCTAATGCAAGAAATAAAGATGCCATGTAGAAAAAGACAAGAAATCAAGCAATGACCTGATGGATTTAATTAATTTCTTTCCTTTGTATTAACAGTAGTTCTTAATTATATTTCATTTGTTAAATGTGTACATTTATTATGATTGAATCCTCAAATAAATTCATTCAGATAAGTTTCATTCTTTTATATTACCTTATGAATAAAATATGCATTTCCACTTTAACATTCTTTCCTTATTTTATTACAAAGTTTATTTTTCTTCATATTAAATTACCAAAATTTTATCAATTTAACAATTTTAATTATTAAAAATTTATGGGTCGTTACAGCCTATCACAAATGGAAGCATGAAAACTCACCAACACATGTATCACAAATGGATCGTTATCCCATGGCCGCTAACCATAGAGCCGGTGCAACGACGTAGTACAGTAATGGTACGTCTAAGGAACCTGAAACTCGAATAATTCAGAACATGACGTAGCACAATAAAGCTACGCCTAATGGACCTGAAACTACAATAATTCTAAACATCGACATAGTACAATAACGGAGCGTCCGATGAACCTGATAAGCCAAAACAACTATGTAGTACAATAACGGTACATGCGATGATCCTGATAAGTCGAAACATCGATGTACTACAATAACGGTACATCCATGAACCAAACAGCATAAAAGAACATGAGTCGCTAGCCCATAAGATTGAGTCGAAACTCCAAACAATGGTCAAAAGACCATGGGCTGTTAGCCCATAAAAATGAGACGAAGCTCCATAAAATCAAGGTATAGTCCCCCACGTGGACAACGAGAGATGAAGCTCAACATAACGGGATACTGTTCTCCACGAGGACAAAGAGACATCGAATATCACTAGTCTAAACCATAAAATGATCACCACTGATCAATAAGAAGTGTGAATTACAGTAAGCTAGTAAATAAATGAGTTTAGCTTCATGTCCCATAACCATTGGCTTGACTTAAATATTTATGAACAAATTGTAGATTTTCACTCGAAAATTGTCACAAGATTTCAACCGAACAAGTCCAAGAATTAACGGACGAAGTAAACACAAGCGTTTCACACCACTTGTTTTACTATGCCGTTTAATTAGATTTCTCAAACGAATGAGGTAAAGGTTTGTATATACTAATAGGTTGGAAAGCGGGTTTAAAAAACAAGCTTTGTATTAAAAATAGTGTTGAAATCATTTTGCGAAAGAGTTTGAATATTTACTACTAGTATAGATACCTTTACATCTTAAAGTAACAAATCACAGAAATGATTGTAGAAACAATAAATCACAAATTCACATACGAAAACGTGAATCAAAACATAGAAATCGATATCAAATCCATCAAAGTAGATATTCTCGAAAATCCAGAAAGAAGTCATCGAAGTCGATAATAAATGACGACGACCAATCGAATCAACCCAAAAATCGATATAAATGAAAACCCATCAAAAACAAGCAAGATGGCTGAAATTAGCAGCTCCAGACATCTGTTGGTTCTCCCAAATGTCTGAGCTGAAAGACTAGAAATTTTATTCTAGATCGCCTAGACGTCTGGGGAATAAGATCAGACGCCTGAGCTGATGGTCTGGAATTTTATTCCCGTAGCTCCAAACATCTGACCTTACCACCAGACGTTTGAGCTAAAGCTCAGAGCAAAAATATGTTAGGCCAATAATGGACAAACTATCTCAAAAGCGATCGAGCGAGCAACGATGGCTAGGGATTTATGCCAAGCGACAACCCAGCCCTATAGGCTCTTCAATACACTCCAAACAGCAAATCAAAGCATCCAATGTAGGATTTCATAGATTTAGACTTCAAAATATCAAAAATTGGAAAATTCACCGACCCAATTCAATTCAAAGCTAATGAACATAAAATAGGTGTTAGGAATTCATACCTAACAACTATCAAAGGTATGGACATAGATGTGAGTTCAAGAAATCCCTTTGTACCCAAAAACAACAGATGAGAAGCTCTAAAACAAAGGAAAGATCAACCACTCTTCAACTTCAAATCTAGAAGCTCAAACCTATGATCATAGACAAATATCTCCTAAATTAGGTCACAGGAAATTTCAGAAAGTTGGAGAGGAATTGAGATGGAGAAGATGAAGAGGGTGCTTACCTAAGCTTCTCTTTGGTTTATAACTTGAAGTTGAATTTCCTAAGAGAATTAGACCTTAGGAATTTCTAATCTCTTTTCTTTCCTCTAATTTTTCTAGGACTTGAGAGTATTAGGAAATGAGAATGAATGAAGACTAGAGGGGGTGGAGTTAGGGTATTATGTTGGGTTAATGGGCTGAAACCCAAACCCAAACCCAAAGCCCAATAGAAAAATAGCGAAATTCCTCTCAACTCCAAGCATACGATGTTCTTACTCAAAAAGGTCGCAAATGCCATTTTGAACTCAATGGAAATAGTCTCGAGTCCTAATTCGACAGTTCACGAAAAGTAGATTCAAAATTTAATCCAACTAACTTAGCTATATTTAAATAAAATATTTATGTATACAATCATAAAATATGCAGGTTGTTACAGGTCAGATTGAGTGGCACAGTATTTGAGGCTCACCTTTGGAGTTGGAGCTTCGCTTGGAGATCCATCCATATATTAAGCTTTCAGTTATTCAGTTGACTTTAGTGATACATTCAGATTTTGTTATGGACTATTTTATTCAAGACTTATGTTGTATCGTGTTTTAACTCTGTTATATGTATATAGTAGCTTCATGAATTACTATTCTTTTGTTTCCACTGCATATTGTTACATCACTCTGTGTCTATGATTCTGTGATTATTTTATTCACTATATATGCTGAGTTTTGCCAAATATAAATTAACAGTCTGATATTTTGAGCAATTAAAGTCCGAGATGTGTGGATGCGAATGATTGAAAATACCAGGATGTTATAACTTTCCTTTTTCCGTGGATTTAACGAGGTGGAGGGGAAAAGTTGTTTGCGTGCGGAATTATTTTTGCGTGTTGGATGAGGTTAGTACAGTGACGTGAAGGGAGATGAAAAAGATTTGATGTGAAGGAAATACAACTGAAGATTTGCTAGTGCATATGAATATATATATATACACACACACATATATACATATTTAATTCAAATTGTCTCGATAAATGCAACTTAAAATCTTGACGTCCTATCGAGGTGTGCCACTAAGCATTTATAATGTTATACCCATATTCCGAACGTGATGGAAAAGGTTTCAAGTCCTAATTCGATCGTATGGAGAAGATATCTTTTTGGACCCAATTATTATGTTGAATTTCCGATATAAATTTTAGTGTGGTTACATTCCGTACGGCCAAACAATAGCTCCAAACGTTTCGAAATTTAAATCCATGATAATACACTATCACGAATTCAATGGAACTGGTTTCGTCGAATTCCGAAACTGTGCTCCGAAAGGCTATTTTAATTGTCAATTTAAAAGATATATTTTCAAAACTGTACCAATCACCTTTAAATCCAATTTTAAAACTTTTACTACCTTTAATATTATCAATATAAATTTTGTAAGCCTTCTAATTGTTTTTAATTAGCTTGAAACTCCAGATTCACTATTTTATCCAATTTCCAATTTTTTAGTTCAATAGTTTAATTACCCGATAAATAGTTATATTTGAAATCCAATTTAAAAATCAATACCTGAATATTTGAAATCAATTAATTATTATAATTTCAAATATCCAAAATTTCGGGTCGTTATATTCCTCCCCTTATAAGAATTTCATTCCCGAAATTGCTAGTTAAGAAGAATGGCCCACAACCCGTTAAGTATTTTCCCAAAGCCATACAGTTTTTAACAACTCCCCAAAACATTCTTTTTATTAAAGACACACTATCACTCTTCCAAACTTCCCAAACTCATCCATCCGTTCCAAATAATATTACTTAATCAACCATTAAAATTGTAATTTAAAACCAAATTTTAAATTATCAAAATTTCTTTAAAATTTTTAACTCTCCAAAATTTTCGAAAAATTTCACCAGCATCTCCTTTGCGCGGTTAGCTCAGAACAACTACAAAATGCCTCTACGGGCCCTAAATTTCAAAAGAAAATAAAAGCCAAGTTGCTAGATTAGAAAATCATCAAATTTCATACGACAATTTAAATACGTACCTTTTTGTCAGTCAATTCAAATTTTATTTCTGAAATCGAACCATCAATTTATCTTTTGCTTTTAATTGCATGCATCTCACTTAGCAATAACATCCAATCACAGAATTTAAAATCATTTTATTCATTTCTTTACAAAATTTTAAATATTTTCTTTATTTAAGCCCATACGATGTACATATATCATCCATACGCAATATCAAATCCGATCGCTCACTCGATTACACAATTTCACTTCCGAACTGTTCACCCAACTTCCTAGCGCGGACTCAGATCTTGGTCTCTTGATCAAAAATCATCATTCTCCTTGCATATCCATATATTATGATAGAGAATTTTAGGATCAATCAAAAATCTATATCCAGGGTTCGTCGTCGAAAATCGAGTGAAAAATCCCAACTCGGATCGTATAACTACCTCGAAATTCTATGCTCAAATCTGGATCAAATCGTTATACGAATTAAATAATATGCATACATCCTGCGTATTTATCTCAATTGATTATTACCTACATCAATTCTCTTTCTATTCACATTTATTTCAATCCCCACTCTCTTATCCACAATTTTCATTTCACACACCTCTATTAAATCTTCATTCAAATACAAAATATTTTCCCAATACCAATTTTACTTAAGAATTTCACCATTTACGTTCTTAAGTTTATTAAAATATTTTATACACTTCTTATGTTGATTTCCTATTTATCACTTGGGTTTTATATCCATTTTTATTCGCTTTGCATTTTCAATTCCATTTAATTCAAATTACCTTCCAACTTTTCAATATTGAATTTTACCGACCACCTCTCAACCCACATTTAATTAACCAATTCCCTTAATTAGTTCCATTAACTCATTTATTCATATTTCAACCAATTTTTATTTCCAAACCTTTCATTTTATTTATCCCATTCAAACTAATTTTCTGATTTCACTTTACTTACACAAAATTTAAATTAAATATCATTCCAATTTCAATTCATTTTCTTACCCATTTAAATTAATTAGTTTACTTACTAATTTTGTTTTCAATCCTTTGTTTTTTTTTAGTCCAACTTGGCTAAATTTCCAGATCCCTCTTAGTTCAAGTTAATTCCCTTTTGAGTTTAATTTTCAAATTTTATGAGTTCAAACTTACCAATATTCCATTCACCCATTCCTTCCATTTTATTTCACTTAATTGGTTTATTTTACTCATTTATTTTGACATAATTCAAATTTAAACATTATTCAAATGTTCAGTTCCAATTTCCATTTTGGTCATGCTAAATAAATTTGTTCATTCACAAATATTTCCAACTTAATAATTCCAAATCCAATACTTATTTTCTCAAAGTTCACTTTTATTTAACTTAATTTAGTAAAATTCCATTTCAATTCAAATTTTAAACTTCTATAAGTTTTCCAACTTATTGACATTCCATTTACTACTCTTTTAATTTACTTCATCTAATTGGCTTACTTTTCCACTTTATTTTATTGTCACACTTAATTTTTTTAACTCTTTTCAAATTAAAGTCCATCCCATACGGATTTAAAATTCTTATAAGTTTTAAACTTATTAACATTCCATAAACATTTTTAAATAAACTCCCAGAGTTTAAGCAATTACTTAAGCATTTTCAAAAATCAATTTCATTTCAAATCATATACCCCAAATCCTTTGATATATCAAATTATTCCTTTGCACTTCAAAATCAAAACAGTTTACCAAAGCAAAACTTCAATTCACAACATTCAGGTAGCAATTCCTGTCTTGGAAACTCGAAAATAAGCATCGATGATGCTGTAGTCATCACCGAAATTATTTTCTGACGACCAAAGTCAGTTCAGTGCTTTTACTTTCTTTTGAAAACATTTTAAATATTTTTAAATTCCAAATCTCACCAGATTTCATATCCAATTCAAAAATATTTCCGAATAATATCACTATTATTCCTCAAAAACCTTTGAAAATCATTTCAAACTCAAATGAAATTAATTTCCCTAAATTTCAAATTTCGAATCCCTTCAATCTATATTCAAATATTACTCTCGAATTTTATCCCATTTTAATTATAAATCACATTTATAATTCACATTTAAAAATTCCATTATATTATATAATTATTTCTCTTAACTTTTAGTTATAATTTCACTTTTAATTCAATTTCCACCACACAATAATAATAATTTAATATTATCATTCCCTAACAACCAAGCAACCATATATAACTATAATAATAACTATTAAATTATTTCTTTTATATATAGAAAAATAATTTAGGTAAAATTATTTCATTTACCCTATTTAAACAACACTATGTCAAATTGTTCTATTCAAGTGTTTAGATATCCCTATCAATAACGTTAGTTACTCGTATTGACCAGAACCCATTAGCTACTCAGCAAACCAATCAGCACAATATAAAAAAAAATTATATTCACTAACAAATACGCGCTCATATCTATTAATGCATTCAAACTCATTCTAGGGCACTATTGACCTTATCTCTAATGAGTAATCCCCACCAGAGCCAAGGTTCTTGCTTAACCTTCAGCTCTAATACCAACTGTAACGATCCGCAAATCCATACGCATTTGAGTTGACAATATTCTCCATCATTTCAACTCAAATGAGATGGAAATACGAATCATTAGGGTTAAATAAGAAAAAGGTAGAAGGAGAAAATAGAAAACGACGTTAGAATCCAACAGTCGCAGTGGAAAAATATATAATAGATAAAAACTAATCTTTATACAAAAAGGCTATTACCGTTTTATACATTACATCATCGGAGTGCAACACAATCAGTAGCACAATACTGGACAGTTATAATAATTTGTCCTCATAAAGCCGAATATACAACATACCATATACGGTGGAATATAAGTCAGATATATGATATACGTCTCCGTCATCCAACTCGTCTTCGGAGCTCCATAGCATCCAATCCTGACTCTGTAATACTCAGTCCGACCTGAGCATTATAATAAAATAACACCTGAGTCAGTCTAGGAAACCAGCGTGAGAAAACACACATAATTGAATTATCAAAGTTTTCAAAATCCTTCGAAATCAACGGTATCTCGCAAGACCACGCCATAAATAAACATGTCAGTTTTTTACCTTACGATGACCAAAACATTTTTATCAAATCCGTCTGATATTATAATAGTGTCTATAGAAAGTAAAATAGAATATGGCTGAAATGCTTGCATCTCACGTTCCAGCATAGTTGGGTACAATAAAAATCGTACGGGCGCTTATTGGTAAATGGATTCCATACAATGGTAGGGCTATTGGGGTACCACCAGTCATAGTACCTGGGCTAGATTAGAGTACCGAGGACCACTCCTGATCCCCTACAACACAAGACTAGAGCTACCCCTTACTGGATATTCCGAATAAGATCACCCTACGGTTGGGATCAACAACCGCCCACACAGCCGAGATCATGGGACTCTAGACAGGGATGACCTTACCCTAAGTCAGTGCTACCCACTTAGCCTTACTGCACCTCCCATGTTTTATCCATTCCTGGTTAATGAGACTTGAGGCTAAGTGTTACCTTTTAAGACCGAATTTCACTTAGAATGCTCATCGTCCTCCAATGACAATGGTCTGATAGCATTTGTCCATACAAGTTACCCTGGGTCTGGACAAATGGAATCACCGTCTTCACCATCTTCACGGTATTCATTCACTGCATTCAAATCGGAACAAAGTGGTTTTTGGGTAATTAAATCCGATCCCGGTCTCTTCGAAACTATTAGCGCATTGGTCAATGTTGATAGTCGGTTATTTAACTATCAAATTAAACAATCATTCAACCAATTATTTTGTTTTCACTAAAAAACTCCCGGTCTTGTTAAATTTAGATTTTAAATAAATTAAATCATATTATCCAAAAATATACACTTAAAACATATAAAATAAAACTACATAAATCACTTTATTCAAAATAATAGTTATGAAATTCTATAATAATTTCCCAAGTAAAACTATAGCCAAAAACTACTTTAAAATAAAACTGTTATATTAGGTATAAATATTTAATAGTTATCCTTTAAATCATAATACTATTTAACCTTTAAAAATATTTAACTACTGTAATTAACTTAATTAATATTTACTTTAAAAAATTTTAAAAAATTTAAATAATAACTTTAGCTAAAAACATTCTTTTAAAACATCTTTAAAACTTCTAATTTATACTTGAAAATCTTCTTTGAAAATATACTTAGCTTTTTTGGAAAATACACTTTCCACTCCAATAAAACCGGTCTAACCATTTATAAATCCTTCTCGATCTATCTCCAATTTAATTTACGTCCCAATTCAATAAGTTTTCTTTCCCATACTTTTAAAAATAAAACTCTCTTTTATTTTTAAAATGATTTTCTCATCCCTCCATAAATTTCCACCGTGAATTTGTACTTCCAAATTATCCACTGATTATTACTTCACTTGATGAAACTTCATTTATAAGTTACATAGTATCATTTTCCTTTTAATCACTATTTCAAAACACTTAATCGGTTCTTAAATTAATTTCCTGAATTAATTCCATTTTGAAATTTATTTCTTGATTTATCCAAATTTATTCCCAAAATCCATTAATTCCAGATTCACTCCTTTATTATGATTTTAAATCTTATTTAAAATTGAAAACATCAATTCCACACTTAATTTCAAAATTCTCCTTTTCATTTACCAAACCATTTAAATCTTACATTTAAAAAATATTCATTTGTACTTAAAAACAACATTGCTTAAGTCCTTATCTTAAAAACCCCTTTAACACATTTATCCAAAATCGCTATTTTTCCATACTAGAAATTCATTAAATAGGATTTTAAAATCAAAGTTTTTATCCTTTTCCAAATTCATTCTTTTAATTTATCCAAATTCACTATAATTATTTTACTTCAAATTCTCCTTTTTATTTTCCTTCAAAATCCAATCTTTATATTTTTGATATCTTAAAATACCAAAATATATTCAGCAAGACCATAACATTCAATACTTTAAATTTTCAATATAATCTATCACAGATTATCAAATAATCATATCACTGACTATGAAATAAATTTCAACATTTTTGAGGAATCTAGTTGGATCCCTCCAACCTGTTTCCCTGCAAACACAGATGTTAGCACAATATAAAAATACCAATCCCACTACGAGGGGTCATGGTATATAGGATCTTCCGCTATTATGCAGGGCACATTAGGTCTCATCCTCTATATAATGCGGGAATATCAATCACTCCAATATATATATATATATAATATCACATCCAGACTAATAATAATTATCAATTTCAATCAATCATCACATAATTTAAATTTAACTAATTAAATTAACCATTAATCCAATTTGAGTGAGATTAACTCACCTTTATCTTAATTTGCAATCCACTTCAATTTCAACTCTATTTCGTGATTTTTGACCTTGCATAAACAATTTACAAATTCTTAAATATTCGATTTATAATATGATTAATATATCCCAATCACCATAACATATATTTTTAAAATCTAACAGTAAGTTAAAAATATGTATACATTTTTTTCTTTTCTAACCTATATAAACACACACACACACACACATACACACACATATATATGTTAAACTAAATTTGAGAAATAAATAAATATATAATTGCAAATACATCACTGCCTCGGTCCTCTCTAACATCAACAGTGCAATCAACCACCCTACTGAACAAAAGTCGAACGCGGGCCCACCCTATGATGGCCGAACTCTCAACAAAAACGCGGCCAGCCTCGCACACGGCTCCCACAATCATGGCCCTACCATACTCTACCGCCGCTTCCCGCTTTAACACCCAACCACGACCGCACTCGCCTACTTTTGTTTGCGAACGATTGTCGAACATCCGTCCTCCAGTTGCGATTAAGTGAAAAATCCACCATTCGAATGAAGCCCCTCCTTCCGGCGGCGCTGCATTCGAGCTCGATCACCCAAACTCGCACAGGAGCACAGCCAACCCGACCTCCCTTGATGCCATCTCCCATCGACCACGACACACCCACCTCTCCCCCTCTCGCTTTCCACTCGACCCCTCAACCTAAGCCCTAGTGTCAAATTTTCTCGATCTAAGTTCGACTTTGAATTATAAAGAGAAGAAAAAGGATAAAGATAAACGGCTTCGATTTGAATATAACTTAGAGGATTTCGATTTATTTTGAATTTAAGGGGAAAGGAGAACGAATGCGTATGTTCTACTTTTCTTTATCTTTTTTTGCGTGGACTTAAGGAGGTGGAGGGGAAAAGTTGTTTGCATGTAGAATTGTTTTTGCGTGTTGGCTGAGGTTTGTACAGTGATGTGAAGGGAGATGAAAAAGCTCTAATATGAAGGAAATACAACTGAAGATTTGCTAGAGTGTGTGTGTGTATATATATATATATTTAATTCAAATTGTCTCAATAAATGCAACTTAAAATCTTGACCTCCTATCGAGGCGTGCCGCTAGGCGTTTATAATGTTATACCCCTATTTTGAACATAATGGAAAATGTTTCGAGTCCTAATTCGATCGTGTGGAGAAGAAAGCTTTTTGGACCCAGTTATTATAATGAATTTTCGATATAAATTTCAGTGCGTTTACATTCTGTACGGCCAAACGATAGCTCCAAATGTTTCCAAATTTAAAATCCAATAATAATACACTATTACAAATCCAATCGAACTGGTTTCATTGAATTCCAAGAATATGCCCGGAAGGCTATTTTTAATGTCAATTTAAACGATATATTTTCAAAATTTAATGAATCATCTTTAAATCCAATTTTAAACTTTTATTACCTTCAGTTTTATCGATATAAATTTTATAAGCCTTCCAATTATTTTTAACCAGCTTGAAACTCCATATTCACTATTTTATCCAATTTCCAATTGTTTAATTCAATAGTTTAATTACCCAATAAATAGTTACAGTTGAAATCCAATTTAAAAATCAACACCTGAATACTTAAAATCAAATAAATATTCCAAATTCATGTAATCAAAATTCCACGTCATTATATCGGTGTTCATTTTTGAGTTTCTAGGCGATGGATTGCTACCATAGTAAATTGATATGGAGATTTTTCAGTGAAAAACAAGTGTTGTTTTGGAAATTTCGTGGGAGTTGTTTTGGATGAAATCAGGTTAATTTTAAAATTCAAAGGAAGTGGTTTGTTAAACCTGTCTATATATATATATATATTTGATTTCAAGTGATTTGAAATAAATATCGGGTGTTTAAAAATTTTGCAATCCTGTGGAAGATGATATTATAAGGAGGGAGGTGTGAAAAATTGAAGTTGGAATAAAATCTAAAGTGTGAAGGTTGAAATGGAATTCAACTTAAAATAAGTTGGACAAATAAAATTTTAAAAATTTAATTGTCTGGATTTTAATTGAATTAATAGTGTGTTAATGAAATGGGAGTTAACTTAAGTGAAGTAACTGGAATATATAATGAAATTGAATTAATTAAAAATAAATTTGTTTGGAGTGAAATTTAATTTAAGTATGAATAACTCAAATTTGTTTTTAAAATGTTGGTTAAAGGGTGAACTGGAATTGAATTACATATGCAAGTGTGGATTATTAAGTGACTATATAACTATAAGTTATGAAAATTGGATTGGATTAGTAATAATATCGAATTGAAGTAAATATAAAATTTGAATTGTGAAATAATTATATAGCCTTAAGGTATAAACTTGGAATGAGATAAAATTTAAGTGAAAACTGGAATCGTTAATAAATAAATTGGAATAGCTTATAAAAATTGAAGTTAAAGGAATAAAAATATACTTAGGCTATAAATAAATTTATAATCTCGAGTTAAAAATAAAATGTGAATATACTCAAATATAGAAATTATGGAAAAGTGAAAAATAAGTTATGTGACTTACGAATTGAAAGGTGATATAGAAAACCCAAAATAAAAATGGTATAATATTTTAAAGTGAAGAAATAAAGTCCAAACTTGAATTTTAAAATGAACTTGAACTCAAGTAGATTGAATGAAGTGATTTTTGAAATAAAAATAAGATGTTGAGTAATAAATTGGAAGTGAACTAGTTGGAAAATTAATTAGCTAATGAATATAGGGTAATTATTAAATTGGTTAAAAAAATAAAAAAAAGTGATTGTGAATTAAAAGTGGATATTGAAATGGAAGTTGAATTATAAATAAAATTCGACTTAAAATTGTAAGTGAATTTAATATAATTAGGAATATCGTCGAATAAAATAGAATTGGATTGAGATAGCAACGGCTTGAGCTATAAATAAATTCTATTTAAGTGTAAATGAATTGAATATGACTTGGGATATCATATAAATGAATTCAAAAATGAATTTGAATATGGAATTGAAATTGAAGTAAATACGATGAATGAACTAATTTATTAATTAATTACTAAGTGAAACGGAAGTTGGTTGAAATGAAACTAAACTTAAGTTATAAGGTGGAAATAATATAAAATAATGGATTAACTTAAGTTAATATTTTTGAGGAGAAGTTAGCTTGAATAAATTATGAAATAGTCATTTAATAAATTAGCATGAAATGATTCTAAGCTTAATAAAATAGATTTGGATATTGTGGAACATGAATATGAGTGAAATGTAAATGGATTGATTGTGAACAAATCTTAAATAGAATATAATTAAATATAAATTGATTTGGAATCAATTTAAAATAGTTATAATCTTAAGTGGGTATTTTATTAAATGGATATTCCTGAATTGCAAGAATATATCATCGTTTGACGTAAACTGAGGTAAATAAAATTCTATGGATTAATAGAAGTGAATAAAATTGATTTTTAAATCAATTTGGGATGGATATGAGTTGTTTGGTATAAAAATAAATTGAATACATGTAAAGTGAGTTCTAAATTATTTAAATTGAATGAAATGGTATATGGATTGTTTGAAAGTAATTCAGTTAGTATCGAACCCTGTAATTACTTATAAATATACGTTTGACATGTATTGCTTATGAAGTTTATGTTTTTTAACTATTTAAATAAGTGAAATGTTAGTAAATTTTCTTGTTTTGGTACTTACGTGGTTTAAATTGAGTAAGTATAGGTACCCGGAGGCTGTTGGGCTAGATTTGTGTTGCGTAGTTGCGTATGAAGTAAACTTGCTTGCTTAATAATGCTTAAAATGCTAAATAAGATACGTTTTCAGATTAAATACCGCAAAAATATAAATATTGATATATATATATATATATATATATTGTTTTCCGACTGTGTGGGTCGATGTATATATATTTATCTCTCCTGTCAAATTGCAAAAGGTTCTCCGTATAAAGGAGATTCTACCAAAAAAAATCGGAAATTTAGGGTGTTAGAAAAAAGTTTGAAAATTTTTGGAAAATTTTTGTTAACGACAAATTGATTTCAAACTGAAATTAAAATAAAGGATCTTGGAATTAGAATTGAAAACTAATTGTTTTGGGCAATACAAAAGGATTAGAAAAGTGAATATCAAACTTCAACTAAGTGGGTTTTGATGAGTAATGGGTTTGGAACCTTTTTTCCTGTCTTAGCAATTTCGGGGATGAAATTCTTAAGGAAGGTGGAAGGTAACGACCCGGATTTTTCGACATTTAATTTGGAATATTTAAATGGTTAAATATCGAATTTGAGATTATAATTCAGTTAGTAAGATTTTAAAAATTGGGATTTCAAGTGAATTCACCAAAAACTGAAATCATCGATTAAAAACGACGCATCGAAATAGCAATCCGAAGCATGGTCTCGGAATTCAATGAAACAAGTTCCATTAGATCCGTAATAATGTATTATTATCGGATTTCAAACTTCGTAGTGTTTGGAGTCATCGTTTGGTCGTACGGGATATAAACACGTTGAAATTAATATCGAAATTTAATATAATATTAGGTCCAAAAATCTATCTTCTCCATACGATTAAATTAGGACTCGAAACCTTTTTCATTGCAGTAAAAATAGGGGTATAACATTATGAACATCTAGCGACACGCTTCGATAAGAATTCGATATTTTGAGTTGTGTAAATCGAGACGTTTTAAAATTTTAAATAAATAATTATCTAGTCAAACATTCACAACAGCTTTATTTTCTCCTTTCAAATCACTGTACCATTACCTATTCAAACACGCTTCCCTCCCTACGTTAAATCACATCCCCATTCTTCTTAGTTAAATCCACGAAGAGAAGTCATGTTGTCCCTTTTTGCTTTAAAATCACGTATATTTCTCCTTCTTCTTTGAGACAAAACAAAACCAAATCGTTCGATAAATAAAAGCCGCCATGCTCGAGTGATGGGCTACGAAGCTCGGAAACTTCTACCTCTATATCCCCTCAATATAGGCATTGTGCACTTTGATTTCTACTGCAGAATTGTAGAGCTACTCGAGCTCTACAATGTGGACAGCTGGCTCGATGCCATTCGAGATGATGGGTGCGCAGCAGAGCCGCGTTCGTACGGGATTCGATGGAGAATTTCGCGACATTGGAAGGAGGAGATGGGTGTAGTCTTAGTTGGAAGCATAGTGGATCTCGTGCTTCATGCCAGTAGTCTCTGATGATCGCCTAGTGGTCATAGGGAGGTACGGCGGTAAGATTTGAAAAGGCAAGAGGTATCACGGTCTGGAGAGGATAATAGTGGCTGCGTCAGTGGGTTGGGGTGTTTGCAGTGGGGTCGTTGTGTGTGCAAGGCCGATTGGTAGTGGCGACGTTGGAATTGTGGTGGATTCCGGTCAGGTCGACGGGTGAGGTGATGGCTACAATCGAGGTGAGGCAGAGTGGAAATCGAGTCCTCCGTCTTGAGCGTGTGTAGTGGTGCGGTATACATTGTGTTTAGAATTTAAATTTATAAGTAGTTTATTAAATTTAAAATTTAAAATTTTAAAACCGCTAATGAAATTTAAATTAATTTTGTATAAGAGGCCTAAAATTTATATATCAAGAACGATGAACTCAAGACAGCAATCTACGAAATAAAGTACATTTGGATAATCAGCAAAAAAAATCAAGGTGAGAAATTATCACTCATTTGGATTGTCAAATTTAAATAAAAATAGTCAAATTTAATTATTGGATGCTTGATTGAATTGGTAATTAGTAATTATCTGGTGGATATTATTATTTAGTAGTGTGTGTGTATATATAATTTTAGTATTTGGAGTGATATACCCGCACATTATAGCGGGTGAGACGATATGCGTCCCGCTTAATAGCCGATGACCCTTTATACCGTGATATCCCCCTCGAAGTGGGATTTGTATTTTATGTTGTATTAACATCTATGGATGCAAGGAAACAGGTTTGAGGGATCCAACTGGATTTTTCAAATTTATGGTGATTGTTCTTCGTATATAGTGATATATGATCTATGTAGAATACCTGTTATAGATTATTGTTGTAATTTGAATTATTGGATAATATAGTAGCACTGGCCTTAAATTTTGGTATTTTAAATACTATGAATATTATTTTTGAATTTGAAAGAATAAAAAGGAATTTTGAATATAAAAATATTCATAGTAGGATTGGGGTTATTTTAAAGAGACTGAGTTAGAAAAAAAATATATTTGATTTTTGGTTGTACTTAACTATTATGGATTATTAAATGGAGATTTTATTTAATTGATTTGAAATTAGAATATTTAATTGACTTTAAATATTTAAAAGTTAACTTTTAATTTGAATTTCACATAAAATGATTTATTGGATAATTTAGTTATTTAATTTGCTAATTGAATATTGGGTAAATCGGCCTTAAAAATAAATGACTGGTATATTTTTTATAAATGTGAAAAGGGGATTTATGAAATTGGGACATAAATCAAACTGGTGATAAATCGCGAGAGATTTATAAATAATTAGATGTGTTAAATTGAAATTGAAAAAATGTTTTGTTAAGAAGATGAGTTGTTTTTGAAAAGAAAATTTTAAGTTATTAAACTAGGCAATTTAAAAGTGTTTAAAATATTCAGAAATGTTTGTTATTTAAATTTTTTAAATTGTCAAAATGAATTATAACTTTATAAATAAGTCTTATAAATTGATTAGAATTTTATTAATAAATCTAAATTTAATTTTTGTTTAAAGTAGTGTGATTTTTTTAAACTGTTTAAAGTATGCTTAATTATTAATCAAGTTAGTTTATACTAAGTATTATTATTTAAGTATTAATCAGTATTATTGTTTTAAAAGATAAATTATTCAATATTAATTTCACATAATAACTTTTATTTAAAGAGTATTTGCCTTAGTTTAACTCGGAAAGTTATATAGAAATTTCTTAAGTTTTATCGTGAAAAAACTTATTTAATAAAGTTTCGGGAAGTAATGATATACTTTCATGGCGAAATCGGAGGCAGTGAGTGCCTGCAGTTAAGTTTTGGATTTCTCTGGGATTGAGACTAACCATTGAGCTGTGAATCCATGCTTAATACTGTGTGGTACTTTCCATATTTATTTTAAAAAGTGTTCAAATATTTTGGAAAGAATGGTTAGTAAACGTACTTACTTCGATAAGATAAGTACATGCATTTCGATAAGAGATTTAATTTATTAAAATTAAATTAAAAGAGATTTAGTATTTTTAGTGGAAAGGAAATATTTGGTTGAATGACTGTTTATTGATACTTAAATAACCGACTATCAATATTGGCCAATTTCGTTAATCATTTCGAAGAGATCGAGATCGGATTTATTTATCCGAAAACCACTTCGATCTGGTTTGAACGTTACGAATGAATATCGTGAAGATGATGAAGTCGGTAATTCGGTTTATCCAAACCCAAGAAAACTTGTATGGACGAATGCTATTAGAACATCGTCATTAGAGGACAATGAGCACTCTAAGTAGAATTGTGTTCTTGAAAGGCAATGCTTAGCCTCGAGCCTCATCAACTGGGAATGACTAAAACAGGGGAGATGCAGCAAGGCTAAGTGGGTCACACCCAACTAGGATATGTTATCACTTTTCTAGATATCCCCGAAAATCTATATATATTATGGATATGGTCATGCATGAAAGACGGAGCGTTCGATTGTAAGGGTAGTAACATCCGGGGTGACAACATATTTGGTCTGTCCAGGTTAGGGGTAGGCCCGTCCTCTGTAGCAGGAGATCCTGGCGTGGTCCTCGGTACATTGTTCTAGAGGTGTACTGCGATGGGCGGTACTCCAATGGCCCAACATTGTATGGAATTCATTCTCCAATAAGCGCTGTACAGTTTTGATTGTGCCCAACTATGCTGGAATGTGAGACGCAAGCATTTCAGGTATTTTCTATTTACTTTCTATAGACATCGTTATAATATCAGATGATTTTGATAAAAAATTGTTTTGGTTAACGCAAAGTAAAAACCCATCGTGTTTATGTGTGACGTGGTCTTACGAGATACCTTTGTTTTCAAGGATTTTGAGAAATGTAACGACTCGTAATTTTCAATAACTAAAATTTGTTAATTTAATAGAGTTTTGTGATTTAATGTTGGGAGAGATAAAATTTTATGATTTAATAATAAGAATAAAACTAGAATGAAACGAAATTGTACTAATTTAAGGTAATTGATAATGGCTTTGAATGTAATTCCAACTAATTAAAATGATTAAAAAGTTTTAATTGGTTATAGATTGTAAACTAATTATAATAATTTAAGTATTAATTGATTATTTGATTAAAAGAGTAGTTGATAAATTAAAGGTTGCATTAATTAATGAAATAATGTGTAATAAAAGGTAATTGAATAGAATTAGTATTATGTAAGTTGTTATAACATTTGTTTGTAAACAATAAACGTACAAATGTGGTTAAATGTATAAAAGGTGACAATTGTTAGTTGTTACCAATTTAATTAATCAATTACAAATAAATGTTACATTAATGTGAGTTAATACAATAATTGCAGATTGGAAATGTAATAAAATGCACAGAAATGTCAGTTACACTAATAAGGCAATAAATTGATTTAATAATAAAAATGAAACCAAGAAAATGAAGTTGTGGGATTTTAATTTTTTATTAATGTCAAAGTTTACAATGGTTCAATATTATTGAAATACTGCAAATAATAAGGTAAAAGATGATAATTGTAGAATATTTGTGTAATAAGATGTAAACAAATGTTAACTACGTCTATAGACTGATAATTGACTGAATAAAAAGATTGAAAACAAATTAGATCAATTTATTGGAATTAAATTATAATTAATTGGTTTTAATTACAGTTGAAATTGAACACTATAATTAGTATAATAACCAACACTTAAATTTTATGTAAACTTGTTTAAATTATTGTAAATGTCTAAGTAATCAAAAAGATGAAAATTGGTTAGTTTATAAATATGGAATTAAAAAGTAATTTATTTATTTATTTATTTAATTAATGTGAAAATAGTCATTTTGGCCACTGACTCGGGTTTTAATAAAACCAGTTTCATTGGATCTATAGCGGTGAATTATTTTAGGGTTTCAAGTTTCGTAGCGATCATACTTGCCGTTTGATCGTGCGGCATGAAACGTGTAAATATTAATTCAATTGAATTCAATTGAAATAAGCCGATTTTAAAAGCTAAATTCTTCATATGACAGAGTTAGGACTTGAAACCCGTTCCATTGAGTTGAAAATATCTAAACATCTAATTTGATATATGGGAGACCTATTTTCGTTACGGGGTCAAAACTGGCTTTTTGGGTCGCGTAGTCATTTCGATCCAACCCAGCCTTTATTTAGGTGGTTATAAACCCTTGTTGTTTATCATATTATAATTTTTGTTCGTACATCTTCTTCCTCCCTCTCAAACCTAATTTCAAAAAAAAAAACATAGGAAATTATTGTCAAGGACAAAATTTCTCAGCATTTTAGCCTCAAGGACAGACCTTCGGTATTTTAGCTTAAAGGACAACTTTTTTTTAGGTATTGGTTTTTATTTATTGATAGCAGTTTTTAGGTATCAGTTTGTAGTTATTAGTACCAGTTTTTAGGTATCAGTTTTTAACTTGGTAGCAGTTTTGAAAGAAAGTTTGTCCTTATGAATAATTTTGGAAGAAAGTTTGTCCTTATGAATAACTTTTAGGAGAATAATTGTCCTTGTGGTTAAAATATTGAGGTCGTGTCTGTGAGAAATGCGGGTTACGGATCTTAAGGCTAGAATTAACACTAGAGAGGGGTGAATAGTGTTTTAAGGAATCACTAAATCTTTTTGAGTTTATATTAATTTGAACACAAATGTATGCAATATTCAGACACAGATATGATCATAGAATCAAACGCAAATTCAAAAATAAAGTAAAAGCAATAAAGGAAAGAACATACCAGATTTTATACTGGTTCGGAGTTACCCTACATCCAGTCTCGCACACAAGTACGAATTTCCTTTCAAAAGCAATTGTACAATTACACCCTCGATTTCAAGGCCACGAGGTACACCACTCCAGATTCACAATCCTCTGGCTAGAGATACTTGATTTCACGGCAAAAAGTTCACCCAGTTGATTTCTAAGGCTACAATCACAACTTTTCTCACTTAATTGATTTCACAGGCTACAATCACACCTTTTCTCCCTCAATTTATTACAAAGAAGCCTATAACTCTTAATAGCACTGAGATCTTGTTGAGATAGTGATGGAGAATCAAACCACGATGATCTCGTTAGATTCAATGTTGATTTCAGCAGAGTAATGGTAAAATTATATATGAAGAAATGTGGAAGAAGAAGACGAGTGAAATCAAAGAAAATATGAATGAAAATTCGTTTAAAACTGCCCCTATTTATAGTAGAACAACAGCCATGTCCATTTGTGAAAGGATATGACGAATAGAAACTTCCTTTGAAATTCAAAATTTTGAAATAAACTGCTACCATGTCGACATGGGGTACTTGTGGATGTCGACATGCCTAAGGTATTTTTGATAATTGCTTTTCTTTGAAAATAACATCTATCTTGTATTAAAACTATTTTAAACTTTATAAATATACTTGATTATAATTAAAATACATAGGTAAATATAGAGAATAATATTTTGATATATATATATATATATATATATATATATATATTGTTACTATCATTGTATATATAAGTATAAATATTAAAAGTTAAAGATAGTTTAAAACTAAGGATAATTGGATTTTGAAAATAAAGATTATTTTGAGGCTAAAAATATTTAAAACCAGGATAGATGTTTTTGATTCTTTTAAAAGGAAGGTTTTGAAATCATTTTGAAAACAAGATATAATTTTGTAAAATCATTTGAATAAAAGGTTAGCGGATACAAAACAATGTTCCACTAGATTTTTCATTGGTTCCATCCTACTTAGGTTTCCATCCCTTTAACAGGCTCGAAGTGGATTCCATTCCACGAATAAATTGTATTTTAAGATGCCAGTGCTTTTCTAGGAGTTTTAAAAAAATTCCTAGCTAAATTACAATCTTAAAATCATGAACTCTTGATAATCTTGATATACATGAGTCTTCAATCTTGATATCTTGAATCTCTATACTGTACAGTCTTCATTCATGGTATCTGCATTGTTAAATCCTGCATATACATATATATCTAACATATAATGTTAGTATTTATATTTTATAATCTTATTCTAAGGTTGTTGTAATCAAAACCATCATCTCAAGGACTAACAATCTCCTCCTTTTTTATAATGACAACCTTTATTTATAAAATACTTCTGTCATAATAACTCCCCTCTAAAACTAATAACTCCCCCTTAATCTATGCCTAACTATCCTATTTTACATTTCTCCCCCTTTATCATCAACAAAAACTATCCTAAAACCATAAAACTAGAAAACTCCCCCTTAAACTAATACTAGAACAAAGTATAGTAAATGGAATGTAAAAGACGTTAACATAATTATGTTGTAATTATTCAATACATAAATATTTATAAGTATATTTCAAAACAATCCAGTCAACATTCACATCAAATCCAATCATGTCAAACAGTTTAAACAAATAAATCAAATCAAACAAGTCAATCAAAACATACCAAACAAATCAAAAACTAATAATCCTACGCTATAAGACAATACTACAAACTCCCCCTAAGTAAAATACACTCGTTATGTATACATGTATGCAATATGTAGTTTGTAATGCAGTAAGAAATGTATAACATATGCAATGTAGCATGAGATAATATGCAAAATGAAGTGCAACTTGTGATGCAAATGATTATGATATTTCATGCATTGTAATTTATGATGTAATGTGCAATGAAATATAATGTGAAATAGGATGTATAATGATATGTAATATGAAATAAAATAATAATGAAGTAAGAAGAAAAATATGCAGAATGATTTGATGATATATAGACTACGGTAAGAGATACTCAGATTATAAGATAAACATGAGTGATAAGTAATATCTAATTGACATATGTATACACACACACACACACACTTATGTCAAACTATTTATTATTGTAACGACTACGATTTTTCGTTGCCGAAAAACCGAATAGTTAGGGTTTTAAAAAGAAGAAAAAGAAGAAAAAGAGAGAAGAAGAGGGAAAGGATAGAAAATAGAGAGGAAAGAAAATAGAACATAGAACGGAACAGAAAACAGCAGAACAATATCAGAATCTCACAATCGCAGCGGAACAACATATAATAAATAAATAAATAATCTTTAAACAAAGAACTATATCAGTTATGACATTACATCACATTTCATTACATCATCATCAGAGTGTACAACAACAAACAACAACAAACAGCGGAAAAGAAATACTATATACTAGTAATACGCCATGCCATCCAGCTTGCCTCCTGCAACTCCAGAATATCCAGAATATCCTGATAAACCTAACTCTTGACTGCCCGTGTGGAAATTGGTGGGCACCCAGAGTTTAGGAAGGAAAACAATAAACTCTGAGTCAGTCATGTGACTGGTGTGAGAACTCAAAACAGTTTATTTATCTTTAAAATCAAAATAGAGGAATATTTTTAAAGTTAATTCACAATGCTTTTAAAAATGAGACTACCACAAGGCCTTCCGCACACGCACACAATGCAAACGCAGAATCGGAGGAGATTTCTCCTTATGATAGTCAAAGATGCTTGATACGCATTTAAAAGAACATTTGATATTATTACTAGTGCATAGTGTAGGAAAAATTCATTTCGAAAGTAGAATATAAATCTTAGCCAGCATAGACATTTCGAACTATGCCTACTATAACTAACTATGTTCAATAGCAGGTTACCGCCACATTCCATAGCAGGTTATACAACTAAAACCGTACAAGTCTCGTATTGTTTCTTTGGATTTCCAACGAATGATCAGGCCAAGGAACTTCCCATTGCCACATGAGAATGCCTCTGGAAGGACATCCCCGAGAACCAAACCGGATCTCTGCCAACACAAGGCCGGGTTACCCCTAACTGAGTAACAACTGACCGAGTATGCCATCCCCCGGTCCTTTGGGACCTTTCACCGAGCGCTCGTAATCAATTCACACAATCATAAAGTGTTTTCAACATGAGTAAGTATCTGGGCTCCATACCATGATACCACCCTTTTCCAGAAGGAAATGCACATACCCTAAAGGGCGCTACCCCTCATAACCTTGCTGCATCTTTCCTGTTTTGACCATTCCCGGGGTGTGAGGCTCGACGAAGTCACGTCCACAAAAACACACTTTATACAAAAGCCGTGCTTTGGGTCAACAAATGATCATAGAAATGATCACCAAGATAGACGATCAAATAAATGATCCTATCACAAATGATCAACGCAATGATCATTTACAGCAACACTCAGCATGTCACATTACCAAATTGGGAATATATCGCTGATAACCTTCAACTACATAACCTCTGAGCTCGTACGTCTCAGAGAAGGGTGTTAAGCTAAGAGAATAAATTCTCCGCCACCAACAGAAATATATTTGAAAGAAATCGGCTTTATATCTCAATTTGTAATGTCAGACATACAATCCATACAAGTCTGTTCCGGGCTCGAACAGAACCGAAGGCACTTACAAAGAAGTCCTTGCAATTCGGATATCCACAATCCTGATCGGATTTTCCATCACTTAGGGAGTCTCTATACCGTTGCAACTCAGTGCAGATACAATCGATAGGTCATCCTATCGCTTTCGCAAATACCCGGTCTTCAACACCGGTCATCAATGCTATCCATTACGTTGTATCACTATTCGGAATGGGTAATCCGAATAACGAGCGCAATAATTTAAAAATAAGTGTGCATTCAAATTCAGCAAATCACAACAAATACCTATTCAAAGGTAAATATTGATAGTCGGTTATTGAACTATCAATGGATATGCACAACATCACCAGATTCCAAATAATTTTCCAAATTATTTATTTCCCAAAAATATCTTTACAAGATATATAATTTCAATATGTCAAAAATAAATCAATATTTATTTTTAACAAATTCCACTTTCTTTTATAAGTTCCTTAGTGAATTTATATTTCACAATATCCATGCATATACGATTTCAATTTTTTCATTTCAATTTATCTTCAAAAAGATAAATTCTCAAAATATTCACTTTATATTGGAAAACATTTCCATACTTACTTATTCATAAGTAATTCACAAATTTTATTTATTTTCAACACTTAGAAAATATTCAATATACTTAAATCGAGATTAAGTATATATTTCATTCTTTAAGGAAATCATTCTCTTAACCATATTTATTTGGGTCAAAACGAATGTTGCGTAAAACATCGTTAC
This sequence comes from Allium cepa, assembly GCA_030765085.1. Taxonomy (NCBI): domain Eukaryota; kingdom Viridiplantae; phylum Streptophyta; class Magnoliopsida; order Asparagales; family Amaryllidaceae; genus Allium; species Allium cepa. The sequence goes on from CM060946.1 coordinate 183,992,331, forward strand.
GACAACCCAAAATCACTAGTATAGGGATTCGAAATTAAAATAGATATATAAATCCCAATACTATACAAAACATTTCCTTTCGGAAATCATTTACTATAACAACAGTGTTATAGTCCACCATTTCCTTCTATTTTTCGAAAACGTCTATTTCAACAATGAATGTTGAAATCTATGGTTTCGAGTCTCAACGCATTTAAAACATCGTTAGCTTGTTTTAATTCTATTTAAAATATCACATTCTAAACATTTTCTTTAACATATTATTCACTATTCAAAAACGTGAATATACTACGTTAACCAATTTCATCATTTCTATTCATTTTGTTTTAAAGGATTATTCACAGTCAAAAACGTGAATATAACTCCATAAATAAGTTATAAAAATTAACTTATCAAACTAAGTCGTTTGTGGATTTATAAAACAACGTTTATAAATTCCATTTCTATTTATTTTATAACTACTTCCTTTATAAATCTCCTTTATTAACCTATTTCAATTCATATCTCAATGATATACTAGAAATTCATATTATAAGTCAAATACTTATAATTTATTTGTTTGCCAGAAATCGTTCTTTTAAACTTCCCAATTTATAAATCTTATAACTTATAAGATTCCTTTATTTACCCAAATCTAGCCTTTTAATAACTTTACAAATTTTATAAACCTACTGCTTATAAAATTCCATTTATAACTTCACCGTTTATAATTCTATAAATTTCATTCATTTATGAAATTCATTCACAATTCATTCTAACACTTATAAAAACTCGTTTTATAATTCCAATATTCTAATTTATAAATATCCATCTTATAATTCTTTTATATAAATCAATTTATACTATTATTTTAAAACATCTTTAATCTCCTTTATAATTTCACCATTTTGATTTATAAAATAATTAAATTTTATAAATCCTAATTTAAACTATTTTACAAAATTATTAACCCATATTTTCAAAAATCAACCTTTAACTATATTTCTCAAAAATCATAATTTTTATAACATTAAAAATTATACGTTTATTTATTTAAAATGGATAAATTCCCAAAAATATTTTATAAACGTATACTTTCAAAAATCACTTTGAAATCCTTTTTAAAATTACAAAATTTGGTCTAATGATGCTACATACCAAATAGTCAATCACGACAACAACGACATCATATATCGACATGATAATCCATCAAATATCAAAATATCTGAAATCAAATAAATACTGTTGAGGAATCCAGTTGGATCCCTCCAACCTGTTTTCCTGCATCCACAAACATTAGCACAATACCAATTCCGCTCCAGTATGAAATTATCGCGGTATATGGGATTAAAAATATTATCCGCTTAATAGACGGCGCAATAGGGTCTCATCCGCTATACAAATGCGGGAAATCAATAACTGCAATATATACATATGCCAATATATATATATATTGCTATTATATATAATACCAATTTCACTGTTTATGAAATATTCGCGGTATATGTTTTTAATAAATAACATCCGCTTACTAACGGCGCATAATGTCTATTTTAACAATCAATAGATAACAATCATCATTCAAACATGCATTCAAGTATTTTAAATATAACTATTTAAAATAAAATCGAAACCGATTCGATTGAGTGAGAAGTTCTCACCTTGATTTCAATTTCGTTTTAGCGATTTATTTCGAATAAAATTAAATGGACGTTTAATTTTACCCGAAATTCTCACTAACTCCAAACGACTCCAATCCAATTTTATCGCGTAGTGCTCGTCCATACGATTCCAACGCAACTGGTTTCACGCGTTTTCGACCTCGTATGAAAAGGATATGCATTTATGAAGTTACTCGAATTTTAAATATAAATTTTCAACATTTTTCTTTATTTTTTCAACCTACACTAGTTCATGGCCGTAGATCTCAACTTGGAGACATCAGGACCATTCGCCCTTCATCTTCTCACGCGCACGAAAGAAGCTTGCAGGAACATGAACGCAACCAAGAACCCATTCATCAAAACTAGGGTTCCATCTTGCTCCTCCAATACTCGACAATAATTCGATCAAGAACCTCCATTTTGAAGCCCCCAACATGCTCAACCTTCGGCTACCACCATCTGCAACTCGGCCACCCCCTCCTCCTTGAAAGTCGCGCGCAACACGGTGACTTCGTGGTCACTTTCTGGCTAATTTCGTCGACTATAAACCATCATAGCCGTATGGATCTGAAGATCGTTGAGTGCTCTTCAACTTTGATGTTGAACGTTCTTTGAATTGATGAATGGATTTGGAATTTCGAGAGGAGAAGATCTTTAAATTTCGGCCATTGGTCGGTTGGTGACGGCGGCTGTAGGATTAGGGTTAGGTTAATTTTTTTTTTCTATTTCTTGTGAGAGAGGGGGCTATTTATAGGAAAACGAACGAACACTATTCATTCCGGAATTCCAAACTCCGATTCACGCGCCGTAACCAGCGTTTCTAGGGTTTACCCCGCGTTCCGGACACAATGGAACAGGTTTCGGAAGCTAATTTGGACATCTGTGCGAGTTATGGCAATAAACGTTCAATTTAAATTAAACCGATTTAAACGATTTTCTAGGCGTTTTAATTTGTACCGGACAAACGATAAATCCGATTGACACAAAATTTGAAACCTTACAATAATATCACATTACGGATCCGATGAAACTAGTCTCGTAGAAATCCGAAACTTTTTGAAAAATGGCTATTTTAACTCGCCAAATTATTATTAAAAATAATTCGATGCGTTTCGAGCTGCCACGCTCAAACGATAACTCCGATTGCTACGAAAATTGAAATCCGGTAATAACTAACTATTACGGATCCAATGGAACTGGTTTCGTCCAATTCTGAGACTGTTCAAAAATTGGCTTTTTTCACTAGTCGATTTAAATATTAAAATATTAAATTTTCACAAATTAACTTTTAATTCGATTTTAAAAGTTCTAAATTATCGTTCTAACTCCAACATGATAAAATAAAATTTTACAAATCATTTTCAATCATATTTAACTCGATTTTCACTTATTTCCATAATTTAACATATTAAATTATCGATTTAATTATCCAATTAAATCCTATTATTCGAAATAAAATTTATTCGACTTATAAATTTCACTTATTAATATTTAAAATTAACTAAATATTCAAATTTTAATTAAATAAAATTCTGGGTCGTTACATACTTCCCCCCTTAAAAGAATTTCGTCCTCGAAATTACTAAGTAAGAAAAGTTACAGAATCTATTAACTTTCCAAAACAAGTTTAAACTTCTTACCATACTTTACTAAGTTTTCAAATCATACTTAGTTATCTTTTCAAAAACAACAACTATTGTTTAACTTTCAATTCCAAATCAAAGTTATAGTTTTCAAAATTTTCCAATTTTCTCAAATTTTTTCTAACGTCTTAAATTTCCGGAAAAATTCGCCATAGTCTCCTTTGCGCGGCTCGATCCGAAAAAAATGACAGTATATATATCACAAATATACATCTCATCAAGTAATGAGGCATCCCGCAGGGAAAAAAGCAAACGATATTTAATCCGAGATATGTACCTTATATTTTATTAGCGAGCGTATACGGCTAATATAGCGCGAAAGCGAGCTCCAAATGCGAAGCAAACGCGATCCGCACCTACTAAACACTCAACAAACAACATGAGAATCATGCATATATGAAAATAGTATCGATATACAACATATAATAACATAATAACTATATATGTCAACATAGCAAATGCAGTAAAAGCAATAAATACAACCATCAACCAACTAGCATTCATAACCAATAAATATTCATTCATATTCTCATTAATATTCAATGAATTGGTTTTCAATTTAAATCACTTTTGATTCATTAACAGTGGATATTACTAACATTCATTTTCAATTAGTTTATATTCACTAATTCATATTCAAGTTGGTTCACTTCCAAATCAAATTCAATTCTATTTAAGATTCACTTAACTTCCAATTGAATTCCAATTACTTTAGCTTCCAATTTCATTAATACTTAATGAATTATATACAATCAACTAACAATCATATATCAACCAATGTTTATTAATTGCAACCAAATTCCTTTGCTTATATTCATTTTGGTTTAACACCATCACTTTCAATTGGTTTAATCAAATTGATTTTCATTCAATTATTCAACTTCTAATAACATTAGATTTTAATGAATTAACACTTAAATTCATTATTTCATATCAACTTAATTCACATTCAATTGATTAACATTTAATCCATTCATTCAATTCAATTCAATTTCTAAAGTTGAATTTCATTTATAAAACTCAAGTTCACATTTATCACTTAACTTTAATAATTTACTTTGATACCAATATCAATTTCATTCAATATCACTTAAGTTATATTCCATTTAACTTTAAATTCATTTTCATTTACAACTCATATTCATAAATATATTCATATAGTTTCACTTCTTATATATATAAGTTTATTTCACAATTGTAAATCACTTTAATTATAATTCATTTACTTATACAATTATTCTTTTACTTAGATTATTCAAACAACTAAACAATCAACTTATATACACTTTAATAATTCTGAAAAATTATGTGACGCCCCACCTCTATACCCACGCTAGCCAAGAACACTCCGGAGTAGTGCTGTCAACTAGCACGGAGAATGAGGCTGTTGAGGAGCGACCATCCATGTAATTGCTTATCACACGGTGGCTATAAATAATCTTCGGAAACAAACATAGAAATAATCATATCACAAATCAGTCCCAGACATCCATATCACAAAGGCGGAAGAAGATATGAATATATAACTAACACATGAAAGTGTACATCAAAGTAGTGGTCAGTAAGTCCCACGATAATACAAAAGAATAGCAACACGTGCTATACAAAAGAATACAACTATGAGTCTATATCTCAAGTGTATACAACAAAAACTTCTAATCTAAACAGTTAGCCAAAAGTCAGAGTGATGAATCCCTGGGAAGAAGTCAAGCAGAAGCACCTGTAACATCTCGGTCTGACTCGAGTATTATTTAAGAAAATAATAAACGGGTCAGTCTAGCTATAAATATCAGATGACATGATATAACATAAAAGATATGGCATAAACATAAACATCCATAATGACATACCACTATAAGTATGTAAATAATGATCAACAGAAGATCAATCAATAAGAGATAATCAATATCACAAGAATCTTCTCAAAGATTCGAAAAGGGCATCATACCCCAAACTTGTACTCATAACAAGTCAATGACATAAATTCTAGAAATCAATGCAAGAAGTCCAGAAATCATAGAAAAGAGAAAGAAGCCTATCACATGACGGTCCGAAGACCAAGGGGAGCTACCCCACATGTGTGAATGGAATCACACAGATTAAGGTCCAGACTAACCAAACAGCAAAAAGGTATGTGTGAGTGGAATCACACAAGTGGTGTCTAGTCTAACCTCGCAACAAGAGACATCGCACAGTTGCTAGTCTAAATCATCAGAACGATCGTCATAATCAACGAGAAGTGTCAATTACACTAAGCTAGTAAATATAGAAGTTTAGCTTCATGTCCCATAACCACTTGCTTAACTTAAATATTTACGAACAAACTGTAAATCTTCACTAATAAAATTGTCACAAGAGGTTCAATCGAACAAGTCCAAGAATTAACCGACGAAGTGAACGCAAGCGTTTCATACCACTTGTTTTACTAAGTCGTTTAATTAGATTTCTCATCCGAGTGAGGTAAAGGATTGTATATACTAATAGATTGGAAAACGGTTTAAGAAAAGAGCTTTGTTATTAAAAATAGAGTTGAAATTGTTTGTTAAAAGAGTTTTGATATTTACTACTAGTATTGAAACCTTTATATTATAAAGTGACAAAACACAGAAGCAATTGTAGAAACAATCAGTCCCAAAAATCGCATACGGAGATATGAATAAAATCCAAGGAAATCAGCTCAATGTTTTTCAGATAAGATCCCATACGGAGGGGGGGTCCAGGGGGGGTGGCAACCCCCCAAGGTGGGGGTGCGGGGGCAACGCCACCGCTTACGTGGTTCGACCTGCCCGGTCAGGTCGCGGGGGTCTAGGGGGCAGCGCCCCCAGCGGGGTGCGGGGCAGCGCCCCGACCAAAACGGTACGACCTAGTGAAGACAAAATGAGGTCTAACGACCTAACGACTCAAGGGTCATACGACCTAACGGCTGCGACCTATGGGTCTAAGGGGTCAAGCGACTTAGTGGTTGCGACCTAGAGGTGTTCGCGACCTAACGATGACTCACGACCCAACATGGCCGACTTAACAGAGGTCGCGACCTAACAGGATAACTCGTGACCGACTTAAGAGTTGCGTGACTGAAGGGTTCCACGACTTAAGGGTTGCACGACTTAAGAGTTGCACGACTTAAGAGTTGCACGACTTAAGGGTTGCACGACTTAAGGGTTACACGACTTAAGGGTTGCACGACTTAAGAGTTGCACGACTTAAGAGTTGCACGACTTAAGGGTTGCACGACTTAAGGGTTCCACGACTTAAGAGTTGCACGACTTAAGGGTTGCACGACTTAAGGGTTCCACGACTTAAGAGTTGCACGACTTAAGAGTTGCACGACTTAAGGGTTAGGCCAGGAGCGACCTAACGAGATAAGGTCCAACGACCTATCGGGATAACTCGTAAACGACCTATGGATGAACGACTTAACTCCGAACGAGCTAAAAATGGCCAGAACGACCTAGGTTTAACTCGTGAACGACTCACGACCTAGGGACGAACGACTTAACTCCGAACGACCTAAAAATGGCCAGAACGACCTAAGTTTAACTCATGAACGACTCACGACCTAGGGACGAACGACTTAACTCCGAACGACCTAAAAATGGCCAGAACGACCTAAGTTTAACTCGTGAACGACTCACGACCTAGGGACGAACGACTTAACTCCGAACGACCTAAAAATGGCCAGAACGACCTAAGTTTAACTCGTGAACGACTCACGACCTAGGGACGAACGACTTAACTCCGAACGACCTAAAAATGGCCAGAACGACCTAAGTGCAGAAAATTCACCAAAACGCTAAAAATTGGAGTTTTTCGCCAATCCAATCCAAACCAAATGCAAATGTGCATGCAAAAGTGATAGGGAATCATTCCCAACAGTCCAATATAGTTATAGACTAGATTTGTGAGATAAAAATCTCACCTTTGCACCAAATATCAATGAAAATGAAGTTTTAAGCAAGCGAGAATCAATCCTTCTTCTATCTAAGCACAAGAAGCTTGAATCCAATGTCTTCTTCTTGAATTTGGAGTAGAAAGATGGATTGCAATTGAATTTGAGTTTTGGAATTTTAATTTCCCATTCCCTCCACCATTAATGCCAAAGCTTGATTAGTTAGGAAATTTATGAAGAGTGAGGAGAAGAGGGTTGGACTTGGGCTTAATAGGCTAAACTAACCCAAAGTCCAAAGCGGGAAAAGTTAGTGAAATTTCACTAACTCCAAACCTATCGATGTTTATACTTAAAAAAGTTGTAAACGACATTTCGAACTCAATGGAAGTGGTCTCGAGTCCTAATTTGACCGTTTGCAAAAAGTAACTTTTCGGACCAAAATCCGATTAACGAGTTAATATTTAAATAAAATATTTAAATACAAACTCGATAAATATGCGGGTTGTTACAAATTATTTTCTTTATATATAAAAATATAATCAAGGTAAAATTATTTCATTTACCCAATTTAAAACAATATCATGTTGAATTGTTCTATTCAAGTGTTTAGAAATCCCTATCAACAACGTTAATTACTCGTGTTAACCAAAATCTATATACCACTCAACAAAGCAATCATCACAATATAAAACAATTTTATATTCACTAACAAATACGCTCTCATAGCTATTATTACACTCAAACTCATTCTAGAGTACTACTGACTCTATCTCTAATGAGTAATACCCAACAGAACCATGGTTGTCGCTTAACCATATGCTCCGATACCAAATGTAACGACTACGATTTTTCGTTGCCGAAAAACCGAATAGTTAGGGTTTTAAAAAGAAGAAAAAGAAGAAAAAGAGAGAAGAAGAGGGAAAGGATAGAAAATAGAGAGGAAAGAAAATAGAACATAGAACGGAACAGAAAACAACAGAACAATATCAGAATCTCACAATCGCAGCGGAACAACATATAATAAATAAATAAATAATCTTTAAACAAAGAACTATATCAGTTATTACATCACATCACATTTCATTACATCATCATCAGAGTGTACAACAACAAACAACAACAAACAGCGGAAAAGAAATACTATATACTAGTAATACGCCATGCCATCCAGCTTGCCTCCTGCAACTCCAGAATATCCAGAATATCCTGATAAACCTAACTCTTGACTGCCCGTGTGGAAATTGGTGGGCATCCAGAGTTTAGGAAGGAAAACAATAAACTCCGAGTCAGTCATGTGACTGGTGTGAGAACTCAAAACAGTTTATTTATCTTTAAAATCAAAATAGAGGAATATTTTTAAATTCAATTCGCAATGCTTTTAAAAATGAGACTACCATAAGGCCTCCCGCACACACACACAATGCAAACGCAGAATCGGAGGAGATTTCTCCTTATGATAGTCAAAGATGCTTGATATGCATTTAAAAGAACATTTGATATTATTACTAGTGCATAGTGTAGGAAAAATTCATTTCGAAAGTAGAATATAAATCTTAGCCAGCATAGACATTTCGAACTATGCCTACTATAGCTAACTATGTTCAATACCAGGTTACCGCCACATTCCATAGCAGGTTATACAACTAAAACCGTACAAGTCTCGTATTGTTTCTTTGGATTTCCAACGAATGATCAGGCCAAGGAACTTCCCATTGCCACATGAGAATGCCTCTGGAAGGACATCCCCGAGAACCAAACTGTATCTCTGCCAACACAAGGCCAGGTTACCCCTAACTGAGTAACAACTGACCGAGTATGCCATCCCCCGGTCCTTTGGGACCTTTCACCGAGCGCTCGTAATCAATTCACACAATCATAAAGTGTTTTCAACATGAGTAAGTATCTGGGCTCCATACCATGATACCACCTTTTTCCAGAAGGAAATGCACATACCCTAAAGGGCGCTACCCCTCATAACCTTACTGCGTCTTTCCTGTTTTGACCATTTCCGGGGTGTGAGGCTCGACGAAGTCACGTCCACAAAAACACACTTTATACAAAAGCCGTGCTTTGGGTCAACAAATGATCATAGAAATGATCACCAAGATAGACGATCAAATAAATGATCCTATCACAAATGATCAACACAATGATCATTTACAGCAACACTCAGCATGTCACATTACCAAATTGGGAATATATCGCTGATAACCTTCAACTACATAACCTCTGAGCTCGTACGTCTCAGAGAAGGGTGTTAAGCTAAGAGAATAAATTCTCCGCCACCAACAGAAATATATTTGAAAGAAATCGGCTTTATATCTCAATTTGTAATGTCAGACATACAATCCATACAAGTCTGTTCCGGGCTCGAACAGAACCGAAGGCACTTACAAAGAAGTCCTTGCAATTCGGATATCCACAATCCTGATCGGATTTCCCATCACTTAGGGAGTCTCTATACCGTTGCAAATCAGTGCAGAGACAATCGATAGGTCATCCTATCGCTTTCGCAAATACCCGGTCTTCAACAACGGTCATCAATGTTATCCATTACGTCGTATCACTATTCGGAATGGGTAATCCGAATAACGAGCGCAATAATTTAAAAATAAGTGTGCATTCAAATTCAGCAAATCACAACAAATACCTATTCAAAGGTAAATATTGATACTCGGTTATTGAACTATCAATGGATATGCACAACAGCACCAGATTCCAAATAATTTTCCAAATTATTTATTTCCCAAAAATATCTTTACAAGATATATAATTTCAATATGTCAAAAATAAATCAATATTTATTTTTAACAAATTCCACTTTCTTTTATAAGTTCCTTAGTGAATTTATATTTCACAATATCCATGCATATACGATTTTAATTTTTTCATTTCAATTTATCTTCAAAAAGATAAATTCTCAAAATATTCACTTTATATTGGAAAACATTTCCATACTTACTTATTCATAAGTAATTCACAAATTTTATTTATTTTCAACACTTAGAAAATATTCAATATACTTAAATCGAGATTAAGTATATATTTCATTCTTTAAGGAAATCATTCTCTTACCCATATTTATTTGGGCCAAAACGAATGTTGCGTAAAACATCGTTACAACAACCCAAAATCACTAGTATAGGGATTCGAAATTAAAATAGATATATAAATCCCAATACTATACAAAACATTTCCTTTCGGAAATCATTTACTATAACAACAGTGTTATAGTCCACCATTTCCTTCTATTTTTCGAAAACGTCTATTTCAACAATGAATGTTGAAATCTATGGTTTTGAGTCTCAACGCATTTAAAACATCATTAGCTTGTTTTAATTCTATTTAAAATATCACATTCTAAACATTTTCTTTAACATATTATTCACAATCAAAAACGTGAATATACTACGTTAACCAATTTCATCATTTCTATTCATTTTGTTTTAAAGGATAATTCACAGTCAAAAACGTGAATATAACTCCATAAATAAGTTATAAAAATTAACTTATCAAACTAAGTCGTTTGCGGATTTATAAAACAACGTTTATAAATTCCATTTCTATTTATTTTATAACTACTTCCTTTATAAATCTCCTTTATTAACCTATTTCAATTCATATCTCAATGATATACTAGAAATTCATATTATAAGTCAAATACTTATAATTTATTTGTTTGCTCGAAATCGTTCTTTTAAACTTCCCAATTTATAAATCTTATAACTTATAAGATTCCTTTATTTACCCAAATCTAGTCTTTTAATAACTTCACAAATTTTATAAACCTACTGCTTATAAAATTCCATTTATAACTTCACCGTTTATAATTCTATAAATTTCATTCATTTATGAAATTCATTCACAATTCATTCTAACACTTATAAAAACCCGTTTTATAATTCCAATATTCTAATTTATAAATATCCATCTTATAATTCTTTTATATAAATAAATTTATACTATTATTTTAAAACATCTTTAATCTCCTTTATAATTTCACCATTTTGATTTATAAAATAATTAAATTTTATAAATCCTAATTTAAACTATTTTACAAAATTATTAACCCATATTTTCAAAAATCAACCTTTAACTATATTTGTCAAAAATCATAATTTTTATAACATTAAAAATTATACGTTTATTTATTTAAAATGGATAAATTCCCAAAAATATTTTATAAACGTATACTTTCAAAAATCACTTTGAAATCCTTTTTAAAATTCCAAAATTTGGTCCAATGATGCTACATACCAAATAGTCAATCACGACAACAACGACATCATATATCGATATGATAATCCATCAAATATCAAAATATCTGAAATCAAATAAATACTGTTGAGAAATCCAGTTGGATCCCTCCAACCTGTTTTCCTGCATCCACAAACATTAGCACAATACCAATTCCGCTCCAGTACAAAATTATCGCGGTATATGGGATTAAAAATATTATCCGCTTAATAGACGGCGCAATAGGGTCTCATCCGCTATACAAATGCGGGAAATCAATAACTGCAATATATACATATGCAAATATATATATATATTACTATTATATATAATACCAATTTCACTGTTTATGAAATATTCGCGGTATATGTTTTTAATAAATAACATCCGCTTACTAACGGCGCATAATGTCTATTTTAACAATCAATAGATAACAATCATCATTCAAACATGCATTCAAGTATTTTAAATATAACTATTTAAAATAAAATCGAAACCGATTCGATTGAGTGAGAAGTTCTCACCTTGATTTCAATTTCGTTTTAGCGATTTATTTCGAATAAAATTAAACGGACGTTTAATTTTACCCGAAATTCTCACTAACTCCAAACGACTCCAATCCAATTTTATCGCGTAGTGCTCGTCCATACGATTCCAATGCAACTGGTTTCACGCGTTTTCGACCTCGTATGAAAAGGATATGCATTTATGAAGTTACTCGAATTTTAAATATAAATTTTCAACATTTTTCTTTATTTTTTCAACCTACACTAGTTCATGGCCGTAGATCTCAACTTGGAGACATCAGGGCCGTTCGCCCTTCATCTTCTCACGCGCACGAAAGAAGCTTGCAGGAACATGAATGCAACCAAGAACCCATTAATTAAAACTAGGATTCCATCTTGCTCCTCCAATACTCGACAATAATTCAATCAGGAACCTCCATATTGAAGCCCCCAACATGCTCAACCTTCGCTACCACCATCTGCAACTCGACCACCCCCTCCTCCTTGAAAGTCGCGCGCAACACGGTGACTTCGTGGTCACTTTCTGGCTAATTTCGTCGACTATAAACCATCATAGTCGTATGGATCTGAAGATCGTTGCGTGCTCTTCAACTTTGATGTTGAACGTTCTTTGAATTGATGAATGGATTTGGAATTTTCGAGAGGAGAAGATCTTAAATTTCGGCCATTGGTCTGTTGGTGACGGCGACTGTAGGATTAGGGTTAGGTTAAATTTTTTTTTCTTGTGAGAGAGGGGGCTATTTATAGGAAAACGAACGAACACTATTTATTCCGGAATTCCAAACTCCGATTCACGTGCCGTAACCAGCGTTTCTAGGGTTTACCCTGCGTTCCGGACACAATGGAACAGGTTTCGGAAGCTAATTCGGACATCTGTGCGAGTTATGGCAATAAATGTTCAATTTAAATTAAACCGATTTAAACGATTTTCTAGGCGTTTTAATTTGTACCGGACAAACGATAAATCCGATTGACACGAAATTTGAAACCTTACAATAATATCACATTACGGATCCGATGAAACTAGTTTCGTCGAAATCCGAGATTTTTGAAAAATGGCTATTTTAACTCGCCAAATTATTATTAAAAATAATTCGATGCGTTTCGAGCAGCCACGATCAAACGATAACTCCGATTTCTACGAAAATTGAAATCCGGTAATAACTAACTATTACGGATCCAATGGAACTGGTTTCGTCCAATTCTGAGACTGTTCAAAAATTGGTTATTTTCACTAGTCGATTTAAATATTAAAATATTCAATTTTCACAAATTAACTTTTAATTCGATTTTAAAAGTTCTAAAATATCGTTCTAACTCCAACATGATAAAATAAAATTTTACAAATCATTTTCAATCATATTTAACTCGATTTTCACTTATTTCCATAATTTAACATATTAAATTATCGATTTAATTATCCAATTAAATTGAATTATTCGAAATAAAATTTATTCGACTTATAAATTTCACTTATTAATATTTAAAATTAACTAAATATTCAAATTTTAATTAAATAAAATTCTGGGTCGTTACAATTATAAACCACTTCAACCAAACAAAGTAATACATAGCAATTACTAGACTTAGGTTAGGAAACTAATGAATGAGACTGAAAAAGTAGTAAAGACAAGAGTTTAAAGGTAATAAATGTTATTAAAACTATAACATAATCATGAAAGGTAGTAATCAAACTTAATATCAAAATCAAATGCCAAGAAATATGGACTTAAACTATATATGATCAAATATGGTTTTTATAAAAATTAATACCCTCCTTACTTAAATCTTTTAAAAATATTTTTTTAACTTAATTGCTTTTTTTTAAGGATCCAGACTTTCATGTTTATAAAATACTTAACTTATTAATTAAAAACTATATATTAAATTATTATTGATTACAATATTTAAAAACATGTTTAAACACCTCTTAACTAAAAAATAATATCATAATGAAATATAAAATAACAAAGATTGAAAAACTAAAATAAACATGTGTTATATTAAGGCCTCTTTCATTTAAAATTTTAATTAAGTACTAAAAAATATCTAAACATTAATTTTAAAAATATTCTAAGAAGATAATTCTAAAAGGAATAGAGAAAAATACTTAATTTAAATATTATTTTTACATAATTTAAAGTTTCAAGTAGAAAAGACAACATTTACAGAATGCTATAAAAAATTTTGTAGAAAAATATATTCGAAGCTTTATAAAACTGAAACTGTAGCTTTTACCAAATGCTCTGTAACGTTTCTGAAACTCTACAGCATTTCAAAGCAAGAAATGCTATAAAAACGAATTTGCAGTAATTACAAAATATTACAGAAGAAAAGCAGCATTTTAGAATTGCTATCTAAAATTCCGGGCTTGTTTTGAACATGATTTTGCACTAATTTTATGACTAGATATTAACATGTAAATAATTGTTTTTTTATCCAATTTTTTATAGTATTTAATTAAAATAAAAAGTAATGAGAAAACATGTGTAAAGACACTTGACATTATGCATGTGAAAATATTTTTCTACTTAATATAGTTGTAATAAATTAGTAGCAAGATTTTATTTGAAAGAAAACACATTTTTTAAAAAAAAAATTAGACTGGTATATCGAAATTTATACTATGTTGTGTCGATATATGGACCTAAATATCAAAACTTATAAAAGAGGTAAATTTCTATACCTAACTAAATGCATAAATATATATTCTTAAATGCAACAATAAAGATGAAATAATAGTAAAGCGTATCAATTTTTGCACTCCATCTTTCTACCTTTGTTATTCTTCCATTGTCATCAATCACACATTTATATCTTTCAGAATTTAATGACGAGATCTGTTCTGTTGCGACGAGCTCGTTTTTCTGATCAGCATAGCATGTTCAATTGCTGAATTTGAAGACCGTATAAGAAAGATACAGATGATTTAGTAGATTGGCCAACTTAGCGCCAAAACTTTGAATTTGAATTTTGAATGAATGGACACTTCAACCGCTATAAATAGACCCAACAGTCACCACTTTTCATACAAATTTCTCTTCTTCTTCTTCCCGTTTTTCTATTTACCATCAAACTTCTAGAAGGCATATCTCCTTCGTTTCTTAATGGAAATGGATGAAACCAGCGGAAAATCGAAGAGGAAGGTAAGGGCTACGATTTAGTAATAGTTTGGTGACGAATTTGGACAGTATTATGGTGCAACAGGCCGAATAGTAAGAGAAATGTAGAAAATCCTGCAAACAATTTTTCAGTTTTGGATAGCCAACTTCAAACTATCATACCTCACTCAATTTTGATCGGAATTTGATGATCCGCCCATCAAAACGACCACGAGAATAAGAACTACTATTCGAAAAAGGAGTAGGAACAAAATACGTAAATTTTTGGATGAAATTTGAAGAATACCATTGACAGTTTTGCTTTCTTTCTCTCTTTGTTCACCAAAACTTCATTTGACCATAGCTTGGTCATTTCTTGATGGATTCGCACAAAACCAGTGACACTGCAAAATAGATGAGGATAAGTACAGTACTTTATCAAGTTGTAGATAAGAATAAAAAGCTTTATATTGATCTGGTACCCATTTCATTGTCGATTGCCATTATATATCCATTTGTTCTTCTAGATTGTTGAATGGTTATTTGGTATCTATTAACCAATAGTCATTAGACATAATTCTTCTCCTGCAAAACAACATCACCTTTTAAAGAATCAAGTGACTTTTCAAAATAACTAAATATAATTTTAAATAACAATATCATGATGATTCTTTGACATATTCATATGAAAATAGTGTAAATAATTTTAAAAAAATTGTCATTTTAAAATTTTTCAAAATTCAGATTATGAAAACCTTGCTCTGATACCAAATGTGAGAAATGCGGATTACGGATCTTAAGGCTAGAATTAACACCAAAGGGGAGGGTGAATAGTGTTTTAAGGAATTACTGAATCTTTTTGAGTTTATGTTAATTTGAACACAAATGTATGCAATATTCAGACACAGATATGATCACAGAATTAAACACAAATGCAAAAATAAAGTAAAAGCAATAAAGAAAAGAACACAACGGATTTTATACTGGTTCGGAGTTACCCTAGATCCAATCCCCATACAATTATGGATTTCCTTTCAAAAGCAATTGTACAATTACACCCTCGATTTTAAGGCCACGAGATACACCACTCCATATTCACAATCCTCTGGGTAGAGATACTTTATTTCACGGGCAATAAGTTCGCCTAATTGATTTCCAAGGCTACAATCACGTCTTTTCTCACTTGATTGATTTCATAGGCTACAATCACACCTTTTCTCACTCAAATTATTACAAAGAAACCTATAACTCTGAATAGCACTGAGATCTTGTTAAGATAGAGACAGAGAATCAAACTAGAGATGATCTAGCTAGATTCAATGTAGATTTCGGCAGACTAATGGTAAAATTATATATAAAGAAATGTGGAAGAAGAAGTTGAGTGAAATCAGAGAAAATATGAATGAAAATTCGTTTAAAACTGTCTCTTTTTATAGTAGAACAACAGACATGTCCATTCGTGAAAGGTTATGACGAATAGATACTTCCTTTAAAATTCAAAATTTTGAAATAAACTGCTACCATGTCAACATGGGGTACTTGAGGATGTCGACATGCCTAAGGTACTTTTGGTAATTTGCTTTTCTTTGAAAATAACTTCTATCTTGTATTAAAACTATTTTAAACTTTATAAATATACTTAATTATAGTTAAAATACATAAGTAAATATGGAGAATAATATTTTGATATATATATATAATTTTACTATAATTTTATATCTAAGTATAAATATTAAAAGTTAAAGATAGTTTAAAACTAAGGATAATTTTATTTTGAAAATAATGATTATTTTGAGGCTAAAAATATATAAAACCAGGATAGATGTTTTTGATTCTTTTAAAAGGAAGGTTTTGAAATCATTTTGAAAACAAGATATAATTTTGTAAAATCATTTGAATAAAAGGTTAGCCACTAGATTTTTCGTAGGTTCCATCCTACTTAAGGTTCCATCCCTTTAATACACTCAAAGTGGATTCCATTCCACGAATAAATTGGATTTTAAGATGCCAGTGCTTTTCTAGGAGTTTTAACAAAATACTAAGTTACAATCTTGAAATCTTGAACTCTTGATAATCTTGATACTTATAAGTCTTCAATCTTGATATCTTGAATCTCTATACTATACAGTCTTCATTCTTGGTACATCCATGGTTAAATCCTGCATATACATATATATTTAGACTATAATGTTAGTATTTATATTTTATAATCTTATTCTAGGGTTGTTGTCATCAAAACCATCATCTCAAGGACTAACAGTGTCTTTGAGGCAAAAAATATACAAATTTTTGTCCTTTAAATTAATTCCCCTTCTAAAAAATATTTGCTCCAGGTTTACTTTGAGTCGGAAAGAGGTTTACTTCGAGTTTCAGAGGAGAAAACCCTACAGAGACTTGGGGTCATAGAGAGATCAAGGCCAAATAAGGCAGATCTGGGCGCGCTTCGAGTTCTAAAGTTGAAAATCCTAGAGCGACTTTGGTTCAGAAGCCAAAGGACTCAGGCCTCAGGTCATTTTGGCAAAAACTCAAAGCAAGCACCGAGTAATTGAGGCGGCGACTCGAAGTAAGACCCGAAGTCGAAATTTTCCAATCTTCTAACGTCTATAAATTTTTCCTACGAGCTCGGATTCACGTGTGATTTTCTCCATTGGGATCGTATCAAAATTACGAACATTTTAACGCTAGTATGGACGAATTCTGAAACTGTTCAAATTAGGGCCCTAATTTGGATTTCAAAACGATTTGAAATCAAAAGTGAGTATTTTAACCCACTCACAACTTCTAAATTATCTTATGTTTGTTAAATTTAATCTATTATGTGATTAAAAATTTATCGATTGCTGTTTGGTATGTTAAATTGTTATTCTGGTTAAATTTGACCTTTATTGCAATAAATTATCGTTTAATTTAATATTGAATTTAAATTTGTAAATTTAATATATGTATTGATTATCACTTATCTATTGATGTTTATTGATTGAATTGGATGATGATTGTGGTATATGTTTGATTGTTGATATTGGATGACCGAATGTTGCATTTTATATTGTTATAATATTGAAGTTTCCTATGGGTTCAAATGATACATACCCGAACGATCTATAGATTAGGGAAAAATCGTTATGAAATGATAGACTCAAGCAATTTTATGGATTTTTATTTAATTCGGGATTGCAGTTTGAAATGATATATAACCGTAAAATTGTAAATTGCGGATTGAAATGATAAATATGCGCATAACTTGACCATGTGTTAGAAAATTATATACGGACACCAGATTGGTTAAATTAAATGATTTTAAATCTTTAAATTTTGAATCCAATTAAAAGATATTTTGAAATAGAATTTTATTTATAAAGTGAATTGTTTTAAATGAATTTCTTGAAGGATTTAAATTGAAATTCTAAAGTGATTTTTGAAGTATAAATGAAATTTTCAAAATTGATTATTAAACATTGAAATTTTGTAACTTTGAAATCTATTGGAATTGGAATAGCTAAAATTGATATTTCAAGACGTAAAATTAGGTTTTGATTGAAATATAAAGTGATTGAAATTTGGATATGGTCCAGATTGGTTGAAATGGAATAAATGGTTAAATTTGATGTTAAATTTCAAATTTATTTTCTTAATATAAACTATAAAATGTTCTTTAAAAATTTAAATTATTAAGATTTTCAACCTAAAAACTAAATTTATCTATTCTAATTACTTTAAACCTATTTTAAATCTATCTAAAGTATTTTAATCTATTCTTATCTTTTTTAAATCTATTTAAAGTATTTTAACCTATTTTAATCTATTTAATCTATTTTAAACTATCTAATCTATTTTAAGTCTATTTAAATATATTTCAATCTTTTTGAACAATATTAATCCGTTTTAACCTATTTTTAAACTATATTAATCTGTTTTAATCTACTTAAAAGCTATCTTAAACTATTTCTATTTTAAAACCATCTAAACTATTTCCAAATTTCAGACGTGTAAAGTTGAAGTATTGATATTCAAATCCTTGATTTAAAGCGAATAGGGTTAAATGATGTAATAACCTAAGTTGGAGTTTGGAATTTATAACTTTTGTGAAATGGCCTATTTGAGTGAATAAGATTGATTTTGAAATGAAGAGTTAATTGACATAACTTATCAATAATTTCAAAGTGAATATGATTGTGAAAGTGAATATGGTTTGAAAGTGAATATGATTTTGAAAGAGATACGATTTGAAATTAAATATGATATTTTGATATAAATAGTGAATTGACTTTTGAAATGTAAAAGAACCATCCGGTGTGAAATAAGCGTTTGGTTGTTAAAGAGACCGAGATCGGATATTGTCATACTCTCTACCAATACTGAAAACCACTTTGACAACTATGTACGTGGTGGAGATTCCAGAAATGAAGTAGGATAGTTTGTCGACCGATTCTGTATGAGGTATTTACGTGACTCTAACCCTCGTGAGTCAGCTTGATGTGGCTAAAACAGGAGCTATACAGGGCAAAGTGAGGTCATTCCTCCGATCAGGCACATTTATTCGATACTATATTCTAACTTTGTGATTGATTTGGTGGCCACCCTTGATTTTGATATGGGAGTGTGTTCCGAGGTAGGCGGTAGTAGCTGCTATGCATTACCACCAGGCTGGGAGTGAAATTGGTATATCTACCTTGGCATTGCCTTGAGTGCCGTGTTACATGCCATGTCGCGCTTTCTATGAGTTTGTTTTGTGTCGTACCTATGGAGTGCTTCCTGGTAGCGCACCTATGGGTGGAATTTACAACATCTGTATAGACTATGGCATTATATAAAATGTGTTAAGGGGGATATGGGTAATTCCTTAATGCTATTTTAATACTTTACTTTACTGTAGACATATTATAATAACGTATTGTACTATATGGTAGATAGTTTAACGGATCCTTAGGAGATGTAAATCTCGAACATCTCTTAAGTTATTGCACTCACGTTAGACACTGGATAGGGGATGTCAAACCCCGTAAACATCTCTGACGCCATCGCACTCGTATTTACCATTGATTTAACGTACATAAGATTTTTAGTTCTGAGCCAAGTATTTTGTCTTTTCAATTCGCTAGGGTTAGCCTCAGCATTTTAGGGATGAAGACCTTATTTTTGGAGGACGAAGACGAAGATTTGTACTATTACTAGTTATTATAGTTATTCCACTACATCATGTTGTTCCGCTGCATTTATTTATTTATTTTGGTTGTCTGTAATCTCTGATTCTATATTGTATAACTATAATAAAATGTTATTTGTAAAATAGCTTCATGAAATGTTTATTTAATTATTATATTTTGTCATTCTGCTGTGAGATTCTGTATTTTTTTTCTTTCTCTATTTTTTCTTATTTACCCCATAACAATCTACCCTTTTGAGTGGTTTGATTTTAACGTGTATGGTGTATTGTCCATTTAAACCGTCTAAAAAGGTAGGTCATTATAGTTGGTATCACAGCTTTGGTTTAGTGATAACCTTAGCTTGGTGGGGTCTGACTCATATAAATTAGTGTAGTAATACCCTACAACGAGTCACTGAGTGTATATATGAGAGAGCATATGTGTAAGTGTTATAAAAGGTTTTTGTATTATGTTAATTTGTTCCATTTTGTATTCATAAATTCCGGTTGGTGCATAGGACGCTATGACATCGATATGGATTTCTATATACTTAATAGGGCATACCGACATAATATTATTTTGAAATATCGGTAAATGAAATAATTTTGTCTATTATATATTTTTGTACATAAAATAATAAATTTTATAACTGATATAGTTGGATGTAAAATGTTTGTGGTTAAGTAGTGATATTTTATAAATATTGATTGGAAACAGGATTTACAAATAAAATAAATATGAATTGGAAAATTTTAGAACTTAAGTTTCAGGATTTTGAAATTTGTTTCAAAAGTTTTTGGAATATAATATATTTAGTATTTAGAAGTATTTTTGATATGAATATTTCAAGATGATTTGAAAGAAAGTCTTAAAAAGGAATATTTAAAGGAAAAGTGTTGTATTCCCCTCTCTATCGTTGGAAAATAATTTCGGTGCTGAGTGCACGTATCGTTGACATTCATCTTCGAATTTCAAAGTGGGTAGACGGTTGTAGTGGTTTTACTACACCTTGTTTTGATAAATGAATTTTAGTTTTTAATATCTAAATATGATTTGATCTATAAAGGATATATATATATATATATATAGTATTTTCGAAGTGACTAAAATGAACCTGGAGTTTAGTTCTTAGATCTTTTTTGATAATTAGTGGTTTCAATTATTATAATGAATGGATTCATGACTATATCAATAATTGGAAACTTCTAAAATGGAAATAAGAAATTTGATGTTAAAATGATTAATGAAATAGATAAGAAACTGAAATTTTGAAAACTATAAATAAAAAGGAAATGAAAATAAGAAATGGTAACTATTGAACTTTTTGCTAACTAAATAAATAAGAGAAACTTGGGTAATATTCAATTGCATTCTTAAGACGTATATATTACTTACCAAAATTTTAAAAGTTGTAATGTTGATAAGAATATGTAATAGAATATTGTGCAGGTAAAACTTTAGTAAATGAAAGTTTTCAATGGAATTATTTCTATAAATAAGAATTCTAATGTTATAAATTGTTATAAACTGAAGTTAATAGTTTTAAATGCTACTAACTAAATGTAATAAAAGTGAATAATGTAAGAAAAATGAATATAAGTTTAAGTTAATATTTTAAGTTATTTATAATCAGGTTGAATAATAAAAGGTGAATACTATAAGTAAATAATTATGAACTTAAATTAACATTAAAGTCATCTATAATTAAAGTGAGTACTATATTAATTGAATGAATATAACTTCAGAAAACATTGGAAATGATTTAGAAATGGAGATAACATTCGATAATACTAATTATGGAAGAACGAATATGAAAAAGAAATAAACTATACATGATGAATTAAATTGTAAAGAAACTTACCTAATAATATTATCCAATAATTGAAAAAGGTTAACTTGTTTAAGCAATGAATGTAAAGTAACAAAATGAAAGAAAATGGCACTGTACGAATAAAGGAGAAATGAACTTTTGTTCGTAATAGTGAATGTAAATTAATGAAAATAAACATTATATGGATGAGAAAATAAAAGTAAATGATCAAATGAAAAAAAAAGAAGGGAAAATCAAACTAAATAGTAATGTGAAGAAACTGAAATAAAATGTATACTATATTTCAATAGTGAATTCATTTGTGAACAAATAATTGAAGTGGATATAACTTATGTATGTAAAGAATGTAAATTAAAGAAATAATCCTTACATGAATGAATGAAAGTTAAAATTTTGTAAATAATGAAGGAGAATTAAAGAAAAATCATTGTATGAGAAAAAATGAAAATAAGAAATTTTGAACAATAAATGATGTGAAAAGATAAATAGAGTAAACTTAAAAATGTGTTAAATTATTGTTTGCTTGACTTATGGTTTGGTTGAGAAAGGATACTTATATTTTGTATAAAGATGTATAAATAATCTACAAAGTTTTATCTACGACCGTTGAGTGTATGGTTTACTTCATGGTTTATTCTGATTCGAACAAACCACTGTTTGGTTGCTATGGATGTATGTTTGATTTCTTTGATTGCATGTGATGATATGATGGTTGTATTATTTATTTGTAAGTGACTATGGTATGTTGTATTGTTTTGTTGTTATTAGTTGAAACAACTTAAATATTTCTCTTTTATATCATTATTAACTATTTAGGGTTTTATAAGCGAAATACAGGTCATGGAAGCAATTGCTACTGCTTTTGGTTTCATAAAAAAAGCGTTATTTGCCCGGTAAATAGGCACGTTCTCGAATTATGGTTTTCTAGCGATATTATATTTTTTCCCATGGTTTGGGATATATTATTTTAAAAATATGATACATATTGTTATTAATGTTTTCCCAAGACCTCTTCGTATAAAGGAGACTCTGGCGAAATTTTCCATGAATTTTGGACTTGAAAAATTTTGTGTAATGTTTTTTAAACTTGTATTAACTTAAAAGTATAAAGGATTTAATTGTTATAAATTGATATATTTTATTCAAAATTATTAAATTATGGAAATTAATTGTTTATAAATTTAATATTTCGAATAAGATATATTAACTTCTTTTTCCTTTCCGAGGACGAAAAGTTTTGAGTGGGGAAGAGTGTAACGATTCGTAATTTTTGATAATTTAAATTTTTAATTTAACAGAGTCTTTTGATTTGATGTTAGGAGATATAAAAATTTGTGATTTAATAATAAGAATATAACTTGAATGAAATGAAATTGTATTAATTTAAGGTAATTGACAATGGCTTTGAATGTAATTCCAATTAATTAAAATAATTAAAAAGTTATAATTGGTTATAGATTGTAAATTAATTGTAACAATGTGTGTGTTAATTGATAATTTGATTAAAACAGTTGTGACGCCCCA
Source organism: Allium cepa (assembly GCA_030765085.1). Lineage (NCBI taxonomy): Eukaryota > Viridiplantae > Streptophyta > Magnoliopsida > Asparagales > Amaryllidaceae > Allium > Allium cepa. The sequence continues at coordinate 184,015,869 of CM060946.1, forward strand.
CCCCTATACCCACGCTAGCCAAGAATACTATGGAGCAATGCTGTCAACTAGCACGGGGAATAAGGCTGTTGAGGAGCGACCATCCGTGCAATTGCTTTATGCGAGCACCGCTATGTCGGATAGTATAACGCATTTGATTTCGGGAGGAAATCCGACACACCGATACAAACTCAAAGCTACTACACGGTGGCTATAATAATCTTCGGAAACAAACATAGAAATAAGCATAACACAAATCAGTCACAGACATCCATATCACAAAGGCGGAAGAAGGTATGAATATAAAACTGACACATGAAAGTGTACATCAGAGTAGTGGTCAAAACGATCCACAATAATACAAAAGAATAGCAACACATGCTATACAAAAGAATACAACTATGAGTCTATATCTCAAGTATATACAACAAAAACTGCTAATCTAAATAGTTAGCCAAAAGTCAGAGTAGCAAATCCCGGGAAGAAGTCAAGCATAAGAACCTGTAACATCTCGGTCTGACCCGAGTATTATTTACGAAAATAATAAACGGATCAGTCTAGCTATAAATATCAGATGACATGGTATAAAATAAAAGATATGGCATAAACATAAAATATCCACACTAACATACTACTATAAGTAAGCAAATGATGATCAACAGAAGATCAATCAATAAGAGATAAATCAATATCACAAGAAGCTTCTCAAAGACCAAAAGAGGGCATCATACCCTAAACTTGTACTCATAACAAGTCAATGACTTAAATTCCAGAAATCAACACAAGAAATCCAGAAATCACAGAAAAAGGGAAAGAGGCCTATCACATGACGGTCCGAAGATCATGGGGAGCTACCCCATATGGGTGAGTCGGAATCACCCAGATGAGGTCTAGGCTAACCAAAAAGCAAAAAGGTATATGTGAGTGGAATCACACAAATGGCGTCTAGCCTAACCTCGCAACAAAAAGGTATGTGTGAGTGGAATCACACAAATGGTGTCTAGACTAACCTTGCGGACAAAGAGATATGTGTGAGTCAGAATCACACCCATGAGGTCTAGTCTAATGTTGCGAACAAAGAGACATCGCATAATTGCTAGTCTAAATCATAAAATGATTGTCATGATCAATGAGAAGTGTCAATTACACTAAGCTAGTAAATATAAAAGTTTATCTTCGTGTCCCATAACCACTTGCTTAACTTAAATATTTACGAACAAACTGTAATTCTTCACTAGAAAATTGTCACAAGAGGTTCAATCGAACAAGTCCAAGAATTAACCGATGAAGTGAACGCAAGCGTTTCATACCACCTGTTTTACTAAGCCGTTTAATTAGATTTCTCATCCGAGTGAGGTAAAGGTTTGTATATACTAGTAGATTGGAAAACGGTTTAAGAAAAGAGCTTTGTTATTGAAAATAGAGTTGAAATCGTTTTGTTGAAGGAGTTTTGATTTTTACTACTAGTATTGAAACCTTCATATTTCTAAAGTTGTTATCCCGCCTTTTTAGCAAGGCCGTGATACCATAAAATCGACCGAGAAGCCGAAGATAGTTTGTCTCGAAGAATGGCCAACTCAGCATCTCAGCAAAGCAAGTTCTGTTGAATGTTTTTCAGATAAGATCCCCGTCGGAGGGGGGGTCCATGGAGGTCCAGGGGGTGGCAACCCCCTAAGGTGGGGGTGCGGGGGCAACGCCCCCGCTATCGGGTTCGACGTGCCCGGTCAGGTCGTGGGGGTCCGGGGGCAGAGCCCCCGGCGGGGTGCGGGGCAACGCCCCATCCAAAACGGTACGACCCAGTGAAGACCTAAGGGAGGATAGGATCGAGCGACCTCGATAATAAATGGTAACAACAAATAGGATCATTACGAATCAATTTAAATTGGAAATTCAATCAAAATAGGCAATATAGGCAAAAAGTGCAGATTCAGACGTCTGAAATCAAGGATTCAGACGTCTGAATCTAGAAAACCAAAAGTTTTCCAGTGTATATTTCAGACGTTTGAACCCTATATTTTCAGACGTCTAAAATAGGTAATTTTTAGCCTATTTCCTTTCTGGTCCAAAACAAACTAATTCAGACGTCTGAAATATAGATTCAGATGTCTGAATCTGGGAATACAAATCTTCCCAGTATAATATTCAGACGTCTGAATCTAACGTTTCAGACGTCTGAACTGGGGTTCAGGGCATTCCCCGAACCTAGACCAAAAATGGCCGCAATAAATACCGGAAGCGATCGGACGAGCAACGACGACTAAGGATTTACGTCGAGCGACAACCCAGCCTTAACGGCTCTTTGATACGCCTCAAATATCGATGTCCAAATATCCATAAAAGGATTTTCATAGAATTTGATTTCGAAACATCAAAAATTGGAATATACACCACATCAATCCAAACCAAAATCATTTGCACAAGAATAAGTGTTAGGAATTCATACCTAACAATTGAAGATAATTATAGACAAAGATGAGAGGTAAAAATCTCACCTTTGAACCCAAACAAATGAAGAAGAAGCTTGAAAGCAAAGGGAGAATCAACCACTCTTCAACACAACTCAAATGAGCTTGAATCTATGCTCAAAAAGAAGAACATTCCCAAAGTTAGGTTTAGGAATTTCTGAAATTCAAGAGAGAAGGAGTTGGAGAAGATGAAGAGAAGGCTTACCAATGGGTTCTTCTATTAGTTTGGAGCTAGAGCTTGATTTGCAAAAGAATACTAGGGCTTGAGTTTCAATTTCCCATTCCACTCTCCATTGTTATAAAAGCTTGAGTATTAGGAAAATAGAAAGGAAGTAAATGAAGAGGAGAGGGTTGGGACTGAATACATAAGTGGAGTTATTGGGCTCAGCCCAAACCAAAGCCCTAAGTAAAAAGTGGAAAAATTCCTCTAACTCCAAACATATCAAAGTTTATACTCAAAAAGATCGCAAACGGCGTTTTGAACTCAATGGAAGTGGACCCGAGTCCTAATTCGACCGTATGCAAAAAGTAGCTTTTCGGACTAAATTCCTAGTATCGATAAAATATTTAAATAAAATATTTAAATATAAAATCGACAAATATGTGGGTTGTTACAAGAGTGGTTGATAAATTAAAGGTTGTATTAATTAATGAAATAATGTGTAATAAAAGGTAATTGGATAGAATTAGTATTATGTAAGTTGTTATAACATTTGCTTATACATAATAAATGTACAAATGTGGTTAAATGTTGAAAAGGAGACAATTGTTATTTGTTACCAATTTAATTAATCAATTACAAATAAATGTTACATTAATGTGAGTTAATACAATATCGGCAGATTGGGAATGTAATAAAATGTATAGAAATGTTAGTTACACTCATAAGGCAATAAATTGATTTAATAATAAAAATGAAACAAGGAAAATGAAGTTGTGGGATTTTAATTTTTTATTAATGTCAAAGTTAAAAAAGGTTCAATATTATTGAAATACTGCAACTAATAAGGTAAAAGATGATAATTGTAGAATATTTGTGTGATAAGATGTAAAAAAATGTTAACTATGTCTATTGGGTGATAATTGATTGAACAAAAAGATTGAAACCAAATTTGATCAATTTATTGGAATCAAATAATAATTAATTGGATTTAATTACAGTTGAAATTGAACATTGTAATTAGTGTAATAACCAACACGGAAATTTTATGTAAACTTGGTTAAATTATTGTAAATGTCTAAGTAATCAAAAAGGATGAAAATTGGTTAGTTTATAAATATTGAATTAAAAAGTGATTAATTAATTTAATATTAATTTATTTAATTAACGTGAAAATAGCCATTTTGTCCACTGACTCGGATTTTGACAAAACGAGTTTCATTAGATCCATGATGGTGAATTATTGTAGGGTTTCAAGTTTCGTAGCGATCGGACTTTGCCGGTTGATCATGCGGGCTCGAAACGTGCGGAGATCAATTTAATTGAATTTAATTGAATAAGCTGATTTTAAAAGCTAATTTATTCATACGATGGAATTAGGACTTAAAACCTGTTTCATTTAGTTTAAAAATATCGAAAACATCTATTTCGATCCAACCCTGTCTATATATAGGCGGTTAAAAACTCTAGTTGTTTCTCATATTATTATTTCTATACGTACATCTTCTTCCTCCTTCTCAAACCTAATTTCCAAATTCCAAAACCTAATTTCAAAAAAAAACAAAAATTTGCTCCAAGTTTACTTCGAGTCGGGAAGAGGTTTACTTCAAGTTTCAGAGGAGAAAACCCTGCAGCGACTTGGGGTCATAGAGAGATCAAGGCCAAAAAGACGGATCGGGGTGCGCTTCGAGTTCCAAAGATGAAAATCATAGAGTGACTTTGGGTCAGGAGCCAAACGACTCGGGTCTCGGGTCATTTTGGCAAAAACTCATAGCAAGCACTGGGTAATTGAGGCGGCGACTTGAAGTAAGACCCAAAGTCGAAATTTTTCAATCTTCTAACATTAAAAACTTTTGCATACCAGCTCGGATTCACGCGCGATTTTCTCCGTGGGATCGTATTGGAGTTCCAGACATTTTGACGCTGGTTTGGACGAATTCTGAAGCTGTTCAAATTTGGGCCGTAATTTGGATTTTAAATCGATTTGAAATCAAAGGTGAGTGTTTTAACGCACTCACAACTTCTAAATTATCTTATGTTTGTTAAATTTAATTTTTGTTTTGATTAGAAATTTATTGATTGCTATTTGGTGTTTTAAATGTCATTCTGGTTAAATTTGACTTTTATTGCAATATATCATCGTTTAATTTAATATTGAATTTTTAATTTGTCAATTTAGTACCTGTATTGATTATGAGTTATATATTAATGTTTATTGATTTGGATGATGATTGTGGTATATGTTTGATTGTTGATATTGAATGACTGGATGTTATATTTTATGTTGTTATAATATTGCAAGTTCCCTATGGGTTCAAATGATACATACCCTAACGATCTATAGATTACGGAAAAACATTATGGGTTGAAATGATAGACTAAAGCGATTTTATGGATTTTTAATTAACTCGGGATTACGGTTTGAAATAATATATAATCATAAAATTGTAAATTGTGGATCGAAATGATAAATATCTGTATCACTTGACCATAGGTTAGAAAATTATATACGGACAATGTAACGTCCCGCTTTTTCGCACGCTTTAAATCGACACACGTGCCAATGCAAACCTTACGGAAGGGCGGATTGTTATGGGGTAAATAAGAAAAAACAGAGGAATAAAAAGAACAAACAGAATCTCACAGCGGAAAGGTAAAATATAATAATCAAATATACAGTTCATGAAGCTGTTTACAAAATATTAAATTTTACTTATGCAATATATATCAGATTTGCACATATCAACGAATAAAAATCGATGCAGCGGAATACAGTGTGTAGTGGAACAATATAATATAATAATAATAATAATGAAATCTTCGTCTTCATCCTCCAGAAGTAAAGTCTTCGATTCTAAAATGCTCGGACTGACCCAAGTGAATTGAAAAGAAAAAACACTCTAGTCAGAACTAAAAGATCTTATGTAAGTTAAATCAACAGAAATAAATGTGAGTGCAGTAACTCAAGAGATGCTCGGGATTTACATCTCCTAAGGATCGGTTAAACTATTTACTATGTAGTATATTTCGCTAATATAATAGTGTCTAATTGTAAATAAACTTACTTTTTTCTTAGCATTAAGGGGTTACCCATATAGCCCTTAACACGTAATAGTCCCAGTAGTCCATCCAATATCATGGTCCCTCCTGATCGGGAAGCCACCAGAGGATACCACACGGGCTACAGGAGAAAACCAAACTCGTACAAGGCACGATATGGTAGGTGACACGGCACAACTAGGCAAAGCCAGGGTAGATATACCAATTACGCACCCGGGCTGGTGGTATTGCGTAGCATCTACTACCGCCCATCTCGAACAACACCCCCAAAATCAAAAATAAAAAGTGGCCACCGAATCAAATCCAAATGTCAGAGTATAATATCGAAGGAGTGCGTCCGATCAGAAGAATGACCTCATTGGCCCGAGAATCGCTCATGTTTTAGCCACCTTATGCCAACTCACGGGAGTCGGGTCCACGAGTTTACCTCAAAGGAAACGCCGCCGCCATCCTACTTCATTCTGGAATCTCCACCACGTACACGGTTGTTAAAGTGGTTTTCGGAGTTGGCAGAGAGTATGACAACTTCCGATCTCGGTCTCTTCAACAACCTAACATTATTATAACACCGCGGTCCTTTTAAAATAATTACACTTCAAACTAGAATAAAATATTCATTTCAAAACCATATAAATACGATATCATCTTCATTTTAAAACCAAATCAATATGATATCATTTGTAAACCCAAATTAATATAATATCATTTATATTTCAAATTTATCCTTTTCTAAAAACCAAATATATCCTTTTCTAAAAACCATAACATTTTCAAAGTTATAATATTTCGAAATCAAATGCTTGGAATTTAGTCTTCCAAAACATAAATTTTGAGTTTCATAACTTTGAAATATAACTACCCCCTCAAATGGTTTAAATATTAAATTACTTTATAAAATAAAATAACTTCTTCAATTTCACAAATAAATTCCAAATATCGATTTGAACCTCCAAATAAACCATTTCTAATTCAATCTTTCAAAGCTTAAAATTCAATATTTCAAAACTAATTTTTTTAATTCATATGTATAAACCAATTTCACTTTTTTATTATTTAGTTTGAAATATTTACTTAAAAATCTAGTATCCCTTTAATAAAACACCAAATTTCAAAAAATTGAATATTCCTCAATTCATTAGACTTTATATATTTACTTAAACCACCTTAACCCCGGATTTAGTTTTAAAACCATATTTTTTTAAAATCTAAATTTCACTAAGTTGCAATGGATTTTATTAAATAATTTTTTTAATTTAATACAATCTCAAGTCCATTTCAAAACTATTTTCTCACACTTGATTTATAAAAATCAATATAAACTCTATATAAAAATATATTATTCAAGTAAATACTTCCCATATTATAATTTAATAAAATCAACTTTATTATTAAATTTATTTATACTTTAAACAATTTTATACATAGCTTGTAACGAACCGGGAAATTTTACGGCAAATAAATTAGATTCCGACGAAAATTGACGACGAATTTGAAAAAAAAATTAACAACGTAAGAATTTGTTGTAAATATCTAGATGGTTCGGAATAAAAGAACTTTAAAATAAATTGTCTATTAAATTTGTGGGTAACGTATTTTGGCAATTTGTTTATATAAATGTTGAATTTTGGAACGTAATTATTTTGTTGTAATATTTAAGAGAAATTTATAATTAAAATATAATTACGTCTGTTGTGGATTTCCGTTAACGTTATCGTAATTAAATTCATTTTATATGGTAAATTAGCAGTATCGGCGACCGCAAATTTCGTAAAATGAATATTTATTTGAAAGTCCAAACATGATTTTTCTTTATATTATTAGACTCGTGCTGACAAGGCGAGCGCAACGATACCTTATTTGCCGAATTTGGATGTCCAATGTGAAGTTACGCACTGTTTGATGTGTGTATAGTGGGTCTGTATAAATTTATTAGTTGCCGTTATAAACTGAAATTAATTGATTAGAATTCAAAATCTAAATTCCTGAACGTGTTTAACAGTTGTAGCCTAAGATAAATAAGTAAGTTAAAAAAACATTAAGGTACGTTACAAAAATTTATGGTACGTTTTGAAAATTTAATCGGTTAACTTATATTTAGACGTTTTTCTGGATCTAAAACTAATATAAAATATAGGCTCCGTCATTTTCTTCTCACCTGCAAATTTACAAGAAAAAAAAAAGTGACAGCCGATCCAAAATTTTCAAACCGATCCCCTTCGCCCTGCATCTAGCCGCCGCCACCCCCACGTGGCCGACCACCGCAACGCACGCGCCCCTCCCTCTGTGTCAGCCGCCGCCGCCACGACAGCCCCACTTCCCCGCCGAGCCCAGCTGACACGCCTTAAACCCGACCCACCGAAACAACCACCTTCCCACACGCCCCTTCTCTTCCACGGCCAAACTCAGCCACCAAACTCCCCGGCACCGTCACGTCACTGCCATCGGCCAATCTCCCCGACGCCGCCCTACGCCACTGCCACCTCAGCCCGTACGGTGAGTCCTTTTTTGTTTTTTTCCCCTTCTTGCTGCCGAGTTGCGTGAGTTATATAAAAAAATAAAAAAATAAGTGAAGGTGATAACTTGGCCATGTATGTAAGTGAACGTGACGCATATTTTGTTCAAAATCAAGTGAATATGAAGTGACGTAATTAGTTTTGATGCAGTGAGTTTTTCTTTCTGCTTGTCTTCTCCCAAGTACGTACGCTTTAATAAAAAAAAATTGTGATGAAGGTGAAACCTGTGCAGTCCAATTTACACAAGCCTTACATAATAGTGTTTTTTCGGTTACAATAAGTTTCTAATTATATACGCATAGGTTTGTGTTTAGGCTAAAACAAGATTATCAGTGAGATTTCAATAAACCAGTTTATCTATATACAGTTTTGAACAAGATGGGAAAAAGATTTAAAAAGAAAAGAAAAAAATAAACACATTTTTCACTTTTTGAGTTGAGTTTAAATTTTCCAGACCTGTATATAAGTTGTTTTGTGAAAAATTTCATTTTGTTTGTGTACTGTTTTTTGGTGTTGGGTTAAAACTCACATAGATTTGATTCTGTGCATTTTTTCTTGCTGTTTGGTGTAGAGTTGACAAGATCTCGGATGTTTCTATCAGTTATTTTGTACTGTATTTATATAAAAAAAAGGAAAAAGAAAAGAAAAAGGGAAACGTTAATAAACAACCGTGAACATGAAATGTTTAACTTGTATATACGTAGTCCATATATATAAACTGACATTGTAGTGACAACCCAATATTTAAATAATTTCTAACAGAAATACATGGTGACGTGAAATATTAATCTATGGTTTTTAATACGTTGTCGCAGCCGGAATCCAATAACTTAGGAGTTATCTGTTCACCGTCTGGATTGTGCTCTCCGTCTCTTCCGCTATCAAATATCTCTGCTCGACAAAAGGTAAGTAATCACTCACGACCGTCATTCGATTTATAAGTGAATCTATTTTGATGAAATAATGACTAAACTGTTTCCGTATTGTAAGCATGCATGTAGAATTAAATGTTAAATGCATCATTGTCATCAAATAATTTATGCCATGGCAAGCAGTATCATTTCACGTAGTATCATTTCACGTAGTATCATTTCATGTAGTGTTATTTGATAGTATGAGATCTATTTCATGTTGTGTGTAATTCTGATATATTTCTAGTCCTTGTTAGTCAGAAATCTCCTTGGGTTGAAATGATAGATCCGAATGATTTCAAAAACCTTTATTGGGATTGCGGGTTGAAACGATATATACCTGTAAGTATAAATTAACGCGGATTGAAATGATACATATCCGTATCACTTGACCATAGGTTAGAAACTTACATACGGACACCGTGGTTGGGAGAAATTTGATTTTTGAAATTTTCAAATAGTGGAATTTGATTTTTGAAATTTTTAAACGATCTAAAATTATTTGAAATTGGAAATTCTGAATGTGTTGGAACCTAATATGTTGTAAGTTTTAAAATTTTATGAAGCAATAAATTTTGAAACCTACTAAATCATTATTCTCATAAATTATTTATTTTTAAAATTTCAAAAGCTTTACTCTAAATGTTCTAAATAATTTTTTTTTACGTTATATATAGATACATGGAAACAGTTTGAAGATTTGAAGTGGAAATTTGATAAACCATAACTGTACGATTCCAAACTGAGAAATTTAAGTTATATATTTTGTAAATGGTTTGAAATTGTAAATCGATTTTTTTTAAACCAACCATGGCGTGAAAAATATAACGATTGGTTGTTAAAGAGACCGGGATCGGATATTGTCCTATAGTCGGCCAATACCGAAAACCACTTTAACAACTGTGTACGCGGTGGAGATTCCAGAATGAAGTAGGATGGTGGCGACGTTCTTGAGGTATATTACGTGGACCCTACTCCCGTGAGTTGGCATAAATGACTAAAACAGGAGCTATACCGGGCTACACAAAGGATCGCACCCTTTTATCGAGCATGCTTCTTCGGAAACCATTCTATTACTTGTGTGATTCGATTTGGTGGCGCCACTTTGATTCGGGGTATTGTTCGAGGTGGGCGGAAGCTGTTGGCTTGCCGTCACCAACGGTCCGGGAGTGCAAACGGTGTATCCACCCTGGCATTGCCTCGCGTGCCGTGTCATCTCCTTATAGCGAGCCACTACGATTTTGGTTTTAAAGATCCGACCGCATTAAGGTTCACCATCCCCTTAACGCTATTTTCTATATGATTATACTTTACTAATTAGACATTACTGCATATAGCGTATATTACTGGTTTAACGGATCCTTAAAGGATGACAATCCCAACATTCTTTAAGTTATTTGTACATTTCAGTAGATGTTTCACTCGAGTTATTCACTTAGATGAGAATGTTAGTCCTGACTCGGGTGTTTGTTTATTTTGTTTATTTTTCACTCAGGTCAGCCTAAGTTTGCAGCTTAGAGGAAATTACTCATGAAGATGAGGTGCTGGAGCTCTACTTGATGTTCCTTTCTTAGTGCTCAGTTTCTGTTTTATTTGGACCTATATCATTTGGTTTTGTACTAGAGATCCTTATGCACCTGGATATCTGTTGTATTTGTTTAACTCTGTTCTGTACCTGATTTGAAACTCTAGTCATCCTAGCTTATTATTTTCCTGAATATCAAATTTTCTGTGTCTGTGATCTGTGATCTGTGATTCTATGATATGATTTTTATTTACCCCGAAATGTTAATAACAAATCTGTCGTTTTCGAATGATTTTAGTTGACATGTGCGGTTTATTGTCGACTTAAATTGCTCGAAAGGGAAGGATGTTACATAGCTTAAAACAAGAACTTTACTATATATAAAATAACCTTTATCGATATCCGAATCGATATCTCATAAAACTATATATATTTCTTTACGAAACCATGGAAAATCATTTCAAAATAATTATATATATATATATATATATATATATACCGCGGTTCCTGTATATAATTTTCTATCCTATGGTCAAGTGATACGGATATTTATCATTTCAATCCGCAGTTTAAAATGAAAATGCGGTTGTATATCATTTCAAACCACAATCCCAAATGAAATGAAAATGCATAATAACTGTAGTTTATAACAATATATAAAATACAGCATTCATTCATCCAATATCAACCATCAACCATTTATCACAATCATCATCCAATTAAATCAATAGCATCAATATATAACGAAAAATAAACAACAGGTATTAAAAAGCAGTTTAATTCGATAATAAATTAAATAACTGTTTAACTAGCAGTTTATATGAAATGAATAATTAATTAACAAATTTAACTGGCAGTTTAAATGCAATGAATAAATTAAATAGCAGTTTAATTTAAATAAATGAAATTAACAGAGACGATGATTAAAAATATGCCAAACAACCGTAAATAAATTTTAATCACATCATATATCAATTTAACAAACATTAGAAATTTTAGAAGTTGTGAGTGGGTTAAAACACTCACCTTTTGAATTTAAATTGAATTTAAATCCAATTTAAACCCAAAAATTGCACAGTCTTCAAATCCGTCCAAATCAATGCCAAAATGTCTAGAATTTTATTACGATCCTAACAAAAGAAACCGCGTGTAAATCGGATCACATATGTAAAAGTTATACGTGTTAAACGATGTTGAAATCATTATTAAATTAAACAAAATTTAAAACTCACCCTTACAAACCTTTCCACGTCATTGCTTCTCTCTACTAACGCGAAACTCCAGAAACCCAAACAAACGCACGCACCCTTCCATCGATGGACCTCTGACACGCACGGCCGAAACACTAGCCCACGCAACGATCGCCGCCGCTACCATCACCTGAGCACTGCCCACCCCTCGGCTCCAACGCCAAAACTCGCAACCACCTAAATTTGCAGCCACCGCCGTTCTTCTTTGAACCCTAATCAAAAATTGCACCACATTCAACCGTTGAAATAGCGAATAAACACCACAAATCGACCACCCTCGGTCCCCTCTACAAAACCCATAAACGGTTCGTCGATCCGTCGAGTTTGATTTCGACTTGATGAACGGCCGAGACTTCTTCGATTTTTACCGGTCAAATGACAATCCAAAATGAAAAACGAATTTCACTAGAAGATTACGCACTTCGAGAGCTTCAGTATATATTTTTTTCAAATTTTTCTAAGGAGTTTGAATTTTCATTTGATTTTTGAATTTGCAATTGGATCTAGGGATTGTTTGTCTGCCATTGAGGAGGAGAGAAAGAATTGTACGTACAAACAGATGGGAAATAGGAAGGCTAGGGTTTATAGCAGGATATTTATAGGCAAAATTTTGACATTAGAATGGGTGGGTCCAATTGATATACGCGTTAATGACAAAGTGGCCCAAAAACCCCGTTTTGACTCCGGAACGAAATTGGTTCAACCCATATATCAAAATAGGTGTTTAAAAATATTTTAAACACGATGGAAAAATTTTCACGTCCAAAATCCATCGTATGAAGAAGTTATTCTAAAATCAATATTTTTCAAATTGATTTCAATTAATCGATTTCAAGGCGTTTCAAGCCCATACGATCAAACGACAAGTTCGGTCGCTACGAAACTTGAAATCCTACAATAATTCACCGATACGGACCTGATGAAACTGGTTTCGCCGAAATCCGAGTCAGTGGACAAAATGGCTATTTTTATATTAATTATATAAATAAATAAATTAACAAATAAATTCAAATGTCCAATTTCAACTCTATGGTTAACAAATTTCACCATTTTTAAACTTCGAAATCATTTACCCAAATTTACCCAAATTTAATGTCAATTTAGAGTTGATAAATTCCTCAATTGCAATGTTAACCTTAATTTCATTATATTTAAAATTCTAAATTAAATTTCAAAAAAATTCCATTTAATTAAATTAATTAATTATTATTTCATTCATTATTGCTAAATATATGGATTAAACATTGGATTCAAAACTATAACCTAAATTTTCTCACATTTCATCTAAATTCCCATTTTAAATATTTAATTCATTTAATTTTAATTAATCCTTTTATTTAATTTTAAATTCTAATAAATTAATAAAGCTTTATTCTCTTTATATTTTCATCTTTATTTCAATTGCATAACATTTCATTCCAATTTTACTATATTTGCCAAATACGTACATTAATTATTGTTTATTCTCCATTAATTATTTACTTGGTTTTATACTTTAAATTCATTCAAATAGGTCGATAAATCTTGATTTACAGTCTTTACCTCAACCAATAGTCATATTATAAATGGAATTGTCACTATTTTCAAAAATTACTTAAATTAACGTTAACGTAAAATTTTGTTTATACTTATTGCAATTGATTACGAGTTAAAATTTAATATACTTGTCTAAAAGGTTAACTTACAATACTTGTCGCCCTTTAACGTTTATTTCACTCATTATTTATAATTAAAATCTCAATTAATTTTTTTCATTATTGTCTTGATTTCATTCCTTATTTACACCATTTATTACTTTACAAAATAAAATAACATTTAAACTCATCAACATAATACCAAATTTCATTTTTAATCCAATTGATTTCCAAATCAAAGTTTACACGTATTTCAAACAACTTATTATAATTACTCTAAGAACATTGGTTTTATTAAATGACCATTTATTAATATTTAATTTCCTTAATTTAATCCAATGCTTAAATTTTGTTTTCATATATTGAATGTGTAGCTACGTAAACCTCTTCATTAATTCCATTGATTTGCATTAACTCCATTCCATAAATCTACATCCAATTACTACCTTAAAATAAGTTTACGTTTCTTTTAATTTCCATTCACACTTCCGTTATTTTATATTACAATCATTAAAGTAACATTTATCAACAACACAAACATTATTAGTACTTATCAACCTGCATCATCCTTATTACATTAATTTACGTTTTATACCATTATAAATTAATGCGCTCATTAATTAATTCATATTTACATCCACTTGCGTATATAAATTTTTGTAACCAAGTTATAACATTTACATTTTTTTATTTTAATTAATTACCAAATATTCCTATTTACACTCAATTATAACTTTGCAATATTAACAAATCCATAAATTGTCAATTGCCTAATATGTACATTAATCAATTTAATACTTCCTTTATTTCTCATATACAATTATATCCGGGTATAATCTTTTCACTAATTACATTCATTAGAATTCTATTCAAATTTCAATTTCTTGCAATAACTCATTTATTTTAAATTTGCATACCAATAAATTAGGTTCCAGTAAATAGGATTTATTAAATTTAACCTTTTAATTAAGTCTATTTTAATCAATATAATATTTCACACGTTAATTCTTGTCACTTACTTCATTACAAATTATTAAATTTTATTTCTTTATAAATTTAAATTCCAAAATCTTATTAATATGACAAATTTAATTAACGAAATTCACGGGCCGTTACACTCTCCCCCACTCAAAACTTTTCGTCCTCGAAAAGGAAAAAGAAAGAAGAATTAAGAAATCAATATATCCTATTCAAAACATTAACTTTATAAACAATTAAAATTTCAAAATTAATTACTTTAGATAAAATATACCAATTTATAACCATTAAATCATTTTATGCTCAAATTAATAAAGTTTGGAAAACATTTTCAAAATATTTTCTAAGTCCAAAATTTACGGAAAATTTTGGCAGAGTCTCCTTTGTACGGAGAGGCTCGGGAGAAAATATAATATCCAATATATCAATATATAACAATAATTTCCAAAATAATATATATATCCCACACGGGAAAAATAATATAACGCTATAAACCGTAATCCGAAAATAAACCTATTTGTCGGGCAATTTAAGCTTATATTATGAAACCAAATGCAGTAGCAACAGTTTCCATAAACTGCATTTTACTTATATAATCCAAAAAGAGTTAATAATTATGTAAAATGAAATATTATTTTTGTTTCATCCACTAACAAACAAAGCAATGTCAAACACAACAATCGCTTGCAATCACACATACAACCATCATACAGAATCAACATAATCAATCATTCATTTATATCAAACAAAACAAATAGTTGTTCGGGTTCAAATTGCACAGAATGGAAAATAACTACTTAGTGCACCATTTACTCAACAGTCTTGGATGGAACTAAATAGATTTATTCATTCATCCAGACAGTTTTAAAGTATCCTTACCCAAACAACCATAAACTAAAACAAACAACAACTATTTCAAACAACAGATTTAGTTTATTCCTATTAATTTTATCCATACATTTGTTGTTTGATTTCTTTCTTTCATATAATGATTTATCTTTTTATTTTCATTTATTTCTTACAATTTTATTTAGAAATAACTTCAACTTATTTATTTAAGTTTAAAATTTATCTTTATTATATTACATTCATTTTTTCCCACTCTTAATGTTATTTATTTACCGTATTCATCTTTCCATTTATTTTATTGTAAATAACTTCAATCCTTCTTATTTTCATTTCTTTATAACTGTTCTATTATATTTAACTAGTGGCCTTTCAGTCAAACTTAAGTTTATAACAATTATAACATTAAATTCTTATTAATAACAGCAATTTATTGAACATTTCATTGCATACTTCTATTTCTACAATTTCCATTACATTTTCTTATTAATCATTTCAACTTTTAATATTTGGTAAGTTATATACATATGCTTTTAAGAATGCAATTGAAAATCATACAAGTTTATCCTTTTTTTTATGTTCAATAATTACATCTTTTGTTTTATATATTACAATTTCAGACTGTTTTAATTTCATTTATAACCAGGCATTTAATCTCTTATTTTATTTAAAGGTTCCCATTATTAGTTAACTTCCACTTCACTGCCCTAATTAAACTATTAATTAGCGGAAACTTAAGAATTAAATACCGGGTTTAATTTCAAATCATTTTAAAATAATAGATAAAAATATACTTACAAATTTATATATCCAATTATATTTAAAACAATTAAAATTTATATTTGGCTTATCAAAACAAATCTGCAGTAACTACTACAGTGGCCTTCCCACTTCGAAACTCGAAAATGAATGTCGATGATGCGTGCACTGATCACCGAAATTATTTTCCAGTGACAGAGAGGGGAGTACAAAACTTATTCCTTTCCAAAATTCCCATTTTAAAACATTTCTTTCAAATTATATTAAAATACTTATATCAGGAAATATGTAACGACCCGTAAATTTTAATAAATAAATTGGTTAATGAAAGAACACATTGTTACATTTATTGAACTAAATTAAGGAAATCAAATATGAATAAATGGTCATTTAATAAAACCAATGTTCCGAAAGTAATTATAAAAGTTGTTTGAAATACGTATAAACTTTGATTGGAAATTCCATTTGATTTAAAATAAAACGTGGTATAACTTTTATGAGTTTAAAAGTTTGTTTATTTTGTAAAGTAATAAATGATGTAATAAAAAAGTGAAATCTAGATAAATAAATTTAATTGAGACTTTAATTAAATAATGGGTGAAATAATAGGAAATGGTAACATTGATATTGTAAGAAATAAAAACCCTATTAATGTAAGAAAACCAAGGCAAACATTTAAGTTATAAATGTGATAATAAATAAAAAGAAAATGACCATTGTATAAGGATTTGGCATATGAAAATAGTAACAGTTGCGTGTAAATATTGGAGTAAATATTATGTAGGCAACTATGATAATTTGTTGGAAATAATAAACCTTAGCGTATTGTAAGGCTACCTATTTATTTCGTTTATAATAAATTTGAAATCAATTAGAGTAAAGGAACCTTAACGTTATATTAATAAGAATTAACGCAATAACTAAAGTAGTGCACACCCTAGTAATTGAAACAGATGGTAAAGTTAGGATTGATTGAAATTAGTAAATTGGGAAAGGAATTCAAAATTATGATAACTGATGAAGCATACGTAATAAATTGTAGATTTATAAAATCAACGTCCGTTAAGTAGTTATAATATTTATAGTTGATAATAAACGTTACTTAGTGACTATTAATATAATAATGGAAGGCGTAAATGTAATAATGGAATAATAACCTGGGTTGATAAGTAACGAATTTATAAAGGCAATGGAAAGCAATAGGTGATATTTAATATAGGTTTATTGGGTGATGTGTAAATAAACTTTGGTAATCAATTACAATAAATCCTAATTTAACGTTTTGTTAATGTAAATTTAAGTAATGTTGGATTTATTCATAATATGAATTGGTTGATTTAATAAATGGAAACTTTGAAACCAAGTAAATAAAATTTATTGAGGATATTTAATAGTAATTTATGTATATATTTGGCAAGTAAATCAAATCAATTTATAGAAATGAATTATTAATTAATTGGATGGAAATCTATAATAAATGAATTCATTTGTAAGAAAATGAATTTAATTTCTATATTAATTGGAAATTGTAATAAGATTATAAAATTTATGAATTATAGGGTTTGAATTTAATGTATAATTTTGAATATAATGAAATTGAAGATTTGAAACTGCAATTGATAGAATAATCAGCTTTAAATGGACATCTAAACTTGTCTAAAAAAAATTTATAGTCGATTAAGAAATATAAAGGTGATAAAATTGTCAATTTTAGAAGTGAAATTAAAAATTGGATTGTATTGATTGATTTTAAATTTATTTAGTGAATATAAAAACAGCCATTTTGGCCATTGGCTCGGATTTCGACGAAACCAGTTTCATCGGATAAATATCAGTGAATTATTTTAGGGTTTCAAGTTTCGTAACAATCAGATTTGTCGTTTGATCGTACGAACGCGAAACGCCCTGAATTCGATTAAATTGAAATCAATTTGAAAATATTGATTTAATCATAACTTCTTCATACGATGCAATTTGAACCTAAAACCTTTTCCATTGCGTTTAAAATATTCGAAAAAACCTATTTTGATATATGGGTTAACCCAATTTCATTTCAGAGTCGAAACGGGCATTTTGGGCCACTTTGTCGTTAGCGCGTATTCAACCCGATCCATTTATTCTATTTCAGCCTTCTCTATAAATATCCTGCCATAAACCTCAGCCTCCCTAATTCTCATTTGACTGTATGTAAATTGATTTTATTCCTCCTCTTCCTCAATGGCAGACAAAATTCTATATTTTCAGATCCAATTGCAAATCAAATCCAAAGCTAAATTTTCAAACTCCTCAAAAAATTTCAAAAAAAATATATGTTGAAGCACTCGACTAGTGTAATTCACTGGTGGTGTTCGTTTTTCGATTCAAAATATCGTTTGATCAGAAATTGTGTTTTAATTCGCGGCCGTACGTATGGTTCAAATCAACGACGACGGATCGTCAAATGGATGATACCAGGCTGTGGAGAGTCTCGATTGGAAGGCATCGGCGAGGTTCGTTTGGAGTTTCAACGTTTAGATTTGGAAAAACAATTTGATTAGGGTTTGTATAAACGACGGCGGCTGCATCTCGTGTGGCGCGCGATCGAGAGATGGAGGGCCGTGGGGTGGTCGTAGGGGGTAGGCGGCGACGTGGCTGCGACGTGCGTAGGCGAGGTTGGTCGTTGTCGTGGCGGCTCTCTGTTTTGCGCACGCGAGAAGGTCTTCAGCTAGGGTTTTATGTTCGTGCTTTGACTGGGAAGAGGGTAAGGTGATGGACGTGCGTGATTTACGGTGACGTGGCAGATAATAGTGGTAACTTTTATTTTATTTTATTTTAAATTTTATCTAAAATCCAATCTTCAAATTGCAGTAACTCTCGCATACGAAGTCATATTTACACGCAATTTTTTTGTTAGGATCGGAATAAAATTCCGGACACTTTGACACTGGTTAGGATGAATTTGGAGACTGTCAAATTTTTGGGTTTAAATTGAATTTAAATTCAATTTAAATTCAAAAGGTGAGTGTTTTAACCCACTTACGACTTCTAAATTTTTTTATGTTTGTTAAATTGATATATGATGTGATTTAAAATTTATTTATGATTGTTTGGCATATTTTTAATCATCATCTCAGTTAATTTCATTTATTTAAATTAAATTGCTATTTAATTTATTCATTGCATTTAAACTGTCCGTTAAATTGTTAATTAATTATTCATTGCATATAAACACCAGTTAAATAGTTATTTAATTTATTATTGAATTAAACTGCAATTTAATACCTGTTGTTTATTTTCCGTTATATATTGGTGCTATTGATTTAGTTGGATGATAATTGTGATAAATGGTTGATGGTCGATACTGGATGAATGAATGTTGTATTTTATATTGTTATAAACTGCAAGTTATTATGTATTTTCATTTCATTCGAGATTGTTGTTTGAAATGATATACAACCACATTTATTTATTTTAAATTGCGGATTGAAATGATAAATATATGTATCACTTGACCATAGGATAGAAAATTATATACAGGTACCGCGGCATATTTATATAAAATTATTTTGAAATGACTTTTCTATGGTTTTGGAAAGGAATATATGGTTTAACAAATATCAATTTTGATGTTATATATATTGTTGGCACCAAAATTGGTCACTAACACCCTTAGAAAGATTGTGTAAAGAGAATAATGAAGAAAACAAATTGAAAAAGAGAAGTAAACATAAATTAAAATGCGGGAAGTATGAACACCAAATTTATAGTGGTTCGGCGCAGTGGCCTACGTCCACTTTGAAGCTGATCTTTATTCTCCATACTTGATCACAGATACAATCCGTTCTTAAGTATTAGGATACAATTGCAAGGTAAAAGAAATAAGTCTTGAATGAGGATTCAATGTGGCAGAGTCTCCCCAGTGCTCTCTAAAATCTCATCCCGTTTTCTGTGCCCCTGCCTCTCTATTTATAGACGAAAGTGGGTTGGACTTCCCTGGTGGGCCAGGTGGCCGAATAACTTGGTCCAAGTTGTGTATGTACTATACGCCGAACCAGGCAGGCCGGACAAGGCATGCCGAGCCGAACTCCTTGTGCCGAACGAAGCATGCCGAGTCTCCCCTCTTTAGGCCGAGCGAGGCGAGAGGTTGAATGAGAGATGCAGGTCGAATGGGGCAGGAATGCCGAACGATAGTAATGCCGAGTGAAGGGCTTGGCCGAGTGAAGGGTTTGACCGAATGGCTTCTTCAACCGAACGACTCAAGGCCGTACGATCTCCTGGATACCGGACGATCTAAAGCCGAGCATGCTGACTTCTCTGGGGAGCACTTGTGCTGAGTGAACTACGCCGAACGATGCTGGGACGCCGAAATATCTTCTGGAGGCCGAACGATCCTTTGCTTCTTCATGCCGAATGATCTTATGCCGAGCGCGATCTTGGACTGCCGAGCACTATCTGGTGCCGAATGTTCTTGCCTGCCGACTGTCTATAGATGCCGGTTGTCACGTATGCCGAGCGCTCCTTATGCCGAGTGTAATTATGAATGGCCGAAAGTTTTCCGATGCCGAGTGCAACTCTGAATACCGAACGTTCTAGTTGCCTGGTCGATTTTCCAGGTAACATTTTGCCCCCCAAAGTACGCCGTGTATTCGATAAGGGCGTGCTTTGTACTACAGAATTCGCGCAATGCCACCGAGTGCTTTGAATGCCGAACGTTCTTTGCCGAACGATACGAATGCCGAGCGATTTGAAGTAACCGATTGACACCGTTTTGACCGGTAGAACCGTTCATAGTCTCTTCACCTTCTTCTTCCCTATAAAGCCTGTCTTCTTCTTCCTCCTTTCTTTTTTCACCTTCACCTTTCAACCCCGAATCTTCGAACCATCCTTGCAATCGGACTTCAAGTACTTCTTAAGCCTTCCTAAAGCTCGATCCACGAACTAGGTATAATCCCTTTGCCCAACTCCTTTCCACAAATTCGCATAGGACTGAGTCGTTGCCGAACAGGCTGTGTGGAGGAATCAAATTATGTCTCCAAGGCCAATCGTTGTGAGGTAGGGAGAGATGGTTCGGGACGAACGCTTCGTAGGGTTTGTTTCGTTGTTTGAGAGGGACTAAAGAATGAAAATTTGTACACTTAAAGTTGAAAACTTGAAGAGAGGCACTAAAGAATAAGGCTCACGAGGAGGGAAAAAAGATGGGAACTGCCGACATCGACTCTCGCCTTGAGGCGGCCAGGGAGGAAGGTAAGGAAGAGATCAAGACTGAATTCGACCCGCTCATTGCTGAATTCAACGCCCGAGTTCTCATGCATCGAGATCTAACTTTTTTGGGCGAGGGCTACCTTGAGTCTCTGATCGAGGCATGGGAGACCCTGATTCAAATCAGGAAGGCCGAAAGCGGCGTCGAAGAGGTCGATGAGGAAGCTTTGATTAAGGAGTTCTTGAAGGGAAAAGAACCTTCTGACCTATCAGCGGCTAAGGCCCTATACAGCAAAGGTTCCCCCTCGAGGAAAGGGAAGGAAGTGGTTATCGGTCCATCCGGCATCGTGCCCCCAGTTCGTGCGCCTACTCAGCCGGCTAGCCGACCGGTACTTGATCCCTTCGAGCAGCACCTTGGCTACGACCTGGATGCCCCCGGGCTTGGCGTTCATGTTCTATCTCCCATCCCGGAGGGTGAGACCCTCTGACAACCGAGATTCCACCGGCACCCGGTAAGCAACTTCTTTGCTTTATAGGGTTTCTGTGTTTTTCTAGAAGCTGTCGTGCTCTAACATTTGTTCTCTTGTGACTTTGTGCAGGTTGTTCTGACCCTGAGCCCACTCCGAGGAGCGATGTCACCAAGGAGCTGGAGAAAGAAACGAGTGAGGCTGCTCGAGTTGGCGAGGGTCCTGGCCCGGATGCCCAAGTAATCGGGGCACTCGATGAAGGCAAGTCCGACTCTTCTTCCGAGAGTTTTGAAATAGAAATCACGGGCGCCTCTAAGCATGCATCTGAACCGAGCATGAAGGAGCGGCTCCATAAAGAGAAGGAAGTGACAGCCAGAGTTAAGGCTGAGCCTCGGGATGTGGACCTGGACGACCCCTTGAACAAACCGTTGAAGGTCATCCTCCCTGGCGGGTCCAAGCCTATGGACGTTCCCCCTACATCTTCGGTCGTCACCCCTCCACCAGGGAAGGATTCCAAGGGTAAGCGCTTTGGGAAGGAATCATCCGGGAAGAAGTCAAAGAAACATAAGAAGTGACCATCGTCCTCGTTCAACGAGAGTTAATTTAGGTCATGTAATGATTTTTGCAGACAGTGTAAATAGGCTGTCGACTCCGGACTTCGGAGCGCTTTTGTAGCGAAAAGCTTTTCAGGAATAAAGTTCAGTTTCATTTTCTGTCTTTTCAAAAGATTCTTGTCATTCAGTTTTCTTTGTGATTGTGATTGTGAGTGAAATTTGAACTGCTGTGAATAACATAGACCTCCTCGTTCACCTTTACATAGCTTGGGAATTCTTTGGAGTTGTTCAATCTCCATTCTGTGCTTCATGTATTTAAAATATTTCCTATCCCGCATGTCGGGGACTCGGCATATCCAAGCCATTTGTTTCATAGTCCATATTCAAGGGGCTTGGAGATTTGAATCACTTACATTCGAGTCTGCGCTCTGGGGACTTCGAGTAATCCAGTCCGCGTTCCTGGGACTTGGAGATTTTGGATCATTTATACTCGAGTCCGCATTCCGGGGACTTCAAGTACTCGAGTCCACGCTCCGGGGACTTGGAGATTTTGAGTCGCTTATACTCGAGTCCGCACTCCGAGGACATCGAGTACTCCAATCTGCGCTCCGGGGATTTAGAGATTTTCAATCGTTTATACTCGAGTCCGCACTCTGGGGACTTCGAGTACTCCAGTTCACGCTCCGGGGACTTCGAGATTTAGAATCGTTTAGACTCGAGACCGCACTCCGGGGACTTGGAGTACTCCAGTCCGCGCTCCCGGGACTTGGAGATTTTAAGTCGTTTATACTCGAGTCCGCACTCCGAGGACTTCGAGTACTCCAGTCCGTGCTCCGGGGACTTGGAGATTTTGAGTCGTTTATACTCGAGTCCGCACTCCGGGGACTTCGAGTACTCCAGTCCGCGCTCTGGGGACTTGGAGATTTAGAATCGTTTAGACTCGAGCCCGCACTCCGGGGACTTGGAGTACTCCAGTCCTCACTCCAGGGACTTGGAGATTTAGAATCGTTAACACTCGAGTCCGCACTTCGGGGACTTCGAGTACTCCAGTCCGCACTCTGGGGACTTGAAGATTTAGAATTGTTTATACTCGAGTCCGCACTCCGGGGACTTCGGGTACTCCAGTCCGTGCTCCGGGGACTTGGAGATGTTAAGTTGTTTCTGAGCGTTCGTACGCTACTCAGAATATCATAATTTTTAGCCGCTTGTCACAGGAATATCATACGCAAAGACATTAATCATTTATGAAAAATGTGGCTTCAAGCCTTTATTAATGAGGGCAAGCTGAATTGTCTTATTACATGCCAAGAACTGGAAATGGAAACATACTGGAAATAAGTGCAACTACTGCATAAAGGAAATAGATTAAGTGTAGTAACGCCGCAAGTGCTCGCTGTCCCATGCTCGGGGGAGTGTCACACCATCGACGGTCGCTAGCTTGAAAGTTCCTTCTCCAAGTCTCCGTTCGACGACGTATGGACCTTCCCATGCGGGGTTCATATGTGACGGGACTGGGAAAACCTCGTTTCAAAACAAGATCTCCCACATCAAAGATTCTTGGTCGGACTTTCTCATTATAATATCACGCGACCCGATGTATGTACGAGGCTGTTCTCAGATCAGCTTCTTCGCGTTTTTCATCGATAAATTCCTATGATTCTAGTAAGAGATCCTGGTTCGACGCGGGGTCGTAATGAGTCACCCGATGTGATGGAACTTCAAGTTATAGGGGTATGACGGCTTCCGTGCCGTATGCCAATGCGAATGGTGTGTGGCTAGTTGCGGTCTTGTGGGTAGTTCTATAGGCCCAAAGTGCTGTCGGGAGTTCATCTACCCACTTGCCTCTAGCTTTTTCCAAACGCTTCTTCAATATGGACTTGATTATTTTGTTTACAGCTTCTACCTGCCTATTCACCTTCGGGTGAGCAACTGCTGCGAACCGTTTCTTAATGCCATACTTCTGACAAAATTCTTTGAATTCTTTGCTCTCGAATTGAGTCCCGTTATCTGTTATGATGGTCCGTGGAAGACCAAAGAGGCATATGATATTTCGTACAACGAAATTAATGACTTTCTTGGTGGTGATCGTGGCCATAGGCTCTACTTCTGCCCATTTGGTGAAATAATCGACTGCCACTATTGCATATTTCACGCCTCCTTTGGCTAAGGGTAAAGAACCAATCGGGTCAATTCCCCATATTGCAAATGGCCAGGGACTAACTATTTGCGTGAGTTCCGTCGGCGGTGCTCTTGGAATTTTCGCGTATATCTGGCATTTGTCACATTTTCTCACATAGTCTGCGGCGTCGCGGTTCACGGTTGGCCAATAGTATCCGTAGCGGAGGATTTTCTCTACCAAAATTTGCCCCCCGGTATGATCACCACACTCTCCCTCATGGACTTCCTCCAGTACCCGTATTATCTCGTCATGGGCCACGCACCGAAGTAAGGGGGTCGAGAATCCCCTGCGATACATTACTCCGTTCTGTATTACATAACGCGAGGCCTTACGAAGGACTTGGCGTCTTTCGCTCCTCTTCTCAGGCAAATCCCCATGTAGTAAGTACTGTTTGATCGGGGTCAACCACGATTCCTTTTCGAGTTCGGTCTCCAAGACGAAATCCATCTCCATCATGTCTATACTTGGGGCAAGTAGGGTCTCGACAGGGAACAATCCCATCTGCTGTGCATCGCCAATGCTTGCGAACTTTGCTAACGAGTCAGCTTCTCTATTCTGTTCGCGTGGGACATGGGAGATGTCATAATATTCGAGACTTGCCAGTAGTTCTCGAGTGCGAGCATGGTAAGGAGCCAGTCTCTGACCCTTTGCTTGAAAGTCTCCCTGCACCTGATAAACTACCAGATGTGAGTCACAGAAGATTTCGATTGACTTCACTCCCAACTCGATAACGAGTTTCAAGCCAGCAATCAATGCCTCATATTCGGCTTCGTTATTTGTTGCTGCAAATTCAAGCTTCAAAGCGTAGCAGATTGATCGGTCTTCTGGGGTTATGAGGACGATACCTGCCCCGAGCGATGGTCATTAGATGCCCCATCGGTGTACATCTTCCATCGAACGGGAGGTGCGACCCTGTGTCCGCTCGGTTCATCTGGCAGAGTGAACTCGGCGATGAAGTCAGCTAGTGCTTGTCCTTGTATAGCCCTTCGTGGAAGGTAGGCAATGTCGAACTGACTCAACTCAATGTTCCATTTTAGCATCCTTCCGGAAGTTTCCGGTCGTTAGAGTACTTGTCGCAATGGTTTGTTAGTGTAGACACTGATCGAGTGTGCATGGAAGTATGGACGAAGCTTGCGTGATGCAATCACCAAGCAATAGGCGAGTTTCTCAATCTTTGGATAGTTCCTTTCCGGCCCCGTCAGGCGTTTACCAACATAGTAAACTGGCCTTTGAACTCGGTCCTCCTCGCGGACCAGGGCTGTGCTGATGGCATGTTGAGAGACCGCTAAGTATACGTACAACATCTCGTGGTCTACTGGTTTCGACAGCAATGGGGGACTCTCCATGTGTCTTATCAGAGCCCGGAACGCTTCGTCGCAGTCGGTGGTCCATTCAAAGTTTCTCTTTCCTTTCTTTATAACTTCAAAGAACGGAATACACTTGTTTGTAGCTCTGGATATGAATCGACTCAGCGCAGCCACTTTTCCGTTCAAGCTTTGCACCTGTTTGATGGTTCTGGGTACTCGTATATCTCGGATGGCCTGGATCTTTTCCGGGTTAGCTTCAATTCCTCGTGCATTCACAATGAAACCCAAGAATTTTCCTGATGCCACGCCGAACGAACATTTCAAAGGATTGATCTTCATCCCAAAGTGCCTCAGTATATCGAACATCTCTGCTAAGTCTCGGATGTGGTCGTTTGATTGTCGTGACTTCACAAGCATGTTGTCCACGTAAACTTCCATCGTTTTTCCAATATGATCTTTGAACATTCGATTTACCAGACGTTGGTAAGTTGCTCCTGTGTTCTTCAATCCGAAGGGCATTACTACATAGCAATACAAACCGACGTTTATGACAAAGCTGGTGTGCTCTTGGTCCGGGATGTGCATCGGAATTTGATTATAGCCAGAGAACGCGTCCATAAATGATAGTAACTCGTGTCCGGCTGTTGAATCGACCAGTTGGTCGATCCTTGGTAGCGGGAAACTGTCCTTTGGGCAGGCTTTGTTTAAATCAGAGTAATCAACAAAAGTTCTCCATTTCCCATTGGCTTTCTTTACCAACACTGGGTTGGACACCCATTCAGGGTAGAGGGAGTCGCAGACGAACCCGTTGGTTTTGAGTTTGTCCACCTCCTCTTTGAGAGCTACGGACCTCTTTGGATCCATGCCTCTCCTTTTCTGTTTCATGGGGACGTGTTTTGGGTCTATGTTCAACATATGACTCGCAATTGCAGGAGAAATCCCGCACATATCAGAATGTGTCCAAGCAAACACATCAAGGTTCGCTCGGAGGAAGTCAATAAGGTTTTCAGCTGTCACGGGGTCTAGTCGTGATCCTATTTTAAGAACTCGTGATGGGTCGCTGCGGCTAACTGAGATGTCAATAGTTAGTTCAGCTGGCGCTGCATTCGTTTCCCTTCGTTCCCCATCATCATCTCTCGGATCTAAGTCTCTATGGATCCGAGAATGTTGCCCGAGCCAGGGCTCGGGCGTTAGTTGTCAATCATCAGAATTTTGGATGCGGACAAAGCTGTCCGCGACCTTTCCATTCTCCCTACGCTGCACTTCTCTGAGATCAGCCACGTAGCATGCACGTCCGGTTGCCTGATCACCATGCACTACTCCTACTCCTTTGTCTGTGGGAAACTTTAACGTCAAACACCACGGGGCCAAGGCTGCCCTGAAGTCTGCGAGGGCTGGTCGTCCTAGGAATACGTTGTATGGTGAATCAACATCCAACACTATGAATGGCGGGATTCGCACTCTCCTGCATTCTCCTTATCCCAGTTCAACTGGTAACTCCACATATCCTACTGCGTTTGTTGCTGCGCCGTAAAAGCCA
This sequence comes from Allium cepa, assembly GCA_030765085.1. Classification (NCBI taxonomy): domain Eukaryota; kingdom Viridiplantae; phylum Streptophyta; class Magnoliopsida; order Asparagales; family Amaryllidaceae; genus Allium; species Allium cepa. The sequence continues at coordinate 184,043,174 of CM060946.1, forward strand.
TGGATTCGGGCTTTAGATGGTTTCAAATCCTTAGTCTCCAGCTTCATTTGGTCATATGCTTTCTTGAAGATGATGTTAACGGAACTTCCGCAATCGATTAGAATTCTTCTTACGAATGTCGGTTCGATGGTCGCGGATATGACCATCGGATAGGTAGTAGGGGCTTCCACCTTATCCGCATCTCTATTCCTTAAGACAATATCGTCGTTCATCGTGCGCTGCTGCTTTGCGGAGCTCCATCCTCCACATTTGAACAGCACTCATACTCCGTATGTCTCATAGAATTAGCATATTGCTCCATCTCCAGCCAATTTTTATCCGCAGGATGAGGTCCACCAGCAATTGTGTTAATAACCAATCTTCCCACAGTCCGAGCAGGTTGTTCTGGCTGACGTGGATCTGGCCCGCGTCCGGGGTCCGACGTCTCCTTTTTACTGTCTGGCGAGTCTTTGAAAATTCCTGTAGCTTCTTCTGCCTAATCAATTTCTCAATAGTGTCATGAAGATGCCTGCACTCGTCAGTGTTGTGTCCGTAGGACTCGTGAAAGCGGCAATACTTCCCAGTCCGCTTCTGCTCCTCTGTTGATTCCTTTGGGCGTGGTTCTCTGTATTGAAAAGTGTTCCAGGTCGACAAGTAGATGTTCTCAAGAGATGTATTCAGTGGAGTGTATTCGTTGTAGGTCGGGATTCTTGACTTCCATCTCCCTGTTTCCTTCTTCTTCTTTTCGGGGTCTCCGCCTCCAGTTGCATTAGACTGCCCGGGCTCATTCTGGACGTTGGCTTGAGCTTTCTCAGGGTTATCTCCAGTTGACTTCGCAGCGATGTTACTCTTTGCAGATTCCTGACCGGGCCCCGGTGCCTTGTCTTTCCTTGTCCACCAAGCTTCCTCCCTCCTTATGAATTGATGGGATTTCGAATAAAAACGTTCCAGCGTGGCTGGGTGCTTTCCTGCCAACTAATCTCCAAATTTAGAATCTGGATCCACTCCACGCATTACTGCCATCAAAATTGCGTGATCGTTAGGATTGCTCACTTCAGTAGCGGCAACATGAAACCTCTGCAAGTATGCTTTCAGTGATTCTCCTAGAGCTTGGGTCACACTTGACAAGGACATCACATCCTTGGGATGAGTGGTGTGTATCCTGAATTGTTCTATGAATTTTCTTGCTAATTCGTCGAAGCTGGAGATTGATCGTGGAGGAAGTCGAGTGAACCACATGGTGGCGATTCCGGATAAAGTTATCGGGAAGCACCTGCACTTGGTTGCGTCATTGGCTCTTGTTGAATCCATCATCCATCCATACCTCATTACATGCTGTCTAGGGTCAGTTTTCCCTTCATAGGCAGGAACGGTGTGCATGTTAAACTTCCTTAGGTATTCAGCCTGTAGGATGATATCTGTGAAGGGAGTATGACTCTTGGAAACTCCCCAATCTTCATTAGTCAATCCTTGGGTTTCTTTCATCAGCTGCCTAACCATAGCTATCAAGTCGGGGGTAGGTATGGAAGATGGAAGGTTTGGTTCTTTGGGATCTTGGTGAGTATGGTGTCCAACCTCTTCGCGTGCTTGATCCCTAGTCGATCGATTGGTGGCACCTGCTTGTGTACCTTCATCCTTGCAGCGTCTACGCCTAGGTGGTTCGTCAGCTGAAGTCGAACTATCATCTTTTGAGTAAGGGGCAGGGCTACCTTTAGCATTCCGATGCTGCTGCTTAGTAAGCTGAATCATAAGGTCAGCATTGGTCTGCATTTGCTCAGCAAGTTGCCTCCTGCTTTCCCTAAGTTCTTTCATTAAGTCATTGAACTCTGCTCGGGAAACAACTTCCGCTTGATTTTCGTTGGAGGGTCCTACGCCTCGAATCGCTTGTTGCTTGCTAGGACCGTCTTGTTGTATGTTAGCAGTTTCACGGACATCTGCACTTTGAGAGGCCGATCTGGTTCGTGGTCTTCCCATGATAGAGTTGTTGGCTGTAACTCTGAGTAGAATCAACAGATGCCTTATGAATGATTATGGATATCCTTCGAGGGATTTACGCAATCCAGTAGCTACAAAGTAGATCCTGATAGCCTGAGAATTCAACACTCAGTGAAAGCACCAAAATGTTAGCACCAAAATTGGTCACTAACACCCTTAGAAAGATTGTGTAGAGAGAATAATGAAGAAATCAGACTGAAAAAGAGAAGAAAACATAAATTAAAATGCGGGAAGTATGAACACCAAATTTATAGTGGTTCGGCGCAGTGGCCTACGTCCACTTTGAAGCTGATCTTTATTCTCCACTTGATACTTGATTATAGATACAATCCGTTCTTAAGTATTAGGATACAATTGCAAGGTAAAAGAAATAAGTCTTGAATGAGGATTCAATGTGGGAGAGTCTCCCCAGTGCTCTCTAAAATCTCATCCCGTTTTCTGTGCCCCTGCCTCTCTATTTATAGACGAAAGTGGGTTGGACTTCCCTGGTGGGCCAGGTGGCCGAATAACTTGGTCCAAGTAGTGTATGTACTGTACGCCGAACCAGGGAGGCCGGACAAGGCATGCCGAGCCGAACTCCTTGTGCCGAACGAAGCATGCCGAGTCTCCCTTCTTTAGGGCAAGCGAGGCGAGAGGTTGAATGAGAGATGCAGGTCGAATGGGGCAGGAATGCCGAACGATAGTAATGCCGAGTGAAGGGCTTGGCCGAGTGAAGGGTTTGACTGAATGGCTTCTTCAACCGGACGACTCAAGGCCGAATGATCTCCTGGATACCGGACGATCTCAAGCCGAGCATGCTGACTTCTCTGCGGAGCACTTGTGCTGAGTGAACTACGCCGAACGATGCTTGGACGCCGAACAATCTTCTGGAGGCCGAACGATCCTTTGCTTCTTCAAGCCGAACGATCTTATGCCGAGCGCGATCTTGGACTGCCGAGCACTATCTGGTGTCGAATGTTCTTTCCTGCCGACTGTCTATAGATGCCGGTTGTCACGTATGCCGAGCGCTCCTTATGTCGACTGTAATTCTGAATGGCCGAAAGTTTTCCGATGCCGAGTGCAACTCTGAATACCGAACGTTGTAGTTGCCTGGTCGATTTTCCAGGTAACATAAATATTAATTTATATATATATATATATAAATTTAAATTCTTGAATTTAAGCTATGTATAAAATGGTTTAATAAAAATGAGTTTAATAATGGAGTTGATGGTTTATATTATATGGGTAAGTACCTATTTAAGATATTATATATATTGAGTTAAATGACTTAAATGAAATTTAAGTAAGAACATAAATATGAAATTGGTTTAAATTGAATTATTTAAGAATGTACTTGAATAAATTTGATTTGGAATTTAAATATAAGTTGAGATTTTAAAGGGGCATGATTCATATAACTTGGTTCGGTTTAAAGTGTTTTAAATGAATATAAAGTCGAGATAAATGAATATATCAAGTTAAATAAAGATTTAAAGAATATCTAGTTGTTTGAAGTCAAAATTTTACTTAAATTTTATTGGATTTATTAAGTAACCATTCCAAATCTAAATAATGGTAATTGAATTTGATATTTGTGGAATTATCAAAGAATTGGTTTTGAAATGGTGGAACAGTTAAAGCTTTGAAATATATGAATTTAAATGGTTTATTTGGAGTTTTAAATCGGTATTTGGAATTTATTGTAAAATTTAAGAAGCTATTTTTATATAAAGTAATATAATATTTAAACCATTAAGTATTAAACGCTATGTTTCAAAGCTATGGGTTTCAAGGTATATAGATTTGAAAGTGCTATGATTATGGGAAAATGTTATATTTTGAAATAAAATGATGTCATATTGAATTGGGTTTTATAATGGAAATGATATCATAATTATATGGTTTAAAATGGATATTTTATTCTGGTTTTTAAAGTATAAACTATTTAGAAATGACCGTGGTGTTATAATAACGTTTGGTTGTTAAAGAAACCGGGATCGAAAGTTGTCATACTCTCTGCCAACTCCGAAAATCACTTTAGCAACCGTGTACGCGATGGAGATTGCAGAATGAAGTAAGATGGTGGTGGAGTTTCCTTTGAGGTAAATACGTGGACCCGACTCTCGTGAGTTGGCATAAGGTGGCTAAAACAGGAGCGATTCTCGGGCCAAGGAGGTAGCCCCTCTTATCGGACACATCCCTTCGATATTATACTCTGACTTTTGGATTGATTCGGTGGCCACTTTTGATTTTTGATTTGGGGGCGTCGCACGAGGTGGGCGGTAGCTGCGGCAATGCGTTACCACCAGCCCGGATAGCGATTGGTATATCTACCCTGGCATTGCCTAGTTGTTTCATGTCACCTAACCTAGCGCGCCTTATACGATTTTGTTTTGTACCATACCTATGGAGTGCCCTCTAACGACGCCCAGTACGGGAGAAATTACGGTACTATATAGACTATGGGAATATAAAAGTGTGTTAAGGTGGAAAATGTAAAACCTTAATGCTATTTTCAGTATATTATACTTTACTTTAGACATTATTATAATAGCGAAATATACTATATAGTAAATAATTTAACGTATCATTAAGAGATGTAAATCCCGAGCATCTCTTAAGTTACTGCACTCATTTTTATTTCTGTTGATTTAACTTACATAAGATCTTTTAGTTCTGACTCGAGTGTTTTGTCTTTTCAAATTCGCTCAGGTCAGTCCGAGCGTTTCAGGATCGAAGACTTTATTTCTGGATGACGAAGACGAAGATTTCATTATTATTATTATTATTATTATTATTATTATTATATTATATGGTTCCACTACACACTGTATTCCGCTGCATTGATATTTATTGGTATGTCAACTCTGATATTTATTGTATAAAGAAGAGTCAAATGTTTAGTAAACAGTTTTATGAACTGTATATTGATTATTATATTTTATCCTTCCGCTGTGAGATTTTGTTTTATTTTTTTTCTTCTCTGTTTTTCTTATTTACCCCATAAAAATCCGCCCTTTTGTATGTTTTAAGTCTGACGTGTGTAGTTTATCGTCGATTTAAAGCGTGCAAAAAGGCGGGATGTTACATCTGGTATCAAAGCTTTCGTTTAGCGATAAACCTTAGCTTTGTGGGGTCTGACTCTTTATTAATAAGGTACTATGGGAGTCGTTGAGCGTATATAGATGAGAGAGCGTATTTGTTAGTGTTATAAAAGGGTTTTAATATTATGTTAATTTGTTCCGTTTTATGTTTATAAATTCTGGTTGGTGCATGGGACGCCATGACATCAATAGGGATTTCTAAACACTTAATAGGACAGACCGACATAATATTTGTTTTTAATATAGGTGAATGAAATAATTTTGCCTATTATATTTTCTATATATAAAATAAATTTATAAATAAGGTTATATTTGGTTGCAATATATTGGTTGTTAGGTAATGAAATTTATAAATAATAGTCAAAGTAGGATTGAAAATAAAATAAAATGAAAATTGGATATTTAGAACTTAAGTTCCGGGGTTTAGAAAATTTCTTTTGAATGATTTTGAAATATAATCATAATAATATTAGAAGTATTTTTTGATATAAGTATTTTAATATAATTTGAAAAAAAAATGTTTAAAAAGAAATTTGGAAGGAAATAATTTTTGTGCTCCCCTCTCTGTCGCTGGAAAATAATTTCGATGATGAGTGCACGCATCATCGACATTCATTTTCGAGTTTTAAAGTGGGAAGGCCACTGTAGTAGTTTTGCCACCGATTTATTTGATAAACAAATATAAATTTTGAATTGTTTTAAATATAATTAGAGATATATAAGTTGTAAGAATATATTTATGTATTATTTTAAAATAATTTGAAATTTTACCCGGTATGTAAATTCTTAAGTTTCCGTTAATTAATAGTTTCAGTTATTGTAGCGAATTGGAACGTAGGTAATTAATAATTGAAACCTCTAAAGAAAATAAGAGATTTAATGCTAAGTTATAAATTAAATAAAAGGAAAATTTAAATCTAACATACAAAACAAAGGATTATTATTGAACATTTAATTAATTGAGAAAACTTGTGTAACTTTCAATTATATTCTTAAAGGCATATATATAACTTACCAATTAATAAAAGTTACAATGTTAACAAGAAATTGTAATAGAATATTATACAAGTAAATCTTATGTAATAGGAATGTTAAGTGAAATTCTTTTATGAATTAAAATTTGATGTTGAAATTGTGTAAACTGAAGTATGACTGAAAGGTTGTAAAGATGACAATAAACTTAAGTAATTGTTGAAGTTATTTATATAAAAAAAGTAGGAAGTCGAATACTGTAAATAAATGAAATTAAGTAGTGAATAATGAAAATAAAAGGAGATTTACAAGAAGTAAATGTAAATTAAAAAAGATAAATCATTATGAATAAAAAGGAAGTCAAACGACAAATGTATGAAATAAAATTTATAAGAATGAAACTTAATTTATTGTTAGAAATTATTGTTTTTTTTTGTTTATGGTTGTTTGGGTAAGAATACTTTAAATTTGTTGGACGTATGAATAATCTATTTAGTTTCACCTAAGACTGTTGAGTGAAAGGATGCACCTAGTAGTTTATTTTCATTTCATACAATTTAAAGTTTTGAACCCGAACAACTATTTGCTTTTTTGATATGAATGAATGATTGATTTGTATTGATTCTATGTGATGGTTGCATGTCAGGTTGCAAATGATTGATGTTTGTATTGATTTGTTTGTTTATGGTTGAAACCAGTTTAAATATTTTATTCTTTATAATTATTAACTGTTCTAAAATATATAAGTGGAATACAGGTTATGAAAGCAATTGCTACTGCTTTTAGTTTCATAATTAAACATAAATTGCCCGACAAATAGGTACGTATTCGGATTACGGTTTATAGCATTATTATATTATTTTTCCCTGGTTGGGATATATATTATTTTGGAAATTATATGTTATATATTGTATATATGATGTTATATTTTCTTTCGAGCCTCTCCGTACAAAGGAGACTCTGATGAAATTTTCCATAAACTTTGGACTTAGAAATTTTTAAAATGGATTCCCAACTTTATAAATTTAAATAAAAAGGGGATTTAATTGTTTATAAATCTATATATTTTATTTAAATTATCTAATTCGGTAAATTTATTGTTATGAATATAATGTTTTGAATAATATATATTGATTTATAAGTTCCTCTTTTCCCTTCTTTTCCTTTTCGGGGACGAAAAGTTTTGAGTGGGGGAGAGTGTAACGACCTGTAAATTTTAATAAATAAATCGGTTAATGAAAGAACACATTGTTACATTTATTGAATTAAATTAAGGAAATTAAATTAGAATAAATGGTCATTTAATAAAACCAATGTTCCGGGAGTAATTATAATAGTTGTTTGAAATACGTATAAACTTTGATTTGGAAATTCTATTGGATTTAAAGTAAAATGTGGTATTACTTTTATGAGTTTAAATGTTTGTTTATTTGGTAAAGTAATAAATGATGTAATAAAATAGTGAAATCTAGATAAATAAATTTAATTGAGACTTTAATTAAATAATGGGTAAAATAATAGGAAATGGTAACATTGATATTATAAGAAATAAAAACCCTATTAATGTAAGAAAACCAAGGCAAACATTTAAGTTATAAATGTCGTAATAAATAAAAATAAAATGACCATTGTATAAGGATTTGGCATATGAAAATAGTAACAGTTGCGTGTACATATTGGAGTAAATATTATGTAGGAAACTATGATAATTTGTTGGAAATAATAAACCTTAGTGTATTGTAAGGTTACCTGTTTATTTCATTTATAACAAATTTGAAATCAATTAGAGTAAAGGAACCTTAACGTTATATTAATAAGAATTAACGCAATAAATAAATTAGTGCACACCCTATTAATTGAAACGGATGGTAAAGTTAGGATTGATTGAAATTAGTAAATTGGGAAAGGAATTCAAAATTATGATAACTGATGAAGCATACGTAATAAATTGTAAATTTATAAAATCAATGTCCATTAATAGTTATAATATTTATAGTTGATAATAAACGTTACTTAGTGACTATTAATATAATAACGGAAGGCGTAAATGTAATAATGGAATAATAACCTGGGTTGATAAGTAACGAATTTATAAAGGCAATGGAAAGCAATAGGTGATAATTAATATAGGTTTATTTGGGTGATGTGTAAATAAACTTTGGTAATCAATTACAACAAATCCAAATTTAACGTTTTGTTAATGTAAATTTAAGTAATGTTGGATTTATTCATAATATGAATTGGTTGATTTAATAAATGGAAACTTTGAAACCAAGTAAATAAAATTTATTGAGGATATTTAATAGTAATTTATGTATATATTTGGCAAGTAAATCAAATCAATTTATAGAAATCAATTATTAATTAATTGGAGGGAAATCTATAATAAATGAATTCATTTGTAAGAAAATGAATTTAATTTCTATATTAATTGGAAATTTTAATAAGATGATAAAATTTATGAATTATAGGATTTGAATTTAATATATAATTTTGAATATAATGAAACTGAAGATTTGACACTGCAATTGATTGAATAATCAGCTTTAAATGGACATCTAAACTTGTTTAATTTTTTTTATAGATGATTAAGAAATATAAAGGTGATAAAATTGTCGATTTTCGAAGTGAAATTAAAAATTGGATTTTATTGATTGATTTTAAATTTATTTAATTAATATAAAAATAGCCATTTTGGCCATTGACTCGGATTTCGACGAAACCAGTTTCATCGGATCCATATCGGTGAACTATTGTAGGGTTTTAAATTTCGTAGCGATCGGACTTGTCGTTTGATCGTACGAACGCAAAACGCCCTGAATTCGATTAAATTGAAATCAATTGAAATCAATTTGAAAATACTGATTTTAGCATAACATCTTCATACGATGCAATTTGAACCTGAAACCTTTTCCATTGCATTTAAAATATTTTAAAACACCTATTTTGATATATGGGTTAACCCAATTTCGTTTTGGAGTCGAAACGGGCTTTTTGGGCCACTTTGTCGTTAGCGCGTATTCAACCCGATCAATTTATTCTATTTCAACATTCTCTATAAATATCTTGCCATAAATCCTAGCCTCCCTAATTTTCATTTGTCTGTATGTAAATTGATTCTATTCCTCCTCTTCATCAATGGCAGACAAAATTCTTTATTTCCAGATCCAATTGCAAATCAAATCCAAAGCTAAATTTCAAACTCCTCAGAAAAATTCAAAAAAAATATATGTTGAAGCTCTCGGCTAGCGTAATTCACTGGTGGTATTCGTTTTTCGGTTCGATTATCGTTTGATCAGAAATTGTGTTTTAATTCGCGACCGTCCGTATGGTCCAAATCAACGACGACGGATCGTCGAATGGATGATACCAGGCCGTGGAGAGTCTCGAGTGGAAGGCATCAGCGAGGTTCGTTTGGTGTTTCAATGGTTAGATTTTGCAAAACAATTCGATTAGGTTTTGTATAAACGACGGCGGCTGCGTCTCGTGTGGTGCGCGATCGAGAGATGGAGGGCCGTGGGGTGGTCGCAGGGGGTAGGCGGCGACGTGGCTGCGACGTGCGGAGGCGAGGTTGGTCGTTGTGTGGCAACTCTGTGTTTTGCGTGCGCGAGAAGGGATTCAGCTAGGGTTTCTGTTCGTGCTTTGCCTAAGAGAGGGTAGGGTGATGGACGTGCGTGATTTACGGTGATGTGGCAGATAAAAATGGTAACTATAATTTTATTTTATTTTAAATTTTGTCTAAAATCAATCTTCAAATTGCAATAACTCTCGCATACGAAATCGTATTTACGCGCAATTTTTTTGTTAGGATCGGAATAAAATCTCGGACACTTTGACGCTGGTTTGGACGAATTTGGAGACTGTCAAATTTTTGGGTTTAAATTGAATTTAAATTCAAAAGTTGAGTGTTTTAACGCACTTACGACTTCTAAAATTTCTTATGTTTGTTAAATTGATAAGTGATGTGATTTAAAATTTATTTATGGTTGTTTGGCATATTTTTAATCATCATTTCAGTTAATTTCATTTATTTAAATTGAATTGCTATTTAATTTATTCATTGCATTTAAACTGCCAGTTAAATTGTTAATTAATTATTCATTGCATATAAACTGCCAGTTAAACAGTTATTTAATTAATTATTGAATTAAACTGCTATTTAATACCTGTTGTTTATTTTCGTTATATATTGATGCTATTGATTTAATTGGATGATGATTGTGATAAATGGTTGATGGTTGATATTGGATGAATGAATGTTGTATTTTATATTGTTATAAACTGCAAGGTATTATGCATTTTCATTTCATTCGGGATTGCGGTTTGAAATGATATACATCTGCATTTTTTATATTTTAAATTGCGGGTTGAAATGATAAATATCCGTATCACTTGACCATAGGATAGAAAATTATATACGGGCACCGCGGTATATATATATATATATATATATATATATATATATATATATATATATAATTATTTTGAAATGATTTTTCTATGGTTTTGGAAAGGAATATACGATTTAATAAATATCAATTTTGATGTTATATAAATATTATTATATATATATATATATACTTAAATTCTTGAATTTAAGCTATGTATAAAATGGTTTAATAAAAATGAGTTTAATAATGGAGTTGATGGTTTATATGATATGGGTAAATACCTATTTTAAGGTATTATATATATTGAGTTAAATGATAAATGAAATTTAAGTTGGAAGATAAATATGAAATTGGTTTAAATTGAATTATTTAAGAATGTACTTGAATAAATTTGATTTGGAATTTAAATATAAGTTGAGATTTTAAAGGGGCATGATTCATATAACTTGGTTCGGTTTAAAGTGTTTTAAATGAATATAAAGTCGAGATAAATGAATATATCAAGTTAAATAAAAATTTAAAGAATATCTAGTTATTTGATGTTAAAATTTTACTAAAATTTTAGTGGATTTATTAAGTAACCATTTCAAATCTAAATAATGGTAATTGAATTTGATATTTATGGAATTATTAAAGAATTAGTTTTGAAATGGTGGAATAGTTAAAGCTTTGAAATATATGAATTTAAATGGTTTATTTGGAGTTTTAAATTAGTATTTGGAATTTATTGTGAAATTTAAAAAGCTATTTTTATATAAAGTAATATAATATTTAAACCATTAAGTATTAAAAGTTGTGTTTCAAAGCTATGGGTTTCAAGGTATGTAGATTTGAAAGTGCTATGATTATGGGAAAATGTAATATTTTGAAATAAAATGATATCATATTGATTTGGGTTTTAAAACGGAAATGATATCGTAATTATATGGTTTGAAATGGATATTTTATTTTGGTTTTTAAAGTATAAACTATTTAGAAAAGACCGCGGTGTTATAATAACGTTTGGTTGTTAAAGAGACCGGGATCGGAAGTTGTCATACTCTCTGCCAACTCTGAAAACCACTTTGACAACCGTGTATGCAGTGGAGATTCCAGAATGAAGTAGGATGGCGGCGGCGTTTCCTTTGAGGTAAATACGTGGACCCGACTCCCGTGAGTTGGCATAAGGTGGCTAAAATAAGAGCGACTCTCGGGCCAAGGAGTTAGCCTCTCTTATCGGACACATCCCTTCGATATTATACTCTGACTTTTGGATTGATTCGGTTGCCACTTTTGATTTTTGATATGGGGGTGTCGCTCGAGGTGGGCGGTAGCTGTGGCTATGCGTTACCACCAACCCAGATAGCAATTGGCATATCTACCCTAGCATTGCCTAGTTGTGCAGTGTCACCTAACCTAGCGCGCCTTATACGATTTTGTTTTGTACCATACCTATGGAGTGCCCTCTGACAACGTCCAGTACGGGGGAGATTACGGTACTGCATAGACTACGGGAATATAAAAGTGTGTTAAGGTGGAAAATGTAAAACCTTAATGCTATTTTCAGTATATTATACTTTACTTTAGACACTATTATAATAGCGAAATATACTACATAGTAAATAGTTTAACGGATCCTTATGAGATGTAAATCCCGAGCATCTCTTGAGTTACTGCACTCATATTTATTTCTGTTGATTTAACTTACATAAGATCTTTTAGTTCCGACTCGAGTGTTTTGTCTTTTCAAATTCGCTCTGGTCAGTTCGAGCATTTGAGGATCGAAGACTTTATTTCTGGAGGACGAAGACGAAGATTTCATTATTATTATTATATATTATATGGTTCCACTACATACTGTATTCCGCTGCATTGATATTTATTGGTATGTGAACTCTGATATTTATTGTATAAAGAAGAATCAAATGTTTAGTAAACAGTTTTATGAACTGTATATTGATTATTATATTTTATCCTTCCGCGGTGAGATTTTGTTTTGTTTTTTTCTTCTCTGTTTTTCTTATTTCCCCATAAAATCCACCCTTTTGTATGTTTTAAGTCTGACGTGTGTGGTTTATCGTCGATTTAAAGCGTGCGAAAAGGAGGGATGTTACAAAATACTTCTAATATTATTATTATTATTATTATATTCCGAAATCATTTGAAAGAAAGTTTCAAAACCTCGGAACTTAACTTCTAAATTTCCAATTTTCATTTAATTTATTTTCTATCTTATATCACTGTTATTTATAAATTTCATTACCTAACAACCAATATATTGCAACCAAATATATATATATATATATCATTTTAAAAATTATTTTGTATATAGAAAATATAATAGGCAAAATTACTTCATTCACCTATATTAAAACCAAATATTATGTCGGTTTGTCCTATTAAGTGTTTAGAAATCCCTATTGATGTCATAGCGTCCCATGCACCAACCAGAATTTATAAATACAAAACGGAACAGATTAAGACAATATTAAAACCTTTTATAACACTAAAAAATACGCTTTCTCATATATATATGCTAAGCGACTCCCATAGGGCATTACTACCCTATTTATAAAGAGCCAGATCCCACAAAGCTAAGGTTTATCGCTAAACCAAAGCTTTGATAGCAAATGTAACGGCCCGCCTTTTTGCACGCTTTAAATCAACACACGTGCCAATTCAAACCATACGGAAGGGCGGATTGTTATGGGGTAAATAAGAAAAAACAGAGGAATAAAAAGAACAAACAGAATCTCACAGCGAAAGGATAAAATATAATAATCAAATAAAGAGTTCATGAAGCTGTTTACAAAATATTAAATTTTACTTATACAATATATATCAGAGTTGCACATACCAACGAATAAAAATCGATGCAGCGGAATACAGTGTGTAGTGGAACAATATAATATAATAATAATAATAATGAAATCTTCGTCTTCGTCCTCCAGAAGTAAAGTCTTCGATCCTGAAATGCTAAGACTGCCCCGAATGAATTGAAAAGACAAAACACTCAAGTCAGAACTAAAAGATCTTATGTATGTTAAATCAACAGAAATAAATATAAGTGCAGTAACTCAAGAGATGCTCGGGATTTACATCTCCTAAGGATCCGTTAAACTATTTACTATGTATTATATTTCACTATTATAATAGTGTCTGATTGTAAAATAAACTTACTTTTTTCTTAGCATTATGGGTTACCCATATAGCCCTTAACACGTAATAGTCCCAGTAGTCCATCCAATATCATGGTCCCTCATGATCAGGAAGCCACCATAGGATACCACACGGGCTACGGGAGAAAACCAAACTCGTACAATGCGCGATAGGGTAGGTGACACGACACAACTTGGCAATGCCGAGGTAGATATACCAATTACGCATCCGGACTGGTGGTAACGCATAACAGCTACTACCGCCCACCTCGAACAACACCCCTAAAATAAAAAATAAAAAGTGGCCGCCGAATCAAATCCAAATGATAGAGTATAATATCGAAGGAGTGCGTCCGATCAGACGAATGACCTCATTGGCCCGAGAATCGCTCCTGTTTTAGCCACCTTATGCCAACTCACGGGAGTCGGGTCCACGTATTTACCTCAAAAGAAACGCCGCTACCATCCAACTTCATTCTGGAATTTCCACTGCGTATACGGTTGTTAAAATGGTTTTCGGAGTTGGTAGAGAGTATGAAAACTTCCGATCCCGGTCTCTTCAACAACCAAACGTTATTATAACACCGCGGTCTTTTTAAAATAATTATTCTTCAAACCAGAATAAAATAGTCATTTCAAAACCATATAAATACGATATCATCTTCATTTAAAACCAAATCAATATGATATCATTTATAAACCCGAATTAATATAATATCATTTATATTTCAAATATATCCTTTTCTAAAAACCATAACATTTTCAAAGTTATAATATTTCGAACCAAATGCTTGGAATATATCCTTCCAAAACATAAAACTTGAATTTCATAAATTTGAAATATAACTACCCCCTCAAATGGTTTAAACATTAAATTACTTTATAAAATAAAATAAATTCTTTAATTTCACAAATGAATTCCAAATATCGATTTGAACCTCCAAATAAACCATTTCTAATTCAATCTTCCAAAGCTTAAAATTCAATATTTCAAAATTAAATTTTTTAATTCATATATATATATATATATATATATATATATACCAATTTCACTTTTCTATTATTTAGTTTGAAATATTTACTTAAAAATCTAGTATCCCTTTAATAAAACTCCAAATTTCAAAAAATTGAATATTCCTCAATTCATTAGACTTGATATATTTACTTAAACAACCTTTACCCCGAATTTATTTTAAAACCTAAATTTCAGTAAGTTCCAATGGATGTTTATTAAATAATTTTTTTAATTAAATACAATGTCAAGTCCGTTTCGAAACTATTTTCTCACACTTAATTTATAAAAATCAATATAAACTTATATAAAAATATATTATTTAAGTAAATACTTCCCATATTATAATTTAATAAAATCAACTTTATTATTAAATCTATTTATACTTTAAACAATTTTATACATAGCTTAAACCAAGAATTTTACTATATATAAAATAACCATTATCAATATCCAAATCGATATCTCATAAAACTATATATATTTCTTTACGAAACCATTGAAAATCATTTCAAAATAATTATATATATATATATATATATATACCGCGGTGCCTGTATATAATTTTCTATCCTATGGTCAAGTGATACGGATATTTATCATTTCAATCCGCAATTTAAAATAAAAATACGATTGTATGTCATTTCAAACCGCAATTCCGAATGAAATGAAAATGCATAATAACTTGCAGTTTATAATAATATAAAATACAGCATTCATTGATCCAATATCAACCATCAACCATTGATCATAATCATCATCCAATTAAATCAATAGCATCAATATATAACGGAAAATAAACTACAGGTATTAAAAAGCAGTTTAGTTCAATAATAAATTAAATAACTGTTTAACTGGCAGTTTATATGAAATAAATAATTAATTAACAAATTTAACTGGAAGTTTAAATGCAATGAATAAATTAAATAGCAATTTACTTTAAATAAATGAAATTAACTGAGATGATGATTAAAAATATGCCAAACAACCATAAATAAATTTTAAATCACATCATATATCAATTTAACAAACATAAGAAATTTTAGAAGTTGTGAGTGGGCTAAAACACTCACCTTTTGAATTTAAATTGAATTTAAATCCAGTTTAAACCCAAAAATTGCACAGTCTCCATATCCGCCCAAACCTGCGCCAAAATTTCCGGAATTTTATTACGATCCTGACAAAAGAAACCGCGCATAAATCGGATCACGTATGTAAAAGTTATACGTGTTAAACGATGTTGAAATCATAATTTAATTAAACAAAATTTAAAACTCACCCACACAAACCTTTCCACGTCATTGCTTCTCTCTACTTACGCGCAACTCTAGGAACCCAAACAAACGCACGCACCCTTCCATCGATCGAACTCTGACACGCACGGCCGAAACCCTAACCCACGCAACGATCGTCGCCGCTACTATCACCTGAGCACCGCCATACCCTCGGCTCCAACGCCGAAACTCGCGACTACCCAAATTTGTAGCCGCCGCCGTTCATCTTAGAACCCTAATAGAAAATTGCGCCACATCCAACCATTGAAACAGCGAATAAACACCACAGATCAACTCCCCTTGGTCCCATCTACAAAACCCAGAAACAGTTCGTCGATCCGTCGAGTTTGATTTCGACGTGATGAACGGCCGAGACTTCTTCAATTTTTACCATTCAAATGACAATCCAAAATAAAAAACGAATTTCAACAGAAGATTACGCACTTTGAGAGCTTCAACATATATTTTTTCTAATTTTTCTAAGGAGTTTGAATTTTCATTTCATTTTTGAATTTGCAATTGGATCTAGGGTTTGTTTGTCTGCCATTGAGGAGGAAAGAAAAATTGTATATACAGACAGATAGGAAATTGGGTGGCTAGGGTTTATAGCAGGATGTTTATAGGCAAAATTTTGATATTAGAATGGGTGGGTCCAATTGATATACGCGTTAATGACAAAGTGGCCCAAAAAGCCCGTTTCCACTCCAGAACGAAATTGGGTCAACCCATATATCAATATAGGTGTTTAAAAATATTTTAAACACGATGGAAAATGTTTCACGTCCAAATTCCATCTTATGAAGAAGTTATTCTAAAATCAATATTTTTCAAATTGATTTCAATTAATCGATTTCAAGGCGTTTCAATCCCATACGATCAAACGACAAGTCTGATCGCTACGAAACTTGAAATCCTACAATAATTCACCGATACGAATTCGATTAAACTAGTTTTGTCGAAATCCGAGTCGATGGTCAAAATGGCTATTTTTATATTAAATAAATAAATAAATTAACAAATAAATTCAAATCTCCAATTTCAACTCTATAATTAACAAATTTACCCAAATTTAATATCAATTTAGAGTTGATAAATTCATCAATTGCAATGTTAACCTTAATTTCATTATATTCAAAATTCAAAATTAAATTTCAAAAAAAATCCATTTAATTAAATGAATAATTATTATTTCATTCGTTATTGCAAAATAGATGGATTAAACATTGGATTCAAAAATATAACCTAAATTTTCTCACATTTCATCTAAATTCCCATTTTAAATATTTAATTCATTTAATTTTAATTAATCCTTTTATTTAATTTTAAATTCCAATAAATTAATAAAGATTTATTCTCTTTATATTTTCATCTTTATTTCAATTGCATAACATTTTATTCCAATTTTACTGTATTTGCCAAATACATACATTAATTATTATTTATTCTCCATTAATTATTTAATTGGTTTTATACTTTAAATTCATCCAAATAAGTCAATAAATATTGATTTACAAGCTTTACCTCAACCAATAGTCATATTATAAATGGAATTGTCATTATATTCAAAAATTACTTAAATTAACGTTAACGTAAAATTTTGTTTATACTTATTGCAATTGATTACGAGTTAAAATTTAATATACTTGTCTAAAATGTTAACTTACAATACTTGTTGCCCTTTAACATTTATTTCACTCATTATTTATAATTAAAATCTCAATTTTTTTTATCATTATCTTCATTTCATTCTTATTTACACCATTTATTACTTTAAAAAATAAAATAACATTTAAACTCATCAGCGTAATACCAAATTTCATTTTTAATCCAATTGATTTCCAAATCAAAGTTTACACGTATTTCAAACAACTTATTATAATTACTCCCAGAACATTGGTTTTATTAAATGACCATTTATTAATATTTAATTTCCTTAATTTAATCCAATGCTTACATTTTGTTTTCATGTATTCAATGTGTAGCTACGTAAACGTCTTCATTAATTCCATTGATTTGCATTAACTCCATTCCATAAATCTACATCCAATTACTACCTTAAAATAAGTTTACGTTTCTTTTAATTTCCATTCACACTTCCGTTATTTTATATTACAATCATTAAAGTAACATTTGTCAATAAGACAAACATTATAAGTACTTATCAACCTTCATCGTCCTTATTACATTAATTTACGTTTTATACCATTATAAATTAATGCGCTCATTAATTAATTCATATTTACATCCACTTGCTTGTATAAATTTTTGTAACCAAGTTATAACATTTACATTTTTCTTATTTTAATTAATTACCAAATATTCCTATTTACACTCAATTATAACTTTGCAATATTAACATATCCATAAATTGTCAATTGCTTAATATATGCATTAATCAATTTAATACTTTCCTTTATTTCTCATATACAATTATATCCGGGTATAATCTTTTCACTACTTACATTCATTAGAATTCTATTCAAATTTCAATTTCTCGCAATAACTCATTTATTATAAATTTGCATACCAATAAATTAGGTTCCAATAAATAGGATTTATTAAATTTAACCTTTTTAATTAAGTCTATTTTAACCAATATAATATTTCATACGTTAATTCTTAACACTTACTTCATTACAAATCATAAAATTTTATTTCTTTATAAATCAAATTCCAAAATCTTATTAATATGACAAATTTAATTAACGAAATTCACGGGTTGTTACAGACGCCAGATTGGTTAAATTAAATGATTTTAAATCTTTAAATTTTGAATCCAGTTAAATGATATTTTGAAATAGAATTTTATTTATACAGTGAATTGTTTTAAATGAATTTTTTGAAGGATTTAAATTGAAATTCTAAAGTGATTTTGAAGTATAAATGAAATTCGAAATTGATTATTAAACATTGAAATTTTGTAACTTTGAAATATATTGGAATTGGAATAGCTAAAATTGATATTTCAAGATGTAAAATTGGGTTTTGATTGAAATAAAAAGTGATTGAAATTTGAATATGGTCCACATTGGTTGAAATGGAATAAATGGTTATATTTGATGTTAAATTTCAAATTTATTTTCTTAATATAAACTATAAAATGTAATTTAAAAATTTAAATTATTAAGATTTTCAACCTTTAAACTAAATTTATCTATTCTAATTACTTTAAACCATATTATATCTATGTAAAGCATTGTATTTATTTTAAACCTATTTTAAATCCTTTTAAAGTATTTTAATCTGTTTTAAATCTATTTATAGTCTTTTAACTTATTTTATTATATTTAATCTATTTTAGACTATCTAATCTTTTTTAAGTCTATTTAAATCCGTTTTAATCTATTTGAACAATGTTAATCAATTTTATCCTATTTTTAAACTATATTAATCTGTTTTAATCCATTTAAAAGCTATCTTAAACTATTTCTATTTTGTCTATTTCCAAATTTCAGACGTGTAAAGTTGAAGTATTTATATTCAAATCCTTGATTTAAAGCGAATATGGTTAAATGATGTAATAACCTAAGTTGGTGTTTGGAATTTATACCTTTTGTGAAATGACATATTTGAGTGAATAAGATTGATTTTGAAAAAAAAGAATTAGTTGACATAACTTGTCAATAATTTCAAAATGAATATGTTTTGAAAGTGAATATGTTTTGAAAGTGAATACGATTTGAAATTGAATATGATATTTTGACATAAATAGTAATTGACTTTTGAAATGTAAAACAACCATCCGGTGTGAAATAAGCATTTAGTTGTTAAAGAGACTGAGATCGGATATTGTCATACTCTCTACCAATACCGAAAACCACTTTAATAAATGTGTACGTGGTGGAGATTCAAGAAATAAAGTAGGATGGTTTGGCGAATGAATCTGTATGAGGTATTTACGTGACCTTGACTCCCGTGAGTCAGCTTAATGTGGCTAAAACAGGAGCTATACTGGGCTAAGTGAGGTCATTCCTCCGGTCGGGCACATTTCTTCGATACTATATTCTGACTTTGTGATTGATTTGGTGACCACCCTTGATTTTGATTTGGGAGTGTGTTCCGAGATGGGCGGTACTAGCTGCTCGCGGGAGTGCAATTGGTATATCTACCCTAAGCATGGCCTCGAGTGCCGTGTCACATGACCTATCGTGCCTTCTACGAATTTGTTTTGAGTCGTACCTATGGAGTGCTCCGTAATCGCCCACCTGCGGGTGGAGTTTAGAGTATATGTATAGACTACGGCATTATAAAATGTGTTAAGGGGATATGGGTAACGCCTTATGTAGTGACCCGCTGTTCTATAACCCTAGACTTGATAACAATTCTTCCTCGTTCAACCCAAAGTGTACGAAAGAGCGAGTAACTAGGGTAAAGAAGAAGAAAGAGACAGAAGAAGAAGATAAAAACAATATCAGAGTCTCACAATCTCTTGGGAACAAACTATAATATATATTAATAGCTTTAAATAGAAAGAAATATGTACTATCATATATACATACCATTATCAGAGTACAACAGTCATCCCTAACTTTGGACAGCTTATTATCTATCCTTACACAGAAAAATAATTGTTCCAGTATGGAGAAACATCTTTGTCATCTATCTCATCTCTTAGGCTCCATAGCATATTATCCTAGATCTGTTCAAGTCTGTCTGACCCGAACATCATAATAAAACAACACCCAAGTCAGTCTGGAAAACCAGCGTGAGAAAACTACACTTAATTGGGTTATTATATTTTTGAAAATCCTTTAAAAAAAGGTATATCGTAAGACCACGCCACAATTAAATATGCCTGGTTTTCACCTGACGATAACCAAAACCTTTTTATCAAATCCGTCTGATATTATAATAGTGTCTGTAGAAAGTAAAACAGAATCTAGTTGAAATGCTTGCATCTCACGTTCCAACAATAGTTAGGCACAATCAAAACCGTACGGGCGCTTATTGGAGATTGGATTCCATACAATGGCAGGGCTACTGGGATACCGCCCGTCACAGTACCTGGCCTAGAACAAAGTACCAAGGACCACTCCCGATCCCTTGCAACACTAGACTGGAGCTACCCCTTACTGGATAGTCCGAATAAGATCACCCCGCAGTTGGGATCAGCAACCGCCCACAAAGCCGAGATCAAAAAGGGATTCTAAACAGGGATGACCTTACCCTAATTAGGTGCTACCCACTTAGCCTTGCTGCACCTCCCCCGTTTTAGCCATTTCGGTTAATGAGGCTTGAGGCTATGCATTACCTTTTTAGAACACATTTCACTTCGAATGGTCAATGTCCTCCTGACGATGATCTGATAGAATTCGTCCATACAAGTTGCCTTGGGTCTGGACAAACCGAATCACCGACATCATCATCTTCATGGTCTTCATTCGCAAACGTTCAAACCAAATCGAAGTGATTTTCGGATAATTAAACCCGATCCCAGTCTCTTCAAAACAATTATCGTATTGGCCAATATTTATAGTCGGTTATTTAACTATCCAATTAACAATCATTCGACCCATTATTTTATTTCCACTGAAAAGCACCAAGTCTTATTAAATTTAGATTTCAAATAAATTAAATCACTTTATCCAAAAATATACACTTAAAGCACTTAAAATAAAACTACTTAACTCGCTTTATTCAAACAATAGTTATGAAATTATAATAATATCTCAAGTAAAACTTTAGCCAAAGACTACTTTTAAAATAAAACTATTATACAAGGTATAAACATTTAATAGTTATCCTTTACATCAAAATACTAATTTAACTTTTAAAAATAACTAACTACTAAAATTTACTTAATTAATATTTATTGTAAGACTTTTAAAACAATTTAAATAATAAATTTCTCAAAAAATATTCCTTTAAAATATCTTAAAAACTTCTAACTTTTCTTAAAAATATTTCTTTGAAAATATATTTAGCTTTTCAAGAAAATACACTTTTCACTCCAATACATCCCATCTAATCGTTTATAAATCCTTGTAGATATATTTCCAGTTTAATTTACGTCCCAAACCCGTAAATTCCCTTTCCAACATTTTTGAAAATAAAATTACTATTTATTTTTCTTTTTTTAAAACGAATTACACTTTCCTTATAAATTCTCACCGTGAATTTATAAATCCAAATTATCCACTGATAAATAATCACTTTATTTAAAAACCCGGTTTATAAATCTCATTCCCCTTTTTAATCATTATTCTCGAAACACTTAATCGATTTCCAAACTGGTTTCCATGAATTAAATTCCATCTTAAAGTTTATTTCTTGATTTACTTAAGTTTATTCCAAAATCCAGAAATCCCATATTCGCTCCTTTATTATAACTTAACACCTTATTTAAATATGAAACATTAATTTCATAACTTATATTTCTCCTAAATTCCCTCTTTATTTTCCTCAAATCTGTTTTAAACTTCAAATTTTAAAAATAAATACTTTTATACTTAACCAAATCGCTTAAGTCCCATTATTAAATCCTTTTATTCAATTATTTCAAAATCTCTACCTTTCCATATTTATAAATTATCAAGTATAAAATTTAAAATCGCACTATTCATTTTTTTCCATATTTATTACTTTTAAATTTATTCATCTTTACTATGAATTTCTTACTTTAAATTTCCCCTTTTATTTCCCTTTAAAAATTCAACATTTATATTTTCAAAATGCCACAATATATCCAGCAATGCATTAACATCAAATAAGTTAATTTTTCCAACACAATATGTCATGGATTATTCAACTTTTCATATATCACTGAAATGAAAATAAATTCAATATTTTTGAGGAACCCAGTTGGATCCCTCCAACCCGTTTCACTGTATTCGCAGATGTTAGCACAATGTAAAAATACCAATCCCACTTCAGGAGGGATATCGCGGTATATAGGGTCATTCGCTATTATGCAAGGTGCATAGGGTCTCATCCGCTATATAATGCAGGAATATCAATCACTCCAATACTAATATATATACTACTATATACACAAACACCCTCATCCAACAACTAATTAATTTTTCAATCAATCAAGCATCCAATGATTTAAATTTAAACATTAATTTTTTTAAATTGGTTATCCAATTGAGTGAGAGATTCTCACCTTTTGCTTTTTATTTTGCAACCCGATCCAACTCGACTCGTCTTCACGCTTTTAGGCTCGCATAGCAAGATACAGTCTATTAACATTTGAGATAAACGAATAATTGATTACCATTTACCAATTTTTTTAATTATGACTTTTAAACAAAAACTAGACAGACCCAAGTTACACAATTTTTTATAATTATTCTTTGTTTATAATTAATTAAAATAAAACGATACACCTACTTTCATTCACTCCCGGCAAGAAAAACACGTCCTCCTTCTTACCCAGTGTCCACGCCTGAGCTTTATTGTCGTGCACTGACACATCACCAAGCTCCATCACTTCGATGCTGCCATCACGGAAACCCCCCTCTTCGCTCCACATCTCAAAACGCGTCATCATCGAATGACCTGCGCCTTAAATTGGATCGCGACTTCATTGCCTGCTGCCCTTGACCCAGCGAGATCATGACCTTCATGAGAGCCTTAAGTGATTATAGGATAATTAATTTAAGTAATTAATTAAGGATAATGGTAATTAATGTGAATGAGTGAAGGTTAATTAATTTGTGCTATTAATTAAAGTCCAATTACATAATGTAATTAAAGAGGATAATTAAGGGATGATTAATTAATGTTTTGTAATTAATTAATGTTAAGTAAGCAGGTTAAAAGTAATTAAAGAAATTAATTTAATTTATTTAAATTAATTGGAATGGTGTGACTAATTAATCTTGCTTATGAATGATTAAATGATATTGAATGCCTTGGATTATTTGATATTTCTGATATGAAATGTTGTGATATGATTGGGTTGAATAGTGATAATGTGGTTATCTATCGAGATGAATTGTTGTGTAAAGCGACGCTCTGTATTTAAAGTTTGAATTGTACTTCACTTGAATAACATGGGTTTAGATGACATGGGATTCGAAGAGACCGGGGTCAGGTATCAGTAAATACCTGAAACCACTTTGATTAGTAATCTACGATAATTCTTTTTAGATTTGATATGTGAAATCAATAGGCTGGAATGGAATAATTCAAGCAAGTGGACCATTAAAAACTAAGTATGGGTACTTAGGGATTTATTTGTGAAATAAGTGTTGAGCACAACAAGTAATGAACTCGTAGTGAAGTATGAGTTATCCCGGGTTTTTCTTTTATGGTTTGTACTAGTATTTCAAATTATATGGGTTTACTCATGCTTGTTTCCAGCCTGACCCGGGTGTTACATTGATGTAATGCTCGGGTTAGACCGAGTATTATAGATTTTCAGGTAAAGACGTTTTGAAGCTCAGGAGGCGAGCTAGATGGCAGGAACGTATGGAGTTTTTCGCTTTGTATATGAGACTGTGTAGTCTGTATGGATTGTAGTCTGGAACAAGTTGTATAACTGTCATGTTTATGTATAAGTGTTTGTACTATGATGCATTGTATGTAAAGTAACAAGTACAGATTTTCTTTATAAAAATGCTATTGTTTGTTCTTATATTTTATCCGCTGCGAATGTGAGATGTTGTTGTTTTCTGTTTTCCTTCTTTCTTCTTTCTTCTTGTTTAACAATCTGGGATTTTCATAGTTGAAAATTTCGGGTCGTTACATTTTGGTATCAGAGCTGAAGTTTAAGCGAGAACCTTGGCTCTGGTGGGTTTACTCATTAAGGATAGGGTCGATGGTACCCTAGAATGGGTTGAGAGTGTGTGTTTGTCTATATATATATATATATATATATATATATATATATATATATATATATATATATATATGAGAGTGTACTTGTTATTTTCTTATATAAAGGTTTAAAAATGGTTTTAAAAACAAATGACTTTTATATAAGTTTATATTTTGATATATAAAGCAATATTTCTTTCTAATTATTGTAAATACTGAGAAAATTGGTTGTTGATCATGGAATTAAATAAAAATAATGAGAATTAAGTGGTAATAGTAATACAACCAAATTGTAATTAAAGGAAGATAAGTTTGAAATAGATCCAAACTGGAACTAAATCCTGAATTTGTAGAAGTAAGAATAAGATAAAAATGAATTGCTATCCATATATGATAATCTTGGGTATTATCATAAATGGTTATTGTGTTTAATAATAATATATTTGTTAATGAGTAAACTTTTAGATGAGTATAACTTATAAATTGAAGTGGGTTTTAAATTGTGAAGTTTTGAATCCTAAGTCTAGAAACATCTGAAATTGTTTCCATAATGTTAAAAGAAATGATATTATCCAGACTATTTTGAATGTGTTCTTATTTTAAAATAAGAGATGTTTGAAAATTTTAAAGAAAGTTTATTTTGAATTAAATCCAAAGGAGGTTTAAATTTTAAGAAATAACTTGGTGTGCAAAGGAAATAACTTTGTACATATAAGGGATATACACGATATCAAAGATGATTTGAAAATAAACTCTAAGTGTTGAGTTTTAAATTTTTCCTTGGAATGTGATATGGAAACCCAAAGTGATAAGTCTTTGAACTTATAAGTAGGAAAGAATATTGATAGACATTTAAAATTTGAAATGGAGGATTCAAATTTGAGTAAGGTTAATGGGATTAAATTGAATTTAACTTGGAGGAAGTTAAATAAGTTTGAATGAACAACCTGATTTGGAAATTTCAAGATGAAATTGAGATTTAACTTAGGGAAGTTAAATGAGTTGATTTAGAAGGGAGATATGTATGATCTCAAATGGTTTTGAGTTCTGGGAATGGGTAATAGATGCTATTGGTGGATGTTTTAAATAAATTGGATGTTTATTTACTTTGACTTATCCTAATATCATCCTGCTGCTATCAATGATCTATGGAACCGTGAATTGGATTGTTTAAAATGAATTAAGAAGTGGATTGTGATATTTTATATCCATTGTGGAAATTAATTGGAAATAAAAATTTAATATGAAATTATTTAAGTAATTTTGATTTTTGAAGATAAAAATTTAACTTATGGAAGTGAAATCACTTTGAACTTAGTTTTGAATGTTTAAGATAAAATTGCAACTGAAATTGCTGAAAACTGGTTTCAAAATTGAATTTGGGTAATAAATTGGTTTTTGAAAGATTAAATTGTTTAAAAAGGATTTGAACTATGATTTGAACTTAAATTTAAGTTTATGAAGAAGTATAGGTAAATTTAAATGGAATTTTGAAATTTGGACCCAGAATTTAATTATTTAAAAATTTTAATTGTTAAATTAAAGTAAAGATTAATTTTATTTAAAGGAATTAAATCAACAATTGAAAATTTAACTCGAATTTATATAATTCAAGATGATTTAAAAGTGGAGAATGGAATTGGGATTAATTCAAACTGGAATTGAAATGAATTGAAAATGGTTCAATTTGAAATTTATGTGAATTAATTAAAATTGTAATTAAAGTTGAATAAGTAAATTCAAATGGAATTTGATTTGAATTTAGAAAAAAATTAAGGTTAATTCAACTTGAACTGGGATTTGATCAATTTTAATGGGATGGGAAATTGATTGGAAATGGAAATTGGGAAGTTATACAGTTTGGCTCTGGACTATTTCCAGAATAAATTGTTTTAATATAAACCTATTTTTTTCAAGCTATTTACTTATATATAACCTTTCATTTTTTAAGCCAAACTATTTTATACTTATTTTACAACTATTTTTGGAACTATTTAACTATTTTACAACTGTTTTATAAACTAATTACTACTTTTCAATTACTTATAACTAATCACTATTTAAAAAAACTATTTTGCAATTATCAAACTATTTTATAACCATTTAAATATTTTACAGCTATTTTACAAACTAATAATTATTTTTCAACTACTTATCTATTTTTAACTTTTCAAGCTATTTTCTAAATTTAAGCTGGTCAGAGTGCAAACTATTTATGATTAAATTTCCATTTGAGATAAGAATTGAGGTGATAATCTAAATAGGGATTGAGGCAATTATAAATAAATGAATAAGAATCTAAGGGAATGTGAATAGAAAGGAGATATTGATTTAGCTAATAATCAATGAAGATAAATACGTAGGATGTACGTATATTATTCTATTCGCATAGTGATTTGATCCTGATTCAAGCATAAAATTTCGAGATAGTATGCCAATCCGAGTTGGGATTTTTCACTCAATTTTTGACGGTGAACCTGGATATGGATTTTTGATTGGTTCTAGAAATTCTCTATGATAGTTAGGCTATGCAAGGAGAATGACGGTTTCTGATCAAGAAACCAGATCTAAGTCCGCACTAGGAAGTTGGGTGGACGATACTAGTTCGGAAGTGAAACTGTATGGTCGAGGGAGAGATCAGATTGATATAGCATACGGATGATATATGTACATCGTATGGGTTTGAATAAAATTGATATTGAAAATTTGTGGATAAAAACTGTAAAATTATTTTTGAAATGGAAAAGTATATTTTGAACAGTAAATGATGAAATAAAATGGAAATTGGATATTTCTATGATTAAAGGTTCACTTTATAAAGAAAGGTAATATGGATAATAAATTTATAAAGAGTAATCAAATTTGAATATTTTATTTGGTATAGATAAGTTATATATGTGTTATATTGATAAACTCCCCTTGTTGAATCTATTGCGAGAAGAAAAGGGTTTTTGAAAGGTATTTGAAGTATAAAAAGGAAATTTATACAAGTATGAAGTAACCCAAAGATTTTCTAGATTTTATATATCTATATATATATAAAGGATTTTATGAGAATGATTTTGGAAAAAGGTTTTGGAACCTATGGATTTTGGAAAGGCTTTTGATTTTTGGGGAAAAATCAATTTTGGAAATTTGGAAAGCCTAGTTTGAGAATTATCGATTTTGGAATAATCGATTTTGAGAAAAGGAGATTTATATGAGATTCATACTTGGTGTATGATTTGAAAAATACTATATGTATATAGTCTAAAGTGTTTTGAGAATTGTTTTGGGAAAAAAGGCGCTCCCTTAAAATGAACTTCTTAGGAGTACCATAGGTTGGTACTGCCTTGAGCCCCAAGAGGGAGGCTCTAAAGTGGATCCTGTGAGGAAGTCCAGACAAACTGAAGTTCCTGAGGTGGGAAGCGAAAATCGAGGGCGCTGATGCCTATAGAGGCATTTGGGTTATGCTGTGACGATATTGTAGCTCGATGTCGCTGCGATCTACTATGGACCATAGCGGAAATCATGTGGAGGTGAGTGTCAACGGTCTACGTTTGATTTTGCTGGAAAGGCAACGTAACATCGGTAGACTGCGATCTATGGTCAAGTGTAGAAGTTTCATTTTATTTTGCAGCGAAATTCGAGGGCGCCGATGCCTACAATTATATGGGTTTTTGTTGTGATAGCAACGTAACCCCAGATGTAGCTGCGATCTGTAGCGGGTTCCATGGTATAATCGAGGGGCGCGGAGTGCCTACAGTTATCTATGGATTTTGCTGGGATGGCAACGTAGCCATCGGGTTAACTACGACCATGGAGGGGGTGATTATTTCCAGAGAATTCTCACCAAAGATGTTTCCTCTATTTTCAAAGTGTTTTCTATATTTTCAATAAAATTATTTTCCAAGTATTTTAACTGCGTGTTGAAAACGGGTCGGCTAAGTACTTACAGACTTTCTGTCCTACGCCTGATCAACGTATGACCGAATTTCTGTAAGAATAAAGATGGACTTGTGGAAACATCGAGTTATAAAGAGTATTTTTATAAAGCTATTTTGGTGATATTATAGAGATTTTAAATGTTTTAAAAATTCTTAAATAAAGGATTTGTAGCTGAAATGATCAAAGAGCAACATATGCTGATAATAATCATATTAATAAATTCTGGCTTCATTCTTTTTCGAGAATGAAAAGATTCTAGGGGGGAGGAATGTGATAACTCGTATTTTCGGGCATCAGATAATTGGATAATTATCTGATTTAACTAGTGAAAATACTGATTTATAGATTGAACAAATAAGTGTGATAATCCCTTTATAAATTATTTAAAATTGGTAAAATTGTTGCTTCCAAATAATAATAATGTGTTGTTTTTATATATATAAATGGATTTTAAATAGAATTATTATTTACAAATTGAATTTGTTTTTGTTTAAATATATATATATATATGAGTCGATTTTAAATTGGATTTTAAATTTAATTTGAATTTGAATTTGGATTTAAATTTGAAATTTAAAAGACAATTATCTTAAGATTTTTTGGATTTAAAAATATATGTATAAGATTTTTATATAATTTGTTTTATATTATTTTCTTTGAAATTTTTTTATTTATATAATTTAAGAAATATACTTATTAATTAGGAAATTTAATATAAAAGCTTTTAAATCATTTTAAAATTATTAAACATGCATTATTACAAGTGTTAGATTATTAATATTCCTAATAACAAATGTAAGGTGATAAACATTTATAAATGACAAATGTTAAGAAATCTAACAATTGTAACCATGTTATTTTATTTTTCTTTTATTTTTAATAATCATAAAATTAAGTTTATAAATATATCAGTATCTTCTCTTCTCCATTCTTTTTCTATCTTCATCTTTCAAAACAAAGAAAACAAAAATCGATAAAATACAAACCAATGAACAAATTCAAAAATCTGAGCAGATCAAAACAAAAACAAATTGAAAGCAATTTAAAAACTGGAACAATCTCAATCCTGAAAGCAAAGGCAAACATAATGGTTCAAACTCGAAACTGAAGTAACCAAAGCAAAGAACTGAAATCTATAACCTGAAGCAAATAAAATTAAGCTAAAACAAAAGTCATCTCAGCATAACACAAGTTCAAAGATCAGATCCTTCAAGTCCAGATCAATTTAAACAATATTCCTTGCTTTCTCTGTTTTACATGTGCAGGTGAGTAGACTTATCATTTTTTTAAGCCAAAAATCTTTAGTTTCTTGATGCATGCAAAAGATCTGTGAAGTGATAATTGTTTGTGCAGATATATCTTGCTTAAATATAGACAAGTTTATATGTATATACTTGTGCAAGCCTGTGAATGCCTATATACATATGCTCTGTTGTTTATACAGTCTTAAAGACAACTTTCTAAAATTCATATCTTCCCATGAAACAGATTTTAGGCCAATAAACGAAAATGATTATCAAAATGCATTATCAATTTTTAAAAATAGAATCAAGAATTTAAGTTTAGCAATTATTTCAAATTTGGGAATTTACAGTAAAAATAATATATAAGTCAAAAATCAATGATATACAATTTCATGTTTGGATTTCATGAATGGATTCGTGATGGAAAATTATGAATTTTGTTAGTTAATTTAAGATTTTTAGGATTGTTTATGTTGAGATTTTCGGGGTTGATCAAATTCGACATTTTCGTCGATTGCTGAAGAACAACAACGAAATTTTCGTCAGGATTTGGGTCTGGAGATGGCCGGAGAGACGTGGGTCGTGGGAAAATTGGTCTAGGATTTTTCTGATGGCCGGAGTTGCTAGGCTAAGGCGAATTAGGGTACAATGGTCAGACGGGAACGGTTATGTTGTCGAGACTCGTTCAACGTGGATGGTGGACCGAACTCGATCGCATGAGAGGGAAAAGTTTCGTCGAGTCGTGGCGCGGCACTGGGTTGGACGGTGTGTGTCCCGAAGGTCAGAGGTGATGGCCAAAGGGGGGTTTTCAATGAGATGGGTTCCAGATTTTGGATCGTCGAGCTCGTTTTTGGTTTGGCTGTCGTTTTTGTTGTTCGGTGTGGTTGTACTGTAGGTCGAGGTCGTCGTCGACTTGGAGGATGGTCGGTGAGTTGATTGGAGGGCGTGGGTATGGCGTGCACGTACACACGTGCACATTGATGGTTGTGTTGATCTAGGCATAGGAGAAGAGGGTTTTTTCTTGGGTTAGTCTCGAGTGGGTTTGAGGATTTACTCGAGGAAGAAGGGTTCACGTGGAAGTTGGGTTGGCTCGAAGTTTTGTTCGGGGTATTGAAGCTAGAACTCAGAATTGTCTTCGGGTTAGTTTGTGGGTTTTCGTATAATAGGTTTTTCAATTAAATCCAAGTTTTTTAAAAAGAAGAAAAAATACAAATAAAAGGAAGGTAACGGTCTCGGGTAGGGGATCATGTGTTATTCGGGTTTGACCCGAAGTAAAATTTTGTTTAGTTTTTAAGTTTAAATAAATAATTTTTTTAAATTTAAACGCATCTAGTTTTGAACCCTTTCTTAATATTCGTTCCCTTATATTATAAATGTCTTAAATAATTGTTTAAGGAAATTATATAATTTGTTTAACTTAAATTTGTTAATTTAAATGCTTAAGTTATTTTAAACTTAAATTAATGATTTAATTAAGTAAGATAATTATTAAAGACAAATGTTTAAATATGATTTTGATAATTAAGAAATTTAATAAAGATAAATGGTTTATCTTAGGGTTAATTAAGACTTGGATGATTAAGGATAATTAACTTAATAAAGTAATTAAAGAGTAATTTATTTATTTAATTAATTAATGATTTTAAGGGTAGTTAATTAATTTAATTAATTATGAGTTAATTAATTAGAGATAAATTAATTCGTAATTAAGGATAAATTGATTAAGTAATTAGAGATTAATTACTTAAATGATAATTACTTAATGTAAGTAATTAAAGGATTAATCTGTTGAGGGATAATTAATTTAATTGGCAATTTAAGGTTAAATTAATTAATGATCAAGGTTAATAAATTGAGGATAACTAACCAATGGAATAATTACTTGATGAAAGTAATTAAAGCTAAATTACTTAAGGAAAGTAATTAAGGATTAATTACTTAGTGTAATTAATTAAGGATTGATTAACTAAGTAAGTTAATTAAGGATTAGTTAATAAATGAGTGTGATTAATTAAAGGATAATTAATCAATGTAAGTGATTATAGGATAATTAATTTGAGCAATTAATTAAGGATGAAGGTAACTAATGTGAATTGGTGAAGGTTAATTTATTTGTGCTATTAATTAAAAGCTAATTACATAATGTAATTAAAGAGGATAATTAAGGGATGATTAATTAATGGTGTGTAATTAATTAATGTTAAGTACGCAGGATTAAAAGTAATTAAAGAAAGTAATTTAATTTATTTAAATTAATTGGAATGGTGTGACTAATTAATCTTGCTTATGAATGATTGAATGATATTGAATGCCTTGGATTATTTGATATTTCTGATATGAAATGTTTTATGATATGATTGGGTTGAATAGTGATAATGTGGTTATCTATCGGGATGAATTGCTGTGTAAAGCGATGCTCTGTATTTAGAGTTTGAATTGTATTTCACTTGAATAACTTGGGTTAAGATGACATGGGATTCGAAAAGACCGGGGTCGGGTATCAGTAAATACCTAAAACCACTTCGATTAGTAATCTACAATAATTCTTTTTAGATTTGATA
This sequence comes from Allium cepa, assembly GCA_030765085.1. Lineage (NCBI taxonomy): Eukaryota > Viridiplantae > Streptophyta > Magnoliopsida > Asparagales > Amaryllidaceae > Allium > Allium cepa. Next base: position 184,075,515 of record CM060946.1, read on the forward strand.
TGTGAAATCAATAGACTGGAATGGAATAATTTAAGCAACTAGACAGTTGAAAACTAAGCATGGGTACTTAGGGATTGATTTGTGAAATAAGTGTTGAGCATAACAAGTAAAGAATTCGTAGTGAAGAACGAGTTACCCCGGGTTTTTCTTTTATGGCTTGTACTAGTATTTCAAATTATATGGGTTTACTCACGTTGGTTTCCAGCCTGACCTGGGTGTTACTTTGATGTAATGCTCGGGTCAGACCGAGTATTACAGATTTTCAGGTAAGGACGTTCTGAAGCTCAGGAGGCGAGCTGGATAGCAGGAACGTATGGAGTTTTCCGCTGTGTATATGAGACTGTGTAGTCTGTATGAATTGTAGTCTGGAACAAGTTGTATAACTGTCCAGTTTATGTATAAGTGTTTGTTCTTCGATGAATTATATGTAAATTAACAATTACAACTTTTCTTTATAAAAATGCTATTATTTGTTATTATATTTTATCCGCTGTGAATGTGAGATGTTGTTGTTTTCTATTTTTCTTCTTTCTTCTTTCTGCTTTTTAACAATTTGGGATTTTCGGATTAAAAAATTTCAGGTCGTTACACTACTAAAATTTACTTAATTAATATTTACTGTAAGACTTTTAAAATAATTTAAATAATTAATTTCTCCAAAAATATTCCTTTAAAACATCTAAAAAAATTCTATTTTATACTTAAAAACCTTTCTTTGAAAACATACTTAGCTTTTCAGGAAAATACGCTTTCCACTCCAATATATCCCATCTAATCATTTATAAATCCTTCTCAGTTTATTTCTAGTTTAATTTACGTCTCAATCCCGTAAATTTCCTTTCCCACATTTTTGAAAACAAAACCACTATTTATTTTTATTTTTTTAAAATGAATTACCCTTTCCTTACAAATTACCACCGTGGATTTATAAATCCAAATTATCCACTGATAAATATTCACCTTATTTATAAACCCTGTTTATAAATCTCAGTCTCATTCCCCTTTATAATCACTATTCTCAAAACATTTAATCGATTTCCAAATAGGTTTCCTTGAATTAAATTCCATCTTAAACTTTATTTCTTGATTTAATCAAGTTTATTCCAAAATTCACAAATCATAGATTCGCTTCTTTATTATGACTTAACACCTTATTTAAATCTGAAGCATTAATTTCATAACTTATATTTCTCCCAAATTTCCTCTTTCTCTTCCTCAAATCCGTTTTAAACTTCGGATTCTAAAAATAAATACTTTTATACTTAACCAAATCGCTTAAGTCCTATTATTAAATCCTCTTATTCAATTATTTCAAAATCTCTACCTTTCCTTATTAAGAAATTATCAAGTATAAAATTTAAAATCACACTATTCATTTTTTTTCCAAATTCATTACCTTTAAATTTATCCATCTTTACTATAAATTTCTTACTTTAAATTTCCCTTTAAAAATTCAACGTTTATATTTTCAAAATGCCACAATATATCCAGCAATGTACTAACATCAAATGAATTAATTTTTCCAACACAATATATCTCAGATTATTCAACATTTTTGAGGAATCCAGTTGGATCCCTCCATCCTGTTTCCCTGTATCCATTGATGTTAGAACAATACAAAAATACAATCGCACTTCGAGGGGGATATCGCGGTATATAGGGTCATCCGCTATTATGCAGGCACATTGGGTCTCATCCGCTATATAATGCGGGAATATCAATCACTCCAATACTACTATATATACACACACACCCCATCCAACAACTAATTGAATTTTTAAATCAATCAAGCATCCAATGATTTAAATTTAAACATTTAAAATTTTAAATTGGGAGAGATTCTCACCTTTTTCTTTTTATTTTGCAACCCGATCCAACTCGACTTGTCTTCAGGCTTCTAGACCCACATAGCATGATACAGTCTATTAACATTTGAGATAAATGAATAATTAATTACCATTTACCAATTTTTTTAATTACTACTTTTTAAATAGTGACTAGACTGACCAAAGTTACACATTTTTTTCTAATTATTCTCTGTTTATAATTAATTAAAATAACAAGATATACATATTGTCATTCACTACCGGCAAGCAAAACACAGCCACCTTCTTCCCCACTGTCCACACCTGAGTTTTAGTTCGTGCACTAGTACACCACCATGCTCTACGACTTCGATGCTGCCATCACCGAAACCACCCCTCTTCACTCCCACATCTCAAAACGTGACACTGTAGAACGACCAACACCTTAAAATGGATCGCGACTTCATCTCCTGCCGCCCTTGACCCAGCGAGATCGTGTTCTTCATGCAGAGCCACACTCCCAAACTCCGGTGGTGATGGATGCTTCCAGCCTTGACGTAGGCATAGCACACTCCAATCCCCTGCTCAATACCCCTCCCATCGAATGAAACCAAACCATAGAGGAGCCACAACCCCTTGCCACCCTTATCGAGCCTAATAGCATATCGAAATGCCATGATACGAGAGTTCTGCTTGCTGACCTCTAGATTTTCTAGGCGACCAGGTTGAAGTGGATCGAATCATCATTTTTATAAATGAATGATTCCGTTCGTTCGAACTTAAAAGAGGAAGAGGAAGTACTCGTGATTTTTAATTGTGGCCATTGTTTTTTTATACGAATTACTTTTGTTTTCGGTTTGCACTGATGAAGATGGAAGGGGATGGACGTGATATAAAGCTGAGGGAGGCATGTTGGAGAAGGTGAGCAATAGTATTTAGAGGTTCAGGGTAAAGGTTTTGATGGTGAAAGCAAGTAGGCTGATGGGAAAAAAGTTGACATGAAGGGATTTTGACTAGTCAGTATATTATATATATTTTTATTTAAAATTCCAAATCGTCTGATCTACATAGCTTAAAATCACGCACCCCTATCGATGCTGCCGATAGACGTTTATAATGTTATACCCTTATTTCGAACGCAAAGGAAAATGTTTTGAGTCCTAACTCGATGGTATGACGAAGATAGCTTTTTGGATCCAATTATTATATTAAATTTCGATATGAATTTCTGCACGTTTATAAACCGTACGGCCACAAGATAACTCCAAACTCATCGAAATTTGAAATCCGATAATAGTACAGTATTATGGATCCAACGGAACTGGTTTTCTGAATTCCGAGACTTTGCCTTGGAGGGCTATTTTTAAATGTCAATTTAAACGATATTTTTTTTAAAAATTGAACCAATCACTTCCGCATTCAATTTTAAAAGTTGCACTACCTTCAATATTATTAATATAAATTTTAAAAACCTTTAAATTATTTTTATCAGGCTTAAAACTCCAGATCACTATTTTAATCAATATCCAATTATTAATTTCAAAATTTTAATTACCCAATAATCAGTAATATTTGAAATTTAAGTAAAAATCAACACTTGAACATTTAAAATCAATTAAATATTCCAATTTCAAATATCGAAAATTCCAGGTCGTTACACCTTAACGTTGTTTTAATACTTTGCTTTACTGTGGACATATTATAATAGCGTATTGTACTACATAATAGATAGTTTAACGGATCCTTGGGAGATGTAAATCCCGAACATCTCTCAAGTTACTGCACTCACATTAGACACTGGATAAGAGATGTCAAACCCCGTAAACATCTCTGACACCGTCGCACTCATATTTACCGTTGATTTAACTTACATAAGATTTTTAGTTCTGACCCGAGTGTTTTGTCATTTCAATTTGCTCGGGTCAGCGTGAGCATTTAAGGGTTGAAGACCTTATTTCTAGAGGACGAAGATGAAAATTTGTACTATTACTATTTATTATATTTATTCCACTGCATCATGTTGTTCCGTGCATTTATTTATTTATTCTGGTTGTCTGTAATCTCTGATTCTGTATTGTATAACTATAATCAAATGTTATCTGTAAAATTGCTTCATGAACTGTTTATTTGATTATTATATTTTGTCATTCCGCTACAAGATTTTGTATTTGTTATTTTTCTTTCTCTGTTTTTTTCTTATTTACCCCATAACAATCTACCCATTTGAGTGGTTTGAGTCTGACATGTATGGTATATTGTCGATTTAAACTGTCTAAAAAGGTAGGTCGTTACAAGAAAAGTTAATACTTCAAATTGAGTGTGTTTTCTCATACTGGTTTTCCAGACTGGCTCGGGTGTTATTTTATTATGATGCTCGAGTCGAACCGAGTATTACAGATTCAGGTTAGGGTGTTATGGAGCTCAGGAGATGAGTTGGATGGCAGAGATGTATCTCCTTATTTAGTTTATATTTCCACTGTATGAGGACAAGTTATTATAACTGTCCAGGTTGATGTATGGATTATTGTTCTCTGGTGATTGTAAGTATATAAACTGTTACGGATTCTTTTGTATAAAAATTTGTTATTATATATTATATTTTGTTCCGCTGCGATTGTGAGACTATATGTTATTGTTTATTTTTCTTCTATCTCTTTCTTCTTTTTTATCCTAAAGATTCGTATTTTCATTCAATTTGAGTTGAACTGATGTGAATTATAGTTGACTCAAGAGGTACAGATTTACGAGCCTTTACACCATACATAGTTGATAACTTAACATATACAATTCATTTGCATTTGGTTATGTAAGTGATATATAATTGTGTGGAAAAAATCTAATTCAAAATTAACTTCTTGATTTTATAAATTTCCAGAGCAAAATGAAAGAAATTTGGAGAAAGAAGGCATGTTTAAATTTTGTGATAAGAACTTACAGTCCCAATAATACAGAGAATAATGGCAAGTTATCAAAGGTAATGGGAAATCCAAAAGATATAAATTTTTCATGAACATATATTAAATGGAGATGGCGAACAAACATTGATTTGGATCAAAACAATGCAATAAACATGTTTCAACCAAAACAGACACTAGGGAGGTTTAAGTTACGTATGGCAAGATGATTAACTAAAACATGAAATGAATCATACAAATTCTAATTATATAAATGATATAAATACATAGGTAAATTTAAATTAGAGAATTACCTTTGGATGTAGCCAATAAATGACATCTTGAATAATGAGTCAATGCTCCTAGATTTAGAAATTAGCCTTTAGATTTTGCAAGGAACAAGAGGGATACACCACTTTTATGAACTGATTTGATCTACATTTATCTTGGGATATTTTTAGCCTTGGGAGCTCTAAAGAATTTGACCACTAGAGAGGAGAGAGAGAGAACCAGAAAGTTGTTGAAATAAATAAATAGCCAAAAGGTTATGAAAAGAATGAAATAAAGAAGGTAATCAATACCTATTTAAAGAGAGACTTGTTTCCTTATTTATATTATTCCTTTCCCTTTATTAATTAATTCAAAACCTATCATCTCCTCTTCTTTTTGTGAAGGGGTGTAAATGGGTCGGACCGAACAGGACAAAGGTATGTCTTAGTCATGTCCTATAAAAGATTCAGATGAAGATGGACCTAACAAGCATTAAGCTTGAATATTGTTCATATGAGCAGGACAACAAAGGAGAATGTTTGGACAATCGAAAAGAATCTAACATTTTTCAACGAATATTTTTTCATACATTTTTTCTTATCCTAATTCATATCCTAAATAAGGATCGTACGGGCATGGAATAGATGGCTTACATCCTCAGACTGAACCGGACATCGTACAATCGTATAAAATTTACAACCCTAGTTTTATGGCCGACCAAACATGGAGGCAACATGGACTTCAAATGATCCCAATCTCGTTCAGCATTTATTTCATTTAAATCTAATTTAAACAATTTATCGATATCGTATATCTATGCATGCATTCATAACTTTTATTTACGCATTTTATTAAACTTTAATAGTATATAAATAAAAGAAATAAAATATAAAAATCAATGTTTTAGAAATATTGATCGACTTTGTTAATTTACAATGATTATAAATTAATCAAATAGTGTGGTTTATTCGAAGTATTTATCATTATAGTTGTGCGACTCAAAGGTGTAAATTCAATCACCGATTAATACTAAACGATTCGAATATTAACATTCACATGTCACTTTAAATAGTTGTGTGATATTTTGGTTGAATTTATTGCTTACACACCCTTTTGGTAAAATCAAATTTTACTTATTTAAGCGTTACTTGTAGTGACGATCATTACACCAATTCTCTTTATCAAAACTATCACTTTGGACTTACGGAATTTGGTAATGGTTAAAATTTCAATATCGTCCATATTCAACTCTATTTTTCAAAAAAAATTCCTTGGTTTAATAATAAAAATAACTATTAATTATACTTCTCTAGCCAGAGACGTTGACTTTGAGTTGAATTTAGTTGACCGCGATACCAACCTTATATAAGTAAGGAGACGAATCCTCACTTAAATAGTGTTTCACCTCCAATGCTTCTTTCCGACCTAACTATAGTCGTTCAATGGACGCTATGTCATGATTTAAGTATAATCAAAACTAGCTTTAATGTTCAAAATCAATAGTATTTTCAAGTAGAGAGATCTGTGCAATTTTATCATGTCGATATTTTCTGTTTGACCATAGTTATATTAATAGAAAACTATCAAGTGAGTCATTCCATATTTATCTACTAATAATTAGTATATAACACCTTGGTGCCCCCAGTCATGAGTAATATAATGCCCAACATTTGGAGAGCGTTATGTACTTTAGCCTTACTGAATGCATTGATGTCCAGTCTCGATACATCTTGATTAGAAATATTTAAAACAATATATTTAATATCATTGTGATAGATTACTTATATTTACAGCTATAACGACCCTAGCACGTTACCTATATTATTAAATAAAATTATAAATAATGTCATCTAATAATACAAAGAATACGGTTGTTAAGGGAAACCAATTACGAATATAACTTTAATTTAACACTGAAACATCATACTTACTCTTTTCGCTAAATCTGGAATGAAGTTTTGACGTGTATAGTCTTAGTTTAAAGAAATAAACACATCGGTTTCTCAAAATCAGAATAATATATCATATAAACAATAGTCACAGATCATAATGGACAATTCACATCACATAGAATACATGTCATGAATTTACAAAATGAAACACTGGACCTACATAATATACATCTAAAATAAGTCACTATCCCAATTAACACATCCCATAATACAACATGTAAATATACTACATAAGATAAACTAAGATTTCAAAATGTCTATTATTTGCTAGCACACCTACCCAAAAGCCCGAGCGTCCTAAAAACCTGAAAAATCTCAGCCTGACTCGAGTACTATAAAATAAATGGGTCAGACTATGTCTAAATGTTCCAAAGGGTGAGAAGAAGATATAATATAAGGTATAATGTGAAAATAATGTAAACTGATTACATAAGTGATTTAACTCGAAACTTATCAAAAAACCCAAGAACACATAAATCACGAAATATTAGAAAGTCGTGAAAACCAAAACATTCAATACCGATCATCTAGATCGTTCATATTGATCATAACAATCATCCTTACATGGAAACAACTAATATCACTCATGTCGATCTGATACTAAGTATTGTTGTAACGATCCCAGTTTTGAATCAATTTTAAATTGATAATTAAAATAAATTTTTGGATTAAATTGTATATTAATTTGAATTTTTCCAAATAAAATAAGTTACTTATATATATATGTATGTATTGATTATAAATTGAAACTTAGATTTGAAATTCAAATATAAACATATGGAAAATTAATTGGATTTAAATTTTTTATTTTAAAGTTAATAAGAATTTGTTTTCTAATATATATATATATATATATATATATATATATATATATTTGAAAGTTATGATTTGAGATTTAAGTAATAATTTTCACGAAGCTATTGTAATTTGAATTCTTATATATATAAGATAAATGTAATTACTTATTAATGTATAATTAGTCTTAAAATCATTTTCTTAAAGGTTATATAAATAGTTATAAAAGAAAATAAATATATTAATTGAAATAAGACATTAATAAACATTTAAACATAAACATATGTTAAGATATAAAATATAAATACTTAAGGGTTTTAAAAACATTTAAAAATATAAGAACTATATAAATATAAACCTAATTAAGGGTTTAAACACAAAATGCCTATATTTTAACAAGTGTAGGAAAACAAATACAAGTATTTACAAGTTTAAGGTGAATTAACAAGTGGAAAAAACAAAATTTTCTTTTAATTTAGAATTATAGAAAATATGTATAAGGAGAAACCAGGTAACATTTTTCTTCTTTCATTCACATTCTAGAAAAAATTGAAAATAAAAAAACAATAGAGAAATCAAAACTTGAAGAAAAAGAAATCGAAATTCTTTCATCTTCATATTTAAAAAACTAAAGCCTGGAAACCCAAAGCAAAAGCAGAAATGAAAATCAAAATAAAAAAGGTTAAACAATCTTCAAACCTGGGAATTAAATAAACAAGCAAAGCAAAGATCAAGCCTGGGAAATCAAAACTAAAACCTGATTCAATGTCCAGAGTAAAGCAATTCAAACAAATAGATTCAATAATCAGATCCAGATCAAAGTATCTTCAATCAAACATCAAAATACAGATGAAAGTTTGGTTCCAAATTTTAAGTCCAATGTCTGTCCTCTGTCTTCATTTCCAGGCGAGCAAACTACCCTTTTTGAATCTGAATCTGTTATGTATCTTGATGTTGTACTTAAATTTGTTGTGAAAATTGTTTGTATAGATGTAACTGTGCATGTCTGGGAACAGACATAAATGTCTCTGTTCTAAATTTTATAGGTTTTAAACCTGTTAAAGAAAAAAAATTAAATCCTTCTTCTCTGATTCGTTTTAGGCTTCATGATCTAAATGAAATGTGTTTGTATCATCAAGAACTAGGGCTTAAAAATATTTTTGAGGAAAATTTAATTAAGTTTATCTAGAAATTTAAAATATACTGTGCAAATCATATATATGTCAATAATTTGAGGATCGTAAAATCGGGTTTTGATTACATAACTAGACTCGAATCGTAACGATGAATTTTAATGCAAATTTCAAGATTTTTAGATCTATATATAATGGGTACTTTCGTGTTGAACGGAACAGGTAAACACGTCAATTTATGATGATCAATGAAGAATCAAGCTTCGGGTTTGATATCAGAGGAAGTTTAGATGATGAAGGCTATAGGAAAAATGATCGAAAAAATTTTAGGCCACTGTGGAAGTCGATCGAGGGTTTTGTAGGGTTTACTGACCCAATTTGGTCGATAGAGTTTAAAGGGGAAGGTCGCTGACGATGGTGGATTGGAAGTGGTCGGTGTGGGTCGGATCGATGAGGGAGGTCGAGACGAAGTTTCGGTCGGGATGGCGAGGAGGATCGAGGCTGGGATCGTCGGCGGTAGTGGTACTTGTCGATTGTGTTGGTTCCTAAAGGTTGCTCATTCATCCGTTTTGATTTCCAGGTCAAACACGTCGGAGCTGGGTGGTCGGTTGGGTTAGGATTATTATCGCCGACATGTTGGAGGTGGTATCGACGATCAGATTGTCATCGTCGGCTCGTGCACGTGCACAGTATATCATTTGTGTCTGGTTTGTTTTATGGTTTGGGAAGATGAAGATATTCTCGGGTTTGATTGCGTGCATTTGAGTGTTTGACTCGAAGAAGGTAAGGTTGTGAGTTGCTAGGGGGTTTTTAGGGTTTGGCTCGGGATTTTTGAAGTTTTTCTTGGGTTTTCCCATGCAATCTAATAAGGTTTCGAAGAAAAAATAAAATGTCGAAAATTTAAATTTAAAGCAAATTTTAAGATTAAGTTTAAAAAAATATTAAGGAAAATAAGTTTTCAAAGAAGATATAAACCAAGTTTTCAAATTAAATTTTAAATAAGTATTAAAACAAGTTTGCAAAGATTGAATTTATAAGTTAAAAAGGTTTCCAAAATTGTTTTAAGTTTATATAGTTATGTATTGGGTTAATGTTAAATTTATTAAACAAGTTTTAAAAAAGATTTCAAGTGTTAAATTTGTGTTTTTTTAAAAAGTAATTACATATTAGATTAATTATGTAATTAAAATTCAAAAGGATTTTTAAAATATAATAAGATGTGTTTGAATTAAGGAGTAATTAAGGATTTTGTTTTAAACTTAATAAATCAATGTTCTCAAATGAGTTTTATATGTTTCAAGCATTTAAATTTGATAAGATTTAAATGATTATTAAGTAATTAATTAAGATAAAAAGTACATCGATCACTAATTAAAGGATAATTAATTACTTAGAGGTTAATTACTTAATAAAAGTAATCAAGGATAATTAGTTTATTACTAAAGGTTAATTACCTTGTGAGATTAATTAATATAATTAATTTAGGAATGATTAATTAATTTACAGGTTAATTAATTTATGAAAGTAATTAAGGGATGATTTATTAATTTAGGGTTAATTAATAATTAAGGATAATTAATTGAAGGATAATTAAATAATTAAGGGTTAATTATTTAATGATTAACGGTTATTAATTAAGATTGATTAATAATTAAAGGTTAATTAATATATTATTAAAGGTTAATTAATAAATGATTAGAGAATAATTAATTAAGATGGTTTGTAATTAATTAACATTAATTAACAGGATTAGTAGTTTATTCATAAGTAATTAATCAGATTTAAATTAATCAGAAGATTTATTGATCTTAGTTAGGGATGTTGGATCGTAATGAATGCTTTGAATTGTTTAATATCCCTGATGTGTGATATTCTATGATATGAATTGTTTTGATTTGAGCTGTGATGAATGTAATTTATTTATTTGTGATGAATTTATATTATTTATCTGTAAATCTGTGAATGAAGACAAGTGTTATAGGATTATACCGCTTATCGATATTGTTGTGCTTGAATTTGTGTATTATTGTGTGTAAAACCCCTGGACTACATAGTTCTCATGGGCTAATTTATTAATTTGTGATGATTGATGATTTCGTACTCTAATTACAAACCTACTGCCCCCTTGTTAGTATCAAATCATAGTTTTCATGGCTTACTATGAACCTATCGTTCTAACATCTTTCTTTATACATAGCTTTCATAGGTTAATTATGAACCTATTGGCCCCTGCTAATATCTTTTCCTACACACAGTTTTCATGGGCTTATTGAGAACCTATTGGCCCCTGCCAATATTTTTTCTTTAATATTTTAGCATCCTATATTCTAGTCTTCCTGACCTCCAGGATGCAATTCTATTTACACAAGTGTTTAATCAATTTATATTCACTACTGGGTTAACCTAACTTGTTCTTCTACCCTTTTATCCCCAAAATGAAGTTATGGGTTCATTATAAAGTGAATATATTTATTTTTGAAGAAGCAAGCAAAACAACATAGCAATACCACTCCTGTGGGTTTAGTATAAAATATGGTCAATCCCTTTAGCTTATTATTTTATCAAAGAAAGCTTCTTCTCAAAACCTTTAAAAACTTCTTTAATTTAGCCATGGGTGTTTCCATGAAAAAATATAGTTTGGGTTATACAACCTTTCAAACCCTTCGAAACCTGTCTTTCGACTTCATAGGATGACCTCCTTCGAAAGCCCTAAAATCTATTTTCAAAACATTAGGCCTACATTTATAATAGATTAAAACCTTCCTTTCAAAAACTTCGATTGTAGAAAAGTAATAATATTTAACTTTAGAAGCTTAGCTTCAAAACAGTTGAAAATATCCCTTTCAACACCATTAGAAGTAACCCTTTCAAAATCATTGAAAGTCTCCCCTTTGAAAGTATTGGGATTATACTTAAAATGATATTTGGTCAAAGTGAATGTAGGAGAAAGCATCTCTTTCAAAACCATCCTTTATCAAATAAAAATGTTGAGGAAACATGGTGGCGTCGGCACCATCTCTTTCGAAAGCTTTAATCCATTTGAACAAACGTTGAAGGATAGTGTCGAAAGCCCTTTCAAAACCATTGCCTTCGAAACCCTTGGACAGTTTCAAAAGCATTAGGAAGTGACTTGAAACATCTTTAAATATGTAATGAAACACCTATATGTATTCATTTGATTGCTAGTCCATACAGTATGCTCGGTGTGTTGGTAGAACTACTTGCAGTCGGGATTGGGTTTGCTTGTAATCAGTTTTGGTCACATATTCATTTGCTTGTTTGTCTTTACTTTAATTTGTTCCTAAACAGTGCTTTACTATACGTGTATCACAGATACACATATAAATATTAGTGTATCTTCTTTTACAAGTATAAATGAAATAATATGAAAAACTTGGATATGGTTAATAGCTTCTGAGTTCTTGATTAATCTGTTTCTTTTTCTTAATTAGATCCAAACACATTAACATGGTATCAGAGCATCTGAAATCGATCTTGGGCTTCTCGAAATCACGCTTCTCAAAATCGACTCAGATCTACTAATATCTTAAATCCGGAATTATGTCTGAAAGCAAAAATTCTACTATGGTCGATGTTCTTCCAATAATGTCAAAAATCATAGATCGCAAGTTAAATCATACAAATTTTATAGAATGGAGTAAGACAATCCGATTATATCTTCGAAGCATTGATAAGGATGATTACTTAACCACAAATCCACCAGTAACTACAGAAGAAAAGGATCTTATCTGGTTAAGGGAAGATGCTCAACTGTTCTTGCAAATTAGAAATTCAATTGATGATGAAGTCGTTAGCCTGATAAATCACTGTGAATTTGTAAAGGAGTTAATTGAATATCTCGAATTCTTATATTCTAGAAAAGGCAATCTCACTCGTATGTTTGAAGTCTGTAAATCATTCTATAGAACTGAGAAACAAGATCAATCTCTCACAAATTACTTCATGAACTTTAAAAGAACTTATGAAGAACTTAATGTTCTACTACCTATGAGCCCAGATGTGAAGGTTTAGCAACTTCAACGAGAACAAATGGCCATAATGTCCTTCCTTGCTGGTTTACCACTAGAGTTTGAGTCAGCTAAGTCACAAATACTATCTGGATCCACAATAACATCTCTTCAGGAAGTCTTTAGTCGTGTTCTCAGAACTGAGAATGTATCACCAAGTATAAACATGAATAACAGTGCACTGATAAGCTCAAACACACCCCCTACTGCATGGAGACCACCACTATCTCAATCTTGGAGGCCTCAAAGAAGTGGAGGGAGTCCAAATAACAAAGTATGTTTATACTTCAAAAAGCCTGGCATTTGATCATTGAATGTAGAAAATTACAATACAACCATCAACTCAAGAATCAAGGGGCATTCAGTAATAATAATAATACTCATAAAACTGTTCTGATGACCACTGAAGAATTTGATAAGTACTCAAAATATTAGGAGTCTCAAAACAAACCAGTGGTGGCTACAATTGTTGATGTGCACGTAAATGTGCATATTTTTACCACCATATTTATTCTATTTAAATTAAATAAATGATCATATTGGGTATTTTAACTTGTTTTAACCAAAATTCATATTAATTCCAATTATCACATATTCATCTTCATATAGGGGCAAAAAGGTCATTTGTGTGCATATATTTCTTTGAGAAAAATTAATTGAATTATATATATATATATATATATATTTGTAGGAATTTGGTCCCAAATAGGAGTGGTTTCATGAAGAAATATGCATGCACAAAGAATATAAAGGAATGAACATGGAAATAATTCAAAGTGAAGATCATGGAGGACCCTACCTACCCACATACCTTAATGTACAAATTAAAGGCTAATGCACATGCTTTTGGACTTAATGGCTTCATGTACACTTAATGGGGGATTAAGACATGTTAATGATTACTTGGCCTCCACACTTCCTAAGGGGCATTTTGGCCATTCCCCAAAAATATGAATTAGGGTTTCATACATGTATAAATACCCATATGTTTCATGTAATCATCTCCTCTCTTCTCTTAGTCTCTCTTAGGCCTCCTTCTCTTTAGTTTAAATCAAATAAAAGAAAGCTCTCTTTCTCTTTTAATGGCTACTTAGCCAATTTTTATTTCTTGTAATCTTTTTTATTTTATGCAATTTAATACATGCTCTTTCCTTTTCATGTTCATTTACTTTCATGTTGTAGTGTAGGTTTCTCTTATTTCATGCAAGTAGATTAGTTTTGTTTCTTTGCTTTGCTCTCTTTTTCTTTCTTTTTTTTGCTTTCATGTTGCTTTCTACATTTGTTGATTTGATAACAAATATGAGATCTTAATCCCTACAATTTAGGGGTAATGAAGCTCTCTAGTATGTAGATGCAACATTTTGATGTTTATACTCTCTTTTTGTGCTTTAATGGAAACACTTGAAGTGGTTTAATGATGTTGTTTAGCTTTGAATTTGATAGTCTATGTTGTTCATAATAAATAGGCTATGCTTAAACAAACATAACACAAATTGCCTCTTCATCTAAATATGATTATGACAAAGAAGTGAATGTTGAAATTGAAATTTGATAGCCTATATTTCTAAACAATAGTTAATAGGCTATGCTTAAAATAGATTTTTATTTCAACTTGTTGTCATATTTCATGAGAGTTAAATGTGTATTAGTGGTTGTGTTATAGTTTTATGGTTTATATTGAGCTAAATAATAGCATAAATATACCATACTTATGATAAGCACATCAACTAATTCACTAATGACAAGAAAAGAGAGATCATAACTTCATTTTGTTGATTTATGTGATCTAGAGAGTGGAAATTGTCTCTAAATTGTTTTAACACTCAAATTTTTTATCAATTTTCTTTTGCATGTTTTTCTTCTTTTCTAGTTTAACATTCTCTTCAAACTTTTGGTTAATTTAATTGAATAGAATTTTAAAATCATCAATTCCCTGCGGATCGACCCGTATTCGTCGCGTGCTACATTCGTACACCATGCGCTTGAGGTTATTTTTATTTCAAAATTCGTTCGACGGCTTTCTAATCCGATAGAAATTCCGTCGACGAACAATTGCCAACTCAGAAAAACCAATTTCAAAGTGGATTATTGATTCAGGAGCCACAGATCAGATGTCAGGTAACATTAAATTATTTATGAATTTTAACAAACACGGAAAAGTCAAGCAGTTACTTTAGCAGATGATCACAATCTAATGTTCTTGGATTTGGTAATATTGATACTACTGTTCCATTAAAATCAGCATTATTCATACCCTCCTTATCATACAATCTCATGTATGTGAGCAAACTTACTAAAGACATGAATTGTATTGTAGTATTCTCTCCTGAAACATGTATATTTCAGGATCTTACAACGAAACAGATTATTGGTAAAGGATATGAATCAGGGGGACTCTATGTTTTGGAAAATCTACCAGTAGCTTGCTCAAGTATGAATGCTGCACTCAAACTTCATCAACAACTTGGTCATCCGTCTATCACTTTATTCAAGCATCTCTATCCTCAGTATAACTATATATCTACTCTTGACTGTGAGCCTTGTCAATGTGCAAAAATACATAGGAGTAGCTTAGAACCTAGAATAAATAAGTCTAAGTGTACCATTTGAGCTTGTACATTTTGATATATGGGGACCATCATCTGTTGTTGATGAATCGGGTTATAAATATTTTGTGACATTTGTGGATGACTACTCTCGAGTTACTTGGTTATTTTTAATGAAAAATAGATCTGAACTCTTCTCTATTTTTTGTACTTTTCATATAGAAATTCAAAACCAGTTTAAAACATGTATTCAAACACTAAGGAGTGATAATGCTAAGGAGTATACTGCCCATACCTTTAGTTCATACCTGAGTCAACATGGCATTCTACATGAAACATCACGCGTAGATACTGCTGCACAAAATGGGTTGGCTGAAAGAAAGAATAGACACCTTCTTGAAACTGCTAGAGCATTATTATTTCAAATGAATGTTCTAAAAGTCTACTGGGCCGATGCAGTGCTAATTTCCTGCTTCCTTATTAATAGAATGCCTTCAACGGTTCTTAATTTCAAGATTCCTTACAAAGTGTTATGTCCTAACAAAGAATTATATCCTATTAAACCAAGGATATTTGGGTGCACCTATTTTGTGAGAGATGTAAATCCTCAAGTAGGAAAACTAGATCCTAAGTCTTTGAAATGTATATTCATTGGGTACTCAAGACTGTAGAAAGGATATAGATGTTACTGCCCAAGTTTAAATAAATATATAGTATCAATAGATGTAAATTTCATGGAAGAAAGACCATTCTATCAAGCACCACACACCCCAAATCAGGAGGAGACTGATGAATACATCTCTACTTTTCCATCTCAAGAATCTGAAGCAGATACTGAGAGTGGTACAAATTATGGAACCATCAATGAAAGCTCTACACCAGTAGATCCAAGTCTGGATCGCCCCATTGCTCTTAGAAAAGAGAAAAGGAAATGCACCTATACTATCTCTAATTACATGTCATATGATAATCTCTCATCATCATCTTACATGTTCACCACTCCCTTAGACTCTATCTATACTCTTAAAACTGTTGCTGAAGCTCTATCAAAACAAGAATGGAAAGAAGCTATGATTGATGAAATGAATGCTTTAGAAAAGAATAATACATGGGATCTGGTCAAGCTACCAAAGAATAAAAAGACAATTGGATGTAGATGGATATATTCAGTTAAAATGAACTCAAATGGAACAGTTAATAGATTGAAGGCAAGACTTGTGGCTAAAGGATATGCACAAGTATATGGTATGGATTACTCAGACACTTTCTCTCCAGTGGCTAAGATGACTTATATTAGACTATTCATAGCATTAGCAGCACGTTTTAAATGGAAGCTTCATCAACTGGATATAAGAATGCATTTCTACATGGTGATCTCAAAGAAGAAATCTATATGACTCAACCACCTTGTTTTATTGCACAAGGAGAAAGTGGGCTTGTTTGCACATTAAAAAAACTCCCTATGAACTTAAGCAAAGTCCAAGAGCTTGGTTTGGAAAATTCAGTAAAACTCTGGAAAATTTTGAAGTAACCAGATGCAAGAGTGATCATTCAGTATTTTATAAGAATTCTGAAAAAGGTATACTTCTATTAGTTGTGTATGTAGATGATATCATCATAACAGGAAATGATGAACAAGGAATTGCTTCACTTAAGCAATTTGTCCACAATAAATTCCAGACTAAAGATTTAGGAGAGTTAAAATATTTCCTAGGGGTAGAAGTTTTAAGAAGCAACAAAGATATTTTATTATGCCAGAGAAAATATGCCTTGGACTTGTTATCAGAAACTAGAAAGCTTGGCACTAAACCACAAAGCACCCCTATCTTGCCTAATAGTTATCTAACATCTGAAGGAGAACCATTTGATGATCCAGAAAGATATAGGAGACTCGTAGGAAAGTTGAAATATCTAACCATAACTAGGCCTGATATTGCCTTTGCTGTGAGTATAGCGAGTCAATACATGGCTTCACTAACAAAGCAACATTGGCAAGCACTAGAACACATTAGGATATTTGAAAGGATCCACTGGCCAAGGTATCATATATGCCAACCATGGTCATATGAGGATTGAAAGTTTTGCTGATGCTGACTGGGCTAGATCAAAGGATGATAGAAGATCAACCATTGGATTTTGTGTATACATTAAAGGGAATTTAGTATCATGGAAAATTAAAAAACAACATATTGTATCAAGATCAAGTGCAGAATCTGAATATAGAGCAATGTCCAAGGCAGTGTGTGAAGTTATGTGGATTAAACACTTAATGAAAGAGTGTAAACTTGAGTTTGAGCAACCTGCAAGACTATGGTGTGACAATAAGGCAACAATTCACATTGCATCGAAACCTATATTTCATGAGAGGACCAAGCATATAGAAGTTGACTGCCATTTTATTCGAGACAAAATTCAAGAAGGAGAAGTGATTACACACTAGTCCATACTCAAGAGCAACCAGCTGATCTTCTGACCAAGGCATTAAATGGAGATAGAATTAAATACCTGAAAAGCAAGTTGGGTTTAATAGATATATATAAGCCAACTTGAGGAGGAGTGTAATAAAACACCTATATGTATTCATTGATTGCTGGTCCAGACAATATGCTTGGTGTGTTTGTAGAACTACTTACAGTCAGGATTGGGTTTGCTTGGAATCAGTTTTTGGCTACATATTCATTTGCTTGCTGTCTTTACTTTTGTTCATGAACAATGCTTTACTATATGTGTATCACTGATACACATATAGATATTAGTGTATCTTCTTTCACAAGTATGAATGAAATAATATGAAAAACTTAGATTTGGTTAATGGCTTTTGAGTTCTTGATTAATCTGTTTCTTTTTCTTAATTAGATCCAAACACATTAACAAAAAACAAACATTACCTTTCAACAGTATTGATGACTTCGACACCATCGAAAGGCTAAAGAATGGCAACAGGGTTTTGACTGGGTTGGAACCCCCTCTTTCAAAAGCATTTCATAACTCATTCGAAAGCAACTTAAGTAAATGACAACCCTTTCGAAACTTTTTAAAACCTCTTTCGAAACCATATGCTTCAACTCCTTCAATGGCTAAAACAAAACAAAGGTAGAAGCTTCTTTTTTAAAACCAAACCAAGGCATTGACTCCTTCGAAAGCATTGCTTTCGACACCTAACTTTTCACCTCTTTCCAATCCACTACGCATCGTCTTGGTGATACCTTGTGTATTGGTTTCAGCTTAGTAAGTTTGACTATGTTGAAGGTGAAAGCTTTGTGTCGAAAGGTACTTATAAAGAAGGTGGGACCAACTTTTCTGAGTAAACCTAGTTTAATACTACTTAAAGCAATTCTTTTTCTAACTAACCCACCACGTGTCAAAACCAGATTAATTGACTTTAACTTTTCCAATTCTTTGCCAAACCAACTGTCGCTAAATTCAGAACTAAACCGTGGTTAAATTAGCCCTTCCATTAAGCAAATCCAATTTTATAAAGAAGTCCCTTCTATAAAATAATTTGATTTCCATAGCAAATCAATTTGGAAATATCCCTAAAAATTTGAGATATTCACTTTAATCATATTATCTTACATATCAAAATTCCAGACCCAAATTCTCAATACATTTTCAAAAATAAATTTATAAACCTAAATAGCCATATTTTCCTTTGAAAATTTATAGTAATCTTTCTGTAGCTTGCAAAATTATCAAAATTAAAACCCAACTCCAAAATCATGTTTTGCAACACATAAAATTTTCCCATGGCCTTTAAACATCAATAAATCTCAGTTTTTCCCTAAAATCGTACATAATCTCTTTTAAACAATCATGTTCAAACCACAAAAATTACAAATCAAGCATATCATCATCCAATATATCATAAAATTGAATTTACCCTTAAGTTCGAAAATATATGATTCAAAAAAAACAAAGATAGAATTATTATTCACCTTTATTTAGATAAGGAGATTAGATTGAGATTGATTTCCCCTATGCTTGATTCTCTAGCTTTTGGTTTGAATTCTTCTTCTTCTCGTAATGGTCGGCCGTTCCTTAAGCTTTTAATTTGCATTTCAAAATGATGTGAGTAAGGAATGAAATGTTAGGAACAGAATGTATATTGGTAAAGGTTTAGAGCGGCAATTCATAATATACCCTTATGCAATTTGATTAACCCAAAAATCATTCTTAATCCCTTTAATCATCATATTAGGCTTGGCCTTAATTAAATTAATTCAAGTCTTAATCCCTTTATCACTTAACATTTACATTATTCTATTTAATTTATCTAATTAAATCTTTTAAATATTGTTATCAAAAATTAGGGGTGTTACATGCCCCCCTCCTTAAATAATTGGTCCTCGAAATTCAGTAAGGACTAAATACTAAACATAGCAATCATCTGTAATGCCTCCTAACAACCATACTAGTCTACCTGACTAGGAACTATCTATATAAATCGAATTTAGACATACCCTTAAAGAAGATCAGGATAAGTATCTCGAATCTTGTCCTTTATCTTTGAAGTACGGTCCTTCTCGTTGTCGCTCCACTGAATTTTCACTAACTTGACTATCTTCTTCCTCAATCTTTTCTCATCTCTCGCTACAACCCAAACTGGTTGTCTAACAAATGTCAAATCAGGTTCTACTACCAAGTCCTCCACCTCTATTTGAGGAATAGTAGCCTCTGGATCATGCACATACTTGAGAAGATAAGACATATGGAATACATTATGGACATTTGCTATACTGCTCGGCAACTCTACTCTGTACGCGAGCTTTTCAATCCTTTCTATAATCAAGAATGGACCAAGATATCTTGGTGCTAGCTTCCCTGACTTCCCAAATCATATTATACCTTTCATCGGTGATACTTTAATGAAAACCCTGTCTCTAACTAAGAACTTTAGGTCTTTATGCCTTTTATTTGCATAACTCTTCTGTATGGATTGAGCTTCCTTCATCCTTTCTTAGATCAACTTAATCTTCTCTGATGCCTCCCTAACAAAATATGGACCTAAGCCAATCTGTCTCCAGTCTTTAACCAACGTACTAGTGATTAGCATGGCCTTCAATACAAATCTTCAAATGGCATCATTTCTATACTAGTATGATGATTATTATTATAGAAAAACTCAACCAAATGTAGGTGATCCTCCTAAGATCCACTAAAGTCCAATACACAAGCTCTCAACAAATCCTTGAGTAATTTGTTGAGACTCTCTGCCTGCTCATCCGTCTGTAGTTGATATGCAGTTCTCATCTTGAGCTTAGTGCCCAACACATCCTGTAGACTATTCCAGAATTCTCTAGTAAATAAAGCATCCCTATCGCTTACTATGCTATTAGGAACTCCATGTAGTCTAATTATCTTCTTCATGAACAACTTAGCCAAAATAGGTGCCATCCTGGTTGACTTTACTGGAATGGAATAGGCATCGTTTGTCAGTCTGTCCATAATAACCCATATGCTCTCATTTCCTCTACTTGACCTTGGCAACCCACCTATAAAATCAATAGATATTGAGTCCCATTTCCATACTGGAATCTCTAATGGCTGAAGCAAACCACTCGACTTCTGATGTTTGGCTTTCACTTGTTGACAGTTTACACACTGCCTAACCCACAAGCGAACATCCCTTTTTATGCCTTCCCAGTAGAAGTTTCTCTTCATATCTTGGTACATCTTGATCCCTCCAGGATGAATCCTAAACATTGATCGATGACATGCCTCAGGAAATTCTATTCTCAATTCTCAACATCTACAACACATAATTGTCCCTTCTTTCTTAACCATCCTCTCTGGTGAAGACAAAAATCTTTCAAATCATTGACCTCGGCTCCAACATCAGGCCCTAAAATCCTCTCGGCTAATAAGGGATCGTCCTTCTGCTTAGAAGCAATTCCCTCAACCAACACTGGTCGAACATCTAAATAGGATAACATGGCAGTATTTTGACTAAAACTAGCAGTCGGTCATAATTGCACACCACAACTGGCCAAAGCTTCTAGATCCTTCCATTCTACCAACATAGCCAACACCACATTCTAATTTTATAAAGAAGTTCCTTCTATAAAATAACTTAATTTTCATAGCAAATCAATTTGGAAAAATCCTTAAAAATTCGAGATATTCACTTTAATCATATTATCTTACATATCAAAATTCCAGACCCAAATTCTCAATATATTTTCAATAATAAATTTATAAACCCAAATAGCCATATTTTCCTTCGAAAATTTATAATAATCTTTCTGTAGCTTGGAAAATTATCAGAATTAAAATCCAACTCCAAAATCATGTTTTGCAACACATAAAATTTTCCCATGGCCTTTAAACATCATTAAATATTGGTTTTTCCCTAAAATGGTACATAATCTCTTTTAAACAATCATGTTCAAACCAAAAAATTACAAATCAAGAATTTCATCATCCAATATATCATAAAATTGAATTTACCCTTAAATCCAAAAATATATGATTCAAAACGAAACAGAGATAGAATTATTATTCACCTTGATTTAGATAAGGAGATTAGATTGAGATTGATTTTCCCTATGCTTGATTCTCTAGCTTTTAATTTGAGTTCTTCTTCTTCTCTTAATTGTCTGCCGTTACTTAAGCTTTTAATTTTCATTTCAAAATGATGTGAGTAAGGAATGAAATGTTAGGAACAGAATATATGTAGAGTGGCAATTCATAATATACCCTTATGCAATTTGATTAACCCAAAAATCATTCTTAAGCCCTTTAATCGTCATATTTAGGCTTGTTCTTAATTAAATTAATTCAAGTCTCAATCCCTTATCATTTAACATTTAAATTATTCTATTTAATTTATCTAATTAAATCTTTTAAATATTGTTATATAAAATTAGGGATGTTACATGCTCCTCTCCTTAAATAATTGGTCGTCGAAATTCAGTAAGGACTAAATACTAAACATAGCAATCATCTGCAACGCCTCCTAACAACTATACTTGTTTACCTGATTTGGAACTATCTATATAAATCTAATCTAGACATACCCTCAAGGAAGATCAGGATAAGTATATCGAATCTTGTCCTTTATCTTTGAAGTACAGTCCTTCTCGTTGTCGCTCCACTGAACTTTCACTAACTTGACTATCTTCTTCCTAAATCTTTTCTCAACTCTCGCTACAACCTAAATTGTTTGTCTAACAAAAGTCAAATCAGGTTCTACTACCAAGTCCTCCACCTCTATTTGAGGAGTA
Source organism: Allium cepa (assembly GCA_030765085.1). Lineage (NCBI taxonomy): Eukaryota > Viridiplantae > Streptophyta > Magnoliopsida > Asparagales > Amaryllidaceae > Allium > Allium cepa. The sequence goes on from CM060946.1 coordinate 184,098,161, forward strand.
GTAGACTCTGGATCATGCACATACTCGCGAAGATGAGACATGTGGAATACATTATGGACATCTGCTATACTGATCGGCAACTCTACTCTATACGCGAGCTTTTCAATCCTTTCTATAATCTAGAATCGACCAACATATCTCGGTGCTAGCTTCCCTGACTTCCCAAATCATATTACACCTTTCATCGGTGATACTTTAATGAAAACCCTGTCTCCAACTGAGAACTTTAGGTCTTTATGCCTTTTGTTTGCGTAACTCTTCTGTCTGGATTGAGCTTCCTTCATCCTTTCTTAGATCAACTTAATCTTCTCTAATGCCTCCCTAACAAAATCTGGACCTAAGACCAATCTGTCTCCAGTCTTTAACCAACATACTGGTGATTAGCATGACCTTCCATACAAAGCTTCAAATGGCATCATTTCTATACTAGTATGATGATTATTATTATAGGAAAACTCAAACAAATGTAGGTGATCCTCCTAAGAGCCACCAAAGTCCAATACACAAGCTATCAACAAATCCTTGAGTAGTTTGTTTACTCTCTCTGCCTGCCCATCCGTCTGTAGTGAATATGCAGTACTCATCTTGAGCTTAGTGCCTAACACATCCTGTAGACTATTCATGAATTCTCTAGTAAATAAAGCATATCTATCGCTGACTATGCTGTTAGGAACTCCATGTAGTCTAACTATCTTCTTCATGAACAACTTAGCCAAAATATGTGCCATCCTGGTTGACTTTACGGGAATGAAATAGGCATCGTTTGTAAATCTGTCCATAATAACCCATATACTCTCATTTCCTCTACTTGACCTTGGCAACCCACCTATAAAATCAATAGATATTGAGTCCCATTTCCATACTGGAATCTCTAATGGCGGAAGCAAACCACTCAGCTTCAGATGTTTGGCTTTCACTTGTTGACAGTTTACACACTGCCTAACCCAAAAGCGAACATCCCTTTTTATGCCTTCCCAATAGAAGTTTCTCTTCATATCTTCATACATCTTGATCCCTCTAGGATGAATCCTAAACTTTGATCGATGACATGCCTTAGGAGATTCTCTTATCAACTTCTCAACATCTAGAACACATAATTGTCCCTTCTATCTTAGCCATCCTCTCTGGTGAAGACAAAAATCTTTCAAATCATTGACCTAGGCTCCAACATCAGGCCCTAAATCCTCTCGGCTAATAAGGGATCGTCCTTCTGCTTAGAAGCAATTCTGTCATTCAACACTGGTCGAACTTCTAAATACGATAACATGGCAGTACTTTGACTAAAACTAGCAGTCGATCTTAATTGCACACCACAGCCGGCCAAAGCTTCTAGATCCTTCCATTCTACCAACATAGCCAATACCACATTCTGATGTCTTCTGCTAAGAGCATCTGCTACCTTATTACCTTTTCTTGGAGTATACTATACACCAAAATCACAAGCAGCCAAAAACTCCAGCCACCTCTATTGTCTCATATTCAACTTATTCTGAGAGAATAAGTACCTTATAGACCTATGATCAGTATATAACTCAAATCTCTCCTCGAAGAGATAATGCCTCCAAATCATCAAAGCAAAGATCACCGCAGCCAGCTCCAAATCATGAGTAATATATCTCACTTCATGCGATCTACGCTATCATGAAGCGTAGGAAATCACTTTACCTTTGTTCATCAACACAACTCCCAATCCTGTTCCACATGCAATAGTGTACACTACCAAACATAATTTCCATCTGGAACTACTAACACCGGTGCAATTGTCAATAAATGCTTTAACTTAAGGAATGCTCCCTCATATTTTTCGGACCAAACAAACTTCACTTCCTTCCTAGAAAGCTTAGTCAAAGGCGCTGCTATCCGCGAGAAATCCTTGATGAATCTTTGGTAATAGCCAGCAAGTCCAAGAAAACTTCTATTCTCAGTCACCATCTCTAGTCTCTTCCAATTGTTAACCGGTTCAATCTTGTCTGGATCAATTGACAACCCATTCTCTGATACCACGTGACCAAGACACTTAATCTTTTTCTTCTAAAAATGACACTTGGAAAACTTTTCCTTTAGTTGATTCTTCCTTAGAGTCCTAAGCACAACTCTAAGATGATCTTCGTGCTCTCTCTCATCCTTAGACTATACCAAAGTGTCACCTATAGGCACCAACATGAATCTATCCATATACTCTCGAAAGACTCGATTTAAATCCACAAGGAAAGTAGATGCATTTGTCAACCCAAATGACATTACTAACCAATTATACGAACCGTATCTTGTCTGATGTGCTGTCAAAGGAATGCTTTCGCCTACCATCCTTAACTGATGGAACCATGTCGCCAAATCCAACAGCGAAACACTCTGGCTCCACTCAATTAATCAAACAAATAATCAACTCTCGACAAAGGATACTTATTCTTGATCGTCCTTTTGTTCAGCTTACGATAGTCGATGCACATCCTTAACGACCCATTTGGCTTCTTCATGAATACCACAGCTACTCTCCAAGGCGAACTGCTCGGTCTAATAAAATTTCTTCCTTCTAGATCCACCAGCTACACCTTTAATTCATTCATCTCAGTCAGTGTCATCCTACTAGGTGATCTACTCACAAGTTCAGCTCCTAGCACAAGATCTATCCGAAACTCAATAGCTCGTTTCTGTGTTAGTCCTATGAGTGGCTCAAAGACATCAGCAAACTCTTTTGCGATTCGAACCTGACTTCGATCTTCTCCTACTTCCATTGCACTTAGCAAAGCACAACTATTTCGATCATAATTCTCCACTGAATATAATACAGTTATGACTACAAGGTGTCTCAAAGATATCTTCCCATCTTAGCAGAATATCCTGGCTTCATACCTCCTCAACCAACCTGAACCTAAAATGATTTCGAACTCTTCGAAATCGTAAACATACAAACTGCATGCAAACTTATGACCTAATAAATCAAGTTCTAATGGGTTACATCTCATCCCCAAAGTTTCATTCCTCATATTAGATTCGTAGCCCTCAAGGAAGTAACAAGGTATGTGGTTCTAAGCATAACCTATCAACCAAACACTGGGATATAAATGAATGTGATGCACTGGTATCAAAATGTATCCTAACTGGTATATTCTAAATCAAAAATGTACCTTCCATCACAGTCTTCCCTTTATCAGATGCAGTAGGCTTAGCTGATGAACCAACAGCAAAGACCTTTCGTTTGTCCGCCCTTACTGACTCTTCATACTGGTTCTTATAGTGCCCAAATTGATCACAGTTACATCATTTCACATTTTTCTTGCTTGCAGCTTTCTTTTCCTTCCCCGATCAACACTCATTTGCATAATGACCCTTCTTGTCACATTTGTAGCAAACTAGATCTTTTTTTTCCTTCTTGGCAGCATCCCCTTTCCGGGGCCCTTCTTCTTAAAGAATTTCATCTTCTTTCCCGGAGGACTTTGGGATTCAACTAGCATCTCTCTAGCAGAAACAACAAGCATCTCTTCATAGCGAATGGCCATCTCCACCTCCACATTACAAGGTTCTAAGATATGGGTCATATTCATTCTAGCAAGCTTTAGTCTCAGTCCTCGAATGAACCTCTCATTCCTTTTGATGTCAATGTCTACCATAGCGTATCGATATCGAGATAGCTCATCAAACTTAGCAAGGTAATTAATTACTGACATCCCTTCCTGAACAAGATTAATGAACTTCCCCACCAACGTTGCTTTAGCAACTTCATACAAAACCTTTGCTCAAACCTCATTCTGAAATCAGCCCATGTTAGCACTTCCTATGAAACTCCAACAGTCAGACTATTCCACTAATGAAGCACTGCCCCTCGCAACTGCCTAGAGTCTAGCCTCCTCTTTTTTTCATCATCCAATCCTAGATTAGTAAAGATCCTCTTACAATGCAATAGCCAATTCTCTACCTCAACATCGTCCTCCATTCCAACAAACGGCTTTCCAACCAAATTGGTGTAGTCACTACTCAACTTAGAAAAGTTATCCCTAACAGGAGCCATAAGATTAGCTCCCCCATCATTACTAGCAACCCCAGCTTGCAAAATGTTGGCTGACAACTGATACACCATTGCCTCGTTTACTGGCAGATTTCTAGCAGTCACGTTGGCTTCATCATTTCGGTTAGAATTAGCCTATCGACCTTGGTTCCTCCTCGCATTAGGTCGAGCGTTTTCGTTTGTTGTGGTGCTTCCTCCACCTAGATTTTCTCTTCCACTTCCTGCTTCCATATCTTTTTCTCATATTGCATACGAGCCTTAGTAAGACATAGAAGAACAGTCTAAGAGAGAAGGGAGTGGGTACTTATATATAAGATTATATATCAAATACAAGTATGTTACTATAGCGTTATTCCAAACCCCAATCATATTTTCAAATTCATTAGATTATGTTTGAAAATCATTTATGTTTTACTTTCTTTTAAAGTTTCATAAGCCTATGCTCTGATACCAACTTGTAACATCCCCTTAATTAGAGGCCTAAAACTAATGAGTACTGATGCTGCAATTATCCATAGTTAATAATCCTCGGTGACCAAATATGGCGAAATTAGATTCATCGATACACATAAACACATGAATATGGAAAAAATTTAAACTTTAAATAAAATCACATTCCATTTCAATACATTGCCAATTCATTACCTAATCCCACAATCGCAAATCACATCTAAAGAAAAGATATTTATTACAACATACCCCAAGAGTGACATATGAAGATGCCACCTTGGATGGTCAGAGTATATGCAGGCAATATAACAACTTTGCCATTATAAACAACACGGTGGAATCGAAAGAAAAGAGAACTCTAAATAGCTAACATGCCTCATGCACGTCTCCAAAAGCTTATTCATCTTAAAAGGTACCTGAAAACCTCAACTCTCAAACTACTCAAAATCAATTAAGTAGCTGAGAGTTTAAGTGAAAAACATAAACTTCGAGTCAGACATAAAGCTTGGTATGAATAATAATCTACCAACTCAAATTATTTAGATATCTAGTGAGACCACGCCACTTAGTGGAACGGGTTCTTCACTCACTAATATCTCAAAACCTTTACAAACCATATACTGTGCTCCTGCATCCTCAATGGTTAAAACATTCAATACAGTATATTATGATGATAAGTAAAACATATGAATCAATTCTGGAGTACCCTTCCCCGTTTATTCTGACTATCTATCTAGATTATAGTTTCTAGGATTACTAATAACTTACTAGTTTTCATGCGCTGACTAATAACCGATAAAACATTGAAAAACTCCCTATCCAATTACATAGTTTTCATAGGATTACTAAAAACCTATTTGTATCTCTAATATCTTTACTCTTATCCCAGTTTTCATGGGTTGACTAGGAACATATTGGTGACCCCAATATCCTTTCTTCTTTCCTTAGTTTTCATGGCTGACTAGTAACCTATTGACCATTGTTAATATCTTAATCCGGATAAAGTTTTCATGGGCTAACTACAAACCTACTGGCCCCTGCAAGTATCAAATCATAGTTTTCATGGGCTTTTATGAACCTATCTTTCTAACATCTTCCGTTTTACATAGTTTTCATGGGCTAACTATGAATCTATTGGACCCTGCCAATATCTTTTCTTATACACAGTTTTCATAGACTTACTGAGAACCTATTGACCCCTGCCAATATCATTCTTTAATATTTTAGCATCCTATATTCTGGTCTTTCTGACCTCCTGGATGCAATTCTATTCATTTAGGAGTTTAATCAATTTATATTCACTATTGGCTTAACCTAACTGGTTCTTCTACCCTTTTATCCCCAAAATGCAGTTATGGGTCCATTATAAAGTGAATATATTTATTTTTGAAGAAGCAAGCAAAACAACATAGCAATAATGCTTCTGTGGATTTAATGTAAAATATGGTTAACCCTTTAACCTTTTATTCTATCAAAGAAAGGTTCTTCTCAAAACCTTTACAGGAAATCTATTAACTTAGCCATGGGTTTTTCCTTTAAAAAATAGAGTTTTGGATACACAAACTTTCAAAACCTTCAAAACATGGCATTCGACTTCATAGGATAACCTCCTTCGAAAGCCTTAAAATCTACCTTCAAAATATTAGGCTCCTAACTTTATAATACTTTAAAACCTTCCTTTCAAAACCTTTCAATTTTTGTCAAGTATTAATATATAACTTTAGAAGCTTAGCTTCGAAACAGTTGAAAGCATCCCTTTTGATACCATTGGAAGTTACCCTTCCAAAACCATTGAAAGTCCCTCTTTTGAAAGCATTGGGTTTATAATTAAAATAATATTTGGGTCAAAGTGAATATAGGCGAAAGCATCTCTTTTGAAACCATCCTTTATTAAATAAAAATATTAGGGAAACATGGTGGCGTCGGCAACATCTCTTTCTAAAGCTTTAAACTATTTAAACAAACGTTGAAGGAAAGTGTTGAAACCCCTTTCGAAACCATTGCCTTCGAAACCCTTGGACCCTTTCGGAAGCATCTTGGAAGTGGCTTAAAACATACTTAAAAACAAACAATACCTTTCGACAGTGTTGGCGACTTCGACACCATCGAAAGGCTAAAAACGGCAGTAGAGTTTCGACTGGGTCGGAACCCCTTTTTTCAAAAGCATTTCATAACTCATTCAAAAGCAACTTAATTTAATGACAACCCTTTCGAAATCTTTTAAAACCTCTTTTGAAACCTTATGCTTTGACTCCTTTGAAGGCTTAAACAAAACGAAGGCAAGCGCTTCTCTTTTTAAAACCAAACATAGGTATCGACTCCTTTGAAAGCATTGCTTACAACACCTAACCTTTTGCCTCTTTCCAATCCACTGCGTACCATCTTAGTGATACTTTGTCTATTGGTTTCAGCTTAATAGATTTCAACTGTGTTGAAGGCGAAGCTCAATGTCGAAAGGTACTTCCAAATAAGGCGGAACAAACTTTTCTGAGTAAACTTGGATTAATACTACTTAAAGCTATCCTTTTCTAACTAACCGCCACATGTCAAAACCAGATTGGTTGTCTTTAACTTTTCAAATTAATCTACCAAAATAACTGCCGCTAAATCTAGATCTAAACTATGGTTAAGTTAATTAACCAAGTCTTTCCATTAAGCAAATCCAATTTTACAAAGAAGTCCCTTTTCTAAAATAATTTAATTTGCAAGCAAATCACTTTGAAAAAATCCCCAAAGATTCCAAAAATTCACTTTAATCATGTTATCTAACATATCAAAATTCTTGATCCAAATTCTCAATATATTTTTCAAATTAAATTTATAAACCCAAATAGCCATATTTTTCTTTGAAAATTTATAGTAATCTTTCCATAGCTTGGAAAATTATCAAAATTAAAACCCGACTCCAAAGTCATGTTTTACATCACATAAAATTTTCCCATGGCCTATAAACATCGTTAAATCTCGTTATTGCCCTAAAACCGTGCATAATCTCTTTTTAACAATCTTATTTAAACCATAAAAATTATAAATCAAGCATATCATCATCCAATATATCATAAAAATGAATTTACACTTAAATCAAAAATATATGATTCCAAACAAAATAGAGATGGAATTATTATTCACTTTGATTTAGAAAAGGAGATTGGATTGAGATTGATTTACCCTAAGCTTGATTCTCTAGCTTTTGCTTTGAATTCTTCTTCTCTTAATGGAAGGTTGTTCCTTAAGCTTTTAATTTGCATTTCAAAATGATGTGAATTAGGAAAGAAATCATAGGAACGGAATACATATGGGTAAGGGTTATAAGCTGCAAATCCTAATATACCCTTGTGTAATTTGATTAACTCAAAAATCATTCTTAAGCCCATTAATTATTATATAAGGCTAGGCCTTCATTAAATTAATTCAAGTCTCAATCCCCTTATCACTTAACATTTACATTATTCTATTTAATTTATCTAATTAAATCTATTGAATAATGTTATCAAAAATTAGGGGTGTTACAGATTTTCTCAATAGGAAGACCACACACTTGATTATAAATCTATCATAATTTCATTTAAATAAACAAGAAATACATTTGTTGATAATTCCATAATTTTCAGATAGAAGACCAGAAATCCATCTGGCCCTAATATAAAAGACCAAAACATTATTTGTCAATAACTTTTGAATAAAAGACCAAAAATTCATCTGGCAATAATATCTGAATAGAAGGTAAAAAACTTATCTAGCAATAACATATGAATAGAGTCTAGGACCTCTAGCTCAAGTGGTTAGAGTGTGGTGCTTTAGGCAGAGGTTTTAAAAGTCATGAGTTCGTACCCCCAAAACATCATATAAAGTGCTCTACTTGAATAAACTATCTCTAGTGTTATAAAAAAAAATCTGAATAGAAGAATAGAAATTTATCTGGCAATAATATCCAAATAAAAGAGCAGAAACTTATCTGGCAAAAATATTCGAAATGATATCTAAATAGAAGACCAAAAACTTATCTGGTAATAATATTTGAATAGAAGATCAAAAACTCATCTAGTAATAGATTGTTTTTTATCTCCCTTTGAAAGTTGCTTTAACTTTGTCCTGATACAGAATTAAGTGTGTTAGATTACTCTTCCACTAGAAGATTGCTTTGACCGACTTTTAGGGTCGATTTTAACTTGCTCGATTAGTTTCTTTTGCTCATTACCACTCATTAGGTGATGATTTAAACTTTAATTCTCTTTGCCTCTTATCACTTAGGTTTTAGTTCCTGTTGCCCCTTATTACTCTTTGAGTTGTGATTTAGATTAAAGACCCTTACTACCTAATAGGTAATGATTTAGGTTGGTCTGTGCATTTGGTTGCCATCTTAGGCATGACCACAGATTTACCCATCCTCCCACTAGAAGGCGCTCCGGTCAGACCTTACAGGTGAAACCGAAGGCTAGTTCGTTGCTTTGATCATCCATCTTAGGCGAATCCAAAGGCTTGCTCCATCTTTCTTCTAGGAGGCACTTTGACCTGGCCACGTAGGCGGAACCAAAGGCTTGTAGTGCTTTGGCGAAGCCATCTTAAAGGAGCCTAAAAGCTTACTATGACTTCCCTCTTGGAGGTGCTTTGACCAGACCCTTGTGACGGGATCAAAGGTTTTTTTCCACCCTCTTACTATCGTCTTAGGTTGTCAATTAGGCTTTTCCTTTTAGTTCCTTTCTTTCATTTGATTATCCACTTCATAAATATGCTTATCACAATTTTCTTTATTCATCCATTGTAGGAAGTTAATCTTTAAATGTTCGGTGTTCTAAGTTCTTACTATTATGTTTTTTTAAGTTGGCATAATCGGTAAGTCCCTGGTGCAATTACTTTTTACATAACGAGGGGACCTTCCCAATTTGGTCCAAGCGGTCCGTTTGAGGGATTTTTCGTATTTCCCATTATTTTTACCAAATCTTCTTTTCGAAATGATCTTCCTTTAACTTTGTAGTTATGATACCTTGATATCCTTTGCTGATATTCAGCCATTCATATAGTTGCCTCATCCCTTAAATCGTTGATCATGTCTTAGGATTCCTTCCTTAATTCTTAATAGGGATAAAATGCATATGTAATTCTTCATGGGATGGAACCTCAACTTCAATTGGAAGAATTGTTTCACATCCATATATTGAAGAAAATAGAGTAGTCCTGTTGGAGTCTTAGTATAAGTTCTATATCCCCAGAGCACTAGAAGTAGTTCTTCTACCCTATTTCCTTTTTCTTTATTCAATCATTTCTTAAGAATTTTTTTTATAATTTAACTGATGGCTTCAATAGCTCCATTACCCTTTGGGTGAGCTACATTTGAAAAGCTTTGGATTATTCCATTCATATCACAGAATCTGGAGAATTCTTCACTTTGAAACTGAATTCCATTATCGAATATTATCTTATAAGGTATCCCAAACCGTGTGGTTATATTCTTAATCACAAACTTTAACACTTTTCCCGATGTTATGTTCAGTAATGGTTCTACTTCTACCCATTTGGTAAAATATTCAATGGCTACTACTACAAATTTAGCTCCTCCTTTGGATATAGGTAACGGTTTAATTAAATCGAATAACCATACATCAACGGGCCATGGACATGAAAGTGGGGTCAATTTACTTAGGGGTATGTATGGAATTGTTGAAAATTTTCTAATACTTCTTGAAACTTTTTACATGATTCACCGCATCATTACTCATTTGGGGCTGATAAAAACCATGCCTTATGACCTTCTTTGCTAGTTCTATTCATTAAAATGATCTCCATAGAATCCTTCATGTGCTTCACTTAACAGTCATAGGCCATTCTCCAGACTAACACACCTTAAGTAGGAAAGTGAATATTCTTTTTCATAGAGTGTTCCGTTTAAGTTGGGGCTTGGTGCCTTATCTTTCTAGCCACTCTTCAATCCTGTAGTAGTTTTCCTTGTACTAAGTACTCAACAATAGGTGTCATCTAGTTCTTTTCGTATTGATTATTAATATCTAGATGAACGAATCTTTCTCGATTGTCTTCATTACTGCTTTTTGATTTATCTTCTTTATTTACTTGTTTAAGAGCTCGGGATCTAGTTAAACAATAACTTCATTTTTAGGTTTTGGAGCTTTTTCCTCTATGTTGGGGTTTTTTGGAAGCCTACAAGCATAATTCAAATTTTTGATGCTTCTCATAGGCTAGCTAGTTTTGTAGAAGGATCAGCTTGAGAATTTTTCTCTCTAGGAACTTGGTGTATGTAAACATTCTCAAGTTGAGCTAATATCTTTAATATCTTCTTGACATAAAGAATCAGTTTGACATCTTTCGATTAGTGAGTCTGATTTAACTGATTAACCATTAATTGAGAATGTTCAAAACTTCTATCCTTGGAATTTTTAACCGAGGAGCTAGGCTTAGTCATGCTACCATTGTTTCGTATTCAACCACATTATTAGTTGCGAGAAAACCTAACTTCATGGCGTAATGCAATTGGTGTCCACCAGGGGTAATGATTATGTGTCATGCACATGCCCCTATTTATTTGATGCGTCATCAATAAATAATTGCCACTTAAGCTTCAAATATTTTTCCTTGTTCGGTTGTTCTTTGATGAATCATGTGCATTCATTTATGTAGTCAGCCAGAGCTTATCCTTTAATTGCTACTCGGTGTTGGAACTCAATATCATATTGGTTAAGCTGAACTCCCTATTTTACTAGTCTTCCTAATGTTTCAAGTTTAATAAAAAAAATTGCTTGAGCTGGAAGTTGATTAGGACTTTGGTTGGATGTGCTTGGAAATAGGCCCTTAGCTTTCGAGCGGTGAGCCTTAAATAGTATGCCAACTTTTTTATGACTGGATACCTAATTTTTGCATCCTTAAGCCTTTTGCTAACATAGAATATTGGAAGTTGAACTCCATTCTCATCCCTTTTTAAAACAAAGTTTAATGCGTGCTCAGAAACTGCCAAATAGAGCGAAAGGTTTTCCCCTTCTATTGGGCCAGAAAAGATTGGAGGCTTTTCCAAATGATCGTTTAATTCTTGAAAGGCCTTTTGGCAATCTTCTCCCTATTCAAAGTTTTACTTCTTTTTGACCACTTTAAAGAATGGTGTGCAGTTATCACTGGCATTAAAAATGTATTTGTTCAAAGTTTCAACTCCCTCATTCAAGCTCATCATATCTTTACTCGTCTTTGACTCTACCATGTCGCTAATCGCCTTGATTTGGTCAGGACTGGACTTATTTCCTCTGGCACTGACAATATATCCTGGAATCTTCCCAGATTATATCCCAAAGAGCACTTCTGCGGCTTAAATTTCGTTTTGTATTTTCTTAATACTTCAAAATTTTCTTCAAGGTCTTTCAAGTGATTGGCTTCCGCTTGAGATTCGACCAACATATCATATATATACACTTTCATGTTTCGATTAATTTGTTCTTTAAACATTCTGTTACCAATCTTTGATATGTAGCTCTTGCATTTGTCAACCCAAATAGCATAACTTTGTAGCAATATTCCCCAATTTGTTATGAAACTTGTGTGTTCTTCATCTAACTTGAACAAGGGGATTTGATTATACCATGAGTATGCAACCATAAAAGAAAATAATTCATATCCACTTGTTGCGTTAGCTAATTAGTCCTGGTAAGGGATAGCACATTTTAAGGCGTGCTTTATTCATTTCAGCATAGTCGACACATGTTCTCCATTTTCCATTAGGCTTTTTGACTAACAAGGGATTGGCCAACCATTTTGGATAGAAAACATACCTAATGAACTCAATTCAAGTAGCCTTTTAACTTCCTCTTTCAATGTGTTAGCTCGAACTTTATCGAACTACTTTTTCTTTTATAGAATAAGAGTGATGTTTGGATCTATTTTGAGGGCATGATTCATGAAAGTTGGATCTATTTCGACCATGTCTGAGTGGATCCAAGAAAATACATCATTGCTAGATTAAAGAAACTGAATAAGCTCTCCTCTGAGTTTGCCATCTAATTCCTTTTTTAGCTTTACTGTTTCCGTTGGATCAAGCAAATCTAGGCTTACTTCTTCTAGTTCCTTGGTTGGCTTTATCATTTCATGTTCATTTTTGCAATCTAATTTAATGACAACTTTATCGCCATATATTTCCTCATCTATCATATTTTCTTCTTTCCCTTTTCTTTTCCTCTCGGAATAGTTAAATCATTTTAATACATTCTTAGCTTTCTCAGTTATCCTCGTCTTCTAACTTGCCTAGAATGGTTGGCTTAGAGGACCATATCTAAGGGCTTTTTTATTTCAGTTTTGATCAATTCGTTTTTCTTTAAATCATAACAAGAAAGATTATCCCGTTTTCATTGGTCAAGGGTAGAAAAATATAATTCCCGAGAGCTAATTTGCTCTCCTCTTATTATTCTTGTAACACCCCAGATTCCTGATAACATTATATAGGAGATTTAGATAGATAAACTAAATAAATAATATGGTGATAAATGGAATGAGATTTGATTTAATTAAGGTAGTCATGCCTTTTAACTAATAAATTAAAAGAGGATTTAAAATGAATTAGAGGAGGGGTATAATTGGAAAGAGGCCATTCATATGTTGTCTTCCTTAGGCCATGTATTTCAAAACATACATTCATTCCCATTTTCAAAAAAATTAAATGCTTAGTCGACCACCAATAACGAAGGAAGAAGAAGAGCAAACAAAAGAAAAGCTTAAGAAAAGCAAATACAAACCAATTCATTCAAATCTCAATCTCCTTAATCATTAAAGAAAAAGGTTAATAATGTTTACATCTCTAAATAATTGGATTCGGTTTTAATGTTAATTCCAAATGATTTCGCAAAGATTTTCCATGTGTTTGAATGATAAAAAGATTATATATACACATGTTGATGATTTATATACTTTCATATAGATTTTATGACAAATTTTGAGATAAAACCCTAATAAATGACATCCGAGCCTTGTGAATTTTTATGATGATCTAAAATGTTAATTTAGAGATGGGTTTCAATTTTCAGAATTTTCAGAATTTTTGTGGAATTGTTATGAATTTTCTGAGGAAGAAAAGGTTAATTTGGATTATAAAAATTATTTATAGGAAAAATAATTATAGTTTGGATTTGAAAATTTTATATGTTGAAGAGAACATATTATTTGTTTTTTTGGAATTTTTCCAAAAATTATGGAGGTGTTTTAATGGCTATATAAAATTAATTAAGGTATGGGACTTAAATGTTTTATATAACTATCAAAGATAAATGGGTTTTTTAAAATTATTCAAATTTCCAAATAAGAAAAAACAGTGGTATTTTTGAATATAATATTCTGGCAACTAATCAGATTTAGACAAACAAGGCAGGTTGGGTACAACAGAACTGTCTTAAAGTACAAATGAATAGTCTTTCTTTTATTTCAACCCTTTCGGTAGAGCTTCTACCTTCATTCCAAACCTTCCAACAAGGTCGAAAGGTATCAAACCTTTCGGCTAGGTCAAGTACCAATACACATGGTATTAGGCAACTGGTACGTAGTGAATTGGATGGAGTCAAAAGGTTTAGGGACGAAAGGTTATAGCTTTCAAAAGAGATGAAGTTTTGTTTTGGTTTAATGAAAATCCACCTGCTAGCTTTTGACAACGAGCTTTCGAAATTATCAAAAGGTTTAAAAGAAAAGGATTTCGATTGGTTTGCTTTCTTATTTTAAATGAAACCTTCCGACGAAGTAGAAAGGTACAGCTTTTGACAAGGCCGAAAGGATAGTTGCCGCTTCCTAACCTTTCGACATAGATGGGGTCAAAGGATATCTTTTATTTTCTAAAACTTGCCACTTATCTCCATTAATTTCGAAGGGTTGATACCAAAACCAACATTTCATTGTTTTCGAATGGTTTAGAAAGGTTTTATAATGGTTTCGAAGAACTTGCTTTCAACTCCAATATTTTTCTGATCCTTTTGCATAATTCAAATGTTTTAAGTCGAAACGTTTTAATGGCTTCAAAGTAGTTAACTTTGAATGGTTTCAAAAGGTTTCCACTGTTTTTAATTTAAACCTAATGTCATCGAAAGGTTTTGAGTTTCATTGCTTTCAAAATGTTTATAGATGTTTTTATAGAGGAGGTACCCTAGGCTTTCGACAAAGTCGAAAGGTGAAACCTTTCGACTAGGTCGAAAAGAAACCATCCGACAAGGTCAAAAGGTGGGACCTTCCGACAAGGTCGAAAGGTATGGTTTTGCAAGGTTTTCGAAAGGCTAGGGTTTAAAGGATTTAAAAGGCGGATGTCATATGTCTAAAGTTTATGAAAGGAAGGCTTTTAAAAGGTTTAGAAGGAGTTACCTTCATCGATTTAGAAAGGTTTATTAAAGGATATAAAGGGGTTACTTTCAATACTTCAAAAGGATGAATAGTTTTGAGAGAGTTACCTTTTATATTTTCAAAGGTTGTTTAAGGGTTTTAAACAAAGGTTTGGAATAAAAGAACTAGGTAGATAGCCTACGTGTTTTAAGTTATAAAGGACATTAACTTATTTTAAAGGATGGACAATCCAAATGAAACATCATCAACATTATTTTGAGTAAAGTTATATAACATGTTAAAAATAAAGTAAAGCAAAAGATATATTATCCTTGTATACATATATGATTTAATGGACTAAATCATTTTGAAAAAAAAAGTCAATGAAAATTTGAAGAGCAGTTAGCTCAAATATTTTATAGAGCAGTTAGCTCAAATATTTTGAAGGGTAGTTAACCCAAAAGAAAATTTGGGCAGTCAACTTATTTTAAATTCGAACAGTCTGTCCATTTTGAGAGCATTCGGCCCAGAGGACAGTTAGTCCGAAAAGAGCAGTCAGCTCTGATATGAACAGATTGTTCATTTATTACCATAACGGGCCTTGCTAAATTTTTAACGACAGTTAGTCCACTCTTTTTACCTGTTTTAGGCAGATAGCCCATAGTCTAGCATAAAAGATACTGCTATAATCAATTTTAGGATAGATGGTCCAGAAATGAGAAGACAGCTCAGAATTTAGAACAAATAGTTTAGATTTTAGACATATAGTCTATTTCATTTCCTATTTTTGCATAATGGATATTGCTATATTATTATTTTAATCAGTCGATTAATCGTTTGGTTATAGGAAAGGATTTGCAAAATATATGTTCTGAAAAGAGATATTAGTAAGGGGAAACCTGTTCCTCTATGCAGCGTGGTTTCACTATTCATCAGTAAACTGAGATGTAACATATATTATTCATACCAGGCTTTAAGTCTGACTCGAAGTTTTTGTTTCCCCTTAGAGTCTCGAGTGCTCAAAATTTGATTTGAGTAGGCTGAAAGTTTAGGTTTTAGCGGATTTTGGAAAATAAAGCATCTGAAGACAAGCTGGTGTCTAACAGATAGCTAATTTAGGAATTCTGTTTTAAAATTGTATCCGCTGTGTATTAAGACAACTATTCTATATTGCACTGATCATCCAAGGGGCATCTTCATATGTCGCTCTTAGCGTATTGTTGTAAATTTATATTTGATCAATGCCTGAGATTATGTTAGGATTTTTGTAGAATGGATATGATTTATTTGAAATATAATCACTGAATTATTACTTTTGGAAATCTGTGATTTTTTTCATATTCAAATGCTTCTG
The DNA here is from genome assembly GCA_030765085.1 of Allium cepa. Classification (NCBI taxonomy): domain Eukaryota; kingdom Viridiplantae; phylum Streptophyta; class Magnoliopsida; order Asparagales; family Amaryllidaceae; genus Allium; species Allium cepa. The sequence goes on from CM060946.1 coordinate 184,114,255, forward strand.
ATATTATGGATACCATTAACACTGCTTTATTTCGTCACCAGAAGTTAATAACGTGATGACTGCAACATCCATAGCACTTAGCTTTTGGCCTTTAGATACGGGATGTTACAGCTTGGTATCAGAGCATAGGTATATGAAAATTTTAAGTAAAAATTGGCTTTGAAAAAAAATCCAAAGAAATTGGAATAAGATTTGGGGTTGGGTTAACGCTGTAGTAACGTACTTGGATTTGTTATATATAAATACGTGCTTTATTTCCATTCATCTATCTTTGAGTAGGTTATATTTTTGTATCTCATGAGGTCTGAATACAAATATGGATGGTAGAAGAAGCAGAGTTAACCAAGGAAGGGAAAGCACCAAAAGGAACGGCGAACCTAATGTAGGAAGCCAAGGTCAAACAGAGAATGTTGGTGCTCAAGTCCCGTAGGTCGAAATGGAAGCCATGTATCAATTTTTCAGGAATATGATGCAGGCAAGAGTTACAGCCGTAGTGGTAGGAGGAAATGCCACAAGAGCAGAGGTTCCAAAAGTTTCAATACTTAATCATTTCGCTAAGATGGGCAGTGATTATGTGAAGCTAGGAGGGAAACTGTTTATAGGAACAGTGGATGCCGTTGAAGTGGAGAATTGGTTGTTGCACCACGAAAGGATTTTTGTAGATTTAGGGCTCAATGATGAGTTGAAAAGGATGTTGGAGTCTAGGCAGCTTCAACGGACTGCATTGTTCTGGTGGAATAATGTAACGACGACAGTTTATGAGAAGACAGTAACCTGGGAGGAATTCAAGAGGAGATTTCAGGAGAGGTTTATGCCAGTAATGGCATGGTTAGCTTTGATTAGGCAGTCTGCTGAGCTGGTGTAGGGAGAGATGTCTGTTGTTGAGTATGCCAGGAAGTTCGAAGAGTTGGCCCGGTATGGGTATGCTTCTGCAGATACCGTGTTGAAGCGGAATGAGAAGTTTACCAGAAGATTGAAGCCGTGATTGGATAATAATACTTTGTCTCAACTTAGTGATCCTTCTTATATCATTATAGAGATGGCTTTGAGGCAGGAAGAAGTCCAAGTCTGTAGAGAAGAGCAAGGCAAAAGTGGTCTAGGTTTGGTAGAGCCAAAAGAGGAAGTTCTTTCTCAAGAAAGGTGCTCGCAAGTATGGAGCAGCCAAGAAAGCAAAGTCTGAAGTTGTCTGCTATAAATGCGACAAGAAAGGACATTTTGCTAATGAGTATCGGTTAGGGAAAGTGAAGGATGTGGCTAAAGGGAAGAATATCGGGTGTTTTAATTATGACAAGGTAGGCCGTTATAAGAACCACTACAAGGAGCCTATTAGAGATGGTAAGGGCATGGTGTATGCATTAGAGCCGGTCGTTTCCAAACCAACAACCCAAGAGAAGGGAAAGTCAGTTCTTAGGGAAAAGCTTCAGATTCATAATATGTCTGTTAGCGTTTTATTTGATACTGTTGCATCGCATTCTTTTATATCTTGAAGTTTGATAGATAAACTTAACCTTGAACCCATATATTTAGTTACTTCCTTACGGGTTGCGAATCCAATAGGTGGGTATGTAACTTTAGGGTTAAGGTGTGACCAGTTTGAGTTTGACCTGTTAGGTCATACTTTTGAGTGCAGTTTGCAAGTGTTTGATTTTTTGGGGTTTGGGATCAACCAAGGTATGGATTGGTTAAGTGAGTATGATGCTAAGATATTTTGTCAAGGTAGGAAGATATCGTTTAGTCACCCGGATTGAGCAGATTTTTTTCATCATAGGAGGTTCTAACAGTGCGGTGTTTGCTTTGTTAGGTGCATTGGATTCAGATGATGAGTTGAGGCGAGTTTTCGTGGTTAGAGACTTCGCAGATGTGTTTGAGCCTGTAGTTGGATTGCCGCTGAAACAAGCCATTGATTTTCTCATAGATTTGGTTTCGAGAGTAGAACTAATGAGTAGGCCACTAAGCAGGATGACCCTTCAGAGATAAGGGAGTTGAAGGTGCAGTTGGTGAATTTAGAGAGCAAGAGTTTTGTCGGGCCAAGCACTTCGCCGTGGGGTGTAGCAGCAGTGTTTGCTATGAAGCCGAATGGATCATGGAGCCTATGTATCGATTATCGTACGTTGAATGGGAGGACGACAAAGAATCGATATCCATTTCCTAGGATTGACGATTTGTTCGACTAGCTAAGTGGAGAAAGGTATTTTCTCAGTTACATTTGGAAACGGGTTTCCATTAGCTCAGAGTAGCAGAGGATAGTGCACCTTTGACAGCATTTAGGACCAGATATGGATCGTACGAATGGTTAGTTATGTCGTTCGGACTGACGAATAATCTAGCTTTCTTTATGGATTTGATATACCATATTTTTTAAGAGCATTTACATAGGTTCATGATGGTTTTCATAGATGATATCTTGATTTACTTGAAGGATGAAAGAGAGTATGAAGTTCATCTTAGAGTGGTGCTTGAGACGTCGGGGCAGCACCAGTTGAAAGTGAAGTTTTCAAAGTGTCACTTCTAGAAGAAGAAGGTGAAGTTTCTTGGTCATGTAGTCTCAAAGGAAGGGTTATCAGTAAATCCGACTAAGATCGAGGCAGTGAATAATTGGAAGAGACCCGAGACAGTAACCGAGAATATGAGTTTCCTTTGGTTGGCTGGTTATTATCGGAGATTCATTAAGGATTTTTTGTGGATAGCAGCACCGGTGACCAGGCTGACGAGGAAGGATGTGAAGTTTGTGTGTACCGATAAGTGTGAGGAAGCATTCTAGAGTTTGAAACACTTATTGACCCATGCACCTGTGTTGGTAGTTCCAGAGGGGAATTAGGGTTTGGTAGTCCATACCGATGCGTGTGGAACAGGATTAGAAGTTGCGCTGATGTAGAGAGGTAAAGTGATTGCCTATGCTTCTAGACAGCTTAGACTGCATGAGGTCAGATATCCAACGCATGATTTAGAGTTGGCTACTGTGATTTTTGATTTGAAGGTGTGGAGATATTACCTTTAGGGAGAAAGCTTTGAGCTACTTACAGATCTTAAGACGCTGAAGTATTTGTTTTCTCAGAAAGACCTGAACATGAGACAGTCGAAATGGTTAGAATTCATAGCCATTTATGATTTTAGGATTGAGTACATACCAGGGAAAGGCAATCGAGTTGCGATGCACTTGGCAGGAAACATCAGAGCGCAGTGTTGCCAATGATGGCTGAGTGGAAAATTTTAGAAGCATTAACAAATTGCAGAATGCAGTGGAGATCTAAGGCAGGGTCCAGTGGTGATATAGTTGTATTGTCTTATTTTGAAGTTTGGTCGGTTTTGATCGAATGGATTGTTTCTATGGAGGTAGAGGATTTAGTGTTAGCTGAATGGATCCATAAGCTAAAGGAAGGAACCAAGAGCGATGACTTGAAAGTTTTCAGTCTTGATCGGAATCGGTGGTTGAGAAAGAAAGGATGATCATGTGTTTCGAGTGTAGGAAACATAAGAAAGGAAGTCTTGGATGAATGCCATTGTTCGACGTTCACTATACATCCTGGAGGTACCAAGATGTTTAAGGATATAAAGAGGAGCTTCTTCTGGGAAGGAATTAAATAGGATATTGGTTTGTGTGTAAGGCAGTGCTTGAATTGCCAATAGGCAAAGCCGAACACCGAAGATCGAGTGGTTTGCTTCAGCCGTTAGATATTCCAGTGTGGAAGCTGGATTCTATTTCTATGGACTTTATAGACGGATTTCCCAGATCAAATAGGGGAAATGAAAGTATATGGGTTATAGTGAACATATTGACCAAGAGTGCCCATTTCATTCCAGTTATGTCAACCAAGACGGCACTTGTTTTAGCAAGGTTGTTCACGAAAAATGTGGTTAGACTACATGGAGTTCTTAGCAGCATAATTAGGGATAGAGATTCCTTGTTCACTAGTGGTTTTTGGAAAAGTCTGTAGGAAATTTTGTGAACCAAGCTTATGTTGAGTACCGCTTACTATTCGTAGACAGATGGGAAAATGGAAAGAGTTAACAAGATTTGGAAGATCTATTGAGAGATTATGTTCTGGACTTTGGGTGATCATGGGACGACCATCTGCATCTAGTCAAGTTTTCATATAACAACAATTATCATACTAGTATTGGGATGGCACCATTTGAAGATTCATATGGAAGGCTATGCAAATCTCCTATTTATTGGTTGGAGACCAGGGATAGGTTGATTCTTGGTCCATTTTCGGTAAGATAAGCTGCAGAAAAGATTGAGGTCATTGGAGATAGGATGAAGGAGACCCAATCTAGGCAGAAAAGTTATGCAGATAAGAGACGGAAAGATTTAGAGTTCTCAGTTGGGGACCAGGTTTTGGTCAAAGTATCACCCATGAAAGGTACGCTTAGATTTGGGAAGTCGGGGAAGTTATCTCTTAGGTTCATATGACCTTTTCCTATTTCGAGAGTACCGGGAAGCTCACATATAGACTTGAGTTACCGAGCAATTTGGTAGGTGTCCATGATGTTTTTCATATTTCTCATCTCAGAAAGTGTGTTAGAGACCCAAAGACCGCTATTGCGCTGACAGTGCTAGATGATTTAGTGGTAGAACCAGATTTGACCATAGTGAGGAAGCCACTTTGCATTGTTGCAAGAGAAGAGAAGAGGCTTAGAACCAAGACAGTTAGAATAGTCCAAGTCCAAAGGAGTGACGACGATAGAGACTGTACTTGGGAGGTTGAGAGCAGGATTAGAGATACTTATCCCGAATGGTTTGATGGTATGTTTTACTTCTTGTTTGTTTTGAGCCTTATTATAATTTCGAGGACGAAATTCTTTAAGGAGGGGAGTCTGTAACACCCCAGATTTATGATAATGTTATTTAGGAGATTTAGTTAGATAAACTAAACAAAATAATGTGTTGATGCGGGTTTGTGATTTTATTTAATTAAGGCAGCCGTGCCTTTTAACTAATAATTTAAAAGAAGGGTTTAAAATGAATTAGAGGAGGGGTATTATGGGAAAGAGGTCATTCTTATATTGTCTTCCTTAGGCCGTGTATTTCAAAACACACGTTCATTCTCATTTTCAAAAAAAGAAAATTAAAAGCTTGGTCGACCATCGTTAATGAAGGATGAAGGAGAGGAAACAAAAAAAAGCTTAAGGAACGCAAATTCAAATCAAACTCATTCAAATCTCAAGCTCCTTGATCATTAAAGCAAAAGGTAAATAATGTTTACATCTCTAAATAGTTTTGGTTTTGGTTTTAAGGTTAATTTCAAATGATTTTGCAAAGATTTGCCATGTGTTTGAATGACAAAAAGATTAGATATATATGTTGATGATTTATATATGTTCATATAGATTTTATGACATGTTTTGAGATAAAACCCTTTTAAATGACATCCGATAGCACTGCGAATTTTCATAATGATCTAAAAAGTTATTTTAGAGATGGGCTTCGATTTTCAGAATTTTCAGAATTTTTGCGGAATTGTTATGAATTTTCTAAGGAAGAAAATGTTAATTTGGATTATAAAAATTATTTACGGGAAAAATAATTATAGTTTGGATTCAAAAAATTTATATGTTGAAGAGAATATATTATTTGATTTTCTAGAATTTTTAAATGTGTTTTAATAGTTATATAAAATTAATTAAGGAATAGGACTTAAATATTTTATATAATTATAAAGGAGAAAGAGGCTTTTTCAAAAAAAATCAAATTTCCAAATAAGGAAAGACGGCAACATGTTTGAATATAAAATTCTGGCAACTAAATAGATTTAGACAAACAAGGCAGGTTGAGTACAGAAGAACTGTTTTAAAGTACAAATGAATAGTCTTTCTTTTATTTCAACCCTTTCGGCAGAGCTTCGGCCTACATTCCAAATCTTCCGACAAGGTCGAAAGGTATCAAAACTTTCGGCTAAGTCAAATAACCAATACAAATGGTATCAGGCAACATGTACATAGTGAATTGGATGGAGTCGAAAGGTTTAGGGATGAAAGGTTACATATTTCGAAAGAGACAAAGTTTTGTTTTGGTTTAAAGAAAATACGCCTGCTAGCTTTCAACAAAGAGCTGTCGAAATTGTCAAAAGGTTGAAAAGAAAAAGGTTTCGATTTGTTTGCTTTCTTATTTTAAATGAACCCTTTTGACAATGTCGAAGGTATAGTTTTCGACAAGGCCAAAAGCATAGTTGCTGCTTCCTAACATTTCGACACAGATGGGGTCAAAGGTTGTCTTTTGTTTTCTAAAATTACCATCTCTTTCCACTGATTTCGAAGGATTGGTTCCAACACCAACACTTCATTGTTTTAGAATGGTTTTGAAAGGTTTTATAATGGTTTTGAAGCAGTTTCTTTCAAGTCCAATGTTTTTTTGATCCTTTTGCATAATCCAAATGTTTTAAGTTGAAATTTTTTAAAGGTTTCAAAGTAGATAATTTTGAATGGTTTCGAAAGGTTTCCACAGTTTTTAAATTAAACCCAATGTCTTCGAAAGGTTTTGAGTTTCTTTGCTTTCGAAAGGTTTATAAATGATTTTATAGTGGAGTACCCTAGGCTTTCGACAAAGTAGAAAGGTGAAACCTTTCGACTAGGTCAAAAAGAAACCTTCCGACAAGGTCGAAACGTATGGTTTTGCATGGGTTTCGAAAGTCCAAGTTTTATAGGATTTGAAAGGCAGATATCATATGTTTAAAGCTTATGAAAGGAAGGCTTTTAAAAGGTTTAGAAGGAGTTACCTTCAATGATTTTGAAAGGTTTATTAAAGGATATGAAAGGGTTACCTTCTATACTTTCAAAAGGTTTTATGAATAGTTTTGAGGGAGTTACCCTCTGTGTTTTCGAAAGGTTATTTAAGGGTTTTAAACCAAGGTTTCGAATAAAGGAACTAGATAAACAGCCTAAATGTTTTAGGTTATAAAGGACATTAACTTATTTTAAAGGATAGACAATTCTAATGAAACATCATCAACATTATTTTGACTAAAGTATATATAAAATGATAAAAATTGCTTAAAGTAAAAGCTAAAGATATATTTTCCTTGTATACATATATGATTTGACGGACTATATCATTTTAAAGAAAAGTTTTCAAGGAAAATTTAAAGAGTAGTTAGCTCAGATATTTTGTAGAGATGTTAGCTAAGATATTTTGAAGGGTAGTTAGCCTAAAAGAAAATTCAGACAGACGGCTCATTTTAAACTCGGATAGGCGGTCCATTTTGAGGGCAATCGGCCTAGAGGACAGTTAGTCCAGAAAGAGCAGTTGGCTTTGATATTAACAGATAGTTCATTTATTAGCATAATGGACCTTGCTAAAATTTTAAGAATAGTTAATCCACCCTTTTTACCTGTTTTGGACAGATAGCCCATTATCTAGCATAAAGGATACTGCTATAATCAATTTAGGATAGATAGTCTAGAAAAGAGATAATAGCTTAGAATTTAGAACAGATACTTTAGATTTTAGATAGATAGTCTATTTCATTTTCTTTTTTAGCATAATGGATATTTCTATATTATTATTATAATCAGTCAATTAAGTAGTTTGGTTGCAGGAAAGGATTTGAAAAATATATGTTTTGAAAAGAGATACTACTGAGGGAAAACGCTTTCCACTAAGTGGCATGATCTCACTATTCATCAGTAAACTGAGATGTAACAGATATTATTCAACCAGGCTTTAAGTCTGACCCAAAATTTTTGTTTCCTCTTAAACTCTCGGGTGCTCAGAATTTGATTTGAGTAGGCTGAAATTTTAGGTTTTCGGGTTTTAGAAAATTTTGGCGAATAAAACATCCGAGAACGAACAGATGGATGACGGATAGCTAATGTAGGAATTAATTTTTAAAATTGTGTCTGCAGTGTATTAAGACAACTATGTTTACATTTCTTTGATCATCCAAGGGGGTATCTTCATATGTCGCTCTTGGCGTATTGTTGTAAATTTATATTTGATCAATGCCTGAGATTACGTTTGGGGTTTTTGTAGCTTGGATATGATTTGTTTGAATTATAATCGCTGAAATTTTTGATTTTGGAAATCTATGATTTTGTTCATATTCAAATGCTTCTGATATTATGGATACAATTAACAGTGCCGTATTTTGTCACCAGATGTTAATATAGTGGATGACTGCATCATCCATAGCGCTTAGCTTTTGGCCTCCAGATATGCAATGTTACAATTCTTCATCCGTTCTTGGTTAGAAATTTCACCATTAGATACTTTGACACGAAAGCATCCACCTCATCCAGAGCTGGTCTTTCGAGAAACCATTATAGTACGAAGATTTGTCCATTATGACGAACAAGGTTTTGAAATTTCTCGAATAGGGTGGAATCCCCATTTGCACTAGAAGCTTAATCTACCGCATTGGAGTGGATCCTTTATTATTGAACCCAAAGATGGGCTTGAAGCTTGGCTTTAACATTTCTTTTAGAATTCCCAACTGATCCAAGGCATGCTTGAAGATAACATTCACCGCATTTTCGATATCTACTAGAATTGTGGTCACTACAGAAAGCCTGATTTGTGTAGTTATCATTAACGGGTCATTGTGTGGATGGCGAACCCCTCTCATCTCTTGTGGGGTTACGGTTAAGTTGGGTATCTAAGCTGATATTTGCCATTTTTGAGTGGTGGCTCCTCTTGAATAGAAAAGACCCCATCTCTTGCCTCCCTTATGTATCTACTTCTCGCTCCCCAGCTGCTCCCAGCTAAATATAGCCCTCCATGGATAACGTCTATTCGATTAATTGGTGGAATAAAATCTTGTTGAGAATCGTTTTTCACAAAATTCACGGCATCGTTTAGTGGCCTTTGGTTGCTCTCTTCAAGATTGGCAGGTTCTTGATTCTCTTTGACAAATTCTTTTAGAAGCCCAGATCGAATCATATTTTGAATGGTTCCAACTAAAACACAATGTTTGTCGATTTTGTGTCCGTGCGCTTTGTGGTAAGTGTTATATTCTCCTCTCCTTCTTGGCTCGGAGTTATTCCTTGCCCCTTAAGAAGTTGGGAGGTTGCCTCCATCTTTAGCTATAGCAAACATATAGGAAATTAGTTTATTAAAGGCCATGTAGTTAGATTTCCGGATCTCCTCTCATGTTCCTCTCTTGCTCTCATCCTATCTTGGCTTCTTGTTGGAGTGATCGAAGCTAGATCTTCTTGTTTCCTTCTTTGTCTGAGACATTTTCTTAGCGTGATACATCTCATCCATATGGATGAATTTTTCAATTTGGAAATGAAAATCCTAGAGATTTTTCACCCGTGGATATAAAGTTCCTTGCAGAAAAGGGTTTGCTCAATTAACCTTAAACGCGTTGCCATCAACTTTTATCTATCTGTCGTGTTTTCTACTTTTAGTGCCTTCACGTTGGATATTTTTGAGTTTTACCAAGCAATTATCCCGGTCTCTGCTTAACATTTACCAGTACACTAGAATCGATAGTAGGGTCCTTGGACACACAGAATTGCTAGAAATTCATAAGAGAATCACTTCCAAGAATAAATGGTTTTCTATCTATAATGTCCATACCACTTTGCAGTTACTCCTTGAAAAGTGGTCGGAAAGAGCCTACAACGTACAACTCCAGAAGCATTATGAAGGTCCATTTGACTCTTGAAGGCTAGAAGGTGATCATCAGGATTGGTGGTCCTACTATACCTTAGCGATGGAATCTTGATGTGTGATAAAATTTTGACAAACATTATTCTTTCTATAAAGAGGGCTTTATGAAAATTGTTGTTTGACTCAGGGATCAAGGGTTCTCTTTCCTTTAACATCAAACATGTCCTTTGCTATTTTACTAGCTATATCTCTCAAGTAAGCTTCATCGTTTTGGTAATCACCTCTATAAGGCCTGTACTCATTGTGGGAGATTGAGCTTTTCGATTGTTCATTAGACCTTTCTGCTAGTTCTTCATGACAATCTACTTTAACCTTGTTATCTGGTAGCGAATTTAGGGAGAATGTTGTAGCTCCAACCTTTGATTTTTCTTTCTATTGGGTCACAATGATTTTACCTTTATCCTTGCTTTTGATCATAGAAGTATCTAGATTTCTCTTTAGAGATTTGACCTCTTCTCCTTCAATGGGTCTTGTTGTTTTGAAAGACTTCTATGAAAGAGCCTTCTCTAGTAGCTCTTGCATTGCCGTCATTTGTTGCGTTAAATATTTGATTTTGGCTTCACTATTTGTTTGCTTTTTTGGTTCTGAAGGCTTATAGGTTCCATATTTTCCGGGTTAAAGCGTGGAGTGATGTTGTCATCCGATGTTGTTTGTTGTATATCTCCTCACTTGGGACATTAATTCTTTTAGTTCTCTCCATTTTCCTGAAACAAACTTCAATTAATTAATTTCAAGATAAAATTATAATGATTCGGAGGTTCAAGTCCTCTTTCTAGAGTCAAAATGTTAGCCCAAAAATTGGTTTAACATTCATGATGCCATACTGAACCAAGCACTAGTTTAACACCCTTGACTTAAAGTGAAGTCAGTTAATATGTTGTCAAGATGTTATTATACCAAAGGTTGGCTCATTATCCAAGACTTTGCATAAGGTGATGTTATTCCAAATGGTGCCATGTTGTCCATGGACCCTTGATTAAATTATGTAAGTGCATAAGAGTTCATGTCATATGTTCAAGCGAAAAATAGGTAAATTGCATAATTATGCAATAGTCCACCAACTATTAGTTAAAGGGGTAAAATAGGCAATGAGTACCTATGATTCATTGTCCATATGAAGATGGCAAGATGGTCATTATGAAAAATGAATGAAAATTCTGACAAGGGCTTAATTAGCCTCATTTTAGAAAAAGGCCCAAAGGCCAAGTCCAAAATTAGTTATATACATATCCATATTCAATAATAATCAAATTTGCACGATTAAGTTAATAGGCTATGCAAGATTATCGGTCCAAGTCCTTGTTTATAAGTGTCAAAATTTACAAATCAATTCCTGATTTTTTGCCCCAATTCAATTTAGGGTTATAATACTTTGATTTCAAGAAAGAGAGATAGAAAGAAAATTTGCCTCTCTAAGTTGCTATTCGATCCGTATTTATGGGACCGAAATTAGGCAGCCTTGCTGTCACGTGTCATTCGATACCCTTGACTTTCAACATCACTAGCTGTTTCGATGGCATTCGACAAGGCCTTGAATGGTTGAGATCCAACAATCTCCCTTATGCTGATTACATTCGATATCAGTTTATTTATGTTGATGGAAGACGACATCTCTCATAACTTCAAATATCCGATATCCCAAATACATTGTTGAGACTCGACATTGTTTGCTATGTTGATAATATACGATATCCTTGGGTACACGGTTAAATTCCGATATCCTTATTTACATTGTTAACATTTGATATACTCTCGCATTTTGTGAAGCTCTGGGTTCTCCATCTTGCTAGTATTTGACATCTGTTGTTATATTGATGAAGTGCGCGTGGAATATTGCCTTTGACAATTAACAACATCAATCCCTATATCGACGATATACAACCTTTTTGCTTTGTTGATGATATATGATATCTTCTATGAGCATTGATGATCTACGGAACACTTATTACATTCAGGACTTACGACACCTATGTCGGTTATATTGATGATATTCGACATTTCCCCTTCTATTGTTTAATCACATGGGATTCGATACTCTTGAAATTTGGTCATCCTTTCTCAGACATCTAACAACCCCTACTATAGAGATTCGATATCTTTCTAGAAAACTTTGAAGTGCGATATCCTTTGCTGTATGTTTCATAGCTTCCCATCGACATATTGGATTTTGGCATGCTCTTCTTTGATTTTATACATTATTATTTGTAATAACAACTTTGTTACTATGCAAACTCGATATTGTCTTCTTGGGGTCGTTTTTATGTTTATAAGCTCTATGTCTTAAATTCGATACTTTTGTAGGTCAATATCCCATGTTAGATGTTTGCTAGGTTATCGACTTGAATGCTTTCAACAAATAATCAGGTATCTCCCTGTCTTCTTGCCCACTCTCTTAGAAAAATATGTGGATAACACCCGACACAAAGAAAACCCTAGATCGAGTAAGGAAAGAATAATTAATGAAATACTTCGAGTATTTATCTCCATACATAATAGTGATAAAATGAGATTGTCTTGACTGTTTGCCAATAATTTTTTGTTCCATTTTCTTTAGTGGGTCGAGCTGATTATATATGTTATTAGATGCCATTGTAGTAGTTTTTAGTATATACTGATAAAACATACCTTATTCAAAAAATAAAAATGAAATAGACCATACCATAGTTTTGAAAACCGAACCGTGAGTGCAACCATATCGACTCAAGGTTCAAGGTTTTAGTGGTCCGACCGGTTAAACCGTCAGAACCATGCAATTTTTTTTGATAATTTATACTTTTCAAATATAGATTATAATAGCAAAAAATTATAAAAAATTTATTAATTCATATCACAAGAATCATAAGACATCACATATCATAAAGTAATTGTAACATATCGGTTTTGTCGGGATCCGAAGGTCGACATTCTTACGTCCACTGTATCAAATGTCGCATAATCGAATGCCGGAAAACCGAATTGTTAGGGTCAATAAAAGAAGAGGTAGAAGAAAAAGATAGAAGAAGACAGGAAGAAAGAAAGAAGAAACAACAGAAAACAATATCAGAATCTCACATATCGCAGCGGAGCAACATATAATAGATAAATGAATAATCTTTAAAACAAAGAACTATATCAGTTATTACATTACATTATCATCAGAGTGTACAACAACAATATACAAACACAAAAAAACAATGGACAGTTATACAAGCATGTCCCTACAAGTGAATTTACAGCGGAAAGATAATATCATATACAAGTAATACGTCTCGCCATCCAGCTCGCCACTTGAGCTCCAAAGCACTCCTGAATCCAGAATGACCTGATAACCTGACTCTAGACTGCCCGTGTGGAAAATTATGGGCACCCAGAGTTTAGGAAGAGAACAATAAACACCAGGTCAGTCATGAGATCGGTGTGAGAACTCAAAACAGTTATTTATCTTTTAAAAAACAACAACAAGAGAAGTGAAAAATATCCACAATGCTTTTGGAAAATGAAACTACCATAAGGCCTCCCCGCACACACACAATGCAAACGCAGAATTGGAGGAGATTTCTCCTTATGATAGTCAAAGATGCTTACTACGCAAAACAAATCATTTTTGATATTATTATTAGTGCGTAGTGATGAAAGCCTTTTGAAAATTGAATATAAATCTTAGCCACCATAGACATTCCGAACTATGCCTACTATAGCTACCATCTAAACAGTAGGGCACCACCATAAGTGAATGGTAGGTTCTACAACTAAAACTGTACAAGGCTCGTATTGTTTCTTTGGATTTTCCAACAAATGGTCGGGCTAAGGAACTTCCTACTGCCACATGGGATCGCCTCTGGCGGGACATCCCGAGAACTTAACCAGCTCTCTACCAACACAAGGCCGGGTTACCTCTGTAACTAGGTAACTACTACACGAATATGCCACCCCCGGTCCTTTGGGATCTTTATCCGAGGGCCCTCGATCACCAAGCAACAGCCACACAGAATAATGAGATTGGAGCAACCACATAGGTTAAGCATCAGGGCTCCATACCTGACACCACCCTTTTCCAGAAGGAAAAAGACATACCCTAAAGGGAGCGACCTTCATAACCTTGCCGCATATTCCTGTTTCGACCATTTTTGGGGTGTGAGGTCTGACGAAGTCTCGTCCACAAAGCTATGCTTTTTCACAAAGCCACGCTTTGATCAACAAATGATCAATAAATAATCATCACACAGCAACACTCAGCATGCCACATTACCAAAATAGGAGTATATCGCTGATAACCTTCAACTACATAACCTTTGAGCTCGTACGTCTCAGAGAAGGGTGTTAAGCTAAGAGAATAAATTCCCCGCCACCAACATAGATGTATTTGAAAAATATCTGCTTTATATCTCAAAATGTAATGTCAGACACGTAACCATACAAGTCTGTTCCGGGCTCGAACAGAACCGAAGGCACTTCAAAAGAAGCCCTTGCAATCCGGGTATTCACAATCCCGATCGAATTTCCCATCACAAAGGAAATCTCCATGTCATAGCTAACGGTGCAAAGACAATCGATAGGTCATCCTATCATTTTCACAAATACCGGTCTTCACCACTGGTCTTCAATGCTATCCATTACGTCGTATCACTATTCGGAATGGGTAGTCCGAATAACGAGCACAATAATTTAAAAATAAGTGTAGCATTCGATTTCAACCAATACACAACAAATAGCCACTTAAGGGTCAATATTGATAGTCGGTTATTTAACTATCAATCAATATTCACAACATAATCTGATTTCAAATAATTTTCCCAAATTATTTATTTTCCAAAATATCTTTACAAGATATACTTTCCACACTTTAACCATTTGAAAACCAATTCCATATCAATTTACACCCTTACAACTTTCATTTCAAAATGGTTCATTTAAACCAATCAAATAAATCCTTATCGATTTATTAAATTTACATTCCAAATCCGTAAATCTATTTCCACACTTCAAAGTAAATCAATGTTTATTTTTAAACAATTTTCCCTTTCTTTCATAAATTCCATAGTGAATTTACCTTTCCAAAATATCTACGAATATACGATTTCCAAATCGATCTAATATTCATTTTCAATTTATCTTTAAAAGATAAAATCTCAAAACATTCACTATATATTGGAAAAACATTTCCATACTTATTTAATAATAAGTAATTCAAAAATCTATTTAATTTCAACACTTGGAAAATATTCAATATACTTAAATCACAATTAAGTATAAATCTTATTCTTTAAGGAAAACATTCTCTTAAACACATTTATTTGGGTCAAAACGAATGTTGCGTAAAACATCGTAACGACAACCCAAAACCACTAATATAGGGATTCGAAATTAAGATAGATATATAAACCCCAATACCATTCAAAACTTTTCCTTTCGGAAATCATTTACTATAACAACGGTGTTATAGTCCACCATTTCCTTCTATTTCTCGAAAACGTCTATTTCAACAATAAATGTTGAAATCTATGGTTTCGATACTTAACACCTTTTAAAACATCTTTAAATCGTTTTAATTCTATTTAAAATATAACTTTCCCAAAATATTTCTTTAATATATTATTCACTGTCCAAAATCGTGAATATATTTCCTTAACCAAATTCAACATTTCTACATATTTTATTTAAAGGATTATCCACTATCCAAAATCGTGGATATATTTCTTTTAATAAGCTATAATAATTAAACTTATCAAAATATGTCGATTTCGGATTTATAAAAAAACGTTTATAAATTCCATTTATATTTTTTAACAACTTCACTTATAAAATTTCTATATTAACAAATTCTATCCATACTCCATTTACAGGCCAAAATCCAATTTATAAGTTAATTACTTATAAATCTTTTATTTTACAAAAATATGTTCATTTTATAACTTCACAATTTATAAATCTGTGGATTTCATTCACTTACGAAATCCATTTATACTTCATTTTAACACTTATAAAAACTCGTTTTATAATTCCAATATTTTAATTTATAAATATCAATTTTATAAATCTATTATATAAATCATTTACAATGATTCAAAAATTCCAATTTAAACCATTTTATAAATTAATCAACCACTTATTTCAAAAGTCACATTTCGGTTATATTTCACAAAAATAATAATTTTTATAACATAAAAATTACAACGTTTATTTATTTAAAATGAATCAATTACAAAATTAAATTTTATTATGAATTCTCAACTTAAATTTTCAAAAATCAAATTTTATTCATTTTCGGCATCTAACGATACCAAAAATATATTTGGCTAAAATTTAGCCTTAACGATTTCAATCACAAAGATAATCACGCAGATTATAAATAGATCAACGCACAACATTGAAACCAATTCAATCATTTGAGGAATCCAGTTGGATCCCTCGAACCTGTTTCCCTGCATCCAAAGATGTTAGCACAATACTAATTCCGCTTCGAGACGGAATATCGCGGTATATGGGATTTATAAAATACTATCCGCTATTATGCGGCGCAATAAGGTCTCATCCACTATATAATGCGGGAAATCAACTCCAAATACATATATAATACCAATTCCAATCAAGTTGGAATTATCGCCGTATATGTTTTTAATAAATAACATCCGCTTAATATACGGCGCATATGGTCTATTTCAATACAACAGATAACAATTATCATCCAATCACACAATCAAGCAATTTTAAATTTAACTATTTAAAATTTAAATCGAAACAATTCGATTGAGTGAGAAGTTCTCACCTTGAGTTTCCGATAATAGTTGTAGCGTTTTATTTCGAATAAAATTAAACGTGCGTTTGATTTTACCCGAAATTATCACTAGCTCCAAACGATTCCAACTAACTCCATTGTGTAGTGCTCGATAAAACGATTGCAACGCAATTTGTTTCGTGCATTTTCGACCTCGCATGCAAAAGTTATCAATCTTTAAAGTTCATACACATCATAATATAATTTAATTACAATTTCTTTTCATTTTTATACCCCAATTAACTTCTGGCCGACCATCCTTGCTTGATGAAATCCAGGCCACTTACCTTTTCTTCGCCAACTCATGCACGACATCAGGTAGCTCATGCCACTTGAACCCATTTGGCCGCATACTAGGGTTGAATATCGCAACCACCACGCCACGTTCCAGCTTGATCGACCACTTCCATTTTGAAGCCACGGCCAAGCCCTACCCACGCTTGCAACCTCCCCGAGCTCGGCCCCCCTAGCACAAGATCCAATGACTTGAACGCGGCCACTACACAGGTCCCTAGCCTCCAATACGCTTCGCTAAACTTGATCATCTCCATATGGATTTGTAGATCTCACTTAGCTCTACGATTTGTTAGTTGAACATTTCGTGTGAAAGTTGATAGATTTGAAGATTTTAAGGGGGAAAGGTTGAAATGTTTCAGCCATTGAAATAGCTAGGGCCCGCTGAAGCTAGAAATTAGGGCTTGAGTGTAAAATGTGAATTATGGGGTCCTTTTATAGAAAAATGGCGAAACACTATTCACCCAAAATTTTCCAACTCCAAACGAAGCGTGCCGGCTGGCGTTACTAGGGTTTACCCCGCGTTCCGGACACAATGGAATAGGTTTCGGAGGCTAATTCGATCATATGTGCGAGTTATAGAAATAAACGATCAAATTTAAATTAAATCGATTAAACCAATTTCTATGCGTTTTCGCTTGCCCCAGACAAACCGTAAATCTGATTGACACGAAATTTGAAACCTTACAATAATATAACATTACGGATCTGATGAAACTCATTTCGTCAAAATCCGAGACTGTTTTAAAAATGACTATTTTCACCAGTAAATTAAATATTAAAATATTCGATTTTCACAAATTAACTTTTAATTCAATTTTAAAAGTTCACAAACATTGTTCTAACTCCAATATGATTTAATATAACTTTACAAATCATTTTTAATCACATTAAACCCAATTTTCAATTTTTCACACAATTTCAAATATTAAATTAATGATTTAATTATCCAATTAAATCCAAATATTCGAAAAAAATAAATTATTCGACTTATAAATTTTACTTATTGATATTTAAAATCAATTAAATATCTGAATTTCAAATGACAGAAATTCTGGGTCGTTACAAACTTCCCCCTTAAAAGAATTTCGTCCTTGAAATTGCCAAGTAAGAAAGAGTTTTGAAATTCATTAACTTTTCAAAACAAACCGTTCAAATTTGATTTACAAATTTCTTAAGTGTTTAACTTTTCCAAAATCCATAGTCAAATCCATATATTGTTATCTTTTCAAAATCAACTATATCGTTTAAACTTTAACTTCAAATCAAAACTTAGTTTTCACAAAAAAAAATTCTTCCAAAATTTTCCGAAAATTTTCTAACGCCTTAAATTTTCAAAAAATTTCGACATAGCCTCCTTTGTACGAAGGAGCTTTTACAATATCACAATAGATATAAATATATATACATCGTCCCACCCGATCGGAAAAACAGAAAAACAGTTAATATTTCCTATTTTTATTGCGTAGGCGTACCTTTTTAGCATTTTTAAGCAAAGCAGTTATTTGTTAAGCATTTTGCGCAACCCAAATCCCGCTAACGGTAGCCTCGGTACCTGTACTTACTCAATATAAACACGTAAGTGACATATATAAGAAGTTATTAACATTTTACTCTTTTAAACAAGTACAACAAATGCATATTAAAAGAAATGCATACTAAACAAGGTTTATAAACAAATTATATGATTTCAACACTACTTGTAATTGTAGACAACCAATTCATATACAACGACATTCATTTATTCGTTTCCAATTAGTTTACATTCACTAATTTACATTCACATTGGTTCACTTTCAATTCAAATCAATTTCTATTCAATTAAACTTACTTAACTTCCAATTTGAATTCAATTGCTTTAGCTTTCAATTTTATTCATTCAATTGCTTATGAATTTCTATTCAATCAATTAAGAATAATCTAACAACCAATTTATATCCAATACAACCGAATTTATTCACTTTACATTCAACATTCATATTCACTTTGTTTACCTTCAATTTGGTTTAACATTCAATTAGCCTTAAATGAATTAACACTTATATCCATTATTCTATATCAATTCATTACATTCTATTGATTAATATTCAATTCATTTATTTATTCAATTGCTAATTCATTTTGCAAATAAAGTTGAATTTCATTTATATAACTAAAATTCATATTCATTCAATGACTTTATTTCATTAATTCATTTTAATACCAAAATCAACTTTATTCAACATTACTTAAGTTATATATCCATTTCAACATTCAATTTCAATTACATTTACTTGCAATTGTAAATTTATTTATCCATTCACACTTTTATTTTCATAATTCAAACTCACTTCCAATCCATTTGTTATTACTCCAAATTTATTTTTAACTTAATAAATTTCCTTTAAGTAATTATTTCACTTAACCTCCTTAGACCTTTCTTTAAATTCACTTTATTTAATTGATTTACTTATACTTACTTTCATTTAACTCCATCCTTTAGGTTAAATTTATTCTATCAAAATTCGAATTGTATAAGTTATCAACTCATTTACCAATTCGATAAATATTTAAAATAGGATTCCAAAGTCTTTTCAACATTTCAAAACCATCATTGAAATTAATTCAAATTATCTTTTGAATTTCCAAAACCAAACTCAAATTTTCCAAACAACTTTAATTTAAAACAAAATGGCAGCAATTCCTCTTTTGAAAACCCGAAAATGAACACCGATGATGGTCGCGATCATCATTGGAATTATTTTCCAGCGACCTGAAAGAGTTGAGCTTTTATCCCTTCCAAAATATTTCTCCAAAATATTTGAAATCATTTTCAAACCAAAAAGGATTTAAACCTTCCAAATCTCCAAAATTTTCAAATTCTTTTCATAACATTTCCAAACACTTCTCTGGAATTTTTTTTTTTTCAAATTATAAATCACATTTATAAATCTTGTACTTATATAATTTCACTTCTTATATATAAGATTATTTTATAACTGTAAATCGTTTTAATTATAATTCTATACTTATACAATTGTTGCTTTTATATAATTTATTCTTTCACAATTGTTGTTTTTATTCGGATATTCGAACAACTTTGATTTACTTATATATTCTTACATTTTTCAACAATTAAACAATTCAATTTTACATACACTTCAATAATTCTGAAAATTTATTCCTTTATATATAAAATATAATCGAGGTAAAATTATTTCATTTACCCAATTTAAAATGATACTATGTCGGTTTATCTCGTTTAAGAGTTTAGAAACCCCTATCGACGACAGTTAGCTAGACTGCATCGACCAGAATCTATAAACAATCAACTGATAAGTCAACACAATACAAAACAATTTCATATTCACTAACAAATACACGATCATATCTATTATTACACTCAACTCATCCTAGAGTACTGCTGACTCTATCTCTAATGAGTAATTCCCAACAGAGCCAAGGTTGTCACTTAACCAAATGCTCTGATACCAAATGTAACATATCGGTTTTGTCGGGATCCGAAGGTCGACATTCTTACGTCCACTATATCAAATGCCACATAATCGAATGCCGGAAAACCGAATTGTTAGGGTTAAAAAAAGAAAAGGTAGAAGAAAAGGATAGAAGAAGACAGGAAGAAAGAAAGAAGAAACAACAGAAAACAATATCAGAATCTCACATATCGAAGCGGAACAACATATAATAGATAAATGAATAATCTTTAAAACAAAGAACTTTATCAGTTATTACATTACATTATCATCAGAGTGTACAACAACAATATACAAACACAACAAAACAATGGACAGTTATACAAGCATGTCCCTACAAGTGAATTTACAGCGGAAAGATAATATCATATACATGTAATATGTCTCACCATCCAGCTCGCCACTTGAGCTCCAAAGCACAATGACCTGATAACCTGACTCTAGACTGCCCGTGTGGAAAATTATGGGACCCAGAGTTTAAAAAGAGAACAATAAACTCCAGGTCAGTCAAGGGACTGGTGTGAGAACACAAAACAGTTATTTATCTTTTGAAACAACAACAACAAGAGAAGTGAAAATATCGACAATGCTTTTGGAAAATGAAACTACCATAAGGCCTCCTCACACACACACAATGCAAACGCAGAATTGGAGGAGATTTCTCCTTATGATAGTCAAAGATGCTTACTACGCAAAACAAATCATTTTTGATATTATTATTAGCGCATAGTGATGAAAGCCTTTCGAAAATAGAATATAAATCTTAGCCAGCATAGACATTCCGAATTATGCCTACTATAGCTACCATCCAAACAGTGGAGCGCCACCATAAGTGAATGGCAGGTTCTACAACTAAAACCGTACAAGGCTCGTATTGTTTCTTTGGATTTTTCAACAAATGGTCAGGCTAAGAAACTTCCTACTGCCACATGGGATCGCCTTTGGTGGGACGTCCCGAGAACTTAACCAGCTCTCTGCCAACACAAGGCCGGGTTACCTCTGTAACTATGTAACTACTACACGAATATGCCACCCCCGGTCCTTTGGGCCTTTATCCGAGGGCCCTCGATCACCAAGCAACAACCACACAGAAAAATTAGATTGGATCAACCACATAGGTTAAGCATCAGGGCTCCATACCTGACACCACCCTTTTTCAGAAGGAAATGACATACCCTAAAGGGAGTGACCCTCAAAACCTTGCCGCATATTCCTGTTTCGATCATCTCCGGGATGTGAGGTCTGACGAAGTCTCATCCACAAAGCTATGCTTTTTCAAAAAACCACGCTTTGATCAATAAATAATCATCACACAACAACACTCAGCATGCCACATTACCAAATTGGGAGTGTATCGCAGATAACCTTCAACTACATAACCTCTGAGCTCGTACGTCTCAGAGAAGGGTGTTAAGCTAAGAGAATAAATTCTCCGCCACCAACAGAGATGTATTTGAAAGAAATCTGCTTTATATCTCAAAATGTAATGTCAGACACGTAACCATACAAGTCTGTTCCGGGCTCGAACAGAACCGAAGGCACTTCAAAAGAAGCCCTTGCAATCCGGGTATTCACAATCCCGATCGAATTTCCCATCACAAAGGAAATCTCCATACCGTAGCTAACGGTGTAGAGATAATCGATAGGTCATCCTATCGTTTTCACAAATACCCGGTCTTCACCACCGGTTTTCAATGCTATCCATTACGTCGTATCACTATTCGGAATGGGTAGTCCGAATAACGAGCGCAATAATTTAAAAATAAGTGTAGCATTCGATTTCAACCAATTCACAACAAATAGCCACTTAAGGGTCAATATTGATAGTCGGTTATTTACCTATCAATCAATATTCACGACATAACCCGATTTCAAATAATTTTCCCAAATTATTTATTTTCCAAATTATCTTTACAAGATATACTTTCCACACTCTAACCATTTGAAAACCAATTCCAAATCAATTTACACCCTTACAACTTTCATTTCAAAATGGTTCATTTAAACCAATCAAATAAATCCTTACCTATTTATTAAATTTACGTTCCAAATCCGTAAATCTATTTCCACACTTCAAAATAAATCAATGTTTATTTTTAAACAATTTTCCCTTTCTTTTATAAATTCCATAGTGAATTTACCTTTCCAAAATATCTATGAATATACGATTTCCAAATCGTTTTCTAATATTCATTTTCAATTTATCTTTGAAAGATAAAATCTCAAAATATTCACTTTGTATTGGAAAAACATTTTCATACTTATTTAATAATAAGTAATTCAAAAATCTGTTTAATTTCAACAATTGGAAAATATTCAATATACTTAAATCACAATTAAGTATAAATCTTATTCTTTAAGGAAAACATTCTCTTAAACAAATTTATTTGGGTCTAAACGAATGTTGCGTAAAACATCGTAACGACAACCCAAAACCACTAGTATAGAGATTCGAAATTAAGATAGATATATAAACCCAATACTATTCAAAACTTTTCATTTCTGAAATCATTTACTATAACAACAGTGTTATAGTCCACTATTTCCTTCTATTCTCGAAAACGTCTATTTCAACAATAAATGTTGAAATCTATAGTTTCGATACTTAACACCTTTTAAAATATCTTTAAATCGTTTTAATTCTATTTAAAATATTACATCCCAAAATATTTCTTTAATATATTATTCACTGTCCAAAATCGTGAATATATTTCCTTAACCAAATTCAACATTTCTACATATTTTATTTAAAGGATTATCCACTGTCCAAAATCGTGGATATATTTCCTTTAATAAGCTATAATAATTAAACTTATCAAAATAGGTCGATTTCGGATTTATAAAACAACGTTTATAAATTCCATTTATATTTTATAACAACTTCACTTATAAAATTTCTTTATTAACAAATTCTATCCATACTCCATTTACACGCCAAAATCCAATTTATAATTTAATTACTTATAAATCTTTTATTTTACAAAAATCTATTCATTTTATAACTTCCCAATTTATAAATATATGGATTTCCTTACGAAATCCATTTATACTTCATTTTAACACTTATAAAAACTCGTTTTATAATTCCAATATTTTAATTTATAAATATCAATTTTATAAATCTTTTATATAAATCATTTATAATGATTCAAAAATCCCAATTTAAGCCATTTTATAAATTAATCAACCACTTATTTCAAAAATCACATTTCGGTTATATTTCACAAAAATCATAATTTTTATAACATAAAAATTACAATGTTTATTTACTTAAAATGAATCAATTACAAAATTAAATTTTATTATGAATTCTCAACTTAAATTTTCAAAAGTCAAATTTTATTCATTTTCGGCGTCTAACGATACCAAAAATATATTTGGCTAAAATTTAGCCTTAACGATTTTAATCACAAAGATAATCACGCAGATTATAAATAGATCAAGACACAACATTGAAACAAATTCAATCATTTGAGGAATCCAGTTGGATCCCTCCAACCTGTTTCCCTACATCCAAAGATGTTAGCATAATACCAATTCCGCTTCGAGACGGAATATCGCGGTATATGAGATTTATATAATACTATCCGCTATTATGCGGCGTAATAGAGTCTCATCCGCTATATAAAGGGGGAAATCAACTCCAAATATATATATAATACCAATTCCAATCAAGTTGGAATTATCGCGGTATATGTTTTTAATAACTAACATCCGCTTAATATACGGCGCATATGGTCTATTTCAATACAGCAGATAACAATCATCATCCTATCACACAATCAAGCAATTTTAAATTTAACTATTTAAAATTTAAATCGAAACAATTCGATTGAGTGAGAAGTTCTCACCTTGAGTTTCCGATAACAGTTGTAGCGTTTTATTTCGAATAAAATTAAACGTGCGTTTAATTTTACTCGAATTTATCACTAGCTCCAAACGATTCAAAACCAGCTCCATTGCGTAGTGCTCGACAAAGCAATTGCAACGCAATTTGCTTCGTGCATTTTCGACCTCGTATGCAAAAGTTATCCATCTTTAAAGTTCATACACATCATAATATAATTTAATTACAATTTCTTTTCATTTTTATACCCCAATTAACTTCTGGCCGTCCATCCTTGCTTGATGAAATCCAAGCCACATGCCTTTTCTTCTCCAACTCACGCACGACATCAGGTAGCTCACGCCACTTGAACCCATTTAGCCGCATACTAGGGTTGAATATCGCAACCACCACACCACGTTCTAGCTTGATCGACCACTTCCATTTCGAAGCCACGGCCAAGCCCTACCCACGCCTGCAACCTCCCCGAGCTCGGCCCCCCTAGCACGAGATCCAATGACTTGAACGCGGCCACTACATGATTCCCTAGCCTCCAATACGCTTCGCTAAACTTGATCATCTCCATATGGATTTGTAGATCTCACTTAGCTTTATGATTTGTTAGTTGAATATTTCATGTGAAAATTGACAGATTTGAAGATTTTGAGGGGAGAAGGTTGAAACGTTTCAGCCACTGAAATAGCTAGGGCCGGCTGAAGCTTGAAATTAGGGCTTGAGTGTAAAATGTGAATTATGGGGTCCTTTTATTGAAAAATGGCGAAACACTATTCACCCAAAATTTTCCGAACTCCAAATAAAGCATGCCGGCTGGCGTTTCTACGGTTTACCCCACGTTCCGGACACAATGGAATAGCTTTCGGAGGCTAATTCGATCATATGTGCAAGTTACAGAAATAAACGATCAAATTTAAATTAAATCGATTAAACCAATTTCTATGTGTTTTGGCTTGCCCCGGACAAACCTTAAATCCAATTGAGACGAAATTTGAAACCTTATAATAATATAACATTACGGATCCGATGAAATTAGTTTCGTCGAAATCCGAGTCTGTTTGAAAAATGACTATTTTCACTAGTTAATTAAATATTAAAATATTCGATTTTCACAAATTAACTTTAAATTCAATTTTAAAAGTTCATAAACATTGTTCTAACTCCAATATGACTTAATATAACTTTATAAATCATTTTTAATCACATTAAACCCAATTTTCAATTTTTCACATAATTTCAAATATTAAATTATTGATTCAATTATCCAATTAAATCCAAATATTCGAAAAAAATAAATTATTCGACTTATAAATTTTACTTGTTGATATTTAAAATCAATTAAATATCTGAATTTCAAATGACAGAAATTCTGGGTCGTTACAATTATAATATTTAACCGGTAAAATGAACATAACTCTGTACATTTTAAATTGTCAGTACCATGTCTAGTTTTATAATACTGGACATATTCCACCATTTGATTTTATAATACTGGACATAACTCTGGACATATTCCACCATTTTATAATACTGGACATAAAATTTAACCAGTAAAATGTACATAATTCTATACATTTTAAATTTTCAATACCGTGTCAGTACACAAATGAATCCAATTTTACTCCTTTGTGGACTTTGATTTTTTCCACACTGGACATAACTATGACATGAATATCAAAGATCAGTATCAAAACTTCACTTTCATTTCATAAAAAAAAAATGCAAAAAGCTAATTAACTTCAACCTTACATTCTACCTTTTCTTCCTGCATATCCTAACAATATACTACTCAATTTCATACACAAGCACTCATTCATAAGCCACAGAAAAATATAAATTACAAATATAAATAAAATTCATCATCACTTTCCTCATATATCGAGACCAATAAATTTTGCTATTTGCTACAACTTTATTTTTGCTCCTGAAATAGCAAGGTTTTTTGCCGAACACCAATTACGTAACAAAAATTTCTAAAACATAAAATTGGTCCCAGTAATCGCGCATAAAATTGTTTAGATATGGCACACAAGATTGGTTGATTGAAACACCTGCAACAACATTTTCAAAGGAGATGCGATTTGAAAAATAGGGTTTTGAGGATTGTGAGAAAATTAACGGTTTGAAAGGTTCAATGACACGGTTGAATCTCGCTTTGGTGGTTCAACTGACGGTTCATGCAGGGAAGTGGTTGAAGTCTGCTCCGGGCCGCCGTAGTCCATGGCTTGCGGTTATTGATGGTCCAACCATGGTCGAGTCCGGTTCTCAAAACAATGGACTATACATTACATTCTGCGGCCATATGTTTAATGCAGTAAAAATAAAACCTCACTACTATTTCGAGTCATAGTATTTTATACATTAAAAATATGAACGCATAGTACACTTATATGCAATAACAGATTTTGTACAGTCGTATATTTTATGCATTAAATATTGTGCCTTACTATTGAAAGCTAGAATTCTCTTCTGGTTTCCATAGCTATTGTCCACTATACTAAATCAGCTATACTTGCTTACCACTATTATACACTGTTTTGTTTTAGCAAATAAGAAGTTAAATATTCAATTTTACTGTTTGACTGCATATTATTTTACAGTTAGAGGAAGACATTAATGAATATAGTAGAGTAACAACATTGGATAGTCGTATGTCAGTGAAATACCATTATAAAAAAAGGTCTATGTTGCTTTAGGCTAAATAAAAAAATAGAATTCAGTGATATGTAGCATATAACAAAATGATATATATATTAAAATTCTAATGGTAGTTAGAATTTAGAAGTACTTTTATGAGTTTCAATTTTAGCTCACTAAAAATATGATTACATTACTGTTATTCAGTCATTTTTAATTTAGATTATCTAAAACGTCTTTGTTTGTAATAATAAAAATATTGTTTCTATGTTTGTACGATGAAGATGGATCATCAATTCAACGTTATAATAAGAAATATGAAAAAAAAAAGCATTACAAAAGTTAGAATTTAACCGTAACTCTAATACTAGAGACGTAGTAGAATTCGTGATTTGATAGCTAAAACAATTTGTTATTCCTCTTAGATAAAGTAGTCAATAGTTAATAGATTTACTACGGAATTAGTCAGATCATTCATCCTTTTGACAACAATTTACATCCAACGTCTGAAATACATTTTTTGACAAATCTGTGCCCTTCCATGAATAACAAATTCTCTTTTGAGTCTTTGATTATTTGTTTCATCATTAATGAGCCCGGTTCTTCCGCTCTGCAGATTGAACTGATGAACACCTAACAGTCAGAAATGAGTAAAATTCGGTATGTAATTCGGTATTTCAAATTTACTCTCTCACGCTTGATAATATAATTAAGACGCTTATCCAGAACAAATCATCTTCACTTTCCCCATGAACCCTACACTTGAAATATTAATATCTTTGAGTTTTTCCCATTCACGTCATTGATATGACTGATAATATATGATTGTGAAGATTAAGAGCTCGTATGTCTTCCCTCATTTCTTATTCTTTCATACAGTTAAAATGAAATACAATGATATTCGAAGCTGATATGATGCTACTGGTACTCATTACCTATGCATATGATGTTAGGAGTAAAAATGCAATCAGAAGAATCGCCTCCAAAGTGTTTGACTAAATCTTCAGCTGGAGTATATAACGATGGATATGATAATGTTAACTTTGAACTCATCTTGCATGTTGATTTCGAGCTATTAAATCTTAAAACAAGGACAAGGTTTTATTCTTATCATTTTACAAAATATAAAGCAAATATGCTACAACTTCATAAAAAAATTATTATTTTCTTTCCTTAATTTTTCTTCTTCTTTCTATTCCAGGTATGTAGTTAAAGGTCTTCTAGGCAAAAGGTTATATGGTCAAGTTGCAAAGTGTTTGGTGTCAGAAAAGGAATAATTTGTTGCTCTAAAAATTATAAAGAATCATGAAGCTTGTACGCAGCAGACACATGTTAAAGTGGGAATTGTAAACCATGTAAATGAGATAACTTGTACTTGTTTATTTATTTTTCCCATTTTATATTACTTTAATTTAATGGGTTCATTGTATGTGGCTGAATACAGAATTAAGTTGGGACGAGAAGCGTCACATTGTTAGAATGAACGAATGGATTGGCTTGAAGGGACATGTCTGCGTATCATTTGAACTACTTGGACCCAATCTGTAAGAAATTTACCATACTTCACTTCGTATAAATTTGTTGCACCCTCTTTATTTTTTGTTTAAAGTTTTTGGCTTTTTATGAGGTATTGGAAAGTGTTTTTTAATCGTTTTTTTCCTTCTTCTAAAGACTAGATTTATAATCAATTACAGTGGATATTTACAATAAAGTTAGAGTTAATGAACCCATATGAGTTACTTTAATATCTAGTACATAATTAGTGTCATACAAAACGTTCATAATATATTTATACATTGAAAAATACTTATTCTGTACAAGCGTACTGGTTACTCCTTGTACTTTGTATAGAGTCCATTTTACTCGTAGATACTTTTAAACATCAATTAATTATTAACCATGTCGAACATAAATTGCTCATTGAAAGAGGGAATAATTAGGTAGTATTTCACCTGTAGTTTGGTCTTACTTTTTCCATTTTGCAATCTAGGTATGTCTCTAGATGATATCCGAACAATCTCAAAACAGGTAGTATATATTTTGTCTAATTTTGTATACGTTTTTTGTTGTTGTGCAACACATATACATTGCCTGATTTTATTGTCATTTTATATTGATGCATTTATAGATCTTACAAGGGTTGGTTGCCATAAAAAGAGCAGGTATTGTCCATTGCGATCAGAAGCCAGAAAACATTCTTTTGTCTAGAAGGTATGCCCATCAAACATTCCAATGAAATATGCATTTGAGTATGGATAATTTAGAAGCTCCAAAAACAAAAAAAACAAAAATTCATTGATGGAGTATGAAACTGTGATCAAGTTTTAGAGTTTTAGAATGTTATCATCTTTTAGCTAAAATTTTATCAATATATATGTGAGACAAAAGGAAGATTGAATTAAAACATAAAGAGAAACGATTCAATTATATATACTGAATGGTTTGAATACTAACAACAACTAATGTTGCCCCTGATGAAATAAGCAGTACCCACAACAACTTCCTTATAACAGTAAACAATTAAAGAAGAACAAGATGGATGTGCATTCAAAAAATGTGATCCATGCAAACCCAGTTACAAACTGCAAGTTGAGTGTTATGTGATAAATTCCATCGGAAAAACTTTTGTAATTCTTATGTTCGTTAATTGTTGGTATTATGTGTAGTACACAAGTTTTCAACTTATCATTAGTAATCATGTGGTTTTCTGCTTTACAGGGAAGATTCAGGTAGCTTGGAAATTAAAATTATGGACTTTAGTTTAGCGTGCTTAGAGGATAAAATAGTACATTCCTACGTGCAAAGTAGATTCTACAGATCACCAGAAGTAGCTGTTGGTTTGAACTATATGCCCGCTATTGACATATGGTCATTTGGCTGTATTGTTGCTGAATTGTTCTTGGGCATTCCATTATTTCCTGCTTCTTCAAATCTTGATCTTGTCAAGAAGATACATGATATGCTTTGGTATGTTAAATAATACAATATTCTTAGTCTTGCTATGGTTTACATTTTGTCGCATTTATTTTTCAAAGTATATAATTTCTTTCAACATTACAGCAATCAATCTCCAGATGATCTTGCACGTTCAGCATGTGATCTTACTAAGAAGATGGTTGATGTACTTGGGTATGTTAAACACCAACATATTTCTTGCTATGACTTAAATTATATTGCATACATTTTATGTTAATTTTGAATACAAAATTTCTTTCCACATTTACAGTAATCACCCTCAAGATGGTTACTTTCAAAGACCGGCTGTCTTCAAGAACAACCACAGCAAGGCCAAGCTGGAGAAGATAATTATAGATCGTCCTTATGGTGAAAATTTGACCAGTGAAAATTTTAGAAACGATAAACATGCTCACACACACAAATTCACACACACTCTCTCTTTTTTTATTTAATATAGGACCCATTGTATGCGTCATTTATTTATTTTGGTCTTAAACATCATTTTGTAGAACTCTCTGCACGGAGTACTTTTACCGATTTCCTA
Organism: Allium cepa; assembly: GCA_030765085.1. Lineage (NCBI taxonomy): Eukaryota > Viridiplantae > Streptophyta > Magnoliopsida > Asparagales > Amaryllidaceae > Allium > Allium cepa. The sequence goes on from CM060946.1 coordinate 184,144,366, forward strand.
AGATGTCTTCTTGAGATCAATCCTGAAAAACGCTGGTTGCCTTCACAGGTATTTTTGATCAGTCTTTCCATATGGAATCGTGAAATACATGGAACAATATAAGAATTTTAATGTATTCTCCCATTAACAATTTATATTTCAGGCGTTAGATCATCGATTTATAACTGAAATCCCTTTTTGACTGCCTTACAAGTCATTCCAGGGAACTTCAAATTCTGTAAGTATGCTTTATTAGTAATTTTTTAAGGGTCAAAACATCTCAAATCGTTATTTATACAACTCTTACCATATTAAAATAAGTAAACAGTGTATTTACTATTTTACAATCTTTTATTTTAATCATGGCAGTTCTTTATCAATTTTTTACTGTACCAAAAAGAGTTAAAATATGGTCTAGACTATTTCTTCTGAACAAAAACGAGTTGTTGTTCTAAGTAATTTATACAAGGAGAATTTGGGTATTTGTTTGAACTTGGATCTTAAGGTCTACCTTCATTTTAATTTCTAATGTATAATTCGTTGAAATTTATTTATTGTTATAGTTTTTTGGTTCAAGCACGCAAAATCCATTCAATAGTCAGAATGATATGTCCCAGTTTGGTAGCAACCACTGGAAGAAATGTTGCCCTTAGACAACAAACTTTGTTCGGAAGACAATGTTACAACCCTAGCTCAAGTGCTCAATTTGAAGACAATTATATATTTAGAAGACATGGGCCTGGCCAACAACTGACAATTGATAGTTATAACTATGGTGCAACTCAACAAACATATGCTGGTTCAACTTTTAAGCATTGCAATTGCGATCAATTTAAAATTTACTCTTTGGATGCTGATATCATCTCAACTCCTTTTGGTAACATTCAATCCATAGATAATTCAACATTCAACTTTACTGGTTTGGGGGGCTCTTCTTACAGGTAATTGTCATTGACTTTTTTCTTCATCTTTGTTAGATATGTCGTGCATTTTTTTAGTTTACAGTATACAGTTATGATTATTTTAATTCCTTTTTCAGAGACCAATCATGTTTCAAGTCGAAGAATTCTAGCTTTTTAACAGTTGGAGCTGGAGAATATCTCGATGATGAAACTAATGCATTTGCGATAAACTCCATGGAAGTTTCGAGAGAAAGAAATAAAAGAGAGAGAAGAAGAAGAAACTTTATTTCTGTCAAAAATGAAAACTCTCTATCATACAAAAGCAACTAACGGAATATATATGGAGTTGTTATAACAAACTGCTTAAGAAATTAATTATCTACATAATATGACTCAACATCCCCCACCTCCCCCCGCTGACAAACAAGGCCAATCTTGGAACCCAAAAAACGTTGTTGTTCTGCACCAAGTGGTTTAGTCATCACATCCGCAAATTGAATGGTTGTACTGACATGAAAAAATACAATGAAATTGTTTGAACGTGATCTCTGATGTAGTGGCAATCCATCTTCAAATGTTTTCTTCTTTCTTGAAAAACCTCATTTTCAGCAATATATTGTGCAGATTTGTTGTCACAAAATAAAGAAATAGGTTTAGGAAATTCACCAATAAATCTTGAAGTAATCCCTCTATCCATACAATTTTACTAGCTATTTTACCGATTGCCCTATACTCTGTCTCAGTGGAGCTTTTATAAACGACCTTCTGCTTTTTTGTTTTTTAGGAGATTAGAGAATTTCTTAAGAAGACACAAAACCTTGTAAGAGACTTTCTTGAAAATGGACAAGTACACCAGTCAGCGTCACTATATGCCTTGAGTTGTAACGCAATATTAGTAGCATAGAAAAGACTGGGATTCAAAGTACCCTTATGATACTTTAGTACATGTAATGTTGCATAAAAATGTGGAATTCTAGGCCCTTGTATGAACTGGCTAAGTTGTTGAACAGCATATGAAATGTCCGGTCTTGTCTTATTAAGATAAAGAAGCTTCCCACAAGTCTTCTATATATTTCAGGATTAAGCAGTTTTGTGCCTTCAATAGTGTTAAGCTTTGGACCTTTAGAAGAGGAAAATGGGTGAACTTGGCATTCTCCATATATATTGAACTAAGCATATCCAATATACACACACACACACACACACACACACACACATATATATTCTTTGATTTAAAAGAATCCCTTCTGTTTTTTTTATTTGAAAACCCAAGAGAATCCGGTAGGCCAGTAAACTCCTGAGGAGGGTACAGTAAAGGCGTCCACTAAGAGTCACTTCTGTTGTTCTAGTAACTTCAATTCCAAGAAAGAAAGTATGTTCTCCTAAGTCTTTAATAGTAATGGCTTTGACCAATTCTTTCTTAACATCAGATTGAATCTAAATGGTAGAACCAGTTATTAGCAGATCGTCTACATAACAAAAAATGACTGTAACTCTTCACCATCAATTTTGGCGAATAAAGAACAATCTTGTTTGGAACAAATTCAAGATCAATAAGAAAATTTCTAAGCTCCTTATTCCATTGTCTAGAAGCTTGTTTGAGTCCATATATAGATCATCTAAGCTTGCAAACTCGTCCAAGTTTAGCTTTTGTATATACAAAAGGAAGCTTCATGTATAATTCCTTATCAATATGACCATGTAAGAAAGCATTGTTGATTTTTAGCTGGAGTAAATGCCAATTATGAGCTGCTGCCAAAGCTATGATAGTCCCAATAGTAGTAAATCTTGCAACCAGACTGAAAGTATGCTTAAAATTATTACCCTTAATTTGCTTATCACCTCTTGCCACAATTCTGGTTTTGCATCTTTTCAAATCACCATTTTCAGAAATTCGGTTTTGTAAACCCATTTACTGTCTACAGAAATTTTGTTAGGTGGCAAACCTACTAAATTCCAAGTATGATTCTTCTCCATAGCCTTTATTTCCTTCTCCATAGCTTTCATCTATCTAGAATCCTCCTTTGCTTGAGTATAAGAAGCAGGCTCTTTGTAGATAACATTTCATTTAGATTATGAGGAGCATCGGAATTCAAATGTTTTAATGATGGTTCTACAAAAACATCAAAAATCATGGATGTAGAAGAAGAATCGTGAGGAGTTGAAAGAGGTTTGATATGTTGAATTTCAAAGTCCTTGAACTTTGAAGGCAATTTAGATGTTCTACTAGATTTTTGGTAGAGGAATTGTGGGAAGAGTAGGTTCCTATCGAAAAGAAGATATAAGAGAATTCAATTTAGTTTGAATGGGAGAAGAAGAATCTTCTAAAGATATATCATTATTAGAAGAAGAAGTATGTTGTTTAGGAAAAGGAGGAATGTTCAAATTTGAACCACGAATCTATTCATCAGAATTAAATGAATCAGAAGTTTGAATTTGAGAAGGTGTGGATTGTGTTTGAACTTCTTTGAAAGAAAGAGATTTTGTAGTATGACAAGGAAATATAGATTCCTCAAAAAAGGACATCACTGTTAAGAATAACCTTGTGATCATCCAAATCATACAACTTATATCCTTTATGAGCATAAGGATATCTTATCATAGTGCATCTCTTTGACCTGGGAGAAAATTTATCAACTGATTTCTTTGCTGGGTAACATAGACAACTAATGACTCTAAGATGTCCACAATCAGGTGCTTTTCCCATAAACTTCTCATATGGAGTCTTCTAATGAAGAACAGAACTAGGCATAAGATTAATCAAATGTGTAGCTACCAAGATACAATCTCCCTAGAACTTAATAGGAAAATTAACATGTATTCTGATTGATCTAGCCATTTCTAGAAGAAGCTTATGCTTTCTCTCTACTCTTCCATTTTGTTGAGGTACCCCTGGTATACTTCGTTGGTGAACAATACTTTTCTGAGAAAATTAGAGGCTACGAGACTCCCTGAATATCTCAGTTGCATTATCACTTCTATTCACTTTCACCTGCTAGCAAATTGAGTCTCAACATAGGCAAGAAAAGCAAAAATTATATTATGTACTTGTTTTTTTGCAAAAAATGAGTCCATGTTGTTCTAGTATGGTCATCTAGAATAGTTAGAAAATAAGTTGCACCAGACAATGTAGGAGTTCTATAAGGTCCCCATAAATCCATGTTAACCATCTTAAACGCCTGAGTTGCAATAGAAGAAGACATAACAAAAGGCAGTTTATGATGTTTACCTAAAATGCATGCTTCACAATTAAAATCATCCTTTTTATTGTCGGGACAAGGAACTATTAAGTGTTTATAGTAGAAAGACTTACATGACATAATCTTGCATGAAGAATGCTAAAACTAGGTAAAGAAGTAGAATTATTTGCTGACATACTGTTAGACTTTTCATAACAAAAATTAAAAGACATATTATTTATAGGTAAAGAAGAAGAATGAGAAAAATCACCACTTAATTTGTATAATCCAGCCTCTCTTTTTCCAGATCCCTTCATTTGTTTAAAGTGTAGGTCCTGAAATAAACATCTTATTTGATCAAGATGAGCCACTAATTTGTTATGGTCAATTAATTTTCCTATAGAAAGGAGATTATGCTTAAAATCAGAAATATACAACACATTTTTCAAGATTATTTGTGGTATAAGGATAATGCTCCTATTTGTGTACATTTTTAACTGTTCCATCAGGCAAAACAATATGCAATGGATGTTTTAATGTTTGAATTAAGCAAAACATTTTAAATCATATGCCATGTGGTCAAATGTACCGGTGTCTACGATCCAAGTATTGTGATATGCATCATTTGTATCAGAAACAACATTAGAAGTAGTTATACCTGCGAAACTCATAGTAGTGTAGTTCTGAGATAAAGGGTCAGAAGGAGTTTACCATTGCATCATCTGCATTGCTGCATTGTAGACTTCAGAGATCGTCTTTTGATCAATAAAAATTTCTGAATTGTTCTGGGTGCTACTTTCATCAATTTGCATAGGAACACTTCTAAGGATACCAGATGCCCATGTATATAATTTAAGTTATATTGATTTAATAAATTTTTGGTTTTAAATATAGTAAGTATTATATATTAGTCTATATATCTATCTATTTATATAAGTATTGAATTTAAATATATAATGTATATATATGTTTGATTTTTCTACGTGTGTTTTAATTTGAGATAATGGATTTTGAAATACATATATATTTAATTTAATATATGTTTGAATTTAGAATGTGATTTTATATATGTATATGTTATATATAAGTTCACTTACACTATTTATCATCATTGATCCAGTTCTGATTTGATTTCGTCAATTTTCATTTATCAGCTTCGATCGCCAAATTCGTGCCAATCTTGATTTGCTTTGGAATTCATGCTTGGATTCATAACCCATCTCATTCTCGTTCATCTCTAGCCTCGAAATGTGAGCAATCACTACAAGAAAAACTACATTTAGTTGCATTTATTAGTGGCGTTTATGGTGTGAATGCAACCAATATTGTCTTTACTTCTGTTTTGGAGGGCTTGGTTACGCTCTATTCTAATTTTTCTGAAACATTGCCGCTCGTTACATTTATTTTTCAAGCCTTCCCTCTACTGACTTAATTTTTCTGCCTTCATCAAAATTTCCCTCCCTCACTTCAGTTTCCTTCGCCTTCTATAACGACCCAGAATTTTTAGTAATTAAAAATTAATATTTAATTAATTTTAAATATTAATAAGTGAATTTATAAGTCAAATAAATTTTTATTTGAATTATTGGATTTAATTGAATAATTAAATCGATAATTTAATATGTTAAATTATGGAAATAATTGAAAATTGAGTTAAATATGATTGAAAATGATTTGTAAAATTTTATTTTATCATATGGAAGTTAGAATGATATTTTAGAACTTTTAAAATCGAAATAAAAGTTAATTTGTGAAAATTGAATATTTTAATATTAAAATCGACTAGTGAGAATAGTCAATTTTTGAACAGTCTCAGAATTGGACGAGACCAGTTCCATTGGATCCGTAATAGTTAGTTATTACCGGATTTCAATTTTCGTGTCAATCGGAGCTATCGTTTGATCGTGGCAGCTCGAAACGCATCGAATTGTTTTTAATTTTAATTTGGCGAGTTAAAATAGCCATTTTTCAAAAAGTCTCGGATTTCGACGAAACTAGTTTCATCGGATCCGTAATGTGATATTATTGTAAGGTTTCAAATTTCGTGTCAATTGGATTTACCGTTTGTCCGGTACAAATTAAAACGCCTAGAAATCGATTTAAATCGGTTTAATTCAAATTGAACGTTTATTGCCATAACTCGCACAGATGTCCGAATTAGTTTCCGAAACCTGTTCCATTGTGTACGGAATGCGGGGTAAACCCTAGGAACGTCAGTTACGGCGCGTGAATCGGAGTTTGGGAATTCCGGATGAATAGTGTCGTTCGAAATTCTATAAATAGCCCCTACCCTTCATAAAATAAAATAAAAAAACCCTAATCTAAACGTGTAGCCGCCACCCTAGCATTCAACGGCTGAAAACTTCATGCTTTCTTCCTCGATTATCTCTCGATCCATTCACTTTCAAGCTTCGTGTTCAACTACAAAGTTATAGAGGGCAGCGAGATCTTCGTGTTCAACGGTGGAGATCGAGATTGGAGTGGTAATTTGTGAGATATATGGCCGCGTTTTCTGTTGGTGGCGCACGCATTTCAAGGCACATCAGGTGGCCGAGCTTGACCATAGTGGGGGCGGTGGTGCTCTTCGAGACGCTCTTCAACATGGAACTCTCTGATCGAGATATAGATTGGTGATGGAGAAGCAAAATCAAAACCTAATATCGAGCTAAGTTGGGTTATGCGGCCTGTAGATGCTCGCGTTTGGGAAGATGAAGGATGGAGTTGCGTCCTACGGTGATGATGGGAAGGAGCGTGGATCCAAGGGTTGAGATTTGTGTAGGTTTAAAAATATAAATAAAGTTGTAAATTTATTAAGTATAAATCGTGTAAACTTCATAAATTGATATCTTTTTCATACGAGGTCGAAAACGCGCGAAACAAGAAGCGTTGGAATCGTATAGACGAGCACTACGCGATGCAATTGGATTGTAGTCGTTTGGAGTTAGTGAAAATTTCGGGTAAAATTAAACGTCCGTTTAATTTTATTCGAAATAAATCGCTAAAACGAAATAGAAATCAAGGTGAGAACTTCTCACTCAATCGAATCGGTTTCGATTTTATTTTAAATAGTTAGATTTAAAATATTTGAATGCATGTTTGAATGATGATTGTTATCTATTGATTGTTAAAATAGACATTATGCGCCGTTAGTAAGCGGATGTTATTTATTAAAAACATATACCGCGAATATTTCATAAACAGTGAAATTAGTATTATATATAATAGCAATATATATATATATTGGCATATGTATATATTGGAGTTATTGATTTTCCGCATTTGTATAGCGGATGAGACCCTATTGCGCCGTCTATTAAGCGGATAATATTTTAAAATCCCATATACCGCGATAATTTCGTACTGGAGCGAAATTGGTATTGTGCTAATGTTTGTGGATGCAGGAAAACAGGTTGGAGGGATCCAACTGGATTCCTCAACAGTATTTATTTGATTTCAGATATTTTGATATTTGATGGATTATCATATCGATATATGATATCGTTGTTGTCGTGATTGACTATTTGGTGTGTAGCATCATTGGACCAAATTTGAAACTTTAAAATGATTTTTAAAGTGATTTTTGAAAAGTATACGTTTTATAAAATAATTTTGGAATTGATCCATTTTAAATAAATAAACGTTATAATTTTTAAAGTTACAAAAATTATGATTTTTGAGAAATATAGTTAAAAACTGATTTTTGAGAATATGATGCTAATGATTTTATAAAATAGTTTAATCGGGATTTTAGAATTTATTGTGAAAAGTTTAAATATAGGATTTATAAAATTAATTATTTTATGAATCAAAATGGTGAAATAATAAAGGAGATTAAAGACGTTTTAAAGAATAATATAAATTGATTTATATTAAGAGATTTATAAATGGATATTTATAAATTGAAATATTGACATTATAAAACGAGTTTTTATAAGTGTTTGAATGAAGTGAAAATGAATTTTGTAAATGAATGGAATTTATAAAATTATAAATGGTGAAGTTATAAACGAAATTTATAAATAGTAAGATTTATAAATTTTGTGAAATTATTAAAGAATATATTTGGATGAATAATTGAATCTTATAAGTTATAAGATTTATAATTATGAAGTTCAAAGAAACGATTTTGTAAAATAATCGATTTATAAGCATTTAACTTATAATATGAACCTTTAGTTTATAATTGAGTTATAAATCGAATAGATTAATAAAGGAATTTATAAAAGGAAGTTGTTATAAAATAAATAGAAATGGAGTTTATAAACGTTGTTTTATAAATTCGCAAACGACTTATTTTGATAAGTAAATTGTTGAAACTTATTAATGGAGTTATATTCACATTTTTGACCGTGAATAATCCTTTGAAATAAAATGAATAAAGGATGAAATTGGTTAACGTAGTATATTCACGTTTTTGAATAGTGAATAATATGTTAAAGAAAATGTTTAGATTTGATGTTTTAAATAGAATTAAAACGATCTAACGATGTTTTAAAATGTGTTGAGATTCGAAACCATAGATTTCAACATTTATTGTTGAAATAGACGTTTTCGAGAAATAGAAGGAAATGGTGGACTATAACACTGTTGTTATAGTAAATGATTTCCGAAAGGAAATGTTTTGAATAGTATTGGGATTTATATATCTATTTTAATTTCGAATCCATATACTAGTGATTTTGGGTTGTCGTAACGATGTTTTACACAACATTCGTTTTGGCCCAAATAAATATGTTTAAGAGAATGATTTCCTTAAAGAATGAAATATATACTTAATTTCGATTTAAGTATATTGAATATTTTCCAAAGGTTGAAAATAAATAAAATTTGTGAATTACTTATGAATAAATAAGTATGGGAAATGTTTTCCAATATAAAGTGAATATTAGAGAATTTATCTTTTTGAAGATAAATTGAAATGAATAATTGAAATCGAATATTCATAGATATTTTGGATTATAAATTCACTAAGGAATTTATAAAGGAAAGTGGAATTTGTTTAAAAATAAATATTGATTTATTTTTGAAGTATTGAAAATTTTATATCTTGTGAAGATATTTTGGAAAATAAATAATTTGGAAAATTATTTGGAAACTGGTGATGTGTGCATATCCATTGATAGTTCAATAACAGACTATCAATATTTCCCTTTGAATGGGTATTTGATGTGATTTGTTTGAAATTGAATGCCACACTTATTTTTGAATAAGCGCTCACTATTCGGGTTAACCGGGAAAGGACCATGGGGTCGTATAACCCATTCCGAATATGTGATACGTCGTTATGAATAGCATTGAAGAACGGTGTTGAAGACCGGATCTTTTTGAAAGCGAAAGGACAACTCGTCGATTGACTCTGCACCGAGTAGCTACGGTATTGAGTTCTCCCTATGTGATGGGAAGTCCGGACGTGATTAGAGATTATCCGGATTGCAAGGACTTCTTTGTAAGTGCCTTCGGTTTTGTTCGAGCCAGGAACAGACTTGTATGGATTGTATGTCTGACGTTACAAATTGAGATATAAAGCCGATTTCATTCAAATATATTTCTGTTGGTGGCGGAGAATTTATTCTTTTAGCTTAACACCCTTCTCTGAGGCGTACGAGCTCAGAGGTTATGTAGTTGAAGGTTATCAGCGATATATTCCCAATTTGGTAATGTGACATGCTGAGTGTTGCTGTGAAATGATCATTGTGTTGATTATTTGTGATAGGATCGTTTATTTGATCGTCTATCTTGGTGATCATTTCTATGATCATTTGTTGACCCAAAGCATGGCTTTTGTATAAAGTATGTTTTTGTGGACGTGACTTCGTCGAGCCTCACACCTCGGGAATGGTCAAAACAGGAAAGATGCAGCAAGGTTATGAGGGGTAGCGCCCTTTAGGATGTGTGCATTTCCTTCTGGAAAAGGGTGGTATCATGGTATGGAGCCCAGATACTTACTCATGTTGAAAACACTTTGTTATGATTGTGTGAATTGATTACGAGCGCTCGGTGAAAGGTCCCAAAGGACCGGGGGATGACATATTCGGTCAGTTGTTACTCAGTTAGGGGTAACCCAGCCTTGTGTTGGTAGAGATCCGGTTTGGTTCTCGGGGATGTCCATCCAAAGGCATTCTCATGTGGCAATGGGAAGTTCCTTGGCCTGATCATTCGTTGGAAATCCAAAGAAACAATACGAGACTTGTACGGTTTTAGTTGTATAACCTGCTATGGAATGTGGAGGTAACCTGCTATTGAACATAGTTAGCTATAGTAGGCATACGATAATGGTCGTATGTTGGCTAAGATTTATATTCTACTTTCGAAATGAATTTTTCTCTACACTATGCACTAGTAATAATATCAAATGTTCTTTTAAATGCGTATCAAGCATCTTTGACTATCATAAGGAGAAATCTCCTCCGATTCTGCGTTTGCATTGTGTGTGTGTGCGGGAGGCCTTATGGTAGTCTCATTTTTAAAAGCATTGCGAATTGACTTTAAAAACATTCCTCTATTTTGATTTTAAAGATAAATAAACTGTTTTGAGTCCTCACACCAGTCACATGACTGACTCGGAGTTTATTGTTTTCCTTCCTAAGCTCTGGGTGCCCACCAATTTCCACACGGGCAGTCAAGAGTTAGGTTTATCAGGATATTCTGGATATTCTGGAGTTGCTGGAGGCAAGCTGGATGGCATGGCGTATTATTAGTATATAGTATTTCTTTTTCCAATGCACTGTTTGTTGTTGTACACTCTGATGATGATGATGTAATGTAATGTATAAAATGTAATAACTGATATAGTTCTTTGTTTAAAGATTATTCATTTATTATTATATGTTGTTCCGCTGCGAATTGTGAGATTCTGTTATTGTTCTGCTGTTTTCTGTTCCGTTCTATTTTCTATTTCCTTTTCGCTCATTTTTCTATCTTCTATTCTCTATTTTCTATCTTTTTCTCTCTCTTTCTTTTTCTAAAACCATAACATTTCGAGTTTCCGGCCTTCGATTTCTCGGCAGTCGATAAAGTGAGTATCGATGTTGAATTTTCGAAAGTCGAAAATTTTCGGGACGTTACACCTTCACTCCTCAACAAAATTTCCACCTCGCTCAAAAACAAAATTTTCGTTAATGCTCCATTTTTAGATCTTAGCTCCGCAACTCCACATCATTGATACCCTTAGCTCTGATAAAATTTTCGCTTTCGCTCCTTAACAAATCTAATCTATAGCTCCGCATATCTACATCGTCGATATCCTTTGCTTTGAGGATTTTCTTTTCTACAGCTGATTCAAGGTACGTAAATTATTTTTGGTTTTTCAATTTGAAATGGTGCGTTCATAACAAGGGTTGCTGGAGCTTGAAGCTGCAGTTTGCTTGTGTACTGCAATCAAGTTGAGGGTTCTTAATCTTGATGTTTTTATTCCTTTGAGTTTGAAAGTTCTAGTCACTTGTGGCAATGACCCTCCTCCTGGATGGCTTTGCCCTCTTAGTTAATTATTCACATATTTGTATTAATTGCTAATTAGGTTGCTATGTGCTGTGTTGTTTGAGTATTGCTTTTGGTGTTGTAGTTTCGATTTGTTTTTCGAAATTTAGGTGTTTTGGTGTTGGGTTGATTAGATGGCTATCGACTTTGGATTAGATAACACAACGAATAGCCAGGGACCCATTTACAGCATATAGATGATACTATAATATAATCATGTTCAAATTATAACTGTATAATGATAAGCAATGAGTAGCTAAATTTTGTAATTTGAAGTTTTTTTTGTTTATGTATAGTTTTAGATTTTGTTATTACAAAGGTACAAATTATGATGCTCGAAAATTTAATCTTGACTAGTGAAGAAGAGTATTGTGATTTTAGTAATACGCGAGTATCAGGCACCAGTAGATAAGCTAATACTAATAGTAACACAATATTTTAGAGAATAATTTATTTAATACATCTAATTTATTACACTGAAAGAAAAAAAAATGAAATTTTGTTATATTGTAGATTGTCCCGTGATTTCAAGCATTTCATGAAAAAGGGCATAAAATTAATAGTTGTTAACATTCAATGCACACACATATATGTATATATAGAGAGAGGAGTGTTCAATGACACACCAAACAATGCAGCACCCATGTAATCTTTGATTTCCACCACATAGTATAAATTAAATAATATGGCTTTTTCTCTCTTCTCACTAGCCATATTATTTAATTCGAGTTGTGTGGTTGAAATCAAGGGCTATAAGAGTGTTGCAATATTTGGGGTGTCATTGAACGCTTTTCATACATACTTACATACACATACGTACATATTATGTACTTATGTATATGTATGTTTGAACGCTCCTCATATGTATGTGTTCATCTGTGTTCATTTGGTATGAAAAAATTGATAACTTGAATTTTTCTTTGAGATTTAACGATGAGCTGCATACATTTGCAGGTTATTTTTGTAATAGCTTATTTAATACCAAAAAAACTAAAATAAATGATTTGAAAGCACTTAAGCATTAAATGATTCTGCATTTAGCAAGGTTCAAACCTATGACATTTGACTCAGTTATGTATTTAACATTCAATTAACAGTAGAGCCAGACCCACTCTTCTGTATTTCGATATAAAAAGACAAGGTGGCATGGTTGTCATAACTGAGGGAAGAAAAAAGAAAAACGACATGAGAATACTGATGTGTAATGCATGTTACTATCAATTCACGGGCTGTTATCTTAAAATTTTGTGAATTTAGCTCTACAAAATTAACTCTCAATTCCTATTATAGATATTTCTGTACTAATCTCGCTATTAAGGCCATATATATCTACACAGTCCATCCCTACATAGTACATTAGAATTATCAAAATAGCCATAAGAACCTGCTTGGTTACTAATTGAGAATGTAGGTGTTATAATGATTTCTTTAATAATTCAATTCCACTTCACTGGAAACATCCTGCTCTATAACAGCCGTATTGAGAATGGGAGTAGGCGTGTTGGCTGTTATACTTTTGCAACCATTGAGTAATAATTGAGACAGTAAGAAATTTTTTAGGCATCACTCCCAAACACATGTATCTAACCATGAAAATGATGGATATTCGAACTGTAAATTTCTGATGTTATTTATGAATTAGTGAACCTGGTAGAAGGTATAAGGAGTTGGTAAAAAACAAGGCACTATGTTACTCCTTCGTCCTAGATTCAGTAATTTTATTTCTTTTATTTCAGTAAGCTCGCCTTTAAGGCTCATTAATGTATTTTACCTTCCTCCTTGGCATGAACCATGATATCAGTAATGTAACGACCCGTAAATTTTCGATAATTAAAATTGTTAATTTAATAAGATTTTTGAAATTTATTAATTAAGAAAATCAAAATTAGTGAATTATTAATAAAAATAATAACTAGAATGGAATTCAAATTAGTTGAAATAGTGAAAATAATATAATTTGTTATAAATGAAATATAGGTAAACAAATGTAAGTGTTGAATTAATATATGTTATTTATTTAGGGTGTATAATAAAATTGGTAATCAATTTGCAATTAAAGGTAATAATGTTGATGTAAGCTAATAAATAATTAATTTATTGCAATCTCAATTAATTGAAACAATTGTAAAGTTATAATTGATTGAAATTAGTGAATTGGAAAATAAATTGAAAAGTTATATTAATTAATGAAATAATACGTAATAAATCGAAATTTGATAGAATCAATGCTAGATAAGTAATTATAATAATTGTTAGTTGATAATTAACTATGAATGTGAGTAAATTTGGCAATAGTGATAATTAATGATTATTTACCCATTCATTTAATTTATTGCATTAGATCTAAATCAATTGCTACATTTTTCTGTAAATATTAACTTATAAGCGAAATTTAACGTTAGTGGCAACAATTATTATAAGTTACTGATATATTTTAATCCATTAAATGGAATTGGGATCAATTGCAATAAATCTAAATAAATTTATTACGTTAATGTTAATTAAGGTAATATTTGAGAATAATATTAATATTATCTATAATAGGACAATTTGTGGAATTTAAAAGAATGGAAGCTAAGACTTATTTATTTATTGGAATTTAAATCTTTATGAATGGATAAATTGCAAATAAATGAAATTAAATATTTAATTATTATGTTAATGGAGATTAAGATGAAATCTGAGAATATTATGGTAATAGATCATGAACCCAATGTTAATTGCATCCTTTTGACAATAATGAATTGAATAATAGAATGAAAGTAAATTAAATGGAATTATTGGAAATTAAATTTAAAATTTCTGAAATTAAAGGAAATAAGGTGAACACTGAAATTTATAAATCAATCAACTCTATATTGACATTTAAATTTGGTTAAATTAGTGTAAATGTTTTAGAAAGTTCAAATTGATAAAATTTGTTAATTATAGAGTTGAAATTGAAAAAGTGATTAATTTAATTAATTTTTTTAATCTATTTAATTAACTAGAAAATAGCCATTTTGGCCACTGACTTGGATTTCGATGAAACTAGTATCAGTGCATCCGTAACGGTAAAATATTATAGGATTTCAAGTTTCTTAGAGATCGGACTTGTTGTTTGATCGTATGGACTCGAAACGTCTTGAAATCAATTTAATTGAAATCAATTGAAATCAATTTGAAATAAATTGATTTTAGCATAACTTCTTCATACGATGGAATTTGGACTTGAAACCTGTTCCATCGCGTTTAAAATATTTAAAAACATCTATTTTGATATATGCATTGATCCAATTTCGTTTCGGAGGCAGAACGGGCTTTTCGGGCCACTTTATCATTCAATGCGTATATCGAATTGATCCGGTCCATTCTATTTCAGCTTTTTCTATATATACCCTGTTATAAACCCTTAATTCATTTCTTATTCCTTATTTGTGTATGTTATATTAGCTCCTCTTTCCAATGGCTGCAAACCCTAATTTCCAAATACAAATCCAAATCAAATCCAAAGCCAAAAATTCAATCTCCTCAAACCATTGCAAATTTTATATGGATTCGAAGCTCTCGAAGAGTGCATGTTAATTCTTCTGTTCGTTTTTCGATTCTTTGCATCATTTGTCTAGATTTCAGAATGAATTCTCGGCCGTCCGTTGCGTCGTAATCAACTACGACGGATCATCAAATCGATTGAGGGGTTATATAGAGATCGTCGAGGGGATGACATCTAGGTGGTTTGTAGGGGATGTTAATGGCTTGATTGTAGAGAAAAATTCAATTAGGGTTATATATAGGTGGCGAATACTGCAAAATTCATGGCCGATCGTGGCTATGGTGTCGAGCGCATGTGGTCGAGGGGGAGGGGTGAGGCTCGGCGTGGCGTATGGTGGGCTCGCAGGAGGTGTGGCGGCACGGCTATGATCAAAGTGACGCGTTCATTTAGCGGCTAGGGTTTCATTCGAAACCTGGGAGAAGATGCGTGCGAACAGTAGTGGCTGGTGACGTGTTCAAATACTCAGCTTATTTTATTTATTTTATATTTAAAATCGTTTAATGTTCTAATCTTAATAACTTTCACGTTCTAGGTTGAAATTACTCGCGGTTTTCTCCGATGCGATCCTAGTAAAATTTCGGACATTTTGGCACTTGTTTGGACGAATTATGAGACTTTTCAAATTTTGGGTTTAAATTGGATTTAAATTCAATTTAAATTCAAAAAGTGAGTGTTTTAACTCACTCACAACTTTTAAAATTTCTTATGTTTGTTAAATTGATATATGATGTGAATAGAAATTTATTTATGACTGTTTGGCACATTTTTAATCATCATCCCAGTTAATTTTAGTTTATTTGAATTAAATTGTTATTTAATTTATTATTGCATATAAACTACCAGTTAAATTGTTAATTACTTTATCATTTAATAATAAACTGCCAGTAGATATCTGTTATTTGTTATCTGTTCTATACTGATGTTATTGTTTTGAATTAGATGATGATTGTGATAAATGGTTTGATGATTGATATTGGATGAATGGACGTGTATTTATATTATTATAAATTGCAAGTTGTTATGCATTTTACTTCATTCGGGATTGTGGTTTGAAATGATATATAACTGTAATTTTAATTTTATTTTAAATTACGGATTGAAATGATAAATATCGGTAACACTTGACCATAGGATAGAAAATTATATACAGACACCGTTTGTCTATATATAAATGTTTAAAATGATTTATATGGTTTTGGATAGTAATATACGGTTTAATAAATATTAATTTTTGATATTATATAAATATTATTTTATATATAGTTAAATTCTTGAATTTAAGCTATGTATTAATTTGTTTAATAAAAACAAGTTTAGTAATAAAGTTTGATTGCTTTTATATAATACGGTTAAGTATTTGTTCAATTTTTTTTTGTATATAGAGTTTATAATGACTTAAATAAAAAAATTAAGGTTGAAGGATAAATATGAATTTGATTTGAATTAAAGTATTTAAGAATTATACTCGAATAAAATTGATGTGAAATTTAAATAAAAATTTAGATTTAAAGAGTATGATTTTTATAACTTGATTTTGGTTTAGAGTGATTTAAATAAATATCGAGTTGATTTAAATGAATATATCGAGTTGATCAAATTGAAAGAATATCCAGTTATTTAAAGTTTAAAGGTTTTACTTAAATGATATTTGATTTATTAAGTAAACATTTCAAATCTAAATAATAGTAATTGAATTTCATAGAAATGGAATTATCAAAGAATTATTTTTGAAATGGTGGAATATTTAAAGCTTTGAAATACATGGAAATTAAAACGGTTTTTTGGGATTTGAATCTGTATTTGGAATTTGATTTGTGAAATTGAAGAAGTTATTTTATTATATAGAATAATTTAATGTTTAAGCCGTTTAAGTGGTGTAGTTATGTTTCAAAGTTTTGAGTTTCAAAGTAATATAATTTGGAAGTGTTATATTTCTAGTGGTTTTGGTTTCGTGGTATATAAATTTGAAAGTGCTATGATTTTGGAAAAAGAATATATTTGAAATAAAAATGATATTATATTGATTTGGTTTTATAAAAATGATATCATATTGATTTGGGTTACTAAAACAGAAATGATATAGTAGTTATATGGTTATGAAATGGATAGTATATTTTGGTTTTGAAGTATTATAATTTTGAAATGACCGCGATGTTATAATAACTTTTGGTTGTTGAAGAGACCAGGATCGGAAGTTGTCATACTCTCTGCCAACTCCGAAATCCACTTTAACAACCGTGTATGCGGTGGAGATTCCAGAATGAAGTAGGATGGTGGTAGCGTTTCCTTTGAGGTAAATACGTGGACCCGACTCCCGTGAGTTGGCATAAGGTCGCTAAAACAGGAGCGATTGACGGGCTAAGAAGGAAGCACCTTTTATCGGACACATCCCTTCGATATTATACTCTGACTTTGGATTGATTCGGTGGCCACTTTTGATTTTGATTTGGAGGTGTGGCTCGAGGTGGGCGGTAGTAGCTGCTACGCATTACCATCGGCTCGAAAGCGTAATTGGTATATCTATCCTGGCATTGCCTAGTTGTGCCATGTCACCTACCTTATCGCGCCTTATACGAGTTTGGCTTTCTCCCGTAGCCCGTTGAGTATTTAGGGTAGTCTCCCGATCTGGAGATGCGTTGATACTGGATGGACTATTGGGACTATTACGTGTTAAGGTGGAAAATTTAAAGCCTTAACGCTATTTAAAAGTAAGTTTATTTTACTATAGACATTATTATAATAGCGAAATATTACTACATAGTAAATAGTTTAACGGATCCTTAGGAGATGTGAATCTCGAGCATCTCTTAAGTTACTGCACTCACGTTAGACACTGGATAGGAGATGTCAATTCCCGTAAGCATCTCTAATGCCATTCCACTCATATTTATTTTACCTTTGGTTTAACTTACATAAGAACTTTTAGTTCTGACTCGAGTGTTTTGTCTTTTCAATTCGCTCCGGTCAGCCTGAGCATTTCAATATTTAAAAGACCGTATTCTGGGGGACGAAGATGAAGATTTATTATTATTTATTATAATATTACACTACATTCATACTGTTCCGCTGCAGTATTTATTGTTTTCTAGTATGTGTAACTCTGATATGTATTGTATAAGTATAATCGAATATTTTGTAAAACGGCTTCATGAACTGTATATTTGATTATTATATTTTATCGTTCCGCTGCAAAATTCTATTTTGTTGTTTCTTTCTCTGCTTTTTCTTATTTACCTATAACAATCCTCCCTTTTGTATGGTTTATGTCTGATGTATGTGGTTTATCGTCGATTTAAAGCGTACGAAAAGGCGGGACGTTACATCTGGTATCAAAGCTTTGGTTTAGCGATAACCCTTAGCTTTGTGGGGTCCGACTCTTTATCAATATGGTAGTAATACCCTGTGATGAGTCGTTGATGTATATATATGAGAGTGCGTACTTGTTAGTGGTATAAAAGGTTTTCATATTGTGTTAATTTGTTCCGTTCTGTATTTATAAATTCCGGTTGGTGCATAGGACGCTATGACATCAATAGGGATTTCTAAAAAAATTAATAGGACAGACCGACATAATATTTGTTTTGAATATAGGTGAATGAAATAATTTTGCCTATTATATTTTTTGTATATAAAATAAAAATTTTATAAAGGTATTTTTGGTTGTAATATATTGGTTGTTAGGTAAAGGAATTTACAAATAATAGTTGAATGAGACTGAAAATAAAATAAATAAAAATTGGGAATTTTAGAACTTAAGTTCTGGGGTTTTGAAACTTTCTTTCGAATGATTTTGAAATATAATGATAATATAATTGGAAGTATGTTTTGATATAAATATTTCAATATAATTTGAAAGAATCATTTAAAGAAATTTTGGAAGGAAAAAATTATGTACTTCCCTCTCTGTCGCTGGAAAATAATTTCGGTGATGAGTGCATGCATCATCGACATTCATTTCGGGTTTCAAAGTGTGAAGGCCACTGTAGTTGTAACAACCCGCATATTTATCGATTTTATATTTAAATATTTTATTTAAATATTTTATCGTTAGTTGGATTTTAGTCCGAAAAGCTACTTTTTGCATACGGTCGAATTAGGACTCGGGACCACTCCCATTGAGTTTAAAATACCGTTTGCGACCTTTTTGAGTATAAGCTTCGATATGTTTGGAGAAAGTTGATTTTTGCTACTTTTTACTTTGGGTTTGGTTTTTGGGCTCAGCCCTATGTTAACTTATACTCCAAAACTGAACCTCTCTCCCCATTCTCCCTCACTTCTTTCTCTTTTCAGTTTTCTTAGCTTTAATGGTGGGAGAGATTGGAAATTAAAACTCCAAAACCCTAGTTTCTCTTGCAAATCAAATCCCAAGCTCCAAACTCAAGAAGAACCCATTGGTAAGCTTCTCTTCTTCTTCTCCAACTTATTCTCTTACCAATTTCAGAAATTCCTAAACCTAATTTTGGGAATGTTCTTGTTTTGAGCATAGATTCAAGCTCATTTGGGTTGTGTTGAAGAGAGGTTGATTCTCCATTTGCTTTCAAGCTTCTTTTTGTTCGATTTTGTGAAAAGGTGAGATTTTTAATCTCACATCTAAGTCTATGAATTATCTTCGAATGTTAGGTATGAATTCCTAACACTTATTCGTGTGCATTTGCTTTTGGTTTGGATTGAATTGGTGTATATTCCAATTTTTGGTGTTTTGAGTTCAATTCGTTAAAAATCCTAACTTCTATGTTTGAACATGTTTTTGGTGATGCATCGAGGAGCATATAGGGCCGGGTAGTCGGTTGGCATAATCCCTTAGCGCCTTTGCTCGAGAAAAATGCAATTTGGTCAAGATTGAACCTCATTATAATAGGCAGGGAAGAGGCTGGAAACAGGTTCGGCCGACCGACCCCTCTGGTCCGGTCGACCGACCTGCTTCCAAGTGCATAAGCACTTTCTGTTTTAAGCTTCGGTCGACCGACTCAGGGAGCCCAGTCGACCGACCTGCTGCCGAGTGCACAAGCACTCCTCTGTTTAAGGCTCGGTCGACCAACTCAGGGAGTCCGGTCGACCGACCTGCTGTAAATTGCCAGATTAGCCTATTTTGCTAATCCGTTTGAATATCCAACTTTAATCGATTCGTGTTGTCTCCCTTTTGTTGTTGTCATTTATTATCGACTTAGATGACCTTTTCTTTGGGAATTTTAGATATATCCACTTTGATGGATTTTATATCGATTTCTTTGGATTTTATTCACGTTTTCGAATGTGAATCTTAGTGATTGATTGTTCCTACAATCTTCTTTGTGATTTGTCACTTTAAAAATATAAAGGTTTTCTATACTAGTAGTAAATATCGAAACTTTTTCCTCAAACGATTTCAATACTATTTTAATACCAAATTCGTTTATAAAACCGTTTTCCAAATCTATTAGTATATATAAACTTTTACCTCACTCGTATGAGAAATCTAATTAAACGACTTAGTAAAACAAGTGGTATGAAACGCTTGTGTTCACTTTGTTGGTTAATTCTTGGACTTGTTCGATTGAAACCCTTGTGACAATTTTCTAGTGGAAGTCTACAGTTTGTTCATAAATATTTAAGTTAAGCAAGTGGTTATGGGACATGAAGCTAAACTCATATATTTACTAGCTTAGTGTAATTGACACTTCTCGTTGATCATGACGATCATCTTTGTGATTTAGACTAGCAATGTGCGATGTCTCTTTGTCTGCGAGGGAGACTAAACCCCGTTTTGTGGAGTTTCGACTCAATTTGTGATGGGGTAGCAACCCATGGTCTTCGGGCCATTTGTGGAGCTTCGGCTCAATTTGTGATGGTTAGCGACCATGGAATTAGCGTTCCGTTTGTGATACACGTGTTGGTGAGCTTTATGCTCCCGTTTGTGATAGGCCTTTCCCCCCCCCCTTTTTGTGATTTCTGGATTTCTTGTGTAGATTTCTAGAATTTGTGTTTCACCAATTTTCATGATTTCCATTGATAAGTTTTATCAATATTTGTGCATTGGTGAATTTGTGTGTCATTGACTTTAGTGATTTCTGGATTTCTTGTGTAGATTCCTAGAATTTGTGTTTCACCAATTTTCGTGATTTTCATTGATAAGCTTTATCAATATTTGTGCATTGGTGAATTTGTGTGTCATTGACTTTAGTGATTTCTGGATTTCTTGTGTAGTCTTCTGGAATTTGTGTGTCATTGACTTTTGTGATTGACATTGATATTATCGTCAATATTTATGGAATGGTGAACGAAATAAGGAGTATGACGTTTCTTTGATTCTTGTGTAGATTTTGTGATATTGATTAATCTCTTGTTGATTATCAACTACTTATATATCACAGCTTGGCCTTGTGATTATTATGTGTTTAGTCATATCTCTTATTCTATATCGTTTCATCTGATATTTATAGTTAGACTGATCCGTTTATTATTTTCTTATTAAATAATACTCGGGTCAGACCGTGATGTTATAGGTGCTTCTGCTTGACTTCTCATCCGGGATTAACTCCTTGACTTCTGGGTTAACTACTTAGATTAATAGTTATTTTGTTGTATACATTTGAGATATAGACTCCTTAATGTATACTTATTCTTTTGTGTAGTTCATGTAACTATTCTTTTGTGTTATTGTGGATCTCTTAGACCACTACTCTGATGTACACTTTCTAGTGTAATATTCATATCTTATTCCGCCTTTGTGATATGAATTGTCTGTGACTGATTAGTGTTATGCTTATTTCTGTATTTGTTTTCCGAAGGATTTATATAGCCACCATGTAGTAGCTTTGAGTTTGCGTCGGTGTGTCGGATTTCCCTCTTGATAAGAAATGCATGTTATACTATCTGACATATCGATGCTCGCGCAAAGCAATTACATGGATGGTCGCTCCTCAACAGCCTTATTCTCCGTGCTAGTTGACAGCATTCACCGCAATGTTCTTGGCTAGCGTGGGTATAGAGGTGGGGCGCTACAGCTTGGTATCGGAGCGAAACTTCGGAACAATATGGAATATTATAACAAGGATCATCGTCCTAAGTTCTTCTTAGGAGTCGTGCTTTCGGATTTTATTCGGGTCTACGTACCGTTCTATCCTATTTTCTTTTATGATTCCTTGTTTTGTCTATCAAGATTGCTTGATATTCAATTTGGTGAATAACCTTTTTCTTCCTCTTCTTTCTTTCTAAATGAAGAGAAATGTCTAGACCTGGCCGCCCCAGAGCGTTCCATCTAGCACTCCGCCCCAGGATGGAGTTTTTATGACTGCTCAACAGCTTCTTGATTTGGTGACGAATGCTCAAGCAGCTGGAGCTAACCCGGAACCTACTCACCCAAAGTCGGGTTTTGCACGCTTGTGTAGCGATTACACTAATTTGGGTGGGGAGCCATTCAGAGGTTCCGAAACTGTTATTGAAGTGCAGGCTTGGCTAAGGTCATGCGATCGAATCTTTTCTCGCATGAATCTTATTGACCTTCACCGAGTTCAGGTGGCCTCTAGTATGCTCCGAGAAAGAGCATTGGACTGGTACGAACTTCTTATTTCTGAGATTAATGAAGCGGATCTCACCTGGGAGAAATTCCGAGAGCGCTTCGAGTTGAAATTCATACCAGAAGCAGAAAAAGTGACATTGGCTCGACGATTTATAGACCTTGTTCAAGGTGAGTCATCCGTGACTGATTACGTCGCCTCCTTCGAGTCGCTTTCCAAATATGGGGTTAAATACATCAACACCCCTCTTAAGAAGAATCAGAGATTCGTCTATGGCTTAAACAAAAGTCTCAAGAAGCCATTACTTCTAAAATTAGAAGTTTCTTTCGACCAACTCGTTGATATCGCTCTTCGTCTTGAAGAGGCGGATAAGGAGAATGATGTTGAAGTGGTGGGTTCCAAACCAAACTTCAACAACAAAAAGAGGCCAAACAAATTCAAAGGCCCTTATCCCAATAAGAAAGGGAAGCAAGCAACCTCCGTGGCAAAGACTTCTTCCTTTGGTCGTGGGGAATGCTATAATTGTGGTTCGAAGGACCATTATGCGAACAAGTGCCCAAAGTCTCCTTCTTGTCGCTACTGCAAAGTTCCCGGTCATGTTATATCTTCATGCCCCAAGCTTCAGGGCAAGAAGGAGGGAAAGCTTAATGTTGCTCAAGCCCCTGGCAACACATCTCGTGGCCAAGGTATTTCTCATTCTATTCTAGATGGAATTATTTTATTTCGTGATCATCCTATTCGAGTTCTTTTTGATACGGGTGCGTCCCATTCTTTTATATCAAAAGAACTTGTTGATACTTTTTCTTTGGATGTTTTGTGTTTAATGACTTCTTTGAGAATTGCGAATCCGGTTGGTGGATCCGCAACAATCAGTTTATTGTGTAAAGATGTCGAGATTATTTTGTGTGATTTTTCTTTTCGAGCCGATTTGCATGTCATGCGTTATTTAGGCTTTGGAATGATTTTGGGAATGGATTGGCTTAACCGTTATGAAGCTCATATCCTATGTCCTGAGCGGACTATTCATCTTCGACATCCTCAATCTGTTAATCAGGTTTCTGTTATTCTTAAAGATTCAGATTCTGCTTTGGTTGCATCTTTATATTCTTTAAATCCTCGTGATGACGATGATGATGATGAGGGTGATATTATTTCTTTTATTCACGTCGTTTGTGAATTTTCCGACATATTCGAGCCCGTTTTAGGATTACCACCTAAGCGAGCAATTGAGTTCAGAATTAATCTTATTCCTGGAGCTCAACCTATCACTCGTCCTCCTTATCGTATGTCCAATAAAGAAAACGAGGAGTTGCGTAAACAATTATCTGAATTGGAAACGAAGCAATTTATTCGCTCTAGTTCCTCGCCTTGGGGAGCTTCAGCTATTTTTGTGACGAAATCCGATGGTATACTTAGGATTTGCGTTGACTACCGCAAGCTTAATGATCTTACTATTAAAAATAAATATCCTTTACCTCGGATTGATGATCTATTCGATCAACTTAGTGGTGCTAGAGTCTTTTCACAATTGGACTTGGCTACCGGTTTTCATCAGCTTCGTATTGCAGAGGATAGCATTCCTTTGACATCGTTCCGTACTCGGTATGGATCTTATGAATGGCTTGTTATGCCATTTGGGTTAACGAATGCCCCGGCTTATTTCGTTGACTTAATGAATCGAGTTTTTAAAGACTTTCTCGACCGGTTTGTTCTCATCTTTATCGATGATATTCTTGTGTATTCTAAAACCGAGGAGGAGCATGAAAAACATCTTCGGATTGTGTTGGAAACTCTTAGGAGTAATCAATTAAAGGCAAAATTTTCTAAATGCCACTTTTGGCAATCTCGTGTGAAGTTTCTCGGTCATATTATTTCAGAATCCGGAATTTCCGTGGATCCTTCAAAGATTGAAATGATTCAAGATTGGAAGAGACCGGAGAGTGTGACAGAGATTCGTAGTTTTCTCGGCTTGGCGGGCTATTACCGTCGTTTTATCAAAGACTTTTCTAAGATTGTCGTGCCTCTCACTAGCTTAACGAAGAAAGGTGTTAAATACATTTGGTCGGACAAATGTGAAGCTTCTTTTCAGAAATTAAAAGAACTCCTTTCTGATGCTCCTATTCTTGTTATTCCCGATGGGAATCAAGATTTCGTTGTTTATACCGATGCTAGTCGCATTGGTTTGGGTGCCGTTCTTATGCAAAAAAACGTGTTATTGCTTATGCTTCTAGGCAATTAAAGCCTGCTGAGACTAGATATGCCACTCATGATTTAGAGCTCGCGGCTATTGTTTTTGCTCTTCGGATTTGGCGTCATTATCTTTTAGGAGAGAAATTTTTTCTATATACCGATCATAAGTCGTTGAAGTATTTATTCTCTCAAAAGGAACTTAATTTGCATCAACAGCGTTGGCTCGAGTTTCTTGCTCCTTATGATCTTGATTTTCTTTATACTCCCGGAAAGGGTAATCGTGTCGCCGATGCTCTTAGCCGTAAACAACAAGCTGTTGTTTCTATGATGATATCCGAATGGAACGATCTCGAGATTTTATCCACTTGCGAAATTCGAGACCGTGTTTCCGATTTATGCTCATCATTTTTTTTATGTAGCCTTGAGGCTCGTCCTTCTCTTTTAGACCGCATTCTTGAAGCTCAAGGGTTAGATCCTGAATTGGCTCTTCTAGGCCAAAATATTAGGGATAAAATTGATATTGAAGGATTGAAAGACTTTGATATCGATTCTCGTGGCGGCATTCGGAAATTTGGTAGACTTGTCGTGCCAATTATTGGTGATCTTTGTAAAGATATTTTAGAAGATTCTCATCGTTCTAAATTTACCATTCATCCCGGTAGTAGTAAAATGTACGCGGATATGAAGCGACTTTATTATTGGGAGGGAATGAAACTTGGCATCGCTAACTTCGTTAAGCGTTGCATGACTTGCCAACTCGTTAAGGCCGAACATCAAAGGCCCGGTGGGCTATTGCAACCTTTAGAAATTCCAATTTGGAAGTGGGACCAAATTTCCATGGATTTTATAGATGGCCTTCCCCGTTCTCGTTCGGGTCATGATAGCTTATGGGTGATCTTTGATAGACTTACTAAATCCGCCCATTTTATTCCCGTTCGATCTAATCGAACCGTTCCTCTTTTGGCCAAAATATTTATCAAAGAAATTGTTAAATTGCATGGTGTTCCTACTTCTATTGTTAGTGATCGTGATCCATTGTTTACTAGTGGATTTTGGAAGAGTCTTCAAAAAGCTTTAGGAACGAAGCTTAATTTTAGCACCGCTTATCACCCCCAGTCCGATGGACAAACCGAGCGTGTTAATCAAACTCTTGAAGATCTTCTTCGTACTTGTGTTCTTGATTTTGGTGGAAGTTGGGAAGATCATATTTCTCTTGTTGAATTTTCTTATAATAATAGCTTCCAATCTAGTATTGGTATGGCATCTTTTGAGGCACTCTACGGAAGGCCATGCCGATCTCCTTCTTGTTGGCTTGAGGCCGGTGAGAAGCTGGTTTTAGGTCCAGATTTTATTCGTGATTCCACAGAGAAAATTGAACTTATTCGACATAGGATGAAAGAAGCCCAGAGTAGACAAAAATCCTATGCCGATAACCGGAGAAGGAAGTTAGAATTTTCTGTGGGAGATCTTGTGTTCATTCGTGTTTCACCTATGAAAGGTGTTGTACGTTTCAGTCGATCGGGAAAACTAGCGCCTCGATATATTGGGCCATTTCCTATCACCGTACGTATTGGTTCCGTGGCTTATCGCCTTTTATTACCGGCTCAATTTTCTGCTATTCATGACGTGTTTCACATTTCTCAGTTACGGAAATGCCTTCGAGATTCCGATTCTATTCTTGAGCCCGGTGTTGTGGAAGAGATTGAAGTTTCGCCTAATTTAACTTATGAGCAACATCCTATTCGTATCATTGCTTCGGAAGTCAAACGAATTCGAAATAAAGATGTTCCGCTTGTTAAAGTTCAATGGTCTTCAAATCCTAAGGATGGTTCTTGGGAATCTAGAGAGTACATCGAGCGTACACATCCGGACTTACTTTCTCGTGCTCTTTGAGGTGAACTTCTTATTTCAAACTTCTTTTGTGTTGAATATGCTTTTATGGTTGTTACTATATATATATCTTCTTCTTAAATATTGCGAGGACGCAATTTCTTTAAGGAGGGGAGTCTGTAACAACTCGCATATTTATCGATTTTATATTTAAATATTTTATTTCAATATTTTATCGTTGGTCGGATTTTAGTCCGAAAAGCTACTTTTTGCATACGGTCGAATTAGGACTCGGGACCACTCCCATTGAGTTTAAAATGCCGTTTGCGACCTTTTTTATTATAAGCTTCGATATGTTTGGAGAAAGTTGATTTTTGCTACGTTTTACTTTGGGTTTGGTTTTTGGGCTCAGCCCTATGTTAACTTATACTCCAAAACTGAACCACTCTCCCCATTCTCCCTCACTTCTTTCTCTTTTCAGTTTTCTTAGCTTTAATGGTGGGAGAGATTGGAAATTAAAACTCCAAAACCCTAGTTTCTCTTGCAAATCAAATTCCAAGCTCCAAACTCAAGAAGAGCCCATTGGTAAGCTTCTCTTCTTCTTCTCCAACTTATTCTCTTACCAATTTCAGAAATTCCTAAACCTAATTTTGGGAATGTTCTTGTTTTGAGCATAGATTCAAGCTCATTTGGGTTGTGTTGAAGAGAGGTTGATTCTCCATTTGCTTTCAAGCTTCTTCTTGTTCGATTTTGTGAAAAGGTGAGATTTTTAATCTCACATCTAAGTCTATGAATTATCTTCGAATGTTAGGTATGAATTCCTAACACTTATTCGTGTGCATTTGCTTTTGGTTTGGATTGAATTGGTGTATATTCCAATTTTTGGTGTTTTGAGTTCAATTCGTTAAAAATCCTAACTTCTATGTTTGAACATGTTCTTGGTGATGCATCGAGGAGCATATAGGGCCGGGTATTCGGTTGGCATAATCCCTTAGCGCCTTTGCTCGAGAAAAATGCAATTTGGTCAAGATTGAACCTCATTATAATAGGCAGGGAAGAGGCTGGAAACAGGTTCGGCCGACCGACCCCTCTGGTCCGGTCGACCGACCTGCTTCCAAGTGCATAAGCACTTTCTGTTTTAAGCTTCGGTCGACCGACTCAGGGAGCCCAGTCGACCGACCTGCTGCCGAGTGCACAAGCACTCCTCTGTTTAAGGCTCGGTCGACCAACTCAGGGAGTCCGGTCGACCGACCTGCTGTAAATTGCCAGATTAGCCTATTTTGCTAATCCGTTTGAATATCCAACTTTAATCGATTCGTGTTGTCTCCCTTTTGTTGTTGTCATTTATTATCGACTTAGATGACCTTTTCTTTGGGAATTTTAGATATATCCACTTTGATGGATTTTATATCGATTTCTTTGGATTTTATTCACGTTTTCGAATGTGAATCTTAGTGATTGATTGTTCCTACAATCTTCTTTGTGATTTGTCACTTAAAAAATATAAAGGTTTTCTATACTAGTAGTAAATATCGAAACTTTTTCCTCAAACGATTTCAATACTATTTTAATACCAAATTCGTTTATAAAACCGTTTTCCAAATCTATTAGTATATATAAACCTTTACCTCACTCGTATGAGAAATCTAATTAAACGACTTAGTAAAACAAGTGGTATGAAACGCTTGCGTTCACTTTGTTGGTTAATTCTTGGACTTGTTCGATTGAAACCCTTGTGACAATTTTCTAGTGGAAGTCTACAGTTTGTTCGTAAATATTTAAGTTAAGCAAGTGGTTATGGGACATGAAGCTAAACTCATATATTTACTAGCTTAGTGTAATTGACACTTCTCGTTGATCATGACGATCATCTTTGTGATTTAGACTAGCAATGTGCGATGTCTCTTTGTCTGCGAGGGAGACTAAACCCCGTTTTGTGGAGTTTCGACTCAATTTGTGATGGGGTAGCAACCCATGGTCTTCGGGCCGTTGTGGAGCTTCGGCTCAATTTGTGATGGTTAGCGACCATGGAATTAGCGTTCCGTTTGTGATACACGTGTTGGTGGCCTTTATGCTCCCGTTTGTGATAGGCCTCCCCCCTTTGTGATTTCTGGATTTCTTGTGTAGATTCCTAGAATTTGTGTTTCACCAATTTTCGTGATTTCCATTGATAAGTTTTATCAATATTTGTGCATTGGTGAATTTGTGTGTCATTGACTTTAGTGATTTTTGGATTTCTTGTGTAGATTCCTAGAATTTGTCTTTCACCAATTTTCGTGATTTTCATTGATAAGCTTTATCAATATTTGTGCATTGGTGAATTTATGTGTCATTGACTTTAGTGATTTCTGGATTTCTTGTGTAGTCTTCTGGAATTTGTGTGTCATTGACTTTTGTGATTGACATTGATATTATCGTCAATATTTATGGAATGGTGAACGAAATAAGGAGTATGACGTTTCTTTGATTCTTGTGTAGATTTTGTGATATTGATTAATCTCTTGTGGATTATCAACTACTTATATATCACAGCTTGGCCTTGTGATTATTATGTGTTTATTCATATCTCTTATTCTATATCATTTCATCTGATATTTATAGTTAGACTGATCCGTTTATTATTTCTTATTAAATAATACTCGGGTCAGACCGAGATGTTACAGGTGCTTCTGCTTGACTTCTCATCCGGGATTAACTCCTTGACTTTTGGGTTAACTACTTAGATTAGTAGTTATTTTGTTGTATACATTTGAGATATAGACTCCTTAATGTATACTTATTCTTTTTTGTAGTTCATGTTACTATTCTTTTGTGTTATTGTGGATCTCTTAGACCACTACTCTGATGTACACTTTCTAGTGTAATATTCATATCTTATTCCGCCTTTGTGATATGAATTGTCTGTGACTGATTAGTTTTATGCTTATTTCTCTATTTGTTTTCCGAAGGATTTATATAGCCACCGTGTAGTAGCTTTGAGTTTGTGTCGGTGTGTCGGATTTCCCTCTTGATAAGAAATGCAT
Source organism: Allium cepa (assembly GCA_030765085.1). Lineage (NCBI taxonomy): Eukaryota > Viridiplantae > Streptophyta > Magnoliopsida > Asparagales > Amaryllidaceae > Allium > Allium cepa. Next base: position 184,173,973 of record CM060946.1, read on the forward strand.
GTTATACTATCTGACATATCGATGCTCGCGTAAAGAAATTACATGGATGGTCGCTCCTCAACAGCCTTATTCTCCGTGCTAGTTGACAGCATTCACCGTAATGTTCTTGGCTAGCGTAGGTATAAAGGTGGGGCGTCACAGTAGTAGTTTTACTACAGATTTAATTTGATAAGCAAATATAAAATTTAAATTGTTTGAATATAATTGGATAAATAAATTATAAGTGTATACATCTATCTATTATTTTGAAATAATTTGAAATTTATCCCGGTATCTTGTTTTTAAGTTTCCGTTAATTAACAGTTTCAATTAGTATAGTGAAATTGAATTTAACTAATAATTGAAACCTCTAGATGAAATAGGAAATGTAATGCTAAGTTATAAAGGGAAGTTGAAATTGTAATCTTATAAAACGAAAGATATAATTATTGAACATTTAATTAATTAAAAGAAATAAGATAAACTTGTATGATTTAATTACATTCTTAAAGGCATATATATAACTTACCAAAAGATGTAAAAAGCTGAAATGTTAATAAGAAAACGTAATGGATATTATACAAGTAAAGCTTATGAAATATGAAGGTTCAGTGAAATTCTTTTATAAATAAGAATTTGATTTTGTAATTGTGTGAACTTAAGTTATAATTGAAATGTTACTGTAATAAAGGTAATAGGAAGTAAGTATTGTAAATATAAGATTTTACACTCAAGTAATTGAATTTGCTGTATAAATAAGAAATTAACATTATAAATTTTGTAAATTTAAGTATGACTGAAAGGTTGTAAAGAAATGACAATAAACTTAAGTAAAGGTTGAGGTCATTTATAATAAAAATAGGTAGAAGGATGAATACGTAAATAAACGAAATTAAGTAGTGAATGAATGAATGTAATGCAATAAAAAGAAAACTATTTGATATGAATAAATAGAAATTGAAATTTGAAAGAAATAAATGTAAATCAAAGAGAAAAATCATTTATGAATGAAAAAGAAATCAAACAATAAATGTATGAATGGAATTAATAAGAATAAACTTAATCTATCGTTTGAAATCATTGTTTTTTGGTTTATGGTTGTTTGGGCAATGATACTTTAAAATTATTTGGATGTATGAATAATCTATTTAGCTTCATCTAAGACTGTTGAGTAAATGGTGCACTAAGTAGTTTATTTTCATTTCTGTAAAATTTAAAGTTTTGAACCCGAATAACTATTTGTTTTGTTTGATATTAATGGATAATTGATGTGTGTTGATTCTATATGATGACTGTATGTTGGTTGCAATTAATTGTCGTTGTTTTATATTGACTTGTCTGTTAGAAGTTGAGAACAAATTTAAATATTTCATTTTGTATAATTGTTAACCCTTTTTGGATTATATAAGTGAAATACAGATTATGGAAGCAATTGCAACTGCTTTTGGTTTCATAATTAAGCGTAATTGCCCGACAAATAGGTACGTTTTCGAATTACGGTTTATAGCGTTATTATATTTTTTCCTGTATTGGGATATATATTATTTTGGAAAATATATGTTTTATATCGTTGGATATTATATTTTCTCCTAAGCCTCTCCGTACAAAGGAGACTCTACCAAAAATTTTGGACTTAGAAAATTATTGAAATGTTTTCCAAACCTTATTAATTTAAGTATAAAAAGATTTATTGTTTATAAATTGGTATATTTTATTTAAATTAATTAATTTTTTAAATTTATTAGTTTATAAATTTAATATTTTAAGTAGGATATATTGATTTCTTAATTCTTCTTTCCCTTCTTTTTCCTTTTCGGGGACGAAAAGTTTTGAGTGGGGGAGAGTGTAAGGACCCGTAAATCTTCAATAATTAAAATTGTTAATTTAATAAGATTTTTGAAATTTGTTAATTAAGAAAATTAAAATTAATGATTATTAATAAAAATAATAACTAGAATGGAATTCAAATTAATTGAAATAGTGGAAATAATATAATTTGTTATAAATGAAATATAGGTAAAAAAATGGAAGTATTGAATTAATATATGTTATTTATTTAGGGTGTTGAATAAAATTGGTAATCAATTTGCAATTAAAGGTAATAATGTTGATGTAAGCTAATAAATAATTAATCTATTGCAATCCTAATTAATTTGAAACAATTGTAAAGTTATAATTGATTGAAATTAGTGAATTGGGAAATACTTCAAAAGTTATATTAATTAATGAAATAATACGTAATAAATCGCAATTTGATAGAATCAATAATAGATAAGTAATTATAATAATTGTTAGTTGATATTTAAGTATGCATGTGAGTAAATTTGGCAATAGAGATAATTATTAATTATTTACCCATTTATTTAATTTATTGCATTAGATCTAAATTAATTGCTACATTTGTTTGTAAATAATAGCTTATAAGCGAAATTAAACGCTAGTGGCAACAATTATTATAAGTTACTGATATATTTTAATCCATTAAATGGAATTGGAATCAATTGCAATAAATCTAAATAAATTTATTACATTAATGTTAATTAAGGTAATTTTTGAGAATAATGTTAATATTATCTATAATAGGATAATTTGTGGAATTTAAAAGAATGGAAGTTAAGATTTATTTATTTATTGGAATTTAAATCTTTATAAATGGATAAATTGCAAATAAATGAAATTAAATATTTAATTATTACGTTAATGGAGATTAAGATGAAATCTGAGAATATTATGGTAATAGATCATGAACCCAATGTTAATTGCATCCTTTTGAAAATAATGAATTGAATAATAGAATGAAAGTAAATTAAATGGAATAATTGAAAATTAAATTTAAAATTTCTGAAGTTAAAGGAATTAAGGAGAACACTGAAATTTATAAATCAATCAACTCTAGTTTGACATTTAAATTTGGTTAAATTAGTGTAAATGATTTAGAAAGTTAAAATTGATAAAAAATAATAATTATTGAGTTGAAATTGAAAGAGGGATTAATTTAATTAATTTTTTTATTTAATTGACTAGAAAATAACCATTTTGGCCACTGACTCGGATTCCGACGAAACTAGTTTCGTCGGATCCATAACGGTGAATTATTGTAAGATTTCAAGTTTCGTAACGATCGGACTTGTCGTTTGATCGTACGGGCTCGAAACGCCTTGAAATCAATTGAAATCAATTTGAAATAAATTGATTTTAGCATATTCTTCATGCGATAGAATTTGAACTTGAAACCTGTTCCATCGCGTTTAAAATATTTAAAAACATCTATTTTGATATATGGATTGACCCAATTTCATTCTAGAGGCAGAACGGGCTTTTCGGGCCACTTTATCGTTCAACGTGTATATCTAATCGATCCGGTCCATTCTATTTCAGCTTTTTCTATATATACCCAGTTATAAACCATAAATTCATTTCTTGTTCCTCATTTTTGTACGTTCTATTAGCTCCTCTTTCCAGTGGCTGTAAAACCTAATTCCCAAATACAAATCCAAATCAAATCCTAAGCCAAAAATTCAATCTCCTCAAACCATAGCAAATTTTATATGGATTCGAAGCTCTCAAAGAGTGCATGTCAATTCTGCTATTTGTTTTTCGATTCGTTGCATGGTTTGTCCAGAATTTCAGAATGAATCTCGGTCGTCCGTTGCGTCGTAATCGACTGCGACAGATCGTCAAATCGATTGTGGGGTTGTATAGAGATCGTCGAGGGGTTGACATCTAGGTGGTTTGTAGGGGATTTTAACAGCTTGATTGTCGAGAAAAATTCGATTAGGATTATATACAGGCGGCGACTACTGCAAAATTCATGGCCGATGGTGGCCAAGGTGTCGAGCGCGCGTGGTCGAGGCGGAAGGGTGAGGCTCGGCACGGCGTATGGTGGGCTCACAAGAGTTGCGGCGGCACGGCTATGATCGAAGTGACGCGTTCATTTAGCGGTTAGGGTTTCGTTCGAAACCTGGGAGAAGATGCGTGCGAACTGTAGTGGCTGGTGACGTGTTCAAATTCTCTACTTATTTTGTTTATTTTATATTTAAAATCATTTAATGTTCTAATCTTAATAACTTTCACGTTCGAGGTCGAAATTACTAGTGGTTTTCTCCTATGCGATCCTAGTAAAATTCCGGACATTTTGGCTCTGGTTTGGATGAATTCTGAGACTGTTAAAATTTTAGGTTTAAATTGGATTTAAATTCAATTTAAATTCAAAAGGCGTGTGTTTTAACCCACTCACAACTTCTAAAATCTCTTATGTTTGTTAAATTGATATATGATGTGAATAGAAATTTATTTATGACTGTTTAGCATATTTTTAATCATCATCCTAGTTAATTTTAGTTTATTTGAATTAAATTGTTATTTAATTTATTATTGTACATAAACTGCCAGTTAAATTGTTAATTAATTTATCATTGAATAATAAACTTCTAGTAGATATCTGTTATTTGTTATCTGTTATATATTGATGTTATTATTTTGAATTGAATGATGATTGTGATAAATTGTTGATCATTGATATTGGATGAAATGATGTTGTAACAACCCTAGATTTTGACTATAAATTTGAATTTGACTTTATTTCATTTCAAAATTATTTTAAACTTGTTTTAATTGTGAAATTTCATCTCTACATATTTTTAAAATAATAATATATTTTTTTCCAAAATTTACTGTATTTATTTCCTATTTTTAAGGGCTGTTTTCCTATTTTCTGCTATTTTCTTCATTAAAAATTCTATTAAATTAAATTATATACAGATCCGTAGTTGATGTATGTTTTCTAAAAAATTTAAAATTATTTTAGAAATGTAAATATTAAAATATTTTGATCTAAATATAAATAAAATGATTTTTTGTAAAATAGTATTGATTTTCTGAATAATTATAAGTGAGCTAAACTAATGAAAAAGTAGAAAATTTTGAATGGCAGTAATGTTGGAAAATTTGATTTAATTATAATTGAAAATTAAATTGAATATGAAATCATGATAAATTTATGATAATTTGAATTTAAATGAATTTAAAGTGATTTTATATCATATTAATGATTTTTAATAAAGTTGAAATGTGAAATGAATAAATATTTAAGTTGAAATTTTGAAATATAACTAAAATTGGAAATTTATGGCATTGACTTAAAAGTGAATTTTTAGTTAAGTAAATAAAAATAATACTAAGTTATATTTGAGAATTTGAACTTAAGTGTTAGGTTGAAATTTAATGTAATGAATTTAAAAGTGAACATTGCAGTTTAATAAGTGAATTAGTGTTAAATATGAATTTTTAAATGGAAATTTAACTTCATGATATCATGAAATTAAGGAAAATTAAATGGTGTTTATGAAAGTAAAATGGGTGATTTTATAAGTTAAAAGTGATTTAAAGAAAAATATATTTGTTGTGAAATTATATTGAAAATTTAAAGTTAATTAACTGCATTTTTGAAATGCTATTATATCTAATATAAATGATAATACAACAATTGTAAATGCTATAGTTGATAAGTGAACTAAATAGTTAAACTGAATTTAAGGCTATTATAGCATTTTATAAATGCTATAATTATTGGATTAAACTAAGTTTTCTTTGAAATTAATGTAACTCTATTACAACATTTTTAAACGTTGTCTTTTGTTAAATTGAACTGTTTTGAATATAACTTTCTGTAGCATTTTCCAAATGCTGCGAAAGTTGAATTTTCACTGTTTTGATAAAATTAAGTGAATGGATGAACTTTGAAAGTTGAAAATTTTGAAAATTTAATAATTTAATTATTAAATGTAATAACTTCATATTTTTATGATTTAAATGAAGTAATTTGTTTGGAATTGAACTATTTTGATATTGTGAATTGAAATGGTATTTTTAAATTGAATAAAACGAATATGTTTTATTATGAAATGATAAGTTTGATATTTTGAAATGGATTTGAAATGAAATTTGATTTTTTGAAAAAATAAATACCATTTTTAAATTATAACTATGGGTTATAATAACGATTGGTTGTTAAAGAGTCCGGGATCGGATATGGACATACTCTCTGTCGATACCGAAAACCACTTTAACAACTGTGTACACGGTGGAGATTCCAGAATGAAGTAGGATGGTGACGACGTCCCTAAGGTACTTTACGTGGACCTAACTCCCGTGAGTTAGCTTAAGGTGGCTAAACAGGAGCGATCTCGGAACAAAGGAGGTAGCACCTCTGAATGAACACACTTCTTCGATACCATTCTATTACTGTTGTGATCGATTGGGTACACCCCTTAATTTTAGAGTGTTGTTCAGGGTGGGCGTATGTGGCTGCTGCGTTACCACCAGCCCGTGTGCGTAATTCGTATATCTACCCTGGCATTGCCTTATGTGTCGTGTCACCTACCATACCGAGCCTTTACTACGAGTTTGTTTTTCTCCCATAGCCCGTGTGGTATCCTCTGACAGTCACCCGGAGTGGAGATGACATGATATTGGATGGACTACTGGGACTATTATGTGTGAAGGGTGATATGGGTAGCCCGAAACGCTATTTAAAAGTATGTTTATTTTACTGTAGACATTATTATAATAGAGAAATATTACTATACAGTAAATAGTTTAACGGATCCTTAGAGAATGGGCGGTCCCAGGCATCCTTTAAGTTACTTGTATCTTTATTACAGTTCACTTGAGTTGGTTTACATTATATAAGTATATATTGTCCTGACTCGAGTGTTTGTGTTTTGCTTTATGCTTGGGTCAGCTTGAGTATTCACAGCTTTGGATTCTCTTTCTGGAGCTGGTCTTTGCTGGAGTTCCTGCTTATCCACATATTTATCTACTTCTATTTCAGCTGTTCTAGTATCTCATATATTAGTGAGCTTCTATGTATTTGGGATTTCTATTATGTTGTTTTTAGACTGTATTATGTATTTGGTTTGAGACTCTTTTGTAGTAGCTTCATGAACTACTATGTATTTTTATATTCCGCTACGAGTTATTCTGTTTGTTCTGTGTCTGTGATTCTGTATATCTGATTTTATTTGCTCCAAATTTATTTACAATCTGTTACTTCGCATCATTCAAGTCTGACATGTGTGGATTATTGTCGATTTGAATGGCACGAAATTGGGGTTGTTACAAGTAGGTATCAGAGCTTTGATTTTGGAAAACCATTGCCTTTGCGGAGCAACAGCTCAATAGAGATAAGGTATTTCTACCCTAGAATGAGTGAAATCAATCTCAGAATCATATCTTTGTGAGAGACGTATTTTCAAAGAATAAAATGATTTTTTTCAAAATGTTTTCAAAGGATTTTCAGAGATTATTTTGATACATAAAATTTTCTTGCTTCTTAAAGGATTTTCAAATGTTTTCTAACTTCCTTTCTTTCGTATCTACCTTGTTAGGATCTTTTCTTTCTTTAAGATATTCATCCAAGTGTATTATCTTGCCTTATCTTAATGGATCTTTGGCTTGTTGTAACAACCCTAGTTTTTGGCTATTTATTTCTTTTAATTATTTTAATTTTGAAATATATTTTATATAAATTGTGTTTAACAATATAGTTTAATTATTTAATTTGGAGATATATTTTATAAAATTTCATATGTCAATAAAATTTAATAATAACTGTGAAAATTTAAGCTATGTTTGAACTGGTAAAATTCGCGTTTAAAAGACGCGTCAATTTTAGGGTATAATTAACGTAATATAACGTGTGATTTTAAAACGTAATTTTTATAAATTTTTTTGATGTTTTAGACTACGTCTGTTTAACGTAGTGTAAAAATCATATTTTCAAATATTTTGGGAGTAAAATATCAGTCGGTAAATTTTAAGAAACGACTTTTGTATAACTGTCAGATTATCTTAAATTTTGTATATGCTTTCCCATCACAAAGTCTTTGCCTATTCTTGCCATTTCATTTATTTCAATCAAAGCTTGCCATTTCTTTTCTCTGCCAGATCAAAATGTATATAACTTATGGTAACATTCAAACGTGCATGCTTGATATTTAAAACGTGCATATTCAATATTCCTTCATGCTCTGCTTTCTACAGCACCACCCCAAATCACGCCTTAATAAATGAGAAAATGCAAAATCAAATACTCTTAAAATCTGGCAGCAGTTTGAATCACGCAAGCTTTAAATTTTAGAAGTAACGTGCTTTATCCACCTTTGCTTGTAACCTCTGCTCTCACCAGTTATCAAACATAAATCACGTATTCTTTTGTAACTGATGATTTCAACCCACAGCTCGATTGCCTTCCCTTTTGATCAGTATTCCAGTAGTAACGTACAGAATTAAAGACTATCAAAATTTATCAAATCAGGAATCACGCAGGCTTTAAATTGCATTATCAACCTTGCCTTTAACCTCTGTTCCTATCAGTTATCAACTTACATCACGCAAATTTGCAAAAAAAAAAAAAAAAAAGTGTGACTATAATAGTGGACTTTCAGTTGCACTCATATCAATAAGTTTGCATTGATACCATAGAGTAGGCTGCATGTATAATTCTCATAGTAGGATGTACACACCTTAGTATCACTGTGTGCATGCATTTAGTTATAGAGTGGTGTAGGTTGCATCTGAGAAGCGGGTTGCATTGAAATAAGAGGGCACTGTGAAACTGAAAGGTATTTATGCGTGAGTTTTAGGCACATTTTGATTTGCATAAAGGCTTGGCTTCCTGCCTGGTACGTTTTAAGGCCTGGGAAATTGCAAAACTTAGGAATGGTAAATCAAGGTTGGGACCAGTAGGAAGTGGAGTAGGAATCTGGGTTTGATAGCATAAGTCTATAGGTAAAGGTTTGGTGGATGACTGGGAGTGGTGCTAAACAAAGAAGAGGTGGGTAGTTGTTCATGTTAGTGGGCTTCAGATTGCACTCATATCAGAAGGCTGCATATGTACAAAAGGGTTATAGGCTGTGCATATCGGATCACTGTGTGCATGATTAGGGTGGTTTCAGACTGCAGTGTGGTGTAGTTGATGTTAGAATGTGAAGTAGGAGAGGTCTGTAGGTAGAGATATGGGGATATTTTGTAGCATATAAACTAAGCTTGAGGGGACATAGGTATAGAATGATTGTCTGCATATAGGTTCATAGTAGGTAGGGCTTATCTTTGTAGTTGTATCCCAGTACGCATGTTTGTCTAAGTTGAAGGGTGAGGTATTTCCAGTGTGCATGTTCAATGGATACACCTGTGCACATTCGTATCAGTGGAGATCAGCTTTGGATGAAGACTGGGCCTTGTAGCTGAGTGGAGATAATGTAGGCAACACATTTTTGGATGCAATGAGACATAGTTGCATACATGATCATAATCTGAAATGATCAGATCATAGGGGGAAGGTAGAATGTGTGACAGTGTTCATCGTAGCCGTGCATGTTTGAATCTGACATGAGTGAGGTTGGGAAATCTGGGAAGTCAGATTTGAAGACATGCAGACAAACTTAGGACAGTAACATGTAGCATTGGTTCTTGATGCCTTTAGGTTTGCAATAGCAAGATAATAATAGTGATAGTTTTAAAAAAAAAAAAATTATGATGGTAGCAAATAGGATTGCAAAACCTGGGAAGTAAATTTGAAGTGGGACTGGGTATAAGCAGTGATGCAAAAGTATTAAATGGTGCATATGGAAGTTGATAGGAATGGATGAAGAAAGTATGTATCACTGTTTGTAGAGAGAAAGAGAGAGGAGTTGATTTTATATTGGCTGTTGCATGTCAGTGTGTCTCGAAGCAACTACCTGGTTGCTCGAAGCAATTTCATTATTAACTCGAAGTATGTGCATAGCATTCTCGAAGTAAAAGGAGAGGGGCTCGGGTTTATTGAAGTAGGCTGGGTATTTTTGACATGTTCAGTGAAACAAATTTAGTACAAACTGGCTAGTGTAAGTGCATATCACGTCACGTCAGTTGTAAAGCATGCATATAGTAATGGACTGAGCTTAGTGGGGGGAAGACTGGGATAGATGAAGTATAAATTCGAAGGTAAAATTGAATTAGCAAACTAGGATTTATTTGCAGTTGTGGATGAAATAAAGTGCAAAGCTTTGAAAAGAAGTAAGAAAAAAAAAAAAAAAGAACTGGGAAAAAGAATTGGAAGCTGGGTATGGGGTAATGTTGACGTGTACACGAGTGTATCTCGGTCCAAAGGAGAAACTTCACCATATTGTTAGTCGGCCCTTAGAAATTTTAGTTCGTCTTTAGGAAATTTTGTCGTAAAATTTTAGTGTTAACCGGTTCACGACTGTCAAAATTACACGGTGAAGTGGTCGAGCAAGTCAAATCAATTTTCGTTCTATTCTAATTTTTCTTTGACCAAAAATCTAAAGTCGCGTATTCTATATTTGAATTTGTTCTAGATTTGAATCTAGGCGACATCCGAGAAATTTGATCGTTATTTTCTGTCGGTCTTTACCGGTGAATCGTCGTTTTGAAATTCAATTTTTCTGCAACTTCCAAGTGAGTATTTCTCACCAGACATACGTATTTATATTTTGTAAATTATTGCAAGTGTATGTGTAAAATTGTATTTCACTATTATCTGTCTGTAGTGTAATATAGAATGATGATCCCCATTTAAAATTGACACCTCATCAGTTATTATCTGTTGTATTATATTCTGCAGTTATATTATATTATTGTTTATTTACTGCATAAATCACCACTGCAAGTTCCCTGTTATATGTAGATTGTTATGGGCTGAAATGATAGGCCAAAATGATTATTTTGTTAAATTATGCCGTTAATTGCTTACCTGATAACTTGGGATTGCGGGTTTGAAATGATAGAACCCGGGGTATTTATAAATTACGGGTTGAAATGATATAAATCCATATCACTTGACCTAGGCTAGAAAACTATATACAGGCCCGTGGTCCTTATAATATTTTCTGAAATATTTAAGATTATTTTGGAAGTAAATATTTGATTTATATCTTTAAAGGAATTTATATTGATTTTTAATAAGTTATAAATAAAAATAAATAAATGTTTGAATAAAATTTGGAATATAACTTATTTGGTAAATCGGGATTTTGAAAGAATAAGATTTCAGTTAATAAATAAATAAATAGGTTATATTTGAAAATCTTTATTAAGTAAACAATCTATTACAGCATTTAAATGCTGTCTTTTGAAATTGGACTAGTTTTACCCATAACTTTAGGTAGCATTTCCTAAGTGCTATGGAATCTAGAATTTGATTGCTTTAAAAATTTATGGAATTTGATAAATTTTATTTTATTTTAAGTTTGGAAAAGCTTAAGACATAATATTTATGACTGGATTTTTCTTAATAAATTAAAGATGAATATTCTGGTATTAAGTAAATTTTGAAATTATTAAATAGCTAAAAATTGGAGTTTTATTATGGGAATATTCAAGACTATATAATAAAACATTGATTTGTTGAAAGAATAAAACCCAAACTTAGTTTTGAATAGTAAATACTCCAAATTGAATATATATATAGAAATTAAAAATGGTTTTGGGAACATGAAATGATATTTGATTTATGGTTTAAATCTTAAATAGAGAAATTATTTGTAAAGCTATGTAAATTCTTTTCTTTACAAAGTAACCATAAAGTTAACCCATTTATTCTATATACCGTTGAATGTCCAAACCATTGTGTTTGGGAGTTATGGTTTTAAGTAAAGTTTCCAAAATATTATCCTTTGAAGATATAATTCAAATATTTGGTTTCCATATATTATAAATTTTAAACAGTATGGTTTTGGAAAGGAATTATATTTGAATATAACGATATCATATTGTTTTGGGTTTTAAAATGATATCGTATCTATAGTTTTGAAATAGAAATGATTATTCTGGTTTAAAGTATAAAGGTTTTAAAATGACCACGGGTTATAATAACGTTTGGTTGGCAAAGAGACCGGGATCGGATATGGACATACTCTCTGTCGATGCCGAAAACCACTTTGACAACCGTGTACGCGGTGGAGATTCCAGAATGAAGTAGGTTGGTGGTGACGGTTTCTTAAAGGTATATACGTGGACCCGACTCCCGTGAGTTGGCTTAAGGTGGCTAAAACAGGAGCGATTCTCGGATTAATGAGGTAGCTCCTCTGATCGAACGCACTTCTTCGTTTGCCATTCTATTACTCTTGTGATTGTTTTGGTGCGCACCTTTGATTTGGGAGTGTTGTTCGAGGTGGGCGGTTGCTGCGGCTTCGCGTTACCACCGGTCCGGATAGCAATTGGTATATCTACCCTGGCATTGCCTAGTTGTGCCGTGTCACCTACCATATCGAGCCTTGTACGAGTTTGGATTTCTCCCGTAGCCCGTGTGGTATCCTCTAGTTGCTTCCCGATCAGGAGGAGCTATGATATTGGATGGACTACTGGGACTATTACGTGTTAAGGGCTATATGGGTAACCCCTTAATGCTAAGAAATAAGTATGTTTATTTTATAAATAGACACTATTATAATAGCGCAATATACTACATAGTAAATAGTTTAACGGATCCTTAGAGGATGGGCGGTCCCAAGCATCCTTTAAGTTACTCGCTATATATTACAGTACACTTGATTTAGCTTACATTATATAAGTATGTATGTCCTGACTCGAGTGTTTTGTTTTATTGTACGCTCGGGTCAGCCTGAGTTGCAGCTTCAGTTTCCTCTCCGGAGCTAGGACATTCCGTAGACCATTCGTGCTGCTGGAAATTTGTTTCAGTCTTTATCTTTTCTGGAATCCCAGACTTTGAAGACTCTATCTCTATTTATGTTTTAAAATTGTATTGAGGATTATAAACAATGAAATTCCTGTTTTGTTAAAGTTGTATCAGTGGCTTCATGAACCACTAAATTTTAATTTCCGCTGCGAGATTCTGATATCTGTGTCTGTAATTCTGTGATTTATTTACTGTATATCCTGAGTTTTGCCAAATTTATTTTACAACGCAGTATTTTGAACACTTCAAGTCCGACAATGTGCGGATGCGAAGGGTTGAAAATACTGGGTCGTTACAGCTGGTATCAAAGCTTTGGCTCTAGGCAAAACTTAGAATGTATAGTAAATTTGATTTACAAAATCACCATCATTCGAGCTTGAATCTCTTCCTTTTCGAATTCTGGAACATTCCCTGTGATTCCAAAGTTCATTCGTGTCCCTCACTTTTCATCTACTTTAGATTTTGGAGTGTCCCATAACTCCACTTAGGATGATCTTTATAGTGAATTGGCGGTCTCGCCATTGTTCTAATAAAGGGGTGAAACTCCTTTACAATTAGCATTGATTCACCGGAGAATTATATTTATCCTCGGTTTATATGCTAGTATCTTTGATTATTCCGAACTCCATCTCTCCAGATCAATGTAGATTTAACCAATCACATCGATCCGACTCTTTAAGTCACGGTTGACCCGGTCAAGGTTGGCCGCGATTTATATAAACTTACCCAGTTCCTTATTTTGTTATTTAAACTCATCTTGAATTCTATTTGATTTGAGTTCATCAAATTTGAATCTCTATCCTTGTTTGAAAATTTTATTCCTATATTTGAAAATAAAATCTAATATATATAAGTATGATTTTCAGAATCTTATAATTAATTCAACTAGTTGTCAAGAGATAATAGTTTTGATTTTATTTATGATTTTGTAAACCATGTGTTTTGTCTAATATAAATAATTGAATATAAACAACAGTTATGAATTAATTTGGAAACAGAAATGAATTTAAATAAGAACTTGAGAATTCAATTTCCGATGGCTTCAAACCTTGGGTTTAAAAAGGTTTTAAAGGATATATTATTTAGAGTATTTTTATAGAAATTGTTTTCAAAGAATTTTAAAATTTAGTGCATTTCTCTTTGTCGCTGGAAAATAATTTCGGTGATGACTGCAGCATCATCGACATTCATTTTCGAGTCTCAAAGTGAAAGACCATACTGTAGTCTGGCTACAGTGTTATATTGAGATTTCAATTGATTTTAATTTCTAAAGTATGACTTAATATATATAAAGATATAATTTAAATTTGATTTGACATATTATGTATATATTTATTTATCTCTAAATGGTTTGAAGAGAATCAGAAATTTAATTCTTAAGTTTATCTTGGGGGAATAATTTCAATAAAAATAAAATTTTGGATAAGAAATTCCAACTGGAAATAATTGAATTTGAAAATTTTAGCTGTATAATACTCAATTTCATTTCAATATAACTTACCTTGATTTTCAGAAGTTAACAATGTAACTGGATAATATACAATACAAAAGGATTTTATAAATAAACTTTGAGTGGTTATAATAAATGTTATACACTTAAATTTTAGTTATAAAAGATTAATTGAGGTAAATAAGGAAAAAGGAATTTAAGGAATTTATTTAAATAACTTAATAATCAAAATTGATTTAATAAGGAACCTTAAATCTAACCAAGAGATTTTAATAAAAGTTGTTTCCTGAAATGAATATTATTTGGCATTGAATTCAAAGGGTATAAATGAAGATTATTTTAAAAGTGTTATGATTTTGTAGTATGATTTCTAAATGATAATATCTATAAATTTAATGACTTTCAAAGTATTATGATTTCAAAATTTATTATCTTATTTTGTTTTCCAACTATCTTTAAAAGTCCTTGGTTTCCCTATCTGCTACGGATTGGGGAGACTATTGCTTATACCAGTCTATTTAGAAATCTTTCTATGATCTTTGAAATCTTTGTTACTCATCGGGACCTGAGCACCCATAGACTGACGGTCAAACCTGAAAGGGTAAAACCGATTCTAGAGGATCTTCTTCGTGCTTCAAATCCGGAACTATTCGTTTAAAGTTCTTGTTTATCTAGCTTATCTTCCTTTGTTTCTTTTCTTTCGCTCCTTTTCGAGGACGAAAAGTTCTTAAGTGGGGGAGAGTGTAACAACCCTAGTTTTTGGCTATTTATTTCTTTTAATTATTTTAATTTCGAAATATATTTTATATAAATTGTGTTTAACAATATAGTTTAATTATTTAATTTGGTGATATATTTTATAAAATTTCATATGTCAATAAAATTTAATAATAACTGTGAAAATTTAAGCTATGTTTGAACTGGTAAAATTCGCGTTTAAAAGACGCGTCAATTTTAGGGTATAATTAACGTAATATAACGTGTGATTTTAAAACGTAATTTTTATAATTTTTTTTGATGTTTTAGACTACGTCTGTTTAACGTAGTGTAAAAATCATATTTTCAAATATTTTGGGAGTAAAATATCAGTCGGTAAATTTTAAGAAACGACTTTTGTATAACTGTCAGATTATCTTAAATTTTGTATATGCTTTCCCATCACAAAGTCTTTGCCTATTCTTGCCATTTCATTTATTTCAATCAAAGCTTGCCATTTCTTTTCTCTGCCAGATCAAAATGTATATAACTTATGGTAACATTCAAACGTGCATGCTTGATATTTAAAACGTGCATATTCAATATTCCTTCATGCTCTGCTTTCTACAGCACCACCCCAAATCACGCCTTAATAAATGAGAAAATGCAAAATCAAATACTCTTAAAATCTGGCAGCAGTTTGAATCACGCAAGCTTTAAATTTTAGAAGTAACGTGCTTTATCCACCTTTGCTTGTAACCTCTGCTCTCACCAGTTATCAAACATAAATCACGTATTCTTTTGTAACTGATGATTTCAACCCACAGCTCGATTGCCTTCCCTTTTGATCAGTATTCCAGTAGTAACGTACAGAATTAAAGACTATCAAAATTTATCAAATCAGGAATCACGCAGGCTTTAAATTGCATTATCAACCTTGCCTTTAACCTCTGTTCCTATCAGTTATCAACTTACATCACGCAAATTTGCAAAAAAAAAAAAAAAAAAGTGTGACTATAATAGTGGACTTTCAGTTGCACTCATATCAATAAGTTTGCATTGATACCATAGAGTAGGCTGCATGTATAATTCTCATAGTAGGATGTACACACCTTAGTATCACTGTGTGCATGCATTTAGTTATAGAGTGGTGTAGGTTGCATCTGAGAAGCGGGTTGCATTGAAATAAGAGGGCACTGTGAAACTGAAAGGTATTTATGCGTGAGTTTTAGACACATTTTGATTTGCATAAAGGCTTGGCTTCCTGCCTGGTACGTTTTAAGGCCTGGGAAATTGCAAAACTTAGGAATGGTAAATCAAGGTTGGGACCAGTAGGAAGTGGAGTAGGAATCTGGGTTTGATAGCATAAGTCTATAGGTAAAGGTTTGGTGGATGACTGGGAGTGGTGCTAAACAAAGAAGAGGTGGGTAGTTGTTCATGTTAGTGGGCTTCAGATTGCACTCATATCAGAAGGCTGCATATGTACAAAAGGGTTATAGGCTGTGCATATCGGATCACTGTGTGCATGATTAGGGTGGTTTCAGACTGCAGTGTGGTGTAGTTGATGTTAGAATGTGAAGTAGGAGAGGTCTGTAGGTAGAGATATGGGGATATTTTGTATTATATAAACTGAGCTTGAGGGGACATAGGTATAGAATGATTGTCTGCATATAGGTTCATAGTAGGCAGGGCTTATCTTTGTAGTTGTATCCCAGTACGCATGTTTGTCTAAGTTGAAGGGTGAGGTATTTCCAGTGTGCATGTTCAATGGATACACCTGTGCACATTCGTATCAGTGGAGATCAGCTTTGGATGAAGACTGGGCCTTGTAGCTGAGTGGAGATAATGTAGGCAACACATTTTTGGATGCAATGAGACATAGTTGCATACATGATCATAATCTGAAATGATCAGATCATAGGGGGAAGGTAGAATGTGTGACAGTGTTCATCGTAGCTGTGCATGTTTGAATCTGACATGAGTGAGGTTGGGAAATCTGGGAAGTCAGATTTGAAGACATGCAGACAAACTTAGGACAGTAACATGTAGCATTGGTTCTTGATGCCTTTAGGTTTGCAATAGCAAGATAATAATAGTGATAGTTTAAAAAAAAAAAAAAAATTATGATGGTAGCAAATAGGATTGCAAAACCTGGGAAGTAAATTTGAAGTGGGACTGGGTATAAGCAGTGATGCAAAAGTATTAAATGGTGCATATGGAAGTTGATAGGAATGGATGAAGAAAGTATGTATCACTGATTGTAGAGAGAAAGAGAGAGGAGTTGATTTTATATTGGCTGTTGCATGTCAGTGTGTCTCGAAGCAACTACCTGGTTGCTCGAAGCAATTTCATTATTAACTCGAAGTATGTGCATAGCATTCTCGAAGTAAAAGGAGAGGGGCTCGGGTTTATTGAAGTAGGCTGGGTATTTTTGACATGTTCAGTGAAACAAATTTAGTACAAACTGGCTAGTGTAAGTGCATATCACGTCACGTCAGTTGTAAAGCATGCATATAGTAATGGACTGAGCTTAGTAGGGGGAAGACTGGGATAGATGAAGTATAAATTCGAAGGTAAAATTGAATTAGCAAACTAGGATTTATTTGCAGTTGTGGATGAAATAAAGTGCAAAGCTTTGAAAAGAAGTAAGAAAAAAAAAAAAAGAACTGGGAAAAAGAATTGGAAGCTGGGTATGGGGTAATGTTGACGTGTACACGAGTGTATCTCGGTCCAAAGGAGAAACTTCACCATATTGTTAGTTGGCCCTTAGAAATTTTAGTTCGTCTTTAGGAAATTTTGTCATAAAATTTTAGTGTTAACCGGTTCACGACTGTCAAAATTACACGGTGAAGTGGTCGAGCAAGTCAAATCAATTTTCGTTCTATTCTAATTTTTCTTTGACCAAAAATCTAAAGTCGCGTATTCTATATTTGAATTTGTTCTAGATTTGAATCTAGGCGACATCCGAGAAATTTGATCGTTATTTTCTGTCGGTCTTTACCGGTGAATCGTCGTTTTGAAATTCAATTTTTCTGCAACTTCCAAGTGAGTATTTCTCACCAGACATACGTATTTATATTTTGTAAATTATTGCAAGTGTATGTGTAAAATTGTATTTCACTATTATCTGTCTGTAGTGTAATATAGAATGATGATCCCCATTTAAAATTGACACCTCATCAGTTATTATCTGTTGTATTATATTCTGCAGTTATATTATATTATTGTTTATTTACTGCATAAATCACCACTGCAAGTTCCCTGTTATATGTAGATTGTTATGGGCTGAAATGATAGGCCAAAATGATTATTTTGTTAAATTATGCCGTTAATTGCTTACCTGATAACTTGGGATTGCGGGTTTGAAATGATAGAACCCGGGGTATTTATAAATTACGGGTTGAAATGATATAAATCCGTATCACTTGACCTAGGCTAGAAAACTATATACAGGCCCGTGGTCCTTATAATATTTTCTGAAATATTTAAGATTATTTTGGAAGTAAATATTTGATTTATATCTTTAAAGGAATTTATATTGATTTTTAATAAGTTATAAATAAAAATAAATAAATGTTTGAATAAAATTTGGAATATAACTTATTTGGTAAATCGGGATTTTGAAAGAATAAGATTTCAGTTAATAAATAAATAAATAGGTTATATTTGAAAATCTTTATTAAGTAAACAATCTATTACAGCATTTAAATGCTGTCTTTTGAAATTGGACTAGTTTTACCCATAACTTTAGGTAGCATTTCCTAAGTGCTATGGAATCTAGAATTTGATTGCTTTAAAAATTTATGGAATTTGATAAATTTTATTTTATTTTAAGTTTGGAAAAGCTTAAGACATAATATTTATGACTGGATTTTTCTTAATAAATTAAAGATGAATATTCTGGTATTAAGTAAATTTTGAAATTATTAAATAGCTAAAAATTGGAGTTTTATTATGGGAATATTCAAGACTATATAATAAAACATTGATTTGTTGAAAGAATAAAACCCAAACTTAGTTTTGAATAGTAAATACTCCAAATTGAATATATATATAGAAATTAAAAATGGTTTTGGGAACATGAAATGATATTTGATTTATGGTTTAAATCTTAAATAGAGAAATTATTTGTAAAGCTATGTAAATTCTTTTCTTTACAAAGTAACCATAAAGTTAACCCATTTATTCTATATACCGTTGAATGTCCAAACCATTGTGTTTGGGAGTTATGGTTTTAAGTAAAGTTTCCAAAATATTATCCTTTGAAGATATAATTCAAATATTTGGTTTCCATATATTATAAATTTTAAACAGTATGGTTTTGGAAAGGAATTATATTTGAATATAACGATATCATATTGTTTTGGGTTTTAAAATGATATCGTATCTATAGTTTTGAAATAGAAATGATTATTCTGGTTTAAAGTATAAAGGTTTTAAAATGACCACGGGTTATAATAACGTTTGGTTGGCAAAGAGACCGGGATCGGATATGGACATACTCTCTGTCGATGCCGAAAACCACTTTGACAACCGTGTACGCGGTGGAGATTCCAGAATGAAGTAGGTTGGTGGTGATGGTTTCTTAAAGGTATATACGTGGACCCGACTCCCGTGAGTTGGCTTAAGGTGGCTAAAACAGGAGCGATTCTCGGATTAATGAGGTAGCTCCTCTGATCGAACGCACTTCTTCGTTTGCCATTCTATTACTCTTGTGATTGTTTTGGTGCGCACCTTTGATTTGGGAGTGTTGTTCGAGGTGGGCGGTTGCTGCGGCTTCGCGTTACCACCGGTCCGGATAGCAATTGGTATATCTACCCTGGCATTGCCTAGTTGTGCCGTGTCACCTACCATATCGAGCCTTGTACGAGTTTGGATTTCTCCCGTAGCCCGTGTGGTATCCTCTAGTTGCTTCCCGATCAGGAGGAGCTATGATATTGGATGGACTACTGGGACTATTACGTGTTAAGGGCTATATGGGTAACCCCTTAATGCTAAGAAATAAGTATGTTTATTTTATAAATAGACACTATTATAATAGCGCAATATACTACATAGTAAATAGTTTAACGGATCCTTAGAGGATGGGCGGTCCCAAGCATCCTTTAAGTTACTCGCTATATATTGCAGTACACTTGATTTAGCTTACATTATATAAGTATGTATGTCCTGACTCGAGTGTTTTGTTTTATTGTACGCTCGGGTCAGCCTGAGTTGCAGCTTCAGTTTCCTCTCCGGAGCTAGGACATTCCGTAGACCATTCGTGCTGCTGGAAATTTGTTTCAGTCTTTATCTTTTCTGGAATCCCAGACTTTGAAGACTCTATCTCTATTTATGTTTTAAAATTGTATTGAGGATTATAAACAATGAAATTCCTGTTTTGTTAAAGTTGTATCAGTGGCTTCATGAACCACTAAATTTTAATTTCCGTTGCGAGATTCTGATATCTGTGTCTGTAATTCTGTGATTTATTTACTGTATATCCTGAGTTTTGCCAAATTTATTTTACAACGCAGTATTTTGAACACTTCAAGTCCGACAATGTGCGGATGCGAAGGGTTGAAAATACTGGGTTGTTACACTTGTCTTTATTCTTGTCCTAAATTCGTTCTTGGTATTTTTCAGGATGAATCGAGGAAATGCTAGAGTTAGGGGTCGTGGTATTGCCCCAGCTCCTCAACCTGTTGCTCCAGTCAGGTTTACTGTTCTTTGTAAGGAATTCTCTCAACTAGGTGGAACCCCATTCACCGGTTCAGAGACTATCATTGAGGCTCAACAGTGGTTGCGGAGTCTTGAGAGGATATTTACTGGTCTTGATATTACTGATGCCTAGCAGCGTCAGCTAGCAGCTTGGCAGTTGCGTGATTCTGCTTTAGATTGGTG
Organism: Allium cepa; assembly: GCA_030765085.1. Taxonomy (NCBI): domain Eukaryota; kingdom Viridiplantae; phylum Streptophyta; class Magnoliopsida; order Asparagales; family Amaryllidaceae; genus Allium; species Allium cepa. Next base: position 184,194,678 of record CM060946.1, read on the forward strand.
GGAGTCCGTTACGGCTAACACCGTTGAGGCTGGTCTCACTTGGGAGCAATTTAGGTATCCTTTGGATTATCTTAATTTTGTTCCTATTTTTCCTTTCTTTGAATCTATCTTAAGCTTGTTTTCTGTATCTCTTTTCCAGGGAGGCTTTTGTGGCAAAATGGATGCCAGAAGCCGGAAAATCTCAGCTTTATCGTGAGTTTATGGATTTGAAGCAGGGTACCATGTCTTTTGCTGAGTATGAGAGGAAGTTCAATGAACTTTCCAAATTCGGTCCTAGCCTTATTGATACTCCTCTTAAGAAGAATGAGAAATTTATTGCTGGTGCTCGTCCAGAGTATTATAGTCGCCTCATTTCTCATGTTCATGGTTCTTTCATCCAGCTCATGGATATGGCTATTCGCTATGAGAATCCCACATCCAAAGGTCCTGCTGTCTCTGGTGCTTAGTCTTCCTCTGCAGTTTCCAAGAAGCATAAGCCCAATTTCCAGCAGCAGAAGAATAATCGGCTAAAGCGTCCTGGTTTGGGATCTTCATCATCTGCTCCTGCTTATAGGCAACCGGTTGATCTCCCCTCCATCGCTTCTTTTAGGTGTGATCAGAGAGGGCACTATGCCAATAGCTGTCCCACATTATCTGGTGCTGACGTTCCTCCACCCGCTCAGTCGGCTAGCCGTGATCTCTGCCATATCTGTCTCCACCCCGGTCATTTTAAGAAGGACTGCCCTACCCAGCAGAGGGGTACTCCTTCTGGTATATTTGCTGTCACTTCTGCCTCATCTCCAGTTCCTTCACCGGCTCCTGCTCCTAGTGATGACCAAGATACACTCTAGGGTTCATTTACTTTATTTGATCATCCTGTTCGTGTATTGTTTGATAATGGTGCTTCACACAGTTTTATTTTTGTTGATTTGTATGATAAGTTTGAGCATCTCTTATCTCCTGAGTATACTTCTGTTTCGTTATGTGTTTCAAATCCTATTAGGGGTCCTGGTAACCTTAATCGGATTTGTTGAGAAGTGAAACTTCTTCATTCTGATCATCGATTTAGTGGTGATTTTTATACTCTGGGCTTCGATGCTTTTGATTTATTGCTTGGTCAGGATTGGTTAGTCAATCATGATGATCATATCTCTTGTAAAGCCCGGTCTGTTCATCTCTTTGATGATCATGGGAATGCCTTGAATATTCAGTGCCGCATGCCTTAGGATTTTGCTGGCAACTTTATTTATTCTTTGGATTCTTCGCCCAGTAATCTTGATTCTACTCCCGTGGTTAGACTATATTCCGATGTATTTGGTGAAATCACTTCTCTACCTCCGAAGTGGGAAATTGATTTTCGGATTGATCTTATTCCTGGTGCTCGACCTATTGTTTTTCCTCCTAGAAGAATGGCACCCCGTGAGAAGGTTGAGATGAGAAAGCAAATTGAAGACTTATCTTTCAAAGGTCTGATTAGGCCTAGTTTTTCTGAACGGGGAGATACGGTGGTTTTTGTCACCAAATCTGATGGTTCACTTCGGATGTGTGTTGATTATAGGGAGATGAACAAGCTCACTATGAAAAACAGATATCCAACGCCTCATATAATGATATGTTTGATCAGCTGTATGGTGCCACTATTTTCTCTCAGCTTGATCTTGCCATAGGTTTTCATCAGCTCAGGGTTGCTGAGGATAGCATTCCCAAGACTGCTTTCCGCACTGAGAATAGATTTTATGAATGGTTAGTCATGCCTTTTGGTTTGACTAATGCTCCTGCTTTCTTTGTTGATTTGATGAATAGTTTTTTCATGATGTGCTTAATAAATTTGTGCTAGTCTTTATTGATGATATCCTTGTCTTCTCTAAGACTAAGGATGAGCATAAGTCGCATTTGAAATATGTTCTTGAGACTCTCAGAAATCATCAGTTAAAGGCTAAATTTTCTAAATGCCATTTCTGGAAGGATGAAGTCCGTTATCTCGGGCATATTGTTTCTGGTAATGGAGTTTCTGTTGATCCAGTTGAGATTGCTGCGATCAATGTAAGTCTTTCTTTCTTCTCTTTCTCTATCATTTTTAATAATTATATTTTTCCTGTTGTCCTTATTTTTCTCCCGATTATGTTCCAGGATTAGGAATCTCAAAAGACTCCATCTGATATTCGTAGTTTTCTGGGCCTTTCCGGTTACTACTGGAGATTCATTGAGAATTTTGCTCAGATTGCTGCACCTCTCACAGCTTTGACTCGGAAGAATGCCAGATTTGTCTGGAGTGATCAGTGTAAGGCTGCATTCAGTGAGTTGAAGAGCAAGCTAACTTTCACACCAGTTCTTACTGTTTCGAATGGAAGTGAGGGATTTATAGTTTATACTGATGCTACTCGTGAGGGTTTGGGTGCTGTTCTCATGCAGGATGGTAGGGTTATTGCCTATGCCAGCCGTCAGTTGAAAACCCATGAAGCAAATTATGCTGCTCATGATTTAGAGTTACTTGCTGTTGTCTTTGCTTTGAAACTTTGGAGACATCATCTTCTTGGAACCAAGTTTGAGCTTTTCATAGATCATCAGTCTCTGAGATATATCTTCTCCCAGAAGGATCTGAATCAGAAGCAAGTTCGTTGGCTTGAGTTTCTGGTTTCTTACGACCATGACATTAACTATACTCCCGGTAAAGCTAATGTTGTGGCCGATGCTCTGAGTCGGAAGAAGGCTTTGTTATGTCAGCTTTTTGTTTCTTCTTCTCATCTTCTGGATCGGATTATGGCTAAGCAGAATGAGGATGAGATGCTTAGATTGATGAAGGAGGGCATTTGTAGCAGAGCTGGTGGTAGTAGTGTAGTAGTGGAGCTCAAATTGATGATAGAGGGATATTGAGGATTAATGGCAGGATTTGTGTCTCGAATGTTGATAGTTTGAGGCAGGAGTTGCTTCAGGAGAATCATCGGTCCAGACTTTTTATTCATCCTGGTGTGTCGAAGATGTATCGGGATATGAAGAATCTTTATTGGTGGAAGGGGATGAAGAGGGATATTTCTATCTTTGTTAGTCGGTGTGCGACTTGTCAGCAAGTCAAAGCCGATCACCAGAAGACCCCTGGTTTGTTACAGCCCCTTGAGATTCCTAATTGGAAGTGGGAACAGGTTTCCATGGATTTCATCGATGGTTTACCGAGGACTCGGAAGGGCAATGAGAGTATCTGGGTTATTGTTGATAGACTGACCAAGTCCGCTCACTTTATTCCAGTCAAATCTTCTCGTTCTGCTTCTAGTTTATCTGAGATTTACATGAGAGAGATCGTTCGTATCCATGGTGTTCCTCTCAATATTGTTTGTGATCGTGACCTTATTTTTACTAGTCAGTTTTGGATGGCTTTTAAGGAATCATTGGGTACTCATTTGAATTTGAGCACTGCTTACCATCCTCAGACCGACGGTCAAATGGAAAGAGTAAATTAGATTCTCGAGGATCTTCTTCGTGCTTGTGTGCTTGATTATGGAGGATCTTGGGAAGATTATCTCCATCTTGCCGAATTTACCTACAATAATAGCTATCAGGTATAATCTTATCTTCCGTTTTCAGTCTATTCTTGATCTTTTTATCTATCTCATTCCATCTTTGCATTCTGGCCAGTCTCAAAATGTCTCCGTTTGCTGCTTTATACGGACGACCTTGTAGATCTCCATTTTACTGGATTGAATCCGGTAATCATTTGGTTCTTGGTCCTAAAGTGCTTTTTGGAAGCTTCTGAGAAAGTTGAGGATATTAAGAAGAGGTTGAGAGCCGCTCAGGATAGATAGAAGAAGTATGCCGATAGGCGTAGGCAGAATTTGGAATTTGCTGTTGGTGATCAGGTGTTCCTTAAGGTTTCTCCTTGAGGAATGTCATTCAATTTGGTCGTAGAGGGAAGCTTTCTCCTAGGTTCATTGGTCCTTTCCACATTGTGGAAAGAGTTAGTTCTTTGGCTTATCGTCTGGATTTGCCCGAGAAGCTTTCTGGAGTGCATGATGTATTCCATGTCTTGCATCTTCACCATTATCTTCATGATCCATCTCTTATTGTCCAACCTTATACTCTTGATAGTTTGGATATTGAGCCTAACCTGACTGTTGAGAGGAAGCCACTTCGTATTGTTGGTAGAGATACGAAGCAGCTCAGAAGGAAATCTGTTAGTCTTGTCAAAGTACAGTGGAGTACTGACGATTGAGATTGTACCTGGGAAACGGAGGAGAGTATTCGTGCTTCGAATCCGGAATTGTTCGTTTCAGGTACTATTTTTCTTTTCTATCTTGTTTCTCGTTATTTTTTTCCTTTCCGTTCTTTTCGAGGACGAAAAGATTTGAGTGGGGGAGAGTGTAGCAACCCTAGATTTTGACTATAAATTTGAATTTGACTTTACTTCATTTCAAAATTATTTTAAACTTTTTTAATTGTGAAATTTCATCTCTGCATATTTTTAAAATAATAATAGAATTTTTTCAAAATTTACTGTATTTATTTCCTATTTTTAAGGGCTGTTATCCTATTTTCTGCTATTTTCTTCATTAAAAATTATATTTAGATTAAATTTTAAATATTTATTTTATGAATGTAATTTTATTTTATTTTATTATTTAGGTTTAAAAATATTTTACAAGCTCATATGAATTTTCTAAAAATTATTCTATTTAATTTGAAATTTTCTAGTCTAGTTCACTATTTTTAGCTATTTTTCTTAATTTAACTTTATATAATTAATAAATATTATATAAATTTTTATATTTTGATAAATTTTTGAAATTTTATCTGGGATTATTATTATTTCCAGAAGTATAAAGTTATATAAATTAAATAAGGATATATGAAGAGTTTTTGACTTTTGAATTGCCTTTTGCCCTTTTGAATTCCACCTCTTCATTTTCCTCACAACTCTTCATTTCTTTTGGCATAACTCCCCACATTTCAGCTGACTAATTCATTTTCATTTCACGTATCTTCCTTTCCTCCTTCCTGAGAAAAAGATTTCGGCCATCACATGAATGGGAAGTTGGTAAAAAAATTTATTTCTTTTATCTCTTTTTCTACTTATACTGCTTATTCTAGTTTGATTTTTTGCACATGCTTTCACCTCTTTTAGGATCGGCCATGCCTTCATTGCTGCCTAGCCGCCTCCAGCACCTGATGGCACACCACCAACACCTCCTCCTCACCAACCCACCATGCCGTGACCCCCCTTGGTGATGCCCATCCACAAACTTTTCAAAACAACCCGAATTCCTAGCCTAGCCGAGCACAACATCACTTCCATCACCTCACCACCCTTCTAGCCGCCACCTACCATGCCTCCACCACCTCCAGCACCCTCGGCCACACCACCAAAGTGGACCCCATACCTCTGGCCGTGACACTTAGAGCCTTGGCCGAGCCCAAATCCATGATCAAATGCATGTATTCATGCTTATGTGTATTATTCCCTTCACCCACTTTGGCACCATCACAAATGACATCTAGGCCGACCCATACCCACCATAACCTGACCCAAACACCTGCCATTATTTTTTATTTCCCCTTATGGCTGAGCCTAGTAAAGGTTAAAAGCAAGTGCAAGCATTTCTATTTGATTCTGTGCAGTCTATTCTAGTGTAGTTTTGATCGTAGTTGATTTGAAACTCATCATTGTTATATTGTTTTGTTTGATGTGTATCCAAGGAATTTGACATTTGGCTCCTCCATTCGAATTTGTGTCGTGATTTTGTGCTTGTGTAGATCCCGTTTGTGAAATTTGTCGTTGGGTCATCAGCTCAAACCAGTGAGTTATTCTCACTAGACTGTTTTATACTTATATGAATAGTAAATCGATCGCTTGTGAATATGTAAATTGTACCACCATATTTTATTTACTATGTCACTATCATATGATGTTCACACATGATTATACACAAGTTATATCATATGTTACTGTTATATTATTGATGTTTTGTTATTTTATCAGTTAATCACACTGCAAGTTCCCTTTAGATTAGAATTACTATGGGCCGAAATGATACATACCCGAACGGACTTTAGAATAAGGGAAAATCGTTATGGGCTGAAATGATAGGCCTGAATGATTTTCAATTTATTTCATTTACTTGGGACTGTGGGTTTGAAATGATAAAACCCGGACTTTTCTTTGTAAATTACGGGTTGAAATGATATATTACCCGTATCGCTTTTCCTAGTGTAGAAAATTATATACAGACCCGTAGTTGATGTATGTTTTCTAAAAAATTTAAAATTATTTTAGAAATCTAAATATTAAAATATTTTGATTTAAATATAATTAAAAATGATTTTTTGTAAAATATTATTGATTTTCTGAATAATTATAAGTGAGATAAATTAATGAAAAAGTAGAAAATTTTGAATGGCAGTTATTTTGGAAAATTTGATTTAATTATAGTTGGAAATTAAATTGAATGTGAAATCATGATAAATTTATGATAATTTGAATTTAAATGAATTTAAAATGATTTTATATCATATTAATTATTTTTAATAAATTTGAAATGTGAAATGAATAAATATTTAAGTTGAAATTTTGAAATATAACTAAAATTGGGAATTTATGGCATTGACTTAAAAGTGAATTTTTAGTTAAGTAAATAAAAATAAAAATAAAAATAAAACTAAGTTATATTTGAGAATTTGAACTTAAGTGTTAGGTTGAAATTTTATGTAATGAATTTAAAAGTGAACATTGCAGTTTGATAAGTGAATTAGTGTTAAATATGAATTTTTAAATGGAAATTTAACTTCATGATATCATGAAATTAAGGAAAATTAAATGGTGTTTATAAAAGTAAAATGTGTGATTTTATAAGTTAAAAGTGATTTAAAGAAAAATATATTTGTTCTGAAATCATATTGAAAATTTGAAGTTAATTAACTGCATTTTTGAAATGCTATTATATCTAATATAAATGATAATACAACAATTGTAAATGCTGTATTTGATAAGTGAACTAAATAGCTAAACTGAATTTAAGGCAATTATAGCATTTTGTAAATGCTATAATTGTTGGATTAAACTAAGTTTTCTTTGAAATTAATGTAACTCTATTACAGCATTTTTAAATGCTGTCTTTTGTTAAATTGAACCGTTTTGAATATAACTTTCTGTAGCATTTTCCAATGTTGCGAAAGTTGAATTTTCACCGTTTTGATAAAATTAAGTGAATGGATGAACTTTGAAAGTTGAAAATTTTGGAAATTTAATTATTAAATGTAATAACTTCATATTTTTATGATTTAAATGAAGTAATTTGTTTGGAATTGAACTATTTTGAAATGTGAATTGAAATGGTATTTTTAAATTGAATAAAATGAATATATTTTATTATGAAATGATAAGTCTGATATTTTGAAATGGATTTGAAATGATATTTGATTTTTTGAAAAAATAAATACCATTTTTAAATTATAACTATGGGTTATAATAACGATTAGTTGTTAAAGAGTCCGGGATCGGATATGGACATACTCTTTGTCGATACCGAAAACCACTTTAACACCTGTGTACGCGGTGGAGATTGCAGAATGAAGTGGGATGGTGACGACGTTCCTAAGGCACTTTACGTGGACCTAACTTCTGTGAGTTAGCTTAAGGTGGCTAAAAAAGGAGCGATCTTGGGCCAAAGGAGGTAGCACCTCTGGCTTAACACACTTCTTCGACCATTCTATTACTGTTTTGATTGATTGGGTGCACCCCTTGATTTTGGAGTGTTGTTCAGGGTGGGCGTATGTGGCTGCTGCGTTACCACCTGCCCGTGTGCGTAATTGGTATATCTACCCTGGTATTGCCTTGTGTGCAGTGTCACCTACCATACCGAGCCTTTACTACGAGTTTGTTTTTCTCCCGTAGCCCGTGTGGTATCCTCTGACAATCACCCGGAGTGGAGATGGCATGATATTGGATGGACTACTGGGACTATTATGTGTGAAGGGTGATATGGGTAGCTCGAAACGCTATTTAAAAATATGTTTATTTTACTGTAGACATTATTATAATAGCGAAATATTACTATATAGTAAATAGTTTAACGGATCCTAGAGGATGGGCGGTCCTAGGCATCCTTTAAGTTACTTGTATCTTTATTACAGTCCATTTAAGTTGGTTTACATTATATAAGTATATATTTTTCTGACTCGAGTGTTTGTGTTTTGCTTTACGCTCGGGTCAGCCTGAGTATTCACAGCTTTGGATTCTCTTTCTGGAGCTAGTCTTTGCTGGAGTTTCTGCTTATCTACATATTTATCTACTTTTGTTTCAGCTGTTCTAGTATCTCATGTATCAGTGAACTTCTATGTATTTGGAATTTCTATTATGTTGCTTTCAGGCTATATTATGTATTTGGTTTGAGACTGTGTTGTAGTAGCTTCATGAACTACTATATATTTTTATATTCCACTGCGAGTTATTCTGTTTTTTCTATGTCTGTGATTCTGTATATCTGATTTTATTTGCTCCAAATTTATTTACAATATGTTATTTCGCATCATTCAAATCTGACATGTGCGGATTATTGTCGATTTGAATGGCACGAAATTGGGGTTGTTACAGATGTGTATTTATATTATTATAAACTACAAGTTGTTATGCATTTTACTTCATTCGGGATTGCGGTTTAAAATGATATATAACCATAATTTTAGTTTTATTTTAAATTACGGATTGAAATGATAAATAGACGTATCACTTGACCATATGATAGAAAATTATATACAGACACCGTCGGTCTATATATAAATATTTTTAAAAAGATTTCTATGGTTTTGGATAGTAATACATGGTTTAATAAATATTGATTTCTGATATTATATAAATATTATTCTATATATAGTTAAATTCTTGAATTTAAGCTGTGTATTAATTTGTTTAATAAAAACAAGTTTAATAATAAAGTTTGATTGCTTTTATATAATATAGTTAAGTATCTGTTCAAATTTTTTTGTATACAGAGTTTATAATGACTTAAATAAATAAAAAAGGTTGGAGGATAAATATGAACTTGATTTGAATTAAAGTATTTAAGAATTATACACGAATAAAATTGATGTGAAATTTAAATAAAAATTTAGATTTAAAGAGTATGATTTTTATAACTTGATTTTGGTTTAGAGTGATTTATATAAATACCGAGTTGATTTAAATGAATATATCAAGTAAATCAAATTGAATGAATATCCAGTTATTTAAAGTTTAAAGGTTTTACTTAAATGATATTTGATTTACTAAGTAAACATTTCAAATCTAAATAATAGTAATTGAATTTGATAGAAATGGAATTATCAAAGAATTAGTTTTGATATGGTGGAATATTTAAAGCTTTGAAATATATGGAAATTAAAATGGTTATTTGGGATTCGAATCTGTATTTGGAATTTGATTTTTGAAATTGAAGAAGTTATTTTATTATATAAAATAATTTAATATTTAAGCCGTTTAAGTGGTGTAGTTATGTTTCAAAGTTTTGAGTTTCAAAGTATTATAGTTTGGAAGTGTTATATTTCAAGTGATTTTGGTTTCGAAGTATATAAATTTGAAAGTGCTATGATTTTGGAAAAAGAATATATTTGAAATGAAAATGATATGATATTGATTTGGGTTTTATAAAAATGATATCATATCGATTTAGGTTTTTAAAACAGAAATGATATCGTAGTTATATGGTTATGAAATGAATAGTATATTTTGGTTTTGAAGTATATTATTTTGAAATGACCGTGGTGTTATAATAACATTTGGTTGTTGAAGAGACTGAGATCGAAAGTTGTCATACTCTCTACCAACTCCGAAAACCACTTTAACAACCGTGTACGTGGTGGAGATTCCAGAATGAAGTAGAATGGCGGCGGCGTTTCCTTTGAGGTAAATACATGGACCCAACTCCTATGAGTTGGCTTAAGGTGGCTAAAACAGGAGCGATTGACAGGCTAAGAAGGCACCACCTTTTATCGGACGCATCCCTTCGGTATTATACTCTGACTTTGGATTGATTCAATAGCCACTTTTGATTTTGATTTGGGGGTGTGGCTCGAGATGGGCGGTAGTAGCTGCCACGCGTTACCACCGGCTTGGAAGTGTAATTGGTATATCTACCCTGGCATTGCCTAGTTGTGCCGTGTCACCTACCCTATCGCGCCTTGTACGAGTTTGGTTTACTCCCGTAGCCCGTGGAGTATTTGGGGTAGTCTCACGATCTGGAGATGCACTGATACTGGATGGAATACTGGGACTATTACGTGTTAAGGTGGAAAATGTAAAGCCTTAACGCTATTTAAAAGTAAGATTATTTTACTATAGACATTATTATAATTGCGAAATATTTCTACATAGTAAATAGTTAAACGGATCCTTAGGAGATGTGAATCCCGAGCATCTCTTAAGTTACTGCACTCACGTTAACATTGGATAGGAGATGTCAAATCCCGTAAACATCTCTTATGTCATTCCACTCATTTTTATTTTACCGTTGATTTAACATACATAAGATCTTTTAGTTTTAACTCGAGTGTTTTGTCTTTCCAATTCGCTCGGGTTAGCCTGAGCATTTTAGGATTTAGAAGGCCGTTTTCTAGAGGACGAAGATGAAGATTTATTATTATTTATTATAGTATTACACTACATTCATACTATTCCGCTGTAGTATTTATTGTTTTCTGGTATGTGTAACTCTGATATGTATTATATAAGTATAATAGAATATTTTGTAAAACAGCTTCATGAACTTTATATTTGATTATTACATTTTATCGTTTCGCTGCAAGATTCTATTTTGTTGTTTCTTTCTCTGCTTTTTCTTATTTACCCCATAACAATCCGCCCTTTTGTATGGTTTAAGCCTGATGTAACAACCCTAGATTTTTTTGCATATAATTTAAAATTTGACTTTATTTATTTTGAAATTATTTTAAAATTTTTTATTTCAAACATTTCATATTTAAATATAAATTTTGATTACTATATAAATTATAATTTCAAACAGGTATCAATTGAATATTTTCCCAAAAAATGGAATTATAGTCAAAACTGGTCAAACTTTGACTTTTAAATTTTAAATTTGAATATTTGAATTCTTGAATTTTCTTTTATTATGAAAATAGATTTAATATCATGAATATAGCTTTTCATTTCGTTGAAATTGAATTTAAATTGTGAAAGTTATACCCTTTAAAATATTGTGTGTATATATAGGGTTATTTAAAAATATTCTTTGTTTTAATTTATATAAATGATATTTTTACTTGATATATCTTATTCTAATTTATATATTAATGTTATATTATGTATATTTTGTCTTTTAAATATTTTTAAAGTGATGTATGAATTTTTCCAAAGCTTATTGAATTTATTTCTAAATTTTAAAGCCTCGTTTCCATTTTTCTACTATTTTCTTTATTTAAATTATATTTAATTAAAATTTATTTATTCATTTTGTGAAGGAATTTTTATTTTATGTTATTATATTTATTTTTAAATATTTTCCAAGTCCATATAATTTTTCCAAAATTTATTCTGTTTATTTTCAAATTTTCTTGACTAGTTTGCTTTTTTTGAGCTATTTTCTTATTTTTACCTTATATAATAATTATTTATTTATATTTTATATTTTGTTGCATTTTCAAAATTTTTACTGACACTATTATTATCAGTAATTTAAAATTATATAAATAAATTAAAGGTAATTCGAAAAGGTTTTGACTTTTAATTTCCAATGGCTCTTTATTTTCCACCTTTTCACATTTAAACTTTACTTTTCATTCAATTGGCCATATCTCTTCATTTCCTTCAGCTGACCACTTCTCCCTTCCATTTTTCACGTGAATAAACTTCTCATTTCTGAAAAAAATTCGGCCTTCATCATCTCCAAGAGTTTGGTAAATTCTTTTACTTCTTTTCCCTAGTTTTCTACTTGTTTATGTTGATTTTTACTTTCCTTCTCTTCTACTTAAGGTTCGGCCCCATCACTCCAGCCACCATGGCCACCTCCTCCACCACCTAAACCACCCACCACCTCCTCTCCAGCCCCAAGCCACTGGCCATTTCCAATAGTTGATCAAACTTCACCTAAATCTGCACAAACTTCACCTATATGCACCATAGCCAACACCTATGCCACATCACCTTCAACCTTCCTTTGGCTGCCACCAACTCCACCTCCACCACCCATGGACGACCTAAAACCTTCTTCCACACCATACTCCAGCCCACTACAGAGATGGCCATGCCTGGTCTTGCTTGGGCCGAGCCAATGTTGCCCTGAATTCATGATATTTTGCCTTGTAGTCGTAATCCTTGCACATATCTCTCCACCATACTTTGCTCCATCATTTTCCCATGCTAGGCCGACCTTTAGGAACCCAAACCTGATCCAAACCATGCCTTTAGCCGTGCCATTTCAGATATGGAGCTGAAGCATAGGTGGTAGAAAGCAAGTGCAACAGTTTTGGTTTTTTTTTATTCAATCCTTTTCTAACATTGTTTAAGTATATCTTGTTTTGAAACTTATGTTTTACATATATTTGTTTGTCTCATGTATCCAAGGAGATTTATCTTTGGCTCTCCCACTCAAATCATATTCGTGTTCTCGTGCCTTCAAAGATTTTTTGTTGTGTGTTTTGGTTGTCATCTCCAGCTTAAACAAGTGAGTTATTCTCACCCGACAATATGTACATATATAACTAGTAAATTGACCCCTTTTGAATCTATAAAATGAATTATCATGTTACACCTGCTATATTATGATTATATGATGTTCACCCATGCTTAAACACCTGTTATAACATCTGTTACTGTTATATTATGCTGTTCTGTTATTTTTATCAGTTTATCACACTGCAAGTTCCTTTAGATTTGAATCACTATGGGTTGAAATGATACATACCCGAACGGAATTTAAAATAGGGGAAAATCGTTACGGGCTGAAATGATAGGCCTGAATGATTTTCAATTATATTCATTTACTTGGGACTGCGGGTTTGAAATAATAAAACCTGGATTTTCTTTGTAAATTACAGGTTGAAATGATATATTACCCGTATCACTTTACCTAGCACAGATAATTATATACAGTCCCGTAGTTAAAATATGTTTTTCTAAAAATTCTAAAAATATTTTAGAAATGTATATATTACTATATTTTGATTTAGAATTGATTAAAAATAATTTTTGTAAAGTATTATTGATTTTCTGGAAACTTATAAGTTAAATAAATTGTGGAAAAGTTAGAAAATTTGAATGTAAGTCATTTTGGAAATTTTGATTTAATTATAATTGGAAAATAAATTAAATATGAAATTATGATAAATTTATGATAATTTGAATTTAAAAATGAATTTAAAGTGATTTTATAATATATTAATGATTTTTGAATAAAGTTAAAATGTGGAATGAATGATTATTTAAGTTGAAATTTTGAAGTATAACCAAAATGGGAATTTGTGAATTTGGCTTAAAAGTGAATTTTAAGTTAAATAAATAAATTTGAAATTAAGTTATATTTTGAAATTTTAAACTTAAGTGTTAAGTTGAATTTAATTCAATGAATTTAAAATTTAATGTTGAAATTTAATAAGTGAATTGTTATTAAATCTTGATTTTTGAATGGAAACTTAACTTTATAAAATCATGAACTTATGGAAAATTAAATGATGTTTATAAATATGAAAATTTATGATTTTATAAGTTAAAAATGTTTTAAATAAAAATATAATTGGTTGTGAAATTATATTGAATATTTGAAGTTAATTAACTGCATTTTTGAAATGCTATTAATTGCAGTGTAAATGATATTACAACATATGTAAATGCTGTAGTTGATGATAATGAACTAAAAAGCTAAATTGAATTAAAGGCTATTATAGCAATTTATGTAAGTGCTATAATTGTTGAATTTAACTAAGTTTATTTGAAATTTAAGTAAACCCTATTACAACATCTTAAAATGCCGTCTTTTGTTAAATTGAACTGTTTTGAATGTTACTTTCCGTAGCTTTTTCTAAATGCTGCGAAAAGTGAATTTTCACTGTTTTGATAAACTTAAGTGAATAAATAAATTTTAAAGTTGAAAATTTTGGAAATTTAATAATTTAATTGTTAAATATAATAACTTCATTTTTTTATGATTTAAAATGAAGCAATTTGTTTTGAAATATAAACTATTTTGAAATGTGTGTTGAAATGGTATTTTAAATAAAATGAATGTGGTTTTGAAAAGATATGATATTTTGATATATTAAAATGATTTGAAATGTGGTTTTGAAAAGATATGATATTTTGATATATTAAAATGATTTGAAATGTGGTTTTGAAAAGATATGATATTTTGATATATTAAAATGATTTGAAATGTGGGTTTGAAAAGATATGGTATTTTGATATATTAAAATGATTGGAAATGAGGTTTTGTAAAGATAAGATATTTTGATATACTGAAATGATTTGACAGAATATTTTGGAAAGATATGATGTTATTGATTTGGAATTAATTTAATCTTTATTTTGATAAAGATTTGGATTTGAAATGATGTTCTATTTTGAAGTATAAATATTATTTTAAAAGTTATAATCGCAGGTTATAATAACGATTGGTTGGCAAAGAGATCGGGATAGGATATTTGGCATACTCTCTGTCGATACCGAAAACCACTTTGACAATCGTGTACGCGGTGGAGATTCCAGAATGAAGTAGGATGGTGGCGACGTTCTTGAGGTATATTACGTGGACCCGACTCCCGTGAGTTGTCTTAAGGTGGCTAAAACAGGAGCGATCTTGGGCCAAAAGGGGTAGCTCCTCTGGTCGGACACATTCCTTCGATACTATACTCTTACTTGTGATTGATTAGATGGCCATCCTCCGATTTTGATATAGGAGTGTGTTCCGAGGTGGGCGTATGTGGCTGCTGCGTTACCACCAGCCCATGTGCATAATTGGTATGTCTACCCGAGCATTGCCTTGTGTGCCGTGTCACCTACCATACCGAGCCATTACTACGAGTTTGTTTTTCTCCCGTAGCCCGTGTGGTATCCTCTGATAGTTTCCTGGTCTGGAGATATCATGATATTGGATGGACTACTGGGACTATTATGAGTGAAGGGTGATATGGGTAAGCCGGAACGCTATTTTAAAGTAAGTTTATTTTACTGTAGACATTATTATAATATCGCAATATTACTACATAATAATAGTTTAACGGATTCTTAGAGGATGGGCGGTCCTAGGCATCCTTTAAGTTACTTGTACCTTATTACAGTTCACTTGAGTTGGTTTACATTATATAGGTATATATTGTCCTGACTCGAGTGTTCGTATTTTTATTTACACTCGGGTCAGCCTGAGTTATTCACAGATTTGGATTCCACTTTCTGGAGATTGGAATTGCAGGATATTATCTGCTTATCTAGTTTTATCTATTCCAGTTCTGTTGTTTTATTCAGCTTGTACTTGGTTATCATCTTGAGACTTCTGTTGTACTTTATTTCTTCTGGTGTATTTTATTTGACTCTGATATATATTTATATAGTAGCTTCATGAACTACTATTTCTTTTACTCCGCTGCATTATTAAATACGCTGTGTCTATGATCTATGATTATTATTTACTGTATATTCTGAAATTTGCCAAATTTTATTTACAACGCGGTATTTTGAGCAATTCAATTCTGGCATGAGTGTCTACGTATACATTTATAATGGATGCGAATGGCTGAAATTACCTGGTTGTTACATTTGACGTGTGTGGTTTATCGTCGATTTAAAGCGTATGAAAAGGCATCAACTAATTGTTCAATTACCATATGGATTTCCCTCTTTAACAACAAAAGCATGCATTTAGTGTAAGTTATATAACATGTGTTTAACCAACTTATCATCCAATTCACTTTAAAAGGGTGGGAAAACTATATCACTTTGTTTGTAAATTATTTGCGTATGCACATCAACTTTCTTTACTAAATTCTCAACTTAAGATCCAGTAATTACCTAAGGTGTACCATGTGAGATCCTTATCATATAATTTTTTCTATCACAAACCTTGAAAATATGTAAATCTGTACACGTACTGATTATGCCATCCTTAAAACTCATTTTTTTCTTTAAAAAATGATTCACGTTTTGGTCAGCTCTGTACAACAGCGACAATTTCATTCCTTCTTCACTTGCTTTGTCCCCAAGTTGCATTATGTTCTCAATTTTTCCAAAGCTTTGTAAAAGAATCAAAGGTCGTTGCAATGTTGAACATTCAATCTCTGGTTGACCATATACATTGACGTTCTGATTATATGTTATGCCATGTTTTAAACATCACTGTTGATGTTTACTATGTGCAGAAGTTAATTTTTGTCATATAGGGGTGTCTTACAATGATTTACTGTGCCTGGCCATTTTTTTAATTGCTAAAAGCACATTTATGCAAATATGTTTAGCTTTTCAAGTTCAATTGTTGTTTCTTTGTGCCTCCTCGTAGAATATTAGTGCTCGATGGAATTCAGGTATGATCAATTTTTTTATTGACTACTGCTTTAGCTACATTCGCTGATTACTTTTTGCAATGGTTTAGGCTTATCTTATATCGCCTTTTTTAATGCCTTGTCTTATGTTCCCAAAGAAGTTAGAATAGTTTCCAGTTAGGGACTATAAAGATAATTACTTACTTTTGCAGTTCAACTTAGTAATACAGATCGTTTTCTTATGAAAAGAGATTCTACATGAGCTTGTTTGTTATGTTATTTGTAATTTTATTGGCTATGAATAAAATTTGGTGTACTATCTTCATTCTTCATCATGTTCAAGATATTAATGAGTCCCAAAGGATACAAGATTGTTCGTGAAATTTCAACCACCATATATGCTTTGAGCTTCTCAGTTTTTGTAGATTATGAAGACAGCCTATCCAAAAAAAATTCATATATTTTTGTTTTTATCACATTGCATCAATGCACATTTTGCACAGGTAATGATGCTCAGTAATATGTATGAATAACATTGGCAATGAAGAGTTTCTATGGAGTATAAAATTAACCATGCCCTTGCATTAGAATCTGGAACCATGTTATCTGTCTTATTACTAATGAACTACCATCCAGAATGCATCTTTTTGTTAAAAAAATGAAAATAAAAGTTTGTAATGTCTAGAGGATACAAATGCAAAACCTATGGATCTACACGTCTTACCACTGGCAAGCAGTATTTGGCACAGTTCTTTATTTAATAATAAAACATTGACAACAATTATGCAGTATATCTACCAGTACATGTACATGTTCATGATAGGTGTTCTAGCTTTGTATGAATTAATGGTTAGATTTTGCCTCGCCTGAATGTAATCTCGTAGATACTATAGAGCAACAATTGATGTAGATTTGCTCTTCTTTCGCCCTTGGGGTATTCATCTATCCCCTTGCATAATTTCATAGTAGTCTTATCTCAAATTATAAGTCATTGTTGTATATCTTTTAGTTCATCAAATCATTTTCGCAGCATTTTCTCTTATTGATCACATTGTTTTTTGTTTCTTTGTGTTAATAAAAATATGTGACATAGAAGTGCATCATTTCTTTTCCAAGCCAGCACTTGTTTACTGCAGACACCCTGTACTCTACACATTAAAACGTTATATCACACTTAACCACTTTCACCACATGAGTGTACACACCTGTGTGTTTATTCTGTAAACAGCTTTCATCTTTTAACGAAAATGATAATATTTTTAATCCCTACTACATTGCAGCAGCCTATTTCATTCTCATATATAGTTTAATGGTCTTTGCACCATGTCCACATCTCCGTAGAAACACTTTACTCATCTGCCACAGTGTTGCTAACAAGATTGTCAATCAATTATAAGTTATATTAGCTCTTTTACACAGTCCATTTAGGATGCATGTGTATTTGTGTGAAACCCAATTATTATCAATATGAAAGCATTTTTGTATTTTCATCGCATAAGTGTATCAATGCAATTATGATGCTAGTGATTTTAATAATTGAAAAAAATATGTTTAAATGGAATATAACCTTTTTAGCTCCCCTTCCGTCAGAATGATTTTACTTTATGACAGGACCCTGGTAACCTTGGCACATTATTGAGATCGGATATGGCATTCAAATGGGTAAAATTTTCTTCTTATTACTATTCATTTGATCCCTTTGTTTCTTGCACCAACCTCATTTTGTGTTTTAATGGAAGTTGAGTTTATATGCTAAACATATGAGGATTGGTGGTGTGATTTAGGATGCTCGGGTCGAGTATGAGAGACAGAGGCATTAGGTGGCAATAGCAGGAAGAGTAGGCGATGGTGAGGTGTTAGAGTAGATGGTTATGGGATGTTGATTAATGCCTGGTTGTTGTTTGTTTGATGCACTGGTGTTGTAGAGAGATTTTGATAATGGCCAGTTGAATGAAATAGGAGATGGTTGTTTGTACTGTTTGGTTTTTGTGAGATGGTCATGGATTGATTTGGTGATTGGCAAGGAGGTGGTGCGTTCAAGTGTTGCTGAAGGTGTTGAAGTAGTGAAGGTTGTGAATGGGGAAGGGGTGCTAGAGTTTAAATGTTATTGATGAGGTGTAGTTTGGTTGGATTGGTACAAGGAGATTGCTGTAGTGCTTTGATGCATTGCATGTTAATAAAAATTAACTAAGTTTTGTTAAAATTAAATAAGTTTTATAAAATTAACTAAGTTTAAGATAACTAAATTTTATAAATAATAATAACTAATTTAAAAAAAACAATTAAGTAATAATAATGACGATGATGAAGAATTAACAAAGGTTATAAAAATTAACTGAGTTTATAATATTAATAATAGTAATACAATTAAGTTAACTAATTTTTAATAATAATAATAATAATAATAATAATAATAATAATAATAATAATAATAATAATAATAATAATAATAATGATTAACCAAGTTAATTGAGTTAATAAAAATTAACTAAGTTTTGTTAAAATTAACAAGTTTTATAAAATTAACTAAGTTTAAGTTAACTAAATTTTATAAATAATAATAATATAACTAACATTTTTATAAATAATAACGATGATGAATTATCCAATTTATTTTAAAAATTAACTAAGTTTATAATAATAATATAATTAAGTTAACCAAGTTCTAATAATAATAATAATAATAAATTAACTAAGTTAACCAAGTTAATTAAAATCAACTATGTCTTGTTAAAATTAAAGGAGTTATATAAAATTAACTAAGTTTATGTTAACTAAATTTTATAAATAATAGTATGATATACTTGTACAATGTTGTAGTTGTTAGATATTAGATTTGAAGTCTTACGAATTAACATAATTGTTTGACTATATGTTGTAATTTCACATGTGCATGCATTGGATTTTCGAAGAGAGCAAGGTTGGACTTTTATGGTGCTAGCTTTCACTTATGCATGCAACAAAGAATTATGGACAAACAAGCATTTTGTTAGCACTAGTTGTGTGACTATGTACGGTTATGTACTACTTCTCTATCAATGTATGGTAATGTACTACTTGTGTTTATGTTAGTTCATTTGTTCATTTAATTTTTTCATTGTTGAACTATTTATTATCACTGTTTAATATAAATTATGAATAAAGTGAATTGGAGAGTGAACGAGCTAACAGAATGTGAGAAAACGATTAAGAAAAGCAAAAATATTTAATGGCGTTTATCAAACGCTATGGAAAAGTATAATGGCAAAAAAAACACAACAAAAAAATATTGCTGTGGTGAAATATACAGCCTTTAAAATGATCAATATATAACAGCGTCTATTTAGTGGCGTTTAGAAAACGCTACAAAAAAAATATGTTGAAAAAATATCACTTTTGGTGGCGTTTCAACATGCTACAAAAAGATTCACGGTGGCGTTTTTTTGCCGCCGCAATAAGGCATATTATAACAGGGTTTAAAAAAACACCACCAAAAATATTAGTTTTTTAGTTGCATGTCGTATGGCGGCGTTCTCTAAAACACCACCATAAGTTATGGTTGCGTTTTTTGTGCGCCACCAAAAGTACTTTTATGGTGTAGTGAATCACTCACGATTAATATTCCTATATTTATTAAATTTGATTTCAATTGACACGACAATTGAAATATGCTGCTGCTAGTTATTTACACAGCTATATATATGCTATTATCTGTATCTATTCACCCGTGACATCTAACACCATTATCTATTATTTATATTGATGATATATGTCTGTTATATTATTATCATGTCTGTTATCACTCTGCAAGTTCCCTGTTAGTTTAGAATTCCCAATGGGTTGAAATGATACATACCCGAGCGATCTGTAGAATAGGATAGAATCGTTATGGTTTGAAATGATAAACTCTAGCGATTTTCATTGAATTGAATTTGGGAATGCGGGTTGAAATGATATATACCCGTATATATATTTAAATTGCGGATTGAAATGATAAACATTTATATCACTTGACCATAGGATAGAAAATTATATACATACATGGTTTGTCTATCTATAAATATTTTGAAAATGATTTCTATGGTTTTGGAAAGAAATATAGGTTTTAATAAATATTGATTTAAGATATGATAGTTAAATGTATTTTTATAAAAGTTTTAAAATTTAGATTTTTAAAACTATATGTTTTGCAATCGTATAGTTATAAATTAATTTTGGAATTATAAATTTTAAGAATTTATTTATAATTCAACTATTTTTTTTAAATATATAAATATATTTAATATATAAATAAATTTAATAATATGTTTAAGTATTTATTTAAAATTATATTTAAAATAGATTTTATAAAGATTTATATAAGTTAAGGTTGGGAAGATAAATTTGAAATTACTTGAAGTTGTATCTAATTAAAAAATTTATTAAATCGATTTGAAACTTAATGAAATTGATATTTCAAAGGATATGAATTTGTAACTTAATTTTGGTTTAAGGTAATTTAATGAACATTTCAAATTTACATAAATTGAAATGGGATATTTAGTTTATTTAAATTTGTAATTTGAAGTTTGTTTAAATGTTATTGGAATGATTAAGTAAATATTTCAAAACTAAATAATAGTAAAGTGAATTTGATATATATATATATGAAATTATCAAATTTAGTTTTGAAAATGTGGAATATTTAAAGCTTTGAAATATATTGATATTGAAATGGTTTATTTTGTGGTTCAAATCTGTATTTGAAATTGATATAATTTGAAATGGTTTATTGAAAAACTGAATTGAGTTGAAATTGATGAATTGAGATTGAATTAAATATGAATTTTGCAATTCAAGTTGATTTGAATCGATTTGTGAAATTTGAGGAATCTATTTTATTGTATAAAGTATTTGAAAGATTTTATATAAAACTAGTTGTATTTTTTATACTATACAGACTATTTTAAAATAAACTATTTTAATATACTAATTATTTTAATATAAACTATTTTAACTTATAACTACTTTATATAAACTATTTCATTTTATAACTATTTTATTATATATACCATTATTAATATCTAAACTATTTAAAGGAAAGTGTTATGGTTTTCCAAAGTATTATGATTTCAAAGTGTTATGATTCAAAGTGTTATGATTTCCAAAGGGTTATAATTTCAAGTGTTTTGATTTAGAAAGTGTTATAAATTTGAAGTGCTATGATTTTGGAAATGATATCGTATTGATATGGTTTTAAGATGAAAATGGTATCGTGTTGATATATTTTTGAGTTGGAAATGATATCGTATTGATATGGTTTGAGATAGAAATGATATTGTATTGATATGGTTTTTGAAATGGAAATGATATTTTGGTTTTGAAGTATAAACTATTTTTAAATGACTGTGGTGTTATAATAACGTTTGGTGTTAAAGAGACCGGAATCAGATATTGTCATACTCTCTGTCAATACCGAAAACCACTTTAACAACTGTGTACGCAGTGGAGATTCCAGAATGAAGTAGGATGGTTGGCGGCGATCCTATATGAGGTATGACGTGACCCTGACTCCCGTAAGTCAGCTTAGATGTGACTAAAATAGAAGCAATTGACGATCCAAGTGAGGTCATTCCTCCAATCGGACACATTCCTTCGATACTATATTCTAATTTTGTGATTGATTTAGTGGCCACCCTTGATTTTGATTTAGGAGTGTGTTCCAAGGTAGGCGATAGTAGCTGTTATGTGTTACCACTAACCTGGAAGTGTAATTGGTATATCTACCCTGACATTGCTTAGTAGTGTCGTGTTCACATGCCCTAGCACGCCTTCTACGAGTTTATTTTGTAGCATACCTATGGAGTGCCCTCTGATAAGCCCAGTTTACGGGAAGTCACGGTATTGTATAGACTACGGGAATATATATAAAAATGTGTTAAGGGGGAAATGGGTAACGCCTTAACGCTATTTTAATAGTTTACTTTACTATAGATATAATTATAATAGCGTATATTACTACATAGTAGATAGTTCCACGGATCCTTAGAGGATGGTTATTCCAAACATACTGAGCTTGTATTTCAGTTGATATTTTACTTGAGTTGAATTTATTGATAAAAGAAAGTTAATCCTTACTCGAGTGTTTTATGTTTTACTTTACGCTCGAGTCATATGACGCTCCTACCTCTACACTCACACTAGCCAAGGACACTAAGAATAATGCCGTCTACTAGCATAAAGAATAAGGCTGTTGAGGAGCGACCATCTGCGTAATTGCTTGGTGCGAATACCGATATGTTAGATAGTATATCATGCGCTTCATTTCAAGAGGAAATCCGACATATCGAATACAAACTCAAAGCTACTACGCAGTGGCTGGATGATCTTTGAAAAAATATATAAAATAAGCATAACACAAATCAGTCATAGATATTAATATCACAAAGGCGGAAATAGATATGAATATAACACATAGAAGTGTACACCAAAATAGTGGTTATACTAGATCCACTACATCACAAAAGAATAAGTACAAGTGCTAGACAAAAGAATATGTATACATCAAGGAGTCTTTATCTCGAATGTATAAAAAAATACTACTAAACGAGTAGTTAGCCAAAAGTCAGATGACAGACCCAGATAAGATGTCAAGTAGAAGCACCTATAACACCTCGGTCTGACCCGAGTATTATTTAAGAAGAAAATAATAAACGGATCAGACTAGCTATAAATATCAGATAAAATGAGATAGGATACGAGATATGCCAAAAAATGTATGATAACAATAATGTCATGCTGTGACAAGTATAAATTTAACAACAACAAAAATCATACAATATCTCAAGAATCTCAAATACCAAAAAGAATGTCATATTCTTTATTTTATCACCAAACCACAATTATTGACAATCATATCAATGCCAATCTTAAAAATTGGTGAAACACTAATTCCAGAAATCATCAATTAGAAATCCAGAAATCAAAAAAGGAGGAGGCCTATCACAAACGAGAGCATGAAAACTCACCAACAGATGTATCATAAATGGGTCGCTATCCCATGGTCGCTAACCATAGAGCCGGTGCAACGACGTAGTACAGTAACGGTACGTCCGACGAACCTGAAACTCGAATAATTCAGAAATCGAGGTAGTACAATAATGGTACGTCCGACGGACCTAAAACTACAATAATTCGGAACATCGACATAGTACAATAACGGTATGCCCGATGAACCTGATAAGCCGGAACAACGATATAGTGCAATAACGGTACATCCGATGATCTTGATAAGTCAGAACATCGACGTAGTACAATAACGGTGCATCCGATGAACCGAACACCATAAAAGAACATGGGTCGCTAGCCCATAAAAATGAGTCGAAACTCCAAAGAATGGTCAAAAGACCATGGGTCGTTAGCCCATAAAAATGAGACGAAGCTCCATAAAATTGAGGTATAGTCACCCACGTGGACAAAGAGAGATGAAGCTCAACATAACGGAATACTGTTCCCCACAAGGACAAAGAGACATCGCATATCGCTAGTCTAAACCATAAAATTATCGCCGTTGATCAATAAGAAGTGTGAATTACACTAAGCTAGTAAATAAATAAGTTTGGCTTCATGCCCCATAACCACAGGCTTAACTTAAATATTTACGAACAAATTGCAGATTTCCACTCAAAAATTGTCACAAGATTTCAACCGAACAGGTCCAAGAATTAACCGACGAAGTAAACGCAACCTTTTCATACCACTTGTTTTACTAAGCCGTTTAATTAGATTTCTCATACGAATGAGGTGAAGGTTTGTATATACTAATAGGTTGGAAAGCGGGTCTAAAAAAACAAGCTTTGTATTAAAAATAGTGTTGAAATCATTTTTGCGAAAGAGTTTGAATATTTACTACTAGTATAGAGACCTTTACATTTTAAAGTAACAAATCACAGAAATGATTGTAGAAAAATCAGTCACCAAAAATTCACCTATGAAAACATGAATCAAACCATAGAAATCGATATCAAATCCATCGAAGTGGATATTTCCCAAAATCCAGAAAGAAGTCAACGAAATCAATAATAAATGATGACGACCAATCGAATCAACCCAAACATCGATATAACTGAAAACCCATAAAAAAAAAAGCAAGATGGCTGAAATTAGCAGCTCTAGACGTCTGGTGGTTCTCCCAGACGTCTGAGCTGAAAGACTGGAAATTTTATTCCAGATCGCCCAAACGTCTGGGGAATAAGAACAGAAGTCTGAACTGATGGTCTGAAATTTTATTCCCATAGCTCCAGACGTCTAACCTTACCACTAGACGTTTGATTTGAAGCTCAGAGCAAAAATACGCTAGGCCAATGATGGCCAAACTATCTCAAAAGCAATCGAGCGAGTAACGATGGCTAGGGATTTATGCCAAGTGAAAACGCAGCCTTGTAGGCTCTTCAATACACTCCAAACAACATATCAAAGCATCCAATGTAGGTTTCATAGATTTAGACTTCAAAATATCAAAAATTGGAAAATTCAGCAATCCAATTCAATTCAAAGCAAATGAACATAAAATAGGTGTTAGGAATTCATACCTAACAACTGTCAAAGGTATAGACATAGATGTGAGTTCAAGAACTTACCTTTGAACCAAAAACAACAAATGAGAAGCTCTAAAACAAAGAAAAGATCAACCACACTTCAACTTCAACTCTAGAAGCTCAAATCTATGATCAAAGACAAATATCTCCTAAATTAGGTTATAGGAAATTTTAGAAAATTGAAGAGGAATTGAGGTGGAGAAGATGAAGAGGATGCTTACCTAAGCTTCTTTTTGATTTATAAATTGAAGTTGAATTTCCTAAGAGAATTAGAGCATAGGAATTTCTAATCTCTTTTCTTTTCCCCCATTTTTCTAGGGCTTGAGAGTATTATGAAATGAGAATGAGTGAAGAGGAGAGGGGTTGGAGTTCGGGTATTACGTTGGGTTAATGGGCTGAAACCCAAACCCAAAGCCCAATTGAAAAATAGCGAATTCCACTCAACTCCAAACATATCGATGTTTGTACTTAAAAAGGTCGCAAACGCCATTTTGAACTCAATGGAAATAGTCTTGAGTCCTAATTCAACAGTTTACAAAAAGTAGCATTTTGAACTTTAATCCGACTAACGACGCTATATTTAAATATACAATCGTAAAATATGTGGGTTGTTACAGACTCCCCTCCTTAAAGAAATTGCGTCCTCGCAATACTTAAGAAGGAAACAAAGAGTAACAACCATAAAAGCATATCAACACAAAAGAAAATTTGAAGTAAAAAGTTCACCTTAAAGAGCACGAGAGAGTAAATCCAAATGTGCTCGCTCGATGGATTCTCTTGATTCCCAAGAACAATCCTTAGGATTTGGGGACCATTGAACTTTCACAAGCGGGACATCTTTATTACGAAAAGGTTTAACCTCCGTAGCAATGATACGAATAGGATGTTTCTCATAAGTCAAATTAGGTGAAACTTCAATTTCTTCTACAACACCAGGCTCAAGAATAGAATCGGAATCTCTAAGGCATTTCCGTAGTTGAAAGACGTGGAAAACGTCATAAATAGCATAAAATTGAGCCGGTAATGAAAGGCGATAAGCCACGGAACCATTACTTTCGGTGATGGGAAATGGGCCAATATATCGAAGCGCTAATTTTTCCGATCGACTGAAACGCACAACACCCTTCATAGCTAAAACACGGATAAACACCAAATCTCCTACATCAAATTCCAAATTCCTTCTTCGGTTATCGACATAGGATTTTTGCCCACTTTGAGCCTCTTTCATCCTATGACGAATAAGGTCAATCTTTTCTATGGAATCACGAATAAAATCTGGACCTAAAACCAGCTTCTCACTGCCCTTAAGCCGACAAGAAGGGGATCGGCATGGCCTTCCATAGAGTGCCTCAAAAGATGCCATACCAATACTATATTGGAAGCTATTATTATAGGAAAACTCAACAAGAGAAATATGATCTTTCCAACTTCCACCAAAATCCAGAACACATGCACGTAGAAGATCTTCAAGAGTTTGATTCACACGCTCGGTTTGTCCTTCGGACTGAGGATGATAAGCGGTGCTAAAATTAAGCTTCGCTCCCAAAGCTTTTTGAAGACTCTTCCAAAATCCACTAGTAAATAATGGATCACCATCACTAACAATAGACGTAGGAACTCCATGTAATTTAACAATTTCTCTAATATAGAGTTTGGCCAAAAGAGGTACGATCCGATTAGACCGAATGGGAATAAGAGGGGAAGATTTTGCAAGTCTATCAACAATCACCAATAAACTTCCATGGCCCGAATGAGAATGGGGAAGACCGTCAATAAAGTCCATGGAGACTTGATTCCACTTCCAAATAGAAATATCTAGAGGTTGCAATAACCCACCGGGCCTTTGATGCTCGGCCTTTATGGGTTGGAAAGTCATGCAACGTTTAATGAAGTTAGCAATATCATATTTCATTCCATCCCAATAATAAATTAGCTTCATATCCGCGTATATTTTACTACTACCGGGATGAATGGAAAATTTAAAACGATGATAATCTTCTAAAATGTCTTTACGAAGGTCACTAACATTTGGCATGATACGTCTACCAAATTTTCGAATGCCGCTAGGGGCATCGATTTCAAAGTCTTTCAAACCATCAATATTACTATCCCTATAATTTTGGCTAAGATGAGCCAATTCGGGATCATGCTTTTGAGCATCAAGAATATGGTCTAAAAAAGGCGGATGAATCTCAAGGCTACATAAAACAAGAGATGAACATGAATCAGATTCACGATATCGAATCTCACAAGTGGATAAAGTCTCGAGATCATTCCTTTCGGATATCATCATTGAAACAACCGCTTGTTGCTTACGACTAAGGCATCGACAACATGATTTCCCTTTCTGGGAGTATAAAGAATATCAAAATCATAAGACGCAAGGAACTCGAGCCAACATTGTTGACGCAAATTGAGGTCCTTTTGAGAAAATAAATACTTCGAAGATTTATGATCGGTGTAGAGAACAAATTTCTCTCCCAAAAGACAATGACGCCAAATTCTAAGGGCGAAAATACTAGCCACGAGCTCTAAATCATAAGTGACATATCTAGTCTCGGCAGGCTTTAATTGCCTAGAAGCATAAGCGATAACACGTTCCCTTTGCATGAGAATGGCATCCAAACCAACACGACTAGCATCAGTATAAACTATCAAGTCCTGATTCCCTTCGGGAATTACAAGAATAGGAGCATCGGAAAAGAGTTCTTTTGATTTCTGAAAAGAAGCTTCACATTTACCTGACCAAATGTATTTAACTCCCTTCTTTGTCAAGGTAGTAAGAGGTATGGAAATTTTAGAAAAATCTTTTATGAACCGACGGTAATAACCCGCCAATCCAAGAAAGCTACGAATTTCCATCACACTCTCCGGTCTCTTCCAATTTTGGATCGCTTCAATCTTTAAAGGATCCATGGAAATTCCGGATTCAGAAATAATATGACCGAGAAAGTTCACACGAGATTGCCAAAGTGGCACTTAGAAAATTTTGCTTTCATTTGATTGCTCCTAAGAGTTTCAAACACAATCCGAAGATGTTTTTCATGCTCTTCCTCTGTTTGAGAATAAACAAGAATATCATCTATAAAGATGAGAAAAAATCGATCGAGTAAGTCTTTGAAAACTCGATTCATAAGGTCAACGAAATAAGCTGGAGCATTCACTAAACCAAATGGCATAACAAGCCATTCAAAAGATCCATAACGAGTATGGAACGATGTCAAAGGATGATATCCTTTGCAATACGAAGCTAATGAAAACCGGTGGCTAAGTCTATTTGCAAAAAGAATCTAGCACTGCTAAGTTGATCGATTAGATCATCAATCTGAGGTAAAGGATATCTATTCTTAATGGTAAAATCATTAAGCTTGCGGTAGTCAACGCAAAGCCTAAGTGTACCATCAGATTTCTTCAAAAAGATTGCCGAAGCTCCCCATGGAGAGGAACTTGAACGAATGAACCGCTTCACTTCCAATTCGGACAATTGTTTATGCATCTCCTTATTTTCCTTATCGGACATACGATAAGGTGGACAAGTGATAGGTAGAGCTCCAAGGATCAAATTAATTCTAAACTCAATTTCTCGCTTATGGTGTAATCCTAAAACGGGCTCAAATATGTCAGAAAATTCACGAACGACGTGAATAAGGGAAATGAAATCTTCCTCATCATCATTATTGTCATCATGACGGTTTAGGGAATATAAGGATGCTACCAAATTAGAATCTGAATCTTCAAGAACATTAGAAATCTGCTTAACAGATTGAGGATGTCGAAGATAAATAGTCCTCTCGGGACATAGAATATGGGCTTCGTAACGGTTAAGCGAATCCATTCCCAAAATCATTCTGAAGCCTAAGTAACGCATAACTTGCGAATCAGCTCAGAAAGAAAATTCACATAAAATAATCTCGACATCTTTACAGAGCAAAACTGAATGTTGTGGATCCACTAACCGGATTCATAATTCTCAGTGAAGTCATCAAGCAAATAACAAATAAATAAAAGGTAT
Organism: Allium cepa; assembly: GCA_030765085.1. Taxonomy (NCBI): domain Eukaryota; kingdom Viridiplantae; phylum Streptophyta; class Magnoliopsida; order Asparagales; family Amaryllidaceae; genus Allium; species Allium cepa. Next base: position 184,223,688 of record CM060946.1, read on the forward strand.
AAACAAGTTCTTTTGATATAAAAGAGTGAGATGCATCCATATCAAAAAGAAATCGAATAGGATGATCACTAAACATAATAATGCCATCAAGGATATAAGGAGTATTATCTTGACTAAGAGAAGTGTCACTAGGGACATGAACAACATTTAGCTTTCCCTCCTTCTTGCTTGGAAGTTTGGGACATGAAGATAAAAGATGACCTGAACTTTTGCAATAACGACAAAAGAGAGGTTTCAGACATTGATTAGCGTAATGGTCCTTAGAAGCATAATTGTAGCATTGCCCACGACTAGAGGTAGGAGTCTTTGCAACCGAAGCTGCTTACTTTCCTCTCTTGTTGGGATTAGGGCCTTTGAACTTAATAGGCCCCTTCTTGCTTACGTTGAAGTTCTGTTTGGCACCCACAACTTCAACATATAGGCCCCTTCTTGCTTACGTTGAAGTTCTGTTTGGCACCCATAACTTCAACATCACTTTCTTTATTGGCCTCTTCAAGTCGAATAGCGATATCGACAAGCTGATCGAAAGAAACTTCTAGTTTCAGAAGTAAAGGCTTTTTGAGGTTCTTATTCAACCCATAAATAAACCTCTGATTTTTATTCAATGGGATATTCATATACTCGACCCCATATTTAGAGAGAGATTGAAAAGATGCGACGTAATCCATCACAGAAGATTCACCTTGAACAAGGTCAATAAAGCGCCGAGCTAAAGTCACTTTTTCAGCCTCCAGCACAAATTCAATTCGAATCTTTCTCGAAATTTCTCCCAAATAAGATCCGCTTCGATAATCTCAGAAACCAAAAGCTCATACCAATCTAATGCTCTTTCTCGGAGCATGCTAGAAGCCACTTGGACTCAATGTAGATCAACGAGAATCATGCGAGAAGAGATGCGGTCGTATGATTTAAGCCAAGCTTGGATTTCTATAACACTTTCGGATCCCTTGAATAGTCTTCCACCCAAATCGGTATAATCTCTACACAAATGTGAAAACCCAAATCTAGGATAAATAGGCTCTGGAATAGGTCCGACAGCTTGAGCATTCTTTACGAGATCAAAATGCTAATGGGCAGACATAACTACTACATCCTGAGGAGTAGCACTGGATTGACCGGCGCTGGGACGACCAGGTCTAACCATTGCTCTTCTTTAAGTAAGAAAGAAAGAAAGAAGAAAAAGTTTATTCTCAAAATGAATATCAAACAGTCATCATTGCTAAAACAAGGCATCACAAAAGAAAATAGGATAGAACGGGTCCAATGACTCGAATAAATCCTAAGGCACGATTCCTAAGAGAGACTTAGGACGATGATCTTTGTTATAATATTCTATATTGTTCCAAAGATTGGCTTTGATACCAAGCCGTGATGCCCCACCTCTATCCTCATACTAGCTAAGGACACTACAGAGTAATGCCGTCGACTAGCACGAAGAATAAGGCTGTTGAGGAGCGACCGTCTGCGTATTTGTTTTGTGCGAGTACCGATATGTCAGATAGCATAGCATGCACTTCATTTCAAGACGAAATCTGACATATCGAATACAAAATCAAAGCTACTACACAGTGGATGGATGATTTTCGGAAACAAATATAAAATAAGCATAACACAAATCAGTCGCAGATATTCATATCAGAAAGGCGGAAATAGATATGAATATAACACATAGAAGTGTAAATCAAAGTAGTGGTAATACAAGATCCACTACATCATAAAAGAATAGGTACAAGTACTAGACAAAAGAATATGTATACATCAAGGAGTCTCTAAGTATTATTTAAGAAGAAAATAATAAACGGATCAGTCTAGCTATAAATATCTGATAAAATGAGATAGGGTAAGAGATATGCCAAAAAACGTATGATAACAATAATGCCATACTGTGACAAGTATACATTTCACAACAACAAAAATTGTACAATATCTCAAGAATCTCAAATACCAAAAAGAATGTCATATTCTTTATTTTATTCGCCAAACCACAAATATTGACAATCATATTAATGCCAATCGTAAAAATTAGTGAAACACAAATTTGATAAATCATCAATTAGAAATCCAGAAATCACAAAAGAGGGAGGCATATCAAAAACGGGAGCATGAAACCTCACCAACACGTGTATCACAAACGGGCCGCTATCCTATGGCCGCTAACCGTAGAGCCGGTGCAACGACGTAGTATAGTAATGGTACGTCCGAGGAACCTAAAACTCGAATAATTCAGAACATGACGTAGCACAATAATGCTACACCAAATGGACCTGAAACTATAATTATTCGAAACATCGACGTAGTACAATAACGGTGCGCCCGATGAACCTGATAAGCCGGAGCAACGATGTAGTACAATAACAGTACATCGGATGATCCTAATAAGTCAGAACATCGACGTAGTACAATAATGGTACATCTGATGAATCGAACACCATAAAATAACATGTGTCGCTAGCCCATAAGATTAAGTCGAAACTCCAAAGAATAGTCAAAAGTCCATGGGTCGTTAGCCAAATAAGACGAAGCTCCATAAAATCGAGGTATAGTCCCCCACGTGGACAACGAGAGATGAAGCTCAATATAATGGGATACTGTTCTCCATGAGGACAAAGAGACATCGCATATCGCTTGTCTAAACCATAAAATGATCACCACTGATCAATAAGAAGTGTGAATTACACTAAGATAGTAAATAAATGAGTTTAGCTTCATGTCCTATAGCCATTGGCTTGACTTAAATATTTATAAACAAATTGTAGATTTCCACTCAAAAATTGTCACAAGATTTCAACCGAACAAGTCCAAGAATTAACCGGCGAAGTAAACGCAAGCGCTTTATACACTTGTTTTACTAAGCCATTTAATTAGATTTCTCATACGAATGAGGTAAAGGTTTGTATATACTAATAGGTTGGAAAGCGGGTTTAAAAATACAAGCTTTGTATTAAAAATAGTATTGAAATTATTTTGCGAAAGAGTTTGAACATTTACTACTAGTATAGAGACCTTTACATTTTAAAGTAAAAAATCACAGAAATGATTGTAGAAACAATCAATCACATAAATTCACATACGAAAACGTGAATCAAAACATAGAAATCGATATCAAATCCATCAAAGTGGATATTCCCAAAAATCCAGAAAGAAGTCATCGAAGTCGATAATAAATGACGACGACCAATCAGATCAACCCAAAAATCAATATAAATGAAAACCCATCAAAAACAAGCAAGATGGCTGAAATTAGCAACTCCAGATGTCTGTTGGTTCTCCCAAACGTTTGAGCTGAAAGACTAAAATTTTATTCTAGATCGCCTAGACGTCTGGGGAATAAGATCAAACGTCTTAGCTGATGGTCTGGAATTTTATTCCCGTAGCTCCAAACATCTGACCTTACCACCAAATGTTTGAGCTGAAGCTCAGAGCAAAAATATGCTAGGCCAATGATGGCCAAACTATCTCAAAAGTGATCGAGTGAGCAATGATGGCTAGGGATTTATGCCAAGCGACAACCCAGCCCTATAGGCTCTTCAATACACTTCAAAACGCATATCAAAGCATCGGATGTAGGATTTCATAGATTTAGACTTCAAAATATCAAAAATTGGAAAATTCACCAATCCAATTCAATTCAAAGAAAATGAATATAAAATAGGTGTTAGGAATTCATAGCTAACAACTATCAAAGGTATATACATAGATGTGAGTTCAAGAACTCACCTTTGAACCCAAAAACAACAAATGAGAAGCTCTAAAACAAAGGAAAGATCAACCACTCTTCAACTTCAACTTTAGAAGCTCAAATCTATGATCATAGACAAATATCTCCTAAATTAAGTCATAGGAAATTTCAGAAATTGGAGAGGAATTGAGATGGAGAAGATGAAGAGGAATTGAGATGCAGGTTGTTACAGGTTAGATTGAGTGGCACAGTATTTGAGACTCACCTTTGGAGTTGGAGCTTCGCTTGGAGATCCATCCATCTATTCGGCTTTCAGTTATTCAGTTGACTTCAGTGATATATTCATATTTTGTTATGGATTATTGTATTCGAGACTTCTGTTGTATCGTGTTTTAACTCTGTTATATGTATATAGTAGCTTCATGAATTGCTATTCTTTTGTTTCCGCTGCTTATTGTTATATTACTCCGTGTCTACGATTCTGTGATTATTCTATTTACTGTATATGCTGAGTTATGCCAAATATAAATTAACAACCCGATATTTTGAGAAATTAAAGTCCGAGATGTGTGGATGCAAATGGTTGAAAATACCAGGATGTTACAACTTTTCTTTTTCTTCTTTCTGCGTGGATTTAAAGAGGTAGAGGGGAAAAGTTGTTTGCATGTAGAATTGTTCTTGCGTGTTGGCTGAGGTTAGTACAGTGATGTGAAGGGAGATGAAAAAGCTTTGATGTGAAGGAAATACAGCAGAAGATTTGCTAGTGCATATGAATATATATATATGTATATATATATATATATTTAATTCAAATTGTCTTGATAAATACAACTTAAAATCTTGACCTCCTATCGAGGAGTGCCACTAGGCATTTATAATGTTATACCCATATTCCAAACGTGATGGAAATGGTTTCGAGTCCTAATTCAATCGTATGGAGAAGATAGCTTTTTGGACCCAATTATTATATTGAATTTCTGATATAGATTTTAGTGCATTTACATTCCTATGGCCAAACAATAGCTCCAAACATTTCGAAATTTAAAATCCATAATAATACACTATTACGAATCCAATGGAACTGGTTTCGTCGAATTCCGAGACTGTGCACCGGAAGGCTATTTTTAATTTCAATTTAAACGATATATTTTCAAAACAGAACCAATCACCTTTGAATCCAATTTTAAAACTTTTACTACCTTCAGTATTATCAATATAAATTTTATAAGCCTTTCAATTATTTTTAATTAGCTTGAAACTCCAGATTCACTATTTTATCCAATTTTCAATTGTTTAGTTCAATAGTTTAATTACCCAACAAATAGTTATATTTGAAATCCAATTTAAAAAACAGCACATGAATATTTGAAATCAATTAAATATTCTAATTTCAAATATTCTAAATTTCAGGTCATTACATTTCTCCCGTTATAAGAATTTCATTCCCGAAATTGCTAGTTATGAAGAATTACCCACAACCTGTTAAGTATTTTTCCAAAGCCATACAGTTTTTAACAACTCCCCAAAACATTCTTTTTATTAAAGACACATTATCACTCTTCCAAACTTCCTAAACTTATCCATTTGTTCCAAATAATATTACTTAATCAACCATTCAAATTGTAATTTAAAACCAAATTTTAAATTATCAAAATTTCTTTAAAATTTTCTAACTCCCTAAATTTTCAAAAAAATTCGCCAGCATCTCCTTGGCACGGCTAGATCAGAACAACTACAAAATGCCTCTACGGGCCCCAAATTTCAAAAGAAAGCAAAAGCCAAGTGGCTAGATCAGAAAATCATCAAATTTCATACGACAATTTAAAATACATACCTTTTTGTCGGGCAACTCAAATTTTATTTCTGAAATCGAAACATCAATTTATCTTTTGCTTTTAGTTACATGCATCTCACTTAGCAATAACATCCAATCACAGAATTTAAAATAATTTTATTCATTTCTTCATAAAATTTTCAATATTTGCTTTACTTGAGCCCATACGGTGTACATATATCATCCATACGCAATATTAAATCTGATCGCTCACTCGATCACACAATTTCACTTCCAAACTATTCACCCGACTTCCTAGTGCGGACTCAGATCTTGGTTTCTTGATCAGAAACCATCATTCTCCTTGCATAGCCATATAATATAATAGAGAATTTCAGGATCAATCAAAAATCCATATCCAGGATTCGCCATCGAAAATCGAGTGAAAAATCCCAACTCGGATCGTTATAACTACCTCGAAATTCTGTGCTCAAATCTGGATCAAATCGTTATGCGAATTAAATAATATGCATACATCCTATGTATTTATCTTAATTGATTATTAGCTACATCAATTCTCTTTCTATTCACATTTATTTCAATCCCCACTCTCTTATCCACAATTTTCATTTCATACACCTTTATTAAGTCTTCATTAAAATACATACTCAGTATTTTCCCAATACCAATTTTACTTAAGTATTTCACCATTTACTTTCTTAAGTTTATTATAAATATTTTATACACTTCTTATATTGATTTCCACTTTATCACTTTGGTTTTATATCCATTTTTATTCACTTTGCATTTTCAATTCCATTTGAATTCAATTTACCTTCCAATTTTTCAATATTGAATTTTACCGATTACCTCTCAACCTACATTTAATTAACCAATTCCCTTAATTAGTTCCATTAACTAATTTATTTATATCTCAAACAATTTTTATTTCCCAACCTTTCAATTTTTTTAGCCCATTCGAACTAATTTTCCGATTTCACTTTTCGTACACAATTTAAACTAAATATCATTCCAATATTCAATTGCAATTCATTTGCTTACCCATTTAAATCAATTGTTTACTTACTAATTTTGTTTTCAATCCTTTGTTTTGTTTAGTCCAACTTGGCTAAATTTCCAGATCCCTTTTAGTTCAAGTTAATTCACTTTTCAGTTAAATTTTTAAATTTTATGAGTTCAAGCTGACCAATATTCTATTCACCCATTCCTTCCCATTTTATTTCACTTAATTGGTTTATTTTACTCATTTATTTTGACATAATTCAAATTTAAACATTATTCGAATGTTCAGTTCCAATTTCCATTTAGTCACGTTAAATAAATTTGTTCATTCACAAATTATTTCCAACTTAATAATACCTATCCCAATACTTATTTTCTCAAAATTCACTTTTATTTAACTTAATTCAATTAAATTCCATTTCAATTCAAATTTTAAACTTCTATAAGTTTTCCAACTTATTTACATTCCATTCGCTACTCTTTTAATTTACTTCATCTAATTGGCTTACTTTTGCACTTGTTTTTATTGTCACACTTATTTTTTTTAACTCTTTTCAAAATAAATTCCATCCCATACGGATTTCAAATTCTTATAAGTTTTAAACTTATTAACATTCCATAAACATTTTGAAATAAACTCCTAGAGTTTAAGCAAGTACTTAAGCATTTTCAAAAATTAATTTTTTTTTTGAAATCATATACCCCAAATCCTTTGATATATCAAATTATTCCTTTGCACTTCAAAATCAAAACAGTTTACCAAAACAAAACTTCAATTCACAACATTCAGGTAGCAATTCCTCTCTTGGAAACTCTAAAATGAACATCGATGATGCTGTAGTCATCACCGAAATTATTTTCCAACGAACAAAGTGAGTTCAGTGCTTTTACTTCTTTTGAAAACATTTTAAATATTTTTAAATTCCAAATCTCACCAGATTTCAAATCCAATTCAAAAGAATTTCCGAATAATATCACTATTATTCCTCCAAAACCTTTGAAAATCATTTCAATCTAAAGGGAATTAATTTCCCCAAATTTCGAATTTCAAATCCCTTTAATCTATATTCAAATATTACTCTATAATTTTGTCCCATTTTAATTATAAATCACATTTATAATTCACATTTAAAAATTCCATTATGTTATATAATTATTTCTCTTAACCTTTAGTTATAATTTCACTTTTAATCCAATTTCCACTACATAATGATAATAATTTAATATTATCATTCCCTAGCAACCAAGCAACCAAGCAACCATATATAACTATAATAATAATTATTAAATTATTTCTTTCATATATATAAAAATAATTTGGGTAAAATTATTTCATTTACCCTATTTAAACAACACTATGTCAAATTGTTCTATTCAAGTGTTTAGAGATCCCTATCAATAATGTTAATTACTCGTATTGACTAAAATCCATAAGTTACTCAACAAACCAATCAACACAATATAAAAAAATTTATATTCACTAACAAATATGCGCTCATATCTATTAATACATTCAAACTCGTTCTAGGGCACTACTGACCCTATCTCTAATGAGTAATCCCCACCAGAGCCAAGGTTCTCGCTTAACTTTCAGCTCTGATACCAACTGTAATGATCCGCAAATCCATACCCATTTGAGTCGACAATATTCTCCATCATATCATCTCAAATTAGATGGAAATACGAATCATTAGGGTTAAAGAAGAAAACGGTAGAAGGAGAAAATAGAAAATGACATCAGAATCCAACAGTCGCAGTGGAACAATATATAATAGATAACAACTGATCTTTATACAAAAAGGCTATTACCAGTTTATACATTACATCATCAGAGTACAACACAATCAGTAGCACAATACTGGACAATTATAATAATTTTTCCTCACAAAGCTGAATATACAACATACCATACACAGCGGAATGTAAGTCAGATATGTGATATACGTCTCCGTCATCCAGCTCGTCTCCGGAGCGCCATAGCATCCTATCCTAACTTTGTAATACTCGATTTGACCTGAGCATTGTAATAAAATAACACCCGAGTCAGTCAGGAAAACAAGCGTGAGAAAACACACTTAATTGAATTATCAAAGTTTTCAAAATTGGTATGGAGATTTTCAGTCAAAAACAAGTGTTGTTTTGGAAATTTCATGGGAGTTGTTTTGGATGAGATTAGGTTAATTTTAAAATTCGAAGGAAGTGCTTTGTTAAGCCAAAAAGAGTGTGTTTGTGTGTGTATTTGATTTCAAGTGATTTGAAAAAATATCGGGTGTTTAAAAATTTTGCAATCCTGTGGAAGATGATACTATAAGGATGGAGGTGTGAAAAATTGAAGTTGGAATAAAATCTAAAGTGTGAAGGTTGAAATGGAATTCAACTTAAAATAAGTTGGATAAATAAATTTTTAAAAATTTAATTGACTGGATTTTAATTTAATTAATAGTGTATTAATGAAATGAAAGTTAACTGAAGTGAAGTAATTAGAATATATAATGAAACTGAATGAATTAAAAATAAATTTGTTTGGAGTGAAATTTGACTTAAGTGTGAATAACTCAAATATGGTTTTAAAATGTTGGTTAAAGGGTGAACTGGAATTGAATTAAATATGCAAGTATGGATTATAAACTGACAATATAACTATAAGTTATGAAAACTGGATTGGATTAGTAATAATATCGAATTGAAGTAAATATAAATTTTGAATTGTGAAATAATTATATAGCCTTAAGGTATAAACTTGGAATGAGATAAACTTAAGTGAAAATTGGAATTGTTAATAAATAAATTGGAATAGCTTATAAAAATTGAAGTTAAAGGAATAAAATATACTTAGGCTATAAATAAATGTATAATCTTGAGTTAAAAATAAAATGTGAATATACCCAAGTATAGAAATTATTGAAAAGTGAAAAATAAGTTATGTGACTTACAAATTGAAAGGTGATATAGAAAACCCAAAATAAAAATGGTGTAATATTTTAAAGTGAAGAAATGAAGTCCAAACTTGAATTTTAAAATGAACTTGAACTCAAGTAGATTGAATGAAGTGATTTTTGAAATAAAAATCAGATGTTGAGTAATAAATTGGAAGTGAACTACTTAGAAATTAATAAGTTAATTAAATATAATGTAAATATTAAATTGGTTTAAAAAATAAAAAAATTGATTGTGAATTAAAGTGGACATTGAAATGGAAGTTGAATTATAAATAAAATTCGACTTAAAATTGTAAGCGAATTTAATATAATTGGGAATATCGTCGAATAAAATAGAATTGGATTGAGATAGCAACTGTTTGAGTTATAAATAAATTTTATTTAAGTGTAAATGATTTGAATATGACTTGGGATATCATATAAATGAATTCAAAAATGAATTTGAATATGGAATTGAAATTGAAGTAAATAAGATGAATAATTAATTTATTAATTAATTATTAAGTGAAATGGAAGTTGATTGAAATGAAACTAAACTTAAGTTATAAGGTGGAAATAATATAAAATAATGGATTAACTTAAGTTAATATTTTTGAGTAGAAGTTAGTTTGAATAAATTGTGAAATAGTCATTTAATAAATTAGCATGAAATGATTCCGAGCTTAATAAAATAGATTTGGATATAATGGAACATGGATACGAGTGAAATGTAAATGGATTGATTGTGAACAAATCTAAAATAGAATTGTGACGACCCAGATTTTTTGATGTCTGTTAATCGGGAAATTAACTGATTTTATTTGGGAAATATTAATTTTTGATGGGCCGAATAAATGAATTTCTGATAACTAAAAAAATATTTGAATATATATAAGTTATTTTGAAACCAAAATAAGTATAAATAAATATACGAAAATATAGATTAAGTATTGATAATTTAAATTTAAAACATACATGTGTAAAAGAATAGAAATAAAATATATAAGTGGTTATTTGTGTGTGTGCAACATGAGATAACTCAAAACTAAGCATCACCATTTTACAAAACTAAACAAACCAGAAAAATAAACTGTAAACATTTTTATCTTCACCCTGTAAAACAAATTCCAGTAAAACAATCTCTGATCAAAAATTCAACGTGGAAGTTCGGGAATCAAAACAAGGTCTCAAATCAGATAAATGCAAATTCAAAACAGCAAGCCACAGTTCAAATCAAAACGAGAATTTCCAAGCTTTAAAAACACTCCAAGCTTCTCTGTTTTTGAGTTGAAGAGGTGAGTAACTCTGAAACTTCTGGTGTATATTGAAGTTGTATGTGATGATCTTTGAAAAATGATGTGAACTATTTTGTGCATGTTTCTTTAAAATGAAAGCGTGTGTGTGTGTGTGTGTATGCGTTAACGATTATAGGTGATTGGAACATGGAAAGTAAATCTCTGTAGCTTGTTTAAAGCTAAAAGATGAAAACTCTCCGTTTTAAAAAAAAATTCAAGATACCTGGAAGAAACTTTTGGACTTTTATTTTTGAAGATTTCAACTTTTAAATCAAGATTTTAATTTTCAACTTTTACAAAAAGCTGCTAGAAGCAAATGTTTAAGGTGAGAAATCCTAGTTTTAATCTGGAAATGAATTTGCTCTGTTAACTGTTGAAATATGAAATTTTAGTTTGTTTCAATTTTCAAAATTCCTTATCTCAATTTCTAGTTTATGTTCATGGATGCTATAAACTAGGAAAATGTTTAATTTTGGTTATAGTTTATATTAAAAATAGTTAGAGAGCAAACTATGCAATGTAGCTCGTCTGTGTTCTGTTTTACAGTAAGTAGTGTAATTTAGGCAAAAATAAATGTTTGTAATTGTAGATTTCAATCATGAAACTTTGATTATTGAAGGAAAATACGAATTTTAGTGATAAAGTTATAATTTTTAGTATTGCATTTAGTGAAATAGGGTTAGATGAACGTTTCTCGTTCAAAAATTTATTTATTTCGATTTCGTCCACGAGGGATGATGCGGCCGGCTCTGGGAGTGGCTGGTGATCATAAGGAAGGGGTTAACCGTGGCAGAATCTTTGATTTGGGCTTAGATTTGGGAAGCGGTACAATTTAGGGTTTTTGGGATTTTCGTTTTGGACTCTGGCACGTGGTGATTTGGAAAGTAGGAATGCGACCGGAGTAGGAGATGTTTGGTAGGGAATAGTGTGGTGTGTTGGCATCCAATCGGTCATAGAGGCGAAGGAATCAAATGTCTGGGTCAAGTGCAGTTCTTCGACTGGTGGAAGTTGCTGTTTTTTAAGTATTCTGAAGGTATGATGTGTTGATAGATTTTCGATCAATAGAGCTACTATCTTCGGCAAGGTGGCAGATTTGGCCTGGGAGCTAAGTGTGACTCATCGGCGATGGTGCGGCAATATGATGACTAGAGGAAGAAGTGTGCACGTGCACAATCATTCCGTGCATAAGGGCTCTGGATGGGCAGTTTCCTCGTGTTTGGATGGGTCTAATCGAAGGGGTCTTGAGTATATTCGAAGTAGCGATCGATTTTTAAGCGAAGCAGCGATTGATTTCTGGATCAATTGAAGAGGATCGTTTTCCATATGGGTTTGAACGATTCCGGTAGCGGTGAGGTAGTTGTGGAAGATGGATTGTGTGTTCTGGTTTGTTGATATGGGGTTTCGGGTTCATTCCGACGTGATCACAATTTGGGCTTCGGCCTATTGTAAATTTAGTAGTGTGCTTGGAAATATAATCTAGTTTAATAAGCTTTGCTTTAGAAAAAAAACCAATCTTCTTAAATTATATAACAAGTCAACTGGTTGAGGGAAGGATATATAATTCGTAACTTAAGTTTGTTAGATGCTTAAGTTATTTTGAGCTTAAATTAAATAATTAAATCAAGGAAGTTAATGTTATGATAAATTTTAAATAAGATTTTGATAATTCAGAAAATTAAACATAAAGATCAATGGTTTATCTTAAGGTTAATTAAGAACTTATATGATTAAGGATTAATTAAATTTGTAATAGTAATTAAAAGTAATTAATTAATTTAATTAATTATTGATAAAAGGGTAAGTTAGTTAATTTAATTAATTATAAGTTAATTTATTTGGGACTAATTAATTCATAATTAAGGTTAGCATGATGTATGTAATTAGAGGATAATTAATTGATTAATTAAAGGTTATTCAATTAATGATTAAGGGTGAACTAATTAATGATTTGAGATTATTAATAAAGGTGAGTAATTAATGGATAATTATTAAATATGATGATAATGACTTAATGTAAGTAATTAATAGATAAACATGTTAAGGATTAATTTATTTAATTAGTAATTAAAGTTTAAGTAATTAACAATTAAAGGTTAATTAATTAAGGATAATTAACCAATGGATAACTACTTAATGAAAGTAATTATGGAAGTAAAAATGCATAATCAATGGGTAATTAAAGAATGATTAACTAACGGTCTATAATTAATTAATGTTAAGTAAGCAGGATTAAAGGTGATTAAAATAATTAATTTTAATTTATTTAAATTAATTAGAAATGGTGTGACCAATCTACCTTGCTTAGAGATATTCGAATAATATTGAATGCCTTGGATTATTTCTTATCCCTGGCATGTGATTGTGATGCTATGGGTTATGAAACGTTTTGTAATATGAGATGTTGGACTGAACAGTGATAATGTGATTATCTATGACCAATTGCTGTGTGAAGTGACATCATATTTTTAAAGATTGGATTGTATTCACTTGAATGACGTGGGTTAAGAGAGTATTGAATTCGAAGAGTCCTGAGTCGGGTATCAGTAAATACCCGAAACCACTTCGATTTGTAATCTGTAATAATACTTATGGATTTGTTTTTGGAATAAATAGTTTGGAATGAAATAAGTAATGTAAACTTTGTAAATCAATCCGAGTAGTAATTCTTAGATATGAATGTAAGATGTGATTTTGATTATGGCAAGTTAAGAACTTGTAATAAGCTACGAGTTACCCGATTTTTAAAATAGTTGTATGCATTAGTTTTTCTTATTATATGAGTTTACTCACGCTGGTTTCTAGCCTGACGCATGTGTTACTTTGATACAATGCTCGGGTCAGACCGAGTATTACAAATTTTCAGGTAAAGACGTTTTGGAGCTCAGGAGGCGAGCTGAATGGTAGGAACGCATGGAGTGTTTTCCATTGTGATATATTATAGTTATTTAGGACATGATTGTATCTGTCCAGTGTTTGAGAATATGTGTAACTCTGATGTATTAAAGTGTAATTTGATAAGTACAGTTTTCCTTTGTAAACTGATATTATTGATATTATATTTTATCCGCTGCGAATGTGAGATTGAGTTTTGGTATTTCTGTTCTTCTTCTATCTTTTTCTTCTTTTCTCTAACTATCTGGAATTTTCGGGATCGAAAATTCATGGTCGTTACACTTGGTATCGCGCTTAAGGTTAAGCAAGAACCTTGGCTCTGGTGGAGATACTCATTAAGGATAGGGTCAATGGTACCCTAGAATGAGTTAAGTATGTGTGTGTATATATATATATATATATATATATATATATGAGAGCGTACTTGTTATTTTCTTTTATAAAGATTTTAAATGATTTTATATAAGAATATATTTTGATATATATAATATATATATATATATATATATATATATATATATATATATATATATATATATAAAGCAATATCTCTTACTAATAAATGTTAAGGTAATTGGTTGCTAAATTATTGGAATTAAATTTAGAGGTAATAGAAATACAACCAAATTGAAATTAAATAAAGGTAAGTTTGAAATGGTTTCAAACTGAAATTAAATCTTGAATTTGGGGAAAACTTTCAGAATAAGGTAATAGTGAATTGGTTTTCAGATATGATAATCTTGGTTATTATCATTGTTATGTTTAATAACAAAATGTGTGTTAATGGGTAAGCAAAATGAAATGTTTTAAGGAAGTAAAACATTTGGATAAGTCTGACTTATAAATTGGAATTGAAGGTGATCTAAATTGTGAAGTTTTAAATCTAAGCCAGAAAATTTGGAATTTGTTTCAAAATGCTAAAAGAAATAATAAATAAGTATTATTTGAATAAATGGGGACTTGTTGGAAACAAGGGTTGTTTGAAACTTTGTTTTGAATTAAAAACCAAAGGTGGTTTAAAATTTAAGGATAACTTAGTGTGTAAAGAAAATAATATGTATATATGAGGAATATACATGATATCAAAAATGGTTTGAAATAAACTCTAAATGTTGAGTTTAAAATTTGGAATGAGATGTGTACCCAAGGTGATAAGTCTTTGAACTTATAAGATTATTAATGTGAAGTTTAAATTTGAAATGGGAATTTAAATTGGGTAAGGTTGACTGGATTAAGTAAATTGAATTTAACTTGAGAGAAGTTAAATAAGTTAATGAACAACCTGATTTGGAAATTTCAAGATGAAATTGGGATTTAAGTTGGGAAGTTAAATGGTTAATTTGAATTGGGAGTTTGTGTGATCTCAAAATGGGTTGGATATGAATGGATGTTTTAAAATATTTTGAAATGGTACCATCCTTTTGTTATTAATAATCTAAAATTATATTTGTTCACATGAATGAAGAAATAGGGTATGGTAATATATCCATTATTTAGATAAAATGGAATCATTTTGGACTTAAGATTTGAATGTTTATGATAAAACTTCAAAGGTTATGTTTCAAATTTGAAATTTGATGATAAATTGAATTTCAAACATTTAGTTGTTTAAAAAAGGGATTGAGTTATTATTTGAACTTTGAAATAGGTTAAAAATGGAATTTGAATTCAGAATTAAATGGTTTAAAGATATAAGTTGATTTGATTTAAAGGATTAAATCAACATTTAAAATTTTGACTCGAATTTATATAATACGGGATGATTTGAATTTGAAATTTGAATTGAATTAGTTCAAATTGAATTTGATTTGAATTAATTCAAATTGAATTTGATTTGAATTAATTAGAATTGTGATTAAAGATGTATAAGTTTAAAAATTCAAATGGAAAATTTGAATTGGATTGTTTTGAAATTAAATTGAAGATGAACGAGTTCAAATTTAAATGGGAATTGGGATTAATTTAAACTAGAATTGAAATGATTTGAAATTGAAGCTTGTTCAATTTCAAATTAATCCAAATTGATTTGAATAATTTGGAATTGTGATTTAAGTTGAATAAGATTAAAATTCAAAATGGAATTTGATTTGAAATTTGAAAGAAATTGAGAATTAATTCAACTTGAGTTGGCATAAATCAATTTCAATGGAAATTGAAGATATTTAAATTAGAATTGAGTCAATTTAAATTGAAGTGGAAATTTAAATTGAATTGATTGGAATTGGAAGTTGGGAATTAAACAATTTGCCTCTGGACTATTTTTAAAATAAATTGTTTTAATATAAATCTATTTTTCCAAACTATTTACTATACAACTTTCTTTTTAAACCTAAATCTATCTTAAACTTGTTTTACGACTATTTTTGGAACTATTTAACTATTTTGCAACTATTTATAAACTAATTACTATTTTTCACCTATTTTACAAATTAGTTACTATTTTACAACTATTTTGCAATCATTTAAAATTTCTGTAACTCGTTGACTATTTTTCAAATATTTTACAATTACTTAACTATTTTACAGCTATTTTACAAACTAATAATTATTTTTCAACTAATTGTTTTTTGTTAAAAATTTTCAAGCTATTTTTTAAATATAAACTGGTCGGACTTCAAACTGTTATTGATGAAATACCCAACTGAGATAACAATTGAAGTGATAATCTAAATGGAGATTGAGGCAGATGTGAATAAGTGAATAAAATCAAAGTGAAGATGAATAGAAAAGAAATTGATCTGGCAAATAATCATTGAAGATAAATACGTAAGATGCACGTATATTATTCTATTCGCATAGTGATTTGATCCAAATTCGAGCACAGAATTTCGAGATAGTATATCGATCCAATTTGGGATTTTTCACTCGATTTTCAACGGTGAACCTGGATATGGATTGTTGATTGGTTCTGGATATTCTCTATCATAGTTATGACTATGCAAGGAGAATGACGGTTTCTAATCAAGAAACCAGATCTGAGTCCGCATTAGGAAGTCGGGTGGACGATACTAGTTCGAAAGTGAAATTGTGTGATCGAGTGAGCGATCAAATTGATATAGCGTACGGATGTTCGTATAGGTTTGAATGAAATTGATACTAAAAATTTGTGGATTAGAAATGTGAAATGGTTTTTGAAATGAAAGGTATATTATGTGAAATATATGATGAAGTAAAATGAAAATTGGATATTTCTATAATAGAAATTCACTTTATGGAAGAAAGTGATATGATAAGTGATTTTGTAAAGAGTAATCAAATTGGAATATTTGATTTGGCATAAACAAAGTTATATATCGTTGTTATATAAGATAAATCTCCCTTTGTGAATCTATAGCCAGAAGAAAAGGGTTTTTGAAAATATTTGAAGTATAAAAGGGGTTTTATACAAGTTTGAAACGAACCTAAATTTTTTCGAAGGTTATATATATCTATATCTATATATATATATATATATATATGTATATATATGTATATATATATAAAGGATCTTGTGAGAATGATTTTGAAAAAGGTTTTGGGAACCTTTGGATTTGGAAAGGCTTTTTCATTTTTTGGATAAAATCAATATTGGAATTTGTAAAGCCTAGTTTGAGAATTATCGATTTTGGGATAATCGATTTTGAGAAAGGAGATTTATATGAGATTCATACTAGGTGTATGATTTGGAAGATACTATATGTGTATAGTATAAAGTGTTTTGAAAATGGCTCTGGAGAAAAAGGCGCTCCCTTGGAATGAACTCCTTAGGAGTACCATAGGTTGGTACTGCCTTGAGCCTCTAACGGGAGGTTCTAAAGTTGATCCTGTGAGGAGTCGGGACAAAACTAGTTCCTAAGGATTTTGTGTAGTGTGTAACGAAAAATTAAGGGCGCCGATGCCTACAGAGGCATTTGGGTTATGCTGTGACGAAAGTTTAACTCGGTGTCACTACGATCTCTTGCAGACCATAGCGAAAGTCATGTGTGCCACTAAGAGCCAACAGTCTACGTTTGATTTTAGGTAGACTACGACCTATAGTAACATAGCGAATGTCATGTGTGTTGCTGAGAGACAACAGTTTGCGTTTGATTTTACATCGGTAGACTGCGACCTATGTGAGAGTGGAGAAGTTTCATTTTTGGCAGTGAAAATCGAGAGCGTTGATGCCTACAGTTACATGGACTTTTGCTGCGATGGCAACGTAACCCTGGAATGTAACTGGATTTGTTGTGGGTTCCATGGCGTAATCGAGGGGCGCGGAGTGCCTACAGTTACATGGACTTTTGCTGTGATGGCAACGTAACCCAGGATGTAGCTGCGACCATGGATGGGGGTGATGATTTCTAGAGCATTCTCACCAAAGATAATGCCTCTATTTTCTAATATATTTTCAATAAAATTAATTTCCAAGTATTTTCACTGGATGTTGAAATGGGTCTACTATGTACTTATAGATTTTTAGTCTTACACCTGATCAACGTATGACCGAATTTATGTGAGAATGAAGTTGGACTGGTTGAAACATCGAGTTATAAAATGATATTTTTATGAAACTATTTTTGTAATATTATATAGACTTTAAAGTGTTTTAAAGAATTCTAAGTAAAAAGAGTTTTAGTTAAAATTGATCAAAGAATAATTTAATGGATATTAAGTATTTTAATAAATTCTAGCTTCATTCCTTTTCGAGGACGAAAAGTTCTAAAGGGGGAAGGAATGTGACGACCTAGATTTTTGCATGTCTGTTAATTGGGAAATTAACTGATTTTATTAACGAAATATTAATTTTTGATGGGTCGAACAAATGAATTTTTGATAATTTGAAAAATATTTGAATATATATATGTGATTTGGAAACCAAAATAAGTATAAATATATATACGAAAATATATATTAATATTGATAACTTAAATTTAAAACATTCATGTGTAAAAGAATAGAAATAAAATATATAAGTGGTTATTTGTGTGTGTGTGTGCAACATGAGATAATCCTTTACCAATATTTATAATAAATTTTTTAGTAAGCACATAAGGCATAAAGGAAAACCAGGCAAAAGAATATATGTGTATACATGTCAATGGATATGCATGTAAACATGGAAGGAGACGTGCATTAAATGCCTATGCCATCAAGCACACAAAACATCCCATCTCAACTTTAATAAATCATAATAACTCAGAACTAAGCATCACCATTTTAAAAAACTAAGAAAACCAAAAAAAACTATAAACATTTTTATCTTCACCCTATAAAACAAATTCCAGTAAAACAATCTCTGATCAAAAATTCAACCTGGAAGTTTGAGAATCAAAACAAGGTTTCAAATCAGATAAATGCAAATTCAAAACAGCAAGCCATAGTTCAAATCAAAACAAGAATTTCCAAGCTTTTAAAACACTCCAGGCTTCTCTGTTTTCGAGTTGAAGAGGTGAGTAACTCTGAAACTTTTGGTGTATATTGAAGTTGTATGTGATGATCTTTGAAAACTGATGTGAACTATAATGTACATGTTGCTTTAAAATGAAATTATATATATATATATATATATATATATATATATATATATATGCGCTAATAATTATACATGATTGGAACATGCAAAGTAAATCTCTGTAGCTTGTTTAAAGCTAAAAGATGAACACTATCTATTTTAAAAGAAATTTCAAGATACCTAGATGAAAAATTTAGACTTCTAGTTTTAAAGATTTCAACTTTTAAATCAAGACTTCAATTTCAACTTTTACAAAAGCTGCTAGAAGCAAATGTTTAAGGTGAGAAATCCTTGTTTTAATTTGGAAACAAATTTGCTCTATTAACTTTTGAAATGTAAAATTTTAGTTTGTTTTAGTATTCAAAATTCCTTATCTTAATTTCTAGTTTATGTTCTTGGATGCTATAAACAAGGAAAATGTTTAATTTTTGTTATAGTTTATATTAAAAATAGTTAGAGAGCAAACTATGCTGTGTAGCTCGTCTAGGTTCTATTTTACAGTAAATAGTGTAATATAGGAAAAAATAAATGTTTGTAATTCTAGACTTCAATCATGCAGCTTTGATTGTTGAAGGAAAATACAAATTTTAGTGATAAAGTTATAATTTTTAGTATTGCATTTAGTGAAATACGGTTAGACGAACGTTTCTCGTTCAAAATTTTATTTCTGTCGATTTCGTCCACGAGGGGTGATGCGGTCGGCTCTGGGAGTGGCTAGTGATCGTACGGAAGGGGTTAACCGTGGCAGAATCTTTGATTTGGGCTGAGATTTGGGAAGCGAGACGATTTAGGGTTTTTGGGATTTTCATTTTGGACTCTGGCACGCGATGATCTGGAATATGGGAATGCGACCGGAGTAGGCGATGTTTGGTAGGGACGTAGCGTGGTGTGTGGGCATCCGATCGGTCATGGTGGCGAAGGAATCAAATGTTTGGGTCGAGTCCAGTTCATCGACTGGTGGAAATTGTTTTTTAAGTTTTATGAAGGTATGAAGTGTTGATTGATTTTCGATCAATAAAGCTACTGTCTTCGGCAAGGTGGCAGATTTGACCTAGGAGCTAAGTGTGGCTCATCGACGATGGTGCGGCAATATGATGACCTGAGGAAGAAGTGTGCACGTGCATAATCATTTCCGTGCACAAGGGGTCTGGATGGGCAGTTTCCTCATGTTTGGATGGGTCTGATCGGAGGGGTCTTGAGTATATTCGAAGTAGCAATCGATTTTTACGCGAAGCAGCGATTGATTTCTGGAAACAATCAAAGAGGATCCTTCTTCATATGGGTTTGAATGATTCTGGTAGCGGTGAGGTAGTTGTGGAAGATGGATTGTGTGTTCTGGTTTGTTGATATGGGGTTTCGGGTTCGTTCCGATGTGATCACAATTTGGGCTTTGGCCTATTATAATTTTAATAGTGTGTCTGGAAATATAATCTAGTTTAATAAGCTTTGCTTTGGAGGAAAAAAACCAATCTTCTTAAATTATATAATAAGTCAATTGGTTGAGGAAAGAATATATAATTCGTAACTTAAGTTTGTTAGATGCTTAAGTTATTTTGAGCTTAAATTAAATAATTAAATCAAGGAAGTTAATGTTATGATAACTGTTTAAATAAGATTTTGATAATTAAGAAAATTAAATAAAGATCAATGGTTTATTTAAGGTTAATTAAGAACTTGGATTATTAAGGATTAATTAAATTTGTGATAGTAATTAAAAGTAATTAATTAATTTAATTAATTATTGATAAAAGTTCAAGTTAATTAATTTAATTAATTATAATTTAATTTATTTGGGACTAATTAATTCCTAATTAAGGTTAACATCATGTATGTAATTAGAGGATAATTAATTGATTAATTAAAGGTTATTCAATTAATGATTAAGGGTGAACTAATTAATGATTTGATGTTATTAATAAAGGTGAGTAATTAATGGATAATTATTAAATATGATGATATTGACTTAATGTAAGTAATTAATAGATAAACTTGTTAAGGATTAATTTATTTAATTAGTAATTAAAGTTTAAGTTAATTAACAATTAAAGGTTAATTAATTAAGAATAATTAACCAATGGATAACTACTTAATGAAAGTAATTATGGAAGTAAAAATTAATAATCAATGGGTAATTAAAGAATGATTAATTAATGGTCTATAATTAATTAATGTTAAGTAAGCAGGATTAAAGGTAATTAAAATAATTAATTTTAATTTATTTAAATTAATTAGAAATGGTGTGACCAATCTACCTTGCTTATAGATATTTGAATAATATTGAATGCCTTGGATTATTTGTTATCCCTGGCATGTGATTGTGATGCTATAGGTTTTGAAATGTTTTGTAATATGAGATGTTGGACTGAAGAGTGATAATATGATTATCTATGACGAATTGCTGTGTGAAGTGACATCATATTTTTAAAGATTGGATTGTTTTCACTTGAATAACGTGGGTTAAGAGAGTATTGAATTCGAAGAGTCCAGAGTCGGGTATCAGTAAATACCCGAAACCACTTCGATTTGTAATCTGTAATAATACTTATGGATTTGTTTTTGGAATAAATAGTTTGGAATGAAATAAATAATGTAAACTTGGTAAATTAATCCAAGTAGTAATTCTTAGATTTGAATGTAAGATGTGATTTTGATTATGGCAAGTTAAGAACTTGTAATAAGCTACGTTTTGCCCAGGTTTTAAAATAGTAGTATGCATTAGTTTTTCTTATTATATGGGTTTACTCACGCTGGTCTCCATCCTGACCCAGGTGTTACTTTGATGTAATGCTCGGGTCAAACCGAGCATTACATATTTTCAGGTAAGGATGTTCTGGAGCTCAGGAGGCGAGTTGGATGGTAGGAACGTATGGAGTGTTTTCCGCTGTGATATATTGTAGTTATTTAGGACATGATTATATCTGTCCAGTGTTTGAGAATATGTGTAACTCTGATGTATTAAAGTGTAATTTGATAAGTACAGTTTTCCTTTGTAGACTGATATTATTGATATTATATTTTATCCACTGCAAATGTGAGATTGAGTTTTGGTATTTCTATTCTTCTTCTTCTTCTATCTTTTTCCTCTTTTCTCTAACTATCTGGAACTTTCAGGATCAAAAATTCAGGGTCGTTACAAGAATAGAATTAGAAATAAATTGATTTGGAGTCAATTTAAAATAGTTATAATATTAAGTGGGTATTTTATTAAATGGATATTCCTTAATTGCAAGAATATATCATCATTTGACGTAAACTGAGGTAAATAAAATTCTATGGATTAATAGAAGTGAATAAAATTGATTTTTAAATCAAGTTGGGATGGATTTGAGTTGTTTGGTATAAAAATAAATTGAATGCATGTAAAATGAGTTGTAAATTATTTAAATTGAATGAAATGGTGCATGGATTGTTTAAAAGTAATTCAGTTAGTATCGAACCTTGTATTTGCTTATAAATATATGTTTGCCATGTATTGTTTATGAAGTTAATGTGATTTAACTATTTGAATAAGTGAAATGTTCGTAAATTTTCATGTTTTGGTACTTATGTGGTTTAAATTGAGTAAGTACAGGTACTCGGAGGCCGTTGGGCTAGATTGGGTTGCATTGTTGCGTATGAAGTAAACTTGCTTGCTTAATGATGCTTAAAATGCTAAATAAGGTACGTTTTCGGATTAAATACCACAAAATATAAATATTGATATATATGGTGCAAACCAGTCAGCCCCGAAAGATGGTGCTCTTTAGATCTGATTTCCTCATCGACCAAATATATATATATATATATATATATATATATATATATATATATTGTTTTTCGAATGTGTGGGTCGATGTATATTTATTTATCTCTCTTGTCATATTGCAAAAGGCCCTCCGTATAAAGGAGACTCTACCAAAAAAATTTGGAAATTTAGGGTGTTAGAAGAAAAAATTTGAAAATTTTTGGAAATTTTTTGTTAACGATAAATTAATTTCAAACTGAAATTGAAATAAAGGATCTTGGAATTAGAATTGAAAACTAATTGTTTTGGGAAATACAAAAAGATTAGAAAAGTGAATATCAAACTTCAACTAAGTGGGTTTTGATGAGTAATGGGTTTGGAACCTTTTTTCCTGTCTTAGTAATTTCGGGGATGAAATTCTTTTAAGGGAGGAGGAATGTAACAGCCCAGATTTTTCGACATTTAATTTGGAATATTTAAATGGTTTAAATATCGGATTTGAGATTATAATTTAGTTAGTAAGATTTTAAAAATTGGGATTTCAAGTGATTTCACCAAAAATTGAAATCATCGATTAAAAACGACGCATTAAAATAGCAATCTGAAGCATGGTCTAGAAATTCAATGAAACAAGTTCCATTGGATCCGTAATAATGTATTATTATCGGATTTCAAATTTCGTACTGTTTGGAGTCATCGTTTGGTCGTACGAGATATAAATGCGTTGAAATTAATATCGAAATTTAATATAATATTAGGTCCAAAAAGCTATCTTCTCCATACGATTAAATTAGGACTCGAAACCTTTTTCATTGCGTTCAAAATAGGGGTATAACATTATGGTCGTGGCATGCTTTGATAGGAATTCGATATTTTGAGTAGTGTAAATCGAGACGTTTTAATTATCTAGTCAAACATTCACCATAGCTTTATTTTCTCCTTTCAAATCACTGTACCATTACATATTCAAACACGCTTCCCTCCCTATGTTAAATCATGTCCACTTTCTTCTCAGTTAAATCCACAAAGAGAAATCATGTCGTCCCTTTTTGCTTTAAAATCACGTATACTGCTCCTTCTTCTTCAAGACAAAACAAAACCAAATCGTTCGATAAATAAAAGCCGCCATGTTCGAGTGACGGGCCAGGAAGCTCGAAAACTTCTACCTCCAAATCCCCTCAATCTAGGCATTATGCACTTTGATTTCTACTACAGAGTTGTAGAGCTACTCGAGCTCTACAATGTGAACGGCTGGCTCGACGCCGTTCGAGATGATGGGTGCGCAGCAGAGCCGCATTCGCATGGGATTCGGTGGAGAATTTCACGACATTGGAAGGAGCAGATAGGTGCAGTCTATAGTTAGAAGCATAGTGGATCTCGTGCTTCATGCGGTAGTCTCCGATGATCGCCTAGTGGTCATACGGAGGTACGGCGGTAAAATTTGAAGAGGCGATAGGTATCATGGTTTGGAGAGGATGATAGTGGCTGCGACAGTGGGTTGGGGTGTTCGCATTGGGTTCGTTGTGTGTGCAAGGCTTATTGGTAGTGGCGGTGTTGGAATTGTGGTGGATTCCGGTCAAGCCGAAGGTGGAGGTGATGGCTATAATCGAGGTGAGGCTGCGTGGAAGTCGAATCCTCCGTCTTGAGCGCTGTAGTGGTGCGGTACACATTGTATTTAAAATTTAAATTTATAAGTAGTTTATTAAATTAAGAATTTAAAATTTTAAGACCGCTAATGAAATTTAAATTAAATTTGTATAAGAGGCCTAAAACTTATATATCAAGCACGATGAACTCAAGACAGCAATCTACGAAATAAAGTATATTTGGACGATCGGCAAATAAAAAAATAAATCAAGGTGAGAAATTATCATTCATTTAGATTGTTAAATGTAAATACAAATAGTTAAATTTAATTATTGGATGCTTGATAGAATTGATAATTAGTAATTATCTGTTGGATGTTATTATCTAGTAGTGTGTGTGTGTGTGTGTGTGTATAATATTAGTATTTGGAGTGATATACCCGCACATTATAGCGGATGAGACGCTATGCGTCCCGCATAATAGCAAATGACCCTTTATACCATGATATCCCCGTCGAAGTGGGATTTGTATTTTATGGTGTATTAACATCTACGGATGCAAGGAAACAGGTTGGAGGGATCCAACTGGATTTCTCAAATTTATAGTGATTGTTCTTCGTATATAGTGATATATGATCTGTGTAGAATACGTGTTATAGATTATTGTTGTAATTTGAACTATTGGATGCTATAGTTGCACTCGCCTTAAATTTTGATATTTTAAAATACCATGAATATTATTTTTGAATTTTAAGGAATAAAAAGGAATTTTGGATATAAAAATATTTATATTAGGATTGGGGTTATTTTAAAGAGATTGAGTTAGAAAAAATATATATTTGATTTTTGGTTGTACTTAACTATTATTGATTATTAAATGGAGATTCTATTTAATTAATTTGAAATTAGAATATTTAATTGATTTTAAATATTTAAAAGTTAACTTTTAACTTGAATTTCACATAAAATGATTTATTGGATAATTTAGTTATTTAATTTAATAATTGAATATTGGGTAAATCGGCCTTAAAAATAAATGACAATTTTTTTTTATAAATGTGAAAAGGGGATTTACGAAATTGGGACATAAATCAAATTGGTGATAAATCGAGAGAGATATATAAATAATTAGATGTGTTATATTGAAATTGAAAAAAATGTTTTGTCAAGAAGATGAGTTGTTTTTAAAAAGAAAAATTTAAATTATTAAACTAGGTAATTTAAAAGTGTTTAAAATATTCAAAAAAGTTTGTTATTTAATTTTTTTAATTGTCAAAATGAATTATAAGTTTATAAATAAGTCTTGTAAATCGATTATAATTTTATTAATAAATCTAAATTTAATAATTTTTAAAGTAATGTGATTTTTTTAAACTGTTTAAAGTATGTTTAATTATTAATCAAGTTAGTTTATACTAAGTAATTATTATTTAAGTATTAATCGGTATTATTGTATTAAAAGATAAATTATTCAATATTAATTTTACATAATAACTTTTATTTAACGAGTATTTGCCTAAGTTTAACTCGGAAAGTTATATAGAAATTTCATAAGTGTTATTGTGAAAAAACTTATTTAATAAAGTTTTGGGAAGTAGTGATATACTTTCATGGCGAAATCGGAGGCAGTGAGTGCCTGTAGTTAAGTTTTGGATTTCTCCATTGAGCTGTGAATCCATGGTTAATACCGTGTGGTACTTTCCATATTTATTTTAAAAAGTGTTCAAATATTTTGGAAAGAATGGTTAGTAAATGTACTTACTTCGATAAGATAAGTACATGAATTTTGATAAGAGATTTAATTTATTAAAATTAAATTAGAAGAGATTTAGTGATTTTAGTGGAAAGAAAATATTTGGTTGAATGACTGTTTATTGATAGTTAAATAACCGACTATCAATATTGGCCAACTTCGTTAATCGTTTCGAAGAGACTGAGATCAGATTTAATTATCCGAAAACCACTTCGTTCTGGTTTGAATGTTACGATGAAAATCGTGAAGATGATGAAGACGGTAATTCGGTTTATTCAGAACCAAGACAACTTGTATGGATGAATGCTATTAGAACATCGTCATTAGAGGACAATGAGCACTCTAAGTAGAATTGTGTTCTTGAAAGGTAATGCTTAGCCTCGAGCCTCATCAACCGAGAATGACTAAAACAGAGGAGATGCAGCAAGGCTAAGGGGGTCACACCCAACTAGGGTATGTTTTCACTTTTCTTGATATCCTCGAAAACCTATATATATTATGGATATGGTTATGCATGAAAGAAGGAGTGCTTGATTGTAAGGGTGGGAACATCCGGGGTGATGACATATTTGGTCTGTTTAGGTTAGGGTTAGGCATGTCTTATTTAGCAGGGGATCCCGGCGCGGTCCTAGGTACATTGTTCTAGAGGTGTACTGTGATGGACGATACTCCAATGGCCCGTCATTATATGGAATCCATTCTCCAATAAGCGCTGTACAGTTTTGATTGTGCCCAACTATGCTGCAACGTGAGATGCAAGAATTTCAGCTATTTTCTATTTACTTTCTATAGACATCATTATAATATCAGATGATTTTGATAAAAATTGTTTTTGTTAACGTAAAGTAAAAACCCATCGTGTTTATGTGTGGCGTGGTCCTACGAGATACCTTTGTTTTCAAAGGATTTTGAGAAATGTAACGATCCGTAATTTTCGATAATTAAAATTTATTAATATAATAGAGTTTTGTGATTTAATGTTGGGAGAGATAAAATTTTGTGATTTAATAATAAAAATAAAATTGGAATGAAACGAAATTGTACTAATTTAAGGTAACTGATAATGGCTTTGAATGTAATTCAATTAATTAAAATGATTAAAAAGTTTTAATTGGTTATAGATTGTAAATTAATTATAATAATGTGTGTATTAATTAATTATTTGATTAAAAGAGTAGTTGATAAATTAAAGTTTGTATTAATTAATGAAATAATGTGTAATAAAATGTAATCGGATAGAATTAGTATTATATAAGTTGTTATAACATTTGTTTGTAAACAATAAACATACAAATGTGGTTAAATGTATTAAAGGTAACAATTGTTATTCGTTTCCAATTTAATTAATCAATTACAAATAAATGTTACATTAATGTGAGTTAATACAATAACTGCAGATTGGAAATGTAATAAAATGTGCAGAAATGTCAATTACACTCATAAGGCAATAAATTGATTTAATAATAAAAATGAAACCAAGAAAATGAAGTTGTGGGATTTTAATTTTTTATTAATGTCAAAGTTAATAAAGGTTCAATATTATTGAAATACTGCAAATAATAAGGTAAAAGATGATAATTATAGAATATTTGTGTAATAAGATGTAAACAAATGTTAAATCTGTCTATAGAGTGATAATTGACTGAATAAAAAGATTGAAACCAATTTAGATCAATTTATTGGTATTAAATTATAATTAATTGGGTTTAATTACAGTTGAAATTAAACTCTGTAATTAGTATAATAACCAACAATGAAATTTTATGTCAATTTGTTTAAATTATTTTAAATGTCTAAGTAATCAAAGAAGATGAAAATTGGTTAGTTTATAAATATTGAATTAGAAAGTAATTAATTAAATTGAATATTAATTTATTTAATTAACGCGAAAATAGCCATTTTGGCCACTAACTTGGATTTTAATAAGACCAATTTCATCAGATCCATAGCGGTGAATTATTTTAGGGTTTCAAGTTTCGTAGCGATCGGACTTGCCGTTTGATCGTGTGGGCTCGAAACGCGTACAGATCAATTTAATTGAATTCAATTGAAATAAGCCTATTTCAAAAGCTAACTTCTTCATAAGACAGAATTAGGACTTGAAATCTGTTCCATTATGTTTAAAAATATCTAAAACATCCATTTTGATATATGAGATGATCTATTTTCATTTCGGGGTCAGTACGGGCTTTTTGGGTCGCGTAGTCATTTCGATCCAACCCAGCCTTTATTTAAGCGGTTATAAACCTTGGTTGTTTCTCATATTATTATTTTTGTACGTACATCTTCTTCCTCCTTCTCAAACCTAATTCCTAAATTTCAAAACCTAATTTAAAAAAAACAGGAAATTATTATCAAGGACAAAATTTCTCAGCATTTTAGCCTCAAGGACAGACCTTCAGTATTTTAGCCTAAATGACAACTTTTTTAGGTATCTGTTTTTAGCTATTGATAGCAATTTTTAGGTATCAGTTTGTAGTTATTAGTACCTGTTTTTAGGTATCAGTTTTTAGTTTGGTAGCAGTTTTGAAAGAATGTTTGTCCTTATGAATAATTTTGGAAGAATGTTCCTCCTTATGAATAATATTTAGGAGAATAATTGTCCTTGTGGTTAAAATACTAAGGTCCTGTCTGTGAGAAATGCGGATTATGGATCTTAAAGCTAGAATTAACACTAGAGAGGGGTGAATAGTGTTTTAAGGAATTACTAAATCGTTTTGAGTTTATGCTAATTTGAACACAAATGTATGCAATATTCAAACACGGATATGATCACAGAATCAAACACAAATGCAAAAATAAAGTAAAAGCAATAAAGCAAAGAACACAACGGATTTTATACTGGTTCGGAGTTACCCTACATCCAGTCCCGCACACAAGTATGGATTTCCTTTCAAAAGCAATTGTACAACTACACCCTCGATTTCAAGGCCACGAGATACACCACTCCAGGTTCACAATTCTCTTGGTAGAGATACTTGATTTCACGGGCAAGAAGTTCACCCAATTGATTTCCAAGGCTACAATCACACCTATTCTCACTTGGTTTATTCCACAGGCTACAATCACACTTTTTCTCATTTAATTTATTACAAAGAAGCATATAACTCTGAATAGCACTGAGATCTTATTGAGATAGTGATAGAGAATCGAGACGATCTAGTTAGATTCAATGTCGGCAGATTAATGGTAAAATTATATATAAAGAAATGTGGAAGAAGAAGATAAGTGAAATCAGAGAAAATATGAATGAAAATTAGTTTAAAACTACCCCTATTTATAGTAGAGCAACAGCCATATCCATTCGTGAAAGGATACGATGAATAGACACTTCCTTTGAAATTCAAAATTTTGAAATAAACTGCTACCATATCGACATGGGTTACTTGAGGATGTCGACACGCCTAAGGTATTTTTGGTAATTTTCTTTTCTTTGAAAATAACTTCTATCTTGTATTAAAACTATTTTAAACTTTATAAATATACTTAATAATAATTAAAATACATAAGTAAATATAGAGAATAATATTTATATATATATGTATGTATGTATGTATATAAAATTTTATTATAATTTTATATCTAAGTATAAATATTAAAAGTTAACGATAGTCTAAAACTAAGGATAATTGGATTTTGAAAATAAAGATTATTTTGAGGCTAAAAATATTTAATGCCAGGATAGATTTTTTTTAATTCTTTTAAAAGGAAGGTTTTGAAATCATTTTGAAAACAAGATATAATTTTGTAAAATTATTTGAATAAAAGGTTAGCGGATACAAAACAATGTTCCATTAGATTTTCCGTTGGTTCCATCCTGCTTAGTGTTCCATCCCTTTAACAGGCTCGAAGTGTATTCCATTCCACGAATAAATTGTATTTTAAGATGCCAGTGCTTTTCTAGGAGTTTTAACAAAATTCCTAACTAAATTACAATCTTGATAATCTTGATACTCATGAGTCTTCAATTTTGATATCTTGAATCTCTATATTGTACAGTCTTTATTCTTGGTACCCACATGGTTAAATCCTTCATATACATATATATCTAAACTGTAAGGACCCGCAAATCCGTACTCCTTGAATAGACACTAATCTCCATTGATTAACTCAAGATGAACGGAAATACAAATTCTCAGGGTTTTAAGAAAAAGAAAAGAAAGAAAAATATAGAAGAAGAGAGAAAAAGTAGAACAGAACAGAAAGAAAACAATAGAACAATATCAGAATCTCACAATCGCAGCGGAACAACATATAATATATAAATGAATAATCTTTAAACAAAGAACTATATCAGTTATTACAATATATTACATCTCATTACATCATATCATCATCAGAGTGTACAACAACAACAACAAACAGCGGAAAAAGAAATACTATATACTAGTAATACGCCATGCCATCTAGCTTGCCTCCAGCAAATCCTGAATTCCAGAATATCCCGATAAACCTTAACTCTTGACTGCCCGTGTGGAAATTGGTGGGCACCCAGAGTTTAGGAAGGAAAACAATTAACTCCGAGTCAGTCATAATACTGGTGTGAGAACTAAAACAGTTTATTTTATCTTCAAAAACAAAATAGAGGAATATTTTTAAAGTCAATTCGCAATGCTTTTAAAAATGAGACTACCATAAGGCCTCCCGCACACACACACAATGCAAATGCAGAATCGGAGAAGATTTCTCCTTATGATAGTCAAAGATGCTTGATACGCATTAAAAAGAAACATTTGATATTATTACTAGTGCATAGTGTAGGAAAAATGATTTCGAAAGTAAAGTTATAAAGCTTAGCCAACATACGACCATTATCGTATACGTACTATAGCTACCATCCAAATAGTGGGGCGCCACCATAAGCGAATGATAGGTTCTACAACTAAAATCGTACAAGATCGTATTGTTTCTTTGGATTTCCAACAAATGGTCAGGCCAAGGAACTTTCCATTGCCACATGAAAACGCCTCTGGAATGACATCCCGAGAACCAAACCGGATCTCTGCCAACACAAGGCCGGTTTACCCCTAACTGGGTAACTACTGACACGAATATGCCATCCCCCGATCGTAACCGATCTATCATCCGAGGATCCTCGATTTCCAACAACCACAAAGCAATAAATTTGCAGCAACAACATAGGTTAAGTATCTGGGCTCCATACCATGTATCACCTCTATCCAGAAGGAAAGACATACACTAAAGGGCGCTACCCCTAATAACCTTGCCGCATCCTTCCTGTTTTGACCATTTCCGGGGTGTGAGGTCCGACAAAGTCTCGTCCACAAAGCCACGCTTTATACAAAATGTTGTGCTTTGGGTCAACAAATGATCAAAGTAATGATCACAAAGATAAATGATCAAACAAATGATCATTTCACAAACGATCAAACAATGATCATTTCACAGCAACACTCAGCATGTCACATTACCAAATTGGGAATATATCGCTGATAACTATCAACTACATAACCTCTGAGCTCGTACGTCTCAGAAAAGGGTGTTAAGCTAAGAGAATAAATTCTCCGCCACCAACAGAAATATATTTGAAAGAAATCAGCTTTATATCTCAATTTGTGATGTCAGACATACTATACATACAAGTCTGTTCCGGGATCGAACAGAACCGAAGGCACTTACAAAGAAGTCCTTGCAACCCGGATATTCACTAATCACGTCCGGACTTCCCATCACATATGGAATTTCTATACCGGGGCCATTCGGTGCAGAAACATTCGATGGTGATCATTCCATTTTCAAAAATATCCGGTCTTCAACACCGGTCTTCGAATGCAATTCATAACGACGTAATCACATATTCGGAATGGGTTATACGACCCCAAGGTCCTTTCCTGGTTAACCCGAATAGTGAGCGCTTATTCAAAAATAAGCGTGGCATTCAAATTCAAGCAAACCACAACAAATACCTATTTAAAGGTAAATATTGATAGTCGGTTATTGAACTATCAATGGATATGCACAACATCACCAGATTCCAAATAATTTTCCCAAATTATTTATTTTCCAAAAATATCTTTACTAGATATAAAATTTTCACACTTCAATCATTTGAAAACAATTTTCAAATCACTTTTCATCTTTACCACTTTTGAAAAACAAATTTCAAACATTTTCCTTACGCGAAAATAACTTTCATTTCAACATGGTTCATTTAAACCAATTAAATAAATCCTTAACGATTTACTTTATATTTACGTTCAAAATCCGTAAATTAATTCCCACATTTCAAAAATAAATCAATGTTTATTTTTAAACAAATTCCCCCTTTTTCATTTATAAATTCCATAGTGAATTTATATTCCAAAATATTTATGAATATACGATTTCAATTATTCATTTTCAATTTATCTTCAAAAAGATAAATTCTCAAAACGTTTCATTTCGCATTGAAAAAAACATTTCCATACTTACTTATTTATAAGTAATTCACAAATCTATTTATTTTCAACACTTTGAAAATATTCAATATACTTAAATCGAAATTAAGTATATATTTCATTCTTTAAGGAAATCTGTAACAACCCGCATATTTATCGATTTTATATTTAAATATTTTATCGTTAGTTGGATTTTAGTCCGAAATGCTACTTTTTGCAAACAGTCGAATTAGGACTCGAGACCACCTCCATTGAGTTCAAAATGCCGTTTGCGACCTTTTTGAGTATAAGCTTCGATATGTTTGGAGAAAGTTGATTTTTTGCTACTTTTTCCCGCTTAGGGCTTTGGTTGGGCTGAGCCAATTAACCACTTAACTCAGTTCCAACACTCTCCTCTTCATTCACTTCTCTTCTATTTTCCTAATACTCAAGCTTTTATGTTAATGGAGGGTGGAAGAGAAAATTAAAACTCCAAGCCCTAGCTTCCTTTGCAAATCCAAGTTCTTGCTCCAAACTCAAGAAGAACCCATTGGTAAGCTTCTCTTCATCTTCTCCAACTCTTTCTCCATTCAATTTCAGAAATTTCCTAAACCTAACTTAGGGAATGTTCTTCTTTCGAGCTTATATTCAAGCTCATTTGGGTTGTGTTGAAGAGAGGTTGATTCTCCATTTTCTTTCAAGCTTCTTCTTGTTTGATTTTGTGAAAAGGTGAGATTTTTATCTCACATCTATGTCTATATCCATCTTTGTTGTTAGGTATGAATTCGTAACATTTGTGCATATTCATTTGCTTTTGATTTGGATCGAATGGGTGAATATTCCAATTTTTGTGAAAATCCTTTTATGGATGCTTGATTACGATATTTGGGGTGTATCAAAGAGCCTATAAGGCCGGGCTGTCATTTGACGTAAATCCTTAGTCGTCGTTGCTCGCTCGATCGCTCCCGACATCGTTTGGGCCATATGGCCTAGGCAAATTGTTGCCCTTACCAGGTTTTCAAACGTCTGGAGACCAATGCCAGACGTCTGGTTTTGCAACCTGGAGAAAAATAAAATACGGCAGAGGAATAAATTAAGCAGTGGCTAATTTCAGACGTCTGAATTATTGTTTCAGACGTCTGGAATAAGGTTAGACGTCTGATTTGTGTTTTCAGACGTCTGGTTGGTTTTCTAGAATATTTCCAGAAACCAAAACCAGACGTCTGGACTTTCCTCCAGACGTCTGAATGTTTTTCAGACGTCTGATTTTAGGTTTCAGACGTCTGGATGGTTTTCTGGGAAATTTCCAGAAACCAAATCCAGACGTCTGGACAACCCCTCAGACGTCTGGAAATCCCTAGTTTTGCCTATTTGCCAAATTTTGAGTATATTTCCAACTTTAATCGATTCGTGTTGATTCCCTTTTTGTTGTTATCATTTGTTATTGACTTTGATGACATTTTCTTCGTGATTTTTGGGAATATCCATTTCTATGGATTTGGTATCGATTTCTTTGGATTTTATTCACGTCTTTGAATGTGAATTTTGGTGATTGATTGTCCTACAATCATTTTTGTGATTTGTCACTTTAAAAATATAAAGGTTTCAATACTAGTATTAAATATCAAAACTCTTTCATCAAAACGATTCCAACACTATTTTATTTACAAAGCTCGTTTTTCTCAAACCGTTTTCCAATCTATTAGTATATACAAGCCTTTACCTCACTCGTATGAGAAATCTAATTAAACGGCTTTGTAAAACAAGTGGTATGAAACGCTTGCGTTTACTTGTTCGGTTAATTCTTGGACTTGTTCGATTGAATCTCTTGTGACAATTTTCTAGTGGAAACTTACAATTTGTTCGTAAATATTTAAGTTAAGCTAGTGGTTATGGGACATGATGCTAAACTCATATATTTACTAGCTTAGTGTAATTGACACTTCTTGATGATCATGACGATCATCTTTGTGATTTAGACTAGCAATGTGCGATGTCTCTTTGTCTGCGATGGAGACTAAACCCCGTTTTGTGAAGTTTCGACTCAATTTGGTGGGGTAGCAACCCATGGTCTTCGGGCCGTTTGTGGAGCTTCGGCTCAATTTGTGATGGTTAGCAACCATGGAATTAGCATTCTGTTTGTGATACACGTGTTGGTGGGCTTTACGCTCCCGTTTGTGATAGGCCTCCCCCCCTTTGTGATTTCTGGATTTCTTGAGATGATTTCTAGAATTTGTGTTTCACCAATTCTCGTGATTTCCATTGATAAGTTTTATCAATATTTGTGCATTGGTGAATTTGTGTGTCATTGACTTTTGTGATTGACATTGATATTATTGTCAATATTTGTGCATTGGTGAATTTGTGTGTTATTGACTTTTGTGATTGACATTGATATTATTGTCAATATTTGTGCATTGGTGAATTTGTGTGTCGTTGACTTTTGTGATTGACGTTGATATTATTGTCAATATTTGTGGTTTGGTGAACGAAATAAGGAGTATGACATTTCTTTGATTCTTGTGTAGATTTGGTGATATTGATTAATCTCTTGTTGATTTTCAATTACTTATATATATCGCAGCTTGGCATAGTGATTATTATGTGTTTAGTCATATCTCTTATTCTATATCGTTTCACCTGATATTTATAGCTAGACTGATCCGTTTATTATTTTCCTATTAAATAATACTCGGGTCAGGCCGAGATGTTACAGGTGCTTCTGCTTGACTTCTCTCTTGCGATTGATTCCTCTGACTTTTGGTTAACTACTTAGATTAGTAGTTTTTGTTGTATACATTTGAGATATAGACTCCATAATGTATACTTATTCTTTTGTGTAGTTCATGTAGCTATTCTTTTGTGATATTGTGGATCTTCTTATAACACAACTCTGATATACACTTTTATGTGTAATATTCATATCTATTTCCGCCTTTGTGATATGAATTGTCTGTGACTGATTTGTGTTATGTTTATTTCTATATTTGTTTCGGAAGACCTTTATAGCCACTGTGTAGTAGCTTTGAGTTTGTGTCGGTATGTCGGATTTCCTCTTGAGAGGAATAGATATATTTTTATCCGGTATATCGGTACTCGCACAAAGCAATTATACAGATGGTCGCTCCTCAACAGCCTTATTCTCCGTGCTAATTGACAGCATTCACAGTAATGTTCTTGGCTAGAGTGGGTATAGAGGTGGGGCGTCACAGCTTGGTATCAAAGCCAAACTTCGGAACAATATGGAATATTATTGCGAGGATCATCGTCCTAAGTCCATCTTAGGAGTCGTGCTTTAGGATTTTATTCGGGTCTTCGTACCGTCCTATCCTATTTTCTTTTATGATTCCTTGTTTTATCTATCAAGATTGCTTGATATTTATTTTGAGAATAACTTTTTCCTCTTCTTTCTTTCTTTCTTAAAGAAGAGAAATGGTTAGACCTGGCCGCCCCAGCGCCGGTCAATCTAGTGCTACTCCCCATGATGGAGTTTTTATGTCTGCCCAGCAGCATTTAGATCTTGTCAAGAACGCTCAAACAGCGGGTCCCAATCAGGAGCCTACTCATCCTAGATCTGGTTTTGCACGCTTGTGCCGAGACTATACCGATTTGGGTGGAAGGCCATTCACGGGATCCAAGAGTGTTATAGAAATTCAAGCTTGGCTCAAATCATGCGATCGCATCTTTTCTCACATGAACCTTATTAATCTACATCGAGTCCAAGTGGCTTCTAGCATGCTCCAAGAAAGAGCATTAGATTGGTATGAACTTTTAATTTCTAAAATCATTTAAGCGGATCTCACTTGGGAGCAATTCCGAGAAATGTTCGAATTGAAATTTGTGCCGGAGGCCGAAAAATTAACTTTGGCCAGGCGTTTTATTGACCTTGTTCAAGGTGAATCTTCTGTGACAAACTATGTCGCATCTTTCGAATCTCTTTCCAAATACGGGGTTGAATACATTAATACCCCGATGAAGAAAAATCAGAGATTTGTCTATGGCTTGAATAAGAATCTTAAGAAGCCATTGCTTTTGAAACTTGAGGTTTCATTTGATTAGCTTATTGATATCGCTCTTCGTCTTGAAGAGGCCGATAGAGAAAGCGATATTGAAGTTGTGCGTGCCAAACAGAACTTCAACAACAACATGAAGAGGCCTATTAAATTCGAAGGCCCAGTCCCATCAAGAAAGGGAAGCAACAAACTCCGGTAGCAAAGTTTCGTATCTCTAGTCGTGGACGATGCAACAATTGTGGTTCCACGGACCACTATGCTAGGGAGTGCCCGAAACCTCTCTTTTGCCGTTATTGCAAAAGTTCGGGTCATCTTATATCTACATGTCCCATTCTTCAAAGCAGGAGAGAGGGAGAGCTGAATATTGTGCAAGCTCCTGGTAACACATCTCATGGTCAAGGTATTTCTCATTCAATCCTTGATTTCGTTTGTTTTACGATTATCTTTTTCAAGTTCTTGTTGATATGAGTTCATCTCATTATTTTATATCAAAAGAACTTGTCGATTCTTTTTCTTTAAACATTTTTGGGCTTGATGTCTTCCTTGAGGATTGTGAATCCGGATGGTAGATCCGCAACACTCAATTTGCTTTTGTTTAGATGTCGAGATTGTTTTATGTGACTTTTCTTTCCGAGCCGATATTTACTTTGGCTTCGGAATTGACTTTTTCTATAACGATTGGCTTAAATTGTGAAGCCCATATCCTATTTTTCCGAGTGGATTATTCATCTTCGACATTTTCAATCTGTTAAGCAGATTTCTATTTTTCCTTTGTGATTTTGATTCCAATTTGATGGCATCATTTTATTCCTTAAAACCCGCATGATAAGGAAAGTATTATTTCTCTCAATCATATCGTTTGAAAAAATTTCTGGTATTTTTTGAGCTTGTCTTAGGATCATCACCTAAGCAATATCTTTTGTGTGGTGCGAAGGTCTTTTCAGTTTGACTTTATCACCGGTTTTCGTTTGCTACGAGTTGCGGAAGTTAGCATTCCACTAACCGCATTCCGCACTCGTTATGATTCTTATGAATGACTTATTATGTCATTCAATTTGTCCAGCTTATTTCATCCATTTTATAAATCGAATATTCTATGAATATTTCGATGAGACCATTCTTGTATTTATTGATTTTGGATGAAAATAGTAATTTAAAATTTTGCAAATCTTTTTCATAAGATTTATTTATAAGTAAAACTGGATTTTGTTCTTGAAACGAACAAAGAATATTATTAAAACTTTTTAAGAGATTTATTTATCCTATAAAAGATGATTTTGTGATTGTATTGTCCGTTGAGTGCTTTAAGAATTTTGGTCGATGCGCTTGATCAACGTTATCGATAGGAATTTCCTAAACGCTTTGATGAGACAACCAGACACGATATATTGACTTGTAAAATGTAAACTCTTCTAGAAATATTTTTACATCGAAATAATTTTGATTTTTGAAAGCTTTAGCTTTTCGGGAAAGAAATTTTTTTGAAAGAATTTTCTTTCGATACTCTTATTCTTGTGATTCCTGAAGGGGAACCAAGACTTTGCTATTTGTACCGATACTAGTCGTATTGGTTTGGAATGCCATTCTCTTGCCTAAGAAAACGTCCTATCACTTGTGCTTCTAAACCATTATAGCTTATCGAGACTAGATATGGCACTTATGATCTAGTGCTCTCGGCTATTGTTTTTACTTTTAGAGTTTGGCATCATCATTTTAGGGGGAGAAATTTGTTCTCTATCTCGATCATAAATCTTTGGAATATTCATTTTCTCATAAGGAACTTCATGTCGACTCGTGTTCCTAGCTTTTTATGATCTTGATGTTCTTTTTATTCCCGAAGGGGAAATCGTGTTGCCAATGCATTTAGTCGTAAGCAACAAGGGGTTGTTTCTTTGTTGATGACCAAATGAAATTATCCTTTTATTAATTTCATCGGACGTTTTGATATACTTCGTTCTATTGAGCTTTATCTCATTTCTTTTATGGACTTGCGTCTGATGTTCTTTTATGGTGTTCGGTTCATTGGGCGCACCGTTTTTGAACTACGCTGGTGTCCCAAATTATTTGAGTTTCTAGTTTCTCGGGCGTACTGTTATTACACTACGTCGTTGCACCAGCTCAATTTTCTGCTATTCTTGACATTCTCCACGTCTTTTATCCACGGAAATGCTTTTATGTTTCCGGTTTTTTTTATTTATTCTTGAGCCCGGTGTTATTGAGGGATTGAAGTTTCACCAAATTTGACTTTTGAGCAACATTCTATTCGCATCATTGCTTTGGAGGTTGAGCGCCTTCGATATAAAGATATTCTTTTTGATAAAAGTTCAATGGTTCTCAAATCGCTCATGTGAAATCTTGAGAATTCATCGAACGAAAACTTTCGGATTTACTCCTTCGTGCTCTTTATGGTGAACTTCTTGATTCAAATTTTCTTTTGTGTTAATATGCTTCTATGGTTGTTACTTCTTATATTTCCTTCTTAATTATTGCGAGGATGCAATTTCTTTAAGGAGGGGAGTCTGTAACAACCCGCATATTTATCGATTTTATATTTAAATATTTTATTTAAATATTTTATCGTTAGTCGGATTTTAGTCCGAAAAGCTACTTTTTGCAAACAGTCGAATTAGGACTCGATACCACCTCCATTGAGTTCAAAATGCCGTTTGCGACCTTTTTGAGTATAAGCTTCGATATGTTTGGAGAAAGTTGATTTTTTGCTACTTTTTCCCGCTTAGGGCTTTGGTTGGGCTGAGCCAATTAACCACTTAACTCAGTTCCAACACTCTCATCTTCATTCACTTCTCTTCTATTTTCCTAATACTCAAGCTTTTATGTTAATGGAGGGTGGAAGAGAAAATTAAAACTCCAAGCCCTAGCTTCCTTTGCAAATCCAAGTTCTTGCTCCAAACTCAAGAAGAACCCATTGGTAAGCTTCTCTTCATCTTCTCCAACTCTTTCTCCATTCAATTTCAGAAATTTCCTAAACCTAACTTAGGGAATGTTCTTATTTTGAGCTTAGATTCAAGCTCATTTGGGTTGTGTTGAAGAGAGGTTGATTCTCCATTTTCTTTCAAGCTTCTTCTTGTTTGATTTTGTGAAAAGGTGAGATTTTTATCTCACATCTATGTCTATATCCATCTTTGTGGTTAGGTATGAATTCGTAACATTTGTGCATATTCATTTGCTTTTGATTTGGATCGAATGGGTGAATATTCCAATTTTTGTGAAAATCCTTTTATGGATGCTTGATTACGATATTTGGGGTGTATCAAAGAGCCTATAAGGCCGGGCTGTCATTTGATGTAAATCCTTAGTCGTCGTTGCTCGCTCGATCGCTCCCGACATCGTTTGGGCCATATGGCCTAGGCAAATTGTTGCCCTTACCAGGTTTTCAAACGTCTGGAGACCAATGCCAGACGTCTGGTTTTGCAACCTGGAGAAAAATAAAATACGGCAGAGGAATAAATTAAGCAGTGGCTAATTTCAGACGTCTGAATTATTGTTTCAGACGTCTGGAATAAGGTTAGACGTCTGATTTGTGTTTTCAGACGTCTGGTTGGTTTTCTGGAATATTTCCAGAAACCAAAACCAGACGTCTGGACTTTCCTCCAGACGTCTGAATGTTTTTCAGACGTCTGATTTTAGGTTTCAGACGTCTGGATGGTTTTCTGGGAAATTTCCAGAAACCAAATCCAGACGTCTGGACAACCCCTCAGACGTCTGGAAATCCCTAGTTTTGCCTATTTGCCAAATTTTGAGTATATTTCCAACTTTAATCGATTCGTGTTGATTCCCTTTTTGTTGTTATCATTTGTTATTGACTTTGATGACATTTTCTTCGTGATTTTTGGGAATATCCATTTCTATGGATTTGGTATCGATTTCTTTGGATTTTATTCACGTCTTTGAATGTGAATTTTGGTGATTGATTGTCCTACAATCATTTTTGTGATTTGTCACTTTAAAAATATAAAGGTTTCAATACTAGTATTAAATATCAAAACTCTTTCGTCAAAACGATTCCAACACTATTTTATTTACAAAGCTCGTTTTTCTCAAACCGTTTTCCAATCTATTAGTATATACAAGCCTTTACCTCACTCGTATGAGAAATCTAATTAAACGGCTTTGTAAAACGAGTGGTATGAAATGCTTGCGTTTACTTGTTCGGTTAATTCTTGGACTTGTTCGATTGAATCGCTTATGACAATTTTCTAGTGGAAACTTACAATTTGTTCGTAAATATTTAAGTTAAGCTAGTGGTTGTGGGACATGATGCTAAACTCATATATTTACTAGATTAGTGTAATTAACACTTCTTGATGATCATGACGATCATCTTTGTGATTTAGACTAGCAATGTGCGATGTCTCTTTGTCTGCGAGGGAGACTAAACCCCGTTTTGTGGAGTTTCGACTCAATTTGGTGGGGTAGCAACCCATGGTCTTCGGGCCGTTTGTGGAGCTTCGGCTCAATTTGTGATGGTTAGCAACCATGGAATTAGCATTCCGTTTGTGATACACGTGTTGGTGGGCTTTATGCTCCCGTTTGTGATAGGCCTCCCCCCTTTGTGATTTCTGGATTTCTTGAGATGATTTCTAGAATTTGTGTTTCGCCAATTCTCGTGATTTCCATTGATAAGTTTTATCAATATTTGTGCATTGGTGAATTTGTGTGTCATTGACTTTTGTGATTGACATTGATATTATTGTCAATATTTGTGCATTGGTGAATTTGTGTGTTATTGACTTTTGTGATTGACATTTGTTGGGCGAATTCTCACCCAGAAGATCTCGAGACCAAGAAGTCAAAGTTTTACTCGGGCTCGCAACCTCCACCCCGTTCGACAAACACAAGGCACAATATAAGCATAGAAGTCCATCTGGCGTTCTCAATATACAAGTCCATTCGGCAGAGAGGCATTCGGCATCTCCAATTCACACCGAACCAAAGGTCATTCGGCCAGCCCCCACATCCGGCCCAACCATAACCGAACCAACTGATTCGGTACCATAACCGAACCAACTCCAGAACCAGAAGATTACCGGACCAACTCCACTACCGAACCACCTCTCCAACACCCTACCGGACCAGACCACGCCTAACTAAACCCCAACTTCTCTAAGCATAGCCGAATGAAGCCTCGCCGAACCAAATAATTGCCAGTCCAGATTGCTTCAGCCCGGGCCCACCAGCAGCTATATACCTCCAAGGCCCCTGCCCCCTACCTCATTCTATAAATAGAGGGGCAGGGGTACAACAATGGCAGACAAGTTTGAGAGCTCAAGCAAGGAAGGAACTTTCAAACTACTTTCATATACTTATATACGAAGCATTGTACTTGTAATCTGAAAGAAAGAAGATAATAACATATAAAGTGGACGTAGGCACATTCTGGCCGAACCACTATAAATCCGCGTGTCTTTTACATTTCAGCCCCTACTTCTTTTATATTTACATACTCGTCTAAAATCATTGAAAATCACATATAATCAACTAAATAATACGACTTGGAGGTGTTTGTCCATTTTTTGTGCAAACATTTTTGGTGCTTTCACTGAGAATTGAACTCAGGCTTCATCTTCTCCCACTCAACCTTCTTCCTAACAACATCGCTCGTTGCTTAGA
Source organism: Allium cepa (assembly GCA_030765085.1). Taxonomy (NCBI): domain Eukaryota; kingdom Viridiplantae; phylum Streptophyta; class Magnoliopsida; order Asparagales; family Amaryllidaceae; genus Allium; species Allium cepa. The sequence goes on from CM060946.1 coordinate 184,265,826, forward strand.
AATCATGCCTTCCAAACAGAGAAGGGATGTTAACAAAGGAAAGAACATCGCAACTAGCAGCCTTCCAGATCCAGCAATCGCAGATCAGCCCACTTCAACAGCAGTACCAGATGAAAATCAGGAAAATCCAACTGGTCCCGCAACGGAACAACCAATCACTAGGGCAGATCTGGACAGGGTTGTGGCTGAAGTAACTAACCGCTTCACATCCCAACAAGAAGCTTTGGTGGACCAACTCATGTCACGCTTAAGGGATGCTGAAGAGTCCAACCACAACACTGAATCATGGGGTGAGTCCCAATCCGGAGGATCTCGGAGGCAACAAAGGTCTTCCCTCTTCGAAGAAGCTATCAACAGGAACAACAATGATAGGGGCCGCGCCCGGACTCAGCCTGAATTCCGACTCGAGGAAGCCCTTGGAACCGAACCCAGCGGGGGAGGCACCAGGCGAGGGTCGGATGTAGCTGAGCCAGTCATGCCACCTAATCATAGAAACCCCGCTGAACGGAGCCGAGCTAGAACCCAGCCCGAAGTTGACCCCATGGATGTGCTCGAAACAGAACCCCACAGGGGAAGATCAAGGCAGGGGGCAACTGTAGCTGGTCCTAGCGTGCATCCGAGCAGCCAAAGACAACCACTGGATAATGCTAGAAGTGATAGACTGTACCATCCCTACAGGTCATCTGGACGAGATAGATCCCGCAGGGAAGAACCAAGCTCATTTTTGTCCGCTCCAAGTTCTGACGAACGAATGGCACGATTATTCAGAGAATGTGTCCAACGGGAGCAAAGGGACCGGGGATTAGGCGCTAGGGTCACCAGTCCCTTTACCCGAAATATCGAAACTGCCATCACTCCCCGGGAATGGAAAATGCCAACCATGGAACCTTACAAAGGAACTTCCGACCCCATCGTACACTTGCAGAGATACACCCAGCATATGCTCATGAGTGGAGCAACAGAAGGAGTGTTATGTAAATGTTTTCCGCTATTCCTAGCTGATCTAGCTACCTCTTGGTTCTGCCATCTACCCCAAGGATCCATCAGCTCATGGGAGATGTTGAAAGAAAGGTTTATTAGCCAGTTCCGCATCCATGTGGAACAACCCAAGGATGCTTATTCTTTATCCAATGTCAAACAGAAAACCGAAGAGACGCTGCAACAATATCTAACGCGGTTCAACGCCGCAGCGGCAGCAGTTCAAGATGCCGATGAAAAACTCACTCTAATGGCCCTCTGTAGTGGTGTACATCCAGACACCAAGTTTGCCAGAAGATTAACTAAGGAAAAACCAGCTACCTTGCCTGATTTCTTCCATGAAGCTGGAAAGTATATGAGACTTGAAGACGCTGCTACAGAGAGGCAATCAGGACAACAAGGTAAGACAGTTCAGGACAAGGTTCCCACTGCAGCTAAGGACGCTCGAAGAAATGAATCTAGAGACAATGCTGGGGGCAGAAAGGTCGAAAAGCGCCAATATCGACCAGGACCGAGATTTGACTCCTACACTCCTTTGAACGACACAATCGAAAATATCTTCCTAGCCACTCAGGGCGAACTAGGATACAAGCGCCCCCCGCACAAGAAAGAATCAGATAACGCACTCAAGTCCGGAAAGTTCTGTCGCTTCCACGAATCCCACGGACATGACACCAATGAATGCCACCATCTTCGGGACTTGATCGAAGAACACATTAGAAGAAGAAGACTGGAACGCTATGTGAAGGGTCAGAACAGGACTCCAACTCCAGCCAATGAGAACTCAAAGCAACCCCTCCCAGAGGTAGGCGGAGGGAATCGCAACAATCACAACACCAGTGGCTCTAGTCAAGAGAAGATAGTGGTCCTTACCATCTCAGGAGGACCACACATCGCCGACAGAAGTTGGGCAGAGATGGAAAGGTACGGCAAGTCGCTTAGAAATGCAGAAGGCTATGTTAACTCCATCACGGAAGAACGCCACCCGAAACGAAAAGAGAACGACGACATCATATTCAGTAGGCGTGATTTGGAAGGAAGACAGTACCCACATATGGATCCTATGGTCATCTCTGCCTGGTTCGGTCCAGCTAAAGTTTTTCGGATTCTAATAGACACAGGAAGCTCCGTAAATATCCTATTCAAACATGCTTTCGACAAAATGAAGTTATCAATGAAGGATGTATCCCCCTGTGACAAACCACTGCACGGTTTCACTGGAGATGCAAAAATGCCCCTCGGGCAACTTGACCTCTTCGTCGAAATAGGAAGTCATCCCCGCTCCGTTGTGCGAAAACAAACGTTCGTACTAATAGAAAACCACTCGGCTTACAACGCCTTCTTGGGAAGACCAGCCTTGTCTGACTTCCAGATTGTATTAGCCCCCTGGTGCCTGAAAATGAAATTTCCAACAGACAACGGAGTAGGAGAAGTAGAAGGAGATCAAGATGCTGCCCGAGACTGCTATGTAACTGAACTTCGCGATAACCGCAGAAAGAATAAAGGAAAAGGTGTAGAGACTACTCTCTGCATGAAAAGCTTGGAGGCATAGCAACTAAAGAAAGCCCCTCCTCTTCGATACACAAGCGATCCCTTCAATGAACTAGACCCCAGGGATAAAAAGGAGGAGGCTACCGCCGAGCCTGCAGAGGCTATGGAATTCGTATCTGTAGACAAGCACGATTCAAGTAAACTATTAAAAGTCAGATCTCAGCTAAAAACGGAGTTGAATGATCAACTCATTGACTTTCTCCGCCACAACTTAGATGTATTTGCGTGGACCCATGCCGGTATGACAGGAATCTCCCCCGACATAGCATGCCACATGCTGAACATCGATCCCACCAAGGTACCAGTAAAGCAGAAAAAGAGGAGCATGGGGGCAGAGCGATCGGCAGCCCTTGATGAGGAAGTAAAGAATCTACTTGCTAATGGCTTCATACGGGAAGCCATCTACCCAGAATGGATCGCTAACCCAGTGCTAGTAAAAAAGGCCAATGGAAAGTGGCGAACATGTATTGACTTCTCCAATCTGAATGACGCTTGCCCAAAAGATTGCTTCCCACTTCCCCGAATTGACCAACTTGTGGACAGCACAGCCGGACACGAACTCCTATCTTTTATGGATGCATACTCCGGATATAACCAGATTCCCATGCACGCTCCTGATCAAGACCACACTAGCTTCATCACCGACCGCGGACTATATTGTTACAAAGTCATGCCTTTTGGACTCAAAAATGCTGGAGCTACCTATCAGCGCCTCGTCAACAAGATGTTCGCGGAACTAATAGGACGAACTATGGAAGTGTATGTGGATGACATGTTGGTAAAGTCCAGGAAAGCCGACGACCATGTAAGCCACCTGGGCGAGATGTTTCAAGTACTTCGCCGATATGGAATGAAGCTGAATCCTCTAAAGTGCTCCTTCGGAGTATCTTCGGAAAAATTCTTAGGATTTATCGTCCATGCCAGAGGAATCGAAGCAAACCCTGAACAAATCCGGGCTCTAAAAGAAATAAGGATACCCTCCACTCGAAAAGAAATGCAGAGCCTAAACGGAAAGGTGGCCGCCCTAAGCAGATTCATTTCCAAGGCAACTGACAAGTGTGTCCCTTTCTTCGAAGCTCTCAAGAAAGACAAAGGGAGATTCGAGTGGACCGATGAATGCTTAAAAGCCTTCCTCAACCAAATCGAACACCTTCATAGACCACCAGTACTCTCAACTCCAAATGAAGGTGATGTGTTATACCTATACCTCGCTGTATCATCTCATGCTCTAAGCGCCGCCTTGGTAAGAGAAGAAGACCGCACACAACGCCCGGTTTACTTTGTAAGTAAGAGATTTACAGGGGCAGAGGCCAGATATCCTAAACTAGAGAAATTAGCATATTGTTTATTGATCGCGTCACGAAAACTGCGACACTACTTCCAGTCTCACTCCATCAGGGTTCTAACCGATCAACCGCTAAGACAAGTGCTCCATCGTCCTGACACTTCTGGGTGACTCCTCAAATGGTGCATCGAACTAAGTCAGTATGATATCACCTACCATCCTCGCACCGCTATCAAAGGACAAGCCATGGCCGATTTCATTGCCGAATTCACTACCAACGAAGGCAAGGAACAATCCGAAGTAGCAAAAAACATCAAGTGGAACCTCTTTGTAGATGGAGCATCGAACGAACAAGGCTCGGGGGCAGGAATTGTGATCATCACCCCCAGGGGAAGAAAGTTGTACTATGCATTAAGGTTGGAGTTCACGGCCACTAACAACGATGCTGAATATGAAGCAGTAATAGCAGGATTGGAGCTTGCCCTGGAAATTGGAATCAATTCCTTATGTCTTCATAGTGATTCTCAGCTTATCGTAAACCAGGTGCTAGGAGAATTCCAGACTCGAGGAGAACGACTCACAGCATACCTAAAGAAAACCAAACTGCTGCTCGATCAATTGGACCACTATCTAATCAAACATATTCCTCGAGAAGAGAACCAAGAGGCAGATGAACTTGCAAAGCAAGCTAGTATGAAGAATAGCACCATTTTCGGAACACTAGCCATCTCAAGGCAGCTAGCCCCAAGTTTCAAAGCAGTAAATCTGGTAATTGCAATCGAAGAAGGAACCTGGATGACTCCCATCCGGAAATATTTGCAAGATGGCACACTGCCCGACAGGCGTGACGAAGCCAAGAGGATCTTGAGGAAAGTTCCCCACTACACGATACAAGAAGGCATCCTCTATCGGCGTGGCTTCTCTGGCCCCTTATTGAGATGCGTCGCTGGAAGGGAAGCCAAGGAGATCTTATCAAACATCCATCAGGGAGGATGCGGAGATCACACTGGGGGGCAGACTTTGGCAAGGAAGATACTCCGATATGGATATTACTGGCCCACACTAAACAAAGACGCTCTAGACTTCGTCAAGAAATGCGACAGATGTCAGAAATTTGCCAAGATTCCTCGACTGCCCACAAATGAAATTACTCAAATGACCAGCCCTTGGCCCTTTGCTGTATGGGGAATTGACTTAATTGGCGAACTGCCAACGGGCCGGGGCGGAGCCAAATATGCTGTAGTGGCAGTCGATTATTTCACCAAATGGGTGGAAGCAGAACCTCTAAATAAAATATCTTCAACAAAAGTTATAAACTTCTTGATCAAAAATATTCTGTGCAGGTACGGAGTCCCACTCAAGATCATATCAGACAACGGACTCCAATTTGACAGCGAAGAATTTGCCGACTGGTGCCAGGAGCATGGAATTCATAAAAGCTTCTCATCAGTAGCTTACCCTCAGGCAAACGGACAAGTTGAAGCTGTCAACAAAATTCTCAAAACCCTAATCAAGAAGAAACTTGAAAAGTCAAAAGGCGCCTGGGTGGACGAACTTCCTACGGCACTATGGGCATACCGCACGTCTTTCAGAACATCAACGGGACATACTCCTTTCTCCTTGGCATATGGATCGGAGGCAATGCTCCCAGTTGAGACTATTGTGCCTTCCCACCGTAGGATCCACTACAACCCAGAAGAAAACGAAGAACTCCTCCTCATGTCTTTGGATCTGATTGAGGAACGGAGAAACGATGCAGCACTTAAAGCAGCAGCTCACAAACAAAAGGTGGCAGCGCTATACAATTCCAAAGTCAAGCATCGCAGCTTACAAGAAGGAGATCTTGTCCTCAGGCGAATCTTTCCGCGCCCCGGGGCACTAGACCCCATCTGGGACGGACCGTATGTAATTCATAAAGATCTCCACAACGGAGCTTATATTTTGTCAACAGTGGACGGAAAGGTGTTCCAGAGGGCATGGAACATCCGACACCTCCGTCGATACTTTTCTTAACTTGTACTGTCCATATGAAGTGAATTAACAAAGAGAATCAGTGGACGTAGGCACTTTCGTGCCGAACCACTTTAAAAAATCTTGTCTCTTTTTAGCTTGTTCCTTTATGTCTTGGCTACTTGTTAAGTTTTATCCCTTTCTGTTGAACAAAAAACTATGGCATCTCCACTCAAGACGCACCGCGGCCTCATCTGGACTAGGCCTAACAGGTACGCTACGATTCTATGCACTCGCCAATGAGACACTTTTGCTCCAGCAACCCTCTGCTGCGGGTTAACTCATTGCGCGCCTGCCCTCAAAGCCAACTGTAATGAGCCGATTATAAGTCATCATAAAGGCCGACTATAGCCGATGGCAGCTCATTACGGCGTTTGGCTCGCCGGCAACTGTGAACCTACTTTAAGCCCCAACATAAGGTGTGGCCAGCCAGGGGTAGTTCACGGCCAACGGCACCCACGCTAGCCGGCCACGGTAAATCGAATAATACCCACGATTACGGACCATAATGGTTCGGGTAGTTATCGTGCGCGATCTCGGCTCCGATGTGTCTTAAGTGCGGCTGTGGTAAAAAAGAAAACTCCCCGCGGAGGCGTAAGATGGGTGACAAATGTCTCCAAGATCCACAGCTAGGGAAAGTGACTACAAAACCCGTTTGCCACGAACTTAAGCACATCGACGGCCTTCCGTGACTGGAAGTTTTACTTTTACTATATTTCCATTTCATTTAAATACTTTTCTCCTATCCTGTATAACAAACTCTAAAGTACAGGAAACCAAATAGGAAGCGTTCACTCATGAGAAACTAAGCCTGCGTACTGGGTGGCAAGGTACTCAGCTATATCCGTGAACAGTTACATAAGATACTCTAAGCTACCGCCTGCGAATGGAACATAAAGGGCGGTACTCTCTTTTCTTGTACATAAATACGTAACTATAGCTTGTTCGTACAATAACATTGCAACACATGAAATTATATTTCTAGCAAAAAACTTAGCATCAAACACAACTAGAATCACAGGCATATACATAGTTATATTTCTCACGCAGCACATCAAGATGACAACAACATTTAAACATAACAACATCAGCTTATATTATAAAATCACACGAAGTTATTCTTTGCAAATAATATTGTTATAGTTACATGTCAATGACTAACGTAAACAGTGATAAAAAGAAATAAAAAGGTGACAACCGCGTCCACACTCCATCACCGACTTCCCCAGTCTACTTAGCCGCAGGATCAGAGCCCCCAGCATGTGGATCAGGAGTCCCACCTGTCCAGTTCAGAAGAGGAATTCATTAAACGAACGATCAAGTTATGAAAACACGGAAAGGAAAGAAAGGGAAAAGAATAACTCACCAGCATCCGCCGCTTGATCCTCATCATCCAACTGCACGCCCGCTTCCTCTGCAGCAAGCAGCCGCATCCCCTCCTTCACCGCCGCTTGCTCCTCCTTCGAGAACTGGGCAATAACCGCATCCAAATTGAAAGCCTCTCCGCCTTCCTTACCCGCGTTCACCCTGGCCTCCTCTAAAGCCTGGAGATACACCTTGGCCATCACCCGAGGGTAATCGTCCATCCGAGACAAGCCGCCCTCCTTCCAAGTGTGGAAGTACATGTCCTGCAGCATCTCATCCATCATCCCCTCATTCTCCTCAAACTCCCTCACCCGGGCCTCGGAGGCTTGCAACTTGGCGACGGCAATGTCCCTCTCTGATTGGTATCTCAAGCAGTCAGCCTGGAGAGACCTCCTCATTTCCTCCTCCTTTAACTTGAGGGACCTCCTCATCTCCTCCATCTCCTCCTTCAACTCGGCCTGAGCCATTTCCGCAGCCTCGAGCCTCCCAGACAACTCCTCTACCCGCTCAAGATCCGCATTTCGAACCTCGTCCACCGTCGTAATGGCCATGTTAATCCGTTCCCTGCAGGCGACCTCCATCTTTCGTAATTCCGCCCTACTGGCCTTCTCCATCGTCTCTTTCAGCCGCTTGGAGGCTTCCTCATGCTGGGAAATCTGAATGGCTTGATCGGCGAGCTGCTTGGCCTGATCGGCAACTTTTAACCTCAACCGAACATTAGCACTCCCGATCTCTTCCCCGGCCTTGGCCAATTTAGCATGATGCTCCATTAACTTCTTGGTCTCTGCGGCCACCCGATCGATGTTAGCCTTGGCTTCGTCCCCCATGGTGACTACCCGTGTAGTAAGTAAATCAAGATCTAAAGACTTGGCCTCGTCCAGCACTCTTACCATGGGGTTGCGGGGAAGGAGGTGCTCGCCCGTGGCCTCATCAAATGAGATATCCTGAAAGCTCGGATCTAAATCAGGATGACCGGCAAAAGGGTCACGAGGCACGGGGCGAGGCACATCAGGACGCCTTATACGAATAACAGTTGGGCTCTTGAAAGGAGGATGAGGGGGGCCGGATTCCGTGCTCTCCTCCATAGTATCACGAGGAGGCTGAGTAGGAAGCTGCGAACCAGGGGACGACTCAAATAAGGAATGGCTCCGCTTCTTTTTCCGAATGCCCTCTTCAATGACCCCGAGAAGAGGGCGATAACTGACTACCTCCCCAGTGCGACCAGTAGGGGGTTTCGCAGAAGCTCTCCTCGACTTAAACTGCTCAAGGCGGTGTCGAACGTCCGACGTTTTAACCACCTGGCCTGCCCCTGGAATAAAGAACAAGTGTTACGAACATACAATAATCCACAGTTCGAAAAATGTGTTAAGTTAAAAGGAACGAAAAGTGAGAAGACACGTCTATTATACAAACCCGGCGGAGGAGTGGGATACTGCAATAAGTCCTAGATCTCATTCCAGGACGGAAGTGAACCGTAAAAAATTTCTAAGTCCCTATCGAAAATGGAATCGGCAGAAGACAAAAGTTCACCTTGCATCGCCGGAATCGCCCTAGCTGAGGAACCCTTAGAGGATGGGTCAGTGCCAGCCACAGCTTTGCCGGTTTCCTTTGCCTTCTCCGTTTCCGACTCTCCCTCCGACTCCCCGAAGGCCCGACGGAGTGCCTCATCCAGTTCAAGGTCTTGCTCAGAGGTTAGGGCACCGACGCCATTACCACCTTGACCGTCGCCGTCTCCTCCACCCTCCGACCCTTCTCCAACCTCGCCTCCTTCCTCCTCATCTACACCTTCCCCCTCCGGGACAGTCGGACAAGTGCTTGGAGAAGGGCAATCAGACTTCTTCAGCTTCTTCCCCCCGACAGCGGGACGCTCTGCAAAAAGCTCCCTCTTACCGCTCTTCACCGTAGCCCCTCTTTAGCTTTAGCAACCTTCTCCTCAGCCGTATCCCTTTGCTTAACCACGGACTGGTGCGGTAAGATCAAATTATACTCCAAGAGGGTTGCGTTCCTGATCAAGAAGGAGGCCGACCGGTCCCGTGCCGGAATAGCCTTTAGTTCAGCAGCCATTCGCACCAAGGAATAATCTTCCACGACTGCAATACCACCTGTCGCTAGCCAGAAATAGAAGCATGTCAGAAAAAACACTACAGTCAAAACATGGAAAATATAAATGAAATCCATCTTACAGCCGGAAGTGAAAAGGCGGAAAGAAACAACATCGTCCTTGATGAAGAACCACTCTTTCTTGAACATGGTAAACTTGGAATATAAGTCCAAGACCGGTTTGAAGGGCACGGCCGCTTCCAGACTGATATACGGAGACCCCTTCTTATAGCCTCTCAGGTTGTACAAATATCGAATTTCCCGGTTAGAAGGAGGACGCCCGTACCTCCTCTGGAAGATAACAAAGAGGCTCACCAGGATGGCATAAGAGTTAGGCTGAAGCTGGAAGGGAGCCACCTTCAAATATGTGGTGAAGCTTACTATCCAAGCGTTGATAGGAGGGATAGCACCGCACATGCAATGGTATCTGCTATAAGCAAAGTAGCCCTCGGGAGGATTATATGGCATCACTCCATCTCCCGGCAGCAGCATAAGAGCCCTATGTATCCCGAAGGAACGGGATATGACGTCAAGTTGCTCCTCCTTTAGGGAGCTAGGAAAGCAATCAGGAGGGGAGATCAGAAGTTCCTGTGGACCATATCCATCCACTAGAGACCTCGGAATAGGTCGATGTTGCCCGGATCCTGGTTGGACTGGGGGCAAGGAAGAAGAAGATTCTCCTGTGCCTCTAGACTTCTTTCTGTCCGATCGTGTTTCCGCTTTGCGAGACATTTTCTGCAGCACAAGAAAAACTTGATATTAGAATAAGAAGTATAGGAAAATAAACAAGCAAGTATCTAAAGCAAGCATATAAAAGCCTAAGATTTCGCTCAAGATTCAAATTCCGAGTCTCATTCGGTATATGCCTCATTCGGTAGTTCCATTCGGCATTAGAGGTTCATCCGGTATACGAATTCGTTCGGTAATACGGTGCAAGCAAATTCATTCGGCAATGGGGCATGAAGTTCATTCGGCGCTAAGGCCTTAAACTCATTCGGCATACAGAAACATTCGGTAATAAAGGCATTCGGCAATAGAGTGTGTACCTGATTCGGTAGAGATTTGGTTCGGCAGACGATTTGGTCCGGCAAGTCAGTTGATTCGGCTCTCTGGTTCGGTAAGGGAAAACCAAGGGGGGTACGGCCTCTATATATAGGCGAGCTCAGGGCCGCCGAACCAACTGGTTCGGCCCACCGGATAGGAACACCGGACCAATAACAAATATACCGAACCAACTAGATGCCGAATGAAACCACAGCCGGATGAGAATAACCGGACCAACAAAAAACCGAATGAACTATCTCTCTACCAACGACAACCAGGAACTAGGGGCATGCAGAGCACCTCATGCAGATAAGTACCGAACTCCAGAACTAACTAATAAAATGAGGATTATTACAACGATGAATAAGTTGTAAATCTCTCACTAACATGGATTAATTGTTTACACGTGTACGCGACCACGAACGGTCCATAGGCACGCTCTGAATGGTTATTAACCCTATTGTCGTGGGAATTTACACTTTGACACGCCTTTTTAAACTCGTAGGTTAAACGGATATTTGACTCTGATAATTATGAAATGGCTAAGCTACTTACACATGTACGGGGTCGCGAACGATCCCTAGGCATGCTCTGAGCTGGCGATAAACCATCTTGACAAACGATCCAAGGATCTACTCTGACATGAACCTGGCATCAATGATGCTAAGCCCCCTCGGGGCTTACTCTCTCGTCCCAAACAGCACAGTTCAATTCAACTCGAATATTTCGATCACGAACGGTTGTTGTTTGAAATCACTCTAAAACTGTAAATTCCTTTGCAGGACATCAACAGGATATGAACATCCAGCCCATGGGGTTACAAAACAAGCCTTCTCGCCACAGGGAAAACAAAGCGCGACACATGCAAGCACGTGCCCCACTTTGGGGGGCAAATGTTGGGCGAATTCTCACCCAGAAGATCTCGAGACCAAGAAGTCAAAGTTTTACTCGGGCTCGCAACCTCCACCCCGTTCGACAAACACAAGGCACAATATAAGCATAGAAGTCCATCTGGCGTTCTCAATATACAAGTCCATTCGGCAGAGAGGCATTCGGCATCTCCAATTCACACCGAACCAAAGGTCATTCGGCCAGCCCCCACATCCGGCCCAACCATAACCGAACCAACTGATTCGGTACCATAACCGAACCAACTCCAGAACCAAAAGATTACCGGACCAACTCCACTACCGAACCACCTCTCCAACACCCTACCGGACCAGACCACGCCTAACTAAACCCCAACTTCTCTAAGCATAGCCGAATGAAGCCTCGCCGAACCAAATAATTGCCAGTCCTGATTGCTTCAGCCCGGGCCCACCAGCAGCTATATACCTCCAAGGCCCCTGCCCCCTACCTCATTCTATAAATAGAGGGGCAGGGGTACAACAATGGCAGACAAGTTTGAGAGCTCAAGCAAGGAAGGAACTTTCAAACTACTTTCATATACTTATATACGAAGCATTGTACTTGTAATCTGAAAGAAAGAAGATAATAACATATAAAGTGGACGTAGGCACATTCTGGCCGAACCACTATAAATACGCGTGTCTTTTACATTTCAGCCCCTACTTCTTTTATATTTACATACTCATCTAAAATCATTGAAAATCACATATAATCAACTAAATAATACGACTTGGAGGTGTTTGTCCATTTTTTGTGCAAACAACATTGATATTATTGTAAATATTTGTGTATTGGTGAATTTGTGTGTCGTTGACTTTTGTGATTGACGTTGATATTATTGTCAATATTTGTTGTTTGGTGAACGAAATAAAGAGTATGACATTTCTTTGATTCTTGTGTAGATTTGGTGATATTGATTAATCTCTTGTTGATTTTCAATTACTTATATATATCACAGCTTGGCATAGTGATTATTATGTGTTTAGTCATATCTCTTATTCTATATCGTTTCACCTGATATTTATAGCTAGACTGATCCGTTTATTATTTTCTTATTAAATAATACTCGGGTCAGGCCGAGATGTTACAGGTGCTTCTGCTTGACTTCTCTCTTGGGATTGATTCCTCTGACTTTTGGTTAACTACATAGATTAGTAGTTTTTGTTGTATACATTTGAGATATAGACTCCATAATGTATACTTATTCTTTTGTGTAGTTCATGTAGCTATTCTTTTGTGATATTGTGGATCTTCTTATACCACTACTCTGATATACACTTTCATGTGTAATATTCATATCTATTTCCGCCTTTGTGATATGAATTGTCTGTGACTGATTTGTGTTATGTTTATTTCTATATTTGTTTCGGAAGACCTTTATAGCCACTGTGTAGTAGCTTTGAGTTTGTGTCGGTATGTCGGATTTCCTCTTGAGAGGAATAGATATATTTTTATCCGGTATATCGGTACTCGCACAAAGCAATTATATAGATGGTCGCTCCTCAACAGCCTTATTCTCCGTGCTAATTGACAGCATTCACAGTAATGTTCTTGGCTAGCGTGGGTATAGAGGTGGGGCGTCATAGCTTGGTATCAAAGCCAAACTTCGAAACAATATGGAATATTATAACAAGGATCATCGTCCTAAGTCCATCTTAGGAGTCGTGCTTTAGGATTTTATTCGGGTCTTCGTACCGTCCTATCCTATTTTCTTTTATGATTCCTTGTTTTATCTACCAAGATTGCTTGATATTTATTTTGAGAATAACTTTTTCCTCTTCTTTCTTTCTTTCTTAAAGAAGAGAAATGGTTAGACCTGGCCGCCCCAGCGCCGGTCAATCTAGTGCTACTCCCCAGGATGGAGTTTTTATGTCTGCCCAGCAGCTTTTAGATCTTGTCAAGAACGCTCAAACAGCGGGTCCCAATCAGGAGCCTACTCATCCTAGATCCGGTTTTGCACGCTTGTGCTGAGACTATACCGATTTGGGTGGAAGGCCATTCACGGGATCCAAGAGTGTTATAGAAATTCAAGCTTGGCTCAAATCATGCGATCGCATCTTTTCTCACATGAACCTTATTGATCTACATCGAGTCCAACTGGCTTCTAGCATGCTCCAAGAAAGAGCATTAGATTGGTATGAGCTTTTAATTTCTGAAATCATTGAAGCAGATCTCACTTGGGAGCAATTCCGGGAAAGGTTCGAATTGAAATTTGTGCCGGAGGCCGAAAAAGTAACTTTGGCCATGCGTTTTATTGACCTTGTTCAAGGTGAATCTTCTGTGACAAACTATGTCGCATCTTTCGAATCTCTTTCCAAATACGGGGTTGAATACATTAATACCCCGATGAAGAAAAATCATATATTTGTCTATGGCTTGAATAAGAATCTTAAGAAGCCATTGCTTTTGAAACTTGAGGTTTCATTTGATTAGCTTATTGATATCGCTCTTCGTCTTGAAGAGGCCGATAGAGAAAGCGATATTGAAGTTGTGCGTGCTAAACAGAACTTCAACAACAACATGAAGAGGCCTATTAAATTCGAAGGCCCCAGTCCCATCAAGAAAGGGAAGCAACAAACTCCGGTAGCAAAGTCTCCTATCTCTAGTCGTGGACGATGCAACAATTGTGGTTCCACGGACCACTATGCAAGGGAGTGCCCGAAACCTCTCTTTTGCCTTTATTGCAAAAGTTCGGGTCATCTTATATCTACATGTCCCATTCTTCAAAGCAGGAGAGAGGGAGAGCTGAATATTGTGCAAGCTCCTGGTAACACATCTCATGGTCAAGGTATTTCTCATTCAATCCTTGATTTCGTTTGTTTTACGATTATCTTTTTCAAGTTCTTGTTGATATGAGTTCATCTCATTATTTTATATCAAAAGAACTTGTCGATTCTTTTTCTTTAAACATTTTTGGGCTTGATGTCTTCCTTGAGGATTGTGAATCCGGATGGTAGATCCGCAACACTCAATTTGCTTTTGTTTAGATGTCGAGATTGTTTTATGTGACTTTTCTTTCCGAGCCGATATTTACTTTGGCTTCGGAATTGACTTTTTCTGTAAGGATTGGCTTAAATTGTGAAGCCCATATCCTATTTTTCCGAGTGGATTATTCATCTTCGACATTTTCAATCTGTTAAGAAGATTTCTATTTTTCCTTTGTGATTTTGATTCCAATTTGATGGCATCATTTTATTCCTTAAAACCCGCATGATAAGGAAAGTATTATTTCTCTCAATCATATCGTTTGAAAAAATTTCTGGTATTTTTTGAGCTTGTCTTAGGATCATCACCTAAGCAATATCTTTTGTGTAGTGCGAAGGTCTTTTCAGTTTGACTTTATCACCGGTTTTCGTTTGCTACGAGTTGCGGAAGTTAGCATTCCACTAACCGCATTCCGCACTCGTTATGATTCTTATGAATGACTTATTATGTCATTCAATTTGTCCAGCTTATTTCATCCATTTTATAAATCGAATATTCTATGAATATTTCGATGAGACCATTCTTGTATTTATTGATTTTGGATGAAAATAGTAATTTAAAATTTTGCAAATCTTTTTCATAAGATTTATTTATAAGTAAAACTGGATTTTGTTCTTGAAACGAACAAAGAATATTATTGAAACTTTTTAAGAGATTTATTTATCCTATAAAAGATGATTTTGTGATTGGATTGTCCGTTGAGTGCTTTAAGAATTTTGGTCGATGCGCTTGATCAACGTTATCGATAGGAATTTCCTAAACGCTTTGATGAGACAACCAGACACGATATATTGACTTGTAAAATGTAAATTCTTCTAGAAATATTTTTACATCGAAATAATTTTGATTTTTGAAAGCTTTAGCTTTTCGGGAAAGAAATTTTTTTGAAAGAATTTTCTTTCGATACTCTTATTCTTGTGATTCCTGAAGGGGAACCAAGACTTTGCTATTTGTACCGATACTAGTCGTATTGGTTTGGAATGCCATTCTCTTGCCTAAGAAAACGTGCTATCACTTGTGCTTCTAAACCATTATAGCTTATCGAGACTAGATATGGCACTTATGATCTAGTGCTCTCGGCTATTGTTTTTACTTTTAGAGTTTGGCATCATCATTTTAGGGGGAGAAATTTGTTCTCTATCTCGATCATAAATCTTTGGAATATTCATTTTCTCATAAGGAACTTCATGTCGACTCGTGTTCCTAGCTTTTTATGATCTTGATGTTCTTTTTATTCCCGAAGGGGAAATCGTGTTGCCAATGCGTTTAGTCGTAAGCTACAAGGGGTTGTTTCTTTGTTGATGACCAAATGAAATTATCCTTTTATTAATTTCATCGGACGTTTTGATATACTTCGTTCTATTGAGCTTTATCTCATTTCTTTTATGGACTTGCGTCTGATGTTCTTTTATGGTGTTCGGTTCATTGGGCGCACCGTTTTTGAACTACGCTGGTGTCCCAAATTATTTGAGTTTCTAGTTTCTCGGGCGTACTGTTATTACACTACGTCGTTGCACCAGATCAATTTTCTGCTATTCTTGACGTTCTCCACGTCTTTTATCCATGGAAATGCTTTTATGTTTCCGGTTTTTTTTATTTATTCTTGAGGCCGGTGTTATTGAGGGATTGAAGTTTCACCAAATTTGACTTTTGAGCAACATTCTATTCGCATCATTGCTTTGGAGGTTGAGCGCCTTCGATATAAAGATATTCTTTTTGATAAAAGTTCAATGGTTCTCAAATCGCTCATGTGAAATCTTGAGAATTCATCGAACGAAAACTTTCGGATTTACTCCTTCGTGCTCTTTATGGTGAACTTCTTGATTCAAATTTTCTTTTGTGTTAATATGCTTCTATGGTTGTTACTTCTTATATTTCCTTCTTAATTATTGCGAGGACGCAATTTCTTTAAGGAGGGGAGTCTGTAACAACCCGCATATTTATCGATTTTATATTTAAATATTTTATTTAAATATTTTATCGTTAGTCGGATTTTAGTCCGAAAAGCTACTTTTTGCAAACAGTCGAATTAGGACTCGATACCACCTCCATTGAGTTCAAAATGCCGTTTGCGACCTTTTTGAGTATAAGCTTCGATATGTTTGGAGAAAGTTGATTTTTTGCTACTTTTTCCCGCTTAGGGCTTTGGTTGGGCTGAGCCAATTAACCACTTAACTCAGTTCCAACACTCTCCTCTTCATTCACTTCTCTTCTATTTTCCTAATACTCAAGCTTTTATGTTAATGGAGGGTGGAAGAGGAAATTAAAACTCCAAGCCCTAGCTTCCTTTGCAAATCCAAGTTCTTGCTCCAAACTCAAGAAGAACCCATTGGTAAGCTTCTCTTCATCTTCTCCAACTCTTTCTCCATTCAATTTCAGAAATTTCCTAAACCTAACTTAGGGAATGTTCTTCTTTTGAGCTTAGATTCAAGCTCATTTGGGTTGTGTTGAAGAGAGGTTGATTCTCCATTTTCTTTCAAGCTTCTTCTTGTTTGATTTTGTGAAAAGGTGAGATTTTTATCTCACATCTATGTCTATATCCATCTTTGTGGTTTGGTATGAATTCGTAACATTTGTGCATATTCATTTGCTTTTGATTTGGATCGAATGGGTGAATATTCCAATTTTTGTGAAAATCCTTTTATGGATGCTTGATTACGATATTTGGGGTGTATCAAAGAGCCTATAAGGCCGGGCTGTCATCTGACGTAAATCCTTAGTCGTCGTTGCTCGCTCGATCGCTCCCGACATCGTTTGGGCCATATGGCCTAGGCAAATTTTTGCCCTTACCAGGTTTTCAGACGTCTGGAGACCAATGCCAGACGTCTGGTTTTGCAACCTGGAGAAAAATAAAATACGGCAGAGGAATAAATTAAGCAGTGGCTAATTTCAGACGTCTGAATTATTGTTTCAGACGTCTGGAATAAGGTTAGACGTCTGATTTGTGTTTTCAGACGTCTGGTTGGTTTTCTGGAATATTTCCAGAAACCAAAACCAGACGTCTGGACTTTCCTCCAGACGTCTGAATGTTTTTCAGACGTCTGATTTTAGGTTTCAGACGTCTGGATGGTTTTCTGGGAAATTTCCAGAAACCAAATCCAAACGTCTGGACAACCCCTCAGACGTCTGGAAATCCCTAGTTTTGCCTATTTGCAAATTTTGAGTATATTTCCAACTTTAATCGATTCGTGTTGATTCCCTTTTTGTTGTTATCATTTGTTATTGACTTTGATGACATTTTCTTCGTGATTTTTGGGAACATCAATTTCTATGGATTTGGTATCGATTTCTTTGGATTTTATTCACGTCTTTGAATGTGAATTTTGGTGATTGATTGTCCTACAATCATTTTTGTGATTTGTCACTTTAAAAATATAAAGGTTTCAATACTAGTATTAAATATCAAAACTCTTTCATCAAAACGATTCCAACACTATTTTATTTACAAAGCTCGTTTTTCTCAAACCGTTTTCCAATCTATTAGTATATACAAGCCTTTACCTCACTCGTATGAGAAATCTAATTAAACGGCTTTGTAAATTGAGTGGTATGAAACGCTTGCGTTTACTTGTTCGGTTAATTCTTGGACTTGTTCGATTGAATCTCTTGTGACAATTTTCTAGTGGAAACTTACAATTTGTTCGTAAATATTTAAGTTAAGCTAGTGGTTATGGGACATGATGCTAAACTCATATATTTACTAGATTAGTGTAATTGACACTTCTTGATGATCATGACGATCATCTTTGTGATTTAGACTAGCAATGTGCGATGTCTCTTTGTCTGCGAAGGAGACTAAACCCCGTTTTGTGGAGTTTCGACTCAATTTGGTGGGGTAGCAACCCATGGTCTTCGGGCCGTTTGTGGAGCTTCGGCTCAATTTGTGATGGTTAGCAACCATGGAATTAGCATTCCGTTTGTGATACACGTGTTGGTGGGCTTTATGCTCCCGTTTGTGATAGGCCTCCCCCTTTGTGATTTCTGGATTTCTTGAGATGATTTCTAGAATTTGTGTTTCACCAATTCTCGTGATTTCCATTGATAAGTTTTATCAATATTTGTGCTTTGGTGAATTTGTGTGTCATTGACTTTTGTGATTGACATTGATATTATTGTCAATATTTGTGCATTGGTGAATTTGTGTGTTATTGACTTTTGTGATTGACATTGATATTATTGTCAATATTTGTGTATTGGTGAATTTGTGTGTCGTTGACTTTTGTGATTGACGTTGATATTATTGTCAATATTTGTGGTTTGGTGAACGAAATAAGGAGTATGACATTTCTTTGATTCTTGTGTAGATTTGGTGATATTGATTAATCTCTTGTTGATTTTCAATTACTTATATATATCACAGCTTGGCATAGTGATTATTATGTGTTTAGTCATATCTCTTATTCTATATCGTTTCACCTGATATTTATAGCTAGACTGATCCGTTTATTATTTTCTTATTAAATAATACTCGGGTCAGGCCGAGATGTTACAGGTGTTTCTGCTTGACTTCTCTCTTGGGATTGATTCCTCTGACTTTTGGTTAACTACTTAGATTAGTAGTTTTGGTTGTATAATTTTGAGATATAGACTCCATATTGTATACTTATTCTTTTGTGTAGTTCATGTAGCTATTCTTTTGTGATATTGTGGATCTTCTTATACCACTACTCTGATATACACTTTCATGTGTAATATTCATATCTATTTCCGCCTTTGTGATATGAATTGTCTGTGACTGATTTGTGTTATGTTTATTTCTATATTTGTTTCGGAAGACCTTTATAGCCACTGTGTAGTAGCTTTGAGTTTGTGTCGGTATGTCGGATTTCCTCTTGAGAGGAATAGATATATTTTTATCCGGTATATCGGTACTCGCACAAAGCAATTATACAGATGGTCGCTCCTCAACAGCCTTATTCTCCATGCTAATTGACAGCATTCACAGTAATGTTCTTGGCTAGCGTGGGTATAGAGGTGGGGCGTCACAGCTTGGTATCAAAGCCAAACTTCGAAACAATATGGAATATTATAACAAGGATCATCGTCCTAAGTCCATCTTAGGAGTCGTGCTTTAGGATTTTATTCGGGTCTTCGTACCGTCCTATCCTATTTTCTTTTATGATTCCTTGTTTTATCTATCAAGATTGCTTGATATTTATTTTGAGAATAACTTTTTCCTCTTCTTTCTTTCTTTCTTAAAGAAGAGAAATGGTTAGACCTGGCCGCCCCAGCGCCGGTCAATCTAGTGCTACTCCCCAGGATGGAGTTTTTATGTCTGCCCAGCAGCTTTTAGATCTTGTCAAGAACGCTCAAACAGCGGGTCCCAATCAGGAGCCTACTCATCCTAGATCCGGTTTTGCACGCTTGTGCCGAGACTATACCGATTTGGGTGGAAGGCCATTCATGGGATCCAAGAGTGTTATAGAAATTCAAGCTTGGCTCAAATCATGCGATCGCATCTTTTCTCACATGAACCTTATTGATCTACATCGAGTCCAACTGGCTTCTAGCATGCTCCGAGAAAGAGCATTAGATTGGTATGAGCTTTTAATTTCTGAAATCATTGAAGCGGATCTCACTTGGGAGCAATTCCGGGAAAGGTTCGAATTGAAATTTGTGCCGGAGGCCGAAAAAGTAAATTTGGCCAGGCGTTTTATTGACCTTGTTCCAGGTGAATCTTCTGTGACAAACTATGTCGCATCTTTCGAATCTCTTTCCAAATACGGGGTTGAATACATTAATACCCCGATGAAGAAAAATCAGAGATTTGTCTATGGCTTGAATAAGAATCTTAAGAAGCCATTGCTTTTGAAACTTGAGGTTTCATTTGATTATCTTATTGATATCGCTCTTCGTCTTGAAGAGGCCGATAGAGAAAGCGATATTGAAGTTGTGCGTGTCAAACAGAACTTCAACAACAACATGAAGAGGCCTATTAAATTCGAAGGCCCCAGTCCCATCAAGAAAGGGAAGCAACAAACTCCGGTAGCAAAGTCTCCTATCTCTAGTCGTGGACGATGCAACAATTGTGGTTCCACGGACCACTATGCAAGGGAGTGCCCGAAACCTCTCTTTTGCCGTTATTGCAAAAGTTCGGGTCATCTTATATCTACATGTCCCATTCTTCAAAGCAGGAGAGAGGGAGAGCTGAATATTGTGCAAGCTCCTGGTAACACATCTCATGGTCAAGGTATTTCTCATTCAATCCTTGATTTCGTTTGTTTTACGATTATCTTTTTCAAGTTCTTGTTGATATGAGTTCATCTCATTATTTTATATCAAAAGAACTTGTCGATTCTTTTTCTTTAAACATTTTTGGGCTTGATGTCTTCCTTGAGGATTGTGAATCCGGATGGTAGATCCGCAACACTCAATTTGCTTTTGTTTAGATGTCGAGATTGTTTTATGTGACTTTTCTTTCCGAGCCGATATTTACTTTGGCTTCGGAATTGACTTTTTCTGTAAGGATTGGCTTAAATTGTGAAGCCCATATCCTATTTTTCCGAGTGGATTATTCATCTTCGACATTTTCAATCTGTTAAGCAGATTTCTATTTTTCCTTTGTGATTTTGATTCCAATTTGATGGCATCATTTTATTCCTTAAAACCCGCATGATAAGGAAAGTATTATTTCTCTCAATCATATCGTTTGAAAAAATTTCTGGTATTTTTTGAGCTTGTCTTAGGATCATCACCTAAGCAATATCTTTTGTGTGGTGCGAAGGTCTTTTCAGTTTGACTTTATCACCGGTTTTCGTTTGCTACGAGTTGCGGAAGTTAGCATTCCACTAACCGCATTCCGCACTCGTTATGATTCTTATGAATGGCTTATTATGTCATTCAATTTGTCCAGCTTATTTCATCCATTTTATAAATCGAATATTCTATGAATATTTCGATGAGACCATTCTTGTATTTATTGATTTTGGATGAAAATAGTAATTTAAAATTTTGCAAATCTTTTTCATAAGATTTATTTATAAGTAAAACTGGATTTTGTTCTTGAAACGAACAAATAATATTATTAAAACTTTTTAAGAGATTTATTTATCCTATAAAAGATGATTTTGTGATTCTATTGTCCGTTGAGTGCTTTAAGAATTTTGGTCGATGCGCTTGATCAACGTTATCGATAGGAATTTCCTAAACGCTTTGATGAGACAACCAGACACGATATATTGACTTGTAAAATGTAAATTCTTCTAGAAATATTTTTACATCGAAATAATTTTGATTTTTGAAAGCTTTAGCTTTTCGGGAAAGAAAATATTTTGAAAGAATTTTCTTTCGATACTCTTATTCTTGTGATACCTGAAGGGGAACCAAGACTTTTGCTATTTGTACCGATACTAGTCGTATTGGTTTGGAATGCCATTCTCTTGCCTAAGAAAACGTGCTATCACTTGTGCTTCTAAACCATTATAGCTTATCGAGACTAGATATGCCACTTATGATCTAGTGCTCTCGGCTATTGTTTTTACTTTTAGAGTTTGGCATCATCATTTTAGGGGGAGAAATTTGTTCTCTATCTCGATCATAAATCTTTGGAATATTCATTTTCTCATAAGGAACTTCATGTCGACTCGTGTTCCTAGCTTTTTATGATCTTGATGTTCTTTTTATTCCCGAAGGGGAAATCGTGTTGTCAATGCGTTTAGTCGTAAGCAACAAGGGGTTGTTTCTTTGTTGATGACCAAATGAAATTATCCTTTTATTAATTTCATCGGACGTTTTGATATACTTCGTTCTATTGAGCTTTATCTCATTTCTTTTATGGACTTGCGTCTGATGTTCTTTTATGGTGTTCGGTTCATTGGGCGCACCGTTTTTGAACTACGCTGGTGTCCCAAATTATTTGAGTTTCTAGTTTCTCGGGCGTACTGTTATTACACTACGTCGTTGCACCAGCTTAATTTTCTGCTATTCTTGACGTTCTCCACGTCTTTTATCCACGGAAATGCTTTTATGTTTCCGGTTTTTTTTATTTATTCTTGAGCCCGGTGTTATTGAGGGATTGAAGTTTCACCAAATTTGACTTTTGAGCAACATTCTATTCGCATCATTGCTTTGGAGGTTGAGCGCCTTCGATATAAAGATATTCTTTTTGATAAAAGTTCAATGGTTCTCAAATCGCTCATGTGAAATCTTGAGAATTCATCGAACGAAAACTTTCGGATTTACTCCTTCGTGCTCTTTATGGTGAACTTCTTGATTCAAATTTTCTTTTGTGTTAATATGCTTCTATGGTTGTTACTTCTTATATTTCATTCTTAATTATTGCGAGGACGCAATTTCTTTAAGGAGGGGAGTCTGTAACAACCCGCATATTTATTGATTTTATATTTAAATATTTTATTTAAATATTTTATCGTTAGTCGGATTTTAGTCCGAAAAGCTACTTTTTGCAAACAGTCGAATTAGGACTCGATACCACCTCCATTGAGTTCAAAATGCCGTTTGCGACCTTTTTGAGTATAAGCTTCGATATGTTAGGAGAAAGTTGATTTTTTGCTACTTTTTCCCGCTTAGGGCTTTGGTTGGGCTGAGCCAATTAACCACTTAACTCAGTTCCAACACTCTCCTCTTCATTCACTTCTCTTCTATTTTCCTAATACTCAAGCTTTTATGTTAATGGAGGGTGGAAGAGAAAATTAAAACTCCAAGCCCTAGCTTCCTTTGCAAATCCAAGTTCTTGCTCCAAACTCAAGAAGAACCCATTGGTAAGCTTCTCTTCATCTTCTCCAACTCTTTCTCCATTCAATTTCAGAAATTTCCTAAACCTAACTTAGGGAATGTTCTTCTTTTGAGCTTAGATTCAAGCTCATTTGGGTTGTGTTGAAGAGAGGTTGATTCTCCATTTTCTTTCAAGCTTCTTCTTGTTTGATTTTGTGAAAAGGTGAGATTTTTATCTCACATCTATGTCTATATCCATATTTGTGGTTAGGTATGAATTCGTAACATTTGTGCATATTCATTTGCTTTTGATTTGGATCGAATGGGTGAATATTCCAATTTTTGTGAAAATCCTTTTATGGATGCTTGATTACGATATTTGGGGTGTATCAAAGAGCCTATAAGGCCGGGCTGTCATTTGACGTAAATCCTTAGTCGTCGTTGCTCGCTCGATCGCTCCCGACATCGTTTGGGCCATATGGCCTAGGCAAATTGTTGCCCTTACCAGGTTTTCAGACGTCTGGAGACCAATGCCAGACGTCTGGTTTTGCAACCTGGAGAAAAATAAAATACGGCAGAGGAATAAATTAAGCAGTGGCTAATTTCAGCCGTCTGAATTATTGTTTCAGACGTCTGAAATAAGGTTAGACGTCTGATTTGTGTTTTCAGACGTCTGGTTGGTTTTCTGGAATATTTCCAGAAACCAAAACCAGACGTCTGGACTTTCCTCCAGACGTCTGAATGTTTTTCAGACGTCTGATTTTAGGTTTCAGACGTCTGGATGGTTTTCTGGGAAATTTCCAGAAACCAAATCCAAACGTCTGGACAACCCCTCAGACGTCTGGAAATCCCTAGTTTTGCCTATTTGCCAAATTTTGAGTATATTTCCAACTTTAATCGATTCGTGTTGATTCCCTTTTTGTTGTTATCATTTGTTATTGACTTTGATGACATTTTCTTCGTGATTTTTGGGAATATCCATTTCTATGGATTTGGTATCGATTTCTTTGGATTTTATTCACGTCTTTGAATGTGAATTTTGGTGATTGATTGTCCTACAATCCTTTTTGTGATTTGTCACTTTAAAAATATAAAGGTTTCAATACTAGTATTAAATATCAAAACTCTTTCATCAAAACGATTCCAACACTATTTTATTTACAAAGCTCGTTTTTCTCAAACCGTTTTCCAATCTATTAGTATATACAAGCCTTTACCTCACTCGTATGAGAAATTTAATTAAACGGCTTTGTAAAACGAGTGGTATGAAACGCTTGCGTTTACTTGTTCGGTTAATTCTTGGACTTGTTCGATTGAATCTCTTGTGACAATTTTCTAGTGGAAACTTACAATTTGTTCGTAAATATTTAAGTTAAGCTAGTGGTTATGGGACATGATGCTAAACTCATATATTTACTAGATTAGTGTAATTGACACTTCTTGATGATCATGACGATCATCTTTGTGATTTAGACTAGCAATGTGCGATGTCTCTTTGTCTGCGAGGGAGACTAAACCCCGTTTTGTGGAGTTTCGACTCAATTTGGTGGGGTAGCAACCCATGGTCTTCGGGCCGTTTGTGGAGCTTCGGCTCAATTTGTGATGGTTAGCAACCATGGAATTAGCATTCCGTTTGTGATACACGTGTTGGTGGGCTTTATGCTCCCGTTTGTGATAGGCCTCCCCCCTTTGTGATTTCTGGATTTCTTGAGATGATTTCTAGAATTTGTGTTTCACCAATTCTCGTGATTTCCATTGATAAGTTTTATCAATATTTGTGCATTGGTGAATTTGTGTGTCATTGACTTTTGTGATTGACATTGATATTATTGTCAATATTTGTGCATTGGTGAATTTGTGTGTTATTGACTTTTGTGATTGACATTGATATTATTGTCAATATTTGTGTATTGGTGAATTTGTGTGTCGTTGACTTTTGTGATTGACGTTGATATTATTGTCAATATTTGTGGTTTGGTGAACGAAATAAGGAGTATGACATTTCTTTGATTCTTGTGTAGATTTGGTGATATTGATTAATCTCTTGTTGATTTTCAATTACTTATATATATCACAGCTTGGCATAGTGATTATTATGTGTTTAGTCATATCTCTTATTCTATATCGTTTCACCTGATATTTATAGCTAGACTGATCCGTTTATTATTTTCTTATTAAATAATACTCGGGTCAGGCCGAGATGTTACAGGTGCTTCTGCTTGACTTCTCTCTTGGGATTGATTCCTCTGACTTTTGGTTAACTACTTAGATTAGTAGTTTTTGTTGTATACATTTGAGATATAGACTCCATAATGTATACTTATTCTTTTGTGTAGTTCATGTAGCTATTCTTTTGTGATATTGTGGATCTTCTTATACCACTACTCTGATATACACTTTCATGTGTAATATTCATATCTATTTCCGCCTTTGTGATATGAATTGTCTGTGACTGATTTGTGTTATGTTTATTTCTATATTTGTTTCGGAAGACCTTTATAGCCACTGTGTAGTAGCTTTGAGTTTGTGTCGGTATGTCGGATTTCCTCTTGAGAGGAATAGATATATTTTTATCCGGTATATCGGTACTCGCACAAAGCAATTATACAGATGGTCGCTCCTCAACAGCCTTATTCTCCATGCTAATTGACAGCATTCACAGTAATGTTCTTGGCTAGCGTGGGTATAGAGGTGGGGCGTCACAGCTTGGTATCAAAGCCAAACTTCGAAACAATATGGAATATTATAACAAGGATCATCGTCCTAAGTCCATCTTAGGAGTCGTGCTTTAGGATTTTATTCGGGTCTTCGTACCGTCCTATCCTATTTTCTTTTATGATTCCTTGTTTTATCTATCAAGATTGCTTGATATTTATTTTGAGAATAACTTTTTCCTCTTCTTTCTTTCTTTCTTAAAGAAGAGAAATGGTTAGACCTGGCCGCCCCAGCGCCGGTCAATCTAGTGCTACTCCCCAGGATGGAGTTTTTATGTCTGCCCAGCAGCTTTTAGATCTTGTCAAGAACGCTCAAATAGCGGGTCCCAATCAGGAGCGTACTCATCCTAGATCCGGTTTTGCACGCTTGTGCCGAGACTATACCGATTTGGGTGGAAGGCCATTCACGGGATCCAAGAGTGTTATAGAAATTCAAGCTTGGCTCAAATCATGCGATCGCATCTTTTCTCACATGAACCTTATTGATCTACATCGAGTCCAACTGGCTTCTAGCATGCTCCAAGAAAGAGCATTAGATTGGTATGAGCTTTTAATTTCTGAAATCATTGAAGCGGATCTCACTTGGGAGCAATTCCGGGAAAGGTTCGAATTGAAATTTGTGCCGGAGGCCGAAAAAGTAACTTTGGCCAGGCGTTTTATTGACCTTGTTCAAGGTGAATCTTCTGTGACAAACTATGTCGCATCTTTCGAATCTCTTTCCAAATACGGGGTTGAATACATTAATACCCCGATGAAGAAAAATCAGAGATTTGTCTATTGCTTGAATAAGAATCTTAAGAAGCCATTGCTTTTGAAACTTGAGGTTTCATTTGATTAGCTTATTGATATCGCTCTTCGTCTTGAAGAGGCCGATAGAGAAAGCGATATTGAAGTTGTGCGTGCCAAACAGAACTTCAACAACAACATGAAGAGGCCTATTAAATTCGAAGGCCCCAGTCCCATCAAGAAAGGGAAGCAACAAACTCCGGTAGCAAAGTCTCCTATCTCTAGTCGTGGACGATGCAACAATTGTGGTTCCACGGACCACTATGCAAGGGAGTGCCCGAAACCTCTCTTTTGCCGTTATTGCAAAAGTTCGGGTCATCTTATATCTACATGTCCCATTCTTCAAAGCAGGAGAGAGGGAGAGCTGAATATTGTGCAAGCTCCTGGTAACACATCTCATGGTCAAGGTATTTCTCATTCAATCCTTGATTTCGTTTGTTTTACGATTATCTTTTTCAAGTTCTTGTTGATATGAGTTCATCTCATTATTTTATATCAAAAGAACTTGTCGATTCTTTTTCTTTAAACATTTTTGGGCTTGATGTCTTCCTTGAGGATTGTGAATCCGGATGGTAGATCCGCAACACTCAATTTGCTTTTGTTTAGATGTCGAGATTGTTTTATGTGACTTTTCTTTCCGAGCCGATATTTACTTTGGCTTCGGAATTGACTTTTTCTGTAAGGATTGGCTTAAATTGTGAAGCCTATATCCTATTTTTCCGAGTGGATTATTCATCTTCGACATTTTCAATCTGTTAAGCAGATTTCTAGTTTTCCTTTGTGATTTTGATTCCAATTTGATGGCATCGTTTTATTCCTTAAAACCCGCATGATAAGGAAAGTATTATTTCTCTCAATCATATCGTTTGAAAAAATTTCTGGTATTTTTTGAGCTTGTCTTAGGATCATCACCTAAGCAATATCTTTTGTGTGGTGCGAAGGTCTTTTCAGTTTGACTTTATCACCGGTTTTCGTTTGCTACGAGTTGCGGAAGTTAGCATTCCACTAACCGCATTCCGCACTCGTTATGATTCTTATGAATGACTTATTATGTCATTCAATTTGTCCAGCTTATTTCATCCATTTTATAAATCGAATATTCTATGAATATTTCGATGAGACCATTCTTGTATTTATTGATTTTGGATGAAAATAGTAATTTAAAATTTTGCAAATCTTTTTCATAAGATTTATTTATAAGTAAAACTGGATTTTGTTCTTGAAACGAACAAAGAATATTATTAAAACTTTTTAAGAGATTTATTTATCCTATAAAAGATGATTTTGTGATTGTATTGTCCGTTGAGTGCTTTAAGAATTTTGGTCGATGCGCTTGATCAACGTTATCGATAGGAATTTCCTAAACGCTTTGATGAGACAACCAGACACGATATATTGACTTGTAAAATGTAAATTCTTCTAGAAATATTTTTACATCGAAATAATTTTGATTTTTGAAAGCTTTAGCTTTTCGGGAAAGAAAATATTTTGAAAGAATT
This sequence comes from Allium cepa, assembly GCA_030765085.1. Classification (NCBI taxonomy): domain Eukaryota; kingdom Viridiplantae; phylum Streptophyta; class Magnoliopsida; order Asparagales; family Amaryllidaceae; genus Allium; species Allium cepa. The sequence goes on from CM060946.1 coordinate 184,293,725, forward strand.
TTCTTTCGATACTCTTATTCTTGTGATTCCTGAAGGGGAACCAAGACTTTGCTATTTGTACCGATACTAGTCGTATTGGTTTGGAATGCCATTCTCTTGCCTAAGAAAACATGCTATCACTTGTGCTTCTAAACCATTATAGCTTATCAAGACTAGATATGCCACTTATGATCTAGTGCTCTCGGCTATTGTTTTTACTTTTAGAGTTTGGCATCATCATTTTAGGGGGAGAAATTTGTTCTCTATCTCGATCATAAATCTTTGGAATATTCATTTTCTCATAAGGAACTTCATGTCGACTCGTGTTCCTAGCTTTTTATGATCTTGATGTTCTTTTTATTCCCGAAGGGGAAATCGTGTTGTCAATGCGTTTAGTCGTAAGCAACAAGGGGTTGTTTCTTTGTTGATGACCAAATGAAATTATCCTTTTATTAATTTCATCGGACGTTTTGATATACTTCGTTCTATTGAGCTTTATCTCATTTCTTTTATGGACTTGCGTCTGATGTTCTTTTATGGTGTTCGGTTCATTGGGCGCACCGTTTTTGAACTACGCTGGTGTCCCAAATTATTTGAGTTTCTAGTTTCTCGGGCGTACTGTTATTACACTATGTCATTGCACCAGCTTAATTTTCTGCTATTCTTGACGTTCTCCACGTCTTTTATCCACGGAAATGCTTTTATGTTTCCGGTTTTTTTTATTTATTCTTGAGCCCGGTGTTATTGAGGGATTGAAGTTTCACCAAATTTGACTTTTGAGCAACATTCTATTCGCATCATTGCTTTGGAGGTTGAGCGCCTTCGATATAAAGATATTCTTTTTGATAAAAGTTCAATGGTTCTCAAATCGCTCATGTGAAATCTTGAGAATTCATCGAACGAAAACTTTCGGATTTACTCCTTCGTGCTCTTTATGGTGAACTTCTTGATTCAAATTTTCTTTTGTGTTAATATGCTTCTATGGTTGTTACTTCTTATATTTCCTTCTTAATTATTGCGAGGACGCAATTTCTTTAAGGAGGGGAGTCTGTAACAACCCGCATATTTATCGATTTTATATTTAAATATTTTATTTAAATATTTTATCGTTAGTCGGATTTTAGTCCGAAAAGCTACTTTTCGCAAACAGTCGAATTAGGACTCGATACCACCTCTATTGAGTTCAAAATGCCGTTTGCGACCTTTTTGAGTATAAGCTTCGATATGTTTGGAGAAATTGGATTTTTTGCTACTTTTTCCCGCTTAGGGCTTTGGTTGGGCTGAGCCAATTAACCACTTAACTCAGTTCCAACACTCTCCTCTTCATTCACTTCTCTTCTATTTTCCTAATACTCAAGCTTTTATGTTAATGGAGGGTGGAAGAGGAAATTAAAACTCCAAGCCCTAGCTTCCTTTGCAAATCCAAGTTCTTGCTCCAAACTCAAGAAGAACCCATTGGTAAGCTTCTCTTCATCTTCTCCAACTCTTTCTCCATTCAATTTCAGAAATTTCCTAAACCTAACTTAGGGAATGTTCTTCTTTTGAGCTTAGATTCAAGCTCATTTGGGTTGTGTTGAAGAGAGGTTGATTCTCCATTTTCTTTCAAGCTTCTTCTTGTTTGATTTTGTGAAAAGGTGAGATTTTTATCTCACATCTATGTCTATATCCATCTTTGTGGTTAGGTATGAATTCGTAACATTTGTGCATATTCATTTGCTTTTGATTTGGATCGAATGGGTGAATATTCCAATTTTTGTGAAAATCCTTTTATGGATGCTTGATTACGATATTTGGGGTGTATCAAAGAGCCTATAAGGCCGGGCTGTCATTTGACGTAAATCTTTAGTCGTCGTTGCTCGCTCGATCGCTCCCGACATCGTTTGGGCCATATGGCCTAGGCAAATTGTTGCCCTTACCAGGTTTTCAGACGTCTGGAGACCAATGCCAGACGTCTGGTTTTGCAACCTGGAGAAAAATAAAATACGGCAGAGGAATAAATTAAGCAGTGGCTAATTTCAAACATCTGAATTATTGTTTCAGACGTCTGGAATAAGGTTAGACGTCTGATTTGTGTTTTCAGACGTCTGGTTGGTTTTCTGGAATATTTCCAGAAACCAAAACCAGACGTCTGGACTTTCCTCCAGACGTCTGAATGTTTTTCAGACGTCTGATTTTAGGTTTCAGACGTCTGGATGGTTTTCTGGGAAATTTCCAGAAACCAAATCCAGACGTCTGGACAACCCCTCAGACGTCTGGAAATCCCTAGTTTTGCCTATTTGCCAAATTTTGAGTATATTTCCAACTTTAATCGATTCGTGTTGATTCCCTTTTTGTTGTTATTATTTGTTATTGACTTTGATGACATTTTCTTCGTGATTTTTGGGAATATCCATTTCTATGGATTTGGTATCGATTTCTTTGGATTTTATTCACGTCTTTGAATGTGAATTTTGGTGATTGATTGTCCTACAATCATTTTTGTGATTTGTCACTTTAAAAATATAAATGTTTCAATACTAGTATTAAATATCAAAACTCTTTCATCAAAACGATTCCAACACTATTTTATTTACAAAGCTCGTTTTTCTCAAACCGTTTTCCAATCTATTAGTATATACAAGCCTTTACCTCACTCGTATGAGAAATCTAATTAAACGGCTTTGTAAAACGAGTGGTATGAAACGCTTGCGCTTACTTGTTCGGTTAATTCTTGGACTTGTTCGATTGAATCTCTTGTGACAATTTTCTAGTGGAAACTTACAATTTGTTCGTAAATATTTAAGTTAAGCTAGTGGTTATGGGACATGATGCTAAACTCATATATTTACTAGATTAGTGTAATTGACACTTCCTGATGATCATGACGATCATCTTTGTGATTTAGACTAGCAATGTGCGATGTCTCTTTGTCTGCGAGGGAGACTAAACCCTGTTTTGTGGAGTTTCGACTCAATTTGGTGGGGTAGCAACCCATGGTCTTCGGGCCGTTTGTGGAGCTTCGGCTCAATTTGTGATGGTTAGCAACCATGGAATTAGCATTCCGTTTGTGATACACGTGTTGGTGGGCTTTATGCTCCCGTTTGTGATAGGCCTCCCCCCTTTGTGATTTCTGGATTTCTTGAGATGATTTCTAGAATTTGTGTTTCACCAATTCTCGTGATTTCCATTGATAAGTTTTATCAATATTTGTGCATTGGTGAATTTGTGTGTCATTGACTTTTGTGATTGACATTGATATTATTGTCAATATTTGTGCATTGGTGAATTTGTGTGTTATTGACTTTTGTGATTGACATTGATATTATTGTCAATATTTGTGTATTGGTGAATTTGTGTGTCGTTGACTTTTGTGATTGACGTTGATATTATTGTCAATATTTGTGGTTTGGTGAACGAAATAAGGAGTATGACATTTCTTTGATTCTTGTGTAGATTTGGTGATATTGATTAATCTCTTGTTGATTTTCAATTACTTATATATATCACAGCTTGGCATAGTGATTATTATGTGTTTAGTCATATCTCTTATTCTATATCGTTTCACCTGATATTTATAGCTAGACTGATCCGTTTATTATTTTCTTATTAAATAATACTCGGGTCAGGCCGAGATGTTACAGGTGCTTCTGCTTGACTTCTCTCTTGGGATTGATTCCTCTGACTTTTGGTTAACTACTTAGATTAGTAGTTTTTGTTGTATACATTTGAGATATAGACTCCATAATGTATACTTATTCTTTTGTGTAGTTCATGTAGCTATTCTTTTGTGATATTGTGGATCTTCTTATACCACTACTCTGATATACACTTTCATGTGTAATATTCATATATATTTCCGCCTTTGTGATATGAATTGTCTGTGACTGATTTGTGTTATGTTTATTTCTATATTTGTTTCGGAAGACCTTTATAGCCACTGTGTAGTAGCTTTGAGTTTGTGTCGGTATGTCGGATTTCCTCTTGAGAGGAATAGATATATTTTTATCCGGTATATCGGTACTCGCACAAAGCAATTATACAGATGGTCGCTCCTCAACAGCCTTATTTTTCGTTCTAATTGACAGCATTCACAGTAATGTTCTTGGCTAGCGTGGGTATAGAGGTGGGGCGTCACAGCTTGGTATCAAAGCCAAACTTTGAAACAATATGGAATATTATAACAAGGATCATCGTCCTAAGTCCATCTTAGGAGTCGTGCTTTAGGATTTTATTCGGGTCTTCGTACCGTCCTATCCTATTTTCTTTTATGATTCCTTGTTTTATCTACCAAGATTGCTCGATATTTATTTTGAGAATAACTTTTTCCTCTTCTTTCTTTCTTTCTTAAAGAAGAGAAATGGTTAGACCTAGCCGCCCCAGCGCCGGTCAATCTAGTGCTACTCTCCAGGATGGAGTTTTTATGTCTGCCCAGCAGCTTTTAGATCTTGTCAAGAACGCTCAAACAGCGGGTCCCAATCAGGAGCCTACTCATCCTAGATCCGGTTTTGCACGCTTGTGCCGAGACTATACCGATTTGGGTGGAAGGCCATTCACGGGATCCAAGAGTGTTATATAAATTCAAGCTTGGCTCAAATCATGCGATCGCATCTTTTCTCACATGAACCTTATTGATCTACATCGAGTCCAACTGGCTTCTAGCATGCTCCAAGAAAGAGCATTAGATTGGTATGAGCTTTTAATTTCTGAAATCATTGAAGCGGATCTCACTTGGGAGCAATTCCGGGAAAGGTTCGAATTGAAATTTGTGCCGGAGGCCGAAAAAGTAACTTTGGCCAGGCGTTTTATTGACCTTGTTCAAGGTGAATCTTCTGTGACAAACTATGTCGCATCTTTCGAATCTCTTTCCAAATACGGGGTTGAATACATTAATACCTCGATGAAGAAAAATCAGAGATTTGTCTATGGCTTGAATAAGAATCTTAAGAAGCCATTGCTTTTGAAACTTGAGGTTTCATTTGATTAGCTTATTGATATCGCTCTTCGTCTTGAAGAGGCCGATAGAGAAAGCGATATTGAAGTTGTGCGTGCCAAACAGAACTTCAACAACAACATGAAGAGGCCTATTAAATTCGAAGGCCCCAGTCCCATCAAGAAAGGGAAGCAACAAACTCCGGTAGCAAAGTCTCCTATCTCTAGTCGTGGACGATGCAACAATTGTGGTTCCACGGACCACTATGCAAGGGAGTGCCCGAAACCTCTCTTTTGCCGTTATTGCAAAAGTTCGTGTCATCTTATATCTACATGTCCCATTCTTCAAAGCAGGAGAGAGGGAGAGCTGAATATTGTGCAAGCTCCTGGTAACACATCTCATGGTCAAGGTATTTCTCATTCAATCCTTGATTTCGTTTGTTTTACGATTATCTTTTTCAAGTTCTTGTTGATATGAGTTCATCTCATTATTTTATATCAAAAGAACTTGTCGATTCTTTTTCTTTAAACATTTTTGGGCTTGATGTCTTCCTTGAGGATTGTGAATCCGGATGGTAGATCCGCAACACTCAATTTGCTTTTGATTAGATGTCGAGATTGTTTTATGTGACTTTTCTTTCCGAGCCGATATTTACTTTGGCTTCGGAATTGACTTTTTCTGTAAGGATTGGCTTAAATTGTGAAGCCCATATCCTATTTTTCCGAGTGGATTATTCATCTTCGACATTTTCAATCTGTTAAGAAGATTTCTATTTTTCCTTTGTGATTTTGATTCCAATTTGATGGCATCATTTTATTCCTTAAAACCCGCATGATAAGGAAAGTATTATTTCTCTCAATCATATCGTTTGAAAAAATTTCTGGTATTTTTTGAGCTTGTCTTAGGATCATCACCTAAGCAATATCTTTTGTGTAGTGCGAAGGTCTTTTCAGTTTGACTTTATCACCGGTTTTCGTTTGCTACGAGTTGCGGAAGTTAGCATTCCACTAACCGCATTCCGCACTCGTTATGATTCTTATGAATGGCTTATTATGTCATTCAATTTGTCCAGCTTATTTCATCCATTTTATAAATCGAATATTCTATGAATATTTCGATGAGACCATTCTTGTATTTATTGATTTTGGATGAAAATAGTAATTTAAAATTTTGCAAATCTTTTTCATAAGATTTATTTATAAGTAAAACTGGATTTTGTTCTTGAAACGAACAAAGAATATTATTGAAACTTTTTAAGAGATTTATTTATCCTATAAAAGATGATTTTGTGATTGGATTGTCCGTTGAGTGCTTTAAGAATTTTGGTCGATGCGCTTGATCAACGTTATCGATAGGAATTTCCTAAACGCTTTGATGAGACAACCAGACACGATATATTGACTTGTAAAATGTAAATTCTTCTAGAAATATTTTTACATCGAAATAATTTTGATTTTTGAAAGCTTTAGCTTTTCGGGAAAGAAATTTTTTTGAAAGAATTTTCTTTCGATACTCTTATTCTTGTGATTCCTGAAGGGGAACCAAGACTTTGCTATTTGTACCGATACTAGTCGTATTGGTTTGGAATGCCATTCTCTTGCCTAAGAAAATGTGCTATCACTTGTGCTTCTAAACCATTATAGCTTATCGAGACTAGATATGCCACTTATGATCTAGTGCTCTCGGCTATTGTTTTTACTTTTAGAGTTTGGCATCATCATTTTAGGGGGAGAAATTTGTTCTCTATCTCGATCATAAATCTTTGGAATATTCATTTTCTCATAAGGAACTTCATGTCGACTCGTGTTCCTAGCTTTTTATGATCTTGATGTTCTTTTTATTCCCGAAGGGGAAATCGTGTTGCCAATGCGTTTAGTCGTAAGCAACAAGGGGTTGTTTCTTTGTTGATGACCAAATGAAATTATCCTTTTATTAATTTCATCGGACGTTTTGATATACTTCGTTCTATTGAGCTTTATCTCATTTCTTTTATGGACTAGCGTCTGATGTTCTTTTATGGTGTTCGGTTCATTGGGCGCACCGTTTTTGAACTACGCTGGTGTCCCAAATTATTTGAGTATCTAGTTTCTCGGGCGTACTGTTATTACACTACGTCGTTGCACCAGATCAATTTTCTGCTATTCTTGACGTTCTCCACGTCTTTTATCCACGGAAATGCTTTTATGTTTCCGGTTTTTTTTATTTATTCTTGAGCCCGGTGTTATTGAGGGATTGAAGTTTCACCAAATTTGACTTTTGAGCAACATTCTATTCGCATCATTGCTTTGGAGGTTTAGCGCCTTCGATATAAAGATATTCTTTTTGATAAAAGTTCAATGGTTCTCAAATCGCTCATGTGAAATCTTGAGAATTCATCGAACGAAAACTTTCGGATTTACTCCTTCGTGCTCTTTATGGTGAACTTCTTGATTCAAATTTTCTTTTGTGTTAATATGCTTCTATGGTTGTTACTTCTTATATTTCCTTCTTAATTATTGCGAGGACGCAATTTCTTTAAGGAGGGGAGTCTGTCACAACCCGCATATTTATCGATTTTATATTTAAATATTTTATTTAAATATTTTATCGTTAGTCGGATTTTAGTCCGAAAAGCTACTTTTTGCAAACAGTCGAATTAGCACTCGATACCACCTCCATTGAGTTCAAAATGCCGTTTGCGACCTTTTTGAGTATAAGCTTCGATATGTTTGGAGAAAGTTGATTTTTTGCTACTTTTTCCCGCTTAGGGCTTTGGTTGGGCTGAGCCAATTAACCACTTAACTCAGTTCCAACACTCTCCTCTTCATTCACTTCTCTTCTATTTTCCTAATACTCAAGCTTTTATGTTAATGGAGGGTGGAAGAGGAAATTAAAACTCCAAGCCCTAGCTTCCTTTGCAAATCCAAGTTCTTGCTCCAAACTCAAGAAGAACCCATTGGTAAGCTTCTCTTCATCTTCTCCAACTCTTTCTCCATTCAATTTCAGAAATTTCCTAAACCTAACTTAGGGAATGTTCTTCTTTTGAGCTTAGATTCAAGCTCATTTGGGTTGTGTTGAAGAGAGGTTCATTCTCCATTTTCTTTCAAGCTTCTTCTTGTTTGATTTTGTGAAAAGGTGAGATTTTTATCTCACATCTATGTCTATATCCATCTTTGTGGTTTGGTATGAATTCGTAACATTTGTGCATATTCATTTGCTTTTGATTTGGATCGAATGGGTGAATATTCCAATTTTTGTGAAAATCCTTTTATGGATGCTTGATTACGATATTTGGGGTGTATCAAAGAGCCTATAAGGCCGGGCTATCATTTGACGTAAATCCTTAGTCGTCGTTGCTCGCTCGATCGCTCCCGACATCGTTTGGGCCATATGGCCTAGGCAAATTGTTGCCCTTACCAGGTTTTCAGACGTCTGGAGACCAATGCCAGACGTCTGGTTTTGCAACCTGGAGAAAAATAAAATACGGCAGAGGAATAAATTAAGCAGTGGCTAATTTCAGACGTCTGAATTATTGTTTCAGACGTCTGGAATAAGGTTAGACGTCTGATTTGTGTTTTCAGACGTCTGGTTGGTTTTCTGGAATATTTCCAGAAACCAAAACCAGACGTCTGAACTTTCCTCCAGACGTCTGAATGTTTTTCAGACGTCTGATTTTAGGTTTCAGACGTCTGGATGGTTTTCTGGGAAATTTCCAGAAACCAAATCCAAACGTCTGGACAACCCCTAAAACGTCTGGAAATCCCTAGTTTTGCCTATTTGCAAATTTTGAGTATATTTCCAACTTTAATCGATTCGTGTTGATTCCCTTTTTGTTGTTATCATTTGTTATTGACTTTGATGACATTTTCTTCGTGATTTTTGGGAATATCCATTTCTATGGATTTGGTATCGATTTCTTTGGATTTTTTTCACGTCTTTGAATGTGAATTTTGGTGATTGATTGTCCTACAATCATTTTTGTGATTTGTCACTTTAAAAATATAAAGGTTTCAATACTAGTATTAAATATCAAAACTCTTTCATCAAAACGATTCCAACACTATTTTATTTACAAAGCTCGTTTTTCTCAAACCGTTTTCCAATCTATTAGTATATACAAGCCTTTACCTCACTCGTATGAGAAATCTAATTAAACGGCTTTGTAAAACGAGTGGTATGAAACGCTTGCGTTTACTTGTTCGGTTAATTCTTGGACTTGTTCGATTGAATCTCTTGTGACAATTTTCTAGTGGAAACTTACAATTTGTTCGTAAATATTTAAGTTAAGCTAGTGGTTATGGGACATGATGCTAAACTCATATATTTACTAGATTAGTGTAATTGACACTTCTTGATGATCATGACGATCATCTTTGTGATTTAGACTAGCAATGTGCGATGTCTCTTTGTCTGCGAGGGAGACTAAACCCCGTTTTGTGGAGTTTCGACTCAATTTGGTGGGGTAGCAACCCATGGTCTTCGGGCCGTTTGTGGAGCTTCGGCTCAATTTGTGATGGTTAGCAACCATGGAATTAGCATTCCGTTTGTGATACACGTGTTGGTGGGCTTTATGCTCCCGTTTGTGATAGGCCTCCCCCCTTTGTGATTTCTGGATTTCTTGAGATGATTTCTAGAATTTGTGTTTCACCAATTCTCGTGATTTCCATTGATAAGTTTTATCAATATTTGTGCATTGGTGAATTTGTGTGTCATTGACTTTTGTGATTGACATTGATATTATTGTCAATATTTGTGCATTGGTGAATTTGTGTGTTATTGACTTTTGTGATTGACATTGATATTATTGTCAATATTTGTGTATTGGTGAATTTATGTGTCGTTGACTTTTGTGATTGACGTTGATATTATTGTCAATATTTGTGGTTTGGTGAACGAAATAAGAAGTATGACATTTCTTTGATTCTTGTGTAGATTTGGTGATATTGATTAATCTCTTGTTGATTTTCAATTACTTATATATATCACAGCTTGGCATAGTGATTATTATGTGTTTAGTCATATCTCTTATTCTATATCGTTTCACCTGATATTTATAGCTAGACTGATCTGTTTATTATTTTCTTATTAAATAATACTCGGGTCAGGCCGAGATGTTACAGGTGCTTCTGCTTGACTTCTCTCTTGGGATTGATTCCTCTGACTTTTGGTTAACTACTTAGATTAGTAGTTTTTGTTGTATACATTTGAGATATAGACTCCATAATGTATACTTATTCTTTTGTGTAGTTCATGTAGCTATTCTTTTGTGATATTGTGGATCTTCTTATACCACTACTCTGATATACACTTTCATGTGTAATATTCATATCTATTTCCGCCTTTGTGATATGAATTGTTTGTGACTGATTTGTGTTATGCTTATTTCTATATTTGTTTCGGAAGACCTTTATAGCCACTGTGTAGTAGCTTTGAGTTTGTGTCGGTATGTCGGATTTCCTCTTGAGAGGAATAGATATATTTTTATCCGGTATATCGGTACTCGCACAAAGCAATTATACAGATGGTTGCTCCTCAACAGCCTTATTCTCCGTGCTAATTGACAGCATTCACAGTAATGTTCTTGGCTAGCGTGGGTATAGAGGTGGGGCGTCACAGCTTGGTATCAAAGCCAAACTTCGAAACAATATGGAATATTGTAACAAGGATCATCGTCCTAAGTCCATCTTAGGAGTCGTGCTTTAGGATTTTATTCGGGTCTTCGTACCGTCCTATCCTATTTTCTTTTATGATTCCTTGTTTTATCTATCAAGATTGCTTGATATTTATTTTGAGAATAACTTTTTCCTCTTCTTTCTTTCTTTCTTAAAGAAGAGAAATGGTTAGACCTGGCCGCCCCAGCGCCGGTCAATCTAGTGCTACTCCCCAGGATGGATTTTTTATGTCTGCCCAGCAGCTTTTAGATCTTGTCAAGAACGCTCAAACAGTGGGTCCCAATCAGGAGCCTACTCATCCTAGATCCGGTTTTGCACGCTTGTGCCGAGACTATACCGATTTGGGTGGAAGGCCATTCACGGGATCCAAGAGTGTTATAGAAATTCAAGCTTGGCTCAAATCATGCGATCGCATCTTTTCTCACATGAACCTTATTGATCTACATCGAGTCCAACTGGCTTCTAGCATGCTCCAAGAAAGAGCATTAGATTGGTATGAGCTTTTAATTTCTGAAATCATTGAAGCGGATCTCACTTGGGAGCAATTCCGGGAAAGGTTCGAATTGAAATTTGTGCCGGAGGCCGAAAAAGTAGCTTTGGCCAGGCGTTTTATTGACCTTGTTCAAGGTGAATCTTCTGTGACAAACTATGTCGCATCTTTCGAATCTCTTTCCAAATACGGGGTTGAATACATTAATACCCCGATGAAGAAAAATCAGAGATTTTTCTATGGCTTGAATAAGAATCTTAAGAAGCCATTGCTTTTGAAACTTGAGGTTTCATTTGATTAGCTTATTGATATCGCTCTTCGTCTTGAAGAGGCCGATAGAGAAAGCGATATTGAAGTTGTGCGTGCCAAACAGAACTTCAACAACAACATGAAGAGGCCTATTAAATTCGAAGGCCCCAGTCCCATCAAGAAAGGGAAGCAACAAACTCCGGTAGCAAAGTCTCCTATCTCTAGTCGTGGACGATGCAACAATTGTGGTTCCACGGACCACTATGCAAGGGAGTGCCTGAAACCTCTCTTTTGCCGTTATTGCAAAAGTTCGGGTCATCTTATATCTACATGTCCCATTCTTCAAAGCAGGAGAGAGGGAGAGCTGAATATTGTGCAAGCTCCTGGTAACACATCTCATGGTCAAGGTATTTCTCATTCAATCCTTGATTTCGTTTGTTTTACGATTATCTTTTTCAAGTTCTTGTTGATATGAGTTCATCTCATTATTTTATATCAAAAGAACTTGTCGATTCATTTTCTTTAAACATTTTTGGGCTTGATGTCTTCCTTGAGGATTGTGAATCCGGATGGTAGATCCGCAACACTCAATTTGCTTTTGTTTAGATGTCGAGATTGTTTTATGCGACTTTTCTTTCCGAGCCGATATTTACTTTGGCTTCGGAATTGACTTTTTCTGTAAGGATTGGCTTAAATTGCGAAGCCCATATCCTATTTTTCCGAGTGGATTATTCATCTTCGACATTTTCAATCTGTTAAGTAGATTTCTATTTTTCCTTTGTGATTTTGATTCCAATTTGATGGCATCGTTTTATTCCTTAAAACCCGCATGATAAGGAAAGTATTATTTCTCTCAATCATATCGTTTGAAAAAATTTCTGGTATTTTTTGAGCTTGTCTTAGGATCATCACCTAAGCAATATCTTTTGTGTGGTGCGAAGGTCTTTTCAGTTTGACTTTATCACCGGTTTTCGTTTGCTACGAGTTGCGGAAGTTAGCATTCCACTAACCGCATTCCGCACTCGTTATGATTCTTATGAATGACTTATTATGTCATTCAATTTGTCCAGCTTATTTCATCCATTTTATAAATCGAATATTCTATGAATATTTCGATGAGACCATTCTTGTATTTATTGATTTTGGATGAAAATAGTAATTTAAAATTTTGCAAATCTTTTTCATAAGATTTATTTATAAGTAAAACTGGATTTTGTTCTTGAAACGAACAAAGAATATTATTAAAACTTTTTAAGAGATTTATTTATCCTATAAAAGATGATTTTGTGATTCTATTGTCCGTTGAGTGCTTTAAGAATTTTGGTCGATGCGCTTGATCAACGTTATCGATAGGAATTTCCTAAACGCTTTGATGAGACAACCAGACACGATATATTGACTTGTAAAATGTAAATTCTTCTAGAAATATTTTTACATCGAAGTAATTTTGATTTTTGAAAGCTTTAGCTTTTCGGGAAAGAAAATATTTTGAAAGAATTTTCTTTCGATACTCTTATTCTTGTGATTCCTGAAGGGGAACCAAGACTTTGCTATTTGTACCGACACTAGTCGTATTGGTTTGGAATGCCATTCTCTTGCCTAAGAAAACGTGCTATCACTTGTGCTTCTAAACCATTATAGCTTATCGAGACTAGATATGCCACTTATGATCTAGTGCTCTCGGCTATTGTTTTTACTTTTAGAGTTTGGCATCATCATTTTAGGGGGAGAAATTTGTTCTCTATCTCGATCATAAATCTTTGGAATATTCATTTTCTCATAAGGAACTTCATGTCGACTCGTGTTCCTAGCTTTTTATGATCTTGATGTTCTTTTTATTCCCGAAGGGGAAATCGTGTTGTCAATGCGTTTAGTCGTAAGCAACAAGGGGTTGTTTCTTTGTTGATGACCAAATGAAATTATCCTTTTATTAATTTCATCGGACGTTTTGATATACTTCGTTCTATTGAGCTTTATCTCATTTCTTTTATGGACTTGCGTCTGATGTTCTTTTATGGTGTTCGGTTCATTGGGCGCACCGTTTTTGAACTACGCTGGTGTCCCAAATTATTTGAGTTTCTAGTTTCTCGGGCGTACTGTTATTACACTACGTCGTTGCACCAGCTTAATTTTCTGCTATTCTTGACGTTCTCCACGTCTTTTATCCACGGAAATGCTTTTATGTTTTCGGTTTTTTTTATTTATTCTTGAGCCCGGTGTTATTGAGGGATTGAAATTTCACCAAATTTGACTTTTGAGCAACATTCTATTCGCATCATTGCTTTGGAGGTTGAGCGCCTTCGATATAAAGATATTCTTTTTGATAAAAGTTCAATGGTTCTCAAATCGCTCATGTGAAATCTTGAGAATTCATCAAACGAAAACTTTCGGATTTACTCCTTCGTGCTCTTTATGGTGAACTTCTTGATTCAAATTTTATTTTGTGTTAATATGCTTCTATGGTTGTTACTTCTTATATTTCATTCTTAATTATTGCGAGGACGCAATTTCTTTAAGGAGGGGAGTCTGTAACAACCCGCATATTTATCGATTTTATATTTAAATATTTTATTTAAATATTTTATCGTTAGTCGGATTTTAGTCCGAAAAGCTACTTTTTGCAAACAGTCGAATTAGGACTCGATACCACCTCCATTGAGTTCAAAATGCCGTTTGCGACCTTTTTGAGTATAAGCTTCGATATGTTTGGAGAAAGTTGATTTTTTGCTACTTTTTCCCGCTTAGGGCTTTGGTTGGGCTGAGCCAATTAACCACTTAACTCAGTTCCAACACTCTCCTCTTCATTCACTTCTCTTCTATTTTCCTAATACTCAAGCTTTTATGTTAATGGAGGGTGGAAGAGAAAATTAAAACTCCAAGCCCTAGCTTCCTTTGCAAATCCAAGTTCTTGCTCCAAACTCAAGAAGAACCCATTGGTAAGCTTCTCTTCATCTTCTCCAACTCTTTCTCCATTCAATTTCAGAAATTTCCTAAACCTAACTTAGGGAATGTTCTTCTTTTGAGCTTAGATTCAAGCTCATTTGGGTTGTGTTGAAGAGAGGTTGATTCTCCATTTTCTTTCAAGCTTCTTCTTGTTTGATTTTGTGAAAAGGTGAGATTTTTATCTCACATCTATGTCTATATCCATATTTGTGTTTAGGTATGAATTCGTAACATTTGTGCATATTCATTTGTTTTTTGATTTGGATCGAATGGGTGAATATTCCAATTTTTGTGAAAATCCTTTTATGGATGCTTGATTACGATATTTGGGGTGTATCAAAGAGCCTATAAGGCCGGGCTGTCATTTGACGTAAATCCTTAGTCGTCGTTGCTCGCTCGATCGCTCCCGACATCGTTTGGGCCATATGGCCTAGGCAAATTGTTGCCCTTACCAGGTTTTCAGACGTCTGGAGACCAATGCCAGACGTCTGGTTTTGCAACCTGGAGAAAAATAAAATACGACAGAGGAATAAATTAAGCAGTGGCTAATTTCAGACGTCTGAATTATTGTTTCAGACGTCTGGAATAAGGTTAGACGTCTGATTTGTGTTTTCAGACGTCTGGTTGGTTTTCTGGAATATTTCCAGAAACCAAAACCAGACATCTGGACTTTCCTCCAGACGTCTGAATGTTTTTCAGACGTCTGATTTTAGGTTTCAGACGTCTGGATGGTTTTCTGGGAAATTTCCAGAAACCAAATCCAGACGTCTGGACAACCCCTCAGACGTCTGGAAATCCCTAGTTTTGCCTATTTGCCAAATTTTGAGTATATTTCCAACTTTAATCGATTCGTGTTGATTCCCTTTTTGTTGTTATCATTTGTTATTGACTTTGATGACATTTTCTTCGTGATTTTTGGGAATATCCATTTCTATGGATTTGGTATCGATTTCTTTGGATTTTATTCACGTCTTTGAATGTGAATTTTGGTGATTGATTGTCCTACAATCATTTTTGTGATTTGTCACTTTAAAAATATAAAGGTTTCAATACTAGTATTAAATATCAAAACTCTTTCATCAAAACGATTCCAACACTATTTTATTTACAAAGCTCGTTTTTCTCAAACCGTTTTCCAATCTATTAGTATATACAAGCCTTTACCTCACTCGTATGAGAAATCTAATTAAACGGCTTTGTAAAACGAGTGGTATGAAACGCTTGCGTTTACTTGTTCGGTTAATTCTTGGACTTGTTCGATTGAATCTCTTGTGACAATTTTCTAGTGGAAACTTACAATTTGTTCGTAAATATTTAAGTTAAGCTAGTGGTTATGGGACATGATGCTAAACTCATATATTTACTAGATTAGTGTAATTGACACTTCTTGATGATCATGACGATCATCTTTGTGATTTAGACTAGCAATGTGCGATGTCTCTTTGTCTGCGAGGGAGACTAAACCCCGTTTTGTGGAGTTTCGACTCAATTTGGTGGGGTAGCAACCCATGGTCTTCGGGCCGTTTGTGGAGCTTCGGCTCAATTTGTGATGGTTAGCAACCATGGAATTAGCATTCCGTTTGTGATACACGTGTTGGTGGGCTTTATGCTCCCGTTTGTGATAGGCCTCCCCCTTTGTGATTTCTGGATTTCTTGAGATGATTTCTAGAATTTGTGTTTCACCAATTCTCGTGATTTCCATTGATAAGTTTTATCAATATTTGTGCATTGGTGAATTTGTGTGTCATTGACTTTTGTGATTGACATTGATATTATTGTCAATATTTGTGCATTGGTGAATTTGTGTGTCATTGACTTTTGTGATTGATGTTGATATTATCGTCAATATTTGTGGTTCGGTGAACGAAATAAGGAGTATGACATTTCTTTGATTCTTGTGTAGATTTGGTGATATTGATTAATCACTTGTTGATTTTCAATTACTTATATATATATCACAGCTTGGCATAGTGATTATTATTTGTTTAGTCATATCTCTTATTCTATATCGTTTCACCTGATATTTATAGCTAGACTGATCCATTTATTATTTTCTTATTAAATAATACTCGGGTCAGGCCGAGATGTTACAGGTGCTTCTGCTTGACTTCTCTCTTGGGATTGATTCCTCTGACTTTTGGTTAACTACTTAGATTAGTAGTTTTTGTTGTATACATTTGAGATATAGACACCATAATGTATACTAATTCTTTTGTGTAGTTCATGTAACTATTCTTTTGTGATATTGTGGATCTTTTTAGACCACTACTCTGATATACACTTTCATGTGTAATATTCATATCTATTTCCGCCTTTGTGATATGAATTGTCTGTGACTGATTTGTGTTATGTTTATTTTTATATTTGTTTCCGAAGACCTTTATAGCCACTGTGTAGTAGCTTCGAGTTTGTGTCGGTATGTCGGATTTCCTCTTGAGAGGAATAGATATATTTTTATCCGATATATCGGTACTCGCACAAAGCAATTATACAGATGGTCGCTCCTCAACAGCCTTATTCTCCGTGCTAGTTGACAGCATTCACAGTAATGTTCTTGGCTAGCGTTGGTATAGAGGTGGGGCGTCACAAAATCATTCTCTTAAAGATATTTATTTGGGCCAAAATGAGTGTTACGTAAAACATCGTTACGACAACCCTAAATCACTAGTATAGGGATTCGAAATTAAAATAGATATATAAATCCCAATACTATACAAAACATTTCCTTTCGGAAATCATTTACTATAACAACAGTGTTATAGTTCACCATTTCCTTCAATTTCTCGAAAACGTCTATTTCAACAATGAATATTGAAATCTATGGTTTCGAATCTTAACACATTTTTAAAACATCGTTGGATCGTTTTAATTCTATTTAAAACATCACAACCAAAACATTTTCTTTAACATATTATTCACTATTCAAAAACGTGAATATACTTCTTTAACCAATTTCATCATTTCTATACAATTTATTTTAAAGGATTATTCACTGTCTAAAACGTGAATATAACTCCATTAATAAGTTATAACAATTTACTTATCAAAATAATTCGTTTGCGGATTTATAAAACAATGTTTATAATTTCCATTTCTATTTATTTTATAACAACTTCCTTTTATAAATCTCCTTTGTTAACCTATTTCCAATTTATAACTCAATTATATAACAAAAGTTCATATTCTAAGTTAGATAATTATACTTTATTTGTTCACAAAATCGTTCCTTTAAACTTCCCAAATCATAAATCTTATAACTTATAAGATTCATTTATTTACCCAAATCTATTCTTTTAATAACTTTACAAATTTTATAAACCTACTGCTTATAAAATTCCATTTATAACTTCACCGTTATAATTCTATAAATTTCCTTCATTTATGAAATTCATTTACACTTCATTCTAACACTTATAAAAACTCGTTTTATAATTCAAATATTTTGATTTATAAATATCAATTTATAAATCTTTTATATAAATCAATTTATATTATTATTTTAAAATGTCTTTAAACTCCTTTATAATCTCATCCTTTTGATTTATAAAATAATCAAATTTTATAAATCCTATATTTAAACTTTTTTTACAATAAATTCAAAAATCCCGATTTAAGCTATTTTATAAAATCATTTACCCCATATTTCCAAAAATCAACTTTTAACTATATTTCTCAAAAATCATAATTTTTATAACATTAAAATTATAACGTTTATTTATTTATAATGAATCAATTCCAAAAAATATATTTTTATAACGTATACTTTCAAAAATCACTTTAAAAATCCTTTTAAAATTCAAAAATTGGCCCAATGATGCTACACACCAAATAGTCAATCACGACAACAACGAATCATATATCGATATGATAATCAATCAAATATCAAAATATTTGAAATCAAATAAATACCGTTGAGGAATCCAGTTGGATCCCTCCAACCTGTTTTCCTGCTTCCACAAATTTTAGCACAATACCAATTCCGTTCCAGTACGAAATTATCGCGGTATATGGGATTTAAAATATTATCCGCTTAATAGACGGCGCAATAGGGTCTCATCGCTATATAATGCGGGAAATCAACTCCAAGTACATAAATAATACCAATTTCACTGTTTATGAAATATTCGCGGTATATGTTTTTAATAAATAAGCTCCGCTTACTAACGGCGTATAATGTCTATTTTTACAATCAATCGATAACAATCATCATTCAAACATACATTCAAGAATTTTAAATATAACTATTTAAAATTAAAATCGAAGCCGATTCGATTGAGTGAGAAGTTCTCACCTTGATTTCAATTTCGTTTTCAGCTTTTATTTCGAATAAAATTAAACGTGCTTTTAATTTTACCCAAAATTTTCGCTAACTCCAAACAACTCCAGTCCAATTCCATAGCATGGTACTCGTCCATACGATTCCAACGCAACTGGTTTCGCGCGTTTCAACCTCGTATGAAAAAGATACCATATTTTAAACATTCACGAATTTATATATATTAATATTTACAACATTATTTATATTTTTAAACCCTACATCTATCATCACGGTCCATCACTCCAGAGCAAATCACGGCCGCCCATTGCTATTCTTCCCCTTCGTTTTCACGTAACAGAGAACCCATCGCCGCCGCCATAAGTTGAATTATCGCGACCAACTCGAGCAAAATGAAGATGATCGGGGAGTACCACTCAAATGCCTTCGACAAGAGCTGCCTACGGCCGCAATATGTAGAGCTCGGCCTCCCCATAGCCGAGAACGATGAACCCAAAACCTAGAAGAACGCGACCCCCTAGCTCCCTCGTCCAGCCACCATATTCAATCTCGACCGTTGATCTCGTGGAACTCGATGTGCTCTATAACTTCGTAGTTGAACATTTCTTGAATGGGTTTGTGGATTGTGAAATAATTGAAGAAGGAATTAAGAGAATTTCGGCCATAGATGATAATAGAAGCGGCGGCCTGAAGAGATGAAACCCTAGCCCTTTTTCTTTTTGCAATTTGTGAATTATAAGTCCTTATATAGAAAATTCCAACGAACGCTATTCATCTCGGATTTTCCGAACTCCAAACGAAGCGTGCCGGTTGGCGTTCCTAAGGTTTACCCCGTGTTCCAAACACAATGGAACATGTTTCGGGAGCTAATTCGATCATCTGTGCGGATTGTGGCAATAAACGTTCGATTTTAAATTAAATCGGTAAATCAAATTTCTAGGCGTTTTAGCTTGCACCGGACAAACGGTAAATCCGATTGACACGAAATTTGAAACCATACAATAATATCACATTACCGATCCGATGAAACTAGTTTCGTCGAATTCCGAGACTTTTTGAAAAATGGCTATTTTAACTCGCCAAATTAATATTAAAACTATTTCGATGCATTTCGAGCTGCCACGGTCAAACGAAAACTCCAATTGCTACGAAAATTGAAATCCTATAATAACAAACTATTACGGATCCAATGGAACTAGTTTCGTCCAATTCTGAGACTGTTTGAAAAATGGTTAATTTCACTAGTCGATTAAATATTAAAATATTCAATTTTCACAATTAAACTTTTAATTCGATTTTAAAAGTTCTAAAACATCATTCTAACTTCAACATGATTAAATAAAATTTTACAAATCAATTTCAATCATATTTAAACTCAATTTCAATTATTTCTGTAATTTAACATATTAAATTATCGATTTAATTATTCAATTAAATCCAATTATTCGCAATAAAATTTATTCGACTTATAAATTTCACTTATTAATATTTAAAATTAATTAAATATTAACAAAAATTCTGGGTCGTTACATACTTCCCCCCTTAAAAGAATTTCGTCCTCGAAATTACCAAGTAAGAAAAGTTACATAATCTATTAACTTCCCAAAATCCATAGTTAAACTTCTTACAATATCTTTACTAAGTTTCCAAATCATACTTAGTTATCTTTTCAAAAATAACTACTATTGTTTAACTTTCAACTCCAAATCAAAATTATAGTTTTCACAAATTTTCCCAATTTTTTCTCAAATTTTTCTAACGCCTCAAATTTTCGAAAAAATTCGCCATAGTCTCCTTTGCGCGGCTCGATCCGGAAATAAATGACAGTATATATATCACAAATATACATCACATCAAGTGATGAGGCATCCCGCAGGGAAAAAAGTATAAAAGTACGATATTTAATCCGAGATATGTACCCTATATTTTATTAGCGAGCATATACGGCTAATATAGCGCGAAAGCGAGCTCCAAATGCGAAGCAAACGCGATCCACACCTACAAAACACTCAACAAACAGATGAGAAACATGTATATAGACACTAGTATCGATATACAACATATAGCAACATAATAACTATATATGCCAACATAGCAAATGCAACAAAAGCAATATATTCAACCATCAACCAACTAGCATTCAACTAACATCCATAACCAATAAATATTCATTCATATTCTCATTAATATTTAATGAAATGAGTTTTCAATTTAGTCACATTTGATTCATTAACAGTGGATGTTTTTACTAACATTCATTTTTAATTAGTTTATATTCACTAATTCATATTCAAGTTGGTTCACTTCTAAATCAGATTCAAATCTACTTAAGATTCACTTAACTTCCAATTGGATTTCAATTACTTTAGCTTTCAATTTCATTAATACTTAATGAATTATATACAATCAACTAACAATCATATATCAACCAATGTATATTAATTACAACCAAATTCCTTTGCTTATATTCATTTTGGTTTAACACCTTTACTTTCAATTGGTTTAATTAAATTGATTTTCATTCAATTATTCAACTTCCAATAACATTAGATTTTAATGAATTAATACTTACATTCATTATTTCATATCAATTATTTACATTAAATTGATTTACATATTCAATCCATTCATTCAGTTCAATTATAAAAGTTGATTTTCATTACATAACTCAAGTTCATATTTATCACTTAACTTTATTAATTTACTTTGATACCAAAATCAACTTCATTCACATCTCTTAAGTTATATTCCATTTAAACTTTATTTGGTTTTACTTAACTTAAATTCCCGCTTATTAATACAATTCAGTTTCCAATTCTAAAGTAAATTTCCATTTAACTTTAAATTCATAAATATATTCATATAGTTTCACTTCTTATATATAAGTTTATTCACAATTGTAAATCACATTAATTATAATTCAATTTCTTATAATTCTTTTTACTTATACAATTATTCTTTTATAACATGTTTTTATTTAACTGATTCAAACATCTTTTAAATTTACTTATATATATTCTTACATTTTCAACAACCAAACAATCAATTTTATACACTTTAATAATTTTGAAAAATTATTCCTTTATATATAAAATATACTCAAGGTAAAATTATTTCATTTACCCAATTTAAAATAATATCGTGTCGAATTGTTCTGTACAAGTGTTTAGAGATCCCTATCAATAACGTTAATTACTCGTATTAACCAGAATCCATATACCACTCAACAAACCAATCATCACAATATAAAACAATTTTATATTCACTAACAAATATGCTCTCATAGCTATTATTACACTAAAACTCATTCTAGAGTACTACAGACTCTATCTCTAATGAGTAATACCCAACAAAGCCATGGTTGTCGCTTAACCATATGCTCTGATACCAGCTGTGAGGGACCTCATTTCCGTCAACAACGACTGGTAGGCTTTGCAACCATCCCAGACCCACCGTAGCTCACACTGATACCCCAAACTTGCTTTTACGGCCAGCCTCTCGACTGTCTCAGCTTACGCCTAACCAACCCCGTAAAGAGGACGTGTGGGGGCAAGAGTCTCCCGTTCGCCACCAAACCGCGAAGCGAGAACCCCCCATCACATTTCACTAAGACAAGAAAGACTGGTGTGAGAACTAAAACAGTTTATTTTATCTTCCAAAACAAAATAGAGGAATATTTTTAAAGTCAATTCGCAATGCTTTTAAAAATGAGACTACCATAAGGCCTCCCGCACACACACACAATGCAAACGCCAAATCGGAGGAGATTTCTCCTTATGATAGTCAAAGATGCTTGATACGCATTAAAAAGAAACATTTGATATTATTACTAGTGCATAGTGTAGGAAATATCATTTCAAAAGTAAAGTTATAAATCTTAGCCAACATACGACCATTATCGTATGCCTACTATAGCTACCATCCAAACAGTGGGGCGCCACCATAAGTGAACGATAGGTTCTACTACTAAAATCGTACAAGATCGTATTGTTTCTTTGGATTTCCAACAAATGGTCAGGCCAAGGAACTTCCCATTGCCACATGGAAATGCCTCTGGAATGACGTCCCGAGAACCAAACCGGATCTCTGCCAACACAAGGCCGGGTTACCCTAACTGGGTAACTACTGACACGAATATGGCATCCTCCGATCGTAACCGATCTATCATACGAGGATCCTTGATTTCCAACAACCACAAAGCAATAAATTTGCAGCAACAACATAGGTTAAGTATCTAGGCTCCATACCACGATACCACCTCTATCCAGAAGGAATGACATACACTAAAGGGCGCTACCCCTAATAACCTTGCCGCATCCTTCCTGTTTTGACCATTTCCGGGGTGTGAGGTCCGACAAAGTCTCGTCCACAAAGCCACGCTTTATACAAAAAGTTGTGCTTTGGGTCAACAAATGATCAAAGTAATGATCAGAAAGATAAATGATCAAACAAATGATCATATCACAAACGATCAAACAATGATCATTTCACAGCAACACTCAGCATGTCACATTACCAAATTGGGAATATATCACTGATAACCATTAACTACATAACCTCTGAGCTCGTACGTCTCAGAGAAGGGTGTTAAGCTAAGAGAATAAATTCTCCACCACCAACAGAAATATATTTGAAAGAAATCAGCTTTATATCTCAATTTGTGATGTCAGACATACTATCCATACAAGTCTGTTCCGGGATCAAACAGAACCGAAGGTACTTACAAAGAAGTCCTTGCAACCCGGATATTCACTAATCACATCCGGACTTCCCATCACATATGGAATTTCTATACTGGGGCCATTCGGTGCAGAAACATTCGATAGTAATCCTTCCGTTTTCAAAAATATCCGGTCTTCAACACCAGTCTTCGAATGCAATTCATAACGACGTAATCACATATTCGGAATGGGTTATACGTCCCCAAGGTCCTTTCCTGGTTAACCCGAATAGTGAGCGCTTATTCAGAAATAAGTGTGGCATTCAAATTCAAGCAAATCGCAACAAATACCTATTTAAAGGTAAATATTGATAGTCGATTATTGAACTATCAATGGATATGCATAACATCACCAGAATCCAAATAATTTTCCCAAATTATTTATTTTCCAAAAATATCTTTACTAGATATAAAATTTTCACACTTCAATCATTTGAAAACAATTTTCAAATCACTTTTCATCTTTACCACTTTTGAAAAACAAATTTCAAACATTTTCCTTACGCGAAAATAACTTTCATTTCAACATGGTTCATTTAAACCAATTAAATAAATCCTTAACGATTTACTTTATATTTACGTTCAAAATCCAAAAATTAATTCCCACATTTCAAAAATGAATCAATGTTTATTTTTAAACAAATTCCCCTTTTTCATTTATAAATTCCATAGTGAATTTATATTCCAAAATATTTATGAATATACGATTTCAATTATTCATTTTCAATTTATCTTCAAAAAGATAAATTCTCAAAATGTTTCATTTCACATTGAAAAAAACATTTCCATACTTACTTATTTATAAGTAATTCACAAATCTATTTATTTTCAACACTTGGAAAATATTCAATATACTTAAATCGAAATTAAGTATATATTTCATTCTTTAAGGAAATCATTCTCTTAAACATATTTATTTGGGCCAAAACGAATGTTACGTAAAACATCGTTACGACAATCCAAAATCACTAGTATAGGAATTCGAAATTAAAATAGATATATAAATCCTAATACTATACCAAACATTTCCTTTCGGAAATCATTTACTAGAACAACAGTGTTATAGTTCACCATTTCCTTCTATTTCTCGAAAACGTCTATTTCAACAATGAATGTTGAAATCTATGGTTTCGAATCTTAACAAATTTTTAAAACATCGTTGGATCGTTTTAATTCCATTTAAAACATCACATCCAAAACATTTTCTTTAACATATTATTCACTATTCAAAAACGAGAATATACTTCTTTAACCAATTTCATCACTTCTATACAATTTATTTTAAAGGATTATTCACTGTCTAAAACATGAATATAACTCCATTAATAAGTTATAACAATTTACTTATCTAAATAAGTCGTTTGTGGATTTATAAAACAATGTTTATAATTTCCATTTCTATTTATTTTATAACAACTTCCTTTTATAAATCTCCTTTATTAACCTATTTCCAATTTATAACTCAATTATATAACAAAAGTTCATATTATAAGTTAGATACTCATAATTTATTTTTTACAAAATCGCTCATTTAAACTTCCCAAATCATAAATCTTATAACTTATAAGATTCATTTATTTACCCAAATCTATTCTTTTAATAACTTTACAAATTTTATAACCCTACTGCTTATAAAATTCCATTTATAACTTCACCGTTATAATTCTATAAATTTCATTAATTTATGAAATTCATTTACACTTCATTCTAACACTTATAAAAACTCGTTTTATAATTCAAATATTTTAATTTATAAATATCAATTTATAAATCTTTTATATAAATCAATTTATATTATTATTTTAAAATGTCTTTAAACTCCTTTATAATCTCATCCTTTTGATTTATAAAATAATCAAATTTTATAAATCCTATATTTAAACTTTTTTTACAATAAATTCAAAAATCCCGATTTAAACTATTTTATAAAATCATTTACCCTATACTTTCAAAAATCAACTTTTAACTATATTTCTCAAAAATCATAATTTTTATAACATTAAAATTATAACGTTTATTTATTTAAAATGAATTAATTCCAAAAAATATTTTTATAACGTATACTTTCAAAAATCACTTTAAAAATCCTTTTAAAATTCCAAAATTGGCCCAATGATGCTACACACCAAATAGTCAATCACGACAACAACGACATCATATATCGATATGATAATCAATCAAATATCAAAATATTTGAAATCAAATAAATACAGTTGAGGAATCCAGTTGGATCCCTCCAACCTGTTTTCCTGCATCCACAAATATTAGCACAATACCAATTCCGTTCCAGTACGAAATTATCGCGGTATATGTGATTTAAAATATTATCCGCTTAATAGACGGCGCAATAGGGTCTCATCGCTATATAATGCGGGAAATCAACTCCAAGTACATAAATAATACCAATTTCACTGTTTATGAAATATTCGCGGTATATGTTTTTTAATAAATAACCTCCGCTTACTAACGGCGTATAATGTCTATTTTTACAATCAATAGATAACAATCATCATTCAAACATACATTCAAGAATTTTAAATATAGCTATTTAAATTAAAATCGAAACCGATTCGATTGAGTGAGAAGTTCTCACCTTGATTTCAATTTCGTTTTCAGCTTTTATTTCGAATAAAATTAAACGTGCGTTTAATTTTATCCAAAAAATTTTCTAACTCGAAACGAATCCAATCTAATTCCATAGCGTAGTACTCGTCCATACGATTCCAACGCAACTAGTTTCGCGCGTTTTCGACCTCGTATGAAAAAGATATCATATTTTAAACATTCACGAATTTATATGTATTAATATTTACAACATTATTTATATTTTTAAACCCTACATCTATCATCACCGTCCATCACTTCAGAGCAAATCACGGCCGCTCATTGCTATTCTTCCCCTTCGTTTTCACGTAACTGAGAACCCATCGCCGCCACCATAAGTCGAATTATCGCGACCAACTCGAGCAAAATGAAGATGATCGGGGAGTACCACTCAAATGCCTTCGACAAGAGCTGCCTACAGCCGCAATATGGTAGAGCTCGGCCTCCCCATAGCCAGGAACGACGAACCCAAAACCTAGAAGAACGCGACCCCCTAGCTCCCTCGTCCAGCCACCATATTCAATCTCCACCGTTGATCTCGTGGAACTCGATGTGCTCTATAACTTCGTAGTTGAACATTTCTTGAATGGGTTTTTGGATTGTGAAATAATTGAAGAAGGAATTAAGAGAATTTCGGCCATAGATGATAATAGAAGCGGCGACCTGAAGAGATGAAACCCTAGCCCTTTTTCTTTTTGCAATTTGTGAATTATAAGTCCTTATATAGAAAATTCCAACGAACACTATTCATCCCAGATTTTCCGAACTCCAAACGAAGCGTGCCGGTTGGCGTTCCGAAGGTTTACCCCGCATTCCGAACACAATGGAATGTGTTTCGGGAGCTAATTCAATCATCTGTGCGAGTTATGGCAATAAACGTTCGATTTTAAATTAAATCGGTAAATCAAATTTCTAGGCGTTTTAGCTTGCACCGGACAAACGGTAAATCCGATTGACACAAAATTTGAAACCATACAATAATATCACATTACGGATCCGATGAAACCAGTTTCATCGAATTCCGAGACTTTTTGAAAAATGGCTATTTTAACTCGCCAAATTAATATTAAAACTATTTCGATGCGTTTCGAGCTGCCACGGTCAAACGAATACTCCAATTGCTACGAAAATTGAAATCCGATAATAACAAACTATTACGGATCCGATGGAACTAGTTTCGTCCAATTCTGAGACTGTTCGAAAAATGGCTAATTTCACTAGTCGATTAAATATTAAAATATTCAATTTTCGCAATTAAACTTTTAATTCGATTTTAAAAGTTCTAAAACATCATTCTAACTTCAACATGATTAAATAAAATTTTACAAATCAATTTCAATCATATTTAAACTCGATTTCAATTATTTCTGTAATTTAACATATTAAATTATCGATTTAATTATTCAGTTAAATCCAATTATTCGCAATAAAATTTATTCGACTTATAAATTTCACTTATTAATATTTAAAATTAATTAAATATACGAATTTTAATTAACAAAAATTCTGGGTCGTTACATAAACTATAACGTTAGTATTTATTTTTTATAATCTTATTCTAAGGTTGTTGTCATCAAAACCATCATCTCAAGGACTAACAATCTTCCCCTTTTTGAAGATGACAACTTTTGTTTATAAAATATTACTTCTATCCTAATAACTCCCCTAAAACTAATAACTCCCCCTTAACTAACCTAATTATCCTATTTTATATTTCTCCTCCTTTATCATCAACAAAAACCATCCTAAAACCATAAAACTATAAAACTCCCCCTTAAACTAATACTACAAAAGTATATTAAATGTAATGTGAAAGACATTAACATAATTATATTATAATTATTCAATACATAAATATGTATAAGTATATTTCAAAACAACCCAATCAACATGCACATCAAATCCAAACATGTCAAATAGTTCAAACAAATCAATCAAATCAAACAAGTCAATCAAAACATACCAAACAAATCCAAAACTAATAATCCTATACTATAAGACAATACTACAAACTCCCCTAAAATAAAAATACGCTCGTTATGTATACATGTATGCAATATGTAGTTTGTAATGCAGTATGAAATGTATGACATACGCAATGTAGCATGAGATGATATGCAAAATGAAGTGCAACTTGTGATGCAAATGATTATGATATTTCATGCATTGTAATTTATGATGTTATATGTAATGAAATATGATATGAAATAGGATGCATAATGATATGTAATATGAAATAAAATAATAATGAAGTAAGAAGAAAAATATGCAGAATGATTTGATGATATATAGACTACGGTAAGAGATACTCAGATTATAAGATAAACATGAGTGATAAGTAATATCTAATTGACATATATATATATATATATATATATATATATATATGTATATATGTATACTTATGTCAAACTATTTATTATAAATCACTTCAACCAAACAAAGTAATACATACCAATTACTAGACTTAGGTTAGGAAACTAATGAATGGGACTGAAAAAGTAGTAAAGACAAGAGTTTAAAGGTAATAAATGTTATTAAAACTATAAATAATCATGAAAGGTAGTAATCAAACTTAATATCAAAATCAAATGCAAAGATTATGGGCTTAAACAATATATGATCAAATAAGGTTTTTATAAAAATTAATACCCTCCTTACTTAATTCTTTTAAAAATAGTTTTTTTGACTTAATTGTTTTTTTTAAGAATTCAGACTTTCATGTTTATAAAATACTTAACTTATTAATTAAAACCGATATATTAAATTATTATTGATTACAATATTTAGAAACATGTGTAAACACCTCTTAATTAAAAAATAATATCATAATGAAATAAAATAACAAAGATTGAAAAACTAAAATAAACATATGTTATATTAAGGCCTCTTTCATTTAAAATTTTAATTAAGTACTAAAAATATCTAAACATTAAGTTTAAAAATATTCTAAGAAGATAACTTCTAAAATGAATACAGAAAAATACCTAATTTAAATATTATCTTTACATAGTTTAAAGTTTCAAATAGAAAAGACAGCATTTACAAAATACTGTAAAAGGTTTTTGTAGAAAAATATATTCGAAGCTTTATAAAACCAAAACTGTAGCTTTTACCAAATGCCCTGTAAAGTTTCTGAAACTCTACAGCGTTTTAAAGCACAAAACTGCTATAAAAACGAATTTGCAGTAATTACAAAACATTACAGAATAAAAGAAGCATTTTAGAATTGCTATTTAAAATTTCGGGCTTGTTTTGAACATGATTTTGCATTAATTTTACGACTAGATATTAGCATGTAAATAATTGCTTTTTTATCCAATTTTTTATAGTATTTAATTAACATAAAAAATAATTTGACATTATGCATGCAAAAATGCTTTTCTACTTAATATAGTTGTAATAAATTAGTAGCAAGATTTTATTTGAAAGAAAACACATTTTAAAAAAAAAATTAGACTGGTATATCGAAATTTATACTATGTTGTGTCGATATATGAACCTAAATATCAAAACTTATAAAATAGATAAATTTCTATACCTAACTAAATGCATAAATATATATGCCTAAATGCAACAATAAAGATGAATTAATAGTAAAGCGTACCAATTTTTGCACTCCATCTTTCTAACTTTTTTGTTCTTCCATTTCCGTCAACCACACATTTATATCTTTCGGAATTTAATGACGAGATACGTTCTATTGCGACGGGCTCGGTTTTCTGATCAGTGTAGTATATTCATTTGCTGAATTTGAAGACCGTATGAGAAAGATATAGATGATTTAGTAGATTGACCAACTTAGCGTCAAAACTTTGAATTTGAATTTTGAATGAAAGGACACTTCAACCACTATAAATAGGCCCAACAGTCACCACTTTTCATAAAAATTTCTCTTCTTCTTCTTCTTCTTCCCTTTTTCTATTTACCATCAAACTTCTAGAAGGCATATCTCCTTCTTTTCTTAAAGGAATTGGATGAAATCAGCGGCAAATCAAAGAGGAAGGAAAGGGCTACTATCTAGTAATTGTTTGGTGATGAATTGACAGTATTGTGGTGCAACAGGCCAAATAGTAAGAGAAATGTAGAAAATCCCGTACATAGTTTTTCAGTTTTGGATAGCCAACTTCAAACTATCTTATCTCACTCAGTTTTGATCGGAATTTGATGATCCACCCATCAAAATGACCGTGAGAACAAGAACTACAATATGCAATAGGAGTGGTAACAAAATACTCAAATTTTTGGATGCAATTTGAAGAATACCATTGACAGTTCTGCTTTCTTTCTCTCTTTGTTCACCAAAACTTCATCATTTCTTGATGGATTCGCGTGAAACCAGGGACATTGCAAAGTAGATGAAGAGAAGTACAGTATCATATCAAGTTGTAGACGAGAATAAAAAGCTTTGTGTTGATCTGGTACCCATTTCATTGTCGATTGCCATTATATATCCATTTGTTCTTCTTGATTGTTGAATGATTATCTGGTATCTTTTAACCAATAGTGATTAGACATAATTCTTCTCCTGCAAAACAACATAACCTTTTAAAGAATCAAGCGACTTTCGAAATAACTAAATATAATTTTAAATAATAATATCATGATGATTCTGTGACATATTCATATGAAAAATAATGTTAATAATTTTAAAAAAATTGCCATTTTAAAAATTTTCAAAATTCAGATTATGAAAACTTTGAAAATCTTGCTCTGATACCAAATATGAGAAATGCGGATTTCGGATCTTAAGGCTAGAATTAACGCTAGAGGGGAGGGTGAATAGTGTTTTAAGGAATTACTAAATCTTTTTGTGTTTATGTTAATCTGAACAAAAATGTATGCAATATTCAGACATATATATGATCACAGAATCAAACACAAATGCAAAAATAAAGTAAAAGCAATAAAGGAAAGAACACACCGAATTTTGTACTAGTTCGAAGTTACCCTACATTCAGTCCCACACACAAGTACGGATTTCCTTTCAAAAGCAATTGTATAATTACACCCTCGATTTCAAGGCCACGAGGTACACCACTCCAGATTCACAATCCTCTAGGTAAAGATACTTGATTTCATAGGCAACAAGTTCGCCCAATTGATTTCCAAGGCTACAATCACACCTTGTCTCACTTGATTGATTTCATAGGCTACAATCACACTTTTTCTTACTCAAATTATTAAAAAGAAGCCTATAACTCTGAATAGCACTGAGATCTTGTTGAGATAGTGATAGAGAATCAAACCAGAGATGATCAAGTCAGATTCAGTGTTGATTTCGGCAGAGTAATGGTAAAATTATATATAAAGAAACGTGGAAGAAGAAGTTGAGTGAAATCAGAGAAAATATGAATGAAAATTCGTTTAAAACTGCCCTATTTATAGTAGAACAATAGCCATGCCCATTCGTGAAAGGACATGACGAATAGACACTTCCTTTAAAATTCAAAATTTTGAAATAAACTGCTACCATGTAGACATGGGGTACTTGAGGATGTCGAGATGCCTAAGGTATTTTTGGTAATTTGCTTTTCTTTGAAAATAACTTCTATCTTGTATTAAAACTATTTTAAACTTTATAAATATAATTAATTATAGTTAAAATACATAAATAAATATAGAGAATAATATTTTGATATATATATATATATATATATATAATTTTACTATAATTGTAACATCCTGCCTTTTCGCATGGTTTAAATCGACGATAAACCACACACGTCCGACTTAAACCATACATATGGGTGGATTGTTATGCGGTAAATAAGAAAAAGCAGAGAAAGAATAAACAAAATAGAATCTTGCAGCGGAATGATAAAATATAATAATCAAATAAACAGTTTATAAAGCTGTTTTACAAAACATTTGATTATACTTATACCATATATATCAGAGTTACTCATACAAGAGAATATTAATAATGCAACGGAACAGTATGGATGTAGTGGAATACTATAATAAATAATAATAAATCTTCGTCTTCGTCCTCCAAAGATAATGGCTTCAACTCCTGAAATGCTCAGGCTGACCCGAGCATTTAGAAAAGACAAAACATTCGAGTCAGAACTAAAAGATCTTATGTAAGTTAAATCAACAGTAAATAATATGAGTGGACCGGCGTCAGAGATGTTTACTGGATTTGACATCTCCTATCCAGTGTCAACTTGAGTGCAGTAACTCAAGAGATGCTCAGGATTCACATCTCCTAAGGATCCGTTAAACAATTTAATATGTAGTAATATTTCGCTATTATAATAATGTCTAATAGTAAAATAAACTTACTGTAAAATAGCGTTAAGGGGTTACCCATATAGCCCTTAACACGTAATAGTGCCAATAGTCTATAGAGTGCTGTAATACCTTCTGATCGAGAGGCTACCAGAGGATACTCCACAGGTACGACACAAATCAAGCTCGTACATGGCGCGCTAGGGCAGGTGACACGACACACAAGGGAATGCCAGGGTAGATATACTAATTACGCACACGGGCTGGTGGTAACGTGTAGCGCACAGCTACCGCCCACCTCGAGCCATACCCCCAAATCAAAAATCAAAAGTGGCCACCGAATCAATCAAAAAGTTAGAGTATAATATCGAAGTGATGTGTCCGATAAGAGAGGCTACCTCCTTGGCCCAAGATCGCTCCTGTTTTAGCCACCATATGCCAACTCATAGGAGTCGGGTCCACATATTTACCTCAAAGGAAATGCCGCCACCATCCTACTTCAGTCTGGAATCTCCACCGCGTACACAGTTGTTAAAGTGGTTTTCGGAGTTGACAAAGACTATGACAACTTCAGATACCGGTCTCTTTAACAACCAAACGTTATTATAACACCGCCGTCCTTTCAAAATAGTTTATACTTTAAAAGTCAAAATATAATATCCATTTCAATACCATATAAATACGATATCATTTCTATTTCTAAACCCAAATCAATATGATACCATTTTATTTCAAATATATCCTTTTTCCAAAATCATAGCACTTTTAAATCTATATACCTTGAAACTCATAGCTTTGAAACATAACTTCTAATACTTAAACGGTTTTAATATTAAATTACTTTATATAATAAAATAGCTCCTTTAATTTCACAAATAAATTCCAAATACCGATTGGAACCTCCAAACAAACCATTTCAATTCATATATTTCAAAGCTTTAGATATTCCACCATTTACAAACTAATTCTTTGATAATTCCATTTCTATCAAATTCAATGGCTATTATTTCGATTTGAAACGTTTACTTAATAAATCAAATATCATTTAAGTAAAACCTTTAACTTCAAATAACTGGATATTCTTAAATTTTGGTAAACTTGATATATTCATTTAAATCAACACGACATTTATTTAAATCACTCTACACCAAATTAAGTTATAAGAATGATACCCTTTAAAATCTCAATTTTATTTAAATTTCAAATACAATTTATTCGAGTATAATTCTTAAATAATTCAATTCAAACCAATTTCATATTAATCTTCCAACTTAATTTTTATTTAAGTCATTAAAACTCCATATATACAATATCTTAAACAGGTACTTAACCATATAATATAAAACAATCAAACTCCATTATTCAACTTATTTTTATTAAACAAATTTATACATAGCTTAAATTCAAGAATTTAATTTTATATATATAAAATAATATTTATATAATATCAAAAATTAATATTTGTTAAACCGTATATTTATTTCCAAAATCATAGAAAATCATTCCAAAATAATTTTATATCTAGACCACGATGTCTGTATATAATTTTCTACCATATGGTCAAGTGATACGGATATTTATCATTACAATCCGTAATTTAAAAATAAAAATGTGGTTATACATCATTTCAAACCACAATCCCGAATGCAATAAAATGCATAACAACTTGCAGTTTAAAACAATATAAAATACAACATCTGTTCACCCAATATCAATGATCAACCAATTATCACAATCATCGTCCAATTCATACAATAACATCAATATGGAACGGATAATAAATAATAGGTAGTTGCTGGAAGTTTATATACAATAATAAATAAATTTAACTGGCAGTTTATACAATAATAAATTGAATAACAATTTAATTCAATAAATTCAATTTAACTGGAATGATGATAAAATATACCAAATAGCAATAAATAATTTTATAAACACATAAAAATTTTATTTAACAAACATAAGAAATTTTAGAAGTTGTGAGTGGGTTAAAACACTCACCTTTTGAATTTAAAATGAATTTAAATCCAATTTAAACCCAAAAATTGAACAGTCTCAAAATTCGTCCAAACTAGTGTCAAAATGTCCGGAATTCCAATAGGATCGCAGCGGAGAAAACCGCATGTGAATTCGACCTCGTATGTGAAAGATATAGCGATTAGAACATGCTGAAGTCAAATTTTAATTAGAACAGAAATAAATAAACTCACCCTCACATATCTGCCATGTACCGTTCTAGTCAAACCCTACATGCAGAAATTCGCGACTACGTTGAACATCGCATAGAACGACCGTCGCTTCTTCTCAAAACTGCACCGCCATCGCTGCCTACCTCCACGATCTGAACACCTCCCCGCGACCTCCAACCAAAGGCGCACCCACGGCCCGAGTTTCGTCACCTCCGGTCGAGATTTGAGCCGTCGCCGCCCTTTTTCGTGACCTAATCAAATTAACTTCGCTGATCTAGCCGTCGATTCGACACACAGCCTGCTCCGATGAGTCGGGCTCGGTAATCTCTACGCGATGTACAATTGATTTGACGATCCATTGATGTTCATCGGAACGTGATGAACGGCTGATACTTCTTCATCCAATTCCGACCACACAGCAACCCAGATCAGAAAAACGAATCCCACTTTTGACTTGCGCTCTTCGAGAGCTTTCCGACGATATTAAATTTGATATTGTTTGTGGAGTTTGAATTTTTGCTTTGGATTTGATTTGGTATTTTATTTGGGAATTAGGGTTTGCAGCCATTGGAAAAAGGAGCTAATAGAACGTACAGAAATGAGGAATAGAGGTAGGCTAGGGTTTATAACAGGGTATATATATACAAAGTTGAAAATAGAACAGATGGATAAGATATATATACGCGCTAACGACAAAGTGGCCCAAAAAGCCCGCTTCGACCCTGGAATGAAATTGGGTCAACCAATGTATCAAAATAGATGTTTTAAAATATTTTAAATGCGATGGAACATATTTCGCGTCCAAATTCCATCATATGAAGAAGTTATGCTAAAATCAAATTATTTCAAATTGTTTTCCATTGATTTCAAGGCGTTTCAAGCCCGCACGATCAAACGACAAGCCCGATCGCTACGAAACTTGAAATCCTACAATAATTCGCCGATACGTATCCAATGAAACTGGTTTCGTCAAAATCCGAGTCAGTGGCCAAACTGGCTATTTTTACGTTGAATCAAATAAATTTTTAATTAAATCAAATCTTAAATTTCAATTCTATAATTGATAAAATTTACCCCTTCAAAATTTCTTAATCATTTACACGAATATAAAAAAAATTAAATGTCAAATTAGAGTTGATTAATTTATCAATTTTGGTATTAACCTCGATTTCATAAAATTCAAAAATTATAAATTTAATTTTCAAAAATTCTATTTAATTTACTTTTCGTTCTATTATTAACCTTATTATTATCAAACGAATGAGATTAACATTGGATTAAAAATCCATTACATTAATGATCTCATATTTCATCTAAATTTCTATTAACGTAAAAATTAAATGTTTAATTTCATTTATTTGCAATTAATTCAATTATTGAATTTTCACTTCAATTAAATTAATAAATCTTGCTTTCTATTCTTTAAATCAACCAATTGTCATATTACAAATAGAGTTCGCATTGTTTTCAATTATTTCCTTAATTTATACAAATATAACCTTAAATTGAGATTCATTGCAATTTATTACAAACTTGATTTAATGGACTACGTAAATAATTGCTTTATACTAATTGTTGTCACTAACCCTTAATCATATTTATATAAGTTATCATCTCCAAACAATTAAATACAGAACATTGATTTTTATTCAATCACTATTTATTCATTATTAATTCATTGATTAATCCAATATTTACATTTACTTTTCTTATATTAATTTATTACCAAATATTCCTATTTGCCATCAATTATAACCCAAATAGTTGTCTCAATCAATTGGGATTGCATTGAAATAATGATTTATTAGCTTACACTAACATTCTTACATTTCATTCCCGTTATAGATCCATTATTACCAAATAGATCAAATTAACATTATTTCCTTAAATTGCAATTTGATTACCTATTTCATTTAACACTCTAAATAAATAAATAACATATATCAGTTGTCACCAATTTACTTTCTTACATTTAAAAGTTTATTAATTACCATTAACACTGTATTTATCATTAATTTTATAATAATTCATCAATTTGTTCAATATATACTCTTGTTTCCTTATAAATAAATTTATGTTCTATTAAAGTTTCAGTCACACTTTCGTTACTATATTATTAATCATTAAAGTAGCGTTTATTATCAACTACAAACATTAAAACTACTTATCTAACATTTGATTGTATAAATTTCAATTTATTACGTATTACTTCATCAGTAAATATAACTTTACAATCTGTTTCAATTAATTGAAATTTCATTTTTTTAACATCTTCTATATGTAAAATAAATTTTTTATTTCTTTCTAAATTTAATTACAAAATTTTTATTAAATAACCAAATTTGATTATTGAAAATTTACGGGTCGTTACACTCTCCCCCACTCAAAACTTTTCGTCCCCGAAAAGGAAAAAGGAGGGGAAAAGAAGGAATTAAGTAGTCCATATATCTTATTCAGAATATTAAATTTATAAACAATAATTTTACAAAATTAATTAATTTAAATAAATATACCAATTTATACCCATTAAATCCTTTTATACTTAAATTAATAAAGTTTGCTAAACACTTTTCAAAAAATTTGTAAGTCCAAAATTTACGATAAATTTCAGTAGAGTCTCCTTTGTACAGGGAGGCTCAGGAGAAAATATAATATCAAATATAAAAACATATAACATATATTTTCCAAAATAATATATCCCAATTCGGGAAAAATAATATAATATCGCTATAAAACTGTAATCCGAGAACGTACCTATTTGTCGGGAAACAACGCTTAATTATGAAACCAAAAGTAGTAGCAATTGCTTCCATAACTTGTATTTCACTTATATAATCCAATAAAGTTAACAATTATATAGAATGAAATATTTAAAGTGGGTTCAACCCTAAACAAACAAATCAATACAAACTACAATCACTTGCAACAAGGCATACAACATTCACGTAGAATCAACACAAATCAATCATTCATTCATATCAAACAAAACAAATAGTTGTTCGGGTTCAAAACTTTAAATTGTACATAATGAAAAATAAACTATCAAGTGCAGCATTTACTCAACAGTCTTAGATGAAACAAAATAGATTATTCATACATCCAAACAAATTTAAAGTATCCTTACCCAAACAACCAAAACCAAAACAAACAACAAATCCAAACAATAATTAAGTTCATTCTTATTAATTTCCTTTCATACTATTTGTTGTTTGATTTCTTTTTTATTCATATAATGATTTATCTTTTATTTTACATTCACTTCTTAAAACTTTTTGCTTCTATTCATTGGTTCAATGTTTATTTCTTTTGTTTTCATTTATTACTTACAAATCACATTTATTAATGCCATCATTTATTAATTATTACATAATTTCATTTATTAATATTCATTTATTCATAATATTCATGTTTAATTCAATTTCTTTGCATATTAATTCATTTACTAAGGTTTATAATTATTTGTTTATAATACTTTCCTTTCTATTATATTTTATTAGAAGCAATTTCAATTATACCTAAGTTTACAACACTAGAACAAAAAATTCTTATTTATTAAAGAATTTCATCAAATACCTTTTATTACTTCAAGTTCATTACTTGTATAACACCCATTACATTTCTTATTAACATTTCAACTTTTAAATCTTTAGTAAGTTATATATGCTTCTTAAGAATGTAATAGAAAATTACACAAGTTTATTTTATTTCATTTAATTAACTTAATGTATAATAATATCTTTTTGTCTCATAAGTTACAATTTTAAATTTCCTTTAATCCTATTTATAACTTAACATTAAATCTCTTATTTCATTTAGAAGTTTCAATTATTAGGCAAATTCCATTTCACTCCACTAATTGAAACTATTAATTAAGAGAAACTTGAGAAGTAAATACTGGGTTAAATCTCAAATCATATTAAAATAATAGATAAACGTATTTATATATCCAATTATATTTAAAATAATTTAAAATTTATATTTTTTTTATCAAAATAAATCTATAGTAAAAATACTACAGTGGCTTTCCCACTTCGAAACTTGAAAATGAATGTCGATGATGCGTGCACTCATCACCGAAATTATTTTCCAGCGATAGAGAGGGGAGTACAGAACTTATTTCTTTCCAAAATTTCTTTAAAGCAATTCTTTAAAATTATTTTGAAATATTTATATCAGAAAATACTTCTAATAATATAGTTACTATATTCCAAAATCATTCAAAGTATTTTTCAAAACCCCGGAACTTAATTTCTAAATTTCCAGTTTATTCTCAATCTCATTTCAACTACTATTTATAAATTTCATTACCTAACAACCAATATATAGCAACAAAATATATATATATGTCATTTTAAAAAATTTATTATATATATATAGTAAATATAATAAGAAAAATTATTTCATTCACTTATATTCAAAAACAAATATTGTGTCGGTCTGTCCTATTAAGTGTTTAGAAATCCTTATTGATGCTATAACATCCCATGCATCAACCAGAATTTATAAATACAAAATGGAACAAATTAACACAATATTAAAACCTTTTTATAACACTAATAAATATGCCCTCTCATATATATACACTCAGGGACTCATCATAGGGTATTG
This sequence comes from Allium cepa, assembly GCA_030765085.1. Taxonomy (NCBI): domain Eukaryota; kingdom Viridiplantae; phylum Streptophyta; class Magnoliopsida; order Asparagales; family Amaryllidaceae; genus Allium; species Allium cepa. Next base: position 184,332,577 of record CM060946.1, read on the forward strand.
CTACCCTATTAGTAAAGAGTCGGACCCCACAAAGCTAAGGTTTATCACTAAACCAAGGCTCTAATACCAGATGTAACGTCCCGCCTTTTCACACGGTTTAAATCGACGATAAACCACACACGTCCAACTTAAACCATACATAAGGATGGATTGTTATGGGGTAAATAAGAAAAAGCAGAGAAAGAAAAAACAAAATAGAATCTTGCAGCGGAACGATGAAATATAATAATCAAATAAACCGTTTATGAAGCTGTTTTAAAAAACATTTGCTTATACTTATACCATATATATCAGAGTTACACATACCAGAGAATATTAATAATGCAGCAGAACAGTACGGATGTTATGGAATATTATAATAAACAATAATAAATCTTCGTCTTCGTCCTCCAGAGATAAAGGCTTCAAATCCTGAAATGCTCAGGCTGACCCGAGCATTTTGAAAAGACAAAACACTCAAGTCAGAACTAAAAGATCTTATGTAAGTTAAATCAACAGTAAATAATATGAGTGGAACGGCGTCAGAGATGTTTATGGGATTTGATATCTCCTATCCAGTGTCAACATGAGTGCAGTAACTCAAGAGATGCTCGGGATTCACATCTCCTAAGGATCCGTTAAACTATTTACTATGTAGTAATATTTCGCTATTATAATAATGCCTAATAGTAAAATAAACTTACTTTAAAATAGCGTTAAGGGGTTACCCATATAGCCCTTAACACGTAATAGTGCCGATAGTCTATACAGTACCGTAATACCTCCTGATCAATGCTGCCAGAGGATACTCCATAGGTACGACACAAATCAAACTCGTACAAGGCGCGCTAGGGTAGACGACACGGCACACAAGGCAATGCTAGCGTAGATATACCAATTACGCACACAGGCTGGCGGTAACGTGTAGCGTGCAGCTACTGCCCACCTCGAGCCACACCCCCAAATCAAAAATCAAAAGGGGCCACCGAATCAATCCAAAAGTCAGAGTATAATATTGAAGGGATGTGTCCGATAAGAGGGGCTACCTCCTTGGCCCGAGATCGCTCCTGTTTTAGTCACCTTATGCCAACTCACGGGAATCGAGTCCACGTATTTACCTCAAAGAAACACCGCCACCATCCTACTTCATTCTGGAATCTCCACTACATACATGGTTGTTAAAGAGATTTTCGGAGTTGATAGAGAGTATGACAACTTTCGATCCCGAAACGTTATTATAACACCACGGTCTTTTCAAAATAGTTTATATTTTAAAAACCAGAATATAATATCCATTTCAAAACCATGTAAATACGATATCATTTATATTTTTAAACCCAAATCGATATGTATCATTTTATTTCAAATATATCCTTTTTCCAAAATCATAGCACTTTCAAATCTATATACCTTGAAACCCATAGCTTTGAAACATAACTTCTAATACTTTAATGGTTTAAATATTAAATTACTTTATATAATAAAATAGCTCCTTTAATTTCACAAATAAATTCCAAATACCGATTTGAACCTCCAAATAAACCATTTCAATTCATATATTTCAACGCTTTAGATATTCCACCATTTCAAAACTAATTCTTTGATAATTCCATTTTTATCAAATTCAATTACTATTATTTCGATTTGAAACGTTTACTTAATAAATCAAATATCATTTAAGTAAAACCTTTAACTCCAAATAACTGGATATTCTTAAATTTTGCTTAACTTGATATATTCATTTAAATCAACTCGATATTTATTTAAATCACTCTACACCAAATTACGTTATAAGAATCATACCCTTTAAAATCTCAATTTTATTTATATTTCAAATCCAATTTAATCGAGCATAATTCTTAAGTAATTCAAGTCAAACCAATTTCATATTGATCTTCCAACTTAATTTTTATCTAAGCCATTAAAACTCCATATATACAATATCTTAAACAGGTACTTAACCATATAATATAAAACAATCAAACTCCATTATTCAACTTACTTTTATTAAACAAATTTATACATAGCTTAAATTCAAAAATTTAACTATATATATATATATATTAAATAATATTTATATAATATCAAAAATTTATAATTATTAAACCATATATTTCTTTCCAAAACCATAGAAAATCATTCCAAAATAATTTTATATATAGACCATGGTCCCCTATGGTCAAGTGATACAGATATTTATCATTTGAATCCGTAATTTGAAAAAAAATGCGATTATATATCATTTCAAACCGCAATCCCGAATGCAATAAAATGCATAACAACTTGCGGTTTAAAACAATATAAAATACAGCATCCATTCACCCAATATTAGTCATCAACCAATTATCACAATCATCATCCAATTCAAACAATAACATCAATATGGAATGGATAATAAATAACAGGTAATTACTGGCAGTATATATACAATAATAAATAAATTTAACTGGCAGTTGTGCAATAATAAATTGAATACAAATTTAATTCAATAAATTCAATTTTACTGGAATAATGATAAAATATACCAAACAATAATAAATAAATTTCTAAACACATCAAAATTTTATTTAACAAACATAAGAAATTTTAGAAGTTGTGAGTGGTTAAAACACTCACCTTTTGAAACTAAATTGAATTTAAATCCAATTTAAACCCAAAAATTGAACAGTCTTGGAATTCATCAAAACCAGCGCCAAAATGTCCGGAATTCCAATAGGATCGCAGCGGAGAAAACCGCTCGTGAATTTGACCTCGTCTGCGGAAGATATAGCGATTAGAACATGCTGAAGTCAAATTTAAATTAAAAAAGAAATAAATAAACTCACCCTCACGTATCTTCCACGTCACCGTTCTAGTCAAATCCTACACGCAGAAATTCGCAACCACGTTGAACATCGCATAGAATGGCCGCCGCTTCTTCCCAAAACTGCGCCGCCATCGCTGCCTACCTCCACGATCTGAACACCTCCCCGCGACCTCCAACCAAAGGCGCACCTACAGCCCGAGTTTCGTCACCTCCGGACGAGATTTGAGCCGCCATCGCCGCCCTTTTCGTGACCTAATCGAATTAATTTCGACAATCTAGCCGTCGATTCGACACACAACCTACTTCGATGAGCCGAGCTCGGTAATCTCTATGCGATCGTACAAGTGATTTGACGATCCATCGATGTTCATCGGAACGTGATGAACGACTGATACTTTTTCACCCAATTCCGACCATACAACAACCCAGATCAGAAAACGAATCCCACTTTTGACTTGCGCTCTTCGAGAGCTTTCCGACGATATAAAATTTGATATAGTTTGTGGAGTTTGAATTTTTGATTTGGAATTGATTTGGGAATTAGAGTTTGCAGCCATTGGAAAGAGGAGCCAATAGAAAGTACAGAAATGAGGAATAGAGGTATGCTAGGGTTTATAATAGGGTATATATAGACAAAGTTGAAAATAGAATATATGGATAAGATATATATACACGCTAACGACAAAGTGGCCCAAAAAGCCCGTTTCGACTCCAGAATGAAATTGGGTCAACCCATATATATAAAAATAGATGTTTTAAACTATTTTAAACGCGATGGAACAAGTTTCATGTCCAAATTCCATCGTATGAAGAAGTTATGCTGAAATCAAATTATTTCAAATTGATTTCTATTGATTTCAATTTCATTGATTTCAAGGCGTTTCAAGCCCGTACGATCAAACGTCAAGCCCGATCGCTACGAAACTTGAAATCCTACAATAATTCACCGATACAGATCCGATGAAACTTGTTTCGTCGAAATCCGAGTCTGTGGCTAAAATGGCTATTTTTACATTAAATTGAATGAATTTATAATTAATTAATTAAATCAAATCTTAAATTTCAATTCTATAATTGATAAAATTTACCCCTTTAAATTTTCTTAATCATTTACACTAATTTAAATGTCAAATTAGAGTTGATTAATTTATCAATTTTTGTATTAACCTCGGTTTCATAAAATTCAAAAATTATAAATTTAATTTCCAGAAATTCTATTTAATTTACTTTTCATTCTATTATTCAATTTATTATTATGAAACGAATGAGATTAACATTGGATTATGAATCCATTACATTAATGATCTCATATTTCATCTAAATTTCTATTAACGTAAAAATTAAATGTTTAATTTCATTTATTTGCAATTAATTCAATTATTGAATTTTACACTTCAATTAAATTAATAAATCTTGCTTTCTATTCTTTAAATCAACCAATTGTCATATTATAAATAGAGTTAGCATTATTTTCAATTAATTCCTTAATTTATACAAATATAACCTTAAATTGAGATTCATTGAAATTTATTACAAACTTGATTTAATGGACTACGTAAATGATTACTTTATACTAATTGTTGTCTCTAACCCTTAATCATATTTATATAAGTTGTAACAACCAGGTATTTTCAACCATTCGTATCCATTATAAGTGTATAGGTAGACACTCATGCCGGAATTGAATTGCTCAAGATACCGCGTTGTAATTAAAAATTTGGCAAATCTCAGAATATACAGTAAATAAAAATCACAGATCACAGACATAGCGTAATAATAATGCAGCGGAAGTAAAAGAGATAGTAGTTCATGAAGCTACTATGTAAATATAAGATACATCAGAGTTAAATAAGATACAACAGAAGAGTAACAGGATACATCAGGTACAAATCAGATACATCACTGAACCACTGGATATTGAAACAAAATAGATGGCTGGATCTTAAAGGAAAGCTCCAACGCTGAAGGTGAATCTTGAATGCTAACTCAATCAATCTGACCCGAGCGTAAAGCAAAACACAAAACCCTCGAGTCAGGACATAAATACTTATAAACTGTAAATCAACTCAAGTGAACAGTAACAAAATGCATCAGTAACTTAAAGGATGCTTGGGACCGCCCATCCTCTAAGAATCCGTTAAACTATTTACTATGTAGTAACATACGCTATATACGGTAGTGTCTAATCAGTAAAGTATAATCATATAGAAAATAGCGTTAAGGGGATGGTGAACCTTAACGCGGTCGGATCTTTAAAACCAAAATCGTAGTGGGCTCGATATAAGGATATGACACGGCACGCGAGGCAATGCCAGGGTGGATACACTGTTAGCACTCCCGGACCGGTGGTGACGGCAAGCCAGCAGCTTCCGGCCACCTCGAACAATACCCCCGAATCAAAGTGGCACCACCGAATCGAATCACAACAGTAATAGAATAGTTTCCGATGGAGCATGCTCGATGAAAGGGTGCGACCCTTTGTGTAGCCCGGTATAGCTCCTGTTTTAGTCATATATGCCAACTCACGGGAGTTGGGTCCACGTAACATACCTCGAGAACGTCGCCACCATCCTACTTCATTCTGGAATCTCCACCACGTACACAGTTGTTAAAGTGGTTTTCGGTATTGTCCGGCTGTAAGACAATATCCGATCCCGGTCTCTTTAACAACCAATCGTTATTATAACCCATGGATATTTATTTCAAAAAATTTATACTTTCAAGACCAAAATATCATACTCATTTCAAAACAATATCACAATTGTATCATTTCCATTTCAAAAATAATTCAATATTATATCATTCAAATAAAACCCAAATTTTCAAATTATTGAATATTTCTTTAAATTTATTAAACTTGAAATATTCCTTTAAATTATCATAGCATTTTGGAAATGTTACCTTAAGGAATCATAGCATTTTTGTAATGTACTACTTTCCACTTTACATTGTATATAACTCAAAGTATTAATAAGCTTAAAATTTTCACATGTCAATTTATCATGGCCTTATAGTTAAATAAACTTTCTTACTGTAATATACAATTTAAACCGAAATTCTTATGTTAAGTTAAAAGCACCTTATTAACTTACATTGTTATTGCAATAAAGAAACTTTATTATTTTAATCATTTAAAGTATGCCATTCACATAAATTAAAACTTGCTTATCAAATGTACGTTATCAACTTATATTATTACAGTAAGTAACATTTATCATTTTAATCAATTTAAAATACACCATTACATTGATTAAAATCTACGTGTCAAATGTACGTTTTAAATTTTATATTCCTATTACAATAATGAACATTTATTAATTAAATCGATACCACACTACTTAAAACTTTACATGTTTCTTTCTTAATTAAAACTTTACATGTTCTTGCATTAATTAAAACTTTCATGTTCTCTCATTATTTAGGACTTTACACGTTTCTTTCATTAATTAAAAACTTATACGTTTCTTTCATTAATTAAAACTTATACCTTTCTTTCATTAATTAGGAATTTACATGTTCCTATCATTAATTAGAACACCATACATTCTTTCATTAAATAAAACCTATACGTTTCTTTCATAAATTAAAACCTATACGTTTCTTTCATAAATTAAACCTATACGTTTCTTTCATAAATTAAAACCTATACGTTTCTTTCATAAATTAAAACCTATACGTTTCTTTCATAAATTAAACCCTATACGTTTCTTTCATAAATTAAAACCTATACGTTTCTTTCATAAATTAAAACCTATACGTTTCTTTCATAAATTAAAACCTATACGTTTCAGATTTATATTACCATTTTACAAATTTAACTAAACTTCCAGTTTATTTGATTAATTTAACATCTTTAGTTAAAACTCAAATTTCATATTTTCAAGTCGAGTTATATTTTAAAATTTCATTTTCAACAGTCATTTATTCAACCACTTAAATTTATAGAAAATCAATAATTCTTTAATAAATCACTTAAATTCAAATATAAATCAATTTATCATCTTTACCATTTCCAAATAAAATTAAAGTCCATTTTATTCATGTAACTTAAATATCATTTTTAGTCAAAATTCCAAATTTCAAACATAAGTTATATTTCAAAATCCAGTTAATCCATTCATAAATTACATTTTTAACACATAGAAAAATCATAATTTATTTATTTTAAAACCTTTCAAAATCTATTTAAATCAAATTTCATAATTTTATATTTTTAAATACTTAAAATATTCAAAGCACTTTATAGAATAACCACGGGTCTGTATATAGTTTTCTAACCTAGGTCAAGTGATACAGATATGTATCATTTCAATCCGCAGTTTAAAAGGTAAAAATCCGGGTTCTATCATTTCAAACCCGCAATCCCAAGTTTAAATAAATAAATAAAATAACTCAGGCCTATCATTTCAGCCCATAATGATTTTTTATCCTAACAGGGAACTTGCAGTGTGATCATATACAGAAATAATATAAACAATGTCAATATCACAATATACAGTCATGTATCAGATGTCAGGTGAAAATTAACAGTTTTAACATGGTAATAACATGGTAGTAACACATCATAGTATATCATATGATCATCATTAACTTGCATAAACATTTTACATTACTAAACACTTGTCACCAATCCACTATTCATAAGTATATATGTCAGAGTGAGAAAGACTCGCCTTTTTCAAAGCTAGAGACCAAAACAACATGCAAGCACGACTCCAAAGGCACGACAAGCACAATTTCACGACTTTTGATTTGAGTTGAAAGATAGCCAAGATATGATTTTGTATCAACAATGTGACGCCCCACCTCTATATCCACGCTAGCAAAGAGTATTAATAGATAATACCGTCTGCTAACACGGAGAATAAGGCTGTTTAGGAGCGACCATCTATAGCCTTGCTTTAATTATCTATTGAATACATCGACAATTGCCTTACCAAGCAGATCGACATATCCAATGAATACTTAAAACAAAACCATAGGTGGCTAGAGGATCTATCAGAACAGAATATAACAACTCAAATGCAATATACATCACAGAACAGTAAACCATCATATACACATATACTGATACATAGCAGAGTATACCAAATAATACATGTCAAGTGGTACAGCAAACCACAATATACAGACGAGTTCACAAGAATAAATATCAGAGTTACAACACAATAGGACTACACAAAATCTATGACAAAAAGAAGCTAGCGAAGTAGTCCATGCGGAAGCAAAATAGGCTAAGTCCAAGTACCTAACCTAAAACATCTCGGCCTGACCCGAGTATAAAATACACGGGTCAGTCTAGCTAAACAAATCAGTTAGATAAACTGAACAACAATAAACCTACAAGGTTACAAAGTATAACAAATATCTCTAAAAGAGATAACACAATCATCAACAAAAGATGAATCATATAGAACAAGCCTCATACCATCGGCGACATAGATAAACAAAGGATACAATTATCCCAAATCAAGCCAAAAGCCAAGTAACAAATACCAATAAGGTATACAAGTTCCACAAGGTAAACGCTACTCATCATGTGGCTCAAAAAGACCAACACCGAAGGGAGATAACAAGGGAATATGCATATGAATGAAACATCCGAAAATTGCTCGAGCTCAGTACTGTACAAACAAGGATCCGTGAGCCCGAAGACTCCATACCCAATATCACCCATGCGGCTCATAACGACCAACATCGGAAGCGATACTATAGGGTGACAAACCCGAAGGCACAAACCCAATATCACCCATGCGGCTCATAAAGACCAACATCGGAAGCGATACTATAGGGTGACAAACCTGAAGGCACAAACCCAATATCACCCATGCGGCTCATAAAGACCAATATCGGAAGCGATACTATAGGGCGACAAGCCACTGTGGTGTAGGTCGAAGACCCAGTACTGGACACCACTAACTGGCGGAATGTGTCACAACTCTCGAAAAGGAATCCGAAAAGTGTTAACGTATGTCCCATAACCACTCGTTCGCACTAAATGGTTTACTATCCGTCAGTCACTTTCACACTCAAAGCAGTACAAAGTTTACCTCATATCATCGATAAACCAAACCCGAAGGTCAAAACGATCAACCGAATAGGTCGGGGACTAATCGGAAAGACAAACGCAGGGATTCATGGTCTGTGTTTTACCTTACCATTTAAACTTCCTTCCACTTCGCTCGAAGTGCGAAAGTGTGTGTTTTAAATAGAATTTATAAATTGGAGAAATGAACTTTTAAATGTGATTTTAGAAGATTATTTTATAAAAACTCGTGGATGAAGTCAAAAAGGAATCATCATGGTCAAATATGCATAAGCAACTAATTGGAATCAAATTTAAATCGATAAAAGTGGGAATTACAAACAAATAGGCACATTAGGCAAAATGAGGCAGGTCAGTCGACTGGTTCATTGCAGTCAGTCGACTGATCCAGAGACACCAAAATCCCATTTCCTGCATTCAGTCGACTGACTAAAATGGCCAATCGACTGGTTGCAGGAAACAGAGACTTCTTGTCTCTGTTTACGGCCTTGATACGCCAATTGGCTACAGCCAGTCGACTGACTGCAGAAGGTCAGTCGACTGACTGAGCCTTAAGGCTGTATCTCAGCCTTTCTAATGAAGGAAACACTCCTTCAAATGCAATCGACGAGCAACGACGCTAGGGAATTATGCCCAACGACAACCCAGCGCTATTGGCTCTCTTACCCAACTCCAAACACATGATCAAACCTCAAACTATGATTCTAGAGTTTTATACTTCCAAAATACCAAGTTTGCAATTTTCATAAAACCAATCCGAACCATAAGCAGTTGCAGATGAATAATTATTGGGAATTCATACCTAACAACCCAACATAGTTGTAAACATAGATGTGAGATAAAAATCTCACCTTCTAATTCAAAAACAAAGAAGAAGGAGTTCAATTTGCAAGGAGAAGACCAACAAATCTCCACTTCAACTCTACTAGCTTCAATCTAAGAATAATACAAGTATTTTCCTAAATTAGGTTTAGGAAATTTCTGAGATTGAAGAGAGAAAGAGATAGAGAAGATGAAGAGGAGCTTACCAATGGCTTCTCTATGATTTTGGAGCAAGAATTCCAGTTGCAAGAAGAAACTAGGGCTTGCTAATTTCTAATTCCCTTTCCTTTCCACCATTTTCAGTTTTAGGTTGAGTTTGGAAATAAGAATGAGAAAATGGAGAGGAGAGGGCTGAGTTAGGGTTTAGTTAGCTAGTGGGCTAAACCCAAACCCAAAACCCAACTAGAAAAAGTAGCCAATTCCAACTTACTCCAAACATATCAAAGACTACACTCAAAAAGATCGCAAACGCCATTTTGGAACCAATGGAGGTAGTTCCGAGCTCCAATTCGGCTGTTTGCAAAAAGTAACATTTCGGACTCAAAAATCCGACTAACGACGCTATATTTAAATTAAACATTTAAATATAAAATCGTTAAATATGCGGGTTGTTACAGATCTTCCCTCTTTACAAAATTGCGTCCCCGCAATTCCTAGAGACGATATTTGTAACACTACATACATACAACAATCAAAAGAAAAGGAAATAAGCTTGAGATGAAAAGACCTTCTCACCGTTTCAATGTAAAGATAGAAAATCCGGATAAGATCGCTCAATATACTCTCTGGTTTCCCAAGTACAGTCATTGGGATTAGCGGACCATTAAACTTTAACGAGCGGCACGTCCTTGTTTCGAAGGTGTCTCACCTCCGTGTCAAGTACGCGCATAGGCTGTTGTACAATAGATAAGTCCGTTGATACCTCAAGCTCTTGCAAGTCAGGAGAGTAATAACAGAATCCGATTCCTGAAGATACTTCTGAAGTTGCGAGACGTGAAACACGTTATGAATACCAGATAAATGAGCTGGAAGTGAAACTCTATAAGCCACAGGGTCAATAAGTTCAGTAATAGAAAACGGTCCTATATAACGAGGAGCCAATTTCCCAGTCATACTGAAGCGCATAACCCCATTCAAAGGAGAAACACGAATAAAAACAAGATCGCCGATGGAGAACTTGAGAGGCTTCCTACAGTTTTCCGCGTAGGGTTTCTGGCGACTCTATGCCTCTTTCATTCTCAATCGAATAAGATCAATTTTCTCGAAAGAATCACGAATAAAATCTGGACCAAGAATAAGCTTCTCCCCAGATTCCAACCAACAAGAAGGTGATTGACAAGGCCTTCCGTACTAGGCTTCGAAAGAGCCATACCAATACTAGACTGAAAACTATTATTGTAGGAGAACTCTAAAAGAGGTAGGTGATTCTCCTAACAACCACAAATATACCAACTCAAAGAATAACAGAATAAGAAGTTCACCATAAAGAGCACGAGAGGATAAGTCCGAACTTGCTTGCTCAGAGAATTCTATGGATTTCTAAGCTCAAAATAATTTGGAACACCAACGTGGTACAAACAATACGTCAAATGAACCAAAGCTCAAAAAAAGTGAAGTACAACAAAACATCCGATGAACTTGGTAAAAAGATCATTCCATTCGGACATCGGCAAAGAAACAATCACCTGTTGCTTGCAACTAAATGCATTGGCAACACGATTCCCTTTTTGAGAATAAAATATCAAGATCATAAGATGTTAGGAACTCGAACTAACATTAAGTTCCATATGAGAAGATAAACATTTCACAGTTATGATTGGTGAGGAGAGCAAAATCCCTCACTCAAAAGTAATGATGCCAAATACAAAAAGCGAAAACAATAGCCGCGAGCACTAGATCATAGGTGGCATATCTAGTCTCGGTAAGCTTTAATGGTTTAGAAACATAAGTGATAGCACGTTATCTTTTGCAAGAGAACGACATCCAAACCAATACGACTAGTATCGGTACAAATAGCAAAGCCTTGGTTCCCCTTCAGGAATCACAAGAATAAGAGTATCGAAAAGAAAGAATTTCTCTTAAATAATCTTCTTTCCCGAAAAGTTAAACTTTCAAAATTACATTTATCTCAATGTAAAAATCTTTCTAGAAAAATTTACATTTTACAAGTCAATATATCGTGTCTGATTGTCTCATCAAAGCGTTTAGGAGATTCTTATCGATAATGTTGATCAAGCGCATCGACCAGAATTCTTAAAGCACTCAATGGGCAATACAATCACAAAACCATCTTCTATATGATAACATGTTTCTAAAAACTTTTGAAAATTCTCTTTGTTCATTTTAAAAACAAAAATCCCATTTATACTTATAAATAACTCTTATGAAAAAGATTTGCAAAAATTTTAGATTGCCAATTCCATCCAAAATCAACAAATACAAAAATGGAATCATCGAGATATTCATAGAATACTCGATTCATAAAAATGGATGAAATGAGCTAGACAAACTGAATGACACAACAAATCATTCATAAGAATTACAACGAGTGCGGAGAGCAGTAAGTGGAATGCTAACTTCCGCAACTCGTAGTCAAATGAAAACCGGTGGTAAGGACGAGCTAAAAACACCTTAACACTACAACAAAAGATTGCTTAGGTGATAATCCTAAGACAAGACTAGAAATACCAGAAAATTCTCAAACTACAAGAATGAGAGAAACAACACTTTCCTCATCATGAGGACTTAAAGAAAAATGATGCCATCAAATTGGAAATCGAAATTACAAAGAAAGATAGAAATCAGTTTAACAGATTGAAAATGTTGAGGATGAATAGACCACTCGGGATATAGGATATGGCTTCATAATAATTAAGTCAATCCTTTCAAAAATATCAATTCCAAAGCCTAAGTAACGCATAATATGCAAATTGGCTCGGAAAGAAAAATCACATAAAATAATCTCGACATCAATACAAGCAAATTGAGTGTTGCGGATCCACCAATTCGGATTCGCAATTCTCAAAGAAGTAACCATACAAGAAACATCCAAAGGCAAAGAGCTTCTTCGATACGAAAGAATGTGAAGCACCCGTATCGAAGAGAACTCGAATACAATAGTCATGAAATACAATAGAATCTTCCTAAACAGATGGAGATGTACCTTTTCCCCGAGAAGAACCTCCAGAAGCATCCGCTATATTTAGTTTGCCAGATAGAGGATTATTTGGAACAATAGGACAAGTGAAAATACGATGGTCTTCCTTCTTGCAATAGTGGCAGAAGAGAGGCATAGGGCAAGCTCGAATCATATGATCAGATGAACCACAATTGAAACACTTTCGAGTGGAAGGTGTTCCAACAGACCGAGACTCAGTTCCAACATGCTTTTTCTTCTTGGAAGGGAAAAATCTTCGCTTATCGAATGGAAAATGCCTCTTGTTGGTGTTCTTGCGAACCTCAACATCATTCCCACAATCACACTCCTTCCCGAAGGCTTCGAGATGAAGTGTCGAATCAACCAACTCTTCAAAGGAAAGCTTAAGTTGGAGCATTAAGGACTTCTTAAGACATTTCTTAAGACCAGATACCAACTTCAGATTCTTCCTATACGAGGTACTAATGAATTCAAGACCATACTTAGATAAGGCCTCGAAAGATGCAACATATTCAGAAACGGAAGACTCCCCTTGCTTCAATTCAAGAAAGCGCCGGGATAACAAATCTTTCTCAGATTCAGGAACAAACTTGAGTTCGAATCGTTCCCGAAACTGAGTCCAAGAAAAAGCAGACTCATCAAATTCAGCTAAAAGAAGCTCGTACCAATCAAGGGAACGCTTTAGCAATAAGCTAGAAGTTACAAGATCTCGATCATGGTCAGAAAGATCCATGCGAGAGAGAACATGTTCGTACATGCGAATCCAAGCTTGGACCTCAAGAACAATCTCGGAGCCTTTAAATGGCTTCCCTCTAAGATGAGAAAAATCACTGCACAAACGTGCGAAGGTGGACTTGCATGGAGGAGATGTTCGAGTAGGAGCTGGAGGCTGTGTGCTCCTAAACCACTCCAAAAACTGATCGGCAGACATATAAACGCCATCCGGATGTGAGCCACTGGATTGCCCAACATCCGAGCGTCGTCCTCCGTCTCTTCCAGCCATAAGCTGAAAGTTAAGATAAGGTAAAGATTATTCCCAAGGTAGATAATTCAATATGGAATACTACGGAATTTAAATGCATTCCTAGACATATTCCCAAATCCAATCTAACCTTTGATGGTAGAAGGAATAGAGAGGCACGATGATTCAAAGATTTGTATCACTTATCACACTCTGATGTATCGTAATATGTGCTCTATTCTGTGTTTATCATATTTTGTTCTGAACCTCGCTCTGATACCACGCTGTGACGCCCCACCTCTATACCCACGCTAGCAAAGAGTATTAATAGATAATACTGTCTGCTAACATGGAGAATAAGGCTATTTAGGAGCGACCATCTATAGCCTTGCTTTAATTATCTATTGAATACATCGACAATTGCCTTACCAAGCAGATCGACATATCCAATGAATACTTAAAACAAAACCATAGGTGGCTAGAGGATCTATCAGAACAGAATATAACAACTCAGATGCAATATACATCACAGAACAGTAAACCATCATATACACATATACTGATACATAGCAGAGTATACCAAATAATACATGTCAAGTGGTACAGCAAACCACAATATACAGACGAGTTCACAAGAATAAATATCAGAGTTACAACACAATAGGACTACACAAAAGCTATGACAAAAAGAAGCTAGCGAAGTAGTCCATGCGGAAGCAAAATAGGCTAAGTCCAAGTACCTAACCTGAAACATCTCGGCCTGACCCGAGTATAAAATACACGGGTCAGTCTAGCTAAACAAATCAGTTAGATAAACTGAACAACAATAAACCTGCAAGGTTACAAAGTATAACAAATATCTCTAAAAGAGATAACACAATCATCAACAAAAGATGAATCATATAGAACAAGCCTCATATCATCGGCGACATAGATAAACAAAGGATACAATTATCCCAAATCAAGCCAAAAGGCAAGTAACAAATACCAATAAGGTATACAAGTTCCACAAGGAAAACGCTACTCATCATGCGGCTCAAAAAGACCAACACCGAAGGGCGATAACAAGGTAATATACATATGAATGAAACATCAGAAAATTGCTCGAGCTCAGTACTGTACAAAAAAGGATCCGTGAGCCCGAAGACTCCATACCAAATATCACCCATGCGGCTCATAACGACCAACATCGGAAGCGATACTATAGGGTGACAAACCCGAAGGCACAAACCCAATATCACCCATGCGGCTCATAAAGACCAATATCGAAGCGATACTATAGGGTGACAAACCCGAAGGCACAAACCCAATATCACCCATGCGGCTCATAAAGACCAACATCGGAACGATACTATAGGGCGACAAGCCGTAGTGGTGAAGGTCGAAGACCCAGTACTGGACACCACTAACTGGCGGATTGTGTCACAACTCTCGAAAAGGAATCCGAAAAGTGTTAACGTATGTCCCATAACCACTCGTTCGCACTAAACGGTTTACTATCCGTCAGTCACTTTCACACTCAAAGCAGTACAAAGTTTACCTCATATCATCGATAAACCAAACCCGAAGGTCAAAACGATCAATCGAATAGTCGGGGACTAATCGGAAAGACAAACGCAGGGATTCATGGCCCGTGTTTTACCTTACCATTTAATCTTCCTTCCACTTCGCTCGAAGTGCGAAAGTGTGTGTTTTAAATAGAATTTATAAATTGGAGAAACGAACTTTTAAATGTGATTTTAGAAGATTATTTTATAAAAACTCATGGATGAAGTCAAAAAGGAATCATCATGGTCAAATATGCATAATCAACTAATTGGAATCAAATTTAAATCGATAAAAGTGGGAATTACAAACAAATAGGCACATTAGGCAAAATGAGGCAGGTCAGTCGACTGGTTCACTACAGTCATTCGACTGATCCAGAGACACCAAAATCCCATTTCCTGCATTCAGTCGACTGACTAAAATGGCCAGTCGACTGGTTGCAGGAAACAGAGACTTCTTGTCTCTGTTTACGGCCTTGATACGCCAACTGGCTACGGCCAGTCGACTGACTGCAGAAGGTCAGTCGACTGACTGAGCCTTAAGGCTGTATCTCCGCCTTTCTAATAAAGGAAACACTCCTTCAAATGCAATCGACGAGCAACGACGCTAGGGAATTATGCCCAACGACAACCCAGCGCTATTGGCTCTCTTACCCAACTCCAAACACATGATCAAACCTCAAACTATGATTCTAGAGTTTTATACTTCCAAAACACCAAGTTTGCAATTTTCATAAAACCAATCCGAATCATAAGCAGTTGCACATGAATAATTGTTGGGAATTCATACCTAACAACCCAACATAGTTGTAAACATAGATGTGAGATAAAAATCTCACCTTCTAATTCAAAAACAAAGAAGAAGGAGTTCAATTTGCAAGGAGAAGACCAACAAATCTCCACTTCAACTCTACTAGCTTCAATCTAAGAATAATACAAGTATTTTCCTAAATTAGGTTTAGGAAATTTCTGAGATTGAAGAGAGAAAGAGATAGAGAAGATGAAGAGGAGCTTACCAATGGCTTCTCTATGATTTTGGAGCAAGAATTCAAGTTGCAAGAAGAAACTAGGGCTTGCTAATTTCTAATTCCCTTTCCTTTCCACCATTTTCAGTTTTAGGTTGAGTTTGGAAATAAGAATGAGAGAATGGAGAGGAGAGGGCTGAGTTAGGGTTTAGTTAGCTAGTGGGCTAAACCCAAACCCAAAACCCAACTAGAAAATGTAGCCAATTCCAACTTACTCCAAACATATAAAAGACTACACTCAAAAAGATCGCAAACGCCATTTTGGAACCAATGGAGGTAGTTTCGAGCTCCAATTCGGCCGTTTGCAAAAAGTAACATTTCGGACTCAAAAATCCGACTAACGACGCTATATTTAAATTAAACATTTAAATATAAAATCGCTAAATATGTGGGTTGTCACAAACAACCCAAAACAAAACAAACCAGACACTATATAAACATTCAACATAAAATAACATTGAAACAATTTTGAAATACAAAGCAAAATGAACAAGATAGATTGGACCTTGCTTCAACCACTTCAATGCTTGGCCTAAGGGACACTTATGCTTGGCTATGATGATGCTTTGGCCCAGGTATGACATCATATAGGTCAGGCTTAACATCATATAGGTAAGGCAACAAGTGGAGATGAAGGGAATGAGGCAACAATGGTCAAAAACATTGTTTTTAGGCATGTAGGTTGCAATTTGAAGGGTTTGGCCACCATAGATGGCTCGGCCATGGTCATGGTTGGTGGAGTAGATGGTGTTGGAGACATGGAAGAGATATAGGAGTTTGTGGCTGCGGCTATGGAGAAGAGGCCGATCCAAACATAGAAGAGAAACAAGGCAAAATTGCATAGAAAAGTAAGAAAAGTAGAAAGAAGAGAGAGATTTACCTAATTTTTTTTCTTCAAGGTGGAGGCCATGATTTTTAGGGTTTTGGGGCTTCAAAAATTCGTGAATGACAAGAGGAAGTCGGCTGCAAAGGATGGGGAAAGGCATGGCTAAGATGAATTGATGTATTAATGACAGAAGAAACTGCAAAAGAAACGGATAAAACGTTTTTCCGTTTCTTAGCTCTTAACCCTTTCAAATTGCTCATATATATTTATATACATCCAAATAACTAAAACTAATTAAAATCTCAGTTAAAATTTGAAAATATAACAGATAAACAAAATATTAAAAATTAAATATTAATTAGATATGATTAAATAAGAAAAATAGCACAGAAAAATGAAAACTAGACTTAAGAATTAGAAATAACTTCAATACACTTTGGAAAAATTTACTTAAATTTAAATACATGTAAAATGAATAAAATAAAGTAAAACACAGAAAATAAAAGTGAGTGCATAAAATAAATAAATAAATTTCAATTATATATAATTAAAATAAGAAAATGGCTTAAAATTGTAGACTGGGCTTTAAAATTAGAAATGAATCCAAATGAACTTTGGAAAATCTTCATGGACTTGTAAAATATTTATAACAAAAAAAAATACAAAAATAAAAATAAAAGTGCATTCACAAAAACAAAAAAAAAATTTATTAAATATAATTTATATGAAGAAAATGGCAGAAAATTAGAAAACAGCCTTTAAAAATAGGAAATAAATACAGTAAATTTTGGAAAAATTCTATTATCATTTAAAAATATTTAAAAGTCAAAATATACATAATAAAACATATTATCACATATTAAAATAAAATATAACCAAGAAGAAGTAATTTATACAATTTAAAATAGTCATTGTTAAATAACCCTATATACGCACAATATTGTAAAGGGTATAACTTTCACAATTTACATCCAATTTCAACGAAACGAAAAGTGGTGTTCTTAGAATTTTATGTACTTTCATAATAAAATAAAATAAAAAAAATTTAAACTTTTAAAATTTTAAGTTGAAAGTCACAGTTTGACTATTTTGACCAAAATCAGCATTTCAGGCAAATATTTCAACTTACACAAGTTTGGGATTATAACTCATAAAAATCAAGATTATATTTAAATAATAAATTTAATCATTTCCAATAAGTAAAAATAAAAGTTTTTTTTAAACCAAAATTTTACATTAAAATAATTAAAATATACAATAAAATAATTTCAAAATATAGGGTTGTTACACTCTTCCCCACTCAAAACTTTTCGTCCCCGAAAAGGAATGAGGTATGAGAAAGCACAGAAAAAGATAGAGTGAAATAAGGTTAGGACAAGATGACAAGGAGAATGAAATTATACATGCTGGCTATTGTTATAGGTAAGTTTTACAAGGTGGAGCTGATCTTTCCAAGATTCTCCAAAATTAAGAACACAGGCACGAAAAAGGTGGATTCAAAATGATTACCAAAGATCTATCAAAGATTATAGAAAGATTCCTATACCAATCTATAGCAAGATAAGGAGGAGGAGGATAACAAAAAAATAGTTTGGAAAACAAAATAAGGAAATAGATTTGAAAGCATGGAAATTTCAACTTAAATAGAAAATAAACTTTTACACAAGTTACATAAATCTTAACTATCTCAAATTTCATTATCTTATTATCCTATCATCTTAAATTAACAATTTTTTTTTTAAAACCATGGGTTAGAAAAATAATCATTTATTACACTCACAATGTATTTAATAAATTTTATTCTTCTTTATTCCTAATAAAAATTAAATTTATTCCTCTCAATATATTTATCACTCATGTTCAATATACTTACACTTATTATAACTGCTTTCTTTTATTCTTAGTTCTTTCAACATCATTTTATTGTAAGTTATTCAATTACCCTTTATTATATTTACCTCTGTTAATCATTTTATAATTAAAATTTAAGTGTATAACATTTATTATAACCACCAAAATTTTATATATAAAATCTTTTTATATTGTATATTACCCAATTACATTGTTAACTTCTGAAATTAAGGTAAGTTATATTGGAATGGAATTGTGTCATACAAATAAAACTTTCCAATTCAATTATCTCAAGTTTAATCATTTATCCAAATTTTTTTGATTTTCTTTTTATAATTGAAATTATTGTTAAAAATAAAATTTAAGAATTAAATTTCCGATTTCTTCAAACCATTTAGAGATAAGTAATAATATATATATAATATTTCAAATCAAATTTCAATCATATATCTATATATATTATAAATTAAGTCATATTTTAGAAATTCAAATCAATTTAATTTCCCAAAACAAAGCCGTAGCAAGACTACAGAACAGTCTCTTCACTTCGAAACTCGAAAATGAACGTCGATGATGCTGCAGTCATCGCCGAAGTTATTTTCCAGCAACGAAGAGAAGAGTACTAATTTTAAACTTAAAATTCTTTGGAAACAAATTTCTATTTGAAAATATTTTAAATATTATATCCCTTTAAAATTTTAAACAAAAGGTTTGGAACCATCGGAAATTAAATTCTCAAATTTCTTTTTCTAAATTCATTTAAGTTCCCATATAAATTAATAAACAATTATTTATAAATTCATTTATAGAACAATAAATGATAAATCAAGTATTATCATTTAAATTATCAATTTGAATCATTTTATTAAGTTCCATAAATTTACTTATATATCAAAATTTATTTCATTAACCAATTATTATTTTTTAAAAAATATTTTGTGTCCGTTTGTTCTGTCAAAGTGTTTTGGAAATCTTATCGATAGCGCTGATCAGACGTATCGATCAGAAACCCAACTCAACATCAACAACTCAAACAACACAATATATAAAACATTTTAATTTTAAATACTAGTTTACAAATACACTGTACATGAATAGATTTTCAAAGAAAGGTAGAGATTCAAATTTTTTTGATTAACACAAATCAAAGGAGATTATGATTTAAAAATAAGTTGGAAACAAGGATGACATGATTAAATAACAGAATAGGAAGATGGATAAGCTTATATAAATCACGGGCAACCTTAACCGGGTCAACCGTGACTTAAAGAATAAGATCGATGTGGATTTTCTAGGGTAAATCTACGTTTGATCTTAAGAGTTAGAGTTTTTATGCCATTCACATAAATTAAAACTTGCTTATCAAATGTACGCTATCAACTTACATTTTATTATTACAGTAAGTAACATTTATCATTTTAATCAATTTAAAATACACCATTACATTGATTAAAATCTACGTGTCAAATGTACGTTTTAAATTTTATATTCCTATTACAATAATGAACATTTATTAATTAAATCAATACCACACTACTTAAAACTTTACATGTTTCTTTCTTAATTAAAACTTTACATGTTCTTGCATTAATTAAAACTTTCATGTTCTCTCATTATTTAGGACTTTACACGTTTCTTTCATTAATTAAAAACTTATACGTTTCTTTCATTAATTAAAACTTATACCTTTCTTTCATTAATTAGGAATTTACATGTTCCTATCATTAATTAGAACACCATACGTTCTTTCATTAAATAAAACCTATATGTTTCTTTCATAAATTAAAACCTACACGTTTCTTTCATAAATTAAACCTATACGTTTCTTTCATAAATTAAAACCTATACGTTTCTTTCATAAATTAAAACCTATATGTTTCTTTCATAAATTAGAACCTATACGTTTCAGATTTATATTACCATTTTACAAATTTAACTAAACTTCCAGTTTATTTGATTAATTTAACATCTTTAGTTAAAACTCAAATTTCACATTTTCAAGTCAAGTTATATTTTAAAATTTTATTTTCAACAGTCATTTATTCAACCACTTAAATTTATAGAAAATCAATAATTCTTTAATAAATCACTTAAATTCAAATATAAATCAATTTATCATCTTTACCATTTCCAAATAAAATTAAAGTCCATTTTATTCATGTAACTTAAATATCATTTTTAGTCAAAATTCCAAATTTGAAACATAAGTTATATTTCAAAATCCAGTTAATCCATTCATAAATTACATTTTTAACACATAGAAAATTCATAATTTATTTATTTTAAAACCTTTCAAAATCTATTTAAATCAAATTTCATAATTTTATATTTTTAATTACTTAAAATATTCAAAGCACTTTATAGAATAACCACGGGTCTGTATATAGTTTTCTAACCTAGGTCAAGTGATACGGATATGTATCATTTCAATCCGCAGTTTAAAAGGTAAAAATCCGGGTTCTATCATTTCAAACCCGCAATCCCAAGTTTAAATAAATAAATAAAATAACTCAGGCCTATCATTTCAGCCCATAATGATTTTTTATCCTAACAGGGAACTTGCAGTGTGATCATATACAAAAATAATATAAACAATGTCAATATCACAATATACAGTGATGTATCAGATGTCAGGTGAAAATTAACAGTTTTAACATGGTAGTAATATGGTAATAACACAGCATAGGATATCATATGATCATCATTAACTTGCATAAACATTTTACATTACTAAACACTTGTCATCAATCCACTTTTCATAAGTATATATGTCAGAGTGAGAAAGACTCACCTTTTTCAAAGCTAGAGACCAAAACAACATACAAGCACGACTCCAAAGGCACGACAAGCACAATTTCACGACCTTTGATTTGAGTTGAAAGATAGCCAAGATATGATTTTGTATCAACAATGTGACGCCCCACCTCTTTACCCACGCTAGCAAAGAGTATTAATAGATAATACCGTCTGCTAACACAGAGAATAAGGCTGTTTAGGAGCGACCATCTATAGCCTTGCTTTAATTATCTATTGAATACATCGACAATTGCCTTACCAAGCAGATCGACATATCCAATGAGTACTTAAAACAAAACCATAGGTGGCTAGAGGATCTATCAGAACAGAATATAACAACTCAAATGCAATATACATCACAGAACAGTAAACCATCATATACACATATACTGATACATAGCAGAGTATACCAAATAATACATGTCAAGTGGTACAGCAAACCACAATATACAGACGAGTTCACAAGAATAAATATCAGAGTTACAACACAATAGGACTACACAAAAGCTATGACAAAAAGAAGCTAGCGAAGTAGTCCATGCAGAAGCAAAATAGGCTAAGTCCAAGTACCTAACCTGAACATCTCGGCCTGACCCGAGTATAAAATACACGGTTCAGTCTAGCTAAACAAATCAGTTAGATAAACTGAACAACAATAAACCTGCAAGGTTACAAAGTATAACAAATATCTCTAAAAGAGATAACACAATCATCAACAAAAGATGAATCATATAGAACAAGCCTCATATCATCGGCGACATAGATAAACAAAGGATACAATTATCCCAAATCAAGCCAAAAGGCAAGTAACAAATACCAATAAGGTATACAAGTTCCACAAGGTAAACGCTACTCATCATGCAGCTCAAAAAGACCAACACCGAAGGGCGATAACAAGGGAATATACATATGAATGAAACATCAGAAAATTGCTCGAGTTCAGTACTGTACAAACAAGGATCCGTGAGCCCGAAGACTCCATACCCAATATCACCCATGCGGCTCATAACGACCAACATCGGAAGCGATACTATAGGGTGACAAACCCGAAGACACAAACCCAATATCACCCATGCGGCTCATAAAGACCAACATCGGAAGCGATACTATAGGGTGACAAACCCGAAGGCACAAACCCAATATCACCCATGCGGCTCATAAAGACCAACATCGGAAGCGATACTATAGGGCGACAAGCCGTAGTGGTGAAGTTCGAAGACCCAGTACTGGACACCACTAACTGGCGGAATGTGTCACAACTCTCGAAAAGGAATCCGAAAAGTGTTAACGTATGTCCCATAACCACTCGTTCGCACTAAACGGTTTACTATCCGTCAGTCACTTTCACACTCAAAGCAGTACAAAGTTTACCTCATATCATCGATAAACCAAACCCGAAGGTCAAAACGATCAATCGAATAGCCAAGATATGATTTTGTATCAACAACCCAAAACAAAACAAACCAGACACTATGTAAACATTCAACATAAAATAACATTGAAACAATTTTGAAATACAAAGCGAAATGAACAAGATAGATTGGACCTTGCTTCAACCACTTCAATGCTTGGCCTAAGGGACACTTATGCTTGGCTATGATGATGCTTTGGCTCAGGTATGACATCATATAGGTCAGGTTTAACATCATATAAGCAAGGTAACAAGTGGAGATGAAGGGAATGAGGCAACAATGGTCAAAAACATTGTTTTTAGGCATGTAGGTTGCAATTTGAAGGGTTTGGCCACCATAGATGGCTCGGCCATGGTCATGGTTGGTGGAGTAGATGGTGTTGGAGGCATGGAAGAGATGTAGGAGTTTGTGGCTGCGGCTATGGAGAAGAGGCCGATCCAAACTTAGAAGAGAAATAAGGCAAAATTGCATAGAAAAGTAAGAAAAGTAGAAAGAAGAGAGGAATTTACCTAATTTTTTTTCTTCAAGGTGGAGGCCATGATTTTTAGGGTTTTGGGGCTTCAAAAATTCGTGAATGACAAGAGGAAATCGGCTGCAAAGGATGGGGAAAGGAATGGCTAAGATGAATTTATGTATTAATGACAGAAGAAACTGCAAAAGAAACGGATAAAACGTTTTTCCGTTTCTTAGCTCTTAACCCTTTCAAATTTCTCATATATATTTATATACATCCAAATAACTGAAAATAATTAAAATATCAGTTAAAATTCTAAAATATAACAGATAAACAAAATATTAAAAATTAAATATTAATTAGATATGATTAAATAAGAAAAATAACACAGAAAAATGAAAACTAGACTTAAGAATTAGAAATAACTTCAATACACTTTGGAAAAATTTACTTAAATTTAAATACATGTAAAATGAATAAAATAAAGTAAAACACAGCAAATAAAAGTGAGTGCATAAAATAAATAAATAAATTTTAATTATATATAATTAAAATAAGAAAATGGCTTAAAATTGTAGACTGGGCTTTAAAATTAGAAATAAATCCAAATGAACTTTGGAAAATCTTCATGGACTTGTAAAATATTTATAACAAATAAAATAACAAAATAAAAAATAAAATTGCATTCACAAAAAAAAACAAAAAATTTATTAAATATAATTTATATGAAGAAAATGGCAGAAAATTAGAAAACAGCCTTTACAAATAGGAAATAAATACATTAAATTTTGGAAAAATTCTATTATCATTTAAAAATATTTAAAAGTCGAAATATACATAATAAAACATATTATCACATATTAAAATAAAATACAACCAAGAAGAAGTAATTTATACAATTTAAAATAGTCATTATTAAATAACCCTATATACGCACAATATTGTAAAGGGTATAACTTTCACAATTTACATCCGATTTCAATGAAACAAAAAATAGTGTTCTTAGAATTTTATGTACTTTCATAATAAAAGAAAAAAATTAAAATTTTAAACTTTTAAAATTTTAAGTTGAAAGTCACAGTTTGACTATTTTGACCAAAATCAGCATTTCAGGCAAATATTTCAACTTACACAAGTTTGGGATTATAACTCATAAAAATCAAGATTATATTTAAATAATAAATTTAATCATTTCAAATAAGTAAAAATAAAAGTTTTTTTTTAAACCAAAATTTTACATTAAAATAATTAAAATATACAATAAAATAATTACAAAACATAGGGTTGTTACATAAGTTATCATCTCCAAACAATTACATGCAGATGATTTTTATTTAATCACTATTTATTCATTATTAATTCATTGATTAATCCAATATTCACATTTACTTTTCTTAAATTAATTTATTACCAAATATTCCTATTTACCATCAATTATAACCCAAATAGTTGTTTCAATCAATTGAGATTGCATTGAATTAATGATTTATTAGCTTACACTAACATTCTTACATTTCATTCCCATTATAGATCCATTATTAAAAAATAGATAAAATTAACATTATTTCCTTAAATTGCAATTTGATTACCAATTTCATTAACACTCTAAATAAATAAATAACATATATCAGTTGTCACCTATTTACTTTCTTACATTTAAAAATTTATTACTTACCATTAACACTGTATTTATCATTAATTTTATACTAATTCATCAATTTATTCAATATATACTCTTGTTTCCTTATAAATAAATTTATTTTTCTATTAAAGTTTCATTCGCACTTCCGTTACTATATTAATAATCATTAAAGTAATGTTTATTATCAACAAAAAACATTAAAATTACTTATCTAATGTTTGATTGTATCAATTTCAATTTATTACGTATTACTTCATCAGTAAATATATCTTTACAATCTGTTTCAATTAATTGAAATTTCACTTTTTTTTACATTTTCTATACGTAAAATAAAAAATTTATTTCTTTCTAAATTTAATTACAAAATTTTTATTAATAACCAAATTTGATTATTGAAAATTTACGGGTCCTTACAATGATTTTATATCTAAGTATAAATATTAAAAGTTAAAGCTAGTTTAAAACTAAGGATAATTTAATTTTGAAAATAAAGATAATTTTGAGGCTAAAAATATTTAAAACCAGGATAGATATTTTTGATTCTTTTAAAAGGAAGGTTTTGAAATCATTTTGAAAACAAAATATAGTTTTGTAAAATCATTTGAATAAAAGGTTAGCGGATACAAAACAATGTTCCATTAGATTTTTCGTAGGTTCCATTCTACTTAGGGTTCCTTCCCTTTAACAGACTCGAAGTGGATTCCATTCCACGAATAAATTGGATTTTAAGATGCCAGTGCTTTTCTAGGAGTTTTAAGAAAATATCTAACTAAATTACAATCTTGAACTCCTGATAATCTTGATACCCATGAGTCTTCAATCTTGAAATCTTGAATCTCTATACTGTACAGTCTTCATTCTTGATACCTGCATGGTTAAATCCTACATATACATATATATCTAAACTATAATGTTAGTGTTTATATTTTATGATCTTATTCTAAGGTTGTTGTCATCAAGACCATCATCTCAAGGACTAATAGTGTCCTTGAGGTAAAAAATATACAAATTTTTGACCTTTAAATTAATTCTCCTTCTAAAAAAATATTTGCTTCAGGTTTACTTTGAGTCAGAAAGAGGTTTACTTCGAGTTTCAGAGGAGAAAAACCTACAGCGACTTGGGTTCATAGAGAGATCAAGGCTAAATAAGGCAGATCTGGGCGCGCTTCGAGTTCCAGAAACAAAAATACTGGAGCCACTTTGGGTCAGAAGCCAAAGGACTCAGGTCTTAGGTCATTTTGGCAAAAACTCAGATCAAGCACAGGGTAATTGAGGCGGCGACTCGAGTAAGACCCAAAGTCGAAATTTTCCAATCATCTAACATTAATAACTATTGCCTACGAGCTCGGATTCACGTGTGATTTTACCCATTGGGATCGTATCAGAATTATGGACATTTTGACGCTGGTATGGACGAACTCTGAAACTGTTCAAATTCGGGCCCTAATTTGGATTTCAAAATGATTTGAAATCAAAAGTGAGTGTTTTAACTCACTCACAACTTCTAAATTATCTTATGTTTGTTAAATTTAATCTATTATGTGATTAAAAATTTATTGATTGTTGTTTGGTGTGTTAAATTGTCATTCTAGTAAAATTTGACTTTTATTGCAAAAAATCATCGTTTAATTTAATATTGAATTTTTAATTTGTCAATTTAATACCTGTATTGATTCTTAGTTATTTATTGATGTTTATTGATTAATTTGGATAATGATTGTGGTATATGTTTGATTGTTGATACTGGATGACTGGATGTTGTATTTTATATTGTTATAATATTGCAAGTTCCCTATGGTTTCAAATGATACATACCCGAACGATCTATAGATTAGGGAAAAATCGTTATGGGTTAAAATGATAGACTCGAGCGATTTTATGGATTTTTATTTAATTCGGGATTGTGGTTTGAAATGATATATAACCGTAAAATTGTAAATTGCGGATTGAAATGATAAATATCCATATCACTTGACCATAGGTTAGAAAATTATGTACGGACACTAGATTGGTTAAATTAAATGATTTTAAATCTTTAGATTTTGAATCCAGTTAAACGATATTTTGAAATAGAATTTTATTTATAAAGTGAATTGTTTTAAATAAATTTCTTAACTAAAGTGATTTTTGAAGTATAAATGAAATTTTCAAAATTGATTATTAAACATTGAAATTTTGTAACTTTGAAATCTATTGGAATTGGAATAGCTAAAATTGATATTTCAAGACATAAAATTGGGGTTTGATTGAAATAAAAAGTGACTGAAATTTGGATATGGTCCAGATTGGTTGAAATGGAATAAATGGTTAAATTTGATGTTAAATTTCAAATTTATTTTCTTAATATAAACTGTAAAATGTTCTTTAAAAATTTAAATGATTAAGATTTTCAACCTTTAAACTAAATTTATCTATTCTAATTACTTTAAACCATTCTATATCTATGTAAAGAATTTTATTTATTTTAAACCTGTTTTAAATCCATTTAAAGTATTTTAATCTATTCTAATCTGTTTTAAATCTATTTAAAGTATTTTAACCTATTTTAATCTATTAAATCTATTTTAAACTATCTAATCTATTTTAAGTCTATTTAAATATATTTTTTATCTTTTTTAACAATATTAATCAATTTTAACCTAGTTTTAAACTATATTAATCTGTTTTAATCTATTTAAAAGCTATCTTAAACTATTTCTATTTTAAAACCATATAAACTATTTCCAAATTTTGTACGTGTAAAGTTGAAGTATTTATATTCAAATCCTTGATTTAAAGCAAATAGGGTTAGTGATGTAATAACCTAAGTTGGAGTTTGGAATTTATACCTTTTGTGAAATGAAATATTTGAGTGAATAAGATTGATTTTGAAATGAAGAATTAATTGACATAACTTATCAATAATTTCAAAGTGAATATAATTGTGAAAGTGAATATGGTTTGAAAGTGAATATGATTTTGAAAGAGATATGATTTGAAATTGAATTTGATATTTTGATATAAATAGTGAATTGACTTTTGAAATGTAAAAGAACCATCCGTGTGAATTAAGCATTTGGTTGTTAAAGAGAATGAGGTCGAATATTGTCATACTCTCTACCAATACCGAAAACCACTTTAACAACTATGTACGTGGTGGAGATTCCAGAAATGAAGTAGGATAGTTTGTCGAACGATTTTGTATAAGGTATTTACTTGACCCTAACCCCCATGAGTCATCTTGATGTGGCTAAAACAGGAGCTATACCGGGCAAAGTGAGGTCATTCCTCCAATCAGGCACATTTCTTCGATACTATATTCTGACTTTGTGATTGATTTGGTGTAACGACCCGTAAAAATTTCGATGTTTAAAATGAATTAAATTAGTAAGATTTTAATTTAAATTTATAAAAAAATACAAAATCTTATTAATTTGTATGGGAGAGAATGCAGAAATTAGATGTAGCAATTGAAATTAAAATTAACAATTTAAAATTTATATTGGAATTAATTGGAAATAATGTAAATTGAATAGAAACATAAGTTTATTTATAGGACAGTAATTGATGAATAAAAAGTTTGCAACCAAGTAAATAAATTTATGGAGAACATTTAATAGTAATTAATGTATATATTAGGCAATTGACAATTTATGGATTTGTTAAGATTGCAAAGTTATAATTGATTGTAAATAGGAATATTTGGTAATTAATTAAAATAAGAAAAAAAATGTAAATTTTATAACTTGGTTACAAAATTTATATATGGAAGTGGATGTAAATATGAATTAATTAATGTGCGCATTAATTTATAATGGGATAAAACGTAAATTAATGATAAGGATGATGCAGGTTGATAAGTATTCATAATGTTTGTGTTGTTGATAAACGTTACTTTAATGATTGTAATATAAAATAACGGAAGTATGAATTGAAATTAATAGAAACGTAAATTTATTTAAAGGTAGTAATTGGATGTAGATTTATGGAATGGAGTTAATACAAATCAATGGAATTAATGAAGACGTTTACGTAGCTACAAATTTAATATATGAAAACAAAAATGTACCCATTGGATTAAATTAAGGAAATTAAATATTGATAAATGGTCATTTAATAAAACCAATGTTTTGGGAGTAATTATAATAAGTTGTTTGAAATACGTATAAACTTTGATATGGAAATCAATTGGACTTAAAATGAAATTTGGTATTACATTGATGAGTTAAAATGTTATTTTATTTGGTAAAGTAATAAATGATGTAATAAAGGAATGAAATCAAGATAAATAAATTTAATTGAGATTTTAATTATAAATAATGGGTGAAATAATAGGATGGATGGTAGTTGTTTATGGAGAATAACCATACAAGTATTATAAAGAGTATATTGGTGATAAACAGTTATTTCGAATAAAGATAATTAAATATTACTTTAATGGATATAAATGTAGTAACGGATAGAGTGAATGAAATTAGCTTTATGAAAATAAATGTTAACATTGTTTTGTAAGCAATAAAAGCCTATTAATGTGACTGAAGGTTAACGGTAACGATTATTGTATGTTACCTGTGTATGTAGCTTGTAAATTTAAAATTTTGAAATTTGTTACCGTAATTATAATTTAATATTATGTTAATGTTAATTAAGGTAATATTTGTAAGTAATGGTAAGGTTATTCATATTGGACAATTTGTGAGGCATAAGGATCGGGAATAAAAACTTATTTATTTAAGTGAAATGGAAAATTCAAACATTAGATTTAATGGCAATTAAAATGAAATTGAAATAGTTAAATAATACGTTATTTGAAATAAAGATAATATGAGAAATTTATGTAATAGTTTTGAATCCAATATTTAATCCATCTATTTGACAGGAATGAATGGAATAATAATTAATTTATTTAACTAAATGGAATTTTGGGATTTTATTTATAATTTGTGAATTTAATGAAATTAATTATTAAAAGTGAGGTTATCGTAGGAATTGATGAATTAATCAACTCTAATTTGACATTTAAATTTATTTAAATCAGTGTAAATGAATTTGGAAAATTTAAAATGATAAGAATTGTCAATTATCGAATTGAAATTGAAAATTTGATTAAATCGACTAAATTTTAATTTATTTAATTAATATAATAATAGACATTTTGGCCACTGACTTGGATTTCGACGAAACCAGTTTCATCGGATCCGTATCAGTGAATTATTGTAGAGTTTCAAGTTTCGTAGCGATCGGATTTGTCGTTTGATCGTACGAACGCGAAACGCCCTGAATTCGATTAAATAGAAATCAATTGAAATCAATTTGAAAATATTGATTTTAGCATAACTTCTTCATATGATGCAATTTGAACCTGAAACCTTTTCCATTGCGTTTAAAATATTTTAAAATATCTATTTTGATATATGGGTTGACCCAATTTTATTTTGGAGTCGATACGCGCTTTTTGGGCCACTTTGGCGCTAGCGCGTATATCCAACCTTATCCATCCATTCTAATTTCTTACCTACCTATATAAACCCCCTTATAAATCCTAGCAACCCCTATTCCTCATTTCTACACGTACAGAAACTGCTGTGCTCCTCTTCTTCAATGGCTGTAAACCCAAATCTATCCAATTCAAATTACAATTCAAAATAAAGTCAAAATTTCAAACACCTCAGAAAAAATTTAAAAAAATATATGTTGAAGCTCTCGAAGTGAGTAATCTTCTGGTTTGGTTCGTTTTTCATTTTGGTTCGTCACCTGATCCGTAAAAATCGAAGAATTTTCGACAGTTCATCACGTCGAAATCAAACTCGACAGATCGACGAACCGTTTCTGGGTATTGTAGAGTGGACCAAGGGGACTGCATCTATGCAGTTTATTTGGAAAATCGACGATTGGATTTTGCGCATAATTCAACTAGGGTTTACACCCTAAAGGTGACGGCTGGGTATTTTTGGCAACGCGATCGTCGCCGTGAGGGGGGCTCGAGCCTTGCAGAGGTGGCGTCGGGTGATAGGAATTCGTGACGACCATGGGGGGCGGCGCGGTGGATAATCGTGGTCAACGGCAGGGTAAAAGGGGGCGGCTCTGTTCGAAATTTTTTCTGGAGGAAGTTCTCGCGGGTGAGTCCTGTAGCAAGTGGAAAGGTAGATGTGACGTGGCAAAATAGTGGCAAGCTTAATTATTTTGTTTAAAATTAAATTTTGTTTTCAAACAATTAAATCGCTATAACTCTTACCTACGAACTCCGTTTCACATGCGATTTTTTTTGTTAGGATTGTAATAAAATTTTGGACATGTTGACAATGGTTTGGATGAATTCTGAAGCTGTGGAATTTTTGAGTTCAAATTGAATTTAAATTCGATTTAAATTCAAAAGGTGAGTGTTTTAACCCACTAACAACTTCTAAATTTTTTTATGTTTGTTAAATTTAATTGTGTTGTGATTATGCATTTATTTATGACTGTTTCAGATATTTTTAATCATCATCTCAGTTAATTTATTTTATTTAAATTAAATCGTTATTTAATTTATTATTGAATAAAACTGCCATTCAATTTCCTGCTGTATATTATCAGTTATATATTGATATTGATTCATAGTTTTGGATGATGATTGTGATGGATGTATGATTTTATTATGGATGAATGGATGCTGTATTTTATATAATTATAAACTGCAAGTTATTATGCATATTCATGTCATTTGGGATTGCGGTTTGAAATGATATATAACCGTAATTTTTATTTTAAATTACGGATTGAAATGATAAATATCCGTATCACTTGACCATATGATAGAAAATTTTATACAGACACCGCGGTATATAGATACATATATAAATATTTTGAAATGATTTTCTATGGTTTTGTAAAGAAATATATATGGTTTTATGAGATATTGATTTCGGATATTTGATAAAGGTTTTTTTTTATATAGATAAATTCTTTGTTTAAGCTATGTATAAAATTGTTTTAAGTATGAAATAAGTTTAATAATAAAGTTTGATTTTGTTAAGATGAATATGGTTAAGGTTTTTATTTAAATTATTTTGTATATAGAGTTTATATTGCCTTAAATACAATTAAGATGGGAAGATAAATAGGAAATTGATTCGAATTGAATTATTTAAGAATTTTACTCAAATAAAATCTGATTTGAAATTGAGATAAATATGTGATTTTATGATATTGAATTTACTTGTGAATTTAACTCAAACAGGGTTGATGTGAAATTTATTAAATTGGGAATTTTAATAATTATTATAACTTGATCTTTGGGTCTAGGTGAATTAAATGATTATTTCAAGTATAATAAATTGAAGGTAATATCTAGTTATTTGAATTTGAGTTTTATTTAAATAATAAGGGATTTATTATGTAAAATATTTCACAACTAAATAACATTAAATTAAATTGTTGAATCGAAATTATCAATTTAGTTGAAATTTTGAAATATTTAAAGCCTCGAAATATATCGAAATTGAAATGTTTATAGAAATTGAAATGTTTCGAAGTTATGAAATTTCAAAGCATTATGTTTTGAAGGTATTAAGATTTCAAATGTTTGGTTTTGAAGTATAGAATTTGGAAGTGCCATGATTTTGAAAAGGGATATATTTGAAATAAAATGATACTATGTTGATTTGAAATAAAAAGGATATCATATTGATTTGGTTTCTAAAACAAAAATGATATCATAATTATATGGTTTTGAAATGAATATTTATTCTGTTTTGAAGTATAATTATTTTTGACCGCGGTGTTATAATAACGTTTGGTTGTTGAAGACACCGGGATCGGAAGTTGTCATACTCTCTGCCAACTCCGAAAACCACCTTAACAACCGTGTACGCGGTGGAGATTCCAGAATGAAGCAGGATGGTGGTGACGTTTCCTTTGAGGTAAATACGTGGACCCGACTCCCGTGAGTTGGCATAAGGTGGCTAAAACAGGAGCGATTCTCGGGCCAATGAGGTAGCACATTTGATCGGACACATCCCTTCGGTATTATACTTTGACTTTTGGATTGATTCGGTGGCCATTTTTGATTTTTTTATTTGGGGGCGTGGCTCTAGGTGGGCGTAGCTGCGGCTAGCGTTGCCACCGGCCCAGATAGCAATTGGTATATCTACCCTGGCATTACCTAGTTGTTCCATGTCACCTACCCTAGCGTGCCTTATACGATTTTGGTTTTGTACCATACCTATGGAGTGCCCTCTGAAGACGCCCAGTATAGGGGAGATTACAATACTGTATAGACTATGGTAATATATAAATGTGTTAAGGGGAATATCGGGTCACTCCTTAACGCTATTTAAAAGTAAGTTTATTTTACTATTAGACATTATTATAATAACGAAATATTACTACATAGTAAATAGTTTAACGGATCCTTAGGAGGTGTGAATCACGAGCATCTCTTAAGTTACCACGCTCATATTTATTTCTATTAATTTAACTCACATAAGATATTTTAGTTCTGACTCGAGTGTTTTGTCTTTTAAATTCGCTAGGGTCAGCCTGAGTATTTTAGGATCCGAAGGCTTTAGCTCTGGAGGACGAGGACGAAGATTTATATTATTATTATCTACTATATTATTCCACTACACTATTTTTTCCGCTACATTGTTATTATCCTTTGGTATGTGAACTCTGATATTTGTTGTATAAAGAAAAATCAAATGTTTTGTAAAACAGTTTGATGAACTGTGTATTGATTATTATATTTTATCGTTCCGCTGCAAGATTCTGTTTTGTTTTTCTTCTCTGCTTTTCTTATTTACCCCATAACAATCCGCCCTTCCGTATGGTTTGAATTGGCACGTGTGTCGATTTAAAGCGTGCGAAAATGTGGGACGTTACATCTGGTGGCCACCCTTGATTTTGATTTGGGAGTGTGTTCTGAGGTGGGCGGTTGTAGCTGCTATGCATTACCACCAGTCCGAGAGTGCAATTGGTATATCTACCTTCGCATTGCCTCGAGTGTCGTGTTGCATGCCCTGTCACGCCTTCTACGAGTTTTTATTATGTCGTACCTATGGAGTGCTCCCTGATAGCGCACCAATGGGTGGAGTTTACAATATTTGTATAGACTATTGCATTATATAAAATGTGTTAAGGGGGATATGGGTAATGCCTTAACTCTATTTTAATACTTTAATTTACTATAGAAATATTATAATAGCGTATTGTACTATATGGTAGATAGTTTAACGGATCCTTTGGAGATGTAAATCTCGAACATCTCTTAAGTTATTGCACTCACGTTAGACACTAGATAGGGGATGTCAAACCCCGTAAACATCTCTGACACCGTCGCACTCATATTTACCGTTGATTTAACATACATAAGATTTTTAGTTCTGAGCTGAGTATTTTGTCTTTTCAATTCGCTCGGGTTAGCCTAAGCATTTTAGGGTTGAAGACCTTATTTCTAGAGGAAAAGGACGAAGATTTGCACCATTACTAGTTATTATAGTTATTCCATTGCATCATGTTGTTCCGCTGCATTTATTTATTTATTCGGGTTGTCTATAATCTCTTATTCTGTATTGTATAATTATAATAAAATGTTATTTGTAAAATAACTTCATGAACTGTTTATTTAATTATTATATTTTATCATTCCGTTGCGAGATTCTGTATTTGTTTTTTTTCTTTCTCTGTTTTTTCTTATTTACCCCATAACAATCTATCTTTTTAAGTGGTTTGAGTCTAACGTGTATGGTGTATTGTTGATTTAAACCGTCTAAAAAGGCAAGTCATTATAGTTGGTATCAGAGCTTTGGTTTAGTGATAACCTTAGCTTCGTGGGGTCTGATTCATATAAATTAGGGTAGTAATACCTTTCAATGAGTCGCTGAGTGTATATATGAGAGAGCGTATGTGTAAGTGTTATAAAAGGTTTTGGTATTATGTTAATTTGTTCCATGTTGTATTCATAAATTCTGGTCGGTGCATAGGACGCTATGACATCGATAGGGATTTCTAAGCACTTAACAGGGCAGACCGACACAATATTGTTTTGAAATACAGATAACTGAAATAATTTTGTCTATTATGTATTTTTGTATATAAAATAATAAATTTTATAAATGATATAGTTGGATGTAAAATGCTTGTGGTTAAGTAGTGAAATTTTATAAATATTGATTGGAAATAGGATTTACCAATAAAGTAAATATGAATTGGAAAATTTTAGAACTTAAGTTTCGGGATTTTGAAATTTCTTTCAAAAGGTTTTGGAATATAATATTAGTAGTATTTAGATGTATTTCTGATATGAGTATTTCAAGATGATTTGAAAGGAAGTCTTAAAAAGGAATATTTAAAGGAAAAGTGTTGTATTCCCCTCTCTATCGTTGGAAAATAATTTCGATGATGAGTGCACGCATCGTTGACATTCATCTTCGAATTTCAAAGTGGGTAGATGGTTGCAGTGGTTTTACTACGCCTTGTTTTGATAAACGAATTTTAATTTTTAATTTCTAAATATTATTTGATCTATAAAGGATATATGTGTGTGTGTGTATGTATATATATCTAATTTTCTAAGTGACTAAAATGAACCCGGAGTTTAGTTCTTAGAATTTTTTTGATAATTAGTAGTTTCAATTATTATAATGAATGGATTCTTGATTATATCAATAATTGGAAACTTTTAAAATGAAAATAAGAAATTTGGTGTTAAATGATTAATGAAATAGATAAGAAACTGAAATTTTGGAAACCGTAAATAAAAAGAAAATGAAAATAAGAAATGGTAACTATTGAACTTTTTGTTAACTAAATAAATAAGGGAAACTCGGGTAATATTCAATTGCATTCTTAAGACGTATATATTACTTACAAAATGTTGAAAGTTGTAATTTTGATAAGAATATGTAATAGAATATTGTACAGGTAAAACTTTAGTAAATGAAAGTGTTCAATGAAA
Organism: Allium cepa; assembly: GCA_030765085.1. Classification (NCBI taxonomy): domain Eukaryota; kingdom Viridiplantae; phylum Streptophyta; class Magnoliopsida; order Asparagales; family Amaryllidaceae; genus Allium; species Allium cepa. The sequence continues at coordinate 184,368,816 of CM060946.1, forward strand.
TTACTTCTATAAATAAGAATTCTAATGTTATAAATTGTTATTAGCTAAAGTTAACAGTTTTAAATGCTACTAACTAAATGTAATAAAAGTGAATAATGTAAGAAAAATAAATATATGTTTAAGTTAATCATTTAAGTTATTTATAATCAGATTGAATAATAAAAGGTGAATACTGTAAATAAATAATTATAAACATAAATTAATATTAAAGCCATTTATAAATAAAGTGAGTACTATATTAATTTGATGAATATAACTTCAGAAAACATTGGAAATGATTTAGAAATGGAGTTAATATTCAATAATAATAACAAATATGGAAGAATGAATATGAAAAAGAAATAAACTATAAACGGTGAATTAAATTGTAAAGAAACTTACCTAATAATATATAATCCAATAATTGAAAAAAAAAACTTACTTAAGCAATGAATGTAATGTAACAAAATGGAAGAAAATGGCACTGTATGAATAAAGGAGAAATGAACTTTTGTTAGTAATAGTGAATATAAGTTAATGAAAAAAAACACTATATGGATGATAAAATAAAGTAAATGATGAAATGGAAAAAAAGAAGGGAAAATCAAACTAAATAGTAATGTGAAGAAACTGAAATAAAATGTATACTATAATTCAATAATGAATTCATTTGTGAACAAATAATTGAAGTGGATATAACTTATGTGTGACGCCCCACCTCTATACCCACGCTAGCCAAGAACACTACGGAGTAATGCTGTCGACTAGCACAGAGAATAAGGCTGTTGAGGAGCGACCATCCATGTAATTGCTTTGTGCGAGCACCGATATGTCAGATAATAAAACATGCATTTTATTTCAAGAGGAAATCCGACATACCGATACAAACTCAAAACTACTACACTGTGGCTATATAAATCCTTCAGAAACAAATATAGAAATAAGCATAACAATAATCAGTCACAGACAATTCATATCACAAAGGCGGAAATAGATATGAATATTACACTAGGAAGTGTACATCAGAGTAGTGGTCTAAAAAGATCAACAATATCACAAAAGAATAGTTACACGAACTACACAAAAGAATAAGTATACATTATGGAGTCTATATCTCAAATGTATACAACAAAAACTACTAATCTAAGTAGTTAACCAAAAGTCAGAGGAATCAATCCCAAGTGAGAAGTCAAGCAGAAGCACCTGTAACCTCTCGGTCTGACCCGAGTATTATTTAATAAGAAAATAATAAACGGATCAGTCTAACTATAAATATCAGATGAAACGATATAGAGTAAGAGATATGACTAAACACATAATAATCACAATGCCAAGCTGTGATATATATAAGTAATTGAAAATCAACAAGAGATTAATCAATATCACAAAATCTACACAAGAATCAAAGAAATGTCATACTCCTTATTTCGTTCACCAAACCATAAATATTGACGATTATATCAATGTCAATCACAAAAGTCAATGACACACAAATTCACCAATGCACAAATATTAATAAAACTTATCAATGGAAATCACGAAATTTGGTGAAACACAAATTCTAGAAATCATCTCAAGAAATCCAAAAATCACAAAAAGGGGGGAGGCCTAGCACAAACGGGAGCATAAAACTCACCAACACGTGTATCACAAACGGAATGCTAATTCCAGGGTTGCTAACCATCACAAATTGAGCCGAAGCTCCACAAACGGCCCGAAGACCATGGGTTGTTACCCCATCAATTTGAGTCGAAACTCCACAAAACGGGGTTTAGTCTCCCTCGCAGACAAAGAGACATCGCACATTGCTAGTCTAAATCACAAAGATGATCGTCATGATCAACGAGAAGTGTCAATTACACTAAGCTAGTAAATATATGAGTTTAGCTTCATGTCCCATAACACTTGCTTAACTTAAATATTTACGAACAAACTGTAGATCTCCATTATAAAATTGTCACAAGAGATTCAATCGAACAAGTCCAAGAATAAACCGACGAAGTAAACGCAAGCGTTTCATACCACTCGTTTTACTAAGTCGTTTAATTAGATTTCTCATACGAGTGAGGTAAAGGTTTGTATATACTAATAGATTGGAAAACGGTTTAAGAAACGAGCTTTGTACTAAAATAGTGTTGAAATCATTTGAAGAAAGAGTTTTGATATTTACTACTAGTATAGAAACCTTTATATTTTTAAAGTGACAAATCACGAAGAAGATTGTAGGAACAATCAATCACTGAAATTCACATACGAAAATGTAAATAAAAATCCAACGAAACCGATAAAGAATCCATCGAAATGGATATTCAAAAATCCCAAAAAAGGAGTCATCAAAGTCATAATAAATGATAACAACAAATAGGAAACAACACGAATCGATTAAAGTTGGAAATTCAAGCAACTAGACGAAATAGGCAAAATTGCATCAGGTCGGTCGGCCAGCTACAGAGCTCGGTTGACCGGACCCTGTTCCAAAAAAAATCTCGGGAAGCAGGTCAGTCGACTGAGCCTTGTAGCCAATCGACCGGACCAGAGACAGAAAAGTGCCTATGCACCTTAGTAGCAGGTCGGTCGACCGGCCCAGGGGTTCGGTCGGCCGACCCTGATGTTCTGCAAATTGAAACCCATTTAATTGATGTGCAAACTCCACCAATTCGCAACCGAACGAGCATCGGCACTAAGGATTTATGCCAATCGACTACCCGGCCCTATGAGCTCCTCGTTGCATCACCAAAAACACATTTGAACATCAAAGCCATGATTTTTAAAGAATTGAACCCAAAACACCAAAAATTAGAATATTCACCAAATCAATCCAAACCAAAAGCTAATGCACACGAATAAGTGTTAGGAATTCATACCTAACATTCGAAGATAATTATAAGCATAGATGTGAGATAAAAATCTCACCTTTGAACCCAAACGATTGAAGAAGAAGCTTGAAAGCAAAGGGGAATCAACCACTCTTCAAATCCAACTCAAGAAGCTTGATTCTAAGCTTAAAAGAGAAACATTTCCCAAATTAGGTTTAGGAATTTTCTGAAATTAAAGAGAGAATGAGTTGGAGAAGAAGAAGAGAAGCTTACCAATGGGTTCTTCAATTAGTTTGGAGCTAGAGTTTGATTAGCAAAAGAAAACTATGGTTTGGAGTTTTAATTTCCTCTTCCATTCTCTATTAACATAAAAGCTTGAGTATTAGAAAATGAGGAATGAAGGAATGAAGAGGAGAAGGGGTTGGGACTGAATACATAAGTGGCTCAGCCCAAACCAAAGCCCTAAGTAAAAAAGTAGAAAAATTCAACTTTCTCCAAACATATCGAAGCTTATACTCAAAAAGGTCGCAAACGGCATTTTAAACTCAATGGGAGTGGTCCCGAGTCCTAATTCGACCGTATGCAAAAAGTAGCTTTTCAGACTAAATTTCGAGGATCGATAAAATATTCAAATAAAATATTTAAATATAAAATCGACAAATATGCGGGTTGTTACAACTCCCCTCCTTAAAGAAATTGCGTCCTCGTAATATTTAAGAAGAAGATATATAGTAACAACCATAAAAGCATATTCAACACAAAAGAAGTTTGAAATAAGAAGTTCACCTCAAAGAGCACGAGAAAGTAAGTATGGATGTGTTCGCTCGATGAACTCCCTAGTTTCCCAAGAACAATCCTTAGGATTTGAAGACCATTGAACTTTAACAAGAGGAACATCTTTATTTCGAAGTTGTTTGACTTCCGAAGAATTGATACGAATAGGATGTTGCTCATAAGTTAAATTAGGTGAAACTTCAATCTCTTCCACAACACCGGGCTCAAGAATAGAATCGGAATCTCGAAGACATTTCAGAAGTTGAGAAACGTGAAACACGTCATGGATAGCAAAAAATTGAGCCGGGAATAAAAGGCGATAAGCCATGGAACCAATACGTTCGGTGATAGGAAATGGCCCAATATTTCAAGGAGCTAATTTTCTCGATCGACTGAAACGTACAACACCTTTCATAGGTGAAACACGAATGAACACAAAATCTCCCACAGAAAATTCTAACTTCCTTCTTCGATTATCGGCATAGGATTTTTGTCTACTCTGGGCTTCTTTCATCCTATGTCGAATAAGTTCAATCTTTTTTGTGGAATCACGAATAAAGTCTGGACCTAAAACCAAATTCTCACCGGCCTCAAGCCAACAAGAAGGAAATCGGCATGGCCTTCCATAGAGTGCCTCAAAAGGTGTCATACCAATACTAGATTGGAAGCTATTATTATAGGAAAATTCAACAAGAGGAATATGATCTTCCCAGCTTCCACCGAAATCAAGCACACAAGCACGAAGAAGATCTTCAAGAGTTTGATTCACACGCTCGGTTTGTCCATCGGACTGGGGGTGATAAGCGGTGCTAAAATTAAGCTTCGTTCCTAAAGCTTTTTGAAGACTCTTCCAAAATCCACTAGTAAACAATGGATCACAATCACTAACAATAGAAGTAGGAACTCCATGCAATTTGACAATTTCTTCAATAAAAAGTTTGGCCAAAAGAGGTACGGTCCGATTGGACCGAATGGGAATAAAATGGGCGGTTTTTGTAAGTCTATCAACAATCACCCATAAGCTATCATGACCCGAACGAGAACGGGGAAGGCCGTCAATAAAATCCATGGAAATCTGATCCCAATTCCAAATTGGAATCTCTAAAGGTTACAATAATCCACCGGGCCTTTGATGCTCGGCCTTAACGAGTTGGCAAGTCATGCAACGCTTAACGAAGTTAGCGATGTCAAGTTTCATTCCCTCCCACTAATAAAGTAGCTTCATATCCGCGTACATTTTACTACTACCGGGATGAATGGAAAATTTGGAACGATTGGAATCTTCTAAAATATCTTTACGAAGATCACCAATATTTGGTACGATAAGTCTACCAAATTTCCGAATGCCGCTACGAGAATCGATATCAAAGTCTTTCAAACCTTCAATATCAATTTTATCCTTAATATTTTGGCCAAGAAGAGCCAATTTAGGATCTAGCCTTTGAGCTTCAAGAATGCGGTCTAAAAGAGAAGGGTGAGCCTCAAGGCTACATAAAACAAGAGATGAACATAAATCGGAAACACGGTCTCGAATTTCGCAAGTGGATTAAATCTCGAGATCATTCCATTCGGGTATCATCATAAAAACAATTGCTTGTTGTTTACGGCTAAGAGCATCGGCGACACGATTACCCTTACCGGGACTATAAAGGATATCAAGATCATAAGGAGCAAGGAACTCGAGCCAACGTTGTTGACGCAAATTAAGTTCCTTTTGAGAGAATAAATACTTCAAGGACTTATGATCGGTATAAAGAATAAATTTCTCTCCCAAAAGATAATGACGCCAAATATGAAGAGCGAAAACAATAGCAGCGAGCTCTAAATCATGAGTGGCATATCTAGTCTCGGCTGGCTTTAATTGCCAAGAAGCATAAGCAATAACACGTTCTCTTTGCATAAGAACGACACCCAAACCAACGCGACTGGCATCGGTATAAACAACGAAATCTTGATTCCCCTCGGGAATAACAAGAATAGGAGCATCGGAAAGGAGTTCTTTTAATTTCTGAAAAGAAGTTTCACATTTGTCCGCCCAAATGTATTTAACACTTTTCTTCGTTAAGCCAGTGAGAGGCACGGCAATCTTAGAAAAGTCTTTGATAAAACGGCGGTAATAACCTGCCAATCCAAGGAAACTAAGAATCTCTGTCACACTCTCCGTTCTCTTACAATCTTGAATCGCTTCAATCTTTGAAGGATCCACGGAAATTCCGGATTCGGAAATGATATGACCGAGAAACTTCACACGAGATTGCCAAAATGGCATTTAGAAAAAATTTCTTTTAATTGATTACTCCTAAGATTTTCCAACACAATCCGAAGATGTTTTTCATGCTCCTCCTCGGTTTTAGAATACACAAGAATATCATCAATAAAGATGAGAACAAACCGGTCGAGAAAATCTTTGAAAACTCGATTCATAAGGTCAACGAAATAAGCCGGAGCATTCGTTAGACCAAATGGCATAACAAGCCATTCATAAGATCCATAACGACTATGGAACGATGTCAAAGGAATGCTATCCTCTGCAATACGAAGCTGATGAAATCCAGTAGCTAAGTCTAATTGTGAAAAGACTCTAGCACCACTAAGTTGATCGAATAGATTATCAATCCGAGGTAAAGGATACTTATTTTTGATAGTAAGATCATTAAGCTTGCGGTAGTCAACGCAAAGCGTAAGTGTTCCATCGGATTTCTTCACAAAAATAGCTGAAGCTCCCCAAGGCGAGGAACTAGAGCGAATAAATTGCTTCGTCTCCAATTCGGATAATTGTTTACGCATCTCCTCGTTTTCTATATTGGACATACGATAAGGAGGGCGAGTGATAGGTTGAGCTCCAGGAATGAGATTAATTCTAAACTCAATTGCTCGCTTAGATGGTAATCCTAAAACGGGCTCGAATATGTCGAAAAATTCACGAACGACGTGAATAAGAGAAATAATATCACCCTCATCATCATCATCGTCATCACGAGGGTTTAAAGAATATAAAGATGCAACCAAAGCAGAATCCGAATCTTTAAGAATAACAGAAACCTGATTAACAGATTGAGGATGTCGAAGATGAATAGTCCGTTCAGGACATAGGATATGAGCTTCATAACGGTTAAGTCAATCCATTCCCAAAATCATTCCAAAGCCTAAATAACGCATGACATGCAAATCAGCTACAAAAGGAAAATCACACAAAATAATCTCGACATCTTTACACAATAAACTGATTGTTGCAGATCCACCAACCGGATTCGCAATTCTCAAAGAAGTCATTAAACACAAAACATCCAAGGAAAAAGCATCAACAAGTTCTTTTGATATAAAAGAATGGGACGCACCTGTATCAAAAAGAACTCAAATAGGATGATCACGAAACACAATAATGCCATCAAGGATAGAATGAAGCATACCTTGACAACGAGATGTGTTTGCCAGCGGCTTGGGCAACATTTAACTTTCCCTCTTTCCTGCCCTGAAGCTTGGGGCATGAAGATATAACATGACCGGGGCCTTTGCAGTAGCGACAAGAGAGAGACTTTGGACACTTGTTCGCGTAATGGTCCTTCGAACCACAATTATAGCATTCCCCACGACCAAAGGAAGAAGTCTGCCACATGGGTTGCTTGCTTCCCTTTCTTATTGGGATAAGGGCCTTTGAATTTGTTTGGCCTTTTCTTGTTGTTGTTGAAGCTTAGTTTGGAACCCACCACTTCAACATAATTTTCCATATCCGCCTCTTCAAGACGAAGAGCGATATCAATGAGTTGGTCGAAAGAAACTTCTAATTTTAGAAGTAATGGCTTCTTGAGATTTTTTTTAAGCCATAGACGAACCTCTGATTTTTCTTCAATGGGGTGTTGATATATTCAACCCCGTATTTGGAGAGAGATTCAAAAGACATGACATAATCTGTCACGGAAGATTCACCTTGAACAAGTTCTATAAAACGGCGAGCCAAAGTCACCTTCTCAGCTTCTGGTACGAATTTTAACTCGAAGCGCTCTCAGAATTTCTCCCAGGTGAGATCCGCTTCATTTATTTCAGAAATAAGAAGTTCGTACCAGTCCAATGCTCTTTCTTGGAGCATACTAGAAGCCACCTGAACTCGGTGAAGATCAATGAGGTTCATGCGAGAAAAGATTCGATCGCACGATTTGAGCCAGGCTTGAATTTCTATAACACTCTCGGATCCTTTGAATGGCCTTCCACCCAAATCGGTGTAGTCTCTGCACAAGCGTGCAAAACCGGATCTAGGATGAGTAGTCTCTGGAATGGGTCCTGCAGCTTGAGCATTCTTCACGAGATCTAAAAGCTGCTGAGCAGACATGAATACTCCATCCTGGGGAGTAGCACTAGATTGACCGACGCTGGGACGGCCTGGTCTAACCATTTCTCTTCCTTTAGAAAAGAAAGAAGGAGAAAAAGTTTATTCACCAAATGAATATCAAGCAATCTTGATAGATAAAACAAGGAATCATAAGAAAAATAGGATGAATCGGTACGAAGACTCGAATTAAATCCTAAGGCACGACTCCTAAGATGGACTTAGGACGATGATCCTTGTTATAATATTCCATATTGTTCCGAAGTTTGGCTCTGATACCAAGCCGTGACGCCCCACCTCTATACCCACGCTAGCCAAGAACACTACGGAGTAATGTTGTCGACTAGCACGGAGAATAAGGCTGTTGAGGAGCGACCATCCATGTAATTGCTTGGTGCGAGCACCGATATGTCAGATAATAAAACATGCATTTTATTTCAAGAGGAAATCCGACATAACGATACAAGCTCAAAACATCTACACGGTGGCTATATAAATCCTTCGGAAACAAATATAGAAATAAGCATAATATAAATCAGTCACAGACAATTCATATCACAAAGGCGGAAATAGATATGAATATTACACTAGGAAGTGTACATCAGAGTAGTGGTCTAAAAAGATCCACAATATCACAAAAGAATAGTTACACGAACTACACAAAAGAATAAGTATACATTATGGAGTCTATATCTCAAATGTATACAACAAAAACTACTAATCTAAGTAGTTAACCAAAAGTCAGAGGAATCAATCCCAAGTGAGAAGTCAAGCAGAAGCACCTGTAACATCTCGGTCTGACCCGAGTATTATTTAATAAGAAAATAATAAACGGATCAGTCTAACTATAAATATCAGATGAAACGATATAGAGTAAGAGATATGACTAAACACATAATAATCACAATGCCAAGTTGTGATATATATAAGTAATTGAAAATCAACAAGAGATTAATCAATATCACAAAATCTACACAAGAATCAAAGAAATGTCATACTCCTTATTTCGTTCACCAAACCATAAATAATGACGTATGTCAATCACAAAAGTCAATGACACACAAATTCACCAATGCACAAATATTGATAAAACTTATCAATGGAAATCACGAAATTTGGTGAAACACAAATTCTAGAAATCATCTCAAGAAATCTAGAAATCACAAAAAGGGGGGAGGCCTAGCACAAACGGGAGCATAAAACTCACCAACACGTGTATCACAAACGAACGCTAATTCCAGGGTTGCTAACCATCACAAATTGAGCCGAAGCTCCACAAACGGCCCGAAGACCATGGGTTGTTACCCCACCAATTTGAGTCGAAACTCCACAAAACGGGGTTTAGTCTCCCTCGCAGACAAAGAGACATCGCACATTGCTAGTCTAAATCACAAAGATGATCGTCATGATCAACGAGAAGTGTCAATTACACTAAGCTAGTAAATATATGAGTTTAGCTTCATGTCCCATAACCACTTGCTTAACTTAAATATTTACGAACAAACTGTAGATCTCCTTTATAAAATTGTCACAAGAGATTCAATCGAACAAGTCCAAGAATTAACTGATGAAGTAAACGCAAGCGTTTCATACCACTCGTTTTACTAAGTCGTTTAATTAGATTTCTCATACGAGTGAGGTAAAGGTTTGTATATACTAATAGATTGGAAAACGATTTAAGAAACGAGCTTTGTACTAAAATAGTGTTGAAATCATTTGAAGAAAGAGTTTTGATATTTACTACTAGTATAGAAACCTTTATATTTTTAAAGTGACAAATCACGAAGAAGATTGTAGGAACAATCAATCACTAAAATTCACATACGAAGATGTGAATAAAAATCCAACGAAACCGATAAAGAATCCATTGAAATGGATATTCAAAAATCCCTAAAAAGGAGTCATCAAAGTCGTAATAAATGATAACAACAAATATGAAACAATACGAATCGATTAAAGTTGGAAATTCAAGCAACTAGGCAAAATAGGCAAAATTGCATCAGGTCGGTCGGCCGGCTACAGAGCTCGGTCAACCGGACCCTGTTCCAAAAAAAATCTCGGGAAGCAGGTCGGTCGGCTGAGCCCTGTAGCCAGTCGACCGGACCAGAGACAGAAAGGTGCCTATGCACCTTAGTAGCAGGTCGGTCGACCGGCCCAGGGGTTCGGTCGGCCGACCCTGATGTTCTGCAAATTGAAACCCATTTAATTGATGTGCAAACTCCACCAATTCGCAACCGAACGAGCATCGGCACTAAGGATTTGTGCCAATCGACTACCCGGCCCTATGAGCTCCTCGTTGCATCACCAAAAACACATTTGAACATCAAAGCCATGATTTTTAAAGAATTGAACCCAAAACACCAAAAATTAGAATATTCACCAAATCAATCCAAACCAAAAGCTAATGCACATGAATAAGTGTTAGGAATTCATACCTAACATTCGAAGATAATTATAAGCATAGATGTGAGATAAAAATCTCACCTTTGAACCCAAACGATTGAAGAAGAAGCTTGAAAGCAAAGGGGAATCAACCACTCTTCAAATCCAACTCAAGAAGCTTGATTCTAAGCTTAAAAGAGAAACATTTCTGTGACGACCGCCCATGACTCCCGCACCAAAACAAGAGAATAGAGCGCTGAAAGGTGTGCCAGGCAGCCATGGACGATAGTCAGGGTAAAATAAAATCGCAGAATCTCTATCGTAACTCACAGCGCATGGATAAAATACAATAGAGAAATATATAGTGAAGTCTCATAACAGAAAATCATCATATAAGCATCACAGTAGTTTTATACAATCATCTACTCAAATCCATACATGAAAGCCTCACTACAAATCACTCAACCAAATACAGCAGCGGATACCCAGTACATATAGTAAGAAAACTAATATGCAAAGCCTCCTGCTCGTCTTCGTCATCTTCATCGTAGAACTCCTAGCACAGCACCTGTCACCTGCTTACCTAGTCTGCCCATCCCAAACATGGATGAACAGCCCAAGGTAATAAGAGGAGACATAAAACCTTGAGTCAGACAAAGTCTTAGTGAGCAGTAAATTAACTATCAAACATACCAAAAGAGCATAAGGAATAAAAGGAATAGGAACCAAACCATCCCACTCCACCACTTTCTACAGTGATAGCCCCCAGACACACACTAAGGAGAAGCAAGCATAATATAGCAGTTAAGTAAGGTAAAGCAATAATCACTCGAGTCAAGGACGATGTTTTCCAAATACAAACCCCCAAGGCCTAAACCAAGATCAGATAAGCACCCAGAAAACACCGCTCTTGAAGCCGAATGATGATACAACCAAACATCCAAACATCCATGACTCTGGCTATCACTGTTATCCTTGCTTCGAAATCACCGTTAATTGAATGACCGACTCCTTCCTGAGCCATCTGTCAAGGGATAATGGTAACCCCGGTTCTAACCATAACTCCGCACACTGCCTTGTGCCTAGGACTTATCTACTTTGCCCAGAGTACTCAACTACCTACCTGTAGTCTTTTGGGTGTCCCGACTACCTACCTGTAGTCGTTATGGGCGCCCCATGTACTCTTGCTTTTGAGCATGCTAGAACCTTCAACAACGACGAGATCCAAGCCTCCTAGCCATCCTTCTTGACGACTATCCTCATACAAGCTCAAGCTACCTCTTGAACAATCCATTATCAACCAACTTGAACTACTCTTCAAGTTATCAACATGCTTGGAATGATCCCTGCTTGGATTAAGCCAAGACTCACATCATACTTCGCTTCATCGCATCAAAGCAAAGTCTCAACTCAACAACATGGCTTGCCTCATCAAATCATGGCAAAGTCCCATCTCAACATCATCCAATCTATACATATGAGCTTCAACATCCGCTACATATGCCTTAAGCAGCTTTCACCATTCAAGAGCCTTCTTCCATAGCTTTTGAATCCTCTTTCATCATCTTGTTCCAAATCAACTACTAGCTAACTTGGAAACAATCAAATCAATCATACATTCAAATAATCAATCATTCAAACAAGATCTATTAAGCAATTTAAGCAATATCAACTATAATGGGAATTTCGTAAATAAACGAGCAAAAGTCCAACATATGTGAAATCATGGTTTTTAGCATAGATCTATCAAATATAAAACATGGGTTTTGTCTCTAATACTTGTTAAACAAATATGCATAGGTAAACATCTTCAAAAATGATGGATCTACATGCAGACTTAAGGACAATGCGAGAAAATGCTATTTCAAACACATAAACTAGCTACCAATCCACTACACTCCTTTGGGTCCGCGTGAGAGATAACTACCACTCACCAAATCACCAAAACAACCTAAAAAGAATCAACTTCAGATCTGGACAGCAAGGTCTTGGACTTGATCCGGAGAAATCTCACTTGAAACGATGAATTCTAGCTCAAACGGATGAAGATCTTCAACTTGGACACTTGGATCTTCGATCTTGATCTTCGATCTTCAATGGATGTTAGCACTTGATAGAAGTAGAGAAAGAAGTGAAGAAAATACTGCAGTCGAGTCTTCAAAATGGCAGCACTTCGTCGCTTCGAAAACCGGTGCCAAAAAGTGAGCCGAACCCCTCTATTTATAGGCTGGAACCTCCATGAGTCGTCGCCCCTATGAGTCGGTTCCGACTCATCATGAGTCGTCCACGACTCATCTCCTGCCGACTCATCCTTGCCGACTCAACCTAGCACAGCCGACCCAACATCCTACCGAGACAACAACCTTGCTACACAACGGCTCAACGACTCAACATAACCCTGCCGCATCTCCTAAGTCGTATAACGACTCAACTGGTCTCACCGACTCAAAACATACACGGCCTAAGACACAAGCCTTCTAACGACTCACGACTCATCCCATGAGTCGTACCTAACGACTCAACATCCTACCACCATAAGCCGACCTAACGACCTAGCCCCTAGTCGACTTAACACCTGAACCAACCTTAGGTCGTCCCCGACTTAGCTCTGCCGACTTAATCCCATGGACGACCTATCTACCCCCAACCTCTTAACGACTTAACCACCTAACGAGATAACACCCTACCGACTCAAGACCCCACCGACTCAACTATCTACGACCTAAGCCCTAAGCCCCTTAAGCCGCTATCCCATGAGTCGGTCGCTATCTTAGGTCGGTCCATCCTATCTCGGTCACACTCTAAGCCGTCTATCCTTAAGTCGGTCAACTCTGTAGGTCGGTCATACGAGCTAACTATTAACTCGGTCACATACTACCATGTTGACTCGCTCATATCACTAGGTCGCTAAAACCTAACTCGTGCACGACCTATCCCCTTAGGTCGTAACCCTATGAGTCGTAACACTTAAACCCTACTAACCCGAGTACGACTCATCACTTAGCTAACTCGGCAACCCTATGTGTCGGCCCTCTATGAGTCGGTCACGACTCAAGCCTATAAGTCGGACCCCTATGAGTCGATGCCTACCTTAACTCGGTCCATCCCCTTAAGTCGTCTACGACTTATCTATGAGTCGGTCACGACTCATCACTTGCACTCAGGTCAACTCCTAAACGACTCAACCTAGAGGCAACACAAACACTAACGACCTGCAAATTCTACGATTTTTCGACACGTAAAATACGGGTCGTTACATTCTCTCCCCCTTAGGAATTTCGCCCCCGAAATTCCAAACAAACAACAGCAATCAAGGATATTCCGCATGCCTACCATCCATAGCAATCAACAAACCATGCAACCAATTCTAGCCTAGCATGCAGAATTCTAAGACTTAGAACAAGCTACAAATTCATGAGATGTCACGACACTTTAGGGCCATACCTCGAAGAGTCCGGGATGAGCTGCCTTCATCCTCTCTTCCTCCTCCCATGTACAGTCGTTAACATCGTCACTCCATTGTACCTTGAGCAACGTAATCGTCTTCCTCCTAAGCTGTTTCGTATCGGTTTCAACAATACGAAGCGGCTTACGAGGTCTCGTAACCACTGGATCAACCTCTAAGTCTTCACAGCTATCAGCAAAAACCACCGTAGTTGGGTCGTGCACATACTTCCGTAGATAGGATACATGAAAAACATTGTGCACACCCACCATCTTCTCCGGTAACTCCAATCTATAAGCGAGTTTTCCAATTCGCTTGATAATCGGGAATGGTCCAACAAATCTCGGAGTTAACTTTCCTTTGTTCCCGAATCTAATAACATTCTTCAATGGAGAAATCTTCACAAAAACCCTATCACCCACGTCGAATTCCAAATCCTTTCGACGATTATCTGCATAACTTTTCTGACGATCTTGGGCTGCCTTCATTCGTTGCCGAATGATCTCTATACAATCTGAAGTCTGTCGAATCATCTCTGGCCCAAGTATCAGCTTTTCTCCAGTTTCCAACCAACATGTCGGAGAGTTACACGGTCTTCCATATAATGCCTCATATGGTGCCATACCGATACTCGACTGATAACTGTTATTATAAGCAAACTCCACCAAATGAAGGTGATCTTCCCATGATCCTCCGAAGTCCAAAACACATGCTCTAAGAAGATCTTCCAAAACTCGGTTGACTCTCTCAGTCTGACCATCTGTTTGAGGGTGATAAGCTGTACTCAAACACAACTCAGTTCCCAAAACCTCCTGGAAGCTCTTCCAAAATCTACTAGTGAACAATGGATCTCGATCGCTCACTATACTCTTCGGAACACCATGGAAACGAACTATCCACTTCACATATAATTCAGCCAACTTCGATGCAGTCCTAGTCGATCGAACAGGAATGAACCTTGCACTCTTGGTCAAACGATCTACTATGACCCAAATCCCTTCATTCCCTGCTCTTGTCCTAGGTAGACCATCGATAAAGTCCATAGACACTTGCTCCCACTTCCATGTAGGAACCTCCAATGGCTGAAGCAATCCACTGGGCTTCTTCTGCTCAGCTTTTACCAACTGGCAATTCATACATTTGGAAATAAAATTTCCAACATCTTTCTTCATACCTTCCCAGTAGTAGGTTCTCTTCATATCCCGATACATCTTATTTCCACCTGGATGAATTGTCAACTTCGAGTGATGACTCTCCCTCAGAACTTCATCTCTCAATCCATCTACATCGGGAACAACTAGTCGCCCTTGCTTTCGAAGCCAACCCTCTCGATCGACTTCAAATCCTTTATCCTTCTCCGGGTCCAATCCAGATTCCAAATCACAGATAATCTTGACAAGCTTATCATCTCCCTTTTGCCTCTCACCAATTCTTTCCACAAGAGTAGGCCTTATCGATAAGTTTGCCAACATCTCAGGTTCCAATTCACATCTAGGCCTGAAATCAAATCCAGCCAAATACTCGAGACTCTTCCATTCCGAAAACATGGCTCCCAATCCTGCATGTCTTCGACTTAACGCATCAGCCACTGCGTTACCTTTCCCTGGAGTATAGGCTATACCAAAATCATACGATGCTAAGAACTCTAGCCACCGTTGCTGTCGAAGATTCAAATCCTTTTGGGAAAACAGATACTTCAACGACTTATGATCTGTAAACAGCTCAAATCTAACTCCCAATAGGTAATGTCTCCACATCTTCAAAGCAAACACTATTGCCGCTAACTCCAAATCATGAGTCGGATAATTCCTTTCATGCGGCTTTAGTTGTCGACTAGCATACGCAACAACTTTATCCTTCTGCATTAGCACCGCTCCTAGTCCAGTGCCACATGCATCGGTGTAAACCACCATCTCATCATTCCCACTCGGAATAGTCAAAACAGGAGCACTTGTCAGTCGTTCTTTCAGGATTACGAAAGCTTGCTCACACTTATCATCCCATCTGAACACTTGGTTCATCTTCGTCAACCCTGTTAACGGTGCAGCTATCTTGGAAAAGTCTTTGATAAACCGTCGATAATATCCTGCTAATCCAAGAAAACTTCTCACATCAGATACATTCTTAGGCCTAACCCAATCCTGGATCGCTGCCACCTTAGCGGGGTCAACCGCTATTCCATTTCCAGAGATAACATGGCCTAAGAACCTCACTTCACTCTTCCAGAAGTGACACTTCGAAAACTTAGCCTTCAGCTGATGTTTCCGCAAAATTTCCAAAACAATCCTCAAGTGCGTCTTGTGCTCTCCCTCAGTTCTGGAATAAATCAGAATATCATCCACGAACACAAGCACGAACTTATTCAACTGATCTCTGAACACTCTATTCATAAGATCCACAAAATATGCTGGCGCGTTAGTCAACCCAAACGGCATTACCAGCCACTCATAAAACCCGGATGGTGTCCTGAAAGCAGTCTTCGGCACACTATCCTTCGCCACTCTCAACTGGTGAAATCCCGTTGCCAAATCCATCTGAGAAAACACCTTAGCCTCGTGAAGCTGATCAAACAAGTCATCTATTCTCGGCAATGGATACTTGTTCTTCTTAGTCACCTTATTCAGCTCACGATAATCAACACACAACCTCAACGATCCATCCGTTTTGGTTGCGAACACAACTGGCGCACCCCATTCGGACACACTTCTCCGAATGAATCCTTTCTGCAAAAGGTCATCAACTTGCACCTTCAGCTCTTGCTGCTCCCTCGGTGCCATCCGCCTAAGAGGCATCACAACAGGTCTGGCTCCCTCAACTAGATCGATACGAAACTCGATCTCCCTATGCGGCGGCAACCCTTTGACTTCCTCAAAGACATTCTCAAACTCATTCACAATAGGCACCGATGACAGTCCATCCCGTGGAACAACTAGCGAATACATGAAGCTCATGAAGACGCCTTCTTCATGCTTACATCGTATCACAACCTTTCGCCCTTCCACATTCCCGACTGTCACCTCAAGCCTCTCACAATCAATCCTAGCCGCATACTTCCTAAGCCAGTCCATACCCAAAATAATTCCGAACCCCGCAAAGTTCAGAACAAAGCAATCACAAACAAACGAGCAATCATGACTCGACACAACTAGACCACGGCATATCATACACAAACATGACGAACCCCCGACCGGATTAGTCACAACCAATGGCCTATCAACAATATCCGGTTTCATACCTAACCGGCTTACCAAATCATCACAAACAAAAGAATGCGACGCTCCAGTATCAAACAACACTCTAACTGGAACACCACAAATAGAAAGAGTACCTTGAACAACCACACTCTTCCCCTTCTCTTCAGCAGTAGGAGCTTTCGAAGACAATGGAACAGCCCCCAAAGCATAGGCTTGCACAACCTGCCTATCTTTCCTCGGTTCTGGACAGTCCTTCTTGATATGTCCCAGCTTATCACAGTTGTAACACTTTCCCGGCACCTTGGGATTCTTACAATCTTTGTAAAGATGGCCCTTCTGCTGGCAGTTATAGCAAGTCATTTCGCTCTTCGGCTTCTTCTGGCCATCCTTACCCTTCTGTTGCTGCTGCTTCCTCCTCTTATTGCCATTCTGGTGTGGTTTAGATCCTTCCCTGGTTACAGCAACAACAGAACTTTCCTTAGGAAACAAACTCTCATGCCTAAGGGCTTTCTCCACAAGCTTCTCAAATGGATCGTCCAAATGATCCACTAACTGCCTCCCAAGATAAGCATCCAGACCAGTCACAAACTTCTCATTCTTCTGATAGGGAGAATCAATGTACGATCTGGCATACTTGGACAAAGCTTCAAACTCAGAAATATACTCAAGAACAGGCCTCCCACCCTGCTTGAGCTCTACAAACCTCTTAAACAAGACAGATTTCTGAGCCGTAGAGATAAACTTAGCTTCAAATCTGACTTGGAATTGCTCCCAAGTAATCTCTTCTTCTGGAGTATCGATGGTGATAGAATTCCACCAATCAGCAGCTCTTCCCTGAAGCTGTCTCGATGCAAGCTTTCTCTTAGTTGCATCCTCAATCCCTAAGTCACCAAAGATCCTTCGACATGCATCAATCCATCTCTGCACCTCAATAGTCGACTCCGTCCCCAAGAAAGCTTTTCCTCCAAGAGAAGTATAATCCTTGCAAAGCTTAGCAAAATCCACCGGTCTTGGAGCTTGAACTTGAACTCCCACATCCACTGATGATCCTGAAGCTGGTATCCTTCTCATGATCGAAGTCATCATTGCTTCGAACATAGCCCCATAATCAACAGCTCCTTCATCAGCACGGCTTTCCCTTGCAGCTGGTCTCCCTCTTCGACTCATCCTTAATATCTGTAATAAGAATGATTAGAACACCTTAAGAAACAACTGCATAAGGAGTTCAAATCCTTCCAGGCTACTATATTATATATAGTAATCATTCATCAAAATACAATTACGCCTCTCATACGTCGTTACGTCAGCGAGCGTTGGCTGAAATCGATTAACCAAAGCTCTGATACCAAATGTGACGACCGCCCATGACTCCCGCACCAAAACAAGAGAATAGAGCGCTGAAAGGTGTGCCAGGCAGCCATGGACGATAGTCAGGGTAAAATAAAATCGCAGAATCTCTATCGTAACTCACAGCGCATGGATAAAATACAATAGAGAAATATATAGTGAAGTCTCATAACAGAAAATCATCATATAAGCATCACAGTAGTTTTATACAATCATCTACTCAAATCCATACATGAAAGCCTCACTACAAATCACTCAACCAAATACAGCAGCGGATACCCAGTACATATAGTAAGAAAACTAATATGCAAAGCCTCCTGCTCGTCTTCGTCATCTTCATCGTAGAACTCCTAGCACAGCACCTGTCACCTGCTTACCTAGTCTGCCCATCCCAAACATGGATGAACAGCCCAAGGTAATAAGAGGAGACATAAAACCTTGAGTCAGACAAAGTCTTAGTGAGCAGTAAATTAACTATCAAACATACCAAAAGAGCATAAGGAATAAAAGGAATAGGAACCAAACCATCCCACTCCACCACTTTCTACAGTGATAGCCCCCAGACACACACTAAGGAGAAGCAAGCATAATATAGCAGTTAAGTAAGGTAAAGCAATAATCACTCGAGTCAAGGACGATGTTTTCCAAATACAAACCCCCAAGGCCTAAACCAAGATCAGATAAGCACCCAGAAAACACCGCTCTTGAAGCCGAATGATGATACAACCAAACATCCAAACATCCATGACTCTGGCTATCACTGTTATCCTTGCTTCGAAATCACCGTTAATTGAATGACCGACTCCTTCCTGAGCCATCTGTCAAGGGATAATGGTAACCCCGGTTCTAACCATAACTCCGCACACTGCCTTGTGCCTAGGACTTATCTACTTTGCCCAGAGTACTCAACTACCTACCTGTAGTCTTTTGGGTGTCCCGACTACCTACCTGTAGTCGTTATGGGCGCCCCATGTACTCTTGCTTTTGAGCATGCTAGAACCTTCAACAACGACGAGATCCAAGCCTCCTAGCCATCCTTCTTGACGACTATCCTCATACAAGCTCAAGCTACCTCTTGAACAATCCATTATCAACCAACTTGAACTACTCTTCAAGTTATCAACATGCTTGGAATGATCCCTGCTTGGATTAAGCCAAGACTCACATCATACTTCGCTTCATCGCATCAAAGCAAAGTCTCAACTCAACAACATGGCTTGCCTCATCAAATCATGGCAAAGTCCCATCTCAACATCATCCAATCTATACATATGAGCTTCAACATCCGCTACATATGCCTTAAGCAGCTTTCACCATTCAAGAGCCTTCTTCCATAGCTTTTGAATCCTCTTTCATCATCTTGTTCCAAATCAACTACTAGCTAACTTGGAAACAATCAAATCAATCATACATTCAAATAATCAATCATTCAAACAAGATCTATTAAGCAATTTAAGCAATATCAACTATAATGGGAATTTCGTAAATAAACGAGCAAAAGTCCAACATATGTGAAATCATGGTTTTTAGCATAGATCTATCAAATATAAAACATGGGTTTTGTCTCTAATACTTGTTAAACAAATATGCATAGGTAAACATCTTCAAAAATGATGGATCTACATGCAGACTTAAGGACAATGCGAGAAAATGCTATTTCAAACACATAAACTAGCTACCAATCCACTACACTCCTTTGGGTCCGCGTGAGAGATAACTACCACTCACCAAATCACCAAAACAACCTAAAAAGAATCAACTTCAGATCTGGACAGCAAGGTCTTGGACTTGATCCGGAGAAATCTCACTTGAAACGATGAATTCTAGCTCAAACGGATGAAGATCTTCAACTTGGACACTTGGATCTTCGATCTTGATCTTCGATCTTCAATGGATGTTAGCACTTGATAGAAGTAGAGAAAGAAGTGAAGAAAATACTGCAGTCGAGTCTTCAAAATGGCAGCACTTCGTCGCTTCGAAAACCGGTGCCAAAAAGTGAGCCGAACCCCTCTATTTATAGGCTGGAACCTCCATGAGTCGTCGCCCCTATGAGTCGGTTCCGACTCATCATGAGTCGTCCACGACTCATCTCCTGCCGACTCATCCTTGCCGACTCAACCTAGCACAGCCGACCCAACATCCTACCGAGACAACAACCTTGCTACACAACGGCTCAACGACTCAACATAACCCTGCCGCATCTCCTAAGTCGTATAACGACTCAACTGGTCTCACCGACTCAAAACATACACGGCCTAAGACACAAGCCTTCTAACGACTCACGACTCATCCCATGAGTCGTACCTAACGACTCAACATCCTACCACCATAAGCCGACCTAACGACCTAGCCCCTAGTCGACTTAACACCTGAACCAACCTTAGGTCGTCCCCGACTTAGCTCTGCCGACTTAATCCCATGGACGACCTATCTACCCCCAACCTCTTAACGACTTAACCACCTAACGAGATAACACCCTACCGACTCAAGACCCCACCGACTCAACTATCTACGACCTAAGCCCTAAGCCCCTTAAGCCGCTATCCCATGAGTCGGTCGCTATCTTAGGTCGGTCCATCCTATCTCGGTCACACTCTAAGCCGTCTATCCTTAAGTCGGTCAACTCTGTAGGTCGGTCATACGAGCTAACTATTAACTCGGTCACATACTACCATGTTGACTCGCTCATATCACTAGGTCGCTAAAACCTAACTCGTGCACGACCTATCCCCTTAGGTCGTAACCCTATGAGTCGTAACACTTAAACCCTACTAACCCGAGTACGACTCATCACTTAGCTAACTCGGCAACCCTATGTGTCGGCCCTCTATGAGTCGGTCACGACTCAAGCCTATAAGTCGGACCCCTATGAGTCGATGCCTACCTTAACTCGGTCCATCCCCTTAAGTCGTCTACGACTTATCTATGAGTCGGTCACGACTCATCACTTGCACTCAGGTCAACTCCTAAACGACTCAACCTAGAGGCAACACAAACACTAACGACCTGCAAATTCTACGATTTTTCGACACGTAAAATACGGGTCGTTACAATTTCCCAAATTAGGTTTAGTAATTTTCTGAAATTAAAGAGAGAATGAGTTGGAGAAGAAGAAGAGAAGCTTACCAATGGGTTCTTCAATTAGTTTGGAGCTAGAGTTTGATTTGCAAAAGAAAACTAGGGTTTGGAGTTTTAATTTCCTCTTCCACTCTCCATTAACATAAAAGCTTAAGTATTAGAAAACGAGGAATGAAGGAATGAAGAGGAGAAGGGGTTGGGACTGAGTACATAAGTGGCTCAGCCCAAACCAAAGCCCTAAGTAAAAATGTAGCAAAATTCAACTTTCTCCAAACATATCGAAGCTTACACTCAAAAAGGTCGCAAACGGCATTTGAAACTCAATGGGAGTGGTTCCGAGTCCTAATTCGACCGTATGCAAAAAGTAGCTTTTCGGACTAAATTCCGAGTATCGATAAAATATTCAAAAAAAAATTTGAAATATAAAATCGACAAATATTCGGGTTGTTACATTATGTATGTAAAGAATGTAAATTTAATAAATAATCGTTAATGAATGAATGAAAGTTAAAATTTTGTAAATAATGAAGGAGAATTAAAGAAAAATCATTGTATGAGAAAAAATGAAAAATAAGAAATTTTGAATAATAAATGATGTGAAAAGGTAAATAGTGTAAACTTTAAAATGTGTTAAATTATTGTTTGCTTGACTTATGGTTTAGTTGGGAAAGGATACTTCTATATTGTATAAA
Source organism: Allium cepa (assembly GCA_030765085.1). Taxonomy (NCBI): domain Eukaryota; kingdom Viridiplantae; phylum Streptophyta; class Magnoliopsida; order Asparagales; family Amaryllidaceae; genus Allium; species Allium cepa. The sequence continues at coordinate 184,390,847 of CM060946.1, forward strand.
GATGTATAAATAATCTATAATGTTTTATCTACGACCGTTGAGTGTATGGTTTACTTCATGCTTTATTCTGATCCCGAACAAACCATTGGTTGGTTGCTATGGATGAATGTTTGATTTCTTTGATTGCATGTGATGATATGATGGTTGTATGATTTGTTTGTAAGTGATTATGGTATGTTGTGTTGTATTGTTGTTATTAGTTGAAACAACTTAAATATTTCTCTTTTATATAATTATTAACTCTTTAGGGTTTTATAAGCGAAATACAGGTTATGGAAGCAATTGCTACTGCTTTTGGTTTCATAAAATAAGCGTTATTTGCCAAATAAATAGGCACGTTCTCGGATTACGGTTTTCTAGCAATATTATATATTTTTCCCCATGGTTTGGGATATATTATTTTAAAAATACGATATATATTGTTATTATTGATATTATTATTTTTCCCAGACCTCTCCGTACAAAGGAGACTCTGGTGAAATTTTCCGTGAATTTTGGACTTAGAAAAATTTTGTGTAATGTTTTTTAAACTTATATTAACTTAAAAGTATAAAGGATTTAATTGTTATAAATTGATATATTTTATTCAAAATTATTTAATTATTTAAATTAATTGTTTATAAATTTAATATTTCAAATAAGATATATTGACTTCTTTTTTCTTTCCGAGGATGAAAAGTTTTGAGTGGGGGAGAGTGTAATGATCCGTTATTTTCGATAATTAAAATTTGTTAATTTAATAGAGTTTTTTGATTTGACGTTGGGAGAGATAAAAATTTGTGATTTAATAATAAGAATATACCTTGAATGAAATGAAACTGTATTAACTTAAGTAATGGATAATGGCTTTGAATGTAATTTCAATTAATTAAAATGATTAAAAAGTTATAATTGGTTATAGATTGTCAATTAATTGTAATAATGTGTGTGTAAATTGATAATTGATTAAAAGAGTAGTTGATAAATTAAAGGTTGTATTAATTAATGAAATAATGTGTAATAAAAGGTAATGGATGGAAATAGTATTATATATGTAAAGGCTCGAAAATCCGTACTCCTTTGAGCTGGCAACATTCTACAACAACCCAGCCAAAGAGAAACAAATTACGAGTCTTTAGGGTTAAAGGAAAAGAAAAAGATAGAAGAAAATAGAAAAAAGAAGAAAACAGAAAGAAACAACAGAACAATATCAGAATCTCACAATCGCAGCGGAACAACATAATATAGATAAATGAATAATCTTTAAAGAAAGAACTATGTCAGTTATTACATTACATCATATTACATTACATCATCAGAGTGTACAACAACAACAACAAACAGCGAAAAAGAAATACTATATGCTAGTAATACGCCATGCCATCTAGCTTGCCTCCTGCAACTCCTGAATTCCAGAATATCCTGATAAATCTGACTCTAGACTACCCGTGTGGAAATTGGTGGGCACCAAGAGTTTAGGAAGGAAAACAATAAACTCCGAGTCAGTCATGTGACTGGTGTGAGAACTAAAACAGTTTATCTTTAAAACAAAGAACAGGATAATTTTAAAATAGATTCGCAATGCCTTTTAGAAAATGAGACTACCATAAGGCCTCCCGCACACACACACAATGCAAATGCAGAATCGGAGGAGATTTCTCCTTATGATAGTCAAAGATGCTTGATACGCATTAAAAAGAAACATTTGATATTATTACTAGTGCAGTGTAGGAAAAATCATTTCGAAAATAAAGATATAAATCTTAGCTAGCATAGGCATTTCGCACTTATGCCTACTATAGCTACCATCCAAACAGTGGTGACCACCATAAGTGAACGATAGGTTCTACAACTCCGTACAAGATCGTATTGTTTCTTTGGATTTCCAACAAATGGTCAGGCCAAGGAACTTCCCATTGCCACATGGGTACGCCTCTGGAAAGAAGACCCGAGAACCAAACCGGATCTCTGCCAACACAAGGCCGGGTTACCCCTAACTGGGTAACTACTGACACGAATATGTCATCCCCCGATCGTAACAGATCTATACGAGGATCCTCGATTTCCAACAACCACAAAACAATAAATTTGCAGCAACAACATAGGTTAAGTATCTGGGCTCCATACCATGATACCACCTCTATCCAGAAGGAATCACATACACTAAAGTGGGCTACCCCCTAATAACCTTGTTGCATCCTTCCTGTTTTGACCATTTCCGGGGTGTGAGGTCCGACAAAGTCTCGTCCACAAAGCCACGCTTTATACAAAAGCTGTGCTTTGGGTCAACAAATGATCAAAGTAATGATCACCAAGATAAATGATCAAACAAATGATCATATCACAAATGATCAAACAATGATCATCCCACAACAACACTCAGCATGCCACAATACCAAATTGGGAGTATATCACTAATAACCTTCAACTACATAACCTCTGAGCTCGTACGTCTCAGAGAAGGGTGTTAAGCTAAGAGAATAAATTCTCCGCCACCAACAGAAATATATTTGAAAGAAATCAGCTTCATATCTCAACTTGTAATGTCAGACATACAATCCATACCAGTCTGTTCCGGGCTCGAATAGAACCGAAGGCACTTACAAAGAAGTCCTTGCATTTCGGATAATTTCTAATCACGTCCGGACTTCCCGTCACTAAGGGTGATAAAACCTCTATATCGGAGATCAGCCGATGCAGAGCAACTCAACGGTAATCCTTCCATTTTCAAAAATATCCGGCCTTCAACACCGGTCATCAAATGCAATCCATTACGACGTATCACATATTCGGAATGGGTTATACGACCCCAAGATCCTTTCCCGGCTAACCCGAATAGTGAGCGCTTATTCAAAAATAAGTGTGGCATTCATATTCAAACAATCACAATAACACCTATTTAAAGGTAAATATTGATAGTCGGATTATTTAACTATCAATAGGCATGCTCAACATCATCAGATTCCAAATAATTTTCCAAATTATTTATTTTCCAAAATATCTTTACAAGATATATATATTTTCCACTCTTCAACATTTGAAAACTAATTTTCAAATCACTTTTCACCTTTACCACTTTTGAAAACAAATTTCAATCATTTTCCTTATGCGAAATACTTTCATTTCAACATGGTTCATTTAAACCAATTAAATAAATCCTTACCGATTTACTTTATATTTACGTTCCAAATCCGTAAATTAATTCCCACACTTCAAAAATAAATCAACGTTTATTTTTAATCAAATTCCCCTTTCTTTTATAAATTCCATAGTGAATTTACACTTCCAAAATATCTATGAATATATGATTCCCAAATCGATTTCTAATATTCATTTCAATTTGTCTTCAAAAAGATAAACTCTCAAAACGTTTCATTTCACATTGGAAAAACATTTTCATACTTATTTATTAATAAGTAATTCACAAATCCATTTATTTTCAATACTTAGAAAATATTTAATATACTTAATATCGAAATTAAGTATATATTTCATTCTTTAAGGAAAACATTCTCTTAAAACACATTTATTTGGGCCAAAACGAATGTTACGTAAAACATCGTTACGACAACCCAAAATCACTAGTATAGGGATTCAAAATTAAAATAGATATATAAATCCCAATACTATACAAAATATTTCCTTTCGGAAACCATGTACTATAACAACAGTGTTATAGTCCGCCATTTCCTTATTTCTCGAAAATGTCTATTTCAACAATGAATGTTGAAATCTATGTATTCGATTTATAATACATTTTAAAACATCGTTAAAACGATTAACTCCATTTTATAATATTCATTTTCCCAAGCATGTCCATTTTATTTGATAATATATTCACTATACTTAAATCGTGAATATACTTCCTTAACCAATTTCAACTTTCAATTTATCAAATTCCATTGATTTGGAATTTATAAACAATGTCTATAAATTCCATTTCTATTTATAAGCTTCGATTTGTAAATCTCCTTTATTAATCCAATTTAATTTATATAACTCAATTATATACCAAAAATCCATATTATAAGTTAAATGCTTACAATCCTTTTATTTACAAAATCGTTCTTTTAAAACTTCACAAATTATAAATCTTATTACTTATAAGATTTCATTTATAACCCTATTTTCAACATTAATAGAACTCCTTTTAAAATTCTATTATTTCGATTTATAAAATATATATTTTATAAATCTCAACTATAAACCATTTTTGCTTCATCAAAGATTTCAATTTAAATGCAAAAATCAGATTTATAAGTTAATTCCTTAAAATCTTTTGTCTTACAACATCTATTCATTTTATAACTTCACAATTCATAAATCTATAATTTCATTCACTTAAAAATCCATTTTTATACTTCATTTTAACCCTTAACAAACTCGTTTTATAGTTCCAATATTATTAATTTATAAATATCAATTTTAAAAATCTTTTATATACATCCTTTATAATGATTCAAAATTCCAAATCAAACCATTTTATAATTTAATCACTATTTCAAAATTCTCAATTTAGTTATATTTTACAAAAATCATAATTTTTAATAACATAAAAATTTATAACGTTTTAATTATTTAAACTGAATCAATTCGAAAATTTAATAAAACGTATACTTTCAAAAATCACTTTAAAAAAATCCTTTTAAAATCAAAATCATTATTTTAAAACTTCAAAAATGGATCTGATGATGCAACAGCACCAAATAGTCAATCACAACAAACCAAACATCATATATCAATATGATAATCAACAAATATCACAATATCTGTAAATAAATCAATATAGTTGAGGAATCCAGTTGGATCCCTCCAATCTGTTTCCCTGCATCCAAAGATGTTAGCACAATACCAATTCCGTTCCAGTATGGAATTATCGCGGTACATGGGATTTATAAAAATATTATCCTCTTAATAGACCGCGCAATAGGGTCTCATCCACTATATAATGCGGGAAATCAACTCCAAGTACATAAATAATACCAATTCCAATCAAGACGGAATTATCGCGGCATATGTTTTTAATAAATAACCTCCGCTTACTAGCGGCGCATAATGTCTATTTTAACAATCAATAGATAACATTCATCATTCAAACATGCATTCAAGAATTTTAAATATAACTATTTAAAATTAAAATCGAAACGATTCGATCGAGTGAGAAGTTCTCACCTTGATTTCAATTCCGCTTCCGCGTTTTATTTCGAATAAAATTAAACGGCGTTTAATTTTACTCAAAATTTTCACTAGCTCCAAACGACTCCAATCCAATTCCATAACGTAGTGTTCGTCCATACGAACTCGAAGCAACCTATTTCATGCGTTTTCGACCTCGTATGAAAAAGTTACAACATTTTAAATATTACACGATTTAAATTATAATTTATTTACAATTTTATAACCCACACTAAATCTGGCCGTTGATTCCTTTTATGCGATCCAGGCCGTCATCCCCCCTCTCTCTCATTTTTGCTTCCAGGATCGTGAAGTTGAAAGAACCCATGATTGCCGCATCTAGGGTTTCGAACGAACCCTCCTCACGACGACGAGAACGCGATCAACAGCCTTCATTCGGACCGCCTTTGCGAGCTCTCCCCACGGTCACGACAACTTCGAGCTCGGTCAGCCCCTTTTCACGCAAATCGAGGACGAACGGCCGGCCTTTGTGGCGAAATTCTGGTCGATCCACTACATAATACTTGATCACCGCCATTCACTTTGTAGAACTCGAGCCACTCTCCGACTTTCTAGTTGGGAGTTTTGCGAATCGATGCGTGGATTTGGAGGAGAAAGAACGTGATTTTCTAGCCCTTGGTTTTAATGGTGGCGGCCGGCTATAGAAGAAACCTTAGTTTCTTTTTTATTTATTTTGTGAATAAGGTCCTTATATAGAGATTTTCTCAAACACTATTCATTCCGGATTTTCCGAACTCCGATTTACGCACGGTAACCGACGTTTCTAGGGTTTACCCCGTGTTCCGGACACAATGGAATAGGTTTCGGAAGCTAATTCGATCATCTTTGCGAGTTATGGAAATAAACGATCAATTTAAATTAAATCGATTTAAACTAATTTCTAGGCGTTTTGGCTTGCCCCGGACAAACGGTAAATCCGATTGACATGAAATTTGAAACCATACAATAATATCACATTACAGATCCGATGAATCTGGTTTCGTCAAAATCCGAGACTATTTGAAAAATGACTATTTTAACTCGCCAAATTAATATTAAAACAATTTCGATGGGTTTCGAGCTGCCACGGTCAAACGAAAACTCCGATTGCTTCGAAAAATGAAATCCGATAATAACAAACTATTACGGATCCAATGAAACTAGTTTCGTCCAATTTTGAGACTGTTTGAAAAATGACTAATTTCACTAGTCGATAAAATATTAAAATTTTCAATTTTCAAAATTTAACTCCGAATTCAATTTTAAAAGTTCTATGACATCACTCTAACTCCAACATGATTAAATAAAATTTTACAAATCATTTTTAATCATATTTAACCCAATATTCAATTATTTCTGTAATTTCAACTATAAAATTATCGATTTAAATTATCCAATTAAATCCAATATTCGAAAATAAATTATTCGACTTATAAATTTCACTTACTAATATTTAAATTCAATTAAATATTCAAATTTTAATTAATAGAAATTCTGGGTCGTTACAATCTTCCCCCTTAAAAGAATTTCGTCCTCGAAATTACCAAGTAAGAAAAATTACAGAATCCATTAACTTTCTAAAACAAACCATTCAAATTGGATTTTTCATATCTCTTAAGTGTTTAACTTTCCCAACATTCATGGTTAAACTTCTTTCAATAACTTTACTAAGTTTCCAAATCCAAATTTAGTTTTCAAAAATTTCCCCATTTTTTCAAAAATATTCTAACGCCAATTTTCGAAAAAATTCGCTAGAGTCTCCTTTGCGCGGCTCGATCCGAAAGAAAAATGACAGTATATATATCACAAATATACATCTCATCAAGTGATGAGGCATCCCGTAGGGAAAAAGTGTAAAAGTACGAAATTCAATCCGAGATATGTACCTTATGTATTGTTAGCGAGCGTATACGGCTAATATAGCGCGAAAGCGAGCTCCAAACGCGAAGCAAGCGCAATCCGCACCTACTAAACACTCAACAACAACATGAGAACATGCATACATGAAAATAATATCAATATACAATATATATTAACAACTATATATGCCAATATAGCAAATGCAATAAAAGCAACAAATGCAACCATCAAACAACTATCATCCAACTAATAAACATCCAACAAATCCATAACCAAACAATATGCATACACTTCTCATTATTATTCAATGAATTGGTTTTCAACTTAATCACATTTGATTTGTTGACATTGGATTTTATTAACATTCATTCATATTCAATTTCAATTAGTTTATATTCACTAATTAAATTCACATTAGTTCACTTTCAATCTGCATTCAATTCTATTCAAATTCATTTACTTCCAATTTGAATTTAATGATTTATAGCTTTCCATTTCATTAATTCATTTCATTCACTTAATGAATTATACACAATCAATTTACAACCATATAACAACCAATGTATATTCAACATAACCAAATTATTTAATTTACATTCAATTTGGTCCAACACTCTTAATTTCAATTGGTTTATATTAAATTGATTTTCATTCAATTTTTCAACTTCCAATAACATTAGCTTTTAATGAATTAACACTTACATTCATTATCCCATATCAATTTTATTTACATTCAATTGATTTACATTCAATTTATCCATTATTTCAATTGCTAATTCATTTAACAAATAAGGTTGAAATTCATTACATAACTCAAGTCCATATTCATCACTTCACTTATTTATAACAATTTCAACTTCATCACTTAAGTTATATTTCAAATCACATGTATTGATGACAACTCAAATTTATTTCAACTTGGATTTTAATTTCATTTTCTTGCACTTGCAAATTTTATTCATTCACAATTTATTTTCCATCTTAATAATTGTATTCCAATCATCTTATATAACATTCCAGAGTCTTTTCAATCTTTCAAATCATTTTTGAAATCAATTCAAATTATCCTTTGAATTTCAAACCCCAAACTCAAATTTTCCAAATAACTTTCATTAAAACAATTTAGCAGCAATTCCTCTTTTGAAAACCCGAAAAAGAATACCGATGATGTCATGATCATCATCGGAATTATTTTCTAGCGATCCAAAAGAGTTTAGAGCTTTAATTTCTCTAAAACAATTTTCCTATCAAATCCTTTCAAAACACTTCTCTGGAATTTTATTTTCAGATTATAAATTACGTTTATAAATCTTTTACTTAAATAATTTCTCTTATTGTATATATAAGATTATTTCACAATTGTAAATCATTTTAATTATAACTTCATACTTATAATTCATTTGTTTATACAATTTATTCTTTTACAATTGTTGTTTTAATTTAACTTATTCAAACAACTTTTGTTTACTTGCATAAATTCTTATATTTTCAACAATCAACAATCAATTTATATATACTTAATAATCCTGAAAAATTATTCCTTTATATATATAAAATATAATCAAGGTAAAATTATTTCATTTACCCAATTCAAAACAATACTATGTTAGTTTATCTTGTTTAAGAGTTTAGAAATCCCTATCGATAATATGGCGTCCCACACACCGACCAGAATTCACAAACAGCTCAACGGATAAGCAAACACAATATAAAACATTTTTATATTCACTAACAAATACGCCCTCGTATCTATTATTACACTCAAACTCATTCTAGAGTACTACTGACTCTATCTCTAATGAGTAATACCCAACAGAGCCATAGTTGTCGCTTAACCATATGCTCTGATACCAAATGTAAAGGCCCGAAAATCCATACTCCTTTGAGCTGGCAACATTCCACAACAACCCAGCCAAAGAGGAACAAATTACGAGTCTTTAGGGTTAAAGAAAAAGATAGAAGAAAAAAGAAAAAAAGAAGAAAACAGAAAGAAACAAAAGAACAATATCAGAATCTCACAATCACAACGGAACAACGTAATATAGATAAATGAATAATCTTTAAACAAAGAACTATATCAGTTATTACATTACGTCATATTACATTACATCATCAGAGTATATAACAACAACAAACAGCGGAAAAGAAATACTATATACTAGTAATACACCATGCCATCCAGCTTGCCTCCTGCAACTCCTGAATTCCAGAATATCCTGGTAAACCTGACTCTAGACTGCCCGTGTGGAAATTGGTGGGCACCCAGAGTTTAGGAAGCAAAACAATAAACTCCGAGTCAATCATGTGACTGGTGTGAGAACTAAAACAGTTTATCTTTAAAACAAAGAACAAGATAATTTTAAAATAGATTCGCAATGCTTTTTAGAAAATGAGACTACCATAAGGCCTCCCGCACACACACATAATGCAAACGCAGAATCGGAGGAGATTTCTCCTTATGATAGTCAAAGATGCTTGATACGCATTAAAAAGAAACATTTGATATTATTACTAGTGCATAGTGTAGGAAAAATCTTTTCGAAAATAAAGATATAAATCTTAGCCAGCATAGGCATTTCACACTTATGCGTACTATAGCTACCATCCAAACAGTGGTGACCACCATAAGTGAATAATAGGTTCTACAATTAAAACCGTACAAGATCGTATTGTTTCTTTGGATTTCCAACAAATGGTCAAGCCAAGGAACTTCCCATTGCCACATGGGTACGCCTTTGGAAAGACGACCCGAGAACCAAACCGGATCTCTGCCAACACAAGGCAGGGTTACCCCTAACTGGGTAACTACTGACACGAATATGTCATCCCCCGATCGTAACCGATCTATCCGAGGATCCTCGATTTCCAACAACCACAAAGCAATAAATTTGCAACAACAACACAGGTTAAGTATCTGGGCTCCATACCATGATACCACCTCTATCCAGAAGGAATCACATACACTAAAGGGGCGCTACCCCCTAATAACATTGTTGCATCCTTCCTGTTTTGACCATTTCCGGGTGTGAGGTCTGACAAAGTCTCGTCCACAAAGCCACGCTTTATACAAAAGTTGTGCTTTGGGTCAACAAAATGATCAAAGTAATGATCACCAAGATAAATGATCAAACAAATGATCATATCACAAATGATCAAACAATGATCATCCCACAGCAACACTCAGCATGCCACACTACCAAATTGGGAGTATATCACTAATAACCTTCAACCACATAACCTCTGAGCTCGTACGTCTCAGAGAAGGGTGTGAAGCTAAGAGAATAAATTCTCCGCCACCAACAGAAATATATTTGAAAGAAATCAGCTTTATATCTCAACTTGTAATGTCAGACATACAATCCATACCAATCTATTCCGGGCTCGAACAGAACTGAAGGCACTTACAAAGAAGTCCTTGCATTCCAGATAATTTCTTTTCACGCTCGGACTTCCCGTCACTAAGGGTGATAAAACCTCTATATCGGAGATCAGCCGATGCAGAGCAACTCAACGGTAATCCTTCCGTTTTCAAAAATATCCGGCCTTCAACACCGGTCATCAAATGCAGTCCATTACGACGTATCACATATTCGGAATGGGTTATACGACCCCAAGGTCCTACCCCGGCTAACCCGAATAGTGAGCGCTTATTCAAAAATAAGTGTGGCATTCAAATTCAAACAATCACAACAACACCTATTTAAAGCTAAATATTGATAGTCGGATTATTTAACTATCAATAGGCATGCTCAACATTACCAGATTCCAAATAATTTTCCAAATTATTTATTTTCCAAAATATCTTTACAAGATATATATATTTTCCACTCTTCAACATTTGAAAACTAATTTTCAAATCACTTTTCACCTTTACCACTTTTGAAAACAAATTTCAATCATTTTCCTTATGCGAAATACTTTCATTTCAACATGGTTCATTTAAACCAATTAAATAAATCCTTACCGATTTACTTTATATTTACGTTCCAAATCCGTAAATTAATTCCCACACTTCAAAAATAAATCAACGTTTATTATTAATCAAATTCCCCATTCTTTTATAAATTCCATAGTGAATTTACACTTCCAAAATATATATGAATATATGATTTCCAAATCGATTTCTAATATTCATTTGCAATTTGTCTTTAAAAAGATAAACTCTCAAAACGTTTCATTTCACATTGGAAAAACATTTCCGTACTTATTTATTAATAAGTAATTCACAAATCCATTTATTTTCAATACTTAGAAAATATTCAATATACTTAATATCGAAATTAAGTATATATTTCATTCTTTAAGGAAAACATTCTCTTAAAACACATTTATTTGGGCCAAAACGAATGTTACGTAAAACATCGTTACGACAACCCAAAATCACTAGTATAGGGATTCAAAATTAAAGTAGATATATAAATCCCAATACTATACAAAATATTTCCTTTCGGAAACCATTTACTATAACAACAGTGTTATAGTCCACCATTTCCTTATTTCTCGAAAACGTCTATTTCAACAATGAATGTTGAAATCTATGTATTCGATTTATAATACATTTTAAAACATCGTTAAAACGATTAACTTCATTTTATAATATTCATTTTCCCAAGCATATCCATTTTATTTGATAATATATTCACTATACTTAAATCGTGAATATACTTTCTTAACCAATTTCAACTTTCAATTTATCAAATTCCATTGATTTCGAATTTATAAACAATGTCTATAAATTCCATTTCTATTTATAAGCTTCGATTTATAAATCTCCTTTATTAATCCAATTTAATTTATATATCTCAATTATATAACAAAAGTCCATATTATAAGTTAAATGCTTATAATCCTTTTATTTACAAAATCGTTCTTTTAAAACTTCACAAATTATAAATCTTATTACTTATAAGATTTCATTTATAATCCTATTTTCAACATTAATAGAACTCCTTTTAAAATTCTATTATTTCGATTTATAAAATATATATTTTATAAATCTCAACTATAAACCATTTTTGCTTCATCAAAGATTTCAATTTAAATGCAAAAAACCGATCTATAAGTTAATTCCTTAAAATCTTTTGTCTTACAACATCTATTCATTTTATAACTTCACAATTCATAAATCTATAATTTCATTCACTTAAAAATCCATTTTTATACTTCATTTTAACACTTAACAAACTCGTTTTATAGTTCCAATATTATTAATTTATAAATATCAATTTTAAAAATCTTTTATATACATCCTTTATAATGATTCAAAATTCCAAATTAAACCATTTTATAATTTAATCACTATTTATTTCAAAAATCTCAATTTGGTTATATTTTACAAAAATCATAATTTTTAATAACATAAAAATTTATAACGTTTTAATTATTTAAACTGAATCAATTCGAAAATTTAATAAAACGTATACTTTCAAAAATCACTTTAAAAAAATCGTTTTAAAATCAAAATCATTATTTTAAAACTTCAAAAATGGATCCGATGATGCAACAACACCAAATAGTCAATCACGACAAACTAAACATCTTATATCAATATGATAATCAACAAATATCACAATATCTGTAAATAAATCAATATAGTTGAGGAGTCCAGTTGGATCCCTCCAACCTGTTTCCCTACATCCAAAGATGTTAGCACAATACCAATTCCGTTCCAGTACGGAATTATCGTGGTATATGGGATTTATAAAAATATTATCCGCTTAATAGACGGCGCAATAGGGTCTCATCCGCTATATAATGCGGGAAATCAACTCCAAGTATATAAATAATACCAATTCCAATCAAGATGGAATTATCGCGGTATATGTTTTTAATAAATAACCTTCGCTTACTAACGACGCATAATGTCTATTTTAACAATCAATAGATAACATTCATCATTCAAACATGCATTCAAGAATTTTAAATATAACTATTTAAAATTAAAATCGAAACCGATTCGATTGAGTGAGAAGTTCTCACCTTGATTTCAATTCCGCTTCCGCGTTTTATTTCGAATAAAATTAAACGGACTTTTAATTTTACCCGAAATTTTCACTAGATCCAAACGACTCCAATCCAATTTCATAACGTAGTGTTCGTCCATACGAATCCAACGCAACTTGTTTCGTGCGTTTTCGACCTCGTATGAAAAAGTTACAACATTTTAAATATTACACGATTTAAATTATAATTTATTTACAATTTTATAACCCACACTAAATCTGGCCGTTGATTCCTTTTATGAGATCCAAGCCGTCATCCCACGTCTCTCTCGTTTTTGCTTCCAGGATCGTGAATGTGACAGAACCCTTGATTGCCGCATCTAGGGTTTCGAACGCACCCTCCTCACGACGACGAGAACGCGATCAACAGCCTTCATTCGAACCGCCTTTGCGAGCTCTCCCAACGGTGACTACAACTTCGAGCTCGGTCAGCCCCTTTTCATGCAAATCGAGGACGAACGGCCGACCTTTGTGGCGAAATTCTGGTCGATCCACTACATAATACTTGATCACCACCGTTCACTTTGTAGAACTCGAGCTACTCTCCGACTTTCTAGTTAGGAGTTTTGCGAATCGATGCGTTGATTTGGAGGATTTGGAGGAGAAAGAACGTGATTTTCTGGCCCTTGGTTTTAATGGTGGCGGCCGGCTATAGAAGAAACCCTAGTTTCTTTTTTCTTATTTTGTGAATAAGGTCCTTATATAGAGATTTTCTCAAACACTATTCATTCCGGATTTTCCGATCTCCGATTTACGCGCAGTAACCGGCGTTTCTAGGGTTACCCCGCGTTCCGGACACAATGGAATAGGTTTCGGAAGCTAATTCGATCATCTTTGCGAGTTATGGCAATAAACGATCAATTTAAATTAAATCGATTTAAACTAATTTCTAGGCGTTTTGGCTTGCCCCGGACAAACGGTAAATCCGATTGACATGAAATTCGAAACCATACAATAATATCATATTACGGATCCGATGAAACTAGTTTCGTCGAAATCCGAGACCGTTTTGAAAAATGACTATTTTAACTCGCCAAATTAATATTAAAATAATTTCGATGCGTTTCGAGCTGTCACGGTCAAACGAAAACTCTGATTGCTTCAAAAATTGAAATCCAATAATAACAAACTACTACGGATCCAATGAAACTAGTTTCGTCCAATTCTGAGACTGTTTGAAAAATGGCTAATTTCACTAGTCGATAAAATATTAAAATATTCATTTTTCAAAATTTAACTCCAAGTTAAATTTTAAAAGTTCTATAACATCACTCTAACTCCAACATGATTAAATAAAATTTTACAAATCATTTTTAATCATCTTTAACCCAATGTTCAATTATTTCTGTAATTTCAACTATAAAATTATCGATTTAAATTATCCAATTAAATCCAATATTCGAAAATAAGTTATTCGACTTATAAATTTCACTTATTAATATTTAAATTCAATTAAATATTCAAATTTTAATTAATAGAAATTCTGGGTCGTTATAATGTAAGTTGCTATAACATTTGTTTGTACATAATAAATGTACAAATGTGGTTAAATGTTGAAAAGGTGACAATTGTTATTTGTTACCAATTTAATTAATCAGTTACAAATAAATGTTACATTAACGTGAGTTAATATAATATCTGCAGATATCTGCAGATTGGGAATGTAATAAAATATACAGAAATGTCAGTTACACTCATAAGGCAATAAATTGATTCAATAATAAAAATGAAACCAAGAAAATGAAGTTGTGGGATTTTAATTTTTTATTAATGTCAAAGTTAACAAAGGTTCAATATTATTGAAATACTGCAACTAATAAGTTATAAGATGATAATTGTAGAATATTTGTGTAATAAGATGTAAAAAAATGTTAATTATGTCTATAGGGTGATAATTGATTGAATAAAAAGATTGAAACCAAATTAGATCAATTTATTGGAATTAAATAATAATTAATTGGATTTAATTACAGTTGAAATTGAACATTGTAATTAGTGTAATAACCAACACTGAAATTTTATGTAAACTTGGTTAAGTTATTATAAATGTCTAAGTAATCAAAAAGGATGAAAATTGGTTAGTTTATAAATATTGAATTAAAAAGTGATTAATTAATTTAATATTAATTTATTTAATTAACGTGAAAATAGCCATTTTGTCCACTGACTTGGATTTTGACAAAACCAGTTTCATCGGATTCGTAACAGTGAATTATTGTAGGGTTTCGAGTTTCGTAGCAATCGAACTTTGCCGTTTGATCGTGCGGGCTCGAAACGCGCGGAGATCAATTTAATTGAATTCAATTGAATAAGTTGATTTTAAAAGCTAACTTCTTCATACGATGGAGTTAGGACTTAAAACCTGTTCCATTGAGTTTAAAAATATCAAAAACATCCATTTCAATATATGAGATGACCTATTTTCGTTTCGGGGTCAGAATGGGCTTTCTGGGCCGCGTAGTCGTTTCGATCCAACCGTGTCTACATATAGGCGGTTAAAAACCATAGTTGTTTCTCATATTATTATTTCTATACGTACATCTTCTTCCTTCTTCTCAAACCTAATTTGTAAATTCCAAAACCTAATTTCAAAAAAAAACCCAAAAAAAAGTTTGCTCCAAGTTTACTTCGAGTCGGTAAGAGGTTTATTTCTAGTTTCAGAGGAGCAAACCCTACAGCGACTTGGGGTCATAGAGAGATCGAGGCCAAAAACGGCGGAACTGGGCACGCTTCGAGTTCCAGAGATGAAAACCATGGAGCGACTTTGGATCAAGAGCAAAATGATTTGGGTCTCGGGTCATTTTGGCAAAAACTCGGAGCAAGCACCGGGTAATTGAGGCGGCGACTCGAAGTAAGACCCGAAGTCGAAATTTTCCAATCTTCTAACGTTAATAACTTTTGCATACCAGCTCGGATTCACGCACGATTTTCTCCATTGGTATCGTATTAGAGCGCCATACATTTTGACGCTAGTTTGGATGAATTCTGAAACTGTTCAAATTTAGGCCATAATTTGGATTTCAAATCGATTTGAAATCAAATGTGGGTGTTTTAACCTACTCACAACTTCTAAATTATCTTATGTTTGTTAAATTTAATTTATGTTTTGATTAGAAATTTATTGATTGCTATTTGGTATGTTAAACGTCATTCTGGTTAAATTTGACTTTTATTGCAATATATCATCGTTTAATTTAATATTGAATTTTTAATTTGTCAATTTAATACCTGTATTGATTATCAGTTATCTATTGATATTTATTGATTTGGATAATGATTGTGGTATATGTTTGATTGTTGATATTGGATGACTAGATGTTGTATTTTATGTTGTTATAATATTGCAACTTCCCTATGGGTTCAAATGATATATACCCTAACGATATATAGATTAGGAAAAAACGTTATGGGTTGAAATGATAGACTCAAGAGATTTTTTGGAATTTTTTTAACTCGGGATTGCAGTTTGATATGATATATATATGGTCGTAAAATTGTAAATTGCGGATTGAAATGATAAATATCTGTATCATTTGACCATAGATTAGAACATTATTTACGGACACCAAATTGATTAAATTAAATGATTTTAAATCTTTAAATTTTGAATCCAGTTAAACGATATTTTGAAATAGAATTTTATTTATAAAGTGAATTGTTTTAAATGAATTTCTTGAAGGATTTAAATTGAAATTCTAAAGTGATTTTTGGAGTATAAATGAAATTCGAAATTGATTATCAAACATTGAAATTTTGTAACTTTGAAATCTATTGGAATTGGAATAGCAAAAATTGATATTTCAAGATGTAAAATTGGGTTTTTATTGAAATAAAAAGTGATTGAAATTTGATATGGTCCGGATTGGTTGAAATGGAATAAACGGTTATATTTGATGTTAAATTTCAAATTTATTTTCTTAATATAAACTGTAAAATGTTCTTTAAAAATTTAAATTATTAATATTTTCAACCTTTAAACTAAATTTATCTATTCTAGTTACTTTAAACCATTTTATATCTATGTAAAGCATTTTATTTATTTCAAACCTATTTTAAATCCATTTAAAGTATTTTAATTTGTTTTAATCGGTTTTAAATCTATTTAAAGTATTTTAATTTATTTTATTCTATTTAATCTATTTTAAACTATCTAATCTTTTTTAAGTCTGTTTAAATCTATTTTAATCTATTTGAACAATGTTAATCCATTTTAACCTATTTTTAAACTATATTAATCTGTTTTAATACATTTAAAAGCTATCTTAAACTATTTCTATTTTAAAACCATCTAAACTATTTCCAAATTTCAGACGTGTAAAGTTGAAATATTTATATTCAAATCCTTGATTTAAAGTGAATATAACCTAAGTTGGATTTTGGAATTTATACCTTTTGTGAAATGACATATTTGAGTGAATAAGATTGATTTCGAAACGAAGAATTCATTGACATAACTTATCAATAATTTCAAAGTGAATATGTTTTAAAAGTGAATATGTTTTGAAAGTGAATATAATTTTGAAAGAGATATGATTTGAAATTGAATATGATATTTTGATATAAATAGTGAATTGACTTTTGAAATGTAAAACAACATCCAATGAGAAATAAGCGTTTAGTTGTTAAAGAGACCGAGAACGGATATTGTCATACTCTCTGCCAATACCGAAAACCACTTTAACAAATGTGTACGTGGTGGAGATTCAAGAAATGAAGTAGGATGGTTTGGCGAACGAATCTGTATAAGGTATTTACGTGACCCCGACTCCCATGAGTCAGCTTGATGTGGCTAAAACAGGAGCTATACCGGGCCAAGTGAGGTCATTCCTCCGATCGGACACATTTCTTTAACACTATATTCTGACTTTGTGATTGATTTGGTGACCACCCTTGATTTTGATTTGGGAGTGTGTTCCGAGGTGTGCGGCAGTAGCTGTTATGCGTTACCACTAGTGTGGGAGTGCAATTGGTATATCTACCGTGGCATGGCCTCGAATGTCGTGTCACATGCCCTATCGCGCCTTTTACGAGTTTGTTTTGAGTCGTACCTATGGAGTGCTCCCTAATAGCCCACATGTGCGTGGAGTTTAGAGTGTTTGTATAGACTACGACATTATATAAAATGTGTTAAAGGGGATATGGGTAACGCCTTATGTAGCGACCCGTTGGTCTATAACCCTAGAGTTGATAACAATTCTTCCTCGTTCAACCCAAAGTGTAAGAAAGAGCGAATAACTAGGGTAAAGAAGAAGAAAGAGATATAAGAAGAAGATAAGAACAACATCAGAGTCTCACAATAGCTGCGGAACAAAATATAATATATATTAATAGCTTTAAATACAAAGAAATCCCTACTATCATATATACATACCCTTATCAGAGTATAACAATCATCCCTAACTTTGGACAGCTTATTATGTGTCCTTACGTAGCAAAAATAATTGTTCTAGTAAGGAGATACGTCTTTGTCATCCAGCTCATCTCTTAGGCTCCATAGCATATTATCCTAGATCTGTTCAACTCGGTCTGACCCGAACATCATAATAAAACAACACCCAAGTCAGTCTGAAAAAACATCGTGAGAAAACCACACTCAATTGGGTTATTATATTTTCGAAAACCCTTTAAAACAAAGGTATCTCGTAAGACCACGCCACAAATAAATATGCCTGGTTTTCACCTTACGATAACCAAAGCATTTTTATCAAATCCGTCTGATATTATAATAGTGCTACAGAAAGTAAAATAGAATCTAGCTAAAATGCTAGCATCTCACGTTCCAGCAATAGTCGGGCACAATCAAAACCACACGGGCGCTTATTGGAGATTGGATTCCATACAATGGCAGGGCTACTGGATACCGCCCGTCACAGTACCTGGCCTAGATCAGAGTACTAAGGACCACTCCCGATCCCCTACAACACAAGACTGGAGCTACCCCTTACTAGATAGTCCGAATAAGACCCGCTGTTGGGATCAGCAACCGCCCACAAAGCCGAGATCAAAAAGGGACTTTAGACAGGGATAACCTTCCCCTAATTGGGTGCTACTCACTTAGGCTTGCTGCACCTCCTCTGTTTTAGCCATTCTCGGTTGATGAGGCTTGAGGCTATGCATTACCTTTTTAGAAGACATTTCACTTAGAATGCTCAATGTCCTCCCGACGATGGTCTGATAGCATTCGTCCACACAAGTTGCCTTGGGTCTGGACAAACCGAATCACCGACATCATCATCTTCATGGTCTTCATTCGCAAACGTTCAAACCGGATCGAAGTGGCTTACAGATAATTAAACTCGATCCCGGTCTCTTCAAAACGATTATCGCGTTGGCAAATATTTATAATCGGTTATTTAACTATCCAATTAACAATCATTCGACCCATTATTTTATTTCCACTGAAAAGCACCAAGTCTTATTAAACTTAGATTTCAAATAAATTAAATCACTTTATCAAAAAATATACATTTAAAGCATTTAAAAAAAACCACTTAAATCACTTTATTCAAATAATAGTTATGAAATTATAATAATATCTCACGTAAAACTTTAGCTAAAGACTACTTTTAAAACAAAACTATTATGCAAGGTATAAACATTTAATAGTTATCCTTTACAACAAAATACTAATTTAACCTTTAAAAATAACTAACTACTAAAATTTACTTAATTAAAATTTACTATCAGACTTTTAAAACAATTTAAATAATAAATTTCTCTCAAAACATTCCTTTAAAATACCTTTAAAACTACTATTTTTTCTTAAAAATCTTTCTTTGAAAACATACTTAGCTTTTCAGGAAAATACACTTTCCACTCTAATATATCCCATCTAATCATTTATAAATCCTTTTTGATTTATTTCCGGTTTAATTTAAGTCCTAATCCCGTAAATTCCCTTTCCCACATTTTTGAAAATAAAACCACTATTTATTTTTATTTTTTTAAAACGAATTACCCTTTCCTTATAGATTCCCATCGTGAATTTATAAATCCAAATTATCCACTGATAAATATTCACTTTATTTATAAACCCAGTTTATAAATCTCATAGTCTCATTCCCCTTTTTAATCACTATTCTCAAAACACTTAATCGATTTCCAAACTGGTTTCCTTGAATTAAAATCCATCTTAAAGTTTATTTCTTGATTTACTCAAGTTTATTCCAAAATCCAGAAATCCCATATTCGCTCCTTTATTATGACTTGACACCTTATTTAAATATGAAACATTAATTTCATAACTTATATTTCTCCCAAATTCCCTCTTTATTTTCCTCAAATCCGTTTTAAACTTCAGATTTTAAAAATAAATACTTTTGTACTTAACCAAATCGCTTAAATCCCATTATTAAATCCTTTTGTTCAATTATTTCAAAATCTCTTCCTTTCCATATTTATAAATTATCAATTATAAAATTTAACATCACACTATTCATTTTTTTCAAAATTCATTACTTTTAAATTTATCCATCTTTACTATAAATTTCTTACTTTAAATTTCCCATTTTATTTCCCTTTAAAAATTAAACATTTATATTTTCAAAATGCCACAATATATCCAACAATGTATTAACATCAAATAAATTAATTTTTCCAACACAATATGTCATAGATTATTTAACATTTCATATATCACTGAAATGAAAATAAATTCAATATTTTTGAGGAACCCAGTTGGATCCCTCCAACCTGTTTCCCTGTACCCATAGATGTTAGCACAATATAAAAATACCAATCCCACATCGAGAGGGATATCAAGGTATATAGGGTCGTTCGCTATTATGCAGAGCGCATAGGGTCTCATCTGCTATATAATGCAGGAATATCAATCACTCCAATACTAATATACTATATATATACACACCCACATCCAATAGCTAATTAAATTTTCAATCAATCAAGCATCCAATGATTTAAGTTTAAACATTTAAAATTTTAAATTGGTTATCCGATTGAGTGAGACATTCTCACCTTTTGCTTTTTATTTTGCAACTCGTTCCAACTTAACTTGCCTTCACACTTTTAGGCTCGCATAGCAGGATACAGTCTATTAACATTTGAGATAAACGAATAATTAATTAGCATTTACCAATTTTTTTTAATTACTATTTTTTAAACAGAAATTAGACTGACCTAAGTTACACATTTTTTTTAATTATTCTCTGTTTATAATTAATTAAAATAACAAGATATACCTACTTTCATTCGTTCCCGACAAGCAAAACACATCCTTCTTCTTCTCCACTGTCCACGCATGAGCTTTATTTTCATGCACTGACACACCACAATGCTCCACGACTTCGATGCTGCCATCACCGAAACCCCTCCTCTTCGCTCCCATATCTCAAAACGCGTCACCATCGAATGATCTACGCCTTATAATGGATCGCAACTTCATCGCCTGCTGCCATTGACCCAGCGAGATCGTGACCTTCATTCAGAGCCTTAAGTGATTATAAGATAATTAATTTGAGTAATTTAATTAAGGATAAAGGTAGTTAATGTGAATAGGTGAAGGTTAATTAATTTGTGCTATTAATTTAAGGCTAATTACTTAATGTAATTAAAGAGGATAATTAAGGGATGATTAATTATTGGTTTATAATTAATTAATGTTAAGTAAGAAAGATTAAAAGTAATTAAAGAAATTAATTTAATTTCTTTAAATTAATTGGAATGGTGTGACTAATTAATCTTGCTTATGAATGATTGATTGATATTGAATGTCTTGGATATTTGATATTTCTGATATGAAATGTTTTGTGATATGATTGGGTTGAATAGTGATAATATGGTTATCTATCGAGACGAATTGTTGTGTAAAGCGACGCCCTGTATTTAAAGTTTGAATTGTATTTCACTTAAATAACTTGGGTTAAGATGACATTGGATTCGAAGAGACCGGGGTCGGGTATCAGTAAATACCCGAAACCACTTCAATTAGTAATCTACAATAATTCTTTTAGATTTGATATGTGAAATCAATAGACTGGAATGGAATAATTTAAGCAACTGGACCATTGAAAACTAAGTATGGGTATTTAGGGATTGATTTGTGAAATAAGTGTTGAGCATAACAAGTAGTGAACTCGTAGGGAAGTATTAGTTACCCCGGGTTTTTCTTTTATGGTTTATTCTAGTATTTCAAATTATATGGGTTTACTCACGCTGGTTTCCAGCCTGACCTGGGTGTTACTTTGATGTAATGCTCGGGTTAGATCGAGTATTACAGATTTCAGGTAAAGACGTTTTGAAGCTCAGGAGGCAAGCTGGATGGCAGAAACATATGGAGTTTTCCGCTGTGTATATGAGACTATGTTGCCCGTATGGATTGTAGTCTGGAACAAGTTGTATAACTGTCCAGTTTATGTATAAGTGTTTGTACTCTGATGCATTGTATGTAAAGTAACAATTACAACTTTCTTTATAAAAATGCTATTATCTGTTATTATATTTTATCCGCTGCGAATGTGAGATGATGTTGTTTTCTATTTTCCTTCTTTCTTCTTTCTTCTTCTTTAACAATCTGGGATTTTCATAGTCGAAAATTTTGGGTCGTTACATTTTGGTATCAGAGCTGAAGGTTAAGCGAGAACCTTGGCTCTAGTGGGTTTACTCATTAAGGATAGGGTTGGTGGTACCCTAGAATGAGTTGAGAGAGAGAGTGTGTGTGTGTGTGTGTGTTGTGTGTGTGTGTGTGTGTGTGTCTATATATATATGAGAGCGTACTTGTTATTTTCGTATATAAAGGTTTAAAAATGGTTTTAAAAATAAATGACTTTTATATAAGTTTATATTTTGATATACAAAGAAATATTTCTTTCTAATTATTATAAATACTAAGAAAATTGGTTTTTAATCATTGGAATTAAATAAAAATAATGAGAATTAAGTGGTAATAGTAATACTACCAAATTGTAATTAAATGAAGATAAGTTTGAAATAGATCCAAACTGGAACTAATCCTGAATTTGTAGAAGTAAGAATAAGATAAAAATGAATTGGTATCCAGATATGATAATCTTAGGTATTATCATAAATGGTTATTGTGTTTAATAATGAAATATTTGTTAATGGGTAAACTTCTAGAAGAGTATAACTTATAAATTGAAGTGGGTTTAAATTGTGAAGTTTTGAATCCTAAGTCTAGAAACATCTGAAATTGTTTTCAAAATGTTAAAAGAAATGATATTATTCAGACTATTTTGAATGTGATCTTATTTTAAAATAAGAGATGTTTGAAAATTTTAAAGAAAATTTGTTTTGAATTAAAACCAAAGGTGGTTTAAATTTTAAGAAATAACTTAGTGAGCAAAGGAAATAACTTTGTATATATAAGGGATATACACGATATCAAAGATGATTTGAAAATAAACTCCAAGTGTTGAGTTTTAAATTTTTCCTTGGAATGTGATAATGAAACCCAATGTGAAGACCCGTAAATCCGTACTCCTTGAATATACACTAATCTCCATAGATTAACTCAAGATGAACAGAAATACGAATTCTCAATGTTTAAGAAAAAGAAAGAGACAGAAGAAGAGAAAAGAAGATAGAAAATAGAGAGAAAAGAAAATAGAACGTAGAACGGAACAGAACACAACACAACAATAACAGAATCTCACAATTCGCAGCGGAACAACATATAATACATAAATGAATAATCTTTAAACAAAGAACTATATCAGTTATTACATTACATCACATTTCATTACATCATATCATCAGAGTGTACAACAACAAACAACATCAAACAGCGGAAAAGAAATACTATATATTAATAATACGCCATGCCATCCAGCTTGCCTCCAGCAACTCCAGAATATCCTGATTAACCTTAACTCTTGACTGCCCATGTGGAAATTGGTGGGCACCCAGAGTTTAGGAAGGAAAACAATAAACTCCGAGTCAGTCATGTGACTGGTGTGAGAACTCAAAACAGTTTATTTATCTTTAAAATCAAAATAGAGGAATATTTTTAAAGTCAATTCGCAATGCTTTTAAAAATGAGACTACCATAAGGCCTCCCGCACACACACACAATGCAAACGCAGAATCGGAGGAGATTTCTCCTTATGATAGTCAAAGATGCTTGATACGCATTAAAAGGAACATTTTATATTATTACTAGTGCATAGTGTAGGAAAATAATTTCGAAAGTAGAATATAAATCTTAGCCAGCATAGACATTTCGAACTATGCCTACTATAGCTACCATCTAAACAGTGGTGACCACCATAAGTAAATGGCAGGTTCTACAACTAATACCGTACAAGGTTTCGTATTGGGAATTGGATTTCCAACGAATGATCAGGCCAAGGAACTTCCCATTGCCACATGAGAACGCCTCTGGAAGGACGTCCCCGAGAACCAAACCGGATCTCTGCCAACACAAGGCCGGGTTACCCCTAACTGGGTAACAACTGACACGAGTATGCCATCCCCCGGTCCTTTGGGACCTTTAACCGAGCGCTCGTCATCAACATCACACAATCATAAATAAAGTGTTTCAACATGAGTAAGTATCTGGGCTCCATACCATGATACCACCCTTTTCCAGAAGGAAATTGTAACGCCCCACTCCGAAACCCACTCTAGTAAAGAGTATTACGGAGTAATACCGTCTACTAAACGGAGAATAGAATATAATGGAAGCGACCATGTGTAATCAAGCTATAACTAACTACTGAATACGTCGAATAGGTGGTATTCTTTTCTTAAGTGGTTCGACATATCCAATAGATATTTATAACGAGATTACAATGGCTAAGGAAAATAGGTTCAGAACAAACATAATACTAAATGATAACATCATCATCACAGAACAGTCACAGAACATAGGTACAATATATCGTCAATACAGATCCAAGTATCAAAAGGTGGGTACAAAGCCACCGCTCACACATGTGAGTCAAAAATATGTACATAAGAGTCTGAAATAAAAGAGTAGCGGAATAGTGGACAAATAAAAGCACTATCTATCAGCATAGCAGATAATGTCCAAGCGGAAGCACATAAGCTAAGTCCAGAGACCTAACCTGAAACAACTCGGTCTGACCCGAGCGAAAACACTCGGGTCTGGCTAGCTAAACAATCAGTAATAACTGAGATATATATATAATAATGCAGTACATAAATAAAACAGTACTTCTCCAAAGAGAAGAGAAATATGGACTACATGAATATAATGACGATCCATAATCATCAATAAACAATAAAAATCTCCAAAGAGAATACAAACACCAAAGTGTTAAATAAATAAAATCGCCTCATATCATCGGCGTAGCCAAAGCTATATAAAGTTGCCTACAGGCAATAATCCCAAGAGTGACCAGAGTCTGTGATCAATGCCCAAGCAAGGATCGATGCTCCAAAGAGCAATAGGGATATAATGAAAAATCAATGAAATCGAATACATAAATGCAGTGTCCAGAGACACTGTGAATCCATAGGGTAATCGCACTTACATCGTATGGTTCCATAGAACCAACACCGAATGGCGATACTCGAATGGATATAAAATCATCAGATAATACAAGTATTGCACGTGCACCGACCAGAGTCGTTGTTGCCAAGTACTGTTGAGTTGTGATCGATCACTCGCACAGATGCGGAACGCGCGAAACGGCAAGATCCTTCCCAGAAGGATAAAGGCCCAGAGGCACATGCCGAATAAAAACTGCTCCATAGAGCAGGTGTCCAGAGACGGTTGCTCAGAGGCGTGGTGACCCAGAGGTCCAGTACTGGCCGCCCAGAGGCTAATGTGCCACTAACTTCTTGGGGAGGAACCCGTAAAGTGTTAACAATGAGTCCCATACCCCACGTTCGCACTAAACGGTTTCCTAACCAATAGCAAGCTCACACTCCAAACAATAAAAAGTCCACCTCATATCATCGGTAGACTAGACCCAAAGGTCAAAACGATCAATCGAAATGGTCGGGGATTAACCGGAAAGAAAATACACACGGTTTCCATAGGCCGGATATTTCCTAACCGTTTAAGCACCTTTCCACTTCGCTCGACGTGCCAAAAGTGAGTGTGAGATTTTTATTATAGAAAATAATGGTGTAAAGGATTTGTAATTGATTTCGAAATCACTTTTAA
Organism: Allium cepa; assembly: GCA_030765085.1. NCBI lineage: Eukaryota > Viridiplantae > Streptophyta > Magnoliopsida > Asparagales > Amaryllidaceae > Allium > Allium cepa. The sequence goes on from CM060946.1 coordinate 184,416,971, forward strand.
AACGGTCTTTTGAAAAGTCTCCTATTATGGAGTAATTAATTTAATAATTAAAAATAATATTATATAATAATTTTCAAAAGCCATTTTGGAGTGAAAAATCCTTTTAAATCCTTTTTATAAAGCCCGTGTACGAAATCCAGGGACAAATCTCGAAGAAATCGACGAAAATCAGAAAATCATCAAAAATATTCTAAGTGTTTAAAACCATTCAAAAACTGCTGCGAACCCAAGTTCGGCAATTTATTTGGACCAGCAAGCTGTGTCCAAATGGCATGAAAACTGGTAGGCATATAGTCCAACATCCCTACTTTACGATGCAAAAAGAATTTCTGGATTCCGAGTTGAGACGAAGTGGCAGCGACGTCTCAAAGTTGAACCCAGAGAAAGATTCATACTGTTTTCCAACAACGACCAGAGTCTAACTTTGACACGAAAATCGAAGTACCAAACGAACTCCAATGTTGCCCAAATTTTCCAGAGATGGAGTTCGGAACTCCCCCTTTCCAACGAGACCATAAACGTCGAATTCTGACTTGGTATGCGATCAGGACGGCATCACGAAGTGGAGGTAGAAAACTGGTAAACAAAGTTGATTTTTTTTTTTTTTTTTGGGACGCGGGCCCGGCCCGCGTCAGTCCGCCCCAGCCCGCCAGCCCAGGCGGGCTGGGGAGCACCCAGCCCACGCGGGCTGGGTATTATTTCCCAGCCCACGCGGGCTGGGTGTATCTGCCCAGCCCACGCGGGCTGGGTTTATTTCCCAGCCCACGCGGGCTGGGAAGCACCCAGCCCACGCGGGTTGGGTGTATCTGCCCAGCCCACGCGGGCTGGGTTTATTTCCCAGCCCACGCGGGCTGGGAAGCACCCAGCTCACGCGGGCTGGGTGTATATCTGCCCCAGCCCGCCTGGGCTGGGGAGCCCCAGCCCATACGGGCTGGGGTTCAATGGATATGGCCAGCCCATGGTGGGCTGGCCTGCTTCTGGCTAGCCCAGCTGGGCTAGCCTCACCTGGGCAGAGCCTGGATGCAACCCAGATCTATTCTGGTGCACCCAGATCATCAATTCTGCCCCATTTCAGTCTGCACACAATTCCAGCCAGCAATCTTTTGCATTTTTTTGACATTTAGGGGTGTTTATTTCAATTTTGGGCATCAAAAAATCACTAATAACAATCAGTAATCACCATATAAAGATTATTACACTAAATTAAAGGAAACCAAGGCCAAATCTTAGCATTACAACTAGCAATAATTACTAATCCATAGTAATTACCTCAATTAAGCAAAGGATCAAATGGTTTTAGTGCACAATATCAAGCAAGCCAAACTGCTCAACTCCAAAGCAAAGATCAAGAGGCTTCAAAGGACCCAAAATCAACAAAAAACAAAATAATGATTACTACAAGATGATAGAGATAAATGGGGATTAAGAATGAAAATTAGAGAATAGGAGAGATTGCATTACCTTTCTTCTTCTCTTTTCTTTTTCTTCTAGGATTAAACTAATTTATGAAGAGAAGGAGATGGAGCTTCTAAATGGAGGCCGTTAATTTTGTTTAGATCTAGGTTTTAGGAATTTATGAAGAGGAGGAGGGTTAGGGTTTATGAGAGGGGTTTGAGATATTAAATAGGAGTGGGTTGGTTAATGGGTCATGATAAGAGGTTTTAAAACCCATTAGGACTTAGTTTATTTTCCTATGGTTATCATGTGAACACAAATCCTAATAAGCATCCTAGTTTTAATTAAAACCATGTAATTGTCTCATTTGGCCCATTAACCTATAATCACTTTTTATTTAAAAATTCCCAATTTCAACCCAAAATATTTTAATTTGCAAATTTAAATTCCCAAATATTTGTTTAGCCCCCTATTTAACTTAAAATCATAATTTTTAACTTATCATTCGGTAATTGCAATCTCAGTGTTGTTACAGACTCCCCCTCTTAAGAAAATTGCGTCCCCGCAATTCCTTAAATATCGAAGTCGTCTATAACATCTAATCCACACAAGTAATACAGAAGATAAAATATAGATGCTCACCCATGTCGGAAGATGAAAGAAAACCAGGATAAGTACGCTTGATGAATTCTCTGGTCTCCCAAGTGCAGTCCTTAGGATTAGACGACCATTGAATCTTCACAAGCGGAACCTCTTTGTTTCGAAGACGTCTGATCTCCGAATCAAGCACACGAAGAGGTTGCTGCTCTAGAGATAGATCGGGTGAGATCTCCAAATCAGGTACGATATGAGGCTCGATAATAGAATCAGGATCGCGGACACACTTGCGAAGCTGGGAAACATGGAACACGTCATGCATTCCCAAAAAATGAGCAGGTAGAGCCACACGATAAGCAACGGGGCCGATGCGTTCCGTAATAGGAAATGGTCCAATATAGCGAGGAGCCAATTTCCCTGTGGAGCTGAAACGCACAACCCCCTTCATGGGAGAAACCCGAATAAAGACTGAATCGCCAATGGAGAACTCAAGTGGCTTCCTACGGTTGTCCGCGTAGGATTTCTGGCGGTCTTGTGCCTCTTTCATTCTCTGACGGATAAGCACGATCTTCTCAGAAGATTCCCGAACTGAATCTGGACCAAGAATGAGCTTCTCGCCAGATTCTAACCAACATGCAGGAGAGCGACATGGCCTTCCGTAGAGAGCCTCGAAAGGTGCCATGCCGATACTAGACTGATAGCTGTTGTTGTAGGAGAACTCTACGAGCGGTAAGTGATCCTCCCAACTACCTCCGAAATCCAAAATACAACAGCACAAAACATCCTCTAAAACACGATTCACCCTCTCCGTCTGACCATCGGTCTGAGGATGATAAGCAGTCGAGAGATTCAGCTTTGTGCCCAAAACTGACTGTAGGCACTTCCAGAAGTGACTAGTAAAGATAGTATCTCGATCACAGACGATAGAGCTAGAAATGCCATGAAGTCGAACGACTTCCTTCACATATAGCTTGGCAAGATGAGGAGCAGTCCGAGTGGACCTAATCGGAATGAAATGAGCCGATTTGGTCAAGCGATCAACAATAACCCAGATAGAAGTATGGCCTGACCTCGATCGAGGCAGACCGTCAATAAAATCCATGGAAATCTGATCCCATTTCCATAATGGAATCTCTAGAGGCTGAAGAAGACCAGATGGACGCTGATGCTCGGCTTTGATCTGTTGACAAGTCATGCAACGGCTTACATAACTTGCAACATCTCTCTTCAAACCCTCCCAATAATATAGCCGGCACATATCGGCATACATCTTACTCGAACCGGGATGAATAGTGTACTTAGAGCGATGACACTCGTCTAGAATGTCACGCCTAAGTGATAAATCAAATGGTACAACAATACGGTTCTTCCTACGAAGACACCGATGATAATCAAGAGAATAATCCAGCAATGTCTCATCACTGGATCCCGACTCGAGAAGGTGAATAAGATGCAATAAGTCTGCATCCTGCCGCTGAGCATGGGCAATGCGATCCAATAAGATAGGACGAGCTTCCAAGCTAAATAATAAGACAGGAGCATCAGAAGATGAAGCTCGATCTCTAATATCACAAAAAGATAGAGTCTCAAGAACATTCCACTCGGCAATCATCATAGAAACTACCGCCGAGTGCTTGCGACTAAGCGCATCTGCAACACGATTACCCTTGCCAGGGGTATATTGAATATCTAAATCATATGAGGCGAGAAACTCAAGCCATCGCTGCTGCCTCATATTGAGATCCCTCTGACTGAATAGATACTTTAGCGACTTATGATCGGTGTAAAGAGTGAAGCGTTCGCGTAATAGAAAGTGACGCCACGTCTTCAAGGCAAAGACGATAGCTGCCAATTCAAGATCATGAGTCGGATAGCGAACCTCATTCGGACGCAGTTGCCTGGAAGCATAAGCAACTACCCGATCCTTCTGCATAAGCACAGCACCGAGCCCGCTACCACAAGCATCGATGTAAACAACCAGATCCTGATTAATTTCAGGAACCACAAGAATAGGAGCATGAGTGAGAAGTTCCTTCAGTCGCTGAAAGGAAGCTTCACACTTATCAGACCAAATAAAGCGAACACCCTTACGAGTCAGCGTCGTAAGGGGAAGTGCAACTCGAGAGAAATCCTTGACAAACCGACGGTAATAACCCGCCAGACCAAGGAAGCTGCGAATATCATGAACGTTCTAGGGCTGCTTCCAATTCTGAATAGCTTCGATCTTGGCAGGATCGACAGAAACACCCTTAGATGATACAATATGGCCCAATAACTTGACCTTGCTCTCCCAAAAATGGCACTTGGAGAGCTTGGCCTTAAGCTGATGCTGACGAAGAGTATCCAAGACAATCTGCAAATGATGAGCATGCTCTGCCTCGGATCTAGAATAAATAAGAATATCGTCGATGAAAACCAGAACGAATCTATCGATGTATTCCCGGAATACTCGATTCATAAGATCGACGAAGAAAGCTGGTGCCTTCGTCAAGCCGAATGGCATGACCAACCACTCAAAAGAACCATAACGAGTGCGGAAAGCGGTAAGAGGGATGCTATCTTCCGCAACTCGGAGCTGATGAAATCCGGTGGCAAGGTCGAGCTGTGAAAAGACCTTCGCACCGCTCAACTGATCAAACATATCGTCTATCCGTGGTAATGGATAACGATTTCTGATGGTCAACTCATTAAGCTTGCGATAGTCAATGCAAAGCCTAAGAGAGCCATCGGGCTTCTTAACGAAGACCACAGCAGCACCCCATGGCGAAGAACTGGACCGAATGAACTGCTTGGCCTCAAGCTCACTAACTGCTTCCTGAGTTCCTCATTCTCTTTAGTAGACATCCTCGTAGGAGGACGCCCAACTGGGTGGAAGCCTAGAATGAGATCGATGCGGAACTCAATGGCCCGCTTTGGCGGCAGGCCAGATACTGGCTCGAATACGTCGGGGAAATGCCGAACAACAGGAATACGAGATAAGTCCAAATCCTCATCTCGTGAATCAAGAGAAAATAGAGTAACATCAGAAAGCCCAACATCCTGAAGAACAATAGCTAACGGAGAGGACGAATCGGGGTGATGAATGAATAATATCCGCTCCGAACAAATAATTTTGGCGTCATGCTGAACGAGCCAATCCATGCCAAGAATCATATCAAATCCCAAATACTCCATAACGTGCAGATTCGCACGGAAAGAAAATCCACAAAGATCGATATCTATATTCTCACAAAGCAAGCTAAGGGTCGTGGATCCGCCAATGGGATTCACAATCCTTAGTGAAGAAACCAGACAAGTAACATCCAACGATAAAGCATCTACTAGCTCCTTTGATACGAATGAGTGAGAGGCACCCGTATCAAAGATAACTCTACAAGATCTACCACGAAATAAAATAGAACCTTCGAGAACGGAAGGATGCGTACCTCGAGGCTGAGCTGAAGATGCAGGAGCCTTGGCAGCATTAACCTTGCCAGGCTTGGCACTAGCTGGAGCAATAGGACAAGTGGAGATCCTGTGTCCCTCCTTCTTGCAAAAGGTACAATAGAGAGGTTTGGGGCACTCACGAATAAAGTGATCTGGAGAACCTCAGTTGAAGCATTTCTTCGGAGGACGGGTTCCACTAGGCTGTGACTGAATCTGAGGCTGAGTCTGAGGCTGAGCTTGGACAGCAGAACTGCCAGTCTTCTTCTTCTTGTTCCAAGGCTTGTTCTTCTGAAATGGACCCCGCTTCTGGTTGGGGTTTTTGGAACCCCCACCATCATCATCACTATGCTCCATCTCGACTGACTCAAGATGTAGGGCTGCATCGATTAGCTTCTCGAATGAGAGCTCAAGCTGTAGCATAAGATGCCTCTTCAGATATTTCTTCAAGCCCTCAACAAATTTGAGGTTCCTCTTATAAGGAGTAGCAATAAACTCAAGGCCGTACTTGGACAGGGCCTCGAAGGAAGAGACATAGTCGGATACGGAGGACTTCCCCTGCTTGAGATCAAGAAAGCGGCGAGCAAGGGAGTTCTTCTCTGACTCTGGGATGAATTTGAGCTCAAATCTCTGACGAAACTGAGCCCAAGTAAGTGTGGTCTCATCGACCTCGGCAATAAGGAGTTCGTACCAATCCAGGGCACGACTCCGAAGCTGACTAGAAGCAATAAGAACACGGTCATGATCCGGGATATCCATACGAGTGAAAATGCGCTCACATATCCGAATCCAAGCCTAGACCTCTAAGACATTCTCGGAGCCACTGAACGGCTTTCCTCCGAGATTGGTAAAATCACTACAGAGACGCGCAAAAACAGACATGCGCGGAGCATCAGCAACTGGGGCTGGAGACTGGGAATGAGACTGAGAATTCCGAACCAGCTCCATGATCTGGTCGGTAGTCATGAACACGCCCTCTGGATGAGTGTTGCTGGACTGCCCAGCAGCACTAGTCTGACGTGTGGTTCTCCCTCTTCCCCTTCCAGACATACTGAAAGTCAAACGGGAATTAGAGTTAGACATGATTCAATGATTGATATTTAATTAAGGAATACTACGGAATATAATAAATTCCTACACATATTCCTAACTTATCTATCAATAAGCATAAGGAAGGGATTTGATTTAATTCGAATCCAATTAAAATGTATTGTACTAGGTGTATCCGTTCTGTGTTTGTTATGCTTAATTCTGAACCTTAGCTCTGATACCAAGATGTAACGCCCCACTCCGAAACCCACTCTAGTAAAGAGTATTACGGAGTAATACCGTCTACTAGAACGGAGAATAGAGTATAATGGAAGCGACCATGTGTAATCAAGCTATAACTAACTACTGAATACGTCGAATAGGTGGTATTCTTTTCTTAAGTGGTTCGACATATCCAATAGATATTTATAACGAGATTACAATGGCTAAGGAAAATAGGTTCAGAACAAACATAATACTAAATGATAACATCATCATCACAGAACAGTCACATAACAGTCACAGAACATAGGTACAATATATCGTCAATACAGATCCAAGTATCAAAAGGTGGGTACAAAGCCACCGCTCACACATGTGAGTCAAAAATATGTACATAAGAGTCTGAAATAAAAGAGTAGCGGAATAGTGGACAAATAAAAGCACTATCTATCAGCATAGCAGATAATGTCCAAGCGGAAGCACATAAGCTAAGTCTAGAGACCTAACCTGAAACAACTCGGTCTGACCCGAGCGAAAACACTCGGGTCAGGCTAGCTAAACGATCAGTAATAACTGAGATATATATAATAATGCAGTACATAAATAAAACAGTAGTTCTCCAAAGAGAAGAGAAATATGGACTACATGAATATAATGACGATCCATAATCATCAATAAACAATAAAAATCTCCAAAGAGAATACAAACACCAAAGTGTTAAATAAATAAAATCGCCTCATATCATCGGCGTAGCCAAAGCTATATAAAGTTGCCTACAGGCAATAATCCCAAGAGTGACCAGAGTCTGTGATCAATGCCCAAGCAAGGATCGATGCTCCAAAGAGCAATAGGGATATAATGAAAAATCAATGAAATCGAATACAGAAATGCAGTGTCCAGAGACACTGTGAATCCATAGGGTAATCGCACTTACATCGTATGGTTCCATAGAACCAACACCGAATGGCAATACTCGAATGGATATAAAATCATCAGATAATACAAGTATTGCACGTGCACCGACCAGAGTCGTTGTTGCCAAGTACTGTTGAGTTGTGATCGATCACTCGCACAGATGCGGAACGCGCGAAACGGCAAGATCCTTCCCAGAAGGATAAAGGCCCAGAGGCACATGCCGAATAAAAACTGCTCCATAGAGCAGGTGTCCAGAGAAGGTTGCCCAGAGGCGTAGTGACCCAGAGGTCCAGTACTGGCCGCCCAGAGGCTAATGTGCCACTAACTTCTTGGAGAGGAACCCGTAAAGTGTTAACAATGAGTCCCATACCCCACGTTCGCACTAAACGGTTTCCTAACCAATAGAAAGCTCACACTCCAAACAATAAAAAGTCCACCTCATATCATCGGTAGACTAGACCCAAAGGTCAAAACGATCAATCGAAATGGTCGGGGATTAACCGGAAAGAAAATACACACGGTTTCCATAGGCCGGATATTTCCTAACCGTTTAAGCACCTTTCCACTTCGCTCGACGTGCTAAAAGTGAGTGTGAGATTTTTATTATAGAAAATAATGGTGTAAAGGATTTGTAATTGATTTCGAAATCACTTTTAAAACGGTCTTTTGAAAAGTCTCCTATTATGGAGTAATTAATTTAATAATTAAAAATAATATTATATAATAATTTTCAAAAGCCATTTTGGAGTGAAAAATCCTTTTAAATCCTTTTTATAAAGCCCGTGTACGAAATCCAGGGACAAATCTCAAAGAAATCGACGAAAATCAGAAAATCATCAAAAATATTCTAAGTGTTTAAAACCATTCAAAAACTGTTGCGAACCCAAGCACCAGCAAACTGTGTCCAAATGGCATGAAAACTGGTAGGCATATAGTCCAACATTCCTACTTTACGATGCAAAAAGAATTTCTGGATTCCGAGTTGAGACGAAGTGGCAGCGACGTCTCAAAGTTGAACCCAGAGAAAGATTCATACTGTTTTCCAACAGCGACCAGAGTCTAACTTTGACACGAAAATCGAAGTACCAAACGAACTCCAATGTTGCCCAAATTTTCCAGAGATGGAGTTCGGAACTCCCCCTTTCCAACGAGACCAAAAACGTCGAATTCCGACTTGGTATGCGATCAGGGCGGCATCACGAAGTGGAGGTAGAAAACTGGTAAACAAAGTTGATTTTTTTTTTTTTGGGACGCGGGCCCGGCCCGCGTCATTCCGCCCCAGCCCGCCAGCCCAGGCGGGCTGGGTGAGCAGCAGCCCCAGCCCGCCTGGGCTGGGGAGCACCCAGCCCACGCGGGCTGGGTGTTATTTCCCAGCCCACGCGGGCTGGGTGTATCTGCCCAGCCCACGCGGGCTGGGTTTATTTCCCAGCCCACGCGGGCTGGGAAGCACCCAGCCTACGCGGGCTGGGTGTATCTGCCCAGCCCATGCGGGCTGGGTTTATTTCCCAGCGCACGCGGGCTGGGTGTATATCTGCCCCAGCCCGCCTGGGCTGGGGAGCCCCAGCCCATGCGGGCTGGGGTTCAATGGATATGGCCAGCCCATGGTGGGCTGGCCTGCTTCTGGCTAACCCAGCTGGGCTAGCCTCACCTGGGCAGAGCCTGGGTGCAACCCAGATCTGTTCTGGTGCACCCAGATTATCAATTCAGCCCCATTTCAGTCTGCACACAATTCCAGCCAGCAATCTTTTGCATTTTTTTGACATTTAGGGGTGTTTATTTTAATTTTGGGCATCAAAAAATCACTAATAACAATCACTAATCACCATATAAAGATTATTACACTAAATTAAAGGAAACCAAGGCCAAATCTTAGCATTACAACTAGCAATAATTACTAATCCATAGTAATTACCTCAATTAAGCAAAGGATCAAATGGTTTTAGTGCACAATATCAAGCAAGCCAAACTCCTCAACTCCAAAGCAAAGATCAAGAGGCTTCAAAGGACCCAAAATCAACAAAAAAGCAAAATAATGATTACTACAAGATGATAGAGATAAATGGGGATTAAGAATGAGAATTAGAGAATAGGAGAGATTGCATTACCTTTCTTCTTCTCTTTTCTTTTTCTTCTAGGATTAAATTAATTTATGAAGAGAAGGAGATGGAGCTTCTAAATGGAGGCCATTAATTTTGTTTAGATCTAGGTTTTAGGAATTTATGAAGAGGAGGAGGGTTAGGGTTTATGAGAGGGGTTTGAGATATTAAATAGGAGTGGGTTGGTTAATGGGTCATGATAAGAGGTTTTAAAACCCATTAGGACTTAGTTTATTTTCCTAAGGTTATCATGTGAACACAAATCCTAATAAGCATCCTAGTTTTAATTAAAACCATGTAATTGTCTCATTTGGCCCATTAACCTATAATCACTTTTTATTTAAAAATTCCCCATTTCAACCCAAAATATTTTAATTTGCAAATTTAATTCCCAAAAATTTGTTTAGCCCCCTATTTAACTTAAAATCATAATTTTTAACTTATCATTCGGTAATTGCAATCTCAGGGTTGTTACAGAAATGCACATACCCTAAAGGGAGCTACCCCTCATAACCTTGCCGCATCTTTCCTGTTTTGACCATTCCGAGGTGTGAGGTCCGACGAAGTCTCATCCAAAAAAACATACTTTATACAAAAGCCATGCTTTGGGTCAACAAATGATCATAGAAATGATCACCAGGATAGACGATCAAATAGATGATCCTATCACAAATGATCAACACAATGATCATTTCACAGCAACACTCAGCATGTCACATTACCAAATTGGGAATATATCGCTGATGACCTTCAACTATATAACCTCTGAGCTCGTACATCTCAGAGAAGGGTGTTAAGCTAAGAGAATAAATTCTCCGCCACCAACAGAAATATATTTGAAAGAAATCAGCTTTATATCTCAATTGGTAATGTCAGACATACAATCCATACAAGTCTGTTCCAGGATTGAACAAAACCGAAGGCACTTACAAAGAAGTCCTTGCAATCCGGATATCCACAATCCTGATCGGATTCCCCATCACATATGGAGAACTCTATACCGGAGCAACTCGGTGCAGAGTCAATCAACAGGTCATCCTATCGCTCTCGCAAATACCCGGTCTTCAACACCGGTCATCAATGTTATCCATTACGTCGTATCACTATTCGGAATGGGTAATCCGAATATCGAGCGCAATAATTTAAAAATAAGTGTAGCATTCAAATTCAGCAAATCACAACAAATACCTTTCAAAGCTAAATATTGATAGTCGGTTATTGAACTATCAATGGATATGCACAACATCACCAGATTCCAAATAATTTTCCAAATTATTTATTTCCCAAAAATATCTTTACAAGATATATAATTTCAATACCTCAAAAATAAATCAATATTTATTTTTAAACAAATTATCCTTTTCATTTATAAATTCCATAATGAATTTACATTTCAAAATATTTATGAATAAACGATTTCAATTATTCATTTCAATTTATCTTCAAAAAGATAAATTCTCAAAACGTTTCATTTCACATTGGAAAAAACATTTCCATACTTATTTATTCATAAGTAATTCACAAATTTTATTTATTTTCAACCTTTGGAAAATATTCAATATACTTAATCGAGATTAAGTACATATTTCATTCTTTAAGGAAATCATTCCCTTAAACATATTTATTTGGGCCAAAACGAATGTTGCGTAAAACATCGTTACGACAACCCAAAATCACTAGTATAGGGATTCAAAATTAAAATAGATATATAAATCCCAATACTATACAAAAGATTTCCTTTCGGAAATCATTTACTATAACAACAGTGTTATAGTCCACCATTTCCTTCTATCTCTCGAAAACGTCTATTTCAACAATGAATATTGAAATCTATGGTTTCGAATCTCAACACATTTAAAACATCGTTAGATCGATTTAATTCTATTTAAAACATCACATTCAAAACAATTTCTTTAACATATTATTCACTATTCAAAAACGTGAATATACTTTTTAACCAATTTCATCCTTTCTATTCATTTTATTTTAAAGGATTATTCACTGTCTAAAACGTGAATATAACTCCATAAATAAGTTATAAAAATTAACTTATCAAAATAAGTCGTTTGCGAATTTATAAAACAACGTTTATAAATTCCTTTATTACCCTATATTCAATTCATAACTCAATTATATAACAAAAGTTCATAATTTAAGTTAAACACTTATAATTTATTTGTTTACAAGATCGTTCCTTTAACTTCCCAAATTATAAATCTTATAACTTATAAGAATCATTTATTTATCCAAAACCATTCTTTTAATAACTTTATAAATTTTATAAAACTACTGCTTACAAAATTCCATTTATAACTTCACCGTTTATAATTCTATAAATTTCATTTATTTACGAAATTTATTCACAATTCATTCTAACACTTATAAAAACTCGTTTTATAATTCCAATACTTTAATTTATAAATGTCAATTTATAAATTTCTTATATAAATCAATTTATACTATTATTCTTTTAAAACATCTTTAATCCCCTTTATAATTTCACCATTTTGATTTATAAAATAATCAAATTTCGTAAATCCTATATATTAAACTTTTTATAATAAATTCAAAAATCCCAATTTAACTATTTTATAAAATCATTAGCCTCATATTTTCAAAAATTAACCTTTAACTATATTTCTCAAAAACCATAATTTTTATAACATTAAAATTATATCCTTTATTTATTTAAAACGAATCAATTCCGAACATATAGTATATTTTCAAAAATCACTTTAAAAACCATTTTAAAGTTCCAAAATTTGGTCCAATGATGCTACATACCAAATAGTCAATCACGACAACAACGATATCATATATCGATATGATAATCCATCAAATATCAAAATATCTGAAATCAAATAAGTACTGTTGAGGAATCCAGTTGGATCCCTCCAACCTGTTTTCCTGCATCCATAAACATTAGCACAATACCAATTCCGTTACAGTACGGAATTATCGCGGTATATGGGATTTAAAATATTATCCGCTTAATAGACGGCGCAATAGGGTCTCATCCGCTATACAATGCGGGAAATCAACAACTGCAATATATACATATGCCAATATATATATATATATATATATATATATTGCTATTATATATAATACCAATTTCACTGTTTATGAAATATTTGCGGTATATGTTTTTAATAAATAACATCCGCTTACTAACGGCGTATAATGTCTATTTTAACAATCAATAGATAACAATCATCATTCAAACATGCATTCAAATATTTTAAATATAACTATTTAAAATAAAAATCGAAACTATTCGATTGAGTGAGAAGTTCTCACCTTGATTTCAATTTCGTTTTAGCGATTTATTTCGAAAAAAATTAAACGGGCGTTTAATTTTACCCGAAATTTTCGCTAACTCCAAACGACTCCAATCCAATTCCATAGCGTAGTGCTCGTCTATACGATTCCAACGCAACTGGTTTCGCGCGTTTTCGACCTCGTATGAAAAGGATATGATTTTTCAAAGTTTTACACGATTTTATATAAACTAATTTCAACATTTATTTTTAATTTTAAACCTAAATCAACTACAGGCCGCTAGATCCATGCTCCATGCAATCCTGGCCGTGCGACTCATCTTCCCCCCACACGCAAACTCCCCAGGCCGACATCACGTAACCCATATGACCCCCCAACCCTAGTTCGAATTATAATCCAACCTCGTTCGCCTATTTTTCGGTCAACAACCACCCACAGATGCGCCTCCATCCCCTCTACGCTCGGCCGCGACCCTAGCGATCTCGGCCGCCTCCTCCATCCTATAATTGCATGCGAACGGCTGTACTTCCAGCTCGATTTGCCTTTGATTCGTGAAGTCTTTTCAGATCATGACCGTTGGATAGATAGTTCGCAACGTGATCTATAACTTTCATGTTGAAAGTTTATCGAATTGAATGACGGATTTGAAGATATTGAGGAGAGAAAACTGCAAATTTTCGGCCATTCATTTATAACTGGCGGCGGCTAGGGTTTTATTTTTATTTTATTTTTTATTTGTGAGAGAGGGGGCTATTTATAGGGAATTGAACGACACTATTCATTCCGGAAATTCCAAACTCCGATTTATGCGCTGTGACCAGCGTTTTTGGGGTTTACCCTGCGTTCCGGACACAGTGGAACAGGTTTCGGAAGCTAATTCGATCATCTGTGCGAGTTATGGCAATAAACGTTCAATTTGAATTAAACCGATTTAAACGATTTTCTAGGCGTTTTAATTTGTACCGGACAAACGGTAAATCCGATTGACACGAAATTTTAAACCATACAATAATATCACATTACGGATCCGATGAAACTGGTTTCATCGAAATCCGAGACTGTTTGAAAAATGACTATTTTAACTCGCCAAATTAATATTAAAAACAATTTCGATGCGTTTTGAGCTGCCACGATCAAACGACAACTCCGTTTGCTACGAAAATTGAAATCCGGTAATAACAAACTATTACGAATCCAATGAAACTAGTTTCGTCCAATTCTGAGACTGTTCGAAAATTGGCTATTTTCACTAGTCGATTAAATATTAAAATATTCAATTTTCACAAATTTATTTTTAATTCGATTTCAAAAGTTCTAAAATATCGTTCTAACTTCAATATGATATAATAAAAATTTTCAAATCATTTTCAATCATATTTTAACTCAATTTCAATTTTTTTCTGTATGTTCACATATTAAATTATCAATTTAATAATCCAATTAAATCCAATTATTCGAATTAAAATTTATTCGACTTATAAATTCACTTATTAATATTTAAAATAAATTAAATATTCAAATTTTAATTAAATAAAATACTGGGTCGTTGCATACTTCCCCCCTTAAAAGAATTTCGTCCTCGAAATTATTAAGTAAGAAAAGTTATAGAATCTATTAACTTTCCCAAAATCCATAGTTAAACATCTTACAATACTTTACTAAGTTTTCAAATCATACTTAGTTATCTTTTCAAAAACAACTACTACTGTTTAACTTTCAATTCCAAAATCAAAGTTTAAGTTTTCAAAATTTTCCCAATTTTTCTCAAAAATTTTCTAACGCCTTAAATTTTCAAAAAAATTCGCCATAGTCTCCTTTGCGCGGCTCGATCCGAAAAAAATGACAGTATATATATCACAAATATACATCTCATCAAGTAATGAGGCATCCCGCAGGGAAAAAATTGTAAAAGTACGGTATGTAATCCGAGATATGTACCTTATATTATTTTTAGCGAGCATATACGGCTAATATAGCGCGAAAGCGAGCTCCAAATGCGAAGCAAACGCGATCCGCACTTACTAAACACTCAACAAACAACATGAGAAACATGTATATAGACAATAGTATCGATATACAACATATAGCAACATAACAACTATATATGCCAACATAGCAAATGCAACAAAACAACAAATGCATTCATATCAACCAACTATCATCCAACTAACATCCATAACCAAATCAATATTCATTCATATTCTCATTAATATTTAATGAAATGGGTTTTCAATTTAATCACATTTGATTTATTTACATTGGATGTTTTACTAACATTCATTTTCAATTAGTTTATATTCACTAATTCCTATTCAAGTTGGTTCACTTCCAAATCAAATTCAATTTCATTTAAGTTTCACTTAACTTGCAATTGAATTCCAATTACTTTAGCTTCCAATTTCATTAATACTTAATGAATTATATACAATCAACTAACAATCACATAACAACCAATGTATATCAATTACAACCAAATTCCTTTGCTTATATTCATTCATTTTGGTTTAACACCATCACTTTCAATTGGTTTAATTAAATTGATTTTCATCCAATTATTCAACTTTCCAATAACATTAGATTTTAATGAATTAACACTTATATTCATTATTTCATATCAATTTAATTTACATTCAATTGATTTACATTCAATCCATTCATTCAATTCAATTACAGAAGTTGAATTTCATTTACATAACTTAAGTTCACATTTATCACTTAACTTCATTAATTTACTTTGATACCAATATCAACTTCATTCAACGTTTCTTAAGTTATACTTCCATTTTATAAACATCACTTGGTTTTACTTAACTTAAATTCCTACTTATAAATCATTTCAGATTCTAATTCTAAAGTAAATTTCCATTTAACTTTAAATTCCATTCTTATTACAACTCATATTCATAAATATATGCATATAGTTTCACTTCTTATATATATAAGTTTATTTCACAATTGTAAATCACTTTAATTATAATTCAATTCTTATAATTCTTTTTACTTATACAATAATTCTTTAATTTAGATTATTCAAACAACTTATTCAGCAAGCAAACAATCAACTTATATACACTTTAATAATTCTGAAAAATTATTCCTTTATATATAAAATATAATCAAGGTAAAATTATTTCATTTACCCAATTTTAAAACAATATCGTGTCGAATTGTTCTATTCAAGTGTTTATAAACCCCTTCGGCATAGTTGTGCATACCATGCTTACGAAGGTTCATATGCCACTCAATAAACCAATCATCACAATATAAAACAATTTTTTATATTCACTAACAAATACGCTCTCATAGCTATTATTACACTCATACTCATTCTAGGGTACTACTGACTCTATCTCTAATGAGTAATACCCAACAGAACCATGGTTGTCGTTTAACCATATGCTCTGATACCACCTGTGAAGACCCGTAAATCCGTACTCTTTGAATATACACTAATCTCCATAGATTAACTCAAGATGAATAGAAATACGAATTCTCAATGTTTAAGAAAAAGAAAGAGATAGAAGAAGAGATAAGAAGATAGAAAATAGAGAGAAAAGAAAATAGAACATAGAACGGAACAGAACACAACGCAACAATAACAGAATCTCATAATTCGCAGCGGAACAACATATAATACATAAATGAATCATCTTTAAACAAAGAACTATATCAGTTATTACATTACATCACATTTCATTACATCATATCATCAGAGTGTACAACAACAAACAACATCAAACAGAGGAAAAGAAATACTATATACTAATAATACGCCATAGCTTGCCTCCAGCAACTCCAGAATATCCTGATTAACCTTAACTCTTGACTGCCCGTGTGGAGATTGGTGGGCACCAGAGTTTAGGAAGGAAAACAATAAACTCCGAGTCAGTCATGTGACTGGTGTGAGAACTCAAAACAATTTATTTATCTTTAAAATCAAAATAGAGGAATATTTTTAAAGTCAATTCGCAATGCTTTTAAAAATGAGACTACCATAAGGCCTCCCGCACACACACACAATGCAAACGCAGAATCGGAGGAGATTTCTCCTTATGATAGTCAAAGATGCTTGATACGCATTAAAAAGAACATTTTATATTATTACTAGTGCATAGTGTAGGAAAATAATTTCGAAAGTAGAATATAAATCTTAGCCAACATAGACATTTCGAACTATGCCTATTATAGCTACCATCTAAACAGTGGTGACCACCATAAGTAAATGGCAGGTTCTACAACTAATACCGTACAAGGTTTCGTATTGGGAATTGGATTTCCAACGAATGATCAGGCCAAGGAACTTCCCATTGCCACATGAGAACGCCTCTGGAAGGACGTCCCCGAGAACCAAACCGGATCTCTGCCAACACAAGGCCGGGTTACCCCTAACTGGGTAACAACTGACATGAGTATGCCATCCCCCGGTCCTTTGGGACCTTTAACCGAGCGCTCGTCATCAACATCACACAATCATAAATAAAGTGTTTCAACATGAGTAAGTATCTGGGCTCCATACCATGATAACACCCTTTTCCAGAAGGAAATGCACATACCCTAAAGGGAGCTACCCCTCATAACCTTGCCGCATCTTTCCTGTTTTGACCACTCCGGGGTGTGAGGTCCGACGAAGTCTCGTCCACAAAAACATACTTTATACAAAAGCCATGCTTTGGGTCAACAAATGATCATAGAAATGATCACCAGGATAGACGATAAAATAGATGATCCTATCACAAATGATCAACACAATGATCATTTCACAGCAACACTCAGCATGTCACATTACCAAATTGGTAATATATCGCTGATAACCTTCAACTATATAACCTATGAGCTCGTACATCTCAGAGAAGGGTGTTAAGCTAAGGGAATAAATTCTCCACCACCAACAGAAATATAATTGAAAGAAATCAGCTTTATATCTCAATTTGTAATGTCAGACATACAATCCATACAAGTCTGTTCCGGGATCGAACAAAACCGAAGGCACTTACAAAGAAGTCCTTGCAATCCGGATATCCACAATCCTGATCGGATTCCCCATCACATATGGAGAACTCTATACCGGAGCAACTCGGTGTAGAGTCAATCGACAGGTCATCCTATCGCTCTCGCAAATACCCGGTCTTCAACACCGGTCATCAATGCTATACATTACGTCGTATCACTATTCGGAATGGGTAATCCGAATAACGAGTGCAATAATTTAAAAATAAGTGTAGCATTCAAATTCAGCAAATCATAACAAATACCTTTCAAAGGTAAACATTGATAGTCGGTTATTGAACTATCAATGGATATGCACAACATCACCAGATTCCAAATAATTTTCCAAATTATTTATTTCCCAAAAATATCTTTACAAGATATATAATTTCAATACCTCAAAAATAAATCAATATTTATTTTTAAACAAATTATCCTTTTCATTTATAAATTCCATAATGAATTTACATTTCAAAATATTTATGAATAAACGATTTCAATTATTCATTTCAATTTATCTTCAAAAAGATAAATTCTCAAAACGTTTCATTTCACATTGGAAAAAACATTTCCATACTTATTTATTCATAAGTAATTCACAAATTTTATTTATTTTCAACCTTTGGAAAATATTCAATATACTTAATCGAGATTAAGTACATATTTCATTCTTTAAGGAAATCATTCCCTTAAACATATTTATTTGGGCCAAAACGAATGTTGCGTAAAACATCGTTACGGCAACCCAAAATCACTAGTATAGAGATTCGAAATTAAAATAGATATATAAATCCCAATACTATACAAAACATTTCCTTTCGGAAATCATTTACTATAACAACAATGTTATAGTCCACCATTTCCTTCTATCTCTCGAAAACGTCTATTTCAACAATGAATGTTGAAATCTATGGTTTCGAATCTCAACACATTTAAAACATCGTTAGATAGATTTAACTCTGTTTAAAACATCACATTCAAAACAATTTCTTTAACATATTATTCACTATTCAAAAACGTGAATATACTTGTTAACCAATTTCATCCTTTCTATTCATTTTATTTTAAAGGATTATTCACTGTCTAAAACGTGAATATAACTCCATAAATAAGCTATAAAAATTAACTTATCAAAATAAGTCGTTTGCGAATTTATAAAACAACGTTTATAAATTCCTTTATTACCCTATATTCAATTCATAACTCAATTATATAACAAAAGTTCATAATTTAAGTTAAACACTTATAATTTATTTGTTTACAAGATCGTTCCTTTAACTTCCCAAATTATAAATCTTATAACTAATAAGATTCATTTATTTATCCAAAACCATTCTTTTAATAACTTTATAAATTTTATAAACCTACTGCTTACAAAATTCCATTTATAACTTCACCGTTTATAATTCTATAAATTTCATTTATTTACGAAATTTATTCACAATTCATTCTAACACTTATAAAAACTCATTTTATAATTCCAATACTTTAATTTATAAATGTCAATTTATAAATTTCTTATATAAATCAATTTATACTATTATTCTATTAAAACATCTTTAATCCCCTTTATAATTTCACCATTTTGATTTATAAAATAATCAAATTTCGTAAATCCTATATATTAAACTTTTTATAATAAATTCAAAAATCCCAATTTAACTATTTTATAAAATCATTAGCCTCATATTTTCAAAAATTAACCTTTAACTATATTTCTCAAAAACCATAATTTTTATAACATTAAAATTATATCGTTTATTTATTTAAAATGAATCAATTCCAAACATATAGTATATTTTCAAAAATCACTTTAAAAACCATTTTAAAGTTCCAAAATTTGGTCCAACGATGCTACATACCAAATAGTCAATCACGACAACAACGATATCATATATCTATATGATAATCCATCAAATATCGAAATATCTGAAATCAAATAAATACTGTTGAGGAATCCAGTTGGATCCCTCCAACCTGTTTTCCTGCATCCACAAACATTAGCACAATACCAATTCCGTTACAGTACGGAATTATCGCGGTATATGGATTTGAAATATTATCCGCTTAATAGACGGCGCAATTGGGTCTCATCCACTATACAATGCGGGAAATCAACAACTGCAATATATACATATGCCAATATATATATATATATATTGCTATTATATATAATACCAATTTCACTGTTTATGAAATATTCGCGGTATATGTTTTTAATAAATAACATCCGCTTACTAACGGCGTATAATGTCTATTTTAACAATCAATAGATAACAATCATCATTCAAACATGCATTCAAATATTTTAAATATAACTATTTAAAATAAAAATCGAAACTATTCGATTGAGTGAGAAGTTCTCACCTTGATTTCAATTTCGTTTTAGCGATTTATTTCGAATAAAATTAAACGGACGTTTAATTTTACCCGAAATTTTCGCTAACTCCAAATGACTCCAATCCAATTCCATAACGTAGTGCTCGTCCATACGATTCCAACACAACTGATTTCGCGCGTTTTCGACCTCGTATGAAAAAGATATGATTTTTCAAAGTTTTACACGATTTTATATAAACTAATTTCAACATTTAATTTTAATTTTAAACCTAAATCAACTACAGGCCGCTAGATCCATGCTCCATGCATTCCTGGCTGTGCGTCTCATCTTCCCCCCACACGCAAACTCCCCAAGCCGACATCACGTAACCCATACGGCCCCCCAACCCTAGTTCGAATTACACTCCAACCCCGTTCGCCTATTTTTCGATCAACAACCACCCACAGATGCGCCTCCATCCCCTCTACGCTCGGCCGCGACCCTAGCGAGCTCGGCCGCCTCCTCCATCCTAGAATTGCATGTGAACGGCCGTACTTCCAGCTCGATTTGCCGTTGATTCGTGAAGTCTTTTCAGATCATGACCGTTGGATAGATAGTTCGCAACGTGATCTACAACTTTCATGTTGAAAGTTTATCGAATTGAATGACGGATTTGAAGATACGGAGGAGAGAAAACTGCAAATTTTCGGCCATTCATTTATAACTGGCGGCGGCTAGGGTATTTTTCTTTTATTTGTGAGAAAGGGGGCTATTTATAGGGAATCGAACGACACTATTCAT
This sequence comes from Allium cepa, assembly GCA_030765085.1. NCBI lineage: Eukaryota > Viridiplantae > Streptophyta > Magnoliopsida > Asparagales > Amaryllidaceae > Allium > Allium cepa. The sequence goes on from CM060946.1 coordinate 184,438,037, forward strand.
TCCGGAAATTCCAAACTCCGATTTACGTGCGGTGACCAGCGTTTCTGGGGTTTACCCCATGTTCCGGACACAATGGAACAGGTTTCGGAAGCTAATTCGGTCATCTGTGCGAGTTATGGCAATAAACGTTCAATTTGAATTAAACCGATTTAAACGATTTTCTAGGCGTTTTAATTTGTACCGGACAAACGGTAAATCCGATTGACACGAAATTTTAAACCATACAATAATATCACATTATGGATCCGATGAAACTGGGTTCGTCGAAATCCGAGACTGTTTGAAAAATGACTATTTTAACTCGCCAAATTAATATTAAAAACAATTTCGATGCGTTTCGAGCTGCCATGATCAAACGACAACTCCGTTTGCTACGAAAATTGAAATCCGGTAATAACAAACTATTATGAATCCAATGAAACTAGTTTCGTCCAATTCTGAGACTGTTCGAAAATTGGCTATTTTCACTAGTCGATTAAATATTAAAATATTCAATTTTCACAAATTAACTTTTAATTCGATTTTAAAAGTTCTAAAATATCGTTCTAACTTCAATATGATATAATAAAATTTTACAAATCATTTTCAATCATATTGTAACTCAATTTTCAATTTTTTTCTGTATTTTCACATATTAAATTATCGATTTAATTATCCAATTAAATCCAATTATTCGAATTAAAATTTATTCGACTTATAAATTCACTTATTAATATTTAAAATAAATTAATTATTCAAATTTTAATTAAATAAAATACTAGGTCGTTACACCCAAAGTGATAAGTCTTTGAACTTATAAGTAAGAAAGAATATTGATAGAAATTTGAAATGGAGGATTCAAATTTGAGTAAGGTTAACGGGATTAAATTGAATTTAACTTAGAGGAAGTTAAATAAGTTTGAATGAATAACCTGATTTGGAAATTTCAAGATGAAATTGAGATTTAACTTAGGGATGTTAAATGAGTTGATTTAAAAGGGAGATGTATAAGATCTCAAATGGTTTTGAGTTCTGGGAATGGGTAATAGATGCTATTGGTGGATGTTTTGAATAAATTGGACGTTTATTTACTTTGACTTATACTAATATCATCCTGCTGTTATCAATAATCTATGGAACAGTGAATTGGTTTGTTTAAAATGAATTAACAAGTGGATTGTGATATTTTACATCCATTGTAGAAATTAATTGGAAATAAAACATTAATTTGAAATTATTTAAGTAATTTTGATTTTTGAAGATAAAAATTCAACTTGTGGAAGTGAAATCATTTTGAACTTAAGTTTTGAATGTTTAAGATAAAATTGCAACTGAAATTGCTGAAATCATTTTGAACTTAAGTTTTTTAAGCCAAACTATTTTATACTTATTTTACAACTATTTTTGGAACCATTTAACTATTTTACAACTGTTTTATAAACTAATTACTACTTTTCAATTACTTATAACTAATCGCTATTTAAAAAAACTATTTTGCAATTATCTAACTATTTTATAACTATTTTATAACCACTTAATAATTTTACAGCTATTTTACAGCTATTTTACAAACTAATAATTATTCTTCAACTACTTATCTATTTTTAACTTTTCAACGTATTTCCTAAATTTAAGTTGGTCAGAGTGCAAACTGTTTATGATTAAATATCCATTTGAGATAAACATTGAGGTGATAATCCAAGTAGGGGTTGAGGCAATTGTAAATAAATGAATAAGAATCTAAGGGAATGTGAATAGAAAGGAGATATTGATTTAGCTAATAATCAATGAAGATAAAAACGTAGGATGTACGTATATTATTCTATTCACATAGTGATTTGATCCTAATTCAAGCATAGAATTTTGAGATAGTATGCCAATCCGAGTTGGGATTTTTCACTTGATTTTCGATGGTGAACCTGGATATTGGTTTTTGATTGGTTCTAGAAATTCTCTATCATAGTTAGGCTATGCAAAGAGAATGACAGTTTCTGATCAAGAAACCAGATTTGAGTCCAAGTCGGGTGGACGATACTAGTTCAGAAGTGAAATTGTGTAACATCTCGCCTCTTTGTACGCTTTAAATCGACGATAAACCACACATGTCAAACTTAAATCATACAGAAGGGCGGATTGTTATGGGGTAAATAAGAAAAAGCAGAGAAAGAAAAAGAATAAAATAGAATCTTGCAGCAGAACGATAAAATATAATAATCAAATATATAGTTCATGAAACTGTTTTACAAAATATTCGATTATACTTATACAATACATATCAGAGTTACACATACCAGAGAACAATAAATAATGCAGTGGAACAGTAAGAATGTAGTGGAATACTATAATAAGTAATTATACTATTCAACAATTCGATGTCCTATTATTTTGTTTTGAAATATTTGCATAATAAATCCATAATCATTTAAATAAAACTCAAATTACCAATAACTAAATATTTCCTTCAATTTATTTATACTAGAAATATTCATTTAATTCATCTTGAAAAAAATCCAGTTATAAATATCATACCTTTTAAAATTTCAAGTTAATAAATTTTACACTAACTTATGGAGTTTAATCCTTAAATAAGCTCAATTTCGAATAAATTTCCAATTTACCTTCCAATCTTAATTTATTTAAATCATTATAACCTCTATACTAAAGTATGATTAAATACTTAACCATATTTTATTTTAATAAAATCAAACTCCATTATTAAACTTATTATTAATAAACAAATTTATACATAGCTTAAATACATGAATTTAACTATATATATAATATATATTTTTATAATATCAAAAAAATGAATATTTATTAAACCGTATAATTCTATCCAAAACCATAGGAATCATATTCAAATATTTATATATATAGACCGACGGTGTCTGTATATAATTTTCTATCCTATGGTCAAGTGATACAGATATTTATCATTTCAATCCGTAATTTAAAATAAAATACGGTTATATATCATTTCAAACCGCAATCTCGAATGAAATAAGGTGCATAACAATTTGCAGTTTGTAACAATATAAAATACAACATCCATTCAATATCAACCATCAACCATTTATCACAATCATCATCCAATTCAAACAGTAGCATCAATATAGAACAGATAATAAATAACGGGTAATTACTGGCAGTTTATATTCAATAATAAATTAAATAACAATTTAATTAATTAAATTCAATTTAACTGGAGTGATGATAAAATATGCCAAACAACCATAAGCAAATTTTTATTCACATCATAAATCAATTTAACAAACATAAGAAATTTTAGAAGTCGTGAGTGGGTTAAAACACTCAACTTTATACAAATCTGAGAATAATAGACTTCTAATCAATAGCTTCGCTCTATGTTCCTTAGTCTCCTTCTTGATTGCTGGCTTTGTTCTGTAATTTTTCTTTTATTTTGATTTACTTTAATTTCCCTCCTTATTATATTAATATACATATGTATTTATGTATGTATTTTTATAAGGTTTGGAAAAGATTTGAAAAAGAAGAATTGAAAAGAAAAGGATTAAAATAAGAAGAACTGAAAATGGAAGAGAATATCAAGATTTAAAAAAAGTTTGAAACAAAATAAAATTTGAAGAAGAAGAATATTTGAAGAGGAAGGAAAAATTAAAATGAGAGATAATAAGGAGTTTTAAAGAAAAAAAGAAGAAGATTAGAATGGAGGATGGGGTTTCATTTGCATCATATCTTATTTATAAGACTAGAGTTAGGTTTATAGGCAAAGAAATTTGAAAAGAAAGGCCGCTACCAATTAGAAATAGATGAAATGACGCTTCAGTAAAATGAAGTTGGAAAATGAACGAAAAAAGAAAGTAAATATGAACAAACTCGGTACTCAAATATAGTAAATATGAACAGCCATTTTAAAAGTAGTAGGTATTAAAAAGAGGTAATTATTAATTAGAAAGGGAATGAATGGACTAACTCTATACTGTAATCAAATTTTTAGAATTCAAATTCCAAATCAATCGTTCACTTAATTAATTTTGTTAACCCTAAGCGTACTAAAATTAACATCCTTTAAAGATTTAATTAACACACAATAAATGAAAATAAATTCTCTACACAAATTTATGTCATAAATTAACATTGGTTTGTATTTATTACATTCACACCTTTAGTTATTGCATAAATTCTCATTAATATACATTAAAGTTCATTTAATTCTAATTGATTCCCATTTTAATTATTATACCAAATAAATGGGTAACTTATAACAAGTGTTACCATGACGTCAATTACACTTATGAATTCCCTATTATCAAGCAAATGTTACAATTCTTAAATACTTCTACTTTTATTTAATTATCATTAACTATATTATTATTATTCAATTAGCTAATTAAGTATTTACATTCGTTTCTTACATTTCAATCTCATAACCAATTATAACAATTTTCAATATTTCACCTGACCTTTCATTTCAATTTATCCATTTGTTAAATTTTACATTCATTACATTAGTGCTCCCATTCCATCCTTTATTTATTGACCATCATATTCCATTTACTATATTTTAGACAATTTCACACATTATTTGTAATTAAAGTCTCAATTAAGTTAATTATCTTGATTTCATTCCTTTATTACATCACTTATTTCTTTACAAATAAACTAACATTTCAATTCATCCTATTATCTTCATATCTTGTAATTATTGTCTTAAACTGATAAATGTAATACTAAGTTTCATTCTAATTTCAACTAACGTAATAATTAAATATTAAATTTCATTTAATTGCAATTAATTCAATTATGATCATCTCAGGTACCATTTACTTTGGTATATATCCTAATACATTAACCAAACGTTAAATTAAGATTTATTGTAATTGATTACCAAAGTTTATTTAACACATTAAATAAATAAACAACCTATATTAATTGTCACCTATTTGCTTTTAATTGCATTTAAAAGTTTGTTACCTATCAACCCAGGTTATTATTCCATATATAACACTAATTTTATTCCATTACTATTTATGATACTCTTGCATTACATACTTCAATTTTTCCATTTTCATCTTTATTTCAATTGCATAATATTTAATCCCAATTTCTACAATAATTACACTTATTATAAATTAGATTTCAATGGAATGAGTTGTTTGTCTTTCATTACACTACTAAATTCAAATATCCATCTTTCCTTTGTATTAACTACTATTACCATTTTATTATATTTGCCAAATATGTACACTAATTACAATTTATATTCTCAATTTATTTATTTACTTGGTTTCATACTTTTATTACATCAATTACTACCTTATAAATAAATTTATGTTTCTATTAAATTTACATTCACACTTTCCACTATTATACCAGTTATCATTAAAGTAACATTTAATTACCCTTATTTGTAATTGGTAAATTAACTGTTAACAACTTCCATTTGTCACCATTATCCCATTATAACTGTGACGACCCAGAATTTTGAACACTTGAAATTGAAATATTTAATTGATTTTAAATATTTGGAAGTTAGTTTAACTTAAAATTTCAAATATAAATGTGAATGTGGCAATTAAATTATTGAATTTAATTTATTAATATTGGGTAAAAATTTGAACCTTCAGTTTGAAGCCGATTAAAAATATTTCAAAGGCTTTAGAAATTTATATTTATGATACTAAAGATAATGGAAGCTTCAGAATTGAATTTGGGAATGTTTTGTTCAGTTTTGAAATTATATCATTTTAATCGATATTTAAAAAGCCTTCCGAGACACATTCTCGAAATTTGACGAAACCAGTTCCATTGGATCCATAATATTGTATTATTATCGGATTCCAATTCGTAGCAATTGGAGTTGTCGTTTGAACCTGGCAGCTCAGAACGTATAGAAACTATTTTAATCGATTTAATATAAAATTGATCGTTTACTTCTGTAACTTGCGTATATGTTCGAATTAGCCTCCAGAACACGTTCAGTTGTGTTTGGAATGCGGATAAAACCTTATAAACGCTAGGCGACACGCTTCGATAGGAGTTCGGGATTTTGAGCTAGGTTATACGAGATATTTTGAATATAAAATTATAAAAATTCACTGTAGCTATTCCTTCCTCCATACGCAAACCCCCCCATTCTTTTTTTACAAGACGAGACCCCTCTTTCTTCAGTTAGAAAACTAACCCCAATTCATTAGCAACGAAAAAAAAGCGAATTAAACAAAAATCAAAACCGATGGCCGCTCCCTTCCCCTCTTCGTATTTCAGTTCGAATCGATCGAAATCGAACGAAATCGTGTGTGAGGCCATGGGTACAGATTGGTTGCGTTCAAAGTAGGGTTTTTCGAGTTCGAGCTCTTGTTCTAGATTCACGAGCAAGACATCGTCGATGCTGGTGGTGCAAGCGCGCGGGGCGCATGGGTTCTCGAGCACGAACTCGGAAGAGCTCATATTGATGGCGACGGCGGTTGCAAGTTGTGGACGCGAGGCGACTCGAAGGGAGAACGCGAACTCGCGAGTGGTCGATGATGATTTCAAGCGGTGAGATGGTGGTGAGCTTGGCGAACGAAGGCTAATCTCGTGTAGCCGAGATCGTGATTTCAGGTGCCTGTTCGATTAATTAAGGTAATCAAAATCTTAAAAACATTTGAATTTAATGTTAAGTAAGTTTTGATTTTTAATTTAATGTGTTGATTATTATGTCACTTAACAGTAAAGTAGGTAAGATAATTTATTCTTATATTTTTCTTTTTTCCAACTTAAAAATATTATACAGTAAAGAAAATTGTTTAAAATAAATCATTGATAATTTAATTTATAAAGGGAATTTAGTTTTAAAATTTAAAATTTTATTTTGAATAAATTTATAAAAAAATATTTTGTTTAAATTTAAAAGTATTAGTCTTAAATAAAACTATTAGATAATTTAAACTATCAAAATGAAATTGATTTTTTTCGAATATTAACAAATTGTATAAATTGTTTATACGAGGTCAAAAATCTGAAAGGAATCAAGCCGAAAATGGAAGTGGATTGCAAAATAAAAAGCAAAGTTGAGATCTTCTCACTCAATTCAAATTGAAATTTCCAGTTTGATTTTAAATAGTCGAAATTTAAATTGATTGACTGTGTGCTTGGGTGATTGAATTATAATGGTTATTCATTGGTAGTGTATATTGGAGTTGTTGATTTCCCGCATTATATAGCGGATGAGACCCTATTGCGCTACATAATAGCGGATGATATTTTATAAATCCCATATACCACGATATTCCACCTCGAAGTGGAATGGTTATTCAATTGTTGTGCTAACGTCTGCGGATGCAGGGAAACAGGTTGGAGGGATCCAACTGGATTCCTCACAAATAGTAATTTTTATTTATATTATGTGATATATCTCATTAATAATTGTATTTTATCTACGAGTCTGTGAATAAAGATAAGCGTTGTGGATTATACCGCTTATCGATGTTAATATGATTGAATCTATGATGGTTGCTGTTGTGCACTATTGTGTTAAACCCGTAGACTACACTATACACACACAAATATGGATTGCACGTGGAAATTGGTTAAGTCACAGTTTTGAAATAATTTTTGAATTGAATTTTTTGAATCCAAATGGTTTTGCAAATAAATCGGATTTCAAGTGGAAAAAAATTTTGAAAAGGAATTTTGAAATAAAAAAAGTTATTTTTGAATAAATTAATTTGGCATTGAAATTTGTTTTAAATTTGAATAAAAATTTGAAATTAAATTCCATGTTGTAAGCTTATGATTTCAAAAAGATTATATAGGCTTACATGAACTTGAACCATTTTATTAAATGTTGTTAGGGGATTTAAATTAACTCAAAGATTCTAACTTGTATAAATGAAATCGGATTTTTCCAAAATAAAAAAAAACTATTTGTTTTCGAAAGATATAAGCTTTCATATAAGAAATGACTTTCCACTTGGTATTAAAGGAAGTTCAAGTTGAATTGGAAATGGTTTTCCAAGTTAGGAATGATTTGGAAATTATAGTCTAAAAGATTATACAAGTTATAAAAATGTTTATATAGGTTTTTAACCATTTTCAAAGTATGGTTTTGGAAATTTAAATTTAAATTCAAATTTTATACTTGAATGCTTTAACTGTGTAAATTGTAATCAGTTTTCCCAAAAACGAAAACTATTTGTTTCAAATAGTTATAGTTTTCATAAAAAAGAAAGGATTTCCAATTTGTATAATAATATTTCAATTTGAAATGAAATTGTAAAAAGTTTGGAAAAAACTATGAATTAACCTTGGTGAAGACGACTAAATCTTGTTTTGAAATCAAGGAGGATTTTTAAATGGTAAATCCTTTAAATACAAGATTTGAATTGGAAAGGATTTGAGAGTTACGAATTGAATCTTAAATGAAAGATTGGATAATTAATCCAATTTGAAAAGGAACTGTTTCGAAAGCTATAAATTGAATCTTTGTGAAACTGGGTGAACTTTGTGGAATAAATCTTTTTATTTAAAAGATTTAAAATGGTAATTTGTTTAAACCATTTGAGAGAAAAGTTTTGGATATTAAGTTGCGACTTAATTGAAATCCTATATCCATATGTTTTAAATTTACGCTCATTATTCGGTTTAGCCGGGAGAGAATTTTGTGTCATATAACCCATTCCGAATAATGATACGTCGATATGGATAGCATTTGAAGACCGGGTATTTTCGAAAACGAAAGGATAACCCGTCGATTGTCTCTGCACTGAGTCACGTCGGTATAGAGATTCCCTAAGTGATGGGAAGTCCGATCGGGATTGTGAATACTCGAAAATTGCAAGGGCTTCTTCGAAAGTGCCTTTGGTTCTGTTCGAACCTAGAACAGACTTGTATGGTTGTGTGTCTGACATTACACTTTGAGATGTAAAGATGGTTTCTATCAAATACATTTCTGTTGGTAGCGGAGATTTATTCTCTTAGCTTAACACCCTTATCTGAGACGTACGAGCTCAGAGGTTATGTAGTTGATGGTTACTAGTGATACATTCCCAATTTGGTAATGTGGTATACGAAGTGCTGCTGATCATTTGTTGATCGAAGCATGGCTTTGTGAAAAAGCGTAGCTTTGTGGACGAGACTTCATCGAGCCTCACAACCCGAAAAAGGTCGAAACAGGAATGATGCGGCAAGGTTTTTAGGGGTCGCGCACCTAGGGTATGTCCATTTTCTTATGGATAAAGGGTGGTATCATGGTATGGAACCCAGATACTTAACTCATGTGGACACTGTAAATTTATTACTGCGTGATGTTGCTTTGTGGTTGAGAATCCTCGGATAAAGGTCGGTAACGATCGGGGATGGCATACTTGTGTGTTAGTTACCTATGTTATAGCTTGGTTAAAGCATGAGGTAACGTCGGCCTTGTTAGCAGAGATCTGGTTAGGTTCTCGGGGCGTCCTTCCAGAGGCGTACCCATTTCGGTGTAGGAAGTTCCTTTGCCTGACCATTCATTGGAAATCCAAAGAAACAATACGTGCCTTGTACGGTTTTAGTTGTAGAACCTGTCATTCAAAATGGCACTATAGCTGGCATAATATAATGGTACCTATGCTGGCAAAGATTAATATTATATTTTCGAAAGGTTTTCTGCATTATGCACTAATAATAATATTTAAAAGAGTTTTCTCGTATTAAGTATTTTTGACTGTCATAAGGAGAAATCTCCTCCAAGTTTGCGCTTGCATTGTGTGTGGTGGGAGGCCTTATGGCAGTTTCATTTTCTTAAAAGCATTGTGGATTTCAAATTTTAAATTCTTTTGTTTGTTTTTAAAGATAAAAACTGTGTTTTGAGATCTCACACCAGTCCCATGACTGACCTGGAGTTTATTGTTCCCTTTCTAAACTTTGGGTGCCCACAATTTTCTACATGGACAGCGTAGAGTCAGGTTAGCATTATTCGGGTGCAATAATCGAAAAAGTGATGCTGTGGAGATCAGGAGCAAGCTAAACGGAGAAGCATGTCACTAGTATATGTAATATTTCTTTCCGCTGTTTGTTGTTGTACACTCTGATAATGTAATGTGATGTAATGTAATAAGTGATATAGTGATTTTGTTTAAATATATTTATTTATCTATTATATTTGTTCCGCTGTGAAATGTGAGATTCTATTGTTGTTTTCTTTCCTTCTTCTTCTTCCTCTTCTTCTTTAAACCCTAAAGACTCGTAAGTTTGTCCCTCTTTGGCTGAATTGTTGTGGGATTTTGCCAGCTTAAAAGGGGTAGGAATTTGCGGGCCTTTCCTATAATACTTGTATGTTTATTCTTCACAAACAATTTCCATTTATCATATTATTTCACAAATTAATAGAATAATTACATTTGTTTTATTATATTACATTTATAACTAAGTCATAACATTTAAATTATTTTATTTAATTGGCATGTCCACTCAAGTTCATTAATTATTAACTTGCATTAACATATTTCCTTAATTTACATCCAATCAGTGTTAACATGTGTTATTTCATTAATTAATTCAGTACTTACTTTTATTTTCTCATATTCAATTTATACCCAGGTATAACACTTTCACTACTTCATTTATTGGAATTTTATTCAAATTACAAATAATTATTTTAATTACCATTGCAATATTTCATTCTTAATATTTACTTCAATATAAATTATAGATTTTTTATTTCTTTCTAAATTTAATTATGAAAATCTTATTAATTTACACAATTTAATTATTGAATTTTACGGGTTGTTACACTCTCCCCCACTCAAAACTTTTCGTCCCCGAAAAGGAAATTGAAGGGGAAATGAAGAATTAAGAAATCAATATATCTTACTTAAAATATTAAATTTATAAACAAATAAATTTACAAAATTAATTAGTTTAAATAAAATATACAAATTTATAACCATTAAATCTTTTTATACTTAAATTAATAAGGTTAGGAAAACATTTCAATAATTTTCTAAGTCCAAAATTTACGGAAAATTTTGGCAGAGTCTCCTTTGTACGGAGAGGCTCGGGAGAAAATATAATATCAAATTCAACAATATATAGCCTGTATTTTAAAAATATAATCCAAAAAGGTTAACAATTATATAAAATGAAATATTTAAGGTTGTTCAACCACTAACAACAAATCAATAATAATCACTTTCAATCAAAACATACAACCATCATACAGAATCAACACAAATCAATTATTCATTCATATCAAACAAACAAATAGTTGTTCGGGTTTAAAAACTTTAAATTGTAAAGAATGAATAATAAACTACTAAGTGCATCGTTTTCTCAACGGTCTTAGATGAAACTAAATAGATTATTCGTTCATCCAACCAATTTTAAAGTATCCTTGCCTAAACAACCATAAACTAAGACGAACAACAATTTCAAACAATAAATTAAGTTCATTCTTATTAATTTCATCTCATAACATTTATTTATAGTAATTATGTTTAATTCAAATTTCTTAGCATATCAATTCATCTACATAAGCTTATAATCATTTATTTATAATACTTACCTTTCTATTATATTAAATTAGAAGCATTTTCAGTTATAATTAATTTCATAACACTAGAACATCAAATTTTTATTTATTAAAGAATTTCGTTGAATTCTTTCATTACCTCAAATTTTTACTTGTACACTATCCATTACATTTTCCTATAAGCATTAGAACTTTTAATATTTGGAAGTTATATATATGCTTTAAGAATGTAATTGAAAGTAATACAAGTTTTTCTCAATTCTTTTAATTAATTAAATGTTCAATAATAATATCCTTTGTTTTATATGTTACAAATTTAAATTTTATTTTTATTTAATTTATAACTTAGCATTAAATCTCTTATTTCCTTTAGAGGTTTCAATTATTAAGTACCTACGTTCCAATTCACTATAATAATTGAAACTATTAATTAATGGAAACTTAAGAACTAAATACCGGGTTAAATCTCAAATCATTTTAAAATAATAGATAAACGTATTTATATATCCAATTATATTTAAAACAATTAAAAAATTATATTTGGTTATCAAAATAAATTTGTGGTAAAACTACTACAGTGGCCTTCCCACTTCCGAACTCGAAAATGAATGTTGATGATGCGTGCATTCCTCACCGAAATTATTTTCCAGCGACATAGAAGGAAGTACAGAGCTTATTTCTCTTCAAAATTTCGTTAAACAATTCTTTCAAATTATATTGAAATATTTATATTAGAAAATAATTATAAGCAATATTATTATATTCCAAAATTATTCGAAAGAAATTTTTAAACCCCGGGCTTAAGTTCTAAATTCCCAATTTTCATTTATTTTAATTTCAATCTCATTTCAACTATTATTTATAAATTTCATTACCTAACAACCAATATATTGCAACCAAATATATATATCGATTATAAAAATTTATTTTATATATACAGAAAATATAATAGGCAAAATTATTTCATTCACCCATATTCAAAACAAATTTTTTGTCGGTCTGTCATATTTAGTGTTTAGAAATCCCTATCGATGTCATGGCGTCCCATGCACCAACCATAATTTATTAATACAAAATGGAACAAATTAACACAATATTAAAACCATTTTATAACACTAACAAGTATGCTTTGTCGTATACACACACACACTCAATAACTCATCATAGGGTATTACTACCCTATTGATAAAGAGTCAGACCCCACAAAGCTAAGGTTTATCGCTAAACCAAAGCTCTGATACCAAATGTAACATCCCGCCTCTTTGTACGCTTTGAATCGACAATAAACCACACATGTAAGATTAAACCATACAGATGGACGGATTGTTATGGGGTAAATAAGAAAAAGTAGAGAAACAAAAAGAATAAAAAAGAATCTTATAGCGGAACAATAAAATATAATAATCAAATATATAGTTCATGAAGCCATTTTACAAAATATTCGATTATACTTATATATACATATCGGAGTTACACATACCAGAGAATAATAAATAATGCAGCGGAACAGTAAGAATGTAGTGGAATACTATAATAAATAATAATAAATCTTCGTCTTCCTCCTCTAGAATACGGTCTTCCAAATCCTAAAATTCTCAGGCTGAGCCGAGCGAATTGAAAAGACAAAACACTCGAGTCAGAACTAAACGATCATATATAAGTTAAATCAACGGTAAATAATATGATAGGAATGGTGTCAAAGATGTTTACGAGGTTTGACAATTCCCATCCAGTGTCTAACTTGAGTGCAGTAACTTAAGAGATGCTCGGGATTCACATCTCATAAGGATCCGTTAAACTATTTACTATGTAGTAATATGTAACAATCCGATATAAGCCATTAGCATCCGCACATGCCGGACTTGAACTGCTCAAAATACCGTATTGTAAATAAATTTGGAGCAAATGAAATACAATCATAGAATCATAGACAAAGAAATATCAGAATAACTCGTAGTGGAAATTAAAATACCATAGTAGTTCATGAAGCTACTATAACAAACTCTCAAAACATTATACATAATATCAGTCTGAAACATATAAAATAAAATCCCAAATATATAGAAGTTTATAAATACCAAAACTGAAATAGAACAACTGAAACTGAAAGGAAATAGATAACTAGACAAGCAGAATCTCCAGCGATTCCTAGCTCTAGAAAGAATCCAAAGCTAAGCTGTAAATACTCAGGCTGACCCTAGCGTATAGTAAACCACAAAACACTCGAGTCAGGACATATATACTTATATAATGTAAACCAACACAAGTGAACTATAGTAGTAATGCACAATATCTTAAAGGATGCTTGTGATCGCCCATCCTCTAAGGATCAGTTAAACCATAAATTAAATACATCCCGTGGTTAAAATTCAAAAATGTTATTTTATACTTATAAATCAAATATCAATTTTAAAATTCAATATCATTTCAAATTCATTTCAAATATCAAAATATCATATCTTTCCAAAACAACATTCATTTTTTTTAATTTAAATATCCTTCCAAGTCACATTTCAAAATGGTTTATATTTCAAATCAAATTACTTCATTTAAACCATTAAAATTTGAAGTCATTATATTTAAAATCAAATATTTAATTCTCAAAATTTTAACCCTTTCAAAGTTCATTTATTCACTTAAATTTATTAAAACAACGAAAATTCAACATTCACAACACTTAGAAAATGCTACGGAAAGTTATATTTAGAAACAATTCAATTAGCAAAAGACAGCATGTAAAATGCTGTAATAGGTTTAGATTTCAATTAAAACTTTAGTTAAGTCCAGTAACTACAGCACTTACAAAGTGATGTAATAGCCCTTAGTTCATTTTAGCCATTTAGTTCATTTCTATCAATTACATTAGAAATAATAACATTTCAAAATGCTGTTAATTAAAATCCAAATATTGAATATAATTCCCTAAACAATTAAATTTTATTTAAATCATTTTAAACTTATAAAATCATATATTTTCACTTTTAAAACAATCATTTAAATACCCTTATATTCATGATTTTATAAGGTTAAATTTTCATTCAAAATCAATATTTAACAATAATTCACATATTAAATTCACACAATCAATTTCAATTCTTTAAATTAAATTTTTAACTTAACAAATAAATTTAAATTTCCAAATATAACTTATTTTTTTCCTCTTTATTTACTTAACTTAAAATTCACCTTTAAACAAAATTCAACTTTATATTCATTCATTTAACATTTTAATTTTATTCAAAAATCATTAATAATTTATAAAAATAATTTTAAATTCATTTTAAATCAAATTTTATATTTATTATCATATTTTCCTAATTAATTTAAATTCATTTATAACCAAATAAAAATTTCTAAGATAACTTATATTCCAAATTTTTAACTTTACCATTAATTTATTTCACTTAAAAACTTTTTAGAAAATAAATTATAACGACCCGCTATTTTGGACTATTCGCATCCGCACATATCGGACTTGAATAATTCAAAATACCGAATTGTTAAATTTAAATTTGGCAAAACACAGATATACAGTATATAAATAATCACAGAATCACAAACACAGAGTAATAATATGCAGCGGAAGTAAAAGAGATAGTAGTTCATGAAGCTACTATATAAATATATAAGATACATCAGAGTTTACAACAAAAGAGAAATACGATACATCAAGTACAAATCAGAATACATCACAGGAATCATCGAATGCTGAAAGCAGAATAGATGGCTGGATCTTCAAGCAAAGCACCAACTCCAAAGGTGAGCCTCGAATACTGGTACACTCAGTCTGACCCGAGCGTAAAGCAAAACACAAAACACTCGAGTCAGGATTAATATTCTTATATCAATAAATCCAACTCAAGTGAAATAGCAATCGAAATACAAGTAACTCAAAGGATGTTGGAATCACCATCCTCTAAGGATCCGTTAAATTATCTACTATGTAGTAGTGTACGCTAAATAGATAATGTCTATCGGTAATATAAAGTATCAAAATAGTGTTAAGGCGTTACCATTATCCCCCTTAACACATTTTTTTTATAAATGTCATAGTCTATACAACACTGTAAACTCCACCGTAAACTAGTAGGATATCAGGGAGTACTCCATAGGTGTAACACAAAACAAATTCGTAGTGGTCGCGTATATAGGGATACAAGTATGACAAGGCACGTGAGGCAATACCCAAGGTAGCGAAACTACCGTTTGCCTGATCCGGACTGGTGAGAACGCATCGCCGCACCGATCGTAACACCGCAAAACAACACTCCTGAAATTCCGAGGGTGCACCAATCAATCACAAGTAATGAGTAGTAGTTACGAAGAAGTGTGTTCGCTCGAGGTGGCTAACCCCATTTGGCCCGGCACGGCTCCTGTTTTAGCCATTTCCAATTTGACACAAGTGTCAAGGCTATCCATTATCGTTCTCTTTCTTCAGTCATCGCACACATCATTCCAACCACTTTATTCTGGATCATCACTCCGCGTATAGTTATTAAAGTGGTTTTCGGTTTAGATAGAGAGTATATCCATAACCGATTTCGGTTTCTTTAATAACTTTCGTGATTATTACACCGATTGGTCGTTTAATATATTTCAAAACCAATCAAATTCAATTTCAATTCGTAAATCAACATTTTGATTGTCTTTCTAAATCAATTTCCAAAATTTACGTTCCAAACTTCCAATTACCATTCAAAATCTTATAATTCGATTTCAACCTTTATTTAAACAATTCAAATATTGATTCAAGTTCGTATATAAGTTTCATTCCAAAAACATTTAAAATGGTTTAAATTTTCATTCAAATCAGTTTAATTCATTTATCGATTTCATTCAATATTCATTAAGTAAATTTGTCATTCAAAACAACTTCTTTTTAAATTCCAGTTCATTTAAATCAATTACTTACATTCAGTTTTGTTATATCAAAACATCAAATTGAAATAAATTAAATTCGACAATCAATTCTTTGAATTACAAGTCTTACGTTAATTTCAATAAATCCCATTCATTTCAATAAATCACCTTTTATTTCTTGTTAAAGAAATTAAATTTTCACTTATTTGTTGACTTCGTTCAAATGTAAAACTTAATTAGTAAAGAACTAAATTTCACATAATCGAGAAGTTTCAATTTCACTTATTAGCTTACTTAAATTATTTTTCCAAAACTTTAATAAATAAAGAAACTCAATTTCATTTATTAACGAAGTTCAAATTCACTTAATCAAAAGTTCAATTTCTCTTATCGAAGAATTCAATTTTTATTCAATTATCAAATAATTTCAATCTTAATTATTAATAATTTCAATCTTAATTATTAATAATTTCAAAACTTAATAATTACAAACTTGATTATCAATTCAACTTAATTATTAAATCATTTCCACTTAATTATGAATTCAAACTTAATTATCAAATCATTCAACTTAATTATAAATTCAACTTAATAATTTCGAACTCAATTATAATTTCAAACTCAATTATTACTAATTCCAAATTATTTATTAATAATTCCAAATTTAATTATTAAATAATTAAATCTCAAACAACGTTCTTTCATCAATTACTACGTTAATATTTGTTTCAGATTTCAATCTTTACATTTTCTTTCAAAATATTCAAATTCCAACTTCATTTCAAAACTTATTCTTTGCTCGAAAAAAAATCATTATTTTATTTTTTAAATCAATTTATTGACCAATCGGATTTTATTTAATTCTCTATCCTAAGTCAAGTTCATTAGGATATATATCATTTCAACCCGATTCCAATTTCAATTCAAGAATTAAACATAACAAAGGGAACTTGCAGTGTGATAACAGGGATGATTTCAAAGTAAATAAACAAGCAATGACAACAACAAACACAATTCAATAATCAATTCAAATAATCCCGAAATAATCGTATTAATTCGCGTTGTTGTTTGTGCGAATTAATATAATTATCTCTAATCTACACTATCATTTTATGTAGATTAAAGATTATTACATTACGGTTATTTCACTCGTCGTTTAATTTCAAATTTAATACTACGACACTTAATCCAATATACGTTCAAAGTTCAAAGTATAATTTATCAAATTCTACGTGTCAATTAACTTAACAATTAAAAGGGGTCATATTATTTAAATTAACTAATCAAATTCAACACATATGTCGATTCACATTTTTAAACTATACTACGTCAAATTCAATCGCATAATATTTATCACTTATACATTTCAAGTTAACATCCAATATAAACAACAAACAATCAATCAATTATCAATCAAACTGTATTAACATCGCATAACAATTAACAGATAATGATGTCAGATGTCATAGGTGAACAGATTCAGGTAATAGCAATTATAACAGTTTAAACAACTAACAGCAACATATTTCAATTGTCGTTTCAATTGAAATCAAATTTAATAAATAAAAGAATATTAATCGTGAGTGATTGCTCACCTTTCGAGGCTAGATGATGAACGAGAAAATGACACGGATACGCACACTGATACGAATACTGAATTTGAATTGCGAATCCAAGCAAACAAAATCGGCACGAATTCGACGGACAAGCTGATAGATAAGAAATGGAGGAAACGAATTAGGATCATCCTGATATAACTAAAACAAAATGAAGGTCATAACCCTACATCTATTTTCTAAAACTAAAAATAAAATTTTAGGTTCTTAAATATGTCTATAGAAAAGCCCAATCAAAATCAATACAAACAATTGATTATAATTTACAAATAACTTACACTCTTATAAACACCTTTATATATAAATCTACATCAACACGTTTTTATTTATTTATTTGTTTATCTATTTTTACTAAAATTATATTAAAATATAATATATAAAGTCTTATATAAACTTCCGTCCATATAAGGACCAGGCTTCATATGTAAGCTACTATATATACACTATGCGTATAAAGTTGGAAACCCAAACCCAAGCACACTTTAACATATAATGTAAAATAGTACAGCTGACGCCTTGTATAAAATAGTACAGTACTCAAACTAATATATATATATATATATATATATATATATATATATATATATATTGTGACGCCCCACCTCTATACCCACGCTAGCCAAGAACACTACGATGTAATGCTGTCGACTAGCACGGAGAATAAGGCTGTTGAGGAGCGACCATCCGTATAATTTCTTTGCGCGAGCACCGATATGTCAGATAGTATAGCATGCATTTCATTTAAGGAGGAAATCCGACATACCGATGCAAACTCAAAGCTATCACGCGGTGGCTATATATAATCTTCGGAAACGAATATAGAAATAAGCATAACATAAATCAGTCACAGATAATTCATATCACAACGGCGGAAATAGATATGAATATACCACACTTAAAAGTGTTTATCAGAGAAGTGGTCTAACAAGATCCACGATAATACAAAAGAATATAAATAAATGCGGAACACAGATTAAACAGAAAATTCTCATATATATAATAACTGATGGCAGTTACAATACATTTGATACGGTACATATGATACAATTACAACAGTCGACTCAGGAAGTTATACATACAAGTACATTTTCAATATAATATACATGAATACATATCTTCATATACAATCACATCGACTACTATACATGACGACTACTCCAAAAGATATGAAAGAACTTCATAGCTCAAGCAGCAATCCCGAAGCTAAAAATCTACAACCTGTAAATACTCGGTCTGACCCGAGTATTAAATTCAAAAGAAAATAATACTCGGGTCAGTCTAATTCAAACTCAGTTATTAGTGCACAGGAGCAATAATAATTAAATAATGAATAGACGATAGTCAAAATAATTTACCTATCCGATTCTTAAATAAAGAAATCGGATAACGGTAACTATAACGCGAACCAAATTCAAACAATTGGAACATCAATTAAAAACATCAACTCGAGTAGGGCTGCAGTATACGCAAGCGTGTACTGCCACGCCACTACAACATATGGAATACGAAATAGATCCATAAATCAAAAGAAAAAGAAATAACAATAAAACCAATACCGTGTGGCTGCAGTTCACGCTTGCATGCACTGCCTTGCCACTACAGTGATGACGTACCCAATGAATACCGTGTGGCTGCAGTTCACGCTTGCGTGCACTGCCGCGCCACAACAGTGATGATGTACCCAGTGAATGTACATAACAAACTGCATATGGAAAAATGAATCAGAGGTGCAAAGGAAAGTAGTATAACTCAAATGAGCAAGTGCAAATCGTGAACTGCACAAATGGTAAGACCAGGCAACTAAATGCCAAAGAATTCGACAAAGTATCACAGAAGCCCAAGACAATGCCAAAATAGTCAAGAGAAGAAGACAACAAACTGCAGCCGAAAACCCAAATACAACAATCAAACGAATGCAGCAGGGGCAAGACTGCACAGTGAAGATGGTGAGCAAACAAAATGCCACCAAGTGAGTAAAGCGACACTGCAACATTCAGGAAGCAGCAGACTGCCACCACAGCTCAGTTGAAGTGGTTAAGGTACAAAATAAGGAGGGTGAGAGCACCAGGGAGTGTGGCAACACACACACAAACAAAGAGCAGACTGCAATTGAATTGCAGCCACCACAAGGTCAAATGCAAGAATGGACATAAGTGCTCGTAGCAATGTACACACACTTCGCGAATACAAGGCAATGACAACATAAAATGGTGAAGTATGCAGTGGCAACAACTGTGCAGTGACAACATGAAATGGTGAAGTATGCAATGGCAACACTAGGCAGTGCAGTGACAACAAGTATGCAAACAGGTATGCAAACAGGTACAACGGCACTGCAAATTCAAGAAGGCAGCAAACTGAAGTCTAGAAGTAGTTCAAGTGCATAAACACATGTAATGGTGACAAAATATAGTTGCAGCATATAAGTGGTGAAACAGGTTCAAGTAAGACAATATACAGCAACATGATCAAGTACATGAACCAAGCAGTCAAGCCATAGTTTGGCAAAAATGCAACTGATGGTAAGTGAGTGATGGAAGTACAGTGAACTAAAGACATGAATTGCAACTCAAAAGAGCGGACATGGGACCAATGTCCTAGGTTACGACTTCAAATGAATCAGTGATGCAAGCAATGCTACAAGGCTCGAGATTATATATGCAATGGAGGCCATACATGAACCAGATCACAAATCCAGTTACACCACTGAGTTCGACAATGTCAAGTACAGAAGTACACAAGTGCAACAGGTCAAGAAATGAAATGTCAGATGCAAACCTAGATAACAATGATGCACGAATGCTACTGACCTCAAATGCAATGACTAAGGCTTCAATATGCTCAATGCTCAAGCTACAAATTGGACAGTGCAAACTACAACTTGAACGATCAGGTTATGCAACTACAATATTATGCAGACTTGAATGGACAATAGACAGTGCATAGTTAAGACATATGCAATGCAATTGTCATGAATACCAATGACACAAGAGAGGTGAACATCATAACATGGAGCTACAGACCAACAACCACATCAAACAGAAGACATGAGTCGAACAAAGCCGAAACATGCTCACGCTAGTTGAAATCATTTCGAACAAAGAGTCGAACCAGTCAAACCATATCAAATATCAACAGCCCCAAAACGAACTCAAGACATATAAGTATCAACAACGAACAAATACCAAATCAAAGCTGAAGACCACGAAAACAGAAAAGCAACCGAAGTTGAACTGAGTCTAATTAGATGTGAGTACTATAAAGTACTCACCTTTGCCAAATCGAAGAAGCCGGAACCACGAAATCGCCGTTCCACGAAACCCTAGTTGCCGAAGATTGAACGATCACAAGCACGTTGATGCAGCCCTGAGCAAAGAGGAAGCTTCGAACGAGTTGGCGCCTTCGATTCCCAGAAGCCCCAAATTTTGAGCGATGAAGACGAACGAAATTGAGATGCCGCCATTTATTCGTTCGAGTGTTTTTCATTTTTAGGGTTACTGAATCGAAAAATGGAAAATAGAAAGGGGAAAATGGGTTTTGGGTTTAGATAATTATCACGGCCAACAAAAATGAAAACTTGGGCCGAAAATTCAAAGCCCAAAAATTCAAATTTAAATTCAAATCGCAATTAGCGAGGATATCAAACGTTTTAATGTCAATTATTAATTGACGCGAGTATCAGGTTGTTACAGACTCCCCTCCTTAAAGAAATTGCGTCCTCGCAATCTTTAAGGAATAAATGGGCAAAAGGTAACAACCCCAAAACACAGCAACACAAGATGAAGAAATTTGAAGTAAGTAGCTCACCATAAAGAGCATGAAAGAGTAAGCCTGAACGTGCTTGCTCGATGGATTCTCCGGATTCCTAAGTGAAATACCTAGGATTTGAGAACCACTGCACTTTCATGAGAAGAACATCTTTATTTCGAAGGTGCTGAACCCCCAAAGCATTGATGTGAATTAAAATGTTGCTCAAAGTCAAATCTGGTGAAACTTCAATTTCTTCAATAATACCGGGCTCAAGAATAAAAAATCGGAATCCCTAAGGCTTTTCCGTAGTAGGAAGACGCATGAAAACGTCATAAATAATAGAAAATTGAGCCGGTAATAAGAGGCGATAAGCCATGGAACCAATACGTTCAGTGATAGGAAATGGCACAATATATCGAGGCACTAACTTTCCCGATCGACTGAAACGTACAACACCCTTCATAGGTGAAACACGAATAATTTGGAAAATAACAAATTTTTTAAAACACGTGATTAAGACAGCAACATCGGTAGCAATTGGCATCAAAATATAATACCAATGAATTTTTATTCGTCAAAAATGTCACAAGAATCTTCTCAAAGATAGAAAGGGATATCATATCCTAAACTTGTATTCATAACAAGTCAATGACACAAGAATTCACCAATGCACAAAAATTGATAAAACTTATCAATAGAAATCACGAAAATTGGTGAAGCACAAATTCCAGAAGACTACACAAGAAATCCAGAAATCACAAGATGAGAGTATGAGAACTCGAACGCGAGTATGAAAACTCGAACCGGAGTATGAAAACTCGAACGCGAGTATGAAAACTCGAACGGAGTATGAAAACTCAAACGGAGTATGAAAACTCGAACAGAGTATGAAAACTCGAACGGAGTATGAAAACTCAAACGGAGTATGAAAACTCGAACAGAGTATGAAAACTCAAAGGAGAGTATGGAAACTCAAACGGAGTATGAAAACTCGAACAGAGTATGAAAACTCAAAGGAGAGTATGGAAACTCACCAACACGCGAGCATGAAAATTCATCAACACATGTAACGCAAAGCGAGAACGGGAGCACGGAATCTCACCTACACGTGAGCATGAAAATCACCAACACGGGCAACGCAAAGCGAGAACGGGAGCACGGAATCTCACCTACACGCGAGCATGAAAAATCATCAACACGTGCAACGCAAAGCGAGAACGGGAGCACGGAATCTCACCTACCCGCGAGCATGAAAAATCATCAACACGTGCAACGCAAAGCGAGAACGGGAGCACGGAATCTCACCTACACATGAGCATGAAAATCACCAACACGTGCAATGCAAAGCGAGAACGGGAGCACAGAATCTCACCTACACGTGAGCATGAAAATCACCAACACGGGCAACGCATAACGAGACGCTATCTCATGGTTGCAAGCCATTAATTTTGACACACGAATGGCCCGAAGACCGTGGGGCGCTACCCCACATGTGTGAGTCGGAATCACACAGATGGTGTCTAGACAATCCTCAAAGCCCAAGAGATATGTGTGAGACGAAATCACACCGATGAGGCCTAAGCTATCCACGCCGACAAAGAGATGTGTGTGAGTCAAAATCACACCGACGAGGCCTAAGCTATCCACGCCGACAAAGAGATATGTGTGAGTCAAAATCACACCGACGAGGCCTAAGCTATCCACGCCGACAAAGAGATATGTGTGAGTCAAAATCACACCGACGAGGCCTAAGCTATCCACGCCGACAAAGAGATATGTGTGAGTCAAAATCACACCGACGAGGCCTAAGCTATCCACGCCGACAAAGAGATGTGTGTGAGTCAAAATCACACCGACGAGGCCTAAGCTATCCACGCCGACAAAGAGATGTGTGTGAGTCAAAATCACACCGACGAGGCCTATGCTATCCACGCCGACAAAGAGATATGTGTGAGTCAAAATCACACCGACGAGGCCTAAGCTATCCACGCCGACAAAGAGATGTGTGTGAGTCAAAATCACACCGACGAGGCCTAAGCTATCCACGCCGACAAAGAGATGTGTGTGAGTCAAAATCACACCGACGAGGCCTAAGCTATCCACGCCGACAAAGAGATATGTGTGAGTCAAAATCACACCGACGAGGCCTAAGCTATCCACGCCGACAAAGAGATATGTGTGAGTCAAAATCACACCGACGAGGCCTAAGCTATCCACGCCGACAAAGAGATATGTGTGAGTCAAAATCACACCGACGAGGCCTATGCTATCCACGCCGACAAAGAGATATGTGTGAGTCAAAATCACACCGACGAGGCCTAAGCTATCCACGCCGACAAAGAGATATGTGTGAGTCAAAATCACACCGACGAGGCCTATGCTATCCACGCCGACAAAGAGATATGTGTGAGTCAAAATCACACCGACGAGGCCTAAGCTATCCACGCCGACAAAGAGATATGTGTGAGTCAAAATCACACCAACGAGGCCTAAGCTATCCACGCCGACAAAGAGATATGTGCGAAACGAAATCACACAAATGGTGTCTAGGCTAACCGAAAAGGTATGTGTGAACGAAATCACACAAATGGTGTCTAGCCTAACCAAAAGCGACATCGCACAATTGCTAGTCTAAATCATAAGAATGATTGTCATGATCAACGAGAAGTGTCAATTACACTAAGTTAGTGAATATAAAAGTTTAGCTTCATGTCCCATAACCACTAGCTTAACTTAAATATTTACGAACAAACTGTAGATCGTCACTAGAAAAATTGTCACAAGAGGTTCAATCGAACAAGTCCAAAAATTAACCGACGAAGTAAACGCAAGCGTTTCATACCACTTGTTTTACTAAGCCGTTTAATTAGATTTCTCATACGAGTGAAATAAAGATTTGTATATGCTAGTAGATTGAAAAACGGTTTAAGAAAAAAGCTTTGTAGTAAAATAGTTTTGAAATCATTTGGAGAAAAGGGTTTTGATATTTACTACTAGTATAGAAACCTTTATATTTTTTTTTAAAGTGACAATTCACCAAAATGATTGTAGAAACAATCAATCACAAGAATTCACGTTCGAAGACGTGAATAGAATCGAAAGAAATCGATTAAAATTTGGAAACCAAATCAATTCACAAGAATTCACATACAAAGATGTGAATAGAATCCGAAAGAATCAATATTGAACCTTCAAAAAGTATGTTCACAAAAATCCCGAAGAAAATATCACCAAAGTTGCTAATAAATAATAGCAACAAATCGGGAAAATATTCAAGAATTGATTAAATTAAGAAATCAAATCAATTCACTAAAATTCACATTCGAAGACGTGAATAAAATCCAAAGAATTCGATTCCAAATCCGTCAAAGTTGGAATACCCAAAAATTCCAGAAATAGAAGTTATCAAAGTCGACAAAGATGATAACAACTAAACGGAAAAGAAGAATCGATTAACAATTGGAAAAATCAAAGCAAAACGAGCAAGGTACTCGAGACAGAAAATAGCAGGGCAAAAGTCGATCAAGTCAGCGACTCTATCTCAACTAAGCACAGACAAACTTTTGATTCTTTACAGGATCCAAAAGTTGTTGGGCAGATATGAATATGCCATCCAGAGATCGACTACTGGATTGAATAGCACTAAGACTGCCAGATTCAACCAATTCTTCTTCTTTAAGAAAAGAAAGAAGGAAGAAGAAAACGATATTCACAAAAATGAATTTCAATCAAACTTGATTAATAAAACAAGGAATCATAAAGAGAATAGGATAGAACGGTACGAAGACCCGAATTAAATCCTAAAGCACGACTCCTAAAATAGACTTAGGACGATGATCCTTGTTATAATATTCCATATTGTTCCGAAGTTTGGCTCTGATACCAAGCTGTGACGCCCCACCTCTATACCCACGCTAGCCAAGAACACTACGATGTAATGCTGTCGACTAGCACGGAGAATAAGGCTGTTGAGGAGCGACCATCCGTATAATTTCTTTGCGCGAGCACCGATATGTCAGATAGTATAGCATGCATTTCATTTAAGGAGGAAATCCGACATACCGATGCAAACTCAAAGCTATCACGCGGTGGCTATATATAATCTTCGGAAACGAATATAGAAATAAGCATAACATAAATCAGTCACGGATAATTCATATCACAACGGCGGAAATAGATATGAATATACCACACTTAAAAGTGTTTATCAGAGAAGTGGTCTAACAAGATCCACGATAATACAAAAGAATATAAATAAATGCGGAACACAGATTAAACAGAAAATTCTCATATATATAATAACTGATGGCAGTTACAATACATTTTATACGGTACATATGATACAATTACAACAGTCGACTCAGGAAGTTATACATACAAGTACATTTTCAATATAATATACATGAATACATATCTTCATATACAATCACATCGACTACTATACATGACGACTACTCCAAAAGATATGAAAGAACTTCATAGCTCAAGCAGCAATCCCGAAGCTAAAAATCTACAACCTGTAAATACGCGGTCTGACCCGAGTATTAAATTCAAAAGAAAATAATACTCGGGTCAGTCTAATTCAAACTCAGTTATTAGTGCACAGGAGCAATAATAATTAAATAATGAATAGACGATAGTCAAAATAATTTACCTATCCGATTCTTAAATAAAGAAATCGGATAACGGTAACTATAACGCGAACCAAATTCAAACAATTGGAACATCAATTAAAAACATCAACTCGAGTAGGGCTGCAGTATACGCAAGCGTGTACTGCCACGCCACTACAACATATGGAATACGAAATAGATCCATAAATCAAAAGAAAAAGAAATAACAATAAAACCAATACCGTGTGGCTGCAGTTCACGCTTGCGTGCACTGCCTTGCCACTACAGTGATGACGTACCCAATGAATACCGTGTGGCTGCAGTTCACGCTTGCGTGCACTGCCGCGCCACAACAGTGATGATGTACCCAGTGAATGTACATAACAAACTGCATATGGAAAAATGAATCAGAGGTGCAAAGGAAAGTAGTATAACTCAAATGAGCAAGTGCAAATAGTAAACTGCACAAATGGTAAGACCAGGCAACTAAATGCCAAAGAATTCGACAAAGTATCACAGAAGCCCAAGACAATGCCAAAATAGTCAAGAGAAGAAGACAACAAACTGCAGCCGAAAACCCAAATACAACAATCAAACGAATGCAGCAGGGGCAAGACTGCACAGTGAAGATGGTGAGCAAACAAAATGCCACCAAGTGAGTAAAGCGACACTGCAACATTCAGGAAGCAGCAGACTGCCACCACAGCTCAGTTGAAGTGGTTAAGGTACAAAATAAGGAGGGTGAGAGCACCAGGGAGTGTGGCAACACACACACAAACAAAGAGCAGACTGCAATTGAATTGCAGCCACCACAAGGTCAAATGCAAGCATGGACATAAGTGCTCGTAGCAATGTACACACACTTCGCGAATACAAGGCAATGACAACATAAAATGGTGAAGTATGCAGTGGCAACAACTGTGCAGTGACAACATGAAATGGTGAAGTATGCAATGGCAACACTAGGCAGTGCAGTGACAACAAGTATGCAAACAGGTATGCAAACAGGTACAACGGCACTGCAAATTCAAGAAGGCAGCAAACTGAAGTCTAGAAGTAGTTCAAGTGCATAAACACATGTAATGGTGACAAAATATAGTTGCAGCATATAAGTGGTGAAACAGGTTCAAGTAAGACAATATACAGCAACATGATCAAGTACATGAACCAAGCAGTCAAGCCATAGTTTGGCAAAAATGCAACTGATGGTAAGTGAGTGATGGAAGTACAGTGAACTAAAGACATGAATTGCAACTCAAAAGAGCGGACATGGG
The DNA here is from genome assembly GCA_030765085.1 of Allium cepa. Classification (NCBI taxonomy): domain Eukaryota; kingdom Viridiplantae; phylum Streptophyta; class Magnoliopsida; order Asparagales; family Amaryllidaceae; genus Allium; species Allium cepa. The sequence continues at coordinate 184,465,602 of CM060946.1, forward strand.
ACCAATGTCCTAGGTTACGACTTCAAATGAATCAGTGATGCAAGCAATGCTACAAGGCTCGAGATTATATATGCAATGGAGGCCATACATGAACCAGATCACAAATCCAGTTACACCACTGAGTTCGACAATGTCAAGTACAGAAGTACACAAGTGCAACAGGTCAAGAAATGAAATGTCAGATGCAAACCTAGATAACAATGATGCACGAATGCTACTGACCTCAAATGCAATGACTAAGGCTTCAATATGCTCAATGCTCAAGCTACAAATTGGACAGTGCAAACTACAACTTGAACGATCAGGTTATGCAACTACAATATTATGCAGACTTGAATGGACAATAGACAGTGCATAGTTAAGACATATGCAATGCAATTGTCATGAATACCAATGACACAAGAGAGGTGAACATCATAACATGGAGCTACAGACCAACAACCACATCAAACAGAAGACATGAGTCGAACAAAGCCGAAACATGCTCACGCTAGTTGAAATCATTTCGAACAAAGAGTCGAACCAGTCAAACCATATCAAATATCAACAGCCCCAAAACGAACTCAAGACATATAAGTATCAACAACGAACAAATACCAAATCAAAGCTGAAGACCACGAAAACAGAAAAGCAAACGAAGTTGAACTGAGTCTAATTAGATGTGAGTACTATAAAGTACTCACCTTTGCCAAATCGAAGAAGCCGGAACCACGAAATCGCCGTTCCACGAAACCCTAGTTGCCGAAGATTGAACGATCACAAGCACGTTGATGCAGCCCTGAGCAAAGAGGAAGCTTCGAACGAGTTGGCGCCTTCGATTCCCAGAAGCCCCAAATTTTGAGCGATGAAGACGAACGAAATTGAGATGCCGCCATTTATTCGTTCGAGTGTTTTTCATTTTTAGGGTTACTGAATCGAAAAATGGAAAATAGAAAGGGGAAAATGGGTTTTGGGTTTAGATAATTATCACGGCCAACAAAAATGAAAACTTGGGCCGAAAATTCAAAGCCCAAAAATTCAAATTTAAATTCAAATCGCAATTAGCGAGGATATCAAACGTTTTAATGTCAATTATTAATTGACGCGAGTATCAGGTTGTTACATATATATATATATATATATATATATATATATAACTAACAATATTCAAATTCCATATACCTAACTTATAAAATAACTGACAATATATATATTATGCAAATGGCTTACTAGACTTATACATAAGAACATATTCCAACAGCCTACAAATATAATGTATCAAAATATATCGCTTCGTATGTGTCTTGCTCCATAAAACCATATTGTAGCATTAATAACATGCGTACCATAAAATATATATCCATATATTCATGGGTACTTCAAAATCATGTAGGTTATATTATAAATTATATATATACACTGTACAAAAATAAAATACAGTAATCATAATTTATATATAGCATAACTTCGACACATAAAGTTGCAGGTAAAACAATATATATGAATTCTTTATAACTAATGTTATAAACACAAATATATAATACAATACTGCCAAATATATAACCCGTGAAATGTAGTAGCAAATTAGTAAGCATACATTCCTAATAGATCTAATTCATCGGCTAATGTACTTTTCCATCTTAAACAACTTATAGCTTTACGTATATATCGACTTTTAAGAATCCATATTTATAAAACTCATAGGCACAATATATCAAGTTTCTAAACCCATAAAAACAAAGTCTGTACATCTCACTTTATCAAAACATACTTTGAACAAGTATATATTTGAGTATATTATCAAAACATACTATCTGGGTTGATAAAATTTAGATAATAGTATACAAATGAAAATATAAATCAAGGTACACATATTTTAGATATCAGATTCATATAAACATTCTTTTGTAATTATATTTAAACAATAGATATCATTAATTCAAACATAGTACATACCAACCATTATTTAAACAACTTATCAATGCTTACAGGCGAATGACAGAGAGGGGAAGAAAAACGGGCTGTGGAGGAGATGCACGTGAACTAGTGAAGGCGTGCGTGAAAACTGCGGCGTCAGGCTACGTTGGTCGCTGCATTGGCTGGCATTTGGGAAAAGAATGGAAGAGGGAGGAAGGCTCGTGAGTAGGCGGAGGCGCGGCTCTAGGGTGGTGATGTGGTGGCACACTAGAGAGAGGAATGGAGGGTGGTGAGGCTCGGCCGGACCATGCTGCAGTTCTGGCGTGGAGGAAGTGGTGCGGGCCACGCGGTGAAGAGGGAGATGGTTGCGCCAGTGGCGATCGCTGGAGGAAGGCCGAAGAGGTAAGGCGAAGGTCTCGGCTGAGGGGAAAAGGCGGGCTTGGCTAGGGCGTGCTGACAGTGGGTCAAGGAAAGGTGGCTGTGTTATCGGTTGTGGCGAGATGGGTAGGGTATGGCCATTGCGAGGCGGTGGAGATGGATCGGAAGACGGTGGCAGTGGTCGGTTGTTGAAGGCGGAGGCCGGTTGAGGAGCTGGAACGCGTGGAGGATGCCGTGAGGGGAAAGGAACCGCATGCTTTATTCATTCTTTTTTTTCCTGAAAGGGTGGTGGTTTCCAGGCATGTGCGTTGGTGAGGGGGATGAGGAAAACATAAGTATTGGATAGTAAAAGTTATATGTTCAACAGGAGAACATAATTCTCTGCTTTGCATTGGAAACGTAAGTATTAAAGAAGAAGTCAGAGGACAGAGCAACGGTTCCCTTGATTGAATAGTAAAAGTTATATGTTGAATTCAAGAAATTAAATGCAAATGACCATTTAAATTTACATGGTGGTTAAGCAACAGGCAAAAGAATTTCAACTGTTTAAAATGGTACCGATACGGATGACCGTTTCGCAGTTTCCACGGCGTACTGGACTCCAAAACACAGAATTGAATATACCGTTGAGATCAGCACGACGAGACGATCAAAACGGTATATGGATATCAGTGATACGATTGAATTATAAAAATTCGAATTTTTATACTAGCGGAAAATGCATGAAAAACGCAGGAAAATAAGATCGACGAAGCCAAAGATGTCCGAATTTGGAAAAACGACCAACTGACATCTTGCTCAGAAGATGTTTTAGAATTTTTCTATCTAAAAATATTTAGGTTTCGAAAACGTTTTATTTTCATCGTTTTTTAACCGATTAAATTGAAGTAATTTTACGCACGAAATAAACTTTTATATTTTCGGACGAAAATTTACCAGTTGTTATGTTTAACAAGACGCATTCCAAATATCAAATTTATATTTCAAAATTTTATCGTTTATATTTTTCCACAAAATTTCAATTAATACGTTATTAAAACCGGTTAAATCTACGGGTTGTTACACTCTCCCCCACTCAAAACTTTTCGTCCCCGAAAAGGAAGGAGGTAGGAGAATAGAAACAACCAGAAGAAGTAGACTTGAATTACATTATAAACAATTAATTTAAACCATATAAATTTCAGTTTACATAAATTTATATTCAACAATTTGTTTTAAAATTCAAGATGTCATTAAATTGTTTTGATTTCACGTTTATTAATGTTAAGTACAAAAGGTTCCTTTCAAATGAAATTCAAAATTAATTCAAGATACTCTTTTAAGTTGATTTAATTCAATTTATTTACTTTCAAATCAAAATTTTCTACTATTAATCATACCGATTATTTATTTAACTTATTATTCTATTAATCTTCATAAACATTTTATAATTAAAATTTAAGGGAATAACATTTATTATACGCACTCACATTTCTATTTATAAAGACAATTTATATTATATATTATCCAATTTTCTTAAATTTACAATTTCTAAAATCACAAATTGAATAGTCCATTATTATAATCATATTTTATTCGACAAATTTAATTCTTCTTTATTCCATATTATAATTAAATTTATTCTGCTTAATATATCTTATCACATATATATTAAGTATATTTACCTTATTATAACTACTCAAATTTATTTAAAATTCCCTTTGATATCATTTTATATTGTATAATATTTAATTACATAGTTAACTTTCGAAAATTTAGGTAAGTAATATATAATGCAGTTGAGTATTATCCAAATAAAATTTTATAATTCAGTTGTTTCAAGTCAAGTATTTATGAATAAAAAAAATTAGCTTCATTTATGATTGAAAATCATCCTTAAATCAAATTTTAAGGTTTAATTTCCGATTAATTTCAAACCATTTTAGAAATAATTATGTATATATTATATATATCAAATCAAATTAAATTTAAAATAATATAACAATATAAATCAAATCAACTTTTTAAGAAATTTAAATCGATTTAATTTCCAAAACAAAACTGCAGCAAAGCTACGAATTGGTCTTTCCACTTTGAAACTCGAAAATGAATGTCGATGGTGCGGCCGTCATCATCGAAATTATTTTCCAGTGACAAAAGAGAAGAGCACCGATTTAAACATTTTGACTATTTGAGATGATTTAAATTTGAAAATATTTTAAAACTATACACTTTAAAACTTTCAAATCAAAGTTTGAAATCACCAGAAATTAAATTCTCAAATTCTAATTTAAATACATTTAAATTCCAAACCAAATTTCATAAATTCATTTGTTTATTTTATGAAATAGTCGATGATTTATAAAAAAATAAATAAAAATCAAATATTATTGTTTTGGACAACAGGTGCAATAACAGTTTAATTTCAGATTTTTTATTTATTTATTATAATATAATCATTCAAAATTTATTTTATTACCAAAATTTGAAAACAATATTTGTGTCAGTTCGCTCTGTTAATGTGTTTTGGAAATCCTATCGATAGTGTTGATCAAACGAATCGATCAAAAATCCAAATCAACATCAACAACTCGAATAACACAATATATATAACATTTTTAATGAAAATTTACAAATACGCTTCCTCGCTCGACGATACAAGAATGGATTTCAAAATAAGTATAGAGATTTAAATTTGATGGAAATCAAATCAAAGAAAATTTTTGATTCGATAATAAGTTCGAAACAGAAGATAAGATAATTCAATTAAAAGAATCGGAAAATAGATTAGCTTATTTAATTCATGGGCAACCTTAACCGGATCTGTGACGACACGTAATTTTTGAGCATCTAAAATCGGGATATTTAATTGATTTTAATTATTTAAAGGATAATTATCAACTTAAATTACGAATATCATAATTTATTTGACAATTAGATTGTTGAATTAAATAACTTAAATTGGATAAAATATGAAACCTGAGATTTTAAGCCTGTTAAAAATATAATTTGCAAGCTTGTAAAAATTATATTGATAACACTGAAGATAATAGAAGTTGTAAAATTGAAATTAACAGAGGTTTGTTCAGTTTTAAAATTTTTATAGTTTAAGTTGAATTTAAAATTAGCCCTCCGAGGCACAGTCTCGGAATTCGAAGAAACCAGTTCCATTGAATCCATAATATTATATTATTATCAGATTTCAGTTTTTGCGATGTTCGGAGTTACCGTTGGATCGTACAATTCGTAATGCATAGACGAATTAATTAACTTTAGTTTGCATAGTTAGTTAAAACTCAGCTGAAATATTTCACTTCAGCATTTATTTTCCACTCATTTCAAACACTGTTGTTCTTCTGATTCACGCCGACTTCTTTTTCTTCGTGTTCCCTCTTTTATAAACATCACGAAAATTGTCAGAAACATAATCATTGTTTACCTTTTTCTTTATAAAATCATACTGCAGATTCGAAAGCTTGAAGAAAAAGGCTTGTGCTTTGCTTTATTTTTGTGAGCTGAATCGAAGCAACGAAAATATAAAACTTTCTTTCCTTCTTCCCTTATTCAATTCCCATTCCCAAATCTGTTCGCGTTCTTCAAAAAAAAAAAAAAAATTTCCCACTTCGAAATCCAGCGACGTTTTTCGAAACCCCAAATTATTCATTCTCCTTCCTCTGTGAATCAAAATCGAATACTCCATTATTAATTGCAAAGCTTGTTTCTTTGATTCGGGTAGATTTTCGTTTCGACAAAGCTCGGTGTTGTTCGGCTATGGGATTGGTGATTTGGAGGCACGGCAATGGCCATGACCGAACCCACTAGGAGCTAGGGTTTTGGTCTTGAAGTGGTTCCGGTGTCGTGAGGCAAACCGGAGCCTGGTTTTGGGTTCATGGTGCGTAATGGCATCTGGCAGAGGAGATAGTAAATATTCGAGGAAATAGGGACAGCATCGCGACTCGAATTCGCGTTCATGGTCGAGGGTTAAGGGTTTCAGAGATGTCTTGGTAAACGCGATTTAGGGGAGGCGACACGCGTGCGTGCGAACTGCTAGGGTTTCGACCACTTGCGGTCGATGAACTCATGAGGAGTGATGAACGAGACGAGCTTCGGTGTTTGAGATGCTGGAGCTGATAGTCGTGACGGAGCTGTGAAGTGCGAAGGGAGGAGGGCCTGATCGAAGTTAGGTAATTAAATTTTATTTTAATTAAGTAATTTTGAAACTCTTCGAATTTGATTTATCCATCATTAATTATCAGCATGTATATGAATATAACACGGTATATTGTTTTTCACTAAAGAATGTTTACTGTTAGTTATAAAAAAAATGTATTCACAGTAAGTTATTTGTTTAATTTTTGAATCGATGAATATATATATGTATATATATATTTTAACGCAAAAGTTATCAGTTAAATTAAATAGTTAATTTTTAAATGATAAAGTTTTTGTAAAATTTGATTTTTGAAGTCTATAAATTATTTAGGAAAATATATAGGAGTTGTGTATATTGAAGTTAGTATAAAAATAGATTTTTAAATTTATGTAAATAATGTTTATAAGTAGATAAGTAGTCTCAGAAGAAATAAATATACATTTACACATTTTGAATTTACTAGTTTAACTTTAAAGTAATATATTTGTTTAGTTAACTTATTTAAAATCTATTTTAGTTACTAAAGAATCATTCAAAGGGAAATTAGTTCGAAATTTAATTATTCATTAAAAATTCAAATCATTAGTTAAAAATTAAATGAAATTGTAAAACGGAAATTAATTGTTCGATTAATGCAAAATATTAATAAATTGAATAATGTTTATTCAAGGTCTACATCATGGAGAAACAACTCATGGTGGATTGATTTTGCTAAATAGAAGCAAAGGTGAGTTAATCTCACTCGGTATAATTTAAATTTAAATGATTAAATTTAAATAATTGCTTGAATGGTTAAATTGATTGATGTGCTTTAGTCTGGTATATTTTGGAATGGATATTATGTTGTGCTAACATCAGTGGATGCAGGGAAATAGGTTGGAGGGATCCAACTGGACCCTTCACATTTATTTAAGTTATTCAATATTCTCTGTTTTGATTATTTTATATCCTATGATGAGCTATATTGGAATATTGAATGTATGGTTTGATTGGATATTCGGGTATAATGAATTACCAAAATATATGAATTGGATTGTTGAAAAGAAATTAAAAGGAGGTAAATTTGTAAGCGAAATAATTATAAAAAGTTTGAATAAATTAAGAATAAATTGGAAAGAAATAGAAGAAATATGCAAATAATAATAACTTCGAGTATGAAGAGCAAAGTAATTTTTAATAAAAGGAAATTGATGAATTGAAACTTAAGTTATATCAATTAAAGGAATAAAGAATTATTTTAAAATTCAAAGTCTAAATCTATTTAAAAGAATAGAGAAGTAATTGAGAAATCTAAAAAAAAAATTGGAATTTTTAGTTAAAGTGTTTCTTAAAATCATAATCAAGAAATGAGATCTGAAATTAATAGATTCTGAATTAAAAGGGGATAAATTTGAAATCAATTTGGGAAATTGATTTAAGTGATTGAAGTTGAGATTTTTCTCTGGATATCCAAGTACATTTTTAAAGTAAATTCTTAAATAAATTTAAAGGTTTTAAAGTTGTTGTAAAAAGCAGGTTTTTGAAAATTTATTACTTCTAATATTTAAGTTCTTAAGTAAGTATTTTCTTTTTACCTATTATAGTAGTAATTATTCAAAGAATGCCTTAATATTATGTTTTTGAAAGTATAAATATAGTTTTATATTTATTAAGTAACCTTATTTTCAAATATTCATTTAATATGTGTTTTTAACAAATTATTGAAATAGTTTAATTCAAATGTTTTGAAGGTATATATTCCAAAGTAAAATGTTTTAAATTATTTTTAAAATCTGGTTTTGTGCTTGGTAATTTCAGAAGAGATAGAAAGTACTTGGGAAAGTTTATACTGGGAAGAAAGAATGATTTGAAAACTGTTTTCAAAGGGTTGAAAATAGAAATAATATCTTGTGAAGATATTTTTGAGATTAATAAATAATTTGGAAAATTATTTATTGGTTGATGGTTGTTTTGTGAATATTAATTGATAGTTAAATCACCGACTACCAATATTGGACAAATGCGCTGATCGTTTCGAAGAGACCGGGATCGAGATTTATTTCTCGAAAACCACTTCGATCCGGTTTGTATGTTTCGTGCGAAATACGTGTTCGGAGTCGAAGATGGAGCAGTGAAGTGCAAGGGCTAGTCGCTACTAATCCTGAGGATATTTCCAAAATGGATGTAGTAGGAATAGTGCCTTCGGTTCCGTTCGAACCCGGGATGGACTTGTATGGATGAATGCTTGCGAAAACATCGTCAGGTGGACGATGGGCATTCTAAGTGAAACGTTCTAAAAGGTAACGCTTAGCCTCAAGCCTCATCAAATGGGAATGACTGAAAATCAGGGGATATGCAGCAAGGTTAGGTGGGTCATACCCAAGCAGGACAAGATAATTCCCCTGTCTAGATGTCCCTTATATATATTTCGGCTTAGTGGGTGGTTGGCCGCGCCAACCACGGGGTTTATCTTGTTCGTGACTGTTCAGTAAGGAATGGTTCTGGCCTTGTGTTGCAGGGGATGAAGGGAGTAGTCCTCGGTACGGTGATCTAGGCCCCGTACTGTGAAAGGTGGTACCCAGTGCCTAGTCATTGTTGGAAATCCATTCTCCCTACGAGCCTTTTACGAGTTTTGTTTGTATTACCCACTTTTGTGGCTAGTAGATGGAATTTAATGAATGTAACAATTTCGGCTATTTGGTAAGTATTTGTATATAGACCCTATTATAATATCAGAGGATTTCTATAAAAATTGTTTTAGCTATCGTAAGGTAAAAACCCGACATGTTTATTTGTGGCGTGGTCTTACGAGATGCTTTTGTTTTTCAAAGGATTTTTGAAACTTTAATAATCAATTGGGTGTGATTTTCTCACGCTGGTATTCCAGACTGACTCGGGTGTTATTTAACTGTAATGCTCGGGTCAGACCGAGTATTATAGGATACAGGATATGTTGCTGTGGAGCTCAGGAGTCGAGTAGGATGGCGATATGTACTCATGTACTTGTATATATATATATATATATATATATATATATATATATTCCGCTGTTTGAGTTGTGTATTCTGAGTTGTTGTGTATTCATTGTATGATATTGATGTTGAGCTGTGATTGATGTACTCTGATGATGTAATATATAAACAGAAATATTTGATGTTGAGTAAAGATTATATATTATCTATTATATTTTATTCCGCTGCGATGGTTAGATTCTGATGTTGATTTTGTTTTCTCTTCTTCTACCTCTTCTTCTTAAACCCAAATGGTTCGTAATTTTGTGCAACTTGAGTTGATTGTTGTAGAATAGTGTAAACTCAAGGGGTACGGATTTGCGGGCTGTTACACTTGGTATCAGAGCTTAGGTTGGAGATAACCTTGGCTCTGGTGGGAATTACTCATAAATTAGAGTCCGTAGTACTCTATAATGAGTTTGAGCGTATAAATAGATATGAGCGCGTATTTGTTAGTGAATAAAAAATTATTTTTATATTGTGTTGATTTATCGATTGAGTGTTTATGGATTCTGGTCGATGTGTGGGACGCCATGTCATCGATAGGAATTTCTAAACTCTTGAACAAGATAAACCGACACAGTATTGTTTTAACCAGGGTAAATGAAATAATTTTACCCAAATTTATTTTATGTATATAAAAGAAAATTATGTTCTTAATTATTATAACCATATATGGGTGTTTGGGTGTTAGAAGTGATAAATATTAAATTATTATCATTGTATGATAATTGAATAGAGATTGAAATAATAACTAAAGACTAAGGAATAGATTAACATAATAGATGCAATTTATGAATGTGATTCATAATGGAATAAGGAATTGAATTCATAATTGAAAACTAAGAAACCAATTCATATCAAATGAATTGGTAAATGTAAACTATAATGTAAATTATAGTGTAATTAATTATTAAAGTAAGATAAAATTTCCAAAGAAAAATTTGAATTTAAAATCTACAGAGTTTGGAATTTAAAAATATTGGATGGATTTTAGAAAGAGAATAAAAGCATTGAACTCTTTTGGTTGCTAGAAAATAACTTCGATGATGACTGCAGCATCATCGATGGTCATTTTCGAGTTTCCAGAAGTGAAATTGCTACCAAATTGTTTTGGATTGAAATCGTTTGCAAAATTGGTTGAGTTTTGAAATTCAAAGAGATAAATTAAATTTATCCAAGGAATTCTGGATATAGAAGATTTCAAAGGGAATTTTGAAAAGTTGAAAGATTGTTTAAACTTTGGAATTTTAACTAAGAATGTTTATGGCATATAAAAAGTTAGATGATTGGTAAATTTGGAATTTGTTGAAATAAAATTCAACGGTGCAAGTAAAGTGAAATCGACTACTGGAATTTAAAATTGAATTGTGTGAAGTTATGTGGAATGGGAAAATTAGTCAGGATAGACTAAAGATAATTAATGTTTGGAGATAAACTTTGTTGGTTAAATAATGAATTGGTGAATAAATAAATGGATCAAATAATATATATTTATAAAGAAAAGTTGATATTAATAAGGGATTGGAAATTTTAATTCGGCATATGAAATTTAACTTAAGTGAATGAAAGTGAAGAAAATATATTTGAATTTAACTTGAGATAAGTTAAATAAAATTTAAACTTCAATTAAATCAAATTGGATATGAAGGTGAAATGTAAAATTACATAAAGAAATTCATATTCTCAAGTTATTAAGTGTTATAATTTGAACTTGTAAATGGAAATGGACTTTAGTAAGCAATGTTAACTCTTAAATAGCAATAAAATATGCTTGGGCTATAAATAAATAGCAGGCTTAAGTTAAAAATAAAAGATGAATATATTCAAGCCTAGAATGAGTGTGATTGTATGAAATATAAGTTGTGACCTATAAAATTTAAAATGGAATGCAAAGCCCAGAAATTAATATTGTTTGATGAATTGAAAAATAAAATGAAAATCAAAACTTGAATTATAAACTAAATTGAACTAAGAAAATTAAAAGGGGAGTGATATTTGGAATAAAAATTCAAGTGTTGGATTATAAATAAGGGACGAACTAATTAGATAATAAATTAGTTAATGAAATTGAATTGTGAGTTTATGATAAAGTTTGGAAATAAACTGGAAATAAACTCAAGTTTTAAATTAAAATGGATTCAAATTGTTGATGAAGTGGAAGTAATTGTGAATGAAATTGCAATGTAAGTTAATAAAAATTGGATGGTAAATTAAAAAGTGAAGGGTGGAATCAGAATTTGAGTTATCAATTGAAATTCGACTTGAAGTGTTGACAAAGTAAATATAATTTGAAAGTATAGAAAAAAAATGGAATTGGATTAAAATAGTAATGGTATGGCTTGCAAATAAAATCTAAATACATAGAAATAATTGAAATGACCTTGTAATTTATTTAAGTGAACTGAGAATGAATTGAACTTGGAAATTTGAAATGTGTAATAATTGATTAAATAAATTTGTAGTGGGAAATGGGATTGGATTAAAATAGAATCAAGATAAATAAATTTTAAATTGAAATAAATTTGGTGAGTTGCCGATAATATTTAATGGAGTGAAAATGCTTAAATAAATAATTGTAAACCATTTAAAGTATTAAGGAATCGAAATAACTTGAGACAATAAGGAAAATATAACGTTTCAAGATTGTTAGAATGGTTTAAGTGAATGTGGATGAACTAATTATATCGAATAAATAAATGATGAATTAAATAAGTATCAAATGAAATGTGGTTTAAATAAGTGGAGAAATGGATATTGAATGAAATAGCTCGGATTGTCTTCGAGCTAAATAAAATAATTTGGAATAAACTAACATGGAATGAAATGTAAATAAATGGATTATAAATGAAATTTAAATGGAGTGTGTCGAGCTAAAAAAAAAAAGGGGCTTCTGAATGGATTAAAATAAAAAGGAATAAATGATCGTTGGATGTAAATGGAAGTAATTAAAATTCTATGTGTTGATAAGGGTAAAATAAATTGATTTTGAAAGCAATTGAATTAAATATGAGTTCAGTTTGCTTAAGAATAAATTAAATGTAAGCAATTGAGTTTTAAACAATTTAAATTGATGAGATTGTAAATGAATGGATTGAAAACCATTCAAATTGAATGAAAATGGTTTATAAATTAATTAAAACAGTTAGATTAGTATGAAAACTGTATAAGTTGCTTACAGAAAAATGTTTAGTGTAAATTTCTTTTAGAATTCATATGTTTTAACTATTGCAAGTTAGTGAAATGTGTTAAACTTCTTATATTTGGCACTTACATGTTTAAATTAAGTAAGTACAGATACCTGGAAGCCGTGTGGCTGGATTTGGTAGGGCTATTTGCTAAAAATAATAAGCCGCTTGCTTAAAATACAAATGAGGTACGCCTACGCAAATAAAAATAGGAAATATGAACTGTTTTTGATTTTTCCGACCGTGTGGGTCGATGTATATATATATATATTTATCTCTTTTGTCAAATTGCAAAAGCTCCTCCGTACAAAGGGGACTCTGCCAAAAATTTTCAGAAATTTTGGGAGTTAGAAAATTTTTGAAGATTTTTGAAAAATTTAGTTAACAGCAAAACGATTTCAAACTAGAAATTGAAATTAATTAGTAAATGAAACTAACTAAAGTAATGGCATGAATTAGTAATAAATGAAAAATAAAATTCAAATGTTTCAAGTTAGAGATAAATTGAATTCATATGAGAATGAAAGAATTGATTTGAATAGAAATGATATAAACTGAAGTGGTAAGGTGATAATGAATATAAAAGCATATTAAATACTTATACTAAACTTAAGAAAGGAATAGTGAATTCTTAATTGGAAATTGATAATATAAATAGATTACAAGTTAATATTTGGATAAATAGATATTGATATTGGTAAGGAAGTCGATAAAATGTTTTGAAATGTTGTGATTGGATATTGCTGCTTAGTCGGATATGCAGGAATATAAAGTGAAAAGATAATTGATTTTGATTTCAGAAGATAAATTGAAATTGCCCGACAAAAAGGTACGTATTTAAATTTGGTATGGAATTTGATTGGGATTTGGATTTGGATTGAGCCACTTGGCTTTTTGTTTTCTTTTTGGATTTGGGAGGCCGTAGAGCCATTTTTGTAGTTGTACCGTGCTAGCCGCGCAAAGGAGACGCTGGCGAAATTTTTCGGGAATTTAGGGAGTTGGAAAAATTTTGAGAAATTTTTGATAATTCAAAATTTGGTTTTAAATTGAAACTAGAATGGTTAAACCAATAGTATGATTTGACACTATAGAGAAGTTTGAAAGGTTAATGAGAATAATAATGAGTCTTTTATAAGAAGATAGTTGGTGCGATGTTGAATTGTTAGAAACTGTTTGGTTTAGGGAAATAATGAACGAATATTAGACCATTCTTCCTAATTAGTAATTTCGGGGACGAAATTCTTTAAGGGGGCAGGAATGTGACGACACGTAATTTTTGAGCATCTAAAATCGGGATATTTAATTGATTTTAATTATCTAAAGGATAATTATCAACTTAAATTACGAATATCATAATTTATTTGACAATTAGATTGTTGAATTAAATAACTTAAATTGGATAAAATATGAAACCTGAGATTTTAAGCCTGTTAAAAATATAATTTGCAAGCTTGTAAAAATTATATTGATAACACTGAAGATAATAGAAGTTGTAAAATTGAAATTAACAGAGGTTTGTTCAGTTTTAAAATTTTTATAGTTTAAGTTGAATTTAAAATTAGCCCTCCGAGGCACAGTCTCGGAATTCGAAGAAACCAGTTCCATTGAATCCATAATATTATATTATTATCAGATTTCAGTTTTTGCGATGTTCGGAGTTACCGTTGGATCGTACAATTCGTAATGCATAGACGAATTAATTAACTTTAGTTTGCATAGTTAGTTAAAACTCAGCTGAAATATTTCACTTCAGCATTTATTTTCCACTCATTTCAAACACTGTTGTTCTTCTGATTCACGCCGACTTCTTTTTCTTCGTGTTCCCTCTTTTATAAACATCACGAAAATTGTCAGAAACATAATCATCGTTTCCCTTTTTCTTTATAAAATCATACTGCAGATTCGAAAGCTTGAAGAAAAAGGCTTGTGCTTTGCTTTATTTTTGCGAGCTGAATCGAAGCAACGAAAATATAAAACTTTCTTTCCTTCTTCCCTTATTCAATTCCCATTCCCAAATCTGTTCGCGTTCTTCAAAAAAAAAAAATTCCCACTTTGAAATCCAGCGACGTTTTTCGAAGCCCCAAATTATTCATTCTCCTTCCTCTGTGAATCAAAATCGAATACTCCATTGTTAATTGCAAAGCTTGTTTCTTTGATTCGGGTAGATTTTCGTTTCGACAAAGCTCGGTGTTGTTCGGCTATGGGATTGGTGATTTGGAGGCGCGGCAATGGCCATGACCGAACCCACTAGGAGCTAGGGTTTTGGTCTTGAAGTGGTTCCGGTGTCGTGAGGCAAACCGGAGCCTGGTTTTGGGTTCATGGTGCGTAATGGCATCTGGCAGAGGAGATAGTAAATATTCGAGGAAAGAGGGACAGCATCGCGACTCGAATTCGCGTTCATGGTCGAGGGTTAAGGGTTTCGGAGATGTCTTGGTAAACGCGATTTAGGGGAGGCGACACGCGTGCGTGCGAACTGCTAGGGTTTCGACCACTTGCGGTCGATGAACTCATGAGGAGATATGAACGAGACGAGCTTCGGTGTTTGAGATGCTGGAGCTGATAGTCGTGATGGAGCTGTGAATTGCGAAGGGAGGAGGGCCTGATCGAAGTTAGGTAATTAAATTTTATTTTAATTAAGTAATTTTGAAACTCTTCGAATTTGATTTATCCATCATTAATTATCAGCATGTATATGAATATAACACGGTATATTGTTTTTCACTAAAGAATGTTTTCTGTTAGTTAAAAAAAAAATGTATTCACTGTAAGGTATTTGTTTAATTTTTGAATCGATGAATATATATATATATATATATATATATATATATATATATATATATATATATATTTTAACGCAAAAGTTATCAGTTAAATTAAATAGTTAATTTTTAAATGATAAAGTTTTTGTAAAATTTGATTTTTGAAGTCTATAAATTATTTAGGAAAATATATAGGAGTTGTGTATATTGAAGTTAGTATAAAAATAGATTTTTAAATTTATGTAAATAATGTTTATAAGTAGATAAGTAGTCTCAGAAGAAATAAATATACATTTACACATTTTGAATTTACTAATTTAACTTTAAAGTAATATATTTGTTTAGTTAACTTATTTAAAATCTATTTTAGTTACTAAAGAATTATTCAAAGGGAAATTAGTTCGAAATTTAATTATTCATTAAAAATTCAAATCATTAGTTAAAAATTAAATGAAATTGTAAAACGGAAATTAATTGTTCGATTAATGCAAAATATTAATAAATTGAATAATGTTTATTCAAGGTCTACATCATGGAGAAACAACTCATGGTGGATTGATTTTGCTAAATAGAAGCAAAGGTGAGTTAATCTCACTCAGTATAATTTAAATTTAAATGATAAAATTTAAATAATTGCTTGAATGGTTAAATTGATTGATGTGCTTTTGTCTGGTATATTTTGGAATGGATATTATATTGTGCTAATATCTGTGGATGCAGGGAAACAGGTTGGAGGGATCCAACTGGACCCCTCACATTTATTTAAGTTATTCAATATTCTCTGTTTTGATTATTTGATATCCTATAATGAGCTATATTGGAATATTGAATGTATGGTTTGATTGGATATTCGGGTATAATGAATTACCAAAATATATGAATTGGATTGTTGAAAAGAAATTAAAAGGAGGTAAATTTGTAAGCGAAATAATTATAAAAAGTTTGAATAAATTAAGAATAAATTGGAAGAAATAGAAGAAATATGCAAATAATAATAACTTCGAGTATGAAGAGCAAAGTAATTTTTAATAAAAGGAAATTGATGAATTGAAACTTAAGTTATATCAATTAAAGGAATAAAGAATTATTTTAAAATTCAAAGTCTAAATCTATTTAAAAGAATAGCGAAGTAATTGAGAAATCTAAAAAAAATTGGAATTTTTAGTTAAAGTGTTTCTTAAAATCATAATCAAGAAATGAGATCTGAAATTAATAGATTCTGAATTAAAAGGGGATAAATTTGAAATCAATTTGGGAAATTGATTTAAGTGATTGAAGTTGAGATTTTTCTCTGGATATCCAAGTACATTTTTAAAGTAAATTCTTAAATAAATTTAAAGGTTTTAAAGTTGTTGTAAAAAGCAGGTTTTTGAAAATTTATTACTTCTAATATTTAAGTTCTTAAGTAAGTATTTTCTTTTTACCTATTATAGTAGTAATTATTCAAAGAATGCCTTAATATTATGTTTTTGAAAGTATAAATATAGTTTTATATTTATTAAGTAACCTTATTTTCAAATATTCATTTAATATGTGTTTTTAACAAATTATTGAAATAGTTTAATTCAAATGTTTTGAAGGTATATATTCCAAAGTAAAATGTTTTAAATTATTTTTAAAATCTGGTTTTGTGCTTGGTAATTTCAGAAGAGATAGAAAGTACTTGGGAAAGTTTATACTGGGAAGAAAGAATGATTTGAAAACTGTTTTCAAAGGGTTGAAAATAGAAATAATATCTTGTGAAGATATTTTTGAGATTAATAAATAATTTGGAAAATTATTTATTGGTTGATGGTTGTTTTGTGAATATTAATTGATAGTTAAATCACCGACTATCAATATTGGACAAATGCACTGATCGTTTCGAAGAGACCGGGATCGAGATTTATTTCTCGAAAACCACTTCGATCCGGTTTGTACGTTTCGTGCGAAAAACGTGTTCGGAGTCGAAGATGGAGCAGTGAAGTGCAAGGGCTAGTCGATACTAATCCTGAGGATATTTCCAAAATGGATGTAGTAGGAATAGTGCCTTCGGTTCCGTTCGAACCCGGGACGGACTTGTATGGATGAATGCTTGCGAAAACATCGTTAGGTGGACGATTGGCATTCTAAGTGAAACGTTCTAAAAGGTAACGCTTAGCCTCAAGCCTCATCAAATGGGAATGACTGAAAATCAGGGGATATGCAGCAAGGTTAGGTGGGTCATACCCAAGCAGGACAAGATAATTCCCCTGTCTAGATGTCCCTTATATATATTTCGGCTTAGTGGGTGGTTCGCCGCGCCAACCACGGGGTTTATCTTGTTCGAGACTGTTCAGTAAGGAATGGTTCCGGCCTTGTGTTGCAGGGGATGAAGGGAGTAGTCCTCGGTACGGTGATCTAGGCCCCGTACTGTGACAGGTGGTACCCCAGTGCCTAGTCATTGTTGGAAATCCATTCTCCCTACGAGCCTTTTACGAGTTTTGTTTGTATTACCCACTTTTGTGGCTAGTAGCTGGAATTTAACGAATGTAACAATTTCGGCTATTTTGTAAGTATTTGTATATAGACCCTATTATAATATCAGAGGATTTCTATAAAAATTGTTTTAGCTATCGTAAGGTAAAACCCAACATGTTTATTTGTGGCGTGGTCTTACGAGATGCTTTTGTTTTTCAAAGGATTTTTGAAACTTTAATAATCAATTGGGTGTGATTTTCTCACGCTGGTATTCCAGACTGACTCGGGTGTTATTTAACTGTAATTCTCGGGTCAGACCGAGTATTATAGGATACAGGATATGTTGTTGTGGAGCTCAGGAGTCGAGTAGGATGGCGATATGTACTCATGTACTTGTATATATATATATATTCCGCTGTTTGAGTTGTGTATTCTGAGTTGTTGTGTATTCATTGTATGATATTGATGTTGAGCTGTGATTGATGTACTCTGATGATGTAATATATAAACAGAAATATTTGATGTTGAGTAAAGATTATATATTATCTATTATATTTTATTCCGCTGCGATGGTTAGATTTTGATGTTGATTTTGTTTTCTCTTCTTCTACCTCTTCTTCTTAAACCCAAATGGTTCGTAATTTTGTGCAACTTGAGTTGATTGTTGTAGAATAGTGTAAACTCAAGGGGTACGGATTTGCGGGCTGTTACAGGATCGATCGTGACTTCAAGAATAAGATCGATGCTGAATTCCGAGGTAAATCAACATTCGATCTCAAGAGATAGAATTCAGGTATAGCAGGAGATAGATAGCACCGTAAACCGAGGATACAGAAATCTCCGGTAAATCAATGTCTATTGTAATGAGTTTCACCCTTTTATAAATTATTCGAAGTTTGGCGAGACCGCCAATTCATTATAAGGGTCATTCGAAGTGGAGTTATGGGATGCTCCAAAATTGAAAGAAAGCAAATAGTGAGGGACATGAATGAATTTTGAAACCGCAGGGAACGTTCCAAAATTCAAAGGAATTGAGACAATAGGATGAGATTGAAACTCGAGTGGGAGTGATTCTGTAAATACATTTACCATATATGTTAAGTTTTGCCTAGAGCTACCAAAAGCTCTGATACCAACTGTAATGACCCGCTATTTTGGACTATTCGCATCCGCACATGTCGGACTTGAATAATTCAAAATACCGAATTGTTAAATTTAAATTTGGAAAAACACAGATATACAGTATATAAATAATCACAAAATCACAGACACAGAGTAATAATATGCAGCGGAAGTAAAAGAGATAGTAGTTCATGAAGCTACTATATAAATATATAAGATACATCAGAGTTTACAACAAAAGAGAAATACGATACATCAAGTACAAATCAGAATACATCACAGGAATCATCGAATACTGAAAGCAGAATAGATGGCTGGATCTTCAAGCAAAGCTCCAACTCCAAAGGTGAGCCTCGAATACTGGTACACTCAGTCTGACCCGAGCGTAAAGCAAAACACAAAACACTCGAGTCAGGATTAATATTCTTATATCAATAAATCCAACTCAAGTGAAATAGCAATCGAAATACAAGTAACTCAAAGGATGTTGGAATCACCATCCTCTAAGGATCCGTTAAATTATCTACTATGTAGTAGTGTACGCTAAATATATAATGTCTATCGGTAATATTAAGTATCAAAATAGTGTTAAGGTGTTACCATTATCCCCCTTAACACATTTTTTTATAAATGTCATAGTCTATACAGCACTGTAAACTCCACCGTAAACTAGTGGGATATTAGGGAATACTCCATAGGTATAACACAAAACAAATTCTTAGTGGTCGCGTATATAGGGATACAAGTAAGACAAGGCACATGAGGCAATACCCAAGGTAGTGAAACTACCGTTTGCCTGATCCGTACTGGTGAGAACGCATCGCCGCAGCGATCGCAACACCGCGAAACAACACTCCTGAAATTCCAAGGGTGCACCAATCAATCACAAGTAATGAGTAGTAGTTACGAAGAAGTGTGTTCGCTCGAGGTGGCTAACCCCATTTGGCCCGGCACGGCTCCTGTTTTAGTCATTTCCAATTTGACACAAGTGTCAAGGCTATCCATTATCGTTCTCTTTCTTCAGTCATCGCACACATCATTCCAACCACTTTATTCTGGATCATCACTCCGCGTATAGTTATTAAAGTGGTTTTCGGTTTAGATAGAGAGTATATCCATAACCGATTTCAGTTTCTTTAATAACTTTCGTGATTATTACACCGATTGGTCGTTTAATATATTTCAAAACCAATCAAATTCAATTTCAATTCGTAAATCAACATTTCGTTTGTCTTTCTAAATCAATTTCCAAAATTTACGTTCCAAACTTCCAATTACCATTCAAAATCTTATAATTCGATTTCAACCTTTATTTAAACAATTCAAATATTGATTCAAGTTCGTATATAAGTTTCATTCCAAAAACATTTAAAATGGTTTAAATTTTCATTCAAATCAGTTTAATTCATTTATCGATTTCATTCAATATTCATTAAGTAAATTTGTCATTCAAAACAACTTCTTTTTAAATTCCAATTCATTTAAATCAATTATTTACGTTCAATTTTGTTATATCAAAACATCAAATTGAAATAAATTAAATTCGACAATCAATTCTTTGAATTACAAGTCTTACGTTAATTTCAATAAATCCCATTCATTTCAATAAATCACCTTTTATTTCTTGTTAAAGAAATTAAATTTTCACTTATTTGTTGACTACGTTCAAATGTCAAACTTAATTAGTAAAAAACTAAATTTCACATAATCGAGAAGTTTCAATTTCACTTATTAGCTTACTTAAATTATTTTTCCAAAACTTTAATAAATAAAGAAACTCAATTTCATTTATTAACGAAGTTCAAATTCACTTAATGAAAAGTTCAATTTCTCTTATCGAAGAATTCAATTTTTATTCAATTATCAAATAATTCAATCTTATTCAATTATTTAATAATTTCAATCTTAATTATTAATAATTTCAAAACTTAATAATTACAAACTTCATTATCAATTCAACTTAATTATTAAATCATTTCCACTTAATTATGAATTCAAACTTAATTATCAAATCATTCAACTTAATTATAAATTCAACTTAATAATTTCGAACTCAATTATAATTTCAAACTCAATTATTACTAATTCCAAATTATTTATTAATAATTCCAAATTTAATTATTAAATAATTAAATCTCAAACAACGTTCTTTCATCAATTACTACGTTAATATTTGTTTCAGATTTCAATCTTTACATTTTCTTTCAAAATATTCAAATTCCAGCTTCATTTCAAAACTTATTCTTTGCTCGAAAAAAAATCATTATTTTATTTTTTAAATCAATTTATTGACCAATCGGATTTTATTTAATTCTCTATCCTAAGTCAAGTTCATTTGGATATATATCATTTCAACCCGATTCCAATTTCAATTCAAGAATTAAACATAACAAAGGGAACTTGCAGTGTGATAACAGGGATGATGTCAAAGTAAATAAACAAGCAATGACAACAACAAACACAATTCAATAATCAATTCAAATAATCCCGAAATAATCGTATTAATTCGCGTTGTTGTTTGTGCGAATTAATATAATTATCTCTAATCTACACTATCATTTCATGTAGATTAAAGATTATTACATTACGGTTATTTTACTCGTCGTTAAATTTCAAATTTAATACTACGACACTTAATCCAATATACGTTCAAAGTTCAAAGTATAATTTATCAAATTCTACGTGTCAATTAACTTAACAATTAAAAGGGGTCATATTATTTAAATTAACTAATCAAATTCAACACATATGTCGATTCACATTTTTAAACTATCCTACGTCAAATTCAATCGCATAATATTTATCACTTATACATTTCAAGTTAACATCCAATATAAACAACAAACAATCAATCAATTATCAATCAAACTGTATTAACATCGCATAACAATTAACAGATAATGGTGTCAGATGTCATAGGTGAACAAATTCAGGTAATAGCAATTATAACAGTTTAAATAACTAACAACAACATATTTCAATTTTCATTTCAATTGAAATAAAATTTAATAAATAAAAGAACATTAATCGTGAGTGATTGCTCACCTTTCGAGGCTAGATGATGAACGAGAAAATGACATGGATACGCACACTGATACGAATACTGAATTTGAATTGCGAATCCAAGCAAACAAAATCGGCAGGAATTCGACGGACAAGCTGATAGATAAGAAATGGAGGAAACGAATTAGGATCATCCTGATATAACTAAAACAAAATGAAGGTCATAACCCTACATCTATTTTCTAAAACTAAAAATAAAATTTTAGGTTCTTAAATATTTCTATAGAAAAACCCATTCAAAATCAATACAAACAATTGATTATAATTTACAAATAACTTACACTCTTATAAACACCTTTATATATAAATCTACATCAACACGTTTTTATTTATTTATTTATCTATTTTTACTAAACTTATATTAAAATATAATATATAAAGTCTTATATAAACTTCCGTCCATATAAGGAACAGGCTTCATATGTAAGCTACTATATATACACTATGCGTATAAAGTTGGAAACCCAAACCCAAGCACACTTTAACATATAATGTAAAATAGTACAGCTGACGCCTTACATAAAATAGTACAGTACTCAAACTAATATATATATATATATAACTAACAATATTCAAATTCCATATACCTAACTTATAAAATAACTGACAATATATATATTATGCAAATGGCTTACTAGACTTATACATGAGAACATATTCCAACAGCCTACAAATATAATGTATCAAAATATATCGCTTCGTATGTGCCTTGCTCCATAAAACCATATTGTAGCATTAATAACATGCGTACCATAAAATATATATCTATATATTCATAGGTACTTCAAAATCATGTAGGTTATATTATAAATCATATATATACACTGTATAAAAATAAAATACTGTAATCATAATTTATATATAGCATAACTTCAACACATAAAGTTGCAGGTAAAACAATATATATGAATTCTTTATAACTAATGTTATAAACACAAATATATAATACAATACTGCCAAATATATAACCCGTGCAATGTAGTAGCAAATTAGTAAGCATACATTCCTAACATATCTAATTCATCGGCTAATGCACTTTTCCATCTTAAACAACTTATAGCTTTACGTATATATCGACTTTTAAGAATCCATATTTATAAAACTCATAGGCACAATATATCAAGTTTCTAAACCCATAAAAACAAAGTCTGTACATCTCACTTTATCAAAACATACTTTGAACAAGTATATATTTGAGTATATTATCAAAACATACTATCTGGGTTGATAAAATTTAGATAATAGTATACAAATGAAAATATAAATCAAGGTACACATATTTTAGATATCAGATTCATATAAACATTCTTTTGTAATTATATTTAAACAATAGATATCATTAATTCAAACACAGTACATACCAACCATTATTTAAACAACTTATCAATGCTTACAGGCGAATGACAGAGAGGGGAAGAAAAACGGGCTGTGGAGGAGATGCATGTGAACTAGTGAAGGCGTGCGTGAAAACTGCGGCGTCAGGCTACGTTGGTCGCTGCATTGGCTGGCATTTGGGAAAAGAATGAAAGAGGGAGGAAGGCTCGTGAGTAGGCAGAGGCGCGGCTCCAGGGTGGTGATGTGGTGGCACACTAGAGAGAGGAATGGAGGGTGGTGAGGCTCGGCCGGATCATGCTGCAGTTCAGGCATGGAGGAAGTGGTGCGGGCCCCGCGGTGAAGAGGGAGATGGTTGCGCCAGTGGCGATCGCTGGAGGAAGGTCGAAGAGGTAAGGCGAAGGTCTCGGCAGAGGGGAAAAGGCGGGCTTGGCTAGGGCGTGCTGACAGTGGGTCAAGGAAAGGTGGCTGTGTTCTCGGTTGTGGCGAGATGGGTGGGGTGTGGCCATTGCGAGGCGGTGGAGATGGATCGAAAGACGGTGGCAGTGGTCGGTTGTTGAAGGCGGAGGTCGGTTGAGGAGCTGGAACGCGTGGAGGATGCCGTGAGGGGAAAGGAACCGCATGCTTTATTCATTCTTTTTTTTTCTAAAAGGGTGGTGGTTTCCAGGCATGTGCGATGGTGAGGGGGATGAGGAAAACGTAAGTATTGGATAGTAAAAGTTATATGTTCAACAGGAGAACATAATTCTCTGTTTTGCATTGGAAACGTAAGTATTAAAGAAGAAGTGAGAGGACAGAGCAACGGTTCCCTTGATTGAATAGTAAAAGTTATATGTTGAATTCAAGAAATTAAATGCAAATGACCATTTAAATTTACACGGTGGTTAAGCAACAGGCAAAAGAATTTCAACCGTTTAAAATGGTACCGATACGGATGACCGTTTCACAGTTTCCACGGCGTACTGGACTCCAAAACACCGAATTGACTATACCGTTGAGATCAGCACGACGAGACGATCAAAACGGTATATGGATATCAGTGATACGATTGAATTATAAAAATTCGAATTTTTATACTAGCGGAAAATGCATGAAAAACGCAGGAAAATAAGATCGATGAAGCCAAAGATGTTCGAATTTGGAAAAACGACCAACTGACATCTTGCTCAGAAGATGTTGTAGAATTTTTCTATCTAAAAATATTTAGGTTTCGAAAACGTTTTATTTTCATCGCTTTTTAACTAATTAAATTGAAGTAATTTTACGCACGAAATAAACTTTTATATTTTCGGACGAAAATTTACCAGTTGTTATGTTTAACTAGACGCATTCCAAATATCAAATTTATATTTTAAAATTTTATCGTTTATATTTTCCCATAAAATTTCAATTAATATGTTATTAAAACCGGTTAAATCTACGGGTTGTTACATAAATAATACTTTACAAAAATCATTTTTAATTAAGCTTTAAATCAAAATATTATAATATTTACATTTCTAAAATACTTTAAAATTTTTAGAAAAATATATTTTAACCACGGGTCTGTATAAAATTTTCTAGCCTAGGTAAAGTGATATGGATAATATATCATTTCAATCTGTAACTTACAAAGAAAACCCGGGTTTTATCATTTCAAACCCACGGTCCCAAATAAATGAAAATAATTAAAAATTGTTCAGGCCTATCATTTCAGCCCATAACGATTTTTCCCTATTCTAAAATCCATTCGAGCACGTATCATTTCAACCATAGTGATTCTAATCTAAAGGGAACTTATAGTGTGATAAACTAGTATAAATAACAGAATAGCATTAAGTAACTGTAACAGATGATATAACAGGTAAATAAGCATGGGTGAATAACATATGATCATAACATAGCAGATATAACATGGTGATATATTTTACAGATTCAAATGTGATCGGTTTACTAGTCATATAAGTATAAATACTGTCTGGTGAGAATTACTCACTTGTATAAGCTGGTGATGACAACCAAATGCACAAACAAGGAACTTCTAAGGCACAATAACATGATAATGATTTGAGAGTGAGAGAGCCAAAGCTAATTGCCTTGTTCAATATCAAACATACAAACCTGAATTACAAACCAAACTATTACAAAACAATGCTAGAGATTTACATGTAACACAAAGCTAATGCTTTTGCACTTGCATTCAACGACTTATGCTTCAGCTATGGACTGGAAAAGCAATGTAATGGGATGTAATTGGATCAGGTTTGGATCAGGTTGAGGTCCATTAGGGGTCGGCCATAACAATATAAAGGAGATAAAGGGTATGTGTGCATGAATTTACAAAACAAGGCAACACAAGTGGTCATTTTTTCCATTTAAGGTCTCGGCCAAGCATGGATGGACAAGGTCAGATCTGGGAAGGTCAACTACATGTGTTAGAGAGGTCCTAGGCTTAGGTTGTGGCTGGTGGTGGTGGTGTATGGGTCGGTCAAAGCATGATTGGAGTGGTGGAGACAAGGGGAGTTCGGCTAGCATGAATAAAGTGAAGTTTTTATCAAAATTTTGGTGGATCTTCAACTTGGAGGGTCTCGGCCATGTTAGGTCAGTGGAAGTAGGGGATGATGGCTGGAGCAGGTGGTGGTGGAGGCGGCCAAAGTGCTGGAGTAAGGAGGGGCTGAACATAAGAGGGTGAATGCTAGTGCAAAATCAAATAATTCAAGTAGAAAAATGTGAAAAAGAATGAAAATTTTACCAAAATTCTTGCTTCAAGAATGGCTGAAAGTTTTTCTTGGTTTAGAGATGAATTTTTCACGTGATAAGTAATGAGAAAGTCGGCTAAAGCAAAGAGTGTAAGGTAGCAAATTGAATTGGTGCATTGATTGGTGAAAAGATGATTAGAATAGGAAAAGACAAAGCACTTAAAAGGTCAAAAAACTATTCAAATTTCCTTAATTCTTTTTGCAAATTTTAAATACATGAAAAATACTTATAAATAAAGATAAAAACATGAAAATATGATGAATGCACAAAAATAAATATATAAATTTTAATTAAATATAATTAAATTGAGAAAATTGCTAAAAATTGGAAACTTGGCTTTAAATTTGAAAATAAATTCAATAAACTTTGGAAAAATTTAAAGATCACCTTAAAAATGTTTTAAAATAAAATATATACCTAACATGTCATATAACACATATTACAACATGATTTGACAAATTAAAATATTATTTATATAAATTAAAATAAACAATATTGTTAAATAAATTAATGTACACACAATATTGTAAAATGCATAACTTTCACAATATAAATTAGATTTCAACGAAACAAAAAGCAGTATACTCAAAATTTAATATATTTTCATAAAAAAAGATAAAATTCAAAAATTCAATATTTAAATTTTAAAGTCAAATTTTGACCAGATTGACCAAAAATCCACTTTTTTGGAAATATCCTATTTATTCAGGTTTGAAATTATAATTCACACAAAAATCAAAATATACTCTTAAAATAACAAAATTTATTCATTTTAATAAATATAATAAAGCTTTTAAATTAGGAGTTTCAATTTAAATAATTAAAATAGACAATTAAACTAATCACAAAATACTAGGTTGTTACACTCTCCCCTACTCAAATCTTTTCGTCCTCGAAAAGAACGAACAAGGAAAAGCAAGATAGACAACAAATAGTGTCTGGAAAAAAATTCGGATTCGAAGCACGAATGCTCTCCTCCGTCTCTCGGGTACAATATCGATCATCAGTACCCCATCGTACCTCGATCAGACTAACAAATTCCCTTCTTAGCTGCTTCGTACCTCTGCTGACAATACGAAGTGGCTTACCCTCGACAATCAGATTTAGCTAAATATCCAAAGTATCAAGAGCAGTTTGCTGAACAAAAAGAGATGGGTCAAGAAGATACTAGAGGAGATGTGAGACGTGGAATACATCATGCACTGAAGAAAGTTTCTCGGGCAAATCTAAACGATAAGCCAAAGAACCAACTCTTTCCATAATTCAGAAAGGACCCTCAAAGAAGTAGAAGGTAGGAATAGCTAGAAGGAAAAATAGGTTGGAACACAAGGATGAACCATTATTTTAAAACCATATACATTTCAATTTAAAATTTTATATTTACAACATTTTATTTATAATATGATAAATAGTCATTTGATTCAAATTTGATAGTTCGAAGTAAACAATATTTAAAACATTTTTAAATTATTTAGACAAGTAAAATAAATGATCAAAGCATCCTTTATATAATATACTTCATCAAAATACTTTTATAACTCGATGTCTTAACAAGTTTACTTTCGTTCCTACAGACCTTGGCTATGCGTTGATCAAGCGCAAAGCTAGGATTCTCCAGGTGCTTGATAGACTTGTTTCAACACACAGTGAAAATACTGGGAAACATTTTAAAACAACAGATATGGAAAGTACAATCCAAACAAATCAACCAAACCAAACATTTGTCTAACCATGGATCGTAGATACACAATGGTTACGCCTAGATCCCCCAGGAAACAACCATACCTGTAAGCTATCTCAGCCTGCGAATTACGCCATGATGACTAGTAGACTGCAGATACACAATGGATACATCTGGATCCTCCAGGAAACATCAGTACCCTTAAGCTATCTCAGCCATTGGATTTCACTACTACTACGACCTACATAGATCGCAGGACACACAATAACTATGCCTGGATAAACATCCGTACCCCCAGTCCATCTCAGCCAGGCGAATTATGCTATGCAGTCGCAAACATAAGACCATAGAGATCGCCATGGAATTCGATGGACACTCGAGTATCATATCCGAAAAACCCAAATCAGAGAGAATAATATCGATAGAATTAATCCACATTGTGGCCACAAAGCGGATATCAAGTAAAAGGCACATTCCACATCTTTAGTTCGAAAATATGTATCATATAGTACCTTTCAAAATCACTTTCAAATATCATACTTTTATAAAGTCCATTATATATAAGATTTCATTTTCAAATCAAATACTTCCCAAAATCAATAGTATATCAAATCACACTTATACAGACTTCGAATATATAAGATTTCAATTTACAAATTGAGTACCTTTACAAATCAATAGTTTCAAATCACTTCATACTTCTACAAATCAATTTTATATAAGTTCGATAACTCCCAAATCAAAGTATTTAAATAAACAAGGTTCTTAATTTCAAACCATTTCAATATCAATTTTGTTTCAAAATCATATATGATTTCACCAAATCATTTCTTCCTAACGACATATATTTAGTTTCAAAGTATCTTAAAATAATAGATTTAGAAAATAATCCAAATTTTCAAATCAACAAAATTTAGGTCAAACAAATTCATTTCCATTTCAAATATATATTCACTTTCAAAAATCATAATACTTTTAAAGTTATAAATCTTTCGAAACCAAAATACTTGAAATCATTACACTTTGAAAATCATAACCTTCTGAAATCATACATTTGAAATGATAAAACATTCCTTTAATTTTTTACATTTCACAAATTTATTCAATTAAACCCAAATCTAAAATTTCCAATTTTAATTCAATTCAAACCATCAGTTTCAATTCAATTTAGTTTTCCAACAAAACCATTTCAAATAAAGATTTGATCCATAAAATAACAATTCAATCTTTAATATATTTCAAAGCTTTAATATCCGACATTTCAAAACTAAACTTTTTAATTTCATATATCTCAAATCTAGTTTCATTATTACTTAGTTTTGGAATATTCATTTCATAAATCCATCATTTTTGTATAAACTCAAATTACAAGTAAACCAAATATCCTTTCATACAAATATAAACTTCAAAAATTCATTTATCAAAATCAATTATCATTCCAAAGTCACATTCTTTATCAAAATAAAGATTAAATCATTTCCAAACCATTTCAATCATCAAAATATCTAAAATGGTTACTATGTTTAATTTAAAACCTTCAAACTATTTATTTCTATATGAAAATTCCAATTTACCGTTGGAAAGATTATTATTCTATATATATATACTTTATTCAAAATATTTCAAATCTATATTTCATACCAGTATAATTCAACATGGTCTTATTTATTTCACTCAACAAACAGTTTCAAACGTATATAAATCATATTACTTTATACTTTAATCATACCAAACTAAACTTATATTCTTTATCAAATACCCTATACCTTTCAAAATTTCTTAGCTCTGAAAAGCTAACCTTGATTTGGAAGTGCTCAAACCTTCAAAAATAGTCGAAGAAATCATATTTTCAATCTAAGTGTTGGAAATCACCAACAAATCAGTAAACCAATTCCAAAAGATAGGGTTATACCAAAACAAATCTGAATTTCGAGGACTGAACACCGGCCTACTTTAAATCATTTCAAATACACACACACACACACACACATATCTTTCAACATCAAACCATACTTCGAAATATGAAATCAAAAATTCGTTTCACAAAATCACTCGCATAGAAAAGCTATAGAGTGTCCTCTCCCCACTCAGAAACTCAAAAATCAATGTCGATGGTGCATGCATTCATCACCGAAATTATTTTCCAGCGACATAAGTGGGTTCTGGAATTTTATTTTCTTGAAACTTCTTTGAAATCTCTTTGAAATCATTGGGATTAGTTCGAATACATTTGAAACATTTTTATTTGGAGAAATATCTTTAGATCATATCATTATTATATAATTTCCAAAATCCTAAAACCGATTTCAAAACACCGGAGTTCGATTCCTCAAAATTCAAATTCAAAACCCTTCAGTTATAAATCATTTTAATAAGTCAATTTCTTATAAATTTTCAAAATTTCAAATCCTTTTAAAACTTTAAATTTTCAAAGAAAGGAAAATATATAATACATATTGAAAACATTTCACTTTTATATACAAAATAGGGTCATCCTTATCGAAATAATAATTTCGATGTATGCACAAATTCAAAATACAATCAAGAAAAAATTTCCAAAGAACGATTCAAGGTTAGATTTCAAAAAAACAGAGATTCGAATTTGGAGAAACCCTAATCAAATAGAATTCTGGTTCGAAGATAAGCTCGAACAAAGATGAGATAATTTTATCACCAAATAGAAGATGGATAAGCCTATATAAATCACGGCCGACTTTAACTGGTCAACCGTGACTTCAGGAATATAATCAATTCAGAAATCTAAGGAAAATCAACATTCGATCGCCAGAGATAAAATCCAGATATAACAAAAGGTAGATAGCATCGTAAACCGAGGATACAGAAATATCTGGTTAATCAATGCCAATTGTAAAGGAGTTTCACCCCTTTACATATCATTCAAAGATTGGCGGAATCACCGATCTATAGAGAGGTCATTCCAAAGTGGAGTTATGGAATGCCGCAAAATCAAAAGGATAAAATAGGGAAGACAAGACTGGATTTCAGAACAAGAGGGAGTGTTCCAAAGTTCAAGGAATCCTAATCAGTAAGAATCCTAACGAAGAGATTTCTAACAAGGTGGATACAAAAGGAATGAAGTTTAGAAAATCTTGGTTTCAAAATAAGAAAAATTTTATATGAAAATAAACTTTTAAACTCCTTTAAAAATCATTTGGAAATAATTTTATACTTCGAAAATACGTTCTCTCACAAAGAAAGGATTCTGAGATTGATTTCACTCATTCTAGGGTATTTCTACCCTATCTCTAATGAGATTTTTCTCCGCAGGCTATGGTTTGCCAAAAACCAAAGCTGTAATACCAACTATAACAGGCCGCGCCAGTTGGGTAACGCCCACCGTAGCATACATTGGTACCTGTGTTCTGCCTTTACGGCCAGCCTCTCGGCTGCACCACCAACCTCCGCGGGGACATGTAGGAGTAAGAGTCAACCGTTCGCTACCAAACCAGAAAGCGAGAACCCCCTATCATGCTGCACTCTCCAAGTGCAATGGTAGACACACATGTCGGACTTGAATTGCTCAAAATACCGCATTGTAAATAAATTGGGAGCAAATGAAATACAATCACAGAATCGCAGACACAGAAATATCAGAATAACTCGCAACGGAAATTAAAATACCATAGTGATTCATGAGGCTACTATAACAAACACTCAAAACGTTATACATAATATCAGTTTGAAACATATACAATAGAAATCCCAAATATATAAAAGTTTATAAATACCAGAACTGAAATAGAACAACTGAAAATGAAAGGGAACAGATAACTAGACAAGCAGAATCTCCAGCGATTCCTAGCTCCAGAAAGAAATCCAAAGCTAAGCTGTAAATACTCAGGCTGACCCGAGCGTAAAGTAAAACACAAAATACTCGAGTCAGGACATATATACTTATATAATGTAAACCAACTCAAGTGAACTGTAGTAGTAATGCACAATATCTTAAAGGATGCTTGGGATCGCCCATCCTCTAAGGATCATTTAAACCATAAATTAAATACATCCCATGGTTAAAATTCAAAAATGTTATTTTATACTTCTAAATCAAATATCAATTTCAAAATTCAATATCATTTCAAATTCATTTTACTTAATTTAAATATCCTTCCAAGTCACATTTCAAAATGGTCCATATTTAAAATCAAATTACTTCATTTAAACGATTAAAATTTGAAGTCGTTATATTTAAAAGCAAATATTTAATTCTCAAAATTTTAGCCCTTTCAAAGTTCATTTATTCACTTAAATTTATTAAAACAATGAAAATTCAACCTTCACAGCACTTAGAAAATGCTAGGGAAAGTTATGTTTAGAAACAATTCAATTAGCAAACAGCATGTAAAATTTTGTACTAGGTTTAGATTTCAATTAAAACTTTAGTTAAGTCCAGCAACTACAGCACTTACAAAGTGCTGTAATAGCCTTTAGTTCATTTTAGCCATTTAGTTCATTTCTATCAATTACATTAGAAATAATAAAGTTTCAAAATGCTGTTAATTAAATTCCAAATATTCAATGTAATTTCCCAAATAATTAAATTTTATTTAAATCATTTTAAACTTATAAAATCATATATTTTCATTTTTAAAATAATCATTTAAATACCCTTATATTCATGATTTTATAAGGTTAAATTTTCAAAATCAATATTTAATAATAATTCACATATTAAATTCACACATTCAATTTCAATTCTTTAAATTAATTTTTAACTTAAAAATTAAGTTTAAATTTCCAAATATAACTTATTTTTTCCACTTTATTTACTTAACTAAAAATTCACCTTTAAACAAAATTCATAAATTTCCAATTTAAGATATATTTCAAAATTCAACTTAATATTCAATCATTTAACATTTTAACTTTATTCAAAAATCATTAATACTTTATAAAAATCATTTTAAATTCATTTCAAATCAAATTTTATATTTATTTATCATATTTTCCTACTAAACTTAAATTCCATTTATAACCAAATCAAAATTTCCAAGATAATTTATATTTCAAATTTCTTACTTTACCATTAATTTATTTCACTTATAAATTTTTCGAAAAATCAATAATACTTTATAAAATCATTGTTAATTAAGTTTTAAATCAAAATATTATAATATATACATTTCTAAAATACTTTAAAAATTTTAGAAAAATATATTTTAACCACGGGTCTATATAAAATTTTCTAGCCTAGGTAAAGTTATACGGATAATATATCATTTCAATCCGTAATTTACAAAGAAAACCCAAGTTTTATCATTTCAAATCCGCAGTCCCAAATAAATGAAAATAATTAAAAATCATTCAGGCCTATCATTTCAGCCCATAACGATTTTTCCCTATTCTAAAGTCCGTTCGGGTATGTATCATTTCAACCCATAGTGATTCTAATTTAAAGGGAACTTGCAGTGTGATAAACAGATGTAAATAACAGAATAGCATTAAATAAAAGTAACAGATGATATAAAAGGTAAGTAAGCATGGATGAATATCATATTATCATAACATTGCAGATATAACATGGTGATATATTTTACAGACTAAAATGTGATCGGTTTACTAGTCATATAAGTATAAATATTATCTGGTGAGAATTACTCACTTGTATAAGCTAGAGATGACAACCAAATGCACAAACAAGGAACTTCAAAGGCACGATAACATGACAATGATTTGAGAGTGGGAAAGCCAAAGCTAATTTCCTTGTTCAATATCAAACAAAAAATACAAACATGAATTACAAACCAAACTATTACAAAACAATGCTAGAGATAAACATGTAACACAAAGCTAATGCATTTGCACTTGCATTCAATGACTTATGCTTCAGCTATGGACTGGAAAAGCACTGTAATGGGATGTATTTGGATCTGTTTTGGATCAGGTTGAGGTCCAACAGTGGTCGACCATAACAATATAAAGGAGATAAAGGGTATGTGTGCATGAATTTACAAAACAAGGCAACACAAGTGGGTTTTGTTGCTATTTAAGGTCTCGGCCAAGCATGGATGGACAAGGTCAGATCTGGGAAGGCCAACTATAGATGTTACAGAGGTCCTAGGCTCAGGTTGTGGCTGGTGGTGGTGGGGTATGGGTCGGTCAAAGCATGATTGGAGTGGTGGAGACAAGGGGAGTTCGGCTAGCATGAATAAAGTGAAGTTTTTATCAAAATTTTGGTGGATCTTCAACTTGGAGGGTCTCGGCCATGTTAGGTCAATGGAAGTAGGGGATGATGGCTTGAGCAGGTGGTGGTGGAGGTGGCCAAAGTGCTGGAGTAAGGAGGGGCCGAACATAAGAGGGTGAATGCTAGTGCAAAATCAAATAATTCAAGTAGAAAAATGTGAAAAAGAATGAAAATTTTACCAAAATTCTTGCTTCAAGAATGGCTGAAAGTTTTTCTTGGTTTAGAGATGAATTTTTCACGTGAGAAGTAATGAGAAAGTCAGCTAAAGAAAAGAGTATAAGGCAGCAAATTGAATTGGTGCTTTGATTGGTGAAAAGGTGATTAGAATAGGAAAAGACAAAGCACTTAAAAGGTCACAAAACTATTCAAATTTCCTCAATTCTTTTTTAAAAATTTTAAATACATGAAAAATAACTATAAATAAAGATAAAAACATGAAAATATGATGAACTTACAAAAATAAATAAATAAATTTTAATTAAATATAATTAAATTGAGAAAATAGCTAAAAATTGGAAACTAGGCTTTAAAATTTGAAAATAAATTCAATAAACTTTGAAAAAATTTAAACATCACTTTAAAAATATTTTAAAATAAAATATATACCTAACATGTCATATAACACATATTAGAACATGATTTGAAAAATTAAAATATTATTTATATAAATTAAAATAAACAATATTGTTAAATAAATGAATGTACACACAATATTGTAAAATGCATAACTTTCACAATATAAATCAGATTTAAAGAAACGAAAAGCAGAATTCTCAAAATTTAATATATTTTCATAATAAAAGATAAAATTCAAATATTTAAATTTTAAATTTAAAAGTCAATGTTTGACCAGATTGACCAAAAATCCACTTTTTTTGGGAAATATCCTATTTATTCAGGTTTGAAATTATAATTCACACAAAAA
Source organism: Allium cepa (assembly GCA_030765085.1). Lineage (NCBI taxonomy): Eukaryota > Viridiplantae > Streptophyta > Magnoliopsida > Asparagales > Amaryllidaceae > Allium > Allium cepa. The sequence goes on from CM060946.1 coordinate 184,500,451, forward strand.
TCAAAATATTCTCTTAAAATAACAAAATTTATTCATTTTAATAAATATAATAAAGGTTTTAAATCAAGAGTTTCAATTTAAATAATTAAAATAAACAATTAAAATAATCACAAAATATTGGGTTGTTACGTAATATTTCGCTATTATAATAATGTCTATAGTAAAATAAACTTATTTTAAATAGCGTTAAGGGGTTACCCATATAGCCCTAACCATGTAATAGTCCCAGTAGTCCATCCAACATCATTGTCCCTCCTGATCGGGAAGCCACCAGAGGCGGGCTACGGGAGAAAATCAAACTCGTACAAGGCGCGCTAGGGTAGGTGGCATGGCATAACAAGGAAATGCCAGTGTAGATATACCAACTGCTATCCGGGTAGGTGGTAACGCATAGCAGTTACTACCGCCCACCTCGAGCCACACCCCCAAAATCAAAAAAATCAAAAGTGGCCACCAAATAAATCTCAAAGTCAGAATATAATATCGAAAGAGTGTGTCCGATCAGAGGAATGACCTCATTGGCCCGAGAATCGCTCCTGTTTTAGCCACCTACCTTATGCCAACTCACAGGAGTTGGGTCCACGTATTTACCTCAAAGGAAACGCCGCCACCATCCTACTTCATTCCGGAATCACCACCGCGTACACGGTTGTTAAAGTGGTTTTTCGAGTTGGCAGAGAGTATAACAACTACCGATCCCGGTCTCTTTAACCACCAAACGTTATTATAACACTGCGGTCTTTTCAAAATAGTCTATACTTCAAAACCAGAATATAATATCCATTTCAAAACCATATAAATACGATATCATTTCCGTTTTAAAACACAAATCAATATGATATCATTTTTTATTTCAAATATATCCTTTTTCCAAAATTATAGCACTTTCAAATCATAATCCTTGAAACCCATAGCTTTGAAACATAACTTCTAATACTTAAATGGTTTAAATATTAAATTACTTTATATAATAAAATAGCTTCTTTAATTTCCTAAATAAATTCCAAATACAATTTGAACCTCCAAATAAACCATTTCAATTTCCATATATTTCAAAGTTTGAGTATTAAACAATTTCAAAACTAAGGTTGGAAATTACTATTCAACAATTCAATGTCCTATTATTTAGTTTTGAAATATTTGCATAATAAATCCATAATCATTTAAATAAAACTAAAATTAACAATAACTAAATATTTCCTTCAATTTATTTATACTAGAAATATTTATTTAATTCATCTTGAATAAAAATCCATCTATAAATATCATGAAAATTTCAAGTTTAATAAATTTTACATCAACATATGGAGTTTAATCCTCAAATAAGCTCAATTTCAAATAAAATTTCAATTTACCTTTCAATCTTAATTTATTTAAATCATTATAACCTCTATATTAAAGTATGATTTAAATACTTAACCAGATTTTATTTTAATAAAATCAAACTCCAATATTAAACTTATTATTAATAAATAATTTTATACATAGCTTAAATACGTGAATTTAACCATATATAAAATATATTTTTATAATATAAAAAAAAATCAATATTTATTAAACCGTATAATTCTATCCAAAACTAAAGAAATCATTTTCAAATATTTATATATACAGACCGATGGTGTCTGTATATAATTTTCTATCCTATGGTCAAGTGATATGGATATTTATCATTTCAATCCGTAATTTAAAATAAAAATACGGTTATATATCATTTCAAACCGCAATCCTGAATGAAATAAGGTGCATAACAATTTGCAGTTTATAACAATATAAAATACAACATCCATTCATCCAATATCAACCATCAACCATTTCTCACAATCATTATCCAATTCAAACAATAACATCAATATGGAATAGATAATTAATAACAGCTAATTACTGGCAGTTTATATTCAATAATAAATTAAATAACAATTTAATTAAATAAATTCAGTTTAACTGGAATGATGAGAAAATATACCAAACAGCTATAAATAAATTTTTAATCACATCATAAATCAATTTAACAAACATAATAAATTTTAGAAGTTGTGAGTGGGTTAAAACACTCGCCTTTATACGAATCTAAAAATAATAGACTTCTAATCAATAGCTTCGCTATATGTTTCCTTAGTCTCCTTCTTGATTGCTAGCTTTGTTCTGTAATTTTTCTTTTATTTTGATTTACTTTAATTTCCCTCTTATTATATTAATATATATGTATTTATGTATGTATTTTTAAAAGGTTTGGAAAATACTTGAAAAAGATGAATTGAAAAAGAAAAGGATTAAAATAAGAAGAACTAAAATGGAAGAGAAGATCAAGATATGAAAAAAGAAAGAAAGTTTGAAATAGAATAAAATTTGAAGAAGAAGAATATTTGAAGAGGAAGGAAAAATTAAAATGAGAGATAATAAGGAGATTTGAAAAAGAAAAAAGAAAAAAAAAGAATAAGATTAGAATGGAGGCTGGGGTTTTATTTGCATCGTATCTTATTTATATGGTTAGAGTTAGGTTTAGGGCCAAAGCGATTTGAAAAGAAACGCCGCTATTAATTAGAAATAAATGAAATGATGTTTTAGTAAAATGAAGTTGGAAAACGAACGAAAAAAGAAAGTAAATATGAAAAAACTTGGTATTGAAATCTAATAAACATGAACAGCCTTTTTAAAAGTAGCGGGTATTAAAAAGAGGTAATTATTAATTAGAAAGGGAATGAATGACCAACTCTATAATATAAACAAATTTTTAGAATTCAAATTTTAAAACAATCGTTCACTTAATTAATTTTATTAACCCTAAATGTATCAAAATTAACATCCTTTAATGATTTAATTAACACACAATAAAGGAAAATAAATTCTCCACACAAATTTGTGTCATATATTAACATTGTTTGTATTTATTACATTCACACCTTTAGTTATTGCATAAATTCTCATTAATATACATTAAAGTTCATTTAATTCTAATTGATTCCCATTTTAACTATTAAACCAAATAAACGGGTAACTTATAACAAGTGTTACCATGACTTTAATTACACTTATGAATTCCCTATTATTAAGCAAATGTTACAATTCTTAAATACTTCTCCTTTTATTTAATTACCATTAACTATATTATTATTCCATTAGCTATGTAAGTATTTACATTCGTTTCTTACATTTCAATCTCATAACCGATTATAACAAGTTTCAATATTTCATCTGACCTTTCATTTCAATTTATTCATTTATTAAGTTTTACGTTCATTACATTAGCGCTCCCATTCCATCATTTATTTATTGACTATCATATTTCCATTTAGTATATTTTGGTCAATTTCAAACATTATTTGTAATTAAAGTCTCAATTAATTTACTTATCTTGATTTCATTCTTTTATTACATCACTTATTTGTTTACAAATAAACTAACATTTCAATACATCCTATTATCTTCATATCTTGTAACCATTGTCTTAAACTCATAAATGTAATACTATGTTTCATTTTAATTTCAATTAACGTAATAATTATATTAAATTTCATTTAATTGCAATTAATCTAATTATTATCATCTTAGGTACCATTTACTTTGTTATATGTCCTAATACATTAACAAAACATTAAATTAAGATTTATTATAATTGATTACCAAAGTTTATTTAACACATTAAATAAATAAACAACCTATATTAATTGTCACTTATTTGCTTTTAATTGCATTTAAAAGTTTGTTACCTATACCCCCAGGTTATCATTCCATATATAACACTAATTTTATTCCATTAGTATTTATGATACCCTTGCATTACATACTTCAATATTTCCATTTTCATCTTTATTTCAATTGCATAATATTTAATTCCAATTGCTACAATAATTACACTTATTATAAATTAGATTTCAATGCAATGATTTGTTTGTCTTTCATTACACAACTATATTCAAATATCCATCTTTCCTTTGTATTAACTACTATTTCCATTTTATTATATTTGCCAAATATGTATATTAATTATGATTTATATTCTCAATTAATTTATTTACTTGGTTTCATACTTTTATTACATCAATTACTACCTTATAAATAAATTTACGTTTCTATTAAATTTACATTCACACATTCCACTATTATATTAATTATCATTAAAGTAACATTTAATTACCCTTATTTGTAATTGGTAAATTAACTGGTAACAACTACCATTTGTCAGCATTATCCCTTTATAATACTTGTATGTTTATTCTTCGCAAACAATTTCCATCTATCATATAATTTCACACATTAATACAATAATTACATTTGTTTTTATTATATTCCATTTATAACTAAGTCATAACATTTAAATTATTTTATTTAATTGGCATGTCCATTCAAGTTCATTAATTATTAACTTCCATTAACATATTTCCTTAATTTACATCCAATTACTGTTAACAATGTGTTATTTCATTAATTAATTCAATAATTACCTTTATTTTCTCATATTCAATTTATATCCAGGTATAACACTTTCACTACTTCATTTACTAGAATTTTATTCAAATTACAAATTATTAGTTTTAATTACCATTGCTATATTTCATTCTTAACATTTACTTCAATATAAATTATAAAATTTTTATTTCTTTCTAAATTTAATTATGAAAATCTTATTAATTTAACCAATTTAATTATTGAATTTTACGGGTCGTTACACTCTCCCATACTCAAAAATTTTCCTCCCCGAAAAGGAAAAAGAGGGGAAAAGAAGAATTAAGAAATCAATATATCTTACTTAAAATAATAAATTTATAAACAAATAAATTTACAAAATTAATTAATTTAAATAAAATATACAAATTTATAACCATTAAATCTTTATATACTTAAATTAATAAGCTTTGGAAAACATTTCAATAATTTTGTAAGTCTAAAATTTACTGAAAATTTTGGCAGAGTCTCCTTTGTACGGAGAGACTCGGGAGAAAATATAATATCAAATACAATAATGTATAACATATATTTTTCAAAATAATATATATCCCAACACGGGAAAAACAATATAATAATGCTATAAACCGTAATCCGAAAACGTACCTATTGGTCGGGCAATTATGCTTAATTATGAAATCAAAAGCAGTAGCAATTGCTTACATAACCTGTACTTCACTTATATAATCCAAAAAGGTTAACAATTATATAAAATGTAGTATTTAAGGTTGTTCAAACACTAACAACAAATCAATAATAATCACTTTCAATCACAACATACAACCATCATACAGAATCAACACAAATCAATTATTCATTCATATCAAACGAACAAATAGTTCTTCGGGTTCAAAAACTTTAAATTGTACAGAATGAAGAATAAACTAATAAGTGCATCATTTACTCAACAGTCTTACATGAAACTAAATAGATTATTCATTCATCCAACCAATTTTAAAGTATCCTTACCCAAACAACCATAAACCAAGACGAACAACAATTTCAAATAATAAATTAAGTTCATTCTTATTAATTTCATCTCATAACATTTATTTATAGTAATTATGTTTAATTCAAATTTCTTAGCATATTAATTCATCTACTTAAGCTTATAATCATTTATTTATAATACTTACCTTTCTATTATATTAAATTAGAAGCATTTTCAATTATAATTAATTTCATAACACTAGAACATCAAATTTTTATTTATCAAAGAATTTCATTGAATTCTTTCATTACCTCATATTTTTACGTGTACACTATCCATTACATTTTCCTATAAGCATTAGAACTTTTAATATTTGGTAAGTTATATATATGCTTTAAGAATGTAGTTGAAAGTTATACAAGTTTTTCTCAATTCTTTTAATTAATTAAATGTTCAATAATATCCTTTGTTTTATACGTTACAAATTTAAATTTTCTTTTTATTTAATTTATAACTTAGCATTAAATCTCTTATTTCCTTTAGAGGCTTCAATTATTAATTACCTACGTTCCAATTCACTACAATAATTGAAACTATTAATTAATGGAAACTTAAGAATTAAATACCGGGTTAAATCTCAAATCATTTTAAAATAATAGATAAATGTATTTATATATCCAATTATATTTAAAACAATTAAAAATTTATATTTGGTTATCAAAACAAATTCGTAGTAAAAGTACTACAGTGGCATTCCCACTTCGAAACTCGAAAATGAATGTCGATGATGCGTGCACTCATCCCCGAAATTATTTTCCAACAACAGAGATGGAAGTACAGTGCTTTTTTCTCTTCAAAATTTCCTTGAAAAATTCTTTCAAATTATATTGAAATATTTATATCAGAAAATAGTTATAAACAATATTATTATATTCCAAAATTATTTGAAAGAAATTTTTAAACCCCGGGCTTAAGTTCTAAATTCCCAATTTTCATTTATTTTATTTTCAATCTCATTTCAACTATTATTTATAAATTTCATTACCTAACAACCAATATATTACAACCAAATATATATATACATACATACATATATATATATATATCATTTATAAAAATTTATTTTATATATACAGAAAATATAGTAGGTAGAACTATTTCATTCACCCATATTCAAAACAAATATTGTGTCGGTCTGTCCTATTAAGTGTTTAGAAATCCCTGTCAATGTCATGGCGTACCATGCACCAACCAGAATTTATAAATACAAAACAGAACAAATTAACACAATATTAAAACCATTTTATAACACAAATAAGTACGCTCTCTCATATATATACACACACATATACTCAACAACTCATCATCGGGTATTACTACCTTATTGATAAAGAGCCAGACCTCACAAAGCTAAGATTTATCGCTAAACTAAAGCTCTGAAACCAGATTAATGTCCCGCCTCTTTGTACGCTTTAAGTCGACGATAAACCACACACGTCAGACTTAAACCTTATAGAAGGGCGGATTGTTGTGGGGTAAATAAGAAAAAGTAGAGAAAGAAAAAGAATAAAAGAGAATCTTACAGCGGAACGATAAAATATAATAATCAAATATATAGTTCATGAAGCTGTTTTACAAAATATTCGATTATACTTATACAATACATATCAGAGTTACACATACCATAGAATAATAAATAATGCAGCGGAACAGTAAGAATGTAGTAGAATACTATAATAAATAATAATAAATCTTCGTCTTCGTCCACCAGAATACGGTCTTCCAAATCCTGAAATGCTCAGGCTGAACCGAGCGAATTGAAAAGACAAAACACTCGAGTCAGAACTAAAAGATCTTATATAAGTTAAATCAACGGTAAATAATATGAGGCGTCAGAGATGTTTACGGGGTTTGACATCTCCCATCCAGTGTCTAACGTGAGTGCAGTAACTTAAGATATGCTCGGGATTCACATCTCCTAGGGATCCGTTAAACAATTTACTATGTAGTAATATTTCGCAATTATAACAATGTCTATAGTAAAATAAACTAACTTTTAAATAGCGTTAAGGGCTTACCCATATAGCCCTTACCACGTAATAGTCCCAGTAGTCCATCCAGTACCATGGTCCCTCCTAATCAGGAAGCCACCAGAGGATACCACACGGTTACGGGAGAAAACCAAACTTGTACAAGGCGCGCTAGGGTAGGTGACACGGCACAACCAGGCAATGCCAAGGTAGATATACCAATTGCTATTCGGGTAGGTGGTAACGCGTAGCAGCCACTACCGCCCACCTCGAGCCACACTCCCAAAATCAAAAAAATCAAAAGCGGCCACCAAATAAATCTCAAAGTTAGAATATAATATCGAGGGAGTGTGTCCGATCAGAGGAATGACCTCATTGGCCCGAGAGTCGCTCATGTTTTAGCCACCTTATGCCAACTCACTGGAGTTGGGTCTACATATTTATCTCAAAGGAAACGCCGCCACCATCCTACTTCATTCTGGAATCGCCACCGCATACACGGTTATTAAAGTGGTTTTCGGAGTTGGCAAAGAATATGACAACTTCCGATCCCGGTCTCTTTAACAACCAAACGTTATTATAACACCGCGGTCTTTTCAAAATAGTCTATACTTCAAAACCAGAATATAATATCCATTTGAAAACCATATAAATACGATATCATTTCCGTTTTAAAACCCAAATCAATATGATATCATTTTTTATTTCAAATACATCCTTTTTCCAAAATCATAGCACTTTCAAATCATAATCCCTTGAAACCCATAGCTTTGAAACATAACTTCTAATACTTAAATGGTTTAAATATTAAACTACTTTATATAGTAAAAAAGCTTCTTTAATTTCATAAATAAATTCCAAATACCGATTTGAACCTCCAAATAAACCATTTCAATTTCCATATATTTCAAAGTTTGAGTATTAAACAATTTCAAAACTAAGGTTAGAATTTACTATTCAATAATTCAATGTCCTATTATTTTGTTTTGAAATATTTGCATAATAAATCCATAATCATTTAAATAAAACTCAAATTACCAATAACTAAATATTTCCTTCAATTTATTTATACTAGAAATATTCATTTAATTCATCTTGAATAAAAATCCAGTTATAAATATCATACCTTTTAAAATTTCAAGTTTAATAAATTTTACATCAACTTATGGAGTTTAGTCCTTGAAAAAGCTCAATTTCAAGTAAATTTCCAATTTACCTTCCAATCTTAATTTATTTAAATAATTATAACCTCTATATTGAAGTACGATTTAAATACTTAACCGTATTTTATTTTAATAAAATCAAACTCCATTATTAAACTTATTATTAATAAACAAATTTATACAAAGCTTAAATACATGAATTTAACTATATATAAAATATATATATATACATATATTTATAATATTAAAAAATCAATATTTATTAAACCGTATAATTCTATCCAAAACCATAGAAATCATTTCCAAATATTTATATATATAGATCGACGGTGTCTGTATATAATTTTGTATCCTATGGTCAAGTGATATGGATATTTATCATTACAATCCATAATTTAAAATAAAAATACGGTTATATATCATTTCAAACCGCAATCCCAGATGAAATAAGGTGCATAACAATTTGCAGTTTATAACAATATAAAATACAACATCCATTCATCAAATATCAACCATCAACCATTTATCACATTCATAATCCAATTCAAACAATAACATCAATATAGAACAGATAATAAATAACAGGTAATTACTGGCAGTTTATATTCAATAATAAATTAAATAACAATTTAATTAAATAAATTCAATTCAACTGGAATGATGATAAAATATAGCAAACAGCTATAAATAAATTTTTAATTGCATCATAAATTAATTTAACAAACATAAGAAATTTTAGAAGTTGTGAGTGGATTAAAACACTCGCCTTTATACGAATTTAAAAATAATAGAATTCTAATCAATAGCTTAGCTCTATGTTTCCTTAGTCTCCTTCTTGATTGTTAGCTTTGTTCTGTAATTGTTCTTTTATTTTGATTTACTTTAATTTCCCTTCTTATTATATTAATATATATATATGTGTGTGTGTGTGTGTGTGTATTTATGTATGTATTTTTAAAAGGTTTGAAAAAGATTTGAAAAAAAGAATTGAAAAAGAAAAGGGTTAAAATAAGAAGAACTGAAAATGGAAGAGGATTAAGATTTGAAAAGAAAGAAGAAAGTTTGAAATAGAATAAAATTTGAAGAAGAAGAATATTTGAGGAGGAAGGAAAAATTAAAATGAGAGATAATAAGGAGATTTGAAGGAAAAAAAGAAAAAAAAAAGAATAAGATTAGAATGGAGGCTAAGGTTTCATTTGCATAATATCTTATTTATAAGGTTAGAGTTAGGTTTAAGGCCAAAGAGATTTGAAAAGAAAGGCCGCTATCAATTAGAAATAAATGAAATGACGTTTCAGTAAAATGAAGTTGGAAAATGAACAAAAAAAGAAAGCAAATATAAAAAAACTTGGTATTGAAATATAGTAAATATGAACAGCCTTTTTAAAAGTAGCAAGTATCAAAAAGAGGAAATTATTAATTAGAAAGGGAATGAATAGACAATTCTATACTGTGAACAAATTTTTAGAATTCAAATTTCAAAAAATGTTCACTTAATTAGTTTTTTTAACCCTAAACGTTTCAAAATCAACACCCTTTAAAGATTTAATTAACACACAATAAAGGAAAATAAATTCTCTACACAAATTTGTGTCATAAATTAATATTGGTTTGTATTTATTACATTCACACCTTTAGTTATTGCATAAATTCTCATTAATATACATTAAAGTTCATTTAGTTCTAATTGATTCCCATTTTAATTATTAAACCAAATAAACGGGTAACTTATAACGAGTGTTACCATGACTTTAATTACACATATGAATTCCCTATTATCAAGCAAATGTTACAATTCTTAAATACTTCTGCTTTTATTTAATTTCCATTAACTATATTATTATTATTCCATTGGCTAATTAAGTATTTACATCTGTTTCTTAGATTTCAATCGCATAACCAATTATAACAAGTTTCAATATTTCACCTGACCTTTCATTTCAATTTATCCATTTATTAAGTTTTACATTCATTACATTAATGCTCCCATTCCATCATTTATTTATTGCCTATCATATTTCCATTTACTATATTTTGGTCAATTTCACACATTATTTGTAATTAAAGTCACAATTAATTTACTTATCTTGATTTCATTCCTATTTTACATCAATTATTTTTTTTACAAATAAACTAACATTTCAATTCATCCTATTATCTTCATATCTTGCAATTATTGTCTTAAACTCATAAATGTAATACTAAGTTTCATTTTACTTCAATTAACGTAATAATTAAATATTAAATTTCATTTAATTGCAATTAATCCAATTATTATCATCTTAGGTACCATTTACTTTTGTATATATCCTAATACATTAACAAAACGTTAAATTAAGATTTATTGTAATTGACTACCAAAGTTTATTTAACACATTAAATAAATAAACAACCTATATTAATTGTCACCTATTTGCTTTTAATTGAATTTAAAAGTTTGTTACCTATCAACCCAGGTTATGTAACGACCCGTATTTTTAACACTTTAAAAATACGAATTAAAAAAAAAAAAAAAAAAAAATTTGATAGAGAAAAAAAAAACCCGAAGGAAATAAAATTTTGTGTTGTTAAATGTGAATTACAAGTTAAAATACAAAACTGAATTCTGAAATAACTTATTTGTAAATGAAATATGGATGTTAACTTATAGTGAATATAGATAATGAATTGAATGTGATTGTAAACCAAATTGGTTATGATTGTAAACAAAGGATAAATAAAATGTTACATTTAATATTGAAGTTATAATATGGAAATCAACGTAAATGAATATAATTTAATATTATTGTGAATTTAAATAAGATGATTGCTGAAGAAAATGAAAGTAAATGAATTATAAACCATTGATAATAATGCATAAGTAAATGGTTGATTCATTAATGAAAGTGTAAATCGAAATAAAAGAATTCATTTGAAATTAAATAACTTGAATTTGAATTACAATATAATTGAACGCTGAATCTAATCTAATCTTTTATATTGGATCTATAATGGAAAACTGCCTTGTGAAAGATTGTTAATTACTGTGAAATTAAAAATAGGATTTGTGAACAATTGAAATTTGATTTAAAAGTTAATAATATAAAATTGGGAATTTTATATTGGAATTAAACAGTCGAATAATTTACTTTTCGAATATTGGATTTAATTAGGTAATTAAATCGATAATTTAATAAGTTAAATTTCAGAAATAATTGAAAATCGAGTTGAATATGATTGAAATGATTTGTAAAATTTTATCTTATCATATTGGAGTTATAAGAATGTTATAGAAATTTTAAAATTAAATTTTGAGTTAATTTGTGAAAATTGAATATTTTAATATTTAATTATCGACTGTAAAATAGCTAATTTTTGAACAGTCTCAGAATTGGACGAAACCAGTTCCATTGGATCCGAAATAGTTAGTTATTATCGAATTTCAATTTTCGTAGCAATCGGAGTTGTCGTTTGACCATGGCAGCTCGAAACGCATCGAAATTGTTTTAATATTAATTTAACGAGTTAAAATAGTCATTTTTCAAACGGTCTCGGATTTCGACAAAACCAGTTTCATCGGATCCGTAATGTGATATTATTGTAAGATTTCAAATTTCATGTCAATCGGATTTACCGTTTGTCCGGGGCGAGCCAAAACGCATAGAAATTCGTTTAATCGATTTAATTTAAAATTGATCGTTTATTTCCGTAACTCGCTCATACGATCGAATTAGCTTTCGAAACCTGTTCCATTGTGTTCGGAACGCGGGATAAACCCTAGAAACGTCAGTTACCGCGCGAAAGTCGGAGTTTGGAAAAGCCGGATAAATAATATTCGTCGTTTCCTATAAATAGCCCTTTATAAAAAAAAAAAAAAGAAAACCTAATTTGCTACAGCCGCCTCTTATATCCATCAATGGCCGATACACTCCCTCCTTCCTCTTCATTTTTCTTCACATCTGTAGATCGTTAGCGAAAATCATCAACTAGAAAGTCGAAGAGCTCGTCACGAACTACCTAACCAACGGCTGAGATCGTCATTGGCAAAGTAAATCGTCCAGAAATTGCTCGTGTAGTGGCCGCGTTCATGGGTCCAATTCTCGAGCATGACGAGGCCGAGCTCCATCATTTTTGGGCCGAGTATAGAGTCGGCTATGGCCTTCGACGTGGTGAGTTTTGATCGACCTGGAGTTGCTCGTTTGGGTCGCGACTAGGAGAGATAGGAGCGACGGGTTTGGGTTCTTTACCTGAGATGAATCGCGTACTGGAACGAAGAGGGGGGGAGGGGAAATCACGGCCGAGATTGCAGGCCAAGAATTCTACGGCTTTGATGTGAGTGTGGTTAAATTTTAAAAAAAAAATATAAAGTTATATTAATTTACATAAAAATTTGTGTAAACTTATATTTGTCATAACTTGTTCGTACGAGGTCGGATCGTGACGAAACAAGTTGCGTTGTCTTCGTTTCGTCGAGCACTACATAATGGAGCTGGATTGGAATCGTTTGGAGCTAAAGAAAATTTTGGATTAAATCGAACGTCGTTCGATTTGATTTAAAATCGTAAAATCAAGGTGAGTGTTTTATAATGCTCACATCGTACTAAATATCTTTATGATAGTTAAATTGACATTATGAAGTGATATGAATTTTATTTGTCGTTGTTTGATATAAATTTAATTATCATATAGCTTGTTATTCGAATTAACCGTTGAAAAATTAAATTGACAGTTAAATTGAAATTAAAATTGAATTGCGAATAAATTACCCGACATTGATAACTATGAAACTGCCATGAATTGTATTGTTTATTGGATGATGTATTTTGATGGATGCTATTGGTTGATAATTGAATGTTTGGATGTTTATTTGCTTATATAGATCCTGTTATGCATACATATGATACTGTGATTTAATTTAAGTAATATATACTCATCCCTGACATCTAATTGAAATAAATAACTACTTGGCCATAGGATAGAAAATTATATACGGACACCGAATTGGCTAAATTAATAATTTTTGAAATCGTCGATTTGAAATTTATTTAAATGTTTTGATTTAAAAGTTATAAATAGAAATCGATTTATAGAAATTGAATTCATCGAAAAATTGAGTTTGGAATGTTGAAATAAAATTTGGTTAAAGGAATTTTGTTAAATAATTAAGTTGAGACTTTGAAATTTAAAATTTGGTTATGATTGAAGTTTGAAAATTTATTCGTTTAAGGGATTGAACCTTAAATCGAGCTTTGAATATTATTAAGTAAAAGCGATATAAAATGATATTTGAAATTGAGCTTGAAATTGAATCATGTTTGTAATTGGGATTTAAATTTGAATATGGAAGGATAATTTTGTTAAGTGTTAAAATTGATATTCTGAAAAATCAAGCTAAAAATCGATATATATTGAAATTGAATAAGTTGGAGGTGAATGTAAAATCGAATTAATTTGAAGTCAAAGTTGGCATTGATTTAAATTAAAAATCGAAATTGAATCGGTAAAATGGAAATTGAAATTGATTTGAATTGGGAAGTTATAATTGAAATGGATTGGTTTGAAGCTGTTATTTTGTTTTCCAAATTACTCAGGATATAAACCATTTTGGAAGACTGAAACTATTTTAATCTATTTTAAGTCTACTTAACCCAATTTAAATTATTTTGAACTAATTTATCTATTTAAATCCATTTTAAGACTTTAAGTATTTTTAACTAGTTTTAATTATTTAAACTACTTTTAAACTACTTAAAACTATTTTCTAAAATTTCAAGCTGGTTAATAAGGTGAAATGTTTATGTTTAAATCTTGAATTTGAATACGAATTGGAATAAACGAAGTTGCAACCTAAATTGAGATTTGAAATGATTATGAAATCGAAATGAGATATTGATGCGAAATTTATTTTGGAACGAAATCCTACATTTTAATAGATTCGATATTATTTGAAATGGATTTGATTTTGAAGTGAATATGACATTTGATATCAATCATGAATCGATTTGAAATGTAAAAGAGCCAACGGTGTAATAATACGTAGTTATTAAAGAGACCGGGATCGGATATGGACATACTCTCTGTCGATACCGAAAACCACTTTAATAACTATTATACGCGGAGTGTTGATCCAGAATGAAGTGGATGGTTTGGTGAACGCGTTGACTGAAGAAAGAGAACGATTATTGGATGACCCCTGACATGACTAAAACAGGAGCCGCGCCGGGCCATTGAGGTTCGCCACCTCTAGCGGACACACTTCTTCGATACCATTTCTATTACATTTGTGATGCGATTTGGGTGCACCCCTTGATTTGGGAGTGTTGTTTCGCGGTGTTGGGGTAGCTGCTGGCTATGCCCAACATCAGTCCGGATCACGCAACTACTAGTATCCTAGTTGGTATCGCCTCATGTACCTTGTCATACTGATTATCCTATTCGCGACCACTACGTTTTGATTTGTACCTTGAGTATATGGATTGCCCTCTGGTGACTTCCGGTTTTGGGGAAACTACGGTCTTGTATATGCTTTTGGGAATATAAAATGTGTTAAGGGGGATTATGGTAACGCCTTAACGCTATTTTGATACTTTATATTACTGATAGACATTATCTACTTAGCGTATATTACTACATAGTAGATAGTTTAACGGATCCTTGAGAGATGGAAAATCCCGTAACATCTCTTGAGTTATTGCACGCACGTTGACACTGGATATGAGATGTCAAACCCCGTAAACATCTCTGACGCCGTTACACTCATATTTATTTACGATTGATTTAACTTTCATAAGGATATTGTAGTCCTGACTCGAGTGTTTTGTCTTTTCATTACGCTCGGGTCAGTCCTGAGTTTTCAGTTTAGGTTGAAGATCATTTCCTTGGAGGACGGAGACGAAGATTTGGTATATTATCTACTACTATTATATTCATTCCATTCCGCTGCATTGTTGTATGATATTTGTTGTGTATGTATGTAACAGCCCTAGTTTTAGCTATTTATTTTATTATTTAATTTTGAAATATATTTATATAAATTGTGTTTAACAATATAGTTTAATTATTTAATTTGAAGATATATTTTATAGATTTGTGTATGTCAATAAAATTTAATAATAACTATGAAAATTTAATCTAAGATTGAACAGTTAAATTTCGCGTTTGACAGACGCGTCAATTATAGGGTATAAAGCAACGTAACAAAACGTGTGTTTTTAAAATGTTATTTTTCCAGAAATTTTTGATGTTTTAACCTGCATCTGTTTAACGTAGTATAAAAATCAAGTTTTCAAATTATTTTGAAGAAATATATCAGTCAGTAGTTTTATAGCAACCGTTACGTTGTTTTAACGAACGGTCTGATTTCAAATAAATTGTATACGTTTTCTCTACATAAATATTCACCTTACTATTTATTGTCATCAAACCAAAATTAAAATTCAGCTAAATTAAAAACAAATCACGTATAACGTTCAAACTTTATTAACAAAGCATATGTCACGCAAGCATTGATAAAAACTGTGTAACGTTTGCATTTGCCTTCTTTCACCTCTACTCTTTTCAAATGCCTTACATTTATGGCAGCACTCAACATATTCTCTGATCTAGTGCCTTCATTTATGTTGCATACGTTCCTTTCTTTTGCCATTTCTCTCCCCTAAGATCACGCAAGTTTTAATTTATTAATAACGGGTGTATTAACTTGCTTTCATCTCTCTCTACTTCATCAGTTACCAACTGAAATCACGCAAGCATTGATGAAGGAGCATTTATCTGGCTTTAAATTATCAGCTACAAGTTGAATCTCTCGGCCCCTTCCTTGTTTCAGTTTTTTTGTAACTGATGTGCTTAATCAATGGGCTTCCTCACGAAAAATTATAACTGACATACTTATCATCAAGTTTAAAAACCCCTCGGCCTCCCTTTTGTGAATGCATTGTTGCATTTAAGCTTAAAAAGGAAATCAACACACACATAATTAGAATAGAGACATTCAGGGGATAAAATGTTAAAAGATTAAATGCAAACATGAAAAAAAAAAAAGAAAAAAAAAAAAAAAAAAAAAAAAAAAAAAAAAAAAAAAAAAAAAAAAACTGGAACGTGCACCTGATTCTTTTCCTCTGCCTGATCATCAGTTATCAAACTATTTCCACGCGTGCCATCTTGATTCTCCGATGAATTAAAACCCATAAATCACGTATTCATATTTATATTAAAATAACTGATATGTTTGCATTTACTTCCTCTGCCTATATAATTTTACCCACCCCATCAGTTTCTTCCACCTATTCGACTATCTCTCGGGATTCATTCTTTTTTTTTTCCACGTTTCGAGCATCATCAGGTAATATTTGTGATCTCCTCCTTTCTCCTTCAGTTCTTTGTTTTTTTTCTTTTCCTTTTATTGATGCCTTGCTCGGCCAATCCACTCTGTCCCTGCCCAAAACAAGTGTGTATATGAAATAGATATATATGGACCTGAATGCCTTAGTTGATGATATGTGAGTCATAGTGAGGTAAGTTGCCTTAGTTGCATAGGAGAAAGTTATAGCCTATAGATGTAGAATCTCATAGTTGCATAAGTTTGCATTAGGCAATCAGTGAATGAGAAGACAAATATTTTGGGGAGTCTGGGAAGTCTGGGAATTTGGTTCAAGCATCAATAAGGCTTGATGATGGGAAAGTCTGGTTCAAGCAACAGTTGAGTGAGTTGTTTATTGTGAAGAAGGTATGTATCACTGATGGTAGAAAGAAAGAGAGAGGAGTTTGTTTTTGGGCTGTTGCATGTCAGTGTGTCTCGAAGCAACTACCTGGTTGCTCAAAGAAATTGCATAATTAACTCGAAGTGTTTGCATTGTTTCTCGAAGTAGAATAGGTTGTGGCTCGGTTTGTGGAAGATAGCCTGGAAGTCAAAATTATAGGGTGAACAAGCGGATCTGAATGATCAGGTAAATAGATTTGAGGTAGGTGGAAAGTTTTAATATAAGATGTGTAAGATATGATGTAAAACTAAGTTAAACAAAAATAGAAGCTTAGATAGTGGCAGCATAGCAGTACACATATCTGAGTAACAGCTGCATTCAAATAGTTGTCTGAGATATTTATCAACCTTACAGGCAGCAAATCCTGACTAGTGGTGTATACTTGAAGAGACTTGAACTACAGGATGAGAGTTCAGTTGCATTTAAGGCATCAGGGTTAGTCTACACGTTTGTAGTTTCAGGGGTAAGCTGTACATGTGGCATCACTGTGTGCACGTGCACAACTGACACGAGTGAGTTGGTCTGAAGGGGTTGATGGGTTGAGGCTTCAGTGATGATGAGCATTTGCGCATAGGAATTGGACATGTTTGCCAGAGGAATTCACACAAAAGCTCCCAGTATGCAATGATTCGACTGTGCACTTATACACGTCCAGTGAAGTTCGACTTTGGAAGGTGACTGAGACTTGTGGTCGAGAGAACTGGAGTATGAGGCTAGATAGGAGAAGCAGTGGGGTTTTAGGTACCAGGAATGAAGGGGGTTATTGTTGCAGAATTTTTGCAGAGGGGTAGTTGTCCTCATTTCAAACAGAGAACAATAGGTGAACTGCACAAAGAGTTGCATGTGTGACTCGAAGTAATTGACAAATGGACTCGAAGAGTTTGCATGATTGGCTCGAAGCAATTTCATGATATACTCGGGTAGTTGCGTGGAAGCTTAAGCTTTCTACCTGTACAAATTTTGAAGCCTGGAAGATAAATTTAAGATGAGAAAAATTGTAGCTGAGTGGAGATAATGTAGGCAACACTTTTTGGATGCAATGAGATATAGTGCATGCATGATCATAATCTGGGAGGAGCAGATAATAGGTGGAAAGAGTAGTCATATTGCCGTGTGCATAAGCAAACTAGGAGGAAGAGTGTGCACATACGTACACATGCACGGCCATGGAGCAAAAGGAATTTGTGTGCACAAGTATACGTATTCAACTTTTGGCCATAGTGGTTTTAGGAAAGATTTTGTCGTGTACCGGTGTGTATCACCATATTGTTCAGTCTGACTTTAGGAAATTTCGTCAAAAATTTTAGAGGTTAGCCCGGTTCACGTTTTAGGGTATATTTTGGTCATATTACACGGTGGAGTGGTCGAGCAAAACAAACAAATTTTCGTTCTATTTTAATTTTTCTTTGACCGTAAATTCTAAAGTCGCGTTTCAAAATATTTGAATTTTATTCTAGATTTGAATCTAGGCGACATCAGAAGAAATTTGACCATTATCCTCTGTCGTTCTTTACCGGTGAATAGCCGTTTTTGAAATCAAATTTTCTGCAACATCCAAGTGAGTATTTCTCACCAGACATACGTATTTATATTTTAGTAAGTTATGCAAGTGTATGTGTAAAATTGTATTTCACTATTATCTGTCTGTAGTGTAATATAGAATGATAGACCCATTTAAATTGACACCTCATCAGTTATTATCTGTTGTATGATATTCTGCAGTTATATTTTATTATTGTTTATTTACTGCTTTAATCACCACTGCAAGTTCCCTGTTATATTTAGATTGTTATGGGCTGAAATGATAGGCCTAAATGATTATTATTAAATTATGCTGTTAACTGCTAAACTGTTAAACTTGGGATTGCGGGTTTGAAATGATAGAACCCGGGGTATTTATAAATTACGGGTTGAAATGATATAAATCCGTATCACTTGACCTAGGCTAGAAAATTTTATACAGGCCCGTGGTCCTTATAATATTTTCTAAAATATTTGAAATTAATCTGGAAGTTAAATATTTGATTTAATATCTTAAGGGATTTTATATTGTTTTGAATAAGTTATAAAAATTAAATAAATAAATAAATATTGAATAAAATTTTGGAATATAACTTATTTTGGAAATTCTGGATTTTGAAAGAATAAGATTTCAGTTAAGAAATATATATAAATAAATAAGTTATATTTGGAATTATTTATTTAGTTCAACAATCTACTACAGCATTTAAATGCTGTCTTTTGAAATTGGACTAGTTTTACTTATAACTTTAGGTAGCATCTCCTAAATGCTACAGAATCTAGAATTTGTTTATTTTAAATTTTAAGGAATTTGATTTCGATATTTATAACTGGATTTTCCTTAATAAATTTAAGATTCTAGTATTAAGTAAATTTTGAAATAGTAAATGGCTAAAATTTGGGATTTTATCTTTGGAATTTATGGGAATATTCAAGAAAAAAAAAAACATTGATTTGTTGAAAGAAAAAAATCCAACCTTAGTTTTGAATAGTAATACTCCAATTGGATATATATATATATATAGGAATTGTAATGATTTTGGGGAACATGAAGTGATATTTAAATTATGGTTTAAAATTTTAAATAAAGAAATATATTTGTAAAGCTATGTAAATTATCTTCTTTACAAAGTAACCATAAAGTTAAACCATTTATTCTATATACCGTTGAATGTCCAAACCATTGTGTTTGGGAGTTATGGCTTAAAGTAAAATTTCCAATATATTATCTTTTGAAGAAAATTCAAATATTTGGTTTCCAGATATTATAAATTTTAAGCAGTATGGTTTTGGAAAAAGAATTATATATGAATATAACGATATCATATTGTTTGGGTTTTTAAAATGATATCGTATTTATAGTTTTGAAATGGAAATGTTTATTCTGGTTTTAAAGTATAAACTGTTTTAAATGACCACGGGTTATAATAACGTTTGGTTGGCAAAGAGACCGGAATCGGATATGGACATACTCTCTGTCGATACCGAAAACCACTTTGACTAACCGTGTACGCGGTGGAGATTCCAGAATGAAGTAGGTTGGTGGTGACGGTTTCTTGAAAGGTATATACGTGGACCCGACTCCCGTGAGTTGGCTTAAGGTGGCTAAAACAGGAGCGATCGACGGATTAATGAGGTAGCTCCTCTGATCGAACGCACTTCTTCGTATACCATTCTATTGCTTATGTGATTGTTTGGGTGCACCTTTGATATGGGAGTGTTGTTCGAGGTGGGCGGTTGCTGCGGCTTCGCGTTACCATCGGTCCGGAAGCGTAATTGGTATATCTACCCTGGCATTGCCTAGTTGTGCCGTGTCACCTACCATATCGAGCCTTGTACGAGTTTGGTTTTCTCCCGTAGCCCGTGTGGTATCCTCTAGTTGCTTCCCGAGTAGGAGGAGCTATGATATTGGATGGACTACTGGGACTATTACGTGTTAAGGTGGAAAATGTAAAGCCTTAATGCTATTGAAAAGTATGTTTATTTTAATATAGACACTATTATAATAGCGCAATATACTACATAGTAAATAGTTTAACGGATCCTTAGAGGATGGGCGGTCCCAAGCATCCTTTAAGTTACTTGCTCTATATTACAGTACACTTGATTTAGCTTACATTATATAAGTATGTATGTCCTGACTCGAGTGTTTTGTTTTATTGTACGCTCGGGTCAGCCTGAGTTGCAGCTTCAGTTTCTTCTCCGTAGCTAGGACATTCAGTAGATCATTCGTGCTATTGGAAGTTGTTCAGCCTTTATCCTTTCTGGGATTCAAGACTTTGAAGACCCTATCTCTATTTATGTCTTAACTTTGTATTGAGGATTATAGAAATGTAAGTTCTGTTTTGTAAAGTTCTATCAGTGGCTTCATGAACCACTAAAGTTTTAATTTCCGCTGCGAGATTCTGACATCTGTGTATGTGATTCTGTGATTTATTTATTGTATATTCTGAGTTTTGCCAAATTTATTCTACAACGCAGTATTTCGAACAATTCAAGTCCGACATGTGCGGATGCGAGTGGTTGAAAATACTGGGTCGTTACAATTTGGTATCAGAGCTTTGGCTCTAGGCAAAACTTAGAATGTATGGTAAATTGATTTATAGAATCACCTTCATTCGAGCTTGAACCTCTTCCTTTTCGAATTTGGAACATTCCCTGTGGTTCCAAAGTTCATCCGTGTCCCTCACTTTCATCTACTTTAGATTCTGGAGTGTCCCATAACTCCACTTCGGATGATCTTTTTGTGAATTGGCGGTCTCGCCATTATTCTAATAAAGGGGTGAACTCCTTTACCATTAGCATTGATTCACTGGAGATTTATATTTATCCTCGGTTTATATGCTAGTATCTTTGGTTATTCTGAACTCTATCTCTTCAGATCAATGTAGATTTAACCCAACCACATCGATCTGACTCTTTAAGCCACGGTTGACCCGGTCAAGGTTGCCCGCGATCTATATAAACTCTCCCAGTTCCTTATTCCGATTTTTATCATCGGATCTTCGGATTTCAACTTATCTTGAATACTATTTGATTTGAGTTCATCAAATTTGAGAGTCTACCCTTGTTTTGGAAAATTTATGCCTATATTTAAAAATACATCTAATGTTATATATATGAGTGTAATTTTCAGAATTTTATAATTGATTTAACTATTTGTCAAGAGATAATAGTTTGGATTTATTTTTGTAAACCATGTGTTTTGGCTAAAACAAATAATTGAATATAAATTTGGAAACAGAAATGAAATTAAAACAAGAACTTGAGAATTTAATTTCAGATGGGTTCAAACCTTGGGTTTAAAATTTTTAATGGATATATTATTATTTAAAGTATTTTGTATAGAAATTTTTTCCAAAGAATTTTAAAATTTAGTGCTTTTCTCCTTGTCGCTGGAAAATAATTTCGGTGATGACTGCAGCATCATCGACATTCATTTTCGAGTTTCGAAGTGAAAAGACCATCCTGTAGTCTGGCTACAGTGTTTCCTTGAGATTTAATTGATTTGAATTTCTAAAGTATGATTTAATATATATAGATATATAATTTAAACTGATTTGACATATTATGTTTATATGTTTATCTATCTCTAAATGGTTTGAAGGGAATCAGAAATTTAAATTCTTAAAGTTTACCTTGAAAAATAAAACAAAATTTTGAATAAGGAATTTTAATTAGAGATAATTGAATTTGAAAGTTTTAGTTGTATAATACTCAATTTCATTCAATATAACTTACCTTGATTTTCAAAAGTTAACAATGTAATTGGATAATATACAATATAAAAAGGATTTTATAAATAAAATTTGAGTGGTTATAATAAATGGTATACACTTAAATTTTAATTATAAAAGATTAATAGGAGGTAAATAAGGAAAAAGGAATTTAAGGAATTTATTTAAATAACCTAATAAGCAAAGTTGATTTAATATGGAACCTTAAATCTAACTGAGAAATTTAATAAAGGTTATTTTCTAAAATGGATAATTATGATTTAAATAGTTAAGATGTATGTTAATATCACTGAAATTTGATAATTGAGAATTTGGTCTTCAAATGAAAATTTCAAGTATAACTTATTAAAGGAATATCTTATAAAATAGGTATTTCAAATATGGGTTAGGTTATTTGTTAAATTAAGAGTTAAGTAAAATAAGGAACTTTGACTTAATAAGTGAAGTTGGATATTCCATTCATAAAAGTTGTTTCATAAAATATAAGTAAATGGTATCCAAATGAATATTTCAGAAATTTAACTAATTGGAAATTACTATTTTATCTACGGTAGCATAGTATAAGTGCTGCTGTTCTAAAAATAAAACGTTTGAAAATTTATAATTGAGTAAATGAAGATTTTTTTTAAAGTGTTTTGGTTTTGGTAGTATGATTTCCAAATGATAATATCTATAAAATCTTATTGACTTTCAAAGTAATATGATTTCAAAAGAATTATGATTTCAAAGTTATTATCTTATTTTGTTTAAAACTATCTTTGAGTGTCCTTGGTTTCCCTATCTGCTACAGAATGGGGAGGCTATTGCTTATACCAGTCTATTTAGAAATCTTTCGATAACCTTTGAAATCTTTTTACTCATCAGGACCCGAGCACCGTTTATCACCCATGGACTAACGGTCAAACTAAAGGAGTAAAACCGATGCTAGAGGATTTTCTTCGTGTTTCAAATCCGGAACTATTCGGTTAAGATTCTTGTTTATCTAGCTTATCTTCTTTTGTTTCTCTTCTTTCGTTCCTTTTCGAGGACGAAAAGTTCTTAAGTGGGGGAGAGTGTAACAGCCCTAGTTTTAGCTATTTATTTTATTATTTAATTTTGAAATATATTTATATAAATTGTGTTTAACAATATAGTTTAATTATTTAATTTGAAGATATATTTTATAGATTTGTGTATGTCAATAAAATTTAATAATAACTATGAAAATTTAATCTAAGATTGAACAGTTAAATTTCGCGTTTGACAGACGCGTCAATTATAGGGTATAAAGCAACGTAACAAAACGTGTGTTTTTAAAATGTTATTTTTCCAGAAATTTTTGATGTTTTAACCTGCATCTGTTTAACGTAGTATAAAAATCAAGTTTTCAAATTATTTTGAAGAAATATATCAGTCAGTAGTTTTATAGCAACCGTTACGTTGTTTTAACGAACGGTCTGATTTCAAATAAATTGTATACGTTTTCTCTACATAAATATTCACCTTACTATTTATTGTCATCAAACCAAAATTAAAATTCAGCTAAATTAAAAACAAATCACGTATAACGTTCAAACTTTATTAACAAAGCATATGTCACGCAAGCATTGATAAAAACTGTGTAACGTTTGCATTTGCCTTCTTTCACCTCTACTCTTTTCAAATGCCTTACATTTATGGCAGCACTCAACATATTCTCTGATCTAGTGCCTTCATTTATGTTGCATACGTTCCTTTCTTTTGCCATTTCTCTCCCCTAAGATCACGCAAGTTTTAATTTATTAATAACGGGTGTATTAACTTGCTTTCATCTCTCTCTACTTCATCAGTTACCAACTGAAATCACGCAAGCATTGATGAAGGAGCATTTATCTGGCTTTAAATTATCAGCTACAAGTTGAATCTCTCGGCCCCTTCCTTGTTTCAGTTTTTTTGTAACTGATGTGCTTAATCAATGGGCTTCCTCACGAAAAATTATAACTGACATACTTATCATCAAGTTTAAAAACCCCTCGGCCTCCCTTTTGTGAATGCATTGTTGCATTTAAGCTTAAAAAGGAAATCAACACACACATAATTAGAATAGAGACATTCAGGGGATAAAATGTTAAAAGATTAAATGCAAACATGAAAAAAAAAAAGAAAAAAAAAAAAAAAAAAAAAAAAAAAACTGGAACGTGCACCTGATTCTTTTCCTCTGCCTGATCATCAGTTATCAAACTATTTCCACGCGTGCCATCTTGATTCTCCGATGAATTAAAACCCATAAATCACGTATTCATATTTATATTAAAATAACTGATATGTTTGCATTTACTTCCTCTGCCTATATAATTTTACCCACCCCATCAGTTTCTTCCACCTATTCGACTATCTCTCGGGATTCATTCTTTTTTTTTTCCACGTTTCGAGCATCATCAGGTAATATTTGTGATCTCCTCCTTTCTCCTTCAGTTCTTTGTTTTTTTTCTTTTCCTTTTATTGATGCCTTGCTCGGCCAATCCACTCTGTCCCTGCCCAAAACAAGTGTGTATATGAAATAGATATATATGGACCTGAATGCCTTAGTTGATGATATGTGAGTCATAGTGAGGTAAGTTGCCTTAGTTGCATAGGAGAAAGTTATAGCCTATAGATGTAGAATCTCATAGTTGCATAAGTTTGCATTAGGCAATCAGTGAATGAGAAGACAAATATTTTGGGGAGTCTGGGAAGTCTGGGAATTTGGTTCAAGCATCAATAAGGCTTGATGATGGGAAAGTCTGGTTCAAGCAACAGTTGAGTGAGTTGTTTATTGTGAAGAAGGTATGTATCACTGATGGTAGAAAGAAAGAGAGAGGAGTTTGTTTTTGGGCTGTTGCATGTCAGTGTGTCTCGAAGCAACTACCTGGTTGCTCAAAGAAATTGCATAATTAACTCGAAGTGTTTGCATTGTTTCTCGAAGTAGAATAGGTTGTGGCTCGGTTTGTGGAAGATAGCCTGGAAGTCAAAATTATAGGGTGAACAAGCGGATCTGAATGATCAGGTAAATAGATTTGAGGTAGGTGGAAAGTTTTAATATAAGATGTGTAAGATATGATGTAAAACTAAGTTAAACAAAAATAGAAGCTTAGATAGTGGCAGCATAGCAGTACACATATCTGAGTAACAGCTGCATTCAAATAGTTGTCTGAGATATTTATCAACCTTACAGGCAGCAAATCCTGACTAGTGGTGTATACTTGAAGAGACTTGAACTACAGGATGAGAGTTCAGTTGCATTTAAGGCATCAGGGTTAGTCTACACGTTTGTAGTTTCAGGGGTAAGCTGTACATGTGGCATCACTGTGTGCACGTGCACAACTGACACGAGTGAGTTGGTCTGAAGGGGTTGATGGGTTGAGGCTTCAGTGATGATGAGCATTTGCGCATAGGAATTGGACATGTTTGCCAGAGGAATTCACACAAAAGCTCCCAGTATGCAATGATTCGACTGTGCACTTATACACGTCCAGTGAAGTTCGACTTTGGAAGGTGACTGAGACTTGTGGTCGAGAGAACTGGAGTATGAGGCTAGATAGGAGAAGCAGTGGGGTTTTAGGTACCAGGAATGAAGGGGGTTATTGTTGCAGAATTTTTGCAGAGGGGTAGTTGTCCTCATTTCAAACAGAGAACAATAGGTGAACTGCACAAAGAGTTGCATGTGTGACTCGAAGTAATTGACAAATGGACTCGAAGAGTTTGCATGATTGGCTCGAAGCAATTTCATGATATACTCGGGTAGTTGCGTGGAAGCTTAAGCTTTCTACCTGTACAAATTTTGAAGCCTGGAAGATAAATTTAAGATGAGAAAAATTGTAGCTGAGTGGAGATAATGTAGGCAACACTTTTTGGATGCAATGAGATATAGTGCATGCATGATCATAATCTGGGAGGAGCAGATAATAGGTGGAAAGAGTAGTCATATTGCCGTGTGCATAAGCAAACTAGGAGGAAGAGTGTGCACATACGTACACATGCACGGCCATGGAGCAAAAGGAATTTGTGTGCACAAGTATACGTATTCAACTTTTGGCCATAGTGGTTTTAGGAAAGATTTTGTCGTGTACCGGTGTGTATCACCATATTGTTCAGTCTGACTTTAGGAAATTTCGTCAAAAATTTTAGAGGTTAGCCCGGTTCACGTTTTAGGGTATATTTTGGTCATATTACACGGTGGAGTGGTCGAGCAAAACAAACAAATTTTCGTTCTATTTTAATTTTTCTTTGACCGTAAATTCTAAAGTCGCGTTTCAAAATATTTGAATTTTATTCTAGATTTGAATCTAGGCGACATCAGAAGAAATTTGACCATTATCCTCTGTCGTTCTTTACCGGTGAATAGCCGTTTTTGAAATCAAATTTTCTGCAACATCCAAGTGAGTATTTCTCACCAGACATACGTATTTATATTTTAGTAAGTTATGCAAGTGTATGTGTAAAATTGTATTTCACTATTATCTGTCTGTAGTGTAATATAGAATGATAGACCCATTTAAATTGACACCTCATCAGTTATTATCTGTTGTATGATATTCTGCAGTTATATTTTATTATTGTTTATTTACTGCTTTAATCACCACTGCAAGTTCCCTGTTATATTTAGATTGTTATGGGCTGAAATGATAGGCCTAAATGATTATTATTAAATTATGCTGTTAACTGCTAAACTGTTAAACTTGGGATTGCGGGTTTGAAATGATAGAACCCGGGGTATTTATAAATTACGGGTTGAAATGATATAAATCCGTATCACTTGACCTAGGCTAGAAAATTTTATACAGGCCCGTGGTCCTTATAATATTTTCTAAAATATTTG
The DNA here is from genome assembly GCA_030765085.1 of Allium cepa. NCBI lineage: Eukaryota > Viridiplantae > Streptophyta > Magnoliopsida > Asparagales > Amaryllidaceae > Allium > Allium cepa. Next base: position 184,527,833 of record CM060946.1, read on the forward strand.
AAATTAATCTGGAAGTTAAATATTTGATTTAATATCTTAAGGGATTTTATATTGTTTTGAATAAGTTATAAAAATTAAATAAATAAATAAATATTGAATAAAATTTTGGAATATAACTTATTTTGGAAATTCTGGATTTTGAAAGAATAAGATTTCAGTTAAGAAATATATATAAATAAATAAGTTATATTTGGAATTATTTATTTAGTTCAACAATCTACTACAGCATTTAAATGCTGTCTTTTGAAATTGGACTAGTTTTACTTATAACTTTAGGTAGCATCTCCTAAATGCTACAGAATCTAGAATTTGTTTATTTTAAATTTTAAGGAATTTGATTTCGATATTTATAACTGGATTTTCCTTAATAAATTTAAGATTCTAGTATTAAGTAAATTTTGAAATAGTAAATGGCTAAAATTTGGGATTTTATCTTTGGAATTTATGGGAATATTCAAGAAAAAAAAAACATTGATTTGTTGAAAGAAAAAAATCCAACCTTAGTTTTGAATAGTAATACTCCAATTGGATATATATATATATATATAGGAATTGTAATGATTTTGGGGAACATGAAGTGATATTTAAATTATGGTTTAAAATTTTAAATAAAGAAATATATTTGTAAAGCTATGTAAATTATCTTCTTTACAAAGTAACCATAAAGTTAAACCATTTATTCTATATACCGTTGAATGTCCAAACCATTGTGTTTGGGAGTTATGGCTTAAAGTAAAATTTCCAATATATTATCTTTTGAAGAAAATTCAAATATTTGGTTTCCAGATATTATAAATTTTAAGCAGTATGGTTTTGGAAAAAGAATTATATATGAATATAACGATATCATATTGTTTGGGTTTTTAAAATGATATCGTATTTATAGTTTTGAAATGGAAATGTTTATTCTGGTTTTAAAGTATAAACTGTTTTAAATGACCACGGGTTATAATAACGTTTGGTTGGCAAAGAGACCGGAATCGGATATGGACATACTCTCTGTCGATACCGAAAACCACTTTGACTAACCGTGTACGCGGTGGAGATTCCAGAATGAAGTAGGTTGGTGGTGACGGTTTCTTGAAAGGTATATACGTGGACCCGACTCCCGTGAGTTGGCTTAAGGTGGCTAAAACAGGAGCGATCGACGGATTAATGAGGTAGCTCCTCTGATCGAACGCACTTCTTCGTATACCATTCTATTGCTTATGTGATTGTTTGGGTGCACCTTTGATATGGGAGTGTTGTTCGAGGTGGGCGGTTGCTGCGGCTTCGCGTTACCATCGGTCCGGAAGCGTAATTGGTATATCTACCCTGGCATTGCCTAGTTGTGCCGTGTCACCTACCATATCGAGCCTTGTACGAGTTTGGTTTTCTCCCGTAGCCCGTGTGGTATCCTCTAGTTGCTTCCCGAGTAGGAGGAGCTATGATATTGGATGGACTACTGGGACTATTACGTGTTAAGGTGGAAAATGTAAAGCCTTAATGCTATTGAAAAGTATGTTTATTTTAATATAGACACTATTATAATAGCGCAATATACTACATAGTAAATAGTTTAACGGATCCTTAGAGGATGGGCGGTCCCAAGCATCCTTTAAGTTACTTGCTCTATATTACAGTACACTTGATTTAGCTTACATTATATAAGTATGTATGTCCTGACTCGAGTGTTTTGTTTTATTGTACGCTCGGGTCAGCCTGAGTTGCAGCTTCAGTTTCTTCTCCGTAGCTAGGACATTCAGTAGATCATTCGTGCTATTGGAAGTTGTTCAGCCTTTATCCTTTCTGGGATTCAAGACTTTGAAGACCCTATCTCTATTTATGTCTTAACTTTGTATTGAGGATTATAGAAATGTAAGTTCTGTTTTGTAAAGTTCTATCAGTGGCTTCATGAACCACTAAAGTTTTAATTTCCGCTGCGAGATTCTGACATCTGTGTATGTGATTCTGTGATTTATTTATTGTATATTCTGAGTTTTGCCAAATTTATTCTACAACGCAGTATTTCGAACAATTCAAGTCCGACATGTGCGGATGCGAGTGGTTGAAAATACTGGGTCGTTACAATGTAACTCTGATAAATGTTGTATAATAATAATCAAATGTATTCATTTCAAATGTATTCATTTAATTAACAGCTTCATGAACTGTTATTTTATTATTATACTTTAGCCTTCCGCTGTGAGATTCTGTGTTGTTTCATTTCCTTTATTTCCCTTCCTTTTCTTTTCTTAATTACCCCAATAACTATCTGCCCTTTTGATGGTTTGGAATCGACATGTGTATTTGATCGTCGGTTTAAACTGTCCAAAAAGGCTGGTCGTTATAGTTGGTATCAGAGCTTTGGTTTAGCGATAAACCTTGGCTCTAGTGGGGAATAACTCATTGAAATAGAGGTAAACTATATGAATGAGTGGAGTGTATATGAGAGAGCGTACTTGTTATTTGATATAAAATGGTTTTATATTGTGTTAATTTGTTCCGTTGAGTATTTATGAATTCTGGTTGATACTTGGGACGCCAAGGCGTCGATAGGAATTTCTAAACACTCGAATAGGACAAACCAACACAATATCGTTTTGGAATATATTTTATATAAAGAATTATTTGAATATTTATTCATTTTGATTGAATTGATTGTTAGGAGATGATAATATTAGATTATTATCGTTATTGTTTGATCAGTCAATATTTACAACAATTGATTAAATAACAATGGATTTAGGAAAATGAAATCTTGTAAACACAATTGATAATGAATATAAATGAATTTTAACTTGGATTTGGGAATTTAAATTCCGGTGTTTGAAATTGACTTACAAGAATTTGAAAAACAAAATATGAGTATTATATGATAGTATAATTGAGTTGAAATTGTTTTCGAAGGATTTTTTTTTTATGATAAGTGTTATATTCCCTACTCTTGACGTTAGAAAATGATTTCGGTGATGAGTGCACGCATCATCGGCGTTTATTTTCGAGAGTCCGAGTGGGGGAGACCACTTAATAGCTTGTCTAAACCTTGTTTTAATTCAACTTTTATTTATTTTGTATTCTCTATAGTATGATTTGATATATAAATTATATAAGTATATATTATTTCAAAACTTGATTTGAAATGAAACCGGGATTGGAATTCTTAAGTACTTTAAAAAAATTAATGATTTTTTTTAAATGATTGAAATGAATTTAGACTTGAATCATTAAGGAACTTCTGAATTGTGAAATGAGAAATGAACCTAAGAGCTAAGTAAAAAATATCAATTGTAGTAGAAATCCTTAGAATTAGGAAATCATGAACTTAAAATAAAAGTGAAACTGTAAAACTCGCGTAGTATTAAAATTCATTCTATAGCATAGATATAACTTACCAAAATATATAAGAAGTTCAAAAATGTTATATGAATTGTTAATTGGATAATATACAAGTATAGGTTTGAATAATGGAATATGCATTTAATTAATGGTTTGCAAATATAAATAAAATTGTTAGTAAATAATTGGAATTTAAATTAACATTTAAAGGTGATTCACAATTATGTTAATATAAAATGGAAATACTATATGTGAATGAAAATGTGAAATTAAATTATAGTGAAATTTAAGTAATGACTTAAGAATTAATTAATTGAAAATTCAACTTTAAATGGAAAGAAGTTGTATGTTGTTTAACTACATTCTATTTGCATAACTATAACTTACCAAATACTTAAAAGGTTTAAAATGCTAATAAGGATAAGAAGAGAAATAATATACCAGTGTGAGAATGAAAATAAAATGTGAAGATCTAATTGATAATTGTAAATATAAAAGAAATTTAAGCGGTAAAATGAATGATATATATAAGTGAATGAATAAAATTTAAAATTAGTGAAATATAAATTTGGTAAATGGAAAATGATTAAATTTGAATATAACTAAAGGTTTATAAGCTTGGAAGTGTATGAAATTAAAGTTGACTTGGAAATGTATAATTGATTTAATGTAGATTTTGGATGGATGTTAATGTTTGATATGCATTGGTTGTTAGATGGATGATAATTGATTAAGTAGAATTCATTAGTGTTAATGGAATTGAATAAAGGGAATAAAATTTTAAAATAATAAAATTCAAATTCGAAGCAAAGTGAAATTAAATATAATGGAATTCAATTTAAATTGAAGCAAATTGACTTTAATTTAAAATATGAATGAAACAAACTTGAATAAATCGGAAACAAATTGAATGTAAACCTATTGTGTGGATGAATAAGAAAATAAATAGCTTTGTGTTTATGATTGTTCTTTAGAAAATTTGATGTTTTGATGGTTTGTACTTTGAAATAATAAAAGCAAAATTTTGGAAGAAAAAAAAAACCAAAATTGTCCAGTATATGCTGAAACGAAAACAACCATAACTTTTAAATGGCTTAACGGAATACGACGATCTCGGACTTTTCGGAAACCCTAGAAACTGTGCTACATCTTTTGTTTAGAATGTTTTGATAAATACCTTCATCCACTAGGCTTAAAACACCAATATTAGTCGCTGGCCTGGGCGAAGTAGAAATCTAAAGCACCTTAGTATTCTCACCATAACTTTTTACTGGTATATCGGATTTTGACGATCTTGCACTTTCTGGAAAGCTTAGAACCTAAGCTCCAACTTTTATTTTATAAGCTTTTCTTATTTCTGTCATTTAAGAGGTCGAAAATCTGAAATTACATTTCAGGCCTGCACTAATTGCTCGGGGCTGAAGCGTATCATTTTAGTAAAACGGCCGTAACTTTTGGACGGATGGTCCGAATTTGATAATTTTGGACATTCCGGAAAGCCTGAAACGAATGCAACAACTTTTGTTTACATTCCATTGTCAAACTTTATCGTTTTGCTGACCAAAAAACTGAGATTCGTTGCTGTCCTGGAATTGGAATTTAAGTTTTGGAGCTAAACATGTTATATGTATGTTGTTTATGCTAAGTATATTGATCTATCTTTATATGCATGGTTCTAACTTGGTTATTGAGCATTTTAGTAGGTAGCAAAGGGGTTGCGCTTCGCTTGTGGAGCTCGCTTCTGCGCTAAAATGCAAAATGTAAGTTAAATTGCTAATAAACGCTTAATAAAAGGTACGTTCTCGGATTTCGGTTTATGTTTTGGTATATTATTGTGTTCCCCATGTTTTGGGATGCCTCATTCTTGTAATGAGATGTACATCATGCAATTTTTACCACTGTGAAATTTTTTCGGTCCTAGCCGCGCAAAGGAGGTGCTGCCGAAATTTTCCGTAAATCCGAGTGTTAGAAAATTTTTCAAGATTTAAATTTTTTTATAACTTGTTTTGATAACTAACTTTTAAAGTTAAAAGGCGTTTGGAATAACTTAGTAAAAGCGTAGTAATGACTTTATAAATGGAATTTCATTATTTTATAAGTAGATAATTTCGAATATAATACATCTAATGTTGAATTCTATACTTAGTTCTTTTCCCTTCTCCGTTCCTTTTCGAGGACGAAAAGTTTTAAGTGGGGGAGAATGTAACGACCCGTATTTTTAACACTTTAAAAATACGAATTAAAAAAAAAAAAAAAAAAAAAAATTGATAGAGAAAAAAAAAACCCGAAGGAAATAAAATTTTGTGTTGTTAAATGTGAATTACAAGTTAAAATACAAAACTGAATTCTGAAATAACTTATTTGTAAATGAAATATGGATGTTAACTTATAGTGAATATAGATAATGAATTGAATGTGATTGTAAACCAAATTGGTTATGATTGTAAACAAAGGATAAATAAAATGTTACATTTAATATTGAAGTTATAATATGGAAATCAACGTAAATGAATATAATTTAATATTATTGTGAATTTAAATAAGATGATTGCTGAAGAAAATGAAAGTAAATGAATTATAAACCATTGATAATAATGCATAAGTAAATGGTTGATTCATTAATGAAAGTGTAAATCGAAATAAAAGAATTCATTTGAAATTAAATAACTTGAATTTGAATTACAATATAATTGAACGCTGAATCTAATCTAATCTTTTATATTGGATCTATAATGGAAAACTGCCTTGTGAAAGATTGTTAATTACTGTGAAATTAAAAATAGGATTTGTGAACAATTGAAATTTGATTTAAAAGTTAATAATATAAAATTGGGAATTTTATATTGGAATTAAACAGTCGAATAATTTACTTTTCGAATATTGGATTTAATTAGGTAATTAAATCGATAATTTAATAAGTTAAATTTCAGAAATAATTGAAAATCGAGTTGAATATGATTGAAATGATTTGTAAAATTTTATCTTATCATATTGGAGTTATAAGAATGTTATAGAAATTTTAAAATTAAATTTTGAGTTAATTTGTGAAAATTGAATATTTTAATATTTAATTATCGACTGTAAAATAGCTAATTTTTGAACAGTCTCAGAATTGGACGAAACCAGTTCCATTGGATCCGAAATAGTTAGTTATTATCGAATTTCAATTTTCGTAGCATTCGGAGTTGTCGTTTGACCATGGCAGCTCGAAACGCATCGAAATTGTTTTAATATTAATTTAACGAGTTAAAATAGTCATTTTTCAAACGGTCTCGGATTTCGACAAAACCAGTTTCATCGGATCCGTAATGTGATATTATTGTAAGATTTCAAATTTCATGTCAATCGGATTTACCGTTTGTCCGGGGCGAGCCAAAACGCATAGAAATTCGTTTAATCGATTTAATTTAAAATTGATCGTTTATTTCCGTAACTCGCTCATACGATCGAATTAGCTTTCGAAACCTGTTCCATTGTGTCCGGAACGCGGGATAAACCCTAGAAACGTCAGTTACCGCGCGAAAGTCGGAGTTTGGAAAAGCCGGATAAATAATATTCGTCGTTTCCTATAAATAGCCCTTTATAAAAAAAAAAAAAGAAAACCTAATTTGCTACAGCCGCCTCTTATATCCATCAATGGCCGATACACTCCCTCCTTCCTCTTCATTTTTCTTCACATCTGTAGATCGTTAGCGAAAATCATCAACTAGAAAGTCGAAGAGCTCGTCACGAACTACCTAACCAACGGCTGAGATCGTCATTGGCAAAGTAAATCGTCCAGAAATTGCTCGTGTAGTGGCCGCGTTCATGGGTCCAATTCTCGAGCATGACGAGGCCGAGCTCCATCATTTTTGGGCCGAGTATAGAGTCGGCTATGGCCTTCGACGTGGTGAGTTTTGATCGACCTGGAGTTGCTCGTTTGGGTCGCGACTAGGAGAGATAGGAGCGACGGGTTTGGGTTCTTTACCTGAGATGAATCGCGTACTGGAACGAAGAGGGGGGGAGGGGAAATCACGGCCGAGATTGCAGGCCAAGAATTCTACGGCTTTGATGTGAGTGTGGTTAAATTTTAAAAAAAAAATATAAAGTTATATTAATTTACATAAAAATTTGTGTAAACTTATATTTGTCATAACTTGTTCGTACGAGGTCGGATCGTGACGAAACAAGTTGCGTTGTCTTCGTTTCGTCGAGCACTACATAATGGAGCTGGATTGGAATCGTTTGGAGCTAAAGAAAATTTTGGATTAAATCGAACGTCGTTCGATTTGATTTAAAATCGTAAAATCAAGGTGAGTGTTTTATAATGCTCACATCGTACTAAATATCTTTATGATAGTTAAATTGACATTATGAAGTGATATGAATTTTATTTGTCGTTGTTTGATATAAATTTAATTGTCATATAGCTTGTTATTCGAATTAACCGTTGAAAAATTAAATTGACAGTTAAATTGAAATTAAAATTGAATTGCGAATAAATTACCCGACATTGATAACTATGAAACTGCCATGAATTGTATTGTTTATTGGATGATGTATTTTGATGGATGCTATTGGTTGATAATTGAATGTTTGGATGTTTATTTGCTTATATAGATCCTGTTATGCATACATATGATACTGTGATTTAATTTAAGTAATATATACTCATCCCTGACATCTAATTGAAATAAATAACTACTTGGCCATAGGATAGAAAATTATATACGGACACCGAATTGGCTAAATTAATAATTTTTGAAATCGTCGATTTGAAATTTATTTAAATGTTTTGATTTAAAAGTTATAAATAGAAATCGATTTATAGAAATTGAATTCATCGAAAAATTGAGTTTGGAATGTTGAAATAAAATTTGGTTAAAGGAATTTTGTTAAATAATTAAGTTGAGACTTTGAAATTTAAAATTTGGTTATGATTGAAGTTTGAAAATTTATTCGTTTAAGGGATTGAACCTTAAATCGAGCTTTGAATATTATTAAGTAAAAGCGATATAAAATGATATTTGAAATTGAGCTTGAAATTGAATCATGTTTGTAATTGGGATTTAAATTTGAATATGGAAGGATAATTTTGTTAAGTGTTAAAATTGATATTCTGAAAAATCAAGCTAAAAATCGATATATATTGAAATTGAATAAGTTGGAGGTGAATGTAAAATCGAATTAATTTGAAGTCAAAGTTGGCATTGATTTAAATTAAAAATCGAAATTGAATCGGTAAAATGGAAATTGAAATTGATTTGAATTGGGAAGTTATAATTGAAATGGATTGGTTTGAAGCTGTTATTTTGTTTTCCAAATTACTCAGGATATAAACCATTTTGGAAGACTGAAACTATTTTAATCTATTTTAAGTCTACTTAACCCAATTTAAATTATTTTGAACTAATTTATCTATTTAAATCCATTTTAAGACTTTAAGTATTTTTAACTAGTTTTAATTATTTAAACTACTTTTAAACTACTTAAAACTATTTTCTAAAATTTCAAGCTGGTTAATAAGGTGAAATGTTTATGTTTAAATCTTGAATTTGAATACGAATTGGAATAAACGAAGTTGCAACCTAAATTGAGATTTGAAATGATTATGAAATCGAAATGAGATATTGATGCGAAATTTATTTTGGAACGAAATCCTACATTTTAATAGATTCGATATTATTTGAAATGGATTTGATTTTGAAGTGAATATGACATTTGATATCAATCATGAATCGATTTGAAATGTAAAAGAGCCAACGGTGTAATAATACGTAGTTATTAAAGAGACCGGGATCGGATATGGACATACTCTCTGTCGATACCGAAAACCACTTTAATAACTATTATACGCGGAGTGTTGATCCAGAATGAAGTGGATGGTTTGGTGAACGCGTTGACTGAAGAAAGAGAACGATTATTGGATGACCCCTGACATGACTAAAACAGGAGCCGCGCCGGGCCATTGAGGTTCGCCACCTCTAGCGGACACACTTCTTCGATACCATTTCTATTACATTTGTGATGCGATTTGGGTGCACCCCTTGATTTGGGAGTGTTGTTTCGCGGTGTTGGGGTAGCTGCTGGCTATGCCCAACATCAGTCCGGATCACGCAACTACTAGTATCCTAGTTGGTATCGCCTCATGTACCTTGTCATACTGATTATCCTATTCGCGACCACTACGTTTTGATTTGTACCTTGAGTATATGGATTGCCCTCTGGTGACTTCCGGTTTTGGGGAAACTACGGTCTTGTATATGCTTTTGGGAATATAAAATGTGTTAAGGGGGATTATGGTAACGCCTTAACGCTATTTTGATACTTTATATTACTGATAGACATTATCTACTTAGCGTATATTACTACATAGTAGATAGTTTAACGGATCCTTGAGAGATGGAAAATCCCGTAACATCTCTTGAGTTATTGCACGCACGTTGACACTGGATATGAGATGTCAAACCCCGTAAACATCTCTGACGCCGTTACACTCATATTTATTTACGATTGATTTAACTTTCATAAGGATATTGTAGTCCTGACTCGAGTGTTTTGTCTTTTCATTACGCTCGGGTCAGTCCTGAGTTTTCAGTTTAGGTTGAAGATCATTTCCTTGGAGGACGGAGACGAAGATTTGGTATATTATCTACTACTATTATATTCATTCCATTCCGCTGCATTGTTGTATGATATTTGTTGTGTATGTAACTCTGATAAATGTTGTATAATAATAATCAAATGTATTCATTTCAAATGTATTCATTTAATTAACAGCTTCATGAACTGTTATTTTATTATTATACTTTAGCCTTCCGCTGTGAGATTCTGTGTTGTTTCATTTCCTTTATTTCCCTTCCTTTTCTTTTCTTAATTACCCCAATAACTATCTGCCCTTTTGATGGTTTGGAATCGACATGTGTATTTGATCGTCGGTTTAAACTGTCCAAAAAGGCTGGTCGTTATAGGTTATTATTCCATATATAACACTAATTTTATTTCATTACTTTTTATGATACCCTTGCATTACATACTTCGATATTTCCATTTTCATCTTTATTTTAATTGCATAATATTTAATTCCAATTGCTACAATAAATACACTTATTATGAATTAGATTTCAATGGAATGATTTGTTTGTCTTTCATTACACTACTATATTCAAATATCCATCTTTCCTTTGTATTAACTACTATTTCCATTTTATTATATTTGCCAAATATGTACAATAATTACGATTTATATTCTCAATTAATTTATTTACTTGGCTTCATACTTTTATTACATTAATTACTACCTTATAAATAAATTTACGTTTCTATTAAATTTACATTCACACTTTCCACTATTATATTAATTATCATTAAAGTAACATTTAATTACCCTTATTTGTAATTGGTAAATTAACTGATAACAACTACCATTTGTCACCATCATCCCTTTATAATACTTGTACATTTATTGTTCACAAACAATTTCCATCTATCATATTATTTCACACATACAATAATTACATTTGTTTTTATTATATTCCATTTATAACTAAGTCATAACATTTAAATTATTTTATTTAATTGGCATATCCATTCAAGTTCATTAATTATTAACTTGCATTAACATATTTCCTTAATTTACATCCAATTACTGTTAACAATGTGTTATTTCATTAATTAATTCCATACTTACCTTTATTTTCTCATAATCATTTTATATCCAGGTATAACACTTTCACTACTTCATTTATTAGAATTTTATTCAAATTACAAATAATTAGTTTTAGTTACCAATGCTATATTTCATTCTTAACATTTACTTCAATATAAATTATAATTTTTTTATTTCTTTCTAAATTTAATTATGAAAATTTTATTAATTTAACCAATTTAATTATTGAATTTTATGGGTCGTTACAAATTATGTGGTCGAGGGAGCGATCAGATTGATATAGCGTACGGATGATATATGTACATCGTATCGGTTTGAATAAAATTGATATTGAAAATTTGTGGATAAAAACTGTAAAATGATTTTCGAAATGGAAAAGTATATTTTGAATAGTAAATGACGAAATAAAATGGAAATTGGATATTTCTACAATTAAAGGTTCACTTTATAAAGAAAGGTAATATGGTTAATAACTTTATAAAGAGTAATCAAATTTGAATATTTGTTTTGGTACAAATAAGTTATATATATGTGTTGTATTGATAAACTCCCCTTGTTGAATATATTGCTAGAAGAAAAGGGTTTCTGAAAGGTATTTGAAGTATAAAAAGGAAATTTATACAAGTATGAAGTGATCCAAAGATTTTCAAGATTTTATATATCTATATATATAAAGGATTTTATGAGAATGATTTTGGAAAAATGTTTTGGAACCTATGGATTTTGGAAAAGCTTTTGATTTTTAGGGGAAAATCAATTTTGGAAATTTGGAAAGACTAGTTTGAGAATTATCAATTTTGGAATAATCAATTTTGAGAAAAGGAGATTTATATGGGATTCATACTAGGTGTACGATTTGGAAAATACTATATGCATATTGTATAAAGTGTTTTGAGAATGGCTTTGGGAAAAAAGGCGCTCTGTGACGCCCCACCTCTATACCCACGCTAGCCAAGAGCATTACGGTGAATGCTGTCAACTAGCACGGAGAATAAGGCTGTTGAGGAGCGACCATCCGTGTAATTGCTTTGCGCGAGCATCGATATGTTAGATAGTATAACATGCATTTCTTTATTAAGAGGGAAATCCCACATACCTACACAAACTCAAAGCTACTACACAGTGGCTATAATATCTTCAGAAACAAATATAGAAATAAACATAACATAAATCAGTCACAGACAATTCATATCACAAAGGCGGAAATAGATATGAATATTACACTAGGAAGTGTACATCAGAGTAGTGGTCTAAAAAGATCCACAATATCACAAAAGAATAGTTACATTTACTACACAAAAGAATAAGTATACATTATGGAGTTTATATCTCAAATGGATACAACAAAAACTACTAATCTAAGTAGTTAACCAAAAGTCAAGGAGGTAATCCCGGATGCAAAGTTAAGCAGAAGCACTTGTAACATCTCGGTCTGACCCGAGTATTATTTAAGAAGAAAATAATAAACGGATCAGTCTAACTATAAATATCAGATGAAACGATATAGAATAAGAGATATGACTAAACGCATAATAATCACAATGCCAAGCTGTGATATATATAAGTAATTGAAAATCAACAAGAGATTAATCAATATCACCAATCTACACAAGAATCAAAGGAAATGTCATGCTCCTTATTTCGTTCACCAAACCATAAATATTGACGATTATATCAATGTCAATCACAAAAGTCAATGACACACAAATTCACCAATGCACAAACATTGATAAAACTTATCAATGGAAATCACGAAAATTGGCGAAGCACAAATTCTAGAAATCATCTCAAGAAATCCAGTCAATGACACACAAATTCACCTATGCACAAAAATTGATAAATTATATCAATAGAAATCACAAAAATAGGTGAAGAAGAAAATTCCAGAATTCGACACACGAAATCCAGAAATCACACAAAATAGGGGGGAGGCCTATCACACGAACGGGAGCATGAAAACTCACCAACATATGTATCACACGAACGAGACGCTATCTCATGGTAGCTAGCCATTAATTTTTGACACACGAACGGCTTGAAGACCATGGGGCGCTACCCCATCAATTTGAGTCGAAACTCCACAAAACAGGGTTTAGTCTCCCTCGTAGACAAAGAGACATCGCACATTGCTAGTCTAAATCACAAAAATGATCGTCATGATCATCAAGAAGTGTCAATTACAGTAAGCTAGTAAATATATGAGCTTAGCTTCATGTCCCATAACCACTAGCTTAACTTAAATATTTACGAACAAATTGTAGATCTCCACTAGAAAATTGTCACAAGAGTTCCAATCGAACGAGTCCAAGAATTAACCGATGAAGTAAACGCAAGCGTTTCATACCACTTGTTTTACTAAGTCGTTTAATTAGATTTCTCATACGAGTGAGGTAAAGGTTTGTATATACTAATAGATTGGAAATTGGTTTGAGAAAACAAGCTTTGTTATCAAATAGTGTTGAAATCATTTGAAGAAAGAGTTTTGATATTTATTACTAGTATAGAAAACCTTTATATTTTTAAAATGACAAATCACACAGAAGATTGTAGGAACAATCAATCACTAAAATTCACATACGAAGATGTGAATAAAAATCCAACGAAACCGATAAAGAATCCACCGAAATGGATATACAAAAATCCCTAAAAAGGAGTCATCAAAGTCATAATAAATGATAACAACAAATAGGAAACAACACGAATCGATTAAAGTTGTAAATTCAAGCAACTAGGCGAAATAGGCAAACTTTCATCAGGTCGGTCGGCCGGCTACAGAGCTCGGTCGACCGGACCCAAAAACAGAAATGCTCGGGGTAGCAGGTCGGTCATCCGAACCCTGTAGTCGGTCGATCGGATCATAAAAACAGAGAAGTGCTTATGCACTCTGGAAGCAGGTCGGTCGGCCGGCCACAGGGCTCGGTCGGCCGAACCTGTTCCCAGTCCCCTCCCAGCCCATCCAAATGAGGTCCAACCTCGACCAAATTGCATTCTCTCGAGCAACGGCACTAAGGGTTTATCCCAATCGACTACCTGGCCATAGAAGCTCTTTGGTTCATCACCAAAAACATGATCAAAACATCAAAGTTATGATTTTTTAAAGAATTGAACCCAAAACACCAAAAATTGGAATATTCACAAAACCAACCCAAATCCATATCAATTGCACAAGAATAAGTGTTAGGAATTCATACCTAACAATCGAAGATAAATATAAGCATCGATGTGAGATAAAAATCTCACCTTTGAACCCAAGCAATTGAAAAAGAAGCTTGAAAGCAAAAGGGGAATCAACCACTCTTCAAATCCAACTCAAGAAGCTTGATTCTAAGCTAAAAAGAGAAACATTTCCCAAATTAGGTTTAGGAATTTTCTGAAATCAAAGAGAGAAAGAGTTGGAGAAGAAGAAGAGAAGCTTACTAATGGGTTCTTCTATTAGTTTGGAGCTAGAGCTTGATTTGCAAAAGGAAACTAGGGTTTTGGAGTTTTAATTTCCCATCTCTCCCACCATTGATGCTTTAAAACTGAAAAGAGAAGAAAGTGAGGGTGAATAGGGGGGAGTGGCTCAGATTTGAGTATAAGTTAAACATAGGGCTGAACCCAAACCCAAAGTGAAAAAGTAGCAAAAATCAACTTTCTCCAAATATATCGAAGCTTATACTCAAAAAGGTCGCAAACGGCATTTTAAACTCAATGGGAGTGGTCCCGAGTCCTAATTCGACCGTATGCAAAAAGTAGCTTTTCAGACTAAATTTCGAGTATCGATAAAATATTTAAATGTAAAATCGACAAATATGCGGGTTGTTACAGACTCCCCTCCTTAAAGAAATTGCGTCCTCGCAATATTTAAGAAGAAGATATATAGTAACAACCATAAAAGCATATTCAACACAAAAGGAATTTGAAATAAAAGGTTCACCTTAAATAGCACGGGAAAGTAAGTCCGGATGTGATCGCTCGATGAACTCTCTAGACTCCCAAGAACAATCCTTAGGATTTGAAGACCATTAAACTTTCACAAGCGGAACATCCTTATTTCGAAGTCGTTTGACCTCCGAAGCAATAATACGAATAGGATGCTGCTCATAAGTTAAATTAGGCGAAACTTCAATTTCTTCCACAACACCGGGCTCAAGAATAGAATCAGAATCTTGAAGACATTTCCGTAATTGAGAAACATGAAACACGTCATGCATAGCAGAAAACTGAGCCGGTAATGATAGGCGATAGGCCAAGGAACCAATACGTTCAGCGATAGGAAATGGTCCAATGTATCGGGCGCTAACTTTCCCGATCGACTGAAACGTACAACACCCTTCATAGGTGAAACACGAATGAACACAAGACCTCCCACATAAAATTCTAATTTTCTTCTCCGGTTATCGGCATAGAATTTTTGTCTACTCTGGGCTTCTTTCATCCTACGTCGAATAAGTTCAATCTTTTCTGTGAAATCACGAATAAAATCTGGATCTAAAACCAGCTTCTCACCGGCCTCAAGCCAACAAGAAGGAGATCGGCATGGCCTTCCATAGAGTGCCTCGAAAGGTGCAATACCAATACTAGATTGGAAGCTATTATTATAGGAAAACTCAACAAGTGAAATATGATATTCCCAACTTCCACCAAAATCAAGAACACATGCACGAAGAAGATCTTCAAGCATTTGGTTCACACGCTCGGTTTGTCCATCGGACTGAGGATGATAAGCGGTGCTAAAATTAAGCTTCGTTCCTAAAACTTTTTGAAGACTCTTCCAAAATCCACTAGTAAACAAAGGATCACGATCACTAACAATAGAAGTAGGAACTCCATGCAATTTAACAATTTCTTTAATAAAAAGTTTGGCCAAAAGAGGTACGGTCTGATTGGACCGAACGGGAATAAAATAGGCAGATTTAGTAAGCCTATCAATAATCACCCATAAGCTATCATGACCCGAACGAGAACGGAGAAGGCCATCTATAAAATCCATGGAAATCTGGTCCCACTTCCAAATTGGAATTTCCAAAGGTTGCAACAACCCACCGGGCCTTTGATGTTCGGCCTTAATGAGTTGGCAAGTCATGCAACACTTAACGAAGTTAGCGATGTCAAGTTTCATTCCCTCCCAATAATAAAGTCGCTTCATATCCACGTACATTTTACTACTACCGGGATGAATGGTAAATTTAGAACGATGAGAATCTTCAAAAATATCTTTACGAAGATCACCAATATTTGGTACAATAAGTCTACCAAATTTTCGAATGCCGCCACGAGAATCGATATCAAAGTCTTTTAAACCTTCAATATCAATTTTGTCCTTAATATTTTGGCCAAGAGGAGCCAATTCAGGATCTATCCTTTGAGCTTCAAGAATGCGGTCTAAAAGAGAAGGACGAGCCTCAAGGCTACACAAAACAAATGATGAGCATAAATCGGATACGCGGTCTCGAATCTCACAAGTGGATAAGATCTCGAGATCGTTCCATTCGGATATCATCATAGAAACAACAGCTTATTGCTTACGGCTAAGGGCATCGGCGACACGATTACCCTTACCGGGAGTATAAAGAATATCAAGATCATATGGTGCAAGAAATTCAAGCCAACGCTGTTGACGCAAATTAAGTTCCTTTTGAGAGAATAAATACTTCAAGGATTTATGATCGGTATAAAGAACGAATTTCTCTCCTAAAAGATAATGACGCCAAATCCGAAGAGCAAAAACAATAGCCGCAAGCTCTAAATCATGAGTGGCATATCTATTCTCAGCAGGCTTTAATTGCCTAGAAGCATAAGCAATAACACGTTCTTTTTGCATAGGAACGACACTTAAAGCAACGCGACTAGCATCGGTATAAACAATGAAATCTTGATTCCCCTCGGGAATAACAAGAATAGGAGCATTAGAAAGGAGTTCCTTTAGTTTCTGAAAAGACGTTTCACATTTGTCCGACCAAGTGTATTTAACACCTTTCTTCGTTAAGCTAGTGAGAGGCATGGCAATCTTAGAAAAGTCTTTGATAAAACGGCGGTAATAGCCCGCCAATCCGAGAAAACTACGAATCTCCGTCACACTCTCCGGTCTCTTCCAATCTTGAATCGCTTCAATCTTTGAAGGATCCACGGAAATTCCGGATTCGGAAATAATATGACCGAGAAACTTCACACGAGATTGCCAAAAATGGCATTTAGAAAATTTTGCTTTTAATTGATTACTCCTAAGAGTTTCCAACACAATCCGAAGATGTTTTTCATGCTCCTCCTCGGTTTTAGAATACACAAGAATATCATCAATAAAGATGAGAACGAACCGGTCGAGAAAACCTTTGAAAACTCGATTCATAAGGTCAACGAAATAAGCCGGAGCATTCGTTAGACCAAATGGCATAACAAGCCATTCATAAGATCCATAACGAGTACGGAACGATGTCAAAGGAATGCTATCATCTGCAATACGAAGCTGATGAAATCTAGTAGCTAAGTCTAATTGTGAAAAGACTCTAGCACCAATAAGTTGATCGAATAGATCATCAATCCGAGGTAAAGGATATTTATTTTTGATAGTAAGATCATTAAGCTTGCGGTAGTC
The DNA here is from genome assembly GCA_030765085.1 of Allium cepa. Lineage (NCBI taxonomy): Eukaryota > Viridiplantae > Streptophyta > Magnoliopsida > Asparagales > Amaryllidaceae > Allium > Allium cepa. Next base: position 184,545,373 of record CM060946.1, read on the forward strand.
AACGCAAAGCCTAAGTGTTCCATCGGATTTCTTCACAAAAATAGCCGAAGCTCCCCAAGGCGAGGAACTAGAGCGAATAAATTGCTTCGCCTCCAATTCGGATAATTGTTTACGCATCTCCTCGTTTTCTTTATTGGACATACGATAAGGAGGGCGAGTGATAGATTGAGCTCCAGGAATGAGATTAATTCTGAACTCAATTGCTCGCTTAGGTGGTAATCTTAAAACAGGCTCGAATATGTCGAAAAATTCACGAACGATGTGAATAAGAGAAATAATATCACCCTCATCATCATCATCGTCATCACGAGGGTTTAAAGAATATAAAGATGCAACCAAAGCAGAATCCGAATCTTCAAGAATAACAGAAACCTGATTAACAGATTGAGGATGTCGAAGATGAATAGTCCACTCAGGACATAGGATATGAGCTTCATAACGGTTAAGCCAATCCATTTCCAAAATCATTCCAAAGCCTAAATAATGCATGACATGCAAATTGGCTAGGAAAGGAAAATCACACAAAATAATCTCGACATCTTTACACAATAAACTGATTGTTGCGGATCCACCAACCGGATTCGCAATTCTCAAAGAAGTCATTAAACACAAAACATCCAAAGAAAAAGCATCAACAAGTTCTTTTGATATAAAAGAATGGGACGCACCCGTATCAAAAAGAACTCGAATAGGATGATCACGAAATAAAATAGTTCCATCCAGAATAGAATGAGAAATACCTTGGCCACGAGTTGTGTTGCCAGGGGCTTGAGCAACATTAAGCTTTCCCTCCTTCATATTTTGAAGTTTGGGACATACATGCATAAAATGGTCCGGGCTTTTACAATAGCGACAAGTACGAGGCTTTGAAAACTTGTTCGCAAAATGTTCTCTGGAACCACAGTTAAAGCATTTCCCTTCAGTAGAGGAAAAGGTCTTTGCAGCAGGAGTTGCTTGCCTCCCTTTCTTAGTGGGAAAAGGGCCTTTGAATTTGTTTGGCCTTTTCTTTTTGTTGTTGAAATTTGGTTTGGAACCCACCACTTCAACATCATTCTCCCTATCCGCCTCTTCAAGACGAAGAGTGATATAAATGAGTTGGTCGAAAGAAACTTCTAATTTTAGAAGTAATGGCTTCTTGAGATTTTTTTTAAGCCATAAACGAACCTCTGGTTCTTCTTTAAAGGGGTGTTGATGTATTCGACCCCGTATTTAGAAAGCGACTCGAAGGAGGCGACATAATCAGTCACGGAGGACTCACCTTGAACAAGGTCTATAAATCGTCGAGCCAATGTCACTTTCTCTGCTTCTGGTACAAATTTCAACTCGAAGCGTTCCCGGAATTGCTCCCAAGTGAGATCCGCTTCATTAATCTCAGAAATAAGAAGTTCGTACCAGTCCAATGCTCTTTCTCGGAGCATACTAGAGGCCACCTGAACTCGGTGAAGGTCAATAAGATTCATGCGAGAAAAGATTCGATCGCATGACCTTAGCCAAGCCTGTACTTCAATAATAGTTTCGGAACCTTTGAATGGCTTCCCACCCAAATTAGTGTAATCGCTGCACAAGAGTGCAAATCCTGACTTTGGATGAGTAGGTTCCGGGTTAGCTCTAGCTGCTTGAGCATTTGTCACTAAATCAAAAAGCTGTTGAGCAGTCATAAAAACTCCATCCTGGGGTGGAGTGCTAGATGGTACGGCTCTAGGGTGGCCTGGTCTAGACATTTCTCTTCCTTTAGAAAGAAAGAAGAAGAAGAAGAAAAAGGTTATTCACCAAATTGAATATCAAGCAATCTTGATAGATAAACAAGGAATCATAAGGAAAATAGGATGAATCGGTACGAAGACTCGAATTAAATCCTAAAGCACGACTCCTAAGATGGACTTAGGACGATGATCCTTGTTATAATATTCCATATTGTTTCGAAGTTTGGCTCTGATACCAAGCTGTGACGCCCCACCTCTATACCCACGCTAGCCAAGAGCATTACGGTGAATGCTGTCAACTAGCGCGGAGAATAAGGCTGTTGAGGAGCGACCATCCGTGTAATTGCTTTGCGCGAGCATCGATATGTCAGATAGTATAACATGCATTTCTTTATCAAGAGGGAAATCCGACATACCGACACAAACTCAAAGCTACTATACAGTGGCTATAATATCTTCAGAAACAAATATAGAAATAAACATAACATAAATCAGTCATAGACAATTCATATCACAAAGGCGGAAATAGATATGATATTACACTAGGAAGTGTACATCAGAGTAGTGGTCTAAAAAAATCCACAATATCACAAAAGAATAGTTACATGAACTACACAAAAGAATAAGTATATATTATGGAGTCTATATCTCAAATGGATACAACAAAAACTACTAATCTAGGTAGTTAACCAAAAGTCAAGGAGGTAATCCCGGATGCAAAGTTAAGCAGAAGCACCTGTAACATCTCGGTCTGACCCGAGTATTCTTTAAGAAGAAAATAATAAACGGATCAGTCTAACTATAAATATCAGATGAAACGATATAGAATAAGAGATATGACTAAACGCATAATAATCACAATGCCAAGCTGTGATATATATAAGTAATTGAAAATCAACAAGAGATTAATCAATATCACCAATCTACACAAGAATCAAAGGAAATGTCATACTCCTTATTTCATTCACCAAACCATAAATATTGACGATTATATCAATGTCAATCACAAAAGTCAATGACACACAAATTCACCAATGCACAAATATTGATAAAACTTATCAATGGAAATCACGAAAATTGGTGAAGCACAAATTCAAGAAATCATCTCTAGAAATCCAGTCAATGACACACAAATTCACCTATGCACAAAAATTGATAAATCATGTCAATATAAATCACAAAAATAGGTGAAGAAGAAAATTCCAGAATTCGACACACGAAATCCAGAAATCACACAAAATAGGGGGGAGGCCTATCACACGAACGGGAGCATGAAAACTCACCAACATATGTATCACACGAACGAGACGCTATCTCATGGTAGCTAGCCATTAATTTTGACACACGAACGGCCCGAAGACCATGGGGCGCTACCCCATCAATTTTAGTCGAAACTCCACAAAACGGGGTTTAGTCTCCCTCGCAGACAAAGAGACATCGCACATTGCTAGTCTAAATCACAAAAATGATCGTCATGATCATCAAGAAGTGTCAATTACAGTAAGCTAGTAAATATATGAGCTTAGCTTCATGTCCCATAACCACTAGCTTAACTTAAATATTTACGAACAAATTGTAGATCTCCACTAGAAAATTGTCACAAGAGTTCCAATCGAACGAGTCCAAGAATTAACCGACGAAGTAAACGCAAGCGTTTCATACCACTTGTTTTACTAAGTCGTTTAATTAGATTTCTCATACGAGTGAGGTAAAGGTTTGTATATACTAATAGATTGGAAATCGGTTTGAGAAAATAAGCTTTGTTATCAAATAGTGTTGAAATCATTTGAAGAAAGAGTTTTGATATTTATTACTAGTATAGAAAACCTTTATATTTTTAAAGTGACAAATCACACAGAAGATTGTAGGAACAATCAATCACTAAAATTCACATACGAAGATGTGAATAAAAATCCAACGAAACCGATAATGAATCCATCGAAATGGATATTCAAAAATCCCTAAAAAGGAGTCATCAAAGTCATAATAAATGATAACAACAAATAGGAAACAACACGAATCGATTAAAGTTGGAAATTCAAGCAACTAGGCGAAATAGGCAAACTTTCATCAGGTCGGTCGGCCGGCTACAGAGCTCGGTCGACCGGACCCAAAAACAGAAATGCTCGGGGTAGCAGGTCGGTCGATCGAACCCTGTAGTCGGTCGACCGGACCATAAAAACAGAGAAGTGCTTATGCACTCTGCAAGCAGTTCGGTCGGCCGGCCACAGGGCTCGGTCGGCCGAACCTGTTCCCAGTCCCCTCCCAGCCCATCCAAATGAGGTCCAACCTCGACCAAATTGCATTCTCTCGAGCAACGGCACTAAGGGTTTATGCCAATCGACTACCCGCCATAGAAGCTCTTTGGTTCATCACCAAAAACATGATCAAAACATCAAAGTTATGATTTTTTAAAGAATTGAACCCAAAACACCAAAAATTGGAATATTCACAAAACCAACCCAAATCCATATCAATTACACAAGAATAAGTGTTAGGAATTTATACCTAACAATCGAAGATAAATATAAGCATAGATGTGAGATAAAAATCTCACCTTTGAACCCAAGCAATTGTAAAAGAAGCTTGAAAGCAAAAGGGAAATCAACCACTCTTCAAATCCAACTCGAGAAGCTTGATTCTAAGCTAAAAAGAGAAACATTTCCCAAATTAGGTTTAGAAATTTTCTGAAATCAAAGAGAGAAAGAGTTGGAGAAGAAGAAGAGAAGCTTACTAATGGGTTCTTCTATTAGTTTGGAGCTAGAGCTTGATTTGCAAAAGTAAACTAGGGTTTTGGATTTTTAATTTCCCATCTCTCCTACCATTGATGCTTTAAAACTGAAAAGAGGAGAAAGTGAGGGTGAATGGGGAGGAGTGGCTCAGATTTGAGTATAAGTTAAACATAGGGCTGAACCCAAACCCAAACCCAAAGTGAAAAAGTAGCAAAAATCAACTTTCTCCAAACATATCGAAGCTTATACTCAAAAAGGTCGCAAACGGCATTTTAAACTCAATGGGAGTGGTCCCGAGTCGTAATTCGACCGTATGCAAAAAAGTAGCTTTTCGGACTAAATTTCGAGTATCTATAAAATATTTAAATAAAGTATTTAAATATAAAATCGACAAATATGCGGGTTGTTACACGCTCCCTTGAAATGAACTTCTTAGGAATACCATAGGTTGGTACTGCCTTGAGCCCCAAGGGGGAGGCTCTAAAGTGGATCCTGTGAGGAAGTCCAGACAAACTGAAGTTCCTGAGGTGGGTAGCGAAAGTCGAGGGTGCTGATGCCTATAGAGGCATTTGGGTTATGCTGTGACGATAGTGAAACTCGATGTCGCGGCGATCTACTGTGGACCATAGCGGAAATCGTGTGGAGGTGAGTGTCAACGGTCTACGTTTGATTTTGCTGGGAAGGCAACATAACATCAGTAGGCTGCGATCTATGGTCGAGTGTAGAAGTTTCATTTTTTTTGGCAGAGAAATTCGAGGGCGCTGATGCCTACAGTTATATGAGCTTTTGTTTTGATAGCAACGCAACCCCAGATGTAGCTGCGATCTGTAGCGCGTTCCATGGTATAATCGAGGGGCACGGAGTGCCTACAGTTATCTATGGATTTTGCCGGGATGGCAACGTAACCATCGGGTTAACTGCGACCATGGAGGGGGTGACAATTTCTAGAGGATTCTCACCAATGATGGTTCCTCTATTTTCAAAATGTTTTCTGTATTTTCAATAAAATTATTTTTCAAGTATTTTCACTGGGTGTTGAAAACGGGTCTGCCAAGTACTTATAGATCTTCTGTCCTACGCCTGATCAACGTATGACCGAACTTCTATAAGAACAAAGATGGACTTGTGGAAACATCGAGTTATAAAGAGTATTTTTATAAAGCTATTTTGGTGATATTATAGAGATTTTAAAATGTTCTAAAAATTCTTAAATAAAGGATTTATAGCTAAATGGTCAAAGAGCAATATAAGCTGATAATAATCATTTCAATAAATTCTGGCATCGTTCCTCTTCGAGGACGAAAAGATTCTAAGGGGGGAGGAATGTGATAACCTGGATTTCGGGCATTAGATAATTGGATAATTATCTGATTTAACTAATGAAAATACTAATTTATAGATTGAACAAATAAATGTGATAATCCCTTTATGAATTATTTAAAATTGGTAAAATTGTTGTTTCCAAACAATAATAATAATGTGTTGTTTTTATATATATAAATGGATTTTAAATAGAATTATTATTTACAAATTGAATTTTTTTTATTTAAATAAATATATATAGTTGATTTTTGAAACGACCAGCAAATCCGTACCCCTTGAGTCAACACTATTTTACCTAAATCAACTCAAGTTGTACAGAAATACGAACCATTTGGGTTAAAGAAGAAGAGGTAGAAGAAGAAAATAAGAAGCAACATCAGAATCTAACCATCGCAGCGGAATAAAATATAATAGATATTAAATAATCTTTACTCAGAAAACAAATATTTCTGTTTATATATATTACATCATAAGAGTACATCAATCACAGCTCAACATCAATATCATACAATGGATACACAACTCAAACAGCGGAATATATATATATATAAACAAGTACGGGAGCATGTATCGTCATCCAGCTCGTCTCCTGAGCTCCACAGCATCATATCCTGTATCCTATAATACTCGGTCTGACCCGAGCATTACAGTTAAATAACACCCGAGTCAGTCTGGAATACCAGCGTGAGAAAATCACACCCAATTGATTATTAAAGTTTCAAAAATCCTTTGAAAACAAAAGCATCTCGTAAGACCACGCCACAAATAAACATGTTGGGTTTTTACCTTACGATAGCTAAAACAATTTTTATAGAAATCCTATGATATTATAATAGGGTCTATATACAAATACTTATAAAATAGCCGAAATTGTTACATTATTAGATTCCAGCTACTAGCCACAAAGTGGGTAATACAAACAAAACTCGTACAAGGCTCGTAGGGAGAATGGATTTCCAACTAATGACTAGGCACTGGGGTACCACCTGTCACAGTACGGGGCCTAGATCACCGTACCGAGGAGTACGCCCGCTCCCCTGCAACACAAGGCCGGGACTACCCCTTCCTGGATAATCTCGAGTGAGATCACCCCGCGGTTGGGATCAGCAACCGCCCACTAAGCCGAAATAAAAAGGGACATCTAGACAGGAATGACCTCACCCTGCTTGGGTGCTACCCACCTAGCCTTGCTGCATAACCCCTAATTTTCAGTCATTCCCATTTGATGAGGCTTGAGGCTAAGCGTTACCTTTATAGGATATATCCTTTAGAATGCCCATCGTCCATCTGACGATGTTTCGCGAGCGTTCATCCATACAAGTCCGTCATGGGTTCGAACGGAACCGAAGGCACTATTCCTACTACATCCATTTTGGAAATATCCCCAGGATTAGTAGCGATTAGTCCTTGCACTCCACTGCTCCATCTTCAAATCCAAAATCGTTTTTCACGAAACATACAAACCGGATCGAAGTGGTTTTCGAGAAATAATTCTCGATCCCGGTCTCTTCGAAACGATTAACACATTTGGCCAATATTGATAGTCGGTTATTTAACTATCAATTAATATTCACAAACAACCATCCAACAATAAATAATTTCCTAAATTATTTATTACCTCAAAATATCTTCCCAAGATATATTTTCTATTTTCAATCCTTTGAAAATAGTTTCAAACCATCTTTCTCTTTCCAGAATAAGCTTTCCCAAATATTTTCTATCTCCACTGAAATCACCAAGCACAAAACTAGCTTTTTAAAATAATTTAAAACACTTTACGTTGAAATATACTTTAAAACATTTAAGTTAAAATTACATCAATAATTTGTTAAAAATACCATACTATATGCATAGTTGAAAATAAGGTTACTTAAGTAATATAAAACTAAAATTATACCTTTTAAAAAAAATATAATATTAGGTCATTCTTTAAATAATTACTACTGTAATAAATTAAGAGAAAATACTTACTTTAAAATCTAAATATTAGAAATAAGAAATTTTCCAAAACTTGTTTTTAAAACAACTTTTAATCTTATAACTTATATTTAAAAATTTACTTTGAAAACGTACTTGGTTATCCAGGGAGAATTCCAACCTCCATCACTTAAATCAATTTTCCAAATTGATTTCCAATTTATTCCATTTGAAATAAATATCTTTACTTCTTAATTCTTTTCAGATTTCGTTAATTTTGGTTTTTATTATTATTATTATTATTTTCCGTTTGATTTAAACCTTTTTAACTGAAATATACGAATTTCAGTTTTTCCCAATTTCTTCTTTATTCCTTCAATAATTTAAATATCAAATATTAAATAAATGTTTTGTTCTATTAAATAATATCATTGAAGTTTCAAACTTCGTTAACTTTCTGTTTATTCCAAAATTCCTTTCCATATATAGAATTTTATTAATTAGCATTACACACTGCTATTATTCTTATCCAATTTATTCTTAATTTATTTAAAATTTCTATAATTATTTCACTTACAAATTCTCTTCATTATATTTCCAAATTCCAATTCTATATATCTTGATAACTTAGTGCACCGGAAATATTCAGGTAAACCATATCATCCAATATTCCAATTATCAATAATATTCATCACAGAATATAAAATAATTACAACAGAAGGTATTAAATAATTTAAATAAATGTTGAGGGATTCAGTTGGATCCCTCCAACCTGTTTTTCCTGCATCCACGGACGTTAGCACAATATAATATACCAATTTCAAATTATACCATGCTATCTCACATCAAACAATTCAAACATTCAAATAATTACTTAAATTTAATCATTTAAATTTAAGTTTAAATTTAACTGAGTGAGATTTACTCACCTTTTGATTTCTTTTGTTTGCAAATCCAATCCATCTAGACTTGCTACTCCATGATTCTAGACCTTGAACTAACAATTTAAGATTTATTTATATTCAAATTAACCAAAACAATTTATTTCCATTTAACAAATTTAATTTACTACTAATTAAATTCTAACTAGTAGTTTTAAAACCAAGTTTCTTTTAATAAATATTTTTAGGGACAAAATAATTAAACAAGTTAATTAGATAGGTTAATCACTCTAATACTTTTGTTTATTCACTTATTACTTTTTAAATCAAACATAAATTTTATACTTATTGTAAATATCAAAACTGTATACATATGTTCAGACCCATACATAAATATACATACACAGAGATCTATAAATTTAGGAAGATAAATTGTTTTACTAACTTACCCTTTTTTGTTTTAAAAAAAAGACAATCTGTAAATAAATTGGCTATGATAAATTACAGAAATAAAGTAAGGAATTACCTTCCTCACAAACCCAGACATCAACAACTAGCCGCCGACCCTAGCCGATACCCAAACTCGCGTTCGTCTCGTAATCACCAAGCTCCACGACCGTGAACGCGACCATTCCCTGCTCCTAATGACGTCGCTGACCCTTTTGCTACCGCGACCCTTCTGCCGACGCGACCCAAAACCCCAATCGAACCACCCCCAAACCCTAGATAAATCGAATCCCCCCTCGCCAAAGACGGCCTCCACCTTTGCTCAGAGACCGCGACTCGATTCGGTCCTCCTTTCCTTAAACGCAAGACGCGATAAACCCTCCCCCCCCCCCAAATGCCGAAGAAACTGAAAAAAATAAAAAGATCGCGCTTCAATGAACTCGAGATGAGAAAGATGTTTATGGGTTTCGGTTGATTTGGGCTTCGAATCGAAGAACGCGGCTTCGGCCATAATTTTTTTTTTTTTAAACGAAGCGGACATCGAATTGAAAGGAGGAGGTGGTTTTGGCTTTGATTCAATTGGAAAGGAAAACGCCCATTTTTTTTTCTCTGATCGAATTTGACATTAAAAATTTTACAAACTGTCGGCTTTTGTTGAAAGGAAACGGGTGTTCGATTTCTGTAGAAGAAAAAGGCGTATATGAGAAGATAACGGAAAATGTTGGAGAATAAGGGAAGACTCAATTATTAATTTAAATTCAATTTGATTATTCTAGGCATTGACCAATCGTACGACCCAACGGTAACTCCAAACAATGCAAAAATTGAAATCCGATAATAATAAAACATTATGGATCCAATGGAGCTGGTTTCGTCGAATTCCGAGACTGTGCCTCGGAAGGCTATTTTAAATTCAATTTAAACCATATTAAATTCAAAACTTAACAAACCATTCTTAAATTTGATTTCATTGCTTCTATTCTCCTCAGTATTATCAATAAAAAATTTATAGCCTTCAATTACTTTTAGCAAGCTTAAAACCCTAGATTTCATATATTATCAAATTTTTCTAATTATTTAATTCAATAATTTAATTATCGAATAAATAGTGATATTCGTAATTCAAGCTAAAATTACTCTATTGAATATTTAAAATCAATCAAATATTCCGATTTTAAATGCTCGAAATTTTCGGGTCGTCACATTCCTCCCCCCTTAAAAGAATTTCGTCCCCGAAATTACTAGTTAGGAAGAATGGTCCATACCCGTTTACTTACCTCCAAAACCAAACAATTTCTAATAATTCAACATCTTACGAACTATCTTGTTATAAAAGACCCATTATCATTCTTAATAAATTCTCAACTCTCCCATAGTTTCAAACTATACTATTAGTTTAATCATTTGAGTTTCAATTTAAAACCAAATTTTGAATTATCAAAAATTTGCTCGAATTTTTCTAACTCCCTAAATTTTCGAAATTTTTTGCCAGCATCTCCTTTGCGCGGCTAGCTCGGTACAACTACAAAATGGCTCTATGGCCTCCCAAATCCAAAAAGAAAACAAAAAGCCAAGTGGCTCAATCCAAATCCCAATCAAATTTCATACCAAATTTAAATACATACCCTTTTGTCGAGCATTTCAAATTTATCTTCTGAAATCAAAATCAATTCTCTTTTCCCTTTATATAATATCTGCATATCCTGCTTAGCACTAATATCCAATCACAACATTCCAAAAACATTTTATCAACTTCCTTACCTAATGTCAATATCTATTCATTCTAATATTATCTTAGAATATATTTGTAGTATCAAATTTCCAATTAAGTATTCACCATTCCTTATACTTAAGTTTAGTATAAGCATTCTATATGTTTCTAATATTTAATTTCACTTTACCACTTTAGTTTATATCCATTCCTATTCAAATTGATTTATCCGTTTCCATGTGAATTCAATTTGTCTTTAACTCTAGATATATAAATTTTATTTGTCATTTATTACTAATTCATATCATTATTTTAATTTGTTTCATTTACTAACTTATTTTAGTTTCCAATTTGAATTGTTTGTCGTTAACAAAAAATTTCAAATTTTCAAAAAAATTCTAACTCCCAAAATTTCTAAAAAGATTTGGCAGAGTCTCCTTTGTACGGAGGAGCTTTTGCAATTTGACAAAAGATATAAATATATATACAACGACCCACCCGGTCAGAAATACCAAGAACAGTTCATATTTCCTATTTTTATTGCGTAGGCGTACCTTATTTAGCATTTTTAAGCAAGCAGCTTATTTATTTAGCGGTTAATGCAACCCAAATCTAGCCATACGGCTTCCAGGCACCTGTACTTACTCAATTTAAACATGTAAGTGCCAAATACATGCAGTTTAACTATATTTCACTTAGTTGCAATGGTTAAAACATATGAATTCTAAAAGAAATGCACATCAAACATTTTCCGTAAGCAATTTATACAATTTCATACTAATTCAACTGGTTTCAATTAATTTACAAACCATTTTCATTCAATTTGAATGGTTTAAAACACAATTGCTTACATTTAATTTATTCTTAAGCAAACTGAACTCATATTTAATTCAATTGCTTTCAAAATTAAATTATTTTACTACTATCAACTCATAGAATTTTAATTACTTCCATTTACATCCAATGACAAATTATTTTATGCAATTCAACCAGATTTATGTGAATAAATAAGTACTTATGTTTTATAACCAATTTAAATTGATTTCAACTCCATTCATACTTAATTCTATTCCATTTTAAATTTACTCCCAATCCATATATTCTCGTTTCCATTGCATTTCAGATTTGAATCCATTCACTTGCATTTCATTTTATTAACCAAACTAGTTTTACTCAAAACCATTAACAATTCAGGTTCATCTTCATTACCAATTAAATTTCCTTTTTATTTTAATTCATTCACAACCATTTATTTAGCTTGACACATCCAAAGCTTGCATATTATTAACCATTCCCGAATTAATTCAACCCAAGCTCTAATTACTCTACTCAGTTTATTCCATATTTGTTTATGCCAAAATATTTTATTTAGCTCGAAACAATCAAGGCTATCACATTCAATAATTATTACTCAACTCATTTAAACCACACTTCATTTTGAGTCCGGATTTTATTCAACACCTACTTAAGTCAATAAGTTAAGTTCATTTCCATATCTTTTAATAATAAGTTCTACTTCCATCTTTTATTTGATTCTAATTTATTCTATCCATTTATTTATTCAATATAGTTAGTTTATCCACATTCACTTAAATCATTCTAGCAAACTTGAAACATTCTATTTTCCTTATTGTTTCAAGTTATTTCAATTCCATAATAATTTAAATGGTTTACAATATTTATTTCAGAATTTTCATTCCATTAAATATTATCTATAACTCACCGAGTTCTATTTCGATTTAAATTTATTTTCCCTTGATTTAAATCCAATCCAATATTATTAAACTTAGCTTAAGTTGATTTCAATTCAACTCTTCTCCATACTTCTTAGCTTAAGTTAATTTACTTCAATTTTATTCAAATTTATACTTAAGCTCATCCTCATTTTTCAAACAAAGCTCTATTTTCAATTTTACTTAGATTCTATTTCAATCTAATCTCATTTCAAACTACAAATTCATTTGATTAGTTTTTACAACATTTAAATTTTCAGATTTAACTCATTCAATTGATTACATGGCCATTTCCAATTTATTTCCACATATTTGGATTTTACTTGCAATTCATACCATCACCCTTTTAATCCAATTTATTTTATTTGATACATTTCCGATTATATTTAATTTATTAACATTTCAGGTTAAATTTTATTTATATCTAAAGTTCTAAGCCCACTATCCGTTTTCAGTTTACCATCCAATTTCATTACTCATAATTCAACTTCATTCTTAATTACATTTACTCCATCAACAATTTAAGTCGAATTTACTTTGTATCTTGAGTTTATTTCCAAACTTCATCATAAACTCACAATTCAATTTCATTAACTAATTAGTTATCTCATTAGTTCTTCCCTTGATTAAGATTCAACACTTAATTTTTAATTCCAAATATCATTTCATTTAATTTTTTCTTGGTTCAATTTATTTAATAATTCAAGTTTGGATTTTCTTTCATTTTCCAATTCATCATAATATTAATTTTGGGCTTTGTATTCCATTTTCAATTTTATAAGTCACAACTTATTATTTTATACAATCGCATTCATTATAGGCTTGAATGTATTCATCCTTTATTTATAATTCGAGTTTTACACTTATTTATAATCAAAGCATATTTTATTCTATGGATTTTCAATTCTGATTCTTTTATAAGTTATTCTAATTTATTTACTTCAATCCAATCCTTAACCAATTTATTTTCCAGCTCAATTTTATTTTAAACTCAAATTTATTTAATCTCAATTAAATTTCAACTTAATTCGAAATAACTGGATATTATTTTCAACCTAATTTCAATCCAGTTAAATTTTTATTTCCCAATCCAAGTTAATTTCATTTTTAACTTTCACTTTAAATTTACATTCCATTATTCAAAGCTTATATTTCTTCCTGATTTAAAAATTGTCTTAATTTATAAGCTTACAACTATCTCATCAGGATTTTTAGACACCCAACCTTTGGTTTCAAATCATTTTGAAATCTCCAACATCTCAAATCACATTTCTCAAAGTCAAACCAATTCTGGTTTTATTCCCAACAAATTTCGTTTGAAATTTTCAAAAACAACATACTTTTCTGAACAAATCAATTTTTTTGCAACAATCCGTCACTTAGAAATTCGAAAATGAATACTGATGATGCGGCCGTCATCATCGGAATTATTTTCCAATAATCTAAGTGATTTCAATGTTATATCACTTCCAAAATTCATTCAAAACAAATTCTTTTCAGAAATACCCCCAAGATAATAATGCTATTATTTATCTTCAAAACACTTCGATAAACATTTCCCAATCTCCGGGATTTTAAATTTCTAAAGCCTGCTTAAATAAATTTTAACTATAATTCATATGCACAGCTTATGCTCATACAAATTCTTATTTGATTATACTTCAATTTATAATTTACATTTATAATTCATATTTATAATTTCATTTTATAATTAATTTATTTCCTTAAATTTTAGTTATATTTCAATTTCTAGTTAAATTTTCACTTAACAATGATAATACTTTAATATCATCATTCCTAACATCCAAGCAACCATGTATTAGTTAAATAGTTTTCAAAAACTCTCTTTATATTAAAATATATTTTTGGGTAAATATTTCATTTACCCATATTTAAAACAATACCGTGTCGATTGTTCTATTCAAGTGTTTAGAAACCCCTTCAATACAGTTGCGCAGACTGTGTCGACGAAGGTTCATATGCCACTCAATAAATCAATCAACACAATATTAAAACAATTTATATTCACTAAAAAATACGCACTCATATTTATTAATACGCTCAAACTCATTCTAGAGTACTTCGGACTCTAATTTAAATGAGTAATTCCCACCAGAGCCAAGGTTATCACCAACCTAAGCTCTGATACCAAGTGAAACGACCCGCAAATCCGTACCCCTTGAGTCAACACTATTTTACCTAAATCAACTAAAGTTGTACAGACATACGAACCATTTGGGTTAAAGTAGAAGAGGTAGAAGAAGAAAATAGAAAGCAACATCAGAATCTAACCATCGCAGCGGAATAAAATATAATAGATATTAAATAATCTTTACTCAGAAAACAAATATTTATGTTTATATATATCACATCATCAGAGCACATCAATCACAGCTCAACATCAATATCATACAATGGATACACAACTCAAACAGCGGAATATATATATAAACAAGTACGGGAGTACGTATCGTCATCCAGCTCATCTCCTGAGCTCCACATCATCATATCCTGTATCCTATAATACTCGGTCTGGCCCGAACAATATAGTTAAATAACACCCGAGTCAGTCTGGAATACCAGCGTGAGAAAATTACACCCAATTGATTATTAAAGTTTCAAAAATCCTTTGAAAATAAAAGCATCTCGTAAGACCACGCCACAAATAAACATGTCGGGTTTTTACCTTACGATAGCTAAAACAATTTTTATAGAAATCCTCTGATATTATAATAGGGTCTATATACAAATACTTATAAAATAGCCGAAATTGTTACATGATTAAATTCCAGCTACTAGCCACAAAGTGGGTAATACAAACAAAACTCGTACAAGGCTCGTAGGGAGAATGGATTTCCAACTAATGACTAGGCACTGGGGTACCACCTGTCACAGTACGGGGCCTAGATCACCGTACCGAGGAGTATGCCCGCTCCCCTGCAACACAAGGCCAGGACTACCCCTTACTGGATAATCCCGAGTGAGATCACCCCGCGGTTGGGATCAGCAACCGCCCACTAAGCCGAAATAAAAAGGGACATCTAGACAGGAATGACCTCACTCTGCTTGGGTGCTACCCACCTAGCCTTGCTGCATAACCCCTGATTTTCAGTCATTCCCATTTGATGAGGCTTGAGGCTAAGCGTTACCTTTATAGGATATATCCTTTAGAATGCCCATCGTCCACCTGACGATGTTTCGCAAGCATTCATCCATAAAAGTCCGTCCCGGGTTCGAACGGAACTGAAGGCACTATTGCTACTACATCCATTTTGGAAATATCCTCAGGATTAGTAGCGATTAGCCCTTGCACTCCGCTGCTCCATCTTCGAATCCAAAATCATCTTTCATGAAACGTACAAACCGGATCGAAGAGGTTTTCGAGAAATAATTCTCGATCCTGGTCTCTTCGAAACGATTAACGCATTTGGCCAATATTGATAGTCGGTTATTTAACTATCAATTAATATTCACAAACAACCATCCAACAATAAATAAACTCCCAAATTATTTATTACCTTAAAAATATCTTCCCAAGATATATTTTCTATTTTCAATCCTTTGAAAACGGTTTCAAACCATATTTCTCTTTCCAGAATAAGCTTTCCCAAATATTTTCTATCTCCACTGAAATGACCAAACACAAAACTAGCTTTTTAAAATAATTTAAAACACTTTACTTTGAAATATACTTTAAAACATTTAAGTTAAAATTACATCAATAATTTATTAAAAATACCATACTATATGCATAGTTGAAAATAAGGTTACTTAATAAATATAAAACTAAAATTATACCTTTTAAAAATAAACATAATATTAGGTCATTCTTTAAATAATTACTACTGTAATAAATTAAGAGAAAATACTTACTTTAAAATTTAAATATTAAAAATAAGAAATTTTCCAAAACTTGTTTTTAAAACAACTTTTAATCTTATAACTTATATTTAAAAATTTACTTTGAAAACGTACTTGGTTATCCAGGGAGAATTCCAACTTCCATCACTTAAATCAATTTTCCAAATTGATTTCCAATTTATTCCATTTGAAATAAATATCTTTACTTCTTAATTCTTTTTAGAGTTCGTTAATTTTAGTTTTTATTATTATTATTATTATTTTCCGTCTGATTTAAACCTTTTTAACTGAAATATACGAATTTCAGTTTTTCCCAATTTCTTCTTTATTCCTTTAATAATTTAAATATTAAATATTAAATAAATGTTTTGTTCTATTAAATAATATCATTGAAGTTTCAAACTTCGTTAACTTTCTGTTTATTCAAAAATTCCTTTCCATATACAAAATTTTATTAATTAGCATTAAACACTGCTATTATTCTTATCCAATTTATTCTTAATTTATTTAAAATTTCTATAATTATTTCACTTACAAATTCTCTTCATTTTATTTCCAAATTCCCATTCTATATATCTTGATAACTTAGTGCACCGGAAAATATTCAGGTAAACCATATCATTCAATATTCCAATTATCAACAATATTCATCACAGAATATAAAATAATCACAACAGAAGGTATTAAATAATTTAAATAAATGTTGAGGGATCCAGTTGGATCCCTCCAACCTGTTTTTCCTGCATCCACAGACGTTAGCACAATATAATATGCCAATTTCAAATTATGCCATACTATCTCACATCAAACAATTCAAACATTCAAACAATTACTTAAATTTAATCATTTAAATTTAAGTTTAAATTTAACTGAGTGAGATTTACTCACCTTTTGATTTCTTTTGTTTGCAAATCCAATCCATCTAGACTTGCTACTCCATGATTCTAGACCTTGAACAAAAACTTTAAGATTTATTTATATTCAAATTAACCAAAACAATTTATTTCCATTTAACAAATTTAATTTACTACTAATTAAATTCTAACTGGTAGTTTTAAAACCAAGTTCCTTTTAATAAATGTTTTTAGGAACAAAATAATTAAACAAGTTAATTAGATAGGTTAATCACTCTAATACTTTTGTTTAGTCACCTATTACTTTTTAAATCAAACATAAATTTTATACTTATTGTAAATATCAAAACTGTATACATATGTTCAGACCCATACATAAATATACATACATAGAGATCTATAAATTTAGGAAGATAAATTGTTTTACTAACTTACCCTTTTTTTTAAAAAAAAACAGACAATCTGTAAATAAATTGGCTAAGATAAATTACAGAAATAAAGTAAGGAATTACGTTCCTCACGAACCCAGACATTAACAACTAGCTGCCGACCCTAGCCGATACCCAAACTCGCGTTCGTCTCGAAATCACCAAACTCCATGACCGTGAACGCGACCATTCCCTACTCCTAACGACGTCACTGACCCTTTTGCTACCGCGACCCTTCTGCTGACGCGACCCAAAACCCCAATCGAACCACCCACAAACCTTAGATAAATCGAATCCCCCCCTCGCCAGAGACGGCCTCCACCTTTGCTCAGAGACCGCGACTCGATTCGGTCCTCCTTTCCTTAAACGCAAGACGCGATAAACCCTCCCCCCAAATGCCAAAGAAACTGAAAAAAATAAAAAGATTGCGCTCCAATTAACTCGAGATGAGCATGATGTTTATGGGTTTCGGTTGATTTGGGCTTCGAATTGAAGAACGCGGCTTCGGCCATAATTTTTTTTTTAAACGAAGCGGACATCGAATTGAAAGGAGGAGGTGGTTTCGGCTTTGATTCAATTGGAAAGGAAAACGCCCATTTTTTTCTCTGATCGAATTTGACATTGAAATTTTTATAAACTGTCGGCTTTTGTTGAAAGGAAACGGGTGTTCGATTTCTGTATAAGAAAAAGGCGTATACGAGAAGATAACGGAAAACGTTGGCGTATAAGGGAAGACTCAATTATTAATTTAAATTCAATTTGATTATTCTAGGCATTGACCAATCGTACGACCCAACGATAACTCCAAACAATGCGAAAATTGAAATCCGATAATAATAAAACATTACGGATCCAATGGAGCTGGTTTCGTCGAATTCCGAGACTGTGCCTCGGAAGGCTATTTTTAAATTCAATTTAAACCATATTAAATTCAAAACTTAACAAACCATTCTTAAATTTGATTTCATCGCTTCTATTCTCCTTAGTATTATCAATAAAAATTTTATAGCCTTCAAATTACTTTTAGCAAGCTTAAAACCCTAGATTTCATATATTATCAAATTTTTCTAATTATTTAATTCAATAATTTAATTATCGAATAAATAGTGATATTCGTAATTCAAGCTAAAATTACTCTATTGAATATTTAAAATCAATCAAATATTCCGATTTTAAATGCTCGAAATTTCCGGGTCGTCACAATTTTAAATTGGATTCTAAAATTTAATTTGAATTTGAATTTGGACTTAAATTTGAAATTTAAAAAATAATTATCTTAAGATATTTTGGATTTAAAAATATATGTATAAGATTTTTATATAATTTGTTTTATATAATTTTCTTTAAGGAGATTTCATTTATATAAATTAAGAAATATACTTATTAATTAGGAAATTTAATATAAAAGCTTTTAAATCATTTTAAAATTATTAAACATGCATTATTTCAAGTGTTAGATTATTAATCTTCCTAATAACAAATGTAAGGTGATAAACATTTGTAAATGACAAATGTTAAGAAATCTAACAAGTGTAACTATGTTATTTTATGTTTCTTTTATTTTTAATAATCATAAAATTAAGTTTATATATGTCAATATCTTCTCTTCTCCATTCTTTTTCTATCTTCATCTTTCAAAACAAAGAAAACAAAAATCTGTAAAACACAAACCAGTGAACAAATTCAAAAACATGAGCGGATCGAAACAAAAACAAATTCAAAGTAATTTAAAAACTGGAACAATCTTAATCCTAGAAACAAAGGCAAACATAATGGTTCAAACTCAAAACTGAAGTAATCAAAGCGAAGAACTGAAATCAAACAACCTCTGTTCAAAATCTATAACCTGAAGCAAATCAAATTAAGCTAAAACAAAGATTATCTCAGCATAAAACAAGTTCAAAGATCAGATCCTTCAAGTCCAGATCAATTTAAACAAAATTCCATGCTTTCTCTGTTTTACATGTGTAGGTGAGTAGACTTATCATTTTTTTAAGCCGAAAATCTTTATTTGCTTGATGCATGTAATAGATCTGTGAAGTGATAATGGTTTGTGTAGATAAATCTTGCTTAAATATAGAGAAGTTTATGTGTATATACTTCTACAAGCCTGTGAATGCCTATATACATATGCTCTGTTGTTTATACAGTCTCAAAAACAACTTTCTAAAATTCATATCTTCCCATGAAACTGATTTTAGGCTAAGATTGATAAACAAAATGATTATCACAATGCATTATCAATTTTAAACATAGAATCAAGAATTTAAGTTTAGCAATAATTTCAAATTTGGAAATTTACAGTCAAAATAATATATAAGTCAAAAATCAGTGATTACATTTTCATGTTTGGATTTCATGAATGGATTCGTGATGGAAAATTATGAATTTTGATAGTTAATTCTAGATTTTTAGGATTGTTTATGTTGGGATTTTCGGGGTTGATCAAATTCGACATTTTCGTCGATTGCCGACGAACGGCAATGAAATTTTCATCAAGATTTGGGTCTGGGGATGGCCGGAGAAACGTGGTTCGTGGGAAAATTGGTCTGGGATTTTTCTGATAGCCGAAGTTGCTGGGCTAAGGCGAATTAGGGTTTAACTTCAGATGAGAATGGCGATGTTGTCGAGGCTCGTTCAATGTGGATGGTGGACCGGACTCGATCGCATGAGAGGGAAAAGTTTCGTTGAGTCGTGGCGCGGTGCTGGGTTGGACGGAGTGTGTCCCGGAGGTTGGAGGTGATGACCAGAGTGGGGTTTTCGATGAGATGGATTCCAGATTTTGGATCGTCAAGCTCGTTTTTGGTTTGGCTGTCGTTTTTATTGTTCAGTTTGGTCGTACTGTTGGTCGAGGTCGTCGTCGACTTGGAGGGTGGTCGGTGAGTTGATCGGAGGTTGTGGGTACAGCGTGCATGTACACACGTGCACGTTAATGGCTGTGTTGATCTGGGATAGGAGAAGAGGGTGTTTTCTTGGGTTAGTCTCGAGTGGGTTTAAGGATTTACTCGACGAAGAAGGGTTCACATGGAAGTTGGGTTGGCTTGAAATTTTGTTCAGGGTATTGAAGCTAGAACTCAGGATTGTTTTCAGTTTTGTTTATGGTTTATCGTGTAACAGTTTTTCAATTTAAAATTAAATCCAAATTGTTAAAAAAAGTTGTTAAAAAAAGAAAAAAGAAAAATAGAAGGAAGGCAACGGTCTCGAGTAGAGGATCGTGTGTTATTCAGGTTTTACCCGAAGTAAAATTTTGTTCAGTTTTTAAGTTTAAATAAATAATAAGTTTATAAATTTAAATGAATCTAGTTTTGAACCCTTTCTTAAGATTCATTCCATTATATTATAAATGTCTTAAATAATTAAATGCTTAATTTATTTTAAACTTAAATTAATGATTTAATTAAGTAAGATAATTATTAAAGATAATGTTTAAATATGATTTTGATAATTAAGAAATTTAATAAAGATAAATGGTTCATCTTAAGGTTAATTAAGACTTGGATGATTAAGGAAAATTAAATTAATAAAGTAATTAAAGGGTAATTATTTTATTTAATTAATTAATGATTTTAAGGGTAGTTAATTAATTATGAGTTAATTAATTAGAGATAAATTAATTCGTAATTAAGGATAAATTGATAAAATAATTAGAGATTAATTACTTAAATGATAATTACTTAATATAAGTAATTAAAGGATTAATCTGTTGAGGGGTAATTTATTTAATTGGCAATTTAAGGTTAAATTAATTAATGATCAAGGTTAATAAATTGAGGATAATTAACCAATGGGATAATTACTTGATGAAAGTAATTGAAGGTAAATTACTTAAGGAAAGTAATTAAGGATTAATTGCTTAGTGTAATTAATTAAAGGATTGATTAACTAAGGAAGTTAATTAAGGTTTAGTTAATAAATGAGTTTGATTAATTAAAGGATAATTAATCAATGTAAGTGATTATAGGATAATTAATTTGAGTAATTAATTAAGGATAAAGGTAATTAATGTGAATGGGGGAAGGTTAATTAAGTTTTTCTATTAATTAAAGGCTAATTACTTAATGTAATTAAAGAGGATAATTAAGGGATGATTAGTTAATGGTTTGTAATTAATTAATGTAAAGTAAGCAAGATTAAAAGTAATTAAAGAAATTAATTTAATTTATTTAAATTAGTTGGAATGGTGTGACTAATTAATCTTGTTTATGAATGATTGAATGATATTGAATGCCTTGGATCATTTGATTTTTTTGATATGAAATGTTTTGTGATATGATTGGGTTGAATAATGATAATGTGGTTATCTATCGATATGAATTGCTGTGTAAAGCGACGCCTTGTATTTAAAGTTTGAATTGTATTTCACTTAAATAACTTGGGTTAAGATGACATGGGATTCGAAGAGACTGGGGTCGGGTATCAGTAAATACCTGAAACCACTTCGATTAGTAATCTACAATAATTCTTTTTAGATTTGATATGTGAAATCAATAGACTGGAATGGAATAATTTAAGCAACTGGACCATTGAAAACTAAGTAAGGTACTTAGGGATTGATTTGTGAAATAAGTGTTGAGCATAACAAGTAATGAACTCGTAGTGAAGAACGAGTTACCCTGGGTTTTTCTTTTATGGTTTGTACTAGTATTTCAAATTATATTGGTTTACTCACGCTGGTTTCCAGCCTGACCCGGGTGTTACTTTGATGTAATGCTCGGGTCAGACCGAGTATTACAGATTTTCACGTAAGGACGTTCTGAAGCTCAGGCGAGCTGGATGGAAGGAACGTATGGAGTTTTCCGCTATGTATATGAGACTGTGTAGTCTGTATGGATTGTAGTCTGGAACAAGTTGTATAACTGTCCAGTTTATGTGTAAGTGTTTGTACTTTGATGAATTGTATGTAAAGTAACAATTATAGATTTTCTTTATAAAAATGCTATTATTTGTTATTATATTTTATCCGCTGTGAATGTGAGAAGTTGTTGTTTTCTGATTTACTTCTTTCTTCTATCTTCTATCTTCTTCTTTAACAATCTGGGTTTTTTGGAGTCAAAAATTTCAGGTCGTTACACTACTAAAATTTACTTAATTAATATTTACTGTAAGACTTTTGAAATAATTTAAATAATAAATTTCTCTAAAAAAATTCCTTTAAAACAGTTAAAAAATTCTAATTTATACTTCAAAATCTTTCTTTGAAAACATAGTTAGCTTTTCAGGAAAATACGCTTCCCACTCCAATATATCCCATCTAATCATTTATAAATCCTTCTCGATATATTTCTAGTTTAATTTATGTCCCAATCCCGTATATTTCCTTTCCCATATTTTTGAAAATAAAACCACTATTTATTTTAATTTTTTTTTAAAATTAATTACCCTTTCCTTATAAATTCTCACCGTGAATTTATAAATCCAAATTATCCACTGATAAATATTAACCTTATTTATAAACCCAGTTTATAAATCTCATAGTCTCATTCCCCTTTATTATCACTATTCTCAAAACACTTAATCGATTTCCAAATCAGTTTCCTTGAGTTAAATTCCATCTTAAAGTTTATTTCTTGATTTACTCAAGTTTATTCCAAAATCAACAAATCCTAGATTCGCTCCTTTATTATGACTTAACACCTTATTTGGATCTGAAACATTAATTTCATAACTTATATTTCTCCCAAATTTCCTCTTTCTTTTCCTCAAATCCGTTTTAAACTTCGGATTTTACAAATAAATACTTTTATACTTAACTAAATCGCTTAAGTCCTATTATTAAATCGTCTTATTCAATTATTTCAAAATCTCTACCTTTCCATATTAAGAAACTATCAAGTATAAAATTTAAAATCACACTATTCATTTTTTCCAAATTCATTACTTTTAAATTTATCCATCTTTACTATAAATTTATTACTTTAAATTTCCCTTTAAAAATTCAACATTTATATTTTCAAAATGCCACAATATATCCAGCAATGTACTAACATCAAATAAATTAATTTTTCCAACACAATATATCACAGATTATTCAACATTTCATATATCACTGAATTGGAAATAAATTCAACATTTTTTAGGAACCTAGTTGGATCTCTCCAACCTGTTTCCCTATATCCATAGATGTTAGGACAATATAAAAATACCAATCCCACTTCAAGGGGGATATCGGTATATAGGATCATCCGCTATTATGCAGGCACATAGGGTCTCATCCGCTATATAATGCGAGAATATCAATCACTCCAATACTAATATATATACTACTATACACACACACACACACCCCCATCCAACAGCTAATTAATTTTTTCAATGAATCAAGCATCCAATGATTTAAATTTAAACATTTAAAATTTTAAATTGGTTATCCAATTGAGTGAGAGATTCAAACCTTTTGCTTTTTATTTTGCAACCCGATCCAACTCGACTTGTCTTCAGGCTTTTAGACCCACATAGCACGATACAGTTATTAACATTTGAGATAAAAGAATAATTAATTACCATTTACCAACTTTTTTAATTACTATTTTTTAAATAGTAACAAGACTAACCTAAGTTACACATTTTTTCTAATTATTCTCTGTTTGTAATTAATTAAAATAACAAGATATACACACTGTCATTCGCTACCGGCAAGCAAAACACAGTCTCCTTCTTCCCCACTGTCCACGCCTGAGCTTTATTTTCGTGCACTAGCACACCACCACGCTCCATGACTCTGATGCTGCCATCACCGAAACCACCCCACTTTCCTCCCACATCTTAAAACGCGCAACTATCGAACGACCTGCACCTTAAAATGGATCGCGACTTCGTCTCCTGCTGCCCTTGACCCAGCGAGATCATGATCTTCATGCAAATCCACACGCCCAAACTCTGGTGGTGATGGATGTTTCCTGCCTTGACGTAGGCATAGCACACTCCAATCTCCAGCTCAACACCCCTCCCATCGAATGAAACCGAACTCTAGAGGAGCCACAACCCCTTGCCGCCCTTTTCGAGCCTAATAGCAGATTGCAGATTGAAATGCCGTGATACGTGAGTTTTACTTGTTAACCTCCAGATTTTCTAGGCAACCAGATTGAAGTGGATCAAATCATCATTTTTTTTATAAACAAACGATTTTGTTCGTTCGGACTTAAAAGAGGAAGTGGAAGTACTCGCGATTTTTAATTGTGGCTATTGTTTTTTTATATGAATGATTTTCATTTTCGATTTGCATTGATAAAAATGGAAGGGGATGGACGTGATATAAAGCTGAGGGAGGCATGTTGGAGAAGTTGAGCAATAGTATTCAGAGGTTCAGGGTAAAAGTTTTGATGGTGAAAGAAAGTAGGCAGATGGGAAAAAAGTTGACGTGAAGGGATTTTGACCAAGTATGACAGATTCAGGTTAGGGTGTTATGGAGCTCAAGAGATGAGTTGGATGGCAGAGATGTATCTCCATATTTAGTTTATATTTCCACTGTATGAGGATAAGTTATTATAACTGTCCAGGTTGATGTATGGATTATTGTACTCTAATGATTGTAAGTATATAAACTGTTACAGATTCTTTTGTATAAAAATTTGCTATTATATATTATATTTTGTTCCGCTACGACTGTGAGACTCTGTGTTGTTGTTTATTTTTTGTATCTCTTTCTTCTTTTTTATCCTAAAGATTCATATTTTCATTTAATTTAAGTTGAACAGATGTGAATTATGGTTGACTCAAGAGGTACGGATTTATGGGCCTTTACACCACACATAGTACATAACTTAACATATACAATTCATTTGCATTTGAGTATGTAAGTGATATATAATTGTGTGGAAAAAATCTCATTCAAAATTAACTTCTCGATTTTATAAATTTCCAGTACAAAATGAAAGAAATTTGGAGAAAGTTGGCATGTGTAAATTTTGTGATAAGAACTTACAGTCCCTATAACACATAGAATAATGGCAAGTTATCAAAAGTAATGGTAAATCCAAAAGATATCAATTTATCATGAACATATATTAAATGGAGATGGCGAACAAACATGGTTTTGGATCAAAACAACACAATAAACATGTTTTCAATCAAAATAGAACTTGGGAGGTTTAAATTACATATGGTAAGATGATTAACTAAAATATGAAATGAATCATACAAATTCTAATTATATAAATGATATAAATACATAGTGAGTTTAAATTAGAGAATTACCTTTGGATGTAGCCAATAAATCACATCTTAAATATTGAATCAATGCTCCTAGATTTAGAAATGAGCCTTTATATTTTGCAAGGAACAAGAGGGATACACCACTTTCATGAACTGATTTGATCTACATTTATCTTGGGATATTTTTAGCCTTAGGAGCTCTAAAAAATTTGACCATTAGAGAGGAGAGAGAGAGAATCAGAAAGTTGTTGAAATAAATGAATAGCCAAAAGTTTTTTTTTTGAAGAATGGTAAATTTTATTGATGCCTCACAGAGACCAATACAAGGACTCACAAAGTCTCATACAGCTTAAATGAAATGAATGCGACAAAAAGAACATGAAAACCAAACTGGAATATTAAACATATATTCCACAGCAAAGCACATAAGTATTGCCTCCTACTTTCTATTCTCGAAGCTAAAACACTGAAGCTAAAAGTCATGGCGGATCCACTTTCCATTCTCGAAGGATTTTTTTCTCCAATTATGACGCACAGGTAAAGATCTTGCTTTTAATTCTTTTCATTAGGATCCTGACATCTTGTTCAATTGCGATCTGAATTTGGTGATGATTCTTTGCAGTATTCTTGAAAACTCTTCGATTCCTCTCTTTCCAGAGATGGAAAACTGTTGTGGTGAGGCAAATAAGCTGCAGTTGGGTCAGCAAATCTTCTTTCTTGTGGTAACTCAGGTACAGTAATTCATCTTCTAGGGTAGAAATTGCTTGCATGTCTTGATTTTTACTCTTAACATGACTTAACACACGAGTAGAGTATTCACATTCAAAAAATAGATGATTGTGTGATTCTGGGTGGGAGTTACATAATTTGCAGTTTAGATTGACCTCCATACCCCATCTAGCTAGTCTGTCAGATGTAGGAAGTCTTAAATTAATGGCTTTGAAAGTCATGAATGCCATCTTAGGGTTGTTTGATCTGGACCAGATAGGAGTTGCCCAAAATTTGTTATTATGTTTAGTTCGTAGAGCATCCCAAGCACTATTGGTAGTAAAGATACCATCTTTAGTATAGTTCCAAGTCCAAGTATCGTTAGGTTCAGAGGAGTAGATAGGAACAAATTTGACATCCTCAGCTATAACATGAAGCCCTTTCTGGTCAGGTATCCAATCACCATGTTGGATAATGGAAGCAACTAGATCATCATAATCTCCAATACATGAAATCATACCCCAGCCATATTTGTCGGCAAGTGAGTGTCCATTAATCCATGGGTCCCTCCAAAGATAAGTATCCCTACCATTAGCAACTCCTTGAGATACATGTTTTCAAAACATCCCTGCTCCTTAAAATGCATTTCCAGACCCCAGAAGAGTTAATATCCTCATGCATAGTCCAGAAATTCCCCTTTAGATATCTGCTTCTCATCCACCTAGCCCAGAGAGTGTTAGAAGTTAGAATTTTCCATCCATGTCTAATTTGATAAGTCCTTCTAAGGTCTTTCAGGTTGACGAGCCCAACACCACCTTCAGATTTAGGTCTGGAAAGAATATCATAACTAACTTTATGTAATCCCCCCCTCCAAATGAAGTTAGCACATGCTGAATTAATCTTCTCAATTGAACTGTCAGGAATGTGAAATGTTTGAAGCCAAAATCTAACTTTAGCAGTAATAACTGTATGCAGCAATTCAATTCTACCAGCAAAAGAGAGTAATTTAGAACTCCAACCATTAAGTTTGTCTCTAATCTTTCCAACTAGTTCACCACATTCACGGTCAGTAATGACATTAGTTGAGAGAGGAACCCCAAGATACTTGACAGGAAGCAAACCTTCCTTAATTTGCAAAATGTCCAAAATGGCTGTTTTAGAGGTGCAATATTTGCTAAAATAGCATTTGGACTTAGTAGTATTTAGCTCAAGACCAACAAATAGATGCAATTGATTAAAAATATGAAGTAAACCCTGAGCAGCAGATGAGGAAGCTCTAACAGCAATAATCAAATCATCAGCATATAATAAATGATTGACATTAGGATCATGTTTAAACAGAGGCTGAAACAAAGAATTATAACAAGCTAGTTCCATTTGAAGTGAGAAAAATTCCATGGCAACTGCAAATAAGTAGGGGGAGAGGGGATCACCTTGTCTCAAGCCCCTATTACTAGTAATGTAACCTTTAGGAGTACCATTAATGATAATGGAAAATGTGGGGGTGGAGATGCATTCCTCAATGAGATTAATCAAGGAAGTAGGAAAATCCATACAGTGTAATACATGAATGATAAACTGTCTGTTTATGTCATAAGCCTTATGTAAATCAATCTTTAGACACATCTTGTCAGCTCCAGGTTTATTGAATTTTCTAATCAGTTCATGAGCTAGTAAAGAATTCTCAGATATGTGTCTTCCTTTTATGAAAGCAGATTGACATTCAGAAATAAGATCAGGAAGAACTTTTGTAAGTCTATTACATATCACCTTACTGAGAATCTTATATAACACATTACATGTAACAATCCGCATATTTATCGATTTTACATTTAAATATTTTGTCGTTAATCGGATATTGGTCCGAAAAGATACTTTTTGCAAACGGTCAAATTCGGACTCGAGACCACTTCCATTGAGTTCGAAATGCCGTTTACAAGTTTTTAAGTATAAACACCGATAGGTTTGGAGTTAGCGAAATTTCACTAACTTTTCCCGCTTTGGACTTTGGATTAGTTTAGCCTATTAAGCCCAAGTTCCAACCCCCTTCTCCTCACTCTTCATAAATTTCCTAACTAACTCAAGCTTGGGCATTAATGGTGAAAAGAATGGGAAATTAAAATTCCAAGCACAAATTCAATTGCAAATCCAACATTCAACTCCAAATTCAAGTAGAAGATATTAGATTCAAGCTTTGGATTGCTTCTCCTTGCTTTCAAGCTTCATCTTCATAAACTTTAGTGCAAAGGTGAGATTTTTATCTCACAATTCTAGTCTATAACCATATTGGACTGTTGGGAATGATTCCCTATCACTTTTGCATGCATATTAGCATTTGGTTTGGATTGGATTGGCGAAAAACTCCAATTTTTAGCGTTTTGGTGAATTTTCTGCACTTAGGTCGTTCTGGCCATTTTCGTGTGTTCGGAGTTAGGTCGCTCGCGACCTAACCCTTAGGTCGTAGGTCATTTCTGGCCTTAAATTCCCCCTGCAGCGTTAGGTCGTTAGCCTCGGAATTAGGTCGTAGAGCCTTAGGTCGTAGGTCGTATGGACCTTAGGTCGTAGGTCGTCCTGGCCATTTCTAACATCTTCGGAGTTAGGTCGTATAGACCTTAGGTCGTAGGTCGTATGGGCCTTAGGTCATAGGTCGTATGGACCTTAGGTCGTAGGTCGTCCTGGCCATTTCTAACGTCTTCGGAGTTAGGTCGTATAGACCTTAGGTCGTATAGACCTTAGGTCGTAGGTCGTATGGACCTTAGGTCGTTAGGTCGTATGGCTTTAGCTCGCTAGGTCGTATGACCTTAGGTCGTTAGGTCGTTTGGCTTTTAGGCCGCTTCCACGCTAGGTCGTTCGACTCTTAGGTCGTAACACTTAGGTCGTTTGACTCTTAGGTCGTAGGTCGTTCTAATGTTAGGTCGCTCGGCCCTTATCTCCTTAGGTCGTAGGTCGTTCGAACGTTAGGTCGCTCGGCCCTTATCCCCTTAGGTCGCTAGGTCGCGACGTTTTAGGTCGCTAGGTCGCGACGTTTTAGGTCGCTAGGTCGCGACGTTTTAGGTCGCTGCATCCTATGCCTCTATAGGTCGCTCGACCTTATTTATGACCATAGGTCGCTCACCCCCTCTTCGTTAGGTCGCTCGGCCCTGCCTTCCATTTTTAGGTCGCTAGGTCGCGACGTTTTTGGTCGTTAGGTCGCGACGTTTTAGGTCGCTTGACCTTGTTTTCCTCTAGGTCGCATGGCCTTTAGACCGTTAGGTCGCGAGCGTTAGGTCGTTAGACCTTACCTTCCTTAGGTCGTTTGACCGGTTAAACCTTTAGGTCGCTCAACCCTAGTACCATTACTAGGTCGTTTGGCCATAGCTCGTTAGGTCGCATGACCTTATAAACCGATAGGTCACATGACATTATAACCCTATAGGTCGTTGGACCTTATCCCGGTAGGTCGCTTGACCCCTTGGACCCCTAGGTCGCAACCCTTAGGTCGCTCGACCCTATTCCCCTTAGGTCGTTAGACCTCATTTTGTCTTCACTAGGTCGAACCCCGTAAGCGGTGGCGTTGCCCCCGCACCCCCACCTTGGGGGGTTGCCACCCCCCCTGGACCCCCCCTCCGTAGGGGATCTTATCTGAAAAACATTGAGCTGATTTCCTTGGATTTTATTCACATCTCCGTATGCGATCTTTGTGACTGATTGTTTCTACACTTGCTTATGTGTTTTGTCACTTTATAATATAAAGGTTTCAATACTAGTAGTAAATATCAAAACTCTTTTAACAAACAATTTCAACTCTATTTTTAATAACAAAGCTCTTTTCTTAAACCGTTTT
This sequence comes from Allium cepa, assembly GCA_030765085.1. Lineage (NCBI taxonomy): Eukaryota > Viridiplantae > Streptophyta > Magnoliopsida > Asparagales > Amaryllidaceae > Allium > Allium cepa. The sequence goes on from CM060946.1 coordinate 184,575,645, forward strand.
CCAATCTATTAGTATATACAAGCCTTTACCTCACTCGGATGAGAAATCTAATTAAACGACTTAGTAAAACAAGTGGTATGAAACGCTTGCGTTCGCTTCATCGGTTAATTCTTGGACTTGTTCGATTGAACCTCTTGTGACAATTTTATTAGTGAAGATTTACTGTTTGTTCGTAAATATTTAAGTTAAGCAAGTGGTTATGGGACATGAAGCTAAACTTCTATATTTACTAGCTTAGTGTAATTGACACTTCTCGTTGATCTTGATGATCGCTTTATGAATTGACTAGCAATTGCGCGATGTCTCTTTCATTGCAAGGTTAGACTAGACACCACTTGTGTGATTCCATTCACACATACCTTTCTTCTTTTTGGTTAGTCTTGACCTCAATCTGTGTGATTCCATTCACACATGTGGGGTAGCTCCCCATGGTCTTCGGACCGTCATGTGATAGGCCTCTTTCCCTTTTTATGATTTCTGGATTTCTTGTGTTGATTTCTGGAATTTATCTCTTTGACTTGTCATGAGTACAAGTTTAGGGTATGATGCCCTCTTTGGATCTTTGAGAAGATTCTTGTGATATTGATTTATCTCTTATCGGTTGATCTCCTGTTGATCATTATTTGCATACTTATAGTAGTATGTCAGTATGGATATTTTATGTTTATGCCATATCTTTTATTTTATATCATGTCATCTGATATTTATAGCTAGACTGATCCGTTTATTATTTTCTTATAAATAATACTCGGGTCAGACCGAGATGTTACAGGTGCTACTGCTTGACTCCTCCCCTAGTGGTTCACTACTCAGACTTTTGGCTACTTGTTTAGATTAGCATCTGTTGTTGTTTACACTTGAGATATAGACTCATAGTTGTATTCTTTTGTATAGCACGCGTTGCTATCCTTTTGTATTATCATGGATCTTTTTAGACCACTACTCTGATGTACACTTTTATGTGATATATATTCATATCTCTTTCCGCCTTTGTGATATGGATATCTGTGATTGATTCGCATGTTATGCTTACTTCTGTATTTGTTTCCGAAGATTATTTTATAGCCACCGTGTGATAAGAAATTACATGGATGGTCGCTCCTCAACAGCCTTATTCTCCACGCTAGTTGACAGCACTACACCGTAGTGTTCTTGGCTAGCGTGGGTATAGAGGTGGGGCGTCACATTACAACATGCAATGGGTCTAAATTCTTCAATCCTAGTAGGACTTTCCACCTTTGGAATAAGAGTGATAAATGTGTGGTTTAATTCATGAAGAATTTTACCAGTGTTGAAAGATTCCTGTATAGCTTCTAACAGTTGATTTTTCAGGTGTTGCCAATGGAGTTGATAGAACTTAGAGTTCCACCCATCAGGCCCTGGGGAAGAATCAGTGTGAATAGAGAAAACAGCAGCTCTTACTTCCTCCTCAGTAACAGTGTCTTGCAGCATCTGCCTGCCCACATCTGTTATAAGTTCCCTGCAAGTGATATGAGGTAATGTTATCTTATTTTCACTATTATATAAATTAGTGAAATAAGAAATGGCTCCCTGTTCAAATTGAGAAATATTAGTAGCTAAATCCCCATGATCATTCATAGAATTAATAAGAGTATTGCAGTTCCTCCTGAAAGACATCTTAGCATAGAAAAATTTGGTACAGTCATCCCCTTGAGTGAGCCATTTCTCTTTAGCCATTTGTTTTGCTTGTATAGATTGTAAATGAATGGCCTCTTTAAGTTGCTCCTGAGTAGAGAAATAATTAGAAATTAAAATATCATTAAGTGGGTCTGCATCAAGAAGAGTCTGCAGCTGTTCACATTCCTGTTGTAATTGATTTATAGTGTCCTGAGTTTTTGATCTTTCTCTGTTCCAAATTTTCAATCTATGTTTTAGCTCTTTTAACATCATGACCATGGAAAACCAACCATTTCCATCTGTTTTAGGGATAGAATTGAAATCTACAACATCAGCATAACCTTCAATTAAATGCCAGTGGTTACCATATTTGAAAGGTCTTCCTTTAGTGATGTTAATATGTTGATTAAATTGAATATGTAATGGAGAGTGGTCACTGGTTGAACTAGGAAGTACAGAAATTTTCAAATTAGGGATATTGGATAGGATTTTTTCATTAATAAGTACTCTATCAAGTCTGCAAGCAATTTTTTTAACTACACCACTAAACCAAGTAAATTTCAGGCCAGAGTGGGTTGCTTCAGAGAGGCCAGCTGCTACAATACATTTGTTGAATTCCTCTGTTTGGGATAATCTAAGGGTACTTCCACCTCTTTTCTCATTTGTTTTAAGAACAGCATTAAAGTCCCCCATGACCATCCAGTTATGATTAATATGCTTGGATGTATGAATTAAATAGGACCATAACTGTCTACGAAGAGAAGCCCAATTATGAGCATAAACAAAAGTGCATATGAAGCTCAAGCCACCCACATTAGTACAAGTAACAGTGATGAATTGTTCAGATTTATCTTTAATAGAAAGGTCCCATATGGATTTATGCCAAGTGATAAGTATACGACCTTTAGAAGATGCTGAATTATTGTCTATCCATCCCCAATCATCACCAAACATAGTAGCAAATAGCTTAATATTATGATCTCCCATCTTATTCTCAAGAAAAGCAATTATAGTAGGATTAAATTTATTCCTAAGTTTAAAGAGGTCTAATTTTCTAGCATCACCATTTAGACCCCTAACATTCCAGCAAATAATAGACATTAAGAGTGTCGAGATTGGCTCCTTGTCACCCGAGCCAAAGTGTTTCTTCCTTTCACTTTTTTCCTATTTTTGGTAATAAATTGCTCCTCATATTTTGGGTTATCTTTAGTATATTGGTCAGAAAAATAAAGCTCCTCTTCTGAATTTATGGACTCAACTTCCAATTCAATTCCCAACTGATTAATTTCCTGAATGTTATTAGGTGTATCATCATTATCCACCTGTGATGAGGCCTTTGTGTGATCAGCAGAATGAACAGCAGCAGACTTTGATGGGGACTGATCAGATTGTTCAGCTGGAGGCTCAATATCAGCAGCTGCTGAACGCTCAGGGGAATATATGGCAACAAGAGCTTCAGCCGTACAAGAATTTCTCCGCTCAGCAGTATTCTGAAGGGTATGCTTATCCAGTGGTGAAGACTCATTCATTTGTGCAAGATTTTGAAGTGGAGAACAATTATTCTACTTTGTCAAACAATTCTGTTCTTCCAGAATGGACTGACTTCCCTCAGGGGTGGGACTACCAGTACTAAAGCAAGCTTCAAAATTATGTCGTTGTAAATCTTTGTAATTATTATGATCTAGGGTATTTTTTGGCACTGAGCTGCTGGGGTTAGAGACTGTACCCTGGTTTTCAGTATGCTCAGGCAGTTTAGTGGTAGAAGTATTATGATCTGGTGCTGATGCTTTGGGGATCCACTTTTGTGTAGTTGTGTTTGGGCATTGTGTATCACTATGTCCAAAACAATTGCATAACTTACACAGCGGTGGTATAAACTCATATTCCATCTCTTGCTCATAAATTCTACCTTTGTTATCTTTTGCTCTAATTATTTTGGGAAAAGTGGCATCAGCTGTCACCTCTATTAATACTCTTGCAAATTTAAGTCGTTTAACTTTTCTAGTGAACTCATCAATGTCCAAAGGTTTACCAATAAGGCTAGCAAGTTTACTAATGCCCCTAGCATTCCACAAAGATAGGTGTAGGTTATTTAATCTCACCCAAGTAGGGTATGAGTCTAACATATCTCTTTCAAATTGAATGTTAGCATCCCATTTTTTCATAAATATAAGCCTGCTATCCATAAACCAGGGACCCCCATTTAAAACTTTATCAAAATATACATGATTTTCAAATTTTACCAAGAAGAAACCATTATCCCTAGAATAGATTTCCCATGTACCTTCTGGCTTCCAAACTCTTTTAATATAAGCATTAAAATGCACATAATAAGGTCGTTTACCCGTAAGATAGATGAAAATAGAATTATTCCACATCTAATTAGATAACTGATAATCCAAGTCATCTATACTAGCGAAATTACCTGTATCATCACTTGCTGGTTGATGGAAGATAACATCTTCTTTGATAGAAATGTGTTTATCAAACAGATCTGACCAGGATCTTATACCCTGAGTCTTATTAAATTTAAAAAGAGAAGCAGTAGTTTTAGGGTTAGACCATGGATTAGAGGCTGCAATTTGTTTCTGCTTCCCGCGACGGCGAACTTCCTGCCAGCCCTCCCGATCTTCGTCATCGGCGGCGGCGGCTGGAGATGTGGCTGCCATTATTATTTTAGAGGATATATCGAATAGCCAAAAGGTTATGAAAAGAATGAAATAAAGAAGGTAATCAATACCTATTTAAAGAGAGACTTGTTTCCTTATTTACATTATTCCTTTCCCTTTATTAATTGATTCAAAACCTATCATCTCCTCTTCTTTTTGTGAAGGGGTGTAAATGGCTCAGACCGAACTGGACAAAGGTGTGTCTTAGTCATGTCCTATAAAAGATTCAGACGAAGATGGACCTAACAAGCATTAAGCTTGAATATTGTTTATATGAGCAGGACAACAGAAGGACAATGTTTGGACAATCGAAAAGCATCTAACATTTTTCAACGAATATTTTTTCATACATTTTTTCTTATCCTAATTCGTATCCTAAATAAGAATCGTACGTACATGGAACGGATGGCTTACGTCCTCGGACTGAACTGGACATCGGACAATCGTACAAAATTTACAACCCTAGTTTTATGGCCGACCAAACATGGAGGCAACATGGGCTTCAAATGATCCCAAACTCATTCAGCATTTATTTCATTTAAATCTAATTTAGACAATTTATCGATATCGTATATCTATGCATGCATTCATAACTTTTATTTACGCATTTTATTAAATTTTAATGGTATATAAATAAATCCAATAAAATATAATAATCAATATTTTAGAAATATGATCAACTTGGTTAATTTACAATGATTATAAATTAATCAAATATGTGGTTTATTCGAAGTATTTATCATTACAGTTGTGCGACTCAAAGGTGTAAATTCAATCACCGATTAATATTGAACAATTCGAATATTAAAATCCACATGTCACTTTAACTAGTTATGTGATATTTTGGTTGAATTGATTTCTTACACACCCTTTTGGTAAAATCCAATTTTACTTATTTAAACGTTACTTGTAGTGACGATTATTACACCAATTCTCTTTATCAAAACTGTATCACTTTGGACTTATGGAATATGGTAATGGTTAAAATTTCAATATCGTCCATATTCAACTATATTTTTCAAACAAAAAGTCCTTGGTTTAATAATAAAAATTATTATGAACTTTACTTCTCTAGCCAGAGACATTGACTTTGAGTTGAATTTAGTTGACCGCGATACCAACCTTATATAAGTAAGGAGACGAATCCTCACTTGAATGGTGTTTCACCTCCAATGCTTCCACCCGACCTAACTATAGTCGTTCAATGGACGCTATGTCATGATTTAACTATAATAAAAACTAGCTTCAATGTTCAGAATCAACAGTATTTTCAAGTAGAGAGAACAGTATAATTTTATCTTGTCGATAATTTCTGTTTGACCATAGTTATATTAATAGAAAACTATCGAGTGAGCCATTCCATTGTTGTCTACTAATAATTAGTATATAACACCTTGGTTCCTCCAGTCATGAGTAATATAATGCTCAACATTTGGAGAGTGTTATGTACTCTAGCCTCACTGAATGCATCGATATCCAGTCTCGATACATCTTGATTAGAAATATTTAAAACAGTATATTTAATTTCATTGTGATAGATTACTTATATTTACAGCTATAACGACCCTAGCACAATACCTATATTATTAAATAAAATTATAAATAATGTCATCTAATAATACGAAGAATACGGCTGTTAAGGGAAACCAATTGTGAATATAACTTTAATTTAACACTGAAACGTCACACTTACTCTTTTCACTAAATATCTGGAATGAAGTTTTGACGTGTATAGTCTTAGTTTAAAGAAACAAACACATCGCTTTCTCAAAATCAGAACAATATATCATATAAACAACGGTTACAGATCATAATGGACAATTCACATCACATACAATACATACCATGAATCTACAAAATGAAACACTGGACCTACATAATATACATCTAAAATAAGTCACTATCTCAATTAATACATCCAATAATACAACATGTGAATACACTACATAAGATAAACCAAAGATTTCAAAATGTCTATCACCTGCTAGCACACCTACCCAAAAGCCCGAGCGTCCTAAAAACCTGAAAAATCTCAGCTTGACTCGAGTACTATGAAATAAAAGGGTCAAACTATGTCTAAATGTTCCAAAGGGTGAGAAGAAGATATAATATAAGGTATAAGGTGCAAATAATGTAAACTTGTTACAGAAGTGATTTAACTTGGAACTTACCACAAAACCCAAGAACATTTAAACCACGAAATATTAAAGTCATGAAAACCAAAACATTACGTACTGATCATCTAGATCGTTCATATCGATCGTAACGATCGTCCTTACATGGAAACAACTAGTATCACTCATGTCGATCTCATACTAAGGATTGTTGTAACAATCCCGATTTTGAATCAATTTTAAATTGATAATTAAAATAAATTTTTGGATTAAATTGTAAATTAATTTGAAATTTTCCAAATAAAATAAGTTATTTACTGATATATATATATATATGTATTGATTATAAATTGAAACTTGGATTTGAAATTCAAATATAAATATATTGAAAATTAATTGGATTTAAATTTTTTATTTTAAAGTTAATAAGAATTTGTTTTCTAATATATATATATATATATATTTGGAAGTTATGATTTTAGATTTATGTTATAATTTTCACGAAGCTATTCTAATTTGAATTCTTATATATATATGTAAGATAAATGTAATTACTTATTAATGTATAATTAGTCTTAAAATCATTTTCTTAAAGGTTATATAAATGGTTATAAAAGAAAATAAATATATTAATTGAAATAAGTTATTAATAAACATTTATACATAAACATATGTTAAGATATAAAATATAAATACTTAAGGGTTTAAAAACATTTAAAAATATAAACTATATAAATATAAACCTAATTAAGGGTTCAAACACAAAATGCCTATATTTTAACAAGTGTAGGAAAATAAATACATGTTTTTACAAGTGTAAGGTGAATTAATAAGTGGAAAAAATAAAATTTTCTTTTAATTTAGAATTATAGAAAATATGTATAAGGAGAAACCAGGTTACATTTTTCTTCTTTTATTCACATTCTAAAAAAAACTGAAAATAAAAAAAAACAATAGAGAAATCAAAACTGGTAAAAAAACAAATCGAAATTCTTTCATCTTCATATTTAAAAAACTAAAGCCTGGAAACCCAAAGCAAAAACAGAAACGAAAATCAAAATAAAAAAGGTTAAACAATCTTCAAACCTGGGAATTAAAACAAAACAAGCAAAGCAAAGATCAAGCCTGGGAAATCAAAACTAAAACCAGATTCAATGTCTAGAGCAAAGCAATTCAAACAAATAGACTCAATAATCAGATCCAGATAAAAGTATCTTCAATTAAACATCAAAATAAAGATGAAAGTTTGGTCCCAAATTTTAAGTCCAATGTCTATCCTCTTTCTTCATTTCCAGGCGAGCAAACTACCCTTTTTGAATCTGAATCTGTTATGTATCTGATGTTGTACTTGAAGTTGTTGTGAAAATTGTTTGTATGGATGTAACTGTGCATGTCTGGGAACAGACATAAATGTCTCTGTTCTAAATTTTACAGGTTTTAAACCTGTTAAAGAAAAAAAATTAAATCCTTCTTCTCTGATTCGTTTTAGGCTTCATGATCTAAATGAAATGTGTTTGTATCATCAAGAACTAGGGCTTAAAAATATTTTTAAGGAAAATTTAATTAAGTTTATTTGGAAATTTAAAATATACAGTGAAAATCATATATATGTCAATAATCTGATGATCGTAAAATCGGGTTTTGATTACATAACTAGACTCAAATTGTAAAACGATGAATTTTAATGCACATTTCAAGATTTTTAGATCTATATAATGGGTATTTTCGTGTTGAATGGAAAAGGTAAACACGTCAATTTCTGATGATCAATGAGGAATCGAGCTTCGGGTTTGATATCAGAGGATGTTTAGATGATAAAGGCTATAGGAAAAATGATTGAAAAATTGTTAGGCCACTGTGGAAGTCGATCGGTGGTTTTTTATGGTTTATTGACCCAATTTGGTCGATAGAGTCTAAAGGGGAAGGTCGCTTACGATGGTGGATCGAAAGTGGTCGGTGTGGGTCGGATCGATGCTGGAGGTCGAGATGAAGTTTCGGTCAGGATCGCGAGGAGGATCGAGGCTGGGATCGTCGGCGGTAGTGCTACTTGTCGATTGCGCTGGTTCCTGAAGGTTTCTCATTCATCCATTTTGATTTCCAGGTCAAACACGTCAGAGCTGGGTGGTCGGTTGGGTCGGGATTATTGTCGCCGACATGTTGGAGGTGGTATCAATGATCAGATTGTCGTCATCGGCTCGTACACGTGCACAGCATATCATTTGTGTTTGTTTATTTTATGGTTTGGGAAGATGAAGATATTCTCGGATTTGATTGCGTGCATTCGAGCATTTGACTTGAAGAAGGTAAGGTTGCGTGTTGCTCGGGGGGTTTTTAGGGTTTGGCTCGGGATTTTTGCAGTTTTTCTTGGGTTTTCCTATGCAAACTAATAAGGTTTCGAAGACTAAATAAAATGTCAAAATTTTAAAGTTAAAGAAAATTTTAAGATCAAGTTTTAAAAAAATATTAAGGAAAATAAGTTTTCAAAGAAGATATAAACCAAGTTTTCAAATTAAATTTTAAATAAGTATTAAAACAAGTTTGCAAAGATTGAATTTATAAGTTAAAAAGGTTTCCAAAATTATTTTGGGTTTATATAGTTATGTATTGGGTTAATGTTAAATTTATTAAAAAAGTTTTAAAAAAGATTTCAGATGTTAAACTTGTGTTTGTTTTAAAAGTAATTACATATTAGATTAATTATGCAATTAAAATTCATAAGGATTTTTAAAATATAATAAGTTGTGGTTTGAATTGAGGAGTAATTAAGGATTTTTGTTTTAAACTTAATAAATGAATATTCTCAAATGATTTGTATAATTGTTTCAAGCATTTAAATTTGGTAAGATTTAAATGATGATTAAGTAATTAATTAAGATAAAAAGTACATCGATCACTAATTAAAGGATAATTAATTACTTAGAAATTAATTACTTAATTAAAGTAATCAAGGATAATTAGTTTATTATTAAAGGTTAATTATAGTGTGAGATTAATTAAGGTAATTAATTTGGGGATAATTAATTAATTTGAAGGTTAATTAATTTATGAAAGTAATTAAGGGATGATTTATTAATTAAGGGATGATTTTTTAATTAATTAGTTAAGGATAATTAATTGAAGGATGATTAAATAATTAAGGGTTAATTATTTAATTATTAAAGGTTATTAATTAAGATTGATTAATAATTAAAGGTTAATTAATTTATTATTAAAGGTTAATTAATAAATGATTAAATAATAATTAATTAAGATGGTTTGTAATTAATTAATATTAATTAACAGGATTAGTGGTTTATTCATAAGTAATTAATCTAATTTAAATTAATCAGATGATTTATTGATCTTACTTATGGATGTTGAATTGTATTGAATGCTTTGAATTGTTTAATAACTCGGATGTGTGATATTCTATGATATGAATTATTTTGATTTGAAGTGTGATGAATGTAATTTATTTATCTGTGATGAATTTATATTATTTATCTATAAATCTGTAAATGAAGATAAGTGTTATAGGATTATACCGCTTATCGATATTGTTGTGCTTGAATTTGTGATGATTGATGATATTGTATTGTTGTGTGTAAAAACCCTGGACTACACCACACACATACAAATATGGATTTCACAAGGAAATTGGTTAAGTCATAGATATTTTGAATTTAATTCAAAGGGTGAAAAGTTTAAAAGTTGAATTCTGAATCCAAATAGTTTTGGAAATGGAATTGGATTTAATGTGAAAAGCTTTTTGAAAAGGAAGTTTTGAAATCTAAATTTAGTTTGAATATACTATATCTTATTATTTTGGAAATTATGGTTTGGAAAGGTTATACAAGATTATATAATATGGATTTTAAACCATTTTTGAAGTATATTAAAAGTAATATTTTCGGAATTTAAATTTAACCCAAGTTTATACTTTAAAGGCTATAACTTGTGCATATTTGATCAGATTTTTCCAAAACGAAAACTCTTTGTTTTCAAATGGTAATTGCTTTCATATAAGGAAGGATTTTTAGTTTTTTCTGAAAGGGTTTCTAATTTTAAATAGAATTTTTTTTGAAAGCTATGAATGAATCTTTGTGAAATACTGGTGAACCTTGGTTTCAAATTGAAGAGGATTTAAAAGGGTGAATCTTTTGTTTAAAAGATTAATATGGAAATTTGTTTAAACCATTTAAAGGAAAGGTTTTAGGGATTAAAAGTTGTGACTTAACTAAGATCCTGTGTATCCGTATGGTTTCAAAATTAAGCGCTCATTATTCGGTTTAGCTAGGAGGGGATTTATGTCATATAACCCATTTCGAATAATGATACGACGAAATGCATAGCATTTAAAGACCGATGGTGAAGATCGGGTATTTTCGAGGGCGAATGGATTACCCGTCGCATGTCTCTGCACTGAGTCACGCCGGTATAGAGATCTCCATATATGATGCGGAGTCCGAGCGGGATTGTGAATACTCGCATTGCAAGAGCTTCTTTGAAGTGCCTTCGGTTCTGTTCGAACCCGGAACAGACTTGTATGGATGTGTGTCTAACGTTACACTTTGAGATGCAAAGCTGTTTTCTATCAAAGACATTTCTGTTTGGTGTCGGAGGATTTATTCTCTTAGCTTAACACCATTTTTTGTGACGTATGAGCTCAGAGGTTATGTAGTTGATGGTTACTAGTGATACATTTCCAATTTGGTAATGTGGCATACGAGGTGCTGCAGATCATTTTTTGATCGAAGCATGGCTTTTGTAAAATGCGTAGCTTTGTGGACGAGACTTCGTTGGACCTCACAACCCGAAAATGGTCGAAACAGAAGGATGCAACAAGGTTATTGGGGGTAGCGCCCCTTAGGGTATGTCTATTTCCTTCTAGATAAAAGTGGTATCATGGTGTGGAGCCCAAATACTTAAATTATGTGGATATTGCACTTATGTTGCTTTTGTGGTTGTTGTTGTTGGGGCCCCAGATAAAGGCCAGTTACGACCGGGGGATGACATACTCGTGTAGTAGTTACCTAGTTACAGAGTTGACCAGGTCTTGTGTTGGCAGAGAGCTGGTTAAGTTCTCGGGGCATCCCTCCAGAGGCGTATCCATGTGGCAATAGGAAATTCCTTAGCCTAACCATTTGTTGGAAATCCAATCTCCAATACGTGCCTTGTACGGTTTTAGTTGTAGAACCGGCCATCTAACATGGTCGCTATAGTAGGCATACTATAATGGTACATATGTTGGCTAAGAATAATATTATACTTGCAAATTTTTTCTGCACTATGCACTAGTAATAATATCAAAATGGTTTTTGCTTATCAATCATGTTCGACTATCATAAGGAGAAATCTCCCCCAAGTGTGTGATTGCATTGCGTGTGTGCCGGGAGGCCTTACGGTAGTTTCATTTTCCCAAAAAAGCATTGCGGATTTCTTTTAAAATTCTTTTGTTTTGCTTTTGTCAAAGATAAACTATTTTCGTTTGCTTACCCCAGTCCCATGACTGATCTGGAGTTTATTGTTCCCTTTCCAAACTCTGGGTGCCCACAATTTTCCACACGGGCAGTCTAGAGTCAAATTTTCAGATAATCAGCTAGTATTTATAGGTTCGAAAGTCTTCAGCCTTCTATTTGGAAATCTTTGAAGTCCTTGGACTTTGGCGATCACATTCGGATTGACCATGCTTAGTGCAACAATGATGGTGGTTCGAGCTTTTGGATTGAGCTATTTGGTTTTGGAGCTTTGACTATGGAGTTGCAGTATTGTTGAATTTTCTTTCTCTCTTGCTTGGCATTGGAGATTTCTTTCCGCTGTATCATTTTCGATGTTGTATTTATATCTCTGATGTTGTTCAATTGTTATATCATTGTTGTGATCAACTGTTGTGTATCAATAAATTATTCATTTATATTTCCACTGTGTTGTATCATCTAATGTTGTTATAAGCTCCGGCGAACCAGATTCGACGTTTGAACCTGCGACATTCGAATACGGGTGATGTATTTGGGCGTCGATTTTCGAAGGTCGAGTCCGGACCGTCACATTTGGTATTAGAGCTAAAGGTTGAGTAAGAACTTTAGCTCAAGAGTGTAGCACATTAGGTGTAACGACCCAGGATTTTTAGTAATTAAAATTTGGATATTTAATTAATTTTAAATATTAATAAGTGAATTTATAAGTCGAATAAATTTTATTTTGAATAATTGGATTTAATTGAATAATTAAATCAATAATTTAATATGTTAAATTATGGAAATAATTGAAAATCGAGTTAAATATGATTGAAAATGATTTGTAAAATTTTATTTTATCATATTGAAGTTAGAATGATATTTTAGAACTTTTAAAATCGAATTAAAAGTTAATTTGTGAAAATTGAATATTTTAATATTAAAATCGACTAGTGAAAATAGTCAATTTTTGAACAGTCTCAGAATTGAACGAAACTAGTTCCATTAGCTCCGTAATAGTTAGTTATTACCGGATTTCAATTTTCGTGTCAATCGGAGTTATCGTTTGATCGTGGCAGCTCGAAACGCATCGAATTGTTTTTAATATTAATTTGGCGAGTTAAAATAGCCATTTTTCAAAAAGTCTCGGATTTCGACGAAACCAGTTTCATCGGATCCGTAATGTGATATTATTGTAAGGTTTCAATTTTCGTGTCAATTGGATTTACCGTTTGTCCGGTACAAATTAAAACGCCTAGAAAATCGTTTAAATCGGTTTAATTTAAAATCGATCGTCTGTTGCCATATCTCGCACAGATGTCCGAATTAGCTTTCGAAACCTGTTCCATTGTGTCCGGAACGCGGGGTAAACCCCAGAAACGCTGGTTACGGCGCGTGAATCGGAGTTTGGAAACTCCGGATGAATAGTGTTCGTTCGGTTCCTTATAAATACCCCCATAATTCTCAAAATAAATAACAAAACCCTAATTTCATCTTGTAGCCGCCACCCCCATTATCTATGGCCAGAAATTCATGAGCTTCTCCTCCAATTATCTCCCAATCCACTCAATATTTTCGAAAACTTCCTGAAGCAAAATTGTAGAGCATCACATGATCTTTAAATCCAACGGTGGATTTGCGTTGAAGTGGCTTGGATTCGCTGGAATTAGCACGTGAAGTTGCTGCGTTCGAATGGATTTCGTGAGGAAATGGTAGCACCGGGTTGGACGGCACTTGGCGTGGGGGTGTGGTGGTGGTAGGCGCGCGATATGGTGGTCGTTGATCGACCTAGAGGCGATCGAGGAAGCGGCAGTTTCAAACCCTAAGGGGCGAGCTTCATGGGTTCGTGCGTTCGAACTCACCTGGGAAGCATACGCGTGAAGATGGAAGCTAGTAGCGGCCAGGATTTCTTGCTTGTTGAGATGAATGGTCCTGATGTGAATTTGGTTAAGAAAATAAAAATTAAGTTGTAATTTAATTCTATTATAAATCGTATAATCTTTAAACTGTTGTATCTTGGTCATACGAGGTCGAAATCGAACGAAACCTTTTGCGTTGGCTTCGTCTTGACGAGAACTTCGCGATGGAGCTGGAATGGAAGCGATTGGAGATAGTGAAAATTTTGGGTATAATTAAACGCGTGTTTAATTATATTCGAAATAATCGCTGAAATCGGAAATTGAAATCAAGGTGAGAACTTCTCACTCAATCGAATCAGTTTCGATTTTATTTTAAATAGTTAGATTTAAAATATTTGAATGCATGTTTGAATGATGATTGTTATCTATTGATTGTTAAAATAGACATTATACGCCGTTAGTAAGCGGATGTTATTTATTAAAAACATATACCGCGAATATTTCATAAACAGTGAAATTGGTATTATATATAATAGCAATATATATATATTGGCATACGTATATATTGCAGTTATTGATTTCCCGCATTTGTTTAGCGGATGAGACCCTATTGCGCCGTCTATTAAGCGGATAATATTTTAAATCCCATATACCGCGATAATTCCGTACTGGAGCGGAATTGGTATTGTGCTAATGTTTTTGGATGCAGGAAAACAGGTTGGGGGGATCCAACTGGATTCCTCAACAGTATTTATTTGATTTCAGATATTTTGATATTTGATGGATTATCATATCGATATATGATATCGTTGTTGTCGTGATTGACTATTTGGTATGTAGCATCATTGGACCAAATTTTGGAATTTTAAAATGATTTTAAAGTGATTTTTGAAAGTATACGTTATAAAATATTTTTGGAATTGATTTATTTTAAATAAATAAACGTATAATTTTAAAGTTATATAAAATTATGATTTTTAGAAATACGATTAAAGATTTATTTTTGAAAATATGAGGTTAATGGTTTTATAAAATAGTTTAAAATTGGGGATTTGAATTTATTATAAAAAATTGAAAATATAGGATTTATAAAATTTAATTATTTTATGAATAAAAATGGTGAAATTATAAAGGAATTTAAAGACGTTTTAAAGAATAATATAAATTGATTTATATTAAGAGATTTATAAATGGATACTTATAAATTGAAATATTGACATTATAAAACGAGTTTTGATAAGTGTTTGAATGAAGTGAAAATGAATTTTGTAAATGAGTGAAATTTATAAAATTATAAACGGTGAAGTTATAAATGGAATTTTATAAGCAGTAGGTTTATAAAATTTATAAAGTTATTGAAAGAATAGATTTGGATAAATAATTGAATCTTATAAGTTATAAGATTTATAATTATGAAGTTCAAAGGAACGATTTTTGCAAACAAATAAATTATAAGTATTTCACTTATGATATGAACTTTTGTTTTATAATTGAGTTATAAATCGAATAGGTTAATAAAGGAATTTATAAAAAGGAGTTGTTATAAAATAAATAGAAATGGAATTTATAAGCGTTGTTTTATAAATCCGCAAACGACTTATTTTGATAAGTAAATTGTTGAAACCTATTAATGGAGTTATATTCACATTTTTGACTGTGAATGATCCTTTGAAATAAATTGAATAAAAGGATGAAATTTGTTAACGTAGTATATTCATGTTTTTAAATAGTGAATAATATGTTAAAGAATTTGTTTTGAATATGATGTTTTAAATAGAATTAAAACGATCTAACGATGTTTTAAAATGTGTTGATTTTCGAAACCATAGATTTCAACATTCATTGTTGAAATAGACGTTTTCGAGAAATAGAAGGAAATAGTGGACTATAACACTGTTGTTATAGTAAATGATTTTCGAAAGGAAATGTTTTGTTTAGTATTGGGATTTATATATATTTTTTAATTTCGAATCCCTATACTAGTAATTTTGGGTTGTCGTAACGATGTTTTACGCAACATTCGTTTTGGCCCACATAAATATGGTTAAGAGAATGATTTCCTTAAAGAATGAAATATATACTTAATTTCGATTTAAGTATATTGAATATTTTCCAAGTGTTGAAAATAAATAAAATTTGTGAAGTACTTACGAATAAATAAGTATGGGAATGTTTTTCAATATAAAGTGAATATTTTGAGAATTTATCTTTTTGAAGATAAATTGAAATGAATAATTGAAATCGTATATGCATGGATATTTTGGAATATAAATTCACTATGGAATTTATAAAAGAAAGGGGAAATTGTTTAATAATAAATATTGATTTATTTTTGAAGTGTGAAAATTATATATCTTGTAAAGATATTTTTGAGAATTTATCTTTTTTAAGATAAATTGAAATGAATAATTGAAATCGTATATGCATGGATATTTTGGAATATAAATTCACTATGGAATTTATAAAAGAAAGGGGAACTTGTTTAAAAATAAATATTGATTTATTTTTGAAGTGTGAAAATTATATATCTTGTAAAGATATTTTTGAGAAATAAATAATTTGGAAAATTATTTGGAATCTGGTGATGTGTGCATATTCATTGATAGTTCAATAACCGACTATCAATATTTCCCTTTGAATGGGTATTTGATGTGATTTGTTTGAATTTGAATGCCACACTTATATTTGAATAAGCGCTCACTATTCGGGTTAAACGGGAAAGGACCATGGGGTCGTATAACCCATTCCGAATATGTGATACGTCGTTATGAATTGCATTTGATGACCGGTGTTGAAGACCGGGTATTTGCGAAAGCGATAGGATGACCTATCGATTGTCTCTGCACTGGGTAGCTCCTGGTATAGAGATTTCCTAAGTGATGGGAAATTCGATCGGGATTGTGAATACCCGGATTGCAAGGGCTTCGTGAGAAGTGCCTTCGGTTTTGTTCGAGCCCGGAACAGACTTGTATGGATTGTATGTCTGACATTACAAATTAAGATATAAAGCCGATTTCGTTCAAATATATTTCTGTTGGTGGCGGAGAATTTATTCTTTTAGCTTAACACCCTTCTCTGAGACGTACGAGCTCAGAGGTTATGTAGTTGAAGGTTATCAGCGATATATTCCCAATTTGGTATTGTGACATGCTGAGTGTTGCTGTAAATGATCATTGTGTTGATTATTTGTGATAGGATCATTTGTTTGATCGTCTATCCTGGTGATCATTTCTATGATCATTTGTTGACCCAAAGCATGGCTTTTGTATAAAGTATGTTTTTGTGGACGTGACTTCGTCGAGCCTCACACCCCGTGAATGGTCAAAACAGGAAAGATACAGCAAGGTTATGAGGGGTAGCGCCCTTTAGGATATGTGCATTTCCTTCTGGAAAAGGGTGGTATTATGGTATGGAGCCCAGATACTTACTCATGTTGAAAACACTTTATGATTGTGTGAATTGATTGCGAGCGCTCGGTGAAAGGTCCCAAAGGAGCGGGGGATGGCATATTCGGTCAGTTGTTACTCAGTTAGGGGTAACCCGGCCTTGTGTTGGTAGAGATCCGGTTTGGTTCTCGGGGATGTCCATCCAGAGGCATTCTCATGTGGCAATGGGAAGTTCCTTGGCCTGATCATTCGTTGGAAATCCAATTCCCAATACGAAACTTGTACGGTATTAGTTGTAGAACCTGCCGTTTACTTATGGTGGTCACCACTGTTTGGTAGCTATAGTAGGCATACGATAATGGTCGTATGTTGGCTAAGATTTATATTCTACCTTCGAAATATTTTCCTACACTATGCACTAATAATAATATCAAATGTTCTTTTAAATGCGTATCAAGCATCTTTGACTATCATAAGGAGAAATCTCCTCCGATTCTGCGTTTGCATTGTGTGTGTGTGCGGGAGGCCTTATGGTAGTCTCATTTTTAAAAGCATTGCGAATTGACTTTAAAAATATTCCTCTATTTTGTTTTCAAAGATAAATAAACTGTTTTGAGTTCTCACACCAGTCACATGACGGACTCGGAGTTTATTGTTTTCCTTCCTAAACTCTGGGTGCCCACCAATTTCCACACGGGCAGTCAAGAGTTAAGGTTTATCAGGATATTCTGGAGTTGCAGGAAGCAAGCTGGATGGCATGGCGTATTATCAGTATATAGTATTTCTTTTCCGCTGCACTGTTTGTTGTTGTTTGATGTTGTACACTCTGATGATGATATGATGTAATGAAATGTAATGTAATGTAATAACTGATATAGTTCTTTGTTTAAAGATTATTCTTTTATTATTATATGTTGTTCCGCTGCGAATTGTGAGATTCTGATATTGTTCTGTTGTTCTGTTGTTTTCTGTTCCGTCGTTCTATTTTCTATTTTCTTCTCTCTATTTTCTGTCTGCTTCTCTCTTCTTCTTTTTCTTAAAACCCTAACTATTCGGTTTTTCGGCAACGAAAAAATCGGGACGTTACATTTGGTATCAGAGCATATGGTTAAGCGACAACCATGGTTCTGTTGGGTATTACTCATTAGAGATAGAGTCAGTAGTACTCTAGAATGAGTTGGAGTGTAATAATAGCTATGAGAGCATATTTGTTAGTGAATATAAAATTGTTTTATATTGTGATGATTGGTTTGTTGAGTGGTATATAGATTCTGGTTAATACGAGTAATTAACGTTGTTGATAGGGATCTCTAAACACTTGTATAGAACAATTCGACACAGTACTGTTTTAAATTGGGTAAATGAAATAATTTTACTTGAGTATATTTTATATATAAAGGAATAATTTTTCAGAATTATTAAAGTGTATATAAGTAGATAGTTGATTGTTTAGTTGTTTGAATAATATAAGCAAAAAGAATTATAAGAATTGAATTATAATTAAAGAGATTTACAATTGTGAAATAAACTTATATATATGAGAAGTGAAACTATATGAATATATTTATGAATATGAGTTGTAAATAAAAATGAATTTAAAGTTAAATGGAAATTTACTTTAGAATTTGGAAGCTGAATTGATTTATAAGTTGGAATTTAAGTTATGTAAAACCAAGTGATGTTTATTAGAATGAAATATAACTTAAGAGATGTTGAATGAAGTTGATATTGGTATCAAAGTAAAATAATAAAGTTAATTGATAAATATGAACTTGAGTTATATAAATGAAATTCAACTTTAGAAATTGAATTGAATGAATGGATTAAATGTTAATCAATTGAATGTGAATAATTGATATGAAATAATGAATATAAGTGTTAATTCATTAAAATCTAATGTTATTGAAAGTTGAATAGTTGAATGAAAATCAATTTAATTAAACCAATTGTAAGCAAAGTAATTTGGTTGCAATTGATATACATTGGTTGTTATATAATTGTTAGTTGATTGTATATAATTCATTAAGTGCTAATGAAATTGAAAGCTAAAATAATTGGAATTCAATTGGAAGTTAAGTGAATCTTAAATAGAATTGAATTTGATTTGGAAGTGAACCAACTTGAATATGAATTAGTGAATATAAACTAATTGAAAATGAATGTTAGTAAAAACATCCACTGTTAATGAATCAAATGTGATTTAAATTGAAAACCTATTTCATTGAATATTAATGAGAATATGAATGAATATTTATTAATTATGAATGCTAGTTGGTTGATGGTTGAATTTATTGTTTTGTTGCATTTGCTATGTTGGCATATATAGTTATTATGTTGCTATATGTTGTATATTGATACTTTTGTCTACATGCATGTTCTCATGTTGTTTGTTGAGTGATTAGTAGGTGCGGATCGCGTTTGCTTCGCATTTGGAGCTCGCTTTCGCGCTATATTAGCCGTATATGCTTGCTAATAAAATATAAGGTACATATCTCGGATTACATAACGTACTTTTATACTTTTTTCCCTGCGGGATGCCTCGCTAATTGATGAGATGTATATTTGTGATATATATACTGTCATTTTTTTTTCGGATCGACCCGCGCAAAGGAGACCATGGCGAATTTTTCCGAAAATTTAAGGCGT
Organism: Allium cepa; assembly: GCA_030765085.1. Taxonomy (NCBI): domain Eukaryota; kingdom Viridiplantae; phylum Streptophyta; class Magnoliopsida; order Asparagales; family Amaryllidaceae; genus Allium; species Allium cepa. The sequence continues at coordinate 184,595,392 of CM060946.1, forward strand.
TAGAAAAATTTAAGAAAATTGGAAATTTTTTTTTGAAAACTTTAACTTTGATTGGAATTGAAAGTTAAACAATAGTAGTTGTTTTTGAAAAGATAACTAAGTATGATTTGAAAACTTAGTAAAGTTATTGTAAGAAGTTTAACTATGAATTTTGGGAAAATTAATAGATTCTGTAATTTTTCTTACTTGTTAATTTCGAGGACGAAATTCTTTTAAGGGGGGAAGATTGTAACGACCTAGGATTTTTAGTAATTAAAATTTGGATATTTAATTAATTTTAAATATTAATAAATGAATTTATAAATCGAATAAATTTTATTTTGAATAATTGGATTTAATTGAATAATTAAATCAATAATTTAATATGTTAAATTATGGAAATAATTGAAAATCGAGTTAAATATGATTGAAAATGATTTGTAAAATTTTATTTTATCATATTGAAGTTAGAATGATATTTTAGAACTTTTAAAATCGAATTAAAAGTTAATTTTTGAAAATTGAATATTTTAATATTAAAATCGACTGGTGAAAATAGTCAATTTTTGAACAGTCTCAGAATTGAACGAAACTAGTTCCATTGGATCCGTAATAGTTAGTTATTACCGGATTTCAATTTTCATGTAAATCGGAGTTATCGTTTGATCGTGGCAGCTCGAAACGCATCGAATTGTTTTTTATATTAATTTGGCGAGTTAAAATAGCCATTTTTCAAAAAGTCTCTGATTTCGACGAAACCGGTTTCATCGGATCCATAATGTGATATTATTGTAAGGTTTCAATTTTCGTGTCAATTGGATTTACCGTTTGTTCGGTACAAATTAAAACGCCTAGAAAATCGTTTAAATCGGTTTAATTTAAAATCGATCGTCTGTTGCCATATCTCGCACAGATGTCCGAATTAGCTTTCGAAACCTGTTCCATTGTGTCCGGAACGCGGGGTAAACCCCAGAAACGCTGGTTACGGCGCGTGAATCGGAGTTTGGAAATTCCGGATGAATAGTGTTCGTTCGGTTCCTTATAAATACCCCCATAATTCTCAAAATAAATAACAAAACCCTAATTTCATCTTGTAGCCGCCACCCCCATTATCTATGGCCAGAAATTCACGAGCTTCTCCTCCAATTATTTCCCAATCCACTCAATATTTTCGAAAACTTCCTGAAGCAAAATTGTAGAGCATCACATGATCTTTAAATCCAACGGTGGATTTGCGTTGAAGTGGCTTGGATTCGCTGGAATTAGCATGTGAAGTTGCTGCGTTCGAATGGATTTCGTGAGGAAATGGTAGCACCGGGTTGGACCGCACTTGGCGTGGGGGTGTGGTGGTGGTAGGCACGCGATATGGTGGTCGTTGATCGACCTAGAGGCGATCGAGGAAGCGGTAGTTTCAAACCCTAAGGGGCGAGCTTCATGGGTTCGTGCGTTCGAACTCACCTGGGAAGCATACGCGTGAAGATGGAAGCTAGTAGCGGCCAGGATTTCTTGCTTGTTGAGATGAACGGTCCTGATGTGAATTTGGTTAAGAAAATAAAAATTAAGTTGTAATTTAATTCTATTATAAATCGTATAATCTTTAAACTGTTGTATCTTGGTCATACGAGGTCGAAATCGAACGAAACTTTTTGCGTTGGCTTCGTCTTGACGAGCACTTCGCGATGGAGCTGGAATGGAAGCGATTGGAGATAGTGAAAATTTCGGGTATAATTAAACGCGTGTTTAATTATATTCGAAATAATCGCTGAAATCGGAAATTGAAATCAAGGTGAGAACTTCTCACTCAATCGAATCAGTTTCGATTTTATTTTAAATAGTTAGATTTAAAATATTTGAATGCATGTTTGAATGATGATTGTTATCTATTGATTGTTAAAATAGACATTATACGCCGTTAGTAAGCGGATGTTATTTATTAAAAACATATACCGCGAATATTTCATAAACAGTGAAATTGGTATTATATATAATAGCAATATATATATATTGGCATACGTATATATTGCAGTTATTGATTTCCCGCATTTGTTTAGCGGATGAGACCCTATTGCGCCGTCTATTAAGCGGATAATATTTTAAATCCCATATACCGCGATAATTCCGTACTGGAGCGGAATTGGTATTGTGCTAATGTTTTTGGATGCAGGAAAACAGGTTGGGGGGATCCAACTGGATTCCTCAACAGTATTTATTTGATTTCAGATATTTTGATATTTGATGGATTATCATATCGATATATGATATCGTTGTTGTCGTGATTGACTATTTGGTATGTAGCATCATTGGACCAAATTTTGGAATTTTAAAATGATTTTAAAGTGATTTTTGAAAGTATACGTTATAAAATATTTTTGGAATTGATTTATTTTAAATAAATAAACGTATAATTTTAAAGTTATATAAAATTATGATTTTGAGAAATACGATTAAAGATATATTTTTGAAAATATGAGGTTAATGGTTTTATAAAATAGTTTAAAATTGGGGATTTGAATTTATTATAAAAAATTGAAAATATAGGATTTATAAAATTTAATTATTTTATGAATAAAAATGGTGAAATTATAAAGGAATTTAAAGACGTTTTAAAGAATAATATAAATTGATTTATATTAAGAGATTTATAAATGGATGCTTATAAATTGAAATATTGACATTATAAAACGAGTTTTTATGAGTGTTTGAATGAAGTGAAAATGAATTTTGTAAATGAGTGAAATTTATAGAATTATAAACGGTGAAGTTATAAATGGAATTTTATAAGCAGTAGGTTTATAAAATTTATAAAGTTATTGAAAGAATAGATTTGGATAAATAATTGAATCTTATAAGTTATAAGATTTATAATTATGAAGTTCAAAGGAACGATTTTTGCAAACAAATAAATTATAAGTATTTCACTTATGATATGAACTTTTGTTTTATAATTGAGTTATAAATCGAATAGGTTAATAAAGGAATTTATAAAAAGGAGTTGTTATAAAATAAATAGAAATGGAATTTATAAGCGTTGTTTTATAAATCCGCAAACGACTTATTTTGATAAGTAAATTGTTGAAACCTATTAATGGAGTTATATTCACATTTTTGACTGTGAATGATCCTTTGAAATAAATTGAATAAAAGGATGAAATTTGTTAACGTAGTATATTCATGTTTTTAAATAGTGAATAATATGTTAAAGAATTTGTTTTGAATGTGATGTTTTAAATAGAATTAAAACGATCTAACGATGTTTTAAAATGTGTTGATTTTCGAAACCATAGATTTCAACATTCATTGTTGAAATAGACGTTTTCGAGAAATAGAAGGAAATAGTGGACTATAACACTGTTGTTATAGTAAATGATTTTCGAAAGGAAATGTTTTGTTTAGTATTGGGATTTATATATATTTTTTAATTTCGAATCCCTATACTAGTAATTTTGGGTTGTCGTAACGATGTTTTACGCAACATTCGTTTTGGCCCACATAAATATGGTTAAGAGAATGATTTCCTTAAAGAATGAAATATATACTTAATTTCGATTTAAGTATATTGAATATTTTCCAAGTGTTGAAAATAAATAAAATTTGTGAAGTACTTACGAATAAATAAGTATGGGAATGTTTTTCAATATAAAGTGAATATTTTGAGAATTTATCTTTTTGAAGATAAATTGAAATGAATAATTGAAATCGTATATGCATGGATATTTTGGAATATAAATTCACTATGGAATTTATAAAAGAAAGGGGAAATTGTTTAATAATAAATATTGATTTATTTTTGAAGTGTGAAAATTATATATCTTGTAAAGATATTTTTGAGAATTTATCTTTTTTAAGATAAATTGAAATGAATAATTGAAATCGTATATGCATGGATATTTTGGAATATAAATTCACTATGGAATTTATAAAAGAAAGGGGAACTTGTTTAAAAATAAATATTGATTTATTTTTGAAGTGTGAAAATTATATATCTTGTAAAGATATTTTTGAGAAATAAATAATTTGGATAATTATTTGGAATCTGGTGATGTGTGCATATTCATTGATAGTTCAATAACCGACTATCAATATTTCCCTTTGAATGGGTATTTGATGTGATTTGTTTGAATTTGAATGCCACACTTATTTTTGAATAAGCGCTCACTATTCGGGTTAACCGGAAAAGACCATGGGGTAGTATAACCCATTCCGAATATGTGATACGTCGTTATGAATTGCATTTGATGACCGGTGTTGAAGACCGGGTATTTGCGAAAGCGATAGGATGACCTATCGATTGTCTCTGCACTGGGTAGCTCCTGGTATAGAGATTTCCTAAGTGATGGGAAATTCGATCGGGATTGTGAATACCCGGATTGCAAGGGCTTCGTGAGAAGTGCCTTCGGTTTTGTTCGAGCCCGAAACAGACTTGTATGGATTGTATGTCTGACATTACAAATTGAGATATAAAGCCGATTTCATTCAAATATATTTCTGTTGGTGGCGGAGAATTTATTCTTTTAGCTTAACACCCTTCTCTGAGACGTACGAGCTCAGAGGTTATGTAGTTGAAGGTTATCAGCGATATATTCCCAATTTGGTAATGTGACATGCTGAGTGTTGCTGTAAATGATCATTGTGTTGATTATTTGTGATAGGATCATTTGTTTGATCGTCTATCCTGGTGATCATTTCTATGATCATTTGTTGACCCAAAGCATGGCTTTTGTATAAAGTATGTTTTTGTGGACGTGACTTCGTCGAGCCTCACACCCCATGAATGGTCAAAACAGGAAAGATGCAGCAAGGTTATGAGGGGTAGCGCCCTTTAGGATATGTGCATTTCCTTCTGGAAAAGGGTGGTATCATGGTATGGAGCCCAGATATTTACTCATGTTGAAAACACTTTATGATTGTGTGAATTGATTGCGAGCGCTCGGTGAAAGGTCCCAAAGGACCGGGGGATGGCATATTCGGTCAGTTGTTACTCAGTTAGGGGTAACCCGGCCTTGTGTTGGTAGAGATCCGGTTTGGTTCTCGGGGATGTCCATCCAGAGGCATTCTCATGTGGCAATGGGAAGTTCCTTGGCCTGATCATTCGTTGGAAATCCAATTCCCAATACGAAACTTGTACGGTATTAGTTGTAGAACCTGCCATTTACTTATGGTGGTCACCACTGTTTAGATGGTAGCTATAGTAGGCATACGATAATGGTCGTATGTTGGCTAAGATTTATATTCTACCTTCGAAATATTTTCCTACATTATGCACTAATAATAATATCAAATGTTCTTTTAAATGCGTATCAAGCATCTTTGACTATCATAAGGAGAAATCTCCTCCGATTCTGCGTTTGCATTGTGTGTGTGTGCGGGAGGCCTTATGGTAGTCTCATTTTTAGAAGCATTGCGAATTGAATTTAAAAATATTCCTCTATTTTGTTTTCAAAGATAAATAAACTGTTTTGAGTTCTCACACCAGTCACATGACTGACTCGGAGTTTATTGTTTTCCTTCCTAAACTCTGGGTGCCCACCAATTTCCACACAGGCAGTCAAGAGTTAAGGTTTATCAGGATATTCTGGAGTTGCAGGAAGCAAGCTGGATGGCATGGCGTATTATTAGTATATAGTATTTCTTTTCCACTGCACTGTTTGTTGTTGTTTGTTGTTGTTTGATGTTGTACACTCTGATGATGATATGATGTAATGAAATGTAATGTAATGTAATAACTGATATAGTTCTTTGTTTAAAGATTATTCTTTTATTATTATATGTTGTTCCGCTGCGAATTGTGAGATTCTGATATTGTTCTGTTGTTCTGTTGTTTTCTGTTCCGTCGTTCTATTTTCTATTTTCTTCTCTCTATTTTCTGTCTGCTTCTCTCTTCTTCTTTTTCTTAAAACCCTAACTATTCGGTTTTTCGGCAACGAAAAAATCGAGACGTTACATTAGGGGAATCATTAGAGATAGGGTTATAAAATTCCCTAGAATGAGTATATCCCTAAGATATCCGTCTGCATGCCTCAGTAAATTCTCTTACTATCCATTGATAGTGAGTATGAGTGCAAGAAGAGGATGAGGTAGAGGACGGGGAAAAACCACTATGGTCAATACCCTATAACAACAAGGGAATAACTTTCTCTATCAATCTCTTTGATCATCGTTCAATTTCCATTCTTTGATGGCTCTGTGGCAGCTATAAGAAGAAGCTTTGTGTGGTGGTAGCCCTACGAATCGTGTAGATAAGTTCCTATCTCGTATTCCAGTCATCAGTTTTCTATTAGCTTTTCGTTTTTAACTTTAATAAATTTGAAATTTTATTTGAAATGAATTGGGTAACAAAAATATGAAATTAAATTGAATTGTATCCATTTGTCTATTCTTTGGGGTTCAGATATATTCTACAAATGGTTAGTTATCCCTTCGGACTTACCAATGCTCATGCATATTTCGTAGACCTAGTGACCCGAATATTCGTAAATATTAAATGAGTTCGTTCTCATAATTATTGATGATATTCTGATTTGGTGAGCCAAATGCAGAATGGATATTCAGTTTGATCTGTTAAAACATTCTCCATCTGTTCTTTGGTTGTCTCCCTGTCTAGCAAATTTTAGGGGCAAAATTTTCTTAAGAGGGGAATCTGTAACGATCCCGGGTTTGAATCAAATTTGGATTGATAATTAAAATAAATTTTTGGATTAAATTGTAAACTAATTTGAATTTTTTCAAATAAAATAAGTTATTTGTTTTTTTATTGATATATATGTATTAATTATAAATTGAAGCTTGGATTTAAAATTCAAATAAAAATATATTTAAAATAAGTTGGATTTAAAATTTTTATTTTAAAGTTAATAAGAATTTGTTTTCTAATATATATGTATATATATTAATGTTTGGAAGTTATGATTTGAGATTTATGTAATAATTTTCATGAAGCTATTCTAATTTGAATTCTATATATATATATATATATATATAAGATAAATGTAAATACTTATTAATGTATAATTAGTCTTCAAATCATTTTCTTAAAGATTATATAAATAGTTATAAAAGAAAATAAATATATTAATTTAAATAAGATATTAGTAAACGTTTAAACATAAACATATGTTAAGATATAAAATATAAATTCTTAAGGGCTTAAAAACATTTAAAATATAATAACTATATAAATATAAACCTAATTAAGGGTTTAGAAACAAAATGCCTAAATTTTAACAAGTGTAGGAAAATAAATACAAGTATTTACAAGTGTAAGGTGAATAAATAAGTGGCAAAAATATATTTTTCTTTAAATTTAGAATTATAGAAAATATGTATAAGGAGAAACCAGCTTACATTTTTCTTCTTTCATTCACATTCTAGAAAAAAACTGAAAAAAAAAAACAATAGAGAAATCAAAATTGGAAGAAAAAGAAATCAAAATTTTTTCATCTTCATATTTAACAAACTAAAGCCTAGAAACCCAAAGCAAAAACATAAATGAAAATCAAAGTAGAAAAGGTTAAACAATCTTCAAACCTGGGAATTAAAACAAAACAAGCAAAGCGAAGATCAAGCCTGGGAAATCAAAACTAAAACCCGATTCAATGTCCAGAGCAATGCAATTCAAACAAATAGATTCAAAAATCAGATCCAGATCAAAGTATCTTCAATCAAACATCAAGATAAAGATGAAAGTTTGGTTCTAGATTTTAAGAACAATGTCTGTCCTCTGTCTTCATTTCCAAGTGAGCAAACTAACCTTTTTGAATCTGAATCTGTTATGTATCTTGATATTGTACTTGAAGTTGTTGTGAAAATTGTTTGTATATATGTAACTGTGCATGTCTGGGAACAGACATAAATGTCTCTGTTCTAAATTTTATAGGTTTTAAACCTGATAAGGAAAAAAAATTAAATCCTTCTTCTCTGATTCGTTTTAGGCTTCATGATCTAAATGAAATGTGTTTGTATCATCAAGAACTAAGGCTTAAAAATATGTTTAAGGAAAATTTAGTTAAATTTATTTGGAAATTTAAAATATACAGTGAAAATTATATATATGTCAAGAATTTGATGATCGTAAAATCGGGTTTTGATTACATAACTAGACTCGAATTGCAAAAAGATGAATTTTAATTCAAATTTCAATATTTTTAGATCTGTATATAATGAGTATTTTCGTGTTGAACGGAAAATGTAAACACATCGATTTCTAATGATCAATGAAGAATCGAGCTTCGGGTTTGATATCATAGGAAGTTTAGGCGATGAAGGCTATAGGAAAAATGATCGGAAAATTGTTAGGCCACTATGGAAGTCGATCGTGGTTTTGTATGGTTTACTGACCCAATTTGGTCGACAAAGTTTAAGGGGAAGGTCGTTGACGATGGTGGATCGAAAGTGGTCGGTGTGGGTCGGATCGATGCTGGAGGTCGAGATGAAATTTCAAATGGGATGGCAAGGAGGATCGAGGCTGGGATCGTCGGCGGTAGTGGTCCTTGTCGATTGTGTTGGTTTTTGAAGGTTGCTCGTTCACCTATTTTGATTTCCTGGTCAAACACGTCGGAGCTGGGTGGTCAGTTGGGTCGGGATTATTGTCGCCGACATGTTGGAGGTGGTATCGACGATCAGATTGTCGTTGTTGGCTCGTACACGTGCACAATATATCATTTATGTCTGGGTTGTTTTTTGATTTAGGAAGATGAAGATGTTCTCGAGTTTGATTATGTGCATTTGAGTGTTTGACTTGAAGAAGGTAAGGCTGTGAGTTACTCGGGGGTTTTTAGGGTTTGGCTCGGGATTTTTGAAGTTTTTCTCGGGTTTTCCTATGCAAGCTAATAAGGTTTTGAAGACAAAATAAAATGCCAACATTTTAAAGTTAAAGCAAATTTTTAAGATCAAGTTTAAAAAATATTAAGGAAAATAAGTTTTCAAAGAATATACAAAACAAGTTTTCAAATTAAATTTTAAATAAGTATTAAAACAAGTTTGCAAAGATTGAATTTATAAGTTAAAAAGGTTTCCAAAATTGTTTTGGTTTATACAGTAATGTATGGGTTAATGTTAAATTTATTAAACAAGTTTTAAAAAAGATTTCAAATGTTAAATTTGTGTTTGTTTCAAAAGTAATTACATATTAGATTAATTATCTAATTAAAATTCATAAGGATTTTTAAAATATATAAGATGTGGTCTGAATTAAGGAGTAATTAAGGATTTTGTTTTAAACTTAATGAATTAATGTTCTCAAATGATTTGTATAATTGTTTTAAGCATTTAAATTTAATATGATCTAAATGATGATTAAGTAATTAATTAAGATAAAAAGTATATCGATCACTAATTAAAGGATAATTAATTACTTAGAGGATAATTACTTAATAAAAGTAATCAAGGATAATTAGTTTATTATTAAAGGTTAATTACCTTGTGAGATTAATTAAGGTAATTAATTTGGGCATAAATAATTAATTTAAAAGTTAATTAATTTATCAAAGTAATTAAGGGATGATTTATTAATTAAGGATAATTAATTGAAGGATAATTAAATAATTCGGGGTTCATTATTTAATGATTAAAGGTTATTAATTAAGATTGATTAATAATTAAAGTTTAGTTAATTTATTATTAAAGGTTAATTAATAAATGATTAAAGAATAATTAATTAAGATGGTTTGTAATTAATTAATATTAATTAACAAGAATTAGTAGTTTACTCATAAGTAATTAATCTGATTTAAGTTAATCAGATGATTAATTGATCTTACTTATGGATGTTGGATTGTACTGAATTCTTTGAATTGTTTAATATCCCTGATATGTGATATTCTGTGATATGAATTGTTTTGATTTGAGCTATGATGAATGTAATTTTTTTATCTGTAATGAATTTATTATTTATCTATAAATCTGTGAATGAAGATAAGCGTTATGGATTATACCGCTTATCGATATTGTTGTGCTTGAATTTGTGATGACTGATGATATTGTATTGTTGTGTGTAAAACCCGCGGACTACACCACAAACACACAAATATGGATTTCACGAGGAAATTGGTTAAGTCACAAATATTTTGAATTTAATTCAAATGGTGAAAAGTTTAAAAGTTGAATTTTGAATCCAAATGGTATTGGAAATGGAATTGGATTTAATGTGAAAAGCTTTTTGAAAGGAAGTTTTGAAATCTAAATTTAGTTTGAAATACTATATCTTATTATTTTGGAAATTATGGTTTGAAAGGTTATACATGATTATATAATATGGATTTTAAACCATTTTTGAAGTATATTAAAGGTAATTTTTAGGAATTTAAATTTAACCCAAGTTTACACTTTAAAGGCTATAACTTGTGCATATTTGATCGGGTTTTTTTCGAAACGAAAAATATTTGTTTTCAAATGATAATTTTTTTCATATATGGAAGGATTTTCAGTTTTTGTTGAAAGGGTTTCTAATTTGAAATAGAAATTGTTTTGAAAGCTATGAATGTATCTTTGTGAAATACTGGTGAACCTTGGTTTCAAACCGAAGAGGATTTTATAGGGTGAATCTTTTGTTTTAAAGATTAAAGTGCAAAAAATTTTAAACCATTTAAAGGAAAGGTTTTAGGGATTAAAAGTTATGAATTGACTAAGATCCCATATATCCATATGGTTTTAAAATTAAATGCTCATTATTCAGTTTAGCCGGGAGAGGATTTTATGTCATATAATACATTCCGAATAATGATACGACAAAATGGATAAAATTTGAAGATCGGTGGTGAAGACCGGTATTTTCGAGAGCAAAAGGATTACTCGTTCAATGTTTCTAAACTGAGTCACGCCGATATAGAGATCTCCATATGCGATGGAGAGTCTGATCGGGATTGTGAATACCCGGATTGCAAGGGCTTCTTTAAAGTGCCTTCGGTTTTGTTCGAACCCAGAACAAACTTGTATGGATGTGTGTTTGACGTTACACTTTGAGATGTAAAGCTGGTTTCTATCAAATAGATTTCTGTTTGGTGGCGGAGGATTTATTCCCTTAACTTAACACCTTTCTCTAAGACGTATGAGCTCAGAGGTTATGTAGTTGATGGTTACTAGTGATACATTCCCAATTTGAATGTGGCATACGAAGTGTTGTTGATCATTTGTTGTTTGAAGCATGGCTTTTGTGAAAAGCGTAACTTTGTGGACGAGACTTCGTCGGACCTCACAACCCAGAAATGGTCGAAACAGGAAGGATGCAACAAGGTTATTAAGGGTAGTGCCCCTTAGGGTATGTCCATTTCCTTCTGGATAAAAGTGGTATCATGGTATGGATCCCAGATACTTAACTTATGTGGATATTGCAATTATGTTTCTTTGTGGTTATTATTTTTGGGGCCCAGGATAAAGGTCGATTACGACGGGGGGATGGCATACTCATGTAGTAGTTACGTAGTTACAGAGGTAACCTGGCCAAGTGTTGGAAGAGAGCTGGTTAAGTTCTTGGGGCGTCCCTCTTGAGGCGTACCCATGTGGCAATAGGAAGCTCCTTAGCCTGACCATTTGTTGGGAATCCAATCACCAATACGTACCTTGTACGATTTTAGTTATTGAACCTGCCATTTAACATGGTAGCTATAGTAGGCATACTATAATGGTACGTATGCTGGCTAAGATTAATATTATACTTTCAAATGTTTTCTCCACTATGCATTAATAATAATATCAAAAAGGGTTTTGCATATCAAGATGTTCGACTATCATAAGGAGAAATCTCCCCCAAGTGTGAGATTGCATTGTGTGTATGCCGGGAGGCCTTATGGTAGTTTCATTTTCCAAAAATAGCATTGCGGATTTCTTTTAAAATTCTTTTGTTTTGCTTTTGTCAAAGATAAACTGTTTTCGTTTGCTCACACCAGTCCTATAACTGACCTTGAGTTATTGTTCCCTTTCTAAACTTTGGGTGCCCACAATTTTCCGTACAGGAAGCCTATAGTCAGATTTTCAAATAATCAACTAGTGGATATAGATTCGGAAGTCTTCAGCCTTCTGTTTGGAAATCTTTGAAGTCTTTGGATTTTGGCAATCGCATTTGAACTGACCTTACTTAATACAACAATCATGGTGGTTCAATCGTTGTGATTGAGAAATTTGTTTTTGGAGCTTTGGCAATGGAGTTGCAGTATTGTCGGATTCTCTTTCTCTCTTGCTTGGCATTAGATATTTCCTTCCTCTGTATTATTTCCGATGTTGTATGTATATCTCTGATGTTGTTCAATTGTTGTATCATTGTTGTAATCAACTGTTGTGTATCAATAAATTATTCATTTATGTTTCCGCTGTGTTGTATCATCTAATGTTGTTATAAGCTCCGACAAACCAGATTCGATGTTCGAACCTGCGGCATTCGAATATGGGTGATGTATTTGGGTGCCGATTCGAAGGACGAGTCCGGACCATCACATTTGGTAGCAGAGCTGAAGGTTGAGTAAGAACTTTAGCACAGAAGTATAACACATTAGGCGACTCATTAGAGATAGCGTTATAAAATGCCCTAGATTGAGTATATCCCTACGATATCCGTCTATATGCCTCAGTAAATTGCTTTTACCATCCACTGATAGTGAGTATGAGTGCAAGAAGAGGACGAGGTAGGGGACGAGGAAATACCACTATGGTCAATACCCTGTAACAATAAGGGAATAACTTCTCTTTCGATCTCTTTGATCATCGTTCAATTTCCATTCTTTGATGGCTTCGTGGCAGCTACAAGAAGAAGCTTTGATGTGGTGGTGGCCCTGCGAATCGTGTAGATAAGTTTCTATCTCATATTCTAGCCATTAGTTTTCTATCAGCTTTTCGTTTTTAACTTTAATAAATTTGAAATTTTATTTGAAATGAATTCGGCCAAAAAAATATGAAGTTAAATTGAATTGTATCCGTTTATCTATTCTTTGGGGTCCAGATATATTCTTCGAATGGTTAGTTACCCGTCAAACTGACCAATGCACCTGCATATTTCGTAGACCTGGTGACTCGAATATTCATAAATATTGAATGAGTTCGTTCTCATAATTATTGATGATATTCTGATTTGGTGAGCCAAATGAAGAATGGATATTCAATTTGATCTGGTAAAACATTCTCCATCTGTTCTTTGGTTGTCTCCCTATCTAGCAAATTTCGGGGAAGAAATTTTCTTAAGGGGGTAATCTGTGATGATCCCAGTATTGAATCAAATTTAAATTGATAATTAAAATAAAATTTTGGATTAAATTGTAAATTAATTTGAATTTTTCCAAATAAAATGAGTTATTTGTTTGTTTATTGATATATATGTATTGATTATAATTGAACCATAGATTTGAAATTCAAATATAAATATATTGAAACTAAATTGGATTTAAAAAATTTATTTTAAAGTTAATAAGAATTTGTTTTCTAATATATATATATATATATATATATATATATATATATTAATATTTGGAAGTTATGATTTGAGATTTATGTAATAATTTTCACGAATCTATTCTAATTTGAATTCTTATATATATAAGATAAATATAATTACTTATTAATGTATAATTAGTCTTAAAATCATTTTCTTAAAGGTTATATAAATAGTTATAAAAGAAAATAAATATATTAATTGAAATATGATATTGATAAACATTTAAACATAAACATATGTTAAGATATAAAACATAAATACTTAAGGGTTTAAAAACATTTAAAAATATAAGAACTATATAAATATAAACCTAATTAAAGGTATAAACACAAAATGCCTACATTTTAACAAGTGTAGAAAAATAAATACAAGTATTTATAAGTGTAAGGTGAAGTAACAAATGGCAAAAATAGAATTTTCTTTTAATTTAGAATTATAGAAAATATGTATAAGGAGAAACCAGGTTACATTTTTCTTCTTTCATTCACATTCTAGAAAAAAATAGAAAATAAAAAAACAAAAGAGAAATCAAAACTGGACGAAAAAGAAATCGAAATTCTTTCATCTTCATATTTAAAAAACTAAAGCTTGGAAACCCAAAGCAAAAACAGAAATGAAAATCAAAGTAAAAAAGGTTAAACAATCTTCAAACCTGGGAATTAAAACAAAAGAAGCAAAGCAAAGATCAAGCCTAGGAAATCAAAACTAAAACCTGATTCAATGTCCAGAGCAAAGAAATTCAAACAAATAGATTCAACAATTAGATCCAAATCAAAGTATCTTCAATCAAACTTCAAAATACAGATGAAAGTTTGGTTCCAGATTTTAAGTCCAATGTCTGCCCTCCGCCTTCATTTCCAGGTGAGCAAACTACCTTTTATGAATCTGAATCTGTTATGTATCTTGATGTTGTACTTAAAGTTGTTGTGAAAATTGTTTGTATAGATGTAACTATGCATGTCTGGGAACAGACATGGATGTCTTTGTTCTAAATTTTACAAGTTTTAAACCTGTTAAAGAAAATAAATTGAATCCTTCTTCTTTGATTCGTTTTATTCTTCATGATCAAAATGAAATGTGTCTGTATCATCAAGAACTAGGGCTTAAAAATATTTTTGAGGAAAATTTTGTTGAGTTTATCTGGAAATTTAAAATATATAGTGAAAATCATATATATGTCAAGAATTTGATGAATGTAAAATCGGGTTTTGATTACATAATTAGACTGGAATTGTAAAACGATGAATTTTAATGCAAATTTAAAGATTTTTAGATCTGTATATAATGGCTATTTTCGTGTCGAATGGAAAAGGTAAACACGTCGATTTCTGATGATCAACGAAGAATCGAGCTTCGGGTTTGATATCAGAGGAAGTTTAGGAGATGAAGGCTATAGTAAAAATAATTTAAAATTTTTTAGGCCAATGTGGAATTCAATTGGTGGTTTTGTAGGGTTTACTGACACAATTTGCTCGACAGAGTTTAAAGGGGAAGGTCGCTGACAATGGTGGATTAGAAGTGGTCGGTGTGGGCCGGATCGATGTTGGAGGTCAAGAAGAAGTTTCAGTCGGGATGGCAAGGAGGATCGAGGCTGGGATCGTTGGCGGTAATGGTCCTTGTCGATTGTGTTGGTTCCTAAAGGTTGCTTGTTCATCCATTTTGATTTCCAGGTCAAACACGTTGGAGCCGGGTGGTCGGTTGGGTCAAGATTATTGTCGCCGACATGTTGGAGGTGGTATCGACGATCAGATCATCGTCGTCGTGTAGAGTATATCATTTGTATCTGGATTGTTTTATGGTTTGGAAAGATGAAGATATTCTCGGGTTTGATTGTGTGCATTTGAGTGTTTGACTCGAAGAAGTTAAGGCTGTGAGTAGCTCCGGGGTTTTTAGGGTTTAGCTCGGGATTTTTGAAGTTTTTCTCGGGTCTTCCTATGTAAGCTAATAAGGTTTCGAAGAAAAAATAAAATGTCAAAATTTTAAAGTTAAAGCAAATTTTAAGATCAAGTTTAAAAAAATATATTAAGGAAAATAAGTTTTCAAAGAAGATATAAACCAAGTTTTCAAATTATTAAAATAAGTTTGCAAAGATTGAATTTATTAGTTAAAAAGGTTTCCAAAATTGTTTTGGGTTTATATAGTTATTTATTGGATTAATGTTAAATTTATTAAACAAGTTTTAAAAAAGATTTCAAATGTTAAATTGGTGTTTTTTTCAAAGTAATTACATATTAGATTAATTATGTAATTAAAATTCATAAGGGTTTTTAAAATATAATAAGACGTGGTTTGAATTGAGGAGTAATTAAGGAATTTATTTTAAACTTAATAAATCAATGTTCTCAAATGATTTGTATAATTGTTTCAAGCATTTAAATTTGGTAAGATTTAAATGATGATTAAGTAATTAATTAAGATAAAAAGTACATCGATCACTAATTAAAGGATAATTAATTACTTAGAAATTAATTACTTAATAAAAGTAATCAAGGGTAATTAGTTTATTATTAAAGGTTAATTACAATGTGAGATTAATTAAGGTAATTAATTTTGGGATAATTAATTAATTTAAAGGTTAATTAATTTATGAAAGTAATTAAGGGATGATTTATTAATTAAGGGTTAATTAATCAATTAATTAGTTAAGGATAATTAATTGAAGGATGATTAAATAATTAAGGGATAATTATTTAATGATTAAAGGTTATTAATTAAGATTGATAAATAATTAAAGGTTAATTAATTTATTATTAAAGGTTAATTTATAAATTATTAAAGAATAATTAGTTAAGATGGTTTGTAATTAATAATATTAATTAACCAGGATTAGTAGTTTATTCATAAGTAATTAATATGATCTAAATTAATCAAATGATTTATTGATCTTCCTTATGAATGTTGGATTGTATTGAATGCTTTGAATTTTTTAATATCCCTGATGTGTGATATTCTGTGATATGAATTGTTTTGATTTAAGTCGTGATGAATGTAATTTATTTATCCGTGATGAATTTATATTATTTATCTGTAAATCTATGAATGAAGATAAGCGATGTAGGATTATACCACTTATCGATATTGTTGTGCTTGAATTTGTGATGATTGATGATATTGTATTGTTGTGTGTAAAACCCCTGGACAACACCACACACACAAATATGGATTTCATGAGGAAATTGGTTTAGCTGCAGATATTTTGAATTTAATTCAAAGGGTGAAAAGTTTAAAAGTAGAAATTTGAATCCAAATATTTTTGGAAATGGAATTGGATTTAATGTGAAAAGCTTTTTGAAAAGGAAGTTTTGACATCTAAATTTAGTTTGAATATACTATATCCTATTATTTTGGAAATTATGGTTTGGAAAGGTTATACAAGATTATACAATATGGATTTTAAACCACTTTTGTAGTATATTAAAAGTATATTTTAGGAATTTAAATTCAACCCAAGTTTATACTTTAAAGGCTATAACTTGTGCATATTTTATCGGATTTTTCCAAAACAAAAACTCTTTGTATTCAATGATAATTGCTTTCATATAAGGAAGTATTTTCAGTTTTTGTTGAAAGGGTTTCTAATTTGAAATAGAAATTTTTTTGAAAGCTATGAATGAATCTTTGTGAAATACTAGTGAACCTTGGTTTCAAATTGAAGAGGATTTTAAAGGGTGAATCTTTTGTTTAAAATATTAAAGTGGAAATTTGTTTAAACCGTTAAAGGGAAAGGTTTTAGGTATTAAAAGTTGTAACTTAACTAAGATTCCATATATCCATATTGTTTTAAAATTAAGCGCTTATTATTCGGTTTAGCCGGGAGAGGACTTTATGTCATACAACCCATTTCGAATAATGATACGATGAAATGGATAACATTTGAAGATCGGTGGTGAAGACCAGGTATTTTCGAGAGCGAACGGATTACCCGTCGAATGTCTCTGCACTGAGTAGCCCCGGTATAGAGATCTCCATCTGTGATGGGGAGTCCGATCGGGATTGTGAATACCCGGATTGCAAGGGCTTCTTTGAAGGGCCTTAGGTTATGTTCGAACCCGAAACAGATATGTATGGATGTGTGACTGACGTTACAGCTTGAGATGTAAAGCTAGTTTCTATCAAATACATTTATGTTTGGTGGTGGAGGATTTATTCTCTTAGCTTAACACCCTTCTCTGAGACGTACGAGCTCAGAGGTTATGTAGTTGATGGTTACTAGTGACACATTCCCAATTTGGTAATGTGGCATACGAAGTGCTGCTGATCATTTATTGATCGAAGCATGGCTTTTGTGAAAAGCATAGCTTTGTAGACGAGACTTCATCGGACCTCACAGGCCGGATAGGGTCGAAACAGGAAGGATGCAGCAAGGTTTTTGGGGGTAGCGCCCCTTAGGATATGTCCATTTCCTTCTTGATAAAAGTGGTATCATGGTATGGAGCCCAAACACATAACTTATGTGGATATTGCAATTATGTTGCTTTGTGGTTGTTGTTGTTGGGGCCCAGGATAAAGGTCGGTTACGACTGGGGGATGGCATACTCGTGAAGTAGTTACCTAGTTACAGAGGTTACCCAGACTTGTGTTGGCATAGAGCTGGTTACGTTCTTGGGGCGTCCTTCTAGAGGTGTACCCATGTGACAATAAGAAGTTTCTTAGCCTGACCATTCGTTGGAAATCCAATCACCAATACGCGCCTTGTACGGTTTTAGTTGTAGAACTTGCCATTTAACAAGTTAGCTATAGTAGGCATACTATAATGGTATGTGTGCTGGCTAAGATTAATGTTATACTTGCAAATGTTTTCTGCACTAAAAGGGTTTTGCGTATTAAGCATGATTGACTATCATAAGGAGAAATCTCCTCCAAGTGTGTGATTGCATTATGTGTGTGCCGGGAGGCCTTATGGTAGTTTCATTTTACAAAAAAAGCATTGCAGATTTCTTTTAAAATTCTTTTTTTTTGCTTTTGTCAAAGATAAACTGTTTTCTTTTGCTCACACCAGTCCCATGACTGACTTGGAGTTTATTATTCCCTTTCTAGACTTTGGGTGCCCACAATTTTTCACATGGGCAGCCTAGATTCAGAAGTCTTCAGCCTTCTGTTTGGAAATTTTTGAAGTCTTTGGATTTTGGCGATTGCATTCGCACTGACCTTGCTTAATACAACAATGATGGTGGTTCGAGCTTTTGGATTGAGCTATTTGGTTTTGGAGCTTTGGCTATGGAGTTGCAGTATTGTCAGATTTTCTTTCTCTCTTTCTTGGAATTGGAGATTTCTTTTCGCTGTATCATTTCCGATGTTGTATATATATATATATATATATATATATATATATATCTAATGTTGTTCAATTATTGTATCATTATTGTAATCAACTGTTGTGTATCAATAAATTATTCATTTATGTTTCCGCTGTGTTGTATCATCTAATGTTATTATAAGCTCCGGTGAACCAGATTTGACGTTTGAACCTAAGGTATTCTAATACGTGTGATGTATTTGGGTGTCGATTTTCGAAGGTCGAGTCCATACCGTCACAATTGTCAATACCGTTAAACAACCATAGCCAATCACTAGAGGTTATCCATACCGATCCAAACATCCATAGAATACATAGCACTAAAGAAATAATTTAAAGAAATCCATAGGTATTTTTTTAAGGATTTATAGGCCCTTGGAAAAACCCCAAAGTATATCAAATACTATCCGTTTCAGTAATCCCTTGAGCTTAACCAAAACATCCCATACCGCCTGATGAAATTCAAGTATTTACTGGAAGCTAGTAAATCTCACTAGTTTGGATACCGCTGAAAAACCTGAATTATATTCTCCTAAAGATCTAGCTATCCTATGTCGCATGCCAAAAGAGAATACAACTCTAAATTGTTAAATATTTCCTAATAGCAATCATGCAGATTTAACCAAGTCATCTCATACTACCCAGTGAAATTCGAATATTCGCTAAAGGGCTAGTAAGTACCACTCAAAATTCTATTCAATGAACTATACAATATCCAATGAAGTGCTACTTGAGAGCATTTAAACCAATCCATAACAATAAGTCGAATGTTAGTACTTCCTAAATTATAGAATTATGGTTCTCAAAACTTATTCATTTAAAAAAATCAAAGTCGCACGGGATTGCCAAATGACAAAAATATTATAAGAGTTTCGGGTTTAAAAGTAACTAAATAAAATCTTGTTATTTATATAAAATGGTTTTCTAATATAACTTTATATAAAATATTACTTTCAAGTTCCTGTATTTAAAATCCATAATTTAATTATTGTTACCCAGCATCTTGGGCCGGCTATAAAACGACAGTTAAAGATATTTTTATTAGCACCAAACAAGATTCTGACCAAGAAGAGCCTGAAGGTACAAGGGTTTGATGCAATCGACATGTTTCGGAATGCCTAGCCCAGTGCGCAGAAGTCAGCTACTGTGGGTCGAGGTACCTTGTTCCTAAGCCCATAAGGGAAGTCCAACCCATCTTCGTCTATAAATAGAAGGGCAAGGGGACAGTGAAAGGAACCTTTTCAAGAACACCAGAGAGACTCTGCCGCATTCAAGACTCATTTAAGACTTATCTTCTTTGCTTAACAATTGTAATCAAATAGTTGGTGTACAGATTGTATCTGTAACCAGTTGATAATTAAAGCAATAAATATTAACCTCAAATTGCCCATAGGCAATTACGCCGAACCACTATAAATCTGGTGTTCTTATTTTCTACATTGAGTTTAGCATTCTGTTCACCGTTTACATTTACTTTCTTCATTAATCTCTCTACATAATCTCTCTTAAGGGTGTTAGTGACCAATTCTGGTGCTAACAATTATTATTCAACTTTATATAAATATTCACTATTTGAAAAAGTATAACATAAATATGAATTACTCCAAAAATGCACTTATATTTGTATATTTATCTCAAAATTCCATATAAAATATTTATTTAGTAAACCATGTTTCGAAAATATACATAATTCCTTGTATTTTATAAAATCCATATTTACTCTTATCCAAAACCACATAAAAATTTAAACCTCTAATTAGAAATAACTTTATTTACATTTCGAACACATTCTTATTATATAAATAATAAATAAGTATAACTATTTACCCTTTCAAATATCCTTTATAAATAACATAACTTTCTTATTGCAAGATTTAGTAGAAATAATTTGGCTTGAAAATCCATTCTCTTCAAAAATCCTTATTAAGAACACACGATGGAGATTTAATGTTATGCTATGGACTCTATGGCATAACCATTTCAAAACAAATTCACAATTCAAAATCCGGAAATAAATTGAAATCATCACAAAGTGGCATGAAACATGACATTAAAAACAAGCAAATATCAACAAGGAAACAAACGGACAAGCAGATGGGAGAACGGAGCGATCGACGAGTGAAACGAGCACGACCTGGGGCTCAACCCAGGCTATGACCAATGCACGGTTCTGGAGGGACCGGTAAACCGGTCGCACCGCCTTGGCTAAGGTGCTTGCAGCTCCCAGATCATCTGTTGGCATGGATTTTTCGCTAAATTAAGCCTAGACTTCAGCTACACTAAATTAGCTATCATGCATGCAACCAATCAAATTCAAATTGATTATTTAAAGGATCATACAAAAAACAGTTTCCAGTAAAGGTAAATTCCAGAACATAAAATGCAAACACCCTAAGCAACTGAGATAGATTCAACATCTAATTCATCCAAAATAGAAAATACATCCAATATGAAACTGGAGATAGATTGTGTAAGTTGTTAACTCGTCTTTATAGATTGAATTAGTTGCAAAGAACTTGAATTCTCCTAGGATAAGACCTTTCAGCAAATACCTTGGTTTTATTTTAGAAATTGCAAAAAAGAATTGAAAATAAGGGATGAAACTGAAATTAGTAATCCCTAATTAATAAACTCGAAAGAGTAGGAGGTTACCTTCTTTTAATTGCTATTAGAATTTGCCAAAAGCCCTATGATCTAAGATTAGAAATTGGAGATTTAAGAACTAGGATTTATGCTAGAGGAGTTTTAAGGTCCACATTTTCTGGTAAAGGAACAAAATGAGAATGAGAATTTTGTACATACATTACTTCCCAATCTCGCATTCTTATCTTCTTGGGCCATGAGGGTATAATTATAAACCCAATAAGCAAGTGTTACTAGTTCTCTTTTCAATAGTAGTGTTGCAAATTTTTAATTTTTGCTTTATCACTTATTATATACTCATATACACAAAATAATGTTTTATAAATTATAAATTTGATTTCACAAAACATGACAATCACTACTATATTAGAAATTATCATTTTAAATCAGTTTGAAGAGTTTTATATAAATTCAATTTAACTTTAACGAATATAACTTATTATTAGCCTTTTTATAAAGATGTATTAATATTTCCAAAAATATCATTTTTAACAATAATTTTAATATTAACAATTTTCAAAATCCTAAATTTAAATAATTAGTTTAATCATATTTCAATTTTAAATTGAAATCCTCATTAAGAAATGAAATTCATTTCTTAATTAAATCAAATCAATTAATCTCAAAAATTATATTTAACTTCACAATTAAATTTCACAAATTACAATTTTAAAATTATTTACCCATAATTTAAATTAATTAATTAGCTAATAATAACATGATTGTAACAGAATTCCCGCCTTAAGAAAACTGCATCCCCGCTATTTCTTTAACGGAAGAAATCTCTAAAAAAAATCCACTATAAAAAATAATACCAAGCCATGGAATTATTGTAATCCACTTTATTACTTATATAGTTGATCACATAAGCTCTAACCAATGTCTTACCAAGTCCCTATTCTTTACACAGTTATTTTATAGCGAAGATATTATTTCGCTTTATTTTTAACTGAAATTATTTTCCTAAAATAATTATTTTAGACCCTCATGTCAAAGAGTCCCGATTGATGTTTAGAAATTCCTTCTGATAGTATGGCTTCCTATGTATCGATCAAAATCTTTAAACAATTGCTACACAAGTTAACACAATAATTAATTTTAATTTTTCCCTTAGTTATATCTATTTATTATTAATAGCATCCATGTATCCAAGTTTAATAAATATAACTAAACAATCAATTCCTAACGACCCATTAACTAAAAGCAAACAACTTTTATCCAAATTCCTATCCATAAATACAAAAGCTCACAAAAAGTTACTTAACAATTTCTAAAATTAACTTACATTAGCCTAGCAAACGAAAGAACACTTTCTAAAGTAAAAAAAAAATCTAGCTAAACCCATCCACCAGAAGTTCCAACGACCCACCCCTTTCCTTTCTTCTCTTCTGTGATGACCCATCTTTTTGGACGGGTTAAATCGACAATAAACCACGTATGTCAAACTCAAACCATTCAAAAGGGAGGATTATCAATGGGGTAAATAAGAAAATAAGAGAAAGAAATGAAAATAAAACACATAATCTCAGAGCTGAATGACTAAATATAATAATTAAATAAACAGTTCATGAAGTTGTTTTACAAATAACATTTGACTACACTTTTACAATACAATCAGAGTTATATATACAACAGGTATAATAGGATAATGTAGCAAAACAACATGATGTAGTGGAATATACATAATAAATAGTATACCAATCTCCATCTTTATCCTCCAAAAAGAAAATGGTCTTCAATAAACTATAATGCTAAGGTTGAATCAAGCATAATGAAAAGACAAAACACTCGAGTCGGAAATAAAATATTCTCACGTAAGTCAAATCAATATCACGTGGAAAATGAGTGTAATGGCGTCAGAGATTTTACAGGATTTTCATCTCCTATCCAGTGTATAACGTGAGTAAAATAACTCAAGAAATGTTACATGATTTTTCCGTCTCTTAAGGATCTATCAAACTATCTATATGTAGTAGTGCACGCTATATATGCAGTGTCTATCTAGTAAAGTATAATATTAAAATAGTGTTAAGGAATTACCCATATCCCCCTTAACACATTTTATACATGCATCATAGTCTATAAAGTACTTTAAACTCCACCGTAAACTGGTGGGCTATCAAGGAGCACTCCATGGGTACGACACAAACAAAAATCGTAGCGGGCTCGATAAGGCATATGACAAGGCATGCGAGGCAATGCCTAGGGCAGGATTCTGCCGTTTTGCACGCCCGGACTGGTGGTAATGTATAGCAGCTATTACCACCTACCTCGAGACACACTCCCATAATCAAATCGAAGGTGGCCACCAATAAATCACAAAGTAATAGATAAGGTATCGAAGAAGCGTGTCCGATAGGAGGAGCGACCTCACTTGTCCCAGGATAGCTCCTGTTTTAGTCATATCAAGCTAACCTGAAGGTCAGGGCTGCGTTCTTACCTCATATCAGTAGCATTCGCCAAACCATCCTACTTCGTTCTAGATTCTCTACCATGTGCACAATTGTTAAAGTGGTTTAGGAATTGGCAGAGAGTACGACAATATCCGACCTCGATCTCTTTAACAACCAAACGCTTATTTCACACCATGGTTATTTTATAAAACATTTTTAATAATAAATCTAGAAAACAGTTTATACCTTCATATCAAGATAACTATATGCCTATTCAGAAAGTATAAATATATTCATAAACACCGAGGAAGATTTCTTTCAATCATTTTCGAAAATAATTTATAAATCTTACTTAAACCATTTATAAACTATTTATATTCTTTAGAACCATTTATAAAGCTATTTATAAATTGCAAAACAGTTTACAACTCTTTCCCTTTTCATAAACTTCTACCCAAATTCCTTTAAAACGTTTCCAAACCCCTTTACCAAGTTCTTTTATAAACACTTTATAAAATCTGTTAAAACCTTTATAACTCCTTTATAAAACCATTATAAAATCCTTTATAAAAATCTTTTATAAAAATCCTTTTACAAAAATCGAATATAAAATCTCTTACAAATTTGTATATATTCCTTACAAAACCTTTTACAAAATTCTAAAATCTTTTACAGAAATCTTTTATCTATTAAAGTTATTATAAAAGTCTATATTTATTATCTTAAATTAAATTTTTAAATAAATCTTTATATTGAATATTTTATGTAACGACCCAGAATTTTTGATAATAAAAAAATTGAATATTTAATTAATTTTAAATATTAATAAGTGAATTTATAAGTCAAATAAATTTTTATTTGAATTTTTGGATTTAATTGAATAATTAAATCGATAATTTAATATGTGAAATTATGGAAATAATTAAAAATCGAGTTAAATATGATTGAAAATAATTTGGAAAATTTTATTTAATCATACTGGAGTTATAGAAATATTTTAAAACTTTTAAAATCGAATTAAAAGTTAATTTGTGAAAATTGAATATTTTAATATTTAATTATCGACTAAAAATAGCCAATTTTTGAACAGTCTCAGAATTGAACGAAACCAGTTTCATTGGATCCGTAATAGTTAGTTATTACCGGATTTCAAATCTCGTGTCAATCGGAGCTATCGTTTGATCGTGGCAGCTCGAAACGCATCGAATTATTTTTAATTTAAATTTGGCGAGTCAAAATAGCCATTTTTCAAAAAGTCTCGGATTTCGACGAAACCAGTTTCATCGGATCCGTAATGTGATATTATTGTAAGGTTTCAAATTTCAAGTCAATTGGATTTACCGTTTGTCCGGTACGAATTAAAACGCCTAGAAATCGACTTAAATCGGTTTAATTTAAATTGAGCGTTTGCAGCCATAACTCGCACATACTTGCGAATTAGCTTCCGAAACCTGTTCCATTGTGTCCGGAACGCGGGATAAACCCTAGGTACGCTGGTTACGGCGTCTAAATCGGAGTTCGGAATTTCCGGATGAATAGTGTCGTTCAAAACTCTATAAATATGCACCCTACCCCTTCACAAATAAAAAAAAAAGAAAATCAAAACCCTAATTCAGTTGCTAGCCGCCACTTTATAACCTAAGGCCAGAAATCATTCTTCTTCATTCCTTAATCTCTTTCAATCCACAAACATTCACGCGAAATGATCAACTGCAAAGTCGTTGAGGATTGTAAGAGCTTCGATTTCATGTGGAGATGATCGGAAACGACGCGGCGTGGAGCGAGCTAGGTGGGGCCGACGGCATCAGGTTGCGCACGCAACCCTAGGCTGTAGGGGCGGCCGAGCTTGGCCATGGTGGGGGCGTGGGTGGCTCTCACGTAGGCGGAGATGGTGGCGCTTCCTGATCGAGCTGGAACGCGACGGTTTGGTGGCGAATTCAAACCCTAGGTTGGCCTATATGGGTTGTTTGTGCGTGTATTCATCTGGAGCCTGGAACGAAGTGCGAACGGGTAGGAGGAAGATGGTGGGGGCCACGTGCGTTGGGGGTGAGGTGTTTCTTTTATTTTTATTTTTTTTTAGTTTAAATCTGAAATTCAAAATCGTGTAACTTTAAAATGTGATAACTTTTGCATGCGAGGTCGGATTCGGACGAGATTTTTTACGTTGGCTTCGTATCGTCGTGCTCTTCGCAATGCAGCTAGTTTGGAGTCGATTGGAGCTCGTTTGAATTTCGGGTAAAATTAAACGTTCGTTTAATTTTATTCGAAACGAACGCTAAAACCGGAATTAAAATCAAGGTGAGAACTTCTCACTCAATCGAATCAGTTTCGATTTTATTTTAAATAGTTAGATTTAAAATATTTGAATGCATGTATGAATGATGAATTGTAAATTATTGATTGTTAAAATAGACATTATGCGCCGTTATTAAGCGGATAATATTTAATAAGAACATGTACCGCGATAATTTCGTACTGGAGCGAAATTGGTATTGTGCTAATGTTTTTGGATGCAGGAAACAGGTTGGAGGGATCCAACTGGATTCCTCAACAGTATTTATTTGATTTCAGATATTTTGATATTTGATTGATTATCATATCGGTATATGATATCGTTGTTGTCGTGATTGACTATTTGATGTGTAGCATCATTGGACCCAAATTTTGGGATTTTAAAATGATCTTTAAAATGATTTTTGAAAATATACTTTATTTCTGGAATTGATCCATTATAAATAAATAAGCGTTATAATTTTTAAAGTTATAAAAATTATGGTTTTTGTGAAATATAGTTAAAAAGCTGATTTTTAGAAATACGATTAAAAGTCGATTTTTGAGAAATATGAACTAATGATTTTATAAAATAATTTAGATTGGATTTTTGAATATATGATAAAAATTTAAATATAGGATTTATAAAATTTGATTATTTTATAAATCGAAATGATGAAATTATAAAGGAATTTAAAGACGTTTTAGAATAATAATATAAACTGATTTATATTAAGAGATTTATAAATGGATATTTATAAATTGAAATATAGACATTATAAAACGAGTTTTTTTTTATAAGTGTTGGAATGTAGTGAAAATGAATTTCATAAATGAATGAAATTTATAGAATTATAAACTGTGAAGTTATAAATGAAATTTATAAATAGTAAGATTTATAAATTTGTGAAGTTAATTGAAGAATGGTTTTGAATAAATCATTGAATCTTATAAGTTATAAGATTTATAATTACGAAGTTCAATGGAATGGGTTTTGCAAACGAATAGATTATAAGTGTTTAACTTATAATAGGAACCTGTAGTTTATAACCGAGTTATAAATCGAATAAGTTAATAAATGAGATTTATAACAAGGAAGTTTTTATAATTAAATAGAAATGGAATTTATAAACGTTGCTTTATAAATTCACAAACGACTTATTTTGATAAGTTAATTGTTATAACTTATAAATGGAGTTATATTCACGTTTTAGACAGTGAATAATCCTTTGAATTAAATTGAATAAAAGGATGGAATTTGTTAAAGAAGTATATTCACGTTTTTAAATAGTGAATGATATGTTAAAGAAATTGTTTTGAAGGAGATGTTTAAATTGAATTAAAACTATCTAACGATGTTTTAAAATGTGTTGAGATTCGAAACCATAGATTTCAACATTTATTGTTGAAATAGACGTTTTCGAGGAATAAAAGGAAATGGTGGACTATAACACTATTGTTATAGTAAATGATTTCCGAATGGAAATGTTTTTGTATAATATTGGGATTTATATATCTATTTTAATTTCGAATCCCTATACTAGTGATTTTGGGTTGTCGTAACGATGTTTTACGCAACATTCGTTTTGACCCAAATAAATATGTTAAGAGAATGATTTCCTTAATAGAATGAAATATATACTTAATTCGGTTTAAGTATATTGAATATTTTCCAAGTGTTGAAAATAAAAGAAATTTGTAAATTACTTATGAATGAATAAGTATGGAAATGTTTTCCAATATGAAGTGAATAATTAGAATTTATCTTTTGAAGATATATTGAAATGAATAATTGAAATCGTATATGCACGAATATTTTGAAATATAAATTCATTATGGAATTTATATGTGAAAAGTGAAATTGGTTAAAAATAAATATTGATTTATTTTTGAAGTGTTGGAATTTTATATCTTGTAAAGATATTTTGGAAATGTAAATAATTTGGAAAATTATTTGGAATCTGGTGATGTATGCATATCCATTGATAGTTCAATAGCCGACTATCAATATTTCCCTTTGAATGGGTATTTGGTGTGAATTGATTGAATTTGAATGCACACTTATTTTTGAATAAGCGCTCACTATTCGGGTTAACCGGGAAAGGACCATGGGGTCGTATAACCCATTCCGAATATGTGATACGTCGTTATAAATTGCATTTGAAGATCGGTGTTGAAGACCGAGTATTTGTGAAAGCGATAGGATGACCTATCGATTGTCTCTGCACTGGGTAGCTCCTGGTATAGAGATTCCTTAAGTGATGGGAAATTCGATCGGGATTGTGAATACCCGTATTGCAAGGGCTTCGTAAGAAGTGCCTTCGGTTTTGTTCGAGCCCGGAACAGACTTGTATGGATTGTATGCCTGACATTACAATTTGAGATATAAAGCCGATTTCTTTCAAATATATTTCTGTCGGTGGCGGAGAATTTATTCTTTGCTTAACACCCTTCTTTGAGACGTACGAGCTCAAAGGTTATATAGTTGAAGTTATCAGCGATATATCCCATTTTGGTAATGTGACATGCTGAGTGATGCTGAAATGATCATTGTGTTGATTATTGTGATAGGATCATTTATTTGATCGTCTATCTTAGTGATCATTGTGTTGATCATTTGTTGACCCAAAGCATGGCTTTTGTATAAAGTATGTTTTTGTGGACGTGACTTCGTCGAGCCTCACATCCCGGAAATGGTCAAAACAGGAAAGATGCGGCAAGGTTATTAGGGGTTGCTGTAGCTCCCCTTAGGGTATGTGCATTTCCTTCTGGAAAGGGGTGGTATCATGGTATGGAGCCCAGATACTTACTCATGTTGAAAACACTTTATGATTGTGTGAATTGGATATCGAGCGCTCGGTTGAAAAGGTCCTAAAGGACCGGGGAATGGCGTGCTCGTGTCAGTAGTTACCCAGTTAGGGGTAACCCGGCCTTGTGTTGGCAGAGATCCGGTTTGGTTCTCGGGGATGTCTTTCCAGAGGCATTCTCAGTGGCAATGGGAAGTTCCTTGGCCTGACCATTTGTTGGAAATCCAATTCCCAATACGAAACTTGTACGGTATTAGTTGTAGAACCTGCCATTCACTTATGGTGGTCACCACTGTTTGGATGGTAGCTATAGTAGGCATAGTTCGAAATGTCTATGTTGGCTAAGATTTATATTCTACTTTCGAAATGAATTTTTCTCTACACTATGCACTAGTAATAATATAAAATGTTCTTTTAAATGCGTATCAAGCATCTTTGACTATCATAAGGAGAAATCTCCTCCGATTCTGCGTTTGCATTGTGTGTGTGTGCGGGAGGCCTTATGGTAGTCTCATTTTTTTAAAAGCATTGCGAATTGATTAAAAATATTCCTCTATTTTGATTTTAAAGTTAAATAAACTGTTTGAGTTCTCACACCAGTCACATGACTGACTTGGAGTTTATTGTTTTCCTTCCTAAACTCTGGGTGCCCACCAATTTCCACACGGGCAGTCAAGAGTAAGGTTTATCAGGATATTCTGGATATTCTGGAGTTGCTGGAGGCAAGCTGGATTGGCATGGCGTATTACTAGTTTATATAGTATTTCTTTTTCCGCTGCACTGTTTGTTGTTGTATGATGTTGTACACTCTGATGATATGATGTAATGAAATGTATGTAATGTAATAACTGATATAATTCTTTGTTTAAAGATTATTCATTCATTATTATATGTTGTTCCGCTGCGAATTGTGAGATTCTGTTGTTTTTCTGTTCCGTCCTATTTTCTTCTGTGTTCCATTTCCTTTCTCTTCTCATTTCTTTCTATTTTTAAAATTCTTCTATTTTCTCTTATTTTCAAATTCTCTCTTTTCTTTCTCTATTTTCTATCTTCTTATCTTCTCTTTCTCTCTTTTTCTTTTCTTTCTTTTCTTTTTAAAAACCCTAACTATTCGGTTTTTCGGCAACGAAAATCCGTATACTGTTACATTTGGTATCGGAGCTCTGATGGTTAAGCGACAACCATGGTTCTGTAGGGTATAATTCATTAGAGATAGAGTCAGCAGTACTCTAGAATGAGTTGAGAGTAATAATAGCTATGAGAGCGTATTTGTTAGTGAATATAAAATTGTTTTATATTGTGATGATTGGTTTATTGAGTGGTATATGAACCTTCGTCAGCACGGTATGTACAACTTTGCCGAAGGGGTTTCTAAACACTTGTATAGAACAATTCGACACAGTATTGTTTTAAATTGGGTAAATGAAATAATTTTACCTTGATTATATTTTATATATGAAAGAAATAATTTTTCAAAATTATCAAAGTGTATAAGTTGATTGTTAGGTTGTTTGAATAATCTAAATAAAAGAATAATTGTATAAGCAAATGAATTATAAGAATTGAGTTATAATTAAAGTGATGTACAATTGTGAAATAAACTTATATATATAAGAAGTGAAACTATATTTATGAATATGAGTTGTAAATAAAATGTAAAGTGAATTTAAAGTTAAATGGAATATGACTTAAGAGTTATGTGAATGAAATTCAACTTTAGCAATTGAATTAAATGAATGTTAAGCAATTAAATGTAAATCAAGTTGATAAGAAATAATGAATATAAGTGTTAGTTCATTGAAATCTAATGTTATTAGAAGTTGAATAAAAATCAATTTAATTAAACCAATTGGAAAAGTGATGGTGTTAAACCAAATTGAAAGAATATAAGTGAAGGAATTTGGTTGAAATTAATAAACATTGATTGTTATATGATTGTTAGATGATTGTATATAATTCATTAAGAGTTAATGAAATTGAAATAGTGAAATTTAAAGCTATGTAATTGAATTCAAATGGAAAGTAAATAAATTTGAATAGAATTGAATGTGAATTGGATTTAATTAGTGAATGCAAACTAATTAAAATTGAGAATGAATGTGATAAAATCCAATGTAAATAAATCAAATATGACTTAAAGTGAAAACCAATTCATTAAATATTAATGAGAATATAAATGAATATTGTTGGTTATGGAATGTAGTTGGTTGATGTTTGAATATATATTGCATTTGCTATATTATGTAGTTGTTATGTTGCTATATGTTGTATATTGAGATTATTTGCATATATGCATGTTCTCATGTTGTTTGTTGAGTGTTTAGTAGGTGCGGATCGCGTTTGCTTCGCATTTGGAGTTCGCATTTGCGCTATATTAGCCGTATATGCTTGCTAATAAAATATAAGGTATATATCTCGGATTAAATATCGCACTTTTACACCTTTTTTCCCTTCGGGATGCCTCATTACTTGATGAGATGTATATTTGTGATATATATATACTGTCATTTTTTTTTCGGATCGAGCCGCGCAAAGGAGACTATGGCGAATTTTTCCGGAAATTTAAGGCGTTAGAAAAATTTGAGAAAATTGGAAAATTTTGAAAACTTAAACTTTGATTTGGAATTGAAAGTTAAATGATATAATTTGTTTTTGAAAAGATAACTAAGTATGATTTGAAAACTTAGTAAAGTATTATAAGAAGTTTAACTATGAATTTTGGAAAGTTAATAGATTCTGTAACTTTTCTTACTTGTAATTTCGAGGACGAAATTCATTTAAGGGGGAAAGATTGTAACGACCCAGAATTTTTGATAATAAAAAAATTGAATATTTAATTAATTTTAAATATTAATAAGTGAATTTATAAGTCAAATAAATTTTTATTTGAATTTTTGGATTTAATTGAATAATTAAATCGATAATTTAATATGTGAAATTATGGAAATAATTAAAAATCGAGTTAAATATGATTGAAAATAATTTGGAAAATTTTATTTAATCATACTGGAGTTATAGAAATATTTTAGAACTTTTAAAATCGAATTAAAAGTTAATTTGTGAAAATTGAATATTTTAATATTTAATTATCGACTAAAAATAGCCAATTTTTGAACAGTCTCAGAATTGAACGAAACCAGTTTCATTGGATCCGTAATAGTTAGTTATTACCGGATTTCAAATCTCGTGTCAATCGGAGCTATCGTTTGATCGTGGCAGCTCGAAACGCATCGAATTATTTTTAATTTAAATTTGGCGAGTCAAAATAGCCATTTTTCAAAAAGTCTCGGATTTCGACGAAACCAGTTTCATCGGATCCGTAATGTGATATTATTGTAAGGTTTCAAATTTCAAGTCAATTGGATTTACCGTTTGTCCGGTACGAATTAAAACGCCTAGAAATCGACTTAAATCGGTTTAATTTAAATTGAGCGTTTGCAGCCATAACTCGCACATACTTCCGAATTAGCTTCCGAAACCTGTTCCATTGTGTCCGGAACGCGGGATAAACCCTAGGTACGCTGGTTACGGCGTCTAAATCGGAGTTCGGAATTTCCGGATGAATAGTGTCGTTCAAAACTCTATAAATATGCACCCTACCCCTTCACAAATAAAAAAAAAAAGAAAATCAAAACCCTAATTCAGTTGCTAGCCGCCACTTTATAACCTAAGGCCAGAAATCATTCTTCTTCATTCCTTAATCTCTTTCAATCCACAAACATTCACGCGAAATGATCAACTGCAAAGTCGTTGAGGATTGTAAGAGCTTCGATTTCATGTGGAGATGATCGGAAACGACGCGGCGTGGAGCGAGCTAGGTGGGGCCGACGGCATCAGGTTGCGCACGCAACCCTAGGCTGTAGGGGCGGCCGAGCTTGGCCATGGTGGGGGCGTGGGTGGCTCTCACGTAGGCGGAGATGGTGGCGCTTCCTGATCGAGCTGGAACGCGACGGTTTGGTGGCGAATTCAAACCCTAGGTTGGCCTATATGGGTTGTTTGTGCGTGTATTCATCTGGAGCCTGGAACGAAGTGCGAACGGGTAGGAGGAAGATGGTGGGGGCCACGTGCGTTGGGGGTGAGGTGTTTCTTTTATTTTTATTTTTTTTTAGTTTAAATCTGAA
Organism: Allium cepa; assembly: GCA_030765085.1. Taxonomy (NCBI): domain Eukaryota; kingdom Viridiplantae; phylum Streptophyta; class Magnoliopsida; order Asparagales; family Amaryllidaceae; genus Allium; species Allium cepa. Next base: position 184,628,316 of record CM060946.1, read on the forward strand.
ATTCAAAATCGTGTAACTTTAAAATGTGATAACTTTTGCATGCGAGGTCGGATTCGGACGAGATTTTTTACGTTGGCTTCGTATCGTCATGCTCTTCGCAATGCAGCTCGTTTGGAGTCGATTGGAGCTCGTTTGAATTTCGGGTAAAATTAAACGTTCGTTTAATTTTATTCGAAACGAACGCTAAAACCGGAATTAAAATCAAGGTGAGAACTTCTCACTCAATCGAATCAGTTTCGATTTTATTTTAAATAGTTAGATTTAAAATATTTGAATGCATGTATGAATGATGAATTGTAAATTATTGATTGTTAAAATAGACATTATGCGCCGTTATTAAGCGGATAATATTTAATAAGAACATGTACCGCGATAATTTCGTACTGGAGCGAAATTGGTATTGTGCTAATGTTTTTGGATGCAGGAAACAGGTTGGAGGGATCCAACTGGATTCCTCAACAGTATTTATTTGATTTCAGATATTTTGATATTTGATTGATTATCATATCGGTATATGATATCGTTGTTGTCGTGATTGACTATTTGATGTGTAGCATCATTGGACCCAAATTTTGGGATTTTAAAATGATCTTTAAAATGATTTTTGAAAATATACTTTATTTCTGGAATTGATCCATTATAAATAAATAAACGTTATAATTTTTAAAGTTATAAAAATTATGGTTTTTGTGAAATATAGTTAAAAAGCTGATTTTTAGAAATACGATTAAAAGTCGATTTTTGAGAAATATGAACTAATGATTTTATAAAATAATTTAGATTGGATTTTTGAATATATGATAAAAATTTAAATATAGGATTTATAAAATTTGATTATTTTATAAATCGAAATGATGAAATTATAAAGGAATTTAAAGACGTTTTAGAATAATAATATAAACTGATTTATATTAAGAGATTTATAAATGGATATTTATAAATTGAAATATAGACATTATAAAACGAGTTTTTTTTTATAAGTGTTGGAATGTAGTGAAAATGAATTTCATAAATGAATGAAATTTATAGAATTATAAACTGTGAAGTTATAAATGAAATTTATAAATAGTAAGATTTATAAATTTGTGAAGTTAATTGAAGAATGGTTTTGAATAAATCATTGAATCTTATAAGTTATAAGATTTATAATTACGAAGTTCAATGGAATGGGTTTTGCAAACGAATAGATTATAAGTGTTTAACTTATAATAGGAACCTGTAGTTTATAACCGAGTTATAAATCGAATAAGTTAATAAATGAGATTTATAACAAGGAAGTTTTTATAATTAAATAGAAATGGAATTTATAAACGTTGCTTTATAAATTCACAAACGACTTATTTTGATAAGTTAATTGTTATAACTTATAAATGGAGTTATATTCACGTTTTAGACAGTGAATAATCCTTTGAATTAAATTGAATAAAAGGATGGAATTTGTTAAAGAAGTATATTCACGTTTTTAAATAGTGAATGATATGTTAAAGAAATTGTTTTGAAGGAGATGTTTAAATTGAATTAAAACTATCTAACGATGTTTTAAAATGTGTTGAGATTCGAAACCATAGATTTCAACATTTATTGTTGAAATAGACGTTTTCGAGGAATAAAAGGAAATGGTGGACTATAACACTATTGTTATAGTAAATGATTTCCGAATGGAAATGTTTTTGTATAATATTGGGATTTATATATCTATTTTAATTTCGAATCCCTATACTAGTGATTTTGGGTTGTCGTAACGATGTTTTACGCAACATTCGTTTTGACCCAAATAAATATGTTAAGAGAATGATTTCCTTAATAGAATGAAATATATACTTAATTCGGTTTAAGTATATTGAATATTTTCCAAGTGTTGAAAATAAAAGAAATTTGTAAATTACTTATGAATGAATAAGTATGGAAATGTTTTCCAATATGAAGTGAATAATTAGAATTTATCTTTTGAAGATATATTGAAATGAATAATTGAAATCGTATATGCACGAATATTTTGAAATATAAATTCATTATGGAATTTATATGTGAAAAGTGAAATTGGTTAAAAATAAATATTGATTTATTTTTGAAGTGTTGGAATTTTATATCTTGTAAAGATATTTTGGAAATGTAAATAATTTGGAAAATTATTTGGAATCTGGTGATGTATGCATATCCATTGATAGTTCAATAGCCGACTATCAATATTTCCCTTTGAATGGGTATTTGGTGTGAATTGATTGAATTTGAATGCACACTTATTTTTGAATAAGCGCTCACTATTCGGGTTAACCGGGAAAGGACCATGGGGTCGTATAACCCATTCCGAATATGTGATACGTCGTTATAAATTGCATTTGAAGATCGGTGTTGAAGACCGAGTATTTGTGAAAGCGATAGGATGACCTATCGATTGTCTCTGCACTGGGTAGCTCCTGGTATAGAGATTCCTTAAGTGATGGGAAATTCGATCGGGATTGTGAATACCCGTATTGCAAGGGCTTCGTAAGAAGTGCCTTCGGTTTTGTTCGAGCCCGGAACAGACTTGTATGGATTGTATGCCTGACATTACAATTTGAGATATAAAGCCGATTTCTTTCAAATATATTTCTGTCGGTGGCGGAGAATTTATTCTTTGCTTAACACCCTTCTTTGAGACGTACGAGCTCAAAGGTTATATAGTTGAAGTTATCAGCGATATATCCCATTTTGGTAATGTGACATGCTGAGTGATGCTGAAATGATCATTGTGTTGATTATTGTGATAGGATCATTTATTTGATCGTCTATCTTAGTGATCATTGTGTTGATCATTTGTTGACCCAAAGCATGGCTTTTGTATAAAGTATGTTTTTGTGGACGTGACTTCGTCGAGCCTCACATCCCGGAAATGGTCAAAACAGGAAAGATGCGGCAAGGTTATTAGGGGTTGCTGTAGCTCCCCTTAGGGTATGTGCATTTCCTTCTGGAAAGGGGTGGTATCATGGTATGGAGCCCAGATACTTACTCATGTTGAAAACACTTTATGATTGTGTGAATTGGATATCGAGCGCTCGGTTGAAAAGGTCCTAAAGGACCGGGGAATGGCGTGCTCGTGTCAGTAGTTACCCAGTTAGGGGTAACCCGGCCTTGTGTTGGCAGAGATCCGGTTTGGTTCTCGGGGATGTCTTTCCAGAGGCATTCTCAGTGGCAATGGGAAGTTCCTTGGCCTGACCATTTGTTGGAAATCCAATTCCCAATACGAAACTTGTACGGTATTAGTTGTAGAACCTGCCATTCACTTATGGTGGTCACCACTGTTTGGATGGTAGCTATAGTATGCATAGTTCGAAATGTCTATGTTGGCTAAGATTTATATTCTACTTTCGAAATGAATTTTTCTCTACACTATGCACTAGTAATAATATAAAATGTTCTTTTAAATGCGTATCAAGCATCTTTGACTATCATAAGGAGAAATCTCCTCCGATTCTGCGTTTGCATTGTGTGTGTGTGCGGGAGGCCTTATGGTAGTCTCATTTTTTTAAAAGCATTGCGAATTGATTAAAAATATTCCTCTATTTTGATTTTAAAGTTAAATAAACTGTTTGAGTTCTCACACCAGTCACATGACTGACTTGGAGTTTATTGTTTTCCTTCCTAAACTCTGGGTGCCCACCAATTTCCACACGGGCAGTCAAGAGTAAGGTTTATCAGGATATTCTGGATATTCTGGAGTTGCTGGAGGCAAGCTGGATTGGCATGGCGTATTACTAGTTTATATAGTATTTCTTTTTCCGCTGCACTGTTTGTTGTTGTATGATGTTGTACACTCTGATGATATGATGTAATGAAATGTATGTAATGTAATAACTGATATAATTCTTTGTTTAAAGATTATTCATTCATTATTATATGTTGTTCCGCTGCGAATTGTGAGATTCTGTTGTTTTTCTGTTCCGTCCTATTTTCTTCTGTGTTCCATTTCCTTTCTCTTCTCATTTCTTTCTATTTTTAAAATTCTTCTATTTTCTCTTATTTTCAAATTCTCTCTTTTCTTTCTCTATTTTCTATCTTCTTATCTTCTCTTTCTCTCTTTTTCTTTTCTTTCTTTTCTTTTTAAAAACCCTAACTATTCGGTTTTTCGGCAACGAAAATCCGTATACGTTACATTTTATCAAATTAAAATTTTAAAGTGTTTTTATTATAATACATTGTTTAAATTATATATTTTAAAACTAAATAAAATTATAAGTTTAAATCTTAAAATGTAGATTTTTAGAACTTATATTAACTAAAGTATAAATTTTAAATAAATCTTTAACTTAAATTTTAAAATCAAATTTATTAAATCAAAACATATTTTATAATTTAGAAAATTATTTAAAACCGACCAACGGTGTCCGTATATAATTTTCTATCTTATAGCCAAGTGATCGGTTAATTTTAATTTTAATTGATATATATCATTTCAACAAAAATCAAGTGTCATAGGTATATATCGTTTCAAGCTATTTCTTAATTTGTTTAGTTTTAGATTTATTTGATGCCCGTAACATCTAAGGTGAATAACAAGAATAAATTAGCATAAACATCTAGGGTGAATAACATGAATAGATCAGCATAAACAAACATCTAAACATCTAACATACACCAAAATTAACATCCAAAACAGTCACATATCATAACAGATTACTAGTTATAAATTCTTGGTTGTTTAACTAGCAAATTAAATTTCAATTTCGATATGTGTCAATTTCAATTTCAATTTACCTGTCAAATTACACTATTGATGTAATTCAATATAAATGTTAATTTTAAACCATTAAACGCTTCATGATTTCAATTTAACTAACATCAAAATATTTTTAGTATATCGCGAGTGGTTTGAACATTCACCTTTGATTTTTAGTCAAATGAAATCCAAAAGAACACTTAAATTTGAACAGTTTCAGAATCCAACCAAACTAGTTCCATATAGCATGAAATTTTGACTCAGTCCCATTGGAAGAAACCGCATCCAAATCTGAGTTCGTGTGCACAAGTTATGAACGTTGGAAGGTTTGAAATTCGAATTTAAATTAAATTGAAATAAAGGGTAAGATTGTAGATACGTTACCACGTCCTCATCCACTAAACCCTACAGATCAACTCAGGTCTTCCACGAAGCTACACCTGCCACTATCACCTCCAAATCTCAGCCACCTTCCTCGCCTTCGACCAGATCTGCAAATGTCACTGCCCTCGCCGTCCAAGGCTGCACCACCCAGGCCACACGTGCACGCTCCCCATCTCCTCCCTCTGCTCCACCGTCGCCGGCGTTTATCTCCATTTTCTGCATATTCGGTGAGATGCCATGATCCAAACCCTTCAGATGAACGCTGCACAACCCCTCTATGCGCCAGTGCCATCCGATCGTCGATTGGTCGACGATTTCTGTTGATTGCGAAACTCTAGGACAAAAGGCCGAGAATAAGCTGCTGATTCTAGCCAAATCAAACCTCCAATCGATAAAAAATTGCAAATTTAGATTACGTTCGTCGAGAGATTTCCAATGATATATGATTTAATATGGTTTGAGGAGTTTGGATTTTTGATTTGATTTGAAATTGGGAATTAAGGATTTTGAATTTTCTGCCATTGAGAAGCAAGAAGAGAACAGAAAATTGTACGTACATGAAAATGAAATAAGAAATCCACTAGGGTTTATAATAGCATATATGTAAAGGCCCGCAAATCCGTACCCTTTTTGAGGTGGGAAAATTCCATAACAATTCAGCCCAAAGTGGAACAAATGTACGAGTCTTCAGGTTTAAAGAAGAAAGATGCAGAAGAAGAAGGAAATAAAACAACATCAGAATCTCACATATCGCAGCGGAACAAATATAACAGATAAATGAATATCTTTAAAATAAAGAACTATATCAGTTGTTACATTACATCACATTACATTATCAGAGTGTTACAACAACAAACAACGGAAAAGAATACAACATATACTAGTGATACGCTTCGCCATCAAGCTTGCTCCTGATCTCCACAGCATCTTTTTTTCCGACTTCGCTCCAGAATAATGATAACCTGACTCTAGGCTACCCGTGTGGAAATTGGTGGGCACCTAGAGTTTAGAAAGGGAACAATAAACTCCAGTCAGTCATGGGACTGGTGTGAGATCTTAAAACAGTTATTTTCACAAAGAAAATAAAAAGAAATTCGCAATGTTTTTTTGGAAAATGAAACTAGCATAAGGCCTCCCGCCACACACATAATGAAAACGCAGAATTGGAGGAGATTTCTTCTTATGATAGTCAAACATGCTTGATACGAAAAATTCATTTTAATATTATCATTAGTGCATAGTGGAAAACATTTGCAAGTATAATATTAATCTTAGCCAACATACGTACCATTATAGTATGCCTACTATAGCTACCATATTAAATGGCATGTTCTACAACTAAAACCGTACAAGGCACGTATTGATGATTGGATTTCCAACAAATGGTCAGGCTAAGGAACTTCCTATGCCACATGGGTACGCCTCTGGAGGGATGCCCCGAGAACTTAACCAGCTCTCTACCAACACAAGGTCGGGTTACCTCTCTAACTAGGTAACTACTACACGAGTATGCCATCCCCCGATCGTTTGCGACCTTTATCCGTGGATCCTCAACCACAAAGCAACAACCACAAAGAGTAATGATTTGCAGCAGCCACGTAGGTTAAATATCTGGGCTCCATACCATGATACCACCCTTTTGTAGAAGGAAATGACATACCCTAAAGGGCGCGACGCTCATAGCGTTGCCGCATCTTTCCTGTTTCGACCATTTCCGGGGTGTGAGGTCCGATGAAGTCTCGTCCACAAAGCTACATTTTCACAAAGTCATTCTTTGATTAACAAATGATCAGCGGCACTTCAGATGCCACATTACCAATTTGGAAATGTATCACTAATAACCATCAACTACATAACCTTTGAGCTCGTACGTCTCAGAGAAGGGTGTTAAGCTAAGAGAATAAATTCTCCACCACCAATAGAAATGTATTTGATAGAAACCAGCTTTATATCTCAAAGTGCAACGTCAGACACACATCCATACAAGTCCGTTCTGGGATCTAACGGAACCGAAGGCTCTTCAAAGAAGCTCTTGCATTCCGGATATTCACTAATCACGTGCGGAATCCTTATCACAAAGGATGATAAAATCTCTTTACCGGAGCAACCCAGTGCAGAGACATTCGACAGGTAATCCTTTCTTTTTCGAAAATACCTGGTCTTCAACACCATCTTCAAATGCAATCCCATTTCGTTGTATCATTATTCGGAATGGGTTTTATGACACAAAGTCCTCTCCCGGGTAATCCGAATAATGAGCGCTTATTTTTAAAAATAAGCGTTCAATCAGATTTCAAACAAATCACAACAAATTTCCACTTTGATCTTTTAAATAAAAGATCCATCACAATCACAAAGGTTCGATGTGGGTTCCGAATATCCATTTGGAATTTGACTCCCGGTCGCATCGAAATTCAAATGTCGTTTAAAGCAAATATTGATAGTCGGTTATTTAACTATCAATCAACATTCACAATAATTACCGATTATAAATAATTTTCTTCAATTATTTATTTTCAAAATATCTTCGCAAGATATATTTCACACTTCAACCATTTGAAAACAAATTTCAAATTACTTTCCACATTTTCAATACTTTGAAAACAAATTTCAAATCACTTTTTCTTACGCGGAATACATTTCCAAATATTTATATCCACTGAAAATCTACCGAGTTCAAATATTTTAAAATAATATAAAATACTTATCCAAAATATACTTAGAAACATCTAAAATAAAAACTATTTTAAAATACTTGCTTAAATATTAGTTGTGAAAACATTATACTAATATCACATATAACTTTAAGTCCAAACTAATTTTAAAAATAAAATTAGTAGATGGAGTACAATTATTCAAATAACCTTTTCCTAGAGCAGTAATCAATTAAATCTTTAAATAATCACTTCTATAATTAATTAAATAAATCCTTACTCTAAATATTTTCAAAATAACTTAAGAAAATAAATTCTCCAAAATATTCCTTTTAAAACCATCTCTAGAACCTTTAATCTATACCTTAAAAACTACTTTGAAAATGTACTCGGCTTTCCAAAGGAAATACACTTTCATTTCAAAATGGATTATTTTTAATCAAATAATAAATCCTTTTGGATTTATTTTAAATTTACGTTCCAAATCTGTAAATTCCTTTCCACATTTTTAAAAATAAAACAATATTTATTTAAAAAATTCCCTTTCTTTTATAAAATTCCCATTTTGCATTTAATTTTTTTAAATATCCACTAATTTACGATTTTCAAATCGATTCCCAAGTACTTACTTTCAATACCAAATCGATTTTTCAAATTGATTTCCAAATTATTTCAATTACAAAATCTAATTCCAAATTAGTTTCTAAATTTATTTCAGTTGACAAAATCAATTTTCATATCAATTTGCCAAAGATTTATTTTTGAACACCAAATAAATTTTCAAATTGATTCCTAAAATCTTTTCAAACGCTAAGTTTAACTCCAAATTTAATTTCTAAAATGTATTCCCTTTATCTTTATCAAACTATTTAAAATCCGTATTTGAAATAAATTCCCCAACCTTTGAATAATATTACCCGAAATCCATTTATAAGCCTTTTTTCCATGTTTGGGATTTTTATTTAGTAGGGTTCAAAAATAAAATTTTATCCTTTTAAAATTCCTCCTTTTAAATTTTTCCAATTCTCAAAATATAAATTTTACTATAAATTTTTTCAACTTGAATTTTAAAAATCAAATTTTATCTTTTTCTGGTATCCTACGATACCAAAAATATATTCGGCTAAATTTTAGCCTTCAATGATTTCAATCACAATATAATTACATAAAGATTATCAACACACAACATATGAAACAAATTCAATATTTGAGGAATCCAGTTGGATCCCTCCAACTTGTTTCCCTGCATCCACAGACATTAACATAACAATTAAATACCCATTCCACTTTGAGCTGGAATATCACGGTATATGGGATTTATATAATATCATCCGCTATTACGCGGCGCATAGGGTCTATTTCAAAACAAATGATAATAATTTATCATCCAAGCACAAAATCAACAATTTTAAATTTAACTATTTAAATTTTAAATCAGAAAAATATTTGATTGAGTGAGAAGATCTCACCTTTTTATTATGCATGCAATTCATTTTCCATTCCGGCTTGTTTTCTTTCAGATATTGACCTTGTATAAATAATTATATCATTTATTAATTTTCGAATAAATCGAACAATTACCGTTTAATAAATTTATTCTTTAACCCTAATAATTTAATTTTAACTGGTGATAAAATTTAAACAAATAATTAAAAAAAATTCCACACATGTTCAAATTTAAACTGAAATGAATAAATTGTAAATATATACCTAGCAGACTCCCGAAACCCTAGCCATCATCGAAGATAAGCGCATACTCTCTAGACTGTCGCACTCGAGCACACAAACTACGGTCGAGCATGCTCCACTCGAATCGAACGCCGATAACCTCTTCCTTCGACTACGCTCTGACCACAACCGAACATCATGAAACGTCGGCATCCCCACCATGCGATCCAATCCCGGCTCGCCGAACCCCCTAGCCAAAATCTGGAGCTCCCCAATCAAACGAACCATGCCGCCTTGAAGTCGCCATTACCCACGCGAAGCCGCACCTCCCAATTACATGCCACCGCCACGAACGAACCGACACCTTCACGAGCAACGCGCTTGTGATGCGACCGCCCCCTCCCCTTCGTCGAACACAGTCGCGCTGCACCACGCGATCTCACCATCACGGCCATCAACTCGCGAGCAGCTCTAATCAAACGAGATAAAGGAAGACAGGATTTTCCTTTTCCTTGAATGAAGGATTTTCGTTCGATTTGGGGAAAGGAGGAAAGGAAGTAGCGGTTTTTGAATTGAGGAATAGAAAGAAATGCGACATTAATAAGGGGAGTTATCGGCTTGCTTCAGAAGACAAAGGGGAACATGATTTGATTTCGAATGAAAGAGGCAGCGCAAATTAAAGATAAGGGGTAGCGTATGAAAGAAAATGGCTATAGTGTCTGACGTAACAGAAAGCAGCTGACGGGAAAAAAATTCGGCTGTTGACTGGGGTAGATATGTTGACCAGTCAAATTATATTTAAATTAAACAGGTTAGTTATTGTCTAGGCGTTTATATTTCGTACTATTACACGATAACTCTGAAAGCTACGAAACTTGAAATCCGGTAATAATTCAATATTATGGATCCAACGGAGCTAGTTTCGTCGAATTCCGAGATTGTGCCTCGAAAGGCTATTTTTAAATATCGATTTAAACTATATAATCTCAAAACTAAACAAAACATTTCCAAATTCAATTCTGAAGCTTCCATTATCTTCGGTATCATTAATATAGATTTTCCAAGCCTTCAAATGATTTTTTAATCAGCTTAAAAATCAAGATTCGAATTTTTATCCAACTTTAGTAAATTAAATTCAATAATTTAATTGTCAAAATCATAGTTAACATTTGAAACTCAAGTAAAACTAACTTCCAAATATTTAAAATCAATTAAATATTCCATTTCAAATGTTAAAAATTTCCGGGTCGTCACACTATATAATATATAGACAGAGATGGATAGGAATGGATGGAATAGATCGAATTGGGTCGAAACGATAACAATGACCCGAAAAGTTTGTTTCGTTCTCGAAACGAAAATATGTCATCTCATATATTGAAATATAGGTTTTTAATGTTTTAAAACATAATGGAACTAGTTTCAATCCCTAATTCTATTATATATAGAAGTTAGCTTTTAAAATCAAATTATATTCATTTAAATTCCGTTAATTGATATATATGCATTTTGAGCTCGCACAATTAAAAGATAAGTATGATCGCTACGAAACTTGAAATCCTACAATGATTCATGTTGCGGATCCGATGGAACAGGTTTCGTCAAAATCCGAGATGGTGCCCAAAAGGCTAATTTTCACGTTAATTGAATGAATTATTATTTAAAATCATTTAGTCACTTTTAAATTCAAATTTAAAAGTTTTATATCTTCGTTTTGATTAAACTGAAATTAATAATCTTTGAAAATTAAGTTTCCATATTAAATACAAGATTTAAATATTACATTAATCTCAACACTAAATTAAATTAAAAAAAGTGTAACAACCCGCATATTTATCGAGTTTGTATTTAAATATTTTATTTAAATATTAACTCGTTAATCGAATTTTGGTCCGAAAAGCTACTTTTTGCAAACGGTCAAATTAGGACTCGAGACCACTTCCATTGAGTTCGAAATGTCGTTTACAACTTTTTTAAGTATAAACATCGATAGGTTTGGAGTTAGTGAAATTTCACTAACTTTTCCCGCTTTGGACTTTGGGTTAGTTTAGCCTATTAAGCCCAAGTTCCAACCCTCTTCTCCTCACTCTTCATAAATTTCCTAACTAATCAAGCTTTGGCATTAATGGTGGAGGGAATGGGAAATTAAAATTCCAAAACTCAAATTCAATTGCAATCCATCTTTCTACTCCAAATTCAAGAAGAAGACATTGGATTCAAGCTTCTTGTGCTTAGATAGAAGAAGGATTGATTCTTGCTTGCTTAAAAACTTCATTTTCATTGATATTTGGTGCAAAGGTGATATTTTAATCTCACAAATCTAGTCTATAACTATATTGGACTGTTGGGAATGATTCCCTATCACTTTTGCATGCACATTTGCATTTGGTTTGGATTGGATTGGCGAAAAACTCTAATTTTTAGTGTTTTGGTGAATTTTCTGCACTTAGGTTGTTCTGGCCATTTTTAGGTCGTTCGGAGTTAAGTCGTTCGTCCATGGGTCGTGAGTCGTTCACGAGTTAAACTTAGGTCGTTCTGGCCATTTTAAGGTCGTTCGGAGTTAAGTCGTTCGTCCCTAGGTCGTGAGTCGTTCACGAGTTAAACTTAGGTCGTTCTGGCCATTTTTAGGTCGTTCGGAGTTAAGTCGTTCGTCCCTAGGTCGTGGGTCGTTCACGAGTTAACCCTAGGTCGTTCTGGCCATTTTTAGCTCGTTCGGAGTTAAGTCGTTCATCCATAGGTCGTTTACGAGTTATCCCGATAGGTCGTTGGACCTTATCTCGTTAGGTCGCTCCTGGCCTAACCCTTAAGTTGTGTAACCCTTAAGTCGTGCAACCCTTAAGTCGTGCAACCCTTAAGTCGTGCAACCCTTAAGTCGTGCAACCCTTAAGTCGTGCAACTCTTAAGTCGTGCAACCCTTAAGTCGTGGAACCCTTCAGTCATGCAACTCTTAAGTCGGTCACGAGTTATCCTGTTAGGTCGCGACCTCTGTTAAGTCGGCCATGTTGGGTCGTGAGTCATCGTTAGGTCGCGAACACCTCTAGGTCGCAACCACTAAGTCGCTTGACCCCTTAGACCCCTAGGTCGCAGCCGTTAGGTCGTATGACCCTTGAGTCGTTAGGTCGTTAGACCTCATTTTGTCTTCACTAGGTCGTACCGTTTTGGTCGGGGCGCTGCCCCGCACCCCGCCGGGGGCGCTGCCCCCTGGACCCCCGCGACCTGACCGGGCAGGTCGAACCCGTAAGCGGTGGTGTTGCCCCCGCACCCCCACCTTAGGGGGGTTGCCACCCCCCCGGACCCCCCCTCCGTAGGGGATCTTATCTGAAAAATATTGAGCTGATTTCCTTGGATTTTATTCGCATCTCCGTATGCGATCTTTGTGACTGATTGTTTCTACACTTGCTTATGTGTTTTGTCACTTTATAATATAAAGGTTTCAATACTAGTAGTAAATATCAAAACTCTTTTAACAAACAATTTCAACTCTATTTTTAATAACAAAGCTCTTTTCTTAAACCGTTTTCCAATCTATTAGTATATACAAGCCTTTACCTCACTCGGATGAGAAATCTAATTAAACGACTTAGTAAAACAAGTGGTATGAAACGCTTGCGTTCACTTCGTCGGTTAATTCTTGGACTTGTTCGATTGAACCTCTTGTGACAATTTTATTAGTGAAGATTTACAGTTTGTTCGTAAATATTTAAGTTAAGCAAGTGGTTATGGGACATGAAGCTAAACTTCTATATTTACTAGCTTAGTGTAATTGACACTTCTCGTTGATCTTGATGATCGCTTTATGAATTAGACTAGCAATTGCGCGATGTCTCTTTCATTGCAAGGTTAGACTAGACACCACTTGTGTGATTCCATTCACACATACCTTTCTGCTTTTTGGTTAGTCTTGACCTCATTCTGTGTGATTCCACTCACACATGTGGGGTAGCTCCCCATGGTCTTCGGACCGTCATGTGATAGGCCTCTTTCCCTTTTTATGATTTCTGGATTTCTCGTGTTGATTTCTGGAATTTATGTCATTGACTTGTTATGAGTACAAGTTTAGGGTATGATGCCCCCTTCGAATCTTTGAGAAGATTCTTGTGATATTGATTATCTCTTATTGATTGATCTTCTGTTGATCATTATTTACATACTTATAGTGGTATGTCGTTATGGATGTTTATGTTTATGCCATATCTTTTATGTTATATCATGTCATCTGATATTTATAGCTAGACTGATCCGTTTATTATTTTCTTAAATAATACTCGGATCAGACCGAGATGTTACAGGTGCTTCTGCTTGACTTCTTCCCAGGGATTCATCACTCTGACTTTTGGCTAACTGTTTAGATTAGCAGTTTTTGTTGTATACACTTGAGATATAGACTCATAGTTGTATTCTTTTGTATAGCACGTGTTGCTATTCTTTTGTATTATCGTGGATCTTATTGACCACTACTCTGATGTACACTTTCATGTGTTAGTTATATATTCATATCTTCTTCCGCCTTTGTGATATGGATATCTGTGACTGATTTGTGATATGATTATTTCTATGTTTGTTTCCGAAGATTATTTATAGCCACCGTGTGATAAGCAATTACATGGATGGTCGCTCCTCAACAGCCTTATTCTCCGTGCTAGTTGACAGCACTTCTCCGGAGTGTTCTTGGCTAGCGTGGGTATAGAGGCGGGGCGTCACAGCTTGGTATCAGAGCCAAACTTCGGAACAATGTAGAATAACTTAACAAGGATCATCGTCCTAGGTCTATCTTAGGAGTCATACCATAGGATTAATTCGAGTCTTCGTACCGATTCATCCTATTTCCTTTATGATTCCTTGTTTTATCTATCAAGATTGCTTGATGTTCATTGGTAAATAACCTTCTTCCTTCTCTTCTTTCTTTCTTTAAGGAAGAGAATGTCTAGACCAGGCCGTCCCAGAACTGGATCATCTGGTGCTGCTCCTCCGGATGGAGTTTTTATGACTGCTCAACAGCTTCTTGATTTAGTAACTAATGCTCAAGCAGCTGGAGCTAACCCGGAACCTACTCACCCAAAGTCGGGATTTGCACGCTTGTGCAGCGATTACACCAACTTGGGTGGGAAGCCCTTCAAAGGTTCGGAAAATATCATCGAGGTCCAGGCTTGGTTAAAATCATGCGATCGAATCTTTTCTCGCATGAACCTTATCGATCTCCACCGCGTTTAGGTGGCTTCCAGCATGCTCCAGGAGAGAGCATTGGACTGGTACGAACTCCTTATTTCAGAAATTAATGAAGCGGATCTCACCTGGGAGCAATTTCAGGGACGCTTCGAGTTAAAGTTTGTACCAGAAGCTGGGAAAGTAAGCTTGGCTCGACGTTTTATAGACCTTGTTCAAGGTCAATCCTCTGTGACTGATTACGTCGCAGCCTTCGAGTCGCTTTCCAAATATGGGGTTGAATACATCAACACCCCATTGAAGAAGAACCAGAGGTTCGTTTATGGCTTAAATAAGAGTCTTAAGAAGCCACTGCTCCTGAAACTAGAAGTCGCATTTGATCAACTCGTCGATATCGCTCTTCGTCTTGAAGAGGCTGATAGAGAGAGTGATGTTGAAGTGGAAGGCGCTAAACCAAACTTCAACAACAAGAAGAGGCCAAACAAATTCAAGGGTCCTTATCCCAACAAAAAGGGTAAGCAGGCAACCCCTGTGGCAAAGTATCCTTCTCCTAGTGGTGCGAGTTGCTTCAACTGTGGGTCTGGGGATCATTATGCGAATAAGTGCTCTAAGCCCAAATCTTGTCGCTATTGTAAGAGCCCAGATCACTTTATACATCAATGCCTCAAACGTAAAAGCAGGAATGAGGGAAAGTTAAATGTGGCTCAAGCCCCTGGCAACACATCTCGTGGCCAAGGTATTTCTCATTCCATTCTTGATGGTATTATTTTATTTCATGATCAACCTATTAGAGTTCTCTTTGATACGGGTGCATCCCATTCCTTTATATCAAAGGAACTGGTAGACACTTTTTCCTTAAGTGTTACTGCATTGATGACTTCTTTAAAAATTGCGAATCCTGTTGGTGGATCCGCAACTCTTAGTTTGCTTTGTAAAGATGTGGAGATTATTTTGTGTGATTTTTCTTTCCTAGCCGATTTGCATGTCATGCGTTACTTAGGCTTTGGAATAATTTTGGGAATGGATTGGCTTAACCGTTATCAAGCCCATATCCTATGTCCTGAGCGGACTATTCATCTCCGACATCCACAATCTGTTAAACATATTTCTGTTAATCTTAAAGATTCAGAATCATGTTTGGTGGCATCTTTATATTCTTTAAATCCTCGTGATAACGATGATGATGATGAAGATGATATTATTTCTTGTATTCATGTTGTTCGTGAATTTTCCGACATATTCGAGCCCGTTTTAGGTTTACCACCTAAACGAGCAATTGAGTTCAGAATTAGTCTTGTTTCTGGAGCTCAACCTATTACTCGTCCTCCTTATCGCATGTCCAATAAGGAAAATGAGGAGATGCGTAAACAATTATCTGAGTTGGAGACGAGGCAATTTATTCGCTCTTGTTCCTCGCCTTGGGGAGCTTCGGCTATTTTCGTAAAGAAATCCGATGGTACTCTGAGGCTCTGCGTTGATTATCGCAAGCTTAACGATCTTACTATTAAAAATAAGTATCCTTTACCTCGGATTGATGATCTATTCGATCAGCTTAGTGGTGCTAAGGTCTTTTCACAATTGGACTTGGCTACCGGTTTCCATCAGCTTCGTATCGCTGAGGATAGCATTCCGTTGACATCATTCCGTACTCGATATGGATCTTATGAATGGCTTGTTATGCCATTTGGGTTAACGAATGCTCCAGCTTATTTCGTTGACCTCATGAATCGAGTTTTCAAAGATTTCCTCGATCGGTTTGTTCTCATATTCATGAGAAACATGAGAAACATCTTCAGATTGTATTGGAAACACTTAGGAGTAATCAATTAAAGGCGAAATTTTCTAAATGCCACTTTTGGCAATCTCGTGTGAAGTTTCTCGGTCATATTATTTCCGAATCCGGGATATCCGTGGATCCTTCAAAGATCGAAGCGATTCAAGATTGGAAGAGACCGGAGAGTGTGACAGAGATTCGTAGTTTTCTCGGATTGGCGGGCTATTACCGTCGTTTTATTAAAGACTTTTCTAAGATTGCCGTGCCTCTTACTGGCTTGACTAAGAAGGGAGTTAAATACATTTGGTCGGACAAATGTGAAGCCTCTTTTCAGAAATTGAAAGAACTCCTTTCCGATGCTCCTATTCTTGTTATTCCCGAGGGGAATCAAGATTTTGTTGTTTATACCGATGCTAGTCACGTTGGTTTGGGTGCCGTTCTTATGCAAAAAGAACGTGTTGTTGCTTATGCTTCTAGGCAATTGAAGCCGGCCGAGACTAGATATGCCACACATGATCTAGAGCTCGCGGCTATTGTTTTCGCCCTTCGAATGTGGCGTCATTATCTATTGGGAGAGAAATTTATTCTTTACACGGATCATAAGTCTTTGAAATATTTATTTTCTCAAAAAGAACTTAATTTACGTCAACAGCGTTGGCTCGAGTTCCTTGCACCTTATGATCTTGATATTCTTTATACCCCTGGTAAGGGTAATCGTGTCGCCGATGCTCTTAGCCGTAAGCAACAAGCAGTTGTTTCTATGATGATATCCGAATGGAACGATCTCGAGATCTTATCCACTTGTGAGATTCGAGAGCGCGTATCCGAATTATGCTCATCGCTTGTTTTATGTAGCCTTGAGGCTCATCCTTCTCTTTTAGACCGCATTCTTGAAGCTCAAGGGCTAGATTCTGAATTGGCTCTTCTTGGCAAAAATGTTAAGGATAAAATTGATATTGAAGGTTTGAAAGACTTTGATATTGATTCTCGTGGCGGCATTCGAAAATTTGGTAGACTTATCGTACCAAATATTGGAGATCTTCGTAAAGATATTTTAGAAGATTCCCATCGTTCTAAATTCACCATTCATCCTGGTAGTAGTAAAATGTACGCTGATATGAAGCGACTTTATTATTGGGAGGGAATGAAATCTGATATTGCTAACTTTGTTAAGTGTTGCATGACTTGCCAACTTGTCAAGGCCGAACATCAAAGGCCTGGTGGGTTATTGCAACCTTTAGAAATTTCAATTTGGAAGTGGGATCAAATTTCCATGGACTTTATAGATGGCCTTCCCCGTTCTCGTTCGGGTCATGATAGCTTATGGGTGATTGTTGATAGACTTACTAAATCTGCCCATTTTATTCCGGTTCGGTCTAGCCGAACCGTTCCTCTTTTGGCCAAACTATTTGTCAAGGAAATTGTAAAATTGCATGGAGTTCCTACTTCTATTGTTAGCGATCGTGATCCATTGTTTACTAGTGGATTTTGGAAGAGTCTTCAAAAAGCTTTAGGAACGAAGCTTAATTTTAGCACCGCTTATCACCCCCAGTCCGATGGACAAACCGAGCGTGTGAATCAAACTCTTGAAGATCTTCTTCGTGCTTGTGTGCTTGATTTTGGTGGAAGTTGGGAAGATCATATTTCACTTGTTGAATTTTCCTATAATAATAGCTTCCAATCTAGTATTGGTATGGCACCTTTTGAGGCACTCTACGGAAGGCCATGCCGATCTCCTTCTTGTTGGCTTGAGGCCGGTGAGAAGCTGGTTTTAGGTCCAGACTTTATTCGTGATTCCACAGAAAAGATTGAACTTATTCGGCATAGGATGAAAGAAGCCCAGAGTAGACAAAAATCCTATGCCGATAACCGAAGAAGGAAATTAGAATTTTCTGTTGGGGATCCTGTTTTTATTCGTGTTTCACCTATGAAGGGTGTTGTACGTTTCAGTCGATCGGGGAAGTTAGCGCCTCGATATATTGGGCCATTTCCTATCACTGAACGTATTGGTTCCATGGCTTATCGCCTTGCATTGCCGGCTCAGTTTTCTGCTATGCATGATGTATTTCACGTTTCTCAATTACGGAAATGCCTTCGGGATTCCGATTCTATTCTTGAGCCTACTGTGGTGGAAGAAATTGAAGTTTCGCCGAATTTAACTTATGAGCAACATCCTATTCGAATTATAGCTTCTGAGGTTAAACGACTTCGGAATAAAGATGTTCCGCTTGTGAAGGTTCAATGGTCCTCAAATCCTAAGGATTGTTCTTGGGAATCCAGAGAATTCATCGAGCGTACACATCCGGACTTGCTTACTCCTGCTCCTTGAGGTGAACTTCTTATTTCAAAATTCCTCTTGTGTTGATATGCTTTTATGGTTGTTACTTTTTAATTCCATCTTATATATATATTGCGAGGACGCAATTTCTTTAAGGAGGGGAGTCTGTAACAACCCGCATATTTATCGAGTTTGTATTTAAATATTTTATTTAAATATTAACTCGTTAATCGGATTTTGGTCCGAAAAGCTACTTTTTACAAACGGTCAAATTAGGACTCGAGACCACTTCCATTGAGTTCGAAATGTCGTTTACAACTTTTTTAAGTATAAACATCGATAGGTTTGGAGTTAGTGAAATTTCACTAACTTTTCCCGCTTTGGACTTTGGGTTAGTTTAGCCTATTAAGCCCAAGTTCCAACCCTCTTCTCCTCACTCTTCATAAATTTCCTAACTAATCAAGCTTTGGCATTAATGGTGGAGGGAATGGGAAATTAAAATTCCAAAACTCAAATTCAATTGCAATCCATCTTTCTACTCCAAATTCAAGAAGAAGACATTGGATTCAAGCTTCTTGTGCTTAGATAGAAGAAGGATTGATTCTTGCTTGCTTAAAAACTTCATTTTCATTGATATTTGGTGCAAAGGTGAGATTTTTATCTCAGAAATCTAGTCTATAACTATATTGGACTGTTGGGAATGATTCCCTATCACTTTTGCATGCACATTTGCATTTGGTTTGGATTGGATTGGCGAAAAACTCCAATTTTTAGCGTTTTGGTGAATTTTCTGCACTTAGGTCGTTCTGGCAATTTTTAGGTCGTTCGGAGTTAAGTCGTTCGTCCATGGGTCGTGAGTCGTTCACGAGTTAAACTTAGGTCGTTCTGGCCATTTTTAGGTCGTTCGGAGTTAAGTCGTTCGTCCCTAGGTCGTGAGTCGTTCACGAGTTAAACTTAGGTCGTTCTGGCCATTTTTAGGTCGTTCGGAGTTAAGTCGTTCGTCCTTAGGTCGTGAGTCGTTCACGAGTTAACCCTAGGTCGTTCTGGCCATTTTTAGCTCGTTCGGAGTTAAGTCGTTCATCCATAGGTCGTTTACGAGTTATCCCGATAGGTCGTTGGACCTTATCTCGTTAGGTCGCTCCTGGCCTAACCCTTAAGTCGTGCAACCCTTAAGTCGTGCAACCCTTAAGTCGTGCAACCCTTAAGTCGTGCAACCCTTAAGTCGTGCAACCCTTAAGTCGTGCAACCCTTAAGTCGTGCAACCCTTAAGTCGTGCAACTCTTAAGTCGTGCAACCCTTAAGTCGTGGAACCCTTCAGTCACGCAACTCTTAAGTCGGTCACGAGTTATCCTGTTAGGTCGCGACCTCTGTTAAGTCGGCCATGTTGGGTCGTGAGTCATCGTTAGGTCGCGAACACCTCTAGGTCGCAACCACTAAGTCGCTTGACCCCTTAGACCCCTAGGTCGCAGCCGTTAGGTCGTATGACCCTTGAGTCGTTAGGTCGTTAGACCTCATTTTGTCTTCACTAGGTCGTACCGTTTTGGTCGGGGCGCTGCCCCGCACCCCGCCGGGGGCGCTGCCCCCTGGACCCCCGCGACCTGACCGGGCAGGTCGAACCCGTAAGCGGTGGCGTTGCCCCCGCACCCCCACCTTGGGGGGGTTGCCACCCCCCCGGACCCCCCCTCCGTAGGGGATCTTATCTGAAAAATATTGAGCTGATTTCCTTGGATTTTATTCGCATCTCCGTATGCGATCTTTGTGGCTGATTGTTTCTACACTTGCTTATGTGTTTTGTCACTTTATAATATAAAGGTTTCAATACTAGTAGTAAATATCAAAACTCTTTTAACAAACAATTTCAACTCTATTTTTAATAACAAAGCTCTTTTCTTAAACCGTTTTCCAATCTATTAGTATATACAAGCCTTTACCTCACTCGGATGAGAAATCTAATTAAACGACTTAGTAAAACAAGTGGTATGAAACGCTTGCGTTCACTTCGTCGGTTAATTCTTGGACTTGTTCGATTAAACCTCTTGTGACAATTTTATTAGTGAAGATTTACAGTTTGTTCGTAAATATTTAAGTTAAGCAAGTGGTTATGGGACATGAAGCTAAACTTCTATATTTACTAGCTTAGTGTAATTGACACTTCTCGTTGATCTTGATGATCGCTTTATGAATTAGACTAGCAATTGCGCGATGTCTCTTTCATTGCAAGGTTAGACTAGACACCACTTGTGTGATTCCATTCACACATACCTTTCTGCTTTTTGGTTAGTCTTGACCTCATTCTGTGTGATTCCACTCACACATGTGGGGTAGCTCCCCATGGTCTTCGGACCGTCATGTGATAGGCCTCTTTCCCTTTTTATGATTTCTGGATTTCTCGTGTTGATTTCTGGAATTTATGTCATTGACTTGTTATGAGTACAAGTTTAGGGTATGATGCCCCCTTCGAATCTTTGAGAAGATTCTTGTGATATTGATTATCTCTTATTGATTGATCTTCTGTTGATCATTATTTACATACTTATAGTGGTATGTCGTTATGGATGTTTATGTTTATGCCATATCTTTTATGTTATATCATGTCATCTGATATTTATAGCTAGACTGATCCGTTTATTATTTTCTTAAATAATACTCGGATCAGACCGAGATGTTACAGGTGCTTCTGCTTGACTTCTTCCCAGGGATTCATCACTCTGACTTTTGGCTAACTGTTTAGATTAGCAGTTTTTGTTGTATACACTTGAGATATAGACTCATAGTTGTATTCTTTTGTATAGCACGTGTTGCTATTCTTTTGTATTATCGTGGATCTTATTGACCACTACTCTGATGTACACTTTCATGTGTTAGTTATATATTCATATC
Organism: Allium cepa; assembly: GCA_030765085.1. Taxonomy (NCBI): domain Eukaryota; kingdom Viridiplantae; phylum Streptophyta; class Magnoliopsida; order Asparagales; family Amaryllidaceae; genus Allium; species Allium cepa. The sequence continues at coordinate 184,649,813 of CM060946.1, forward strand.
TTCTTCCGCCTTTGTGATATGGATATCTGTGACTGATTTGTGATATGATTATTTCTATGTTTGTTTCCGAAGATTATTTATAGCCACCGTGTGATAAGCAATTACATGGATGGTCGCTCCTCAACAGCCTTATTCTTCGTGCTAGTTGATAGCACTTCTCCGGAGTGTTCTTGGCTAGCGTGGGTATAGAGGTGGGGCGTCACAAAAAGTTTATTATAATTTAACTCCCAACATATTCTTTTATTTTGATTTACATTCTTAAATTAAATCAACCATTACCTTATGAACATAATTAACGTTAGTTTACATTTTGTTACATTCATATTCTACCATTATCATCATAATTCATATTAACTGCAATATTTTATTACATTAATTTCAAATGGATTAGATATCAAGATGATAATAAATCAATCGTTATACATTAATAATTCACTTTTATTTACTTATTGTTTACAAACAAGGATTATAAATTTACGTACAAATGATTGATTTCACATTCTATACTAAAACCAATTAAATAAAATAACATACAATTTCATCATTAATACAACATCGAATTTATTCCTTATTTACAATTATAACCAAATTAACTTTTCAATAATTTCAAATTGATTGAAATTATCTTAAAGTAGTTGTCAATAACTTCAAACAATAATATCAAATTATATTCTAATAATTTTTTTCCATTAATAAATCATGATTTTTAATTTCTTCCAACATTAAATTCTAAAATCTTATTAAATTTAATATTTTTAATTATCAAAAATACGGACCATTACACTCTTCCCTACTCAAAACTTTTCGTCCCCAAAAAGGAACAAGATGGAATCAAGAAATTTGATATATTTTATTCATATTAATTAATTAATAAACAATTAAATTTACATACTTAAGTTTAATATAAAATTTGAAAATAACTCAACTTCTACAAAGAAAAATCTAAGTCCTAAATTTATGAAAAATTTCGATAGAGTCTCTTTGCGTGGTTAGGTCCGAAAAAATAATAATATCAATAATTTCAATATATATATATATATATATATATATATATATCATAGTTCAGTGATAAACATCCCAAACCATAGGAAAAATAATAAAATATCATTCCAAAAACTGTAATTCGAAAACATACATATTTATCGGGCATACAACTTTATTTATGAAACCAAAAGCAACTGCTATTACTTCCATAAACTTGTATCTAACTTACATAATCCAAAAGAGTTAAAATTATGTAAAGAGAGTAATATATTAGTTGTTTCAATTAACAGCATAAGCAACACAACATCTATAACAATCATATGCAACCAAAAGTAGTACAACCATTATATGTAACAAAAGAAATCAATTATACATAGCAACCTAATTCATGGTTTGTTCAGGTTCAGACACTTTTCATAGCACAACGGTGATAAATAAACTTACAAGTGTATATTATGCTCAATAGCCTTAGATAATTACTTGATACATTATTCATACAACCCTATATAATTTGAAGCATCCTTTCTCAAACTTTCCACAAGCCAACAACATAGAATTTTAAACATTATTTAATTTTATTCTATTAATCTCTTTTCGCTTTATTTAATTTTCAATTATTTTAATTCACTCGTTTCTACAAGGTCATCTTTCATTAAAAAAAATTACATCCGTTTACATAATTTGTTTCCCCCTTCAGTATTTAAAATCAATAATGAATTAAATTTTAAAGTATTACATAAGTTTCTTGCAGTTTAATTCCCATTTATTATTATTTATAACTTGATTTCAACTTAATATTAGTATTCATTAATGAATCATTCAACTTAAGTCTTTTAACTTCTTAATTTGCATTCATTCTTTCTTATACAGTATCATTGAATATTAAATCTATTTTTGAATCATTTCGACATTTTCTAAAGTTATAATCATTTACCTAATATAGTATTCACTTTTACTATTCTCTTTAGTTATAAATAACTTCAAAATATTAACTTAAGTTTATAGTATTCTTATACATCTAAATTTTTATTTTTTTATAAACATATGTTCATTTTTGAAGCACTTTTTTCGTTAAGCTTTTACTTGTATAATAATCTATTACATATTCATATTAATATTTCAACTTTTTAAACATTTCTGGTAAGTTATATATATGTTTCAGAATGTAATTGAGTGTTATACAAATTATCTTGTTCATTTTAGTTAACAAAAAATGTTCAATAGTTTACAATTATTATTTTTCATCATCTTTTAATTTTTCAGTTATAAATCTCCCGTTTCTTTACAGTTTCATTAAATACTTAGCTCCTAATTTTTTATTTCTCATTTTAGATGTTTCCAACCATTAAAATAGTCAAGATTCCATTTCATTACAATAATTGAAATCCTTAATTTATAGAAACTTAAGAACTAAATACCAGGTTCCATTTCAAATCATCTTGAAATAATATATATATATATATATATATATATATATATATACCCCCATATCTTTTGTATATGTCAAATCGTACATAAGAAAATAAAATTAAAATTTTCTTATCAAAAGAAATGTGTGGCAAAGCTACTACAGTGGTCTTTCCACTTTGAAACTCAAAAATGAATGCCGATGACGCCACGGTCATCATCGAAATTGTCTTCCAGCGATAGAAGAGGGGAGTACAGAACTTATTTCCTTTTAAAATTCTTTTAAAACATTTCTTTTAAATCACATTGAAACTATTTGTATCCGAAAATACTTCCATAAATACTAATACTTTTTTCTAAAATCTTTGAAAACTAATTTCAAAACTCCAGCATTTAAGTTCTCAGTTTCCAATTAAATTCATTTTATTTGAAAATCATATTTAATACCACATCTATAAAATTACATTTTCTTATAACATACAGTAGTTAATTGTCTTAGAATCATGACTAACGAAACAATAAATGACAATAACCGAATATTACCATTTCCTAACAAACAACACAACAAAAATAACAAAATCAATTTATGAAAAATTATATATATATATATATATATATATATATATATATATATATATATATATATATATTATATACAAAAATACTAGTAGGTAAAATTATTTCATTTACCTATATTTCAAAAACAATATTATATCGGTTTGCCCTATTAAGTGTTTTGAAATCCTTATCGATGTCATGACGTCCCAAGTTCCGACCAGAATTTATAAATACTAAACAGAACAAATTAACACAATATAAAAACATTTTCATAGCACTAACAAATACTCTCTCTCATATATATACACATACGCTCATTCGAGGGTATTACTAACCCCATCTCTAATGAGTTTAACCCCAATAGGCTAAGATATCTCTAAACCAAAGCTCTGCAACCAACTATGATAACCCACAATTTTGGATGGTTTAAATCGACAGTATACCGCACATGTCAAACTCAAACCATTCAAAAGGGATGATTGTCAATGGGGTAAATAAGAAAATAAGAGAAAGGAATGAAAACAAAACACAGAATCTTACAGCGCAATGACAAAATAAAAAATCAAATACACAGTTCATGAAGCTGTTTTACAAATAACATTTGATTACACTTTTACAATACAATCAGAGTTATACATACAGCACGTATAGTAGGATAATGTAGCAAAACAACATGATGCAGTGGAATATATATAAAAAATAGTATACCAATCTCCATCTTCATCCTCCAAAAAGAAAATGGTCTTCAATACACTGAAAAGATAAGGCTAACCCAAGCATAATGAGAAGACAAAACACTCGAGTCGGAACTAAAATATTCTCATGTAAGTCAAATCAATATCACGTGGAAAATGAATGTAATGGCGTCAGAGATGTTACGGGATTTTCATCCCCTATCCGGTGTATAATGTGAGTACAATAACTTAAGAGATAGTACATTATTTTTTCCATCTCTTAAGGATCCATCAAACTATCTATATGTAATCTATATGTTATATATGTAGTGTCTATCAGTAAAGTATAATACTGAAAATAGTGCTAAGGTGTTACCCTTATCCCCCTTAACACATTTTATATATGCATCGTAGTCTACACAGTACTGTAAACTCCACCGTAAACTGCAATGCTGTGAGGACCCGCAAATCCGCACTCCTTAAATATACACTAATCTCCATAGATTAACTCAAGATGAACAGAAATACGAATTCTCAGTGTTTAAGAAAGAGAAAAAGGTAGAAGAAGAGATAAGAAGATAGAAAATAGAACAGAAAGAAATAACAACAGAACAATATCAGAATCTCACAATTCGCAGCGGAACAACATATAATAGATAAATGAATAATCTTTAAACAAAGAACTATATCAGTTATTACATTACATTACATCATCATTACATCAGAGTGTACAACAACAACAAACAGCGGAAAAAGAAAATACTATATACTAGTGATACGCCAATGCCATCCAACTTGCCTCCAGCAACTCCTGAATATCCTGATAAACCTAACTCTTGACTCCCCGTGTGGAAATTGTTGGGCACCCAGAGTTTAGGAAGGAAAACAATAAACTCCGAGTCAGTCATGTGACTGGTGTGAGAACTCAAACAGTTTATTTTTCTTTAAAATAAAGTGCAGGATAAATTTTTTTTAAAATAGATTCGCAATGCTTTTGAAAATGTAACTACCATAAGACCTCCCACCACACACACAATGCAAACGCAGACTTGGAGGAGATTTCTTCTTATGTTAGTCAAAGATGCTTACTACGCAAAAATCAAATCAATTTTGATATTATTATTAGTGCATAGTGTAGAAGACATTTCGAAAGTAGAATATAAATCTTAGCCAGCATAGGTACCATTATATTATGCCTACTATAGCTACCATATTAGATGGCAGGTTCTACAACTAAAACCGTACAAGATCGTATTGTTTCTTTGGATTTCCAACAAATGGTCAGGCCAAGAAACTTCCCATTGCCACATGAGAACCCCTCTGGAAACACGTCCCCGAGAACCAAACCGGATCTCTGCCAACACAAGGTCGGGTTACCCCTAACTGGGTAACTACTGACACGAGTATGCCATCCCCCGGTCCTTTGGGACCTTTAACCGAGCGCTCGTAATCAACATCACACAATCATAAATAAAGTGTTTCAACATGAGTAAGTATCTGGGCTCCATACCATGATACCATCCTTTTCCAGAAGGAAATGCACATACCCTAAAGGGAGCTACCCCTCATAACCTTGCTGCATCTTTCCTGTTTTGACCATTCCTGGGTGTGAGGCTCGACGAAGTCTCGTCCACAAAGCCACGCTTTATACAAAAGCTGTGCTTTGGGTCAACAAATGATCATAGAAATGATCACAAAGATAAACGATCAAACAAATGATCATATCACAAATGATCAAACAATGATCATTTCACAGCAACACTCAGCATGTCACATTACCAAATTGGGAATATATCGCTGATAACCTTCAACTACATAACCTCTGAGCTCGTACGTCTCAGAGAAGGGTGTTAAGCTAAGAGAATAAATTCTCCACCACCAACCGAAATATATTTGAAAGAAATCTTCTTTATATCTCAATTTGTAACGTCAGACATACTATCATACAAGTCTGTTCCGGGATCGAACAGAACCGAAGGCACTTACAAAGAAGTCCTTATAATCCGAATATTCACTAATCACGACTGGACTTCCCATCACATATGGAGTCTCTATACCGGGGACCAGTCAATGCAAAGACATTCGATGAGTTGTCCTTTCGCTTTCAAAAATATCTGGTCTTCAACACCGGTCTTCAAATGCAATTCATAACGACGTATCACATATTCGGAATGGGTTATACGACCCCAAGGTCCTTTCCCGGTTAACCCGAATAGTGAGCGCTTATTTAAAAATAAGTGTGGCATTCAATTTCAAGCAATCACAACAAATACCCATTCAAAGGTAAATATTGATAGTCGGTTATTGAACTATCAATGGATATGCACAACATCACCAGATTCCAAATAATTTTCCAAATTATTTATTTCTCAAAAATATCTTTACAAGATATATAATTTCAATACTTCAAAAATAAATCAATATTTATTTTTAAACGAATTCCCCTTTCTTTTATAAATTCCATAGTGAATTTACATTCCAAAATACCTATGAATAAACGATTTCAATTATTCATTTTCAATTTATCTTCAAAAAGATAAATTCTCAAAACGTTTTATTTCACATTGGGAAAACATTTCCATACTTATTTATTCATAAGTAATTCACAAATCTTTTTATTTTCAACACTTGGAAAATATTCAATATACTTAAATCGAAATTAAGTATATATTTCATTCTTTAAGGAAATCATTCTCTTAAACATATTTATTTGGGCCAAAACGAATGTTGCGTAAAACATCGTTACGACAACCCAAAATCACTAGTATAGGGATTCGAAATTAAAATAGATATATAAATCCCAATACTATACAGAACATTTCCTTATGCGGAAATCATTTACTATAACAACAGTGTTATAGTCCACCATTTCCTTCTATTTCTCGAAAATGTCTATTTCAACAATGAATGTTGAAATCTATGGTTTCGAATCTTAACACATTTTGAAAACATCGTTAGATCGTTTTAATTCTATTTAAAACATCATATCCAAAACAATTTCTTTAACATATTATTCACTATTCAAAAACGTGAATATACTACGTTAACCAATTTCATCATTTCTATACATTTTATTTTAAAGGATTATTCGCTGTCTAAAACGTGAATATAACTCCATTAATAAGTTATAACAATTTACTTATCAAAATAAGTCGTTTGCAGATTTATAAAACAATGTTTATAAATTCCATTTCTATTTATTTTATAACAACTTCCTTTTATAATTTCCTCCATTCAATTTCATATCTCAATGATATACTAAAATTCATATTATAAATTAAATACTTAATTTATTTGTTTGCAAAAACGTTCTTTTAAACTTTCCAAATTTATAAATCTTATGACTTATAAGATTCATTTATTTATCCAAAATCTATTCTTTTAATAACTTTACAAATTTTATAAACCTACTGTTTATAAAATTCCATTTATAACTTCATCGTTATAATCCTATAGATTTCATTCATTTGTGAAATTCATTCACAATTCATTCTAACACTTATAAAAGCTCGTTTTACAATTCCAATATTTTTAATTTATAAATATCAATTTATAAATCTTTTATATGGATCAATTTATATTATTCTTTTAAAACGTCTTTAAACTCCTTTATAATTTCATCATTTTGATTTATAAAATAATCAAATTTCATAAATTCTATTTTTAATCTTTTTATAATAAATTCAGAAATCCCAATTTAAACTATTTTATAAAATCATTAATCCCATATTTTTAAAAATCAACTTTTAACTGTATTTCTCAAAAATCATAATTTTTATACATTAAAATTATAACGTTTATTTATTTAAGATGAATCAATTCCAAAAATATTTTATAAACGTATACTTTAAAAAAATCACTTTAGAAATCCCTTAAAAATCAAAGTCGTTGTTTTTAAACTTCAAAATTGGATCCGATGATGCAACACATCAAATAGTCAATCACGACTTTCAAACATCATATATCGATATGATAATCAATCAAATATCACAATATATGTAAATAAATAAATACGGTTGAGGAATCCAGTTGGATCCCTCCAACCTGTTTCCCTGCATCCATAGACATTAGCACAATACCAATCCCGTTTCAAGACGGAATATCGCGGTATATGGGATTTATAAAATATTATCCGCTTAATAGGCGGCGCAATAGGGTCTCATCCGCTATACAATGCGGGAAATCAATCAACTGCAATATATACATATGCCAATATATATATATATATATCGCTATATATATAGATATATCCTACTATATCTAATATCACAACCAAACAACAATCAATAAATAACTCCAAATCCAACTTTAAATTTTTGAGTCACCTTTGCTTTTTATTTGCAATCCATTTCCATCTTGACTCGATTTTCTTGATTTATACCTTGTATAAATATTACACAGTTCATTAATATTCAAATTAATCGAATAATCAGTTACCGTTTAAACCAATTTTCTCCTTTAATAAATTTGTCTAACTAATGATTAAATTCCTCCTTTTTTTATAAATTTGATTAACTAAAAATTATATTTTAAACTAATAATCTTGGTTTACTAATTTCTTTTCAAACTCCCAATTCTTTGAAGAATTACTTAAGATCTTTCATTTCGATTTATTTTCTCCACAATATTGACCTTGTACAAGCATTGTAAGATTTATTAATTTTTAACTGAATTGAATAATTAATTACCATTGAATATATTTATTTAATTTAAACTAATAATTTGTTTTTAAACTAAATTTACTTTAAGTTTTAAAATTCCTATTATTATTTATTTTCTTTCTTTTTCTAGTTTTATCTATATAAATAATTCTCGTTTATAAATTTATTTAAGATTAAATTTTAGACTACATTTCCTCAAATAAATCATTTTATCAAATAATTTGAATTCCTAACAAATTTTCTTTAATAATCTAATTGTCTAACCATTTGACAAATTTAATTTACTAACAATTTAATTTGAGCAAATGATTCCATTTCAAACCAATTTCTTTTAAACAAATTTGTTTAACTTAAAATTGAATTAAAATTAAACTTTCTTTTTCATAAATTAACCAAATATAATTTATTTATTTTAAGATTTCAAAAACAGATTTTACATAGAAATCCCAAAAAAAAAATTCTATATTTCATTTAAAACTGTCTAGATATGTACATCTATATATGTGTGTGTGTGTATATATATATATATATATACTGTAACTGTACATATTTCCTTCTATCCTATCTATATATTTTTTTTTTATTGTAAAGTTTTCATTTTTTCTGCACAAATCAATTAACAAATTAAAAGAAACAAATAAAAGAAAAAAAATCGAATACCTCGCGGTTCTCGAACATGAGAATAACCCTTGCTCGAACGTGCTGTCGTACGCACGCGACCACTGAATCCACTTGCCTCGAAGCTATTGACTCCGCCCAGAAACTCTAGCCGACCACCTCGAGTTCGTGGCCGCCTCGCCGTTCGTCAAACCCCACCGAGCAATCGCCTAACCCATCGCCTCAACGATGTCGTGCCCTAGCTCGCACGCCCACTCCATCGATGCCCTAGCCTGCATCGATTCGCCTTGCCGCGTTGAAATCCCACGACCCACCGAAAACCACTCGCGGCCACCCCTCGATCTGCTCTCGATCGAGATCGATGGAGCCAAAGCTGTTATCACGACTTCGATTTTTATTTTCCTTTAATAATTTGAGCAGCGACCATTTTATTTTGGTTTCGTTTTTGAAGGAAGAAAGAAAAGAGGAGGAGCTTGCGACATTAAATTGGGAACGAGATGAATTTTTTTTTTCCTTCTTTTGATTTCCAGGCTTCGGCCATTTTTATTTTTATTTTTTTCTTCGAATTTGAATACTGGAGAAGGAGAGGACGGTGTTTATTTAGAATTGATCAAGGCATGCTCGCACGATTTTTCCGTGATACTAGGCGTGATTTTAGGCGTACTTTTAGGTGTAATTGAAGGAGGCAACGTGCTGATGTTTGACTAAATTTAAATTGAATTCGTTGAAAATTTCAATGCGTTTACTCAACGTATGCTCACACGGCAACTCCGAAAAATACGAAATATGAAATCCGAGAAAAATTCAATATTACGGACCCAATGGAACTGGTTTTGTCGAATTCCGAGACTGTGCCTCGGACGGCTATTTTTAAATATCGATTCAAACGATTAGAATTTCAAAACCGAACGATTCACTTTCAAATTAAATTCTGAAGCTTCTATCATCTGCAGTATTATCAATATGAATTTTACAAGCCTTTGAAATATTTTAAATCGGCTTAAAATTGAAGATTCAAATTTTTATTCAACTCTCAATAGATTAAACTCTATAATTTAATCGCCAAATTCATTCTGATAATTTGAAATTCAAGTCAAACCATCATTCAAATATTTAAAATTAATTAAATATTTTCAAATTAAATTGTTCAAAATTCTAGATCGTTACAATCTTCCCTCCTTAAAAGAATTTCGTCCCGAAATTACAAGTTAAGAAGAATGCCCTTATCCTGTCTATTATTTTTCACAATCCAAATAGTTTTATCAACTTTCTAAAACAAATCTTTTTTTATTAAAGATCCATTATCATTCCAACTAAATTTCCAACTTTAATTATAGGTTTCAGACAACATTGTTTTCCTAACAATTAAAATTTAAATTCAAATTCAAATTTTCAAAATTTTCTCAAAAATTTTCTAACACTCGAAATTTTCGAAAAATTTCGCCAGCGTCTCCTTTGCGCGGCTAGCTCGGTACGACTACAAAATGGCACCATGGCCCCTCAGAATCAAAAAGAAAAGAGAAAGCCAAGTGGCTGGAGAAGAAAATCACCAAATTTCATACTAAAATTGAAATACGTACCTTTTTGTCGAGCAATTCAATTTTATCTTTGAAATCAAAATCCTAATTCCATTTCTTTTTAATACACCTGTATATCCTGCTAGTCATAATATCCAATTCCAACATTTAAACCATTTTGCCAATTCCATTACAAAATTTCCAATATATGCTTCTTATACATTTTTACTTCACTATTAAAGTTACACATTCATTCTCATTCAATTTTACATTTCAATTCAATTCACAATTTCAATTCTATTTGAATTCAATTCACAATTTAAATTTCTATTTGAATTCAATTCATAATTTAAATTCCATTCGAATTCAATTCTCAATTCTAAATATTGAATTCTAACGATTAACTTTCATTTACTAATTCATATTACTACTTTAAATTAGTTTTATTCACTAATTCATTTAAATTTGCAAATTTTGAAATCGATTTGTCGTTAACTACAATTTTCCAACAATTTTCAAAAAATTTCTAACTCCCAAAATTCACGGAAATTTTTGGCAGAGTCTTCTTTGTACGGAGGAGCTTTTGCAATTTTACAATATGTATAAATATGTATACATCGACCCACACGATCGGAAAACAGAAAAACAGTTCATATTTCCTATTTTTATTGCGTAGGCGTACCTTATTAGCATTTCTAAGCAAAGCGGCTTATTATTAGCATATTGCGCAACCCAAAATACAGCCAAATGGCTTCCAAAACCTGCACTTACTCAGTTTAAACACGTCAGTGGCAAATATAAGAAATCTATTAACATTCCATTCATTTTCAATAACAAATATATAGATTTCATTAGCAATACATCCAAGATAAATTCCATTAGCAATTCATATGGTTTCAATTCATCTTTAGTCGCTTACGACCAATTCATATGACATTTCCATTAAATCAAGTGGTTTACAACTCATTTTCTTCATTCTATTCATTTCTAAGCAAAGCGAATTCATACCATTTTAATTGATTCAAAGATCAATTTTATTTTCTTTCATTAACTCATATAATTTTATACAATCTTGTTTGTGTCAAACGATAATTATTTTTATGCAAATTTAATGATATTCACTTAATAGAATATCCATTCTAGTTTATAACTAATTTTAAATTGATACCAATTCAATTTATTTTATTTCCACTCTAGTTCAATTTGCATTTCATATTTTCATTTGGTTTATTTTATTAACCAAACAAATTTCATTCAAACCATTTCAAATCTATTCCATTCGCTAATTTAATTCAATTAGTACATTCACTTATTCATTTCAAACTTCAATTTCCATATTCAATTCATCTCGAATTTACTTAATTACTAACAAAGGGAATTTCAATTTATTTCTTTTACTTACTTGAATTTATATACAAATTCAAATTTATCTTCCAATTTAGCTCGGGACTAAACTTTAATTTAACCAATTCATTAGTCCATGAATTAATAATATATCAAGTTAGTTTACTTGAATTCAATCCATTTTATTTTATTTTCACCAAGTTTTGATTTTTTATTCAATTTGATCAAATCAAATCTCATTTCATCATTCAATTCCAATTCATTTATTTACAATTTATTTTACAAATCCCAATTGTATATGAATTTATTTCCTTATATTTTTTATATTTATAAATTTCATTTGTTAAATGAATTTATCTCTAATCTCTGGTTATACATTTTATTTCTTATTTAATTTCATATAATAATGATAATAATTTAATATTATTACTTCCTAACAACCATGCAACCATATACTATAGTAATTCATAGAAAATCATTTCTTTTCTATACAAAAATAGTTTTGGGCAAAATTATCTTATTTACCCGATTCAAAAACAATTTTATATTCACTAAGAAATACGCGCTCATATCTATTATTACACTCAAACTCATTCTAGAGTACTGGTGACTCTATCTCTAATGAGTAATACCCAACAGAGCCATGGTTGTCGCTTAACCATATGCTCTGATACCAACTGTGAGGACCCGCAAATCCGCACTCCTTGAATATACACTAATCTCCATAGATAACTCAAGATGAACGGAAATACGAATTCTCAGTGTAACGCCCCGGAAATTTTCGACTTTCGAAAATTCAACATCGATACTCACTTTATCGACTACCGAGAAATCGAAGGCCGGAAACCGAGATGTTATGGTTTTAAGAAGAATTTAAGAAAAGAAACAGAGAGAAGAAAAGAGAAGGAAGAGAGAAAAGAAAATAGAACGGAATAGAAAACAACAGAACAACAACAGAATCTCACAATTCGCAGCGGAACAACATATAATAATAAATGAATAATCTTTAAACAAAGAACTATATCAGTTATTACATTACATCACATTTCATTACATCATATCATCAGAGTGTACAACAACAAACAGTGCAGCGGAAAAGAAATACTATATACTAGTAATACGCCATGCCATCCAGCTTGCCTCCAGCAACTCCAGAATATCCAGAATATCCTGATAAACCTAACTCTTAACTGCCCGTGTGGAAATTGGTGGGCACCGAGAGTTTAGGAAGGAAAACAATAAACTCCAAGTCAGTCACGTGACTGGTGTGAGAACTCAAAACAGTTTATTTATCTTTAAAATCAAAATAGAGGAATATTTTTAAAGTCAATTCGCAATGCTTTTAAAAATGAGACTACCATAAGGCCTCCCGCACACACACACATGCAAACGCAGAATCGGAGGAGATTTCTCCTTATGATAGTCAAAGATGCTTGATACGCATTAAAAAGAACATTTGATATTATTACTAGTGCATAGTGTAGAGAAAATCATTTCAAAAGTAAAGATATAAATCTTAGCCAGCATAGGCATTTCGCATTTATGCCTACTATAGCTACCATCCAAACAGTGTTGCGACACCATAAGTGAATGATAGGTTCTACAACTAATACCGTACAAGATCGTATTGTTTCTTTGGATTTCCAACGAATGATCAGGCCAAGGAACTTCCCATTGCCACATGAGAATGCCTCTGGATGGACATCCCCGAGAACCAAACCGGATCTCTACCAACACAAGGCCGGGTTACCCCTAACTGAGTAACAACTGACCGAATATGCCATCCCCCGGTCCTTTGGGACCTTTTCACCGAGCGCTCGCAATCAATTCACACAATCATAACAAAGTGTTTTCAACATGAGTAAGTATCTGGGCTCCATACCATGATACCACCCTTTTCCAGAAGGAAACGCACACATCCTAAAGGGCGCTACCCCTCATAACCTTGCCGCATCTTTCCTGTTTTGACCATTCACGGGGTGTGAGGCTCGACGAAGTCACGTCCACAAAAACATACTTCATACAAAAGCCATGCTTTGGGTCAACAAATGATCATAGAAATGATCACAAAGATAGACGATCAAATAAATGATCCTATCACAAATAATCAACACAATGATCATTTCACAGCAACACTCAGCATGTCACATTACCAAATTGGGAATATATCGCTGATAACTTCAACTATATAACCTCTGAGCTCGTACGTCTCAGAGAAGGGTGTTAAGCTTAAAGAATAAATTCTCCGCCACCAACAGAAATATATTTGAAAGAAATCGGCTTTATATCTCAACTTGTAATGTCAGACATACAATCCATACAAGTCTGTTCCGGGCTCGAACAAAACCGAAGGCACTTACAAAGAAGTCCTTGAAATCCGGATATTCACAATCCTGATCGGATTTCCCATCACTTAGGGAGTCTCTATACCATTGCAACTCAGTGCAGAGACAATCGACAGGTCATCCTATCGCTTCGCAAATACCGGGTCTTCAACACCGATCTTCAAATGCAATTCATAACGACGTATCACATATTCGGAATGGGTTATACGACCCCATGGTCCTTTCCCGGTTAACCCGAATAGTGAGCGCTTATTCAAAAATAAGTGTGGTATTCAATTTCAAACAAATCACATCAAATACCCATTCAAAGGGAAATATTGATAGTCGGTTATTGAACTATCAATGGATATGCACACATCACCAGATTCCAAATAATTTTCCAAATTATTTATTTTCCAAAAATATCTTTACTAGATATATAATTTCACACTTCAAAAATAAATCAATATTTATCTTTAAACAACTTCCCCTTTTATTCATAAATTCTATAGTGAATTTTCATTCCAAAATATCCATGCATATACGATTTCAATTATTCATTCCAATTTATCTTCGAAAAGATAAATTCTCAAAACATTCACTTTATATTGGAAAACATTTCCATACTTATTTAATAAGTAATTCACAAATTTTATTTATTTTGAACACTTAGAAAATATTCAATATACTTAAATCGAAATTAAGTATATATTTCATTCTTTAAGGAAATCATTCTCATAAACATATTTATTTGGGCCAAAACGAATGTTGCGTAAAACATCGTTACGACAACCCAAAATCACTAGTATAGGGATTCGAATTTTAAGATAGATATATAAATCCCAATACTATACAAAACATTTCCTTTCGGAAATCATTTACTATAACAATAGTGTTATAGTCCACCATTTCCTTCTATTTCTCGAAAACGTCTATTTCAACAATAAATGTTGAAATCTATGGTTTCAAATCTCAACACGTTTAAACATCGTTAGATCGTTTTAATTCAATTTAAAACACCAAATCTAAACATTTTCTTTAACATATTATTCACTATTCAAAAAACGTGAATATACTACGTTAATCAATTTCATCCTTTTATTCATTTCAATTTATCTTCAAAAATAAGTTCCAACAATTTACTTATCAAAATAAGTCGTTTGTGGATTTATGAAACAACGTTTATAAATTCTATTTCTATTTATTTATAACAACTTCCTTTTATAAATTCCTTTATTAACCTATTCAATTTATAACTCAATTATAAAACAAAGGTTCATATTATAAGTCAAATACTTATAATTTATTCGTTTACAAAATCGTTCCTTTGAACTTCATAATTATAAATCTTATAACTTATAAGATTCGATTATTCATCCAAATATATTCTTTGATAATTTCACAAAATTTATAAATCTTACTATTTATAAATTTCATTTATAACTTCACCATTTATAATTTTATAAATTCCATTCATTTACAAAATTCATTTTCACTTCATTCAAACACTTATAAAAACTCGTTTTATAATGTCTATATTTCAATTTATAAATATCCATTTGTAAATCTCTTAATATAAGTCAATTTATATTATTCTTTAAAACATATTTAATCTCCTTTATAATTTCACCATTTTGATTTATAAAATAATTAAATTTTATAAATCCTATATTTAAACTTTTCACAATAAATTCAAAAATCCAATTTAAACTATTTTATAAAATCATTAGCATCATATTCTCAAAAATCAATTTTTTAACTATTTTTCTCAAAAATCATAATTTTTATAACTTTAAAAATTATAACGTTTATTTATTTAAAATGGATCAAATTCCAAACATATAGTATATTTTCAAAAATCCCTTTAAAAATCATTTTAAAATTCCAAAACTTGGTCCAATGATGCTACACACTAAAATAGTCAATCACGACTCTAACGATATCATATATCGTATATGATAATCAACGAATATCAAAATATCCAAAATCAAATAAATACTGTTGAGGAATCCAGTTGGATCCCTCCAACTTGTTTTCCTGCATCCAAAAACATTAGCACAATACCAATTTCGCTCCAGTACGAAATTATCGCGGTATATGGGATTTAAATATTATCCGCTTAATAGACGGCGCAATAGGGTCTCATCCGCTAAACAAAAAATGCGGGAAATCAATAACTCCAATATATACATATGCCAATATATATATATTGCTATTATATATAATACCAATTTCACTGTTTATGAAATATTCGCGGTATATGTTTTTAATAAATAACATCCGCTTACTAATGGCGTATAATGTCTATTTTAACAATCAATAGATATCAATCAACATTCAAACATGCATACAAATATTTTAAATCTAACTATTTAAAATAAAATCGAAACTGATTCGATTGAGTGAGAAATTCTCACCTTGATTTTATTTTCGTTTTAGCGATTTATTTCGAATAAAATTAAACGGACGTTTAATTTTACCCAAAATTCTCACTAACTCCAAACGACTCCAATCCAACTTCATCGCGTAGTGCTCGTCCATACGATTCCAACGCAACTAAGTTTGCATTTTTTCGACCTCGTATGAAAAAGTTATTGATTTTACAGTTTTACACAAATTTATATAAACAATTCAACATAAACTTTTAAACCTAAACAACTTATCACCGTTAGATCTAGCTCCTTTGAATCTCTGCCGTCCACCCCTTCTTCACTCACGCATATGCTCCAGGTAATAAGAAAACACGGCCGAACCCATTAGCATGATTAGGGTTTAATATTGCAACTTCCATGCTTGACTAAAACTCGATCAGGGAGTTCCAATTCGTAGCTCAAGGCCACGTCTACCCACGCCATGAACAACTCCGAGCTCGGCACCCCCCCGCATGGAAAACCGTGCGCAAGCATGGCCGAACGCAGGCAATTTGAGGCCACCTTGATCCACTAAATACGATCTCGACCGTATGAAATCGAAGTACTCGCTACACTCAACACATCTCTAGTTGGAAGTTTTCACGATCGCTTGATGGATTGAGAGATTTGAGGAGATGAACGAGATTGAATTCTGGCCATTGGTTTGTAAAGAGGCGGCTAGGGTTTTGGATTAGGTTTTTATTTTTTATTTTTTATTTATGAAGGTTGTGGGTCTATTTATAGAGAAAAATCGAACACTATTCATCCATAAATTCCGAACTCCGATTTACGCGCCGTAACCAGCGTTTCTAGGGTTTACCCCGCGTTCTGGACACAATGGAACAGGTTTCGGACATCTGTGCGAGTTATGGTTGTAAACGCTCAATTTAAATTAAACCGATTTAAATCGATTTCTAGGCGTTTTAATTTGTACCGGACAAACGGTAAATCCAATTGACTTGAAATTTGAAACCTTACAATAATATCACATTACGGATCCGATGAAACTAGTTTCGTCGAAATCCGAGACTTTTTGAAAAATGGCTATTTTAACTCGCCAAATTAAAATTAAAAACAATTCGATGCGTTTCGAGCTGCTACGCTCAAACGATAGCTCCGATTGACACGAAAATTGAAATCCGGTAATAACTAACTATTACGGATCCAATGGAACTGGTTTCGTTCAATTCTGAGACTGTTCAAAAATTGGCTAATTTACAGTCGATTATTAAATATTAAAATATTCAATTTTCACAAATTAACTTTTAATTCGATTTTAAAAGTTCTAAAATATCATTCTAACTCCAATATGATAAAATAAAATTTTACAAATCATTTTCAATCATATTTAACTCAATTTTCAATTATTTCCATAATTTAACATATTAAATTATCGATTTAATTATCCAATTAAATCCAATAATTCAAATAAAAATTTATTTGACTCATAAATTTCACTTATTAATATTTAAAATAAATTAAATATCCAAATTTTAATTTCTAAAAATTCTGGGTCTTTACAATCTTCCCCCCTTAAAAGAATTTCGTCCTCGAAATTATTAAGTAAGAAAAGTTATAGAATCTATTAACTTTCCAAAATTCATAGTTAAACTTCTTATAATTATTTACTAAGTTTTCCAATCATACTTAGTTATCTTTTCAAAAACAACTACTATTGTTTAACTTCAATTCCAAAATCAAAGTTTATAGTTTTCAAAAAAATTTCCCATTTTCTCAAAAAAAATTCTAACGCCTTAAATTTCCGGAAAAATTCGCCATAGTCTCCTTTGCGCGGCTCGATCCGAAAAAAAAATGACAGTATATATATCACAAATATACATCTCATCAAGTAATGAGGCATCCCGAAGGGAAAAAATGTAAAAGTACGATATTTAATCCGAGATATGTACCTTATATTTTATTAGCAAGCATATACGGCTAATATAGCGCGAAAGCGAGCTCCAAATGCGAAGCAAACGCGATCCGCACCTACTAATCACTCAACAAACAACATGAGAACATGCATATATGAAAATAATCTCAATATACAACATATATCTCCATAACAACTATATATGTCACATAGCAAATGCAACTAAACAACAAATGCAATATATATTCAACCATCTACCAACTAACATCCATAACCAATAAATATTCATTCATATTCTTATTAATATTCAATGAATTGGGTTTTCAATTTAATCATATTTGATTCATTAACAGTGGATGTTTCTAACATTCATTTTTCAATTAGTTTATATTCACTAATTCATATTCAAGTTGGTTCACTTTCAAATCAAATTCACTTCTATTCAAAATTTACTTAACTTCAAATTGGATTTCCAATTACTTTAGCTTCCAATTTCATTGACTCAATTTCATTAACACTTAATGAATTATATACAATCAATCAACTAACAACCATATAACAACAAAATCACTTTGCATATATTCATTCAATTTGGTTTTAACACCATCACTTTCAATTGGTTCAATTAAATTGATTTTCATTCAACTTATTCAACTTCTAATAACATTAGATTTTTAATGAATTAACACTTACATTCATTATTCCATATCAATTTAATTCACATTCAATTGATTAATATTCAATCCATTTATTCAATCCAATTTCTAAAGTTGAATTTCATTTCATATAACTCAAGTTCACATTTATCACTTAACTTTATTAATTTATTTTGATACTAATATCAACTTCATTCAACAACTCTTAAGTTATATTTCATTTCATAAACATCACTTGTTTTACATAACTTAAATTCATTTTTATTACAACTCATATTCATAAATATATTCATATAATTTCACTTCTTATATATATAAGTTTATTTCACAATAGTAAATCACTTTAATTATAATTCAATTCTTATAATTCATTTGCTTATACAATTATTCTTTAATTTAAATTATTCAAACAACTTATTCAACAACCAAACAATCAACTTATATACACTTTAATAATTCTGAAAAATTATTCCTTTATATATAAAATATAATCAAGGTAAAATTATTTCATTTACCCAATTTAAAACAATACTGTGTCGAATTGTTCTGTACAAGTGTTTAGAGATCCCTATCAACAACGTTAATTACTCGTATTAACCAGAATCTATATACCACTCAACAAACCAATCATCACAATATAAAACAATTTTATATTCACCAACAAATACGCTCTCATAGCTATTATTA
Organism: Allium cepa; assembly: GCA_030765085.1. Taxonomy (NCBI): domain Eukaryota; kingdom Viridiplantae; phylum Streptophyta; class Magnoliopsida; order Asparagales; family Amaryllidaceae; genus Allium; species Allium cepa. The sequence continues at coordinate 184,669,527 of CM060946.1, forward strand.
CACTCAAACTCATTCTAGAGTACTGCTGACTCAATCTCTAATGAGTAATACCCAACAGAACCATGGTTGTCGCTTAACCAACAGCTCTGATACCAAATGTAACGCCCTGAAAATTTTTGACTTTCGAAAATTCAACATCGATACTCACTTTATCGACTACCGAGAAATCGAAGGCCGGAAACCGAGATGTTATGGTTTTAAGAAGAATTTAAGAAAAGAAACAGAGAGAAGAAAAGAGAAGGAAGAGAGAAAAGAAAATAGAACGGAATAGAAAACAACAGAACAACAACAGAATCTCACAATTCGCAGCGGAACAACATATAATAATAAATGAATAATCTTTAAACAAAGAACTATATCGGTTATTACATTACATCACATTTCATTACATCATATCATCAGAGTGTACAATAACAAACAGTGCAGCGGAAAAGAAATACTATAAACTAGTAATACGCCATGCCATCCAGCTTGCCTCCAGCAACTCCAGAATATCCAGAATATCCTGATAAACCTAACTCTTAACTGCCCGTGTGGAAATTGGTGGGCACCCAGAGTTTAGGAAGGAAAACAATAAACTCCAAGTCAGTCATGTGACTGGTGTGAGAACTCAAAACAGTTTATTTATCTTTAAAATCAAAATAGAGGAATATTTTTAAAGTCAATTCGCAATGCTTTTAAAAATGAGACTACCATAAGGCCTCCCGCACACACACACATGCAAACGCAGAATCGGAGGAGATTTCTCCTTATGATAGTCAAAGATGCTTGATACGCATTAAAAAGAACATTTGATATTATTACTAGTGCATAGTGTAGAGAAAATCATTTCAAAAGTAAAGATATAAATCTTAGCCAGCATAGGCATTTCGCATTTATGCCTACTATAGCTACCATCCAAACAGTGTTGCGACACCATAAGTGAATGATAGGTTCTACAACTAATACCGTACAAGATCGTATTGTTTCTTTGGATTTCCAACGAATGATCAGGCCAAGGAACTTCCCATTGCCACATGAGAATGCCTTTGGATGGACATCCCGGAGAACCAAACCGGATCTCTACCAACACAAGGCCGGGTTACCCCTAACTGAGTAACAACTGACCGAATATGCCATCCCCCGGTCCTTTGGGACCTTTTCACCCAGCGCTCGCAATCAATTCACACAATCATAACAAAGTGTTTTCAACATGAGTAAGTATCTGGGCTCCATACCATGATACCACCCTTTCCCAGAAGGAAATGCACACATCCTAAAGGGCGCTACCCCTCATAACCTTGCCGCATCTTTCCTGTTTTGACCATTCACGGGGTGTGAGGCTCGACGAAGTCACGTCAACAAAAACATACTTTATACAAAAGCCATGCTTTGGGTCAACGAATGATCATAGAAATGATCACAAAGATAGACGATCAAATAAATGATCCTATCACAAATAATCAACACAATGATCATTTCACAGCAACACTCAGCATGTCACATTACCAAATTGGGAATATATCGCTGATAACTTCAACTATATAACCTCTGAGCTCGTACGTCTCAGAGAAGGGTGTTAAGCTAAAAGAATAAATTCTCCGCCACCAACAGAAATATATTTGAAAGAAATCGGCTTTATATCTCAACTTGTAATGTCAGACATACAATCCATACAAGTCTGTTCCGGGCTCGAACAAAACCGAAGGCACTTACAAAGAAGTCCTTGAAATCCGGATATTCACAATCCTGATCGGATTTCCCATCACTTAGGGAGTCTCTATACCGTTGCAACTCAGTGCAGAGACAATCGACAGGTCATCCTATCGCTTTCGCAAATACCGGTTCTTCAACACCAATCTTCAAATGCAATTCATAACGACGTATCACATATTCGGAATGGGTTATACGACCCCATGGTCCTTTCCCAGTTAACCCGAATAGTGAGCGCTTATTCAAAAATAAGTGTGGTATTCAATTTCAAACAAATCACATCAAATACCCATTCAAAGGGAAATATTGATAGTCGGTTATTGAACTATCAATGGATATGCACACATCACCAGATTCCAAATAATTTTTCAAATTATTTATTTTCCAAAAATATCTTTACTAGATATATAATTTCACACTTCAAAAATAAATCAACATTTATCTTTAAACAACTTCCCCTTTTGTTCATAAATTCTATAGTGAATTTTCATTCCAAAATATCCATGCATATACGATTTCAATTATTCATTCCAATTTATCTTCGAAAAGATAAATTCTCAAAACATTCACTTTATATTGGAAAACATTTCCATACTTATTTAATAAGTAATTCACAAATTTTATTTATTTTCAACACTTAGAAAATATTCAATATACTTAAATCGAAATTAAGTATATATTTCATTCTTTAAGGAAATCATTCTCATAAACATATTTATTTGGGCCAAAACGAATATTGCGTAAAACATCGTTACGACAACCCAAAATCACTAGTATAGGGATTCGAATTTTAAGATAGATATATAAATCCCAATACTATACAAAACATTTCCTTTCGGAAATCATTTACTATAACAATAGTGTTATAGTCCACCATTTCCTTCTATTTCTCGAAAACGTCTATTTCAACAATAAATGTTGAAATCTATGGTTTCAAATCTCAACACATTTAAACATCGTTAGATCGTTTTAATTCAATTTAAAACTCCAAATCTAAACATTTTCTTTAACATATTATTCACTATTCAAAAAACGTGAATATACTACGTTAATCAATTTCATCCTTTTATTCATTTCAATTTATCTTCAAAAATAAGTTCCAACAATTTACTTATCAAAATAAGTCGTTTGCGGATTTATAAAACAACGTTTATAAATTCTATTTCTATTTATTTATAACAACTTCCTTTTATAAATTCCTTTATTAACCTATTCAATTTATAACTCAATTATAAAACAAAGGTTCATATTATAAGTCAAATACTTATAATTTATTCCTTTACAAAAATCGTTCCTTTGAACTTCATAAATATAAATCTTATAACTTATAAGATTCGATTATTCATCCAAATATATTCTTTGATAATTTCACAAAATTTATAAATCTTACTATTTATAAATTTCATTTATAACTTCACCATTTATAATTTTATAAATTCCATTCATTTACAAAATTCATTTTCACTTCATTCAAACACTTATAAAAACTTGTTTTATAATGTCTATATTTCAATTTATAAATATCCATTTGTAAATCTCTTAATATAAGTCAATTTATATTATTCTTTAAAACATATTTAATCTCCTTTATAATTTCACCATTTTGATTTATAAAATAATTAAATTTTATAAATCCTATATTTAAACTTTTCACAATAAATTCAAAAATCCAATTTAAACTATTTTATAAAATCATTAGCATCATATTCTCAAAAATCAATTTTTTAACTATTTTTCTCAAAAATCATAATTTTTATAACTTTAAAAATTATAACGTTTATTTATTTAAAATGGATCAAATTCCAAACATATAGTATATTTTCAAAAATCCCTTTAAATATCATTTTAAAATTCCAAAACTTGGTCCAATGATGCTACACACTAAAATAGTCAATCACGACTCTAACGATATCATATATCGTATATGATAATCAACGAATATCAAAATATCCAAAATCAAATAAATACTGTTGAGGAATCCAGTTGGATCCCTCCAACCTGTTTTCCTGCATCCAAAAACATTAGCACAATACCAATTTCACTCCAGTACGAAATTATCGCGGTATATGGGATTTAAATATTATCCGCTTAATAGACGGCGCAATAGGGTCTCATCCGCTAAACAAAAAATGCGGGAAATCAATAACTCCAATATATACATATGCCAATATATATATATTGCTATTATATATAATACCAATTTCACTGTTTATGAAATATTCGCGGTATATGTTTTTAATAAATAACATCCGCTTACTAACGGCGTATAATGTCTATTTTAACAATCAATAGATATCAATCAACATTCAAACATGCATACAAATATTTTAAATCTAACTATTTAAAATAAAATCAAAACTGATTCGATTGAGTGAGAAATTCTCACCTTGATTTTATTTTCGTTTTAGCGATTTATTTCGAATAAAATTAAACGGACGTTTAATTTTACCCAAAATTCTCACTAACTCCAAACGACTCCAATCCAACTTCATCGCGTAGTGCTCGTCCATACGATTCCAATGCAACTGAGTTTCCATTTTTTCGACCTCGTATGAAAAAGTTATTGATTTTACAGTTTTACACAAATTTATATAAACAATTCAACATAAACTTTTAAACCTAAACAAATTATCACCGTTAGATCTAGCTCCTTTGAATCTCTGCCGTCCACCCCTTCTTCCCACTCACGCATATGCTCCAGGTAATAAGAAAACACGGCCGAACCCATTAGCATGATTAGGGTTTAATATTGCAACTTCCATGCTTGACTAAAACTCGATCAGGGAGTTCCAATTCGTAGCTCAAGGCCACGTCTACCCACGCCATGAACAACTCCGAGCTCGGCACCCCCCCGGCATGGAAAACCGTGCGCAAGCATGGCCGAACGCAGGCAATTTGAGGCCACCTTGATCCACTAAATACGATCTCGACCGTATGAAATCGAAGTACTCGCTACACTCAACACATCTCTAGTTGGAAGTTTTCACGATCGCTTGATGGATTGAGAGATTTGAGGAGATGAACGAGATTGAATTCTGGCCATTGGTTTGTAAAGAGGCGGCTAGGGTTTTGGATTAGATTTTTATTTTATTTTTTTATTTATGAAGGTTGTGGGTCTATTTATAGAGAAAAATCGAACACTATTCATCCGTAAATTCCGAACTCCGATTTACGCGCCGTAACCAGCGTTTTTAGGGTTTACCCCGTGTTCCGGACACAATGGAACAGGTTTCGGAAGCTAATTCGGACATCTGTGCGAGTTATGGCTGTAAACGCTCAATTTAAATTAAACCGATTTAAATCGATTTCTAGGCGTTTTAATTTGTACCGGACAAACGGTAAATCCAATTGACTTGAAATTTGAAACCTTACAATAATATCACATTACGGATCCGATGAAACTGGTTTCGTCGAAATCCGAGACTTTTTGAAAAATGGCTATTTTAACTCGCCAAATTAAAATTAAAAACAATTCGATGCGTTTCGAGCTGCTACGCTCAAACGATAGCTCCGATTGACACGAAAATTGAAATCCGATTCTGAGACTGTTCAAAAATTGGCTAATTTACAGTCGATTATTAAATATTAAAATATTCAATTTTCACAAATTAACTTTTAATTCGATTTTAAAAGTTCTAAAATATCATTCTAACTCCAATATGATAAAATAAAATTTTACAAATCACTTTTAATCATATTTAACTCAATTTTCAATTATTTCCATAATTTAACATATTAAATTATCGATTTAATTATCCAATTAAATCCAATAATTCAAATAAAAATTTATTTGACTCATAAATTTCACTTATTAATATTTAAAATAAATTAAATATCCAAATTTTAATTTCTAAAAATTCTGGGTCTTTACACTCAGTGTTTAAGAAAGAGAAAAAGGTAGAAGAAGAGATAAGAAGATAGAAAATAGAACAGAAAGAAATAACAACAGAACAATATCAGAATCTCATAATTCGCAACGGAACAACATATAATAGATAAATGAATAATCTTTAAACAAAGAACTATATTAGTTATTACATTACATTACATCATCATTACATCAGAGTGTACAACAACAACAAACAGCGGAAAAAGAAAATACAATATACTAGTGATACGCCAATGCCGTCCAACTTGCCTCCAGCAACTCCTGAATATCCTGATAAACCTAACTCTTGACTGCCCGTGTGGAAATTGGTGGGCACCCAGAGTTTAGGAAGGAAAACAATAAACCCCGAGTCAGTCATGTGACTGGTGTGAGAACTCAAACAGTTTATTTTTCTTTAAAATAAAGTGCAGGATAATTTTTTTTTAAAATAGATTTGTAATGCTTTTGAAAATGTAACTACCATAAGACCTCCCACCACACACACAATGCAAACGCAGACTTGGAGGAGATTTCTTCTTATGTTAGTCAAAGATGCTTACTACGCAAAAATCAAATCAATTTTGATATTATTATTAGTGCATAGTGTAGAAGACAATTCGAAAGTAGAATATAAATCTTAGCCAGCATAGGTACCATTATATTATGCCTACTATAGCTACCATATTAGATGGCAGGTTCTACAACTAAAACCGTACAAGATCGTATTGTTTCTTTGGATTTCCAACAAATGGTCAGGCCAAGGAACTTCCCATTGCCACATGAGAACGCCTCTGGAAGGACGTCCCCGAGAACCAAACCGGATCTCTGCCAACACAAGGTCGGGTTACCCCTAACTGGGTAACTACTGACACGAGTATGCCATCCCCCGGTCCTTTGGGACCTTTAACCGAGCGCTCGTAATCAACATCACACAATCATAAATAAAGTGTTTCAACATGAGTAAGTATCTGCGCTCCATGCCATGATATCACCCTTTTCCAGAAGGAAATGCACATACCCTAAAGGGAGCTACCCCTCATAACCTTGCTGCATCTTTCCTGTTTTAACCATTCCGAGGTGTGAGGCTCGACGAAGTCTCGTCCACAAAGCCACGCTTTATACAAAAGCTGTGCTTTGGGTCAAAAAATGATCATAGAAATGATCACAAAGATAAACGATCAAACAAATGATCATATCACAAATGATCAAACAATGATCATTTCACAGCAACACTCAGCATGTCACATTACCAAATTGGGAATATATCGCTGATAACCTTCAACTACATAACCTCTGAGCTCGTACGTCTCAGAGAAGGGTGTTAAGCTAAGAGAATAAATTCTCCACCACCAACAGAAATATATTTGAAAGAAATCTGCTTTATATCTCAATTTGTAACATTAGACATACTATCATACAAGTCTGTTCCGGGATCGAACAGAACCGAAGGCACTTACAAAGAAGTCCTTGCAATCCGGATATTCACTAATCACGACCGGACTTCCCATCACATATGGAGTCTCTATACCGGGGACCAGTCGATGCAAAGACAATCGACGAGTTGTCCTTTCGCTTTCAAAAATATCCGGTCTTCAACACCGGTCTTCAAATGCAATTCATAACGACGTATCACATATTCAGAATGGGTTATACGACCCCAAGGTCCTTTCCCGGTTAACCCGAATAGTGAGCGCTTATTTAAAAATAAGTGTGGCATTCAATTTCAAGCAATCACAACAAATACCTATTCAAAGGTAAATATTGATAGTCGGTTATTGAACTATCAATGGATATGCACAACATCACCAGATTCCAAATAATTTTCCAAATTATTTATTTCCCAAAAATATCTTTACAAGATATATAATTTCAATACTTCAAAAATAAATCAATATTTATTTTTAAACAAATTCCCCTTTCTTTTATAAATTCCATAGTGAATTTACATTCCAAAATACCTATGAATAAACGATTTCAATTATTCATTTTCAATTTATCTTCAAAAAGATAAATTCTCAAAACGTTTTATTTCACATTGGGAAAACATTTCCATACTTATTTATTCATAAGTAATTCACAAATCTTTTTATTTTCAACACTTGGAAAATATTCAATATACTTAAATCGAAATTAAGTATATATTTCATTCTTTAAGGAAATCATTCTCTTAAACATATTTATTTGGGCCAAAACGAATGTTGCGTAAAACATCGTTACGACAACCCAAAATCACTAGTATAGGGATTCGAAATTAAAATAGATATATGAATCCCAATACTATACAAAACATTTCATTATGCGGAAATCATTTACTATAACAACAGTGTTATAGTCCACCATTTCCTTCTATTTCTCGAAAACGTCTATTTCAACAATGAATGTTGAAATCTATGGTTTCGAATCTTAACACATTTTGAAAACATCGTTAGATCGTTTTAATTCTATTTAAAACATCACATCCAAAACAATTTCTTTAACATATTATTCACTATTCAAAAACGTGAATATACTACGTTAACCAATTTCATCATTTCTATACATTTTATTTTAAAGGATTATTCACTGTCTAAAACGTGAATATAACTCCATTAATAAGTTATAACAATTTACTTATCAAAATAAGTCGTTTGCGGATTTATAAAACAATGTTTATAAATTCCATTTCTATTTATTTTATAACAACTTCCTTTTATAATTTCCTCTATTCAATTTCATATCTCAATGATATACTAAAAGTTCATATTATAAATTAAATACTTAATTTATTTGTTTGCAAAAATGTTCTTTTAAACTTTCCAAATTTATAAATCTTATGACTTATAAGATTCATTTATTTATCCAAAATCTATTCTTTTAATAACTTTACAAATTTTATAAACCTAGTGTTTATAAAATTCCATTTATAACTTCACCGTTATAATCCTATAGATTTCATTCATTTATGAAATTCATTCACAATTCATTCTAACACTTATAAAAGCGCGTTTTACAATTCCAATATTTTTAATTTATAAATATCAATTTATAAATCTTTTATATGGATCAATTTATATTATTCTTTTAAAACGTCTTTAAACTCCTTTATAATTTCATCATTTTGATTTATAAAATAATCAAATTTCATAAATCCTATTTTTAAACTTTTTATAATAAATTCAGAAATCCCAATTTAAACTATTTTATAAAATCATTAATCCCATATTTTCAAAATCAACTTTTAACTGTATTTCTCAAAAATCATAATTTTTATACATTAAAATTATAACATTTATTTATTTAAGATGAATCAATTCCAAAAATATTTTATAAACGTATACTTTAAAAAAAATCACTTTAGAAATCCCTTAAAAATCAAAATCGTTGTTTTTAAACTTCAAAATTGGATCCGATGATGCAACACATCAAATAGTCAATCACGACTTTCAAACATCATATATCGATATGATAATCAATCAAATAACACAATATATGTAAATAAATAAATACGGTTGAGGAATCCAGTTGGATCCCTCCAACCTGTTTCCCTGCATCCACAGACATTAGCACAATACCAATCCCGTTTCAAGATGGGATATCATAGTATATGAGATTTATAAAATATTATCCGCTTAATAGGCGGCGCAATAGGGTCTCATCCGCTATACAACGCGGGAAATCAATCAACTGCAATATATACATATGCCAATATATATATATATATATATATATATATATATTGCTATATATATAGATATATCCTACTATATCTAATATCACAACCAAACAACAATCAATAAATAACTGCAAATCCAACTTTAAATTTTTGAGTGAGAAGTTCTCACCTTAGCTTTTTATTTGCAATCCATTTCCATCTTGACTCGATTTTCTTGATTTATACCTTGTATAAATATTTACACAGTTCATTAATATTCAAATTAATCGAATAATTAGTTACCGTTTAAACCAATTTTCTCCTTTAATAAATTTGTCTAACTAATGATTAAATTCCTCCTTTTTTTTATAAATTTGATTAACTAAAAATTATATTTTAAACTAATAATCTTGGTTTACTAATTTCTTTTCAAACTCCCAATTCTTTGAAGAATTACTTAAGATCTTTCATTTCGATTTATTTTCTCCACAATATTGACCTTGTACAAGCATTGTAAGATTTATTAATATTTAAACTGAATTAAATAATTAATTACCATTGAATAGATTTATTTAATTTAAACTAATAATTTGTTTTTAAACTAAATTTTCTTCAAGTTTTAAAATTCCTATTATTATTTATTTTCTTTCTTTTCCTAGTTTTATCTATTTAAATAATTCTCGTTTATAAATTTATTTAAGATTATATTTTTAAACTACATTTCCTCAAATAAATCATTTTATCAAATAATTTGAATTCCTAACAAATTTTCTTTAATAATCTAATTGTCTAACTATTTGAGAAATTTAATTTACTAACAATTTAATTTGAACAAATAATTCCATTTCAAACCAATTTCTTTTAAACAAATTTGTTTAACTAAAAATTGAATTAAATTAAACTTCCTTTTTAATAAATTAACCAAATATAATTCATTTATTTCACGATTTCAAAAACAGATTTTACATAGAAATCCCAAAGAAAAAAAATTCTATATTTCATTTAAAACAGTCTAGATATGTACATCTATATATATATATATATATATATATATATATATATATATATATATATACTGTAACTGTACATATTTCCTTCTATCCTATCTATATATATATTTTTTTTTATTTATTGTAAAGATTTCATTTTTTCTGCACAAATCAATTAACAAATTAAAAGAAACAAATAAAAGAAAAAAAATCGAATACCTCGCGGTTCTCGAACATGAGAATACCCTTGCTCGAACGTGCTGTCGTACGCACGCGACCACTGAATCCACTTGCCTCGAAGCTATTGACTCTGCCCAGAAACTCTAGTCGACCACCTCGAGTTCGTGGCCGCCTCGCTGTTCGCCAAACCCTACCGAGCAATCGCCTAACCCATCGCCTCAACGATGCCGTGCCCTAGCTCGCGCGCCCACTCCATCGATGCCCTAGCCTGCGTCGATTCGCCTTGCCGCGTTGAAACCCCAAGACCCACCGAAAACCACTCGCGGCCTCCCCTCGATCTGCTCTCGATCGAGATCGATGGAGCCAAAGCTGTTATCGCAACTTCGATTTTTATTTTCCTTTAATAATTTGAGCAGCGGCCATTTTATTTTGGTTTCGTTTTTGAAGGAAGAAAGAAAAGAGGAGGAGCTTGCGACATTAAATTGGGAACGAGAGGAAAAAAATTTCCTTCTTTTGATTTCCAGGCTTCGGCCATTTTTATTTTTATTTTTTTCTTCGAATTTGAATACTATAGAGGGAGAGGATGGTGTTTATTTAGAATTGATCAAGGCATGCTCGCACGATTTTTCCGCGATACTAGGCGCGATTTTAGGCGTACTTTTAGGCGTAATTGAAGGAGGCAACGTGCTGATGTTTGACTAAATTTAAATTTAAATTTAAATTGAATTCGTTGAAAATTTCAATGCATTTACTCAACGTATGCTCACACGGCAACTCCGAAAAATACGAAATTTGAAATCCGAGAATAATTCAATATTACGGACCCAATGGAACTGGTTTCGTCGAATTCCGAGACTGTGCCTCGGACGGCTATTTTTAAATATCGATTCAAATGATTAAAATTTCAAAACCAAACGATTCACTTTCAAATTAAATTCTGAAGCTTCTATTATCTTCTGTATTATCAATATGAATTTTACAAGCCTTTGAAATATTTTAAATCAGCTTTAAATTGAAGATTCAAATTTTTATTCAACTCTCAATAGATTAAACTCTATAATTTAATCGCCAAATTCATTCTGATAATTTGAAATTCAAGTCAAACCATCATTCAAATATTTAAAATTAATTAAATATTTTCAAATTAAATTGTTCAAAATTCTGGATCGTTACAAATGCCTAGGGTCCACCGTTTTGCATGACCGGATTGGTGTTAACGCATAGCAGCTACTACCGCCTACCTCGAGACACTCCCATATTCAAATCGAGGGTGGCCACTAATCAAACACAAAGTAACAAATATGGTATCGAAGAAGTACCTCATACTAGTAGCGTTTGCCAAACCATCCTACTTCATTTTGGATTATCTACCACACGCACAGTTGTTAAAGTGGTTTTGGAATTGGCAGAGAGTATGACAATATCCGACCTCGGCTTCTTTAACAACCAAATTTTTATATCACACCATGGTTATTTCACAAAACGTTTTAAATAATAAATCCAAAAAAACGGTTTATACCTTCATATCAGATATCCATATGCTTACTTCAAAAGTATAAATATTTTCATAAATACCGAGGAAGATTTCTTTCAATCATTTTCGAAAATAATTTATAAATCTTACTTAAACCATATGCTTTAGAACCATTTCCAAAGCTATTTATAAATTCGAAAATAGTTTACAACTCTTCCCCTTTTCATAAACTTCTACGTAAATTCCTTTAAAACACTTCCAAATCCCTTTATACAAGTTCTTTTACAAAACCCTTTATAAAATCTTTTAAAACCTTTATAAGTCCTTTATAAAACCATCATAAAATCCTTTATAAAATTCTTTTATAAAAATCTTTTTATAAAATTCATTATAAAATCTCCTACAAAATTTATATATATTCCTTACAAAACCTTTACAAAATTCTAAAATCTTTTAAAAAAATCTTTTATCTACTAAAGTTATTATAAAAGTCTATAATTATTATCTTAAATTAAATTTTTAATTACGTCTTTTAAAACTATATTGAATATTTTATTAAATTAAATTTTTAAAGTTTTTTTGTTATATTACATTGTTTAAATTGTATATTTTAACTAAATAAAATTGTAAGTTAAAATCTTAAAATTTATGTTTTTAAATTTTAGATTAACTAAAATATAAATTTTAACTAAAATCTTTAAATTAAAAATTAAAATCAAATTTATTAAATCAAAACATACTTTATAATTTAGAAAATAATTTAAAAGACCAACGTCCGTATATAATTTTCTATCCTATGGCCAAGTGGTCGGTTAAATTTAATTTTAATTTCAATTACAGGGATGGATATGTATCATTTCAATCCAAATCAGATGTCATGGATATATAATTTCAACCTATTTTTAATTTATTTAATTTCAGATTTATTTAATGCCTGTAACACCCAAGGTGAATAACAGGAATAAATCAGCATAAACATCTATGGTGTATAACAAGAATAGATCGGCATTTACAAACATCCAAACATCTAACATATCAATCATTGGGCATCCATCACAATCAACATCCAAAACAGTCACATATCATAGCAGATTACTAGTTATAAATTCTCTGGTGTTTAACTAGCAAATTAAATTCCAATTTCAATTTTAATGTCAATTTCAATTCAATTTCAAATTTAATTTAACTGTTAACTTACACTATCGGTGCAAATCAATATAAATGCCAATTTCAAACCATCAAACAATAATCAATGAATTTAAATCACTTCATGATATCAATTTAATGAACATCAAAATATTTTAGTACATCGTGAGTGGCTTGAACACTCACCTTTCATTTTTAGTCGAATTAAAATCCAAAAGAATGTCCAAATTTGAACAGTATCAGAATCCTACCAAACCAGATCCTTATCATCCAACATTTTGATATGATCCTAGTGAAAGAAACTGCGTCCAAATCCGAGTTTGTATGCATAGGTTATGAACGTTTGGAAGTTTGAAATTCAAATTTAAACTAAATTAAAATAAAGGTAAAATTGTAAATACGTTACCACATCCTCATCCACTAAACCCTACATATCGACACAGGCCTTTCGCGAAGCTAAAACCGCCACTATCACCTCCAAATCGCAATCACCTCCCTCTCCTTCGACCAGATCAGCACACTCCACTACCCTCGTCGTCCAAGGCCGCACCACCCATGCCCTACATGCATGCTTCCGGCCTCCTCCCCCCGCTCTGCCACCGACGGTGTTCACCTCTATTTTTTGGCGAATTCGAGTGAGATGTCATGATCCAAACCCTTCAGATGAACGCTGCAAAACCCCCTCTACATGCCAGTGCCATCTGATCGTTGATTGGTCGACGATCCACCGTTGATTGTAAAGCCATAGGAATGGACGGCCAAGAATAAACTACTGATTTCTGACAAAATCAAACCTCCAATCAAAAAAAAAACTGCAGATTTAGATTAAGTTCATCGAGAGCTTTCCAACGATATATAATTTGATATGGTTTGATGAGTTTGGTTTTTTGATTTGATTTGAAATTGCGAATTAGGGTTTTTGAAATGTCTGCCATTGAGAAGGAAGAAAAGAACAGAAAATTGTACATACAGGAAAATGAAATAAGAAATCTGCTAGCATTTATAACAGCCTATATATAGACGGAGATGGATGAGAATGGATGGAACAGATCGAATTTGTAACGTCCCGCCTTTTTGCACGTTTCAAATCGACGATAAACCACACGCGTCAGACTTAAAACATACAGAAGAGCGGATTGTTATGGGGTAAATAAGAAAAAGCAGAGAAAGGAAAACAAATAGAATCTTGCAATGGAACGATAAATATAATAATCAAATATACAGTTCATGAAGCGGTTTTACAAAAGATTTGATTTTTACTTATACAATACATATCAGAGTTACACATAACAAAGAATGTTAACAATGCAGCGGAAAAGTACAAATGCAGAGGAATACTATAATAGATAATAGTAATAATAATTCTTCGTCTTCGTCCCCCAGAAATAAGGCCTTCAAAACCTGAAATGCTCAGGCTGACCCAAGCGAATTGAAAAGACAAAACACTCGAGTCAGAACTAAAAAATCTTATGTAAGTTAAATAAAAGAAATTAAATGTGAGTGCAATAACTTAAGAGATGCTAGGGATTCACATCTCCTAAGGATCCGTTAAACTATTTACTATGTAGTAATATCTCGCTATTATAATAATGTCTATTAGTAAAATAAACTTACTTTTAAATAGCATTAAGGAGTTACCCAATCTCCCCCTTAAACATAATAATAGTCCCAGTAGTCCATCCAGTATCAGCGCATCTCCAGATCGGGAGACTACCCTAAATAGTCCACGGGCTATGGGAGAAAACCAAACTCGTACATGGCGCGCTATGGTGGGTGACACGGCACAACTAGGCAATGCCAGGGTAGATATACCAATTACGCTTCTGGGCCGGTGGCAACGCGTAGCGCGCAGCTACCGCCCACCTCGAGCCACACCACCAAATCAAAAATCAAAAGTGGCCACCGAATCAATCCAAAAGTCAGAGTATAATATCGAAGGGATATGTCCGATCAAAGGTGCTACCTCATTAGCCCATCAATCGCTCCTGTTTTAGCCACCTTATGCCAACTCACGGGAGTCAGGTCCACGTATTTACCTCAAAGGAAACGCCATCACCATCCTACTTCATTCTGGAATCTCCACCTCGTATACGGTTGTTAAAGTGGTTTTTGAAGTTGGCAGAGAGTATGAAAACTTCCGATCCTGGTCTCTTCAACAACCAAACGTATTATAACACCGCGGTCATTTCAAAATAATTTATACTTCAACCCAGAATATAATATCCATTTCAAACAATATAATTACGATATCATTTCCCCTTTTAAAACCAAATCAATATGATATCATTTTCAAATATATCCTTTTCTAAAACCATAACATTTTCAAAGTTATAATATTTCAAAACCAAACGCTTGAAATATAGCCTTCCAAAACATAAAACTTCGAAATTAAAAACTTTGAAACATAACTACACCACTTAAATGGTTTAAATATTAAATTGCTTTATAAAATGAAATAGCTTCTTTAATTTCACAAATAAATTCCAAATACCGATTTGAATCTCCAAATAAACCATTTCAAATTCAATATATTTCAAAGCTTAAATATTTAATATTTCAACTAATTTTTTTAATTCATATATATATATATATATATACCAATTTCACTTTTTCTATTATTTAGTTTTGAAATATTTGCTTGCTAAATCCAATATCCTTTAAATAAAACTTCAATTTTCAATAACGAAATATTCCTCAGTTTATTCACTCAAATCACCTTAAAAACCATATTCTTTTAAATCTCAATTTCAATAAGTTCCAAAGGATTCTTGCTAAATATAATTCTTTAATTAAATAAAATCTCCAATCAATTTCAAAGCTATCTTCTTAACCTTGATTTATAAAAATCAATATAAACTCTATACAAAAATATACTTTAAGTAAATACCTAACCATATTATATTTTAGTAAAATCCAACTTTATTATTTAACTTATGTATACTTTAAACAAATCTTATTCATAGCTTAAACCCAAGAATTTAACCATATATAAACTACATTTATACAAAGTCCAAATCCTTACCTCATAAAACCGTATATTTCTTTACAAACCATAGAAAATCATTTCAAAATATTTTTATATATAGATCGCGGTGCCTGTATATAATTTTCTATCCTATGGTCAAGTGATACGGATATTTATCATTTCAATCCGTAATTTAAAATAAAATTACGTTTATATATCATTTCAAACCGCAATCCCAAATGAAATAAATGCATAACAACTTGAATTTTAAAATAATATATAATACAACATTCATTCATCCATCAACAGATCACACATCCATCACAATCATCACCCAAAACAATAAATCAATACCAATAGATAACTGATAATAGTATAACAGATATTGAACTGGCTCAACCATAAATTAAATAACGATTTAACTTAAATAAATGCAATAACTGAGATAATGATTAAAAATATATGAAAAAGTCATAAATAAATGCATAATCACAACAAAAATTTAATTTAACAAACATAAGAAATTTAAAAGTTGTGAGTGGGTTAAAATACTCACCTTTTGAATTTAAATTGAACTTAAACCCAAAATTTGAACAGTCTCCAAATTCATCCAAACTAGCACCATAATGTCAGGAATTTCAATACGATCCTAACTAAAAAAACCGCGCATGAATTGGATATCGTATGTAAAAGTTATTACATTCGAGTTGAAATCGAATAAAAATAAAATAAAACAAACATTCAAATACCCTGCCATGTCAGCATCGTTATCACACTCGCCTACAATAACCGCACATGTGAAACCATCACCAGGTCGATCTCGAACACTAGAGTCACCACCCTTTCTCGAATTTCTATACCATCCACGGCCGTCTTCGACAAGATCTATAACAACCCACATATTTATCGATTTTATATTTAAATATTTTATTTAAATATTTCATCATTAGTCGGATTTTAGTCCGAAAAGCTACTTTTTGCATACGGTCGAATTAGGACTCGGGACCACTCCCATTGAGTTTAAAATGCCATTTGCGACCTTTTTGAGTATAAACTTCGATATGTTTAGAGAAAGTTGATTTTTGCTACTTTTCACTTTGGGTTTGGTTTGGGCTCGGCCCTATGTTAACTTATGCTCAAATCTGAGCCACTCTTCCCCACTCACCCTCATTCTCTTCTCATTTCAGTTTTTAGAGTATTAATGGTGGGAGAGATTGGAAATTAAAATTCCAAAACCCTAGTTTCCCTTGCAAATCAAATTCCTTGCTCCAAACTCAAGAAGAACCCATTGGTAAGCTTCTCTTCTTCTTCTCCAACTTATTCTCTTACCAATTTCAGAAATTCCTAAACCTAATCTTTGGAATGTTCTTGTTTTTGATCTTAGATTCAAGCTCAATTGGGTTGTGTTGAAGAGAGGTTGATTCTCCATTTGCTTTCAAGTTTCTTCTTGTTCGATTTTGTGAAAAGGTGAGATTTTTATCTCACATCTATGACTATTATTATCTTTGGTTGTTGGGTATAAATTCCTAACACTTCTTCATATGCATTTGCTCTTGATTTGGATTGGTTTTGTGAATATTTCAATTTTTGAGCTTTTAAGTCAAATTTGTGTGAAATCCTTTTATGGATGTTTGATCATGCTTTTGGTGATGCATCGAGGAGCATATAGGGCCGGGTTGCCGATTGGCATAAACCCTTAGAGCCAATGTTCGTCCAGTTGCATTTTGGAAGAGTTTGCTCTTCATTTGAATAAGGCTGAAAAACAGCCCAGGCATGATTCAGTCGACTGAAAACTCTGTTCAGTCGACTGAACCTGAAACCCGAGAGTTTCCAGGCATGATTCAGTCGACTGAAAAACTCTACACAGTCGACTGAAACTGGAAACAGAAAGTTTCCTGAACTTGGAAAATTTCCAGGCACAGGGTCAGTCGACTGAAAACTCTGTTCAGTCGACTGAACCTGCTGTTTGTGTCCAATTTGCCTTTTTGGATTGAAATTCCAATTTAAATCAATTCGTGATAATCCTATTTGTTGTTATCATCTATTATGACTTTGATGACTCTTTTTAGGGATTTTTGAATATCCATTTCGATGGACCCTTTATCGATTTCTTTGGATTTTATTCACGTCTTCGTATGTGAGTTTTTGTGATTGATTGTTCTTACAATCTTCTTCGTGATTTGTCACTTTAAAAATATAAAGGTTTTCTATACTAGTAGTAAATATCAAAACTCTTTCCGCAAACGATTTCAATACTATTTTAATACCAAATTCGTTTATAAAACAGTTTTCCAATCTATTAGTATATACAAACCTTTACCTCACTCGTATGAGAAATCTAATTAAACGGCTTAGTAAAACAAGTGGTATGAAACGCTTGCGTTTACTTTGTCGGTTAATTCTTGGACTTGATCGATTGAACCTCTTGTGACAATTTTCTATTGGAGATTTACAGTTTGTTCGTAAATATTTAAGTTAAGCAAGTGGTTATGGGACATGAAGCTAAACTCATATATTTACTAGCTGAGTGTAATTGACACTTCTCGTTGATCATGACGATCATCTTTGTGATTTAGACTAGCAATGTGCGATGTCTCTTTGTCTGCGAGGGAGACTAAACCCCGTTTTGTGGAGTTTCGACTCAATTTGTGATGGGGTAGCAACCCATGGTCTTCGGGCCGTTTGTGGAGCTTCGGCTCAATTTGTGATGGTTAGCGACCATGGAATTAGCGTTCCGTTTGTGATACACGTGTTGGTGAGCTTTATGCTCCCGTTTGTGATAGGCCTTCCCCCCTCTTTTTTGTGATTTCTGGATTTCTTGTGTAGATTTCTAGAATTTGTGTTTCACCAATTTTTCGTGATTTCCATTGATAAGTCTTATCGATATTTGTGCATTGATGAATTTGTGTGTCATTGACTTTAGTGATTTCTGGATTTCTTGTGTAGTCTTCTGGAATTTGTGCGTCATTGACTTTTGCGATTCACATTGATATTATCGTCAATATTTGTGGTTTGATGAACGAAATAAAGAGTATGACACTTCTTGGATTCTTGTGTAGATTTTGTGATATTGATTAATCTCTTGTTGATTATCAACTACTTATATATCACAGCTTGGCCTTGTGATTATTATGTGTTTAGTCATAACTCTGATTCTATATCGTTTCATCTGATATCTATAGTTAGACTGATCCGTTTATTATTTTCTTATTAAATAATACTCGGGTCAGACCGAGATGTTACAGGTGCTTCTGCTTGACTTCTCTCTTGGGATTGATTTCTCTTGCTTTTGGTTAACTACTTAGATTAGTAGTTTTTGTTGTATACATTTGAGATATAGACTCCATAATGTATACTTATTCTTTTGTGTAGTTCATGTAACTATTCTTTTGTGATATTGTGGATCTTTTTAGACCACTACTCTGACATACACTTCCATGTGTTAATTATATATTCATATCTTCTTCCTTCTTTGTGATATGAATTATCTGTGACTGATTTGTGTTATGCTTATTTTTATATTTGTTTTCCGAAGGATTTATATAGCCACCGTGTAGTAGCTTTGAGTTTGTGTCGGTATGTCGGATTTCCTCTTGAAATAGAATGCATGTTATATTATCTGACATATCGGTGCTCGCGCAAAGAAATTACACGGATGGTCGCTCCTCAACAGCCTTATTCACCGTGTTAGTCGACAGCATTCACCGTAATGTTCTTGGCTCGCATGAGTATAGAGGTGGGGCGTCACAGCTTGGTATCAGAGCCAAACTTCGGAACAATATGGAATATTATAACAAGGATCATCGTCCTAAGTTCATCTTAGGAGTCGTGCTTTAGGATTTTTATTCGGGTCTACGTACCATTCTATCCTATTTTTTTTTTTGATTCCTTGTTTTGTTTATCAGGATTGCTTGATATTCAATTTGGTGAATGACCTTTTTATTCCTCTTTTTTCTTTCTAAAGGAAGAGAAATGTCTAGACCTGGCCGCCCCAGAGTCGTGCCATCTAGCACTCCGCCCCAGGATGGAGTTTTTATGACTGCTCAGCAGCTTCTTGATTTAGTGACAAATGCTCAAGCAGCTGGAGCTAACCCGGAACCTACTCACCCAAAGTCGGGATTTGCACGCTTATGTAGCGATTACACTAATTTGGGTGGGGAGCCATTCAGAGGGTCCGAAACAGTTATTGAAGTACATGCCTAGATAAGGTCATGCGATTGAATCTTTTCTCGCACGAATCTTATTGACCTTCACCGAGTTCAGGTGGCCTCTAGTATGCTCCGAGAAAGAGCATTGGACTGGTACGAACTTCTTATTTCTGAGATTAATGAAGCGGATCTCACCTGGGAGAAATTTCGAGAGCGCTTCGAGTTAAAATTCGTACCAGAAGCAGAAAAAGTGACATTGGCTCGACGATTTATAGACCTTGTTCAAGGTGAGTCCTCCGTGACTGATTACGTCGCCTCCTTCGAGTCGCTTTCCAAATACGGGGTTGAATACATCAACACCCCTCTTAAGAAGAATCAGAGATTCGTTTATGGCTTAAACAAAAGTCTCAAGAAGCCATTACTTCCAAAGTTAGAAGTTTCTTTCGACCAACTCGTTGATATCGCTCTTCGTCTTGAAGAGGCGGATAGGGAGAATGATGTTGAAGTGGTGGGTTTCAAACCAAACTTCAACAACAAGAAGAGGCCAAGCAAATTCAAAGGCCCTTATCCCAATAAGAAAGGGAAGCAAGCAACCTCCGTGGCAAAGACTTCTTCCTTTGGTCGTGGGGAATGCTATAATTGTGGTTCGAAGGACCATTATGCGAACAAGTGCCCAAAGTCTCTTTCTTGTCGCTACTGCAAAGTTCCCGGTCATGTTATATCTTCATGCCCCAAGCTTCAGGGCAAGAAGGAGGGAAAGTTAAATGTTGCTCAAGCCCCTGGCAACACATCTCGTGGCCAAGGTATTTCTCATTCTATTCTAGATGGAATTATTTTATTTCGGGATCATCCTATTCGAGTTCTTTTTGATACGGGTGCGTCCCATTCTTTTATATCAAAAGAACTTGTTGATACTTTTTCTTTGGATGTTTTGTGTTTAATTACTTCTTTGAGAATTGCGAATCCGGTTGGTGGATCCGCAACAATCAGTTTATTGTGTAAAGATGTCGAGATTATTTTGTGTGATTTTTCTTTCCGAGCCGATTTGCATGTCATGCGTTATTTAGGCTTTGGAATGATTTTGGGAATGGATTGGCTTAACCGTTATGAAGCTCATATCCTATGTCCTGAGCGGACTATTCATCTTCGACATCCTCAATCTGTTAATCAGGTTTCTGTTATTCTTAAAGATTCAGATTCTGCTTTGGTTGCACCTTTATATTCTTTAAATCCTCGTGATGACGATGATGATGATGAGGGTGATATTATTTCTCTTATTAACGTCGTTTGTGAATTTTCCGACATATTCGAGCCCGTTTTAGGATTACCACCTAAGCGAGCAATTGAGTTCAGAATTAATCTTATTCCGGGAGCTCAACCTATCACTCGTCCTCCTTATCGTATGTCCAATAAAGAAAACGAGGAGATGCGTAAACAATTATCTGAATTGGAGACGAAGCAATTTATTCGCTCTAGTTCCTCGCCTTGGGGAGCTTCAGCTATTTTTGTGAAGAAATCCGATGGTACACTTAGGCTTTGCGTTGACTACCGCAAGCTTAATGATCTTACTATCAAAAATAAATATCCTTTACCTCGGATTGATGATCTATTCGATCAACTTAGTGGTGCTAGAGTCTTTTCACAATTGGACTTGGCTACCGGTTTTCATCAGCTTCGTATTGCAGAGGATAGCATTCCTTTGACATCGTTCCGTACTCGGTATGGATCTTATGAATGGCTTGTTATGCCATTTGGGTTAACTAATGCCCCGGCTTATTTCGTTGACTTAATGAATCGAGTTTTTAAAGACTTTCTCGACCGGTTTGTTCTCATCTTTATCGATGATATTCTTGTGTATTCTAAAACCGAGGAGGAGCATGAAAAACATCTTCGGATTGTGTTGGAAACTCTTAGGAGTAATCAATTAAAGGCAAAATTTTCTAAATGCCATTTTTGGCGATCTCGTGTGAAGTTTCTCGGTCACATTATTTCCGAATCCGGAATTTCTGTGGATCCTTCAAAGATTGAAGCGATTCAAGATTGGAAGAGACCGGAGAGTGTGACAGAGATTCGTAGTTTTCTTGGATTGGCGGGCTATTACCGTCGCTTTATTAAAGACTTTTCTAAAATTGCCGTGCCTCTCACTAGCTTGACGAAGAAAGGTGTTAAATACATTTGGTCGGACAAATGTGAAGCTTCTTTTCAGAAATTAAAAGAACTTCTTTCTGATGCTCCTATTCTTGTTATTCCCGATGGGAATCAAGATTTCGTTGTTTATACCGATGCTAGTCGCATTGGTTTGGGTGCCGTTCTTATGCAAAAGGAACGCGTTATTTCTTATGCTTCTAGGCAATTAAAGCCTGCCGAGACTACATATGCCACTCATGATTTAGAGCTCGCGGCTATTGTTTTTGCTCTTCGGATTTGGCGTCATTATCTCTTAGGAGAGAAATTTGTTCTTTACACAGATCATAAGTCTTTGAAATATTTATTCTCTCAAAAGGAACTTAATTTGCGTCTACAGCATTGGCTCGAATTTCTTGCGCCATATGATCTTGATATTCTTTATACTCCCGGTAAGGGTAATCGTGTCGCCGATGCTCTTAGCCGTAAACAACAAGCTGTTGTTTCTATGATGATATCCGAATGGAACGATCTCAAGATCTTATCCACTTGCGAAATTCGAGACCGTGTTTCCGATTTATGCTCATCATTTGTTTTATGTAGCCTTGAGGCTCATCCTTCTCTTTTGGACCGCATTCTTGAAGCTCAAAGGCTAGACCCCGAAGTGGCTCTTCTTGGCCAAAATATTAAGGATAAAATTGATATTGAAGGTTTGAAAGACTTTGATATCGATTCTCGTGGCGGCATTCGGAGATTTGGTAGACTTGTCGTGCCAAATATTGGTGATCTTTGTAAAGATATTTTAGAAGATTCTCATCACTCTAAATTTACCATTCATCCCGGTAGTAGTAAAATGTACGCGGATATGAAGCGACTTTATTATTGGGAGGGAATGAAACTTGACATCGCTAACTTCGTTAAACGTTGCATGACTTGCCAACTCGTTAAAGCCGAACATCAAAGGCCCGGTGGGTTATTGCAACCTTTAGAAATTCCGGTTTGGAAGTGGGACCAAATTTCCATGGATTTTATAGATGGCCTTCCCCGTTCTCGTTCGGGTCATGATAGCTTATGGGTGATTGTTGATAGGCTTACTAAATCTGCCCATTTTGTTCCCGTTCGGTCTAATCGAACCGTTCCTCTTTTGGCCAAAATATTTATCAAAGAAATTGTTAAATTGCATGGTGTTCCTACTTCTATTGTTAGTGATCGTGATCCATTGTTTACTAGTGGATTTTGGAAGAGTCTTCAAAAAGCTTTTGGAACGAGGCTTAATTTTAGCACCGCTTATCACCCCCAGTCCGATGGACAAACTGAGCGTGTGAATCAAACTCTTGAAGATCTTCTTCGTGCTTGTGTTCTTGATTTTGGTGGAAGTTGGGAAGATCATATTTCACTTGTTGAATTTTCCTATAACAATAGCTTCCAATCTAGTATTGGTATGGCACCTTTCGAGGCACTCTACGGAAGGCCATGCCGATCTCCTTCTTGTTGGCTTGAGGCCGGTGAGAAGCTGGTTTTAGGTCCAGATTTTATTTGGGATTCTACAGAAAAGATTGATCTTATTCGTCATAGGATGAAAGAAGCCCAGAGTAGACAAAAATCCTATGCCGATAATCGGAGAAGGAAGTTAGAATTTTCTGTGGGAGATCTTGTGTTTATTCGTGTTTCACCAATGAAGGGTGTTGTACGTTTCAGTCGATCGGGAAAACTAGCGCCTCGATATACTGAGCCATTTCCTATCACTGAACGTATTGGTTCCATGGCTTATCGCCTTTTATTACCGGCTCAGTTTTCTGCTATGCATGACGTGTTTCACGTTTCTCAACTTCGGAAATGTCTTCGAGATTCCGATTCTATTCTTGAGCCCGGTGTTGTGGAAGAGATTGAAGTTTCGCCTAATTTAACTTATGAGCAACATCCTATTCGTATCATTGCTTCGGAAGTCAAACGACTTCGAAATAAAGATGTTCCGCTTGTTAAAGTTCAATGGTCTTCAAATCCTAAGGATTGTTCTTGGGAATCTAGAGAGTACATCGAGCGTACACATCCGGACTTACTTTCTCGTGCTCTTTGAGGTGAACTTCTTATTTCAAACTTCTTTTGTGTTGAATATGCTTTTATGGTTGTTACTATGTATCTTCTTCTTGTAATATTGCGAGGACGCAATTTCTTTAAGGAGGGGAGTCTGTAACAACCCGCATATTTATCGATTTTATATCTAAATATTTTATTTAAATATTTCATCATTAGTCGGATTTTAGTCCTAAAAGCTACTTTTTGCATACGGTCGAATTAGGACTCGGGACCACTCCCATTGAGTTTAAAATGCCGTTTGCGACCTTTTTTAGTATAAACTTCGATATGTTTGGAGAAAGTTGATTTTTGCTACTTTTCACTTTGGGTTTGGTTTGGGCTCAGCCCTATGTTAACTTATGCTCAAATCTGAGCCACTCTTCCCCACTCACCCTCATTCTCTTCTCATTTCAGTTTTTAGAGTATTAATGGTGGGAGAGATTGGAAATTAAAATTCCAAAACCCTAGTTTCCCTTGCAAATCAAATTCCTTGCTCCAAACTCAAGAAGAACCCATTGGTAAGCTTCTCTTCTTCTTCTCCAACTTATTCTCTTACCAATTTCAGAAATTCCTAAACCTAATCTTCGGAATGTTCTTGCTTTTGAGCTTAGATTCAAGCTCAATTGGGTTGTGTTGAAGAGAGGTTGATTCTCCATTTGCTTTCAAGTTTCTTCTTGTTCGATTTTGTGAAAAGGTGAGATTTTTATCTCACATCTATGACTATTATTATCTTTGGTTGTTGGGTATAAATTCCTAACACTTCTTCATGTGCATTTGCTCTTGATTTGGATTGGTTTTGTGAATATTCCAATTTTTGAGCTTTTAAGTCAAATTTGTGTGAAATCCTTTTATGGATGTTTGATCATGCTTTTGGTGATGCATCGAGGAGCATATAGGGCCGGGTTGCCGATTGGCATAAACCCTTAGAGCCAATGTTCGTCCGGTTGCATTTTGGAAGAGTTTGCTCTTCATTTGAATAAGGCTGAAAAACAGCCCAGGCATGATTCAGTCGACTGAAAACTCTGTTCAGTCGACTGAACCTGAAACCCGAGAGTTTCCAGGCATGATTCAGTCGACTGAAAAACTCTGCACAGTCAACTGAAACTGGAAACAGAAAGTTTCCTGAACCTGGAAAATTTCCAGGCACAGGGTCAGTCGACTGAAAACTCTGTTCAGTCGACTGAACCTGCTGTTTGTGTCCAATTTGCCCTTTTGGATTGAAATTCCAATTTAAATCGATTCGTGATAATCCTATTTGTTGTTATCATCTATTATGACTTTGATGACTCTTTTTAGGGATTTTTGAATATCCATTTCGATGGACCCTTTATCGATTTCTTTGGATTTTATTCACGTCTTCGTATGTGAATTTTTGTGATTGATTGTTCTTACAATCTTCTTCGTGATTTGTCACTTAAAAATATAAAGGTTTTCTATACTAGTAGTAAATATGAAAACTCTTTCCGCAAACGATTTCAATACTATTTTAATACCAAATTCGTTTATAAAACCATTTTCCAATCTATTAGTATATACAAACCTTTACCTCACTCGTATAAGAAATCTAATTAAACGGCTTAGTAAAACAAGTGGTATGAAACGCTTGCGTTTACTTTGTCGGTTAATTCTTGGACTTGTTCGATTGAACCTCTTGTGACAATTTTCTAGTGGAGATTTACAGTTTGTTCGTAAATATTTAAGTTAAGCAAGTGGTTATGGGACATGAAGCTAAACTCATATATTTACTAGCTCAGTGTAATTGACACTTCTCGTTGATCATGACGATCATCTTTGTGATTTAGACTAGCAATGTGCGATGTCTCTTTGTCTGCGAGGGAGACTAAACCCCGTTTTGTGGAGTTTCGACTCAATTTGTGATGGGGTATCAACCCATGGTCTTCGGGCCGTTTGTGGAGCTTCGACTCAATTTGTGATGGTTAGCGACCATGGAATTAGCGTTCCGTTTGTGATACACGTGTTGGTGAGCTTTATGCTCCCGTTTGTGATAGGCCTTCCCCCCCCCCCTTTTGTGATTTCTGGATTTCTTGTGTAGATCTCTAGAATTTGTGTTTCACCAATTTTTCGTGATTTCCATTGATAAGTCTTATCGATATTTGTGCATTGGTGAATTTGTGTGTCATTGACTTTAGTGATTTCTGGATTTCTTGTGTAGTCTTCTGGAATTTGTGCGTCATTGACTTTTGCGATTGACATTGATATTATCGTCAATATTTGTGGTTTGATGAACGAAATAAAGAGTATGACACTTCTTGGATTCTTGTGTAGATTTTGTGATATTGATTAATCTCTTGTTGATTATCAACTACTTATATATCACAGCTTGGCCTTGTGATTATTATGTGTTTAGTCATAACTCTGATTCTATATCGTTTCATCTGATATCCATAGGTAGACTGATCCGTTTATTATTTTCTTATTAAATAATACTCGGGTCAGACCGAGATGTTACAGGTGCTTCTGCTTGACTTCTCTCTTGGGATTGATTTCTCTTGCTTTTGGTTAACTACTTTGATTGGTAGTTTTTGTTGTATACATTTGAGATATAGACTCCATAATGTATACTTATTCTTTTGTGTAGTTCATGTAACTATTCTTTTGTGATATTGTGGATCTTTTTAGACCACTACTCTGACATACACTTCCATGTGTTAATTATATATTCATATCTTCTTCCGCCTTTGTGATATGAGTTATCTGTGACTGATTTGTGTTATGCTTATTTCTATATTTGTTTTCCGAAGGATTTATATAGCCACCGTGTAGTAGCTTTGAGTTTGTGTCGGTATGTCGGATTTCCTCTTGAAATAGAATTCATGTTATATTATCTGACATATCGGTGCTCGCGCAAAGAAATTACACGGATGGTCGCTCCTCAACAGCCTTATTCACCGTGTTAGTCGACAGCATTCACCGTAATGTTCTTGGCTAGCATGAGTATAGAGGTGGGGCGTCACAAGATCAAGCACCACCGCCATCATACCCTACCACCGCCGCCCCCCATAAGCCGAGCGCGACCCACCACGATGCTCTGATGCGTCGCCGTCGTCGCCTCCTATTGTTGTCGATTCTGGCGAAACCAAGCATCAATAGCACGAACGAACCGTACAGATCTCCTTCCCTCGACGTCCTCTTCAATGTTATGCTGCCTGATCGTCGTAAGATCGACGATTTATCGTCCAATCGAATAACCATCAACGGACGGCCGAGGCTAAATCATCGAATTCTGGATAAACGGTGATTCCAAACCAAAAACGAACTGCAGATCTGAGATGCGTACATCGAGAGCTTCGATATATAATTTCTCTGAATTTTTTGAGGAGTTTGAAATTTCACTTTGATTTTTGAATTGCAATTGGATTTGGATTGTCTGCCATTGAAATAAGGAGGTGAAGAGGGATTATACGTACGGACAAATGAGAAATAGAGGTAGGCTAGGTTTATAACAGAGTATATATAGGCAATGTTGAAATAGAATAGATGGGCCTGATTATAAACGCGCTGAACGATGAATAGCTCGAAAAGCCCTTTCTTACTCCGGAAAGAAATTGGGTCAACCCGTATATTAAAATATTTTAAACGCAATGGAACAGGTTTTAGGTCCAAATTCTATCGTATGAAGAAGTTATGCTAAAATCAATATTTTCAAATTGATTTCAATTTCATTTATTTCAAGGAATTTCGAGTCTGTACGATCAAACGACAAGCCCGATCGCTAAGAAACTTGAAATCCTATAATAATTCATAGTTATGGATCTGGTGAAACTGGTTTCGTCGAAATCCGAGTCAGTAGCCAAAATGGCTATTTTATATTAATTAAATAAATTAAAAATCAATCAATTAAATCCAATTTTTAATTTCACTTCTATAACCGACAATTTTTATCACTTTACTTTTCTTAATCATTCACATTAATTAAACCAAATTTAGATGTAAATTTAGAGTTGATTAATTTAACAATTTCAGTGTTTACCTCAATTTCATTAAATTTAGAAATTGTAAATTGAATTTTCAAAAATTTAATTTAATTACTTCTTATTCTATTATTAAGTATATTATTATCAAGAGGATGCAATTTACATTGGTTTGAAGTTATTACATTAATTTATCAAATTTCCTCTTAATTTCCATTAACGTAGTTTTTAAATTACGTTTTATTTCAATGGATTTAAACCTAATTCAATTTCCATTTATTAAAATTCAAATTCATTAATTAATTGAATGCTTACATTTGTTTCCATATATCCAAATTGTAGTTAAGTATAACATCTACATTATTTCCATTGATTTGAATTAAATTCCCATCTTTATATTATGCCTATTATCACACTATAAATTGGTTACTATTGATTACCTTTCATTTACTTGCCATATTCTCATTCCCATCATTGTAACCTTTGTTTATATCTATTAAAATTTGATTTCTCATTTCAACTGATAGAATAAATAAACGGGCAACACATAATTATTGTCGTCGTTTACTTTTAACTGCATTTATAAGTTTATTGTTTACTGTAACAACCCTGTATTTTGTAATTATTTTATTGTACATTTAAATTATTTTTAATGTAAGATTTTGATTTAAAAACTTATTTTACTTATTTGGAATGATTAAATTTTATTATTTAAATATAAATCTTGATTTTATATGAGTTATTATTCCAAACTTGTGTAAGTCGAATATTTGTCTGAAATGCTGATTTTGGTCAAATTAGTACTGTGACTTTCAACTTAAAATTTTAAAAGTTTAAAATTTTAATTTTTTTTTCTTTTATTATGAAAGTACATAAAATTCTAAGAACACCACTTTTTGTTTCGTTGAAATTGGATGTAAATTGTGGAAGTTATACCCTTTACAATATTGTGCGTATATAGGGTTATTTAACAATGACTATTTTAAATTGTATAAATTACTTCTTCTTTGTTATATTTTATTTTAATATGTGATAATATGTTATATTATGTATATTTTTACTTTTAAGTATTTTTAAAATGATAATATAATTTTTCTAAAGTTTATTTGAATGTATTTCAATTTATAAAGCCTAGTTGGTATTTACTGCATTTTTCTTTATTTAACTTTCTATTTAATAAAAATTAAATTATTATTTTACCTTGAAAATGTTTTAAAACCATTTTTAATTCAAATTTTGTGTTAAAATATTTTTTTGTGAAGTAATAAATTTTCCAAAGTCTTTGGATATTTTCTTGTAATTTTTATGTCAGGGTTGCTATTTTTAAGCAATTTCTTATTTCCTTTTTCTATTTTACTTAAAATAAATTATTTATTTTATTTTATCCTTACTTAGTTTCGGTTTTAAATAACATTTCTGAGTTTATTTTGTTTTTATAAAATTAAAAAGTAAAGGAAATGCAAAAGGTTTAGAAAGTTAAGAGATCTTAAAAGCCTGAAACGTAAAGGCGTTTTATCCGTTTCATTTTTGCAATTAATACATCAATTTATTGATTTATTTTATACATTCACTTTTATTGCTGTGTTTTACTTTATTTTATTCATTTTACATGTATTTAAATTTAAGAAAATTTTTCCAAAGTGTATTGAAGTTATTTCTAATTCCTAAGTCTAGTTTTCATTTTTCTATGCCATTTTTCTTATTTTAATCATATCTAATTAATAATTAATTATTAATATTTTGTTTATCTGTTATATTTTCGAATTCTAACTGAAATTTATAAGTGTTTTCAGTTATTTAAGATGTATATGAATATATATAGGAAGTTTAAATGGTTTGAAAGCAAAGAAACGTAAAACCGTTTTAACGTTTCTTCTTCCGTTTCTTTTCCAATTAATAGATTTAATTTCCTTTGACCGTTCCTTTCTTTATTGTAGCTTTGCATTTCTTTCCTCATTTTCACGTGAAAACATTCCTCTCCACTTCATTTTTCACGGCTAGAAAGGTTTGGTAATGGCTCCTTTTTTCCTCTTCTTTTTGCTCTTCTTTTTCCATTGTTTTCTTATATTTTGCCTTGTTTACTCATGTGTAATGCTTGGCCTCTCCTCCATAGCTAAGGCCACCACCTCCTACACCTCCTCCCTGCCATCATCACCAGCTACCCCTCTGGTCTTGACCATGGACGAACCCCTTTTGATGGTCAAACCCCTCAAACTACAACCTAGATGCCTAGATCCATGCTTATTTGACCTCTACATGCTCATCCACTTCAACCACCACCCAAACCACCACCATAGCCGCCGCCACTCCCCAGACCTGACCACAACACACCCCTCCTCACCTCTGTCTAGTCATGACACATCACAGGCCGAGCCCAATCCCCAAGGCTGAGCCCTTGTTTTGACCAAAAACCACCTAATTGCCTTCAAAACCACATCACCTCCTCATGTACAAACTCCACCTTGTCTTGCCTTGAACCCGAGCTATGTTAGCCCAAACCTGACCCAAAACTTGACCACATCTAAACCACATCAGACCCCAAAGCCATACCAAACAATAGAGAAGGCAAAGCAAAAGACCGCGTAGTCGTATCTCCTTTTATTTCAATGTTATTGCATTTTAAAGTCGTATTGAATTTTGTTGTTTTGATTGTTTGTTTTGGGTTGTACACAAGAGTTGTAGATTGGATTCATTCTCCACTCATGTCCATAGTCTTGTCATCGTGCTTGTCGTGGTTTTGGAATCGCACTTGTGTTAGTTGTTCTGGTCTTCAACTTGAAAAAAAAGTGAGTCTTTCTCACTCTGACATTTATACTTATGAAAAGTGAATTGATGACAAGTGTTTAGTAATAAAAAATGTTTATGCAAGTTAATGATGATCATATGATATGCTATGCCATGTTATTACCATATTATTATCATGTTAAAACTGTTAATTTTCACCTGACATCTGATATATGACTGTATATTGTGATATTGACCTTGTTTATATTATTTTCTGCATATGATCACACTGCAAGTTCCCTGTTAGAAAAAAAAAGTTATGGGCTGAAATGATAGGCCTGAATGGTTTTAAATTTTTCATTTTGACTTGGGATTTCGGGTTCGAAATGATAAAACCCGGATTTTCTTTGTAAATTACGGGTTGAAATGATATATTACCCGTATCACTTTACCTAGCGTAGAAAATTTTATACAGGCCCGTGGTTAAAATATGCTTTTCTAAAAATTTTAAAATATTTTAGAAATTTAATTAATATAATATTTTGATATGAAATTTAATAAAAATAAAATTTTTGTAAAATATTATTAATTTTCTGAATAATTGTAAGTGAAATGAATTAATGAAAAAGTTAGAAATTTTGAACGTAAGTTATTTTGGAAATTTTGATTTAATTTTAATTGGAAATTTAATTGAGTATGAAATTATGATAAATTTATGATAATTTGAATTTAAATGAATTTAAAATGATTTTTATCATATTTATTATTTTTTAATAAAGTTGAAATGTGAAATGAATAAATATTTTAAGTTAAAACTTTGAAATATAACTAGAATTGGAAATTTATGAAATTGACGTAAAGTGAACTTTTAGTTAAGCAAATAAAAATAAAACTAAGTTATATTTGAGAATTTGAACTTAAGTGTTAAGTTGAAATTTAATGTAATTGATTTTAAAATTGAACATTGCATTTTAATAAGTGGATTATTATTAAATCTTGATTTTTGAATGGAAATTTAACCCTGTAAAATCATGAACTTGAGGAAAATTAAATGATGTTATAAATGTGAAAATGTATGATTTTATAAGTTAAAAATGTTTTAAATAAAAATATAATTGGTTGAGAAATTATATTGAATATTTGAAGTTATTTGACTGTATTTTTGAAATGCTATTAATTACAATGTAAATGATATTACAACATTTGAAAATGCTGTAGTTGATGATAATGAACTACAAAGCTAAATTGAATTAAAAGTTATTATAGCAATCTTCGTAAGTGCTATAATTTTTGAATTTAACTAAGTTATTCGAAATTTAAGTAAACCTAGTATAACATTTTAAAATGCTGTCTTTTGTTAAATTGAACTGTTTTGAATGTAACTTTCCGTATAAGTTTTCTAAATAATGCGAAAAGTGAATTTTCACGGTTTTGATAAACTTAAGTGAATAAATAAACTTTGGAAGTTGAAATTTTTGGAAATTTAATAATTTAATTATTAAACATAATAACTTCATTGAAATGATAAAAAAAGAATTTTTGGAATATAAACTGTTTTGAATTATGAATTGAAATGGTATTTTAGATTGAATAAAATGAATAATGATTTGAAATGAATGAAGTTTGAAAAGATACGATATTTTAATATATTAAAATGATTTGAAACGAAATTTTGAAAGGATATGATATTTTGATATATTAAAATGATTTGAAACGAAGTTTTGAAAGATATGATATTTTTTATGTTAAATGATTTGAAAACGGAGTTTGAAAGATAGGACATTTTGATATTAACATGATTTAAAAAGAAGTTCTGAAAGATAGGATATTTTGGAACTGAAACTTTGAAAGTTTATGATATTTTGATATAATAAAATGATTTGAAAGGTAGTGTTGAAAGGGTATGAAAAATTAATATATTGAAATGGTTAGAAATGACTTGATATTTATTTTGATAAATATTTGAATTGAAAGATATTTTACGATGATATATTGAAATGGTTTTGGAAATGATTTAATCTTTATTTTGATAAAGATTTGGATTGAAAAGGATATTTTATTTTGAAGTATAAAATATTTTTAAAGTTATAACTACGGGTTATAATAACGATGGGTTGTTAAAGAGACCGGGATCGGATATTGTCTTATAGCTGGCCAATACCGAAAACCACTTTAACAACCGTGTACGCGGTGGAGATTCCAGAATGAAGTAGGATGGTGGCGACGTTCTCGAGGTATATTACGTGGACCCAACTCCCGTGAGTTGGCATATATGACTAAAACAGGAGCTATACCGGGCTACACAAAGGGTCGCACCCTTTCATCGAGCATGCTCCATCGGAAACCATTCTATTACTGTTGTGATTCGATTCGGTGGCGCCACTTTGATTCGGGGGTATTGTTCGAGGTGGGCGGAAGCTGCTGGCTTGCCGTCACCACCGGTCCGGGAGTGCAAACGGTGTATCCACCCTGGCATTGCCTCGCGTGCCGTGTCATATCCTTATACCGAGCCCACTACGATTTTGGTTTTAAAGATCCGACCGCGTTAAGGTTCACCATCCCCTTAACGCTATTTTCTATATGATTATACTTTACTGATTAGACACTACCGTATATAACGTATATTACTACATAGTAAATAGTTTAACGGATCCTTAGAGGATGGGCGGCCCCAAGCATCCTTTAAGTTACTGATGCATTTTGTTACTATTCACTTGAGTTGATTTACAGTTTATAAGTATTTATGTCCTGACTCGAGGGTTTTGTATTTTGCTTTACGCTCGGGTCAGATTGATTGAGTTAGCATTCAAGATTCACCTTCGGAGTTGGAGCTTTCCTTGAAAATCCAGGCTTCTATTTTGTTTCAGTATCCAGTGTTTCAGTGATGTATCTTGTTACTCTTCTGTTGTATCTCATATAACTCTGATGTATCTTATATATTTTTTTAGTAGCTTCATGAACTACTATCTCTTTTTCTTCCGCTGCATTTTTATATACTCTGTGTCTGTGATCTGTGATTTTTATTTACTGTATATTCTGAGATTTGCCAAATTTTTATGTACAACGCAGTATTTTGAGCAATCCAATTCCGGCATGAGTGTCTACCTATACACTTATAATGGATGCGAATGGTTGAAAATACCGAGTCGTTACAGTTCGTATCAGAGCTTTGGTAGCTCTAGGCAAAACTCAGCATATGGAGTGAATGTATTTACAGAATCACTTTCATTCGAGTTTGAATCTCTCTCTTTTGACTCGATTCCTTTGTATTTTGGAACGTTCCCTACAGTTCCAAAATCCATTCGTATCCCTCACTATTCATCTTCTTTTGACTCTGGATGTAACAACCCTGTATTTTGTAATTATTATATTGTATATTTTAATTATTTTAATATAAAGTTTTGATTTAAAAACTTATTTTACTTATTTGGAATGATTAAATTTTATTATTTAAATATAAATCTTGATTTTATATGAGTTATAATTCCAAACTTGTGTAAGTTGAATATTTGCCTGAAATGCTGGTTTTGGTCGAAACAGTCAAACTGTGACTTTTAACTTAAAATTTTAAAAATTTTAAATTTTAAATTTTTTTCTTTTATTATGAAAGCACATAAAATTATAAGAACACCACTTTTCGTTTCGTTGAATTTGCATGTAAATTGTGAAAGTTATACCCTTTACAATATTGTGCGTATATAGGGTTATTTAACAATGACTATTTTAAATTGTATAAATTACTTCTTCTTGGTTATATTTTATTTTAGTATGTGATAATATGTTTTATTATGTATATTTTGACTTTTAAATATTTTTAAATGATAATAGAATTTTTCCAAAATTTACTGTATTTATTTCCTATTTTTAAAGGCTGTTTTCTAATTTTCTGTCATTTTCTTCATATAAATTATATTTAATAAAAAAAAATTTGTGAATGCACTTTTATTTTTTTTATTTTATTTGTTATAAATA
The DNA here is from genome assembly GCA_030765085.1 of Allium cepa. Taxonomy (NCBI): domain Eukaryota; kingdom Viridiplantae; phylum Streptophyta; class Magnoliopsida; order Asparagales; family Amaryllidaceae; genus Allium; species Allium cepa. Next base: position 184,704,448 of record CM060946.1, read on the forward strand.
TTTTTCAAGTCCATGAATATTTTCTAAAGTTCATTTGGATTTATTTCTAATTTTAAAGCCCAATCTACAATTTTAAGCCATTTTCTTATTTTAATTATATATAATTAAAATTTATTATTTATTTTATGCACTCACTTTTATTTTCCGTGTTTTACTTTATTTTATTCATTTTACATGTATTTAAATTTAAGTAAATTTTTCCAAAGTGTATTGAAGTTATTTCTAATTCTTAAGTCTAGTTTTCATTTTTCTGTGCTATTTTTCTTATTTAATCATATCTAATTAATATTTAATTTTTAATATTTTGTTTATCTGTTATATTTTCGAATTTTAACTGAGATTTTAATTATTTTTAGTTATTTGGATGTATATAAATATATATGAGAAATTTGAAAGGGTTAAGAGCTAAGAAACGGAAAAACGTTTATCCGTTTCTTTTGCAGTTTCTTCTGTCATTAATACATCAATTCATCTTAGCCATTCCTTTCCCCATCCTTTGCAGCCGACTTCCTCTTGTCATTCACGAATTTTTGAAGCCCCAAAACCCTAAAAATCATGGCCTCCACCTTGAAGAAAAAAAATTAGGTAAATCCCTTTCTTCTTTCTACTTTTCTTAATTTTCTATGCAATTTTGCCTTGTTTCTCTTCTAAGTTTGGATCAGCCTCTTCTCCATAGCCACAGCCACAAACTCCTGCATCTCTTCCATGCCTCCAACACCATCTACTCCACCAACCATGACCATGGACGAGCCATCTATGGTGGCCAAACCCTTCAAATTACAACCTACATGCCTAAAAGCAATGTATTTTACCATTGTTGCCTCATTCCCTTCATCTCCACTTGTTGCCTTGCCTATATGATGTTAAACCTGACCTATATGATGTCATACCTGAGCCAAAGCATCATCATAGCCAAGCATAAGTGTTCCTTAGGCCAAGCATTGAAGTGGTTGAAGCAAGGTCCAATCTATCTTGTTCATTTCGCTTTGTATTTCAGAATTGTTTCAATGTTATTTTATGTTGAATGTTTATATAGTGTCTGGTTTGTTTTGTTTTGGGTTGTTGATACAAAATCATATCTTGGCTATCTTTCAACTCAAATCAAAATTCGTGAAATTGTGCTTGTCATGCCTTTGGAGTCGTGCTTGTATGTTGTTTTGGCCTTTAGCTTTGAAAAAGGTGAGTCTTTCTCACTCTGACATATATACTTATGAAAAGTGGATTGATGACAAGTGTTTAGTAATGTAAAATGTTTATGCAAGTTAATGATGATCATATGATATGCTATGTCATGTTAATACCATGTTATTACCATGTTAAAACTGTTAATTTTCACCTGACATCTGATACATGACTGTATATTGTGATATTGATATTGTTTATATTATTTCTGTATATGATCACACTGCAAGTTCCCTGTTAGGATAAAAATCATTATGGGCTGAAATGATAGGCCTGAGTTATTTTATTTATTTATTTAAACTTGGGATTGCGGGTTTGAAATGATAGAACCCGGATTTTTACCTTTTAAACTGCGGATTGAAATGATACATATCCGTATCACTTGACCTAGGTTAGGAAACTATATACAGACCCGTGGTTATTCTATAAAGTGCTTTGAATATTTTAAGTATTTTAAAAATATAAAATTATGAAATTTGATTTAAATAGATTTTGAAAGGTTTTAAAATAAATAAATTATGATTTTTCTATGTGTTAAAAATGTAATTTATGAATGGATTAACTGGATTTTGAAATATAACTTATGTTTGAAATTTGAAATTTTGACTAAAAACGATATTTAAGTTACATGAATAAAATGGACTTTAATTTATTTGGAAAATGGTAAATATGATAAATTGATTTATATTTGAATTTAAGTGATTTATTAAAGAATTATTGATTTTCTATAAATTTAAGTGGTTGAATAAATGACTGTTGAAAATGAAATTTTAAATATAACTTGACTTGAAAATGTGAAATTTGAGTTTTAACTAAAGATGTTAAAATTAATTAAATAAACTGGAAGTTTAGTTAAATTTGTGAAATGGTAATATAAATCTGAAACGTATAGGCTTTAATTTATGAAAGAAACGTATAGGTTTTAATTTATGAAAGAAACGTATAGGTTTTAATTTATGAAAGAAACGTATAGGTTTTAATTAATGAAAGTAACGTATAGGTTTTAATTAATGAAAGAAACGTATAGGTTTTAATTTATGAAAGAAACGTATAGGTTTTAATTTATGAAAGAAACGTATAGGTTTTAATTAATGAAAGTAACGTATAGGTTTTAATTTATGAAAGAAACGTATAGGTTTTAATTTATGAAAGAAACGTATAGGTTTTAATTTATGAAAGAAACGTATAGGTTTTAATTAATGAAAGAACGAATGGCGTTCTAATTAATGATAGGAACATGTAAATTCCTAATTAATGAAAGAAAGGTATAAGTTTTAATTAATAAAAGAAACGTATAAGTTTTTAATTAATGAAAGAAACGTGTAAAGTCCTAATTAATGAGAGAACATGAAAGTTTTAATTAATGCAAGAACATGTAAAGTTTTAATTAAGAAGAAACATGTAAAGTTTTAAGTAGTGTGGTATTGATTTAATTAATAAATGTTCATTATTGTAATAGGAATATAAAATTTAAAACGTACATTTGACACGTAGATTTTAATCAATGTAATGGTGTATTTTAAATTGATTAAAATGATAAATGTTACTTACCGTAATAATAAAATGTAAGTTGATAACGTACATTTGATAAGCAAGTTTTAATTTATGTGAATGGCATACTTTAAATGATTAAAATAATAAAGTTTCTTTATTGTAATAATAATGTAAGTTAATAAGGTGCTTTTAACTTAACATAAGAATTTCGGTTTAAATTGTATATTACAGTAAGAAAGTTTATTTAACTATAAGGCTATGATAAATTGACATGTTAAAATTTTAAGCTTATCAATACTTTGATTATATACAATGTAAAGTGGAAAGTAGTACATTCCAAAAATGCTATGATTCCTTAAGGTAACATTTCCAAAATGCTATGATAACTTAAAGGAATATTTCAAGTTTAATAAATCTAAAGAAATATTCAATGGTTTGAAAATTTGGGTTTTTATTTGAATGATATAATATTGAATTTTTTTTTTGAAATGGAAATGATACAATTGTGATATTGTTTTGAAATGAGTATGATATTTTGGTCTTGAAAGTATAAATTATTTGAAATAAATATCCATGGGTTATAATAACGATTGGTTGTTAAAGAGACCGGGATCAGATATTGTCTTATAGCCGGACAATACCGAAAACCACTTTAACAACTGTGTACGCGGTGGAGATTCCAGAATGAAGTAGGATGGTGGTGACGATCTCGAGGTATATTACGTGGACCCAACTCCCGTGAGTTGGCATATATGACTAAAACAGGAGCTATACGGGCTACACAAAAGGTCGCACCCTTTCATCGAGCATGCTCCATCGAAAACCATTCTATTACTGTTGTGATTCGATTCGGTGGCGCCAATTTGATTCGGGGGTATTGTTCGAGGTGGGCGGAAGCTGCTGGCTTGCCGTCACCACCGGTCCGGGAGTGCAAACGGTGTATCCACCCTGGCATTGCCTCGCGTGCTGTTTCATATCCTTATATCGAGCCCACTACGATTTTGGTTTTAAAGATCCGACCGCGTTAAGGTTCACCATCCCCTTAACGCTATTTTCTATATGATTATACTTTACTGATTAGACACTACCGTATATAGCATATATTACTACATAGTAAATAGTTTAACGGATCCTTAGAGGATGGGCGGTCCCAAGCATCCTTTAAGTTACTGATGCATTTTGTTACTGTTCACTTGAGTTGATTTACAGTTTATAAGTATTTATGTCCTGACTCAAGGGTTTTGTGTTTTGCTTTACGCTCGGGTCAGATTGAGTGAGTTAGCATTCCAGATTCACCTTCGGCGTTGGAGCTTTCCTTGAAGATCCAGCCATCTATTTTGTTTCAGTATCCAGTGGTTCAGTGATGTATCTGATTTGTACCTGATGTATCCTGTTACTCTTTTGTTGTATCTTATTTAACTCTGATGTATATCATATTTATATAGTAGCTTCATGAACTACTATCTCTTTTTCTTCCGCTGCATTTTTATATACTCTGTGTCTGTGATCTGTGATTTTTATTTACTGTATATCCTGAGATTTGCCAAATTTTTATTTACAACGCGGTATTTTGAGCAATTCAATTCCGGCATGAGTGTCTACCTATACACTTATAATGGATGCGAATGGTTGAAAATACTAGGTCGTTACACTGGAGTATTCCATAACTCCTCTTCGAATGATCTTTCTAGTGAGTCGGCGATCACGCCAATTTCAAATTTAATTGAAAAAGGGGGAAAACTTCTTTGCAGTTAGCATCGATTCACTAGAGATTCTTATCTATCCTTGGTTTAGATGCTAATATCTTTTGTTATTTCAAACTCTAACTCTTGAGATTGAATGTAGATTTCCCTAGAAAAATCAACAATGATCTTATTCTTTAAGTCACGGTTGACCCGGTTAAGGTTGCCCATGATTTATATAAGCTTATCCATCTTCCTATTCTGTTATTTAATCATGTCATCCTTGTTTCCAACTTATTTTTAAATCATAATCTCCTTTGATTTGTGTTAATCAAAAATTTGAATCTCTATCCTTCTTTGAAAATCTATTCATGTATAGTGTATTTGTAAACTAGTATTTAGAATTAAAATGTTTTATATATTGTGTTGTTTGAGTTGTTGATGTTGAGTTGGGTTTCTGATCGATACGTCTGATCAGCGCTATCGATAAGATTTCCAAAACACTTTGACAGAACAAACGGACACAATATATTTTAAAAAAAAATTGGTTAATGAAATAAATTTTGATATATAAGTAAATTTATGGAACTTAATGAAATGATTTAAATTGATAATTTGAAATGATAATACTTGATTTATCATTTATTGTTCTACAAATAGATCTATAAAATTTATTTATAAATTTATTTGGGAACTGAAATGAATTTAAAACAAGAATTTGAGGATTTAAATTCTGATTATTTGGAACTTTGGTTTAAAGTTTTAAAAGGTTATATTATTTAAAGTATTTTGAATAGAATTTGTTTTCAAAGAATTTTAAAGGTTTAAAATTAGTGCTCTTCTCTTTGTCGCTGGAAAATAACTTCGGTGATGATCGCGACATCATCGACGTTCATTTTCGAGTTTCGAAGTTAGGAGACCGTTCTGTAGTCTTGCTACAGCTTTGTTTTGGAAAATTAAATTGATTTGAATTTCTAAAATATGACTTGATTTATAATATATATATAGATATATGATTGAAATTTGATTTGACATATTATATATGTATATATATTATTTCTTATCTTTAAATGGTCTGAAGAAATCGGAAATTTAAGTCTTAAATTCTATTTTTAAAGAATAATTTCAATTATAAAAAGAAAATAAAAAAATTGAATAAATGATTTAAGCTTGAAATGGTTGAATTGGAAATTTTATTTGTATAATACAATTGCATTCAAATATAACTTACAAAAATTTCAGAAGTTAAAAATGTAATTGGATAATATACGATATAAAAAGATTTTATAAATAAAATTTGAGTAGTTATAATAAATGTTATACATTTAAACTTTAATTATAAAATGATTAACAGAGGTAAATATAATAAAGGGTAATTGAATGACTTACAATAAAATGATGTTAAAAGAACTAAGAATAAAAGGAAGTAGTTATAAAAAAAAGTGTAAATATATTTAACATGAGTGATAAATATATTGAGAGGAATAAATTTAATTTTGATTAGGAATAAAGAAGAATAAAATTTATTAAGTACATTGTGAGTGTAATAAATGATTATTTTTCAAACCCATGGTTTTAAAAATGGTTAATTTTAGATGATTGGATAATAAGATAATGAAATTTGAGATAGTTAAGATTTATTTAACTTGTGTAAAGATTTATTCTCTGTTTAAGTTGAAATCTCCATGCTTTCAAATTCATTTTCTTATTTTGTTTTTCAAACTATCTTTTGGTTGTCCTTATCATCCTTATCTTGCTATAGACCAGTATAGGCATCTTTCTATAATATTTCTGTTTAGAAATCTTTCTATAATCTTTGATAGACCTTTGGTAATCATTTTGAATCCACCTTTTTCGTGCTTGTGTTCTTGATTTTGGAGGATCTTGGAAAGATCACCTCCACCTTGTAAAACTTACCTATAACAACAGCTATCAGGTATAACTTCAATCTTCTTATCATCTTATCTTAATCCTATTTCACTCTATCTTTTCTGTGCCCTTCCACACCTCATTCCTTTTCGGGGACGAAAAGTTTTGAGTGGGGGAGAGGTAACAACCCTGTATTTTGTAATTATTTTATTGTATATTTTAATTATTTTTAATGTAAGATTTTGATTTAAAAACTTATTTTACTTATTTGGAATGATTAAATTTTATTATTTAAATATAAATCTTGATTTTATATGAGTTATAATTCCAAACTTGTGTAAGTTGAATATTTGTCTGAAATGCTGATTTTGGTCAAATTAGTCAAACTGTGACTTTCAAATTAAAATTTTAAAAGTTTAAAATTTTAATTTTTTCTTTTATTATGAAAGTACATAAAATTCTAAGAACACCACTTTTCGTTTCGTTGAAATCGGATGTAAACTGTGGAATTTATACCCTTTACAATATTGTGCGTATATAGGGTTATTTAACAATGACTATTTTAAATTGTATAAATTACTTCTTCTTTGTTATATTTTATTTTAATATGTGATAATATGTTATATTATGTATATTTTTACTTTTAAGTATTTTTAAAATGATAATATAATTTTTCTAAAGTTTATTTGAATTTATTTCAATTTATAAAGCCTAGTTGGTATTTACTGCATTTTTCTTTATTTAACTTTCTATTTAATAAAAATTAAATTATTATTTTACCTTGAAAATGTTTTAAAACCATTTTTAGTTCAAATTTTGTGTTAAAATATTTTTTTTGTGAAGTAATAAATTTTCCAAAGTCATTGGATATTTTCTTGTAATTTTTATGTCAGGGTTGGTATTTTTAAGCAATTTCTTATTTCCTTTTTCTATTTTACTTAAAATAAATTATTTATTTTATTTTATTCTTACTTAGTTTCGGTTTTAAGTAACATTTCTGAGTTTATTTTATTTTTATAGAATTAAAAAGAAAAGGAAATGCAAAAGGTTTAGAAAGTTAAGAGATCTTAAAAGCCTGAAACGTAAAGGCGTTTTATCCGTTTCTTTTTTGCAATTAATACATCAATTTATTGATTTATTTTATACATTCACTTTTATTGCTGTTTTTTACTTTATTTTATTCATTTTACATGTATTTAAATTTAAGAAATTTTTTCCAAAGTGTATTGAAGTTATTTCTAATTCCTAAGTCTAGTTTTCATTTTTCTGTGCCATTTTTCTTATTTTAATCATATCTAATTAATAATTAATTATTAATATTTTGTTTATCTGTTATATTTTCGAATTCTAACTGAAATTTATAAGTGTTTTCAGTTATTTAAGATGTATATGAATATATAGGAAGTTTAAAAGGTTTGAAAGCAAAGAAACGTAAAACCGTTTTAACGTTTCTTCTTCCGTTTCTTTTCCAATTAATAGATTTAATTTCCTTTGACCGTTCCTTTCTTTATTGTAGCTGTGCATTTCTTACCTCATTTTCACGTGAAAACATTCCTCTCCACTTCGTTTTTCACGGCTAGAAAGGTTTGGTAATGGCTCCTCTTTTCCTCTTCTTTTTGCTCTTCTTTTTCCATTGTTTTCTTATATTTTGCCTTGTTTTCTCATGTGTATTGCTTGGCCTCTCCTCCATAGCCACAGCCACCACCTCCTACACCTCTTCCCTGCCATCATCACCAGCTACCCCTCTGGTCTGGACCATGGCCGAACCCCTTTTGATGGTCAAACCCCTCAAACTACAACCTAGATGCCTAGATCCATGCTTATTTGACCTCTACATGCTCATCCACTTCAACCACCACCCAAACCACCACCATAGCCGCCGCCACTCCCCAGACCTGACCACAACACACCCCTCCTCACCTCTGTCCGGTCATGACACATCACAGGCCGAGCCCAATCCCCAAGGCTGAGCCCTTGTTTTGACCAAAAACCACCTAATTGCCTTCAAAACCACATCACCTCCTCATGTACAAACTCCACCTTGTCTTGCCTTGAACCCGAGCTATGTTAGCCCAAACCTGACCCAAAACTTGACCACATCTGAACCACATCATACCCCAAAGCCATTCCAAACAATAGAGAAGGCAAAGCAAAAGACTGCGTAGTCGTATCTCCTTTTATTTCAATGTTATTGCATTTTAAAGTCGTATTGAATTTTGTTATTTTGATTGTTTGTTTTGGGTTGTACACAAGAGTTGTAGATTGGATTCATTCTCCACTCATGTCCGTAGTCTTGTCATCGTGCTTGTCGTGCTTTTGGAATCGCACTTGTGTTAGTTGTTTTGGTCTTCAACTTGAAAAAAAAAGTGAGTCTTTCTCACTCTGACATTTATACTTATGAAAAGTGAATTGATGACAAGTGTTTAGTGATAAAAAATGTTTATGCAAGTTAATGATGATCATATGATATGCTATGCCATGTTATTACCATATTATTACCATGTTAAAACTGTTAATTTTCACCTGACATGTAACAACCCGGGGTTTTGTTCGTATCCATTTGATTGAATTTGTCAAGTGAGTATTCTCGGCCATTTGATTTTTTTGTTGTAATGCTATGGCTATCTTCTGACTTGTTCAACTTCGATTGGATTCGACTTCCATTTTATGTTGACCCTTCTTGGTGTTGCATTATTTCAAAACAAATACCGATTGCCTTCCTTCGTTCGCTACCCTAAATCAAAATGTTGGGCCACATTCCTTTTTGCTAGTGGGTCTTCGAGAGATTAGCCGTTCCTTTTTCTTTCGCATGTTTTTATTTTGCTCGACCCGACCCCCCTTCTCGATTCATTCATTCGAATCTAACCCTAAAAACATTCAAACGAAAATAAATGGCGGCTCGTCTCTCCCTTCGTACGTCCCTCTTCCATCAAAAGTAGGGCATTGAAGTCGAAGGCTATGGCTACAGAGGTTCGAACTTCGTTCGTCTTCCCTTGGGTTCTTCGACCTCGACTGGCAACTGGACTTCATGGCTGCTAACTTCGTTCGTATTCCTCCTTTCTTCGACTACTTCAATTTGGTCGGCTTCGTCCTCACTCCCCTGGAAAAGGTGAGTGATTCTTTCACTCACATCCTAATTCATCTTCAATATTTAGCTTCGGCCATTCATTTGTGTTTCATTGTTGATGATTTTGTTGATTTTGTCGATCTCGTATAACTTGGTGAATTTCTGGCTTGATGAGTTTTGACTTGGTATTGATGGTGTTCCTCATATTATCTACTCTGATTTCGTGTGAGTGTTGATGATTTCTCCAACTTTTTCATTTCATGCGGTTTTGAATTTGGGAATTTGTTGAACTGGATACTTTGATAAAGTTTGCTTGAGTTTTGACTTATTTTGTTTTGTTTAAACTGCACCATCAGTTGCTACTGTCTATTTCAATTTACATATGGTTGTGAGTTGTAGCCTCGACTCTGTCCATTGTTGCATTTTTTCCCTGTAGCACACTTGTTGCCTTCATGTTGCATCCAGATTCATGTAGCGTTACTGTGCCTTGATCTTTAATGATCTTTTTATAATTGTTGCCTGAGTGCTTGTACATATTGGTAGTACGTCCATCACTTGTATGTGCCTCTACATTCTTGTTTCTGGTGCGCAGTTGAGTGTTGTTTCAGTTGACCTTGGTGTCACCTGAAACAATGTATTCTAGATTGAAAAAAAAGGCTACCCATGAATATTTTGTTGGATTATTCTATTTGTTAAGGTCATTCACTTGTAGTAGCATGGTGCTATTATGTCCAGCTGAAGACTGCTAGATAGGTATACTTTGTGGTTACGTTTGATTTCTTTAAGTGACCATTGGTTTTTATAGTTTCCTTTTATCAGTATGTATTTTAAATTGGTTTTCCATCAGTTAGTTATATTTCAATTCAAGGAAAATTGGTTGCATTGCTCAGAACATAAAGAGGGTCGAAAGAATAATAATATCATTGTATTTCTTTCCAAACAAATTTAAAGTATATATTAAATGGTTACTTTCATGTATGATAATCCCAAGCATGCTGTCTTTGTCTAAGTATGTTTTGGGTTAGTGGTGAGATATGTTTGCAAGTGCAGGTAACAAATACAAGTGGACGTGCAAATGCAAATGCAAGCGAACGTGTAAATGTATATGCAAGTGCACGTGTAAATGTAAATGCAATTGCATATGCAGGTAGTTTAAAGAAGAGTACATTTATGTGAAAGTGTTATAGCCAAATTGTCAAAACCTTTTCATGCCAGAGGTTCTGAAACTAGGCCCAGTTTATTTAATTAATCTCCTCTATGCATTGCATTCCTCTGGAGGGTGTGCCATACATGTATAAATAGCATGGCCAGGCCGTTGTGCAGTTTGATATGTAAATGGAATTACGCTAGTCATTTGCATGTGAGCTATCTATGATATGTTGTTCCCGACCATTTTATTGCACTTGGATTGATTTTCGAATTGCACTTAAGTTGAATCCAGTTTGTAGCTCGGATTTGACCTTGTGCTCATTTGTGAATTTTCATTGTGTACATCATCACTGTAGTGGCAAGGCAGCGCACGCAAGCGTGAACTGCATGTGATAGATTTCATGCGCAAACTGTGACGCCCCACCTCTATGCTCACAATAAAAAAGGTTATTATAAGGAATAACGTTTGCTATTGCGAAGAATAAGGCTTGTTAGAAGCGACCATCCGTACGTTATGCCTTAGATGAGCATTGATTACATCGATACGAGTTATATAACTTACTCCCAAAGATATAAATTCAATCCAAATCTAAAACGAAACTACGATGGCTAAAGAAAAATCCAGAACAACTCATAATATCAACAACACAGATAGTATAATCACATCAGAACAGAAATATCAGATACATAGCGGAAGATAAGTTTGGAATACATGCTACAACAATCTATAGTTCCCATGAACCAAATACACAATACATGGATAACTACATATATAAGATGGGAGTCAAATAACCAAAAGAACTCCTCGAAGGCTAGACAAAAGATGATGTGAATCCCAAAAGCTGAAGCTGCCACTGAATCAGAGATAGAGATTACCCTGAAATAACTCGGTCTGACCCGAGTATTATTTAAAAGAAAATAATAAACGGATCAGTCTAATATATTCTTAGAAGTGAATGCATCTTAAACAACATCAAAGCGAAATAATAATAATCTCGAATGAGACTATTATACATAAGAAATCAACATAATTAAATGAAGAAATCACATCAAACTCCATCAAAATCAACTTTCAAATTCACCATTGAATTCAAAACAACAAATCACAAAATCTAGAAATCACAAATAGATAACTAGAAAAATCAACATAAAAGTGGATCGATCCCATCATATGGCGAGTCTAAGCTACGCCGCACGTGCATCTCATATGGCCGAAGCCTACCAAGTACTGTCATCATAATTTTGGTGCCCAACATATGACCCGAAGGTCCAACATATGACCCGAAGGTCTAGTACTGGTATTTGACCCGAAGTCCATCATATGACCCGAAGGTCCATCATAGTGGCTCGAAAGCACACAAAATCATCAAACAACAAATAATTCAATTAACGAGTTCGGAATTAACCGAAATAGTAAAAGTGTGGATCCATACTCCGCATTTCTGCTAAATCGTTTAAATCTCTTCATCGTTTCCTTGAAAGTGCAAAATCGTGTATTTTATAAAAATACATTTTACGTTCTCAAACGGACAAGTCCGGAATTAAGCGAATCAGTAAAAGTGAGGGTTCATAGTCCTTAATTTTGCTGAAGCGTTTAAATCGCTTCCTCATTCTTTTGAAAGCGCAAACTGTAAAAATTTTAGAAATAATTTTATTTTAAAAACGATTTTTAAAACACGTGATTAAAACAATAACATCTGTAGCAATTTCGACAAGGAAATTGCACTTCACAAAACACCGTAAAACGGGTACCAAATCAGCGTTGCGGGGTAACCGCTTACAAAGTCACTTTAAATTAACGGTTACTGACGTTAAAATAACAGTGAATTTTCTTTCATCAAAAATGTCAACAAAACACCGCGCTTCAAAAATATAACATCGATGTAAAAGTTTCATTATAAAAATAACGGAGCAACGTTTTAAAAGCGTAATACCGGTTCAACGTAAATTAAATAGTGGACCGCGCCACTATACTGATATAACATTTCACTTCCACTTGCACAAAAATAATTTGGAAATGGACCTAGATTTTGCACACACACTTATTTTGCATACATGCGTACCCTCCAGTTTCGTTTTCAAGTAAGTATGAAGTTCTAAAATAAAGAACTATACACATCTTTTTAGTGAATGCACTAATAATCTGGGCCACATTTCCAATATACTCTACTACTATGCACGTAAATAATGTAAAAAATATGGTATGGAACCATTTAAACATGAAAACCTGGAATTTGCTTCTGTGAAATGTATTATCACACTATAAAGACCCTATGCATATTTTCGTGAGTTTAAACTTTTGCATGCAAGAGCCTGCATATAAAAAAAACACGTGCATACTGCTAACAAGAAATAGCCTGGACTCACAACTTTTAGCATGCAATTTAATAATTATACTAGCCTGAACGTTTTCAAAGCATATATAAACTTGGAACACTAACTTTTGCATGTAAAAGAAATTAAACGAACAAGACATGTGACTCATACTTCATTTTTTTTCATGCGCACATAAAAATTGCGACCCACTTTTCACAAAAGAAAATAATAATAACCCTTTTCACACGCAAGAATTAAAATGCGTTTTTGTACAAACCTCTTAACATAATTGCTCGCCTGTAAGAATTGTACGCATGAAACATTGACGAAAGTTTTAGCTTAAGTGTATCAGTAGTTTCATGTATGCATGCATAACGAAATTTTAAAAATGTAACTACTAGAAACTTGGTTTAGTAAAAACATGAAATTATAATTACACTTCACATGTCTACCCACTTACTGATGCAAAATGTAACTCACGCATGTACTACCAAGGGTCTGGACAAGCTTTTAATTCATATTTGTACTAAAAGAAAATGAAGCAAAGAACCTTAGAAATAAGATTTTAAAAGTACCCAGACTTCTATAACATGCATGCTAAAAGGTCCTGGCACTATAATGTCTGCTAAATATGCTAGCACTCCTGTCTATGTTCATACACTTCTAAGTATATTCACATTTTAAACTCTGGTGTATCTATATCAATACATAGATGCAGGGAACAAAAGAAAAGAACAGTGAAAAGAACATGAAAAGTGAGTAAATGTTTTACCACCCTATTCCAAAGTCAAACATTGGAAAGAACAAGTGGAAACCAAATTAAAACGGTTACTGGGCACAAATAAGAATTTAGAGATGTGAGTTATACTCACATTAAAATTTCCTTCAAAGATTGCTATAAACCTAGATTCAAACAGAAAGTTGCGGCTGTTATTAATGCCTCAAAGAGTCTCTGAGAAAATGAACAAGAAAATATTGCAGAGAATTATCATTTTTTTTTTCAAATGGCAATATGTCAAAGGGGATGAGTATTGAAAAGGCTTAGGGGTACACATTCATTTAATGCATAGGTACTTGATAATGCACGGCCATGTTTGAAATACAAGTATGTATGTCACGGCAAGGCAATTTTTCCAGTAATGCAAAAATGTGTTCACACCTGACTCTTAGTTTACAGCAAGGCACAAAAGTTGTTCAAGCTTCTGGGAATTGGAGTGTCACAATGAAAAGGAAAAATATAATGTAAAGTATACGCTATATTCTTTTTTTTTCTTTACAGTATTACATTTTTGTACACTTTGCATTTATAAAAAGAATGTGAGCAAGTCATACTATTTGAATTAGATGACAGCTAGGTGGAGTGAATAAAATGTAACGCAATTCAACCGACTATGCAATACTATATTTTCTTCAAATTTTGATTTAAAAATTCCTATTTAAATTATGCACTTCGACAGTAATTCAAAAATTACGGTCGTTACCGATTTTTTTTTTAAACATTTATTACGACGGTAATAAAATCATGGTCGTTACAGACTCCCCCTCTTATAAAAATTGCGTCCCCGCAATTTTCATACTAGAAGCAGCCAATAACGCAGATGATTCATCACAACAAAGATTCGAAATAGATAAGATAGATAAGAATGCTCACCCCCACCCGAAGAGGAAAGAAAATCGAGATAAGAACGCTCTATGAATTCTCTGGTTTCCCAAGTGCAATCCTTGGGGTTTGCGGACCATTGAATTTTTAGAAGTGGAACATCTTTATTTCGAAGGCGTTTAATCTCCGTAGCAAGTACACGAATAGGATTTTGCACCATGGTCATGTTGGGTGAGATCTCAAGATCGGGCAATATATGAGGATCAATAATCGAATCTGGTTCACGGAGGCAGCGGCGAAGCTGAGAAACATGAAATACATCGTGAATCCCTGCAAACTGGATAGGCAAAGCAATACGATAAGCCACGGGACCGATGCGTTCGATAATAGGAAACGGTCCAATGTAACAAGGAGACAACTTTTCTGAGCTACTAAAACGCACCACTCCTTTCATTGGAGAAACCCGAATGAACACATGATCGCCCATAGAAAATTCCAACGGCTTTCTACGGTTATCGGCATAAGATTTTTGCCGATTTTGAGCCTCTTTCATCCTTTGCCGAATAAGATGAATCTTCTCAGACAATTCCCGAATAAAGTCGGGGCCTAGAATCAACTTTTCCCCAGACTCTAACCAACAAGAAGGTGATCGACACGGCCTTCCATAAAGGGCCTCGAAAGGAGCCATGCCGATACTGGATTGGAAACTATTGTTGTAAGCAAATTCAACAAGAGGAATGTGGTCTTCCCAACTACCACCGAAATCAAGAATACAAGCTCGAAGAAGATCCTCCATAATAAAATTCACTCTCTCAGTCTGACCATCCGACTGAGGATGATATGCCGTGCTAAGATTAAGCTTTGTGCCCAAAGCTTTCTGAAGACTCTTCCAGAACCCACTAGTGAAGAGCGGATCCCTATCACTAACAATCGAACTCGGAACGCCATGAAGTTGAACGTATAAAAGATATTTGATGTTATGAGTTCTGATTATCGTTTCTGATAATCGGATATTTGTTGATTCTGATTATCGTTTTTGATAATCGAATATTTGTTGTTTCTGATTATCGCTTGTGATAATTAGATATTTGATGTTATGAGTTCTGATTATCGTTTTTGATAATCGAATATTTGTTGATTCTGAGTATAGTTTTTGATAATCGAATATTTGTTGTTTCTCATTATCGCTTGTGATAATTAGATATTTGATGTTATGAGTTCTGATTATCGTTTTAGATAATCGGATAATTATTGATTTTGATTATCGTTTTTGATAATCGAATATTTGTTATTTTTGATTATCGATTGAGATAATTAAATATTTTTTGATTTGAAATGTAATTATCGTTTTTGATAATTGAATATTTGTTGATTTGAGATTTGATTATCGTTTTTGATAATCGAATATTTGTTGATATGGGTTCTGATTATCGTTTTAGATAATCGGATATTTGTTGATTTTGATTATCAATTTTTGATAATCGAATAATTGTTGATTTGAGTTTTGATTATCGTGTTTGATGATTGAATATTTGATTGGTTTGAAATTTGATTATCGATTGTGATAATTAAATATTTGTTGATTATATTGAAATGTTGTTTTCTATCTATCTCTGTTGATAATTAGATTTTACTATTTTCTAATTATCGTATCGATAATTAGATATTGCTGTTTTGTGACTTCTGTGTTCTGATTATCTTTTGATAATTAGATTTTGTTGAGAATTTATGAATTTCTTTTATTGAAATTAAAAGATTTCTTTGGCGTTTGTGTTCTTGACCTTTATTTTTCTAGCTTAACTAGTTTATGTTAGAAAAATAATTGTTATCGACGACCTTAATTATGAAAATTGCGGGGACGCAATTTTTATAAGGAGGGGAGTCTGTAACAACCCTGGAATTTTTGTAACAATAAATTATCGTCAAATGACGATTTAATTTGGTTGCTAATTGCCATTGGCATTTAATCGATTGAAAATTCTTTTGAATATTGGTCTAACGGTTATGCGGGCATTAAAGTTGAAATTGTAGCCCATGTTTTCTTTTTATTGTTGGGCCGTGACAATTATCAAGAATAACCGTTCCCTCTTCTCATTTTCATCTTCGCAACCCTAAACTTAAACTCACGAAAAAAAAAATATGGCGGCTCATCGTTCGTCCTCTTTCTGCTGTAATTAAGGTTTTAGGAAATTTTCGAAGTCGCCACTTATATTGATGGGGGTGCTTCGATTTCTTCTCCTATTGATTCATTCGTGGCAGCTTCATCCAAAGCGAATTCGAGGTTGCGTGGATCGGCCTCGACTCTAAACTGATGGATTAGGGGTTCTTCTAAACAAAGGTGAGTAATTTTTGTTACTCACATCTAGTCAAATCTCAAATGTGTAGGGTTTGAATTTTTGTGATTTTCCTTCGTATATAATTGGTTGAATTTTGTTCGGCCACTTGAATATCTTTAAATGACTATGATTTTATAGCTTGTTCAAATTCATGAATTTCTTGCTTGCCTCTGACCTGTATAAATTGTTGCTTGATTCTGCTCTGACTTGATAATGTTTTCGGCCATTTAATTTCATTGAACTGTATTTGATGATTCTGACTTACTAAAATTCATGAAGTTCGTCGCTGGTTTATCACAGCTTCCATTGATTTTGAACTCGTTCGATTTTTGATTAAACTGATGCTTAATTTTATTTTGTTCGAGCTTGCTGAATGTCATTAGTTTGAAACTGTTATATGATTTTGGCCAGTTGATAATTTGTAATATCTTATGATATATTTTGAAAGTTTGATTGAACATACGCGTAAATATCTTTCCTTTGCTATTTTGTGACCAATTTGTACGTCTTCGCCTGTATTTGCTTTTCTTTTGCACCATTGCCTTGATTCTTTTGTAGGCACCGATCTTCACCTGAGTATTTATGTTTTATTCACTTGATTATGTTGTGTAGTTGTCATCCTTCAAGTTGTTGATGCATTTATGTGTGAGTTGCGCATCCTTGTGCTTCTGACCTTAATGTTGTGCATGTTTATTTTGCCCATATGCACACTGTACAGTTGCATGTATGTTGTAATTTTTGTGCACTTGGTTTGTGATTCAAATCCATTTCTTTCACTACCCACTTCTACAATATGCATTTACTACACCTCTTCTTCATACAACACACTTGTAGTTGAAGTATCCTTCGAGTTTGATCATTCATTGCGGCTGTCTTAACCATTGAGGCAGTTTGCATATATGTATTTGTGTGTTCATGTCTGTGATCATTCAGGTTGCCTGCATCGAGTTTGATCCTACTGTAGCATATTTGATAGAACCATTGCATTGAAAATATTTTCTACATAATCATCTTGCTGTAAAAAAAAAAACATATCAATAGGTTCCATACTTCCTCTGATGCATTGTAACGACCCGATTATTTTGGACTATTCGCATCCGCACGTGTCGGCTTGAATAATTCAAAATATCGAATTGCTAATTTAAATTTGGCAAAACTAAGATATACAGTAAATAAATAGTCACAGCATCACAGACACAGAGTAATAATATGCAGCGGAAATAAAGAGATAGTAGTTCATGAAGCTACTATGTAAATATATAAGATACATCAGAGTTTACAACAAAAGAGTAATACGATACATCAGATATAAATCAGAATACATCACTAGAATCATCGAATACTGAAAGCAGAATAGATGGCTGGATCTTCAAGCAAAGTTCCAACTCCAAAGGTGAGTCTCGAATACTGGTACACTCAGTCTGACCCGAGCGTAAAGCAAAACACAAGACACTCGAGTCAGGATTAATATTCTTATATCAATAAATCCAACTCAAGTGAAATAGCAATCGAAATACAAGTAACTCAAAGGATGTTTGGAATAACCATCCTCTAAGGATCCGCTAAACTATCTACTAGGTAGTAATGTACGCTAAGTAGATAATGTCTATCAGTAATATAAAATATCAAAATAGCGTTAAGGCGTTACCATAATCCCCCTTAACACATTTTATATTCCCAAAAGCATATACAAGACCGTAGTTTCCCCAAAACCGGAAGTCACCAGAGGGCAATCCATATACTCAAGGTACAAATCAAAACGTAGTGGTCGCGAATAGGATAATCAGTATGACAAGGTACATGAGGCGATACCAACTAGGATACTAGTAGTTGCGTGATCCGGACTGATGTTGAGCATAGCCAGCAGCTACCTCAACACCGCGAAACAACACTCCCAAATCGAGGGGTGCACCCAAATCGAATCACAAAAGTAATAGATATGGTATCGAAGAAGTGTGTCCGCTAGAGGTGGCGAACCTCAATGGCCCGGCGCGGCTCCTGTTTTAGTCATGTCAGGGGTCATCCAATATCGTTCTCTTTCTTCAGTCAACGCGTTCACCAAACCATCCACTTCATTCTGGATCAACACTCCGCGTATAATAGTTATTAAAGTGGTTTTCGGTATCGACAGAGAGTATGTCCATATCCGATCCCGGTCTCTTTAATAACTACGTATTATTACACCGATTGGTCGTTTAATATATTTCAAAACAATCAATTTCAATTTCAATTTCAATTCGAAAACCATCATTTCATTTGTCTTTCTAAATCAATTTCCACCATTTACATTTCAAAACTTCCAAATTATCATTTCAAAATCTTACAATTCAATTTTAATTTTATTTAACAAAACAAATATTGATTCAAGTTCGTACATAAGTTTTATTCCGAAATTATTTAAATTAGTTTAATTTAACATTCAAAATCAATTTAAATTTATTTATCGATTTTATTCAATATTCATTAAGTTTATTTAACATCCAAAACAATTCTTTTAAATTTCCAAGTCATTAAATCAATTACTTAAGTTCAACTTCATTATATCAAAACTTCAAATTTAATTAGATTAAATTCGTCAAATCAAATTTCTTAAATTACAAGTCTTACATTTATTTCAATAAAACGCATTTTATTTCTTGTCAAAGAAATTCAATTTCATTTATTCACTTACTTAAATAATTCCCAAAACTTAATTAACAAAGAAACTCAATTTCACTTATTTACGAAGTTGCAATTCACTTATTCAAAAGTTCAATTTCTCTTATCAAATAATTCAATTTTTATTCAATTATCAAATAATTCAATCTTATTCAATTATTGAATAATTTCAATCTTAATTATTAATAATTTCAAAACTTAATAATTTTAAATTTAATTATAAATTCAACCTTAATTATTAAATCATTTCAAAACAACGTCCTTTCATCAGTTATTACATTAATATCTAGTTTCAGATTTCAATATTAACATTTTCCTTTTATCAAAATTTACGTTCCAATTTTATTTCAAAACCTTATTATTCAAATAAAATCTTATTTTATTTTAAATCAAATTATTGACCAATCGGGTTTTATTAAATTTTCTATCCTAAGTCAAGTTCATTTGGGTATATATCATTTCAACCCGATTCCATTTCAATTTAAAATCAAGCAAAATAAAGGGAACTTGCAGTGTGATAACAGGGATGGTGTCAAAGTAAATAAACAAGCAATAACAACAACAAAACAATTCAAATAATCAATTTTAAATAATCCCGAAATAATCGTATTAATTCGCATTGTTATTTGTGCGAATTAATATAATTATTCCTAGAATCTACACTATCATTTCATGTAGATTAAAGATTTTTATATTCCGGTTTTCACTTGTCGTTCAATTTCAGTTTAATACTTCAACAATTAATACAAACTACGTTCAAAGTTCAAAGTACAATTTATCAAATTCTACGACAACTAAAGGGTCAAATTTAACTAATCAATTTTTGTCATATATAATCCGTTTTAATTTGTTAACTATTCTACATTAAATTTAACTTGCAAATTAATTATCACTTAACAATACTAACTAACATCCAATTCAAACAACAATCAATCAATCAATTTATCAACCAAACTGTATTATTATCCAATAAATAATTAACAGATAATGGTGTCAGATGTCATAGGTATACAGATACAGGTAATAGCAGACATAACAGAATAAACAACTAACAACAACATATTTCAATTTTCGTTTCAATTGAAATCAAATTTAATAAATAAAAGAATATTAATCGTGAGTGATTACTCACCTTTCGAGGCTAGAGAAAATAGGAGATGGCACGGACACGCACACTGATACTGACACTGAAATGGAGTTACAAATCCAAGCATGATTCTCAGAGCAAAGTAAGATTGGCACGAATCGACGAGCAAAACTGTTAAATAGGAATTGCCGAAATCAATCAAAACATTCAACATAGCAACAATTACAGAACATGCCCTACGTCAAAGTTTAACAATATAATTCTATGTGCTACCGAGATCGAAATGGTCTGAAATTTGGTATGAATAAAAATCAAAACTTGTATTTCAAAACTGCAAAGAATCACTTGATTCCGACGTAAGACGGAGGAGATACGATGCGTCAAACATGAACTCAGGTCGTGTTCGCAGCAGTGTAAAATAAATTCTAAGTACAAAAGAATATCTGCCTGGGTCTAACTTCCAGATCCTCGACCACAAATCAAACGATGTCGGATTTTGCTGGAATTTGACATGTATAAACTACGTAACTTAAACTCCTTTTTAAAAATAGAATCAACCCATTCCGATAAAACATGAGTGAGATATGATATCATGAACATGGAGTCTAACTGCTGTTCAGAAAAAAAAATAAACATGCAAACAAATTCAAATACACAACCTATATTTTAAAATCAATCTTTAATTTATATATGAACATACTTTATCATATAATACCGTTATTAAAACCAAAAGCATACAGTACAACTTGTGTACTACACAAATATACTATGATGCAGACCTCTTTATATTTATATTTATAACAAAACTTATATACATTACAAACATAAGCCATACACCGAACAATAGTATATATACAGTTAATATACCGCTGGATTCATATCTACCCATACTGACTTTGTATATAAACATGTAGACTATCATAAATATGAACAAATATATTATGCCTAGATATAGTACATACAGGACATGCATATAGTTATCCCATAATCTGTACACATCCCTACCAATTATATGCTAACCAAATAGCTTACTTGTATAAGAAAGTAACGCACATCACTAATGATCAAACTATGGATGCTTTTATACATACATAACTAATATCACAAAAGTCTTGGAAATATAGGAGGCTACAGGCAAAAGCAAACTTCATGCAAAATGAATATAATTTTTTTTTCAAATGGGCAAGGCTTTGAATCCAACTTAACATATAACGCAAGCTTCAGACATAATTCATGCTACTCAAAAATGTGAACAAACTGCTTGTATTAAAATATATGCATGCAGACTTGATGAGCAAATAGTATTTATATGAAGCCTTTATCTAAACCATGGATCTTAGCTTATACAACTTATATATAGATAACACACATGAAATATACTTTTAAACACATATATTCACCTTATTAAATATACCACTTTTAATACTATAAAACTGTGAACAATATATGCTGACCAACAGTTATATCACTAACATATATAAAATTTTATATATTATAACATGATTTAATTAAATAAAATATTTTTAAATATATTATTACCCAAAAGCTTGCTGCGGCTATCGTTTGCAAGGTGGTGGAGGTGCAGCTAACGGTTGAGCAGGTCTGATCCGAGGCGGAATCGAGTTTGGATGAAGCGGGTCAAGTGGCGGGTTGATGTTGTGGTCGGCTTGGATGAGAGGAGGAGATCGACTGCTGGGCTTGCGTACTTTGGTTGACAAGTGGCTGCAGGGGAGGCGAAGGGAAGGTGTGATGGTCGGATATGTGGTGGCCTGCGCAGGTGCTGCGAGATGGTCGAGGCGGAGGGCTGCACAAGCGATGGATACATAAGTTGATCGGTGAAAGTAAGGAGATGGATGACTCCACGTGAAACAGGCGAGGCCGACACTTGATTGGATGGAAGGGAAGAGTAAAGGAGGAGGTGCGGCCAGTGGAGAGGGAGGGGTGGTCGGTGGTTTGGTTGGGCTGCACGCGGTCTTGGTGGAGGCGGAAGTCGGTGACGTGGAGTGGAGGAGGGTACGGTGGTGGCCTGGGGAAGGAGAAGAGGAGATGGGTCGGCTGCTTTGGTCGGAGGGTGGAGGCCAAGGACGGAGCTCGGCTGAGACGTAAGTGGAGGCGGGTTGCTGAGAGAGTCGATGGCAGGCAGAGAGGAAGAGTAGGAAAGGCAGAGGAGGGGAGAACATGTGTGGATCTGGAGAAGCAAAATAGAGTGGAGGAGGAAGGGAAAAATATGAACAAGCAAGTTTATGGGGATGAGCAAGTGAACAGCCAATGAAGAAAGCAACGTATCTTTTTCTCTGAGGTGAAAGGTTACGCAGAGCAATAAATGAAGGTGTATAGTACACGTTATTCAAAGTGCATACGTCAGTGCAATGATGGTTTTCAGCTGGTGGCTATTGGGTTCCCAAAGCCACTTAATGGCTCCAAAATTTGAATGCTGTGAAGTTTTGGGTACCGGTTTTTTTTGCTGCCTAACGGACCGGTTTGCGCTCCGTTACAATTTATCGTTTGCAATGCCGAACTCCGATTGACACAAATAAATATACCGTTTTGGTCAGCGCAACGAGGCGGTCACAATGGTATGAAGATATTGGTGATACAATCGAATTATAAAAATTCGAAATTTTCTACTACGGAAAATGCATAAAATTTGCAGAAAAATAAGAACGACGGAGCCGAAGATGTCCGAATTTGGAAAAACGACAAACTGACAACTTGCTCAAAAGATGTTTTAGAATTTTTCTATGTAAAAATATTTTGGTTTCGAAAACGGTTTATTTCCATCGATTACTAACTGATTTAAATTTGAAGTAAGTTTACGCGCGAAATAAACTTTCATATTCCCGGACGGAAATTTACCAGTTGCCATGTTTAATTAGACGCATTTCAAATATGAAGTTTGAATAGCATCGGAATTTGTTTGTGAAAATACGAAATTCTACACTAAATAATCAATTTTAAAAATTTTAAACTGGGTCTGTATTTCAGGGTCGTTACATTCTCCCCCACTCAAAACTTTTCGTCCCCGAAAAGGAAGGAGGTAGGAGAACAGAAACACCCAGAAGAAATAGACTTGAATTACATCATAAACAATTAATTTAAACCATAGAAATTTCAATTTAAATTAATTTATATTTAGCAATTTTACTTTAAACTCAAGACTTTCATAAAATTGGTTTGATTTCACATATATTAATGTTAGGTACAAAAGATTCCTTTCAAATGAAATTCAATTTAAATTCGATTAATTCAAGATATTTTCTGAAGTTAATTCAATTCAATTTATTAACCTTCAGAACAAAATTTTCTTCTATCATTCATACCTATTATTTATTTAACTTATTATTCTATTTATCTCATAAACATTTATAATTAAAATTTAAATGAATAACATTTATTATACGCACTTACATTTTATTTATAAAGACAATTTATATCATATATTATCCGATTTTATTAAATTAGCAACTTCAAGGATCATAAATTTTGAAGTCATTTATTATAATCAAACCTTCTTTGACAAAATTTAATTCTTCCTTATTCCAAATTATTATTAAATTTATTCTACTTAATATATCCTATCACATATATATTAAGCATATTTACATTTATTATAACTACTCAATTTATTAAAAATTCCTTTGATATCATTTTCTACTGTATAATATTCAATTACATAGTTAACTTTTGAAAATTTAGGTAAGTTATATATAATGCAATTTGAGTACGATCCAAATAAAATTTTCAATTCAGTTATTTCAAGCTAAGTATTATATAAAATAATTTGGCTTCATTTAAAATTGTAAAATCATCCTTTAACAAATTTTAAGAATTAATTTCCGATTAGCTTCAAACAACTTGAGATAAAATAAATATATATATATATTCATAATATATCAAATCAAATTTAAATCTTCAATAGATTATTACAAATCAAGTAATGTTCAGAAATTCAAATCAATTTATTTTTTTCAAAACAAACCATAGCAAAGCTACAGAATAGTCTCTCCACTTCGAAACTCGAAAATGAATGTCGATGATGCGGCCGTCATCACCGAAATTATTTTCCAGCGACAAAGAGAAGAGCACTGATTTAAACATCTAAAATTTCTTTGAAAATATTTCTATTCGAAAATACTTTAAGTAATATACCTTTTAAAACTTAAAAGCCAAGTTTGAAATCACCGGAAATTAAATTCTCAAATTTTACTTTAAATCCATTTGAATTCCAATCAAAATATAAACAAGCTTTATAAATTCATTTATTTATATCATGAAATAGTCAATGATCTATAAATCAATAAATGAAAATTAAAATTTTAACTTTTCAGAACAGATTCATTAACCTTTTAATTTCAGAAAATTTAAACTTTTATATAACATAATCATTCAAAATTATTTTATTTATCAGATTCGAAAATACTATTGTGTCAGTTTGTTATGTTCAAGTGTTTTGGAAATCCTATCGATAGCGTTGATCAAACGAATCGATCGAAAACCCAAATCAACATCAACAACTCAAACAACACAATATATGTAAACATTTTTAATATTAATTTATAAATACACTTCCTCGCTCGAGATACAAGAATAGATTTCAAAACAAGTATAGAAATTCAAATTCGATGGAAATCAAATCAAAGAGAATTTTGATTCGATAATAATTTTGAAATAGAAGATAAGATAATTCAATTAACAGAATCGGGAGATGGACAAGCTTATTTAATTCATGGGCAACCTAAACCGGGTCGACCGTAACTTTAAGAATAAGATCGATGCAGAATTCCGAGGTAAATCAGCATTCGATCTCAAGAAATAGAATTCAGGTATAGCAGGGAATATATAGCATCGTAAACCGAGGATACAGAAATCTCCGGTAAATCAATGCTTACTGTAAAGGAGTTTCACCCCTTTACAAATCATTCGAAGTTTGGCGAGACTGCCGGTTCAATATAAAGGTTATTCGAAGTGGAGTTATGGAATACTCCAGAATTGAAAGAAGACGAATAGTGAGGAACGTGAATGAATTTTGGAACCGAGGGAGCGTTCCAAAGTTCAAAGGAAACGAGTCAAGAAGAAGAGATTGAAACTCGAGTGGGAGTGATTCTGTAAATACATTTACCCTATATGCTAAGTTCTGCCTAGAGCTACCAAAAGCTCTGATACCAACTGTAACGACCCGATTATTTTGGACTATTCGCATCCGCACGTGTCGGCTTGAATAATTCAAAATATCGAATTGCTAATTTAAATTTGGCAAAACTAAGATATACAGTAAATAAATAGTCACAGCATCACAGACACAGAGTAATAATATGCAGCGGAAATAAAGAGATAGTAGTTCATGAAGCTACTATGTAAATATATAAGATACATCAGAGTTTACAACAAAAGAGTAATACGATACATCAGATATAAATCAGAATACATCACTAGAATCATCGAATACTGAAAGCAGAATAGATGGCTGGATCTTCAAGCAAAGTTCCAACTCCAAAGGTGAGTCTCGAATACTGGTACACTCAGTCTGACCCGAGCGTAAAGCAAAACACAAGACACTCGAGTCAGGATTAATATTCTTATATCAATAAATCCAACTCAAGTGAAATAGCAATCGAAATACAAGTAACTCAAAGGATGTTTGGAATAACCATCCTCTAAGGATCCGCTAAACTATCTACTAGGTAGTAATGTACGCTAAGTAGATAATGTCTATCAGTAATATAAAATATCAAAATAGCGTTAAGGCGTTACCATAATCCCCCTTAACACATTTTATATTCCCAAAAGCATATACAAGACCGTAGTTTCCCCAAAACCGGAAGTCACCAGAGGGCAATCCATATACTCAAGGTACAAATCAAAACGTAGTGGTCGCGAATAGGATAATCAGTATGACAAGGTACATGAGGCGATACCAACTAGGATACTAGTAGTTGCGTGATCCGGACTGATGTTGAGCATAGCCAGCAGCTACCTCAACACCGCGAAACAACACTCCCAAATCGAGGGGTGCACCCAAATCGAATCACAAAAGTAATAGATATGGTATCGAAGAAGTGTGTCCGCTAGAGGTGGCGAACCTCAATGGCCCGGCGCGGCTCCTGTTTTAGTCATGTCAGGGGTCATCCAATATCGTTCTCTTTCTTCAGTCAACGCGTTCACCAAACCATCCACTTCATTCTGGATCAACACTCCGCGTATAATAGTTATTAAAGTGGTTTTCGGTATCGACAGAGAGTATGTCCATATCCGATCCCGGTCTCTTTAATAACTACGTATTATTACACCGATTGGTCGTTTAATATATTTCAAAACAATCAATTTCAATTTCAATTTCAATTCGAAAACCATCATTTCATTTGTCTTTCTAAATCAATTTCCACCATTTACATTTCAAAACTTCCAAATTATCATTTCAAAATCTTACAATTCAATTTTAATTTTATTTAACAAAACAAATATTGATTCAAGTTCGTACATAAGTTTTATTCCGAAATTATTTAAATTAGTTTAATTTAACATTCAAAATCAATTTAAATTTATTTATCGATTTTATTCAATATTCATTAAGTTTATTTAACATCCAAAACAATTCTTTTAAATTTCCAAGTCATTAAATCAATTACTTAAGTTCAACTTCATTATATCAAAACTTCAAATTTAATTAGATTAAATTCGTCAAATCAAATTTCTTAAATTACAAGTCTTACATTTATTTCAATAAAACGCATTTTATTTCTTGTCAAAGAAATTCAATTTCATTTATTCACTTACTTAAATAATTCCCAAAACTTAATTAACAAAGAAACTCAATTTCACTTATTTACGAAGTTGCAATTCACTTATTCAAAAGTTCAATTTCTCTTATCAAATAATTCAATTTTTATTCAATTATCAAATAATTCAATCTTATTCAATTATTGAATAATTTCAATCTTAATTATTAATAATTTCAAAACTTAATAATTTTAAATTTAATTATAAATTCAACCTTAATTATTAAATCATTTCAAAACAACGTCCTTTCATCAGTTATTACATTAATATCTAGTTTCAGATTTCAATATTAACATTTTCCTTTTATCAAAATTTACGTTCCAATTTTATTTCAAAACCTTATTATTCAAATAAAATCTTATTTTATTTTAAATCAAATTATTGACCAATCGGGTTTTATTAAATTTTCTATCCTAAGTCAAGTTCATTTGGGTATATATCATTTCAACCCGATTCCATTTCAATTTAAAATCAAGCAAAATAAAGGGAACTTGCAGTGTGATAACAGGGATGGTGTCAAAGTAAATAAACAAGCAATAACAACAACAAAACAATTCAAATAATCAATTTTAAATAATCCCGAAATAATCGTATTAATTCGCATTGTTATTTGTGCGAATTAATATAATTATTCCTAGAATCTACACTATCATTTCATGTAGATTAAAGATTTTTATATTCCGGTTTTCACTTGTCGTTCAATTTCAGTTTAATACTTCAACAATTAATACAAACTACGTTCAAAGTTCAAAGTACAATTTATCAAATTCTACGACAACTAAAGGGTCAAATTTAACTAATCAATTTTTGTCATATATAATCCGTTTTAATTTGTTAACTATTCTACATTAAATTTAACTTGCAAATTAATTATCACTTAACAATACTAACTAACATCCAATTCAAACAACAATCAATCAATCAATTTATCAACCAAACTGTATTATTATCCAATAAATAATTAACAGATAATGGTGTCAGATGTCATAGGTATACAGATACAGGTAATAGCAGACATAACAGAATAAACAACTAACAACAACATATTTCAATTTTCGTTTCAATTGAAATCAAATTTAATAAATAAAAGAATATTAATCGTGAGTGATTACTCACCTTTCGAGGCTAGAGAAAATAGGAGATGGCACGGACACGCACACTGATACTGACACTGAAATGGAGTTACAAATCCAAGCATGATTCTCAGAGCAAAGTAAGATTGGCACGAATCGACGAGCAAAACTGTTAAATAGGAATTGCCGAAATCAATCAAAACATTCAACATAGCAACAATTACAGAACATGCCCTACGTCAAAGTTTAACAATATAATTCTATGTGCTACCGAGATCGAAATGGTCTGAAATTTGGTATGAATAAAAATCAAAACTTATATTTCAAAACTGCAAAGAATCACTTGATTCCGACGTAAGACGGAGGAGATACGATGCGTCAAACATGAACTCAGGTCGTGTTCGCAGCAGTGTAAAATAAATTCTAAGTACAAAAGAATATCTGCCTGGGTCTAACTTCCAGATCCTCGACCACAAATCAAACGATGTCGGATTTTGCTGGAATTTGACATGTATAAACTACGTAACTTAAACTCCTTTTTAAAAATAGAATCAACCCATTCCGATAAAACATGAGTGAGATATGATATCATGAACATGGAGTCTAACTGCTGTTCAGAAAAAAAAATAAACATGCAAACAAATTCAAATACACAACCTATATTTTAAAATCAATCTTTAATTTATATATGAACATACTTTATCATATAATACCGTTATTAAAACCAAAAGCATACAGTACAACTTGTGTACTACACAAATATACTATGATGCAGACCTCTTTATATTTATATTTATAACAAAACTTATATACATTACAAACATAAGCCATACACCGAACAATAGTATATATACAGTTAATATACCGCTGGATTCATATCTACCCATACTGACTTTGTATATAAACATGTAGACTATCATAAATATGAACAAATATATTATGCCTAGATATAGTACATACAGGACATGCATATAGTTATCCCATAATCTGTACACATCCCTACCAATTATATGCTAACCAAATAGCTTACTTGTATAAGAAAGTAACGCACATCACTAATGATCAAACTATGGATGCTTTTATACATACATAACTAATATCACAAAAGTCTTGGAAATATAGGAGGCTACAGGCAAAAGCAAACTTCATGCAAAATGAATATAATTTTTTTTTCAAATGGGCAAGGCTTTGAATCCAACTTAACATATAACGCAAGCTTCAGACATAATTCATGCTACTCAAAAATGTGAACAAACTGCTTGTATTAAAATATATGCATGCAGACTTGATGAGCAAATAGTATTTATATGAAGCCTTTATCTAAACCATGGATCTTAGCTTATACAACTTATATATAGATAACACACATGAAATATACTTTTAAACACATATATTCACCTTATTAAATATACCACTTTTAATACTATAAAACTGTGAACAATATATGCTGACCAACAGTTATATCACTAACATATATAAAATTTTATATATTATAACATGATTTAATTAAATAAAATATTTTTAAATATATTATTACCCAAAAGCTTGCTGCGGCTATCGTTTGCAAGGTGGTGGAGGTGCAGCTAACGGTTGAGCAGGTCTGATCCGAGGCGGAATCGAGTTTGGATGAAGCGGGTCAAGTGGCGGGTTGATGTTGTGGTCGGCTTGGATGAGAGGAGGAGATCGACTGCTGGGCTTGCGTACTTTGGTTGACAAGTGGCTGCAGGGGAGGCGAAGGGAAGGTGTGATGGTCGGATATGTGGTGGCCTGCGCAGGTGCTGCGAGATGGTCGAGGCGGAGGGCTGCACAAGCGATGGATACATAAGTTGATCGGTGAAAGTAAGGAGATGGATGACTCCACGTGAAACAGGCGAGGCCGACACTTGATTGGATGGAAGGGAAGAGTAAAGGAGGAGGTGCGGCCAGTGGAGAGGGAGGGGTGGTCGGTGGTTTGGTTGGGCTGCACGCGGTCTTGGTGGAGGCGGAAGTCGGTGACGTGGAGTGGAGGAGGGTACGGTGGTGGCCTGGGGAAGGAGAAGAGGAGATGGGTCGGCTGCTTTGGTCGGAGGGTGGAGGCCAAGGACGGAGCTCGGCTGAGACGTAAGTGGAGGCGGGTTGCTGAGAGAGTCGATGGCAGGCAGAGAGGAAGAGTAGGAAAGGCAGAGGAGGGGAGAACATGTGTGGATCTGGAGAAGCAAAATAGAGTGGAGGAGGAAGGGAAAAATATGAACAAGCAAGTTTATGGGGATGAGCAAGTGAACAGCCAATGAAGAAAGCAACGTATCTTTTTCTCTGAGGTGAAAGGTTACGCAGAGCAATAAATGAAGGTGTATAGTACACGTTATTCAAAGTGCATACGTCAGTGCAATGATGGTTTTCAGCTGGTGGCTATTGGGTTCCCAAAGCCACTTAATGGCTCCAAAATTTGAATGCTGTGAAGTTTTGGGTACCGGTTTTTTTTGCTGCCTAACGGACCGGTTTGCGCTCCGTTACAATTTATCGTTTGCAATGCCGAACTCCGATTGACACAAATAAATATACCGTTTTGGTCAGCGCAACGAGGCGGTCACAATGGTATGAAGATATTGGTGATACAATCGAATTATAAAAATTCGAAATTTTCTACTACGGAAAATGCATAAAATTTGCAGAAAAATAAGAACGACGGAGCCGAAGATGTCCGAATTTGGAAAAACGACAAACTGACAACTTGCTCAAAAGATGTTTTAGAATTTTTCTATGTAAAAATATTTTGGTTTCGAAAACGGTTTATTTCCATCGATTACTAACTGATTTAAATTTGAAGTAAGTTTACGCGCGAAATAAACTTTCATATTCCCGGACGGAAATTTACCAGTTGCCATGTTTAATTAGACGCATTTCAAATATGAAGTTTGAATAGCATCGGAATTTGTTTGTGAAAATACGAAATTCTACACTAAATAATCAATTTTAAAAATTTTAAACTGGGTCTGTATTTCAGGGTCGTTACATGCATCCTTCTGGCTGGCAAATCGAGTCGGTTGACATTAATTAGTGTATATGAACAGAATACTTGTCTTGGCTAGTGCATTCGGCTTGTACATTGTTTACTTGCATCCTTGTATCTCATGCATTGCGGTATAGTTTCAGCTGATTTGATTATGTGAATTTGGCATTTCTTTGTTCAACTTTCATCAGTTTTAGTTCACATAGGGTGATCTAGTATCACTGACTTTGAATTGTGGTGAGTTGTAACATTGAACGCTGTAACTTGATGGATTTGTGGCACTTCTTGCTGTCATGTTACAGCGACCTGTTTAGCTTGCTTCACTTTGGTAATTGCAGATCACTACTGCCTTTTTAATTTGAGTATGCACATGCATCGGCCACTGATGCATTCATTTGCACATCACTTGGTGGCCTCTTTTAGTGTTTGTCCTTCGAGACATGTTGTCTTGTACACATATGATCTTGTGGTGGCTGCAGTTTTTAGCTGCAGTTGCCCTTGTTCTTTTGCATTACAGTGTTGCTAATGGATTGCTTTCTGACTACACTTGAGTTGAATCCGTTAATTCGGGTTTGATCTTGTGTTTGCTTGTGAATTTTCATTGGGTACATCATCATTGTAGTGGCAAGGCAGTGCACGCAAGCGTGAACTGCAGCCACACGGTATTCATTGGGTACATCATCACTGTAGTGGCAAGGCAGTGCACGCAAGCGTGAACTGCAGCCACACGGTATTGCTTTTATTGATATTTCAATTACTTTTGATCCATTGATTTTTTGCGTATTTCATATGCCGCATTGGCGAGGCAGTACACGTTAGCGCGTACTGCAGCCAATTAGAATTGATGTTTTTAAGTGATATTTCAATTGTTTAAATTGATTTAGTTTCATTTAATCATTTTGTTGTTATCTAATTATCTATTTGATAATTAGATTATGAGTTTCTAGTTATTTATTAATAATTAGATTTTGATGTTAATTGCCAATTAGGCAATTCTGATGTTTTTCTAAATTATCTTCATTAATAATCCTTTCATCTATCTTCGTTGATAATTTGAGTTTGCTGAATTGTTGTTTAACACTATACGTGTTATATTCACCGTTATCCGATTTTCTTGTTAAAGTATCAGATAGGTGAATTTATTTTGACTAACGTCTAATTGTTAAATAATTATTACTGCTTCTGTGCATTAATAACTGAGTTTGAATTAGACTGACCCGTGTATTATTTTCTTTTGAATGTAATACTCGGGTCAGACCGAGTATTTACAGGTTGTTGATATCTTACTTTGGGTTGCTGCTAGAGCTATGAAGTCTCTTCATATCTTTTGGAGTAGTCGCTGTCATTTAAAGTAGTCAGTGTATTTGCATAGGATGTTGTATATTCATGTATATTATGCACGATAATGTACTTGTATATGTAACTGCCAGAGTCGACAGATGTAGTTGTATCATATGTATTGTATCACATGTATATCAACTGACTTCAGTTATATATATATGAGACTTTTGATTATCTGTGTTCCGAATTTATATTATCTGTGTTATTATTATATCTATTGTCCTAACTATTATGAACCATTGTAGTTCGTTTTATATTGGAATTGGATACGTTGATGGGAGTAAATAAATATGAGATGAAAAAAAAATATACCACTCCTATCGAGGTAACCAATACTAGTGTAAGGCCTAACTACGGATGGCCGCTCCTATCCAGCCTTATTCTTCATAATAACAAACAGTATTTCCTTTAATACTCTTTGTTATTGTGAGCATAGAGGTGGGGCGTCACAGTTGGTATCAGAGCTTGGGGTTTATGGACATAATATAAAACATAACTTAGATGGAACATGTGTTACAACTATTAGTCGATGTTTAATTGTACTTTGAGTCAAAACTAAAGTTTTGAAAATATGTTGGAAATTTTTAAATAGCTTTATTTAAAAATAAAAGTGAATTTGTGTTTTGATGATTGATTGATTTGTGTTCTGTTTATCAGAGTGCGCAACGGAAACGGTGAGACCGTCTTCGCTAAGTACAGCTGATATCCGTTTTGATTTAAGAATCAAAATATGAAATTGAAACAAATTTCATTTGTTGTTTACATAGTTGTATTTATTTGTCTTCTTTGAAAATTTCGAATCCAATTTGAGGATTCGAAGCGATTGCAGTTATGTGATTTTGTTGAGATTTTTGTTGTTTTAAATTATCTTCATTGAAGATATATTTGAATGATTTCTTTGTTTATTTTGCGGTATACGTGCAAATTTATGTTGCATGTTACTACATTAATTTTACGTTCAACCGATGTTTGGTTTTAACGTATTTTGTTGTCGTTATTTGTATAACGGAATTTTTACATCGGTGCTAAATTTTTGAAGCCCGGTGTTTCGTTGACATTTTAATGAATGAAAATTCACTGGTGTTATATTTTGATGCAAATTATTTTAATGAGATTTTGACGTTTAAAAATCACTGTCGCTTTGACTTCAATGACCGTCAAATTTTAAAGTGGATTTTCAAGCGGTTATCCCGCAATGTTGATTTTGAGATCCGTTTCTACGGTGTTTTGAGAAGCGCAATTTCCTTGTCGAAATTGTCACTAATATTGCTGTTTTTATCACGGATTTGCAAATCGTTTTAAAAATAAAATTGTTTTCCAAATTTTTTATAGTTTGCGCTTTCAAAAGAATGAGGAAGCGATTTAAACATTTCAGCAAAATCGAGGACTATGACCCCTTTCTTTTACTGATTCGCTTAATTCCGGACTTGTTCGTTTGAGAATGTAAATTATTACTTTTATAAAATAAATGAAATTATTTTCAGAATTTTTACAGTTTGCGCTTTCAGAAGAATGAGAAAGTGATTTAAACGTTTCAGCAAAATCGAGGATTATGACCCCTTTCTTTTACTATTTTGGTTAATTCCGGACTCGCTAATTGAAA
This sequence comes from Allium cepa, assembly GCA_030765085.1. NCBI lineage: Eukaryota > Viridiplantae > Streptophyta > Magnoliopsida > Asparagales > Amaryllidaceae > Allium > Allium cepa. The sequence goes on from CM060946.1 coordinate 184,738,671, forward strand.
CATTTGCCGTTTGATGATTTTGATGATTTTACACGTTCAAGGAAACGATGAAGAGAATCAAACGATTTAGTAAAACATGTGGTATGGAACATGTGCGTTTGCTATTTCGGTTAATTCCGGACTCGTTAATTGAATATATGATGATTTTCGTGTGCTTTCGGGCCACTATGAGGACCTTCGGGTCATATGATGGACCTTCGGGTCAAATACCAGTACTAGACCTTCGGGTCACTCTGCGGACTTTCGGGTCATTTGTTGGGCACCAAAATTATGATGAGTACTTGGTAGGCTTCGGCCATTATGATGTTGCACGTGCGGCGTAGCTTAGACTCGCCATATGATGGGATCGATCCACTTTTATGATGTTGTCTAATTATCTGCAGGTAATTAGATATTTGATGTTATGAGTTCTGATTATCGTTTTTGATAATCAGATATTTGTTGATTCTGATTATCGTTTTTGATAATCGGATATTTGTTGATTCTGATTATCGTTTTTGATAATCGAATATTTGTTGTTTCTGATTATCGCTTGTGATAATTAGATATTTGATGTTATGAGTTTTGATTATCGTTTTTGATAATCGGATATTTGTTGATGCTGATTATCGTTTTAGATAATCGGATAATTGTTGATTCTGATTATCGTTTTTGATAATCGGATATTTGTTGATTTTGATTATCGTTTTTGATAATCGAATATTTGTTGTTTCTGATTATCGCTGTGTACATCATCACTGTAGTGGCAATGAGGAAGTTGCAAGTGTTGGTTGGTTTCCGACACCGTCATCTGTATTATGATGACTACAAGTGCACCTCCTGAGCTCGGAAGATATATTTGCAAGTGCAAGTAGCAAATACAAGTGGACGTGCAAATGCAAATGCAAGCGAACTTGTAAATGTATATGCAAGTGCACGTGTAAATGTAAATGCAATTGCATATGCAGGTAGTTTAAAGAAGAGTACATTTATGTGAAAGTGTTCTAACCAAATTGTCAAAACCTTTTCGTGCCAGAGGTTCTGAAACTAGGCCCAGTTTATTTAATTAATCTCCTCTATGCATTGCATTCCTCTGGAGGGTGTGCCATACATGTATAAATAGCATGGCCAGGCCGTTGTCCAGTTTGATATGTAAATGGAATTACGCTAGTCATTTGCATGTGATCTATCTATGATATGTTGTTCCCGACCATTTTATTGCACTTGGATTGATTTTCGAATTGCACTTAAGTTGAATCCAGTTTGTAGCTCGGATTTGACCTTGTGCTCGTTTGTGAATTTTCATTGTGTACATCATCACTGTAGTGGCAAGGCAGCGCACGCAAGCGTGAACTGCAGCCACACGGGATCAATTTTAGTTGGTGTTTCTTTTGATCTTGATGCGTTGATCTTTTGTGTAATGCATGTTGTAGTGGCGAGGCAGTGCACGTGCGTGTACTGCAGCCACACAGATTGACATTTGCTGTCAATAGTTGGAGTTATGATGACATCTTATACTGTATTGGCGAGGCAGTGCACGCGTGCGTGTACTGCAGCCAAACGGAAATGATGTTTTAAATTGATTGATTTCAATTGATGGAATTGTTTCGCGTTGCCAATTCATTATTTTGGAATAGTATTTTATTCGATTTGATTCGATCATTTTGGTATTGTCTAATTATCTATTGATAATGAGATTATGAGTTTTTAATTATTTATTTAATAATTAGATTTTGTTGTTAATTGCCGTTTAGGCAATTCTGTTGTTTTCTAAATTATCTTCATTAATAATCCTTTCATCTATCTTCGTTGATAATTTGAGTTCGCTGAATTGTTGTTTAACACTATTACATGTTATATTCACCGTTAGCCGATTTTCTTGTTAAAGGATCGGATAGGTGAATTTATTTCGACTGTCGTCTAATTGTTAATTAATTATTACTGCTTCTGTGCATTAATAACTGAGTTTGAATTAGACTGACCCGTATATTATTTTCTTTTGACTTTAATACTTGGGTCAGACAGAGTATTTACAGGTTGTAGATATCTTACTTTGGGTTGCTGCTAGAGCTATGAAGTCTTTTCATATCTTTTGGAGTAGTTGTCGTCATGTTTTGTAGTCAGTGTATTTGTATAGGATGTTGTATATTCATGTATATTATTCACGATAATGTACTTGTATATGTAACTTTCAGAGTCGACAGTTGTAGTTGTATCATATGTATTATATCACATGTATATCAATTGACATCAGTTATATATATACGAGACTTTCTATTATATCTGTGTTCCGCATTTACTTTATCTGTGTTATTATTATATATATTGTCCTAAACTATTATGAACCATCGTAGTTCATTTTATACTAGAATTGGATATGTCGATGGGAGTAAATAAATATGAGATGAAAAATAAAAATATATACCACTCCTATCGAGATAACCAATACTAGTGTAAGGCCTAACTACGGATGACCGCTCCTATATAGCCTTATTCTTCGTGATAACAGACAGTATTTCTTTTAATACTCTTTGTGGTTGCAAGCATAAAGGTGGGGCGTCACAGTTGGTATCAGAGCTTCAGGTTTATGGACATAATATAAAACATAACTTAGATGGAACATGTGTTACAACTATCAGTCGATGTTTTATTTATGATTTGAGTCAAAACTAAAGTTTTGAATTTTTGATGAAATTTTTAAATATCCTTATTTAAAATATAGAAGTAAATTGTGTTTTGATGATTTAATTTGTTTGTGCTTTGTTTATCAGAGTGCGCAGCGAAAACAGTGTGATTGCTTCGCTGAGTGCAGACGATAATTATTTTGATTTAAAAATCAAAATATGAAATTGAAATAAATTTCATTTGTTGTTTGCATAACTGTGTTTATTTTGTTTTCTTTAAAAACTTCGAATCCGATTTGAGGATTCAAGGCAATTGCAGCTATGTGAATTTGTTGAAGTTTTGGCTGGTTTTCTTTGATGCTAATCACATGTTGATTAGATTTTGATTGTTTTGAACTATCTTCATTGAAGATATATTCGAATGATTTCTTTGTTCATTTTGTAGTATACATGCAAATTTAAGTTGCACGTTACTGCATTAATTTTACGTTGAACCGATGCTTGGTTATGAAACGTATTTTGTTGCCGTTATTATTATAATGGGAGTTTTACACTAATGTTATATTTTTGAAGCGCGGTGTTTTGTTGACATTTTTAAATGAATGAAAATCCACTGGTATTTTATTTTGATGCGAATTATTTTGATGAGATTTTGACGTTTAAAATTTACTGTCGCTTTGACTTCAGTAACCGTCAAATTTTAAAGTGGATTTTCAAGCGGTTATCCCGCAATGTTGATTTTGAGATTAGTTTTATGCTGTTTTGAGAAGTACCATTTCCTTGTTGAAATTGCTACTTTTGTTGCTGATTTAACCACGTGATTATAAACAGCGTTTTAAAAATAAATAAAATTGTTTTCAGAATTTTTACAGTTTGCGTTTTCAGAAGAATGAGGAAGTGATTTAAACGTTTCAGCAAAATCGAGTACTATGACCCCTTTCTTTTACTGATTCGCTTAATTCTGGATTTGTTCCTTTGAGAATGTAAATTATTACTTTTATAAAATAAATAAAATTATTTTCAGAATTTTTACAGTTTGCGTTTTCAGAAGAGTGAGAAAGTGATTTAAACGTTTCAGCAAAATCGAGGACTATGAACCCTTTCTTTTACTGATTCGCTTAACTCTGGACTTGTCCGTTTGAGAATGTGAAATGTTATTTTTGAAATACACAATTTTGCACTTTCAAGGAAACGATGAAGAGATTTAAATGATTTAGTAAAACACGTGGTATGGGACATGTGCGTTTGCTATTTTGGTTAATTCCGGACTCGTTAATTGAATATATGATGATTTTCATGTGCTTTCGAGCCACTATGTTGGACCTTCGGGTCATATGTTGGACCTTCGGGTCAATACCAGTACCGGACCTTCGGATCATATGTTGGACCTTCGGGTCATTTGTTGGGCGCCAAAAATTATGTTGGGTACTTGGTAGGCTTCGGCCATATGTTGATGCACGTGCGGCGTAGCTAAAACTCGCCATTTGTTGGGATCGATCCACCTTTTATGTTGATTTTCTAGTTATCTTAATTGATTCTAGATATTTGTTGCATCCAATTATCTGCAGGTAATTGGATATTTATTGATATGAATTCTAATTATCGTTTTTGATAATTAGATATTTGTTGATTTGATTATCATTTTTGATAATCGAATATTTGTTGTTTTGATTATCGTTTTTGATAATCGAATATTTGTTGATTTGAGATTTGATTATCGTTTTTGATAATCGAATATTTGTTGATTTGATTATCGTTTTTGATAATCGAATATTTGTTGATTTGATTATCATTTTCGATAATCGAATATTTGTTGATTTGATTATCGTTTTTGATAATCGAATATTTGTTGATTTGAGATTTGATTATAGTTTTTGATAATCGAATATTTGTTGATTTGAGATTTGATTATCGTTTTTGATAATCGAATATTTGTTGATTTGAGATTTGATTATCGTTTTTGATAATGGAATAATTGTTGATTTGAGAATTCTGATTATCGTTTTTGATAATTAGACCTTTGTTGTTTTCTGATTACCGTTTTGGTAACTAGATAATTGCGATTTTGCGATTTGTGGTTTGGGTTTTATAAGTATCCTTGTTGATAATTAGATTTTGTTGTTTTCTAATTATCGTATCGATAATTATATATTGTTGTTTTGCGATTTCTATATTCTGATTATCGTAATTGATAATTGAATATTGCTGATAATTGCATTTATTCAGTTTTGGTGTTTTCTGATTATCTATTTGGTAATTAGAATTTGTGAATTTCTTGTATGAAATTAAAAGATTTCTTTGGTGTTTATATTCTCGACCTTTATTTTTCTAGCTTAACCAGTTTATGTTAGAAAAATATCTGTTATTGACGACTTTATTTATGAAAATTGCGGGGACGCAATTTTTATAAGGAGGGGAGTCTGTAACAACCCGGGGTTTTGTTCGTATCCATTTGATTGAATTTGTCACGTGAGTATTCTCGGCCATTTGATTTTTTTGTTGTAATGCTATGGCTATCTTCTGACTTGTTCAACTTCGATTGGATTCGACTTCCATTTTATGTTGACCCTTTTTGGTGTTGCATTATTTCGAAACAAATACCGGTTGCCTTCCTTCGTTCGCTACCCTAAATCAAAATGTTGGGCCACATTCCTTTTTGGTAGTGGGTCTTCAAGAGATTAGCCGTTCCTTTTTCTTTCGCATGTTTTTATTTTTATCGACCCGACCCCCCTTCTCGATTCATTCATTCGAATCTAACCCTAAAAACATTCAAACAAAAATAAATGGCGGCTCGTCTCTCCCTTTGTACGTCCCTCTTCCATCAAAAGTAGGGCATTGAAATCGAAGGCTATGGCTACAGAGGTTCGAACTTCGTTCGTCTTCCCTCGGGTGCTACGACCTCGACTGGCAACTGGACTTCATGGCTGCTAACTTCGTTCGTATTCCTCCTTTCTTCGACTACTTCAATTTGGTCGGCTTCGTCCTCACTCCCCCGCAAAGGTGAGTGATTCTTTCACTCACATCCTAATTCATCTTCAATATTTAGCTTCGGCCATTCATTTGTGTTTCGTTGTTGATGATTTTGTTGATTTTGTCGATCTCGTATAACTTGGTGAATTTCTGGCTTGGTGAGTTTTGACTTGGTATTGATGGTGTTCCTCATATTATCTACTCTGATTTCGTGTGAGTGTCGATGATTTCTCTAACTTTTTCATTTCATGCGGTTTTGGATTTGGGAATTTGTTGAACTGGATACTGTGATAAAGTTTGCTTGAGTTTTGACCTATTTTGTTTTGTTCGAACTGCACCATCAGTTGCTACTGTCTATTTCAATTTACATATGGTTGTGAGTTGTAGCCTCGACTCTGTCCATTGTTGCATTTTTCCCATGTAGCACACTTGTTGCCTTCATGTTGCATCCAGATTCATGTAGCGTTACTGTGCCTTGATCTTTAATGATCTTTTTATAATTGTTGCCTGAGTGCATGTACATATTAGTAGTACGTCCATCACTTGTATGTGCCTCTACATTCTTGTTTCTGGTGCACAGTCGAGTGTTGTTTCAGTTGACCTTGGTGTCACCTGAAACAATGTATTCTAGATTGAAAAAAACCGGTACCCATGAATATATTGTTGGATTATTCTATTTGTTAAGGTCATTCACTTGTAGTAGCATGGTGCTATTATGTCCAGCTGAAGACTGCTAGATAGGTATACTTTGTGGTTACGTTTGATTTCTTTAAGTGATCGTTGGTTTTTATAGTTTCCTTTTATCAGTATTTATTTTAAATTGGTTTTCCATCAGTTAGTTATATTTCAATTCAAGGAAAATTGGTTGCATTGCTCAGAACATAAAGAGGGTCGATAGAATAATAATATCATTGTATTTATTTCCAAACAAATTTAAAGTATATATTAAATGGTTACTTTCACGTATGATAATCCCAAGCATGCTGTCTTTGTCTAAGTATGTTTTGGGTTAGTGGTGAGATATATTTACAAGTGCAGGTAGAAAATACAAGTGGACGTGCAAATGCAAATGCAAGCGAACGTGTAAATGTATATGCAAGTGCACGTGTAAATGTAAATGCAATTACATATGCAGGTAGTTTAAAGAAGAGTACATTTATGTGAAAGTGTTCTAACCAAATTATCAAAACCTTTTCGTGCCAGAGGTTCTGAAACTAGGCCCAGTTAATTTAATTAATCTCCTCTATGCATTGCATTCCTCTGGAGGGTGTGACATACATGTATAAATAGCATGGCCAGGCCGTTGTCCAGTTTGATATGTAAATGGAATTACGCTAGTCATTTGCATGTGAGCTATCTATGATATGTTGTTCCCGACCATTTTATTGCACTTGGATTGATTTTCGAATTGCACTTAAGTTGAATCCAGTTTGTAGCTCGGATTTGACCTTGTGCTCGGTTGTGAATTTTCATTGTGTACATCATCACTGTAGTGGCAAGGCAGCGCACGCAAGCGTGAACTGCAGCCACACGGGATCAATTTTAGTTGGTGTTTCTTTTGCTCTTGATGCGTTGATCTTTTGTGTAATGCATGTTGTAGTGGCGAGGCAGTGCACGCGTGCGTGTACTGCAGCCACACAGATTGACATTTGCTGTCAATAGTTGGAGTTATGATGACACCTTATACTGTATTGGCGAGGCAGTGCACGCGTGCGTGTACTGCAGCCAAACGGAAATGTTGTTTTAAATTGATTGATTTCAATTGATGGAATTGTTTCGCGTTGCCAATTCATTATTTTGGAATAGTATTTTATTCGATTTGATTCGATCATTTTGGTATTGTCTAATTATCTATTGATAATGAGATTATGAGTTTTTAATTATTTATTTAATAATTAGATTTTGTTGTTAATTGCCGTTTAGGCAATTCTGTTGTTTTCTAAATTATCTTCATTAATAATCCTTTCATCTATCTTCGGTGATAATTTGAGTTCGCTGAATTGTTGTTTAACACTATTACGTGTTATATTCACCGTTATTCGATTTTCTTGTTAAAGGATCGGATAGGTGAATTTATTTCGACTGTCGTCTAATTGTTAATTAATTATTACTGCTTCTGTGCATTAATAACTGAGTTTGAATTAGACTGACCCGTGTATTATTTTCTTTTGACTTTAATACTCGGGTCAGACTGAGTATTTACAGGTTGTAGATATCTTACTTTGGGTTGCTGCTAGAGCTATGAAGTCTTTTCATATCTTTTGGAGTAGTTGTCGTCATGTTTTGTAGTCAGTGTATTTGTATAGGATGTTGTATATTCATGTATATTATTCATGATAATGTACTTATATATGTAACTTCCAGAGTCGACAGTTGTAGTTGTATCATATGTATTATATCACATGTATATCAATTGACATCAGTTATATATATATAAGACTTTCTATTATATCTGTGTTCCGCATTTACTTTATCTGTGTTATTATTATATATATTGTCCTAAACTATTATGAACCATCGTAGTTCGTTTTATAATAGAATTGGATATGTCGATGGGAGTAAATAAATATGAGATGAAAAATAAAAATATATACCACTCCTATCGAGATAACCAATACTAGTGTAAGGCCTAACTACGGATGGCCGCTCCTATCCAGCCTTATTCTTCGTGATAACAGACAGTATTTCTTTTAATACTCTTTGTTGTTGCGAGCATAGAGGTGGGGCGTCACATGACATCTGATATATGACTGTATATTGTGATATTGACCTTGTTTATATTATTTTCTGCATATGATCACACTGCAAGTTCCCTGTTAGAAAAAAAATGTTATGGGCTGAAATGATAGGCCTGAATGGTTTTAAATTTTTCATTTTGACTTGGGATTTCGGGTTTGAAATGATAAAACCCGGATTTTCTTTGTAAATTACGGGTTGAAATGATATATTACCCGTATCACTTTACCTAGCGTAGAAAATTTTATACAGGCCCGTGGTTAAAATATGCTTTTCTAAAAATTTTAAAATATTTTAGAAATTTAATTATTATAATATTTTGATTTGAAATTTAATAAAAATAAAATTTTTGTAAAATATTATTAGTTTTCTGAATAATTGTAAGTGAAATGAATTAATGAAAAAGTTGGAAATTTTGAACGTAAGTTATTTTGGAAATTTTGATTTAATTTTAATTGGAAATTTAATTGAGTATGAAATTATGATAAATTTATGATAATTTGAATTTAAATGAATTTAAAATGATTTTTATCATATTTATTATTTTTTAATAAAGTTGAAATGTGAAATGAATAAATATTTTAAGTTGAAACTTTGAAATATAACTAGAATTGGAAATTTATGAAATTGATGTAAAGTGAACTTTTAGTTAAGCAAATAAAAATAAAACTAAGTTATATTTGAGAATTTGAACTTAAGTGTTAAGTTGAAATTTAATGTAATGGATTTTAAAATTGAACATTGCATTTTAATAAGTGGATTATTATTAAATCTTGATTTTTGAATGGAAATTTAACCCTGTAAAATCATGAACTTGAGGAAAATTAAATGATGTTATAAATGTGAAAATGTATGATTTTATAAGTTAAAAATGTTTTAAATAAAAATATAATTGGTTGAGAAATTATATTGAATATTTGAAGTTATTTGACTGTATTTTTGAAATGCTATTAATTACAATGTAAATGATACTACAACATTTGAAAATGCTGTAGTGGATGATAATGAACTACAAAGCTAAATTGAATTAAAAGCTATTATAGCAATCTTTGTAAGTGCTATAATTTTTGAATTTAACTAAGTTGTTCGAAATTTAAGTAAACCTAGTATAACATTTTAAAATGCCGTCTTTTGTTAAATTGAACTGTTTTGAATGTAACTTTCCGTATAAGTTTTCTAAATAATGCGAAAAGTGAATTTTCACGGTTTTGATAAACTTAAGTGAATAAATAAACTTTGGAAGTTGAAATTTTTGGAAATTTAATAATTTAATTATTAAACATAATAACTTCATTGAAATGATAAAAAAAGAATTTTTGGAATATAAACTGTTTTGAATTATGAATTGAAATGGTATTTTAGATTGAATAAAATGAATAATGATTTGAAATGAATGAAGTTTGAAAAGATACGATATTTTGATATATTAAAATGATTTGAAACGAAGTTTTGAAAGGATATGATATTTTGATATATTAAAATGATTTGAAACGAAGTTTTGAAAGATATGATATTTTTGATATTAAATGATTTGAAAACGGAGTTTGAAAGATAGGACATTTTGATATCAACATGATTTAAAAAGAAGTTCCGAAAGATAGGATATTTTGGAACTGAAACTTTGAAAGTTTATGATATTTTGATATATTAAAATGATTTGAAAGGTAGTGTTGAAAGGGTATGAAAATTTAATATATTGAAATGGTTAGAAATGACTTGATATTTATTTTGATAAATATTTGAATTGAAAGATATTTTACGATGATATATTGAAATGGTTTTGGAAATGATTTAATCTTTATTTTGATAAAGATTTGGATTGAAAATGATATTTTATTTTGAAGTATAAAATATTTTTAAAGTTATAACTACGGGTTATAATAACGATGGGTTGTTAAAGAGACCGGGATCGGATATTGTCTTATAGCCGGCCAATACCAAAAACCACTTTAACAACCGTGTACGCGGTGGAGATTTCAGAATGAAGTAGGATGGTGGCGACGTTCTCGAGGTATATTACGTGGACCCAACTCCCGTGAGTTGGCATATATGACTAAAACAGGAGCTATACCGGGCTACACAAAGGGTCGCACCCTTTCATCGAGCATGCTCCATCGGAAACCATTCTATTACTGTTGTGATTCGATTCGGTGGCACCACTTTGATTCGGGGGTATTGTTCGAGGTGGGCGAAAGCTGCTGGCTTGCCGTCACCACCGGTCCGGGAGTGCAAACGGTGTATCCACCCTGGCATTGCCTCGCGTGCCGTGTCATATCCTTATATCGAGCCCACTACGATTTTGGTTTTAAAGATCCGACCGCGTTAAGGTTCACCATCCCCTTAACGCTATTTTCTATATGATTATACTTTACTGATTAGACACTACCGTATATAGCGTATATTACTACATAGTAAATAGTTTAACGGATCCTTAGAGGATGGGCGGTCCCAAGCATTCTTTAAGTTACTGATGCATTTTGTTACTGTTCACTTGAGTTGATTTACAGTTTATAAGTATTTATGTCCTGACTCGAGGGTTTTGTATTTTGCTTTACGATCGGGTCAGATTGATTGAGTTAGCATTCAAGATTCACCTTCGGAGTTGGAGCTTTGCTTGAAGATCCAGCCTTCTATTTTGTTTCAGTATCCAATGTGTCAGTGATGTATCTTGTTACTCTTCTGTTGTATCTCATTTAACTCTGATGTATCTTATATTTTGTTTTTAGTAGCTTCATGAACTACTATCTCTTTTTCTTTCGCTGCAATTTTATATACTCCGTGTCTGTGATCTGTGATTTTTATTTACTGTATATCTTAGATTTGCCAAATTTTTATTTACAACGCGGTATTTTGAGCAATCCAGTTCCGGCATGAGTGTCTACCTATACACTTATAATGGATGCGAATGGTTGAAAATACCGAGTCGTTACATTTACAGACCCAAGTTACACATTTACATAATTTCAATTTATCGTAATCACATTCAATCTATCGAAAATTTAGCTTAGATTACGTCCTTACCATTCATTTATTATTGACTTTAATTAGCATTGCTTACCTTGCATTAACATTATTACTTTAAATCTACATCCAATTACAATTAATATTCTCAATAAATTTATTACGCCAATTACTACCTTATAAGTAAATGTATGTTACTATTTTAGTTTACATTCACCCTTTCCGTTATTGTATTAATTATCATTTAAGTACATTTAATTTATCTTGTATGTTCATTCTTCCTAACTAATTACCACCTATTATAATATTCCACACATTAATTCACTAATTACATTTGCTTTCTCATTTCCACTTATAACCAAGTCATACATTTAAATTATTTTATTTAATTAGAATTTCATTAAAGTTCGTTAATTATTAACTTAAATTAACCTTGTTACGTTTCCTCGTAGTTATTTTCATTATTACAGCACAACTTTTATCAATAATTCATAAAATTTTTCATTTTCATCAATATTAAATTTCAAAATCTTATTAAATTAACAATTTTAATTATTGAAAATTTACGGGTCGTTACACTCTCTCCCACTCAAAACTTTTCGTCACCGAAAAGGAAAAGAAGGAAAAAGAGAAACTTATAAATCAATATATATTATTCAAAACATTATATTCATAACAATAAATTTACAGAATAGGATAATTTAAATAAAAATATAGATTTATAAACAATTAAATCTTTTATATTCAAATTAATAAGGTTTGGAAAACAGTTTCAAAATATTTTCTAAGTCCAAAATTTACGAAAAATTTCAACGGAGTCTCCTTTGTACGGGAGGCTCGGGAGAAAATATAATATCAAAATAACAATATATAACATATATTTTCCAAAATAATATATACGCTACACGGGAAAACAATATAATAGCGCTATAAACCGTAATCCGAAAACGTACATATTTGTCGGGTAATTACTGCTTAATTATGAAACCGAAAGCAGTAGCAATTTGCTTCCATATCCTGTATTTCACTTATATAATCCAAAAAGGTTAACAATTATATAAATGAAATATTTAAAGTTCATTCACCCACTAACAAACAATCAATACAACAACAACCAATTGCAACAAACATCATACACATCAAACACAAATCAATCATCCAAGCAAGATAATCAATTGGTTTGTTTGGGTTAAGACACTTTTTATCACATAGAATGACGAATAACTATGAAGTATTCCACTTACTCAACAGTCTTACATAAACTAGATAGATTATTCATACATCTAAGCAAATTTAAAGTATCCTTACCCAAACAACCATAAACCAAAACAAACATCAAATCCAAACAATAAATTAAGTTCATCCTTATTAATTTCATTTCATAACCTTTGTTGTTTGATTTCCTTTTTATTCATATAATGATTTCTTTTAATTCACATTTATTTCTTGCAAATTTCCGTTTTCATTTATTAATTTATTTGCATTACATTCTTTCATTTCTCAATTTCATTTATTTATTTAGAGCTTACATTTCTATTATATTTAATTATAGTAACATTTCAATTACAACTTATGTTTATAACCCTATAACATCAATTGTTATAAATAAAAGCAATTTACTGAACACTTTCATTACCTACTTTTACTTGTACAATTTCTATTACATTTTCTTATTAAACAATTCAACTTTTAATATTTGGTAAGTTATATATATATATATATATATATATATGTTTTTAAGGATGTAATTTGAAAGTTATACAAGTTTATTCTATTTCCTTAATTAATTTAATGTTCAATAATAATATCCTTTGTCTCAAAGGTTACACATTCCAATTTCTTTTAATTTCCTTTATAACCTAGCATTAAATCTTCTTATTTATCAATGGTTTCAAATACTCATCTTAAACTCGAGAGGTTTTACTTACCATCCATCTTTTCTACTTATTTAGTTATAAAAAAATTTAAACATTAACTTAACTCTTATTTTAAATAGAGGTTCCAATTATTAATTAGTTACTTTCCATTTCACTACAATAATTTAACTATTAAATAATGGAAACTTAAGAACTAAATACCGGGTTTATTCTCAAATCATTTTAAATTAATAGATAAATATATACTTACAACTTATATATCCAATTATATTTAAAACAATTTGAGATTTATATTTGTTTATCAAAATAAACCTGTAGTAAAACTATTACAGTGGCTTTCCCACTTTGAAACCTGAAAATAAATGTCGATGATGCGTGCACTCATCACCGAAATTATTTTCCAGCGACGGAGAGGGGAGTACACAGCTTATTCTTTTCAAAATTTCTTTAAAACAATTCTTTCAATCATATTGAAATATTTATATCAAAAAATACTTCTAAATAATATTATTATTATATTCCAAAATCATTAGAAAGAAAGTTTCAAAAGCCCGGAACTTAAGTCCTAAATTTCCAATTTCATTTATTTCAATTTCAAATCCTACTTTACTAATATTTATAGATTACCCTACCTAACAACCAAATATAATCTTTATAAAATTTATTACTTTATATATAGAAAATATAATAGGCAAAATTATTTCATTCACCTATATTAGAACAGACATTATGTCGGTATGTCCTATTAAGTGTTTAGAAATCCCTATTGATGTCATAGCATCCCATGCACCAACCAGAATTTATAAATACAAAACGAAATATATTAACACAATATTAAAACCTTTTATAACACTAACAAATACGCTCTCTCATATATATACTCAACGACTCATCTAGGGTATTACTACCCTATTAGTAAAGAGTCAGACCGCACAAAGCTAAGATTTATCGCTAAACCAAAGCTCTAATACCAGATGTAACAACCCGCCTTTTTGCATGTTTTAAATCGACAATAAACCACACGCGTCAGACTTAAAATGAGATGACCCGTAAATCCGCACTGCTTGAATATACACTAATCTCCATAGATTAACTCAAGATGAACAAAAATATGAATTATCAATGTTTAAGAAAAAGAAAGAGAGAGAAGAAGAGAGAAAAAGACAGAAAAGATAGAGAAAAGAAAATAGAAAATAGAACGGAACAGAACACAACACAACAATAACAGAATCTCACAATTCGCAGCGGAACAACATATAATACATAAATGAATAATCTTTAAACAAAGAACTATATCAGTTATTACATTACATCACATTTCATTACATCATATCATCAGAGTGTACAACAACAAACAACATCAAATAGCGGAAAAGAAATACTATATACTAATAATACGCCATGCCATCCAGCTTGCCTCCAGCAACTCCAGAATATCCTGATTAACCCTAACTCTTGACTGCCCGTGTGGAAATTGGTGGGCACCCAGAGTTTAGGAAGGAAAACAATAAACTCCGAGTCAGTCATGTGACTGGTGTGAGAACTCAAAACAGTTTATTTATCTTTAAAATCAAAATAGAGGAATATTTTTAAAGTCAATTCGCAATGCTTTTTAAAAATGAGACTACCATAAGGCCTCCCGCACACACACACAATGCAAACGCAGAATCGGAGGAGATTTCTCCTTATGATAGTCAAAGATGCTTGATACGCTTTTGAAAGAACATTTGATATTATTACTAGTGCATAGTGTAGGAAAATATTTCAAAGGTAGAATATAAATCTTAGCCAGCATAGACATTTCGAACTATGCCTACTATAGCTACCATCTAAACAGTGGTGACCACCATAAGTAAATGGCAGGTTCTACAACTAAAACCGTACTGGGTTTCGTATTGGGAATTGGATTTCCAACGAATGATCAGGCCAAGGAACTTCCCATTTCCATATGAGAACGCCTCTGGAAGGACGTCCCCGAGAACCAAACCGGATCTCTGCCAACACAAGGCCGGGTTACCCCTAACTGGGTAACAACTGACACGAGTATGCCATCCCCCTGCCCATTGGGACCTTTAACCGAGCGCTCGTCACCATCATCACACAATCATAAATAAAGTGTTTCAACATGAGTAAGTATCTGGGCTCCATACCATGATACCACCCTTTCCAGAAGGAAATGCACATAACCTAAAGGGAGCTACCCCTCATAACCTTGCTGCATCTTTCCTGTTTTGACCATTCCGGGGTGTGAGGCTCGACGAAGTCACGTCCACAAAAACATACTTTATACAAAAGCCATGCTTTGGGTCAACAAATGATCATAAAAATGATCACCAAGATAGACGATCAAACAAATGATCCTATCACAAATGATCAACACAATGATCATTTCATAGCAACACTCAGCATGTCACGTTACCAAATTGGGAATATATCGCTGATAACCTTCAACTACATAACCTCTGAGCTCGTACGTCTCAGAGAAGGGTGTTAAGCTAAAAGAATAAATTCTCCGCCACCAACAGAAATATATTTGAAAGAAATCAGCTTTATATCTCAATTTGTAATGTCAGACATACAATCCATACAAGTCTGTTCCGGGCTCGAACAGAACCGAAGGCACTTACAAAGAAGTCCTTGCAATCCGGATAATCTCTAATCATGTACGGACTTCCCATCACAAAGGGAGTCTCTATACCATAGCTACTCGGTGCAAAGACAATCGACGAGTTGTCCTTTCGCTTTCAAAAATATCCGGTCTTCAACACCGGTCATCAATGCTATCCATTACGTCGTATCACTATTCGGAATGGGTAATCCGAATAACGAGCGCAATAATTTAAAAATAAGTGTAGCATTCAAATCCAACCAAATCACAACAAATACCTTTCAAAGGTAAATATTGATAGTCGGTTATTGAACTATCAATGGATATGCACACATCACCAGATTCCAAATAATTTTCCAAATTATTTATTTCGCAAAAATATCTTTACAAGATATATAATTTCAATACTTCAAAAATAAATCAATATTTATTTTTAAACAAATTCCACTTTCTTTTATAAATTCCTTAGTGAATTTATATTCCAAAATATCTATGAATATACGATTTCAATTATTCATTTTGAATTTATCTTCAAAAAGATAAATTCTCAAAATATTCACTTTATATTGGAAAACATTTCCATACTTATTTATTAATAAGTAATTCACAAGTCTTTTTATTTTCAACACTTGGAAAATATTCAATATACTTAAATCGAAATTAAGCATATATTTCATTCTTTAAGGAAATCATTCTCTTAAACATATTTATTTGGGCCTAAACGAATGTTGCGTAAAACATCGTTACGACGTCCCAAAATCACTAGTATAGGGATTCGAAATTAAAATAGATATATAAATCCCAATACCATACAAAACATTTCCTTTCGGAAATCATTTACTATAACAATAGTGTTATAGTCCACCATTTCCTTTTATTTCTCGAAAACGTCTATTTCAACAATGAATGTTGAAATCTATGGTTTCGAATCTCAACACATTTTGAAAACATCGTTAGATCGTTTTAATTCTATTTAAAACATCACATCCAAAACATTTTCTTTAACATATTATTCACTATTCAAAAACGTGAATATACTACGTTAACCAATTTCAACATTTCTATTCATTTTATTTTAAAGGATTATTCACTGTCTAAAACGTGAATATAACTCCATAACTAAGTTGTAACAATTTACTTATCAAATAAGTCATTTGCGGATTTGTAAAACAATGTTTATAAATTCCATTTCTATTTATTTTATAACTACTTCCTTTTATAACCTCCTTTATTAACCTATTCACTTTATAACTCAATTATATACCAAAGGTTCATATTATAAGTTAAATGCTTATAAACCGATTATTTTACAAAATCGTTCCTTTAAACTTCATAATTATAAATCTTATAACTTATAAGATTCATTTATTTACCCAAAACTTATTCTTTAATAACTTCACAAAATTTATAAATCTTACTATTTATAAATTTCATTTATAACTTCACCATTTATAATTTTATAAATTCCATTCATTTATGCAATCCATTTTCACTTCATTCAAACACTTATAAAAACTCGTTTTATAGTTTCAATATTTCAATTTATAAATATCCATTTTTAAATCTCTTATATAAATCAATTTATATTATTCTTTTAAAACATCTTTAAACTCCTTTATAATTTTATCATTTTGATTTATAAAATAATCAAGTTTCATAAATCCTATATTTAAACTTTTTGTAATAAATTCAAAAATCCCGGTTAAACTATTTTATAAAAATCATTAACCCCATATCTTCAAAAATCAACCTTTAACTATATTTCTCAAAAACCATAATTTTTGCAACATTAAAATTATATCGTTTATTTATTTAAAATAAATCAATTTCAAAAAATATTTTATAACGTATACTTTTCAAAAATCACTTTAAAATCATTTTAAAATTCCAAAATTTGGTCCAATGATGCTACATACCAAATAGTCAATCACGACAACAACGATATCATATATCGATATGATAATCAATCAAATATCAAAATATCTGAAATCAAATAAATACTGTTGAGGAATCCAGTTGGATCCCTCCAACCTGTTTTCCTGCATCCACAAACATTAGCACAATACTAATTTCGCTCCAGTACGAAATTATCACGGTTTATGGGATTTAAAATATTATCCGCTTAATAGACGGCGCAATAGGGTCTCATCCGCTATACAAATGCTGGAAATCAATAACTGCAATATATATATATATGCCAATATATATATATATGCCAATATATATATATTGTTATTATATATAATACTAATTTCACTGTTTATGAAATATTCGCGGTATATGTTTTTAATAAATAACATCCGCTTACTAACGGCGCATAATGTCTATTTTAACAATCAATAGATATCAATCATCATTCAAACATACATTCAAATATTTTAAATATAACTATTTAAAATTAAAATCGAAACCGATTCAATTGAGTGAGAAGTTCTCACCTTGATTTCAATTTCGTTTTAGCGATTTATTTCGAATAAAATTAAACGCGCGTTTAATTTTACCCGAAATTCTCACTAACTCCAAACGACTCCAATACAATTCCATAGCGTAGTGCTCGTCCATACGATTCCAACGCTTCCTGTTTTGCGCGTTTTCGACCTCGTATGAAAAAGATATGCATTTTACAAGTTTCACGAATTTTTAATAAACTAATTTACAACAATATTTTAATTTCTTAAACCTAAATCAATCAAGGTCGTGCATCTCAAGCAAAGGAATCAGGACCGTGCGCTCTCTCCTCCTTCTCCCTCTTTCACGCGCGCGACTTCATCTTCCAGATAACAATACGCAACATGAACCCATCATACATAAACTAGGGTTAATTATTCCGTCCACCACACCACGCTAAAACTCGATCAACAACTGCCAATTTGTAGCCCTACGTCGCCCTCACCCACGCCCCCAGTAGCATCGAGCTCGGTCATCACATTTGCATGCAGTTCAAGAACGAACGCAGGCCTTTGAACGCAAATTCCCGTTGATTCGTAGCTTAGAAAACGATCATAGCCGTTGGTTTTAAAGATCTCGAGGAGATCTATAACTTTGCAGTTGAACACGAAGCTTGAAAGTGAATGGATCGAGAGATAATCGAGAAAGAAAACAGGAAGTTTCTGGCCGTTCATATGAGGGGTGGCGGCTGCATTAGGTTTAGGGTTTTATTTTTTTATTTTTATTTGTGAGAGAGGGGGCTATTTATAGGGAATCGAACGACACTATTCATCCCGGATTTTCCAAACTCCGATTCACGCACCGTAGCCAGCGTTTCTAGGGTTTTTCCCGCGTTCCGGACACAATGGAATAGGTTTCGGAAGCTAATTCGGTCATCTGTGCGAGTTATGGCAATAAACGTTCAATTTGAATTAAACCGATTTAAACGATTTTCTAGGCGTTTTAATTTGTACCGGACAAACGGTAAATCCGATTGACACGAAATTTGAAACCTTACAATAATATCACATTACGGATCCGATGAAACTGGTTTCGTCGAAATGCGAGACTTTTTGAAAAATGGCTATTTTAACTCGCCAAATTAATATTAAAACAATTTCAATGCGTTTCGAGCTGCCACGATCAAACGATAACTCCGATTGCTACGAAAATTAAAATCTGGTAATAAAAACTATTACGGATCTAATGAAACTAGTTTCGTCCAATTCTGAGACTGTTCGAAAATTGGCTATTTTCACTAGTCGATTAAATATTGAAATATTCAATTTTAACAAATAAACTTTTAATTCGATTTTAAAAGTTATAAAATATCGTTCTAACTTCAATATGATAAAATAAAATTTTACAAATCGTTTTCAATCATATTTAACCCGATTTTCAATTATTTCTGTATTTCCACATATTAAATTATCGATTTAATTATTCAATTAAATCCAATTATTCGAAATAAAATTTATTCGACTTATAAATTCACAAATTAATATTTAAAATAAATTAAATATTTAAATTTTAATTAATTAAAATTCTGGGTCGTTACATACTTCCCCTCTTAAAAGAATTTCGTACTCGAAATTAACAAGTAAGAAAAGTTATAGAATCTATTAATTTTCCCAAAATTCATAATTAAATTTCTTACTACACTTTACTAAGTTTTCAAATCATACTTAGTTATCTTTTCAAAAACAACTACTATTGTTTAACTTTCAATTCCAAATCAAAGTTAAAGTTTTCACAAATTTTTCCAATTTTTCTCAAATTTTTCTATTTTCGGAAAAATTCGCCATAGTCTCCATTGCGCGGCTCGATCCGAAAAAAAAAATGACAGTATATATATCACAAATATACATCTCATCAAGTAATGAGGCATCCCGTAGGGAAAAAAGTGTGAAAGTACGATATTTAATCCCAGATATGTACCTTATATTTTATTAGCGAGCATATACGGCTAATATAGCGCGAAAGCGAGCTCCAAATGCGAAGCAAACGCGATCCGCACCTACTAAACACTCAGAACATGCATATAGACAATAGTATCGATATACCACATATAGCAACATAATAACTATACATGCCAACATAGCAAATGCAGTAAAAGAAATATGTATTCAACCATCAACCAACTAACATCCAACTAACATCCATAACCAATAAATATTCATTCATATTCTCATTAATATTCAATGAAATGGTTTTCAATTTAATCACATTTGATTTATTAACAGTGGATGTTCTTACTAACATTCATCTTTAATTAGTTTATATTCACTAATTCATATTCAAGTTGGTTCACTTCCAAATCAAATTTCAATTCTATTTAAGATTCACTTAACTTGCAATTGAATTTCAATTACTTTAGCTTTCAATTTCATTAACTCATTTCATTAACACTTAATGAATTATATACAATCAACTAACAACCACATAACAACCAATGTATATCAATTACTACCAAATTCCTTTGCTTTCAATTGGTTTAATTAAATTGATTTTCATTCCAATTTATTCAACTTCTCATAACATTAGATTTTAATGAATTAACACTTACATCCATTATTCCATATCAACTTAATTTACATTCAATTGATTTACATTCAATTAATTTACTAATTCATTTAACCATTTCAAGTTGAATTTCATTTACATAACTTAAGTTCACATTTATCACTTAACTTTATTAATTTACTTGGATACCAAAATCAACTTCATTCTACATTTCTTAAGTTATACTTCCATTTTATAACATCACTTGGTTTTACTTAACTTAAATTCCCACTTATAAATCAATTCAGATTTCAATTCTAAGTAAATTTCCATTTAACTTTAAATTCATTTTTATTTACAACTCATATTCATAAATATATTCATATAGTTTCACTTCTTATATATATAAGATTTTTTTTCACAATTGCAAACCACATTAATTATAATTCAATTCTTATAATTCTTTTGCTTATATAATTATTCTTTTATTTAGATTTTTCAAACAACTAAACAATCCACTTATATACATTTTAATAATTTTGAAAAATTATTCCTTTATATATAAAATATAATCAAGGTAAAATTATTTCATTTACCCAATTTTAAAACAACACTGTGTCGAATTGTTCTGTACAAGTGTTTAGAGATTCCTATCAACAACGTTAATTACTCGTATTAACCAGAATCCATATACCACTCAACAAACCAATCATCACAATATAAAACAATTTTATATATTCACTAACAAATACGCTCTCATAGCTATTATTAAACTCAAACTCATTCTAGAGTACTACTGACTCTATCTCTAATGAGTAATACCCAACAGAACCATGGTTGTCGCTTAACCATATGCTCCGATACCACCTGTGATGACCCGTAAATCCGTACTCCTTGAATATACACTAATCTCCATAGATTAACTCAAGATGAACAGAAATATGAATTATCAATGTTTAAGAAAAAGAAAGAGAGAGAAGAAGAGAGAAAAAGATAGAAAAGATAGAGAAAAGAAAATAGAAAATAGAACGGAACAGAACACAACACAACAATAACAGAATCTCACAATTCGCAGCGGAACAACATAATACATAAATGAATAATCTTTAAACAAAGAACTATATCATTTATTACATTACATCACATTTCATTACATCATATCATCAGAGTGTAAAACAACAAACAACATCAAACAGCGGAAAAGAAATACTATATACTAATAATACGCCATGCCATCCAGCTTGCCTCCAGCAACTCCAGAATATCCTGATTAACCTTAACTCTTGACTGTCCGTGTGGAAATTGGTGGGCACCCAGAGTTTAGGAAGGAAAATAATAAACTCCGAGTCAGTCATGTGACTGGTGTGAGAACTCAAAACAGTTTATTTATCTTTAAAATAAAAATAGAGGAATATTTTTAAAGTCAATTCGCAATGCTTTTTAAAAATGAGGCTACCATAAGGCCTCCCGCACACACACACACACAATGCAAACGCAGAATCGGAGGAGATTTCTCCTTATGATAGTCAAAGATGCTTGATACGCATTTAAAAGAACATTTGATATTATTACTAGTGCATAGTGTAGGAAAATATTTCAAAGGTAGAATATAAATCTTAGCCAGCATAGACATTTCGAACTATGCCTACTATAGCTACCATCTAAACAGTGGTGACCACCATAAGTAAATGGCAGGTTCTACAACTAAAACCGTGCTGGGTTTCGTATTGGGAATTGGATTTCCAACGAATGATCAGGCCAAGGAACTTCCCATTGCCACATGAGAACGCCTCTGGAAGGACGTCCCCGAGAACCAAACCGGATCTCTCCCAACACAAGGCCGGGTTACCCCTAACTGGGTAACAACTGACACGAGTATGCCATCCCCCGGTCCTTTGGGACCTTTAACCGAGCGCTCGTCGCCATCATCACACAATCATAAATAAAGTGTTTCAACATGAGTAAGTATCTGGGCTCCATACCATGATACCACCCTTTCCAGAAGGAAATGCACATAACCTAAAGGGAGCTACCCCTCATAACCTTGCTGCATCTTTCCTGTTTTGACCATTCCGGGGTGTGAGGCTCGACGAAGTCACGTCCACAAAAACATACTTTATAAAAAAGCCATGCTTTGGGTCAACAAATGATCATAGAAATGATCACCAAGATAGACGATCAAACAAATGATCCTATCACAAATGATCAACACAATGATCATTTCACAGCAACACTCAGCATGTCACATTACCAAATTGGGAATATATCGCTGATAACCTTCAACTACATAACCTCTGAGCTCGTACGTCTCAGAGAAGGGTGTTAAGCAAAAAGAATAAATTCTCCGCCACCAACAGAAATATATTTGAAAGAAATCAGCTTTATATCTCAGTTTGTAATGTCAGACATACAATCCATACAAGTCTGTTCCGGGCTCGAACAGAACCGAAGGCACTTACAAAGAAGTCCTTGCAATCCAGATAATCTCTAATCACGTCCGGACTTCCCATCACATAGGGAGTCTCTATACCGTAGCTACTCGGTGCAAAGACAATCGACGAGTTGTCCTTTCGCTTTCAAAAATATCCGGTCTTCAACACCGGTCATCAATGCTATCCATTACGTCGTATCACTATACGGAATGGGTAATCCGAATAACGAGCGCAATAATTTAAAAATAAGTGTAGCATTCAAATTCAAGCAAATCACAACAAATACTTTTCAAAGGTAAATATTGATAGTCGGTTATTGAACTATCAATGGATATGCACACATCACCAGATTCCAAATAATTTTCCAAATTATTTATTTCCCAAAAATATCTTTACAAGATATATAATTTCAATACTTCAAAAATAAATCAATATTTATTTTTAAACAAATTCCACTTTCTTTTATAAATTCCTTAGTGAATTTATATTCCAAAATATCTATGAATATACGATTTCAATTATTCATTTTGAATTTATCTTCAAAAAGATAAATTCTCAAAATATTCACTTTATATTGGAAAACATTTCCATACTTATTTATTAATAAGTAATTCACAAGTCTTTTTATTTTCAACACTTGGAAAATATTCAATATACTTAAATCGAAATTAAGCATATATTTCATTCTTTAAGGAAATCATTCTCTTAAACATATTTATTTGGGCCTAAACGAATGTTGCGTAAAACATCGTTACGACGTCCCAAAATCACTAGTATAGGGATTCGAAATTAAAATAGATATATAAATCCCAATACCATACAAAACATTTCCTTTCGGAAATCATTTACTATAACAACAGTGTTATAGTCCATCATTTCCTTTTATTTCTCGAAAACGTCTATTTCAACAATGAATGTTGAAATCCATGGTTTCGAATCTCAACACATTTTGAAAACATCGTTAGATCGTTTTAATTCTATTTAAAACATCACATCCAAAACATTTTCTTTAACATATTATTCACTATTCAAAAACGTGAATATACTACGTTAACCAATTTCAACATTTCTATTCATTTTATTTTAAAGGATTATTCACTGTCTAAAACGTGAATATAACTCCATAACTAAGTTGTAACAATTTACTTATCAAATAAGTCGTTTGCGGATTTATAAAACAATGTTTATAAATTCCATTTCTATTTATTTTATAACTACTTCCTTTTATAACCTCCTTTATTAACCTATTCACTTTATAACTCAATTATATACCAAAGGTTCATATTATAAGTTAAATGCTTATAAAACGATTATTTTACAAAATCGTTCCTTTAAACTTCATAATTATAAATCTTATAACCTATAAGATTCATTTATTTACCCAAAACTTATTCTTTAATAACTTCACAAAATTTATAAATCTTACTATTTATAAATTTCATTTATAACTTCACCATTTATAATTTTATAAATTCCATTCATTTATGCAATCCATTTTCACCTCATTCAAACACTTATAAAAACTCGTTTTATAGTTTCAGTATTTCAATTTATAAATATCCATTTATAAATCTCTTATATAAATCAATTTATATTATTCTTTTAAAACATCTTTAAACTCCTTTATAATCTTATCATTTTGATTTATAAAATAATCAAGTTTCATAAATCCTATATTTAAACTTTTTGTAATAAATTCAAAAATCCCGATTAAACTATTTTATAAAAATCATTAACCCCATATCTTCAAAAATCAACCTTTAACTATATTTCTCAAAAACCATAATTTTTATAACATTAAAATTATATCGTTTATTTATTTAAAATAAATCAATTTCCAAAAATATTTTATAACGTATACTTTTCAAAAATCACTTTAAAATCATTTTAAAATTCCAAAATTTGGTCCAATGATGCTACATACCAAATAGTCAATCACGACAACAACGATATCATATATCGATATGATAATCCATCAAATATCAAAATATCTGAAATCAAATAAATACTGTTGAGGAATCCAGTTGGATCCCTCCAACCTGTTTTCCTGCATCCACAAACGTTAGCACAATACCAATTTCGCTCCAGTACGAAATTATTGCGGTATATGGGATTTAAAATATTATCCGCTTAATAGACGGCGCAATAAGGTCTCATCCGCTATACAAATGCGGGAAATCAATAACTGTAATATATACATATGCCAATATATATATATATATTGCTATTATATATAATACTAATTTCACTGTTTATGAAATATTCACGGTATATGTTTTTAATAAATAACATCCGCATACTAACGGCGCATAATGTCTATTTTAACAATCAATAGATATCAATCATCATTCAAACATACATTCAAATATTTTAAATATAACTATTTAAAATTAAAATCGAAACCGATTCGATTGAGTGAGAAGTTCTCACCTTGATTTCAATTTCGTTTTAGCGATTTATTTCGAATAAAATTAAACGCGCGTTTAATTTTACCCAAAATTCTCACTAACTCCAAACGACTCCAATCCAATTCCATAGCGTAGTGCTCGTCCATACGATTCCAACGCTTCCTGTTTTGCGCGTTTTCGATCTCGTATGAAAAAGATATGCATTTTACATTTTTCACGAATTTTTAATAAACTAATTTACAACAATATTTTAATTTCTTAAACCTAAATCAATCAAGGCCGTGCATCTCAAGCAAAGGAATCAGGACCGTGCGCTCTCTCCCCCTTCTCCCTCTTTCACGCGCGCGACTTCATCTTCCAGATAACAATACGCAACATGAACCCATCATACATAAACTAGGGTTAATTATTCCGACCACCACACCATGCTAAAACTCGATCAACAACTGCCAATTTATAGCCCTACCTCGCCCTCACCCACGCCCCCAGTAGCATCGAGCTCGCTCATCACATTTGCACGCAGTTCAAGAACGAACGCAGGCCTTTGAACGCAAATTCCCGTTGATTCGTAGCTTAGAAAACGATCATAGCCGTTGGTTTTAAAGATCTCGAGGAGATCTATAACTTTGCAGTTGAACACGACGCTTGAAAGTGAATGGATCGAGAGATAATCGAGAAAGAAAACAGGAAGTTTCTGGCCGTTCATATGAGGGGTGGCGGCTGCATTAGGTTTAGGGTTTTATTATTATTATTTTTTCATTTGTGAGAGAGGGGGCTATTTATTGGGAATCGAACGACACTATTCATCCCGGATTTTCCAAACTCCAATTCACGCGCCGTAAACAGCGTTTCTAGGGTTTAACCCGCGTTCCGGACACAATGGAACAGGTTTCGGAAGCTAATTCGGTCATCTGTGCGAGTTATGGCAATAAACGTTCAATTTGAATTAAACCGATTTAAACGATTTTCTAGGCGTTTTAATTTGTGCCGGACAAACGGTAAATCCGATTGACACGAAATTTGAAACCTTACAATAATATCACATTATGGATCCGATGAAACTGGTTTCGTCGAAATCCGTGACTTTTTGAAAAATGGCTATTTTAACTCGCCAAATTAATATTAAAACAATTTCAATGCGTTTCGAGCTGCCACGATCAAACGATAACTCCGATTGCTACGAAAATTGAAATCCGATAATAACAAACTATTACGGATCCAATGAACCTAGTTTCGTCCAATTCTGAGACTGTTCGAAAATTGGCTATTTTCGCTAGTCGATTAAATATTAAAATATTCAATTTTCACAAATAAACTTTTAATTCGATTTTAAAAGTTCTAAAATATCGTTCTAACTTCAATATGATAAAATAAAATTTTACAAATCATTTTCAATCATATTTAACCCGATTTTCAATTATTTCTGTATTTCCACATATTAAATTATCGATTTAATTATTTAATTAAATCCAATTATTCGAAATAAAATTTATTCGACTTATAAATTCACAAATTAATATTTAAAATAAACTAAATATTCAAATTTTAATAAATTATAATTCTGGGTCGTTACATAAAACATACAGAAGGGCGGATTGTTATGGGGTAAATAAGAAAAAGCAGAGAAATAAAAACAAAATAGAATCTTGCAAACGGAACGATAAAATATAATAATCAAATATACAGTTCATGAAGTGGTTTTACAAAAGATTTGATTTTCACTTATACAATACATATCAGAGTTACACATACCAAAGAATGTTAATAATGCAGCGGAAAAGTATGAATGCAGTGGAATACTATAATAGATAATAGTAATAATAATTCTTCGTCTTCGTCCTCCAGAAATAAGGCCTTCAAAACCTGAAATGCTCAGGCTGACCCGAGCGAATTGAAAAGACAAAATACTCGAGTCAGAACTAAAAGATCGTATGTAAGTTAAATAAATAGAAATTAAATGTGAGTGCAGTAATTTAAGCGATGCTCGGGATTTGTAACGACCCGTAAAATTTTGTTAATTTTTAATGGTTTTATTTAGCGTATTTAATTTGATTTTTGAGAAATTTTAAATAATAATATTTTGAAATAAAATCTTACATTTGGATTACGTATAGTTAAATGTTGCAAATGATAAATTTTCATCAAAAATTAAGAAAGTTTATTTAAGGGTGAAAATTTTATTTCTCTAACCTTTCCTACGCTCCCTGTTTCCACTTCTTTCATTATGACCGTTCATTATATATATACACTACAGCTGGAAAGTTATAAACGTGTAAACTTAGATACATTTTGTATTTATTAAAAATTTAAAGCTTACCTTTAGTTGTGACCTTTTGGTTTCCTTACTTTCAAAAAATTTGAACCATAGCCACGGTAATAAATTATTATAAATTTTTCAACTTAATCTAAGACGACCGTTGCTACTAGAATCGTTACTTTTTTAATATATTCATTCCTACTTTTACTGACCTTTTATTTCTTCATTTTTCCACCGTCTAAAAAAAAATGGTTATTCGTTTTATTTTATTCAGTAATCAGCGTGACTCTTGCCATTTACACCGCACCATATTTGACTGTTGATTTTCGTTCAGTATTCTTATTTTAAAAATATAACGCAGAGTAACGTTGCCTTCACAATTTAAAAATTGCTTTAATAGCTCTTTAATAAATGTGTAGCTGTCACTTTGATATTTTTCCGGAATTGTGACTTTTCTCTTTCCTTCTGTTCAAATTTGAAACGTGCTACCATTTATTTGCTTTGATTATTTTCCTAAATCAACGTGAATATTTTTCCTTAAATCCTCCACTGAATCATAGCACGTGATTGTGCTATTTCTTTGGTTACTTTTATTTAGTCGTTTCCATTTACTTCTGTTCGTATTTTCTTTCCTTTTTTATGGCTTCTTCCCAGATTTCTCTTCTTTCCCTCTCTATTGTTTCTTCCTCTTCTATATAAACTTGCCTGGCACTACAAATTTCGGCCTCTCTTTCACCTTTTCCAAACTCCGCTCCTCCACCGAACCACTCTTCCCCTTGCGAAATATCCATCGAAGACGCAGCGACCATCCCCTGTTTCCTCTACTGTTCGCATAACCAGGCATAGGTAAGTTAAGTTTATATTTGCAAGTGTTATTTATATATATATTATATATAGTTTTATATTTAGCTATGATATGGATGATTTTATCAATACGCGTCCCCTGTACGTGCTGTTGATGCATATTCTAGCATTCAAAGTTGGTACGCATATTTGTTTATATGGAGTATAGTTATGATATATTGATGGTGGTATAAGAATATAAGATGCATACATATAGTGGTTTATATAAAGTTTTTGGATTTGACTACATATATATATATATATATATATACAAAACATGGTTTCCAATTTTTTGAAAAGTTTGTTTTGTTTCTAGAAGTGTATGCATATTTAATATGTGTGAGTTGTGTTGGATCTGCAAATGGAGTCTGCATATTTGGCAAGTAGATTTACATTCATTTTTGTTTTAACTTTGAGTCCATATATGTATATTTTACAAACCATATTGTATGATTTATTTTATAAATTTTGTAAATCCGTTATTATATATATAGTTTTATAATAACCAGGTTTATAACTTTTATTGAAGGTCAATTTACATCTTATTATTATGGAAGTTGTATAGGATTTTTGAAGTTGTTTATTTTCCTAAGTTCGTATATGACATATATTTATATAAATTTATAATAATTATAGATATATCTTTACGGCCTTATATATATCTATATACTTTGCATACACTTATGTATGGAGTTAGTTTTCTAATATATAAGTTTTCATTTCAGTTGGCATGCATGTTTGCATAAAAGTTAAGGGTGTATATGTGTTTTAGTGTAGACCAGTTGCTTTCGCAAAAAAAAATATTAGTTGGTATTTATATATATCGTATAATGTTTACATTCTAACTTATACTTTCGGTCTGCAGAGGTTACAGTAGTCTATAAAATAAGTTATAGTATAAGTTATATAAGTAATTCGTACATCCGTTGTTTAAAATTTTATAAGTCTGTGTATAGGCTTTACCATTTATGTATGGGTAGTTATATATTAGTTTATATATATAGGTAAAGTGTTTAAAATTTATAATTGTATTGTGAAGTGGATTTTGTACCATATGTATATAGTAGTTTATAAATGAGATTTGAACAATATAATTTGTTGAAGTTTTATATATTAATCTTATTTTAAAATATAAATCTTGATGATATTATATACATAGGTCATATGGGGTGGTTTGGGTCTTAGATTTGTAAATAGAAATTTTCTATGTGTAAAAATTAAAATGGTTTGGAAAAATTATAAGGATTTTTATTTAACATATATGTTTTATTTCAAATGTTAAAACTATTGGTTTATGTATGAAAAAAAGGTAAATTATATATATATATATATATATATATATATATATATATATATCTGTGTGTGTGTGTGATTCGACTTTAAATTTTTCTTAGGGATGCAATTTTGATTTTTATTAAAATAGCAAAAATTTCTGTATATATCAGACTGATTTTGATTCAATTCATAAATTCTTCATTATCAGCCTTGTTCGTCCAATTCGTGCCAATCCTATTTTGCTTTGAAATTCGTGCTCGGATTTATAATTCAAATTTCAGTGTCCATATCAGTGTGCGTATCCATGTCATCTTCTGTATTCTCTAGCCTCGAAAGGTGAGCAATCACTCACGATTAACATTCTTTTATTTGTTAAATTTGATTTAATTGAAACGAAATTTGAAATATGATGCTGTAGTTATTTAAATTGTTATATATACTATTATCTATAACTGTTCACTTATGGGATATGACACCATATCCTATTGTTTATATTTATTTTTGATGATATATGCCTGTTGTTATTATTGTTTTCATATCTGTTATCACTTTGCAAGTTCTCTGTTAGTATAGAAATCACTATGGGTTGAAATGATACATACCCGAACGGATTTTAGGATAGGGGAATTTCGTTATGGGTTGAAATGATAAACCCAAGAAATTTTCATTTGAATTGAATTGGGATTACGGGTTGAAATGATATCCACCCGTATATATTTAACTTATGGATTGAAATGATAAATATCTGTATCCCTTGTACATAGAATAGAAAATTTTACATCGACGCCGCGGTCTATATGAATGTTTTTAAAAAAAATTCTATGGTCTTGAAAAGAAATATATGGTTTTAATGAATATTGATTTAAAGTATTATATATAAAGGTTATTTTATACATAGATTTAATATTAAGATAATTTAATTAAGATTGATTTTATTAATATGAAATATGTTTAAGAATTTATCAAATTTGTTTTTCTGAAATAGATTTGTGGAATAAATTTTAC
Source organism: Allium cepa (assembly GCA_030765085.1). Taxonomy (NCBI): domain Eukaryota; kingdom Viridiplantae; phylum Streptophyta; class Magnoliopsida; order Asparagales; family Amaryllidaceae; genus Allium; species Allium cepa. The sequence continues at coordinate 184,769,575 of CM060946.1, forward strand.
AAGCTGAGGTTTGAAGATATATTTGGGACTTATTTGAATTTGTCATTAATTAAGTATTTTACTTAGTTAAATCAATTTGAAACTATTAAATTCAAAACTTTAACATATGATCCTATAACTTGAATTTTTATTTAAGAAATTTAATGGACGTTTCGTGTCTAAAGAAATCGAAGGTAATATATAGAAAATGTAAATTTAAGGTCATATAAATAATATTGAATTTATTAAGTGAATATTTCAAAACTAAATAACAGTGAAGTCAAGTTGGGAGATAAACGCAACTATCAAAGTTTAGTCTTTGAAATGTTGAATATTTAAAGCTCCGAAATATATTAACTTCGAATTATATTGAAATTTAAATGGTTTATTTTGTGGTTCAAATCCATATTTAAAATAGATAAAATTTGAATTAGTTTAGTCAGAAACTAAATTGAATGGAAATTGATAAATTTTGATTTAATTAAATTTGAACGAGAAGGTCGAGTTGATTTTGAAGCGATTTGTGAAGTTTGAGGAAATAAAAATACTTTACTTCATAAATTATTGGATATATATACTAATTTGGAAAATAGAGATATTTGAAATGAAAATGATATTTTAGTTTTGAAATATAAAAAAAAAATGAAATGACCACGGTGTTATAGTGTATATTTCTACCATGTAGATAGTTCCTTGGATCCTTAGAGGATGGTTATCCCAAACATCCTCTAAGTTAATTATATTTCAGTTGATATTTCACTTACGTTGGATTTATAGATATAAGAATGTTAATCCTGACTCGAGTGTTTTGTGTTTTGCTTTACGCTCGGGTCAGACTGAGTGTTACAACATTTGAGACTCACCTTCGAAGTTGGAGCTTACTTGAAGATCTAGCTATCTATCCTTTCAGTCATCCAGTTGATTGGACCAGAGAAGTCATCTACTCATACTGGAGAATTCACTGCATCTGAGATGTTCTGTTGTACTTTATCTCTAACTCTGACGTTTATATAGTAGCTTCATGAACTACTATTCATTTATTCCGCTGCGTATTATTGTACTACTCTGTATCTGTGATTCTATGATTGATTTTATTTACTATAGATGTTAAGTTTTTCCAAATTTAAATTAACAATATGATATTTTAAATTATTCAAGTCCGACATGTGCGGATGCGAATGGTTGAAAATAGCCGGTCGTTACAGTTGGTATCAGAGCTATGGCTCTAGGCAAAACTTAGCATATATGGTAAATTTATTTATAGAATCTCTTTCGTTCGAGTTGAATCTCTTCCCTTTTGACTCGATTTCCTTTGAATTTTGGAATGTCCCTCGGTTCCGATATTCATCCTTGTCTCTTAATATTTATATTCGTTTGATTCTGGAGTATCCCATAACTCCACTGAATGTTTTGTAAAGGGGGTGAAAACTCCTTCACAATTGGCATTGATTCACCGAAGATTTCTGTATCCTCGGTTTACGACGCTGCTATATCTTGATATGGCGAATTCTATCTCGGGCGATCGAATCTCGATTTGTTTTGGAATTCCACATTGATTATATTCCTGAAGTCACGGTTGACCCGATTAAGGTCGTCGCGATTTATAGAAGTATATCCATCTTCTATTTTGTAATTTAATTATCTCATCTTCGATCGAATCTATCTTCGAATCAGGATTCTGTTGATTGGAGTTCCTCCAATTTAAATCTTTATCGTTGCTTTGAAATCCATTGTTGAATCATCCTTTGAAAATCGGGTTATGTTTGAAATTATTTTATATATCGAAATTATTATTTGGATAGCTATGATTTTATTCTATATATAAAAGTGAAATGTTATTCTATATATAAAAGTTTTGAAAGGATTTGAAATTTTGGAAATTTATAAGAAATTGATTTATATAAAAATGATTTATAACTGAAGGGTAAAATTTGAAATTCGAGAATTGAATTCCGGTATTTTGAAATTGGTTTTAAGATTTTGGAAAATATATAAAAATAATACGATTTAAAAGTATTTTCCAAACAAGAAATGTTTCAAATGAGTTCAAATGAATTCTAATAATTTTGAAGAAATTTCAAAGAAGTTTTCAGGAAAATAGAAGTCCAGAACTCACATATGTCGCTGGAAAATAATTTTGGTGATGAGTGCACGCATCATCGACATTGATTTTCGAGTTTCAAAGTGGGGGAGAGGCCACTTTAATAGCTTTGCTATGCGAGTGATTTTGTAAAACCGTTTTTGATTTCAAATTCCGAAGTAATTTGATATTTTCGAAAGATATATGTATATATTTGAAATAATTTAAAGTGAGGCCAGTATTCAGTCCTCGAGTTTCAGATTTGATTTGGTATAATCCTATCCATTGAAATTGACTTATTGATTTATTGTTGATTTTCAACTCTTAAATTGGAAATTTGATTTCCCTAACTATTTTGAATGTTCGAACACTTCCAAATCGAGGTTAAATTTTCAAAGCTAAGAAATTTCGAAGAGGTTAAAATATTTGATAAAGCATATAAGTTTAGTTTTGTATATTTAAGTTTAAAACCTTTTGTTAAGTAAATGAATATGACTATTTTGAATTATACTAATATGGAATTTAGTTTTGAAATGTTTTGAAAAATAATTTAAGTTTTAAATAATGGTTTTCAGAAAGGTAAATTGGATTTTTTTTTGAAAGCTAAGCGGGGTTAAAACTGGTCCCCTACCAGGTTTATTAATGAAGGAGAAAAAGGGAAGAACAAACAACAAAAAGGGGAAAATAAAGAAACTACAAAACACACGACAGAACGAGAGCAAACAAGGAAAAAACAAAAGAGGAAAAGGCAGAAAACAAAAACTATGGAACCCACGGCTCATACTGCCAAGCTAAAAAATTGTAATTGCTGTCTTGCATCCCCCTATATATTTCACTCTTCAGCACGTACCAAATCCCTTCTTTACTGCTGCTCTTCCCTTCAAATATCCTCAAATTTCTTTCATTCCATACAACCTTGATAAATTTCTTCAGGACGTAGAAAAAGAATACTTTCTGATCATCCTTCCATCCTAGCACGTGCTTAATAAGTAGCCATTGATCATTGGTATTGTGAGATAGCCTCATCCCTTGCATACAACTTAATAGTTTGGACCAGACATGAAGAACATATGGACATTTAAAGAATATGTGGTCAACACTCTCACAATGTTGATCACACAGCTCGCAGTTTGATTGCACAGTCATACCATAGCTAACAAGTTTATCTCTAGTCATCAGAGCATTGTTTATCACCTTCCAGAAGCATAGATTATCTGTACCAGTAGACATAGTAGACCAGGTTACCTTGTACCACTTGCAATCAGGCAAAGCATCCAAACCAATCAAGGCAGTGTACACACTACTAACAGCATGAGCACGATCATTCCACATTACATTGTCATGTTCAGGGTGAATAAAGCAACAACCAGCATACACCCCCCAAAAAGCTCTGACAACCTGGTTGCTTGTGTAAGGAAAAACAAGTAAACCATCAACAATATAGTCAACAGCAAGCGCACTACCACTTATTCCAGATTGATACTTCTGCTGTTGATTGAAGAGTAGATCAAGCACAATTCCTTTGCCAATCCATGGTACTATCCAAAAGCTACAAACACTCCCCTCTTCCAAGTTAATTTTAACATAAGGCAGGAAAGTGCTTCTGAGTTTAAGTATACTCCTCCAAATCCAACTACAAGAGAGCGGGAAATCCATTAGCCAGAATTTTTTGGGGCCAATATTGTATCAAATAGTCCATTTAACCCATAATGTGTCCTTATTATTTAAAAGCGCATTGATGTGATGACTGTAAGCAGCCTTGTTCCAGTCTTTAATACTATGCAACCCCAATCCACCTTTACACTTCGGCTTCTCAAATGCCGAGAATGAACATGGCAGCAGTTTCCTCGTGTGTATCGTACCGAACCAAAAAAATCTTAACATAGCATGCCTAACCATTTTCAAAAGCCTAGTTGGTAGGATATAAACTCTAGCCCAGTAAACCGTGATAGAGAAGCTCACAGATTGAACAAGAACCAACCTACCAGCTTGTGTCAAGAAATTGTTAGCCCAACAATCCATGACACGCGTGATTTTCTCGTACAACGGAAGACAGTCAGCACGAGTAACACGAGAGGAGCAAAGAGGAAGCCCAAGATAAAACATATCAGCAGCCATAGAGTGTATACCAGCACGAGTGGTGAGGCTGGCTTGTTGTTGGTTATTAATCCCAGAGAATAATATGCTTGATTTATTGAAGTTTAGTTGAAGACCAGTTATTCTGTAAAATAAGTGCAGTACACTTTTAATTCAGTCAATTGATTGGTGATCAGGCTTGGTGAATATCATGATGTCATCTGCAAAGAGAAGAGACGTTATTTGAAGCTCCTTTCATTTTGGATGGTACAGTATCTGCTTGTTTTGGAAGGAAGGCCTTAGCATACAGGTAAAAACTTCCATGGCTAAGATGAAAAGATAGGAGGAGAGTGGGTCCCCCTGTCTTATACCCTGCTTTGATGCGAAGTTTAAAGGTTTTAAAGGGATAATTATAAATTTGGAAACCATTTTGAGTATAATTGATTTTGAGAAAAATATTTGGTTTTGAAATTAGATTGGAATTAAAACCAGTACTTATATGGTGATTTTGGAAATGAATTTGTTGACTTGAATTATGTTAATTTGGAAACTGGGATTATTTTTCTAAACCTATTATTTTGGAAACTTTGAAATTGAGATATTTAATTTGGAAGAAAATTTGGTGAAATCATATATGATTTTGGAACTGAATTGATATTGAAATAATTTTAAATTGAGAACCTTATATTATTAAGTACTTGATTTGGGAGTGGTCGAACTTATATAAAATGGATTTGTATAAGTATAAAGTTGGTTTGAAATCTATTGATTTGAAAGGTACTCAATTTGGAAAGAGAATTTTATATAATCGAAGTCTATATAAGTGTGATTTGATATACTATTCATTTGGAAAGTATTCGATTTGAGAATGAAATCCTATATATAATGGACTTTATATAAGTATGATATTTGAAAGTGATTTGAAAAGGTACTATATGATATATATTTTCAAAGTAATGATATGGAAAGTGCCTTCTGCTTGATATCCTCTTTGTGGCCACATTGTGGATTCATTCTATCGATATTATTCTCTTTGATTTTTGGTTTTATGGATGTGATACTCGAGTGTTCCCACCGTGGCGTAACCCATGGTTTTTTTTCTCTCGCTACTGCATAGCGCAACTGCCTGGCTGAGTCTGGCCTAGGGGTACGGATTGTTTCTGTGAGGACCTGCAAATCTGTACTCCTTGAATTGACACTAATCTCCATTTATTTACTCAAGACGAACGGAAATACGAATTCTCAGGGTTTTAAGAAAAGAAAACGATAGAAGAAGAAAGAAAAGGTAGAACAGAACAGAAAGAAAACAATAGAACAATATCAGAATCTCACAATCGCAGCGGAACAACATATAATATATACATGAATAATCTTTAAACAAAGAACTATATCAGTTATTACATTACATTACATTTCATTACATCATCAGAGTGTACAACAACAACAACAACAAACAGCGGAAAAGAAATACTATATACTAGTAATACGCCATGCCATCCATCTTGCCTCCAGCAACTCCTGAATTCCAGAATATCCTGATAAACCTTAACTCTTGACTACCCGTGTGGAAATTAGTGGGCGCCCAGAGTTTAGGAGGGAAAATAATAAACTCCGAGTCAGTCATGAGACTGGTGTGAGAACTCAAAACAGTTTATTTTATCTTCAAAAACAAAATAGAGGAATATTTTTAAAGTCAAATCGCAATGCTTTTAAAAGTGAGACTACCATAAGACCTCCCACCACACACACAATGCAAACGCAGAATCGGAGGAGATTTCTCCTTATGATAGTCAAAGATGCTTGATACGCATTAAAAAGAACATTTGATATTATTACTAGTGCATAGTGTAGGAAAAATCATTTTGAAAGTAAAGATATAAATCTTAACCAACATACGACCATTATCGTATGCCAACTATAGCTACCATCCACCGTAAGTGAATGATAGGTTCTACAACTAAAACCGTACAAGATCGTATTGTTTCTTTGGATTTCCAGCAAATGGTCAGGCCAAGGAACTTCCCATTGCCACATGGAAACGCCTCTGGAATGACGTCCCGAGAACCAAACCGGATCTCTGCCAACACAAGGCCGGGTTACCCCTAACTGGGTAACTACTGACATGAATATGTCATCCCCCGATCGTAACCGATCTATCCGAGGATCCTCGATTTCCAACAACCATAAAATTTGCAGCAACAACACAGGTTAAATATCTGGGCTCCATACCATGATACCACCTCTATCCAGAAGGAATGACATACACTAAAGGGCGCTACCCCTAATAACCTTGCCGCATCCTTCCTGTTTTGACCATTTCCGTGGTGTGAGGTCCGACGAAGTCTCGTCCACAAAGCCACGCTTTGCTACAAAGCCATGCTTTGGGTCAACAAATGATCAAAGTAATGATCACAAAGATAAATGATCAAACAAATGATCATATCACAAATGATCAAACAATGATCATTTCACAGCAACACTCAGCATGTCACATTACCAAATTGGGAATATATCGCTGATAACCATCAACTACATAACCTCTGAGCTCGTACGTCTCAGAGAAGGGTGTTAAGCTAAGAGAATAAATTCTCCGCCACCAACAGAAACATATTTGAAAGAAATCATCTTTATATCTCAATTTGTAATGTCAGACATATAATCCATACAAGTGTGTTCCGGGATCGAACAGAACCGAAGGCACTTACAAAGAAGTCCTTGCAATCCGGATATTCACTAATCACGACCGGACTTCCCATCACATATGGAGTCTCTATACTGGGGACCAGTCGATGCAAAGACATTCGACGAGTTGTCCTTTCGCTTTTGAAAATATCCGGTCTTCAACACCGGTCTTCAAATGCGATTCATAACGACGTATCACATATTCGGAATGGGTTATACGGCCCCAAGGTCCTTTCCCGGCTAACCTGAATAGTGAGCGCTTATTTAAAAATAAGTGTGGCATTCAAATTCAAGCAAATCACAACAAATACCCATTCAAAGGTAAATATTGATAGTCGGTTATTGAACTATCAATGGATATGCACAACATCACCAGATTCCAAATAATTTTCCAAATTATTTATTTTCCAAAAATATCTTTACAAGATATATAATTTTCATACTTCAACCATTTGAAAATAATTTTCAAATCACTTTTCACATTTACTACTTTTGAAAACAAATTTCAAACATTTTCCTTACGTGGAAAATACTTTTATTTCAACATGGTTCATTTAAACCTATTAAATAAATCCTTAACGATTTACTTTATATTTACGTTCTAAATCCGTAAATTTATTCCCACACTTCAAAAATAAATCAACATTTATTTTTAAGCAAATTCCCTTTTTCATTTATAAATTCCATAGTGAATTTACATTCCAAAAAAATCTATGAATATACGATTTCAATTATTCATTTTCAATTATCTTCAAAAAGATAAATTCTCAAAAACGTTTCATTTCACATTGGAAAAACATTTCCATACTTATTTAATAAGTAATTCAAAAATCCATTTATTTTCAACACTTGGAAAATATTCAATATACTTAAATCGAAATTAAGTATATATTTCATTCTTTAAGGAAATCATTCTCTTAAACATATTTATTTGGGCCTAAACGAATGTTGCATAAAACATCGTTACGACAACCCAAAATCACTAGTATAGGGATTCGAAATTAAAATATATATAAATCCCAATACTATATAAAACATTTCCTTTCGGAAATCATTTACTATAACAACAGTGTTATAGTCCACCATTTCCTTCTATTTCTCGAAAACGTCTATTTCAACAATGAATGTTGAAATCTATGGTTTCGAATCTTAACACATTTTAAAAAGATCGTTAGATCATTTTAATTCTATTTAAAACATCACATCCAAAACATTTTCTTTAACATATTATTCACTATTCAAAAACGTGAATATACTTCGTTAACCAATTTCATCATTTCTATACATTTTATTTTAAAGGATTATTCACTGTCTAAAACGTGAATACAACTGCATAAATAAGTTATAACAATTTACTTATCAAAATAAGTCATTTGCGAATTTATAAAACAATGTTTATAAATTCCATTTCTATTTATTTTATAACAACATCCTTTTATAAATCTCCTTTATAATTTCATCATTTTGATTTATAAAATAATCAAATTTCATAAATCCTATATTTAAACTTTTTACAATAAATTCAAAAATCCCGATTTAAACTATTTTATAAAATCATTAACCCCTTATTTTCAAAAATCAAGTTTTAACTATCTTTCTCAAAAATCATAATTTTTATAACATTAAAATTATACGTTTATTTATTTAAAATAAATCAATTCCAAAAATATTTTATAAACGTATACTTTCAAAAATCATTTTAAAAATTCTTTTAAAATTCCAAAATTGGCCCAATGATGCTACACACCAAATAGTCAATCACGACAACAACGACATCATATATCGATATGATAATCATCAAATATCAAAATATCTGAAATCAAATAAATACTGTTGAGGAATCCAGTTGGATCCCTCCAACCTGTTTTCCTGCATCCAAAAATGTTAGCACAATACCAATTCCATTCCAGTATGGAATTATCGCGGTATATGGGATTTATAAAATATTATCCGCTTAATAGGCGGCGCAATAGGGTCTCATCGCTATATAATGCAGGAAATCAACTCCAAGTACATAAATAATACCAATTTCACTGTACTGTGAAATATTCGCGGTATATGTTTCTAATAAATAACATCCGCTTACTAACGGCGTATAATGTCTATTTCAACAATCAATAGATAACAATCATCATTCAAACATACATTCAAGTATTCTAAATCTAACTATTTAAAATAAAATCGAAACCGATTCGGTTGAGTGAGAAGTTCTCACCTCGCTTTCAATTTCGTTTTCAGCTTTTATTTCGAATAAAATTAAACGAGCGTTTAATTTTACCCGAAATTCTTATTAACTCCAAACGACTCCAATCAAATTCCATAGCGTAGTGCTCGTCCATACGAACCCAACGCAACTGGTTTCGTGCATTTTCGACCTCGTATGAAAAAGTTATGACAGTTTAAAGATTATACAAATTTAAATATAATTAATTTACAAATCTATTTTTAATTTTATACCCTAATTCCATCTCTGCCGTCCATCCCCTTCCCAACGCATCAGGCCCGCACCCCCACCCAAGTTCATGTCCAAAACCCTAATCAACGCAACTCCATCTTCAACTTCTACCCCGATCAGATGATGCCATTCCAAAGCCCATCTCGTGCTCGACACTCGGCCTCAACACGGTGGAGCTCGGCCTCCTTATGGCCCATCAAACTGCGTGCGAACGACAGGAAGTCGCGGCCCCCTTACTCCCTCCATGTTGCTCGAAACTCGATCATCTCTGTATGAAATCGAAGATCTCTCAATGCTCTATATTTTTTGCAGTTGAGAGTTTTGCTTGATTGCTAATGGATTAAGAGGAAATTAGAGAGGAAAATCGAAAAATTTTGGCCCTTGAATCAAGAAGTGGCGGCTGCGTTTTAGAATGAAACCCTAGGCTCGTTTGTTTGCAAATGAGAATGTTGAAGGCCTTTTATAGAAACTATTCCAAATTACTATTCACCCGGAATTTTCGAACTCCAAACGAAGCGTGTCGGTTGATGTTCCTAAGGTTTACCCCGCATTCCGAACACAATGGAATGTGTTTCGGGAGCTAATTCGATCATCCGTGCGAGTTATGGCAATAAACGTTCAATTTTAAATTAAATCGGTAAATCAAATTTCTAGGCGTTTTAGCTCGCACAGGACAAACGGTAAATCCGATTGACACGAAATTTGAAACAATACAATAATATCACATTACGGATCCGATGAAACTTGTTTCGTCAAAATCCAAGTCTGTTTGAAAAATGACTATTTTAACTCGCCAAATTAATATTAAAACTATTTCGATGCGTTTCGAGCTGCCACGGTCAAACGAAAACTCCGATTGCTACGAAAATTTAAATCCGATAATAACAAACTATTATGGATCCAATGGAACTAGTTTCGTCCAATTATGAGACTGTTCGAAATATGGCTAGTTTCACTAGTCGATTTAAATATTAAAATATTCAATTTTCACGAATTAACTTTTAATTCGATTTTAAAAGTTCTAAAATATCGTTCTAACTCCAACATGATAAAATAAAATTTTACAAATCATTTTCAATCATATTTAACCCAATTTTCAATTATTTCTGTAATTTCAACTATTAAATTATCGATTTAATTATTCAGTTAAATCCAATTATTCGAAATAAAATTTATTCGACTTATAAATTTCACTTATTAATATCTAAAATCAATTAAATATACGAATTTTAATTGATAGAAATTCTGATTCGTTACATACTTTCCCCCTTAAAAGAATTTCGTCCTCGAAATTATCAAGTAAGAAAAGTTACAGAATTTATTAACTTTCCCAAAATCCATAGTTAATCTTCTTACAAAATCTTTACTAAGTTTTCAAATCATACTTAGTTATCTTTTCAAAAACAACTACTATTGTTTAACTTTCAACTCCAAATCAAAATTATAGTTTTCACAAAATTTTTCAATTTTTCTCAAATTTTTCTAACGCCTTAAATTTTCGAAAAAATTCGCCATGGTCTCCTTTGCGCGGCTCGATCCAAAAAAAAAAAGGACAGTATATATATCGCAAATATACATCTCATCAAGTGATGAGGAATCCTGTAGGGAAAAAAGTGTAAAAGTACGATATTTAATCGGAGATATGTACCTTATATATTATTAGCGAGCATATACGGCTAATATAGCGCGAAAGCGAGCTCCAAATGCGAAGCAAACGCGATCCGCACCTACTAAACACTCAACAACAAATGAGAAACATGTATATAGACAATGGTATCAATATACAACATATAGGAACATAATAACTATATATGCCAACATAGCAAATGCAGTAAAAGCAATAAATTCAACCATCAACCAACTATCATCCAACTAGCATCCATAACAAATAAATATTCATTCATATTCTCATTAATATTCAATGAAATGGGTTCTCAATTAAATCACATTTTATTAATTAAAAGTGGATGTTTTCACTAACATTCATTTTCAAATAGTTTGTATTCACTAATTCATATTCAAGTTGGTTCACTTCCAAATCAAATTCAATTCTATTTAAGGTTCACTTAACTTCCAATTGGATTTCAATTACTTTAGCTTTCAATTTTATTAACTCAATTTCATTAATACTTAATGAATTATATATAATCAACTAACAATCATATAACAACCAATGTATATTAATTACAACCAAATTCATTTGCTTATATTCACTCAATTTGGTTTAACAGCTTTACTTTCAATTGGTTTAATTAAATTGATTTTCATTCAATTATTCAACTTCCAATTACCTTAGTTTTTAATGAATTAACACTTACATTCATTATTTCATATCAATTATTTACATTTAATTGATTAACATTCAATTCATTCATTTAATTGCTAATTCATTTACCATTTCATGTTGAATTTCATTACATGACTCAAGTTCACATTTATCACTTAACTTTATTAATTTACTTTGATAAGAAAATCAACTTCATTCAACATCTCTTAAGTTATATTCCATTTAAACATTATTTGGTTTTACTTAACATAAATTCCCACTTATAAATCCAATTCAAATTCCAATTCTAAAGAAAATTTTTATTTAACTTTAAATTCATAAATATATTCATATAGTTTCACTTCTTATATATATAAGTTTATTTCACAATTGTAAATCACATTAATTATAATTTCATTACTTATATTTTTTTTACTTTTACAATAATTCCTTAATTTAGATTATTCAAACATCTTTTTCAACAACCAACAATCAACTTATATACACTTTAATAATTCTGAAAAATTATTCCTTTATATATAAAATATAATCAAAGTAAAATTATTTCATTTACCCAATTTAAAACAACATCGTGTCGAATTGTTCTGTACAAGTGTTTAGAGATCCCTATCAACAACGCTGATCACACGTATTAAACAGAATCCATATACCACTCAACAAACCAATCATCACAATATAAAAAAAATTTATATTCACTAACAAATACGCTCTCATAACTATTATTACACTCAAACTCATTCTAGAGTACTACTGACTCTATCTCTAATGAGTAATACCCAACAAAGCCATGGTTGTCGCTTAACCATATGCTCTGATACCAGATGTGAGGACCCGCAAATCCGTACTCCTTGAATAGACACTAATCTCCATTGGTTTACTCAAGATGAACGGAAATACGAATTATCGGGGTTTTAAGAAAAGAAAACGATAGAAGAAGAAAGAAAAGGTAGAACAGAACAGAAAGAAAACAATAGAAAAATATCAGAATCTCACAATCGCAGCGGAACAACATATAATATATACATGAATAATCTTTAAACAAAGAACTATATCAGTTATTACATTATATTACATTTCATTACATCATCAGAGTGTAAAACAACAACAACAACAAACAGCGGAAAAGAAATACTATATACTAGTAATACGCAATGCCATCCATCTTAACTCCAGCAACTCCAGAATTCCAGAATATCCTGATAAACCTTAACTCTTGACTGCCCGTGTGGATATTGGTGGGTACCCAGTGTTTAGGAAGGATAACAATAAACTCCGAGTCAGTCATGTGACTGGTGTGAGAACTCAAAACAGTTTATTTTATCTTCAAAAACAAAATAGAGGAATATTTTTAAAGTCAAATCGCAATGCTTTTAAAAGTGAGACTACCATAAGACCTCCCACCACACACACAATGCAAACGCAGAATCGGAGGAGATTTCTCCTTATGATAGTCAAAGATGCTTGATACGCATTAAAAAGAACATTTGATATTATTACTAGTGCATAGTGTAGGAAAAATCATTTCGAAAGTAAAGATATAAACCTTAGCCAACATACGACCATTATCGTATGCCTACTATAGCTACCATCCAAACAGTGGGGCGCCACCGTAAGTGAATGATAGGTTCTACAACTAAAACCGTACAAGATCGTGCTGTTTCTTTGGATTTCCAACAAATGGTCAGGCCACGGAACTTCCCATTGCCACATGGAAACGCCTCTGGAATGACGTCCCGAGAACCAAACCGGATCTCCACCAACACAAAGCCGGGTTACCCCTAACTGGGTAACTACTGACACGAATATGTCATCCCCCGATCGTAGCCGATCTATTCGAGGATCCTCGATTTCCAACAACCACAAAATTTGCAGCAACAACATAGGTTAAATATCTGGGCTCCATACCATGATACCACCTCTATCCAGAAGGAATGACATACAATAAAGGGCACTACCCCTAATAACCTTGCTGCATCCTTCCTGTTTTGACCATTTTCAGGGTGTGAGGTCCGACGAAGTCTCGTCCACAAAGCCACGCTTTGCTACAAAGCCATGCTTTGGGTCAACAAATGATCAAAGTAATGATCACAAAGATAAATGATCATATCACAAATGATCAAACAATGATCATTTCACAGAAACACTCAGCATGTCACATTACCAAATTGAGAATATATCGCTGATAACCATCAACTACATAACCTCTGAGCTCGTACGTCTCAGAGAAGGGTGTTAAGCTAAGAGAATAAATTCTCCGCCACCAACAGAAACATATTTGAAAGAAATCAGCTTTATATCTCAATTTGTAATGTCAGACATATAATCAATACAAGTCTGTTCCGGGATCAAACAGAACCGAAGGCACCTACAAAGAAGTCCTTGCAATCCGGATATTCACTAATCACGACCGGACTTCCTATCACATATGGAGTCTCTATACCGGGGACCAATCGATGCAAAGACATTCGACGAGTTGTCCTTTCGCTTTTGAAAATATCCGGTCTTTAACACTGGTCTTCGAATGCGATTCATGACGACGTATCACATATTCGGAATGGGTTATATGACCCCAAGGTCCTTTCCCAGCTAACCCGAATAGTGAGCGCTTATTTAAAAATAAGTGTGGCATTCAAATTCAAGAAAATCACAACAAATACCCATTCAAAGGTAAATATTGATAGTCGGTTATTGAACTATCAATGGATATGCACAACATCACCAGATTCCAAATAATTTTCCAAATTATTTATTTTCCAAAAATATCTTTACAAGATATATAATTTTCACACTTCAACCATTTGAAAACAATTTTCAATTCACTTTTCACATTTACCACTTTTGAAAACAAATTTCAAACATTTTCCTTACGTGGAAAATACTTCCATTTCAACATGGTTCATTTAAACCCATTAAATAAATCCTTAACGATTTACATTATATTTACGTTCCAAATATAAATTCTCAAAAACGTTTCATTTCACATTGGAAAAACATTTCCATAATTATTTAATAAGTAATTCACAAATCCATTTATTTTCAACACTTGGAAAATATTCAATATACTTAAATCGAAATTAAGTATATATTTCATTCTTTAAGGAAATCATTCTCTTAAACATATTTATTTGGGCCTAAACGAATGTTGCGTAAAACATCGTTACGACAACCAAAAATCACTAGTATAGGGATTCGAAATTAAAATATATATAAATCCTAATAATATATAATACACTTCCTTTCGGAAATCATTTACTACAACAACAGTGTTATGGTCGACCATTTCCTTCTATTTCTCGAAAAGGTCTATTTCAACAATGAATGTTGAAATCTATGGTTTCGAATCTTAACACATTTTAAAAACATCGTTAGATCGTTTTAATTCTATTTAAAACATCACATCCAAAACATTTTCTTTAACATATTATTCACTATTCAAAAACGTGAATATACTTCGTTGACCAATTTCATCATTTCTATACATTTTATTTTAAAGGATTATTCACTGTCTAAAACGTGAATACAACTGCATAAATAAGTTATAACAATTTACTTATCAAAATAAGTCATTTGCGAATTTATAAAACAATGTTTATAAATTCCATTTCTATTTATTTTATAACAACATCCTTTTATAAATCTCCTTTATTAAGTTATTTCAATTTGTAACTCAATTATATACCAAAAGTTCATATTATAAGTTAAATGCTTATAATTAATTTGTTTACCAGATCGCTCTTTTAAACTTCCCAAATCATAAATCTTATAACTTATAAGATTCATTTATTTACCCAAAACTGTTCTTTTAATAACTTTACAAATTTTATAAACCTACTACTTATAAAATTTCATTTATAACTTCACCGTTTATAATTCTATAAATTTCATTCATTTATGAAATTCATTTACAATTCATTCTAACACTTATAAAAACTCGTTTTAGAATTCAAATATTTTAATTTATAAATATTCAATTTCATAAATCCTTAATATAAATCAATTTATATTATTATTTAAAAACATCTTTAAACTCCTTTATAATTTCATCATTTTGATTTATAAAATAATCAAATTTCATAAATCCTATATTTAAACTTTTTACAATGAATTCAAAAATCCCGATTTAAACTATTTTATAAAATCATTAACCCTTTATTTTCAAAAATCAACTTTTAACTATCTTTCTCTAAAATCATAATTTTTATAACATTAAAATTATACGTTTATTTATTTAAAATAAATCAATTCCAAAAATATTTTATAAATGTACACTTTCAAAAATCATTTTAAAAATCCTTTTAAAATTCCAAAATTGGCCCAATGATGCTACACACCAAATAGTCAATCACGACAACAACGACATCATATATTGATATGATAATCATCAATATCAACATATCTGAAATCAAATAAATACTGTTGAGAAATCCAGTTGGATCCCTCCAACCTGTTTTCCTGCATCCAAAAATGTTAGCACAATACCAATTCCGTTCCAGTACGGAATTATCGCGGTATATGGGATTTATAAAATATTATCCGCTTAATAAGCGGTGCAATAGGGTCTCATCGCTATATAATGCGGGAAATCAACTCCAAGTACATAAATAATACCAATTTCACTGTAATGTGAAATATTCGCGGTATATGTTTTTAATAAATAACATCAGCTTACTAACGGCGTATAATGTCTATTTTAACAATCAATAGATAACAATCATTATTCAAACATACATTCATGTATTTAAAATCTAACTATTTAAAATAAAATCAAAACCAATTCGATTGAGTGAGAAGTTCTCACCTCGCTTTCAATTTCGTTTTCAGCTTTTATTTCGAATAAAATTAAACGAGCGTTTAATTTTACCCGAAATTCTCATTAACTCCAAACGACTCTAATCCAATTCCATAGCGTAGTGCTCGACCATACGAACCCAACACAACTGGTTTCGCGCATTTCGACCTCGTATGAAAAAGTTATGACCGTTTAAAGATTATACAAATTTAAATATAATTAATTTACAAATCTATTTTTAATTTTATACCCTAATTCCATCTCTGTCGTCCATCCCCTTCCCTACGCATCAGGCCCGCACCCCCTTTCTTCCTCACACATGTACGCCATCAGGTAAGAAACGAAACAAAGAAACCCAAGTTCACGTCCAAAACCCTAATCAACGCAACTCCATCTTCAACTTCTACCCCGATCAGATTATGCCATTCCAAAGCCCATCTCGTGCTCGACACTCGGCCTCAATACAGTGGAGCTCGGCCTCCTTATGGCCCATCAAACTGCACGCGAACGACAGGAAGTCGCGGCCCCCTTACTCCCTACACGTTGCTCGAAACTCGGTCATCTCCTTATGAAATCGAAGATCTCTCAATGCTCTATATTTTTGCAGTTGAGAGTTTTGCTTGATTGCTAATGGATTGAGAGGAAATTAGAGAGGAAAATCGAAAAATTCTGGCCCTTGAATCAAGAAGTGGCGGCTGCGTTTTAGAATGAAACCCTAGGCTCGTTTGTTTGCAAATGAGAATGTTGAAGGCCTTTTATAGAAATTATTCCAAATTACTATTCACCCGGAATTTCCAAACTCCAAATGAAGCGTGCCGGTTGACGTTCCTAAGGTTTACCCCGCGTTCCGAACACAATGGAACGTGTTTCGGGAGCTAATTCGATCATCTGTGCGAGTTATGGCAATAAACGTTCAATTTTAAATTAAATCGGTAAATCAAATTTCTAGGCGTTTTAGCTTGCACCGGACAAACGGCAAATCCGATTGATACAAAATTTGAAACCATACAATAATATCACATTACGGATCCGATGAAACTTGTTTCGTCGAAATCCGAGACTGTTTGAAAAATGGCTATTTTAACTCGCCAAATTAATATTAAAACTATTTCGATGCGTTTCGAGCTGCCACGGTCAAACGAAAACTCCGATTGCTACGAAAATTGAAATCTGATAATAACAAACTATTACGGATCCAATGGAACTAGTTTCGTCCAATTCTGAGACTGTTTGAAAAATGGCTAATTTCACTAGTCGATTTAAATATTAACATATTCAATTTTCACAAATTAACTTTTAATTCGATTTTAAAATTTCTAAAATATCATTCTCACTCCAACATGATAAAATAAAATTTTACAAATCATTTTCAATCATATTTAACCCAATTTTCAATTATTTCTGTAATTTCAACTATTAAATTATCGATTTAATTATTCAATTAAATCCAATTATTCGAAATAAAATTTGTTCGACTTATAAATTTCACTTATTAATATCTAAAATCAATTAAATATACGAATTTTAATTGATAGAAATTCTGGGTCGTTACAGTTTCCTGGGGGATCCAGGCGTAACCATTGTGTATCCTGCAATCTGTATAGGTCGCATTAGCAGCGAAACTGCCTGGCTGAGACGGCCTAGGGGTACGGATTGTTTCCTGGAGGACCCAGGCGTAATCATTGTGTATCCTGCACCCTACTAATCATCATGGCGTAACTCGCAGGGCTGAAAAAGCTTACGGATATGGATTGCTTCCTGTGGGATTCAGGCGTAACCATTGTGTATCTACGAACAATGGTTGGACAAGGTTTTGGTTTGATTGTTTTTTTTTAGATTGTACTTTCCATATCTGTTTTTTTAAGGTTTTTCAAGTATTTTCACTGGGTTTTGAAATAGGTCTACTAAGTACTTCAAAAATTCTAGCTTTGCGCCTGATCAACGCATGGCCAGAGTCTGCAAGAACGAGGATAAACATGTTGAGACATCGAGTTATAAAAGTATTTTTGAAAGGAAAAATTCGTTTCGATATAAAAGTATTTTATTATAAAGGTATTTCCAACAAAGAAATTTTTTATTAATATTTTAGATTAAAATTTTATGGTTTGATTTAATTATTCGAGCCCGATACTATCCCTTTGAACCTACCTTATCTGCTCAGCTTTATTTATTCACCTATGTTCTGTTTTTCCGAATCTACCCTCCTTTCCTTTTTGAATATAATCACTAAAATATTGTTTATTTTTATACTACATGGTTTAATAGTAAATCATTAGTGTCATTAATATTTCAGAAGTTATTAATTTAATATAACATATTTAAGAAATAGTATTAATTTATCTATAATGTTGAAAGTGTCTTAAGATAAATTAGTGAATTTATAAACTATGGATTTAATGTTTTCAAATAACTTCCTTAAAAATATAACCAAGGATGTGAATAACTATTTCCAAATAGTTTTCACATATATTTATAAAGGTGTTATCTAAAACTTATAAATGGTATTTATAAAGGAAGCAAGAAATTTTACAAATGGCTTTGAAATTTTTTTTAAGTATTAAAGAGAATTTAATTTCAAATGAAGTTTTCAAATGAATATTTCAAGTAAAATTTATATGGTCTTAAATTAATTGTTTATCCTTGTCTTTTAATCTATTTATCTTTCTAGTTGTTTCTATTCTCCTACCTTCTTTCTTTTCGGGGACGAAAAGTTTTGAGTGGGGGAGAGTGTAACGACCCGTAAAATTTTATTAATTTTTAATGGTTTCATTTAGCGTATTTAATTTGATTTTTTAGAAATTTTAAATAATAATATTTTGAAATAAAATATTACATTTGGATTACGTATAGTTAAATGTGGAAAGTGATAAATTTTCATCAAAAATTAAGAAAGTATATTTAAAGGTGAAAATTTTATTTTTCTAACCTTTCCTTTCCTACGCTCCATGTTTCCACTTCTTTCATTATGATCGTTCAATATATATAAACACTACAGCTGGAAAGTTATAAATGTATAAATTTAGATACGTTTTGTATTTATTAAAAATTTAAAGCTTACCTTTAATTGTGACCTTTTGGTTTCCTTGCTTTCAAAAAATTTGAACCATAGCCACGGTAATAAATTATTATAAAATTTTCAACTTAATCTAAGATGACCGTTGCTACTAGAATCGTTACTTTTCTAATATATTCATTCCTAATTTCACTGACCTTTTATTTCTTCATTTTTCCACCGTCTAAGTAAATAAATAAATGGTTATTCGTTTTATTTTATTAGTAATCAGCGTGACTCTTGCCATTTACACCGCACCATATTTGACTGTTGATTTTCGTTCAGTATTCTTATTTTAAAAATATAACACAGAGTAACGTTGCCTTCACAATTTAAAAATTGGTTTAATAGCTCTTGAATAAATGTGTAGCTGTTACTTTGATATTTTTCCGGAATGGTGACTTTTCTCTTCCCTTCCGTTCAAATTTGAAACGGGCTACCATTTATTTGCTTCGATTATTTCCCTAAATCAACGTGAATATTTTGCCTTAATCCTCCACTGAATCATAGCATGTGATTGTGCTATTTCTTTGGTTACTTTTAATTAGTCATTTCCATTTACTTCTGTTAGTATTTTCTTCCCTTTTTTATTGCTTCTTCCTAGATTTCTCTTCTTTCCCTCTCTATTGTTTCTTCCTCTTCTATGTAAACATGCCTGGCACTACAAATTTCGGCCTCTCCTTCACCTTTTCCAAACTCCGCTCCTCCATCGAACCCACTCTTCCCTTTGCGAAATATCCATCGAAGACGCAGCGACCCTCCCCTGTTTCCTCTACTGTTCACATAACCAGGCATAGGTAACTTAAGTTTATATTTGCAAGTGTTATTTACATATATATATATTATATATAGTTTTATATTTAGCTGTGATGACCCAGAATTTTTAACAATTTAAATTGGAATATGTGATTGGTTTTAAATATTTTAAAAGTTAATTTTTAAACTTGAATTCCGAATATTAATATTTACTCGATAATTAAATCATTGAATTATATAGGTTAAATTATTGAATTATATAATTCGAAATTGGGTAAGATGTTGAACATGGAATTTTAAGTCAGCTAAAAATAATTTGGAGGCTTATAAAATTTATAATGATAATACTGAAGATAATGGAATTGTTGAAATTTAAATTAAAGGTGATTTGTTCAATTTTAATAATATATCGTTTGAATCGATATTTAAAAATAGCCTTCCGAGGCACAGTCTCGAAATTCGACGAAACCAGTTCCATTGGATCCGTAATAGTTAGTTATTATCGGATTTCAATTTTCATAGCAATCGGAGTTGTCGTTTGACCCTGGCAGCTCGAAACGCGTAGAACTATTTTAATCGATTTGATTTAAAATTGATCGTTTACTTCCGTAACTCACGCATACAATCAAATTAGCCTCCGAAACACGTTCCATCGTGTCCGGAATACGGGTAAAACCTTATAAACGTCTGTCGGCATGTCTGATTCGGGGTTCGGAATTTCGCGTTATACAACGAGATATTTTCAATATTATATTATTTTATAAAGCGTACTCAAGAAGCTTATCCTCCAAATAAATATTTTTACATCCCCTCTCCTTTCAACAGTTAAGAAATCGAGCCCTCTTTCCTTCATTACCCAAACAGAAAATAGAACCGAAAAAAAAAATCAGTCTCTCCTTATTCTAAACCCTATCCACAACGATGGCGTCTGTGACTTCTTCATGCTCCCTTCATCTCAGACTAACTCCTAACTCTATTTCTAACACCAAAACGAAGTCCGCAATTACCACCGACCCATTTCCTCCGAACCCTTCTCATTCTCTGTCCTGTAACAAAGAACTCGCCTTTCTGAAAAAATCGATCAGACCGATTACAAAAGTGTTGGCTATTAATAGAAATAATAGTAGTGATGAATCGAGGGAGACTATTTTGCTTCCTGGTTGCGATTATAACCATTGGCTGATTGTAATGGAGTTCCCTAAAGACCCTGCGCCTACCCGAGAGCCGATGATTGGTACTTATTTGAATACTCTTGCTCAAGTGCTTGGGAGGGCTTGCAATTTCTTCGGATTCAGGCGACGATTTGTGAATTCGAGCTAAGGGATCGAGGTCGAAGTCGACACAGCAGGCGAGCTGCAGCATGGGTGAAGGCGAAGTCGTTAGGGTTTGGAGATGGAGTTAGCATAAGGCGCCGTTGTTGCTCAGGCGATTTGGGTTCGGAGTTGTTGTTCTACTGCATTTGGGGTTTGGCGTTGAGCTCGACAAAGATGTGGGAAGTTCGATGATGTTGCACTGCCTGAAAGGATGTTACAGTATCATACTTCTGCTAAGACTCTGGCGAGGCGTGGGGGTATTATTCTGAAAATTTTAAATTAATTTATAATTAGTGGTTAAAATATATATATAATATATATATATATATATATATATATATATATATATATATAGATTTAGATAGCTAATTAAGTTTATAATCTATTCATACGAGGTTCAAATCTATGAGAACAAGTCGAGTTTGGCTCATGGCGATGAAGTAGCACGAATTTGCAAATTTAAAGAAAATCAAAGGTGAGTAAACCTCACGCTTCTGTATTTTTATTTAAATTTAAATGGCTAAATTTTAATGCTTGGTTGGATGTTGAAATGAATTGATATGCGATATTATATAGTAATATCAAGTATATATTGGAATGATTGGTAGTTTGGGATGATTATTATTAGCAATTGGGATAATGAATGATGTGAGTAGTTTGAATATTTCGGTGCCCTGAGTTATCGAAATATATAAATTTGATTTTGAAAGGAATATAAGGTGAATTCTAAAGGTGAAATAAATGTAGAATAAAAATAAGAATGAACTGGAAACAAATGAAAAATGATATTTTAAAACTGAAGTTAAAATTGTAAAGTAGAGATTTAAATCAAGTTCTAAACCAAGTTAAATCTAACAAATAAAGTTGTTAAATATTGAGTTTTTTAACAACTTGAATGTTAAAGTGCAATTGTAAGCCAAATTGAATTTAAAAATAAATTGGGTCTTAAATTCCTTTAAGCTTCCATTATAAGAAGAGTAATTAAATCAGATTAGAATAAATTGAAAAGTAAATGAGAAATCATTAATTTATATAATCAATGATGTAGATAGAGATTGATTAGTGAAGAAAATAAATCCACATAAGTGACTTGTGAGAAGGTAATTAATATTATTAATTAAGAATTAATGTAATTAATATTGTTAGTTAACTTGAATTTTAATTGAATAATAATTAATCCAGGGTGATTAATTAAGGTGAATAATGATGGGTTGACTAATTAATTGATTTTGGAATTAACTAATATTGAATGAAGGAGTCTAAATGAATGTGGTTAGGAATTCAATTAGAACTATTGAATTAATTTGTATATGATGGACGATTGAATGGTATTGGATGTTTTGAATGTGTTGATATCTCTGGTATGAAATGTTGTGTATTTCATTTAAATAATTTGGGATAGGATAGCTTGAGATTCGAAGAGACCGGGGTCAGGTATAGGAGAAATACCCGAAACCACTTCGAATGTTTGTAGATTGATATATAAAAATCTATATGCTGGATTGAAGTGATTTGGAGGTATTGGACTGTTTTAAAAATCTAAATCTTTGGTATACAGGAATTTAAATGTGGACTAAGTGTTGTCTATAATAATTTGTGGCTTGAGAATTGATATAAGTTACCCCGGGTTTATATATGATGATTGCATTGGTATTCCATGTTAGTTGGGTTTACTCACGCTGGTTTCCAGCCTGACCCGGGTATTACTTTGGTGTAATGCTCAGGTCAGACAGAGTATTACAGATTTTCTGGTAGGTACGTTCTAGAGCTCAGGAGGCAAGCAGGATGGCAATATCGCTTAGAATATTCCGCTGTAATTATATTATTGTAATTCTATGATAAATTGGTTGTATATGACTAGCATTTGAATATATGTGAAACTCTGATGTATTGAAATGTAATCAACTGATATAGTATTCTTTTTTAAGCTATTATTATTTATTATTATATTTTATCCGCTGCGATTGTGAGATGTTTGGTGTTTCTGATCTTCTTCTTCTATCTCTTTCTTCTTTTTCATAACTATCTGGAATTTTCGGGTTAGAAAATTTCGGGTCGTTACAGCTGGTATCAGAGCTGAAGGTTAAGCGAGAACCTTGGCTCTGGTGGGGATTACTCATTGAATAGAGTCCGTAGTACTCTAGAATGAGTCGAGTATTTATATATGAGAGCGTACTTGTTATTTTCTTATATAAGAGTTTTAAATGATTTTATGTAAAAATATTTTGATATATAAAGCAATATTTCTGTAACAACCCGCATATTTATCGATTTTTATATTTAAATATTTTATTTAAATATTTTATCGTTAATCGGATTTTGGTCCAAAGCTACTTTTTGCAAACGGTCAAATTAGGACTCGAGACCACTTCCATTGAGTTCGAAACGTCGTTTGCAATCTTCTAAGTATAAACATTGATATGTTTGGGGTTAGTGGAATTTCACCACTTTTTCACTCGAGCCTTTGGTTTGGACTTTTAGCCCATTAGGCCCAAGTTCCACCCCCCTTCTTCTTCATTGCTTCATTTCATTTCCTAACACTAAAGCTTCAACAAAAATGGTGAATGGAATGAGAAATTAAAACTCCAAAGTCTTTGTTTTATTGCAACTCCAACATTCAACTCCAAATTCAAGAAGAAGACATCGGATTCAATCTTGTGGTTGCTTCTCCATTTGCCTTCAAGCTTTGTTCTTCATTTTCATTGAGTTTTGGAGCAAAGGTGAGATTTTTATCTCACAATTCTAGTCTATATCTATCTTGGGCTATTGGAAATGCATCCCTATCATGTTTGCATGCACATTTGCATTTGGTTTGGATTGGATTGGCCAAAAACTCCACTTTTTAGTGTTTTGGGGTGAATTTCTGGCTTAGGTCGCTCTGTCCCCCTTAGGTCGCCCAGCATCTATAGGTCGTTCGCGTGGAAAAGTCGTCACCTTCATTTGGGTCGTTTCTGGCCTTAGCCCATTCGTCCACTATAGGTCGTTAGGCCTTAGGTCGCTTGGAGTTAGGTCGTAGGTCGGCAGGTCTTCAGCTCGCACGCGTTGAAAAGGCGCGTCTGGAGTTAGGTCGTTCGCGAGTTAACGTTAGGTCGTTTGCGAGTTAGCGCCCTAGGTCACTCGCGTATAGCTCGTTCGGAGTTAGGTCGTTAGGCCTTAGCTCGTATGGCCTATGCAATTTGGTTAGGTCGTCCAACCTCAACACCTTATGTCGTAAGACCTTAGGTCGTACCCCTTAGGTCGTTAGACCTTAAGCCTTCACTATTGGAACTCGTTAGGTCGTAGCAACCATAGGTCGTAGGTCGCTCACACGGAGTTAAGTCGTAGGTCGTCTCCGACCTTATATCGCTCAGCCAGGTTTCACTTTAAGTCGTTAGGTCGTTTGGACCTTGTTTCCAGTTAGGTCGCAAGACCTTTAAACCGTTAGGTCACTAGGTCGCGATGTTTTAGGTCGCTACACCCTATGCCTCTATAGGTCGTTCGACCTTGCTAACTTTTAGGTCGTGAGTTTTATAAGTCGCTCGCCTCCCTTAGGTCTTTACTAGGTCGCGATGTTTTAGGTCGCTGCACCCTATGCCTCTATAGGTCGTTCGACCTTGCTAACTTTTAGGTCGCGAGTTTTATAAGTCCCTCGCCTCTCTTAGGTCTTCACTAGGTCGCGATGTTTTAGGTCGCTGCACCCTATGCCTCTATAGGTCGTTCGACCTTGCTAACTTTTAGGTCGCGAGTTTTATAGGTCGCTCGACCCTATTCCCCTTAGGTCGTTAGACCTCATTTTGTCTTCACTAGGTCGTACCGTTTTGGTCGGGGCGCTGCCCCGCACCCCGCCGGGGGCGCTGCCCCCCTGGACCCCCGCGACCTGACCGGGCAGGTCGAACCCCGTAGGCGGTGGCGTTGCCCCCGCACCCCCACCTTGGGGGGTTGCCACCCCCCCTGGACCCCCCCTCCGTAGGGGATCTTATCTGAAAAACATTGAGCTGTTTTCCTTGGATTTTATTCACATCTCCGTATGCGATTTTTGTGACTGATTGTTTCTACAATTGCTTCTGTGTTTTGTCACTTTATAATATAAAGGTTTCAATACTAGTAGTAAATATCAGAACTCTTTTAACAAACAATTTCAACTCTATTTTTAATAACAAAGCTCTTTTCTTAAACCGTTTTCCAATCTATTAGTATATACAAGCCTTTACCTCACTCAGATGAGAAATCTAATTAAACGACTTAGTAAAACAAGTGGTATGAAACGCTTGCGTTCACTTCGTCGGTTAATTCTTGGACTTGTTCGATTGAACCTCTTGTGACAATTTTATTAGTGAAGATTTACAGTTTGTTCGTAAATATTTAAGTTAAGCACTTATGGGACATGAAGCTAAACTTCTATATTTACTAGCTTAGTGTAATTGACACTTCTCGTTGATCTTGATGATCGCTTTATGAATTAGACTAGCAATTGCGCGATGTCTCTTTCATTGCAAGGTTAGACTAGACACCACTTGTGTGATTCCATTCACACATACCTTTCTGCTTTTTGGTTAGTCTTGACCTCAATCTGTGTGATTCCATTCACACATGCGGGGTAGCTCCCCATGGTCTTCGGACCGTCATGTGATAGGCCTCTTTCCCTTTTTATGATTTCTGGATTTCTAGTGTTGATTTCTAGAATTTATGTCATTGACTTGTTATGAGTACAAGTTTAGGGTATGATGCCCTCTTTGGATCTTTGAGAAGATTCTTGTGATATTGATTTATCTCTTATCGGTTGATCTCCTGTCGATCATTATTTGCATACTTATAGTAGTATGTCAGTATGGATATTTTATGTTTATGCCATATCTTTTATTTTATATCATGTCATCTGATATTTATAGCTAGACTGATCCGTTTATTATTTTCTTATAAATAATACTCGGGTCAGACCGAGATGTTACAGGTGCTACTGCTTGACTCCTCCCCCAATGATTCACTACTCAGACTTTTGACTACTTGTTTAGATTAGCAGCTTTTGTTGTTTACACTTGAGATATAGACTCATAGTTGTATTCTTTTGTATAGCACGCGTTGCTATTCTTTTGTATTATCGTGGATCTTTTTAGACCACTACTCTGATGTACACTTTTATGTGATATGGATATCTGTGATTGATTCGCATGTTATGCTTACTTCTATATTTTTTTCCGAAGATTATTTTATAGCCACCGTGTGATAAGAAATTACATGGATGGTCGCTCCTCAACAGCCTTATTCTCCGCGCTAGTTGACAGCACTACACCGTTGTGTTCTTGGCTAGCGTGGGTATTGAGGTGGGGCGTGACAATTTCCTTCTAATAAATATTAAAGCGATTGGTTGTTAAATTTATTGAAATGAAAATTAAGAAGTAATATAATACAACCAAATTTAATTCTTGAATTGGAATTGAATTTAGTAGAAATAGAAATACAACCAAACTAAAATTAAATAAAGATAAGTTTGAAATGGATTCGAACTGAAACTGAAGTCTTGAATTGGAATTTAGCTTTGGGAATTTGTGTGATCTGAAAACAGGTTTGAGATTTAAATATTGAAAACGAATGGACGTTTTAAAATAAATTGGATGATATCATCCTGTTGTTAATGAAAATCTTTAAAGTGAGAATGGTATTGTATAAATAAAATAAATTTGAATAACCGAGTTTGTAAATTAAAATTGTTTAAGAACTGGCTTCCAACTGGAAGATAAAATTTAATAATAAATTAAAATTTTAAAATTAAATTGTTTTGAAATCTTATTTGAACCTTGAAATACATAAGTAAAGATAATTTAAAATGGAATTTTGAGAATTTGACTCAGAAATTAAATTGAATAAAAAAAACTTTGAATAAAAGTTAATTTGGTTTAAGAAGGTAAACCAACATTTGAGAGTTTAACTCGAATTTATATAGTTCGAGATAATTTAAATTCAAGATTTGAATTGAATTAGTTCAAAATTGAATTTGGTTTGAATTAAGTGGATTGGTGATTGAAGATGTATAAGTTTAAAATTTTAAATGGGAAATTAAATTGGATTATATCGAAATGATTTGAATTTGAAATGGGTTCAATTGATAATAATTCACATTGATTGGAATAATTTGAAATTATAATATGAGTCGAACATGATTAAAATTAAATGGAATTTGTTTTAAATTGGGAAGAGAATCAAGATTGATTCGACTTGAATTGGGTTTAAATAAAATTTAATAGAAATTGAAGTTATTCAAGCTGGCATTGAGTCAATTAAATGGAAATTAGTTGGGAAGTGAACAGTTTGACTCTTGACTATTTTTCAATATAAATTGTTTTCATGTAAACTTATTTTTCTTGGCTATTTAATATGTACAACTTTTCTTATTAAAGCCAAATTATTTTATACTTGTTTTACAATTATTTTGGAGCTATTTAACCATTTTTCAGCTGTTTTCTAAACTCATTACTATATTTTAACTATGTTAAAAAATAATTACTAATTTACAACTATTTTGCAATTATCTAAATTTTTTGAAACTATTTAACTATTTTACAGCTATTTTGCAAATTAATCATTATTTTTCAACTACTTATCTATTTTTAAATTTTCGAGCTATTTCCTAAATATAAACTGGTCGGAGTTCAAACTATTATTGATTAAATACCCAACTGGGATAAGAATTGAGGTAATAATCCAAATGGGATTAAGGAAAATGTGAATAAGTGAATGAAAATTTAAGTGAATGTGAATAGAAAGGAAATTGATATTGGAAGAGCAATCAAATATGAATATTTGATTTTGGGTAAAAAAAGTTATATCTTTGTTATATATTCTCCCCTTGTTGAATTTATTGCTGGAAGAAAAAGGATTTTGGAAGTGTTTGAAGTATAAAAGGGATTTTATACAAGTTTGAAATGATCCAAAGTTTTAAAAATTATATATATTTTTGAATATATATATATAAAGGATCTTATGAGGATTTTGGAAAAAGGGTTTTGGGAACCTTTGGATTTGGAAAGGCTTTTGATTTTTGTGTAAAATCAATATTGAATTTGGAAAGCCTAGTTTGAGAATTATCGATTATGTGTAAAGGAACTTTGTATGAGATCATACTAGGTGTATGATTTGGAAGATACAATATGTATATAGTATAAAGTGTTTTGATGATGGCTCTGGGGAAAAAGGCGCTCCCTTGGAATGAACTTCTCAGGAGTGCCACCGGGTGGTACTGCCTTGAGCCCAAGGGGGGTTCTAAAGTTGATCCTGTGAGGAGTCCGGACAAAACTAGTTCCGGAGGATTATGAGTAGTGTATACCATAGCGGAAGTCGTGTGTGCCGCTGAGAGCCAGCAGTCTACGTTTGATTTTATATCGGTAGACTGCGACCTATGGTATAACATAGCGAAAGTCGTGTATGCCGTTGAGAGCCAACGGTCTGCGTTTGATTTTATATCGGCAGACTACGACCTATGTAGGAGTGGAGAGGTTTCATTTTGACAGCGAAAATCAGAGGCTGCGGAGAGCCTGTAGTTGCATGGACTTTTGCTGTGACGACAACGTAACCCTGGATATAACTATGATCTATTGTGTGGGATCCATGGCGTAATCGAGAGGCCGTGGAGAGCCTGCAGTTGCATGGACTTTTGCTGCGACGGCAACGTAACCCTGGAATGTAACCGTGACCATGGATGGGGGTGATGATTTCCAGAGCATTCTCACCAAAGATATTACCTCTATTTTCAAAAATTGTTTTCAATATTTTCAATAAATTTATTTTCCCAGTATTTTCACTGGGTGTTGAAAACGGGTTTACCAAGTACTTATAGATTTTCAGTCCTACGCCTGATCAACGTATGACTGAATTTCTATGAGAACAAGGATGGACTGGTTGAGGCATCGAGTTATAAAAGTAATTTTTATTAAAAGCTATTTTAAATAGTATTATCTGAATTTAAAAGCATTTCTAAAAAATTTCAATAAAGATGTTGGAATTTTGGAAAATCAAGGAAATCCAAACTGGAATTCTAATGAAGTGAGTTTGTAATTAAAATCGAATATTGATTTAGAAGTTGAAATGAGATAATTGGCTAAATAATTATTTGATTGAGTATGTTAATAAAATTTAACTTGGGAAAAAAGTAAATGGATTGTAAGTTGATAATGGGTTTGGGAATGAATTCGAATTTTAAATAGAATTCGACTTAGATTTGATAATGAATTGAATAAGAGGAGGTGTTGTAAAATAAAAATAAAATAGAATTGGATTGAAAAATGTGATGGTTCGAATTACAAATAAAATTCAAAGGTGATTTGAACAATATTTAATGAAATTTGCAAGTAAATTAGATATAAGAGAAGTGTCATCATATGAAATTTATTTATAATAGACATGGTTTAATTGCAATAAAATCCAAGTGAATAGAAATAAATTGAGAATAGCCATGTATTAATAAAATAAATTCGAAAATGAATTAAGTAAGCAAATTAAAAATTTAAAACGGGTTAAATGATAAATGGATGAAGGCTGATTGATCCGACTGAACTTAAATTTGGTAATATATTAATTTGAAGTATAAATGAGTTCGGTATGTGGTTGGATATTATTTTGCTAAATTGAGGAGATGAATTAAAGTTAAAATTTAAATGGATGGGCTAACTGAATTAAATGGAATTTGATTAAATGAGAATCAAATAGAAGTAAACTTAAGTTTGATGTTGGAATAAATTAAAGTAATTAACTTAAGTTTAAAATTTATAGAAGCTTGGCTTCGAATAAAAGTGAAAGCCCATTAAATAAAGCTTGGATTGAATTAATTTGGGAATGGCTAGAAGTATATAAGAATGGAATGCGTCGAGCTAAATAAATGGTTGGTTAATAAATTAGAAATAAAATGGAAGAAATTCAGAATGAGTTGAAAATTTATTTAAAGTAGTTATAAACTGGAATAGCTACCCACTTAAACGAATATTGACAAAACTACATAAAATAGGTTGTCGTTTGGCCTAAATTAAAAGTAATTAAAATGCTATGAGTTAATGGAGATTAAATAAAATTGATTCTGAGCCATTTGAAGTGAATATAAGCTTGTTTGGATTAAAATCAATGGAATGTCAAAAAAATTGAGTTGCAAACCGTTGAAACTGAATGAAATGGCTTATAAATTGATTGACAGCAATTGAATTAGCTTAAAGGTTATATAAATCGCAAATGGGAAAGCGTTTTTGTGCTCAGTTGCTTATGTTATATATGTGTTTAGCTATTTAATATAAGTGAAACGCTTGTGTTTTGCTATTAAGGTAAATGAAATGCTGATAAATACTCTATATATGGCGCTTACATATTTAAATTGTGTAAGTATAGGTACCTGAAGGCCGTTTGGCTGGATTTGGATGCACTAATTGCTAAAATAAGTAAGCCGCATGCTTAAAATGCTAAATAAGGTACGCCTACGCAATAAAAATAGGAAATATGAACTGTTTTTGCTTTTTCCGACCGTGTGGGTCGATGTATACATATTTATATCTCTTGACAAATTGAAAAAGCTCCTCCGTACAAAGGAGACTGCCAAAATTTTCTGAAAATTTTGGGAGTTAGAAAATTTTTGTTAACAATAGAACGATTTCAAATTGGAATTTAATGTAAATCAGTAGATGAAACTAATATGAGTCAGTTATAAATGAAAGATAAAATTTAATACTCAGAAGTGAAGACAAATTGAATTCATATGGAATGGGAAAACTAATTTTGAAATATATATGAACATATATGAGGAAATGTATAAAATGATTGGAAATGTTACGATTGGATATTATTGTTAAGTAAGATATGCAGGTATTAAAAGGGGAAAAGAAAATTGGATTTGATTCCAGAAGATTAATGTGAATTGCCCGACAAAAAGGTATGTATTTTAATTTCTGTATGAAATTGGATTGGGTTTTTGATATAGCCACTTGGCTTTTGTTTTCTTTTTGGTATTTGGGAGCCCGTAGAGGCCTTTTGTAGTAGTACCGAGCTAGCCGCGCAAAGGAGACGCTGGCAAAAATTTTTGAAAATTTAGGGAGTTAGAAAAAAATATGGGAAAATTTTGATAATTCAAAATTGGTTTTAAATTGTAATTTGAATGAATGAACAAAAAGGGGTATTGTTTGAAACTATAGAGGGTTTTGGAAGTTGCTTAAGATGATAGTGCGTCTAAATAAAGGATAGTTGGCAGGACGTCGAATTGTGAGTTTTTGGAAAAAGTAAATGGATATTGGCACATTCTTCCTATCTAGTAATTTCGGGGACGAAATTCTTTTAAGGGGGGAGGAATGTGATG
The DNA here is from genome assembly GCA_030765085.1 of Allium cepa. Classification (NCBI taxonomy): domain Eukaryota; kingdom Viridiplantae; phylum Streptophyta; class Magnoliopsida; order Asparagales; family Amaryllidaceae; genus Allium; species Allium cepa. The sequence continues at coordinate 184,801,347 of CM060946.1, forward strand.
GCCCAGAATTTTTAACAATTTAAATTGGAATATGTAATTGATTTTAAATATTTTAAAAGTTAATTTTTAAACTTGAATTCCGAATATTAATATTTACTCGATAATTAAATCATTGAATTATATAGGTTAAATTATTGAATTATATAATTCGAAATTGGGTAAGATGTTGAACATGGAATTTTAAGTCAGTTAAAAATAATTTAAAGGCTTATAAAATTTATAATGATAATACTGAAGATAATGGAATTGTTGAAATTTAAATTAAAGGTGATTTGTTCAATTTTAAGAATATATCGTTTGAATCGATATTTAAAAATAGCCTTCCGAGGCACAGTCTTGGAATTCGACGAAACCAGTTCCATTGGATCCGTAATAGTTAGTTAGTATCGGATTTCAATTTTCGTAGCAATCGGAATTGTCGTTTGACCCTGGCAGCTCGAAACACGTAGAACTATTTTAATCGATTTAATTTAAAATTGATCGTTTACTTCCGTAACTCGCGCATACAATCAAATTAGCCTCCGAAACACATTCCATCGTGTCCGGAATACGGGTAAGACCTTATAAACGCCTGTCGGTATGTCTGATTCGGGGTTCGGAATTTCACGTTATACAACGAGATATTTTCAATATTATATTATTTTATAAAGCGTACTTAAGAAGCTTATCCTCCAAATAAATATTTTTCCATCCCCTCTCCTTTCAACAGTTAAGAAGCGAGCCCTCTTTCCTTCATTATCCAAACAGAAAATAGAACCGAAAAAAAAATAGTCTCTCCTTATTCTAAACCCTATCCACAACGATGGCGTCTGTGACTTCTTCATGCTCCCGTCATCTCAGACTAACTCCTAACTCTTTTTCTAACACCAAAACGAAGTCCGCAATTGCCACCGACCCATTTCCTCCAAACCCTTCTCATTCTCTGTCCTGTAACAAAGAACTTGCCTTTCTGAAAAAATCGATCAGACCGATTACAGAAGTGTTGGCTATTAATAGAAATAATAGCAGTGATGAGTCGAGGGAGACTATTTTGCTTCCTGGTTGCGATTATAACCATTAGCTGATTGTAATGGAGTTCCCTAAAGACCCTGCGCCTACCCGAGAGCAGATGATTGATACTTATTTGAATACTCTTGCTCAAGTGCTTGGGAGGGCTGGCAATTTCTTTGGATTCAGGCGACGATTTGCGAATTCGAGCTAAGGGATCGAGGTCGAAGTCGACACAGCAGGCGAGCTGCAGCATGGGTGAAGGCGAAGTCGTTAGGGTTTGGAGATGGAGTTAGCATATGGTGCCGTTGTTGCTCAGGTGATTTGGGTTCGGAGTTGGTGTTCTACAGCATTTGGGGTTAGGCGTTGAGCTCTACGAAGATGTGGGAAGTTCGATGATGTTGCACTGCCTGAAAGGATGTTACAGTATCATACTTCTGCTAAGACTCTGGCGAGGCGTGGGGGTGTTATTCTAAAAATTTTAAATTAATTTATAATTAGTGGTTAAAATATATATATATATATAGCTAATTAAGTTTATAATCTATTCATACGAGGTTCAAATTTATGAGAACAAGTCGAGTTTGGCTCATGGCGAAGAAGTAGCATGAATTTGCAAATTTAAAGAAAATCAAAGGTGAGTAAACCTCACACTTATGGATTTTTATTTAAATTTAAATGGCTAAATTTTAATGCTTGGTTGGATGTTGAAATGAATTGATATGTGATATTATATAGTAATATCAAGTATATATTAGAATGATTGGTAGTTTGGGATGATTATTATTGGCAATTGGGATAATGAATGATGTGAGTAGTTTGAATATTTCGGTGCCCTGAGTTATCGAAATATATAGATTGGATTTTGAAAGGAATATAAGGTGAATTCTAAAGGTGAAATAAATGTAGAATAAAAATAAGAATGAACTGGAAACAAATGAAAAATGATATTTTAAAACTGAAGTTAAAATTGTAAAGTAGAGATTTAAATCAAGTTCTAAACCAAGTTAAATCTAACAAATAAAGTTGTTAAATATTGAGTGTTTTAACAACTTGAATGTTAAAGTGCAATTGTAAGCCAAATTGAATTTAAAATAAACTGGGTCTTAAATTCCTTTAAGCTTCCATTATAAGAAGAGTAATTAAATCAGATTAGAATAAATTGAAAAGTAAATGAGAAATCATTAATTTATATAATCAATGATGTAAATAGAGATTGATTAGTGAAGAAAATAAATCCACATAAGTGACTTGTGAGAAGGTAATTAATATTAGTAATTAAGAATTAATGTAATTAATATTGTTAGTTAACTTGAATTTTAATTGAATAATAATTAATCCAGGGTGATTAATTAAGGTGAATAATGATGGGTTGACTAATTAATTGATTTTGGAATTAACTAATATTGAATGAAGGAATCTAAATGAATGTGGTTAGGAATTCAATTAGAAATATTGAATTAATTTGTATATGATGGATGATTGAATGGTATTGGATGCTTTGAACGTGTTGATATCTCTGGTATGAAACGTTGTGTATTTCATTTAAATAATTTGGGATAGAATAGCTTGAGATTCGAAGAGACGGGGGTCGGATATAGGAGAAATACCCGAAACCACTTCGAATGTTTGTTGATTGATATATAAAAATCTATATGCTGGATTGAAGTGATTTGGAGGTATTGGACTGTTTTAAAAATCTAAATCTTTGGTATACAGGAATTTAAATGTGGACTAAGTGTTGTCTATAATAATTTGTGGCTTGAGAATTGATATAAGTTACCCCGGGTTTATATAAGATGATTGCATTGGTATTCCATGTTAGTTGGGTTTACTCACGCTGGTTTCCAGCCTGACCCGGGTATTACTTTGGTGTAATGCTCGGGTCTGATCGAGTATTACAGATTTTCAGGTAGGTACGTTCTGGAGCTCAGGAGGCAAGCAGGATGGCAATATCGCTTAGAATATTCCGGTGTAATTATATCATTGTAATTCTGTGATAAATTGATTGTATATGACCAGCATTTGAATATGTGTGAAACTCTGATGTATTGAAATGTAATCAACAGATATAGTATTCTTTTGTAAGCTATTATTATTTATTATTATATTTTATCCGCTGCGATTGTGAGATGTTTGGTGTTTTTGTTCTTCTTCTTCTATCACTTTCTTCTTTTTTATAACTATCTGGAATTTTCGGGTTAGAAAATTTCAGGTCGTTACATTAGCTATGATATGGATGCTTTTTCAATACACGTCCCCTGTACATGCTGTTGATGCATATTCTAGCATTCAAAGTTGGTACGCATATTTGTTTATATGGAGTATAGTTATGATATATTGATAGTGGTATAAAAATATAAGATGCATACATATAGTGGTTTATATAAAGTTGTTGGATTTGAATTCATATATATACCAAACGTGGTTTCCATTTTATTAAAAAGTTTGTTTTGTTTCTAGAAGTGTGCATATTTAATATGTGTGAGTTGTGTTGGATCTGCAAATGGAGTCTGCATATTTGGCAAGTAGATTTATATTCATTTTTGTTTTAACTTTGAGTCCATATATGTATATTTTACAAATCATATTGTATGATTTATTTTATAAGTTTTGTAAATCTGTTATTATATATATATATATATAGTTTTATAATAAACAGGTTTATAACTTTTATTGAAGGTCAATTTACATCTTATTATTATGGAAGTTGTATAGGATTTTTAAAGTTGTTTATTTTCCTAAGTTCGTATATGACATATATTTATATAAAGTTATAATATTTATAGATATATCTTTATGGCCTTATATATATATATATATATATATATATATATATACACACACACTTTGCATAAACCTATGTATGGAGTTAGTTTTCTAATATATAATTTTTCATTTCAGTTGGCATGCATGTTTGCATAAAAGTTAAGGGTTATATGTGTTTTAGTGTAGACCAGTTGCTTTCGCAAAACAAAAATATTAGTTTGTATTTATATATATTGTATAATGTTTACATTCTAACTTATACTTTCGGTCTGCAGAGGTTACAGTAGTATATAAAATAAGTTATAGTATAAGTTATATAAGTAATTCGTACATCCGTTGTCTAAAATTTTATAAGTCTGTGTATAGGCTTTACCATTTATGTATGGGTAGTTATATATTAGTTTATATATATAGGTAAAGTGTTTAAAATTTATAATTGTATTGTGAAGTGGATTTTGTACCATATGTATATAGTAGTTTATAAATGAGATTTGAACAATATAATTTGTTGAAGTTTTATATATTAATCTTATTTTAAAATATAAATCTTGATGATATTATATACATAGGTCGTATGGGGTGGTTTGGGTCTTAGATTTGTAAATAGAAATTTTCTATGTGTAAAAATTAAAATGGTTTGGAAAAATTATAAGGATTTTTATTTAACATATATGTTTTATTTCAAATGTTAAAACTATTAGTTTATGTATGAAAAAAAGGTAAATTATATATATATATATATATATATATATATATATATATGCGATTCGACTTTAAATTTTCCTTAGGGATGCAATTTTGACTTTTATTAAAATAGCAAAAATTTCTGTATATATCAGACTGATTCTGATTCAATTCATAAATTCTTGATCATCAGCCTCGTTCGTCCAATTCATGCCAATCCTACTTTTCTTTGAAATTCGTGCTCGGATTTATGATTCAAATTTTAGTGCCCGTATCAGTGTACGTATCCATATCATCTTCTGTATTCTCTAGCCATGAAAGGTGAGCAATCACTCTTGATTAACATTCTTTTATTTGTTAAATTTGATTTAATTGAAACGACAATTGAAATATGATGTTGTAGTAATTTAAATTGTTATATATGCTATTATCTGTAACTGTTTACTTATGGGATATGACACCATATCCTATTGTTTGTATTTATTTTTGATGACATATGCATGTTGTTATTATTATTTTCATATCTGTTATCACCCTGCAAGTTCCCTGTTAGTATAGAAATCATTATGGGTTGAAATGATACATACCCGAACAGATTTTAGAATAGGAGAATTTCGTTATGGGTTGAAATGATAAACCCAAGCGATTTTCATTTGAATTGAATTGGGATTACGAGTTGAAATGATATCCACCCATATATATTTAACTTACGGAATGAAATGATAAATATCTGTATCCCTTGTACATAGAATAGAAAATTTTACATCGACCCCGTGGTCTATATGAATGTTTTGAAAATAATTTCTGTGGTCTTGAAAATAAATATATGGTTTTAATGAATATTGATTTAAAGTGTTATATATAAAGGTTATTTTATATATAGATTTAATATTAAGATAACTTAATTAAGATTGATTTTATTAATATGAAATATATTTAAGGATTTATTAAATTGGTATTTCTGAAATGGATTTGTGGAATAAATTTTATAAGCTAAGGTTTGAAGATAAATTTGGGACTTATTTGAATTTGTCATTAATTAAGGATTTTATTTAGTTAAATCAATTTGAAACTATTAAATTCGAAACTTTAACATATGATCCTATAACTTGAATTTTTATTTAAGAAATTTAATGGATGTTTCATGTCTAAAGAAATCGAAGGTAATATATAGAAAATGTAAATTTAAGGTCATATAAATAATATTGAATTTATTAAGTCAATATTTCAAAACTAAATAATAGTGAAGTCAAGTTGGGAGATAAACGCAACTATCAAAGTTTAGTCTTTGAAATGTTGAATATTTAAAGCTCCGAAATATATTAACTTCGAATTATATTGAAATTTAAATGGTTTATTTTATGGCTCAAATCCATATTTAAAATAGATAAAATTTGAATTAGTTTAGTCAGAAGCTAAATTGAATGGAAATTGATAAATTTTGATTTAATTAAATTTGAACGAGAAGGTCGAGTTGATTTTGAAGCGATTTGTGAAGTTTGAGGAAATAAGAGTACTTTACTTCATAAATTATTGGATATATATATACTAATTTTGAAAATAGAGATATTTGAAATGAAAATGATATTTTAGTTTTGAAATATAAAAAAAAGTTGAAATGACCACGGTGTTATAGTGTATATTTCTACCCTGTAGGTAGTTCCTTGGATCCTTAGAGGATGGTTATCCCAAACATCCTCTAAGTTAATTATATTTCAGTTGATATTTCACTTACGTTGGATTTATAGATATAAGAATGTTAATCCTGACTCGAGTGTTTTGTGTTTTGCTTTATGCTCAGGTCAGACTGAGTGATACAGCATTTGAGACTCACCTTCGAAGTTGGAGCTAGCTTGAAGATTCAGCTATCTATCCTTTTTTTCATCCAGTTAATTGGACCAGAGAAGTCAACTGCTCGTACTGGAGACTTCACTGCATCTGAGATGTTCTGTTGTACTTTATCTCTAACTATGATGTTTATATAGTAGCTTCATGAACTACTATTCATTTATTCCGCTGCGTATTATTATACTACTCTGTATCTGTGATTCTGTGATAGATTGTATTTACTGTAGATGTTAAGTTTTGCCAAATTTAATTAACAATCTGATATTTTGAATTATTCAAGTCCGACATGTGCAGATGCGAATGGTTGAAAATAGCGGGTCGTTACAGGATTCACATCTCCTAAGGATCCGTTAAACTATTTACTATGCAGAAATATCTCGCTATTATAACGGTGTCTATTAGTAAAATAAACTTACTTTTAAATAGCGTTAAGGAGTTACCCAATCTCCCCCTTAAACACAATAATAGTCCCAGCAGTCCATCCAGTATCAGCGCATCTCCAGATCGGGAGACTACCCTAAATACACCACGGGCTACGGGAGAAAACCAAACTTGTACAAGGCGCGCTATGGTGGGTGTCACGACACAACTAGGCAATGCCAGGGTAGATATATCAATTACGCTTCCGGGCCGGTGGTAACGCGTAGCGTGCAGCTACCGCCCACCTCGAGCCACACCCCCAATCAAAAGTCAAAAGTGGCCACCGAATCAATCCAAAAGTCAGAGTACAATATCGAAGGGATGTGTCCAATCAAAGGTGCTACCTCATTAGCCCATCAATTGCTCCAGTTTTAGCCACCTTATGCCAACTCACGGGAGTCGGGTCCACGTATTTACCTCAAAGAAAATGCCGCCACCATTCTACTTCATTCTGGAATCTCCACCACGTACACGGTTGTTAAATTGGTTTTCGGAGTTGGCAGAGAGTATGACAACTTCTGATCCCGGTCTCTTCAACAGGCAAGCGTTATTATAACACCGCGGTCATTTCAAAATAATTTATACTTCAACCCAGAATATAATATCCATTTCAAACCATATAATTACGATATCATTTCCCCTTTTAAAACCAAATCAATATGTTATCATTTTCAAATATATTCTTTTCTAAAACCATAACATTCTCAAAGTTATAATATTTCGAAACCAAACGCTTCAAATATAGCCTTCCAAAACATAAAAATTTGAAATTAAAAACTTTGAAATATAACTACACCACTTAAATGGTTTAAATATTAAATTACTTTATAAAATAAAATAGCTTCTTTAATTTCACAAATAAATCCCAAATACCGATTTGAACCTCCAAATAAACCATTTCAAATTCAATATATTTCAAAGCTTAACTATGTAATATTTCAAAACTAAATTTTATAATTCATATATATATATACCAATTTCACTTTTTCTATTATTTAGTTTTGAAATATTTGCTTGCTAAATCCAATATCCTTTAAATAAAACTTCAATTTTCAATAACGAAATATTCCTCAGTTTATTCACTCAAATCACCCTAAAACCGAATTAAGTTACAAAACCATATTCTTTTAAAATCTTAATTTCAATAAGTTCCAAAGGATTCTTAACAAATATAATTCTTTAATTAAATAAAATCTCTAATCAATTTCAAAGCTATCTTCTCAACTTGATTCATAAAAATCAACATAAACTCTATACAAAAATATACTTTAAGTAAATACCTAACCATATTATATTTTAATAAAATCCAACTTTATTATTTAACTTATTTATACTTTAAACAAATCTTATTCATAGCTTAAACCCAAGAATTTAACTATATATAAAATACATTTACACAAAATCCAAATCCATACCTCATAAAACCGTATATTTCCTTACAAATCATAGAAAATCATTTTAAAATATTTTTATATATAGACCGCGGTACATGTATATAATTTTCTATCATATGGTCAAGTGATACGGATATTTATCATTTCAATCCGTAATTTAAAAAAAAATTACGGTTATATATCATTTCAAACCGCAATCCTGAATGAAATAAAATGCATAACAACTTACAGTTTAAAATAATATATAATACAACATCCATTCATCCATCAACAGATCACACATCCATCACAACCATCATCCAAAACAATAAATCAATACCAATAGATAACTTATAATATATATAACAGGTATTGAACTGGCAGTTATATTCAATAATAAATTAAATAACGATTTAATTCAAATAAATGCAATAACCAAGATGATGATTATCCAAGAAAGTCATAAATAAATGCATAATCACAACAAAAAATTAATTTAACAAACATAAGAAATTTTAGAAGTTGCGAGTGGGTTAAAAACTCACCTTTTGAATTTAAACCCAATTTAAACCCAAAATTTCAACAGTCTCCAAATTTTTCCAAACTAGCGCCGAAATGTCTGGAATTTTAATACGATCCTAACAAAAATAACAACGCGTGAATCGGATAACATATGTAAAAGTTATTGCATTAAAACGAGTTGAAATCGAATAAAAATAAAATAAAACAAACATTCAAACACCCTACCACGTCAGCATTGTTATCACACTCGCCTACAGTAACCGCACACGTGAATCCATCACCAGGTCAATCTTGTACCCTAGAGCCACCACCCTTTCTCGAATTGCTACGCCATCCACGGCCGTCTTCGATAAGATCAAGCACCACCGCCATCATATCCTACCACTGCCGCCCCCCATACGCCGAGCGCGGCCCACCACGACGCTCCGATGCGTCGCCATCATCTCCTCCTATTGCTGTCGATTCTGGCGAAACCAAGCATCAATAGCACGAATGAACCATACAAATCTCCTCCCCTCGACGTCCTCTTCGATGCTACGCTGCCTGATCGTCGTAAGATCGACGATCTATCGTCCAATCGAATAACCATCAACGGACGGCCGAGGCTAAATCATCGAATTCTGGATAAATGTTGATTCAAAACCAAAAAAAACTGCAGATCTGAGATGCGTACATCGAGAGCTTCGATATATGATTTTTTTGAATTTTTTTGAGGAGTCTGAAATTTCACTTTGATCTTTGAATTACAATTGGATTTGGAATTATCTACCATTGAAATGAGGAGGTGAAGAGAGATTGTATGCATGGACAAATGAGAAATAGAGGTAGGCTAGGGTTTATAATAGGGTATATATAGGCAAGGTTGAAATAGAATAGATGGACCTGATTATAAACGCGCTGAACGATAAATGGCCCGAAAAGCCCGTTCTAACCCCGGAACGAAATTGGGTCAACCTGTATATCAAATTAGATGTTTTAAAATATTTTAAACACAATGAAACAGGTTTCAGGTCCAAATTCTATCGTATGAAGAAGTTATGCTAAAATTCATATTTTTCAAATTGATTTCAATTGATTTCTATTTCATTTATTTAAAGGCGTTTCGAGTCCGCCCGATCACACGACAAGCCTGATCGCCACGAAACTTGAAATCCTATAATAATTCATAGTTACGGATCTGATGAAACTGGTTTCGTCGAAATCCGAGTCAGTGGCCAAAATGGCTATTTTCATATTAGTTAAATAAATTAAAAATCCATCAATTAAATCCAATTTTTAATTTCACTTCTATAATCGACAATTTTTATCACTTTTATTTTTCTTAATCATTCACATTAATTAAACCAAATTTAGATGTTAATTTAGGGTTGATTAATTTAACAATTTTAGTGTTTGCTTCAATTTCATTACATTCAGAAATTGTAAATTGAATTTTCAAAAATTTAATTTAATTACTTCTCATTCTATTATTCAGTCTATTATTATCAAAAGGATGCAATTTACATTGGTTCGAAGTTATTGCATTAATATTCTCAAATTTCCTCTTAATTTCCATTAACGTAGTTTTTAAATTACGTTTTATTTCAATGGATTTAATCTAATTCAATTTCCATTTATTAAAATTCAAATTCATTAATTAATTGAATGCTTACATTTGTTTCCATATATCCAATTTGTTGCTAAGTATAAAATCTACATTATTTCCATTGATTTGAATTAAATTCCCATCTTTATATTATGCCTATTATTACACTATAAACTGGTTACTATTGATTACCTTTCATTTACTTGCCATATTCTCATTCCCATCATTGTAACCTTTGTTTATATTTATTAAAATTTGATTTCTCATTTCAATTAATAGACTAAATAAATGGGCAACACATAATTATTGCCATCGTTTACTTTTAACTGCATTTATAAGTTTATTGTTTACAGACCAAGTTACACATTTACATAATTTCAATTTATTGTAATCACATTCAGTTTGTCGAAAATTTAGCTTAGATTACGTCCGTACCATTCATTTATTATTGACTTTAATTAGCATTGCTTACCTTGCATTAACATTATTACTTTAAATCTACATCTAATTACAATTAATATTCTAAATAAATTTATTACACCAATTACTACCTTATAAGTAAATGTACGTTACTATTTTAATTACATTCACCCTTTCCGTTATTATATTAATTATCATTTAAGTGCATTTAATTTATCTTGTATGTTCATTCTTCCCAACTAATTACCACCTATTATATTATTCCACACATTAATTCACTAATTACATTTGCTTTCTCATATTCCACTTATAACCAATTCATACATTTAAATTATTTTATTTAATTAGAATTTCATTCAAGTTCATTAATTATTAACGTAAATTAACCTTGTTCCGTTTCCTTATAGTTATTTTCATTATTACAACACAACTTTTATCAATAATTCACAATTTTTTTTCATTTTCATCAATATTAAATTTGAAAATCTTATTAAATTAATAATTTTAATTATTGAAAATTTACGGGTCGTTACAGAATTGGGTCGAAACAATAACAATGAACCGAAAAGCCTTTTACGTTCCTGAAATGAAAATAGGGCATCCCATATATCGAATATAGGTTTCCGATATTTTTAAACTCAATGAAACTAGTTTCAAACCCTAATTCTATTGTATATAAAAGTTATCTTTTAAAATCAAATTATATTCATTTAAATTCCATTAAATGATTTCTACGCATTTCGAGCCCGCACAATCAAACGATAAGTCTGATCGCTATGAAACTTGAAATCCTATAATAATTCACTATTAGGGATCCGACGAAATTGGTTTCGTCAAAATCCAAGACGGTGCCCAAAAGGCTAATTTTCACGTTAATTAAATCAATTATTATTTAAAATCAATTTAATCACTTTTAAATTCAAATTTAAAAGTTTTAGATCATCATTTTGATTAAACTAAAATTAATAATATTTTAAAATTAAATTTCCATATTAAATCCATGTAACAACCCTGTATTTTGTGATTTTTTTTGCACATTTTAATTATTTTAATTAAATTTTTGATTTAAAAACTTATTTTATTTATTTCGAATGATAAACTTTAGTTTGGATATGAATTATCATTCCAAAGCATGACTAAAAAGAATATTTTCCAAAAAGAGAATTTTTGGTCAAAATAGTCAAACTTTGACTTTTAATTTAAATTTTTCAAAGTTTGAAAATTAAAATTTTATCTTTTATTATGAAAGTACATAAAATTTTAAGAACGCTGCTTTTTGTTTCGTTGGAAACGAATTTAAATTGTGAAAGTTATGTATATTTCAATATTGAGTGCAATTTGTTTATTCTGCAATTTTATTATTTTAAATAGTATAATTTTTTTTCTTTGTCATATTTTATTGTAATATGTATTGATATGTTATTTTATGTATGTTTTTGTCTTTTGATATTTTTGAAGTGAGATAGGAATTTTTCTAGAGCTAGTAGTATTTTTCTTGTAATTTCCATGCCCCGTTTTCAATTTTTAAACATTTTCTTTAGTTCTTTTCTATTTTCTCCAAATTAATTATTTATTTTCTTTTAGAAATTATAAATAAATTATTTTATTTCAAAATTTTGCTTTATAATATTTTTAAAATGAAGTAGATATTTTTCCAAAGCCATTGATGTTTTAATTGTAATTTTTGAACCCTGTTTTCAATTTTTAAGCAATTTCCTTAATTCTTTTTATGTTTTCTTTAAATTTAATTATATATTTTTATTTTTATTCACTTTTTTTCGGATTTTAGATGTAATTGCTGAATTTTATTTTGTTTTACTTGATTTAAAAGAAAATGAAGTATGAAAGGTTTTAAAAGCTAAGAAACGTAAAGTCGTTTCACCGTTTCTTTTACCGTTTCTTTTTCAATCAATGCATCAATTTATTGTAGCCGTTCCTTTTCTTTTGCTTATTCACGTGAAAGTTTCTCATTCCATCAATAATACACATCCATTTCAGATCTGAGCAAAGAAAAATAAGCAATGGCCTCTCTTCCTCCTCTCATTTTTCTACTTCTTCTTCCTTGTTTTGCTTGATTTTTGCCATGACCTCTCATTGCTTTGTTTGGCCTAACACCTCCACCATCTCCTCCACCGACCACCACCACTTCCTTCCCCACATCATACACGACCAAAACCCTTCCTCCTCTGACCAGCAAGTGCCATGACCATCCCATTATGCGAAATCCACAAAAACTATGTTAAAACTCCTTAAAAAGCATGTCTAGCCACCTAGTCTTCATCACCATCACCTTAGATGACCTTGGCCACCTCCTATTGCTCCACCACCACCCTTGACACACCCCTAACCATCACCTTCATCCTCTGTCCAGATCTGAAACATGCCATAGCCGAGCCATAGATCCATGTAGCCTAGCCCAAAATGAACAAAAAACCCACTATTTGCATAAGCCTCTTCATATTCATGCATAGTAACTCCTCCACCACTTCAATACCTTATAGTCATGCCTTATAGGACCCAAACCTGAACCAAAGTATGTCCAAACCTGAGCTAAAACATTCCCTAAGTCGTGCTAGCAAGCGTAGAAGGCAAGACAAAAGACTGTGTATTCGTATCTCTTTTTATTTCAAAGTTATTCCTATTCAATGTTGTATTGAATTGTAATTTTATTTTGTTTTGTTTTGGGTTGTAACACAAGTTCTAAGCTTGGATCTCTTCTCACTTGAGCCTATTGTTGTGTCATCGTGTCTTCTGGAATCCGTTGTGTCATTTGTATTGCAATCTCCAGCACAAAAAAGGTGAGTAAAGCTCACATGACATTTATACTTATGCAGTTGTGAAACAACAACAACTGAATGTGGAGAATTAAATATGATGTTATAACTACCATGTGATTATTTATATATGATGTTAAACCTGTTAAATTTCATTTCATATCATCTGTTATTATATATATGTTGTTACTATTCATTTTTATATATGTTTATCACACTGCAAGTTCCCTGTAGATTAGAAATCACTATGGGTTGAAATGATACATACCCGAACGAACTTTAGAATAGGGGAAAAGCGTTATGGGCTGAAATGATAGGCCTGAACGATTTCAACTTATTTTACTTGGGACTACGGGTTTGAAATGATAAAACCCGGATTTTTATTTGTAAATTATGGTTGAAATGATATATTACCTGTATCACTTTACCTAGCGTAGAAAATTATATACAGGCCCGTAGTTAAAATATGATTTCCTAAAAATTTTAAAATATTTTAGAAATTTAATTATTATAATATTTGATTTGAAATTTAATAAAAGTATAACTTTTGTAAAGTATTATTTATTTTCTAGAAATCTATAAGTTAAATAAATTATGGAAAAGTTAGAAAATATGAATGTAAGTTATTTTGGAAATTATGATTTAATTTTTAATTGAATTTAAATTAACTTTGAAATATGATAAATTTATGATATTTTGAATTTAAATTAATTTAAAGTGATTTTATATCATATTAATGATTTTTGATAAAGTTGAATGTGAAATGAATGAATATTTAAGTTGAAATTTTGTAATATAACTAAAATTGGAAATTTATGAAATTGACTTAAAAGTGAACTTTTAGTTAAGCAAATAAAAATAAAACTAAGTTATATTTGAGAATTTGAACCTAAGTGTTAAGTTGAAATTCAATGCAAGGAATTTAAAATCGAACATTGCAATTTAATAAGTGAATTATTAATAAATCTTGAGTTTTGAATGGAAATTTAACTTTATAAAATCATGAACTTGAGGAAAATTAAATGATGTTTATAAATGTGAAATGTATGATTTTATGAGTTAAAAATGTTTTAAATAAAAATATAATTGGTTGAGAAATTATATTGAATATTTGGAGTTAATTGACTGCATTTTTGAAATGCTATTAATTACAATGTAAATGATATTACAGTATTTGTAAATGATGTAGTTGATGATAATGAACTAAAAATCTAAATTGAATTAAAAACTATTATAGCAATTTTGTAAGTGCTATAATTTTTGAGTTTAACTAAGTTTATTTGGAATTTAAGTAAACCCTATTACAACATTTTAAAATGTTGTCTTTCGTTAAATTGAACTGTTTTGAATGTATCTTTCCGTAGCGTTTTCTAAATGCCACGAAAAGTGAATTTTCACTGTTTTGATAAACTTAAGTGAATAATGAACTTTGGAAGTTGAAAGTTCTGGAAATTTAATTATTGAACACAATAACTTCATTTTAATGATTAAAAATGATTTTTTTGTTGAATATAAACTGTTTTGAAACGTGAATTGAAATGGTATTTTAAATTGAATAAAATGAATAATGATTTGAAATGAATGTGGTTTTGATATTTTGATATATTAAATGATTGAAATGTGGTTTGAAAAGATATGATATTTTGATATATTAAAATGATTTGAAAACGGAGTTTTGAAAGATATGACATTTTGATATTAAAAAAATTTGAAAGGAAGTGCTGAAAGATAAGATATTTTGAATGAAGTTTTGAAAGGTTATGATATTTTGATAAATTAAAATGATTTGAAAGGAAGTTTTGAAAGGATATGATAATTTAATATATTGAAATGGTTAGAAATGACTTGATATTTATTTTGATAAATATTTGAATCGAAAGATATGGTATGAGGATATATTGAAATGGTTTGGAAATAATTTAATCTTTATTTTGATAAAGATTTGGGTTGAAATGATATTTTATTTTGAAGTATAAAAAATATTTTTTTTAAAGTTACAACTATGGGTTATAATAACGATTGGTTGTTAAAGAGACCGGGATCGGATATTGTCTTATAGCCGGCCAATACCGAAACCACTTTAACAACTGTGTACGCGGTGGAGATTCCAGAATGAAGTAGGATGGTGGCGACGTTCTCGAGGTATATTACGTGGACCCAACTCCCGTGAGTTGGTATAAATGACTAAAACAGGAGCTATACCGGGCTACACAAAGGGTCGCACCCTTTCATCGAGCATACTCCATCGGAAACCATTCTATTACTTTTGTGATTCTATATGTGGCGCCACTTTGATTCGGGGGTATTGTTCGAGGTGGGCGGAAGCTGCTGGCTTGCCGTCACCACCGGTCCGGGAGTGCAAACGGTGTATCCGCCCTGGCATTGCCTCGCATGCCGTGTCATCTCCTTATATCGAGCCCACTACGATTTTGGTTTTAAAGATCCGACCGCGTTAAGGTTCACCATCCCCTTAACGCTATTTTCTATATGATTATACTTTAATGATTAGACACTACTGTATATAGCGTATAATACTACATAGTAAATAGTTTAACGGATCCTTAGAGGATGGGCGGTCCCAAGCATCTTCTAAGTTACTTGTATCTTTCCTACAGTTCACTTGAGTTGGTTTACATTGTATAAGTATGTATGTCCTGACTCGAGTGTTAATATTTTTATTTACTCTCGGGTCAGCCTGAGTTATTCATAGATTTGGATTTCCACTTTCTGGAGATTGGAATTGCTGGAGATTATCTACTTGTCAAGTTTCATCTTTTCAGTTCGGTTGATCTATTCAGCTTGTACTTGGTTATCATATTTAAACTTCTGTTGTACTTTATTTCTTCTATTGTATCTTATGTAACTCTGATATATTTATATAGTAGCTTCATGAACTACTATTTCTTTTACTTCCGCTGCACTATTAAATACTCTGTGTCTGTGATCTGTGATTATTATTTACTGTATATTCTGAGATTTGCCAAATTTTTATTTACAACGCGTTATTTTGAGCAATTCAATTCCGGCATGAGTGTCTACCTATACACTTATAATGGATGCGAATGGTTGAAAATACGTGGTTGTTACAGTTGGTATCAGAGCCAGGTTAGCTCTAGGAAAAACTCAGCATATGGAGTGAATGTATTTACAGAATCACTTTCATTCGAGTTTGAATCTCTTCCTTTTTGACTCAATTCCTTTGAATTTTAGAACGTTCCCTACGGTTCCAAAATCCATTCGTATCCCTCACTATTCATCTTCTTTTGACTCTGGGGTATTCCATAGCTCCGCTTTGAATGATCTTTTTAGTGAGTCAGTGGTCACGCCAATTTCAAATTGAATTGAAAAAAAAGGGAAACTCCCTTACAATTAGCATCGATTCACCAGAGATTCTTATCTATCCTTGGTTTAGATGATAATATCTTTTGTTATTTCAAACACTAACTCTTGAGATCAATGTAGATTTACCCTAAAAATCCACATCGATCTTATTATTTAAGTCACGGTTGACCTAGTTAAGGTTGCCCGCGATTTATTTAAGCTTATCCACCTCCCTACTCTGTTATTTAATCACCTTGTCTTTTGTTTCCAATCTATTCTTCCAAACATTTTGAATTGTACTTGTATATCTATGTTTTGTTTTATGTATTGTGTTGTTTGAGTTGTTGATGTTGATTTGGGTTTTCGATCGATTCGTCTGATCAACGGTATCGATAGGATTTCTAAAACACTTTGACAGAACAAACTGACACAATATTATTTTAAAATTTGGTTAGTGAAATAAAATTTTGATATATAAGTAAATTTATGGAACTTAATAAATTGATTATTTGAAATGATAATACTTAATTTATCATTTATTGTTCTATAAATGAATTTATAGATAGCTGTTTATAAATTGGTTTGGGAACGGAAATGAATTTTGAACAAGAAATTTGAGAATTAAATTTCGGATGGTTTCAAACCTTGTGTTTAAAGTTTTAAAAAAGGTTATATTATTTGAAGTATTTTTGAATAGAAATTTGTTTCCAAAGAATTTTAAGTTTAAAATTAGTGCTCTTCTCTTTGTCGTTGGAAAATAACTTCGGTGATGACTGCAGCATCATCGACGTTCATTTTCGAGTTTCGAAGTGAAGAGACTGTTCTTAGTCTTGCTACAGCTTTGTTTTGGGAAATCAAATTTATTGAATTTCTAAAATATGACTTGATTTTAATATATATATATATATATATATATATATATATATATATATATATGATTGAAATTTGATTTGACATATTATGTATATATTATTACTTATCTCTAAATGGTTTGAAGAAATCGAAAATCTAATTCTTAAATTTTATTTTTAAAGAATAATTTCAATTAAAAAAAATCAAAATTTTTGAATAAATGATTTAAACTTGAGATAATTGAATTGGAAAGTTTTATTTGTATAATACTCAATTGCATTCCAATATAACTTACCTTAATTTCAGAAGTTAACAATGTAATTGGATAATATACAATATAAAAAGATTTTATAAATGAAATTTGAGTGGTTATAATAAATGTTATACTCTTAAATTTTAATTATAAAATGATTAACAGAGGTAAATATAATAAAGGGTAATTGAATAACTTACAATGAAATAATGTTAAAAGAACTAAGAATAAAACAAAGCAGTTATAATAAGTGTAAGTATATTTAACATAAGTAATAAATATATTGAAAGGAATAAATTTAATTTTAATTAGGAATAAAAAATAATTAAATGTATTAAGTACATTACGAGTATAATAAATGATTATTTTTCAAACCCTTTAGTTTTAAAAATTGTTAATTTAAGATGATTGGATAATAAGATAATGGAATTTGAGATAGTTAAGATTTATTTAACTTGTGTACAGATTTATTCTCTATTTAAGTTGAAATTTCCGTGCTTTCAAATTTATTTCCTTATTTTGTTTTCCAAACTATCTTTTGGTTATCCTTATCATCCTTATCTTGCTATAGATTGGTATAGGCAATCTTTCTATAATCTTTGATAGATCTTTGGTAATCATTTTGAATCCACTTTTTCGTGCTTGTGTTCTTAATTTTGGAGAATCTTGGAAAGATCATCTCCACCTTGTAAAACTTACCTATAACAATAGCCATCATGTATAATTTCAATCTCCTTGTCGTCTTGTCCTAATCTTGTTTCACTCTATCTTTTTTTGTGCTTTCCCGTACCTCATTCCTTTTCGGGGACGAAAAGTTTTGAGTGGGGGAGAGTGTAACAACCCTATATTTTGTGATTTTTTTTTTTGTATATTTTAATTATTTTAATTAAATTTTTGATTTAAAAACTTATTTTATTTATTTTGAATGATAAACTCTAGTTTTGATATGAATTATCATTCCAAAGCATGACTAAAAAGAATATTTTCCAAAAAGTGAATTTTTGGTCAAAATAGTCAAACTTTGACTTTTAATTTAAATTTTTCAAAGTTTAAAAATTTAAATTTTATCTTTTATTATGAAAGTACATAAAATTTTAAGAACACTGTTTTTTGTTTCGTTGAAAACGAATTTAAATTGTGAAAGTTATGTATATTTCAATATTGAGTGCAATTTGTTTATTCTGCAATTTTATTATTTTAAATAGTATAAATTTTATTTTTCTTTGTCATATTTTATTGTAATATGTATTGATATGTTATTTTATGTATGTTTTTGTCTTTTAATATTTTTGAAGTGAGGTAGGAATTTTTCTAGAGCTAGTAGTATTTTTCTTGTAATTTCCATGCCCCGTTTTCAATTTTTAAACATTTTCTTTAGTTCTTTTCTATTTTTCTCAAAATTAATTATTTATTTTAGTTTATAAATGATAAATAAATTATTTTATTTCAAAATTTTTCTTTCCAATATTTTTAAAATGAAGTAGATATTTTTCCAAAGCCATTGATGTTTTAATTGTAATTTTTGAACCCTGTTTTCAATTTTTAAGCAATTTCCTTAATACTTTTTATATTTTCTTTAAATTTAATTATATATTTTTATTTTTTTTCACTTTGTTTCGGTTTTTAGATGTACTTTCTGAAGTTTATTTTGTTTTACTTGATTTAAAAGAAAAGGAAGTATGGAAGGTTTTAAAAGCTAAGAAACGTAAAGTTGTTTCACCGTTTCTTTTACCGTTACTTTTTCAATCAATGCATCAATTTATTGTAGCCGTTCCTTTTCTTTTGCTTATTCACATGAAAGTTTCTCATTCCATCAATAATACACATCCATTTCAGATCTGAGCAAAGAAAAATAAGCAATGGCCTCTCTTCCTCCTCTCATTTTTCTACTTCTTCTTCTTTGTTTTGCTTGATTTTTGCCATGACCTCTCATTGCTTTGTTTGGCCTAACACCTCCACCATCTCCTCCACCGACCACCACCACTTCCTTCCCCACATCGTACACGACCAAAACCCTTCCTCCTCTGACCAGCAAGTGCCATGACCATCCCATTATGCGAAATCCACAAAAACTATGTTAAAACTCCTTAAAAAGCATGTCTAGCCACCCAGTCTTCATCACCATCACCTTAGATGACCTTGGCCATCTCTTATTGCTCCACCACCACCTTGACACACCCCTAACCATCAACTTCATCCTCTTTCCAGATCTGAAACATGCCATAACCAAGCCATAGATCCATGTAGCCTAGCCCAAAATGAACAAAAAAACCCACTATTTGCATAAGCCTCTTCATATTCATGCATAGCAACTCCTCCACCTCTTCAGTACCTTGTAGTCATGCCTTATAGGACCCAAACCTGAACCAAAGTATGTCCAAACCTGAGCCAAAACATTCCCTAAGCCGTGCTAGCAAGTGTAGAAGGCAAGACAAAAGACTATGTATTCGTATCTCTTTTTATTTCAAAGTTATTCCTATTCAATGTTGTATTGAATTGTAATTTTATTTTGTTTTGTTTTGGGTTGTAACACAAGTTCTAAACTTGGATCTCTTCCCACTTGAGCCTATTGTTGTGTCATCGTGCCTTCTGGAATCCGTTGTGTCATTTGTATTGCAATCTCCAGCACAAAAAAAGGTGAGTAAAGCTTACACGACATTTATACTTATGCAGTTGTGAAACAACAACAACTGAATGAGGAGAATTAAATATGATGTTATAACTACCATGTGATTATTTATATATGATGTTAAACCTGTTAAATTTCATGTCATATCATCTGTTATTATATATATGTTGTTACTATTCATTTTTATATATGTTTATCACACTGCAAGTTCCCTGTAAATTAGAAATCACTATGGGTTGAAATGATACATACCCGAACGAACTTTAGAATAGGGGAAAATCGTTATGGGCTAAAATGATAGGCCTGAACGATTTCAACTTATTTTATTTACTTGGGACTGCGGGTTTGAAATGATAAAACCCGGATTTTTATTTGTATATTACGGGTTGAAATGACATATTACCCGTATCACTTTACCTAGCGTAGAAAATTATATGCAGGCCCGTAGTTAAAATATGTTTTTCTAAAAAATTTAAAATATTTTAGAAATTTAATTATTATAATATTTGATTTGAAATTTAATAAAAATATAACTTTTGTAAAGTATTATTTATTTTCTGGAAATCTATAAGTTAAATAAATTATGGAAAAGTTAGAAAATATGAATGTAAGTTACTTTGGAAATTTTGATTTAATTTTTAATGGAATTTAAATTAACTTTGAAATATAATAAATTTATGATATTATGAATTTAAATTAATTTAAAGTGATTTTATATCATATTAATGATTTTTGATAAAGTTGAATGTGAAATGAATGAATATTTAAGTTGAAATTTTGAAATATAACTAAAATTGGAAATTTATGAAATTGACTTAAAAGTGAACTTTTAGTTAAGCAAATAAAACTAAGTTATATTTGAGAATTTAACTTAAGTTTTAAGTTGAAATTCAATGCAAGGAATTTAAAATTGAACATTGCAATTTAATTAGTGAATTATTAATAAATCTTGAGTTTTGAATGGAAATTTAACTTTATAAAATCATGAATGTTTGCACAAAAAATGGACAAACACCTCCAAGTCGTATTATTTAGTTGATTATATGTGATTTTCAGTGATTTTAGATGAGTATGTTAATATGAAAGAAGTAGGGGCTGAAATGTAAAAGACACACAGATTTATAGTGGTTCGGCCAGAATGTGCCTACGTCCACTTTATATGTTATTATCTTCTTTCCTTCAGATTACAAGTACAATGCTTCGTA
This sequence comes from Allium cepa, assembly GCA_030765085.1. NCBI lineage: Eukaryota > Viridiplantae > Streptophyta > Magnoliopsida > Asparagales > Amaryllidaceae > Allium > Allium cepa. The sequence goes on from CM060946.1 coordinate 184,822,989, forward strand.
TATGAGTATATGAAAGTAGTTTGAGAGTTCCTTCCTTGCTTGAGCTCTCAAACTTGTCTGCCATTGTTGTACCCCTGCCCCTCTATTTATAGAATGAGGTAGGGGGCAGGGGTCTTGGAAGTATATAACTGCTGGTGGGCCCGGGCTGAAGCGATCTGGACTGGCGACTGTGTTGGTTCGGCGAGCTTCATTCGGTGGTGAGGTTGGACCGGTGGTAGCCTCGTTCGGTAGGGAGTTGGCTTGGTGTCTTGTGGTGACGCGGTTCGGTAGTGCCTAGGGAAGGCCTTGATCCGGTAGGTGATGTAGAAAGCTTGGTTCGGCAGGGGGAGCTGGTTCGGCGATGCTCCACTTGTCATGGGTGCATGGACCGGTGACGGAGGGGACCGGTGGTAGGTGGTTCGGTTGTTGGAGGGGCTTTCGTCCGGAGGGGCTTTCGTCCGGTTGTCGGTGTACCGGATGGAACTGTTACCGAATGAACATGGGGGGTGTTGTGCCGAATGGATTCCTGCCTTGCTTTACCGAATGAGCCTTTGCCTGTATTGCCGAATGACCTTGTACTGGGAATGTCGAATGGACTTTAGGTTGGGCCACCGAATGGAATAGAGGGTTGCGAACCCGGGTGAAACTGACGCATCTTGGTCTCGAGATCTTCTGGGTGAGAATTCGCCCAACATTTGCCCCCCAAAGTGGGGCACGTGCTTGCATGTGTCGCGCTTTGTTTCCCTGCGGCAAGAAGGCGTGTTTTGTAATGCCATGGGCTGGATGTTCATATCCTGTTGATGTCCTGCAAAGGAATTTACAGTTTTAGTGTGATTTCAAATAACGACCGTTTGTGATCGGAATATTTGAGATGAAGTGAACCGTGTCGCTCGGGACGAGCAAGTGTGCCCCGAAGGGGCTTAGCATTGTCGATGCCAGGTTCACGTTAGAGTGGGTCCCTGGGTCGTTTGCCAAGGTGGTTTATCGCCAGCTCAGAGCATGCCTAGGGATCGTTCGCGACCCCGTACATGTGTAAGTAGCTTAGCCATTTCATAATTATCAGAATCAAATATCCGTTCAACCTATGAGTTTAGAAAGGCGTGTCAAAGTGTAAATTCCCACGACGATAGGGTTAATAGCCATTCAGAGCGTGCTTATGGACCGTTCGTGGTCGCGTGCACGTGTGAACGATTAACCCATGTTAGTGAGAGATTCACGACTTATCCATTGTTATCATATTCTTTATTTTATTAGTAAGATCTGGGGTTCGGGACTTATCTGAGTGAGGCGCCCTACATGCCCCCTGTTTCTGGCTTCTGCTGGTAGAGACAGTTTCATTCGGTTTCGAGTAGGCATATATTCTTATTCGTTTGGAGGTTGGTTGGGTATGGAAGGTTTCATTCGGTACATAGTTGGTCCGGTTGTTGTTGGTCCGGTTGTTGTTGGTCCGGTGATAGGTTCTCGTTCGGCATGGGGTTGGTCCGGCAGTAGGTTCTCGTCCGGCATTCCAGAGCTCGCCTATATATAGAGGCTACACCCCCCTTAGTTTTTCTCTACCGAACAAGAGGAAGCCGAATCAAAAGCCCACCGAACCAACTATTTGCCGAATCAAATATTCGCCGAATCAGGTATATACTCTTTTACCGAATGAACTCTATAACCGAATGGGCTTATGCCGAATGGGCACGGAAGCTTTGCTTTGCCGAATGAACCTCGGATTCCATTGCCGAATGGAAGTCAGATCCCATTGCCGAATGAACTTGTACTGCCGAATGAACGTAAGACCCTAGTGCCGAATGGTCTTGAACCTCCAGTGCCGAACGAACTTTGTGTCTGGACTTTGAGTGGAACTCCGGACTTATGTATGCTTGTTTGTTTATACTGTCGTTCTAACATCATGCTTTTTACTTTTGTGTATGCAGATAAATGTCTCGCAAAGTTGAAACTCGATCGGGCAAGAAGAAATCCAGGGATAGCGGAGAAACTTCTGCCGTGCCCCCAGCTCAGCCAGATCCAGCACAGCACGGACCTGCTCCGAGGTCACTAGTCGATGGGTATGGTCCCCAGGAGCTTCTCGTCTCTCCTCCTGATTGCTATCCTAGCTCTCTGAAAGAGGAGCAACTTGATGTCATATCCCGTTCCTTCGGGATTGACAGAGCGCTTATGTTGCTGCCGGAGGCTGGTGTCATGCCGTACAACCCTCCCGAGGGGTATTTTGCCTATAGCCGATATCATTGCATGTGTGGGGCCATTCCTCCTATCAACGCTTGGATAGTAAGCTTCACCACATATTTGAAGGTGGCTCCCTTCCAGCTTCAGCCTAACTCATATGCTATCCTGGTGAGCCTCTTTGTCATCTTCCAGAGGAGGTACGGGCGTCCTCCTTCTAACCGGGAAATCCGATACTTGTACAACCTGAGAGGCTATAAGAAGGGGTCTCCGTATATTAGTCTGGAGGCGGCCGTACCCTTCAAACCAGTTCTGGACTTGTATTCCAAGTTCACCATGTTCAAGAAGGAGTGGTTCTTCGTCAAGGACGATGCTGTTTCTTTCCGCCTTTTCACTTCCGGCTGTAAGATTGATTTCATTTATATTTTTCATGCGTTTTGACTGTAGTGTTTTTTCTGACATGCTTCTATTTCTGGCTAGCGACAGGTGGTATTGCAGTCGTGGAGGACGATTCCTTAGTGCGAATGGCTGCTGAACTAAAGGCTATTCCGGCACGGGACCGGTCGGCCTCTTTCTTGATCAGGAACGCAACTCTCTTGGAGTATAATTTGATCTTACCGCGCCAGTCCGTGGTTAAGCAAAGGGATACGGCTGAGGAGAGGGCTGCTAAAGCTAAGGAGGGGGCTACGGTAAAGAGTGGTAAGAGGGAGCCTTTCGCAGCGCGTCCTGCGGTTGGGGGGAAGAAACTGAAGAAGTCCGATGGCCCTTCTCCAAGTACTTGCCCGACTGTCCCGGAGGAGGAAGGTGTAGAAGAGGAGGAAGGAGGCGAAGTTGGAGAAGGGTCGGAGGGTGGAGGAGATGGCGACGGTCAAGGTGGTAGTGGTGTTGCTGCTCTAACCTCTGAACAAGACCTCGAACTGGATGAGGCTCTCCGTCGGGCCTTCGGGGAGTCGGAGGGAGAGTCGGAAACGGAGAAGGGAACGGAGAAGGCAAAGGAAACCGGCAAAGCTGTGGCTGGCACTGACCCATCCTCTAAGGGTTCCTCAGCTAGGGTGATTCCGGCGATGCAAGGTGAACTTTTGTCTTCTGCCGATTCTATTTTCGATAAGGACTTAGAAATTTTTTACGGTTCACTTCCGTCCTGGAATGAGATCCAGGACTTATTGCAGTATCCCACTCCTCCGCCGGGTTTGTATAACAGATGTGTCTCCTCACTTTTCTTTCTTTTTAACTTAGCATATTTTTTGAATTGCGGATTATTGTATGTTCGTAACACTTGTTCTTTATTCCAGGGGCAGGCCAGGCGGGTAAAACGTCGGATGTTCGACACCGCCTTGAACAATTTAAGTCGAGGAGAGCTTCCGCGAAACCTTCTACTGATCGCACTGGGGACGTAGTCAAGTACCGCCCTCTTCTTGGGGTCATCGAAGAGGGCATTCAGAAAAGGAAGCGGAGCCGTTCCTTATTTGAGTCTTCTTCTGCTTCGCAGCTTCCTACTCTGTCTCCCCCTACTCAGCCTCCTCGTGATACTACGGAGGAAAGCACGGAGCCCTGCCCCCCTCCTCCTCCTTCCAAGAGTTCTACTGTCATTCATATAAGGCGTCCCGATGTGCCTCGCCCCGTGCCTCGTGACCCTTTTGCCGGTCATCCTGATTTAGACCCAAGTTTTCGGGACATTTCATTCGATGAGACCACGGGCGAGCACCTCCTTCCCCGCAACCCCATGGTAAGAGTGTTGGACGAGGCCAAATCTTTAGATCTTGATTTACTTACTACACGGGTAGTCACTATGGGGGATGAGGCCAAGGCTAATATCGACCGAGTGGCCGCAGAGACCAAGAAGTTAATGGAGCATCATGCTAAGTTGGTCAAGGCCGGGGAAGAGATCGGGAGTGCTAACATTCGGTTGAGGTTAAAGGTTGCCGATCAGGCCAAGCAACTCGCCGACCAAGCCATCCAGATTTCCCAGCATGAGGAAGCCTCCAAGCGTCTGAAAGAGACCATGGAGAAGGCCAGTAGAGCGGAATTACGGAAGATGGAGGTCGCTTGCAGGGAACGGATTAACATAGCCATCGCAACGGTGGATGAGGTTCGAAATGCGGATCTCGAGCGGGTGGAGGAGTTGTCAGGGAGGCTCGAGGCTGCGGAGATGGCTCAGGCCGAGTTGAAGGAGGAGATGGAGGAGATGAGGAGGTCCCTCAAGCTGAAGGAAGAGGAAATGAGGAGGTCACTCCAGGCTGACTGCTTGAGATACCAATCAGAGAGGGACGTCGCCATCACCAAGTTGCAAGCTTCCGAGGCCCGGGTGAGGGAGTTTGAGGAAAACGAGGGGATGATGGATGAGATGTTGCAGGATATGTACTTCCGCACTTGGAAGGAGGGCGGCTTGTCTTGGATGGACGATTACCCTCGGGTCATGGCCAAGGTGTATCTCCAGGCTTTAGAGGAGGCCAGGGTGAATGCGGGTAAGGAAGGCGGAGAGGCTTTCAACTTGAGTGCGGTTACTGCTCAGTTCTCAAAGGAGGAGCAAGCGGCGGTGAAGGAGGGGATGCGGCTACTCGCTGCAGAGGAAGCGGGCGTGCAGTTGGATGATGAGGATCAAGCGGCGGATGCTGGTGAGTTATTCTTTTCCCTTTCTTTTCTTTTCGTGTTTTCATAACTTGATCGTTCGTTTAATGAATTCCTCTTCTGATCTGGACAGGTGGGACTTCAGATCCACATGCTGGGGGCTCCGATCCTGCGGCTAAGTAGGCTGGGGGAGTTGGTGATGGAGCGTGGATGCATCTGCCATCTTTTTGTCTCTTTTTTTATCACTGTTCATGTTAGTCTTTGATATGCAACTGTAATAAAATTATTTGCAAAGAATAACTTCGTGTGATCTTATAATATAAGCTGATTTTGTCATGTTTAAATGTTGTTGCTATCTTTATGTGCCGTGTGAGAAGTATAATTATGTATATGCCTGTGATTCTAGTTGTGTTTGATGTTAAGTTTTTGCTTGAAATGTAACTTCACGTTTTGCAATGTCAGTGTATGAATAAGCTATAGTTACGCATTTATGTACAAGAGAAGAGAGTACCGCCCTTTATGTTTTATTCGCAGGCGGTAGCTTTGAGTGTCTTGTGTAACTGTTTACGGGTATAGCTGAGCGCCCTGCCACCCAGTACGCAGGCTTAGAGCCTCATGAGTGAATGCTTCCTATTTGGTTTCCTGTACTTTAGAGTTTGTTATACAGGATAGGAGAAAAATATTTAAATGAAATGGAAATATAGTAAAAGTAAAACTTCCAGTCACGGAAGGCCGTCGATGTGCTTAAGTTCGTGGCAAACGGGTTTTGTAGTCACTTTCCCTAGCTGTGGGTCTTGGAGACATTTGTCACCCATCTTACGCCTCCGCGGGGAGTTTTCTTTTTTACCACAGCCGCACTTAAGACACATCGGAGCCGAGATCGCGCACGGTAACTACCCGAACCGTTATGGTCCGTAATCGTGGGTATTATTCGATTTACCGTGGCCGGCTAGCGTGGATGCCGTTGGCCGTGAACTACCCCTGGCTGGCCACACCTTATGTTGGGGCTTAAAGTAGGTTCACGGTTACCGACGAGCCGAACGCCGTAATGAGCTGCCATCGGCTATAGTCGGCCTTTATGATGACTTATAATCGGCTCATTACAGTTGGCTTTGAGGGCAGGCGCGCAATGAGTTAACCCGCAGTAGAGGGATGCTGGAGCAAAAGAGTCTCATTGGCGAGTGCATAGAATCGTGGCGTACCTGTTAGGCCTAGTCTAGATGAGGCCGCGGTGCGTCTTGAGTGGAGATGCCATAGAATTTTTTTCAACAGAAAGGGATAACGCTTAACAAGTAGCCAAGACATAAAGGAACAAGTTAAAAAGAGACAAGATTTTTTAAAGTGGTTCGGCACGAAAATGCCTACGTCCACTGATTCTCTTTGTTAATTCACTTCATATGGGCAGTACAAGTTAAGAAAAGTATCGACGGAGGTGTCGGATGTTCCATGCCCTCTGGAACACCTCTCCGTCCACTGTTGACAAAATGTAAGCTCCGTTGTGGAGATCTTTGTGAATTACATATGGTCCGTCCCAGATGGGGTCCAGTGCCCCGGGGCGCGGAAAGATTCGCCTGAGGACAAGATCTCCTTCTTGTAAGCTGCGATGCTTGACTTTGGGATTGTATAGTGCTGCCACTTTTTGTTTGTGAGCTGCTGCTTTGAGTGCTGCATCGTTTCTCCTTTCCTCAATCAGATCCAAAGACATGAGGAGGAGTTCTTCGTTTTCCTCTGGGTTGTAGTGGATCCTACGGTGGGAAGGCACAATAGTCTCAACTGGGAGCATTGCCTCCGATCCATATGCCAAAGAGAAAGGAGTATGTCCCGTTGATGTTCTGAAAGATGTGCGGTATGCCCATAGTGCCGTAGGGAGTTCGTCCACCCAAGCGCCTTTTGACTTTTCAAGTTTCTTCTTGATTAGGGTTTTGAGAATTTTGTTGACAGCTTCAACTTGTCCGTTTGCCTGAGGGTAAGCTATTGATGAGAAGCTTTTATGAATTCCATGCTCTTGGCACCAGTCGGCAAATTCTTCGCTGTCAAATTGGAGTCCGTTGTCTGATACGATCTTGAGGGGGACTCCATACCTGCACAGAATGTTTTTGATCAAGAAGTTGATAACTTTTGCTGAAGATATTTTATTTAAAGGTTCCGCTTCCACCCATTTGGTGAAATAATCGACTGCCACTATAGCATATTTGGCTCCGCCTCGGCCCGTTGGCAGTTCGCCAATTAAGTCAATTCCCCATACAGCAAAGGGCCAAGGGCTGGTCATTTGAGTAATTTCGTTTGTGGGTAGTCGAGGGATCTTGGCGAACTTCTGACATCTGTCGCATTTCTTAACGAAGTCTAGGGCATCTTTGTTTAGTGTGGGCCAGTAATATCCATATCGGAGTATCTTTCTTGCCAAAGTCTGTCCTCCAGTGTGATCTCCGCATCCTCCCTGATGGATGTTTGTTAATATCTCCTTGACTTCCCTTCCGGCGACGCATCTTAATAGGGGGCTAGAGAAGCCACGCCGGTAGAGGATGCCTTCTTGTATTGTGTAGTGGGGAACTTTCCTCAAGATCTTCTTGGCTTCGTCACGCCTGTCGGGTAGTATGCCATCTTGCAAATATTTCCGGATAGGAGTCATCCAGGTTCCTTCTTCGATTGCAGTTATCAGATTCGCTTGTTCGAAACTCGGGGCTAGCTGCCTTGAGATTGCTAGTGCTCCGGGAATGGTGCTGTCCTTCATACTAGCTTGCTTTGCAAGTTCATCTGCCTCTTGGTTTTCTTCTCGAGGAATGTGTTTGATTAGATAATGGTCCAATCGATCGAGCAGCAGTCTGGTTTTCTTTAGGTATGCTGTGAGCCGTTCTTCTCGAGTCTGGAATTCTCCTAGTACCTGGTTTACGATAAGCTGAGAATCACTATGAATACATAAGGAATTGATCCCAATTTCTAGGGCCAGTTCCAATCCCGCTATTACTGCCTCATATTCAGCATCGTTGTTAGTGGCCGTGAACTCCAATCTTAATGCATAGTACAACTTTCTTCCCCTGGGGGTGACGATCACAATACCTGCCCCCGAGCCTTGTTCGTTCGATGCTCCGTCTACAAAGAGGTTCCACTTGATGTTTTTTGCTACTTCGGATTGTTCCTTGTCTTCGTTGGTAGTGAATTCGGCAATGAAATCAGCCATGGCTTGTCCTTTGATAGCGGTGCGGGGATGGTAGGTGATATCATACTGACTTAGTTCGATGCACCATTTGAGGAGTCGCCCAGAAGTGTCAGGACGATGGAGCACTTGTCTTAGTGGTTGATCGGTTAGAACCCTGATGGAGTGAGACTGGAAGTAGTGTCGCAGTTTCCGTGACGCGATCAATAAACAATATGCTAACTTCTCAAGTTTAGGATATCTGGCTTCTGCCCCCGTAAATCTCTTGCTTACAAAGTAAACCGGGCGTTGTGTGCGGTCTTCTTCTCTTACCAAGGCGGCGCTTAGAGCATGAGATGATACAGCGAGGTATAGGTATAACACTTCACCTTCATTTGGAGTTGAGAGTACTGGTGGTCTCTGAAGGTGTTCGATTAGGTTGAGGAAGGCTTTTAAGCATTCGTCGGTCCACTCGAACCTCCCTTTGTCTTTCTTGAGTGCTTCGAAGAAAGGGACACACTTGTCAGTTGCCTTGGAAATGAATCTGCTTAGGGCGGCCACCTTTCCGTTTAGGCTCTGCATTTCTTTTCGAGTGGAAGGTATCCTTATTTCTTTTAAAGCTCGGATTTGTTCAGGGTTTGCTTCGATTCCTCTGGCGTGGACGATGAATCCTAAGAATTTTCCCGATGATACTCCGAAGGAGCACTTTAGAGGATTCAGCTTCATTCCATATCGGCGAAGTACCCGAAACATATCGTCCAGATGGCTTACATGGTCGTTGGCTTTCCTGGACTTCACCAACATGTCATCCACATATACTTCCATAGTACGTCCTATCAGTTCTGCGAACATTTTGTTGACGAGGCGTTGATAGGTAGCTCCAGCATTTTTGAGTCCAAAAGGCATGACTTTGTAACAATATAATCCGCGGTCGGTGATGAAGCTAGTGTGGTCCTGATCGGGAGCGTGCATGGGGATCTGGTTATATCCGGAGTATGCATCCATAAAAGATAGGAGTTCGTGCCCAGCTGTGCTGTCCACGAGTTGGTCAATTCGGGGAAGTGGGAAGCAGTCTTTCGGGCAAGCGTCATTCAGATTGGAGAAGTCAATACATGTTCGCCACTTTCCATTGGCCTTTTTTACTAGCACTGGGTTAGCGATCCATTCTGGGTAGATGGCTTCCCGTATGAAGTCATTAGCAAGTAGATTTTTTACTTCCTCATCAAGGGCTGCTGATCGCTCTGCCCCCATGCTCCTCTTTTTCTGCTTTACTGGTACCTTGGTGGGATCGATGTTCAACATGTGGCATGCTACGTCTGGGGAGATTCCTGTCATATCGGCATGGGTCCACGCAAATACATCTAAGTTGTGGCGGAGAAAGTCAATGAGTCGATCCTTCAATTCCGTTTTCAGCTGAGATCCGATTTTTAATAGTCTACTTGAATCATGCTTATCTACCGATACGAATTCCATAGCCTCTGCAGGCTCGGCGGTAGCCTCCTCCTCTTTATCCCTGGGGTCTAGTTCATTGAAGGGATCGCTTGTGTATCGAAGAGGAGGGGCTTTCTTTAGTTGCTATGCCTCCAAGCTTTTCATGCAGAGAGTAGTCTCTGCATCTTTTCCTTTATTCTTTCTGCGGTTATTGCGAAGTTCAGTTACGTAGCAGTCTCGGGCAGCACCTTGATCTCCTTCTACTTCTCCTACTCCGTTGTCTGTTGGAAATTTCATTTTCAGGCACCAGGGGGCTAATACAATCTGAAAGTCAGACAAGGCTGGTCTTCCCAAGAAAGCGTTGTAAGCCGAGTGGTTTTCTATTAGTACGAACGTTTGTTTTCGCACAACGGAGCGGGGATGACTTCCTATTTCGACGAAGAGGTCAAGTTGCCCGAGGGGCATTTTTGCATCTCCAGTGAAACCGTGCAGTGGTTTGTCACAGGGGGATACATCCTTCATTGATAACTTCATTTTGTCGAAAGCATGTTTGAACAGGATATTAACGGAGCTTCCTGTGTCTATTAGAATCCGAAAAACTTTAGCTGGACCGAACCAGGCAGAGATGACCATAGGATCCATATGTGGGTACTGTCTTCCTTCCAAATCACGCCTACTGAATATGATGTCGTCGTTTTCTTTTCGTTTCGGGTGGCGTTCCTCTGTAATGGAGTTAACATATCCTTCGGCATTTCTAAGCGACTTGCCGTACCTTTCCATCTCTGCCCAACTTCTGTCGGCAATGTGTGGTCCTCCTGAGATGGTAAGGACTACTATCTTCTCTTGACCAGAGCCACTGGTGTTGTGATTGTTGCGACTCCCTCCGCCTACTTCTGGGAGGGGTTGCTTTGAGTTCTCATTGGCAGGAGTTGGAGTCCTGTTCTGACTTTTCACATAACGTTCCAGTCTTCTTCTTCTAATGTGTTCTTCGATCAAGTCCCGAAGATGGTGGCATTCATTGGTGTCATGCCCGTGGGATTCGTGGAAGCGACAGAACTTTCCGGACTTGAGTGCGTTATCTGATTCTTTCTTGTGCGGGGGGCGCTTGTATCCGAGTTCGCCCTGAGTGGCTAGGTAGATGTTTTCGATTGTTTCATTCAAAGGAGTGTAGGAGTCAAATCTTGGCCCTGGTCGATATTGGCGCTTCTCACCCTTTCTGCCCCCAGCATTGTCTCTAGATTCATTTCTTCGAGCGTCCTTAGCTGCAGTGGGAACCTTGTCCTGAATTATCTTGCCTTGTTGCCCTGGCTGCCTCTCCGTAGCAGCGTCTTCAAGTCTCATATACTTTCCAGCTTCATGGAAGAAATCAGGCAAGGTAGCTGGTTTTTCCTTAGTTAATCTTCTGGCAAACTTGGTGTCTGGATGCACACCACTACAGAGGGCCATTAGAGTGAGTTTTTCATCGGCATCTTGAACTGCTGCCGCTGCGGCGTTGAACCGTGTTAGATATTGTTGCAGCGTCTCTCCGGTTTTCTGTTTGACATTGGATAGAGAATAAGCATCCCTGGGTTGTTCCACATGGATGCGGAACTGGCTAATAAACCTTTCTTTTAACATCTCCCATGAGTTGATGGATCCTTGGGGTAGATGGCAGAACCAAGAGGTAGCTAGATCTGATAGGAATAGCGGAAAGCATTTACATAATACTCCTTCTGTTGCTCCACTCATGAGCATATGCTGGGTGTATCTCTGCAGGTGTACGATGGGGTCGGAAGTTCCTTTGTAAGGTTCCATGGTTGGCATTTTCCATTCCCGGGGAGTGATGGCAGTTTCGATATTTCGGGTAAAGGGACTGGTGACCCTAGCGCCTATTCCCCGGTCCCTTTGCTCCCGTTGGACACATTCTCTGAATAATCGTGCCATCCGCTCGTCAGAACTTGGAGCGGACAAAAATGAGCTCGGTTCTTCCCTGCGGGATCTATCTCGTCCAGATGACCTGTAGGGATGGTACAGTCTATCACCTCTAGCATTATCCAGTGGTTGTCTTTGGCTGCTTGGATGCACGCTAGGACCAGCTACAGTTGCCCCCTGCCTTGATCTTCCCCTGTGGGGTTCTGTTTCGAGCACATCCATGGGGTCAACTTCGGGCTGGGTTCTAGCTCGGCTCCGTTCAGCGGGGTTTCTATGATTAGGTGGCATGACTGGCTCAGCTACATCCGACCCTCGCCTGGTGCCTCCCCCGCTAGGTTCGGTTCCAAGGGCTTCCTCGAGTTGGAATTCGGGCTGAGTCCGGGCGCGGCCCCTATCATCGTTTTTCCTGTTGATAGCTTGTTCGAAGAGTGAAGACCTTTGTTGCCTCCGGGATCCTCCGGATTGGGATTCACCCCATGATTCAGTGTTGCGGTTGGACTCTTCAGCGTCCCTTAAGCGTGTCATGAGTTGGTCCACCAAAGTTTCTTGTTGGGATGTGAAGCGGTTAGTTACTTCAGCCACAACCCTGTCCAGATCTGCCCTAGTGATTGGTTGTTCCGTTGTGGGACCAGTTGGATTTTCCTGATTTTCATCTGGTACTGCTGTTGAAGTGGGCTGATCTGTGATTGCTGGATCTGGAAGGCTGCTAGTTGCGATGTTCTTTCCTTTGTTAACATCCCTTCTCTGTTTGGAAGGCATGATTTCTAAGCAACGAGTGATGTCGTTAGGAAAAAGGTTGAGTGGGAGAAGATGAAGTTTGAGTTCAGCTCTCAGTGAAAGCACCAAAAATGTTTGCACAAAAAATGGACAAACACCTCCAAGTCGTATTATTTAGTTGATTATATGTGATTTTCAGTGATTTTAGATGAGTATGTAAATATGAAAGAAGTAGGGGCTGAAATGTAAAAGACACACAGATTTATAGTGGTTCGGCCAGAATGTGCCTACGTCCACTTTATATGTTATTATCTTCTTTCCTTCAGATTACAAGTACAATGCTTCGTATATGAGTATATGAAAGTAGTTTGAGAGTTCCTTCCTTGCTTGAGCTCTCAAACTTGTCTGCCATTGTTGTACCCCTGCCCCTCTATTTATAGAATGAGGTAGGGGGCAGGGGTCTTGGAAGTATATAACTGCTGGTGGGCCCGGGCTGAAGCGATCTGGACTGGCGACTGTGTTGGTTCGGCGAGCTTCATTCGGTGGTGAGGTTGGACCGGTGGTAGCCTCGTTCGGTAGGGAGTTGGCTTGGTGTCTTGTGGTGACGCGGTTCGGTAGTGCCTAGGGAAGGCCTTGATCCGGTAGGTGATGCAGAAAGCTTGGTTCGGCAGGGGGAGCTGGTTCGGCGATGCTCCACTTGTCATGGGTGCATGGACCGGTGACGGAGGGGACCGGTGGTAGGTGGTTCGGTTGTTGGAGGGGCTTTCGTCCGGAGGGGCTTTCGTCCGGTTGTCGGTGTACCGGATGGAACTGTTACCGAATGAACATGGGGGGTGTTGTGCCGAATGGATTCCTGCCTTGCTTTACCGAATGAGCCTTTGCCTGTATTGCCGAATGACCTTGTACTGGGAATGTCGAATGGACTTTAGGTTGGGCCACCGAATGGAATAGAGGGTTGCGAACCCGGGTGAAACTGACGCATCTTGGTCTCGAGATCTTCTGGGTGAGAATTCGCCCAACAATGAACTTGAGGAAAATTAAATGATGTTTATAAATGTGAAATGTATGATTTTATGAGTTAAAAATGTTTTAAATAAAAATATAATTGGTTGACAAATTATATTGAATATTTGGAGTTAATTGACTGCATTTTTGAAATGCTATTAATTACAATGTAAATGACATTACAGTATTTGTAAATGATGTAGTTGATGATAATGAACTAAAAAGCTAAATTGAATTAAAAACTATTATAGCAATTTTGTAAGTGCTATAATTTTTGAATTTAACTAAGTTTATTTGGAATTTAAGTAAACCCTTACAACATTTTAAAATGTTGTCTTTTGTTAAATTGAACTATTTTGAATGTATCTTTCCGTAGCGTTTTCTAAATGCCACGAAAAGTGAATTTTCACTGTTTCGATAAACTTAAGTGAATAATGAACTTTGGAAGTTGAAAATTTTGGAAATTTAATTATTGAACATAATAACTTCATTTTAATGATTAAAAATGATTTTTTTTGAATATAAACTGTTTTGAAATGTGAATTGAAAAGGTATTTTAAATTGAATAAAATGAATAATGATTTGAAATGAATGTGGTTTTGATATTTTGATATATTAAATGATTGAAATGTGGTTTGAAAAGATATGATATTTTGATATATTAAAATGATTTGAAATTGGAGTTTTGAAAGATATGACATTTTGATATTAAAAAAATTTGAAAGGAAGTGCTGAAAGATAAGATATTTTGAACGAAGTTTTGAAAGGTTATGATATTTTGATATATTAAAATGATTTGAAAGGAAGTTTTGAAAGGATATGATAATTTAATATATTGAAATGGTTAGAAATGACTTGATATTTATTTTGATAAATATTTGAATCGAAAGATATGGTATGAGGATATATTGAAATGGTTTGGAAATAATTTAATCTTTATTTTGATAAAGATTTGGGTTGAAATGATATTTTAGTTTGAAGTATAATTTTTTTTTTTTAAAGTTATAACTACGGGTTATAATAACGATTGGTTGTTAAAGAGACCGAGATCGGATATTGTCTTATAGCCGGCCAATATCGAAACCACTTTAACAACTGTGTACGCGGTGGAGATTCCAGAATGAAGTAGGATGGTGGCGACGTTCTCGAGATATATTACGTGGACCCAACTCCCGTGAGTTGGCATAAATGACTAAAACAGGAGCTATACCGGGCTACACAAAGGGTCGCACCCTTTCATCGAGCACGCTCCATCGGAAACCATTCTATTACTTTTGTGATTCGATATGTGGAGCCACTTTGATTCGGGGGTATTGTTCGAGGTGGGCGGAAGCTGCTAGCTTGCCGTCACCACCGGTCCGGGAGTGCAAACGGTGTATCCACCCTAGCATTGCCTCGCGTGCCGTGTCATCTTCTTATATCGAGCCCACTACGATTTTGGTTTTAAAGATCCGACCGCGTTAAGGTTCACCATCCCCTTAACGCTATTTTCTATATGATTATACTTTACTGATTAGACACTACTGTATATAGCGTATATTACTACATTAAATAGTTTAACGGATCCTTAGAGGATGGGCGGTCCCAAACATCTTCTAAGTTACTTATATCTTTGCTAGAGTTCACTTGAGTTGGTTTACATTGTATAAGTATGTATGTCCTGACTCGAGTGTTTGTATTTTTATTTACGCTCGGGTCAGCCTGAGTTATTCACAGATTTGGATTTCCACTTTCTGGAGATTGGAATCGCTGGAGATTATCTACTTGTCAAGTTTCATCTTTTCAGTTCGGTTGATCTATTCAGCTTATACTTGGTTATCATATTTAAACTTCTGTTGTACTTTATTTCTTCTATTTTATCTTATGTTACTCTGATATATTTATATAGTAGCTTCATGAACTACTATATCTTTTACTTCCGCTGCATTATTAAATACTCTGTGTCTGTGATCTGTGATTATTATTTACTGTATATTCTGAGATTTGCCAAATTTTTATTTACAACGTGTTATTTTGAGCAATTCAATTCCGGCATGAGTGTCTACCTATACACTTATAATGGATGCGAATGGTTGAAAATACCTGGTTGTTACAATCCAAGATTTAAATATTACATTAATCTCAGCACTAAATTACAATAAAAGTAAGTTTCTTATAATTTAATTCCCAACGTATTCTTTTATTTTGGTTTACGTTCTTAAATTAAATCAACTATTACCTTATGAATAAAACTAACATTAGTTTGCATTTTATTACACTCATGTTCTTCCATTATCATTTTAATTCTTAGTAACTACAATAATTAATTACATTAATTTAAATTGATTTACAATTAATTTCAAACAAATTAGATATCAAGATGATAATAAATCAATCGTGGTGCATTAATAATTCACATTTATTCACTTATTGTTTACAAACAAGGATTATAAATTTACGTACAAATAATTGATTTCACATTCTATACTGAAACTAATTAGATAAAATAACATACAATTTCATCATTAATACAACATTGAATTTATTTTATATTTACAATTATAACCAAATTAACTTTTCAATAATTTCAAATTGATTGAAATTACATTAAAATAGTAGTAAATAACATTCAAACATTAATATCAAATTATATTCTAATAATTTTTTTCATTAAAAAATCATGATTTTTAATTTCTCACATATTAAATTCCAGAATATTATTAAATTTAATATTTTTAATTATAAAAACTACGAGTGGTTACATCTTCCAATAAAGGACAAGTAGAAATTCGATGACCTTCCTTTTTACAATATTTGCAAAATATCACGGAAGAAAAAGTGTGAGGCCTAGAACATTTTTTTACTTAAATGGTCATTCTCTCCACAATGATAGCACACTATACCAAAACGAGATCCCTTCCATCTTTCCTCCGAGCTCCTAGAATCAAAACCGCTTGGCTCAAAGTACTGCTTCCTTTTTAGCTTTGGATCCTCTATAGCTTCATTCTCAAATTCAATTCTAGAAATTTGAGAATTGAAGGCATCTATAGTAAAAGTCAAACTATCCTCACTAATCCGTTAAGTTGCAAACTTGCCAAAAATAACCCTTCACAAACATGACTATCAGATGATCTAAAGGAAATCTAGAAGGTCCCTCCTGCCATAACTCAACTTTACATAATACAAACTCAAAATTCGAAAAAAAATCCAAATATTTTTATTGTAAAAAAATAAAAAATAATCAAATTACGCCCCAAATAATTATCCCATAATCATTTTATAATCCTATTCTTATTTGTATAATTTATTTAACTATTTATAATACATCTCGGGGATAGGATTCTAAGTTATATAGGTCTTAGATCTGTGATATAATATGTTATTATGCTTTGACCCTGCTTTGATACCAAGCTGTAATGACCCCACCGCGATACCCATATTATTAAAGAACATTATAAATAATGTCGTTTAATAATACAAAGAACACGGCTTGTTAAGGGGGGCCAATTGTGAATATATCTTTAATCTAACACTAATATGTCATAAATACTCTTTTTGCTAAATATCTGGAGTGAAATTTTTACGTGTACGGTCTCGGTTTAAAAAAATAAGCACATCGGTTTCTCAGAATTAGAATAATGTATCATATAAACAAAGTAACAGATCATGACGGATAATTCACATCACATATGATACATACCATGAGTCTACAGAATGAAATAGTAGACTCACATAATATATGTCCAAAATAAGTCATTGTTTCAATTAATACATCTCGTAATACAACATGTGAATATACTACAAAAGATAAACTAAGATGTCAAAATTTCTATCATCTGCTAGCACACCTACCCAAAAGTCTGAGCAGTCCCATAAACCTGAAAATTCTCAGCTTGACCTGAGTATTATAAAATAAACAGGTCAGAC
This sequence comes from Allium cepa, assembly GCA_030765085.1. NCBI lineage: Eukaryota > Viridiplantae > Streptophyta > Magnoliopsida > Asparagales > Amaryllidaceae > Allium > Allium cepa. Next base: position 184,839,808 of record CM060946.1, read on the forward strand.
TATCTCTAAATATTCCAGAGGGTGAGAATAAGGTATAATATAAGGTATATGGTACAAATAATGTAAACTATTCTAAGTGATTTAATTCGGAAGTTATCACAAACCACAAGAACATATGAATCATGAAGTACTAAAAAGCCATGAAAAGAAAACCAGTCCATACCGATCACTTAGATAGTTCATACCTATCAAAACGATCATTTGTACCATGGAAATAAACTAGTACCACTCGTGCCAATTTGATCTAAGGATCATCCATATGTCAAATAACCCTAGCCAACCACCAGAGGTTGTCTGTACCGATCCACATGATCTTGGAATACATAGCACGACACAAAAGAATTTAAAGATATCCATAAGTGTATCTTTTAAGGATTTATCGGCCGTCAACAGAACCCTAAAAGGAAATATACTTGAAAGTGTCTAATATTATCGCTTCCAGTAATCACTGGAACTTAATCAAAACGTCTTATACCAAGCTAGTAAATCTCACTCGTTCCGAATAATACTGGAAAACCCGTATCATTCTTTTAAAGATGTAGTAGCCCCATGATGCACACCAAAAGAGAATACAACACTAAAGTGTTAAATACTTTATAATAGCAATTACATGGATTTAACCAAGGCATAAAATACTACATGGTGAAATTTAGAAATTCGCTAAAAGGCTAGTAAGTACCACTCAAACATTATATTCAATGAGTTGTACAATATTCAATGAAGTATTACCCAAGAGTATCAAAAAATCGATAACACTAAGTTGAATATTTATATTTCCCCAATTACAAAATTAAGGTTCTTAAAAGATTTTCATTTAAAAAAAAGCCACACGGGATTGCCAGATGACAGAAAATATTATAAGAGTTTAGAGTTTGAAAGTAATTAAATGAAATCTTATTATATATATATATATATATAAAAGTTTTCTAGAATTACTTTATATAAAATATTACTTTCAAGTTACTTTATTTAAAATCCATAATTTACTTATTATTCGACTTTATATAAATATTCACCATTTGATAAAATATAACATAAATCCAAATTATTCCAAAAATGCACCTATATATGTATTTTTATCTCAAAATTCCATATAGATTATTTATTTACTAAACCATATTCCAAATATATATATAAGTCCTTGTATTTTATAACATCCTTATTTACTCTTATCCAAAACCATATAAATATTTAAGCCTCTAATATGAAATAACTTTATTTACATTTCAAAGTCATCCTTATTATATAAATAATAAATAAGTATAACTTTTACACTTTCAAATGTTCTTTATAAATAACATAATTTCTTCTTACAAGATTAAGTAGAAATGGTTCGACTTGAAAATCCACTTCTTTGAAAATCCTTGTTGAAAGCCCTATGATCTAAGACTAGAAATTGGAAATTTAAGAACTATGATTTATGCTAAAGGAGTTTTGAGTTTCATGTTTTCTGGCAAAGGAAGAAAATGAGAATAAGAGTTATGTACGTACTTTACTTCTCAATCCTATATTATTATCTTCTTGGGCAAAGTGGGTATGATTATAAACCTAATAAGCAAGTGTTACTAATTCTCTTTTGAATAGTAGTGTTGCTAATTTTTAATTTTTTCTTTAACACTTATTACATACTCATCCACACTAAACAATATTTTATAAGTGAATTTGATTTCACAAAACTTGACAATTACTAGTACATTAGAAATTATCATTTTAAATCAATATTGAAGAGTTTTATATAAATTCAATCTAACTTTAACAAATATAAATTTTTATTACCCTTTTTATAAAAATGGATTAATATTTCCAAAAATTTCATTTTTAACAATAATTTTAATATTAACAATTTTCTAAAATGCCAAATTAAATAATTTGTTTAATCATATTTGAAATTTAAATTTAATTCCTTATTAAGAATGCCTTAATTAAATTAAGTCAATTATTCTCAGAAATTAGATTTAACATCATAATTAAATATCACAAATTATAGTTTTAAAATTAATTATCCATAATTAAACTTAATTAATTAGGTAATTAATAACAGGGTCGTTGCAGCAACGCTTTGTAGCTTCTATCAGAAAACATACCATTTATGGATTTTATGGATTTTCTATTAAATATACTTTTAATTAAGTTATTTAATATAACATATTATATCAAGTATTTAATAGACAGAAAACATCATTTTATTTCAAACAAAGACTAGTTATCGAGTTAGATACATGTAACAAAATGCATAATTGCCCCTAGTGCATACTCGGAACTCTATCCATCTCCCACTTGCACTTAGGGTCAATTATGGAATCTCTATTCCATCCCTTTAATCAGTTTGATGTGAACTGGTCGAGTTAGAATTTTTTTGAATGGATCTTCTATGTTGGTTTAATTAACTAGTCTGTTAATCAACCTATCTGATGTTGATAACTACCTTTGTCATGTGAAACATTTGGAGTATGTCTCTTGACTTCTAATGAGCTCTTATTATTACATTGTTATCATGTAACAATCATGTAGTATTCTTAATACTTGGAATTACCCTTATTTCATTTATAATTTTGTCCATTTATATTTATATACATCGCTTTTATTGCAGCAATGTTCAAGGCGATGTACTTAGCCTTTCGTTGAATTAGCAATAATCCTTCATTAGGAATATTTCCATCTTATAGTTTCTTAATTATGGTTTAAACATGAATTTAATATCAATATACTACGCTTGATAGTAATTGTGAAGTTCGAGTCTGAACACTCTTTCATAAAGAGTTCATTGTTTCATAAACAATTCTCTAATATTTCATAAATACTCGAGAAAACTCTAAACTACCATTTAGTGATCTTAATTTGGATTTTCTATTTTCTTCATGCATCAAATACACAAGAAAATTAAGAAATTGCGGAGAATTTAGCATGTATGATAATTCCTATTGTTGATACATAAGGAATCCATCTTACATGCTCCACATTAAACATTTTAAAATGGCGCCTTTGCATATCGTTTGAGACATACCCAACATCGTTTATACTTATTACGCAAGATATAATATAAAAACAAATACTAAGTATTAAACAACCAAAGTATTATTGATTTTAACATTAAGTACGTCGTTAACAAATTGTAGTATTTTGTTTGCTTATAGAGTAGAAATATTAATGTACATTTTAGTGGTTCTTTCTTATAGACGCACGCTTCCTCTGCATTTTGATTGGAATAAAACTATTTGATATTTCTATCAAGCTACTTATTTAATTCTAATGCTTATAAATGATACTTTCATATTATTTCTTGGATCATATTCAAAACCCATTAACACAATATCAGTCCCACTAACTTCGAGACACTTCGGTTGTTATGTGCAAACAGTCCACTCTAAATCATTGTTTAGAAATTTTCCATTTCAACACATACGTATTAAAACACAATATCATACCAAGCAATAATTTTATGAGTACATCTGAAATAACTTAAACATGTCCAATGACTAATCTACTGTGCAAATTTCAATAGTTGAAATTTACAATGTTATTCTTATCAGCGTTACTCATTCATTCCAACTGCATTAGTCTTTCTTTTGGAGAAACATTCGCGACCGATGGAACATATCCTTTTGGGTACAACTACCAAAATTGTATTATGATGATGTGTTTGGAATCCTTTTTGGATTTGTACATCATACCATATCGTAGAGTCAATGCTCTTAATGTCTGACAACTGTGGATCATCTATTCTTAACCTTGATAAGAAACTAATAGTTTCTCTTCAATGTGTTAGAATACTATTGGACAATCTAATGCGATGTGTTGTTTGGGTTAACTTAATTTCCCTTCATCCCACATAATCTGTTTTGTCTTTGGAATAGGAATTCATAAACATTTTATTACTTCATATATAAAATTTATCTGGTTTTTAGTTTACAAAACTAATGTTCAAAACATGAATTTTTCGTAGTCATTCCCAAACTCCTTTTGGCTTGATTCATGCAAGATTCCTAACGAACAATTATTACGTATAGTCTTTTGACTCGCACAACCTGCCAACTCCTTGGCCTAGGATATGTTGGGGTTTTTTATAAACCCTTATTTTGTATGATTTTGTAAACCATTCTTTAGATAAAATTAATTTGGATCTTGCGTACTACTCTTAAGTACACGACCTTATAGGAAGAAGTTAACTCAACTTCACTCATAATTAATCATACTTCATTCAATAAAATTCGATTACTCTTTATTGATACATCATTATGTATCATACGGAGGAGTAACTTTTGAGATCGAATCTTTATTCATATTAGGTATGTTTGGAACACTTTCCAATATACTTACCTATTTCATCAAATCGAATCATTTTTATTTTATATTGCACGTTATTTTTCTACTTTCGTTTTTTATTCTATGAGCTTATCATAGACATAATACATGTGTATCAAATACGCATGTTCATGTCACTAATAACTCATTGGTCAATATAAAGATGCATGTGGAACAGTTTTGGTATTATTATACTGAGTGTTTTCATACATTTACATGTATAAATCCAAAGAGTTTATCAACTCTTTTGACGCTCCCATCGAATAGGTGCTTTTCTCTAAATTGTCTGAGATATAACTAACCAGTATCATATGATTCATAATCATATACAAATTATTTCTCAACCTATGGTCTGGTCTATAATTCTAAAATAATTGTAAATAATTTTATATACTTCATTTGTAACAACCCGTAAATTTAACCGGTCATAATAACGTTATTAATCGAAATTTTGTGAAATTTTAAACAATAAAATTTTGAAATAAAATTTTATATTTGAAACGCGTCTAGTTAAATATAGCAACTGGTAAATTTTCGTCCAAAAATATGGAAGTTTACTTCGTGCGTAAATTTATTTTAATCTAATCAGTTAGTAATTGATGAAAATAAAACGTTTTCGAAACCTAAATATTTTTACAAAGAAAAATTCTAAATCGTCTTCTGAGCAAGGCGTCATTTTTCGGTTTTCCAAATTAGGACTTCTTTAGCTCCATCGATCTTATTTTTCTGCGTTTTTGCTGCATTTTCCGCCAGTAGAAAAATTCGAATTTTTATAATTCAATCATACCACTAAAATCTGTATACCGTTTTATTCGTCTCGTCGTGCTGATCTCTACGGTATATTCGATTCTGTATTTTGAAGTCCGCTGCACAACGGAACCCACGAAAATAATACCGTATCGGTACCGCCTTCCATGCCTATTCAAATTTCAAACGGCTGAGATCAAAGGACATCTTCATTTATTATTTGCAGAATTCGATGCTGTGACTGTTACGATTTCCCTATATCTCTATAAAGCCGTTTACTTTCTTCCTTTGAAACGTAAATTTTTTATATTGTCGTTACCCTTCATTCTCTTTCCTCTGATCCAAAGTTCAATTGAAAGCAAAGGCAGCAAGTGATCTATTTTATGGCCCCTCTCTCTCACACTCTTCTTCCAAAATTCTTGCTTCACCTACTCCGTGAATGCAGCCGTGTACGACCTCCCTTCATCGTCATGCGAGCCGCCCCACCCTTGCTACAGCAACCGAAGCTGAGCCACATCTTGGCGCCACCTTTCTCCGCATGCCCGACCACTCACAATCCCAACCCGAGCAGCTCCCTCAGATCCGCCTTTTTCTTAGCCTTGGCCTCCGCCCTGGCCATCGCCACCTCATTCCCCTCTGACGCAACCTCTATCTCCTTCGCCCTCTGTTGTAAGCTACTTTATTAAGGCTGTCTTATATAAGTTTCGTATTTTATACTATAAAAGGTAGTTTAAGTTATAGTATTGTATTTTATAACTCCATTATGTTTATAAAGTATTTATATACCATATGTTCAGATTCCAGAGGTTCTTACAGTAAACTACATAGTGTTACGTTAGTCGTTATCTCATATAAAACTGTCGTGCGTATGAATATAAGCTTATATATCAGAGTTGTATGTTAGCCTATGTTGTTTTCTGTTTGTATAATTGAAGAAGAGGTGGTTATATTAGTTTATTTTAATACGCTTATATTATATGTATTAATTTATATTAGTTTTGTATATATAAGTATTAGTTATTAATTATATCACCTATCTTTGATCTGTTGTATATGTTAGCATATATCCCTATTTACAATCATTCGCTCATAACGTGTATAATATATATACATTGATTTTGAATATAAGGTGTACACGTGTTTCATTTTATTCCCTGTTAGTCTATGTTATATATATTGGTTACTGTACTAGTTATATATGTTATCTTGTTTACGAAAGTTGTGGTGTTTTATACATAGTTTTACAAATTGTACAAGTTTATATAAGTTATTGGATTTTCTTTTTAGTTGGATCTGAAGATTTTGGGTAAATATGCCTGTTAATGTATATATGTAAATATGATGTTATATACGTATAATAATTTCTATATAGTGGTAGCCTTTTTGTTGTTCTGTGCTGTAATTTTTTTTATAGATATGTAAAGTGCATTCTATACTTATTCACGTTTTATATACTTTATTTTAAATATTTGTCTTAATAAATTTTGTTTTGGTTTTGAATACTATACGTACTTAGAAGGGAAGTATAAATATCTTATTGTCTGGTGTTATGTTCTGTGGAAAAAAAATTTATTTAATGTGTACACTTGGTTTTAAGTTGTATAATATATTTATAAATAAATTGTTTATATTGATTTTATAATAAATATTGATTTGGATAAATGCATGTTTTAAGTAGGAAATAGTTTATATATATTGAAATAAAGCTAAATTTATCTAGACTTTTAAATGCAAACAATATGTATATTGTGATTTTGAAGCTTGCCTATATAAACTTATTTAAGTATAGATTTAAATACATTGCGCATTTTCCAGATTTTTTAGTATATGAGTGTTGAATGTGCAAGCTAGTGACATAGTATAACCGTATATATATTTATTATATGGGTTGCAGTTGAAACGACCCAACCTTCTCACCACGGAAAGTCGTATCATCTTGAAGAAAGAAAGGGATAGAAAAGAGATAAGAAAGAAGAGAAAGAAGAAACAACATCAGAATCTCAACAGCGGAAGAATAAACTATATTAATAACATAAATATTACATAGTTTACAATCATTATCAGAGTTACACAGAGGACACATCTCATACTAGACAGTTATAAACATCTGTCTAGTTATACAACTCAATGCAATACAAGGGAACTACTCAGAGAAACCAACATAGCGGAAAACTATATATCTACACGCAGAAGCCTCCTGCTCCATTGCTCCTCCTCAATTCGTCAAAGCTAACCTGAATCCCTTGGCTACTCGTAAAAATTTGAGTACCCAAGAGTTTAAGAAAACAGAATAAACTCCGGGTCAGACATGGGTCTGGTGTGAGTAAACGGTTAAAGTTGCTTAACTTTTAGAAACCTTTTGAAAGAAAGGTATCACGTAAGACTTCCCACACATAAACATGGAAAAGTTTTTACCTTACGCTAACCAAAACATTTGATAAGAAATCCAGTGATTTATAATGGTGTATAGGGTTTTCAAAATAAAATACAGAAATAGCTGGAATGCATACATCTCACGTTCCAACATAGTTGGACACAATCAAAACCATACTGGCACTTATTGGAGTTTGGATTCCATACAATGGCAGGGCTAATGAAGTACCACCCGTCACAGTACGGGGCCTGGATCACCGTACCGAGGACCACTCCCGATCCCCTACAACACAAGGCAGGAACCATCCCTTACTGGACAGCTCCGAACAAGACAACCCCGCAGTTGTGGCCAACAACCGCCCACACAGCCGAAATAATAAGGGACTTCTAGACAGGGGTAAATCTCACTCTCAAGTGGGGGCTACCCACGAAGCCTTGCTGCACCTCCCCTGTTTTAGCCATTCCCGGTTGATGAGGCTTGAGGCTACGATTACCTTTAGAGAACACATCTCTTAGAATGCTCATCGTCCACCTAACGATGTTCTGAAAGCATTCAATCCATACAAGTTCGTTCCCGGTTCGAACGAAACCGAAGGCATTATCTCGTTACACTCATTTTGGAATCACCCTCTGAGTTAACGACGATAACCCTTGCACTCTGAATCTTCATCTTTACTTAATTCACGACCTATCGTTAATTTGGATCGATGTGGTTTTCGGATATCCAAATATGGAAACCCGATCCCGGTCTCATCGAAATCCAAAACGCCATCTTTTAGGTCCAAGTTGTTTTAAAGTTTTAAAACAATTTAATTCTATTATCTATATACACACAGATAGATAATTCACAATATCGCAATAGACAATCTACATCATCATCACAACAGATAATTCATGTTATCATCACAAATAGATAACTCATACTATCATCTCAATGCAACCAAAGCATCCATATCATATATCACACATATCTCATCGGAGATATCAAACAACCAAGCCACTCAATATAAATCAGCCATCCATAAACAATGATCTATTACACCAATTATAATTAATTTAAAATGAATTAAATTAATTACTTCATCTCTAATTAATTTAAAATAAATTAAATTAATTACCTTATCACCAAAAATCTTGCTTACTTATCCATTAATTAAACCAATTAATTAATCAACATCTTAATTAATCACCCTTGATTAATTACCTCTTAATTACATTAAGTAATTACCTTAATTAATTACAAATTAATTAAACCATTAAGTAATTAATCTTAATTACTTTATTAATTAATTATAATTAATTACATTAATCCTTAATTAATTACAATTACTTACCTTATAATAACTTATTACAGATTAACTAATTTTAATTAATCAATCCTTAATTATTCTCATTAATCACATTAATTAATGAACCTTAATTAATTAATTCCATTAATTAATTAATTACATTATTCCTTAATTAATTATATTCATTAATCAAGCTTAAATTAATCAACTTTAAACATTAATAAATTACTCTTAATTGTTTTTATAATTCCTTTGATTTATTATGCCAAGTAATAAATCCTTAATTACTTCACCAAGTAAATATCCTTGTAAATCACTTCCCATTAAGTAATTTCCCTTATCTCAATTACCTCCAGTAATTTATTCATCAGTTACTTAATTTAAGTAATTACTCTTATCAAATCTTATTAAGTAAGCATACTTAATCAATGATTTCCTTTAATTAATCAACCCATTTGATTAATCCAAATTAATCACACTTATTTGAATAATTATAATTGAGTAATTCATTCCTTAATTACCCTTTTTAAATAAGTAATTAATCTTTAATTATAGATTAATTAATCCATAATTATTAATTAATAACCTTAATTATCAATTAATAAAATTTAATAACAAATTAATTAATCCTTAATGAATCAATTAATTAATTCTATTTAATAATTAATTAACCCTTAATATTAGTTCAATAAACCTTAATTAATTATAGATTAATTATTTCTTAATTATCAATTAAGAAAACTTAATTATTAATTAATAAAACTTAATTATTAATTAATAAACTTAATTACAAATTAAATACCTTTTTAAATTATTCTTTAATTACTAATTAATCAGCCTTAATTACTTAATTAATTAATCTTTTAATCATTAATTAATATCTCTAACTATCTAGTTAATTAAACTTAATTATAAATTAATTAACTTCCAAATAATTAACTTATAACCCTTAATTATTTATTTAAAGTTAATTAAATCAATTAATAATTCTTAATTAATTCCTTAAATAAATTTTTAAATCATTATTAATTAAATTAATCAACCATATCTAATTTCCTTAATTAATTTAATTAATTTCAAGATAAATAAACCTCTTAATCTTAAGATAAACATTATCTTATAAATACGTTAATTTCCATTTATATTTTTAAGCCATTATAACTTTAAAAATTAACTCTACTTAATCAAATCAATAATTAAGTTTAAAATAATCATAAACTTGATAGTTTAGTGTTATCAAAGCATAATATCCTTAAACATTTATCACAAAATGATTTAAGCCAAATTAAATTTAGATTTTAAAACTTATCTTTTTAAAGTTCCATTTTTACTTAAGTTTTAAAAAATAACTTTAGTTTTATCTAACCAAATTTTTAAATATACAAATTTTAAACTTCTTGATAAAATGTTAAAGAAACACTTATTTTTATAAAAACCAAATAATATTCAATAACAACATGATTTATTACAAAAGTTTAAACTTTCTTTATTAAATTTGAAACTTGTTTTATGAATCTTTTAAAAATTTTCTTTAATCAATCAGTTGGTTGCACTCTAGTATCACTTGAATTCCACTTCAGGTTCATTTCTTCTTAAATTTCAAAGGATAGTTTAAATTTACATTTATTTTCATACCTGAAGCCACACACCTGTTTCAGGTTTTAAACCCTACAGACAACCTGAGTCCATACTCGAGTCTTCCCTCCAAAAACCCAAGGCCATCTTCGAGTAAACCACTCAACTCACAACCCCAAACAATCTGACACAACTTCCCCTTCCTGTGCACATGCACCATCACCGGAACCACCTCCAACCTCCGATGATCCCTTCGGCATCTCAACAATCGATGCAGCAACCATTACTGATCATCCAACTATCGTCACAAACCCTCGATCAAAATTGAGCTACTCGGTCAAAATTGATCCAACTGCCATGGCCAAAAACCACCCAAACCAACACCTCTGACCATCAGACGATGAGAAAACTTCGGCCTAACAAACTCCGTTCATCCACGAACCCTCCTCCAAAACCTTATCGAACTCGATCACCGTTAGCAGTGGCAATGACCCCATTTTCCCAGGCCGACAAAATTTAGGTTTAAAACCCAAATCTCCCTACAGTTGTCGCTTCGGCGATCATCCAGCGTCGTCACCATTTTTGCCCTACTTCCTGACCCTACCTCCACCTCCACCAAAAATTCCGATCACCTTCAACTTCGAGATAACCAGATATTGACCAGAAACAAAATTTCAGATAATACCCAAATTCCCATTCAATACCCCATTGAAAATTTTGATTTTTGTTTTAAAAATCATAATTCTTAAAGATGATTCAAATTATTATCTTGAATCAAAAAATTTGGTTCATAGATTTTAACATGTTAAAGTAATTCCTACTGTCTTATTTTGTTTTCAGAGAATTTTCACATTTTTTTGCTTAAATAAGAATTTTAAACTTAAACTAATGTTTTTTACAAACATATCATGTTTAAATGTTAAAACTAAACAATGAACTAATAAGAAAAATTGAATTTTCTTCTATTACTATTCTCTGTAGTTTAAACAGAGAAGAAAAAAATCAAAGAAAATATAGGCACAGTCATCTATAATCATATACACAGATCATACATTTATATAAACACATGCAAACATCAATTATTTTCAGAAATCTAACAAGCAACAACAGATATTACTTAAAGTTTATGAATAGATGTTTACTCACCAATTAAAGAGGCAGAGGGTTAAAGCTTTGATCAGGGCCTGAAAAACAACTGGAACTTTGAAATTGATTTCGCTCCCATTCTTTAACTGTAGTGTATGCTTTTAAAAAAAATTCTTTGAAAAGTTTTGGATTTCTGGAAATCCTTGTTGTTCCTTCAGGTTGCAAATTTGAAGATGTTCCTTGCTTTGAAGTTTTGTTACAGGGTGACTTGCTTGAATTTTGAAAACAATGTTGCAGATATGGGAATTGCAGAGCTTTAGTAGCTGGATTGACATTTGCATGCATTTGTTACATGCCTAAATTCATTCCTGGTTTCAGAAATGAACTTAGCTTCTTTGATTACAGGTTTTTGAACTGTTGATTTTTGTCTTAGAGGAGATTACAGGCTTTAATGTTTGAGGAATAGAGGACAATTTTGAGTTTAAAACAGTTATACAGGTTTTGAGCTTTGAAAGTGTTTCAGGTTGCAAATTTGAAACTGATTTTGCTAAAAAAAACCTTAGTACAGGCTTTTGTATTTTGATTATGGAATGAATTACAAGGTTTCTAGCTTGAGATGGTTGTAGACATAGAAATGTTTTCATGGTAATTTGATAAATGGTTAAGGCTGCATTTTGTTTCAGAGGAGATTTTAGATTTTTTTTCTCTTTGATTTGTTTTAGAGGAAATAAGTTACAGGTTTAAAAGAATGAACTTCAGGTTTGAATTAAGAAGAGTTCTTGCATTAAAAATGAAAAGATAAAGAAGGAAAATAGAAGAGAGGGGAGATCAGTGTTTTATTATAGGATTGAATTAAAATTAATTTAGATTAAAGAAAATGGAAAATAATTCATGCCACTTGTTATCACACTTACATTTGTCACTTATAATAACTAATTACTTAACACATGTATATTAGCATGCATAAGAATTCAACACATGTAATTATTTGTTTTCATTTGTTTTTAAAATTATTTAAAAGCTTTTTAAATTGAATTTCCTATTTGGTGAATATATTTTAAATGCCTTTCTAATATATATTCATATAACCTTTAAAAGAAATAGAATGAAAACCCATTAGATTTTTAATAAAATCACATGAAAATATATTAAATTCATTTTTAAATGTTAATATAACTTTTGTATTTATTTATTAATAAATAAACACTTTCTAAATTTCTATAAATAAATTTCTTTAAAGAGATTAATATAAAACAAATCTTATTTTTACATAAAAACTTTATCCATATTTTTATATCCAAACTATATTATTATTTTAATATATATATATATATATATATATATATATATTCCCTTAAATTTAAATTCAACTTCAAAGTTAGTTTAAAATCCAAATTTAAAGTCAATTCAAATAAATATGGATAACAATTTCAAACAAACTCATTATTATTTATAAATAGCTTATTCTATTTCAAAATTGATTTAAATACATAGATATATATATTTAAACACACTTAATAATTTTGAAAACAATAAGTCAATTTAGAATTTATTTACACAATCAAAATAATTATACTTGTTTAAAATCAATCTATAATCATAATTTTAAACATCGCACTTTTTAATTTTTTTGGCTATTTATATTTGAAAATAACAATTTTATCAAATTTAAACAATTTAATTATGAGATTATCACATTTTAAATTCCTGGAAATTCTGGGATATTACATTCCTTCCCCTTTAAAGAATTTCGTCCTCGAAATTTAAAGCAAAGATAATCCAAAGTTTAATTTTATTTTAACCAATTCAAACATACATATCAATCAAACAAACAATTTCATCCAAACAACCATTTCAATCAAATAAAAAACACTAGCTATCCAGACACAGATCCGGATAAGGTTTCTAAAATTATCTCGAGTTTCCCAGGTACAAACACAAGGATACTCGCTTTACTAAATCCAAACTAGCTAACTACTAAGCTACTGAGCTCTTACTCAGCTTGATCTATAATCTGCACAAGATATCAGACCATAGACTAGACTGATCAATAACCAAATTCTTCAGTGTTACTGGTTCCTAAACCAGTGATGGACCAGACATGTACTCCCTCAGAGACACGTGAAATACCTTGAATTCCAGTCATCCAAACTGGCAATTCAATTTTTGCAGACCAAAGCACTTATCCTTACAAAATTCAGAAGAACCCAATATACTTCGGAGCTTACCTCATAATCTCACCAAATCTTATTGCTCCCTTTACCCGAGAAAAACCTCAACAACAACGAAGTCTCCAACTTCTGATTCCAAATTTCTCCATCTCTTAACCTCAAAACTCTACTGATGATCCTGCGCTGTTCATAGATTCTTCCAGATCAGCTCAATCTTCGCTGATGCTTCTATAAACAAACTGGATCAAAACAACTCAACAAACTGATCTTCACAAGATCTACCCAAAATCAAGAACACAAAGTCTACTCCACAATCATCAGAAGATTACAACCTACTTCTCCTATCCGGAAAAGACAGAACAGGATCACTCGCCAACTTGCCTCGGATCCTGAAAAATTCCAGTAGAAATTCACTAATTAAAAACACTGCAACTTCCAGTTGCTTCTATTCTAGAATAGCTGTTACAATACTTCCGCTGCACCACTCTGATCTGGAGCAGATGAGAATACAGATAAAAGCACATCCCAAAATATGGTTCAACAAAAGTTCCAAGGAATACAGAGCTGTTTCACCAAAAACCTTCTCCAGAAGCTATCCTTCTACCTAGATGAATCCCCGGTATTACTCCTGACCTCAAGTCGATACAGAACTCAATTCCCAAGGCGGACAAATCTCTAACTTCCTGGGAGATATCGAAAAATCTTCAACAACTCTATAACTCCTACCTCCTCTAGAGATGCTTCAAACCCAAACAAAAGATTATCCAAGAGAATTAGCCAAACTATCGCAAGTCACTTTTGCGATCAACCCAACCTAAATTCCAAAAATACTATTCTATCTTCACCCATCAGAACAGTTTTTCCTCGAGCAACTAATTCATCGAAGAAACGGTTCTTCTCTGCTGCTTCTGAATTCCACCTCTAGGAAACTTCTAAGCCAAAAAGATCTTCCTGCTGGAACACAGAATACTCCCGAGCTGCATCGTTGACACAGATGCTAAAGATTTCTTATCCAAAGTTTTTCGAGAAACTCGGACCTCAAACCAAGCATAAATGTCCTGCTGAACTCAGCCACAACACCGAAGCAGACACACTTCCTTATACTTTCTCCAAAAGAAAACATCTTCGGAGACATCCATAGTCACCGGGTCTCATCACGCAGCTACTACTTCCTGAGGTTGCCAAGATACCATCACTTACTTCTGCTTAACCGATAGATCCAAACTCTACTCATCCAACATCAAAGATAGACTCCGAACCTTAACAGGTTTCCTTAAGAGATTGATGAAATCTTTTATCACTCCAAAACTCAATCGAGACGGTATTGGGTCTACAGTCTCGACACATATACTTCCAACCTCAAACATTCAAACTCCAACCATTAGTAGTCGTGTTACACACACCACTATCCATTTACCTTTATAACCTATATTGGAAAACCTGAACAGGTAACCCAACAGATAGGTAGAAATAAATATATATTTATATATATCAAAATTACAAATACGCTCTCTCAAGATAGACACCACTCCAGAGCCTAGGTATTCACTCAACCTATGCTCTGATACCAAGTGAAACGACCCGACTTTCTCACCACAGAAAGTCGTATCATCTTGAAGAAAGAAAGGGATAGAAAAGAGAAAAGAAAGAAGAGAAAGAAGAAACAACATCAGAATCTCAACAGCGAAACGAATAAACTATATTAATAACATAAATATTACATAGTTTACAATCATTATCAAAGTTACACAGAGGACACATCTCATACTAGACAGTTATAAACATCTGTCTAGTTATACAACTCAATGCAATACAAGGGAACTACTCAGAGAAACCAACATAGCGGAAAACTATATATCTACACGCAGAAGCCTCCTGCTCCATTGCTCCTCCTCAATTCGTCAAAGCTAACCTGAATCCCATGGCTACTCGGAAAAATTTGAGTACCCAAGAGTTTAAGAAAACAGAATAAACTCCGGGTCAGACATGGGTCTGGTGTGAGTAAACGGTTAAAGCGGCTTAACTTTTAGAAACCTTTTGAAAGAAAGGTATCACGTAAGACTTCCCACACATAAACATGGAAATTTTTTTACCTTACGCTAACCAAAACATTTGATAGGAAATCCAGTGATATTATAATAGTGTATAGGGTTTTCAAAATAAAATACAGAAATAGCTGGAATGCTTACATCTCACGTTCCAACATAGTTGGGCACAATCAAAACCGTACTGGCACTTATTGGAGTTTGGATTCCATACAATGGCAGGGCTACTGGGGTACTGCCTGTCACAGTACGGGGCCTAGATCACCGTACCGAGGACCACTCCCGATCACCTACAACACAAGGCCGGAACCATCCCTTACTGGACAGCTCCGAACAAGACAACCCCGCAGTTGTGGCCAACAACCGCCCACACAGCCGAAATAATAAGGGACTTCTAGACAGGGGTAAATCTCACTCTCAAGTAGGGCCTACCCACGAAGCCTTGCTGCACCTCCCCTGTTTTAGCCATTCCCGGTTGATGAGGCTTGAGGCTACGATTACCTTTAGAGAACACATCTCTTAGAATGCTCATCGTCCACCTGACGATGTTCTGAAAGCATTCAATCCATACAAGTTCGTTCTGGGTTCGAACGAAACCGAAGGTATTATCTCGTTACACTCATTTTGGAATCACCCTCTGAGTTAACGACGATAACCCTTGCACTCTGAATCTTCATCTTTACTTAATTCAGACCTATCGTTAATTTGGATCGATGTGGTTTTCGGATATCCAAATATGGAAACCCGATCCCGGTCTCATCGAAATCCAAAACGCCATCTTTTAGGTCCAAGTTGTTTTAAAGTTCTAAAACAGTTTAATTCTATTATCTATATAAACACAGATAAATAATTCACAATATCGCAATAGACAATCTACATTATCATCACAACAGATAATTCATGTTATCATCACAAATAGATAACTCATACTATCATCTCAATGCAACCAAAGCATCCATATCATATATCACACATATCTCATCGGAGATATCAAACAACCAAGCCACTCAATATAAATCAGCCATCCATAAACAATGATCTATTACACCATCTATAATTAATTTAAAATGAATTAAATTAATTACTTCATCTCTAATTAATTTAAAATAAATTAAATTAATTACTTCATCTCTAATTAATTTATAATAAATTAAATTAATTACCTTATCACCAAAAGTCTTGCTTACTTATCCATTAATTAAACCAATTAATTAATCATCATCTTAATTAATCACCCTTGATTAATTACCTCTTAATTACATTAAGTAATTACCTTAATTAATTACAAATTAATTAAACCATTAAGTAATTAATCTTAATTATTTATTAATTAATTATAATTAATTGCATTAATCCTTAATTAATTACAATTAATTACCTTATAATAACTTATTATAGATTAATTAATCTTAATTAATCAATCCCTAATTATTCTCATTAATCACATTAATTAATGAACCTTAATTAATTACTTCCATCAATTAATTAATTACATTATTCCTTAATTAATTATATTCATTAATCAAGCTTAAATTTATCAACTTTAAACATTAATAAATTACTCTTAATTGTTTTTATAATTCCTTTGATTTATTATGCCAAGTAATAAATCCTTAATTACTTCACCAAGTAAATATCCTTTTAAATCACTTCTCATTAAGTAATTTCCCCTATCTAAATTACCTCCAGTAATTTATTCATCAATTACTTACTTTAAGTAATTACTCTTATCAAAACTTATTAAGTAAGCGTATTTAATCAATGATTTCCTTTAATTAATCAACCTATTTGATTAATCCAAATTAATCACACTTATTTGATTAATTATAATTGAGTAATTCATTCCTTAATTACCCTTTTTAAATAAAGTAATTAATCATTAATTATAGATTAATTAATCCATAATTATTAATTAATAACCTTAATTGTCAATTAATAAAATTTAATAACAAATTAATTAATCCTTAATGAATCAATTAATTAATTCTATTTAATAATTAATTAACCCTTAATATTAGTTCAATAAACCTTAATTAATTATAGATTAATTATTTCTTAATTATAAATTAAGAAAACTTAATTATTAATTAATAAAACTTAATTATTAATTAATAAACTTAATTACAAATTAAATACCTTTTTAAATTAATATTTAATTAATAATTAATCAGCCTTAATTACTTAATTAATTAATCTTTTAATCATTAATTAATATCTCTAACTATCTAGTTAATTAAACTTAATTATAAATTAATTAACTTCCAAATAATTAACTTATAACCCTTAATTATTTATTTAAAGTTGATTAAATCAATTAATAATTCTTAACTAATTCCTTAAATAAATTTTTAAATCATTATTAATTAAATTAATCAACCATATCTAATTTCCTTAATTAATTTAATTAATTTCAAGATAAATAAACCTCTTAATCTTAAGATAAACATTATCTTATAAATACCTTAATTTCCATTTATATTTTTAAGCCATTATAACTTTAAAAATTAACTCTACTTAATCAAATCAATAATTAAGTTTAAAATAATCATAAACTTGATAGTTTAGTGTGATCAAAGCATAATATCCTTAAACATTTATCACAAAATGATTTGAGCCAAATTAAATTTAGATTTTAAAACTTGTCTTTTTAAAGTTCCATTTTTACTTAAGTTTTAAAAAATAACTTTAATTTTATCTAACCAAATTTTTAAATATACAAATTTTAAACTTCTTGATAAAATGTTAAAGAAACACTTATTTTTATAAAAACCAAATAATATTCAATAACAACAAGATAAATTACAAAAGTTTAAACTTTCTTTATTAAATTTGAAACTTGTTTTATGAATCTTTTAAACTTTTAAAAAATTTCTTTAATCAACCAGTTGGTTGCACTCGAGTATCACTCGAATTCCACTTCAGGTTCATTTCTTCTTAAATTTCAAAGGATAGTTTAAATTTACATTTATTTTCATACCTGAAGCCACACACCTGTTTCAGGTTTTAAACCCTACAGACAACCCGAGTCCATACTCGAGTCTTCCCTCCAAAAACCCGAGGTCATCTTCGAGTAAACCACTCAACTCACAACCCCAAACAATCTGACACAACTTCCCCTTCCTGTGCACATGCACCGTCACTGGAACCACCTCCAACCTCCGATGATCCCTCCGGCATCTCAACTGTAACGGTCCTGAATTTTGAACAATTTAAATTAAAAATATTTAATTAATTTTAAATATTTGAATGATGATTTAAATTGAATTCCAACAAAACTATGAAATTTGACGATTAAATTTTAGAATTTAATCTATTTAAAGTTGAATAAAATTTAATTTTTGAATTTGAAGTTGAAATTGAATATTTAATTTGTATATAAAAATTCGAACTAACTTAGAAAAATAATTTGGATTTACAAATTTATATTTATGTAAACTTATAAATTAATGTTGAACTGCAAAACGTTTATAAGTTTATTTAAGAAAAGATTATACAAAACAAATTGAATTTATAATATAAAAATAAAACATAAAATAAATAAATAAAAAGGTAAAAATAATATAACATAAAATAAAGGAGAAAAATAAAAAAATAAAATAAAGATAAATAAGTATACTGCCTTATACTTGGTTCAGCTACAAACACGCCTCAATCTACGCCTTTGTTTACGCCCTAAATTGTGCCCAAATTCACGTTCTCCTCTGCATAATACACGAACCCCTTTCCTCCATCACTTCAGAAATCAAACGAAAAAAAAAGAAACGAAAGAAATAAAAATGGCGGCTTCCTCTTCGTCGTTTATCAATTAGGGCTTGCGATCCAATTTGGGGCTTCGGCCTTGGTTCGATTGTGCTCTGCTCATTCTCGCCTCAGCTGTTTCGATTCGAGTTTTGGTGAGTTCTTTGCTCACGATTGATTTTTATTCAAGTGTTTGAATTTGTTTGAATTGGGTTTTGGTTGCATGCTATGATTTGGGGGTTATTTGCTATCATTTGCTCGATTGCTTGAATTTAAACTGATGAGAACAGAATGCTATCACTGAAAACTGTTAAAAACAGATGCTACTTGAATGTTTTTTTAACTGTTAAGAACAGATGCTATCGATTTTGTTTTTTTAACTGTTAAGAACAGATGCTATCGATTTTGTTTTTTTTAACTGTTAAGAACAGATGCTATCTGAATTTGTTTTTTTAACTGATAAGAAAAATTGCTATTTGTAAATTTGATTTTAAATTGATAAGAACAAATGCTATTTGAATTTGTTTTTAAACTGTTGAAAAGTATGCTTGTTAGTAATTTTTTACTTGGAACTTTGTCCATGCTTTGCTGTGTGCTCGTATGTCCTACTTGATGCTGCACACTTGTGCTTTGCTTTGATCACTTCTGCTGTTGTCATTTTGTGTTGGCTCTGATTAGCTTTGGGTTTCACTAAATTTGTTGTGCACTTGGTCATTTCTGTTGACTGTGTACTTGAGTAGCTGGACTTAGCATGCATTTTGTGGCCTGCACTGAGCACTTGAACTTGTATTTGGTTTCCATTGTCTCAGCCTTAAACCATTGTAGTTGTTCCAGTCTTCATGTCCACATATGCCTGTCCTTTGTAGTTGATTCATGCCAGAGTATTCTCAAACAAATTAAGTTTGTTTAAATTGAACTAGAATCTAAAATTTAGTTGAACATGTTTTAGGTATGTAGTAACTGGGAAGATATAGTAGTTACAGTACAAACTTTATAAAATATGTTAGAAATCAATTAACACAATTCTCTGATTCATCTATATAGACTGAATTGATGTTGGATGTTATGATTTTTAAAATATCAGTTTTTTTAAATGAAGTAAAATATGTGAATTTGGGGTTTCTCTGCAAATTTGATTTCTGCCCATTTCTGTTGACATGTTGTTACATCCTCTTGAGTCTGTTGGACTTGGGTCTAGTTGTGCACTTGCATTTGAGTACTGTTTGCTCCTCTCTGTTTTAAATTGCAGACTCAAACTAAATAGGAAAATTTGTATCTTCCCATTTAAATGAATTTAAGTTATAAATTCTAAAAAGAATATGCCTGTAACAATATAAACAGAAAAAAATTGAAGGGAAATATTAAGTAATCAAGCAAGATTTGTAGTCTGCACCACCATATGCTCCTGTTGCCTGATTTTTTTTTGTTGCCTCTAATTCACTGAGTTGCACATGTTGCACTGACCCATATGTTTTCATTTGAAGTTACATCGTCTTCTTGATTTCTGGTATGTATATATATATATATATATATATATGCATTCTTGTATGTATATATATGGTTATCATCTTGCCTGGTGGAGCTCTGCATTGTTGTCACTTGGTCTGTTTCACTATGGATTCATGTCTTGAAGTTGCATTTCTCTGGTTCATTTCATTTTGGAACCATTTCTTTGTGACCCTTTTTACTGGTGTTGTTCACTGTTGCATTGTTGGATGTTGGTTGTACATATGAAATTGATTCATATGTATGATGGACAATGTTCACATTTCATTGCATAATTTTTGTGCTTTCACCTCCTTTTTGCTGGCATTATGTAGTAACAGTGCCTGTGTGCATTTGTGTGATTGGTCAGTAGCTTGACCTTTGCCATTTTGTTAAAAATTTGACTTTGCAACCTCATTTATTTCTGTCTCATCTTGTTCCTATGGTGTTGGGTTCAGTTTGGTGCCAAATTGATTCTGCACTTGCATTTGTGATCTTCATTTGCATATACTCTGCCTTGGATGCCTGTTTTGACAGTGCTGTTTGCACTGTGTCACTTGAGACTGCTGCATGTACTTGTGTTTCTTGTTCATTTCACTGTGCTGCTGTGTATTATTTGTAGCTTGTGTTACCTGTTTCACTGAAATTTTTCAGGGTTCACTGCCCTTGTACATGATCTGTTTTGCATGTTTGATGTGGCATGTTTGCTGCTGCATGTTTTTGTTCAAGTTGGCACTAGTTTTGCCTTGAGCATTTCTTTGTGGTCTTTGTGATTTGCACTTGCACACTTGCTCTTGTTGGCATGTGCACACGTGTTGGCGAGGCAATGCACATGTGTACAAATATATGTGTGCACTGCAGCCACACAGGATTGATAGATTTCGGAAAAAAATAATAATAATTAAATTGAAGTTGTTAATGTGAAAATCCATAATAGATCTAAATTGATTCATGTGATTCGTCATCTCTGTTACCATTTATTTCAGTTCATTGCAAATTTAATTACTTGAATTAAGATTAATCCTGACTCGAGTGTTTTTGTGTTTTGCAATAAACGCTCGGGTCAGACCGAGTATTTTTACAGCTTGAAGATTTTCAGGCCGCGAAGTTAGAGAGTTGGGGAAAGCACTCCACTAAAGTTTTTCTAGAAAATTTTTCTTGTACTTAATAGTAAATAAATTGTTCCGCTGTATAAAATATAATGTATTGTACAAACTCTGATATATGTATGTAAGAAAAATTCATTTATGAACAATATTATGATTATTCTGTGATTCTGTGGCTGATTCTGTTTAAACTTTATAAACTGAACATCAATCCGTCATTTTGAACGTTTCGAGTTGGTTTAATTACCGACTAGAGGCGGTCAGAGCGGCGGGTCGTTACAAAAGTGGTATCAGAGCTTTGGTTTACTCAAAGCTCAGTTTATGATGTTTAATATGAATAGTTACTAGAAACACTTTAAAGAAAAATGTTTTTCAAATTTAAAGAAGTATGAAATTGTTTTCTTTAAAATGAAAGGTATTTTGGAAATTAAAATTATTTTCAAAATTCCCCTCTCTAAATTTAGGATTGCGATAGTTTCTCGTTCGGAAACTCATTATCGAATTATTGAGACTTATGAAATATAAGTGAAGTGAATTAATGAATTGGTTTGAATCAAATATTGTGAATATCTACAAAATAATAATTGTGAAATAAAATGATATTTCAATTTAGTTATAGCCAAGAGGATAATTAAACTATAACTTGAGAATTTGATTCTGAATTCTTTTGAAAATTAATTTCAAATGTTTTGAAGAACGATTTAGTGAATGAATGGATTATAAGTACTTAACTTATGAATGGACTTTTGTTATATAATTGAGTTATATAAATTGAATTGAATTAATAAAGAAGATTTATAAATCGAAGTTTATAAATAGGAAAGGAATTTGTAAAGACTGTTTATAAATTCGAAACCAATTGAATTTGATAAATGAAAAATAGAAGTTATTAAAGGAGATATATTCATGATTTTGGACAGCGAATTATCCTTTAAGTTAAATATTGTGATAGTAAATGTTGGTTGGGAATTTTATCCACGATTTTGGACAGTGGATAATCCTTTAAATAAAAAGTGTAGAAACACTGAATTGAATAGATAAGTATATTCACGATTTTGGACAGTGAATATATTATTGACTAAAACGGATATGTTTTAGGGAAGTGATATTATGGATAGAAGTTTAATTGTTGATTTAACTGTATGAATCAAACTAGTTTGATGTGAAGTTTATATTTCAAGTTTAAAACTATTGCCTAAAATAGTTAATATGGAAATATAGATCTGAAGGAACCAATTCGATGAATAATTTACTAAAGAACTAGTTGATTATTTTTGGAATAGAAAGCAAATGTAAAGTTCAAATGAAATTTAGATTTCAAATTTGAAGTTGTCAACAGGATAATCCATTATAGGTTTAATAAATTCAGTGATGAATTTGAATTTAAATGTGCGGAAAATTAAATTAAGTGAAAAATTTAATATTGAAAAGTTTGAAATTGGTTTAAAACTAATATTGTGAAAAGTATGCAGAATTCAAACTATGAATTAAGTTGAAGTTGAAATTGAAAAAGTTAATAGTTTTAAAGATGTTTTAAAATGCATTAACTATCGAATACATAGATTTCAATATTTAAAGTTGAAATAGGCGTTTTCGAGAAATAAGGAAATGGTGGACTATAACACTGTTGTTATAGTAAATGGTTTCCGGAAGGAAATGTTGTTTATAGTATTGGGATTTATATATCTATTTTAAATCCGAATCCCTATACTAGTGATTTTGAATTGTCGTAACGATGTTTTACGCAACATTCGTTTTAACTCAAATAAATGTGTTTAAAAGAATGATTTCCTTAAAGAGTGAAATATATACTTAATTTTGATTCAAGTATATTGAATATTTTCCGAGTTGAAAATAAAAGAATTTGTGAATTACTTATTATTTAATAAGTATGGAAATGTTTTCCAGTATGAAATGAAAGGTTTGAAATATTATCTTTTGAAGATAAATTGAAAAAAATGAGTATTTGAAATTAGTTTCAAATGGCTAAGTGTGAAAATTATATATCTTGTAAAGATATTATTTTGAGAAATGTGAACAATTAGTTCAACTTGGAAATCTTCCAAAAAAGATTGAATCTTGAGTTAAAATTGAGTTTAACTTTGACACCAAAAACAATATAAGTTGAACTTTGAATTTTGGATAGTCGATTGGGATTGTATGTCTAACATTGTGAATTGATGACATAGCATTTGATCTCTATTATTAAATATATATCTGTGGTGGCGGAGAATTTATTCTTTTAGCTTAACACCCTTCTCTGAGACGTACGAGCTTAGAGGTTATATATCGATAGACATCAATTATGTGTTGAGAATTGACGATGTAACGTGAAATCCAAATCGAATGTGAAGTCGATAATGAATTGGATTGTGAATGTGAATTAGGTTTGAGATAACCTTAAATTTTCAAATCGATTTAGAGGAAAATTTTCAACGTGATGGAAAATTTGGAATCCTCTATTTGTTGTGAATGTGAATTGAGTTTTCGTAACTTATATATGTGAATATAATCGAAAACCATCAGTTTAGAAAGTCATTATTATGAAAGTCCTGTGTAAGTTTACATAGGTATGATAAGTACGAAATGTGAAATGAAGTACTATATGTATATGACATATGTTTTCTAAAAACTGAGGATATGGAAATGTACCTTCCATTTATTATGTGTGAAGGTGATTGGAACTCGGTGGAGTGTCCATTGGAAATCGTAGCTACGTAGAATTCCATTAGTGGAATGTCCATTGGGACTGATATGATATCCCCCACGATGGATCATCGTGTTTGGGATTATGTGAATTGATGCTGGCGTAATTCGTGGGGCGTGATGCCTACAGTTACAAGCGATTCTACTGAGATAGTAGAGCAACCGCCGAGTAAACTGCGATCTGGAAACCGAAGCGAAATTCGAGGGGCGTGATGCCTAAGGCTACGAGCGATTCTACTGAGATAGTAGCGTAACCGCCGTGTGGACCACGATCTAAGGCGACAACCATGGCGAAATTCGAGAGTGATGAGAAATCTAAGATTACAAGTGATTCTACTGAGATAGTAGCGTAACCGCCGGGTAAACTGTGATCCATGGGGGAACGTGCTTTCCATATCCATTTTTAAAAGAATTTTTAAAAAGTATTTTCACTGGGAGTTGAAGCAAGTATGTTTAGTACTTGGAGATTTTTAGTCTTGCGCCTGGCCAGCGTATGCCTAATGTCTGTAAGAACGACGATGGACTTGTTAAACTTTGAGTTATCAAGTATTTTCAAAACTTTGAATAGAAAATCAATAATCTGAAATTAGAATTACATAATTCTAACTTAATGAATTAAGGAAGAAAATTTTTAAAAGTATCTTGAAAGCACACAGCTTTGGAAAAGATGTATTATGCAAATATTTAGCATGAAAGATTTCAAGTTTAAAAATCGGAATTTTTGTAAGTCAAAAATTTAGTGACAGACTTTTGTGTCTTGATTATTGAAATCGATGAATAAAACTAGTGAGATAAAATAAGTGGAATGAATCCTATAATTACTTGCGAGTTTGAAACTTGGTAGAATTGTGTAGGATATAAATATCGGTGAGATTTTAGCAATCGTTTTCCTAACTTATAATTTCGGGGCGAAATTCTTTTAAGTAGGGGAGATTGTAACGGTCCTGAATTTTGAACAATTTAAATTAAAAATATTTAATTAATTTTAAATATTTGAATGATGATTTAAATTGAATTCCAACAAAACTATGAAATTTGACGATTAAATTTTAGAATTTAATCTATTTAAAGTTGAATAAAATTTAATTTTTGACTTTGAAGTTGAAATTGAATATTTAATTTGTATATAAAAATTCGAACTAACTTAGAAAAATAATTTGGATTTACAAATTTATATTTATGTAAACTTATAAATTAATGTTGAACTGCAAAACGTTTATAAGTTTATTTAAGAAAAAGATTATACAAAACAAAATGAATTTATAATATAAAAATAAAACATAAAATAAATAAATAAAAAGGTAAAAATAATATAACATAAAATAAAGGAGAAAAATAAAAAAATAAAATAAAGATAAATAAGTATATTGCCTTATACTTGGTTCAGCTACAAACACGCCTCAATCTACGCCTTTGTTTACGCCCTAAATTGTGCCCAAATTCACGTTCTCCTCTGCATAATACACGAACCCCTTTCCTCCATCACTTCAGAAATCAAACGAAAAAAAAAGAAACGAAAGAAATAAAAATGGCGGCTTCCTCTTCGTCGTTTATCAATTAGGGCTTGCGATCCAATTTGGGGCTTCGGCCTTGGTTCGATTGTGCTCTGCTCATTCTCGCCTCAGCTGTTTCGATTCGAGTTTTGGTGAGTTCTTTGCTCACGATTGATTTTTATTCAAGTGTTTGAATTTGTTTGAATTGGGTTTTGGTTGCATGCTATGATTTGGGGGTTATTTGCTATCATTTGCTCGATTGCTTGAATTTAAACTGATGAGAACAAAATGCTATCACTGAAAACTGTTAAAAACAGATGCTACTTGAATGTTTTTTTAACTGTTAAGAACAGATGCTATCGATTTTGTTTTTTTAACTGTTAAGAACAGATGCTATCGATTTTGTTTTTTTTAACTGTTAAGAACAGATGCTATCTGAATTTGTTTTTTTTAACTGATAAGAAAAATTGCTATTTGTAAATTTGATTTTAAATTGATAAGAACAAATGCTATTTGAATTTGTTTTTAAACTGTTGAAAAGGATGCTTGTTAGTAATTTTTTACTTGGAACTTTGTCCATGCTTTGCTGTGTGCTCGTATGTCCTACTTGATGCTGCACACTTTTGCTTTGCTTTGATCACTTCTGCTGTTGTCATTTTGTGTTGGCTCTGATTAGCTTTGGGTTTCACTAAATTTGTTGTGCACTTGGTCATTTCTGTTGACTGTGTACTTGAGTAGCTGGACTTAGCATGCATTTTGTGGCCTGCACTGAGCACTTGAACTTGTATTTAGTTTCCATTGTCTCAGCCTTAAACCATTGTAGTCGTTCCAGTCTTGATGTCCACATATGCCTGTCCTTTGTAGTTGATTCATGCCTGAGTATTCTCAAACAAATTAAGTTTGTTTAAGTTGAACTAGAATCTAAAATTTAGTTAAACATGTTTTAGGTATGTAGTAACTGGGAAGATATAGTAGTTACAGTACAAACTTTATAAAATATGCTAGAAATCAATTAACTCAATTCTCTGATTCATCTGTATAGACTGAATTGATGTTGGATGTTATGATTTTTAAAATATCAGTTTTTTTAAATGAAGTAAAATATGTGAATTTGGGATTTCTCTGCAAATTTGATTTCTGCCCATTTCTGTTGACATGTTGTTGCATCCTCTTGAGTCTGTTGGACTTGGGTCTAGTTGTGCACTTGCATTTGAGTACTATTTGCTCCTCTCTGTTTTAAATTGCAGACTCAAACTAAATAGGAAAATTTGTATCTTCCCATTTAAATGAATTTAAGTTATAAATTCTATAAAGAATATGCCTGTAACAATATAAACAGAAAAAAATTGAAGGGAAAGATTAAGTAATCAAGCAAGATTTGTAGTCTGCACCACCATATGCTCCTGTTGCCTGATTTTTTTTTGTTGCCTCTAATTCACTGAGTTGCACATGTTGCACTGACCCATATGTTTTCATTTGAAGTTACATCGTCTTCTTGATTTCTGGTATGTATATATATATGCATTCTTGTATGTATATATATGGTTATCATCTTGCCTGGTGGAGCTCTGCATTGTTGTCACTTGGTCTGTTTCACTATGGATTCATGTCTTGAAGTTGCATTTCTCTGGTTCATTTCATTTTGGAACCATTTCTTTGTGACCCTTTTTACTGGTGTTGTTCACTGTTGCATTGTTGGATGTTGGTTGTACATATGAAATTGATTCATATGTATGATGGACAATGTTCACATTTCATTGCATAATTTTTGTGCTTTCACCTCCTTTTTGCTGGCATTATGTAGTAACAGTGCCTGTGTGCATTTGTGTGATTGGTCAGTAGCTTGACCTTTGCCATTTTGTTAAAAATTTGACTTTGCAACCTCATTTATTTCTGTCTCATCTTGTTCCTATGGTGTTGGGTTCAGTTTGGTGCCAAATTGATTCTGCACTTGCATTTGTGATCTTCATTTGCATATACTCTGCCTTGGATGCCTGTTTTGACAGTGCTGTTTGCACTGTGTCACTTGAGACTGCTGCATGTACTTGTGTTTCTTGTTCATTTCACTGTGCTGCTGTGTATTATTTGTAGCTTGTGTTACCTGTTTCACTGAAATTTTTCAGGGTTCACTGCCCTTGTACATGATCTGTTTTGCATGTTTGATGTGGCATGTTTGCTGCTGCATGTTTTTGTTCAAGTTGGCACTAGTTTTGCCTTGAGCATTTCTTTGTGGTCTTTGTGATTTGCACTTGCACACTTGCTCTTGTTGGCATGTGCACACGTGTTGGCGAGGCAATGCACATGTGTACAAATATATGTGTGCACTGCAGCCACACAGGATTGATAGATTTCGGAAAAAAATAATAATAATTAAATTGAAGTTGTTAATGTGAAAATCCATAATAGATCTAAATTGATTCATGTGATTCGTCATCTCTGTTACCATTTATTTCAGTTCATTGCAAATTTAATTACTTGAATTAAGATTAATCCTGACTCGAGTGTTTTTGTGTTTTGCAATAAACGCTCGGGTCAGACCGAGTATTTTTACAGCTTGAAGATTTTCAGGCCGCGAAGTTAGAGAGTTGGGGAAAGCACTCCACTAAAGTTTTTCTAGAAAATTTTTCTTGTACTTAATAGTAAATAAATTGTTCCGCTGTATAAAATATAATGTATTGTACAAACTCTGATATATGTATGTAAGAAAAATTCATTTATGAATAATATTATGATTATTCTGTGATTCTGTGGCTGATTCTGTTTAAACTTTATAAACTGAACAACAATCCGTCATTTTGAACGTTTCGAGTTGGTTTAATTACCGACTAGAGGCGGTCAGAGCGGCGGGTCGTTACATCAACAATCGATGCAGCAACCATTACTGATCATCCAACTATCGTCACAAACCCTCGATCAAAATTGAGCTACTCGGTCAAAATTGATCCAACTGCCATGGCCAAAAACCACCCAAACCAACACCCCTGACCATCAGACGACGAGAGAACTTCGGCCTAACAAACTCCGTTTATCCACGAACCCTCCTCCAAAACCTTATCGAACTCGATCACCGTTAGCAGTGGTAATGACCCCCTTCACCCAGGCCGACAAAATTTAGGTTTAAAACCCAAATCTCCCTACAGCTGTCGCTTCGGCGATCATCCAGCATCGTCACCATTTTTTCCCTACTTCCTGACCCTACCTCCACCTCCACCAAAAATTCCGATCACCATCAACTTCGAGATAACCAGATATTGACTAGAAACAAAATTTCAGATAATACCCAAATTCCCATTCAATACCCCATTGAAAATTTTGATTTTTGTTTTAAAAATCATAATTCTTAAAGATGATTCAAATTATTATCTTGAATCAGAAAATTTGGTTCATAGATTTTAACATGTTAAACTAATTCCTACTGTCTTATTTTGGTTTCAGAGAATTTTCACAACTTTTTGCTTAAATAAGATTTTTAAACTTAAACTAATGTTTTTTACAAACATATCATGTTTAAATCTTAAAACTAAACAATGAACTAATAAGAAATTTTGAATTTTCTTCTATTCCTATTCTCTGTAGCTTAAACAGAGAAGAAAAAAAATCAAAGAAAATATAGGCACAGTCATCTATAATCATATACACAGACCATACATTTATATAAACACATGCAAACATCAATTATTTTCAGAAATCTAACGAGCAACAACAGATATTACCTAAAGTTTATGAATAGATGTTTACTCACCAATTAAAGAGGCAGAGGGTCAAAGCTTTGATCAGGGCCTGAAAAACAACTGGAACTTTGAAATTGATTTTGCTCCCATTCTTTAACTGGAGTGTTTGCTTTTAAAAAAAAAATCTTTGAAAAGTTTTGGATTTCTGAAAATCCTTGTTGTTCCTTCAGGTTGCAAATTTGAAGATGTTCCTTGCTTTGAAATTTTGTTACAGGGTGACTTGCTTGAATTTTGAAAACAATGTTGCAGACATGGGAATTGCAGAGCTTTAGTAGCTGGATTGACATTTGCATGCATTTTTTACATGCCTAAATTCATTCCTGGTTTCAGAAATGAACTTAGCTTCTTTGATTACAGGTTTGTGAACTGTTGATTTTTGTCTTAGAGGAGATTACAGGCTTTGATGTTTGAGGAATAGAGGACAGTTTTGAGTATAAAACAGTTATACAAGTTTTGAGCTTTGAAAGTGTTTCAGGTTGCAAATTTGAAACTGATTTTGCTAAAAAACCTTAGTACAGGCTTTTGTATTTTGATTATGGAATGAATTACAGGGTTTCTAGCTTGAGATGGTTGTAGACATAGAAATGTTTTCATGGTAATTTGATAAATGGTTAAGGCTGCATTTTGTTTCAGAGGAGATTTTAGATTTTTTTTTCTTTGATTTGTTTCAGAGGAAATAAGTTACAGGTTTAAAAGAATGAACTTCAGGTTTGAATTGAGAAGAGTTCTTGCATTAAAAATGAAAAGATAAAGAAGGAAAATAGAAGAGAGGAGAGATGAGTGTTTTATTATAGGATTGAATTAAAATTATTTTAGATTAAAGAAAATGGAAAATAATTCATGCCAATTGTTATCACACTTACATTTGTCACTTATAATAACTAATTACTTAACACATGTATATTAGTATGCATAAGAATTCAACACATGTAATTATTTGTTTTCATTTGTTTTTAAAATTATTTAAAAGCTTTTTAAATTGAATTTCCTATTTGGTGAATATATTTTAAATGCCTTCCAATATATATACATACATATAACCTTTAAAAGAAATAGAATGAAAACCCATTAGATTTTTAATAAAATCACATGAAAATATATTAAATTCATTTTTAAATGTTAATATAACTTTTGTATTTATTTATTAATAAATAAACACTTTCTAAATTTCTATAAATAAATTTCTTTAAAGAGATTAATATAAAACAAATCTTATTTTTACATAAAAACTTTATCCATATTTTTATATCCAAACTATATTATTATTTTAATATATATATATATATATATATTCCCTTAAATTTAAATTCGACTTCAAAGTCAGTTTAAAATCCAAATTTAAAGTCAATTCAAATAAATATGGATAATAATTTCAAACGAACTCATTATTATTTATAAATAGCTTATTCTATTTCAAAATTGATTTAAATACATAGATATATATATTTAAACACACTTAATAATTTTGAAAACAATAAGTCAATTTAGAATTTATTTACACAATCAAAATAATTATACTTGTTTAAAATCAATCTATAATCATAATTTTAAACATCGCATTTTTTAATTGTTTGGCTATTTATATTTGAAAATAACAATTTTATCAAATTTAAACAATTTAATTATGAGATTATCACATTTTAAATTCTTGGAAATTCCGGGATATTACAGCAGTTTTAAGTCATGGTTTTAAAAGTGTACATATAGGTTTCATTTCAGCTAATGATTATTGTATAGATATTCGATTATAAACATATTTTACATAAATTTTGTTTGTAGTTAATATATACATGCGTTACCATGTGTGTATATATATATATATATGTGGATTTTTATTTATATAAAGTTGTTTTGTATATGTTGTATTATATTTTGTTGAACAATATCGGTCGGCATGCATTCAGTTCAATTTGTACACATTTGTTTTGTTATGGTCGACATATATGTGAGTTTATAAAGTTTTGTGTCGATATATATTAATCTATATTTACGCTTGCGTGCACGGTAACATATGTACAGTATATTACTTTATTGCATAACATTTGTTTTACATTATTTATATATATATAGGTTATATATATATATTGTGTTTTAACATACGTTATATTATAAAGTAATATATTTTAACGGTTGTTATTTACGTTTTTACTTCAAAGTTAGTTGTATATATATGATTAAAGTATTAACATTTTGTAGTTATATATATGTACCGGTTATAAGTATAGGTTATATTCCGTTTTGAAACCATATATATATTTTATTTAATTTTTTTTTGAATTTAAAATATGATTTATATATAAATACAGTTGCAGGTAAGTTCCCTTATACCAATTATATCCATTGATCGAATTCTAATTTGATTCCGTCTATTTCTGTTATCAGCTCTACCGGTCAAATTCGTACGCATCTAGCTTTGTTTTGGAATTCGTGCTTGGATTCGTAATTCATCATGTTATCGTTGGTCTCTAGCCTTGAAAGGTGAGCAATCACTCACAATTAATGATCTTTTATTTATTAGATTTGATTTCAATTGAAACGGCAATTGAAATATGTTGCTGCTAATTATTTACACTCTTATATATGCTATTACCTGTATCGGTTCACCTATGACATTTGACACCATTATTTGTTATTTATGAAATGATAATCTAGTTTGGTCGATAAATGATTGATTGTTCGATATTGATATTGGACGTAAAATTGTTAATGTAGTTAGTGATAAATAATTTGAAATTGGATCTGACGTAGGATAGTTAGAAATTTGAACCGACATATGTGTTGAAACTGATTGGTTAAATTTGTATAATATGACCCCTTAAATGTTTAATTATTTGACACGTAGAAATAGTTAATTACCCTTGAACCATTTGAATTTATGTTGTATTAATTGATGAAGTGTGAAATTGAATAATTGATGTAAAGAGTAGAATTGCATAGAATAATAAGTGAATAATCTTTAATCTACATGAAATGATAGTGTAGATTCTAGAAATAATTATATTTATTCGCACAAAGAACAATGCGAATTAATACGATTATTTCGGGATAATTTGAAATAAATTATTGAATTGTTATTGATTGTTGCTATTGCTTGTTTATTTACTTTGACACCATCCTAGTTATCACACTACAAGTTCCCTTTGCTATGCTTTGATTTTTGAATTGAAATGGAATCGGGTTGAAATGATAAATATCCAAATGAATTTTGACTTAGGATAGTGAATTAAATAAAACCCGATTGGTCAATAATTTGATTTAAAATAAAATAAAGATTTTATTTGAACAAATGATAAGATTTTGAAATGAAGCTGGAATTTGAATCTTAATGAAAGGGAAATGTTAATATTTAATAATCTGAAATAAAGTATTAACATAGTAGTTATTGAAAGAACGTTGTTTTAAAATAAATCATTCGATAAAATTTGGAATTATTCATTGAATTAAGTTTGAGATGATTTAATAATTAAGTTTGAATTTATAACTAAGTTTGAAATTACTAAGTTTTGAAATTATTAATAATTAAGATTGAAATTATTTAATAATTGAATAAGATTGAATTTTTTGATAGTTGAATAAAATTTGAATTCTTTGATAAGAGAAATTGAACTTTTGAATAAGTAAATTGGAACTTCGTAAATAATTGAAATTGAGATTCTTTGTTAGTTAAGTTTTGGAAATTATTTAAGTAAGTGAATAAATGAAATTTAATTTCTTTAACAAGAAATAAAATGCGTTTTATTAAAACAAATATAGGACTTGTAATTCAAAGAATTTGACTCGACGAAATTGACTTAATTAAATTGTAAGCTTTGGTATAATTAAGTTGAACGTAAGTAATTGTTTTAATGAATTGAAGATTGAATGGAAATTGTTTTGAATGAAAAATTTATTGAAACGGATATTTAACGAAACCGATAAATGGATTTAAATTGATTTGAATGTTAAAATAAATTAATTTAAATGATTTCGGAATGAAATTTATATACGAACTTGAATCAATATTGAATTTTTTAAATAAAAACTGAAATCGAATTATAAGATTTTGAAATGGAAAGTTAGAAGTTTTGAAACGTAAGTTATGGATATTGTTTTAGAAAAGACAAATGAAATGCTGATTTATAAATTCAAATTGAATTTGGAATTGATTTGGTTTTGAAATTTATTAAACGACCAATCGGTGTAATAATTACGGAAGTTATTAAAGAAACCAGAATCGGTTATGGACATACTCTCTGTCTAAACCGAAAACCACTTTAATAACTATACGTGGAGTATGATCCAAAATGAAGTGGTTGGAATGATGTACGTGATGACTGAAGAAAGTGAACGATAATGGATAGCCTTGACACTTGTGTCAAATTGGAAATGACTAAAATCAGGAGCCGTGCCGGGCCAAATGGGGTTAGCCACCTCGAGCGAACACACTTCTTCGTAAAACTACTCATTACTTGTTATTGATTGGTGCACCCTCGGAATTTCAGGAGTGTTGTTTCGCGGTGTTGCGATCGTTGCGGCGATGCGTTCTCACCAGTCCGGATCAGGCGAACGGTAGTTTCACTGCCTTGGGTATTGCCTCATGTGCCTTGTCATACTTGTATCCCTATATACGCGACCACTACGAAATTGTTTTGTATTATAGCTATGGAGTACTCCCTGATATCCCACTAGTTTACCATGGAGTTTACAGTGCTGTATAGACTATGACATTTATAAAATGTGTTAAGAGGGATAATGGTAACGCCTTAACACTATTTTGATACTTTATATTACTGATAGACATTATCTATTTAGCGTACACTACTACATAGTAGATAGTTTAACGGATCCTTAGAGGATGGTGATTCCAACATCCTTTGAGTTACTTGTATTTCGATTGCTATTTCACTTGAGTTGGATTTATTGATATGGAATATTAATCCTGACTCGAGTGTTTTGTGTGCTCGGGTCAGATGAGTGGTTCAGCTTTTGAGACTCACCTTTGGAGTTGGAGCTTCGCCTGGAGATCCAGCTATCTATCCAGCTTTCAGAGATTCAATTGATACCAGTGATGTATTTTGATTCTTGTATTCGATTATTATATTCGAGACTTCTGTTGTAATTTATTTAACTCTGATATATATATATATATAGTAGCTTCATGAACTATTATCTCTTTTACTTCCGCTGCATATTATTACTCTGTGTTTGTGATTCTGTGATTATTTATTTACTGTATATCTGAGTTTTTTCAAATTTAAATTAACAATTCGGTATTTTGAATTATTCAAGTCCGACATGTGTGGATGCGAATAGTCCTAATTAGCGGGTCGTTACAGTTGGTATCAGAGCTTTTGGTAGCTCTAGGCAGAACTTAGTATATATGGTAAATGTATTTACAGAATCACTCTCATTCGAGTTTCAATCTCTTCCTTTTAACTCAATTCCATTGAATTTTGAAACGTTCTCTGCGGTTTCAAAATTCATTCATATCCCTCACTATTCGTCTTCTTTCAATTCTGGAGCATCCCATAACTCACTTCGAATGATATCTATAATAGATCGACGGTATTGCCAATCTTCGAATTATTTGTAAAAGGGTGAAACTCCTTTATATTTGGCGTTGATTTACCGGAGATTTTTGTATCCTCGGTTTACGATGCTATCTATCCCCTGCTATGTCTGAATTATATTTTTGAGATCGAATGTCGATTTACCTCGGAATTCTACATCGATTCTTATTCTTGAAGTCTCGGTCGATCCGGTTAAGGTTGCCCGCGATTTATATAAGGTTATCCATCTCTCGATTTTGTTATTTAATAATCTTATCTTCTATTCCGAACTTATTATCGAATCAAAATTCTCTTTGATTTTATTTCCATCAAATTTGAATCTCTATACTTATTTTGAAATCCATCCCTGTATTGTCGAGCGAGGGAGTGTATTTGTATTTAAACAAAATGTTTTGATATATATTGTGTTGTTTGTGTTGTTAATGTTGATTTGGGTTTTCGATCGATTCTTCTGATCAACGCTATCGATAGGATTTCCAAAACACTTGAACAAAGCAAATTGACACAATATTGATTTCAAATTTGGTAAATGAAATAAAATTGTGTATGATTATATTATATATATATATATAAGAAAATTTTCTGATAATTGTTAAATGAATTGGTTAACTAAATGATGTTGTTCGATTTTAATTTATTTTTTTGTAAACCATGGATTTACCAACATATAAATAAACGGAATCATAAAACTTGGTTTGTAAATTGATTTGGAATTGAAATGAATTTAAATTAAGAGTTTGAGAATTTAACTTCCGGTGATTTCAAACTTTGATTTGAAAGTTTTAATGTGTATATTATTTAAAATATTTTCAAATAGAAACCGTTTCAAAGAATTTTAACTGTTTAAATCGGAGCTCTTCTCTTTTGTCGCTGGAAAATAATTTCGGTGATGACGGCCGCATCATCGACATTCATTTTCGGGTTTCGGAGTGGAGAGACCAATTTGTAGCTTTGCTACAGTTTTGTTTTGGAAATTAAATCAATTTAAATTTCTTAAGTATGATTTGATTTATATATATAGGTATATTATTTTAAATTTAATTTCATTTGATATATATGGTATATACATAATTATCTCTAAATTATTTGAAGTTAATCGAAAATTTAATTCTTAAAATTTGGGTGGGAGATGATTTCAATTATTAAATGAAACCAAAATTTTGAATAAACATTTAAACTTAAGCTTATTGAATTGGAGAATTTCATTTGTATAATGCCCGATTTCATTCTAATACAACTTACCTAAATTATTAAGAAGTTCAATATGTAATTGGATAATATACAATATAAAATGATTTTATAAATAAATTTGAGTGATATAATAAATGTTATACACTTAATTTTGATTATAAAAAATGTTAATAGAGATAGATAGAATGATAAGTTAATTAAATAATGAATGAGATAAATTAAATAAATTCTGTTTTGAGGGAATTAATAAATTGAAAAAAAATCAACTCAATGAAATATCTTGAATTGATTGAATTTAAATTGAATTTTGTTTTGGAGGAAACCTTTTTGTAACTAACACTAATAAATGTGAAATTAAATCAATTCAATAGAAACCTTGAATTTAAAACAAATTGTTGAATATAAATTAATTTAAATTGAAATTAAATGGTTTAAATTAATTGTTTTATTTTGTAATTCAAGACTATTTTCTTCTGGCTGTTTCTATTCTCCAACCTCCTTCCTTTTCGGGGACAAAAAGTTTTGAGTGGGGGAGAATGTAACGACCCGTAAATTTAACCGGTCATAATAACGTTATTAATCGAAATTTTGTGAAATTTTAGACGATAAAATTTTGAAATAAAATTTTATATTTGAAACGCGTCTAATTAAATATAGCAACTGGTAAATTTTCATCCAAGAATATGGAAGTTTACTTCGTGCGTAAATTTATTTTAATCTAATCGGTTAGCAATTGATGAAAATAAAACGTTTTCGAAACGTAAATATGTTTACATAGAAAAATTCTAAATCGCCTTCTGAGCAAGACGTCATTTTTCATTTTTCCAAATTCGGACTTCTTTAGCTCCATCGATCTTAATTTTCTGCGTTTTTGTTGCATTTTCCGCTAGTAGAAAAATTCGAATTTTTATAATTCAATCATACCACTAAAATCTGTATACCATTTTGATCGTCTCGTCGTGCTGATCTCTACGGTATATTCAATTCTGTATTTTGAAGTCCGGTGCACAACAGAACCCGCGAAAATAATACCGTATCGGTACCGCCTTCCATGCCTATTCAAATTTCAAACGGCTGAGATCAAAGGACATCTTCATTTATTATTTGCAGAATTCGATGCTGTGACTGTTATGATTTCCCTATACCTCTATGGAGCCGTTTACTTTCTTCATTTGAAACGTAAATTTTTTTTATATTGTCGTTCCCCTTCATTCTCTTTCCTCTGATCCAAAGTTCAATTGAAAGCAAAGACAGCAAGTGATCTATTTTATGGCCCTTCTCTCTAACACTCTTCTTCCAAATTCTTGCTTCACCTACTCCGTGAATGCAGCCATGTATGACCTCCCTTCATCGTCATGCGAGCCGCCCCACCCTTGCTACAGCAACCGAAGTTGAGCCACATCTTGGCGCCACCTTTCTCCGCATTCCCGACCACTCACAATCCCAACCCGAGCAGCTCCCTCAGATCCGCCTTTTTCTTAGCCTCGGCCTCTGCCCTGGCCACCGCCACCTCATTCCCCTCTGACGCAACCTCTATCTCCTTCGCCCTCTGTTGTAAGCTACTTTATTAAAGCTGTTTTATATAAGTTTTGTATTTTATACTATAAAAGGTAGTTTAAGTTATAGTATTGTATTTTATAACTCCATTATGTTTATAAAGTATTTATATACCATATGTTCAGATTCCAGAGGTTCTTACAGTAAACTACATAGTGTTACGTTAGTCGTTATCTCATATAAAAGTGCCGTGCATATGAATATAAGCTTATATATCAGAGTTGTATGTTAGCCTATGTTGTTTTCTGTTTGTATAATTGAAGAAGAGGTGGTTATATTAGTTTATTTTAATAAGTTTATATTATAAGTATTAATTTATATTAGTTTTGTATATATAAGTATTAGTTATTAATTATATCACCTATCTTTGATCTGTTGTATATGTTAGCATATATCCATATTTACAATCATTCGCTCATAACGTGTATAATATATATACATTGATTTTGAATATAAGGTGTACACGTGTTTCATTTTATTCCCTGTTAGTCTATGTTATATATATTGGTTACCGTACTAGTTATATATGTTATCTTGTTTTCGAAAGTTGTGGTGTTTTATACATAGTTTTACAAGTTGTACAAGTTTATATAAGTTGCTGGATTTTCTTTTTAGTTGGATCTGAAGATTTTGGGTAAATATGCCTGTTAATGTATATATGTAAATATGATGTTATATACGTATAATAGTTTCTATATAGTGGTAGCCTTTTTGTTGTTTTGTGTTGTAAATTTTTTTATAGATATGTAAAGTGCATTCTATACTTATTCATGTTTTATATACTTTATTTTCAATATTTGTCTTAATAAATTTTGTTTTGGTTTTGAATACTGTAGGTACTTAGAAGGGAGTATGAATATCTTACTGTCTGGTATTATGTTCTGTGGAGAAAAAAATTATTTAATGTGTACACTTGGTTTTAAGTTGTATAATATATCTATAAATAAATTGTTTATATTGATTTTATAATAAATATTGATTTGGATAAATGCATGTTTTAAATAAGAAATAGTTGATATATATTGAAATAAAGCAAAATTTATCTAGACTTTTAAATGCAAACGATATGTATATTGTGATTTTGTAGCTTGCCTATATAAACTTATTTAAGTATGGATTTTAAATACATTGCGCATTTTCCAGATTTTTTAGTATATGAATGTTGAATGCGCAAGCTAGTGACATAGTATAACTGTATATATATTTATTATATGGGTTGCAGTTTTAAGTCATGGTTTTAAAAGTGTACATATACGTTTCATTTCAGCTAATGATTATTGTATAGATATTCGATTATAAACATATTTTACATAAATTTTGTTTATAGTTAATATATATATGCGTTACCGTGTCTATATATATATATGTGTGTGTGTGTGTGTGTGTGTGTGTGTGTGGATTTTTATTTATATAAAGTTGTTTTGTATATGTTGTATTATATTTTGTTGAACAATATCGGTCGGCATGCATTCAGTTCAATTTGTACACATTTGTTTTGTTATGGTCGGCATATATGTGAGTTTATAAAGTTCTGTGTCGGTATATATTAATCTATATTTACACGTTGCGTGCGCGGTAACATATGTACAGTATATTACTTTATTGGATAACATTTGTTTTACATTATTTATATATATAGGTTATATATATATATATATATATATATATTGTGTTTTAACATACGTTATATTATAAAGTAATATATTTTAACGGTTGTTGTTTACGTTTTTACTTCAAAGTTAGTTGTATATATATGATTAAAGTATTAACATTTTGTAATTATATATATGCATCGGTTATAAGTATAGGTTATATTCCGTTTTGAAACCATATATATATTTTATTTAATTTTTGTTTGAATTTAAAATATGATTCATATATAAATACAGTTGCATGTAAGTTCCCTTATACCAATTATATCCATCGATCGAATTCTGATTTGATTCCGTCTATTTCTGTTATCATCTCTACCGGTCAAATTCGTACCCATCTAGCTTTGTTTTGGAATTCGTGCTTGGATTCGTAATTCATCATATGATCGTTCGTCTCTAGCCTTGAAAGGTGAGCAATCACTCACGATTAATGTTCTTTTATTTATTAGATTTGATTTCAATTGAAACGGCAATTGAAATATGCTGCTGCTAGTTATTTACACTGTTATATATGTTATTACCTGTATCAGTTCACCTGTGACATCTGACACCATTATCTGTTATTTATGAAATGATAATCTAGTTTGGTTGATAAATGATTGATTGTTCGATGTTGATATTGGACGTAAAATTGTTAATGTAGTTAGTGATAAATAATTTGAAATTGGATCTGACGTAGGATAGTTAGAAATCTGAACCGACATATATGTTGAAATTGATTAGTTCAAATTGTATAATATGACCCTTAAATGTTTATATTTGACACGTAGAAATAGTTAATTACCCTTGAACCATTTGAATTTATGTTGTATTAATTGATGAAGTATGAAATTGAATAATTGATGTAAAGTGTAGAATTGCATAGAATAATAAGTGAATAATCTTTAATCTACATGAAATGATAGTGTAGATTCTAGAAATAATTATATTTATTCCCACAAAGAACAATGCGAATTAATACGATTATTTCGGGATTATTTGAAATAAATTATTGAATTGTTATTGATTGTTGCTATTGCTTGTTTATTTACTTTGACACCATCCCAGTTATCACACTGCAAGTTCCTTTTGCTATGCTTTGATTTTTGAATTGAAATGGAATCGGGTTGAAATGATAAATACCCAAATGAATTTTGACTTAGGATAGTGAATTAAATAAAACCCGATTGGTCAATCATTTGATTTAAAATAAAATAAAGATTTTATTTGAACAAATGATAAGATTTTGAAATGAAGCTGGAATTTGAATCTTAATGAAAGGGAAATGTTAATATTTAATAATCTAAAATAAAGTATTAACATAGTAGTTATTGAAAGAGCGTTGTTTTAAAATAAATTATTCGATAAATTTGGAATTATTCATTGAATTAAGTTTGAGATGATTTGATAATTAAGTTTGAATTTATAACTAAGTTTGAAATTACTAAGTTTTGAAATTATTAATAATTAAGATTGAAATTATTTAATAATTGAATAAGATTGAATTTTTTGATAACTGAATAAAATTTGAATTCTTTGATAAGAGAAATTGAACTTTTTAATAAGTAAATTGGAACTTCGTAAATAATTGAAATTGAGATTCTTTGTTAGTTAAGTTTTGGAAATAATTTAAGTAAGTGAATAAATGAAATTTAATTTCTTTAACAAGAAATAAAATGCGTTTTATTAAAACAAATGTAGGACTTGTAATTCAAAGAATTTGACTCGACGAAATTGACTTAATTAAATTGTAAGCTTTGGTATAATTAAGTTGAACGTAAGTAATTGTTTTAATGAATTGGAGATTGAATGGAAATCGTTTTGAATGAAAAATTTATTGAAACGGAAATTGAATGAAATCGATAAATGGATTTAAATTGATTTGAATGTTAAATTAAATTAATTTAAATGATTTCGGAATGAAACTTATATACGAACTTGAATCAATATTGAATTGTTTAAATAAAAACTGAAATCGAATTATAAGATTTTGAAATGGAAAGGTGGAAGTTTTGAAACGTAAGTTATGGAAATTGTTTTAGAAATGACAAATGAAATGCTGATTTATAAATTCAAATTGAATTTGGAATTGATTTGGTTTTGAAATTTATTAAACGACCAATCGGTGTAATAATTACGAAAGTTATTAAAGAAACCGGAATCGGTTATGGACATACTCTCTGTCTAAACCGAAAACCACCTTAATAACTATACGTGGAGTGTGATCTAGAATGAAGTGGTTGGAATGATGTACGTGATGACTGAAGAAAGTGAACGATAATGGATAGCCTTGACACTTGTGTCAAATTGGAAATGACTAAAATCAGGAGCCGTGTCGGGCCAAATGAGGTTAGCCACCTCGAGCGAACACACTTCTTCGTAAAACTACTCATTACTTGTAAGGACCCGCAAATCCGTACTCCTTGAATAGACACTGATTTCCATTGATTAACTCAAGATGAACGGAAATACGAATTCTTAGGGTTTAAAAAGAAGAAAAAGATAGAAGAAGAGAGAAAAAGATAGAACAGAACAGAAAGAAAACAACAGAACAATATCAGAATCTCACAATCGCAGCTGAACAACATATAATAAATAAATGAATAATCTTTAAACAAAGAACTATATCGGTTATTACATCACATCATTACATTACATTATCAGAGTTTACTACAACAACAAACAACAACAAACAGCGGAAAAGAAATACTACATACTATTGATGTGACGCCCCACCTCTATACCCACGCTAGCCAAGAACACTACGGTGTAGTGCTGTCAACTAGCGCGGAGAATAAGGCTGTTGAGGAGCGACCATCCATGTAATTTCTTATCACACGGTGGCTATAAAATAATCTTCGAAAACAAATATAGAAGTAAGCATAACATGCGAATCAATCACAGATATCCATATCACAAAGGCGGAAAGAGATATGAATATATATCACATAAAAGTGTACATCAGAGTTGTGGTCTAAAAAGATCCACGATAATACAAAAGAATAGCAACGCGTGCTATACAAAAGAATACAACTATGAGTCTATATCTCAAGTGTAAACAACAAAAGTTGCTAATCTAAACAAGTAGCCAAAAGTCTGAGTAGTGAATCACTAGGGGAGGAGTCAAGCAGTAGCACCTGTAACATCTCGGTCTGACCCGAGTATTATTTATAAGAAAATAATAAACGGATCAGTCTAGCTATAAATATCAGATGACATGATATAAAATAAAAGATATGGCATACACATAAAATATCCATACTGACATACTACGATAAGTATGCAAATA
This sequence comes from Allium cepa, assembly GCA_030765085.1. Classification (NCBI taxonomy): domain Eukaryota; kingdom Viridiplantae; phylum Streptophyta; class Magnoliopsida; order Asparagales; family Amaryllidaceae; genus Allium; species Allium cepa. Next base: position 184,882,872 of record CM060946.1, read on the forward strand.
ATGATCAACAGGAGATCCACCGATAAGAGATAAATCAATATCACAAGAATCTTCTCAAAGATCCAAAGAGGGCATCATACCCTAAACTTGTACTCATGACAAGTCAAAGAGATAAATTCCAGAAATCAACAAAAGAAATCCAGAAATCATAAAAAGGGAAAGAGGCCTATCACATGACGGTCCGAAGACCATGGGGAGCTACCCCATATGTGTGAGTCGAAATCACACTGATTGAGGTCTAGACTAACCGAAAAGCAAAAAGGTATGTGTGAATGAAATCACACAAGTAGTGTCTAGTCTAACCTCGCAAACAAGAGACATCGCACAATTGCTAGTCTAACTCATAAGAATGATCGTCATGATCAACGAGAAGTGTCAATTACACTAAGCTAGTAAATATAAAAGTTTAGCTTCATGTCCCATAACCACTTGCTTAACTCAGATATTTACGAACTAACTGTAAATCTTCACTAATAAAATTGTCACAAGAGGTTCAATCGAACAAGTCCAAGAATTAACCGACGAAGTGAACGCAAGTGTTTCATACCACTTGTTTTACTAAGTCGTTTAATTAGATTTCTCATCCGAGTGAGGTAAAGGTTTGTATATACTAATAGATTGGAAAACGGTTTAAGAAAAGAGCTTTGTTATTAAAAATAGAGTTGAAATTGTTTGTTAAAAGAGTTTTGATATTTACTACTAGTATTGGAACCTTTATATTATAAAGTGACAAAACATAGAAGCAATTGTAGAAACAATCAGTCACAAAAATCGCATACGGAGATGTGAATAAAATCCAAGGAAATCAGCTCAATGTTTTTCAGATAAGATCCCCTACGGAGGGGGGGTCCGGGGGGGTGGCAACCCCCCAAGGTGGGGGTGCGGGGGCAACGCCACCGCTTACGGGGTTCGACCTGCCCGGTCAGGTCGCGGGGGTCCAGGGGGCAGTGCCCCCGGCGGGGTGCAGGGTGCGGGGCAGCGCCCCGTCCAAAACGGTACGACCTAGTGAAGACAAAATGAGGTCTAACGACCTAAGAGGGATAGGGTCGAGCGACCTAATGGTTGCGACCTAGGGGTCTAAGGGGCACGACCTAGTGGTCCAACGACCTAAAGGGTAAAGGTCACGCGACCTAAAATGGGTTCGCGACCTAACACTCAAACGACCTAAGGAAATTAAGGAGCCGAGCGACCTATAAGAAGCAGCGACCTAAGTAGAAACGAGGCCCAACGACCTAGGGGTTAGGTCATGCGAGTTAAGAAGGTCAGCGACCTAACAAAGACACGCGACCTAATAAAGAAACGCGACCTAAAGGCACGCGACCTAGCGACTTAAGAGGCGAGCGACCTAAGTGTTACGACCTAAGAGTCGAACGACCTAGCGTGGAAGCGGCCTAAAAGCCAAACGACCTAACGACCGAAGGTCATACGACCTAGCTACCTAAAGCCATACGACCTAACGACCTAAGGTCATACGACCTAGCGACCTAAAGCCATACGACCTAACGACCCAAGGTCATACGACCTAGCGACCTAAAGCCATACGACCTAGCGACCTAAGGTCATACGACCTAGCGACCTAAAGCCATACGACCTAGCGACCTAAGGTCCATACGACCTAACTCCGAAGATGTTAGAAATGGCCAGGATGACCTACGACCTAAGGTCCATACGACCTACGACCTAAGGCTCAACGACCTAATTCCGAGGCTAACGACCTAACGCTGCAGGGGGAATTTAAGGCCAGAAACGACCTACGACCTAAGGGTCAACGACCTAATTCCGAGGCTAACGACCTAACGCTGCAGGGGGAATTTAAGGCCAGAAACGACCTACGACCTAAGGGTTAGGTCACGAGCGACCTAACTCCGAACACACGAAAATGGCCAGAACGACCTAAGTGCAGAAAATTCACCAAAACGCTAAAAATTGGAGTTTTTCGCCAATCCAATCCAAACCAAATGCAAATGTGCATGCAAAAGTGATAGGGAATCATTCCCAACAGTCCAATATAGTTATAGACTAGATTTGTGAGATAAAAATCTCACCTTTGCTCCAAAACCCAATGAAAATGAAGAACAAAGCTTGAAGGCAAATGGAGAAGCAACCACAAGCTTGAATCCGATGTCTTCTTCCTGAATTTGGAGTTGAATGTTGGAGTTGTAATAAAACAACGACTTTGGAGTTTTAATTTCTCATTCCATTCACCATTTTTGTTGAAGCTTTAGTGTTAGGAAATGAAATGAAGCAATGAAGAAGAAGGGGGTGGAACTTGGGCCTAATGGGCTAAAAGTCCAAACCAAAGGCTCGAGTGAAAAAGTGGTGAAATTCCACTAACCCCAAACATATCAATGTTTATACTTAGAAGATTGCAAACGACGTTTCGAACTCAATGGAAGTGGTCTCGAGTCCTAATTTGACCGTTTGCAAAAAGTAGCTTCGGACCAAAATCCGATTAACGATAAAATATTTAAATAAAATATTTAAATATAAAAATCGATAAATATGCGGGTTGTTACAATTGAATACACCATGCCATCCAGCTTGCCTCCAGCAACTCCCGAATTCCAGAATATTCTGATAACCTAACTCTAGACTGCCCATGTGAAAATTGGTAGGCACCCAGAGTAAAGGAAGGAAAACAATAAACTCCGAGTCAGTGATGTGACTGGTGTGAGAACTTAAAACAGTTTATCTTTAAAACAAATAACAGGATAATTTTAAAATAGATTCGCAAAGCTTTTTAGAAAATGAGACTACCATAAGGCCTCACGCACACACACACAATGCAAACGAAGAATTGGAGGATATTTCTCCTTATGATAGTCAAAGATGCTTCATACGCATTAAAAAGAAACATTTGATATTATTACTAGTGCATAGTGTAGGAAAAATCATTTCGAAAGTAAAGATATAAATCTTGGCCAGCATAGGCATTTCGCACTTATGCCTACTATAGCTACCATGTTCAATTGTAGGTTACCGCCACATTTCATGGCAGGTTATACAACTAAAACCGTACAGGATCGTATTGTTTCTTTGGATTTCCAACAAATGGTCAGGCCAAGGAACTTCCCATTGCCACATGGGTACCCTCTGGAAAGACGACCCGAGAACCTAACCGGATCTCTGCCAACACAAGGCCGGGTTACCCCTAACTGGGTAACTACTGACACGAATATGTCATCCCCCGATTGTAACCGATCTATATCCGAGGATCCTCGATTTCCAACAACCACAAAGCAATAAATTTGCAGCAATAACATAGGTTGAGTATCTGGGCTCCATACCATGATACCACCTCTATCCAGAAGGAATGACATACACTAAAGGGGCGCTACCCCCTAATAACCTTGCTGCATCCATCCTGTTTTGACCATTTCCGGGGTGTGAGGTACGACGCAGTCTCGTCCACAAAGCTATGCTTAATACAAAAATTGTGCTTTGATTCATCAAATGCTCAACAGCACTTCGTATGCCACATTACCAATTTGGGAATGTATCACTAGCAACCATCGACTACATAACCTCTAAGGGTGTTAAGCTAAGAGAATAAATACTCCGCCACCAACAGAAATATATTTGATAGAAACTACTTTTACATCTCAAATTGTAATGTCAGACACACATCCATACAAGTCCGTTCCGGGATCGAACAGAACCGAAGGCACTTACAAAGAAGTACTTGCAATCCGGATATTCACTAATCACGTCCGGACTTCCCATCACATATGGAATCTCTATACTGGGGCCATTCGGTGCAAAGACATTCGACGGTAATCCTTCCGTTTTCAAAAATATCCGGTCTTCGACACCGGTCTTCAAATGCAATCCATAACGACGTATCACATATTCGGAATGGGTTATACGACCCCAAGGTCCTTTCCCGGCTAACCCGAATAGTGAGCGCTTATTCAAAAATAAGTGTGGCATTCAAATTCAAGCAAATCACAACAAATACCCATTCAAAGGTAAATATTGATAGTCGGTTATTGAACAATCAATGGATATGCACAACATCGCTAGATTCCAAATAATTTTCCAAATTATTTATTTTCCAAAAATATCTTTACAAGATATATAATTTCAATACTTCAAAAATAAATCAATATTTATTTTTTTTAAACAAATACCCCTTTCATTTATAAATTCCATAGTGAATTTATATTTCAAAATATCTACTGATATACGGTTTTCAATAGATTTCAAATATTCATTTTCAATTTATCTTTACAAAGATAAATTCTCAAAAACGTTTCATTTCATATTGGAAAAGCATTTCCATACTTATTAATAATAAGTAGTTCACAAATCTATTTATTTTCAACACTTGGAAAATATCCAACATACTTAAATCTCAATTAAGTATACATTTTATTCTTTAAGGAAAGTGTTCTTTTAAATACATTTATTTGAGTCAAAACGAATGTTGCGTAAAATATCGTTACGACAACTCAAAATATTAGTATAGGGATTCGAAGTTAAGATAGATATATAAATCCTAATAGTATATAAAACATTTCCTTCCGGAAATCATTCACTATAGCAACAGTGTTATAGTCCACTATTTCCTTCTATTTCTCGAAAACGTCTATTTCAACAATGAATGTTGAAATCTATGGTTTCGAACCTTAACACATTTTAAAACATCGTTAAATCATTTTAATTCTATTTAAAATATCACCTCCAAAACATTTTCTTTAACATATTATTCACTATCCAAAACGTGAATATACTTCGTTAACCAATTTCATCATTTCTATACATTTTATTTTAAAGGATTATTCACTGTCTAAAACGTGAATATAACTCCCTTAATAAGCTATAACAATTTACTTATCAAAATAAATCGTTTGTGGATTTATAAAACAATGTTTATAAATTCCATTTCTATTTATTTTATAACAACTTCCTTTTATAAATCTCCTTTATTAACCTATTCAATTTATAACTCAATTATATACCAAAAGTCCATATTATAATTTATTTGTTTACAAAATCGTTCTTTTTAAGACTTCCCAAATTACAAATCTTATAACTTATAAGATTCATTTATTTACCCAAATTTATTCTTTTAATAACTTTACAAATTTCATAAATCTACTGCTTATAAAATTCCATTTATAACTTCACCATTTATAATTCTATAATTTCATTCACTTATGAAATCCATTTACACTTCATCCTAACATTTATAAAAACTCGTTTTATAATTCCAATATTTTAATTTACAAATATCAATTTTATAAATCTTTTATATAAAAAAATTTATATTATTATTTTAAAACGTCTTTAAACTCCTTTATAATTTCATCATTCTCTTTGATTTATAGAATAATCAAATTTTATAAATCTTATATTTAAACTTTTTACAATAAATTCAAAAATCCCAGTTTAAACTATTTTATAAAATCATTAACCCCATATTTTCAAAAATCAACTTTTAACTATATTTCTCAAAAATCATAATTTTTATAACATTAAAATTATAACGTTTATTTATTTAAAATGAATCAATTCCAAAAATATTTTATAAAACGTATACTTTCAAAAATCACTTTAAAAATCCTTTTAAAATTCCAAAATTGGCCCAATGATGCTACACACCAAATAGTCAATCACGACAACAATGACATCATATATCTGTATATGATAATCAACAAATATCAAAATATCTATAACCAAATAAATACTGTTGAGGAATCCAGTTGGATCCCTCCAACCTGTTTCCCTGCATCCACAGACATTAGCACAATACCAATTCCGTTCCAATATGGAATTATCGCGGTATATAGGATTTAAAATATTATCCGCTATTATACGGCGCAATAGGGTCTCATCCGCTATATAATGCGGGAAATCAGCTCCAAATACATAAATAAAACCAATTTCAAAGTACTGTGAAATATTCGCGGTATATGTTTTTAAATAAATAACCTCCGCTTACTAACGGCATATAATGTCTATTTTAACAATCAATAGATAACAATCATCATTCAAACATCAATCAAGAATTTTAAATCTAACTATTTAAAATAAAAATCGAAACCGATTCGATTGGGTGAGAAGTTCTCGCCTTGGTTTCAATTTCGTTTTCAGCTTTTATTTCGAATAAAATTAAACGAGCGTTTAATTTTACCTGAAATTCAAAATAGCTCCAAATGACTCCAATCCAGTTCCATAACGTAGTGTTTGTCCATACGAACCCAACGCAACTTGCTTCGTGCGTTTTCGACCTCGTATGAAAAAGATACGATATTCAGAAGTTCATACGATTCTTAATATAATAATTTCACAATTTTATTTACATTTTTAAACCAAGATTAATCTGGGCCGTCCAAACTTTTTTCCATGAAATCAAGGCCGCATCCTCCCTTTCCCTCTCCTCTCTCATGTTCACGTTCTACAGGTTATACACGTTGAAACCCATAGCCACCCCTTAGGGCTTGATGCCACGACCACCACAATCAACTTCAGGCCGATCAACGACCATGGTTTTGAAGCTCACGACGAATGCTACCTTCGGCTACAAGATGGTGGAACTCGGCCTCCATTTCCTCCTCGAAACTCGTGCCGACCATGGAGCCTTCCGGCTTAATTTGCCGTCAATCTAGGGCTTCGCTTTCGATCTCTACCGTTGAGATCATAGATCTCACTCCCCTCTACAACATTGTAGTTAAAAGATTTCGCTAATTGTTGATGGATGAAGAGATAATTGAGGGAGAAGAAGATGTTATTTCGGCCATTGATATGGTAGGTGGCGGCTAGGCTGAAAAAATTTAGGGTTTTGGCAATTTGTGAAAATATTGAATGTTTGTGGCCTTTTATAGAAAATATCCAAAAACACTATTCATCCCGAAATTTCCTAACTCCAAATCTCACACGGTGACCGACGTTTCTAGGGTTCACCCCACGTTCCGGATACAATGGAATAGGTTTCGGGAGCTAATTCGATCATCTGTGCGAGTTACGGCCATAAACGATCGATTTAAAATTAAATCGGTTAATCAAATTTCTAGGCGTTTTAGCTTGCCCCGGACAAAGGGTAAATCCGATTGACTTGAAATTTGAAACCATACAATAATATCACATTACGGATCCGATGAAACTAGTTTCGTTGAAATCCGAGACTGTTCGAAAAATGGCTATTTTAACTCGTCAATTAAATATTAAAATATTCAATTTTCACAAATTAACTCTTAATTCGATTTTAAAAGTTCAATAACACCATTATAACTTCAATATGATAAAATAAAATTTTACGAATCCTTTTCAATCATATTAATCTCGATATCCAATTATTTCTGTAATTTCCACTATTAAATTTTCGATTTAATTATCCAATTAAATCCAATTATTCGAAATAAAATTTATTCGACTTATAAATTTCACTTATTAATATTTAAAATCAATTGAATGTACAAATTTTAATTAATAGAAATTCTGGGTCGTTATAAACTTCCCCCTTAAAAGAATTTTGTCCTCGAAATTACCAAGTAAGAAAAAGTTACAGAATCCGTTAATTTTCCCAAAATCCATAGTTAAACTTCTTATAATTACTTTACTAAGTTTTCAAATCCAACTTAGTTATATTTTCAAAAACAACTACTATTGTTTAACTTTCAACTCCAAATCAAAGTTATAGTTTTCAAAATTTTCCAATTTTTCTCAAAAATATTCTAACGCCTTAAATTTTCGGAAAAATTTGCCAGTCTCCTTTGCGCGGCTCGATCCGAAAAAAAATGACAGTATATATATCACAAATATACATCTCATCAAGTGACGAGGTATCCCATAGGGAAAAAAGTGTAAAAGTATGATATGTAATCCGAGATATGTACCTTATATATTATTAGCGAGCATATACGTCTAATATAGCGTGAAAGCGAGCTCCAAATGCGAAGCAAACGCGATCTGCACCTACTAAACACTCAACAAACAGATGAGAAACATGTATATAGACAATAGTATCGATATACAACATATAGCGGCATAATAACTATATATGCCAATATAGCAAATGCAGTAAAAGCAATATATTCAACCATGAACCAACTATCATCCATAACTAATAAATATTCATTCATATTCTCATTAATATTCAATGAAATGGGTTTTCAATTTAATCACGTTTGATTCATTAACAGTGGATGTCTTTACTAACATTCATTTTCAATTAGTTTATGTTCACTAATTCATATTCAAGTTGGTTCACTTCCAAATCAAATTCGATTTTATTTAAGATTCACTTATCTTCCAATTGGACTTCAATTACTTTAGCTTTCAATTACATTAACTCAATTTCATTAACACTTAATGAATTATATACAATCAACTAACAATCATATACCAACCAATGTATATTAATTACAACCAAATTCCTTTGCTTATATTCATTCAGTTTGGTTTAATACCTTTACTTTCAATTGGTTTAATTAAATTGATTCTCATTCCATTATTCAACTTCCAATAGCATTAGCTTTTAATGAGTTAACACATACATTCATTATTTCATATCAATTATTTACATTCAATTGATTATATATTCAATTCTTCAATTTAATTACAAAAGTTGAATTTCATTTATATAACTCAAGTTCATATCCATCACTTCACTTTATTAATTTACTTCGATACCAAAATCAACTTCAATCAACATCACTTAAGTTATATTCCATTTAAACAATATTTGTTTTTACTTAACTTAAATTCCCACTTATAAATCCAATTCAGATTCCAATTCTAAAGTAAATTTTATTTAACTTTTAATTCATTTTTTATTTACAACTCATATTCATAAATATATTCATATAGTTTCACTTCTTATATATATAAGTTTATTTCACAATTGTAAATCACGTTAATTATAATTCAATTCTTATAATTCTTTTGCTTATACAATTATTCTTTTATTACATGTTTTATTTAGATTATTCAAACATCTTTTAATTAACTTATATATATATTCTTACATTTTCAATAACCAAACAATCAACTTATATACACTTTAATAATTCTAAAAAATTATGCCTTTATATATAAAATATAATCAAGGTAAAATTATTTCATTTACCCAATTTAAAACAATACTATGTCGATTTATCTTGTTTAAGAGTTTAGAAATCCCTATCTACCATAGTTGGGTAGACTACATCAACCGGAATCAATAAACAATCAACCGATAAGTCAACACAATACAAAACAATTTCATATTCACTAACAAATACGCACTCATAACTATTATACACTCAAACTCATTCTAGAGTACTACTGACTCTATCTCTAATGAGTAATACCCAACAGAACCATGGTTGTCGCTTAACCATATGCTCTGATACCAGATGTAAGGACCTGCAAATCCGTTCTCCTTGAATAGACACTAATCTCCATTGATTAACTCAAGATGAACGGAAATACGAATTCTTAGGGTTTAAAAAGAAGAAAAAGATAGAAGAAGAGAGAAAAAGATAGAACAGAACAGAAAGAAAACAACAGAACAATATCAGAATCTCACAATCGTAGCGGAACAACATATAACAATAAATGAATAATCTTTAAACAAAGAACTATATCAGTTATTACATTACATCACATTACATTACATTATCAGAGTTTACTACAACAACAAACAACAACAAACAGCGGAAAAGAAATACTATATACTAGTGAATACGCCATGCCATCTAGCTTGCCTCCAGCAACTCCCGAATTCCAGAGTATCCTAATAACCTAACTCTAGACTGTCCATGTGGAAATTGGTGGGCACCGAGAGTTTAGGAAGGAAAACAATAAACTCCGAGTCAGTCATGTGACTGGTGTGAGAACTTAAAACAGTTTATCTTTAAAACAAAGAACAGGATAATTTTAAAATAGATTCGCAATGCTTTTTAGAAAATGAGACTACCATAAGGCCTCCCGCACACACACACAATGCAAACGCAGAATCGGAGGAGATTTCTCCTTATGATAGTCAAAGATACTTGATACGCATTAAAAAGAAACATTTGATATTATTACTAGTGCATAGTGTAGGAAAAATCATTTCAAAAGTAAAGATATAAATCTTAGCCAGCATAGGCATTTCGCACTTATGCCTACTATAGCTACCATGTTCAATAGCAGGTTACCGCCACATTCCATGGAAGGTTATACAACTAAAACCGTACAAGATCGTATTGTTTCTTTGGATTTCCAACAAACGGTCCGGCCAAGGAACTTCCCATTGCCACATGGGTACGCCTCTGGAAAGACGACCCGAGAACCTAACCGGATCTCTGCTAACACAAGGCCGGGTTACCCCTAACTGGGTAACTACTAACACGAATATGTCATCCCCCGATCGTAACCGATCTATATCCAAGGATCCTCGATTTCCAACAACTACAAAGCAATAAATTTGCAGCAACAACATAAGTTAAGTATCTGGGCTCCATACCATGATACCACCTCTATCCAGAAGGAATGACATACATTAAAGGGGCGCTACCCCCTAATAACCTTGCTGCATCCTTCTTGTTTTGACCAATTACGGGGTGTGAGGTCCGACGCAGTCTCGTCCACAAAGCTACGCTTTATACAAAAGTTGTGCTTTGATTCATCAAATGCTCAACAGCACTTCGTATGCCACATTACCAATTTGGGAATGTATCACTAGCAGCCATCAACTACATAACCTCTAAGGGTGTTAAGCTAAGAGATAAATTCTCCGCCACCAACGGAAATATATTTGATAGAAACCAATTTTACATCTCAAATTGTAATGTCAGACACACATCCATACAAGTCCGTTCCGGGATCGAACAGAACCGAAGGCACTTACAAAGAAATCCTTGCAATCCAGATATTCACTAATCACGTCTGGACTTCCCATCACATATGGAATCTCTATACCGGGGCCATTCGGTGCAGAGACATTCGACGGTAATACTTCCGTTTTCAAAAATATCCGGTCTTCAACACCGGTCTTCAAATGCAATCCATAACGACGTATCACATATTCGGAATGGGTTATACGACCCCAAGGTCCTTTCTCGGCTAACCCGAATAGTGAGCGCTTATTCAAAAATAAGTGTGGCATTCAAATTCAAGCAAATAACAACAAATACCCATTCAATGATAAATATTGATGGTCGGTTATTGAACAATCAATGGATATGCACAATATCACTAGATTCCAAATAATTTTCCAAATTATTTATTTTCCAAAAATATCTTTACAAGATATATAATTTCAATACTTCAAAAATAAATCAATATTTATTTTTTTAAACAAATACCCCTTTCTTTTATAAATTCCATAGTGAATTTATATTTCAAAATATCTACTGATATACGGTTTTCAATAGATTTCAAATATTCATTTTCAATTTATCTTTACAAAGATAAATTCTCAAAAACGTTTCATTTCATATTGGAAAAGCATTTCCATACTTATTAATAATAAGTAGTTCACAAATCTATTTATTTTCAACACTTGGAAAATATTCAATATACTTAAATCTCAATTAAGTATACATTTTATTCTTTAAGGAAAGTGTTCTTCTAAACACATTTATTTGAGTCAAAACGAATGTTGCGTAAAACATCGTTACGACAACTCAAAATCATTAGTATAGGGATTCGAAGTGAAGATAGATATATAAATCCCAATACTATATAAAATATTTCCTTCCGGAAATCATTCACTATAGCAACAGTGTTATAGTCCACTATTTCCTTCTATTTCTCGAAAACGTCTATTTCAACAATGAATGTTGAAATCTATGGATTCGAACCTTAACACATTTTAAAACATCGTTAAATCGTTTTAATTCTATTTAAAATATCACCTCCAAAACATTTTCTTTAACATATTATTCACTATCCAAAACGTGAATATACTTCGTTAACCAATTTCATCATTTCTATACATTTTATTTTAAAGGATTATTCACTGTCTAAAACGTGAATATAACTCCCTTACTAAGCTACAACAATTTACTTATCAAAATAAGTCGTTTGTTGATTTATAAAACAATGTTTATAAATTCCATTTCTATTTATTTTATAACAACTTCGTTTTATAAATCTCCTTTATTAACCTATTCAATTTATAACTCAATTATATACCAAAAGTCCATATTATAAATTAAATGCTTATAATTTATTTGTTTACAAAATCTTTCTTTTTAAGACTTCCCAAATTACAAATCTTATAGCTTATAAGATTCATTTATTTACCCAAATCGATTCTTTTAATAACTTTACAAATTTTATAAATCTACTGCTTATAAAATTTCATATATAACTTCACCATTTATAATTCTATAATTTCATTCACTTATGAAATCCATTTACACTTCATCCTAACATTTATAAAAATTCGTTTTATAATTCCAATATTTTAATTTATAAATATCAATTTTATAAATCTTTTATATAAATCAATTTATATTATTATTTTAAAACGTCTTTAAACTCCTTTATAATTTCATCATTCTCTTTGATTTATAAAATAATCAAATTTTATAAATCCTATATTTAAACTTTTTACAATAAATTCAATAATCCCAATTTAAACTATTTTATAAAATCATTAACCCCATATTTTCAAAAATTAACTTTTAACTATATTTCTCAAAAATCATAATTTTTATAACATTAAAATTATAACGTTTATTTATTTAAAATGAATCAATTCCAAAAATATTTTATAAAACGTATACTTTCAAAAGTCACTTTAAAAATCCCTTTAAAATTTCAAAATTGGCCCAATGATGCTACACACCAAATTGTCAATCACGACAACAACGACATCATATATCTGTATATGATAATCAACAAATATCAAAATATCTATAACCAAATAAATACTGTTGAGGAATCCAGTTGGATCCCTCCAACCTGTTTCCCTACATCCACAGACATTAGCATAATACCAATTCCGTTCCAATACGGAATTATCGCGATCTATAGGATTTAAAATATTATCCGCTATTATATGGCGCAATAGGGTCACATCCGCTATATAATGCAGGAAATCAACTCCAAATACATAAATAATACCAATTTCACTGTACTGTGAAATATTCACGGTATATGTTTTTAAATAAATAACCTCCGCTTACTAACGGCGTATAATGTCTATTTTAACAATCAATAGATAACAATCGTCATTCAAACATACAATCAAGAATTTTAAATCTAACTATTTAAGATAAAAATCGAAACTGATTCGATTGAGTGAGAAGTTCTCACCTTGGTTTCAATTTCGTTTTCAGCTTTTATTTCGAATAAAATTAAACGAGCGTTTAATTTTACCCGAAATTCAAACTAGCTCCAAACGACTCCAATCCAGTTCCATAGCGTAGTGTTCGTCCATACAAACCCAACGCAACTTGTTTCGTGCGTTTTCGACCTCGTATGAAAAAGATACGATATTTAGAAGTTAATATGATTCTTAATATAATAATTTCACAATTTTATTTACATTTTTAAACCAAGATTAATCTGGGCCGTCCAAACTTTTTTCCAGGAAATCAAAGCTGCATCCTTCCTTTCCCTCTCCTCTCTCACGTTCACGTTCTACAGGTTATACACGTTGAAACCCATAGCTGCCCCCTAGGGCTTGATGCCGCGACCACCACAATCAACTTCAGGCCGATCAACGACCTTGGTTTTGAAGCTCATGACGAATGCTACCTTCGGCTACAAGATGGTGGAACTCGGCCTCCATTTCCTCCTCGAAACTCGTGCCGACCGTGGTGCCTTCCAGCTTGATTTGCCGTCAATCCAGGGCTTCGCTTTGATCTCTACCGTTGAGATCATAGATCTCACTCCCCTCTACAACATTGCAGTTAAAAGATTTCGCTAATTGTTGATGGATGAAGAGATAATTGAGGGAGAAGAAGATGTTATTTCAGCCATTGATATGGTAGGTGGCGGCTAGGGTTAGGGTTTTGGCAATTTGTGAAAATAATGAATGTTTGTGGCCTTTTATAGAAAATATCCAAAAACACTATTTATCCCGGAATTTCTGAACTCCAAATCTCACGCGGTGAACGGCGTTTCTAGGGTTTACCCCGCGTTCCGGACACAATGGAATAGGCTTCGGGAGCCAATTCGATCATCTGTGCGAGTTACAGCAATAAACGATCAGTTTAAAATTAAATCGGTTAATCAAATTTCTAGGCGTTTTAGCTTGCCCCGGACAAATGGTAAATCCGATTGACTTGAAATTTGAAACCATATAATAATATCACATTACGGATCCGATGAAACTAGTTTCGTCGAAATCCAAGACTGTTTGAAAAATGGCTATTTTAACTCGTCAATTAAATATTAAAATATTCAATTTTCACAAATTAACTCTTAATTCGATTTTAAAAGTTCTATAACATCATTATAACTTCAATATAATAAAATAAAATTTTACGAATCATTTTCAATCATATTAATCTCGATATCCAATTATTTCTATAATTTCCACTATTAAATTGTCGATTTAATTATCCAATTAAATCCAATTATTCGAAATAAAATTTATTCGACTTATAAATTTCACTTATTAATATTTAAAATCAATTGAATATACAAATTTTAATTAATAGAAATTATGGGTCGTTACATTACTTGTTATTGATTAGTGCACCCTCGGAATTTCAGGAGTGTTATTTCGCGGTGTTGCGATAGTTGCGGCGATGCGTTCTCACCAGTCCGGATCAGGCGAACGGTAGTTTCACTACCTTGGGTATTGCCTCATGTTCCTTGTCATACTTGTATCCCTATATACGCGACCACTACGAAATTGTTTTGTGTTATACCTATGGAGTACTCCCTGATATCCCACTAGTTTACGGTGGAGTTTACAGTACTATATAGACTATGACATTTATAAAATGTGTTCAGAGGGATAATGGTAACGCCTTAACACTATTTTGATACTTTATATTACTGATAGACATTATCTATTTAGCGTACACTACTACATAGTAGATAGTTTAACGGATCATTAGAGGATGGTGATTCCAACATCCTTTGAGTTACTTGTATTTCGATTGCTATTTCACTTGAGTTGGATTTATTGATATGAGAATATTAATCCTGACTCGAGTGTTTTGTGTTTTGCTTTACGCTCGGGTCAGACTGAGTGGTTCAGCTTTTGAGACTCACCTTTGGAGTTGGAGCTTCGCCTGGAGATCCAGCTATCTATCCAGCTTTCAGATATTCAGTTGATACCAGTGATGTATTTTGATTCTTGTATTCGATTATTGTATTCGAGACTTCTGTTGTAATTTATTTAACTCTGATATATGTATATAGTAGCTTCATGAACTAGTATCTCTTTTACTTCCGCTGCATATTATTACTCTGTGTCTGTGATTCTGTGATTATTTATTTACTGTATATCTGAGTTTTGTCAAATTTAAATTAACAATTCGGTATTTTGAATTATTCAAGTCCGACATGTGCGAATGCGAATAGTCCAAAATAGATCATTATTTTCCAACGCATCACTTTTGTTGTGAAAACAAAAAACATAATGTAGTTTTATTTCATAATGATATTCATGATATTCTCATTGAAATAAAATAGTGTTTATTCTGTAGTCATAACCGAGGTACATATATTATTTCATAAATAATGTGCGGTACCTTTTATGTAAACAATTTTCGTAAATTGATACAATTAATGTGCTATGTGGCATGCTTCCACTATTTTTGTCATTATTGTAATGGCATACTGAATTTGTAGGTCCATCATCCACTTAATATAAACTATTTATTCAATATACTATAATTATTTTAAAGTGGGGAGTTGTTTGATAATCATCTTGAACACAAAGAAATAAATCTTAGAGAAAAAGGTTTTCTACATGAAAATACATTTTGAAATAAAAATCATATTCCTTATCCAATGTCAAGTAGCAACTATTATTTTACAGTTTTCTTTTTCAATGTTTCTTTTTGAAGTAGAAGTTATAATTCACTCTCTTCATCCTAACAGTACCTTAAATCACATATACTCTTTTATATTCATTTTCCTCTTTAAATGGTTGAATCATTCGAATAAAAAACTTACTATAATATCATAATGAACTCTTTACAAGAGTGCATTCGACCATCCTTAACATTTAAGGACATCACTATGTTGCACTTAACGTAAACTAATCGATACTATCATTTCAATGATCGAGTTCTCAGATCATTTTTGTGTCTTTAGTCCAATGTTACATTTAACACAATATGATCTTCATTGTAATCAATCAGATTGATTGCTCAATCTAATGGTTTATTCCCTTATTTCAAATGAACTAATTTCATCGAAGTATCATACATTATGAACTACGGCGATTTGCTAACACTTATATGTGACAATATATGGATCAAATATCAATAGTCTTGTATTTCTTTAGAGTTCAAAACTTATAGTATGTAATACATGGTCTCGGCCAAATAAACACTTAAGAAACCAAATCATGAATGTATTTAGCATTTGTAATATTAGGCAGCTACATGGGTATTGAAACATTAACATGCAAGAAGTATTTATTTGTAAGTATATGTTATATTTCTATTTATCAATCTTCCATTCAGTTCATTTGTATATTCTAATTGATAAACATTTTATCAATTATGCTAATTGCAAAAAATTATCATTACTATAACTTTATATAGCATGTGTTCTTATAATATTAGAAATGTTAAAAGTTACCTTTTCATTTTTCTAGTAAGGCTACCACAAACCTTTTATGTTTATGCAAACCTAAAAAGTAGAAATCTTTCAACTTCACTAGCGAATGTTAGAACTCATATATCTTGGGATTCTAACCTTGAGGAAAGCTTAACAAAACATAATCCCATATACGATGGACAATTTCTTATCAATTATATATATACAACTCGTAACCGGTAGTTTCTTATCATAATCTCATTTTACGTTGAGAAAATCTCAACAAGTAAAAGAGATTATTCACTCATTCCTACCATTTCACAATGGCCTAAATATGCCTTGAGGAAAGCTCAATGAATATGGATGAGTACCTTACCACGTCTTGTCTATACATTAACAAAACTACACGCTACATCATTAGCTTAAGGAAAGCTTAACAACTTGAGAGCATGCAAGTAATTTATTAATGTATAAATGGTAGAGGATAACTTTATATTGAAGATTCATAATATTCAATATATGTAGCGTGATATCGACTTATGGGATAATATATTTCTAATGAAATACCCTCATGATTCAAGTGTCGGACACATCAAAAATTATAATATATGTACATTCATGTATGTGTTTATTCCTTAAGTCTATTTGGGTTTTTTTCTTTCTGTTCCAATTGATTTTGTACATTCATATTATTTTTTAACTCCAAAATTGATCAATGCCTCAAAATAAGTGAAAGCATCAATTCAGATTAAGTAAACAAAAAGGGAGTAATAAGAGACATAATTTTTATAGTGTTTGGCATAATCTCCTACCTACGTCCTCTTCAATCTTTTTATTAGTTGTACTCTCTCTAGATTACAACTAGTTTTCTTAGATCTAACCACAATCTAGTGGATTTCAGATTTATAATGATGTTTCTAGAGAGTTTATGAGTAATTAGTACAAAGAATTTGATGATCTGAGTCCTAGAATAGCAAATTATTGTATTCTAGGTGATTTTAGTAGAGGAAAGGTTAGAAGTGAAAAAGTAGCAGAGTCTCTGTCCTTTGAGAATTCAGATCCAGAACGTAAAGAAGCAAATTGAAGAGATCCTTTTTTGATTGTAGGTAGGTATGTATTTATAGAGGTAACAGTCATGTTGGGTCAAAAGTCCACCTAGAGCAGAGTCTCAATGTTGGCATAAAGGAGTGCGAAAAATCTCAAGACCCACTAACGTGTTCAAACATGTTAGTGAGGACATGATCATGTCGACAAAGACATTTTTGATTTCTCCAAACTTGTCTAACTCTTTTGCATTCTTTATGCTACTTGATTTTCAATTGTCCCTATTGTTTTCATTGATCGTTGGTCATCCAAAACAAATCGATCCCTACTTCTCCCCCAAAATAGCCTGGTATCAGCCTTTTTGCCTAAAAGGTTGGTAGTGACTTTTTTCTTGGCTCAAAATAAGCTATACTCTTTTGCAACATTCTTTTAATCCCATATGGATGTGTCCCAAGAAGTCGCAACATCTATGGAGTTGTTAAAAACATGTCAGTTTACCTCTCTTCATGTCGGTACCGACATGTGTGTTTAGCCTATTCTTGGTTGAATTTTTTTATGAGATGTTTCTTTGCTCCATCTAAGTGTGCATGCAAATTTACAATTCGTTTCATCCTCGTCTAAAACTTCTAACTCCGGTTGAAATCGGCTTTGCTAAAAACGGGTTAACATTATGTAAGTTTTATTATGATATAACTTTTATAACTTAGTTAACTTACATAATAGTCTTATGTAAATTACACCAATTAAATCTTATTTTGTTGATTTAATTATTTAACATTTCGCTTTATGTTATGTTCTCTAACTAAACATTTTAATTGAATATGTATACCATAACATTTATGGTATATATGTGTGTGTGTGTGCGGGCCTTATTATTTGTTAGTTAACCTTTGATTAACTTATTTAATTAGAAATTTTAATTATATATTAATTTGAAATTTTCTTATGTATATACACATATACTTATAACATCTTAAATCATTCAAGATAATGTAACATATATCTATATATATTTCACAAGTATATACTTTAATTAATTAAATATTTAATTAATTTACTCAATTCACTAATCATATTAATAAATGTTAATTTTTTTGAAATTTGTTTATTACATTTTCAAATCACTTTTGAAAAAATATTATAATATTTATATTGTACATTATTTTCAAAGCCAACATTGAAAATCATTATTATAACATTTATAGTATAATTTATAATCGTCCACCTTTTCGATCCTCGAACGTCGACACTAATATATTCGGGGTATTAACATGTCATGCACCCAAGTCACAGAAAGATAGAATGCTAGGTTAAAGAAAAAAGAAAAGAAACAAAACAAGAAAGAAAAACACAATATCAGAATCTCACATGTGGAATGATAATATATAATATCTCAAAGGTCTTTACCAAAAAGAAAACATCGATAAACATATATTAATCAAAGTAAACTAACTATCATCAGCCCAGATGGTTATAACAGCCTGTCCTCAAAAGCGCTGATAAATACAAAACAAGTAATGCAGTTGAAAATAAATACCGTAAGAAAATATCTAGCTCCTCTCCAAAGCTCCAATGAACCATAGCTTAATCTAGAAATACACATGAGCGGACCTGAGAATTATAATAAAATAACACCTGGATCAGTCTAGTAAACCAGTGTGAGGAACACAAATCATATGGATTGTTATATTTATAAAACGCTTCTATTTGAAAATCCAGCAATACTATAATAATGTCTTGGATAAAAGATAGATAATCAAGTAGCTACGATGCATGTGAGTGTACATCACAACTATGTATACAATCCAAACCGCTAAGGTGTGTTCATTAATTATGTAGGATTCCATGAAGGTACCTTAGTATTTTGAGAACTCTCACTCGGCACAAAAATCAAAGATATCCTTCCAAGCATTGTATATCTCTAGATAAAATATATCACAGGAAAAACATAGGTTGTCCGCATCCAAACACATGGCCCTAGGTCACATCACTCACGCACGCATATCCATAAGTATCACTGGAATAGAGTGCCTGCACCCTTTAAGTTAGATATACACAATATGTTATGTCTTTTACCTCTGGTTTCTTTTATTACCAATGGTGATGTCACATTCAGCATCTTAGCACACGAGTCATGACTCGAACAGATCACGGGACCATACATGGATTCCATATATCCAACAAATTTCAGAATCACACATAGATTCCCATATTCTGAATGTATCATGACAACTACATGTGTTCAAGCATCTTACATAGACTCAAATCTCTATATAGATTCCAACATCTCGAACCAATCATGAACCTCTTTCGAAGCATAGAATACATATATGGTTTTGGAGTGGCTACGGTTTCAACATCTCATATAAGTACACTCCCCCGCTTATCGAGTGCTCCAAAACCAATCGAAAGATTTCGATAAACTCAACCCTGGTACTATCGGAAATAAATAGGAAATACATAAGAGCAGAATAACCCCCTAACCATTTAAGTGGATGAATCTTCTTATCACTTTTCCAAGAAGAGCGAAATGATTTCATATATACAGTATAACATCATCGAAGATAACTGTACCAAATGATTCTCGTATTTCTTCTAGATATTTCGATTGTCATATTTTGGTCAATTTCAATAATAATGATAATAATTACACAAGGGAAATTAAGTTCCATATACTTTCCATAAGAAAGTAGCACATAAAGCATGATCGACACACACAAGCATGATCAAGTCACATAAATGACTTGTAATTCCTTTTTTAATTAATCTTCCTTTATTAATCATAACCTCTTTTACTAGTAAAACTTATTTATCTAATAAAACATCATTTATCAATCACTGTTATTTACTTATACTCTTTCAATAATCCAAAAAGTATTCATATACTTATCTTAATTGGTATAAGTATATTCACAAATCGTTAACAAGGTTTCTTACTTTAAACAATTACTTTCTATATCTTTTCAAAAGATTCCATACTTATAATTTCCTAAAAATATCCATTTTAAGGGTCTAAGTACTTTCAAAAATCCATCTGTAACGTCCCACCTTTTTGAACAATTTAAGTCGATGATAAACCACACACGTCAGACTTAAACCATACAAAAAGGTGGATTGTTATGAGGTATATAAGAAAAAGCAGAGAAAGAAAACAAAATAGAATCTTGCAGCGGGACGATAAAAGATAATAATCAAATAAACAATTCATGAAGCTGTTTTTTACAAAAACATTTGATTATACTTATACAATATATATCAGGGTTACACATACCAGAAAATAATCAATAACAATGCAGCGGAACAATGTGATGCAATGGAATAATATAATAAATAATAGTAATACAATCTTCGTCTTTGTCCTCCAGGAATAAGGTCTTCAAATCCTGAAATGCTCAGGCTGACCCGAGCAAATTCAAAAGAAAAAACACTCGAGTCAGAACTAAAAGAACTTATGTAAGTTAAATCAAGGGTAAAATAAATATGAGTGGAATGGCATCAGAGATGTTTACGGGATTTGACATCTCCTATCCAATGTCTAACGTGAGTACAGTAACTTAAGAGATGCTCGGGATTCACATCTCGTAAGGATCCGTTAAACTATTTACTATGTAGTAATATTTCGCTATTATAATAGTGTCTATAGTAAAATAAACTTACTTTTAAATAGCGCTAAAGAGTGACCCAATATTCCTCTTAACACAATAATAGTCCCAGTAGTCCATCCAGTATCAACGCATCTCCAAATCGGGAGACTACCCTAAATACTCCACGGGCTATGGGAGAAAACCAAACTCGTACAAGGCGCGCTAGGGTAGGTGACACGACACAACTAGGCAATGCCAAGGTAGATATACCAATTACACTTCCAGGCCGGTGGTAACGCGTAGCGTGCAGCTACCGCCCACATCGAGCCACACCCCTAAATAAAAATCAAAAGTGGCCACCGAATCAATCCAAAAGTCAAAGTATAATATCGAAGGGATGTGTCCGATAAAAGGTGCTACCTCATTAGCCCGCCAATCGCTCTTATTTTAGCCACCGTATGCCAACCCACGGGAATCGGGTCCACGTATTTACCTCAAAGGAAAGGCAGCCTCCATCCTACTTCATTCAGGAATCTATACCGCATACACGGTTGTTAAAGTAGTTTTCGGAGTTGGAAGAGAGTATGACAACTTCCGATCCCGGTCTCTTTAACAACCAAACGTTATTATAATACCGCGGTCTTTTCATAATAGTTTATACTTTTAAAACAAGAATATAATATCCATTTCGAAACCATATAAATACGATATTAATTCCCTTTCAAAAACTAAATCATTATGATATTATTTTAAAGAAATCCCAAATCAATATAATATCATTTTTATTTCAAATATATCATTTTCCCAAAATCATAGCATTTTCAAATCATAATACCTTGAAACCCATAACTTTGAAACATAACTTCCAATACTTAAATGGTTTAATATTAAATTACTTTATATAATAAATTAGCCTCATTAATTTCACAAATCAATTCCAAAACGGATTTGAATCCCAATAAACCATTTCAATTTTCATATATTTCAAAGCTTTAATATTCCACCATTTCAAACTAATTCTTTGATAATCCCATATACCTCAAATTCAAGTACTATTATTTAGATTTGAAATGTTTATGTATTAAATACAATATCATTTAAGAAAACCTCTTATTTCACAGAACTGGATATTCTTTCAATTTATTTAACTTGATATATTCATTTAAATCAACTTTATATTCATTTAAATCACTCTAAACCAAATCAAGTTATAAGAATCGTACCCTTTAAAATCTCAATTTTATTTAAATTTCAAATCAAATTTATTCGAGTATAATTCTTAAATAATTCAATTCAAACCAATTCATATTTATCTTCCAACTTAATTTTTATTTAAGTCGTTAAAAGCTCTATATATACAATATCTTAAACAGGTACTTAACCATATAATATAAAACAATCAAACTCCATTATTAAACTTATTTTTATTAGACTAATTTATACATAGCTTAAATTCAAGAATTTAACTATATACATATATAATAATATTTATATAATATAGAAAATAAATATTTATTTAAACCGTATATTTCTATCCAAAACCATAGAAATCATTTTCAAAATATTTATATATATAGACCGATGGTGTCTATATATAATTTTCTATCCTATGGTCAACTAATACGGATATTTATCATTTAAATCCGTAATTTAAAATAAAAATACGGTTATATATCATTTCAAACCGCAATCTCGAATGAAATAAAAATTGGATAACAACTTGCAGTTTATAGCAACATAAATAAAAGATCCATTCATCCAATATCAATTATCAAACATTTATCACAATCATCATCCAATTCAAACAATAACATCAATATATAACAGATAATAAATAACAGGTAATTACTAGCATTTTATGTTCAATAATAAATTGAATAACAATTTAATTCAATAAATTCAATTTAACTGGAATGATGACAAAAATATACCAAACAGCAATAAATAAATTTCTAATCACATCAGAAATTAATTTAACACACATAAGAAATTTTAGAAGTTGTGAGTGGGTTAAAACACTCACCTTTCGAATTTAAATTGAATTGAAATCCAATTTAAAGCCAAAATTTGGACGGTCTCAGAATCCATCCAAACTAGAGCCAAAATGTCCGGAATTCCAATACAAACCCAGCGGAAGAAATCGGGAGTAAATCTGAGTCCGTATGCAGAAGTTATGTGTATTAGAACGATCAACAACATAAATTAAAATAAATAAAATAGGTAATAAATTAACCGTACACACGTCAGCAGTGCTTCCTTCACGCGCTAGAAATTTCAAGCCGAACCAAAAATCGCGCTCGAACCCAACCCCAGGTCGTTGACCCAACCTTTGACCGCCTTCCTCGGCTTTGTCGCACCGCCGTAGGCCGAAGCGCCATCACCCAGGAACTCGCGCCGCCCCCCTC
The DNA here is from genome assembly GCA_030765085.1 of Allium cepa. Classification (NCBI taxonomy): domain Eukaryota; kingdom Viridiplantae; phylum Streptophyta; class Magnoliopsida; order Asparagales; family Amaryllidaceae; genus Allium; species Allium cepa. Next base: position 184,906,552 of record CM060946.1, read on the forward strand.
TACTCACTGCCGAGGTCCGACCACCCCAAACGCCACCGGCCATCGCACCCCTTCAAACCCTAATCGAATTTTTTCCGCCCGTCCAACCATTGATTCGACGAACGAATTTCACCAATGCACTACGCTCCGTGCCCTCTCCAAAACCGAAAAATTGATTTGACGATCGGACTAGTTTGATTTCGACGTGATGAACGGCCGAAAATTGTTCTTCGATTTCTGGAAAAACAATGCGTTGAATCGAAAAATGATTTGCAGATCTGAGTTACGCTCTTCGACGGCTTCAAATTGATATAAAATTTGGTATAATTTGTGGAGTTTGAAATTTTAGCTTTGGATTTGATTTGGAATTGTATTTGGGAATTAGGGTTTGCAGCCATTGGAAAGATGAGCTAATAGAACTGAATGTACAGAAATGAGAGGTAACAAATGAATTAGGGTTTTAATAGGATATATATAGGCAAGCTGAAGTTAGAATGGACTGGATCGATTGGATATGCGCGTTAAACAATAAAATTTCCCGAAAAGCCCGATCTGACTCCGGAACAAGTTGGGTCAACCCATATATCAAAATAGATGTTTTTAAATATTTTAAACACGATGGAACAGGTTTCTGGTCACAAATTCCATCGTATGAAGAAGTTATGCTAAAATCAAGTTATATCAAATTGATTTCAATTTAATTTATTTCAAGGCGTTTCGAGTCCGTATGATCAAACGACAAGCCCAATCACTACAAAACTTGAAATCCTATAATAATTCACCGATATAGATCCGATGAAAATGGTTTCGTCGAAATCCGACTCAGTGGCTAAAATAGATATTTTTACATTAATTAAATAAATTAATAATTAATTATTTAAACCCAATTTTTAATTTCAATTCTATAATTAACAATTTTTGTCACTTTTATATTTCTTAATCATTTATACTAATTTTAAACAATTTTAGATGACACTTAAATGTTGATTCAATCATCCATTTTAGTGTTAAATTACAATTTCGTTAAATTCAGAAATTATAAATTAAATTTTCAATAATTCCATTGAATTTAATTTTCGTTCTTATTATTTAATTTATTATTATCAAACGGATGAAATTAACATTGGATTCAAAATCTATTACACTAATGTTCTCACATTTCATCTAAATTCCCATTTATGTAATATTTAAATTTTTGATTTCATTTAATTGCAGTTAATCCTATTATCATATATTAAATTCCAATATATTAATAAAACTTTATTTCCATTCCTTTTATTCAGCCAACAGTCATATTACGAATAAAAATAACATTACTTTCGATTATTACTTTAATTTACACTAATATATCATTGAATTGAGATTCATTGCAATTGATTACAAATTTTAATTTAATGGACTAAATAAGTGATTACTTTATAATAATTGTTGCCACCAACTCTTAATCATATTTATATAAGTTATCATTTTCAAACAATTACACACAGAACGTTGATTTTATTCAATTACTATTTATTATTATTACTTATTTGAGTAATTCAATATTTGTATTTGTTTTTCTTATATTAAATTTATTACCAAATATTCCTATTTATAATCATTTATAACCCATCAGTTGTTTTAATCGATTGGGATTGCATTGAATAAATTATTTATTAGCTTACATCAACATTCTTACATTTCATACCCGTTATAAATTCATTAACGGATTACAAATTTTTATTCCTTCAAATATTAAATAACAAAATTGATTACATAACACTGTTCTTATCCAACTATCATAAATTTTATACTAATTCATCAATTTGTTCAATATCTACCCTTGTTTCCTTATATTCAATTCATAGTCAAGCATGACATCTAAACTATTTTAGTAAATTGGAATTTCATTGAAATCGTTAACGATCAACTTTAATTGAATTGTTACGTTTTATTTTTTTATAACATTTAAATTTATTTTCATTAATTGGAATTTCCTTCCATTCATTTATTATTAACTTTAATTAGCATTATTTACCTTGCATTAACGTTATTGCCTTAATTTACGTTCAGTTACTATTAATCAATATATTATTGCGTTGGTTAATTAAATGCTTACCTTTAATGACTTATTTTAAATTTTATATCCAAGTGCAACAATTAACACTATTTCTTTATTGGGATTTCACCTCAATTGTCAATAATAAGTTTTAATTGCCAATACTACATTTCATTTTTAACATTTACTTCAATATAAATTATAAAAAAATTTATTTCTTTCTAAATTTAATTACAAAAATTTTATTAATTTAACTAATTTTAGTCATTGAAATTTATGGGTTGTTACACTCTCCCCCACTCAAAACTTTTCGTCCCCGAAAAGGAAAAGAAGGGAAAAGAAGAATTAAATAAACAATACATCTCATTCAAAATATTGACTTTATAAACAATAAATTTTCAAAATTAATTAATTTAAATAAAGTATACCCATTTATAACCATTAAATCTCTTTATACTCAAATTAATAAAGTTTGGAAAACCTTTTCAAAATTTTCTAAGTCCAAAATTTACGGAAAATTTCGACAGAGTCTCCTTTGTGCGGAGAGGCTCGGGAGAAAATATAATTTCAAATATATCAATATACAACATATATTTTCCAAAATAATATACATCCCAACACGGAAACCATATAATAACGCTATAAACCGTAATCTGAAAACGTACATATTTGTCGGGCAAACAATGCTTAATTATGAAACCAAAAGCAGCAGCAATTGCTTCCATAACTTGTATTTCACTTGTATAATCCAAAAGGTTAACAATTATATAAAATGAAATATTTAACGTTGTTTCAATCAATAACAAACAAATCAATACAAACAACAATCACATGCAACCAGGCATACAACCATCACATAGAATCATCACAAATCAATCATTCATTCATATCAAACAAAACAAATAGTTGTTCGGGTTCAAACTTTAAATTGCACAGAATGGAAAATAAACTACTTAGTGCACCCTTCACTCAAAAGCCTTAGGTGAAACTAAATAGATTATTCATACATCCAAGCAAATTTAAAGTATCCTTGCCCAAGCAACCATAAACCAAACAAATAACGATTTCAAACAACAGATTAAGTTTATTCTTATTAATTCCATTCATACATTTGTTGTTTGATTTCTTTTTCATTCATATAATGATTTTTCTCTTTGATTTGCATTTATTTCGTTCAAATTTCAATTTCCATTCAATCATTTACTACTTAATTTCATTTATAATACTAAATTCACTTATTCATTTATTTATAATACTTACCTTTCAATTTATTTAATTAGTACCCTTTCCATTATACTTAAGTTTATAACAACTACAACACCCAATTCTTATTTATTAAAGAATTTCATTGAGTACTTTCATTATTTTAAATTTTACTTGTAAAATTTTCTGTTACATTTTCTTTTAACATTTTAACTTTTTATAGTTGGTGAGTCGTGTATATGTTAAAGAATGCAACTGAAAATCATATAAATTCATCTTATTTCCTTTAAATTAATTTAATGCTTAATAATTATATCTTTTGTTTTATAAGTTACAATTTTAACTTTCATTTAATCCCATTTAACTTAGCATTACATCTCTTATTTCCTTTAGAGGTTCCAACTGTTAGTTGATTTCACTTCACTACCTTAATTAAAAATATTAATTAACGGAAACTTAAGAACTAAATACCGGCTTAAATTTCGAATCATTTTAAAATAATAAATGAATGTATATACTTACGCTTTATATATCCAATTATGCTTAAAACAATTTAAAATCTATATTTGTTTATCAAAATAAATCTGCAGTAGAATACTACAGTGTTCTTCCCACTTCGAAACCTGAAAATGAATGTCGATGATGCATGCACTCATCACCGAAATTATTTTCCAGCGATAGAGAGGGGATTACATAACTTATTTCTTTCCAAAGTTACTTAAACAATTCTTTCAAATTGTATTGAAATATTTATATCAAAAAATACTTCTAAATAATATTATTATATTCCAACATCCTTTGAAAGAGATTTTCAAATATCCCGAAACTTAGGTCCTAAATTTTAGATTTCATTTATTTTATTTTCAAATCCTACTTTACTAATATTTATAAATTACATTACCTAACACCCAATACATTACAACCAAATATAACCTTCATAAAAAATTTATTTTATATATAGAAAATATAATAAGCAAAATTATTTCATTCACCTATATTCAAAACAAATATTGTGTCGGTCTGTCCTATTAAGTGTTTAGAAATCCCTATTGATGTTATAGCATCCCATGCACCAACCAGAATTTATAAATACAAAATAGAACAAATTAACACAATATCAAAACCTTTTATAACACTAACAAATACGTTCTCTCATATATACATGCTCAGTGACTCATCACAGGGTATTACTACCCTTTCGATAATGAGTCAGACCCCACAAAGCTAAGGTTTATCGCTAAACCAAAGCTCTGATATCCAATAGTGGGTAGTCCCGGTCTTGTGTTGTAGGGGATCGGGAGGGACCCTCGGTACGGTGATCTAGGCCACGTACTGTGACAGGTGGTGCCCCAGTGCCTAGTCATTAGTTGGAAATCCATTCTCCCTACGCGCCTTTACGGTTTTGATTGTGCCCAACTATTGCTGAAACGTAAAATGCAAGCACTTCAGCTAGATTCTATTTTACTTTCTATAGACACTATTATAATATCAGACGGATTTGATAAAAGGTATTTTGGCTATCGTAAGGTAAAAACTGGACATGTTTATTTGTGGCGTGGTCTTACGAGATGCTTTTGCTTTCAAAGGATTTTGAAACTTTAATAATCAAATTGATTGTGCTTCTCTCATGCTGGTATTCCAGACTGACTCGGGTGTTATTTCACTATAATGCTCGGGTCAGACCGAGTATTATAGAGTACAGATTCTGGATGGACTGCTGTGGAGCTCAAGAGACGAGCTGGATGGTGAGACGTATCCAACGTACATGATGCATATTCCGCTGTGTATTTAGATTTGGAAGGATTGGATATTATAACCGTCCTGCGTTTGTTGTTGATTGTATTGAACTTTGATGTAGTATTCTGATGATATATGTGTGAAACAGATATATTATTCTTTTGTGTAAGGATCTGTTATTATCTATTATATTTTATTCCACTGCGATGGTAAGATTCTATGTTATTTGTTTTCTCCTCTACTATCTCCTTCTTCTTTTTACCCTAATGGTTCGGTTTTTGAACGTCGAAAAATTGGGTCGTTACGCTTGGTAACAGAGCTTAGGTTGGTGACAACCTAGCTCTGGTGGGAATTACTCATTAAATAGAGTCTGTAGTACTCTATAATGAGTTTAAGTGTATTAATAAATATGAGCGCGTATTTGTTAGTGAATATAAAATTGTTTTAATATTGTGTTGATTTATCGATTGGGTGTTTATGGAGTCTGGTCGATATGTGGGTTGATATGTTATGAATAGGAATTTCTAAACTCTTAAACAAGATTAACCGACACAGTATTGTTTTAAATAGGGTAAATGAAATAATTTTACCCAAATTATTTTTGTATATAATAGAAATAACTTTCCATAAATTATTATAGCTAAATATGGTTGCTTGATTGTTAGGGAATGATAACATTAAGTTATTATCATTATTATGTAGAAATTGAATAAGAAATTGAATTCCTTTGAGTTTGTAAATGGTTTTCGAAGGTTTTGGAGAAATAATGGTGATATTATTTGGAAAATATTTTTGAATTGGGTATGAAATCTGGTGAGATTTGGAATTTAAAAATATTTGAAAAGTTTTGGAAGGATAAGAGCACTAAACTCTTTTCGATCGCCAGAAAATAACTTTGGTGATGACTGCAGTATCATCGATGTTCGTTTTCGAGTTTCCAAAGGAGGAATTGCTGCTTGAATTTAAATGGGTGATGTTTGCAAAAACTTTTGGTTTTGAAATTCAAAGAGGTAATTGAATTTACCAAAGAATTTTGGATATAATTGATTTCAAATGATTTTTGAAATACTTAAGTGATTATTGAAGGCTTTGGAATTGGTTTAAAATGTTTCGAGTGTCTAAGTAATGGTTTAAACTCTGGAGGTTTAACTAAAAATGTTATGGATTATAAGTAGGTTTGGAAATTTATAAAGTTTGAAACTTTCCTGGAATGAAATTAACTTGTAAAAAGTTAATGAGTTAGAAGAGTAAGTCGAATTAAATGAACTCAAGCTAAGTCTAATAATATTGTGATTAGATTTGAATCAAAGTCGAAATATAATTGAGATGGAATTGTATCATGTGGTGGATACAATAAATGAAATTAAGTTCTTACTTCATAAAATGAATTGTTTGAAGTCAAAGAATAGTATGGGGTTAGATTTAACTGGGTTTAGTTAAATAAGATTGAATTGGAATAAATAGATTTCGATGGCTTAACAAAGAATTGAAAACCCGCTGAGTAAAAACATATACTTGGCCAAATAAAATGTATAATCCCGAGTTAAAAGTAAAATGTGAACGGGATTGATAGTAAATGGAGAAAATAAGGATATAAATAAGTTGTGACTTATAAAGCTTAGAAGTGGAATAAATAAGCCAAAATAAAATTGTTTGTATTTTGGGAAATGAATAAAAATCCAAAATTTTGAATTATAAAATAGATTGAACTCAAGAAAATTAAGTGAAGTGATTTTTGGAAGGCAAAAATCAAATATTGAATTAAAAGTGGGAAACGAACTAATTTGAATAAATTAGTTAAGTGAGTACGATAATGGAATTCTGATTGGTTGAATAAAATTTGGATTATGAGTTAAAAATGGATTTTATGGAGTTAAACTTGTGTTATAAATAAAATTCAACTTGGAAGTGAAATTTAATATTGAAATTAAATTTAAATTGGTAAGAAAATTTATTGGAATTATATATTGGATAATTCTTAATTTAAAATGTGTAAAATAAAGTGAAGTTATAGAATTAATTCGGAATGAACCAGTTGTGAATGGAAGATAGTTAATAAAATTCAATATTCAGAGTTTGAAGATGAATCAAATTCAAGTAGAATTGAAAATGAAAATCTAGATGAAAATTTGGAAAGAATATTTGAAATTAATTTGTAAATCGAAGCAAATTGAATCTATTTGGAATTGGAAATATAGTTAAAAAATAAGTGGATATAAGGGCTATAGTGGTAGTGTAATAATATAAGAGTATATAAAATGCTCATATTAAACTTAAGAAAGGAATGGTGAAGTTCTTAAGTAAGTTTGATATTTGAAACATACTGAGTAATTTTGGAATGGAGATTACGTAAAGTTGTGAAATGGGATAATTGTGGATAAGTGAATGAAATCAGAATGAATGTGAATACAAAGGAAATTGATATAACTGATAATCAATTGAGATAAATACGTTGGGTATATGTATATTATTTTATTCGCGTAGTGATTTAACCCAGATTCGAGCACAGAATTTCAAGATAGTTATATCGATCCGAGTTGGGATTTTCACTCGATTTGCGACGACGAACCCTGGATATGGATTTTTGATTGATTCTTGAAATTCTCTATCATAGTTATGACTATGCAAGGAGAATGACGGTTTCTGATCAAGAAACTAGATCTGAGTCCGCACTAGGATGTCGGGCAGACGATACTAGTTCGGAAGTGAAATTGTATGATCAAGCGAGTGATCGAATTTGATATTGCGTACGGATGATATATGTACATCATACGGGCTTGGATGAATAAACATTGAAATTTTGTAAGGGAGTCAATAAAATGTTTTTGAATGTTGTGATTGGATATTATTGCTATGTAGGATATATAGGTATTATAAAGGAAAAGGAATATTTGTTTTGATTTCAAAATATAAATTTGAATTGCTCGACAAAAAGCTATGTGTTTAATTTTCTGTATGAAATTTGATTGGGTTTTTAATCTAGCCACTTGGCTTTTTGTTTTCGTTTGGAATCTGGAAGCCTGTAGAGGCATTTTGAAGTTGTTCCGAGCTAGCCGCGCAAAGGAGACGCTGGCGATTTTTCGAAAATTTAGGGAGTTAGAAAATTTTTGAGAAAATTTTGATAATTCAAAATTTGGTTTTAAATTGAAATTTGAATGATTGAGCAAATAGTATTGTTTGAAAACTATGGGAGAGTTTGGGAAGTTAGTGAGAATGATAATGGGTCTTCTATAAAAAGATAGTTGGTAGGATGTTGAATTATTGGTTTTTGGAAAAGTAAACGGGTATTGGACCATTCTTCCTAACTAGTAATTTCGGGGACGAAATTCTTTTAAGGGGGGAGGAATGTGACGATCCAAAATTTTGGATATTTAAAATAGGAGTATTTAATTGGTTTTAAATATTTAAAAGAGTAATTTTAACTTGAATTTCAAATATCACCATTTACCGGATAATTTAAATTTGAATTAAACTATTGGAAATTGGGTAAAATATGAAATCTGGGATTTTTAGCTTGTTAAAAATAATTTGAAGGCTTATAAATTTATATTAATAAACTGAAGGTGATAGAACTTTTAAAATTGAATTTAACAATGATTTGTTCAGTTTTAAAAATATATCGTTTAAATTGACATTTAAAAATAGCTTCCGAGGCACAGTCACAGAATTCGACGAAATAAGTTCCATTGGATCCGTAATATTGTATTATTATCGGATTTCAAATTTCCTAGTGATTAGAGTTGTTATGTGAGCATACGATATATAAACGCGTTGAAATTTAATCGAAATTCAATATAATAACTGGGTTTAAAAGCTATCTTCTCCATACAATCGAGTTAGGTCTCGAAACCTTTTCCATTGCGTTCGGAATAGGGGTATAACATTGTAAACGCCTAGCGGCACGCCTCGATAGGAGGTCAAGTTTTTAAGTTGCATTTATCGGAACGGTTTGAATTTGAATTTAAATCGAATATTTATACTAGTCAGCTGCAGTTGAAATTATCTCACAAAACCCTTTTCCAGTCCTTTCCAAAGCACTGTAGCCTTTTTTTCTCCCATACGCTACCCGTTATCTTTAAATCATGCTGTTTCCTTTCAAAATCAGATCGAAGAAGAAATGGCCGAGCGTTTTTAAACCGTCTTCCCCTCTTTCAAGTTTTTTCCATTCAAACTCATACCTAATCAAGCCTTCCTCTCTCGAATATTAGGGCCGAAACCAAATCGTACCAGAGAAAAAAATGGGGGAAATCGCGAGCCTATCTCCTCTCATGGCCGCTCCCCTAAACTCATTTGATATCTTCCCAAGTCGAGCGTGATAACCTTTTCCTGTTCGAAATCAAGCTCGAGGGTTCAGGCAAGTGCCTTGTCGCGTGATGGATGTTCGAGTAGGCTGGGTCGCAAGCTTATGAGCTCGAATTCGAGCTCGAAACGCGTGAGGATGGCAAGCGTGATGGGTCTGTGGGTGTTCGCAGAAAGTGAGGAGGCTCGCGCGAATACTGGGAAGGCAAGGTCATGATGCCGGAGTGGACGCGGAGGCGGGTCGCGGCTTTGGATGTGGCGGCTACGACCGTGACTAGGGTTTCGAACTCGAGTGAGGCTGGAGAGGAACGTGCAAGCATTGTATGGGCATTCGAACTAGGATCGCGATGGCGTCTCTGGCAAGTCGTGGTGGCCTTGGTTCTACTGTCAGTGAGCTAGTTTACTTATTTATTAATTATAATTTGTATTCTAGAAAAATATATAATTTCAGCAAGGTAAATTTCTGTTATAAATAAATAAATAAAATATGTATATAAATTTATGGTATAATTTACAGTAAGTTTTAAAAAGGGAAAAAAATTCTATTTTTAATCTAAATATCTTTTCGAAGGAAAATCTGTTTTTGATTTAATATATATATATATATATATATATATATATATATATATATATATATAAGATTTGGGAAAATATATAGGAATTTTGAACATTGAAGTTAATATAAAATAGATTTTTTTTAAATCTATGAAAATAATTTTTATAAGTAGATAAATAGTGTCAGAAGAGGTAAATATACATCTAAACATTTTGAATTTACTAGTTTAACTTTAAATTAATATATTTGTTTAGTTAACTTATTTAAAATTTATTTTAGTTACTAAAAGATTATTCAAATGGAAATTCGTTTAACATTTATTCATTAAAATTTTAATCATTAGTTAAATTAAATTATTAAATGATGATTGATTGTTCGGATGTTAATAAAATCATCTAATATTTATTCAAGGGTCTTAAATCATGAAGAATCAAGTTAGTTGGAATGGATTGCAATTACAAAAATCAAAGGTGAGTTAATCTCACTCTTCTGGATTTCTATTTAAATTTAAATGGTTAACATCCGAACAATATAGCGGATGAGACCCTATGCGCCGCATAATAGCGGATGATATTATATAAACCCATATACCGCGATATTCCACCTCGAAGTGGAATTGGAATTGTACTAACATCTGTGGATGCAGGGAAACAGGTTGGAGGGATCCAACTGGATTCCTCAAGAAAAATTAGATTGTTTAATATTCTGTGTTATGAATATTTGATATTCTGTGATGAATAGTATTGATAATTGGAATATTGAATGTTGTGGTTTGCTTGAATATATTTCGGTATGCTGAGTTATCAAAATATATAGATTGGATTTTAGAAAAGAAAATTAAAAGAGAAAATTTGTAAATAAATTGGTTATTGAAAATTTGGGATAAATTGAAGAATTAATTGGAAAAGAATGAAAGTTATTTTAAAATTCTAATAAATAAGTTCCGAGTATGGAAAAGGGGATTTTCAATAAACAGAGAAATAATGAATTTTAAACGTAAGTGATGTTATATCAAGAAATAAAGAATTTATTTGAAGGGATAAAGAAGAAATTTAGAAAATATGAAATTGGTATTTTCAATTAAAAAGATTTTAAACCATAATTAAGATATAAAATATGAAGTTAATGGCTTTTGAAATAAGTGAGTAAGTAAAGGAAATTATTTCAAAATGGAGTAAATTGGAAATCAATTTGGAAATTGATTTAAGTGTTTGAAATTGAAAATTTAAAGGAGAATGTGACTATGAAATTTATAAACTGGGTTTATAAAGCGAAACGGATATCAGTGGATATTTGGAAGTATAAATCTCACGGTGGGAATTTATAAAGGAATGGGTAAATTTGTTTAAAAATAAATAGTGGTTTATTTTTAAAAGATACAAAAGAGAAGTGTATTTCCCTAGATAGCCAAGTATGTTTTCAAAGAAAATTTTTAAGTATAAGTTAAAAGTTTTTGAATTTGTTTTAAAAGCATGTTTTAGAAAATTTATTATTTTTAAATGTTTAAATTTTAAAGTAAGTCTTTCTCAAATTTATTATAGAAGTAATTATTTAAAGGTGACTTGGTATTATGTTTTAAAAGGATAAAAATTTAGTTTTATATGTTATTAAGTAGCTTTATTTTAAATATTCTTGAAGTATATATCGTTGAATAAAGTATTAAAGTAGTTTTTATTTTAAGTGTTTTAAAGTATAATTTATAATAAAGTGTTTTAAATTATTTTAAAATCTAAAGTATTGTACTTGGTGTTTTCAGTGGAAATAAATATTTAGGAATTAATTCCATGAGAAGAGTGTGGTTTGAAACTGTTTTCAAAGGGTTCAAAAGTGGAAAAATACATTGTGAAGATATTTTGAGATTAATAAATAATTTGGCGAAATTATTTATGTTTGATGGTTGTTTGTGAATGTTATTTGATAGTTAAATAACTGACTATCAATATTGCCCAATGCGCTGATTGTTTCGAAGAGACTGGGATAGGGATTTATTTCCTGAAAACCACTTCGATCCGGTTTGAACGTTTTCGTGTGGAAAACAAGGGTTTGGATTCGAAGGTGGAGCGGTGAAGTGCAAGGGCTAGTCGCTACTAATCCTGAGGTGATTCCAAAATGGATGTAGTAGGAGTAGTGCCTTCGGTTTCGTTCGAACCTGGAACGGACTTGTATGGATGAATGCTTTCGGAACATCGTCAGGTGGACGGTGAGCATTCTAAGTAATATGTTCTAAAAGGTAACGCTTAGCCTCGAGCCTCATCAACCGGGAATGACTGAAAATCAGGGAATATGCAGCAAGGCTAAATGGGTAGCACCCATTAGGGTGAGATCATCCCTGTCTAGATGTCCCTATTCTTCGGCTTAGTTGTGCGGTTGCTGATCCCAACCGTGGGGTGATCTAACTCAAGATTATCCAGTAAGGGGTAGTCGCGGTCTTGTGTTGCAGGGGGTCGGGAGGGATCCTCGGTACGGTGATCTAGGCCACGTACTGTGACAGGTGGTACCTTATTGCCTAGTCATTAGTTGGAAATCCATTCTCTCTACGTGCCTTTACGGTTTTGATTGTGCCCAACTATTGCTGAAACGTGAGATGGAAGCATTTCAGCTAGATTCTATTTTACTTTCTATAGACACTATTATAATATCAAACGGATTTGATAAAAGGTATTTTGGCTATCGTAAGGTAAAAACCAGACATATTTATTTATGGCGTGGTCTTATGAGATGCTTTTGCTTTCAAAGGATTTTGAAACTTTAATAATAAAATTGAATGTGATTTTCTCACGATGGTATTCCAAACTGACTCGGGTGTTATTTCACTATAATGCTCGGGTCAAACCGAGTATTATAGAGTACAGATTCTGGATGGACTGCTGTGGAGCTCAGGAGACGAGATGGATGGTGAGACGTATATGATGTATATTCCGTTGTGTATTCAGATTTGGAAGGATGGGATATTACAACCGTCCTGCATGTGTTGTTGATTGTATCGAACTCTGATGTTGTATTCTGATGATATATGTACGAAACAGATATATTATTCTTTTGTGTAAAGATCTGTTATTATCTATTATATTTTATTCCGCTGCGATGGTAAGATTCTGTGTTATTTGTTTTCTCCTCTTCTATCTCCTTCTTCTTTTTACCCTAATGGTTCGATTTTCCGGGCGTCGAAAAATCGGGTCGTTACAATAAATATGAGTGGAACAGCGTCACAGATGTTTACGGGATTTGACATCTCCTATCCAGCGTCAATGTGAGTGCAATAACTTAAGAGATGCTCGGGATTCACATCTCCTAAGGATCCGTTAAACTATTTACTATGTAGTAATATTTCGCTCTTATAATAGTGTCTATAGAAAATTAAATTTACTTTTAAATAGCGTTAAGGAGTGACCCAATATTCCCCTTAACAAAATAATAGTCCCTGTAGTCCATATAGTATCAGCGCATCTCCAGATCGGGAGACTACCCTAAATACTCCGCGGGCTACAGGAGAAAACCAAACTCGTACAGGGCGTGCTAGGGTAGGTGACACGGCACAACTAGGCAATGCCAGGGTAGATATACCAATTACGCTTCCGGACCGGTGGTAACGCGTAGCGCGCAGCTAACGCCCACCTCGAGCCACACCCCCAAATAAAAATCAAAAGTGGTCACCGAATCAATCCAAAAGTCAAAGTATAATATCGAAGGGATGTGTCCGATCAAAGGTGCTACCTCATTAGCCCATAAATCGCTCCTGTTTTAGCCACCTTATGCCAACTCACGGGAATCGGGTCCACGTATTTACCTTAAAGGAAACGCCACCTCCATCCTACATCATTCTAGAATCTCCACCTCGTACACTGTTGTTAAAGTGGTTTTTGGAGTTGGCAGAGAGTATGAAAACTTCCGATCCCGTTCTCTTTAACAACCAAACGTTATTATAACACCGTGGTCTTTTCAAAATAGTTTATACTTTTAAAACTAGAATATAATATCCATTTCAAAACCATATAAATATGATATTATTTCCCTTTCAAAAACTAAATCATTATGATATTATTTTAAGGAAATCCCAAATCAATATAATATCATTTTTATTTCAAATATATCCTTTTCCCAAAATCATAGCATTTTCAAATCATAATACCTTGAAACCAATAACTTTGAGACATAACTTCCAATACTTAAATGGTTTAATATTAAATTACTTTATATAATAAATTAGCCTCTTTAATTTCACAAATCAATTCTAATACAGATTTTAATACCAATAAACCATTTCAATTTCCATATATTTCAAAGCTTTAATATTTCACCATTTCAAACTAATTCTTTGATAATCCCATATACCTCAAATTCAAGTACTATTATTTAGATTTGAAATGTTTATGTAATACAATATCATTTAAGAAAACCTCTTACTTCACATGACTGGATATTCTTTCAATTTATTTAACTTGATATATTCATTTAAATCAACTTTATATTCATTTAAGTCACTCTAAGCCAAATCAAGTTATAAGAATCCTACCCTTTAAAATCTCAATTTTATTTAAATTTCAAATAAAATTTATTCGAGTATAATTCTTAAATAATTCAGTTCAAACCAATTTCATGTTTATCTTCCAACTTAATTTTTATTTAAGTCATTAAAAGCCCTATATATACAATATCTTAAACAGGTACTCAACCATATAATATAAAACAATCAAACTCCATTATTAAAATTATTATTATTAGACAAATTTATACATAGCCTAAATTCAAGAATTTAACTATATATATATATATATATATATATATGATAATATTTATATAATATCAAAAATTAAAGTTTATTTAAACCGTATATTTCTATCCAAAACAATAGAAATCATTTTCAAAATATTTATATATATAGACCGACAGTGTCTGTATATAATTTTCTATCCTATGGTCAAGTGATACGGATATTTATCATTTCAATCCGTAATTTAAAATAAAAATACGGTTATATATTATTTCAAACCGCAATCCCGAATGAAATAAAAATTGGATAACAACTTGCAGTTTATAACAACATAAATAAAACATTCATTCATCCAATATCAATCATCAAATATTTATCTCAATCATCACCCAATTCAAACAATAACATCAATATATAACAGATAATAAATTACAGGTAATTACTGGCAGTTTATGTTCAATAATAAATTAATTTAACTTGGAGTTTATACGCAATAATAAATTGAATAACAATTTAATTCAATAAATTTAATTTAACTGGAATGATGATAAAAATATACCAAACAATAATAAATAAATTTCTAATCACATCAGAAATTAATTTAACACACATAAGAAATTTTAGAAGTTGTGAGTGGGTTAAAACACTCACCTTTCGACTTTAAATTGAAATGAAATCCAATTTAAACCCAAAATTTGAATGGTCTCAGAATCTGTCCAAACTAGATCCAAAATGTCCATAATTCCAATACGAAGCTAGTGAAACAAACCGCGAGTAAATCTGAGTCCGTATGCAGAAGTTATGTGTATTAAAACGATCAACAACATAAATTAAAATAAATAAAATAGGTAATAAATTAACCATACACACGTCAGCAATGCTTCCTTCACACGCTAGAAATTTCGAGCCGAACCAAAAATCACGCTCGAACCCAACCCCAGGTCATTGACCCAACCTTTAATCGCCTCCCTCGGCTTCGTCGCACCACCGTAGGCCGAAGCGCCATCACCCAGGAACTCGCGCCGCCCCCCTCTACTCACTGCCAAGGTCCGACCACCCCAAACGCCATTGGCCGCTGCACGCCTTCATAACCTAATCGAATTTTTGCCGCCCATCTAGCTGTTGGTTCGACGAACAAATTTCACCGATGCACTATTCCAAAACCTATAAATTGATTTGATGATCGGACTAGATTGATTTCAACGTGATGAACGGCCGAAAATTATTCTTCGATTTCTGGACAAACAATGCGTCCAATTGAAAAATGAGTTGCAGATCTGAGTTACACTCTTCGGGAGCTTCGAATTGATATAAAATTTGGCATAGTTTGTGGAGTTTGAAATTTTAGCCTTGGATTTGATTTGGAATTGTATTTGGGAATTAGGGTTTGCAGCCATTGGAAAGAGGAGCTGATACAACTGAATGTACAGAAATTAGGAGTAACAAATGAATTTGGGTTCATAACAGGATATATATAGGCAAGCTGAAGTTAGAACGGACCAGGTCGATTGGATACACGCGTTGAACGCTAAAATGGCCCGAAAAATCCGTTCTGACTCCCGAACGAAGTTGGATCAATCCATATATCAAAATAGATGTTTTTAAATATTCTAAACACGATGGAAAAGATTTCAGGTCCAAATTCCATTGTATGAAGAAGTTAAGCTAAAATCAAGTTATTTCAAATTGATTTCAATTTAATTTATTTCAAGGCTTTTCGAGTCCGTACGATCAAACGACAAGCCCGATCGCTACAAAACTTGAAATCCTACAATAACTCACCGATACGGATCAGATGAAACTAGTTTCGTCGAAATCTGAGTCAGTGGCCCAAATGGCTATTTTTACATTAATTAAATAAATTAATAATTAATTAATTAATTAAACCCTTTTTTAATTTCAATTCTATAATTGACAATTTTTATCACTTTTATATTTCTTAATCATTTATACTAATTTTAAACAATTTTAGATGTCACTTAAATGTTGATTCAATCACCCATTTCAGTGTTAAATTACAATTTCTTAAATTCAGAAATTATAAATTAAATTTTCAATAATTCCATTGAATTTAATTTTCATTCTTATTATTCAATTTATTATTATCAAACGGATGAAATTAACAATGGATTCAAAATCTATTACACTAATGTTCTCACATTTTATCTAAATTCCCATTTATGTAATATTTAAATTTTTAATTTCATTTAATTGCAATTAATCCAATTATCATAAATTAAATTCCAATATATTGATAAAACTTTATTTCCATTCCATTTATTTAACCAACTATCATATTATAAATAAAATTAACATTACTTTTGATTGTTACTTTAATTTATATTAATATAACATTGAATTGAGATTCATTGCAATTGATTACAAATTTTGATTTAATGGACTAAATAAATGATTACTTTATAATAATTGTTGCCACCAACTCTTAATCATATTTATATAAGTTATCATTTTCAAACAATTACATATAAAATGTTGATTTTATTCAATTACTATTTATTATTATTACTTCATTGATTAATTCAATATTTGTATTTGTTTTTCTTATATTAAATTTATTATCAAATATTCCTATTTACAATCAATTATAACCCTGCAATTGTTTCAATCAATTGGGATTGCATTGAATAAATTATTTATTAGCTTACATCAACATTCTTACATTTCATATCCGTTATAATTTCATTAACGGATTACAAATTTTTATTCCTTCAAATATTAAATAACAAAATTGATTACATAACACTGTTCTTATCCAACTATCATAAATTTTATACTAATTCATCAATTTGTTAAATATGTACCCTTGTTTCCTTATATTCAATTCATAGTCAAGTATGGCATCTAAACTATTTTAGTAAATTGGAATTTCATTGAAATCGTTAACGATCAACTTTAATTGACATTGTTACATTTTATTTTTTTATTATAACATTTAGATTTATTTTCATTAATTGGAATTTCCTTCCATTCATTTATTATTAACTTTAATTAGCATTGTTTACTTTGCATTAACCTTATTGCCTTAATTTACATTCAATTACTATTAATCAATATATTATTGCTTTGGTTAATTAAATGCTTACCTTTAATTACTTATTTATAAATTTTATACCCAAGTGCAATAATTAACGCTATTTCTTTATTGGGATTTCACCTCAATTGTCAATAATAAGTTTTAATTACCAATGCTACATTTCATTTTTAACATTTACTTCAATATAAATTATAAAAAATTTATTTCTTTCTAAATTTGATTACAAAAATCTTATTAATTTAACTAGTTTTAATCATTGAAATTTACGGGTCGCTACACCATCCAAAAAGGTTTAAGACTAATGTTACTTAAACATTTGTCACTACAAACCTAAAACCATTTCACTTATTCTTGTCTTTAAAACATCCTTTTAAAGGTCTATTTACATTCATAAGTATAATAAGAAAAGATTAAAGAAAAATGTTATTAACACATAGTCCAATAAAATCCAAAACCATTTCATACTAATATCATCTTTAAAAACATTCTTTAAAGATCTAAGACTATATTAAATTTAGTTTGACCGTCAACTAATTGACTATCAGGTTAAAAACGATCTCTTATAAAATCACAATTCATATGCTTAACTCATTTTCAACATTCCAACTTAACTATTCCTCATCAAAGAGTGAAGCCAGGTAAGTTAGAGCACTGGTTGCACTAAAGCTTTTCCAAGACATTTCACTCTTGAATCTCATAAATAGATAAATCTACATCGTTGGCTTTCAGTGTTAATTGTTAATTTCCTTTTCAAAACTTATAAATATATAGATACTTCAAAAACACCTGTAAATAGGTTATATATATATATATATATGTAAATTATTACTTGAAATAACTAATTTATAATATGATTAAAATAAAGTAAATACATGTTTTGTAATTTCAAACCCCTTTATTTCAAAAATTCATAAATAAATATTAAAAATATATTTAAACTTCAAACCAAATTTAAAATACTAAAAAATACGTAAGAAAACATCCCACAAAAGATAGGGGAAATACCAAATTTAAATGATAATTTAAAACCATAAGCGACTTAATATAACATTTATTAATGCTATTAAAAGTCATTAAGAAAAACACTAGAAAACACAATCTTTATGACTAGTTTTAACCACTTAAACAAATAACTTAACACTTGAAATTTCTAAAGTAAGTATTGCCCTTAGGGTACTTATAAAACAATAAAAAGAAACCACTAAGAATATTTTTCAATTTATTAAGAAAATTTTCCCAAAGCAAGCTATATTTTCAAAGTGCATTCATAACCACATTTTACACAAAATTTGCCATTTGGTTCAACTAGTTCCAATAAATTTTAAACTCCAGTTTTTTTTCGACAATAAAACCATATATAATACTTATTAAAAATGAAAAGAAACCCCTAGGATATCTCTCAACGATAATTTTGAAAATCGTCGAGCATAAGGCATTTTCAAAGTGCATCCATAGCGATCTTTTCGCTTCTAATTTTCATGGTTCATAATTTTTATAACCTTCAAAACCAGTTACTTATAGTCCAATACACCAAATATGTGCAAACAACAAAAAAATAAAATAATCCCCAGTTAAGATCATAAATATTCTATTTACTCAAGCTAAAGTTGAGGGATATTGAAGTGCACTTATAGCGACGATTTTCGCTTCAAACACTTTCAGACACACTTCAATTCAACACACAAGCCAAATAACCATTTAAAAATCAAATCAAGGCCATTCCACATGTATAAAAGGGTAATGGAGGTGTTGTTATGTAATATAAAGTTGTCATTTTATTTTAAAAGCAAGAGGGTTCCAAAGTTTATAACTTTACTTAGTTAATGTCACTTTAAATTTATATTTCAAGCACATAACATATATAACACAACATACACACAAAATATGATGAGAGAACTGTAACGATCCTGAATCGAACTTCGAAAATCGGCACCGAATACGACACTCGTATTCAAATGCCGCAGATCCAAACGTCGAATCTGGTTCGCCGGAGCTTATAACACATTAAGTAAATAACACAGCGGAAGAAAAGAATAGCATATATCAATATACAACATTGGATACAATAACTGATACAACATGAATGATACAACAGAATGGTAATATAGATATCAACATTATCAGAGATACAAAGAATAGCAGCGGAAATATAATAATAACACTAGCAGCGGAACAAATCTCCGAAATAGTCTTCAAGAAAGAACTCCAGTATCAGTAATCTCCATCTCCAAAGCACCAATCCAGAAATAGCTCGAACTCCAAAATCAAGATGAAGAGAAGAAACTCGATCCAAAATGCGGTTGCCAAATCCTAAGGCTGAAAGCTATCGAATCTACACCTACTATGGATTATCTGAAAATCCCAACTCTAGACTGCCCGTGTGGGAAATAGTGGGCACCCAGAGTTTAGGAAAGGAACAATAAACTCCAGGTCAGTCATGGGACTGGTGTGAGCAAACAAAAGCAATTGGTCTTTTAAAACAAGCAAAGGATTTAAATTTGAAAATTCGCAATGCTTTTTTTTAGAAAATGAAACTACCATAAGGCCTCCCGCCACACACACAATGCAAACGCAGAATTGGAGGAGATTTCTCCTTATGATAGTCAAATATGCTTAATACGAGAAATTTCTTTGATATTATTACTATAAGTGCAAAGTGTGGAAAAAACCATTTCGAAAGTAAAATATAAATCCTAGCCAACATACGACATTTCGTCGTATGCCTACTATAGCTACCATGTTCAATAGCAGGTTACCGCCACATTCCATGGCAGGTTATACAACTAAAACCGTACAGGCCACTTTATGTTTTAACCCTTTTTATTAATTTATCTACAAATTATTTACTTACATTTTTTTATTTATTTTGCTTTTACAACTTTTTTAAAGAGAATTGGATTATCATAACTTGTACACTCAACAAATAAGCCATTCACATGTGCATTTCTTAGTTTATAAAGCATTTGTAGATTTATTTATTAAATCAATTTCATTATATTATTTTTTTTAAACCAATATTACTTTAGACTTAGTTCAATATATTTTGAATTAAAACTATTATATCTTTTAAACAAATAATTATATATATGTGTTATTTTAATTTAAACTTTTATTTCTTGTTTTATATACATATATTTTGTTTAATTATTCTCTACTTATATTAATTTAAGGAAAGAAATGAATTTTTAACTAATTATGTTTTTGGTAATTAAACATGTATCAATTAATCTTATAAAAATACAAATGATTGAATTTTCAATTTAAAAGTTCCATTTTTAAAATATATACTTTTTATTAATCTCTAAGTTTTTACATTCTATTTACAATATAATTTAATATTAGAATTTCCAAATTTCAAGTCAATTCAATTTTTTATTTACTTGTAATCAAATTTCTATTTAAAATATAAAATTTTAAGTTTTATTCTGGAAATCTCTAATTAATTCACAAATAATCCCACAATTTAATTTCAAAATTAAATTGATTATCAAATTAAACATTGCCAAAATTCGGGAATGTTACAGACTTCCCTCCTTAAGAAATTTCGTCCCCGAAATTTACTACAGAGACAAAAAGATAGATGGAAGATAGAGAAATATCTTTTCCAAATCAGATCGGATAACAATTCTGTATTTGGGTTACCAAATCAGAATATCAACAATATGAGAACAAATTCATATAATATTACACAAGTTATTTGGATACACCGGTCTACGAAATATGCAAGGGCATTGACTAGTTCGAAGAGATAACTAATCGTTCGTAGAATATATCGGATCCCAGAGAATAGATAGATGGATCAAATCTTCATATTAGTTAACCAATTTACTAATTTAAAATTTCCAATTTATTTAATATTTTCAATTTCAAATTCAAATTCATATCCATTAAAGTTTAGATCGAAAAACTGACAAGAAAACGATGAAGATGCGAAGCAAGAATTTTCTACAAAGATTCGTAGGGTCACCATCACACCGAAACTTCTTTCTAGAGCTGTCACGAAGCAATCAAAAGAATTCCAAATCGAATCAAAGGAGATTGATAGAGAAAGGTTATTCCGCCATTGCAGGGTATTGACCATTTGTAGTGGTACTCCCCTGTCCCCTATCTCGTCCTCTTCTCGCACTCATACTTACTATCAGTGGATAGTAAGAGAATTTACTGAGGCATTTGAACGGATATCTTAGGGATATACTCATTTTAGGGTATACTTCACTCTATCTCTAATGAGTTACTTAATGTGTTATACTCCTGATCTAAAGTTTTACCCTCAGCTCTGATACCAAATGTAACGATCCTGAATCGACCTTCGAAAATCGGCACCGAATACGACACTCGTATTCAAATGCCGCAGATCCAAACGTCGAATCTGGTTCGCCGGAGCTTATAACACATTAAGTAAATAACACAGCGGAAGAAAAGAATAGCATATATCAATATACAACATTGGATACAATAACTGATACAACATGAATGATACAACAGAACGGTACAATAGATATCAACATTATCAGAGATACAAAGAATAGCAGCGGAAATATAATAATAACACTAGCAGCGGAACAAATCTCCGAAATAGTCTTCAAGAAAGAACTCCAGTATCAGTAATCTCCATCTCCAAAGCACCAATCCAGAAATAGCTCAAACTCCAAAATCAAGATGAAGAGAAGAAACTCGATCCAAAATGCGGTTGCCAAATCCTAAGGCTGAAAGCTATCGAATCTACACCTACTATGGATTATCTGAAAATCCCAACTCTAGACTGCCCGTGTGGGAAATAGTGGGCACCCAGAGTTTAGGAAAGGAACAATAAACTCCAGGTCAGTCATGGGACTGGTGTGAGCAAACAAAAGCAATTGGTCTTTTAAAACAAGCAAAGGATTTAAATTTGAAAATTCGCAATGCTTTTTTTTAGAAAATGAAACTACCATAAGGCCTCCCGCCACACACACAATGCAAACGCAGAATTGGAGGAGATTTCTCCTTATGATAGTCAAATATGCTTAATACGAGAAATTTCTTTGATATTATTACTATAAGTGCAAAGTGTGGAAAAAACCATTTCGAAAGTAAAATATAAATCCTAGCCAACATACGACATTTCGTCGTATGCCTACTATAGCTACCATGTTCAATAGCAGGTTACCGCCACATTCCATGGCAGGTTATACAACTAAAACCGTACAGGCCACTTTATGTTTTAACCCTTTTTATTAATTTATCTACAAATTATTTACTTACATTTTTTTATTTATTTTGCTTTTACAACTTTTTTAAAGAGAATTGGATTATCATAACTTGTACACTCAACAAATAAGCCATTCACATGTGCATTTCTTAGTTTATAAAGCATTTGTAGATTTATTTATTAAATCAATTTCATTATATTATTTTTTTTAAACCAATATTACTTTAGACTTAGTTCAATATATTTTGAATTAAAACTATTATATCTTTTAAACAAATAATTATATATATGTGTTATTTTAATTTAAACTTTTATTTCTTGTTTTATATACATATATTTTGTTTAATTATTCTCTACTTATATTAATTTAAGGAAAGAAATGAATTTTTAACTAATTATGTTTTTGGTAATTAAACATGTATCAATTAATCTTATAAAAATACAAATGATTGAATTTTCAATTTAAAAGTTCCATTTTTAAAATATATACTTTTTATTAATCTCTAAGTTTTTACATTCTATTTACAATATAATTTAATATTAGAATTTCCAAATTTCAAGTCAATTCAATTTTTTATTTACTTGTAATCAAATTTCTATTTAAAATATAAAATTTTAAGTTTTATTCTGGAAATCTCTAATTAATTCACAAATAATCCCACAATTTAATTTCAAAATTAAATTGATTATCAAATTAAACATTGCCAAAATTCGGGAATGTTACAGACTTCCCTCCTTAAGAAATTTCGTCCCCGAAATTTACTACAGAGACAAAAAGATAGATGGAAGATAGAGAAATATCTTTTCCAAATCAGATCGGATAACAATTCTGTATTTGGGTTACCAAATCAGAATATCAACAATATGAGAACAAATTCATATAATATTACACAAGTTATTTGGATACACCGGTCTACGAATATGCAAGGGCATTGACTAGTTCGAAGAGATAACTAATCGTTCGTAGAATATATCGGATCCCAGAGAATAGATAGATGGATCAAATCTTCATATTAGTTAACCAATTTACTAATTTAAAATTTCCAATTTATTTAATATTTTCAATTTCAAATTCAAATTCATATCCATTAAAGTTTAGATCGAAAAACTGACAAGAAAACGATGAAGATGCGAAGCAAGAATTTTCTACAAAGATTCGTAGGGTCACCATCACACCGAAACTTCTTTCTAGAGCTGTCACGAAGCAATCAAAAGAATTCCAAATCGAATCAAAGGAGATTGATAGAGAAAGGTTATTCCGCTATTGCAGGGTATTGACCATTTGTAGTGGTACTCCCCTGTCCCCTATCTCGTCCTCTTCTCGCACTCATACTTACTATCAGTGGATAGTAAGAGAATTTACTGAGGCATTTGAACGGATATCTTAGGGATATACTCATTTTAGGGTATACTTCACTCTATCTCTAATGAGTTACTTAATGTGTTATACTCCTGATCTAAAGTTTTACCCTCAGCTCTGATACCAAATGTAACGATCCTGAATCGACCTTCGAAAATCGGCACCGAATACGACACTCGTATTCAAATGCCGCAGATCCAAACGTCGAATCTGGTTCGCCGGAGCTTATAACACATTAAGTAAATAACACAGCGGAAGAAAAGAATAGCATATATCAATATACAACATTGGATACAATAACTGATACAACATGAATGATACAACAGAACGGTACAATAGATATCAACATTATCAGAGATACAAAGAATAGCAGCGGAAATATAATAATAACACTAGCAGCGGAACAAATCTCCGAAATAGTCTTCAAGAAAGAACTCCAGTATCAGTAATCTCCATCTCCAAAGCACCAATCCAGAAATAGCTCAAACTCCAAAATCAAGATGAAGAGAAGAAACTCGATCCAAAATGCGGTTGCCAAATCCTAAGGCTGAAAGCTATCGAATCTACACCTACTATGGATTATCTGAAAATCCCAACTCTAGACTGCCCGTGTGGGAAATAGTGGGCACCCAGAGTTTAGGAAAGGAACAATAAACTCCAGGTCAGTCATGGGACTGGTGTGAGCAAACAAAAGCAATTGGTCTTTTAAAACAAGCAAAGGATTTAAATTTGAAAATTCGCAATGCTTTTTTTTAGAAAATGAAACTACCATAAGGCCTCCCGCCACACACACAATGCAAACGCAGAATTGGAGGAGATTTCTCCTTATGATAGTCAAATATGCTTAATACGAGAAATTTCTTTGATATTATTACTATAAGTGCAAAGTGTGGAAAAAACCATTTCGAAAGTAAAATATAAATCCTAGCCAACATACGACATTTCGTCGTATGCCTACTATAGCTACCATGTTCAATAGCAGGTTACCGCCACATTCCATGGCAGGTTATACAACTAAAACCGTACAGGCCACTTTATGTTTTAACCCTTTTTATTAATTTATCTACAAATTATTTACTTACATTTTTTTATTTATTTTGCTTTTACAACTTTTTTAAAGAGAATTGGATTATCATAACTTGTACACTCAACAAATAAGCCATTCACATGTGCATTTCTTAGTTTATAAAGCATTTGTAGATTTATTTATTAAATCAATTTCATTATATTATTTTTTTTAAACCAATATTACTTTAGACTTAGTTCAATATATTTTGAATTAAAACTATTATATCTTTTAAACAAATAATTATATATATATGTGTTATTTTAATTTAAACTTTTATTTCTTGTTTTATATACATATATTTTGTTTAATTATTCTCTACTTATATTAATTTAAGGAAAGAAATGAATTTTTAACTAATTATGTTTTTGGTAATTAAACATGTATCAATTAATCTTATAAAAATATAAATGATTGAATTTTCAATTTAAAAGTTCCATTTTTAAAATATATACTTTTTATTAATCTCTAAGTTTTTACATTCTATTTACAATATAATTTAATATTAGAATTTCCAAATTTCAAGTCAATTCAATTTTTTATTTACTTGTAATCAAATTTCTATTTAAAATATAAAATTTTAAGTTTTATTCTGGAAATCTCTAATTAATTCACAAATAATCCCACAATTTAATTTCAAAATTAAATTGATTATCAAATTAAACATTGCCAAAATTCGGGAATGTTACAGACTTCCCTCCTTAAGAAATTTCGTCCCCGAAATTTACTACAGAGACAAAAAGATAGATGGAAGATAGAGAAATATCTTTTCCAAATCAGATCGGATAACAATTCTGTATTTGGGTTACCAAATCAGAATATCAACAATATGAGAACAAATTCATATAATATTACACAAGTTATTTGGATACACCGGTCTACGAATATGCAAGGGCATTGACTAGTTCGAAGAGATAACTAATCGTTCGTAGAATATATCGGATCCCAGAGAATAGATAGATGGATCAAATCTTCATATTAGTTAACCAATTTACTAATTTAAAATTTCCAATTTATTTAATATTTTCAATTTCAAATTCAAATTCATATCCATTAAAGTTTAGATCGAAAAACTGACAAGAAAACGATGAAGATGCGAAGCAAGAATTTTCTACAAAGATTCGTAGGGTCACCATCACACCGAAACTTCTTTCTAGAGCTGTCACGAAGCAATCAAAAGAATTCCAAATCGAATCAAAGGAGATTGATAGAGAAAGGTTATTCCGCTATTGCAGGGTATTGACCATTTGTAGTGGTACTCCCCTGTCCCCTATCTCGTCCTCTTCTCGCACTCATACTTACTATCAGTGGATAGTAAGAGAATTTACTGAGGCATTTGAACGGATATCTTAGGGATATACTCATTTTAGGGTATACTTCACTCTATCTCTAATGAGTTACTTAATGTGTTATACTCCTGAGCTAAAGTTTTACCCTCAGCTCTGATACCAAATGTAACGATCCTGAATCGACCTTCGAAAATCGGCACCGAATACGACACTCGTATTCAAATGCCGCAGATCCAAACGTCGAATCTGGTTCGCCGGAGCTTATAACACATTAAGTAAATAACACAGCGGAAGAAAAGAATAGCATATATCAATATACAACATTGGATACAATAACTGATACAACATGAATGATACAACAGAACGGTACAATAGATATCAACATTATCAGAGATACAAAGAATAGCAGCGGAAATATAATAATAACACTAGCAGCGGAACAAATCTCCGAAATAGTCTTCAAGAAAGAACTCCAGTATCAGTAATCTCCATCTCCAAAGAACCAATCCAGAAATAGCTCAAACTCCAAAATCAAGATGAAGAGAAGAAACTCGATCCAAAATGCGGTTGCCAAATCCTAAGGCTGAAAGCTATCGAATCTACACCTACTATGGATTATCTGAAAATCCCAACTCTAGACTGCCCGTGTGGGAAATAGTGGGCACCCAGAGTTTAGGAAAGGAACAATAAACTCCAGGTCAGTCATGGGACTGGTGTGAGCAAACAAAAGCAATTGGTCTTTTAAAACAAGCAAAGGATTTAAATTTGAAAATTCGCAATGCTTTTTTTTAGAAAATGAAACTACCATAAGGCCTCCCGCCACACACACAATGCAAACGCAGAATTGGAGGAGATTTCTCCTTATGATAGTCAAATATGCTTAATACGAGAAATTTCTTTGATATTATTACTATAAGTGCAAAGTGTGGAAAAAACCATTTCGAAAGTAAAATATAAATCCTAGCCAACATACGACATTTCGTCGTATGCCTACTATAGCTACCATGTTCAATAGCAGGTTACCGCCACATTCCATGGCAGGTTATACAACTAAAACCGTACAGGGCTCGTATTGTTTTGATTGGATTTCCAACAAATGGTCAGGCTAAGGAACTTCCTACTGTCTATGGGATCGCCTCTGGCGGGACGTCCCGAGAACTAACGTTACGGTTAGATCTCTGCCAACACAAGGCCGGGTTACCTCTGTAACTAGGTAACTACTACACGAATATGCCATCCCCCGGTCCTTTGGGACCTTTATCCGAGGCGCCTCAAAGCAACAACCACACAGTAAATGAGATTGGAGCAACCACATAGGTTAAATACCAGGGCTCCATACCTGATACCACCCTTTACCAGAAGGGAATGACATACCCTAAAGGGAGCGACCCTCATAACCTTGCCGCATCTTTCCTGTTTTCGACCATTTCCGGGGAGTGAGGTCCTGATGCAGTCTCGTCCACAAAGCTACGCTTTGTGCAACAAAGCCATGCTTTGGGTCAACAGATGACCAAAACAATGATCACAAAGATAAATGATCAAACAAATGATCATATCACAAATGATCAACCAATGATCATCACACAGCAGCACTCAGCATGCCACATTACCAAATTGGGAATATCACTGATAAATATCAACTACATAACCTCTGAGCTCGTACGTCTCAGAGAAGGGTGTTAAGCTAAGAGAATAAATTCTCCGCCACCAAGCAGAAATGTATTTGATAGAAATCAGATAACATCTCAAAGTGTAATGTCGGACATACAACCATACCAGTCTGTTCCGGGTTCGAACAGAACCGAAGGCACTTCCGAAGAAGCCCTTGCAAATCCGAGTATCCACAATCCCGATCGGACTTCCCATCACTAAGGGAATCTCTATACCGTAGCTACTCGGTGTAGAGACAATCGATAGGTTATCCTATCGTTCTCACAAATACCCGGTCTTCACCACCGGTCTTCAATTGCTATCCATAACGTCGTATCACTATTCGGAATGGGTTATATGACACAAGGTCCTCTCCCGGCTAAACCGAATAGTAAGCGCCATATTTTAAAACATATGGATATGGGATTTTAGTTAAGTCACAACTTATAAAAATCTAAAACTTTTCTTTCAAATGGTTAAACAAATTATCATTTTTAAATCTTTAAACAAAAGATTTATTTCACAAAGTTTCACCTAGCTTCACAAAGATCTATTCATAGATTTCAAAACAATTCCCATTTCAATTGGATTAACCCAATTAAATCTTTAAATTAAAGATTTATAGCTTTCAAAACACATTTCCAAAGATTTATCTAAAACTTGAAAAACAATTTTCCTTTTAGACTTGAAAATCCTTTTAACACAACTTGAAAGTCCATTTCTTATGAGAAAGCAAATCTAATTTATACAAGTTGAAATCTTGAGTTGAATTTAAATTTCAAAACATCACCTTGAAAAATGGTTTAAAACCCATATAACCCATTTGTAAGTTGAATAACTTTTTAAACAATAGTTTCCAAGTCATAGAATTCAATTCCAAATATTGAATTCAAATTTAAATCCAATTATTTAAATTTCAAAACTCAATCAAGTTATTTAAAAATAACCATTTTCAAAAGCTTCAATTCTAGTTTAAAAAAAACTATTTTGGATTTAAAAATTCAATTTTAAAACAATTTCAAAATCTGTGACTTAACTCATTTCCACGTGCAACCCATATTTGTGTGTGTATAGTGTGGTCCAGGGGTTTTACACAATAGTGCACAACATCATCAATCAGCACAGATTCAATTATTACAATTCGATGTGGGTTTCGGATAACCAAATGGAATCCGACTCCCTGTCGCATCGAAATTCAAATGTCGTTTTATGGGTCAAGGGGTTGCATATACATATAACAATATATACATCACAGATGTAATAGTTTAGCACAAAACATCACATGGCATCACATCACATAACAGATACATCAATCCATCATATATCTTCTAACAATCAAACATCCATAAGTAAGATCAGTTAATTGTTTGATTCAAATCAATTTTAATTGCTTATGAAAAATTACTAATCCTGGTTAATTTATCATTAATAAATTATAAATCATTTTATTCTTTAATCATTTGTTAATTAACCATCTATAATAAATTAATTAACCTTTAATTGTAATTTATCAACCTTTAATTATTTAGTAATTAATCATAAATTATTTAATTCACCATTTAATAAATTATCTTTAATTTATTAATAAACCCTAAATCAATTTATTATCCTTTAATCACCTTCATAAATTAATTAGCCCTTAATTAATTACGTAATGATTATTAACAATCTAAATTAACTTACCTTTAAGTTAAAATATAAAAACATTTGATTAACTTCTTAATCACTTTGTTAAGTTTTATTTGAAATAACTCTATTTAAAATATAAGTTCAAAACATCTTTAACTTGATCTATTTAAAGACAATTTATTTCAAAACCCTTTTTACTTCACATCCCACTTAACAAACAATTGTCATTTTATATAAATCAATTTTTCTTAGAAATCAATATGTTTTAAAACTTTAGACTGGGAAAATTAATACCCGAGCCAAAATGAGTTAAACCCGTGTCTTCCCCCGGGTATGACTTCGAGTCAAACGCTGAACTGCACGCACGCGAACCCGAGCTCCTCACCTTCTTCTTCTCCTTCTTTTCTTCCAAGCTCCAACTGACACATACTCTTCCTCGTGCACATGCACCGGCACCGGAGGCAACTCCGATCTCTGGCGAACATCGCCTCATGTCCACCACCATCCCGGCAACCATCCCCAGCCACCGAAGTGCCCCATCTCCTCTCGAATCAAAATCGAGTTATCGGCCCCAAAACCACCATCAGGACGCCAACCAATAAGCGCCACGCGCCGTCACCTCTGGCCGTTATCGGCCACCAATTTTGGCCCAAAGCTTCGTCACCACGCGACGCATCCATTAGCCCCCCTGACACTGGTTCCGATCATCCCTAGGAGGCGCGGCACTGTTGTATCCAACGTGAACAGAAAGGGGTTTTTAAACCCTAGTTTGATCTCCAATCAAAAGTGCAACGTTTTAAAAATTAATCTAGTATTTTTCTGGTGATACTGAGCATTAAATCTAGCTGCGACGATGATCATGCGGACTACGATTACTTGAATCATCAGAATTTGACAAAAGTTAGATTTTTGTATCAACTTAAATTTCTTGATGAAGGCTCAATGTAAAATCTACATTTTAGTTTCAAAAATCATCGTTTTTCAAGGGGATTCAAGTAATATTACTGAGATATAAATCTGAGATACTCGAATTTATTGCTTATTTGGGTTGTTGCTGAGTTCACCATTTTCCAGAAGAAAAAAAATATATTTCCAATTTCTCTGCCTTGATTCATTACTGAGATGAAATACAGGTTAAATAATACCTTAACTTACTTACAATTATTTTCAGAAGCAAAGAGAAGGGAGAAGAAAGATATTGAATTTTTGGTTATGGTTTACTTCATCAACCAGAGATTAAAATCATGCATGTGCCTTTGATTTAATCCTGAACACAAGTGCAGGTTTTGAACTACATATAGGCTTATTTAGTAATTTATAATTTCCCTGTAACTAAATGTTACAGGAAATAGGAACAGGGAGCAAAGGTTTCCTGGAAATTCAAAGCATAAGCATACACTTCATTCATATGCAACTCATTTCTACTCCTATAGGCATTCAGACACAGGAGAAATTGGAACTCCAACATGTTTACTTTATTTTTCTAAAGCAACAGAGAATAGAAACAGAGAGGAAGGAAGGGGCTTGAAAAATTTTTGGTTTCCTGAAGCTAATACAGTGACAAAATTTTTTTTATTTTATTTATTTTTTTAAAATCAACATGACAAGCCAAGCATTCCATCATACATTCAAATGCAAACAAAGTTTAGATTTCCTACATCACCCAAACATGCAATAGAAGCCAGGATAAAAATAAAACAAGGTTTACTCACCTTGTTCAAAAAGAAAGAACTGGGAAGGTCAGAAAAAAAGAACAGGGTCTTCAGTTGCAAATCAGAAATTGATTCTTTTATCTTTGAACTTGATTATTTTGCTGCAAATGATTGATGGATACCATAGCTTAATCCTTGTTGCATAAATGTTTAACAGATTCAATCAAAAAATCTTTAAAAGAAAATTTTACTTGCCTTGAATTTGTTTCAAAAATTACTGCACTGCTTTATTCTAGCCAAAGCCTGAAAGATGGAGTTTTGTAGGCTATAGCTTGAGTTTGTTTGCCTGAACTTGCATGTTTCCCCCAGGCTTTGAAATTGCTCCCAGGCTAAAGCTTCCAGATTTTCATTTGCATTGAGTTTTTCTTCTCTTTTTTTTTTCTTTTTTTTTTTTGGAAAGATTATGAAGTTCTCGAATTGATAAATGGAAGAACCAGGTTTTGAACTTTTTGCATTCTTGAAATTTTTTTTTTTAACTGCAATTTTATTTTCGGGTTTGAGAAATGTAAAACTGAGTTGCCAATTTTTTTTCCTTTTTGATATCTATGCTTTAGACAGCTTTATGTATTGGAATAGGTGAGGCCACATCTCTTTTTACTGTTTGTTTCAGATTTTGTGAGATATGGTTTGATTGCATTTTTAAACTTGATTATTTAAAATAAAGAGTGATGATGCTATTTGGATATATATGCATATATGTAAGATCCTTTAAAGTATGTTATATTGGTTTGTGTACACATATATACAATGTGTTAAAAGAATTGTTCTTCTTCTTTTTTTTTTCATTTATTTGTGAATATTGAAACAATTTGCATTTTTATGTTGAAACCCCTTAGTTTAAATTTATTTGTAACCTTGTTTTAAATTCTTACTTTAATTTAACTTATGAAAATATACTTTATGTTTTAACCCTTTTTATTAATTTATCTACAAATTATTTACTTACATTTTTTTATTTATTTTGCTTTTACAACTTTTTTAAAGAGAATTGGATTATCATAACTTGTACACTCAACAAATAAGCCATTCACATGTGCATTTCTTAGTTTATAAAGCATTTGTAGATTTATTTATTAAATCAATTTCATTATATTATTATTTTTAAACCAATATTACTTTAAACTTAGTTCAATATATTTTGAATTAAAACTATTATATCTTTTAAACAAATAATTATATATATATGTGTTATTTTAATTTAAACTTTTATTTCTTGTTTTATATACATATATTTTGTTTAATTATTCTCTACTTATATTAATTTAAGGAAAGAAATGAATTTTTAACTAATTATGTTTTTGGTAATTAAACATGTATCAATTAATCTTATAAAAATATAAATGATTGAATTTTCAATTTAAAAGTTCCATTTTTAAAATATATACTTTTTATTAATCTCTAAGTTTTTACATTCTATTTACAATATAATTTAATATTAGAATTTCCAAATTTCAAGTCAATTCAATTTTTTATTTACTTGTAATCAAATTTCTATTTAAAATATAAAATTTTAAGTTTTATTCTGGAAATCTCTAATTAATTCACAAATAATCCCACAATTTAATTTCAAAATTAAATTGATTATCAAATTAAACATTGCCAAAATTCGGGAATGTTACAAGAACTCATCAAACATATGAATTAACCATGAAAAAACATCTAAGAACAAGGAGCCACTTCCTACCATCATCAAAAGCCTATGGATGCAACCTTTAGCACCAAAATCACAAAACCATGCTCTCCTCTTCCTCTTTTCCTTACGGCCTAAACAAGAACCCACTTTTTCTCATATTTCTTCCACTTTGACATAAGATCCATGCTTTCTAAGGTTTTCTAAGGCCTTGGTTAAATTTTGGTGGAGTTTGGAGAAGTTTTGAACTAATTAGAGAAATAGTGAGGAACAAAGTGGATAAGTGCTAATCCCCCTCTACCATTTTTATTATTTTGTTTCTTTTAAGCTTTGCAAAATTATGAAGTACTTATCACACCAAAACCACTCCTATACATGGCCAAGGCCAGCCCAAAAGATCCCCTCATGTGCCTTGCATGCTTTTCACTATACACAAAAAATATCCTAAGCAAAATTGCCCATTTATCCTTACACACAAAATTTCTTCAATGACATCACCCATGACATTATCCAAAAAAATTATTTCCACAAATTGAAAAATATTACTATTCTATTGTTCTCTTAAATAAGTAAGTATTAGTAAAAAAATCTGAACAACTTTGGTGGTTAAAAAAATGTTTATCGATAAAATGATTTTCTATCACATCATCGATATTTCTTCAGAATATTTATTTTCATAAACATTTTTTCAAAAACAACTTTAACATTGTTACTTATGATCAAAAAGAGGGTTAACAAGGTTAATAAATCATTTTAATAACATTTAATCCTAGATTCAGAAGCAACAGAAGCATAACAATGCTACATAGTATTTCTCCCTATTTAGAATATTTAGCTCTCGAAATACCGACACAAGCAACAGAAGCAAAAATCGCACATCAGTACCTAACAGTGTTGTAATCACTAGAAACCAAAGAACAACCGCATAATAATACTACATAGCACTGCAATCACTAGCTACCGGAGCTTATGGTTTACCTAGGTTTAGAGACCTCCAATCGCATAAGGTTGATAAACAATCCACTAAGCATTACCTTACGCTACACAACCTTGGTACTACTCAGTCGAAAACCATCAAAAATATATCGCACAAGGTTTGTAATGGTGGAAAATTCTATCAATTAAAAAAATCAAAAATATATCGTTATAAAACGCAAGCGCATGGCGTACAATCGTTGTACGTATGCGAATACGGGTCGATCCACAGGGAAAGAATTAAAATTTAATATTACTCAATCAAATTAGCCCAAGATTTTGAAATTATTTTAAACTAAGAAAATTGTATAAAACAAACTAGAGCAAAAGTGGATAAAATTATGAGATTAAGGAGCAATTCAAAGGCAAATCCACTTTCAATTGTTCATATAAATAAACACAAAATTCATCTATAATACCTCATTTAAATTTTAAATAGAATGATTGATATGTCTATTATAAGTATGATTTATTGGTGCTACTAATTAGCATAACTTAAACAATCAAACTCTAACACACCGTTCAAACCCACTTGTTAATTCTCATGAAAATGACATGAAATTGTAAATAAGATAGGACGCCGAAGTTGCGCTCAGGCTCCGCCAAACTGGACTCCTATCCTCTTGTCTCCTTGATCACAATTGTGGATTTGCCCATATCCAAAGTGTCGGTCCTTCGAAAGAGCGCCCGCAGCTAAGTCGGCTGCGAAAAATCCTCTAACGATCTACCTAAAGAAGCCTACGTCGAGGCACACTCGTCATATTCCATCCGCGTCGATCGGCCTGAAGAAGCCTACGATTACGGATGCTATCTATCCTACGTACTAGCAACCTATAAAAGGTAACAAACATCCTTGCGAACCTACTTGCTCGCTCCTAATACGTACATCCAAAATTATAATTTGGTTTTAACTGCATGAAATACATATCCGGACCTTTACAAGGTCTGCCTACAAAATTGATTCCGGATTAATTAATTTTACCATTACAGTTTACATATTATTTATTTCCATTAATCTGCTTTAAGCCATTTTTAAATATGATTTGGTTATTTCATAATTTTCCTTTTACTTGCATAAATGGTATTTCAATTTCACGTCCATTCAGTCCGTATGATTTGTCTATAATTTTTATTCCATTTTGTAACAGATTTACACTAGTCTTTAGGGTCCATTTAATTTACATTTTTTTCTTTCTTTCACCCTAATTTACATTCTCCTTTTAGAGATTTAATCTGTACAATTTTTTTCATCCAATAGCCACAAACCATTTAATTACACAAAATTCCATTTTTACATTTTTAGGCCACATAAGTAACAAAAAATTATGCCAATTAGACTTCCAAATTTTGTTCCAAAACCATATTCAAAATTATGTAATTATATCAATCAAAACCATAATTTTATTCAAGTAACATATTCTGAATTTATTCAACTAATCCGTTCTACCATTAGAAATTGAATAATAATTCTAATTCAATTTAATTAAACCAATCTTATTTACACCATGAAATGTGAATAACAATTTGTTTGTTCCAAATTTCAACCCTAACATGAATTAGAATTGAGAAGTGGAAGAAGAAGAAGATACAATAATTTATATAAATTTCAATCTAAATTCCCCAAATTGCTTGAATATATATAGATAATTTAATTTGGTAGAGATTTGTTTATTTAGTAGAGAAAAGCAGAAAGAATATTACACACTAATTTTACTATAGAATTATGGCGACGACTGAATAAGAAATTCGGTTTAGGTTAGATGGTTTATTTATAGATTGTTTGAGTGAATATAATCCACTAGATTATTTTATATTAAATCTAGTTCTTTCATACACGTGATGGTTATCCATTCTAGCTCATACACATCACTCAACCAATAAAATTTAGCCATCTCATCCTATTACATCACTAGAGCGAATGGAAAGCCGCTACATGTCAGAAACAATGTTGAAATATGTAAGAAAATCATTAGAAACGAACCAGCTAAAAAAACATCGCTCTAGAATTTGAGCGAAAACGGACTTGATCCCTGGTCACAAAGGAAGTAAACATGCTCCTTTACCACTATACCAAATGCGCTTTTAATTTACTTTTTATTATATTTTCTGTAAAATATTGGGATGGTACACATAAAATCAATACCCCAAACATCAAAGATTTTGATTATAAGAATGGGATTCAAAGGCATTATGTTTCATCGAGAGATTTTTCCTAACATTTGGTAGCAGTCACAAGTTTTACAATACTAGAATGCATCTTTGAAAAGTATAGGCCAATTAGAACCACATTGGAGCACTTTTTTATTGTTTTCTTAGGACCGAAGTGACCACCACAAGTTTGGTCATGACAAAACGAAAGAACACTCTTAATTTCGCAATTTGGGACACAGTGTCGAATGATTAGGTTGGAACAATACTTAAACAAGTATGCATCATCCCAATAGAAGTGCTCAACATGGGAAAGAAATTCATATTTATCTTATTTCAACCAAAATGAAGGAGTTTCCTTAGTGACTAAATAGTTCACTATATCGGCACACCATGGATGATATAAACGTAAAGGATTTGTTTGTTAGGAAAGTTCTTATTGATCGGAAAAGAAGGTGGTTTGTTTGGAAGACGCGATAAATGATCAGCAATGACATTGTCAGATTCTTTTTTGACTTTGATCATAAGGTCAAATTCTTAGACTAAAAGGATCCAATGGATTAAATGAAACTTAGTATCCATTTTAGCAAAAAGATGCCTAAGAGCAGAGTGGTCAGTGTAAACAATAATGTGTGAGCCAATCAATTAAAGTCAGAGCTTTTCAATCGTAAAGACTACAGTTAAAAGCTCTTTTTCGGTGGTTGTATAATTAATTAAGTTGAGCATCGTTTGGAGATATACTAGCATAGTAGATGATGTGAAGAATTTTTTTGATGCGTTGTCCTAAGATAACACCAACCAAAAAGTTAGAATCGTCACACATTATTTCGAAAAGAAGATCCCAATTTGGTGAAAAAATGATGGAAGCGGAAATGAGTTCAATTTTGAGATGTTCGAAAGCAGAAACATGGTCAGAATTATAGTCAAATGGAACGTCTTTTCCAAGAAGAGTCTTCAGAGGCCGAGCAATTTTACTAAAGTCTTTCACAATACGACGATAGAAACCAGCGTGCCCATGAAATGAATGAATGTCCTTGACAGATTTGGGAATGAGTAGATTAGCAATTACGTCAACTTTCGCTTTCTCTACCTCAATGCATTTATTTGAAATGACTTGCCCAAGGACAGTGCCATATTGACTATAAAATGGTGTTCTTTCCAATTTAACATTAAGTGTTGATCCTTGCATCGATTCAGAACCATCTCGAGATGTTTAAGTGGTCGGAAAAAGAGTTTTCAAAGATGGAAAAATCATCCATAAACACTTCCAGAAAGCATTCGATCATATCGAAAAAGATGCTAACCATGGATCTTTGGAAAGTAGCAAGAGCATTACAAATGCCAAATGGCATACGTCAATACGCGAAGGTGCCAAAAGGACATGTGAAAGTCATTTTCTTTTGATCTTTGGGGCGATCAAAATTAGGTAATAACCAGAATAATCATCAAGAAAGCAATATAATTCATGGTCCGCTAAACATTCAAGCATTTGGTAGATGGAAGGAAGAGGGAAGTTATCTTTAAGTGTTGCAACATTTAATTTTCAATAATCAATGCAAACACGCCAACCTGTTTGAGTATGAGTTGGTATGAGTTCGATAGCGTCGTTCGTGATAACTGTAAGCCCGGACTTTTAGGCATGACATGAATTGGGCTAACCCATGAACTATCAGAAATGGGGTATATGATTCCTTTATTAAGGAGTTGAAGAATTTCATCTAGAACCCCATCCTTCATTTTTGGTTAAGCCTTTGTTGCGCGTCGTGAACAGGCTTGGCTTCGTCAACTAAGTGGATACGAGGTTGAATAAGAGAAGGACTAATTCCCTTAATATCGGTAATCGACCATTCAATTGACTCTTTTTTTGATGGAACTGAAAGAAGGGAAGATTCTTGATCAAGAGAAAGATTTGAAGAGATTATGACAGGAAACATTTCATTATCAGCAAAGTATGCATACTTAAGGTGATCAGGAAGAGGTTTGATTTCCAACCTAGGGGGTCTCTCAATCAAAAAATTTGGTTGAAGTTCTAACTGAACCATGAGGGGTTCAACCGGAAGTGCATTTTCCATCTCGTTAGACTCATCTTGAAATAGTTATTCGATTCAGTCTTGCGTTCATTGTTAAGGTCAACTGTTTCATTGTCAATTGAATGGAAATAACTTTCAATGTTTAGTTAAGTGGTTCGTTCGATTGATTTCCAACATAAAAGAAGTTAAGAACCAAAGTCATGTTACCAAAAGAAATTTTCATCGATCCATTTCGACAACTGAGTAGGGCATTCGAAGTTGCTAAGAAAGGTCGTCCAAAAATTAATGGAATTTGACTCATCGGATTGTTCTCCGTTTGTGTCTCAAGGACGATAAAATTGACGGGATTTATGAATTACCAATTTTAATGGGTACATCCTCGATTTCTTGCACGCGTTTCTTTATCGAACGATTAGAAAATTAAAGAGTTGCTTTCATCGGTTTTAGTTCACCTAAGCCAAGTAGCCGGTAAACTAAATAAGGAATCAACACCCAAGTCTAGAAAGCACTTATTAATCATCTTATCTCCTATCGTACATGATATCGTCGGACATCCAGGATCTTTGTGTTTTATGAGTATTGATTGAGACAATACTTCGCTAAGACCGGCAGCTAAGAAAACTTTTTTGGGTATATGAGTGTGTCGTTTTTTAGTACACAAGTCCTTTAGAAACATGGCGTAAGTTGGGACTTGTTGAATGATATCAAGAAGAGGGATGTTTACTTTGACTTGTTTGTAAATTTCCAATATCGTTTTCATTTGATTGGAATATTCCTTCGGTCGAAGTCGATATGGAAATGGAATTCGATACTCAGTAGGTCCATCTACTTGAGTAGAAGAAGAATTTGATTCGATATTCAACTCGATATTTTGGTTAGAATCGCTTATTGTTTTTTAAGTGTCAAAAGGAGCTTTCGGTAAATCGTTTGAATTGACAACTTGGTTATCAATTAGTTTATCGAAACGTAAAGTCATGGTGGAATTCATTTGGTTCACGTTGCCATCTTGAATGACATGGCTTGACTCGAGTTCGTGTTTTGATTTTTAAGATTCAGAATTGGTTGATTTGGAAACATGCCTGGTTCACATTCACTCATAGAATTGGCTAATTGACTCATTTATATTTTGAGTTTAGCAATTGATTGACTCATATTTTGCATGTATGGGGTTAATTTTCCATCAAATTGTTATTTTATTGGAGGTTTTGAGTAGTCGCTTGAACTAAAGTTTCTATACTTTTGTCAATTGAAGTAATCCGTTTATCATTTTGGGGAGCATAAGATTGTTGCGGTTGATTTTGAGACGGAGACGCATAATTTTTTTGAAAGCGGTCGGGCTAAAAAGGAGGATCCGAAGCATTATTCAGAGATGGATAAAATTAGGACGGACCGAAACTGTGACGACCCGGCCTTATACTCCCAGAAAGACGTATCATTATTAAGAAAGAAAGGGATAGAAATAGAAAAGAATA
The DNA here is from genome assembly GCA_030765085.1 of Allium cepa. Taxonomy (NCBI): domain Eukaryota; kingdom Viridiplantae; phylum Streptophyta; class Magnoliopsida; order Asparagales; family Amaryllidaceae; genus Allium; species Allium cepa. The sequence goes on from CM060946.1 coordinate 184,946,279, forward strand.
GAAAAGAGAGAAACAACAACATCAGAATCTCACATCGGAACAGAACAAAATATAATACGTCATGTATCTATTACATAGTTTTACATATATCAGAGTGATACAATGTCAACATACATGACAGCCATACATACATCTGTCACTATATACATCAGAGATACAGCATACATTAACTACGCAGCGGAACTAGATAGATATATACATACGTCTAGAACTCCTGCTCCAAGCTCCTCCAGAAATCAAAGTCCAAAACCTATCACTTGACTACTCATAAAAATTTGAGTACCCAAGAGTTTATGAAAAACAAAATATAAACTCCGGGTCAGACATGGGTCTGGCATGAGTAAACATTTTAAAGTTGTTTAACTTTGAAAAACATTTGAAAATAGAGGTATCACGTAAGACTCCCCACAAATAAATACGGGTAAGTTTTTACCTTACGCTAACCAAAAAATTTTATAGGAAATCCAATGATATTATAATAGTGTCTAGGGTTTTCAAGTAAATAGAAAATAGCCGAAATTGTTACATCTATTAAATTCCAGCTAACTAGCCACAAAAGTGGGTAATACAAATCAAAACCGTAGGGTCTCGTAGGGAAAATGGATTTCCATCAATGGCAGTGCTAATGGGGTACCGCCCGTCACAGTACGGGGCCTAGATCACCGTACCGAGGATCACTCCCGACCCCCTACAACACAAGGCCGGAACCATTCCTTACTGAACAGTCCGAACAAGATAACCCCGCGGTTGTAGCTAGCAACCTCCCACACAGCCGAAATAAAAAGGGACATCTAGACAGGGGTATATCTCGTCCTGCTTGGGCATGACCCAACTAACCTTGCTGCACCTCCCATGTTTTAGCCATTCCGGTTGATGAGGCTTGAGGCTGCGATTACCTTTACAGAACATATCTCTTAGAATGCTCATCGTCCGCCTGACGATGCTAAAAGCATTCAATCCATACAAGTTCATTCCGGGTTCGAACGAAACCGAAGGCATTATCTCGTTACACTCATTTTGGAATCACCCTCAGAGTTAACAACGATAACCCTTGCATTCTGAAAACACCGTCTTGATATTCACTTGAGAATTCATGACCTATCGTTTAATTTGAATCGATGTGGTTTTCGGATAATCATAAATGACACCCGATCCCGGTCTCATCGAAATCCAAACGCCATTTTAAAGGTCAAGTTGTCTAATTAACTTAAACAGTTTAATTCAATGATTGAATTCACTTAGCATTTATCATAGATAAATCATACACAATCATCATGGTTATATCAAAGCATATCAGAGAGCATCACAGAATATCACCAAATAAATATCACAATCAGATATGCCACAAACACAACAATCCCTAAACAATCATCTTAAATTCTTGTTGTAATTAATTCAGTTACTTGAGAGTTAATCACTTAACCTTGTTTAATTGATCATTAATTTATTATCAATTAATTACTTATTCCATTACAAATTATTTATTTAATTAATCATTTCTTAATCAATTATTAAATCTTAATTACTTAATTACTTAATTATTTTATTTCACACTATTTAATTAATTACTTCTTAATCAATTTATTTAACCTTAATTAACTATTTCTTAATCATTAATTGATAACCTGATTTATTAATAAAACTTAATTACCCCATTTATTAACTGTTAATTACTTAATTAATCATTATTAATATTTAATTAAATAACTTAATTAATTAACTATTAATCATTAATTAATTAACTTAAATAGTTAATTACAATTTTATTAATGACTTAATAATTAATCAATCTAAACTCTAAATACCATTATAAAGTAATCAGTCTTAATTACTTTCCAAAATAATTAATCAATATTAATTAGTCATCTTAATTAACATTTTAAAGTTCTTCTTGAAAACTTTGAAAATCAAATTATTATTAATTATAAACTTAAATGTTAATAAACTTTATTCTTAAATTAAAGTAATTACTTAATTAAGATAATGATTAAGTGTTAAAACATTATTAAGGTATGAAGTAAAATAATGAAGACTTGTATTACATTTTTAACTCAAACAGTTAAACCTGTATTAAGTTACAATATCTAAACTTGTAGGAAAACAAGTTACCTATTCTCACCATCAAAATGCAACACTGCAGTTTGAAAATTGAACACTCGCCTGGATTTAACTCGAGCTTCACTTCGAGTTAACCATTCCCTTCCCCGAGTTATGCCCTGTACGCCATCTTCTTCTTCTTCATTTTTTTTAATTTTCTTCAGTAAGTTTAAAGTTTAAACAAGGTTATAAATAGCATCTGGAAACCCATTTTCGCACGCGATAAAACTCGAAGCCAATACCTAAACTACTCGAGCACGACTCGAGACACACACCCACACGGCACTAACACATCTCCTCCACACCGTACACATGCATGGCGGCATGACTTGACTCCGGCAAACACCAACTATTCAGGCAAATCCAAAATTACGTGATAACAAGAAAATCAAACTTGAATCGCCTCAAAAAATTTCGAATCAAAATTAAGACATTCTGCTCGAAACCTATTGCTCACCACAGTCGCACTTCCACCTCTCCACCGTCACTCACGCCACCGAAGTCGTCGAAACTTCGCCCACATGACGACATCACGCTCCTCTTCCGTTCCCAAAAATCTCGTGACACTCAATCACCTATAGGAGCCCTACGCGTCTAGTTACAGACATGACCGAAAACATTAAACAAACCCTAAATCGATCTCGTTTCAAAAATTTACTCAATAGAAAAAATTTCTGATAATTTTTACGAAATCACAGGTACTTAAACTTGCTTCAACACAAATTTCAATCTTTAAAATTGATTCAATGGTTCGAAAATGGGAAAAATGCAATTTTGGTTCACATACAAACTGCTCTTAAAATCCCACACTAAAAATCCTCGTTTTAGTTTTAAAAATCATAATTCCAGTATGCATTCAAGTTATAAACTTGAATTAGCTTTTTAAAATAATTGAATTATCAGTTTCTTGCTTGATTTCCTGTAAACATGGCTTCCGGTAAAAATATTCCACTAGTCATATTTTAATCTGTTTCGAAAATCTTGTTTGATGTTTTAACATCTTGTTTGATTGAAAAAAAATGAAAAATTTACAATGATTCAGTTGAAACAAACTTAAATTGAATGATAATCAACCCTGAACAATATGCAGAGTAACATATATATACACAGGATCATATCCAAGAAAAAAAATATGCAAACTATACTATTAATGAATCATGAACTATTTTAATTAACTTAAACTTTAAAATCTTTGTTTACTCACCTTAAAACTCTTTTGAACAGAGAACCATTTCTGTTTCTTGAAAATCTATAGTTGAAACTGCCTGCTCTTCCCTGTTTGTTTTGAATTCAATTTTTGATTTTACTTTTTTTTTTCTTGCCTTAGTTTTCTTTTTTTTTTCTTTTCTATGGTTTACTGAACGAACTAGGAGTAGCCAGATGTATTCACATATATAAGAGAAGAACAGGAAGCTTAAAGAACGTAGTAACTAGTTAGGTTGTTTCTTATTTTTGTTTTGTATTGACCAGGTTTTACATTACTGAAAATGAAAAGATTTGTAGTATTTTTACCAGACAAAATGTTAGGCTGAGAGAATGGCATTTAATGCCTTGCTTCTTAATATGTTTACACTCTTATAATTGTGTTTGCTCTATAGATATTTTGTATGTAAATGTAGACTTTGCAGATAGATTTTGGCTTGTGTATGAAGCTTTGTATAAAACATTTGATATCTTCTAGCTTAAATTGTTTATATACATATGGTTGTGTTATTTTGTTTTATATTTTGCAGGTAGACTTGGCTTTTGAATGAAGATATTGTGTATAAAAATGTTTTATTATTTGCTTGCTTGAATAATTCATACGATTATGTTTGTGTCAGGTTTATTTTCATACTTTGACTGATTTCTATTTTTTTCTACTTTGTTCTTATTTTGTACTTTGTGCTTATATTAGCTTTATACATTTGTGTTTTTCAAGTTTTCAGTTTATGCTGCAAGCATACACTAATAACTTAATTCTTATTTTTATTTTAACTATCACTATTTAAATTATTATATTCAATATGGTTTACTTACATTTTATCCCTATATTTATTTCTATTTGTATTTTAACCATTAATAATTAAGTTATTTTTCATATGTTTACTTATTTATATTTATATTTTATGTTTTAACTATCAATATTTAAATTATATACATATGCCTTACTTAACATTTTACACTTAAATTTTATATTGATAAAGTTTGATTTTATTTTGAATATTATCATTCATATATATTCTTATCAAATGGTAACAAGGCAAAGTATACTAAATTTAATTATATAAGATAGATTTTGTCATATCTAATTTTTAAGAGAATTTATTTTAAATTTTCAAATCAAATTTCCGTTTTAAAAATATAAATCTATATAAACAAATGATAATTATTCCAAAATCATATTCATTTTATAAGGATCAATTTACTTTTTATTTAATTAGATTAAATATTTATTAAAATAACAGGGTCAAAATCCAGGGTCGTTACATTCCTTCCCCCTTAAAAGAATTTCGTCCCCGAAATTTAAAACAAAGATAATTCAAAAGCTGTTATACCAACCATTCAAACATAGATATCATTCATACATTAGCAAACAACCAAACAGTCTATCCTAACAAACATCACTAGCTATCCGGACACAGATCCGGATAAGCTTTCCTAAAACTATCTAGAGTTTCCCAGGTGCAATCTCTGGAATCCCCACTCCACTGCACTTTGACAGGCTTCACTACCTTACTTCTGAGTTGCCTCTAGTCTTGATTAATAATCCGAACTGGATTCTTGACCACGATCAAATTCGGTTCGACTTCCAATTCTTCCTGGACTACTGGTTCTACAAGTAATGATGCATCATGAACAAATTTCCTTAGATGGGATATATAGAATACAATATGAATTCCAGACATCCGTTCTACCAATTCAATTCTATAAGCTACAGCACCAACTCTTTTCGATACCCAAAATGGTCCAATATAGCTCAGGGCAAATTTTCCCGTCTTTCCAAATCTTATAGCTCCTTTAATCGGGAAACTTTGACAAAAACTAAATCACCAATCTCGAATTCCAATTGTCATCTGACGGTCCTGAGCAGCTCTCATGCTTCCCTTGATAAGTTCAACTTTAGCAGAAACTTCTCGAATCAAATCTGATCCAAGCACAGGACGATCTTTTGACTCTATCCATTAGAATGGGGATCTACACGGTCTTCCACGATTTACCAAAAATCCAAAACACAAGCTCTAAGCATATCTTCTAGAATACGATTCAGCCTCTCCGTCTGTCCATCTGTTTGAGGATGATAGGCTGTACTCAATCTCAAACTTGTTCCCATAGTTGATTGCAGAGCCACCCAAAATTTGCTGGTAAAGATAGAATCATGATCACTTACTATGCTAACAGGAACACCATGCAATCTAACTATCTCCCTCAAGAAATTCTCTGCTAGAGAAACTGCAATACGAGTTGCCTTAACGGGTATAAAATGAGCACTCTTAGTTAACTGATCCACAATAACCCATATACCATCATTTCCTTTCTTAGTTCTTCGCAAACCGTCGATGTAATCCATCGAAATAATCTCCCATTTCCATTCTGGGATTTCCAAAGGCAGCGACAAAACGGCCGACTTCTATTGATCTCCTTTAACTTGCTTACAGATAGCACAACTATTAACGAAAGCGGCTACATCCCTCTTCATGCTCGGCCACCAGAAAATTCTTCTCATATCTTATACATCTCAGAAATTCCTGGATGAATATTCAGTTTGGAGCGATGACACTCAGCTAAAACTTCTTGCCTCAATCCATCTATCGTAGGTACACACAAGCGTCCATTAATCTTCAAAACACCTTGATCACCCACCTTGAAATCAGAATACCGACCATTCTCAATTCCAAGAATTAGTTCCTCAAAAGATCATCCTCCATTTGCTTACTTATAGTTCTTCCCTGGAGAGATGGAACAACATCCAAAGAGACAAAACTGCATTCCTGCTAAGAGCATCAGCCACAACATTCGCCTTTCTCGGGGTATACGGAATATCCAAATCATATGATGCCAGAAATTCGACCCATCGCTGCTGTCTCGGATTAAGATCCTTTTTGAGAGAAAAGATATATCAATGGTTTGTGATCCGTGAATAACTCAAACTTTTCTCCCAAAAGATAGTGTCTCCAAATCTACAAAGCAAAACAATGGCTAACAATTCAAGATCATGCGTAGCGTAGTTCCTTTTATGTGGCTTTAATTTCCGACTCGCATACGCAATCACTCTTCCATTCTGTATCAACACTGCTCCCAGACCAACTATAGAAGCATCTGTATAAACTTCAAATTTGCTCTTCCCATCAGAAATAGCTAGGATTGGTGCACTGGTTAGCCTTGTCTTTAACTCCTGAAAAGTTTCTTCACACTGGGGTGTCCATTTGAACTTAGCTCCTTTCCTTGTCAACTTGTCAAATGCGATGAAATCTTGGTAGTCCTTGATAAATTTCCAGTAGTAGCCAGTTAATCCCAAAAAAAATGCGAACTCTCGTCGGTGACTTCGGTTGCTTCCATTCCAGAATAGTCTTGATCTTCGCTGGATTTACAGAGATACCTCCTCAGAGTCTTCAACACTATCCCCAAATGCTGCTTGTGCTCTTCTTCAGACTTAGAATTGTCAAGAATATCATCGATGAATACCAGAACAACTTATTCAGTTCTCAAAATTTACACAGAACCTTAGCGATCCATCCGATTTAGTGAAAAATACTGCCACAGAACCCCAATAAGGAAGAAAACTGGGCCATAAACAATCCCTTCTCCAAAAGATCCTGAATCTGCTTAACTAACTCTTTTCTCTCTCTAGGAGCCATCCTCCTACTAGGCTGAATCACCGGCACTGCTCCTGAAATTACCTCAAGAAAAACCGCTAAGCCAGAAAATCTTCTCGACGGCACACAAAACACTCCGAGCTGCACTGCTGACTCAGATGTCAAAGGACTTCCTATCCAAAGCTCTTCGAGAAACTCGTACCTCGAACCAAACAAAAACACCCTACTGAACTTAGCCACAACACCGAAACAGACATACTTCTTTAACTTGTTCCAAAGAAACATCTTCGGAGACATCCATAATCACTGTGTCTCATCACATAGCTACTACATCCTGAGGTATCAAGATATCATAACTTGCTTCCATGCAACCAACAGATCCAACTCTAGCTCATCCAAACTTACACTTCAAAGATGAACTCCGAACCCTAACAGATTTCCTTCAGAGACAGATGAAATCCTTACACCACCCAAAGTTCACAAAAGAAGGTAATAGGTCTACAGTCTCGACAGATACTCTTCCAAACTCAGTCGTTCAAATTCCAACCATTGGTAGTCGTGTTACACACACCACTACCCTGTCTACCTTTATAACTTGTATTGGAAAAATAGAACAGGTAGTCCAACAAATAGGTAGAAATATATATATATATATATATATATATTTCAAAATTATAAATACGCTCTCCGAAGAAAGAATTCACTCAAGAGCCTAGGTATTCGCTCAACCTAGCGCTCTGATACCACTGTGACGACCCGGCCTTCTACTCCTAGAAAGACGTATCATCATTAAGAAAGAAAGGGATAGAAATAAAAAGAATAAAAAAGAGAGAAACAACAACATCAGAATCTCACAGCGGAACGGAACAAAATATAATACATCACATATCTATTACATAGTTTTACATATATCAGAGTGATACAATATCAATACACATGATAGTCATACATACATCTGTCACTATATGCATCAGAGATACAGCATACATTAACTACGCAGTGGAACTAGATAAATACATACATACGTCTGGAACTCCTGCTCCAAGCTCCTCCAGAAATCAAAGTCCAAAACCTATCACTTGACTACTCATAAAAATTTGAGTACCCAAGAGTTTATGAAAAACAAAATATAAACTCCGGGTCAGACGTAGGTCTGGTATGAGTAAACGGTTTAAAGTTGTTTAACTTTGAAAAACATTTGAAAATAAAGGTATCACGTAAGACTCCCTAAAAATAAATACGGGTAAGTTTTTACCTTACGCTAACCAAAACATTTTATAGGAAATCTAGTGATATTATAATAGTGTCTAGGGTTTTCAAGTAAATAGAAAATAGCCGAAATTGTTACATCTATTAAATTCCAGCTAACTAGCCACAAAAGTGGGTAATACAAATCAAAACCATAGGGTCTCGTAGGGAAAATGGATTTCCATCAATGGCAGGGATACTAGGGTACCGCCCGTCACAGTACGGGGCCTAGATCACCGTGCCGAGGATCACTCCCGACCCCCTACAACACAAGGCCGGAACCATTCCTTACTGAACAGTCCCGAACAAGATAACCGTGCGGTTGTAGCTAGCAACCGCCCACACAGCCGAAATAAAAAGGGACATCTAGACAGGGGTATATCTCGTCCTGCTTGGGCATGACCCACCTAACCTTGCTGCACCTCCCATATTTTAGCCATTCCCAGTTGATTAGGCTTGAGGCTGCGATTACCTATAAAGAACATATCTCTTATAATGCTCATCGTCCGCCTGACGATGTGCTGAAAGCATTCAATCCATACAAGTTCGTTCTGGGTTCGAACGAAGCCGAAGGCATTATCTCGTTACACTCATTTTGGTATCACCCTCAGAGTTAACGACGATACCCTTGCATTTTGAAAACACCATCTCGATCTTCACTTGAGAATTCATGACCTATCGTTTAATTTGGATCGATGTGGTTTTTGGATAATCATAAATGACACCCGGTCCCGGTCTCATCGAAATCCAAACGCCATTTTAAAGGTCAAGTTGTCTAATTAACTTAAACAATTTAATTCAATGATTGAATTCACATAGCATTTATCACAGATAAATCATACACAATCATCATAGATATATCAAAGCATATCAGAGAGCATCACAGAATATCACCAAATAAATATCACAATTAGATATGCCACAAACACAACAATCCATAAACAATCATCTTAAATTCTTATTTTTTAATTCAATTACTTGAGAGTTAATCACTTAACCCTGTTTAATTGATCATTAATTTATTATCAATTAATTACTTATTCCATTTCAAATTATTTATTTAATTAATCATTTATTAATCAATTATTAAATCTTAATTACTTAATTACTTAATTATTTTATTTCACACTATTTAATTAATTACTTCTTAATCAATTTATTTAACCTTAATTAACTATTTCTTAATCATTAATTGATAACCTGAGTTATTAATAAAACTTAATTACCCCATTTAATAACTACTAATTACTTAATTAATCATTATTAATATTTAATTAAATTACTTAATTAATTAACTATTTATCATTTATTAATTAACTTAAATAGTTAAATACAATTTTATTAATCACTTAATCATTAATCAATCTAAACTTTAAATACCATTATAAAGTAATCAGTCTTAATTACTTTCCAAAATAATTAATCAATATTAATTAGTCATCTTAATTAACATTTTAAAGTTCTTCTTGAAAACTTTGAAAATCAAATTATTATTAATTATAAACTTAAATGTTAATAAACTTTAATATTAACTTAAAGTAATTACTTAATTAAGATAACAATTAAGTGTTAAAACATTATTAAGGTATTAACTAAAATAATGAAGACTTGTATTACATTTTTAACTCAAACAGTTAAACCTGTATTAAGTTACAGTATCTAAACTTGTAGAAAAACAAGTTACCTATTCTCACCTTCAAAATGTAACACTGCAGTTGAAAACCGAACACTCGTCTGGATCTTACTCGAGCTTCACTTCGAGTTAACCATTCCCTTCCCCGAGTCATGCCCTGTACGCCATCTTCTTATTCTTCCCTTTTTTAATTTTCTTCAGTAAGTTTAAGGTTTAAATAAAGTTATAAATGGCATCTGGAAACCCATTCTCGTACACGATAAAACTCGAAGCCAACACCTAAACTACTCGAGCACGACTCGAGACACACACCTACACGGCACTGACGCATCTCCTCCATGTCGTACACGTGCACGACAGCACGACTTGACTCCGGCGAACACAAACTATTTCGGAAAATCCCAAATTATGTAATAACATGAAAATCAAACTCGAATCACCTCAAAGAATTTCGAATCAAAATTAAGACATTCTGCTTGAAACCTGTTGCTCACCACAGTCGCACTTCCACCTCTCCACCTTCACTCATGCCACCGAAGTCATTGAAACTTCGCCCACATGATGACATCACGCTCCTCTTCCATTCCCAAAAATCTCGTGACATTCGATCACCTATAGGAGCCCTACGCGTCTAGTTATAGACATGACCAAAAACATTGAACAAAACCCTAAATCGATCTCGTTTCAAAATTTTACTCAACAGAAAAATTTTCTGATAATTTTTACGAAATCACAGGTACTTAAACTTGCTTCAACGCAAATTTCAATCTTTAAAATTGATTCAATGGTTTGAAAATGGGAAAAATTCAATTTTGGTTCACATACAAACTGCTCTTAAAATCCCACACTAAAAATCCTCATTTTAGTTTTAAAAATCATAAATTCCAGTATGCATTCAAGTTATAAACTTGAATTAGCTTTTTAAAATAATTGAATTTATCAGTTTCTTGCTTGATTTCCTGTAAACATAGCTTCCAGTAAAAGTATTCCACTAATCATGTTTTAATCTGTTTCGAAAATCTTGTTTGATGTTTTAACATCTTGTTTGATTGAAAAAAAACGAAAACTTTACAATGATTCAGTTGAAACAAACTTAAATTGAATGATAATCAACCCTGAACAATATGCAGAGTAATATATATATACACGGGATCATATCCAAGAAAAATACATATGCAAACTATACTATTAATGAATCATGAACTATTTTAATTAGCTTAACCTTTAAAATCTTTGTTTACTCACCTTAAAACTCTTTTGAACAGAGAACCATTTCCGTTTCTTGAAAATATGTAGTTGAAACTTCCTGCTCTTCCCTGTTTGTTTTGAATTCAATTTTTGATTTTACTTTTTTTCTTGCTTTGGTTTTCTTTTTTTTCTTTTCTATGGTTTACTGAACAAACTAGGAGTAGCCAGATGTATTCATATATATAAGAGTAGAACATGAAGCTTAAAGAAGGTAGTAGCTAGTTAGGTTGTTTCTTATTTTTGTTTTGTATTGACCAGGTTTTACATTACTGAAAATGAAAAGATTTGTAATATTTAGACTAGGCAAAATGTTAGGCTGAGAGATTGGCATTTAATGCCGTGCATCTTAATATGTTTACACTCTTATAATTGTATTTGTTGTATAGATATTTTGTATGTAAATTTAGACTTTGCGGATAGATTTTGGCTTGTGTATGAAGCTTTGTATAAAACATTTGTTATCTTCTAGCTTAAATTGTTTATATACATATGGTTGTGTTATTTTATTTTATATTTTGCAGGTAGACTTGGCTTATGAATGAAGATATTGTGTATAAAAATGTTTTATTATTTGCTTGCTTGAATAATTCATACGATTATGTTTGTGTCAGGTTTATTTTCATACTTTGTCTGATTTCTATTTTTTTCTACTTTGTTCTTATTTTATACTTTGTGCTTATATTAGCTTTATACATTTGTGTTTTTCAAGTTTTCAGTTTATGATGCAAGCATACACTAATAACTTAATTCTTATTTTTATTTTAACTATCACTATTTAAATTATTATATTCAATATGGTTTACTTACATTTTATCCTTATATTTATTTCTATTCGTATTTTAACTATTAATAATTAAGTCATATTCATATGTACTTATTTATATTTATATTTTATATTTTAACTATCAATATTTAAATTATATACATATGCTTTACTTAATATTTTATACTTAATATTTTATACTTAAATTTTATATTGATAAACTTTGATTTTATTTTAAATATTATCATTCACATATATTCTTATCAAATGATAACAAGGCAAAGTATTTTAAATTTAATTATATAAGATAGATTTTGTTTTATCTATTTTTAAGAGAATTTATTTTAAATTTTCTAATCAAATTTCCATTTTAAAAATATAAATCTATATAAACAAATGATAATTATTCCCAAAATCATATTCATTTTATAAGGATCAGTTTACTTTTTATTTAATTAGATTAAATATTTATTAAAATAACAGGCCAAAATCTAGGGTCGTTACAGAATTGCTGTTAGTTATTTTGGTTCCATGCAAAGTTTAGATGATTTCTCCAAACGGGATTGTACGTTGGAGAAAATGGGTCATTCTTAACCTTGTTAAAAACATTGAGTTGTTCTACCGAATGAGGGCACTGATCGGCGATGTGATCCGGATCGTTACATTTATAACACAATGGTTGGGAAGCTTGGTTTTTTTGATTGGATGAGAAAATGTTGTCGAATTTATTGATCATTGCATTAATTTTAGCTTCCAAAGCCAATGATGATCTTGTCGAGTGCGCGCTTGATCGGGAATAAAGTGATTTCTCATTAGAACGCTCCCATTGGGTGGGTTGACTTTTTGGCCAAGTTTTCGAGGAATTACCAAGCATCATCATGATGTTGAGCGAGAAAATTGTCTTGGCACATTGGTCCAAGCATAGTTCGTGAACTATTTTCAAGTCCATCTTATAAGATTTGGCAAAAAGTCCATTTTTCAAAATTATGGTAGGATATTTTGTCAAAAGCTCTTTAAATCTTTCAAAGTATTTTTCGAAAGGTTTACACGTAAATTGATAAAAATTTACAATTTTGTTTCGGCTTTTGATCATTTTTTCCAAGAGGTAGAATTTTACTAAGAAAACTTTAACGAGTTATTCCCAAGTTTTGATCGAGTTCGAAGGTTAGCTATACAATCATTTTTCAGCGTAATCGATAAGGGTGAATACAATTGACCGAAATTTGACTCCATCATCACATGATTGTTGAAGTTTAATGTTTGCACAAACTTGTTCGAGTTTTGTTAAGAATATGTATGGGTAATCGTGTTCAAAATTGACAAATTTTAGGAGTGTGGCAATGTTATTTGAATGAACTTCGAAGTGATTACCTGTTGGGGCAGGTAATGTGATACAAGAAGGAATAGAGACTCGGTCAGGAAAGATTCTATCCATTAGAGTTCGGAGAGCGTTTTCATTAGCCATCTTCGGAGGATCGTACGTTCGAGTTAAACGATTCATTGTTGTGTCACGAGTCCAAGTACTCATGCACAAGTGAAAAGATCAAGAAGAGAAATACATGAGAATCAAGGTTAAGAGAATGATATGAAGTTAAAATATTCTTTTGATTTTTTAACGGAAAAATATTTATCAAAAAGAATTTATTTTTCAAAAGGGAGATTTGACTTGTTTTGTTTATTGGATTTTAAAATTTTCCTTTTCTAAAATATTTTTGCTTTTTTAGTTTTTGTTTTAGAAAAGATTTTTTGGATTTTTGTTTAAAAAAACTAAATTAAGTAAAATGCTTGATTTTGTTTGATTTTTTTAAAGGAGATTGTCTGTTTTGTTGTTTTTATTTTGGATTATTTTTTATTTCTATTTAAAAAGTAAGTTAAAGAAAATGTGATTTTTTTTCACTTTTGAATTTTTTTCGTTTTTTCATATATGCATGAACTAATGCAACTAAATGAATGCAAGATCTTGACTACAAATTTTCCGTCCTCCTAACCTAAAATTGTATAATCACGCTTTGACTAAATCCAATAAAATAGTTCTTAGCCAAGTAACAGACGTGGGTTATCTTTGCACCACAAATTACTGTAGTGATCCGGCCGAGGTTTAAGTACCTTTAGAGAAATAATCACTATAATATTTACGAATCAACGTAATATTTATAAATGATTATTGCTTTGTCATGGCCTAGGCACCAAGAAATAAATTGTTAAAAAGACAACTGTTCAAGATACTATTAAACCCTAGATGAGTCTGTGACACTCTTAAGTCCAAAGTCTAACCGTTATTATTAATCAAATTGGACGATGAAATGCAATTTGTGGGCCAAGGAAGGGGTGATGAAATCTCCCACCTAATGTGGATTTATGTGGATTTGGATGTTGCCCTTAGAAAATAAAAACAAGATGGAATGAATGCAAAACACAAATTAATCATGTATTAATATAATGCAACTACGAATGAGATTTGATTTTAATTTTGATTTTGTTTTTAGATTTTAAATGAAAGCAACTAACAATGCAAGGAAAATAAAACAAGAGTCAACAACAAGATACCAGAGAGTGTAGAATTAATAGCAATTTATTTTTATTTTCTTAAGCAGGGATTTTAGTAAGCAATTTATTTTGACAAACAAAGTGAAACAAGCAATTCTTCCTTTTTGATTTTCTACAAACTGAAATTTGCACATGAAAAAAGAGGTGAAATTTTTTTTTTCAATGAACACGGAAACATAGGTAACTTTTTTTACAAAGAGAATAGAACGAAAACTAAAAAAACAAATCAACTTACTCTTAAAAATAAAATTACCAGCAGCCCACTTCAGGCCCAATAAAAATTACACTGTTAAAATCTCTTAAAAATAAAATTCAAACCCACAATCCCCTTGTTCCCTTTTAAACTAAAAACTAAAAACACGATCTGCCAAAACAAAAAAAGAACAAAAGTAAAATGCAAAATCATGAATTGGAAAACCACCGATTTGGAAATTTTGGGTGCGATTGGATCTTGAATTTGAAATCGTGATTGGGGCTTTTTGGTTGCGAGATTGATTTGCGATAATGATGGAGTTGTTGGTAGTGATATCTAGTTACGGATGGTGGTGAGGAAGAAGGGTAGGTGTTCGATTATGGATGAAGGTTGGAAATGTGGTAGCAGTTCGGGTTTGGGTATTTAGTCGAGGAAGGGAGTTTTTTGTGGTTTGGAGAGGCAGATCCCGATGTCGCAGTGGTAGGAGGTGATGAAGTGGGATTGCTGGCGTGGCTGTGTGTTTGTTTGAGGTGGTAGGAGTAGGATTGTTCTAGTTTTGGTGTGATGGAACAGTTTGTATATGGAAGAGGAAGTTAAAGGAGTTTGGGTCATTGTTGGTTTATGGAGATGGAGCGGAGAGGTGATAGTGGATGCAGTTGCTGAAGCGTGTAGTGCTGCTAGCAGTTTGGAGTTCAGCTGGTTGTGTAGTTTTACGTATGTGTTTTGTTTTGATAGTGAGGAGGAGTTTCTTGTTTTTGGCAGAGGATGATGATGTTGTTCGAGTAGGGGATGAAGTGAGCAGTAGTTAGAAGTTTGTGATGAAGGTTGATAGCCAAAAGGATAAGTGGAGGAGGAAGTGGAGTGCAGTAGTTAGTGAGGTGGAATGTGGTTGGAAGGTTAGTTTGATGGTTCTGCTTGCCATTGAGGTGGGTTTTGAATGGAGGGGAGGCTGATGTATGGAAGGAGCAGTTTTGTTGTGCAATGTTTGGTGGTGAGGAATTTGGGAAGGAGGTTATGTGAATAATGAAGCGAGGGGGTTCTGAAGTGAGTTAGGGGTGGACGTGCGATGAATGGATGCAGCAATGTTGAATTGATGATGGAGGTGGTTTGCAGTGGGGTTATTTAGAGATGGTAGTTGAGGGATGATGGATGATGGAGGAGGTGAAGTATGCAGAAGTTTTGTTGACGTATTGGTTTTGTGATAAGGTGTGTTTCCGGTGTAGGCTGCTTGTGTTTACAGGAGGCGTTGGGACAGTGAGTTTGGTGGTTAGTGGCAGTGATTGGGTGGAGTACGGTGATTGCTGAGGGGTTGTTGTGGTATGGTCAAGGAGATTGTAGAATTATTTTTTGGTTTGGTAGTGGGTGTTCTATTGTGGAGTTCGTGTGTGCTGTTGAGGTGGTAGTGCTAGAAAGGTGATTCCATCTGTTTGTTGTTGCAGAGGAGGGGATGTAGCAGTTAGGCGGTTCGGTTGGTTGCGCTTTTGGATAATGATGATGGGTGTAAAAAAAGGACGGAAGCAACAATAAATAGAGTACAGAAATGAACAAAGAGCAGTGTAATAAGATGTGAACAAAATGAATAGTGCACAGAGAAGGAAATGGAAAACAAAGAACAATCATAAAACTAAGCCAAGAAATTAACACAAAATTAAACTAAACTATTTTTTTCAACGAAAAGACAATCACTATTGAACAAAAAAACAAGGATATGTGACACGAGTCACAATGAACTAAACAAACTCACAACACAATTTATTTTAATATTTTTTTAAGAAGAAAATGAAAAATAAAAGAAAGTTAATTCGAAGAGTAAAATTAAAAGTAAATTGCTATTTCAGGCAACGGTGTCAAAAACTTGTTTGTAACGAAGGAAAATTCTATCAGTTGGAAAATCGTCGAAAATATATCGTTATAAAGCCGCAAGCACATGACATACAATCATATTACATATGTTAGTACGGGTCGATCAATGGGGAAAGAATTAAATTCTAATATTACTCAATCAAATTAGCCCAAGGTTTTGAAATTTTTTTAAACTAAGAAAATTGTAGAAAACAAACTAGAGAAAAAGTGAATAAACTATGAAATTAAGGAGCAATTTAGAGGCAAATCCTCTTCCAATCATCATATAATTCAACACAAAATTCATCTATAATTTTCATTTAAATTTCAAGTAGAAATGATTGATGTGTTTATTAAAAGTATGGTTTATTTGTGCTATTAATTAGCACAATTAAACCATCAAACTCTAACGCACCACTCAAACTGTAACAACCCAGTAATTTGTAATTATTTTAATTGTTTATTTTAATTATTTAAATTGAAACTCCTGATTTAAAAACTTTATTATGTTTATTAAAATGAATAAATTTTGTTATTTTAAGAGTATATTTTGATTTTTGTATGAATTATCATTTCAAACCTAAATAAATGGGATATTTCCAAAAAAAAAAGAGTATTTTTGGTCAATCTGGTCAAATTTGACTTTTAAATTTAAAATTTAAATATTTAAATTTTTGAATTTTATCTTTTATTATGAAGATATATTAAATTTCAAGAATACTGCTTTTCGTTTCATTGAAATCCAATTTAAATTGTGAAAGTTATGCATTTTACAATTTTGTGTGGACTTTAATTTATTTAACAATATTATTTATTTCAGTTTATATAAATAATATTTTTATTTGTCAAATCATGTTCTAATACGTGTTATATGACATGTTAGGTATATATTTTATTTTAAAACATTTTTAAAGTGATGTTCAAATTTTTCCAAAGTTTATTGAATTTATTTTCAAATTTTAAGGCCTAGTTACCAATTTTTAGCTATTTTCTCAATTTAATTATATTTAATTAAAATTAATTAATTTATTTTGTGCATTCATCATATTTTCATGTTTTTATCTTATTTATACATATTTTACATGTATTTAAAAATTCCAAAAAGAATTATAGAAATATGAAAAGTTTTGTGATCTTTTATATACTTAGCCTTTTTGTGTTCCTGCCTTTTCATTTTCTAACCAACACTTGCTTTGATTTTAGATCGACCTTATCTTTTCTTCAGCCGCATCTCTTTTCTCATTTTTCACATAAAAGTAAAACTTCTCACTCAAGAAATTTTGGCCATCAACCAGAAGCAAAACCTTTGGTAAATCTTTTCTTCTCTTTCTACTTATTTTTCTTGTTTATGTTTTGATTCTTGCATTTGCCTTCACCTTTGTAGCTCAGCCCTTGCTCCTCCATCACCATAGCCGCCTCCACCACCACCACAACTAGCCAGCGCCTCCTCCAGTCAAACTTCAAGCCAAGCCGTGCACCATCCATGACCAGATCGACCTCATATTTGCACAAACTCCACTTGTATATGCATAGCCGATCACCATAGTATTCCACCACCTCAAACTTCCCTTGGCCGCCACCTACATCACCACCACCTGCCATAGTTGACCCATACACTACTGCCACACCTGTAGTTGACCACCTGAGAACCTGGCCGTGCCATGCTTGATGGTGGCCGAGACCTTTAGTTGCCTTGAATCATTGTTTTATGCCTTGTAGTTGTAGTTTCATGTGCATATATCTCTACTTCATTTAATACATGATAGGCCGACCCCATTTGAATCCAAACCAGATCCAAAACCATGCTTTGGCTGTGAAATCTGACCTAGGGCTGTAGCATATGTTGTTGAAAGCAAGTGCAATAGCTTTGGTTTTGTTTTATGCAATCATTTATAGCATTTTTTAATTTTATTTCTGGTTTGAAACTTATGTTGTTTATATTGTTTTGTTTAAATGTGTTCAAGGAAATTAACTTTGAATCTCCTAATCCCAAATCATTATTGTGCTTTCGTGCTTCTGAAGATCTTTGCTTGTGTGTCAGAATCTGTTATCTCCAGCTTGTAGAAGTGAGTAATTCTCACCAGACAAATGCGTACTTACATGACTAGTAAACTTATCACAATTGAATCTGTAAATATATCACCATGTTATATCTGCTATGCTGTGATCATATGGTGTTCACCCATGCTTATACACCTGTTATATCATATGTTACTGTTATATTATGTTATTCTATTATTTATATCAGTTTATCACACTGCAAGTTCCCTGTAGATTAGAATCGCTATGGATTGAAATGATACATACCCGAACGGACTTTAGAATAGGGAAAATCGTTATGGGCTGAAATGATAGGCCTGAACGATTTTTATTTATTACATTTTACTTGGGATTGCGGGTTTTGAAATGATAAAACCCGGGTTTTCCTTTTGTAAATTACCTATTGAATTGTTTTAAAAGTAACTTTCCGTAGCATTTTCTAAATGTAGCGAAAGTTGAATTTTCATTGTTTTATAAAATTTAAGTGAATGAATGAACTTTGAAAGATTTAAACTTTGGAATTTAATAATTAAATATAATAACTTCATTTTAATGATTTAAAATGAAGTAATTTATTTTGAAATATAAAGTATTTTGAAATGTGTGTTGAAATGGTATTTAAATTAAATAAAATGAATGTGGTTTTGAAAGATATGATATTTTGACATTTTAAAATGGATTGAATGATATTCAATTTTGAAATGATGTTTGATTTCGAAGTATAAATTACTATTTTGAAATTTTAACGGGATGTATTTAATTTATGGTTTAACTGATCCTTAGAGGATGAGTGATCCCAAACATCCTTAAGTTATAGTGAATTACTACTACAGTTCACTTGAGTTGGTTTACATTATATAAGTATATATGTCCTGACTCGAGTGTTTTGTGTTTTACTTTACGCTCGGGTCAGCCTGAGTATTTACAGCTTAGCTTTGGATTTCTTTTCTGGAGCTAGGAATCGCTGGAGATTCTGCTTGTCTAGTTATCTGTTTCCTTTCAGTTTCAGTTGTTCTATTTCGACTCTGGTATTTATAAAATTCTATGTATTTGAGATTTCTATTGTATATGTTTTTCGGGCTGATATTTTGTAATATATTTTGAAAGTTTGTTATAGTAGCTTCATGAACTACTATGGTTTTTTAATTTCCGCTGCGAGTTATTCTGATATTTCTGTGTCTATGATTCTGTAATTGTATTTCATTTGCTCCAAATTTCATTACAATGCGGTACTTTAAGCAATTCAAGTCCGGCATGTGTGGATGTGAATGGTTGAAAATTTCGGGTTGTTACAGTTAATATCAGAGCCAGGTTTTGGGAAATCCTTAGCCTGCAGAGCAAAAACTCATTAGAGATAGGGTAGAAATACCCTAGAATGAGTGAAATCAATCTCAGAATCCTTTCTTTGTGAAAGAACGTATTTTCGAAGTATAAAATGATTTCCAAATGATTTTAAAGGAGTTTCAAAGATTATTTTGGTATATAAAAAAATTTCCTTATTTGAAAATCAAGATTTTCCAAACTACTCCCTTCGGTATCCACCTTGTTAGCAATTTCTTGGTTAGGATTCTTATCGATTAGGATTCCTTGAACTTTGAAACGCTTCCACTTGTTCTGAAATCCAGTTTTGTCTTCCCTATTTTTTTTCCTTTTTATTTTGGAGCATTCCCTAACTCCACTTTGGAATGACCTCTATAAAGATTGGTGATTCGATAAATCTTTGAATTATTTGTAAAAGGGTGAAACTTCTTTACAATTGGCATTGATTCACCGGAGGTTTCTATATCCTCGGTTTACAATGCTATCTATCTCTTGCTCTACCCGGATTCTATCTCTGGCAATCGAATGTCGATTTGCCTTAGATTTCCAAATTGATTATATTCCTAAAGTCACGGTTGACTGGTTAAGGTCACCTGCGATTTATAAAGGCTTATCCATCTTCTATTTGGTAATTGAATTATCTCATCTTTGTTCGAGTTTATCTTCGAACCAGAATTCTATTTGATTAGGTTCCTCTAAATTCGAATCTTTGTTTATTTCGAAATTTATCCTTGTATTATTCCTTGGAAATTTGTGTTTGGTTGTATTTTTGAAATTATGCATACATCGAAATTATTATTTTGATAAGGATGACCACTTTTTATATAAAAGTGAAATGTTTTCGATAAGAATTATATACCTTTTAAAAATGAAAATTTAAAAATTTGAAAGGGTATGAAAATTTGAAATTTTATAAGAAATTGATTCATATAAAATGATTTATAACCGAAGGGTTTTGAATTTGAATTTCAAGGAATCCAATTCCGGTATTTTGAAATCAGTTTTAAGTAATAATATGATTTAAAGATATTTTCTGAATAAGAAATGTTTATGTGACGACCCGGAATTTTCAAGCATTTAAAATCGGAATATTTAATTGATTTTAAGTATTCAATAGAGCAATTTTAACTTGTATTACGAATATCATAGTTTATTTGATAATTTAATTATTGAGTTAAATAATTTGAAGTGGGGAAATTTATCGAACCTAGAATTTTAAACTGATTTAAAATAATTTGAAGGCTTATAAAATTTATATTGATAATACTGAAGATAGTAAAAATCTTAAATTTGAATCTAACAGTGATTTGTTCAGTTTTGAAATTTATATGGTTTAAATTGAATTTAAAAGTAACCCTCCGAGGCGTAGTCTCAGAATTCGACGAAACTTGTTCCATTGGATCCGTAATAGTGTATTATTATCGGATTTCAAATTTCGAAAGGTTTGGAGTTGTTGTGTGAGCTTACGGTATATAAACGCGCTGAGATTTATATGGAAAATTCAAATAAATATATATATTTGCATAGTTTAGTTAAACCACAGCTAAAATATTTCACTTCAACATATTTTTTCCACTCATTTCAAACACTGTTGTTCTTCTGATTCACGCCGACTCCTTTTTCATCGTGTTCCCTCTTTTATAAACATCACGAAAATTGTCAGAAACATAATCATCGTTTCCCTTTTTCCTTATAAAATCATACTGCAGATTCGAAAGCTTGAAGAAAAAGGAATGTGCTTTGCTTTATTTTTTTTGCGAGCTGAATCAAAGGAACGAAAATATAAAACTTTCGTTCCTCCTCTCCTTATTCAATTCCCATTCCTAAATCTGTTCGAGTTCTCTAAAAAAAAGATTCAAAAGGAAATCAGATTCGATTTCTTAAAAATCGAATGAGCAACTTTTCAGAAGAGAGGGGAGGGAGCGCTCGCGTGCGAACTGGGAATTCACGAGTTTATAGATCCAGTCACCGTCGTATGAGGCCAATTGGGTGTGACGTCGAGACAGCGAGGGCGCGATGGTGAGTTGACTTGGTCGACGCGAGGCGAGGCAGCAGTGGTGGGTTTCGGAGGAGCGGCCGGTGATGGCCTCGATGATGGTAGGTCTGGAAATTCGCGAGGTTATGGATCACGTTGCCATTTCTGCTCGATCTTGTTGGTGTTGGCTCGCGTGGGGCTACAGGAAGGCGTTCGCGAGTAGAGTTGTTCGTTTAGGTCAGGTATATTAATCCTGTTTTATTTATTTATTTAACTCTATAAAACAAATACCGTTTTAATTTAGTTTTAAAACCAGATTAATGTTATACAACTCTACTATTTTAATTTAAGTTCGAAAAAAAATCAGATTTCAAATTAATAACTGGATCTTACAGTAAGTTTTAAACTTCATATTTTAAATATATTTACATATAAACCTACTGGATTGTTTGAAGATAAGGTATTTTAAAAATTTATTTATTTAATTATTTTGTAAACTTAAAAATTTATTTGTTTAGGAAATTTAGTTTACAACGAAATAATTGGTTATTTAAAATAAGGTGTTATAGTGGTTAATTTGATCAATAAACTTATTTAAGTATTTTAGTTGTCAACAAAAATTTTATATATAAAAAAAAAGAGGAAAAAAGAAAGAAAGGGGAAATTAGTTTAAAATCTATTAATAAATGGAAATGTAATTATTCAGTTGGTACGAATATTAATGAACCATGTGGATGTTTATACAAGGTCAAAATAATGAAGAAAACAAGCCGGGTTAAGGTGGATTGCAAATCAGAAATCAAAGGTGAGTTAATCTCACTCAGTTAAATTTAAAATTTAAATTTAAATGATTAAATTTAATTAATTGTTTGAATGGCTGAGTTGATTGATGTGATATAGCATGATATAGTTTGAAATTTGCATATTATGTGATGCTAACATCTGTGGATGCAGGAAAAACAGGTTCGAGGGATCCAACTGGACCCCTCAATTTTTATTTAAATTATTTAATAGTCTCTGCTGTGAATATTGGTATTCTATGATGAGTTATATTGGGATATTGAATGTTATGGTTGATTGGATATATTTGGGCAAATTGAATTACCAAATTTATATAAATTGAATTTTGAAAAAAAAAACAAAATGAAAGAAATGAATTTGTGAGTAAAATAATTATAGGAAATTTGAATAAAATTAAGAATGGGTTGGAAGAAATAGAAGTATTATGAAAATAATAATAAATAACTTCGAGTATGGAAAAAAAAGAGTTTAAATATACAGTAATTAATGAATTGTAAATTTATGTGGTATTAATTTAACGGAATAAAGAATTATTTTAAACTTAAAGTTTTAAATTTATATAAAAGGATAAAGAAGTAATCGAGAAATCTAAAAATTGGAATTTTTAGTTAAAGTACTATAAATCATAATTAAGAAAAGAAATCTGAAATTAATAGATTTTGAATTAAAAGGGAGTAAAAGGGGAAATCAATTTGGAAAATTGATTCAAGTGTTTGAAATCGAAATTTTAAGGAAGAATGTGAAGATAGATATATTTCTCTGGATAGCGAAGTACGTTTCAAAGTAAATTTTTAAATATAAATTAAAAGTTTGAAGTTGATTTAAGAAGTGTGCTTTGAAAAAAATTTGCTATTTCTAAATATTTAACTTCTTAAGTAAGTATTCCCTTTAAACTATTATAGCAATAATTATTTAAAGAGTGACTTAGTATTTTATATTTAAAAGTGAAATCTAGTTTTATATTTATTAAGTAACCTTATTTTCAAAAATTCATATAGTATGTATTTTTAACAAATCATTGAAGTAGTTTTAAAGTAAATGTTTTAAAGTATATTTCAAAGTAAAGTGTTTTAAATTATTTTAAAATCTAGTTTTGTGCTTGGTGATTTCAGTAGAAATAGAAAATATTGGGAAAGTTTATTCTGAAAGGAAAGATGGTTTTGAAGCTGTTTTCAAAGGATTGAAAATAGAAATATATCTTGCGAAGATATTTCGAGGTTAATAAATAATTTGGGAAATTATTTATTTTTGGATGGACGTTTGTGAATATTAATTAATAGTTAAATCACCGACTATCAATATTGGAGAAAAATGCGTTGATCGTTTCGAAGAGTCCGGGATCGAGATTTATTTCTCGAAAACCACTTCGATCCGATTTGTACGTTTCGTGAAAACGATTTTGGATTCGAAGATGGAGCCGTGAAGTGCAAGGGCTAATCGCTACTAATCCTGAGGATATTTCCAAAATGGATGTAGTAGGAATGGTGCCTTCGGTTCCGTCCGAACCCGGGACGGACTTGTATGGATGAATGTTTGCGAAACATCGCCAGGTGGACGATGGACATTCTAAGGGATATGTTCTATAAAGGTAACGCTTAGCCTCAAGCCTCATCAAATGGGAATGACTGAAAATCAGGGGTTATGCAGCAAGGCTAGGTGGGTAGCACCCAAGCAGGGTGAGGTCATTCCAGTCTAGATGTCCCTTTTTATTTCGGCTTAGTGGGCGGTTGCTGATCCCAACCGCGGGGTGATCTCACTCGGGATTATCCAGTAAGGGGTAGTCCCGGCCTTGTGTTGCAGGAGAGCGGGCGTACTCCTCGGTACGGTGATCTAGGCCCCGTACTGTGACAGGTGGTACCCTAGTGCCTAGTCATTAGTTGGAAATCCATTCTCCCTACGAGCCTTGTATGAGTTTTGTTTGTATTACCCACTTTTGTGGCTAGTAGCTGGAATTTAATCATGTAACAATTTCGGCTATTTTATAAGTATTTGTAAATAGACCCTATTATAATATCAGAGGATTTCTATAAAAATTGTTTTAGCTATCGTAAGGTAAAAACCCGACATGTTTATTTGTGGCGTGGTCTTACGAGATGCTTTTGTTTTCAAAGGATTTTTGAAACTTTAATAATCAAGTGGGTGTGATTTTCTCACGCTGGTATTCCAGACTGACTCGGGTATTATTTAACTGTAATGATCGGGTCAGACCGAGTATTATAGGATAAAGGATATGATGCTGTGGAGCTCAAGAGACGAGCAGGATGGCGATACGTACTCCCGTACTTGTATATATATATATATATATACATATATATATATATATACATATATATATATATATATACGTATTCCGCTGTCTTGAGTTGTTGTGTACCCATTTGTATGATATTGATGTTGAGTTGTGATTGATGTACTCTGATTGATGTAATATATAAACAGAGATATATTTGATTGAGTAAAGATTATTTATTATCTATTATATTTTATTCCGCTGCGATGGTTAGATTCTGTTATTGTTTTCTATTTTCTTCTTCTACCTCTTCTTCTTAAACCCAAATGGTTCGTATTTCTTTGCAACTTGAGTTGATTATTGTAGAATAGTGTTGACTCAAGGGGTACGGATTTGCGGGATGTTACAGTTGGTATCAGAGCATGGGTTGGTGATAACCTTGGCTCTGGTGGGAATTACTCATAAAATAGAGTCTATAGTACTCTAAAATGAGTTTGAGCGTATTAATAGATATGACCGCGTATTTGTTAGTAAATATAAATTGTTTTAATATTGTGTTGGTTGATTTATTGATTGGCATATGAACCTTCGTCGACACAGTCTGCGCAACTGTATTGGAGGGGTTTCTAAACACTTGAATAGAGCAATCGACACGGTATTGTTTTAAATATGGGTAAATGAAATAATTTTACCCAAAAGCATATCTTGATATAAAGAATAGTTTTTGAAAACTATGTAGCTAATATATGGTTGCTTGGATGTTAGAAATGATGATATTAAAGTATTATCATTGCTAAGTGAAAATTTAACTTGAAATTGAAATATAATTAAAAATTTAAGGGATAAATTCATTATAGAATGAAATTTATAAATATGAATTGTAGATGTAAATTATAAATTGAAATATAATTAATTGGGAATTTGTATAAGCATAAACTATACAAATGCATTTTAGTTAAAATTTGAATTAAAATAGAATTTGAAAACTTTAAAACCTCGGAGATTTTGGATGTTTTTTGGAGGTAAATAGTATTATTGTTGTTTTTGGGTTATTTATGAAAGGAAATTTGCTTAAAAATGGATTTCGAAAGGGAGATAGCGTTGAATTCACTTCAGTCACTGGAAAATAACTTCGGTGATGACTGCAGCATCATCGATGTTCATTTTCGAATTTCGGAGTGACAGATTGCTACCAAATTGATTTGTTTAGAAAAACCTGTTTGTTTTTGAAATTTCAAAGGAAATTTGTTGGGAAATAAAAACCAGGATTGGTTTGACTTTTGAGAAATGTGATTTGAGATGTTGGAGATTTCAAAATGATTTGAAACCAAAGCCGGGAGTTTAAAAATCCTGATAGGATGGGTTGTAAGCTTATAAAATTGAGATGATTTTTAAATCGGGAATGGAATATAAGCTTTGAAGGTTGGAATTTAAATTTAAAGAGAAAAGTTGAAAATGAAATTAACTTGGATTTGGAAATAAAAATTTGACTGGATTGAAATTAATTGAATAAGCTGAAATAATATCCAGTTGCATTCGAATCAGGTTGGAATCAAATTGAGTTAAATAAATCAAAATAACTTGTAAAAGAATTAGAAATCCATGAAATAAAAATATGCTTGCGTTATAAATAAGCATAAGGCTTGAGTTAAAAATAAAGGATGAATATATTCAAGCCTAGAATGAGTGTGATTGTATGAAATATAAGTTGTGACTTATAAATTGAAAAATGGAATAGAAAATCCAAATAAATAGTATTGATGAATTGGAGAATAGAAATAAAATCAAAACTTGAATTATAAACTAAATTGAACTAAGAAAATTAAATGGAGTGATATTTGGAGTTAAAATTCAAGGTTGGATTATAAATAAAGGAAGAACAAATTTGTTAATAAATTAGTTAATGAAATTGAATTTTGAGTTTATGATGAAGTTGGAAAATAAAACTCAAGTTATAAATCACATTCGACTTGGATCGATAGTGATGTAAATGTAATTACATTGTGGTTAATAAAATTTGATGGTAATTTAAAAGTGAATGGTAGAATTAGAAATTGAGTTATTAATTCAAATTTAACTTGAAGTGTTAACAAATTAGATATAATTAAAATGTATCAAAAAAAGGGAAATGGGTTTAAATAGTAATGGTTTGGATTGAAAGTAAAATCCAACTAAGTGGAAATAAATTCGAAATGGCCATGTAATGAATTGGATGGACTGAATCTGGAAGGTTAAATTTGATAATAACAAATCAAATGAAATTGTAAATTTTAAAAGGGAGATTAAACTGAAATAGAATTAAATTGAATGGAAGAGAAAGATTTACTTGAAACGAAATGAGCTTAAGTATAAAATTGGAGTGACTAAACTTAAGCTAAAAGATGGAAAAGAGTTGAATTGAATTCAACTAAAAATTAAGTTTAATAATAGTGGATTGGATTTAAATCAAGTAAAAATAAATTTTAATTGAAATAAAATTCGGCGAGTTGCCGATAATATTTAATGGAAAGAAAATGCTTAAATAAATAGTTGTAAACCATTTAAATTATTAAGGGATTGAAATAACTTGAGACAATAAGAAAAATAAAATGTTCCAAGTTTATTAGAATGGTTTAAGTGAATGTGGATAGACTAATTATATTGAATAAATAAGTGATGGAATAAATAAGAATCAAATGAAATGTGGTTTAAATACGTTGAGAAATGGTTATTGAATGGAATAGCTCGGATTGTCTTCGAGCTAAATAAAATAGTTTGGAATAAACTAACATGGAATGAAATGTAAATAAATGGATTGTAAATGAACTTTAATGGAATGTGTCGAGCTAAATGAATGATTGTGAATGGATTAAAATAAAAAGGAAATTTAATTGGTAATAGATATGGCACCTAAGTTGTTAATGGTTTTGAATGAACTAATATGGTTAATAAAATTGAAATGCAATGAAACTCAGAATATATGGATTGTGAATAAATTTTCAAATGGAATAAAATTAAGTATAAATTGAGTTGAAATCCATTTCAATTGATTATAAAACATAAGTACTTATTTATTCACATGGATCTTCGTCAAATTGCATAGAATAAATTGTCATTGGATGTAAATGGAAGTAACTAAAATTCTATAAATTGGTGGGAGTAAATAAATTGATTTTTGAGATCAATTGGATTAAATATGAGTTCAGTTGCTTAAAAATAAATTAAAAGTAAATGGTTGAGTTTTAAACCATTCAAATTGGTGAAGTTGTATACGAGTGGATTGAAAACCATTCAGAATTGGATGAAAATAGTTATAAATTAATTGAAACAGTTGAATTAGCATGAAAACTATAAAAATTTCTTACGGAAATTTTTTGATGTGCATTTCTTTTAGTATTCATATGTTTTAACTATTGCTAATAAGTGAAATATAGTTAAACTACATATATTTGGCACTTACATGTTTAAATTCAGTAAGTACAAGTACCTGGAAGCCATATGGCTGGATTTGGGTTGCATTAACTGCTAAATAATAAGCTACTTGCTTAAAAATGCTAAATAAGGTACGCCTATGCAATTAAAATAGGAAATATGAACTATTTTTGGTTTTTCCGACCATGTGGGTCGATGTATATATATTTATATCTTTTGTCAAATTGCAAAAGCTCCTCCGTACAAAGGAGACTCTGCCAAAAAATTTCAGAAATTTTGGGAGTTAGAAAATTTTTGGAAATTTTGGAAAATTTAGTTAACAGCAAACGATTTCAAATTGGAAATTGAAATAAGTTAGTAAATGAAACTAACTAAAATAATGACATGAATTAGTTATAAAGGGAAAATAAAATTCAATATTTAAAGTTAAAGATAAATTGAATTCATATGGAAATGAAAGAATCAATGTGAATAGAAATGGATATAAACTGAAGTGGTAAGAAGGAAATAAAGAAAGAAACATATAAAATGCTTATGTTAACTTAAGTAAGGAATGGTCAATTCTTAATTGGAAATTGAATATTGCAAGTATATTCTAAGTTGGCATTTGGATGAATATTGACATTTGGTAAGAAAGTCGATAAAATGTTTTGGGAATATTGAGTTTGGATATTAGTGCTAAGCAGGATATGCAGGTAATATAAAGGGAAAAGAGATTTGGTTTTGATTTCAGAAAGATAAATATGAATTGGCCGACAAAAGGTATGTATTTTAAATTTGGTATGAAATTTGATTGGGATTTGAATTGAGCCACTTGGCCTTTTGTTTTCTTTTTGTATTTGGGAGGCCATAGAGCCATTTTGTAGTTGTACCGAGCTAGCCGCGCAAAGGAGACGCTGGCGAAATTTTTCAGGAATTTAGGAAGTTAGAAAAATTTTGAGAAAATTTTGATAATTCAAAATGTAGTTTTGAATTATAATTGGAATAGCTGAACAAGTAAGTTATTTGAAAACTATAGAAGGTTTTGGAAAAGTTTGGAAAGTTAATAAGAATAATAATGGGTCTTTTATAAAAAGATAGTTGGTTAGATGTTGGATTATTTGGTTTTGGGAAAAGTAAACGAGTTTTGGACCATTCTTCCTAGTTAGTAATTTCGAGGACGAAATTCTTTTAAGAGGGGAGGAATGTGACGACCCGAAATTTTCAAGCATTTAAAATCGGAATATTTAATTGATTTTAAGTATTCAATAGAGCAATTTTAACTTGTATTACAAATATCATAGTTTATTTGATAATTTAATTACTGAATTAAATAATTTGAAGTGGGGAAATTTATCGAACCTAGAATTTTAAACCGATTTAAAATAATTTGAAGGCTTATAAAATTTATATTGATAATACTGAAGATAGTAAAAATCTTAAATTTGAATCTAACAGTGATTTGTTCAGTTTTGAAATTTATATAGTTTAAATTGAATTTAAAAGTAACCCTCTGAGGCGCAGTCTCGGAATTCGACGAAACTTGTTCCATTGGATCCGTTATAGTGTATTATTATCGGATTTCAAATTTCGAAAGGTTTGGAGTTGTTGTGTGAGCGTACGGTATATAAACGCACTGAGATTTATATGGAAAATTCAAATAAATATATATTTTCATAGTTTAGTTAAACCTCGGCTGAAATATTTCACTTCAACATTTTTTTTCCACTCATTTCAAACACTGTTGTTCTTCTGATTCACGCCGACTCCTTTTTCATCGTGTTCCCTCTTTTATAAACATCATGAAAATTGTCAGAAACATAATCATCGTTTCCCTTTTTCTTTATAAAATCATACTGCAGATTCGAAAGCTTGAAGAAAAAGGCATGTGCTTTGCTTTATTTTTTTTGCGAGCTGAATCAAAGGAACGAAAATATAAAACTTTCGTTCCTCCTCTCCTTATTCAATTCCCATCCCTAAATCTGTTCGAGTTCTCTAAAAAAAAGATTCAAAAGGAAATCAAACTCGATTTTGTAAAAATCGAATGAGCAACTTTTCAAAAGAGAGGGGAGGGAGCGCTCGCGTGCGAATTAGGAATTCGCGAGTTTATAAATCCATCGCCGTCGTATGAGGCCAATTGGGTGTGACGTCGAGACAGCGAGGGCGCGATGGTGAGTTGACTTGGTCGACGCGAGGCGAGGCAGCAGTGGTGGGTTTCGGAGGAGCGGTCGGTGATGGCCTCGATGATGGTGGGTCTAGAAATTCACGAGGTTATGGATCACGTTGCCGTTTCTGCTCGATCTTGTTGGTGTTGGCTCGCGTGGGGCTACAGGAAGGCGTTCGTGAGTAGAGTTGTTCGTTTAGGTCAGGTATATTAATCCTGTTTTATTTATTTATTTAACTCTATAAAACAGATACCGTTTTAATTTAGTTTTAAAACCAGATTACTGTTATACAACTCTACTATTTTAACTTAAGTTCAATAAAAAAAATCAGATTTCAAATTAATAACTGGATCTTACAGTAAGTTTTAAACTTCATATTTTAAATATATTTACATATAAACCTACTAGATTGTTTGAAGATAAGGTATTTTAAAAATTTATTTATTTAATTATTTTGTAAACTTAAAAATTTATTTGTTTAGGAAATTTTGTTTACAACAAGATAATTAGTTATTTAAAATAAGGTGTTATAGTGGTTAATTTGATCAATAAACTTATTTAAGCATTTTAGTTGTTAACAAAAATTTTATATATATATATAAAAAGAGGAAAAAAGAAAGAAAGGGGAAATTAGTTTAAAATCAATTAATAAATGGAAATGTAATTATTCAGTTGGTACGAATATTAATGTACCATGTGGATGTTTATACAAGGTCAAAATAATGAAGAAAATAAGCCAGGTTAGGGTGGATTGCAAATCAGAAATCAAAGGTGAGTTAATCTCACTCAGTTAAATTTAAAATTTAAATTTAAATGATTAAATTTAATTAATTGTTTGAATGGCTGAGTTGATTGATGTGATATAGCATGATATAGTTTGAAATTTGCATATTATGTGATGCTAACATCTGTGGATGCAGGAAAAACAGGTTGGAGGGATCCAACTGGACCCCCCCAATTTTTATTTAAATTATTTAATACTCTCTGCTGTGAATATTGGTATTCTATGATGAGTTATATTGGGATATTGAATGTTATAGTTGATTGGATATATTTGGGCAAATTGAATTACCAAATTTATATAAATTGAATTTTGAAAAAAAAACAAAATGAAAGAAATGAATTGTGAGTAAAATAATTATAGGAAATTTGAATAAAATTAAGAATGGGTTGAAAGAAATAGAAGTATTATGAAAATAATAATAAATAACTTCGAGTATGGAAAGAAAGAAAAAAGAGTTTAAATAAACAGTAATTAATGAATTGTAAATTTATGTGGTATTAATTTAACGGATTAAAGAATTATTTTAAACTTAAAGTTTTAAATTTATATAAAAGGATAAAGAAGTAATTGAGAAATCTAAAAATTGGAATTTTTAGTTAAAGTACTGTAAATCATAATTAAGAAAAGAAATCTGAAATTAATAGATTTTGAATTAAAAGGAAGTAAAAGGGGAAATCAATTTGGAAGATTGATTCAAGTGTTTGAAATCGAAATTTTAAGGAAGAATGTGAAGAGAGATATATTTCTCTGGATAGCCAAGTACTTTTCAAAGTAAATTTTTAAATATAAATTAAAAGTTTGAATTTGATTTAAGAAGTGTGTTTTGAAAAAAATTTGCTATTTCTAAATATTTAACTTCTTAAGTAAGTATTCCCTTTTAATCTATTATAGCAATAATTATTTAAAGAGTGACTTAGTATTTTATTTTTAAAAGTGAAATCTAGTTTTATATTTATTAAGTAACCTTATTTTCAAAAACTAATATAGTATGTATTTTTAACAAATCATTGAAGTAGTTTTAAAGTAAATTTTTTAAAGTATATTTCAAAGTAAAGTGTTTTAAATTATTTTAAAATCTAGTTTTGTGCTTGGTGATTTCAATACAAATAGAAAATATTAGGAAAGTTTATTCTGAAAGGAAAGATGGTTTTGAAGCTGTTTTCAAAGGATTGAAAATAGAAATATATCTTGTGAAGATATTTCGAGGTTAATAAATAATTTGGGAAATTATTTATTTTTGGATGGACGTTTGTGAATATTAATTGATAGTTAAATCACCGACTATCAATATTGGACAAAAATGCGTTGATCGTTTCGAAGAGTCTGGGATCGAGATTTATTTCTCGAAAACCACTTCGATCCGGTTTGTACTTTTCGTGAAAACGATTTTGGATTCGAAGATGGAGCAGTGAAGTGCAAGGGCTAATCGCTACTAATCCTGAGGATATTTCCAAAATGGATGTAGTAGGAATAGTGCCTTCGGTTCCGTCCGAACCCGGGACGGACTTGTATGGATGAATGCTTGCGAAACATCGTCAGGTGGACGATGAGCATTCTAAGAGATATGTTCTATAAAGGTAACGCTTAGCCTCAAGCCTCATCAAATGGGAATGACTGAAAATCAGGGGTTATGCAGCATGGGTTGCACCCAAGCAGGGTGAGGTCATTCCAGTCTAGATGTCCCTTTTTATTTCGGATTAGTGGGCGGTTGCTGATCCCAACCGTGGGGTGATCTCACTCGGGATTATCCAGTAAGGGGTAGTCCCGGCCTTGTGTTGTAGGGGAGCGGGCGTACTCCTCGATACGATGATCTAGGCCCCGTACTGTGACAGGCGGTACCCCAGTGCCTAGTCATTAGTTGGAAATCCATTCTCCCTACGAGCCTTGTACGAGTTTTTTTTGTATTACCCACTTTGTGGCCAGTAGCTGGAATTTAAAAGATGTAACAATTTCAGCTATTTTATAAGTATTTGTATATAGACCCTATTATAATATCAGAGGATTTCTATAAAAATTGTTTTAGCTATCGTAAGGTAAAAACCCGACATGTTTATTTGTGGCGTGGTCTTACGAGATGCTTTTGTTTTCAAAGGATTTTTGAAACTTTAATAATCAACTGGGTGTGATTTTCTCACGCTGGTATTCCAGACTGACTCGGGTATTATTTAACTGTAATGGTCGCGTCA
Source organism: Allium cepa (assembly GCA_030765085.1). Lineage (NCBI taxonomy): Eukaryota > Viridiplantae > Streptophyta > Magnoliopsida > Asparagales > Amaryllidaceae > Allium > Allium cepa. The sequence goes on from CM060946.1 coordinate 184,979,537, forward strand.
GACTGAGTATTATAGGATACAGGATATGATGCTGTGGAGCTCAGGAGACGAGCAGGATGGCGATATGTACTCCCGTACTTGTATATATATATATATATATACATATTCCGCTGTGTTGAGTTGTTGTGTACCCATTTATATGATATTGATGTTGAGTTGTGATTGATGTACTCTGATTGATGTAATATATAAACAGAGATATATTTGATTGAGTAAAGATTATTTATTATCTATTATATTTTATTCCGCTGCGATGGTTAGATTCTGTTATTGTTTTCTATTTTCTTCTTCTACCTCTTCTTCTTAAACCCAAATGGTTCGTATTTCTGTGCAACTTGAGTTGATTGTTGTAGAATAGTGTTGACTCAAGGGGTACAGATTTGGGGGATGTTACAGTTTAAAATGTATTCGAATGGATTCCAATGATTTCGAAGAGATTTCAAAGAAGTTTCAAGAAAATAAAAGTCCAGAACCCACTTATGTCGCTGGAAAATAAGTTCGGTGATGAATGCATGCATCATCGACATTGATTTTCGAGTTTCTGAGTGGGGAGAGGCCACTTTAGTAGCCTTGCTACGTGAATGATTATGTGAAACCAAATTTTGATTTCAAATTTTGAAGCATGGTTTCATATTCGAAAGATATATGTGTGTGTGTGTGTGTATATATATTTGAAATGATTTAAAGTAAGTCGGTGTTCAGTCCTCGAGACTCAGATTTGTTTTGGTATAACCTGATCTATTGGAATTGATTTACTGATTGTTGGTGATTTCCAACTCTTGGATTTAAAATATGATTCTTCGACTATTTTGAAGATTCGAGCACTTCCAAATCAAGGTTAACTTTTCAAGGCTAAGAAATTTTGAAAAGTATAAGGTATTTGATGAGGAATATAAGTTTAGTTTTGTATGATTAATGTATAAAGTAATATGATTTATATAACTTTGAAACTGTTTGTTGAGTGCAATAAATAAGACTATTTTGAATTATAGTGGTATGAAATATAGATTTGAAATGTTTTTAATAAAGTATATATATAGAATATTAATCTTACATTTTTATATACTGTGAAATCCTAAATTTCAATGGCAACTGACTATAGTGAATTATTGGCGAATGAAGAAGAAACTGCGGAGTCCCCATCAAAGCAACCTATCACCGTGGATGATGACATGGGGTGGACAGAGGTGAGGCATAAAAACAAAAGCTATAATCAAATAAGGGATCAACAGCAGTTTCCAAGGGCAACAACAATCACGGTAGGATCTAATAGAGTTTCAGATCTGGTGGGACCGAAACCTAATTACTTTAAAAAGACATCAAATCCTGTAGAGCCAACTGTGAGGAAATCAGAAATTAGGAGTAGAATCAGAACATGGGCTGAGGCTATTGTGGGAAACACGCGCATAGATGGTGGGGTCAGTAAATTTGAATCTATGGAAGATGAGGAAGGAGCATATGATGATCTGGACGAAGAAGTATTCAGCACAGCATAAAGCTTGTGGGGCACATCTATATAAATGTATGTTGCTGGTAAGAGACCATATTATATTCATCTTAATGCTTACATCAATAGAGAATGGAAACCCTCAGGAAAATGGGATGTTTACCCAAGAGAAAATGGATGTTATCTAATAAAATTCAGTAATGAAACAGACTACAAAATAGTATTAGATGGGGGTCCATGGTTCATTGATAGTAAACTTATTTTCACAAAAAAAGTGGGAACCTAATCTAAGGCTTGAGAGGGACATGCTTGAATCACATCCAGTCTGGGTGAAACTGAAAAATTTAGACTTATCCCTGTGGAATGCACGTGGTATCAGCAAAATTGCTAGTTTAATAGGTAATCCATTAGATATGGATTACTACACTAGACATGTTAAGCGATTAAACTATGTAAGAGTTCTCGTTGAAATTAAAGCAAATGACGACATCAAAAAGCACGTAAGAGCTAAAGACAGACATGGAAATATATACATTCGAAAAATAGAATACGAGCATATTGCACTAACTGCAAATGTTTTGGCCATACACTGGATCAATGTGAAACTGTGTCACCCCCATTAAACAAGTATGGAGACAAAAAACAACTCAAACTGAGTTTACACAACAAAATATGACACAGTTAGACCCCATCAAAACAGATGGAAACATATACAAGGAGTAAGAAAACTTAAAAATCACAGACCAGGAGGAAAATACTGATGAAACAGAGGAGGCATCCCAAATGCAAATCATTTACTGAATATAGTGGGAGAGGAAAATGCCCATAACCGTAGTTCAGAAAATAGACCAGCAAAGAACTCATCTACAACAATAGAGGAAGAGGAGGAGATTAATAATGTTTTCCATGATAATATGGAATCTGAGTATGAAACAGAGGAAGAAAATATAAACAAATATACAAAATCCAATCAAAAATATGAAACACAATTTAAGAAACTAGAGGTGAAAAACAAGGCGAGCTCAAGTCGCGAGGTGTCTCCTTGGAAATTGAGGAGTCAACCTCCAATTTCGAAATGTCTATAATTAGTTGGAATTTAAGAGGTCTAAACAATGACATTAGGCATTTAGACCTCTTAAAACTTAGGATAAATTATTCTCCTACTATATTGAGTATTCTGGAAAATAAATTTAATGAAGATAATCTTTATTTTCTTACTGATTTTCTGGAAACTGAGTGGGATTTTAAGCATAACAATGATGTTGGTGGTAAAGGTCGTATACTTCTCTTATGGAATAAAAAAGTATGGAATGTTAAACTTGTAGAAAAGGATGACCAACAAATAACCGTCAATGTAAAAAACTCAGAGGGCCTTAATATTATATTAAGTTGTGTCTATGCAAGCAATTTAGCATCTCAACGTACCAGATTATGGAAAGCCATTACAGACATGAGTAACAAGATCAACGAACCTTGGATTGTTATGGGAGATTTTAATGCAGTTCTTAGAGCTGAAGGAAAAAAAAAAGAGGACTCACTGTAAGAGCATCCCAGTTGGAAGAATTTAACAATTGCATCACTGGAGCGGGATTGCTAGAACCTATCCATTGTGGCCTGAAATACACATGGAGAAGTAGAGAATGTAAAAAAATATCCTGTAAACTTGATAGAGCACTAGTGAACATAGCATGCATAAATAAACTTTCCAATACTAGAGTAAACATTCTGCCTCCCTCAACTAGTGACCACTGCCCCATACTCATAAATTTAAAAGAGGAAAACATGCATGTAAAAGGAAAACCTTTCAGATACTCCAATCAATGGCGTGAACTAGAAAGGTACACAGAGGCCACTCACATTATTGATATACCTAGAGAAGAAGGAACAGAATGCTACAAACTTGTGCAACTCCTAAATAATGTCAAGAACAGATTAAAGAAACGGAATAAAAACAGAATTAAAAATGATGATCAGATCGACAATCTCCAAACAAGATGTGAAGAAATACTGACATTAATAGACAATGATGAGTCTACTGATGAAACATGGAAGCTATACTATCAATACCAAAGCAGACTAAAGGAAGCAGTTAGAATAAAGACAATAGAACTCAAACATAAAGCTAAAGAAAAGTGGCTAACTGAAGGGGATGAATGCACCAAATTTTTCTACACCAAAATGGCAGTCAGGCAGAACCATAATAATAATTATCGTTTAATTGATCAAGATGGCAAAGATTGTGTTAACAGCTCTGTGTTTGAGGAACAAGCGATAAAGTACTATAATGATATGTTCAATGGAGTAGCTAATAACACTCTACCAGAGATTCAGAGCAGAAGGATGGTAGATGCCAAGGGAAAAAGGCTGTTGACCAAGAAAATCTCCATGAAAGAGGTGTGGGAACCTGTGAGATCCATTCATATAGATTCCAGTCCCGGGCCAGATGGTCTGGGATCCAAATTCATCATTCTCCACTAGGAAGCCCTGAAAGAAGAGATTCTATCAGCAATGCAGGATATATTACAAAGTGGTAAATTTGTCAAAGAAACAAATCACACATTTATATGTCTTATTCCTAAGAAGGATAACCCAACAAAGATTGAAGACTACCGACCTATAGCTTGCTGTAATATGATCTATAAAATTCTAAGCAAGATCCTATGCAATAGATTGAAACTCGTCTTACTGACCTTATTTCAGAAAGTCAAAGTGCATTCATCAAGGGAAGAAGCATTTCTGAAAACTCATTGATGGACGTGAATTGATTAGAAACTTCAACAAACCAGGTGCGGATAAACTCTACCTTAAAGTGGATCTTCATAAAGCATATGATAAAATAAATAGAAACTTTATCGTTCATATACTAAAATCTATGGGATTTCCCTCAAAATTTGTGAATATAATACAAGAGTGCATAACTACTCCAACCTTCTCAATCTTGATTAATGGAGTACCAAAAGGATTTTTAAGATCCAACAGAGGGATCAGGCAGGGAGATCCTCTCTCCCCCTATTTGTTTGTTATTGCCACGGAATACTTCTCACTACAAATGGAGCTGGCAACACATAACAGACTAATTCAACCTATATATAACATTCAACCTATAGTGACCCACTTACTATATGCAGACGACCGGCTCAAATGTATAAAAGCCAGCAACACATCGGCTAGAGCTGTAAAAGAAATTTTCTGCAACCTAGAGAGATGCACATACACAGGTCTTAAAATGAATGAGCAAAAAACCAAATGCCATTTCAATAAAACATACAACAAGAGAAGTGAGATTTTAGACTGCTTAAAAGTGGAAGAAGGAATACTCCCTGTGAAATATCTAGATGTTCCTTTATCCTCCAACAAGATAACTGATAGAGAATGCGCATTTTTAATCTCTTCAATAAGGGATAAACTACAGGGATGGAGTTCCAAACTCTTATCATTAGCAGGTAGAATTGAACTGTGCATATAGTTATTCACTCCAAAATTAACTTCTGGTTACAAACCTTTCAACTCCCAGATGCTTCAATAAAGAAAATAGAACGAGTCTGTGCAGACTTTATTTGGAAAGGAGGCATGCATAAGATTAATTCTGAAAATCTGTATAGACCTAAAGAGGAAGGAGGAGTGGGACTCAGAAGAATCAAAGACATGAGGTTGGTTTACACTCTGAAACTAGCTTGGAGAATAATTAAAGCAAAAGGACTATGGGGGAATTGGATGAGGAACAGATACATCAAAGGTAACTTCTGGTGCATGCAAATAGATAACAATGCTTCTGCAAACTGGAAAGCATCATGAGAATAAGGGAAACACTTGCATCATGCATTACAAAAGAAATAGCCACCGGAAGAGAAACCGATTTGTGGAAAGATCCTTGGATAACAGGTGAATCCCTGATTAAAATACTGGGACTCCACATTTTTTCAGACTATGGATGTCCAAACAAAAAAGTGACAGACATTATTAATAACAATGAATGGAGCTGCTCACTCTTACCAGTGAATCAAGACATCAAAGAAAAAATCCAATTTATGCCAATATTAAACGGTCGAGAAAACGATATTTGGGTATGGAAGCCTACAGGCAAAGATTTCACTACCAAATTAGCCTGGGAAGAAATAAGACATCGAGATAACAGAGTTGAATGGAATAAAATAATATGGAATCATGCGAACAATCCTAAAATGTCATTTACGACCTACAAAGCTATTCTTAAAAGACTACCCACAAAAGACAGACTTATGAAGTGGGGGATTTTAACAGAGAACAAATGCGAACTGTGTAACCAAGAAGAAGAATCACATGACCACCTTTTTTTTGCCTGCAATTATTCGAACGAAGTGTGGAAACAATACAAAACACAAGTAAATTTATCGCAGGAAACAAGTAAACTGGAGGAAGAAATAGCTCACCTGGTTCAGAGGGGAAATGGCGTAGATGAGGAATCTAAACGGGATAGCATCGCTTTCACTGCAACTGTTTGGAGTGTGTGGAAGGAATGAAATCGAAGATTGTTTCAGAAAAAACATCGAAATTACACAGAAATTAGTATGCTTGTGAAATATGAAATGCAATTGATAAAGAAAAGAATCAAAAAAAGGGAATTTACTGCACAGGCACCAGATGAAGTTCATACTGAAGCAGCGGGTCAGAACCATCCATTGAGAGGAATCCCATAAACAAGTTACCTGTGGCCGCCATGAGAGAAAAGATGAAGCAGAAACAGTTTACTTGGGGAAATGATGAGTTGTTTATTTATGTCGGAATGAATGTATATGTTGTTATTACTGGGCTTTGTGTTGGGACGTAAACTTAGGCTGTAATGCCTTAAATAAAATCTTACCCATTTTCAAAAAAGAAGAATAATAATCTTTCCAATGGCAAATTGGAATTTTCATATAGAAATAAATAGTTTGAAGGTTTTAAAAAGAGATGGTATTAAATTTGTAACCATTTTAGATATTTTGATGATTGAAATGGTATGGAAATGATATAATCTTTATTTTGATAAAGAATGTTAATTTGGAATAATAATTGATTTTGATAAATGAATATTTGAAGTTTATATTGTTATGAAAGGATATTTGGTTTACTTGTAATTTGAGTTTATTTAAAAATGATGGATTTATGAAATGAATATTTCAAAGCTAAGTATTAATGAAGTAAAATTTGAGATATATGAAATTATAAAATTTAGTTTTGAAATATGGTATATTTAAGCTTTGAAATATATGAAAGATTGAATAGTTTATTTTATGGATCAAATCTTTATTTGAAATTTGATAATATTTGAAATGGTTTTGTTGAAAAACTAAATTGAATTGAAACTGATGGTTTGAATTGAATTAAAATTGGAAATTTTAGATTTGGGTTTAATTGAATAAATTTGTGAAATGTAAAGAATTAAAGGAATGTTTTATGATTTCAAATGTATGATTTCGAAATGTTATGATTTTCAAAGTGTAATGATTTCAAGTATTTTGGTTTTGAAAGATTTATAACTTTGAAAGTATTATGATATTTGAAAGTGAATATATGTTTGAAATGGAAATGAATTAATTTGACTAAATTTTGTTGATTTGGAAATTTGGATTATTTTCTAAACCTATTGTTTTGAGAAACTTTGAAACTGAATATATGTAATTTGGAAGAAATGATTTGGTGAAATCATATATGATTTTGAAACTAAATTGATATTGAAAGGAATTGAAATTGAGAACCTTGTTTTATAAAATACTTGATTTGGGGGTTATCGAACTTATATAAAATGGATTTGTATAAGTATGAAATTGATTTGAAAACTGTTGATTTGGAAAGGGTACTCAATTTGGAAAGAGAAGTCTTATATAATCGAAGTCTATATAAGTGTGATTTTATATACTATTGATTTGGAAAGTATTCGATTTGAAATAAAGTCTTATATATAATGGACTTTATATAAGTATGATATTTGAAAGTGATTTGAAAGGTATTATATGATACATATTTTCGAAGTAAAGATATGGAAAGTGCCTTCTGCTTGATATTCGCTTTGTGGACACACTGTGGATTCATTCTATCTATAATATTCTCTCTTATTTGGGTTTTCCGGATATGATACTCGAGTGTCCATCGAATTCCATGGCGAACTCCATAGTCTTACGAGCGCGACTGCATAGCACAACTGCCTGGCTGAGATGGCCTAGGGGTACGGATTGTTTCCTGGAGGATTCAGGCGTAACCATTGTGCATCCTACAATCTATATAGGTCACATTAGTAGCGAAACTGCTTGGCTGAGACGGCCTAGGGATACAGATTGTTTCCTAGGGGATCTAGGCGTAACCATTGTGTATCCTGCATTCTACAAGTCATCATGGCGTTACTCGCAGGGCTGAGAAAGCTAACGGATATGGATTGTTTCCTGGGGGATCTAGGCGAAACCATTGTGTATCTGCGATCCGCGGTTAGACAAATGTTTTGGTTTGGTTGATTTGTTTGGATTTTACTTTCCATATCTGTTTTTAAAAGGTTTTTTTCAAGTATTTTCACTGGGTGTTGAAACAAGTCTACCAAGTACCTGGTGAATTCTAGCTTTGTGCCTGATCAACGCATAACCAGAGTCTGCAGAAACGAAAGTAAACTTGTTAAGACATCGAGTTATAAAAGTTGGTTGATAAAGTATTATATATAAAGGATATTTTGATCATTTATTTTACTTTCCTAAATAATTTAAAATACTTTAAAATATTGTTTACTTCAAACTATCAGATTTGAATCAAATGACTTTTCATCATATTATAAAATGTTTAAAATGTTATAAATATACAATTTTTAAATTGAAATGTATATGGTTTTAAAATAATGTCCATCCTTGTCTTTCAACCTACTTTCTCTTCAAGCTATTTCTACCTTCTTCCTCTTCGGGGGTCCTTTCTGCAATTGTGGAAAGAGTCAGTTCTTTGGCTTATCATTTGGATTTGCCCAAGAAGCATTCTGGAGTGCATGATGTATTCCACGTCTCACATCTTCTCTAGTATCTTCTTGGCCTATCTCTTTTGTTCAACTTCGGCTCTTGATGGTTGGGATATTGAGCCTAATCTGTCTATCAAGAGTAAGCCACTTCGTATTGTCGATAGAGGTACGAAGCAGCTATGAAGGAAATCTGTTAGTTTGATCGAAGTACGATGGGGTACCGATGATCGAGATTGTACCTGGGAGATGGAGAAGAGCATTTATGCTTCGAATCCGAAATTGTTTTTCCATGTACTATTTGTTGTCCATCTTGCTTTTCCTTATTTTCCTTGTTCGTTCTTTTCGAGAACGAAAAGATTTGAGTGGGGGAGAGTGTAACAACCCAGTATTTTGTAATTATTTTAATTGTTTATTTTAATTATCTAAATTGAAACTCTTGATTTAAAAACTTTATTATGTTTATTAAAATGAACAAATTTTGTTATTTTAAGAGTATATTTTGATTTTTGTGTGAATTATAATTTCAAACTTGAATAATAGGATATTTACAAAAAAAAGTGGATTTTTGGTCAATCTGGTCAAACTTTGACTTTTAAATTTAAAATTTAAATATTTTAATTTTTTAATTTTATCTTTTATAATGAAAGTATATTACATTTCAAGAATACTGCTTTTTCTTTCGTTGAAATCCGATTTATATTGTGAAAGTTATGCATTTTACAATATTGTGTGTACATTAATTTATTTAACAATATTGTTTACTTTAATTTATATAAATAATATTTTTATTTGTCAAATGATGTTCTAATATGTGTTATACGACATTTTAGGTATATATTTCATTTTAAAACATTTTTAAAGTGATGTTCAAATTTTTCCAAAGTTTACTGAATTTATTTTCAAATTTTAAGGCCTAGTTTCCAAGTTTTAGCTATTTTCTCAATTTAATTATATTCAATTAAAATTAATTTATTTATTTTGTGCATTCATCATATTTTCATGTTTTTATCTGTATTTATACATATTTTACATGTATTTAAAAATTCCAAAAAGAATTACAGAAATATGAAAAGTTTTATGATCTTTTATATACTTAGGCCTTTTGTATTCCTGCCTTTTCATTTTCTAACCAACACTTGCTTTGATTTTTGGCCGACCTTATCTTTTCTTCAACCGCATCTCTTTTCTCACTTTTTACGTAAAAGTAAAACTTCTCACTCAAAGAAATTCGGCCATCAACCTGAAGCAAAAACTTTGGTAAATCTTTTCTTCTCTTTCTACTCATTTTTCTTGTTTATGTTTTGATTCTTGCACTTGCCTTCACCTTTGTAGCTCATCCCTTGCTCCTCCATCACCACAGCTGCCTCCACCACCAACACAACCAGCCACCACCTCCTCCAGTCCAACCCCAAGCCGTGCTCCATCCATGACCAGATCCACCTCATATTTGCACAAACTCAACTTGTATATGCATAGCCGATCACCATAGTCTTCCACCACCTCAAACTTCCCTTGGCCGCCACCTACATCACCACCACCTGCCATAGTTGACCCATACACCACTGCCACAACTATAGTTGACCACCTGAGAACCTGGCTGTGCCATGCTTGATGGTCGCCGAGACCTTTAGTTGCCTTGAATCATTGTTTTATGCCTTGTAGTTGTTGTTTCATGTGCATATATCTCTACTCCATTTAATACATGATAGGCCGACCCCATTTGAACCCAAACCAGATCCAAACCCATGCTTTGGCAGTGCAAATCTGACCTAGGGCTGTAGCATATGTTGTTGAAAGCAAGTGCAATAGCTTTGGTTTTGTTTATTGCAATCATTTATAGCATTGTTTAATTTTATTTCTGGCTTGAAACTTATGTTGTTTATATTGTTTTGTTTAAATGTGTTCAAGGAAATTAACTTTGAATCTCCCAATCTCAAATCATTATTGTGCTTTCTTACCTCTGAATATCTTTGCTTGTGTGTCAGAATCTGTTATCTCCAGCTTGTAGAAGTGAGTAATTCTCACTAGACAAATGCGTACTTATATGACTAGTAAACTGATCGCAATTGAATCTGTAAATATATCACCATGCTATATCTGGTATGCTGTGATCATATGATGTTCACCCATGCTTATATACCTTTTATATCATATGTTATTGTTATATTATGCTATTTTGTTATTTATATCAGTTTATCACACTGTAAGTTCCATGTAGATTAGAATCACTACAGGTTGAAATGATACATACCCGAACAGACTTTAGAATAGGAAAAATCATTATGGACTGAAATGATAGGCCTGAACAACTTTTACTTATTACATTTTACTTGGGATTGCGGGTTTTGAAATGATAAAATCCGGATTTTCCTTTTGTAAATTACGGACTGAAATGATATATTATCTGTATCATTGGACTTTGGTTAGAAAATTTTATACAGACTGTGGTTAAAATATATTTTTCTAAAATTAAAGTATTTTAAAAATGTAAATATTATAATATTTTGATTTAAACTTAATAAAAATGATTTTTATAAAGCATTATTGATTTTCTAAAAATTTATAAGTGGAATAAATTAATGGTAAAGTTAGAAATTTGAAATGTAAGTTAGTTTGGAAATTTTGATTTGGGTATAAATGGAATTTAAATTAAGTAGGAAAATATGATAAATAAATATAAAATTTGAATTAAAATTAATTTAAAATGATTTTATACAGTGTTAATGATTTTTGAATAAGTTAAAGGGTTAAATAAATGAATATTTAAGTTGAATTTTGAAATATAACTTAGATTGGGAATTTCTGAATTTTGCGTAAAATGAATTTTAAGTTAAGTAAATAAAATGAAAAATAAGTTATATTTGGAAATTTAAACATAAATGTTAAGTTAAAAATTTAATTATAAAGAATTGAAATGGAATGTTGAATTATATAAGTAAATTATTATTAAATTGCTTTTGAATGAAAATTTAACTTTATAAAATTATGAATATAAGGGTATTTAAATGATTGTTTTAAAAGTGAAAGTATGTGATTTTATAAGTTTAAAATGTTTTAAATAAAAATTTAATTGTTTGTGAAATTATATTGAATATTTTGAATTTAATTAACAGCATTTTTGAAATGTTATTATCTCTAATGTAAAGAATATTACGCCATTTGTAAATGCCGTAGTTGATAGAAATGAACTAAATGGCTAAATTGAATTAAGGGCTATTATAGCACTTTGTAAGTGTTGTAGTTGCTGTAATTAACTAAGGTTTTATTTGAACTAAATTAAACATATTACAGCATTTTAAATGCTGTCATTTGTTAAATTGAATTATTTTAAAAGTAACTTTCCGTAGCATTTAGAAAATGTTGCGAAAGTTGAATTTTCATTGTTTTATAAAATTTAAGTGAATAAACGAACTTTGAAAGATTTAAACTTTGGAATTTAACAATTAAATATAATAACATCATTTTAATGATTTAAAATGAAGTAATTTGTTTAGAAATATAAACTATTTTGGAATGTTTGTTGAAATGGTATTTAAATTAAATAAAATGAATGTGGTTTTGAAAGATATGATATTTTGATATTTTGAAATGGATTTTGAATGACATTGAATATTGAAATGATGTTTGATTTCGAAGTATAAATTACTATTTTGAAATTTTAACCACGGAATGTATTTAATTTATGGTTTAACTGATCCTTAGAGGATGGGCGATCCCAAACATCCTTTAAGTTATAGTGCATTACTACTACAGTTCGCTTGAGTTGGTTTACATTATATAAGTATATATGTCCTGACTTGAGTGTTTTGTGTTTTACTTTACGCTCGGGTAAGACTAAGAATTTACAGCTTAGCTTTGGATTTCTTTTCTGGAGCTAGGAATCGCTGGAGATTTTGCTTGTCTAGTTATCTGTTTCCTTTCAGTTTCAGTTGTTCTATTCCAGCTCTGGTATTCATAGACTTCTATTTATTTGAGATTTCTATTGTATACGTTTTTCAGACTGATATTTTGTAATATGTTTTGAGAGTTTGTTATAGTAGCTTCATGAACTACTATGGTATTTTAATTTCTGCTGCGAGTTATTCTGATATTTCTGTGTCTGTGATTCTGTGATTGTATTTCATTTGCTCCCAATTTTATTAAAATGAGGTATTTTGATCAATTCAAGTCCGGCATGTGTGGATGCGAATTGTTGAAAATATCGGGTTTTACACAAACCCACTTGTTAATTCTCATGAAAATGACATGAAATTGTAAATAAAAATCTATTTTAAGCATGATCCATTTTCTATGAAGTAGTTGCATAGATCATCAAATTTTGATTATAGTTTGACTTCATCATCAAAATGCTTAAGCAAATGATCAAATATTTTATATTTATACAAGATTAAGCATAGCCTATTTGATATGTCAATATAGACTATCAAATTCACTAAAAAAAGAAACATAAAATACTAACGTTCATAATTTCCATTAAGCACAAAAAAGCGACTACAAACGCAACCATGTTATCTTGATTTAGAAGGATCCATGAGAGCTTCATTACCATTAAATTGAAGGCGTTTAGCTTCTCATAATTGAATTCATGTCAACATAAAGTGATTTTAGCATGAAAAACAAGGAAAACAAAAGTAAATCAAAGAGAATGAGGACTAACTACTCGCATAAAATAAATCTAAACTAATTGCATGAATTAAATCTATGCTATTAACATGAAATAAAAGAGATGTAAACTAACATAAAAGAGCATGAAATCAGATAGCATAAGAGAAAAGAGCATGTAAACAAAAGCAAATAAGAAGAAGACAAAGAAGCCATTAAAAAGATATTTTATTTATCATTGATTTTCTGGCTACAACATGCATAAAAGAGAGCTAATTACATGAAACATAAGGGGTACTTATACTAAGAACTTTTGTATACCAAATCATACTTTTGGGATTTAAATCAAAATATGTTTCACCAAAACAACTTTGTAGCAAAGCTACTACAGTAGCATCCACAACTTTGAAACTCAAAAACAAAATGCCGATAATGCTGCAGTCATCACTTAAATTGTTTTTCTGTGACAGAAGTAAGTTCAGTACTTTTAATTCATGCCTTTTGGACTCAACCAAAATCATTTTCAAAATGGTGTAAAATATTTTGTAAATATTACTAAGTAGCATGATATCAATATCATAAACCAATTTTTTAAATATTTATTTTCAAATAATACTAGCAATATTTTCCCTTCACAAACTTTCAAAAAAAAAATCCAAAAACACCGGGATTTAAGTTCTCAAATTCTCAGTTTAAACCCTTTTCATATTTATAAACTACATTTATAAACCATATTTAAACTCACTTTCTTATGTAACACACAAGTGTTTACCTATAAAATATCTTACCTTTCTCAAAGTGTATAATAAATTACTTCTACTAAAAATTAAATTTTAACCCAACATTATCACCGAATGCCTTATAACCAAACGGTGAAAGTTAACTCACAAGATGTTTCTTTCAATGTTCCCACAACTTCTCTCAACTCAACCCATGCAGTAAAATGGTAAAACTGCTTAAAACTGGTCGAGCACAACTAATTAAAATAAATGACAATGATTGAATATTGTCATTTCCTAACAAATGAACACATCATAAATAATTATATCAGATTTTTTCGAAAATTATTCTTTTATATATGAAATATAATCCTAGGTAAAATTGTTTCATTTACTAATTTCAACAACAACACCATATTAGCTTGCCTTGTTTAAGTGTCTATAGATCCATATCAACAACGAGAGCAACTCGTATTGATCGAAATACACAAGACACTCAATAGACTGATCAACATAATATAAAATATTTAAATAACAATAACATATACGCATTCTTGTATATCTATTACACTTAACTCATAATAAGGCATTCCACAACCCTATCTCTTAATGAGTTATATCCACTAAAACCACGGTTCCTGCTTAAAATTCAGCTCTGATACCACATGTAATGCTCCGCCTTTCGAACCTCAAATGTCGACACTAATATATCTATGATATTCACGTGTGGAGTACCCAAATGCTGGAAAGACAGAATGTTAGGGTAAAAGAAAAGGAAAAGGAAACAGAACAAGAAAGAAGAACATAATATCAAAGACTCACATGCTGAACGATAATGTGAAATATCATAAAAGGTCTATACTGAAAAGAAAACTTCAATATACATATATTAATCAAAGTAAATAACCTATCATCAGCCTAAATAGTTATGATAGCTTGTCCTTAAAAGCACTGATAAATACAAAACAAGTACTGAAACGAAAAATAAATACAATAATAAATCATTCATCTCCTCTACAAGAACTCTAATGAACCACAACTAAATCTGGAAATACATGGGCTAACCCGAGCACTAGAAGAAAGTAACACCCGGATCAGTCTAGTAGACCAGCATGAAAAACTCAAATCATGTCGATTGCTATATTTATGAAACCCTTCAGACATAAAGGTATCTCGTATGATTACGTTGCAAATAAACATGAATGGGCTTTTACCTTACAATAATCAAACCATTTTATTTGAAAATCCAGTTAAACTATAATAATGTGTAAAGGCTCGAAAATCCATACTACTTTGAACTGGCAACATTCCACAACAATCCAGCCAAAGAGGAACAAACTTACGAGTCTTTGGGGTTTAAGAAAAAGAAAGAGGTAGAAGAAGAGAGAAAAGATAATACAGAATAGAAAGAAACAGCAGAACAATATCAAAATCTCACAATCGCAGTGGAATAACATATAATAGATAAATGAACAATCTTTAAACAAAGAACTATATTAGTTACTACATTACATCATATTACATTACATCATCAGAGTGTACAACAACAAACAACAACAAACAGCGGAAAAGAAATACTATATACTAGTGAATACGCCATGCCATCCAGCTTGCCTCCAGGAACTCCCGAATTCTAGAATATCCTGATAACCTAACTCTAGACTGCCCGTGTGGAAATTGGTGGGCACACAGAGTTTAGGAAGGAAAACAATAAACTCCAAGTCAGTCATGTGACTGGTGTGAGAACTAAAACAGTTTATCTTTACAACAAAGAACAGGATAATTTTAAAATAGATTCGCAATGCTTTTTAGAAAATGAGACTACCATAAGGCCTCCCGCACACACACACACAATGCAAAGCAGAATCGGAGGAGATTTCTCCTTATGATAGTCAAAGATGCTTGATACGCATTAAAAAGAAACATTTGATATTATTACTAGTGTATATTGTAAGAAAAATCATTTCGAAAGTAAAGATATATCTTAGCCAGCATAGGCATTTCGCACTTATGCCTACTATAGCTACCATCCAAACAGTGGGGCGCCACCATAAGTGAATGATAGGTTCTACAACTAAAACCGTACAAGATCGTATTGTTTCTTTGGATTTCCATCAAATGGTCAGGCCAAGGAACTTCCCATTGCCACATGGGTACGCCTCTGTAAAGACGACCCGAGAACCTAACCGGATCTCTGCCAACACAAGGCCGGGTTACCCCTAACTGGGTAACTACAGACACGAATATGTCATTCCCCGATCGTAACCGATCTATATTCGAGGATCCTCGATTTCCAATAACCACAAAGCAATAAATTTGCAGCAACAACATAGGTTAAGTATGTGGGCTCCATACCATGATACCACCTATATCCAGAAGGAATGACATACACTAAAGGGGCACTACCCCCTAATAACCTTGTTGCATCCTTCCTGTTTTGACCATTTCCGGGGTGTGAGGTCCGACGAAGTCTCGTCCACAAAGCCACGCTTTATACAAAAGCTTTGCTTTGATCATATATGCTCAACAGCACTTCATATGCCGCATTACCAATTTAGGAATGTATCACTAGTAACCATCAATTACATAACCTCTAAGGGTGTTAAGCTAAGAGAATAAATTCTCCGCCACCAACGGAAATATATTTGATAGAAACCAGCTTTACATATCAAATTGTAACGTCAGACACACATCCATACAAGTCCGTTCCGGGATCGAACGGAACCGAAGGCACTTACAAAGAAGTCCTTGCAATTCAGATATTCATTAATCACGGCCGTACTTCCCATCACAAAGGGTAATAAATTTCTATATCGAAGATCAGCCGATGCAGAAACATTCGACTGTAATCCTTCCGTTTTCTTAAATATCCGGTCTTCAACACCGGTCATCAAATGCAATCCATAACGATGTATCACATATTCGGAATGGGTTATACGACCCCAAGGTCCTTTCCCGGCTAACCCGAATAGTGAGCGCTTATCTCAAAAATAAGTGTAGTATTCAAATTCAAACAAATCACAACAAATACCTATTTAAAGGTAAATATTGATAGTCGGTTATTTAACTATCAGTAGGTGTGTTCAACATCACCAAATTCCAAATAATTTTCCAAATTATTTATTTTCCAAAATATCTTTACTACATATATAATTTCCACACTTCAACCATTTGAAAACAATTTTCAAATCACTTTTCACCTTTACCACTTTTGAAAACAAATTTCAAACATTTTCCTTACGCGGAAATACTTCCATTTCAACATGGTTCATTTAAACCAATTAAATAAATCCTTAACGATTTACTTTATATTTACGTTCCAAATCCGTAAATTAATTCCCACACTTCAAAAAATAAATCAACGTTTATTTTTAAACAAATTCCCCTTTCTTTTATAAATTCCATAGTGAATTTACAATTCCCAAAATATCTATGAATATACGATTTCCCAAACCGATTTCTAATATTCATTTTCAATTTATCTTTAAAAGATAAAGTCTCAAAATATTCAGTTCATATTAGAAAACATTTCCATACTTATTTAATAATAAGTAATTTACAAATCCATTTATTTTCAACACTTGGAAAATATTCAATATACTTAAATCGAAATTAAGTATTATTTCATTCTTTGAGAAATCATTCTCTTAAACACATTTGTTTGGGCCAAAACGAATGTTACGTAAAACATCGCTACGACGACCCAAAATCACTAGTATAGGGATTCAAAATTGAAATAGATATATAAATCCCAATACTATACAAAACATTTCCTCTCGGAAATCATTTACTATAACAACAGTGTTATAGTCCACCATTTTCTTCTATTTCTCGAAAACTTCTATTTCAACAATAAATGTTGAAATCTATGTATTCGATACTTAACGCATTTTAAAACATCTATAAATCGTTTTAATTCTATTTAAAATATCACTTCCCCAAACCATATCCATTTTATTTAATAATATATTCACTGTCCAAAATCGTGAATATAACCAAATTTCAATATTCCTACACATTTTATATAAAGAATAGTTCGCTATCCAAAATCGTGAATATACTTCTTTTAATAAATTTCTATATTCAATTTATCAAATTCCATTGATTTTGAATTTATAAACAATGTCTATAAATTCCATTTCTATTTATAAACTTCGATTTATAAATCTCTTTTATTAATCCAATTCAATTTATATATCTCAAATATATACCAAAAGTCCATATTATAAGTTAAATACTTATAATTCATTTATTTACAAAATCGTTCTTTTTAAAACTTCTATTACGTATAAGATTCATTTATATTTTATAACAACTTCAACTTATAAAATCTCCTTTATTAGCAATTTCTATTAATATCCCATTTAAATGCCCAAAATCTAGTTTATAAGTTAATTACTTATAAATCTTTTATTTTACAACATCTATTCATTTCATAACTTCACAATTTATAAATCTATAAATTTTATTCACTTGTGAAATCCATTTATGCTTCATTTTAACACTTAATAAACTCGTTGTATAATTCCAATATTTTATATATATATTTTTATTATAAATATCAATGTTAAAAATCTTTTATATACATCCTTTATAAAAATTTAAAATCCAAATTTAAACTATTTTATAAATCTATTTATTTAAAAATCACCTTTTGGTAATATTCCATAAAAAATCCTAATTTCTATAACATAAAAATTTATAATATTTTAATTATTTAAAATGAACCAATTCAAAAATTTAATAAAACGTATATTTCGAAAAATCATTTTAAAAATCATTTTAAAATCAAAATCATTATTTTTAAACTTTAAAAATGGATCCGATGATGCAACAGCACCCAATAGTCAATCATGACAACAAACATCATATATCATCATATGATAATCAACAAACATCAAAATATCTGTAATCAAATAAATACTAGTGAGGAATCCAGTTGGATCCCTCTAACCTGTTTTCCTACATCCACAGATGTTAGCACAATACCAATTCCGTTCCAGTACAGAATTATCGCGGTATATGGGATTTGTAAAAATATTATCCGCTTAATAGGCGGCGCAATAGGGTCTCATCCGCAATATAATGCGGGAAAATCAACTCCAAGTACATATATTATGACGCCCCACCTCTATACCCACGCTAGCCAAGAACACTACGGTGTAATGCTGTCAACTAGCACGGAGAATAAGGCTGTTGAGGAGCGACCATCTGTATAATTGCTTTGTGCGAGTACCGATATGCCAGATAAAAATATAACTTTTCATCTCAAGAGGAAATCCGACATGCCGACACAAACTCAAAGCTACTACACAGTGGCTATAATATCTTCGGAAACAAATATAGAAGTAAACATAACATAAATCAGTCACAGACAATTCATATCACAAAGGCGGAAATAGATATGAATACTACACGTGAAAGTGTACATCAGAGTAGTGGTCTAAAAAGATCCACGATAATACAAAGAGTAGATACAAGTGCTAGACAAAAGAATAAGTATACATCATAGAGTCTGCATCTCAAGTGTATACGACAAAAACTACTAAACTTAAGTAGTTTTCCAAAAGTCAGAAGATGGTTCCAGATAGGAAGCCATGAGGAAGCACCTGTAAAATCTCAGTCTGACCCGAGTATTATTTAATAAGAAAATAATAAACGAATCAGTCTAGCTATAAATATCAGATGAAGTGATATATAATAAGAGATATGACATAAACATATAATAATCACAATGCCAAGCTGTGATAAATAAGTAATTGAAAAATCAATAAGAGATTAATCAATATCACAGTAATCTACTCAAGATAAAAAGGAATGTCATACTCCTAATTTCATTCACCAAGCCACAATAAATGACATATATATTCATGCCAATCGTAAAAGTTGGTGAAACACAAGTTCCAGAAATCACAATCAAAGGGAACAACGACGTCGTAAAGCGGGACATCCGATGAACCAAATCACAATCAAAAGGAACAACGACGTCGTACAGCGGGACATCCGATGAACCTCTAAGACATTGCTCAATGCTAGTCTAAAACATAAAATGATCGTCATGATCAAAGAGAAGTGTCGATTACAGTAAGCTAGTAAATATATGAGCTTAGCTTCATGTCCCATAACCACTAGCTTAACTTAAATATTTACGAACAAATTGTAGATCTCTACTAGAAAATTGTCACAAGAGATTCAATCGAACAAGTCCAAGAATTAACCGATGAAGTAAACGCAAGCGTTTCATACCACTTGTTTTACTAAGTCGTTTAATTAGATTTCTCATACGAGTGAGGTAAAGGTTTGTATATACTAGTAGATTGGAAATCGGTTTGAGAAAACGAGCTTGGTAATAAAATAGTATTGAAATCGTTTGAGGAAAGAGTTTTGATATTTACTACTAGTATAGAAAA
Organism: Allium cepa; assembly: GCA_030765085.1. Classification (NCBI taxonomy): domain Eukaryota; kingdom Viridiplantae; phylum Streptophyta; class Magnoliopsida; order Asparagales; family Amaryllidaceae; genus Allium; species Allium cepa. The sequence continues at coordinate 184,999,664 of CM060946.1, forward strand.
CCTTTATATTTTTAAAGTGACAAAATACAAAGAAGATTGTAGAAACAATCGGGCATAAAAATTCACATTCGAAGACGTGAATAAAATCCAAAGAAATCGATATAAAATCCATCAAAGTGGATATATCTAAAATTCCCAAAGAAAAGGTCATCAAAGTCGATAATAAATGACAACAACAAAAGGGAGACCACACGAATCGATTAAAGTTGGATATTCAAACGGATTAGCAAAATAGGCTAATCTGGAAAATAGAAGCAGGTCGGTCGACCGGACCAGGGGGTCGGTCGGCCGAACCCTGTTCCACAAAAATCCTCGGGAAGCAGGTCGGTCGGCCGAACCCCTGTAGTCGGTCGACCGGACCCTAAAACAGAAAGTGCTTATGCACTTAGAAGCAGGTCGGTCGACCGGACCAGGGGGTCGGTCGGCCGAACCTGTTTCCAGCCTCATCCATGCCTATTACAAATGAGGTTCAATCTTGACCAAATTGCATTCGCACGAGCAACGGCGCTAAGGGTTTATGTCAATCGACTACCCGGCCCTATAAGCTCCTCGATGCATCACCAAAAACATGTTCAAACATCAAAGTTAGGATTTTTAATGAATTGAACTCAAAACACTAAAAATTGGAATATTCACAAAAGCAATCCAAATCAAAGTCAAATGCACATGAATAAGTGTTAGGAATTCATACCTAACAATCGAAGATAAATATAAGCATAGATGTGAGATTAAAAATCTCACCTTTGAACTAAGTTTATGAAGATGAAGCTTGAAAGCAAGCTAAGATCAATTCCTCTTCAATAACAACTCAAGAAGCTTCAGTCTAAGCTTAAAATAGAAACATTTCCTAAATTAGGTTTAGGAAATTTCTGAAATTGGAAGGAGAATGAGTTGGAGAAGAAGAAGAGGAAGCTTACCAATGGGTTCTCTTGAACTTTGGAGCTAGGAGATGGATTTGCTAATGGAAACTAGGGCTTAGGATTTCCTAATTATTTTTCTCTTCCACCATTGTTGAAAGCATGAAGAGTTAGGAATTAGAAATGAAGTAATGAAGAGGAGAGGGGGATTGGGACTGAGTTAGTAAGTGGTTAATTGGCTCAGCCCAAAGCAAAAAGTAGCAAAATTCAACTTTCTCCAAACATATCGAAGCTTATACTCAAAAAGGTCGCAAACGGCATTATGAACTCAATGGGGGTGGTCTCGAGTCCTAATTCGACCGTATGTAAAAAGTAGCTTTTCGGACTAAAATCCGACTAACGATAAAATATTTAAATAAAATATTTAAATATAAAATCGATAAATATGCGGGTTGTTACAGACTCCCCTCCTTAAAGAAATTGCGTCCTCGCAATACTTAAGAAGAAAATAAGAAGTAACAACCATAGAAGCATATCAACACAAAAGAAAATTTGAAATAGGAAGTTCACCATAAAGTGCACGAAAGAGTTAGCAAGAAATCTGGTGAAACTTCAATTTCCACAATATTACCGGGCTCAAGAATGAAAACCGGAATCCCTAAGGCATTTCCGTAGATAAAAGACGTGGGGAACGTCAAGAATAGCAGAAAATTGAGCCGGTGCAACGGCGTAGTACAAAAACGGTACGCCCGAGGAACTAGAAACTCAAACAATTTGGGACATCAGCGTAGTACAAAAACGGTACGTCCAATGAACCCAAGCAAAGACATCGATGTAGTACAAACGGTACATCCGATGAATCAAATAGCAAAGACATCGATGTAGTACAATGGTACATCCGATGAATCAAATAGCAAAGACATCGATGTAGTACAACGGTACATCCGATGAATCAAATAGCAAAGACATCGATGTAGTACAACGGTACATCCGATGAATCAAAGCCCGAATGATTTTGGAACACCGACGTAGTACAAAAACGGTACGTCCAATGAACCGAACACAATAAAAGAACATCGGACGCAAGTTCATAAAAGAAATGAGATGAAACTCAATAAAACGAAGTACATCATAACGCCCGATGAACTTGATAAAAAGATAATTTCATTCGGTCATCAACAAAGAAACAACCCCTTGTTGCTTACGACTAAACGCATTGGCAACACGATTTCCCCTTCGGGAATAAATAGAATATCAAGATCATAGGAAGCTAGGAACTCGAGTCGACATGCAGTTCCTTAAGAGAACATAAATATTCCAAAGATTTATGATCGAGGTAGAGAACAAATTTCTCATCCAAATATGATGATGCAAAACTCTAAAAGTAGAAACAATAGCCGCGAGCACTAGATCATGAGTGGCATACCTAGTCTCGATAAGCTATAATGATTTAGAAGAACAAGTGATAGCACGTTCTCCTTTGCAAGAGAATGGCATACAAACCAATACGACTAGTATCGGTACAAATAGCAAAGTCTTGGTTCCCCTTCAGGAATCACAAGAATAAGAGTATCGAAAAGAAAGAATCTCTTTTAAATAATCTTCCTTCCCGAAAAGTTAAAACTTTCAAAATTACATTTATCATTATGTAATAATCTTTCTAGAAAATTTTACTATTTTCAAATTAATATACTGTGTCTGATTGTCTCATCAAAGCGTTTAGGAAATTCTTATCGATAATGTTGATCAAGCGCATCGACCAAAATTCTTAAAGCACTCAACGGGCAATACAATCACAAAATCATCTTTTATAGGATAAATAAATTTCTTAAAAAGTTTTAAGAATTTTCTTTGTTCGTTTCAAGAACAAAAATCCAGTTATACTTCTAAATAAATCTTATGAAAAAGATTTTGCAAAATTTTAAATTCCTATTTTCATCCAAAATCAGTAAATACAAGAATGGAGTCATCGAGATATTCATAGAATATTCGATCTATAAAATGGATGAAATAAGCTGGACAAACTGAATGACAAAATAAGTCATTCATAGGAATCATAACAAGTGCGTAATGCGGTAAGTGGAATGCTAACTTCCGCAACTCGTAGCAAATGAAAACCGGTGGTAAGGTCAAACTGAAAAGACCTTAGCACCACACAAAAGATTACTTAGGTGATAATCCAAAGACAAGCTCAAAAATACCGGAAAATTTCTCAAACTATTTAGATAAGAGAAACAACACTTTCCTTATAAGTGGGCTTAAGGAATAAAATGATGCCATCAAGTTGGAATCAAAATCATAAAGGAAAAATAGAAATCTGCTTAATAGATTGAAAATGTCGAAGAGGAAAAGTCCGCACGGAAAATAGGATATGGGCCTCACAACGATTAAGCCAATCCTTACAGAAACCAATTCCGAAGCCTAAGTAAAATCGGCTCGGAAAGAAAAATCACATAAAATAATTTCGACATCAATAAAAAGAAAATTGAGTGTTGCGGATCTACCATCCGGATTCGCAATCCTCAAAGAAGTCATCAAGCCTAAAATATTCAAAGAAAAAGAATCAACAAGTTCTTTTGATATAAAATAGTGAGATGAAGCCTATATCAAAAAGAACTCAAATAAGAAGATCACAAAATAAATGTAATCAAGGATTAAATGAGAAATACCTTGACCACGAGAAGTGTTGCTAGGGGTTTGCACAATATTTAGCTTTCTCATGTCCTTGTTCAAAAGTTTGGGACACGCAGATAAAAGATGACCCGGTTTCTTGCAATAGCGACAAGAATGGGGTTTTGGACACATATTCGCATAGTGTTCCATAGAATTACAACTGTAGCATCCTCCACGATTAGGGATTGGAGTCTTTGCTACAAAAGTAGTTTGCTTCACTCTCTTATTGGGATTAAGGCTCTTGAACTTAATATGCCTCTTCTTGGAAGTCCCAATATCACAAACACTTCCTTTACCAACCTCTCCATGAAGAAGAGTAACATCCACAAGCTGATTGAAAGAAACTTCAAGTTTCAAAGGTAGAACCATTTCGGGGTTCTTACTCAAAGCATAGATAAACTCTTGATTCTTTACAAGATCCAAAAGTTGTTGAGCAGGCATAAATACTCCATCCTGAGGAGTAGCACTAGATTGACCGGCGCTGGGACGGCCTGGTCTAACCATTTCTCTTCTTTAAGAAAGAAAGAAGGAGAAAAGTTATTCTCAAAATAAATATCAAGCAATCTTGATAGATAAAACAAGGAATCATAAGGAAAATAGGATGAATCGGTACGAAGACTCGAATTAAATCCTAAAGCACGACTCCTAAGATGGACTTAGGACGATGATCCTTGTTATAATATTCCATATTGTTCCGAAGTTTGGCTCTGATACCAAGCTGTGACGCCCCACCTCTATACCCACGCTAGCCAAGAACACTACGGTGTAATGCTGTCAACTAGCACGGAGAATAAGGCTGTTGAGGAGCGACCATCTGTATAATTGCTTTGTGCGAGTACCGATATGCCAGATAAAAATATAACTTTTCATCTCAAGAGGAAATCCGACATGCCGACACAAACTCAAAGCTACTACACAGTGGCTATAATATCTTCGGAAACAAATATAGAAGTAAACATAACATAAATCAGTCACAGACAATTCATATCACAAAGGCGGAAATAGATATGAATACTACACGTGAAAGTGTACATCAGAGTAGTGGTCTAAAAAGATCCACGATAATACAAAGAGTAGATACAAGTGCTAGACAAAAGAATAAGTATACATCATAGAGTCTGCATCTCAAGTGTATACAACAAAAACTACTAAACTTAAGTAGTTTGCCAAAAGTCAGAAGATGGTTCCAGATAGGAAGCCATGAGGAAGCACCTGTAAAATCTCAGTCTGACCCGAGTATTATTTAATAAGAAAATAATAAACGGATCAGTCTAGCTATAAATATCAGATGAAGTGACATATAATAAGAGATATGACATAAACATATAATAATCACAATGCCCAGCTGTGATAAATAAGTAATTGAAAAATCAATAAGAGATTAATCAATATCACAATAATCTACTCAAGATAAAAAGGAATGTCATACTCCTACTTTCATTCACCAAGCCACAATAAATGACATATATATTCATTCCAATCGTAAAAGTTGGTGAAACATAAGTTCCAGAATTCAACACACGAAATCCAGAAATCACAATCAAAGGGAACAACGACGTCGTACAGCGGGACATCCGATGAACCAAATCACAATCAAAGGGAACAACGACGTCGTACAGCGGGACATCCGATGAACCGAAATCTCTAAGACATTGCTCAATGCTAGTCTAAAACATAAAATGATCGTCATGATCAAAGAGAAGTGTCGATTACAGTAAGCTAGTAAATATATGAGCTTAGCTTCATGTCCCATAACCACTAGCTTAACTTAAATATTTACGAACAAATTGTAGATCTCCACTAGAAAATTGTCACAAGAGATTCAATCGAACAAGTCCAAGAATTAACCGACGAAGTAAACGCAAGCGTTTCATACCACTTGTTTTACTAAGTCGTTTGATTAGATTTCTCATACGAGTGAGGTAAAGGTTTGTATATACTAGTAGATTGGAAATCGGTTTGAGAAAACGAGCTTGGTAATAAAATAGTATTGAAATCGTTTGAGGAAAGAGTTTTGATATTTACTACTAGTATAGAAAACCTTTATATTTTTAAAGTGACAAAACACAAAGAAGATTGTAGAAACAATCGGGCATAAAAATTCACATTCGAAGACGTGAATAAAATCCAAAGAAATCGATATAAAATCCATCAAAGTGGATATATCTAAAATTCCCAAAGAAAAGGTCATCAAAGTCGATAATCGATAATAAATGACAACAACAAAAGGGAGACCACACGAATCGATTAAAGTTGGATATTCAAATGGATTAGCAAAATAGGCTAATCTGGCAAATAGAAGCAGGTCGGTCGACCGGACCAGGGGGTCGGTCGGCCGAACCCTGTTCCACAAAAATCCTTGGGAAGCAGGTCGGTCGGCTGAACCCCTGTAGTCGGTCGACCGGACCCTAAAACAGAAAGTGCTTATGCACTTAGAAGCAGGTCGGTCGACCGGACCAGGGGGTCGGTCGGCCGAACCTGTTTCCAGCCTCATCCATGCCTATTACAAATGAGGTTCAATCTTGACCAAATTGCATTCGCACGAGCAACGACGCTAAGGGTTTATGTCAATCGACTACCCGGCCCTATAAGCTCCTCGATGCATCACCAAAAACATGTTCAAACATCAAAGTTAGGATTTTTAATGAATTGAACTCAAAACACTAAAAATTGGAATATTCACAAAAGCAATCCAAATCAAAGTCAAATGCACATGAATAAGTGTTAGGAATTCATACCTAACAATCGAAGATAAATATAAGCATAGATGTGAGATTAAAAATCTCACCTTTGAACTAAGTTTATGAAGATGAAGCTTGAAAGCAAGCTAAGATCAATTCCTCTTCAATAACAACTCAAGAAGCTTCAATCTAAGCTTAAAATAGAAACATTTCCTAAATTAGGTTTAGGAAATTTCTGAAATTGGAAAGAGAATGAGTTGGAGAAGAAGAAGAGGAAGCTTACCAATGGGTTCTCTTGAACTTTGGAGCTAGGAGATGGATTTGCTAATGGAAACTAGGGCTTAGGATTTCCTAATTCTTTTTCTCTTCCACCATTGTTGAAAGCATGAAGAGTTAGGAATTAGAAATGAAGTAATGAAGAGGAGAGGGGGATTGGGACTGAGTTAGTTAGTGGTTAATTGGCTCAGCCCAAACCAAAGCCCAAAGCAAAAAGTAGCAAAATTCAATTTTCTCCAAACATATCGAAGCTTATACTCAAAAAGGTCGCAAACGGCATTTTGAACTCAATAGGGGTGGTCTCGAGTCCTAATTCGACCGTATGCAAAAAGTAGCTTTTCGGACTAAAATCCGACTAACGATAAAATATTTAAATAAAATATTTAAATATAAAATCGATAAATATGCGGGTTGTTACATATATAATACCAATTTCACTTTTCAGTGAAATTATTGCGGTATATGTTTTTAATAAATAACATCCGCTCACTAACGGCGTATAATGTCTATTTAACAATCAATAGATAATAATTCATCATTCAATCATACAATCAAGAATTTTAAATCTAACTATTTAAAACTTAAATCGAAACTATTCGATTGAGTGAGAAGTTCTCATCTTGATTTCAATTCAGTTGCAGCGTTTATTTCGAATAAAATTAAACATGCGTTTAATTTTACCCAAAAATTTTACTAGCTCCAAATGACTCCAATCTAGCTTCATTGCGTAGTGCTTGACAAAATGATTCCAACGCAAAAAGTTTCGTCCGAAACGGACCTCGTATGTAAGAGATATTGCATTTAATGTTAATACGATTTAAAAGATAATAAATTTCATTTTCTTTATAATTTTAAAACCCTAACTGAAATCTCGGCCTTGATACTTGCTTGATGGAATCCAAGCCGTAGCCTTCCTTCTTCTCACGCGCGTGTACCAGGTGCAAATCGCGACATATGAAACCCACGGCCGCCGCTCTTCCACCATTTATCGCGACCACCAACATCGACGAGGAGTTGATCGGAGACCTCCATTCGAACCGCCCCACCGAGAACCCCCTACGGCAACAACCACGGCCAACTAGGTCGACCATAGCTCCATCAACTTTCGTGCGAACGATGCGTCTTCCAGCTCAATTTTTCGTCGATCCGTTGACCCAATCACGATCATAGCCGTTGGATGTGTGGCTCGCTTTGTGCTCTACACTTTTCTTTTAGGAAGTTTCTTGCAATTGTTGATGGATTGGAAGAGAATCGAGGAAGTAGGATGCACGTTTTCCACCCTTGGTTTTAATGGTGGCGGCTGAACGTTTATTAGGGTTAGGGTTTTATTTTCTTGCAAATGGAAAATATAGAGGTGCTTATATAGAAAATTGACAAAAACACTATTCATCCAATTTTTCGAACTCCAAACGAAGCGTGCCGATTGGCGTTTCTAAGGTTTACCCCGCGTTAAGAACACAATGGAACGTGTTTCGGAGGCCAATTCGATCATCTGTGCGAGTTACGGCAATAAACGATCGATTTTAAATTACGATTTAAACTAATTTCTATGCGTTTTGGTTTGCCCTGAACAAACCGTAAATCTGATTGATACGAAATTTGAAACCATAGAATAATATCACATTACGGATCCGATGAAACTGGTTTCGTCGAAATCCGAAACTGTTTGAAAAATGGCTATTTTGACTCGTCAATTAAATATTAAAATATTCAATTTTCACAAATCAACTTTAAATTCGATTTTAAAAGTTCTATAACATTAGTATAACTTCAATATGATAAAATAAAATTTTACAAATCATTTTTTATCACATTAAACCCAATTTCCAATTATTTCTGTAATTTCAACTATTCAATTATTGATTTAATTATCCAATTAATTCCAGATAATCGAAATTTAATTTATTCGACTTATAAATTTCACTTATTAATATTTAAAATTAATTAAATATACAAATTTTAGTTGACAGAAATTATGGGTCGTTACATACTTCCCCCCTTAAAAGAATTTCGTTCTCGAAATTACCAAGTAAGAAAAAGTTACAGAATTCATTAACTTTCCAAAACAAACCATTCAATTTAGATTTTTTTTCAAATCTCTTAAATGTTTAACTTTCCCAAAATTCATAGTTAAACTTCTTATAATACTTTACTAAGTTTTTCAATTCGTACTTAGTTATCTTTTCAAAACAACAAATATTGTTTAACTTTTAACTTCAAAATCAAAGTTATAGTTTTTCACAAAATTTTTTAATTTTTTCAAAAATATTCTAACGCCTTAAATTTTCGAAAAAATTCGCCATAGTCTCCTTTACGCGGCTCGATCCAAAAAAAAAAGACAGTATATATATCACAAATATACATCTCATCAAGTGATGAGGCATCCCGTAGGGAAAAAAGTGTAAAAGTACGATATTTAATCCGAGATATGTACGTTATTTATTATTAGCGAGCGTATACGGCTAATATAGCGCGAAAGCGAGCTCCAAAAGCGAAGCAAGCGCAATCCGCACCTACTAAACACTTAATAAACAATGCGAAACATGTATATATGAAAATAATATCAATATACAACATATAACAATATAACAACTACATGTGCCACATAGCAATGCATTCAATCAACAAATGCAACCATCAAACAACTATCATCCAACTAATAAACATCCAACAATCAATGTCTATCCAAATCAATTCATAACCAAATCAATATTCTTTCATTTCTCATTAATATTCAATGAATTGGTTTTCCTATTTGAATCACATTTGATTCATTAACATTGGATGTTTTACTAACATTCATTCATATTCAATTTCAATTAGTTTGCATTCACTAATTTATATTCAAGTTAGTTCACTTCCAAATCAAATTGAATTCTATTCAAGTTCATTTTCTTCCAAGTTGGATTCAATTACTTTAGCTTCCAATTTCGCTAATTTACTTTCATTAACACTTATTGAATTTTATACAATCAACTAACATTCATATAACAACCAATGTACATCCATTACAACTAAATTTATTAATTTTACATCCAATTTGGTTTATCACATTTAATTCCAATCGGTTTATATTAAATTGATTTTCATTCAATTATTCAACTTCCAATAACATTAGCTTTTAATGAATTAACACTTACATTCATTATTTCATATCAATTCTTTTACATTCAATTGATTTAAATTCCATCCATTTATCAATTCAATTGCTAATCCATTTAACATTTCAAGTTGAATTTCATTTATATAACCCAAGTTCATATTCATCACTTCTCTTGATTAATTTACTTCGATACCCAAAATCAACTTCATTCAACTTCACTTAAGTTATATTCCAGTTCAAACATCATTTGCTTAGCTTAACTTAATTGTTTAACCACTTCAATAAATTGGTTTTACTTATCTAAAGCTAAATTTATTATCTCATACTATAAGTTCAAAATTCATTTCACTTATATTCATCAATTTCAACTTGGATGTTTAAATTTACAAATTTTTTTATCACAACAGAACTTCAATTTCAATTTACTATGGTAGCAAATCCATCACACAGAAACTTGAAAATGATACTGATGATGCTGCAGTCATCACCCTTATTATTTCCCAGTGGCAATAGTGAATTCAGTGCTTTTAAATTCTTTCAAATTTTCCTTTCATTCATAAATCATATTTATAAATCTTACTTATGAAATTTCACTATTTTCTCTTTACTTATATAAGATCATTTCACGATTGTAAATCGTTTTAATTATAATTCCATACTTTATAATTCAATTGCTTACAATTATTCTTTTACAGCTGTTGTTTTTATTTAACTTATTCAACAACCAAATAATCAATTCATATATATACATTAATAATTCTAAAAAATTATTCCTTTATATATAAAATATAATTGAGGTAAAATTATTTCATTTACCCTATTTTAAAATGATATCGTGTCAAATTGTTCTGTACAAGTGTTTAGAGATCCCTATCAACAACGTTAATTACTCATGTTGACCAAAATCCATATACCACCAAACAAACCAATCATCACAATATAAAACAATTTCATATTCACTAAAAATACGCGCTCTCATCTATTATTACACTCACACTCATTCTAGAGTACTACTGACTCTATCTCTAATGAGTAATTCCCAACAGAGCCATGGTTGTCGCTTAACCATAAGCTCTGATACCAAATGTAACGACGCGACTTTTCGATGCACGCAAACCGACATCAATACGTCCACTGTATCAACTGTCGAGCAATCGAATGCCCAAAAACCGTACCGTTAGGTTTAAAGAAGAATAAAACGATAGAAGAAGAAGAAAAATAGAACAGAACAGAAAGAAACAACAGAAAAATATCAGAATCTCACAATCGCAGCGGAACAACATATAATAGATAAATGAACAATCTTTAAACAAAGAACTATATTAGTTACTACATTACATCATATTACATTACATCATCAGAGTGTACAACAACAAACAACAACAACAGCGGAAAAGAAATACTATATACTAGTGAATACGCCATGCCATCCAGCTTGCCTCCAGCAACTCCTGAATTCCAGAATATCCTGATAACCTAACTCTAGACTGTCCGTGTGGAAACTGGTGGGCACCCAGAGTTTAGGAAGAAAAACAATAAACTCCGAGTCAGTCATGTGACTGGTGTGAGAACTAAAACAGTTTATCTTTACAACAAAGAACAGGATAATTTTAAAATAGATTCGCAATGCTTTTTAGAAAATGAGACTACCATAAGGCCTCCCGCACACACACACAATGCAAACGTGGAATCAGAGGAGATTTCTCCTTATGATAGTCAAAGATGCTTGATACGCATTAAAAATAAACATTTGATATTATTACTAGTGCATAGTGTAGGAAAAATCATTTCGAAAGTAAAGATATAAATCTTAGCCAGCATAGGAATTTCGCACTTATGCCTACTATAGCTACCATCCAAACAGTGGGGCGCCACCATAAGTGAATGATAGGTTCTATAACTGAAACCGTACAAGATCGTATTGTTTCTTTGGATTTCCAAAAAATGGTCAGGCCAAGGAACTTCCCATTGCCACATGGGTACGCCTCTGGAAAGACGACCCGAGAACCTAACCGGAACTCTGCCAACAAAAGGCCGGGTTACCCCTAACTGGGTAACTACTGACACGAATATGTCATTCCCCGATCGTAACCGATCTATATCCGAGGATCCTCGATTTCCAACAACCACAAAGCAATAAATTTGCAGCAATAACATAGGTTAAGTATCTGGGCTCCATACCATGATACCACCTATATCCAGAAGGAATGACATACACTAAAGGGGCGCTAACCCCCAATAACCTTACTGCATCCTTCCCGTTTTGACCATTTCCGGGGTGTGAGGTCCGATGAAGTCTCGTCCACAAAGCCACGCTTTATACAAAAGCTGTACTTTGATCATATATGCTCAACAGCACTTCGTATGCCACATTACCAATTTGGGAATGTATCACTAGTAACCATCAATTACGTAACCTCTAAGGGTGTTAAGCTAAGAGAATAAATTCTCCACCACCAACGGAAATATATTTGTTAGAAACCAGCTTTACATCTCAAATTGTAACGTCAGACACACATCCATACAAGTCCGTTTCGGGATCGAACGGAACCGAAGGCACTTGCAAAGAAGTCCTTGCAATCCGGATATTCACTAATCACGACCGGACTTCCCATCACAAAGGGTAATAAATTTCTTTATCGGAGATCAGCCGATGCAGAAACATTCGACGGTAATCCTTCCGTTTTCACAAATATCCGGTCTTTAACACCGGTCATCAAATGCAATCCATAACGACATATCACATATTCGGAATGGGTTATACGACCCCAAGGTCCTTTCCCGGCTAACCCGAATAGTGAGCGCTTATTTCAAAAATAAATGTAGCATTCAAATTCAAAAAAATCACAACAAATACCTATTTAAAGGTAAATATTGATAGTCGGTTATTTAACTATCAGTAGGCGTGTTCAACATCACCAAATTCCAAATAATTTTCCAAATTATTTATTTTCCAAAATATCTTTACTACATATATAATTTCCACACTTCAACCATTTGAAAACAATTTTCAAATCACTTTTCACCTTTACCACTTTTGAAAACAAATTTCAAACATTTTCCTTACGCGGAAATACTTCCATTTCAACATGGTTCATTTAAACCAATTAAATAAATCCTTAACGATTTACTTTATATTTACGTTCCAAATCCGTAAATTAATTCCCACACTTCAAAAAATAAATCAACGTTTATTTTTAAACAAATTCCCCTTTCTTTTATAAATTCCATAGTGAATTTACAATTCCCAAAATATCTATGAATATACGATTTCCCAAACCGATTTCTAATATTCATTTTCAATTTATCTTTAAAAGATAAAGTCTCAAAATATTCAGTTCATATTGGAAAACATTTCCATACTTATTTAATAATAAGTAATTTACAAATCCCTTTATTTTCAACACTTGGAAAATATTCAGTATACTTAAATCGAAATTAAGTATATATTTCATTCTTTGAGAAATCATTCTCTTAAACACATTTGTTTGGGCCAAAACGAATGTTACGTAAAACATCGTTACGACGACCCAAAATCACTAGTGTAGGGATTCAAAATTCAAATAGATATATAAATCCCAATACTATACAAAACATTTCCTCTCGGAAATCATTTACTATAACAACAGTGTTATAGTCCACCATTTCCTTATATTTCTCGAAAACGTCTATTTCAACAATAAATGTTGAAATCTATGTATTCGATACTTAACGCATTTTAAAACATCTTTAAATCGTTTTAATTCTATTTAAAATATCACTTCCCCAAACCATATCCATTTTATTTAATAATATATTCACTGTCCAAAATCGTGAATATAACCAAATTTCAATATTCCTACACATTTTATATAAAGAATAGTTCGCTATCCAAAATCGCGAATATACTTCTTTTAATAAATTTCTATATTCAATTTATCAAATTCCATTGATTTTGAATTTATAAACAATGTCTATAAATTCCATTTCTATTTATAAACTTCGATTTATAAATCTCTTTTATTAATCCAATTCAATTTATATATCTCAAATATATACCAAAATCCATATTATAAGTTAAATACTTATAATTCATTTATTTACAAAATCGTTCTTTTTAAAACTTCTATTACTTATAAGATTCATTTATATTTTATAACAACTTCAGCTTATAAAATCTCCTTTATTAACAATTTCTATTAATATCCCATTTAAATGCCCAAAATCCAGTTTATAAGTTAATTACTTATAAATCTTTTATTTACAACATCTATTCATTTCATAACTTCACAATTTATAAATCTATAAATTTTATTCACTTGTGAAATCCATTTATGCTTCATTTTAACACTTAATAAACTAGTTTTATAATTCCAATATTATATATATATATATATATATGTTTTATTATAAATATCAATGTCAAAAATCTTTTATATACATCCTTTATAAAAATTTAAAAATCCAAATTTAAACTATTTTATAAATCTATTTATTTAAAAACCACCTTTTGGTTATATTCCACAAAAAATCTTAATTTTTATAACATAAAAATGTATAATGTTTTAATTATTTAAAATGAACCAATTCAAAAATTTAATAAAACGTATATTTTGAAAAATCATTTTAAAAATCTTTTTAAAATCAAAATCGTTATTTTTAAACTTTAAAAATGGATCCGTTGATGCAACAACATCCAATAGTCAATCACGACAACAAACATCGTATATCATCATATGATAATCAACAAACATCAAAATATCTGTAATCAAATAAATACTAGTGAGGAATCCAGTTGGATCCCTCCAACCTGTTTTCCTACATCCACAGATGTTAGCACAATACCAATTCCGTTCTAGTACGGAATTATCGCGGTATATGGGATTTATAAAAATATTATCCGTTTAATAGGCGGCGCAATAGGGTCCCATCCGCTATATAATGCGGGAAAATCAACTCCAAGTACATATATAACACCAATTTCACCTTTTCAGTGAAATTATCGCGGTATATGTTTTTAATAAATAACATCCGCTTACTAACAGCGTATAATGTCTATTTAACAATCAATAGACAATAATTCACCATTCAATCATACAATCAATCAATTTTAAATCTAACTATTTAAAATTTAAATCAAAACTATTCAATTGAGTGAGAAGTTCACACCTTGATTTCAATTCAGTTGCAGCGTTTTATTTCGAATAAAATTAAACACGCATTTAATTTTACCCAAAATTTTAACTAGCTCCAAACGACTCCAATCTAGCTTCATTGCGTAGTGCTCGACAAAACGGTTCCAACGTAAAAAAATTCGTCCGAAACGGACCTCGTACGAAAGAGATATTGCATTTAATGTTAATATGATTCAAAAGATAATAAATTTCATTTTCTTTTTAATTTTAAAACCCTAACTGAAATCTCGGCCTTTGATCCTTGCTTGATGGAATCCAAGCCGTAGCCTTCCTTCTTCTCACGCGTGTGTACCAGGTGCAAATCGCAACATATGAAACCCACGGCCGCCGCTCTACCACCATTTATCGCGGCCACCAACATCGACGAGGAGGTGATCGGAGACCCCCAATCGAACCGCCCCACCGAGAACCCCCTACGGCAACAACCACGGCCAACCGGTCGACCATAGCTCCATCAACATTCGTGCAAACGGCGCGTCTTCCAGCTCAATTTTCCATCGATCCTTTGACCCAATCACGATCATAGCCGTTGGATGTGGGCTCGCTCTGTGCTCTACACTTTTCTTTTAGAAAGTTTCTTGCAATTGTTAATGGATTGGAAGAGAATCGAGGAAGTAGGATGCATGTTTTTGGCCCTTGGTTTTAATGGTGGTGGTTGAACGTTTATTAGGGTTAGGGTTTTATTTTCTTGCAAATGGAAAATATAAAGGTGCTTATATAGAAAATTGACGAAAACACTATTCATCCAATTTTTTTCGAACTCCAAACGAAGCGTGCCGGTTGGCGTTTCTAAGGTTTACCCCACGTTCCGGACACAATGGAACGTGTTTCGGAGGCCAATTCGATCATCTGTGCAAGTTACGACAATAAACGATCGATTTTAAATTAAATCGATCTAAACTAATTTCTATGCGTTTTGGTTTACCCCGTACAAACCATAAATCCAATTGATACGAAATTTGAAACCATACAATAATATCACATTATGGATCCGATGAAATTGGTTTCGTCGAAATCCGAGACTGTTTGAAAAATGGCTATTTTAACTCGTCAATTAAATATTAAAATATTCAATTTTCACAAATCAACTTTAAATTCGATTTTAAAAGTTCTATAACATTAGTATAACTTCAATATGATAAAATAAAATTTTACAAATCATTTTTTATCACATTAAACCCAATTTCTTATTATTTCTGTAATTTCAACTATTCAATTATCGATTTAATTATCCAATTAAATCCGGATATTCGAAATTTAATTTATTCGACTTATAAATTCCACTTATTAATATTTAAAATTAATTAAATATACAAATTTTAATTGACAGAAATTCTGGGTCGTTACATAATGTCTACGATGTGAAACAGAAACAATCGAGTAGTTGTGATGCATGTGAGTGTATATCACAACTGTAGTAGGTATACAATCCAAACGCTAAGACGTGTTCACTAATTGTACAGGATTCATGGAGATGCCCTCAATATTTCAAGAACGGCCCCTCTACCCAAGGATTAGAGCTATCCTTACGAGCATCGTAAATCCTTACACAAATTATATTGTAAGGAAAACATAGCCGGTACATGCCCGAACAGGTATTGACCGGGTCACATCACTCCTGCATGAATATTCGTAAGTATCACTAAAATGGAGTTCCTGCACCCTTTAAGTTAGCTAAACCCCATATTATATGTCTCTTATCTCTGGTTTCTGTAATTACCAATCATGAAGCCATGTTTAGCATCATAGCGCACGAATCACAACTCAAACAGATCTCGACACACGAGTCCCCATCTCGAATAGATCTCAGAACCATATAAGGATTCACATAACTCAACAGATCTCAGAATCACATGTGGATTCTGATATCTTGAATAGATCATGAACAAGTACACGTGTTTGATCATCTCAAACAAATCTCAAATCTTCACATAGATTTCAGCATCTCGAACCAATCATGAATCACTTCCAAAGCATTGAACACGTATATGGTTTTAGAGTGGTCACGGTTTCAAGTCATCTCATATAAGCACACTCCCCCGCTTAAGGGTGATCCAAAACCAATCAATGAATTTTCCATAAACTTAACCCTCATAAATAATTTGACAACGCATAAGAGCGAAAATCACCTCCTAACAGTTTAAGTGGATGGATTTTCTTATCATTTGCCTTAGAAGAGCGAAATGATTTATACGTACATTATAGCATCGTTGAAGATAATTGTACCATATAATTTCCGTGTTTCTTCTAGATATTTCCATAGTCATATTTTGGTCAATCTCAATAATGAGTATGAACACTAAGTGAAAATAAGTCCCGTGAGTAAATAACACATAAAACATGATCGATACACACAAGCACGATCAAGTCATATAAACGACTTCTAATCCCTTTTTTAATTAATCTTCCTTTATTAATCAAAAACCTCTTTTATTAGTAAAATTCATTTATCTAATAAAATATCATTTATCAATCACTACTATTAACTTGTACTCTTTCAATAATTCAAAAAGTATTCATATACTTATCCCAATTGGTCAACATATATTCATAAATCATTAACAAGATTTCTTACTTTAAACCTTTACTTTTTCTATCTTTTTCAAAAGATTTCAAATTTATAATTTCTTCAAAATATATATTCTAAGGGTTTAAGTACTTTCTCAAATCCATTCAAAAAGGTTTAAGACTAATGTCACTTAACCATTGTCACCATAAACCTAAAACCATTTTACTTACGCTTTTCTTTGAAACATCCTTTTAAAGATCTATTTACATCCATAAGTATAATTAAAAAGGGTTAAAGACAAATGTTATTAATACATTTTCCCAAAAAAATCCAAAACTATTTAATACTTATATCAACTTTAAAAACATTCTTTCAAAAAACTAAGATAATATCTAGTTAAGTTCGATAGTCGACTAGTTGACTATCCAGTTAAAAATGACTGCTTACAGAAATCACAATTTGTATACTTAATTCATTTCCGAAATTTCAAATTAACTATTCCTTATCCAAGAGTGATGCCAGGTAAGTTAGATACTAATTACATTGAAGCCTTGCCTAGACACTTCATTCACAAATCTCACAAACAGATAAATCTACCTCGTCGACTTTTAGTGTTAAGCATAGTTAATTTACATTTTCAAAACTTATATATATATAAATACTTCAAAAATATTTTTAAATAGGTTTTAAATATTTATGTAAACTATTACCTGAAAATAACTAATTTATAATCTGATGAAAATAAAGTAAAAACATATTTTACAATTTAAATCCCTTTACTTCCAAAATTCATAAATAAATATTAAAAACATATTTAAACTTCAAACCATCTTTAAAATAATACAAAATATGTTATAAATATCCCTCGAATGATTAGGGAAACATACTAATTCAAATATCAATTTTAAATACTTAGAAGTTTAAGCAACTTGCTATAATATTTATTAATGCTATTAAAAGTACTTGTTAAAGAACATCATTGAAAAGAACAATCTTTGTGACCAGTTTTAACCACCCAAACAAACGATTTAACATTAGAAACTTTTATAGTAAGTACTTCCTTTAGGGAACTTCAAAACAATGGAAATAAGCCCCCAAGAATATTTTTTTTATTTATTTAGAAAATTCCAGAAAACAAGCTATATTTTCAAAGTGCATCCATAACCACATTTTACACCAACTTTAGCCGCTCGGTTCAACTAGTTCCAAAAGCTTTTAAACTTCAATTTTTTTTCTAACATCAAGTACACATATAATACTTATTAAAAATGTAAAGAAGCTCTCAGGATGTCTCTCAAAGTTAAATTGAAAATGGCCAAACGGAAGGCATTTTCAAAGTGCATCCATAGCGACTATTTCGCTTCTAACTTTCACAATTTCTATAACTTTCCAAACCAATTATTTACATTCAAGTACACCAAAATATGTGTAAAGAACAGTCAAGTCAAACAATCTAAAGTTAAGATCATAAATTTTCAATTTACACAAGTTAAAGTTAAGGGATATCGAAGTGCACTTATAGCGACTATTCTCGCTTCAAACACTTTCAAACATATTTCAATTAAACATACAAGCCGAACAACCATTTAAACACCAAGGCCATACTACATGTTTAAGAGGGTAATGGAAGTGATATTATATGATGTAAAGTTGTCATTTTCTTTGAAAGGTAAGAGAGGTCCAAAATTTATATCTTTACCTGATTAATATCACTTTAACTTTATATTTCAATCACACAACATATATAACACAACATATACACACAAAATGGTAAGAGAACTCACCAAACCCATAAGTAGTGGCAATTTTGAATTTATTTCATAAAATCGTCTTCTGTACTGTTATGCCTGAAGGAAGATGTGGAAAAAGTAGTGGTACTCTGAATGAAATAAAATCTATAACAAAATGTTATGGTGGGGAAGTCTATAGAAAAAAAGATGGCTTGTTGTCATATCATAAATCCAGTGAGCACAGTCAATTAGAATCTTTCCCAGAATCCAAGTCTAGTAGCGGTGCAGAACTACCAAAAGGAGGCCATCCTCCTTAGGGTCCCAACTCATTTTGAAAGTGACATAGGAGTGGGATTCTCTAAAAAGCCAAGGTTGTGGGTGTCTAAGAGGGCGCACTTCGAGACTTAGGATCTCAGTAAGCGAGCAAAGTGAGCGGGGACAACCGAGAGGGACGACCAATATGGACGTAGTCTAGTATACTTCGACAACTAACATGGTGACCAACGTCTGTTTGCCCCATATATTCATTATTGACCCCGATCAATTATGGGAGCCGGACGCCTGTAGGTTTTCAGGTGAGGTGACCGATTCAATATACTTAGTGCTTTCACCGATCTAGCCCTAGTATATTAATTGAGGACTGATCTAAACTATTCTTAAACCGAGGGATGAAGGTTTCCTAAAGTCGACCTACCGATGGACGAAAGAGAATCAACATGT
This sequence comes from Allium cepa, assembly GCA_030765085.1. NCBI lineage: Eukaryota > Viridiplantae > Streptophyta > Magnoliopsida > Asparagales > Amaryllidaceae > Allium > Allium cepa. Next base: position 185,019,387 of record CM060946.1, read on the forward strand.
TGAGTTCTAATCTGAGTAGTGTAGGATTGATTCCACCCTAGAGGGGGTGAATAGGGTGATACTATTAATTATAAAAATTATTGCAAAAGTTTATATAAAATAATTTCAACATAGATCACATCAAAATAATAGCAGCACGGATATAGCAGAATATAAAAAGCAGAAAATAGAACACACAGATTTACCCATCTTTGGCAAAACCCTGCCTACGTGTTGCCCCTAAGGTTTCTACTAGAAATTAAGTAGTCAGACACTTACACATGTAAATTTGCGACACCCGCTATCGACTAACCTGAACTTTACGCTCAAATCCCTACCATAATTCAGCCACTGATTTGCGAACTCTCGAACTACACCATTGTAGCTCGTCCCCTAGTCACACGACTAGAATTTACAAAAGTTTAAAATGGAAAATACAAAATTTAAAAACAATTTAAAATCAAAACCCTATTTTATAATCTAAATCCCAAAGAAATATTGTAAGTCAGCCCACTAAAAATTATCACAAAAAACAAATGGCCCCTTTCCACTTTTCCTTTGAGTAAATATGTTGGCGGCTTCCTTTTGTTTCTTCATTCTTTGAAAATGGTTGCCTTCCTTTTTGGCGTTCTCTTTCGTTCGTTTCTCTTTGATAAAATGGGGCTTTTGGAGAATTTGATGAAGCCAACTGATTGTTGGTCGATTACAATTGCTATTCCTCTGATTTGCTTCGACAATTAACCGTTTCTTTGATTTGAACACGGCTCCTTCGATTCGATCGAGTTTGACTGAGATGGTATGTGATTTATTATTTTTGCTTTACTGGTCAGCTTGCTTGAACTCGATACTTTTTACGGCCGATGATGATTGGATTTAGAGGATTCGAATTCCTATTTTTTCGTTCGTATTGACTCATTTGAATTCGTCTACAACTTTACTCTAGCCGTATGATTATTCTTGAATGATTGTGATGATTTCTGATTTGTTCAAAATCGTGTATTTCGTTACTTGATTGACACTGCTTGATTTCTCTGGCGATGCTTTCTTGGTCATCATGGCTTTAAAACTGTTGCTTTGATTTTGTAAATGCGATGATGTTGTTCGAACTATACCATACTGTTCCATGACTTCGGCCATATGAAACTATTTTGATTTCTGGACTTTGTTTATGATAAACTGTTGCTTTGATTTTTTTTATTGTTCGAACTTTCCTTGGTTATTTTTGTGTCTTCGTATATGTGCATACATACATTTGTATGTGTGTATGCATGAATTGTTGAATTTGCACTGTAGTTGTCTTTGTTCAAAACTGATATTGTTTGTTGGATTCGATTATGGTGTTTGTTGAACCAGTGGGTATTTTTCCTAATGTAGTTGCTTCTGGTTTCACTATGTTTGCATTTGAGTCATGTTCTTCGAGTTTCTTGATTATATGTATATTGCTGTTGAACTTGTTTGGCGCATTTGTGTTGACTTGATACTCTACTGTCACCATGTTGTTGTATATACATATGTCTTGTAGAAATGTTGCATTCAATTGCATCCATATTTTCATTGCCTATTAGACTTGAAGTCTTTATACATGTTTCCATTTGTGCATTTGTGTACTTCTGATCATGCTACTTGCTTCGAGACAATTTGCATACAGTTGCATTTTTACCATTATGTTGTTCACTTGATCTTTGTTAAGTTTCCTGTCCATTGCTCAACTCAAAGTCTAGTTGCATATATGGACATGATCATGACTTGTTGTTGGTTGTAGCTACACTGTGACTTGAGTTTGCTTGCATCTGCAGTGATGTTTCATTAAGTCATGTCCTTATGCATATGTATACTTATCGTATACACTTGGTTTCTGTTGTCGTTTGTTGTGACCAGACTTGTGTTTTGTTCATGTGTACACAAATGCATTTTTGGTTGTCGCTACTTGTATAAATCCATATCATAACGTTGATATTACAGTTTGGTCTTGATTGAGTTGGTAGCTGGACTTGATTCACTTCCTGACAGTTGTGTGTTGCATATTAGGTTGTACTTGCCGTGTGGTTTCAATGCACTTGAATATTGTATGCTTGAATCTGTACTTGTTCGAGTACATTTCATTGGAATTTGCACCTGTGTTGAATCCAATTATAAAGCTCGGGTTTGAACTTGTGCTCATGTCATGATTTTATTTGTATTTCACTTGAGTTGAACCTGGCTTTTAATTTGGGTTTGTCCTTGTGCTCACCTGTCCCTATAGATTTATCAAGTGTATATCGGTATGCATGGCCTTATGGTATGTACAGTGATACACTGTGTATGTCACAAGCTGTTCGTGTATGATGAATTCAAATTTAAATGATGACGAACAACCCAAATAACTGAGGCAAATAATATTTTCAAAACTCACATTTTATTTTATACTGCAAAATATTTTCTACTGAATTTTACCGCGTTAGTGTTTATTTTGCAGATTGCTTAGATGATGGATTCCATCTGGAATAGAGTTGAAGATAAAATAGAAGTGCATGAGCGATATGTAGTGAGATGCTTATGTAAATGATAACTGTATAGTGAAAAATTATGATGTATTCAAAATTGTACTGTAATTAAAATTTGTGTGTATATAGTGAGAGCGCAAATTTGTACTATTCAAAATTGTAATAAATATTTGTTTGAACAAACTATCCGTTCGAATTTAAATTCCTTGTTATTTATTTTAATCAGCAAACATTTATTTAATTATTTGAAAATAAAATTATACATTAACAAATACATTTAAATGAATATATATATATATATGTTTATTATCATCAAACAAAAATCATATACTTTCATATTCAACAATCTCCCCCTTTTGATGATAACAAACATATATTTAAGATTTTGAATTTTATTAAATGTATTTGATCATTCAATTTTCTCCCCCTATTTGAATGCTCCCTCTCTACAAAAAAACTCCCCCTTCATATATGCATGAAAATAAACAAAAATATGCCAATGAGCCTAGATGCAAATAGAAAATGCAAAATAAAATATTTGACCTTTACTTGCCAAAATCTTCAGCTTTTCTCTCCCCCTTTTGTTATCAGAAAAAGAGTAATAGTGTTAGAAAAATAGAGATAAAGTGATAAACATTAATACAACATTAAGACCGAATAGAGTATAAATATTAAATTTCAATAAAAAATCAAACAAAAATCATAAATACTCTGTTAGGTGCATATTTCACTTTAGAGTGATAGGGATAATGTCATCATATAAAACCATATAGTTATGTCTTTTTGTGGTATATTTATTTCAGGAATTTGACTATCTACTAACCATGCATAACCATTAGGACATTTAAATGAGATTAGTAGTATTTCAATTTTTTATTAAAAAAATGAATTCAAGTATCTTCTAACCACGCATAATCATGAGGACTTTTAAATGGGATTAGAATCAACTTGTCTTATTTAATTAACTGATTTTGATATGCATTCCATACATTCATAACCATGAGGAATTTTAAATGAGCATGAAAGCACATAGTCAAAAATTCCAAGTAATTCACCCGTGCATGATCGTGAGGACTTTTAAATGAGAGTGAATACTTTGGATGTTTTTATTTCTTAAAAATATAATAAAAAGAAAAAAATGATTTCCTGTTTAAAGTACCACATATTGACAAACTATATTTTATTTTGATGAGTGACGGTCGATTGAAATATGATAGAATTCAAGATGGTCATGGAATTTTTTCCAACAAAAATGTTTATAACTCTTGTTTAAATTTCTAAAGAAATTTAGAAAACATACCGTCTCAAGTTATAACATATGATTAATATCAACATTCATCACTTTTTTAATCACTATTTATCTTTTAGATAATCAGTAGGGAGTAAGATTAGTCAACGTAGTCATTTAAGATCAAATCCAAAATAATTATAGAATCAAATTTTCTAAGATGACTAATCTGAAACAAGGTCAACAAAACGATTTTATGTAAGGGGTTTTAGAAAAATGTCTACTATTTGAAAATTATTTGAAATGAAAAACATGCAGATATTTTCTTTGAAAAACGATGCAGTTACTGAATGTCTCAAAATAATTCATGTTTCACTTGTAATTTTTCTATCAACTAGATTACCAATGTAATCTGCATCTGAATTCCTTTTGACTCAAAAATTATCATTAGATGAAAGTCATAGACTAGACCGTGAAATTTGCAACAATTTCTTGAAAACCTTTTTACAACTTTTTAAATGAAATTCATTTGGATTTTAATTGAAGCCGTGACAAAAACGTGAATATAGAGTCAGCCGTAAAATAATCAATTGTATTATTATCAACCAATAAAACACCATCATTAATCCAAAATAATGTATATGAATTAGTTCAAAGTTGAAAAGTGATTAGTCAACATTTTTTTTTCAAATCAGAAAAAAATAAGAATAAGTCAGAATCAAAATCATCATTTATTTTATTGGCTGATTCAAATCAGATTATGGTGCAGATTATCACATTAATATGTCGTTCAAGATGAATATTCTGTTACCTATTTTACCATTACTGAAAAGATTTCATTGTTTCCCATTGTGATTCTGCCACCTTTGTACTAGGCTAAGGAACTTTGCTTTGTTGCCCGTTGTGTGCTTGGAACAGTTACAATCCAAGTAACACTATTGTAGTTCCTTAGCCCGCCACTACATCTACACCAGGAAAGATTTTTGTGAACTATTTGTTTTTATAGGTCCATGGTCAATTTTGGAAAATGATTTTGAAAAATAATTTTGTGGAGACCCAAATTTAATTATATATGTTCCTTTCAGCACCCGTATTTGTTTAACTTTGAGAGATTTTACATTTGTGCCTTTTGAAACCCAAATTGGTATAGTTTCACGTGATTGGGTCTATACCAACAATTATTTTGACTGTCCAAAATTTCTACAAATTGTGCACATGGAATTGACTTGATTAATTTTGCTTCCAAGTCCAGATTGATTATATCAAAGTCCTTGTCTATCCATATTAACAGTTCGTTTTTCTAATAGCATATTTAATGATCTTTCACTTTTTGAAAATTTTCCTAAAGTCGTAGACAATTGTTGGACTTGTGTTTTGAGGGATACATTTTCATTCAATAATTATGTGCACTTTTTAATAGAATTTTCTCTCCTAGTATTTTCACTTTCTTTCAAAATCAGAATTTCATTTTCAAGCGATTTAATTTTAATTTCTGATTTTTTAATCTCTTCTTCGAATGTTGGACACTTATTACACTTAGTGCTCTTAGTTTGATAGTTTTTAACCAACTGATTAAGCTGTTTATTTGATTCTATCAAACTATCTCTTTATGATTCAATTTTGGCATATTTTTCCCTAAGTCGTTCAAAATAGTCATTTACTTCATGGAAGTATATAAGTAATTCTAAGTGAGTGGGTTTTGATACCTCGCTTGGCTCATCATCATTGCTATCCGTTATATCACTTCAAAAGCACAGATATGCTTTCTCACTCTCACTGCTAGTTCTTTTATAATCATTGTCGCTTTATTCCATGTGGCTGTAAAACTTCTCCTTATTGAATTCCTTTCTTGGCCGAGTCGATTTTGAGGACAATTGGGCTTGACGTGGCTAGGCTTATTGCACTTGTGACAGATGATCTCCCGCTCGTCTAGGTATCTAGTGCTATAATTATTCTGCTTTTCAATTGTTGATTTAGAGCTGGATTTCTGTATTTGTAGTTCCACTTTTTGAATATCTTCATTAGTAGCGCCAGCTCAGCTGCTCCATCCTCATCACTACTGCCTTTTATCAATCCTATTAAGCATGTTTCTTTAACTGAGTCGATTGCAGAGGATTTCTCATTGTTGTTGACTTTTGCACTATATATCGCATCAAAAGTATTCCAGATTTCCTGTGCATTTTCACAATGAGAGATAAAGTTCAATATTTCTTGATTAATATGAGAATATATTATATGCATAGCAGGAGCATTAATCGAAGTATTTTTCTTATTTATTATATCATACCCGTTTTCAATAATATTCCAACATTTAAAATTAACAGATTTTAAACAAAGTTTCATTTTTAATTTCCAATTCATAAAATCCGTTCTGTCAAAAATAGAAGGGATAATACTGGACCGACACTTATCAAAAGCATTATTGAAAGAAGCCATTTCAAAAATTCAAATTTGTAAAACAATTGGTCTTTGAAAAATCGAACTTTTTAAAACAAAAATGGCTTTTGAGCCTCGCTCTGATACCACTTGTAGGATCGATTTCACCCTAGAGGGAGGTGAATAGGGTGTTACTATCAATTATAAAAATTATTGTGAGAGTTTATATAAAATAATTTCAACACAGATCACAGCAAAATAATAGCAGAACAGACATAGCGGAATATAAAAAGCAGAAAATAGAACATACAGATTTATCCAGCTTCGGCAAAACGTGGCCCCCAAGGTTTCTACAAGAAATTAAGTTGTCAGACGCTTATACACGTAACTCGCAACACCCGCTATCGACTAACCTTAACTCTTCGCTCAAAACCCTGCCACAACTCAGCCACTGAGTTGCGAATTCTCGAACTACACCACCGTAGCTCGTCCCCTAGTCACACGACTAGAATTTACAAAAGTTTAAAAAGAAAAATAAAAAATTTAAAAATAATTTAAAATCAAAACTCTATTTTATAATCTAAAGCCCAAAGAAATATTATAAGTCAGCCCACTAAAAATTATCACATAAAACAAACGGCCCCTTTTCACATTTTCCTCTGATGAAATATGTTGGTCGCTTCCTTTTGTTTCTTCGTTCTTTGAAAATGGCTGCCTTCCTTTTTCGCGTTCTCTTTCGTTCGTTTCTCTCTGATAAAATGAGGGCTTTTGGAGAATTCGATGAAGCCAATTGATTGTTAGTCAATTACAATTGTTATTCCTCTGATTTGCTTCGGTAATCGACCATTTCTTCGATTTGAACACGGTCCTTCGTTCGATCGATTTCGACCGAGATGGTATGTGATTTATTATTTTTGCTTTACTAGCCAGCTTGCTTGAACTCAATACTTTTTACAGTCGATGATGATTGGATTTATAGGATTCGAATTCCTATATTTTCGTTCGTATTGACTCATTTGAATTCATCTGCAACTTTACTCTGGCTGTATGATTATTCTTAAGTAATTGTGATGATTTCTGACTTGTTCAAAATCATATATTTTGTTACATGATCGACACGGCTTGATTCCTTTATGATGTTTTCTAGGTCATCACGACTTTAAAACTGCTTCTTTGATTTTGTAAATTCGATGATATTTTTCGAACTGTGCCATATGTTCCATGACTTCGGCTATTTGAAACTATTTTGATTCTGGACTTTGTTTATGATAAACTGCTGCTTTGATTTTTTTTAAATTGTTCAAACTTTCCTTTTTTATTTTTGTGTGTCTTCATATATGTGCATTCATACATTTGAATGTATGTATGCATGAATTATTGAATTTGCACTGCAATTGTCTTTGTTCAAAACTGATATTGTTTGTTGGTTTCGATTATGGTGTTTGTTGAATCAGTGGGTATTTTTCCTGATGTGGTCGCTTCTGGTTTCACTATGTTTGCATTTGAGTCATGTGATTTGAGTTGCTTGATCACATGTATTTTGCTGTTGAACTTGTCTGGAGCATGTGTTGACTTGATACTCTGCTGTCGCCATGTTGTTGTATATACGTATGTCCTGTAGAAATGTTGCATTCACTTGCATCCATATTGTCACTGTCTATTCAACTTGAAGTCTTTATTGATGTTTCTAGTATTTGTGTACTTCTGATCATGCTACTTGCTTCGAGACAGTTTGCATACAGTTGCACTTTTACCATTATGTTGTTCACTTGATCTTTGTTGAGTTTCCTGTCCACTACTCAACTCGAAGTCTGGTTGCATATATGAACTAGTTCATGACTTGTTGTTGGTTCTAGCTGCACTGTGACTCGAGTTTGCTTGCATTTGCAGTAATATTTCATTAAGTCTGGTCCTTATGCATATGTATACTTGTTGTATACACTTGGTTTCTATTGTCGTTTGTTGTGACCAGACTTGATTTTTATTCATGTGTACACAAATGCATTTTTGGTTGTCGCTACTTGTATCAATCCATATCATAACTTTGATATTGCAGTTTGGTCTTGATTGAGTTGGTAGTTGGACTTGATTCACTTGTTGACAGTTGTGTGTTTTGCATATTTGGTTGTACTTGTTGTGTGGTTTCAATGCACTTGAATATTGTATGCTTGAATCTGTACATGTTCGAGTACATTTCATTTGAATTTGCACCTGTGTTGAATCCAGTTTTAAAGCTTGGGTTTGACCTTGTGCTCATGTCGTGATTTTATTTGTATCTCACTTGAGTTGAACCTCGCTTTTAATTTGGGTTTGTCCCTGTGCTCACATGTCCCTACAGATTTATCAAGTGTATATCGGTATGCACGACCTTATGGCATGTACAGTGATATTTGGGCCTTGGACTTGTATTTGGGCCTTGCACTTGTATTTTATCTTCAACTCTATTCTAGATGGAATCCAACATCTAAGCAATCTGCAAAATAAACACTAATGTAGTAAAATTAAAAAGAAAATATTTTGCAGTATAAAATAAAATGTGACTTTTGAATATATTATTTGCCTCAGTTATTTGGGTTGTATGTCATCATTTAAATTTGAATTCATCATACACGAATAGCTTGTGATATGCACAGTGTATTACTGTACATGCCATATGGTCGTGCACACCGATATACGCTTGATAAATCTATAGGGACATGTGAGCACAAGGTCAAACCCAAATTAAAAGCCATGTCCAACTCAAGTGAAATACAAATAAAATCCGGACATGTGCACAAGGTCAAACCCGAGCTTTAAAACTGGACTCAACATAGGTGCAAATTCAAATGAAATGCACTCAAACAAGTATAGATTCAAGCATACAATATTCAAGTGCATTGAAACCACATAGCAAGTACAACCTGATATGCAAAACACATAACTGTCAACAAGTGAATCAAGTTCAGCTACCAACTCAAACAAGAACACACTGCAATATCAAAGTCATGATATGGATTGATACAAGTAGCGACATCCAAAACACATTTATGTATACATGAATAAAAATCAAGTCTGGTCACAACAAACCACGACAGAAACCAAGTGTATACAACAAGTATACATATGCATAAGGACCAGACTCAATGAAATATCACTGCAGATGCAAGTAGACTCGAGTCGCAGTGCAGCTAGAACCAACAACAAGTCATGAACCAGTTCATATATGCAACCAAACATCGAGTCGAGTAGTGGACAGGAAACTCAACAAAGGTCAACTGAACAACATAATGGTAAAAATGCAACTGTATGCAAACTGTCTCGAAGCAAATAGCATGATCAGAAGTACACAAATACTGGAAACATCAATAAAGACTTCCATTCGAATAGACAGTGACAATATGGATGCAAGTGAATGCAACATTTCTACAAGACATATGTGTATACAACAACATGGCTACAGCAGAGTATCAAGTCAACACAAATGCTCCATCTTCAACTCTATTCCAAATGGAATCCAACATCTAAGCAATCTGCAAAATAAAAAATTTTAAAACAATTTTTAAAATTAGCGCAAGGCCCAAATGAAATTGGATGTTTTCTTTTAAAGGCAATATTTGGGCACAATTCACTTTTCGGGCCAGGCCGATAGCCAATGATAGTAGGGTACTTGATTACGCAAAGCCAAGCATAGACACTACTTTTCTGGACACACTACAAAATTGGCAAGCTTAATTGGTTAGCCCTAGAATGACTGATTCAAATCAGTAGATTATTTAGGCTTTAATACCATTGAAGAAAACCGATCAGTCGGATGTGTGTGAAATATGTAGACTTCAAAAAAATTCCTACCACGGATCTATAAGGCTAACTCTAAAGGTATATTAGAACCAATCTAATCAAATTTTAAATAAAGCCTAATTTTTTTTATGTTATTTAAGTAGATATTTAAATATTATTTTAATTAAATGTTATATTGAATGTATCAAACATATTCATTTATGTGAAGTGTAAGTGAAGTATAAGTAGTGTATTTTTTTGAAGACCTAGAGAATCAAGCTTTGCTTCTAAACTCTGAGGAAGTATGCACCAAACCCACAACACATACTTCAGGTGATTGACAAGGATAAGTAGTGTATTTATGTGTAAATGAAACATGTATAAATGAATTTAGAGGAAAACACCTTTTGTTTCCATCTTTTGACCCATGCAATTAATTAAGGAAAGGTATGTTGATATATAAAGAGAGAGAAAGCTTTTATTTCTCTCCCCTTAATTGTAATAATTAATATATTAAATGACATTTATGACTTATTAACTAAATTTACACATGCCTTTGCTGTCCATATTTTGACTAATGAAATATAAGTGTACATCTATAATAATTAGAAAATTATACATATGAATATAAATATAGAAAACTTATTAGTTGTTTTAAATAATTTGAAATTCAAAATTAACATTAATGAGAATGATTTCAATTTAAGAAAGATTTAACAATAAAACATTACATTACTGCACAAAATCCTCTTACAAATTTGAATAAACTAGACATGTATATTTCCATACACATGATTATTACAATTTAGATCTAAACAACGTATATTTACAAACATTGTAGCATATAATATTTGTACATATACATATATACAAATAAGTTTGAATTTACGATAAAAGTTTTGATCAAACTTTTAATTTAAGCATGAAATTATGGTTTAGGATTTTATATGAGATTTTAAATACATGAAAACCATATAGAATTAAAATTTTCAGTAGAGTCCATTTATTAATTTTAAATCAAGCATTTTAAACAATTACTGAACATTTGTATTAAGTATTTACCGTATAAAATCAAAGATTAATCTGAAAGAATAGTATATAACTTAACACATACAATTAATTTGCATTTGAGTATGTAAATGATATATAATTATATGAAAAAAATCTCATTCAAAATTAACTTTTCAATTTCATAAATTTCTAAAACAAAATGAAATAAATTTAGACAAAGTATGTAGTGTAAATTTTATGATGAGAAATTATAGATCTAAACAATACAGAGACTAATAACAAGTTGCCAAAAGTAATAAGGGATTCAAAAGATATCAATTTACCATAAACATATATTAAATGAAGATGATGAACAAAACAATATAATAAACATGTTTAAATAAAAATAAACATAAGGGAGGTTTAATTTACATATGGCAAGATTATTAAATAAAATATGAGATGAATCATACAAATTCTAATTATACAAATGACATAAATACATAGATGTGTTTAAATTATACAATTACCTTTGGATGTAGCCAACAAATCACACATTGAATAATGAATCAAAGCTCCAATATTTAGAAATCAGCCAACAGATTTTGCAAGGAACAAGAGGGACAAACCACTTTTATGAACTAATTTAATTTCATTTATTTTGGGATATTTTCATTCTTGGGAGCTCTTAAAAATTCGGTCATTAGAGAGGAAGGAGAGAACCAAAAAGTCATTGAAAGGAATGAATAGCCAAAATGTTATGAAAAGAATGAAAAAAAGAAGGCAATCAATTCCCTATTAAAGAGAGGCTTTTTCCTTATTTATATATTCGTTTCTCTTTATTTCTTAATTCAAAACTTAATATCTCATTTTAAAAGGTTTTAAAAAGTACAATTTTGATAATGGTAGCTCCCTCTCCTCTTTTCCCGATTCGGTCCCATCACCATCCCCTCTTCTCGTTGCCTCCCCTTCTCGTACCATTCCTCCTGCAGCCGTATAATTTTCAATCAACATCGCTGCTATTCCTCCCCAATAAGTTCCCTCTTGCCCTTCTCCTAATCTTTCTTCCTCCTCCACTGCTCTCTTTCCTTTATCTGTTTCCTTCTTTGCCTAGGACAATATTCCCACTCTTCCCTATCGCTGATTCCTCCTCCCTAGCCTAAACAATCATGGACTTCCCTTTTTAAGTGTTTACCGAGAAATGTAGGGAAGTACACTCCTATTTATATTGTACATTTATCGCATCACTGACCCTAATTCAACATCAAATTCCCAGACACTAATTCTATTTTCGTTCCCTTGTGGCCTTTAAAATCGAATATTTCACAAAAATATTTTTCACTTTCCAAATTACACCATTTGAAAAATAAAGTTTCAAAATATTTAGACGAGCATTTTCTCTTGAAATCAAATTTTTAGACAAAAACTGTAAAAATAATTTAAGAGCCAAAATAACTAAAACATAACTTTTTTTGAAGTGGGCTTTTCAAAACGAGGGAAATCTTTTTGAAATAATTTCCTTTTCAAAAATTTAATTGATTAAGCCACAATTTAAGCGTAGTCGAAAGTCGGTCATGCGCTGAACGCATAAACCGAATTCTAAAATTCTAAAACTAACCTTCACCAAAAATTTGACATTTTATTTAGAAATGTCATCACATTTATTATTCAGAAAAATTAGGTAATGTTTGTTTTATAGATGAATTGGATTTTTTATTTTCAAATATAAGAGGAGTGAAGTGATGACGAAGGCGATGGAAGGAAAATGAAGGGATGACAAAATGATGAATTATTTCTTTTGCTTATGTTGTTTTTCAAAACATAGAAAAATAAAAAAGTTGTTTTCTATTTTTTATGTTAATTTGTTTTCTAAATTTGTCATTTTCGACAATATACGTGTGTCTTGCGCATTTTTTTATGAACGAAAATGCAAAACTAAAAATGAAAAACCGAACACAGCCTTAGCTTTTAAGGATTATGAGTAATGATATGTGATATCGAAACAACTTTATCATGTCCTTTGCTAAAATTTTCAACTATTCTAAACTTATAGTTTTATATCACTTTTACTGTTAGTTAAGTGTCTTTATGAGATTCCCATATTTATATTAATTCTCTATTATGCATATATATAGGAGCGGTTCACATATCCAGAAGCAATAACACATAAAATAAATAGAAACTCATAAAATCGTACATGCCTTTTATAAGAGAAACTAACAGTTTTACAACCAATCAACCCAAAAGAAAAGAAAAAATATTAGAAATAAAATGATACAAGAATCCAAAATAAAACATCACCTAAGGACTGTGAGAACGTTTCACCCCACGATTGGAGCTCGAGCCATTGTCGAGACCACAGAATGGTCGTAGCATGGCGGTTATGCATCCAATCTCATGCCTCTGGTGTTGTTACTCCGTCCTAATATTTTGGAGCTCTGCCTAAACTTGACGGATAGTAACAAGCTCAGGACTCATATATCCTTCGGCGCCCTACGCTATCCCTTTCTACTGGTGTCAGGCTCTGATGCTGATACAGGTGGTGCGGTAGGAGGTAAAGAAATTTCATCCTCTTAATGGTGGTCAGGTGGATGGTGGGAGGGACCTTCCTTACTATTGGATCTCCGCTCAAATTTACCTCGTAATGCCCAAACAATCAAATGAGCAAGTGACAATATGGAAAGTGAATCCTCAAGGTACCAACTTCCTGGTCGACCATATGAAGCATCTAGACACGAGGCCAATTAACGGCTATACCGCCAATTATAGCACAGGCGGCTCTCCACACTAAGTGATAGATCTGGTCAAGGCTCCCCGTCTTTGAAATGATGTTGCGCTGAATGATGCGCACGACGAGATGGGAAACTGGTCATAAATTATCGGCCCTTCAATCATCGACATTTTCAGAAAAGATCCACCATAGAATCTCAGGATCGGTCATCTCTATGTCATCCAAATCTGCACATACTGCAGATATCTCCATAATTATAGTGAGATCATCATCTGTCATCTCGATCGAGCTCCCTTCACTTCGCACTCAATGTACATGTTTCCATCATCAGAATTCTACGCCATCTGTTCATCGAAAAGACGAATGTAGTGCAGGTAATATTCCATTCATAAGTCTCGAAGTGGAGAATCGGTTCAGTTCCTGCCATGAAGAAAAGCTCTTCAAGCCCAAGAGTGGCAAAATCTTCGAACTTCACTAGTCATCCATGAAGAAAATCAAAGTCCGCCATTTCAAGACAGGTGGCGATCTTCCACTCACACCAGTCAAGCCAAGTGACTTCTTGGGGAGTGAGGCCGAAAGGACGAGAGGAAGAGCTGCCTATGCATGACGGTGCCATGGGCTGAGATTTGGTTGAAAAAGGAAGAAAAGGGATTAGATCTGGAGTAGTGGTAGGGCAAGATCTGACACGTAAGGATTTTGGCATCGCTTGGTGAAGGAATGAAGGAGATAGGCTTTGCCTAAATGGAGGAAGGGAAGGTGGAAGTGAGTTCGGCTAAAAAAATTAAAGAGGAGGAAGAGACTGAGGGGGCGTCCAATGGTTGAAGTATTGGATGCAACTTATAGTCGCGTTCCAGCTTAGAGTACAGTCCGCATTCACCTAGTGGTCGAATGCTATAGGTCAATTAGTCGACCGCTACGATTGAGCGCTTGGTCAACCGCTAGCCCAGATTTTGGTGCGGCCTGAACCTAGATCCAATAGGACCAGTTAAATTAATTAATATTCTAACAATCATTTCACACATCGTCTTCATCTTTACTCATCCAGAAAAACTATGTCTTCCACATGACGGTGACCAACTTACCATGTAGACCCTTCCTTGGTAAGATTGCGATAGCCTCAGCATAACTGCTGCGACCAACTACACTTTCATAAATCTAAAAATATTCCAGTCGCTATTTCCTGCCTATTTCGCATGAAAATATTTCTTCCAATAGCTGGTGGGTAGAGCAATACTTCAAACTACATACCCCGATAAAATTGAATACTATTCCTATTTTATTTGTACCTTAAAGAGAGAAAATAAAAAACCTCGATTTTATAAATCAAAAAATCACCTAGCTAAATTTATGCTCCTTTATACCTGTTTCTAAATACTAGAAACCATTTCATACCATAACTTGCCTTAAAAGTCAAACTTATATTTGCATGTATGTTTGTATTTCAGGGTTTCCAAAACCCTTCTTTTCAAAATAAAAATTTTCCAAATTGAAAAACTGTTTTTTTACCAAAAATCAAAATCAAACCTTTGTTGATATATGCATATAAATATTTAAGGATTTAAAGAACTGATCTTTTATAAACCAATATTTTCTTAACACGACCAACCTAGTGGTATACATGTTTCTTTGAAAATTAAAATTTCAAAACTTTTCCGAAACAAAATTTCCAAAATAAATCTTTGGGAAAACAAATCTTTCGAAAACCCCTTTTTCAAAAAAATCTCAGGCATTTCCAAAATATAATTTATAAAAATTCTCTCACGGTTTTAGACTAAGGAATTGACATTAATTATTTAAATAAAAATCTGGTTCACCATCTAAGAGGTGATCGATGAATGCACCCAAGCTAAACATGCTCCCGGACAATTGCAACATACAGACTCTAAATTCCCATACATCTAGAATAATTATATGTCTTCGACTTGAACTCAAAATCCAAAATCATAAGATAGCTAGAATTGTCAAATCGAACAACTCCATTCTGGGATTCAGCCATATGCCATACTCATGCTCTTCATCAACGCGCTTTACACATCGCCAGCACTCCATGGGGTACTTCGGAATCTGCATGGAAATCTTAATTCTAAGATATTTGCCAGCCACAATTGCTTTGCCTGTTCCTTCGAAGTAGGACTACAACTACTTCTATAGTCAAAATCCTTAGAATCTAACATAAGAATATAATATTACTATATAGGAAAGTGTGACGACCGCCCATGGCTCCCGCACCAAATCAAGGAGAAATGTGCGCTGAAGGGCGTGCCAGGCAGCCATGGACGATAGTCAGGGTAAAAAATAAAACAACAAACTCTATCGTACAACCCACAGCGCATGGACAAAATACAATAGAGAAATCTAATATAGTGAAGCTCCATAGGACAGGACATCATCATATAAGCATCACAATAGTTTTATACAAACATATGAATCATCCATACATCAAAGCCTCACTACATAACACTCAATCAAATACAGCAGCGGAATATCCAGTACATATAGTAAGAAATAATATGCAAAAGCCTCCTGCTCGTCTTCGTTGTCATCAGCGTAAACCTCCATGAACAGCACCTGTCACCTGCTACTTAGTCTGCCCATCCCAACATGGATGAACAGCCCAAGGTAATAAGAGGAGACATAAAACCTTGAGTCAGACAAAGTCTTAGTGAGCAGTAAATCAACTATCAAACATACCAAAAGAGTATAAGGGATAAAAGGAATAGGAACCAAACCATCCCACTCCACCTCTTTCTACAGTGATAGCTCCCAGACCCACATTAAGGAGAAGCAAGCATAACATAGCAGGCAATTAAAGTAAAGCAATAATCACTCGAGTCAAGGTCGATGTTTTCCAAATACAAACCCCCAAGGCCTAAACCAAGATCAGATAAGCACCCAGAAAACACCGCTCTTGAGACCGAATGATGATATAACCAAACGTCCAAACATCCATGACTCTGGCTATCACTGTTAACCTTGCTTCGAAATCACCGTTAATTGAATGACCGACTCCTTCCTGAGCCATCTATCAAGGGCTAATGGTAACCCCGGTTCTAGACATAACTCCGCACGTCATCATGACCCGTGCCTAGGAATTTTCACAACTACCCAAAGTACTCGACCACCTACCTGTAGTCTTTAGGGTGTCCAGACCACCTACCTGTAGTCTTTAGGGCAACCCTTGTACTCTTGCTCTGAGTCTGCTAGAACCTTCAACAACGATGAAATCCAAGCCTTCTAGTCATCCTCCTTGACGACTATTCTCAACCTAGCCCAAACAACCTCTTGAGCCATCCATTATCAATCAACTCGAACTACCCTTCAAGTTATCAACATGCTTGGAGTAATCCTTCTCGATTATACCAAGGTTACATCATATCATGCCTCGCCTCATCTTCATCTTAGCAAAGGCTCATCTTAACATCATGGTTTGCCTCATCACATCATGGCAAAATTCCATCTTAACATCATCCAATCCATACATATGAGCTTCAACATCCACTACATATGCCTTAAGCAACTTTCACCATTCAATAGCCTCTTCCGTAACTTTTGAATTGTCTTTGACCATACTTGTCCAAATCTATCAACTAGATAACTCATTCACAACAATCAAACAAGGCAAACATTAATCCAAACAAATAAGTAGTCAATCAAGATCTAAATTGGCATTTTATAACTAAAATGGCAATTTCGTAAATAAATGAGAATAGATCTATCATACATGAATCATGGGTTTTTAGCATAGATCTAACAAATATAAATCATGGGTTTTGTCCCTACAACTTGATGAATGAACTTGCAAAAGTAAACATCTTCATAAGTAATGGATCTATACTTAGATCTAAGGAAAAATGCATAAAATCACTATCTACAACACTCCAACAAACCACCAAACCAATATATTCCTTTGGGTCCGCGTGAGAGATAACCACCACTCACCGAATCACCCAAACACTTCAAAAACTATCAACTTCAGATCTGGACAGCAAGGATTCAAGCTTGATTCGTCGAAATCCCGCTTGAAACGATGAAATCTAGCTTGGTTGGATGGAGATCTTCAACTTTGGCTCTTGGATCTTCGATCTTGGATGGATGTTAGAACTAAATTGAAATGGAGAAAAGGAGATGAAGAAATGTTGTAGTCGAGCTCTCAAAATGGCAGCACTTCGTCGCTTCAAAATCCGGTGCCAAAAAGTGGGCCAAACCCCTCTATTTATAGGCTGAAATCCCCCATGAGTCGTCCGCCCCTATGAGTCGTCCACGACTCATGAATCACGACTCAAGCCACTACGACTCACGACTCAACGCGGCTCAAGGCAAATACGACACAACACACACACACGGCACAGCATGCACACGACTCAACAACCCCTACGACTCATCACCTAGCCTAAGTTCCAACGACTTACCACTCAAGACCCTGCCGACTCAGCTACCCACGACCTATGCCTTAACCCCTTAAGCCGCTAACCCATGAGTCGGCATCCCTTATGAGTCGGCCAACTACTAAATCGGCGATCTCCTTGGCTCGGCCATGCCTTAAGCCGGTCACTCTATGAGTCGGTCAACACCTATGGGTCGGCCTTCTATGAGTCGGCCATCTTCTTAACCCACTAACTCGGCAACTCACTAACTCGGCCAAACCTATAGGTCGCTACCTCTATGAGTCGGTCAGATTCTCAACTCGGTCCACTAGTTAACTCGTTAACGGCTCAACACTTAACACACGAGTTAACTTCCTATACGACTCAGGCTAGAGACAACATAAACAGCACTAACGACCTGTAAATTCTACGATTTATCGACATGTAAAATACGGGTCGTTACATTCTCTCCCCCTTAGGAATTTCGCCCTCGAAATTCCAAACAACAAGAGCAACCAAAACTATTCTGCATGCCTACCATCCATAGCAATCAACAAACCATGCATCCAATTACTATCCTAGCATGCAGAATTCTAAGACTTAGAACAAGTTACAAATTCATGAGATGTCACGACACCTTAGGGCCATACCTCGAAGAGTTCAGGATGAGCTGCCTTCATCCTCTCTTCCTCCTCCCACGTACAGTCGTCAACATCATCACTCCATTGTACCTTGAGCAACGTAATCGTCTTCCTCCTAAGCTGTTTCGTGTCGGTTTCAACAACACGAAGCGGCTTACGAGGTCTCGTAACAACTGAATCAACCTCCAAGTCTTCACAGCTATCAGCAGAAACCACTGCAGTTGGGTCATGCACATACTTCCGTAGATAAGATACATGGAAAACACGGTGCATACCCGCCATCTTCTCCGGTAACTCCAATCTATAAGCGAGCTTTCCAATTCGCTCAATGACCGGGAATGGTCCAACAAACCTTGGAGTTAATTTTCCTTTCTTTCCAAATCGAATAACATTCTTCAGAGGAGAAATCTTCACAAAAACCATATCACCTACGTCGAATTCCAAATCCTTACGACGATTATTGGCATAACTTTTCTGACGATCTTGGGCTGCCTTCATTCGTTGCCGAATGATCCCTATACAATCTGAAGTCTGTCGAATCATCTCTGGCCCAAGTATCAGTTTTTCTCCAGTTTCCAACCAACATGTCGGAGAGTTACACGGTCTTCCATACAGTGCTTCATATGGTGCCATGCCAATACTTGACTGATAACTGTTATTATATGCAAATTCCACCAAATGAAGGTGATCTTTCCATGATCCTCCGAAGTCCAAAACACAAGCTCTGAGAAGATCTTCCAAAACTCGGTTGACTCTCTCAGTCTGACCATCTGTTTGGGGATGATAAGCTGTACTCAAACACAACTCGGTTCCCAAAACTTCCTGGAAGCTCTTCCAAAATCCACTAGTGAACAATGGGTCTCGATCGCTCACTATACTCTTCGGAATACCATGGAATCGAACTATCCACTTAACATACAACTCAGCCAACTTCGATGCAGTCCTAGTCGATCGAACAGGAATGAATCTTGCACTCTTGGTCAACCGATCTACTATGACCCAAATCGCTTCATTTCCTGCTCTTGTTCTAGGTAGACCATCGATAAAATCCATCGATATCTGTTCCCACTTCCACATAGGAACTTCTAATGGATGAAGCAATCCACTTGGCTTCTTCTGCTCTGCCTTAACCAACTTGCAATTCATACACTTGGAAATAAAATTTCCAACATCCTTCTTCATACCTTCCCAATAATAGGTTCTCTTCATATCCCGATACATCTTATTTCCACCTGGATGAATCGTCAACTTCGAGTGATGACTTTCCCTAAGGACTTCATTTCTCAATCCATCCACATCGGGAACAACTAGTCGTCCTTGCTTTCGAAGCCAACCCTCTCGATCGACTTCAAATCCCTTATCCTTCTCTGGGTCCAATCCAGATTCCAAATCACGGATAATCTTGACAAGCTTATCGTCTCGCTTTTGACTCTCGCCAATCCTTTCCACAAGAGTAGGCCTTATTGATAAGTTTGCCAACATCTCAGGTTCCAATTCACATCTAGGCCTGAAGTCAAACTCAGCCAAATACTCGAGACTCTTCCATTCCGAAAACATGGCTCCCAATCCTACATGTCTTCAACTTAACGCATCAGCCACTGCGTTACCTTTTCCCGGAGTATAGGCTATACCAAAATCATACGATGCTAAAATTCTAGCCACCTCTGCTGTCGAATATTCAAATCCTTTTGGGAGAACAGATACTTCAACGACTTATGATCTGTAAACAACTCAAATCGAACTCCCAATAGATAATGTCTCCATATCTTCAAAGCAAAGACAATTGCCGCTAACTCCAAATCATGAGTCGGATAATTCCTTTCATGCGGCTTCAGCTGTCGACTTGCATACGCAACAACTTTATCCCTCTGCATTAGCACTGCTCCAAGTCCAGTACCACATGCATCGGTGTAAACCACCATCTCATCATTCCCACTAGGAATAGTCAAAACAGGAGCACTTGTCAGTCGCTCTTTCAGGATTACGAAAGCTTGCTCACACTTATCATCCCAGCTGAACCCTTGGTTCTTTTTCGTCAATCCTGTTAACGGTGCAGCTATCTTGGAAAAGTCTTTGATAAACCGACGATAATATCCTGCTAATCCAAGAAAACTTCTCACATCAGATGCATTCTTAGGTCTAACCCAATCCTGGATTGCCGCCACCTTAGCGGGATCAACCGCTATTCCATTTCCAGAGATAACATGGCCTAAGAACCTCACTTCACTCTTCCAGAAGTGACACTTCGAAAACTTAGCCTTCAGCTGATGTTTCCGTAAGATTTCCAAAACAATACGCAAGTGCGTCTTGTGCTCTTCCTCAGTTCTGGAATAAATCAGAATATCATCCACGAACACAAGTACAAACTTGTTCAACTGATCTCTGAACACTCTATTCATAAGATCCACAAAATATGCTGGTGCGTTAGTCAATCCAAACGGCATTACCAGCCACTCATAAAATCTGGATGGTGTCCTAAAAGCAGTCTTTGGCACACTATCCTTAGCCACTCTCAACTGGTGAAATCCCGTTGCCAAATCCATCTGAGAAAACACCTTAGCCTCGTGAAGCTGATCAAACAAGTCATCTATTCTCGGCAATGGATACTTGTTCTTCTTAGTCACCTTATTCAGCTCATGATAATCCACACACAACCTCAACGATCCATCCGCTTTGGTTGCGAACACAACTGGTGCACCCGATTCGGACACACTACGCCGAATGAATCCTTTCTGCAAAAGGTCATCAGCTTGCACCTTCAGCTCTTGCTGTTCTCTAGGCGCCATCCGCCTAAGAGGCATCACAACAGGTCTGGCTCCCTCAACTAGATCGATACAAAACTCGATCTCCCTATACGGCGGTAACCCTTTGACTTCATCAAAGACATCCTCAAATCCATTCACAATAGGCACCGATGACAGTCCATCCCGTGGAACAACCAGCGAATACATGAAGCTCATGAAGACGCCTTCTTCATGCTTACATCGCATCACAACCTTTCGCCCTTCCACATTCCCGACTGTCACCTCCAGCCTCTCACAATCAATCCTTGCCGCATACTTCCTAAGCCAGTCCATACCCAAAATAATTCCGAACCCCGCAAAGTTCAGAACAAAACAATCACAAACAAAAGAGCAATCATGACTCGACACAACTAGACCACGGCATATCATACACAAACATGACGAACCCCCAACTGGATTAGTCACAACCAATGGCCTATCAACAATATCCGGTCTCAAACCTAACCGGCCTACAAGATCATCATAAACAAAAGAATGCGACGCTCCAGTATCAAACAACACTCTAACTGGAACACCACAAATGGAAAGAGTACCTTGAACCACCACACTCTTCCCCTTCTCTTCAGCAGTAGGAGCTTTTGAAGACGACGGCACTGCTCCCATAGCATAAGCTTGCACAATCTGCCTGTCCCTCCTCGGCTCTGGACAATTCTTCTTGATATGTCCCAGCTTATCACAGTTATAACACTTTCCCGGCACCTTGGGATTCTTGCAATCTCTGAAGAGATGACCCTTCTGCTGACAGTTGTAGCAGGTCACTTCACCCTTCGGCTTCTTCTGGCCATCCTTACCCTTCTGTTGCTGCTGCTTCCTCTTCTTGTTTCCACCCTGCTGTGGTTTAGACTCTTCCTTGGTCACAGCAACAACAGAACTCTCCCTAGGAAACAAACTCTCATGCCTGAGAGCTTTCTCCACAAGCTTCTCAAACGGATCGTCCAAATGATCCACCAACTGTCTCCCAAGATAAGTGTCCAAGCCTGTCACAAACTTCTCATTCTTCTGATAGGGAGAATCAATATACGATCTGGCATACTTGGACAAAGCCTCAAACTCAGAAACATACTCAAGGACCGATCTCCCACCTTGCTTGAGCTCTACAAACTTCTTGAACAAAACAGATTTCTGAGCTGTAGAGATGAACTTAGCTTCAAATCTAGCTTGGAATTGCTCCCAAGTAATCTCCTCCTCCGGAGTATCAATGGTGATAGAATTCCACCAATCCGAACCTCTCCCTTGAAGTTGCCTTGATGCGAGCTTTCTCTTAGTTGCATCCTCAATTCCCAAGTCACCAAAAATCCTTTGACAAGCATCAATCCATCTCTGCACCTCAATGGTCGATTCCGTTCCCAAGAAAACCTTTCCTCCAAGGGAAGTATAGTCCTTGCAAAGCTTAGCAAAATCCACTGGTCTTGGAGCTTGAACTTGAACTCCCACACCCACTGATGATCCTGAAGCTGGTATTCTCCTCATGATCGAAGTCATCATGGCCTCAAACATAGGAGCATAATCAACAGCTTCCCTAGCAGCACGGCTTTCCCTCGCAGTTTGTCTCTCACTTCGACTCATCCTTAATATCTACAAAAAGGAATGATTTAGAACACCTTAAGAAACAACTGCATAAGGAGTTCAAATCCTTCTAAGCTACTATATTATATATAGTAATCATCCATCAAAATACAATTACGTCTCTCATACGTAGTTACGTCAGCGAGCGTTGGCTAAAATCGATTAACCAAAGCTCTGATACCAAATGTGACGACCGCCCATGGCTCCCGCACCAAATCAAGGAGAAATGTGCGCTGAAGGGCATGCCAGGCAGCCATGGACGATAGTCAGGGTAAAAAATAAAACAACAAACTCTATCGTACAACTCACAGCGCATGGACAAAATACAATAGAGAAATCTAATATAGTGAAGCTCCATAGGACAGGACATCATCATATAAGCATCACAATAGTTTTATACAAACATATGAATCATCCGTACATCAAAGCCTCACTACATAACACTCAATCAAATACAGCAGCGGAATATCCAGTACATATAGTAAGAAATAATATGCAAAAGCCTCCTGCTCGTCTTCGTTATCATCAGCGTAAACCTCCATGAACAGCACCTGTCACCTGCTACCTAGTCTGCCCATCCCAACATGGATGAACAGCCCAAGGTAATAAGAGGAGACATAAAACCTTGAGTCAGACAAAGTCTTAGTGAGCAGTAAATCAACTATCAAACATACCAAAAGAGTATAAGGGATAAAAGGAATAGGAACCAAACCATCCCACTCCACCTCTTTCTACAGTGATAGCTCCCAGACCCACATTAAGGAGAAGCAAGCATAACATAGCAGGCAATTAAAGTAAAGCAATAATCACTCGAGTCAAGGTCGATGTTTTCCAAATACAAACCCCCAAGGCCTAAACCTAGATCAGATAAGCACCCAGAAAACACCGCTCTTGAGACCGAATGATGATACAACCAAACGTCCAAACATCCATGACTCTGGCTATCACTGTTAACCTTGCTTCGAAATCACCGTTAATTGAATGACCGACTCCTTCCTGAGCCATCTATCAAGGGCTAATGGTAACCCCGGTTCTAGACATAACTCCGCACGTCATCATGACCCATGCCTAGGAATTTTCACAACTACCCAGATTACTCGACCACCTACCTGTAGTCTTTAGGGTGTCCAGACCACCTACCTGTAGTCTTTAGGGCAACCCTTGTACTCTTGCTCTGAGTCTGCTAGAACCTTCAACAACGATGAAATCCAAGCCTTCTAGTCATCCTCCTTGACGACTATTCTCAACCTAGCCCAAACTACCTCTTGAGCCATCCATTATCAATCAACTCGAACTACCCTTCAAGTTATCAACATGCTTGGAGTAATCCTTCTCGATTATACCAAGGTTACATCATATCATGCCTCGCCTCATCTTCATCTTAGCAAAGGCTCATCTTAACATCATGGTTTGCCTCATCGCATCATGGCAAAATTCCATCTCAACATCATCCAATCCATACATATGAGCTTCAACATCCACTACATATGCCTTAAGCAACTTTCACCATTCAAGTGCCTCTTCCGTAACTTTTGAATTGTCTTTGACCATACTTGTCCAAATCTATCAACTAGATAACTCATTCACAACAATCAAACAAGGCAAACATTAATCCAAACAAATAAGTAGTCAATCAAGATCTAAATTGGCATTTTATAACTAAAATGGCAATTTCGTAAATAAATGAGAATAGATCTATCATACATGAATCATGGGTTTTTTAGCATAGATCTAACAAATATAAATCATGGGTTTTGTCCCTACAACTTGATGAATGAACTTGCAAAAGTAAACATCTTCATAAGTAATGGATCTATACTTAGATCTAAGGAAAAATGCATAAAATCACTATCTACAATACTCCAACAAACCACCAAACCAATATATTCCTTTGGGTCCGCATGAGAGATAACCACCACTCACCGAATCACCCAAACACTTCAAAAACTATCAACTTCAGATCTGGACAGCAAGGATTCAAGCTTGATTCGTCGAAATCCCGCTTGAAACGATGAAATCTAGCTTGGTTGGATGGAGATCTTCAACTTTGGCTCTTGGATCTTCGATCTTGGATGGATGTTAGAACTAAATTGAAATGGAGAAAAGGAGATGAAGAAATGTTGTAGTCGAGCTCGCAAAATGGCAGCACTTCGTCGCTTCAAAATCCGGTGCCAAAAAGTGGGCCAAACCCCTCTATTTATAGGCTGAAATCCCCCATGAGTCGTCCGCCCCTATGAGTCGTCCACGACTCATGACTCACGACTCAAGCCACTACGACTCACGACTCAACGCGGCTCAAGGCAAATACGACACAACACACACACACGGCACAGCATGCACACGACTCAACAACCCCTACGACTCATCACCTAGCCTAAGTTCCAACGACTTACGACTCAAGACCCTGCCGACTCAGCTACCCACGACCTATGCCTTAACCCCTTAAGCCGCTAACCCATGAGTCGGCATCCCTTATGAGTCGGCCAACTACTAAATCGGCGATCTCCTTGGCTCGGCCATGCCTTAAGCCGGTCACTCTATGAGTCGGTCAACACCTATGGGTCGGTCTTCTATGAGTCGGCCATCTTCTTAACCCACTAACTCGGCAACTCACTAACTCGGCCAAACCTATAGGTCGCTACCTCTATGAGTCGGTCAGATTCTCAACTCGGTCCACTAGTTAACTCGTTAACGGCTCAACACTTAACACACGAGTTAACTTCCTATACGACTCAGGCTAGAGACAACATAAACAGCACTAACGACCTGTAAATTCTACGATTTATCGACACGTAAAATACGGGTCGTTACAGAAAGCATGATATGTTCTCTCAATTTATCCTAATTCCTCTAATTGACTTACCTAAGCTCTGATATCAAATATAAAAACTCGCACCTAAAAGAGCATAAATTTCAACAAAAATCTAAACCCAAGTCCATCATAGCACAGATCGTTAGATTTGGTACCTGCAAATAAGCATGGGCATTATCAGAGATTGATAGAAATCTAAATTCAAAATGGAAACAATTATAGGATAAGAATGCTGATTATGACTACTAGTTTGGAATTAATGGTATTCCCTGAATAGAAGATTGTCACATCAGCATCGAGCATGAAAGAAAGAAGAATTCTCCAATAACAAATCACATCCAGCTCCAGTGACTTGTTTCCCTAAATTTTATCTTGTGGGTTGTAATGAGGAGGGGGTCAGAACAATGTTTTGGTGACTCAAAAATATAAACCACCCATCACATAAGCTTATACCGATTGGTTTCCATTTAACTATTATGTCCATTAAGGTTAGCAATTCTAATCTAACCTTGCATTGCACATACGATTACACACTTGCCCCTTTTCAAGGTATAAAATACTAATGAAGTCATATCAACCACCCAATACTTCCAAACCTATTAGCTACTTAGTACTTCTAAATATGAAGCAATCTTCTATAATACTTTTAAAAAGATAAATTGGTAGGTTCTGCCATTTAAGACCTTAATCAAGGTAGATCCTGTCATTATGACCTATTCTCAAGGTGGTTTCCTAACAATATGGTCAATAGTTGGTGGGTCCTAGCTACAAGACCTCTAACCACTATTTAAGGCTTTCGACATTTAATGTCTAACTATTACTGCATCTATCATTGATAAAATCGTAGCCATGTAATAGAAAGTACCCAAGCCGCTTAATACCTTTCATTAGAAAATAGGCAGACTCTGGTCATTTAAGACCTTACTTAAGGCAGATCCCACCATTTAAGACCTATCCCCAAGACATGCACCTAAACGATACTATTGTTTTTCCAGCCTTAGTAGCATGAAAGATTGTACCCAAGCCATTTAATACTTCCAAGTGGAAAATAGGCAGACTATGTTCATTTAAGACCTTGATTGAGATAGACCCCATTATTTAAGACCTATTTCTAGAAGCATGCTCCTCAATGGTACTATCAAGCCTTCATTGCTTGAAAATCTCATTGGGCTACTTAATACTTCTTTTATAGAAAAGAGGAGGACCATACAGTCACTTAAGACCCTAAACATAAAGCGAACCCTTCTCGAGATATCCAGTACCACTCTTTAATTATAATTATGGCATCTCATTAGGTTACTTCTTTCGAAGGGAAGGCGGACCCTTCAGCCACTTAATACCTCAACACTGAAGTAAAACCTTTTTATAGATATCCTAATTTATTTATTTGGAATCTCACTAGGTTACTTAATACTTCCATTAAGGAGAAAGGCGGACCCTTTGGCCACTTAAGGCCTCAAACCAGAAGCGAACCCCTATGGACATATCCATCACTGCTTCTAATTTCAAATTTGGACCATGTAATACTTTCTACTTAAGAAAGCAGGTCCAAATCTTTCACGTCGTTACTGATCCTTGGATTAGTGATATCTCACATCAGTTGTAAGCGCACCAAATTGCTGGTAGACTCCAAACGAAGGGCTGTCTTTCGTCGAGAGACTCTAGTGATCTCACATCACTAACCCACTAACACTATACCAAATCAATCAGCTTGCCACACTTATTTCGTTGGAATCTGTAACGATTATAAACGTTACAAATTATTGACTGTTATTTTCGTTGTTTCCCTTTGTCACATTTATATTCGTTAGGATATTTGGTACTTCGGTAAATAAGGTGATGCAAGGAGCGCAAGCTAGTTTTTTTTTACATCCTAGCTTTGCTCTTTCTAACGCATTAGCATACCTCTTTCTCTCTTTGTACGCATGTAGGGTTTGTTTCTTATTTCGCCACCTTCACTCAATTTTTTCCCAAATCGATCAGTACATCTGTTCCAATCTAGGGCATATTTTCTTATGATTCTTATGTATCCTTTTCTTATGCGAATCTCCATCGTCGGAATCTTTGGTACTTTTTCCCTATTACATAACTTTTATTCTACTCAGTAAATATGGTATAACTTGAGATTCTTTTCTAGATTGTCTGAAGCTTTTTTTTTGATGACTTGAAATGTTATTTTATAATGATGTGTAGATAAAAGGAGCTACAGTTGCAAGAGAAGCAGTAGGAGAGGGCTACGGAGAGGGCCACGGACAATGTGTAGATAAAAGGAGTCGCAGTTGCGAACTACGATTTTCCACTGCCTACGACGGCGATTGTCCGCATCGTCAACCTCAAATTCTTCTCTGCCTTTGACATGCTTCTCTCCTCTTTTTCTTGGATCGGGTACTCTCATATATTTTTCTTTTTGCCCCTTGCTAATTTTCTCCATTATTGATTTTTTCCTCGACCTTCTTTCTGCTGATTATCATTTTACTTATCGGCCATCTGCACATGGGCATGAAGTCCAAGTGAGAGACCAGTACAATGAAGAGCAGAGAATGCAAACATTTTGTAAATAAAATAAAATGGTATTGGTTATGTTTATCTACTCAGCAAGTAAATTTCCCGCACTATGATTTTCGGTTATGTTTTATAATAAATTTTTTATACGTTGTTGGCGTAATTGCCGATGTCCAATCTTTAGTTGCAGATATGGGGGAGTGCAAAGGTGAATTACAAACTACTGCTGTTACTGAAGTAAGTTAAAACAAAATTTAAAACCAAGTAAATAAGATGCAAGAATTGCTGCCACGAGTTTGGGGATCCTCCCACTAAGCAATTTTGATACCTTTTTATGTCGACATCATGAGGACAGGACACTAAGGATTTGGACCTCACCATCCAAATGCATTTTAGACAAGGTCAGCTTCTGGTTTCATTATTTATTTGTTTTAAGCATTAAAATAGAGATTTCATTTAATTAATTTTTTGATGCTATTATAATAAAACATGGGTGTAATCAGCAATTTATGCTAAATACGGAGCTTTAAGCTATAATTCTTTATGTCTTTATGGTAGTTAAAACTGTACAATGCTATTGTTCTGTTTGTTTGCTCATTTTAATTTTACTTTTCTATATATCTTATGCTTGTTTAGATATATAAATCAATATAATTTATGGAACCATTTAATTACGGCATATTTATAGGCTCTACCAAAATTCAAATTTAATTTTGATTTTCACTTTTTAAACACTCTTAACAACTAGCATGTTACTACGATCAATGTTTTATACTGACATCCAATTTTAAGACATTCATGTACTTTAGGTTTTTGGTTTAATTAAAATTACAACTTCTCAAATTAGAATAGAAATTTACAACTAGAAGAGACTATGTAATAAATTAGAATATATTGTTATGTAATTAATAAAAGCATATTGGTATAAGAAAATAAATTCTCATGATGTCATAGTTAAATATTGCTGATAAATATAGTTTGTACATTCTTCATTTATACATAATTATAGTGAAAAATATTAGTAGTAGCCTAATAGTTGGTGATTTAGATGTGAATTTCGATTTTCTAGATGTTGAAATTTTAGAAAATTTGATGGCACACCGTTAGTTCATTCTTTTCACAATCAAGCTATGTTCATTTGGCAAAAATTAAACTATGGAGTCACAACTCAATTAATCGACAACTGGTTCAGAATCAGGATCTTTAGGAGCGATTTCAACTCCAAAAAAAGTAAATAACAGTGAAGATTCTTAAAATGTTACAACCAAACTTAAAGAAGAATTAGCTAAATATGATGTGCTAACTGAGGTTCAGTTGTCATTTTCTTTCTAGCTAAATATGATGCTCCATCCATACTTTTTAAGTGGAACTGTACAAAAGTGTGAAATATACCAGGGTATAAGTTTGCAATGGCAAATATTCTTTTTTTTTTTACAAAAATTGCACAAAGAAAATGAAAACTTTTCAATAAATTGACAAAGTAAATTGTTGATTGATTATATATGTTTTGGTAAATGATTTCTAATCATTCTTAAAATCATATGGCTGCTGCTGGAATGAACAAAGCTGCTTCTAGTAGTACATCTTTAAACACAAGGAAGCTTGTAGAGGAAACAGAGAACCTGATCCGTAAGTAATTTACCATACATGCTTTTAATGGTGCGCTCTTAGCCTTTTTTCTATATAAGACGTTAAATGATTGCTTTTAGAATTCAAATATGGTAATTTTCTTTTCACGTATAATGCTTGATCAAGTATGAAGTTGACTCAATTTAATCATTTTTTGTTATGCATGCTTTTGAATTTCCCTTTTATTAGAATAATGCAGGCAATGCTTAACCAAAGTCTTAGTTAACTTAGTTTAACAAAAAAAATTCAAAAATTTTGAAATTTATCATTTTTTATCAAAAGAGTGAAGAGTGCGTGTGTGTGTATTATACTTGAATATATATACATACATATATGGATATATGTATACATACATGTATGTATGTACATGATATTATATAACATATATTGATTTGTTCATATATAATAATTCATTATATGATCTAAACTTTATGTAGGTTACTATATTATTAGGTTCTGTACTCATTTAACATGTTCGAAATCATTGTGTCGTTTGATGACAATGTAAGTTTTTAAAAATACAATTATATTCAAGGTAAGAAAATATGTTTTCAAGTAACTTAAACTTAAACCTTTGGCAAAATGACTACAACTTCACATTATACATAAGTTATAAATGGTGCAAACATAAAATTGATATATAAACTTAAATAAAAGAAAGCTAGGGAAGAATATTATAATGCATAAAAGTAGGACATTTATGATATTACTGTTCCAATCCTCGGTCCATCAGTTTGAGCACATTGTAAATTCCTTATGACTCAAACCCAAACAAGTCATAAGCGGGATGGTAACAGATGATATTACTGAGTCTATGTAATGGCCCACAAATCCATACCTTTTTAGTCGATAATATTCTCCGTCAGTTCAACTCAAATTGGATGGAAATACGATCCATTAGGGTTAAAGAAGAAAGAGGTAGAAAAAGAAGATAAACACAACATCAGAATCTCACAATCGCAGCGAAATAAAATATAATAGATAACAACTGATCTTTGGATAAAAAGAACTGCTATTGTTTTCATACATTACATCATTAGAGAACAACCCAAAACAATAACACAATACTGACAGTTATAATAACTTGACCTTACAAAGCTAAATATGCAGCATACCATACACAGCGGAATATAACCAGATATGTGATATACGTCTTCGTCATCCAACTCATCTCCTACACTTCATAGCATCCTATCCTAAATCTGTAATATCCGGTCTGACTCGAGCATTATAATAAAATAACTCCCGAATTAGTTTGGAAAACTAGCGTGAGAAAACCACACTCAATTGGATTATAATATTTTCGAAAATCCTTTAAAACAAAGGTATCTCGTAAGACCATGTCACAAATAAACATGTCGTGTTTTTACCTTACGATAACCAAAACATTTTATCAAATCCGTCTGATATTATGATAATGTCTATAGCAAGTAAAATAGAATCTAGCTGAAATGCTTGCATCTCACGTTCCAGCAATAGTTGGGCATAATCAAAATGGTACTGGCGATTATTGGAAAATGGATTCCATACAATGGCAGGGCTACTGGAGTACGGTCCGTCATAGTACCTAGCCTGGATCAGCATATCGATGACCACTCCCGATCTCCTACAACACCAGACCGGAACTACCCTTACAGGATAGTCCAAATAAGATCACCTTGCAGTTGAGATCAGCAACCGCCCATACAGCCGAGATCAAAAGAACTCTGGATAGGGATGACCGTACCATAATTGGGTGCTAGCCACATAGCCTTGCTGCACCTCCCCTGTTTTAGCCATTCTCGGTTGATGAGGCTTGAGGCTAAGCGTTACCTTTTCTAGAACACGTTCACTTAGAACGCTCATCGTCCTCCAATAACGATGGTCTGATAGCATTCGTCCATACAAGTTGCCCTGGGACTAGAAAAACCGAACCACTGTCTTCATCATCTTCACGGTATTCATTCGCTACATTCAAACAGGATCGAAGTGGTTTTCGGGTAATTAAATACAATCCCGATCTCTTTGAAACGATCAGCACGTTGGCCAATATTTATAGTCGGTTATTTTACTATCAAATTAAACAATCATTCAATCAATTATTTTATTTCTACTAAAAAACTCCCAGTTTTATTATATTTAGATTTTAAATAAATTAAATCACTTTATCCAAAAATATACACTTAAACCATTTTAAATAAAACTACTTAAATCACTTTATTCAAAACACTACTTATGAAATTCTATAATAATTTTCCAAGTAAAACTTTAGCCAAAAACTACTTCTAAAATAAAGTTATCACATAAAATATAACTAGATAATAATTATCCTTTAAATCATAATACCAATTTAACCTATAAAATAATTACTACTACGATTAACTTAAATAAATATTTACTTTTAAATTTTAAAATAATTAAATAATAATTTTCTAAAAACATTCTTTTAAAACATCTTTAAAACTTCTAATTTGTACTTAAATACCTTCCTTTGAAAATATACTTAGCTTTTCAGGAAAATATACTTTCCCCGCCAATATATCCCGTCTAATCATTAACAAATCCTTCTCGATTTATCCCAATTTTATTTATGTCCCAATCCCGTAAAATTTTCTTTTCCACGGTTTTAAAAATAAAACACTATTTATATTTAAAAAAAATTACCCTTTCCTTATAAGTTCCTACCGTGAATTTATACTTTCAAAAATATCCACCGATAAATATTTCACTTTATTTATAAACATCGTTTATAAATTCCATAATCTCATCCTCTTTTAATCACTATCGTGAAACACCTAATCGATTTTAAATCGATTCTCTGAATTAAACTCCCTTTACAATTTATTTCTCGATTTATCCGTAGTTTATTCCAAAATTCATTAATTTCAGATTCACTCCTTATTTTTAATTTAAAACCTTATTTAAATCTGAAATATCAATTTCATACGCTACTTCAAAATTCTCCTTTTATTTTTCCCAACTCATTTAAATATTGAATTTAAAAATAAACTTTTTTATTCTTAAATAATATCGCTTAAATCTTCAAAAATCTTTTATTGCCATTTATTCAAAATCTCTATATTTTTCATACTCGAAATTTATTTAATAGGATTTTAAAGTCAAACTTTTTTATTCTTTTCTAAGTTCATTCTTTTAATTTATCCAAATTCGCTAGAATTATTTTAAATAAAATTCTCTTTTTATTTTTCTTCAAAAATATAATCTTTATATTTTTGATATCTTCAAATACCCAAAATATATTTAGCCAAACCATGGTATTCAATAACTTCAATTTCAATATAATCTATCGTAGATTATCAAATAAATCATATCACAGACTATGAAAATAATTTCAATATTTTCGAGGAATTATCCCTTCAACCTGTTTCCCTGCATCCACAGATTTTAGCACAATCTAAAAATTCCGACCCACTTCAAGGGGGATAAGGCGGTATAAAGGGTCGTCCGCTATTATGCGGGGCGCATAGGGTCTCATCCGCTATATAATGTGGGAATATCAATCACTCCAATATATATATACTGCTATATATAATATCACATCCAGACTGATAACAATTATCAATTTCAATCAATCATCCAATAATATAATTTTAACTAATTAAATTAACCAATAATCCAATTTGAGTGAGATTAACTCATCTTTGACTTTTAATTTGCAATCCGATCCAACCTCGACTTGGTTTCACGATTCTTCACCTTGCATAAACATTATACTGTTTATTAACTTTTGAAATAATCGAACAGTTAATTACCATTTATTAATTTAATTTAAATTAATTTTCCTTTAAATAATTTTAGTCACTAAAATAATTAAATAAGTCAATTTGAAAAAGTTAATCACCATAATCCAATATTTTAAATAATCTAGTAAGTGAAAATATGTATGTATAGTTTTATATAGATATATTTATATTTATATATTTTTTCCTTTTTCTGTAAATAAACAAAATGGCAATTCCTTTATCGTAAATTTTTTTTGGTTATTGAATAAATATCAACAGATTTAATTTAGGATTAAAAAAATGTTTAAAATGATTAGTTAACATAATTACGGTAAAAAAAATTCCCTGCTCTAATATATATATATGTCTGTAAAAATGAAAATCTGGTTTTAAAATTCCTATATATATTTTTTCAAAATCTTATCTGTATATATTTCTCTGACA
Organism: Allium cepa; assembly: GCA_030765085.1. Lineage (NCBI taxonomy): Eukaryota > Viridiplantae > Streptophyta > Magnoliopsida > Asparagales > Amaryllidaceae > Allium > Allium cepa. The sequence continues at coordinate 185,053,414 of CM060946.1, forward strand.
AAAAAAAGAGACTTCTATTTTAAACTTTACATATATTTGTTGTCAATCTGCATATATATATATATATATATATATATATATATATATATATATATATATATATATATATATTTATTAAATCAAGTTAAATCGAAAGAAAAAATAAATTCGAATACCTCACAGCTATCGAGCCCCACCAGCGACCGCCATGCCTTGACCCTCCACGGCACCGTCTCGATGTCGAATGTCAAACCTAACACACGCGCTCCTCGAATGCGCACCAGGATTCCATCACCACCATCGCACGCGTGCTTCATTCGAGGACTCCGACTCAATTCACGCTTCGTCCGAAATTCCTCGCGTCCCTTTATTTTTTTCTTTAGGCCTTCGATTTTGCAAAGGGGACGTGCTGCCCTCTTATATATTTTTCGATGCTATTATTTTTCTTTTGGTTCACTGCCATTTTTTTTCTTCGTTCGTTTGTTTTTATTTTTTAACAAGGGAGACAAGGCCGGTCTTAGAAAAAGAGAAAGAAAGGTTCGCGTGTTATACAAGAGAAGAGGGGGCAAGACGTGATGTAAAGGTGAAAGGTGCGTTGGTTGTTGGAATGGGTATGATACAGTGATTTGAATTGAAGAGAAAGCCAAAAAGTTTTGATGTGATTCATTTTGACCGGTCCTCATAAATATACATTATTTAAATCTTTAAACGCCTCGAAATCGTAGCTTAAAATCTTGACATCCTATCAAGGCATGCCGCTAGGCGTTCATAATGTTATACCCTTATTCCGAACACAATGGAAAAGGTTTCAATTCCTAATTCTATCGTAAGGAGAAGATAGCTTTTTGGAACCCAATTATTATATTGAATTTTCGATATAAATTTCAGCGCATTTCTATCCCATATGGCCACACGATAACTCCAACTACTATGAATTTTAAAACACAATAATAATACACTATTACGGAACCAATGGAACTATTTCGTCGAAATCCGAGATAGTGCCTCGGAAGGCTATTTTTTAATGGCAACTCAGATGATATATTTTTAAAACTGAACAAATCACTTCCAATTTCAATTTTTAAAACTTTTATTATCTTCAGTATTATCAATATAAATTTTATAAGCCTTCAAATTATTTTAATAAGCTTAAAACTCAAGGTTCAATATTTTATCCAATTTCTAATTATTAAATTCAATAATTTAATTATAAAATAAATATAGACATTTGAAATTCAAGTTGAAAATTAACTTTTAAATATTTAAAATCAATTAAATATTTCAATTTCAAATATCCAAAATTCCGGGTCATTACATTCCTCCCCTCTTATAAGAATTTTTCTCCGAAATTGCCAGGTAAGTAGAATGGCCCAATAAACGTTTACTATTTCCCATAACCACACCGTTTCAAACAACTTCCCAAAATAATCTTTTTATTAAGGACACACTATCACCCTTACAAACATCCCAAACTCATCCATAGCTCCCAAACAATATTATTTACTCAACTATTCCAATTATAATTTAAAACCAAATTTCAAATTGTCAAAATTTTCTCAAAAATTTTCTAACTCTTTAAATTTTCGAAAAATTTCGCTAGCATCTCCTTTGCGTAGCTAGATCGGAACAACTACAAAACTGCCTCTACGGGTCCCGGATTTTCAAAAGAAAACAAAAACCAAGTGGCTTGATCGGCAAATCATCAAATTTGGTATGATAATTTAAACATATACCTTTGTCGGGCAATTCAAATTTATCTTTTGAAATCAAAGCACCAATTTTCTTTTTCTTTTAAATACATGTATCCTACTTAGCAATAATATCCAATCATAGAATTCAAAATCATTTTATTCATTTCTTTTACAAATTTTCAATATTTGTTTTACTTAAGCCCGTACGATGTACATATATCATCCGTATACAATATCAATCTGATTGCTCAATCGATCACACAACTTCACTTCTGAACTAATGTCATTCACACGACTCCCTAGTGCGGACTTAGATCTAGTTACTTGATTAGAACTAGTCATTCTCCTTGTATAGCCATATACTATGATAGAGAATTTCAGGATCAATCAAAAATCCATATCCGGGGTTCGCCGTCGAAAATCGAGTGGAAAATCCCAACTCGGATCGATATATCTATCTCGAAATTATGTGCTTGAAGTTGGATCAAATCGTTATGCGAATAAAATAATATATGTACATCCTACATATTTATTTTAATTGATTATTAGCTATATCAATTCATTTTATTCACATTTAATTTGATTTCTATTCACTTATCCACACTTATCATTTCACACACCTTTATTAAATCTTCATTCACATACTAACTTAATATATCTTCCCAATACCAATTTTACTTAAGAATTTCTCTCAATTTTCTTATGTTTGTTATAAATATTTTATACAACTTCTTATATTGATTTCCTCTTTATCACTTTGGTTTTATATCCATTTTTATTCACTTTGCATTTTCAATTCCATTTGAATTCAATTTACCTTCCAATTTTTCAATATTGAATTTTACCGACCACCTCTCAAACCACATTTAATTAACCAATCCCTTTTTAGTTCCATTAACTCATTTATTTATATCTCAATCAATTTTATTTCCAAACCTTTCATTTTATTTAGCCCATTCGAACTAATTTTCCGATTTCACTTTACTTACACAATTTAGATTAAATATCATTCCAATATTCAATTTCAATTCATTTGCATATTTAAATCAATTAGTTTACTTACTATTTTTGTTTTTAATCCATTATTTTGTTTAGTTTAACTTACACTAAAGTTCCAGATCCCTCTTAGTTCAAGTTAATCCCTTTTCAGTTAACTTTTCAAATTTTATAAGTTCAAACTTACCAACATTCTATTCACACATTCCTTCCCATTTTATTTCACTTAATTAGTTTATTTACTCATTTATTTTTAACATAACTCAAATTTAAAGATTATTCAAATGTTCAGTTTCGATTTCCATTTAGTTACGCTAAATAAGTTTGTACATTGACAAATTATTTCCAACTTGATAAAAAAAATTCAATAATTATTTCCAACTGGCCTACTATAACATTCCCGAATTTTAGCTAAGTTTAATTTGACAATTAATTTAATTGTGAAATTATTTGTGAATTTATTTAGAAAATTTCCAGAATAAATAAAAAATTTGGATTTTAAATAGAATTTTGGTTTGAAATTTAAGGATAATTATTTTATAAGTAAAAATTGGATTTAAAAATAATAATAAATAAACTGTAAATAGATTTTCTTACAAAAGCTAATTTAGAACGAAATACTAATATAAGTATTCGTGTGCAATTTAATTTGTAAAATCATCTTTTTCTTTAAGAGATTTTATAAATGATTGATAAAGGTATGTATTTATTTAAATAGGAGATATGATATAAAGTTATATTCAAAATATTATTTGTAGTATTTAAATTATATGACATAAGTTATAAAGTTTAAAGATTATTTTAAGTTGAAATCTCTTATATATATATAAATAAATGTGATTATTTATTTAAATTATAATTAGATTTTTTCAAAAAATCAATTCCTTGAAAGTATAAATAATAGTTTGAGTATATATGTAACATAAAAAATGATTCACTAATTAATAATATAATGGGATTAAAACACAAATTTTAAATTAATTTGAACAAAGGGGTAAGCGTAATTTTTATAATTTTTAACAAGTGTAAAACATGAAAATAAGTAATTGTACAAGTGTAATCAAAATGGACAAGTGGCAAGACAAATTCTTTTCTTTTAAATTAAATTTAGAAAAACATGCATAGAAAAAGAAAAATAATAACCAGGCTATTCTTTTCTCAAGCCTGAGAAACAAAAGAAAAAAATTCAAACTATCTTCAATCTCAAAACAAGAAAACCCTGTAACCATTATTCTCAAGCCTGTAACAAGTTCAAATGCAACCAGAAATTCACAAGAACAAAAAAAAAACCTGTAAGCTCTCCTCAAACCAAAATCAAAACAGCAATTTAAAATCTTTAAAGCTTGGAAAATGTCAAAGCAAAGCATCAAGTTTTAGTTTGAAATTGGCTATTGTTTCAAAGAAAAACAGGAACAAGCTTCAGGATTCAGAATTAAAGTTGCAAATCAATTTACATGCCTGGGAATAAGAATCAAATATCAAGCATAAATTCAGAGCATTCTAGGTCCAAACAGGATCAAGTAAAGCAAAAATCAGGCAACAAAATTCAAAATAAATTCAAGTCCTCTGTCAAACAACACTGTGAGCAAACCTTTAAACCCTTATATATGCTTGAAGTTGTTTGTATGCTTGTGAATGTTCTTGCATGACTATGTGAATATTTATTTATATTGGCCTGTGCATGTATGGAAACTAGAAAAATTAGCCTCTGCTCTTTGTTACAGGCACAAATAAATTTCAAAATTTTAAATACCTTAATCGAGTCAGTATTAACCTTTGATATTTAAATGAAAATTGATTGTTTAAGTATAAAGATGATTATAAAAGTAGTTTTATAATTTTAAATTTAGCAAATTATTTTAAAAATATGAAACTAAAGAGTAAATTGAATATAAGTCAAAATTTTATCATCTGGAAATCAAGTTTGAATTGTGTAAACAAATTCGTGTTGTTAATCGATGAATTTCAAAAATCAAATCTAGATTTTTGAATAGTATTGAAGGAGAATTTTGGGGTTGAACGAGGAGATGGTTTTGGGCAAATTCTAGAAATCAAAGCATGTTATGGTCTCGAGAGTCTTACCAGAGGAGGAAAGATGATCTAGAAACATGGGAAAAATGGTGGCACGGTTTTTCATACAACGTGCTGGCGAGATGGAGAAGATTTAGGGTTTAAGTACTGTATGTTGGCAATGGTATTCGCGAGGCATTATTGTCGTTGTCACATTTATTCAGACAATCAGACCGAGGGGGATGAATTCATGGATGGTCGGAGCATCATCGGCCAGAATGGCGTGGCTTCCGATGTCTTGTCATGGCGGAGCGAAGTGAATTAAGGCAATCGATTGGGTTTCTAGAAGAAACATTTGCTTCGAAATGTGCTCGATTTTGATTAAGGGACGATTTCGTGCTTTTGGTTGTTCAAATAGTTTCTGGTGATCGTCGATGATGTTTGGGTGGTTGCGGCGTCGATCGGAGATGGTCATGGGGTTTGTGGACGTGCTCGTGCAGGCATACGTATCTGTGTCCTCGAATATTTTGGGGAAGAAGATAGGAAACTCAGAGTGAAGCACGTGAAAACGATGGTTTTTCTTGAAGAAGGTGGGAACGTGGTTTTGCCCGGGGTCAAGCTCGGGTAAAACAAGCGTTTTCTCGGGTTTGTTGATGTAATACAAAACAGTTTCAAACTTTGAAGTGAAATCAAATTATTGAAAATAAATTTTGTTAAAACAAATTTCTTTTAAATATTAGATGTCATTTAAGTTTTAAAATTGGTTAAGAAGGTTTTTAAATCGAATTGTTTTAATTAACCATGTTTTAAAATGTTTTAAAATACACACAACCTTTACTTTTAAAGTTTATTTTAAATAAACTTAATATTATTAAAGAAGTAAATTAATATTACAAATGTTTTAATTGTTAATTAACTTTTAAAGTCTAAATTAATTTTTTAAAGAAAATTAATTACTTAAAAGTTAAATTTCTTAATGAAAATACTTAAGGTAAATTAATTAATGATTTAAAGATTGATTAATCAAGTGTTTAAAGGTTAATTAATTAAGGATAATTAATTAATTAAGGTAATTAATTTAAGAAGTAATTAATTAATTAAAGGTTAGTTAATTAATAAAAGTTATTAATTAATGGTTAAAGTTAATTAAGTAATTAGGGGTAATTACTTATTATGATTAATTAAGGATAATAAATTAAGGGTAATTAAATAATTAAGATTAATTCTTTAATAATTAAAGGTTGATTAATTCATTAATTAAGGTTAATTAATAAATAATTAAAAGATAATTAATTAACATCAATTGTGATTGATTAATATTAATTAACCAGGATTAGTGGTCAATCTGATTTGAATTAAACAGATGATCAATTAACATTACTTATGGATGACTGTATTCTATTGAATGTTGTGCATTGTTTGATATCTCTGCTATGTGTTGCTTTATGTTTGAATTATTTTAATTCAAGCTGTGATGAATGTAATTTATTTTATCTGTGATAAATGTATATTATTTATCTGTGTATCTATGAATGAAAGATAAGCGTTATAGAACATGTCACTTATCGATATTGATATGCTTGAATCTGTGATGATTAATAATGTTGCACTATTGTGTGAAACCCCTGGACTACACCATACACATACAAATATAGATTGCACGTAGAAATTGGTTAAGTCATAGATTTTTGAAATAGTTTTAAAATTGAATTTTGAATCGGAAAAGGAATTGGGTTAAGTATAAAAAGCTTTTGAAAAGAGGTTTTCAAGATAAAAGTTATTTTGAATAACTTGATAAAGCTTTGAAATTTAAATAATTTGATTTGAATTTGAATTCAAAATTTGAAATTGAATTCCATGGTTGGAAATTATGGTTTAAAAATGTTATACGAGTTATAAATGTGTTTGTATGGATTTAAACCATTTTAAAAAGTATTGATTTGGGAATTTAACCCAAGGGCTTTAACTTGTACAAATAAAAATCGAATTTTTCTAAAGCGAAAACTATTTTTTTTTCAAAAAAATAAAAGCTTTCTTATAAGGAAAGAATTTCCAATTTGTGTTGAAAGAATTACAAGTTTGAAATGAAAATGGTTTTCCAAGTTATGAATGAATCTTTGGAAATGGGTTTGAAAGCTATGAATTAAATCTTTGATTTAAAGATTTAATGAGTTAATCCAACTTGACGTGGAAATTGTTTTGAAATATGTGAATAAATCTTTGTGAAAGATGGGTGAACATTGTGAAATGACTTTTTGTTTAAAGATTTGGAATTGGTAATTTGTTTAAACCATTTGAAAAGAAGGTTTTGGGTAATAAGTTGTGACTTAACTGAAATCCCATTATGCATATGTTTTTAAATATTGCGTTCATTATTCGATTTAGCTGGGAGAGGACTTTGTGTCATATAACCCATTTCGAATAATGATACGATGTTATGGATAGCATTTGAAGACCGGAGGTGAAGACCGGGTGTTTCGAGAACGAAAGGATAACCCATCAAATGACTCTACACTGAGTAGCTACGGTATAGAGATCTCCATATGTGATGGGGAGTCCGATCGGGATTGTGAATACCCGTATTGGAAGGGCTTCTTTGGAAGTGCCTTCGGTTTTGTTCGAACCTGAAATAGACTTGTATGGATGTGTGTCTGACGTTACACTTTGAGATGTAAAGCTGGTTTTTGTCAAATACATTTCTGTTTGGTGGCGGAGATTTATTCTCTTAGCTTAACACCCTTTTCTGAGACGTACGAGCTCTGAGGTTATGTAGTTGATGGTTACTAGTGATACATTCCCAATTTGGTAATGTGGCATACGAAGTGCTGCTGATCATTTGTTGATCAAAGCATGGCTTTGTGAAAAAGCGTAGCTTTGTGGACGAGACTGCATCAGGACCTCACACCCCAGAAATGGTCGAAACAGGAAAGATGCAGCAAGATTGCATGGGACACGCCCCTAGGGTATGTCCATTTCTTCTGGAAAAGGGTGGTATCATGGTATGGAGCTCACATACTTAACTCATGTGGGAACTGTAAATTTATTATTGTATGATGTTGCTTTATGGTTGAGGATCCTCGAATAAAGGTCGCAAATGACAATGGATGGCATATCTTAGGTGTTACTCCTGGGAAGGGAGTAAACCGGCCTTGTGTAGGCAGAGAGCTGGGTAAGTTCTCGGGGCGTCCCTCCAGAGGCATACCCATGTGGCAATGGGAAGTACCTTGGCCTGACCATTTGTTAGAAATCCAATCTCCAATACGTGCCTTGTATTATTTTATTTGTATAACCTGCCATTTGCTTTTGGTGGTCACCACTATTTAGATGGTATCCATAGTAGGCATAGTTCGAAATGTCTATGCTGGCTAAGATTAATATTATACTTTTAAAAGGTTTTTATACACTATGAACTAATAATAATATCAAAATGGTTTTCGTGTATCAAGCATTTTTGACTACCATAAGGAGAAATCTCCTCCAATTATGCGTTTGCATGGTGTGTGCGGCGGAAGGCCTTATGGTAGTTTCATTTTCCAAAAAGCATTGCGGATTTCAATTCTAAATTATTTTTATTGTTTGCTTTAAAGATAAACTATTTTTATTTGCTTATACCAGTCCCATGACTGACCTGGAGTTTATTGTTCCCTTCCTAAACTCTGGGTGCCCACAATTTTCCACACGGATAGTCTAGAGTTGGGTTTTTCAGATATTCAAATAGTAGGTGTAGATTCGATAGCCTTCGAAATATTTGGTTTGGTAGCATTTGAAGATGTTCTTAAGTCTTTGGATCTTTGAAGTTTTGGTTGCAATCACGTACCTCATTTGCTACAAGTTCATCTTGATGGTGGTTCAAGCTTGAAGATTAGAGCTTTGGCTTTGGATTTTTGGTTTGGAGTTGCAGTTTTGGATTCTCTTGAAGACTTTGCTAATGTCGATATATTTCCGCTATGGTGTGGTGTTGTATATATATTTTATGATGGTGTTGGGTTGTTGTATCATGATGTATATCACGTTGTATCTATATTGTATATCAATGTTATCATCTTTGTTTCCACTGCGTGGTTTATCATCTAATGTTGTTGCAAGCTCCGGTGATACAGATTCGATGTCGTTTATCGGGCATCGAGTTCGGGTCGTCACACATACCTAGGCTTAATATCTCAAATTCACTTTATTAACTCAATTCAAGTTGATTTTCACTTTAATTCAAATCTTATTAGTCTTCAAACTTATTGATATTCTATAAACATTTTTAAACCAACTCCAGAGTCTTTAAACAATCACTTAAGTATTTAAAAATCATTTTTGAAATCAATTGTATTCAAAATCCTTTGGTATATCGAATTATGCCTTTGAATTTTCAAAACCAAACCCAGCTTTTGCAAACAAATTCCAATTCACAACATTCAGGTAGCAATTCCTCTCTTGGAAACTCGAAAATAAACATCAATGATGCTGTAGTCATCACCGAAGTTATTTTTCAGCGATCGAAACGAGTTTAGTGCTTTTACTTCTTTTAAAACATTTTCCAAATATTTTTTATTCCAAATCTTTCAAGATTTCCTATCCCATTCAAAAATATTTCCAAATAATACCACTATCATTCCTCCAAAGCTTTTGAAAAATCATTTTTCAAACTCAAAGGGAATTAAATTCCAAACTTTTGAATTTCAAATCCTTTCAATCTATATTCAAATATTACTCTGGAATTTTATCCATTTCAATTATAAATCACATTTATAATTAACATTTACAAATTCCACTCTGTCATATGGGTTAGTTCCTTAACTTTGGTTATAACATTATTTTCCTATCTCAATTTCCACACATCAATCATAATAGTTTAATATTATCATTTTCTAACAACCAAGCAACTATATATACTTATAATAATTTTAAAAAAAAGTATTTCTTTCATATATAAAAATATTTTGGGTAAAATTATTTCATTACCCTATTTAAAACAATACCTTGTCAAATTGTTCTGTACATGTGTTTAGAGATCTCTATCAATAACATCAATTACTCGTATTGACCAGAATCCATAAGCCACTCAACAAACCAATCAACACAATATAAAAATTATATTTACTAACAAATACGTGCTCATATCTATTAATACACTCAAACTCATACTAGGATGATACTGGCCTTATCTGTAATGAGCAATCCCCACAGGAGCCAAGGTTCTCGCTTAACCTTCAGCTCTGATACCAAGTGTAACGGCCCGCAAATCTGTACCCTTTTGAGTCGACAATATTCTCCATCAGTTCAACTCAAATTGGATGGAAATACAAACCATTAGGGTTAAAGAAGAAAGAGATAGAAGAAGAAGATAAAAACAATATCAGAATCTCACAATCGCAGTGGAACAATATATAATAGATAACAACTGATCTTTATACATAAAGAACTATTATTGTTTTCATACATTACATCATGAGAGTACAACCCCAAACAATAACACAATACTGGATAGTTATAATAACTTGTCCTCACAAAGCTGAATATGTAGCATACCTTACACAGTGGAATATAAGTCAGATACGTGATATACGTCTCTGTCATCCAGCTCATCTCCTCAACTCCATAGCATCCTATCCTGAATCTGTAATACTCGGGCTGACCCGAGCATTATAATAAAATAACACCCGAGTAAGTCTGGAAAATCAGCGTGAGAAAACCACACTCAATTGGATTATTATATTTTCTAAAGTCCTTTAAAACAAAGGTATCTCGTAATACCACGCCACAAATAAACATGTTAGGTTTTTACCTTATGATAATCAAAACATTTTTATCAAATCCGTTTGATATTATAATAGTGTCTATAGCAAGTAAAATAGAATCTAGCTGAAATGCATGCATCTCACGTTCCGGCAATAGTTGGGCACAATCAAAACCGTACGGGCGTTTACTGAAGAATAGATTCCATACAATGGCAGGGCTACTAAGTACCGCCCATCATAGTACCTGGCCTAGATCAGCGTACCGAGGACCACTTTCGATCCCCTACAACACAAGACCGGAGATACCCCTTACTGGATAGTCCGAATAAGATAGCCCCGTAATTGGGATCAGCAACCGCCCACACAGCTGAGATCAAAGGGACTCTAGACAGGGATGACCTTACCCTAATTGGGTGCTACCCACTTAGCCCTGCTGCACCTCCTCTATTTTATCCATTCCCGATTGATGAGACTTGAGGCTAAGCATTACCTTTTCTAGAACACATTCACTTAGAATTCTCATCGTCCTCCAATGACGATGGTCTGATAGCATTCGTCTATACAAGTTGCCCTAGGTCTGGACAAACAAATCACCATCTTCATCACCTTCACGGTATTCATTCGCTACGTTCAAACCAAATCAAAGTGATTTTCGGAGAATCAAATTTGATCCTAGTCTCTTTGAAACGATCAACGCATTGGCCAATATTGATAATCGGTTATTTAACTGTCAAATTAAACAATCATTCAACCAATTATTTTATTTCTACTCAAAAACTCCCAGTCTTATTAAATTTATATTTTACATAAATTAAATCACTTTATCTAAAAATATACACTTAAAACCTTTTAAATAAAACTACTTAAATCACTTTGTTCAAAATACTAGTTATGAAATTCTATAATAATTTTCCAAGAACTTTAGCCAAAAACTACTTTTAAAATAAAGCTATCACATAAAATATAAATAGATAATAATTATCCTTTAAATCATAATACTAATTTAATCTCTAAAATAATTACTACTATGAATATTTACTTTTAAAATTTTAAAACATTAAACAATAATTCTATAAAAACATTCTTTTAAAACATCTTTAAAACTTCTAATTTATACTTAAAAACCTTCCTTTGGAAATATACTAAGCTTTTCAGGAAAATACACTTTCCCCTCCAATATATCCCGTCTAATCATTTATAAATTCTTCTCGATTAATCCCAATTTAATTTACATGCCAATCCCGTAAAATTTTCTTTTCCACGCTTGTAAAAATAAAACCACTATTTATATTTAAAACAAATTACCCTTTCCTTATTACTTCCCACCGTGAATTTATACTTTCAAAATTATCCACCGACAAATATTTCACTTTATTTATAAATCCAGTTTATAAATTCCATAATCTCATCCTCTTTTAATCACTGTCATGAAACACCTAATCGATTTTAAAATCAATTCTATGAATTAAATTCCTGTTAAAATTTATTTTTTGATTTTCCATAGTTTATTCCAAAATCCATTAATTTCATATTCACTCCTTATTTAATTTAAAACCTTATTTAAATCTGAAATATCAATTTGATACCTTACTTCAACATTCTCCTTTTATTTTTCCCAACTCATTTAAATCTTGAATATAAAAATAAATCCTTTTATTCTTAAACAATATCGCTTAAGTCCTCAAAACTCTTTTATTCCCATTTATTCAAAATCTTTATTTTTTTATACTCGAAATTTATTTAATAGGATTTTAAATTCAAACATTTTATTCTTTTCCAAGTTCATTCTTTTAATTTATCCAAATTCACTAGAATTATTTTACACAATTTTATCTTTTTATTTTTCTTCAAAAATCCAATCTCTATGTTTTTGAGATCTTCAAATACCTAAATATATTCAGCCAAACTATAGTATTCAATAACTTCAATTTTAATATAATCTACCTCGGATTATCAAATAAATCAAATCATAGACTATGAAAATAATTTCAATATTTCCGTGGAATCTAGTTGGATCCCTCCAAACTGTTTCCTTGAATCCACAGATGTTAGCACAATATAAAAATACCAATCCCACTTCAAGGGGGATATCGCGGTATAAAGGGTCATCCACTATTATGCGGGGAGCATAGGGTTTCATCCGCTATATAATGCAGGAATATCAATCACTCCAATATATATACTACTATATATAATATCACATCCAGACTGATAACAATTGTCAATTTCAATCAATCATCCAATAATTTAATTTCAACTAACTAAATTAACCAATAATCCAATTTGAGGGAGATTAACTTACTTTTGACTTTTAATTTGCAATCCTATGCAATCTCGACTTGGTTTCACGATTCTTTACCTTGCATAAACATTATACGGTTTATTAACATTTGAAATAATCGAACAGTCAATTACCGCTTATTAATTTAATTTAAAATAATTTTCCTTTAAATAATTTTTAGTAACTAAAATAATTAAATAAGTTAATTTGAAAAAGTTAATCACCATAATCCATTATTTTAAATAATCTAGTAAGTGAAAATATGTATGTATAGTTTTATATAGATATATTTATATTTATATATTTTTTCCTTTTTTCTGTAAATAACAAAAATGGCATTTCCTTTACCGTAAAGTTTTTTTGGCTAATGAATAAAGATCAACAGATTTAATTTTGGATTAAAAAATGTTTAAAATGATCAGTTAACATAAATACTGTAAAAAAAATTCCCTGCTCTAATATATATGTTTGTAAAAATGAAAATCTGGTTTTAAAATTTCTATAGATATATATTTTTTTCAAAATCTTATCTGTATATATTTCTTTGACTAAAAAAAGAGTCTTTTGTTTATAATTTTTTTTAATCTATATATATATATACATTAAATCAATTTAAATAGAAAAAAACGAATTCGAATACCTCACAGCTATCAAACCCCACCAGCGACCGCCATGACTCGACCCTCCACGGCATCGTCTCGACGTCGAATCTCAAACCTAATGCGCGCTCCTTGAATGTGTCACCAGGATTCAATCACCACCATCGCGCGCACGCTTCATTCGACGACTCCGACTCGATTCACGCTTCGCCCAAAATCGCACGTGTCCCTCTAGTTTTTCTTTGGCCTTCGATTTTGCAGAGGGGATGCGCTGCCCTCTTATATTTTATTCAATGCCATTATTTTTCTTTTGGTTCACTGCCCTTTTTTTCTTCGTTTGTTTATTTTTTGAACGAGGGATACGAGGACGGTCTTTAGAAGAAGAAAGAAAGGTTCGCGCGTTATACAAGAGAAGAGGGGGTAAGACGTAATGTAAAGGTGAAAGGTGCGTTGCGTGTTGGAATGGGTATGACACAGCGATTTGAATTAAAGAGAAAGCCAAAAAGTTCTGATGTTATTCATTTTGACTAGTCCTCATAAATATACATTATTTAAATCTTTAAACGTCTCGAAATCATAGCTTAAAATCTTGACATCCTATCAAGGTGTGCCGCTAGGCGCTTATAATGTTATACCCCTATTCCGAACGCAATGGAAAAGGTTTCGAGTCCTAATTCGATCGTATGGAGAAGATAGCTTTTTGGGACCCAATTATTATATTGAATTTTTGATATAAATTTCAGCGCGTTTCTATCCTCTATGGCCACACGATAACTCCAACCACTATGAAATTTGAAATCTAATAGTAATACACTATTACGGATCAAATGAAACTGGTTTCATCAAAATCCAAGACTGTGCCTTGGAAGGCTATTTTTAAATGACAATTCAAACGATATATTTTTAAAACTTAACAAATCACTTCCAACTTCAATTTTTAAAACTTTTATTATCTTTTGTATTATCAATGTAAATTTTATAAGCTTCAAATTATTTTTAACAAGCTTAAAACTCAAGATTCAACATTTTATCCAATTTTCAATTATTAGATTCAATAATTCAATTATCAAATATATATTAATATTTGAAATTCAAGTTAAAAATTAATTTTTAAATATTTAAAATAAAATAAATATTCCAATTTCAAATATCCAAAATTTTGGGATGTTGCAGTCTAGGTCCATATTAAAATTTAAGGAGACGGTACTTGGCCAATTATGTATAGAATCTTTCATTTGAGGCTAAAGTTTCAATTATTGCAGGATTTAAAGTCCGTGATGTTTGTTTCTGTAAATGCAAATTGTATATACTAATTTATGTCTATGCTTAACATAAATTATGGTGCATTCTACCATTTAAATTGCTATACAAAACTTATCCTAATGAAAAGAAAATATGTAAACATTTTATTATGCTTATTTTTCTATTCTACATTTTTAATGAGTTTTAACTACATTTTCCACAATTAGTTGTTGTGTTTTTATCTAAATTTTTACTTATTATCTCATTTCTTAAAATCATTTCAAAGTAGCAGCTTTCGAATATGCATTAATGATTAGCGAGAATAATTATAAACGAGTAGAGGAAAAAATATTGGAGTCGTTTCTGAGATATAGATATGGATTACAGTGTGTTTATGAGAATGACTTTCACATAACTTTATGCACTATGATAAAATATAAGTAAATTTTATTAATGTTGTGTTAAAGATACGCTACAATTAAAAAGAGAATCATCTACATGGTAAATCATGTATTTAATATCAAAACTAATTTGTCGAGTTCTTATATTCTTTTTGGATATAATTGCACATAACATATTAGAGTTGGGTGTGTTTATGTGTCAAAACTGTTCAATGAATACTACAATTCTTTTCTCGTTAGTTCCTACCAATTTGTTACCTTCTATGTAAGGAACAAATAAAAGAGAAGAATTAAAAATGGTTAACAGAGTAATATACCCAGTTATACTTTATAGGTTTTGATGACACCATTTCAGTCATGCTCCAAGATTGAGCTAGCGCTAATGGTTAACTAGTGCTAATGGTTAACTAGTGCTAATGGTTAACAGAGTAATATATCTAGTTATACTTTTTAGGTTTTGATGACATCATTTCAGTCATGCTCCAGGATTGAAAATAAACTAATATAATACCATAAGTATTTAACTAGGGCTAGTGGTTAATAGAGTAATATATCTAGTTCTACTTTTTAGGTTTTGATGACACCATATCAGACATGCTCTAGGATTAAAAATAAACTGATACAATACTAAGTGTGACAACACCATTTTTATGCATTGATTCAAAACATAAATGCATGATAGAGCTTTTTTTAAGAATATTTTATCTTTATATTTATCATAGCAGCTTCAAAATTTAATCAAATTCCTCGCAATTATGGATTGTTTCGTTCAAGCTTCAGGTCAGCCAATTCCTAGCTTAACGTCAGTTTATATTATTTCAACTTATATTCTCTTTTTAGTTTAGACTATTTAAAAGTTATTTTCTTCAATGAAGTAAAAGCAAAGTTGGATAAATTAGAAGGAGCTCTATTTGGATACTTGCTTGTACTACATCTTCTTCAACTATTTCACACTCCCAACATTTTCATATAAGCTCCTACAAGAAATAATCCAACAAGACATGCTACTAAATATACTATTGAGGTAGACAATGAACTTCCAGCTATTCAATTTGAAGTTTCAATGTAAATAGGTAAAATGAATTGCACGTTTAAATACTTACGGAATATCAGTTTTTGCAAGGAAAGCAGAAAATGACATGGTTATTGTAAACAATTTTCATACTATTCAAATATGAGAGATGTCTTTGAAAGTGGTCTAAATATGTAAGACGTAAAAATTTAGGAAATGACATATTTGCGATATCTCGATTCTAAGCTTGTGACTGATGCAGATGTTTGTTGTAGTGGTGGTGGACTTAGCAGAGCTGAGCTCATTTATGAGGAGCACTTGCAGAATTTCTCGGTGTCAATGGTTTGTCTACCAAGCTAACATGGAATTTATTTAGCATGTTCGCTTTATAGAAAATGAAAAAATTATTACCTTTGATTTCAATTTTTTTAGTTGTTTTGCTTCATAGTTTTTAACCGATGATTCCATTTTTAGACGATAAAGATTAAATGGTCCTAGCTTTGTTTCATTCTGGAATATGTAAAGTTGGTAACATTCTAGTAAAGGATGGCTTCATTGACTGCATATAAATGCTATTATGGCTTGTTAATTCTACCAACAAAACCTAACTTTAGGGATTTAAAAAAAAACAAATATTTTGGCTCATTCTTTTTGATCTGGTTAAACTTTCCAAAACTATGCCAACCGAGGCCGCTTAGTTTACAAACTAAACGTAGGGCTCAGTTTACAAACTGAGCTCAGCTTAGTTTAGATTAGCCGAGCTCTACGCTCAGTTTGTAAAGTGAGCTCTGTGCTCAGTTTGTAAATTGAGTCCGGATCAGTTTATATTAACTAAATCTGACTCGGTTTTTATACCGAGCTTGCTGTTCAAGTTATAACTGAGTGGTAAAGCTCAGTTGCTCGGTTACAAACTGAACGGTAAGCTCTGTAAACCAAGTGTTGCTCGGTTATAAACCGAGTGCTTTGCTCAGTTATAAACTGAGCAGTAAGCTCGGTTAAAAACTAAGCTTATTCCAATTTATAAAATGAACCGTAAAGTTCAGTTTTAACTAAGCAAAGTGCTCAGTTTTTATTATTACATTTGATGCGATTTGATCTTCAAGTACAATGAAGCTTTCATTCTGTCTTTTTGATAAACTGAACATGGTTTCTGAATATGCAGGCTTTAATAGAAGCTGCAGAAGAAAGCAAAAGAAAAATTCAGAAGTTGAGTGTTAATGGTAATGAAGGAGTAATAAGTTTTGTACTAGTAAAATTTGAAATTATCATCCAATGAACTTAGTATTTAGTATAAAGTATTCTGTATGTTTGATGTTTGTCTTGAAATTTTGTGATATGTTGGTTTTGAAATTTGGTTACATGTTTTTTTACTATAAATTTGAATTAGTATTGTTGAATGAAATATAGCATATGATAGTATAAGATGTTGAACGTTATGGTTTGTAACACATATAAGTGTTACCGATCAAAATGGTTACTATTTACCATAGTTGTAACCGTTGGTAAATAACGATCGGTAAATATATTACTTTCTAATGATAATAACCGTTGGAAAAATGGAAATTTCCAACGGTTATAACCGTTGGGAATATGTACCAATATAATAAAAATATCTCAAAATACAATACTCAAGAGCTTTCTTTCGTACAAGTTCAGAATTAACCAAAAAAGTAAACTCATATGTCTCATATCACGTGTTTTACTAAATCATTTAATTCTCTTTCTCGTACGTCCAAAAAGTGCAAAAACATGTATTATTACATAGAAAATAATTTATTATAGAAAAAAGCTTTTAAAACTATTTTCGAAATTGTTTGGAAAATGACTTTTGAAATTCTCTTATTATCAATAATGTATAATTTTATTAGCTTTAAATTAATTATAAATAATGTACAACAGTTATAACCGTTGGCAAATATATTGTAGATTTTGTCACGTACCTATTTGTAATGGTTATAACTGTTACAAATTTGACTTGTAATAGTTATAACCGTGATAAAATGACAATTCTGGTATTGTGTAAGTCCAATTAACCATTCTAAGTCTTTATTTATTATTTTAAGTAGATATTGGACTTAGCTTACTACTTCCCTTTTTATTTTAAGACAATAAGATTTACCTTAAATACTTATCTACCCATATATCCCCGTTTAATGCTCGTAAATGTCAATTTGTCAATAAAATCCTAATGGACATTCTTAAGGCATTTATGTATGATTATTAATTTCAAATTAATAACTTTTTATATCTATTCCATTTTTATCGGTCCCATTAATCCATTTACCAATATCAAATTATTGTAACTCCTATATTTATTACCACTTATTGAAGTTACAATCTTTTAAATCCTTTTCCAATTAGTTAATTATCCAAAACACAAATATTACATGCAAGTGTCGTTATTAGCTTTTATTTAATTATTATATGTGCACTAATTACGTACAAATATTTACTTTATCAAATATGTTCTAGTTATATATCTTCACTAGAATATACTTTTCTATGTTAAATTGTTGGAATCGTATCTAAAAAGATTATCCACTATAATTTCCATAAATTAGTCCAAAACAAAAGATTTAACTTTAAAATATAAAAGATTATATCATTTGAAATTACAAGGAATAATCATTTCTTTTTATTATTGAAATAGACAGTGTAAAATACAATGAATTCATAGTTTACATATCTCTTTCTTTTTCTATTTGCATATATTTCTCGTTAGATCAAACATTATATTTTTCTAAAAGGGAAAGAAATCGAACTAATTTACAGATATTAAGGATCTAAATTTCAACGATTCCAACATAGAAAAGTTTTTTCAATAAGGTTAGGGTAATAATCCAAATTTATTACATTATTATACAACCCATTTCAGATTTGGAATAAATTTCATTCAACTTAATACTTTAAATTCATATTTTTGGGACTGATTGCCAAATCAGATTGTAAGCAATGCTAATCAATTCTTAGACAAGAATATGTGGGAAATGTTTATTATATTCAGATGATATTCAACTCTTCGCCTACAACTCATATATGATTATCCAATTCGGTATAAAAATCAAATAAACACCAGCGGGATAATTTTCAAATTATATCAATCCATTAAATTTCTCATTCACCTTTTAAAAGCGATCCAAATCTTCAAATTTAAAGTAGAACCTTTGATTCATCTCCAAATCCTTTTTGATCCAAGAGATATGTGTAAAAGAGTATATGCATACATTAGAATAACAGATCTTAGAAGAGATTTGAGATTGGAAGAGAAAGTAGATAGAAATATATAAATTGCCTCAAATATGCATATGGTTGAATCTCTTCTCTTTTTTATTAGATTTCTACCCTTCTTTGATTTGTATGAATATAGATACACATAACTTATCTTCAGAATTTAGAAAGAAAGTGAGAAAGAAGAAATGGTAGAGCTTGCTACTGCCTCCATAAAAACATGAGAAGAGAATGGAGGGTTAGGCCCGAACATATAGAAGCTAGAGTCAACAAGAACCATTCAATTCAGAATATCGAATCCGAACAATTATGGTCTAGAGTTATTGTAGCCGCTAAGTAGCCACCGGTCGACCGCCTTTAGGTCACTGGCCGAACGTTGGGGGTCGACCGTTGTGACGACCGAAACTTTGGATATTTCAAATTAGAATATTTAATTGATTTTAAATATTTAAGAGTTAATTTTAACTTGAATTTCAAATATCGCTGTTTATAGGATAATTTAAATTATTGAATTTAATAATTGGTAATTGGAAAAATATGAAATCTGGAGTTTTGAGCTTGTATTTTAAAGGCTTTTAAAATTTATAATGATGATACTGAAGATAATAGTAGTGTTAAAATTTAAAATTTAAAGGTGATTTGTTCAGTTTTGGAAATATATCGTTTAAAATCGATATTTAAAAATAGCCTTATGTGGCACGGTCTCGGAGTTCGACAAAACTAGTTCCATTGGATCCGTAATAGTGCTCTATTATCGGATTTTAAATTTCGTAGCGTTTGGAGTTGTCGTATGATCGTACGATAGGTAAACGCATTGAAATCTACATCGAAAACTGAACATAATAACTGGGTCCAAAAGGCTATCTTCTCCATATGATCGAGTTAGGACTCGAAACCTTTTCCATTACGTTCGGAATAGGGGTATAACATTATAAACGCCTAGCGGCATGCCTCGATAGGAGGACGAGATTTTAGGGCTCTCTTTTGAGACAATTTAAATTTAAATAAATTCACATCGATACTATATCTTTTTTTGCATTTCAGAACACGTGTCTTCTGCCTTTTCAAATCACATACCGGATGTCACTTCTCTTTCTTTATATTTAGCCAATAAAATAGAAATAAAGCTTGAAAAAAATGGCAGATCGATTATGTAAACATAATGAGGGCTGAGCCTCGTTCATTACCCCAAATTCATAAAGTCGTCTCGGAGCTAATTGAAATCAAGGTCGGCTCGATTTCGATTCAAGCATGGGGGGCGACGTTGTTTTTTACGATCATCTGGTTGTCGTATATTGAAAAGTCATCGGGAACAGAGGCGAGTTCGACTGAGGTGGGGGCTGGCAACCTCGAGCAAGGAAGCAGAGGCGCATTCAAACTCGGGAAGGGGTTCGCGGCCGTATAGTGGAGCTGCTAAGGCTAGTAGGATAGCCTGGGTTCGTTTTTAACAGCGAGGTATTTTCTGAGTTAATTTAAGTTTATTTAATATCTAGAATAGTTAACTTTATTTTAAAACATGTTTATAGTTAATATTTTTACAGTTAATATGGTTACAGTTTATATTTTTCGGTCTAATATTAATATATGTATAAACCTATATACAAAGAAAGAATTTTTTTACAGAGAAGAATATGAAGATAAAAAATAAATACACATATATTTTAAAATAGAAATATATTTTTGTTGTAAACTGTTTAAAATAGATAATATGTATATATACCAACATGATGTAAATTTTGGATAGAGTTTAATTAAAAATTCAGATGGGCAGGTATCATAACAGTATGGCATATAAATGTAGTTTTTTCTAATTTATATATATAATCGAATTTTGAAAAAATAATATAATAGGAATTTTAAATGTTTTTAAGAGTTTATATAAAGTTATTTTTAAATCTATATGGATTATTTTATAAGTATATATATATTATTTCAAAGGATGGTAAACATACATATTCACATTTTATCACTACCAATTATTTTAAAATATGTGTTTAGGGCAATTAACGTATTTAATAAACTTATTTAATTCATCTTAGTTACTGAAAATAATTTATTATAGGAAAATTAGTTTAAGTAAAATTATTAGATTGAGTTAATATTTGTTAAATGGAAATTAATTATTCGATTGTTCAAATATTAATAAACCGTATAATGTTATACAAGGTCTTAAATCATGAAGAAATGAAGTTGAGATCAAAGGGGATTGCAAATAAAAAGCAAATGAGAGTTAACCTCACTCACATCTGGATTTCCGTAATTAATTTAAATAGTTAAAATTTAAATTATTGGTTGATTGATTGAATGTGATTGCTATTATCAGTCTGGATGTGATATTATATATCGTAGTGTGTGTGTGTGTATTGAAGTGATTGATATTCCCGCATTATATAGTGGATGAGACCCTATATGTGCCCCGTATTATAGTAAGTGACCCTTTATACCGCGGTACACCCCTCGAAGTGGGATTGGTATTATTATATTGTGCTAACATCTATGGATGCAGGGAACTGGTTGGAGCGATCCAACTGAATTCCTAAAATGTTCAAATTATTTCGTAATTTGTGATATGTTTTATTGATATCCTTTGATAGATTGTATTGGAAATCTAAGTTATTCAGTGCTATGGCTTGGATGAATCTATTTTGGTATTTTAAATATAGAAATACAATGAATTGGGTTCTTGTAGGAAATGAAAAGAGAATTTTTGGAATAAAGAATGAAATTGATGTTTTAGATTTAAATAAGGATTTTAAATCATAATAAAGGGTGAATTTGGTGTTAATGGATTTTGGAATTGATTTTGGATAAATTAAGAGATAAATTTTAAAGGGAACTTAACTCAAGAAATCGGTTTGAAATCGATTAAGTGTTTTGAAAACTGTGATTTAAAGGATAACGAGGAATGGAAATTTACAAACTGGGTTTATAAATAAAATGAAATATTTAAAAGTGGATAAATTTGAAAGTATAAATTCACGGTTGGAATTTATATGGAGATGGGAGATGTGCTTTAAAAATAAAAAGTGGTTTTATTTTTAAAGTGTTGAAAGAAATTTGCAGGATTGGGACGTAAATTAGATTGGGATAAATCGAGCAAGATTTATAAAGAATTAGATGGGCTATATGAAATGGAAAGTGTATTTCCCTGTAAAGACGAGTATATTTTCGAGGAAGATTTTTATGTATAAGTTGGAAGTTTTAAAGTGTTTTAAAAAGAATGTTTTAGAGAAATTATTATTTAATCATCCTAATATTTTTAAGTAAATATTTATTAAGTTGCTTATAGAAGTGATTATTTAAAAGGTTTAGCTAGTATATGATTTAAAAAGATAATTATTAAATATTATACTTTATATAATAATTTTATTTTTAAGTGGTTTTGGCTAAATTTTGCTAGGAAATTATTATAGAATTTCATAACTATTGTTTGAATAAAGTTATTTAGGTAGTTTTATTTAAAATGTTTCAAGTATATTTTTTTTTGCGTAAAGCGATTTAAATTATTAAAATCTAATTTTCATAAGACTAGGTGTTTTTCAGTGAAAATAAAATAATTGGTTGAATTGATTATTTATTTGGTAGTTAAATAACCAACTATCAAATGTGGTGTAACGACCCGATATTTTCAACCATTCGCATCCATTATAAGTGTATAGGTAGACACTCATGCCGGAATTGAATTGCTCAAAATACCGCGTTGTAAATAAAAATTTGGCAAATCTCAGAATATACAGTAAATAATAATCGCAGATCACAGACACAGAGTATATAATAATGCAGCGGAAGTAAAAAGAGATAGTAGTTCATGAAGCTACTATATAAAAATAAGATACATCAGAGTTAAATAAGATACAACAGAAGAGTAACAAGATACATCAGGTACAAATCAGAATACATCACTGAAACACTGGATACTGAAACAAAATAGATGGCTGGATCTTCAAGGAAAGCTCCAACTCCGAAGGTGAATCTTGAATGCTAACTCAATCAATCTGACTCGAGCGTAAAGAAAAACACAAAACACGAGTCAGGACATAAATACTTATGAACTGTAAATAAACTCAAGTGAACAGTAACAAAAATGCATCAGTAACTTAAAGGATGCTTAGGATCGCCCATCCTTTAAGGATCCGTTAAACTATTTACTATGTAGTAATATTGCGCTACTATAATAATGTCTACAGTAAAATAAACATACTTTTAAATAGAGTTCCGGGCTACCCATATCACCCTTCACACATAATAGTCCCAGTAGTCCATCCAGTATCAGCATATCTCCAGATCGGGAGACTACCCTAAATACTCCACAGGCTACGGGAGAAAAACAAACTCGTAGTAAAGGCTCGGTATGGTAGGTGACACGGCACACAAGGCAATGCCAAGGTAGATATACCAATTACGCACACGGGCTGGTGGTAACGCAGCAGCCACATACGCCAACCTCGAAACACACTCCCAATCAAAATCGGAGGATGGCCATCTAATCAATCACCAGTAAGAGTATAGTATCGAAGGAATGTGTCCGACCAGAGGTGCTACCTCCTTTGGCCCGAGATCGCTCCTGTTTTAGCCACCTTATGCCAACTCACGGGAGTTGGGTCCACGTAATATACCTCAAGAACGTCGCCACCATCCTACTTCATTCTGGAATATCCACCACGTACACGGTTGTTAAAGTGGTTTTCGGAGTTGGCAGAGAGTATGACAACTTCCGATCCCGGTCTCTTTAACAACCAAACGTTATTATAACGCCGTGGTCATTTCAAAATAGTTTATACTTCAAAAGGATCAAATCATTTCATTTCAAAACTGTATTCCTTTCAAAATAGTTTACACTTCGAAACCAAAACCATTTTTATTTCAAAACTATATTCAAATCAAATAGTTTATCATTTCCATTTCAAACATATATTCACCTTTAAAAAAAATTCATAATACTTTCAAAGTATAACTTTTCCGAAACCAAAATACTTGAAATCATTACACTTTGAAAATCATTACATTCCGAAATCATTCATTTGAAATCAATCTTTCAATTCATTACACTTTACAAATTTATTCAATGAAACCAAAATTTCAAATTTCCAATTTAATTCAATTCAAACCATAAGTTTCAATTCAGTTTAGTTTTCTAACAAAACATTTCAAATCTTACAAATTTCAAATATAGATTTGATCTACAAGATAAAAAAATCCAATTTAATATATTTCCAAACTTTTATATCCCACATTTCAAAACTAAACTTTATAATTCCGTATATTCATATCTCAAATCTAATTTCATTATTATGTAGTTTTGAAATATTCATTTCATAAATCCAATATTATTTAAATAAACTTACATTACAATTAAACCAAATATCTTTTCATACAAATATAAACTTCAATATTCCTTTATCAAATAAATCAAAATCAAATATCATTCCACATTCACATTCTTTACAAAAATAAAGATCAAATCATTTCCAATCGTTTCAAAATCATTAAAATATTACATCCTTTCAGAACTTCATAATCAAATCATTATTTGAATTAAAATCCAAATATTCAAATTTAAATATCATTTAAAAGTCAAATATTTCGTTCATTTATTATTTCAAACATCGTTACAAAATACATTTCAAAATTCCATTCAAAATTTCATTTATCTCATTACATCTCATTCCGTTTAACACATAACCAAGTAAACTTTATTTAAATTCAAATTCAATTTAAATTCCTTAAAATTCAAATTTAAATATTCAAAACTTCTAAAATTTCACAAATAATCCATTTCAAAAGTTAAATTATTTAACACTTTAAAATATAGCCCAAACAGTGTAAAAAACTATAACATTTCATAACATTGTCAAATATTCAATTTTACAAACTCCATTCATTTATTAAGTCAAAATTCACTGTTTATTTATTTATAAATTTAATAAACTTAACATTTTACTTCAAATATCATTTCAAAACTTTAAATTTAATTTCCATTATTTATTTACATTTTAAAATAAAATTTAAAGTCAAACATCACATTTACTCCAAATTTACATACTTGAATTCACTTAAATCAACAATTTCAAGATTTAATATTTAACTTTCTTAAAACCATAAAAAATCATTTAAAAATATATCATGGGGTCTGTATATAATTTTCTAACCTAGGTCAAGTGATACGGATATATATATCATTTCAATCCGTTATTTACAAAGAAAACCGGGTTTTATCATTTCAAACCCGCAATCCCAAGTCAGATAAAATACAACAAAAATGCTCAGGCCTATCGTTTCAGCCCATAACGATTTTTCCCTATTCTAAAGTCCGTTCGGGTATGTATCATTTCAACCCATAGTGATTCTATTCTAACAGGGAACTTGCAGTGTGAATATATGCATAAACAATGTCAATGTCACAATATAATGTCATATATCAGATGTCAGGCGATAATTAACAGTTTTAACATGGTAATAACATGGTATAGCATATCATATGATCAACATTAACTTGCATAGCATTTTATATTACTAAACACTTGTCATCAATTCACTATTTCGTAAGTATAAATGTCAGAGTGAGAAAGACTCACCTTTATCAAAGCTAGAGACAAACAACACACACAAGAGCGATTCCAAAGGCATGACAAGCATGATTTGATTTGAATAGATGGAGACCCTTGTATACAACACAAAATATAACATACATAAGCACAAATATAGATATCGACATACAAATATAATTAACAACTTTAGTTTGCAAAACAGTTGCAAAACAAGAGAGATGACCAAACCTTAGAAGCAAAAGACCTGCACACGACAACATAAGCTTGTCACATGATCAAATGGGCTTGCTCTCATCACACTAGGCTCAGCCTAGATGCCAACATGGCTCAGGTTTGGGTCAATATGGGTTTATATGGCTCGGCCTAACTTGGATACGAAGGAGTGGAAGTTGTGACATGAGACATACAAAAGTCAAGGCAATTAAGTGGATTTTTGGTGCAACTATAGATTCGGCCTGCCATGGCTTGGGATTGGTCATGCAAGGGGATGGTCAGGTGGTGGCTGGAGTGGAGGCCAGAGGTGGTAGAGGGACTGGTGGTGGCGGCCATGGAGGTGGTTTAGGTTAAAAATGAAGGCTATGGCCTTAAGGGTTTGGCTAGGCTAGTTTGGTGGAACTTTTGTGCAAATTTTGTGGTGCAACATCAATGGATGGTCATGGCTACTGTCTTGATCATAGGAGAGGATTATGAGCTGCTGGAGATGATGGTGGATAGGATGGTGGTGGTGGTGGTAGAGGCTAGGCCTACCAAAACACAAGAAGGATCAATGCAAAAATCAATAGGAAAATCATAAAAACAAGAAGAAAGATGATAGAATTTACCAAATTTTTGTAAAACAAATGGCCGTGAGTTTTTTTCTCAAGAAAGATGATAAATTTTCGTGAGAAAGAGTGAGGAATGTGGCTGAAAGATGGAGTAAGGTACGGCCAAAGCATTGATGAATGGAGTTTGGAAAGTGAAAGGTCGGAATGCAAAAGGACTAAGCATACAAAAGATTTCAAACTCTTCATATATTCACTATTTGTTTTTAAATTTTTACATAAATGAAAAACATATATAAATTCAGTTAAAATACGAAAATATAGTAAATAAACAAAAATAAATAAATTAATTATTAATTATATATAGTTTAATTAAATAAAACAGCAAAATTTGCAACTAGTCTTGAAAATATGAAAAATAAGTGCAATGAACTTAAGAAAAAATTTATGTACTTAAAAATATTTATAAATAAAGATAAGAACACAAAATAAAAAGGAAATCACAAAATAAATAAATAAATTTTAATTTAAATATAGTTTAGATGAAGAAAATAGCAGAAAAATAGAAACAGCTTTTAAAAAAAAATAGGAAATAAATACAGTAAATTTTTGGAAAACTTCATTATCATTTTAAAAATATTTAAAAGTCAAAATATACATAATATAACATATTAAAATAAAATATGACAAAGGAAATAAAATTTATACAATTTAAAATAACAAAATTGCAAAATAAAAAATTTATACTCAAAATTGAAATGTACATATCTTTTGCAGTTTAACTCTGTTTTCAACGAAACAAAAAAGCAGTGTTCAAGTTAATAAATCTATTTTCGTAATAAAAGATAAAATTTATAATTTCAAACTTTTAAATTGTAAGTTAAAAGTCAAAGTTTGACTATTTTGACCAAAATCAACATTTCAGGAAAATATTCAACTTACACAAGTTTGGAATTATAATTCATATAAAATCAAGATTTATATTTAATTAATAAAATTTAATCATTTCAAATAAGTAAAATAAGTTTTTAAATCAAAATTTAAATAAAAAAAAGTTAAAATATACAACTAAAATAATTACAAAATACAGGGTTGTTACACTCTCCCCCACTCAAAACTATTCGTCCCCGAAAAGGAATGAGGTACGGGAAAGCATAGAAAAAGATAGACTGAAATAGGATTTAGACAAGGTGACAAGAAGATTAAAATTATACCTGATAACTGTTGCTATAGGTAAGTTTAACAATGTGGAGATGATCTTCCCAAGATCCTCCAGAACCAAGAACACAAGAACGAAAAAGATTCAAATGAGTAAGCAGTGCTCAGATCCAGATGAGTACCCAAGATTATCAAAGATTATAGAAAGATTTCTAAACAGACTGGTATAAGCAATAGCCTCCCCGTTCTGTAGCAAAATAAGGAAAATAAGGATAACTAAAAGATAGTTTGAAAAACAAAATAAGATAATAAATTTGAAATTATAATGCTTTGGAATCATAATACTTTAGAGATGTTATTATTTGGAAATCATACTACCAAAATCATAACACTTTTAAAATAATCTTTATTTAAACCATTTAAATTCAAGGTCAAATAATATTCATTTCAAAGTTGTAACATTTCAAGTTCATTTGTTTAATTATAAAATTCCCAAAACATTTTATTTTAGAAACAACAGCACTTATAAAGTGCTACGGTAGATATATTAGTATTTCAATCAGTTCAATTTTAGAAATATTCATTTGGATATCATTTACTTATATTATTTAAACAAACTTTTATGAATGGAATATCCAAATCAAACAATACTACCTTTATTAAGTCAAAAGTTCACTATTTTACTTAACTCTTAATTTAACAAATAACCTAACACTTTATTTGAAATACCCATTTCACAAATAGATATTCCTTCAATAAGTTACACTAAAAATTCCATTTGAAAACCAAATTCTCAATTATCAAATTTCAGTGGTATTAAAAATACACCTTAACTATAAAAATCAAAATTATTCATTTTTCAAAACATGCCTATTACATAAATAAAATATTTACCATAGCAAATATAATGATCAAATTTCTTTACACATTTATTCATTTAGACATCAATTAAACTATGATTCCAAGTTAAATAAACTTTATTACAAAATGTCTCATAAAATGTATTTTACCTATTCAGAGATACATTATTTATTACACAAACATATTCATTTCAAGAGATAACCTTTATTAAACTTCCTAGGTTAGACTTAAGGTTCCATATTAAATCAAATTTGATTATTAAGTTATTTAATAAAACTCTTTAAATTCCCTTTTTCATTATTTACCTCGGTTAATCTTTTATAACTAAAATTTAAGTGTGTAACATTTATTATAACCACTCAAATTTTATTTATAAAAATCTTTTTATATTGTATATTACCTAATTACATTGTTAACTTTTTAAAAATTAAGGTAAGTTATGTTGAATGCAATTGTATTATACAATTAAAACTTTCCAATTCAATTATCTCAAGTTTGAATCATTTATCCAAAATTTTGATTTTCTTTTTATAATTGAAATTATTCTTGAAGATAGAGTTTAAGAATTTAATTTCCGATTCCATTCAAAGCATTTAGAGATAAGTAATAATATATACATAATATATCAAATCAATTTTTAAATCTTATATCTATATATATAAAAAAATCAAATCGTATTTGAGAAATTCAAATCAATTAAATTCCCAAAACAAAGTTGTAGCACGACTACAGAACTGTCTCTTCACTTAGAAACTCGAAAATGAACGTCGATGATGCTGCAGTCATCGCCGAAGTTATTTTCCAGCGACAAAAAGAAGAGCACTAATTTTTAACTTTAAAATTCTTTAGAAACAAATTTCTATTTGGAAATACTTTACATAATATATCCTTTTTAAAACTTTAAACCAAAGTTCAAAATTATCGGAAATTTAAATTCTCAAATTCTTGTTTTAAATTCATTTCAGTTCCCAAATAAATTTATAAACAACTATTTATAAATTCATTTGTAGAACAATAAATGATAAATCAAGTATCATCATTTAAAATTATCAATTTAAATCGTTAATTAAGTTCCATAAACTTCTGTATCAAAATTTATTTCATTAACCAAATTTTAAAATAATATTGTGTCAGTTTGCTCTGTTCAAGTGTTTTGAAAATCTTATCGATAGCGTTAATCAGACGAATCGATCGGAAACCCAAATCAACATCAACAACTCAAACAACACAATATATAACAAAACATTAATTTTAAATATTTGTTCACAAATACACTATACATGAATAGATTTTTCAAAGAAGGATAGAGATTCAAATATGATTAACTTAAATCAAAAGAAATTCTGATTTGAAAATAAGTTGGAAACAAGGATTTGAGATGATTAAATAATAGAATAGGAAGATGGATAAGCTTATATAAATCGCGGGCAACCTTAACCGGGTCAACCGTGACTTAAAGTATAAGTTCGATGTGGATTTCTGGGTAAATCTACATTCGACCTTAAGATATAGAGTTTAGGATAATAAGAGATACTAGCATCTAAACTGAGGATATAAAAACTTTGGTGAATCGATGTTGTTGTAAAGGAGTTTCACCCCTTTACAAATCAATTTGAGATTGGCGAGACCGCCGACTCATTATAAAGATCCTTTTGAAGTGGAGTTATGGGATACTCCAAAATCAAAAGAAGATGAATAGTGAGGGGCACGAATGGATTTTGGACCCGTAGGGAATGTTCCAAAAATTCAAATGAATCGAGTCAAAAGAAAGAGTTTTGAACTCGAATGGAAGTGATTCTGCAATTTCATTTACCCTATATATTGAGTTTTGCCTAGAGCCACGAAAGCTCTGATACCAACTGTAACAGCCCGATATTTTCAACCATTCGCATCCATTATAAGTGTATAGGTAGACACTCATGCCGGAATTGAATTGCTCAGAATACCGCGTTGTAAATAAAAATTTGGCAAATCTCAGAATATACAGTAAATAATAATCACAGATCATTGACACAGAGTATATAATAATGCAGCGGAAGTAAAAAGAGATAGTAGTTCATGAAGCTACTATATAAAAATAAGATACATCAGAGTTAAATAAGATACAACAGAAGAGTAACAAGATACATCGGGTACAAATCAGAATACATCACTGAAACACTGCATACTGAAACAAAATAGATGGCTGGATCTTCAAGGAAAGCTCCAACTCCGAAGGTGAATCTTGAATGCTAACTCAATCAATCTGACTCGAGCGTAAAGAAAAATACAAAACACTCGAGTCAGGACATAAATACTTATGAACTGTAAATAAACTCAAGTGAACAGTAACAAAAATGCATCAGTAACTTAAAGGATGCTTAGGATCGCCCATCCTTTAAGGATCCGTTAAACTATTTACTATGTAGTAATATTGCGCTACTATAATAATGTCTACAGTAAAATAAACATACTTTTAAATAGAGTTCTGGACTACCCATATCACCCTTCACACATAATAGTCCCAGTAGTCCATCCAGTATCAGCATATCTCCAGATCGGGAGACTACCCTAAATACGCCACGGGCTACGGGAGAAAAACAAACTCGTAGTAAAGGCTCGGTATGGTAGGTGACACGGCACACAAGGCAATGCCAAGGTAGATATACCAATTACGCACACAGGCTGGTGGTAACGCAGCAGCCACATACGCCCACCTCGGAACACACTCCCAATCAAAATCGAAGGATGGCCATCTAATCAATCATCAGTAAGAGTAAAGTATCGAAGGAATGTGTCCGACCAGAGGTGCTACCTCCTTTGGCCCGAGATCGCTCATGTTTTAGCCACCTTATGCCAACTCACGGGAGTTGGGTCCACGTAATATACCTCAAGAACGTCGCCCCCACCTACTTCATTCTGGAATCTCCACCGCATACACGGTTGTTAAAGTGGTTTTCGGAGTTGGCAGAGAGTATGACAACTTCCGATCCCAGTCTCTTTAACAACCAAACGTTATTATAACGCCGTGGTCATTTCAAAATAGTTTATACTTAAAAAGGATCAAATCATTTCATTTCAAAACTGTATTCCTTTCAAAATAGTTTACACTTCGAAACCAAAACCATTTTTATTTCAAAACTATATTCAAATCAAATAGTTTATCATTTCCATTTCAAACATATATTCACCTTTAAAAAAAATTCATAATACTTTCAAAGTATAACTTTTCCAAAACCAAAATACTTGAAATCATTACACTTTGAAAATCATAACATTCCGAAATCATTCATTTGAAATCAATCTTTCAATTCATTACACTTTACAAATTTATTCAATGAAACCAAAATTTCAAATTTCCAATTTAATTCAAGTCAAACCATCAGTTTCAATTCAGTTTAGTTTTCTAACAAAACATTTCAAATCTTACAAATTTCAAATATAGATTTGATCTACAAGATAAAAAAAATACAATTTAATATATTTCCAAACTTTAATATCCCACATTTCAAAACTAAACTTTATAATTCCGTATATTCATATCTCAAATCTAATTTCATTATTACGTAGTTTTGAAATATTCATTTCACAAATCCAATATTATTTAAATAAACTTACATGACAATTAAACCAAATATCTTTTCATACAAATATAAACTTCAATATTCCTTTATCAAATAAATCAAAATCAAATATCATTCCACATTCACATTCTTTACTAAAATAAAGATCAAATCATTTCCAATCATTTCAAAATCATTAAAATATTACATCCTTTCAAAACTTCATAATCAAATCATTATTTGAATTCAAATCCAAATATTAAAATTTAAATATCATTTAAAAATCAAATATTTCATTCATTTATTATTTCAAACATCATTACAAAATACATTTCAAAATTCCATTCAAAAATTCATTTATCTCATTACATCTCATTCCGTTTAACGCATAACCAAGTAAACTTTATTTAAATTCAAATTCAATTTAAATTCCTTAAAAATTCAAATTTAAATATTCAAAACTTCTAAAATTTCACAAATAATCCATTTCAAAAGTTAAATTATTTAACATTTTAAAATATAGCCCAAACAGTGTAAAAATCAATAACATTTCAAAACATTGTCAAATTATAGCAACGACAGCATTTATAAAGTGCTATCGTAGCTTATAGTTTCGAAAATGGTTTAGTTCAAGAATAACGACATTTATAAAATATCGTAATAGATGTTTAATTATTTCAAACATTGTTAGATTCAAAACAATAGCATTTAAAAATGCTGTCAAAAGACTACGGCATTTTGAAAATGCTATAAAATTCCAGGTTTCATTTTAGCTTTTCAAAAACAATAATGATACTCAAAATTTTTATTATTACAACTTAAAAATCATATTTCTAGACTTCAAAATTTTACATTAAAAATCATTTTAACATATGATTTAACATAATAAATTTTAAGATCAAATATTTAATTTTACAAACTCCATTCATTTATTAAGTCAAAATTCACTGTTTATTTATTTATAAATTTAATAAACTTAACATTTTACTTCAAATATCATTTCAAAACTTTAAATTTAATTTCCATTATTTATTTACATTTTAAAATAAAATTTAAAGTCAAACATCACATTTACTCCAAATTTACATACTTGAATTCACTTAAATTCACAATTTCAAGATTTAATATTTAACTTTCTTAAAACCATAATATATATATTTTTAAATCAAAATTTCATACTTTTGAAAATACATAAAAAAATCATTTAAAAATATACCACGGGGTCTGTATATAATTTTCTAACCTAGGTCAAGTGATACGGATATATATCATTTCAATCCGTAATTTACAAAGAAAACCGGGTTTTATCATTTGAAACCCGCAATCTCAAGTCAGATAAAATACAATAAAAATCGCTCAGGCCTATCGTTTCAGCCCATAATGATTTTTCCCTATTCTAAAGTCCGTTCGAGTATGTATCATTTTAACCCATAGTGATTTTATTCTAACAGGGAACTTGCAGTGTGAATATATGCATAAACAATATAAACAATGTCAATGTCACAATATAATGTCATATATCAGATGTCAGGTGATAATTAACAGTTTTAACATGGTAATAACATGGTATAGCATATCATATGATCAACATTAACTTGCATAACATTTTATATTACTAAACACTTGTCATCAATTCACTATTTCATAAGTATAAATGTCAGAGTGAGAAAGGCTCACCTTTATCAAAGCTAGAGACAAACAACACACACAAGAGCGATTCCAAAGGCACGACAAGCACGATTTGATTTGAATAGATGGAGACCCTTGTATACAACACAAAATATAACATACATAAGCACAAATATAGATATCGACATACAAATATAATTAACAACTTTAGTTTGCAAAACAGTTGCAAAAAAAGAGAGATGACCAAACCTTAGAAGCAAAAGACCTGCACACGACAACATAAGCTTGTCACATGATCAAATGGGCTTGCTCTCATCACACTAGACTCAGCCTAGATGCCAACATGGCTCAGGTTTGGGTCAATATGGGTTCATATGGCTCGGCCTAACTTGGATATGAAGGGGTGGAAGTTGTGACATGAGAAATACAAAAGTCAAGGCAATTAAGTGGATTTTTGGTGCAACTATAGGTTCGGCCTGCCATGGCTTGGGCTTGGTCATGCAAGGGGATGGTCAGGTGGTGGCTGGAGTGGCGGCCAGAGGTGGTGGCGGCCATGGAGGTGGTTTAGGTTAAAAATGAAGGCTATGGCCTTAAGGGTTTGGCTAGGCTAGTTTGGTAGAACTTTTGTGCAAATTTTGTGGTGCAACATCAATGGATGGTCATGGCTACTGTCTTGGTCAGAGGAGAGGCTTATGAGCTACTGGAGATGATGGTGGAGAGGATGGTGGTGGTGGTGGTGGTAGAG
Source organism: Allium cepa (assembly GCA_030765085.1). Taxonomy (NCBI): domain Eukaryota; kingdom Viridiplantae; phylum Streptophyta; class Magnoliopsida; order Asparagales; family Amaryllidaceae; genus Allium; species Allium cepa. The sequence goes on from CM060946.1 coordinate 185,087,826, forward strand.
GCTAGGCCTACCAAAACACAGGAAGGATCAATGCAAAAATCAATAGGAAAATCATAAAAACAAGAAGAAAGATGATAGAATTTACCAAATTTTTGTAAAACAAATGGCCGTGAGTTTTTTTCTCAAGAAAAATGATAAAATTTTCATGAGAAAGAGTGAGGAATGTGGCTGAAAGATGGAGTAAGGTACGGCCAAAGCATTGATGAATGGGGTTTGGAAAGTGAAAGGTCGGAATGCAAAAGGACTATGCATACAAAAGATTTCAAACTCTTCATATATTCACTATTTATTTTTAAATTTTTATATAACAGAAAAACATATATAAATTCAGTTAAAATACGAAAATATAGTAAATAAACAAAAATAAATAAATTAATTATATATAGTTTAATTAAATAAAACAGCAAAATTTGCAACTAGTCTTGAAAATATGAAAAATAAGTGCAATGAACTTGGGGAAAATTTTTATGTACCTAAAAATATTTATAAATAAAGATAAGAACACAAAATAAAAAGGAAATCACAAAATAAATAAATAAATTTTAATTTAAATATAGTTTAGATGAAGAAAATAGCAGAAAAATAGAAACAGCTTTTAAAAAAAATAGGAAATAAATACAGTAAATTTTTGGAAAAATTCTATTATCATTTTAAAAATATTTGAAAGTCAAAATATACATAATATAACATATTAAAACATATTAAAATAAAATATGACAAAGGAAATAAAATTTATACAATTTAAGATAACAAAATTGCAAAATAAACAATTTATACTCAAAATTGAAATGTACATATCTTTTGCAGTTTAACTCCGTTTTCAACGAAACAAAAAGCAGTGTTCAAGTTATTAAATCTATTTTCGTAATAAAATATAAAATTTATAATTTTGAACTTTTAAATTTTTAAGTTAAAAGTCAAAGTTTGACTATTTTGACCAAAATCAACATTTCAGGAAAATATTCAACGTACACAAGTTTGGAACTATAATTCATATAAAATCAAGATTTTTTTTTAATTAATAAAATTTAATCATTTCAAATAAGTAAAATAAGTTTTTAAATCAAAATTTAAATAAAAATATTAAAATATACAATTAAAATAATTACAAAATACAGGATTGTTACATGTGGCTCAAATATGACTTTGGAAATATCTAGGAGAAGTACGGGAATTATATGGTACAGTTATTGTTCGAGGTGCTATATTATAGGTATAAATTCGTTTGTTCTTCTAGGACGTTGATAAGGAAATCCGTCCACTAACAGTTAGGAGGTGAACTCCGATCTTATTCTCTTCTGTGTATTTCGTAAAAAACTGGGGTTAAGTTTACCAGGAAATAGCGAACGTTGTTTCGAAGAGACCGGGATCGGGTTTTCGATCCGAAAACCACTTTGATCCAACGAGTACGTTTTCACGATGAAGACAAGAGTTTGGAGTCGAAGATGGAGCAGTGAAGTGCAAGGGATAATCACTGCTAATCCTGAGGGTGATTCCAAAATGGATGTAATAGGAGCAGTGCCTTCGGTTTCGTTCGGACCGCGAACAGACTTGTATGGATGAATGCTTTCAGAACATTGTCATTGGAGAACAATAAGCATTCTAAGTGAGATGTGTTCTAGATATGTAATGCTTAGCCTCGAACCTCATCAACTGGGAATGACTAAAAATCAACGGATATGCAGCAAGGCTAAGTGGCCAGCAACCAATTAGGGTAAGATCATCCCTATCTAGATGTCCCTTTTATTCGGCTGTGTGGGCAGTTATTGATCCCAACCGCGGGGTGATCTTATTCGGACTATCCAGTAAGAGGTAGCTCCGGTCTTGTGTTGCAGAGGATCGAGAGGGCTCCTCAGTATGCTTATCTAGACCAGGTACCGTGACATGTGATACCACAGTGCCTAGTCATTAGTTGGAAATCCATTCTCCCTACGTGTGCTTTACGGTTGTAACAACCCGCATATTTATCGAGTTTGTATTTAAATATTTTATTTAAATATTAACTCGTTAATCGGATTTTGGTCCGAAAAGCTACTTTTTGCAAACGGTCAAATTAGGACTCAAGACCACTTCCATTGAGTTCGAAATGCCGTTTACAACTTTTTTAAGTATAAACATCAATAGGTTTGGAGTTAGTGAAATTTCACTAACTTTTCCCACTTTGGACTTTGGGTTAGTTTAGCCTATTAAGCCCAAGTTCCAACCCTCTTCTCCTCACTCTTCATAAATTTCCTAACTAATCAAGCTTTGGCATTAATGGTGGAGGGAATGGGAAATTAAAATTCCAAAAACTCAAATTCAATTGCAATCCATCTTTCTACTCCATATTCAAGAAGAAGACATTGGATTCAAGCTTCTTGTGCTTAGATAGAAGAAGGATTGATTCTTGCTTGCTTAAAACTTCATTTTCATTGATATTTGGTGCAAAGGTGAGATTTTTATCTCACAAATCTAGTCTATAACTATATTGGACTGTTGGGAATGATTCCCTATCACTTTTGCATGCACATTTGCCTTTGGTTTGGATTGGATTGGCGAAAAACTCCAATTTTTAGCATTTTTGGAAATTTCCTGCACTTAGCTCGTTCTGGCCACTTGACTCGTTCGGTGATAGGTCGCAAGGTCACTGGGTCGTAGGTCGCAGGGCTTTAGGTCATTCTGGAAGAATTGGCACTTCAGAATTAGGTCGCTCACGAGTTAAGTCGTTAGGTCGCTCACGAGTTAAGTCGTTAGATCGCTCGCGAGTTAGTACCATAGGTCGCAGGGCTTTAGGTCATTCTGGAAGTATTGGAACTTCGGAGTTAGGTCGCTCACGAGTTAAGCCTTAAGTCGTAGGTCGCTCACGAGTTAGGCCTTAAGCCGTAGGTCGCTCGCGAGTTAAGCTTTGAGTCTTAGGTCGTTTCCTACCTATAATCTCTAGGCAAACGTTAAGTCGCTCGCCCTGGTTTATCTCGTAGGTCATCTCCGACCTAAGCTCCTGATAAGTCGTTCGAGTTAGGTTGTTGGACCATTTACCTTAGGTCGCTCGTCCACTAAGTCGGCCTGGTTTATCTCGTAGGTCGTTTCCGACCTGAGCTCCTGATAAGTCGTTCGAGTTAGGTCGTTGGACCATTTACCTTAGGTCGCTCGACTCTGTTAAGTCGTAGGTCGTTAGACCTTAGGTCGTTCGCCTTCCTTAAGTCGCTCGACCCCTCCACACTAGGTCGCTCGGCTTGCTTGAGTCGTAGGTCGTTGGACCTTAAGTCGCTTGCCTCCCTTAACTCCAGTTAGGTCGCTCGGCCATTGTGTTAGGTCGCGTGAACCCTTAGGTCGTTAGACCTCATTTTGCTTTAGGTCGTAGGCCGCTTGTCTTCACTTAGGTCGTACCGTTTTGGACGGGGCGCTGCCCCGCACCCCGCCGGGGGCGCTGCCCCCTGGACCCCCGCGACCTGACCGGGCAGGTCGAACCCCGTAAGCGGTGGCGTTGCCCCCGCACCCCCACCTTAGGGGGTTGCCACCCCCCCGGACCCCCCCTCCGTAGGGGATCTTATCTGAAAAACATTGAGCTGATTTCCTTGGATTTTATTTACATCTCCGTATGCGATTTTTGTGACTGATTGTCTCTACAATTGCTTCTGTGTTTTGTCACTTTATAATATAAAGGTTTCAATACTAGTAGTAAATATCAAAACTCTTTTAACAAACAATTTCAACTCTATTTTTAATAACAAAGCTCTTTTCTTAAACCGTTTTCCAATCTATTAGTATATACAAACCTTTACCTCACTCGGATGAGAAATCTAATTAAACGACTTAGTAAAACAAGTGGTATGAAACGCTTGCGTTCACTTCATCGGTTAATTCTTGGACTTGTTCGATTGAACCTCTTGTGACAATTTTATTAGTGAAGATTTATAGTTTGTTCATAAATATTTAAGTTAAGCAAGTGGTTATGGGACATGAAGCTAAACTTCTATATTTACTAGCTTAGTGTAATTGACACTTCTCGTTGATCATGACGATCATTCTGATGATTTAGACTAGCATCTGTGCGATGTCTCTTGTTGCGAGGTTAGACTAGACACCACTTGTGTGATTCCACTCACACATACCTTTTTGCTTTTTGGTTAGTCTGGACCTTAGTCTGTGTGATTCCATTCACACATGTGGGGTAGCTCCCCTTGGTCTTCGAACCGTCATGTGATAGGCCTCTTTCTCTTTTCTATGATTTCTGGACTTCTTGCATTGATTTGTAGAATTTATGTCATTGACTTGTTATGAGTACAAGTTTAGGGTATGATGCCCTTTCCGAATATTTGAGAAGATTCTTGTGATATTGATTATCTCTTATTGATTGATCTTTTGTTGATCATTATTTACATACTTATGGTGGTATGTCATTATGGATATTTTATGTTTATGCCATATCTTTTATGTTATATCATGTCATCTGATATTTATAGCTAGACTGACTCGTTTATTATTTTCTTAAATAATACTCGGGTCAGACCGAGATGCTACAGGTGCTTCTGCTTGACTTCTTCCCAGGGATTCATCACTCTGACTTTTGGCTAACTGTTTAGATTAGTAGTTTTTGTTGTATACACTTGAGATATAGACTCATAGTTGTATTCTTTTGTATAGCACGTGTTGCTATTCTTTTGTATTATCGTGGATCTTATGGACCACTACTCTGATGTACACTTTCATGTGTTAGTTATATATTCATATCTTCTTCCGCCTTTGTGATATGGATATCTGTGACTGATTTGTGTTATGATTATTTCTATGTTTATTTTCGAAGATTATTTATAGCCACCGTGTGATAAGCAATTACATGGATAATTAATTTTAAGTATTAATAAGTGAATTTATAAGTCAAATAAATTTTTATTTGAATTATTGGATTTAATTGGATAATTAAATCGATAATTTAATATGTTAAATTATGGAAATAATTGAGAATTAGGTTAAATATGATTGAAAATGATTTGTAAAATTTTATTTTATCATGTTGAAGTTAGAATGATATTTTAGAACTTTTAAAATCGAATTAAGAGTTAATTTGTGAAAATTGAATATTTTAATAATTTAATCGACTAGTGAAAATAGTCAATTTTTGAACAGTCTCAGAATTGAACGAAACTAGTTCCATTGGATCCGTAATAGTTAGTTATTACCGGATTTCAAATTTCGTGTCAATCGGAGTTATCGTTTGATCGTGGCAGCTCGAAACGCATCGAATTATTTTTAATTTAAATTTGGCGAGTCAAAATAGCCATTTTTCAAAAAGTCTCGGATTTCGACGAAACTAGTTTCATCGGATCCGTAATGTGATATTATTGTAAGGTTTCAAATTTCAAGTCAATCGGATTTACCGTTTGTCCGGTACAAATTAAAACGCCTAGAAATCGATTTAAATCGGTTTGATTTAAATTGAGCGTTTATAGCCATAACTCGCACAGATGTCCGAATTAGCTTTCGAAACCTGTTCCATTGTGTCCGGAACGCGGGATAAACTCTAGGAACGTCGGTTACCGTGCGTAAATCGGAGTTTACAAAACCTGGATGAATAGTGTTCGTCAAAATTCTCTATATAAGGACCATATGTTCACAAAGAAAAAAATAAAAATAAAATAGGGTTTCATCTCAGAGCAGCCGCCTCCTCCATTACAAACGGCCAGAAATTCGTTTCAATCCTCCTCATTTTCCATCCAATCTACAAGTTATTACGCCTCGACCTCAACAGCAATGTTGTAGAGCTCCGCGAGCTCTACAAGTTCAACGGTCAAGATCGCATTTCGAGCGATGGATCAACGGGAAATTGCTTGCGTTCGTGGTGGGTTTGGGTGCGTTTTTCACGACAACGGGGCAGCCGAGCTCGACCAGGGTTGGTCTGTAGGTGGCGCGCGTATAGGCGAGGCCAGGAGAGGTCTTTGATCATTGTCGAAATGGTGGAGGGTGGCTCGTTAATTCAGTTGTTAGTGGCGGCATGGGTTTTAAACCCACTGGAAATGAACACGTTGGAGAAGAAGTGGAGAGCGGCCGTGATCTGTTGTTTTGAATCGTGCGGCCCAGATCAGAACTAGGTTTAAAATTTTAATTTATATTGTAAATTGTTTATAAGAAAATTCGTGAATCTTTAAAAATTCATAACTTTTTCATACGAGGTCGAAAAAATGCAAACTCAGTTGCGTTGGAATCGTATGGACGAGCACTACGCGATGGAGTTGATTTGGAGTCGTTTGGAGTTAGTGAGAATTTTGGGTAAAATTAAACGCGCGTTTAATTTTATTCGAAATAAATCGCTAAAACGGAAAATAAAATCAAGGTGAGAACTTCTCACTCAATCGAATCAGTTTCGATTTTATTTTAAATAGTTAGATTTAAAATATTTGAATGCATGTTTGAATGTTGATTAATATCTATTGATTGTTAAAATAGACATTATACGCCGTTAGTAAGCGGATGTTATTTATTAAAAACATATACCGCGAATGTTTCATAAACAGTGAAATTGGTATTATATATAATATCAATATATATATATTGGCATATGTATATATTGCAGTTGTTGATTTCCCGTATTTTTTAGCGGATGAGACCCTATTGCGCCGTTATTAAGCGGATAATATTTAAATCCCATATACCGCGATAATTTCGTACTGTAGCGAAATTGGTATTGTGCTAATGTTTGTGGATGCAGGAAAACAGGTTGGAGGGATCCAACTGGATTCCTCAACAGTATTTATTTGATTTTGAATATTTTGATATTCGTTGATTATCATATCGATATATGATATCGTTGTTGTCGTGATTGACTATTTGGTTTGTAACATCATTGGACCCAGATTTTGGGATTTTAAAATGATTTTTAAAGTGATTTTTGAAGTATAAAATAATTTTGGATTTGATCCATTATAAATAAATAAACGTTATAATTTTTAAAGTTATAAAATTATGGTTTTTGTGAAATACAGTTAAAAGCTGATTTTTGAGAATACGATGCTAATGATTTTATAAAATAGTTTAATCGGGATTTTAGAATTTATTGTGAAAAGTTTAAATATAGGATTTATAAAATTTAATTATTTTATGAATCAAAATGGTGAAATAATAAAAGAGATTAAAGACGTTTTAAAAGAATAATATAAATTGAATTATATTAAGAGATTTATAAATGGATATTTATAAATTGAAATATTGAAATTATAAAACGAGTTTTTATAAGTGTTTGAATGAAGTGAAAATGAATTTCATCAATTGAATGAAATTTATAGAATTATAAACTGTGAAGTTATAAATGGAATTTTTAAACAGTAGGTTTATAAAATTTGTGAAATTATTAAAAGAATGGTTTTGGATAAATAATTGAATATTATAAGTTATAAGATTTATAATTATGAAGTTCAAAGGAACGATTTTTGTGAACGAATAAATTATAAGTATTTAACTTATAATATGAACCTTTAGTTTATAATTGAGTTATAAATCGAATAGGTTAATAAAGGAGATTTATAAAGGAAATAGTTATGAAATAAATAGAAATGGAATTTATAAACGTTGTTTTATAAATTCGCAAAAGACTTATTTTGATAAGTAAATGGTTATAACTTATTTATGGAGTTATATTCACATTTTTAACTGTGAATAATCCCTTGAAATAAAATGTATAAAAGGATGAAATGTGTTAACGTAGTATATTCACGTTTTTGAATAGTGAATAAGATGTTAAAGAAAATGTTTAGAATGTGATGTTTTAAATAGAATTAAAACGATCTAACGAAGTTTTAATTGTGTTGAGATTCGAAACCATAGATTTCAACGTTAATTGTTGAAATAGACGTTTTCGAGAAATAGAAGGAAATAATGGACTATAACACTGTTGTTATAGTAAATGATTTCCGAAAGGAAATGTTTTGCATAGTATTGGGATTTATATATCTATTTAATTTCGAATCCCTATACTAGTGATTTTGGGTTGTCGTAACAATGTTTTACGTAACATTCGTTTTGGCCCAAATAAATATGTTTAAGAGAATGATTTCCTTAAAGAATGAATTATATACTTAATTCGATTTGAGTATATTGAATATTTTCCAAGGTTGAAAATGAAAAGATTTGTGAATTACTTATGAATAAATAAGTATGGAAATGTTTTCCAATATGAAGTGAATATTTAGAATTTATCTTTTGAAGATAAATTGAAAATGGATAGTTGAAATCGTATATGCATGAATATTTTGGAATATGAATTCACTATTGAATTTATAAAAGAAAGGGGAAACTTGTTTAAAAATAAATATTGATTTATTTTTGAAGTGTGAAATTTTATATCTTGTAAAGATATTTTGAAAAATAAATAATTTGGAAAATTATTTGGAAACTGGTGATGTATGCATATCAGTGATAGTTCAATAACCGACTATCAATATTTCCCTTTGAATGGGTATCTGATGTGATTTGTTTGAATGTGAATGCCACACTTATTTTTGAATAAGCGCTCACTATTCGGGTTAACCGGGAAAGGACCATGGGGTCGTATAACCCATTCCGAATATGTGATACGTCGTTGTGAATTGCATTGAAGATCGGTGTTGAAGACCCGGTATTTGCGAAAGCGATAGGATAACCTGTCGATTGACTCTGCACCGAGTAGCTACGGTATTGAGTTCTCCATATGTGATGGTGAATCCGATCAGGATTGTGAATATCCGGATTGCAAGGACTTCTTTGTAAGTGCCTTCGGTTTTGTTCGAGCCCGGAACAGACTTGTATGGATTGTATGTCTGACATTACAAGTTGAGATATAAAGCCGATTTCTTTCAAATATATTTCTGTTGGTGGCGGAGAATTTATTCTTTTAGCTTAACACCCTTCTCAGAGACGTACGAGCTCAGAGGTTATGTAGTTGAATGTTATCAGCGATATATTCCCAATTTGGTAATGTGACATGCTGAGTGTAGCTGTAAATGATCATTGTGTTGATTATTTGTGATAGGATCGTTTATTTGATCGTCTATCCTTGTGATCATTGTGTTGATCATTTGTTGACCCAAAGCATTGCTTTTGTATAAAGTATGTTTTTGTGGACGTGACTTCGTCGAGCCTCACACCCCGTGAATGGTCAAAACAGGAAAGAAGCAGCAAGGTTATGAGGGGTAGCACCCTTTAGGATGTGTCCATTTCCTTCTGGAAAAGGGTGGTATCATGGTATGGAGCCCAGATACTTACTCATGTTGAAAACACTTTGTTATGATTGTGTGAATTGATTACGAGCGCTCGGTGATAAAGGTCCCAAAGGACCGGGGGATGGCATATTCGGTCAGTTGTTACTCAGTTAGGGGTAACCCGGCCTTGTGTTGGTAGAGATCCGGTTTGGTTCTCGGGGATGTCCATCCAGAGGCATTCTCATGTGGCAATGGGAAGTTCCTTGGCCTGATCATTCGTTGGAAATCCAAAGAAACAATACGTGACTTGTACGGTTTTAGTTGTAGAACCTGCCATCTAATATGGTAGCTATTAGTAGGCATAATATAATGGTACCTATGCTGGCTAAGATTTATATTCTACTTTCGAAATCGTTTTATACACTATGCACTAATAATAATATCAAATGTTCTTTTTAAATGCGTATCAAGCATCTTTGACTATCATAAGGAGAAATCTTCTCCAAGTCTGCATTTGCATTGTGTGTGTGGCGGGAGGCCTTATGGTAGTCTCATTTTTAAAAGCATTGCGAATTGAATTTAAAAATGTTCCTCTATTTTTGATTTTAAAGATAAATAAACTATTTTGAGTTCTCACACCAGTCTTGTTAAGCTATTGGGCTATGTGATGGGGGGTTCTCGCTTCGCGGTTAGGTGGCGAACGGGAGACTCTTACTCCCACACATCCTCTTTTAGGGGGTTGGTTAGGTGTAACCTGAGACAGTCGAGAGGCTGGCCGTAAAAGCAAGGTCTGGGGTACCAGTGTAAGCCACGGTGGGGCTGGGATGGTTGAAAAGCCTACCGGTTGTGACTGCTGTCGACGGTTGAAAAGCCTAGATCTTTACAGTTTGGTATCAGAGCTTATGGTTAAGCGACAACCATGGTTCTGTTGGGTATTACTCATTAGAGATAGAGTCAGTAGTACTCTAGAATGAGTTTGAGTGTAATAATAGCTATGAGAGCGTATTTGTTAGTGAATATAAAATTGTTTTATATTGTGATGATTGGTTTGTTGAGTGGCATATGAACCTTCGTCGGCGCAGCTTCGAAACTGAATCGAAGGGGTTTCTAAACACTTGAATGGAACAATTCGACACAGTATTGTTTTAAATTGGGTAAATGGAATAACGTTGCCTTGATTATATTTTATATATAAAGAAAATAATTTTTCAAAATTATTAAAGTATATAAGTTGATTGTTTGGTTGTTTGAATAATCTAAATAAAAGAATAATTGTATAAGCAAATGAATTATAAGAATTGAATTATAATTAAAGTGATTTACAATTGTGAAATAAACTTATATATATGAGAAGTGAAACTATATGAATATATATTTATGAATATGAGTTATAAATAAAAATGAATTTAAAGTTAAATGGAAATTTACTTTAGAATTTGGAAGCTGAATTTATTTATAAGTGGGAATCTAAGTTATGTAAAATTAAGTGATGTTTAAATGAAGTATAACTTAAAAGAAATTGAATGCAAATCAATTTAATTAAACCATTTGAAAGTGATGGTGTTAAACCAAGAATGAATATAAGTAAAGGAATTTGGTTGAAATAAATATACATTGATTGTTATATGATTGTTAGTTGATTGATTGTATATAATTCATTAAGAGTTAATGAAATTGAAAGCTAAAGTAATTGAAATTCAATTGGAAGTTAAATGAATCTTAAATAAAATTGAATTTGATTTGGAAGTGAACCAACTTGAATATGAATTAGTGAACATAAACTAATTGAAAATGAATGTTAGTAAAAACATCCACTGTATATGAATCAAATGTGATTAAATTGAAAACCAATTCATTGAATATTAATGAGAATATGAATGAATATTTATTGGTTATGGATGTTAGTTGGTTGATGGTTGCATTTGTTGTTTTACTACATTTGCTATGTTGGCATATATAGTTATTATGTTGCTATATGTTGTATATTGATACTATTGTCATATATGCATGATTCTCATGTTGTTTGTTGAGTGATTAGTAGGTGCGGATCGCGTTTGCTTCGCATTTGGAGCTCGCTTTCGCGCTATATTAGTCGTATATGCTCGCTAATAAAAATATAAGGTACATATCTCGGATTACATACCGTACTTTTACACTTTTTTCCCTTCGGGATGCCTCATTACTTGATGAGATGTATATTTGTGATATATATACTGTCATTTTTTTTCGGATCGAGCCGCGCAAAGGAGACTATGGCGAATTTTTCCGAAAATTTAAGGCGTTAGAAAAATTTGAGAAAAATTGGAAAATTTTGAAAACTTTAACTTTGATTTTGGAATTGAAAGTTAAACAATAGTACTTGCTTTTGAAAAGATAACTAAGTATGATTTGAAAACTTAGTGAAGTATTATAAGAAGTATTAACTATGGATTTTATGGAAAGTTAATAAATTCTGTACTTTTCTTACTTGTAAATTTCGAGGATGAAATTCTTTTAAGTGGGGAAGATTGTAACGACCCAGGATTTTTATTAATTTAAATTTGAGTATTTAATTAATTTTAAGTATTAATAAGTGAATTTATAAGTCAAATAAATTTTTATTTGAATTATTGGATTTAATTGGATAATTAAATCGATAATTTAATATGTTAAATTATGGAAATAATTGAGAATTAGGTTAAATATGATTGAAAATGATTTGTAAAATTTTATTTTATCATGTTGAAGTTAGAATGATATTTTAGAACTTTTAAAATCGAATTAAGAGTTAATTTGTGAAAATTGAATATTTTAATAATTTAATCGACTAGTGAAAATAGTCAATTTTTGAACAGTCTCAGAATTGAACGAAACCAGTTCCATTGGATCCGTAATAGTTAGTTATTACCGGATTTCAAATTTCGTGTCAATCGGAGTTATCGTTTGATCGTGGCAGCTCGAAACGCATCGAATTATTTTTAATTTAAATTTGGCGAGTCAAAATAGCCATTTTACAAAAAGTCTCGGATTTCGACGAAACCAGTTTCATCGGATCCGTAATGTGATATTATTGTAAGGTTTCAAATTTCAAGTCAATCGGATTTACCGTTTGTCCGGTACAAATTAAAACGCCTAGAAATCGATTTAAATCGGTTTGATTTAAATTGAGTTTATAGCCATAACTCGCACAGATGTCCGAATTAGCTTTCGAAACCTGTTCCATTGTGTCCGGAACGCGGGATAAACTCTAGGAACGTCAGTTACCGCGCGTAAATCGGAGTTTACAAAACCTGGATGAATAGTGTTCGTCAAAATTCTCTATATAAGGACCATATGTTCACAAAGAAAAAAATAAAAATAAAATAGGGTTTCATCTCAGAGCAGCCGCCTCCTCCATTACAAACGGCCAGAAATTCGTTTCAATCCTCCTCATTTTCCATCCAATCTACAAATTATTACGCCTCGACCTCAACAGCAATGTTGTAGAGCTCCGCGAGCTCTACAAGTTCAACGGTCACGATCGCGTTTCGAGCGATGGATCAACGGAAAATTGCTTGCGTTCGTGGTGGATTTGGGTGCGTTTTTCGCGACAACGGGGCAGCCGAGCTCGACCAGGGTTGTTCTGTAGGTGGCGCGCGTATAGGCGAGGCCAGGAGAGGTCTTTGATCATTGTCGAAATGGTGGAGGGTGGCTCGTTAATTCAGTTGTTAGTGGCGGCATGGGTTTTAAACCCACTGGAAACGAACACGTTGGAGAAGAAGTGGAGAGCGGCCGTGATCTGTTGTTTTGAATCGTGTGGCCCAGATCAGAACTAGGTTTAAAATTTTAATTTATATTGTAAATTGTTTATAAGAAAATTCGTGAATCTTTAAAAATTCATAACTTTTTCATACGAGGTCGAAAAAATGCAAACTCAGTTGCGTTGGAATCGTATGGACGAGCACTACGCGATGGAGTTGATTTGGAGTCGTTTGGAGTTAGTGAGAATTTTGGGTAAAATTAAACGCGCGTTTAATTTTATTCGAAATAAATCGCTAAAACGGAAAATAAAATCAAGGTGAGAACTTCTCACTCAATCGAATCAGTTTCGATTTTATTTTAAATAGTTAGATTTAAAATATTTGAATGCATGTTTGAATGTTGATTAATATCTATTGATTGTTAAAATAGACATTATACGCCGTTAGTAAGCGGATGTTATTTATTAAAAACATATACCGCGAATATTTCATAAACAGTGAAATTGGTATTATATATAATATCAATATATATATATATTGGCATATGTATATATTGCAGTTGTTGATTTCCCGTATTTTTTAGCGGATGAGACCCTATTGCGCCGTTATTAAGCGGATAATATTTAAATCCCATATACCGCGATAATTTCGTACTGGAGCGAAATTGGTATTGTGCTAATGTTTGTGGATGCAGGAAAACAGGTTAGAGGGATCCAACTGGATTCCTCAACAGTATTTATTTGATTTTGAATATTTTGATATTCGTTGATTATCATATCGATATATGATATCGTTGTTGTCGTGATTGACTATTTGGTGTGTAACATCATTGGACCCAGATTTTGGGATTTTAAAATGATTTTTAAAGTGATTTTTGAAGTATAAAATAATTTTGGATTTGATCCATTATAAATAAATAAACGTTATAATTTTTAAAGTTATAAAATTATGGTTTTTGTGAAATACAGTTAAAAGCTGATTTTTGAGAATACGATGCTAATGATTTTATAAAATAGTTTAATCGGGATTTTAGAATTTATTGTGAAAAGTTTAAATATAGGATTTATAAAATTTAATTATTTTATGAATCAAAATGGTGAAATAATAAAAGAGATTAAAGACGTTATAAAAGAATAATATAAATTGAATTATATTAAGAGATTTATAAATGGATATTTATAAATTGAAATATTGAAATTATAAAACGAGTTTTTATAAGTGTTTGAATGAAGTGAAAATGAATTTCATAAATTGAATGAAATTTATAGAATTATAAACTGTGAAGTTATAAATGGAATTTTTAAACAATAGGTTTATAAAATTTGTGAAATTATTAAAAGAATGGTTTTGGATAAATAATTGAATCTTATAAGTTATAAGATTTATAATTATGAAGTTCAAAGGAACGATTTTTGTGAACGAATAAATTATAAGTATTTAACTTATAATATGAACCTTTAGTTTATAATTGAGTTATAAATCGAATAGGTTAATAAAGGAGATTTATAAAGGAAATAGTTATGAAATAAATAGAAATGGAATTTATAAACGTTGTTTTATAAATTCGCAAAAGACTTATTTTGATAAGTAAATGGTTATAACTTATTTATGGAGTTATATTCACATTTTTAACTGTGAATAATCCCTTGAAATAAAATGTATAAAAGGATGAAATGTGTTAACGTAGTATATTCACGTTTTTGAATAGTGAATAAGATGTTAAAGAAAATGTTTAGAATGTGATGTTTTAAATAGAATTAAAACGATCTAACGAAGTTTTAATTGTGTTGAGATTCGAAACCATAAATTTCAACGTTAATTGTTGAAATAGACGTTTTCGAGAAATAGAAGGAAATAATGGACTATAACACTGTTGTTATAGTAAATGATTTCCGAAAGGAAATGTTTTGCATAGTATTGGGATTTATATATCTATTTAATTTCGAATCCCTATACTAGTGATTTTGGGTTGTCGTAACAATGTTTTACGTAACATTCGTTTTGGCCCAAATAAATATGTTTAAGAGAATGATTTCCTTAAAGAATGAATTATATACTTAATTCGATTTGAGTATATTGAATATTTTCCAAGGTTGAAAATGAAAAGATTTGTGAATTACTTATGAATAAATAAGTATGGAAATGTTTTCCAATATGAAGTGAATATTTAGAATTTATCTTTTGAAGATAAATTGAAAATGGATAGTTGAAATCGTATATGCATGAATATTTTGGAATATGAATTCACTATTGAATTTATAAAAGAAAGGGGAAACTTGTTTAAAAATAAATATTGATTTATTTTTGAAGTGTGAAATTTTATATCTTGTAAAGATATTTTAGAAAATAAATAATTTGGAAAATTATTTGGAAACTGGTGATGTATGCATATCAGTGATAGTTCAATAACCGACTATCAATATTTCCCTTTGAATGGGTATTTGATGTGATTTGTTTGAATGTGAATGCCACACTTATTTTTGAATAAGCGCTCACTATTCGGGTTAACTGGGAAAGGACCATGGGGTCGTATAACCCATTCCGAATATGTGATACGTCGTTGTGAATTGCATTGAAGATCGGTGTTGAAGACCCGTATTTGCGAAAGCGATAGGACGACCTGTCGATTGACTCTGCACCGAGTAGCTACGGTATTGAGTTCTCCATATGTGATGGTGAATCCGATCAGGATTGTGAATATCCGAATTGCAAGGACTTCTTTGTAAGTGCCTTCGGTTTTGTTCGAGCCCGGAACAGACTTGTATGGATTGTATGTCTGACATTACAAGTTGAGATATAAAGCCGATTTCTTTCAAATATATTTCTGTTGGTGGCGGAGAATTTATTCTTTTAGCTTAACACCCTTCTCAGAGACATACGAGCTCAGAGGTTATGTAGTTGAATGTTATCAGCGATATATTCCCAATTTGGTAATGTGACATGCTGAGTGTAGCTGTAAATGATCATTGTGTTGATTATTTGTGATAGGATCGTTTATTTGATCGTCTATCCTTGTGATCATTGTGTTGATCATTTGTTGACCCAAAGCATTGCTTTTGTATAAAGTATGTTTTTGTGGACGTGACTTCGTCGAGCCTCACACCCCGTGAATGGTCAAAACAGGAAAGAAGCAGCAAGGTTATGAGGGGTAGCACCCTTTAGGATGTGTCCATTTCCTTCTGGAAAAGGGTGGTATCATGGTATGGAGCCCAGATACTTACTCATGTTGAAACACTTTGTTATGATTGTGTGAATTGATTACGAGCGCTCGGTGATAAAGGTCCCAAAGGACCGGGGGATGGCATATTCGGTCAGTTGTTACTCAGTTAGGGGTAACCCGGCCTTGTGTTGGTAGAGATCCGGTTTGGTTCTCGGGGATGTCCATCCAGAGGCATTCCCATGTGGCAATGGGAAGTTCCTTGGCCTGATCATTCGTTGGAAATCCAAAGAAACAATACGTGACTTGTACGGTTTTAGTTGTAGAACCTGCCATCTAATATGGTAGCTATTAGTAGGCATAATATAATGGTACCTATGCTGGCTAAGATTTATATTCTACTTTCGAAATCGTTTTATACACTATGCACTAATAATAATATCAAATGTTCTTTTTAAATGCGTATCAAGCATCTTTGACTATCATAAGGAGAAATCTTCTCCAAGTCTGCGTTTGCATTGTGTGTGTGGCGGGAGGCCTTATGGTAGTCTCATTTTTAAAAGCATTGCGAATTGAATTTAAAAATGTTCCTCTATTTTTGATTTTAAAGATAAATAAACTATTTTGAGTTCTCACACCAGTCACATGACTGACTTGGAGTTTATTATTTTCCTTCCTAAACTCTGGGTGCCCACCAATTTCCACACGGGCAGTCAAGAGTTAGGTTTATCAGGATATTCTGGATATTCAGGAATTGCTGGAGGCAAGATGGATGGCATGGCGTATTACTAGTTTATATAGTATTTTTTTTTCCGCTGCACTATTTGTTGTTGTTATACACTCTGATGATATGATGTAATGAAATGAAATGTATAAAATGTAATAACTGATATAGTTCTTTGTTTAAAGATTATTCATTTATTATTATATGTTGTTCCGCTGCGAATTGTGAGATTCTGATGTTGTTCTGTTGTTTTCTGTTCCGTCCTATCTTCTTTCTGTTCTATTCTCCATTTTTCTATATTTTCAAATTTTCTATTCTCTTCCCTCTCCACCTTCTCTCTTCTTCTCTTCTCTTTTCCTAAATTTTTCTTAAACCCCTAAGGGTTCGTATTTTCGTTCATCTTGAATTAATCAATGGAGATTAGTGTCTATTCAAGGAGTGCGGACTTACGGGTCTTTACAGATGGTCGCTCCTCAACAGCCTTATTCTCCATGCTAGTTGACAGCACTACACCGTAGTGTTCTTGGCTCGTGTGGGTTTAGAGGTGGGGCGTCACAACGGTTTTGATTGTAGAGCCTAGTATTGCTGGAATATAATGAATGTAACAATTTCGGCTATTTGAATAAGTATTCGTACTTGAACACTATAATAATATCAGAGGATTTTATAAGAACTGTTTTGGTTATCGTAAGGTAAAAACCCTTTATGTTTATTTATGGCATGATCTTACGAGATACCTTAGATTTCAAAGAATTTTGAAAATTTTAATAATCCAATCAAGTGTGTTTTCTCACGCTGGTTTTCCAGAGTGACTCGGGTGTTATTTTACTATAATGCTCGGGTCAAGGATACATGATAGGATGTTGTGGAGCTCAGGAGGCGAGCTGGATGGAGAGATGTGTCAT
Source organism: Allium cepa (assembly GCA_030765085.1). NCBI lineage: Eukaryota > Viridiplantae > Streptophyta > Magnoliopsida > Asparagales > Amaryllidaceae > Allium > Allium cepa. The sequence goes on from CM060946.1 coordinate 185,105,480, forward strand.
ACATACTAGATGTATATTCCGCTGTGTAGTATAAGCTGTATAGTTAGCTTTTGTGAGGACAAGTTGATATAACTGTCCAATATTTTATTATTGATTGTGTTGTACTCTGATGATGTAATGTATAAAACATATATAGTTCTTTTTGTATAAAGATCAGTCATATCTATTATATATTGTTCCACTGCGTTTGTGAGATTCTGATGTTGTTTTCTATTTCTTCTTCTACGTCTAGCTTCTTTAACCCTAATGGTTTGTATTTCCGTCCACTTTGAGTTGAACTATTGGGGAATATTGTAGGCTCAACAGGGGTACGGATTTGCGGTCTGTTACATTTGGAATCAGAGCTGAAAGTTAAGCGAGAACCTTAGCTCTAGTAGAGATTACTTATTAGAAATAGAGTCTACGGTACTCTAGAATGAGTTTAAGTGTATTAATAGATATGAGTGCGTATTTGTTAGTGAATATAAAATTGTTTTATACTGTGTTTATTGGTTTGTTGGGTGGCTTATGGATTCTGGTCAATACAAGTAATTAACGTTATTGATAGGGATCTCTAAACACTTGAATAGAACAATTCGACACTATCTTTTATATTGGGAAAATGAAATAATTTTGCCTAAATTTATTTTTATATATGAAAGAAATAGTTTTCATAAATTATTATAATTATATATGGTTGCTTGGTTGCTAGAAAATGATAATATTAAATTATTATCATTATTGTGTGGAAATAGAATAAGAAAATGAAATCATAACTAAAAGATAAGAAATAAATTCATATACATATGAATTCATAAATGTAAGTCATAAACGAGATTTATAATTGAAATGAGATAAAATTCCAAAGTAATGTTAAAATATAGATTGGAAGGTTTGAAATTTGAAATTTTGGAAAAAGTTTAAATTCCTTTGAGTTTGAAAATGGTTTTCAAAGGTTTTGGAGGAATAATGGCGATATTAATTCGGAAATATTTTTGACTCGGATATGAAATTTGATGGGATTTGGATTTATAAAAAATATTTCGGAATGTTTTAAGGAGTTAAAAGCACTGAACTCTTTTTGATCGCTGGAAAATAATTCCGATGATGATCGCGACATCGTCGGTGTTCATTTTCGAGTTTCCAAGAGAGAAATTTCTACCTAAATGTTTTAAGTTGGAGTTGTTTGCAAAACTGGGTTTGGATTTGAAATTCAAAGAAATAATGGAATATACCGATGGATTTTGGATATAATTGATTTCAAAAATGTTTTTGAATGTTTAAGAAATTGTTTAAACTCTAGAATCTTGTTTAAAAATGTTATGGAATATAAATGGGTTTGATAACTTATAAGAATTTGGAATCTGTTAGAATAAGATTTAACTTGAAGAAGAGTTAAACAAAAGTAAGTGATAATAAAATAAAGTGGTAGGCAAACCAATGAATAAAAGTAAATCAAAGGAGATTAGTAAATGGAATGTAAATAAGTTGGAAAACGTACAGAAGTTTAAATTTGAATTGAATTGGGATTTAACTGAATTAAGTTAAATAAAAGAGAATTTGAGGAAATGAATCTACGTTGATTAAATGGGATGGCCATTAAAATAAAAATTTATTAAGTGGGAAATAAATTTGTGAATGAACAGATTTGAAATAGAATTTGATTAGAAACAAATTAGTGGATGGAATTAATTACAATAACCAGGAAAGTAAATATGGATTAAAATGTGGTTAATAGAATTCAATACTCAAAGTTTGGAGATAAACTGAATTCAAAATGAAATTGGAAATTTAAGTTAAATGGAATTGATGAAAGCTTAAGTGGTGAAGTAAAAATAACTGTAAGAAGTGTATAAAGTAATTATATTGAGCTTAAGAAAGTAAATGGTAAATTCTTAAGTAAAATTTGGTACTGGAAAAATATACTAGGTTAATAATTGAATGATGATTAAACTGGAAGTTGTGAAATGGGAAAATTGTGAACAAGTGGATAGAAATCAAAATAAATGTGAATAAAAGAAAAGATAATTGATAAAGCTAAAAAACTTGAGATAAATACGTAGGATGTATGTGTATAATTTTATTCTCATAACGATTTGATTAGATTCGAGCACAGAATTTCGAAGTAGTTATACTAATCCGAGTTGGGATTTTTCACTCGATTTTCGACGTCGAACCCTGGATATGGATTTTTGATTGATTTTGAAAATTCTCTATCATAGTTTAGGACCATGCAAGGAGAATGACGGTTTCTGATCAAGAAGCCAGATTTGAGTTCGCATTAGGAAGTCGAGTGAACCATACTAGTTCAGAAGTGAAATTGTGTGATCGAGTGAGCAAATCAGATTTGATATTGCGTACGGATGATATAGGTACATCGTACGGGCTTGAATGAAATATTGAAAATTTTGAAAAATAAATAATAAAATAAATAAAATAAATAAAATAAATAAAATGATTCTATGATTGGATATTATTGCTAAGTAGGATATACAGGTGTTTTGAATGGAAAGGAAATTGGTGTTTTAGATTTCAGAAGATAAAATTGCATGGCCCGACAAAAAGGTATGTATTTAAATTGTCATATGAAATTTGATAGTTTTCTGATCCAGCCACTTGGCATTTTGTTTTCTTTTGAAATTTGGGGACCCGTAGAGGCATTTTGTAGTCGTACCGATCTAACCGTGCAAAGGAGACGTTGGCGAAATTTTTCGAAAATTTAGGGAGATAGAAAAATTTTGAGAAAATTTTGATAATTTAAATTTGGTTTTAAATTACCATTTGAATGGTTGAGTAAGTAATGTTGTTCGGGAGCTAAGGATAAGTTTGGAAAGTTAGTAAAAGGGATAGTGTATCTTTAATAAAAAGACTGTTTTGAGAAGTTGTTTGAAACTGTTTGGTTTTTGGAGATTGATGAGAGGGTTATGGATCATTCTTCTTAACTAGCAATTTCGAGGACGAAATTATTTTAAGGAGGGAATGTGACGACCAGAACTTTGGATATTTGAAATTGGAATATTTAATTGATTTTAAATATTTAAGAGTTAATTTAACATGAATTTCAAATATCGCTGTTAATTGGATAATTTAAATTATTGAATTTAATAATTAGTAATTGGGAAAAATATGAAATTTGGAGTTTCAAGCTTGTTAAAAATATTTTAAAGGCTTATAAGGTTTATAATGATGATACTGAAGATAATAAAAGTGTTAAATTTTAAAATTTAAAGGTGATTTGTTCAGTTTTGAAAATATATCGTTTAATATCGATATTTAAAAATAGCCTTCCGTGGCACGATCTCGGAATTCGACGAAAGCAGTTCCATTGGATCCGTAATAGTGTTCTATTATCGGGTTTCAAGTTTCATAGCGTTTAGAGTTGTCGTATGATCGTACCATAGGTAAAAACGCTGAAATCTATATCGAAAATTGAATATAATAATTGGGTCCAAAAAGCTATCTTCTCCATACGATCGAGTTAGGACTCGGAACCTTTTACATTGTGTTCGGAATAGGGGTGTAACATTATAAACGCCTAGCGGCACGCCTTGATGGGATGATGTGATTTTAGGGCTTATTTTTGAGACAATTTAAATTAAAATAATTTCACGTCGATACTACTTCTATGTGACGACCCAGAATTTTTGTGCATTTGAAATCGGAATATTTAGTTGATTTTAAATATTTAAAAGTTAATTTTTAACTTGAATTCAAATGTCACTATTTATTTGATAAATAAATTATTAAATTAAATAATTTGAAGTTGGGCAAAATGTTAAATCTGGAGTTCTAAGCATGTTAAAAATAATTTAAAGGCTCGTAAAATTTATATTGATAGTGCTGAGGATAATAGATGCGACGACCCGACTTTCCACTCCCCGAAAATCACATCATCTTGAAGAACGAAAGGGATAGAAAAGAGAATAGAAAGAAGAGAAGAAAGAAACAACATCAGAATCTACACAACGGAACGAATAAATTATATTAATAACATAAATATTACATAGTTTACAACCATATCAGAGTACACAGGTATACATCACATACTAGACAGTTATAAACACCTGTCTAGTTATACAACTCAAAGGCATCAACTCAGAGAACACACAGCGGAAAACTCTATATATATCTATTCGCGGAAGCCTCCTGCTCCATTGCTCCTTCATAATTCGTCAAAGCTAACCTGAATCCTAACTTGAATTACCCTTGACTACTCATAAAAATTTGAGTACCCAAGAGTTTATGAAAAACAAAAATAAACTCCGGGTCAGACATGGGTCTGGTGTGAGTAACAGGTTAAAGTTGCTTAACTTTCAAAAACCTTTAAAAAGAAAGGTATCACGTAAGACTTCCTACACATAAACATGGAAAAGTTTTTACCTTACGCTAACCAAAACATTTGATAGGAAATCCGATGATATTATAATAGTGTCTAGGGTTTTTAAATAAATAAGAAATAGCCGAAATTGTTACATGATTAAATTCCAGCTACTAGCCACAAAAGTGGGTAATACAATCAAAATCGTTGGCACTTATTGGATTTTGGATTCCATACAATGGCAGGGCTACTGGGGTACCGCCCGTCACAGTACATGGCCTAGATCAACGTACCAAGGATCACTCCCGACCCCCTGCAACACAAAGCCGGACCCATTCCTTACTGAATAGTTCCGAACAAGACAACCCCGTGGTTGTAGCTAGCAACCACCCACACAGCCGAATATAAAGGGACCTCTAGACAGGGATCAATCTTGCTCTCCAGTGGGTGCGACCCACGAAGCCTTGCTGCACCTCCTCTGTTTTAGCCATTCCCGGTTGATGAGGCTTGAGGCTACGATTACCTTTATAGGACACATCACTTAGAATGCTCATCGTCCACCTGACGATGTTCTGAAAGCATTCAATCCATACAAGTTCGTTCCGGGTTCGAACGAAACCGAAGGCATTTTCTCGTTACACTCATTTTGGAATCACCCTCAGAGTTAACGACAATAACCCTTGCACTCTGAACCACCATCTCGAGTCTATAAGAACTAATTCCGTCAACTCACTACGGATGTAACAGTCCGGGCTTTTCAACTCTCGAAAATACGACATCGACACTCACTTTATCGACTGCCGAGAAATCAAAGGCCGAAAACCGAGATGTTATGGGTTTTAAAAAGAGAATTTAAAGAAAAAGAGAGAAGAGAAGAAGAGATAAGAAATAGAGAAAAGAAAATTTGAAAACAGAACATAGAAGAATTTTAAAAATAGAACGGACAGAAAGGAAACAACAGAACAACAACAGAATCTCACAATTCACAGCGGAACAACATATAATAATAAATGAATAATCTTTAAACAAAGAACTATATCAGTTATTACATTACATTTCACTTCATTACATCATATCATCAGAGTGTACAACATCATACAACAACAAACAGTGCAGCGGAAAAAAGAAATACTATATAAACTAGTAATACGCCATGCCATCCAGCTTGCCTCCAGCAACTCCAGAATATCCAGAATATCCTGATAAACCTAACTCTTAACTGCCCGTGTGGAAATTGGTGGGCACCCAGAGTTTAGGAAGGAAAACAATAAACTCCGAGTCAGTCATGTGACTGGTGTGAGAACTCAAAACAGTTTATTTATCTTTAAAATCAAAATGGAGGAATATTTTTAAAATTCAATTCGCAATGCTTTTTAAAATGTAACTACCATAAGACCTCCCACCACACACACAATGCAAACGCAGACTTGGAGGAGATTTCTTCTTATGTTAGTCAAAGATGCTTCTACGCAAAAATCAAATCAATTTTGATATTATTATTAGTGCATAGTGTAGAACAAATCCTTTCGAAAGTAAAGATATAAATCATAGCCAGCATAGGTACCATTATATTATGCCTACTATAGCTACCTCCTGAGGAAGCAGGTTCTACAACTAAAACCGTACAAGTCTCGTATTGTTTCTTTGGATTTCCAACGAATGGTCAGGCTAAGGAACTTCCTACTGCCACATGGAAACGCCTCTGGCTGGACGTCCCCGAGAACTTAACCAGCTCTCTGCCAACACAAGGCCGGGTTACCTTTATCACTAGGTAACTACTACACGAATATGGCATCCCCCGGTCCCATTGGACCTTTAACCGAGCGCTCGTCACCAACAACACCACACAGAAATAGATATAGTGTATCAACATGAGTAAGTATCCGGGCTCCATACCATGATACCACCCTTTCCAGAAGGAAATGCACATACCCTAAAGGGAGCTACCCCTCATAACCTTGCCGCATCATTCCTGTTTTGACCATTACCGGGATGTGAGGCTCGATGAATTCACGTCCACAAAAACATACTTTATACAAAAGCCATGCTTTGGGTCAACAAATGATCAACACAATGATCACTAAGATAGACGATCAAATAAATGATCCTATCACAAATAATCAACACAATGATCATTTCAGCATCACTCAGCATGTCACATTACCAAAATGGGATATATCGCTGATAACTTCAACTATATAACCTTTGAGCTCGTACGTCTCAAAGAAGGGTGTTAAGCAAAGAATAAATTCTCCGCCACCAACAGAAATATATTTGAAAGAAATCGGCTTTATATCTCAAATTGTAATGTCAGGCATACAATCCATACAAGTCTGTTCCGGGCTCGAACAGAACCGAAGGCACTTACAAAGAAGTCCTTGCAATCCGGATATTCACAATCCTGATCGGATTCACCATCACATATGGAGAACTCAATACCGTAGCTACTCGGTGCAGAGTCAATCGATAGTTCATCCTATCGCTTTCGCAAATACCGGTCTTCAACACCGATCTTCAAATGCAATTCACAACGACGTATCACATATTCGGAGTGGGTTATACGACCCCATGGTCCTTTCCCGGTTAACCCGAATAGTGAGCGCTTATTCAAAAATAAGTGTGCATTCAAATTCAATCAATTTACATCAAATACCCATTCAAAGGGAAATATTGATAGTCGGCTATTGAACTATCAATGGATATGCATACATCACCAGATTCCAAATAATTTTCCAAATTATTTATTTTCCAAAAATATCTTTACAAGATATATAATTTCAACACTTCAAAAATGAATCAATATTTATTTTTAAACAATTTCCACTTTCACATATAAATTCCATAATGAATTTATATTTCAAAATATCATGCATAGACGATTTCAACTATCCATTTCAATTTATCTTTAAAAAGATAAATTCTCTATATTCACTTTATATTGGAAAAACAATCCCATACTTATTAAATAAGTAATTCACAATCTTTTATTTTCAACACTTAGAAAATATTCAATATACTTAAATCGAATTAAGTATATAATTCATTCTTTAAGGAAATCATTCACTTAAACATATTTACTTGGGCCAAAACGAATGTTGCGTAAAACATCGTTACGACAACCCAAAATCACTAGTATAGGGATTCGAAATTAAAATAGATATATAAATCCCAATACTATTCAAAACATTTCCTTTCGGAAATAATTTACTATAACAACAGTGTTATAGTCCACCATTTCCTTTTATTTCTCGAAACATCTATTTCAACAATAAATGTTGAAATCTATTGTTTCGAATCTCAACACATTTTAAAACATCATTAGATCGTTTTAATTCTATTTAAACATCTCATTCAAAACAATTTCTTTAACATATCATTCACTATTCAAAAACGTGAATATACTTCTTTAACAAATCCCATCCTTTTATTCATTTTAATTCAAAGGATTATTCACTGTCTAAAAACGTGAATATAACTCTATTTCTAAGTTATAACAATTAACCTATCAAAATAAGTCGTTTGCGAATTTATAAAACAACGTTCATAAATTCCATTTCTCTTTATTTATAAAAACTTCCTTTTTATAAATTCCTTTATTAACCTATTCCAGTTTATAACTTAATTATAAACTAAAAGTTCATACTATAAGTTAATTACTTATAAAACGATTATTTTACAGAATCGTTCTTTTAAAGACTTTCCAAACCATAAGTCTTATAACTTATAAGATTCATTTATTTAACAAATTTTATTCTTCAAATAACTTCACAAATTTATAAATCTTACTATTTATAAATTTCATTCTATAACTTCACCATTTAAATTCTATAAATTTCATTCTTTAGTGAAATTCATTTTCACTTCATTCAAACACTTATAAAACTCGTTTTATAATGTCAGTATTTCAATTTATAAATATCCATTTATAAATCTCTTAATATAAATCAATTTATATTATTCTTTAAAACGTCTTTAAATTCCTTTATAATTTCACCATTTTGATTTATAAAATAATCAAATTTTATAAATCTTAAATTCAAACTTTTAATAATAAACTCAAAAATCCAGTTTAAATTATTTTATAAAATCATTGATCCATATTTCTCAAAAATCAACTTTTAACCGTATTTCTAAAAATCAGCTTTTTAACTATATTTCACAAAATCATAATTTTTATAACTTTAAAAATTATAACGTTTATTTATTTAAAATGGATCAATTCCAAAAATATTTTTTTTATTTCAAAAATCACTTTGAAAATCATTTTAAAATCCCAAAAATCTGGGTCCAATGATGCTACACACCAAATAGTCAATCACGACTAACAACGATATCATATATCAATATGAAAATCCATCAAATATCAAAATATCTGAAATTAAATAAAAACTGTTGAGGAATCCAGTTGGATCCCTCCAACCTGTTTCCTGCATCCACAAACATTAGCACAATACCAATTTCGCTCCAGTACGAAATTATCGCGGTATATGTTCTTAATAAATATTATCCGCTTAATAACGGCGTAATAGGGTCTCATCCGCTAAACAAAAAATGCGGGAAATCAACAACTGCAATATATACATATGCCAATATATATATATTGATATTATATATAATACCAATTTCACTGTTTATGAAATATTCGCGGTATATGTTTATATTAAATAACATCCGCTTACTAACGGCGCATAATGTCTATTTTAACAATCAATAATTTACGGTCATCATTCAAACATGCATTCAAATATTTTAAATCTAACTATTTAAAATAAAATCGAAATTTATTCGATTGAGTGAGAAATTCTCACCTTGGTTTTAATTTCCGTTTTAGCGATTTATTTCGAATAAAATTAAACGCGCGTTTAATTTTACCCAAAATTCTCACTAACTCCAAACGACTCCAAACCAACTCCATCGCGTAGTGCTCGTCCATACGATTCCAACGCAACTGGTTTCGCGCAGTTTCGACCTCGTATGAAAAAGTTATGAATTTTTGAAGTTTACACACGTTTTAACTTATATAAATACAACATAATCTAAAAATTTTTCACCATTTCGATCATCATAACCGTTCACTCCCAATCCAACGGCCCCCCACCATCTTCCCAAATGCACGCGTATTGCCTCCAGGAGATCAAAGCACGGCCGAACCCATATTTCTAAACTAGGGTTGAATTATACATCTCGATCACTCAATGATTCTTCGATCAAGACGCGCCAAACGAAGCCCCTACACGACCCCCACCTTCGGCCCAAACTGCAGCAAGCTCGGCCTCCTCGTTTCTCGTGCGCACGAGGGTGAACACGTGATGAACGCGGCCTCCTAGACGACGCTGTGGTGCTCCAAACATGATCATATCCGTATGGATGTGAAGTACTCATTGCCCTCTACGAGATTGTAGTTGGATGTTTCTTGAATCATTGCACGGATTAGAAGATAATGAGGAGAATCGAATGGAACAATACTGGCCATTCAAAGGGTGAACGGCGGCTAGGGTTTCATATGTTAAATTTTTTTTTTTTTTTATAAATGAAGGCAAAGGTCTCTATTTATAGAATTTCAAACGACACTATTCATCCCGGATTTTCCGAACTCCGATTTAGACGCCGTAACCAGCGTACCCAGGGTTTATCCCGCGTTCCGGACACAATGGAACAGGTTTCGGAAGCTAATTCGGAAGTATGTGCGAGTTATGGCAGAAAACGCTCAATTTGAATTAAACCGATTTAAACGATTTTCTAGGCGTTTTAATTTGTACCGGACAAACGGTAAATCCAAACGACTTGAAATTTGAAACCTTACAATAATATCACATTACGGATCCGATGAAACTGGTTTCGTCGAAATCCGAGACTTTTTGAAAAATGGCTATTTTGACTTGCCAAATTTAAATTAAAAATAATTAGATGCGTTTCGAGCTGCCACGATCAAACGATAACTCCGATTGACACGAAAATTGAAATCCGGTAATAACTAACTATTACGGATCCAATGGAACTGGTTTCGTTCAATTCTGAGACTGTTCAAAAATTGACCCTTTTACAGTCGATTATTAAATATTAAAATATTCAATTTTCACAAATTAACTTTTAATTCGATTTTAAAAGTTCTAAAATATCATTCTAACTCCCATATGATAAAATAAAATTTTCCAAATTATTTTCAATCATATTTAACTCAATTTTTAATTATTTCCATAATTTAACATATTAAATTATCGATTTAATTATCCAATTAAATCCAAAAATTCAAATAAAATTTATTTGACTTAAAAATTCACTTATAAATATTTAAAATTAAGTAAATATTCAAATTTTAATTTCTAAAAATTCTGGGTCGTTACAATCTTTCCCCCTTAAAAGAATTTCGTCCTCGAAATTATAAGTAAGAAAAGTTACAGAATCTATTAACTTTTCAAAATTTATAATTAAATTTCTCATAATACTTTACTAAGTTTTCAAATCATACTTAGTTATCCTTTCAAAAACAATTGCTATTGTTTAACTTTCAATTCCAAATTCAAAGTTAAAGTTTTCAAAAATTTTCCCAATTTTCTCAAATTTTTCTAACGCCTTAAATTTCCGGAAAAATTCGCCATGTCTCCTTTGCGCGGCTCGATCCGGAAAAAAAATGACAGTATATATATCACAAATATACATCTCATCAAGTAATGAGGCATCCCGAAGGGAAAAAAGTGTAAAAGTACGATATTTAATCCGAGATATGTACCTTATATTTTATTAGCAAGCATATACGGCTAATATAGCGCTAAAGCGAACTCCAAATGCGAAGCAACGCGATCCGCACCTACTAAACTCAACAAACAACATGAGAACATGCACATATGCAAATAATCTCAATATACAACATATAGCAACATAATAACTATATATGTCACATAGCAAATGCAACAATAGCAATATACATTCAACCATCAACCAACTAACATTCAACAAATTCATAACCAATATATTCATTCATATTTTCATTCATATACAATGAATTGGTTTTCACTTTAAATCACATTTGATTTGTTTACATTGGATTTTATCAACATTCATTCTCAATTTTAATTAGTTTACATTTACTAATTTAAATCTAATTCACATTCAATTCTATTCAAATTTATTTACTTTCAATTTGAATTTAATTTCATAGCTTTCAATTTCATTAATACTTAATGAATTTTATACAATCAACTAACAATCAAATAACAACCAATGTATATCAATTACAACCAAATTTCCTTGCTTCACTTACATTCATTTTGGTTTAACATCTTTACTTTCCAATTGGTTTTATTAAATTGATTTCATTCAATTTATTCAACTTCTAATAACATTAGATTTTAATGAATTAACACTTTTATTCATTATTTCATATCAATTATTCACATTCAATTGATTAACATTCAATTCATTCATTCAATTCAATTTCTAAAGTTGAATTTTTATTTATATACTCAAGTTCATATCCATTTAATCCACTTGATTATTTACTTCGATACTGAAATCAATTCCATTCAACAACACTTAAGTTATATTCCATTTAACTTTAAATTCATTTTTATTTACAACTCATATTCATATAGTTTCACTTCTTATATATATAAGTTTATTTCACAATTGTAAATCACTTTAATTATAATTCAATTCTTATAATTCTTTTGCTTATACAATTATTCTTTTATTTTAGATTATTCAAACAACCTAACAATCAACTTATATACACTTTAATAATTCTGAAAAATTATTCCTTTATATATAAAAATATAATCAAGGTAAAATTATTTCATTTACCCCATTTTAAAACAATATTGTGCCGAATTGTTCTATTCAAGTGTTTATAGATCCCTATCAACAACGTTAATTACTCGTATTAACCAGAATCTATATACCACTCAATAAACCAACCATCACAATATAAAACAATTTCATATTCACTAACAAATACGCTCTCATATCTATTATTACACTCAAACTCATTCTAGAGTACTGCTGACTCTATCTCTAATGAGTAATAACCTACAGAACCATGGTTGTCGCTTAACCATCAGAGCTCTGATACCAAATGTAACGTCGCGGATTTTCGACTCTCGAAAATACGACATCGACACTCACTTTATCGACTGCCGAGAAATCAAAGGCCGAAAACCGAGATGTTATGGGTTTTAAAAAGAGAATTTTAAGAAAAAGAGAGAAGAGAAGAAGAGATAAGAAATAGAGAAAAGAAAATTTGAAAACAGAACATAGAAGAATTTTAAAAATAGAACGGACAGAAAGGAAACAACAGAACAACAACAGAATCTCACAATTCACAGCGGAACAACATATAATAATAAATGAATAATCTTTAAACAAAGAACTATATCAGTTATTACATTACATTTCACTTCATTACATCATATCATCAGAGTGTACAACATCATACAACAACAAACAGTGCAGCGGAAAAAAGAAATACTATATAAACTAGTAATACGCCATGCCATCCAGCTTGCCTCCAGCAACTCCAGAATATCCAGAATATCCTGATAAACCTAACTCTTAACTGCCCGTGTGGAAATTGGTGGGCACCCAGAGTTTAGGAAGGAAAACAATAAACTCCGAGTCAGTCATGTGACTGGTGTGAGAACTCAAAACAGTTTATTTATCTTTAAAATCAAAATGGAGGAATATTTTTAAAATTCAATTCGCAATGCTTTTTAAAATGTAACTACCATAAGACCTCCCACCACACACACAATGCAAACGCAGACTTGGAGGAGATTTCTTCTTATGTTAGTCAAAGATGCTTCTACGCAAAAATCAAATCAATTTTGATATTATTATTAGTGCATAGTGTAGAACAAATCCTTTCGAAAGTAAAGATATAAATCATAGCCAGCATAGGTACCATTATATTATGCCTACTATAGCTACCTCCTGAGGAAGCAGGTTCTACAACTAAAACCGTACAAGTCTCGTATTGTTTCTTTGGATTTCCAACGAATGGTCAGGCTAAGGAACTTCCTACTGCCACATGGAAACGCCTCTGGCTGGACGTCCCCGAGAACTTAACCAGCTCTCTGCCAACACAAGGCCGGGTTACCTTTATCACTAGGTAACTACTACACGAATATGGCATCCCCCGGTCCCATTGGACCTTTAACCGAGCGCTCGTCACCAACAACACCACACAGAAATAGATATAGTGTATCAACATGAGTAAGTATCTGGGCTCCATACCATGATACCACCCTTTCCAGAAGGAAATGCACATACCCTAAAGGGAGCTACCCCTCATAACCTTGCCGCATCATTCCTGTTTTGACCATTACCGGGATGTGAGGCTCGATGAATTCACGTCCACAAAAACATACTTTATACAAAAGCCATGCTTTGGGTCAACAAATGATCAACACAATGATCACTAAGATAGACGATCAAATAAATGATCCTATCACAAATAATCAACACAATGATCATTTCAGCATCACTCAGCATGTCACATTACCAAAATGGGATATATCGCTGATAACTTCAACTATATAACCTTTGAGCTCGTACGTCTCAAAGAAGGGTGTTAAGCAAAGAATAAATTCTCCGCCACCAACAGAAATATATTTGAAAGAAATCGGCTTTATATCTCAAATTGTAATGTCAGGCATACAATCCATACAAGTCTGTTCCGGGCTCGAACAGAACCGAAGGCACTTACAAAGAAGTCCTTGCAATCCGGATATTCACAATCCTGATCGGATTCACCATCACATATGGAGAACTCAATACCGTAGCTACTCGGTGCAGAGTCAATCGATAGTTCATCCTATCGCTTTCGCAAATACCGGTCTTCAACACCGATCTTCAAATGCAATTCACAACGACGTATCACATATTCGGAGTGGGTTATACGACCCCATGGTCCTTTCCCGGTTAACCCGAATAGTGAGCGCTTATTCAAAAATAAGTGTGCATTCAAATTCAATCAATTTACATCAAATACCCATTCAAAGGGAAATATTGATAGTCGGCTATTGAACTATCAATGGATATGCATACATCACCAGATTCCAAATAATTTTCCAAATTATTTATTTTCCAAAAATATCTTTACAAGATATATAATTTCAACACTTCAAAAATGAATCAATATTTATTTTTAAACAATTTCCACTTTCACATATAAATTCCATAATGAATTTATATTTCAAAATATCATGCATAGACGATTTCAACTATCCATTTCAATTTATCTTTAAAAAGATAAATTCTCTATATTCACTTTATATTGGAAAAACAATCCCATACTTATTAAATAAGTAATTCACAATCTTTTATTTTCAACACTTAGAAAATATTCAATATACTTAAATCGAATTAAGTATATAATTCATTCTTTAAGGAAATCATTCACTTAAACATATTTACTTGGGCCAAAACGAATGTTGCGTAAAACATCGTTACGACAACCCAAAATCACTAGTATAGGGATTCGAAATTAAAATAGATATATAAATCCCAATACTATTCAAAACATTTCCTTTCGGAAATAATTTACTATAACAACAGTGTTATAGTCCACCATTTCCTTTTATTTCTCGAAACATCTATTTCAACAATAAATGTTGAAATCTATTGTTTCGAATCTCAACACATTTTAAAACATCATTAGATCGTTTTAATTCTATTTAAACATCTCATTCAAAACAATTTCTTTAACATATCATTCACTATTCAAAAACGTGAATATACTTCTTTAACAAATCCCATCCTTTTATTCATTTTAATTCAAAGGATTATTCACTGTCTAAAAACGTGAATATAACTCTATTTCTAAGTTATAACAATTAACCTATCAAAATAAGTCGTTTGCGAATTTATAAAACAACGTTCATAAATTCCATTTCTCTTTATTTATAAAAACTTCCTTTTTATAAATTCCTTTATTAACCTATTCCAGTTTATAACTTAATTATAAACTAAAAGTTCATACTATAAGTTAATTACTTATAAAACGATTATTTTACAGAATCGTTCTTTTAAAGACTTTCTAAACCATAAGTCTTATAACTTATAAGATTCATTTATTTAACAAATTTTATTCTTCAAATAACTTCACAAATTTATAAATCTTACTATTTATAAATTTCATTCTATAACTTCACCATTTAAATTCTATAAATTTCATTCTTTAGTGAAATTCATTTTCACTTCATTCAAACACTTATAAAACTCGTTTTATAATGTCAGTATTTCAATTTATAAATATCCATTTATAAATCTCTTAATATAAATCAATTTATATTATTCTTTAAAACGTCTTTAAATTCCTTTATAATTTCACCATTTTGATTTATAAAATAATCAAATTTTATAAATCTTAAATTCAAACTTTTAATAATAAACTCAAAAATCCAGTTTAAATTATTTTATAAAATCATTGATCCATATTTCTCAAAAATCAACTTTTAACCGTATTTCTAAAAATCAGCTTTTTAACTATATTTCACAAAATCATAATTTTTATAACTTTAAAAATTATAACGTTTATTTATTTAAAATGGATCAATTCCAAAAATATTTTTTTTATTTCAAAAATCACTTTGAAAATCATTTTAAAATCCCAAAAATCTGGGTCCAATGATGCTACACACCAAATAGTCAATCACGACTAACAACGATATCATATATCAATATGAAAATCCATCAAATATCAAAATATCTGAAATTAAATAAAAACTGTTGAGGAATCCAGTTGGATCCCTCCAACCTGTTTCCTGCATCCACAAACATTAGCACAATACCAATTTCGCTCCAGTACGAAATTATCGCGGTATATGTTCTTAATAAATATTATCCGCTTAATAACGGCGTAATAGGGTCTCATCCGCTAAACAAAAAATGCGGGAAATCAACAACTGCAATATATACATATGCCAATATATATATATTGATATTATATATAATACCAATTTCACTGTTTATGAAATATTCGCGGTATATGTTTATATTAAATAACATCCGCTTACTAACGGCGCATAATGTCTATTTTAACAATCAATAATTTACAGTCATCATTCAAACATGCATTCAAATATTTTAAATCTAACTATTTAAAATAAAATCGAAATTTATTCGATTGAGTGAGAAATTCTCACCTTGGTTTTAATTTCCGTTTTAGCGATTTATTTCGAATAAAATTAAACGCGCGTTTAATTTTACCCAAAATTCTCACTAACTCCAAACGACTCCAAACCAACTCCATCGCGTAGTGCTCGTCCATACGATTCCAACGCAACTGGTTTCGCGCAGTTTCGACCTCGTATGAAAAAGTTATGAATTTTTGAAGTTTACACACGTTTTAACTTATATAAATACAACATAATCTAAATTTTTTTCACCATTTCGATCATCATAACCGTTCACTCCCAATCCAACGGCCCCCCACCATCTTCCCAAATGCACGCGTATTGCCTCCAGGAGATCAAAGCACGGCCGAACCCATATTTCTAAACTAGGGTTGAATTATACATCTCGATCACTCAATGATTCTTCGATCAAGACGCGCCAAACGAAGCCCCTACACGACCCCCACCTTCGGCCCAAACTGCAGCAAGCTCGGCCTCCTCGTTTCTCGTGCGCACGAGGGTGAACACGTGATGAACGCGGCCTCCTAGACGACGCTGTGGTGCTCCAAACATGATCATATCCGTATGGATGTGAAGTACTCATTGCCCTCTACGAGATTGTAGTTGGATGTTTCTTGAATCATTGCACGGATTAGAAGATAATGAGGAGAATCGAATGGAACAATACTGGCCATTCAAAGGGTGAACGGCGGCTAGGGTTTCATATGTTAAATTTTTTTTTTTTTTTTATAAATGAAGGCAAAGGTCTCTATTTATAGAATTTCAAACGACACTATTCATCCCGGATTTTCCGAACTCCGATTTAGACGCCGTAACCAGCGTACCTAGGGTTTATCCCGCGTTCCGGACACAATGGAATAGGTTTCGGAAGCTAATTCGGAAGTATGTGCGAGTTATGGCAGAAAACGCTCAATTTGAATTAAACCGATTTAAACGATTTTCTAGGCGTTTTAATTTGTACCGGACAAACGGTAAATCCAAACGACTTGAAATTTGAAACCTTACAATAATATCACATTACGGATCCGATGAAACTGGTTTCGTCGAAATCCGAGACTTTTTGAAAAATGGCTATTTTGACTTGCCAAATTTAAATTAAAAATAATTAGATGCGTTTCGAGCTGCCACGATCAAACGATAACTCCGATTGACACGAAAATTGAAATCCGGTAATAACTAACTATTACGGATCCAATGGAACTGGTTTCGTTCAATTCTGAGACTGTTCAAAAATTGACTCTTTTACAGTCGATTATTAAATATTAAAATATTCAATTTTCACAAATTAACTTTTAATTCGATTTTAAAAGTTCTAAAATATCATTCTAACTCCCATATGATAAAATAAAATTTTCCAAATTATTTTCAATCATATTTAACTCAATTTTTAATTATTTCCATAATTTAACATATTAAATTATCGATTTAATTATCCAATTAAATCCAAAAATTCAAATAAAATTTATTTGACTTAAAAATTCACTTATAAATATTTAAAATTAAGTAAATATTCAAATTTTAATTTCTAAAAATTCTGGGTCGTTACAATGGAATCACCCATAGAGTTATACTGACTCATGGTCCTTACACCTCGAGTCTTCACAAAGCTCCACTTTGATTCACGACCTAACGTTATTTGGAATCGATGTGGTTTTCAGATATCCAAATATGGAAACCCGATCCTGGTCTCATCGAAAACCAAAGCGTGCCTTTTAAGGTCCAAGTTGTTTTAAAGGTTTAAAACAATTCAATTACAGTATCTATATACACACAGATAAATAACTCACAAATCATAACTGATAATTAACATTATCACATAACAGGTAACCCACGTATCAATACCAAATAGATATTCCATATATATCACCATCACAATAGATAACCTATGTTATCATCACAATACAACTAAGCATCCATACCACACAATATTATTTATCTCATTACTGAGATTTCATCCATTCAAGACAATCAAGTTCATCCATTCATACATAAGCAATGATTTACTCATCATCCTATAATTAATTTAAAATGAATTAAATTACTATCTTCAACTCTAATTAATTTAAAATGAATTAAATTAATTATTTCATCTTTAATTAATTTAAAATAAATTAAATTAATTGCTTCACCAATATAAACCTTGCTTACTTAATCATTTAATTGATTTCAATCAATTAATCATTCATAAATTACTTTAATTAATCACTCTTGATTAATTACCCTTAATTACACTTATGTAATTATCCTTAATTAATTTCACAAAATTAATTATTCACAACCAAACAGTAATTAACCTTTAATTACTTCAACTATTTAATTAATCATAATTAATTATCCTAATCCTTAATTAATAAATTAATTAATTACCTATTATTGATTAACTAATCATAATTAATCAACTTTAATTACATCATTAATTAAATAATTAATGATCCTTAATTATTCCTTAAATTAATTACTCCAAGTAATTAACTAGCTTAATTACCACATTAAACCAAATTAAGTATCATTAAATTAATTTCTTAATTAATCCCTTGATTAATTATTAAATAATTAAACCAAACCACCTCATACTTAAACATCTTCACTTAATTACAATCATGTAATTATTAAACATTACTTAACTAAGTAATTTCCAAATCATTAATTACATAAAGTAATTATTTATAAAACTCAAGTGTTTAAAATTAATTAAATTTAATTAATTAAAAATAAACAATCTCATTAAACTAAATTAATTACATTAATTAATTAATTCCTTAATTACTTTACTAAGTAATTATACTCAAACCATTCATAATTGATTATTATTAAATTAACTAATCTAATTAATTACAAAAAAAATTAACCATATTAATTAATTATTGAATAATCCTGGTTAATGACCTTCATTAACCATTCTCTAATTATTTTATAAAGTAATTAACTTAAATTAATTACCAACTAAGTTATCTTTAATCATTCATTAATTAAAGTTAATTATTAAATTAATTAACCTTAATTTAAAATTTAAATACATAATTAATAATATTCATTCATATTAATTAATAATTTAATTAATGATCTTAATTCTAAATTGATTAATCATTAATCAATTATTAATTCCAAATTTAATTAATTAATTGAATTAATTAATTATTCTTAATCACCTTATTAATTAACTCTAAAACATAAGTCTTAATCAAATTTTCAAAATAAAACATAACTTAATTATGTTTAAAACAATTTAATTCAAAACTAAGTACTTATGAAATTACCTTTAAATTTCAAATTAAATTTCAAGTTTAAAATAGAATAATTTTAAACTTATCAAAGTTTTAAATAAATTTAAAACTTTTTAAATTTACAAGTCAAAACAAAAGTTTGACTTAAAAATGAAATCATAAGAATTTGAAGTTAAATTCATTTTAAAATTTTAGAAATTCAATTCATTCTTAGTTTTAATTTTAAATTTAAATCTGCTTTTTAAATTTAAACTAAACTTCATTTTTAAAACTTAGAATTTCCAGATTTCTGTAAATCCTTACTCACATTTTTAAAACCTTAATATTTAAAATTTTATACTATCTACCAAAACAATTTAGATAATTAAGTTAAATTTCTAAAACTTCCATTTTAATATTGAAACTGGAATTTAAATTCAAGTCAGAAATTTAAACTTGCATTTGAATTTGAACTTAATTTTACTCAAAACATAAAACTGCAGATTTAAAAAGTTCAAATCCATATTTTTTAAAAAAGCAGAAAAACAGGTTTCAAAACCTAGAATTTGAATTCAAATCAAAAATACAAACTTGAATTCAAATCAAAAATACAACTTGCATTTGATTTTAAACTTAAACTTTTCTTTAAACAAAAAACTACAGATTTTAAAATTTAAAAAAAAAACAGATTTTAAAGGAAACAGGTCTGCAACCTGAAACCTGCAAGTTACAGAGTAACCCGAGAAACATTATTTCTACTTCGAGTCAAAAGCTACCTTACTTCGGGTTCTACAACTACTTACTTCGAGTAAAATCTCAGACCTACCCTGCAACACCAAAAACTTCAATACCACCAAAATCTTCATCGCCAGAATCTCATCACTGTCTCTGATCATCAGTGACGATCAAACTTCAAACAATAACTCACCCATGCCCTACCACAATCACCAGATCGAACAATAAACAAGCCTTCAAAAATTTAAGCTCTGAAACCCCAAATTCCCAAAAACCTGGAAATTTTTTTTATAGGTTTCAACCCAAAACCTGTCAACATCCAATTCAAGCTGCTCCGACCATCAGAGGTCCACCCATTCCAACCTCGAGCTCCTTAATTTGCCTACTACACACTCCCCAAGTACCAGATTACTCGGTCAACCCTACACTTCAAATTGACTCAATTCTAACTCCTGATTTCTATTTCCAGTTTAGACAAGAACTGGACACCCATTCCTAAATTAAATATCTTGATTTTAATTTTAAAATTCATGTTTTAAGGTGTTATTTCAGATCCTAACTCTGAAGCAATAAATTTTGATATTCGAATTTTCACTTATTTTTAGCTGATCAATAAATTGGGTTTCTAGAGGAGATGCAGATTATTTTAACTTAAATTTCTAAACTAAATTTTATGATTAAACTAACAGGTTTGATTGAAATCTTAAGTTTAAACAGAGATTAAATTAAATGATTTTAATTTTTAAATCAAACTTTGAACCTGTGAACTACAAAACAGAGAAGACTCGGGAAATATAAGCATGCATACCAAACAATCAGAGGTACAACCATATAAATACACAACCATACATATGAATGTGCTTAATAAAATATTTAACTCAGAGATTAGCATGCAACCATTATTCATACTTAAGTTTAAAAAAAGAATGTGATGTTACTCACCTTATTATGCAGAGCTTTGTTGAATTTTTGAGTTTGCAGAAAACGTAAAAATGAAGGCTTGACTCTTTGCTTAAAATCTGAGTTGCTCATGCTCCATCCTCTAGTTATTTGCATGCAGAAAGAATGCAGTTGCTAAATTCCCCAAACACATGCATGCAGGTGCTAATCACTTCCCGGTTTTAAAAACAGGATGCAGAAAAACAAAAGTGTGCAGGCACATCTTGAATTTGAGGAAATGCAGAATTTTGATCTTTGATAAATTTGTGGATGCAGATTTTATGAACAGAATGTATATATGAAGTAAGTGAGTTTTGGATATGCAGATTTGATCTTTGAATATGCAGGTTTCTATGATAAATATGAAGATGAGTTTGTGTATGCAGAATTTTGATTGTGGATATGCAGGTTCATTTGATTTTTGAAAAAATGCAGATTTCTTTGGTTCAGGAAAATGCAAATGAATATGGAAATGAAGATGCAAGTTTAAACTAAATGTATTTCAAATTTATGTAATAAAAGAAAGATTAAAACTAATTTTAACACTTGTCTATTATTACAGCACTTGTCAATTTAAATGCATATGAATCTAATACATGTATTTCCTTCAAAAGTAATTAGTATTTATTTACAAAATAATGCATGTATTAGCTTAGTTTAAGTTGTTAGTTTATATGTATAAATTTATAAATAAAATCAAAAACAAATCATGTTTATAAACTTATACAAATAAAAATTAAAACAATTTAGATTTTATACTTTTGAACTTAAATTCAAACTAAATTCAAAATCAAACAATTTCAAATTAAATTATAAATATAAATTCAATTTGAATAAAAATTACAAATTCTTATTCAAAACTTATTTAAAAGACAATACAATATCAATATTGTTTTTATAAATCTCTTTTTATTAAATTAAAATCATTTTACAAAATATTCATTTTATTAAGCCATAAAACCAATTTGTTAAGTTTATTCTAAATTTAAAACAATACCAATTTATTTAAAATATGAACCATGTATTTATATTGTAAACAGAAATCAATTTATATCATTTAAAAGATAAAATAGTTAATTTAAATATTTATTGAAGAAGATTATTAAATTTATTTGAACAATTATTAACAGAATATCAATATCAATTTAATTTTAACTATAGATTATTAAATTGATATCGTTAAAAATTCCGGGATATTACAATAGAAGTTAAAATTGAATCTAACAGTGATTTGTTCAGTTTTGAAATTATATCGTTGAAATTGATATTTAAAAATAGCCTTCCGAGGAACAGTCTCGAAATTCAACGAACAAGTTCCATTGGATCCGTAATAGTTAGTAATTATTGAAACAAGTTCCATCGGATCCTAATTCGATGAAACAAGTTCCATTGGATTTCGTAGCGTTTGGAGTTACTGTTTGTCTGTACGAGTGAGAAATGGGTTGAAATTAAAAATCTATTTAATATTTAAACTCGATTCAAAAAACTATCTTCTCCATACGACCGAATCAGGATTCGAAACCTTTTCTATTATGTTCGGAATAGGGGTTTAACATTATAAATGCCTAGCGGCACTCCTCGCTAGGGATTCGATATTTCAGACAGCGTAAGTCGAGACAATTTGTATTCAAATTTGAATTTAAATTAATATATAAAATAAATAAATAAAACCCCTAGTCAACCTCAATTGAATTTCCTTCACATCGATACATTTTCCTATCGCCTTCAGAACACTGTAGCGAGTATATTCCTACATGCTAACATCAGATCCTGTCTCCTCTTTTCATTTAACAGCCGAACCTTTCTCTTCATCTTGAACTTGTAAATAGCTGAGTTTCCCTATCCTCTTGAATTCCAGTTTCGATTCGAAATCAATTCATGGCCCGATTTCTTTCGGCTCAAACCAATCAATCGATTCTCAAATTAATTCCATCGTTCAAAGCCGATTTCATTTTACTCCTTACCATCCTCATCTCGAATTCGTGACAAATTAAACAGAGAGAGGGAGGAAGAAATGAGTTGCCATTCGCGCTAGCATCCATGGCGATCGATGCAAGGAGAAGGGAAAGCCGCGAGGTGGAGAGGCGATGACGATTTGTCGCTACGGAAAGGTAGTGACTTTGTGGAGCCGTTCGCCATGGCAAGGTGGTAGCAGCTCGTTTGGATGGCAGGCGAGGTCGTGGAATTTAGGAAGGAGGTCGTGATAGGTTCCGATGTCGTGGATTCTCGAGGGGAGGCATTCGATCATGAGGCTGTTGTCAGACCTAGCCTAAGTTGCGAAATGTCCTAGCTCACTGGAAGAAGGGAAGATTGTCGTTCGGTAGAAGCAGGTGGAGGTACCGTTTGAGTATTTCTTTTAGTATCTTTAGTAATTAAGTTATTTAGTATTTTTTTAAACTATTTTGAGTGCTTTAAAATTTAGTTGATAAAGCATAAATTACAGAAGAAAATTTTTGTTTGATATTTTCAGAAGGGAATATACAGTGAGGTATATCAGTTGTTTTTAATTTAATACATATATAGACAATGTTTGCAAAATATAGGGATTTTAAATTTTTGAACAGTAAATAAAATTATATTTTTTAAAAAAAAAGAAACTTATGTAGATTATTCTTATAAGTATATATATATATATATGTAGTTCAAAACAAAATAATGTATTTAGGATGGTTAATTTATTATTTAATAAACTTATCAAATTTAGTTACTAAAAATATTTGTTATAGGAAAATTAGTTTAAAATTAAATTATTAATTAACTTAAATTAATAAATGGTAATTAATTTGTTTGATTATTTAAAAATGTTAATAAAATCATATAATGTTTATACAAGGTATAAAATCATGGGAACAAGCTGGATTGAATCGGATTGCTAGTAATATCAAAGGTGAGTTAATCCCACTCATCTGGTTGCTATTTAAATTTAAATGGCTAAATTTAGAAAATTGGTTGAATGATTGAATTGATTGATGTGCTATATTATATATAGTAGTATATATATAGTATATATTGGAGTGATTGATTTCCCGCATTATATAGCGGATGAGACCCTATGTGTCGCATAATAGCGGATGATATTATATTAATCCCATATACCGCGATATTCCACCTCGAAGTGGAATTGTATTGTGCTAACGTCTGTAGATGCAGGGAAACAGGTTGGAGGGATCCAACTGGATTCCTCAAATTTATTTAGATTGTTTAATATTCTGTGTTATGAATATTTGATAATCTGCGATGAGTATTATTGATAATTGGAATATTGAATGCTATGGTTTGCTTGTGTACATTTCGGTACACTGAATTATAAAATTATATAGAATTGAATTTTTGAAAGGAAAATAAAAGAGTGAATTTTTAAGTAAAATAATTATTGAGAATTTAAATAAAAATAAGAATGAATTGGAAAGGAATAAAGGTGATTTTTAAATCCTAATAAATTCCGGGTATGAAAATGGGATTTGAATAATTGGAGAAATAATGAATTTTAACTTAAGAGATATTATATCAAGAAATAAAGAATTTAATTCAAAAATACAAGGTTTAAAATTTATTTAAAAGAATAAAGAAGAAATTTGGAAAATCTGAAATTGAATGTTTCTGTTAAAAGATTTAAAATCAAAATGAAGAAATAAAATCTGAAGTTAATGGATTTTGGAAAAAAATGAGTAAGTAAAGGAATTTATTTCAAAATGGAGTAAATTGGAAATCAATTTGAAAATCGATTTAAGTGGTTGAAGTTGAAACTTTAAAAGAGAAGTGGGACTTTGGAATTTATAAAGTGGGTTTATAAAAGTAAAGTAATATATTAGTGGATATTTGGAGGATAAAATTCATGGTGAGAATTTATTAAAGAGAAGGAAAATTTTGTTTAAAAATAAATAGTGATTTATTTTTAAAGATGTGGAAGGGAAGTGTATTTCTCTGGATAACCAAGTACGTTTCAAAAAAAAATTAAGTAAAAAGTTTTTAAGTTGTTTTAGAAAGTATGTTTAGGAAACTTATTATTTTAAATGCTTAAATACTAAAGAAGTATTTTTCAAATCTATTATCGTAGTAATTATTTAAAGGTGGCTTGGTATTTAGATTTAAAAAGAGAAAATCTAGTTTTATATTTTATAAAGTAACCTTATTTTAAATATTCCTAAAGTATTATTTTCAATAAAATATTACAGTAGTTTTTTCTAAATTTGAATGCTAAAGTATATTTTATAATATAGTGATTTAAATTATTTTAAAATCTAAAAGTATTTGTACTTGGTGATTTCAGTGGGAATTGAAAATATTTGAGGAATTTATTCCGTGAAAGAAAATGGTTTAAAACTGTTTTCAAAGGGGTTGAAAAGTGGAAATATATCTTGCAAAGATATTTTGAGATTAATAAATAATTTGGTGAAATTATGTATATTAGATGTTGTTTGTGAATGATAATTGATGCTTAAATAACCGACTATCAATATTGGCCAATGCGCTGATCGTTTCGAAGAGAGGGGGATCGGGTTTGCTATATTACAACGTGATAGGGGGTTCTCACTTCGCGTTTGGTGGAGAACAGGAGACTCTTACCCTTACATGTCCCCGGGGGTAGTATAAGGCCTTTTGGGGTTGGTTGCGAGTCGAGAGGCTAGCCGTAAAAGCAAACCCGAGGTACCAATGTAAGCCACGGTGGGGCTGGGATGGTTAAAAAGCCTACACGTTGTGGCCGATGTCGATAGTCGAAAAGCCTAGACCGTTACATTTGGTATCAGAGCTTAGGTTGGTGATAACCTTGGCTCTGGTGGGAATTACTCATTAAATAGAGTCCATAATACTCTAAGATGAGTTTGAGTGTAATAATATATATGAGCGTGTATTTGTTAGTGAATATAAAAATTGGTTTATATTGTGTTGATTTGTCGGTTGAGTGTTTATGGATTCTGGTCGATATATGGGACGTCATGTCATCGATAGGGGTTTCTAAGCTTTTAAACAAAATAAACCGACGCATTATTATTTTGAATAGGGTAAATGAAATAATTTTACCCAAATTATTTTTGTATATAAAATAAATAATTTTCCGCAAATTGTTATAGTTATATATGGTTGCTTGGTTGTTAGGAGATGATAATATTAAAATATTATCATTGTTAAGTGAAAGCTGAATAAAGGATTAAAATTTTAACCAAAGGTTAAGACATAAATTTATAAACAAATGGAAATTATAAATTTTATTTATAAAATGAAGTAAAATTCCAGAGTAATAGTTGAATATGAATTGGAAGAATTTAGAATTTGAAATTTTTGGGAAAGGGTTTAAAATTCCTTTGAATTTGAAAATGGTTTTCAAAGGTTATGGAGAAATAATAGTGGTATTATTTGAGAAATATTTTTGAATTGGATTTGAAGTCTGGCGAGATTTGGGATTTAAAAATATTTGAAGGGATTTTAAAGAGATAAAAGCATTGAACTCTTTTCGGTCGTTGAAAAATAATTCCGATGGTGATTGTGACATCATCGGTGTTCATTTTCGAGTTTGCAAGAGAGAAATTGCTACCAAATTGTTTAAATTGAAATTATTTGCAAAACTGGGTTGGTTTTGAAATTCAAAAAGGTAATTGAATTTACCAAAGGATTTTGGATATAAAGAATTTCAAAAAGGGTTTGAAAACACTTATGTGATTATTGAAACTCTATAGTCAGTTTAAAATATTATGGAATGTTTAAGCAATTGCTTAAAACTCTAGAAGTAAGTTGGAAATGCTTAAAGAATAAATTTGGGAACTTGTATAAGTTCGAAAAAATTTTAGAATAGAAATTTAACTTAAGAAGAGTTAGATTAAAATAAGTGGGTGTAACGACCCGCAAATCCGTACCCCTTGAGTCAATACTATTCTACATCAATCAACTCAAGTTGAACAGAAATACGAACCATTGGGGTTAAAGAAGAAGAGGTAGAAGAAGAAAATAGAAAACAACATCAGAATCTAACCATCGAAGCGGAATAAAATATAATAGATATTAACAGATCTTTACACCAAAACAAATATATTCGTTTATATATCCCATCATTAGAGTACATCAATCACAGTTCAAAATCAACAACATACAACTGGATATAAAGCTAATCAACACAGCAGAATATATATAAAACAAGTACGGAAGTACGTGTCGCCATCCAGCTCGTCTCCTGAGCTCCACATCATCATATCATGTATCCTATAATACACGGTCTGACCCGAGCATTATAGTTAAATAACATCCGAGTCAGTCTGCAATACCAGCGTGATAAAATCACACTCGATTGATTATTAAAGTTTTCAAAAATCCTTTGAAAATAAAAGCATCTCGTAAAACCATGCCACAAATAAACATGTCGGGTTTTTACCTTACGATAGCTAAAACAATTTTTATAGAAATCCTCTGATATTATAATAGGGTCTACATACAAATACTTATAAAATAGCCGAAATTGTTACATTCATTAAATTCCAGCTACTTGCCACAGAGTGGGTAATACAAACAAAACTCGTAAAAGGCTCGTAGGGAGAATGGATTTCCAACTAATGACTAGGCACTAGGGTACCACCTGTCACGGTACGTGGCCTAGATCACAGTACCGAGGATCACTCCCGACCACCTGCAACACAAGACCGGGACTACCCCTTACTGGATAATCCCGACTTAGATCACCCCACGGATGGGATCAGCAACCGCACCACTAAGCCTAATAAAAAGGGACATCTAGACAGAGATGACCTCACCCTGAATGGGTGCTACCCACCTAGCCTTGCTACATAACCTCTGATTTTCAATCATTCCCGGTTGATGAGGCTTGAGACTAAGCGTTACCTTTTTAGAACATATCCCTTAGAATGCCCATCGTCCGCCTGATGATGTTCCGGAAGCATTCATCCATACAAGTCCGTCCCGGGTTCGAACAGAACCGAAGGCACTACTCCTACTACATCCATTTTGGAAACATCCTCAGGATTAGTAGTGACTAGCCCTTGCACTTCACTGCTCCATCTTCAAATCCAAACTCGTTTTCCACGAAAACGTACAAACCGGATCGAAGTGGTTTTCGAGAGATAAATCCCGATCCCGGTCTCTTCGAAACGATCAACGCATTTGTCCAATATTGATAGTCGGTGATTTAACTATCAATTAATATGCACAACATCCATCACACAATAAATAATTTCCCAAATTATTTATTTATCTCAAAATATCTTTGCAAGATATATTTCCAATTTCAATCCTTCCTTTTACAAAGTAAATTCCAAGTATTTCTATTTCCACTGAAACCACCAAGCACAACTTATATTTTTAAAATAATTTAAAAACACTTTATTGCAAACTATGTTTAACATTTAAATTTAGAAAAAAATTACTTTAATACTTAATTTAAAATAATACTTTGGAAATAATTAAAATAAGGTTACTCTATAAATATAAACTAGATTTTCTTCTTTAAACAAAATACCAAATCATCTTCTAAATAGTTATTACGATAATAGATTTAAAAAAATACTTACTTTAGAATGTAAACATTTAGAAATAATAAATTTTATAAAACATGTTTTTTTTGAAACAACATTAAACTTTTATCTTATATTTAAAAATTTACTTTGAAAACGTAATTGGCTATCCAGAGAAATATGCTTCACTTCACGTTCTTCTTTAAACTTCTAATTTCAAACACTTGAATCAATTTCCAAAATTGATTTTCAATTCACTCCCTTTTATCCCAAAATCCATTAATTTCAGATTTTATTTCTTAATTATGATTTAAAATGCTTTAACTGAAAATACCAATTTAGATTTCTCAAATTACTTCTTAAGCCCTTTTAAATAAGTTTAAACTTTAAATTTTAAAATAATTCTTTATTCTCTAAAATAATATCACTTAATTTTACAATTCATTAATTTCTGTTTATTCAAAATCTTTTCTTTTCATATTCGAAGTTATTTATTAGTATTTTAATATAACTTCCATTCTGTTCGATTTATTCTTAATTTATTCAAATTTTCTATAATTATTTCTCTTACCAATTTACTCTTTTTCATTTTCTTTCCAAAACCCACTTTATATATTTTTGGTAGCTCATTATACCCAAAATATATTCAATCAAACCATAGCATTCAATATTCCAACATAATTCATCATAGAATAGCAAATATCACAACAGAGAATATCAAATAATTTAAATAAATGTTAAGGGATCCAGTTGGATCCCTCCAACCTGTTTTCCCTACATCCACAGACGTTAGCAAAATATAAAATACCAATTCCAAAATATACCATACTATAGCATATCAATCAATTCAACCACTCAAACAATTATTTAAATTCAATCATTTAAATTTAAATTTAAATTCAGCTGAGTGAGATTAACTCACCTTTGGCCTAAGATTGCTATTCACCTCAAACTCGTCTTGTCCCCATGATTTTTAACCTTGTACAAACCAATTTACGATTTATTAATATTCGAAATATAAATTGAACCCTTAATTACCATTCAATTTAATTTTGAACTAATTTTCCTTCATTACGTAACAAAAATAAATTAAATAAGTAAATCGTAAAATTTTATCACAAATCCCTTATATAATTTCCTTCCAATACCTTATATAAACGTCTTGCACATATATTTAACTTTTGCATAAATAATTAATAATCCAAATTTAAATTTAAAAACAAAACTATTTTAGATCTAGCTGTCTAATTAATTTCTTTTCTTCCTACTTATCTTTCCGGTAAAACAATAATAATAATCATTATTATAAAACAGTAATAAATTTTACTGTTAATCTTTTCCAATCATGAATGCTTGTTTAATTTAAATAAAATAAATGGGTATACCTCACAGCAAACCCCTTCTCCTTCCAAGCAAACCACGATCTTGACCAAGCCTACACACACGCGCGCAAACCTAGGTCAGCCTCTCTTCTCATCGCAGCCTCGATCAACTCGCCGTCGAACCCTAAAACACAACGCGTTTCGCCCAAAACCTTCGACTTCTCCAGCTATGCTCCTTCATGTGGCCACGACCAAGCATCGGCCACGTCCACCCAGAGTGCTCGCGTGAAACCCCTCCCCTGCAGTCGCTTCTCTAGTGCGATCAAGTTGAGGTCGCGTACTCGATCTCTTTGATTTTTTTAAGGATCAAATTCGATTCAAATCTTCACTCAGAGGAAAGCCGCGATTGAAATGAGTAGCTTGGAACTGCATTGATCTCATTCGGCAGTTCATTTTATTCCTACTTTCGAACGAATTTGTGGCTTCGAGAGGAAGAGGGGAACGAGCTCAAATTGAAACAGATGCAAGACTCAATCCCTTTGATTTCCCAAAGTTCGAGCAGAAGGGAAGTTTTAAGGAGAACTCGCGATTTTTAACTGGCCATTATTTATCTTCTCTGAGAATTCAACTTTGATTTTAAGGCTTGCGAAAATGAAATGAACGAAGATGTGATATAAAGTTGAAAGAAGCATGTTGCAGAAGGGAAGCCACAGTGCTTCTGACGTGAAAGAAAAATGACGATGTGAAATTATTTTAGCTGGTTGACGAGAATATAAATATATATTACTTTAAATTCAAATTTGAATACAAATTGTCTCGATTTACGTAGCCTAAAATCACGAACTCCTATCGAGGCGTGCCACTAGGTGTTTATAACGTTATACCCCTATTCCGAATGCAATAGAAAAGGTTTTGAGTCCTAATTCGATCGTATGAAGAAGATAGCTTTTTGAACCCAGTTCTTATATTAAATTTCGATTAAATTTTCAACGCATTTACCTATCATACAAGCACACAATAACTCCGATCAATACGAAATTTGAAATCCGACAGTAATTCAATATTACGGACCCAATGGAACTGGTTTCATCGAATTCCAAGACTGTGCCTCGGAAGGCTATTTATAAATTCAATTTAAACGGTATATTTTTAAAACTGAACAAATCACTATTAGATTCAATTCTAACACTTCTATTATTTTCAATGTTATCAATATAAATTTTATAAGCCTTCAAATTATTTTCAACAGGCTTAAAACTCAGGATTCAACATTTTACCCAACTTCAAATTGTTTAATTTAATAATTTAATTATCAAATAAATAGTGATATTTGGAATTCAAGTTAAAAATTAACTTTTTAAATATTTAAAATTAATTAAATATTCCCATTTCAAAAGCTCAAAAATTCCGGGTCGTCACATTCCTCCCCCCTTAAAAGAATTTCGTCCCTGAAATTACTAGTTAGGAAGAATGGTCCAATACCCATTTATTTTTCTCAAAACCAACAATTTCTAACAACTTCCCAAAACAATCTTTCTATTTAGAACACCTTATCACTGTTCCAAACTTTCCAAACTTCGTCCATTACGTTTTCCCTAATATCATATACCCAACTATTCAAATTTAAATTTAAAGCCAAATTTTGAATTACCAAAATTTTCTCAAAATTTTTCTAACTCCTTAAATTTTCAAAAATTTTTGTCAGCGTCTCCTTTGTGTGGCTACCTCGGTACAACTACAAAATGCTTCTACGGGCTCCCAAATTTCAAAAGAAAACAAAAGGCCAAGTGGCTAGATCAAAAACCCAATCCAATTTCATACAGAATTTAATCACATACCTTTTTGTCGAGCAATTCAAAATTATCTTTTGAAATCAAAACCAATTTTCCTTTTCCTTTTATAATACCTACATACCCTGCTTAGCACCAATATCCAATCACAATATTCCAAAAACATTTTATCGACTTCCTCACAAAATGTCAATATCTATTCATTCAAATATTAACTTAGATTATATTTGTAGTATCAATTTTTCATTTAAGAATTCACCATTCCTTTCTTAAGTTAGTATAAGCATTTTATATGCTTCTTATATTTATTTCTACCTTACCACTTTAGTTTATATCTAATTCTATTCAAATTGATTCTTTCATTTCCATATGAATTCAATTTATCTTTAACTCTGAATATTTGAAATTTTATTTCCATTTATAACTAATTCATGTCATTATTTTAAATTAGTTTCATTTACTAATTTATTTCAATTTTCAGTTTGAAATTGTTTTATCGTTGACAAAAAATTTCCCAAAAATTTCAAAAAAAAATCTAACTCCCAAAATTTCTGAAAATTTTTGGCAGAGTCTCCTTTGTACGGAGGAGCTTTTGCAATTTGACAAGAGATATAAATATATATACATCGACCCACACGGTCGGAAAAACCAAAAACAGTTCATATTTCCTATTTTTATTGCGTAGGCGTACCTTATTTAACATTTTTAAGCAAGCAGCTTATTTATTTAGCAGTTAGCGCAATCAAATCTAGCCCAATGACTTCCTTGAACCTGTACTTACTCAAATAAAACATGTACGTATGAAATATATGTGATTTGTTAACATTTCACTTTTACTTACATAGCTAAAACATGAATTCTATGAACAATGCATGCTATACAATTTTCAAAAGCACAAGAAAGATTTCGCTACCCATTTTAATTTCTTACAACCAAATCACACATCATTTTACTTAATCCGAAAGGTTAACAACTCACATGCTTACATTCCATTCATTTTAATTTTAAACTAACCCATATTATCCCAATTGATTTAAAAATCAATTCTATTTGCATCTATTAATACATTTACTTTCGTTTACGATAGAATGATAAATTTTCTATGTAAATTTAATGTTATTCATGCAAATAACAATTTCTTAAGCTTATAATCATTTTAAATTGATTCCAACCCAATTTATTATTTAATTCCTTCTATTTTAATTCATTCATAACCACTTGATCTAGCTCGACACAATCTATTTAAATTTTATCCCTTTCCAAATTTATTCACGATCCATTCATTTACATTTCATTCCATATTTGTTTATTCCAAACTATTTTATTTAGCTCGAAAACAATCCAGGCTATTCCATTCAATAACTATTTATCAACTCATTTAAACCACACTTCATTTTGAGTTTGGCTTTCATTCAACACTTACTTAAGTCAATAACTTAAGTTCATTTCCATTTTTTTTTCTCTTTTTTTCCTTTTTTTTACAACAAGTTCTATTTCCATCTTTCATTTGATTCTTATTTATTCCATCCATTTATTTATTCAATATAATTAGTTTATCCACTCAAGCCATTATGAATTTTCATTTCCTTAAATATTATTTATAACTCACCGAATTCTATTTCGATTCAAATTTATTTTCACTTGATTTAAATCCAACCCAATATCACTAAACTTAGTTTTAAGTTGAATTCAATTCAACTCCTTTCTATCTTTTTAGCTTAAGTTGATTTACTTCAATTTTATACTTAAGCTCATTTCATCTTACGAGTAAAAAAAATTCTTTTGTATTCAACTTAATTCTATCTCAATCAAACCTCATATTAAATTTACAATTTCATTTGATTAGCTATTATAAAATTTAACTTTTCAGATTCGACTCATTCAATTGATTACCAGGCCATTTCCAATTTATTTCTACTTATTTGGATTATATTTGCAATTCAAACCATTACTATTTTAATCAAATTTCATTTTCTTTATTCGACACATTTCCAATTATATTTATTTTGTTAACACTTCAAGTTGAATTTTAATTGATAACTCAAATTCTGATTCCACTATCCGTTTTCAATTTACCACCCAATTTTATGAGCTCACAATTCAATTACATTTACTTCACTAACAATTCACGTCGAATTCAATTTATAACTTGAGTTTTATTTCCAAACTTCATTATTAACTCACAAATCCCGCTTTTATTTGACTACACTATGTTCCATTTATATATTTCATTAACTAGTTTACTATCTAATTAGTTCTCCCCCTATTTATAATCCAATACTTGATTTTTAATTCCAAATATCACTTCATTTAATTTTCTCAAGTTTAATTTATTCTATAATTCAAGTTTGGATTTTTCGTTTTATTTTCCAATTCATCAAAATATTAATTTTGGGTTTTCTACCTCACTTTTCAAATTTTATAAGTCACAACTTATTATTTTACACATTTCCATTCATTCTAGGCTTGAATATATTCTTTTAACTCAAGCCTTATGCTTATTTATAACCCAAGCATATTTTTATTACCATGGATTTTTTTCCTTTATAAGTTATCCTGATTTATTTATTTCAATCCAATTCTTATCCAACTTATTTTCCATTTATTCAGGTAAGAATCTAATTCCATTCAATAACTCAATTGAATTTTTATTCCAATCCAATTCTATTTTATTTTAACTCAGATTTATTTAACTCAATTCGATTTCAACTTAATTCGAATACAACTGGATATTATTTTTAGCCTATTCAATTAATTTCAATCTTGTTAAATTTTATTCCCCAATCCAAGTTAATTTCATTTTTAACCTTCACTTTAAATTTAAATTTCCAACACTCAAAGCTTATATTCCTTTTCTGATTTAAAATTCATCTCAATTTATAAGCTTACGACCTATCTCATCAGGATTTTTAAACCCCCGGCTTTTGGTTTCAAATCATTTTTGAAATTTCCAACATCTCAAATCACACTTCCCAAAAATTTAAACTGATCCTGGTTTTTATCCCCAACAAGTTTCCTTTGAAATTTCAAAAACAAACTAGTTTTTCTGAACACATCAATTTGGCAACAATCTGTCGCTTAGAAACTCGAAAATGAACATCGATGATGCTGTAGTCATCACCGAAGTTATTTTCCAGCGACTGAAGTGAATTCAATGCTATATCCCTTCCCAAAATTTATTTGAAACAATTTTCTTTTAGAAATACTTTTAAAACAATAATGCTATTATTTGTCTTTAAAATACTTCCAAATCTTCGGAATTTAAATTTCTAAATCCTGCTTAAATCAATTTTAACTATAATCCATTAATATAAATTCCCATTTGTTCATATTTCAATTTATAAATCACATTTATAATTCATATTTATAAAATTTCATTTTATACTGAATTTATTTCCTTAACCTTTGGTTATATTTTAATTTTTAGTTAAATTGTTACATAACAATGATAATAATTTAATATTCTCATTTCTAACATCCAAACAACCATATATTAGCTAAAATAGTTTACAAAAACTTATCTTTATATCAAAATATATTTTTGGGTAAATTATTTCATTCACCCACATTTAAAACAAACCGTGTCAAACTGTTCTATTCAAGTGTTTAGAAACCCCTTCGATACAGTTGTCCAGACTGTGCCGACGAAGGCCCATATGGCACTCAATAAACCAATCAACACAATATTAAAACAATTTATATTCACTAACAAATATGCACTCATATCTATTAATATGCTCAAACTCATTCTACAGTACTACGGACTCTAATTTAAATGAGTAATTCCCACCAGAGCCAAGGATATCGCCAACCTAAGTTCTGATACCAAGTGTAATAGTCTAGGCTTTGCAA
The DNA here is from genome assembly GCA_030765085.1 of Allium cepa. Classification (NCBI taxonomy): domain Eukaryota; kingdom Viridiplantae; phylum Streptophyta; class Magnoliopsida; order Asparagales; family Amaryllidaceae; genus Allium; species Allium cepa. Next base: position 185,141,206 of record CM060946.1, read on the forward strand.
CATTCGACAGCGGCTCACACGACTGATAGGCTTTTCAACCATCCCAACTCCGTCGTGGCTCACAGTGATACCTCAGGTTTACTTTTACGGCTAGCCTCTCGACTCGCAACCAACCCCGCAAGGCCTTATACTACCCCCGGGGGCATGTAGGTGTAAGAGTCTTCCGTTCGCCACCTAACGCAAAGCGAGAACCCCCTATCACGTTGTAATGTAGCAAACCCGATCCCTGTCTCTTCGAAACGATCAACGCATTTGTCCAATATTGATAGTCGGTGATTTAACTATCAATTAATATTCACAACATCATCACACAATAAAAAAATTCCCAAATTATTTATTTATCTCAAAATATCTTTGCAAGATATATTTCCAATTTCAATCCTTTGAAAACAGTTTTAAACTATCTTCCTTTTACAGAATATTCCAAGTATTTCTATTTCCACTGAAATCACCAAGCACAACTTAGATTTTTAAAATAATTTAAAAACACTTTATTGTAAAATATGTTTAACATTTAAATTTAGAAAAAAATTACTTTAATACTTAATTTAAAATAATACTTCGGAAATAATTAAAATAAGGTTACTCTATAAGTATAAACTAGATTTTCTTCTTTAAACAAAATACGAAATCATCTTCTAAATAGTTATTAAGATAATAGATTAAAAAAATACTTACTTTAGAATTTAAACATTTTGAAATAATAAATTTTCTAAAACATGTTTTTTTAAATAACATTAAACTTTTATCTTATATTTAAAAATTTACTTTGAAAACATACTTGGCTATCTAGAGAAATATACTACTCTTCACGTTCTTCTTTAAACTCCCAATTTCAAGCACTTCAATCAAGTTCCAAAATTGATTTTCAATTCACTCCCTTTTATCCCAAAATCCATTAATTTCAGATTTTAATTCTTAATTATGATTTAAAATGCTGTAACTAAAAATACCAATTTAGATTTCTCAAATTACTTCTTAATCCCTTCTAAATAAGTTTAAACTTTAAATTTTAAAATAATTCTTTTTCTCTAAAATAATATCACTTAATTTTACTATTCATTAATTTCTATTTATTCAAAATCTTTTCTTTTCATATTCGAAGTTTTTTATTAGTATTTTAATATAACTTCCATTTATGTTCAATTTATTCTTAATTTATTCAAATTTTCTATAATTATTTCGCTTACCAATTTACTTTTTTTTTCATTTTCTTTCCAAAATCCACTTTATATATTTTTGGTAGCTCATTATACCCAAAATATATTCAATTAAACCATAGCATTCAATATTCCAACATAATTCATCATAGAATATCAAATATCACAACAGAGAATATCAAATAATTTAAATAAATGTTGAGGGATCTAGTTGGATCCCTCCAACCTGTTTTCCCTGCATCCGCAGACGTTAGCACAATATAAAATACCAATTCCAAAATATACCATACTATAGCACATCAATCAATTCAACCATTTAAACAATTATTTAAATTTAATCATTTAAATTTAAATTCAACTAAGTGAGATTAACTCACTTTTGGCCTAAGATTGCTATTCACCACAAACTCATCTTGTTTCCGCGATTTTTAACCTTGTACAAACCAATTTACGATTTATTAATATTCGAAATATAAATCGAACCCTTAGTTACCATTCAATTTAATTTTGAACTAATTTTCCTTTATTATATCTTTTAGTAACAAAAATAAATTAAATAAGTAAATCGTAAAATTTTATCACAAACCCCTAATATAATTTCCTTCCAATACCTTATATAAATGTCTTGTACATATATTTAACTTTTGCATAAATAATTAATAATCCAAATTAAAATTTAAAAACAAAACTATTTTAGATCTAGCTGTCTAATTGATTTCTTTTCTTCCTGGTTATCTTTCCGGTAAAACTGTAACAACCCTGTATTTTGTAATTATTTTATTGTATATTTTAAATATTTTTACGTAAGATTTTGATTTAAAAACTTATTTTACTTATTTGAAATGATTAAATTTATTATTTAAATATAATCTTGATCTTTATATGAGTTATAATTCCAAACTTGTGTAAGTTGAATATTTGCCTGAAATGCTGATTTTGGTCAAAATAGTCAAACTGTGACTTTCAACTTAAAATTTTAAAATTTTAAAATTTTAATTTTTTCTTTTATTATGAAAGTACATAAAATTCTAAGAACACCACTTTTCGTTTCGTTGAATTTGGATGTAAATTGTGAAAGTTATACCCTTTACAATATTGTGCGTATATAGGGTTATTTAACAATGACTATTTTAAATTGTATAAGTTACTTCTTCTTTGTTATATTTTACTTTAATATGCGATAATATAATATATTATGTATATTTTGACTTTTAAGTATTTTTAAAATGATAATATAATTTTTCTAAAGTTTATTTGAATTATTTCTAATTTTTAAAGCCTAGTGTGCAATTTTAAGCCATTTTCTTAATTTAATTATATATAATTAAAATTTATTGATTTATTTTATACATTCACTTTTACTGCTGTGTTTTACTTTATTTTATTCATTTTACATGTATTTAAATTTAAGAAAATTTTTCCAAAGTGTATTGAAGTTATTTCTAATTCCTAAGTCTAGTTTTCATTTTCTGTGCCATTTTTCTTATTTTAATCATATCTAATTAATAATTAATTATTAATATTTTGTTTATCTGTTATATTTTCGAATTCTAACTGAAATTTATAAGTGTTTTCAGTTATTTAAGATGTATATGAATATATATAGGAAGTTTAAAAGGTTTGAAAGCAAAGAAACGTAAAACCGTTTTAACGTTTCTTCTTCCGTTTCTTTTCCAATTAATAGATTTAATTTCCTTTGACCGTTCCTTTCTTTATTGTAGTTGTGCACTTCTTACCTCATTTTCACGTGAAAACATTCCTCTCCACTTTATTTTTCACGGCTAGAAAGGTTTGGTAATGGCTCCTCTTTTCCTCTTCTTTTTCCATTGTTTTCTTATATTTTGCCTTGTTTTCTCATGTGTATTGCTTGGCCTCTCCTCCATAGCCACGGCCACCACCTCCTACACCTCTTCCCTGCCATCATCACCAGCTACCCCTCTGTTCTTGACCAAGGCCGAGCCCACCATGGTGCCAAAACTAAAAAAATGCAACAATGCCCTTGAACAATGCTAGTTTGACCACCTTTGCCTCATCTCCTTCAACCACCACCTTAACCACCACCATAGCCACCTCCACCACCTCTGACCTGACCTCCACCCTCTGCCACATCACCCACCACCCTCTGGAAATCAGACCATGACCAAGCTGTGCCCATCCATTGAAGCTAGCACCACAAAACTTCCACAAAACTCCTTAAAACATTGCCTAGACCACACATATCATCACCTACCTTCCATATCTTGCTTTGGCCACCCCTTAGACACCACCACCAGCCACTCCACCACCTTTGGCCGCTGCTCCATCTACTGTCCAGACCTGTACAAGCATGGCCAAGCCATCACATGCCCATGGACGAGCCAAGAATGTCACAAAAACTCAACTTATTTAACCTTGACCCTATATATGCTTTATGTTGCACCACTACACCTTCAGCTCCACTTGTTGCCTTGCCTATATGATGTTAAACCTGACCTATATGATGTCATACCTGAGCCAAAGCATCATCATATCTAAGCATAAGTGTCCCTTAGGCCAAGCATTGAAGTGGTTGAAACAAGGTCCAATCTATCTTGTTCATTTTGCTTTGTATTTCAAAATTGTTTCAATGTTATTTTATGTTGAATGTTTATATATTGTCTTGTTTGTTTTGTTTTGGGTTGTTGATACAAAATCATATCTTGGCTATCTTTCAACTCAAATCAAAATTCATGCAATTGTACTTGTCGTGCCTTTGGAGTCGTGCTTGTATGTTGTTTTGGTCTCTAGCTTTGAAAATGTGAGTCTTTCTCACTCTGACATTTATACTTATGAGAAATGAATTGATGACAAGTGTTTAGTAATATAAAATGTTTATGCAAGATAATGATGATCATATGATATGTTATGCCATGTTATTACCATGTTTAAACTGTTAATTTTCACCTGACATCTGATATACGACTGTATATTGTGATATTGACCTTGTTTATATTATTTCTACATATGATCACACTGCAAGTTCCCTATTAGAAAAAAAAATGTTATGGGCTGAAATGATAGTCCTGAATGGTTTTAAATTTTTATTTTAACTTGGGATTGCGGGTTTGAAATGATAAAACCCGGATTTTCTTTGTAAATTACGGGTTGAAATGATATATTACCCGTATCACTTTACCTAGCGTAGAAAATTTTATACAGGCCCGTAGTTAAAATATGCTTTTCTAAAAATTTTAAAATATTTTAGAAATTTAATTATTATAATATTTTGATTTGAAATTTAATAAAAATAAAATTTTTGTAAAATATTATTGATTTTCTGAATAATTGTAAGTGAAATGGATTAATGAAAAAGTTGAAAATTTTGAACGTAAGTTATTTTGGAAATTTTGATTTAATTTTAATTGGAAATTTAATTGAGTATGAAATTATGATAAATTTATGATAATTTGAATTTAAAATGATTTTTATCATATTTATGATTTTTTTATAAAGTTGAAATGTGAAATGAATAAATATTTTAAGTTGAAACTTTGAAATATAACTAGAATTGGAAATTTATGAAATTGACGTAAAGTGAACTTTTAGTTAAGCAAATAAAAATAAAACTAAGTTATATTTGAAAATTTGAACTTAAGTGTTAAGTTGAAATTTAATGTAATGGATTTTAAAATTGAACATTGCATTTTAATAAGTGGATTATTATTAAATCTTGATTTTGGAATGGAAATTTAACCCTGTAAAATCATGAACTTGAGGAAAATTAAATGATGTTATAAATGTGAAAATGTATGACTTTATAAGTTAAAAATGTTTTAATAAAAATATAACTGGTTGAGAAATTTTATCGACTATTTGAAGTTAATTAACTGCATTTTTGAAATGATATTAATTACAATGTAAATGATATTACAGCAATTGTAAATACTGTAGTTGATGATAATGAACTAAAAAAAAAACTATTGAAAAAAACTATTATAGAAATTGTTGTAAGTACTATGATTTTTGAATTTAACTAAGTTTATTTGAAATTTAAGAAAACTCTATTACAACATTTTTAAACGTTGTCTTTTGTTAAATTGAACTATTTTGAATGTAACTTTCTGTAGAGTTTTCTAAATGATGCGAAAAGTGAATTTTCACTGTTTTGATAAACTTAAGTGAATAAATAAACTTTGGAAGTTGAAATTTTTGGAAATTTAATAATTTAATTATTAAACATAATAACTTCATTGAAATGATAAAATATATTTTTTGGAATATAAACTGTTTTGAAATATGAATTGAAATGGTATTTTAGATTGAATAAAATGAATAATGATTTGAAATGAATGAAGTTTGAAAAAATACGATATTTTGATATATTAAAATGATTTGAAACGAAGTTTTGAAAGGATATGATATTTTGATATTAAATGATTTGAAAACGGAGTTTGAAAGATAGGACATTTTGATATTAACATGATTTAAAAAAGAAGTTCTGAAAGATATGATATTTTGGAACTGAAACTTTGAAAAGTTATGATATTTTGATATATTAAAATGATTTGAAACGAAGTTTTGAAAGATATGATATTTTTGATATTAAATGATTTGAAAACGGAGTTTGAAAGATAGGACATTTTGATATTAACATGATTTAAAAAAGAAGTTCTGAAAGATATGATATTTTGGAACTGAAACTTTGAAAGGTTATGATATTTTGATATATTAAAATGATTTGAAAGGTAGTGTTGAAAGGGTATGAAAATTTAATATATTGAAATGGTTAGAAATGACTTGATATTTATTTTGATAAATATTTGAATTGAAAGATATTTTACGATGATATATTGAAACGGTTTTGGAAATGATTTAATCTTTATTTTGATAAAGATTTGGATTGAAAAGGATATTTTATTTTGAAGTATAAAATATTGTTTTAAAGTTATAACTACGTACGATTGGTTGTTAAAGAGACCGGGATCGGATATTGTCTTATAGCCGGCCAATACGGAAAACCACTTTAACAACTGTGTATGCGGTGGAGATTCCAGAATGAAGTAGGATGGTGGCGACGTTCTCGAGGTATATTACGTGGACCCAACTCCCGTGAGTTGGCATATATGACTAAAACAGGAGCTATACCGGGCTACACAAAGGGTCGCACCCTTTCATCGAGCATGCTCCATCGGAAACTATTCTATTACTGTTGTGATTTGATTCGGTGGCGCCACTTTTGATTCGGGGGTATTGTTCGAGGTGGGCGAAAGCTGCTGGCTTGCCGTCACCACCGGTCCGGGAATGCAAACGGTGTATCCACCCTGGCATTGCCTCGCGTACCGTGTCATATCCTTATATCGAGCCCACTACGATTTTGGTTTTAAAGATCCGACCGTGTTAAGGTTCACCATAACCTTAACGCTATTTTCTATATGATTATACTTTACTGATTAGACACTACCGTATATAGCGTATATTACTACATAGTAAATAGTTTAATGGATCCTTAGAGGATGGGCGGTCCCAAGCATCCTTTAAGTTACTGATGCATTTAGTTACTGTTCACTTGAGTTGATTTACATTTTATAAGTATTTATGTCCTGACTCGAGGGTTTTGTGTTTTGCTTTACGCTCGAGTCAGATTGATTGAGTTAGCATTCAAGATTCACCTTCGGCGTTGGAGCTTTCCTTGAAGATCCAGCCATCTATTTTGTTTCAGTATCCAGTCGTTACAGTTGGTATCAGAGCTTTGGTAGCTTTAGGCAAAATCAGCATATGGAGTGAATGTATTTACAGAACCACTTTCATTCGAGTTTGAATCTCTTCCTTTTGACTCAATTCCTTTGAATTTTGGAACATTCCCTACGGTTCCAAAATCCATTCGTATCCCTCACTATTCATCTTCTTTTGACTCTGGAGTATTCCATAAGTCCGCTTCGAATGATCTTTTTAGTAAGTCGACGGTCACGCCAATTTCAAATTGTATTGAAAAAAAGGGGGAAAACTCCCTTACAATTAGCATCGATTCACCAGAGATTCTTATCTATCCTTGGTTTAGATGCTAATACATTTTGTTATTTCAAACTCTAACTCTTGAGATCGAATGTAGATTTACCCCAGAAAAATCCATACTGATCTTATTCTTTAAGTCACGGTTGACCTGGTAAATGTTGCCCGTGATTTATTTAAGCTTATCCACCCCCCTATATTGTTATTTAATCATCTTGTATTTGGTTTCCAACCTATCTTCAAACATTTTGAATTGTACTTGTAAATCTATGTTTTGTTTATATATTGTGTTGTTTGAGTTGTTGATGTTGAATTGGGTTTCTGATCGATTCGTCTGATCAACGCTATCGATAAGATTTCCAAAACACTTTGACAGAACAAACTGACACAATATTATTTTAAATTTTGTTTTGGTTAATGAAATAAATTTTGATATAAGTTTATGGAACTTAATGAATTGATTTAAGTTGACAATTTGAAATGATAATACTTGATTTATCATTAATTGATATACAAATGAATCTATAAATTGTTGCTTATAAATTGATTTGGGAACTTAAATGAATTTAGAAAAAGAAATTTGAGAATTTAATTTCCGATGGTTTCAAACCTTGTGTTTATGTTTTAAAAGGTTATATTATTTAAAGTATTTTCAAATAGAATTTGTTTCCAAAGAATTTTATAGTGCTCTTCTCTTTGTCGCTGGAAAATAACTTCGGTGATGACCGCGACATCATCGACTTTCATTTTCGAGTTTCGAAGTTAAGAGACTGTTCTGTAGTCTTGCAACAGCTTTGTTTTGGGGAATTTAATTTGGTTTGAATAATCTGAAATATGACTTGATTTATAATATATAGATATATGATTGAAATTTGATTTGACATATTATATATGTATATATATTATTTCTTATCTCTAAATGGTCTGAAGAAATCGGAAATTTAATTCTTAAATTCTATTTTTAAAGAATAATTTCAATTATAAAAAGAAAATAAGAAAAAAAATTCGAATAAATGATTTAAGTTTGAAATGATTGAATTGGAAATTTTATTTGTATAATACAATTGCATTCAAATATAACTTACCAAAATTTCAGAAGTTAAAAATGTAATTGGATAATATACGATATAAAAAGATTTTATAAATAAAATCTGAGTAGTTATAATAAATGTTATACACTTAAATTTTAATTATAAAATGATTAACAGAGGTAAATATAATAAAGGGTAATTGAATGACTTACAATAAAATGATGTTAAAAGAACTAAGAATAAAAGAAAGTAGTTATAAAAAAAAGTGTAAATATATTTAACATGAGTGATAAATATATTGAGAGGAATAAATTTAATTTTGATTAGGAATAAAGAAGAATAAAATTTATTAAGTACACTGTGAGTGTAATAAATGATTATTTTTCAAACCCATGGTTTTAAAAATGGTTAATTTTATATGATTGGATAATAAGATAATGAAATTTGAGATAGTTAAGATTTATTTAACTTGTGTAAAGATTTATTCTCTGTTTAAGTTGAAATTTCCATGCTTTCAAATTTATTTCCTTATTTTGTTTTCAAACTATCTTTTGGTTGTCCTTATCATCCTTATCTTGCTATAGACTGGTATAGGCATCTTTCTATAATCTTTGGTACTCATTTGAATCTATTTTGCGTGCTTGAGTTCTTGACTCTGGAGGATCTGGGAAAGATCACCTCCACCTTGTAAAACTTACCTATAACAACAGTTATCAGGTATAACTTAAATCCTCTTGTCGTGTTATCTTAATCCTATTTCACTCTATCTTTTCTGTGCCCTTCCATACCTCATTCCTTTTCGGGGACGAAAAGTTTTGAGTGGGGGAGAGTGTAACAACCCTGTATTTTGTAATTATTTTATTGTATATTTTAATTATTTTTAATGTAAGATTTTGATTTAAATACTTATTTTACTTATTTTAAATGATTAAATTTATTATTTAAATATAATCTTGATCTTTATATGAGTTATAATTCCAAACTTGTGTAAGTTGAATATTTGCCTGAAATGCTGATTTTGGTCAAAATAGTCAAACTGTGACTTTCAACTTAAAATTTTAAAAGTTTAAAATTTTAATTTTTTCTTTTATTATGAAAGTACATAAAATTCTAAGAACACCACTTTTCATTTCGTTGAATTTGGATGTAAATTGTGAAAGTTATACCCTTTACAATATTGTGCGTATATAGGGTTATTTAACAATGACTATTTTAAATTGTATAAGTTACTTCTTCTTTGTTATATTTTACTTTAATATGTGATAATATGTTATATTATGTATATTTTGACTTTTAAGTATTTTTAAAATGATAATATAATTTTTCTAAAGTTTATTTGAATTATTTCTAATTTTTAAAGCCTAGTCTGCAATTTTTAAGCCATTTTCTTAATTTAATTATATATAATTAAAATTTATTAATTTATTTTATACATTCACTTTTATTGCTGTGTTTTACTTTATTTTATTCATTTTACATGTATTTAAATTTAAGAGAATTTTTCCAAAGTGTATTGAAGTTATTTCTAATTCCTAAGTCTAGTTTTCATTTTCTGTGCCATTTTTCTTATTTTAATCATATCTAATTAATAATTAGTTATTAATATTTTGTTTATCTGCTATATTTTCGAATTCTAAATGAAATTTATAAGTGTTTTCAGTTATTTAAGATGTATATGAATATATATAGGAAGTTTAAAAGGTTTGAAAGCAAAGAAACGTAAAACCGTTTTAACGTTTCTTCTTCCGTTTCTTTTCCAATTAATAAATTTAATTTCCTTTGACCGTTCCTTTCTTTATTGTAGCTGTGCATTTCTTACCTCATTTTCACGTGAAAACATTCCTCTCCACTTCATTTTTCATGGCTAGAAAGGTTTGGTAATGGCTCCTCTTTTCCTCTTCTTTTTGCTCTTCTTTTTCCATTGTTTTCTTATATTTTGCCTTGTTTTCTCATGTGTATTGCTTGGCCTCTCCTCCATAGCCACGGCCACCACCTCCTACACCTCTTCCCTGCCATCATCACCAGCTACCCCTCTGATCTGACCAAGGCTGAGCCCACCATGGTGACAAAACTCCAAAAAAATGCAACAATGCCCTTGAACAATGCTAGTTTGACCACCTTTGCCTCATCTCCTTCAACCACCACCTTAACCACCACCATAGCAACCTCCACCACCTCTGACCTGACCTCCACCCTCTGCCACATCACCCACCACCCTTCGGAAATCAGACCATGACCAAGCCGTGCCCATCCATTGAAGCTAGCACCACAATACTTCCACAAAACTCCTTAAAACATTGCCTAGACCACACATATCATCACCTACCTTCCATATCTTGCTTTGGCCAACCCTTAGACACCACCACCAGCCACTCCACCACCTTTGGCTGCTGCTCCAGCTACTGTCCAGACCTGTACAGGCATGGACAAGCCACCACATGCCCATGGACGAGCCAAGAATGTCACAAAAACTCAACTTATTTAACCTTGACCCTATATATGCTTTATGTTGCACCACTACACCTTCATCTCCACTTGTTGCCTTGCCTATATGATGTTAAACCTGACCTATATGATGTCATACCCGAGCCAAAGCATCATCATAGCCAAGCATAAGTGTCCCTTAGGCCAAGCATTGAAGTGGTTGAAGCAAGGTCCAATCTATCTTGTTCATTTTGCCTTGTATTTCAAAATTGTTTCAATGTTATTTTATGTTGAATGTTTATATATTGTCTTGTTTGTTTTGTTTTGGGTTGTTGATACAAAATCATATCTTGGCTATCTTTCAACTCAAATCAAAAGTCGTGCAATTGTGCTTGTCGTGCCTTTGGAGTCGTGCTTGTATGTTGTTTTGGTCTCTAGCTTTGAAAATGTGAGTCTTTCTCACTCTGACATTTATACTTATGAATTGATGACAAGTGTTTAGTAATATAAAATGTTTATGCAAGATAATGATGATCATATGATATGCTATGCCATGTTATTACCATGTTTAAACTGTTAATTTTCACCTGACATCTGATATATGACTGTATATTGTGATATTGACCTTGTTTACATTATTTCTGCATATGATCACACTGCAAGTTCCCTGTTAGAAAAAAAATGTTATGGGCTGAAATGATAGGCCTGAATGGGTTTAAATTTTTTATTTTAACTTGGGATTTCGGGTTTGAAATGATAAAACCCGGATTTTCTTTGTAAATTACGGGTTGAAATGATATATTACCCGTATCACTTTACCTAGCGTAGAAAATTTTATACAGGCCCGTAGTTAAAATATGCTTTTCTAAAAAATTTAAAATATTTTAGAAATTTAATTATTATAAAAATAAAATTTTTGTAAAATATTATTGATTTTCTGAATAATTGTAATGAAATGAATTAATGAAAAAGTTGGAAATTTTGAACATAAGTTATTTTGGAAATTTTGATTTAATTTTAATTGGAAATTTAATTGAGCATGAAATTATGATAAATTTATGATAATTTGAATTTAAATAAATTTAAAATGATTTTTATCATATTTATGATTTTTTATAAAGTTGAAATGTGAAATGAATAAATATTTTAAGTTGAAACTTTTAAATATAACTAGAATTGGAAATTTATGAAATTGACGTAAAGTGAACTTTTAGTTAAGCAAATAAAAATAAAACTAAGTTATATTTGAGAATTTGAACTTAAGTGTTAAGTTGAAATTTAATGTAATGGATTTTAAAATTGAACATTGCATTTTAATAAGTGGATTATTATTAAATCTTGATTTTTGAATGGAAATTTAACCCTGTAAAATCATGAACTTGAGGAAAATTAAATGATGTTATAAATGCGAAAATGTATGACTTTATAAGTTAAAAATGTTTTAATAAAAATATAACTGGTTGAGAAATTTTATCGAATATTTGAAGTTAATTGACTGCATTTTTGAAATGATAATAATTACAATGTAAATGATATTACAGCAATTGTAAATACTGTAGTTGATGATAATGAACTAAAAAAAACTATTGAAAAAAACTATTATAGAAATTGTTGTAAGTACTATGATTTTTGAATTTAACTAAGTTTATTTGAAATTTAAGAAAACTCTATTACAACATTTTTAAACGTTGTCTTTTGTTAAATTGAACTGTTTTGAATGTAACTTTCCGTAGAGTTTTCTAAATGATGCGAAAAGTGAATTTTCACTGTTTTGATAAACTTAAGTGAATAAATAAACTTTGGAAGTTAAAATTTTTGAAAATTTAATAATTTAATTATTAAACATAATAACTTCATTGAAATGATAAAAAATAATTTTTGGAATATAAACTGTTTTGAAATATGAATTGAAATGGTATTTTAGATTGAATAAAATGAATAATGATTTGAAATGAATGAAGTTTGAAAAGATACGATATTTTGATATACTAAAATGATTTGAAACGAAGTTTTGAAAGGATATGATATTTTGATATATTAAAATGATTTGAAACAAAGTTTTGAAAGATATGATATTTTTTATATTAAATGATTTGAAAACGGAGTTTAAAAGATAGGACATTTTGATATTAACATGATTTAAAAAAGAAGTTGTGAAAGATATGATATTTTGGAACTGAAACTTTGAAAGGTTATGATATTTTGATATATTAAAATGATTTGAAACGAAGTTTTGAAAGATATGATATTGTTGATATTAAATGATTTGAAAACGGAGTTTGAAAGATAGGACATTTTGATATTAACATGATTTAAAAAAGAAGTTCTGAAAGATATGATATTTTGGAACTGAAACTTTGAAAGGTTATGATATTTTGATATATTAAAATGATTTGAAAGGTAGTGTTGAAAGGGTATGAAAATTTAATATATTGAAATGGTTAGAAATGACTTGATATTTATTTTGATGAATATTTGAATTGAAAGATATTTTACGATGATATATTGAAATGGTTTTGGAAATGATTTAATCTTTATTTTGATAAAGATTTGGATTGAAAAGGATATTTTATTTTGAAGTATAAAATATTGTTTTAAAGTTATAACTACGGGTTATAATAACGATTGGTTGTTAAAGAGACCGGGATCGGATATTGTCTTATAGCCGGCCAATACCGAAAATCACTTTAACAACTGTGTACGCGGTGGAGATTCCAGAATGAAGTAGGATGGTGGCGACGTTCTCGAGGTATATTACGTGGACCCAACTCCCGTGAGTTGGCATATATGACTAAAACAGGAGCTATACCGGGCTACACAAAGGGTCGCACCCTTTCATCGAGCATGCTCCATCGGAAACTATTCTATTACTGTTGTGATTTGATTCGGTGGCGCCACTTTTGATTCGGGTGTATTGTTCGAGGTGGGCGGAAGCTGCTGGCTTGCCGTCACCACCGGTCCGGGAGTGCAAACGGTGTATCCACCCTAGCATTGCCTCGCGTGCCGTGTCATATCCTTATATCGAGCCCACTACGATTTTGGTTTTAAAGATCCGACCGTGTTAAGGTTCACCATCCCCTTAACGCTATTTTCTATATGATTATACTTTACTGATTAGACACTATCGTATATAGAGTATATTACTACATAGTAAATGGTTTAACGGATCCTTAGAGGATGGGCGGTCCCAAGCACCCTTTAAGTTACTGATGCATTTTGTTACTGTTCACTTGAGTTGATTTACAGTTTATAAGTATTTATGTCCTGACTCGAGGGTTTTGTGTTTTTCTTTACGCTCGAGTCAGATTGATTGAGTTAGCACTCAAGATTCACCTTCGGCGTTGGAGCTTTCCTTGAAGATCCAGCCATCTATTTTGTTTCAGTATCCAGTCGTTACAAAAACAATAATAATTACTATTATTATAAAACAGTAATTAATTTTACTGTTAATCTTTTCCAATCTATGAATGCTTGTTTAATTTAAATAAAATAAATGGGTATACCTCACAGCAAACCCTTTCTCCTTCTAAGCAAACCACGATCTTGACTAAGCCCACACACGCACGTGCAAATACTAGGTCGGCCTCTCTTCTCATCGCAGCCTCGATCAACTCACCGCCGAACCCTAAAACACAAAGCGCTTCGCCCAAAACATTCGACTTTGCCAGCTATGCTCCTTCATGTGGCCACGACCAAGCATCGGTTACGTCCACCCCGAGTGCTCGCGCGAAACCCCTCCCCGGCAGCCGCTTCTCTGGCGCGATCAAGTTTAGGTTGCGCGCTCGATCCCTTTGAATTTTTTTTTAAGGATCGAATTCGATTCAAATCTTCACTCTGAGGAAAGCCGCGATTGAAATGAGTAGCTTGGAACTTCATCGATTTCATTCAGCAGTTCGTTTTATTCTTACTTTCGAACGATTTTGTGGCTTCGAGAAGCAGAGGGGAACGAGCTCGAATTGAAACAGATGCGAGACTCAACCCCTTTGATTTCCAAAAGTTCGAGCAGAAGGGAAGTTTTAAGGAGACTCGCGATTTTTAACTAGCCATTATTTATCTTCTTTGAGAATTCAACTTTGATTTTGAGGCTTGCGAAAATGAAATGAACGAAGATGTGATATAAAGTTGAAAGAAGCGTGTTGCAGAAGGGAAGCTACAGTGCTTCTGACGTGAAAGAAAAACGACGATGTGAAATTATTTCAGCTGGTTGACGAGAATATAAATATATATTACTTTAAATTCAAATTTGAATACAAATTGTCTCGATTTACGTAGCCTAAAATCACGAACTCCTATCGAGGCATGCCGCTAGGTGTCTATAATGTTATACCCCTATTCCGAAAGCAATAGAAAAGGTTTTGAGTCCTTATTCGATCGTATGAAGAAGATAGCTTTTTGAACCCAGTTCTTATATTAACTTTCGATTAAATTTTCAACGCGTTTACCTATGGTACAAGCACACAACAACTCCGATCAATACGAAATTTGAAATCCGATAGTAATTCAATATTACGGACCAAGTGGAACTAGTTTCGTCAAATTCCGAGACTGTGCCTCGGAAGGCTATTTATAAATTCAATTTAAATGGTATATTTTCAAAAATGAACAAATCACTATTAGATTCAATTCTAACACTTCTATTATTTTCAATGTTATCAATATAAATTTTATAAGCCTTCAATTATTTTCAACAGGCTTAAAACTCAAGATTCAACATTTTACCCAACTTCAAATTGTTTAATTTAATAATTTAATAATTTAATCATCAAATAAATAGTGATATTTGGAATTCAAGTTAAAAATTAACTTTTTAAATATTTAAAATTAATTATATATTCCCATTTCAAAAGCTCAAAATTCCAGGTCGTCATAGTGGGAAAGCTTATAAAAGTTAAAATTTTGAATAAAAGATATACTTGGTTAAATTAAACGTATAATCGCGAGTTAAAAGGTAAAATGTGAACGGTTTTGATTGTAACGGATGGAAGTATGGATATAAATAAGTTGTGACTTACAAAACTTAGAAGTATAATAAATAAGCCAAAATAAAATTGTTTTGAATTTTGAGAAATGAAAAATCCAAAACTTGAATTATAAAATAGATTGGACTCAAGAAATTTAAGTTAAGTGATTTTTGGAAGGTAAAAATCAAAAATTTAATTGCAAGTTGGAAGTGAACAAATTTGGAATAAATTAGTCAATTTAATTTGTTAATGAAATTAAATTAGTTAATTAGAAATTGAATTGTGAGTTAATAAATTTGGATGGTGAATTAAAAGTGAATGGTAGAATCATAACTTGAGTTATTAATTAAAATTCGACTTGAAGTGTTAAAAAATTAAATATAATTGGAAATGTGTTGAATAAAAATGTAAATTGGATTAAAATAGTGATGGTTTGTATTGCAAATGAAATCCAAGTGAGTATGAATGAATAATGGCCTTGGATATTGTTTAATGAACAAAATATTGAATTTAGAGTTAAAAGGGACTAATTGAATGAATTGATGCGAACCGAAATGGATTTGACAAAAGCGAGGATTGGATTTATTTCAAAATGGAAATGAACTTAAGTTGTTAACTTAAGTAAATGTTGAATGAAAGCTGAACTCAAATAGAAGTGTGGTTTAAATAAGTTGAGAAATAATTATTGAATGAAATAGCCTGAATTGTTTTCGAGCTAAATAAATGGTTGTGAATGAATTAAAAAGGAAGGAATTAAATATAAATTGAGTTAGAATCAATTTAAATTGGTTATATAACTTAAGTAATTATTTATTCACATGGATATCATCAAATTGCATAGAATGAATTGTCGTTTGACGTAAACGAAGGTAATTAAATTTCTTGATAGAGATTAACTAAATTGATTTTAAGATCAATTGAAGTGAATATGAGTTTGTTTGGCTTAAAAATGAATTGAATTTAAGAAATTGAGTTGTAAACCATTTAAATTGAATGAAGTTGTATATGAATTGGTTGTAAACAATTAAAATTAATGTTGGAACCCTATAAGTTGCTTATAAATATTGTTTAACCTGCATTGCTTACAGAAACTTGTATGTTTACTAATTAAATATGTTAAATGTTGTTAAATTACATGATTTTGGCACTTACATATTTAAATGAAGTAAGTATGGATACCGGGAAGCCGTTTGGCTGGATTTGATCGTGCAAAATGCTAAAATAATAAGCCGCTTGCTTAAAAATGCTAAATAAACGTACGCCTACGTAATAAAAATAGGAAATATGAATTGTTTTTGTTTTTCCGACCATGTGGGTCGATGTATATATATTTATATCTCTTATCAAATTGCAAAAGCTTCTCCGTATAAAGGAGACTCTGCCAAAAAATTTCGAAAATTATGGGAGTTAGAAAAAATTATGAAAATTTTCGTTAGCGACAAAAGATTTCAAATTGAAATTAAAATAAGGAATTTTGGAAATGGAAATTGAAACTAATTTAAAATAATGACATGAATCAGTATTCATCGAAGATAAAAATTCAATATTCAGAGTTGAAGGTAAATTGAATTCATACGGAAATGGGAGAACCAATTTGAATAGAAGTAGTGATAAACTAAAGTGGTGAAGTAAAAATAAATATAAGAAGTGTATAAAATACTTATATTGAACTTAAGAAGAAATGGTGAAATTCCTAAGTAATATGGGTGTCAAGAAAATATTGAATAAGCATTTGAGTGAAGATTTAATAAAAATATGTGAAATGATAAGCGCTGATAAGTGAATAGAAACCAAAATGAATGTGAATAGAAAGTAAATTGATATAGTTTATAATCAATTAAGATAAATACGTAGAATGTACGTATTATTTTATTCACATAACAATTTGATCCAGATTCAAGCACAGAATTTTGAGATAGTTATATCGATCCGAATTAGGATTTTTCACTCGATTTTCAATAGCGAACCATGGATATGGATTTTGATTGATTCTAGAAATTCTCTATCATAGTTATGACTATGCAAGGAGAATGATGGTTTCTGATCAAGGAACCAGATCTGAGTCCGCACTAGGAGGTCGGGTGGACGATACTAGTTCGGAAATGAAATTGTGAGATCGAGTAAGCGATCGGATTTGGTATCGCATACGAATGATATAGGTACATCGTACGGGCTTAAATGGAATGAATCTTGAAAATTTTGTAAAGAAATGTATAAAATGATTCTGAATGTTGTGATTGGATATTATTACTAAGTAGGATATACAGGTATTTAAAAGCAGGAGAAAAATTGGTTTTGATTCCAGAAGATAAATTTTGAATTGCTCGACAAAAGGTATGTGTTTAAATTTCTGTATGAAATTTGATTGGGTTTTTGATCTAGCCACTTAGCCTTTTGTTTTCTTTTGGAATTTGAGAGCCCGTAGAGGCATTTTGTAGTTGTTCCGAGCTAGCCGCGCAAAGGAGACGATGACAAAAATTTACGGAAATTTAGGGAGTTGGAAAATTTTTGAGAAAATTTTTATAATTCAAAATTTGGTTTTAAATTGAAATTTGAATAATTGAGCAAATAGTATTGTTTGAGAACTATGGAAGAGTTTGGGAAGTTAGTAAGGATAATAATTGGTCTTCTATAAAAAGATAGTTGGTAGGATGTTGAATTGTTTTGTTTTGGGAAAAGTAAACGGGTATTGGACCATTCTTCCTAATTAGTAATTTCGGGGACGAAATTCTTTTAAGGGGGGAGGAATGTAACGACCCGGAATTTTTAAGCATTTGAAATCAGAATATTTAATTGATTTTAAATATTTAAAAGTTAATTTTTAACTTGAATTCAAATATCACTATTTATTTGATAATTAAATTATTAAATTAAATAATGTGAAGTTGGGTAAAATATTGAATTTGGAGTTTTATGCCTGTTAAAAATGATTAGAAGGCTTGTAAAATTTATATTGATAGTGCTGAGGATAATAGAAGTTTTAAAATTGTTTCAGTTTTGAAATTATATCGTTTAAATTGATATTTAAAAATAGCCTTTTAAGGCACAGTCTCGGAATTCGACGAAACTAGTTCCATTAGATCCGTAATAGTTAGTTATTATCTGATTTAATTTTCGTAGCGTTTGGAGTTATCGTTTGTCCGTACGGTGAGAAACGTGTTGAAATTAAAAATCGATAATTTAATATTTAAACTCGGTTCAAAAGGCTATCTTCTCCATATGACCGAATTAGGATTCGAAACCTTTTCCATTGTGTTCGGAATAGAGGTTTAACATTATAAATGCCTAGTGGCACTCCTCGATAGGGATTCGATATTTTCAGACTGCGTAAGTCGAGACAATTTGTATTCAAATTTGAATTTAAATTAATATATAAAATAAATAAATAAAGTTGAATTTCCTTCACATTGATACTTTTGCCTATCACCTTCAGAACATTGTAGCGAGTATATTCCCACACGTTAACATCAGATCTTGTCTCCTTTTTCATTTAACAGCCGAACCTTTCTCTTCATCTTGAACTTGTAAATAGCCGAGTTTACCTATCCTCTTGAATTCCAGTTTCGATTTGAAATCAATTCATGGCCTAATTTCTTTCGGCTCAAACCAGTCAATTGATTCTCAAATAAATTCCATCATCCAAAGCCGATTTCATTTTACTCCTTTCCGTCCTCATCTCGAATTCGTGACAAATTAAACAGAGAGAGGGAGGAAGAAATCGAGTTTCCATTCGCGCTAGCATCCATGGCGATCAATGCAAGGAGAGGGGAAAGCTGCGAGGTGGAGAGGCGATGACAATTTGTCGCTATGGAAAGGTGGTGACTTTGTGGAGCCGTTCGCTATGGCGAGGTGGTAGGTGCTCGTTTAGATGGAAGGCGAGGTCGAGGAATTTAGGAAGGAGGTTGTGATAGGTTTCGATGTCATAGAGTCTCAAGGGGAGCCGTTCAATCATGAGGCTGTTGTCAGACCTAGCCTAAGTCGCGAGATGTCCTAGCTCACTGGAAGAAGGGAAGTGGTCGTTCGGCAGAAGCAGGTGGAGATACCGTTTGAGTATTGCTTTTAGTATCTTTAGTAATTAAGTTATTTAGTATTTTTTTAAACTATTTCGAGTGCTTTAAAATTTAGTTGATAAAGCATAAATTACAGAAGAAAATTTTTTGTTTGATATTTTCAAAAGAAAATATACAGTGAGGTATATCAGTTGTTTTTAATTTAATACATATATAGACAAGTTCTGCAAAATATAGGGATTTTAAAAATTTTGAACATTAGATAAAATAAGATTTTTTTTAAATAAAAAAAAGAAACCTATGTAGATTATTCTTATAAGTATATATATAGTTCAAAAGAAAATAATGTATTTAGGATGATTAATTTATTAATTTAATAAACTTATTAAATTTAGTTACTAAAAATATTTGTTATAGGAAAATTAGTTTAAAATAAAATTATTAGTTAACTTAAATTAATAAATGGTAATTAATTTGTTTGATTATTTAAAAATGTTAATAAAATCGTATAGTGTTTATACAAGGTATAAAATCATCGGAACAAGCTGGATTGAATCGGATTGCTAGTAAAATCAAAGGTGGGTTAATCTCACTCATCTGGTTTCTATTTAAATTTAAATGGTTAAATTTAAATAATTGGTTGAATGATTGAATTGATTGATGTGCTATATTATATATACAGTAGTATATATATAGTATATACTGGAGTGATTGATTTCCCGCATTATATAGAGGATGAGACCCTATGCGCCGCATAATAGCAGATGATGTTATATTAATCCCATATACCGTGATATTCCACCTCAAAGTGGAAGTGGTATTGTGCTAACGTCTGTAGATGCAGGGAAACAGGCTGGAGGTGTAACGAACGCGATTTTTCGTTGACGAAAACCGACATCAATACGTCTACTGTATCAACTGCCGAGAAATCGAAAGCCGAAAAACCGTACCGTTAGGGTTTTTAGAAAAAGAAAAGGTAGAAGAAGAGAGAAAAAGATAGAACAGAACAGAAAGAAATAACAGAACAACATCAGAATCTCATAATTCGCAGCGGAACAACGTATAATAAATAAATGAATAATCTTTAAACAAAGAACTATATCAGTTATTACTTTACATTACATTTCATTACATCATCAGAGTGTACAACAAACAACAACATCGACAGCGGAAAAGAAATACTATATACTAGTAATACTCCATGCCATCCATCTTGCCTCCAACAACTCCTGAATTCCAGAATATCCTGATAAACCTTAACTCTTGACTGCCCGTGTGGAAATTGGTGGACACCCAGAGTTTAGGAAGGAAAACAATAAACTCCGAGTCAGTCATGTGACTGGTGTGAGAACTCAAAACAGTTTATCTTTAAAATCAAAATAGAGGAATATTTTTAAAGTCGATTCGCAATGCTTTTAAAAATAAGACTACCATAAGGCCTCCCGCACACACACACAATGCAAACGCAGAATCAGAGGAGATTTCTCCTTATGATAGTCAAAGATGCTTGATACGCATTAAAAAGAACATTTGATATTATTACTAGTGCATAGTGTAGGAAAAATTCATTTCGAAAATAGAATATAAATCTTAGCCAACATAGACATTTCGAACTATGCCTACTATAACTACCATCTAAACAGTGGTGACCACCATAAGTAAATGGAAGGTTCTACAACTAATACCGTCACTACACCACAAAAGGCTTTTAACAGCGTTTGATAAACGCTGTAATATCATACAACAGCGTTATTACAAACGCTGTATAACGACATGCTGTCGTATATAGATAACTTACAACAGCTTTTATATAAACGCTGTTGAAACATCTCTGTGACAGCGTTTATTACGAGCTGTCAATAATCTTTTTACAGCGTTTTCAGACATGCTGTATTATGTTTCAACAGCGTTTATAATTTAGTTGTCGAAGATGTTCAAATTCTACTTTAACTGTTTACAACAGCGTTTTCTAAACGTTGTTTCTGAATCATCAACAATTTCGACAGCATGTTAAAAACGCTGTGATTGAATCATCAACTATTTCGACAGCATGTGATAAACGTTGTTATTGACTATTTCAAGATAATTACAGCACGAATTGAACGCTGTTGTTTATTCATTGACAGCATTAATAAAACGCTGTCTTCTATTTATATAACAGCTTTAATATTCCACTCTATTTTTGACTATTCCAGCACTATATTTTGAGCATATTCAAGCAACTAGTATATATAACAGGTTTTAATAACTATTAATTAGTTACATAAACTAGTTAAGACAATATTAACAAACAAAAGACATCCATAAACCAAGTTTCAATAATATCCATAAACAAAAATAACAAAGTAAACTATTGACATACAAAACCACATACCATCCAACTGACAACTATTGACGTACATTTCATACTTCTACAGTTCTCCCCTGTAGTTCATCCTACCACTGCTTCAACCAATTCGTACTTCTGTTCCGCCAAGTATTCACTGCTAGCATCTCCATACACACAGTACATCTCCAACCAACCTCACCCCCTCTTCCCACTGACATCAATTCGACCAAACTCCTTACCATCGTTTCGACAAACCCCATAACTTCTAGCAACTGCCCCCGTACCCTCTGCATCGCTGTAACATCCATCATCCTCTGTCCCTCTCTCTACAGCAACACTCTTCACTACATTTAATCACCCCTGCTTCAACATAACCACATCAACACCACAGTGCTCCACATCAAATATCAAACATTTCCACTACATTACACTGTCAAAACTACTGCAACAACAACAATTCACCTGAACATCAGTAACTCCACTTGCAAACAACCTTCATCATACCCACAAAAACATACACTACTTCCGAATGTCACCTCATATAATACAGCACTTCATTCAACAACTACCGTCGACCATCCATTCACCCGACCATCCCCTGCTGTCATCAAGACAAACCACACTGTGCACGTGCAGTTACAACTTCCACCTGAAACCACTTCTGCTTGCAACAGAACGACAGGTCACCACTAGCCTTCAATTTGCTCCTCAAAACTGCCTCTCCTACACAGTGACAACAACCAAACCATCATGATTATTGAACATTTGGGTATCCTCTTGCTAACAGTGCTCTCAATTCCTTTCTTAAAATTTTCCCAGATGGTGCTTTTGGGATCGAATCCACAAAAAATACCTTGTGAATTCTCTTGTAGAAAATCACCCGAAGAAATAAACAGAAAAGAAAAATCAATAAAAAATAAATCGATTTCAATATATTTCAAAGTTAAATTCCCAGACATGAAAGTTATTCGTACCTGTTTAGAAATATACTTCTTAATCTCATCCTCTGTAATATCAGAACCATTTGATCTAACAACAAATGCCACTGGGAGCTCTCCAGCCAATTCATCTTTCATGCTGCAAAATACACAATCATTTGATGTTAAACACTTGTTGCAATTAGTAATTATTTATAACTATTTAGGTTTTTTTTAGTGCTTAGTTAACAAGCATAAAATTCCGATCAAAGCACATACACATTTAAAAGTTAATCAGAATTCAGCAGTAAGAAAATTGTGCTTACGAGACAACAGCAGCACCAGCAACATCGGGATGTGCAATGAGCATAGCCTCAAGCTCTGCAGATAAACTCACCCATTTCACTGCTACTCTAACAACATCCCAACATCCTAATGTAGTACTTCAACCATACTTCAACCACCGAGCTTCTGATTTCACCACTGAGCTGTTGCCTTCCCACTTCAACCATACTTCAATCACTTATAAACAACCAAACGCGAGCATAATACCCCCACAACCCCTTCCTTTCCGCAACAGCATCCTTCTCCTGTTTGTTTTATTTTTCACAACAGAAAACGGAGATTAAATAAAAGATTTTGAATCAGACGACCAAAAAAGATTATCGAATATGCAAATAAATCATATTTGTTAACAAATATTTAAAAGATTATCTCATGTAAATACCTCTTCCTCTTTCTTTTTCTCTATTTCCTCAAATGCAGCTTTCTCGGCCTGCATAAATATTAACATCCAGGTTTAATACAGAAACCAAAGATGGCTGCAACAGCAAAGATGGCTGCAACAGCAAAGATGGCTGCAGCTGCAAATGCGATCGCAGTAAAGGAACCATCTGAAGACCACTCCATCACCCCTGAATGCATCGGCTCTCCTGCAAATTTAAAAACAAATTTATACACTAGCCGACACTAGAGTGATAAAATTATTTGTTGTTCAAGACTTAGTTATACATTGTTGGGTCAATAATATAGTTTAGGATAGTGCATTTGTGTTCGATCTATTGTTTAATAACCGATATTATGTTCTATTCTCCTAGTCAAGTATAAAAACTGAAGAACGTCATTCCCCAATTTGTTGTATTGTTTGTTTGTATATTCAGTTAGCAAATTTTATAACAAACTGGTAGCGTACTATTGATAGCAGTCACATTTTGTCAACTGTGTTGACTCGTTGATTATAAGAAAAGAACAGGTTGAGGTACATCATTAGTAATATACCCTTGACTTTACTGTAGTCACTTATGTATATGTGGATTTCATATATAGTATTTTGATATTATTTCCCCTCACACCAGACTTAAAGTCCAACATGCATTTTATCTTTGTTTATTTTATGACAATCTCTCGGAAACTCGATCAATTAAGTAGGCTGAGTGAGGTAGCTTTTAGGGGATAGCTTGGGATCGCATTATTTTGGATTGGAGCATGATGACAACACTTAGATGTATATTTTTGAGTACATAACAGACATGTATTTATATGTCCGAAACATGTATTATCGGATGTTATATTAAGTACTCCGTATGTATGAAGTTGATGTATTCTGACAGTTGTTACTTTTATCAGTTGCTTCCGCATTGCTATATATATATATATATTAAAATCTGATTATATATCTTTTGTATATTATATATTGTGATTACTGTGAAATATTATCGTTAGACCATAGTTAATTAACTTGATTAAATAGTAAAACTTCAAATAACCCACTACAACCTATCTTGGTGGTACTGGAGGTTGATCACTGTCATTAGGTGCCAAAAATTTTAGAGCGCCATAAAGCGGGTTGTTACGATTACACTAAAATGACCATAAAGCAGCTGAAGGATAAACTGAAATTAGAGCATTGTGAAGACACCAATTCTAAAAAAATTATGCTAAAACGACCATGAGAAAACACAGAAATAGTTTACAAGCATTGTTGGACTCTGGTGGAAACTATACACACAAGCAGGAGCAGCTTATAGGCATTATCTTATTACTCCACGCTATTTAATGGCCAAACTAGAGGAGATTATCCATCAGTCTAACCACGAATAGTTATTAACGACGAAGGAAGAAGATACTTATCTAAAGCAGTAACTGCTTCTGAAATAAAACATGCGGTCTTCTCAACTGATGACTTCAAGAGCCATGGTCCTGATGGCTTTTCCACCAAGTTTTATAAACTTCATTAGACCAAGCTTGAGAAATTGCTCCTCCATGCTACTTCCAGTGTGTTCTAGATGGGCAAACTACCATATGGTCTAAATCATAACTTTATAACTCTTGTACCTAAAAGGGAAAAGCCACGGACCATTTCAGATTATCGTCCAATTTCCTATGTAAATTTTCTTTACAAAATAATTTCCATAATTATTTATAGCAGAATTAAACACTTATTGCCTTATCTTATTGCAGAGAATCAATCTGCCTTTGTGCCAGATAGAAACATTGGAGAAAACATATTATTAGCTCATGAACTTGTTTGGGATTTCAAGAAAAAAGGTAAACCAAAGATGTGTATCAACATTGATTTGTAGAAAGCATATGACATGGTTAACAGAGAATTCATATTTTATATGCTATATATTATGGGTTTTCCTCTATCCCTTATCAATTTGATTTATGAATGTATCAGCACCCCTACATTTTCTATTCTATTTAATGGTGTTCCATGTGGCTTCATTACCTCTACTAGAGGATTGAAAGAAAGGCATCCTTAATCCCCATATTTATTTTGCTTGACCATGGAATATTTCACATTGCAAATGGAAGATGCTCTCACTTACAACTACATTCAGCCTACTTCCTATGTGCAGCCGGTTACCACACATTTACTTTATGCTGATGATGTAATGATTTTCTTGAGTGCAACAAGTGGTAATACAAAAGCAATGGACGACAGTTTTAACCACTTAAAAAATACTGTCGGTCTCCACATCAACCATATGAAATCTAAAATGGACTTCAGCAAGGATGTCTCAAACAAGGCCACATTACTACAGATTATGGGGAATACAGAGGACTTCCTTCCTATCAAATACCTAGTGTCCCATTGTCCAGTGATTATGTTCATTCCTCTGATTGTGTGCCTCTTGTTGCTAAGGTGTATGACAAAACAGAGGGATGGGATGGTACTTTACTATCTGCTGCAGGGAGAGCTCAGCCGATACAGAGTACCATAACTCCCATTGTGTGATACTGGTTAATAATACATCAACTACCTAATTCTGTTTTACATAAAATTGAAAGCACGTGTGCTAATTTTTTTTGGGGAGGTAAATGTCATAAAATAGCATTGAATTTGCTGTGTCGACCAAAGGCAGAGGGAGGTATAGGGCTGCGGTTGTTTATGGATCTTAAAAAGACAGTAGTGCTGAAATTACGATGGAATCTACTCACTAAATAGGGATTATGGGTCGACTACAAACCATGGATAAAATACATGCTTGGAGTCTTGTGGAGGATACTATGTGCGTGTTATGTGGACAAGATCAAGAAAGAACATCTATTTTTCAAATGTAATTTTAGTACTTACCTTTGAAACCGATTTCATCATCGATTCAACCTCCTTCCTATCTCAGATCCAAGCCTATCTCACGAGATCCAAGAGTTTGTACGATGTTATAAAATAGCATTCAAAACCATTAATATTTTCTTTAGACTTTATTGAATACCTGTACACTGGTCATGGCCGTTGAATCAGCATTCTCCCTATCTGCATCTTATCTCACTATCTGGCTGCAAGGATAATTGAGCTCCTGTGGGCATTTGTTAATTGCAGCCAATTCATTTGGTGACACCATCTCATGCAAGGTCTGCTATAACAAACTAGTCTAATAGCGGATAGTGAAAATCATAAATTGTATTCAGCTTAAGATTATTCAGTTCAATATCGCAGATAATTACAATTATCATGTTGAACTTATGTATAGTGATTACTAATGCTCAAATCAATATGTATAAATTCAAAAAAAAAATCATCCATTCAAAATTCAGTTAACAACTATACATCTGTGAACATAAACTCTTTGCGGATATAAAAACATGCGACTCAAAATGTTTTTCAAATTGTAAAAGAGTAAGCATGTAGAGTTGGTAGCGGGTAAAGATTGAGACTTAATTTTCGGATTCAGCATATTACCCCAAAATCATAGATATATAAAAATTGATATAAAAAATTATCAGTAATAATATAATCACCAAAGCATAACCGCAAAAGTATTACTCAAGAATGGTAGATCTGGTTCAGTAGGTGGAACCACTGTAAATCATAGTACATCAGAGGAAACATTCACTAAAATTGATTAAGTAGCAAACCTCGTAGTTATCAAACGAAGTACTAGCTTGGTTGACTTCAAGCAAATTCAGAATGGTGTCTCCTGTCTTTTACCTGAGTCCCTTCAAAACCACGTTGCTTATTCCACGAATGCTTATTATCAAGCTTCTGGTCGCCATCACCATGATTTTAAGCGAAGTCCGAGTCGGATTTGCACGTGGAAGTAGGAGCTCGAGGAAGCGGTCGGTGAGGAAGCGAAAGCGGTTCGAGTCGGATGGGATGAGGACGATGATGCAGTAGTTGATAATTTATGTAGGATTTAGGATTTGGGATTGCTGGTGAAATTTGAGGAGGATTTGGATTTCATAGATTTATTACTTTGCGTGAAGATAAGAAGAAAGGATGGGGGAAAAGTAGCCGCGTAATGAAATAATCCTCAAAATCAGGCGGGCTATTTCACACAGCGTTTGGTTTTTCATTTTTCATTTTCAACACACTATTGTCAGCACTTATGTCAAAAACGCTGACGATTATTGCTGAGAAAAGCCCATTTTGTTGTAGTGCGTACAGGCTTTCGTATTGGGAATTGGATTTCCAACAAATGGTCAGGCCAAGGAACTTCCCATTGCCACATGAGAACGCCTCTGGAATGACGTCCCGAGAACCAAACCGGATCTCTGCCAACACAAGGCGGGGTTACCCCCAACTGGGTAACTACTGACACGAATATGTCATCCCCCGATCGTAACCGATCTATCCGAGGATCCTCGATTTCCAACAACCACAAAATATGCAGCAACAACATAGGTTAAATATCTAGGCTCCATACCATGATACCACCTCTATCCAGAAGGAATGACATACACTAAAGGGGCGCTACCCCCTAATAACCTTGCTGCATCCTTCCTGTTTTGACCATTTCCGGGGTGTGAGGTCCGATGAAGTCTCGTCCACAAAGCCACACTTTATACAAAAGCCGTGCTTTAGGTCAACAAATGATCATAGAAATGATCACCAAGATAAATGATCAAATAAATAATCCTATCACAAATGATCAACACAATGATCATTTCACAGCAACACTCAGCATGCCACACTACCAAATTGGGAGTATATCACTAATAACCTTCAACTATATAACCTCTGAGCTCGTACGTCTCAGAGAAGGGTGTTAAGCTAAGAGAATAAATCCTCCGCCACCAACAGAAATATATTTGAAAGAAATCAGCTTTATATCTCAATTTGTAATGTCAGACATACAATCATACAAGTCTATTCCGGGATCGAACAGAACCGAAGGCACTTACAAAGAAGTCATTGCAATCCGGATATTCACTAATCACGACCGGACTTCCCGTCACTAAGGGTGATAAAACCTCTATATCGGAGATCAGTCGATGTAGAGTAACTCGACGGTAATCCTTCCGTTTTCACAAATATCCGGTCTTCAACACTGGTCATCGAATGCAAATCCATTTCGACGTATCACATATTCGAAATGAGTTATACGACCCCAAGGTCCTTTCCCGGCTAACCCGAATAGTGAGCGCTTATTCAAAAATAAGTGTGGCATTCAAATTCAAGCAATTCACAACAAATACCTATTTAAAGGTAAATATTGATAGTCGGATTATTTAACTATCAATAGGCATGCTCAACATCACCAAATCCAAATAATTTCCCAAATTATTTACTTTCCAAAATATCTTTACTAGATATATAATTTTCCACACTTCAACCATTTGAAAACAAATTTTCAAATCACTTTTCCTTACACGGAATTTCTTTCATTTCAACATGGTTCATTTAAACCAATTTAATAAATCCTTACCGGTTTATTTTATATTTACGTTCCAAATTCGTAAATTAATTCCCACACTTCAAAAATAAATCAACATTTATTTTTAAACAAATTCCCCTTTTCTTTATAAATTCCATAGTGAATTTACATTCCAAAATATCTATGAATATACGATTTCGAATCGATTTATAATATTCATTTTCAATTTATCTTTAAAAAGATAAATTCTCAAAACGTTTCATTTTCATATTGGAAAAGCATTCCCATACTTATTCTAATAATAAGTATTTCACAAACCCATTTATTTTCAACATTTGAAAATATTCAATACACTTAAATCAAAATTTAGTATATATTTCATTTTCATAAGGAAATCATTCTCTTAACACATTTATTTGGGCTAAAACGAATGTTGCGTAAAACATCGTTACGACGACCCAAAAGTCACTAGTATAGGGATTAAAGTTTTAAATAGATATATAAATCCCAATACTATACAAAACATTTCCTCTCGGAAACCATTTACTATAACAACAGTGTTATAGTCCACCATTTCCTTCTATTTCTCGAAAACGTCTATTTCAACAATGAATGTTGAAATCTATGTATTGGATACTTAATGCATTTTAAATGTCTTTAAAATCATTAACTTCATTTCATAATGTTCCTTCCCCAAAAACATATCCATTTCATTTAATAATATATTCACTGTCCAAAATCGTGAATATAATTCCTTTCACATATTCCTATATCCAATTTATCAGATTCAATTGATTTCGGATTTATAAACAACGTTTATAAACTCCATTTATATTTTTATAAACTTCTATTTATAAAAATCCTTTTTATATCTCATTTTAAATGCCAAAATTCAATTTATAAGTTGATTACTTATAAATCTTATATTTTACAAAATCTATCCATTTTATATATATATATATATATTCATATTTCATAAATTTATAAATCTCAATTGCTTATGAAATCCATTTTTATTTCACTTTATTACTCATAAAAACTCGTTTTATAATTCCAGTATTTTTAATTTATAAATATCAATTCTATAAATCTTTTATATAAACCGTTTATAATAATTCAAAATTCCCAATTTAACCATTTTATAAATAAATCACTATTTATTTCAAAAATCTTAATTTGGTTATATTTTACAAAGATTATAACTTTTATAAAATTAAACTTATAACGTTAATTTATTTAAAATAAATCAATTCAAAATTTTACTAAAACGTATACTTTCAAAAATCACTTTAAAAATTCCTTTAAAAACCAAAAATCATTATTTTAAAACTTCAAAAATAAATTCGATGATGCAACAATACCAAATAGTCAATCACAACATCCAAATATCATATATCGATATGATAATCAACAAATATCAAAATATCTGTACATAAATCAATACAGTTGAGGAATCCAGTTGGATCCCTCCAACCTGTTTCCCTGCATCCACAAACATTAGCACAATACCAATTCCGCTCCAGTACGGAATTATCGCGGTATATGGGATTTAAAATATTATCCGCTTAATAGACGGCGCAATAGGGTCTCATCCGCTATATAATGCGGGAAATCAACAACTGCAATACATACATATGCCAATATATATATATTGCTATTATATATAGTACCAATTTCACGGTTTATGAAATATTAGCGGTATATGTTTTTAATAAATAACATCCGCTTACTAACGGTGTATAATGTCTATTTTAACAATCAATAGATAACAATCATCATTCAAACATGCATTCAAGAATTTTAAATCTAACTATTTAAAATTAAAATCGAAACTGATTCGATTGAGTGAGAAGTTCTCACCTTGATTTCAATTCCGTTTTAGCGATTTATTTCGAATAAAATTAAACGGACATTTAATTTTACCCGAAATTCTTACTAACTCCAAACGACTCCAATCCAATTCCATAGCGTAGTATTCGTCAATACGATTCCAACGCAACTGGTTTCGTGCGTTTTCGACCTCGTATGAAAAAGATATGCATTTTTAAAGTTTACACGAATTTATATTTATAATTATCAACACAAACTTTTTAAATTTGAAACTTCTCACATCTGGGCCGTTCATCACGATGCCACACCCCAGGCCGCACGCACGCGCTACATCTCCCTCTCCCATCTTCGAACGCGACATCCCAGATACGTGAAACGAAGGCCGTCCCTCTTCCATCAATTCTTGCCACCACCACGACGAACTTCAGCACGATCGAGACCCACCATTTCGAAGAGCATCCAGGAAGCTACCATCGGCCAGAGGAGCAAGGAGCTCGGTCGCCTATTGGCCTAGGAATTCAAGCTCGAACGCCAGCTCTTCAAAACCCTCCCCACGTCGATCCATGGCTCCAAACGCGATCATAACCGTTGAAGACGTAGAACTCGATACCCACTACAAGTCTCCAGTTGAACGTTTGTTGCCGATTTGAAGAAATCAAGGGGAGAACATGGGTGTTTTCTGGCCGTCGAATTGATGGTAACGGCTGCGTTTCCTAGGGTTAGGGTTTTATTTTTTTTTATTTTTTTAGAATTATGGGGGTATTTATAGGGAATTGAACGAACACTATTCATTTCGATTTTTCTGAACTCCGATTTACGCGCAGTGACTGGCGTTTCTGGGGTTTACCCCGCGTTCCGGACACTGGAACAGGTTTCAAAAGCTAATTCGGTCATCTGTGCAAGTTATGGCAATAAACGTTCGATTTAAATTAAACCGATTTAAACGATTTTCTAGGCGTTTTCGCTTGCACCGGACAAACGGTAAATCCAATTGACACGAAATTTGAAACCATACAATAATATCGCATTACGGATCCGATGAAACTGGTTTCGTCGAAATCCGAGACTTTTTGAAAAATGGCTATTTTAACTCGCCAAATTAATATTAAAATAATTTCGATGCGTTTCGAGCTGCCACGATCAAACGATAACTCTGATTGCTACGAAAATTAAAATCCGATAATAACTAAATATTATGGATCCAATGGAACTGGTCTCGTCCAATTCTGAGACTATTCAAAAATTGACTATGTTACAGTTGATAATTAAATATTAAAATATTCAATTTTCACAAATAAACTCTTAATTCGATTTTAAAAGTTCTAAAATATCGTTCTAACTTCAATATGATAAAATAAAATTTTACAAATCATTTTCAATCATATTTAACTCAAATTTCAATTATTTCCATAATTTAACATATTAAATTATCGATTTAATTATCCAATTAAATCCAATTATTCGAAATAAAATTTATTCGACTTATAAATTTCACTTATTAATATTTAAATTCAATTAAATATTCAATTTTAAATTGTTATAAATTCTGGGTCGTTACAATCTTCCCCCCTTAAAAGAATTTCGTCCTCGAAATTAAAAGGTAAGAAAGAGTTACATAATTCATTAACTTTCAAAAACAAACCATTCAAATTAGATTTTACTAATCTCTTAAGTGTTTAACTTCTCCAAAATCCATAGTTAACTTGTTTCAAAATCTTTACTAAATTTCCAAATCCAAACTTAGTTTTCCAAAAATTTCCCAATTTTCTCAAAAATTTTCTAACGCCTTAAATTTTTCGGAAAAATTCGCCATAGTCTCCTTTGCGCGGCTCGATCCGAAAAAAAAATGACAGTATATATATCATAAATATACATCTCATCAAGTAATGAGGCATTCCGCAGGGAAAAAAGTGTAAAAGTACGGTATGTAATCCGAGATATGTACCTTATTATATTATTAGCGAGCATATACGGCTAATATAGCGCGAAAGCGAGCTCCAAATGCAAAGCAATGCAATCCGCACCTACTAAACACTCAACAACAACATGAGAATCATGCATATATGAAAATAATATCTATATACAACATATAGCAACATAACAACTACATAATATAGCAAATGCAACTAAACAACAAATGCAACTATCAACCAACTCAATATTCATTCATATTCTCATTAATATTCAATGAATTGGTTTTCAATTTAAATCATATTTGATTTATTAATGTTGGATTTTATCAACATTCATTCATATTCAATTTTAATTAGTTTGCATTCACTAATTAAATCCAATTCACATTCAATTCTATTCAAATTTATTTACTTCCAATTTGAATTCAATTTCATAGCTTTCAATTTTGCCAATTCAATTTCATTAACACTTAATGAATTATATACAATCAATCAACAATCAAATAACAACTAATGTTTATTCAATACAACCAAATTTATTCACTTTACATTCAATTTGGTTCAACACATTCAATTTCAATTGGATCATATTTAAATTGACATCCATTCAATTTATTCAATTTCTCAACTTCATTAGCTTTTAATGAATTTACACTTACATTCATTATTTCATATCAATTATTTACATTTAATTGATTAACATTCAATCCATTTATCAATTCAATTGCTAATTCCTTTAACAATATAAAGTTGAATTTCATTTATACAACTCAAGTTCAATTTCTTAATGACCTCACTTCATTAATTCACTTATTAATCTACTTCGATACCAAAAATTAACTTCACTTAAGTTATATTCCATTTCAAGCATCTTATCATCCGCTTACTAACGGCGTATAATGTCTATTTTAACAATCAATAGATAACAATCATCATTCAAACATGCATTCAAGAAATTTAAATCTAACTATTTAAAATTAAAATCGAAACTGATTCGATTGAGTGAGAAGTTCTCACCTTGATTTCAATTCCGTTTTAGCGATTTATTTCGAATAAAATTAAACGGACGTTTAATTTTACTCGAAATTTTTACTAACTCCAAACGACTCCAATCCAATTCCATAGCGTAGTATTCGTCAATACGATTCCAACGCAACTGGTTTCGTGCGTTTTCGACCTCGTATGAAAAAGATATGCATTTTTAAAGTTTGCATGAATTTATATTTATAATTATCAACACAAACTTTTTAAATTTGAAACTTCTCACATCTGGGCCGTTCATCACGATGCCACACCCCAGGCCATACGCACGCGCTACATCTCCCTCTCCCATCTTCGAACGCGACATCCAGATACGTGAACCCAAGGACGTCCCTCTTCCATCAATTCTTGCCACCACCACGACGAACTTCAGCACGATCGAGACCCACCATTTCGAAGAGCATCCAGGAAGCTACCATCGGCCAGAGGAGCAAGGAGCTCGGTCGCCTATTGGCCTAGGAATTCGAGCTCGAACGCCAACTCTTCAAACCCATCCCCACGTCGATCCATGGCTCCAAACGCGATCATAACCGTTGAAGACGTAGAATTCGATACCCACTACAAGTCTCCAGTTGAACGTTTGTTGAATCGCTACGCCGATTTGAAGAAATCAAGGGGTGAATGTGGGTGTTTTCTGGCCGTCGAATTGATGGTGGCGGCTGCGTTTCCTAGGGTTAGGGTTTTATTTTTATTTTATTTTTTAGAATTATGGGGGTATTTATAGGGAACCGAACGAAAACTATTCATTTCGATTTTTCTGAACTCCGATTTACGGGCAGTGACTGGCGTTTCTGGGGTTTACCCCGCGTTCTGGACACAATGTAACAGGTTTGGAAAGCTAGTTCGGTCATCTGTGCAAGTTATGGCAATAAACGTTCGATTTAAATTAAACCGATTTAAACGATTTTCTAGGCGTTTTCGCTTGCACCGGACAAACGGTAAATCCAATTGACACGAAATTTGAAACCATACAATAATATCACATTATGGATCCGATGAAACTAGTTTCGTCGAAATCCGAGACTTTTTGAAAAATGGCTATTTTAACTCGCCAAATTAATATTAAAATAATTTCGATGCGTTTCGAGCTGCCACGATCAAACGATAACTCCGATTGCTACGAAAATTGAAATCCGATAATAACTAACTATTACGGATCCAATGGAACTGGTCTCGTCCAATTCTGAGACTGTTCAAAATTTGACTATTTTACAGTCGATAATTAAATATTAAAATATTCAATTTTCACAAATAAACTCTTAATTCGATTTTAAAAGTTCTAAAATATCGTTCTAACTTCAATATGATAAATAAAATTTTACAAATCATTTTCAATCATATTTAACTCAATTTTCAATTATTTCCATAATTTAACATATTAAATTATCGATTTAATTATCCAATTAAATCCAATTATTCGAAATAAAATTTATTCGACTTATAAATTTCACTTATTATTATTTAAATTCAATTAAATATTCAATTTTAAATTATTATAAATTCTGGGTCGTTACAGGAGGGATCCAACTGGATTCCTCAAAATTATTTAGACTGTTTAATATTCTATGTTATGAATATTTGATATTCTGTGAAGAATGTTATTGATAATTGAAATATTGAATGTTATGGTTTGCTTGGATACATTTTGGTACACTGAGTTATCAAATTATATAGAATTGAACTTTTGAAAGGAAAATAAAAGAGTGAATTTTTAAGTAAAATAATTATTGAGAATTTGAATAAAAATAAGAATGAATTAGAAAGGAATAAAGGTGATTTTTAAATCCTAATAAATTTTGGTATGAAAAAGGGATTTGAATAAATAGAGAAATAATGAATTTTAAACTTAAGAGATATTATATCAAGAAATAAAGAATTTAATTTAAAAATTCAAGGTTTAAAATTTATTTAAAAGAATAAAGAAGAAATTTGGAAAATCTGAAATTGATACATTTCAGTTAAAAGATTTAAAATCAAAACGAAGAAATAAAATCTGAAGTTAATGGATTTTGGAAAAAACCAAGTAAGTAAAGGAATTTATTTCAAAATGGAGTAAATTGGAAATCAATTTGAAAATTGATTTAAGTGGTTGAAGTTGAAACTTTAAAAGAGAAGTGGGACTTTGGAATTTATAAACTGGGTTTATAAAAGTGAAGTAATATATCAGTGGATATTTGGAAGGATAAAATTCACGGTGAGAATTTATTAGAGGGATGGGAAAATTTGTTTAAAAATAAATAGTAATTTATTTTTAAAGATGTGGAAGGGAAGCGTATTTCTTTGGATAGCCAAGTACGTTTTCAAAACAAATTTTTAAGTTTAAGTAAAAAGTTTTTAAGTTGTTTTAAAAAGTATGTTTAGGAAACTTATTATTTTAAATGTTTAAATTCTAAAGAAGTATTTTTCAAATCTATTATCGTAGTAATTATTTAAAGGTGACTTGATATTTTGTTTTAAAAAGAGAAAATCTAGTTTTATATTTTATAAAGTAACCTTATTTTAAATATTCCTAAAGTATTATTTTTAATAAAGTATTAAAGTATTTTTTCTAAATTTAAATGTTAAAGTATATTTTATAATATAGCGATTTAAATTATTTTAAAATCTAAAAGTGTTTGTACTTGGTGATTTCAGTGGGAATTGAAAATATTTGGGGAATTTATTCCATGAAAGAAAATGGTTTAAAACTATTTTTAAAGGGGTTGAAAAGTGGAAGTATATCTTGCAAAGATATTTTGAGATTAATAAATAATTTGGTGAAATTATTTATATTGGATGTTGTTTGTGAATGATAATTGATAGTTAAATAACCGACTATCAATATTGGCCAATGCGCTGATCGTTTCGAAGAGACCGGGATCAGGATTTATTTTCTAAAAAGCACTTCGATCCGGTTTGTACGTTTTCGTGAGGAAGACGAGTTTGGATTCGAAGATGGAGTAGTGAAGTGCAAGGACTAGTTGCTACTAATCTTGAGGATGATTCCAAAATGGATGTAGTAGGAGTAGTGCCTTCGGTTCCGTTCGAACCCGGGACGGACTTATATGGATGAATGCTTTCAGAACATCGTCAGGTGGGTGATGAGCATTCATGGGATATGTTCTAAAATGGTAACGCTTGGCCTCGAGCCTCATCAACTAGGAATGACTGAAAATCAGGGGTTATGCAGCAAGGCTAGGTGGGTAGCTCCCATTAGGGTAAGGTCATCCTTGTCTAGATGTCCCTTTTATTCGGCTTAGTGGTGCGGTTGCTGATCCCACCCATGGGGTGATCTTACTTGGGATTATCCAGTAAGGGGTAGTCCCGATCTTGTGTTGCAGGGGGTCGGGAGTGATCCTCGGTACGGTGAACTAGGCCACGTACTATGACAGGTGGTCCCCCAGTGCTTATTCATTAGTTGGAAATCCATTCTCCCTACGCGCCTTTTACAGTTTTTGTTTGTATAACCCACTTTGTGGCTAGTAGCTGGAATTTAATCAATTTCGGCTATTTTAATAAGTATTTGTAATAGACCCTATTATAATATCAGAGGATTTTAATAAAAAGTGTTTTGTCTATCGTATGGTAAAAACCCGACATGTTTATTTGTGGCGTGGTCTTACGAGATGCTTTTGTTTTCAATGGATTTTAAAACTTCAATAATCAAATTAAGTGTGGTTTTCTCACGCTGGTATTCCAGACTGACTTGGGTGTTATTTAACTGTAATGCTCAGGTCAGACCGAGTATTATAGAATATAGGATATGTTGCTGTGGAGCTCAGGAGACGAGCTGGATGGCGATACGTACTTCCATACTTGATTATTATTCCACTGTGTATTTAGTTTTGAGGACAATTTATATGGCTGTCAAGTTGTATGTTATTAATGTTGTTGAACTCTGATGATGTATTCTGGTGATGTATGTATAAAACAAATATAGTTTTGTGTGAAGATCTGTTATTATCTATTATATTTTATTCCACTGTGATGGTTAGATTGATGTTGTTTTCTATTTTTTCTTCTACCTCTTCTTCTTTAACCCCAACGGTTCGTATTTCCGTTCACCTTGAGTTGATGTGTTGGATAATAGTGTTGACTCAAGGGGTACGGTTGTGCGGGTCATTACATTTTTTCACTTCAGAATCTCCTGCATTTTCAAATCACATACCAGATGTCCCTCTTCTCTTTCTTTTTATTCAGCCAAGAAAATAGAAATACAGCTTGAAAAAAAAATGGCAGATCGATTATGAAAAAATAATGAGGGCCGAGCCTCGTTCGTCACCCCAAATTCACAAAGCCGTCTCGGAGCTAATTGAAATCAAGGTCGGCTCGATTTCGATTCAAGCATGGGGGCGACGCTGTTTTTTTTCGAGCATCTGGTTGTCACGTGTTGCAAAGTCATCGGGAGCATAGGCGAGTTCGACTGAGGTGGGGATTGCAACCTTGTGCAAGGAAGCGGAGGCGCATTCGAACTCGGCGATCGTGCTGGTGCTTCGCAATAATCGGGGAGGGGTTCGCGGTCGTACAGTGGAGCTGCTAAGGTTGGTAGGATAGCCTGGGTTCGTTTTTAACAGTGTGGTATTTTTTGAGTTAATTTAAGTTTATTTAATATCTAGAATTGTTAATTTTATTTTAAAACATGTTTATAGTTAATATTTTTACGGTTTATATTTTTACAGTTAATATGGTTACAGTTTATATTTTTCAATCTAATATTAATATATGTATAAACCTACATATAGAGAAAGAAAATTTTTACAGAGAAGAATATGAAGATAAAAAATAAATACACACATATTTTTAAAACAGAAATATATTTTTGTTATAAACTATTTAAAACGGATAATATATATACCAACCTATTGTAAATTTTGGATAGAGTTTAATTAAAAATTCAAATAGGTAGGTATCATAACAGTAGGGCATATAAATGCAGTTTTTTCCAATTTATATATATATAATTAGATTTTGAAAAAAAATAGGAATTTTAAATGTTTTAAGTGTTTATATAAAGTTAGATTTAAATCTATATGGATTATTTTATAAGTATATATATTATTTCAAAGGAAGATAAATATACATATTCACATTTATCACCACTAAGTATTTTAAAATATGTGTTTAGGGCAACTAATGTATTTAATAAACTTATTTAATTTATCTTAGTTACTGAAAATTATTTATTATAGGAAAATTAGTTTGAGTAAAATTATTAGATTGAGTTAAGATTTATTAAATGGAAATTAGTTATTCGATTGTTCAAATATTTATAAACAGTATAATGTTATACAAGGTCTTAAATCATGAAGAAACCAAGTAGAGATCAAAGTGGATTGCAAATAAAAAGCAAAGGTGAGTTAACCTCACTCACATCTGGATGTCCATAATTAATTTAAATAGTTCAAATTTAAACTATTGGTTGATTGATTGACTATGATTGTTATTATCAGTTTGGATGTGATATTATATATGGTAGTGTGTGTGTGTGTGTATTGGAGTGATTGATATTCTCGCATTATATAGAGGATAAGACCCTATGCGCCCTGCATAATAGCGGATAACCATTTATACCATGATATCCCTATCAAAATGGGATTGGTATTATTATATTATGCTAACATCTGTGGATGCAGGGAAACATGTTGGAGGGATCCAACTGGATTCCTCAAAATATTGAAATTATTTTCATAATCTGTGATATGTTTTATTGATATCCTGTGATAGATTGTATTGGAAATCCAAGTTATTCAGCATTATGGCTTGGATGAATCTATTTTGGTATTTTAAATATAGAAATATAATTAATTGGGTTCTTAAAGGAAATGAAAAGAGAATTTTTGGAATAAAGAATGAAACTGATGTTTCAGATTCAAATAAGGATTTTAAATCGTAATAAAGGGTGAATTTAGTGTTAATGGATTTTGGAATTGATTTTGGATAAATTAAGAGATAAATCTTAAAGTTAATTTAACTCAGGAAATCGGTTTGAAATCAATTAAGTGTTTTGGAAACTGTAATTTAAAGGATAACGAGGAATGGAAATTTACAAACTGGGTTTATAAATAAAGTGAAATATTTATCTGTGGATAAATTTGAAAGTATAAATTCATGGTGGGAATTTATAACAAGATGGGAAATGTGTTTTAAAAATAAAAAGTGGTTTTATTTTTAAAGTGTTGAAAGAAATTTACGGATTGGGACATAAATTAAATTGGATAAATCGAGCAGGATTTACAAAGAATTAGATGAGCTATATCGAAAAGGAAAGTGTATTTCCCTGTAAAGCCAAGTATATTTTCAAGGATGATTTTTATGTATAAGTTGGAAGTTTTAAAGTGTTTTAAAAAGAATGTTTTAAAGAAATTATTATTTAATCATTTTAATATTTTTAAGTAAATATTTATTAGGTTAATTATGGAAGTGATTATTTAAAAGGTTTAACTAGTATTATGATTTAAAAAGATAATTATTAAATATTATACATTATATAATAATTTTATTTTTACATGGTTTTAGCTAAAGTTTTGCTTGGAAATTATTATAGAATTTCATAACTATTGTTTAAATAAAGTGACTTAAGTAGTTTTATTTAAAATGTTTTAAGTATATATTTTTGGGTAAAGCGACTTAAATTATTAAAATCTAATTTTTATAAGACTGGTTGATTTTCAGTAGAAATAAAATAATTGGTTAAATTGATTGTTTATTTGATAGTTAAATAACCGACTATCAAATCTGGACTCAAATATGACTTTGGAAATATCTAGGAGGAGTACGGGAATTATATGGTACAGTTAACGTTCGAGGTGCTGTACTGTACGTATAAACTCGTTCGTTCTTCTAGGAAGTTGATAAGGAAATCTGTCCACCAACGGTTAGGAGTTGAACTCCGATCTTATTCTCGTCTGTGTATTTCCTAATGAACCGGGGTTGAGTTTACCAGGAAATAGCAAACGTTGTTTCGAAGAGACCGGGATCGGATTTGTGATCCGAAAACCACTTCAATCTAACGAGTACGTTTTCACGATGAAGACAAGAGTTTGGAGTCGAAGATGGAGCAATGAAGTGCAAGGGCTAATCGCTACTAATCCTGAGGGTGATTCCAAAATGGACGTAGTAGGAGTAGCGCCATCAGTTCCGTTTGGACCAAGAATGGATTTATACGGATGAATTCTTTCAGAACATTGTCATTGAAGGACAATGAGCATTCTAAATGAGATGTGTTCTAGAAAGGTAACGCTTAGGCTTGAACCTCATCAACCGAGAATGACTGAAAATTAGGGGATATGCAGCAAGGCTAAGTGGCTACCAACCAATTAGGGTAAGGTCATCCCTGTCTAGATGCCCCTTTTATTTGGTTGTGTGGCGGTTGCTGATCCCAACTGCGAGGTGATCTTATTCGGACTATCCAGTAAGGGGTAGCTCCGTTCTTGTGTTGCGAAGGATTGGAAGAGGTCCTCGGCATGTTGATCTAGACCAGGTACCGTGACAGGTGGTACCCCAGAGCCTAGTCATTAGTTGGAAATCCGTTCTTCCTACGCGCCCTTTACGGTTTTGATTGTAGAGCCTAGTATTGCTGGAATTTAATGAATGTAACAATTTCGACTATTTGAACAAATATTTGTACTTAAATACTATTATAATATCAAAGGATTTTATATGAACTGTTTTGGTTATCGTAAGATAAAAACTAGGCATGTTTATTTGTAGCGTGATCTTACGAGATACCTTAGATTTCAAGGAATTTTGAAAACTTTAATAATCCAATTGAGTTTGTTTTCTCATGCTGGTTTTCCAGACTGACTCAGGTGTTATTTTAGCATAATGCTCGGGTCAGACCGAGTATTACAGGATATAGGATAAGATGCTGTGGAGATCAAGATGAGAGCTGGATGGAGAGACGTATCACACGTACTTGATGTATATTCCGCTGTGCAGTATAAGCTGTATAGTTATCTTTTGTGAGGACGAGTTAATATAGCTGTCCAATATTTTGCTATTGATTGTGTTGTACTCTGATGATGTAATGTATAAAACAGATATAGTTCTTTTTGTATAAAGATCAGTCATTTATCTATTATATATTGTTCCACTACATTTTTAAGATTCTGATGTTGTTTTCTATTTCTTCTTGTACCTCTAAATCCTTTAACCCTAATGGTTCGTATTTCCGTCCACTTTGAGTTGAACTGTTGGAGAATATCGTCGGCTCAAAAGAGATACGGATTTGCGGGCTGTTACAACCGCCCCCAATAACGGGTCATCATGTGGGCTCGGACAATTAATATAAAAACATTAATTTTTCTTATTTAATTATTTTCATTCCAAAATTCGTTTTTTTGTCCATAACTTCTTCGTTTGGACTTCGATCGCAAACCTCCAAATATGAAAGTTGCTTAGAATTTTGCTACAAACGCAATAGTGTATGTTTCGTGGTCAAATTCCATCGTTTGCACAAATTCCACTTTGGAGTCTAATTAACTAACTAACTAAATAAATAACTTTTGCTAAATTACGGTGTGTTATAGAATTTTCCAAGTTTTGTAGAAGAAATAACCTAAAAATTCAAATTATGTTTATCCTAAAAGATTCCAATTTTCAATAGAGGCTCCTGCACTTTTTTCTTCATTAGTATATTGATAATGTTATTTATTATTTGTGATATAGGAAAATATCGAGGGAATGATGCTTGAAGTTAACTTATAATGCATCATAAGTGGTAGAATTATGAAATTCATTGAATTTTATAGCCTATTGCGGCTTATTGGTAGCATTATATAAGCTTCAACGAATGGACCAACCATCTTGGAAATGAAAACATCCAAGATTGATGATGTTTGTTTTATTAATATTTACTAAGTTTTATAAGGATCTATTATCTCGGATTTTAAATATAGAAGTATAGAGAATTGTTTTATGTATAAAGAGATTTTAATTACCTACTTAACTAAAACCATCTCTTCTATCAACAAACAGAAATAAATGATTGTTGTCGAATAACAATTTCATTTGCTTATGAATTAACTTTAATATATGATGTAACTTATAAAAGACATTCTTCCTTTATCCTATTACCTATAAATGGTCTACTGTTGATGCTGACCCAATAATATAAGATTTACCATGACAATGAAGTGAACCTATGACCTTAGCCCCTTTTGCACCCATGATTTACACACCAACGATTATATTAATTCAAAATTTTCTTAATGATAAAAGGGATTTTTGCTTTCTGCATATTTTTCCCTGTTTTACTTCTTAAAAATATACAGTAGCACAATCCATTAATTTAAGACCACAATCTTCAGTGTTATAACGACTCGAAATTTTATTACTTTGATTTTTGGAATATTTAATTAGTTTTAAATATTCGATTTGGGGTTCTATTTAAAATATAATAAAATCTATGTTTCAATAATTGGTTGATTTTTAATAACATATTTTTAATATAATCTATAGAGTTTTTTCATCATTTTTAATTTGAAAAATAATTTGAATTTTCATTTGTCGTATTTTACGACATATGTCGGCAATTTTGAAAACTTAACAGAACGTGTTAACCGGTGTGTTTATTTCTTGTTTTGTGAGCACGTCACGGCTCTGTATGAGTTGTTTGAACTGAGTTTAGGTACTTGAAGAAAGGTGTTTGGTCTAAGTTTGGCACAATCTTGCTTATGCTTGCACAAAGAGTATAGTAATCTTTCTTAAAAATGAATACGTAAGGTATGTTCTATGCTTATATCAGTATGCGTGTGTATGATATCCCATGTTCAGGATGCTCCATTATTGGGATGCATCTTCAGAGATGTATATTTTTTAATTATATAAGCATTCGAACTTTTATAACACTCTTCGTATAAAAGAGAGGCTGCCAAAGTTTTTCGAAAACTTCGACAATTTAGTAATTCTTTTATATAATTAGATCATATGTGAAATAGGAAAAGTCGTTAAATACACCTATTTGAATTCTTAGCATACGATAAGATGATGAAAATGAAGTTTAGTCTTTGTTTAAGTAAGCTGCACAGAGGATCGAGTTGATTTAATGATGATGGAATGTAGAAGATTAAGGGTATATGAGTTGAGATTCTTGAGAATAATGTTCTACCCGTAACAAATTGAGAGGACGCAATTTTCTTAAGAGGAGAGGTCTGCAACAACTTGACCTTCTACAGTTTTGTAATATGTTATTTTTACTTAGAATAAAATGTTAGAGTTCAATTTTTGAACAATTTTACTTTTGAAAATATATTTTGCTGGGTTAAAATTATTTGATAAAGGAGTTTGTTTTAATGAATCAAATTAGTGGATAAATTTGTTTCAAAACAGTGATAATAATATTTTAGAAACTGAAATAAAATATTTAAAATGAGTAAAATATTTTTATATTGAAAATAACTGTTATATAACTGAGATAGATGATAAAATTTTTATTTTACATTAATAAAAATAAACAAACCAATGAAGACAAAATAATTTTCTAATTTTGCACAGTCTGGATAATCTATAAAGAAATATTTTTTTAAGTAGCGAATTCAGTCTAATTGAGATTATATAATATAAATAGATGCCATAATTATTTTTATGGAAATTATTTTCCATTGGGACTTAAGTGTAAAACGAAGTAAGAAATCTATATTATATTCTCATCCATAATTTGTCCTCCATTCTTGACTTTCTCTTCCGATGTTGACAACTGACACTCATTGTGTATTCAGAATGTAAAAAGTTCT
Source organism: Allium cepa (assembly GCA_030765085.1). Lineage (NCBI taxonomy): Eukaryota > Viridiplantae > Streptophyta > Magnoliopsida > Asparagales > Amaryllidaceae > Allium > Allium cepa. Next base: position 185,185,602 of record CM060946.1, read on the forward strand.
TTTTTCCTTTGTTATCCAGCCTTGTGACTAGGCCATATTTGGACGCATCAAGTTGATTAAACAGAAGAGTCATCAAGCTGGGATCTAGGAAATAATGGCTAAGCTTAAGTGTCAAAAGAGTACAAGCTCAAAACTTTACAATGTAAGAGAAGTGTTGGATTGGTATCAACCCTTAAACAAGGATCAGTACCAATCTCTAAGAACTTTTCAAAAATGGCATACACCTCATGCCATGTCAAGTTGGGGTGTTTATGAACTAGATCGTGTTTTGTAGGATGGATCGCAAGTCTGAATGTAAAGGCCTGCAAATCTGCATCCATTTAAATCGACAATTTTTCACATCAGCTCAACTCAAATTGGATGGAAATACAGATCTTTAGGGTAAATAAGAAAAGATGGAAGAAGAAACAAAAAACATCATCATAGAATCTCACAATCCCAGCAGAACAAAATATAATATATAATAACAGATTTTTATACTGTTGAAACTTCGTATTTACGATATTTAGTAATTACGATATTTTGACTATGACAACTATACAAGTCATTATTATGTACTAACTTGTTTTTACGGGAATTAATCAAGACCGGATTCAAATAAGCTTCAATCTTATATAAGTATGTATCGAGTCTGTGTCTAGAGTTTTCTCATGTTAAAATCTCTCCTATATGATATATATTTCGACATTTTTTTCATTTCATTGGCATACACTAATAATCTTTGCATATTCTCATTTTTAGTGTACATTTAGACTTCTGAATGTACTATATCAGACGTCTGAATTTGAAAAAATGGATATTGTTTAGTACAATATTCAGAGGTCTGACTTATTCATTTCAAACATCTGAAAATGATTATTTTTATCCTATCTCTCTTTTGGTTTGAGCTCATGCAATTTCAGAAGTCTGAATAATTTAATTTAGAATTCTGAATATTGATTAGTGCAATTCAGAAGTCTGAATTACTTAATTCAGAAGTCTGAATATTGTTTAGTGCAATTTCAGAAGTCTGAATTATTTAAGTCAGAAGTCTAAAAATAGACATTTTTAGCCTATTTTCATTCTGATTTGAGTTCATGCAAATTCAAAAGTCTGAATTTTTTGATTCATAAGTATGAATATCTATAACGGCTTTATTTTCAAATAGCACTTCCAATCGGGAAGAGATGCATCCTTCATTTCAATAGATATGACCATATCTCTTCAAGATAACTCTTCACGAACAAATGCGCCTATTTATAATCTATATAAACACATTAGAATCACAGTTTTAATCATCAATTCAATCTGTTCTTACTCTACACTCATATTCTTTGATTCTAATACTCTTGTGCATTCAATTTCATACAAATTCATTCTATTACTTCCTTGTTCTTCACGTATTCATATATATATATATATATATATATACACACATATATATATACACACATACATATATATGTGTATATGTATGTATGTATGTATGTATGTATATGTATATGTATATATCATAAAGGAGAAGAATATAGGAAGGGTGTACTATAATTGACAAATTCGTGTTATTAAAGAACACATAGAGTCAAGAAAACTTTATTTGTAAAAGTCCTGTTCTACTGCTCAGGCATGTGAAGCCCTCTTCGGCTACTGAGGCGAAATCTTGTTTTACTGCTCAGGTCTCTTGTTCAGCTGTTCAAAGAGTTGTATAGACCTGTTCCTCCGAGTTAAGTGAGGGTTGTTGTAGTTGAAATTCCAGAAGGAGTCTGGGACTGGACGTAGAACGGGAAGTTCGAACCAGTATAAAAATTCCTGGCGTGCTTGTTTTATTTTTCCTTATTTACATTGCTATTTTAGTTTATTTTACACTAGTATAGTATAATTCCATATAGCACGATCCGCACTGTCTTTTCATATACAACAGGATCTGTAACAGTTTATATACTTACAATCATCAGAGTACAACAATTAATAAATCAATTTGGATAGTTCTAATAACCTGTCCTCACACAGCGGAATAAAACAAGTACGTGATATACGACAGAAATCCTCCAGCTCGTCTCCTAAGCACCATAGCATCATAACCGAATCTGTAATACTTGGTCTGACCAAAGCATTATGATAAAACAACACCCGAGTCAGTATGGAAAACCAACGTGAGAAAAACACACTCAATTTGAATTATTAATCTTTCAAAACCCTTTGAAAACAAATGTATCTCATAAGATCACGTCATAAATAAACACAACGGGTTTTTACCTTACGATAACCAAAACAAATTTTATCAAAATCATTTGATATTATAGTAGTGTCTATAGAAAGTAAATAGAAAATAGCTGAAATGCTTGCATCTCATGTTCTAGCATAGTTAGGCACAATCAAAATCGTACGGCGCTTATTGGAGAATGGATTCCATCGAATGACCGGGCCACTGTGGTACCGTCCACCACCGCATACCTCTAGAACAATGTACCGAGGAGCACACCGAGATCCCCTACTACACAAGACCGGCCTACCGCTAACTTGGATAGACCGAATATGTTATGACCCAGGGTGTTTCCAGCCTTACCATTGAGCGCTCCTTCCATGCACAACCATATCCATAATAATATGCTTCCAAAGACATCTAGAAAGGTGATAACATGCCCTACTTGGGTGCAACCTGTTAGTCCGTGAGATGATGGTTTTGACGACAACAACCTTAGAATAGATTATAAAATATAAATACTAACATTATAAGTTTAGATATATATGTATATGCAGGATTTAACCATGCATGTACTAAGAATGAAGACTGTACAGTATAGAGATTCAAGATATCAAGATAAAATATCAAGATAGAAGACTCCTGAGTATCGAGACTATCAAGATTTCAAGGATAAGTATTTTTTATTATTATTAGGAACTTTTGTTAAAACTCGTAGAAAAGCACTAGCATCTTAAAATCCAATGTATTTGTGGAATGGCATCCACTTCGAGCCCGTTAAAGGGATGGAACCCTAAGTAGGATGAAACCTATGAAAAATCTAGTGGAACATTGTTTTGTATCTGCTAATTTTTATTCAAAATGATTTTTCAAAATTATATCCTGTTTTCAAAATGTTTTCAAAACTTTCCTTTTAAAAGATTCAAAACCCTCGATCCTGATTTTAAATAATTTTAGCCTAAAAAACATCTTTAGTTTCAAAGTCAAATTACTCTTGATTTTGAACTATCTTTTAAATAATATATTTAACTTTTAAATATTTATACTTAGATTTAAATATAAAATTATAGTTAAAATCTATATATATTATTCTTTATATTTACTTATGAATTTTAACTATAGTCAAGTATATTTATAAAGTTTAAAATAGTTTTTATATAAGACAAAGGTTATTTTCAAAGAAAACCAAAAACACCAAAAAAATCCTTTGGGAAGTCGGCATGCCTAGCATGACCATGTCGACATGGTAACAGTTTGATTCAAAAATTCAAATTTCAAAAGAAATGTCTATTCGCTATAACTCTTCATGAATGGTCATGGCCGTTCTTCTATAAATAGGGGTCATTTTCAATGAGTTTTCAATCATAATTTTCTGGTTTTCACTCCTCTTCTTCTTCCTCATTTCTTAATACATATTCTTATCATTACTCTACCGAAATCAACATTGAATCATACTCGATTACTTCTAGTTTGATCCTCTATCATTATCTCTACAAGATTCTCAGTGCTATTCAGAGTTATAGACTTCTTTGTAATCTATTAAGCGAGAAAAGGTGTGATTGTAGCCTTGGAAATCGATCAAAATGGAAAAGGTGTGATTGTAGCCTTGGTAAATCAATTGGGTAAACTTGTGGCCCAGAAATCAAGTATCTCTACCCAGATGATCGAAATTCTGGAGGGTGTACCTCGTAGCTTTGAAACCGATGGTATAATTGTACAATTGCTTTTGAAAGGAAATCCGTACTTGTGTTGCGGGACTGGATGTAGGGTAACTCCGAACCAGTGTAAAATCCGGTGTGTTCTTTCCTTTACTGCTTTTATTTTATTTCTGCATCTGTGATTATTTCTATGATCATATATGTGTCTGTATATTGCATACTTTTGTGTCTAAATTAACGTAAATTGAAAAGATTTAGTAATTCTTTATTAACACTATTCACCATCTCTCTAGTGTTAATCTTAGCCTTAAGATCCGTAATCTGCATTTCTCACAATTCGTATCAAAGTGAGGTTTTCAAAGTTTCATAATTTGATTTTTGAATAGTTTTCAAAATGGCTACCAACACTGGTACTGTTATTAACACTAGTATCTCTGTTACTAGTTCATTTGTAGAGGGTCAGTCTACTGTCAGACCACCACTTTTTAATGGTAGTAACTATGCATATTGGGCATGTAGGATGAAAATATATTTATAATCTATAGGATTAGACACTTGAAATATCACACAAACTGAATATTATGAACCCACAATTGATTTTGCAAAGTGGACTGCCGAGCAAAAGACTTTTGCACAAAATAATTCTAAGGCAATGAATATTCTGTTTTGTTCACTAGATAGAAATGAATTCAATAGAGTGTCAGTTTGGAAGTCTGCATATGAAATCTGGAAAACTTTGCAAGTTACTCACGAAGGAACAAGCAAAGTTAAACAGACCAAAATTTACATGCTCACAAATCAGTTTCAATTATTTAAAATGAATGCTAATGAGTCTATTTCAGATATGTATAGTAGATTTCAGGATATTGTGCATTCTCTAATATCTTTGGGAAAGGAATTTTCTGAAGAAGTTCAAGTCAGAAATTTTTTAAATTCTTTAACTCCAGAATGGGATCAAAAGACACTTGCGATCGAAGAGGCAAATGACATCAGTACTTTGAAGATAGAAGAATTAATTGGAAATCTAATGTCATGTGAAGTTCAAATGATCGGGAGAAGAGAAAGTAAAGCGTCTGAAAAGAAATCAATGGCATTCAATGCATTGACCGATTAAGAGATAGCCTTTATGACCAGAAATTCTAGGAGATTCGTGAAATATAGAAAGATGAATAATCTCAAGAGAAACAACTATAAGAATTCTGGAAATTAGATTGTAGTGCCAAATAATGACAAGTGTTACAACTGTGATAAACCAGGCCACTTCAAAAGAGACTGTTCGTATTCATAAAGGCAGAATCCTCCTATGAACAATGAACCAGCAAAGAAACGGAAGCATGCATTTACTGCTACTCTAGATGACTCAGACTCGTCCTCAAGTGATGATGATCAGAAGACGGATAATTCGAATTTGTGTTACACAGTTGTTCACGATCCGACGAATTCAGAGAAACGGACTCAAAAAAAGGTACACGTTGACAATACAATTGGTTGAAATTGTTGCTCAAGATTAGTTGCTTGATTGTTTGATTGATTGATTTTGAATTGGTGTGTTGTTTGAATTTTAATATTTTCTATTTTTTATTATTTTTATTTTTTATTTATAATACTTTCTGAAATATATTATAAGTATAATAATATTTCAGAAATATATAATAGACATTAATAATATATATATATATATATTAGAGATCTTAGGAAAAATCAATTCATGAAAATTCAAAAGCACATGTTGACATGGTCCCTACCATGATGTCGACATGGCTACCTGAATTTGAATTTCAAAATTTGAATTCAAATGTTTGAATTTCCCTCCACCTTTTCACTTCATTCAATTCTCTGAAAGATACCTTTTGACCAGAGAATATGTCCTTTAAGAATCTATTTATTCACCATCTTTTATCATATCTTTTCACTTTCATTTTCAAATTCAAACTCTCTCTTCATAACTTCAAGCTCTGTACTCTCTACTCTAATGGCTTCTTCAAGCAACCCCTCAACCATGAGAATTTCCAAAAAAATCAAAGAGCAATTATTCAACAATCCGGAGGCAATTAAAGCATACATCAATTATGCTAACCATGCCAAAGTCCATCCTGGAAAATTTGCTATTTTTCAAGATTTTTCTTCTTATGAAATTGATTCTCTTTTTGCAAATAATGGTGTTCTTAGTCTTATTGATGCTTCTCAAAATGATTTTGTTTGCTATCCTAATCTTGTCAAAATTTTCTATGCAAATTTAAATCGCGGATTTTATGTTGGAAACGAAGATGAAATTTGGAGTAGTGTCAAAGGCACTCAAATTGTTTTGATTTGTGATCTTTTGGGTACCATTCTCAATTGCAAGAGTTCGGAAATGGATCTTTCTAACTTTAAAATCGATGAACATGATCGTGAGATATTTCATCACATTTTCGAAAGAGATGATGATTTTGATTTTAAATATACAAATTTTCGACCAAAAGCAAGAATTGTTAATCTTCTTTTGCAACATACTTTGTCCCCAAGATCGGGAAATTTTAACAATCCTACTTCGAAAGTTTGCAAAGCTCTTTTTGATATTTTCGGAAATTATGACATAAATTGGGCGCAAGTTATTTTGGATGAGCTTCATCCTAAAAATCTTGAAATGGGTGAGAATACTTTATACCATGGAATTTATCTCACTTGGATTTTTAACTATTTTGGAGTGGATTTCAAAGGCGAAGAATTTGTTTTTAGAAAAATTTTCAATCATTCCAACATTTCGCTTATGAAAATTCCATTTGTTTTTCAACCTTATGAGACACTTATCGAAAAGGAAGAGCATTTGGCTCATGAGGAAATGTAAGAAGAGGAAGTTGAAGAAGAAGAAGGGGATGAAATGGAAATTGAAGAAGAAGAAGAAGGTGAAACGTCTTTGGAAAGCATTGAATATCCTTCCAATCCATCCAACAAAACCCTTCTCAAAAACCAAAAGATAATTGTGGAGAATCAACGGATTCTAAAACGATCCGTTAGTAAAAAGTTGGATAACATTTCTTCGAAGATGAACAAGTTCTTTTCCAAAGTCAACAAGAAACTTGGACTATCTTCACCATCTTCATCCTCTAACTAGTTTTATCTTTTCGTATCTTGTTGTATTTGTTTTAGTTTGCTTTATTTCGAATGTTCATGTAGTTTGTCGTGTGCTTAATCATTGTACTATCGTAGTATGCAATGAAATGAAATTTCTTTTCTGTTATCTACCTTATCTTATCTCTAGAATAAATGTTAGTATATTATATACACACACACACACACACAATTATTCACAAAATCAAATTAGTCATAACATTTCACTAACCCATATCGACATCCCCTATGTGACCATGTCGACATATACTGGTCAGAAATGGCAATTGATTTTGAATTTGAAATTTGAATAACTACCACATGTCTATTCAATTCAAATGAATTTCTACACCTATATATACCCGTTTCTTCTAGAATTCTTCACTGAAATTTATTTCTGATCATCTATATCCTCCATTTCTTTCATAAATTCAACTATGGCTAATCCTATTCATAATTTATCCGAAAATCTTGAAGAAACTCTTAATTCGTTCAAGAATATTCTCTCATTTATTCTACGAAACCAGCGTCATTTAGAATTAAGTCAAATGCAGATGATAAAGGAAAAAGAAAGGCACTTCGATGCGATACGGTGGATGATCTCCTCTCTGCACAAGGATGATAACGAAGCACATCCTCTGTCTCTCTCACCAATGACAATGATAATTGGGATGCTATTAAGGCAGACCCAATCTCTGGAGAAGAAGGATGGGTGGAAGTTCCACGTAATGTTTGATTTTTTTATTTATTTACTTTATTTACTTTTTTTGGTTTGTTTGAATCGATACTTTGTGTGGATTGATTTCTTATTGATTTGAAAATTGGTGTGTAAAACATATATATATATATATACACACACACACACACATTGAAATGTATATAATCTTTAAAATAGTTATCATGCTTAGAAGTATAATTATTTCCTACTCTATATATTACGTTGTATAGTGTATCAATGCAGGTACTGAAGTCCAAGAATGAGGGGGAGTAAGTTTTTGTTGATGACAAAGGGGGAGAAATATAAAATAGGGTAGTTAGGTATAGATTAAGAGGGAGTTGTTAGTTTTAGGGAAGTTATTAGAATAGAAATAAATTTTATAAACAAAGGTTGTCATCATCAAAAAGGGGGAGACTTTTAGTCCGTGAGATGATGGTTTTGATGACAACAACATTAGAATAGATTATAAAATATAAATACTAACATTATAAGTTTAGATATATATGTATATGCAGGATTTAACCATGAAGTTACTAAGAATGAAGACTGTACAGTATAGAGATTCAAGATATCAAGATAAAATACCAAGGTAGAAGACTCGTGAGTATCGAGACTATCAAGAGTTCAAGATTTCAAGGATAAGTATTTTTTTATTAGGATTTTTTGTTAAAACTCATAGAAAAGCACTAGCATCTTAAAATCCAATTTATTCGTGGAATGAAATCCACTTCGAGCCCGTTAAAGGGATGGAACCCTAAGTAGGATGGAACCTATGAAAAATCTAGTGGAACATTGTTTTGTATCCGCTAACTTTTATTCAAAATGATTTTTCAAAATTATATCATGTTTTCAAAATGTTTTCAAAACTTTCCTTTTAAAAGATTCAAAACCCTCGATCCTGATTTTAAATAATTTTAGCCTCAAAAACATCTTTATTTTCACAGTCAAATTACTCCTGATTTTAAACTATCTTTTTAAATAATATATTTAACTTTTAAATATTTATACTTAGATTTAAATATAAAATTATAGTTAAAATCTAGATATATTATTCTTTATATCTACTTATGAATTTTAACTATAGTCAAGTATATTTATAAAGTTTAAAATAGTTTTTATATAAGATAAAGCTTATTTTCAAAGAAAATCAAAAACACCAAAAAATCCTTTGGGACGTCGACATGCCTAGCATGACCATGTCGACATGGTGACAGTTTGATTCAAAAATTCAAATTTCAAAAGAAGTGTCTATTCGCCATAATCTTCATGAATGGTCATGGTTGTTGTTCTTCTATAAATAGGAATTAGTTTTAATGAATTTTCAATCATAATTTCTGGTTTTCACTCCTCTTCTTCTTCCACATTTCTTAATACATATTCTTATCATTACTCTGCCAAAATCAACATTGAATCATACTCGATTACTTCTAGTTTGATTCTCTATCACTATCTCTACAAGATTCTCAGTGTTGTTCAGAGTTATAGACTTCTTTGTAATCTATCAAGCGAGAAAAGGTGTGATTGTAGCCTTGGAAATCAATCAAAAGGGAAAAGGTGTGATTATAGCCTTGGTAAATCAATTGGGTAAACTTGTGGCCCGGAAATCAAGTATCTCTACCCAGAGGATCGAAATTCTGGAGAGTGTACCTCGTAGCCTTGAAACCGAGGGTGTAATTGTACAATTGCTTTTGAAAGGAAATCCGTACTTGTGTTGTGGGACTGCATGTAGGGTAATTCCGAACCAGTATAAAACCGGTGTGTTCTTTCCTTTACTGCTTTTATTTTATTTCTACATCTGATTGTTTCTGTGATCATATCTGTGTCTATATATTGCATACTTTTGTGTCTAAATTAACATAAATTAAAAAGATTTAGTAATTCTTTATTAACACTATTCACCCTCCCCTCTAGTGTTAATCTTAGCCTTAAGATCCGTAATCCGCATTTCTCACACAACTAACTTAGCCTTGCTGCATTTTCCTTGTTTTAGTCATTCTCGGTAGATGGTGTTCGAGGTTAAGCGTTACATTTCAAGAACAATTTTACTTAGAATGTTCATCGTCCTCTAGTGACGATGTCCTGATAACATTCGTCCATATAAGTTGTCTTGGGCCTGGACAAACCGAATCACCGTCTTCATCGTCTTCACGGTATTCATTCGTAACGTTCAAACCGGATCGAAATGGTTTTCAAATAATTAAATCCGATCCCGGTCTCTTCGAAACGATCAACGAAATTAGCCAATATTGATAGTCGGTATTTAACTATCAAAAAACATCCATAAACAGTCACTAGGCCCAATTTTATAAATCTCCAAAATATTTATTCCTAAACATCTTCACCAAGATATATATATATATATATATATATATATATATATATATATATATTCAATCTCTTCAATATTTTATATTTGAAAACAATTTCAACATTCGAATCCATCATAAGATATTCCACTATTTCAATACTTAGAAATATTTCCAACTTCATTTTATAACTCTTAGAGATCATTTCTATTCCAAATCAATATCAACTAAAAATATTTTCCAAAAATCATTTTTAGATTAAACTTGGCAATATCTCCAAAGTTCCAGAATTTTAATAAATTCTTCCTATGATTTCCAAACCAATTTTACTTATTTACAGTCCCAACCAACCATTTATAACTTCTTTAAATGAATTCAAATTCTTTTTCGAAGTTATCGCATCTAATCATTTGAAATTTCTTAAATTTCTAGAATTCCATTTATAAGGTTTCTTTTATAAAGTCTCACCTTTAAATTAAAACCTATTTACCTATCTCGAGAGAATTTTATAAATAAATTTTCAATCATTCCAAACTCCATATATATATAATAGTATTTTATTTTTATTTTAATACATGTTTTAGGTTATTATTTAAATATCAAACATTTTAATAAACTATTAATAACTCATTTAAATAAAACAAATCAATTTACAAAACTGATTAAAAAAAATTAAAATTTTTGTTTCAATAAATATTAAATATTTAGAAATACATTTTCTAGAGTTTTCCCATGCTAACTAGTTTAAAATTTCACAGTTTAAATAATAAGGTTTCCCTTTGAAAAAAAACCAACTTAGCTTCTTAAAAATAAAAATATATTTTAAATCTCAATAACCAATTTAATTTGTAACTTCCTCTTCACTTCACAGCGCATGGATTCATTTTCGATTCCCTAACCATTTCCATTTCAAAAATAGAATCTACTATTTTTCTCAACCCTATTTTCCATATTCTAATATAAACTCATCCTATGAGTTTATATTTCCAATTATCATCTAATATCGAATTCCTTTATTTAAAAACATTGTTTATAATTTTTATAACCCTTTTTTGGTTTTATCTGTTTATAAACAAATCTTATTTATTTAACTCTCTTATATAAATTCTTTTCTTGTAATTCCCATTTATACTTCCAATCTATTTTAAATATTTATTTTAACTCCTTTTTATATTTCGAGGATATCATTTAGAAATTCTCTTGTATAATTCTTTTTTAAAAATCTCCATTTATTTATTTGTAATAGTTAAGTCTAACCAAAAATCAAATATATATTTTTCTAATTCAATTTCTTTAAAATAACCCTAGTTCCTATATATATAAATATATATATGTACGTATGTATATATATATATCAAATTCCTTTTAATTCCTTAAATTTTAATTTTAAATTATCAAATTTCAGGCCACTGTTACAATAGCATCCAATAATTCCAATCACTACAATAATCTATAATAGATTATTCTACACAAATCATATATCACTATATACGAAAAATAAACAATATATTTGAGGAATCTAGTTGGATCCCTTCAACATGTTTTTCTACATGCGCAGATGTTAGTACATCATAAAATAAATACCAATCACACTTTGAGAGGGATATCGCGGTATAAAGGGTCATTCCTATTATGCGGGGCACATAGGATCTCATCCGCTATAATATGCGGGAATATCACTCGAAATACTAATATATATACACTATTATATATATCATACCATTCACCAGATAATTATTAAATCAATCAGGCATTCAATAATTTAAATTTTAACATCTGAATTCAAATATGGTAACCCAAATAAGCAAGAAATTCTCACCATTGATTTCTAATTGCAATCCATTCCAATTTTCTTTTGCATCCTACGAATTTAATGCCATGACCTCGTACGAATAATTTACGACGATATACGTCAGTGATTTTTTTTGACATTAAACTAATTATATTTAAATTAAATTTTAATTAAAACTAAATAAAATTTTACCATTCCCTTCTGTTCGTACGCGAACCCACCACCAGTCCGCACCATATTTCAGCCAACATTCGTCTAGCTCAGAGAAACCTACCACTTCCATTCCATCATCGCTACCGAGCTTGGCCACCTCAGCTCCTCAATCAAACACGACTACCCATAACCCCAGAGCACTGCTGCTTCCTCCATGCCTCGACCTTGTCAAAGCCAGCACGATTCGATCGTCGACCCCAAATGTTCGACACCCAACTCCTCCTCCTCGCGAACGTCGCACGCATCACCAGAAATCCCCCCTAGATTTCGACATCACCATCCACCTTCTTTGAGTCGCGACCATCGCTGCACCTCCTTCCTCTTTACGCACGCGCGAGCTCCTCCTTCCTGCGATGATTAGGTCGCCTTCCAAGTTGCTATGCTCGTGACCAACTTTCACGACAAGGTCGCGGTTCCCTTTTTTTCGTTTTCTTTTTGAACGAAATTTGATTTTCGTTTATTTTTTTTCTCTGTTCGAATTTTGAAGATAAAGGAAGGGAAGGCTCGAGGTTTAAAACGAGAAGGGGTAGCGCGTTTAAATGTGTTTGCATGTTTTAATGGGTGAAGTCAGAGTCTTAGGTTGCAGAGAAAAGACAGGTTTTGACTAGAATATATAAATATATTAATTAAATTCAAAACGACTCGTTTTACGTAACTTAAAATCTCGAACCCCTATCGGGATGAGTCGATAGGCGTTCATGATATTATACCCTTATTCCGAACGCAGTGGAAAGGTTTCGAGTCCTAATTCGATCTTATGGTGAAGATAGTTTTTTGGGACTCGATTATTATATTGAATTTCGATATAAATTTCAACGCATTTCTAACCCGTACGATCAGACGATAACTCCAAACGCTATGAAATTTGAAACTCGATAATAGTACACTATTACAGATCTAATGGAACTAGTTTCGTCGAATTCTGAGACTGTGCCTCGAAAGGCTATTTTTAAATGTCAATTTAAACAAGCTATTTTTAAAATTGAGCAGATCACTTTTAAATTCAATTTTAAAACTTTTATTATCTTCATTACTAATAATATAAATTTTACAAGCATTTAAATTATTTTTATTGAGCTTAAAACTCATGACACAATAATTTAACCAATATTCAATTATTAAAATTCAATAATTTAATTATCCAATAATCACTATATTGAAATTCTGAATTTATTTTATAAATAAACCTAAATTTTCATATTCAAAATCAATCTAAAATTCAAATTCAATATTTAAAACAATTTAAATATTCCAAATCAAACGTCGAAAAATTCAGGTCGTTACACTGAATCAACCACCACGAATAATGGACAACTCAATCACTCATGCTCAACCTCCAAACCAAAGCATTCAACCAAATCCAAGCCCATAACAATGCAAACGAAGCTACGAAGTGAAGGCACGAGACTACCAAGCAATCAGAGTAGAAGATCATGATCCGTAAAACATAAGTCATGGATCGGTTCGATTCTTGAACGTGGATCGGTATCAATTCATGACAATTGATGATGTGCCCACATTCTCTGCGGTTAGCTTCTCCTAAACATGGAAAACAAGGTTGAGTACAAAAAATAAATGCATTTAGTTCAACCTATTAGTGGTGGGAAGGCCAAATAAGCCAACGCTGCCAAAATATACTGCTCTCCCGCCAATAGTAAAAACATTACTAGGTTTATGTCGTCGTCGCTTCATTTTTCCATCATCATCGCGCTACTCCTCTCCTCTCGACATTGTCAGTCGACTCCTCCTTCTATCTGCTTCTGTTTGATTGAGATTCTACACAAACCTTAGATCGGTATGGATTTTATTATATATGCGTTTATACGATTCAATATTGATTTTATTAATCGAATTGCACAAACCCTATTTTTCTAATTCATCTACGCCAGTCTGCACAAACCCTAATTTGCTAGTCCATATAATCTTAAATTACGGTACAAATTTTCAACCTATTTCCTTATTATACCCATTTTTATGCCAAATTCATACTCAGTTACTACTTCTTCCCTAATTTGAAAGCTAATTTTGATTTTTATGTACCGACCTATTTGTTTGGTTCTGCTGCTGTAAATGTCAACTCATTTCACCTTGGATAACTCAAATTGATTTTCTGTTTGTATGTGTTCTGCTACTTTATGTGTTAACTCATTTACGTTATATAACCCAAATTATATAACCCAAATTGATTTTCCATTTTATTTGAAAATATGGTATATTACTGATTAAGGGGAAATTAGTTTGCACTCAATTTTCACTTTGATCCAGCTTAATGCTAGGTTGCCAATTGTGAACCATTTTGATTATCAATTCACAAATTTTATAAAGCAGTTGTATGTGCTTGGGTAATATTGCTCTGTTGCTTATCTCATTTTACCTAAATTGTTTCTCCATGCTATCTTTGTTTCTCTCCGATTTTGGAACAGTGGCTGTAAAGAATTCAATTAATTGGAGTTGTACAGGCTAATAAGCCATGTTGTCACAATGGCAATATTGAAAATCAAAGTGGCAATACAATTAGTATTCAATTTGCATTCATAACTAAGTCGAAATGTAGACAAATCGGTAGAGTTTTATGTTTATATCCTAAACTAACTCAAACATTGAGTAACTGCTTTTTAATCCGTACGACTTTTTTTTGATTTAATTTGGAACATTCATGCCTGCTATGGTAGCATTGCTAACTAAGTTTATTAGCACAGAGACAAAATTTAAAATCAAAGTGGGTAATAGAAGTAGTATTCTACATGCACTCCTGCCTATTTCGAATTTTATACGAACCAGCAGAATTTTGTTTTTTTAGATAAGATTGGAGAACTAGTGATAATCATGTAGGAGAAAAATGACAAGGATGCAAGAAAGGAAAGACACAAAAGGTAACTTACGTTCATTAATATGAATTTGTTGAGTTGATAATTGATATTTTGAATTTTATGCTTTATCATAGTTCTATTTCCATATTTGTTAGTTATTATTATTTTTCTTATGCTTACTAATGTATATTAGAAGTACTTAGTTTATTCGTGATGCAACTTCATTTGAGTGACAGTTCAATCCTTTGAAGGTTAATATCTATTTTATTGGCATGAATATACGGATTTTTCAGTTTGAATTTGTAAATTATTTAAGTTGCGAATGAGTCAAAATTTTGTGTGTGTGTGTATGTATGTATATGTATATGTATAAGTATATATTTTCCCATATACATTTGTAAATTTTTGTATAAGAAAATCAACTTACCTATTTGAACCGGTACTTGGAGTGTGAATAATTAATACGATTGAAGCAAAATTTTGGTGATTTCCATATTCTGCAACTGTCAAAACTTTGGTTTTGCATGTACACACCTGTATGATCATTGTTGGCAAAATATTTTTCATCATGCAGTATCAATTTCTATTGAGAAATATATTTTACAAATGAAACTTCATCTATTATGTAGGATAAAACAACTTATTGTGGCTACTGTTGCTGCTATTCAAGCTTAGGTAATTTTCTTGATAAATCAAGTTTATATTGATATATTTTTGTGATCAAGTTTTTTATCTCAAATTTTTTTTACCATCGTTCATTATATAATTTTCTAATATACTACTTATGCTGTAAAGTAGAACCCACTAAACTGATGTGGCATCTATAGAATGATTTGTTGGTTTGATCACCATAGAATATTTTATAGAGGAATTTTTAAACCATGTGTTTCTATTTCCGTTTTTTTTTTAATTCAACTTATGCCATCTTGTTTAATCAATTTGCTTCTCCATTATTTTTCTTCTTCTGATTCTTCTAGACTAATTTTGTTTTCTGATTGATTCATAAAATGTTCATCCCATCCTATATACTAAACATATTATCACTCCATTCAGCCGTTGTTTTCTTAAACTAAACCTAATTTATTAGCATGATTTCCATTATTACATTTCTAATTTTTGAGCATGATTTCCATTGTTTCATTTCCGTTCATGTAACACTAAACATGTTGATGTTAAGAGTGAAATTAGATTATGAATGTCATAAAAAATTGGAGAATAAAGGTATGTTAAGGAAAGGGGGAAAAAAAACTATTCTTACTTCATTTTCAGTTGCAAAAGTATGTTAAAGAAAAGAAGGAAAAAAAATGCTTTCATGCTAAAAGTGTAAATGTGGTAGTTGAGAAGTGTGGTTGTGATATCTGCTTGAAATGCAGCAGTAGCACTGTTATGGTGTTCAGCAAGTTTATTATTGTTGATCTTATACGCTATTACACCTCACAATAAAGAGAAAGCAGAACAGATATGCATATAAAAGTGAAGTCATGAAGTACCTGGTCAATGTTTATTTTTGGATTGTTTCGCCGCTACATGATAGTATAACTACACAAATAACTTGCCAGTAATTGTACATAAAATAAAGAAATATACCTAATAGTATAGGGTAAAATAAAAAATTTATTGTAACATAATATGGAAGTTGCTTATGTTTTGTTTTGAACTCATAATGTTTCCATTGCGTAGCGTAACTATTGGGAACAACGCTTTTGTATATTTAATTTATATACATTCCACCATCTTTAGTCAACATATAACCTTGGGCAAATGATTGCTTATTACTTCTTGAATGCTTTAAGTTTCATAAACTGTTTACGTATTTTCTTTACCTTTTGTCAGGGTTTGATGCTAAAGAACTTTCAGAAGAGGGTCCTGATGTTGTGGAAGGAATGGAATATTTAGCTGCATATATTGCAAATCTTTTGTCAACTGAACCCTCTTATGGTATGTTATCTATTTATTTCTTCATTTTGCAATTTTTTGATACAAAACAATATGTTGTTGACAAATATATGATTTTTTATATCATTGTAAAGCATGCATGGCTTCAACTATCCTGAATTTGTTTACTCTGTAAGTGGCATATTTGTTGAACGAAGTAATCTAACTGGTTAACAATGTCATAGTTAAGGTCAGGATGGTGGTTGCGGCATGGGCACAGCAATGGCTTTATATTCCGCAACTTGCTTTGTGCATGGAAAATTCAGCAATGGCAACGTATATCCAGTTAATCTAAGCCTAGTTGTTGGTCTTAGTGGTTGGCTTCCATATTCAAGGTTTGTATCAGTACTATGATTATTGATTCCATTATTTTGGTTTCATTTTCATAAATTTGTTTCCATCGTTACCTTTTTTCCCCCTTTAAAATTGCTTAGTTATGCAATGTAAGAGCTTGAAAAGTAAGATAGAATGCTCACAAGGCAGTGCAAGGTGAGCTGCTTCTTTACCTAATTTTATGTGCCATGGAGAAAGTGTATACTACTTTCACTAGTTCATATATAGTTGTTTTGATATGGAAATCATGGAGGTCTTCTTTTCATGAGTTTCATTTAGGTATACTGCAGTGCTATGAATCATTTTTCGATTAGATCTTAACCATTAACAGTTCTTTGTCAACAAACATGGGTGCTAGACTTTCGATCTATAGTTCTTGTTTGTCCGCTTTTTGGTGGTCTAACTCTTGCTTGATCACCCAATAAATATTTATTGCCTCCGTTGGTTAGTTTGAGTCATAGATTATTGCATATTTAATTAATTAGTATTATGCAGTCAACATGCCTATTTATTCCCTACAAGTTCCATGATTTTAAAATATACATTCGGAAATAAATTTGACTTATCCAACATGAACAAGTTAATCTGTAAAAAGACAGTGTATGATTAATTTCTGCTAAAGAATGGAAACTGTACATTGAGGTGGAGCCTTGGCGCAACAGTTTGGTTGGTGATTTGAACGTCCAGTTTCGAGTTCGAAAACAGCCTCTTTGCAGTGCGAAGGAAAAGTCGCGTACTTTATCGACCTACTCAGAGTCCGTTATCGTGCGGAAGCCTCGTCTACCGAGTTTCATCTTAATGGAAATTGCACACTGCAATTTTTTTTCGACAATGGTAATTCATATGAGCAAAAATTATAGTATTTTTTGGGAAAGGTTTGTATGGCATACATATTATATTTGGTTATTGGGTTTACTGGAGGTGGAAAGATTGATTGTAATGTTGAATGAACAGTTGAAAGACTGGTTTTACTGTTTTTTTTGGATGGTATCAAGCTTTTTTAAGGAATAATATTAAGAGTCGGACACGTTTTTAACTCCTTACTATAAATAAGACCTTGCAGCCTCCATTTTAAGATATACTTTTGATTCGCCTACAAACTAAATTTTAATTTGCAATAGATATGCAACTATGTTACTAAGATCAAAGAAAGGTCCTTGAATAGGAAACACTACTGTCATTTAGGAAGGTAATGCTGTTAAAATTTACAATATTTTTATGTCTAATACATATTTTATAAAATCTAAAAGAATACGAATTTTATTTTCGAATTCATACATAAATATATATTGTTCAATATAATTTAATTAGATATATAATAAGTTTCAGTTCATAATTGTAATATTAATACGTATAACACACACGCACAAAAGATTTTGATGAGGTGTGGATGTAGTTTTCTTGGAAAATGCTTTTGTTATTTGACAATATTCACGATCGCTGAAAGTTTTCATGTGGCTGTTGACGCGAAGCATTGATAATAAAATAAAAGTGGATTTTTGATTGCTTTGTAGTCTAAGGAACTGAAAGACAATGATGAATTGAAATAATATACGCATTTATATAAGCATGGTAAGAGTTTCATACAAGTAGGTGGTTAAACAGAAAAATACTCTTTTGAACAATGAAAATATATGTGGCAGTGATGAAGAAAATTAAGGAGGGCGTGAGAATTTAAGGTGGTTTTTGCAAAGAGAAATGTTGTGGGAGCTTCAAAGAAGTGGTCCTGGAAAGTTGAAGATTATCATTACCCATATTTATGTTATGTTAAAATTCATTTGATAATAATTTGTTATGCTTTGGCAAGTGCAACAGCTTGTCTATCGTTAGGGCAGTTCAACTAAAAGAGTCCGAGCTGGAAGGGCAATAAGTTTTATGTTGGTTTGGCTCATATACTTCACACTTCTGCTCCAGAAATTGCAATATTTTCCTGACGTGGTCCAGAGTTACAATATTTTCCTGACGTGGTCCAGATGCCAAAGATTTTGAAGATGTTGATGTACTCAAACGAAGATATATTAGCACCTGGCTCTCTTATTTGGGCTGCTTGGACATCAGATGGAATGGATGAAGCCAATTAAGATGGAATGCTTCATATTCATTCATTTCAATTTGTTCTCATTCGATGTTATTTAAAGGAATGACGAGCTTGTTTCATCCCTTCCCCATGTATGAAACAAATGTGACACAAATTTTGACGTGTGCGCGCACGTGCACGCATGCACCCACGAATACAAAAACTTGACCCAATTTGAAAATGGATCTTAAATCGGATCGGACCCTTGATATCTCATCTTCAATTTGTTCCTTCAATGTTGCAAAATTTCAGTTGATTTTAGCTTTTATTTTATGATCTAAGCTTACGAAAAGCTGCAATTCAAGTACAAATGTGTTCTAATAGGATTTATATAAAATATATTCCATCAACCTGTTATCTTAGGTGCAGCCTTGACGCAACAGTTATGTTATCCGCATAGTGATCTGTATGTCCAGATTTGAATCCAGAATCAGTCTTTTGACAATGTATGTACATTATCGAGCTCTCTAAAGTCTACACAATAGCGGAAGTTCTGTGTCATGGGTTCCCCCTTTTATATAACATGTCATCCTACGTGCTCGTTAAAGCAACTACGATATGTTTTCAGTTTCCACTTTAACAGTATATCATTGTTTTGGGCCTCACAAAAAGTGTTAATGATAGTGTTATAAAGGGTTAGTCAGTTAGTGACAGAATGTGGTTGAAAGAGGAGATAATAGCAAGCGGGTTGACATGTGTACATGGCGTGGGCCACTAAAAACAGGAGGCGTAGCACAAAGTGGAATTATGCATAAAATGTGTGTTAATTATAAGTAAATTTGCGAAAAATGGAAGTAAACTGAAGCTACTTCGCTGAATTTAAGAAAAATGAACAGAACCACTTGTAGGTAAAATGTTACAATGTCTAGATTGATGTCACAATACTTCGTACCATAATCCTGGCCATTGAAATATAGCAGACCATATATCAGTAATAATGTAGGTTTAACCAAACTATTTCTTGTATTTTCTAAGTTCTTGAATTTACACTTGTTAGCAGTTCCTTATAAGTAGATTTGTTTGTTAATGGTTCCTTGTAAGCTGTACCATGAGAAATCCAGACCCATATTTTTTCACTTTAATATTAATATTAATCCAACCGTTATAATCTTTTAAAATTTGAGCAAAATTATAACAATACATTAAAAAAGTCATTCGTGACATGTAGAAATTACATCAAATAATTTCATACATACACAACAATTTACTCTACATTCCTGGGCATGCTCATACAGGAGAACATTGCACAAAGATATAGGAATAGAGTGCATGATAACTGAAGAGCAATCCATTGACCAATGCACAAAGAATAGGTGATATTATTTCAATGAAGTGCAGCTTCTAATAGATATTCATTCATGGTTTTATCTATAGAAAGTATACATGCCTACTCTAAGATCCTTCAGATCAAATATACTAAGTAAAATAATGGGATAAGTATAAAAGGTAAGAAGTATTCGATCCAAATTTTTGCCTCATGTAGTTAACCAACTTATTATAATTAAAATTTCCTTTCTAATCATGAAATCTTATAAACCTTAATTTTAGAGTACTGAGCTCAAAAATATTTGTGGTTACTTCATCATATATTGTTGGCGCTAAAAATGAACGCCAACATCCAAACAATATGAAAGCACCATCAATCCAATCACAATTTCCAGACAGAATTAAATGCGTAGATCACAGATTCAATAGTAAAAAAGTAAACGAACACATGAATTTTATAGTGGTTCGGCAAACTTTGGTCTATGTTCACTCCAATAATCTTTTATACCGTCTGATCACAAATACGTTCTTTTAGCCTTACAAAATTGATGGGAAGAAAAGAGAAACAGTGAAGAGGAGCCAAAAGAAAATCCCTACAATGAACCAATGATTTTGTATTTATAGGAGAAGACGTCGAAATATCCACCTGAAAATCCTCATGTAGAAGTCCAAAATCAAGACGAGCCGATCCAGAAAGTTTGGGGTCCACCTGGGCCTTCTATGGTGATCGACACCGATCGGTGGAGGGGACCACGCATGCGATCGGTTGTGGTGGTCCCCCTCCCCTTCCGTGTCTCCATAGTTTTTTGCCTTGTTCTCCCGGTGTTTGTTGAGATATTGAGCGATCATTGTTGAGTTGGATTTGCCAATCCGAGCGATCCATAACCATAGTGGTCCAATCCGATCCATTTCTAACCATATTGATCCGATCCGATCCTTTGCCTAGGGGAAGTGCAAATCCATACTTAGCCCATTTTTTGATGTTACTTGCTTGAATTCGCTTGACTATCATCCATAGCCTTGCTTATAACCGATCTTTGAACCTGATAATCATCTCTTCGGGTTTCCTGCCTTGATCACAAATTCATTTAGCCAACTCCATGGGTCTTGCCAAAAAGCGGGATAACATTTTCCTTCCAAAACATGCTTTGCGATAGGGAGATGTGTTTTGAATTGCCATAAGTCCGAAGTCCATAATCCATCAATAGCCAAATTTTCCAATCCAAACATCCTTTGCCGAACCGAATCACCGTAAATCATCTTGTGTTCGTTTGGGAGTTAGTATTTTCATGTCGAAACCTCAATCTCTTTAGATTGTTAATGAAATCCACGACTGTTCCGAGTTGATAGACAATTCTGCAACCATTCCTAATCCTTAGCCAAATCCATATCCAACCAAAGCCATTAACCGAATCCCCGATCTCATCAGATCGTTTTCCAATTCCAAGGTATTGCCGGACAAATAGCTTGGTTCATTGTCTATTTTGACCGATCATAGTGTAACGACCCGTAAATTTTCGATAATTAAATTAGCTAATTTAATAAGATTTCGTGATTTAATGTTAGAAAAAAATTTGTAATTCATTTGGAATAATAATAACTGGAATGAATTGCAATAATTATCCAAGTAATGAAAAAAAAGCTACATAGTGAATGCCTTTGCAATCAATAGTTGAATAGGATATTAAATGTTGAATTCATTGGGTATGATAGAGTAATTGATTGATAAGTAAAATCTATTTGAAATCAAATATTGAATATTGAACACGTAATTGTTTAAATTAAATATTTAAAACTTATTGAATAATTGAATAACTGTAAAATGAAAATAGTGTTCTAAATTTTGAAATGGTTTTAAAAGTTGAATCTTATAAGTTCAATTTCAATATTTCAAAAGATAATGAATTATTGGATAAGCGAAATTGTCTAAATTAAATATTTGGAATTTATTGGATAAATAAAATAACGGGTTTAATATGATTAAAAATGATTTGTAAAATTTTATTTTATCATATTGGAGTTATAGTGATGTTATAGAACTTTTAAAACTGAATTTAAAATTTATTTGTGAAAATTGAATATTTTAATATTTAATTTTCGACTGGAAAATAGCCAATTTTTGAACAGTCTCAGAATTGGACAAAACTAGTTCCATTGGATCCGTAATAGTTAGTTATTATTGGATTTCAATTTTCGTAGCAATCGGAGTTGTCGTTTGACCGTGGCAGCTCGAAACGCGTTGAAATTGTTTTAATATTAATATGGCGAGTTAAAATAGTCATTTTTCAAACGGTCTCGGATTTCGACGAAACTTGTTTCATTGGATCCGTAATGTGATATTATTGTAAGATTTCAAATTTTATGTCAATCGGATTTACCGTTTGTCCGGGGCAAGCCAAAACGCCTAGAAAATCATTTAATCGGTTTAATTTAAAATTGATCGTTTATTGCCGTAACTCACACATACGATCGAATTAGCTTCCGAAACACGTTCCATTGCGTTCGGAACGCGGGGTAAACCCTAGAAACGCCAGTCGGCACGCTTCGTTTGGAGTTCGGAAAATTTCGATGAATAGTAAATTGGGAATTTTTTTCTATAAAAGGACCTTCACCCTTTCACTTTGCAAACCCTAATTTACTTCAGCCCTAGCCGCCATTTTACTGAATCAATGGCCACGAAAATTCGAAACTTCTTCCTCATTTTCCTCTCAATCCATCAACAATTAGCAAAAACTCTCAACTACAAAGTTGTAGAGCACGATGAAAGCTTCAAATCCATATGGAGATGATCGAAAACGGAGCCACGGATCAACGGGAAATCACGTTCAAAGATGCTGCGTTTTTCATGTTTTTCGAAGGCCAGAAATAGTCGAAACTTCCTCCTCTATTATCTTCAAATCTACAAACAATTAGCAAAAGTCGTCAACTACAAAGTTGTAGACGGCATCAAGATCTAGCTATCCAACGGTGGAGATCGGAAACGGAGCCACGGATCGACGGGAAATCGCGTTCAAAGTCGCTGCGTTTTTCACGTTTTTCGAGGCCAAAGGGGCAGCCGAGTTGCATGCTATTCGCGGTGTAGGTAGAGTTCGCCGAGGGCTTCGCGATGGAGGTGGCCGATCGTCTTCAAGTCGTATATTTTGGTCGTGAAAATTCGTTGAAGCTTGACGGCCATGGGTTTGTGCATTTTTTTCACGTACAGGCATTTGGAGAAGATGGAGTTTGGTGGGCTGGGCTTAGTTGCTTTGGGTATGAATTTATTTAAGTATAATATGAATTGTTTTATAAATTCAAATGTCGATAACTTAAAAATGTATAACTTCTACATACGAGGTCCGATTGGAACGAAACTTTTTGCGTTGCAATCGTTTTGTCGAGCACTACGCGATGCAGCTGGATTGGAATCGTTTGGAGCTAGAGAAAATTTTGGGTTAAATCGAACGTCGTTCGATTTGATTTAAAATCGTAAAAATCAAGGTGAGTGTTTTATAACGCTCACAACGTACTAAATATCTTTATGCTAGTTAAATTTGACATTATGAAGTGCTATGATTTTATTTGTCGTTGTTTGATAAATTTAATTGTCATATGGATTGTCATTTGAATTAGCCGTTGAAATTAAATTGACAGTTAAATTTGAATTGAAATTGAAATTGGATTGCGATTAAATTACCTGACATTGGTAACTATGAAATTGCCATGAATTGTATTGTCTATTGGATGATTTATTTCGATGGATGCTATTGGTTGATATTTAAATGTTTGGATGTTTATTTGCTTATATATAACCTGTTATGCATACATATGATACTGTGATTTAATTTAAGCAATATATATTCATCCCTGACATTTAATTGAAATAAATAATTACTTGGCCATAGGATAGAAAATTATATACGGACACCGAATTGGCTAAATTAATAATTTTAAAAATCGTCGATTTGAAATTTGTTTAAATGTTTTGATTAAAAGTTATAAATAGAAATCAATTTATAGGAATCGAATTATCGAAAATTTGAGTTTGGAATGTTGAAATTAATTTTGGTTAAAGAAATTGTAAAAAAAAAATTAAGTGGAGACTTTGGAATTTAAAATCGGGATATGATTGAATTTCGAAATTGATTTGTTTAAAGATTTAACCTTAATTCGAGCTTTGAATATTACTAAGTAAAAGTGATATAAAAATGATATTTTGAAATCGAGCTTGGAATTGAACCATATTTGAAATTTGGATTTAAACTTGAATATTAATGGAAAATTTGTTAAGTGTTATAAATGGATATTTTGAAATCAAGCTCCAAATCGATAAAAATTGAAATTGAATAAGTTGAAGGTGAATATAGAGTTGAATTGATTTGAAGTTAAAGTGAAGTTGTTTTGAATTGAAATCGAAATTGAATTGGTAGAATGGAAATTGAAATTGATTTGAATTGGGAAGTTATAATTGAAATGGTTTGGTTTTGAAGCTGTTTTATTTTGTTTTCCAAATTTCTCGGTTATATAAACCATTTTGAATACTTAAACTATTTTTAATCTATTTTAAATCTACTTAACCCGATTTAAATTATTTTAAACTAATTTATCTATTTGAAATCCATTTTAAGATTTTAAGTATTTTTAACTATTTTAATTATTTAAAAAAAATACTTTAAACTACTTAAAACTATTTTCTAAAATTCCAAACTGGTCAATAAGGTGAATGTTTATATTTAAAATCTTGAATCTAAATACGAATTGAGTTAAATGAAGTTGCAACCTAAATTTGAAATTCGAAATGATTTTGAAACGAAATGGGATATTGATGCGAAAATGATTTTTGCAACGGAATCTTACATTTGAATAGATACGAAGATATTTGAAATGGATTTGATTTTGAAGCGAATATGATATTTTGATATCAATTATGAATCGATTTGAAATATAAAAAGCCAAAGGTGTAATAATACGTAGTTATTAAAGAGACCGGGATCGGATATGGACATACTCTCTGTCGATACCGAAAACCACTTTAATAACTATTATACGCGGAGTGATGATCCAGAATGAAGTGGATGGTTGGTGAACGCGTTGACTGAAGAAAGAGAACGATTATTGGATGACCCCTGACATGACTAAAACAGGAGCCGCGCCGGGCCATTGAGGTTCGCCACCTCTAGCGGACACACTTCTTCGATACCATTTCTATTACATTTGTGATTCGATTTGGGTGCACCCCTTGATTTGGGAGTGTTGTTTCGCGGTGTTGGGGTAGCTGCTGGCTATGCCCAACATCAGTCCGGATCACGCAACTACTAGTATCCTAGTTGGTATTGCCTCATGTACCTTGTCATACTGATTATCCTATTCGCGACCACTACGTTTTGATTTGTACCTTGAGTATATGGATTGCCCTCTGGTGACTTCCGGTTTTGGGGAAACTACGGTCTTGTATATGCTTTTGGGAATATAAAATGTGTTAAGGGGGATTATGGTAACGCCTTAACGCTATTTTGATACTTTATATTACTGATAGACATTATCTACTTAGCGTATATTACTACATAGTAGATAGTTTCACGGATCCTTGAGAGATGGAAAATCCCGTAACATCTCTTGAGTTATTGCACGCACGTTGACACTGGATATGAGATGTCAAACCCCGTAAACATCTCTGACGCCGTTACACTCATATTTATTTACGATTGATTTAACTTTCATAAGGATATTTTAGTCCTGACTCGAGTGTTTTGTCTTTTCATTACGCTCGGGTCAGTCCTGAGTTTTCAGTTTAGGTTGAAGATCATTTCCTTGGAGGACGGAGACGAAGATTTGGTATATTATCTACTACTATTATATTCAATTCATTCCGCTGCATTGTTGTATGATATTTGTTGTGTATGTAACTCTGAAAAATGTTGTATAATAATAATCAAATGTATTCATTTCAAATGTATTCATTTAATTAACAGCTTCATGAACTGTTATTTTATTATTATACTTTAGCCTTCCGCTGTGAGATTCTGTGTTGTTTCATTTTCTTTATTTCCCTTCCTTTTCTTTTCTTAATTACCCCAATAACTATCTGCCCTTCTAATGGTTTGGAATCGACATGGGTATTTGATCGTCGGTTTAAACTGTCCAAAAAGGCGGGTCGTTACAGTTGGTATCAGAGCTTTGGTTTAGCGATAAACCTTGGCTCTAGTGGGGAATAACTCATTGAAATAGAGGTAAACTATATGAATGAGTTGAGTGTATATGAGAGAGCGTACTTGTTATTTGATATAAAATGGTTTTATATTGTGTTAATTTGTTCCGTTGAGTATTTATGAATTCTGGTCGATACTTGGGACGCCAAGGCGTCGATAGGAATTTCTAAACACTCGAATAGGACAAACCAACACAATATCGTTTTGGAATATATTTTATATAAAAGAATTATTTGAATATTTATTCATTTTGATTGAATTGATTGTTAGGAGATGATAATATTAGATTATTATCGTTATTGTTTGATTAGTCAATATTTACAATAATTGATTAAATAACAATGGATTTAGAAAAATGAAATCTTGTAAACACAATTGATAATGAATATAAATGAGTTTTAACTTGGATTTGGGAATTTAAATTCCGGTGCTTGAAATTGACTTACAAGAATATGAAAAACATAATATGAGTATTATATGATAGTATAATTGAGTTGAAATTGTTTTCGAAGGATTTTTTTTTTTATGATAAGTGATATATTCCCTTCTCTTGACGCTAGAAAATGATTTCGGTGATGAGTGCACGCATCATCGGCGTTTATTTTCGAGAGTCCGAGTGGGGGAGGCCACTTAATAGCTTGTCTAAACTTTGTTTTGATTCAAATTTTATTTTATTTTGTACTCCCTATAGTATGATTGGTTATATAAATTATATAAGTATATATTATTCCAAAACTTGATTTGAAATGAAACCGGGATTGGAATTCTTAAGTCCTTTAATAATTAATGTTTTTTTTAAATGAGTGAAATGAATTTAGACTTGAATCATTAAGGAACTTCTGAATTGTGAAATGAGAAATGAACCTAAGAGCTAAGTGAAATATCAATTGAAGTAGAAATCCTTAGAATTAGGAAATTATGAACTTAAAATAAAAAGTGAAACTGTAAAACTCGCGTAGTATTAAAATTCATTCTATAGCATAGATATAACTTACCAAAATATTTAAGAAGTTCAAAAATGTTATATGAATTGTTAATTGGATAATATACAAGTATAGGTTTGAATAATGAAATATGCATTTAATTAATGGTTTGCAAATATAAATAAAATTGTTAGTAAATAATTGGAATTCAAATTAACATTTAAAGGTGATTCACAATTATGTTAATATAAAATGGAAATACTATATGTGAATGAAAATGTGAAATTAAATTATAGTGAAATTTAAGTAATGACTTAAGAATTAATTAATTGAAAATTCAACTTTAAATGGAAAGAAGTTGTATGTTGTTTAACTACATTCTATTTGCATAACTATAACTTACCAAATACTTAAAAGGTTTAAAATGCTAATAAGGATAAGAAGAGAAATAATATACCAGTGTGAGAATGAAAATAAAATGTGAAGATCTAATTGATAGTTGTAAATATAAAAGAAATTTAAGCTGTAAAATGAATGATACATGTATAAGTGAATGAATAAAATTTAAAATTAATGAAATATAAAATTGGTAAATGGAAACTAATTAAATTTGAATATAACTAAATGTCAATAAACTTGGAAGTGTATGAAATTAAAAAAAGTTGACTTGGAAATGTATAATTGATTTAGTGTAGATTTTGGATGGATGTTAATGTTTGATATGCATTGGTTGTTAGATGGATGATAATTGGTTAAGTAGAATTCATTAGTGTTAATGGAATTGAATAAAGGGAATAAAATTTTAAAATAATAAAATTCAAGTTTGAAGCAAAGTGAAATTAAATATAATGGAATTCAATTTAAATTGAAGCAAATTGACTTTAATTTAAAATATGAATGAAACAAACTTGAATAAATCGGAAACAAATTGAATGTAAACCTATTGTGTGGATGAATAAGAAAATAAATAGCTTTGTGTTTATGATTGTTCTTTAGAAAATTTGATGTTTTGATGGTTTGTACTTTGAAATAATAAAAGCAAAATTTTGGAAGAAAAAAAAAAAATCCAAATTGGTCCAATACATGCTGAAATGAAAACAACCATAACTTTTAAATGGCTGAACGGAATTCGACGATTTTGGACTTTCCGAAAAGCTTAGAAACTATAGCACAACTTTTATTTAGAGTGTCTTGAGAAATTCCTTCGTCTACTAGGTTAAAAACTTGAATGTTACTCGCTGTCCTGTGTAAAAAAAATAAGAAAAATCTGAAGCATACAATCTTAGTATTTTCGCCATATCTTTTGACTGGTTTATCGGATTTTTATGATCTTGCCCTTTATGGAAAGCTAAGAACTTAAGCTAAAACTTTTGTTTTAAGTGTTTTGTGTTTTGATGTGGTTTAGAAGGTCGGAAATGTGGGTGAACGTCGCGGACCTGCGCAAACACTGCCCAGGCTGAAGCGTATCCCTTAAGTAAAACGGCCATAACTTTTGAAAGGATGATCCGAATTCGATGATTTTGGACATTCCGGAAAACCTGAAATGAATGAAACAACTTTTGTTTAGATTCTGTTGTCAAATTTTACAGTTTAGGTGACCTAAAGCTAAGATTTGTTTGCTGTCCAGAAATTGAAATCTCAGTTTTGAAGCTAAATATGTTATATATATGTTGTGTAGGCTAAATATATCGATCTATCTTTATATGCATGGTTCTAACTTAGTTATTGAGCATTTTAGTAGGTAGCAAAGGGGTTGCGCTTCGTTGTGGAGTTCACTTCTACGCTAAACGCATAATGTAAGTAAAATGCTAATAAATGCTAAATAAAAGGTACGCTTACGGTTTTATATGATATTGGTGATATTTATATGTCGTTTCCCCACATATGGGATGCCTCATCATTGAGATGAGATGTATATTTATGATATATATGCTATTATATTTTTTTCCGATCGAGCCGCGCAAAGAAGACTCTGCCGAAATTTTCCGTAAAATCCGGGTGTTAGAAATTTTTTCAAGTTTTAATTTTTTTTTATAACTTGTTTTGATTACTAACTTTTAAAGTTAGGAAGCCGTTCGGAGTAAGTTAGTGGAAGCGTAGTTATGACTTTATAAATGAAATTTCATTGTTTTATAAGTTGGTAACTTTGAATAAAATATATCTAATGTTGAATTCTATACTTAGTTTCTTTTCCTTTCTTTTCCCTTCTTTTCCTTTTCGAGGACGAAAAGTTTTGAGTGGGGGAGAGTGTAACGACCCGTAAATTTTCGATAATTAAATTAGCTAATTTAATAAGATTTCGTGATTTAATGTTAGAAAAAAATTTGTAATTCATTTGGAATAATAATAACTGGAATGAATTGCAATAATTATCCAAGTAATGAAAAAAAAGCTACATAGTGAATGCCTTTGCAATCAATAGTTGAATAGGATATTAAATGTTGAATTCATTGGGTATGATAGAGTAATTGATTGATAAGTAAAATCTATTTGAAATCAAATATTGAATATTGAACACGTAATTGTTTAAATTAAATATTTAAAACTTATTGAATAATTGAATAACTGTAAAATGAAAATAGTGTTCTAAATTTTGAAATGGTTTTAAAAGTTGAATCTTATAAGTTCAATTTCAATATTTCAAAAGATAATGAATTATTGGATAAGCGAAATTGTCTAAATTAAATATTTGGAATTTATTGGATAAATAAAATAACGGGTTTAATATGATTAAAAATGATTTGTAAAATTTTATTTTATCATATTGGAGTTATAGTGATGTTATAGAACTTTTAAAACTGAATTTAAAATTTATTTGTGAAAATTGAATATTTTAATATTTAATTTTCGACTGGAAAATAGCCAATTTTTGAACAGTCTCAGAATTGGACAAAACTAGTTCCATTGGATCCGTAATAGTTAGTTATTATTGGATTTCAATTTTCGTAGCAATCGGAGTTGTCGTTTGACCGTGGCAGCTCGAAACGCGTTGAAATTGTTTTAATATTAATATGGCGAGTTAAAATAGTCATTTTTCAAACGGTCTCGGATTTCGACGAAACTTGTTTCATTGGATCCGTAATGTGATATTATTGTAAGATTTCAAATTTTATGTCAATCGGATTTACCGTTTGTCCGGGGCAAGCCAAAACGCCTAGAAAATCATTTAATCGGTTTAATTTAAAATTGATCGTTTATTGCCGTAACTCACACA
Organism: Allium cepa; assembly: GCA_030765085.1. Classification (NCBI taxonomy): domain Eukaryota; kingdom Viridiplantae; phylum Streptophyta; class Magnoliopsida; order Asparagales; family Amaryllidaceae; genus Allium; species Allium cepa. Next base: position 185,216,304 of record CM060946.1, read on the forward strand.
TACGATCGAATTAGCTTCCGAAACACGTTCCATTGCGTTCGGAACGCGGGGTAAACCCTAGAAACGCCAGTCGGCACGCTTCGTTTGGAGTTCGGAAAATTTCGATGAATAGTAAATTGGGAATTTTTTTCTATAAAAGGACCTTCACCCTTTCACTTTGCAAACCCTAATTTACTTCAGCCCTAGCCGCCATTTTACTGAATCAATGGCCACGAAAATTCGAAACTTCTTCCTCATTTTCCTCTCAATCCATCAACAATTAGCAAAAACTCTCAACTACAAAGTTGTAGAGCACGATGAAAGCTTCAAATCCATATGGAGATGATCGAAAACGGAGCCACGGATCAACGGGAAATCACGTTCAAAGATGCTGCGTTTTTCATGTTTTTCGAAGGCCAGAAATAGTCGAAACTTCCTCCTCTATTATCTTCAAATCTACAAACAATTAGCAAAAGTCGTCAACTACAAAGTTGTAGAGGGCATCAAGATCTAGCTATCCAACGGTGGAGATCGGAAACGGAGCCACGGATCGACGGGAAATCGCGTTCAAAGTCGCTGCGTTTTTCACGTTTTTCGAGGCCAAAGGGGCAGCCGAGTTGCATGCTATTCGCGGTGTAGGTAGAGTTCGCCGAGGGCTTCGCGATGGAGGTGGCCGATCGTCTTCAAGTCGTATATTTTGGTCGTGAAAATTCGTTGAAGCTTGACGGCCATGGGTTTGTGCATTTTTTTCACGTACAGGCATTTGGAGAAGATGGAGTTTGGTGGGCTGGGCTTAGTTGCTTTGGGTATGAATTTATTTAAGTATAATATGAATTGTTTTATAAATTCAAATGTCGATAACTTAAAAATGTATAACTTCTACATACGAGGTCCGATTGGAACGAAACTTTTTGCGTTGCAATCGTTTTGTCGAGCACTACGCGATGCAGCTGGATTGGAATCGTTTGGAGCTAGAGAAAATTTTGGGTTAAATCGAACGTCGTTCGATTTGATTTAAAATCGTAAAAATCAAGGTGAGTGTTTTATAACGCTCACAACGTACTAAATATCTTTATGCTAGTTAAATTTGACATTATGAAGTGCTATGATTTTATTTGTCGTTGTTTGATAAATTTAATTGTCATATGGATTGTCATTTGAATTAGCCGTTGAAATTAAATTGACAGTTAAATTTGAATTGAAATTGAAATTGGATTGCGATTAAATTACCTGACATTGGTAACTATGAAATTGCCATGAATTGTATTGTCTATTGGATGATTTATTTCGATGGATGCTATTGGTTGATATTTAAATGTTTGGATGTTTATTTGCTTATATATAACCTGTTATGCATACATATGATACTGTGATTTAATTTAAGCAATATATATTCATCCCTGACATTTAATTGAAATAAATAATTACTTGGCCATAGGATAGAAAATTATATACGGACACCGAATTGGCTAAATTAATAATTTTAAAAATCGTCGATTTGAAATTTGTTTAAATGTTTTGATTAAAAGTTATAAATAGAAATCAATTTATAGGAATCGAATTATCGAAAATTTGAGTTTGGAATGTTGAAATTAATTTTGGTTAAAGAAATTGTAAAAAAAAATTAAGTGGAGACTTTGGAATTTAAAATCGGGATATGATTGAATTTCGAAATTGATTTGTTTAAAGATTTAACCTTAATTCGAGCTTTGAATATTACTAAGTAAAAGTGATATAAAAATGATATTTTGAAATCGAGCTTGGAATTGAACCATATTTGAAATTTGGATTTAAACTTGAATATTAATGGAAAATTTGTTAAGTGTTATAAATGGATATTTTGAAATCAAGCTCCAAATCGATAAAAATTGAAATTGAATAAGTTGAAGGTGAATATAGAGTTGAATTGATTTGAAGTTAAAGTGAAGTTGTTTTGAATTGAAATCGAAATTGAATTGGTAGAATGGAAATTGAAATTGATTTGAATTGGGAAGTTATAATTGAAATGGTTTGGTTTTGAAGCTGTTTTATTTTGTTTTCCAAATTTCTCGGTTATATAAACCATTTTGAATACTTAAACTATTTTTAATCTATTTTAAATCTACTTAACCCGATTTAAATTATTTTAAACTAATTTATCTATTTGAAATCCATTTTAAGATTTTAAGTATTTTTAACTATTTTAATTATTTAAAAAAAATACTTTAAACTACTTAAAACTATTTTCTAAAATTCCAAACTGGTCAATAAGGTGAATGTTTATATTTAAAATCTTGAATCTAAATACGAATTGAGTTAAATGAAGTTGCAACCTAAATTTGAAATTCGAAATGATTTTGAAACGAAATGGGATATTGATGCGAAAATGATTTTTGCAACGGAATCTTACATTTGAATAGATACGAAGATATTTGAAATGGATTTGATTTTGAAGCGAATATGATATTTTGATATCAATTATGAATCGATTTGAAATATAAAAAGCCAAAGGTGTAATAATACGTAGTTATTAAAGAGACCGGGATCGGATATGGACATACTCTCTGTCGATACCGAAAACCACTTTAATAACTATTATACGCGGAGTGATGATCCAGAATGAAGTGGATGGTTGGTGAACGCGTTGACTGAAGAAAGAGAACGATTATTGGATGACCCCTGACATGACTAAAACAGGAGCCGCGCCGGGCCATTGAGGTTCGCCACCTCTAGCGGACACACTTCTTCGATACCATTTCTATTACATTTGTGATTCGATTTGGGTGCACCCCTTGATTTGGGAGTGTTGTTTCGCGGTGTTGGGGTAGCTGCTGGCTATGCCCAACATCAGTCCGGATCACGCAACTACTAGTATCCTAGTTGGTATTGCCTCATGTACCTTGTCATACTGATTATCCTATTCGCGACCACTACGTTTTGATTTGTACCTTGAGTATATGGATTGCCCTCTGGTGACTTCCGGTTTTGGGGAAACTACGGTCTTGTATATGCTTTTGGGAATATAAAATGTGTTAAGGGGGATTATGGTAACGCCTTAACGCTATTTTGATACTTTATATTACTGATAGACATTATCTACTTAGCGTATATTACTACATAGTAGATAGTTTCACGGATCCTTGAGAGATGGAAAATCCCGTAACATCTCTTGAGTTATTGCACGCACGTTGACACTGGATATGAGATGTCAAACCCCGTAAACATCTCTGACGCCGTTACACTCATATTTATTTACGATTGATTTAACTTTCATAAGGATATTTTAGTCCTGACTCGAGTGTTTTGTCTTTTCATTACGCTCGGGTCAGTCCTGAGTTTTCAGTTTAGGTTGAAGATCATTTCCTTGGAGGACGGAGACGAAGATTTGGTATATTATCTACTACTATTATATTCAATTCATTCCGCTGCATTGTTGTATGATATTTGTTGTGTATGTAACTCTGAAAAATGTTGTATAATAATAATCAAATGTATTCATTTCAAATGTATTCATTTAATTAACAGCTTCATGAACTGTTATTTTATTATTATACTTTAGCCTTCCGCTGTGAGATTCTGTGTTGTTTCATTTTCTTTATTTCCCTTCCTTTTCTTTTCTTAATTACCCCAATAACTATCTGCCCTTCTAATGGTTTGGAATCGACATGGGTATTTGATCGTCGGTTTAAACTGTCCAAAAAGGCGGGTCGTTACACATAGCCTTTTCGAGCTCTTGCTGGACCCCATCTAGTCACTCTTCGGTGAAAGGGGACATCTATAAGTAAACCGATCTTATCGCTCTCCGACGAAGCGGCATTATTTCTTGCACTCCGGTTCAATGTTCTTGAACATAAAGTAGTGTCACGACCTTCCTGGGCCAATCATAGTCTGAAGAGACCCTTGCTGGACCCTACTCTCTTCGGTGAGAAGGGCACAACCGATAAGCAGGCCGATCCTGTCGCTCTCTGACGAAGCGGCCTACTTCTTGCTTCTCCGGTTCCGTCTCTTTGATTGGAACATAACGCGATCTGTGGGTATTATTCTCCAGCCTCGATCCCATAGTCGAGGATTTAATCCATGTACGAGTCCATTCATCACTCTTCGATGAAGAGATTCACAATTTGCACTTATTGCATTGTCTCTCCGATCGGGACAACCGTGACCTGTTTTGTTCATCGCATTAATGCAGATTTAAGCGTTTTAAGATCCATTTATTATGTCAGTTCATTGTACTCTCAGAGCATACCTAGGAACCGACCTCGATTTCATATATATGTAGTCGACTTAGTTGCTTTATTGTGGAGTTTATAATTTATTAAGTTCATGCCATCCCGATCAAGAGATGACGATCTGTGCCTTTGAGTCGGGCCCGCTTCGATTTGTAGTGGGTCATGGCTGCTACTATTCCATTTTCGCTGTTTGATTCCTACAAAGGGTTCAGGGTCGATCCCTCTTCCCTGGCTGGGGTTTGTCCTCGGTCGCTCCAATCCTTGTCTAAGCCTGCTAGTTTCCACTCCAAGTCCTGGATTTCAATTGTCGGCCGTTTCAACATCCATACCAGCCTGCTTCTTGACTTCGTGAGGAAATTCTGACACATAATCCTCCAGATGTGCATTCGCATTTTGATCTGCATCAAACCGTACAGCATCGACCACTGACCTACTGTGAACCAATCCAGCCTGATCCGGAGGCATGCCCCCTTACCATGGGGGATTAATGCCGATCCCTTCTTGTTGGTCAGGGACTGCTCTTGGCTGCTCCGTTCCATTCTCCTACTTGTTGGCTTCGACTTCATGCTCTTGGTTCCGATTTCCTGTAGCTCCTGCTGCTCCAATTCCTTGATCCAGATTGCCAGCTGCTCTAAATTCTTGGTTTTGTGCTCCAACTTATTCAATTTACTTAAGAAAATTCTACATCATCTCCTCTTACGTCTTCATTATCCGCTTCTGCATAGCATCCATCATAGTTTCCATATCGTTTCTAGTGATGTAGATGGGAGGTTGATTAGTTCCAGTTCCAGGGGATGCCTCTTGACTTACTTCATGGTGTCTTCTGTCTGCCAGTGCTTTCCTTGCTGATTGCCTAGCCATTAATTCCTAGATTCAAGTATCCAAGCCTTCAAATTAGAGATCTAAGCATCCGAATCCATGGGTGTAAGTTTTCTCAGTGAAAGCGCCAAAATGTTGGCGTAAAAAATGAACGCCATCACCCAAATAGTATAAAAGTATCGCCAATCCAATCACAATTCCCAGACAGAGAATTAAATGCGCATATCACAGATTCAATAGCAAAAAAGTAAATGAACACAAGAATTTTATAGTGCTTCGGCAAATTCTGGTCTACCCCCACTTCAATAATCCTTTTATTATACCGTAGGATTACAAATACAATTTGTTTTAGCTTTAAAAATTAATGAAGGAAGGAAAGAGAAACAATGATGAAGAGCCAAAAGACGATTCTTGCAATGAGCCGATGATCATGTATTTAAAGGAGTAGACGTCGAAATATCCAGCTGAAATCCACTTGCAGAAGCTCAAGACCAAGACGAACCGATACAGAAAGTTTGGGGCCAACCTGAGCCTTCTATGGAGACCGGCACTGATCGGTGGTAGGGGCTACATGGCATCATGTGATCGATTGTGGTAGGCCCCCTCCACTTCCTCTTCATGTTTCCATATTTTTTGCCTGGTTCTCCCATTGTTTGTTGAGATATTAAGCGATCATTGTTGATTTGAACTGCCAATCCGAGCGATCCATAGCCATAATGATCCGATCCGTTCCGAACCATATTGATCCGATCGGATCCCCTATCTATGGGAAGTGCAAATCCATAGTTTTCCATTTCTTGGTCGTTACTTGCTTGAATCCGCTTGACTATCATCGATAACTTTACTTATAACCGACCTTTGATCCTGATAATCATCTTTCCGGCTTCCTGCTTTGACGATTACAAATCCATTTAGCCAACAATTGAACTGCCGATCCGAGCGCTCCATAGCCATAGCAATCCGATCCGATCCATTCATAACCATATTGATCCGATCTGATCCTCTGTCTAGAGAAAGTGCAAATTCATACTTAGCCATTTCTTGGATGCTATTTACTTGAATCCGTTTGACTATCATCCATAGCTTGCTTATAATCGATCTTTGAATTTGATAATCATCTTTCCGAGCTTCCGGCCTTGATCACAAATCCATTTAACCAATTCCATGGTATCACGGTTTTGCCAAAATGCAGGATAACATATATTAGTATGTGAGATGCATATATTTGCTTGTAACAACTAATATCAGAGGTTAAAACAAAATATCACTTTCTATATTGTAAAATGTATTATATGCTTCAAATGTATTCACATTTTTCCCTATGAAGAAGCTTTGTTGATGCAAGTTTCAGTAAATAAGGAACACTCGCACCTGCTCAAACGGTACATTTAGATATTCTGAGTTTTTAGTTGTTAATCAGTCTACGTTAAAACAAAATTTAAATATCGTATTAGGGAAATACTAGGTTGCTACAACTCGGTTGCACCTTAATATAAACTAAAATTTAAATATATTGTATTAAGGAAATACCGAGTTGCTACAACTCGGTTGCACCTATAAACTCAACCATATGTTGCTAAAACATTGTTTATAAAAATGCTGTATGAGTTTTCGGAAGAAGAAAAATTAGTTCCAATTTGAATTTGCAAAACTCAGTTCCGAGTTATTGAAACATACTTTCAAATTGAAAATCAGTTTCTTATCAAGTTTCTGAAAAACTCAACTTTTGGAAGCTCAGCTTCAAACCAAGTTGAGTTTTGGAGGCTCTGTTTAAAACCGAATTACTCACTCTGATTGAAACTCAATTTCCAATTACTCAACTCAATTTTAAACCGAGTTTTTGGAAACTTGGTATGAAGCGGAGTTAACCCAACATTCAAAACCTAGCTTTGGAAACTCAATTTTCAAAGTTTAGTTTCATATGGAATTTATAAAAACTTAGTTTCAACTGAGTTTTCAAAACTCAATATGACACCAAGTTTTAAAAAAACCCAACTCAATCTGAAACCGAGTTTTGGAAAACATAGTTACATACCTTCGAACTGAATTACTAAACATTGTTTTGAAACCGAGATTCTAAAGTATAATTACTTGACTTGGTTTCAAATTGAGTTTTTGGCAACTCAATTTGAAACCGGGTTTGTGGAAACTTAGTAGTAAATTGAGTTTTCAAACTCAGTTTGAAACTAAGGTCTTGTTTGGCTTGTCGTTTTTTAGTTTTGTGTTTTCGTCCATACAAAAACGCGTCCGTTGTATGTATTGTTGAAAGACAAACAATTTTTAAAAATGAAATTAAGATGCAAAATAGAAACCAAGATTATTTTTATGATTTAAGAGATAACAAAAGCACGGAGAACAATCCAACTCTTTCGTTGTCCGTTGGTCGTCGCAATGACTAAGAATTATAAATCTTCTTCTCTTATTTCTGTTATACGTCTAGTATACCAAAACAGAGAATAATCAATTATAAACTCGTCTCACAAGTTTATCAATCAGATTTCCACTACTCCGAAAATCTGTGTTTGCTAAATTAAGCAATATGTCGTAATCAAATTACAACCACAATCTAACAACTATAGTAATAATAACTATAGCGATAGATCAAACGTTATACTATTTAAAGAAATAGTACAACGTAAAAACGAAAATGATATATATAAATAAATATATAAATTAATTATAAACCTAACCGGTTTGAAGAAGGAAATTTCATCTGAGGCTTATCGTAACAATTTCCTTAAAACTTTATTTAAAGTCTCCTAACATACAACAGACGTAATCTGCACGAGATTGTAATGAGTATGTCAACTCTATGATATATATTGTATAGAGCAGTAGAAAAGAAGAAGCAGAAGAAATTAGAATTGGAATGGAATGAGAATATGATCAAGATTCTCTTCTATTTATAATTTCGTCCGTATCCCTTCAAACAGTCGCGTCTGCTTGACGGGTCGCACCTGTTGCCTTTTGAACCACCACTGTTCGTTAACGGGCCGCACCCGCCTGCTCTTCGCATCCGTTCGCGTCGCACTGCATCTGTTCGCCTGTGCTTCTTCAGTCGGGTCGCACCCGCTCTCGTCTAACGGTTTGCATCCGCTTCCGTCTGTTCGCCAAAATCCCGCGCCCGCTTCAGAAGTCGCACCCCCTCTGTCAATCCGCGTCCTCTTATGAACAGATTCGTACCCGTTCATCAGAAAGCCCGGCCCAGTTTTGTAGTAAAAATAGGATCATATTAGACCCGAGCACGGCCCGGTTCGGTTCGGTCGGATGGCGGCGACGCCGCGCACGCGTGTGTGTGGTGGAGATGCATGATCTCCCTCCTCACAACGAAGCATACATTTGGGAGCCCCTAGGCCCCAACCCCTTCATTGCAAAGCTATTAGTATACTTGAATAGCTTTGCAATTTTGGCGATGTGGGACTTAAGTATATTTTTATTCAATAGGAATTCCAACAATCCCCCACATGAATGATAATATACACACACCCCCACACAAAGCGAAATATCACAGAGTACATATGGAATAATGCTTTATCGTGGATAAGTAGATATTTCACTTTGAACTTTCCCTAGTTAAAACTTATCGGATCTACTTGGCTAATCGGTGAATTATTTCATCTTCAACCGTCGGCCTTTATTGTATATCCAGACAATAAGCTTTATGAAGCACTGATTCCCTTCTCATCCAATCTCTTGGTTGTGTTCATTTTGGTCCTGAACAATTTTTGGTTCTGCAAGCGTTTATAGAAAATATAAGCCTTTAATATTCTCATAGAGCCGACCCAGCTCACACTAACATAGATGATCGCAACCATTAAGAGCCCACTTGTTATTTACAAGATATGGTCATCATTAAAAAACATAGTTTTAAAATTTAAATACTTCTGTAGGCATGCATTTATATTGTGCACCATAGGAATGGAGTTGGACAATGTCCACGCAAATGCAATACGTCTTGAGTTATTCAGAACTGTTTTGCCTATTGATCCTAGTCCGTGGGATCTCCAGTCGCTAGGATAGGTTTCCGTATAAGATAAATCTTGATGTTTTAGTCTTTTAAACCCATTCCCCTCGATGCGCAGTCAATTTTCTCTCTTGATAAATCTTTAGTAAATGGATCCGCTGGGTTATCATTTGTTCTCACATAATCTATAGAAATAGTTCCATTTGAGAGTAACTGCCTAACTGTGTTATGACGTATCGACGAATATGTCGTGACTTTCCATTATACACAAAGTTGTGCGCTCTAGTTAGTGCAGCTTGGTTATCACAGTGTATGCATATGGCCGGTATAGGTTTAGGCCAAAATGGAATATCTTCTAAAAAGTGACGAAGCCATTCTGCTTCTTCGCCTGCTTTATCTAAAATGATGAACTCTGATTCCATAGTGGATCGAGCTATGCATGTTTGTTTAGTTGATTTCCACGACATTGCTGCCTCTGCTAAGGTAAAGACATAACCACCTGTTGATTTTGATTCCCCTGAATCAGCAATCCAATTTGCATCACTATATCCTTCTAAGACGGCAGAATATTTTCCATAATGTAAGGAATAATTTGTGCTATTTTTTAAACATCCAAGCACTCTCATTAGTGCTTTCCACTGTTCTTTTCCTGGTTTGCTTGTATATCTGCTTAGTCTACTTACTGCATAAGTTATATCTGGTCTTGTGCAATTCATGAGATACATGAGGCATCCTATTACACGAGAGTATTCCATTTGCATTACACTCTCATTAGTGTTTTTATACAGTACTTCTGATGGATTAAAAGTTGTTCTTACTCCTTTAATTCCAAAATTTTCAAATTTTTCAATCACTTTGTCTACATAGTGTGACTGAGCTAATTCAATTCCATTAGGTGTTCTTATTATTTTGATTCCCAAAATAACGTCTGCAACTCCTAAGTCTTTCATATCGAAATTGCTAATTAGCATCTTCTTTATGGTCTCTATTACCTGAGTATTTGGACCAAATATTAACATATCGTCTACATATAAACAAATCATCACATATGATTGTCCAATTTTCTTATAATAAACACATGTATCGCATTCATTTATACGAAAACCATTTCTCATCATGACACTATCAAATTTTGCGTGCTTTTTTTTGGAGCTTGTTTTAGTCCGTATAATGATTTTACTAATCTACAGACTTTGTTTCCATTTCCTTTGGAAATAAAATCTTCAGGTTGCTCCATGTAGATATCCGCATCGAGATCTCCATTTAAGAATGTTGTCTTTACATCCATTTGATGAATTTCTAGCTTATCAATTGATGCAATTGCTATTAGCATTCTTATAGAGGTTGTTCGTGTTACCGGCGAATATGTATCAAAGAAGTCTACTCCTTCTTTTTGACGATATCCTTTGGCTACTAATTTTGCTTTATACTTGTCGATAGAGCCATCTGCTTTTATTTTCTTCTTGAAAATCCATTTACAGCCAATAGGTTTTATCCCAGGTGGAATATCAATAATTTCCCAAGTTTTATTACTTAGAACTGAACAATCTCACTTTGGATTGCTTCTTTCCAACATGAAGACTCAGAAGATGACATTGCTCCCTTGTACGTTTGATGTTCGTGTTCTAACACATATGTGAAAAAATCTGAACCAAATGTCTTGGAAGTCCTAGCCCTTACGCTTCTTCTTGGTTCAACTTCCTCAATCTCTTGATGGGTTTCATCTTCATGTGAATTGCTTGATTCTTCTCTTGTCCTTTTAGGGACATTATTCTCTTTATTCATTTTGTGTGGAAACACGTCTTCAAAGAATGAGGCATCTCTAGATTCCATGATTGTATTTACATGAATATAAACTATATCAGACTTGAAAACCAAAAATCTATAGGCACTACTATTTTGGGTTGGCCCTATGTAGTAACAGTCTACTGTTTTTGGTCCAAGTTTGACTTTCTTGGGAGGTGAAACTGGAACTTTTGCCAAGCACCCCAACACTTTGGGGTATTTAAAACTTGGTTTGTGTCCTTTCCATAATCGTATGGAATTGTTCCTGTTTTATTGTGAGGGACTTTGTTTAATATGTGAGTAGACATATTTAAGGCTTCCCACCACAAGTTCGTCGGTAGAACAAAGGTTAAAAGCATGACATTAATCATGTCTTTTAACGTTCTGTTCTTTCTCTCGGTTACACCATTTTGTTGTGGTGAATATGGAGCTGTTGTTTGGTGAATTATACCATTTTCTGCACAGAACTTTTCAAATGGTGATTCATATTCTCCACCTCGATCAGATCTCAATATCTTGATCTTTTTATTTAACTGATTTTCTACCTCAGCTTTGTACTTCATAAACGATGTAATTGCTTCATCCTTACTATTTAAAAGATATACATAGCAATATCGTGTATAGTCATCAATAAAAGTGATAAAGTGCTTTTTCCCACCCCTTGTAGGTAATGATTTAGAATCACATAAATCTGTATGAACCAAACCTAGTGGTTCGGTGCTTCTATCAACATATTGAAATGGTTTTTTAACCATTTTTGCTTCTACACATGTCTCACATTTGTAGTTCTTATCTACTTGGAATTTCGAAATTAATCCCAAGTTTGATAATATTTCCATTTTTTGGAAATTTATGTGTCCCAATCTATCATGCCATAGTAAAATTTCGTGCTCAAGCAAGTAAGAAACTTCAATTTTATTAATAGCACTATCAGAATACATAGTTTTATTGCCGATAATGGCTATATTTTCCTTAAATAGGCCATCACATAAATGTCCCCTTCCAATAAATATTCCATTTTTGGACGGAACCATCTTGTCTGACTGAATACCATTTTGAATCCTTTCTTTGATAGTACTGCACCAGAGATGAGATTCTTACGTATGTCTGGAACGTGGAGCACGTCATTCAACTTGACAGTTTTTCCAGAAGTAAAATTGAGGGTTACTGTGCCACTGCCTTCGATCATGGATACTGCAGAATTACCCATATAGAGTTTTTCTTCGTGATCGAATTTATGGTATGTAGAAGACATGGATTTGTCAGAGCAAATATGATGAGTAGCACCTGTGTCCACCCACCATTGGTTAGGATTCTTAACCAAATTGCATTCAGATACAACTACCGAGAAGTTGGACTCGTCTACTTCCATGTTGTCTACTATATTTGCCTCTTTGTTGCGGTCCTTTTTGAGTCTGCAATCTCTAGGGGCATGTCCAACCTTTCCACAAACCCAACACTCGCCATTAAACTTTTGATTCGTTTTTTGTCTTTTGGTTTGTTGTCTAGAGCTTTCCTTTTCTTCTGGAAATTTTTTTTTTCGTTTTTGGTCTTTGAACCTTCAGCCACAAATGCCTCCTCGCTTTGTTTTGTAACTCCATGGTTATCTGCTTTAATTTTCAATCGGACTATGAGATCTTGTAAAGAGATTTTCTTTTTATTATGCTTTAAATAATTGCGGTAATCTCTCCATGACTGCGGCAGTTTTCTCGTGATGGCTTCTACCAAAGACGATTCTCCAACCTTATGACCTTCAGCTTCGAGTTCATGAATGATGATTTGCAGTTCATGTAGTTGAGCAGTCACTGGTTTGGAGTCAACCATCTTGTAGTCCATGAATTTGTCTACAATGAATTTCTTAAGATTGATATTCTATGTCATATACTTCGTGGCAAGTGCATTCCAGAGTGCCTTTGCTGTCTTTAGAAGCTGATATACTTTGTATAGCATCTTGTCGAGATAATTCAGAATATAGTTTCTGCATAGAAAATCGGAATGCTTCCACATATCAACATCCGATTCCTTGCCTGGTGCAGGAATCGGTTCCTCCTCCTCGAGATACCGTTACAGACCGAGTGTGGAGAGATAAAATAACATCTGATTCTGCCATGTTAGAAAATCATCACCATCTCCTTTAAAAGGATCGGGCCTGTTGTGTGTAGTAGCCTTTATTGATAATTCAACTGTTGCCATCTCTGTTTTAGCAAAAAACAGGAAAGTCTTAAGATGTTATACGTCTAGTATACCAAATCAGAGAATAACAATTATAAACTCGTCTCACAAGTTTATCAATCAGATTTCCGCTACTCCGTAAGTCTGTATTTGCTAAATTAAGCAATATGTCGTAATTAAATTACAACCACAATCTAACAACTATAGTAATAATAACTATAGCGATATATCAAACGTTATACTGTTTAAAGAAATAGTACAACGTAAAAACGAAAATGATATATATAAATAAATATATAAATCAATTATAAACCTAACCGGCTTGAAGAAGGAAATTCCGTTTGAGGCTTGTCGTAACAATTTCCTTAATACTTTATTTAAAGTCTCCCAAGATATAACATACGTAATCTGCACGAGAATGTAATGAGTATGTCAACTCTGTGATATATATTGTATAGGGCAATAGAAAAAAAGAAGCAGAAGAAATTTGAAACGACCCAGAATTTATGTCAATTAAAATTCGTATATTTAATTGATTTTAAATATTAATAAGTAAAATTTGTAAGTCGAATAATTTATTTTTCGAATATCTGGATTTAATTGGATAATTATATCGATAATTTAATATTGGAAATTACAGAAATAACTGGAAATTGAGTTAAATATGATTGAAAATGTTTTGTAAAATTTTATTATATCATATTAGAGTTAGAATGATGTTATAGAGCTTTTAAATTTGAATTAAAAGTTAATTTGTGAAAATTAAATATTTTAATATTTAATTGACGAGTTAAAATAGCCATTTTTCAAACAGTCTCAGATTTCGACGAAACCAGTTTCATCGGATCTGTAATGTTATATTATTGTATGCTTTCAAATTTCGTGTCAATCGGATTTACCGTTTGTCCGAGGCAAGCTAAAAAGCATAGAAATTTGGTTAATCGATTTAATTTAAAATCGATCGTTTATTGCTGTAACTCGCACAGATGATCGAAATGGCTTCCGAAACCTATTCCATTGTGTCCGGAACGCAGGTTAAGACCTAGAAACACCGGTCACCGCGTGAGATTCGGAGTTCGAAAAGTTGAAAATGAATAGTGTTTTCGTCAATTTTCTATATAAGGACTTCATTATTTTCATTTACAAACAAAATTTAAAACCCTAGGCAGAAAACCCTAGCCGCCAGTTATGTCTTCAATGGCCAGAAAACTCCCGTCTTCTTCCTCCTTTTCCTTCCAATCCACCAACAATCATCGAAAACTGTCAACTGCAAACGTGTAGAGGACGACGAGATGAACCAATCCAATGGTGGAGATCGAATTTAGGCAAATGGATTGATGGCAATTTCCATTGGAATGGTCGAATTCATGCACACGTTTCGAGCACTAGATAGGGCCGAGCTTCATGAAATGGCGGCTGAAGGTGGAGGCTAGCACGAGCTTTTGAATGATGTAATCTGATCGTGGCCTTGGTGTTTGTGATGGACTCGGCTATTAGGGTTTGATGGAGGCTCCAATGGGTTTGTCGCATTCGATACCTGGATGAGGAAGATGATGGAAAGCACGGTCCTGATCTTAGGGTTAGAAAGCAACGGCCTGGATTGAATCTGGGTATATAAATAAATAGAATTTGTGAATAAAATTATATTATAAATGTGTACGAACTTTAAAAATGTATAATTTTGTCACACGAGGTCGGAAAATTACGAAACGAATTGCGTTGGCTTCGTTTTGTCAAGCACTGCGCAATGGAGCTGGTTTGGAGTCAATTGGAGTCAGTGAAAAATTTGGGTAAAATTAAACGCACGTTTAATTTTATTCGAAATAGAACGCTGCAACCGTTATTTGAATCAAGGTGAGAACTTCTCACTCAGTCGAATTTGTTTCGATTTAAATTTTAAATAGTTAGATTTAAAATTGATAATTGTATGCCTGGATGATAAATTATTATCTGTTGATGATTGAAATAGACATTATACGCCGTATATTAAGCGGAGGTTATTTATTAAAAACATATACCGCGAATATTTCACTGCAAAGTGAAATTGGTATTATTTATGTACTTGGAGTTGATTTTCCCGCGTTATATAGCGGATGAGACCCTATTGCTCCGCATAATAGCGGATAATATTTTATGAATCCCATATACCGCGATATTCCGTATTGGAACGAAATTGGTATTGTGCTAACATCTGTGGATGCAGGGAAACAGGTTGGAGGGATCCAACTGGATTCCTCACCAATATTTATTTGATTACAAATATTGTGATATATGTTGATTATCATATTGATATATGATGTTTTGATTGTCGTGATTGATATATTGTTGTTGTTGCAGCATTGGCCCATTTTTGGAGTTTTAAAAATATTAAAGTAACGATTTTGAATTTAAAAGGATTTTTAAAGTGATTTTTGAAAATATACGTTTTATTAAATTTTGGAATTGATTTATTTTAAATAAATAAACGTTATGATATTTAAAGTTATAAAAGTTATGATTTTTGAGAAATATAACTGAAATGTGATTTTTGAAATAAATAGTTGATTAATTTATAAAATGGTTTAAATTCGAATTTTTTGAATTATTATAAATGGTTTATATAAAAGGATTTATAAAAATTGATATTTTATAAATTAAAAATATTGGAATTATGAAACGGGTTTCATTAAGTGTTAAAAAGAAGTAAAAATGGATTTCATAAGTGAATGAAATTGATAGATTTATAAATTGTGAAGTTATAAAATGAATAGATTTTATAAAATAGAAAATTATAAATAATTAACTTTAAAATTTGGATTTTTGGCATTTAAATGAGATTTAAATGGAATTTTTAATAAGGGATTTTTATAATTTGAAGCTTTTATAATATATAAATGTGAATTTATAAACATGGATTTATAAATTCAAGATTGATTAAATTTGATAAGTTAATTTTTATAGCTTATTAAAGGAGTATATTCACGATTTTGGACAGTGAATACATTATTAAAGAAAATGGATATGTTTTTGGGGAAGTGATATTATAAAATGAAGTTAATTGTTTTAAAGTTGTTTTAAAATGTGTTAAGTATTGAATACATAGATTTCAACATTTATTGTTGAAATAGACATTTTCGAGAAATAGAAGAAAATGGTGGACTATAACAATGTTGTTATAGTAAATGATTTCCGAAAGGAATGTTTTATATAGCATTGTGATTTATATATCTATCTTAATTTCGAATCCCTATACTAGTGATTTTGGGTCGCCGTAACGATGTTTTACGCAACATTCGTTTTGACTCAAATAAATGTGTTCAAGAGAATGTTTTCCTTAAAGAATAAATTATATACCTAATTGTGATTTAAGTATATTGAATATTTTCCAAGTGTTGAAAATAAATGGATTTGTGAATTACTTATTATTAAATAAGTATGGAAATGTTTTCCAATATGAAGTGAATATTTTGAGATTTTATCTTTTAAAAATAAATTGAAATGAATATTAGAAATCGATTTGGAAATCGTATATTCATAGATATTTTGGAATTGTAAATTCACTATGGAATTTATAAAAGAAAGGGAAATTTGTTTAAAAATAAACGTTGATTTATTTTTGAAGTGTGGAAATAAATTTACGGATTTGGAATGTAAATATAAAGTAAATTGGTAAGGATTTATTTAATTGGTTTAAATGAACCATTTTGAAATGAAAATGAATAAAGATTTGTGAATATACCCCGTATAGGGAAACGATTTGAAATTTGTTTTCGGAAGTTGAAAACGTGAAAAGTGATTTGAAATTTGTTTTCAAATGTTGAAGTGTGGAAAATATATATATTGTAAAGACATTTTGGAAAATAAATAGTTTGGAAAATTATTTGGAATCTGGTGATGTTGTGCATACCTATTGATAGTTAAATAACCGACTATCAATATTTACCTTTAAATGGGTGTTTGTTGTGATTTGCTTGAATTTGAATGCCACACTTATTTTCAAAATAAGCGCCCACTATTCGGGTTAGCCGGGAAAGGACCTTTGGGTTGTATAACCCATTCCAAATATGTGATACGTCGTATTGGATAGCATTTGAAGACCGGTGTGGAAGACAGAATATTTGTGAAACGGAAGGATTACCGTCGAACGTCTCTGCATCGGCTGATCTCCAATATAGAGATTTTATGACCCTTTGTGATGGGAATTCCGGACGTGATTAGTAAATATCCGGATTGCAAGGACTTCTTTGTAAGTTCCTTTGGTTCCGTTCGATCCCAGAACGAACTTGTATGGATGTGTGTCTGACATTACAATTTGAGATGTAAAGCTGGTTTCTATCAAATATATTTCCGTTGGTGGCGGAGAATTTATTCTCTTAGCTTAACACCCTTAGAGGTTATGTAGTTGATGGTTACTAGTAATACATTCCCAAATTGGTAATGTGGCATACGAAGTGTTGTTGATCATTTAATGATCAAAGCATAGATTTTGTATAAAGCGTGGCTTTGTGGACGAGACTTCGTCGGACCTCACACCCCGGAAATGGTCAAAACAGGAAGGATGCACAAGGTTATTAGGGGTAGCGCCCCTATAACGACCCGCCTTTCATTCCATAGAAAGACGCATCATTAAGAAGAAAGAAAGGGATAGAAAAGAAAGGAAAGAAAGAACAGACAACATCAGAATCTCACAGCGGAATCGAATAAATTATATTATATCACATAAAACATTACATAATATCATATACGTCAGAGTTAAACAGCTAATACAAAACAAACTAGACAGTTATAAACATCTGTCTAGCAATTACAATTCAAGTATATCAGAGAAAACAGATACAACTCAAACTGTGACGCCCCACCTCTATACCCACGCTAGCCAAGAACATTACGGTGAATGCTGTCAACTAGCACGGAGAATAAGGCTGTTGAGGAGCGACCATCCGTGTAATTGCTTTGTGCGAGCATCGATATGTCAGATAGTATAACATGCAATTCTTTATCAAGAGGAAATCCGGCATACCGACACAAACTCAAAGCTACTACACAGTGGCTATAATATCTTCGGAAACAAATACAGAAATAAACATAACATAAATCAGTCACAGACAATTCATATCACAAAGGCGGAAATAGATATGAATATTACACTAGGAAGTGTATATCAGAGTAGCGGTCTAAAAAGATCCGCAATATCACAAAAGAATAGTTACACGAACTACACAAAAGAATAAGTATACATTATGGAGTCTATATCTCAATTGTATACAATCCAAAAACTACTAATCTAAGTAGTTAACCAAAAGTTAGAGAACTCAATCCCAAGTGAGAAGTCAAGCTGAAGCACCTGTAACATCTCGGTCTGACCCGAGTATTATTTAATAAGAAAATAATAAACGGATCAGTCTAACTATAAATATCAGACGAAATGATATAGAGTAAGAGATATGACTAAACACATAATAATCACAATGCCAAGCTGTGATATATATAAGTAATTGAAAATCAACAAGAGATTAACCAATATCACCAAATCTACACAAGAATCATAGGAAATGTCATACTCCTTATTTCGTTCACCAAACCATAAATATTGACGATCATATCAATGTCAATCACAAAAGTCAATGACACACAAATTCACCAATGCACAAATATTGATAAAACTTATCAATGGAAATCATGAAAATTGGTGAAGCACAAATTCTAGAAATCATCTCAAGAAATCCAGTAAATGACACACGAATTCACCTATGCACAAAAATTGATAAATCATATCAATAGAAATCACAAAAATAGGTGAAGAAGAAAGTTCCAGAATTCGACACACGAAATCCAGAAATCACACAAAATAGGGGGGAGGCCTATCACACGAACGGGAGCATGAAAACTCACCAACATATGTATCACACGAACGAGACGCTATCTCATGGTAGCTAGCCATTAATTTTTGACACACGAACGGCCCGAAGACCATGGGGCGCTACCCCATCAATATGAGTCGAAACTCCACAAAACGGGGTTTAGTCTCCCTCGCAGACAAAGAGACATCGCACATTGCTAGTCTAAATCACAAAAATGATCGTCATGATCATCAAGAAGTGTCAATTACAGTAAGCTAGTAAATATATGAGCTTAGCTTCATGTCCCATAACCACTAGCTTAACTTAAATATTTACGAACAAATTGTAGATCTCCACTAGAAAATTGTCACAAGCGATTCAATCGAACAAGTCCAAGAATTAACCACCAAAGTAAACGCAAGCGTTTCATACCACTTGTTTTACTAAGTCGTTTAATTAGATTTCTTATACGAGTGAGGTAAAGGTTTGTATATACTAATAGGTTGGAAAACGGTTTTATAAACGAGTTTGATATTGAAAATAGAGTTTAAATAATCTTTGATAAAGAGTTTGAATATTTACTACTAGTATAGAAACCTTTATATTTTAAAGTGACAAAGCACAAAAATGATTGTAGAAACAATCAATCACCAAAATTCACATTCGAAGACGTGAATTAATTCCAATAAATCGATATCAAATCCATCAAAATGGATATTCCCAAAAATCCTGATATAAAAGACATCAAAGTCGATAATAAATGAAAATCAACAAATCGGATAATCACGAATCGATTAAATTTGGAAACCGAGCAAAAATATGCACAAATAGGCATAATAGGCAAATAGGAGCAAATCAGTCGACTGGCCCTCTGCAGTCAGTCGACTGAAGCAGAAACATGAAAATTTCATTTCCTGCAGTCAGTCGACTGACCTAAAAATCCAGTCGACTGATTGCAGGGAAACAGAGGACCTGAGCCTTTGGAATTTGCCTTCGGAATGCCTATGTGCTACAGCCAGTCGACTGAACTTCAAAACCAGTCGACTGACTGGCACCAAAGCTGTTTTCTTAGCCTATGAAATGAAGATGCAATCTTCTCCAAAATGCAACCGGACGAGCAACGGACACTAGGGATTTATGTCAATCGACTACCCGGCCATATAAGCTTCACGATGCATCACCAAAAACATGTTAAGATATCCATAAAAGGATTTTCATAGATTTTGATTTCAAAACACTAAAAATTGGAATATACACGAAATCAATTCAAACAAAAATCAAATGCACATGAATATGTGTTAGGAATTCATACCTAACAATCGAAGATAATCATAGACATAGATGTGAGATAAAAATCTCACCTTTGAACCCAACGATTGTAGAAGAAGCTTGAAAGTAAAGGAGAATCAACCACTCTTCAAATCCAACTCAAGAAGCTTGATTCTAAGCTTTAAAAGAAGAACATTCCCAAAGTTAGGTTTAGGAATTTCTGAAATTGATAAGAGATTTAGTTGGAGAAGAAGAAGAGAAACTTACCAATGGGTTCTTCTATTAGTTTGGAGCTAGAACTTGATTTGCAAAAGAAATCTAGGGCTTGAGTTTTAATTTCTCATCTCTCCCACCATAGATGCTAAAGCTTGAGTATAAGGAATTGGAAATGAAGTAAATGAGGAGGAGAGGGGTTGGGACTGAATACATAAGTGGGCTCAGCCCAAATCAAAACCCTAAGTGAAAAAGTAGCAAAAATCAACTTACTCCAAACATATCGAAGCTTATACTCAAAAAGGTCGCAAACGATATTTTAAACTCAATGGGAGTGATCGCGAGTCCTAATTCGACCGTATGCAAAAATCAGCTTTTCGGACAAAACTCCGAGTATCGATAAAATATTTAAATAAAATATTTAAATATAAAATCGACAAATATGCGGGTTGTTACAGACTCCCCTCCTTAAAGAAATTGCGTCCTCGCAATATTTAAGAAGAAGATATATAGTAACAACCATAAAAGCATATTCAACGCAAAAGAAGTTTGAAATAAGAAGTTCACCTTAAAGAGCACGAGAAAGTAAGACCGGATGTGATCGCTCGATGAACTCTCTAGACTCCCAAGAACAATCCTTAGGATTTGAAGACCATTGAACTTTCACAAGAGGAACATCTTTATTTCGAAGGCGTTTGACCTCCGAAGCAATAATTCGAATAGGATGCTGCTTATAAGTTAAATTAGGCGAAACTTCAATTTCTTCCATAATACCGGGCTCAAGAATGGAATCGGAATCTCGAAGGCATTTCCGTAATTGAGAAACGTGAAACACGTCATGAATAGCAGAAAATTGAGCCGGTTACAAAAGGCGATATGCCACGGAACCAATACGTTCGGTGATAGGGAACGGACCAATATATCGAGGTGCCAATTTTCCCGATCGACTGAAACGCACAACACCCTTCATAGGTGAAACACGAACAAACACAAAATCTCCCATAGAAATTCTAATTTCCTTCTCCGGTTATCGGCATAGGATCTTTGTCTACTTTGGGCTTCTTTCATCCTATGACGAATAAGGTCAATCTTTTCTATGGAATCAAGAATAAAATATGGACCTAAAACCAGCTTCTCACCGGCCTCAAGCCAACAAGAAGGAGATCGGCATGGCCTTCCATAGAGTGCCTCGAAAGGTGCCATATCAATACTAGATTGGAAGCTATTATTATAGGAAAATTCAACAAGAGAAATATGATCTTTCCAACTTCCACCAAAATCAAGAACACATGCACGAAGAAGATCTTCAAGAGTTTGATTCACACGCTCGGTTTGTCCATCGGACTGAGGATGATAAGCGGTGCTAAAGTTAAGCTTCGTTCCCAAAGCTTTTTGAAGACTCTTCCAAAATCCACTACTAAACAATGGATCACGATCACTAACAATAGAAGTAGGAACTCCATGCAATTTAACATTTTCTTTAATAAAAAGTTTGGCCAAAAGAGGTACGGTTCGGTTAGACCGAACGGGAATAAAATGAGCCGATTTAGTAAGTCTATCAACAATCACCCATAAGCTATCATGACCCGAACGAGAACGGGGAAGGCCATCTATAAAATCCATGGAAATTTGATCCCACTTCCAAATTAGAATTTCTAAAGGTTGCAATAACCCACCGGGCCTTTGATGTTCGACCTTAACGAGTTGGCAAGTCATGCAACGCTTAACGAAGTTAGCGATGTCAAGTTTCATTCCCTCCCAATAATAAAGTCGCTTCATATCCGCGTACATTTTACTGCTACCCGGGATGAATGGTAAATTTAGAACGATGGGAATCCTCTAAAATATCTTTACGAAGATCACCAATATTCGATACGATAAGTCTACCAAATTTTCGAATGCTGCCACGAGAATCAATATCAAAGTCTTTCAAACCTTCAATATCAATTTTATCCTTAACATTTTGGCCAAGAAGAGCCAATTCGGGATCTAGCCTTTGAGCTTCAAGAATGCGGTCTAAAAGAGAAGGATGAGCCTCAAGGCTACATAAAACAAGAGACGAACATAAATTGGAAACACGGTCTCGAATTTCGCAAGTGGATAAAATCTCGAGATCGTTCCATTCGGATATCATCATAGAAACAACCGCTTGTTGCTTTCGACTAAGTGCATCCGCAACGCGATTTCCCTTTCCGGGAATATAAAGGATATCAAGATCATATGGTGCAAGAAATTCGAGCCAACGCTGTTGACGCAAATTAAGTTCCTTTTGAGAGAATAAATACTTCAAGGACTTATGATCGATATAAAAAACAAATTTTTCTCCTAAAAGATAATGACGCCAAATACGAAGGGCGAAAACAATAGCCGCGAGCTCTAAATCATGAGTGGCATATCTAGTCTCAACAGGCTTCAATTGCCTAGAAGCATAAGCAATAACACGTTCTCTTTGCATAAGAACGGCACCCAAACCAACGCGACTAGCATCGGTATAAACAACGAAATCTTGATTCCCCTCGGGAATAACAAGAATAGGAGCATCTGAAAGAAGTTCCTTTAGTTTCTGAAAAGAAGTTTCACATTTGTCCGACCAAATGTATTTAATACCTTTCTTCGTTAAGCTAGTGAGAGGCACGGCAATCTTAGAAAAGTCTTTGATAAAACGGCGGTAATAACCTGCCAATCCAAGGAAGCTACAGATCTCCGTCACACTCTCCGGTTTCTTCCAATCTTGAATCGCTTCAATCTTTGAAGGATCCATGGAAATTCCGGATTCGGAAATAATATGAGCGAGAAACTTCACATGAGATTGCCAAAAATGGCATTTAGAAAATTTGCTTTTAATTGATTACTCCTAAGAGTTTCCAACACAATCCGAAGATGCTTCTCATGTTCCTCCTCGGTTTTTGAATACACAAGAATATCATCAATAAAGATGAGAACAAATCGATCGAGAAAATCTTTGAAAACTCGATTCATAAGGTCAACGAAATAAGCTGGAGCATTCGTTAATCCAAATGGCATAACAAGCCATTCATAAGATCCATAACGAGTACGGAACGATGTCAAAGGAATGCTATCCTCTCCAATACGAAGCTGATGGAAACCGGTAGCCAAGTCCAATTGTGAAAAGACGCTAGCACCACTAAGTTGATCGAATAGATCATCAATCCGAGGTAAAGGATATTTATTTTTGATAGTAAGATCATTAAGCTTGCGGTACTCAACGCAAAGCCTAAGTGTACCATCAGATTTCTTCACAAAAATAGCCGAAGCTCCCCAAGGCGAGGAACTAGAGCGAATAAATTGCTTCGTCTCCAAATCGGATAATTGTTTACGCATCTCCTCATTTTCTTTATTGGACATACGATAAGGAGGACGAGTGATAGGTTGAGCTCCAGGAATGAGATTAATTCTGAACTCAATTGCTCGCTTAGGTGGTAATCCTAAAACGGGCTCAAATATGTCGGAAAATTCACGAACGACGTGAATAAGAGAAATAATATCACCCTCATCATCATCATCGTCATCACGAGGATTTAAAGAATATAAAGATGCAACCAAGCTGAAATCCGAATCTTTAAGATTAATAGAAATCTGCTTAACAGATTGAGGATGTCGAAGATGAATAGTCCGCTCAGGACATAGGATATGAGCTTCATAACGGTTAAGCCAATCCATTCCCAAAATCATTCCAAAGCCTAAATAACGCATGACATGCAAATCGGCTAGGAAAGGAAAATCACACAAAATAATTTCGACATCTTTACATAATAAGCTGATTGTTGCGGATCCACCAACCGGATTCGCAATTCTCAAAGAAGTCATTAAACACAAAACATCCAAAGAAAAAGTATCAACAAGTTCTTTTGATATAAAAGAATGGGATGCACCCGTATCAAAAAGAACTCGAATGGGTTGATCATGAAACATAATAATGCCATCAAGGATAGAATGAGGCATACCTTGACCACGAGATGTGTTGCCAGGGGCTTGAGCAACATTAAGCTTTCCCTCCTTCCTATTTTGAAGTTTGGGACATACATGCATAAAATGGTCCGGGCTTTTACAATAGCGACAAGTACGAGGCTTTGAACACTTGTTCGCGTAATGGTCCTTCGAACCACAATTATAGCATTTCCCTTCAGTAGAGGAAAAGGTCTTCGCAGCAGGAGTTGCTTGCCTCCCTTTCTTATTGGGATAAGGACCTTTAAATTTGTTTGGCCTCTTCTTGTTGTTGAAGTTTGGTTTGGAACCCACCACTTCAACATCATTCTCCCTATCCGCCTTTTCAAGACGAAGAGCGATATCAATGAGTTGGTCGAAAGAAACTTCTAACTTTAGAAGTAATGGCTTTTTGAGATTTTTGTTTAAGCCATAGACGAACCTCTGGTTCTTCTTTAAAGGGGTGTCGATGTATTCAACCCCGTATTTAGAAAGCGACTCGAAGGAGGCGACATAATCAGTCACGGAGGACTCACCTTGAACAAGGTCTATAAATCGTCGAGCCAATGTCACTTTCTCTGCTTCTGGTACAAATTTCAACTCGAAGCGTTCCCGGAATTGCTCCCAGGTGAGATCCGCTTCATTAATCTCAGAAATAAGAAGCTCGTACCAGTCCAATGCTCTTTCTCGGAGCATACTAGGGGCCACCTGAACTCGGTGAAGGTCAATAAGATTCATGCGAGAAAAGATTCGATCGCATGACCTTAGCCAAGCCTGTACTTCAATAATAGTTTCAGAACCTTTGAATGGCTCCCCACCCAAATTAGTGTAATCACTGCACAAGCGTGCAAACCCCGACTTTGGGTGAGTAGGTTCCGGGTTAGCTCCAGCTGCTTGAGCATTCGTCACTAAATCAAGAAGCTGTTGAGCAGTCATAAAAACTCCATCCTAGGGTGGAGTGCTAGATGGTACGGCTCTGGGGTGGCCTGGTCTAGACATTTCTCTTCCTTTAGAAAGAAAGAAGAACAAGAAGAAGATTATTCACTAATGAATATCAAGCAATCTTGATAGATAAAACAAGGAATCATAAAAGAAAATAGGATGAATCGGTACGAAGACTCGAATAAAATCCTAAAGCACGACTCCTAAGAAAGACTTAGGACGATGATCCTTGTTATAATATTCCATATTGTTCCGAAGTTTGGCTCTGATACCAAGTTGTCATGCCCCACCTCTATACCCACGCTAGCCAAGAACATTACGGTGAATGCTGTCAACTAGCATGGAGAATAAGGCTATTGAGGAGCGACCATTCGTGTAATTGCTTTGTGCGAGCATCGATATGTCAGATAGTATAACATGCAATTCTTTATCAAGAGGAAATCCGGCATACCGACACAAACTCAAAGCTACTACACAGTGGCTATAATATCTTCGGAAACAAATACAGAAATAAACATAACATAAATCAGTCACAGACAATTCATATCAAAAAGGCGGAAATAGATATGAATATTACACTAGGAAGTGTATATCAGAGTAGCGGTCTAAAAAGATCCGCAATATCACAAAAGAATAGTTACACGAACTACACAAAAGAATAAGTATACATTATGGAGTCTATATCTCAATTGTATACAATCCAAAAACTACTAATCTAAGTAGTTAACCAAAAGTTAGAGAACTCAATCCCAAGTGAGAAGTCAAGCTGAAGCACCTATAACATCTCGGTCTGACCCGAGTATTATTTAATAAGAAAATAATAAACGGATCAGTCTAACTATAAATATCAGATGAAACGATATAGAGTAAGAGATATGACTAAACACATAATAATCACAATGCCAAGCTGTGATATATATAAATAATTGAAAATCAACAAGAGATTAATCAATATCACCAAATCTACACAAGAATCAAAGGAAATGTCATACTCCTTATTTCGTTCACCAAACCATAAATATTGACGATTATATCAATGTCAATCACAAAAGTCAATGACACACAAATTCACCAATGCACAAACATTGATAAAAATTATCAATGGAAATCACGAAAATTGGTGAAGCACAAATTCTAGAAATCATCTTAAGAAATCCAGTCAGTGACACACGAATTCACCTATGCACAAAAATTGATAAATCATATCAATAGAAATCACAAAAATAGGTGAAGAAGAAAGTTCCAGAATTCGACACACGAAATCCATAAATCACACAAAATAGGGAGGGGGGGCTATCGCACGAACGGGAGCATGAAAACTCACCAACATATGTATCACACGAACGAGACGCTATCTCATGGTAGCTAGCCATTAATTTTTGACACACGAACGGCTCGAAGACCATGGGGCACTACCCCATCAATATGAGTCGAAACTCCACAAAATGGGGTTTAGTCTCCCTCGCAGACAAAGAGACATCACACATTGCTAGTCTAAATCACAAAAATGATCGTCATGATCATCAAGAAGTGTCAATTACAGTAAGCTAGTAAATATATGAGCTTAGCTTCATGTCCCATAACCACTAGCTTAACCTAAATATTTACGAACAAATTGTAGATCTCCACTATAAAATTGTCACAAGAGGTTCAATCGAACAAGTCCAAGAATTAACCGACGAAGTAAACGCAAGCGTTTCATACCACTTGTTTTACTAAGTCATTTAATTAGATTTCTTATACGAGTGAGGTAAAGGTTTGTATATACTAATAGGTTGGAAAACAGTTTTATAAACGAGTTTGATATTGAAAATAGAGTTTAAATAATCTTTGATAAAGAGTTTGAATATTTACTACTAGTATAGAAACCTTTATATTTTAAAGTGACAAAGCACAAAAATGATTGTAGAAACAATCAATCACCAAAATTCACATTCGAAGACGTGAATTAATTCCAATAAATCGATATCAAATCCATCAAAATGGATATTCCCAAAAATCCCGATATAAAAGACATCAAAGTCGATAATAAATGAAAATCAACAAATCGGATAATCACGAATCGATTAAATTTGGAAACCGAGCAAAAATATGCACAAATAGGCACAATAGGCAAATAGGAGCAAATCAGTCGACTGGCCCTCTACAGTCAGTCGGCTGAAGCAGAAACATGAAAATTTCATTTCCTGTAGTCAGTCGACTGACCTAAAAATCCAGACGACTGATTGTAAGGAAACAGAGGACCTAAGCCTCTGGAATTAGCCTTCGGAATGCCTATGTGCTACAGCCAGACGACTGAATTTCAAAACCAGTCGACTGACTGGCACCAAGGCCGTTTTTCTTAGCCTATGAAATGAAGATGCAATCTTCTCCAAAATGCAACCGGGCGAGCAACGAACACTAGGGATTTATGTCAATCGACTACCCGACCCTATAAGCTTCACGATGCATCACCAAAAACATGTTAAGATATCCATAAAAGGATTTTCATAGATTTTGATTTCAAAACACTAAAAATTGGAATATACACCAAATCAATTCAAACCAAAATCAAATGCACATGAATATGTGTTAGGAATTCATACCTAACAATCGAAGATAATCATAGACATAGATGTGAGATAAAAATCTCACCTTTGAACCCAAACGATTGAAGAAGAAGCTTGAAAGCAAAGGAGAATCAACCACTCTTCAAATCCAACTCAAGAAGCTTGATTCTAAGCTTTAAAAGAAGAACATTCGCAAAGTTAGGTTTAGGAATTTCTGAAATTGATAAGAGATTGAGTTGGAGAAGAAGAAGAGAAGCTTACCAATGGGTTCTTCTATTAGTTTGGAGCTAGAACTTGATTTGCAAAAGAAATCTAGGGCTTGAGTTTTAATTTCTCATCTCTCCCACCATTGTTGCTAAAGCTTGAGTATAAGGAATTGGAAATGAAGTAAATGAGGAGGAGAGGGGTTGGGACTGAATACATAAGTGGGCTCAGCCCAAATCAAAACCCTAAGTGAAAAAGTAGCAAAAATCAACTTACTCCAAACATATCGAAGCTTATACTCAAAAAGGTCGCCAATGGCATTTTAAACTCAATGGGAGTGATCGCGAGTCCTAATTCGACCGTATGCAAAAATCAGCTTTTCGGACAAAACTCCGAGTATCGATAAAATATTTAAATAAAATATTTAAATATAAAATCGACAAATATGCGGGTTGTTACAGACTCCCCTCCTTAAAGAAATTGCGTCCTCGCAATATTTAAGAAGAAGATATATAGTAACAACCATAAAAGCATATTCAACGCAAAAGAAGTTTGAAATAAGAAGTTCACCTTAAAGAGCACGGGAAAGTAAGTACGGATGTGATCGCTCGATGAACTCTCTAGACTCCCAAGAACAATCCTTAGGATTTGAAGACCATTGAACTTTCACAAGAGGAACATCTTTATTTCGAAGGCGTTTGACCTCCGAAGCAATAATTCGAATAGGATGCTGCTTATAAGTTAAATTAGGCGAAACTTCAATTTCTTCCATAATACCGGGCTCAAGAATGGAATCGGAATCTCGAAGGCATTTCCGTAATTGAGAAACGTGAAACACGTCATGAATAGCAGAAAATTGAGCCGGTTACAAAAGGCGATATGCCACGGAACCAATACGTTCGGTGATAGGGAACGGACCAATATATCGAGGTGCCAATTTTCCCGATCGACTGAAACGCACAACACCCTTCATAGGTGAAACACGAACAAACACAAAATCTCCCATAGAAATTCTAATTTCCTTCTCCGGTTATCGGCATAGGATCTTTGTCTACTTTGGGCTTCTTTCATCCTATGACGAATAAGGTCAATCTTTTCTATGGAATCAAGAATAAAATATGGACCTAAAACCAGCTTCTCACCGGCCTCAAGCCAACAAGAAGGAGATCGGCATGGCCTTCCATAGAGTGCCTCGAAAGGTGCCATATCAATACTAGATTGGAAGCTATTATTATAGGAAAATTCAACAAGAGAAATATGATCTTTCCAACTTCCACCAAAATCAAGAACACATGCACGAAGAAGATCTTCAAGAGTTTGATTCACACGCTCGGTTTGTCCATCGGACTGAGGATGATAAGCGGTGCTAAAGTTAAGCTTCGTTCCCAAAGCTTTTTGAAGACTCTTCCAAAATCCACTACTAAACAATGGATCACGATCACTAACAATAGAAGTAGGAACTCCATGCAATTTAACATTTTCTTTAATAAAAAGTTTGGCCAAAAGAGGTACGGTTCGGTTAGACCGAACGGGAATAAAATGAGCCGATTTAGTAAGTCTATCAACAATCACCCATAAGCTATCATGACCCGAACGAGAACGGGGAAGGCCATCTATAAAATCCATGGAAATTTGATCCCACTTCCAAATTAGAATTTCTAAAGGTTGCAATAACCCACCGGGCCTTTGATGTTCGACCTTAACGAGTTGGCAAGTCATGCAACGCTTAACGAAGTTAGCGATGTCAAGTTTCATTCCCTCCCAATAATAAAGTCGCTTCATATCCGCGTACATTTTACTGCTACCGGGATGAATGGTAAATTTAGAACGATGGGAATCCTCTAAAATATCTTTACGAAGATCACCAATATTCGATACGATAAGTCTACCAAATTTTCGAATGCTGCCACGAGAATCAATATCAAAGTCTTTCAAACCTTCAATATCAATTTTATCCTTAACATTTTGGCCAAGAAGAGCCAATTCGGGATCTAGCCTTTGAGCTTCAAGAATGCGGTCTAAAAGAGAAGGATGAGCCTCAAGGCTACATAAAACAAGAGACGAACATAAATTGGAAACACGGTCTCGAATTTCGCAAGTGGATAAAATCTCGAGATCGTTCCATTCGGATATCATCATAGAAACAACCGCTTGTTGCTTTCGACTAAGTGCATCCGCAACGCGATTTCCCTTTCCGGGAATATAAAGGATATCAAGATCATATGGTGCAAGAAATTCGAGCCAACGCTGTTGACGCAAATTAAGTTCCTTTTGAGAGAATAAATACTTCAAGGACTTATGATCGATATAAAAAACAAATTTTTCTCCTAAAAGATAATGACGCCAAATACGAAGGGCGAAAACAATAGCCGCGAGCTCTAAATCATGAGTGGCATATCTAGTCTCAACAGGCTTCAATTGCCTAGAAGCATAAGCAATAACACGTTCTCTTTGCATAAGAACGGCACCCAAACCAACGCGACTAGCATCGGTATAAACAACGAAATCTTGATTCCCCTCGGGAATAACAAGAATAGGAGCATCTGAAAGAAGTTCCTTTAGTTTCTGAAAAGAAGTTTCACATTTGTCCGACCAAATGTATTTAATACCTTTCTTCGTTAAGCTAGTGAGAGGCACGGCAATCTTAGAAAAGTCTTTGATAAAACGGCGGTAATAACCTGCCAATCCAAGGAAGCTACAGATCTCCGTCACACTCTCCGGTTTCTTCCAATCTTGAATCGCTTCAATCTTTGAAGGATCCATGGAAATTCCGGATTCGGAAATAATATGAGCGAGAAACTTCACATGAGATTGCCAAAAATGGCATTTAGAAAATTTGCTTTTAATTGATTACTCCTAAGAGTTTCCAACACAATCCGAAGATGCTTCTCATGTTCCTCCTCGGTTTTTGAATACACAAGAATATCATCAATAAAGATGAGAACAAATCGATCGAGAAAATCTTTGAAAACTCGATTCATAAGGTCAACGAAATAAGCTGGAGCATTCGTTAATCCAAATGGCATAACAAGCCATTCATAAGATCCATAACGAGTACGGAACGATGTCAAAGGAATGCTATCCTCTGTAATACGAAGCTGATGGAAACCGGTAGCCAAGTCCAATTGTGAAAAGACGCTAGCACCACTAAGTTGATCGAATAGATCATCAATCCGAGGTAAAGGATATTTATTTTTGATAGTAAGATCATTAAGCTTGCGGTAGTCAACGCAAAGCCTAAGTGTACCATCGGATTTCTTCACAAAAATAGCCGAAGCTCCCCAAGGCGAGGAACTAGAGCGAATAAATTGCTTCGTCTCCAAATCAGATAATTGTTTACGCATCTCCTCATTTTCTTTATTGGACATACGATAAGGAGGACGAGTGATAGGTTGAACTCCAGGAATGAGATTAATTCTGAACTCAATTGCTCGCTTAGGTGGTAATCCTAAAACGGGCTCAAATATGTCGGAAAATTCACGAACGACGTGAATAAGAGAAATAATATCACCCTCATCATCATCATCGTCATCACGAGGATTTAAAGAATATAAAGATGCAACCAAGCTGAAATCCAAATCTTTAAGATTAATAGAAATCTGCTTAACAGATTGAGGATGTCGAAGATGAATAGTCCGCTCAGGACATAGGATATGATCTTCATAACGGTTAAGCCAATCCATTCCCAAAATCATTCCAAAGCCTAAATAACGCATGACATGCAAATCGGCTAGGAAAGGAAAATCACACAAAATAATTTCGACATCTTTACACAATAAACTGATTGTTGCGGATCCACCAACCAGATTCGCAATTCTCAAAGAAGTCATTAAACACAAAATATCCAAAGAAAAAGTATCAACAAGTTCTTTTGATATAAAAGAATGGGATGCACCCGTATCAAAAAGAACTCGAATGGGTTGATCACGAAACATAATAATGCCATCAAGGATAGAATGAGGCATACCTTGACCACGAGATGTGTTGCTAGGGGCTTGAGAAACATTAAGCTTTCCCTCCTTCCTATTTTGAAGTTTGGGACTTACATGCATAAAATGGTCCGGGCTTTTACAATAGCGACAAGTACGAGGCTTTGAACACTTGTTCGCGTAATGGTCCTTCAAACCACAATTATAGCATTTCCCTTCAGTAGAGGAAAAGGTCTTTGCAGCAGAAGTTGCTTGCCTCCCTTTCTTATTGGGATAAGGACCTTTGAATTTGTTTGGCCTCTTCTTGTTGTTGAAGTTTGGTTTGGAACCCACCACTTCAACATCATTCTCCCTATCCGCCTCTTCAAGACGAAGAGCGATATCAATGAGTTGGTCGAAAGAAACTTCTAACTTTAGAAGTAATGGCTTCTTGAGATTTTTGTTTAAGCCATAGACGAACCTCTGGTTCTTCTTTAAAGGGGTGTCGATGTATTCAACCCCGTATTTAGAAAGCGACTCGAAGGAGGCGACATAATC
Source organism: Allium cepa (assembly GCA_030765085.1). Classification (NCBI taxonomy): domain Eukaryota; kingdom Viridiplantae; phylum Streptophyta; class Magnoliopsida; order Asparagales; family Amaryllidaceae; genus Allium; species Allium cepa. The sequence continues at coordinate 185,248,638 of CM060946.1, forward strand.
AGTCACGGAGGACTCACCTTGAACAAGGTCTATAAATCGTCGAGCCAATGTCACTTTCTCTGCTTCTGGTACAAATTTCAACTCGAAGCGTTCCCGGAATTGCTCCCAGGTGAGATCCGCTTCATTAATCTCAGAAATAAGAAGCTCGTACCAGTCCAATGCTCTTTCTCGGAGCATACTAGGGGCCACCTGAACTCGGTGAAGGTCAATAAGATTCATGCGAGAAAAGATTCGATCGCATGACCTTAGCCAAGCCTGTACTTCAATAATAGTTTCAGAACCTTTGAATGGCTCCCCACCCAAATTAGTGTAATCACTGCACAAGCGTGCAAACCCCGACTTTGGGTGAGTAGGTTCCGGGTTAGCTCCAGCTGCTTGAGCATTCGTCACTAAATCAAGAAGCTGTTGAGCAGTCATAAAAACTCCATCCTAGGGTGGAGTGCTAGATGGTACGGCTCTGGGGTGGCCTGGTCTAGACATTTCTCTTCCTTTAGAAAGAAAGAAGAACAAGAAGAAGATTATTCACTAATGAATATCAAGCAATCTTGATAGATAAAACAAGGAATCATAAAAGAAAATAGGATGAATCGGTACGAAGACTCGAATAAAATCCTAAAGCACGACTCCTAAGAAAGACTTAGGACGATGATCCTTGTTATAATATTCCATATTGTTCCGAAGTTTGGCTCTGATACCAAGTTGTGATGCCCCACCTCTATACCCACGCTAGCCAAGAACATTACGGTGAATGCTGTCAACTAGCATGGAGAATAAGGCTATTGAGGAGCGACCATTCGTGTAATTGCTTTGTGCGAGCATCGATATGTCAGATAGTATAACATGCAATTCTTTATCAAGAGGAAATCCGGCATACCGACACAAACTCAAAGCTACTACACAGTGGCTATAATATCTTCGGAAACAAATACAGAAATAAACATAACATAAATCAGTCACAGACAATTCATATCAAAAAGGCGGAAATAGATATGAATATTACACTAGGAAGTGTATATCAGAGTAGCGGTCTAAAAAGATCCGCAATATCACAAAAGAATAGTTACACGAACTACACAAAAGAATAAGTATACATTATGGAGTCTATATCTCAATTGTATACAATCCAAAAACTACTAATCTAAGTAGTTAACCAAAAGTTAGAGAACTCAATCCCAAGTGAGAAGTCAAGCTGAAGCACCTATAACATCTCGGTCTGACCCGAGTATTATTTAATAAGAAAATAATAAACGGATCAGTCTAACTATAAATATCAGATGAAACGATATAGAGTAAGAGATATGACTAAACACATAATAATCACAATGCCAAGCTGTGATATATATAAATAATTGAAAATCAACAAGAGATTAATCAATATCACCAAATCTACACAAGAATCAAAGGAAATGTCATACTCCTTATTTCGTTCACCAAACCATAAATATTGACGATTATATCAATGTCAATCACAAAAGTCAATGACACACAAATTCACCAATGCACAAACATTGATAAAAATTATCAATGGAAATCACGAAAATTGGTGAAGCACAAATTCTAGAAATCATCTTAAGAAATCCAGTCAGTGACACACGAATTCACCTATGCACAAAAATTGATAAATCATATCAATAGAAATCACAAAAATAGGTGAAGAAGAAAGTTCCAGAATTCGACACACGAAATCCATAAATCACACAAAATAGGGAGGGGGGGCTATCGCACGAACGGGAGCATGAAAACTCACCAACATATGTATCACACGAACGAGACGCTATCTCATGGTAGCTAGCCATTAATTTTTGACACACGAACGGCTCGAAGACCATGGGGCACTACCCCATCAATATGAGTCGAAACTCCACAAAATGGGGTTTAGTCTCCCTCGCAGACAAAGAGACATCACACATTGCTAGTCTAAATCACAAAAATGATCGTCATGATCATCAAGAAGTGTCAATTACAGTAAGCTAGTAAATATATGAGCTTAGCTTCATGTCCCATAACCACTAGCTTAACCTAAATATTTACGAACAAATTGTAGATCTCCACTATAAAATTGTCACAAGAGGTTCAATCGAACAAGTCCAAGAATTAACCGACGAAGTAAACGCAAGCGTTTCATACCACTTGTTTTACTAAGTCATTTAATTAGATTTCTTATACGAGTGAGGTAAAGGTTTGTATATACTAATAGGTTGGAAAACAGTTTTATAAACGAGTTTGATATTGAAAATAGAGTTTAAATAATCTTTGATAAAGAGTTTGAATATTTACTACTAGTATAGAAACCTTTATATTTTAAAGTGACAAAGCACAAAAATGATTGTAGAAACAATCAATCACCAAAATTCACATTCGAAGACGTGAATTAATTCCAATAAATCGATATCAAATCCATCAAAATGGATATTCCCAAAAATCCCGATATAAAAGACATCAAAGTCGATAATAAATGAAAATCAACAAATCGGATAATCACGAATCGATTAAATTTGGAAACCGAGCAAAAATATGCACAAATAGGCACAATAGGCAAATAGGAGCAAATCAGTCGACTGGCCCTCTACAGTCAGTCGGCTGAAGCAGAAACATGAAAATTTCATTTCCTGTAGTCAGTCGACTGACCTAAAAATCCAGACGACTGATTGTAAGGAAACAGAGGACCTAAGCCTCTGGAATTAGCCTTCGGAATGCCTATGTGCTACAGCCAGACGACTGAATTTCAAAACCAGTCGACTGACTGGCACCAAGGCCGTTTTTCTTAGCCTATGAAATGAAGATGCAATCTTCTCCAAAATGCAACCGGGCGAGCAACGAACACTAGGGATTTATGTCAATCGACTACCCGACCCTATAAGCTTCACGATGCATCACCAAAAACATGTTAAGATATCCATAAAAGGATTTTCATAGATTTTGATTTCAAAACACTAAAAATTGGAATATACACCAAATCAATTCAAACCAAAATCAAATGCACATGAATATGTGTTAGGAATTCATACCTAACAATCGAAGATAATCATAGACATAGATGTGAGATAAAAATCTCACCTTTGAACCCAAACGATTGAAGAAGAAGCTTGAAAGCAAAGGAGAATCAACCACTCTTCAAATCCAACTCAAGAAGCTTGATTCTAAGCTTTAAAAGAAGAACATTCGCAAAGTTAGGTTTAGGAATTTCTGAAATTGATAAGAGATTGAGTTGGAGAAGAAGAAGAGAAGCTTACCAATGGGTTCTTCTATTAGTTTGGAGCTAGAACTTGATTTGCAAAAGAAATCTAGGGCTTGAGTTTTAATTTCTCATCTCTCCCACCATTGTTGCTAAAGCTTGAGTATAAGGAATTGGAAATGAAGTAAATGAGGAGGAGAGGGGTTGGGACTGAATACATAAGTGGGCTCAGCCCAAATCAAAACCCTAAGTGAAAAAGTAGCAAAAATCAACTTACTCCAAACATATCGAAGCTTATACTCAAAAAGGTCGCCAATGGCATTTTAAACTCAATGGGAGTGATCGCGAGTCCTAATTCGACCGTATGCAAAAATCAGCTTTTCGGACAAAACTCCGAGTATCGATAAAATATTTAAATAAAATATTTAAATATAAAATCGACAAATATGCGGGTTGTTACAGACTCCCCTCCTTAAAGAAATTGCGTCCTCGCAATATTTAAGAAGAAGATATATAGTAACAACCATAAAAGCATATTCAACGCAAAAGAAGTTTGAAATAAGAAGTTCACCTTAAAGAGCACGGGAAAGTAAGTACGGATGTGATCGCTCGATGAACTCTCTAGACTCCCAAGAACAATCCTTAGGATTTGAAGACCATTGAACTTTCACAAGAGGAACATCTTTATTTCGAAGGCGTTTGACCTCCGAAGCAATAATTCGAATAGGATGCTGCTTATAAGTTAAATTAGGCGAAACTTCAATTTCTTCCATAATACCGGGCTCAAGAATGGAATCGGAATCTCGAAGGCATTTCCGTAATTGAGAAACGTGAAACACGTCATGAATAGCAGAAAATTGAGCCGGTTACAAAAGGCGATATGCCACGGAACCAATACGTTCGGTGATAGGGAACGGACCAATATATCGAGGTGCCAATTTTCCCGATCGACTGAAACGCACAACACCCTTCATAGGTGAAACACGAACAAACACAAAATCTCCCATAGAAATTCTAATTTCCTTCTCCGGTTATCGGCATAGGATCTTTGTCTACTTTGGGCTTCTTTCATCCTATGACGAATAAGGTCAATCTTTTCTATGGAATCAAGAATAAAATATGGACCTAAAACCAGCTTCTCACCGGCCTCAAGCCAACAAGAAGGAGATCGGCATGGCCTTCCATAGAGTGCCTCGAAAGGTGCCATATCAATACTAGATTGGAAGCTATTATTATAGGAAAATTCAACAAGAGAAATATGATCTTTCCAACTTCCACCAAAATCAAGAACACATGCACGAAGAAGATCTTCAAGAGTTTGATTCACACGCTCGGTTTGTCCATCGGACTGAGGATGATAAGCGGTGCTAAAGTTAAGCTTCGTTCCCAAAGCTTTTTGAAGACTCTTCCAAAATCCACTACTAAACAATGGATCACGATCACTAACAATAGAAGTAGGAACTCCATGCAATTTAACATTTTCTTTAATAAAAAGTTTGGCCAAAAGAGGTACGGTTCGGTTAGACCGAACGGGAATAAAATGAGCCGATTTAGTAAGTCTATCAACAATCACCCATAAGCTATCATGACCCGAACGAGAACGGGGAAGGCCATCTATAAAATCCATGGAAATTTGATCCCACTTCCAAATTAGAATTTCTAAAGGTTGCAATAACCCACCGGGCCTTTGATGTTCGACCTTAACGAGTTGGCAAGTCATGCAACGCTTAACGAAGTTAGCGATGTCAAGTTTCATTCCCTCCCAATAATAAAGTCGCTTCATATCCGCGTACATTTTACTGCTACCGGGATGAATGGTAAATTTAGAACGATGGGAATCCTCTAAAATATCTTTACGAAGATCACCAATATTCGATACGATAAGTCTACCAAATTTTCGAATGCTGCCACGAGAATCAATATCAAAGTCTTTCAAACCTTCAATATCAATTTTATCCTTAACATTTTGGCCAAGAAGAGCCAATTCGGGATCTAGCCTTTGAGCTTCAAGAATGCGGTCTAAAAGAGAAGGATGAGCCTCAAGGCTACATAAAACAAGAGACGAACATAAATTGGAAACACGGTCTCGAATTTCGCAAGTGGATAAAATCTCGAGATCGTTCCATTCGGATATCATCATAGAAACAACCGCTTGTTGCTTTCGACTAAGTGCATCCGCAACGCGATTTCCCTTTCCGGGAATATAAAGGATATCAAGATCATATGGTGCAAGAAATTCGAGCCAACGCTGTTGACGCAAATTAAGTTCCTTTTGAGAGAATAAATACTTCAAGGACTTATGATCGATATAAAAAACAAATTTTTCTCCTAAAAGATAATGACGCCAAATACGAAGGGCGAAAACAATAGCCGCGAGCTCTAAATCATGAGTGGCATATCTAGTCTCAACAGGCTTCAATTGCCTAGAAGCATAAGCAATAACACGTTCTCTTTGCATAAGAACGGCACCCAAACCAACGCGACTAGCATCGGTATAAACAACGAAATCTTGATTCCCCTCGGGAATAACAAGAATAGGAGCATCTGAAAGAAGTTCCTTTAGTTTCTGAAAAGAAGTTTCACATTTGTCCGACCAAATGTATTTAATACCTTTCTTCGTTAAGCTAGTGAGAGGCACGACAATCTTAGAAAAGTCTTTGATAAAACGGCGGTAATAACCTGCCAATCCAAGGAAGCTACAGATCTCCGTCACACTCTCCGGTTTCTTCCAATCTTGAATCGCTTCAATCTTTGAAGGATCCATGGAAATTCCGGATTCGGAAATAATATGAGCGAGAAACTTCACATGAGATTGCCAAAAATGGCATTTAGAAAATTTGCTTTTAATTGATTACTCCTAAGAGTTTCCAACACAATCCGAAGATGCTTCTCATGTTCCTCCTCGGTTTTTGAATACACAAGAATATCATCAATAAAGATGAGAACAAATCGATCGAGAAAATCTTTGAAAACTCGATTCATAAGGTCAACGAAATAAGCTGGAGCATTCGTTAATCCAAATGGCATAACAAGCCATTCATAAGATCCATAACGAGTACGGAACGATGTCAAAGGAATGCTATCCTCTGTAATACGAAGCTGATGGAAACCGGTAGCCAAGTCCAATTGTGAAAAGACGCTAGCACCACTAAGTTGATCGAATAGATCATCAATCCGAGGTAAAGGATATTTATTTTTGATAGTAAGATCATTAAGCTTGCGGTAGTCAACGCAAAGCCTAAGTGTACCATCGGATTTCTTCACAAAAATAGCCGAAGCTCCCCAAGGCGAGGAACTAGAGCGAATAAATTGCTTCGTCTCCAAATCAGATAATTGTTTACGCATCTCCTCATTTTCTTTATTGGACATACGATAAGGAGGACGAGTGATAGGTTGAACTCCAGGAATGAGATTAATTCTGAACTCAATTGCTCGCTTAGGTGGTAATCCTAAAACGGGCTCAAATATGTCGGAAAATTCACGAACGACGTGAATAAGAGAAATAATATCACCCTCATCATCATCATCGTCATCACGAGGATTTAAAGAATATAAAGATGCAACCAAGCTGAAATCCAAATCTTTAAGATTAATAGAAATCTGCTTAACAGATTGAGGATGTCGAAGATGAATAGTCCGCTCAGGACATAGGATATGATCTTCATAACGGTTAAGCCAATCCATTCCCAAAATCATTCCAAAGCCTAAATAACGCATGACATGCAAATCGGCTAGGAAAGGAAAATCACACAAAATAATTTCGACATCTTTACACAATAAACTGATTGTTGCGGATCCACCAACCAGATTCGCAATTCTCAAAGAAGTCATTAAACACAAAATATCCAAAGAAAAAGTATCAACAAGTTCTTTTGATATAAAAGAATGGGATGCACCCGTATCAAAAAGAACTCGAATGGGTTGATCACGAAACATAATAATGCCATCAAGGATAGAATGAGGCATACCTTGACCACGAGATGTGTTGCTAGGGGCTTGAGAAACATTAAGCTTTCCCTCCTTCCTATTTTGAAGTTTGGGACTTACATGCATAAAATGGTCCGGGCTTTTACAATAGCGACAAGTACGAGGCTTTGAACACTTGTTCGCGTAATGGTCCTTCAAACCACAATTATAGCATTTCCCTTCAGTAGAGGAAAAGGTCTTTGCAGCAGAAGTTGCTTGCCTCCCTTTCTTATTGGGATAAGGACCTTTGAATTTGTTTGGCCTCTTCTTGTTGTTGAAGTTTGGTTTGGAACCCACCACTTCAACATCATTCTCCCTATCCGCCTCTTCAAGACGAAGAGCGATATCAATGAGTTGGTCGAAAGAAACTTCTAACTTTAGAAGTAATGGCTTCTTGAGATTTTTGTTTAAGCCATAGACGAACCTCTGGTTCTTCTTTAAAGGGGTGTCGATGTATTCAACCCCGTATTTAGAAAGCGACTCGAAGGAGGCGACATAATCAGTCACGGAGGACTCACCTTGAACAAGGTCTATAAATCGTCGAGCCAATGTCACTTTCTCTGCTTCTGGTACAAATTTCAACTCGAAGCGTTCCCGGAATTGCTCCCAGGTGAGATCCGCTTCATTAATCTCAGAAATAAGAAGCTCGTACCAGTCCAATGCTCTTTCTCGGAGCATACTAGGGGCCACCTGAACTCGGTGAAGGTCAATAAGATTCATGCGAGAAAAGATTCGATCGCATGACCTTAGCCAAGCCTGTACTTCAATAATAGTTTCGGAACCTTTGAATGGCTCCCCACCCAAATTAGTGTAATCACTGCACAAGCGTGCAAACCCCGACTTTGGGTGAGTAGGTTCCGGGTTAGCTCCAGCTGCTTGAGCATTCGTCACTAAATCAAGAAGCTGTTGAGCAGTCATAAAAACTCCATCCTAGGGTGGAGTGCTAGATGGTACGGCTCTGGGGTGGCCTGGTCTAGACATTTCTCTTCCTTTAGAAAGAAAGAAGAACAAGAAGAAGATTATTCACTAATGAATATCAAGCAATCTTGATAGATAAAACAAGGAATCATAAAAGAAAATAGGATGAATCGGTACGAAGACTCGAATAAAATCCTAAAGCACGACTCCTAAGAAAGACTTAGGACGATGATCCTTGTTATAATATTCCATATTGTTCCGAAGTTTGGCTCTGATACCAAGTTGTGATGCCCCACCTCTATACCCACGCTAGCCAAGAACATTACGGTGAATGCTGTCAACTAGCATGGAGAATAAGGCTATTGAGGAGCGACCATTCGTGTAATTGCTTTGTGCGAGCATCGATATGTCAGATAGTATAACATGCAATTCTTTATCAAGAGGAAATCCGGCATACCGACACAAACTCAAAGCTACTACACAGTGGCTATAATATCTTCGGAAACAAATACAGAAATAAACATAACATAAATCAGTCACAGACAATTCATATCAAAAAGGCGGAAATAGATATGAATATTACACTAGGAAGTGTATATCAGAGTAGCGGTCTAAAAAGATCCGCAATATCACAAAAGAATAGTTACACGAACTACACAAAAGAATAAGTATACATTATGGAGTCTATATCTCAATTGTATACAATCCAAAAACTACTAATCTAAGTAGTTAACCAAAAGTTAGAGAACTCAATCCCAAGTGAGAAGTCAAGCTGAAGCACCTATAACATCTCGGTCTGACCCGAGTATTATTTAATAAGAAAATAATAAACGGATCAGTCTAACTATAAATATCAGATGAAACGATATAGAGTAAGAGATATGACTAAACACATAATAATCACAATGCCAAGCTGTGATATATATAAATAATTGAAAATCAACAAGAGATTAATCAATATCACCAAATCTACACAAGAATCAAAGGAAATGTCATACTCCTTATTTCGTTCACCAAACCATAAATATTGACGATTATATCAATGTCAATCACAAAAGTCAATGACACACAAATTCACCAATGCACAAACATTGATAAAAATTATCAATGGAAATCACGAAAATTGGTGAAGCACAAATTCTAGAAATCATCTTAAGAAATCCAGTCAGTGACACACGAATTCACCTATGCACAAAAATTGATAAATCATATCAATAGAAATCACAAAAATAGGTGAAGAAGAAAGTTCCAGAATTCGACACACGAAATCCATAAATCACACAAAATAGGGAGGGGGGGCTATCGCACGAACGGGAGCATGAAAACTCACCAACATATGTATCACACGAACGAGACGCTATCTCATGGTAGCTAGCCATTAATTTTTGACACACGAACGGCTCGAAGACCATGGGGCACTACCCCATCAATATGAGTCGAAACTCCACAAAATGGGGTTTAGTCTCCCTCGCAGACAAAGAGACATCACACATTGCTAGTCTAAATCACAAAAATGATCGTCATGATCATCAAGAAGTGTCAATTACAGTAAGCTAGTAAATATATGAGCTTAGCTTCATGTCCCATAACCACTAGCTTAACCTAAATATTTACGAACAAATTGTAGATCTCCACTATAAAATTGTCACAAGAGGTTCAATCGAACAAGTCCAAGAATTAACCGACGAAGTAAACGCAAGCGTTTCATACCACTTGTTTTACTAAGTCATTTAATTAGATTTCTTATACGAGTGAGGTAAAGGTTTGTATATACTAATAGGTTGGAAAACAGTTTTATAAACGAGTTTGATATTGAAAATAGAGTTTAAATAATCTTTGATAAAGAGTTTGAATATTTACTACTAGTATAGAAACCTTTATATTTTAAAGTGACAAAGCACAAAAATGATTGTAGAAACAATCAATCACCAAAATTCACATTCGAAGACGTGAATTAATTCCAATAAATCGATATCAAATCCATCAAAATGGATATTCCCAAAAATCCCGATATAAAAGACATCAAAGTCGATAATAAATGAAAATCAACAAATCGGATAATCACGAATCGATTAAATTTGGAAACCGAGCAAAAATATGCACAAATAGGCACAATAGGCAAATAGGAGCAAATCAGTCGACTGGTCCTCTGCAGTCAGTCGACTGAAGCAGAAACATGAAAATTTCATTTCCTGTAGTCAGTCGACTGACCTAAAAATCCAGTCAACTGATTGTAGGGAAACAGAGGACCCGAGCCTCTGGAATTTGCCTTCGGAATGCCTATGTGCTACAGCCAGACGACTGAATTTCAAAACCAGTCGACTGACTGGCACCAAGGCCGTTTTCTTAGCCTATGAAATGAAGATGCAATCTTCTCCAAAATGCAACCGGGCGAGCAACGGACACTAGGGATTTATGTCAATCAACTACCCGGCCCTATAAGCTTCACGATGCATCACCAAAAACATGTTAAGATATCCATAAAAGGATTTTCATAGATTTTGATTTCAAAACACTAAAAATTGGAATATACACCAAATCAATTCAAACCAAAATCAAATGCACATGAATATGTGTTAGGAATTCATACCTAACAATCGAAGATAATCATAGACATAGATGTGAGATAAAAGTCTCACCTTTGTACCCAAACGATTGAAGAAGAAGCTTGAAAGCAAAGGAGAATCAACCACTCTTCAAATCCAACTCAAGAAGCTTGATTCTAAGCTTTAAAAGAAGAAAATTCCCAAAGTTAGGTTTAGGAATTTCTGAAATTGATAAGAGATTGAGTTGGAGAAGAAGAAGAGAAGCTTACCAATGGGTTCTTCTATTAGTTTGGAGCTAGAACTTGATTTGCAAAAGAAATCTAGGGCTTGAGTTTTAATTTCTCATCTCTCCTACCATTGTTGTTAAAGCTTGAGTATAAGGAATTGGAAATGAAGTAAATGAGGAGGAGAGGGGTTGGGACTGAATACATAAGTGGGCTCAGCCCAAATCAAAATCTTAAGTGAAAAAGTAGCAAAAATCAACTTACTCCAAACATATCGAAGCTTATACTCAAAAAGGTCGCAAACGGCATTTTAAACTCAATGGGAGTGGTCCCGAGTCCCAATTCGACCGTATGCAAAAAGTAGCTTTTCAGACAAAATTCCGAGTATCGATAAAATATTTAAATAAAATATTTAAATATAAAATCAACAAATATGCGGGTTGTTACACAAACACAGCGGAACCACTACATATATCTACACGCTGAAGCCTCCTGCTCCATTATCTCCTCCAGAACTCATCAACGAAACTCCTGAAACACTTGACTACTCATACGTAATATGAGTACCCAAGAGTTTAATAAAACAGAAAGTAAACACTCAGGTCCGACATGGGTCTGGTGTGAGTAAACGGGGATAAAAGTTGCTTAACTTCAGAAAATCCTTTGAAAACAAAAGGTATCACGTAAGACTTCCCACACATAAACATGGAAAAGTTTTTACCTTACGCTAACCAAAAGATTTGATAGGAAATTCAGTGATATTATATAGTGTCTAGGATTTTCAAGTAAATAAGAAATAGCCGAAATTGTTACATCTATTAAATTCCAGCTACTAGCCACAAAATGGGTAATACAATCAAAATCGTAGGGTCTCGTAGGAAGAATGAGTTTCCATCAATGGCAGGGCTACTGGGGTACCGCCCGTCACAGTACGTGGCCTAGATCAATGTACCGAGGAGCCACCCTAACTCCCCTACAACACAAGGCCGGGACCATTCCTTACTGAACAGTCCCGAACAAGACAACCCCGCAGATTGGCCATCGCCAACTGCCACACAGCCGAATATAAAGGGACCTCTAGACAGGGGTAAATCTTACTCTCCAGTGGGAGCTACCCACGAAGCCTTGCTGCACCTCCCCTGTTTTAGCCATTCCCGGTTGATGAGGCTTGATGCTACGATTACCTTTAGGACACATCAATCTTAGAATGCTCATCGTCCACCTGACGATGTTCTGAAAGCATTCAATCCATATAAGTTCGTTCCGAGTTCGAATGAAACCGAAGGCATTATCTCGTTGCACTCATTTTGGAATCACCCTCAGAGTCAACGACCATAGCCCTTGCACTCTAAATCACCATCTCGAATCTATAAGCACTATTCCGTCAACTCATTACGGAATCACCCACAGAGTTATACTGACGTATAGCCCTTACACCTCGAGTCTTCACTTGCTCCACTTGGATTAACGACCTAACGTTTAATTGGAATCAATATGGTTTTCGGAATTCCAAATTTGGAAACCCGATCCCGGTCTCATCGAAACCAAACGCCATCTTAATGTCCAAGTTGTACTTAAGGGTTTTAAATAATTAACTCATTTCATTGTTATCTATTTCACACAGATAGATAAGTTACATATCACAATAGATAATCACATTCTCATCATAAACAGATAATCTGTATCCTCACAAACAGATAATCATCACAATCCAGATAATCCATCATACTTAAACCAATCATCCATATCATACAGATACAACTAATCTCATTACTGAGATCACAACCATTCAATCAATAACATCCATAAGCAATGATTTATTAACCATCAATTATAATTAATTTAAAATGAATTAAATTAATTACAACCATCCCTAATTAATTTAAAATAAATTAAATTAATTAACACTTCTATAAATCCTGCTTAATATCCATAAATTAATTAACCCAGTTAATTAATTATCCACTAAGTATTTAACTTGATTAAGCACTTTAGATTAATCATCCTCTAATTACAATAAGTAATTAGTCTTTAATTAGTTTCATAAACTAATTAACCTTAATCATAAGTAATTAACATTTAATTACTCATTTATTAATTAATTTTAATTAATTATATTTATCCTTAATTAATTACAATTAATTAATCTCTTAATTAATTAATTATTACTTAATTAAACAATCATTTATTTTATCATTAATATTAATTAATGATCTCTAATATTTAAATAAATTAATTAATTAAAATTAATTACATTTATTAATTAATCTATTTATTAATCACTTTTATTAATATTCAATTCAGTAATTAACTATCTTTAATTACTCGTTAATCAAATTAATTATCCAATAATTAATTATCTTAATTAATTAATATCTTGATTAATTACAAAAGTAATTATCCAAATTACTTATTACATTTCAGTAATTACCATTCATTACTTCTCTAAGTAATCCTGCTCCATTAATTACATTAAGTAATTACACTCTTAAAATCATTACATGATTTACTTAAATAATTAAACTAAATTAATTAACTTAAATAAATTACATATCAAAATTAATTACAATAAATAATTAATTCCTTAATTACTTTTATCGAGTAATTATATTTAACAAATTACAGTTGATTATATTCAATTAATTTATCTAGCTAATTATCAAAATTAGTTATATCAATTAATTACTTAATTATCCTTAGATAATTATTTTTATTAATTAACAACATTTCAATAATTGTTTACTTAAGAAAATTTATCTTAGATTAATTATCAATAAATCATCTTTAATTAAAATTAATCTAGACCATTATTTAAAACCAAATAATTAAGTAAATTCTTAATTATCTTGATTATTTTCAAAATAATTTAATTACTTATCAAATGACTCATTTACATTCAAAATATATTAAAACAATACATTTTTAAAATTAAATTCAAATTCCATTTAAAAATTTAATATTTAAAATGTTTAACTATTTAAAAATTAATCCAAATTTAAATAAATATAAACCTTAAGATAAAATGAATGTTAAAGAACATTCATTACTTAAATATAAAGAAGGTTTAAAAACTAAATTAAAATAAATCAAGCTTTGAAAATAAATTGATTATTTTAACTTTCAAATTTAAATTAACATTTCATATCTTTGATTCAAATATTAAAGGAAATAAATTCTTTCAAGTTAAAAACTTATTTGAAATCAAATTTCATTTTCAAATCTACTTTTAAAACATTTGAATATGTTCATTTTTTTTTAAATTTACAAACTGTTTTGAATTCAAAACTGGTTTCCAAAGTACTTGAAAACTGTTTTTAACTTGATTTCAAAACAAATTTAAATCTTGCTTAAAACATTTAAATCTGTTCAAAATTTTAAAACTCACAAAAACTGTTTTGAAACAAAAATCTGATTTTTAAAGGTACACCTGAAAACTGTTTTTAATCTTGATTTAAAACTAAATTTAAATCTTGTTTAAAATTTAAAATTTTCATTTTTAAAAACCTTGAATTCAAAATTTCATTTGAATTCAGACTTAACTTACATTTGAATCAAATTACAACTTAAAAAAAATATGAATTTCATTCAATTTCAGAAAAAACTACAAAGCTACAGATTTTAAACCTGCACTATACTAACCTGAGAAACCCATCTTTCCACTTCGAGTTTCAAACCCATTTGCTTCGAGACTAAATCACAAAAACTCGAGTGTGACTTCGAGCTAGAAACCCTGCACACCCCAGAAGTTCACCACACTTCAACATGTATGGTGCATATGCACCGTCACCTCGGCGAACTCCAGCCACTCCAACCTACTTCTACAAGTGGCCGACCATCACCTCACAAGCTTACGACCATCGGAAACCTACTGTAGTTCGAATTCGAAGTTTGAGAATCATCTGCAAACCTGGAAACTCAACTACACCATAAACCCCAACCTGTCAACAGCCCATAATCCATCCTCCGATCATCATCATCGCTGCAACTCCGGCTAATGATCCATCTACGACCCCTCTTTCCATCCCTTAAGTATTGAATCACTCGATGCAACAGAGGAATCAAAATCTTCAAAAACCCCTACCTTCAAATACTAGGGCTTGAAACCTGGAAATCCCAATTACAATCACCACCACCACTGAAATAAATTTCTGACAATTTTCTCTCACTCTCTCATCAATCCTCTATCTCTAGACAGATTCACAACATCCCACAATCATTAGGAATTTAGATAGGCCCAAATTTCCCAATTCTGTTCAAACTAGAATTGCTCATACCCCGGTTTATTTAAAAATGTAATATTTGTTTCAAAATTCATGAATTCAACATGCATTCAGGTTACAAACTGTTTTAATGTTTTAAGATGTTTGATATACTTGCTTCTAGAAGATATTGACTGTTGTAAATGTTTCCAGAGACAACAGAATTTTAATATAGCTAAATTTTGATTGATAACCATCATTTCATTCTAAACAACAAAGTTTGTTTATATTTCAAATTCTAGTTGATATCAAATCAGGTGATAATGGATTCCAAATAAAATCTTAGTTTAAAAAAAACAAAGCAGGTTTGCAGATACCTGCAGCAACAACACATATATATACATATTTATGTATATGTATACACAGAATATTTATCAATATGAATCACACAAACATACATATTTCTACCCATTTCACACGCACAGAAACTTAAGCTTTTAAATTGTGAAGTTATTCACCAAATAAAGGCACTGCAGTTTTGATTTTTTTTTTTTAAAACAGTATGCATTAGTATTTAGTTCTTATTATTGCTTAAGCATTTATTTTAAAAGAGAAACTGTTTTTAAAAATAAAGGTTTACTCACTTGTTTATTGAAGATGCAGAGCACAAATTCCAGAGATGCAATTGCACATTCCAGGACCTGATTAGAAACTGCATGTTGAAATCTGGGCTTGCATTTTGATTACTGAAATTGCTTTTACTTGATGATGTAAATAGTTTAAACATGCATGCAGGCCCCATTCTTCTTTGCTTAGATTTAGAGTTGAATTGATCTTCATTTTGCAGTTGATACTTGAAGAAAAAGATTGCAGATTTGCTATTTTGATTGCAGATTTTTAACATGCATTTTGGTTTTTTGGATTTTGAGTAAATAGGTTAGGCAAGTTTTGATTTGTATTTGGTTTTTGAACATGAGTTAGAATTTGGGTTTTGAAATTCTTCTTACAAATCTGATTTCAGATTTCTTTTTTTTAAAGAAAATGTTTTTAACAAATGAATTGCTATGTTTTCTTATCAAAATAAATTAAAATAAAAAGTTTTAAAACAATGCCACTTGTTGTATTAAGGTGTAGATAAATTTACAATTGTCTTCTATTAGTTTAAAAGCTAACTCATGTACATTTTTAATATAAAAAGAAAATTCTAAATTTATAAATGTATTTAAATTTGTCTAAAACTGTAACATTCCTGAAAATATTAGCCAACATAATTCAATAATTAATTTAATTTTGAAATTAAATTGTGGGATTTTTTGTGAATTAATTAGAGATTTTCAGAATAAACTTAAAATTTTAGATTTTAAATAGAAATTGATTACAAGTAAATAAAAAATTGAATTGACTTGAAATTTGGAGATTCTAAGATTAAAATATATTGTAAATAGAATTTAAAGGCTTAGAGATTAATATAAAAAAAAGTATGTATTTTAAAATGGAACTTTTAATTGAAAATTCAATAATTAATATTTTTATCAAATTAGTTGGATTTAAAAATTGTATTTTGAATTGGATACAAATGATTTTAGAACAATTGTTTAGAACTAAATACTATTATATATGTGTTTATTTATTAAAGACATAATTAGTTAAAATCATTTCTTTCTTTAAAATTAATAAAACAAAATGTGTATATATATGAATATTGGTTAAAACACAATCTTCTTTCAACATTGTATATATGCATATGCTAATGAATAAAAGGTAAATTTATTTATAAAATAAATGTGATATAAAAATAAAATATAATAAACATTCTTTTGTCTTTAAAGATTTAAATGTAAACATTTACATAAGGAAGTGAAGAAGTAAACATACATATGTAAGTTTGAATTTGTACAAGTGTTAGATCTCATGATTATTTTGTTACAAATGGCATTCAATTTAATTGTTTAAATAAAATAATAGAATTAAAAATTACAAGAACTCTTCATTTTCCCATAATGCAATCAATTGATATTTCAGCAAATCTGAAAAGAACAGTAAAGAAGATTGAGAATCACACATCTCAATATCAAAGGCAATTTCCCTTAAATTTAATTTTAGTAAGTATAAGAAAGAAACCAAAACCAGGCTTCTTCATTTTCTCAACTAAGTCTTCTCCTTTCCTTATCAAATCTGAGAAAATAAAACCAGATCGAAATCTGGAAGTTACAAACTTGAAGCAATGTATAGAGGATCAAGCATGACAGATTTGGAAAACAGGAAAAGAAATCTGAAAAAAAAAAATGAAACCTGGGAATATTAAGATAAAAACAATCTTCAAGCTTTGTTTGCATTTCTCAGGTAAGCTTTTAATTTCATAGTTTAATGAATTTATGGTTTCAAAAATAAAGGCTTGACATAAACAAATTCAATAAAATGCAGATTTATAAAAAATATAGTGCTGCAGTTTTTTTGGCAGAACAGTGCAAGCACTCTGGAAAATAAATAAAGGCAGGTAAAATTCCTTTGAGATATTTTAGTTTGAAGTTGTAAATCAGTAATGAAGCAAAGATTTAAACAATTATATTAACCAGTTCAGGATACAAATCAAAATCAAAGTTTAAAAGACAACAACTCCAGTTCTCAAAAATAAGATGCTTCTGCTCTGTCTCTGTCTTTCTTCATCAAGATCCAGGTGAGCAAACATATGCCTTATTCAATTATTTGTGTATGTGTGCCTGAATGGATTGTGAATGGCCTTTGCATGTGAATGATTTGTTATGCTTGTGCTTTCTTTTGCTTGGAATGTTATGATCAGGTTTTTCTTTCCTGTTCTTCTATTTTTTTTTTAGTCCCTGGTTTACAAAATGAAACATGCTGGGTTCAACAGTTTCCCCCTCTGGTCCTCTTTTGAAATTGAAATCTTAAAGAACTAATTAAAGTATTATTGAGCATACAGTATATTGTGGTAACAAATCAAAGCTAGCAATATGCTTTGTTCTCTCCTGAAAACTATGAAAACACAGTCATATTGAGTCTCTGGTTTACAGAGTAAACCATATCAAAATTCAAATCCCTCTCTCTCAGTTCTCTTCTAGAATTAAAATCGAAACAAATTAAAGTGTTTTTTTTAAACATGCATTTCGTTTTAATTATAGATCAAAGCAAAGCAATATAGTTTTTCCCTGGAAATGAAGCAAATACAGTCACAATCCAAATTAAGCCAGATTTCGAATATCATAAGTTTTAAATTCAGTAATGCTACCTGAATCACCCTTGAAAATGATGATTTTAGAAAGTAAAATCTAAATTTTTCATAAAGTTTTCACTGAGGAATTGTGGTTGATCAAAAAAATGAAAATTTGCCAAAATCTGATGATCGAAATAAAGGTGGATCTCAGGATCATGGCCGTAGCTAGCTTAGAGGTCAATGATCATTAGAAAAATGGCAGAAGATTTTATTAGCGATCAAAATGGCTGATTGACGTTGAGGTAGGGTTTTAGGTACAGGTTGGGACGTCGAGTTTTGGAGAGAGAGTTCGCCGTCGATGGCGAATCGGTCGGGGCCGGACCTAGGGGAATCGAAGATACAGGAAGTGACGTTGATTTGGTCAGAGTGGCGTGGCTCCAGGTTGACTAGATCGTCGGTACGAGGTGAATTTCGATGATGGGTTCTGTTCCAGGTTGATGCTTGGTGGCTCGAATTTGATTTTTGGTGAACTTTGATCATTTGAGTGGTCGAGGGGTTAGGATCGGTCGTCGATGACCTGTTGCCGTTGACGTGGTTGATCGGTGGCGGCTCTGGCGTCTGTGCATGTGCACGCGTGTGCACTTGAGGCTGGGGGGTTGAAGTGTTGGGGGAGAAGATGGAGAACTCGAAGGTGCTGGTGAGTTTTCTCGAAGCATTCGGCGAGGGTTAACTGATGTTTATGTTAAAATATAACAGGAAAAGGAAAGAAAAGAAAAGAAGCAGGAGTGGGAAAATTTCTCAGGGAAGATTCGATTGGAACTCGAAGTTGGTACGGGGGAAAATAGGGATTGGCTCGGGTTAAACGTGAATGGGCTCAGGTCTATTCATTTTACTATAAAAACAATTTTTAACTTTTAAAATAAATTAATTTTTACTTAATAAATTTCTAAAAAGAAAAAACTACTTCTTTACAAAATAATAAATTTTTATTTAATTTTGGAATTAATTAACGACTTTAAAATATAATTACTTCGAACATTGAGATGTTTTGCTATATACATGTAACCTTTATTTTTTTTAAAGTTTATGTCAAATAAACTTAATAAGGTGATTAAGATTTAATTAAAAAAGTGACGTTTTTTTGAAAGTTAATTAACTTAAAGGATTAAGCTGGTTGATTAATAATAATTAGCTACAAGGATTAGTAATGAAGGTTTGCATAGTAATTAAAGTAAATTAATTAATAATTCCAACTAATTAATCAAGTAACTAGCGAATGATTTAAATTAAAATGATAATTACGTGGTGAAAGTAATTAAGAATAGATAATGGAAGATTAATTGATTAATCAAAGATTAAGGGTTAATCACTTTGAAGCATAATTAATTAATGTGGTTAATTAATAAGGTAGTTGAATTAAGAATAACCAATTAAGGATAATTAATTGTAATTAAGATTTAATAATAATTAAGGAATTATTAATTAAAGTAATTAATTAAAGGTCAATTAATAAAAGTAATTAAGATTTAATTAATTACAATTAAGGGTTAATTAATTAAGATAATTAATTAAGAAATGATTAATTAAGACTTAATCAATGGAAGTTAATGATAGTTTATCATGGATAAAAAGGTTACTGATGAAAGTGATTATGTGAATTTAAACCCACACAATTTATTCATCTTGATTGTAGATGTTAGATTGTTACTGAATGCTGTGTGATGAATTGATATATGTAATGTGATGCTATGTGATGTTTTGTTCTAAGCTGCTATATTTGTGATGAATATACTGTTGTATGAATGTGCAAAACCCCTTGTCCCGTAAAACGACATTTGCTTTTCGATGCGACAGGGAGTCGGATTCCAGTTGGTTATCCGAAACCCACATCGAATCATATTAGTGAATCTTTGTGATTTATAATTTACTTTATCTATGAATCTGTGAATATAGATAAGCGTTATGGGTTATATCGCTTATCGATATGATTGAATCTGTGATGATGATTTTGTGCACTATTGTGTTGAACCCCTGGACCACACTTATACACACACAAATATGGATTGCACGTGGAAATGGGTTAAGTCACAGATTTTGAAATAGTTTTAAATATTGAATTTTTGAATCCAAAATAGTTTTAGAATTGAAAGCTTTTGAAAAATGAATGTTAAAAATAAAAGTTATTTTGAATAACTAGATTGAGTTTTGAAATTTAAATAATTTGATTTAAATTTGAATTCAATATTTGAATTGAATTCTATGATTTGGGAGCTAGGCTTTAAAAGGTTATTCAACCTATAAATGGGCTTATATGGGTTTTTAAACCATTTCAAAGGTGATGTTTTGGAATTTAAATTCAACCCAAGATTTCAACTTGTATAAATTGGATTTTTCTGAAATGAAAACTATTTGTTTTCAAATGATTGAAGCTTTCACATAAGAATGAATTTCCAATTTGTGGTAAAGGTTTTCAAGTCTAAAAATGAAAATAGTTTTCCAAGTTATGAATAAATCTTTGAATACATGTTTTGAAAGCTATGAGTTAAATCTTTAATTTAAAGATTTAATGAGTTAATCCAATCGAAATGGAAATTGTTTGGAAATCTATAAATAGATCTTTGTGAAGCTGGGTGAAACTTTGTGAGGTGAATCTTTTTTATTTAAAGATTTAAATGGTAATTTGTTTAACCATTTGAAAGAAAAGTTTTGGATTTATAAGTTGTGACTTGACTGAAATCCCATATCCATATGTTTTAAACTATGGCGCTCATTATTCGGTTTAGCCGGGAGAGGACCTTGTGTCATATAGCCCATTCCGAATAGTGATACGACGTTATGGATTGCATTTGAAGGCCGGCGTTGAAGACCGGGTGTCTTCGAGAACGATAGGATAACTTGTCGATTGACTCTGCACTGAGTTGCTCCGGTATAGAGTTCTCCCTTAGTGACGGGAAGTCCGATCGGTATTGTAGATACTCAGATTTGCAAGGGCTTCTTCGGAAGTGCCTTCGGTTCTGTTCGAACCCGGAACAGACTTGTATGGTTGTATGTCCGACATTACACTTTGAGATATTAAACTGATCTCAATCAAATACATTTCTGCTTGGTGGCGGAGAATTTATTCTCATAGCTTAACACCCTTCTCTGAGACGTACGAGCTCAGAGGTTATGTAGTTGATACTTATCAGTGATATACTCCCAATTTGGTAATGTGGCTGCTGAGTGCTGCTGTGTGATGATCATTGGTTGATCATTTGTGATATGATCATTTGTTTGATCATTTATCTTTGTGATCATTGCTTTGGTCATCTGTTTACCCAAAGCATGGCTTTGTGCCAAAGCGTAGCTTTGCGGACGAGACTGCATCAGGACCTCACACCCAGGAAATGGTCGAAACAGGAAAGATGCGGCAAGGTTATGAGGGTCGCTCCCTTTAGGGTGTGTCATTCCCTTCTGGTAAAGGGTGGTATCATGGTATGGAGCCCAGATACTTACTCATGTGGTTGCTCCAATCTCATTTACTGTGTGGTTGTTGCTTTGAGGCGCCTCGGATAAAGGTCCCAAAGGACCGGGGGATGGCATATTCGTGTAGTAGTTACCTAGTTACAGAGGTAACCCGGCCTTGTGTTGGCAGAGATCTAACCGTAACGTTAGTTCTCGGGACGTCCCGCCAGAGGCGATCCCATTGACAGTAGGAAGTTCCTTAGCCTGACCATTTGTTGGAAATCCAATCAAAACAATACGCGCCCTGTACGGTTTTAGTTGTATAACCTGCCATGGAATGTGGTGGTAACCTGCTATTGAACATGGTAGCTATAGTAGACATACGACGAAATGTCGTATGCTGGCTAGGATTTATATTTTATTTTCGAAATGGTTTTCCACACTTTGCACTTATAATAATAATATCAAAGAAATTTTCTCGTATCAAGCATATTTGACCATCATAAGGAGAAATCTCCTCCAAGTCTGCGTTTGCATTGTGTGTGTGGCGGGAGGCCTTATGGTAGTTTCATTTTCTAAAAAGCATTGCGGATTTTCAAATTTAAATTCTGTAGTTTGTTTTAAAAAGACCAAATGTTTTTGTTTGCTCATACCAGTCCCATGACTGATCTTGAGTTTATTGTTCCTTTCCTAAACTCTGGGTGCCCACTATTTTCCCACACGGGCAGTCTAGAGTTGGGTTTTTCAGATAGTCAGGTTTAGTAGATTATCTGGAGCTAGTTCCGTCTTTGGATCGAGACTGCACTTGCTTAGCTTTGTGCATCGTTATTGAGAGTTCGAGCTATCGCTGGATTGGTGATTTGGAGATGGAGATTCCCGATGCTGGAGTTCTTTCTTGAAGACCATATTAGAGATTTTTGTTCCGTTGTTGTGTTATCTTTTCTTTCCGCTGCTATTATCTTGTATCATATCTCTGATGTATATTGATATTCATTGTATCATCTGTTGTATCATATTGTATCTGATATTATATCAATGTTGTATATTGATATATTCTGTTTCTTCCACTGCATTGTACTTAATGTGTTATAAGCTCCGGCGAACTAGATTCGGCGTTTGGATCTGCGGCATTTGAATACGGGTGTCGAATTCGGTGCCGATTTTCGAAGGTCGAGTCAGGATCGTTACAAAAACCATTTCTAATTTGTTTTAGCATGTTTTAAATATTTATTAACATTTGCCTTGAAAATGATTACAGGTTTACTTCTTTTATAAGATTACACACAATTTTAAATGTTTATTTGAATGTTTTAAAATAATATTCTTTTAAAACTAATTTTCAAAAGAGAAGATTTAAAAAGAAAAGAAATGTTGAATCAATTTTATTCAAGAATTTTAAATCAAAATACTATATTTTAATGTGAATGAATTAAATTTATTTCAAAGAAAACAATTTTTAAAACCAAAAAAAATATACTTTTATTATAAAATAAAATTTAAACTATATTTATTTTTATAAACAAAATAAGATAAATTTAGAAAGATAAATTTAAACTACATTATAAATAAAATATCTTTTATATCAATTTAGAAAGACAAATTTATTACTGAAATATTTTTATTATTTGAAAACAATAAGATTTTCAAATTAAACTATAATTATTAAGATTTTTGAAAAGAATATCATTTATGAAATTAAACAATTATTAATCTTCAAAATAAAATTCCTGTTTGAATTAGATTATTAAATCAATATTTCACATTTTAAAATAATTATAAATGAAATTATTAAAGAAATATTGCCTAAAATTTTCGGGATATCACAGCCCCTTTAGTGTATGTCATTCCTTCTAGATAGAGGTGATATAATGGTATGGAGCCCAGATACTTAACCTATGTTGTTGCTGCAAATTTATTACTTTGTGGTTGTTGGAATCGAGGATCCTCGGATATAGATCGGTTACGATCGGGGAATGACATATTCGTGTCAGTAGTTACCCAGTTTGAAGGGTAACCCGGCCTTGTGTTGGCAGAGATCTAACCGTAACGTTAGGTTCTCGGGGCGTCGTTCCAGAGGCGTACCCATGTGGCAATGGGAAGTTTCTTGGCTTGACCATTTGTTGGAAATCCAAAGAAACAATACGAACCCTGTACGGTTTTAGTTGTAGAACCTGCCATGGAATGTGGCGGTAACCTGCTATTGAACATGGTAGCTATAGTAGGCATACGGTAATGGTTGTATGTTGGCTAAGATTTATATCTTTACTTTCGAAATGATTTTTCCTACACTATGCACTAGTAATAATATCAAATTTTTCTTTTTAATACGTATCAAGCATATTTGACTATCATAAGGAGAAATCTCCTCCGATTCTGCGTTCGCATTGTGTGTGTGTGCGGGAGGCCTTATGGTAGTCTCATTTTCTAAAAAGCATTGCGAATCTATTTTAAAATTATCCTGTTCTTTTTTTTAAAGATAAACTATTTTAGTTCTCACACCAGTCACATGACTGAATCAGAGTTTATTGTTTCCCTTCCTAAACTCTGGGTGCCCACCAATTTCCACACCGGCAGTCTAGAGTCAGGTTATCAGGTTATTCTGGAATTCAGGAGTTGCCGGAGGCAAGCTGGATGGCATGGCGTATCAACTAGTATATAGTATTTCTTTTCCGCTGTTTGTTGTTGTACACTCTGATGATGTAATGTAATGTAATGTAATATGATGTAATGTAATAACTGATATAGTTCTTCGTTTAAAGATTATTCATTTATCTATTATATGTTTTTCTGCTGCGATTGTGAGATTCTGATATTGTTCTGTTGTTTCTTTATGTTCTGTTCTATCTCTTTTTCTCTCTTCTTCTACCTTTCTCTTCTTCTTTAACCATAACATTTCGGTTTTCCGGCATTCGATTGCTCGGCAGTTGATACAGTGGATGTATTGATGTCGGTTTTCGAGCGTCGAAAAATCGCGAACGTTACATCTGGTATCAGAGCATATGGTTAAGCGACAACCATGGATCTGTTGGGTGTTACTCATTAGAGATAGAGTCAATAGTACTATAGAATGAGTTGAGTGTAATAATAGCTATGAGCGCGTATTTGTTAGTGAATATAAATTGTTTTGTATTGTGTTGACTTATCGGTTGATTGTTTATGAATTCTGGTCGGTGCGGAAAGTACAACCGTGATCGATAGGGGTTTATAAACTCTTAAACAAGATAAACTGACACAGTATTGTTTTGAAATTGGGAAAATGAAATAATTTTACCCAAACTATTTTCGTATATTAAAAGAAATAAATTTTCTGTAAATTATTACAGTATAAGTAAATCAATAAACTCCAAGTGGTAATTGTTGAATATAAGTTGTATAACTTATAAAATGAGAAAATGTAAGTGAAACCAATTATTAAAATGATTAAACAATTTGTTAAGCAAAATAAATCTGAATTTGAATAAGTGATGAAAATTTGGCTTTGGTAAAAAGTTAAATAGAAATGAAATCTGAATTGAATATAAGTGAAAAGAGTTTTGAACTTACAATATGAGATAATAAATTTGACTTTGGTAAAAGTAAGTGGAATTTACTTTAGAATTGGATTCTGAATTAGATTATAAGTGGAAACTTAAGTTGAAACAACCCTGTATTTTGTAATTATTTTGTTGTATATTTTAAATATTTTAATGTAAGATTTTGATTTAAAAACTTATTTTACTTATTTGAAATGATTAAATTTATTATTTAAATATAATCTTGAATTTTATATGAGTTATAATTCCAAACTTGTGTAAGTTGAATATTTGCCTGAAATGCTGATTTTGGTCAAAATAGTCAAACTGTGACTTCTAACTTAAAATTTTAAAAGTTTAATTTTTTTTTCTTTTATTATGAAAGTAAATAAAATTCTAAGAACACCACTTTTCGTTTCGTTGAATTTGGATGTAAATTGTGAAAGTTATACCCTTTACAATATTGTGCGTATATAGGGTTATTTAACAATGACTGTTTTAAATTGTATAAATTACTTCTTCTTGGTTATATTTTATGTTAATATGTGATAATATGTTATATTATGTATATTTCTACTTTTAAGTATTTTTGAAATGATAATATAATTTTTCTAAAGTTTATTTTAATTTATTTCAATTTATAAAGCCTAATTGGTATTTACAGCATTTTTCTTTATTTAACTTTCTATTTAATAAAAATTAAATTATTATTTTACCTTGAAAATGTTTTAAAACCATTTTTAATTAAAATTTTGTGTTAAAATATTTTTTTGTGAAGTAATAAATTTTCCAAAGTCATTGGAGATTTTCTTGTAATTTTTATGTCAGGGTTGCTATTTTTAAGCAATTTCTTATTTCCTTTTTCTATTTTACTTAAAATAAATTATTTATTTTATTTTATTCTTACTTAGTTTCGGTTTTAAATAACATTTCTGAGTTTATTTTTTTTATAAAATTAAAAAGAAAAGAAAATGCATAAGGTTTAGAAAGTTAAGAGATCTTAAAAGCCTGAAACGTAAAGACGTTTTATCTGTTTCTTTTTGCAATTAATACATCAATTTATCTTAGCCATTCCTTTTCTCATCCTTTGCAGCCGACTCCCTCATATTATTCACGAATTTTCAAGCTCCAAAACCCTAAAAATCATGGCTTCCATCTTGAGAAAAAAAATCTGGTAATGGCTACATCTTTTTTTCTACCTTTTTCTTCTCATTTTCTATGTATTTTGCCTTGTTTTCTATGCTTTCTGGATTGGCCTCTACCACCCACCATCACCGCCATACTCTCCACCATCCCCTACCACTCTTCCTTGGCATCATCTCCAGCCATCATTTCAGATCCATCCATGGCCACACCTCCCTTGGTGACAAAACTCCACAAAATTGCAAATAATGTCCGAAACAATGCACTAGCCACCACTATTACTTCACCCATTTCATCCACCACCTTGGCCACCACCATAGGCCGCTACCACCACCTTTTCCAGACCTCCCCACACCCCTCCATCTACTGTCCAAACCTGTACAAGTATGGCCAAGCCCCACTTGACCCAAGGCCGAGCCTTGTTGTGCTAAAAAACTTCATATATGTTGTGTTGACCAATTGTATGCTTCATGTTATAACCCTACCACTCCATACTCCTTCTAGCCGTGAGTTATGGTGCCAAACCTGAGCAATATCAGCATCATGGCTGAACCCAAGAACCTCCTAGGCCAAGCATTTGAATGGTTAAAGCAAGGTCAAGTAATCTATTCCTTTGTTGCTTCGTATTTTCATTGTTTCAACATTGTTTTGCGTTGAATATTTATGTGTATATTGTCTTATTTTGGTTATTGTTTACAAGACAAATATCAAGGCTCTCCATTCATTCAAATCAAAAGTCATGCTATATCGTGCTTTTCGTGCTTTTGGAATCGCACTTGTGTTTGTTGTTTTGGTCTTCAGCTTGAAAAAGTGAGTCTTTCTCACTCTGACATTTATACTTATGAAAAGTGAATCGATGACAAGTGTTTAGTAATAAGAAAATGTTTATGCAAGTTAATGATGATCATATGATATGCTATGCCATGTTATTACCATGTTAAAACTGTTAATTTTCACCTGACATCTGATATATGACTGTATATTGTGATATTGACCTTGTTTATATTATTTCTGCGTATGATCACATTGCAAGTTCCCTGTTAGAAAAAAAATGTTATGGGCTGAAATGATAGGCCTGAATGGTTTTAAAATTTTCATTTTGACTTGGGATTGCGGGTTTGAAATGATAAAACCCGGATTTTCTTTGTAAATTATGGGTTGAAATGATATATTACCCATATCACTTTACCTAGCGTAGAAAATTATATATAGGCCCGTAGTTAAAATATATTTTTCTAAAATTTTAAATATTTTAGAAATTTAATTATTATAATATTTTGATTTTAAATTTAATAAAAAAAAGGATTTTTGTAAATTATTATTGATTTTCTGAATAATTGTAAGTGAAATGAATTAATGAAAAAGTTAGAAATTTTGAACGTAAGTTATTTTGGAAATTTTGATTTAATTATAATTGGAAATTTAATTGAATATGAAATTATGATAAATTTATGATAATTTGAATTTAAATGAATTTAAGGTGATTTTTATATCATATTAATGATTTTAATAAAGTTGAAATGTGAAATGAATGAATATTGTAAGTTGAAATTTTGAAATATAACTAAAACTGGAAATTTATGAAATTGACGTAAAGGTGAACTTTTAGTTAAGTAAATAAAAATAAAACTAAGTTATATTTGAGAATTGGAACTTAAGTGTTAAGTTGAAATTTAATGTAATGGATTTAAAAATTCAACATTGCATTTTAATAAGTGAATTATTATTAAATCTTGATTTTTGAATGGAAATTTAACTTTACAAAATCATGAACTTGAGGAAAATTAAATGATGTTATAAATGTGAAAATGTATGATTTTATAAGTTAAAAATGTTTTAATAAAAATATAATTGGTTGAGAAATTATATTGAATATTTGAAGTTAATTGACTGCATTTTTGAAATGCTATTAATTACAATGTAAATGATATTACGGCATTTGTAAATGCTAAAGTTGATGATAATGAACTAAACAGCTAAATTGAATTAAAATCTATTATAGCAATTTTTGTAAGTGCTATAAATTGTTGAATTTAACTAAGTTTATTCGAAATTTAAGTAAACCCTATTACAACATTTTAAAATGTTGTCTTTTGTTAAATTGAACTGTTTTGAATGTATTTTTCCGTAGCGTTTTCTAAATGCCACGAAAAGTGAATTTTCACTGCGTTGATAAACTTAAGTGAATAAATGAACTTTGGAAGTCGAAAATTTTAGAAATTTAATAATTTAATTATTAAACATAATAACTTCATTTTAATGATTAAAAATGATTTTTGGAATATATACTGTTTTGAAATATGTATTGAAATGATATTTTAAATTGAATAAAATG
Organism: Allium cepa; assembly: GCA_030765085.1. Classification (NCBI taxonomy): domain Eukaryota; kingdom Viridiplantae; phylum Streptophyta; class Magnoliopsida; order Asparagales; family Amaryllidaceae; genus Allium; species Allium cepa. Next base: position 185,277,272 of record CM060946.1, read on the forward strand.
AATAATGATTTGAAATGAATGTGGTTTCGAAAGGATATGATATTTTGATATATTAAATGATTGAAATGTGGTTTTGAAAGATATGATATTTTGATATTAAAATGATTTGAAAAGAAGACCCGAATATGATATTTTGGAATGATTTAATCTTTATTTTGGTAAAGATTTGGGTTGAAATAATATTTTATTTTGAAGTATAAATATTATTTTAAAAAGTCATAACTACGGGTTATAATAACGATTGGTTGTTAAAAAGACCGGGATCGGATATTGTCTTATAGCCGGCCAACACCGAAAACCACTTTAACAACTGTGTACGCGGTGGAGATTCCAGAATGAAGTAGGATGGTGGCGACGTTCTCGAGGTATATATTACGTGGACCCAACTCCCGTGAGTTGGCATATATGACTAAAACAGGAGCTATACCGGGCTACACAAAGGGTCACACCCTTTCATCGAGCATGCTCCATCGGAAACCACTCTATTACTGTTGTGATTCGATTCGGTGGCGCCACTTTGATTCGGGGGTATTGTTTGAGGTTGGCGGAAGCTGCTGGCTTGCCGTCACCACCGATCCAGGAGTGCAAACGGTGTATCCACCCTGGCATTGCCTCGCGTGCCGTGTCATATCCTTATATCGAGCCCACTACGATTTTGGTTTTAAAGATCCGACCGCGTTAAGGTTCACCATCCCCTTAACGCTATTTTCTATATGATTATACTTTACTGATTAGACACTACCGTATATAGCATATATTACTACATAGTAAATAGTTTAACGGATCCTTAGAGGATGGGCGGTCCCAAGCATCCTTTAAGTTACTGATGCATTTTGTTACTGTTCACTTGAGTTGATTTACAGCTTATAAGTATTTATGTCCTGACTCGAGGGTTTTGTGTTTTGCTTTACGCTCGGGTCAGATTGATTGAGTTAGCATTCAAGATTCACCTTCGGCGTTAGAGCTTTCCTTGAAGATCCAGCCATTTATTTTGTTTCAGTATCCAGTGGTTCAGTGATGTATCTGATTTGTACCTGATGTATCCTGTTACTCTTCTGTTGTATCTTATTTAACTCTGATGTATCTTGTATTTTATATAGTAGCTTCATGAACTACTATATCTTTTTCTTCCACTGCATTTTTATATACTCTGTGTCTGTGATCTGTGATTTTTATTTACTGTATATTCTGAGATTTGCCAAATTTTTATTTACAACGCGGTATTTTGAGCAATTCAATTTCGGCATGAGTGTCTACCCATACACTTATAATGGATGCGAATGGTTGAAAATACCTGGTCGTTACAGTTGGTATCAGAGCTTTGGTAGCTCTGGGCAAAAACTCAGCATATGGGGTGAATGTATTTACAGAATCACTTTCATTCGAGTTTGAATCTCTCTCTTTTGACTCGATCCCTTTGTATTTTGGAACGTTCCCTACTGTTCCAAAATCCATTCGTATCCCTCACTATTCATCTTCTTTTGACTCTGGAGTATTCCATAACTCCGCTTCGAATGATCTTTCTAGTGTGTCGGCGGTCACGCCAATTTCAAATTGAATTGAAAAAGGGGGAAAACTCTTTTACAATTAGCATCGATTCACCATAGATTTATATCTATCCTTGGTTTAGATGCTAATATCTTTTGTTATTTCAAACTCTAACTCTTGAGATCGAATGTAGATTTACCCCAGAAAAATCCACATTTGACCTTATTCTTTAAGCCACGGTTGACCCGGTAAATGTTGCCCGTGATTTATTTAAGCTTATCCACCTCCCTATTTTGTTATTTAATCATCTTGTCTTTTGTTTCCAACCTATCTTCAAACATTGTGAATTATACTTGTAAATATATGTTTTTTTTATATATTGTGTTGTTTGAGTTGTTGATGTTGATTTGGGTTTCCAATCGATTCGTCTGATCAACGATATCGATAGGATTTTTAAAACACTTTGACAGAACAAACTGACACAATATTATTTTAAAATTTTGGTTGATGAAATAAAATTTTGATATATAAGTAAATTTATGAAACTTAATAAACTGATTTAGATTGATTATTTGAAAATGATAATACTTGATTTATCATTTATTGTTCAACAAATAGATCTGTAAATATTTGTTTATAAATTGATTTGGGAACTGAAAAGAATTTAGAACAAGAAATTTGAGAATTTAATTTCTGATGGTTTCAAACTTTGTGTTTAAAGTTTTAAAAAGGGGATATATTATTTAAAGTATTTTGAATAGAATTTGTTTTCAAAGAATTTTAAAGGTTTAAAATTAGTGCTCGTCTCTTTGTCGCTGGAAAATAACTTCGGTGATGATCGCGACATCATCGACGTTCATTTTCGAGTTTCGAAGTTAGGAGACTGTTCTGTAGTCTTGCTACAGCTTTGTTTTGGGAAATTAAATTGATTTGAATTTCTAAAATATGACTTGATTTATAATATATATATATATATATATATATATATATATATATATATATATATATATAGATATATGATTGAAATTTGATTTGACATATTATATATGTATATATATTATTACTTATCTCTAAATGGTTTGAAGAAATTGGAAATTTAATTCTTAAATTTTATTTTAAAGAATAATTTCAAAAAAAACAAAATTCAAAATTTTGAATAAATGATTTAAGCTTGAAATGATTGAATTGGAAAGTTTTATTTGTATAATACAATTGCATTCCAATATAACTTACTTTAATTTCAGAAGTTAACAATGTAATTGGATAATATACAATATAAAAAGATTTTATAAATAAAATCCGAGTGGTTATAATAAATGTTATACATTTAAATTTTAATGATTAACATGGGTAAATATAATAAAGGGTAATTGAATAACTTACAATAAATTAATTTTAAAAGAACTAAGAATGAAGGAAAGTAGTTATAATAAGTGTAAGCATGTTTAACATAAGTGATAAATATATTGAGAGGAATAAATTTAATTTTGATTAGGAATAAAGAAGAATAAATTTATTACGTACATTGTGAGTGTAATAAATGATTATTTTTCAAACCCATGGTTTTAAAAATGGTTAATTTTAGATGATTGGATAATAAGATAATGAAATTTGAGATAGTTAAGATTTATTTAACTTGTGTAAAGATTTATTCTCTGTTTAAGTTGAAATCTCCATGCTTTCAAATTCATTTCCTTATTTTGTTTTTCAAACTATCTTTTGGTTGTCCTTATTATCCTTATCTTGCTATAGACCGGTATAGGCATCTTTCTATAATCTTTCTGTTTAGAAATTTTTCTATAATCTTGATAGACCTTTGGTAATCATTTTGAATCCACCTTTTTCGTGCTTGTGTTCTTGATTCTGGAGGATCTGGGAAAGATCACCTCCACCTTGTAAAACTTACCTATAACAACAGTTATCAGGTATAACTTCAATCTTCTTGTCATCTTATCTTAATCCTATTTCACTCTATATTTTCTGTGCCCTTCCATACCTCATTCCTTTTCGGGGACGAAAAGTTTTGAGTGGGGGAGAGTGTAACAACCCTGTATTTTGTAATTATTTTATTGTATATTTTAAATATTTTAATGTAAGATTTTGATTTAAAAACTTATTTTACTTATTTGAAATGATTAAATTTATTATTTAAATATAATCTTGATTTTTATATGAGTTATAATTCCAAACTTGTGTAAGTTGAATATTTGCCTGAAATGCTGATTTTGGTCAAAATAGTCAAACTGTGACTTTTAACTTAAAATTTTAAAAGTTTAATTTTTTTTTCTTTTATTATAAAAGTACATAAAATTCTAAGAACACCACTTTTCGTTTCGTTGAATTTGGATGTAAATTGTGAAAGTTATACCCTTTACAATATTGTGCGTATATAGGGTTATTTAACAATGACTGTTTTAAATTGTATAAATTACTTCTTCTTGGTTATATTTTATGTTAATATGTGATAATATGTTATATTATGTATATTTTTACTTTTAAGTATTTTTAAAATGATAATATAATTTTTCTGAAGTTTATTTGAATTTATTTCAATTTATAAAGCCTAATTGGTATTTACTGCATTTTTCTTTATTTAACTTTCTATTTAATAAAAATTAAATTATTATTTTACCTTGAAAATGTTTTAAAACCATTTTTAATTAAAATTTTGTGTTAAAATATATTTTTTGAAGTAATAAATTTTCCAAAGTCATTGTAGATTTTCTTGTAATTTTTATGTCAGGGTTGCTATTTTTAAGCAATTTCTTATTTCCTTTTTCTATTTTACTTAAAATAAATTATTTATTTTATTTTATTCTTACTTAGTTTCGGTTTTAAATAACATTTCTGAGTTTATTTTGTTTTTATAAAATTAAAAAGAAAAGGAAATGCATAAGGTTTAGAAAGTTAAGAGATCTTAAAAGCCTGAAACGTAAAGACGTTTTATCCGTTTCTTTTTGCAATTAATACATCAATTTATCTTAGCCATTCCTTTCCTCATCCTTTGCAGCCGACTCCCTCATATTATTCACGAATTTTCAAGCTCCAAAACCCTAAAAATCATGGCCTCCATCTTGAGAAAAAAAATCTGGTAATGGCTACATCTTTTTTTCTACCTTTTTCTTCTCATTTTCTATGTATTTTGCCTTGTTTTCTATGCTTTCTGGATTGGCCTCTACCACCCACCATCACCACCATACTCTCCACCATCCCCTACCACTCTTCCTTGGCATCATCTCCAGCCATCATTTCAGATCCATCCATGGCCACACCTCCCTTGGTGACAAAACTCCACAAAATTGCAAATAATGTCCAAAACAATGCACTAGCCACCACTATTACTTCACCCCTTTCATCCACCACCTTGGCCACCACCATAGGCCGCTACCACCACCTTTTCCAGACCTCCTCACACCCCTCCATCTACTGTCCAAACCTGTACAAGTATGGCCAAGCCCCACTTGACCCAAGGCCGAGCCTTGTTGTGCTCAAAAACTTCATATATGTTGTGTTGACCAATTGTAAGCTTCATGTTATAACCCTACCACTCCATACTCCTTCTAGCCGTGAGTTATGGTGTCAAACCTGAGCAATATCATCATCATGGCTGAACCCAAGAACCTCCTACGCCAAGCATTTGAATGGTTAAAGGAAGGTCAAGTAATCTATTCCTTTGTTGCTTCGTATTTTCATTGTTTCAACATTGTTTTGCGTTGAATATTTATGTGTATATTGTCTTGTTTTGGTTATTGTTTACAAGACATATCAAGGCTCTCCATTCATTCAAATCAAAAGTCATGCTATATCGTGCTTGTCGTGCTTTTGGAATCGCACTTGTGTTTGTTATTTTGGTCTTCAGCTTGAAAAAGTGAATCTTTCTCACTCTGACATTTATACTTATGAAAAGTGAATCGATGACAAGTGTTTAGTAATAAAAAAATGTTTATGCAAGTTAATGATGATCATATGATATGCTATGCCATGTTATTACCATGTTAAAACTGTTAATTTTCACCTGACATCTGATATATGACTGTATATTGTGATATTGACCTTGTTTATATTATTTCTGCGTATGATCACACTGCAAGTTCCCTGTTAGAAAAAAAATGTTATGGGATGAAATGATAGGCCTGAATGGTTTTAAATTTTTCATTTTGACTTGGGATTGTGGGTTTGAAATGATAAAACCCGGATTTTCTTTGTAAATTATGGGTTGAAATGATATATTACCCATATCACTTTACCTAGCGTAGAAAATTATATATAGGCCCGTAGTTAAAATATGTTTTTCTAAAATTTTAAATATTTTAGAAATTTAATTATTATAATATTTTGATTTTAAATTTAATAAAAAAAGGATTTTTGTAAATTATTATTGATTTTCTGAATAATTGTAAGTGAAATGAATTAATGAAAAAGTTAGAAATTTTGAACGTAAGTTATTTTGGAAATTTTGATTTAATTATAATTGGAAATTTAATTGAATATGAAATTATGATAAATTTATGATAATTTGAATTTAAATGAATTTAAGGTGATTTTTGTATCATATTAATGATTTTAATAAAGTTGAAATGTGAAATGAATGAATATTGTAAGTTGAAATTTTGAAATATAACTAAAACTGGAAATTTATGAAATTGACGTAAAGGTGAACTTTTAGTTAAGTAAATAAAAATAAAACTAAGTTATATTTGAGAATTTGAACTTAAGTGTTAAGTTGAAATTTAATGTAATGGATTTAAAAATTCAACATTGCATTTTAATAAGTGAATTATTATTAAATCTTGATTTTTGAATGGAAATTTAACTTTATAAAATCGTGAACTTGAGGAAAATTAAATGATGTTATAAATGTGAAAATGTATGATTTTTTAAGTTAAAAATGTTTTAATAAAAATATAATTGGTTGAGAAATTATATTGAATATTTGAAGTTAATTGACTGCATTTTTGAAATGCTTTTAATTACAATGTAAATGATATTACGGCATTTGTAAATGCTGAAGTTGATGATAATGAACTAAAAAGCTAAATTGAATTAAAAACTATTATAGCAATTTTTGTAAGTGCTATAAATTGTTGAATTTAACTAAGTTTATTCGAAATTTAAGTAAACCCTATTACAACATTTTAAAATGTTGTCTTTTGTTAAATTGAACTGTTTTGAATGTATTTTTCCGTAGCGTTTTCTAAATGCCACGAAAAGTGAATTTTCACTACGTTGATAAACTTAAGTGAATAAATGAACTTTGGAAGTCGAAAATTTTGGAAATTTAATTATTAAACATAATAACTTCATTTTAATGATTAAAAATGATTTTTGGAATATATACTGTTTTGAAATATGGATTGAAACGATATTTTAAATTGAATAAAATGAATAATGATTTGAAATGAATGTGGTTTCGAAAGGATATGATATTTTGATATATTAAATGATTGAAATGTGGTTTTGAAAGATATGATATTTTGATATTAAAATGATTTGAAAAGAAGATCCGAAAGATATGATATTTTGGAATGATTTAATCTTTATTTTGATAAAGATTTGGGTTGAAATAATATTTTATTTTGAAGTATAAATATTGTTTTAAAAAGTCATAACTACGGGTTATAATAACGATTGGTTGTTAAAGAGACCGGGATCGGATATTGTCTTATAGCCGGCCAATACCGGAAACCACTTTAACAACTGTGTACGCGGTGGAGATTCCAGAATGAAGTAGGATGGTGGCGACGTTCTCGAGGTATATATTACGTGGACCCAACTCCCGTGAGTTGGCATATATGACTAAAACAGGAGCTATACTGTAACAACCCAGTATTTTACATCAGTTGATTATCGTCACTAAAACGATTAATTGGGTGTTAATTGCTATTTGACGTTTTAAATCGAGTTGAAATTCGTTTAAGAATTTGCTTAGTGTAGTTTGGGCATTTTGAATCCAGTTTAAATTCTTTTGAAATTCAATAAAAAGTGTGGGCTTTCTATACGATTTTAGCCCACGTTTACATTATTTGATGCCGTGAAAAATTCATACCCTTTCCCCAATTTTTTTTCCCATTTTCATTATCGCGAACCCTAAAACCGAAATCACGAAAATTATAAAAAAATAAAAAAAATGGTGGCCGTTCCTTTTCTTCCTCATCGTCTCAGTAATTAGGGCTTCGTGAAATCGAAATCGCCAATTACCGTAGCTTGATCGAATGAAGATTCTGGCCTTGCTTGGGCTATCGGTGCTTTCTCTTTCCTTGCCGCTGCTTCAATTCGTCGACAAGGTGAGTGAACCCCTTCACTCACATCTAATTCCTCTCGTGTTTCGACAGTTTAGTTTTGTTTGAATGTCGATAATTTTTGATGGTTTCAATTCACCCACGGCTTCGATTTTTGTGACTTCAGTCACTTGATTTTGGGGACTTTTGTCTGATGGACCATACTATGCTGCAACTTGATTTTTATTGAAGTTGAATTGGTTTGATTTTTGGGCACTGACTTGTTTAATCTTCGGTCTTGAACCTTCTCTGTGCACACCTGTTGTACTGCCTTCGTTTAGGTGATAATTTTCAACCTTGTTCCTGTGCACTTGTATGCATTACACCCTGACTTGTTTAAAGTCGGCCTTGACACTTTAAACTCAATATTAATTTGAAAACTGCTTCTGATTTTTTTGAAGTTCCACATTTTTATGATCTTGTGCACTGCTATGTATTGGGTTCTCGAGACTTGTCACTGCCTCGTATTTGCAGTGCCTTATTGTCACTATCTTGATTTGGTTTCTTTATGAACATGAATATGTATATGCGACGTTTTGGAGCCGCAGTCTTCTTGAACCTGTTGAAGTTGTTGTTTTCACTTCAGTGTTGATTTATCTGGAATTTCACTTTGCCGATGTTCATTCATGTGCCATGTTGATTTTGTGTACATTTGTGCACCTGTTTTGGCTGAAGCCTGTAGCCTTTGTGCTGATTCTATGTTGCCAGTCTTGAAGTTTCGATAGTGTTGGTGGTATTCGAGTCTTTTTACAATCGACTCTATCCACTGTTGCATTATGTTGTAGTCTTTGTATTGTTGATAGTTGCTTAGACCTTATTCACTTTGAGTTTTATACTGTGCACTGATGTGTGCCGTGCTTTGGTGAGTTATTTTCAACCTACGGCTGTGTTTATAGGATAAAACACTTGAGTTTCAATGTGGCTTCGGCTCTTGATGTAGTTCGAATTGTTGGGTTGACTTATCAGTATATATATGCATACATACATTCGTATGTGTGTATGCATGTATGGTCGACCTGATGCTGCACTGTTGCTTGTTGTCGTGTTCGCTGTGTCACTTACTTGAGTGTGCACTGTGTATACTGCTTGACCATTTTTGTTGTGTTGATCATGTTTCATGTAGCATTTGGGTATCACTGTTTTGTTTCGACGCACTACATGTTAGCATTGGCTTGACTTGACTGCTTGACCATATGCATGCATTCATATAGTTGTTGGGTTTGGTCGAGCTGCCTGATTCACTGCAACCATATTATTACAGTATATTTGCTTTAGTCTGGGACCATTTTGAGCATTTCTTTGTTGTTCACTGCCACTTTTGTTTTTCATATTTTATATGCTGATACTTGGTCATTTTGTTGTTTCATTACAACTTTTGTTTGCATATTTATTATGCAAACACTTGAGCATATTTGTTTGTGCATACTTTCTACCTAAAGTTTAGAAAACGAAGTTGTATTTAGTTTGGCAATTTATGTTTGCCAATTGGTCATTTTATGACCTATAGCATTGCTTGCATCCCATATTGGTTGCATTTCGACTGCTAGTCTTGGCATTGTTGAGCCTTGTTCATTTTTGCAGTATACTTGTTATATACATATATACACTGCTGCATGATATCTGGTGCTTGCTGCCTATGTTCATTTGTATTTGGTTGATGTTTGGTTTTGTGATTTCGGGTTAATTGCAGTTTATTAGAACTGTATCTTCTCGTTGCACCTCTGATTTATTTCAATTGCCATGTGCAGTTTGTATGTACATTCTTTTGTGTACATATTTTACAATTCAATTGGTGGAAGTTTAAACTGCTGCCACTTGCTTAGTGTATTAGTTTGCATTGTGAATTATTGTGTATTGGCCGTTGTGCCTTATTGCTATTTCTGTATATACTGATGTGGCGAGGCAGTGTACGCGTGCGTGCACTGCAGCCACAAAGTATCGACATTTTGAATTGATATTTGAATTTTCATTGATTTTGGTTCGTTGATATTTTGGGTACATTCTCACTATAGTGGCAAGGCAGTGCACGCAAGCGTGAACTGCAGCCACACGGTATGGTTTTATGATATCTATCTTGTTTTGATTATTTGATCTTTTGCACATTCCATATGCTGTAGTGGCGAGGCAGTGCACGCGTGCGTGTACTGCAGCCCTGCCCGAATTAATATTTTAATTGATATTTCAATGGTTTGAACTGTTTTATTTATTCAATTCAATATTTTGAATTGCATTCTGAGTTGGTTTAATTACTGTCGTCTATTCATTATTTAATTATTATTGCTTCTGTGCACTAATAACTGAGATTGAATTAGACTGACCCGAGTATTATTTTCTTTTGAATTTAATACTCGGGTCAGACCGAGTATTTCAGGTTGTAGATATTCTGCTTTGGGTTGCTGCTAGAGCTATGAAGTTCTTTCATATCTTTTGGAGTAGTCGTCGTTATTTATAGTAGTCTGTATAATTGTATAGGAAGATATGTATTCATGTATATTATATACGTTAATGTACTTGTATATGTAACTTCCTGAGTCGACTGTGGTTGTTGTATCATATGTACCGAGTCATATGTATTGTATCAAATGTATTGTAACTGACATCAGTTATTGTATATATGAGACTTTCTGTTTTATTTGTGTTCCGCATTATATTATCTATGTAATATTTTATATTTACTGTTCTAAACTATTACGAACCATCGTAGTTCGTTTTATACTGGAATTGGGGTATGTCGATGGGAGAAAACAAATCAGAGATGAAAAAATGAAAGAATATTTATATATATATATATAGACCACTCCTATCGAAATAACCAATACTAGTGTAAGGCCTAACTATTGATGGCCGCTCCTCAACAGCCTTATTCTCCGCGCTAGTTGACAGCACTACACCGTAGTGTTCTTGGCTAGCATGGGTATAGAGGTGGGGCGTTACAGCTTGGTATCAGAGCCTGGGGTTTAGAACAAATATAAAACATAACTTAGATAATACATATGTTACAACTATTTGTTGACGTTTTATCTCTCATATTTGCATACGATTGTCTTTGATTGTTAGGTATGAGATCCTAACGCTTATTCATATGCATTTGATTTTGATTCTTGTGTTTTCGACTTTGATTTGATTTAGCCGATGATTGATTTTTGTTCGAATCTCAGTGATTCTGAACTTGATATTTTATGTTTTCCTCGGCTTGATTTCGATTCGACTTCGGTCACTTTGTTTTTGAGAAATAGCTAAATTCTTGATTTCCAAGACTCTGACTTTGTTTGCCGTTGAGTCCTTTGATGATGATGTTGAATCGTTTTGTACTCTATTATGGCCATTACTTGTTGACTTCGGCATTGACTTGATTTTCATTTTTGTTGAAGTCATTTATGCATTTATGCTCATTCTGCTTTGTTTTCCAATTGTTAATCGATTCTTCTTTTTCGATTAGTTGTTGTCATCTTTGTCGACTTTGATAACTTCTATTTCTGGAGTTTTTGGGTAATTCTACTTTGATGGATTTAGAATCGAATTCTTTGGATTTTATTCACGTCTTCGAATGTGAATTTTAGTGAATTGATTTGGTTTCCAAATTTAATCGATTTTTGATTATTTCCCGATTTGTTGCTATCATTTATTAGCAACTTTGATGACCATTTCTTCGGGATTTTTGTGAACATACCTTTCGATGAATTCGGTATCGATTTCTTTGGATTCTATTCACGTCTTCGTATGTGAATTCTTGTGATTGATTGTTTCTACAATCATTTTTGTGATTTGGCACTTTAAAAATATAAAGGTTTTAATACTAGTAGTAAATGTCAAAACTCTTTTATCAAAATGTTTTCAACTCTATTTTCAATATCAAAATCTTTTCCTAAACCGTTTTCCAATCTATTAGTATATACAAACCTTTATTTCACTCGTATGAGAAATCTAATTAAACGACTTAGCGAAACAATGGTATGAAACGCTTGCGTTTACTTCGTCAGTTAATTTTTGGACTTGTTCGATTGAACCACTTGTGATATTTTTCTAGTGAAGATCTACAATTTCTTCGTAAATATTTAAGTTAAGCTAGTGGTTATGGGACATGAAGCTAAACTTTTATATTCACTAGCTTAGTGTAATTGACACTTCTCGTTGATCTTGATGATCGCTTTATGAATTAGACTAGCAATTGCGCGATGTCTCTTTCATTGCAAGGTTAGACTAGACACCACTTGTGTGATTCCACTCACGCATACCTTTTTGCTTTTTGGATAGTCTTGACCTCAATCTGTGTGATTCCATTCACACATGCTTAGTGTAATTGACACTCCTCGTTGATCATGATGATCGTTCTGATGGTCAGACTAGACACCACTTGTGTGATTCCATTCACACATACCTTTCTGCTTTTTGGTTAGTCTTGACCTCAATCTGTGTGATTCCATTCACACATGCGGGGTAGCTCCCCTTGGTCTTCGAACCGTCATGTGATAGGCCTCTTTCCCTTTTTTTGTGATTTCTAGATTCCTTATGTTGATTTCTGGAAATTTTATGCTTCACCTATTTTTGTGCATTGGTGAATTCATATGTTATTGATTTGTCATGAGTACAAATTTGGGGTATGATACCTCTTTGGATCTTTGAGAAGATTCTTGTGATATTGATTATCTCTTATCGGTTGATCTCCTGTTGATCATTATTTGCATACTTATAGTTGTATGTCAGTATGGGTATTTCATATTTATGCCATACCACTTATCGGTTGATCTCATGTTGATCATTATTTACATACTTATAGTAGTATGTCATTATGGATATTTTATGTTATGCCATATCTTTTATTCTATGTCATACTCCCATTCGAGTTTCCATACTCCCATTTGAGTTTTCGTACTCTCATTTTGTGATATCTGGATTTCTTGTGTAGATTTCTAGAATTTGTGTTTTCTGGATTTTTTGTGTAGATTTCTAGAATTTGTGCTTCACCAATTTTCGTGATTTCCATTGATAAGTTTTATCAATTTTTGTGCATTGGTGAATTCGTGTGTTATCGACTTGTTATGAATATAAGTTTAGGGTATGATATCCCTTTCTATCTTTGAAAAGATTCCTGCGACATTTTCGATGAATGAAAATTCATTGGTATTATATTTTGATGCCAATTATTTCGATGAAATTTTGACGTATGTCGAAGTTGCTACGGATGTTGCTGCTTTAATCACGTGTTTTAAAAATTGTTTTAAATATAAATCAAAATTGTTTTCAAAATTTTTACGATTTGCGCTTTCAAAAGAATGAGGAAGCGAATTAAACGTTTCAGTAAAATCGAGGACTATGACCCCTTTCTTTTGCTGATGCGCTTAATTCCGGACTTGTTCATTTGAGAATGTAAATTATTATTATTATTATTATTATTATTTATAAAATAAATGAAAATTGTTTTCAGAAGTTTTACAGTTTACACTTTCAAAAGAATGAGGAAGCGATTTAAATGTTTCAGAAAAATCGAGGACTATGACCCATTTCTTTTATTGATTCGCTTAATTCCGGACTTGTCCGTTTGAGAATGTGAAATGTTATTTTTAAAATACACCATTATGCACTTTCAAGAAAACGATGAAGTGAATTAAACGATTTAGTAAAACTCGTGGTTATGGGTCATGTGTGTTTGCTATTTCGGTTAATTCCGAACTCGTTAATTGAATAATTTGTGATTTCTGATTATCGTTTCGATAATCGGATGTTGGTGATTTCTGATTTATCATTTTTGATAATCAGATATTTATTGTTTCTAATTATCGTTTGTGATAATTAGATATTTGTGATTTGATTATCGTTTGTGAAAATTAAATATTTGCGATTTAAGATTTAATTATCAATTGTGATAATTAAATATTCGTTGATTTGTGATTTCTGATTATCGTTTTTGATAATCGGATGTTGGTGATTTCTAATTATCGTTTTTGATAATCATATATTTGTTGTTTCTGATTATCGCTCTTGATAATTAGATATTTGAGATTTAATTATCGTTTGTGATAATTAAATATTTGTGATTTAAGATTTGATTATCGTTTTGATAATTCAATATTTGCTGATTTGAAATTTGATTACCGTTGTGGTAATTCCTAATTATCGTTTTTGATAGTTAGATATTTGTGTTTTCTAATTATCTTTGTTGATAATTAGATTTGCTGTCTCCTAATTATCGTATCGATAATTAGATACTGCTGTTTGAAGATTTCTGTATTCTGACTATCTATTTGATAGTTAAATTTTGTTGAGAATTTGTGAATTTCTTTTATGAAATTAAAAGATTTCTTTGGCGTTTATATTGTACTACGCCGGTGTACCGGCTCAATTTTCTGCTATTCATGACGTTTTCCACGTCTTCCAATTACGGAAATGCCTTAGGGATTTCCGATTTTTATTCTTGAGCAACTTTCTATTCATATCAATGCTTCGGGGGATTCAACACCTTCGAAATAAAGATGTTTTTCTCGTGAAAGTTCAGCGGATCTCAAATTCTATGGATTTCACTTTGGAATCCAGAGAAGTCATCGAGCAAACACGTTCAGGCTCTCTCTCTCTCGTGCTCTATATGTTGAACTTCCTATTTTCAAATTTCTTCATTTTGGGATGATATGCTTTTATGGTTGTTACCTTTTGTCCATTTATTCCTTATGATTGCGAGGACGCAATTTCTTTAAGGAGGGGAGTCTGTAACAACCCAGTATTTTACATTAGTTGATTATCGTCACTAAAACGATTAAACCGCGTGTTGATTGCTATTTGACGTTTTAAATCGAGTTGAAATTCGTTTAAAAATTTGCTTAGTGTAGTTTGGGCATTTTGAATCCAGTTTAAATTCTTTTGAAATTCAATAAAAAGTGTGGGCTTTCTATACGATTTTGGCCCACGTTTTCATTATTTGATGCCGAGAAAAATTCATACCCTTTCCCCAATTTTTTTTCCCATTTTCATTATCGCGAACCCTAAAACCGAAATCACGAAAATTATAAAAAAATAAAAAAAATGGTGTCCGTTCCTTTTCTTCCTCATCGTCTCAGTAATTAGGGCTTCGTGAAATCGAAATCGCCAATTGCCGTAGCTTGATCGAATGAAGATTCTGGCCTTGCTTGGGCTATCGGTGCTTTCTCTTTCCTTGCCGCTGCTTCAATTCGTCGACAAGGTGAGTGAACCCCTTCACTCACATCTAATTCCTCTCGTGTTTCGACAGTTTAGTTTTGTTTGAATGTCGATAATTTTTGATGGTTTCAATTCACCCACGGCTTCGATTTTTGTGACTTCAGTCACTTGATTTTGGGGACTTTTGTCTGATGGACCATACTATGCTGCAACTTGATTTTTATTGAAGTTGAATTGGTTTGATTTTTGGGCACTGACTTGTTTAATCTTCGGTCTTGAACCTTCACTGTGCACACCTGTTGTACTGCCTTCGTTTAGGTGATAATTTTCAACCTTGTTCCTGTGCATTTGTATGCATTACACCCTGACTTGTTTAATGTCGGCCTTGACACTTTAAACTCAATATTAATTTGAAAACTGCTTTTGATTTTTTTTTGAAGTTCCACATTTTTATGATCTTGTGCACTGCTATGTATTGGGTTCTCGAGACTTGTCACTGCCTCGTATTTGCAGTGCCTTATTGTCACTATCTTGATTTGGTTTCTTTATGAACATGAATATGTATATGCGACGTTTTGGAGCCGCAGTCTTCTTGAACCTGTTGAAGTTGTTGTTTTCACTTCAGTGTTGATTTATCTGGAATTTCACTTTGCCGATGTTCATTCATGTGCCATGTTGATTTTGTGTACATTTGTGCACCTGTTTTGGCTGAAGCCTGTAGCCTTTGTGCTGATTCTATGTTGCCAGTCTTAAAGTTTCGATAGTGTTGGTGGTATTTGAGTCTTTTTACAATCGACTCTATCCACTGTTGCATTATGTTGTAGTCTTTGTATTGTTGATAGTTGCTTAGACCTTATTCACTTTGAGTTTTATACTGTGCACTGATGTGTGCCGTGCTTTGGTGAGTTATTTTCAACCTACGGCTGTGTTTATAGGATAAAACACTTGAGTTTCAATGTGGCTTCGGCTCTTGATGTAGTTCGAATTGTTGGGTTGACTTATCAGTATATATATGCATACATACATTCGTATGTGTGTATGCATGTATGGTCGACCTGATGCTGCACTGTTGCTTGTTGTCGTGTTCGCTGTGTCACTTACTTGAGTGTGCACTGTGTATACTGCTTGACCATTTTTGTTGTGTTGATCATGTTTCAGGTAGCATTTGGGTATCACTGTTTTGTTTCGACGCACTACATGTTAGCATTGGCTTGACTTGACTGCTTGACCATATGCATGCATTCATATAGTTGTTGGGTTTGGTCGAGCTGCCTGATTCACTGCAACCATATTATTACAGTATATTTGCTTTAGTCTGGGACCATTTTGAGCATTTCTTTGTTGTTCACTGCCACTTTTGTTTTTCATATTTTATATGCTGATACTTGGTCATTTTGTTGTTTCATTACAACTTTTGTTTGCATATTTATTATGCAAACACTTGAGCATATTTGTTTGTGCATACTTTCTACCTAAAGTTTAGAAAACGAAGTTGTATTTAGTTTGGCAATTTATGTTTGCCAATTGGTCATTTTATGACCTATAGCATTGCTTGCATCCCATATTGGTTGCATTTCGACTGCTAGTCTTGGCATTGTTGAGCCTTGTTCATTTTTGCAGTATACTTGTTATATACATATATACACTGCTGCATGATATCTGGTGCTTGCTGCCTATGTTCATTTGTATTTGGTTGATGTTTGGTTTTGTGATTTCGGGTTAATTGCAGTTTATTAGAACTGTATCTTCTCGTTGCACCTCTGATTTATTTCAATTGCCATGTGCAGTTTGTATGTACATTCTTTTGTGTACATATTTTACAATTCAATTGGTGGAAGTTTAAACTGCTGCCACTTGCTTAGTGTATTAGTTTGCATTGTGAATTATTGTGTATTGGCCGTTGTGCCTTATTGCTATTTCTGTATATACTGATGTGGCGAGGCAGTGTACGCGTGCGTGCACTGCAGCCACAAAGTATCGACATTTTGAATTGATATTTGAATTTTCATTGATTTTGGTTCGTTGATATTTTGGGTACATTCTCACTATAGTGGCAAGGCAGTGCACGCAAGCGTGAACTGCAGCCACACGGTATGGTTTTATGATATCTATCTTGTTTTGATTATTTGATCTTTTGCACATTCCATATGCTGTAGTGGCGAGGCAGTGCACGCGTGCGTGTACTGCAGCCCTGCCCGAATTAATATTTTAATTGATATTTCAATGGTTTGAACTGTTTTATTTATTCAATTCAATATTTTGAATTGCATTCTGAGTTGGTTTAATTACTGTCGTCTATTCATTATTTAATTATTATTGCTTCTGTGCACTAATAACTGAGATTGAATTAGACTGACCCGAGTATTATTTTCTTTTGAATTTAATACTCGGGTCAGACCGAGTATTTCAGGTTGTAGATATTCTGCTTTGGGTTGCTGCTAGAGCTATGAAGTTCTTTCATATCTTTTGGAGTAGTCGTCGTTATTTGTAGTAGTCTGTATAATTGTATAGGAAGATATGTATTCATGTATATTATATACGTTAATGCACTTGTATATGTAACTTCCTGAGTCGACTGTGGTTGTTGTATCATATGTACCGAGTCATATGTATTGTATCAAATGTATTGTAACTGACATCGGTTATTGTATATATGAGACTTTCTGTTTTATTTGTGTTCCGCATTATATTATCTATGTAATATTTTATATTTACTGTTCTAAACTATTACGAACCATCGTAGTTCGTTTTATACTGGAATTGGGGTATGTCGATGGGAGAAAACAAATCAAAGATGAAAAAATGAAAGAATATTTATATATATATATATAGACCACTCCTATCGAAATAACCAATACTAGTGTAAGGCCTAACTATTGATGGCCGCTCCTCAACAGCCTTATTCTCCGCGCTAGTTGACAGCACTACACCGTAGTGTTCTTGGCTAGCATGGGTATAAAGGTGGGGCGTTACATATACCGGGCTACACAAAGGGTCACACCCTTTCATCGAGCATGCTCCATCGGAAACCATTCTATTACTGTTGTGATTCGATTCGGTGGCGCCACTTTGATTCGGGGGTATTGTTCGAGGTGGGCGGAAGCTGCTGGCTTGCTGTCACCACCGGTCCGGGAGTGCAAGCGGTGTATCCACCCTGGCATTGCCTCGCGTGCCGTGTCATATCCTTATATCGAGCCCACTACGATTTTGGTTTTAAAGATCCGACCGCGTTAAGGTTCACCATCCCCTTAACGCTATTTTCTATATGATTATACTTTACTGATTAGACACTACCGTATATAGCGTATATTACTACATAGTAAATAGTTTAACGGATCCTTAGAGGATGGGCGGTCCCAGGCATCCTTTAAGTTACTGATGCATTTTGTTACTGTTCACTTGAGTTGATTTACAGCTTATAAGTATTTATGTCCTGACTCGAGGGTTTTGTGTTTTGCTTTACGCTCGGGTCAGATTGATTGAGTTAGCATTCAAGATTCACCTTCGGCGTTAGAGCTTTCCTTGAAGATCCAGCCATCTATTTTGTTTCAGTATCCAGTGGTTCAGTGATGTGTCTGATTTGTACCTGATGTATCCTGTTACTCTTCTGTTGTATCTTATTTAACTCTGATGTATCTTATGTTTTATATAGTAGCTTCATGAACTACTATCTCTTTTTCTTCCACTGCATTTTTATATACTCTGTGTCTGTGATCTGTGATTTTTATTTACTGTATATTCTGAAATTTGCCAAATTTTTATTTACAACGCGGTAATTTGAGCAATTCAATTTCGGCATGAGTGTCTACCCATACACTTATAATGGATGCGAATGGTTGAAAATACCTGGACGTTACATAAGTTAAGTTAAACAAATGATGTTTGAAATGGAATATAACTTAAGTGAAGTTGAATAAAGTTGATTTTGGTATCGAAGTAAATTAATCAAGAGAAGTGATGAATATGAACTTGAGTTATATAAATGAAATTCAACCTTATATTGTTAAAGAAATTAGCAATTGAATTGATAAATGGATGAAATATTAATCAATCGAATGTAAAAGAATTGATATGGGATAATGAATGTAAGTGTCAATTCATTAGAAGCTAATGTTATTGGAAGTTGAATAATTGAATGAAAATCAATTTAATATAAACCAATTGGAATTAAAAGTGTTGGACCAAATTGAATGTAAATTAAATAATTTGGTTAT
The DNA here is from genome assembly GCA_030765085.1 of Allium cepa. NCBI lineage: Eukaryota > Viridiplantae > Streptophyta > Magnoliopsida > Asparagales > Amaryllidaceae > Allium > Allium cepa. Next base: position 185,296,380 of record CM060946.1, read on the forward strand.
GTTGAATATACACTGGCTGTTATTTGATTGTTAATTGATTGTGTATATTTCATTAAGTGTTAATGAAGTTGAATTGATGTAATGGAAAGCTATAAATCATTGACATCCAATTGGAAGTTAAGTGACTCTTAAATAGAATTAAATTTGATTTAGAAATGAACCAACTTGAATATGAATAAATGAATGTTAGTAAAAAACATCCAATGTTAATGAATCAAATGTGATTTAAATTGGAAAACCAATTCATTGAATATTAATGAGAAGTGAATGTAATTGATTTGATTATGAATGTTAGTTAAATGCTAGTTGGATGATGGTTGGATTTGTTGCTTTTGTTGCATTTGCTATATTGGCATATGTAGTTGCTGTAGTGATATATGTTGTATATTGATATTAATTTTATATATACATGTTTCTCATTGTTTGTTGAGTGTTTAGTAGGTGCGGATTGCGCTTGCTTCGCATTTGGAGATCGCTTTCGCGCTATATTAGCCGTATATGCTCGCTAATAATATATAAGGTACATATCTTGGATTAAATATCGTACTTTTACACTTTTTTCCCTGCGGAATGGCTCATCACTTGATGAGATGTATATTTGTGATATATATACTGTCATTTTTTTGGGATCGAGCCGCGCAAAGGAGGTTATGGCGAAATTTTCCGAAAATTTAAGGCGTTAGAATATTTTTGAGAGAATTGAAAATTTTGAAAACTAAGTTTGGATTTGAAAACTTAGTAAAGATTTTGTAAGAAGTTTAACTATGAATTTTGGGAAAGTTAAACACTTAAGAGATTTGAAAAAATCCAATTTGAATAGTTTGTTTTGGAAAGTTAATGGATTATGTAACTTTTTCTTACTTGGTAATTTCGAGAACGAAATTCTTTTAAGGAGGGAAGTTTGTAACGACCCAGAATTTCTGTCAATTAAAATTCGTATATTTAATTGATTTTAAATATTAATAAGTAAAATTTGTAAGTCGAATAATTTATTTTTCGAATATCTGGATTTAATTGGATAATTAAATCAATAATTTAATATTTGAAATTACAGAAATAATTGGAAATTGGGTTAAATATGATTGAAAATGATTTGTAAAATTTTATTGTATCATATTAGAGTTAGAATGATGTTATAGAGCTTTTAAATTTGAATTAAAAGTTAATTTGTGAAAATTGAATATTTTAATAGTTAATCGACGAGTTAAAATAGCCATTTTTCAAACAGTCTTGGATTTCGACGAAACTAGTTTCATCGGATCCGTAATGTTATATTATTTTATGGTTTCAAATTTCGTGTCAATCGGATTTACCGTTTGTCCAGGGCAAGCTAAAACGCATAGAAATTTAGTTAATGGATTTAATTTAAAATCGATCGTTTATTGCTGTAACTCGCACAAATGATCGAATTGGCTCCCGAAACCTATTCCATTGTGTCCGGAATGCTGGTTAAACCCTAGAAACGCCGGTCACCGCGCGAGATTCGGAGTTCGAAAAATTGAAAATGAATAGTGTTTTCGTCAATTTTCTATATAAGGACTTCATTATTTTCATTTGGAAACAAAATTTAAAACCCTAGGCAGAAAACCCTAGCTGCCACTTATGTCTTCAATGGCTAGAAACCTCCCGTCTTCTTCCTCCTTTTTCTTCCAATCCACCAACAATCGTCGAAAACTGTCAACTGCAAACGTGTAGAGGACGACGAGATGAACCAATCCAACGGTGGAGATCGAATTTAGGTGAATGGATTGATGAAAATTTCCATTGGAATGGCCGAATTCATGCAAGCGTTTCGAGCACTAGACAGGGCCGAGCTTCATGAAATGGCGGCTGAAGGTGGAGGATAGCACGAGCTTTTGAATGATGTAATCTGATCGTGGCCTTGGTGTTTGTGATGGGCTCGGCTACTAGGGTTTGATGGAGGCTCCTATGGGTTTGTCGCGTTCGATACCTGGACGAGGAAGATGATGCAAAGCATGGTCCTGATCTTAGGGTTAGAAAGCAACGGCCTGGATTGAATCTGGGTATATAAATAAATAGAATTTGTGAATAAAATTATATTATAAATGTGTACGAACTTTAAAAATGTATAACTTTGTCATACGAGGTCGGAAAATTACGAAACGAATTGCGTTGGCTTCGTTTTGTCGAGCACTATGCAATGGAGATAGTTTGGAGTCGATTGGAGTCAGTGAAAAATTTGGGTAAAATTAAACGCACGTTTAATTTTATTCGAAATAAAACGCTGCAACCGTTATTTGAATCAAGGTGAGAACTTCTCACTCAATCGAATTTGTTTCGATTTAAATTTTAAATAGTTAGATTTAAAATTGATGATTTTATGCCTGGACGATAAATTATTATCTGTTGATGATTGAACTAGATATTATACGCCGTATATTAAGCGGAGGTTCTTTATTAAAAACATATACCGCGAATATTTCACTGCAAATTGAAATTGGTATTATTTATGTACTTGGAGTTGATTTTCCCGCATTATATAGCGGATGAGACCCTATTGCGCCGCATAATAGCGGATAATATTTTATGAATCCCATATACCGCGATATTCCGTATTGGAACGGAATTGGTATTGTGCTAACATCTATGGATGCAGGGAAACAGGTTGGAGGGATCCAACTGGATTCCTCACCAATATTTATTTGATTACAGATATTGTGATATTTGTTGATTATCATATTGATATATGATGTTTTGAATGTCGTGATTGATATATTGTTGCTGTTGCAGCATTGGCCCATTTTTGGAGTTTTAAAAATATTAAAGTAACAATTTTGAATTTAAAAGGATTTTTAACGTGGTTTTTGAAAATATACGTTTTATTAAATTTTGGAATTGATTTATTTAAATAAACGTTATGATATTTAAAGTTATAAAAGTTATGATTTTTGAGAAATATAACCGAAATGTGATTTTTGAAATAAATAGTTGATTAATTTATAAAATGGTTTAAATTGGGATTTTTTGAATTATTATAAACGATTTATATAAAAGGATTTATAAAAATTGATACTTTATAAATTAAAAATATTAGAATTATGAAACGAGTTTTATTAAGTGTTAAAAAGAAGTAAAAATGGATTTCATAAGTGAATGAAATTGATAGATTTATAAATTGTGAAGTTATAAAATGAATAGATTTTGTAAAATAGAAAATTATAAATAATTAACTTTAAAATTTGGATTTTTGGCATTTAAATGAGATTTAAATGGAATTGGTTAATAAGGGAATTCTATAATTTGAAGTTTTTATAATATATAAATGTGAATTATAAACATGGATTTATAAATTCAAGATTGATTAAATTTGATAAGTTAATTTTTATAGCTTATTAAAGGAGTATATTCACGATTTTGGACAGTGAATATATTATTAAAGAAAATGGATATGTTTTTGGGGAAGTGATATTATAAAATGAAGTTAATTGTTTCAAAGTTGTTTTAAAATGTGTTAAGTACCGAATACATAGATCTCAACTTTTATTGTTGAAATAGACGTTTTCGAGAAATAAAAGGAAATGGTGGACTATAACACTGTTGTTATAGTAAATGATTTCCGAAAGGAAATGTTTTATATAGTATTGGGATTTATATATCTATCTTAATTTCGAATCCCTGTACTAGTGATTTTGGGTCGTTGTAACGATGTTTTACGCAACATTCGCTTTGACTCAAATAAATGTGTTCAAGAGAATGTTTTCCTTAAAGAATAAATTATATACTTAATTGTGATTTAAGTATATTGAATATTTTCCAAGTGTTGAAAATAAATGGATTTGTGAATTACTTATTATTAAATAAGTATGGAAATGTTTTCCAATATGAAGTGAATATTTTGAGATTTTATCTTTTAAAAATAAATTGAAAATGAATATTAGAAATCGATTTGGAAATCGTATATTCATAGATATTTTAGAATTGTAAATTCACTATGGAATTTATAAAAGAAAGGGAAATTTGTTAAAAATAAACGTTGATTTATTTTTGAAGTGTGGAAATAAATTTACAGATTTGGAACGTAAATATAAAGTAAATCGGTAAGGATTTATTTAATTGGTTTATGAACCATTTTGAAATGAAAATGAATAAAGATTTGTGAATATACCCCGTATAGGGAAACAATTTGAAATTTGTTTTCAAAAGTTGAAAAGGTGAAAAGTGATTTGAAATTTGTTTTCAAATGTTAAAGTGTGGAAAATATATATATTGTAAAGATATTTTGGAAAATAAATAATTTGGGAAATTATTTGGAATCTGGTGATGTTGTGCATACCTATTGATAGTTAAATAACCGACTATCAATATTTACCTTTAAATGGGTATTTGTTGTGATTTGCTTGAATTTGAATGCCACACTTATTTTCAAAATAAGCGCCCACTATTCGGGTTAGCCGGGAAAGGACCTTTGGGTCTATAACCCATTCCGAATATGTGATACGTCGTAATGGATAGCATTTGAAGACCGGTGTGGAAGACCGGATATTTGTGAAACGGAACGATTACCGTCGAATGTCTCTGCATCGGCTGATCTCCGATATAGAGATTTTATGACCCTTTGTGATGGGAATTCTGGACATGATTAGTAAATATCCGGATTGCAAGGACTTCTTTGTAAGTGCCTTCGGTTCCGTTCGATCCCGGAAAGGACTTGTATGGATGTGTGTCTGACATTACAATTTGAGATGTAAAGCTGGTTTCTATCAAATCCATTGGTAGCGAAGAATTTATTCTCTTAGCTTAACACCCTTAGAGGTTATGTAGTTGATGGTTACTAGTGATACATTTCCAAATTGGTAATGTGGCATACGAAGTGCTGTTGAGCATTTGATGATCAAAGAACAGCTTTTGTATAAAGCGTGGCTTTGTGGATGAGACTTCCTTGGACCTCACACCCCGGAAATGGTCAAAACAGGAAGGATGCTGCAAGGTTATTAGGGGGTAGCGCCCCTTTAGTGTATATCATTCCTTCTGGATAGAGGTGGTATCATGGTATGGAGCCCAGATACTTAACCTATGTTGTTGCTGCAAATTTATTACTTTGTGGTTGTTGGAATCGAGGATCCTCAGATATAGATCGGTTACGATCGGGGAATGACATATTCATGTTAGTAGTTACCCAGTTTGAAGGGTAACCCGGCCTTGTGTTGGCAGAGATCTAACCGTAACGTTAGGTTCTCGGGGCGTCTTTCCAGAGGCATACCCATGTGGCAATGGGAAGTTCCTTGGCCTGATCATTTGTTGGAAATCCAAAGAAACAATATGAACCCTGTACGGTTTTAGTTGTATAACCTACCATGGAATGTGGCGGTAACCTGCTATTGAACATGGTAGCTATAGTAGGCATACGATAATGGTCGTATGTTGGCTAAGATTTATATCTTTACTTTCGAAATGAATTTTCCTACACTATGCACTAGTAATAATATCAAATGTTTCCTTTTAATATGTATCAAGCATATTTGACTATCATAAGGAGAAATCTCCTCCGATTCGGCATTTGCATTGTGTGTGTGTGTGAGGCCTTATGGTAGTCTCATTTTCTATAAAGCATTGCGAATCTATTTTAAAATTATCCTGTTTTTGTTTTAAAGATAATCTGTTTTAGTTCACACACCAGTCACATGAATGACTCTGAGTTTATTGTTTCCCTTCGTAAACTCTGGGTGCCCACCAATTTCCACACGGGCAGTCTAGAGTCAGGTTATCAGGTTATTCTGGAATTCAGGAGTTGTCGGAGGCAAGCTGGATGGCATGGCGTATCAACTAGTATATAGTTTTTCTTTCCGCTGTTTGTTGTGGTACACTTTGATGATGTAATGTAATGTAATATGATGTAATGTAATAACTGATATATTTCTTTGTTTAAAGATTATTCATTTATCTATTATATGTTGTTCCGCTGCGATTGTGAGATTCTAATATTGTTCTGTTGTTTCTTTATGTTCTGTTCTATCTCTTTTTCTCTCTTCTTCTACCTTTCTCTTCTTCTTTAACCATAACATTTCGGTTTTCCGGCATTCGATTGCTCGACAGTTGATACAGTGGACGTATTGATGTCGGTTTTCGAGCGTCGAAAAATCACAACGTTACAAAATTAGAATTGGAAAGGAATGAGAATATGATCAGGATTATGTCCTATTTATAATTTCATCCGTATCCCTTCAAATAGTTGCGTTCGCTTGACGGGTCGCACCTGTTGCCTTTTGAGCCGCTACTGTTCGTTAATGGGTCGCACTCACCTGCTCCTCGCATCCATTCGCGTCGCACTGCTTCTGTTCGTGCACACTTCTTCAGTCGGGTCGTACCCGCTCGCGTTTAACGGTTCGCATCCGCTTCCGTCTGTTCGCCAAAATCCTGCACCCGCTTCAGTAGTCGCACCCCCTCAGTCAATCCGCGTCCACTTATGAACCAATTCGCACCTGTTCGTATAGCCTGCAACTGTCAAAAAGCTTGGCCCAATTTTGTAGTAAAAATAGGATCATATTAGACCCAAACCCGAGCCCGTCCCGGCCCGGCCCGGTGCGGTTAGGTCGGTCGGACGGACGGCGGCGGCGCGCGCGTATGTTGTGGAGATGCATGATCTCCCTCCTCACAATGAAGCATATATTTGGGTGCCCCTAGGCCCCAACCCCTTCATTGCAAAGCTATTAATATACTAGAATAGTTTTCAATTTTGACAATGTGGGACTTAAGTATATTTTTATTCAATACAAATTCCAACAATTTCTTGTTATTTCTTAGTGCAAGTTGAAAACACAAAACTCAAAATACAAAATAAAACCAAATGAACCCTAAGTTTGTAAAAAATCAGTTGCAAACTTACTGTGTAGCCCAATCTTACCGGTTGTTGACTTTTTCTAATACATATAGTAATACAACATACTCGTTAGATATTTTGGAAGAGACAAGTGGGCTATCGCATTATAATCCAACTAGCGTTTCAATTTTAATTTTTAATTTTTCATAGAAGCTTTTTTGGTTATGACCATTTGGTAAATATCATTATTTGTGTTATAAATTGACCACACTAACCCATGAAACTATATGTTGCATAGCCCAATCAGGGCAAAATTACTTTGGAATACTGTTTATTTTATTAACAACTGACTTTGGAATTGCGAAAACCTGAATATAACTACGAATATAGCTTTATGTGCAATAATGGATTGCCAACTAAAAAAACTGCAGTCACCATGCTACAAAAACTAATAATTCACTAAGCAAAATTAGATTTGACTTATTAGATACAAAATTATCAAAATCCATCAATTTTCCATGATTATAATATTTTGAAGCCAAGAACGGTACGAGGTAATGATACGATGAATAACATTGCAGCTGAATAATTCAAAACTTATATGCTAGGTTTTAGGTTATTACTCAGCTGAATAATAATAATAGTTAAGTTTATAATCATTAAACAAGATAACTAAGTTTTATGAAAACCGATCAAATGAACTTAATTTTAAAAAAACCAACAAGTTTATAGTAATATAATGACAATAATAATTAATTAAGTTTGATAAAATTAACCAAATTTATAATAGTAATTATAAAAAAACTAACTAAGCTTAATGAAAGATTAAATAAGTTTATGAAAAATAATCAAATTCATACAACAACTGTATTTTGTTTTTCAGGGCATGTATACATGAATTCTCAATTAAGATTGAGGCACAAAAGTTGTTTGTTAGAAGTAGCTTTAAATTCAATGAAGTTAGTACATAGTGTGTTGTATAGCGTAGATTGTTTGAATGTTACTTGATAATTCATGGTTGAATGCATGTGTTTAAATGTTACTCAATAATATGTTTATAATTTTATTGGTGATTGTTAAACTTGTCTATAAGTAGTTAGCTTTTCCAGAGTGAAGACCAACCGATAATCAAGCAATGAATATGGCTATAATTTTTATATATGTTATAATATTTTGTTAGTACTAGTTGTGTAAACTTGTTTGTGAACGGTTGTGGTATGTAAATTTGCTCATTCTATCAGAAAACTACTATCGAAACGGTTGTGGATATTATACTTATTACGTTATTAACGTGTTTTTTCAACTATTTGAATATGATGATTATGATTGATTGATTGTTTGTTTGAAAATGACAATTATGTGATTCGTTGTTAGTTTTAATATGAATGTAATATATAAGTGATTGTTAAATTGATACAAGCCCTTTGTAGGAAATAACAGCGTTTAAAATATGCTGCAAAACAATCAATAACTTTTAGTAGTTTAAGAAAAGCTCCATAAATAAATGTAAACTAATAAAAGAATATATTGTATGGAGAAAAATGATGAACGTATTTTTCTGCATTTTAAACCGTTTGTTTCATATATTTTTATTTTAATAAAGCGGTATTATATGGGTATTTGTTGTGGTTTTGCAGATTATAGATTCCGAAGTGCAACGTTGAAATTAATCGGTTGTGGCGTCCTTAGGTTCAAAAGACAAGCGGCATGAGTGCAACATTTTGAGCACCAAATAAATCAAAGCAATGTCACACTTCAATTTATGCGAAATGAGTCAGTTCACATTTTCACTTCAGCATATGGGTGCAAGCAACATGGGAAACAAATCATATCTATATCTCAAGTCACGTGCTCAAACTCAAAGCAAGGAACAAATTTAATTAATTCAAGCAAGTGGGGACCAACCTCAATCAATGACGTGGCAAGCATGCACATACTTTGATTTAGTAAATATTGGCTGCATATTCTCAAGGTAGCAAACATCAATTCAAAGCAATATGGACCAATTCAAGCAATGATGTGGACGTACATATGTTCTCTTTCACCAATTCAAGCAAAGGACCAGTTCCTCCTAAAAAGTAGCAGTTGATTTTCTGGGCTGGAAAAGGCTATATATACAGCAGCATACAGCAACCAAAAGGATCATCTCTTATCTCCATCACTTTTTCTACTAAGTTTATTTTTATTTTTAAGCAATGTTTTTATATTCAGGCAAAGTGGATAGAACTGTTAATTAGTTTTAGCAGTTTATTTATTTTTGTTTTTATTTCTTTTCGATACTCATTTCAGTTAGTAATAAATTTAGTTCTTCTCTATTTCAGTTGTTTACTCTGTCATTTCCTTTTCCGCAATTTTAATTTATGTTCTGATTTTTACAATTTTATATTTTGGTTGCAATTTCGATTAGATTCAGAATTGATTCGGAGTATATTATTGTTTTATTTTTCTATTCAAATTCACCGTCAAATTCGTTTAACACGCCTAAGATTTAAATATGGGTTTCAATTGTTTTAAAATACAATTCCCTGTGTTCGACCTGCATACTACACGCCTGTGCGCTTGCAGAATTAATTAAAATTTGTGCTTTTCTAACTAATAGAAAAGTCGCAACAAAAAACACACAAAAAATATATAGTTGCATACAAAAAATGCTGTGACAATGTACTATCTGCAGGTGCAAGCGCTATGAAAATTTTATAGTACCATGAAAAATGCTATAGAAAATCAAAGAAGGACGCAAGCAAAAATGTACTAAAAATGTTAATTTTAGCAGCATCTAAAAATGCCGTGGAAACAAAATCTTTGTAATGTTTCAAAAATGCTATAATATGTTAAGTTTTGGAACGTTACGCAACAAAAAATTCCAACACTTTTAATAGCATATCGTATTGCCGCGTCTGCTGAAATGCTATAAAAGTTTTGCTAGCGTTTTTCCAACGCTGCGAAAGGTCTTTTCTAGCGTTGTGGCTATAACGTGGGTAAGAGCTTATCTGCGACATGCAGCTATAAATAGAGGGACATAGGCATAGTTTGATGGATTTTTTTTAGCTGTTAACAAATTATAAACATTTGATTAGCCGAACTAATGTAATTGCCGTATGTTATTGTTTTCCTTATTTTCTACTATTAATCTCCAGGTGTTTGTGTGGCGTAAACACCGTTTCCTTACATTCGTAGATAAGTTTTTTGATATCATCCAATCATCTCTAATCTAATGTGTTTCCATCCTTAAATTCAACACTTGTCTTTTGGTTCTCATATTGTCCAAGCATCTTCCATCCATGATTTGTTTTCATTTTTTTCATAACAATAAAGTTGCAACCTAGAATTTCGATAAAAAAACTAATTAATGATCTATTTTTACTTTTTATTTCGGACTGGATTTTAAACTGATGTAAGTACCATTAGTTATTATACGGCTGTACAAGACATTCAATTTCTATAATCAGGGCTTGATTTAGGTTGAATATATTGACTACATTAATTAGCATTGTTTTGAATGATGGAAGTAAAACTGAAGCTTTTGCAAAATCATCCTTGCCAATGATGTCATAGCTATTGAATTTTAGTTCTTTCCAAACATTTAACAACTTCCATTTCTTCACCAACAAGTTGAATTTTTTTATTGATTAAGGTTAAATTTGGACTTTGTCTGTGTAGACGTGAACTAATTTTTTTTTTCATTTCAGCATATTAAAAGTTGCATTCTAAAAGGTACATATTTGTTATCCCACTTTTGGTCAGGTTGAGATACCGCAAATTCGGCTAAGACTGATGGTTATCAGTATTAAAGATTGGTTGAATTTGAAACCTTGGACGATAATTGAATGAATTTGAATGAACAACACTCAAAAAATGGCTAAGTATGGAACTCGCACTTCACCTAGGCAACAGATCAGATCCCTAGTGTAAAAACCCGCAAATCCGTACTCCTTGAATAGACACTAATCTCCAGTGATTAACTCAAGATGAACGGAAATACGAATCCTTAGGGTTTTAAGAAAAAGAGAGAGGTAGAAGAAGAGAGAAAGAAAAACAGAACAGAAAGAAATAACAGAACAACATCAGAATCTCACAATTCGCAGCGGAACAACATATAATAGATAAATGAATAATCTTTAAACAAAGAACTATATCAGTTATTACATTACATTTCATTACATCAGAGTGTACAACAACAAACAAACAGTGGAAAAAGAAATACTATATACTAGTAATACGCCATGCCATCCAGCTTGCCTCCAGCAACTCCTGAATTCCAGAATATCCTGATAAATCTAACTTTTGACTGCCCGTGTGAAAATTGGTGGGCACCCAGAGTTTAGGAAGGAAAACAATAAACTCTGAGTCAGTTATGTGACTGGTGCGAGAACTCAAAACAGTTTATTTTTCTTTAAAATAAAGAACATGATAATTTTTTTTTTAGAATAGATTCGCAATGTTTTTGAAAATGTAACTACCATAAGACCTCCTGCCACACACACAATGCAAACGCAGACTTGGAGGAGATTTCTTCTTATGTTAGTCAAAGATGCTTGATACGCATTTAAAAGAAACATTTGATATTATTATTAGTGCATAGTGTAGAAAATATTTCGAAAGTAGAATATAAATCTTAGCCAGCATAGGTACCATTATAGTATGCTTACTATAGCTACCATATTAGATGGCAGGTTCTACAACTAAAACCGTACAAGTCTCGTATTGTTCGAATGGATTTTTCCAACAAATGGTCAGGCCAAGGAACTACCCATTGCCATATGGAAACGCCTCTGGAAGGACGCTCCGAGAACCCAACTGGATCTCTGCCAAACAAGGCCGGCTACCCCCTACCCAGGGAGTAAGAAACCTCAGATATACCACCCCCGGTCCTTTGGGACCTTTAAACGAGAGCTCTCTAACCAACATCACACCATAATAATAAGTGTTTCAACATGAGTAAGTATCTGGGCTCCATACCATGATACTACCCTTTTCCAGAAGGAATGGTCATACCCTAGGGAAGCTATCCCTGAAAACCTTGCCGCACAATTCCTGTTTCGACCATTACCGGTTTGTGAGGCTCGACGAAGTCTCGTGCACAAAGCCACGCTTTATACAAAAGCTGTGCTTTGGGTCAACAAATGAACATAGAAATGATCACCAAGATAGACGATCAAACAAATGATCCTATCACAAATAATCAACACAATGATCATTTCACAGCAACACTCAGCATGCCACATTACCAAATTGGGAGTATATTGCTAATAACCTTCAACTATATAACCTCTGAGCTCGTACGTCTCAGAGAAGGGTGTTAAGCTAAGAGAATAAATTCTCCGCCACCAACAAAAATATATTTGAAAGAAATCGGCTTTATATCTCAATTGTAATGTCAGACATACAATCCATACAAGTCTGTTCCGGGCTAGAACAGAACCAAAGCCACTTACAAAGAAGTCCTTGCAATCCGGATAATCTCTAATCACGTCCGAATTTCCCATCACATATGGAGATCTCTATACCGGGGATCAGCCAGTGCAGAGACAATCAACAAGAAACCCTTTCGTTTTCGAAAATATCCGGTCTTCAACACCGATCTTCAAATGCAATTCATAACGACGTATCACATATTCAGAATGGGTTATACGACCCCAAGGTCCTTTCCCGGTTAACCCGAATAGTGAGTGCTTATTTTAAAAAAAATAAGTGTGGCATTCAATTTCAAGCAAATCACAACAAATACCTATTTAAAGGTAAATATTGATAGTCAGTTATTGAACTATCAATAGATATGCACAACATCACCAGATTCCAAATAATTTTCCAAATAATTTATTTCCCAAAAATATCTTTACAAGATATATATTTTCAATACTTCAAAAATAAATCAATATTTTATTTTTAAACAATTTCCCCTCCTTTCATTTATAAATTCCATAGTGAATTTACATTCCAAAATATTTATGAATATACGATTTCCATTCGATTTTTAACATTCATTTTCAATTTATCTTCAAAAAGATAAATTCAAAATATTCACTTAATACTGGAAAAACATTTCCATACTTATTTATTTATAAGTAATTCACAAGTCGTTTTATTTACTACATTTAGAAAATATTCAATATACTCTAATCGAAATTAAGTATATATATCATTCTTTAAGGAAATCATTCTCTTAAACATATTTATTTAGGCTAAAACGAATGTTGCGTAAAACATCATTACGACAACCCAAAATCACTAGTATAGGGATTCGAAATTAAAATAGATATATAACCCAATATTATACTAAACATTTCCTTTCGGAAATCATTTACTATAACCACAGTGTTATAGTCCACCATTTTCTTTTATTTCTCGAAAACGTCTATTTCAACATTGAATGTTGAAATCTATGGTTTCGAATCTCAATACATTTAAAACATCGTTAGAACGTTTTAATTCTATTTAAAACATCACATCCAAAACATTTTCTTTAATATATATTATTCACTATTCAAAAACGTGAATATACTTGTTAACCAATTTCATCATTTTGATTCATTTTACTTTAAAGGATTTTTCACTGTCTAAAACGTGAATATAATTCCATAAATAAGTTACAACAATTTACTTATCAAAATAAGTCGTTTGCGGATTTATAAAAAAATGTTCATAAATTCCATTTCTATTTATTTTATAACAACTTCCTTTTATAATTTCCTTTATTAACCTATTCGATTTATAACTCAATTATATACCGAAAGTCCATATTATAAGTTAAATGCTTATAATTTAGTTGTTTACAAAATCGTTCCTTTAAACTTCATAATTATAAATCTTATAACTTATAAGATTCATTTATTTATCCTAAATCTATTCTTTTAAATAACTTTACAAATTTTATAAACCTACTGTTTATAAAATTTCATTTATAACTTCACCGTTATAATCCTATAGATTTCATTCATTTGTGAAATTCATTCACAATTCATTCTAACACTTATAAAAGCTCGTTTTACAATTCCAATATTTTTAATTTATAAATATCAATTTATAAATCTTTTATATGGATCAATTTATATTATTCTTTTAAAACGTCTTTAAACTCCTTTATAATTCATCATTTTGATTTATAAAATAATCAAATTTCATAAATCCTATTTTTAAACTTTTTATAATAAATTCAGAAAACCCAATTTAAACTATTTTATAAAATCATTAATCCCATATTTTCAAAAATCAACTTTTAACTGTATTTCTCAAAAATCATAATTTTTATAATATTAAAATTATAACGTTTATTTATTTAAGATGAATCAATTCCAAAAATATTTTATAAACGTATACTTTCAAAAATCACTTTAGAAATCCCTTAAAATGAAAATCGTTATTTTTAAACTTCAAAAATGGATCCGATGATGCAACACATCAAATAGTCAATCACGACTTTCCAATATCATATATCGATATGATAAACAATCAAATATCACAATATCTGAAATCAATAAATATTTGTGAGGAATCCAGTTGGATCCCTCCAACCTGTTTCCCTACATCCACAGACATTAGCACAATACCCATTCCACTTCGAGGTGGAATATCGCGGTATATAGGATTTATAAAATATTATCCGCTTAATAGGCGGCGCAATAGGGTCTTATCCGCTATACAATGCGGGAAATCAATCAACTGCAATATATATATATATATGCCAATATATATATAGATATATCCTACTATATCTAATATCACAACTAATATAGCAATCAATAAATAACTGCAAATCCAACTTATAAATTTTTGAGTGAGAAGTTCTCACCTTTGCTTTTATTAGCAATCCATTTTCCATCTTGACTTGATTTTCTTGATTTATACCTTGTATAAATATTTACACAATTTATTAATATTCGAACAGATCGAATAATAAATTTTCATTTGATAATTTTGATTCATCGGTGATTTCATTTTAATAGTTAAATTAACTGATGGTTTTATCTAAACCAATATTTCTCCTTTAATAATTGATTTAACTAAAGATTAAATTTAAACTAATTTTCTTTAGTAACCAAAAGAATTGACTAAGTTAATTGAACATCTTAACAATTTATTCTTAACCCATTTTTCCAAAAATAAATTATTTTCAGTAACCAAGGTAAATCTAGTAAGTTTATTAAATACATTATTTTAAATTTCTAACTAATGACTTATTTATTTATAAATTAAATAAATCATTCTTTAATTACCATATTAATTTAGTCATTTTATTACCTTAATTATCTCTAAGATAACAAATTTCTTTATTAATGATTTCATTCATCATTTAAGTGTATTTTTTACACTTTTATGTTTAAATTTAAATCCATTTGAATTTAAGATTCAAAATGATTGACCATTTAAACATCAATCAAATTTAAATCAAATTTATAATCCTTTTAAAATCAATGAAAAGAACATTTATCACTTATCATATTAAGGTATTGTTTGAGAACCAATTTCATTCTTTTAAAATCTACTTTAAGTTTAAACCTTGTTTTAAACATTTAAATATTTAAACTTTTATTTCAAATTAACTTCTCTTTTTATTTAAAACGAAACCTCATTTTCATAAATATCTCAAACATTTTGTTTATATAAATTTCTTCAATATTTTAAAATTTAATTTCCATTTCATAGCAACTATTTAATTTAGAAATAAATTCCTATTTAATTATCAACCTTAAACTAACAATTTGATTTATAAAAAAAAATTCCCTTTTTCTTTTAATAACTTAAAACTTTTCAGTATTTTAAATTACAAATATATATTTAAATAATTTTTTTTCTTTCTTTCAATCCCTTATCTATCTATATATAAATATATATATAACCTAATAAAATAACTGAAAATACTTTAATGTGAATTTAATCAATATATTTTTTTTCTTAATTACTGCAAACAGGGTGTTCTACTGTCAATATTTTTTAATAACTCTTTTTTTTTCATATCTTTCAAATATTTTCAAACTCAGTTAACTAGTGATTTAAATCACCTTTCTGTAATCACTCTTAAATTATATATCTATCATTTTTAAATTAAACAAAAATTATACCTTACTGCTCCCAGCTATCTTCCCCAAGCCCTAGCTTCACGCGGCCGCTGCCTGCTCCTCCTCGATTCATCGTGATTCGCGAATTCTCGAACCCTAGCTTGATATCGACGCGTCACCAACACGAATCGATCGCGTGCGAGCTGCCTCGCCTGATGCCGCCTTCACCTCGTTCGTTTGCATCGCCGTTCGTCGCCCTGCTTGCTCGGCTCGCGAACCACCTCGCGTGCGCGATTTCAGTTGCCGATCGCCCCCCTTTTTTTTTTTATTTGTGCTGAAGGTCGAATGAGGGAGAGGGGAAGAAATGAGGTAGACAGAATTTTTTTTTTTTCAAAGCTCGGCCATTGATTGTTTTTTTTTTCTCGTTCGATTTGGAACTGAGGAGTAGAAATGAAGTTGCGTGATTTTTAAAAGGAGAGGGACATTTAAACGTGAAGGAGGCATGATCATTTCACGATTCTCGGCACGATTATAGGAGATAACGTGATTTTAGGCAAGAATCTAGGGATGCTGTCTGTAATAAAATTTTAAATTTAAATTTAAATTAAATTTGTTTCAATACAATTTTCAACGCGTTTACTCACCGTGTGCTCACATAATAGCTCCGAAAAATACGAAACTTGAAATCCGGTAATAATTCAATATTACGGACCCAATGGAACTGGTTTCGTCGAATTCCGAGACTGTGCCTCGGAAGGCTATTTTTAAATATCGATTCAAATGATATATTTTTAAAACTGATCAAATCACTTTCAATTTCAATTCTGAAGCTTCTATTTTCTTCAGCATTATCAATATGGATTTTCTAAGCCTTTGAAATATTTTTAATCAGCTTAAGATTGAAGATTCAAATTTTTATCCAACTCTTAATAGATTAAATTCTATAATTTAATCGCCAAATTCAAAGTTATATTGAAAATTCAATCCAAACCATCATTCAAATATTTAAAATTAATTAAATATTTTCAAATTAAATTGTTCAAAATTCTGGGTCGTTACACCTAGTTTTTGATCGAATCAAGGTGCGATTAGTACGGGTGACAAGGAAGGCCCCATAAGGCTACATTTCAAATTTCAAGTCGATCGGAGTTCGTATGCTTGAGTTATGAGTAAAAGAAGATGTATATATGTTGACAGATCGGTGGTAATTTGCTGGGAGTCAGGACCTGGAAAAATTTGCTACTTGCTTGGAGTCGGCGCATGGTTCGCTTGGAGTCGTTGAAATTTAAAGTGCTGGATTATGTTTAGAATCGGATGCATGTTTCCTTGGAGATTGCTTGGAGAAAAACGATCGACATCAATTGTTTTTCATGCTTGGAGTAAGAACACGTTTGTTTAGAGAAAATTTGGATTTTATTCGAGTCTAATACTGGGCCATAATCTTCGGTACCCGCTTCGAGATAGAAATGTGATTACTTTGGGTCTCGCTTCGGGTCAACTCTAAAGTGAGTTTTTCAACGATCGTTTTGGCGATTTTCGAAGATGATCGACCTGTAAGTAAAAAATACAAAGTCAATCGACATGAAATTTGAAGTACTAATTCACTACCTCACGAGGGACCTACATCATCGATCGCTCTGCCCTACGATGAAATTGGATCGATCGATCAGGATCCATAAAATAATTTAAATCAATGATGATCGATCAATATCTCACTCACATAAAGTCGGAATGACATGAAACTTTGGGAACAGTAAAATATTATGTAAAGGAACCTGCCATATTCGATCACATATCATTTGGAGAAACTTGAACGATCAACCTACATCGTTTTTGAATGATCATAACATTTCAGCCAGAACGATCTCAACTCCACCGAAAATGCGATATCTTACAAATGATAAGTCGGAATGACATGAAATTTAAAGAGTAAGAAGCTAACATCATGGTGAACCTACCGGAATGATCACAATCCAAAAGGAGTAAATATGGAACGATCTTTCATATTTTCATTTTTCAACTTGGCTCTACGGAAAACGCGATATCTCACAAATATTAAGTTGAAATTGCATGAAATTTAAAGAACAAGTAGCTAACATCATGAAGGACCCACAAAAATGATCAATCTCCGTTGGAGCTAATATGAACGATCAACAACGATCATTCCAATGGTGTGCGATTGACCTGGAAATTGGTGGATCGAGTCATACGGTTCTATAGGTTCTTCTGGCAAAATTTCAGCTCGATCCATTCATATCTTCACCTATAAATACATCGTACTTGACTCATTACAATGGATCTTCATCTTCATCCATTTGGGTCTTGTTTTGGCTCCCTTTGTCAATTTTTATCTCTTCCTCCATTAATTTTCTAAAGAAAAAACAACTGTACTTGTAATCTTACAGTGTACGAAAAAGATTATGGGAGTGGACATAGGCCGGAGTTTGTCGAACCACTATAAAAGTTATGTGTTCGTTTACTTTTATGCAACCTATTATGTGATATGTGAATCTATACTTCTCTTTTTGGATCTAAATATTGGATACTGGTACTTTCACATACAACTGAGTGTTGGTGGCCATGTTCGCTAGTAATAGTTTGGTGCTTTTATTGAGAAAGCTAGCCCCCGCGGATTTGGAGTTCATATTTGGGATCAATTAGAGAGCTTGGTTTTGGAGCAACTGTGAAACCGTCAACAAGGTGACAAGTAGCACATACGAGCCATTGTGAAGGGAGTCAGGAGGTTTCCTGTAATGACCTTCTATTTTGAACCATTGACAGACACACATGTCAGACTTGAATTGCTCAAAACAACAGATTGTTAATTTATATTTGGCAAAACTCAGCATATACAGTAAATAAATCAATCACAGAATCACAGACGCAGAGTATTACAACAATAAGCAGCGAAACAGATAAATATTAGTTCATGAAGCTACTATAAAACATCAGTGTTTGAAATAAAATACAACAAAATATCTCAAATACAATGAAGTCTCGAAAACAAACAGATGATAAGTCTGAACAAAACAACTGAAAAAGATGAATAGATAAGACAGATCTTTAAGCAAAGCTCCAATCTCTAAAGGTGAGTTTCGAATGCTGTAACACTCAGTGTAACCCAAGCATAAAGAAAAACACAAAACACTTGAGTCAGGATTAACATTCTTTTACCAGTAAATTCAACTCAAGTGGAATGCCTACTAAAATACAAGTAACTTAAAGGATGTTTAGGATTTCCATCCTCTAAGGATCCGTAGAACTATCTACTATGTAGTAATATATGCTATTGTAATATGTTTATAATAAAGTAAATTATTAAAATAGCGTTAAAGCGTTACCCGGGCCGTATCCCCCTTAACACATTTTATATAATGCCTTAGTCTATAAAGATAGTGTAACTCCACTCGCAAGTGGGCTATCAGGGAGCACTCCATAGGTACGACACAAAAAAAATTCGTAGAAGGCATGATAGGGCATGTGACAAGGCACGCGAGGCAATGTCAGGGTAGATATACCGTTTGCGAATCTGGACCGGTGGTAACGCACAGCAGCTACTACCGCCCACCTCGTGACACACTCCCAAATCAAATGTGCACCTAATCAAATCATAAAGTAATAAAATGGTATCGAAGAAATGTGTCCGATAGGAGGAATGACCTCACTTGGCCCAGCATGGCTCCTGTTTTAGCCATATCAAGCTAACTCATGGGAGTCAGGGCTACGTAAATACCATACAGAATCATTCGCCAAACCATCCTACTTCATTCTGGAATCTTCACCACGTACACAGTTGTTAAAGTGGTTTTTGGTATTGGCTGAGAGTATAACAATATCTGATCCCGGTATCTTTAACAACCAAATGCTTATTTCATACCGTGGTCATTTCATTTCAAATAATTCATACTTCATATCAAGATACAATATTTATTTCCATAATCGTGACACTTTCAAAATTATAACACATTCGAAAGCATAACACTTTTGAAATCATAATACTTTCGACTTAAACAGTTTAGATATTGAAAATATAGTATATATTTTAAAATAGTTATAAATCAAAATAGTTTGTATATTAAAATAATTTATATACTAAAATAGTTTAGTTATATTAAAAATACTTTATATAATAAAATAATTTCCTCCAATTTCACAAATCGATTCAAATCAACATAAATTCCAAAAATTCAATTTAAATCAATCTCGGTTCATCAATTTCAATTTAATTCAACTTCTCCAAACCCATTTCAATTCATATCGATTTCAAATCCAGGTTGAACTATCATTTCAATTCCAATAGGATTTAAAGTTTTATATATTCAAACATTTACAATATAAATTTCATTTATATTTCAACATTTAACTTAGATTTTTATTCAAATTGAAAATATTCACTTAACCATTTTAATAACAATTTATTTAAATTCCAATTTATATATTTAAATCAATAGTAAATATTCAATCTCAATTTTATTTAAAATTGAGAATATTCGTTTAATCACTTTTTATCAAATCACGTTATAAATCATATTTTTTCCAAAATCTCAAAATCAATAAGTTCAATATAAATTCTTATTTAAATTCAAAATTTTTACCAATTTAAATTCCAAGTCAACATTTGTTTATCTATCCAACCATTATTATTGAAGTTAAAAATCTATGTTTAAAAATACTAATATAAATTTAAATAAACACATAAATATATTATAAACCAACTAAATTAAATTAAATTTTATTAAATTATATCTTATTATTAAATTTATTTTATATTAAATCTATTTTTAAAATAATAAAATTTTAAAAATCAAAAATTTAGACTTATATAAAATAACACTTATATATATTATATTTAAAATAAATATTTATTAAAACCATATATTTCCTTTCAAAACTTGGAAATCATTTTTCAAAATATAGACCAACGGTGTTGGTATATAATTTTCTATCCTATGTTCAAGTGATATAGATATTTACCATTTCAATCCGCAATTTAAATATCTACGGGTATATATTATTTCAACCCGCAATCCTAAAAATTAAAAATCAATGAAAATCGCTTGGGTTTATCATTTCAACCCAAATTCATCTTTTGTAGAATATCGTTCGGGTACGTTTCATTTCAACCTATAGGGAATTCTGAACTAACATGAAACTTGCAGAATGAGAACAAATATGATAATAATATATCAACAACAGGCATATATCATCAGTGATAAATTAAATAAAATATACACAACAGAATATAGTGTCATCTATCACAGGTGAACAATTGCGGATAATGTCATATCATATTTAACAAAATAACCAGCAATTTAAATTTAACAGCATATTTCAATTGTCATTTCAAGTGAAATCAAATGTATGAAATATAAGAATGTTAATCGTGAGTGATTGCTTACCTTTCGAGGCTAGAGAAATTGGATAACACGACAAACTACAAATTTTTTGAATCATGAACTCTACGACAAATCCAAAGCAAAGCAAAGTGAACACAGATTCAACGAACAAGGCTGATAATAAGGAATTGATGAAACAAATCGAAATCAGCTTGATATAATTGAAATGAAGAGTATATTATATTATTATTTTATTACTTTCTTTCTTAAACTCAATGTTTAATCAAAATATGTATTTAAAGATAAATATATATATATATATATATATATATATATTAAAATCAATATAAATTTTAAAACACATACATATAAAATCAAATATATATATATATATATATATATATATATATATAAATTAAAATCAAAATACATACATACATACATACATACATACATACATACATACATACATACATACATACATACATACATATATATATATATATATATATATATATATATATATATAAAATATAAAATCTATAGGCATTTTGAAATCCAAATACCTATATATAATATATAATAAAACACATATTGGCAGACATGTTTTCAGCTGAAGGAAATGCATGCAGGCTAATAATATATACATGCAGACACACTATATATATGTAAACAAAATATATGTGTAGGCTCGTACGTGTAGACACTATATAAAACATTCAACCAAATATATTATTCAGGCTAATATGCAGACCCTATATAGGCAACAGAATTATATATATATATTCATATGCGGCTACACAACAACATATATATATATAACTGTATATATAACATTTGCAGATAATACATATGAATACCAATGTATATTCATGCTACCAAAAAAAAATATTAACATAAATTTAAATATACTTTAAACATATGCTATATATATATATATATATATATATATATATATAACCAAACAAAACAAATCATCAATTTTAAAGAGATAAACTTATTATATACATACATATGTTACTAACATTAACATAAAAACCGAAACATATATTCTATGTACATATGCCTAATACATGAATTTGGATCAAAAGTAAGGGAGAGGAAGATCAGCAATATGGGGACGAGCATGCAGCCTAGCTACGAGAACGAATGCCTTTCACTGTTCATATCTTTTTTTATTAAGCAAAGAGGAGGCTGAGCTAGAAGAAGAGGGAGGAGATATGACGTGAGCAAGGGCAAGGCGGGTTTTGGGTGGAGAAGGCTGCGCGGTGGAAGAGGACGTGGTGGGTGAGTTTTCATGGGTTTGGAGATGAGTGATGGGCTAAGATGGCCTTGAGGAGGGTTGGCATACATTTTGAGTTGCAAGGCTACTTGATGGGAGGAGAAAGGTTTGGAGTTGAGTGGGTGATGGGGAAGAGCAAGAGGCTGCTAGGGGAAAGATCGACGTGAGGGGAAAAGTTGGAGAGAGAGGAGAGGAGCGGATCTAGGAGGCCTGGGTGCTATACGTCGGGGCGGAGGAGATGCGTGATGGGGGTGGGAAGGTTGATAGGCCGGGTGACGCACGGTGAGGTATTGGCGAAAGAGAAGGTGGCACGGTTGTCATTTTGTGGTGGAGCTTGGCGTGCGAGCAGGTCACGTGCAAAAGAAAGCAAACCAAAATATGCTTCCATTATAATATATACTCAAGTGAACTGGCACATTCCAGAATTGAAGAAATGAGTAGGCTATCGTTTTGAATGATATGCAAACATTTTGTTTCTTTCTTTTCTATTTCTAATAAAACAGGAGATGAGCAGTTTGAATATATAAGAATGGATTATGATAATATACATTTATTCCTCAGATAAATGAATAGAGGAAGACAGAGCGAACCAGCAAATATAATTGGAACCGGTAGGAAAATAAAAAGTCACGCGTTGGATTTGCCATAATACAAATGCTAGTGACTGGTATAATACGGTGGACAAATGATAGGACATGGGAAGCTAAAAGGTCCAAATGCGGAAACGATACGACTGATCGGTTTAACGATTTCGTCGTGTCCCAAACTCCGAAACACTCAAATGAATATATTGCCGAGATCAGTACGATGAGACAATCAAAACAGTACGTAGATATCAGCGATACGACCATCCTTTCAAAAGTCGATATTTCACTGTTAAACTATGGCAAATTCGTCGAAAATAAGACAAACAGAGCTAAAGCAGTCCAAATTTGACGAAAAGAAATATGACATCAGAAAATGATGTACATTTTTATTATGTAAAAATATTCAGGTTTCGAAAATATTTAATTTTTCATCAAATTAACCAATATTAAATTGAAACTGAAATTTTCACAACAGAATTGACATCCATATTTTCCAAAGAAAATTTTCCATTTGCTATTTCTAAATAGACATATTCCAAATATCAAATTTTCATTGCAAAATTTTATAGTTTTAAATTTCACAAAATTTCAGTTAATTACGTTATAAAAACCGTTAAAAAATTTCAGGTCGTTACACTTCCTCAGGAGTTGGAGCTAATCAAATCTCCGCCTACATCACTAGGGAGGAGGTGGAAACAATAGTGAACGCTATGCAGGAGGGGGTGTTGGAGGGGCGAGTGGAGATGATGTAAAATCTACTCTAGTAGATCGGCCAAGATGGAGCACAAACCAAGGGAATAGAGTAGCAGGAGTTAATGAAAACTAGAATCAAGGGGTTGAGGTAGTAGGAATAGCTGAAAATAAGAACCAGAATCATGGAAACGAAGCCAACATGCAGCTGGATGGAATGGAGCACCCGGGGGCAGTCCTCGGCCAAAACAGAACAATCGGCACCGATCCACCAATATGGATCGACATCGATCGATCAAGACTTAGGGTCTTCCCCCACGGATCAGGCTGGATCGATCCAAGGTGGGGTGTTGGAAAATGCTGAGTGGTTTGGTCTCAATCGAAATGCAGATGTGCGTAATGAAGAGCATATACCAGGATTCACTTGTGGACTCGAGAAGGGGGAGGTAGTTTGGAAATGACGATCGGATACATCCTTTGGAAGACAATGGCTTGTTTGTGGAAATGATTAGATGGGTTATGAGGGAAGGATTAGTGAACATAGATATGGAAGATGTTAGTAGAAGTCCCTTTACTTCTAATATCAAGAATGCTAGGAATCCATCAGAATTCAAACTATCGACACTGGAAGTTTATGATGGAAAGTTGGATCCAACTATGTATATGATGTGGTATATACGACATATGGAATTATTGGGGCATCGAAAAAAGTCATGGCACGATTCTTCCCTATGTACTTAACAGATGTAGCTGCGCTATGGTTTAGACAGTTGGACAACGATTATATTAGCACATGGACGGAATTGGTCGAAAGGTTTATGAAGCAGTTTTGGGTTCACATTATGAGATCTAAGAATTTGATGTCATTGACATCAGTAAAGTAGTGAGAGAATCACTCAAGAATCTCTTAACTAGGTCCAATACGGCAGTTGTTTTAGTGGATCGATCAGATCCATCGATGGTTTTGATGGTTACAGTGTCAGGACTTGCAGATAATTCAGATTTTAAGATGTCACTGATACGAGATCCACCAATGGATCTCGAGGAATTTTACCATGAAGCAGAAAGGTTTTTGCGACAAGAAGATGCGAAAGCTGACAGAGAGGCAACAAAAGTTAACACAGTACGTGGTGGAGAGCCGCCCAGCGAAAGCTCAGGAAAGAATAAGGGTAAACGAAACATGGACAATAGCTTTGATGGATCGAAGCGACAGAAGGGTGAACCCAAATTTCTTCTTACTTGGAATTGAATGAAACCCTAGAACGAATATATCTGAATACTCGACGACGCCTTTTGCATCAAAGGCCGGCAAGGAGGGAACTCCTCGAACAAGAACATACATCAGGAAAGCCTTGCCTATTCCATGAGCTGGACGGACACAATACAAATGATTGCAGGCATTTGAAGGATATCATTGAAGAACACGTGAGGAATGTTCAGGTACATCAATACATAAGGACTCGCGCTGCGACAATGGAACAAGAGTAGTCACCGTCCACCTCGAATGAAAATGGCACTAGATCAAGGCATCATCAATTGATCGGGATGACATGGAATAAGTAACAAACTCTGCAGTAGGACGGTTAAGTCATTTACACATGTACGGGATTGAGGACGGTCCGTAGGCATGTTCTGAGATGATGATAAACCATAGTGCTCGGGTTTGTGAAATTTGGTTTTTTCCTTGTTTGCTTCGAACTCTTGTTTTTCTAGTTTTGAACTATGGTTTATTGGTTGTACAAACTCTTATTTTATATTTTGGCAAATGAACTTAAGAATGCTTAAAATTGGATCCTTGTAATAGATAACACATGTCCGTGGTTATGTTCTTATCCGAAGAGACTGGGTAATAATCGCAAGGTACGAGTCTTTTCATCGAGAGAAAACGACGAAACGAACTCGTGCATCATGGATTAAGTCCTCGACTGGGTATCGAGGCCAAAGAATAAAACTCAACATGTTGTTTGGTATGGACTATGCTGGTCAAGGGGCAGGTCACTTCACTCGAATGCGATTGATCGATCAACTCAGGTCATCGAGTATGGATTGTGCTTGGCAAGGTTCATGAGAGATCAAGGTCGTCAGTTTTGGACCACGCCTGACAAGGGGTAGGTCGCTTCACTCAAATGTGATTGATCGGCTTACTTAGGTCGTCGAGAATGGATTGTGTTTGGCAAGAATTCAGTGAGATCGAGGATTAGGATTAGGATAACAACCCGTAGAGGTCATGGATTTGGGTTTTAGCTTTGAACAACATTGAATTTGGCTTTGAATGGATGCAGATTGGGATAAAATGATCCGAAGAGACAGTGGATTTGGATTGGATTCTTGATTGGAAAATACATCTATAAATAGATTTGGATTTTGGATTTATAGCAATTCAAAACACACCTTCCTACCGCAAGACATGTTTTTGGGGGGCAAAGGTTATTCCGCCTTTTGGTCAGGCTTGGATACCACAAAACTTAAACGAATGGTTATCAGGATTGAAGATCAGTTGTATTTGAAATTGTTGACAATTATTGAATGAATTCAGATAAACAACACTAAAAAGTGGCTAACTATGGAACTGGCACTTTACCTAGGCAATGGATCAGATCAATTCCCAATTTCTGACCCGATTACGGTGTGATTAGTATGGAGTGACAAGGAAGACCTTATAAGGTTAACTTTTAAATTTCAAATCGATCGGAGTTCGTACACTCGAGTTATGGCAATAGAAGACGGATCGATGGTAATTTGGTTGGAGTCTGTAACGGCCCATATATTTTAATGGTTTGATTAACGTATTTAATTGAATTTTTGTGAAATTTCAAATAATTAAATTTGGAAATAAAAATTTGATATTTTGGAATACGTATATTTAAACATAACAAATGGTAAATTTTCATCTATTAATATGCATTACAACAAAAATTGTTTTTAGTTGCATAAATTGGTAGCGTTTGAGGCTATATGCAACCATTAATCGGTTTAGCTTATAAAAATGAACAAAGAAACGCTACAAAATGCTTCCCGCTAACCATTTACGTAAATTTGGATAAAATTTTCCATCTCCGCATATCTCTATACACTTAAAGAATTTTTGGTACCCTCCTCACTCAAATTTTTAGTGGCCGCTCATATTTTCCCTTTTTTTCCCTCCTTTTTTGTCACAAAATCGAGTTCCAAATCCCTCGTTTTCATTTTCCCTCAAATTTATTGCTTAAATTTGTTTCAAAATACACAGCCTTCATTTTCCAAATCTCTCTTACTCTTTTGATATAAATATAACTGCTACAGTTACCGTCATTACATCTGCTTCCTCCTCCACCTCAGTATTGGCCGCAAAAAACAAAGCTCCTCTTAATACTCGCATTTACAATATTGGAATTAGCCCCGTCGCTCATAACGTCGCTGTTTATGTCGCTTGCTCTATTCCAAGGTATATTTTCGTTATTGTTCAATTGGGTTTTTTGTGAATACATTAGCATATTTTTGGAACATAGATTTTTTAACGATGTATCATATTTGGGTAGAATGCTCTTAGGATTGATTAATGGTACCTTATCTTCTAGATTTTGTTCTATACTTTAGGTTATAGTATTGTTTCTTGATTGTGAAATCTGGTTTTACTAAGGGAAATCTAAATATTTGTTTAATAGCAGTCTTGCTTGCAATAGTTGGATTGCAGGTAATATATATATATATATATATATATATATATATATATATATATATACATGCGATTAGTTTGGAAAAGCCATATTATGCAGATTTGTTTTTATTAGTTTGCCTTATTTTTTGGGTTAATTTAGAGAACATTAATTTGTAGTGAGAAGTGGGAGAAGTGAGAACGGGATGCCAGTAAGTTTTGAACGTGCTTAACTAGTGCTTATAATATAACAGATCTTAAAACTTTTATAAGCACAAAAAAGTGCGTAGTATGAAATAGTTATAATCATTATAAATGACTTGTTTTAGTAAATGCTACACAATTTTTTAAGTGCACTTTATTGTTTTTTTTATTCAGATGGAATATCTATTACTAACTAAGCACTTTTTTGTGACCTTAACTAATAAAGGAATGTGCATTCTCTTTGGTGATGCTGCTGGAGCAGTCTTAGTTTAGGAATATGCTTTATCTTTCAGATTTCCATTATGTCATTTTACGATTACTTTTCTCATAAATATTGCTCTACCTATAACTATTTTTCTCTTGTATTTTGCATGGTGGATATGCAAAATGGCGTAAAAATTGAACTTATTTGCGAAGTTAATGAATCTTGCCAAAATTATTCAAAAATATTATAGTTTAATTTAGTTCTAGTAGACATAATTAAAAATTCTAAATCGTCGAATATGTAGTTGTAGTAACCTATTTTTCATCTCTATTATATTACTAAACTAAGTTTGTAATGTCTAAAAAGGCAACTTTTGTTTAATTTGTTTTCTTCTTATAACAAAACTATTTTCCTCGGCACATGTTAAGCACAACTGGGGCTCAACGAACTTGTCTTGAGGTTCATACTACGTTTTCAAATGCGTTTTTTGAATCAATTATTGCCGATTCATTTAGGAAGTCAAATTATTTAAATTTTGTTATAAGATTCATAAACATTAGACTCTTGCAACATTTTAAGAGTAAATGGAGCTTGATTCATATCACTACCATGATTGGTAGTTGCATATGGCTTGATAGCCAAAGCAGAAGTGGGAGCAGCGGAGCTAGCTACCGTCTGTTTACGGCAACACTTCCTCGTGGAGAAGGCACATCGTGGTTATGTTTGCCTTTGCTGTTATCTTCTTTTGCAAGAATTGAAATGTTGTTTCAATAATTTGATTTTATTATTTGAGCGTACTTTTAAGTTAATTCCGAGTTGTAATTTATTTATTTATTTTGCACTTGATCTCTATATCTAAATGATAACTTATTTAATTATTGAAAAAAATTCAAAGTTATGAACATATCTATGGGCTTTTCTTTGATAAAAACATTGTTCTGTATTTTTTTTTGATTGTTGATGCCAAAACCTAAATCTTAATTGAATTTGATCCCTATCCTGCTGAAACAAAAATGTAATCATCGATGCTTTCTCATCCTTCATACATCGATTGAATTTCACATATATTCAGAATGCAATTGAATAACAATATCATTTGAATATGAATTATTACATGAAATACGCAAGCGTGCATTATCCTTGAGCTAGTCGAACAACAATATCCTAAGATATTTATTTAGACATCACACTAAATTTGCAGATATACTAAGTTTTCATTTCACATCAAATGATAATTGGGCTTTCTAAAAAACATGGCCCACTATGCTGACATTGGAAATTAGTAGGATGCAACCTATATTTTTTTTAAATTTGACAATAATATATGTCTCTATTATCTAAGAGATATGACTTAGATACCTTCTAATACATAAGCCACAAAAACAAATTTCAACCAAACGTCTAAGCAGTGGTCATTGATAGACACAATCAATAATGTTTGTGTTGGCAGTGTGGTCTTATGAGCGGCCCATGTTTTTCCTAGAACAAAATTGACTTTTTTTATAGTTAAATCACCTTCCAAATCTGTGAATTGAATATTGACTTCTGCTTTATGCCTACTACTAGAGTATTGTACAATTAATACTTGTGGTCTTTTATTTAGCTTTAATGTGCTCTCTAATACCATTTAATGGTGAGTATTCAAAATCAAGTTCTTTTTGCGCTTTATTGCATTCTTCTCTTTGATGGCCATCCTAATTTTCTCTATATTTTGGTTATATTTTATAGTTGGTTTCCATTTTTGGAAATTTGGATGTAGTTCAACTATATCTTTGTTTTTTAATTCTTATAACAATAATTAAGATATTTGAATCCTTTCAGGCCCTTGGTAATAGTTTATATGCAAGTATTGAAGATGATGGGTGAGTGGTCTCCGGAATTGGAATATTTGGCAATGGCTGTAAGGATGTTAAAGTTATATGATCCAATCATGGTTGGTCAGTATTCCATCATGTTTGCAAGCAATATCTCATATAGAACCTGATCTCCAGCTCCAGGTAAACTATAGATGCATTCTTTCAGCTTCATAAGTACGTGTATGTACTACTGAATGAGGTTAAACTATCGAATAAGGGATGTTCCCTATATAGTTAAAAAACTATAAACTACCGAATGAGTTTTGATCCAAAAAACCCTAAACCTCAATCATATGGTTTTTCATGATTATAAAACATTAAAAATGAAAGCTAAAAACTGTTCAAACTCACCTTATAATTTACCCAAATAAACAGAAAAAATTATCAAAATAAAACCTTAAGTAGGGACAAATTTCAATATGCAAATTCATGTCCGTAAAGAAGATCATACAAACACTGACAGATAACCCGTCGAGCCAGATTCTAGTTGACTTTGTACCATCTTATTCATCTTATAGTCTTGTTTGGCTACCAAGTTAAAAGATGTATCAAAAAACATTTAACAACTTAGATTTGAGCAATACACTATGCCAGCATGACATTTTTGAACAAGCATGTATTCACAAGGCATTTCAGTTTTTGATTTTGGTGAATGGATGAACATGTCTTATGTAAAATTATAAAATATACCTGCTCTGTATCAATTATCTTCCAATAAAGCAGGATATACCTAGCAAGTTTTCTTGTACGGCTCACAGCACCTCTCATCATCTTAATAGACCTACCAACTTTAATTTTTACTTGAAAAATAATTAACGAGTCGTTGCAAATACATTAACATACATGGTACAAGCACTAATAAAGAAACACCTCTCTTTGACAATTTTCTGAGAAACACTTGGCATCAGCTATCAGTTTCTTGTGAAGATTGGTAAAAGGTCTGTGTCGCCTTGGAATGTCTCTTCTAAAGGCATTAACCAAAACTTTTGCAAACTTATCGACTCTTCTTTTTCTAAAGTGGAAGGATACTTCCTTAGTATCTACTTTTTGGCCAATCTCCTCCAATGAACTATTTCATAAAGGAAAAAATGAAAGAAAAATAAAAAGAAAACAAATGAAAGAAAAACAAAATGAAAAAATTCAATTAATACCCCATCGCTGCTGAAAATACAAATAAACAAGAAACTCAATGTTTCTCATTAATAGATACTGTAAGCATATGCCATTACATTAGTGCAACTATATTTGACAATATGAATCATAATGTTTTAGCATGTACTAATTATATAAATAATTAGAAAACATTTCAAGTTACCTAGCAACTGTTATGTAGCCCACACCAGAACGTGTAGATAGCAGTTCTGTAGTGTACATGTAGAGTCATTGCAGGATAAACTACCATTCTTAAAGAACAACTCACAACCTTTGGGAGGCATGAATATTGTATATCATGTCATCTATTGCAGAGAATTTGACGAAGATTTGTTGCATGGTTGTCGTCGTCTTTGTTTAAGTCTTTTATTGTATTGCAAGAACTAGGACCGTTTTGATTTCATTTCTAGTCTGTTTGTGTTTGATCATCATGTTTCATGCTGAGTCACTTGTTATGAACTATATTTTTCTTTTTTTATAATTTGTTTGGACTGATTGGCATACTTGTATACTGGTTTGTTAAAATAGGAATTCTGATTTAATTGAAACTATTGAGCTGGAAAATATTTTGACAAATGCATGCATAACTATGCATTCTGCCGAGGCAAGAAAGGAAAGCAAAGAAGCATGCTCGTGATGACTTTACGGTTAGACCGACTTCAAAAATATATACTCATTCCTTATAGTTGCATCTAATTTCTTAGTAGTGTGATCCTTTTTCCTTTTTTGCAGAAAAGGGATGATGAAAACCGGATGAAACATGCATTGGGGGTCAATATTATTATTTTCTACTCTTTTTTAGCACTTCATTACACTTTTAAATATTTTAGAATGACTTCCGCACATAGAAGTTCTATGATCTATATTATATCATGTATCAATAGTACTAATAGTGTTGAATAATTATATAATATAAGATATAAAATCTTGCATGAATCTTTGATTCAAATATAATAACCGTCTCCCACAATGTGCTGCAATACTATCTTAGAAGTGCAATCCATTAATCAAAAGTTGGATCTGTAAATGTATATTAGGGGACAAGATGGAAATAGACATATGTTTGGCTTGTAGTTTCGTGCAGGTGATCATGGCATTATTATTATTTATTACAAATTAATGTATTTTTGTGTAAAGGAAATTTTCATATGTAAAAAAAATTAAATTTGCTGATTACTATATTTCATTTACATTAGGTACTTGAACTCAAGCCACAAGATTACTCTTTATGAAACAAGCTTGGCACAACCAATGCAAACAGCGCCAAAGTTTGAAAGCAATATTAGCTTATCAGCAGGTGTGCTTAAATACCCTTTTTTCATTTAGTAGATAATGGAGAATGCATAGTAAGTTGTTTAGTAAAAGATTTTCACATAATTCCTATTCTTTATTCTTTGCTTTACAGGTACTAGATTAGAAACCAAATTATGCTTGGGCATGAGCAAATATGGGTATCAGTTATGCCAATCAGGTTTGCATGTTTTTTTATTAAAAAACCATTAGAGTGTTGGATTATACAGCACAGATCATATATTATATCACTGTGGGTATATCAATCGATTTTAAATATAATATATTAATTAATAAAAAAAATTAACCTACATGGATTATATAAAGAATCTATAAGGTACTATGTGAAGATTTCTCTTTACTATTGTTTGGTATGACGACGACGAATTAACTAAATTTATAAAAATTAACTAAGTTTATAATAATAATATTAATAATAATAATAATATAATTAAGTTAACTGAGTTTTAAAGATAATAATAATAACTGTATGTGGAAGAATGCTCATTTGTATGCAGAGGGTGTTGAAGTGTAGTTTGGAATGGGTTTGTAATTGGGGAGGAGAAGGCTGGTGGAGGAGCAGGTAGAAGGTGGTCTGAATGTTGATGGAAGTGCTATTGAGTGTTTTAGTAGTTGGGGTTTGTAGACGAGTTATGAAGTGTTACAGTTGCTATGATGATGTTGTATGGCAATGTTTGAGGGTTGGTTTTAGAGTTGTAATGGAATGTGTGTGGTGGCGTATAGGTGATGTTGGAATGCGACAGTGGTTACAGGCTGTAGTTTGGTTATGGAGTGGGTTTGGAAGTAATGGAGTTATTCTGGTGGGTTGGTGGTGGTTTGTGGTTGTTGAGGTGTTGAAGGTAGAAGGAGGGGGTGGTTGGATGGTGGAGGTTGTAGGCAGAAGTGTGTCAATAGGATTGCGGTTTCTTGGTTTAAGTGAGGTGCTCATTTAAAGAAAGTAGTTTGGAAGGTGAAGTACAGTTGATGTTGTACTGGAGATAGTCAAGGCTGGAGTTTGCAGGTAGGTGAGGCAGAGGAGGTGATGTGAGATTACAGTGCTGCAATTTGTTGTTGATGTATTTGATGTGTTGTGTTGCCAATGAGGTTCTTTGGGATGTTAATAGTGATGTGCACTGTGATACTGGCAGTGAAGTTGCTGGCAGTAGGTTGAGGGAGGAAATGATTGGCCATTTGGTGAAACAGTTGACTATGTGAAGTGCTTGTGAACTTGGTGAAGTGGTAAAGGAAGTTAAACTGTAAATTAAACTGAAGTTAGTTTGGTATAACATTTTATTAGTACTTGGTGTGTAAATTTGTATACGAATGGTTATTGTATGTGAGTTTGGTTATTTTATCAAAAATCTATTGTATTAGAATGGCTATGGATATCCTATTTGATTATATAATTAATATGGTTTTTTAATTGTTCAAATATGATGATTATGTGAGCGGTTGTTGATTGATGTATTAGAAACAAAATAGACCATCAACAGGAAATAATAGCATGAAAAAATAGTGCAAAATGATCATCAACTTTTAGTAGGGTTTCAAAAACGCCACAGAAATACATATAGTGGCGTTGGGTAAACACAACCGTAAAGTAGGGGTAAAGTTGGAAATTCTATTGGTAGTGCCAAAATCCTTTTGGTGGCATCTTTAAAACGCTACAAAAAGATTTATGGTCGCGTTTGAGTAACGCTACAATAAAAGGATTTATAGTGGCGTTGAAATAAATGCAACTTTGCGGGATTTATCACGGCGTTTATCAAAACGCTACCATAAGTTTTGGTAGCGTTTTTCGTACGCCACCAAAAATAAAATTTCTTGTAGTGATGAAAGTTTATTTTATTGTGTAATTTTATAATTTAAATCAGTTAATATTTGATGATAATAAAATATTTTCCAAACCTGAATATTTTTATACAATAAATTTGTAAATCATCTTCTGAGTGAGAGTCATATTTCATTTCTCTAAATTTGGGATGCTATTGCTCCGTTTACCTTATTTTCAGCTAAATTGCAGCATTTTCGGTACCGATTTTTGACTTTTGATCGGATGATCGTACTACTGATAATCTGTGTACCGTCCTATTCGTCTCGTCATGTTGATCGTCGTAGTATATTTATTTCTGTGTTTTGAGGTCCGGTACACGACGGAAGTAAAAATATGGTTCATTGTAAGGGTACCATAATTTGCGACCCCGCTTTTTCATTCAGTTTCAAAATTTGAAAGTACAGCCGTACCACATTAATAAATTGCTTTAATTATTCACAAAATCAAAGCCTGACCGTTGGAATTTCTTTTATTTTATATAAATATTCGTTCAAGCATACAAATCCCCTCACTGTTTATTTCCTTTCCTATTATCACCGTTCATTTATAATTGCTTGAAATGGCTGCTTGCTCCTCTTTGAAATTGAAACCCATCCTCTTCTATCGTTTTGAAAAGAAAAAAAGAAAAAAAACTCAGCATGCCTTCGTAATCTCCGCTCTGAGCACCGCGTCCTCCTCCGGACTCCACCACAACCATGTCGAACCACCTTCGCTTGCCGTCTTTTCCATTGTTTTCCCTCCATCACCATCAGCAGATCCACCTCTGCCATAGTGCAAGCCGAGCCGCCTCCCTCAACCATAGCCCTCCTCCACCTTTCATGTGTCAGATCTCACAAGCATCCACCTCAGCTGAAGCTTCTCACTCTTCCTCTTCCCCTCCGGCAACAACCATGGCCGAAGGCATACCTCCCTCTCGCCTCACCGTTGACCGATGCAGTGATCTCCTCATCCAACCTTGGCAAATTCTTGCCTTACTCTAGCAATTTGCAGCCCCTTCTTTGGTATGTTTATATGTGTATTATATAAGAAGTTATATATATATATATATATATATATATATATATATATATATATGTTATATTAGAAGTTCTGTTCAGTTACATCAAGTTATATGCATTTGTTAATAGCTTGTTCATAACCTAAGTTATATATGTTAGTATATAACAGTATATATACACACACACATATCTATCTATACAAAATTATTCCAGAACTTTATATCTATTCGTACAAAGTATTTGAAAGTGTTTATATATGTTTAAAAGCACATATGTATATGATTTGTTATGTATTTTCAGGTTTTTTCTTTTGTATATATATGATAGTATACATGACATTTTGTATACATATGAAATGTATAAGTCATGTTGGTTGTAATTCATACTTTTGGTTAATCTGCACTTGCCTAGCATTTCATATAATTCAGGTATATATATGGTATTAATAGTTTATATATATAGGTTTGGTTTAAAATTTTCATATGTGTCTTTTATTTCGAAAGTGAATACATAGATATATGCATATAAATCTAATCATAGATGTCAGTTATATATGTGTTTAAGTAAGAGATATATGCCTGTTTACATATATATATTATAATATGTTATTTATACAAATTATTAACTATATTAGTTAGGTGTATATTTGTTTATATGTATTAATCTGTTTGCATGTACATTGTTGACTTAAAGAGATAATTATAGATATGATCAGTTGCTTATATATACACACACATTGATATTTTGATTAGAATTTGGATTACAGTGTGTATACATATTAGGTTATAGGTATGGTCTGGAAGCTTAAATGTGTCAGTGTTATACTGTTATATATATATTTACAGTGATATATAGTTTTTATATATAAACTATGGTTACATACTGTTTTATATATAAATGTTAAGGTTTTGGAAATAACTTCAATGTGTATATATATATATATATATGTATGTATATGTATATAATCTGTTCCATATATAGTCTGGGATATGTGTGTGTGTGTATATATATATTACATGTGAATTTATGCATTTGTACATATTTTATGTGTAAGTCTGTATACAAAGTGTTACATGTATAAAGTTAGACAAGTTTGAATATAATCTATTATTATGTATATAAGTTTATATGAGTGCTATATAATAAGTTGTCTTAAGTTATATAAGTTGTTGTTTATGTTGTATTTATATGTCAAAGTTACTATATATATATTGTGATAACCTGGATTTCGAGCATCTGGTAATTAATAGGATTAGAATTATTAAAATATTAATTTTTATATTAAATAAATAAAATTCTGTTAATAAAGGATATCGGGATGTGTAAATGGATTTGAAAATATAATAAGGATATCCTTGATATCCTAGAAATTTCAAACAAATTCAACCATAATAATCTCTTTTATAAATTATTTAAAATTGGCAAAATTGTTATTTTCAAACAATAGTAATAATGTAATGTTTTTTTTAAAATATAAATGGATTTAAAATAAAATAAAATTATTTACAAATTTAATTTATGTTGACTAAATATACATATATTTGAGTTGATTTCAAATTGGATTTTGAATTGAATTTGAATTTGAAGTTCGATTAGAATTTGAGATTTAAAAGATAGATTTTTTTAAAAAACATTTTGGATTTAAAAATATATTATATATGATTTTATAGTTTGTTTTATATTAATTTCTTTTAAAGGATTTTATTTTATAAATTAAGATATGTAAGTATTCTTAAAAAAAAATTTATGTAGATAAACATTTAAGCCTTGATCTGAATACATCTTTTGAAATCTAAGTATAAGAATTAAAGTACACATGAGATAGGTTAATTCACAAACTAATAAAGGATTCAAAATAAAATTTATAAATTTAACAAGATAAAGGGGTATACCTAAATTTATAAATAAATTAGTTAATGGTTTAATACATAAAATACTTTGTTTTGACATGTGTAAATTTATTTAAGCATGCATTAAAACAAATGTAAATATTACACTCTATATCCAAACAAGTGTAGCTTAGAAAAAGATACAAATGGCAAAAACTTTATTTTTCTTTAATTGGAAGTAACATAGGCTGATAATATACCATGTTTTCATTTTTCTTTCTTTCAAAAATAATAAAAATAAAAATAAAAATAATAATAATAAAGAGGGGTCAATGGAATCAAATTCAACCTCAAGCAAGATTAGAGTTACAGTTCATCCTGAAGCAGAGATTCAACATCAACCTAAAACAAATTAAAAGTTGTAAACAAATCAAGATTTTAAATTCCAGATCTCTGAATAAGGTTCTGCTCTTCTATTACAGGTGAGTAGCTAAATCTTTAATCTGAGAATCTGAATCAAATCTGTAGATAAGTAAATCTTGTCTGTTGTGTGTGCAAATAGCTGTGATCAATGATTGTTTGCATATAAAATAGGAAGGTACTGTATGATTGATATGTTGTTGTATGCATGTCAGTGGTTCTCTGTTCTATGAGTTCCAGATTTGAAAATTGAAAACAAAGTTTAATATCTTTTCAATAAATCACTATCTGGACTTAGGATTCAAACAAAAATGTTTTTGTTAAAGCCTAAATTGAAGTTTGAAAGTTTATTTCCAGCAAGATAGGTTCGAGTACCTCTGAAATCAAATAGTTCTGATGGGAATAAAAATGCATGACAAAATTAAGGGTTGAATTAAGTGGATTCAAGTATATATTTCGAATTGATTTAGGAAATCATGAATTTTAAAATAAAAATCATAAATTTTAAGATCGAATTGAATGAGAAATCTAGGTTTGTCTGGAAATGGGTTCTGAGGCATTTTGTGACGATCTACTGTTGATGGGTGGTCAGGACTGCATCTGGAAGTGGAGGGTCGAACATTGACGTTAGGAAAAATGGCTGGAGGTCCTAGAGTTCACCGTAGCGTCGTCAGCGAAGTGGTTTAGATTCTAAACCTAATTTTGGTCGAGATGATAATTTGGGGCAGTGCGACTTCCATGGTGGATCGAGCGTCACCGGATCAAGGAAACTGCTTCGGAAATGGGAGATGAATGCGAGGCCGGAAGGGGCATGATTCTAGTGATCAGAGGGAGGTGAACGGGGCAGTTACTGGTGACATTGTGAGTTCCAGTGTCCACCTTCCTGCTCGAGTTTGATCTAAGTCTTGTGTTTGAGTTTGGATGTTCGGAAATGGTTGTTGGGATGATGGACGTTGTGTTGGAGGTTACGGTGATCGTCACCGTCGTCATTAGCAACTGTGCAGGTGCACGTTGATGATTTTGTATCTGGAGTGGAGTAGTGATGCAAACTCGAAGTAGAGACAGTGCCTTAGGGGTTGTGGCACGAGTAGAAACTCGAGAGATTTGAGTGTGTCTATGGGTTTTGTTTTGAGTTTTGAAGTAGTGAAGGCACTCGAAGTAATTGAGTAATTGACTCGGGAATGATGGTTGCAGACTCGAAGTAGGTTCTGGGTAGTCTCAGGTATTTTCTTGTTTTACAGGTTTTGATAAACCTGTAGTATCTGTTTTTATATAAAAATTTAAATCAGAAGCTTTTAAAGGTAATGGTAAGCTAATGTTTAAAACCCAGTTTTAAATCCAAATTTGAATTTTAGAATCCAAGTTTATTTAAAATCTCAGTTTTAAATAATAATAATAAAAAAAAAATGAAAGCTGTAAAGTTTTAAAACGGGAATTATTAATTACTGTAAAATAGTTAGTAGTTTACAATTTTTTTTTTAAAATGAAGTTTTTGTTAAAATATGAGCAAGCTTAAAATGAGGTTTAAATCTAGGAATTTAAAAATGTATTTCAGTTTTTGAAATTAAAAGAGGGTTTAAATTTGAAAGATTTAAACTAAATGTAAATTGAAGTTATTGAAATTTTGAAATAAACTTAGTTTCGAAATTCTTATGATTTTCATTTTTAAGACAATCACTTGTTTGTCTTATAATTTTGAAAAGTTTTAAATTGTTTAAATTTTGATTTAGTTCAACTTATATTCATTTTAAATTTCATATTTAAAATAAAATTTCAAAGTAAGTTCAAAAGCACTTTGTTTGAAATAAATTTGTTTTTAAAACATCATTAAGAAATGTTTTATCTTAAAATTAAGTTAAGATTAATGTATTGAAATTAATTTAATTAATGGAATAATTAAGGAATAACTAGTTAATTTATTTAATTAATTGATTTAGCTTTAATAAATATTGATTAAGGGTTAAATAAATTTGAAATTTAAGATCATTGATTAGATTATTAATTAATGATTAAAGATTTCTTAATTAAGCAATTAATTTATAATCAAGGTTAATTAATTAAATAATTAGACTTTAATTAGTGGATAATTAAAGATAATTTAATTTGTGATTAACGATGGTTAATCTAAGTTAATTACATAATGGAGTTTAATGTGATTGGTTTAAATTAATTAATTAAGATTAATTAATCACTTAATTATTTGATAATAACTACTTAATGTAATTGATGAAGTATAATTACTTAGTGAAGTAATTAATGATAATTACTAAATATAATTGGTGGAAGATGGAATTGTGGAAGTAATTTGGATCAAATTATCTTGTATAATTAATCAAAGTATTA
This sequence comes from Allium cepa, assembly GCA_030765085.1. Classification (NCBI taxonomy): domain Eukaryota; kingdom Viridiplantae; phylum Streptophyta; class Magnoliopsida; order Asparagales; family Amaryllidaceae; genus Allium; species Allium cepa. The sequence continues at coordinate 185,335,814 of CM060946.1, forward strand.
ATTTAAGATAATTAAGGAGTAATTAATTTATTTGATGAAGTAATTAAGGGTAAATAAATGTCTGATGTTATTAATCAAGAGTGATTAATATTTATGGTTAGCCAATTAATTAATTAATGAAATAATTAAAGGTTAATCAACGTATTGGGTTAAGGATAATTAATTTGTGAAATTAATTAAGGGTTAATTACTTAAATGTAATTAAAGGATAAATAGAACGATATTGGAAGTCTTTGATTAATTGTTATTCCTAATATATGGTTTATGATGCTATATGATAAGATATGTTGGGTTAAACTGTGATGATGTGGTTATCTATTGATGGTGAATTACTGTGACATCCTGTATTTAAAGTTGAATGGTATTTCACTTGAATAATTTAAGTTAGGATGACATTGGATTCGAAGAGACCGGAGTTGGGTATTAGTTAATACCCGAAACCACTTCGATTCTTTATAGATTGATAGATGCAATCAATAAACTGATATGGAATGATTTAAGCGATTTGGATAATAAATCTAAGTTCTGACACTTAGAAATTGATGAGTATAATAGGTGTTGTCTATACTAAACCTGTGGATTGTAAAATTATTATGAGTTACCCCGGGTTAAAAATTGGGTATTATTTTGGTATATTTCATATTAGATGGGTTTACTCACGCTGGTTTCCAGCCTGACCCGGGTGTTACTTTGATGTAATACTCGGGTCAGACCGAGTATTACAGATTTTTAGGTAAGGACGTTCTGGAGCAGGATGGCAGGGACATATGGAGAATTTTCACTGTGATATTTTAGTATCTGGACATGATTGTTTTGTCCAGTATTTATGTATATGTGTAACTCTGATGTATTTAAATGTAAATTAACTGATATATTTTTCTTTGTATAACTGCTATTTTATTTGATATTATATTTGATCCGCTGCGAATGTGAGGTTTCGGTGTCTTGTTTCTGTTTTCTTCTTCTTTCTTTTTTCTTCTTTTCTTAACTATCTGGAAATTTCGGGATCGAAATTTTTGGGTCGTTACATTTGGTATCAGAGCTGAAGGTTAAGCGAGAACCTTGGCTCTGGTGGGATTACTCATTAAGGATAGGGTAAGTGGTACCATAGAATGAGTTGAGTGTGTATATATATATGAGAGAGCATACTTGTTATTTTCTTATATAAAGATTTTAAATGGTTTTATGTAAAATTATATTTTGATATATAAAGCAATATTTCTTTCTAATAAATATTAAGGTAATCGGTTGCTAAATTATTGAAAACTAAATTAAAGGGTAACAAAATTACAACCAAATTGAAATTAAATAAAGATAAGTTTGAAAATGGATTCAAACTGAAATCAAAATATTGAATTAGAGAAGGAGTTTTAGAATTAGATAATTATGAATTGGTTTCCAGATATGATAAGCTTGGTTATTATCATAAATGGTTGTTGTATTTGATAATAAAGTGTGTATTAATGAGAAAGCAAAATGAAAAAAAAAATGAAATGTTTTAAGGAAATAAAACATTTAGGTAAGTATGAATTATAAATTGGAATTGAAAACGATCTGAATTGTAAAGATTTAAATCTGGGCCCAGAATTTGAAAATTGTTTCAAAGTGATATGGAAATAATAAATAATATTACTGAATGAAGGGGTCCTATTTTCAAACAAGAGTTGTTTGAAAATTTGAAAGAAATTTGTTTTGAATTAAAAGCCAAAGGTGGTTTAAAATTTTAAAGTATAACTTGATATGTAAAAGAAATTAATATGTATACATGTGGATATACATAATATCAAAGGTGGTTGGAAATAAACTCTAAATAGTGAGTTTTGAATTTGGAATAAAATGTGATACCCAGGGTGATAAGTTTTTTAACTTAATAAGTGGGAAGATTATTTATGAGAAGTTCAAAATTTGTAATGGAAGTTCAAACTGGGTAAGGTTGACTGGATAAAGTGAATTGAGTTTAACTTGGGAAAAGTTAAATATGTTGGGATGTTCAACCTGATTTGTAAATTTTAAGATGAAATTAAGATTTAACTTGGAAAGTTAAATGGTTGATTGTAATTGAGAGTTTGAGTGATCTCAAATTGGGTTTGAGATCTAGAAATTAAAAGTGAATGGATGTTTTAAAATAAATTAGATAATATCATCCTATTGTTGTTAAAAATCTTTAAGTTGTGAATTGGAATTGTTTAAATGAATGAGAGATGGTTTAAATTTGAAATTTGAATTAGTTAAAATTGAATTTGATTTGAATTAATTGAAATGGTGATTGAAGATGTATGAGTATAAGATTCAAGTGGAAAATTTGAATTGGATTGATTTGAATAATTTGAAATTGTAATTAAAATTGAATAGTTTTAAATTCAATTGGAATTTGAATTAAATTTGGGAGGAAGTCAAGAATAATTCAACTTGATTTGGAAATGGAGTTGAAATAAATTGGAATTGGATCAATTTAAATGGTAGAGGAAATTTAAATTGAATTGATGAGAATGGAGATTGGGAAATGACTAGTTTGACTCTGGACTATTTTTAATATAAATTGTTTTAATATAAATCTATTTTTTCAAGCTATTCATTATATATACAACCTTTCTTTTAAAAGCCAAATTATTTCATACTTGTTTTACAATTATTATTTTTTAAACTGTTTAACAATTTTCCAACAGTTTTATAAACTATTTACTATATTCCAGCTATTTTACAAAACTAATTACTATCTTACTATTATTTCGAAATTATCTAAAATTTCTACAATTATTTTAACTATTTTCTAACTATTTTACACATAATTTACAAAATAGTAATTATTTTCCAATTACTTATCTATTTTTAAAATTTTCAAGCTATTTTCTAAATAAACTGGTCGGAGTTCAAACTGTTATTGGTTAAATACCCAATCTAGATAAGAATAAAGATGATAATCCAAATGGATTGAAGCAATTGAGAGTAAGTGATTGAAAATCAAAGTGAATGTGAGTAGAAATGAAATTAATTTGGCTAATAATCAATAAAGATAAATACGTAGGGTGTACGTATGTTATTCTATTCGCATAGTAATGTGATCCAGATTCGAGCACAGAATTCGAGATAGTTATATCAATCCGAGTAGGATTTTTCACTTGATTTTCGATGGCGAACCTGGATATGGATTGTTGATTGGTTCTGGGTATTCTCTATCATAGTCAGGCTATGCAAGGAGAATAACGGTTTCTGATCAAGAAACCAGATCTGTGGCCGCACTAAGAAGTCGGGTGGACGATACTAGTTCGGAAGTGAAATTGTGTGATCGAGTGAGCGATCAGATTGGTATAACGTACGGATGATGTGTGTACATCGTACGGATTTGAATAAAAATGATATTACAAGAAGTAATCAAATTTGAATATTTGATTTTGAGGAAACAAAGTTAAATATCTTTGTTTTATAAAATGAAACTCCCCTTGTTGAATCTTTTGCCAGAAGAAAAGGGTTTTGGAAAATATTTGAAGTATAAAAGGACTTTTATACAGGTTTGAAATGATCCAAAGGTTTAAAAATTATATATATATATATATATATATATATATATATAAAGGATCATATGAGCATTTTGGAAAGAGGTTTTGGGAACCTTTTAATTTGGAAAAGGCTTTTGATTTTTGGGTAAAATCAATATTGAATTTGGAAAGCCTAGTTTAAGAATTATCGATTTTGAATAATCGATTTTATGTAAAGAAGTTTTGTATGAGATCATACTAGGTGTATGATTTGAAGATACTATATGTGTATAGTATAAAATGTTTTGATGATGGCTCTGGAGAAAAAGGCGCTCCCTTGGAATGGACTTCTCAGGAGTATCATCGGGTGGTGCTGCCTTGAGCCCCAAGGGGGGGTTCTAAAGTTGATCCTGTGAGGAGTCTGGACGAAACTAGTTCCTGGGGATTATGAGTAGAGTATACCATAGCGAAAGTCGTGTGTGCCGCTGAGAGCCAACAGTCTGCATTTGATTTTATATCGGTAGACTGTGACCTATGGTATAACATAGCGAAAGTCGTGTGTGTCGCTGAGAGCCAACAGTCTGCATATGATTTTATATCGGTAGACTGCGGCCTATGTAGGAGTGGAGAGGTTTCATTTCGACAGCGAAAATCAGAGGCCGCTGAGAACCTGCAGTTACATGGACTTTTGCTACGACGGCAACGTAACCCTGGATGTAACTGTGATCTGTAGTGTGGGTTCCATGGCGTAATCGAGAGGCCGCGGAGAGCCTGCAGTTACATGGACTTTTGCTGCGACGACAACGTAACCCTGGAATGTAACTGTGACCATGGATGGGGGTGATGATTTCCAGAGCATTCTCACCAAAGATATATCCTCTATTTTCAAAAACTGTTTTCTGAATTTTCAATAAAATTATTTTCATAGTATTTTCACTGGGTGTTGAAAATGGGTCTGCTAAGTACTTATAGATTTTCAGTCGTACGCCTGATCAACGTATGACCGAATTTCTGTGAGAACAAAGACAGACTTGTGGAAACATCGAGTTATAAAAGTATTTTTATAAAATTTATTATTGTAATACTATATAGGATTTAAAGTGTTTTAAAAATGATCAAAGAAAATTTATATGATTTTAAGTATTTAATAATTCTGGCTTCGTTCCTTTTCGAGGACGAAAAGATTCAAAGGGGGGAGGAATGTGATAACCTGGATTTTCGAGCATCTGGTAATTAATAGGATTAGAATTATTAAAATATTAATTTTTATATTAAACAAATAAAATTATGTTAATAAAGGATATCGGGATGTGTAAATGGATTTGAAAATATAATAAGGATATCCTTGATATCCTAGAAATTTCAAACAAATTCAACCATAATAATCTCTTTTATAAATTATTTAAAATTGGAAAAATTGTTATTTTCAAACAATAGTAATAATGTAATGTTTTTATTAAATATAAATGGATTTAAAATAAAATAAAATTATTTACAAATTTAATTTATATTGACTAAATATACGTATATTTGAGTTGATTTCAAATTGGATTTTGAATTGAATTTGAATTTGAAGTTCGATTAGAATTTGAGATTAAAAGATAGATTTTTTTTAAAAACATTTTGGATTTAAAAATATGTTATATATGATTTTATAGTTTTTTTTATATTAATTTCTTTTAAAGGATTTTATTTTATAAATTAAGATATGTAAGTATTCTTAAAATTTTTTTTTATGTAGATAAACATTTAAGCCTTGATATGAATATATCTTTTGAAATCTAAGTATAAGAATTAAAGTACACATGAGATAAGTTAATTCACAAACTAATAAAGGATTCAAAATAAAATTTATAAATTTAACAAGATAAAGGGGTATACCTAAATTTATAAATAAATTAGTTAAGGGTTTAATACATAAAATACTTTGTTTTGACATGTGTAAAGTTATTTAAGCATGCATTAAAACAAATGTAAATATTACACTCTATAATCAAACAAGTGTAGCTTAGAAAAAGATACAAATGGCAAAAACTTTATTTTTCTTTAATTGGAAGTAACATAGGCTGATAATATACCATGTTTTCATTTTTCTTTCTTTCAAAAATAATAATAATAATAATAATAATAATAATAATAATAATAATAATAATAATAATAATAATAATAAAGAAGGGTCAATGGAATCAAATTCAACCTCAAGCAAGATTAGAGTTACAGTTCATCCTGAAGCAGAGATTCAACATCAACCTAAAACAAATTCAAAGTTGTAAACAAATCAAGATTTTAAATTCCAGATCTTTGAATAAGGTTCTGTTCTTCTGTTACATGTGAGTAGCTAAATCTTTAATCTGAGAATCTGAATCAAATTTATAGATAAGTAAATCTTGTCTGTTGCTTGTGGAAATAGCTGTGATCAATGATTGTTTGCATATGAAATAGGAAGGTACTGTATGATTGATATGTTGTTGTATGCATGTCAGTGGTTCTCTGTTCTACGAGTTCCAGATTTGAAAATTTAAAACAAAGTTTAATATCTTTTCAATAAATCACTATCTGGACTTAGGATTCAAACAAAAATGTTTTTGTTAAAGCCTAAATTGAAGTTTGAAAGTTTATTTCCAGCAAGATAGGTTTGAGTACCTCTGAAATCAAATAGTTCTGATGGGAATAAAAATGCATGACAAAATTAAGGGTTGAATTAAGTGGATTCAAGTATATATTTCGAATTGATTTAGGAAATCATGAATTTTAAAATAAAAATCATAAATTTTAAGATCGAATTGAATGAGAAATCTAGGTTTGTCTGGAAATGGGTTCTGAGGTATTTTGTGACGATCTACTGTTGATGGGTGGTCGGGACTGCATCTGGAAGTGGAGGGTCGAACAGTGACGTTAGGAAAAATGGCTGGAGGTCCTAGAGTTCGCCGTAGCGTCATCGGCGAAGTGGTTTAGATTCTAAACCTAATTTTGGTCGAGATGATAATTTGGGGCAGTGCGACTTCCATGGTGGATCGAGCGTCACCGGATCAAGGGAATTGCTTCGGAAATGGGAGATGAATGCCAGGCCGGAAGGGGCATGATTCTAGTGGTCAGAGGGAGGTGAACGGGGCAGTTACTAGTGACATTGTGAGTTCCAGTGTCCACCTTCCTGCTTGAATTTGATCTAAGGCTTATGTTTGAGTTTGGATGTTCGGAAATGGTTGTTGGGATGATGGACGTTGTGTTGGAGGTTACGGTGATCGTCACCGTCGTCGTTAGCAACTGTGCAGGTGCACGTTGATGATTTTGTATCTAGAGTGGAGTAGTGATGCAAACTCGAAGTAGAGACAGTGCCTTAGGGGTTGTGGCACGAGTAGAAACTCGAGAGATTTGAGTGTGTCTGTGGGTTTTGTTTTGAGTTTTGAAGTAGTGAAGGCACTCGAAGTAATTGAGTAATTGACTCGGGAATGATGGTTGCAGACTCGAAGTAGGTTCTGGGTAGTCTCGGGTATTTTCTTGTTTTACAGGTTTATCAAAACCTGTAGTATCTGTTTTTATATAAAAATTTAAATCTGAAGCTTTTAAAGGTAATGGTAAGCAAATGTTTAAAACCCAGTTTTAAATCCAAATTTGAATTTTAGAATCCAAGTTTAATTTAAAATCTCAGTTTTAAATAATAATAATAATAAAAAGTAATGAAAGTAGTAAAGTTTTAAAACAGGAATTATTAATTACTGTAAAATAGTTAGTAGTTTGCATTTTTTTTAAAAAAATGAAGTTTTTGTTAAAATATGAGCAAGTTTAAAATGAGGTTTAAATCTGGGAATTTAAAAATGTATTTCAGTTTTTGAAATTAAAAGAGGGTTTAAATTTGAAAGATTTAAACTAAATGTAAATTGAAGTTATTGAAATTTTGAAATAAACTTAGTTTCGAAATTCTTATGAATTTCATTTTTAAGACAATCACTTGTTTGTCTTATAATTTTAAAAAGTTTTAAATTGTTTAAATTTTGATTTAGTTCAACTTATATTCATTTTAAATTTCATATTTAAAATAAAATTTCAAAGTAAGTTCAAAAGCACTTTGTTTGAAATAAATTTGTTTTTAAAACATCATTAAGAAATGTTTTGTCTTAAAATTAAGTTAAGATTAATGTATTGAAATTAATTTAATTAATGGAATAATTAAGGAATAACTAGTTAATTTATTTAATTAATTGATTTAGGTTTAATAAATATTGATTAAGGGTTAAATAAATTTGAAATTTAAGATCAATGATTAGATTATTAATTAATGATTAAAGATTTCTTAATTAAGCAGTTAATTTATAATCAAGGTTAATTAGTTAAATAATTAGACTTTAATTAGTGGATAATTAAAAATAATTTAATTTGCGATTAACGATGGTTAATCTAAGTTAATTACATAATGGAGTTTAATGTGATTGGTTTAAATTAATTAATTAAGATTAATTAATCACTTGATGATTTGATAATAATTACTTAATGTAATTGATGAAGTATAATTACTTAGTGAAGTAATTAATGATAATTACTGAATATAATTGGTGGAAGATGGAATTGTGGAAGTAATTTGGATCAAATTATCTTGTATAATTAATCAAAGGATTAATTTAAGATAATTAAGGAGTAATTAATTTATTTAATGAAGTAATTAAGGGTAAATAAATTTCTGATGTTATTAATCAAGGGTGATTAATATTTATGGTTAGCAATTAATTAATTAATGAAATAATTAAAGGTTAATTACCGTATTGGGTTAAGGATAATTAATTTATGAAATTAATTAAGGGTTAATTACTTAAATGTAATTAAAGGATAAATAGAACGATATTGGAAGTGTTTGATTAATTGTTATTCCTAATATATGGTTTATGATGCTATATGATAAGATATGTTGGGTTAAACTGTGATGATGTGGTTATCTATTGATGATGAATTACTGTGACATCCTGTATTTAAAGTTGAATGGTATTTCACTTGAATAATTTAAGTTAGGATGACATTTGATTCGAAGAGACCGAAGTCGGGTATTAGTTAATACCCGAAACCACTTCGATTCTTTATGGATTGATTGATGCAATCAATAAACTGATATGGAATGATTTAAGCGATTTGGATAATAAATATAAGTTCTGACACTTAGAAATTGATGAGTATAATAGGTGTTGTCTATACTAAACCTGTGGATTGTAAAATTATTATGAGTTACCCCGGGTTAAAAAATGGGTATTATTTTGGTATATTTCATATTAGATGGGTTTACTCACGCTGGTTTCTAGCCTGACCCGGGTGTTACTTTGATGTAATGCTCGGGTCAGACCGAGTATTACAGATTTTCAGGTAAGGACGTTCTGGAGCAGGATGGCAGGGACATATGGAGAATTTTCACTATGATATTGTAGTATCTGGACATGATTGTTTTGTCCAGTATTTATGTATATGTGTAACTCTGATGTATTTAAATGTAAATTAACTGATATAGTTTTCTTTGTATAACTGCTATTTTATTTGATATTATATTTGATCCGCTGCGAATGTGAGGTTTCTGTGTCTTGTTTATGTTTTCTTCTTCTTTCTCTTTTCTTCTTTTCTTAACTATCTGGAAATTTCGGGATCGAAATTTCGGGTCGTTACATTTGGTATCAGAGCTGAAGGTTAAGCGAGAACCTTGGCTCTGGTGGGATTACTCATTAAGGATAGGGTAAGTGGTACCCTAGAATGAGTTGAGTCTGTATATATATATGAGAGAGCATACTTGTTATTTTCTTATATAAAGATTTTAAATGGTTTTATGTAAGATTATATTTTGATATATAAAGCAATATTTCTTTCTAATAAATATCAAGGTAATCGGTTGTTAAATTATTGAAAACTAAATTAAAGGGTAATAGAATTACAACCAAATTGAAATTAAATGAAGATAATTTGAAAATGGATTCAAACTGAAATCCAAATCTTGAATTAGAGAAGGAGTTTTAGAATAAGATAATTATGAATTGGTTTCCAGATATGATAAGCTTGGTTATTATCATAAATGGTTGTTGTATTTGATAATAAAGTGTGTATTAATGAGAAAGCAAATGAAAAAAAAATGAAATGTTTTAAGGAAATAAAACATTTAGGTAAGTATGAATTATAAATTGGAATTGAAAATGATCTGAATTGTAAAGATTTAAATCTGGGCCCAGAATTTGAAAATTGTTTCAAAGTGATATGGAAATAATAAATAATATTATTAAATGAAGGGGTCCTATTTTCAAACAAGAGTTATTTGAAAATTTGAAAGAAATTTGTTTTGAATTAAAAGCCAAAGGTGGTTTAAAATTTTAAAGTATAACTTGATATGTAAAAGAAATTAATATGTATACACATGGATATACATAATATCAAAGGTGGTTGGAAATAAACTCTAAATAGTGAGTTTTGAATTTGGAATAAAATGTGATACCCAAGGTGATAAGTTTTTGAACTTAATAAGTGGGAAGATTATTTATGAGAAGTTCAAAATTTGTAATGGAAGTTCAAACTGGGTAAGGTTGACTAGATAAAGTGAATTGAGTTTAACTTGAGAAAAGTTAAATATGTTGGGATGTTCAACCTGATTTGTAAATTTTAAGATGAAATTAAGATTTAACTTGAGAAGTTAAATGGTTGATTTTAATTGAGAGTTTGAGTGATCTCAAATTGGGTTTGAGATCTAGAAATTAAAAATGAATGGATGTTTTAAAATAAATTAGATAATATCATCCTATTGTTGTTAAAAATCTTTAAATTGTGAATTGGAATTGTTTAAATGAATGAGAGATGGTTTAAATTTGAAATTTGAATTAGTTAAAATCGAATTTGATTTGAATTAATTGAAATGGTGATTGAAGATGTATGAGTATAAGATTCAAATGGATGATTTGAATTGGATTGATTTGGATAATTTGAAATTGTAATTAAAATTGAATAGCTTTAAATTCAATTGGAATTTGAATTAAATTTGGGAGGAAGTCAAGAATAATTCAACTTGATTTGGAAATGGAGTTGAAATAAATTGAAATTGGATCAATTTAAATGGTAGAGGAAATTTAAATTGAATTGATGAGAATGGAGATTGGGAAGTGACCAGTTTGACTCTGGACTATTTTTAATATAAATTGTTTTAATATAAACCTATTTTTCCAAGCTATTCATTATATATACAACCTTTCTTTTAAAAGCCAAATTATTTCATACTTGTTTTACAATTATTAATTTTTAAACTGTTTAACAATTTTCTAATGGTTTTATAAACTAATTACTATATTCCAGCTATTTTACAAAACTAATTACTATGTTACTATTATTTCGCAATTGTCTAAAATTTCTATAATTATTTTAACTATTTTCTAACTATTTTACACATAATTTACAAAATAGTAATTATTTTCCAACTACTTATCTATTTTTAAAATTTTCAAGCTATTTTCTAAATAAACTGGTCGGAGTTCAAACTGTTATTGGTTAAATACCCAATCGAGATAAGAATAAAGATGATAATCCAAATGGATTGAAGCAATTGAGAGTAAGTGATTGAAAATCAAAGTGAATGTGAATAGAAATGAAATTAATTTGGCTAATAATCAAAAAAGATAAATACGTAGGGTGTACGTATGTTATTCTATTCGCATAGTAATGTGATCTAGATTCGAGCATACAATTCGAGATAGTTATATCAATCCGAGTGGGATTTTTCACTTGATTTTCGATGGCGAACCTGGATATGGATTGTTGATTGGTTCTGGGTATTCTCTATCATAGTCAGGCTATGAAAGGAGAATAACGGTTTCTGATCAAGAAACCAGATCTGTGTCCGCACTAGGAAGTCGGGTGGACGATACTAGTTCGGAAGTGAAATTGTGTGATCGAGTGAGCGATCAGATTGGTATAGCGTACGGATGATATGTGTACATCGTACGGATTTGAATAAAAATGATATTGAAAGAAGTAATCATATTTGAATATTTGATTTTGAGGAAACAAAGTTAAATATCTTTGTTTTATAAAATGAAACTCCCCTTGTTGAATCTTTTGCCAGAAGAAAAGGATTTTTGAAAATATTTGAAGTATAAAAGGAGTTTTATAAAGGTTTGAAATGATCCAAAGGTTTAAAAATTATGTATGTATATATATATATATATATATATATATATATATATATATATATATATATAAAGGATCATATGAGGATTTTGGAAAGAGGTTTTGGGAACCTTTGAATTTAGAAAAGGCTTTTGATTTTTGGGTAAAATAAATGTTGAATTTGGGAAGCCTAGTTTAAGAATTATCGTCAATTCCTATTTATTAGCTTTGTCTGTCAAATTCGTGCCAATATTGATTTTCTTTGCTTCGAAATTCGTGCTTGGATCCGTAATTCATTTCATTGTCTATTCTCTCTAGTCTCGAAAGGTGATAAATCACTCATCATTAATAGTCTTATATTTATTAAATTGGATTTCAATTGAAATTACAATTGAAATATGCTGCTGTTAGTCATTTACATTGCTATATATATGCTATTATATGTATCTGTTCACCTGTGACATCTGACACCATTATCTGTTATTTATATTGATGATATATGCCTGTTATATTATTGTCATATATGTTCTCACTTTGCAAGTTCCATGTTAGTATAGGATTCACTATGTGTTGAAATGATATATACTCGAATGATCTGTAGAATAGGAGAAAATCGCTATGGGTTGAAATGGTAAACCAAGCAATTTTCATTGAATTGAATTTGGGATTGCGGTTTAAATTAAATACACATATACATATATTAAATTGCGGATTGAAATGATAAATATCTGTATCACTTGACCATAGGATAGGAATTATATACAGACACCGTTGGTCAATATCCATATTTTGAAATGATTTCCAAAGTTTTGAAATGAATATTTTGGTTTAATAAATATTGATTGTACGATATATATATATATATATATATATATATATATATATATATATATAAATGCTACTTTTATAAAGGTTTTAAATTTTGATTTTTAAAATTATATGTTTTGAAAATTTTAAAATTATAAGTTAGTTTTGGATTTATAAATTTTTAAGATTTTACTTCCAATTTTACTATTTTAAAATATATATAAAGTAAGTTTAATAATAAGATTTGATTTATGAAAGTTGATTTAATTAATATATAATATGTTTAAGTATTTATTTAAAATTTATATTTTTAAATATAGAGTTTATAATGATTTTAATAAAATTCAGATTGGAAAGAGAAATAGAAATTGGTTTGAAATTGAATTTATTTAAGAATTATACTCAAATAAGTTTGATTTGAAATTTATTAAATTTGGGATTTTAAAGATGATTTTATAACTTGATTTTGATTTAAAGTGATTTAAATGAATATTTCAAATTTACATAAATTGAAATGGTATATTTAGTTTTATTTAAATTTAAAATTTGAAGTTTTATTTAAATGTTATTTGAATGATTAAGTAAATATTTCAAAATAAATAATAGTAAAGTGAATTTGATGTACATATGAAAATTTCAAATTTATTTTGAAATGTCGAATATTTAAAGCTTTGAAACATATTGAAATTGAAATGGTTTATTTTATGGTTCAAATTTGTATTTGAAATTGATATAATTTGAAGTGGCTTATTTAGAAACTGCATTGAATTGAAATTGATGAATTAAGGTTTAATTAAATTGGAAATTTGGAATCCGAGTTGATATGAGTCGATTTGTAAAATTTGAGGAAGCTATTTTATTATATAAAATAATTTTAAATTATATTTAAAACTATTTATATATTTTACTTTATAATTTATTTTAATATAAACTATTTTAATATAAATCATTTTTAATATAAACTAATTTAATATAATAATAATTTTAATATAAATTATTTAAATATAACTATTTTATATAAACTATTTTATTTTATAACTATTTTATTATACTATTTTAATATCTAAACCGGTTAAGTGAGAAGTGTTGTGGTTTTCCAAAGTATTATGATTTCAAAATGTTATGATTTTCAAAGTGCTATGATTTCAAATTGTTATGATTTCCAAAGTGTTATAATTTCAAGTGTTTTAGTTTCGAAAGTGTTATAACTTTGAAAGTACTATGATTTTGGAAGTGAATATATTTGAAATGAAAAGGATATCGTATTGATTTGGTTTTGAAATGAAAATGATATCGTATTGATTTGGTTTTGAAATGGAAACGATATCGTATTGATTTGGTTTTGAAATGGAAATGATATCGTATTAATTTGGTTTTGAAATGGAAATGATATCATCTTGATATGGTTTTTGAGATGAAAATGATTTTTTTGTTTTGAAGTATAAACTATTTTGAAATGACCATGGTGTTATAATAACGATTGGTTGTTAAAGAGAACGGGATCAGATATTGTCATACTCTCTGCCAATACCGAAAACCACTTTAACAACTGTGTACGCGGTGGAGATTCTAGAATGAAGTAGGATGGTGGCGACGATCCTATATGAGGACCCGACTCCCGTGAGTTGGCATAAGGTGGCTAAAACAGGAGCAATTGATGGGCCAAGTGAGGTAGCTCATCCGATCGAACACACTTCTTCAAATACCATTCTATTGCTTTGTGATTGATTTGGTGTGCACCTTTGATTTGGGAGTGTGGCTCGAGGTGGGCGGTAGTTGCCGCTATGCGTTATCACCAGCCTGAAAGTGTAATTGGTATATCTACCCTGGCATTGCCTAGTTGTGCCGTGTCACCTACCTTAGTGAGACCACTACGAGTTTGTTTTGTACCATATCTATAGAGTGCCCTTTGAGGACGCCCACTAAGGGGGATATTATGGTACTGTATAGACTATGAGAATATATAAAATGTGTTAAGGGGAAATGGGTAACGCCTTAACTCTATTTTAATAGTTTACTTTATATAGACATTATTATAATAGCGTATGTTACTACATAGTAGATAGTTCCACGGATCCTTAGAGGTTGGTTATCCCAAACATCCTTTAAGTTACTTTTATTTCAGTTGATATTTCACTTGAGTTGGATTTATTGATATAAGAATGTTAATCTTGACTCGAGTGTTTTGTGTTTTGTTTTACGCTTGGATCAGACCGGGTGCCACAGCATTTGAGACTCACCTTTGGTGTTGGTGCTTTGCTTGGAGATCCCTCTATCTATTCAGCTTGCTGTTATTCAGTTAACTCCTGTGATATATTCTTATCTTGTATTTGACTATTGTATTGAGACTTCTATGTATTCGGGACTTCTGTTGTATCTTGTTTAACTCTGTTATATGTATAATAGATTCATGAACTATTATTCATTTATTTCCGCTGCTTATTGTTATATTACTCTGTGCCTGTGATTATGTGATTATTTTATTTACTGTATATGCTGAATTTTGCTAAATTTAAATTAACAATACGATATTTTGAGAAATTCAAGTCCAAACTGTGCTGATACAAATGGTTGAAAATACCAGGATGTTACGGAGTTGGACCTTGGAAAATTTTCTACTTGATTGGAGTTGGCAAACGATTCGTTTGGAGTCGTAGAAATATGAAGAGCTGGATCGTGCCTTAAGTCGGATGTATGATTGCTTGGGGAAAAACGATCAGCACCAATCGTTTTTTGTGCTTGGAGTTAGAACAGGTTTTGCTTGGAGAAAATTTGGATCTTATTCGAGTTTAACCCTAATTCAGAATCTTTAGTACCTGCTTCGAGTCAGAAAGGTGATTATTTCTGTTCTTGCTTTAGGTCAACCCTGAAGTAAATTTTCAACGACGTTTTGGCGATTTTCGATGATGATCGATCTATAACTCAAAATCTACAAAGGCAACCGACATGAAATTTGGAGGACAACTACATTACACCAACATTGCACCATAAGGGACCCACAACATCGATTGTTGGGCCCTACGATGAAGTTGGATCGATTGGTTATGATCTACATGGACTGATCCATAAAACAATTCAAATCAATGATAATCGATCAATATCTCATAAACCCAAAGTCAATTGACACGAAACTTGTGAATAGGAAAATATTATGTAAATGAATCTACCATATCGGTAGTATATCATTTTGAAAAATTCAAACGATTGGCCTACATCGTTCTTGAACGATCGTATTATTTCAGCTAGAACAATCCGAACCCTATGGAAAACGCGATATCTCACCAACGTAAGTTGAAATGGCTAGCTAACATCGTGATGGACTCACTAGAACGATTGCACCCAAAAGAAGCAAATATGGAATGATCTTCTATATTTTCATTTTTCAACTCGATTCCACAGAAAATGCGATATCTCACAAATGGTAAGTCAGAATTGTACAAAATTTGAATAGCAAGTAGCTAACATCATGGAGGACCTGTAGAAACGATCGTACCCCTATTAGAACTAATATGAGCGATCGACACACATCGTTCCAATGGTGTGCGATCGATCTAAAAATTGGTGGATCGGGTTGTACGGCTTTGGATGTTCTTCTGTTGAAATTTCAGCCCGATCCATGCACATGTTCACATAGCAGACTTGAATCATTAAAAGCGATCTTCTTCCTATTGGATCTTCTTTTGGCTTTCTTTCATTAATTCTTATCTCTTGCTCCATTAATTTTCTAAGGCAAAAACAACTGTACTTGTAATCTTACAGTATATATAATAATTATTGGAGTGTACGTTCATTCACTTTTCTGCAATTTATTCTTTGATCTATGAATCTATATTTCTCTATTTTGATCTAAATATTGGATATTGGTACTCACACATACAATTTGGGTGTTGGTGGCCATTTTTGCTGCTAATAGTATTAGCATAAATTTTAAAAATGTTCATAAATGTAGCATTATAACATGTTATGCTACTTTGCTCCATTATTGATAATCATATTGAAGATTATTTGTGATATATCTGCTTCCATAGTTGTACCGATATTTGATAAAAGTATTTAAGAGTGTATAGTTAAGGTAACATATATTGATTGTATTGTTGCCAACTATACATAATATTAATGGGTGGCTGGTAATGAATAACTGTATGATTACTATTATTTACCAATTTTACTATAGAATGATTCTCGGCAAAACCTTCAATGGAGGAATAGTGTGAAATACCTAGTTCCTCTTACTTTTGGTGGCTTTTGGTCCTTTTCAAATACATAGGACACAAACTGCGTATCCTCTTGCTATTAGCTGTTTTTCCTAACTAAGTTAGCAATATTTCTCAATTGTAATCTCTTAATAGAAAACTGTAATTCGTAGTCATTATATGGACATGGTTTGAAGGCTTAAGCAACAAAGCAAGTTTCACACAAAATTGGACCTTATTTAAAAAATTCTTATATTGTATTCTGATGTCAAATAAAAAAAAATTGATTTATAGTATTTATGTGGCAATTCTGTGCTTCCTAATTTTAAATATGTCTTTATTTAGACTTAATATTCACGTTCAAAGATCACATTGCGCATTAGTTATTTATGATTGTAATAAAAGGTAAACAAAATGGGAATATGCCATTTCTCATTAACATATGTTGATGAATGATTTTTTTATTTTATTCTCTAGAAGTTACTGTTAGTTAGGTCTAAATATTTGCAAGTAGTCTTCAGTTATTGGCATTAAAAGGCGTATATTTAAAGGGTATTCATGGCCAATTCATTTTTAAATAGTATATAATGATGAAGTTAGGGGTATGCCCTAGGGGAAATTATGTAATTTATTATATATATTTAAGTCGTTGACCAATCTTGTTTGAAATAAAGGTATTTTCTTTCAATTATATACTTGATATAATGTGGTTATATTAATTAATAAATTTAGTTAAAAGTATATTCAATAGAAAATCCATAAATTGTATGGTTTGTAATAGTAGTTACAAAGTGTTGTAACCGTGATTAATTTATCACAATGAAACAAATGTACCATTTTAAATGTTCCTAGTCAAGCTGCATCAAGACTAGATAGTTATTGGATAATATCCAAATGTCGTAACCGTGAGTAATATCCAAATGTTGGGCAGTGTATTACTCATGACTGCTGGGGGCACCAACAGGTTACGTACCGATAGTTATTGGATAACTATGGAATGAATCACTCTATAGTTTTCTATTGGTTAATATAACTAAGGTCAAACATAAAATATCGGTGTGACTGATTTACACAGTTCTCTCGACTTGAGAATACCGTGGATCTTCAATATGAAAGTTCCGCTTTGATTATAGTCAAATCTTGGCATGACGTTCCATCAAGTGACTGTAGTTGGGTCGAGTGAAAATATTGGAAGTGAAGCACTATCCAAGAGAGGATTCGTCTCCTCAGTTATATGGAATTAGTATTATGGTCAACTCAAAGTCAAATTCTCTTATCAGAGCATTTTGGTTAATAGTAATTGTTGTTATTGAACCAAGGATGCTATGTTTGGACTATAAAGTTGAATGTGGATGATATTGGAATTTTGATCATTACCAAATTCCATAAATACAAAGTGATATAGTTTTGACGAAGAGAATTGGTTTAAATAATTGTCACTATTAGGTACCACTTATAATAAGTAAAACTAGATTTTACCAGTGTAAGCGATGAACTCTGCCAAAATGTCACACCACCTGCTAAGTGATGTGTGAACGTTAATATTTGAATTATTCAATATTAATAGCTGACTGAAATTACACTTTTGAGTCGCACAACCATAATGATGAATTCTTTGAAAAACCACATGATTTAATTAATTTATAAAGGTTGTAAATTAATTAGTATTTGAGAAATATTAATTATTATTTATTTTATTCGATGTTTGAAAGTGTTTTATAATTATTTTAATGCATTTATAAAAGTTATATTTGCGTGCGTTGATATGCAATATTGATGTAATTTAAAGGTAATTGCATGAAATGATTTATAGAATATTTATGTCATTTGATGACATGATTTGTGGAATTATTTTATCATTTGATGACATAATTTGTGAAAATTTTATGTCATTTGATGACAAACGTGTAAAAAAAGGATTAGAGAGAAACAATCAAAAGAATTAATTACAGAAGTTTTAATTAAAGAATGAGAAAAGTTTCATTCTTTCAAATAAAACATATTCTCTATTTCATTCTGTATGTACAATTCATGTGATACTTAGATTTGTCATTAATATTATTTCATTAATCAATTATTTAATTTAATTAAGAGAAGGAAATGAAAAGTTTCTTCTCTAACTAAATTTATGCGCCCCTCATTAATTGAATAAGTGAGAGGAAAGAAATAAAACATTTCATTCTTTAAATAAATTTATGATCCATCATTAATTGAATAATTAAAGAGATAGGAAATGAAAATTTTCATTCTCTAGATAAATTTAATAAGTTACTGTTACACACAAATATGTACCTAAGAGTATGTTTGATATACTCTAATTTACATACACTTTAAATTAAAGTAAAACTTTAGTTATAAAATTAAATTAAGTATTGATTTTTAAAGAAACTTAGAAAAGTTATAAGTATATTTAGACTTCATAGGCCCATTAATGATCCAAAATGGTAAATTTTTTGAAATCCACCCATTTCTTCCACTGCGGGCTGGTCTAGTTCCTTCAATGATATTAGAGCCCAATAGCCTATGCGGTCTAAATTATTCATGTTAGGGCTAACTAATTAAACTTGTACACTTAGTATGGTGTCTCGAAAGGTGATGTCTAGGATTGTAACTGGGTAATCAAGTACCCTGTCCGAACTGGCTATTTGCTTGGCCTGAAAGGTGATGTGAGCCCAAAGGTTGCCCCTAATAGAAAAGATTTAATTTGAATCAGGTCTTAGCCTAATTTTCAAAATAGTTTCCAAAATTAAGACATGATTTAAAATTTAAAAGTTAAATTTAAAATAAAAACATGTTTATTATAAAAGGTTATAATATAACATAAAAGTTCAAAATGTTTGAAATTATATAAATATTAATATTGAAATTTTAAATTTTAAATTATTAATAAGATTAATAATATAAATTAATTTAATGAGTTAATTATACTTATACACATGTATTATATATGTTTATATATGTTTTGTTAGTTTAAAGTGTTTAAAATAACATAAGCATACATGTATGTATATAGATAAAATTTTGAAATCAATATAATTTAATTAAAAATTTTAATTAATAAATTAATTAAAGGTTAATCAATTAAATAAAAATACGCATATATAGGATATATGTGTTGCACTATAAACGTTATAGTAGATATGTCCAATAGAAAAATTATATTAGAATACTAATATCAAATTAATTAAAGAGTTAATTAATTAAAAAAGATTTAATTAAATAAAATATTATACGTAAGGCTATCATATAATATGAAATATAAAAGTTATATAACAATAAAACTTATATGATACGAATGTATAAACTAAAGGTGGAACATTATGGAAACCCAAATAAACTTAAGGAATAAATACATACGTATACGTACATATACCGCGATTTCTGATGTGTCTGACACTTGAATCATTAGGGTATTTCATGAGAAATACATTAGTCCATAAGTAGATATCACTCTATATAATATATTAAAGATTATGAATCTTCAATATAATGTTGTCCTTCTACCATATATATATTAATAAATTACTCGCATACTTCTTAGTTGTTGAGCAAACTCAAGCTAGGGATGTTATGTGTAGTATTATTAATATATTGAATAGATGAGGTAAGATGAAAATATGTATTTGTTGAGCAAACTCAAGGTACATATACTATACTTAGGCCGTCACGATATGGTAGATATGAGTGAATAATCTCTTTCGATTTATTGAGCAAACTTAAGGTTGAAATGAGATTAAAACAAGAAAACGTGAGTTAGGAGTTGTATGCGATACAACCGATAAGGAGCTAACCATTGTTTATGGAGCTATGATTTGTTAAGCAAACTCAAGGTCAAAATACCAAGACAGACAAGTCCTAACACCAACTAGTGAAGTCGAAAGACTTCTATGTTTCAACTTAGGGTTTGGAGAAACATAAAAGACTGGTGGGAGCCTTATTAGAAAAATGAAGTGGTAACATTTAACCTTTCTAATATTGTAAGAACATATGCTATATAATGTTATAATTATCTACAATATTAAATTTGTGCATTCAATATGATTGATAAAATGTTTATCGATTAACATATACAAACGAACTGAATTGAAAGTTGATAAATGGAAATATAATACTCACTATAAAATTCCTGTTGCATGTTAACATTTCAAAAACCATGCAACTGCCTGATCTCACAACTACTGAATACATTTGTGGTTTGGCCACTTAAGCATTTATTTGGTTAAGACCATGTATTGCATTCTATGAGTTTCGAACTCTACAAGCAATACAAGATTATGGATATTTACAATTGCATATAAATGTTATATGGTGAAGGTCAAAGTTTGTAATGTACAATATTTCGATGAAATTAGTTCATCCAAAAAACCAAATTGACCTTAGTGTGAGATTGAGTATTCAATCTAATTAATTACAAAAGGGATCATATTGTGTTAATGTAATACAAGACCAAAAAATACAAGATAGATATAAGAACTCGATTGCTGAAAAGTCATTTTGATCGGTTTATATAAAGTGCAACATATTTGATGTTCTTATATGTTAAGGATAATCGAATGCGCTTTTGTAAAGAATTTGTTATGATATTGTAGTATGGTTTTCTTTTGAATAGTTTGACCACTTGAAAGGAAAACGAATGTATAAGAATAACTTAATTTAAGGTCCAATTAGGATGAAGAAAATGAATAGTCACTTCTTCTTTAAAGAGAAACATTGAAGATGAGAATTGTAACAATAATTTGTATATAATATTGGAATAAGAAATATGATTTCTATTCCGAAATTTATTTTCATATAGAAAATTGTTTTCTATTATATTTATTTCTTTGAGCTCAAGATATTTGATTAGTGAATTCTCTACTGTAAATAGCTGCATTGTATGAAATAAACAAATTGCGTTAAGTGAATGACGAACCTTCTAATTTAGTACACTGTTATAGTAATGGTGGAAATAGTGGGAGCATGCCATATAGCACTTATTAATTGCATCATAGTACGAAAATTGTTTTCGTAAAACTTACCATACATTATTTATGAAATAATGATTATTTTTCGGTATCAACTGAAAAAATAGACATAGCTATATTTCAATATGAATATTCTTTGTGAGATAATTTTTTTAACAAAAGTGATGCATTGAAAAATACAAAAGTATCTAATATTATTGACGGTTGTTTTGGAATTGTAGACTAAGTCATCATTTTAAGAATTAATTTTATTGTATGATTTTGAATCATATGAATCTTGTTAACTATATCTCAAACGATAAAGGGCTATGCACCCATTTAGTGGGAGTATCGTAAGGGTTGATAAACTCTTCGTATTGATACATATAGACATATGCAATCGTAATACTCTAAATACCAAAACAATTCCATGGACTTCGACATATTCACCAGTGAGTTATCGTCAACATGGACATGTGTATTTGATACACATATAGCATGTCTATGGTAAACTTATAGAATATAAACAGAATTAAATAAAATAACATGCGATAGAAATGATTCGATTTAAACGAACGAGTGAGTATATTGGAAAAGGTTCCAAACATACCTAAAATGGATTAAAATTCAATCTCAAAACATCTCCTTCATGTGATACATAATGATGCATGATATGGAGTAATCGAACTTTGTTGGACAACGTACGATTAATTATGAGTGAAGTTGTAATGACTCACCTTTCTGTATGTTCTAAGTTGACAACAAACTGCACATGTCAACTCAAATTGCACAAAAAGGCGGATTGTTAGGGGTGAAGAAGAAAGATATAGAAGAAAATAGAACAACAACACAGAATCTCACAATCGCTGTGGAACAAAATATAATATATTATAACAGATTTTTATGCAAAAGAAGCTGTATATTTTAATACACATAAAAACATCAGAGTACACCAATCAATACATCAATATGAACATTTATTATAACTTGTCCTCACCAATGCTGACTATACAGTCTACACACATAGCGGAATATAAACAAGTACGTGGAATATGCTTGAAATCCTCCAACTCATCTCCTGAGCTCCAAAGCAACCTAACCTGAATCTGTAATACTCGTCCTGACCTGAGCCTTATAATAAAATAACATCGGAGTTAGCATGAAAAACCAGCATGAGAAAACACACTCAATTTGAATTATTAAAGCTATCAAAATCATCTGATATTATAATAGTGTCTATAGAAAATAAATTAGAAAATAGCTGAAATGCTTGCATCTCCCGTTTCAGCATAGTTGGGCACAATCAAAACCGTACAGGCTCGTAGTGGATATTGTATTCCATACATTGAGCGGGCACCGGGGTACCGTCCATCACAGTGCACCTCTAGAAAAATGTACCGAGGATCTCGCCGGGATCCCCCGCCAACACAAGGCCGGCATACCCCTAACCTGGATAGTACTGAATATGTTATCACCCCGGGTTTATCCACCCTTAATCGAGCGCTTACTTTTCTATGCACAACCATATCCATAATTATAATATATTTCGAGGGTATCTAGAAAGGTGATAAACATACCTTAATTGAGTGCAACCCACTTATCCTTGCTGCATCTCCCCTATTTTAGTCATTTCTGGTTGATGAGGCTTGAGGCTACGTCTATCTTCCAAGAACAATTCCATTTAGAACGTATATCGTCCTCCAATGACGATGTTCTGATAGCATTCGTCCACACAAGTTGTCGTGGGTTTGGACAAACCGAAACACCGTCGTCACTGTCTTTACGATATCCATTTGTAACGCTCAAATCAGATCGAAGTGGTTTTTAGATAATTAAATCCGACCCCGGTCTCTTCGAAACGATTAACGAAATTGGCCAAATTTGATAGTCAGTTATTTAATAATCAAATAACATCCACAGCAGTCACTATGCCTTATTTTATAAATCTTTCAAAAACATTTCTTTCAATATATCTTTACGAAGATATATATTCAAATCTCTTTTAGTATATTCAATAATTGAAAAAGAATTCAAATTCTTATATCCATAGTAGGATTTTTAAATCCATATTAGCACTTAGGATATTTCTTTCAATTCAATTCATAATTCAACACTTTGAGAAATATTTCTATAATAATAATCTCGTATTTAAAATATTTCAAATCCTTCCTGTTCAATACTTAGGAAATATTAATATGTATATTTTTCCAAAAATCATTTTATTTCCAGCACTAAGGAAATATACCATTTATTCATACTTCTGCAAACATCCTTTTCTATTTCAACACTCAGGAAACATATGATAAGACCGTTTTCCGAATCATTTTAATATCAATACTTAGGAACTTTTTTCATATCTTATCTTCTACATTTCCAGAATTTATATTAATTCCTCTTACATTTTTCCAAAATCGGTTATACTAACTTATAGTCCCATCTATCCATTTACAACTTCTTTATGCATTCAGATTCAACCTCTAAGTTCTTGTTTCTAGCATTTCGGAAATTTCCTTAAGTTTCTAGAATTTCATTATAAGATTTCTCGTATAAAATCACATTCATTAATTAAAACTCCATTCACAATCTCGTGGGCATTTATAAAACAATTTCAATCACTTTCCAAGTCTCCATATATGCATAATATTTTTAAAGAATAGTAATTTATTTTCAAAACATGCTTAAGCAATTATTTAAATATCAAAACACTTTAAATAAAACATCAAAACTCAATTCCAACTTATTTTTGTATAAACTAATCGGTTCACAAAGCTGATTATAAAAATTAGAAATTTATTTCAATTAATATTCGGTATTTAGAAAATCCACTTCTGAAGTATTTCAGTAATAACTAGCCTTAAGTTACATAGTTTAATAAATAATACAAACTTAGCTTCTTAATAAATTTTTTAAAAAATCCCAATAACCAATTTAATTTATGAATCTCTAACAATCACAACACATCGATTTCACCCTGATTCCCTATCCACTCTCACTTTTCAAATTAGAATCCATTATATTTTCCAAAACCTATTTTCATATCTCGATATGAATTCACATTGGAGAATCACATTCCAATTTATCAATTGATTTCGTTTCCCTTACTTATAAACATCATATATAAATTTATAACTTCTTTGAGTTTCACTTGTTTATAAAATTAATCCTATTTATAACATCTCATTTTATAAATCCATTTCTTAATAAATCCCATTTACTTCACAAATTTATTTAAAATATCGATTTCAACTCCTTTTTGTATTTCCCAGAAATATCATTTATAAATCCATCATTTAAAAATCCTCTATATATATTATTTTAAAATCTCTATTTAAAATATTTTTACTGGTAGTTAAATACAACTCAAAGTCAATTACTATTTTATCCAAATCAATTTCTTTAAAAATAATCCAAATTTCGATATATATATTTTTATATTTAAAATCTCCCTTTAAATCCTTTTAAATTCCAAAAATAATATTTGTGGTACTCTTAATACCAAAAGTTAGGCTAATGCTACTATAACATCCAATAAAACAAATCACATAACAATCTATAACAGATTATTAATTCACATCATATCTCACTATATATGAAAATAATCAATATATATATTTATATATTTAAGGAATCTAGTTGGATTCCTTTAACCTATTTTCCTGCATCCACATATATTATACGACATAAATATACCAATCCCACTTCGAGGGGAATATCGCGATAATATTGGATCATCTGCTATTATGCGGGTGCATAGGGTCTTATTCGCTCCAATGGAGGGAATTATATCCAACTACTAATATATACTATTATATATAACATAATATCCAAACCGATAATTATTTATAAATTCTACCAAGCACCAAATAATTTGTCTTAACTATTATAAATTAAATCCAGTAAATTCAGAATGAGTGTGATTTACTCACCTTGATTTTAAATTTTCCGATCGTCCAAATAAATTCTATTGCGTAGACTCCGCAGCTTCGAATCCTATAGACCCAACTTCGTGCAATTTAACCCCATATAAGCAGATTTCTAATTATATAAATTAGTGATTACCATTTTAATTAATCAACTAATTATTTAATTTAAACTAATTACCAGTTAACGAATTTAATTAAATTATTAATTAACTTAATAAGAATAATTAGGAACCTAATTACCTTTAATAATCGCCTTCCTAAATAACCTTCATGCCCTAACTCTTTCGCAGTCACGACATGACATGCGAAGACTCGACTTTCAACTCCGGTTGCTTCTCCAGGATGCAACTCATGGGACTTTTTTTAATATATGTGTGACCGGAAACCTTTGTCTTCAGCTCTGCCAACCACCGTCACGCACCCTAGCTCCAACCAACTCCTCCTCCATCGCAATTAACACCAGCCGTCGCCAACCACGACATCACCGACCTCTTCCTTTACACGCACCTGTAATGAAGCTCACCAAAACCCTAGCTGTCCCAAATGAATATCGTGCCTTACATCCTTATCATCGTCATCGTCTGCCAAATCTGTAACGATCGATAAATTTTCAATAATTGAAACTGTTAATTTAATAAGATTTTTGAAATTTAACATTGATGAAAATAAAAAAATTTAGTGAATCATTAATAAAATGTTGTAATAATGTAAAAATGAAAATTAACTAAGAAGAAACATAAATAGGTTAATGCAAGTTAATAATTAATGAACTTGAATGAACATGCCAATTTAATAAGACAATTTAAATGTTATGCCTTAGTTATAAATGGAATATAATAATAACTAGGATGAAATGTAACAACGAAGTTAAGTAAAGCTGAATTTGTATAAATTTTAATGAAATTGCAATAAATGAAATAATGTAAAATAGTATAACTTGGTTATAAGTTGAATGTAAGTAACAAATGTAAATGTTGATTTATTAATATAAATCCACGTAATAAATGGGAATTGAATAGGATTAGTGTGATATGAGTTGGTATAACCATTGGTGTTGAATACAATTGGTAATCAATTTGCAATTAAAGGTAATAATGTTGACGTAAGCTAATAAATAAAAATTTCAATGCAATACCAATTAATGGAAAAAAATTGTAAGGTTATAATTGACTGAAATCAGTAAATTGGGAAATAAATTCAAGTTATATTAATTGATGAAATAATACGCAGTAAACTGTAATTTGACATAATCAATGTTAGGTAAGTAATTATATTTTTTGTCAATTGATAATAGAGTATGAATGGGATTAAAGTAGGCAAATTGTGATAATTATTAATTGTTTACCTATTTATTTAATTTAGTGAATTAGATCTAAATCCATTGCAATTAAACGTAATTAATAACTACGTTAATATAAATTTAGTTGATTACTAGAAAATATTAGGGATTTACAGTAATGTTAATATACCCATAAGATAATGATTGACTGAATTAAAAGAATGGAAATCAAGATTTTATTTATTTAATTTAAATGTAAAATTCAATAATTGGATTAATTGCAAATAATTGAAATTAAATATTTAATTATTACGCTATTTGAAATTAAGATGGAGTGTGAGGAAATTTATGTAATAGTTTTGAATCAAATGTTAAATCCATCTATTTGACATTAATGAATGGAATAATTATTGATTGACTTAATTAAATGGAATTTTGGGAATTTTATTTATAATTTCTGAATTCAATAAATTGAGGTTAATACTGAAATTTATAAATTAATCATCTCTTAATTGACATTTAAATTTGTTTGAATCATTGTAAATGATTAAGAAATATAAAAGTGATTAAAATTGTCGATTATAGAATTGAAGTTTTAAAAATTGGATTTAATTAATTAATTTTTAATTTATTTAATTAACTAGGAAATAGCCATTCTGGCCACTGACTCGGATTACGACGAAACCAGTTTCATCGGATCCGTAACCGTGAATTATTATAGGATTTCAAGTTTCATAGCGATTGGACTTGCCATTTGATCGTACGGACTCGAAACACCTTGAAATCAATGAAATTGAAATCAATTTGATTTTGTCATAACTTCTTTATACGATGGAATTTGACTTGAAACCATTTCCATTAAATTTAAAATATTTTAAAACATATATTTTGATATATGTGTTGATCTAATTTCGTTCCGGAGTCAGAATGGGGTTTTCGGGCCATTCATCGTTCAGCGCGTTTCTAAATCGGGTCCATCTATTCTATTTCAACCCTACCTATATATATCCTGTTATAAACCGTAATTCATTTCTTACTCCTCATTTCTATATGTTCTATTAGCTCCTCTTTCCAATAGTTGCAAACCCTAATTCCCAAATACAATTCCAAATCAAATCCAAAGCAAAAATTTCAAACTCTTTAAACAATCTAAAATTTTATATGGATTCGAAGCTCTCGATGAGCGCAAGTCAGATCCGCAGTTCATTTCTCGATCTGAGTTTTTGGGTGGCTAGAAATTGAGGTTTAATTCACGGCCGTTCATCGCGCGTCGATGAACGTTGTCGGGTCGTCAAATCATTTCTGGGTATTGTAGAGTGGACGATGGGGAGTGCATCGGTGGTGTTTGTTCTGCGATTCGTTGGTTAGACTTTGAGATTTAATTAAATTAGGGTTGACATTGTATGTGGTGGCCGGTGGATTTGGCGATGATCGGCGACTTAGGGACGTTCGCTGGGAGTCGAGGGACATTGAGAGGAGCACGTCGCGTCGTCTGGTGGTGGGGCGAGTGGTCGCGGCTTGTCGTAGAGGCGACTATAGTTCACGCGATTAGGGCTGCAGCTACAGGTGGTGTTCGAACGTTGTATCTGGGAAGAAGTGATGACGTGACCGTGAATTGAGTATGTACCTTTTTTATTTTTTATTTTTTTTTAATTTAATTTCTACACGTTCTAACTCACGTAACTTTCTCATGCGAGGTCCGATTTACGCGTCGGTTTTTTTTTGGTTAGGATCGTATTGGAATTCCGGACATTTTTGTGCGGGTTTGGACGAATTCTGAGACTGTGAAATTTTTGGGTTTAAATTGGATTTAAATTCAATTTAAATTCAAAAGCTGATTGTTTTAACCCACTCACAATTCAAAATTTTCATATGTATGTTAAGTTAATTTCTGATGTGATTAGAAATTTAGTTTTTTCTATTTGGTATATTGTTATCATCATTCCAGTTAAAATTGAATTTATTGAATTAAATTAGTATTCAATTTATTATTGCATATAAACTGCCAGTTAAATTAATTTATTATTGAATATAAACTGCCAGAAATTACTTGTTATTTATTCCTATCCTATATTGATGTTATTGTTTGAACTGGATGATGATTGTGATGAATAGTTGATGATTGATATTGGGTGAATGGACGCTGTATTTTATGTTGTTATAGACTGCAAGTTGTTATGCATTTTTCATTCGGGATTGCGGTTTGAAATGATATATAACCCTATTTTAATTTTAAATTACGGATTGAAATGATAAATATCCATATCACTTGACCATAGGGTAGAAAATTATACACGGACACCGTGGTCTATGTATAAAAATATTGTGAAATGATTTCTATGGTTTTGGAAGGAAATATACGGTTTAATAAATATTAATTTTTGATATTATATAAATGTTATTATATATATATATATATATATAGAGTTAAAGTCTTGAATTTAAGCTATGTATAAATTTTTTAATAAAAATAAGCTTAATAATGGAGTTTGATTGTTTTATATTATATGGTTAAGTACATGTTTAAGATATTGTATATACAGAGTTTTAATGACTTAAATAAAAAATTAAGTTGGAAGATAAATATGAAATTATTTTGAATTGATTTATTTAAGAATTATACTCGAATAAATTTGGTTTGAAATTTAAATAAAATTGAGATTTTAAAGGGTATTATTTTTATAACTTGATTTGGATTAGAGTGATTTGAATGAATATAAAGTTGATTTAAATGGATATATCAAGTTAAATATATTGAAAGAATATCCAGTTATGTGAAGTTAAAAGTATTCTTAAATGATATTGGATTATTACGCAAACATTTCAAATCAAAATAATAGTAATTGAATTTGATGTATATGAGATTATCAAAGAATTAGTTTGAAATGGTGGAAAATTTAAGCTTTGAAATATATGGAAATTGAAATGGTTTATTTGGGGATTCAAATCTGTAATTGAAATTGATTTGTGAAATTAAAGAAGCTAATCTATCTTATATAAAGTAATTTAATATTAAACCACTTAAGTATTGGAAGTTATGGGTTTCAAGGTATTATGATTTGAAAATGCTATGATTTTCGGAAAGGATATATTTGAAATAGAAATGATATTATACTGATTTGGGTTTTATAAAAATGATATCATATTGATATGGTTTTTAAAAACGAAAATGATATCGTATTTATATGGTTTTGAAATGAATATTATATCCTAGTGTTGAAGTATAAATTATTTTGAAATGACTGCGGTGCTATAATAACTGTTGGTTGTTGAAGAGAACGGGATCGGAAGTTGTCGTACTCTCTGCCAACTCCGAAAACCACTTTAACAACCGTGTACGCGGTGGAGATTCCAGAATGAAGTAGGACGGTGACGGTTTGAGGTATATACGTGGACCCGACTCTAGTGAGTTGGCATAAGGTGGCTAAAACAAGAGCGATTGACGGACTAGTGAGGTAGGTCCTTTGATCGGACACATCCCTTCGATATTATACTCTGACTTTTGGATTGATTCGGTGGCCACTTTTGTTTTTTTTGATTTGGGGGTGTGGCTCGAGTTGGGCGGTAGCTGCGCGATACGCGTTACCACCGGCCCGGAAGCGTAATTGGTATATCTACCCTGACATTACCTAGTTGTGCCGTGTCACCTACCCTAGCGCGTCTTTTACGAGTTTGTTTTTCTCCCATAGCCCGTGGAGTATTTAAGGTAGTCTCCCGATCTGGAGATGCGCTGATATTGGATGGACTACTGGGACTATTACGTATTAAGGTAGAAAAGGTAAAGCCTTAATGCTATTTAAAAGTAAGTTTATTTTATTAGTAGACTTTATTATAATAGCAAAATATTACTACATAGTAAATAGTTTAACGGATCCTTAGAAGATGTGAATCCCGAGCATCTCTCGAGTTACTGCACTCACGTTAGACACTGGATAGAAGATGTCAAATCCCGTAAACATCTCTGATGTCATTCCACTCATATTATTTACTGTTGATTTAACTGACATAAGTTCTTTTAGTTTTGACTCGAGTGTTTTGTCTTTTCAATTCGCTCGGGTCAGCCTGAGCATTTCAGGATTTGGAAGACCGTATTCTGAAGGACGAAGACGAAGATTTATTATTATCTATTATATTATTCCACTGCACCATCTTATTCCGCTGCATTGTTATCTATTATTCTCTGGTATGTGTAACTCTAATATGTATTGTATATGTATAATCAAATGTTTTGTAAAACAGCTTCATGAACTGTTTATTTGATTATCATATTTTATCGTTCCGCTGCAAGATTCTATTATGTTTTTTCTTTCTTTGCTTTTTCTTATTTACCCCATAACAATCCACCCTTCTGTATGCTTTAAGTCTGACATGTGTGGTTTATCGTCGATTTAAACGTACAAAAGGGCGGGACGTTACAAAATCGAACGCGACTTCATCGCTACCACTATTTTTTTATTGAGTCGATCCATTTTTTTTATTTCAATTAATAATCATCTAAAGGAAGAAAAAGTATTTGCGAGTTTAAGCAAAAAGAAGAAGGAGGCTTCAAGTATATGATTGATCGATTATGGGGGTTCAAGAGGTAGAATAGTTTAAGATTGGAATTACACATATAATATTATTTATTTCTCAAAATATCTCGCTTTACATAACTAAAAATACCGAACCCCTATTGAGGTGTGCTGCCTGGCATTCCTAATGTTATACCCCTATTTCGAACCAAATGGAACAATTTTAGAGGCCTAATTTGATCGTATGAAGAAAGATAGCTTTTTGAACCCAATTATAATATTAAATTTTCAATATTAATTTCAACGCATTTCTATCCCGTATGACCAAACGATAACTCCAAATGCTATGAAGTTTGAAATCCAATAATAATACATTATTACAGGTCTAATGGAAAAGTTCCGTCGAACTCCGAGACTTTGCCCCGGATCACTATTTTAATGCGTCGATTAAATTGACGATTTTCAAAATTGACGAAATCATTTGAAATTTCAGTTTTAAAAACTTATTAACCTAATTCTAATTCAAATAGAATTTATATCCATACTAGAAATCGTTTTGATTTATATTCAACTCGAATTTCAACTGTTTAAATGATTTTCAACTATTAATTCAACAATTAAATTTATTAAACAAATCACTGTATTTGGAATTTAAGTTTTATTCCACTTACTTGATCATTAAACTTCATATTAAAATTCCATTTACATTTCAAATTCGACATTTAAGATAAATTCAATGTTCAAAATCAAACGATTAAAAATCCGGGTCGTTACATTCCTCCCCCTTTAAAAGAATTTCGTCCTCGAAGTTGCTAAGGTAGGAAAAATGCTCCAAACCTATTTACTTATTAAAACCCACTTAGTTAAAACTCGACGTTCACTTTCAAAATCTTTAAGTTCCATACAAAACATTTAGTCTCCATTTTCAAATCAAAATCCTTTATTCCAATTATAATTCAAAATCAAATTTTTGTTAACAAAAATTTTCTAAAAATTTTCAGATTTATTTTTTTTACACCCTAAATTTTCAAATTTTTTTGGTAGAGTCGCCCTTGTATGGAGAGCCTTTTACAATATGAAAAAAGTAATAAAAACATATACATCGACCCACACGGTCGAAAAATACAATATATATCAATTTTTATTCATTGCGGTATTTAATCCGAAAACTTTACTTAATTTAGCGTTTTTAAGCAAGCGAGCTCACTTCATATGAAGTTACGTCAACTTAAATCTAGTTCAATAGCCTTCAAGTACCTGTACTTACTCAATTAGACCACGTAAGTTCCATAAATATGAAATTTAATAACTCCGCATTCATTTAAATAGTTAAACACATAGATTTCGTAACCAAACATGGTTTATCGTGTATTTTAGAAGGTACATGCAACTGCAGGGTTCCAACATTTAGTTATTAACTTCAAATGCAATTTATACACCATTTAAATCAATTCCCATTCAATTTATTCACAAATCTTATTCGCTCAATTTTTTTTATATTCAAAAACAACCAATCTATGCCATTTTATTTATGAACCACGCTACAAATTTATTTGAGCCAAGCTTCCACCCAAAAATATTACCTTAAGTTAATTCGTCTACGTTCAATCACTTCAGCCATATAACTTATGTTCATTTCTATTGAAATCAAATTTCATTTCTTTTAATTTAATTTAACTTACTTAAGTTAAAATTAAATTCCAATTCCAACTCACTTTAGTTTAACTTACCTTAAGTTAAATTTTAACCCACATAATTCTCTTTTACTAACTCGATTTATTTAACTCTACCGAAGTTAAATTTTATTTCATATAGAAATTCACATTTCCCAGGTTAGAAATCAAAAACTTATTTTTCTTCTGGATTCACAAACCATATAGCTGAGAATTTCAGAATTCAAACACCCGGTTCCAACTTAAATCATTTTGAAATCGAATATATATATATATATCCTTTTGCTTTTGACAAAACGTTCTTTGGAATTTTCAAAATAAACCTGTGTTTCTCAAAACAATCCAAAACAACAACCACAGTAGCAATCCATCACTTCGAAACTCGAAAATGAACACCGATGATGGCGCGATCATCATCGGAATTATTTTCCTGTGGCTGAAGTGAGTTTAGTTGTAACGACCCGTATTTTTACGGATCGAAAGATCGTAAAACTGTCGACATTAAGTCGTTGATGTTGTTAAGTCGTTTAGAGTATGAGTCGACCAAAGTTTAAGTCGTGTTAAGTTATCTCGTGTGGTGCTTAGGTCGTATGAGAGTTAGGATGAGTGGAGCGACCTATAGAAGTAACGACTTAGGTATGATTGGGCGAGTTAAGGGATTTGAGTTGAGCGACTTATAGGTTTGGAACGACCTAGGAGTTAGGTCGTGTAGGGGTTAAGTCGTATAGGATTTAGGTCGTGCGGAAGTTAGGTCGGTTGAGCGACCTAAGGGGTGAGCGACCTAAGGAAGAAGAGCGACTTAAGACAGTATGACCTAGTAGTTAGCGAGTTAGTATGTTAGAACTAGTTAACGAGTTAAGGAATAGGTCGTTAACGAGTTATTAGTTAGAGTGGGTTAGCGAGTTACGACTTATAGGATGTTAGCGACCTAAGATAGTGAGCGACCTATAAGATAGTGGTTTAGGTTGGTGGAACGACCTAAGGGTTAGGCGACCTAAGGGGTTAGGTCGTGTGGAAGATAAGTCGTGAGCGACTTATGGTTAAGATAGGTCGTGAGCGACCTATATCAGGTTGCTGTGTATTAGTTAGGTCGCATGAACATTAAGTCGTCAAGTCGCATGTGATAGGTCGATAGATCATGGGTGTGTTGAGCCGTTAGGTCATAGGGATGTTAAGTCGCGGCCTTTGTTAGGTCTTAAGCTGTTAGGTCGCGTGAAGGCATATTCGCTAGGTTGTATCCTGGTTAGGTTGTGTGACCCTGATGAGTCGTTAGGTCGGCAGAACTTTAGGTCGTAGGTCGTTGAGGTTATAGGTCGTGGGTCTTAGGTCGTGGATGACTTATGGGGGCGGCGACTTAAGGATTTCCAGCCTATAAATAGAGGGGTTTGGTTCACTTTTTGGCACCGGATTTTGAAGCGACGAAGTTCTGCCATTTTGAGAGCTCGACTTCTACACTTCTTCACTTCTTTTCTCCACTCTAATCTAGTGATTCCTTCCATCTAAATTGAAGATCAAATCGAAGATCCAAAAGCCAAAGTTGAAGATCTCCATCCATCGAAGAGAGATTTCATCGTTTGAAGCGGAGCTTTGGAGGATCAAGCTTGATTCTTTGCTGTCCAGATCTGGAGTTGGTTGTTTTTGAGGTGTTTTAGGTGATTCGGTGAGTGGTGGTTATCTCTCGCACGAACCCAAAGGAGTATATTGGATCGGTGGTTTGTTTATGTGCTAAAGAAAGTGATTTCTTGCATTTTTCTTAAGTCTGCATGTAGATCTATT
Organism: Allium cepa; assembly: GCA_030765085.1. Taxonomy (NCBI): domain Eukaryota; kingdom Viridiplantae; phylum Streptophyta; class Magnoliopsida; order Asparagales; family Amaryllidaceae; genus Allium; species Allium cepa. The sequence continues at coordinate 185,370,507 of CM060946.1, forward strand.
GCTCATGATGATTTGACATCTATTTTACTACATGTTCACTTATGCAAGTTCATTCATCAAGCTGTAGAGATATTGTTCATAATTCATGCTTGTTAGAATGCATGTTAGATTTGGACTCTTTATTTACGAAATTGCCATTATTGTTGTAATTGTTTATTTAGATCTTGTTTGAATGATTGATTACTTGGATTAATGTTTGATTTGATTGATTAGTTGATTGATAACTTGATTTGGACAAGTTGGTCGAAGATGATTCAAAAGCTAAGTGGAAAGGCTCTTGAATAAGGAAAGCTGCTTGTGGCATATGAAGCGGATGTTGAAGCTCATATGGATAGATTTGATGATGACGTTGATATGGGACTTTGCCATGATGTGATGAGGCAAACCATGATGTTGAGATGGGACTTTGCTATGATGCGATGAAGTAAAGCATGATGTGAGAAAGCCTTGGTTTAATCTAGACGGGATCATCCCAAGCATGTTGATAACTCGGTGATGTGGTCCGGGTTTGTGGATAATGGTTAGCTTGAGAGGCGCTTGAGCTATTATGGGAATAGTCGTCGAGGAGGATGACTAGAAGGCTGATATTTCATCGTTGTTGAAGGTTGTAGCATGCTCAAAGCAAGAGTACGTTGGGATGGGTCACGATGACGTTCCAAGCACGGGTCACGATGACGTGCTAGTACTCTGGGCAGATGCGATAGTCCTAGGCACGGGTCACGACGATGTGCGGAGCTATGTCTAGAACCGGGGTTACCATTAGCCCTTGGCAGGCGGTCATTCAATTAACGGTCAAATCAAGGCAATGATAACAGTGATAGCCAGAGTCATGGAAGTTTGGATGTTTGGTTGTATCGTCACTTGGGTCAAGAGCGATGTTTTCAGGGTGCTTATCTGATCTTGGTTTAGGCCTTAGGGGTTTGTACTTGGAAAACGCCGACCTTGACTCGAGTGACTTTGCTTTGAATGTCTGAATTGCTATGTTTGCTTCTGCTTAGTGTGTCTGGGGGCTATCACTGTAGAAAGAGGTGGAGTGGGATGGTTGGGTTCCTATTCCTTTTACCCTTTATACTCTTTTGGTATGTTTGATAGTTGATTTACTGCTCACTAAGACTTTTGTCTGACTCAAGGTTTTATGTTTAACTCTTATTACCTTGGGCTGTTCTTCCATGTTGGGATGGGCAGACTAGGTAGCAGGTGACATGTGCTGTTTATAGTGGCCAACGCTGTTGATGACGAAGACGAGCTGGAGGCTTTTGCATATTGTTTTCTTACTATATGTATTGGGTGTTCCGCTGTTTGTATATCCTCTGAGTGATATGTAGTGAGGCTTGATGTATTGACTTTGCTGATTGTTGTATCAAACTATTAGAGTTTATATGATGAGATTCTGTTATATGGAGCTTCACTATGTATATTTTCTATTGTATTTTGTCCATGCGCTGTGAGTAATACGATAGAGTTTTCTGTTTTATCTTACCCTGACTATCGTCCATGGATGCCTGGCACACCTTTCAGCGCACCATTTCCCTGTTTCAGTGTGGGAGTCATGGGCGGTCGTCACATTTGGTATCAGAGCTTTGGTTAATCGATTTTAGCCAATGCTCGCTGACGTAACTACGTATGAGAGACGTAATTGTATTTTGATGGATGATTACTATATATAATATAGTAGCTTAGAAGGATTTGAACTCCTTATGTAGTTGTTTCTCAAGGTGTTCTAATCATTCCTTTTTATAGATATTAAGGATGAGTCGAAGAGGGAGACCAGCTGCTAGGGAAGGCCGTGCTGCTGAAGGGGCTGCTGATTATGCTACTATGTTTGAGGCTATGATGACTTCGATCATGAGAAGGATGCCAGCCTCAGGGTCATCAGTAGATGTTGGAGTTCAAGTTCAAGCTCCAAGACCAGTGGATTTTGCTAAGTTGTGTAAAGACTATACTTATCTTGGAGGAAAGGTTTTCTTGGGAACAAAATCAACCATTGAAGTCCAAAGATGGATAGATGCTTGTAGTAGGATTTTGGTGATTTAGGAATTGAGGATGCAACTAAGAGGAAGCTTGCATCAAGACAGCTTCAAGGGAGAGCTTTGGATTGGTGGAATTCTATCACCATTGATACTCCAGAAGAAGAGATTACTTGGGAGCAATTCCATGCTAGATTTGAAACTAAGTTCATTTCTACAGCTCAGAAATCTGTTCTGTTTAAGAAGTTTGTGGAGCTCAAGCAAGGTGGAAGACCAGTTCTTGAGTATGTTTCTGAGTTTGAAGCTTTGTCCAAGTATGCTCGGTCGTATATTGATTCTCCCTATCAGAAGAATGAGAAGTTTGTGACAGGCTTGGACACTTATCTTGGAAGACAGTTGGTGGATCATTTGGACGATCCATTTGAAAAGCTTGTGGAGAAAGCTCTCAGGCATGAGAATCTGTTTCCTAAGGAAGGATCTGTTGTTGCTATGACCAAAGAGCAAAATGGAAACAAGAAGAGGAAGCAGCAGCAGCAGAAGGGTAAGGATGGCCAGAAGAAGCCGAAGGGTGAAGTGATCTGCTACAACTGTCGGCAGAAGGGTCATCTCTCTAGAGATTGCAAGAATTCGAGAGTGCCGGTAAAGTGTCACAACTGTGACAAACCTGGGCATATTAACAGGAATTGTCCGGAACCGAGGAAGGACAAGCAGATTGTGCAAGCTTATGCTTTGGAGGCTGTTCCATCATCTTTGGAAGCTCCTACTGCAGATGAGAAAGGGAAGAGCGTGGTGGTTCAAGGTACTCTTTCCATTTGTGGTGTTCCAGTTAGAGTGTTGTTTGATACTGGAGCGTCGCATTCCTTTGTTTGTAATGAGTTGGTAGACCGGTTGGGTTTGGAACCAGATATTGTTGATAGACCATTGGTTGTGACTAATCCAGTTGGGGGTTCGTCTTGTTTGTGTATGGTATGCCGTGGTCTAGTTGTATCGAGTCATGATTGCTCTTTTGTTTGTGATTGTTTTGTTCTGAACTTTGCGGGGTTCGGAATTATTTTGGGTATGGACTGACTTAGGAAGTATGCGGCAAGGATTGATTGTGAGAGGTTGGAGGTGACAGTCGTGAATGTGGAAAGGCGAAAGATTGTGATACGATGTAAGCATGAGGAAGGCGTCTTCATGAGCTTCATGTATTCCCTGGTTGTTCCACGCGATGGACTGTCATCGGTGCCTATTGTGAATGGATTTGAGGATGTCTTTGACGAAGTCAAAGGATTACCGCCGCATAGGGAGATCGAGTTTTGTATCGATCTAGTTGAGGGAGCCAGACCTGTTGTGATGCCTCTTAGGCGGATGGCGCCTAGGGAACAGCAAGAGTTGAAGGTGCAAGTTGATGACCTTTTACAGAAAGGATTCATTCGGCGTAGTGTGTCCGAATAGGGTGCACCAGTTGTGTTCGCAACCAAAGCGGATGGATCGTTGAGGTTGTGTGTGGATTATCGTGAGCTGAATAAAGTGACCAAGAAGAACAAGTATCCATTGCCGAGAATAGATGACTTGTTTGATCAGCTTCACGAAGCTAAGGTGTTTTCTCAGATGGATTTGGCAGCGGGATTTCACCAGTTGAGAGTGGCAAAGGATAGTGTGCCGAAGACTGCTTTCAGGACACCATCCGGTTTCTATGAGTGGCTGGTAATGCCGTTTGGATTGACCAATGCACCACCATATTTTGTGGATCTTATGAATAGAGTGTTCAGGGATCAATTGAACAAGTTTGTACTTGTGTTCGTGGATGATATTTTGATTTATTCCAGAACTGAAGAAGTGCACAAGACGCACTTGCGTATTGTTTTGGAAATCTTACGGAAACAACAGCCGAGGGCTAAGTTTTCAAAGTGTCACTTCTGGAAGAGTGAAGTGAGGTTCTTAGGCCATGTTATCTCTGGAAGTGGAATAGCGGTTGATCCCGCCAAGGTGGTAGCAATCCAGGATTGGGTTAGACCTAAGAATGCATCTGATGTGAGAAGTTTTCTTGGATTAGCAGGATATTATCGTCGGTTTATCAAAGATTTTTCCAAGATAGCTGCACCGTTAACAGGATTGACGAAAAAGAACCAAGTGTTCAGATAGGATGATAAGCGTGAGCAAGCTTTCGGAATTCTGAAAGAGCAATTGACAAGTGCTCCTGTTTTGACTATTCCAAGTGGAAATGATGAGATGGTGGTTTACACCGATGCATGTGGTACTGGACTTGGAGCAGTGCTAATGCAGAAGGATAAAGTTGTTGCGTATGCAAGTCGACAATTGAAGCCGCATGACAAGAATTATCCGACTCATGATTTGGAGTTAGCGGCGATTGTGTTTGCTTTGAAGATGTGGAGACATTACCTATTGGGAGTCCGATTCGAGTTGTTTACGGATCATAAGTCATTAAAGTATCTTTTCTCCCAAAAGGATTTGAATCTTCGACAGCAACGATGGCTAGAGTTTTTAGCATCATATGATTTTGGTATAGCCTATACTCCGGGAAAAGGTAACGCAGTGGCAGATGCGTTAAGTCGAAGACATGCAGGATTGGGAGCCATGTTTTCAGAATGGAAGAGCCTTGAGTATTTTGCTGGATTTGACTTCAAACCTAGATGTGAATTGGAACCTGAGGTGTTGGCAAACTTATCGATAAGACCTACCCTAGTGGAAAGAATTGGCGAGAGCCAAAAGCGAGACGATAAGATTGTCAAGATTATCCGTGATTTGGAATCTGGATTGGACCTAGAAAAGGATAAATGATTCGAGGTCGATCGAGAGGGTTGGCTTCGGAAACAAGGACGACTAGTTGTTCCCGATATAGATGAATTGAGAGATGAAGTTCTTAAGGAAAGTCATCACTCGAAGTTGACAATTCATCAAGGTGGAAATAAGATGTATCGGGATACGAAGAGAACCTATTACTGGGAAGGTATGAAGAAGGATGTGGGAAATTTTATTTCCAAATGTATGAACTGCCAGTTGGTAAAAGCTGAACAGAAGAAGCCAGGTGGATTGCTTCAGCCATTAGAAGTTCCTACATGGAAGTGGGAGCAAATATCGATGGATTTTATCGATGGGTTACCTAGGACCAGAGCGGGAAATGAAGGGATTTGGGTCATCGTAGATCGTTTGACTAAGAGTGCAAGATTCATTCCTGTTCGATCAACTAGGACTGCATCGAAATTGGCTGAGTTGTATGTTAAGTGGATAGTTCGATTCCATGGTATTCCGAAGAGTATAGTGAGCGATCGAGACCCTTTGTTCACTAGTGGATTTTGGAAGAGCTTCCAAGAAGTTTTGGGGACCGAGTTGTGTTTGAGTACAGCTTATCATCCCCAAACAGATGGTCAGACCGAGAGAGTCAACCGAGTTTTGGAAGATCTACTCAGAGCATGTGTTTTGGATTTCGGAGGATCATGGGAAGATCATCTTCATTTGGTGGAATTTGCGTATAATAACAGTTACCAGTCAAGTATTGGTATGGCACCGTATGAAGCATTGTATGGAAGACCGTGTAACTCTCCGACATGTTGGTTGGAAACTAGAGAAAAGATGATACTTGGGCCCGAAATGATTCGACAGACTTCGGATTGCATAGAGATCATTCGGCGACGAATGAAGGCAGCCCAAGACCGTCAGAAAAGTTACGCCGACAAGCGTCGGAAGGATTTGGAATTCAACGTGGGTGATATGGCTTTTGTGAAGATCTCTCCACTGAAGAATGTTATTCGATTTGGGAAGAAAGGAAAGTTAACTCCGAGATTTGTTGGACCATTCCCGATCATCGAGCGAATTGGAAAGCTCGCCTATAGATTGGAGTTACCAGAAAAGATGTCGGGTGTGCACAATGTTTTTCATATATTGTATCTACGGAGATATGTGCACGACCCAAGTACGGTGGTTTCTGCTGATAGCTATGAAGATTTAGAGGTTGATCCAGTTGTTACGAGACCTCGTAAGCCACTTCGTGTTGTTGAAACCGACACGAAACAGCTTAGAAGGAAGGTACTCAAGTTGCTCAAGGTACAATGGAGTGATGATGTTAACGACTGTACATGGGAGGAGGAAGAGAGGATGAAGGCAGATCATCCTGAACTCTTCGAGGTATGGCCCTAAGGTGTCGTGACATCTCATGAATTTGTAACTTGTTCTAGTCTTAGAATTCTGCATGCTAGGTTAGTAATTGAATGCATGGGTTATTGATTGCTATGGATGGTAGGCATGCAGAATAGTGATGATTGCTCTTGTTTGATTGGAATTTCAGGGGCGAAATTCCTAAGGGGGAGAGAACGTAACGACCCATATTTTTACGGATCGAAAGATCGTAAAACGGTCGACATTAAGTCGTTGATGTTGTTAAGTCGTTTAGAGTATGAGTCGACCAAAGTTTAAGTCGTGTTAAGTTATCTCGTGTGGTGCTTAGGTCGTATGAGAGTTAGGATGAGTGGAGCGACCTATAGAAGTAACGACTTAGGTATGATTGGGCGAGTTAAGGGATTTGAGTTGAGCGACTTATAGGTTTGGAACGACCTAGGAGTTAGGTCGTGTAGGGGTTAAGTCGTATAGGATTTAGGTCGTGCGGAAGTTAGGTCGGTTGAGCGACCTAAGGGGTGAGCAACTTAAGGAAGAAGAGCGACTTAAGACAGTATGACCTAGTAGTTAGCGAGTTAGTATGTTAGAACTAGTTAACGAGTTAAGGAATAGGTCGTTAACGAGTTATTAGCTAGAGTGGGTTAGCGAGTTACGACTTATAGGATGTTAGCGACCTAAGATAGTGAGCGACCTATAAGATAGTGGTTTAGGTCGGTGGAACGACCTAAGGGGTTAGGTCGTGTGGAAGATAAGTCGTGAGCGACTTATGGTTAAGATAGGTCGTGAGCGACCTATATCAGGTTGCTGTGTATTAGTTAGGTCGCATGAACATTAAGTCGTCAAGTCGCATGTGATAGGTCGATAGGTCATGGGTGTGTTGAGCCGTTAGGTCGTAGGGATGTTAAGTCGCGGCCTTTGTTAGGTCTTAAGCTGTTAGGTCGCGTGAAGGCATATTCGCAAGGTTGTATCCTAGTTAGGTCGTGTGACCCCGATGAGTCGTTAGGTCGGCAGAACTTTAGGTCGTAGGTCGTTGAGGTTATAGGTCGTGGGTCTTAGGTGGTGGATGACTTATGGGGGCGGCGACCTAAGGATTTCCAGCCTATAAATAGAGGGGTTTGGTTCACTTTTTGGCACCGGATTTTGAAGCGACGAAGTGCTGCCATTTTGAGAGCTCGACTACTACACTTCTTCACTTCTTTTCTCTACTCTAATCTAGTGATTCCTTCCATCTAAATTGAAGATCAAATCGAAGATCCAAGAGCCAAAGTTGAAGATCTCCATCCATCGAAGAGAGATTTCATCGTTTGAAGCGGAGCTTTGGAGGATCAAGCTTGATTCTTTGCTGTCCAGATCTGGAGTTGGTTGTTTTTGAGGTGTTTTAGGTGATTCGGTGAGTGGTGGTTATCTCTCACACGGACCCAAAGGAGTATATTGGATCGGTGGTTTGTTTATGTGCTAAAGAAAGAGATTTCATGCATTTTCCTTAAGTCTGCATGTAGATCTATTGCTCATGATGATTTGACATCTATTTTACTACATGTTCACTTATGCAAGTTCATTCATCAAGTTGTAGAGATATTGTTCATAATTCATGCTTGTTAGAATGCATGTTAGATTTGGACTCTTTATTTACGAAATTGCCATTATTGTTGTAACTGTTTATTTAGATCTTGTTTGAATGATTGATTACTTGGATTAATGTTTGATTTGATTGATTAGTTGATTGATAACTTGATTTGGACAAGTTGGTCGAAGATGATTCAAAAGCTAAGTGGAAAGGCTCTTGAATAAGGAAAGCTGCTTGTGGCATATGAAGCGGATGTTGAAGCTCATATGGATAGATTTGATGATGATGTTGAGATGGGACTTTGCCATGATGCGATGAGGCAAACCATGATGTTGAGATGGGAATTTGCTATGATGCGATGAAGCAAAGCATGATGTGAGAAAGCCTTGGTTTAATCCAGACGGGATCATCCCAAGCTTGTTGATAACTCGGTGATGTGGTCCGGGTTTGTGGATAATGGTTAGCTTGAGAGGCGCTTGAGCTAGTATGGGAATAGCCGTCGAGGAGGATGACTAGAAGGCTGAGATTTCATCGTTGTTGAAGGTTGTAGCATGCTCAAAGCAAGAGTACGTTGGGACGGGTCACGATGACGTTCCAAGCACGGGTCACGATGACGTGCTAGTACTCTGGGCAGATGCGATAGTCCTAGGCACGGGTCACGACGACGTGCGGAGCTATGTCTAGAACCGGGGTTACCATTAGCCCTTGGCAGGCGGTCATTCAATTAACGGCCAAATCAAGGCAATGATAACAGTGATAGCCAGAGTCATGGATGCTTGGATGTTTGGTTGTATCGTCACTTGGGTCAAGAGTGATGTTTTCAGGGTGCTTATCTGATCTTGTTTTAGGCCTTGGGGGTTTGTACTTGGAAAACGCCGACCTTGACTCGAGTGACTTTGCTTTGAATGTCTGAATTGCTATGTTTGCTTCTGCTTAGTGTGTCTGGGGGCTATCACTGTAGAAAGAGGTGGAGTGGGATGGTTGGGTTCCTATTCCTTTTACCCTTTATACTCTTTTGGTATGTTTGATAGTTTATTTACTGCTCACTAAGACTTTTGTCTGACTCAAGGTTTTATGTTTAACTCTTATTACCTTGGTCTGTTCATCCATGTTGGGATGGGCAGACTAGGTAGCAGGTGACAGGCGCTTTTTATATTGGCCAACGCTGTTGATGACGAAGACGAGCTGGAGGCTTTTGCATATTGTTTTCTTACTATATGTACTGGGTGTTCCGCTGTTTGTATATCCTCTGAGTGATATGTAGTGAGGCTTGATGTATTGACTTTGCTGATTGTTGTATCAAACTATTAGAGTTTATATGATGAGATTCTGTTATATGGAGCTTCACTATGTATATTTTCTATTGTATTTTGTCCATGCGCTGTGAGTAATACGATAGAGTTTTCTGTTTTATCTTACCCTGACTATCGTCCATGGCTGCCTGGCACACCTTTCAGCGCACCATTTACCCGTTTCAGTGCGGGAGTCATGGGCGGTCGTCACATTAGTGCTTTATCATGTCAAAAATCCATTTAAAACCATTTTCCTATTCAAAACCATTCCACAATAATGTTACCATTATTTATTTCAAATATATTTCCAAAATAATACCAATTTCATCTCCATAACACTTTTGAAAATATTTTCCAAACCTTTCTGGGATTTAAATTTCTGAATTCGAGTTTGAATAAATTTTAATTATAATTCATTTGCACAAATCATGCTTATACAATTTTAATTTGATTATGTATAACCATTTAAATTTATAATCTTGTTTTGATTATATTAATAACAACCAAACATATCAATATACTACAATAGTTTCTAGAAAATTATTTTTTTCATATCAAAATACAATTTGGGTGAAATTATTTCATTTACCCGCTTCAAAATAATAATGTGTTGGTTTATCATGTTCAAGTGTTTAGAATCTCCTATCGATTTAATGGCGTCCCACTACTCGACCAGAATTTATATGCCACTCAACAGATAAATCAACACAATATAAAACATTTTATATTCACTAACAAATACGCACTCATATCTATTAATACACTCAAACTCATTCTAGGGTACTTTGACCCTATATTTAATGAGTAATCTCCACCAAAGCCAAGGTTCTCGCTTAACCTTCAGCTTGGTTACCACGTTGTAATGAACGAACCACTCCGGACCCCCCGATAGGCTTTTCAACCATCATGCAACCCTTCTGCTTTTTAACATGAGGGTAGTCCTGCTTTTCAACAATGAGGTGACTACAAGTGGTGCCTCGAATTTACTTTTACGATCAGCCTCGCGACATCCACAGCCAACCTATCAAGGCCTTGTACTACCCCTCAGAGACATGTATTCACTGTTCACAAAGCGAAAACCCCCTAACATGCGTACGTGAACCCATCACTAAGCAAATACGATCCCGGTCTCTTCGAAACAACCAATAAATTTAGCCAAATTTAATAGTCGATTATTTAACTATCAAACAACATCCATAAGCAGTCATTAGGCCTTATTTTATAAATCTTTCAAAATATATTTGCGAAGATATATATTCAAACCTCTTCCAGTATATTCAATAATTGAAACACATTTCAAATTCTTATATCCATAATAGGATTTTATATCCATGTTAACTGTAGAATATTTCCTTCAATTCCATTCATAATTTAACACTGAGAGAAATATTTCTATAATAATAATCTCATATTTCAAATATTTCAAATCCTTACAGTTCAATACTTAGGAAATATTAATAAGCATATTTTTTTGAAAATCATTTTATTTTCAATACCAAGGAAATATTCCATTTATTCATACTTCTCCAAAAATCCTTTTCCATTTCAGCATCCAGGAAAATTATGACGAGTCCATTTTCCAAATCATTTCTAATATCAATACTTATGAATTTTTTTTATATCTTATCTCCTACATTTTCGGAATTTATATCAATTCCTTTTACATTTTCCCTAAATCGATTATACTAACTTATAATCCCGTCTATCCACTACAACGTCTTTATGCATTCAGATTCAATCTCGAAGTTCTTATTTCTAGCATTTCCGAAATTTCCCTAAGTTTTCAGAATTCCACTATAAGATTTCTCTTATAAAATTACATTCATTAATTAAAACTCCGTTCACAATCTCGTGGGCATTTATAAATCAATTCCAATCACTTTACAGGTCTCTCTCTCTATGTATATAATAAATATTTTTAAAGAATAGTAATTTATTTTCAAAACATGCTTAAGCAATTATTTAAATATCAAAACATTTCAAATAAAACATCAAAACTCAATTCCAACTTATTTTTTATAAACTAATCAGTTTACAAAGCTGATTATAAAAATTAGAATTTTATTTCAATTAATATTCGGTATTTATAAAATTAACTTTTGAAGTATTTCGATAATAACTAGCTTTTAATTACATAGTTTAATAAATAATATTTCTTTATAAACAAAACTTAGCTTCTTGATAAAATATATTTTCCTTAAAAATCCCAGTAACCAATTTAATGTACAAATCCATCTCAATTCACAACACATTGATTTCATGCGATTACGTATCCATTCTCACTTTTCAGATTAGAATCCACTACACTTTCCAAAACCTATTTTCATATCTCGACATAAATTCACATTGTGGAATTACATTCCAATTTGTCAATTGATTTCATTTCCCATACATATGAACATCTTATATAAACTTATAACTCCTTTGTGTTTCACTTGTTTATAAAACTAATCTCATCTATAAAATCTCATCTTATAAATCCTTTTCTTAAGAAATCCCATTTACTTTGTAAATCTATTAAAAATATCAATTTGAACTCCTTTTCATATTTCCCAGAAATATTAATTACAAATCCTCTATATAAATTATTTTAAAATCTCTATTTAAAATATTTTTATGAATAGTTAAATACAACCCAAAATCAATTGTTGTTTTATCGAAATCAATTTCTTTAAAAATAATCCAAATTTCAATATAGATATTTTTATAGTCAAAATATCCTTTTAAATCTTTTCAATTTCCAAAAATAATATTTATGGTATTCACAATACTAAAAGTTAGGCCAGTGCTACTATAGCATCCAATAAAACAAATCACACAACAATCCATAACAGATTATCAATTCACATCATATATCACTATATATGAAAACAATCAATATATATTTAAGGAATCTAGTTGGATCCCTCCAACATGTTTTCCTCCATCCACAGATGTTATACAACATAAAAATACCAATCCCACTTCGAGGGGGATATCGCGGTAATATAGGATCGTCCGTATTATGCAGATGCATAGGGTCTCATCCGCTCCAATGAAGGGAATTATAGCTAACTACTAATATATATACTACTATATAAAATATCATATCCAAACTGATAATAATTTATAGATTCAATCAAGCACCCAATAATTTATCTTAACTATTATAAATTAAATCCAGCAAATTCAGAATGAATGAGATTCGCTCACCTTGATTTTAAATTTGATGACTGTAATGACCCACCTTTTGTGATGGTTTAAATCGACAATAAAGCACACATGTCAAACTCAAACCATTCAAAAGGAAGGATTGTTATGTGGTAAATAAGAAAAATAATAGAAAAAAGAAAAACTAAACACATAATCTCACAGCGAATGACAAAATATAATGATCAAATAAACAGTTCATGAAGCTGTTTTACCAATAACATTTGATTGTACTTTTACAATATAGATCAGAGTTACATACAATAGGAATAAATAACTAAATGTAGCAGAACAACATGTTGTAGTGGAAATAATAAAATAAATAATAATAGTACTAAATCTTCGTCTTCTTCCTCCAGAAAAGCAGTTTTTGATACACTGAAAAGCTCAGACTGACCCGAGCGAATTGAAAAGACCAAACAATCGAGTTGGAACTAAAAGATCTTATGTAAATTGAATAACAATAAATAAATATGAGTGTAATTACATCAGAGATGTTTACGGGGTTTGACATCTCCTATCCAGTGTCTAACGTGAGTGCAATAACTTAAGAGATGTTCGGGATTCATCTCCTATGGATCCGTTAAACCATCTACATACATAGTACAATGCACTATTATAATAGTGTCTACAGTAAAGCAAAGTATTAAAATAGCGTTAAGGCGTTACCCATATTCCCCTTAACACATTTTATATAATGCCGTGGTCTATACAGTAATGTAAACTCCACCAAACTGGTGGGCTATCAAGGAGCACTCCATAGGTACGACACAAATCAAACTCGTAGAAGGTGCGATAAGGCATAGCATGTCACGACCCGTCTTCCACTAACCAGAAAGATGTATCATGAATTAAGAAAGAAAGAGATAGAAAGAGAAAGAAAGAGAAGAAAGAAGAAACACATCAGAATCTAAACAGCGGAACGAATAAATTATATTAATAACATAAGTATTACATAGACATACAACAACTATTAGAGTTATAAAAATTATACATCACATACTAGACAGTTATAAACACCTGTCTAGTTGTTACAACACAGTACAAAACAACTCAAACAAACGACTCAGAGATACCAACACAGCGGAATACTAGATAACTACAACGCAGAGGCCTCCTACTCCATTTGCTCCTCCATAATTCGTCAAAGCTAACCTGAATCCCTTGGCTACTCGTAAAAATTTGAGTACCCAAGAGTTTATGAAAAGCAAAAATAAACTCTGGGTCAGACATGGGTCTGGTGTGAGTAACAGGTTAAAGTTTCTTAACTTTTGAAAAACCGTTAAAAAGAAAGGTATCACGTAAGACTTCCCACGCATAAACATGGAAAAGTTTTTACCTTACGCTAACCAAAACATTTGATAGGAAATCCGGTGATATTATAATAGTTTCTAGGGTTTTAAAGTAAATAAGAAATAGCCGAAATTGTCATATTTATTAAATTCCAGCTACTAGCCACAAAAGTGGGTAATAAAATCAAAACCGTTGGCACTTATTGGATTTTGGATTCCATACAATGGCAGGGCTACCGGGGTACCGCCCGTCACAGTACGTGGCCTAGATCAACGTACCGAGAAGTACGTCCGCTCCCCTGCAACACAAGGCCGGAACCATCCCTTACTGGACAGTCCCGAACAAGACAACCCCGACAGTTGTCGCGAATCAACCGGCCACACAGCCGAATAAAAAGGGACTTCTAGACAGGGGTAAATCTCGCCCTCTAGTGGAAGCTACCCACGAAGCCTTGCTGCACCTCTCCTGTTTTAGCCATTCCCGGTTGATGAGGCTTGATTTTGCGATTACCTTTAGAGAACACATCTCTTAGAATGCTCATCGTCCACCTGACGATGTTCTGAAAGCATTCGATCCATACAAGTTCATTCCGGGTTCGAACGAAACCGAAGGCATTATCTCGTTACACTCATTTTGGAATCACCCTCAGAGTTAACGACGATAACCCTTGCACTCTGATCTTCATCTTCACTTGAGATTCCCGACCTATCGTTAATTTGGATCGATGTAGTTTTCGGATATCTAAATATGGAAACCCGATCACGGTCTCATCGAAATCCAAAATGTGTCTTTTAGGTCCAAGTTGTTTCAAGTTTTAAAATAATACAATTAAACTATCTATATACACACAGATAGATAATTCACATCATCAAAATAGGTAATCGTCACCATAGATAATCATATTATCATTATCAGAAGATAATCCAAATCATCATCACAATGCAACCAATGCATCCACACTACTCATCATTACTAATCTCATATCTGAGATTCAAACCATTCAAGGAAATCTATATCATCCATATATAAACAAGGATTAATAATCACACCATATATAATTAATTTAAAATGAATTAAATTAATTACATCATCTCTAATTAATTTAAAGTAAACTAAATTAATCACTTCAATCTATAAATCCTGCTTATATAACCATTTATTACAAACCAATCAACTAATTAATTAACCCCTAATTAATTCCTTGATTAATCATTTTTTAATTACATCCAAGTAATTAATTCACAAATTAATTATCCTTAATCAAATATAGTAATTAACCTTTAATTACTTTAATTAATTAATTAATTATAATTAATCACATTAATCCTTAATTATATTAATTAATTACTCCAATCACTTATCATTAATTAATCAATCTTAATTAATTAATCTTAATCACATCATTAATTATATTAATTAATGATTCCTAATTACATTTAATTAATTACTTTATTAAGTAATTAACCATAATTATTAATCACCTTTGATTAATTAACTTTCAGTAATTAACTATTCTTAATTACTTCATTGAGTAAATTGATTACCCCTAAATTAATTATATTTAATAATTAATTATATTTATTAATCATCCTTGATTAATCTCATTAGTAATTAATTACTCTCAATTAATTACATTACTTAATTATTTCCCAAATGACTTAATCAATAATTGCTTAAATTAATTACATCAAGTAATTGATTATTAATTACTTTCACAAAGAAATTATCCTTCATAATAATTACACAAGAAATTAACCCCAAACTCTTCCATACTTCAATAATTTACATCGAGTAATTACTCATCTTAATTACCTCTCTAAGTAATTATCCTTCATTAATTACTTATCAACCCATCAATGAATATTCTAAATTAATTAAACTTAATTAATTAATTTAAACTAATCAAATAAATTAATTAATTAAAATGAGTAATTAATATCTTTAATTACTTTCACAAAGTAATCATACTTAACCAAATTCTATAATTATTATCAAATTTAATTAATCAAATAAATTATCAAAATTAATTACATTAATTAATTAATAAATAATCCCAAGTTAACGACCTTCATTAACTTACCAAAAATTTCCTTAATTACCTTACTTAAGTAATTAATTTAAATTAATAAATATTAATCACAAATTTATTATCTTTAATAATCATTTAATTAATCACTATTTATTTTATTAATTAAGTTTTTAACTTAATTAATCTTAACCTCTTGATAAATTAATTTCTATCATTAATTAAAATCATAACTTATTTAATTAATGTTCTTATTTCCAAAATTAATTAATCTTAAATAATTAACTCAACCTTAATTAATTAATTAAAAATCCTTATTTATTTAATTAAATAAATTAATTAATTAACCATCTAATTACCTTATTAATTTAATAAACCAAAATCATTAAAAAAATTGATTTATTATAAGTAAAACATTTCTTATTAATAATTTCATTATCATTAACAAAGTAATTTAAAACACTTACTTTAAAATTTGTTTCCAAATTTCATTTTAAATTTTAAATTTAAAATGAAAACCACATTTAACTTTATCAAAGTTTTACAAACATTTTAAAACCTTTTTAAAACTTATGCTAAATAATCTCTCATTTTATAAAAGGAATTTAAACTCATATTTATCTAAGATACAAATCATATTTAAAGTATGATTCAACATTCAAAGCAGTTTAAACATTTCAAAATTTTAAAAACTTCTTTTCTTTTCAAAACATGATTCAAATTTGAATCTTGTTTCTAGGTTTAAACTTATGTTTAAATCTTCTATTCCAATTTTTAAAACCTTATCTTTAAATTCAATTTAATTAAACTCTTTTAAAGTTATTAAACATTTTAATTTAAAAAGTTTGAATTAAATTTAAAAACAGGAATTCAACTCAGATTGAAAACCAAACTTTTTAAATTTAAGTTTTAAATTCTGTTTTATAACTGCATTCAGATTTAAAACAAATTCCTTGAATTGAAATGTACAGGTTTCTCTGAAACCTGAAGTCAACAAAATACCCGAGCCTCCCCCGATATTGCTTTGAGTAAAACCATGAACTACTTCGAGTAACAACTTGAATTACTCGAGTATTAACCCGAGTGCAAAACTACTGCAGAACCCAAAACCTTCCCTGTCACCATCTTCTACACCGTGCACATGCACGGTGGTCTTGGCCACCTCCGGCCATCGCCACGATAACCAGCAAGTCGGCGTTCATCACTGCAGCACATCACGACCATCCAAAACACATCATCTACTTGAAATCAAATTCGAGTCCCCCTAACCAAAACCAGGCAACAGTATGGAATAACACCCCAACCTGGAAACTACTCGTTTCTTCAACTCCGACCACCGTGTCAATTGCAACTCCGGCCATGTCTACACCAATGCTCCAGCTTCCAATACCCTGAATCCCAACACACTCGATCACCTGGAGAGGCCTTGATGATCAAAAATTACTGCACCCTCAAAAACTAGGTTTACAGAACAAAACCCAACATCCCAGCCTCCTCGGTGATTTACCACCTCTTCCACTATTTTTCTCCTCAACATTGATCACTCTATCATCACCAGAAGTAATCTGGATCCCCCAGATTACAAAGTTCATCAGAAAACACTAAATTTTCATTTTCTGGTTAAACCAGAAATACTAACAAATCCCTTTACTAAAAGTAGTGATTTTTGTTTTAAAAATCTAATTTTGGTTTAAGCATTTGAGTTAGATCACTGAATACAAGAATTATGACAGTTGAATTTTACTTATTTAAAGTTGCTCAGATGTTTTATTTCTTCCAGAGGCAATACTAGTTGTTTGAACTTAAACAAATTTTTAAACTAAAATTTATGATAAAATAAATATACATTGTTCAAGAATTAAGTCTTAATAAAGATTGATTCAAGAAAAATTGAATCTTTTACTAAATTATGAACCTGAAGAAAACTGTAATAGCATAAAACAGTCATCTATAGTCATAATCCATTCATACATTCAAACATTCATATGTATATATACAACAATGCATTTAATATTATACTCACAAGCATACTAATCAACATGCAACCAGATAAACATACACACAACATACTTATTTAAGCAACAAATTTATACTTAGGTTTTTAAAAAAATGTTACTCACCTGTCATTACTAAAAAATAGAGGCAGAGAGCTTTTGAAACTGCAATTGCATGCAAATGAAACTTTGTTGAAGACATATGACTTGTTTAAAAACTTGCATGCAGGCCATTTAAAACTTGAACTTGCTCTAGATTCTATTCTTACATTCCCAGGTTTTAAAAAAAAATGCAGAGTTTACTTGTTTTGATTTTACAGAGGACTGCAGGTTGGTTTCCAGAATGTTGAAATGCAGACATATTGAAGAAAGTGAACTTCAAGTAGGCTTGATCAGATTGATTTTGAGAAAGGGTTTGCATGCTCTTAATTTTATTTTGCAGAGGATTACAAGATTGTATGAAGATATTTTCAAGCTTTTGATTGAGGAAGAGTTTCAGATTTTTGGTTTCTTGCTTGAAAAGTTTGATTATAGATTTGATTTTCAGGTTTGTGAGGAATTTGAGTATTGAAAAGAAATCAAATTTTGAACATGATTTTGGTTTGAGCAATATAGTTATTGATTTGTTTTAGCTGAGATTTATCTTTGAGAAAAAAAATGAAGATTAGAAAAAGAAAGAGCTTGAAGAAAACATGTTTATATAGGTATAAATGATTTATTTAAAAATTAAAAATAAATACGACACATGTACTAAATTCTTACATTTGTCAATAAGAGTAGGTTATTAGTTCACACTTGTCTCACTAGTTACATAAAATGTTAACACTTGTTTTATACATATTTACTAATTTTTATTTAATTTAAAGGTAATTGAAATCCTCTTTATTTATTAAATACATATAAAGTAGTTTCATAAATAAATGTATATGTATTTCCTTTTAATGAAATAAAACAATTTATATAAAAATGAAAGCTTATTTACAAGTTTTATATATGTTTATTCATTTGAATTTCAAAATTAATTCAAATTCAAATGCTATTCATATATTTAAAAATTCCATTTAAAACTAATTTATATTAACATACTTAATTTAAAAATAATAACATTGTCTTTTAAAATCTATCTATATTTATACTTTTATTATTATTCAAAAGTAACATATTTATCAATTTAAATCATTTATGAAAGAAACCATAAATTACTTATCTTATTAATCTTAATTAAATGGATTAATGTTTAATATATAAATGGTAGTTTAAATTTCCATATATAATTCCAAATTATAATTATTAAGCTATATTCAAAAAGAAATAAAATAAACTTTTGTTTATCTTATTAAAATTTAAACTATGCTTTAAAATATATTTAAACAATTTAAAACAATTTCTTTAAGTATTTTAAAACCAAATAGTTATTTATTAAATAGTTTTGAATAGTTATTTATTAAATAAAATAATAATTTCCAAATTATCAAAATGAATATCAGAATTTAAAAACAAAATTTTATTTGTTTATTAATCTAAAATCAAAACTTATCTATTTATAATATATATAAATACATATACATTATAAATAGAAAGCAATTTATTAGCTTTTAAAAGATAAAATTCATCAAGTAAACTTTTATTTAATTGGATTATTGAATCAAGTAAATTTTTATTAACAGAATTCATCAAATCAATTTAATTTTAAATACAGATTATTAAATTGATATTGCCAAAATTTTCGAGATATCACATAGCAGCTACTACCGCCCACCTCGGAACTCATTCCCATAATCAAAATCGAGGGATGGCCCCAAAATCAATCACAAAGTCATAATATGGTTTCGAAGAAGCATGTTCGATCAGAGGTGCGACCTCATTTGGTCCGGTCGGGCTCCTGTTTTAGTCACATCAAACTAACTCAGGGCTACGCTAATACCTCATACAGGATCGTTTGCCAAACCATCCTACTTTATTCTGGAATCTCCATTATGTACACAGTTGTTAAAGTGGTTTTCAGTATTGGCAGAGAGTTTGACAATAACCGATCACGGTCTCTTTAACAACCAAACGCTTATCTCAAACCGGATGGTTCTTTTAAATTTTCAAAATCGTTTCATAATTGATATCAAAATATCATATTCAATTCAAACCATATCACCTTCGAAATCATATTCTCTCAAACATGTCATTTCACTAGAAAATATCATTCCAAATCTCAACATAGCTTATAACATCATTTAACCATACTCGCTTTTAAATCAAGGATTGAAATATGAACACTTCCACCTTACATAGCCTGAAATTTAGAAAATAGTTTAGATAGTTATAAATAGTTTAGCATAGTTTAAAATTAATTTTTGAATAGTTTGAAATACTTTAAAATAGTTTTAAAAGTGGATTAAAATAGTTTAAATAGATTTAAGATGGTTTAAATAGATTTGAGATAGTTTAAATAGATTTGAGATGGTTTAAATAGATTTAAAATAGTTTAGATAGATTTAAATAGATTAAATAGATTAAATAGATTTAAAATAGATTAAAATGGTTAATTAGTTTAAAATAGGTTAAAATAGATTAAATTGGATTAAATAGGTTAAAATAGATTAAAATAAATTAAATTAATTAAAAAAGTTTAAATTAGTTTAATAGTTTAATAATCATTATCTTTTCATCAATCTAGTCTTTCATCAATGTCGTCCAGGCGATTTTTCCAAGCGGTTTCTTTCCCTCCATGATCCCCCCTTTGCCTTGTCCATTCTTTTTCGCGTTCTCCTCTTAATACCCTCTTCTCCTTCCCATCCATCGACCCCTCTCTCCCTCCTCAACTCGCTCTAGTCGATTGTATAAAAAGAAGTCTACAGTTACCCCAATTTCCAATCTGAACATGCTATCAATCGCTGATTTTCCGCCCCTTCTAGCCAGTATTCGATCCCCCAATGCTCCTATTGCTTGCCCAGTTTCGACTGCCGTGGAGCATGCTGCGGTTTCTTGCAGTATACCTTCTGGATCTGATTTGATTAAGCCTTCATCTGGGTTGCAGTTTATTCGTCCTACTCCTGATGCGACTGTGAGTAAGCAGGTGAATACTAATTGTGATATTGGGATGAATGCATCTAATGCTGTGTTCAGCATAGTGGGTAATAGTGGATTTTCTGGTGGAAAAGTGGGTTTGGTCTCGGTTGTTGTTTCTGGACAATGCACTTCAACTGCTTGTTTATTTGCCTCTGAGACCAATGGCCCTTTAGACAGTGAAAAAAGTTTTGTTGCTTCTAAGTTTGTTTCATCTACTGCTCTGCCCAATGCTGATGTTCATCCTAGTCCAACCGTTCCTTCCCCGTCTTGCCACAAACCATGGTCTTCTCTTTTCAATTCTCTGCCTCGTAATGCGGGTGATTACAAACCAATTGATTTTGAAATTGTCGAAGAGAATGGAGTGATGATCCCGCCTCCTTTGGTAATGCAAGCCGGAGTGGATTTTTGGTTTGAATATTTGGTTTGTTTCTTTCTTGAACCAAATCACCGACTTCATGATCCGAAATCGGATTTACGTAAGTCTTGGAAGCTGCGTGGTAATTTGCATGTTAAGCTGATTGACTCCTTATATTACCTCAAGTTTTCCTCTTCCGAGGATCGTCGGCTAGTTCTTGGTGCTGAGCCTGCCTTCTTTGCTGGTTGGCCCTTTATTACTACACCTTGGTCTCCCATTATGGCGAGAGCTCGCGAGCAGGTGCTTTCCATCCCCATTTGGGTGTACTTTTTGCAAATCCCGTTTGCACTTCAGCCTTTGCTTGGGTTAAATTGGTTAGCCTGCAACGTCAGAAAATTGAAATGCTTTGACGCTAACACGGTTTCTCGAGAAAAATTGATGTATGCTAAGGCTTTAATTGAGATTTCCCCCTTTAAGCCTCTTCCTGCTTCTATTCCTGTTCAGCTTGCTGTTGGGCATGTAGCGGAGGTCCTTGTTTGCTATGGTTGGGTTCCAGATATATGCTCCTCCTGTCACTTGTTTAGCCACCTTTCTATCTCCTGCCTGCACTCCAAATCCTCTGCGGCTCCTCCGAAGATTCCTTTGCCTCGTCCCCCGCTCCAGATATGGACCCCTAAGGCTCCTTCCGCTGTCTCTCATGTCGCCCCCACTCCTGCGGCTCCCTTGCCAGATCTGGGTCCTCCTTCTTCTGATGTTTGGCCTACCTCACCTGCTATTGCTGTGGTTCCTTGTGTTGCCCCTGATATTCCTTTAGCTATTATAGATTCTACCCGGTATCCTGTTGATTGGGTTGAGTTTAAGAGGTGTTGGGTTGATCGTATTTCTAATATCAGATTTAACCCCATGAATGATTCGTTTTTCAGATTTGTTTCTGATGATCAGACCGACCTTAGATGCCTTTATTACCGTCCGTCTGGTGATTCTTTAGTTCTTGATTTGGATGGTGTGAATGCGAGTAGGAATTCTGAAATGCTAGCTGATTCTTCTTGGGATCGATCTTTCATATACTCTCCTGATACTATGGGTTACGACCCTAGACTTGCCATCCGTTTCAGCCCCTTTGGTAGACTTTGTGGGAATGTCCCGTTGGAATCTTCTGATGATGGTGATTCTTCCTCTTCGGAGGTGTCCTAGTCTAGGTGATTATTTTAGTTACTGTGACATGTCTATCACATACCTGTGCTGTATTTTCCTATTTTCATAGTAGTTTAGGTGCTTTTACCTTTCTCCTGTACTTCAACTTTATTACTTTGGTAATAAAAGTGGACGACCCACTATAAAACAAGCTTGCTTTGCAAAATAATAATAATTAATAATCATGATTTTTATAATAATATATCTTTTAACGTTTTGTATTAAAATTATAAATTTGAAAGTAATATCAAATTAAACTATTTCTTCCATCCAACCCATCTGGACCATATTAAGTTTGCAAATCAACAAACTTAATTTCAAATCTTTCAATTAAGATTCTCAATAAATCATTTAAATCTATGTCGGTTCCAAATCCATGTATGAAATATTAGTTTAAGCTACTCTAATTCCAATAGATTTCAAAATTTAAATATTCAACAATTTCAATAACTCAATTTTGATAAATTTCATTTATGCTTCATATCTAACTTTAAAATTTCAATTCAAACCAATTTCCAATCAACATTTAAAATTTGGATTTTCAAAAATAATTCAGTTTATATAAATCAATTTCCTTCAAAATATCATTTAACCTAATTCAAGATTTAAGAGTTTAAAATCGCTTAATTTAACCAATCCGGTGTTCGTATATAATTTTCTACCCTATGGTCAAGTAATACGGACATATGTCATTTCAATCTGTAATAATTTTAAAATTTAAGGGTATATAATATTTCAATCCGCAATCCCAAATTTTACTTCAAATCCATGAAATCGCTCGAGTTTATCATTTCAACCAATAACGATTTCTCCCTAGTCTTTCAAATTGCTCGGGTATGTATCATTTCAACCCATATGGAACTTGCAGTGTTATAACAATATAAAAATACAATATGCAGTCATCCATCTAATATCAATAATCAAACATCCATCACGATCACCATTCAAACCAATCAATAAACAATAACAAACGACCGATTATCAATAACAGGTGTTAATTGGCAATTTAGAATTTAATATTAAATTAATGGCGATAATATTCAATAAAAATCAGGTTTAACTGGAATGACAATTTAAATATACCAAACATCAACTAATCAATTTCAAATCGCATCTAAATTCAATTTAACTAACATAAGATAATCTAGTAGTTGTGAGTGGGCTAAAACATTCACCTTTGATTTCAAATCGATTTGAAATCCAAATAAAGGCCTAAAATACAGCTTTCTCAGAATTCGTCCAAACCTGCTTCATAATGTCCGAAATTCTGATACAATCGCGGTGAAGAAAACCTTGCTTGAATCCGACCTCGTATGTAAAAGTTATGCACATTAGAAATCACACGATTTAAAATATTATAAAATAAAAATAAAAAAGAAACGTACGCTATCACGTCGGCTCAACCCTCATTCTCACATAACCCTAACAGAAAGCTTCGCACGCGACTACAGTTCAGCCGCCACCATAAACCCACGAACGCCGACCATCAGAGCTTCTTCCACGCTGATCAGAGTTCACCGCCTCTACACCCATCTCTGGCCGACCTTCCAGTGGTCGCACGTCCATCTCCAGAGCCCTATGGACGTGGCCACTGCTGCTCCATTCCAAAGCCAAGCGTGGCAAATCCATACACTTCCAGATCCAAGTAGCTGCACGGATCGAACCTGCTCGTCGCCCTCTACATGCCCATGCCCTCCGATTGAGCCATCGTTGAAGATCCACCGTTGAACGAGGCCATGGCCTATGGACGACCGAGAACAAATCACTGACTTTTGGACAAATGTTGATTCAATTGAAAAATCCAATTACACTAATGGATTAGGGTCGTCGAGAGCTTCAAAACAGTATATAATATATTAGGGTCTTGAGGAGTTTGATTTTGAAATTGATTTGGAAATTTAATTTAGGGTTTAAATGTAAACTGGGTTTCTGCCATTAAAAGGAAGATTCGACAGATTTGTACATACTGTGATAAGAAAACGAAAGGCTTCTAGGGTTAGAACAAAATTGTTTATATGAACAAAGCCTAATAAGAAAATGAACACCTATCGAATTTGTACGAACGACAATAACGACCTAAAAAGCCCATTTCACTTTCGAAACGAAAATGGGTCATCTAAAATATCGAAATAGATGTTCTCAATACTTTTAGACTCAACGGAACAGGTTTCAAGTCCTAAATCCATCTAATGAAGAAGTTAGCTTTTAAAATCAGCTTATTTCAATTAAATTGATTTCTGCGCGTTTCGAGTCCGTACGATCAAACGACAAGTCTGATCGCTACGACACTTGAAATCCTGCAATAATTCACCGTTACGGATACAATGAAACTAGTTTCGTCAAAATTCGAGACCGTGACAAAAATGTTATTTTTCGCGTTAATTAAATTAATTAAGTCACCTTTCAAATTCAAATTTAATAACTAACACAATTTATCATTTTTGATTACTTAGTAACTTATAATCTTTTTTTAAAAAACAAGTTTTCATATCAATTCAAAGTTAAATATTATACTAATTAAAGTGTTAAGTTTCAATAGCGATAAATTCAATTGATTATTAAATTAAATTCCAATAAATCCATTTGTTTCGATTTACACCTTATTATTCAATCAATCTTTCCTTTATGGACATAGTTAACATTATTTGATGCTTTATTACATAAATAATCTACAATTAACATCTCAATTCATATTTACGCAATATTTAATTACATTCAATTGCAACTGATTCCCAATTTAATTCAACAGATTAAATAAATAGGTAACAAATAACAATTGTCACCTTTTACTTAATTTAATCACATTTATAAGTTTATTATCTATAAACAAATGTTATAACTACTTACACAACACTGATTTATCCAATTACAATTAATTACATATTAATTCAATAATTAATACAACATTTGGTTTATTTCCTTATTTGCAATTTATAACCAAATTTTATGTTTAAAATCATTTAAATTAATTGAAATTTTATTAAAATAATTATCAATTGCCTTAAATTAACATTATTGAATTTCATTCTAGTTATTATTCTCATTAACAAATCATAAATTTTAATTTCTTCCAATATTAAATTACAAAATCTTATCGAATTCAATATTTTAATTATCGAAAAAAATATGGGTCATTACACTCTCCCCCACTCAAAACATTTCGTCCTCAAAAAGGAAAAAGAAGGAAAAAGAAGGAATTAAGGAATCATTATATCTTATTCAAAGTATTCAATATATAAACAGTTAATTTACATAGTTAAGTTATTAAAATAAGATATATCAATTTAAAAACTATTAAATCTTTTCATATTCAAGTTAATAAAATTTTGAAAAACATTTCCATTTTCATAAAAAATTTCGAACTCCAAAATTCATGGAAAATTTTGGCAGAGTCTACTTTGTACGGAGAGGTCTGGGGGAAATAATAATATTAGCACCGTGACGCCCCACCTCTATTCCCACGCTAGCCAAGAACACTACGGTGTAGTGCTGTCAACTAGCGCGGAGAATAAGGCTGTTGAGGAGCGGCCATCAATAGTTAGGCCTTACACTAGTATTGGTTATCTCGATAGGAGTGGTATATATATTATATATAAATATTCTTTCATTTTTCATCTCTGATTTATTTCCTCCCATCGACATACCCCAATTCCAGTATAAAACGAACTACGATGGTTGATAATAGTTTAGGACAAAATATAAACTGATAACACAGATAAAATAAATGCGAAACACAGATAAAACAGAAAGTCTCATATATACAATAACTGATGCCAATTACAAGACATTTGATACAATACATATGATACAACTACAACAGTCGACTCTGGAAGTTATATAAACAAGTACATTATCGACTAATATACATGAGTACATATCATCCTACAACGACTACATTGACTACTACAAAAATAGATGAAATCCACTTCAAAAGATATGAAAAGTCTTCGTAGCTCTAACAGCATCTCAAAGCAGGAAATCTACAACCTGAAATAACTCAGGTCTGACCCGAGTATTAAATTCAAAAGAAAATAATACACGGGTCAGTCTAATTCAAACTCAGTTATTAATGGACAGAAGCAATAATAATCAAATATCAAATAGACGACAGTCACAGAAATCTCGTATACCCAACTTCTCGATAAGAGAACCGGATAACGGCAGATATAACACTAAACAGTGTTAATCTACAAAACAGTAAATCCAAATCGATACCACTTCAAAATATGGGATTGAACCCACGAAACAATTCAACATCGAAACTTCAATTAAAATCTGTCAAATCTGATAAGGCTGCAGTACACGCACGCGTGTACTACCTCGCCACTATCGCACGAATACACAAAAGCTCAGTGAAAGTCACAAATGAACACAAGGTCAAACCCCGAAATCGGGTTCAACTCAAGTGTGATAACAACCCAAATAAAATTAGATTATATATGAACCAGAACTCAATCCGGCCCAAACAAGTAAAAGAAGTACAATAGAAATGCATAAAGCACATATACCAGATATATGTGCGCGCACACGTAAGTACTCCAAGTCAAGACTACAGGAGCCAGAACCAGAGAACAAAATAGCAGCCGTATGCTACATTAAATAGAATCAAACACAGCAATACCCAAAAACCAAGGCACAGTACACAATAGTGGCACGTCACTAAAGACTGCATATACAACCAAATGAAAACAGCATGTACAACTGAAATGCCAACTGTATCAAAAGTGATACAGTGACATTTGGATGTAACAGATGTATGGCACAATGCACAAGCAAGGCTAAGGCATAGTGCACCAAAGAGATACTTCAAAGCAGAGCCGAAGGCCCAACAAAACAAGACTGCAATTACACTTGCAGTTAAAACTGTTCTCGAAGAAATTGAAAACAATTGCAAGGGTACATCATGAAACCAAAGTGCATCGCACCCATTAAATAAAGAATAACAGCACTCAAAGTCAAGCGCAGTGAAACCACAAGAGTAGACTCAAGAACATATGCATGCACACATACCATAGTATGTATGCACATATATGAAGACGCACAAAAGTAAGAACAAGCCTATAAAAAAATGATCCCAACAACGTATATACATATCAGATGATGTATATACATACGTGACTGCATATATACATGAACACCTGAGCAAAAGGCAGCTCAGAGTTATTAAAAATCTGGAAAATACACATATGTATATACAATAAGAAAAATGAAACAACATCGCAAGACAGTGATTGAAATCACAAAAGAAATCAACATCATGTGATACTGAGCACAGAGAAGTAATCGGACCAAATTCCATCAAGCACAGTGCAAAAGAGTTCAACAAAAATTTATCAGTGGAACCACCAAATATCAGTTCATAGGCTAACAGTTCAGTGAACAAGAAAAACGAAAGTGAACTTCCAGCCTTATACAATGCCACAAGGAACAACAACCGAGCTCAATAAATTCAAGAGCAAGCAGTGCGAATTCGAATGCACATATATACATATCAAATAATGTATATACATACATGAATACATAAGCAACGACACTGCAACGTGACCAAAGCAAAAACATCTAGTGACCGAAGTCACCAGAAATTCACAACCCAAACTGTGGAACCCAAAAAAAATCACGAAATATATGAATTCGAACACCGCCAACTAAACAAAATCGGAACGAGACAGAACTTCGAACAACGAAATCGAACCCACAAACCATCAGATAAAAATCGACGAAGTCGAAGTCGAAGCCAATAAAGAAATCGAACCTACCAAATCAAGTGAAGCCAAAATCACCACATATACGAATTTACACAGTCAATAACCCAATATCGAAACAAAGATGACCACGGAAACAAAAACGAACGAAATCTCATATTTTGAGTGAATTAGATGTGAGAAAGTCTCACCTTGTCGACGAATTTAGCATCACAGAGACGAGAAAAGCCAAGAATGAATGAAACCCTAATTTGGGAAGAAGGGGCGAACGATTGAAAAGGGGGGGCCGCCATTAATTTTTGTTTCGGTGGTTTTAGGTTTTGCTAACGAAAAAAGAAAAGGGGGCCGGCCACATGCCTATGTTATTGGTCACGGCATCACAAAGAAAAGTGGGCCACTATCAAATTTTCAAAGCCCATAGATTTCCTTTTAATAATTTATAAAAGAATTTTAATTCAAATTTAAAAAAACTTCAAATGGAAGTTTGTGTCAATATTAATCGTTTAAATTGTCGATTATAAATTGACGCGAAATATCGGGTTGTTACAGACTCCCCTCCTTAAAGAAATTGCATCCTCGCAATCATAAGGAATAAATGGACAAAAGGTAACAACCATAAGAGCATCTCATCACAAGATGAAGAAATTTGAAATAGGAAGTTCACCATAAAGAGCATGAAAGAGTAAGCATGAACGTGCTTGCTCGATGAATTCTCTGGATTCCAAAGTGAAATCCATAGGATTTGAGAACCGCTGAGCTTTCACGAGAAAAACATCTTTATTCCGAGGGTGCTGAACCTCCAAAGCAATGATGTGAATAGAATGTTGCTCAAAAATCGAACAGGCAAAACTTCTATTTCTTTAACAGTACCGGGCTCAAGAATAAAAATCGGAATCCCTAAGGCATTTCCGTAGAAGGAAGACATGAGAAATGTCATGAATAACAGAAAATTGAGCCGGTACAACGGTGTAGTACAGTATAAACACCAAAGAAATCTTTTAATCTCATAAAAGAAATTCGCAAATTCTCAACAAAATTTGATTATCAAATAGATAATCAGAATACAGAAATCACAAAACAGCAATATCTAATCACCGATTCGATAATTAGAAAACAGAAAAATCAGCAAATCTAATTATCAACAAAGATAATTAGAAAACACAAATATCTAACTATAAAAAAAACGATAATCAGGAATTACCACAACGTAATCAAATTTCAAATCAGCAAATATTCAATTATAAAAATGATAATCAAATCTTAAATCACAAATATTTAATTATCACAAACGATAATTAAATCTCAAATATCTAATTATCACAAGCGATAATCAGAAACAATAAATATCTGATTATCAAGAACGATAATCAGAAATCACAAATCAACGAATATTTAATTATCACAATTGATAATTAAATCTTAAATCGCAAATATTTAATTATCACAAATGATAATTAAATCTCAAATATCTAATTATCACAAACGATAATTAGAAACAATAAATAACTGATTATCAAAAATGATAAATAAGAAATTACCAACATCCGATTATCGAAACGATAATCAGAAATCACAAATTATTCAATTAACGAGTCCGGAATTAACCGAAATAGCAAACGCACATGACCCATAACCACGAGTTTTACTAAATCGTTTAATTCACTTCATCGTTTTCTTGAAAGTGCATAATTGTGTATTTTAAAAATAACATTTCACATTCTCAAACGGACAAGTCCGGAATTAAGCGAATCAGTAAAAGAAAGGGGTCATAGTCCTCGATTTTTCTGAAACGTTTAAATCGCTTCCTCATTCTTTTGAAAGCGTAAACTGTAAAAATTTTGAAAACAATTTTTATTTTTATTTTGAAACAATTTTGAAGAATAACAAAATTTTAAAACACGTGATTAAAATAGCAACGTCAGTAGCAACTTTGACAAGGAAACTTCACTTCTCGAAATACCGTAAAAACGGACAACAAAAACAGCATTGCGGGATAACCGCTTGAAAATTCATTTTAAAATTGACGGTTACTGAAGTTAATACGTCAAAATTTCATCGAAATAATTGGCATCAAAATATAATACCAATGAATTTTCATTCATCAAAAATGTCACAAGAATCTTCTCAAAGATAGGAAGGGGTATCATACCCTAAACTTGTATTCATAACAAGTTAATGACACACGAATTCACCAATGCACAAAAATTGATAAAACATATCAATAGAAATCACGAAAATTGGTGACGCACAAATTCTAGAAAACCTACACAAGAAATCCAGAAAACACAAATTCTAGAAACCTACACAAGAAATCCAGAAAACAGAAATTCTAGAGATCTACACAAGAAATCTAGAAAACATAAATTCTAGAAATCTACACAAGAAATCCAAAAAACAGAAATTCTAGAGATCTACACAAGAAATCCAGAAAACACAAATTCTAGAAATCTACACAAGAAATCCAGAAAACAGAAATTCTAGAGATCTACACAAGAAATCCAGATATCACAAAATGAGAGTACGGAAACTCGAATGGGAGTATGAAAACTCACCTACACGTGAGCATTAAAAATCACCAACACGTGCAACACAAAAGCGAGACGCTATCTCCTGGTGGCTAACCAAAAAGCAAAAAGGTATGTGTGAATGGAATCACACAAGTGGTGTCTAGCCTATCCAGAGAGCAAAACGATATGTGTGAATGAAGTCACACAAATGGTGTCTAGGCTAACCAAAAAGCATAAAGGTATGTGTGAACGAAATCACACAAGTGGTGTCTAGCCTAACCAGAAAGCAAAAAGATATGTGTGAATGAAGTCACACAAATGGTGTCTAGGCTAACCAAAAAGCATAAAGGTATGTGTGAACGAAATCACACAAGTGGTGTCTAGCCTAACCAGAAAGCAAAAAGATATGTGTGAATGGAATCACACAAATGGTGTCTAGGCCAACCAAAAAGCAAAAAGGTATGTGTGAACGAAATCACACAAGTGGTGTCTAGCCTAACCAGAAAGCAAAGAAAGAGACATCACACAATTGCTAGTCTAAATCACAAAGATGATCATCATAATCATCCAGAGATCAATCAATATCACAGAAAAAGGGAAGGAGGCCTATCACATGACGGTCCGAAGACCATGGGGAGCTACCCCATATGGATGAGTCTGAGTCACCCGAATGAGGTCAAGGCTAACCAAAAAGCAAAAAGGTATGTGTGAATGAAATCACACAAATGGTGTCTAGGCTAACCAAAAAGCAAAAAGGTATGTGTGAGTGAAATCACACAAGTGGTGTCTAGCCTAACCTTACAATGAAAGAGACATCGCACAATTGCTAGTCTAATTCATAAAGCGATCATCAAGATCAACGAGAAATGTCAATTACACTAAGCTAGTAAATATAAAAGTTTAGCTTCATGTCCCATAACCACTTGCTTAACTTAAATATTTACGAACAAACTGTAAATCTTCACTAGAAAATTGTCACAAGAGATTCAATCGAATAAGTCCAAGAATTAACCGGCGAAGTAAACGCAAGCGTCATATACCACTCGTTTTACTAAGTCGTTTAATTAGATTTCTCATACGAGAGAGGTAAAGGTTAGTATATACTAATAGATTGGAAAACGGTTTAGGAAAAGAGTTTTGTAGTAAAATAGTTTTGAAATCGTTTGGAGAAAAGGGTTTTGATATTTACTACTAGTATAGAAAACCTTTATATTTTTAAAATGACAAATCACAAAAATGATTGTAGGAACAATCAAGCACAAGAATTCACATACCAAGATGTGAATAGGATCCAAAGAAATCGATACTGTATCCATCAAAAGGAATGTTCACAAAAATTTCGAAGAAAATGTTATCAAAGTTGCTAATAAATTATAGCAACAAATCGGGAAATTAACAAGAATCGATTAAATTTGGAAACCAAATCAATTCACAAAAATTCACATTCGAAGACGAGAATAAAATCCAAAGAATTCGATTATAAATCCATCAAAGTAGGAATATCCAAAAATTCCAGAAATAGAAGTTATCAAAATCGACAAAGAAGACAACAACTAATCAGAAAAGAAGAATCGATTAACAATTGGAAAAACAAAGCAGAACGAGCATAAATGCATAAATGACTTCAACAAAAATAAAAATCAAGTCAATATCGAAGTCAACAATTAATGGCCATAATAGAGTACAAAACGAATCAACGTCATCATCAAAGAATCCAATGGCAAACAAAGTCAAAGTCTTGGAAATCAAGAAATTAGCAATTTCACAAAAACAAAGTGGCCGAACGAATGGAAATCAAGCCGAGGAAAACATAAAATATCAAGTTCAGAATCGCTGAGATTCGAACAAAATCAATCATCGGCTAAATCAAATCAAAGCCGAAAACACAAAAATCAAAAACAAATGCATAAGAATAAGCGTTAGGAATTCATACCTAACAAATCAAAGATAATCATATGCAAATATGAGAGATAAAACGTCGACAAACAGTTGTAAAACATGTACTATCTAAGTTATGTTTTATATTTGTTCTAAACCCCAGGCTCTGATACCAAGCTGTGATGCCCCACCTCTATACCCATGCTAGCCAAGAACACTACGGTGTAGTGCTGTCAACTAGCGCGGAGAATAAGGCTGTTGAGGAGCGGCCATCAATAGTTAGGCCTTACACTAGTATTGGTTATCTCGATAGGAGTGGTATATATATTATATATAAATATTCTTTCATTTTTCATCTCTGATTTATTTCCTCCCATCGACATACCCCAATTCCAGTATAAACGAACTACGGTGGTTCATAATAGTTTAGGACAAAATATAAACTGATAACACAGATAAAATAAATGCGGAACACAGATAAAACAGAAAGTCTCATATATACAATAACCGATGCCAATTACAAGACATTTGATACAATACATATGATACAACTACAACAGTCGACTCTGGAAGTTATATAAACAAGTACATTATCGACTAATATACATGAGTACATATCATCCTACAACGACTACATTGACTACTACAAAAATAGATGAAATCCACTTCAAAAGATATGAAAAGTCTTCGTAGCTCTAACAGCATCTCAAAGCAGGAAATCTACAATCTGAAATAACTCGGGTCTGACCCGAGTATTAAATTCAAAAGAAAATAATACACGGGTCAGTCTAATTCAAACTCAGTTATTAATGCACAGAAGCAATAATAATCAAATATCAAATAGACGACAGTCACAGAAATCTCGTATACCCAACTTCTCGATAAGAGAACCGGATAACGGCAGATATAACACTAAACAGTGTTAATCTACAAAATAGTAAATCCAAATCGATACCACTTCAAAATATGGGATTGAACCCACGAAACAATTCAACATCGAAACTTCAATTAAAATCTGTCAAATCTGATAGGGTTGCAGTACACGCACGCGTGTACTGCCTCGCCACTATCGCACGAAATACACAAAAGCTCAATGAAAGTCACAAATGAACACAAGGTCAAACCCCGAAATCGGGTTCAACTCAAGTGTGATAACAACCCAAATGAAATTAGATTATATATGAACCAGAACTCAATCCAGCCCAAACAAGTAAAAGAAGTACAATAGAAATGCACAAAGCACATATACCAGATATATGTGCGCGCACACGTAAGTACTCCAAGTCAAGACTACAGGAGCCAGAACCAGAGAACAAAACAGCAGCCGTATGCTACATTAAACAGAATCAAACACAGCAATACCCAAAAACCAAGGCACAGTAAACAACAGTGGCACGTCACTAAAGACTGTATATACAACCAAATGAAAACAGCATGTACAACTGAAATGCCAACTATATCAAAAGTGATACAGTGACATTTGGATGTAACAGATGTATGGCACAATGCACAAGCAAGGCTAAGGCATAGTGCACCAAAGATATACTTCAAAGCAGAGTCGAAGGCCCAACAAAACAAGACTGCAATTACACTTGCAGTTAAAACTGTTCTCGAAGAAATTGAAAATAATTGCAAGGGTACATCATGAAACCAAAGTGCATCGCACCCATTAAATAAAGAATAACAGCACTCAAAGTCAAGCGCAGTGAAACCACAAGAGTAGACTCAAGAACATATGCATGCACACGTACCATAGTATGTATGCACATATATGAAGACGCACAAAAATAAGAACAAGCCTATCAATAAAATGATCCCAATAACGTATATACATATCAGATGATGTATATACATACGTGACTGCATATATACATGAACAACTGAGCAAAAGGCAGCTCAGAGTTATTAAAAATCTGGAAAATACACATATGTATATACAATAAAAAAAATGAAACAACATCGCAAGACATTGATTGAAATCACAAAAGAAATCAACATCCTGTGATACTGAGCACAGAGAAGTAATCGGACCAAATTCCATCAAGCACAGTGCAAAAGAGTTCAACAAAAATGGATCAGTGGAACCACCAAATATCAGTTCATAGGCTAACAGTTTAGTGAACAAGAAAAACGAAAGTGAACTTCCAGCCTTATACAATGCCACAAGGAACAACAACCGAGCTCAATAAATTCAAGAGCAAGCAGTGCGAATTCGAATGCACATATATACATATCAAATAATGTATATACATACATGAATACATAAGCAACGACACTGCAACGTGACCAAAGCAAAAACATCTAGTGACCGAAGTCACTAGAAATTCACAACCCAAACTGTGGAACCCAAAAAAAAATCACGAAATATATGAATTCGAACACCGCCCAACTAAACAAAATCGGAACGAGACAGAACTTCGAACAACGAAATCGAACCCACAAACCATCAGATAAAAATCGACGAAGTCGAAGCCAACAAAGAAATCGAACCTACCAAATCAAGTGAAGCCAAAATCACCAGATATACGAATTTACACAGTCAATAACCCAATATCGAAACAAAGATGACCACGAAAACAAAAACGAACGAAATCTCATATTTTGAGTGAATTAGATGTGAGAAAGTCTCACCTTGTCGACGAATTTAGCATCACAGAGACGAGCAAAGCCAAGAACGAACGAAACCCTAATTTGGGAAGAAGGGGCGAACGATTGAAAAAGGGGGGCCGCCATTAATTTTTGTTTCGGTGGTTTTAGGTTTTGCTAACGAAAAAAGAAAAGGGGGCCGGCCACATGCTTATGTTATTGGTCACGGCATCACAAAGAAAAGTGGGCCACTATCAAATTTTCAAAGCCCATAAATTTCCTTTTAATAATTTATAAAAGAATTTTAATTCAAATTTAAAAAAACTTCAAATGGAAGTTTGTGTCAATATTAATCATATAAATTGTCGATTATAAATCGACGCGAAATATCGGGTTGTTACAAGCAATAACCATATACATATCATATCAAGATAAAATATCCCAAACCATGGGAAAACAATATAATATCGCTATAAAACCATGATCCAAGAACGTACCTATTTGTCGGGCATACAACACTTTATTTATGAAACCAAAAGCAGTAGTTATTCCTTCCATAACCTGCCTTTCACTTATAAAATCCAAAATAGTTAATAAATATGTAAAAGAGAAATATCTAAGTTGTTCCAATTAATAACAAATAGATCAACATAACATAATGATAGTTGCTTGTAAACAAAACCATACAATCATCACATGCAATCAAAGTAATCAACCATCCATCCATAACAACCAAACAATTGGTTTGTTCGGGTTCAGAACTTTTAATCATATAAGATGATAAATAACTACTAAGTATATCATACACTCAACAGTCTTAGATAAAACTTAATATATTATTTATGCACCTTTACACAGTTAGAAGTATCCTTTCCCAACCATGCATAAGCCAAAACAAACAATAATTTCAAATATCTTTTAAGTTTATTCTTATAAATCTCTTTTCACATCATTTGCTGTTCATTTTTTTTCTTCATCATTCATACAATGCTATGTTTCCATTAATTTACATTCATTACCTACAAAATTTCATTTCTCATTTATTCATACAATGTCATTTTCATTACTTACACAAGTCATTTCCATTTCAATTATTTAGATCATCAATGAATTCATTATTGAAGTATTGCATACATTTTATTTTAGTTAATTCATATTTATTACTTACTTTGATTCCCTCATTATATCAATATCCATTTGTGAATCAAATCATACTTAGAATTTCAACCTTTTCTTTTTCTACATATTCATTTCTTCCATATATAGCATTGTTGAATACTAAATATATTTCTAATTATTTGAACATTTTCTGAAGTTAAAAGCATTTACTTAATATAGGATTGACCTTTACTATTCACTTTTAATTATAAATGACTTCAATCATTAACTTAAATTTATAATCATTTACTTACAATATTCATGTAACGACCCATAATTTTCGATGTTTAGAATTTGTTGATTTATTAAGATTTTGGTAATTAAATCAAAAATTGCTACAAATTTGTAATTTGTTAATGAATGTAAGAATGTTAATGCAAGTCAATAAATAACTAAATTTAGCGCAATCCCAATTAATTGAAACAAATGTAAGGCCATAATTGATTGTAAATAGTAAATTAGGAAATAAATTCAGAGTTATGTAAATTGATGAAATAATGCGCAATAAACTGAAATTTGATAAAATCAATGTTAGATAAGTAATTATAATATTTGTTATTTGGTAATAAAGTATGAGTGAGATTTTAATTTAGGCAAATTGGGATATTCTAAATTGTTTACCCATTTATTTAATCTATTGAGTTAGATCTAAATCCATTGCAATTAAACATAAATAAGTATTAAATTAATATGAATTTAGCTGATGACTATAAACCATTAAGGCAATTAGATATATAGTAGTGTTAAAGTTATCCATAAGATAATGTTTGATTTTATAAAAAGAATGGGAATCAAGGTTTATTAATTTAAATTTAATAAATTGGATTAATTAAAAATTAAATGAAATTTAATATTTAAATATTACGTAAATGGGAATTAAGATGAAATTGGGAAAAATTAATGTACCAAGATATAAACGAATGTTAATTATATTCTTATTGTAATGAAGGACTTGAATAACAAGGTTTAAAAATTTATAAATGGATTTTTGGAATTTTAAATTCATAAATTTCTGAATATAATGAAATTTAAACTTAACGTTGAAATTGATGAATGAATCAACGTTAAATTGACATCTAAATTTGTTTAAATCATTGTAAATGATTAAGAAATCAAAAATGATGAAATTTGTCAATTATCGAATCGAAAATTTGATTTAATTAATTAATTATTAATTTATTTAATTAATGTAAAAAATAGCCATTTTGGCCACTGACTTGGATTTTGACGAAACCAGTTTCATCGGATCCATAATGGTGACTTATTATAGGATTTCAAGTTTCATAACGATCGGGCTTGTCGTTTGATTGTACGGACTCGAAATGCCTAGAAATCAATTTAATTGAAATCAATTGAAATTAATTTGAAATAACTTGATTTTAGCATAACTTCTTCATACGATGGAATTTGGACCTGAAACCTATTCCATTGATTTTAAAATAATTTAAAACATCTATTTTGATATATGGGTTGACCTATTTTCGTTCCGGAGTCGAAACGGACTTTTCGGGCCATGTAGCGTTCAACTTTCAATCCGATTCGATCCATTTGTTCCTATTTCTAATCTGCCTATATATATCCGGTTATAAACCCTAGAAGCCTTTTTATTTCTCAATTCTGTATGTACAATTCCATTTATCCTCCTCATTTAAATGGCAGACAATCAAATTCTAGATCCAACTACAAATCAAATTCAAATTAGAAATTTCAAATTCCTCAAAAAAATTCGAAAAAATTATATATCAAATATCTTGACGATACGAATCCGCACCTAGTGTTTATTTGCAAACGATGCTCGAATCAATGGCAAAACTCAGTCAAAGCCTGGAAATTTCGAAACCCTAATCAAAATAGGGCTTTTCTATATAGGCTTCAATCAGAGAAATCGGAAAGTGGGGATTGAAGAACTCGTCAGGGGGAGTCGTTTGGTGGCGGTCCCAGCCTCAATTGGTGGCTGGGGTGGTTGGAATTTGTGGTGTAAGGAGTGTAATCGGCGGCGGCGGCTGGAGACTTGGGCGATCGCGCCTTAAGGGATGGGGACGACCCGTCAAGGCAAGGCTAGTAGTGGCCACGACATGACCTAAGATGATCTCTGGTGGAGGCTGCGGCCGGTCAAAGCATGGTGGAGGCATGTGAAAACCCCTATGCGCGGACTTGTTTTTCACGATGAAGGAGCGATGACGTGGCTACAATTGACTGGTTTGTTTGTTTTTTTATTTTAATTTTGACCTCAATCGTTCTAACGTGCATAACTTTTGCATACGAGGTCCAATTCACGCGTAGTTTCTTACATTGGGATCGTATCAAAATTCCAGACATTTTGACTCTAGTTTGGTCGAATTCTGAGACTATTCAATTTTTGGGTTTAAATTCAATTTAAATTCAAAAGGTGAGTGCTTTAACCCACTCACGACTTCTAAAATTTCTTATGTTTGTTAAATTGATTTATGATTTGATTAGAAATTTATTTATGACTGTTTGACATATTTTTAATCATCATTGTTGGGCGAATTCTCACCCAGAAGACCTCGAGACCAAGAGGCGCCAACCTCACTTGTATTCACATCCTACCCTTCACCAGCAAAGCCAAGGGACCATTTGGAAGCCCAACCTATAGGCCATTCGGCAATAGCCCATTCGGCATCCCCAGTGCACAAGCCCATTCGGCAGAGAAATGGAGCCTCGTTCGGCAATGCATGTCCCAAGCATAGAAGCACATTCGGCAGGAGTCCATTCGGCAGATCTTATGTCCCATTCGGCATATCCTAGTTCTCATTCGGCGCGACCCATTCGGTAGCCAAGAGGAAGCTTCATCCGGTCAAACTCCTACCGGACCAACCCCATCTCCGGCCCACCATACCACTCCTACTACCGGACCAGGGTCCTACCGGTCCATGCGCCACTTCCCTACCAGTCCAACCTATGGCCGAACCAACTATTCTCCCACACATCACCTTATGCCGAACCAACAGCCAACCATGCTACCGAACCAGAGTGATGGGAAGCCATCACCGGACCAAACCTACCACCGAACCAATACATCACGCTAAACCAAAGCCTCTCCACTTCATCTCCATGCACGGCCGAATGAAGCTCCGCCGAACCAGATGACTACCAGGCCAGATTGCTTCAGCCCAGGCCCGCTGGCAGCTATATACACCCAAGACCCCTGCCCCCTACCTCACTCTATAAATAGAGGGGCAGGGGTACAACAATGGCAGACAAGTTTGAGAGCTCAAGCAAGGAAGGAACTTTCAAACTACTTTCATACACTCGTATACAACGCATTGTACTTGTAATCTGGAAGAAGAAAGATAATAACATATAAAGTGGACGTAGGCACATTCTGGCCGAACCACTATAAATCTGCGTGTCTTTTACATTTCAGCCCTTACTTTTCTCATATTTACATACTCATCTAAAATCATTGAAAATCACACATACTCAACTAAAATAATACGACTTGGAGGTGTTTGTCCATTTTTTGTGCAAACATTTTTGGTGCTTTCACTGAGAGCTGAACTCAGGCTTCATCTTCTCCCACTCAACCTTCTTCCTAACAACATCACTCGTTGCTTAGAAATCATGCCTTCCAAACAGAGAAGGGATGTTAACAAAGGAAAGAACCTCGCAACTAGCAGCCTTCCAGATCCAGCAATCACAGATCAGCCCACTTCAACAGCAGTACCAGATGAAAATCAGGAAAATCCAACTGGTCCCGCAGCGGAACAACCAATCACTAGGGCAGATCTGGACAGGGTTGTGGCTGAAGTAACTAACCGCTTCACATCCCAACAAGAAACTTTGGTGGACCAACTCATGACACGTTTAAGGGACGCTGAAGAGTCCAACCGCAACACTGAATCATGGGGTGAATCCCAATCCGGAGGATCCCGGAGGCAACAAAGGTCTTCACTCTTCGAACAAGCTATCAACAGGAAAAACGATGATAGGGGCCGCGCCCGGACTCAGCCCGAATTCCGACTCGAGGAAGCCCTTGGAACCGAACCTAGCGGGGGAGGCACCAGGCGAGGGTCGGATGTAGCTGAGCCAGTCATGCCACCTAATCATAGAAACCCCGCTGAACGGAGCCGAGCTAGAACCCAGCCCGAAGTTGACCCCATGGATGTGCTCGAAACAGAACCCCACAGGGGAAGATCAAGGCGGGGGGCAACTGTAGCTGGTCCTAGCGTGCATCCAAGCAGCCAAAGACAACCACTGGATAATGCTAGAGGTGATAGACTGTACCATCCCTACAGGTCATCTGGGCGAGATAGATCCCGCAGGGAAGAACCGAGCTCATTTTTGTCCGCTCCAAGTTCTGACGAGCGGATGGCACGATTATTCAAAGAATGTGTCCAACGGGAGCAAAGGGACCGGGGAATAGGCGCTAGGGTCACCAGTCCCTTTACCCGAAATATCGAAACTGCCATCACTCCCCGGGAATGGAAAATGCCAACCATGGAACCTTACAAAGGAACTTCCGACCCCATCGTACACCTGCAGAGATACACCCAGCATATGCTCATGAGTGGAGCAACAGAAGGAGTATTATGTAAATGCTTTCCGCTATTCCTATCAGATCTAGCTACCTCCTGGTTCTGCCATCTACCCCAAGGATCCATCAACTCATGGGAGATGTTGAAAGAAAGGTTTATTAGCCAGTTCCGCATCCATGTGGAACAACCCAGGGATGCTTATTCTCTATCCAATGTCAAACAGAAAACCGGAGAGACGCTACAACAATATCTAACACGGTTCAACGCCGCAGCGGCAACAGTTCAAGATGCCAATGAGAAACTTATCCTAACGGCCCTTTGTAGTGGCGTGCATCCGGATACCAAGTTTGCTAGGAGGTTAACAAAAGATAAACCAGCTACGTTACCTGACTTCTTCCATGAAGCTGGGAAGTATATGAGGCTTGAAAACGCTACCGCTAAAAGACAGTCAGGACAACAGGCTAAGACTACCCATGGCGACACTCCCGCTGCAACAAAGGACGTTTGAAGAAATGACTCTAGAGATAACGCTGGGGGCAAGAAGGGAGGAAAGCGTTTATATCAACCAGGACAGAGATTTGACTCTTGCCCCCCTCCCTTGCTTTAAACTTTGTCCTGGATGGCTAGAAGGATGTTTTTAATCACTTCACCAAATGGGTGGAAGCGGACCCTTTAAAATAAAATATCTTTGGCATAAATTATCAACTTCTTACATAAATTATCAACTTCTTGATCAAAAAATATTCTATGCAGGTACGGAGTCCCACTCAAGATCATATCAAACAACGGACTCCAGTTTGACAACAAAGAGTTTACCAACCGATGCCAAGAGCACATAATTCACAAAAGCTTCTCATCTGTAGCTTATCCTCAGGCAAACGGACAAGTCAAAGCTGTCAGCAGAATTCTCAAAACCCTAACCAAGAAGAAGCTTGAAAAGTCAAAAGGCGCTTGGGTGGACGAACTTCCTACGGCACCCTGGGCCTGCCGCACCTCTCATAGAACATCAACGGGGCATACTCCTTTCTCTTTGGCATACAGATTGGAGGCCATGCCCCCAGTTGAAACTGTAGCGCCATCTCACCATGGGACCCACTGCAACCCAGAAGAAAACGAAGAACTCCTCCTCATGTCTTTGGATCTGATTGAGGAGAGGAGAAACGATGCAACACTTAAAAGCAGAAGCCCACAAGCAAAAAGTGGCAGCACAATGCAACTCCAAAATCAAGCATCGCAGCTTACAAGAGGGAGATCTTATCCTCATGCGGATCCTCCCGCAACACCGAATCATGGACCGAGTCCCAATCTGGAGGATCTGTGAGACAACAATGACCTTTCTTCTTCGAAGAGGTTAATAAAGAAATGGTCATGGTAGGAGCCGAGCCCGGACTCAGCCCGAATTCCGACCTGAGGAAACACTTGGAACCAAACCCAACGGGGGAGGTGCCAGGCAGGGGTCGGATATAGCTGAGCCTGTCATGCTACCTAACCATGAAAGCACCAGTAGACGGACCATATGAAATTCATCAAGATCTTCACAACAACGGAGCTTATATTTTGTCAACAGTGGACGGAGTGGTGTTCCAGAGGGCTTGGAACATCCGACACCTCCGTCGATACTTTGCTTAACATGTACCGCCCATATGAAGCGTATTAACACGGTGGACGTAGGCATTATCGTGCCGAACCACTTTAAAAATCTTATCTCTTGTTACCTTGTGCCTTCATATCTTGGCTGCTTGTTAAGCTTTATCCCTTTCTGTTGAACAAAATCCTATGGCATCTCCACTCAAGATGCACCGCGGCCTCATCTGGACTAGGCCTAACAGGTACGCTACGATTCTATGCACTCGCCAATGAGACACTTTTGCTCCAGCATCCCTCTGCTGCGGGTTAACTCATTGTGCGCCTGCCCTCAAAGCCAACTGTAATGAGCCGATTATAAGTCATCATAAAGGCCGACTATAGCCGATGGCAGCTCATTACGGCGTTCGGCTCGTCGGTAACCGTGAACCTACTTTAAGCCCCAACATAAGGTGTGGCCAGCCAGGGGTAGTTCACGGCCAACGGCACCCACGCTAGCCGGCCACGGTAAATCGAATAATACCCACGATTACGGACCATAACGGTTCGGGTAGTTACCGTGCGCGATCTCGGCTCCGATGTGTCTTAAGTGCGGCTGTGGTAAAAAAGAAAACTCCCCGCGGAGGCGTAAGATGGGTGACAAATGTCTCCAAGACCCACAGCTAGGGAAAGTGACTACAAAACCCGTTTGCCACGAACTTAAGCACATCGACGGCCTTCCGTGACTGGAAGTTTTACTTTTACTATATTTCCATTTCATTTAAATATTTTTCTCCTATCCTGTATAACAAACTCTAAAGTACAGGAAACCAAATAGGAAACATTCACTCATGAGGCTCTAAGCCTGCGTGCTGGGTAGCAGGGCGCTCTGCTATACCCGTGAACAGTTACACAAGACACTCAAAGCTACCGCCTGCGAATAAAACATAAAGGGCGGTACTCTCTTCTCTTGTACATAAATGCGTAACTATAACTTATTCATACACTGACATTGCAAAACGTGAAATTATATTTCAAGCAATAACTTAACATCAAACACAAGTGGAATCACAGGCATATACATAATTATACTTCTCACACAGCACATAAAGATAGCAACAACATTTAAACATGACAAAATCAGCTTATATTATAAGATCACACGAAGTTATTCTTTGCAAATAATTTTATTACAGTTGCATATCAAAGACTAACATGAACAGTGATAAAAAAGAAACAAAAAGATGGCAGATGCATCCACACTCCATCACCAACTCCCCCAGCCTACTTAGCCGCAGGATCGGAGCCCCCAGCATGTGGATCTGAAGTCCCACCTGTCCAGATCGGAAGAGGAATTCATTAAACGAACGATCAAGTTATGAAAACACGGAAAGAAAAGAAAGGGAAAAGAATAACTCACCAGCATCCGCCGCTTGATCCTCATCATCCAACTGCACGCCCGCTTCCTCCGCAGCAAGCAGCCGCATCCCCTCCTTCACCGCCGCTTGCTCCTCCTTTGAGAACTGAGCAGTAACCGCACTCAAGTTGAAAGCCTCTCCGCCTTCCTTACCCGCGTTCACCCTGGCCTCCTCTAAAGCCTGGAGATACACCTTGGCCATGACCCGAGGGTAATCGTCCATCCAAGACAAGCCGCCCTCTTTCCAAGTATGGAAGTACATATCCTGAAGCATCTCATCCATCATCCCCTCATTTTCCTCAAACTCCCTCACCCGAGCCTCGGAAGCTTGCAACTTAGCGACGGCGACGTCCCTCTCTGATTGGTATCTCAAGCAGTCAGCCTGGAGTGACCTCCTCATTTCCTCCTCCTTCAACCTAAGGGACCTCCTCATCTCCTCCATCTCCTCCTTCAACTCAGCCTGAGCCATCTCCGCAGCCTCGAGTCTCCTCGACAACTCCTCTACCCGCTCGAGATCCGCATTTCGAACCTCATCCACCGTTGTAATGGCCATGTTAATCCGCTCCCTGCAGGTAACCTCCATCTTCCGTAACTCCGCCCTACTGGCCTTCTCCATGGTCTCTTTCAGACGCTGGGAGGCTTCCTCATGCTGGGAGATCTGGATGGCTTGGTCGGCAAGCTGCTTGGCCTGATCGGCAACCTTTAGCCTTAACCGAATATTAGCACTCCCAATCTCCTCCCCGGCCTTGACCAATCGAGCATGATGCTCCATTAACTTCTTAGTCTCTTCGGCCACCCGGTCAATATTAGCCTTGGCCTCGTCCCCCATAGTAACTACCCGAGTAGTAAGCAGATCAAGATCTAGGGACTTGGCCTCATCCAGCACACGTACCATGGGGTTGCGGGGAAGTAGGTGCTCGCCCGTGGTCTCATCAAATGAAATGTCCCGAAAACGTGGGTCTAAATCAGGATGACCGGCAAAAGGGTCACGAGGCACGGGGCGAGGCACATCGGGACGCCTTATATGAATGACAGTAGATCTCTTGGAAGGAGGAGGAGGGGGACCGGACTCCGTGCTCTCCTCCGTAGTGTCACAAGGAGGCTGAGTAGGAGGAGGCTGAATAGGAAGCTGCGAAGCAGAAGAAGACTCAAATAGGGAACGGCTCCGCTTCCTTTTCTGAATACTCTCTTCGATGACCCCGAGAAGAGGACGGTAACTAACCACGTCCCCAGTGCGATCAGTGGGAGGCTTCGCAGAAGCCCTCCTCGACTTGAATTGTTCGAGGCGGTGTCGAACATCTGAAGTTTTAGCCACCTGGCCTGCCCCTGGAATAAAGAACGAGTGTTACAAACATACAATAATCCGCAGTTCATAAAAATGTGCTAAGTTAAAATGAAAGAAAAGTGAGGAGACACATCTATT
The DNA here is from genome assembly GCA_030765085.1 of Allium cepa. NCBI lineage: Eukaryota > Viridiplantae > Streptophyta > Magnoliopsida > Asparagales > Amaryllidaceae > Allium > Allium cepa. Next base: position 185,415,293 of record CM060946.1, read on the forward strand.
ATACAAACCCGGCGGAGGAGTGGGATACTGCAATAAGTCCTGGATCTCATTCCAGGACGGAAGTGAACCGTAAAAAATTTCTAAGTCCTTATCGAAAATAGAATCGGCAGAAGACAAAAGTTCACCTTGCGTCGCCGGAATCACCCTAGCTGAGGAACCCTTAGAGGATGGGTCAGTGCCAGCCACAGCTTTGCCGGTTTCCTTTGCCTTCTCCGTCTCCGACTCTCCCTCCGACTCCCCGAAGGCCCGACGGAGAGCCTCATCCAGTTCGAGGTCTTGTTCAGAGGTTAGAGCAGCAACATCACTACCACCTTGACCGTCGCCATCTCCTCCACCCTCCGACCCTTCTCCAACTTCGCCTCCTTCCTCCTCTTCTACACCTTCCTCCTCCGGGACAATCGGACAAGTACTTGGAGAAGGGCCATCGGACTTCTTCAGTTTCTTCCCCCCAACAGCGGGACGCGCTGCGAAAGGCTCCCTCTTACCGCTCTTTACCGTAGCCCCCTCCTTAGCTTTAGCAGCCCTCTCCTCAGCCGTATCCCTTTGCTTAACCACGGACTGGCGCGGTAAGATCAAATTATACTCCAAGAGGGTTGCGTTCCTGATCAAGAAAGAGGCCGACCGGTCCCGTGCCGGAATAGCCTTTAGTTCAGCAGCCATTCGCACTAAGGAATCGTCCTCCACGACTGCAATACCACCTGTCGCTAGCCAGAAATAGAAGCATGTCAGAAAAAAAACACTACAGTCAAAACACATGAAAAATATAAATGAAATCAATCTTACAGCCGGAAGTGAAAAGGCGGAAAGAAACAGCATCGTCCTTGACGAAGAACCACTCTTTCTTGAACATGGTGAACTTGGAATACAAGTCCAGAACTGGTTTGAAGGGCACGGCCGCCTCCAGACTAATATACGGAGACCCCTTCTTATAGCCTCTCAGGTTGTACAAGTATCGGATTTCCCGGTTAGAAGGAGGACGCCCGTACCTCCTCTGGAAGATAACAAAGAGGCTCACCAGGATGGCATATGAGTTAGGCTGGAGCTGGAAAGGAGCCACCTTCAAATAGGTGGTGAAGCTTACTATCCAAGCGTTGATAGGGGGGATAGCGCCGCACATGCAATGGTATCTGCTAAAAGCGAAGTAGCCCTCGGGAGGATTATATGGCATCACTCCATCTCCTGGCAGCAGCATAAGAGCCCTATCTATCCCAAAGGAACGGGATATGACGTCAAGTTGCTCCTCCTTTAAGGAGCTAGGAAAGCAGTCAGGGGGGGAGATCAAAAGTTCCTGTGGACCATGTCCATCCACTAGAGACCTTGGAATGGGTCGATGTTGCTCGGATCCTGATTGGACTGGGGGCAAGGAAGAAGAGGGCTCTCTTGTGCCTCTAGATTTCTTTCTGTCTGATCGTGTTTCCGCTTTGCGAGACATTTTCTGCAGCACAAGAAAAACACGGTGTTAGAGCAAGAAGTATAGAAAGATAAACAAGCAAGTATCTAAAGAAAGCATATAAAAGCATAAGATTCCGCTTAAGGTTCAAGTATGAAGTCTCATTCGGCGGTGCAAGACGAGTTCATTCGGCACCAAACTCCAATGCTCATTCGGCATACATGTCGTTCGGCATGCATGTCATTCGGCATATCTCATTCGGCTATTCAATACACTCCGTACACATTCGGCAAACAGGGCCATCCGGTGGCAAAGGTTCATTCGGCAGAAAGTATACATACCTGGTTCGGTATAAGCTGGTTCGGCGAAGACTTTGGTTCGGCAGCACAATATGATTCGGCTCTACTCGTTCGGTAATGAAAAACGAGGGGGGTACGGCCTCTATATATAGGCAAGCTCAGGACCGGACCAAGGCATTCGACATACCGGACCGAGTGAAAACCGAATGGAACTATCCATACCGGACCAGCCTCCAACCGAATGAAACCTGTGCCAACTCAAACCCGAACGAAGCTACCTCTACCAGCAGAAACCAGAAACAGGGGGCACGCAGGCGCTTCACTCAGATAAGTACCGAACGCTAGAACTAACTAATAAAATAAGATTATGATAACGGTGAATAAGTCGTAAAATCCTCACCGACGTGGATTAAATCGTTTACACGTGTACGCGACCTCGAATGGTCCATAGGCACGCTCTGAATGGTTGTTAACCCTACCATCGTGGGAATTTACACTTTGACACGTCTTTTTAAACTCATAGGTGAGACGGATAGTTGACTCTGATAATTACGAAATGGCTAAGCTACTTACACATGTACGGGATCGCGAACGATCCCTAGGCATGCTCTGAGCTGGCGATAAACCACCTTGACAAACGATCCAGGGACCCACTCTAACGTGAACCTGGCATCGATAATGCTAAGCCCCCTCGGGGCACACTAACTCGCCTCGAACGGCGCAATACACTTCATCCCAGACATTTCGATCACGAACGGCCATCGTTTGAAATCATACTAAAACTGTAAATTCCTTCGCAGGACATCAACAGGATACGAGCATCCAGCCCATGGCGTTACAAAACAAACCTTCCTACCTCGAGGAAACAAAGCGCGACACGTGCAAGCACGTGCCCCACTTTGGGGGGCAAATGTTGGGCGAATTCTCACCCAGAAGACCTCGAGACCAAGAGGCGCCAACCTCACTTGTATTCACATCCTACCCTTCACCAGCAAAGCCAAGGGACCATTTGGAAGCCCAACCTATAGGCCATTCGGCAATAGCCCATTCGGCATCCCCAGTGCACAAGCCCATTCGGCAGAGAAATGGAGCCTCGTTCGGCAATGCATGTCCCAAGCATAGAAGCACATTCGGCAGGAGTCCATTCGGCAGATCTTATGTCCCATTCGGCATATCCTAGTTCTCATTCGGCGCGACCCATTCGGTAGCCAAGAGGAAGCTTCATCCGGTCAAACTCCTACCGGACCAACCCCATCTCCGGCCCACCATACCACTCCTACTACCGGACCAGGGTCCTACCGGTCCATGCGCCACTTCCCTACCAGTCCAACCTATGGCCGAACCAACTATTCTCCCACACATCACCTTATGCCGAACCAACAGCCAACCATGCTACCGAACCAGAGTGATGGGAAGCCATCACCGGACCAAACCTACCACCGAACCAATACATCACGCTAAACCAAAGCCTCTCCACTTCATCTCCATGCACGGCCGAATGAAGCTCCGCCGAACCAGATGACTACCAGGCCAGATTGCTTCAGCCCAGGCCCGCTGGCAGCTATATACACCCAAGACCCCTGCCCCCTACCTCACTCTATAAATAGAGGGGCAGGGGTACAACAATGGCAGACAAGTTTGAGAGCTCAAGCAAGGAAGGAACTTTCAAACTACTTTCATACACTCGTATACAACGCATTGTACTTGTAATCTGGAAGAAGAAAGATAATAACATATAAAGTGGACGTAGGCACATTCTGGCCGAACCACTATAAATCTGCGTGTCTTTTACATTTCAGCCCTTACTTTTCTCATATTTACATACTCATCTAAAATCATTGAAAATCACACATACTCAACTAAAATAATACGACTTGGAGGTGTTTGTCCATTTTTTGTGCAAACAATCATCTTAGTTAAATTGAATTTATTGGCTTAAATTGTTATTTAATTTATTATTGCAGATAAACTGCCAGTTAAATTATTATTTAATTTATTATTGCATATTAACTACCAGTTAAATTGTTATTTAATTTATTATTGCATATAAACTACCAGTTAAATTGTTATTTAATTTATTATTGAATATAAACTGCCAGTAAATACCTGTTATTTATTATATATTCTATATTGATGTTATTGATTGAATTGGATGATGATTGTGATAGATGTTTGATGATTGATATTGGATAAATGGATGTTGTATTTTATATTGTTATAAACTGCAAGTTGTTATGGATTTTATTTCATTCAGGATTGCGGTTTGAAATGATATATAAATGTATTTATATTTTAAATTACGGATTGAAACGATAAATATCCGTATTACTTGACCATAGGATAGAAAATTATATACAGACACAGTGGTCTATATATAAAAATATATTGACGTGATTTCTATGGTTTTGGAAAGAAATATATGGGTTTATATAAATATTGATTTTGATATTATATAATTTTTTTTATATAGTTAAATTCTTAAATTTAAGCTATGTATAATTTTTTTCATTATATAATGAGAGTAATAATAAAGTTTGATTTTATAAAATATAATATAGTTAAGTATTTATTTAAATTATATTTTAATATATATATATATATATATATATAGAGTTTATAATAATATTGATAAAATAAGGTTGAGAATATTTGTTATTTGATAATAAATATGAATGAGATTTAATTTAGGCAAATTGGGATATTATAAATTGTTTACCCATTTATTTGATCTATTAAATTAGATCTAAATCCATTGCACTTAAATATAATTAATTACTAATTTAATATGAATTTAGCTGATGGCTATAAACCATTAGGGCAATTGGAGATATAGTAGTGTTAAAGTTATCCATAAGATAATGGTTGATTTAATGAAAAGAATGGGAATCAAGGTTTATTAATTTAAATTTAATAAATTGGATTAATTAAAAATTAAATGAAATTTAATATTTAAATATTACGTAAATGGGAATTAAGATGAAATTGGGAAATATTAATGTACCAAGATATAAACCAATGTTAATTATATTCTTATTGTAATAAGGACTTGAATAACAAGGTTTAAAAATTTATAAATGGATTTTTGGAATTTTAAATTCATAAATGTAATGATCTGATATTTTCAACCATTCGCTTCCACATACGTTGGACTTGAATTGATGAAAATATCAGACTGTTAATTTAAATTTGGCAAAACTCAGCATATACAGTAAATAAATCAATCACAGAATCACAGACACAGTAATGAAGCAATAACGCAGCGGAATAGATAAATAGTAGTTCATGAAGCTACTATATAAACATCAGAGTTAGGAATAAAATAGATCAGAATATCTCAAATACAGATCGATGACATCTCTGAACAAAATAATTGGAAAAGCAGAAAGATGAATCGATAGTTGAATCTCCAAACGAAGCTCCAAACTCCAAAAGTGAGTCTCAAATGCTGAATTACTCAGTCTGATCCGAGCATAAAGCAAAACACAAAACCTCGAGTTAGGATTAACATTCTTATGTCAATAAATCTAACTCAAATGAAATATCAACTGAAATAAAAGTAACTTAAGGGATTTGGGATAACCGTCCTCTAAGGATCAAAGGAACTATCTACAGCATAGAAGTCTACTAACCGCCAAACGTCACTATAACACAGTGGTTCTTTCAGAATAATTAATATTTCAAAACCGAAATATCATTTTCATTTCAAATATATCTATTTCCCAAAATAGTATATATATTAAATAATTTATAAAGTAAAGTATTCGTAATTTCCTCAAACTTCACAAATCGCTTCAAAATCAACTCGAATTTCCCATTCAAATTTAATTCAATCTCAATTTATCAATTTCCATTCGATTCAGTTTCTGAATAACAAATTCAAATTATATTGATTTCAAATACAGAATCCGAGTCACAAAATAAACCATTTAAATTCCAATATTTTCCAAAATTTTAATATTCAACATTTTCAAAGTTAAATTTAACAGTTCCATATAGATGTCGATTTAACCTCATTATTATTTAGTCTTGAAATATTCACTCAATAAATTCTGTATTATCTAAATAACCTTAAATTACCTTTAAACTGAATATTCCTTTTGATTTATTTAAACTTGAAATATCCATTAATTCCTTTAAATCAAAAATCAAGCTATAAAGATCAAATATTAAAATTCGAATTCAATAGTTCAAATCAATTTAATTTAGTAGGATTCTTAATTAAATATAATTTCCATTAAGTCCACTTTATCTTCTCAACCTTAACTTATTCAAATTATTACAACGATATATTTTTAAAAATATATTTACATAAATACTTAAACATATTTTATGTATTAAATCAATCTTCAATAATATTATTAAATATAAAATTTTCATTTATATATAATATTTCTAAGAACCAATATTTCATAAAAACCATATATTTCTTTCCAAACCATAGAAATCATTTTCAAAATATTTATATATGGACCAACGATGTCTGCATATATTTCCTATCCTACGGATATTTATCATTTCAATCCGTAGTTTAAATATATACGGGTAGATATCATTTCAACCCGTATCCCAAACTAAATTCAAATGAAAATCGCCTGGGTCTATCGATTCAATCCATAACGATTTTCTCCTATTCTAAATTCCGTTCGAGTATGTATTATTTTAACCCATAGTGAATTCTATACTAACAGGGAAATTGTAGAGTGATAACAAATAATATAATAATACAACATGCATATAATAGTATAATATAAACAATAGGATATGGTGTCATGTCCCACAGGTGAACAGTTACAGATAATGGCATAAATATAACAATTTAAATTACTACAGCAGCATATTTCAATTGTCGTTTCAATTGAAATCAAATTTATTAAATATAAGAACGTTAATCGTGAGTGACTGCTCACCTTTCGAGGTTAGAGAAGAACGATAATGAGATGGGTTATGGATCAAAATACGAACTTCGAAGCAAGGCAAAATTGGCAAGAATTTGATAACAGAGCCGAAAGTTTGGAATGGACGCAATCAATCAAACTGGATCGAAGAAGATCAATGGTATGCGTGAACATCTATATGTAATATATATATATATATAAATCATATTTTGAATTCAAAACATATTAAATTATATATATATTATTGTTTCAAATTAAAACCCATATATTAAAATATATTCTATTTATTTTACAACCAATTTCGATTTAAACACATATTTCTAAGGTTTCTATTTTCATATCAGAAAACCAAATCCACATCTGCTGATGTATAGAGTAATATACATATAAAACATATACATCAATTCAAATTTATATATTCCTAGATGATCATTACATTTAACACATACCTTTAATATTTTATATTGACAGTACATGCAACTAAGATATTATATATTATACTAATACCATTGTCACATACTGACTCTACAGGAAGTTTAGAGATGTATTCTTCAAAGCTAACCAAAAATACAAAATACCGATACATATATAAACTAGTTAGAACAATATAACTTCGGCAGCTAAATATGATACCTTTTTATATTAAAACCCAAGTTCACTTATTCATAATTAACTAATTATTGTAACTAATGTATAAACAAAGTACCAAACTTTTGTAAATCAAACCAATTTTTAAACTTGTATAACTTTATAAACTATACAAATATTGATAACTATTGTATATATATTTTATAATAAAATAACCATATATAAAATATAAACTGTATATCATCTATACATGTAAAACTAATATACTTCTTCAAACAACCATATGGCTTACATTTTTTTTAAACACGCGAATCCAACTGCTATTGAACAGGGATAAGCGAACACTATATATAAACTAGTTTATATATAACAGTGACTCATGTGAACCATATATGTACTGTAAACCTTCTTGCAATACATGCTAATCTTAAAGTTTATATACTATAAACCTCTATAATAACATGTGTCTTAAAATATAATACTTAAACACATATACATGTGAAACCTACATACAATATATCTGTATTCGTTTAATTAATATAAGAGCTAATAAACATTTTTTTTTTCAAAATCGATATATACGTACATACATACATATATGTAATTCAACTTGCTAAACCGAAATAATTTTTAGATATCTATTACTTCAATATGTAATATTCTTAAATATACATAGTAACATGACATGTATGATAGAACTTATATAGATTTACATATAATAGACCCTCTACTTATGTACGTATGTAGATTAATATATTACTAAAGTATAAATCTCAATGTAACAACAAGCAAGGAAGAACAAAGGCTATAGCAAGATACGCGTTACCTATATACACTAACATTATTTTTATAACCATTAACAAAATATATGCACACCTTAAAATTTAAATCTACCATAAACATACGGCTGCACTAATATATATATATATATATATATATATATATATATTAAAAATCAATATTCATGCAAATTCAGCAAACGTGTATGGGCTATTCAAAAACTTAAAAATTTGCAAACTGAAGCAGTGTTAAATCTAGAAGAAGAGATAAACTACCTGAGTAATCGGGCAGATCTCACGAACCTTATGAAGGAAATCGTGAAAATTTCTCTGACGACAACTGTTTGGCATCTTTGGAGAGAACGGAATGTAAGGGCTTTTAAAAGCAATAAGGAAAAAAATGAATTAGAACTTGCGGAGCATATTGCTAGAGATGTAAAAATTAACATCGGAAGGATCAAGAGAATCGCCATCTTAGAGGCAAGAGAAAAACTGCAATTGGAGAACTGGAAGTGGAGGGTTGAGAGGCCAGGAAGTCAAGCAAGCATTGACGCCATGGCTATCGGAATGGAAGAACCCTAATTAAATTAGGAAAGTTGAGAGTATGCTTTAAGTTAGAACTGATGTCAGATGACTTAACTTAGTTTTGCTTGCTGTAATTTTGCACTTGTATATGATTTGGGCCGCATAGCCTGTTTAATATTAATTAACCCAGTGTAACGACCCGAAATTTTCGATCCTGAAAATTCCAGATAGTTGGGAAAAAGGAGAAAGAGATAGAAGAAGAAGAAAATCAGAAACACCAACATCTCACATTCGCAGTGGATAAAATATAATAACAAATAATAACAGTTTACAAAAGAATACTATATCTGTCGATTACATTTTAATACATCATAGTTACACACATACTCAAACACTGGACATATACAAATCAACATGTCTTAGATAATCAGAAATATATTACAGTGGAAACACTCCATACGTTCCTGCCATCCAGCTCTCCCCCTGAGCTCTAGAACGTCCTTATCTGAAATCTGTAATACTCGGTCTGACCCGAGCATTACATCAAAGTAACACCCGGGTTAGGCTTAAAACCAACGTGAGTAAACTCATCTAACATGGAAACCATAGCATAAAACTTATTTAAAACCCGAGGTAACTCGTGCCAATTTACAAATTCACAATTTGTTACAGACATCACTTATTTCACACATCAATTTTCTAAGTATCAAAACTTAGATTAAATAGTCCAATTCACTTAAATCATTTCGTTCCAGCCTATTGATTCACATATCAACTCTATAAGGAATTTATAGAAAATTTACAAATCGAAGTGGTTTCGGGTATTTGCGAATGCCCGACTCCATTCTCTTCGAATTCCCTGTCATCTTAACCTAAACTATTCAAATGAAATACCCTTCAAACTTAAAATACAAGATGTCACTGTTTTAACCCAACATATTAAATCATATAACATCACACATCACATACCAGAGATATCAACTAATCTAAGGCATATAATATCATTCAATCATTCGTGAGAAAGATTAATCAACCATACCATCTCTAATTAATTTAATTAACCACAATTGAATTAAATCAATTGCTTTAATCACTTTTAAATCCTGCTTATTAATTAATTTCAAACCAATTAATTAATCATCCAATAATCATCCATCTTAATTAATCCTCCTCGATTAATTATTCTTTAATTAAAATAATTAATTAACCTTTAATTAATTATACAAATTAATTACCTTATAATCACTTACATCGATTAATTATCCTTTAATTAACCATACCCATTGATTTACTAACCCTTCATAAATTTCTTCAATTAATCAGTTCTTTAATTAATTACACTGAGTAATTAATTCTTAATTTTATTTATTTAATTAATTAACTGCTAATTATAAATTAACTAACTTGAATTCTTAATTACAAATTAATTAAACACTTAATTATTAATTAACCAATCTTTAATTACAAATTGATAAATCTCTAATCACTTAGTTAATTACAATTATAAATTAATTAATCATTCTTAAATTACCTTTCAAAACAATTAATTAATTAAATAATAATCATTTATCTCAATTTTCTTCCTACTCCACATTCTAACAATCTTTCCTAATAACCTTGAAATCAAATTATTACTAACTTAAAAAGCTTTAATGTCAACTAGATTTCAAACTCTTACCTTACATTAACCACTTAATTAAAATATTAATTCAGATCTAAAAACATTCTTAGGTATTACTTAATAAATGACATCTTAAAACAAATTCTTAACTTAAATTTTCAAACATTATTTAATTCATTAATACTTAAGGTTGCTTAAGACGATTAGCTTAAACTTAATTTATTTGAATTTAAAATTTTGAAAACCAACTACCCAAGCAAATCTCATGTTTACTCCGAGTCCACCCGAGTTTCCAACTATCTTCCCCGAGTCTTTTCTTCCACTTTAATTATCATCAGTAATAAAAATTTGAGAACCTGGTACAACACACTCACGCGAGCAACCAGAAGTGAAACTCGAGTAAAACCCATCATCATCCCGAGCATACTCTCGAGAACCCAAAGCTTCCAGATAACAACACATGCACGCGACCCGCCGTGCACTTGCACCCACCGCCGACAAACCTTCGTCGCCTGAGACGTTCACCAACAAGTCGACAATTACTCCCTCTTGCGATCTCAGCAGCCAAAAATAGAGATCGATCACGAGAATGAAATACGACACATTCGAGCTTCCAATCGAAAATACCCCGACCATCGATCGCCTCGTCCAGGCAATGCCGACCTCCAGATGCTACCAAACTTCACCCGTGTCATCGCTATTCTCCACGTCATCACTACCCCAATCCACTTGCAGCTCGATACATCAAGGAATCCACAACGACCAATTTTCCGAGCCTTGAAAAAACTAGGGTTTAAAACTAAATTGGACTATTGTCGACGCCACAATGAACTGGAACAACCACGGCCATTTTTCCCGACTTCACCCATTACCAAGCTAGCCTCGACCAAAAACTCGACACCCACTTGCTTATGATCGCCAGAAAATGATTAAAACACATTTTCTGACCAACTACCAACTGCTCTTAGAATACCCAACGAAAACCCACCATTTTAATCTTAAAAATCCTATTTTCTCAAGATGATTCAAGATATATAATTGAATTAATATTTTATAACATTCGAATTTAGCATATGTTTAAATTTTTCTCTGTAAAACTAAATTCACAGTGGCAATTTCTCACCATCATGCTTAAACAAATTTAGACCATAATTTATGTTTAAACAAACTTGTTTTGTTTGAAGACTATGGCCTATTAGAGATCAGGGTAGAAGAATTTGAATTTTTACTTTGGTTTGAACTCCGTACTTTGGAAAAACAGATATGATCAATCATTTAAGCATGTACAGACCAGACATATATAAACATACACAGAGATTCATATCTAAATATAATCATGCAGCACAACACAATCTAAAAATTCACATACACTAACATTTATTACCCTATGCATTTAAGTTAAGTGTTTACTCACGTTATAACCCTTTGAATAGAATAATATGCTCCTTGAAACTGCTGGCTTTCTTGGTTTTTTTTGTTATTGACCTTCTGTGATGAGTTGAGGTATTTATTAAGCTTCAGTTGTAAGATTAAATGTTTTCTTATTTCTGGTATGCTAATTCTTGATGGACGAACATCGAATAAGAAGATTGATATATATATATATATATATATATATATATATATATATATATATATATAGAACAATATACATGGTGTATTGGCTGGTACAAAATATGTTTGTTTGGTTAGAGATTTTTTTGCTCCTTTCTTAAACCAGGCAAGATTTTTATAGGTAATGAAATGATTTCTAAATATTTCGAAATGACTTTATGTTGTGCTGGAAATGATAGCATTAAACGCAAATGTCTTTACATGCTTTCATACTTATCCCTTTGATTTTGTAAGTACATATAGATATTTTTTTAATTTTCTCTTGCCTTGCATATCTACTTCACAGGCAACATATATTCATTTGCCTAGTTTTGTTTTTATACTTTATGTGCTCAATATAAAATTGTTTTAATTATTTGTATTGGTTTAACTCATGTTGCATACGCACAAAAAATTACTACATTTTTATTTCTATTTCTTTCCACATAAATGTTTTAAATTTAAGTTGTCGATACTTAATCCATATTCTTGTATATATATATGTATATATTTATTTATACTTATATTTAGTATTGATAAGATTGATTTTATTCTAAACGTTATTAACTAGATTACATTCATATATATATATATATATTTATTTCAAATGTTAATAAGGTAGAGCTTTATTTTAATTTAACGTGAATAAGATAGATTTTATTTTAAATATTTTTGAAAAACTTTATTTTAAATTTTCAAATCATAGTTTTTCTTCCAAAATACCACATATATATCTCTACTACTAATAAAGAAAATTCGTTAACTAATTTACTTGGTGTCTTTTTGAAATTCCAAAGATACCCTTACTTTCCATTTATATATTTGCGCTTAAACAATATATCAACGTATACAATAACACAAACAGCCCGTGTGCGAAGCACGGGCCCATACTAGTATAAATAAATGGAAATGGCCAAAAGTCTTATTTGTTTTTAAGATGATAAGTTGTATTTTAAATTAATCAGATTAAGTACTTATTAAAATAATATTATCAAAATCCCGGATCATCATATTCCTCCCCCTTTGAATCTTTTCGTCCATGAAAAGGAACAAAGCCAGAGTTATTAAAATGCTTAAAATCAGATAAATTTTCTTTGATCATTTTGTAAACTACTTTAAAAATCTATATAATATTACTAAAATAGTTTTTACACAAATACTTTTATAACTCGATGTTTCGACAAGTCCATCCTTGTTCTTCCAAAAATTCGGTCATACGTTGATCAGGCGTACGACTGAAAATCTGTAAGTGCTTGGCAGACCTGTTTCCAACATCTAGTGAAAATATTTTGAAAAGTAATTTTATTGAAATATAGAAAACAGTTTTGAAAATAGAGGATATATCTTTGTTGAGAATGCTATGGAAATCATCACCTCCATCCATGGTCGCAGTTACATCCTGGGTTACGTTACCGTTGCAGCAAAAGTCCATGTAACTATAGGCACTCCGCGCCCCTCATTTACGCCATGGAACCCACAACAGATCGCAGTTACTGTAACAACCCGCATATTTATCGATTTTTATATTTAAATATTTTACTTAAATATTTTATCGATACTCGGAATTTAGTCCGAAAAGCTACTTTTTGCATACGGTCGAATTAGGACTCGGGACCCCTCCCATTGAGTTTAAAATGCCGTTTGCGACCTTTTTGAGTATAAGCTTCGATAAGTTTGGAGTAAGTTGATTTTCGCTACTTTTTCACTTAGGGCTTTGGTTTGGGCTGAACCCATTAATCACTTACTAACTCAGCCCCAACCCACTCCAACTCTTCATTACTTCATTTCATATTCCTAACACTCAAGCTTACGCAAAAATAGTGGAAGAGAATGGGAATTAGAAACTCCAAGCCCTAGTTCCTCTTGCTAGCTCAAGTTCTTGCTCCAAAATCAAAGAGAACCCATTAGTAAGCATCTCCTTCTTCTTCTCCAACTCATTCTCTCTTTGATTTCAGAAAATTCCTAAACCTAACTTTGGGAATGTTCTTCTTTTGAGCATAGATTCAAGCTCGTTTGGGTTGAGTTGAAGAGTGGTTGATTCTCCCTTTGCTTTCAAGCTTCTTCTTCCATTGTTTGGGTTTAAAGGTGAGATTTTTATCTCACATCTTAGTCTATAACTATCTTCGATTGTTAGGTATGAATTCCTAACACTTATTCGTGTGCATTTGCTTTTGGTTTGGATTAATTTGGTGAAAATTCCAATTTTTAGTGTTTTGGGTTCAATTCATTAAAAATCATAGCTTTGATGTTCAAATGTGTTTTTGGTGATGCAACGAAGAGCTCATAGAGCCGGGTAGTCGATTGGCGTAAACCCTTAGTGCCGTTGCTCGATAGGTTGCAAATTGAGGAAGTTTGCACCTCTTTTGAAATAGGGTAGGAAGTGCAAGTATACAGGTTCGGCCGACCGAGCTCAGGGTCCGATCGACCGACCTGCTACCCAGGCACCTCCTACCTCTGTTTTGGAAGTGCTGGATACAGGCTTCGGCCGACCGAGCCCCTGGGCCGGTCGACCGACCTGGTGCCCGAGCACTTCCAACCCCTGGTTCGGTCAACCGACTCAGGGAGTCCGGTTGACCGACCTGCTGCTATTTGCCAACTATGCCTATTTTGCCTATTTGTCTGAATTTCCAACTTTAGTCGATTTGTCTTATTTCCCTATTTGTTGTTATCATTTGTTATTGACTTTGATGACTTATTTTCTTCCGGAATTCTTGGAATATCCATTTCGATGGATTCGGTATCGATTTCTTTGGATTCTATTCACGTCTTCAACTGTGAATTTTAGTGATTGATTGTTCCTACAATCTTCTTTGTGATTTGTCACTTTAAAAATATAAAGGTTTCCTATACTAGTAGTAAATATCAAAACTCTTTCTTCAAATGATTTCAACACTATTTTATTACAAAGCTCATTTTCTTAAATCGTTTTCCAATCTATTAGTATATATAAGCCTTTACCTCACTCGTATGAGAAATCTAATTAAACGACTTAGTAAAACGAGTGGTATGAAACGCTTGCGTTTACTTCGTTGGTTAATTCTTGGACTTGTTCGATTGAATCTCTTGTGACAATTTTCTAGTGGAGATTTACAATTTATTCGTAAATATTTAAGTTAAGCTAGTGGTTATGGGACATGAACTAAGCTCATATATTTACTAGCTTACTGTAATTGACACTTCTCTTTGATCATGACGATCATTTTAAGATTTAGACTAGCAATTGTGCGATGGCTCTTTGTTTCGGTGTGATTTCGACTCACACATGTGGGGTAGCTCCCCATGGTCTTCGGACCATTCGTGTGTCAAAAATTAATGGCTAGCTACCATGAGATAGCTTCTCGTTCGTGTGATACTTATGTAGGTGAGCTTTAATGCTCCCGTTCGTGTGATAGGCCTCCCCCCTTTCTTGTGATTTCTGGATTTCGTGTGTTGAATTCTGGAATTTATGCTTCACCTATTTTTGTGATTTCTATTGATATGATTTATCAATTTTTGTGCATTGTGAATTCGTGTGTCATTGACTTGTTATGAATACAAGTTTTGGGTATGAAACCCCTTTTGGATCTTTGTGAAGAATTTTGTGATATTGATTAATCTCATGTTGAGTTTCAATTGCATACTTATAGTAGTATACCATTATGGTTATCATATGTTTATGCCATATCTCTTATTCTATATCATGTCGTCTGATATTTATAGCTAGACTGATCCGTTTATTATTTTCTTCTTAAATAATACTCAGGTCAGACCGAGATGTTACAGGTGCTTCTGCTTGACTTCTCTTCTGGGGTTATCATCCTGACTTTTGGTTAACTACTTAGATTAGTAGTTTTTATTGTATACATTTGAGATATAGACTCCTTGATGTATACATATTCTTTTGTCTAGAACTTGTATATATTCTTTTGTGATGTTGTGGATCTTATTTGACCACTACTCTGATATACACTTTTATGTGTAATATTCATATCTATTTCCGCCTTTGTGATATGAATTGTTTGTGACTGATTTATGTTATGTTTATTTCTATATTTGTTTCCGAAGATATTATAGCCACTGTGTAGTAGTTTTGAGTTTGTGTTGGCATGTCGGATTTCCTCTTAAAATATAATGCATGTTATACTATCTGACATATCGGTGCTCGCACAAAGCAATTACACGGATGGTCGCTCCTCAACAGCCTTATTCTCCGTGCTAGTTGACGGCATTACACCGTAGTGTCCTTGGCTAGCGTGTGTATAGAGGTGGGGCATCACAGCTTGGTATCAAAGCGAAACTTCCGAACAATGTAGAATAATTTAACAAGGATCATCGTCCTAAGTCTTTCTTAGGAGTCGTGCTTTAGGATTTTATTCGAGTCTTCGTACCGATTCATCCTATTTTCTTAATGTTTCCTTGTTTTATCATCATGATTCTTGATATTCATTCTAAGAATAACTTTTTCTTCTTCTTTTCTTTCTTTCTTAAAGAAAAGAAATGGTTGGTTCTGGCAATCCTAGTGCTGGTCAATCCAGTAGTCCTTCTCTGGATGGCGCATTCATGTCTGCCCAACAACTTTTGGATCTTGTAAAGAATCAAGAGTTTATCTATGCTTTGAGTAAGAACCCCGAGATGATTCTACCTTTGAAACTTGAAGTTCCTTTCGATCAGCTTGTGGATATCCCTCTTCGATATGAAGAGGTTGGTAAAGGAAGTGATAATGATATTGGGATTTCCAAGAAGAGGCATATTGTGTTCAAAAGCCCTAATCCCAATAAGAGAGTGAAGCAAACTACTTCTGTAGCAAAGACTCCAATCCCTGATCGTGGAGGATGCTACAATTGTAATTCTAAGGACCACTATGCTAGGGAGTGTCCAAAACCTCTCTTTTGCCGTTATTGCAAAAGTTCGGGTCATCTTATATCTGCCCGCCCCATACTTCCAAGCAAGAAGAGGGTGGAACAAGAAACTTCGGTAGACAAGACTCCTACCCCAAGTCGTAAACAATGCTACAATTGTGGTTCCACGGACCATTATGTAATTAAGTGCCCGAAACCCCTTTATTCTCGCTATTGCAAAGACTCGGGTCATCTTTTATCTGCATGTCCCAAACTTTTGAACAAGGACATGAGAAAGCTAAATAGTGTGCAAGCCCCTAGCAATACTTCTCTTGGTCAAGGTATTTCTCATTCAATCCTTGATGACATTTGCTTTTGTGATTTTCTTGTTCGTGTTCTTTTTGATATGGGTTCCATCTCACTATTTTATATCAAAAGAACTTGTTGATTCTTTTCCTTTAAACAATTTTGGGATTGATGTCTTCCTTGAGAATTGCGAATTCGGATGGTAGATCCGAAACACTCAATTTGCTTTTTATTGATGTCGAAATTATTTTATGTGATTTTTCTGTCCGAGACGATTTTTACTTAGGCTTCGGAATTGATTTTTGGAAAGGATTGGCTTATTGCGAAGCCCATATCCTATTTTCCGTGAGAACTAATCATCTTCGACATTTTTAATCTGTTAGGTAGGTTTCTATTTTCTTTGTGATTCCGATCTCAAATTTTTGGTGGCATTGATTTTTATTCTTTAAACCCTCATGATGAGGAAAGTTTAACTTCTCTTATTTAAATAGTTTGTGAAATTTTCCGGTTTATTTGGACTTGTCTTAGGATTATCACCTAAGCAATATCTTGTGTGGTGATAAAGTCTTCTCAGCTCGACCTTGCCACCGATTTTCATTTGGCTACGAGTTGCGTGGGTTAGCATTCCACTTACGCACTCTGCACTCATTATGATTCTTATGAATGACTTATTATGTCATTCAGTTTGCCCATCTTGTTTCATCCATTTTATAAATCGAGTATTCTATGAATATCTCGATAACTTCATTTTTGCATTTATTGATTTTGGATGAAAATAGAAATTTAAAATTTTGTAAATCTTTTTCATAAGATTTATTTACAAGTACGATTTGATTTTGCTCTTAAATGAGCAAAGAATATTCTCAAAGGTTTTTAAGAAACATTCATATAGAAGATGATTTTGTGATTGTATTGCCCGTCGAGTGCTTTAAGAATTTTGGTCGATGCACTTGATCAACGTTATCGATAGGAATTTACTAAACGCTTTGATGAGACAATCAGACACGATATATTGACTTGTAAAAATATAAATTTTTCTAGAAAGATTATTACATGAACATAAAGGTAATTTTAAAAGTTTTAGCTTTTCGAGAAAGAAGATTATTTGAAAGAATTCTTTTCCGATACTCTTATTCTTGTGTTTCCCGAAGGGAACCAAGATTTTATATTTTGTACCAATGCTAGTCATATTGGTTTGGGTGCCGTCCTCTTGCGAAAGAGAACGTTCTACCACTTGTGCTTCTAAATCATTAAAGTCGATCAAGACTAGGTGTGCCACTCATGATCTAGTGCTCGCGGCTGTTGTTTTCGCTTTTAGAGTATGGCATCATCATTTTTGGGGGAGAAATTTGTTCTGCACCTCGATCATAAATCTTTGGAATATTTATTTTCTCATAAGGAACTTCATATTGGCTTGGGTTCCTTGTATCATATGATCCTAATATTCTTTGTATACTCCAGGAAGGGAAATCGCGTTGCCGATGCACTTGTCGTAAGCAACAAGCGGTTGTTTCTATGATGATATTCGAGTGAAAGGATCTCGAGACTTTATCCACTTGTGAGATTCAAGATCGTGGATCCGATTTATGTTCATCTCTTGTTTTATGTAGCCTTGAGGCTCATCCTTCTCTTTTAGACCGCATTCTTGAAGCTCAAAGGCTAGATCCCGAATTGGCTCTTCTTGGCCAAAATATTAAGGATAAAATTGATCTTGAAGGTTTCAAAGACTTTGATATCGATTCTCGTGGCGGCATTCGAAAATTTGGTAGACTTATCAAGCCAAATATTAGTGATCTTCGTAAAGATATTTTTGAAGATTCTCATCATTCTAAATTTACCATTCATCCCGGTAGTAGTAAAATGTACGCGGATATGAAGCGACTTTATTATTGGGAGGGAATGAAACTTGACATCGCTAACTCCGTTAAGCGTTGCATAACTTGCCAACTCGTTAAGGCCGAACATCAAAGGCCCGGTGGGTTATTACAACCTTTAGAAATTCCAATTTGGAAGTGGGACCAGATTTCCATGGTTTTTATTGATGGCCTTCCCCGTTCTCGTTCGGGTCAAGATAGCTTACGGGTGATTGTTGATAGGCTTACTAAATCTGCCCATTTTATTCCCGTTCGGTCTAACCGAACCGTTCCTCTTTTGGCCAAACTCTTTGTAAAGAGATTGTTAAATTACATGAAGTTCCTACTTCTATAGTTAGTGATCGTGATCCATTGTTTACTAGTGGATTTTGGAAGAGTCTTCAAAAAGATTTGGGAACGAAGCTTAATTTTAGCACCGCTTATCACCCCCCAGTCCGATGGACAAACCGAGCGTGTGAATCAAATTCTTGAAGATCTTCTTCGTGCATGTGTTCTTGATTTTGGTGGAAGTTGGAAAGATCATATTTCACTTGTTGAGTTTTCCCATAATAATAGCTTCCAATCTAGTATTGGCATGGCACCTTTTGAGGCACTCTATGGAAGGCCATGCCGATCTCCTTCTTGTTGGCTTGAGGCCGGTGAGAAGCTGGTTTTAGGTCCAGATTTTATTCGTGATTCCACAGAAAAGATTGATCTTATTCGTCATAGGATGAAAGAAGCTCAAAGTAGGCAAATATCCTATGCCGATAACCGAAGAAGGAAATTAGAATTTTCTGTGGGAGATCTTGTGTTCATTCGTGTTTCACCTATGAAAGTGTTGTACGTTTCAGTCGATCGGGAAAATTAGCGCCCCGATATGTTGGGCCATTTCCTATCACCGAACGTATTGGTTACTTGGCTTATCGCCTTTTATTACCGGCTCAATTTTCTGCTATCCATGACGTGTTTCACGTTTCTCAACTTCGGAAATGTCTTTGAGATTCCGATTCTATTCTTGAGCCCGGTGTTGTGGAAGAGATTGAAGTTTCACCTAATTTAACTTATGAGCAACATCATGTTCGTATCATTGCTTCGGAAGTCAAACGACTTCGAGATAAAGATGTTCCGCTTGTTAAAGTTCAATGGTCTTCAAATCCTAAGGATTGTTCTTGGGAATCTAGAGAGTTCATCGTGCGAACACATCCGGACTTACTTTCTCGTGCTCTATATGGTGAACTTCCTATTTCAAATTTTCTTTTGTGTTGATATGCTTCTATGGTTGTTACTTCTTATTTTCTTCTTAAATATTGTGAGGACGCAATTTCTTTAAGGAGGGGAGTCTGTAACAACCCGCATATTTATTGATTTTTATATTTAAATATTTTATTTAAATATTTTATCGATACTCAGAATTTAGTCCGAAAAGCTACTTTTTGCATACGGTCGAATTAGGACTCGGGACCCCTCCCATTGAGTTTAAAATGCCGTTTGCGACCTTTTTGAGCATAAGCTTCGATAAGTTTGGAGTAAGTTGATTTTTGCTACTTTTTCACTTAGGGCTTTGGTTTGGGCTGAACCCATTAATCACTTACTAACTCAGCCCCAACCCACTCCAACTCTTCATTACTTCATTTCATATTCCTAACACTCAAGCTTAAGCAAAAATGGTGGAAGAGAATGGGAATTGGAAACTCCAAGCCCTAGTTCCTCTTGCTAGCTCAAGTTCTTGCTCCAAAATCAAAGAGAACCCATTAGTAAGCATCTCCTTCTTCTTCTCCAACTCATTCTCTCTTTGATTTCAGAAAATTCCTAAACCTAACTTTGGGAATGTTCTTCTTTTGAGCATAGATTCAAGCTCGTTTGGGTTGAGTTGAAGAGTGGTTGATTCTCCCTTTGCTTTCAAGCTTCTTCTTCAATTGTTTGGGTACAAAGGTGAGATTTTTATCTCACATCTTAGTCTATAACTATCTTCGATTGATAGGTATGAATTCCTAACACTTATTCGTGTGCATTTGCTTTTGGTTTGGATTGATTTGGTGAAAATTCCAATTTTTAGTGTTTTGGGTTCAATTCATTAAAAATCATAGCTTTGATGTTCAAATTTGTTTTTGGTGATGCAACGAAGAGCTCATAGGGCCGGGTAGTCGATTGGCGTAAACCCTTGGTGCCGTTGCTCGACGGGTTGCAAATTGAGGAAGTTTGCACCTCTTTTGAAATAGGGTAGGAAGTGCAAGTACACAGGTTCGGCCGACCGAGCTCACGGTCCGGTCGACCGACCTGCTACCTAGGCACCTCCTGCCTCTGTTTTGGATGTGCTGGATACAGGCTTCGGCCGACCGAGCCCCTGGGCCGGTCGACCGACCTGGTGCCCGAGCACTTCCAACCCCTGGTTCGGTCAACCGACTCAGGGAGTCCGGTTGACCGACCTGCTGCTATTGCCAACTATGCCTATTTTGCCTAGTTGTCTGGATTTCCAACTTTAATCGATCTGTGTTATTTCCCTATTTTTTTTGTTATCATTTGTTATTGACTTTGATGACTTATTTTCTTCGGGAATTCTTGGAATATCCATTTCGATGGATTCAGTATCGATTTCTTTGGATTCTATTCACGTCTTCAAATGTGAATTTTAGTGATTGATTGTTCCTATAATCTTCTTTGTGATTTGTCACTTTAAAAATATAAAGGTTTTCTATACTAGTAGTAAATATCAAAACTCTTTCTTCAAATGATTTCAACACTATTTTATTACAAAGCTCGTTTTCTTAAACCATTTTCCAATCTATTAGTATATACAAGCCTTTACCTCACTCGTATGAGAAATCTAATTAAACGACTTAGTAAAACGAGTGGTATGAAACGCTTGCGTTTACTTCGTTGGCTAATTCTTGGACTTGTTCGATTGAATCTCTTGTGACAATTTTCTAGTGGAGATCTACAATTTGTTCGTAAATATTTAAGTTAAGCTAGTGGTTATGGGACATGAAGCTAAGCTCATATATTTACTAGCTTACTGTAATTGACACTTCTTTTTGATCATGACGATCATTTTAAGATTTAGACTAGCAATTGTGCGATGTCTCTTTGTTTCGGTGTGATTTCGACTCACACATGTGGGGTAGCTCCCCATGGTCTTCGGACCATTCGTGTGTCAAAAATTAATGGCTAGCTACCATGAGATAGCTTCTTGTTCGTGTGATACATATGCAGGTGAGATTTAATGCTCCTGTTCGTGTGATACATATGCAGGTGAGCTTTAATGCTCCTGTTCGTGTGATAGGCCTCCTCCCTTTCTTGTGATTTCTGGATTTCGTGTGTTGAATTCTGGAATTTATGCTTCACCTATTTTTGTGATTTCTATTGATATTATTTATCAATTTTTGTGCATTGGTGAATTCGTGTGTCATTGACTTGTTATGAATACAAGTTTTGGGTATGAAACCCCTTTTGGATCTTTGTGAAGATTTTTGTGATATTGATTAATCTCATGTTGAGTTTCAATTGCATACTTATAGTAGTATGCCATTATGGTTATCATATGTTTATGCCATATCTCTTATTCTATATCATGTCGTCTGATATTTATAGCTAGACTGATCCGTTTATTATTTTCTTCTTAAATAATACTCGGGTCAGACCGAGATGTTACAGGTGCTTCTGCTTGACTTCTCTTTTGGGGTTATCACCCTGACTTTTGGTTAACTACTTAGATTAGTAGTTTTTATTGTATACATTTGAGATATAGACTCCTTGATGCATACATATTCTTTTGTCTAGCACTTGTACCTATTCTTTTGTGATGTTGTGGATCTTATTTGACCACTACTCTGATATACACTTTTATGTGTAATATTCATATCTATTTCCGCCTTTGTGATATGAATTGTCTGTGATTGATTTATGTTATGTTTATTTCTATATTTGTTTCCGAAGATATTATAGCCACTGTGTAGTAGTTTTGAGTTTGTGTCGGCATGTCGGATTTCCTCTTGAAATAAAATGCTTGTTATACTATCTGACATATCGGTGCTCGCACAAAGCAATTACACGGATGGTCGCTCCTCAACAGCCTTATTCTCCGTGCTAGTTGACGGCATTACACCGTAGTATCCTTGGCTAGCGTGGGTATAGAGGTGGGGCATCATAGCTACATTCCAGGGTTACGTTGCCATCGCAGCAAAAGTCCATGTAAATGTAGGCATCAGCGCCCTTGATTTTCACTGTCAAAATGAAACTTCTCCACTCCTATATAAGTCGTAGTCTACCGATGTAAAATAAAACGCAGACTGTTGGCTCCCAGCGGCACACACGACTTTCTCTATGTTACCATAGGTCGCAGTCTATCGATATAAAATCAAACGTAGACCGTTGGCTCTCAACGGCACACATGACTTTCGCTATGGTCTGCAGTAGATCGCAGTGACATCGAGTTGCACTGTCGTCACAGCATAACCCAAATGCCTTTTTAGGCATCAGCGCCTCTTGATTTTCGCTACACACTACTCATAATCCTCAGAAACTAGTTTTGTCCGGACTCCTCACAGGATCAAATTTAGAATCCTCCTTAGGGTTCAAGGCAGCACCACCCGGTGGCACTCCTGAGAAGTTCATTTCAAGGGAGCGCCTTTTTCCCCTGAGCCATTATCAAAACACTTCATACTATACACATATAGTATCTTCCAAATCATAGGCCTAGTATGAATCTCATATAAATCTTCTTTCTCAAATACGATTATCCCAAAATCGATAATTCTCAAACTAGGCTTTCCAAATTCCAATATTGATTTTACCCAAAAATCAAAAGCCTTTTCAAAGTCCATAGGTTCCAAAAACCCTTCTCAAAATCATTCTCATAATATCCTTTATGCATACAGATATATCGATATATATAACCTTTAAAAGCTTTGGATCTCTTCAAACTTGTATAAATTCCCTTTTTATACTTCAAATACTTTCAAAAATTTTCCCTTCTGGCTATAGATTCAAAAAGGGGAGTTTTATCATATAACAAATATATACAACTTTGTTTATTCTAAATCAAATATTCAAATTTGGTTACTCTATAAAGTCACTTACCAAATTACTTACTTTCATAAAGTAAATTTTTACCATAAAAATATCCAATTTCCACTTTACTTCATCATATATTTCACAAAAATATACCTTTCATTTCAAAAACCATTTCATATTTCTTATTCACAAATTTTCAATATCAATTTCATTCAAATCCGTACGATGTACACTTATCATCCGTACGCTATAACAATCTGATCGCTCACTCAATCACAAAATTTCACTTCCGAACTAGTATCGTCCACCTGACTTCCTAGTGCGGACACAGATCTGGCTTCTTGTTCAGAAACCATCATTCTCCTTGCATAGCCATAACTATGATAGAGAATATCCATAGTCAATCAATAATCCATATCCAGGTACGCCATCGAAAATCGAGTGAAAAATCCCAACTCGGATCGATAAACAATCTCGAAATTCTGTGCTCGAATCCGGATCAAATCACTATGCGAATAGAATAATATACGTACATCCTACGTAATTATCTTCATTGATCAACAACTTAATCAATTTCTCTTTCTATTCATCTTCACTTTGAATTTTGTTCACAATTTCCTTAATTCCCATTTGGATTATAACTTCAATTATTATCTCAGTTGGGTATTTAATCAATAACAGTTCGAACTCCGACAATTTATATTTAGAAAATAGCTTGAAAATTTTAAAAATAGATAAGTAGTTGAAAAATAATTATTAGTTTGTAAAATAGCTGGAAAATAGTTAACTAATTGTAAATAGTTGAAAAATAGTAATTATTTATAAAACAACTGAAAAACAGTAATTAGTTTATAAATAAGTCGTAAAATTGTTAAATAGTTCCAAAAATAATTGTAAAACAAGTTAAGATAGTTTTAGGTTTAAAAAGAAAAGTGGTACAGTAAATAGTTTGGAAAAATAGGTTTATATTAAAATATTTGTTTTTGGAAATAGTCCAGAGTCAAACTGTTCAATTCTCAACCTCCATTTCCAATCAATTCAATTTAAATTTCCACTTCCAATTGAATTCCAATTTAAATAACTTCAATTTCCATTGAATTTGGTTTAACCCTAATTCATTGTTGAATTAATTCTCAATTTCTTTCCAAATTCAAATCAAATTCCATTCGATTTTAAACATATTCACTTTAATTACAATTTCAAGTTATTCAAATTAATTTAGATTAATTTCAAATTGAATCCATTCAATTTCAAATCATTTCAATTTCTATATGAATTAACCCCAATTCTCATTTGAATTTGAACTCATTCTATCTTCAATATTTTTTTAAATTAATCCATTTCAAATTTTCCATTTGAATTCCATACTTATCCATCTTTAATTCTAATAAATTCAAACTAAATTCAATTTGAACTAATGAAATCTAAATCTCAACTTTAAACCATTTCGAATTATATAAATTCGAGTTAAATTTTCAAATGTCGATTTAACCCCTTAAATTAGATTAACCTTTATTCTTGAATCCATAATCCAAATCTTTAAACAATTTTGATTCCAAGTCCAATTCTCAAAATTTCATTTTAAATTATCTTTACTTAACTTTTTTCAAAGTTTAAATAAGAGTTCAAAACAATTTTATCTTAAAAATTCAATTTTTTACTCAATTCTGTCTTCCAGTTTTGAATCCAGTTCTTAAACAATTTTAACTTGCAAATTCAATTATTCTAATTTTCAATTCAAAGTAATTCCATACCTTAATTTCAAATTAAAGTTTAATTTCCCTTTTATCTCGATAATGGATATATTGCCGCACTTCATTTCTCATTCATTTAAACAAATCCAATGCACAAAATAACAATAGGATGACATCATCCAATTTATTTTAAAACATCCATCCATTTTCAATTTCCAGATCTCAAACCCATTTTGAGATCATACAAACTCCCAATTCAAATTAACCATTTAACCTCCCAAGTTAAATCCTAATTTCATCTTGAGATTTCGAATGCGGTTTGCTATTTAATCTTCCTAAAGTTAAATTCAATTTACTTAATCCAGCAAACCTTACCCAATTCGAATTCCCATTTCGAATTTAAAACTTAACATTAATAATCTTCCCACTTATAAATTCAAAAACTTATCACTTTGGGTATCACATCTCATTTCAAATTTAACACTCAACATTTAGAGTTTATTTCAAACCGTCTTTGATATTATGTATATTTCCCATACATATTATTGCCTTTACACACCAAGTTATCCTTAACTTTTAGACTACCTTTGGTTTTTAATTCACAACTAATTTATTTAAATTTTCAAACAACTCTTGTTTGAAATATGACCCTTCATTCAAATACGTTAAATAACATTATTTATTATTTCTTTATCACTTTGAAACAATTTCCAAATTCTGGACTCAGATTTAAAACTTCACAATTTATATCATTTTCAGTTCCAATTTATAAGTCATATTTACCCAATGTTTTACTTCCTTAAAACTTTCATTTTACTTACTCATTAATACACATCTTATTAATCATTTATGACAATAACCAAGATTATCATATCTGAAAACTAATTCATTATTATCTGATTCTAAAATCCTTCTCAAATTCAAGGTTTAATTTCTATTTGAATCCATTTCAAACTTACCTTTATTTGATTCCAGTTTGGTTGTATTACTATTACCACTTAATTTAATTCCAATAATTCAACATCCAATTACCTTAATATTTATTACTAAGGAATATTGCTTTATATATCAAAATATATTCTTATATAAAATCATTTAAAATCTTTGTAGAAAATAACAAGTACACTCTCATACACACACACACACACACACACACACACAACTCATTCTGGGGTTCCATTTACCCTATCCTTAATGAGTAATCCCAACAGAGCCAAGGTTCTCGCTAAATCTTCAGCTCTGATACCAACTATAACGTCCCGAAATTTTCGGGATCTGAAATTTTCGATTCCGAAAGTTCCAAATAGTTAGGGAAAAGAAGAAAGAGATAGAAGAAGAAGAAGATCAGAAACACCAACATCTCACATTCACATTAGATTTCAAACACTTATCTTACATTAACCACTTAATTAAAATATTAATTAAGATCTAAAAACATTCTTAAGTATTACTTAATTAATGAAGTCTTAAAATAAATTCTTAACTTAAATTTTCAAACAATAATTAATTCATTAATACTTAAGCTTGCTTAAGACGATTAGCTTAAACTTAATTTATTCGAATTTAAAATTTTAAAAACCAACTACCCAAGCAAATCTCAGGTTTACTCTGAGTCCACCCGAGTTTCCAACTATCTTCCCCGAGTCTTTTCTTCCACTTTAATTATCATCAGTAATAAAAATTTGAGAACCTGGTACTACACACTCAAGCGAGGAACCAGAAGAGAAACTCGAGTAAAACCCATCATCATCCCGAGCATACTCTCGAGAACCCAAAGCTTCCAGATAACAAAACATGCATGCGACCCACCGTGCACTTGCACCCACCGTCGATGAACCTTCATCGCCTGAGACGATCACCAACAAGTCGACAATCACTCCCTCCTATGACCTCAGCAGCTAAAAACAGAGATTGATCACGAGAAAGAAATATGACACATTCGAGCTTCCAATCGGAAATACCTCGACCATCGATCGCCTCGTCCAGGCAATGCCGACCTCTAGATGCCACCAAACTTCACCAGCATCATCGCTATTCTCCACGCCATCACTACCCAAATCCACTTGCAGCTCGATACATCAAGGAATCCACAGCGACCAATTTTCCGACCCTTGAAAAAACTAGGGTTTAAAACTAAATTGGACTATGGCCGACGCCACGACGAACTGGAACAACAACGGCCATTTTTCCCGACTTCACCCATTGCCAAGCTAGCCTCGACCAAAAACTCGACACCCACTATGCTTTTGATCGCCGAAAAATGATTAAAACACAATTTCTGATCAACTACCAACTGCTCTTAGCATACCCAACGAAAACCCACAATTTTAATCTTAAAAATCCTATTTTCTCAAGATGATTAAGGATATATAATTGAATTAATATTTTATAACATTCGAATTTAGCATATGTTTAGATTTTTCTCTGTAAAACTAAATTTACAGAGGCAATTCCTCACCATCATTCTTAAAACAAATTTAGACCATAATTTATGTTTAAACAAACTTGTTTTGTTTGAAAACTATAGCTATCAGAGATCAAGAAAGAATAATTTGAATTTTTACTTTGGTTTGAACTTTGTACTTTGGAAAAACAGAGATGATCAATCATTTATGCACGTACAGACCAGACATATATAAAAATACACAGATTTTCATATCTAAATATAATCATGCAGCACAACATCATCTAAAAATTAACATACACTAACATTTATTACCCTAAGCATTTAAGTTAAGTGTTTACTCACCTTATAACTCTTTGAATAGAATAATATGCTCCTTGAAACTGCTGGCTTTCTTGGGTTTTTTTTTTGTTATTGACCTTTTGTGATGAGTTGAGGTATTTATTAAGCTTCAGTTGTCAGATTAAATGCTTTCTTATTTCTGGTATGCTAATTATTGATGGACGAAAATGGAATAAGAAGATTGATATATATAGAACAATATACGGGGTGAATTGGCTGGTACAAAATATGTTTGTTAGGTCAGAGATTTTTTTTGCTCCTTTCTTAAACCAGGCAAGATTTTTATGGGTAATGAAATGATTTTTAAATATTTTGAAATGACTTTATGTTGTGCTGGAAATGATAGCATTAAATGCAAATGTCTTTACATGCTTTCATACTTATCCCCTTTATTTAGTAAGTACATATAGATTTTTTTTTATTTTCTCTTGCCTTGCATATCTACTTTAGATGCAACATATATTCATTTGCCTAGTTTTGTTTTTGTACTTTATGTGCTCAATATAAAATTGTTTTAATTTTTTGTATTGGTTTAACTCATGTTGCATATGCACAAATAATTACAACATTTTTATTTCTATTTCTTTTCACATAAATGCTTTAAATTTAAGTTGTCGATACTTAATTCATATTCTTGTATATATATATATATATATATTTATTTATACTTATATTTAGCATTGATAAGATTGATTTTATTCCAAGCATTATTAACTAGATTAAATTCACACACACACACATATATATATATGTATATATATATTTCAAATGTTAATAAGGTAGAGCTTTATTTTAATTTAATGTGAATAAGATAGATTTTGTTTTAAATATTTTTGAAAAACTTTATTTTAAATTTTGAAATCATAGTTTTTCTTTCAAAATACACACACACATATATATAAATAAATCGAAATGGCCAAAAGTCTTATTTGTTTTTAAGATGATAAGTTGTATTTTAAATTAATCAGATTAAATACTTATTAAAATAATATTGCCAAAATCCCGTGTCGTCACACCCAATTTCAAAAAAAAAAATATTCAAACTATAAATGATACAACATGTAGACAGTAACTATATATACACTTAAAATCGAAATACTACAGACAGATTGCAAAAGTATTAAAATTATATTACCTATTTTATACATAGAGAGGCTGACACGTGGCTTAGGTCCAAGGTGAATGGGCCGGCTATGGCAATACAGGAGGAAGCAATTGGTCCAGGCGGAGGCAAGGTGAGGCTTGCATGTAGGATAGACTCTTGCTCGGCGATAGCATGATCGGAAGGGAGAGCCGACGAGTGGTGTTTCGGTTAAAGAGTGATGTTGATGTGGAGGAACAAGGCTGAGTGGCATGCGGTGCACAGGCGAGGGGAGTTGGAGATGTTTTCTCTAATTAGCCGAGGCAAGGTTAAGGGGAGGAGAAATGGTGCGGAGCGGGAAAGATGGGTGTCGTTTGGATGGAAAGGTCATTGGACGTGTAGCATAGAGTGGAGAAGGGAAAGGCCATGGTTTGGGAAAGGGGACCTAGAAGATATAAAAAAATGACAATAAGTGGCAAAACAATGCATACAAGAATGGACCTTACATATTATAAGTTTTATTTCTTTAAAGAAAAGAATGAACGTATAGAAAGAAGGGGGAAGGGGAACCGATCAATACATTGAATATAGTGGGAATGGAAACAGCTGGTTACATAAATTCAAGGAAATAAAAATATTAAAAATAGCTTGCTGTTGGTTGTATCAGGTACCCAGAAAGACATAAATCAAAATCTCAAAACGGATACCAATACGGATATCCGTTATTTTTCACGTGCCGGACTCCGAAATGTAGAAATGTATATACCGTAGAGATCAGCACGGCGAGACGATCAAAACGGAATACAGATATCAGTGGTACGATCTATCAAAAGTCGATATCGATACGAAAATGCTGCTATTTCATCGAAAATAAGATCGACGGAGCAATAACAGTACAAATTTTGAGAAACGAAATATGACGTCTTGCTCAAAAGATGATTTACAAATTTTCTATGTAAATATATCCAGGTTCAGAAAATATTTTATTATCATCAAATATTAACTGATACAAATTGAAATAGAATTACACAATAAAATAAACTTTCATATTATCTGATGAAAATTTACCAACTACTATGTTTATGAAGACGTATTCCAAATATTAAATTTTTATTTCAAAATTCAATTATTAAAATTTCAAAAAAAAATTCACTTAAATACATTATTAAAAACCAATCAAAATTTATGGGCCGTTACACTCTCCCCCACTCAAAATTTTTCGTCCTCGAAAAGGAACGATGGAGGAGAATAGAAATAACCAGAAAAGAAGATAGATTGAAATTTCAAATACAATAATTTAATTAATATTCAATAATTTGGTTAAACCTATTTATTATATCCATAAGTAGTCATTTATAAACTTTGCAAATGAAAATATTTCCATTTATATGTTTAAATAACGCCTTTGTATGAAAACTCTTTGAAAACAATTATTTACATCATTAGTTATATTTACAAAGAGGTTATTGAAACATTAAATCCATAATTCATAAATTTATTAATTTTATCTAAAATACTTTTTAAATATTATTAATAAATCAATAATCATTTACTTTAAATCTGTTTTATTCAAATTAATAACCTCTAAAATATTTATAATACTCTTAATTTACTATTAAACCATGTAGTATATTGCTTTATTTAATAAACAATATTTTAAAAGGATATATTCAAAAAGGAAAGAAGGTAGATTCGGAAAACAGAATGTAGGTGGATAAATAAAGCTGAGCAGATGAGGTAGATTCAAAAGAAGAGTATCGGGCACGAACAGTTAATTTCAGACCATAAGAATTCTTATTTGAAATATTAATACAAAATTTCTTCATTAGAAATACTTTTATGACTCGATGTTTCAGCAAGTTTATCCTCATTCTTGCAGACTCTGGCCATGCGTTGATCAGGTGCAAAGCTAGAATTCTTCAAGTGCTTAGTAGACCTGTTTCATAACCTAGTGAAAATACTTGAAAAATCTTCAAAACCAATATGGAAAGTAAAATCCAAACAAATCACTTGGATCGTAGATATACAATGGTTAAGCCTGGATCCCCTAGGAAATATCCGTACCTTTAAGCAATCACTGCCTTGCGAATTACGCCATGATAACCAAAACTTTGGACCGCAGGATACATAACAGTGGTTACAACTGGATCCCCCAGGAAACATCCGTACCCTTTAAGCATTCTCAGCCTTGTGGATTATGCCATGACTATTAGAGCTTCTTCCACGTCGATCAGAGTTCACTGAATCTGCACTCACCTTAGGGCGACCTCCCAGTGGTTGCGCGACCATCTCTAGAACCCTATAGCCGTGGCCGACACTGCTCTCTTCCAAATCCAATCGTGGCAAATCCATACACTTCCAGACCCAAATAGCCGCACGGATCGAACCTGCTTGTCACCCTCTAGCTGCCCTTGCCCTCCGATTGAGCCATCGTCGAAGATCCACCATTAGACGAGGCCATGGCCGAGAAAAAATCACTAATTTCTCAGCAAATGATGATTCGATTTCAAAAATGAATTACACCAGTGGATTACGATCGTCGAGATCTTCGAAATATAATATGTTAGAGTTTTGAGGAGTTTGATTTTGAAATTCATTTGAAAATTTAATTTATGGTTTGAATGTAAATTTGGTTTCTGCCATTAAAAGAAGGAAGAGCCGACAGGTTTGTACATATTGTGATAAAAAATAGAAAGGCCTTTAGGGTTTGAAAAAATATTTATATAAACAAAGCCCGATGAGAAAATGAATACGTATCGAATTTGTACGAACGATAATAACCACCCAAAAAGCTCGTTTCGTTTTCGAAACGAAAATGGGTCATCCAATATATCGAAATAGATGTTTTCAGATTTTTTAAACCCAATGGAATCTGTTTCAAGTCCTAATTCCATCATATGAAGAAGTTATCTTTTAAAATCAGCTTATTTTAATTAAATTCAATTAAATTAATTTCTGCGCATTTCGAGTCCATAGGATCAAATGACAAGCCTAATCGCTACGAAACTTGGAATCATACAATAATTCACTGTTACGGATACGAAGAAACTGGTTTCCTCGAAATCCAAGACAGTGGCCAAAATGGTATTTTCACGTTAATTAAATAAATTATTATTAAATTAATTAAATCACATTTCAAATTCAAATTTAATAACTAACACAATTTATCATTCTTGATCACTTAGTAACTTACAATCTTTTTTTTAAAACAAGTTTTCATGCCAACTCAGTGTTAAATATTGCACTAATTACGATATTCAGTTTCAATAGCAATAAATTCAATTGATTATTAAATTAAATTCCAATAAATCCATTTATTTCGATTTACACCTTATTATTCAATCAATCTTTCGTTTATGGACATAGTTAACATTGGTTGACACTTTATTACGTCAATAATCTACAATAAACATCTCAGTTCATATTAACGTAATATTTAATTACATTCAATTGCAATTGATTTCCAATTTAATTCAACAGATTAAATAAATAGTTAAAAAATAACAATTGCCACCTTTTACTTTATATAATTACATTTATAAGTTTATTATCTATAAACAAATGTTATAACTACTTATACAACACTGATTTTATCCAATTACAATAATTACATATTATTTCACTAATTAATACAACATTTGGTTTATTTCCTTATTTGCAATTTATAACCAAATTTATGTTTTAAACCATTTCAAGTAATTGAAATTTCATTAAAATAATTATCAATTGCCTTAATTAACATAATTAAATTTCATTCTAGTTACTATTCTCATTAATAAATCGCAAATTTTAGTTTCTTCTAATATTAAATTACAAAATCTTATTAAATTCAATATTTTAATTATCGAAAAAATGCGAGTCGTTACACTGATCGTCCAAATAAATTCTATTGCGTAGACACTGCAGCTTCGAATCCTATACGACTGACTCTGTGCAATTTAACCACATATAAGCAGATTTTGAATTAGCGATTACCAGTTTATTTAGTCAACTAATTATTTAATTTAAACTAATTTCCAGTTGATAAATTTAATTAACTTATTAATTAACTTAATAAAAATAATTAGCAACTTAATTACCTCTAATAATCACCTTCCCAAATCGATTTCGTGCCCTAACTCTCTTGTAGTCGCGATATGATAGGAGGAGACTCGACTTTTAACTCTGATTGCTTCCCTAGGCTATAACTCATGTAATTTTTTTTATATATACGTGAGCCAAAACCCTCGTCTTCAACTCTACCGATCACCAGTCACACAACCGAGCTCCGACCAATTCCTCCTCCATGGCGACTAACACAAGCCACCGCCAACCACGACATCACCAATCTCTTCCTTTACATGCACCTAAAACGAAGCTCACCAAAACCCTAGTTGCCCCAAATGAATATTGTTCCTCACTTCCCTATCACTGTTGTCGTTTGCCAAATCGAATGCGACTTCGTCGCTACTACTATTTGTTTTTTATCGAGTCGATCCATTTTTCTACTTCGATTAATAAATATCTGAAGGAAGAAAAAGGATTCGCGAGTTTAAGTAAAAAGAAGAAGGTGGTTTCGGGTATACCATTGTCCGGTTATAGGGGGTTCGAGATGGAATAGTTTGACATTGAAATTATATATATATATATATATATATATATATTATTTCTCAAAATATCTCACATTACATAACTAAAAAGCCCGAACCCCTATTGAGGCATGTCGCCTAGAGTTCCTAATGTTACACCCTTGTTTCAAAACCAATGGAACAAGTTTCAAGGCCTAATTCTATCGTATGGAGAATATAGTTTTTTGAACCCAGTTATAATATTAATTTTTTAATATTAATTTCAACGCATTTCTGTCCCGTATGACCAAATAATAAATCCAAATGCTAGAAAATTTGAAATCCGATAATAATACATTATTATGGATCCAATAAAACTAGTTTCATCGAATTTCGAGACTTTGTCCCGGATCGCTATTTTAACGCGTCGATTAAATAGATGATTTTCAAAATTGGCGAAATCGCTTGAAATTTCAGTTTTAAAAACATATTAACTCAATTCTAATTCAAATAGAATTTATATCCATATTAGAAATCGTTTTGATTTATATTCAACTCAAATTTCAATTATTTAAACGATTTTCAATTATTAATTCAACAGTTAATTTATTTTATATATTTGGAATTTTTATTCCACTTATTTGATCATTAAATTTCATACTGAAATTCCATTTACATTTCAAATTCAACATTTAAAATAAATTCAATGTTCATAATCAAACGATTAAAAATATGGGTCATTACAGAAGTTGAGTTAGGTTCTTTCTATAAGGCAATGTACTTAAGAGTAGTACACAGGGTTAATATTATTTCGTTTGAATAACAATTTACAAATTCTTACAATATAAGGGTTTATTCGAAACTCCATCATATCCTAGGCCAAGGTGTTGGCAGGTTCTGCGAGTCGAAAGATTGCATGTAATAATTGTTTATGATGGATCTTGTATGAATCTCCCAAAAAGGATTTCGGAAAAGATTGTCATTGAATGACATATTTATGTTTTGAACATAATTTTGTAAATAAAATCCAATTCATTTTTATAAATATATAAAATGACAAAGCATCTATGAATCGCTATTTTATTTACACTGAGAAATAATTGTTGTTTTAATATATACTGACTTCATTGTGAAGAAATTTATTTAAGGAATTATTAATAGCAAAATGGAAATGAATACAATCCATAGTAGAACAAACTATATAAGATGAAATGAAATTAACTAACCTAAACTAACACATAACATTGGAATGTCTAATAAGAATTCTTGCACATTGAAGTGACTACGAGTTTCTTATTAATGTCAAAAATATATAATCCTAGGTTTCTAATTAAACCATCGAGAGTGTTGACTCTATATGGTATGATGCGCAAATCCAAAAGAATTCCAAGTATGCTATCAAAATATAGGTTTTGGTGGTTATGACTGAAGGGATATGAACCATCGATCTCGATTGTATCTTTATGAGTAAGACTAATGTAGTTGGAATTAAATGAGAAATGTTGATAAGATAATATTGCAAATTTCAATTGCTAAAATTAGCATAATATATTCAATATTCAACATGTTCAAGTCATTTCGGATTTACTCATAAAATTATCGCTTGATAAGTCCTAGTATGTATGTATTGAAAAAGAAAAATCTAAATAATGATTTAGAGTAAACTTTTTACACATATTAACCAAAATGTCTCGAGTTAGTGGGAGAGATATTAAGTTTGTCAGTGATCCAAAAAATGATTCGAAAGTATCATTTTATAAGCATTAAGATTGAATAAGTATTTTCATTGAAATACCAAATAATTTGATTTACAATCAAAGTGCAGAGGAAGCGTGTGTTCATGAGAAAGAATGTTAAAAGGTACACTAATATTTCTAAACTATAAGTAAACAACACGTTGTTGATTTTAACGATGTACTTATGTTAAAATCAGCCTTAGCTGTTTGAATACTCAACATTGGATTAATAAATGATGACTTTTATAGTAAGTGTAAAAGATGTCGTGAATGTCCTAAATGATATGCTAAGACACCTTATTAAAATGTTTAATATTGAACATGTAAGATTGATTCCTTTGCATTGGCAAAAAGAATTATCATTCATGTTGTGCTGTCTACGATATCATGATTTGTTTATGTATTTGATACATGAAACAAATATCAAATCCAAAATGATATCACTAACTGGTTGTTCGAAGTGTTCTCATGTATTTACGAAATACTAGAGAATTGTTTACAAAAGCATAAATTCCTTATGAAAGAATGTTCAGACTCATACTTTCAGAAGTAATATTGAGTATAATATGTTAAGGACAAATCTTTTAGTTGGAAATGTTCCAAATGAAAGACCGTGGCTGATTCAATGAAATAAGGTAGGTACATCGCCTTGAATAGTGCCGCAATCAAAAAATGTATATAAAAATATAAGTGCACAAATTATAACTGAGCCGATTCCAAATGTTTAGAATCTCATGACAGAGTTATATGATAACAGTGTCGTAATATAGAATTGTTATACATGATAAAACAGTTTATCGCCGTCGAAGAGAGTTGATTGACAGAGTAGATAATTAAAACATAATAGCATACCCATTCATAAAGGGACTGATCCGGCTGGTTTAGAGAAACCGATCAGAGAAGTTGGAATAAGATTGCATAATTGACTCTAAGTGCATGTGGGAGATAGATGGAGTTAGGGATATGCTCTATGAGCAATTATGTAATTTATTACATATATTTAACTCGTTAACCAATCTTGTTTGAAATAAAGGTATTTTTTCTATTATATACTTGATATAATGTGGTTGTGTTAATAAATAAATTTAATTAAAAGTTTATATAATAGAAAATCCATAAATGGTATGTTTTGTGATAGTAGTTATAAAGTGTTGTAACCGTGAGTAATTTATCACAATGAAACAAATGTATCATTTTAAATGTGTCTAGCCAAGCTGCATTGAGACTGGATATCGATGTATCCATTAAGATTAGAGTACGTAATGCTCTACACATGTTGGACAGTGTATTACTCATGACAGTTGGAGGCATCGATGGGTTACGTACCGATAGTTATTGGATAACTATGGAATACTCACCCGATAGTTTTTCGTAGGTTAATATAACTAAGGTCAAAAAGAAGATACCGATATGACTAATTTACACATATAACAACCCATAAATTTTTATTAGTTTAATAATATATTTAATTGAAATTTTATGAAATTTAAAAAAAATTAATTTGGAAACATTCATTTTGATATTTGGAATATGTCTACTTAAACATAGTAAATGGTAAATTTTCGTCAGATAATATGGAAGTTTATTTTCTTGTGTAATTTTAATTTAATATTAAATCAGTTAATATTTGATGATAATAAAATATTTATAAAATCTGAATATTTTTATATAATAAATTTGTAAATCATCTTCTGAGTGAGACGTCATATTTCGTTTCGTTAAATTTGGACTGCTATTGCTCCATTTATCGTATTTTTTGTGATTTAGCAGCATTGTAACGCGCCACCTCTATACACACGCTAGCCAAGAACACTACGGTGTAATGCTGTCAACTAGCACGGAGAATAAGGCTGTTGAGGAGCGACCATCCGTGTAATTGCTTTGCGCGAGCACCGATATGTCGGATAGTATAACATGCATTTAATTTTCAAGAGGAAATCCGACATACCGATACAAACACAAAGCTACTACACAGTGGCTATAATAATCTTCGGAAACAAATATAGAAATAAGCATAACACAAATCAGTCACAGATAATTCATATCACAAAGGCGGAAATAGATATGAATATATAACTAACACATGGAAGTGTATATCAGAGTAGTGGTCAAAAAGATCCACAATAATACAAAAGAATAGCAACACGTGCTATACAAAAGAATACAACTATGAGTCCATATCTCAAGTGTGTACAACAAAATAAACTACTAATCTAAGTAGTTAACCAAAAGTCCGGATGATAACCCCAGAAGAGAAGTCAAGCAGAAGCACCTGTAACATCTCGGTCTGACCCGAGTATTATTTAATAAGAAAATAATAAACGGATCAGTCTAGCTATAAATATCAGATGAGACGATATAAAATAAGAGGTATAACTAAACACATAATAATCACAATGCCAAGCTGTGATATATAAGTAATTGAAAATCATTAAGAGTTTAATCAATATCACAAAAATCTTCCCAAAGATCAAAAGGAATGTCATACTCCTAATTTCATTCACCAAGCCATAAATATTGACAACATATAAATGCCAATCATAAAATTGGTGAAACACAAATTCTAGAAATCATCAATTAGAAATCCAGGAACCACAAGAAAAGGATGGCCAATCCCATAAACTGGACATCGACGCACCTAGAAAGACACGCCCCATGCACAGTCGAAAATCGACGCACCTAGAAAGATACGCCCCATGCTCTAGCATCGACGCACCTAGAAAGATACGCCCCATGCTCTACCATCGACGCACCTAGAAAGATACGCCCCATGCATAAATAAACATCGATGCACCTAGAAAGATACATCTCATGCATAAATAAACATCGATGCATCTAGAAAGATACACCCCATGTAATGTCTAACATCGATGCACCTAGAAAGATACATCCCATGCTAAGTCGAACATCGACGCACCTAGAAAGTTACGTCCCATGCATAGACGAACATCGACGCACCTAGAAAGTTACGTCTTATGCATAAACGAACATCGACGCACCTAGAAAGATACGCCCCATGCCCCAACTTATTGAGCCGATTGCTCCACGAAGTAAACAAACATTGACGCACCCAAATAGATACAACCCATGTGTAAATAAACATCGACGCACCTAGATAGGTACGACCCATGCGAGAAATGAGACGAAGCTCGATAAAAATGAGGTATAGTCCTCCACATAAACAAAGAGACATCGCACATTGCTAGTCTAAACCATGAAATGATCATCATCGATCGTCAAGAAGTGTCAATTACAGTAAGCTAGTAAATATATGAGCTTAGCTTCATGTCCCATAACCACTAGCTTAACTTAAATATTTACGAACAAACTGTAGATCTCCACTAGAAAATTGTCACAAGAGATTCAATCGAACAAGTCCAAGAATTAACCGACGAAGTAAACGCAAGCGTTTCATACCACTTGTTTTACTAAGTCGTTTAATTAGATTTCTCATACGAGTGAGGTAAAGGTTTGTATATACTAATAGATTGGAAATCGGTTTGAGAAAACGAGGTTTGTAATAAAATAGTGTTGAAATCATTTGAAGAAAGAGTTTTGATATTTACTACTAGTATAGAAAACCTTTATATTTTTAAAGTGACAAATCACAAAGAAGATTGTAGGAACAATCAATCATTAAAATTCACATTCGAAGACGTGAATGAAAATCCAAAATTCGGTACCGAATCTATCAAAGTGGATATATCCTAAATTTCCAAAGAAAATGTCATCAAAGTCGATAATAAATGTTAACAACAAAAGGGAAACAACATGAATCGATTAAAGTTGGAAATTCAAACAACTAGGCAAAAAGCATGGTAGGCAGATAGGAGCAGGTCGGTCAACCGGACTTCCTGAGTCGGTTGACCGAACCAGAGGTTGGAAGTGCTCGGGCACCAGGTCGGTCGACCGGCCCAGGGGCTCGGTCGGCCGAAGCCTATAACCAGCACTTCCAAAACAGAGGCAGGAAGTGCCTGGGTAGCAGGTCGGTCGACCGGACCCTGAGCTCGGTCGGCCGAACATGTATACTTGCATTTCCTACCCTATTTCAAAAGAGGTGCAAATTCCCTCAATTTGCAAACCGTCGAGCAACGACACTAAGGGTTTACGCCAATCGACTACCCGACCCTATGAGCTCTTCGTTGCATCACCAAAAACACATTTGAACATCAAAGCTATGATTTTTAATGAATTGAACCCAAAACACTAAAAATTGGAATTTTCACCAAATCAATCCAAACCAAAAGCAAATGCACACGAATAAGTGTTAGGAATTCATACCTAACAATCGAAGATAGTTATAGGCTAAGATGTGAGATAAAAATCTCACCTTTGAATCTAAACAATTGAAGAAGAAGCTTGAAAGCAAAAGGGAGAATCAACCACTCTTCAACACAACCCAAACGAGCTTGAATCTATGCTCAAAAGAAGAATATTACCAAAGTTAGGTTTAGGAATTTTCTGAAATCAAAGAGAGAATGAGTTGGAGAAGAATAAGGAGATGCTTACCAATGGGTTCTCTTGAGTTTGGAGCTAGAAATTGATTTGCAAATGGAAACTAGGGTTTTGGATTTCTATTTCCCATTCTCTTCCACCATTAATCTCTTTAGAACTGAAAGTAGAGGAAGGGGGAGTAAATGAAGAGGGGGTTTCAGTTTGGGGTATTAAGTTAGAACATTGGGCTGAACCCAACCCAAACCCAAAGCCCTAAGTGAAAAGTAGAAAAATTCTACTATCTCCAAACATATCAAAGTTTATACTTAAAAAGGTTGCAAACGGCATTTTGAACTCAATGGAAGTGGTCTTGAGTCCTAATTCGACTGTTTGCAAAAAGTAGCTTTTCGGACAAAAATCCGACTAACGATGAAATATTTAAATAAAATATTTAAATATACAATTGATAAATATGCGGGTTGTTACAGACTCCCCTCCTTAAAGAAATTGCGTCCTCGCAATACTTAAGAAGAAAATAAGAAGTAACAACCATAGAAGCATATCAACACAAAAGAAAATTTGAAATAGGAAGTTCACCATAAGGAGCATGAAAGAGTAAGTCTGAACGGGATCGCTCGATGAATTCTCTGGATTCCCAAGAGCAATCCTTAGGATTTGAGAACCATTGAACTCTCACAAGAAGAACATCTTTATTCCGAAGGCGCTCAACCTCCGAAGTAATGATGCGAATGGAATGTTGCTCATAAGTTAAAACTGGTGAGACTTCAATTTCATCAATAACACCGGCTCGAGAATAAAAATAGGAAACCTAAAAGCATTTCCATAGTTAAAAGACGTAGAAAACGTCAAGAATAGCAGAAAATTGAGCCAGTGCAACGGCGTAGTACAAAAACGTTACGTCCAATGAACCGAACACCATAAAAGAACATCAGACACTAGTCCATAAAAGGAATGAGATAAAGCTCAATAAAACGAAGTATATCAAAACGTCCGATGAAATTAATAAAAAGATAATTCCATTCAGATATCATCAAAGAATCAACCACTTGTTGCTTACTACAAAGCGCATTGGCAACACGATTTCCCTTACGGGAATAAAAAGAATATCAAGATCATAAGATGCCAGGAACTCGAGTCAACATGAAGTTCCTTATGATAAAATAAATATTCCAAAGATTTATGATCGAGGTGGATAACAAATTTCTTCCCCAAAAATGGTGATGCCAAATTTTAAAAGTAAAAACAATAGCCGCGAGCACTAGATCATGAGTGGCATATCTAGTCTCGATAAGCTATAATGAGTTAGAAGCACAAGTGATAGCACGTTCTCCCTTGCAAGAGAACGGCATCCAAACCAATACGACTAGTAACGGAAAAGAATTCTTTCAAATAATCTTCTTTCCCAAAAACTAAAACTTTCAAAATTACAATTAACTTATGTAATCATCTTTTTAGAAAATTTTACTTATTTGAAGTGAATTTTACTGTGTTTGATTGTCTCATCAAAGTGTTTAGCAAATTCCTATCGATAACGTTGATCAAGCGCATCGACCAAAATTCTTAAAGCACTCAACGGGCAATAAAATCATAAAATCATCTTCTAGATAATAAACATGTTTCTTAAACACTTTTAAGAATATTATTCGTTTGTTTCAAGAACAAAATCCAATTTTACTTATAAATAAATCTTATGGAAAAGATTTGCAAAATTTTAAATTACTATTTTCATCCAAAATCAATAAATACAAGAATGGTCTCATCAAAATATTCATAGAATATTCGATTTATAAAATGGATGAAATAAGCTGGATAAACCGAATGACATAATAAGTCATTCATAAGAATCATAACGAGTGCGGAATGCGGTAAGTGGAATGCTAACTTCCGCAACTCGTAGCAAATGAAAACCGGTGGCAAAGTCGAGCTGAAAAGACCTTAACACTACTCAAAAGATTGCTTAGGTGACAGTCCTAAGACAAATTCAAAAATACCGGAAAATTTCTCAAACTACATGAATGAGAGAAACAACACTTTCCTTATAAGCGGGCTTAAGGAATAAAATGATTCCACCAAAAATTT
The DNA here is from genome assembly GCA_030765085.1 of Allium cepa. Lineage (NCBI taxonomy): Eukaryota > Viridiplantae > Streptophyta > Magnoliopsida > Asparagales > Amaryllidaceae > Allium > Allium cepa. Next base: position 185,457,307 of record CM060946.1, read on the forward strand.
GAAATCGGAATCACAAAGAAAATTAGAAAGCTGCTTAACAGATAGAAAATGTCGAAGATGAATAGTCCACTCGAAAAATAGGATATGGGCTTCACAATGATTAAGTCGATCCTTTCAAAAAAATCAGTTCCGAAGCCTAAGTAAAAATATCGGCTCGGAAAGAAAAATCTCATAAAATAATTTCGACATCAATAAAAAGCAAATTGAGTGTTGCGGATCCACCAACCGGATTCGCAACTCTCAAAGAAGTCATCAAGCCTAAAATATTTTCAAAGAAAAAGAATCAACAAGTTCTTTTGATATAAAATAGTGAGATGGAACCCATATCAAAAAGAACTCGAATAAGAAGATCACGAAATAAAATAACGCCATCAAGGATTGAATGTAAAATACCTTGACTAAGAGAAGAGTTGCTAGGGGCTTGCAGCTTTCCTTCTCTCTTGCTTTGACGCTTGGGACACGAAGATATATAATGATCCGCACTTTTGCAATAGCGGCAAGAAATAGGCCTTGGACACCTATTTATATAGTGGTCCCTAGAGCCACAATTGTAGCATTCTCCGCGATTAGGGATAGGAGTATTTGCTATATAAGTCTCTTGCTTCACCCTCTTGTTAGGATTAGGACTTTCGAACCTAATAAAGGGATGCCTCTTCTTGTTGTTGTTGGAGTTCGGTTTGGCACTCCCAACCTCGACATCACTTTCTCTATCGGCCTCTTCAAGACGAAGAGCGATATCAATAAGTTGATCAAATGAAACCTCAAGTTTCAGGAGTAATGGCTTCTTAAGATTCTTATTCAAGCCATAGACAAATCTCTGATTTTTCTTCAATGGGGTGTTAATGTATTCAACCCCGTATTTGGAAAGAGATTCGAAAGATGCGACATAGTCTTTCAGAGAAGATCCACCTTGAACAAGGTCAATAAAACGCCGTGCTAAAGTTACTTTTTCAGCCTTCGGCACAAACTTTAGTTCGAATCATTCCCGGAATTGCTCCCAAGTAAGATCCGCTTCGATAATCTCCGAAGTCAAGAGCTCATACCAATCTAATGCTCTTTCTTGGAGCATGCAAGAAGCCACTTGGACTCGATGTAGATCAATAAGGTTCATGCGAGAAAAGATACGATCGCATGATTTGAGCCAAGCTTGAATTTCTATAACACTCTCGGATCCCTTGAATGGCCTTCCACCCAAATCGGTATAGTCTCTGCACAAGCGTGTAAAACCAGATCTAGGATGAGTAGGCTCCGGATTAGAACCAGCTGCTTGAGAATTCGTGACAAGGTCAAGAAGTTGCTGGGCAGACATAAAAACTCCATCTTAGGGTGTAGCACTAGATGGTCCAGCTCTGGGACGACCAGGTCTAACCATTTTCTCTTCTTTAAGAAAGAAATAAAGAAGAAGAAAAAGTTATTCTCAAGATAAATATCAAGCAATTATTGATAGATAAAACAAGGAATCATAAAGAAAATAGGATGAATCGGTACGAAGACTCGAATTAAATCCTCAAGCACGACTCCTAAGAAAGACTTAGGACGATGATCCTTGTTATAATATTCCATATTGTTCCGAAATTTGGCTCTGATACCAAGCTGTAATGCCCCACCTCTATACCCACGCTAGCCAAGAACACTATGGTGTAATGCTGTCAACTAGCACGGAGAATAAGGCTGTTGAGGAGCGACCATCCGTGTAATTGCTTTGCGCGAGCACCGATATGTCGGATAGTATAACATGCATTTAATTTTCAAGAGGAAATCCGACATACCGATACAAACACAAAGCTACTAGACAGTGGCTATAATAATCTTCGGAAACAAATATAGAACTAAGCATAACACAAATCAGTCACAGATAATTCATATCACAAAGGCGGAAATAGATATGAATCTATAACTAACACATGAAAGTATATATCAGAGTAGTGGTCAAAAAGATCCACAATAATACAAAAGAATAGCAACACGTGCTATACAAAAGAATACAGCTATGAGTCCATATCTCAAGTGTATACAACAAAATAAAGTACTAATCTAAGTAGTTAACCAAAAGTCCGGATGATAACCCCAGAAGAGAAGTCAAGCAGAAGCACCTGTAACATCTCGGTCTGAATCGAGCATTATTTAAAAAGAAAATAATAAATGGATCAGTCTAGCTATAAATATCAGATGAGACGATATAGAATAAGAGGTATGACTAAACACATAATAATCACAATGCCAAGCTGTGATATATAAGTAATTGAAAATCATTAAGAGATTAATCAATATCACAAAAATCTTCTCAAAGATCAAAAGGAATGTCATACTCCTAATTTCATTCACCAAGCCATAAATATTGACAACATATAAATGCCAATCATAAAATTGGTGAAACACAAATTCTAGAAATCATCAATTAGAAATCCAGAAACCACAAGAAAAGGATGGCCAATCCCATAAACTGGACGCACCTAGAAAGACACGCCCCATGCACAGTCGACATCGACGCACCTAGAAAGATACGCCCCATGCTTTAGCATCGACGCACCTAGAAAGATACGCCACATGCTCTAACATCGACGCACCTAGAAAGATACGCCCCATGCATAAATAAACATCGTTGCACCTAGAAAGATACATCCCATGCATAAATAAACATCGATGCATCTAGAAAGATACACCCCATGTAATGTCTAACATGGATGCACCTAGAAAGATACACCCCATGCTAAGTCGAACATCGACGCACCTAGAAAGTTACGTCCCATGCATAGACGAACATCGACGCACCTAGAAAGTTACGTCCTATGCATAGACAAACATCGACGCACCTAGAAAGATACGCCCCATGCCCCAACTTATTGAGCCGATTGCTCCACGAAGTAAACAAACATTGACGCACCCAAATAGATACAACCCATGTGTAAATAAACATCGACGCACCTAGATAGGTACGACCCATGCGAGAAATGAGATGAAGCTCGATAAAAATGAGGTACAGTCCTCCACATAAACAAAGAGACATCGCACATTGCTAGTCTAAACCATGAAATGATCATCATCGATCGTCAAGAAGTGTCAATTACAGTAAGCTAGTAAATATATGAGCTTAGATTCATGTCCCATAACCACTAGCTTAACTTAAATATTTACGACCAAACTGTAGATCTCCACTAGAAAATTTTCACAAGAGATTCAATCGAACAAGTCCAAGAATTAACCGACGAAGTAAACGCAAGCGTTTCATACCACTTGTTTTACTAAGTCGTTTAATTAGATTTCTCATACGAGTGAGGTAAAGGTTTGTATATACTAATAGATTGGAAATCGGTTTGAGAAAACGAGCTTTGTAATAAAATAGTGTTGAAATCATTTGAAGAAAGAGTTTTGATATTTACTACTAGTATAGAATACCTTTATATTTTTAAAGTGACAAATCACAAAGAAGATTGTAGGAACAATCAATCATTAAAATTCACATTCGAAGACGTGAATGAAAATCCAAGAAATCGATACCGAATCCATCAAAGTGGATATATCCTAAATTCCCAAAGAAAATGTCATCAAAGTCGATAATAAATGTTAACAACAAAAGGGAAACAACATGAATCGATTAAAGTTGGAAATTCAAACAACAAGGCAAAAAGCATAGTAGGCAGATAGGAGCAGGTCGGTCAACCGGACTCCCTGAGTCGGTTGACCGAACCAGAGGTTGGAAGTGCTCGGGCACCAGGTCGGTCGACCGGCCCAGGGGCTCGGCCGACCGAAGCCTGTAACCAGCACTTCCAAAACAGAGGCAGGAAGTGCCAAGGTTGCAGGTCGGTCGACCGGACCCTGAGCTCGGTCGGCCGAACCTGTATACTTGCACTTCCTACCCTATTTCAAAAGAGGTGCAAACTCCCTCAATTTGCAAACCGTCGAGCAACGACACTAAGGGTTTACGCCAATCGACTGCCCGGCCCTATGAGCTCTTCGTTGCATCACCAAAAACACATTTGAACATCAAAGCTATGATTTTTAATGAATTGAACCCAAAACACTAAAAATTGGAATTTTCACCAAATCAATCCAAACCAAAAGCAAATGCACACGAATAAGTGTTAGGAATTCATACCTAACAATCGAAGATAGTTATAGACTAAGATGTGAGATAAAAATCTCACCTTTGAATCTAAACAATTGAAGAAGAAGCTTGAAAGCAAAAGGGAGAATCAAACAGTCTTCAACACAACCCAAACGAGCTTGAATCTATGCTCAAAAGAAGAACATTCCCAAAGTTAGGTTTAGGAATTTTCTGAAATCAAAGAGAGAATGAGTTGGAGAAGAAGAAGGAGATGCTTACCAATGGGTTCTCTTGAGTTTGGAGCTAGAAATTGATTTGCAAATGGAAACTAGGGTTTTGGATTTCTATTTCCCATTCTCTTCCACCATTAATCTCTTTAGAACTGAAAGTAGAGGAAGGGGGAGTAAATGAAGAGGGGGTTTCAGTTTGGGGTATTAAGTTAGAACATTGGGCTGAACCCAACCTAAAACCAAAGCCCTAAGTGAAAAGTAGCAAAATTCTACTATCTCAAAACATATCGAAGTTTATACTCAAAAAGGTTGCAAACGGCATTTTGAACTCAATGGAAGTGGTCTCGAGTCCTAATTCGGCTGTTTGCAAAAAGTAGCTTTTCGGACAAAAATCCGACTAACGATGAAATATTTAAATAAAATATTTAAATATACAATTGATAAATATGCGGGTTGTTACAAGCATTTTTGGTATCAAATATCGATTTTTGATAGGATATTCGTAACATTGATATCTATGTACCATTTTGATCGTCTTGTCATGTTGAACTTAACGGTTTATTCATTTCTGTTTTTCGAACCCCGGTACGCAATGGAACCCGCGAAACGGTTAACGGTATTGGTACGACTTTTTATTTCTTTGTGACCATTCAGTTCCACCATTTAAACCCAATGGCAATTAGCTTTAATTATGTCTATTAATTCATGCATGACCTTTTTATTTCCCAGAAAGTTATATCTAACTTTTGGTTTCTCTTGACTGTAGCATCCTTTTGTATTCAATGTTTTAGTTACTTCATATTCTCCTGCTCTAGTCTTTGTTCATTCCTTCTGAAATTATTATTATATAAAAAAAATTATTTGCTATTTCATAGTTTGTCCCCAATTCATTCTCGTTCTTCTTGCTATTCATTTTATATTCCTGCTTTTGAAAAGAATAATATGTATATAGTTTATAAGTATAAAGTAAAGATTTATAAAATGTAAAAGCTTGAAATAAATCAAAGCATCATCCTCCTCGTGAATCCATCACCACGCCTTGAATTCGCATTCACCTCTCTCTCCACACAACCGAGCCCCTCCTTATTCGCAGCCTAAGACCACCACACTGCCACCCAACTGACAACCCATCAACCACCGGATCCAAAAACCAAAGCCGAACCTCTGACTGATGCAGTTGCCCTCCTTTGCCTAACAGGAGCCACCTCCGGCCATACAAGCCTCGACTAAGATCGCCTATCTCCATCATCGTGTAGCCATGCCTCATCCTCTCAAGTGTAGCTCCGCCAGCAGCCCATCGACACCCCACACAACACCCAGTCTGTACCTCCGCCTTCGCTGACCTTCGCCCCCCAGCCCGAGCCTAGAACCCGCGTCCATCCCACAACCACTCAAGCACCGTGTGGCTGCCGAGCCACACTACCGACCTGTCTCTCTACAACTCCTCCCTGTAGCTCTCCCCTCAGCCTCTGCCAATACGCCTCCCCTATTCTGCTCGCTCGTCCGCCATCTCGTGCAGGCAAGTTACATCAACTCAACTCTTCATTTGTTTATATTTAAGTTAATGTATATATAGATTATTCGTATATGTAGGTTTTACATAAATTAATAGATAGTATATTATGCGGCTCCTAGTGAATCTACAAGTTCCAGTTCCAAAATCCGACACCTTCAAAGTTAAAACATTAAATAGCCGCACAATTAGTTTGATGAAATCACCTCCAAGACCACTCACTATCATGTCATTTCAAGATTGGCAATCAAGGCCTCGCCAACAAGATGCTACTCCACAACAACGAAGAGATGAAATACGCACCACCACCCTATCCCAAAACACCCGAGTGTCCATTGATCTCATTGCACGTAATCAAGTAATTTAGGATTCCCGCATTAAGAATCTCGAAAAGAAGATTGACATGAAGTTTTACAAGATCAAAAGCTTTTTCGAGATTCTATGGGATGCAATTTCTTGTTCCTCCTCGGTCATTGTAGAACCTTCACATCGTGATCCAGGAAAACGCCCGACATCTCATTTTACTTGGTCTACATCCGAAGAACGTACAAGTTCTGACACTAGTGGAAATGGTGGTGGGAGATAATATATGGAAAGCTCTTCACGAGGAAAAGAACCAGCACATGAAGAAGAGGAAGAAGAAACAAACTCAGACTCTAATGAGTGATGACGCTAATTCATGATGGTGGTAGTAAGTTATTTAAAAAAAAATTCTAGTACCATTTAATTTATTTGATGTTGATGGGCTTGTATAAATAGCCCAGTAGAATTTGAAAAATTATGTTTGTTTGTACAATGCTTATAACATATTATATGGTTGTTTATTTCCTTTTTGCCGGTGAAAAAGGGGAGAAATTTGTATGACTAATCATTTTTTGCAAGATTAGATATGTCGCCACATATTCAAGGGGAGAAATATATAACTTTCGGTATATAATTCTTAACATATAGCATCACCAAAAACAAGTTATCATCAATCAAAAAGGGGAAGAATCTTGAATCATGAGTTTTGATTCATGACAAAAAAGCTTAAACGATCAGTGATGGGACTATACGATCAAGTGACAAAAAGAGAATGAGATATGCAAGCCATTAATCGACAAAGGAGATGAGACTACAAATCCGAGTATAGTATGATTATTTAGTCTTAGATATGGTTTATAATTGTTAAAATATATTCTCAAGTACTTTGCACATACTCAAAGTTGTTTTAAAGTTCAATTTTTTTTAAAATATGTGCAAACTGTGCACTGACAACTAGGTCAGTCGACTGACCGAAAACTACCAGTCGACTGAACCTATTCAGTATACAGATATGCGTCGTTTTACACTATTTTTTCACATTCAGTTGACTGGCCGATTTTTCTCAGCCGACTGGTCGATTTTTCTCAGTCGACTGAATGGCTCTAACGGTTATTTTTCTTGAAGAGACACTTCTAATTGCGAAGATTTTCAATCCAAATTGAAGAGATATGGCTACACCTTTTGATTGGGACTTTTTGTGAATAGTTCTAACTATTTGTTCACTATATAAACACGTTAGAATCTCTTCTAAAACCGCTGAATTTTATTTTGATCTCTTGTTGTACTCTCTACTATCTATCTCTGCAATCTAAAAGCAATCACAATCTATATATTGCTTGAATCTTCGAATTAATTAATATATTCTTTGATTCTAAGCAATATCTTCCTTTCATATCTTCACACGCAATATATACTTGAGGATTCGATTATAGGAAGGGTGTACTATCAAAAGACATATCCATGTTATTCAGAACACAAGAGTTAACTATTTTTTTGTACCAATAGAAGCCCTGTTCGATTGTTTGAGGCGGAAAAATCCTGTTCGACCGCTCAAGTGTTGTATACCTTTTCCTTCGGGTTAAAGAGGGGTTATAAAGTTTAAATCCAGAGTGTAGTCTGGGACTGGACGTAGAACGGGAAGTTCGAACCAGTATAAAAGTTCTGGTGTGCTTATTTCTTTTGCTTTATTACTATTATCTATTATCTAGTCTATATTTCTACACTAATATAGTATTCCATATTACACGATCCTAAGTCTTGTCTAGCCACACAGCTTACACACTTTCATCAACTATCTTATCAAGACCACTACGAGTTTGTTTTGTACCATACCCATGGAGTGCCCTTTGATGACGCCCAGTACAAGGGAGATTACAGTACTGTATAGACTATGGGAATATATAAAATGTGTTAAAGGGGATATGGGTAACGCCTTAACGCTATTTTAATAGTTTACTTTGCTATAGGCACTACTATAATAGCGTATATTACTGCACAATGGATAGTTCCATGGATCCTTAGAGGATGGTTATCCCAAACATCCTTTAAGTTACTTGTATTTTAGTTGATATTTCACTTAAGTTGGATTTATTGGTGTAAGAATGTTAATCCTGACTCGAGTGTTTTGTATTTTGCTTTATGCTCGGGTCAGACTGAGTGTCATAGCATTTGAGGCTCAACTTTGGAGTTGGAGCTTTGCTTGGAGATCCATCTATATCTATTCGGCTTTCAGTTATTGAGTTGACTCCAATGATATATTCAGATTTTGTCATTTGATTTTAGTGTTGAGACTTCTATGTAACTGAGACTTCTGTTGTATCTTGTTTTACTCTATTATATATATATATATAGTACCTTCATGAACTACTATTCTTTTGTTTCTGCTGCTTATTGTTATATTACTCTGCGTCTGTGATTCTGTTATTTTTTCACTATATATGTTGAATTTTGCCAAATATAAATTAACAATCTGATATTTTGAGCAATTTAAGTCCAACATGTGTGGATGAGAATAGTTGAAAATACCGGGTCGTTACATGTGGTATCAGAGCTCTGGTTCTATGCAAAACTTAGCATATGTAGTAAATTTTATTACAGAATCATTCGAGCTTGAGTTCTTCCTCTTTGATTTGAATGTCCTTTGAACTTTGGAACTCTCCTATTCTTGAGTTCTGGATTTTGGAGCATCCTATAGCTCCAATTCGGTTGATCTCTGCAATGAATTTTAAGAACATTTTGCCACCTCAATTTGGCAACTTCTACCTTATGTGTGTGTTTAACTTATTGGCGGTCCCACCAATCTCATATGATTTGTAAAGGGGTGAAACTCCTTTACAACAGGCGTCGATTCTTCAGAGAATTCTGTGTCATCGGTTTACGATGTTGTTATTCCATGCAAAGCCTGAATCGTCTCTTAGTGGACAACCCAGGTAATTCTCTTCTTATTGAATGTCGAATGCCTTAGAATTATTTATGGAGTTTATCAATTCGTTTGACACTCAGTCTAGTGATCTTGTGTAACGACCCAATTTTTCGACGTCCGAAAGTCGACATTAATACGTCCACTGTATCAAATGCTGAACAATCGAATGCCGAAAAACCGAACCGTTAGGGTTAAAGAAGAAGAAGATAAAAAAAGAAACAGAAATAATAAGAGAATCTCATATTTCGCAATGGAACAAATATATTAGATAAATGAATAACCTTTAAAACAAAATCACTATATCAGTTTATACATCACATTATCAGAGTTTACAACAACACAACAGTAGAAAAGAAATATTGTATACTAATGATACGCCTCGCCATCCAGCTTGGCTCCAGATCTCCAAAGCATACTTTCCGGACTTTGCTCTAGAATAATGATAACCTGACTCACTCAGATTATAATGATTGAAAATTTTAGTTATTGATTGATTGTTGGATTATGATAGTATATATAGTAGAATACATATATATATATATGGAATGATTGATTTCCCGCATTATATAGCGGATGAGACCATATGCGCCGCATAATAGCGGATGATATTATACAATCCCATATACCGCAATATTCCACCTCGAAGTGGAATTGGTATTTAAATTGTTGTGCTAACATCTGTGGATGCAGGGAAATAGGTTGGAGGTATCCAACAGGATTCCACAATATTTGAATTTTTTTCCATGTTGTGATGTGATTACTGATAATCTATGAATGACTATACTGCCGATTTTAAATTTATTCAAGGCTATGGTTTAGCCGAACATATTTTTGGTATCGTAGGATACCAAAAATATATATGATTGGACTTTTGGAAATTAAAATAGAAATTTTTAAGTAAAATCATTTTAGAGAATTGGGTGAATTTAAAAGAAGGAATTTTAAATGTATAAAAGTTGATTTTTGAAATCTTATCGAATTAATTCCAAAAAAAATACGGGAAAAGATTATAGTAAAGGGATTTATTTTAAAAGGTGATATATATTTGGGAATTCAATTTGAAAATTTGATTTGGTGTTGGAAATAAATTTATGAAATCAATTTGGAAATTGATTTGGTGTTTGAAATAAATATGGAAATCAATTTGGGATTTGATTTGGTGTTTGAAAATGAATATTTGGAAATCGATTTGAAAATCGTATATTAATGGATATTTGGAAATTTAAATTCACAATGGGAATTTATAAAAGAAAGGGAAATTTGTTTTGAAAATAAATATTGGTTTATTTTTGATAGTGTGGAAAGAAATTTATAGTTTTGGAACGTAAATTTAAAATAAATCGAGAAGGATTTATTAATTGATTTAAATGGACCATTTTGAAATGGAAAGAGTATTCTTCCCTGGAAAGTCGAGTATGTTTTCAAAGTAGCTTTCCAAAATAAATTAAAAGTTCTAGTGTTGGTTTTAAAAGAATGTTTTGGAGAAATTATTTTCTTAAGTTATTTTGAATCTTTAAAGTAAATATTTTTTTAATTATAGAAGTGATTATTTAAAGATTTAAATTGATATTTGATTTATAAAATGGTTATTTAAATAGTTATACTCTATCAAATAATCTTTATTTTTAAAATTAATTTGGACTTGAGTTTATATGCGATATTAGTATAATATTTCATAACTAATATTTTAAATAAAGTGATTAAGAATAGTTTTCATATTAAGTGTTTCCAAGTGTATTTTGGATAAGTGGTTTAATTTATTTTAAAGTATTTGAACTCGGCAAATTTTCAGTGAAAATAAATATTTTGAAATTTATTCCACGTGTGGAAAGTGATTTGAAATTTGTTATCAAAGGTTTGAAGTGTGAGAATATATCTTGCGAAGATATTTTGAAAAAAAATAGTTGGGGGAAAATTATTTAAAAATCTGGTGATTGTTATGAATATTGATTGATAGTTAAATAACCGACTATCAATATTGGCCTTTAAATGACATTTGAATTTCGATGCGGCAGGAGGTTGGATTCCAAATGGAAATTCAAAAACCACATCGAATCTTCGTGATGGATCTTTTGTTTAAAAGATCAAAAGTGGAAATTTGTTGTGATTTACTTGAAATCTGAATGTAACACTTATTTTTAAAATAAGCGCTCGTTATTCGGACTAGCAGGGAGAGGACTTTGTGTCATAAAACCCATTTCGAATAATGATACGGCGAAATGGGATTGTATTTGAAGATGGTGTTGAAGATCGGGTATTTTCAAAAACGAAAGGATTACCTGTCGAATGCCTCTGCACTGAGTTGCTCTGGTATAGAGATTTTATCACCCTTTGTGATGGGAAGTTCAGACGTGATTAGTGAATATCTGGATTGCAATGGCTTCTTTGGAAGTGCCTCCGGTTCCGTTTGAACCCGGGACGAACTTATATGGTTGTGTGTCTGACATTACACTTTGAGATGTAGAGCTGGTTTCCATCAAATACATTTCTGTTGGTGGCAGAGAATTCATTCTCTTATCTTAACACCCTTCTCTGAGACGTACAAGCTCAGAGGTTATGTGGTTGATGGTTACTAGTGATACATTCCCTATTTGATAATGTGGCATGCAAAGTACTGCTGATTACTTGTTTATCAAAGCATGGCTTTTGTGAAAAGCGCAGCTTTGTGGACGAGACTTCATCGGACCTCACAACTTAGAAATGGTCAAAACAGGAAGGATACGACAAGGTTATTGGGGGTAGTGCCCCTTAGGGTATGTCCATTTTCTTCTAGAAAAGGATGGTATCATGGTATGGAGTCCAGATATTTAACCTATGTGGTTGTTGCAAATTTATTATTTTATGGTTGTTGGTGTTGAGGATCCTCGGATAAAGGTCGGTAACGACCGGGGGTTGGCATACTTGCGTAGTAGTTACCTAGTTACAGAGGTAACCCGGCCTCGTGTTGGCAGAGATCCGGTTAGGTTCTCGAGGCATCCCTCCAGAGGCGTACCCATGTGGCCCAGGATTTTCCTTAGCCTGACCATTTGTTAGAAATCCAATCACCAATACACGCCCCGTACAGTTTTAGTTTTAGAACCTGCCATTTAACATGGTAGCTATAGTAGGCATACTATAATGGTACGTATGCTGGTTAAGATTAATATTATACTTGCAAATGTTTTCCACTATGCACTAATAATAATATCAAAAAGGGTTTTTCATATCAAGCATGTTTGACTATCATAAGGAGAAATCTCTCCCATGTGTGCGATTGCATTGTGTGTGTGCCGGGAGGCCTTATGGTAGTTTCATTTTCCAAAAAGCATAGCAGATTTCTTTTCTTTTCTCTGTGAAAATAACTGTTTTTAAGATCTCACACCAGTCCCATGACCGACCTGGAGTTTATTGTTCCCTTTCTAAACTCTGGTTGCCCACAATTTTCCACACGGGAAGCCTAAAGTTAGATTTTCAGATAATCAAATAGTAGGTGTAGATTCAATAGAATCCAGCCTTTGGATTTTGGTGATCACATTGCGGACCAAATTTTCTTAGTTCAACATGATGGTGATTCGAGCTTATGGTTTGAAGATCTTTGGAGAAATGGTGTCGCAGTATTGGATTCTTTCTTTCCTTCTCTTATGAAGATTTGCATGGAAGATGTTATCTCTTCTGCTGTTGTTATTATCTTTCCGTCGTTGTATCTTGTCTCTAATGTATATTGATATCATTTGTATCAATGTGTTCTATCTAATATTATTGTGTATCAATGATATTATTCATTTCTCTTCTACTGTGTTGTTGTACATAATGTGTTATAAGCATTAGCGAACTAGATTCAACATTTGAATCGGCGACATTTGAGTATGGGTGAAGTATTTGAGTGTCGATTTTCAAAGGTCGAGTCAGGGTCGTTACATCTTGACTCCGCCCGATGGTCAGGGATTATACTGATGTTTTAGTGAAGTCACTTCTCCTCCTCCTATGCGGGAAATTGAATTCCGTATCGATCTTACTCCTGAAATCTCGGTTGACCCGGTTAAGGTCACCCGCGATTGATATTAGTCTATCCATTCTTTCCTCCTTGTAATTCATTTATCTTACCTTCCTTTCGAGTCTATTTCCTTAGTTAGAATTTTCATTTATTAGGGTCCCTCTGAATTTCAATCTCTATCCTTGTTTTGAAATCCATCCTTGAATCATCTCGTGAAGGAGTGCATTGTAATCAATATTAAAATATTTATAGTGTGTTGTTTCTATTCTCCTACCTCGTTCCTTTTTAGGACGAATAGTTTTGAGTGGGGGAGTGTGTAACGATCCGTAAATTTTATTAGTTTTAATAATATATTTAACTGAAAATTTATGAAATTTTAAATAATTGAATTTTGAAATAATTTATTTTTGATATTTGGAATACGTCTACTTAAACATAGGAAATAGTAAATTTTCATCAGATAATATGGAAGTTTATTTTCTTGTGTACTTTTATTTCGATATTAAATCAGTTAATATTAGATGATAATAAAATATTTCTCAAACTTGAATATTTTAATAAAATAAATTTTTAAATCATCTTCTGAGTGAGACGTCATATTTCATTTCGTCAAATTTGGACTGCTATTGCTCCGTTTATCTTATTTTCGGCGTTTTAGCAGCATTTTCGGTACAAAATATCGAATTTTGATAGATGATATTTGTGTACTATTTTGATCGTCTCGTCATGCTGATCTTAGCGGTATGTTCATTTCTGTTTTTCGAACCCCGGTACGCGACGGAACCTGCGAAATGGTTAACCGTATCGGTACGACTTTTTGTTTCTTTGTGACCATTCAATTCCACCGTTTAAACCCAATGACCATTATCTTTAAATATGTCTATTAATTCATGCATGAATTTTTATTTCCTAAAAAGTTATATCTAACTTTTGGTTTCTCTTAACTGTATCAATTCCTTTTGTATTCAATGTTTTAGTTAGTTCATATTCTTTTGCTCTAGCCTCTGTCCATTCCTTATGAAATTATTATTATATAAAATATTTCATTTGCTATTTCATAGTATATCCCCAGTGCATTCTCATTCTTCTTGCTATTCATTTTATATTCCTGCTTCCGAAAAAGAATAATATGTATATTGTTTATGTGACGACCGCCCATGACTCCTGCACCAAACAAGGAAATAGTGCGCCGTAAAGTGTGCCAGGCCGCCATGGACGATCCTCAAGGTAGGGTAAACACAATATTCTATCGTATTACTCACAGCGTAGGGATAAAATACTATAGAAAAGTATACATAGTGAAGCTTATTGAACAGAATCTTATCATATAAACTCATAGTAGTTTATTACAAACATCTGAATAGTCAATACATCAAGCCTCACTACATAACACTCAGAGTATCAAACAAACAGCGGAACATCTAGTACATATAGTAAGAAAACAATATGCAAAAGCCTCCAGCTCGTCGTCGTCATCAACAGTATTGGTTACTAAGAACAACACCTGTCACCTGCTACCTAGTCTGCCCATCCCAACATGGATGAACAGCCCAAGGTAATAAGAGTTAAACATAAAACCTTGAGTCAGACAAAAGTCTTAGTGAGCAGTAAATCATATATCAAACATACCAAAAGAGCATAAAGGGTAAAAGGAATAGGAACCCAACCATCCCTCTCCACCTCTCACTATAGTGACAGCCCCCAGACACACTAAGCAGAAGCAAACATAGCAATTTAGACATTCAAAGCAAAGAAATTATCACTCGAGTCAAGGTCGATGTTTTCCAAGTACAAACCCCCAAGGCCTAAACCAAGATCAGATAAGCACTCTGAAAACATCGCTCTTGGCCCAAGCGACGATACAACCAAACATCCAAACATCCATGACTCTGGCTATCACTGTTATCATTGCCTTGATTTCATCGTTAATTGAATGACCGTCACATTATCTCATCCATCCGCCAAGGGCTAATGGTAACCCCGGTTCTAGACATAACTCCACACGTCGTCGTAGCCCGTGCCTAGGACTATCGAATCTGCCCAGAGTACTAGCACGTCGTCGCAGCCCGTGCCTGGGACATCGTCGCAGCCCGTCCCAACGTACTCTTGCTTTGAGCATGCTAGAACCTTCAATAACGATGAGATCTCAGCCTTCTAGTCATCCTCCTTGACGACTATTTTCCTACTAGCTCAAGCGCCTCTTGAGCCATCCATTATCCACAAACTCGAACCACATCATCGAGTATCATCATGCTTGGGATGATCCCGTCCGGATTAAACCAAGGCTTTCTCACATCATGCTTTGCTTCTTCGCATCATAGCAAAGCTCCATCTCAACATCATGGTTTTCCTCATCGCATCGTGGCAAAGTCTCATCTCAACATCATCATCAAGTCTATCCATATGAGCTTCAACATCCGCTACATATGCCACAAGCAGCTTTCCTTATTCAAGAGCCTTTCCACTTAGCTTTTGAATCATCTTCGACCAACTTGACCAAACCAAGTTATCAATCAACTAATCATTCAAATCAAACATTAATCCAAGTAATCAATCAAACAAGATCTAAATAAACAATTACAGCAATAATGGCAATTTCGTAAATAAAGAGTCCAAATCTAATAAGCATGAATTCTAAGCAACATCCCTACAACTTAATGAATGAACTTGCATAGGTGAACATATAGTAAAATAGGTGTTGAATCATCATGAACCATAGATCTACATGCAGACTTAAGGAAAATGCATGAAATCGCTATCTTTAACACACAAACAAGCCACCGGTCCAATATACTCCTTCGGGTCCGTGTGAGAGATAACCACCACTCACCGAATCACCTAAACACCTCGAAAACAACCAACTTCAGATCTGGACAGCAAAGGATCTAGCTTGATCCGAGAAGATTCCGCTTCAAACGATGAAATCTCTCTTCAATGGATGGAGATCTTCAACTTTGGCTCTTGGATCTTCGATTTGATCTTCAATCTAGATGGAATGAATCACAAGATTAAAGTGGAGAAAAGAAGTGAAGAAGTGTTGTAGTCGAGCTCTCAAAATGGAAGCACTTCGTCGCTTCAAAATCCGGTGCCACAAAGTGAACCAAACCCCTCTATTTATAGGCTGAAATCCCTTAATTCGTACCCTCTTAAGTCGGTCACGACTCATCATCCCCATAAGTCGTCCACGACTTAACAGCCCTTGCCGACCTAACGCCCTTGCCGACCTAACACATGCGCGACTTAACTATCCAACTACCTAAGCCTTACGCCAATGCGCGACCTAACAACTACATGAGTTACGACCTACGACACAAGCTAATGCGCGACTTAACAACCCTACGACCTAACGACTCAACAGGGGAAAGCAACCTAACACAACCCACGACCTACATCTTCATACGACCTAACCAGCCTGTCGACCTAACTATACACCTAAGCCATAACTCATTCACGACCTAACTCTCTTAGGTCACTAGCTTCTTAGGTCGGTCAAACCTATAGGTCACTCAAACTCCTAAGCCGCTAACTATCTTAGGTCGCTTCCTGTATTTAGGTCGTCTCAATCTATAAGTCGTAACTCGTTAACCTACTCCAACTACTAACTCGTTAACGACCTATTCCTTAACCCGTTAACTCGTTCTAACAAACTAACTCGCTCACTGTCTTAAGTCGTTCTACACACTAAACTGTTAACTCGTTCAAACCTATAGGTCGCCTAACTTCCACACGACCTAAATCCTATGCGACTTAACTCCTACACATCCTAACTCTTAAGTCGCTCAACATACTTAAGCCGTTACATCTATAGGTCGCTCCTCTCAACCTAACTCTCATACAACCTAAGCTCCGCACGGCTTAACAACAACAACGACTTAATGTCGACAGTTTTACAATCTTTCGATCCGTAAAAATACGGGTCGTTACAGTTTATAAGTATACAGTAAAGATTTATAAAATGTAAAAGCTTGAAATAAATCAAAGCATCATCCTCCTCGTGAATCCATCACCATGCCTTGAATCCACATTCGCCTCTCTCTCCACACAGCCGAGCCCGTCCTTATTTGCAGCCTACAGTCACCATGCTATCACCCAACTGACAGCCCATCAACCACCAGATCCAAGAACCAAAGCCGAACCTCTGACCGATGCAGCTGCCCTCCTTCGCCAAACAGAAGCCACCTCCGGCCATGCAATCCTCGACCATGATCGCCTTCTCCATCGCCGTGTAGCCATGCCTCACCCTCTCAAGCATAGCTCCGTCAGCAGCCCATCGACACCCCCACCCAACACCTAGTCTGTACCTCCACCTCTACTGACTTTCTCCATCCAGCCCGAGCCTAGAACCCACGTCCAACCCACAACCACTCAAGCACCACGTGGCAGTTGAGCCACACCACCGACCTGTCTCTCTACAACACCTCCGTGTAGCTCTCCCCTCGGCCTTCACCCATACGCCTCCCCCCGTTCTACTCGCTTGTTCGGCAGCTCGTGCAGGCAAGTTTCATCAACTTAACTCTTGATTTGTTTATATTTAAGTTAATGTATATATAGTATTATACGTATAAGTAGGTTTTATATAAATTAATAAATAGTTATGACAACATATAGATAATTTTATTTTATTTTGCTGAAAGTAAATTTTAGAATGTATGTCTATATTTATATTTGTGCTAATAATTTGTACTGTATACATATATATACATATATATGTATGTATGTATTTATATATATATATATGTATGTATGTATGCTTCTGACATATATAATTTGTTTAACTCTTTTCGGTTTATACTCTTTTAAAATGAACCCAATTTGTTTTGAATAACATATTTGTTGAGTTATATGTTGTTTCCATTTATATGATATTTTGAATAGTATATTTATGTTATTATATTGATTTTGATATAATAGTGTTTGTACCGTTAGTATAAAATGCAAGCCTATCAGTTTACTTGTTTCTAATAAAAAATATATTATTGCTTATAGTGTATAGGTTGTGTGTGTGTGTATATATATCAATATATATATAAAGATCTAGTCTCAGTATATATATATATATATATATATATATATATATATATATATATATGTTTCGAAATGTTGTTTTGGGTATTTTGATGAATATGTTATATACAAATCTGAATAGTTCTATAAATAATTTACATAAGTTACATATAGCTATTTATACTGGGCAAGTTATAATGGTTTATATGTCGGATTTTTTCGTTGAGAGTTTGAATATGAACTAAGTTTTAACAATACATGGGGTTCTATTTTATAAGTTTAAGTATTAATTTCGTGTATTGATTTTTAAGATATAAATTATATATATACTTAGATTTTAATATTTGATTTTTATGAATAAGGAGTTTGAATTATATTTATTTTAATATTTGTCTTAAATTAAATTATTGATTTCATGGAAATAATAATAATATATATATTTGTTATTTCTATCAAAACTGATTTGAGTTATTCTCATCAATTCATATTTATCAGCCTTGTTGTCAAATTCGTGCAAAATCTTGCTTTGCCTTCGGAATTCGTGCTTGGGTCATAACCCATTTCATTGTCGAACCTCTCTAGCATCGAAAGGTGAGCAATCAATCACGATTAATGTTCTTATATTTATTAAATTTAATTTCAATTAAATCAAAAATTGAAATGTTGTTGTTGCTAGTTATTTAATTTCCATATATATGATATTATTTGTATCTTTTCACTTGTGACATCTGACACCATAATCAGTTAGTTATATTATCACTGATGATATATGCCTGTTGTTGATTGTTATATTATTTTCGCATATGTTATCACTCTTCAAGTTCCGTGTTAGCATAGAATTCTCTATGGGTAGAAATGATACATACCCCAATGATCTTATAGAATAGGAGAAAATCATTATGGGTTAAAATGATAAACCCAAGCGATTTTCATTGACATTGAATTTGGGATTGCCGGTTGAAAGGATATATACCCGTAGATATTTAAATTACGGATTGAAATGTTAAATATCCGTATCACTTGACCGTAGGATAGAAAATTATATACAGACACCGTTAGTTTATATATATATATATATATATATATATGTATTGAAATTGATTTCCAAAGTTTTGAAAAGAAGTATTTGGTTTTAAGATATTATATATAAATGTATTTTTATGAAGGTCTAAATTTTATATTTTTAGAATTATGTTTTGAAAATTTTATAACTATAAGTTAGATTTGAAATTATAATTTTTTTTAAGAATTTACTTATAAATTTTACTTTTTTTGAAATATATAAATATATTTAATATAAA
The DNA here is from genome assembly GCA_030765085.1 of Allium cepa. Taxonomy (NCBI): domain Eukaryota; kingdom Viridiplantae; phylum Streptophyta; class Magnoliopsida; order Asparagales; family Amaryllidaceae; genus Allium; species Allium cepa. The sequence continues at coordinate 185,476,599 of CM060946.1, forward strand.
ATAAATTTAATAATATGTTTAAGTATTTATTTAAAATCTTATTTTCAAATATAGAGTTTATAATATTTTTTGATAAATTAAGGTTGGAAAGAGAAATAGAAATTGGTTTGCAAATTTGTATTTATTTAAGAATTATATTGAAGTAAGTTTGGTTTGAAATTTATTAAATTTGAGATTTTAAAGATATGATTTTGTAACTTGATTTTGATTAAAAGTGATTTAAATAAATATTTTCAAATTTACATAAATTGAAATGGGATATTCAGTTTATTTAAATTTGTAATTGAAGTTTTATTTAAATGTTATTGGAAGGATTAAGTAAATATTTCAAAACTAAATAATTAGTAAAGTGAATTTGATTTATAAATGAAATCGTCGAATTTAGTTTTGTAAATGTTTGAATCTTTAATGCTTTGAAATCTATTGAAGTTGAAATGGTTTAATTTGTAGATTATATCTATATTTGAAACGATATAAAATGGTTTATTGAGATTTGAATTGAATTGAAATGGGATTTGATTTCAATGGGATTTGATTTAGATTGAATTTTTGAACTCGAGTTGATTTGAATCGATTTGTGAACTTTAAGGAAACTATTTTTTATTATATAAAGTATTTTAATACATAAAAATATTTTACTTTATGAATTGTTTTTAATATAAACTATTTTATTTTGCTAATTATTTTAATATAAACTATTTTTAATTTGTAACTATTTTTTATATAAATTATTTTAATATATTAACTATTTTATTTTGTAACTAATTTAATATATACTATTATTAATATCTAAACCATTCAAGAGGAAAGTGTTATGGATTTCAAAGTATTATGATTTCAAAAGTTATATTTTTCAAGTGTTATGATTTGGAGATGAATATTATTTTAAGTGAGAAGTGATATCGTATTGATATGGTTTCAAAATGGATATGTTATTTTGGTTTTGAAGTATGATATTTTGAAATGACCATAGTGTTATAATAACGATTGGTTGTTAAAGAGACAAGGATCGGTTATTGTCATACACTCTGCCAATACCAAAAGCCACTTTAACAACTGTGTATGCGATGGAGATTCCAGAATGTAGTAGGATTGTGTCGATGATCCTATATGACCTACATACGTAGACCTGACTCCCATGAGTTAGCTTAAGGTGGCTAAAACAAGCATAATTGACGGGCCAAGTGAGGTCATTCCTCCAATCGAGCACATTCTTTCGTACTATATTCTGACTTTGTGATTTATTTGGTGGCCACCCTTGATTTAGATTTGGGAGTGTGTTCGGAGGTGGGCGGTATTAGCTGCTATACGTTACCACCAGCCTGTAAGAGTAATTGGTATATCTACCCTGGCATTGCCTACCTTATCGAGACCACTACGAGTTTGTTTTGTACCATACCTTTGGAGTGCCCTTTGACGGCGCCCATTACGGGGGAGATTACGGTATCATATGGACTATGTGAATATATAAAATGTGTTAAGGGGGATATGGGTAACACCTTAACGCTTTTTTAATAGTTTACTTTACTATAGACATTACTATAATAGCGGATATTACTATATAGTAGATAGTTCCATGGATCCTTAGAGAATGGTTAACCCTAAACATCCTTTTAAGTTACTTGTATTTTAGTTGATATTTCTCTTGAGTTGGATTTATTGGTACAAGAATGTTAATCCTGACTCGAATGTTTTATGTTTTGCTTTATGCTCGGGTCAGACTAAGTGTTACAGCATTTGAGACTCACCTTTTGAGTTGGAGCTTCACTTGGAGATCCATCTATATTTATTCGACTTTCAGTTATTCAGTTGACTGCCGTGATATATTCAGATTTTTTTATTTGACTATTGTATTGAGACTTCTATGTATTCGAGACTTCTATTGTATCTTGTTTTACTCTGTTATATATATAGTAGCTTTATGAACTACTATTATTTTGTTTCCGCTGCTTATTTTTATATTACTCTGTGTCTGCGATTCTGTTATTTGTTTATTTACGTATATGCTGAGTTTTTCCAAAAAATTAACAATATGATATTTTGAGCAATTCAAGTACGACATGTGTGGATGCGAATGGTTGAAAAGTTACAACATAGTTCTCTCGACTTGAGAATACTGTAGATCTTCAGTATGAATGTTCCATTTTGGTTAGAGTCAAATCATGGCATGGCGTTCCATCAAGTGACTATAGTTGGGTCATGTGGAAATATTGGAAGTGAAGCACTATTTAAGTGAGGATTCGTCTCCTCAGTTATATGTGGTTAGTATCAAGGTCAACTCAAAGTCAAAGTCATTGACCAGAGCATTTTGTTAAATAATAATTATTGTTATTGAACCAAGGATGTTTTGTTTGGACTATAAAGTTGAATGTGGATGATATTGGAATTTGGACCATTGCCAAATTCCATAAATCCAAAGTGATATAGTTTTGACGAAGAGAATTTGTGTAAATATTTGTCACTATTAGGTACCGCTTATAATAAGTAAAATTGGATTTTACCAAAAGTTGGGTAAGCGATAAATTCCGCTAAAATGTTGTAACGACCCATAAAATTTTAATGGTTTTAATAACCTAATTAACTGAATTTTGTGAAATTTTAAATGATTGAATTTAGTAATGAAAATTTAATATTTGGAATATGTCTCCTTAAGCATCACAAATGGTAAATTTTCATATGATAATATGGAAGTTTATTTTATTGTGTAATTTTATTTAATTTGAATCAGTTAATATTTGATGATGATAAAATATTTTTATATACTAAATTTGTGATCATCTTCTTAGGGAGTCGTCATATTTCGTTTTGCCAAATTTGGACTGCTATTACTCCGTTTATCTTATTTTCGGCAGTTTAGCAGCATTTTTCGGCACCGATACCGACTTTTGATATGATGATTGTACTACTGATATCTGTATACCGTTTTGATCGTCTTGTCGTGTTGATCTCTGTGGTATATCCAATTTCGTGTTTCGGAGATTCGGTACGTGGCGAAACCACGAAAACGGTTAGCGCCGTTGGTACCAGTATTTGAACCTTTAGGATTCTTGTCTTTTCGTTATCCGTTGTGCAAACGTATAGCCACTATTTTTTATTTTCCCCAGAATTCAACCTACCCGACCCTTGCTATTTCCACCTTTTCAATTTATTTTGCTATTTCATTTTTTTATCTGGTTTGTTGATTTCATTTTCTTCCCCTTCATTCTTTTGGTCTGTCCTTGTTTTCTTTTACATTTATATATCTCTATTGCCGAGAGCACACAGCTACCTGCTCCAATTACTTTCACCATAAAACCCATCTCCTTTCAGCCGTGTGCTTCACAGCCGATCCACCTCTTCTTTCCTCATTTCTGGATATATATACATACATACACACACACACATATATTTGTTCATGTATATAGGTTATGCGAGAGCATATTACTGCAAATCCATCCTTCCTTCGCTTTTTATTGAACTCATTACCCAAGTCGTGGCCAACATCCACTCCCCACTAGTCCCCTCCGGCTTATGCTGCCTCATCCTCCCTCCGCAAGCAACTGGCCTACGCCTGCCTTGTGTCGCCGTCACAACTGCACGAAACATGCAAGCAAGATCCGTGAGCAGCCTCTTCCTTTCCTTGCTCCGCCTCTATCGCTCCCCTATCTCCACCGTATCTCCTCTAATGCGCAACCTACCTTCTTTCCCTTCCCCATAAACCCACTCATGAAGCACGAGCTCCTCCCCTCTCCCCTCTATTGCATTGAGTGTGTGTGTGTGTGTATATTAGTTTATAAATAATGTTATAGTGTATAAATTTATATTAGTTATATATATTATTAGTTCATTCTTTAATATATACGTATAACTATTATGTGATTAGTTATATATATAGGTATTAATGGGCATTGTCTGCATATGTATTAAGTCTATACTACAGCTTGTACATCACTTTAAGACTGCAGAAATAATATGCAAATGACTATTCTGATTTTGGTTTTAACTATATGTTATTCGAATTTTCTATATATGTATATAGGTTTTAATATATTTGATTCTGAAAGAGTATTATATACTATATTATGAAGTTGCTGTTACTATGTACTAGTATATAAAAGCAGATAAAGTAGTTCCATATTTGCAACACATGTATATGGATAATTTTCTTTCCTATTATATATATACTATATATTAACTGCATGCATGTCTTAATTTAGTATGGTTATATATATATATATATATATATATATATATATATATATTTGTATAACTATGATATGCATATTTTATATTTTAATCTGATTTTATAAATATTAGTTATAAGTATAATCTGGATGTCTATATTAACTTATATACACACACATTAGTTTATATGTATTGAAATGAATGAAAGTCTGCAAGTAGTATTTGCTGATTGCTTATGTATATTGGTTTTATAATTATTATTGATTTTAAAAATAAAATAAGCATGTAAGTTATACATATTGTGACGACCTGAGATTTTCGCGTTCGAAAATCGACACCGAATACGACACTCATATTCGAATGCCGCAGATCCAAAAGTTCAAATCCGAGTCGCCGGAGCTTATAACACCATTAAGTAAACAACACAGTGGAAGAAATGAACAATACACTAATATACAACATTGATACAATATCTGATACAATGATCAACATACAATGAATATCAATATACATCGGAGATATGATACAAGAAAATAGCAGCGGAAAAGAAAGATAGACAACACCAACAGCGGAACAAAATCTCCATCTTCAAGGCACCAATCTAGAAATAGCTCGAACTCCCAATAACGATGCACAAAGATAAGAAAATATAGTCCGTATCCAAAGACTGAACTAGCTCCAGATAACCCACTGAACCTAACCATCTGAAAAACCCAACTCTAGATTGCCCATGTGGAAAATTTTTGGGCACCCATAGGAAAGAAACAATAAACTCCAGGTCAGTCATGGGACTGGTGTGAGTAACAAAAACAGTTTATCTTTTAAAACAATCAACAAAAGATTTTAAATAATCCGTAATGCTTTTTAGAAAATGAAACATGCTTGATATGCAGATTCTTTTCAATATTATTTTTATAAGTGCAAAGTGCAGAAAACATTTCGAAAGTATAATATTAATCTTAGCCAACATACGACCAGTATCGTATGCTACTATAGCTACTTTCTAAACAGTGGGGTGCCACCATAAGTAAATGGCAGGTTATACAACTAAAACCGTACATGGCTCGTATTGTTTTGATTGGACTTCCAACAAATGGTCAAGCCAAGGAACTTTCCATTGCCACATGAGTACGCCTATGGAAGGACTCCCTGAGAACCTAACCGGATCTCCGCCAACACAAGGCCGGGTTACCTCTGAACTAGGTACTACTAACACGAGGATGCCATCCCCCGGTCGTAACCGACCTTTATCCGAGGATCCTCTCAACCAACAACCACAAAGCAATAAGTTTGCAGCAAACACGAAGTAAGTATCTGGGCTCCATACCATGATACCACTTATAATCCAGAAGGAAATGACATACCCTCAAAGGGCGCTACCCTCAAATAACCTTGCTGCTACGATTCCTGTTTCGACCATAACCGGGTTGTGAGGTTCGACGAAGTCTCGTCTACAAAGCTACGCTTTTCACAAAAGCCACACTTTGATCAACAAATGATCAGCAGCACTCAGCATGCCACATTACCAAGTTGGAAATATATTATTGATAACCTTCAACTACATAACCTCTGAGCTCGTACGTCTTAGAGAAGGGTGTTAAGCTAAGAGAATAAATTCTCCGCCACCAACAGAAATGTATTTGAAAGAAATCTGCTTTATATCTCAAAATGTAATGTCAGACATATAGTCCATACAAGTCTGTTCTGGGTTCGAATAGAACCGAAGGCACTTCCGAAGAAGCCCTTGCAAATCCGGGTATTCACAATCCCGATCGGACTCCCATCACATATGGAGAACTCTATACTGAAGCAACTCAGTGCAGAGTCAATCGATAGGTTATCCTATCGTTTTCAAAAATACCCGGTCTTCACCATCGGTCTTCAAATGTAATCCATAACGACATATCACTATTCGGAATGGGTTATATGACACAAAGGTCCTCTCCTGGCTAAACCGAATAATGAGCGCAATATTTAAAATATATGGTTATGGGATTTCAGTTAAGTCACAACTTATAAAATCCAAAACTTTCTTTAAATGGTTAAACAGATTACCATTTTAAATCTTTTAAATAAAAAGATTCGTTTCACAAAGTTCACACAGTTTCTCAAAGATCCATTTACGGATTTCAAAACAATTTCCATTTCAATTTGATTAACTCATTAAATCTTTAAATTAAAGATTTAACTTATAGCTTTCACCTGTTTTCATAACTTGGAAATCATTTTCGTTTTAACTAGAGATCCTTTTAACTCAAATCTGAAGTTCATTTCTTATGCGAAAGCTCTTATTGTTTTGAAAACAAACAGTTTCCTTTTGGAAGAATCCAAGTTTATTTTCACAAGTTAAAGCCTTTGATTTTAAATTCAATTTCCCAAATCAACGTTTAAGATGGTTTAACCCATATATAATTTGTATAACATCTTTAATCCCTGGTCTCAAATCATAGAATTTGATTTCAAATTTTGAAGTTAAATTTAAATCAAATTATTTAAATTTCAAAGCTTAATCAAGTTATTCAAAAATAAATTTTATCTTTGAAATGCCTTTTCAAAAGTTTTCATATTTAACCCGATTCCATTTCCAAACCATTGAATTCAAATTGTCTATTTTGAAATCATTTCAAAAATCTACGATCTAATCGATTTACTCATGAAATCCATATTTGTGTGTGCATGGTGTGGTCCAGGGATTCTACACAATAGTGCCACAACATCATCGTCACAGATCAAAACACAGAAATATAGTTGATAAGCGGTATAAATTATAACGCTTATCGTTCATTCACAGATCACATGTTAATAACAAATGTATCACAAATAAATGAATAAATTACACACAGCTCAATCCACAGAACAAAATATCATAGACCCAATAGGACAATCAATTCAAGGCATCTCATACAACACGATCATTCATAAGTAAGGTCAAGCATTTAAAAATCATTTATAAGCAGAATTAGTTTAATTGTTTAATCCTAATTAATTCAATTTATTTCCAATTAAATTAATTACTTATGAATTAATTATCCAATCTTGATTAGTTAATTACAAATCATTTGATATAAATTAATTTATCAACCACTTAAATTAATTACATCAATTAATCACCTCATTATTAATTATTCCTTAATTAGTCCCTTATAAATTACATCATTAATTTTATTAATCAATGATCTCTAATTATATTTAAATTAAATTACTTTATTTAAATCAATAACATTACCAAAATTAATTACAATAAGTAATTAATCCCTTAATTACTTTCATTTAGTAATTACATTTAAAAGTGTATAATTGATTATCTAAATTTAATTAATCTATTTAATTATCAAAATTAATCACATTAATAAAATTAATTACAATAAGTAATTAAACCCTTAATTACTTTCATTCAGTAATTACATTTAAAAGTGTATAATTGATTATCTAAATTTAATTAATCTAATTAATTATCAAAATTAATCACACTAATTTAATTACTTAGTAAACCCTAGTTAATTATCTTCATTAACCAATAACATTTCTTTAATTACTTTCTTAAGAAATTATCTTAGATTAATTCATTATTAATCATTTTTAATTATAAGCTAATCTAATTTATTTATTTATAAATTAAATAAATCATTCTTTAATTACCTTATTAATTAAATAATTTTATTACCTTAATTATCTTTAAGATGATAAATTTCTTTATTAATGATTTCATTAATCATTTAAGTGCATTTTAAACATTGCACTTTAAATTTTAAATTCAATTTTCATTTTTGAATTTAAGATTCAAAACGATTATATATTTAAAATTTTACCAAATTTAAATATCCACTTATAAACCTATATAAGAAAAGTTATAACTAAATAACTTAAATTTTTATTTAAAATTTAAGCTTCAAAATACATTACATTTTAACTTGCAAATTCAAGTTAAAGCAAATTATTTAACTTTTCATTCAAAATCCTTTTACGAAAGAACTTTATCAAAATCTAATTCAAACATTTATTTGAAAACAAACTTCTTTTAAAAAGCTATTTGAGTTAACTTGTTTTAAAACAATCCAGATTTAAAAACTGATTCAAATTCTTAGGATTCAAAATGAATTTGAATCCACTAATTTAACTTTGATTTAAAACTTTGATTTAAAACTTGCTTTTAAAACCTTGATTTTAAATTCTTTATTTAAAATGCAAATTCATTTTTTTTAAAACTTCAAGATTTAAAAGTTTATTTGAAAACTGAACTTAGCTTTGAATTTAAACCCAGTTTAAATTCTGGTTTCCGATTTCAAATTAAATTTAATATATGAAAACTGTCAGGTTTTAAAAACCCAAAAAACCCTCTTTTAAAAATAATTTAAAACTTTAAGATTCAAAGTCATTTCGAAGCTATACTTCATACCAGATTTAATTTTTGTTTAAAATCTGTATTTAAATTTCAATTTCTGTTTTTTGAAATTAAACAGACAGGTTTTATAACAAAACCTGTAACAAATAAAATTGACTCAAGCACAAACTTTTCTACTCCGAGTCAAACCCCTACATGCTTCGAGCAAGACGCAGGAATCACTCGAGTTAACATGCAAAAGCACTCTGAAACCACCCAACAATTAGCAAAATTTCTAGATTACCAAAGTCTCAAGCACGGTGAACGTGCACGTCGCCAGCGATCAACCCCAGTCAACGCCACTACGTTGAGCAAACCGTCGATTGCCTCCAGATCAATCTATGACCAACTGAAGCCCCCTCATCATCTCGAAATGAATTCGAGGCCTTCATTCCAAACCTGGAACAATAACAGGACCTCCACCTCGAAACCTGTCATCGCCTCAAACTCGCCGCCTAGACCACCAGAATATCCCAAACTCCGGCCATCACTTCGTCGTCAACCCTTCCACCATCTCCCAAAGCCACGAGCCACTCGGTCAACCTAAGATGGCGAACGAATGAAGGATCTCGACCTCACAAAAACTAGGGTTACAAAAGAAAAAGGCCTACCGCTGCCACCACCGTGGACGATGCCACCTCTGGTTATTTTTCCCACCACCACCGTAGGTTCATCCATCACCACTACCAACCCCGACCCCTCTAGTTCAACGCGTCGCTGGAAATGGGTCAAAATGCCAATTTCGATGATTATTGAACTGCTCTTGAATTCTTGGTCTAAAAATTATAATCCTTGCTTTAAAAATCAAGTTAAGGCATCAGAATTCAGATTATATATTCGAATTCGAGAATTAAGAAATTTGAATTTTTTGGTATATATGAAGTTTCCTCAGTTCTTTGATTTTACAAAGCTATTAACAAATTTGTTTTAACTTACATATATGTTTAATATTTAGTTTATGATAAAACAAACATCTTTTATTTATGCTATGTTCTATCAATGATTAGATCAAGTGATGGACATTTAGTTTGTAAAATCTGGGTTAAAACAGAACAGAGGTATCTAGTGATACAGGCATGCATCCATTCAATAATTTGCATATATACACAGGGAATTAAAAATATATACACACATACCCACTTCCAGCTATAAATGAGCAACAATCCTGATACTTAGGTTTAAGAAAAAAATGAGTGTTACTTACATTTGTTTTGAGAAGAGGGACATAGCACATTTGTTTTCAAACAGCCTTTAAACTTTTTAAAACTGGACATGTTTTTGCTTTGATCTTCCTTTAAATCATCTTGCTTGATTGTTGTTTTGAATTGGTATAAATGAAAATGTTATCTTATTCTGATTTGTTTAATCGTGATCAACGAATAGAAATAAGAAGGGATATATATAGAAAAGTGTTTGTATAAAGTAGGTGTTAACTGGGTATATGCTTCGTTGATCAGATTTTTTTTATTTATAAATTGGGTCAGAGATTTTGGAGGCTGAAAGGATTTTGTATATTTCGAATTGACTTTGAATGAGCTAGCATTAAATGCTTAAGTCCTTTATGTCTCAATCATATCTTATTTTGTACCTAGATATCTTGTTTATTACCTTGTCTATTATCTTACATTTTACTTGCCTGCATAACCTTTCTTTACTTGTTTTCTAATTCATACTTATCCAATTCGTTCGTATTTGTGTATTTCTTCTTTTGTTTCATACTTGAATGTATTTGCTCTCTTTCTTAAGTTATATTGCTTTGTAATTCAAATGAATTTCTATAATTATTAGGTTGTTAAAATTTTCTAATGTATTCACTTAATATTTTACATAATTTATTAATATGTTGTTTGACTTTATAGTTTATGATTTATCTTATATATATCTTTCTATTTGCAACTTAAATTTTTATTTTCATCTCTATCTCATACACCTTTTTATTTTTAAAGATCCAAATTAATTTAATTCAATTATACATAATTTAACTAGTATTTTATATTAATTGCCAATTATTTCACAATTTTTATTCAAAATTTAAATTAATTATTAATTTAAACTTAAAAAAATTCGGGATCGTTACACATATGTTTATATATTAGTCTATATATCTATTTGTTTATATAAGAGTGTATATATAAGTATTGGTTTTAAGTATAATATATATATATATATATATATATCTTTGATTTTTAATACTTAAGTTTTAAGAATAATGATTTTGAAAATTTTATACTATTTAATATTTATCTTAAATAAAAATATTGATATATATATATATATATATATATATATAATATAATAATAATGTATATATTTTCAGTTTATATCCAAATTGTTATGATTTGTTTTCATCGATTCCTGTTATGAGCTCTATTCGTCGAATTCGTGTCAATCTTGCTTTGCTTTGGAATTAATGCTTGGTTTCATAACTCATTTCATTGTCGAATCTCTCAGCCTCGATAGGTGAGCAATCACTCACGATTAACATTGTTATATTTATTAAATTTGATTTCACTTGAAATGACAATTGAAATATGTTGTTGCTAGTTATATATTTGCCATATATGATATGCCATTATCTATAACTATTCACTTATGACATCTAACACCGTGATCCGTAATTTATATTTTAAATATTATTGATGATATATGCATGTTGTTAATATATTATAATTATTATTATCGTATATGTTCTCACTCCGCAAGTTCCCTGTTAGTAGAATTCTCTATGGGTTGAAATGATACATACCCGAATAATCTTGTAGAATAGGAGGAAGTCGTTATGGGTTGAAATGATAAACTCAAGTGATTTTCAATTAAATTGGATTTGGGATTCCTGGTTGAAATGATATATACCCGTAGATATTTAAATTGCAGATTGAAATGATAAATATCCGTATCACTTGACCAGAAGATAGAAAATTATATACAGACATCGTTGGTCTATATATAAATATATTTTAAAATAATTTCCAGGTTTTTGAAAGATATATATATAAATATATATAAACGTTGATTTTAGTATATATATATAAATGTTTTTTTATATAAGTTTAAAATTTTAGATTTTAGAATTATATGTTTTGAAATTTATTAATTTTAAGTTAGTTTTGAAATTTATTAATTTTAAGATTTTTACTTATAATTTTACTATTTTAAAATATATAAATTAAGTTCTAATTAAATAATAATATTTAATTTAATAAAGTTTGATTTAATTAGTATATAATATGTTTAAGTATTATTTAAAATTATATTTTGAAAGTAGATTTTTATATAATTCTAATAAATTAAGGGTTGGAAAGATAAATAGAAACTGATTTGAAATTTTATTTATTTAAGAATTATAATTAAATAAGATTGATTTGAAACTTATTGAATTTGAGATTTTAAAGTATGATTTTATAACTTGATTTTGATTTAAGATGATTTAATGAATATTTTGAAATTTAAAAAAATTTAAATGGGATAATTAGTTTCTTTAAATTTGTATTTTGAAACTTTAGTTAAATGATATTGAATTGAATAAGTGAATATTGCAATATTAAATATGGTAAAGTTGAATTCGAAATATAAATGAATTTATCAAATTAAATTATTGTTAAGGTTTAGATATTTTAAGCTTTGAAATTTACTGAAATCGGAATGGTTTAAATTATAGTATATATATATTAGAAATCGATAAAATGGTTTATTGAGAATTTGAATTAAAATGGAAGAACAGAGATTTGATTTAAATGGGTTTCTACAATTCGAGTTAATTTGAATCGATTTGTGTAGTTGGAGGAAACTATTTTATCTTATAAACTATTTTATTATATATGAAAACTATTTTTAGTTATATATTATTTTAATATAAACTATTTTTAATTTATAATTATTTTAACATACTAATTATTTTATTCTAATTATTTTATTTTCTTAAACTATTTTAACTTATAACTATTTTCATATATTAATTATTTTATTATATAAACTATTTAATATAAAACTATTTAATATATATACGAATAATTTTAATAATGTAAACAATTCTAACTGATAAACTATTTTATTATATATATACTATTTTCTATATCTAAACTGTTTAAGTAGGAAGTATTATGATTTCAAAATGTTATGATTTCCAAAATGTTATGATTTTCAAAGTGTTATGATTTTTGAAGTGTTATGATTTTCAAAGTGTTATGGTTTCGAAGGTTTTTATAAAGGGGGAATTAATTTAAAGGACAAAGATTTGTATATTTTTTACCTCAAGGACAAGACCTCAATATTTTTACCATAAGGACAAATATTCTTCTAAAAATTATTCATAAGGACAAACATTTTCCAAAATTATTCATAAGGACAACAAAACTGCTACCGAGCTAAAACTGATACCTAAAAACTGCTACTGATAACTACAAACTGATACCTAAAAACTGCTATCAATAACTAAAAACTGATACCTACAGAAAGTTGTCCTTCAGGATAAAATATTGAAGGTCTGTCCTTGAGGCTAAAAAGCTGTGAAGTTTTGTCCTTGACAAAAATTTCCTGTTTTATAAATTTGAAAGAGTTATAATTTTGGAAAGTGTTATGATTTTTAGAAAGGGATATATTTTATGTGAATAATGATATCGTATTGATATGATTTTGAAATGGATATGAAATTTTGGATATAGAAATGATATTTTGAAATGACAACGGTGTTATAATAACGTTTGGTTGTTAAAGAGATGGGGATCGGTTATTGTCATACTCTCCGCCAATAATGAAAAGCACTTTAACAATTGTGTACGTGGTGGAGATTATAGAATGAAGTAGGATGGTTGGCGACATTCTATTTGAGGTATATACGTGGACCTGACTCCCGTGAGTTAGCTTAAGGTGGCTAAAACAGGAGCGATTGATGGGCCAAGTGAGGTAGCTCCTCCGATCGGACACACTTCTTCGATACCATTCTATTACTTTATGATTGATTGGGTCCACCCTCAGATTTGAAAGTGTGGATCGAGGTGGGCAGTAGATCCGGCTATGCATTACCACCAGCCCGGAAGTGTAATTGGTATATCTACCCTGGCATTGCCTACTTGTGCCATTCCACTTACTTTATTAAGCCACTATGAGTTTGTTTTGTACAATACCTATGGAGTGCCCTTTGACGACCACCGGTATGAGGGAGATTACGGTACCGTATAGACTATGGGAATATATAAAAATGTGTTAAAAGGGATATGGGTAACGCCTTAATGCTATTTTAACAGTTTACTTTACTACAGACATATTTTAATAGCGTATATTACTACATAGTAGATAGTTCCACGGATCCATTGAGTTACTTGTATTTCAGTTGATATTTCACTTGAGTTGGATTTATTGATATAAGAATGTTAATCCTGACTCGGGTATTTTGTGTTTTGCTTTATGCTTGGGTCAGACTGAGTGTCACAGCATTTGAGTCTCACTTTTGGAGTTGGAGCTTCACTTGGAGGTCCTTCTATATTTATTCAGATTTCAGTTATCCTGTTGAATCCATTGATATATTTAGATTTTGCTTTTTGACTATTATACCGAGACTTCTATGTATTCGAGACTTCCGTTGTATCTGTTTAACTCTGTTATATATATAATAGCTTCATAAACTACTATTCATTTTTTTCCGCTGGTTATTGTTATTACTCTGTGTCTGTAATTATGTGTTTGACTTATTTACTGTATATGCTATGTTTTGCCAAATATAAATTAACAATCTGATATTTTGAGAAATTCAAGTCCGACATGTGTGGATGCGAGTGGCACAAAATGGAGGGTCATTGCATGTGGTATCAGAGCTCTGGTTTTAGGCAAAACTTAACATATGGAGTAAATTTAATTACAGAATCACCTTCATTTGAGCTTGAATCTCTTCCTTTTTGACTCGATTTCCTTTGAATTTTGGAACTATACCATTCGTTCTGAAATTCATTCTTGTCTCTCCCTATTTTTGTTCTTCTTGATTTTGGAGCATCCCATAGCTTCACTGTATGATTTGTAAAGGGGTGAAACTCCTTTACAATAGGCATCAATTCATCGGAGATTTCTGTATCGTCGGTTTAAATGCCGCTATCTTTTGTTATGCTCGAATGTTCTCTAGTTGACGACTAGGGTAATTCTCTTGTGATCAATCTTATTCTGCATTGATCTTATTCTTAAAGTCATGGTTGACCCGGTTAAGGCCGCTAGCGATTTATGTAAGTCTGTCCATTTCCTATTTGTCAATTAATCATCTTATCTTCATTTCAAGCTCATCTTCTTATTAGAATTCTTTTTATTAGAGTTTCTCTAATTTGAATCTCTATCCTTGTTCTACAATTTATTCTAGAATCATCGAGTGAGGAAGTGTATTTGCAATTAATATTAAAGTTTTAAAATGTGTTGTCTGGGTTGTTAATGTTGATTTGGATTTCGATCGATTCGTCTGATCAACGCTATCGATAGGAATCTCAATACACTTGAACCGAGCAAATTGACTCAATAAATTATGTATGTTTATATTATATATATAAATATAAATTTATGATTAAATAGTTAACTGAATTAGTTGTTTAAAATGATAATATTTGATTTTCATTTATTGTTTTGTAACACATTGACTATTGGCACATGATAAATTAATGAAATTATAAAACATGGTTTATAAATTGAGTTGGAATTCAAATGGATCAAAATCAAGGATTTAAGAATTAAATTTTCGGTATTTTAGAAAAATATTTTTCAAATAGAAATTGTTTTCAAAGAATTTAAAAGTTTTAAATTAGTAACCTTATCTTTTGTCACTGGAAAATAATTTCGATGATGACTACAACACCATCAACATCCATTTTTGAGTTTCAAAGTGGAGAGACCACTTAATAGCACTTTTATTTTGGAAAATGAATTTGATTTGAATTTCTTAAGCATGACTTGTTATATAATATATAGGTGTATGTTATAGAATTGGTTTAATTTAGAATATATATATATATATATATATATATATATATGTATGTATACATTTATCTCTGAATGGTTTGAATCGAAATCAAAAATTTACCTCTTAAATTCTTGAATAAATATGTAAACTTGAAATAATTGAATTTGGAAGTTTCTTGTATAATACTAAATTACATTCCAAATTATATAACTTACCTAAATTATTCAAAAGTTGGATATGTAATTGAATAGTATACATTATGTAATGATATTAAAGAAATTTATAAGTAAATTTAAGTGATTATAATAAATGTTTACACGCTTAAATTTTGATTATGAAAAGGTTATTGAGATTAGTTGAATAATAAGATAATGAGTAAATAAATATAAATTTAGGAATAATTAAGATTGAATTATATAAAAGGATTCAATTATTTTAAAATTGATATATTTTATTTAAATTATTTAATCATGTAAATTAATTTTTTATAAATTTGATATTTTAAATAAGATATATTGATTACTTAATTCCGTCTTTCCCTTTTTTTTCCTTTTCGAGGACGAAAGTTTTGAGTGGGAAAGAGTGCAACGACCCGTAATTTTCGATAATTCAAAATTTTCAATTCAAATTTTTTTTGTGATTTAATTACGGAGAAATAAAAATTTGTGATTTAATAATAAGAAGATAACTGAAATAAAATTTAATAGTATTAATTTAAGATAATTGACAACTTCTTTAAATGTAATTACAAGAATTAAAATGGTTAAAAGTCATTATTGGTTATAGATTATAATTAGTTGTAATAATATGTGTATTAATTGATAATTGAATTTAAAGGGAAATTGATAATTTAAATGTTGATTAGTTAATGAAATAAGGTGTAATTAATTGTAATTGATAAAAGTAGTGCTGTACAAGTTGTTATAACAATTGGTGGTAAATAATAGACTTAGAATGCTATTAAATGTAGAAATGGTGACAATTGTTATTTGTTCCCTATTTAATTAATCAATTGCAATTAAATGTAATTAAATCTAACATTAATGTGAGCTAAGACAATAAGTGAAAGTGTGAATGTAATAAAATGAATAGAAATGTTAATTTTATTCATAAGGTAATAATTGATTAAATAAAAGAGTGAAACCAAGATAAATTAGACTTATGGGATTCTAAGTTTTAATTAATGTGAAAATCGACGAAATTCAATATAATTGAAAAATTGCAATTAATAAATAAAAGGATGGAAATTGGAGAATATCAATGTAATGAAATATAAAACAATGTTAACTTTATCTATAGAATAATAATTGATTAAATAAAAAGACTGAAATCAAAACAATTTATTAGAATTTAATTTTAATTAATTGGATGTAACTACAGTTGAAATTGAACGTTGTAATTAGTGAAATATTAAACATTGAATTTGATATGTAAATTTGCTTTAAGTTGCTATAAATGCCTAAGTAATCAAAAATGATGAAATTTGTTTGTTTATGAATATTGAACTAAAAGTGATTTAATCAATTTAATATTAATTTATTTAATTAACGTGAAAATAGCCATTATGGCTACCGACATGATTTCGGCGAAACTAGTTTCATCGGATTCGTAATGTTGAATTATTATAGGATTTCAAGTTTCGTAGCGATTGGACTTGTCATTTGATCATACGTGCTTGAAACGCCTTGAAATCAATTTAATTGAAATCAGTTTGAAATAAGCTGATTTTAGAGCAACTTCTTCATTCGTGGGAATTTGGACCTGAAACCTGTTCCATTCAATTTAGAAAAATCAAAAACATTTATTTTGATATATGGGATGACCCATTTCCGTTTCGGGAATGGAACGGGCTTTTTGGGTCGTTTATCGTTCAACTTTCAAATTGATCTGATCCATTCATTTCTATTTCTGATCTACCTATAAATAGCATGTTATAAACCCTAGTTATTTCTTATTTCATTTGTTTGTACGTACAATTCTACCTGCTTCTCTCTTTCCAATGGCAGACAAACCAAAACCGGTTTCACATTTAAATTGCAAATCAAAATCAAATCAAAAATTAAAACTCCTCAAAATATATCAAATTATATATCGATTTGAAGTTCTTGACGAGCACATGTCAAATCTGCAGTTAGTTTTTTTGATTTGGGTTTCTGTGTGGCCAGAATTGGGCGATTTAATCTCGACCGTTCATAGGTGGTTGATGATCATCGACCGATCGTCGATTCGTTCGTACTGCTGAGGAGAGATGGTCGAGTAGAGTTCATCTAGGGGGTTCGAATGTCAATGGTTTCGTCGCCGTGATTTTTTCGATTAGGCTTTCGGCTTAGTCGTGGCGGCTGTCCTCGTTTGGGCGTTCGATGGTGATAGGGGAGGGGTCTCGAGGTCAGGGTCCCAGGCGAACTCGTACAGGGTGGCGGAGCTTGGTTCGAACGCCAGTGACGCGTGCGTTGGCGGCGATTTGACGATAAAGGGTGGCGGCTTGATCACTTCTGCGTGGGTTAGGGGTAGCTTGACCAGTGTTTTGCATGAGGAAGTATGCTGACGTGGGTAATGTTTCACTTATTATTTTATTTTTGTTTTAATTTCAAATTTGATCGTTCTAACTTACATATCTTTTGCACACGAACTCGAATTTACATGTCGTTTGCTCTGTTGGGTACGTATCGAAATTCCAGACATTTTGACATTGGTTTGGACGAATTCTAAAACTGTTGAATTTGGACCCTATTTTGAATTTTAATTCGATTTGAAATTCAAAGGTGAGCGTTTTGCCCCACTCACAACTACTAGATTATCTTATGTTAGTTAAATTAAATTTATGAGATGATTAGAAATTTATTGATTGTTAGTCGGTATGTTAAATTTTCATTCTATTTAAATTTGACTTTTATTGCATTTAAATATCGTTTGATTTATATTGTATTTTAATTGTCAATTCTAAAACTGTTGAATTTGGCCTACTAGACTTGTATGTTTTTAGATTGATTTGGATGAAGATTGTGATGTATGTTTGATTTTTGATATTGGATGACTGGATGCTGTATTTTATATTGTTTTAACACTGCAAGTTCCCTATGGGTTGAAATGATACATACCCGAACGATCTATAAATTAACGAAAAATCGTTATGGGTTGAAATGATAGACTCAGGCGATTTTATGGATTTTATATAATTCGGGATTGCGGTTTGAAATGATATATAACCGTAAAATTTTTAAATTGCGGATTGAATTGATAAATATCCATATCACCTGACCCTAGGGTATAACATTATATACGGACACCGAATTGGTTAAATTAAGTGATTTTTGAATCTTTGAAATTTTGAATGCACTTAACTGGTATTTTGAAATAGAAATCAATTTATATAAACTGAATCATTTTAGTTAATCGAAGTGTAAATGTTGAAATTGGAATTGATTTAATGAATTGTTCAAATGATTTGAATTGAAATTTCAAAGTTGAAGTGTCAAACATAAATAAATTTGTCGCAATTGAGTTATTGAAATTGCTTGGATATAACTTTGAAATCTATTTAAACTAATTTAAACTATTTTATTAATTTAAACTATTTTAATCTATTTAAATATTTTATAATCCATTTAATAAAATTTAATCTATTTTACATATTTTAAAACTAATTAAATTTATTTAATCTATTTGAAACCTATTTAATATAATTTGAATCTATTTAATCTATATAAAATTTATTTAATCCATTTAAAATCTACTTCATATAATTTAAATCCATTTGATCTATATTTAATCTATTTAAATCATTTCAAAATAATTTAAATCATTTTAAATATAATTACATTAAATTTAAATTTTTTTAAACTATTTTTATTATTTAAACTATTTTAAATATATCTAAACTATTTTATAAAATTTCAGACTGTGTAAAGTTGAAGTATTTATATTTAAATCCTTGATGATGATACAACCTAAGTTGGAATTTGGAATTTGATACCTTTTGTGAAATGACATATGTGAATAAACATGATTTTGAAAGTGAATATAGTCGGAAAGCAAATATGATTTTGAAAGTGATATGGTTTTGAGAATATGATATTTTAATATAAATTGTGAATTGACTTTTGAAATGTAAAAGAACCATCCCGTGTGAAATAAGCGTTTGGTTGTTAAAGAGACTGGGATTGGGTATTGTCATACTCTCTATCAATACCGAAAACCACTTTAACAACTGTGCATGTGGTGGAGATTTCAGAATGAAGTAGGATGGTTTGGCGAATGATTTCTGTATGAGGTATTGACGTGACCCTGGCTCCCGTGAGTCACCTTAGATGTGACCAAAATAGGAGCCATGCTGAGCCAAGTGAGGTCATTCCTTCTATCGGGCACATTTCTTCGATACCATCCTATTACTTTGTGATTGATTTGGTGGCCACCCTTTATTTTGATTTGGGAGTGTGTCCGAGGTGGGCGGTAGTACCTGCTATGCGTTACCACCTGTCTGGATCCGCAACTAGTATATCTACCCTGGCATTTCTTCGAGTGCTGTGTTCACATGCCCTAGAGCACCTTCTACGAGTTTGTTTTGTACCATACCTATGGAGTTCCCTCTGATAGCCTCCATTTTACGGAGGAGTTACGGTACTGTATAGACTATGGGAATATATAAAATGTGTTATGGGGGACATGGGTAACACCTTAACGCTATTTTAATACTTTTACTTTACTATAGACACTATTATAATAGCGTAGTTTACTACATAACAGATAGTTTAACGGATCCTTAGGAGATGGTAATCCCGAACATCTCTTAAGTTGCTGCACCCACGTTAGACACTCGTATTTATTACTATTGATTTAACTTACATAAGACTTTTAATTTTGACTCGAGTGTTTTGTCTTTTCAATTCGCTCGAGTCAGCCTGAGCATTTCAGGGTTGAAGACCTTATTTCTAGAGGATGAAGACGAAGATTTGTACATTATTATTATTATATTTATTCCACTGCATCATGTTGTTCCACTATATTTATTTATTTATTCCTGTTTCTGTAACTTGGATTTTGTGTTGTAAAAGAATAATCAAATGTATTTATAACACAACTTCATGAACTGTTTGTTTGATTATTATATTTTGTCATTTCACTGCGAGATTATGTATTTGTTTTTTTCTTTCCCTGCTTTCTCTTATTTACCCTAATAACAATCTGCCCTTTTGAATGGTTTGAGTCTGACGTGCGTGGTCTATCATCGATTTAAACTGTCCAAAAAGGCCGGTCTTTATAGGCTAGGGCTAGAACGGATGTTCCAGATGATGACGTGCAAAGTTAGTAACGTATTGATTTTTTTATTGTTTTATTTTAATTTAATTTTTATAGCAAACGTTCTAATCATCGTAACTTTCACGTACGGGATTGGACTTAAGCATGGTTTGTTCCATCGTATTGAAATTCCAGACATTATGGAACTAGTTTGGACAAATTCTAAGACTGTTGAAATTTAGGCCTATATATGGATTTCAAATCGATTTGAAGTCAAAAGTGAGTGTTTTAAACCACTGACGACTACTAAACTATCTTATGTTAGTTAAATTAAATTTATGATGTGATTAGAAATTGAGTGATTGATGTTTGGTATGTTTAAATTGTCATTCCAGTTAAATATGGCTTTTATTGCATTTAATCGTCATTTAATTTAAAATTAAATTTTTATTCGTCAGTTTGTACTTGTTAATGAAAGTTAGTTATCTATTGATATTTATTGATTGATTTGGATGATGATTTTGACGGATGTTTGATTGTTGATATTGGATGACTGGATGTTATGTCTCTATATTGTTATAACACTACAGTTCTCTGTGGGTTGAAATGATACATACCCGAATGATCTGATAGATTAGGGAGGAAACATTATGAGTTGAAATGATTGACCCAAGCGATTTGGATTTGTAATTAATTCGGGATTGTAGGTTGAAATGATATATATATCCGTAAATATAAATAATTGTGGATTGGAATGATAAATATTTGTATCACTTGACCATAGTGTAAAAATTTATATACGGACAACGGATTGGTTAAATTAAATGATTTTAAATCTTTAAACTTTGAATCCAGTTAAACTATATTTCGATAAAATTTAATTGATATAAATCAAATTGTTTTAAGTGAATTACTTAAAGGATTTAAATTGAAATTTTAAAGTTGAATTTTGAAGTATAAATGAAATTTATCGAAATTGAGTTATTGAGAAGTTTGAAATTGTAACTTTGAAATCTACTAAAATTTGAATAGCATAAAATTGATATTTTAAGATTTGAAATTGGGTTTTGATTTGAAATCGGGATAAGATCCAGATTTTTTAAAATGGAAGAAATGGTTTAATTTCGATATTAATTCCAAATGTAATTATTTCGATATAAACGAATTAAAGATTTGTAAATTTAAAATCCCGATTTTAAGGTTTTCAAACTATTAAACTAATTTAAATCTAATTTCAACTATTTTAAAATAGTTTAAACTATTTTAATTAATTCTAATCTACTTTAATCTATTTAAATTAAATTAATTTATTTTAACCTTATTTAACTTATTTTAACCTATTTTTAGTCTAATTTAACTTACGCATTCTATTTGAAATCTATTAAATCTACTTTAAAACTACTTAATCTATTTTAAATCTACTTAAACTATTTAATCTATTTTGAATTAAATTTAAACTATCTTAAACCCACCTAAACTATTTTAATCTATTTTAAACTATTACAAACCATTTAAACTATATAAAGTATTTTAACCATTTAAAAGCTATTTTAAACCATTTAAACTATTTTTAAAATCTTAGGTTTTATAAAGTGGAAGTTTTATATTAAATCCTCGATTTTAAGGAGAATATGATTAAAAGATGTTATAAAATAAGTTAGGATTTAAATGGCATAATTAAGGAATATGATGATTTTAAATAAGGATTTAATCTATTTTGGAAATATGAATTCGAAAGTGATATGATTTCAAATGTGATATAATTTCGAAGGTAAATATGAGTTTGAAAAAGATATGGTTTTGATAATATGATATTTTGATAGTTAAAGAGACTGGGATCAGATATTTTCATACTCTCTACCAATACCGAAAACCACTTTAACAACTATGTATGGGGTAGTGATTCCAAAAATAAAGTAGGATGGTTTGGCGAATGATTCTATATGAGGTATTTACGTGACCCTAACTCCCGTGAGACAACTTAGATTTGACTAAAACAGGAGCTATACTGGGACAAGTAAGGTCATTCCTCATATCTGGCACATTTCCGTGATACCATATTATGACTTTGTGATTGGTTTGGTGGCCACCCCTCGATTTGATTATGGAGTGTGTCCGAGGAGGGCGGTAGTAGCTGCTATGCGTTACCACCATTTCAGGAGTGCAATTGGTATATCTACCCTGGTATTGCCTTGAGTGCCGTGTTCGCATGCCCTATCGCGCCTTCTACGAGTTTGTTTTGTACCATAAGATGGAGTGCCCTTTGGATAAACCTCACGGAGGAGCTACGGTACTGTATAGACTATGGGAATATATAAAATGTGTTAAGGGGGATATGGTAATGCCTTAACGCTATTTTAATACATATAGAAACTATTATAATAGCGCATTGTACTATGTATGTAAATAGTTTAATAAATCCTTAGGAGATGGAAATCCTAAGCACCTCTTAAGTTACTGCACTCACATTAGACACCGGATAGGAGATGTCAAACCCCATAAACATCTTCGATGCAATTACATCATATTTATTTATTGTTGATTTAACTTACATAAGATCTTTTAGTTCTGACACAAATGTTTTGTCTTTTCATTATGCTCGGGTCAGTCTGAGCTTTTCAGTGTATCGATGACTGCTTTTATATAGGAAGAAGACGAAGATTTAATACAGTTTCTATTTATTATATCCATACCACTGCATCATGTTATTCTGCTATATTGTTATTTATTTCTATTGTATGTAGCTCTGATTCTGTATTGTAAAAGTGTAATCAAATGTTATTTGTAAAACAGTTTCATAAACTATTTATTTGATTAATATTTTGTCATTCTGCTGTGTGATTCTGAGTTTGTTTCTTTATTTCTCTATTTTTTCTTATTTATCCCATAACAATCACCCCTTTTGAATGGTTTGAGTCTGACATGCGTGGTTAATCGTCGATTTAAATCATCCAGAAAGGCTGGTCGTTATGTAACATCTGAATTTTCTTCTATGTAATGAGACAGTGGTCATGAAATCAAAAGACATATATATATATATATATATATATATAAAATATGAATTTTTATACTTATATATTTTCAAATAAAAACATAAAATAATACTTACATTATGTTCCTGTGATCAAAAGGACATTAGAATAATCCATAAAAACATCATTTGAATTCGAATAAATGCTAATGCAAAAGTTACAATTATTAAAAATACTATTTTTTCTTTAAATGAATCAATACTTTTTCTAACCTTATTAAGATATTCTTCAATATGATTATTTTTGCCAATTTATATTTTGGATTTGAGATCCAATTAAAACGAAATAGAGCAGTTGTCATTACCAATTTATTAATATAACTACTATTATTATTAAATAATCTCTGATTTCTTTCAAACCAAATAAACCAACAATTATAGTAAATAAAGAGTCTTGTAAAAAATCAATATTCTCTTTTGACCTTAAACCTTAAATTATTCCAGTAAAAATCACAACCAGTTACCTTAGTTATAAAGTTAAAGTTAAAAAATTTAAGATTTTATTAAGAATGTAATAATTATCCTTACATTCATAATACATATGATTAATATTTTCTAAATGTAATGACCCATAAAATTCAATAATTAAATTGGTTAAATTAATAAGATTTTCATAATTAAATTTAGAAAGATTTTTTTTTATAATTTATATTGAAGTAAATGTTAAGAATGAAATATAACAATGGTAATTAAAACTAATTATTTGTAATTTGAATAAAATTCTAATAAATGAAGTATTGAAAGTGTTATGCCTGGATATAAATTGAATATGAGAAAATAAATGTAAGTATTGAATTAATTAATGAAATAACACATTGTTAATAGTAATTGGATGTAAATTAAGGAAATATGTTAACGCAAGTTAATAATTAATGAACTTGAATGAACATGACAATAAATAAAATAATTTAAATGTTATGACTTGTTATAAATGGAATATAATAAAAACAAATGTAATTATTGTAATAATGTGTGAAATAATATGATAGATGAAAATTATTTGTGAAGAATAAACATACAAGTATTATAAATGGATAATGGTGACAAATGGCAGTTGTTACCAGTTAATTTACCAATTACAAATAGGGATAATTAAATGTTACTTTAATGATAACTAATATAATAGTGGAAAGTGTGAATGTAAATTTAATAGAAACGTAAATTTATTTATAAGGTAGTAATTGATGTAATAAAAGTATGAAACCAAGTAAATAAATTAATTGAGAATATAAAACGTAATTAATGTACATATTTGGAAAATATAATAAAATGGAAATAGTAGTTAATACAAAGGAAAGATGGATATTTGAATATAGTAGTATAATGAAAGAAAAACAAATCATTCCATTGAAATCTAATTTATAATAAGTGTAATTATTTTAGCAATTGGAATTAAATATTATGCATTTGAGAATAATAATGTAATAAACCATGAACCATTGTTAATTTCATCCGTTGGATAATAATGAATTGAATAATAAGAATGGAAAGTAAATTCAATGGGATTATTGAGAATTTTAATTTTAATTTGTGAATATAATGAAATTGAAAATTTAACACTGAAATTGATAAATTAATTAACTCTAAATTGACATACAAATTCGTTTAAATTAGCGTAAATGATTAAGAAAATTTAAAGGGGTGAAATTTGTCAATTATCGAATTGAAATTTAAAATTTGGTTTAATCAATTTATTTTTAATTTATTTAATTAATGTAAAAGTAGCCATTTTGGCCACTGACTCGGATTTCGACGAAACCAGTTTCATCGGATCCGTAACGGTGAATTATCTAATGATTTCAAGTTTCGTGATAATCGGACTTGTTCTTTGATCGTACGCACTCGAAACGCCCAGAAATCAATGAAATTGAAATCAATTTGAAATAAATTGATTTTAGCATAACTTCTTCATACGATGGAATTTGGGCGTGAAACCTATTCCATTGCGTTTAAAACATTTTAAAACATCTATTTTGATATAAGGGTTGACCTAATTTTCATTTCGGAGTCAGAACAGGCTTTTCAGGCCACTTTAGCGTTGAATGCGTATATCCAATCGATCCGATCTTTTCAAATTTCAGCTTGCCTATTTATACCTTGTTATAAACCCTACCCTACCTTTTATTCTCATTTGTCTGTGCATACAATTCCTCTTCACCTCCTCATTTCAATGGCAGACGATTCCAAATCCAATTGCAATTCAAAAATCAAATTGAAATTTCAAACTCCTCAAAAAAATTCAAAAAAGTTATATATCGAAGCTCTTGATGTACGCACCTCAGATCTGTAGTTCGTTTTTGCATTTGAATCACCAATTGTCCAGTAATCAGAAGGTTATTCTTGGCCGTTCAATCAAGCACGATCACCCACGACCGATCGTCGATTCGATTGTACCAGTGTGAAGAGAGTCTAACGCGCAGTTCATCGGTGAAATTCGTATGGCAAAACGATGGTGGGATTGGCGGCTATAATTCGATTAGGGCATGGAAATAACGGCGACTGTCATAAAATGGGGCTCGATTCGTGGCGATGTAGAAGGCCGAGCGTGGGGGGACGGCAGGCCGAGCGAAGGGAAGCGCGCGAGCGCCTCGTTGAGGCCGCGATGGCGTGGCGTTCGGCGATGGCCTCGTGGCGGCACGTTGTGTACGCGATGCTACCGAGAATTAGGGTTTCTGAGCTTAAGGGATAGGTTGACGTGGCATATGCTTAGAGGTGGGGTTTTTTTTTGGTTTAATTTAAAATTCTGTTTCTGATAATCTAATGCGTACAACTTTTACGTACGAGGTCCGTTTCATGCGCAGTTTTCACTACTGGGTTCGTATTAGAATTCCAGACATTTTGGCATTATTTTGGACGAATTCTGAGACTATTGGAATTTTAGGTTTAAATTGGATTTAAATTCAATTTAAATTCAAAAGGTGAATGTTTTAAGCCACTCACAACTAATAAAATTTCTTATGTGTGTTAAATTGATATATGATGTGATTTGAAATTTATTTATGACTATTTGATTATTTTTTAATCATCATCTTAGCTAAATTTAATTTACTAAATTAAATTGTTATTTAATTTATTATTGCATATAAACATCCATTTAGATAGATTGTTTAATTTATTGTTGAATATAAACTGTCAGAAATTACCTATTATTTATTATATGCTCTATATTGATGTTATTGTTTAAATTGGACGATGATTGTAATAAATGGTTGATGATTGATATTGGATGAATGGATGTTGTATTTTATATTGTTTTAAACTGCAAATTGTTATGCACTTTATTTCATTCGGGATTGCGGTTTGGAATGATATATAACCTTATTTTTATTTTTAATTGCGGATTGAAATGGTAAATATCCGTATCACTTGACCATAGGATAGAAAATTTTATAACGACACCATGGTCTATATATATAAAAATATTTTAAATGATTTCTATGGTTTTGTAAGGAAATATACGGGTTATATAAATATTGATTTTAGATGTTATGTAAATGTTATTTTATAATTGAGTTTAGCTATGTATAAGTTTGCTTTGAAATATAAAATAAGTTGAATAATAAATTTTGATTGGTTTTATATAATATGGTTAAGTAGCTGTTTAAATTATATTGTATATATAGTTACAATGGCTTAAATAAAACTGAGGTTGGAAGATAAATAGGAAATTGATGTGAATTAAATTATTTAAGGATTATACTCGAATAAAGTTGTTTTGATATTTTAGTAAAATTGAGATTTTAACGGGTATGATTTTATAACTTGATTTTGGTTTAGAGTGATTTAAATGAATATCAAGTTGATTTAAATGAATATATCAAGTTAAATAAGTTGAAAGAATATCCAGTTAATTGAAGTTTTAAAAGTTTTTATTAAATTATATTGGATTTATTTAGTCAACATTTCAAATCTAAGTAATAGTAATTAAATTTGATATATATATATATATATACATATATATATATATATGGAATTATCAAAGAATTAGTTTTGAAATGGTGGAATATTTAAAGTTTTGAAATATATGGAAACTGAAATGGTTTATTGGGGGTTCAAATCTGTATTTGGAATTGATTTGTGAAATTTAAGAAGCTATTTTATTTTATATAAAGTAATTTAATATTTGAACCATTATAGTATTGGAAGTTATGTTTCAAAGTTATAAATTTCAAAGTATTACGTTTTGGAAGTGTTATAGTTTGAAGACTTTGGTTTCAAAATTTTATAACTTTGAATACAATTATTTTAAAAAGGATATCATATTGATTTAGTTTTTTAAATGAAAACGATATCGTATTTATTTGGTTTTGAAATGAATATTATATCTTTGTTTTGAAGTATAATTATTTTGAAATGACCGTGGTGTTATAATAACCTTTGGTTGTTAAAGAGACCGGGATCGGAAGTTGTCATACTCTCTACCAACTACGAAAACCACTTTAACAACCGTGTACGCGGTGGAGATTCCAGAATGAAGTAAATTGATGGCGATGCTTCCTTTGAGGTATATACGTGGACCCAACTCCCCTGAGTTGGCATAAGGTGGCTAAAACAAGAGCGATTCTCGGGCCAATGAGGTCATTCCTCTGATTGGACACACTCCTTCGATATTATACTCTGACTTTGAGATTTATTTGGTGGCCACTTGTGATTTTTTGATTTTTGAGGTGTGGCTCGAGGTGGGCGGTAGTAGTTGCTATGCGTTACCACTAGCTCGGATAGCGATTGGTATATCTACCCTGGCATTGCCTAGTTATGCCGTGTCACCTACCCAAGCGCACTTTGTACGAGTTTGGTTTTCTTCCGTAGCCCATGTGGTATCCTCTGGTGGCTTCCCGATCAGGAGGGACTATGATATTGGATGGACTATTGGGACTATTAGGTGTTAAGGGGAATATTGGGTCACTCCTTAACGCTACTTAAAAGTATATTTATTTTACTATAGACATTGTTATAATAGCGAAATATTACAACATAGTAAATAATTTAACGGATCCTTAGGAGATGTGAATCCCGAAGATCTCTAAAGTTAGTGCACTCATATTAGACACTGGATAGGAAATGTCAAATCCCTTAAACATCTATGACGCTGTTCCACCCATATTTATTTCTGTTGATTTAACTTACATAAGATCTTTTAGTTTCGACTCGAGTGTTTTGTCTTTTCAATTCGCTCGGGTCAGCCTGAGCATTTCAGGATTTGGAAGACCGTATTCTAGAGGACGAAGACAAAAATTTATTATTATTTATTATAGTATTCCACCACATTCATACTGTTTCTACTGCATTAATTATTATTCTCTGGTATGTGTAACTTTGATATGTATTGTATAAGTATAATCGAATATTTTGAAAAACAGCTTCATGAACGGTATATTTGATTATTATATTTTATTGTTCCGCTGCAAGATTCTGCTTTATTCTTTTTCTTTCTCTGCTTTTTCTTATTTGCCCCATAACAATCCGCCCTTCTGTATGGTTTAAGTCTGATGTGTGTGGTTTATCGTCGATTTAAAGTGTACAAAAAGGCGGGATGTTACATCTGGTATCAGAGCTTTGGTTTAGCGATAAACCTTAGCTTTGCGGGGTATGACTCTTTATTTATAGGGTGGTAATACCCTATGATGAGTCGCTGAGTGTATATATATGAGAGAGCGTATCTGTTAGTGTTATAAAAAAGTTTTAATATTGTGTTAATTTGTTCCGTTTTGGATTTATAAATTCTGGTTGATGCATGGGACGCCATGACATCAATAGGGATTTCTAAACACTCAATAGGACAGACCGACACAATATTTGTTTTGAATATAGGTGGATGAAATAATTTTACTTATTATATTTTCTATATATAAAATAAAGTTTTTATAAAGGTTATATTTGGTTGTAATATATTGGTTGTTGGGTAGTGTAATTTATAAATATTAGTAAAGGAGGATTTGAAAAATTAAATAAATGAAATTTAGAAATTTTTGAACTTAAGTTCCGGGGTTTTGAAAATTTCTTTTGAATGATTTTGAAATATAATAATAATATTATTAGAAGTATTTTTTAATATAAATATTTCAATATAATTTGAAAGAAATGTTTTAAATGGTAACTTTGGAAAGAAATAAGTTCTGTACTCGCATCTCTGTCGCTAAAAAATAATTTCGGTGATGAGTGCATGCATTATCGACATTCATTTTTGAGGTTCGAAGTGGGAAGGCCACTGTAGTAGTTTACTACGGATTTATTTTGATAACAAAATATAAATTTTAAATTGTTTTAAATAAAATTGGATATATAAGCTGTAAGTATATATTTATCTGTTATTTTAAAATGATTTGAAATTTAACCCGGTATTTAGTTCTTAAGTTTCTGTTAATTAATAGTTTCAATTAGCATAGTGAAATGGAATTTAACTAATAATTGAAACCCTAAATGAAATAAGTGATTAAATGTTGAGTTATAATGAAACTATAAGAAAGTTGAATTTGTAACTTATAAACCAAAAGTTATAATTATTGAATACTAGATTAAATTAAAAGAAATAAGGTAAAACTTGTGTAAGTTTCATTTGCATTTTATATATATATATATAACTTACCAACTATAAAAAGGTTAAAATGTTAAAAGAAATATAATGGGAAATTTTACAAGTAAAACTTGAAGTAATGAAAGTATTCAATGAATTTGCTTTTATAAATAAGAATTTAAGGTTATAATTGTTATAAACTTAAGCCTGACTGAAGGGCACTAATTAAATATAATAGAAAGGTTATAAAGAAATGATAATAAACCGGAGTAAATGTTGAAGTTATTTACAATAAAAATAAATAGAAAGATGAATACTATAAATAAATGAAATTAAACAGTGAATAAATAATGTAATATAATAAAAGGAAAATTTCATGATATGAATTACTGAAAATTAGATTTTGTTAGAAATGGATAAAAGTAAATGAAACTGAAGAAATAAAATGTAAATTAAAAAGATAAATTATTATATGAATGAAATTAATAGGAATGAACTTGATCTGTTGTTTGAAATTATTGTTGCTTGACATTGATTTGTTTGCTAATGGATGAAACTAAATTAATATTTCATTTTATATAATTATTACTTTTTGCCTTATATAAGTGGAATACAGGTTATGGAAGCAATTGCTACTGCTTTTGGTTTCATAATATAAGCGTAAAATGCCGACAAATAGGTACGTTTTCGGATTACGGTTTTTAGTGCTATTATATTTTCCCGTATTGGGATATATATTATTTTGGAAAATATATGTTGTATATTGTTGGATATTATATTTTCTCCTGAGCCTCTCCGTACAAAGGAGACTCTGCCAAAATTTTCCGTAAATTTTGGACTTAGAAAATTATTGAAATGTTTTCCAAACCTTATTAATTTAAGTATAAAAAGATTTAATTGTTATAAATTGGCATATTTTATTTAAATTAATTAATTTTGTAAATTTACTTTTTTATAAATTTAATATTTTAAGTAAGATATATTGATTTTTTAATTCTTCTTTTCCCCTTCTTTTTCCTTTTTGGGGTCGAAAAGTTTTGAGCGGGGGAGAGTGTAACGGCCCGTAAAATTCAATAATTAAGTTGGTTAAATTAATAAGATTTTCGTAATTAAATTTAAAAAGAAATAAAAAAATTATAATTTATATTGAAGTAAATGTTAAGAATGAAATATAGCAATGGTAATTAAAACTAATTATTTGTAATTTGAATAAAATTCTAATAAATGAAGTAGTGAAAGTGTTATGCCTGGATATAAATTGAATGAGAAAATGAAATAACACATTGTTAATAGTAATTGGATGTAAATTAAGGAAATATGTTAACGCAAGTTAATAATTAATGAACTTGAATGAACAAGCCAATTAAATAAAATAATTTAAATGTTATGACTTGTTATAAATGGTATATAATAAAAAAATGTAATTATTGTATTAATGTGTGAAATAATATGATAGATGGAAATTGTTTGTGAGGAATAAACATACAAGTATTATAAAGGGATAACGGTGACAAATGGTAGTTGTTACCAGTTAATTTACCAATTACAAATAAGGGTGATTAAATGTTACTTTAATGATGATTAATATAATAGTGGAAAGTGTGAATGTAAATTTAATAGAAACGTAAATTTATTTATAAGGTAGTAATTAATGTAATAAAAGTATGAAACCAAGTAAATAAATTGGTTGAGAATATAAATCGTAATTAATGTACATATTTGGAAAATAAATAAAATGGAAATAGTAGTTAATACAAAGGAAAGATGGATATTTGAATATAGTAGTGTAATCAAATGCAAACAAATCATTCCATTGAAATCTAATTTATAATAAGTATAATTATTGTAGCAATTGGAATTAAATATTATGCATTTGAGAATAATAATGTAATAAACCATGAACCAATGTTAATTTCATCCATTGGATAATAATGAATTGAATAATAAGAATGGAAAGTAAATTCAATGGGATTATTGAGAATTTTAATTTTAATTTGTCAATATAATGAAATTGAAAATTCAACACTGAAATTGATAAATTAATCAACTCTAAATTGATATACAATTTTTTTTAAATTAGCGTAAATGATTAAGAAAATTTAAAGGGGTGAAATTTGTCAATTATCGAATTGAAATTTAAAATTTGATTTAATCAATTTATTTAATTAATGTAAAAATAGCCATTTTGGCCACTGACTCGGATTTCGACGAAACTAGTTTCATCGGATCCGTAATAGTTAATTAAAATATGATTTCAAGTTTCGTGACGATCGGACTTGTCGTTTGATCGTATGGACTCGAAACGCCCAGAAATCAATGAAATTGAAATCAATTTGAAATAAATTGATTTTGCATAACTTCTTCATACGATGGAATTTGGACGTGAAACCTGTTCCATCGCATTTAAAACATTTTAAAACATCTATTTTAATATATGGGTGGACCCAATTACGTTTCGGAGTCAGAACAGGCTTTTCAGGCCACTTTAGCATTGAACGCGTATATCCAATCGATCCGATCCATTCAAATTTCAGCTTGCCTATTTATACCTTGTAATAAACCTTACCCTACCTCTAATTCTCATTTATCTGTGCGTACAATTCCTCTTCACCTCCTCATTTCAATGGCAGACGATTCCAAATCCAATTGCAATTCAAAAATCAAATTGAAAATTCAAACTCCTCAAAAAAATTCAGAAAAATTATATATCGAAGCTCTTGATGTACGCATCTCAGATATGTAGTTCGTTTTTGCATTCGAATCACCAATTGTCCAGAAATCAGAAGGTTATTCTCGGCCGTTCACTCAAGCACGATCACCCACGACCGATTGTCGATTCGACTGTACCAGTGTGAAGAGAGTCTAACATGTAGTTCATCGGTGAAATTTGTATGGCAAATCGATGGTGGGATTGGCGGCTATAATTCGATTAGGGCACGGAAATAGCGGCGGCTGTCATCAAACGGGGCTCGATTCGTGGCGATGCAGAAGGCCGAGCGTGGGGGGACGATAGGCCGAGCGAAGGGAAGCGTGCGAGCGCCTCTTTGAGGCCACGATGGCGTGGCGTTCGACGATGGCGTGGCGTTCGGTGGCGGCGTCGTGGCGGCGTGCTGCGTACGCGATGCTACTGAGAATTTGGGTTTCTGACCTTAACGGATGGGTTGACGTGGCATATTCTTAGAGGTGGGGTTTTATTTTTTTGGTTTAATTTAAAACTTTGTTTCTGATAATCTAATTCGTATAACTTTTACGTACGAGGTCCGTTTCACGCGCGGTTCTCTCCGTTGGGTTCGTATTGGAATTTCGGACATTTTGATGCTGGATTGGATGAATTACGAGACTTTTGGAATTTTGGGTTTGAATTGGATTTAAATTCAATTTAAATTCAAAAGGTGAGTGTACTAACCCACTCACAACTTGTAAATTTTTTTATGTGTGTTAAATTGATATGTGATGTGATTTGAAATTCATTTTAATTATTTGGCTTTTTTTTAATCATCATCTCAGTTAAATTTAATTTATTATTGCATATAAACTGCCATTTAGATAGATTGTTTAATTTATTATTGAATATAAACTGTCAGAAATTACCTGTTATTTATTATATGCTCTATATTGATGTTATTGGTTAAATTGGACGATGATTGTAATAAATGGTTGATGATTGATATTGGATGAATGAATGTTGTATTTTATATTATTTTAAACTGTAAATTGTTATGCACTTTATTTCATTCGGGATTGCGGTTTGAAATGATATATAACCATATTTTTATTTTTAATTGCGGATTGAAATGATAAATACCTGTATCACTTGACCATAGGATAGAATTGTTTTTACAGACACCGTGGTCTATATATATAAAAATATTTTAAATGATTTCTATGGTTTTATAAAGAAATATATGGGTTATATTAATATTGATTTTAGTTACGTAAATGTTATTTTATAATAGATTTTAGCTATGTATAAGTTTGCTTTGAAATATAAAATAAGTTGAATAATAAATTTTGATTGGTTTTATATAATATGGTTAAGTAGCTGTTTAAATTATATTGTATATATGGTTATAATGGCTTAAAAAAAACCGAGGTTGGAAGATAAGTAGGAAATTGATGTGAATTAAATTATTTAAGGATTATACTCGAATAAAGTTGATTTGATATTTTAATAAAATTGAGATTTTAACGGGTATGATTTTATAACTTGATTTCGGTTTAGAGTGATTTAAATGAATATCAAGTTGATTTAAATGAATATGTCAAGTTAAATAAGTTGAAAGAATATCCAGTTAATTGAAGTTTTAAAAGTTTTTCTCAAATTATACTAGATTTATTTAGTTAACATTTCAAATCCAAGTAATTGTAATTAAATTTGATATATATGTGGAATTATCAAAGAATTAGTTTTGAAATGGTGGAATATTTAAAGTTTTGAAATATATGAAAATTGAAATGGTTTATTGGGGGTTCAAATCTGTATTTGGAATTGATTTGTGAAATTTGAGAAGCTATTTTATTTTATATAAAGTAATTTAATATTTGAACCATTAAAGTATTGGAAGTTATGTTTCAAAGTTATAAATTTCAAAGTATTACGTTTTGGAAGTGTTATAGTTTTAAGTCTTTGGTTTCGAAATTTTGTAACTTTGAATACTATGATTTTAAAAAGGATATCATATTGATTTGGTTTTTAAAACGAACATGATATCGTATTTATATGGTTTTTAAATGAATATTATACCCTGGTTTTGAAGTATAATTATTTTAAAATGACCGCGGTGTTATAATAACCTTTGGTTGTTAAAGAGACCGGAATCGAAAGTTGTCATACTCTCTGCCAACTTCGAAAACCACTTTAACAACCGTGTACGCAGTGGAGATTCCAGAATTAAGTAGGATGGCGGCGGCGTTTCCTTTGAGGTATATACATGGACCCAACTACCCTGAGGTTGAATAAGGTGGCTAAAACAAGAGCGATTCTCGGGCCAATGAGGTCATTCCTCTGATCTGACACACTCCTTCGATATTATATTTTGACTTTGAGATTTATTTGGTGGCCACTTTTGATTTTTTAATTTTGGGGGTGTGGCTCAAGGTGGGCGGTAGTAGCTGCTACGCGTTACCACCAGCCCGGATAGCAATTGGTATATCTGCCGTGGCATTGCCTAGTTGTGCCGTGTCACCTACCCTAGCGCGCCTTGTACGAGTTTGGTTTTCTCCCGTAGCCCGTGTGGTATCCTTTGGTGGCTTCCTGATCAGGAGGGACTATGATATTTGATGGACTATTGGGACTATTACGTGTTAAGGGGAATATTGGATCACTCCTTAATGCTATTTAAAAGTAAGTTTATTTTACTATAGACATTATTATAATGGCGAAATATTACTACATAGTAAATAGTTTAACGGATCCTTAGGAGATGTGAATCCCGAACATCTCTTAAGTTACTGCACTCACGTTAGACACTGGATATGAGAAGTCAAACCCCGTAAACATCTCTGACGACGTTCCGCTCATATTTATTTCTTTTGATTTAACTTACATAAGATCTTTTAGTTCTGACTCGAGTGTTTTGTCTTTTCAATTTGCTCGGGTCAGCCTGAGCATTTCAGGATTTGGAAGACCGTATTCTAAAGGACGAAGACGAAGATTTATTATTATTTTTTATAGTATTCCACTACATTCATACTGGTTCCGCTGCATTAATTATTATTCTCCAGTATGTGTAACTCTGATATGTATTGTATAAATATAATCGAATATTTTGAAAAACAGCTTCATGAACTGTATATTTGATTATTATATTTTATCGTTCCACTGCAAGATTCTGTTTTGTTCTTTTTCTTTCTCTGCTTTTTCTTATTTACCACATAATAATCCGCCAATATGTATGGTTTAGGTCTGATGTGTGTGGCTTAACGTCGATTTTGAAGTGTACAAAAAGGTGGGATGTTACACTAAATATAAGTTACAAAATGTACATTTATTATCAATTGGAAAATTCTTGCTTTTTATAACTTCAATGGTACTTAGCTTCCTATTAATGATCAACTACATATGTATCTTAGCTTTTGGTGATGCATTTGCTTTCCAAATAAGATTAAAAGTGCTATTATTAACGCTCGAATAATTAAGAAATTTATATAATGAGTTAGAAGTGAATTTCTTGATTTTATCCCAATCTCAATCCCAATCAATAATATCATTTTCATTATCAATATTATATAAATTCAATCTTGCTTATAATAAAGAATATTGTCTAAGAGCTGCACCTTCTAAGATTCTATTAAAACCAAAGTTCTACGAAGTATCATTATCAAGTGAAAAAACATCTTTAATTAAAGCATTTTAAAGCTACAAATTTTGAAAAGTTCTTTAACTTCAACCCTAAGTGCAATGGCAGATATCCAAAGATCCTACCAGAAGGTTGTATTATTTCCAGAATGTACAATCGTTTGAATACCAAGTTTAAAAATATCATGACATTTTAAAATTGATTTCCAAAAGTTAGCCAGTTTATTATTAACATTAGGTGTAATTTGGCATAAATTATAACTACCATTATAATAACATTTAGAAACAATTTCTTTCCAACAGAATTACCATTTATACCCTTAAATTTCCACAGCCACTACTGTAACGACCCACTATTTTGCACCATTCAAATTCGACAATAAATTAAAACATGTCAAACTTGAATTGTTCAAAACAATAGATTGTGACAAAAATTGGAGCAAATGAAATCAAAGCACAGAATCACAGACATAGAAATCAGAATACTCGCAGCGGATTGAAAATAACTTAGTGGTTCATAAGCCACTATCGCATAGTCTCAAAATAAGTATAAATTACATAGTTTTTAAACCAAATATAGTTTGAAACAACCATAGAAATCTCAATATTCAAATGTCTCGATTACATAAGCTAAAATAAGAAGTGGGCAGAAAATAGACAGCAGCTTGATAAAGATGATCTCCAACAGTCCTAGCTCCAAGAAGTGAAGTCCGAACTAAAACTCAGGCTGACCCGAGCGTAAGAAATAAACACAAACACTCGAGTCAGGACATACATACTTATATAGTGTAAGCTAATTCAAGTGAACTGTGATATAAAGGCAAGTAACTTAGAGGATGCTTGGGACCGCCCATCTTCTAAGGATCCGTTAAACTATTTGCTATATAGTAATACTTCGCTATTATAATAGTGTCTATTAGTAAATAAACTTACTTTAAAATAGAGTTAAGGAGTGACCCAATATTCCCCTTAACACATAATATATTCCCATAGTCTATACAGTACCGTAATCTCCCCCGTACTGGGCATCGTCAGAGGGCACTCCATCGGTATGGTACAAAACCAAAATCGTATAAGGCTCGCTAGGGTAGGTGAAAAGGCACCACTAGGCAATGCCAGGGTAGATATACCAATTACGCTTTCGGACCGGTGGTAGTGCGTAGCTGCTACTACCTCCCACCTCGAACAACACTCCTGAACCAAAGGTGTGCACCAAACAATCATAAAGTAATAGAATGGCATACGAAGAAGTGCGTCCGATAAGAGGTGCTACCTCCTTAGCCTGTCGATCGCTCCTGTTTTAGCCACCTTATGCCAACTCACAGGAGTCGAGTCCACGTACATACCTCAAAGGAAACGTCACCACCATCCTACTTCATTCTGGAATCTCCACCGCGTACACGGTTGTCAAAGTGGTTTTTGGTATCGACAAAGAGTATGCCCATATCCGATCCTGGTCTCTTTAACAACCAACGTTATTCTTACCTGTGGTTATAAAATCCAAAATAGTTTTATATTTCAGTCAAAATACTACATTTAAAACTATTTAAAGTGAATTCATAATTCTTACAAAATCCAATATAAATCCTAAAGGTTTAGCCTTAGTTCATTTGTATCAACTACAGCACTTGCGCGGTGCGGTAATATCCTTTACAACAGATTAGAGTAAATTAAATTTTAGATTTCAATATAATTTCAACAATAATTAAACCTTAGATTAAACCAATTTAGCTTATATAATCATAATTTCCACCTTTGAATAGTCATATAAATTACTTAATAATTTATGATTATTATAAGGTAAAATTTTCAAATATATATCTAACTTCTCAATACTTCACTTATTAAAATCAAGTTGCAACATTCTCTATAAATTTTACTTAATAATTAATTCAAATTACCACTTCAAAAATAAACTTAATTTCTAATCAATTTCTTCACTTACCTTTATTCTAAACCACTTTACATTTCTAAATTTGGTTATATTTCAACTTCCATTTAAAGTATTCACTTTATTTAACTATTTAATTCATAGACAACTTTACCCTTTATTTATTTACTTATTCAGATTTATGCCAAAACATCATAATTTAATTCTTAACTTGAATTCCATTTTATTTTACAAATCAAAATTTACAAAAATAAATTTATACCTTAAATTCTGAACATTTATTTATTTACATTTTTACCTTGTATAATATCACTATACTTATAAGAATCATTTTTAATCCAATTTTAAACAAAATATTATAACATTCTAATTTAAAAACATTTAATATTTCCAATATATATATATATATATATATAACCATGGGTTTGCATAATATTTTCTAACCTAGGTCAAGTGATATAGATAATATATCATTTCAATCCGTAATTTACAAAGAAAATCCGGGTTTTATTATTTCAAACCCGCAATCCCAAGTTAAAAAAAAATAAAAAATAAATAAATATCGTTCAGGCCTATCATTTCAGCCCGTGACGATTCTACTCTACAGGGAACTTGCAGTGTGATAAACAGTAAATAAATAAAAGGTATAATCAGCATATAACAATATAAAATATAACTGATGATAGGTAAGTTTAATAACGGGGTTTTTAAACTTCATAAATTTATATCACAGGCAATCAAAATATAAAATAAAATCATTCTACAATTTCACTTGTTAATAATTTACAGATCTATAAGTACGTTTGTCGGGTGAGAAATACTCACCTTTACGCTGCTGAAGATTTTATTCAAACAATGATATCTACCCGGAAAAAGTGTACCGAAGGAACGATCAAATTTTAGCGGAAGCAACGACTCGATTCAAATCTTGAACAAAATAAATAAATGAAACTGAGTACTCGAATTTAATTATGAACATAGCAATTTTTTTTAAATAAAGCAAAATTGAAACGAGATTTAAAATAAAAGGACAATTGGCTCAATTTGCTCGACCACTCCACCGCACGACTTGACCCATATATCCAAGTCGTGGCCTATTTATATGCACACATTCATGCAGACCAGGGGAAATTGAAGATATAGGTAGCGTTCAAAATACCAAGTTGGCAAATAAATCTTGGTTCACGGTTTTGGTCAAATGCATATGCACGGTCTATACATGTACACGTCGTGTGCATTATTACGAAGGCTCGGCAAATCATGGGCTATAACTCTAAGTGGCACAGGCATCAACTATTATATATTTTTTTATTTATAAAAGTGGTGCAAACATATTTACTCTGTCTTAAAGTATAGGTGGCGCAAATTATTGGTTCAAGGCTTTAGCCGAATGCATGTTTTTGAGGTTCGGCCTGCATGCACATGCACACTGGTGCATCAAGGGGAGGGTTACACTGATGGTGGAGGAGAGGTGGATGTAGGCGGGATGTGCATGTGGAAGGCAGCCGAGTAGTTGATAAGAAATAAATGAAATAAAGCAAGGAGAAACAGAAAAATGGAGACCAAGGAAAAACAAAAGAAGGAAATAAAGTTTGTAGCTATTACCTGATGCTACTGAAGCTCACGCACGCACAGGAAGAAGACTGGAAACAACTAGGTGCATATGAATTATGAAGTTGATACGTGGTGTTATAATTTTAAATAGGGAGAGCTGTGTAAATTTTGTGAGAAATAAACGGCAAGAGATCAAATTTCAAAACGGTAAGGAAAAGATTGCATGCTTTTGTATTTATTTGTGAAACACAGGTTGCTAAAATGGGAAAGCACAGATCAAGGCGTGCGTAATTTAAAGCAAGCAAGGATTTGAAATTTAGAACGTTAAAGGAAATAAATGATTTCTTTCATTATCAAAGGGGTGTGTGGGTTTATATTTAAATAGGGAAGTTTGCATATGTTGCGAGAATTTAGGTGTAATAGCAAGGAATAATTTATAAAACGTCGGAAGAAATTTTGAAGATTTTATTCCATAGTTACACGCGAAGGCAAAGGAAATTCGTGAATTTGTTGAACGTGTTTCGCAGAAGAACAAAAGGAAAGTGTAGAAATTTCCACAAATTTGTTTCGAAACGGAAATGAAAAATGAACGTTAGTTTGAAAAACTTGTGTTGATTTAAGTGGGAGAAAACGGCAATAATTAATGGTTTGAACGTTATTAAAATCAATGGGTTTTTTTATTCCTACTAAATATAAGGAGGCAACGGAAAGAAAATTTATTCCTTTCCCACTTTGAAATGCACGTCTACAGATATATTTATTTTGTTAAGGTAATATTTTTAAGAATGTGCAGTATAGACGCAAAAATCATATCAAAATATACGCCCAAATTTATAACAAAAGTAACGCTTTTAAATTTGTACGTTTTCTTATATAGTAAATATACGTTAAAATATTTCATCAAATACGAACCATTTATGCCAACTAAATTAATCAAAACGGACACGAACGTACAAATTAAAACGTTCATTTTATAAAGCTTATCTATACACTATAAATTTTAAATTTTATTACTTAATTAAAAACACGATTTGTTTACATCCATCTGATTCATTCATCATTTACCAAGAACTGATGTATATAAGTAAAAATATTAATTACTTAATTTAAAATGTATATAATCTAACATAAAAAAACAAAAGCGGAAAATGTTGTTCCGAATATATCCAGCTGAATTGAAAGATTTGGAAATTAGAATTTAAAGATTTAAAATTTCAATTAATGTTAAACTTTAACCAAAATAAAATTATAGAATTTGCTTGTATTGATAAAATTTTGAGTGATTATTTATAATTAAATTTAAAAATTCAACTTTTTGAAAAAATAAAACCCCAAAGTTTATTAATAAAAGAATAAAATATTTGTAAAATCTTGGGCTGTTACACTCTCCTCCACTCAGAACTTTTCGTCCTCGAAAAGGAACGAAAGAAGGAAAACCAAGGAAGATAAAATAAAATAGCAAGGTACCTGAAACGAATAATTCCGGATTCGAAGCACGAATGCTCTCCTCCGTCTCCCAGGTGCAATCCCGTTCATCAGTGCTCCACTGCACTTTGACCAGGCGGACAGATTTTCTTCTTAGTTGTTTCATACCCCGATCGACGATACGAAGCGGCTTCTTTTAATAGTTAGGTAAGGCTCGATGTCCAAACTGTCCAGAGCAGAAGGTTGGATAATAAGAGATGGATCATGTAGACAGCGACGAAGGTGGGATACATGGAATACATTGTGTATTCCAGCGAATTTCTCGGGCAAATCCAGTCGATAAGCAAGAGACCCAATCCTTTCCAAGATGCGGAATGGACCGATGAACCTAGGAGAAAGCTTTCCTCTACGCCCAAACCGAACCACATTTCTTAAGGGAGAGACCTTAAGAAAAACCAGATCACCAACAGCAAACTCCAAACTTCTTCTTCGACGATCAGCGTACTTCTTCTGCCTATCCTGGGCAATCCTTAACCTTCTCTTAATCTCCTCGACTTTCTCTGAAGCTTCCAAAATCATATCGAGACCAAGAACCAAGTGATTACCTGATTTAATCCAGCAGGATGGAGATCGACTGGGTCGCTCGTAAAGAGCAGCAAAAGGGGACATCTTAAGACTAGCCTGAAAAAGATAGAATGAGATAGATAGGGGATTAAGATAAGATAAGACAGAGGATTGGAATTTATACCTGATAACTATTGTTATAGGTGTATTCCACAAGATGGAGATTATCTTCCCAAGATCCTCCATAATCCAAACTACAGGCATGAAGAAGATCCTCTAGAATCTGATTCACCATTTCTGTTTGACCGTTAGTCTGTGGGCGGTAAGCAGTGCTCAGATTCAGACGAGTACCCAAAGGATTCTTAGAATGCTTTCCAAAACTCACCAGTGAAGATAGGGTCTCGATCACACACTATGCTTAGGGGAACACCATGAAGGCAAAAAATCTCCCTCATATAAATCTCAGATAAGCTCGAAGCTGTACGGGTAGCCTTGATCAGAATAAAATGAGCGGACTTGGTCAGTCTATCCACGATAACCAAGATGCTCTCATTTCCCTTCCAAAATCTTGGTAAGCCATCGATGAAATCAATAGAAACTTGCTCCCACTTCCAATTGGGAATTTCCATAGGCTGCAACAAACCCGGGGTTTTCCGATGATCCGCCTTAACTTGCTGATAAGTCGCACACCTACTAACAAAGATAGAGACATCGCGCTTCATACCCCTCCACCAATAAATTTTATTCAAATCTTGATACATCTTTGCTATACCAGGATGAATGGAAAGTCTGGATTGATGATGTTCCCGGAGTAACTCCTGCCTCAAGCCGTCAACATTCGGGACACAAATCCTATTATTAATCCTCAAAATCCCTTCATCATCAATCTGAGCTCCACTACCATCTGAATTTCTACCGCCTCTACTACGAACATTCTCCTTCATACTTCTAAGCATCACATCCTCATCCTGCTTAGCCTTGATACAATCCAAAAGAGGAGAAGAAACAACAAGCTGGCACAACAAAGACTTCTTCCTGCTCAAAGCATCTTCCACAACATTTGCTTTCCCAAGGGTATAGTTAATGTCGAGGTCGTAAGAAGCGAGAAACTCAAGCCATCGAACTTGATGCTGATTCAAGTCTTTTTGGGTAAAGATATATTTCAAAGACTGATGATCAGTGAAGAGTTCAAACTTAGCCCCCAAGAGATGGTATCTCCAAAGCTTCAATGTAAAGACAATAGCCAGCAATTCTAAATCATGAGCAGCATAGTTAGCTTCGTGGGTCTTCAACTGACGACTAGCATAGGCAATCACCCTCCCATCTTGCATCAATACCGCTCCCAAACCCTCGCGACAAGCATCGGTGTATACCATCAATCTCTCACTTCCAGTCGGAATGGTAAGAACTGGTGCGGAAGTAAGACTATTCTTTAACTCTTGGAATTCCTCTTTACACTTATCGCTCCAAATAAACTTAGCATTCTTCCGAGTTAGAGCAGTGAGCGGTGTAGAAATCAGTAAGTT
Source organism: Allium cepa (assembly GCA_030765085.1). Classification (NCBI taxonomy): domain Eukaryota; kingdom Viridiplantae; phylum Streptophyta; class Magnoliopsida; order Asparagales; family Amaryllidaceae; genus Allium; species Allium cepa. Next base: position 185,520,113 of record CM060946.1, read on the forward strand.
CTCAATGAACCTCCGATAGTAACCGGCAAGGCCCATAAAACTGCGAATATCAGTTGGAGTCTTAGGTTCTTCCCAATCATTAATCGCAGCGATCTTGACTGTATCAACATAAACTCCTTCACTAGAGACAATATGTCCGAGGAATCGGACTTCCTCTTCCCATAAATGACATATAGAGAATTTAGCTTTTAACTGATGACTCCTAAGGGTCCCCAACACAAAGCTCAAGTGGGATTGATGTTCTTCCTTGGTCTTATAGAACACAAGGATATCATCAATAAATACTAGAACAAATTTATTGAGCACATCGTGAAAAACACGATTCATCAAGTCAACAAAGAAGGCAGGGGCGTTAGTCAACCCAAAAGGCATAACTATCCATTCAAAGAAGCCATTCTCAGTTCGGAAAGCCATTTTAGGAATGCTCTCCTCAGCAACTCTGAGTTAGTGAAACCCTGTGGCCAAATCAAGCTGAGAGAAAACAGTCGCGCCATAGAGCTGATCGAACATATCATTTATGCGAGGCATGGGATATCTGTTCTTCATAGTGAGTTTATTCAGCTCTTTGTAATCAACACACATTCGTAGGGACCCATCAGACTTGGTGACGTAAACTACGGCTGCTCCCCATTCTGAAAAGCTAAGTCTGATCAGACCTTTTGAGGACAAGTCCTCAATCCGCTTCCTTAATTCGATCTTCTCCCAGGGTGCCATTCTTCTGGGTGGAAGAACTACAGATCGTGCTCCAGGAATAAGGTCGACACGGAAATCAATTTCTCGCTTCGGAGGTAGGGAAATGACTTCACCAAATACGTCGGGAAATAGTCTAACCACAGGAGTGGACTCAATATCACCAGGGAAAGTATCGAGAGAATAAATGAAGCTACCAGCGAACTCCTGGGGCAAACTACACTGAATCACTAAAGAATCACTTTTATCACCAACAAGTGAGATAGTTTGGGCACTACAAGAGATATGGGCATCATGCCTATCCAACCAATCACCTCCAAGTAGTAGATCGAAAGCGTCAAAACCTAGAACATAGAAGTCACCAGTGAATCGATAATTATCGAGGAAGAGTTTCACATTCCTACAAACCTTACTAAGGTTCGCAGGGCCACCAATAGGGTTTGAAATGCATAAAGGCATAGAAGAAAACTCGGGAGAAAGGAGATGCTCATATTTATTACAGAGATCCGACGAGATGAAGCTATGGGAAGCTCCGGTATCGAATAAAACACAAACGGGAGTTTTAAACAAAGTAAAAGAACTTTGAAGTGTACTGTGAGAATCGCTAGGAGCAGGAGCGGGTGCAGGTGCAGGCTGTGGAGCTGGGGAGGATGAAGAAGCGGCAGCGAAAATCCCCGATGCCTTGCCCTTCTTTTGAGAAGGGCAGTTTCTCTTGAAATGTCCCGGCTGAAGGCAAATGTGGCAAAGGTCTCGCCTAGCCGACTGAGCGGGAGGTGGAATTGCAACACCCAAGGTAGGACAACCATTAGCGTAGTGTCCTTTCTGGTCGCATCGGTAGCAAGTAATGGTAGATAGATCCACAGGCTGCCTCTGGGATGACGAAGATGATCCTAACCCTGGAGTCCTATTCTTATTCTTCTGTCGATGCTGAAAATGGGGCTTCCTCTTCTTGGAACTTCCAAAATACTGAGATGGGGCAGGCTGGGTAGTTGGAGGACCCCTAAATGTCGGATTCTCATATCTGATAGCCATGTCCATCAGAGCGGTGAACGTACCATGCACGTGGGTAATGAGGCGATTGTAATACTCGGGGCGTGCACCAATGATAAATTTCTCGTTTTTCTTCAGCAAGGTGTCTATCAAATTAAGGCCATATTGCGATAGCTCATTAAATTTCCTCTCATATTCGGTAAAGGACATATCGCCCTGCTTCAAATCCATAAAGTTTCGGTACAGCTGAGACTTTCCCGCTTCGGGCATCCATTTCGCGAGGAAAGCATCCCTAAAGCACGATAAGGGATATAAGATAGATTTCAAAAGGGAGGAAACTGAACCATACTCGGTCAACCGAAGAAGATACCTAAATTGTTCCCAAGTGATGTCAGCCTCAACGGTGTGAGCTGTAATGGACAGCCACCAATCCAAAGTTGTTCCCTTTAATTGACAAGCTTCCAGTTGACGCTGCTAGGCATTCGTGATCTCAAGACCGGAGAAAATTCTCTCCAAATCTCTCAACCACTGCTGAGCTTCAATTATACTCTCAGAACATGTGAACTTGGTACCGCCAAGCTCGGTATATTCTTTGCAAAGCTTAGAAAATCTTACTGGGGCAGCGGGTGCAGGAGCTGGTCAGCGCCTCATCCCCTACCTCTGGCGTTTCCTCGATTCATCCTGAGAAATCAAGAATGAATTTAAGGATAGAGGAAAAATACAGAGATCAAGATAGATTAGATAAGATAAAGTTCAACCAGGCAGGCATTTAACAAAGGACCTAATTATAAACGGTGGAGAAAGGGAAGGAAGTAGTTGGAAAAATTTATTTTAAAACAAGAAAGTTTTTATATCAAAATACTTCTTTGCAAAAATCCTTTTAAAAATCATTTTATACTTTAAAATACATTCTCTCACAAGGAAAGGATTCTAAGATTAGACTTCACTCATTCTAGGGTATTTCTACCCTATCTCTAATGAGTTTTTGCTCCACGGGCTATGGTTCGCCCAAAAACCTCACTCTGATACCAACTGTAACGACCCACTATTTTGAACTATTCAAATTTGACAATAAATTAAAACATGTCAAACTTGAATAGTTCAAAAGAATAGATTGTAATAAAAATTGGAGCAAATGAAATCAAAGCATAGAATCACAGACACAGAAATCAGAATACTCGCAGCGGAATTAAAATAACTTAGTGGTTCATGAAGCCTCTATCACATAGTCTTAAAATAAGTATAAATTACATAGTTTTTAAACTAAATATAGTTTTAAACAACCATAAAAATCTCAATATTAAAATGTCTCGATTACATAAGCTAAAATAAGATATGGGCAAAAAATAGACAGCAGCTTGATAAAGATGATCTTCAGCGGTCCTAGCTCCAAGAAGTGAAGTCCGAACTAAAACTCAGGCTGACCCGTGCGTAAGAAATAAACACTCGAGTCAGGACATACATACTTATACAGTGTAAGCTAATTCAAGTGAACTGTGATATAAAGGCAAGTAACTTAAAGAATGCTTGGGACCTCCCATCCTCTAAGTATCCGTTAAACTATTTACTATATAGTAATACTTTGCTATTATAATAGTGTCTGTTAGTAAAATAAACTTACTTTAAAATAGCGTTAAGGAGTGACCCAATATTCCCCTTAACACATAATATATTCTCATAGTCTATACAGTACCGTAATCTCCCCCGTACTGGGCGTCGTCAGAGGGCACTCCATAGGTATGGTACAAAACCAAAATCGTATAAGGCTTGCTAGGGTAGGTGACAAGGCACAACTAGGCAATGCCAGGGTAGATATACCAATTACACTTCCGGACTGGTGGTAGCGCGTAGCTGCTACTACCACCCACCTCGAACAACACTTCCGAATCAAAGGTGCGCACCAAACAATCACAAAGTAATAGAATGACATACGAAGAAGTGCATCCGATAAGAGGTGCTACCTCCTTAGTCCGTCGATCGCTCCTGTTTTAGCCACCTTATGCCAACTCACGGGATTCGGGTCCACGTATATACCTCAAAGGAAACGTCACCACCATCCCACTTCATTATGGAATCTCCACCATGTACACGGATGTCATAGTGGTTTTCGGTATCGGCAGAGAGTATGCCTATATCTGATCCCAGTCTCTTTAACAACCAACGTTATTATTACCCGTGGTTATAAAATCCAAAATAGTTTTATATTTCAATCAAAATACTATGTTTAAAACTATTTAAAAGTGAAGTTATAATTCTTACAAAATCCAATATAAATCCCAACGGTTTAGCCTTAGTTCATTTGTATCAACTACAGCACTTGCGCAGTGCGGTAATATCCTTTACAACAGATTGGAGTAAATTAAATTTTAGACTTCAATATAATTTCAACAATAATTAAACCTTAAATTAATCCAATTTAGCTTATATAATCATAACTTCCACCTTTGAATAATCATTTAAATTACTCAATAATTTATTATTATTATAAAGTAAAATTTTCAAATATATATCTAACTTCTCTATACTTTACTTATTAAAATCAAGTGCAACATTCTCTATAAATTTTACTTAATAATTAAGTCAAATTACCACTTCAAAAATAAACTTAATTTCTAATCAATTTCTTAACTTACCTTTATTCTAAACCACTTTACATTTCTAAATTTGGTTATATTTCAACTTGCATTTTAAAGTACTCGCTTTATTTAACTATTTAATTCATAGACACCTTTACCCTTTATTTATTTACTTAATCAAATTTACGCCAAAACATCATAATTTAATTCTTAACTTGAATTCCATTTTATCTACAAATCAAAGTTTACAAAAATAAATTTATATTTTAATTCTGAACATTTATTTATTTACATTCTTACCTTGTATAATATCACTATACTTATAAGAATCATTTTTAATCCAATTGTGAACAAAGTATTATAACATTCTAATTCAAAAATATTTAATATTTCCAGAATATATATATATATATATAACCACGGGTCTATATAATATTTTCTAACCTAGGTCAAGTGATACGGATAATATATCATTTCAATCCGTAATTTACAAAGAAAATCCGGGTTCTATTATTTCAAATCCGCAATCCCAAGTTAAAAAAATAAATAAATAATATCGTTCAGGCCTATCATTTCAGCCCGTAACATTTCTATTCTACAGGGAACTTGCAGTGTGATAAACAATATATAAATAAATGGTATAATCAGCATAAATATAACAGTATAAAACATAACTGATGATGTGTAAGTTTAATAACATGGTTTTTAAACTTCATAAATTTTTATCACAGGCAATTAAAATAGAAAATAAAATCATTCTACAATTTCACTTGTTAATAATTTACAGATCTGTAAGTACGTTTCTCGGGTGAGAAATACTCACCTTTACGCTGCTGAAGATTCTATTCAAACAATGATAACTACCCGAAAAAAGTGTACTGAAGGCCCGATTAAATTTTAGCGGAAGCAATGACTCGATTCAAATCTTGAACAAAATAAATAAATGAAACTGAGTACTCGAATTTTATTACGAACAAAGCAAAAAATTTTTTTAAATAAAGCAAAATTGGAACGAGATTTAAAATAAAAGGACAATTGACTCAATTTGCTCGACCACTCCACCGCACGACTTGACCCATATATCCAAGTCGTGGCCTATTTATATGCACGCATTCATGCAGACCAGGGGAAATTGAAGGTATAGGTAGCGTTCAAAATACCAAGTTGGCAAATAAATTTGGTTCACGGTTTTGGTCAAATGCATATCAATGCACGGTCTATACATGTACACGTCGTGTGCATCATTACGAAGGCTCGACAAATCATGGGCTATAACTCTAAGTGGCACAGGCATAAACTATTATATATTTTTTTATTTATAAAAGTGGTGCAAACATATTTACTCTGTCTTAAAGTATAGGTGGCGCAAATTATTGGTTCAAGGCTTTAGCCGAATGCATGTTTTTGATGCTCGGCCTGCATGCACATGCACACTGGTGCGTCAAGGGAGGGTTACACTGATGGTGGAGGAGAGGTGGATGTAGGCGGGATGTGCATGTGGAAGGCAGCCGAGTAGTTGATAAGAAATAAATGAAATAAAGCAAGGAGAAACAGAAAAATGGAGACCAAGGAAAAACAAAAGAAGGAAATAAAGTTTGTAGCTATTACCTGATGCTACTGAAGCTCACACACGCACATGAAGAAGACTGGAAACAACTAGGTGCATATGAATTATGAAGTTGATACATGGTGTTATATTTTATATAGGGAGAGCTGTGTAAATTTTGGGAGAAATAAACGGCAAGAGATCAAATTTCAAAACGGTAAGGAAAAGATTGCATGCTTTTGTATTTATCTGTGAAACACAGGTTGCTAAAATGGGAAAGCACAGATCAAGGCGTGCGTAATTTAAGGCAAGCAAGGATTTGAAATTTAGAACGTTAAAGGAAATAAATGATTTCTTTCATTATCAAAGGGGTGTGTGGGTTTATATTTAAATAGGGAAGTTTGCATATGTTGCGAGAATTTAGGTGTAATAGCAAGGAATAATTTATAAAACGTCAGAAGAAATTTTAAAGATTTTATTCCATAGTTACACGCGAAGGCAAAGGAATTTCGTGAATTTGTTGAACGCGTTTCGCGGAAGAACAAAAGGAAAGTGCAGAAATTTCCACAAATTTGTTTCAAAACGGAAATGAAAAATGAACGTTAGTTTGAAAAACTTGTGTTGATTTGAGTGGGAGAAAACGACAATAATTAATGGTTTGAACGTTATTAAAATTAATGGGTTTTTTTATTCCTACTAAATATAAGGAGGCAACGGAATGAAAATTTATTCCTTTCCCACTTAGAAATGCACGTCTACATATATATTTATTTATTTAGCTAAGGTAATATTTTTAAGAATGCGCACTATAGACGCAAAAATCATATCAAAATATAAGCCCAAATTTGTAACAAAAGTAACGCTTTTAAATTTGTACGTTTTCTTATGTAGTAAATATACGTTAAAATATTTCATTAAATACATACCATTTATGCCAACTAAATTAATCAAAACGGACACGAACGTACAAATTAAAACGTTCATTTTATAAAGCTTTTCTATACACTACAAATTTTAAAATTTATTACTTAATTAAAAATACGATTTGTTTACATCCATTTGATTCATTTATCATTTACCAAGAATTGATGTATATAAGTAAAAATATTAATTACTTAATTTAAAAATTATATAATCTAACATAAATAAAACAAAAGCGGAAAATGTTGTTCGAATATATCCAGTTGAATTAAAAGATTTGGAAATTAGAATTTAAAGATTTAAAATTTCAGTTAATGTTAAACTTTAACCAAAATAAGAATTATAGAATTTGCTTGTATTAATAAAATTTTGGGTGATTATTTATAATTAAATTTAAAAATTCAACTTTTTGAAAAAATAAAACCCCAAAGTTTATAAATAAAAGAATAAAATATTTGTAAAATCTTGGGTTGTTACAACTACCTTTATAAAGACATATTCATGTTACAAAAATTAATAACACCTAGTCCTCCCTCCATATTCAATTTACATACAGTGTCCCAGTTAACTAAACATTTTAGACTACTGTTTGGATTATCACCACTCCATAAAAAATCCTTTTCTATTTTTTCAATTTTGTCTTGCACCCAATCTGGAAGTAGATGCATAGAAATCCAATAAATCAGAAGTGCAGATAAAACTAAACTGATTGGAACTAATCTACCCATTCTCGATAAAAACCGATCATTCCATTTGGAAATTCTTTTTTTGTTCTTATCTATTATAATAGCCTGTCACTATGTTTAAGTTTAGTTGGTCCAATTAAAAAACTAAGATAATCAATAGGGAAGTTCATGGTTTTACTACATACGTTCCCTAAAGTTCCATTTCCTACATCTTATTTAATTATTCTTGCAAAAACATCAACGGCTAGATTAAAAGAAGAGGTGATATAGGATTGCCCTGTTGTAAACCCCGTTTTGATTGTATTTTATTCCCTTGTACCCCATTAACCATTATACTAGAATTACTGATTATAAGCAATGTCATATTCCAATTTATCCATCTACGACTATGTCCTATAGCCATTACATATCTTTTTGGAAATCCTAATCAACCGAATCAAAAGCTTTCACAAAATCGAGTTTTAAAAGCGCAAATATTATGTTATTCTTACAACAGTGATTAATGAACTCTAGAACAACTGCAACACTGTCCATGATGTTTCTACCTTTAATGAAAGTGGCTTGTGAATAGTTGATCAAGTCGTTCATTTTTATATCAAGCCTTGTCACTTAAACTTTTGAAATAATTTTAACTAAACAATTAATTAATGAAATTGGTTAAAAATCTTTCAAATTATTAGCACCGATTTATTTGTGTATGACATTTGCAAAATTAAATCCTCCTAATTGTAGTTGACTATTATAAAATTGATTAAACATATTAATTAAATCATGTTTTAAACATTCCAAAATTGTTTCTAAAATGAAATTGGAAAACCATCGTGTCCTGGAGCTTTATCACTAGGCTTAGTTAACAGCCTTCAAAATCTCCTCTTTCGAAAAAGGATTATAAATATATCTAAGATTAATTCTAGAGTCAATAGGATATAGTTCATTCCACATAACATTTATTCTATTTTTTTATTACCAAAAATATCCATGTAGTAATCAGTAAAGGCCTTATTTAAATCCCTTTGATCAACTAATTAAACATTAGGTACAAAAATAGAATTTATTGTATTGCTACGTTTTCTACCATTGGCCATGTTAAGAAAAATGTGTATCATTATCTCATTCATTAATCCGTTGAATTCTAGACCTTTGTTTTCACATAACCGCTTCTTTTTCTAAAATTGAATTAAGATCTTCTTTTAAATTAGCAAGTACATTATGCTTCCCTAAATTAAGTTGTCTAGTTTCTTTAATCTTATTAATTTTAAGCATTTCATTTAGTAAATTTCTATTTAAATTTTAATATTTACAAATACGTTCTTACTCCAATTTTTTAGAAAATTCCTAAGCCATCTAAGTTTTAAAACAGATTTTTTTTTTGAGTTACCCTATTTTTAATATTATAAAAATTCATTAATATCCATTTATTATTAATTAAAATAGAGAAATTGGATTCTAATAGCCACATTTTTTCAAATTTAAAGTTTTATTAACCGTTCAGTGATAATCGCATGTAAGTATGATAGGGCAATGATGAGAATATATATAAGACAACCCAGTGACTCTATAATTCGGAAATATTCTTTGATTTCATCACTAATGAAGAACCTATCTAATAAGGCCATTGAAGGGATTTTCCTAGTATTTGGCCTAAGTAAATTCTCTATTAGTTAATATCAAATTGTTACAAATAATAAATTGAAATAATTCTTCTATAGTGGAGAAATCACCTTCGCAGGGTGACCGTTCTCCTAAAGATCTCATAACGTTTAAATCCCCTCTTACAATCCAAGGACCGGGAGCAAATGATTTACATTCTAGACAATCATTCCATTGAACTCGATGACCAATTTTCGTGTTTGGATAATAAACGTAGTTACATTTAATAATGAATAATCACTAAGGTAAATGAGAATAATATATAAGAGTTTGTTCAGCAATAATTTGTAGAAGTTTAAATAAATTTTCATGCCACCCTATAAGTAAACCACACAAGAGGTAATTGAAGGTAAACATGCCCAATGTCAAAAATGATAACCACCTAATCTATTATAAAATGAAGATTAGGACGCTCTATTTTCATTTCTTGTAATAGGGATATATCAATAATATAATCCTTCAAAAGAGCTTTAATTTTATCACATTTATCTAAATCACTAACACCCATAATGTTCTAGCTAATAATCCTCATGATAATCCTATTGATCTAACCCTTATTAGTTCCCTGCTCCTAATATAATCTATATCTAACTCAACATCAGTGAACTCAAAAGCAGTGTTCAGCTAACTAGCAATACTCTTTAGTGGATAATCTGCCTAAAGCATAAGTAAAGTAAGTACTACCTAAACCAGAGGTCATAACTAAGCCTGAATTCGTAGTGCCATTTATGGCACTCGAATTAGGTAACTCACCTATAGTCGATGAATGCATGCCACGAACCTCACACTATGCTCAACAACTCCATAAGATTCTATCGATTTCCTTTATCTACTTCTCCTCGAAGATGTAGATAAAATAGCTTCTTCATTTCGACCATTGGTAATTTAACATTTTCGAATATCACGTTCCTTTCATCATTTTTCATAATATCATGTGCTTGCATATTTTATCATGCAAATGCTTCAGCTTCCAAAATAGTGCAACCACTGTATTCAATTGCAGGCCCTCTGATTGCATGCCCCTCCACATTTGTAACATCCCCTATCTTGAGGCTCGAAGCTAAACTCGTATAGATTATTGCAGTCATCTATGGTATTAACTTCCGGTAACAAAATATGGTTATGTTAAGGGTATCCATATTATCAAAAACACATGAATATGAAACAAAATCACAGATTCAAAAACAACTTTATTGACTATATTGCAAAACCATGTTACATATTCCGTTACACAACCCCAAACGATTCCCAAGTTTCGATCAATTTTAATTATTACAATTACGCTAAGAGCGACATATAAAGATGCCTACTTGGATGATCAGAGTACTAAATAGACATATATGTCTTAATATATAACTGCGGAAAAAAATTAATAACTCCTAAATAGCTTACTATGCCTCATGCTCGGCTTCGAAAGCTTATTCGTCCACCCACTAAACATATAAAACCTTAACTCTCAGTCTACTCAAATTAATTATGAGCACCCAAGAGTTTAATTTGTGAATAACACTATCAAGTGAGACCATGCTTCTTAGTGGAATGGGTTTTCCCTCACTAATATCCCTGTCAAAAAACATATCTTTTGCAAATCAGAATCCTGGAATCAAATTTATTAAATCAATAATAGCAATATCATATATGCACACAAATTAGGAAACGAATGAACCTTCTATCCGAACAATATAGTTTTGTTTGGCTAACCACTAACCATTGGCTAACTCGGGCCTACCAGGCAAAATAAATAATTTAACTTCTGTTAGACACACTTTTGTAAGGTCTGTCCTTAATTTACTCCTTCTAGGGTCAACTAATCCTAATGGTTTTGTGGGCTCACTAAACCTATCTTTCTCTGTATATTCCTTTCTATGTGTAACATCATTTAAGTGTTACCTAAGACTAACCCCTATACACTGGAATTTTGGACTTATATTAGCTAAGGGCTATAGCTAAAGTATAGGGTGCGACACTATTTTAGTCCCATCTGGTATTCAAATATCCGAGTCATTTTCTTAGCGTTAACTACCCTATCAAATTTTCCATGAACATTTCTTTCAAAGTGTTTTAACCCTTTAAATCATATTTAAACAAGGAAAATATACCTTTTGTTTTACTCAAATGTCTTTTTCCATAATATATGCTTTACACAAGACAATATTGATGAAAACCTTCGAGCCCCTTGTTTAAAAGCTTTAAACTTTCCCTTTTGAATCCATCGAAAGTACCCCCTTTCATAATAGGTTGATAACTCTACCTTACAACACTAGGCCAATAGCCAAAACATACCTTTCAAAATCAATGAAAGTGTCCTTTCAAAAGCTTTATATAACCTTAAACATCCTGTTTTCAAAACATTTCAAACTTTCCTTCTGAAAGTAGTAGAAAACTTCCATCCAAATATTTAAAAGTAAACCTTTTGAAAACATTGGGACTCACCCCTTCGAAACCTTCATCGTATATCTTTCGAAAGCATTAAAGTCCTTTGCTTAAAACAAAACTTTCCAAAGCATTGGGTTCAAGTAAAAGTTTGTGGAACATAGCTTCGAAACCATTTGAAACCATTCCTTTCGAAACCTTTGTGTCTAACTTTCAACTTATATAACAGTCTTAAAAGAACTGGGGTGAAAGCATTGCTTTCAAAGCATTATTGCTAAGTAAAAGTAAGGGATGGTTTCAAAATCAACCTCTTCGAAAGCATGGAGAAGCGGCTTATAAGTTTAAAGGTAAAAGCACCCTTTCGAAAGCATTGTTTCGAAAGGTTGAATGCGGCAGCAGGGGTTTGATCCTTTGAAATCTTATTTTAATAAAAAAGGTGGAAAACTCTTTCGAAAACTGTTTTTGTTACACAAGACATTTTTGACCAAGTTGAAAGCTAATTCCTTCAAAAGCCTTATTTGTATCCAAAATAGTTTCAGGTTTAATAAGAGCTACTACTGCACCTTCAAAAGTCTGTTTCGACTCCATACCTTTATTCTAACACCAATCCACTACACATCAAAGCATTGATACCATGTGTTTTGGTTTCGACTTGGTTGGAGGCGGTAGCATGAGGTTGAAAGGTGGCTGCTATAAGTGGTAAAGCAATAATTTCTTGCAAAACGGATTATTAACCTTTTAATGTAATTTCTTTCCAATTAATTTGCCTTTTTGTCATTATATAGTTGGTTGGCAAATTCTTATTCAAAATGTTTTTCTAAAGGTGGGGCCGAATTTTAGTAATTAACAATTTAAAAACATTTACAATTTGCCCTATCTTCTTTTATAAACATATAAAACATTTATGTCTCATACATTATGTAACGACCCGTAAATTTTGAAAATTAAATTTGTTAGCTTAAAAGGGTTTTGGTAATTGAATATTGAAAGAAATAGAAATTTAATTGGAATCAATTGCAATAAATCTAAATAAAATATTACCTTAATGTTAAATAGGGTAATATTTGGAAATAATGTTAATGCTATTCATAATAGGACAATTTGTTGAATTAAAGGAATGGAAATAAAGATTTATTAATTTAAAACTTAATAAATGGATAAATTTTAATTAAATGAAAATTAAATGAAATTTAATATTTAATTATTACGTTAAAAGGAATTTAGATGAAATCTGAGAATATTAATGTAATGGATCATAAACCAATTGTAAATTTCATCCATTTGATAATAATTTATTGAATACAGAATTTAAAATCAAATAAATGATTAATTGGAATTTCAATTGATAATTAATGACTCTATAAAAATTGAAATTTAATTACGGTAATGGGTAAATCGATAACTTTGAATTGATATCTAAGTTTGTTTAAATTATTGTGATCATTTAAGAAATCAAAAAAAAATGAAATCTGTGAATTTTTAAATTTGAATTGAAAAGCGATTTAATTTAATTTAATATTAATTTAATTAATTAACTGAAAAATAGACATTTTGGCCACGAACTCGAATTTTGGCGAAACCAGTTTCATTGGATCCGTAACGGTGAATTATTGTAGGATTTCAAATTTCGTAGCGATCGGGCTTGTCGTTTGATCGTATGCACTCGAAACGCCTTGAAATCAATTGAAATCAATTTGAAATAATTTGATTTTAGCATAACTTCTTCATACGATGGAATTTGGACTTGAAACCTATTCCATCGCGTTTAGAATATTTAAAAACAGCTATTTTGATATATGGGTTGGACCAATTTTGTTCCGGAGTCGAAACGGGCTTTTCGGGCCATTAACGTTCAATTATCCAAACCAATCGTATCCGTTCCTCAATTTTCTAGCCTACCTATATATACCTTGTTATAAACCCTATCTTATTTCTTATGTTCATTATTCTGTACGTATCCATTTGCCTCTTCTCGTTCCAATGGCAGACAAACCAAAATTCCAATTGCAATTTCAAATCAAATTCAAAGCCAAAATTTCAAACTCCTCAAATACTATCAAATTTTATATCGATCCGAAGCTTTCGAAGAGCACAAGTCAAATCCGTGATTTGTTTTTTGATTTGAGTTTCTCAATGCTCGGAATTCGAGGGATTGTTTACGGCCATTCATCACGCGTTGATGAACTTCGTCCGATCGAAGAATTGAAGGCACATTCGGGTAGAGAGAACCGAGGGGACTTCATCTATGCAGTTTACTTGGTGAATCGACGGCCGAATATTGCGTTAAAATTCGATTTATGGCTCGTATTTAAGGCGGTGGCAGGGGTTGTAGTTGATCGAAGGACGATCGGGGTCGTCGTGGGAGGCTGTTCAGAGGGTGGCAGTTCAATTCGTGATGAGGAGAGTGGTCGCGAGCGGCCCTAGGCGTCGGTGGATGAACGAGGAACGAGGCCACTGAGGGTATGAATCGCGAATTGCGTGATTCAGCTTAGGGTTTCTGCGCATGAACGTGTAGATGGAATAAGCGAGGCGACATGTACTATAATATTAGTTACTTTATTTATTTATTTTAATTTTTGTTTTCAACACTTCTAACGATCATAACTATCACATACGAGGTCCAATTCATGCGTGGTTTTCTCCGCTAGGTTCGTATTGGAATTCCGAACATTTTGGCGCTAGTTTGGAAGAATTCTATGGCTGGTCAATTTTTGGGTTTAAATTGGATTTAAATCCAATTCAAATTCAGAAGGTGGGTGTTTTAACCCACTCACAACTTCTAAAATTTCTTATGTTTGTTAAATTGATTTATGATGTGATTTGAAATTTATTTACGGCTGTTTGGCACATTTTTAATCATCATCTCAATTAAATTGAATTTATCGAATTAAATTATTATTTAATTTATTATTGCATATAAACTGCCTGTTAAATTGTTATTTAATTTATTATTGAATATAAACTGCCAGTAAATGTTTGTTATATATTTTTGGTTCTATATTACTGTTATTGATTGAATTGGATGATAATTGTGATAAATGTTTGATGATTGATATTGGATGAATGGATGTTGTATTTTATATTGTTATAAACTGCAAGTAGTTAGGAATTTTATTTCATTCGGGATTGCAGTCTAAAATGATATATAACCGTTTTTATATTTTAAATTACGGGTTGAAATGATAAATATACGTATCACTTGACCATATGATAGAAAATTATATACAGACACCGTGATCTATATGTAAAAATATTTTGAAATGATTTCTATGGGTTTATCAAGAAATATATGGTTTTATACAAATATTTATTTTAGATATTATATAAATTTTATTTTTTCCTTGATTTTAAGCTATTTCCAATTCGTTTTAATATAGAATAAGCTTAATAATAAGTTGGATTTCATTGAAGATAATATGGTTAAGTATTTAAATTTTATTTTAATATAGAGTTTATAATGACTTAAATAAATTAAGGTTGGAAGATAAATTGGAAATTTATTTGAATTTGAATTTCTTTAAGAATTAAACTTATATAAGTTGATGTGAAATTTATTAAATTTGAAATTTTAGAGGGAATGACTTTTGTAACTTGATTTTGGTTTAAGAGGAATAGAACGAATATTTCAAGTATAAAAAAATTGAAGAAAATAGTTATTTATTTGTAAATTGAGTTTTATTTAAATGATAATGGACTTATTATGTAAATTATTTCAAAACTAAATAATAGAAATTTGAATTGTTGAATCGTAATTACCAAACTTAGTTTTGAAATTGTTAAATACTTAAAGTTTGAATTAGTTTGAATTATATTGAATTTGAAATGGTTTATTTTGTAGATCGAATCTGTTTTTGAAATGAATATAAATTTGGAATAGTTTAATTGGAAACTGAACCGTATTTAAATTTATGATTTGGGATTTGGTTAAATATAAAATTTTGGAATTCGAGTTGCTTTGGAATTGATTTGCAAAATTGAAGAAGTTATTTATTATATAAAATATTTTAATATTTAAACCATTTAAATGATGGAAGATATGTTTCAAAGTTATGAGTTTCAAAGGATTATGATTTGAAAGTGTTATATTTCAAGTGTTCTGATTTCGATGTACTATAACGTTGAAAATGCTATGATTTTTGGAAAGAATATATTTGAAATAAAATGATATTACATTTATTTGGGTTTTAATAGAAATAATATCATATTGGTTTGGGTTTTTGAAATGGAAATGATATCGTATTTATATGGTTTAGAAACGGATATTATATTCTAGTTTTGAAGTATAAATTATTTTGAAATGACCGCGGTATTGTAATAATCGTTGGTTGTTAAAAAGACCAGGATCGGAAGTTGTCATACTCTCTGCCAACTCCTAAAACCATTTTAACAACCGTGTATGCGGTGGAGATTCCAGAATGAGGTAGGATGGCAACGACGTTCCTTTGAGGTATATACGTGGACCCGACTTATGTGAGTTGGCATAAGGTGGCTAAAATAGGATCGATTCCGGGCCAGTGAGGTAGCTCTACTTATCGGACACACTCCCTGGATATTATATTCTGATTTGGAGATTCATTTGGTGGCCACTTTTTATTTTTGATTTTGGGGGTGTGGCTCGAGGTGGGCGGTAGTTGTGCACTATGCATCACCACCAGTCCGAATAGTAATTGGTATATCTACCCTGGCATTGCCTTTTGTGCTGTGTCACCTACCCTATCGTGCCTTGTACGAGTTTGGTTTTCTCCCGTAGCCCATGTGATATCCTTTGGTGGCTTCCTGATCAGGAGGGACCATGATACTGGATGAACTACCGGGACTATTACGTGTTAAGGGGAATATTGGGTCACTCCTTAATGCTATTTAAAAGTGAGTTTATTTTACTACAGACATTATTATAATAGCGAAATATTACTAAATAGTAAATAGTTTAACGAATCCTTAGGAGATGTGAATCCCGAGCATCTCTTAAGTTATTGTACTCACTTCAGACAATAGATAGGAGATGTCAAACCCTGTAAACATCTCCAACGCCGTTTACACTTATATTATTACAGTTGATTTAACTTGCATAAGATCTTTTAGTTCCGACTCGAGTGTTTTGTCTTTTCATTCGCTCCGGTCAGTCTGAGGATTTCAACATTTAAAGACTTTATTTCTGGAGGACGAAGAGGAAGATTGTATTACTATTACTTATTATATTATTCCACTACATCCATACTGTTCCGTTGCATTGTATTTATAATTCTATAGTATGTGTAACTTTGATATGTATTGTATAAATATAATCGAATATTTGGTAAAACAGCTTCATGAACTGTTTATTTGATTATTATATTTTATCATTCTGTTGCAAGATTCTGTTTTGTTCATTTCTTTCTTCCATTTTCTTATTCACCCCATAACAATCCGTCTTCTGTATGGTTTGAGTCTGACGTGTGTGGTTTATCGTCGATTTAAAACGTACAAAAGGGCTGGATGTTACACATTAAATAATTTTATATCTTTAATAAAATAATTAGAAAATTCTCAAAAAGTTCATATAAATCAATTTTTATATGTTTTCTAACATATTTAAATTTCAGACCCAAAGCTAACATATAATAGCCGAAAATAATTTAAACCTAGCTTAACCATTTTCTACATTAGAAAATTCATAATAGATCCACATTAACTTAGAAAATCGTGAAACTTGGAACCGTCTCAAAAATAATGTTTCTGACCTTATATCAAAAATGCAAGCTATTTGGATGTCATTTAATAGGTTTTTCGAATCCAAACCTATCATGTAATCAATATAAAACAACAAAAATCATCAATAAGCATACATATCCATTTAATAATCAAAACGTGGCATTTTAATTTGCAAAATATATTCCGATCTGATCTAGAAACTGAAAACAATAAAAATGAGATGTAATCTATTATTCACCTTAGCTTGTTGTTAAGGAGATTGAGATTTGATCTTGAATTGATTTGATTGAGCTTCTTTCTTAAATTCTTGCTTGTCTACCTCTTATCTTCTTCTAATGGTGGCCGACTAAGCTTAGGTATAACTTTGTTTGTGAAAGTTTGTAAATGTAAATGGAATAAGGATTTAGGGTATAAGGATATAACCTATTCCTAATTTGCCCTTATCTTATTACCCTCACTTATTACATTTTAGTTCCCTTTGGTTCAATGGTAAATTAGGCACAACTACCCTATATTATTCAAATCTCAATTCCTTAATCATTTACATTATTTCACTAGTTTTATCTAATTAAATGTCCAAAAAATGTTAGTCAAAATTAGGATCGTTGCAGACTCCCCTCCTTAAATAATTCCATCCTTGAAATTACGATAAGGCATACATCAAAATCAATCATAAATATAATATATACAATGAAACAAGTCAGGACAAGTATCTCTAACCCTGCTCTCAGTTTCCTAAGTACAGTTTCTCTCGTTGTCACTCCACTGGACGTTGACTAATCTGACTATCTTGTTCCTTTATCTCTTCTCATCTCTTATGACTATACGAATTGGTTTTCTAACTATAGTCAAATTCGGTTCCATTACTAGGTTATCTAACATAGCCGATCCTATAGTATTCTCTAGATCTCGAATATAATTCCTTAGACAAGAAATATGAAATTATGGACTCCTACCAAACTACTCGGTAACTCCACCCCATATGCGAGTCGCCCAATCCTTTCTATAGTAGGAAATGGTCCAACGAATCTCGGTGCCAATTTTCATGATTTTACAAACCTGATTACACCTTTCGTCGATGATACCTTGACGAAAACATGATCTCGAACCGAGAACTCTAAGGCCTTTTGCCTTCTACTTGCATAGATCTTCTGATAGCTCTTCTGCCTGGACATAGCTTCCTTCATTCTGGATCGAATGAACCAATCTTTTCTATAGCTTCTCTAACCAAATCTAGTCCTAGAACAAACCTATCCCCGGTCTCTAACCAACCAATGGGAGATTTGCATAGCCTTTCATATAAAGCTTCAAATGGTGCCATCCCTATAATAGCCTGATAACTATTGTTATATGAAAACTCAACTAAATATAGATGGTCTTTCCATGATCCTTTAAAACCTAGCATATAAGATTATAACAAATATTCTAAGACTTTGTTAACTCTTTCCGTTTTCCCATCTATCTACGGATGGTATGCAGTACTCATCTTGAGCTTGGTCTCGAAAGTCTTCTGTAGACTCTTCTATAACTCTCTAGTGAATAAGGAATCTTTATCACTTACTATACTACTAGGAATTCCATGAAGTCTAACTATATTCATAAGAAACCTAGCTAAAACAGGTGCCGTACTGATTGACTTTACTGGAATGAAATGGGATGTTGCTCAATCTGTCCACTATAAACCATAAACTTTCATTTCCTCTATTTAACCTTGGCAATCCATCTATAAAATCCATTGAGATAACATCCCATTTCCATACTGAAACATCTTAAGGCTGAAATCACCCACTTGGTTTCTGATGTTTGGCTTTTACCTATTGTTAGTTCGAACACCGCTTCACTCATAAGCCTACATCCCTCTTCATACCTTCCCAGAAGAAACATCTTTTCATGTCCTGATACATCTTAGTTCCTTCAGGATGAATAGTGAACTTTTAATGATGGCACTCTCTAAGAACTTCCTTCCAAATGTTTCCCACATTGGGAACACAAAGTCTTCATTTCTTCCTTAACCACCCATTCTGGTTAAGACTGAAATCTTTCATATCATCGCTCTTTGCTCCATACCTTAACCTTCTGATCCGCTCAATTAATAATGGATCCTCCGTCTTCTTAGGAAAATTCTTTTTGATCATCGTCGGTCGAACATCTAAACATGATAACATAGCAATTTCTTTGTTAGTTATAGCTTTAGATCTCCACCATATCCTGCATGCAGTCAATGCTTCTAAATCTTTCCACTCTGCTATCATTGTCAATACTGCATTATGATGTTTTATGCTAAGTGCGTCCACAAACTTGTTGTTATTTCCTTGTGTGTACTCAATACTAAAGTCATAAGAGGCTAAAAAGTCTAACCACCTCTACTGTCTCATGTTCAACTCCTTCTAAGAGAATAAATACCCTAGCGACTTATGATCCATATATATCTCAAATCTCTCTCCCATAAGGTAATGTCTCTACACCTTCAGCGCAAAAATTATCGTAGCTAATTCCAAATCATGTATTGGATATCTAACCTCATACGGTCTAAGCTGTCAAGAAGCATAGACAATCACTTTACCCTTTGCATTAACATAGCTTCCAATCATGTTCCACATGCATCCGTATAAACTACTGAATCCCAATTCCCTTTTGGAACAACTTACACAGACGCATTAGTCAACAAGTATTCCAATCTCTAGAATGCTTCCTCACACTTATCGGTCCAAACGAACTTCACATCTTTTCGAGTTAGCTTGGTCATCGATGTCGCTATCCAGGAAAAATCATTTATAAATCTTTGATAATACCGAGCTAATCCAAGAGAACTCTTTATCATAATCACTATCTCGTGTCTCTTCCAATTATTCACCACCTCCATCTTAGTCGAATCTACAGACAACTCTTTCTATGAGACTACATGATCGAGAAACTTCACTTCCTTCTTCCATAATTGATGCTTTGAAAATTTCGCTTTTAATTGATGCTGCCTCAATGTTTCAAGCACCACTCTAAATGAACCTCATGCTCTCTTTCATCTTTAGGGCATACCAAAATATCATCTAGGAATACCAATACAAACCTATCCAAGTGCTCTCGGAAAACTCTGTTCATCAAATCTACAAAGAATGTTGGCGCATTAGTTAGCCTAAACGACATTACTAACCATTCGTACGATCCATATCTGGTTCTAAACAACGTCAAAGGAATGCCGTCCTCTGCCACTCTAAGCTGATGGAAGCCTGTTGGTAAATCCGTTTAGGAAAAAAAATTATCTACTCAACTGGTCGAACAAATCGCCAATTCTAGACAATAGATATCAATTCTTTATCATCTTCTCATTCAACTTACGTAATCAATACACAATCTTAACGATCCTTCCAGTTTCTTGGCAAACACTGTTGTTGCTCACCAAGGCGAACTGCTTGGTATGATAAAATTCTTGCCTTCCAAATCCACCAAATATACCTTTAGCTCCCTCATCTCGGTAGGCGTCATTCTACTTGGCAATCTACCCATTGGTTCTGCTCCTGGTACTAAATCTATCCAAAACTCGATAGCTCGTTTCGACGGTAATCCTACAATGGGTTCAAAGATATCTACGAATTCTCAAACAATTAAAACTCAATTCAATTCATCTTTTTCCTCCACAACACCCAATAGAATATTAACCTCAAAACTTAGATTTGTATAATATTCGATCTTAACAAGCAAGGTGTCTAAGTGATATTTTCCTATCATGGCAAAATATCCTAGCATCGTATTTACTTAACCAATCCATATCAAAAATAATTCCGAACCCTATAAAATCAAACACATGCAAACCGCAAACAAATGTATGACCTAACAATTCAAACTCTAGCTAGTCACACTTCATCCCAATTATTGCATATCATCCTATTGGATTCGCAACCCATAAGGAAGTAAAAAGGTATGAGGGTTCTAGGTTATGTTTACCTATCAAACAATGAGATATAAAAAATGCGATGCACCAGTATCAAATAGAACTCTAACTGATACACCATGAATCAAAAGTGTACCTCCTAACGAGCTTTTCCCTTCTCTTATGCTGTAGGTCTCGAGTAGCTGGTTCTAATGCAAACTTCTTGCACTTTTCATCCTTCGCTGGCTCCTTGCACTGGTTTTTATAATTTCCAATTCGATCATAGTTGAAACACCTATCCGACACTCATGAGCATAGTGTCCTTTCTTAACACACTTATAATAGATAACTTCCGCCTTTCCCTTCTTAGCAGCTCCACTCTTTTGAGCTCCTTTCTTATGAAAAAAATTCTTCTTTTGGTTCTGCCCTCATTTAGCTTCTCGTGCCTTGTCTCCTTCAAGAAAAGAAAGCATCTCTTCCTGGCTCAAAGCCATCTCAACAACTACGTTGCACGGATCTCTAATATGGAATAATATGGCCTTTGTAAGCTTAGGCTTCAACCTGCGAATAAACTTCTCATTCCTTTTGATAATAGTATATAATATAGCATGTCCGTATCTTGATAGCTCCACATACCTGGTTGCATACTCAAGCACTTCCATATTCCCCTGCTCCAACTCAGCAAACTTCTTGAGCAGTGTAGACTTAGCAATCTCTAACATATCTTTCTTTGAACCTTCTCCTAAGCTCAGCCTAAGTCATGGTCTCCACATTGACTCCAACTGTAACACCGTTCCCTCAATACAGTACTACTCCTTGTAGCTGTCTAGAAGTGAGTATCCTTTTCTGCTCATTATTAATCCCCAAATCAGCATAGATCCTCTCGCAAAGAAGTAACCAATTCTTCACTTCAATTGCATCTTTAGTCCTAATAAATGGTTTTCCTCCCAACCTAGCATAATCTCTGCTTAATACAGCATAGTTATTGACCACTGGAGCTCCCTGATTTCCTCCTTCGGCGTTTCCTTCAGCCAACCCTGCAGCGACTCCTACTTGCATCATGTTAATGAATAACCGATACATAGCTCCCATATTGACTTGTGGTATCACAACACCCACATTAATAGCTTGTGCCTGACTTGATTCCTTTTAGTATTTGGTCTGGTATTCCAATTAGTTGTGGTGCTTCCCCCACCAATGTTAACTCTTCCACTTCTAGCATTCATAACTTACGTCTATAAAACCTGCATTTGAGTCTTCAACGGATACAAAAGGATAACCTAAGAGAGATTGTAGAATAGAGATAAAGCATATACTTATATATAGCAAATACAAATACGTTACTATAGCATTATCTCATATCCTAATCTTTTCTCTAGTTCCTTAGGATTTTTTTCTAAATCATTTTAAGTTCGAAATTTCTTTTAAGTTTTTTATAAACCTATGCTCGGATACCAAGTTGTAACATCCCTTATCTTGAGGCCCGACGCTAAGCGCTATAGATGCTGCTGTCATCTATAGTATTAACTTCCGGTGACAAAATATGGTTATGTTGAGGGTATCCATAATATCAGAAGCACATGAATATGAAACAAAAACACATATTCAAAAACAACTTTACTGATCACATTGCAAAACCATGTTTCATATTCCATTACGCATTCCGACACGATTCCCTGGTCTCGATCAATTATAATTATTACAATTTACACCAAGAGCGACGTATGAAGATGCCCCCTTGGATGATCAAAGTACTAAATAGACATATCATTCTTAATATATAAAAATGGAAATAAAACTAATAACTCCTAACTAACTACCGTTGCCTCCTGCTTGTCTCTAGAAGCTTATTCGTCAACCTACTAAACCTGTAAAACCGTAACTCTCAGTCTAACCAAATTAATTTTGAGCACCCGAGAGTTTAAAGGGAAAACATAAAATTTGAGTTAGAATTAAAGCTTGGTGTGAATAATACTGTTACACCTCAGTTTAC
This sequence comes from Allium cepa, assembly GCA_030765085.1. Taxonomy (NCBI): domain Eukaryota; kingdom Viridiplantae; phylum Streptophyta; class Magnoliopsida; order Asparagales; family Amaryllidaceae; genus Allium; species Allium cepa. The sequence goes on from CM060946.1 coordinate 185,543,094, forward strand.
TGATATTAAGTGAGACCACGCCTCTTGGCAGAACAGGTTTCCCTTCACTATTATCCCTTTAAAACCAAATCTTTTTCAAATCTAATCATGCAATCAAACTAACTAAAGCAATAATAGCAATCATATATGCACATAAATCAGGTAACAAATGGACTATTTGTCCAACAATATAGTTTTTTTTGGCTAACTACCAACCATTGGCTAACTTGGGCCTACCAGACAAAATAAATAATCTAAACTTTGTTAGATACACTTTTGGACGGTCTGTCCTTAACTTACTTCTCCTATGGTCAACTGATCCTAATGGTTTGCGGGCTCATCAATAACCTACGTTTCTCTATATATTCCTTTCTGTGTGTAACATCATTTAAGTCTTACCTATGACTATGCCCTACACACTAAAATTTTGGACTTATATTACCTACGCGCTGTAGCAAAAGTATAGGGAGCGACCCTTCACCAGTCTCATTCGATATTCAAATATGTGAGCCTTTTACCTAGGGTTAACTACACCATTAAATTTTCCTTCAAAACATTTCTTTCAAATTGATTTAACGCTTTAAATCATACTTAAATGAAGAAAATAAACTTTTTTGCTTTACTCAAATGTGTTTTCCATGATATATACTTTACACAAAACAATATTGATGAAAACCTTCGAAATTGTTGTTTAAAAACTTTAAATAGTCCCTTTTGAATCCATTAAAAGTACCCATAATAGGTTAATAACTTTCATTAAAACACCACGCCGAAAGGTCAAACATACCTTTAGAATCATTTAATATAGACTTTTTGAAGTCATTGAAAGCGTCCTTTCAAAAGATTTATAAAACCTTAGACATCCTCTTTTCAAAACATTTCAAACTTTCCTTTGGAAACCATTCATCCAATATTTAAAAGTAAACCTTTCGAAAACATTAGGATTCACTTCTTCGAAACCATCATCATATATATTTCGAAAGCATTAAAGTCCTTTGCTTAAAACAAACCTTTCAAAAGCATTGGGTTCAAGTAAAAGTTTGTGGAACATAGCTTCGAAACCATTTGAAACCATTCCTTCGAAACCTTTGGGTTTAACTTTCAATATATCTAAGGGTATTAAAAGAACTGGGGTGAAAGGATTGCTTTCAAAAGCATTGTTCCTAAGTAAAAGTAGGTGGATGGTTTTGAAATCAACCTCTTCGAAAGCATGGAGCAGCGGCTTACAAGTTTAAAGGTAAAAGAACCCTTTCAAAAGTAATGTTTTGAAAGGTTGAATGCGACAGCAGGGGTTGCGACCCCTTTGAAATCTTATTTCAAAAGCAAAAGGCGACAATCTGTTTCGAAAGCTCTTTTTCTTAAACAAAGACATTTTTTACCAAGTCAAAAGCTAATTCCTTCAAAAGCCTTATTTTAACCAAAATAGTTCCAAGTTTAAAAAGAGCACTTCTACCCTTTCGAAAGCCTGTTTCGACTCCATACCTTTTTCCAAAGTCTAATCCACTACATACCAAAGCATTGATACCATGTGTATTGGTTTTGACTTAGTTGGAGCCAGCAATATGAGGTCGAAAGATGGCTGCTATAAGTGGTGGAGCAGTAATTTCTTGCAAAAATGATTATTAACCTTCTAAAGTAATTTCTTTCCAACTAACTTGCCTTGTTTGTCAACATATAATTGGTTTCCAAATTCTTTTTCAAAAATCTTTTTCTAAAGGTGCTGTCGAATTTCAGTGATTAATAATTTAAAAACATGTACAACTTGCCCCTTCTCCTTTTATAAACATTTTAAACATTTATGTCCCACACCTTAAATAATTTTATATCTTTAAAAAGTATTTAAGAAAACTCTCCAAAATTTCCCACAAATCAATTTTTATATGTTTTCTAACACATTTAAATTTCAGACCCAACGCTAACATATAATAGCCGAAAATAATTTAAACCTAATTTAACCATTTTCTTTGCTGGAAAATTCATAGAAAACCAACATTAACTTAGAAACTTATGAAACTTGAAAATCATCTCTAAAATAATGTTTTTGACCTTATATAAAAAACGAAGCTATTTGCATGTCATTTAATAGGTTTTTCAAATCAAAACTGATCATATAATCAATTTGAAACGACAAAAATCATCAACTAGCATTATATCCATTTAACAATCAAAACATGGCATTATACTTTGCAAATATATTCGGATCTGATCTAGAAACAGAAATAATAAAAATAAGATGTAATCTATTTTCACCTTAGCTTGTTGTTAAGGAGATTTGGATTTACCCTTGAATTGATTTGATTATGCTGCTTTCTTGAATTCTTGCTTATCTTCCCTAATCTTATTCTAATGGTGACTGGCCAAGCTTATGTTTAGTTTTGTTTGTGAACGTTTGTAAATGAAAATTTAATAGATTTTAGGGTATAAGGATACAAACTATTACTATTTTGCCCTTATCTTATTATTCTTACCTATTTCATTTTAATTCTCTTAGGTTCGTTGGTTAATTAAGCACGACTACCCTATATTATTCAAATCTCAGTTTCTTAACCATTTACATTATTTCATTTAATTTATCTTATTAAATTTCCTAAATAATGTTAGTCAGAATTAGGGTTGTTACACCATTGATTTTCAATTCAGTCCAATTGGCTCAGAAACTTTCCTTAATTCTAAGTTAGCTTCACTATTATCTATTGCAATAACAGACCCATTCAATAAATCTTCAAATGCAGACTCATTTTTTCATGCCCATGAAATACTTTTTAGGAGCCGACACATTATGATTACATGCACTCCCAAAAGTATTAACTGCCTCATTGTATTCATAGATTGCCTCAAAATTATTAGCATCAATCCCACTTACAAAGTCATCATTCATGTGCCTAATACAAGTACATACTCTAATTCAAACATCCTTTCAGAGTAAAGATCAAGATCAGTAGCAACTTCTCTTTCAAACACAATACAAGGCATATATTCCATAATAATGCCACTTTCAGGATTTAACATACCATCAGCCTCCCTTACAAGATCGTCATTTAAATGCCCAGTTTCATGAAATGCTCTAATTCAAGCTCCCTTTTAGACAACTCAGGTGGAATGAGTTCACTTTCAAAATATTACATATAGATAGATAATTTTACGTTGGCATGTACATGTTCAATTAATTTCACAAATGCATGTACTATATCATACACATGTTCAATGGCATGAACATGTTCATAGGCTTTGAATAATTTTACCCGGTCTGCTACTGATAATCCTTTAATTGAATGAAGATCACAAATAGATTCGTTGCATTTCTATTCAATTACCTGAACACTTTCATTTACACATCCAACTCCAGAAGCATGCTCAGCTGCATATCCACTTTCTTGTGAAGATATTAATTTTTCATTCATGATACCATCTTGTTCTAACTCAAGTTTAACTTCAGATCCAAGTTTATCCACATTGACATCATCAAAGACAGGCTCTCTTTTATCATGTTCAAATTCAGACACCTGATCAAATATTTATTGACATTCAGGTTCACCTATATCACTAATTTTACCGACATCTACACTTATACTTCCAGATACGCCGAACCTTTCATTGTCATAAATTTATCTTTCACATGGATGCATTGTTGCATTCCCATCAGTTATACCTACATACTTAACCATGACAGAATCATTAATCACCCTAACTCCATTATCTAAGATATTGATTGTGCCTTATTAACTCCCTTAGTATTAACCCAACCTTCATTAAAATTCATTAACTCAAGATCCTCCCCTTCATCTAGCAAATCATATAGGATATTAAATTTGTTAAAGAGTGTTAAGCCCATTCTATAACCAAGACCACAATCTTCCTCATCCACCAATTCATCTACCAGTTCATTGTTTTGCAATACTTTGTTAGTATATCCTTGATCTAAAGTAGTATCAAATTCATTATTAACACTAGAAAAAAATTCCATACCCTCAGCCTTATTCATTTCTAAAGCAAAACAGTTCTCATTAATTTAAATACCATTTTTATTGCGCTCTATTATCCTTTCTTCATCGAAGATTCTAGAAATAGAAGATTTATCAATAGCAAACATTTGCATTGGGGAAGCATAATGACTTAAGTAGTCGTTGAGATTATTCAAATTTCCTAGATCATTATACATCCTAGCTAATTCTAGATTTATTACACAAAAGACACTATAAATGTTTGAATTAATAAAATTTGGTATAGAATAATCCTTAATAGTAATACTTTCAACATTAATGAATGAATAATAAAATTTGAATTTCAAGTCTTTAATCTCAAAACTATACCAATCCTATTAAGAGTTGTTTTAGAAAATGATAAATTCCAAAATGAACAATGGAAACAAATTAGTTTAATCCAAACTTTTCTATCATAAACACTTTGTTTCATTTCATCTTTAATTTTAAATTCATGAATTCCAATGATTATATTTTCTTTGCATATAAATTTTAGAACCAGAGCTTCATAAAGTATTTGCTTTGAAGGAAAAATAACTAAAAATTCATCAGTATATTTCGTAATATCCCATTTATAAATTCCAAAATTTTCAACGAGTAACCTTGCAATATCATAAATTTTAGTTGATCCTTGTAGTAAACTTAGAACATCCCAACAAGAATTGTCCAAACAATCTTGAATTTGGCTCGAATCTTCGTTTTTCAGATAAATTCTCAAAAGAATCAAATTCAACTTATTTAAGGGAAAGAGCTTACCAGATTTCCTGCTAAAAGAATTGGTTGAAAAGGAAAACTGTTTCCATTATGATTTCTTATTGCCTAGCAAACCACATTCAAAAACAACTGATAGGATCTCTACATTCCTTTGCCAGATGCTTCAAATTTCCATGGCGGTAACAGAATTTTTTGCCCATCCTTTTTGAAATCTAAGAAGATGAATGAACATCTCCATTACTCTTTAATGGGTTCGCAACCCTTCCAGTGAATAAAGAGCGATTCTTGAAGATATTTTCAATGCTGGATTCAAAACATACAATGGCATAATAGCGATTCTTACTTCCTTCAAAATTGAATACCGAAAGATCATCAATGGATACGTGCGAATAAACTATTAAATTGATTGGTGGAAACTCCTTTTGAAGGTCGAATATGTGAATTTGATTAAGGGGAGTATCCATTTCAGAGAGACGAAAAAGAGAGTGAATGTATCATTCACCATTTTTTGAGTGTTTTGAAAATTCTTTTATATATAAATAAAATCCAAACAAAAAAAAGTAACAAATTATTTTTATGTAAATTTTGGAACGACTTTATTTTTTATTGAGAATATTATTGATGACAAAAAAATAGAAGTGAAACATTTTTCAGGATTGTGTGAATAATTATTATTTAGGAAATGGTAATTTTCGAAAATTGTATTAAATAAGTGGGGCTTTTGAATAAGTATTTTTATTTACCCCTGATTCAAAAATATTTTATGGATTTTGTAAAAGGATATTTATAAGTTTTATTTTTAAGGTGATGAGTTTATTTTTATAGGAATTTAATAAAATGAAAGTTTTATAAAATAATATTTTGACATAATAATAAGTTTGAATGCGATTTATTTATTAAATGGAAATAATTTATTAATAAAATCTATTTTATATTTTTTTAAGGATAATTTCGATAGTATTATCTTTTATATTTAATTATTTTAAACAAAGGGAAATGTTGGAATTTGTTTACATAAATAAATTATGTAATCGATGCTTAAATTTTAAGTATTGGAAGATTTTATATAAAAGAATCTTAACTTGATTAATTATTATTCTATAGTAGTTTAAAAAGGGTTTGGAAGTAAATAAGAGTTTGAAATACTTATTCTAGAATTTTATATTTTGCTTTTGGAAAAAAAAATTGAAAATCCTTATTAGGAAAATTGACTTATTTAAATTTATTGTTTAAAGGAAATTATAAATTATATAACTACTTTGGTATTACTATTTTAAATTGTTAAAGAAGAATTTCAAAGTTACGAACTATTGTTAAAAGTTGTTAAAGCGATTTGGAATTGAATAAAATATAGATTTCCTTGTAATTATATAAGAGTTTTTCAAATAAAGATTGTAGAAATAGGTAAGTATATATTATTTAAACCTTTTTGGAAATTAATATTGTTCTTTTCGAAATTAAATTGACGGTTTTGAAAATGGAGATTTTATTCTAGAACCTTTTTGAATCAATAAATAATTGAAGCATGTTATTTGTATGGAATTCTATATCCTGAGGATTTTGAGTAGATGAATTACTAATATCAAGAAGTATGAGACGTATGGTAATATTTTTTGATTACTCCTTTGAATAATTGTATAGAATAATTGTGTGATGATGAGTGTAATTTATGATCATTGAGTAAACAGGTGAGTAACACAGGCGGTATGGGGTGCTCGAGCCGGTATTTGTTCGATTACCATTTATGAGTAAATGCCACTCATATAGGGAAGTACAGGTTATTATATGAGATTATTGCATAGAGGTAGTCAGCGAAGAGTTAGTAGGCTGAGAACAATAGTATACTCCTATTGTTTGGTGAGGAATAAAACCAGACTAGGTTAGTATCCAATCTAGCGACCCGATTGCATGATCGCGACTCGAATCCATGACATACCTTTTTGTTGTGTGTGGCTGAGAGACAAAGCTGAGAACCAATTACTCCATGTTACATAGGCCAGATGTTTTTTTTTTCAATACATGCACTTGCAAGGTTGTGACATTGCATGGTGTAGATTTGCACTTGATGAATATTGGATCACGGTGGTCGTTGAGGCAACTAAAGAATATAAGAGTAGCATTAAGAGCATATAAGGAAGGCTCCTTGAGCATGTTAGGAGCTGTCAGTCTCTAATCTAGTTATGGCGAATGTAACGACCCGCTATTTCGAACCGTTCAAATCGACAATCATCCACTCATGTCAGACTTGAATTGCTCAAAACAACAGATTATTAATTTATATTTGGCAAAATTTAGCATATACGGTAAATAAATCAATCATAGAATCATAAACACGGAGTAATATAACAATAAGTAACGGAATAGATAAATAATAGCTCATGAAGCTACTACATAAACTACAGAGTCTGAAACAAAATACTACAGATATCCAAATACAAAGTAGTCTCAAATAGAAAAGCCAATGACAAGTCTGAACAAAATAACTGGAATAAATTGATATAACTGGAAAGTTGAATAGACAAAGGCAGATCTTCAAGCAACGCCCCAAACTCCAAGGTGAGTCTCAAATGATGTGACACTTAGTCTGACCTGAGCATAAAAAACACAAAATACTCGAGTAAGGATTAACATTCTTATACTAGTAGATCAACTCGTGTGAAATGTCAAGTGAAATACAATATAACTTAAAAGATATTTGGAGTAACCATCCTTGAAGGATCTATTAAAACTATCTACATACATAGTACAATATGCTACGTATATAATGTCTATAGTAAAGTAAACTATTAAAATAGAATTAAGGCATTACCCATATCCCCTTAATACATTTCATATATTCCAATAGTCTATACAGTACCGTAATTCCTCCATAAACTGAAGGGCTATCAGAGAGCACTCCATAGGTATGGTACAAACCAAACTCGTAGAAGGCACGATAAGGCATGTGACAAGGCACGCAAGGCAATGCCAAGGGTATGATTCTACCATTTTGCGGATTCGGACTGGTGGTAATGCATAGCAGCTACTACCTCCAACCTCGAGACACACTGCTGAATCAAAGGTGCACCCAATCAAATCACGAAGCAATTGAATTGTATCGAAGAAATGTGCCCGGTCGAAGGAACGACCTCACTTGTCCCGGCATGGCTACTGTTTTAGCCACATCAAGTTGACTCGCGGGTGCCAGGGCTGCGCTCATACCTCATATAGTATCATCGCTAGAGCATCCAACTTCGTTCTGGAATTGCTATCACGTACACAGTTGTTAAATTGGTTTTGGGTATTGACAGAGAGTGTGACAATATCCGATCCCGCTCTCTTTAACAACCAAATACTTATTTCACACCGTGGTCATTTTATAAAAGTCACTTTTATAATCATTTCAAACAATTCATACTTCATATCAAAATATTATATTCATTTCAAAATTACATCCAATTTCGAAATCATATACACTTTCGAAATCATATCTCTTTTGAAATCACATCTTGTTAAAATCATATCACTTCCAAAAACATACACTTTTGAAATCATAACAGTCCCAACCTAAATAGGTTAAATATTGAAAATAGATTACATATATTAAAATAGTTTATGTATTAAAAATAATTTATATAATAAAAATATATATTGAAAATAGTTTAAAATTAGAACCATTCTTCTTATTTCACAAATTAATTCGACTCAACTTTAGTTCCGAAAATTCAGTTCAACAATTTCCATTAAAAGGTTAAAGGTTCAATTAAAAAAATCTCATTAAAACCATTTAATTTATATCGATTTCAAATCAAAGTTTGAACTGCAAATTTAAATCACTTCAATTTCAATAAGTTTCAAAGTTAATTATTCAAACATTTGCAATAACTAAATTTGATTCGTTTATATTTCCAAATTCAACATTTAATTTTATTTAAATTTGAATGTTATTCGCTAAATCATTTTAATAATATTTAAATAAATCTCGAACTACAAATATTATAAATTCAATGAATCAAATATCTAACTTCAATTATATATAAAATTCTAAAATATTCACCTAGTCACATTTTATAATTATTTAAATAAAATTTCCATTTACAAACTTAAACCAAAATTGAATACTCAACTTTATTTAAATTTGACAATATTCAGTTAATCGCCATTAATTAAATCAAGTTGTAAAATCATATCTTTCAAAATCTCAAAATAAGTTTCTAATCAAATCTTATTTATATTAAATTCCAAACCAAGTTAAATTACAAATTAACTTAATTTGTCTTCCCAACCTTTATTTTATTAAAGCTAATACAAAAAATTAATTTCAAAATATTAATATAAATAGAAAATAAATACTAAAGCATATTATATAAATATTACTTAAATTAATTTCTTATTAAATTTTATTATATTAATTATTATTATATTACATTTTATTACTATTAAGTCTATTGTAAAACTTATTTATATATTTAAAATTATAAGTAAAATCTTAAAATTTATATTTTTAAAACTTAACTTATAAATTTAAAATTTCCAAAACGTAAAATTTAAAATCTAAATTCTTTACTCATATATTAAAATTAAAATATCTATTTATTATACTTTTAAAAATCAATATTTATTAAACTCATATATTTTCTTTCAAAATTTCAAAAATCATTTAAAATAGATCAACGGTGTCCGTATATAATTTTCTACCCTATTTGTCAAGTGATACAGATATTTATCATTTCAATTCGAAACTTAAATTTAATATTCATGGGTATATATCATTTCGACTCTCAATCCCAAAATTCAAAACTAAAATCGTTGGGGTTTATCATTTCAACCCATAACGATTTTTCCCTAATCTATCAGATTGTTCAGGTATGTATCATTTCAACCCATAGAGAATTTCTCAATTAACAAGGAACTTATAGAGTGAGAACAAATATGATAATAATATAATTTATCAACAATAGGCATATATCATCAGTAATAAATTTAAATATATATAGCAGGTTATGGTGTCATAGGTCATGGGTAAACAATAGCAGGTAATGGCATATCATTTTCAACAACTAAATAACTTAATCATTCAAATTTAACAGCATATTTCAATCGTCATTTCGTGGGAATTAAATTTCAAAATATAAGAATGTTAATCGTGAGTGATTACTCATCTTTCGATGCTAGAGATATTAAACAACATGACAAGCTACAAATTGAATAACGAACTTGACAATCGACCAAACTGATATGGATCAGCATGGATTCGACAATGAGATAGCAACAAAGCAAATATCTGTACGAATTCGATGAAAACAAATAAAAGCTAGCTGGAGATATAGATGAAAATAAAATTTATATTATATTTTTCGTAAAATCAAATTCGATTTAAAACACAAAAATATATATATAAATCTTCATATTGTATTGAAAATCAATATTTAATAAAATACATATATTTTCCTTTCAAAATTCTCTAGTATATATATTTAATCATAGTATATTCAATCATAAAATCTATAACAAAACATCTAAATATATATACACACTTTTTAAACATATACTATCTATTGCATATCTAATAAAACAAATCGACATTTATATATTCAAAAATCAAATAAAATCCTTACTTTATATTTAAAACCAAACTCAGATATAGTTATATATATAAACTAATATAAACACTCTAGAACCCAAAATAAAAGAGAAAGCTTCAACAATTATTATATATAGACTTACATTATTATTATTATTATTATTTTATATATATATATATATATATATATTGTTAACCGGCACCTTGGCCCGGCTACAAAACGATAGTTGAAGATAGTATCATTAGCACTAGACAAGATTCTGACCAAGAAGAGCCTGAAGATATACGAGTTTGATGCAGTCGACACGTTTTGGCATTTAGGTACGGTTCGGAAAGAATAGACCAACCAGCTTGAGATCGCCCTATATGGGCCAAGTCACCTCGGCCTTGAGCCCATGAGGGAAGTCCAAGCCATCTTCGTCTATAAATGAAGTACAGTGGCACAGTGAAAGGGACCTTTTTTCGGAAACAATGGGGAGACCATGCCATTTTTTATACTCTCCTCTTTTTAATTCAAAATTGTATTCAAGTGATTGACTTATGGATTGTATCTGTATTCAAGTGATTGAGAAAGCAATAAAGATTAAACTTAAAGTGGACGTAGGCAATTACGCCGAACCACTATAAATCTGATGTTCTCGTTTTTGTTGTTCTTTTTGCATTGAATTGCACTATTTTTCAGTTCTAATTTACACTCTTCGTTAATCTCTCTACATACTCTACTCAAGGGTGTTAGTGACCAATTCTGGTGCTAACATTTTAGTGCTTTCACTGAGAATTGAATTCTCAGCTTGATTGGATCTCATCTTCTACTAGTGGATTTCCATATTCACGAGATAGATCCAGTTGTTTACTAGAAAACTTCCTATTCTACTCAGAACTGAAAGAAATCTAAAGGAAACTGATAACCGTAGATTGGATTCACTGATGTACAAAAGATCTAGTGATTGAATGTTGAAGTCTGCAATCAAGTTGAATGAAGGCCGAACCTCCTTTGAAGGCAATTCAGCCGATCGCGCCAGAAAAAGTGTACGCCGATCACCCCAAAAAAGGCATATGCTGAGCGAGAGTATCTCAAATGAGGTTACACCAAGCGACCCAGATTTCATGCCGAGCGACATTTTATGCCGAGCGAGGGGAAATCGACCGAACTAGGTTGTATGCCGAGCGACATTAGAATGCCGATCCATACCTCTATGCCGAGCGACATCAGAATGCCGATCCATACCCCTATGCCGAGTGACATCCGAATGCCCATCCATACCTCTAATCCGAGCGACATCAGAATGCCGACCCATACCTCTATGCCGAGCGACATCAGAATGTCGATCCATACCTCCATGCCGAGTGACATCCGAATGCTAATCCATACCTCTATGTCGAGCGACATCCGAATGCCGATCCATACCTCTATGTCGAGCGACATCAGAATGCCGATCCATACCTCTATGTCGAGCGACATCAGAATGTCGATCCATACCTCTATGGCGAGTGGCATCCGAATGCGGATCCATACCTCTATGCCGAGCGACATCCGAATGCCGATCCATACCTATGCCGAGCGGCATCAGAACGCCGATCCATACCTCTATGCCGAACGGCCTTGTATGCCAAACGACTCGGTTGTGTCGAACAAGAATGAATGCTGAATACCTCTTTAATGCCGAACGGTCTTGTATGTCGAACGACTTGGTTGTGCCAAACGAGAATGAATGTCGAACACCTCTGGAATGCCAAATGGTATTGTATGCCGAACGGTATTGTATGCCGAACGACTCGGTTATGCCGAACTAGAATGAGTGACGAACACCTCTGTAATGCCGAACGGTCTTGTATACCGAACGACTCGGTTGTGTCGAACGAGAACCAATGCCGAACACCTCTGGAATGCCGAACGACCTTGTACGCCGAACGATATCCACACCGATCCGCATTCGTATGCCGAGCGGCATCTAGGCCGATCCGAAATTAAGTTACGCCAGTCTCCCTATTTTCGAAAAAAATATTTTTGGGTATGACCCTAGCCGCAGCGCAGTGCCTCCAGATAGTGAATTCAAAACTCAACTTAATAAAGGAACATTATATCTACTTTCCTTACATCCAATGATCGACTAGGGCATAGAAGATCTAGTGGCAACTTCTGAACGGCAATAAGGGAACGAACAAACAACCACTACTTAAACGATACTCTCAAAGGGATATCATACTGATTACCCTTGAGGACAATCGACCTCCATATATATTTTGGTAGCTAGTTAGCTGGAGAGCCTCCTATGACCATGGACCGTTTCTATAACCAAAATGAATCTAAACCAAAGTGTGGAGGAGCAGAACTGACTAAGAAAAATAACAATGAAGGCCCGTTGGCTAAGGAAGCAGATCCTAGTAGCCAAAACAAGACCTCAAAATTCGGCTCATATGCTCTTTGAAAGATTCAATTGACAACCTCTACTTGACGACTCACGACTTGGAGTGGTACTGGAAACCAACTTCGAGACAGTATACCAAAGCCTAAAGAAAATCAGGGGAATGTTGTATATTCCCCGATGCTCACTGATCCTAACACGGGCGATTACAAACACCTCTGAGGTGTGATCGAAAAGCCGATCTGGAAAGGAAAGCTTCAATAGTATGTACAAGTCCTGTAGAATGGCGGGCAGCGAACATCCAATGCCTATTAATAAAGGGCTATGTTTATCAATTGGACTGTCGACGGCCGACATCCCTTTGAAAGGAGCCAGAGGAAAAGTCAAATAGCGAGCACATGATGCTGCTTCACTTATCGATGAGATTTATCCCAATCTTCTTTGAATTATTTCCATTTCTAATTCTATTTCAATTGTTCTATGAACTATGAATAAGTTGAACTAAACTACTTTCAAAACAATGCAGGTGACCAGGTACTCACATTTGGTCGCCAACCAATCCACGCAGACCTTGATCGGACGTTTGGAGTTACATCTAGAGGAGCATAATTCAATCACTCATCATCAACCATATGCCTTTGATTTGGGGCTATGGACTAGATACTGAAAAGCTCATCACAATCAGAGCCCAACAATAAGTGAACACGACTGACTTCACATTCATCGACCTCTACATTTGACTTGGAGACCTAAGCGAGGCTTGGAATTAGCATGGCCCGATCATCCACTCAAATCGAGTCATGGAACAACCTTCGACAAAATACAAATGCCCCTCTTAAAGCTGGGTGACGTCGTGATCTGTCTAGAGTGGACGTGATTTGATCGTCTACACATCAAATCTTACCATGAACACAAAAGATTGTCCGAAATCCCGACTTGGAGTAGTTGTGATGGACTACCTACTCGTCAACCATCGCTCTCAATAATCCATTATCTTATTTTCTAGAAGGATATACGAAGCAAATTGTGTGAGATTTGACTATCTAACACAGCATGGATGTGATCTAACCATCTGTCATATACCTCCTTTCTTGACTTGATTGGAAGAGCTATAATCACCAAGCGGACGAGAATCAACCGTCCATTTTTCAAGTTTCATCCCTTATGCTGGATGCAGAATCTCATTCCATGAGCAAATGTGGGTCGATCGTTCATTCGACAACATTAGCCTCGATGCGGTAAATAAAGTACAAATTAAAGAATGGAAATACGATTGCTCTTAACCAAAATCTCCAAGTCCCCGGAGTGCGGAATGGAGTACTCTGAGTCCCCAGAATGCGGACTAGAGTATAAACGACTCAAAAAATCCAAGTCCCCGGAGAGCAGACTGAAGTACTCAGAGTCCCCAGAGTGCGGATCAGAGTATAAACGACTCAAAATCTCCAAGTCCCCGGTGCGGAAAATCTCCAAGTCCCCGGAGTGCGGACTAGAGTACTCTGAGTCCCTAGAGTGCAGGCCAGAGTATAAACGACTCAAAATCTCCAAGTCCCCAAAGTGCGGAATGGAGTACTCTGAGTCCCCAGAGTGCGGACCAGAGTATAAATGGCTCAAAATCTCCAAGTCCCCAGAGTGCGGACTGGAGTACTCTGAGTCCCCATAGTGCGGGCCAAAGTATAAACGACTCAAAATCTCCAAGTTTCCAGAGTGCGGACTGGAGTACTCTAGGTCCCCAGAGCACGGACCAGAGTATAAACGACTTTAAAACCTCTACGTCTCCGGAGTGCGGACAGGAGTACTCTGAGTCTCCAGAGTGCAGGCTAGAGTGTAAACAACTCAAAATCTCTAAGTCCCCAGAGTGCAGACTGGAGTACTCTAAGTCCCCAGAGCGTAGACCAGAGTATAAATGACTTAAAAACCTCTACGTTCCCAGAGTACGGACTAAAGTACTCTAAGTCTCCAGAGTGCGGATTAGAGTATAAACGACTTAAAAACCTCTACGTCCCTGGAGTATGGACTGGAGTAATCTGAGTCCCCATAGTGCGGACTAGAGTATAAACGACTTAAAAACCTCCACGTCCCTAAAGTGCGGACTAGAGTACTCTAAGTCCCCAGAGTGCAGACTAGAGTATAAACGACTTAAAACCTCTACGTCCCCAGAGTGTGGACTGGAGTACTCTGAGTCCCTAGAGTGTGGACTAGAGTATAAATGACTTAAAAACCTCTACGTCCCCAGAGTGCGGACTAGAGTACTCTAAGTCTCCAGAGTGCGGACTAGAGTATAAACGACTTAAAATCCTCCACGTCCCCGCAGTGTGGACTAGAGTACTCTGAGTCCCCAGAGTGCGGACTAGAGTATAAACGACTTAAAAACCTCTACGTCCCCAGAGTGCGGACTAGAGTACTCTATGTCCCCTGAGTGTGGACTAGAGTATAAATGACTTAAAAACCTCTAAGTCCCTGAACCGGACTAGAGTATTCTCAGTCCCCTGAGCGTGGACTAGAGTATAAACGACTTAAATACCTCTAAGTCCCTAAAGCGGACTAGAGTACTCTCTGTCTCCAGAATGCGGACTTGAGTATAGAAAATGGATGAAAATCTCTATGTCCCGAACTTTAGGCTAAAGTATAAATCGTTCGACAAATCTCTAAGTACCTAGAGCATGGACCGAAGCATGAACACAAATTGGGCGCGAGTCGAACGAGGGGAGAATAAAACTAACTCCCCAGAATGCAGAGTGGTGTATAAACATCGACAAATAGACGAGTAGATTCCGACCATTCTCTATTCTGCAAACTTCGGCCTAAAATCAACAAGAGGATTATTAACTCGCTAAGGATGGAGCTCGACAATCCAACCAGTGACCTGACTAAATCAATGCTGGGAGCGGGGGTACAAATCACTAAAAGCTGAATACGACAGCTTACTATAGCTCTAGTTTGGCGTTCTTTATAACTTAAGGCAACGACTACATGGAGGTCTCAATACAGAGCTAATCGAAACGGCATCCAAAGCTACGAGCAACCGAATATATCGTACCTCAGATCGAGGGTCAATACCGATCCGCATTAAGCACATACGAATGTGACAGGGATGTTCCTTGAAAAACTATAACCTCCAGAGTGTGGAAAGGAGAGTAAACCATCAAGACTTGGTCAAATATTCTCCAGCACCCTCCTTCGATCCATTAGGAGGAGTATGAAACTGGATGGGCATGACCCGACTGCATTTGTAGCCAACTTTACCTCGAGATCTGATTACAGAGCATGAACTAAAGTGGACGTGGATGACCATCCAATGTCCAAATTACGCCCTAAAATTGACGAGGCATCGAAGTATTCCTCTTGGTATGAAAAACCACGATAAAATCCAAGATAGGCGAGACCCCGTCTCCCATCGACTGACCTGATCCCTGATTCAACGGGAAACAGAGTAATGCTAAAGTGGGCATGGCTGACCTTCCTACTTATTGATATATATATGCCCCAGAACTGGGGGCATGAGCTAGAAGCAACATGAATGTGAACCGACTATTCATTGATCAACTCAAGGTTTTCGAAATTTAGGTGGGGATATAAACATAGATAGGACGATACTCAACCGTCCATGCATTACATTTATCAACCTAGACCGGGAGCAGACGCGTGGCCATCCAAAGACTGGCTACGATAGCTCAATATTGAAACTTATATATAATGTTTACAACTATTCGAGGCTACGACCGAGAGAATGCCTAGGGATAGAATCATTAATTTGATACCTAAGCTAGTGGGCAACTAATTGTCACTCCAACCCAAGGCATGCAGATCATGAATGTTGCTCGAATGTGGAAGATGGAACCCCTGCAAAACAACAACACATGATGACAGACAATATAGTGTTTAGGAGTCGAGATGCAGACAAGGTGGACAGCTCCGTCCATATCCGAAACACTGACAATTGACAAGTAGTGTCCGAGCCCTGGCTCGGGCAGCATTCTCGGATCTGTAGAGACATAGATATGAGAGATGATGATGGGGGACCCAGGGAAAGGAATGCAACAACGGCTGAGCTAACGATTGACATACCAGTCAGCCGGGATGACCCGTTATGAGTCCTTAAAATTGAATCGCAACTCGACCCGTCATTGGTCGAAGATCTTACTAATTTCCTCCGAGCGAACCTAGACGTTTTCGCTTGGACACATTATGATATGTGTGGGATTTCTCCTGCTATTGCGAGTCATATGTTGAACACAGACCCAAAATACATCCTTGTAAAACAAAAAAGGAGAGGCATGGACCCGAAGAGGTCCGCTGCTCTCAGAGAGGAGGTGGACAAACTCAAAGACAATTGGTTCGTCCACGACGCCCTCTACCCTGAATGGGTTTCTAACCCTATGCTTGTGAGGAAAGCAAACGGGAAGTGGATAACTTGTGTTGATTACTCTGATCTGAATAAAGTATGCCCGAAGGATAGTTTCCCTTTACCTAGAACCGACCAGCTCGTCGACTCTACGGCCGGACATGAATTATTGTCCTTTATGGATGTGTATTCGAAATACAATTAGATCCCGATGCACGTTCCAGACTAAGAACACACCAGTTTTGTCATAGATGTGGGGCTATATTGCTATGTAGTAATGCCTTTTGGATTGAAAAACGCGGGAGCAACTTATCAGCGTTTGGTGAATCGAATGTTTAAAGACCAGATTGGTAGAACGATGGAAGTCTATGTGGATGACATGATCGCATCCAAGACCTAGCGGAGGTGTTTGATATACTCAGGCATTATGGAATGAAAATCAATCCTTTGAAGTGTTCA
This sequence comes from Allium cepa, assembly GCA_030765085.1. Classification (NCBI taxonomy): domain Eukaryota; kingdom Viridiplantae; phylum Streptophyta; class Magnoliopsida; order Asparagales; family Amaryllidaceae; genus Allium; species Allium cepa. Next base: position 185,560,497 of record CM060946.1, read on the forward strand.
TTTGGCCTAGCATCGAGAAAGTTTTTGGGTTTCATTGTGAATATGCAGGGAATCGAAGCTAACCAGGAGAAGATTCAAGCAATTCGAGACATACAAGTGCCCAGAACTATAAAGCAGGTACAAAGCTTGAATGGAAAGGTGGCTGCGCTGAGTCGATTCATACCTAGAGCTACAGACAAGTGTATTCCTTTCTTCGATGTGATAAAGAAAGGAAAAAGGAATCTCGAGTGGACATCCGATTGTGAGGAAGCATTCCAATCTCTGGTAACGCATTTGGAAAGTCCCCCGGTGCTATCGAAACCAATTGACCATGAAATGTTGTATGTGTACTTGGCAGTATCCCAACATGCTATCAGTACGGTTTTGGTTCGCGAAGAGGACCGAGTTCAAAAGCCAGTTTACTATGTTAGTAAACGTCTGACAGGGGTGGAAAGAAATTGTCCCAAGATCGAAAAATTAGCCTATTGCTTGGTGATTGCATCACGCAAGCTTCGCCCATATTTTCAGGCACACTCAATCAGTGTTTACACTGATCAACCCTTACGAGAGGTACTCCAATGACCGAAAACTTCTGGAAGGATGTTAAAATGGAATATCGAGTTGAGTCAGTTCGATATTACGTACCTACCACAAAAGGGCCATATAGGGGCAAACACTAGCAGACTTCATTGCTGAATTCACTGTGTTAGATGACTCAAATGGCCATAATGTCATACCTCCCGTTTGATGGAAGATGCACGCCGATGGGGCATCTAACGACCGTTGTTCGAGAGCTGGCATAGTTCTTGTGACTCTTGAAAACTGATCAGTTTGTTATGCTTTGAAGCTTGAATTCCCAGCAACAAATAACGAAGCCGAGTATGAAGCATTGATTGCTGGCTTGAGACTTATCAAAGAACTGGGAGTAAAATCTGTTGAAATCTTTTGTGACCCGCAACTGGTGGTGTACCAAGTGCGGGGAGACTATTAAGAAAAGGGACAGAGACTTGCCCCGTATCTTGCATGAGTTCAGGAGTCGCTAGCAAATCTAGAATATTATGATATATCGCATGTCCCGTGTGAACAAAACAAAAAAGCTGATTCATTGGCCAAATTTGCGAGCACTGGCGATGCTCAGCAAATGGGATTGGTTCCCATTGAAACCATACATACTCCAGTACAAATATGATGGAGGTAGATTTCATGTTAGAAACCGAAATCGAGAAGGAATCATGGATGACCCCATTTAAGCAATACTTACTACATAGGGTCTTACCCGAAAGAAGGAGCGAAAGACGACAAGTCATTCGTAAGGCTTCGCGATATGTAATGGAGAGCGGAATAATGTATCGGAAGGGATTCTCGACCCCCTTACTCTGGTGCATAGCCCATAATGAGATAAAACGAGTCCTGAAGGAAGTCCATGAAGGAGAGTGCGGTGACCATACTGGGGGGCAGACGTTAGCAAAGTAAATCCTCCACCATGGATACTATTGACCGGCTGTAAATCCGGATGCCACAGACTATGTGAGGAGATGTGACAAATGCCAGAAATATGCAAAAGTCCCGAGAGCTCCGCCGACGGAGCTCACACAAATGGTTAGTCCCTGGTCGTTTGCAATGTGGGGGATCGACATAGTCGGTTCCTTACCCATATCCAAAGGTGGTGCGAAATACGCGATAACTGCGGTCGATTACTTTACTAAGTGGGAAGAAGCAGAGCCTTTGGCCACCGTCACCACCAAAAAAGTCATTAATTTCGTTGTACGAAATATTATATGCCGTTTTGGCCTTCCACGAACTATCATTACAGACAGTGGAACTCAATTCGAAAGCAAGCAGTTCAAAGAATTTTGCCAAAAATATGTCACTGAGAAAAAGTTTGCAGCAGTTGCTCATCCGAAAGCCGATGGATAAGTGGAAGCCGTGAAAAAAATAATCAAATCCATATTGAAAAGGCGTTTGGAAAAGGCTAGAGGCAAGTGGGTGGATGAACTTCCAACAGCATTATGGGCTTATAGAACTACCCATGAGTCCATGACTGGTCGTACTCCATTCGCCCCTACTTACTGCTCCGAGGTCGTCATCCATGTAAAAGTTGAAGTCCCCTCTCATCAAGTGGCTGATTACAACCATTATTTCACAAAAAAATTCAAATCAGGAATCGCAATTGAATTGCAATTAAACTAGATGGAACTGGCGATGACTTATGAGCATATAAAAGGCATCCGACAGCCAATGGCAAGAACATGTACCCGAACATGCATGTGTACATCCGAAAAAAGTTCAACTTCTTGAATCAACGGGGAGGATAAAATTGAAGGATAATGACTATTCAAGAAACATGATGGATTTCTTTCTAGAGACAAGGAATACTCGCAGATTCGAAGCATGTCGTGTTGCTTCACATGACACACTTTGGGGGGAAAATGTTAACCGGCACCTTGGCCCGGCTACAAAACGACAGTTGAAGATAGTATCGTTAGCACTAGACAAGATTCTGACCAAGAAGAGCCTGAAGATATACGGGTTTGATGCAGTCGACGCGTTTTGGCATTTAGGTACGGTTCGGCAAGAATAGACCTACCGGCTTGAGATCACCCTATATGGGCCAAGTCACCTCGGCCTTGATTCCATGAGAGAAGTCCAACCCATCTTTGTCTATAAATAGAAGGGCGGTGGCACAGTGAAAGGGACCTTTTTCCGGGAACACTGGGAGACCCTGGCAATTTTTATACTCTCCTCTTTTTAATTCAAACTTGTATTCAATTGATTTACGGATTGTATCTGTATTCAAGTGATTGAGAAAGCAATAAGGATTAAACTCAAAGTGGACGTAGGCAGTTACGCCGAACCACTATAAATCTGGTGTTCTCGTTTTTGTTGTTCTTTTTGCACTGAATTACACTATTTTTCAATTCTTATTTACTCTCTTCATTAATCTCTCTACATAACTCTACTCAAGGGTGTTAGTGACCAATTCTGGTGCTAACATATATATATATGTATGTATGTATGTATGTATGTATGTATGTATGTATGTATATGTATAAATAACCAGGTGGATAAATAACACACATCAAATGTAAAATATATATATATATATATATATATATATATATATATATGGTCAAATATCAATATATATTTTTATATACAAGAGAAAAGTGATAACATGAAGATATGAAAACAAAGTACCCAGATAAACATATTATATATATATATAAATGAAATGTACCTTTATCTTCTATATTATATATATAAGCACGGCTGAAAGTAGACCAACAAAATACATATACAAACTTAATATATATATATATATATATATATATATATATATATATATCTGTGTGGGTGTTCCCAAATCCAGACATATCATATTATACCTACATACGTGCATACAAAAGGAGGCTACTGTTATTCATGTAGAGGCATGGGATGGTGGAGCAAAGTGTGGACTAAGGCGGCATCATCTGCATGCAGGAAATGGAGAAGGTGGACAGTGGAGGTTGGACGAGACAGGTGATTGAGGGTGGCTATAAGAAATGAAGGAGAAGGGTGGGATGACGCGTGGAATGGGACCTGGCCGCGGGTGTGGGAAAGTTGTGGCGATCGAGATGGCGGCTGTGGGCGATCTGATCTGGACGGTGGTGCTTGCGGAGAGCCAGTGATGTGGCTGTGAAGGGTGGTACTTAGAGGATGCTTCGGCCGTGGATGCATGGGTCCTCAGCCATATATATAACGTTATTTTTTTTTATTTTATTTTTTTACAAAGGGGGACAGAGCGAGATTTGAATGACAAGACACAACAGAACTTTGATGATGGGAAACTGAACCTAGTGAGCGGCAGAGGTCAGAGACCATGGAAGATGGACGGGGAGTAAATGGTGATGGTTCGGGAGGAACATGGTGCGGTATGAGAGGATGAAGGAACATGGGTGAAAGACAGTACGAGGCGAAGTGAAAGCTTTGTGGAGGAAAGAAACATGGGCTGCGAGGGTAGAGAGGGATGGCTGATCGGAGGCAGGGCATTGACATGGTGATGGTTTGAGTTAATGTATACGGTTGTGGGTAGAGCAATGAGCACAGTCATGGTAGAAGAAAATGATCAGGTTTCCTATTACAAATGTATATCAGACTATAATATATATTTTTATGAAGAAAAATATAGAAAGTTTTTACAAATTGAAAATGAACGAACCAATTTGGGAAACAAGATAAAATTAAAATGAAAGGTTAAGTAAAGTAAAGGTTAGACATTAAATTTAGAAAAAATAAAGGTTAATGGATGTTGGGTTAATACACGATGGAAACTGAATGGATACAAGAACCCAAAAGGTAAGAAATGGGTACCGATATGATTACTGTTTTCGCAGATTCCACCACGTATCGGACTTTGAAACACACAAAAAAATATACTCTGGAGATCAACATGACGGGAAGAACAGAATGGTACATAGATATCAGCTATATGATCATCCTATTAAAAGTAGATATTTGCTGCCAAACTGCTGCTAGTTCGCCGAAAATAAGATAAATGGGGCTATAACATTATTTGAACTGTTAAATTTTACAAATGAAAATTTTCCATTCACTATGTTTTAAGTAGACACATTTCAAATATCAAATTTTCATTGCCAAATTTTATGGTTTTAATTTTCACAAAAATTCAGCTAATTACGTTATTCGAACTGTTAAATTTACAGGTCGTTGCACTCTCCCTCACTCAAAACCTTTTGTCCCCGAAAAGAAAAGAGATAGGAGAATAAGCAAATACAAAGATAAGGTCGATTCGAAATACATGTTATCAGATACAACAATTGATTCAAACCCATATAAATTTCATTAGTTTTTAGATTGATTTATATTCAACTAATTTTGATTTCAATCCATTTTATTTAATCAGTAAATATTCATTGTATTCGCATTTGTTTGATTTCAATTCAATGCATTTTCATTCAATTGATTTCCTTTCAATTTATTAACATTTGTTACAAAATTTTCTTTTTAAAAAAATTATTTTATTTAACTCGTTTATTTAATCCTTTTGTCCTTACTATAGCAATTCCACCTCAATATTCAATTTCAACTATTCTTAAGTTAATATCTATTTACTTAAATAACATTCACTATTTATTTTTCAATTTATTTGAATTAACATTTCTTATAACATTAATTAGGTATATAAACATTCATTATTACAATCAAATTTTATTAAATTTCCCTTAACAAAATTTCAATTTTGGACATCTTGTGACCTACATTTCATATTAGATATTATTCAATTACATTCAACCTTTCTAGGTAAGTTTATTAATGTTTCGAATGTAACTAAATAATGTACAAATTTTTCTTTTATTTTCAACATATTTAATAAGTAAAAATTAAATTTTCTCTTGTATAACCTTCAGTTACAAACTTTAACATTTTAAATTTGTGTATATTTCAGGTAAGTTATATATATATGTTTTAGAATTACAATTGAGTATTATACAAATTAATTTCATCCTAGTTCACTGTTTTTAAGCTGTTTCAACTTCCTTTCTTATCTTAGACACTCCAATTATTCAAAAAAATTGTTTTATTTCAAATCGAAAACCATTTCTTAACATAGGATTTAAGAGTTAAATTTCCGGTCCAACTTTAAACCATTTCAAAATGAATATACATACATACATACATACATACATAGATATATATATATTATAAATCAATTCATACTCAAGAAATTCAAATCAAATCCATTTTTCAAAACAAAATATAGCAAAGCTATTGAGTGTCCTCCCCACTTTGAAACTCGAAAATGAATGTCGATGATGCAGCAGCCATCACCGAAATTATTTTCTTGCAACAAAAGAAGAGAGTACTAACTTGCTTCTTCTAGAATTCATTAAAAACAATTTTCATACGAAAATACGTTCAAATAATATATTTCAAAACTTTAAAAACCAAATTTTTGAAAATCACCAAAAATTAAATTCTTAAATCCTTAATTTAAATTCATTTCATTAACAAATCAAATTTATAAACCATGTTTTAAAATTTTCATCTTCTTAACATATAATAAAGTAAACAGTGTAGAAGTGTTAGGAGAACAATTAAATGATAATCTAGTATTATCATTTTTAACAATCAATACATTTAATTATCCAATTTCAAAAAAATTATACTTTTTATATAGAATATAATCATACATAGAAATTATTTCATTTACCAATTTCAGAGACAATATCGTGTCAGTTTGCTCTATTCAAGTGTTTCAGAATTCTTATCGATAGTGTTGTCAAGACGAATCGATCGAAACCCCAAATCAAACTTAACAATTCAAACAACACAATATAACATTTTTTTTATTAATTACAAATACGTTCTCTCACAGGATGATTCAAGATGGATTTTTAGAATAAGGATAGAGATTCAAATTTAGAGGAACCCCAACCAAAGGAATATTCTAACTAAGAAGAAAGTCTCGAAAGGAAGACAAAGTAGTTGAATTACAAAAGAGGAAGGATGGATAGACTTCTATTAATCAGGTGACCTTAACCCGGTCAACCGAGACTAAGAGCTGTGGAACATCGCGAAATTTATGCTTCATAAGATCAACGAAAGGCAGGAGCATTGGTTAATCCAAAGGAATGACTGATCATTGGTAGAAACCATTCATCTAGGAGAAAGGACAATAGGTTGAGCTCTAGGAATAAGATCGATTACGGAATTCAATATCCTGCTTGTGAGGAAGAGACGTGACTTTATAAACATCAGGATAATCCCTGACCATTGGGTGGATTCAAGATCATTTAGCGAGAATTAAATGAAATATGAAACTGCCTACATAATCCTGAGGCAATCGACATTTGATCACAAGAGAACACCCTAGTCGTCTATTATAGAAACGGTTCGAGCTTTTCAAGAGATAACAACATCAAAAACGAGCATTAGAAATCTTCGGTGAATCGATGCCTATTGTAAAGGAGTTTCACCCCTTCACAAATTATAATAAGGTTTGCGGAACCGCCAACGAGATCAGTCTCACATAAGGATGAATTTGACAGTTGTGGTTGAAGCTATGGGTGCTTCAGTATCAAAAAGAACACGAACATGATAAGACAAGAATGGATTTCAGAATAAAGGTAAAGTTTCGAAATTCCAAAGAAATCCAAATCAAAGAGGATCCTAACAAAGAATTTCAAGCTTGAAAGAATATGATTCTATAATTGATTCAACTCATTTTAGAGTACCACTGCTCTATCTCTAATGAGTTTTTACTCTATATGCTAAGTTTTGCCTAAACCAGAGCTCCGATACAACTGTAACGACCTGCTATTTCCAACTGTTCAAATCGACAATCATCCACTTATGTCAGAGTTGAATTGCTCAAAATAGTCATTGTTAATTTATATTTGGAAAAACGTAGCATATACAGTAAATAAATCAATCACAAAATCACAAATACAGAATAATATAATAATAAGCAGCGGAATAGATAAATAGTAGTTCATGAAGCTATTATATAAACAACAGAGTCTAAATCAAAATACTATAGCTATCCAAAAGCAGAGTAGTCTCAAATACAAAAGCCAATGAGAGGTCTGAACAAAACAATTGGAATAAACTAAAGTAACTGGAAAGCCGAATAGACAAAGGCAGATCTTCAAGCAAAGCTCCGAACTCCAAAGATGAGTCTCAAATGTTGTGACACTCAGTCTGACCAGAGCATAAAGCAAAACACAAAACCCTCGAGTCAGGATTAACATTTTTATACAAGTAGATCAAGTCATGTGAAATGTCAACTGAAATACAATATCCTTTGAGATACCCATCCTCTAAGGATCTGTAAAACTATCTACATACATAGTACAACACACTACATATATAATGTCTATAGTAAAGCAAACTATTAAAATAGCTTTAAGGCATTACCCATATCCCCTTGAACACATTTTATATATTCCTATAATCTATACAGTATCGTAATTCCTTCGTAAACTGAAGGGCTATTAGAGGGCACTCCAAAGGTATGATACAAACCAAACTCATAGAAGGCGCGATAAGGCATGTGACAAGGCACGCGAGGCAATGCCTAGGGTAGGATTCTACCATTTTGCTGATTTAGACCGGTGGTAACGTATAGCAGCTAGTACTGCCTACCTCGAGACACACTCCTAAATCAAAGGTGCATCCAATCAAATCATAAAGTAATAGAATGGTATCGAAGAAATATGCTCGATCGGAGGAGCAACCTCACTTAGCCCGACATAGCTCCTGTTTTAGCCACATCAAGTCGACTCGCGGGAGTCAGGGCTACATTAATAGCTCACACAGAATCGTCGCTAAACCATCCTACTTCGTTCTTCAATCTCCACCATATACACAGTTGTTAAAGTGGTTTTCGGTATTGGCAGAGAGTGATAATATCCAATCCCGGTCTCTTTAACAATCAAACGCTTATTTCACACCATGATCATTTTATAAAAATCACGTTTATAATAATTTCAAACAGTTCATACTTCATATCAAAATATCTTATCCATTTCAAAATCACCTTACTTTCAAAATCATATACACTTTCGAAATCATATCACTTCTGAAATCATATCTCTTTAAAATCATCACTTTCAAAAACATATTCACTTTTGAATCATAACAGTTCCAACTTAAATAGTTTAAATATTGAAAATAGTTTATATACATTAAAATAGTTTATATATTAAAATAGTTTACCTAATAAATACATATATATATATATATATCAAAAATAGTTTCAAATTATAACTTTTCTTCCAATTTCACAAATCTATTCAACTCAACTTAGTTCCAAAAATTTAATTCAAAAAATTCAGTACAACAATTCAATTAAAAGGTTAAAGGTTTAATTCAAAAAAATTCATTAAAACCATTTAATTTATATCGATTTCAAAAGGATGTTTGCGCTACAAATTTAAATCACTTCAATTTGAATAGGTTTCAAAGTTAAATTCCAAACATTTACAATAACTAAATTTGATAAATTTCATTTATATTTCCAAATTCAACCATTAATTTTATTTAAATTTGAAATTATTCGCTAAATCATTTTAATAATATTTCAATAAATCTGAAATTACAAATTTAAATAAAATCAATAAATCAAATATCTAACTTCAACTATATATAAAATTCTAAAATATTCACCTAGTCACCTTTTATAAGTATTTAAATGAATTTTCCAACTAAAAACTTAAATCAAAATTTAATATTCGATTTTATTTAAATTTGATAATATTCAGTTAATCACCTTTAATTAAATCAAGTTGTAAAATCATATCTTTCAAATTCTCAAAATAAGTTTCTAATCAAATCTTATTTATATTAAATTCCTAAACAAGTTAAATTATAAATTAACTTAATTTATCTTCCCAACCTTTATTTTATTAAAGTTAATACAAAATTAAATTTCAAAATATTAACATAAATAGTAAACAAATATTAAAACATATTATATAAATATATATATATAAATTTGTTAAATTAATTTCTTACTAAATTTTATTGTATTAATTATTATTATATTAAATCATATTGTTATTAAATCTATTTTAAATCTTATTTATATATATAAAATTATAAGTAAAATCTTAAAATTTATATTTTCAAATCTTAACTTATATATTTAAAATTTCTAAAACATAAAATTTGAAATCTAAATTCTTTACTCATATATTAAAATTTAAATACCTATATATTATATTTTTAAAAATCAATATTTATTAAAACCTACATATTTCCTTTCAAAATTCCAGAAATTATTTAAAATAGACCAACGGTGTCCGTATATAATTTTCTACCCTATGGTCAAGTGATATGAATATTTAACATTTCAATCTGAAATTTAAATTTAATATTCACGGGTATATATCATTTCGAGCCGCAATCCCAAAATTCAAAATGAAAATCACTTGGGTTTATCATTTCAACCCATAATGATTTTGCCTAAATCTATCATATCGTTCGGGTATGTATCATTTCAACCCATAGGGAATTTCTTAATTAACAGGGAACATGCAAAGTGAGAATAATATGATAATAATATAACATATCAACAACATGCATATATCATCGGTAACAAATTGTAATATATAAAACAGGTTATGTTGTCATAGATAATAGGTAAACAATTGTAGGTAATGGCATATCACTTTTAACAACTAAATAATTTAACCATTTAAATTTAACAGCATATTTCAATCGTCATTTCATGTGAATTAAATGTCTAAATATAAGAATGTTAATCGTGAATGATTGCTCACCTTTTGATGCTAAAGATATTAGATGACATGACAAGCTACCAATTGAATCGTGAACTCGACAATCGACCCAACTGATATGGATCGGCACGGATTCGACAACGAGACAACAATAAAAGAAATATCTACACGAATTAGATGAAAACAAATCAAAGCTAGCTAGAGATATAGATGGAAATAAAATATATATTATGTTTTTCCTAAAATCAATATTAAATTTAAACAAAAAAATTTCATATTATATTGAAAATCAATATTTATTAAAAACATATATTGTCCTTTCAAAATTCTCAAATATATATATTTGATAATAATATATTTAATCATAAAATCTGTAGCAAACATTTACACATATATATAAATATACTTTTTGAACACATACTATCTATATGTATGTCTAATAAAACATATCGACATTTATATAATAAAAAATCAAACGAAATCCTTACTTCACATTTAAAAAACAAAACTCATATATACTTATATGTTGAATATGAAAGTATATGAGTTTTGTTTGATGATAATAAACATATATATATATATATATATATATATATATATATATATTCATTTAAATTTATTTGCTAACGTACTATTTTATTTACACATAGTTAAATAAATATATGCTGAATAAATAATTGACGTAGAATTTAAATTCAAACGGATATTTTATTCAAACAATTATTTTAATTACAATTTTAATAGTACAAAATTTGAACTCTCGCTATATACACAACATTTCAAATTACAATACAACTTCTCACTATACAATGGTCATTTACATCAGCTCCTCACTACATATCACTCATTCACTCTTATTTTATCTCTGACTCTGCTCCAGCCTGAATCCCGCATCTGAGTTATCTGATAAATACATACTGATGCAGTAAAATTGAAAAAGAAATATTTTTGCAGTGTAAAATAAAATATATTTTTTGAAAATATTATTTGCCTTTGTTATTTGGGTTGTTCGTCATCATTTAATTTTGAATCCATCAAACATGGACACTTGTGACATGCATAGTGTATCACTATACATGCCACAAGGTCGTGCACACCGATATACACTTCACAAAACTGCAAGGACAGGTGAGAACAAGGTCAAACCCGACCAAAAGCCAGGATCAACTCAAGTGCAATACAAATAAGGTCACGAAACGAGCACAAGGTGAAACCCGAGGCAAAGCTAGGTTCAACTCAGATGTGCAGTACAAAATAGAATGGTCAAGTTTTTTAATGACTAGAACAAGGCTCGACCAAAGTTCAATGTATACACATAAAAACAAAGGCTAGACAGTCCAACCAGACCAAATTGAAACAACAACAAAACTACAAACAGTTTTAAAAACAATGAGGCATGAATTTACAAACAATAAATGCAGCAGTTCAAATGTCACAGTGGATTTCAAAATAACCAAGTCGAGTCAAATACCAAAGAATCAAGCCATGGGTCAGGAACTAGTCAAGTGAAGGCCACACAAGCTCAACTGTATATAAGTCCAATGGCATGGCACAAAGGCATAAAATGAGCAAAGCTTCAACATAACAAACATGCTCGGTTCTAATAAGGACAAAATGCATACACACTTGTATACATACAAAGATATATATATATATATATATATATATATATATATATATATATATATATATATGAACATGAATGCAGTGACCAAAGGCAACAGAGAAAGGTACACAAGTGTCTGGCAACATGTATGATATGATCAAGTGACATTGTAGCTAATACTTGAACATAGTCTCGACTAAAACAACTAACTGCACTAGACTAAAATAGACTAGAATGCAAGACAAGCGTATTCATCTATCGATAAAACAGTACATACTCATGTGGACAAATGAAAACAAATATACAGTGGAGCATGAAAACAGTTGCAAGATTTAATCAAGACTTGTATGCCACACATGAACAAGTGAAGACATCACAAACATACATATATACATGTGTGCAGGATACAATGATGCAATGTACATATGCATAAGGACGTGTATCAAAACAACAAAGCAGGATCAACAACGACCACACTCGGCAATGATGGAACCAGACCAAACTAATGATCAAGCAGTAATGAGCTAATGGACCATGCAACATAAAGATGGAGGCAGTGGATGTATACATATGCATATGGAACAAACATGATGAAGATCACATGAAACATGCTACTGGACCGAGAACTTCAAAATACAGTGAGAGAATTCAAGCAACAGACACTACATGAACTAGATTGAAGATCAGATATAGTAGACACAGTGAAGCCGTGAAATTATAAGAAAACAATTTCCAAATGACTGAAGTCATGTGATATCAAAAATCAAAGTTCAGTTTAACATAAATGCCGAAGTCAAGTGATATCAAAAATCAAGTCCAGTTTAACATAAATGCCGAAGTCAATTTTTTTCTCACAGAAGATAATATGAGGAACACGAATTAACCAAGTCCATGATCAAAAAAGATTAAGAAGCCAAATTCATAGCAAAAAGAACGAAACCAAATTCATGAAGCCGTGGTAGTCAAGCCAGAACACCAGAAAATATACAAATTGAAGAGGTCAAAAAACATCACCAGCATCCTAAAAAAATCAAACGACCATGCTACAATATCACACGATTTCAATTGAACGAAAATGTAGGGAATTAAACCCTATTTAAACCCAATCATCATCGGTAATAAAAATCATTCGGGTTCAAGCAACAACAGAGAGGAATAAATCATTCAACTGGAATCAAAGTCGAGAATAATCAATAATTAGTCAAAGGAAAAATCGCATACCATTTTAACAATCGAACTCGACTTAATTGAATCTGTCGTGAACATATAATCAATTGAAGAAAGGAATCAAAGCATCATTCTCTTTTAAGCGGTGATTCAATAAATTCAGAAACCCTAATTTTCATAAAGAGGAACAAAGACGAGCAAAAATACAACCATTGTCACAAATGAAAAAGAAACCAGGCCAAAGAAATAACAAAGAAAGGGGGACAATATCTTACACTGCATTCTTTATCTCTTTGGGCCGGATAATTTATTATTTGGGCTTTAAATTTTAAAATTAGGGTTCTATTGTTTTAAATTGTTTTTAAATTTGTATTTTCTCTTTTAAACATTTGTAAGTTATATTCGTGTGACTAGGGGATGAACTATGGTGGTGTAGTTCTAGAATTCGCAAATCAGGGGCTGAGTTATGGCAGGGTCTTGATCGTAGAGTTAAGTTAGTCGATAGCGGGTGTCGCTAGTTTACGTGTGTAAGCGTCTGTGTAACAACCCATAATTTTGTGAATATTTTAATAAATTTTTTATTGAAAACTTTGATCTTTAAATCGTTTAAAATTGAATTTTTGGAATTTTCCATTGTAATTTTGGGTTTTTTTTGTAATTTATTTTCCAAATATAATAAAATAAACATTTCCTGAAAATTTTGTATTTTGGTCAACCTTGGTCAAGCTTTGACTTTCAGTTGAAATTTTTAAATCTGATTTTTAGTTTCAAATCTTTTTCTTTGAAGCAGAATATAATTCTGATATCCGTTCTACTTTTTGTTTCGTTATGTTCTGCTTTATACTTTTTAAATTGGATAAAATATAGCGTTTTACACGCAATTATTTTCTGTATTTTATTTTCTATTTTTTCTATGTTCATTTCTCTATTTTATTTTCTATTTTATTTTGTTTAGACTTTTTTTTATTCATTGGATTTTTAACTTGTTTATTTGTGATTTTCATTTGATTTTCATTTGATTTTTATTTGATTATTGGTTTGGAAATTCAAGAGACTTAAGTTATCTTTCTATTGTTGCCTTTACATTTTCCTAACTCTTTGTTTTCTTGGCCGTCCATAGCTCCTTCTAGCCGTTCATTCCATTCACCATTCATGTACAAACTCATATCTCATCTCCTCAATTTCATTTGCGTTTAAGTGAAAAATAATATGCAAGTTTTCTATTTCATGGCTTCTCTTCCTCCTTTTTCATTCTTTTTTTGTTTTTCAATGTACTTCTCGGCCCCCACCTCCTAGCCGAACTCGCTATTTCCACCACACCAACATGGTCGGCCTTCACCACCTCTTAACTACCTCTTCACCGCCACCAAGTCCTTGCCGTGACTATAGATGCCAACAACCTCACCAAAATCTTGAACAAACCTAGCCAAGCCATGTATATGCACCACTTCCTCTTCCTATTGCCTCGGCCACCTCCCACACCATCACTTCCATCACTTGCCGTGACTAAAACAACCTTTAGCTGTGCCTAGTTGACCCACACCTAGTCCAGGCCGAGCCACACAAACCATGGCCGAACCCATGTGTGCTTGTAACCTTCCAATGCCTTGCCTCTTTGCCTTCCATAACTTGTAACTTTCACCTCTTCACATTCTAATCATAGTCATCCCTTTGGTGATCACAACTGAGCCTAGCATGCCTTTCACCCATCATGGCCGAGCGTAACATGAAGATGTTCTAGCCTATTTGCATGGTGGCCTAGCCCAATGGCCTTGGTCAAGCAATTCTAGGTCAATTTTATTCATATTTTCCATTATTTTGATTTCTATTCTTTTATATTGAATCATAAACTTATATTTATGATGCTATATTTTTTTGTGTACAAGATTTGGATCTTGACTCTCCATCTACTCAAGTTTGAATCGTGCTTTGTTGTGCCATTTTGTGCTTTGCGGAGTTTGAATTGTGTTTTGAATTTGATCTCTAGCTTTAAAAAGGTGAGTTTATCAATCTCGACATCCATACTTAATTGAGTTAATGATGACAAGTGAATGTGTAAAATTGGTATGCTATGTTAATGAGTTCATATATGCATGTCATATGATTATACGATGTTATAACCGGACTGTATACCTGTTACATCACCTGATATGATATGCCACATTATACTGTTTATTTTATTTACTGTTTCTCACACTACAAGTTCCTTGTAGAATAGGATCACTATGGGTTGAAATGATACATACCCGAATGGACATTAGAATAAGGAAAAATCATTATGGGCTGAAACGATAAGCTCAAGTGATTTTTACTTTATCTTATTTGACTTGGGATTGCGGGTTTGAAATGGTAGAACCCGGATTTTTCTTTTTAAATTACGGATTGAAACGTTACATATCCTTGACCTAGGTTAGAACATATTATACATGCCTATGGTTAATATTTTTAAAGTAATATTTTCCTAAAAATTTATTAAGTATTTGAATTTTAGAATATATGAAATTTTAACTTAAAATTTGATTTAAAGATTTGAAATATAAAGAGATATTGGTTTTCTATAAGTTAAATTTTATAAGTTGATTTTGGTTTTAATTGTAATTTAAAAATCTTTATTTGGTTTTCAATTTGTAATCTAAAGATTTTATGTATGATAAACAACTTAATAATGAAATTTGACTTAATGTGCAATTCTAAATCTAGCCTAGTGGTTGTAATGAATTTTATTTCATAAAATGGATATGTTTTGTATAAATGAGTTTATAGTGATTTTCTATAAGTTAAATTGTATAAGTAAAATGTATAAATTTTAATTTAAATACGACCTTAACTTGCTAATTGGAAATTGGTGTGATGACCCGGAATTTTGGGCAATATCAATTTAATAATCTATGTTAAAAATTAAATTTATTTAATAATTGTCTTTTATAATTGTAATTAAGATTGCCAAAATTATTTTAAAAGCAAATAAATATTTAATGGGTGAAAATTGATCTTTCAAAACTAATAAAATGTTTTCTATTTATAATGTATATATTTGTATATATTGTAAATAGAAAAGCTTGGTTTGAAATTTAATAAATAACAATATAGTTTTTAAATACTTAAGGTAAATGTTTAAATTGTTTAAATTATATTTTTAGCTAAAGTTTAAATTTAAATAAGATTAACATAAAAGATTTGTTTTATTTTCTGTTAAAATATTGCCTGATAAATATGATTTGAAAATATATAAAAGTTTAAAATACAATTTTACAAATGATACATTAATACATATGATAAAATAAGTAATTTATAATAAAGAGATAATTTCTTTTATAAATTATTTAAAATCGGCAAAATTGTTATTTTTAAACAATATTAATAACGTAATTTGATATAAATAGATTTTAATAAAAATAGAATTGTTATTTCAAATTAAATATGTTGTTATATATGTATATAACACCAAATTGACTTTAATTTGGATTTTTAAATTTAATTTGAATTTGGATTTGGATTTAATTTTGAAATTCAAAAGATAGATATTTTAAAATATTTGGATTTAAATTATATGTATAAGTGTTTATTTATATATAACTGGTTTTATTTATATTTTCTTTAAAGAAATATATATAAATTTAGATAGGAAATAGTAAATTAAGTAAAAAGCTTTTTATTTTACATTTAAATTATAAAAAATTACTGAAGTGACAAATGTAAATATATTAAGCTTGCTTTAAACAAGTGTAAATTAATAAACAAGAGTTTTGACAAATGTTGAGATGATTAACAAGTGTCAACTTTAATTTTGATTTTCCTTTTATTTTTATTAAAACACATATTAACTTATGTAAACATATTCTTCCTTCTCGTCATCCTTTTCTATCTTTTTCTTTTCAAACTAAGGATGTCAAACTGTAGCTTGTAAAATTCTCAAACAAAACACAAAAATTTCTCAAAGAAAAATCTGAAAATCAGTACATCCTTTCACAAAGCAGAAATCAAGAATTTAAAACCCTGTACAAATTTCTTACAAAATCTGCAACTCAATCCCTCCACAAACCAGAATGTCAAACCATTAGCTTGTGTATACTTCTTCAAACCTGAGATGAGTCAAAACCTGCAATTACATTTTCAATCAAACCAAAGCCTGTATCTTCTTCAACCTGGAACAAAGCCTGCAAGCATCTTCTTTCAACCCGAGGTTTTCAAAGCAAGCAACTACAATTTTGTTTTGTAATCAAGTTTCAGTAATCTTCAGCATGCAGTTTTTTTTTTAAATCAAACATCTTTCCAGCAATTCAAGTTTTTAAATCAAGAGGCATTCAAGTTTTAAAAGTTCAAAAGCTTAAAAAAAAGCTCTGTTCTTTATTTTCAAACAGGTGAGTAACATTTTTCTTAAAAAAATTTAATATAAATTTGGTTGCATGATTAATATCTCAAATAAGTATGCTGTGTGTATATATATAAGTGCATTTTTCTGTGCATATATATGATATGTGTGCATATCAGATTTCTGTGACATTCCTGTTCTTTATTTTGAAGCTCAAAAATATAATCAAAAATTCATATTCTCTTGATCTAGTCATTGTTAGAACTTAGGCTTCAAACTAAATTTGTTTGTTTAATTATAGAGAAGGTTTTAAAATTTTATTTAAGTTAAATTAAAATTGAAATCTCATTGGAAACTTAAAAGGACAGAGCAAGTTCAAGATAAGTGAAAACTCAAACATATTAATTTATAAATTCAGATATATAAACTGAATACCTATCCAAAATCTCGGTTGTGGTTTGTCTATGGTCGGAGAGATGACCGTAAGTGGTCGGAGCCACTGTGCATGTGCATGCATGTGCATCGTTGATGAGTTCTATTTGAAGACCGGGGAAGATGGTGTTGTTGCTCGGGTCTAGTTCGTGGGTTTTCTATGTTCACCTCGAAGATCTGGATGTTGCGTGTTTCTTTCGCTAGTAGCTCGAGTAGTGTGACGACCCAGAATTTTTAAAAATTTGAAATTGGAATTTTTAATTAACTTTAAATATTTGCAAGATAGTGTAACTTGGATTTCAAATATCAGTTTGAATTTGGCAATTGAATTTATTGAATTTAATAATTTGAATTTGGGTAAAATATTGAATTTTCAGTTTTAAGCCTGTAAAAATAATTTGAAGGCTTGTAAAATTTATATTGATAGTGTTGAGGATAATAAAAATTTTAAAATTGAATTTAACACTGATTTGTTCGCTTTTGAAATTTTATCGTTTAAATTGATATTTAAAAATAGCCTTCTGAGGCGTAGACTTGGAATTCGACGGAACCAGTTCCATTGGATCCATAATAGTGTTTTATTATCGGGTTTCAATTTTCGTAGTATTTGGAGTTGTTGTGCAAGCGTACGATATGTAAACGCACTGAAATTTATATCAAAATCCAATATTAAATAACTGGGTCCAGAAAGCTATCTTCTCCATACGACAGGAGGTCAAGATTTTGTGTTGCATTTTTCGAGATAATTTGAATTTGAATTTGAATATATATATATATATATATATATATTAGCCAAACATTCATCAGTATTCTTTCACATCTAAACCTTTTGTTTTCTTTTCTAACATTTCCTGTTCAACATCACGTCTTTATATTTTACGTCTTCTCTGAAGAATAAATAAACAAGGATAGGTAAATCAAACCGAGCCCTCTCTTATTCGAAATGGAAAAAAAAGAAGGGGGACAAATCCAGGCTCGATTCAGAAAAAAAGAGGAGGGAATCGAATTTAATCGACATCGCGAGGGACGAGAGCGGCCAGAATCGATCACGCAAGCTTGGGTCACGTCATTTGGTCACGAGCGGTCGAGTTTGAATGTCGCAAGCTAGGGTTCTGTAACTCGGTGTTTGAGGATTCGTACGATTTGGAATTGGAACCGTGGCTCCCGAGATGGAGGGTGGCGACGTTTAGTTGAAGGGAGTCAATGGCGTGGTGTCTGGTTAGGGTGGGCTCGATTCGCGAGGCATCGTGGTGGTAGAAGGGTTCGACGGTAGTTTTCAGTTTCACGTTTGACCTGGAGGGTTTCGACAGAGATGAGTGGGGGGGCGCTTGTGGGTATTGGTTGGAGCTCGATGCTATGTTGCCTTTTCGAGTTAGGTAATATGTGTTTTAGCTAATTAGTAAATTTATATTTTTTATGGAATCGATGTCAGAAAAATAATAGGTTGACAGCAGGGTCAAGTTTGCTAAAATAATAATAAAGTTAAATAAATAAATAATGATCAATTGTTTATTTAATTATTTTAGTTACTAAGATTATTTAAAAGAGAATTAGTTCAAAATCAAGTTATTAGTTTAAAACCAAATGATTCGTTTAAATTAAATTATTTGATAATTTAATTTATTTAGTGGTAGATTATCTTAGACGTTAATAAATCATATAATATTGTACAAGGTTAAAACTATGAAGGAAGCAAGCCGAATTGGAAATGGGTTGCATGCATAGTCAAAGGTGAGTTAATCTCACTCTTTTGGATTTTTGTTTAAATTTAAATGGTTAAATTTAAATAATTGGTTGATTGATTGATTTGATTGGATGAGCTATATTATATAGTAGTATATATAGTATATATTGGAGTGATTGATTTCCCCCATTATATAGCGGATGAGATCCTATACGCCGCATAATAGCGGATGATATTTTATTTAAACCCACATACGCGATATTCAACCTCGAAGTGGAATTGGTATTGCGCTAATGTCTGTGGATTCCTCAAAATTATTGTGCTAACTGGATTCCTCACTAAGTATTGTGAATTGGAATATTGAATACTATGGTTTGCTTGGATATATTTCAGTACTCTAGGTCATCAAAATATTTAGAATTGGATTTTTGGAAGAAATATAAGAGTAAATTGTGGAAGTAAAATAATTATAGAATAAAAATAAGAATGAATAGGAAAGAAATAAAAGTGAATTTTAAAAACGGAAGTTAAATTGTAAAGTAGAGATTTAAAACAAGTTTTAAATCAAAGTTAAATCTGGAATTCAAGTTAGTGAACCTCGATTTTTAAACAAATAGTTTTTTTAAAATTAAAATTGTTTTAACATCTTGAATGTTAAAGTGCATTATTAAATTGATTTGAATATAAAAATGAATTTGGTTTTAAATTCCTTTAAACTTCTTTTATAAAATGAGTAATTAATTTATTTAATGAAGTAAATAAAAAGGTAGTTAATTACTCGTCGAGATTAATCAAGAGTGATTAATATTTGTGGTTTAATTAATGATTAATTTCTTAATGTAATTAATTTAAATTAGGATAAATTAAAATGTAATTAGAAATCATTAATTTATATAATTAATGATGTAATTAAAGGTTGATTAATTAAGATTAATTAATCAATAATAAGTGATTTATGAGAAATTAATTAATATAAGTAATTAAGGATTAATATAATTAATTATAGTTAATTAACTTGTGAAGCAGTTAAAGATTAATTATTGTTTTTGGTTAAGAATAATTAATTAGGTAATTAATTAAAGATAATTACTTGAATGTAATTGAAGGATAATTAATCCAGAGTGATTAATTAAGATGGATAATTAAGGGATGATTAATTAATTGATTTGAAATTAATTAATGTTAAATGAAGGAATCTAAGTGATTGAGGTTAGTAATTCAATTAGAATTAATTAAATTAATTTGGAAGTGATCAAGTTTTCTTATGGATGATTGAATGGTATTGGATGCATTAAATGAGACTCGAAGAGACCAGGGTCGGGTATTAGAAAATACCTGAAACCACTTCGAATTTTTATAGATTGATATGTGAAATCTATAGGCCGGAATGAAATGATTTAAGTGAATTGGACTATTTAATCTAAATTTTCGTACTTCGAAAAGTGATGTGTGAAATAAGTGATGTCTATAACAAATTGTGAATTTGTAAATTGATACGAGTTACCCCAGGTTTTATATAAGTTGTATACTTTGTATTCCATGTTAGATGGGTTTACTCACACTAGTTTCCAACCTGACCCGGGTGTTACTTTAATGTAATGCTCGGGTCAGACCGAGTATTACATATTTTCAGGTAAGGACGTTCTGGAGCTCAGGAGGCGAGCTGGACGGCAAGAACGTATGGAGTGTTTCCGCTTATAATATTTTGTTGTATATCTGAGACATGATGGTTGTGTATATCCAGTGTCTGTATATATGTGTAACTTTGATGTATTATAAAGGTATTTTGCAGATACAGAATCCTTTTGTAGATTGTTATTATTTTTTATTATATTTTATCCGCTACGAATATGAGATGTTGGTGTTTCTGTTCTTCTTATTCTTCTATCTCTTTCTTCTTTCCCTAATTGTCTGGAATTTTCGGGATCTAAAATTTTGGGTCGTTATAGTTGGTATCAGAGTAGGTTAAGCGAGAACCTTGGCTCTGGTGGGGGATACTCATTAAGGATAGGGTCAATGGCACCCTAGAATGAGTTGAGTGTATATATATGAGAGCGTACTTGTTATTTTCTTATATAAAGATTTTAAATGATTTTATATAAGCTTATATTTTAATATATAAAGTAATAATATTTCTAATATTAAGTTAATTGGTTGTTAAATCATTGGAATTTAATAGAGTTTCAATTGAAATTGTTGAAAATTGATTTTAAAGGTTGAATTTGTGTAATAAATTGGTTTCTGAAAGATTAAATTGATTTAAAATGAAATTCTGGAATTTGAACTCAGAAATTAAATTGTTCAAAAACTTTAAACAAAGGTTGATTTGGTTTAAAAGGTTGAACCAACATTTGAGAATTTAAGTCAAATTTATATAATTCGAGATGGTTTAAAATTGAAATTGAATTAGTTCAAAATTGAATTTGATTTGAATTAATTGGAATTGTGATTGACGATGGATAAGTTTAAAAATTCAAATGGAAAATTTGAGTTGGATTGAATTGAGATGATTTGAAATTGAAGTGGGTTCAATTGATATTAGGCCAAATTGATTGGAATAATTTGGAATTGTAATTAAAGCTGAATAGGTTTAAAATCAAATGAAATTTGATTTGAATTGGGAAAGAAATCAAGATTGATTCAACTTGAATTGGGGTTAAATCAATTTTAATGGAAATTGAAGTTATTCAAATTGGAATTGGGTCAATTTAAATGGAAGTGGAAATTTAAATTGAATTGATGGGGAAGTGAACTGTTTTGACTCTGGACTATTTTCAATATTAATTGTTGTAATATAAACTTATTTTTCCAAGCTATTTAATATATACAACCTTTCTTATTAAACCCAAAACTATCTTATACTTATTTTATAACTACTTTTGGAATTATTTACCTATTTTATAACTGTCTTATAAACTAATTACTGTTTTTCAACTGTTTTAAACTAATTACTATTTTAAACTATTTTGTAATTATCTAACTATTTTATAACCATTTGACTATTTTCCAACTATTTTATCCTTATTTAACTATTTTACAGCTATTTTACAAACTAATAATTATTTTTCAACTACTTATCTATTTTAAAAAAAATCAAGCCATTTCTAAATTGAAAGACGGTCAGAGTGCAAACTGTTTATGATTAAATTACCCAATTGAGATAAGGATTAAAGTGATAATCCAATGGAATTGAAACAATTGTGATTATGTGGATAGAAATTAAAGGAAATGTGAATAAAAAGAGAAATTGATTTAGTTGATAATGAATGAAAATAAATACGTAGGATGTACATATATTATTCTATTAGCATAGTGATTTGATCCAGATTCGAACATAGAATTTCGAGATAATTTATCAATCCGAGTTGGGATTTTTCACTCGATTTTCGACGGCGAACCTGGATATGGATTGTTGATTGATTCTGAATATTCTCTATCATAGCTAGGCTATGCAAAGAGAATGACGGTTTCTGATCAAGAAACTAGATCTGTGTCCGCACTAGGAAGTAGGGTGGACGATACTAGTTCGGAAGTGAAATTGTGTGAACGAGTAAGCGATCAGATTGATATAGCATACGGATTTGAATGAAATTGATATTGGAAATTTGTGGATAAGGAATGTGAAATGGTTTTTGAAATGAAAGGTATATTTTGTGAAACATATGATGAAGTAAAGTGGAAATTGGATATTTCTATGGTAAGAATTTACTTTATGGAAGTAAGTAAAATGGTAAGTGACTTTATAGAGTAACCAAATTAGAATATTTTATTTTTAAGAAACAAAGTTATATATCTTTGTTATATAAGATAAATCTCCCCTTGTTGAATCTATTGCCAGAAGAAAAGGATTTTGAAAGTGTTTGAAGTATATGGAGTTTTATACAAGTTTGAAATGATCCAAAGTTTTTTTAATTATATATATAAAGGATCTTATGAGGATTTTGGAAAAAGGTTTTGCGAACCTTTGGATTTGGAAAGGCTTTTAATTTTTGGGTAAAATCAATATTGGAATTTGGAAAGCCTAGTTTGAGAATTATCGATTTTGGGATAATCGATTTCAAGAGAAGGAGATTTATATGAGATTCATACTAGGTGTATGATTTGGAAGATACTATATTGTATAGTATAAAGTGGTTTGATAATGGCTTTGGGGAAAAAGGTGCTCCCTTGAAATGAACTTCTCAGGGGTGTCATAGGTTGGTACTGCCTTGAACCCTAGGGGGGATTCTAAAGTTAATCCTGTGAGGAGTCTGGACAAAACTAGTTCCTGAGTATTATGAGTAGTGTGTAGCGAAAGTCGAGGGCGCCGATGCCTATAGAGGCATTTGGGTTATGCTGTGACGACAGTGTAACTCGATGTCACTACGATCTACTTGTGATAACCTGGATTTTTTTGGCATCTGATAATTGGATAATAAGCTGGTTTTATTCAGTGAAAAGATAAAATTCTAATAAATAAGAATAAATACAAAAGTTTTAGTTTATAAATATACACATATCTTTTGTGATTAAATAAGATTTATAAAAGATTTAATGTTCTTTCTTTTAAAAATACATATGAACTAAGTTATAAATATAATTGAGTTTAAAGGCATGAGAATATTATAGTCCAGATTTGAATAGAATTTGATAAAAGATTTAATGTACATTTGTAAGCATAATATATTTCCTTAGTATATATATATAAATTTAAGAGAACATGCTTCATAAACTAATTAAATGAAAGGGGTTAAGTTTAAAATTTTAATAAAATTTAAGTAAGTGTACAAAACAAAGTTATAAAATTTATTTAAATAAGGACTTAAACACATTTATTTAGCAAATGACATTTGCAAAATCATGAATATAGAATATAAACACTTGTAAGCTTATGTAACAAGTGGCAAAGTTTCTCATTAGAAATTGTAAAATGAAGGAGAAAAATAGCCATGCCATTTTCTCATCTTTCAACCGATCTGAAAAAAAATCATCAAAACCTGTCAACAATATTCAAACAAGAAAATCATCAAACCACAACCTCATTGGAAAACTGAAACATCTAAGCAGATCAAGGTAAATCCATCTCAGTTTTGGAAGCAGGATTTCAAAGTCTTTCAGTTTTACAAGTTTTCAAAAGATCAGATCAAGTCAGTTTCAAAGATCAAGAAAATCAAAAATCAAATTTTCAGCAGTTTTATTTGGAAGCAAGGCTCCTCTGTTCAAGAAGAAAAGGCGAGCAAAAACTTGGAAAAAAAACTGATACATCTTGATCTAGCATGCAATGATTCTTCTAAGTATGATTCGAATTATGTTGTGCATGCCATTTTAAAATGATTTTAAGTATATGTTTGTGGGTTAATATTTATATACATGACAGGAACATAAAAAGTATGTCTCTGCCCAAACTGAAAACAGTAAATAAACACTTCAAATCTGGATGAATGCTTGATGCTTGATAAAGGATTGCAAAGATAAGATGTTGCATGGATGATTTAACTAGAATATGGTTGAATTACTATACCGTTTGTTTGCCTTCATGTCTGTGTGAATTGTTTTTGAGTTCTGCTGGGAACACTGATTCAAGGATATAACAAATTAATTCAATATCTCTTCATACGAATCAATGTAGGTTGGGATGTTTTAAAGGATTTTGTTCGAATTAACTAAACGTAATTTTTAAAAATAATTAAGGGTGAAAATAGCTGGTGTTTTCCTGGAATTTGGAAATTTCTGTAAAAAAAAAACCCAAATTGGCAAAAATTCATTTCCGACAATTGATTGTTTCATATATATAACCTGAATTGTCTTAGAAAATATGATTTTTAAAAGAAAAATCATAAAATTTAAGTTTGGGAATCGTATGTTATCTTGAGTTGATCGTGGTTCCTGTTCCGAGCATTTTCTGGTGATTGAAAATGTCAGAGTGGTCGTCATTCAGGATTGTGATGGCTGGTGGGTCAATGGTGAGGGGAAAAAATAATTATTGAATTTCTGAAATGCCATGGTGGTGGTGCGAGGCAAATCTAGGGTTTAAGATGGGTATTGAACGGTGTTGGTTGCTGGGCATTTTGGCATCGTTGTCGCATCGAGTGGGGTCGGAATTATGGAGAGGGGAGCGTGGAATTCAGGCGGTGGTTCTGGCACAAGATGGTGAATTCTGGTGGGCGGTGGTGGGAGAATGTGAGGGATGGGTGATCGTGTTTCTGCCGTTTCTTCGATCAGAGGGGGAGAGTGGTTCGATTTCGGACCGGAGTTTCAATCGTGGTTTCTGGTGGATGGACGAGGTGAGAAGGTCATGGGTGATGTAAGAGGATGGTCGTCGGCAAAGGGTGGTGGTCGTCGGTGACATCAAGGTGCACGGTGTGCACAGATTTGTGCACAGGAGCCATTTAAGTGAAGGAAGTAAATAGGATCGGGTTGGTTTGGGTTTTGACCCGGGTTACTGCACGTAACGTCATTGGTTTGGTCTCGGGTAGTAGTGATAACATGTTTAATTTTTTAAACTTAACATAAATTTTGGTATAGAAAGGAGGGGTTTCTCGAGAAAGGACTCGAAGTATTAATAGGGTTTGACCCGAAGAAAATGTGCACAAGTTTAAGTTCAAATATTAATAAGTTTGAATTAGTTTTGATCCATTTCTTAAAATTCATGCTTTTTATAATAGATGTTTAAATATTTTCTTTAAGAAAATTATATAACTTGTTTTAACTTGTTAAGTTAAATGCTTAGGTTATAATTATCTTAAATTAAGTAATTTAATTTAATAAGTTAATTTTAAAGATAAATGGTTTAAATATGATTACGAAATTTAGAAATTTAAACATCTTAAGGTTAATTAAGATCTTGGGTAATTAAGGATTGATTACCTTGTATTGAAGGAGATTAATTGATAATTAAGGTTTATTTATTTATAATTAAAGAATATTAATCTATAATTAAAGATTGATTAATTGATTTATAGGTTAATTAAGGGATGAGTTACCCAGTTGTAATTAATGAGATAAATGCGATTAATTAATCTGTTAAGTAAAGACAGTCACTTGATAATTGATTATGTATGATTACTTAATGAGATTTATAAGTGTAATTACTTAGTGAAGTATTTGATGAATAAATTACGGAATGTAATTAATATAAGGAAATTACTTAATGGAAAGTAATTAAGGGTTAATTACTTAGGAGAAGTAATTAAAGATTAATTACTTGGGGTAATTAATTAAAGGATTTATACATTAACTAAGGACTTAATTAATTAAGGTAAGTAATTACAGAAGGTCAATTACTGTTTATAATTGAATAAGGCTGATTAATGGAAATAATTAATTAAGGATAATTAATTTATGTAAATAACTAAAGGATAATTACTTTATGAAGATAATTAATCAGGGATGATTAATTAAAATGGATAATTAAAGAATGATAAATTAATTAAATTGTTGTAATTAATAAATGTTAAGTAAGCAGGATTAAGGGTGATTAAAGTAATTAAATTAATTTGTTTAGATTAATTAGGAATGATATGACTAAATTATCTTGCTTACGAATGATTGAATAATATTGCATGCCTTAGATTGACTGATATCTTGGATATGTAATTTGGAAATGCTTGTGATATGATATATTGGGTTTGAACTGAGATAATTTAGTTATCTATCGATGATGAATTAATGTGGTGACACTCTGCATTTGAAGTTTGAATTGTGTTTCCCGTAAATAATTTGGGATAAGATGGTATTGAATTTGAAGGGAATGGAGTCGGGTATTAGTAAATACCCGAAACCACTTCGATTCTTTATAAATTGATATGTGGATTCAAAAGGCTGAAATGGGATGATTTAAGTGAATTGGACCATAAAATCTATGTTCTGGCACTTAGAAATTAATGAGTGTAATAAGTGTTGTCTATACCAAACCCATGAATTTGTAAAATTGTTATGAGTTACCCGGGTTAAAAATTGGTTATTGTTTTGGTGTATTTCATATTAGATGGGTTCACTCACGCTGGTTTCTAGCCTGACCCAGGTGTTACTTTGATGTAACGCTCGGGTCAGACCGAGTATTACAGATTTTCAGGTAAGGACATTCTGGAGCTCAGGAGGCGAGCTGGATGGCTGGAACGTATGGAGTGTTTTCCGCTATTATTGTATGTATCTAGGACATATTGAATTGTATCTGTCCAATGTTTGTAAAAAAAAAAAATTTGTTGTAACTCTGATATATCGATGTAAATTGATAGATACAGTTTTTCTTTGGTGTAACTATTATTATTGATATTATATTTTATCCGCTGCGAATGGAGATTGTGTATTTCTTTTATATTCTTCTTCTTCTTCTATCTCTTTTCTTCTTTTCTCTAACTAACTAGAATTTTTAGGATCGAAATTCCGGGTCGTTACACTACTGCAGACCATAGCGAAAGTCGTGTATGCCGCTGAGAGCCAACAATCTGCGTTTGATTTTATATCGGTAGACTGCGACCTATGGTAACATAGCGAAAGTCGTGTGTGCCGCTGAGATCCAACAGTCTGCATTTCATTTTACATCGGTAGACTGCGACCTACGTGGGAGTGGAGAAGTTTCATTTTTGACAGCGAAAATCGAGGGCGCTGATGCCTACAGTTACATGGACTTTTGTTGCAATGGCAACGTAACCCTGGAATGTAACTGCGATTTGTTATGGGTTCCATGGCGTAATCGAGGGGCGTGGAGTGCCTACAGTTACATGGACTTTTGCTGCGATGGCAACGTAACCCAGGATGTAACTACGACCATGGATGGGGGTGATGATTTCCAAAGCATTCTCACCAAAGATATTCTCTATTTTCAAAAACTGTTTTCTATATTTTCAATAAAATTATTATCGCAAGTATTTTCACTGGGTGTTGAAAACGGGTTTACCAAATACTTATAGATTTTTAGTCCTACGCCTGATCAACGTATGACCGAATTTATATGAGAACAAGGATGGACTGGTTGAGACATCGAGTTATAAGAAGTATTTTTTATAAAAAAAGCTATTTAAATAGTATTATGTGAATTTAAAAGTATTTCTAAAGTTTTAAAATAAAGAGTAAGCCGAAATAAAAGCATTGGAATTTTGGAGAATGAAAGAAAATCCAAACTGAAATTATAAAAAAAATTGAAGTCAAGAAAATTTAATGAAGTGACTTTTGAAGTAAAATCGAATATTGATATAAAAGTTGGAAGTAAGCTAATTAGCTAAATAAATTATTTGATAGAGTATGTTAATAAGATTTAAATTGGTTAAATAGAAGTTGAATTGGGAGTTATTAATGGAGTTTGGAAATGAAAACTTGAGTTATAAATTAAATTTGACTTGAATTGTTAGTAAATTGAATACAATTGGAATATTGTCGAATAAAAAGGAAGTTGGATTGAAACAGAAATGGTTTGAATTGCAAATTAAGTTCAAGAAGGTAGAAATAAATTGGAAATGGCCTTGTAATTAGTTAAATGAGTCGTGAATGAATTGAATTTGGAAATTAAATTAATAACTAATCAAATAATTTGTAGATTGAAATGAGATTTGATTGAAATAGAACCAAGTTAAATTGAAAAGGAAAGTTTATTTTGCAAATAAAGCGAGCTTAACTTTTCAGGTTGGAATAAATTGAAGTAAATTAACTTAAGTTTAATATTTGTGGAGGCTGGACTTCAAGTAGGGAGGGTAGACCATTAAATAAAAGCTTGGGTTGAACTAATTTGGGAATGATTAGTGTATACAAGCATGGAATGTGTCGAGTTAAATAAAATGGTTGTGAAAGAATTAATATGGAAGGAATTGAAATAAATTGAGTCGGAATCAATTTAAATTGGTTATAGAACTTAAGTAATTATTTATTCACATGGATATCATCAAATTGCATAGAAATGATTGTCGTTTGACGTAAGCGAGATTTAATTATATTCTATGAATTAGTGGAAGCATATATAATTGATTTTGAATCAATCGATATGAATATGAGTTTGTTTGGAATTATAAATGAATTGAAGGTAAGAAAGTGAGTTGTACATCACTTAAATTGAATGCAAGGGTAAGAAAAGCGTGTGAAAGCAAATGAATTAGTGATTGAAACCTTATTAATTACTTTTAAGTGCTGTCTGGTAGGTATGGCTTATGAAATACATGTGTTAGCTGTTGAAACTGAGTGAAATGTAAATAAATTTCCTATATATATATGGCACATACGTATTTAAATTGAGTTAAGTACTGGTACCCGAAGGTCGTTTGGCTGGATTTGGACGCGCTAATTGCTAAATTAATAAGCCGCTTGCTTTAAAATGCTAAATAAAGGTACGTCTACGCAATAAAAATAGGAAATATGAACTATTTTTGTTTTTCCTACTGTGTGGGTCGATGTATATATATTTATATCTCTTGTCAAATTGCAAAAGCTCCTCCGTACAAAGAAGCCACTGTGAAAAAATTTTGAAAATTTTTGGGAAAATTTTATTAGCGACAAAACGATTTCAAATTGAAAATTGAAATAAATTAGTGGATGGAATTAATTTAAATAATGATACGAATCAGTTATAAATGGAAGATAAAATTCACTATTCAGAGTTGAAGATAAATTGAATTCATATGGAAATGGGAGAATCAATTTAAAATGAAGTAGATATAAACTAAAGTGGTGAAGTGAAAATAAATATAAGAAGCGTATAAAATACTTATATTGAACTTAAGGAGAGATGGTAAAATTCTTAAGTAATATGGGTGTCGGGAAAATATATTGAATAAGCATTTTAGTGAAGATTTAATAAAATATGTGATTGGATATTATTGCTAAGTGGGATATGCAGGTATTATAAAGGGAAAGGAAAAAATTGGTTTTGATTTCAGAAGATAAATTTGAATTGCTCGACAAAAACGTATGTATTTAAATTTCTGTATAAATTTGATGATTTTTTGGTCTAGCCACTTGGCTTTTGTTTTTCTTTTTGGATTTGGGAAGGCCGTAGAGGCATTTTGTAGTTGTACCGAGCTAGCCGCGCAAAGGAGACGCTGGCGAAATTTTTCAGAAATTTAGGGAGTTAGAATTTTTTGAGAAAGATTTGTTAATTTAAATCTGGATTTAAATTTGAATAAGTGGAGTAAATAATATTGTTGGAAACTATGGAAGGTTTTGGAAAGTTGGTTGAAGTAATAGTGGGTCTTTCATAAAAGATAGGTTATGGCAAGTTGATAAAACTGTTTGGTTTTGGAAAAATAGTAATGGGTATTGGATCATTCTTCTTAACTAGCAATTTCGGGGACGAAATTCTTTTAAGGGGGAAGAAATGTGACGGCCGTAATTTTTAGGCATTTGACTTGGAATAATTAATTAACTAATATTTGCAAGATAGTTTAACTTGGATTTCAAATATCAGTTTGAATTTGGCAATTGAATTTATTGAATTTAATAATTTGAATTTGGGTAAAATATTGAATTTTCAGTTTTAAGCTGTAAAAATAATTTGAAGGCTCATAAAATTTATATTGACAGTGTTGAGGATAATAAAAGTTTTAAAATTGAATTTCACACTGATTTGTTTAGTTTTGAAATTTTAGCGTTTAAATTGATATTTAAAAATAGCCTTCCGAGGCATAGTTTTGGAATTTGACGGAGCCAGTTCCATTGGATCCGTAATAGTGTTTTATTATCGGGCTTCAATTTTCGTAGTATTTGGAGTTGTTGTGTGAGCGTACGATATGTAAACGTGCTGAAATTTATATCGAAATCTAATATTAAATAACTGGGTCCAGAAAGCTATCTTCTCCATACAATCGAATTAGGCCTCTAAACCTTTTCCATTGCGTTCGGAATAGGGATATAACATTATAAATGCCTGGCGGCAAACCTTGATAGGAGGTTAAGATTTTTAATTGCATTTTTCGAGATAATTTGAATTTGAATATATATGTTTGTATATATTGGTCAAACATTCAGCGGTATTCTTTCACATCTAAACCTTTTATTTTCTTTTCCGTTACTGTAGCGAACCTTCTCGTGCACGCTATTTCCTGTTCAACATCACGTCTTTATATTTAATGTCTTCTCTGAAGAATAAATAAACAAGAATAAGTAAATCAAATCGAGCCCTCTCTTATTCGAAATCGAAAAAAAAGAAGGAGGATAAATCCAGGCTCGATTCAGAAAAACAAAAAAAAATAGGGAGAGGAGAGAAACGAATTGAATCGACATCGCGAGGGACGAGAGCGGCCATAATCGGTCACACAAGCTTGGGTCGCGTCGTTTGGTCTCGAGCTGTCGAGTTTGAATGTCGCAAGCTAAGGTTCTGTAACTCGGTGTTTGGGGATTCACATGATTTGGAATTGGAACCGTGGCTCTCGAGATGGAGGGTGGCAACGTTTAGTTGAAAGGAGTCGATGGTGCGGCGTTTGGTTAGGGTGGGCTCAATTCGCGAGGCATCGTGGTGGTAGAAGGGTTCGACGGCAGTTTTCAGTTTCGTGTTTGACATGGAGGGTTTCGACAGAGATGAGTGGGGGCGCTTGTGGGTATCGGCTGGAGCTTGATGTTATGTTGCCTTTTCGAGTTAGATAATATGTGTTTTAGCTAATTAGTAAATTTATATTTTTTATGGAATCGATGTCAAAAAAAATAATAGGTTGACAGTAGGGTCAAGTTTGCTAAAATAATAATAAAGTTAAATAAATAATAATGACCAATTGTTTATTTAATTATTTTAGTTACTAAGATTATTTACAAGAAAATTAGTTCAAAATCAAGTTAATAGTTTAAAACCAAATGATTTGTTTAAATTAAATTATTGGATAATTTAATTTATTTAGTGGTAGATTATCTTAGACGTTAATAAATCATATAATATTGTACAAGGTTAAAACTATGAAGGAAGCAAGCCGAATTGGAAATGGGTTGCATGCATAGTCAAAGGTGAGTTAATCTCACTCTTCTGGATTTTTATTTAAATTTAAATGGTTAAATTTAAATAATTGGTTGATTGATTGATTTGATTAGATGTGCTATATTATATAGTATTATATATAGTATATATTGGAGTGATTGATTTCCCGCATTATATAGCGGATGGGACCCTATGTGCCACATAATAGCGGATGATATTTTATTTAAACCCATATACCGCGATATTCCACCTCGAAGTGGAATTGGTATTGTGCTAAAGTTTGTGGATGCAGGGAAACAGGTTGGAGGGATCCCAATTGATTCCTCAAAATTATTTAGATTGTTTAATAATTCTGTGATATGAATATTGATATTCTTTGATGAATTATATTGATAATTGGAATATTGAATACTATGGTTTACTTGGATATATTTCGGTACTCTGGGTCATCAAAATATTTAGAATTGGGTTTTTGGAAGAAATATAAGAGTAAATTATGGAAGTGAAATAATTATAGAATAAAAATAAGAATGAATTGGAAAGAAATAAAAGTGATTTTTAAAAACTAAAGTTAAATTGTAATGTAGAGATTTAAAACAAGTTTTAAATCAAAGTTAAATCCGGAATTCAAGTTAGTGAACCTCAGTTTTAAACAAATATAGCTTTTTTGAAAATTTAAATTGTTTTAACATCTTGAATGTTAAAGTGCATTCTTAAATTGATTTGAATATAAAAATGAATTTGGTTTTAAATTCCTTTAAACTTCTTTTATAAAATGAGTAATTAATTTATTTAATGAAGTAAATAAAAAGGTAGTTAATTACTAGTTGAGATTAATCAAGAGTGATTAATATTTGTGGTTTAATTAATGATTAATTTCTTAATGTAATTAATTTAAATTAGGATAAATTAAAATGTCATTAGAAATCATTAATTTATATAATTAATGATGTAATTAAAGGTTGATTAATTAAGATTAATTAATCAATAATAAGTGCTTTATGAGAAATTAATTAATATAAGTAATTAAGGATTAATGTAATTAATTATAATTAATTAACTTGTGAAGTAATTAAAGATTAATTACTGTTTTGGTTAAGAATAATTAATTTGTGTAGTTAATTAAAGATAATTACTTGAATGTAATTGAAGGATAATTAATCCAGAGTGATTAATTAAGATGGATAATTAAGGGATGATTTATTAATTGATTTGAAATTAATTAATGTTAAATGAAGGAATCTAAGTTATTGAGGTTAGTAATTCAATTAGAATTATTTAAATTAATTTGGAAATGATCAAGTTTGCTTATGGATGATTGAATGGTATTGGATGCCTTAAATGAGACTCGAAGAGACAGGGGTTGGGTATTAGAAAATACCCGAAAACACTTCGAATTTTTATAGTTTGATATGTGAAATCTATAGGCTGGAATGAAATGATTTAAGTGAATTGGACTATTTAATCTAAATTTTGGTACTTGGAAAAGTGATGTGTGAAATAAGTGATGTCTATAACAAATTGTGAATTTGTAAATTGATACGAGTTACCCCGGGTTTTATATAAGTTGTATGCTTCGTATTCCATGTTAGATGGGTTTATTCACGTTGGTTTCCAGCTTGACCTAGGTGTTACTTTAATGTAATGCTCGGGTCAGACCGAGTATTACAGATTTTCAAGTAATGACGTTCTGGAGCTCAGGAGGCGAGCTGGATGGCAAGAACGTATGTAGTGTTTCCGCTGTATTATATCGTTGTATATCTAAGACATGATGATTATGTATATCGAGTGTCTGTATATATGTGTAACTCTGGTGTATTATAAAGGTATTTTGGCAGATACAGAATTCTTTTGTAAATTGCTATTGTTTGTTATTATATTTTATCCGCTGCGAATGTGAGATGTTGGTGTTTCTATTCTTCTTATTCTTCTATCTCTTTCTTCTTTCCCTAATTATCTGTAATTTTCGGGAATGAAAATTTTGGGTCGTTACAAGTAGGATCTAGGGGATCCATAGTGTTAGGCTCGGGTTTTTTCTATAGGTATTTTGGTTTTTGGATTTAATTCTTGAATTTAAATAAAAGCAGAAACCAAATTGCAGAACAAAAGTAAAAACGTATTTTATGAAGTAATAAACATGTTTTAAAATGGAAGATCAAGTTGTTAAGTTTGGAGTTCAAAATAAATTTTGTATCCTGGTTTTGAAAATAAATAAAGTTTTTTTAAAATAAAAACAAAGTTTTGAATTTAAATAATTTGTTTTTTAAACTCTTATAAATTTCTTTATAAGATAAGAGTTTCTTCAACATTTGATTTAAAAGTTTTTAAATTTTTTTAAATTTTATTAGAGTTAAATTTGTAATCATTTTTAAAACTTAAATTTGAAATGAAATTTGAGGGTAAATTTAAAGTAAAAGGTTTCAAAGGCTTTTGTAAATGACAATTAAGTTATAGATAAGGATAGTATTTTTATCTTAAAGTTAATTAAGATTAAATGATTTAAGATCAATTAAATTAATAAGTTAATTAAAGAGTAATTAATTAATTTAATTTATGGATATGATTAATTAATTAAGTAATTAAGGGTTTAAATTAATTAATTAAAGGTTAATTTATTTGTAATTAAGGATCATTAATTAGATAAGTTAAGACTATTAATTAATGGTTAGAAATTAATTAATTTGTAATTAACAATGGTTAATTAAAGCATAATTACTTAAGGAAAGTAATTAAAGAATTGTTCATAGTAAATGAAGATCATTAACTGAGGATTATTAAATAATTAATTAATGTGATTAATTTTTTATAATTAATTATATTAATTAATTAAAAATAATCATTTGTGGAATTGTTTAAGTATAATTACTTAAAGAAAGTAATTAAAGGGATCAATTACTCAGTGTACTTAATTAAATTAATGTGATTAGTTTAAGTTAATTAATTAGTTTTATTAATTTAAAATAATCATTGGATGATGGGTTAAGTACAATTACTTAGTGTAATTTATAAAGAATAATTACTTGGTGAAGTAATTAGTGGGTAATTTCTGGATGTAATTAATTGAAGAATGGTAGTAGTTTTGGATTTAATTACTTTGTGTAATTAATATGAAGGATAATTACTTAGTGAAAGTGATTAATAATTAATTACTTAGTGTAATTAATTTAATAATTGATTAATAAAGTAATTTGAAGATAATTAAGTAATGTAATTAATTAAGGGTAATTAATCAGGGCTGATTAATGAATATGATTAATTAAAGATTAATTATTAAATGTGATTAATTAGAATATAATTAATCAAAGTAGTAATTAAGGATCATTAATTAATATAATTAATTAGTAATTAAGGGTTGATTAATTAAGATTAATTAATCAATAATAAGTGATTATAGAGTAATTAATTAATGTAATTATTTAAGGATTAATGTAATTAATTATAATTAACTAATTAATGTAATAATTAAAGCTTAATTACAGTAAATGGTTAAGGATAATTAATGTTTGTAATTAATTAAGGCTAATTACTTAATGTAATTAGAGAATGATTAATTAAGGGTGATTAATTAAGATGAATACTTAGATGATGATTAATTTATTTATTTGTAATTAATTAATGGTTAAGTAAGCAAGATTTATGTGATGAAAGTAATTAATTTAATTTATTTTAAATTAATTAGAGATGAAGTAATTAATTTATTTTATTTTAAATTAATTATAGATGGCGTGATTAATAGATCTTTTCTTATGGATGTCTAAATGTTATTGAATACCTTGAATTGTTTATCTCTGATATGAGATATGTAATGATCTGTGATAGGTGATACTTGGGTTGAACTGTGATGATATAGAATATCTATTTGTGATAATGTGAATTATCTATGTGAATATAGATAATATAATTAAATTGTTTTAACTTTAAAACAACTTGGACCTAAAAGACGACGTTTAGGATTTCGATGAGACTGGGATCAGGTTTTCAGATTTGGATATCTGAAAACCACATTGATCTTAGGTCGTGAATCTCAAGTGAAGATGAAGATACAGAGTGCAAGGGTTATTGTCGTTAACTCTGAGGGTGATTCCAAAATGAGTGTAACGAGATAATGCCTTCGGTTTCGTTCAAACCCGAAACGAACTTGTATGGATTGAATGCTTTTAGAACATCGTTAGGTGGACGATGAGCATTCTAAGATAGATGTGTTCTATAAAGGTAATCGTAGCCTCAAGCCTCATCAATCGGGAATGGCTAAAAAAAGGGAGGTGCAGCAAAGCTAAGTGGGTACACCCAAATAGGATAAGATTTCCCCTGTCTAGAGGTCCCTTTTTATTCGGCTGTGTGGACAGTTGATTGCAACAACTGCTGGGGTTGTCTTATTCAGGACTATCCAGTAAGGGATGGTTCCAGCCTTGTGTTGTAGGGAATTGGGAGTAATCCTCGATACGGTGATCTAGACCATGTACTATGACGGGCGGTACCCCAGTAGTCCTGCCATTGATGGAAACCCATTCTTCCTACGTGCCCTTTACGGTTTTGATTGTATTACCCACTTTATGGCTAGTATGTTGGAATTTAATCATGTGACAATTTCAGCTATTTCTTATTTATTTGAAAACCCTAGACCCTATTATAATATCTCTAGATTTCTTATCAAATGTTTTGGTTATCGTAAGGTAAAAACTTTTCCGTGTTTATGTGCGGGAAGTCTTACAAGATACCTTTTGTTTTCAAAGGTTTTTCAAAGTTAAGCAACTTTAACCTGCTATTCACACCAGACCCGTGTCTGATCCGGAGTTTATTTTCTATTTTCTTAAACTCTTGGGTACTCAAATTTTTACGAGTAGCCAAGAGATTCAGGTTAGCTTTGACAAATTCTGGAGGAGCAATGGAGCAGGAGGCTTCAGCATTTGTAGATATAATTTTCCGCTATGTTGGTATCTCTGAGTTGTATATTGAGTTGCAATGATTAGACAGGTGTTTATAACTGTCTAGTATGTGTTGTGTAAGCTGTGTAACTCTGATAGATGTTGTATATTATGTAATACTTATGTGATTAATATAATTTATTTATTCCACTGTTGAGATTCTATTGTTGTTTCTTTCTTTCTTTTCTATTTTTCTCTTTTCTATCCCTTTCTTTCTTAATGATGATGCGTCTTTCTGTGGAGAGAAGGGCGGGTCGTCGCAACTGGTATCAGAGCACTAGGTTGGGCAAATACCTAGGCTTTGGAGTGGTTTCTTTCTTGAGAGAGCATACTTGTAATTTTGATATATATATATATATATATATATATATATATATATATATATATATATATATTTCTACCTATTTGTTGGGTTACCTATTCGGGTTTTCCAATATGAGTTCTAGAGGTAGGAATGGTAGTGGTGTGTGTGTCACGACTACAAATGGTAGGAGCTTGAGTGTTGAGGTTGGAAGAGTATTTCCAACACTGTAGACCAAATATCGTCTCGAGTAAGCTTTGCTGTGGTATAAGGATTTCACCAATCTCCGAAGGAAGTCATTTTAAGGTTCGGAGTCCATCTTTGAAGTGAAAGTTTGGATGAGTAGAGTTTGGATCTATCAGTTGAGCATAAGTGAATGATGGTATCTTGACAACTTTGGAAAGAAGCAGCTGGTTTTCGAAGATGTTTCTTTGGGAGCAAGTTAAGGAAGTATGTCTGCATCGGTGATTAGACTGAGTTCAGCAGGGTGTTTGTATTTAGTTTGAGGCCCGAGTTTCTTGAGGAGATGTCTATCCATATCTAGGGTCTGTGTGGGATTGGATGATATGGCTTTGAGGTTCGAAGAGCTTTGGATTAGGAAGTCTTTGGCATCTGTGGCAGTGTTGCAGCTCGGAATGTTCTGTGCCTCGGCAGAAGATCTTCTAGCATAGCAGTTTTCTTGAGGTAGGGTTCAGAAGCAGCAGAGTGGATCCATTTCTTCAATGGATTGGTTTTTCAAGTATAGGCTGTTCTGATTGGTAAAGAGAGAATAGTTTCTTTGGATATTAGTCTGGGTTGATCGCAAAAGTGACTTGCGATAGTTTAGTGTTCTCTTGGGTTATCTTTTCCTTGGGATCGGGCATCTCTAGGGATTGGGAGTTGTCAGAGATATTTTTCCGGATGTCTTCGAGGAAGTCAAGGTTTTCCATAGCATCTGGAGTTTGAGTTTTCGTATCGATTAGAATTCCAGGAGTGATACCGGTGGTCCAGCAAGTAGAAGGATGGTTCCTAGAGAGAGGATTTGGTGAACCAGCTCAGGATTTTATGGAACTTCTGAGTATCTCTTTATGGATTTGATGAACCGTGTCTTTCGGGATGTGTCGGTCAAGTTTGTGCTCGTGTTCAGCAACAACATTCTCATCTGTTCCAGATTAGAGTTGTGCAGCGGAAGCGAGATAGTAGCTGTTCTAGTGTGGAAGCAACACTAGACTTCTTGGAAGTTTGCAGTGTTTTGGATAAAAGGGTTTCTACAGGAATTTTTCAGGATCTGATGGCGAGATTGGCAAGTGCTCCTGTTTGACTTTTTCGGATAGGAGAAGTAAGTTAGTTTTCTACTAGTGATAGTAGAGTTTGTATTCTTGATTTTGGTTGATCTTGAGATGATCATTTTGTTGGGTTTGTTTTTGGTCCAGTTTGTTTCTAAAAGCATCAGCGAAGGTTGAGCTGATCAGGAAGGATGAGGCAGCCTAGGATCGTCAGAAGAGTTTTGTGGATAAAAGAAGAAGGAAATAGATTTCAAAGTCGGAGATTTGTTTTTGGATAAGTTTTTCTTTGATCAAAGAAGCTATAAATTTTGGTAAGACTGGAAGCTAGCTCCGAGGTATATTGGATCTTTTTGTGTTCTGGTAGGGATTAATGTTTTGGTCTTCGGGGTTCAATTGCCAGTTTGGAAGACTGGGATTCATTGTGTTTCACGTATCTTTGAGGAAGTACATGTGTGATCCATCACTGGCTGTGGAATCAGCAGTTCTGGGGGTTTTGGTAGTTGAGCAGACTTGTATATGGTCTTATATCCTGTTCAGTTTTATAGGTCTAGATGAGTAGGTGCTCTGTAGCCTAGTAGTGTAGATTGTTTGGATTCAGGAGAGCAAGTATTCCAGTGTTTATACCTTGGAAACTCTAGGTAGTGTTAGGAAGGTCTATCCTGATTTGTGTCAGGATCATTAGAATTGTTTGATTGAGTGAATTGGTTGCTATGGTCGTTAGCATATGGATGATAATATATGCTTATGGTTTAAAATTAAATCTTTGATGGGTAATTAAATTATCTTTGCTTTTAAATTTCGGGGACGAAATCCATTTAAGGGGGGAGGAATGTGATGACCCGGAACTTTGGAAAATATCAATTTAATAATCTATGTTCAAAATTAAATTGATTTGATAATTGTCTTTTGTAATTGTAATTTAAATTGGAAAAAATATTTTAAAAGCAAATAAATATTTAATTGGTGAAAGTTTATCTTTTAAAACTAATAAAATGTTTTCTATTTATAGTGTATATATATTTGTATATATTGTAAATAGAAAAGCTTGGTTTGAAATTTAATAAATAATTATATAGTTTTTAAATACTTAAGGTAAATGTTTAAATTGTTTAAATTATATTTTTAGCTAAAGTTTAAATTTAAATAAGATTAACATAAAAGATTTGTTTTATTTTATTTTAAAATATTGCTTGATAAATATGATTTGAAAATATATAAAAGTTTAAAATACAATTTTACAAATGATACATTAATACATACGATAAAATAAGTAATTTATAATAAATAGATAATTTCTTTTATAAAGTATCTAAAATTGGAAAAATTGTTATTTTAAAACAATATTAATAATGTGATTAGATATAAATAGATTTTAATAAAAATAGAATTGTTATTTCAAATTAAATATATTGTTATATATGTGTATACATATAAATTGACTTTAATTTGGATTTTTAAATTTAATTTGAATTTGAATTTGGATTTAATTTTGAAATTGAAAAGGTAGAAATTTTAAAATATTTGGATTTAAATTATATGTATAAGTTTTTATTTATATATAATTGGTTTTATTTATATTTTCATTAAAGAAATATATATAAATTTAGATAGGAAATAGTAAATTAAGTAAAAAGCTTTTTATTTTACATTTAAATTAATAAAAATTACTTAAGTGACAAGTGTAAATATATTAAGCTTGTTTTAGACAAGCGTAAATTAATAAACAAGAGTTTTGACAAATGTTGAGATGATTAACAAATGTCAACTTTAATTTTGATTTTCCTTTTATTTTTATTAAAACACATATTAACTTATGTAAACATGTCCTTCCTTCTCTTTATCCTTTTTCTATTTTTCTCTTTTCAAACTAAGAAAATGAAATTGCAGCCTATAAAATTCTCAAACAAAACTCAAAAATTTCTCATAGCAAAATCTGAAAATCAGTACATCCTTTCACAAACCAGAAATCAAGAATTTAAAACCCTGTACAAATTTCTCAACAAAATATGCAACTCAATCCCTCCACAAACCAGAATATTAAACCATTAGCTTATGTATTCTTCTTCAAACCTGAGATGAATCAAAACCTGTAATTTCATTTTCAATCAAACCAAAGCCGCGTCTTCTTCAACTTGGAATAAAGCCTGCAAGCATCTTCTTTCAACCTGAGGTTTTCAAAGCAAGCAACTACAATTTTGTTTTAATCAAGTTTCAGCAATCTTCAGCATGCAATTTTTTAAAATCAAACATCTTTCCAGCAATTCAAGTTTTTGAATCAGGAGGCATTCAAGTTTTAAAAGTTCAAAAGCTTTTTCGAAAAAAAGGCTCTGTTCTTCATTTTCAAACTGGCAAGTAACATTTTTTTTTAAAAAATTTTTAGTATAAATCTGGTTGCATGATTAATATCTAGAATAAGTATGTTGTGTGTGTGTATAAGTGCATTTTTCTGTGTATATATATGATTTGTGTGCATATCAGATTTCTGTGACATTCCTGTTCTTTGTTTTCAAGCTTAAAAATTTAATCAAAAATTCATGTTCTCTTGATCTACTCACTGTTAGAACTTAGGCTTCAAACTAAATTTATTTATTTAATCATAGAGAAGGCTTTAAAATTTTATTTAAGTTAAATTAAAATTGAAATCTCACTGGAAACTTAAAAGGACAGAGCAAGTTCAAGATAAGTGAAAATTCAAACATCTTAATTTATAAATTCAGATATATAAACTGAATACCTATCCAAAAATATGATTTTTAAAAGTAAAATCATTATTTTTAGTTTGGGAAATTCTGAGATAATCGAGATTGGAGGATTTTGGGGTTTTTTCCATTTTCTGGCGATCGACGTGGCGGTCGGCGCCGAGGTTGTGGTCGAAGGCGGCTGGTAAATGAAGGGTCTCAGAAAAGTTGGGTTAATATTTTTCTAATGGCCGTAGTGACCAGGGGATGGCAATTTAGGGTTTGGGAAGCTATTTGGTACGTCGTTGCTGTCAAGGTATTTGTGGCGACGGGGGTGCTTCGGGATGGTTCGCTTGGGGGGAAAAAAGA
The DNA here is from genome assembly GCA_030765085.1 of Allium cepa. Lineage (NCBI taxonomy): Eukaryota > Viridiplantae > Streptophyta > Magnoliopsida > Asparagales > Amaryllidaceae > Allium > Allium cepa. Next base: position 185,602,327 of record CM060946.1, read on the forward strand.
CTGGAGGTCAAGGCATCTTTGGTGAAGACGACGATGTTCATCGTGGTCGAGATCATCGTGGATGGATGATTTTTCCGATGATGGTTGTTCCAGCACTGGGATGATGGTTGTTCCAGCACTGGGATGATGGATTCAATTTTGACTCGAGGCTGGAATTGTCATTCGGGGTGGACGATCGTGTAGGCATGGTCGGTTGTATTTGTCTATGGTCAAAGAGATGACCGTAGGTGGTCGAAGCCACCATGCATGTGCACGCATGTGCATTATTGATGAGTTCTTTTTGAAGATCGGGGAAGATAGTGTTGTTGCTCGGGTCTGGTTCGTGGGTTTTTTCGTGTTCAACTCGAAAATCTGGATGTTGCGTGTTTCTTTCGCGAGTAGCTCAAGTAGGATCTAGGGGATCCATAGTGCTTGGCTCGGGTTTTTCTATAGGTATTTAATTGGCTTCTAGATTTAAGTTTTAAATTTAAATAAAAGCAGAAACCAAATTGCAGAACAAAAGTAAAAACGTTTTTATGAAGTAATAAACATGTTTTAAAATGGAAGATCAAGATGTTAAGTATGGGGTTCAAAATAAATTTTGTATCCTGGTTTTGAAAACAAATAAAGTTTTTTTAAAATAAAAACAAAGTTTTGAATTTAAATAATTTGGTTTTTAAACTCTTATAAATTTCTTTATAAGATAAGAGTTTCTTTAACATTTGATTTAAAAGTTTTTAAATTGTTTTAAATTTTATTAGAGTTAAATTTGTAATCATTTTTAAAACTTAAATTTGAAATGAAATTCGAGGGTAAATTTAAAGTGAAAGGTTTCAAAGGCTTTTGTAAATGACAATTAAGTCATAGACAAGGATAGCATTTTTATCTTAAAGTTAATTAAGGTTAAATGATTTAAGATCAATTAAATTAATAAGTTAATTAAAGAGTAATTACTTAATTTAATTAATTTATGGATAGGATTAATTAATTAAGTAATTAAGGGTTTAAGTTAATTAATTAAAGGTTAATTTATTTGTAATTAAGGATCATTAATTAGGTAAATTAAGACTATTAATTAATGGTTAGAAATTAATTAACTAATAATGGTTAATTAAGCATAATTACTTAAGGAAAGTAATTAAAGAATTGTTAATAGTTAACGAAGATCATTAACTAGGGATTATTAAATAATTAATTAATGTGATTAATTTTTAATTTTTAATTAATTAAAAATAATCATTTGTGGAATTGTTTAAGTATAATTACTTAAAGAAAGTAATTAAATAGATTAATTACTCGGTCTAATTAATTAAATTAATGTGATTAGTTTAAGTTAATTAATTAGTTTAATTAATTTAAAATAATCATTGGATGATGGGTTAAGTATATTTACTTAGTGTAATTTATAAAGAATAATTACTTAGTGAAGTAATTAGTGGGTAATTACTGGATGTAATTAATTGAAGAATGGTAATAGTTTTGGGTTTAATTACTTTGTGTAATTGCTTAGTGAAAGTGATTAATTATTAATTACTTAGTGTAGTTAATTTAAGAATTGATTAATAAAGTAATTTGAAGATAATTAAGTAATGTAATTAATTAAGGGTAATTAATCAGGGCTGATTAATGAATATGATTAATTAAAGATTAATTATTAAATGTGATTAATTAGAATATAATTAATTAAAGAAGTAATTAAGGATCATTAATTAGTATAATTAATTATGTAATTAAGGGTTGATTAATTAAGATTAATTAATCAATAATAAGTGATTATAGTGTAATTAATTAATGTAATTAATTAAGGATTAATGTAATTAATTATAATTAATTAATTAATGTAGCAATTAAAGGTAAATTACAGTAAATGATTAAGGATAATTAATATGTGTAATTAATTAAGGCTAATTACTTAATGTAATTAGAGAATGATTAATCAAGGGTGGCTAATTAAGATGAATACTTAGATGATGATCAATTAATTGATTTGTAATTAATTAATGGTTAAGTAAGCAAGATTTATGTGATGAAAGTAATTAATTTAATTTATTTTAAATTAATTAAAGATAAAGTAATTAATTTAATTTAATTTAAATTAATTATAGATGGTGTGATTAGTAGATCTTTGCTTGTGGATGGCTGAATGTTATTGAATGCCTTGAATTGTTAATTTCTGATATGAGATATGTGTTGATCTGTGATATGTGATGCTTGGGTTGAACTGTGATGATATAGATTATCTATTTGTGATAATGTGAATTATCTATCTGTGTGAATATAGATAATAGAATCAAATTATTTTAACTTTAAAACAACTTGGACTTAAAAGATGGCGTTTTGGATTTTGATGAGACCGGGATCGAGTTTTCAGATTTGGATATTCGAAAACCACATCGATCCAAATTAACGATAGGTCATGAATCTCAAGTGAAGATGAAGAGTCAAAAGTGCAAGGTTTATTGTCGTTAACTCTGAGGGTGATTCCAAAATGAGTGTAACGAGATAATGCCTTCGGTTTCGTTTGAACCCGGAACGAACTTGTATGGATAAAATGCTTTTAGAACATCGTCAGGTGGACGATGAGAATCCTAAGATAGATGTGTTCTATAAAGGTAATCGTAGCCTCAAGCCTCATCACCCGGGAATGTCTAAAACAGGGGAGGTACAATAAGGCTAAGTGGGTAGCACCTAAGTAGGATAAGATTTCCCCCATCTACAGGTCCCTTTTTATTCGGCTGTGTGGGCAGTTTATTGCAACAACTGCTGGGGTTGTCTTATTCGGGACTATCCAGTAAGGGATGGTTCCGACCTTATGTTGTCGGGGATTGGGAGTAATCCTTGGTACGGTGATCTTGACCACGTACTGTGACAGGCGGTACCCCAGTAGCCTTACCATTGATGGAAACCCATTCTTCATATGTGCCCTTTACGGTTTTGATTGTATTACCCACTTTGTGGCTAGTGTGTTGGAATTTAATCATGTAAAAATTTCAGCTATTTCTTATTTATTTGAAAACCCCAGACCCTATTACAATATCACTGGATTTCTTATCAAATGTTTTGGTCATCGTAAGGTAAAAACTTTTCCGTGTTTATGTGCAGGAAGTCTTACGAGATACCTTTTGTTTTCAAAGGTTTTTCAAAGTTAAGCAACTTTAACCTGTTACTCACACCAGACCCATGTCTCACCCAGAATTTATTTTCTGTTTTCTTAAACTCTTGGGTACTCAAATTTTTACGAGTAGCCAAGGGATTCATGTTAGCTTTGACGAATTCTGGAGGAGTAATTGAGCAGGAGGCTTCAGCGTTTGTAGATATAATTTTCCACTGTGTTGGTATCTCTGATTTGTATATTGAGTTGCAATGACTAGACAGGTGTTTATAACTGTCTAGTATGTGTTGTGTAAGTTGTGTAACTCTGATAGATGTTGTATATTATGTAATACTTATGTGATTAATATAATTTATTCGTTTCGCTGTTGAGATTCTATTGTTGTTTCTTTCTTTCTTCTCTATATTTTCTCTTTTCTATCCCTTTCTTTCTTAATGATGATGCGTCTTTCTGTAGAAAGAAGGGACGGTCATCACATTTGGTTTCCAAATGGAGATTTTAAGTTAAGTAAATAATGTATTTTGAATTGATAAAAATGAAATACAGTTTCAATTAGACATTTTGTAATAAATTTATTTAACTTGAAATCACAGTTAATTGATGTCTAAATGAATAGATTTATAAAGAAAGTTGATTTCTGTATTAACTATGACAACTTATTTTATTTCTGAAATGGGTATTTTAGAATAAAGTATTAAATCATTGATTAAAAATAAAAGTTAAGTAATAATGTGCTTTTGACTTAATAAATGAATTATAGTTTAATTTGGATATTTATTGATAATTTTTTTATTAAATCACAAGTTAAATGATATCCAAATGAATATTTTATGAAGCATGAAATATGATTTTTATAAGTTAAAATGGATAAAAATTGACATTTTAATGTGGCTGAAATGTTATTATAAATCTGGAATTAGTACTGGTAGCACTTCAGAATTGCTGTGGTTTATGATAACATTTGCTAAGTGCTATCAATTCTGAGACTTAACTATATTATAAAATAATAATAAAGCTACTGCAGCACTTTGTAAGTGTTGTTGTTGCTGAATGTAAGTTCTTTTGCAATACTAGTAAGCTATTGCAGCACTTTGTAAGTGCTGTTGTTGCTGAAAGTAAACTGTTTTGAAATAATAACTAAATGCCTACTATAGCACTTTGTAAGTGCGGCTGTTTCTGAATTTGACAATATTTTTGAAATACTAATATATCTACTGTAACACTTTATAAATGCTGTTGTAGCTGAAATTTACAATGTATTGGAAATTTTATAATTAAATTAATGAACTTAGAAATGCTACAACTTTGAAATGAATATTATTTGACATTGAATTTAAATGATTTAAATGAATATTGTTTTGAAAGATATTAATATTGAATTTAAATGGTTTAAATGAATCTTGTTTTGAAGATATTAACATTGAATTTAAATGGTTTAAATAAATGTTTCAAAGTGTTATGATTTTCTAAATATTACGATTTACAAATGATAACATTTCCAAGTGTTATGGTTTCAAAGTATTATGGTTTCAAAGTGTTTGGTCTCAGAAGTGTTATAACTTTGGAAGTACTATGGTTTTGGAAATAATTTATTTGAAATTGAATTTATTTAAGAATTGTCTTTAAATATATTGATTTGAAACTCATTGAAATTGATGATTTAAGAATATGACTTTATGACCTAGTATTGGTTTAAGGTGATTTTAAAAGGAATGTTTCAAGTTTAAATAAACTGAAAGAAATATTCAATGATCAGAAATTTGGTTGTATTTAAGTGCTAACATTTGACTTGGTTTTGAAATGGAAATAATATATTATTGAATTTGTTTTGAAGTGGTAATGACATATTATTGAATTGGGTTTTGAAATGGAAATGATACTATTGTGACATAGTTTTGAAATGGGTATGATTTTTTGGTTTTGAAAGTATATACTATTTTGAAATAAATCATATGATTTTGAAATGGATATGCTATTTTGGTTTTGAAAGTATATACTATTTTGAAATACATATCCATGGGTTATAATAACGGTTGGTTGTTAAAGAGATCGAGATCGGATATGGGCATACTCTCTATCGATACCAAAAACCACTTTAACAACCGTGTACGTGGTGGAGGCTCCAGAATGAAGTATGATGGTGGAGACGTTCTATTGAGGTATGTACATGGACCCGACTCCCGTGAGTTGGCATAAGGTGGCTAAAATAGGAGCGATTCTGGGCCAGTGAGATAGCTCCTCTTATCGGACACACTTCTTCGTATGCCATTCTATTACTTTGTGATTGATTGGTGCGCACCTTTGATTTTGGAAGTGTGGCTCGAGGTGGGCGGTAGTGGCTGCTATGCGTCACCACCAGTCCGGATGCGTAATTGGTATATCTGCCCTGGCTTTGCCTCATTGTGCCGTATCACCTACCCTAGCGAGCCTTGTAAGAGTTTGGCTTTGTGTCGTAGCCTATGGAGTATTTAGGGTAGCATCCCGATCTGGAGGTACGCTGGTACTGGATAGACTACTGGGACTATTTATGTGTTAAGGTGGAAAATGTAAAGCGTTAACACTATTTTAAAGTAAGTTTATTTTATATTAGACATTATTATAATAGCGTTTACTACTACGTTGTAAATAGTTTAACGGATCCTTAGAGGATGGATGGCCCAAAGCATCCTTTAAGTTACTTGTGCATTTATTACAGTTCACTTGAGTTGGCTTACATTATATAAGTATGTATGTCCTGACTCGAGTGTTTGTGTTATGCATTACGCTTAGGTCAGACTGAGAGATACAGCATTTGAGACTCACCTTCGAAGTTGGAGCTTTGCTTGAAGATCCAGCTATCTATTTCGCTTTCAGTTATTTAGTTGATTCCAGGGATGTATTTAGTTTTGTGCTTGTTTATCATACTGAGACTTCTTTTGTATCTTGTCACTTTTATTGTAGCTTGTTTAACTCTGATGTGTGTATATATATAGTAGCTTCGTAAACCACTATTTTTTTGGTTCCGCTGCATTATATTACTCCGTGTCTGTGATATGTGATTTTATTTATTTATTGTATATTCTGATTTTTGCCAATTTTAAATTAACAATTCAGTATTTTGAGATATTCTAGTTAGACATATGTGGTTTTATTATCGATTTGAATGGTCCAAAATAGCGGGTCATTACAATTGGTATCAAAGCTTTAGTTCTAGGTGAAACTTAGCATATATGGTGAATTTATTTACAGAATCACTTTCGTTCGAGCTTGAATCTCTTCCTCTTTAACTTGGTTTCCTTTGAATTTTGGAATGTTCCCTGCGGTCATTCTTGTCTCCCCCTATTCATCTTCTTTTGATTCTAGTGTATCCCATAACTCCACTTCGAATGGTCTTCATAATGAATTAGCGGTCTCACCAATATTCGAATGACTTGTAAAGGGGTGAAACTCTTTTACAATAGGCATTTATTCACCGGAGATTTATATATATATCCTTAGTTAGATGCTAATACCTCTTGTTATCCAAAATTCTATCTCTTGAAATCTAATTTAGATTTGCCTTAGAATTCCACATCGATCTAATTCTTGAAGCCATGGTTGACCTAGTTAAGTTTACCCGCGATTTATAGGATCTTATCCATTTCCTTATTCGGTTAGTTAATCATCTTATCTTTTGTTCCAACTTATCCTCAAATCAAAATTTTCTTTGATTTGAGTTAATAAAATTTGAATCTCTATCCTTGCTTTGAAAATCTATTCCTGTATAGTGTATTTGTAAATCTATAATTAAAATGTTTTATATATGGTATTGTTTGAGTTGTTTATGTTGATTTGGGTTTCCGATCGATTCGTCTGATCAACGCTATCAATAGAATCTCCAAAACACTTGAACAGAGCAAACTGACACTATATTATTTTCAAACTTAGTAAATGAAATAAAATTTTTATAATTATATTATATATGTATATAAGTATAATTTTATGAATTGTGAATAGTTAATTGAATTGGATGTTGAGACATAATATTTAACTTTGTATATATAGCTTGTAACCATTAGCTTTTGTTTCATATATAAATAATTGAACTATAAAACATGGCTACAAATTAATTTGGAAATTTAATTGAATTTAAAACAAGAAATAAAGAATTTAATTTTCGATGGTTTCAAACTTTGTGTTTAGAGTTTTAAACGGTGTATTATTTAAAGTATTTCAAGTTGAAATTACTTCAAAGAATTTTTAATTTGTAAATCAGTGCTCTTTTCTTTGTCGCTGGAAAATAATTTCGGTGATGACTGCAGCATCATCGACATTCATTTTCGAGTTTCAAAGTGAAGGGACCATTTTTTAGTTTTGCTACAATCTTGCTTTAGAGAATTTAACTGATTTGGATTTCTAAAATATGAGTTGATTTATAATAAATGTGATATATAATTTAAAATTTGATTTTATATATATATATATATATATATTGAGTTATTTTTCTCTAAATTGTTTGAAGTTAATCCAAAATTTACTTCTTAAATTTTATCTTACAAGATGATTTCAATTATAAAATGAAGCCAGAATGTTGAATAAATATTTAAGCATGAAATATTGGATTAGAAATTTTAAGTTGTGTAATACTCAGTTGCATTCCAATATAACTTACTAAATCATTCAGAAGTTAAATATGTAATTGGATAATATGTAATATAAAAGGATTTTTATAAATAAAATTTGAGTGGTTATAATAAATGTTATACACTTAAATTTTAGTTATAAAAAGATTAATGGAGGTAAATAGAATGAAAAGTTAATTGAATAAAATACAATATTAATGGTGTTAAAGGAATTTATAAATAAATTGGAATAGTTATAATAAATGTAATTATACTTGGTATATGTGATTAGATATATATTAAGTGGAATAAAGTTAATAATGATTCTGAATAAAGAAGAACTAAATTTATTGAATAAATTGTAAGTATAATAAATGATTTTTCCAAATTCATGATTTTATAAATTGATAAGTTGATGATAAGATAATGAAATTAGAAATAGTTGAGATTTATTTAACTAAGGTGAAACCAAGTATTAATTTAAGTTGAAATTTTCATGGTTCTAAATTTATTATCTTATCTTGTTTTCCAATCTCTTTTCTATCGGGATGTTCCTATTCTCCTACATCCTAAAACGGGAAATTGAATTCTGAATTGATATTATCCCTGAAGTTCGTCCTATGGTTCTTCCTCTCAGAAGAACTTATCTTCACCTGTCAGTTTTGGGAACTTTTCAAAGAATCTTTGGTACTCATTTGAATCTGAGCACTGCTTACCATCCATAGACGGACGGCCAAACGGAAAGAGTGAACCAGATTCTAAAGGATCTTCTTCGTGGTTGTGTTCTTGATTATTAAGGATCTTGGGAAGATCATCTCCATCTGGTTGGATTCACCTAATTTCAATCTTCTTTTCCTCTTGTCTTAATCTTATCTCATTCTATCTTGGTTTTTTAATTTTCGTGCCTCGTTCCTTTTCGAGGACGAAAAGTTTTGAGTGGGGGAGAGTGTAACAACCCATAATTTTGTAAATATTTTAATAAATTTTATTTGAAAATTTTGATCTTTAAATCATTTAAAATTGAATTTTTGAAATTTTCCAATGTAATTTTGGGTTTTGTTTGTATTTTATTTTCCAAATATAATAAAATAAACATTTTCTGAAAATTTTGTATTTTGGTCAAACTTGGTTAAGCTTTGACTTTCAGTTGAAAATTTTAAATTTGAATTTTTAATTTCAAATCTTTTTCTTTAAATCAGAATATAATTCTGATCTCCGTTCTGCTTTTCGTTTCGTTAAATTCTGCTTTATACCTTTTAAATTGGATAAAATACAACGTTTTATAGCAATTATTTTCTGTATTTTATTTTCTATTTTTCCTATGTTCATTTCTCTATATTATTTTCTATTTTATTTTGTATAGACTTTTATTTTATTCATTGGATTTTTAATTGTTTATTTGTGATTTTTATTTGATTATTGGCTTGGAAATTCAAGAGACTTAAGTTATCTTTCTATTGTTGCCTTTACAATTTCCTAACTCTTTGTTTTCCTAGCCGTGCATAACTCATTCTAGCAGTTCATTCCATTTACCGTTCACATACAAACTCATTTCTCATCACCTCATTTTCATTTGCGTTCAAGCGAAAAATAATATGCAAGTTTTCTACTTCGTTGCTTCTCTTCCTCCTTTTTCCATTCTCTTTTTTTTCAATGTATTGCTCAGCCTCCACCTCCTAGCCGACCTCACCATCTCCACCACACCAACATGACCGGTCTTCACCACCTCTTCACCACCACCATGTCCTTGACGTGACCATAGATGCTAACAACATCACCAAAATTTTGAACAAACCTAGCCAAGTAATGTATATGCACCACTTCCTCTTCCTATTACCTCGGCCACCACCCACACCATCACTTCCATCACTTTCCATGACCAAAACAACCTCTAGTCGTGCCTAGTTGACCTACACTTAGTCCAGGCTGAGCTACACAAGCCGTAGCCGAACCCATGTATGCTTGTGACCTTCCAATGCCTTGCCTCTTTGCCTTCCATAACTTGTAACTTGCACCTCTTCACATACTAACCATAGCCGTGCCTTTGGTGATCACAAACGAGCCTAGCATGCCTTTAACCCTTAATGGCCGAGTACAACATGAAGATGGTCTAGCCTATTTGCATGGTGGCCGAGCCCAATGGCTTTGGTCAAGCAAGTCTAGGTCACTTTGATTCATATTTCCATTGTTTTGATTTCTATTCTTTTATATTGAATCATACACTTATGTTTACGATGCTGTATTTGTTTGTGTACAGGATTTGGATCTTGATTCTCCATCTACTCAAGTTTGAATCGTGCTTTGTCGTGCCTTTTTGTGCTTTGCGGAGTTTGGATTGTGTTTTGAATTTGATCTCTAGCTTTAAAAAGGTGAGTTTATCACTCTCGACATCCATACTTATATAATTGTGAAATGATGACAAGTGAATGTGTAAAATTGATATGATATGTTAATTAGTTCATATATGCCTGTGATATGATTATATGATGTTATAACCTGACTATATACCTATTACATCACTTGATATGGTTTGCCATATTATACTGTTTATTTTATTTACTATTTCTCACACTACAAGTTCCCTTTAGAATAGAATCACTATGGGTTGAAATGATACATACTTGAACGAACATTAGAATAAGGAAAAATCATTATGCGCTGAAATGATAGGCTCGAGTGATTGTTACTTTATCTTATTTGACTTGGGATTGCGGGTTTGAAATGATAGAACCAGGATTTTTCTTTATAAATTATGGATTGAAATGATACATATCTGTATCACTTGACCTAGGTTAAAAAATATTATACAGGCCTATGGTTAATATTTTCCTAAAAATTTATTAAGTATTTTGAATTTTTAGAATATATTAAATTTTGACTTAAAATTTGATTTAAAGATTTGAAATATAAAGAGACATTGGTTTTCCATAAGTTAAAATTTTATAAGTTGATTTTGGTTTTAATTTAAATTTAAAAATATTTATTTGGTTTTATGTTTATAATTTAAGATTTTATGTATGATGAACAACTTAATAATGAAATTTGATTTAATGTGGAATTCTAAATCTAGCCTAGTGGTTGTAATGAACTTTGTTTCATGAAATGGATATGTTTTGTATAAATAAGTTTACAGTGATTTTCTATAAGTTAAATTGTATAAGTAAAATGTATAAAATGTAATTTAAATTTGACTTAACTTGATAATTGGATAAATTGGTTTCCAAATGGAGATTTTAAATTAAGTAAATAATGTATTTTTAATTGATAAAAATGAAATACAGTATTAATTGGACATTTTGCAATAAATTTATTTAACCTGAAATCATAGTTAATTGATTTCTAAATGACTAGATTTAGAAAGTTGACTTTTGTATTAACTATAACAACTTATTTTATTTCTGAAATGGGTATTTCAAAATAAAGTATTAAGTCATTGGTTAAAAAAAAGTTAATAAATAATGTGCTTTTAACTTAATAAATGAATTATAGTTTAATTTGGATATTTATTGGTAAATTTTTTTTAAATCATAAATTAAATGATATCTAAATGAATATTTTCTGAAGCGTGAAATATGATTTTTATAAGTTAAAATGGCTAAAAATTAAAGTTTTGATGTGGCTGAAAAGTTATTATAAATCTGGAATTAGTATTGGTAGCACTTCAGAAATGTTGTGGTTTAAGAGAGCATTTGCTAAGTGCTATCAATTCTGAGACTTAACTATATTCTGAAATAATAATAAAGCTACTGCAGCACTTTGTAAGTGCTGTTGTTGCTGAATGTAAACTGTTTTGCAATACTAGTAAGCTACTGCAGCACTTTATAAGTGTTGTTGTTGCTGAAAGTAAACTGTTTTGAAATAATAACTAAATACCTACTGTAGCACTTTGTAAGTGCTGCTGTTTCTGAATTTGACAATGTTTTTAAAATACTAATATATTTACTGTAACACTTTATAAATGTTGTTGTGGCTGAAATTTACAATGTATTGGAAATTTTATAATTAAATGAATGAACATAGAAATGCTACAACTTTGAAATGATTATTATTTGACATTGAATTTAAATGATTTAAATGAATATTGTTTTGAAAGATGTTAACATTGAATTTAAATGGTTTAAATGAATCTTGTTTTGAAGATATTAACATTGAATTTAAATGGTTTAAATAAATATGTTTCAAAGTGTTATGATTTTCTAAATATTATGATTTACAAATGATAACATTTCCAAGTGTTATGTTTTGAAAGTATTATGGTTTCAAAGTGTTTGGTCTCAGAAGTGTTAGAACGTTGGAAGTTCTATGGTTTTGAAAATGAATCTATTTGAAATTGAATTTATTTAAGAATTGTCTTTAAATATAGTGATTTGAAACTCATTGAAATTGACGATTTAAGAAATAGACTTTATGACCTGGTTTTGGTTTAAGGTGATTTTAAAAGGAATATATCAAGTTTAAATAAATTGAAAGAAATATTCAGTGATTTAAAATTCGGTTGTATTTAAATGCTAACATTTGACTTGGTTTTGAAATGGAAATAATATATTATTGAATTTTTTTTGAAATGGAAATGACAAATTATTCAATTGGGTTTTGAAATGAAAATGATACTATTGTGATATGGTTTTGAAATGTGCATGATATTTTGGTTTTGAAAGTATATACTATTTTGAAATAAATGATATGATTTTGAAATGTATAAGCTATTTTGGTTTTGTAAGTATATACTATTTTGAAATAAATATCCAAGGGTTATAATAATGGTTGGTTGTTAAAGAGATCGGGATCGGATATAGGCATACTCTCTGTCGATACCGAAAACCACTTTAACAACCGTGTACGCTGTGGAGATTCCAGAATGAAGTAGGATGGTAGCGACGTTCTATTGAGGTATGTACGTAGACCCAACTCCCATGAGTTGGTATAACGATGCTAAAACAGGAGCGATTCCGGGCTAGTAAAGTAGCTCCTCTTATCGGACACACCTCTTTGTATGCTATTCTATTACTTTGTGATTGATTGGTGCGCACCTTTGATTTTGGAAGTGTGGCTTGAGGTGGGTGGTAGTGGCTGCTACGTGTCACCACCAGTATAGATGCGTAATGGTATATCTACCTTGGCATTGCCTTGTTGTGCCATGCCACCTACCCTAGCGAGCCTTGTACGAGTTTGGTTTTGTGCCATAGCCTATGGAGTATTTATGGTAGCCTCACGATCTGGAGGTATGCTGGTATTGGATAGACTACTGGGACTATTTATGTGTTAAGGTGGAAAATGTAAAGCCTTAATGCTATTTTAAAGTAAGTTTATTTTACAATTAGACATTATTATAGTAGCATGTATTACTACGTAGTAAATAGTTTAACGGATCCTTAGAGTATGGGCGGTCCCAAGCATCCTTTAAGTTACTTGTGCATTTTATTGCAGTTGAGTTGGTTTACACTGTATAAGTATGTATGTCCTGATTCGAGTGTTTTGTGTATTGCTTTACGCTCGGGTCATACTCAGTGATACAGCATTTGAGACTCACCTTCGGAGTTGGTTCTTTGCTTGAAGATCTAGCTATCTATTTCGCTTTCAGTTATTCAGTTGATTCCAGGGATGTATTCAGTTTTATGCTTGTTTATCATATTGAAACTTCCGTTGTATCTTGTCACTTCTATTGTAGCTTATTTAACTCTGGTGTGTATATATATATAGTAGCTTCATGAACTACTATTTCTTTGCTTCCGCTGCAATATATTAATCTGTGTCTGTGATATGTGATTTGTTTATTTACTGTATATTCTGAGTTTTGCCAAATTAAAATTAAGAATTCGGTATTTTGAGCTATTCAAGTCAGAAATGTGTGGTTTTATTATCGATTTGAATGGTCCAAAATAGTGGGTAGTTATAGTCTGACTACTTAATTTCTAGTAGAAACCTTAGGGGCAGCATGTAGGTAGGGTTTTGCCGAAGCTGGGTAAATCTATGTTGTTCTATTTTCATTTTTATTTTGCTATTATCTGTTCTGCTATTATTCTACTATATATGTGTTGCAATTATTTTATATTCTTCCGCATTAAAATTTTATAATTAATAGTATAACCTTATTCATCCCCCCTCTAGGGTGAAATCGATCCTATAAGTGGTACCAGAGCTAGGAAAAAAAGCTAGTTTTGCTATAAATTTTTGATTTTTCAAAAATCAAATTTTGGTTTACAAATTTGAATAAAATGGCTTCTTTTAATAATGCTTTTGGTAAGGGTTGGTCCAGTAATATTCCTCCTATTTTTGTTGGAACAGATTTTTAAAATTGGAAATTAAAAATGGAATTATATTTAAAATATGTTAATTCTAATTGTTGGTATATTATTGAAAATGGGTGTGATATAATAGAAGAGAAAAATACTCCGATTAATGCTCTCGCTATGCATATACTATATTCTCATATTAATGAAGATAATTTTAACTTTATCTCTCATTGTGAAAATGCATGGAAAATCTGGAATACTTTTGATGCAATATGTGGTGCAAAAGTCAACAACTGTGAGAGATCCCTCGTGATCGAATCAGAAACGTGCTTGGTAGGATTGGCAAAATGCAGCAGTGATGAAGATTCAATAGCCGATGAGATAAATGATTTTCCAATCAACAATTTAGTTTTCTTGTGCCAAAAATTAACTGAAAATAATAAAGATCTTTAGTTGAAAAATAATAAGTTGGAAAGGGAACAAGTTAAACTTCATCAAAAAATAATGATTTGGAAAATGAGCTTAAAAATATTAAGAAGAATAAAACTTCCAATTGCAAAAGGTGTTTGAATCATGAAAAAGAAGTTGCTCGTCTTCATGAAAACATTCAAAAGTTAGAAAACGAAATTTTAATTTGAGAGAAAAACAAAATTGAGTTGATTTGTAAAAATAATATTTTGCAAAAAGAGTTTGATAGTTTTAAGAAGTCAGAAATTTCTATATATGCGATTTTTGAAAAGAAATTAAATGAGATCAACGAAAATTTCAGAATCCTTCAAGAAAAAGATGTGATTTTGAGCAATTCTAAAATTATTTGATTAAATTGTGAGTTTGAAAAGGAGATTGAAAAAATCAAGGATTTTGAAAAAATCGAACTTAAAAAACTCCAAATCTTTGAAACTGAGATGCTAGAAATTGAGAATAAAATTAGAAAGCTTAAAAATCAAAATATGCTATTAGAAATGAACAGTTTTGAAAAGAGAGATAGTACCATTAGTTCTTGTTCAAAACTAATAAATGAAAATAAACTTTTAAAATCCATAGTTAATAAACTTTAGTTGGTTACTCTAAAAATTTCACTAGAGATAAATCATTTATATACTCTTAGAAAATCAACCGCTTGGGAATAAAGGAATGCATTTGGATTTGCAAAAGTGTCAAAATATGAACAAACAACAAATAACACAGTTAAGGGAAAAGTGTGAGACCCAAACACGAGAACCATTCCAATTTGGGTTCCAAAAGGCACGAATATAAAATCTCTCAAAATCAAACAAATTTGGGTGCCGAAAAGAACATATATTTCCGTCTACAAAAACATATTTTCAAAATCAGTTCCACTAATAGCCATGGACCTATGAAAACAAATAGGTCACAAAAATCTTTTCTCGTGTGGGTGTGGTGACAAGCTAAGGAACAACAACAGTGTTATTTGGATTCTAGCTGTTCCAGGCACACGATGGGCGGCAAATCAAAGTTCCTTACCCTAGTATAAAGGTGGCAGAATCATAATAGGAAAAAACGAAAAATTATCATAAAAGTAAAATAGGTAACAGTACATCTATCTTGAACAATATCTTAAATATGATAATCTGCACCATAACCTGATTTAAATCAGCCAGTTATATGATAATGAATGTTGATTTCAATTCTGACTTATTCAAAATTGTTGGCCAATTATACATTTATGCCAAGAATATAAGTGTTTCTAGAGACTTTGAATTAGTTCATATAGATGTGTTTGGACTAATGATGGTGTTTTATTGATTATTGATTACTCATGATACAAGTGGATATATTTGTTTATCTTATCTGACACTATGTTCACTATTTGTTTATCTGCACGGTTTCAATTTAAATCCAAAAGAATTTCATTTAAAAGCTGTAAAAAAAAATTACGATATTTTTTTGCACACTTCACGGTCTGGTCTATGAGATAATAATCTTGAGTCAAAGGGAAATTCGGATGTAGATAACACTGGTAATCTAGTTGATAGAAAAATTACTAGTGGAACGTGATTTATGCTAAGAAATTCAGTAGTTGCATCGATTTTCAAAGAAAATAACTGCATATTTTTCACTTCAACCAATTTTCAATTAGCAGACATTTTTCTTATAAAACCCCTTCCAGAGAATCATTTTTGTTGACCTTGTTACAGATTAGTCATTTTGGAAATTTTGATTTTATAATTATTTTTGGATTTGATTTTAAATGACTACATTTACTAATCTGACTCCCTATTGATTATCAAAAAGATAAATAGTGATTGAAAAAGTGATGAGTGTTGATATTGATCATATATTATAACTTGAGATTTTCGATTTAGGAAATTTCTTTAGAAATTTAAACAAGAGTTATAAAAACATTTTTGTTGGTAAAAATTCCATGACCATTTCTATTTCTATCATATATCGACCATCACTCATCAAAATCCAATATAGTATGTCAATATGTGATATTTTAAATGGAAAATCATTCATTTTTCTTTTTATTATATTTTTAAGCAATAAAAACATCCAAAGTATTCACTCTCATTTAAAAGTCCTCACGGTTATGCATGGGTGAATTACTTGGAATTTTTTATTATGTGCTTTCATGCTCATTTAAAAGTCCTCACGGTTATACATGTATGGAACACATATCAAAATTGATTAATTAAATAGAAAAGTTGATTCCAATCCCTTTTAAAAGTCCTCACGATTATGCATGGTTAGAAGATACTTGAATTCATTTTTTACCAAAATATGGAATACTACTAATCTCATGTAAAAGTCCTACCGGTTATGCACGGTTAGTAGATATTTAAATTCCTGTTATAAATATACTACAAATAGACATAACTATATGGTTTTTTGTATACCAACATCATCCATATCACTATAAAGTGGAATATGCGTCAAACAGAGTATTTATGATTTTTATTTGATTTTTTATTGAAATTTAATATTTATACTCGATTGGGTATTGATATTGTATTAATATCTATCACCTTATCTCTATTTTTCTAACACTATTACTGTTTTGCTGATAACAAAAGGGGGAGAAAAAGTTAAGATTATGGCAAATAAAGGTCAAATATTTTATTTTATATTTTCTATTTGCATCTAGGATCATTTGCATATTTTTATTTATTTCCATGCATATATGAAGGGGGAGTTTTGTTGCAGAGAGGAAGCATTCAAATAGGGGGAGCAAATAGAGTCTATCAATGATCAAATACATTTAACCAATTGAAAATCTTCAATATATGTTTGTTATCATAAAAAGGGGAAGATTGTTGAATATGCAAGTGTAACAGCCCGCAAATCCGTACCCCTTGAGTTAACACTATTCTACCTAAATCAACTCAAGTTGTACAGGAATACGAACCATTTAGGTTAAAGAAGAAGAGGTAGAAGAATAAAATAGAAAACAATAGCAGAATCTAACCATCGCAGCAGAATAAAATATAATAGATAATAAATAATCTTTACTCAACATCAAATATCTTTGTTTATATATTACATCATCAGAGTACATCAATCATAGCTCAACATCAATATCATACAATGGATACTCAACAACTCAAACAGCGGAATATATATATAAAACAAGTACGAATATACGTATCGTCATCCAGCTCGTCTCCTGAGCTCCAAAGCATTCCCTGTATCCTATAATACTCGGTCTGACCCGAGCATTACAGTTAAATAATACCCGAGTCAGTCTGGAATACCAGCGTGAGAAAACCACACCCAATTGATTATTAAAGTTTCAAAAATCCTTTAAAAAAAAGCATCTCGTAAGACCACGCCACAAATAAACATGTCGGGTTTTTACCTTACGATAGCTAAAACATTTTTATTAAAGTCCTCTGATATTATAATAGTGTCTATAGAAAGTAAAATAGAATCTAGCTGAAATGCTTGCATCTCACGTTTCAGCAATTGTTGGGCACAATCAAAACCGTACGAGCGCGTAGGGAAAATGGATTCCAACTAATGGCTAGGCACTGGGGTACCACCTGTCACAGCACCTGGTCTAGATCAGTGTACCGAGGAGCCACCCTAACTCCCCTGGAACACAAGATCGGAACCATCCCTTACTGGACAGTCCCGAGCAAGATCCCCCCACGGTTGGGATCAGCAACCACCCACTAAGCCGAAATAAAAGGGACATCTAGACAGGGATGACCTCACCCTCCAGTGGGGGCTACCCACGAAGCCTTGCTGCATATCCCCTGATTTTCAGCCATTCCCATTTGATGAGGCTTGAGGCTAAGCGTTACCTTTTTAGAATATATTCCTTAGAATGCCCATCGTCCACCTGACGATGTTTCGCAAGCATTCATCCATACAAGTCCGTCCCGGGTTCGAACGGAACCGAAGGCACTATTCCTACTACATCCATTTTGGAAATATCCTCAGGATTAGTAGCGACTAGCCCTTGCACTTCATTGCTCCATCTTCGAATCCAAAAAATCGTTTTTCACGAAAACGTACAAACCGGATCGAAGTGGTTTTCGAGAAATAAATCTCGATCCCGGTCTCTTCGAAACGATCAACGTATTTGTCCAATATTGATAGTCGGTTATTTAACTATCAATTAACATTCACAAGCATCCATCAAACAATAAATAATTTCCCAAATTATTTATTAACCTCAAAATATCTTCACAGGATATATTTCTATTTTCAATCCTTTGAAAACAGTTTCAAAACCATCTTTCCTTTCAGAATAAACTTTCCCAATTATTTTCTATCTCTTTTGAAATCACCAAGCACAAAACTAGATTTTAAAATAATTTAAAACACTTTACTTTGAAATATACTTTAAAACATTTACTTTAAAACTACTTCAATGATTTGTTAAAAATACATACTATATGAATTTTTGAAGATAATGTTACTAAATAAAATATAAAACTAGATTTCACTTTTAAAAATAAAATACTAAGCCACTCTTTAAATAATTATTGCTATATTAGATTAAAATAAATATTGCTATAATAGATTAAAAGGAAATACTTACTTTAGAATTTAAATATTTAGAAATAGTAAAAAAAAAAATTAAAACATGCTTCTTACAGCAACTTTAAACTTTTAATTTATATTTAAAAATTTACTTTGGGAACGTACTTGGTTATTCAGAGAGAAATTCCCAATCTCAATCACTTAAATCAATTTTCCAAATTGATTTCCAATTTATTCCATTTGAAGTAAATTTCTTTACTCATCAGTTCATTTCGAAATTCATAAATTATGGACTTTATTATTATTTTCAGTTTGAATTTTAAATCCTTTAGCTGAAATATACAAATTTCAGGTTATTCCCAATTTCTTCTTTATTCCTCTTAAATAATTTAAATCCTAAATTTAAAATAAATGCTTTGTTCTTTTAAACAATAACATTGAAGTTTAAGTTTCATTAACTTTCTATTTATTTAAATTTTCCTTCCCATACTCAAGATTTATTTATTAAAATTTTAAAGTCACTTTATTCCCTTTCCAGTTCATTTATAAATTTATTCAACTTTTCTATAATTATTTTACTTACAATTTCACTTCTTTATTTTCATTTCCAAACTCAAATTATATATTTGGTAATTCATTATTGTCCGATTATAACAATCAAGCCATAGCATTCAATATCCACATAATTCATTACAGGATATCAAATATTCAGAACAGAGAATATTAAATAATTAAATAAAGTTGAGGGGTCCAGTTGGATCCCTCCAACCTGTTTTCCCTGCATCCACAGATGTTAGCACAATATAAATATCAATCCCAACATATACCGTACTATAGTACATCAATCAATTCAACCATTCAACAATTATTTAAATTTAATCATTTAAATTTAAATTTAACTAAGTGAGATTAACTCACCTTTGCTTTTATTTTGCAATCCACTTCTACTTCGCCTTGGTTTCACGGTTTTTGACCTTGTATAATCATTAGATGATTTTCACTAATATTCGAACCAATCGAATAATTAAATTTCCATTTGGTAAAATTTAACTAACTATTGATTTTTATTTTAAAAGTTCTTGTTTTAACAAATTTTCCTTAGATAAATTTACTTTTGGTGACATAAATAAATCAGTTTATTAAACAAGTTAATCACTTATAATACATTTTTAAAAAAAAAACAAGCTAGTAAATTAAAATGCGTACATATATGTTTATTTCTATTTCGGAATCACTTATACTTATAAAAATAAATTATCTTGATTAAAAATCAAGTTTTATACAGATACTATAATTTCAAAAGCTATATACAAAAATTCCGGCCTACTATAAAAATTAAAAATGTGTAAATGTATACATATATATTTTATTTTCTGGTCTATATAAAAAGGTATGTGTACTTATATATATTGTTCTTTCACACAAACCCCTTTTTTTCTTTTTTTTCTTTTTTTTATACAAACCTATAAATTTTGAAATTAACAGTAAAGATTGAATACCTCACCTCCCAAATCCTAGCTTGAATAGAAAACACGATCACTAAACCCTAGGCACAGCTCGATCTTACGACGCCACCGAGTCGCCAGGATCACCCTAGGCCACGTGCACACGGCCTCCTCTAGTCGCATCCAAAACCCTAGGCGCCACTGCGATTCGCGGCCTCCCCTTCTGCCTCGCTTCCTGCTGTAGCTTCGAGCACGATTCAACGCGACGCCATCACCTATCGTTCGAGCTCGAGCTCGAACTTACGCGGTTGACCCAATCGCACGCAGGCGATTCGAAGCCTTGAGCCGATCTATAATTTGTAGAGGAACATGAGAAATCAAACAAGGTCGGCCCATTTATATATTTTTTTTTCCTCTGCCGAGTGATTTCAATTTTTAAGAATAAATAGAATTTGCCTGCCCTTAAGAAGAGAAAGGGAATCACGGTAAAGTTAAAAGAAGCGGCGTATATGACAAGCTTTACTAAGTAAATTTCATTAGATTATTTCAATTAAGTTTTTAAGCGCGTTTATATATCGTACACTCACATACCAACTCCGATCAATAAGAAATTTGAAACTCGATAATAATACAATATTACGGATCCAATGGAACTGGTTTCGTCGAATTCCGAAACTGTGCTTCGGAAGGCTATTTTTAAATTCAATTTAAACGATAAAATTTCAAAACTGAACAAATCACTATTAAATTCAATTTTATCACTTCTATTATCTTCAATGTTATCAATATAAATTTTACAAGCCTTCAAATTATTTTTAATAGGCTTAGAATTCCAGATTCAAAATTTTACTCAACTTCAAGTTATTTAATTCAATAATTTAATTATCAAATAAACTGTAATTTTCGTAATTCAAGTTAAAATTACCCTATTGAATATTTAAAATCAATTAAATATTCTTATTTTGAATGCTTGAAAATTCCGGGTCGTCACATTCCTCCCCCTTAAAAGTATTTCGTCCCCGAAATTACTAATCAGGAAGAATGGTCCAATACTCGTTTATTATTTCCCTAAAATCAAACAGTTTTTAACAATTCAACATATCACCAACTATCTTCTTATAGAAGGCCCATTATTATTCTTATTAACTTTCCAAACCTTCCCCTAGTTCGCAAACAATCATATTTGCTCTATTATTCAAGTTTAAGTTTAAAACTGAATTTTGAATTATCAAATTTTCTCAAAAAATTTCTAACTCTCTAAATTTTCGAAAAATTTCGCCAGCGTCTCCTTTGCGCGGCTGACTCGGTACAACTACAAAATGGCTCTACGGCCTCCCAAATCCAAAAAGAAAACAAAATGCCAAGTGGCTCAATCCAAAATCCCAATCAAATTTCACAGAAATTTAAACACATACCTTTTTTGTCGAGCATTTCAAATTTATCTTCTGAAATCAAAATCAATTCTCTTTACCTTTATATTACCTGCACATCTTATACAGCAATATGTCCAATCACAATATTCCAAAACATTTTATCGAATTTCTCACAAAATGCCAATGTTCATTCATTCAAATATCAACTTAGAATATATTTGCAATATTCAATTTCCAATTAAGAATTTATCATTTCTTACTTAAGTTAACATAAGCATGATATATATTTCTTTATATCTTTCCGTCTTACCACTTCAGTTTATACCTATTTCTATCCACATTGATTTCCACATTACATATGAATTTCATTTATTTTCAACTTTGAACTTTTAATTTTATCTTTCATTTATAACTAATTTATGTCATTACTTTAATTAGTTTCATTTACTAACTTATTTTAGTTTCCAATTCTAAATAGTTTTGTCGTTAACAAAAATTTTCAAAAAATTTCTAACTCCCAAAATTTCTGAAATTTTTTGGCAGAGTCTCCTTTGTACGGAGGAGCTTTTGCAATTTGACAAAAGAGGTAAATATATACATCGACCCACACGGTCGGAAAAACCAAAAACCGTTCATATTTCCTATTTTTATTATGTAGGCGTACCTTATTTAGCATTTTTAAGCAAGTAGTTATTTATTTAGCCGTTAGCACAACCAAATCCAACCACACGGCTTCCAGGTACTTGTACTTACTCAATTTAAACATGTAAGTGCCAAATATATGAAGTTTAACAGCATATCACTAATTTGCAATAGTTAAAACATATGAATTCTAAAAGAAATTCACACCAAACATTTTTCCGTAAGCAATTTATATAGTTCCCATGCTAATTCAACCTTTTCAACTTATTCATATCCATTTTCATTCAATTTGAATGGTCAACCCATTCGTATACAACTCCATCAATTTGAATGGTATAAAACTCCATCGCTTACATTTAATTTATTCTTAAGCAAACTGAACTCATATTTAATTCAATTGCTTTCAAAAATCAATTCATTTTACTTCCATCAATTCATGGGATTTTAATTACTCCTATTTGCATCCAATGACACTTTATTCTATGCAGTTTGACGAGCTCTATGTGAATAAACAAGTATTTTGCTTTATAACCAATTTAAACTGATTTCTTTTTAATTGATTCCATTCAATTTATTTTGCATGCTATATTCTCATTCATTTTATTTGAATCCATTTATTTACCTTGGAACATTTCATATTGGTTACATCCAATACTCATTTCATAATTAATTTGCAAACTAAAGATTTGCCACATTAGATTGGCATTTGACTTCATTTAACCAATTCAAGTTCCATATCCAAATTTCATTACCAATTAATTCCCTTTTTATTTCAATTCATTCATGACCATTTATTTAGCTCGACCCATTCCAAGCTTGCATATTACTACCTATCCCCGAATTAATTCAAATCAAGCTTTAAGCTAATGGTCTTCCAATTTTACTCGTAGTCGAGTTTTCTAATTATTCTCCACTTAAGTTAATTTACTCAATTTATTTCACTTCAAACTTAAGTTCACTTCCATTTGATTCTTATTTATTCCATCCATTTTGTGACGCCCCACCTCTATACCCACGCTAGCCAAGAACACTACTGTGAATGCTGTCAACTAGCACGGAGAATAAGGCTGTTGAGGAGCGACCATCCATGTAATTGCTTTGTGCGAGCATCGATATGTCAGATAGTATAACATGCAATTCTTTTCAACCGGAAATCCGACATGCCGACACAAACTCAAAACTACTACACAGTGGCTATGATATCTTCGGAAACAAATATAGAAATAAACATAACATAAATCAGTCACAGACAATTCATATCACAAAGGCGGAAATAGATATGAATACTACACATAAAAGTGTATATCAGAGTAGTGGTCAAAAGATCCACGATAATACAAAAGAATAGCAACAAGTGCTATACAAAGGAATACAACTATGAGTCTATATCTCAAGTGTATACAACAAAATAAACTACTAATCTAAGTAGTTTGCCAAAAGTCAGAGTAATGATCCAGGATGAGAAGTCAAGCAGAAGCACCTGTAACATCTCGGTCTGACCCGAGTATTATTTAAGAAGAAAAATAATAAACGGATCAGTCTAGCTATAAATATCAGAAGAAATGATATAGAATAGGAGATATGACATAAACATATAATAATCACAATGCCAAGCTGTGATTAATAGGTAATTGAAAACCAACAAGAGATTAATCAATATCACAATAATCTACTCAAGATAAAAAGGAATGTCATACTCCTAATTTCATTCACCAAGCCACAATAAATGACATATATATATATATGTCCATGCCAATCGTAAAAGTTGGTGAAACATAAATTCCAGAAATCAACACACGAAATCCAGATATCACAATAAAAGGGTGGCCAAGACATCGATGTAGTACAAACGGTACATCCAATGAATCCAAAAGCCAAAACATCGATGTAGTACAAACGGTACATCCAATGAATCGAAACACATAAGAAAGCACATGGGTCGCTAGCCCACGAAGAAATGAGACGAAGCTCGATTTAATGAGGTACGGTCCTCCACATAGACAAAGAGACATCGCACATTGCTAGTCTATACCATAAAATGATCATCATGATCATCGAGAAGTGTCAATTACAATAAGCTAGTAAATATATAAGCTTAGCTTCATGTCCCATAACCACTAGCTTAACTTAAATATTTACGAACAAATTGTAGATCTCCACTAGAAAATTGTCACAAGAGATTCAATCGAACAAGTCCAAGAATTAACCAACGAAGTAAACGCAAGCGTTTCATACCACTTGTTTTACTAAGTCGTTTAAGTAGATTTCTCATACGAGTGAGGTAAAGGTTTGTATATACTAATAGATTGGAAAACTGTTTTATAAACGAATTTGGTATTAAAGTAGAGTTGAAATCATTTGAAGAAAGAGTTTTGATATTTACTACTAGTATAGAAAACCTTTTTATTTTTAAAGTGACAAATCACAAAGAAGATTGTAAGAACAACCAATTACTAAATTCACATTCGAAGACGTGAATAAAATCCAAAGAAATCGATACCAAATCCATAGAAATGGATATTTCCAAAAAGATCCATAAAAAGAAGTCATCAAAGTCGACGATAAGTGATAACGATTAATAGGATCGCTAAAATCGATAAACAATGGAAATTCACACAAAACAGCCTGAATAGGCAAAAATAAACATCTCCAGACGTCTGATTTGGAATCCAGACGTCTGGATTTGTTCTCTGGAAATAACCCAGAGAACACACAGACGTCTGAAACCTCAAGTCAGACGTCTGAGACCTATCCAGACGTCTGGTTTGATGGTTCAGACGTCTGAAAATAGTCTCTGGCTTTTTTTTTATAATATGCGTGCATACATTATTACTTTCCAGGTCCAAACCAAACGTCTGGACTTGGTCACCAGACGTCTGGTCACCTGGTCTAGGCAACAATTTGCCTAGGCCAAAGTGGCCATAACGTATCGGGAGCGATCGGACGAGCAACGACGACTAAGGATTTATGCCTAGCGACAACCCGGCCTTAAAAGCTCTCCGAAACACCTCTTAAAGCATGATCAAACATCAAAGTTATGATTCTTAAAGATTTGGCTTCAAACACCAAAAATTGGAATATTTACAAATCTAATCCAAATCAAATGCAATTGCACATGAATAAATGTTAGGGATTCATACCTAACAACAAAGATAGATATAGACATAGACGTGAGATAAAAATCTCACCTTTGAACTAAATTTATGAAGATGAAGCTTGAAAGCAAAGGGGAATCAACCACTCTTCAAATCCAACACTAGAAGCTTGAATCTAAGCTAAAAAGAGAAACATTTCCCAAATTAGGTTTAGGAATTTTCTGAAATCAAAGAGAGAATGAGTTGGAGAAGAAGAAGAGGAAGCTTACCAATGGGTTCTCTTGAACTTTGGAGCAAGAACATGGATTTGCAAAGAAAGCTAGGGCTTGGAGTTTTAATCTCCTCTTCCACCCTCCATTAACATAAAAGCTTGAGTATTAGGAAAATAGAAGAGAAGTGAATGAAGAGGAGAGGGTTGGAACTGAGTTAAGTGGGGTTAACGGGCTCAGCCCAAACCAAAGCCCTAAGTAAAAAGCGGCAAAAATCAACTTTCTCCAAACATATCGAAGCTTATACTCAAAAAGGTCGCAAACGTCATTTTGAACTCGATGGAAGTGGTCTTGAGTCCCAATTCGACAGTTTGCAAAAAGTAGGTTTTCGGACCAAAATTCGATGAACGGTGAAATATTTAAATAAAATATTTAAATATATAATCGATAAATATGCGGGTTGTTACAGACTCCCCTCCTTAAAGAAATTGCGTCCTCGCAATAATTAAGAAGGAAATATAAGAAGTAACAACCATAGAAGCATATTAACACAAAAGAAAATTTGAATCAAGAAGTTCACCATAAAGAGCACGAAGGAGTAAATCCGAAAGTTTTCGTTCGATGAATTCTCAAGATTTCACATGAGCAATCCTTAGGATTTGAGAACCATTGAACTTCTATCAAAAAGAATATCTTTATATCGAAGGCGCTCAACCTCCGAAGCAATGATGCGAATGGAATGGTGCTCAAAAGTCAAATTTGTTGAAACTTCAATCCCTCAATAATACGGGCTCAAGAATAAAAACCGGAAACATAAAAGCATTTCCATAGTTAAAAGACGTGGAAAACGTCAAAAATAGCAAAAAGTTGAGCCGGTGCAATGGCGTAGTACAAATACGGTACGCCCGAGAAACAAGAAACTCGAATAATTTGGAGCACCGACGTAGTACAAAGGCGGTACGTCCAATGAACCAAAAAGCCAAGTCATTGATGTAGTGCAAACGGTACATCCAATGAATCAAAAAGCGAAGACATTGATGTAGTACAAACGGTACATCCAATGAATCAAACATCAAAGTCATTGATGTAGTACAAACGGTACATCCAATGAATCAAAGACATTGATGTAGTACAAACGGTACATCCAATGAATCCAAAAAAGAAAAGACATTGATGTAGTACAAACGGTACATCCAATGAATCCAAAAAGAAAAGACATTGATGTAGTACAAACGGTACATCCAATGAATCAAAGACACTGATGTAGTACAAACGGTACATCCAATGAATCCAAAAAGAAAAGACATTGATGTAGTACAAACGGTACATCCAATGAATCAAAAGCAAAGACATTGATGTAATACAAACGGTACATCCAATGAATCAAAAAAGAAAAGACATTGATGTAGTACAAACGGTACATCCAATGAATCAAAAGCAAAGACATTGATGTAGTACAAACGGTACATCCAATGAATCAAAGACACTGATGTAGTACAAACGGTACATCCAATGAATCCAAAAAGAAAAGACATTGATGTTGTACAAATGGTACATCCAATGAATCTAAAGCAAAGACATTGATGTAGTACAAACGGTACATCCAATGAATCAAAGACACTGATGTAGTACAAACGGTACATCCAATGAATCCAAAAAGAAAAGACATTGATGTAGTACAAACGGTACATCCAATGAATCAAAAGCAAAGACATTGATGTAGTACAAACTGTACATCCAATGAATCAAAGACACTGATGTAGTACAAACGGTACATCCAATGAATCCAAAAAGAAAATACATTGATGTCGTACAAACGGTACATCCAATGAGTCAAAAGCATAGACATTGATGTAGTACAAACGGTACATCCAATGAGTCAAAAGCAAAGACATTGATGTAGTGCAAACGGTACGTCCAATGTATCAAAAGCATAGACATTGATGTAGTACAAACGGTACATCCAATGAGTCAAAAGCAAAGACATTGATGTAGTGCAAACGGTACATCCAATGTATCAAAAGCATAGACATTGATGTAGTACAAACGGTACATCCAATGAGTCAAAAGCAAAGACATTGATGTAGTGCAAACGGTACATCCAATGTATCAAAAACATAGACATTGATGTAGTACAAACGGTACATCCAATGAATCAAACAGCAAAGTCATTGATGTAGTACAAACGGTACATCCAATGAATCAAAAGCATATCATTGATGTAGTGCAAACGGTACATCCAATGAGTCAACAGCAAAGACATTGATGTAGTACAAACGGTACATCCAATGTATCAAAAGCATAGACATTGATGTAGTACAAACGGTACATCCAATGAGTCAAAAGCAAAGACATTGATGTAGTGCAAACGGTACATCCAATGTATCAAAAGCATAGACATTGATGTAGTACAAACGGTACATCCAATGAATCAAACAGCAAAGTCATTGATGTAGTACAAACGGTACATCCAATGAATCAAAAGCAAAGACATTGATGTAGTACAAACGGTACATCCAATGAATCAAACTCAAATAATTCGGAACACCGACGCAGTACAAAAACGGTACGTCCAATGAACCGAAGCCCGAATGATTTCGGAACTCCGACGTAGTACAAAAACGGTACGTCCAATGAACCGAACACAATAAAAGAACATCGGACGCAAGTTCATAAAAGCAATGAGATGAAACTCAATAAAACGAAGTACATCAAAATGCCCGATGAACTTGATAAAAAGATAATTTCATTTAGTCATCAACAAAGAAACAACCCCTTGTTGCTTACGACTAAACGCATTGGCAACACTATTTCCCCTTCGGGAATAAAAAGAATATCAAGATCATAAGAAGCTAGGAACTCGAGTCAACATGCAGTTCCTTAAGAGAACATAAATATTCCAAAGATTTATGATCGAGGTAGAGAACAAATTTCTCATCCAAATATGATGATGCCAAATTCCAAAAGCAAAAACAATAGCCACGAACACTAGATCATGAGTGGCATATCTAGTCTCGATAAGCTATAATGATTTAGAAGCACAAGTGATAGCACGTTCTCCTTTGCAAGAGAATGGCATTCCAAACCAATACGACTAGTATCGGTACAAATAGCAAAGTCTTGGTTCCCCTTCAGGAATCACAAGAATAAGAGTATCGAAAGGAAGGGTTCTTTTAAATAATCCTCTTTCCCGAAAAATTAAAACTTTCAAAATTACATTTATTTCAATGTAAAAATTATTTCTAGAAGAATTTACATTTTACAAGTTAATATATCGTGTATGATTGTCACATCAAAGCATTTAGGAAATTCCTATCGATAATGTTGATCAAGCGCATCGACCAAAATTCTTAAAGCACTCAACGGGCAATACAATCACAAAATCATCTTTTACAGTATAAATAAATCTCTTAAAAAGTTTTAAGAATTTTCTTTGTTTGTTTCAAGAACAAAAATACAGTTTTACTTATAAATAAATCTTATGAAAAAGATTTGCAAAATTTTAAATTACTATTTTCATCCAAAATCAATAAATACAAGAATGGTCTCATCGAAATATTCATAGAATATTCGATTTATAAAATGGATGAAATAAGTTGGACAAATTGAATGACATAATAAGTCATTCATAAGAATCATAACGAGTGCGGAATGCGGTAAGTGGAATGCTAACTTCCGCAACCCGTAGCTAATGAAAACCGGTGGTAAGGTCAAACTGAAAAGACCTTAGCACCATACAAAAGATTACTTAGGTGATAATTCTAAGACAAGCTCAAAAATACCGGAAAATTTCTCAAACTACATGAATGAGAGAAATAACACTTTCCTTATAAGTGGGCTTAAGGTATAAAATGATGCCATCAAGTTGGAATCAAAATCATAAAGGAAAAATAGAAATCTGCTTAACAGATTGTAAAATGTCAAAGATGAATAGTCCACACGGGACAAAGGATATGGCCTCATAATAATTAAGCCAATCCTTACAAAAGTAAATTCCGAAGCCTAAGTAAAAATCGGCTTGGACAGCAAAATCACATAAAATAATTTCGACACCAATAAAGACAAATTGAGTGTTGCGGATCTACCATCCGGATTCACAATCCTCAAAGAAGTCATCAAGCCCAAAATATTCAAAGAAAAAGAATCGACAAGTTCTTTTGATATAAAAATAATGAGATGAAACCTATATCAAAAGAACTCGAATAAGAAGGTCACGAAATAAAACAATGCCATCAAGGATTGAGTGAAAAATACCTTGACCGAGAGAAGAGTTTCTAGGGGCTTGCACAATATTTAGCTTTCTCATGTCCTTGTTCAAAAGTTTGGGACATGCAGAAAAAAAGATGACCCAGTTTCTTGCAATAGTGACAAGAATGGAGTTTTGGACACATATTCGCATAGTGTTCCTTAGAATTACAATTGTAGCATCCTCCACGATTAGGGATTGGAGTCTTTGCTACAAAAGTAGTTTGCTTCACTCTCTTATTGGGATTAAGGCTCTTGAACTTAATATGCCTCTTCTTGGAAGTCCCAATATCACAAACACTTCCTTTACCAACCTCTCCATGAAGAAGAGTAACATCCACAAGCTGATTGAAAGAAACTTCAAGTTTCAAAGGTAGAACCATTTCGGGGTTCTTACTCAAAGCAGAGATAAACTCTTGATTCTTTACAAGATCCAAAAGTTGTTGAGCAGACATGAATACTCCATCCAGGGGAGTAGCACTAGATTGACCGGCGTTGGGAAGGCCTGGTCTAACCATTTCTCTTCTTTAAGAAAGAAAGAAAGAAGAGGAAAAAGTTATTCTCAAAATATATATCAAGCAATCTTGATAGATAAAACAAGGAATCATAAAAGAAAGTAGGATAGAACGGTACGAAGACTCGAATAAATCCTAAGGCACAACTCCTAAGAAAGACTTAGGACATGATCCTTGCTAGATTATTCTACATTGTTCTGAAGTTTGGCTATGATACCAAACTGTGACGCCCCACCTCTATACCCACGCTAGCCAAGAACACTACTGTGAATGCTGTCAACTAGCACGGAGAATAAGGCTGTTGAGGAGCGACCATCCATGTAATTGCTTTGTGCGAGCATCGATATGTCAGATAGTATAACATGCAATTCTTTTCAAGTGGAAATTCGACATGCCGACACAAACTCAAAACTACTACACAGTTGCTATAATATCTTCGGAAACAAATATAGAAATAAACATAACATAAATCAGTCACAGACAATTCATATCACAAAGGCGGAAATAGATATGAATACTACACATAAAAGTGTATATCAGAGTAGTGGTCAAAAGATCCACGATAATACAAAAGAATAGCAACACGTGCTATACAAAGGAATACAACTATGAGTCTATATATCAAGTGTATACAACAAAATAAACTACTAATCTAAGTAGTTTGCCAAAAGTCAGAGTAATGATCCAGGATGAGAAGTCAAGCAGAAGCACCTGTAACATCTCGGTCTGACCCGAGTATTATTTAAGAAGAAAATAATAAACGGATCAGTCTAGCTATAAATATCAGAAGAAATGATATAGAATAGGAGATATGACATAAACATATAATAATCACAATGCCAAGCTATGATTAATAGGTAATTGAAAACCAACAAGAGATTAATCAATATCACAATAATCTACTCAAGATAAAAAGGAATGTCATACTCCTAATTTCATTCACCAAGCCACAATAAATGACATATATATATATCCATGCCAATCGTAAAAGTTGGTGAAACATAAATTCCAGAAATCAACACACGAAATCCAGATATCACAATAAAAGGGGGGCCAAGACATCGATGTAGTACAAACGGTACATCCAATGAATCCAAAAGCCAAAACATCGATGTAGTACAAACGGTACATCCAATGAATCGAAACACATAAGAAAGCACATGGGTCGCTAGCCCACGAAGAAATGAGACGAAGCTCGATTTAATGAGGTACGGTCCTCCACATAGACAAAGAGA
The DNA here is from genome assembly GCA_030765085.1 of Allium cepa. NCBI lineage: Eukaryota > Viridiplantae > Streptophyta > Magnoliopsida > Asparagales > Amaryllidaceae > Allium > Allium cepa. The sequence goes on from CM060946.1 coordinate 185,633,943, forward strand.
CATCGCACATTGCTAGTCTAAACCATAAAATGATCATCATGATCATCGAGAAGTGTCAATTACAATAAGCTAGTAAATATATGAGCTTAGCTTCATGTCCCATAACCACTAGCTTAACTTAAATATTTATGAAAAAATTGTAGATCTCCACTAGAAAATTGTCACAAGAGATTCAATCGAACAAGTCCAAGAATTAACCAACGAAGTAAACGTAAGCGTTTCATACCACTTGTTTTACTAAGTCGTTTAATTAGATTTCTCATACGAGTGAGGTAAAGGTTTGTATATACTAATAGATTGGAAAACTGTTTTATAAACGAATTTGGTATTAAAGTAGAGTTGAAATCATTTGAAGAAAGAGTTTTGATATTTACTACTAGTATAGAAAACCTTTTTATTTTTAAAGTGACAAATCACAAAGAAGATTGTAAGAACAACCAATTACTAAATTCACATTCGAAGACGTGAATAAAATCCAAAGAAATCGATACCAAATCCATAGAAATGGATATTTCCAAAAAGATCCATAAAAAGAAGTCATCAAAGTCGACGATAAGTGATAACGATTAATAGGATCGCTAAAATCGATAAACAATGGAAATTCACACAGAACAGCCTGAATAGGCAAAAATAAACATCTCCAGACGTCTGATTTGGAATCCAGACGTCTGGATTTGTTCTCTGGAAATAACCCAGAGAACACACAGACGTCTGAAACCTCAAGTCAGACGTCTGAGACCTATCCAGACGTCTGGTTTGATGGTTCAGACGTCTGAAAATAGTCTCTGGCTTTTTTTTTATAATATGCGTGCATACATTATTACTTTCCAGGTCCAAACCAGACGTCTGGACTTGGTCACCAGACGTCTGGCCACCTGGTCTAGGCAACAATTTGCCTAGGACAAAGTTGCCAAAATGTATCGGGAGCGACCGGACGAGCAATGACGACTAAGGATTTATGCCTAGCGACAACCCGGCCTTAAAAGCTCTCCGAAACACCTCTTAAAGCATGATCATACATAAAAGTTATGATTCTTAAAGATTTGGCTTCAAACACCAAAAATTGGAATATTTACAAATCTAATCCAAATCAAATGCAATTGCACATGAATAAATGTTAGGGATTCATACCTAACAACAAAGATAGATATAGACATAGATGTGAGATAAAAATCTCACCTTTGAACTAAATTTATGAAGATGAAGCTTGAAAGCAAAGGGGAATCAACCACTCTTAAAATCCAACTCTAGAAGCTTGAATCTAAGCTAAAAAGAGAAACATTTCCCAAATTAGGTTTAGGAATTTTCTGAAATCAAAGAGAGAATGAGTTGGAGAAGAAGAAGAGGAAGCTTACCAATGGGTTCTCTTGAACTTTGGAGCAAGAACATGGATTTGCAAAGAAAGCTAGGGCTTGGAGTTTTAATCTCCTCTTCCACCCTCCATTAACATAAAAGCTTGAGTATTAGGAAAATAGAAGAGAAGTGAATGAAGAGAAGAGGGTTGGAACTGAGTTAAGTGGGGTTAATGGGCTCAGCCCAAACCAAAGCCCTAAGTAAAAAGCGGCAAAAATCAACTTTCTCCAAACATATCGAAGCTTATTCTCAAAAAGGTCGAAAACGTCATTTTGAACTCGATGGAAGTGGTCTCGAGTCCCAATTCGACAGTTTGCAAAAAGTAGGTTTTCGGACCAAAATCCGATGAACGGTGAAATATTTAAATAAAATATTTAAATATATAATCGATAAATATGCGGGTTGTTACACATTTATTTATTCAATATAATTAGTTTATCCACTCATTTTATATGAATTTTCATTATCTTAAATATTATTTTCAACCCACCAGGTTCTTTTTTTTCAATCCAATATCATTAAACTTGGTTTAAGTTGAATTAAATTCAACTCTCTTCGATTTATTCAGCTTAAGTCAATTTACTTCAATTTATTCAATTTTATACTTAAGCTCATTTCAATTTGCAAATAAAGTTCTCTTTTCAATTTAACTTGATTCTATTTTAATCCAATCCCATTTCATACATTTTAACTTTTTAGATTCAGCTTATTCAATTTATTACAAGACCTTTTCCAATTTATTTCCACTTATTTGGATTTTATTTGCAATTTAGCTATTTCAATCCAATTTCATTTTTATTCGATACATTTCAATTATATTTAATTTGTTAACACTTCACATTAAATTTTAATCTATAACTCAAGTTCTGAATTCACTATCCATTTTCAATTTAGCACCAAATTTCATGAGCTCGCAATTCAATTTCATTTACTTCACTAACAATCCAGGTTGAATTTTGATTCATAACTTGAGTTTTATTTTCCAATTTCATCATAAACTCACAATTCAGCTTTATTTAACTATAATAGGTTCCATTTACACATTTCATTAACTAATTTATTAACAAATTAGTTCTTCTCTATTTATAGTTCAATACTTCATTTTTAATTCCAAATACCACTTCATTTTATTTTCTTAGTTCAATTTTATTTAATAATTCAAGTTTGGGTTTTATTTTTATTTTTTAATTCATCCAACAATATTTATTTTGGATTTTATATTCCATTTTCAATTTTATAAGTCACGACTTATTATTTACACAATTCCATTCATTCTAGGCTTGAATATATTCATCTTTTATTTTTAACTCAAGCCTTATGCTTATTTATAACCCAAGCATATTTCATTCCTATGGATTTTTTTATTCTCTTATAAGTTATTCTGATTTATTTATTTCAATTCAATCCTTATCCAACTTATTTCCATTTATTCAAGTAAGAATCTAATTCCATTTGATAACTCAATTGAACTTTTATTCAAATCCAATTTTATTTTAACTCAGGTTTATTTAACTCAATTCGATTTCAATTTAATTTAAATATAACTGGATATTATTTTCAGCCTACCCAGTTAATGTCAATCCAGTCAATTTTTTTTATTTCCCATCCAAATTAATTTCATTTTTAACCTTTCTCTTTAAATTTAAATTCCATTATTCAAAGCTTATATTTCCTTCATGATTTAAAATCATGTCAATTTATAAGCTTACAACTATCTCATCAGGATTTTTAAATACCCGACTTTGGTTCCAAATCATTTTGAAATCTTCAACATCTCAAAATCCCACTTCTCAAAAATTTTGAACCAATCCTGGTTTTATTTCCAACAAATTTCCTTTGAAATTTTCAAAACAACTAGCTTTTCTGAACAAATTTATTTTTGGCAGCAATCTGTCACTCAGAATTTCGAAAATGAATACTAATGATGCGGCCGTCATCATCAGAATTATTTTCCAATAATCCAAGTGATTTCAATGCTGTATCACTTCCAAAATTCATTCAAAACAAATTCTTTTCAGAAATACCCCCAAGATAATAATGCTATCTTTTATCTTCAAAAGACTTCCAAATTTCCGGGATTTTAAATTCCCAAATCCTGCTTAAATCACTTTTAACTATAATTCATTTGCACATGCTCATACAAATTATCATTTGATTATATTTCAGTTTATAGTTTACCTTTATAATTCATATTTATAAATTTCATTTCATAATTGAATTTATCTCTTTAATCTTTGGTTGTATTTACAATTTCTAGTTAAATTTCCACTCAAAATGATAATAATTTAAATATCATCATTCCTAACATCCAAGCAACCATATATTAGCTAAATAGTTTACAAAAACCCCTTTTTTATATCAAAAATATATTTTTGGGTAAAATTATTTCATTCACCCATATTTAAAACAATACCGTGTCGATTGTTCTATTCAAGTGTTTAGAAACCCTTTCGATACAGTTGTCCAGACTGTGCCGACGAAGGTTCATATGCCACTCAATAAACCAATCAACACAATATTAACATAATTTATATTCACTAACAAATACGCACTCATATCTATTAATACTCTCAAACTCATTCTAGAGTACTACGGACTATATTTTAAATGAGTAATTCCCACCAGAGCCAAGGTTATCACCAACCTAAGCTCTGATACCAACTGTAATAGCCCGCAAATCCGTACCCCTTGAGTTAACACTATTCTACCTAAATCAACTCAAGTTTTACAGAAATACGAACCATTTGGGTTAAAGAAGAAGAGGTAGAAGAAGAAAATAGAAAACAATAGCAGAATCTTACCATCGCAGCGGAATAAAATATAATAGATAATAAATAATCTTTACTCAACATCAAATATCTTTGTTTATATATTACATCATCAGAGTACATCAATCATAGCTCAACATCAATATCATACAATGGATACTCAACAACTCAAACAGCGGAATATATATATAAAACAAGTACGAATATACGTATCGTCATCCAGCTCGTCTCCTGAGCTCCAAAGCATTCCCTGTATCCTATAATACTCGGTCTGACCCGAGCATTACAGTTAAATAATACCTGAGTCGGTCTGAAATACCAGCGTGAGAAAACCACACCCAATTGATTATTAAAGTTTCAAAAATCCTTTGAAAACAAAAGCATCTCGTAAGACCACGACAAAAATAAACATGTCGGGTTTTTACCCTACGATAGCTAAAACATTTTTATTAAAGTCCTCTGATACTATAATAGTGTCTATAGAAAGTAAAATTGAATCAAGCTGAAATGCTTGCATCTCACATTTCAGCAATAGTTGGGAACAATCAAAACAGTACGGGCGCGTAGGGAAAATGGATTCCAACTAATGACTAGGCACTGGGGTACCACCTGTCACAGTACCTGGTCTAGATCAGCGTACCGAGGAGCCACCCTAACTCCCCTGCAACACAAGACCGGAACCATCCCTTACAGGACAGTCCCGAGCAAGATCACCTCGCGGTTGGGATCAGCGACCGCCCACTAAGCCAAAATAAAAGGGACATCTAGACAGGGATGACCTCACCCTTCAGTGGGGGCTACCCACGAAGCCTTGCTGCATATCCCCTGATTTTCAGCCATTCCCATTTGATGAGGCTTGAGGCTAAGCGTTACCTTTTTAGAATATATTCCTTAGAATGCCCATCGTCCACCTGACAGTGTTTCGCAAGCATTCATCCATACAAGTCCATCCCGGGTTCGAACGGAACCGAAGGCACTATTCCTACTACATCCATTTTGGAAATATCCTCAGGATTAGTAGCGACTAGCCCTTGCACTTCATTGCTCCATCTTCGAATCCAAAAAATCGTTTTTCACGAAAACGTACAAACCGGATCGAAGTGGTTTTCGAGAAATAAATCTCGATCCCGGTCTCTTCGAAACGATCAACGTATTTGTCCAATATTGATAGTCGGTTATTTAACTATCAATTAACATTTACAAACATCCATCAAACAGTAAATAATTTCCCAAATTATTTATTAACCTTAAAATATCTTCACAGGATATATTTCTATTTTCAATCCTTTGAAAACAGTTTCAAAACCATCTTTCCTTTCAGAATAAACTTTCACAATTATTTTCTATCTCTTTTGAAATCACCAAGCACAAAACTAGATTTTAAAATAATTTAAAACACTTTATTTTGAAATATACTTTAAAACATTTACTTTAAAACTACTTCAATGATTTGTTAAAAATACATACTATATGAATTTTTGAAGATAATGTTACTAAATAAAATATAAAACTAGATTTCACTTTTAAAAATAAAATACTAAGCCACTCTTTAAATAATTATTGCTATATTAGATTAAAATAAATATTGCTATAATAGATTAAAAGGAAATACTTACTTTAGAATTTAAATATTTAGAAATAGTGAAAAAAAATTTAAAACATGCTTCTTACAACAACTTTAAACTTTTAATTTATATTTAAAAATTTACTTTGGGAACGTACTTGGTTATTCAGAGAGAAATTCCCAATCTCAATCACTTAAATCAATTTTCCAAATTGATTTCCAATTTATTCCATTTTAAGTAAATTTCTTTACTTATCAGTTCATTTCGAAATTCATAAATTATGGACTTTATTATTATTTTCAGTTTGATTTTTAAATCCTTTAGCTGAAATATATAAATTTCAGGTTATTCCCAATTTCTTCTTTATTCCTCTTAAATAATTTAAATCCTAAATTTAAAATAAATGCTTTGTTCTTTTAAACAATAAATTGAAGTTTAAGTTTCATTAACTTTCTGTTTATTTAAATTTTCCTTCCCATACTCAAGATTTATTTATTAAAATTTTAAAGTCTCTTTATTCCCTTTCCAGTTCATTTATAAATTTATTCAACTTTTCTATAATTATTTTACTTACAATTTCACTTCTTTATTTTCATTTCCAAACTCAAATTATATATTCGGTAATTCATTATTGTCCGATTATAACAATAAAGCCATAGCATTCAATATCCACATAATTCATTACAGGTTATCAAATATTCAGAACAGAGAATATTAAATAATTAAATAAAGTTAAGGGGTCCAGTTGGATCCCTCCAACCTGTTTTCCCTGCATCCACAGATGTTAGCACAATATAAATATCAATCCCAACATATATCGTACTATAGTACATCAATCAATTCAACCATTCAACAATTATTTAAATTTAATCATTTAAATTTAAATTTAACTGAGTGAGATTAACTCACCTTTGCTTTTATTTTGCAATCCACTTCTACTTCGCCTTGGTTTCACGGTTTTTGACCTTGTATAATCATTAGATGATTTTCACTAATATTCGAACCAATCGAATAATTAAATTTCCATTTGGTAAAATTTAACTAACTATTGATTTTTATTTTAAAAGTTCTTGTTTTAACAAATTTTCCTTAGATAAATTTACTTTTTGTGACAAAAATAAATCAGTTTATTAAACAAGTTAATCACTTATAATACATTTTTTTTTAAAAAACAAGCTAGTAAATTAAAATGCGTACATATATGTTTATTTCTATTTCGGAATCACTTATACTTATAAAAATAAATTATCTTGATTATAAATCAAGTTTTATACAAATCCTATAATTTCAAAAGCTATATACAAAAATTCCTGCCTACTATAAAAATTAAAAATGTGTAAATGTATACATATATATTTTATTTTCTGGTCTATATAAAAAGGTATGTGTACTTATATATATTGTTCTTTCACACAAACCCTTTTTTTTTATACAAACCTATAAATTTTAAAATTAACAGTAAAGATTGAATACCTTACCTCCCAAATCCTAGCTTGAATAGAAAACACGATCACTAAACCCTAGGCGCAGCTCGATCTCACGGCGCTGCTGAGTCGCCAGGCTCACCCTAGGCCACGTGCACACGGCCTCCTCTAGTCGCATCCAAAACCCTAGGCGCAACTGCGATTCGCGGCCTCCATTTCTGCCTCGCTTCCTGCTGTAGCTTCAAGCACGATTCAATGCGACGCCATCACCTATCGTTCGAGCTCGAACTTACGCGGTCGACCCAATCGCACGCAAGCGATTTGAAGCCTTGAGCCATTGTATAATTTGTAGAGGAACATGCGAAATCAAACAAGGTCGGCCCCTTTATATATTTTTTTCCTCTGCCGAGTGATTTCAATTTTTAAGAATAAATTGAATTTGCCTGCCCTTAAGAAAAGAAAGGGAATCACGGTAAAGTTAAAAGAAGCGGCGTATATGAGAAGCTTTACTAAGTAAATTTCATTAGATTATTTCAATTAAGTTTTTAAGCGCGTTTATATATCGTACACTCACATACTAACTCCGATCAATAAGAAATTTGAAACCCGATAATAATACAATATTACGGATCCAATGGAACTGGTTTCGTCGAATTCCGAGACTGTGCCTCGGAAGGCTATTTTTAAATTCAATTTAAACGATAAAATTTCAAAACTGAACAAATCACTGTTAATTTCAATTTTATCACTTCTATTATCTTCAATGTTATCAATATAAATTTTACAAGCCTTCAAATTATTTTTAATAGGCTTAGAATTCCAGATTCAAAATTTTACTCAACTTCGAGTTATTTAATTCAATAATTTAATTATCAAATAAACTCTGATTTTCGTAATTCAAGTTAAAATTATCCTATTGAATATTTAAAATCAATTAAATATTCTGATTTTGAATGCTTGAAAATTCCGGGTCGTCACAGCAAGTATATGATTTTTGTTTGAGGATAATAAACATATATATGTATGTATGTATGTACATATATATATTCATTCAAATGTATTTGTTAATGTACTATTTTATTTCCACATAATTAAATAAATATTTGCTGAATAAAATAATTAACACATAATTTAAATTCAAACAAATATTTTATTACAATTTTTGAATGATACAAAATTTAAACTCTCAATATATATACAACATTTCAAGTTCAATACAATTTATCACTATACAATTATTATTTACATCAGCTTCTCTCTACATATCACTCATTCACTCGTATTTTATCTTCGACTCTGCTCCAGCCTGAATCCAACATCTGAGTTATCTGAAAAATACACACTGACGCAGTAAAATTGAAAAAGAAATATTTGTGCAGTGTAAAATAAAATGTATTTTTTGAAAATATTATTTGCCTCGGTAATTTGGGTTATTCGTCATCATTTAATTTTGAATCCATCAAACACGAATAACTTGTGACATGCACAGTGTATCACTATACATGCCACAAGGTGGTGCACACCGATATACACTTGACAAAACTACAGGGATAGATGAGCACAAGGTCAATCCCAACCAAAAGCCACGTTCAACTCAAGGGCAATACAAATAATGTCACGACACGAGCACATGGTCAATTCCGAGTCAAAGCTAGATTCAACTTAGATGCAATACAAAAAAATAGAATGGTCAAGTTTTTAAATGACTGGAACAAGCCTCGACCAAATCTACACATGAAAACGGAGGCTAGACAGTCCACCCATACCAAATTGAAACAACAATAAAACTACAAACAGCTTTGAAAACAATGAGGCATGAATTCACAAACAATAGATACAGCGGTTTAAATGTCCGAAGGGATTTCAAAATAACCAAGGTCAAATACCAAAGAATCAAGCCGTGGGTCCGGAACCAGTCAAGTGAAGGCCACACAAGCTCAACTGTACACAAGTCCAGTGGCATGGCACAAAGGCATAAAATGAGAAAAGCTTCAACATAACAAACATGCTCAGTTCTAAAAGGGCAAAATGCATACACACTTGTGTGTGATACATACATACATACATATACATACATACATACATACATATATATATATAACATGAATGCAATGACCAAAGGCAGCAGAGAAAGGTACACAAGTGTCTGGCAACATGTATGATATGATAAAGTGACACTGCAGCTACCAATCGAACACAATCTCGACCAAAACAACTAACTACACCAGACTGAAATAGAGTGGAATACAAGACATTCACACACACACACACACACACATATATATATATATATCAATAAAACAGTACAGACTCATGTGGACAAATGAACGCAAATATGCGGTGGAGCATGAAAACAGTTGCAAGATTAAATCAATACTTTTTTTGCCACACATGAACTAGTGAAGACATAAAAAACATACATATATATATATGTATGTATGCAGGATACAATGATGCAACATACATATGCATAAGGACATGTATCAAAACAACAAAGCAGGATCAACAACGACCAGACCTGGCAATGATGGAATCATACCAAACTGATGATCAAACAGTGATGAGCCAATAGACTATGCAACATAAAGATGGAGGCAGTGGATGTATATATATGCATATGGAATAAACATGATGAACATCACATGAAACAAGCTACTGGATGGAGTACTTCAAACTAGCAGTGAGATTATTCAAGCAACAAACACTACATGAACTGGCTCGAAGTCCAGATATAGTAAACACTATGAAGCCGTGAAATTATAAGGAAATAATTACCAAATAACCGAAGTCAGGTGATATCAAAAATCAAGTCCAGTTTAACATAAATGCCATAGTCAATTTTTTTCTCACAGTAGATAATATAAGGAACACGAATTGACCAAGTCAATGATCAAAAAAAGTTAAAAAGCCGAAGTCATAGCAAAAAGAATGGAACCAAATTCATGAAGCTGTGGTAGTCAAGCAAGAACATCAGAAAATATACGAATTGAAGAGGTCAGAAAACATCACCAGCATCCAAGAAAAATCAATCGGCCAAGCTACAATATCAGATGATTTCAATTGAACGAAAATTTGGGGAATTAAACCCTATTTAAACCCAATCATCATCAAAAATAAAAATCATTAGAGTTCAAGCAACAACGGGTAGTAATAAATCATTCAACTTGAATCAAAGTCGAGAATAATCAATAATCAGTAGAAGGAAAAATCGCATACCATTTTAATAATCGAACTCGGCTTAATTGAAGCTACCATGCACATATAATCGATCGAAGAAAGGAATCGAAGCATCACTCTCTTTTAAGCGATGAATTCAACAAATTCAAAAACCCTAATTTTCATAAAGAGGAATGAAGACGAGCAAAGATACAACCATTTTCACAAAGGAAAAAGAAAGCAGGCCGAAGAAATAACAAAGAAAAGGGACAATATTTTACACTGCATTCTTTATCTCTTTGGGCCGGATATAATATGTTATTTGGGCTTTAAATTTTAAAAATAGGGTTTTATTGTTTTAAATTGTTTTTAAATTTGTATTTTCTCTTTAAACTTTTGTAAATTCTAGTCGTGTGACTAAGAGAGGAACTATGGTGGTGTAGTTTGAGAATTTGTAACTCATTCGTTGAGTTGTGGCAGGGATTTGAGCGTAGAGTTAGGTTAGTTGTAGCGGGTGCCATGAGTTTACGTAAGTGTCTGACTACTTAATTTCTAGTAGAAACCTTAAGGGCAGAATGTAGGCAGGGTTTTGCCGAAGCTGGATAAATCTGTGTTGTTATATTTTGTTTTTATTCCATTATTATATGTGCTGCTATTATTCTACTATATCTATGTTGCGATTATTTTATATACTTTCACATTAAATTTTTATAATTAATAGTATCACCCTATTCACCCCCCTCTAGGGTGAAATCAATCCTACATTATATACATATATATAAACTAATATATACACTCTAAAACCCAAAGTAAAAGTGAAATCTTCAGCAATTATTATATACACACTTACATTATTATTATATGTATATGTATAAATAACCAGGTGGAAAAATAACACACATCAAATTTAATATACATATATGGTCAAATGTCAAATATTTTTTTATATACAAGAGAAAAGTGGTAATAAGAAGATATGAAAACAAAGTACCCAGCTAAACATAGTATATATAAATGAAATATACCTTTATCTTCTGTATATTTTATTTTTTTATAAGCACGGCTGAAAGTAGACCAACAAAATACATATACAAACTTCATACATATATATGTATGTATGTATGTATATATATGTATGTATGTATGTATGTTCCAAAATCCAAACATATCATATTATACCTACATACATTTATACAAAAGGAGGTTGCTGCTATTCATGCAGATGACTGGGATGGTGGAGCAAAGTGAGGACTGAGGCGGCATCATCTACATGTAGGCGATGGAGAAGGAAGACAGTGGAGGTTGGACGAGGCAGGTGATTGAGGGTGGCTACAAGAAAAGAAGGAGAAGGGTGGGATGATGCATGGATTGGGACATAGCCGTGGGTGTGGGATAGTGGCGGCGGCCGAGATGGCTGTTGTGGGCGATCTGATCGAGACAGTGGTGATGCTTTCGGAGGGCTAGTGATGTGGTGGTGAAGAGTGGTACTTAGAGGAAGTTTCGGCTATGGATGCTTGGGTCCTCAGCCATATATATAGCATTATATATTATTATTATTTTATTTTTTTCAAAGGAGGACAAAGTAGGATTTGAATGACAGGGTGAAGGAGAACTTTGATTATGGGAAGACGGACCTAGTGAGGGGAGGAGGTCAGAGACCATAGAAGATGGATGTGGGGTAAATGGTGGCGGGTCAGGAGGAACATGGTGTGGCAAGAGAGGGTGAAGGAACGTGGGTGAAGGACATTGTTAGGTGAAGTGAAAGCTTTGTGGAGGGAGGAAACAAAGGCAGCATGGGTCGAGAGGGATGGTGGATCGGAGGTGGGGCATTGATGTGGCGATGGTTTGAGGTGATGTATACAGTTGTGGGTAGAGGAATGAGCATAATCAAGGTAGAAGAAAATGAGTAGGTTTCCCACTGAAACGTATATGAGACTATAATTTATTTTTTTATGAAAAAGAAGATACAAAATTTTTATAAATTGAAAATAAATGAACCAATTTGGGAAACAAAAACAAAATTAAAATGAAAGGGCAAGAATAGTAAATGTCAGACATCAAATTCAGAAATAATAAAGGCTAATGGCTGTTGGGTTAATACATGGTGGAAATTGAATGGACACAAGAACCTACAAGGCACAAAACGGGTACTAATATGATTATTATTTTCGTAGATTCCACCACGTATCGGACTCCAATAAAAACAAATGAATATACTGCGGAGATCAGCACGACGAGACGAACAAAATGGTAAATAGATATCAGTGATACGATCATCCTATCAAAAGTCGATATTCATTGCCAAACTGCTGCTAATTCGTCGAAAATAAGATTAATGGGGCTATAAAGTCCAAATATGGCGGAACAAAATATGACATCTCACTCAGAAAATGGTTTACAAATTTATTATATAAAAATATTCAGATTTTGAGAACATTTTATTTTCGTCAAATTAACTGATTTTAAATTGAAATTGAAAATTACACAATATAATTAACTTCCATATTTACAAATGAAATTTTCCATTCGCTGTTTTAAATAGACTCATTTCAAATATCAAATTTTCATTACCAAATTTTATAGTTTTAATTTTTATAAAAATTTGGTTAATTACATTATTTAAACCGTTAAATTTATGGGTCGTTACAGTGGACATATAGTACTGTAATTGTACCTCTATTATAATATTAGTATTATGGACGCCTAAGAGCTAGTGTGGATTCATGAGACAGAGAGTCGTGTGAATAAATGTATGGCCGAAAGTCAAGATGATGTCTTACATGATTGAGGATATTCATGAGACCGAGAGTTCATGAATTAGTGTGACCTCATTCCTACATATTAAATGGTTATCAAAGAGATAACTAGGCTGCTGAGGGCATGCCTTACTTGTGTTTGACTTGGATGCTTGATTGTTAGTTGCTTTATATGTTAGGTATGGTTGATCCATGGTATGTCTACTTTATGATTATTTAAGAGATAATCTTGGGCATAGCTGTATGCTTGCCTATATGATACTTGATGATTTTATGTATTGATGATAGTTGGCTGTGTTTGATATTTTACCCATTTGATACTATACTTGTTGAAGTGTATATCTTTATTTAGTGATTGGGAAATGATATGTGCAAGGTATATGGTATGTTGTCATACATATATAGAGTTGCCTGCATGCCAAATTGGGATATATAGTTGTTTCCATCTCTTGACGCCACATTCTAGACATAATATGATCCGTATGCTATTTATATAATACTTGAGTCGGTCCGAGATATAATAGCTTCAGGGAAGATTGGACCAACTTTTAATTGTTAGGCATATAGAAGGATAGTTATATATTGTAGAGTTGAGTGTCATTTTTTATATTTGTAGTTATATGGGTACAAGTGTTATTGAGATGCATATATTGGACATGCTATGTATAATTTTGATGATAGTGGGCATTGACTCTTTTTATTGACCCATTGAGACTTATATATATTCCATGTTATATATTATTGATGCATTTATTGACTTTGTATTCTTTGTTATTTACTTTATATTGTGTATTGTTCTATCTTGGAAATGCATGTGTTTATTACTTTGGCCGATACCGAGTGCGTACGGATGCGTATATGAGATTTTAATACGTGTTGGTGTTAGCCTAAGGGAATATTCCCGTGTGATAACCCAATATCACCTTATTTTTTGTATTATCAGATAATATTTTATTGTAATACTCTTTGGTAGTATGGGTATAGAGGTAGGGTGTTATAGGAAATGTGTTCTAGACACCTTAGGAAAGTCAAGAAGAAAAATGTATCTTACCACCCAAGGAAAGTCAGGACTATAAAGGCATAGTTGACACTGGTGGAAAGCAAATTAATATGGGGAAATTTTGTATAACGAGTATAAGACCGGACATAGGATTGGGAATCAAACCAGTATAAACTCTTGGTGTTATTTACTTTACTTTTCTACTTTTACTTTACTTTATATTTACTCTATACTTATCTACTTTGTTTGGGATTTGATTACTAATCTAAGTAGATAAAGATTCATAAGTTGAATAATTGACATATGCTTTTACCTCTAATGTTTTAATAGGCTTAAGATCCATTCCGCATAGGTATGTTAGGAAACCCACATCAGGGGCCCCTTATTCAATATTAGAGCACACAGTTTAAAAAAATTCATTATCATATTATTGAAAGATTAAATGTCTAATAATAATTGTAACGCACTCTTTAACAATTTTGATGATGGACATCCACTGCTAGACCACCACTCTTTGATGGCCATAATTATGCATATTAGTTTTGTAGAGTGAAAGTTATTTATAATCTAAGGGTTAATATACTTGGAATATCTCACAATTTGAGCACATTAAGCCCCAAACAAATTTTGCCCCATGCACTAACTAACAAAGGACGCAAGCACTCAATAATTTAAAGGCTATGATTATTCTATTCCATGCCTTAGATAAAAATGAGTTCAATTGAGTGACTATTTGTAAAAGCACGTATGAATTTTAGAGGACTTTATAAATCACACACAAACGCATTGGTAAATCTAAACTAACTAAGATATCTATGTTGGCTAACCAGTTTTAATAAATCCCATACTTCTATTCTATGTTTCAGGTTATTTTGCATGCACTGCTACCATTATGAAAGACAATATCTAAATAGATAAAAGTCAGAGAGTTCATAAATTCACTTACTAAAGAATAAGATCAAAAGACTTTAAACATCAAAGAATCCAATGCTATAAGTATCATGAAAGTAGAGGAATTAATAGGAAATCTTATGTCCTATGAAGTACACTTACAAGATAGGAAGAGAAGTCGAGAAAATGAGAAATCACTTGCATTCACCACCACAAACAACAATTATTAATCAGATGATAACCGTGATGAGGAGGAAATTAATCTTATGACCAGAAAGTTCAATAAATTCCTTAAATACATGAAAATGAAAGAACTTTGAAAGATTGACAACTACCCTAGAAACAAGAATGTTGTTTAGTGTCTTAAATGTGATAAAATTTGACATTTAAATAGAGATTGCCTTTATACTAAAGAAATCAAAGTATTCGATGAATATTGACACATTCGGTGATTAGAGGAAGTGAGCTTACATGCAACATCGGATGACTCAGACACGTCATCTAGTGACAGTGAGCCAAAAACTGAAAATGCCAACATGTGCTCCATGGAAAATAACTACCAGGTATAGGGCTCTAATGAAGAGATTATGTATGTTTGAAATAATATGTATAAGGGATATAAATTGTTTAGTAAACTATATAAGAATATTTTGATAGAAATAGATGGGGAAAAATATTTAATAAATGTTACCCGAAGAAAATAATATTTAGAAGATGACACTGAAATTCAATGGACATAGTGATGAAAAGGATTCAAAATAAGAAAGTTTTGAAAAATTGAAAATGAAAGCGAGTCCTTGAAATTAGAAAATCTTTCAATGGAGTCATGGATCACTGATCAGAATGAAAAAATAACATCTCTAGATAATGTTATTTTCAACTATAATAATGGTATTGATAAAACAAAAACTAATTTTGATATGTTTAATAAAGGGAAAGATAATTTAAAAAATTAGTATTTTAAATCTAAACCCCAAATAATAAACATGGACTTGCGTATGCAACTAAGACCAAATTAAAGAAAAATAGTACTCAAAATAATAAGGTAGTGTTTGGTTTGTTATTTTTAGTTTTGGATTTTGCCCATACGAAATGCACACGATGCATTTATATTGTCGAAAACGACCCATTAAGAAAATAAGTTAACATACAAAATAGAAAACAATTTTTTTCTATTTTCCGAGTTTTGAAAAATAACACAAGCACGTGAAATAATCTATTCTTCCATCATTCATTTATCCCCTTCATCCTTCATCCATCTTTCTTACATCCCTTCTATTGTCTCTCCATTCTTCTCATTTTTGAGGTACATATTGAAAACCGAAAACACAAAATTTGTTTTTAAACCAAACACTACCTAAATTTCTAAAGAGTTTCAAGTTCAAACCAAAAATGATAAAATCAATATTAAAATCCCCAAATAGGCTCATTAACATATGGGTTCCTAAAAGGTTAGATAAAAGTAAAAATGATAAATAAATCAATGATTTTATCGATAAAATTCATTTATATAATGATTGTAGCTTTAAAGGGTGTTCAAACTCTTCATGGGTTTGGCTTTCCAAAACTTAACCCCAAAACCCAGAGGTAAAGTAGGGTACCTATTGTGACGACCCAAAATTTTGGATATTTAAAATAGGAATATTTAATTGGTTTTAAATATTCAAAAGAGTAATCTTAACTTGAATTTCAAATATCACTATTTATTTGGCAATTAAGTTATTGAA
Organism: Allium cepa; assembly: GCA_030765085.1. Classification (NCBI taxonomy): domain Eukaryota; kingdom Viridiplantae; phylum Streptophyta; class Magnoliopsida; order Asparagales; family Amaryllidaceae; genus Allium; species Allium cepa. The sequence continues at coordinate 185,650,583 of CM060946.1, forward strand.
TAAATAATTGGAAATTGGGGAAATTATTGAATCTGGGATTTCAGGTTTGTTAAAAAAAATTGAAAGCTTATAAAATTTATAATAGAGGTACTAGAAATTACAGATGTGATAAAACTGAATTTGAAAGTAATTTGTTCGGTTTTAAAAATATATTGTTTAAATAGGTATTTAAAAATAGCCTTCAGAGGCACAACCTCGGATTTCGACGAAACCAGTTCCATTGGATCCGTAATATTGTATTATTATCGGATTTCAATTTTCGTAGTGTTTGGAGTGATCGTTTGGCCATACGGTAGATAACGCGCTGAAATTAAATCGAAAATTCAGTATGATAATATGGTCCAAAAAGCTATCTTCTCCATACGAACTAGTTAGGCCTCGAAACCTTTTCCATTGCATTCGGAATAGGGGTTTAACATTATAAACGCCTAGCGGCACTCGTCGATAGGAGGTCGGGATTTTGGTTACGATTTTGAGACGGTTTATATTTAAAATTTAAATATATTTTGTCTTGGTCAAAGTAATTCACATCTGGTCTTTTTGCCATCCCATCACAACTTTTTTTTCCTTTTACTGTAGCCTTCCCTATAACATCCTATCTTGTTCCCCTTTTCCAGCTGATAGCACGCTTTTTTCTCCCTCTACATTGTAGAATAGCCAACATAATCAAATTAAACAAGGGGTTAGCCAAAGATAAACCACGAGTTCCCCTGGTAACTTTCCTTTTGCTCGAACTTTTTTTAAAAAATGGAACGAAAGCCCTCTCTTCCTTTTTGAAATCTTCATCGCTCCGTGACAATTCTTAAAAAAAATTGATTTCTCCTCTAAACAAATCATGGTCGAAATAAAACAAATCGAGGAAAAAATCATAACCCTCTTCCCTTTTTCGTTCGAGACCCATACCCTTTTCCCCCTTTAACTTTCAGTGTATCGAAGGGAAATTAGGCTGATCGTTTGCAACCCTGATTCTTTTGCTAGGGTTTCGATTTTGGATAGTGTGGCCTTCGATTCGAGTAAGGGACGATGGCGTCTGAGGGTTGGCAGGGGAAGTGGAGGAGGAGGCGAAGTCGATTTGGGTATTATGAGCATTCGAGGTTGCTCGCGCTGATGAGTGGATTGGCGTGTGTCGCGACGATGTTGTGGTGGGGGCATCGCATTATCTTTTCCTGGAAGGTCTCGTACGCGAGCAAGTTCGCGACGCAGTGGATCGGCAGGGGGCTGATGATTGAGCTTGGTGGGGAGGTTTCGTAGAGGAAGTTGAAGGATGGTGGTTGTTGGTGGGTGCGGCAGCGTCATTGCAGTGAGGTAGTTTTGGGTTTTTATTTTTATTTTATTTAATATATATATATATATATACACACAATGAAATTTGGATATATATGTGTGTATATAGATGTGAAAATGTTTAATCGACTTACTGTTGAAATATAAATATGTAGAGACAAACATATATATGTATGTTTACTGTAAAAAGGAAATGTTTAAATAGAAATTTCATATTTTTGCAAGGTATAAAATAATTTTGATTTTTACATTATAAATATATATCTACGAATCATTCAACCTTTAAGAAATTGGTATATTTATTTGAGAAATTAGAATGTGTGTATATATATAGCTTGTCACTGAATTTATAATTTGGGCAGAAAAGAAAATGTAACTAAGTTAGGTTAACGATCATTTGAAATTTAGTAAATTGCTAGTTAATTTAATTTATTAAAAGGAAATTGATTATTCGATTATTTCAAATATTAATAAATTGTATAAATATTTATACAAGGTCCAAAATTGGAAGATAATGGTCGAGATGGAATTGGATTTCTATACGAAAATCAAAGGTGAGTTAATCTCACTCTTCTGGATTTCCATTTAAATTTAAATGGTTAAATTTAACTAATTGGTTGAATGATTGAATTTATTTGATGTGGTATATTATATAGTAATATATAGTATATATTGGAGTGATTGATTTCCCGCATTATATAGCGGATGAGACCCTATGCGCCGCATAATAGCGGATGATATTATATAAATCCCATATACCGCGATATTCCACCTTGAAGTGGATTGGTATTTTATATTCTGCTAACATCTGTGGATGTAGGAAAAAAGGTTGGAGGGATCTAACTGGATTCCTCAAATTTATTTAGATTGTTTAAAATTCTGTGTTATGAATATTTGATATTCTATGATGAATTATATTGATAATTGGAATATTGAATACTATGGTTTGCTTGAATATATTACGGTACACTGAGTTATCAAAATATATATAGAATTGGATTTTTGAAAAGAAAATAAAGGAGTGAATTTTTAAGTAAAATAATCATAGAGAATTTGAACAAATTTAAGAATGAACTGGATAAGAATAAAAGTGATTTTGAAATTCTAATAAATAAATTCCGAGTATGGAAAAAGGGATTTTAAATAAATAGAGAAATAATGAATTTTAAAACTTAAGTGATATTATGTAAAGGAATAAAGGATTTATTTTAAAATCCAAGGTTTAAATTTATTTAAAATGGTAAAGATGGAATTTGGAAAATCTGAAATTGGTGTTTTCAATTAAAAATATTTTAAATCATAACTAAGGAATTAAATCTGAAGTTAATGAGCTTTGAAATAAAGGAGTAAGTAAAAGAATTTATTCCAAAATGAAGTAATGAGGAAATCAATTCGAAAATTGATTAAGTGTTTGAAAACGAGATTTTAAAAGGAGGTTGAGACTATGAAATTTTTATAACTGGGTTCATAAAAGTGAAGTAATATATTAGTGGATATTTGAAAGAATAAATTCACGGTGGGAATTCATTAAAGTAATGGGTAAATTTGTTTAAAAATATATAGTGATTTATTTTAAAGGATGTGAAAGAGAAGTGTATTTCCCTGGATAGCCAAGTACATTTTCAAAACAAATTTTTAAGTATAAGTAAAAAAAATTATGTTGTTTAAAAGTATGTTTTAGGAAAGTTATTATTTTTAGATGTTTAAATTTTAAAGTAAGTATATTTTTTCTAATTTATTATAGTAGTAATTATTTAAAGGTGGCTTGTCACTATGTTTTAAAAGTTGGAAATTTAGTTTTATATTGTACAAAGTAGTTATATTTTTAAATATTTTTAAAGTACATATTTTGAATAAATATTAAAGTAATTTTTAATTTAAATTTTTTAAAGGATATTTTATAATAAAGTGTTTTAAATTATTTTAAAAAATCTAAAGTTTTTGTACCTGGTGTTTCCAGTGGAATTAAATATTTGGAAATTTATTTCATGAGAAAAGTGTGGTTTGAAACTGTTTTCAAAGGGTTGAAAAATGGAAATATATCTTGTGAAGATATTTTGGGGATCAATAAATAATTTGGGAAAATTATTTACTGCTTATTGGTTGTTTGTGAATGTTAATTGATACTTAAATACCCGACTATCAATATTGGCCAATGCGCTGATCGTTTCGAAGAGACCGGGATCGGGATTAATTTCTCGAAAACCACTTTGATCCGGTTTGAACGTTTTCATAGGGAAAAAGAGTTTGGATTCGAAGATGGAGTAGTGAATGCAAGGGCTAGTCGCTACTAATCCTGAGGATGATTCCAAAATGGATGTAGTAGGAGTAGTGTCTTCGGTTCTGTTCGAACCCGGAACGGACTTGTATGGATGAATGCTTTTAGAACATCGTCAGGTGGACAATGAGCATTCTAAGTGATATGTTCTAAAAAGGTAATGCTTAACCTTGAGCCTCATCAATGTGGAATGACTGAAAATCAGGGGTTATGCAGCAAGGCTAAGTGGATAGCACCCATTAGGGTAAGGTCATCATTGTCTAGATGTCACTTTTTATTTCGGCTTAGTGGTGCGGTTGCTGATCCCAACCGTGGGGTGATCTTATTCGGGATTATCCAGTAAGGGGTAGTCCCGGTCTTGTGTTGCAAGGGATTGGGAGTAATACTCGGTACAGTGATTTAGGCCACATACTATAACAGGTGGTACTCTAGTGCCTAGTCATTAATTGGAAATCCATTCTCCCTACGCGCCTGTATGGTTTTGATTGTGCCCAACTATTACTGAAACGTGAGATGAAAGCATTTCAGCTAGATTCTATTTTACTTTCTATAGACACTATTATAATATCAGACGGATTTGATAAAAAGTGTTTTGGCTATCGTAAGGTAAAAACCCGACATGTTTATTTGTGGCGTGGTCTTACGAAAAGCTTTTGTTTTCAAAAGAATTTTGAAACTTTAATAATCAATTGGAGTGTGGTTTTCTCACGCTGGTATTCCAGACTGACTCGGGTGTTATTTAAATATAATGCTCGGGTTAGACCGAGTATTATAGATTACAGGAAAGGATGCTGTGGAGCTTAGGAGACGAGCTGGATGGCGATACGTACTTCTGTACTTGTTTTAAATATTCCGCTGTGTTGATTAGCTTTGTACTTAGTTTTGTAAGGGCATGTTATGATTACTGTCTAGTTGTGTGTTATGTGTACTCTGATGGTGTAATGTATAAACATATATATTTTTCTTTTGTGTAAAGATCAGTTATTATCTGTTATATTTATTCTGCTGCGATGGTTAGATTCTGTTGTTGTTTGTTTTCTCTTCTTCTACCTCCTTCTTCTTAACCCTAATGGTTCGTATTTCCGTTCACCTTGAGTTGATGTGATTGAAAATAGTGTTGACTTAAGGGGTACGGGTTTGCGGGATGTTACAGTGCTATCAGAGCTTAGGTTGGTGATAACCTTGTCTCTGGTAGGGATTACTCATTAAATAGAGTCTATAGTACTTTGGAATGAATTTGAGTGTATTAATAAAAATGAGCGCGTATTTGTTAGTGAATATAAAATTGTTTATATATTGTGTTGACTTATCGGTTGGGTGTTTATGGATTCTGGTCGATATATGGGATGCCATGTTATCGATAGGAATTTCTAAAATCTTAAACAAGATAAACCGACATAGTATTGTTATAAATATGGTAAATGAAAGAATTTACCCAAATTATTTTAGTATATAAAGGAAATAATTTTACGTAAATTATTATAGTTATATATGAATGCTTGGTTGTTAGGAATGATAATATTAAATTATTATCATTGTTGTGTAAAATTGAATAAGATATTGAAATCATAACCAAAAGCTAAGAAATAAATTCATATACAAATGAGATTTTTAAATGTGATTTATAATTTGAAATAGAATTCCATAGAATTATTTGAAAATAATTTGTGATGAAAATACAAGAGTAATGTTTAAATATGAACTGAAAGGGTTTGGAATTTGAAAATTTGGAAAATTTATATTCCTTTGAATTTGAAAATGGTTTTCAAGGGTTTTGGAAAAATAATAGTAATACCATTTGGGAAATATTTTTGAATTGGATATGAATCTGGTGAGATTTGGAATTTAAAGATATTTGAAATGTTTTGGAAGGATAAAAGCACTAAACTCTTTTCGGTCGCTAGGAAATAATTCCGATGATGATCGCGACATCGTCGGTGTTCATTTTCAAGTTTCCAATAGAGAAATTGCTACCAAATTGTTTTGAATTGAAATTGTTTGCAAAAGTTGGGTTGATTTTAGAAATGCAAAGGATTTTGGATATAATTGATTTCAAATGATTTTTTGAAATACTTAAGAGATTTTTGAAGGAAAAAAAGTCAAATATTGAATTAAAAGTGGGAAATGAATTAATTTGAATAAATTAGTTAAGTGAGTGTGTTAATGGAATTCTGATTGGTTGGATAAAAATTGAAGTAGGAGTTAAAAATGGATTTTTGTGAAGTTGAACTTGAATTATAAATTAGATTCAACTTAGAAGTGCTAGGAGAATTGAATATGGTTGAAATATGGTGAAATGAAAATGTGAGATAAAGTTGAAAATGGATTGAATGAATATACTAATTGAATTAAATATAATGGAATATATTTGGAAATGGAGATGAACGTAAGTTGTTAACTTAGGAAAATTGTTAAATGGTTGTTAGTGAGCTTTATGAAATGGTTTTGAAATTGAACCTGTATGAATGGTGAAATGGAATGTAAGTAAATAGATAAAATTAAAAATGAAGTGAAAATGAGAATGCATGGATTGTGAATAAATTTAAAATGGTTAAAGCTTAAGTAATTACTTATTCACATGAATATCGTCGAAGTGCATAAGAAAATGGGTCATTCGACGAAACAGAAGAAAATAAAATTCTATGAATTATTGGAAGTAAATAAAATTGATTTTTTAATCAATTAAAATAAATACAAGTTCGTTTGGTTTAAAAATGAATCGTATGCAAGCAAGTGAGTTGTAAATCACTTAAATTGAATAGTATAGGTTGAGAGTTGATCGAAAGCAATTGAAATAAGTGTCGAAACCTTACATATGTGCTTATGAAAGTATATAACATGCATTGTTATAGAATCCATGTTTCAACTATTTAAATATGAGTGAAATGCTATAAACTTATTATATATAGTGCTTATATGTTTGAATTGAGTAAGTACAGATACCGAGAAGCCGTTTGGTTGGATTTGGACGCGCTAATTGCTAAAATAATAAGCCGCTTGCTTAAAAATGCTAAATAAAGGTACGCCTAAGCAATAAAAATAAGAAATATGAACTGTTTTTGTTTTTCCGACCGTGTGGGTCGATGTGTATATATTTATATCTCTTGTCAAATTGCAAAAGCTCATCCGTACAAAGGAGACTCTGCCAAAAAATTTCGAAAATTTTGGGAGTTAGAAAAAAAATTTGGAAATTTTTTTTCTACCGGCAAAACGATTTCAAATTGGAAATTGAAATAAATTAGTGGGTGAAACTAATTTAAGATAATGATATGTATCAGTTATAAATGGAAGATAAAATTTAATATTCAGAGTTGATGATAAATTGAATTCATATGGAAATGGGAGAACCAATTTGAATAGAAGCTGATATAAACTGAAGTGGTGAGGTTAAAATAAATATAAGAAGCGTATAAAATACTTATATTGAACTTAAAAAGAAATGGTAGAATTCTTAAGTAATATGGGTGTTGGGAAAACATATTGAATAAGCATTTGAGTGAAGATTTAATAAAAATATGTGAAATGATAAGCGTTGATAAGTGAATAGATATCAAAATGAATGTGAATAAAAGAGAATGGATATAAATATGTAGGATGTACGTATATTATTTTATTCGCATAGCAATTTGATCCAGATTCGAGCACAGAATTTTGAGATAGTTGTATCAATCTGACTCAGGATTTTTCACTCAATTTTCGATGGCGAACCCTGGATATGAATTTTGATTGATTCTGGAAATTCTCTATCATAGTATGGCTATGCAAGGAGAATGACGGTTTTTGATCAAGAAACCAGATCTGAGTCCGCACTAGAAAGTCGGTGGACGATATTAGTTCGAAAGTGAAATTGTGTGTTCGAGCGAGTGATTGAATTTGATATTGCGTACGGATGATATATGTACATCGTACGGGATTGAATGAATAGATATTGAAATTTTTGTAAGGAAGTCAATAAAATGTTTTTGAATGTTGTGATTGGATATTATTGCTATGTAGGATATACAGGTATTATAAAGGAAAGGTAAATTGGTTTTGATTTCAGAAGATAAATTTGAATTGCTCGACAAAAAGGTATTTGATTAAATTTCTGTATGAAATTTGATTGGATTTTTGATCTAGCCACTTGGATTTTTGTTTCTTTTGGAATTTAGGAGCCCGTAGAGGCATTTTGTAGTTGTTCCAAGCTAGCCGCGCAAAAGAGACGCTGGCAAAAATTTCGAAAAGTTAGGGAGTTAGAAAATTTTTGAGAAAATTTTGATAATTCAAAATTTGGTTTTAAATTGAAATTTGAATGATTGAGCAAATAGTATTGTTTGAAAACTATAGGAGAGTTTGGGAAGTTAGTAAGAATGATAACGGTCTTCTATAAAAAGATAGTTGGCAGGATGTTGAATTGTTTGGTTTTGGGAAAAAGTAAACGGGTATTGGACCATTCTTCCTAGCTAGTAATTTCGGGGACGAAATTCTTTTAAGGGTGGAGGAATGTGATGACCCGGAATTTTGGATACTTAAAATAGGAATATTTAATTGGTTTTAAATATTCAAAAGAGTAATTTTAACTTGAATTTCAAATATCACTATTTATTTGGCAATTAAGTTATTGAATAAATAATTGGAAATTGGGGAAATTATTGAATCTGGGATTTCAGGTTTGTTAAAAATAAATTGAAAGCTTATAAAATTATAGAGATATTAGAAATAACAGATGTGATAAAACTGAATTAGAAAGTAATTTGTTCGGTTTTAAAAATATATTGTTTAAATTGGTATTTAAAAATAGCCTTCCGAGGCACAACCTCGGATTTCGATGAAACCAGTTCCATTGGATCCGTAATATTTTACTATTATCGGATTTTAATTTTCGTAGTGTTTGGAGTGATCGTTTGGCCATACGGTAGATAAACGCGCTGAAATTAAATCAAAAATTCAGTATGATAATATGGTCCAAAAAGCTATCTTCTCCATACGATCGAGTTAGGCCTCGAAACCTTTTCCATTACATTCGGAATAGGGGTTTAACATTATAAACGCCAAGAGGCACGTCTCGATAGGAGGTTGGGATTTTGGTTACGATTTTGAGACGGTTTAAATTTAAAATTTAAATATATTTTGTCTTGGTCAAAGTTATCCACATCTGGTCTTTTTGCCATCCCATCACAACTTTTTTTCCTGTTACTGTAGCCTTCCCTATAACATCCTATCTTGTTCCCCTTTTCCAGCTGATAGCATGCTGTTTTCTCCCTCTATATTTTAGAGTAGCCAATAGAATCAATTAAATAAGGGGTTAGCCAGAGATAAACCACGAGTTCCCCTGGTAACTTTCCTTTTGCTCGAACTTTTTAAAAATCAATGGAACGAAAGCCCTCTCTTCCTTTTGAAATCTTCATCGCTCCATGACAATTCTTAAAAAAATTGATTTCTCCTCTAAAAAAATCATGGCCGAAACAAAATCAATCGAGGAGAAAATCGTAACCCTCTTCCCTTATTCGTTCGAGACCCATACCCTTTTCCCCCTTTAACTTTCAGTGTATCGAAGGGAAATTAGGCCGATCGTTTGCAACCCTGATTCTTTTGCTAGGGTTTCGATTTTGGATAGTGTGGCCTTCGATTCGAGCAGGGGACGATGGCGGTTGAGGGTTGGCAGGAAGTGGAGGAGGAGGCGAAGTCTATTTGGGTATTATGAGCATTCGAGGTGGCTCGCGCTGATGAGTGGACTGGCGTGTGTCGCAACGATGTTGTGGTGGGGGCGTCGCATTATCTTTTTCTAGAAGGTCTCGTACGCGATCAAGTTCGCGATGCAGTGGATCGGCAGGGGGATGACGATTGAGCTTGGTGGGGAGGTTTCGTAGAGGAAGTTGAAGGCTGGTGGTTGTTGGTGGGTGCGGCAGCGTCATTGCAGTGAGGTAGTTTTGGTTTTTTATTTTAATTTTATTTAATATATATATACACACACACAATGAAATTACGATATATATGTGTATATAGATGTGATAATGTTTAATCGACTTACTGTTGAAATATAAATATGTAGAGATAAACATATATGTGTATGTTTACTATAAAAAGGAAATGTTTAAATAGAAATTTCATATTTTTGCAAGGTATAAAATAATTTTGATTTTTACATTATAAATATATATCTAGGAATATCCAACCTTTAAGAAATTGGTATATTTATTTGAGAAAATAGAATGTATATATATAGCTTGTCATTGAATATATAATTTGGGAAGAAAAGAAAATGTAACTAAGTAAGGTTAACGATCATTTGAAATTTAGTAAAATTGCTAGTTAATTTAATTTATTAAAAGGAAATTGATTATTCAATTATTTCATATATTAATAAATTGTATAAATATTTATCCAGGGTCCAAAATAGGGAGATAATGGTCGAGATGGAATTGGATTGCCAAAGGTGAGTTAATCTCACTCTTCTAGATTGCTATTTAAATTTAAATGGTTAAATTTAAATAATTGATTGAATGATTGAATTTATTTGATTTGTTATATTATATAGTAATATATAGTGTATATATTGGAGTGATTGATTTTCCGAATTATATAGCGGATGAGACCCTATGCGCTGCATAATAGCGGATGATATTATATAAATTCCATATACCGCGATATTCCACCTTGAAGTGGAATTGGTATTTTATATTGTGCTAATATCTGTGGATGTAGGGAAACGGGTTGGAGGGATCTAGGATTCCTCAAAATTATTTAGATTGTTTAAAATTCTATGTTATGAATATTTGATATTCTGTGAGGAATTATATTGATGACTGGAATACTGAATGCTATGATTTTCTTGAATATATTTCGGTACACTGAGTTATCAAAATATATATAGAATTGGATTTTTGAAAAGAAAATAAAAGAGTGAATTCTTAAGTAAAATAATCATAGAGAATTGGAACAAATTTAAGAATGAACTGGATAAGAATAAAAGTGATTTTAAAATTCTAATAAATAAATTCCGAGCATGCAAAAAAAGGATTTTGAATAAACGGAGAAATAATGAATTTTAAAACTTAAGTGATATTATGTAAAGGAATAAAAAATATATTTTAAAATCCAACGTTTAAATTTATTTAAAAGGGTAAAGAAGGAATTTGTAAGATCTGATATTGGTGTTTTCAATTAAAAAGATTTTAAATCATAATTAAGGAATTAAATCTGAAGTTAATGAGCTTTGAAATAAAAGAGTAAGTAAAAGAATTTATTCCAAAATGAAGTAATTTGGAAATCAATTCGAAAATTGATTAAGTTTTTGAAACCGAGATTTTAAAGGGAGGTTGAGACTATGAAATTTTTATAACTGGGTTTATAAAAGTGAAGTAATATATTAGTGGATATTTGAAAGAATAAATTCACGGTGGGAATTTATTAAAGGAATTGGTAAATTTGTTTAAAAATAAATAGTTATTTATTTTAAAGGATGTGAAAGAGAAGTGTATTTCCCTAGATAGCTAAGTACATTTCCAAAACAAATTTTTAAGTATAAGTAAAAAAAATTAAGTTGCTTGAAAGTATATTTTAGGAAAGTTATTATTTTTAAATGTTTAAATTTTAAAGTAAGTATATTTTTTCTAATTTATTATAGTAGTAACTATTTAAAGGTGGCTTGGTACTATGTTTTAAAAGTTAGAAATTTCGTTTTACATTGTACAAAGTAGTTTTATTTTTAAATATTTTTAAAGTGTATATTTTGAATAAATATTAAAGTAATTTTTAATTTAAATGTTTTAAAGGATAATTTATAATAAAGTCTTTTAAATTATTTTAAAAATCTAAAGTTTTTGTGCCTGGTGTTTCCAGTGGAAATAAATATTTGAAAATTTATTTCATGAGAAAAGTGTGGTTTGAAACTGTTTTCAAAGGGTTGAAAAATGGAAATATATCTTGTGAAGATATTTTGAGGATTAATAAATAATTTAGGAAAATTATTTATTGTTTGATGGTTGTTTGTGAATGTTAATTGGTAGTTAAATAACCGACTATCAACATTGGCCAATGCGCTGATCGTTTCGAAGAGACCAGAATCGGGATTAATTTCTCGAAAACCACTTCGATCTGGTTTGAACGTTTTCGTGGGGAAAACGAGTTTGGATTCGAAGATGGAGCAGTGATGTGCAAGGGCTAGTCGCTACTAATCCTGAGGATGATTCCAAAATGGATGTAGTAGGAGTAGTGCCTTCGGTTCTGTTCGAACCCGAAACGGACTTGTTTGGATGAATGCTTTCAGAACATCGTCAGGTGGACGATGAGCATTCTAAGTGATATGTTCTAAAAAGGTAACGCTTAGCCTCGAGCCTCATCAACCGGAAATGACTGAAAATCAGGGGTTATGCAGCAAGGCTATGTGGGTAGCACCCATTAGGGTAAGGTCATCCCTGTCTAGATGTCCCTTTTTATTTCGGTTTAATGGTGCGGTTGTTGATCCCAACCGTGGGGTGATCTTAATCGGGATTATCCAGCAAGGGGTTATCCCGGTCTTGTGTTGCTGGGGATTGGGAGTAATCCTCGGTACGGCAATCTAGGCCACGTACTGTGACAGGTGATACCCCAGTGCCTAGTCATTAGTTGAAAATGCATTCTCTCTACGCGCCTGTACGGTTTTGATTGTGCCCAACTATTCCTGTAACGTGAGATGCAAGCATTTCAGCTAGATTCTAGTTTAATTTCTATAGACACTATTATAATATCAGACGGATTTGATAAAAAGTGTTTTGGCTATCGTAGGGTGAAAACCCGAGAGGCTTATTTATGGCGTGGTCTTACGAGAAGCTTTTGTTTTCAAATGAATTTTGAAACTTTAATACTCAATTGGAGTGTGGTTTTCTCTCGCTAGTATTCTAGACTGACTCGGGTGTTATTTAATTATAATGCTCAGGTCAGACCGAGTATTATAGATTACAGGAAAGGATGCTCTGGAGCTCAGGAGACGAGCTGGATGGCGATACGTACTTCCGTACTTGTTTTAAATATTCCGCTGTGTTGATTAGTTGTGTATTCAGTTTTGTGAGGGCATGTTATGATTAATGTCCAGTCGTGTGTTATGTGTACTCTGATGGTGTAATGTATAAACAGATATATTTTTCCTTTGTGTAAAGATTAGTTATTACCTATTATATTTATTCCGCTGCGATGGTTAGATTATGTTGTTGTTTGTTTTCTCTTCTTCTACCTCCTTCTTCTTAACCCTAATGGTTCGTATTTCCATTCACCTTGAGTTGATGTGATTGAAAATAGTGTTGACTTAAGGTGTACGGGTTTGCGGGCTATTACACCTATACATATGTTTTTTTATTTTTTAGTTACCTAATAATGCAATAAAGAAGAAGAAATGGATATTAGACAACAGATGTTCAAATGCATACGATGGAAAAATCTATAGTTACAAAGGGATATTTTATATACATATGGTAAAACCGTGAATATCGGAGATTCAAAAGGATATGTTATTGGCATCTTCAATGTCAGTAACTCTAAAACTCCTCTTATGTGTTTCATTTATGTATAATGATTTCGATTCCCAAATTAATGTTAATTATATATATTCATACAAAACTTTAAGACAAGCTCTATGCATATTGTCTACTCATGCTTAAACAATATATTTCTGCTGATTTTTATTGATGACAAAGGGGGGGAAATGTACAAATATATTAGGCAACATGATATGGGAGTGCACAAAGTCGGGCGGAGTCGAATATAAAAATATTATATTTTATCTCTTAAATATTTGTATGGATGTCATTATCAAAACAAGGAGATTGTTATAATCATAGGTATTTTGATGAAAACAACCATAAAAATATAACTACTAATGTTTCTTCCAATTGTGCGGTATTATAGATAAATTATGGGGACTTGTACAGGGACAAATAAGAAATCATTGGAATCAAATATTCATATGAAGATTAATAAAAGAAAATGGAAGAGAAAAATAGAATCAATACGGATTAAACAAAAGTGCTTTGACAACAAAGGTATTTGAAGAGTTCAATTAGTCAGATTGAGCCTCAGAATTTTGTTAAAGGCCCATAGCAAAGATCCTTGGAATTATTCTTTCATTTAACTATATTGTAACTCCTAAAATTTTCATATAAACATACAATTTGAATTTTATAAAGTGGAAGTCTCTATTTAAACTTTTAGATGAAATACTAAGATTACGCTAAGTAACTCCATATACTTTCAACTATATGTTGACATACTAAAATTGCCATGGATATATCAACATAGTCTCAACCATATGTCGACATAGTGGCCATTTGATAGATTTTCAAATTTAAGGACACTTCACTTCATCCTTTCATCAAAAGTCGTGTCCCTTCATTCTCTCCATAAAGGCGTTGGAAAATGAATTTATACACATAATTCTCTCATTTTCTCTTACTCTTTCATCCCTATACTTTGCGAGAAATGGTGCATTAAATATTTTCCACTTTCTTTGCAAATCCATACTCTTTCACGACAATTCTTCAAGGATTTTCAAACCATACAATATCATAGAGTTTGTACTTGAATTCTCAATCATTCTTCCTTTGATCTCACCCTATTCTTAAATATTTCAAATTAATATTTCTATTGGAGGCCTATAAGATCATTGTACTGAATCTGCAAGAACATATATTGAATAAACAACTACTTTCCTTAGCCTATGACCGATAGTAATCAAAATGGTTTCTCCCCACCAAAGGGAAGTCAAGAAGAAAGGTGTTCCTTACCACCTAAAAAAAAGTCGAGACTATAAAGGTGTACTTACCACTCGATTAAAGCAAGTTGATATAGTGGAAATTAGGTACAGGGAGTACAAGGCAAGACAAAGGATTGGGATTCCAAGCCAATATAAAAATTCATGTCATCATTCACTTTGCTTCTCTTACTTCTACTTTACTTTATATTTGCTATGTAATTACCCATTTTGTTTGTTATTTTTTTACTATTTGTGTGGATAAAGATTCACAAGCAGAATAATTGACATATACTTTTACTCTTAGTGTTTTAATAGCCTTAAGATCCATTTTGCATTAGTTCATTCAAGTAACCTACATAAAGGGATCTCTCATTTTCTATTATAGCATATGGTTTTTAAATTTATTATCTTACTTTTGGAAAATTAAATTTTCTAATGATAATGTACCATGCTCTTTAACATTTTTGAAGAAGGACACCCACAGGTAGACCACTACTCTTTATCGATAATAATTATGCATATTAGTCTCGTAGAATGAAAGTTTATTTATAATCTAATGGTTTAAATATTTGGGATACCGCACAAACTAAGTACACTAACACCCAAACAAAATATGCACTTTGGACTAACAAAAAAGGCACAACACTCAATAATTCAATGGCTATGAATATCATATTATGTATCTTAGATGAAAGTAAGTTCAAGAGATATCTATTTGTGAAAGTGCATAGGAAATTTGGAGGAATTTACAAGTCATACATGAAGGCACTTGTAAATTTGAACAAAGTAAGATATATATGTTAACTAACCATTTTCAACCTTTTAAAATGAAACAAAATGAATTGATATCAGACAGGTATTCTAGAATTTAGTTTATCTGCATGCTTTAGTATCGTTTGGAAAGAAAATTTCTAAATAGGACCAGCTAACTCGCCTTTTGCCAAGGCCGTCGATAGACGGATTTAACTAAATCGATTACTTGTTTGTTGAACTGGAATACGATGGGTTTGAGCCAGCTGGATGGATTGATGATCGACATGGATGGTTTAGTCTGGGTCGCTCGATCTAGGTGGCTCGGTCATACATGGCTCGGTCAAGGAGAGGATATCATGCATGGTTCGATCATGGTGCATAAACCAAGATGGACCGATGTGACTAGCTCGGTGAGTTTGGCTCAGCGTGCTGCAATCGTGACTGGGTTGGCAGTTCACTGGGATCGACATGCAGCTCAACTTCAGGTCGGCCTTCACTCCTGCTTTGGGTCGGAAGTGTGAGTATCTTCAGATCGGTCCAAGGGATTGGGTCGACAACACATAGGGAACAACATATTTGGCAGTGGATCGGCATGCTTAAGAGGTATCAGAGTTGGGAGTGGCTCGGTGTTGGAGTATGGATATGGTTCGATCAAGATGGGTCGGCATAAGTCAGTCAACATGACAGTGTGGATTGGCAGGATGGTGTGGGTCGGCATGACAGTGTGGATTGGCAGGATGGTGTGGATCGGCACAAGAGTAGGGGTCGGTATATCAAATAAGGTCGGCTACTTTAGATCATTAAACTCCTAACTCCGGGACGGTAAGACGAGGACTTCGGGTCGACTAAAGAGGATCAGTGTCTTGAGGGAGCGGGATCAGTACTGAGTTGCTCCAAGCCCTGACATGTTTTACTTCGAGTCACATGCGAGTTTTCTCCAGGTCACATCTACGTTCGCTTTGAGTCATTCTCGGGGCAATGCTAGGTCGGCGGGATCAGAATTCAAGGTCGGTCGTAATGATGAATTTAAGGTCGGCAATGGTCTTGATGGGCCTAGACCACTCGGGAAGCCCAGTAACTCGGATTTTGCCTATAAATACAACAGGCGGGGATTCAGAAAAGAGGGGATTCATTCCGTTTTCCTCCATCTTCCCCATTAAGGCTACTCTGCCATTATGGATTCAAAAACTCTGTATTGTAACTATAATTGATTCTCATATCAATAAAAAAGAAATTTCTAGAGTGGACATAGGACGGAGTTAGTGGAACCATTACAAATCCTGTGTTATTGCTGCTTTCTCTTTAATTTTTACTATTCTTCATATTTATACTCTCTACATACACTTTATCTGTGATCTGTAACTATTAGTTGGTGCTTTTATTTACGTTTGGGTGTTAGTGACCAATTTTGGCGCTAACAGGACCAAGTCGGAAAGATCTTAAATTCACTTACTAGTGAAAGGGATCAAATGAATTTGGCCATTGAAGAAGCGAATGGTATTAGCATCATGAAAGTAGAGGAATTATTAGGAAATTTTATACCATATGATGTACAATTGTAGGATAAAAAGGAAGTTGAGAAAGTGAGAAATCATTGGCATTCACTACTATGAATAATAATTATAAGTAATATAATGAGGAGATCAATATCATGATCGAAAATTTTAAGAAATTCATGAAATGTATGAAAATGAAATAACTTCATTAGACTGACAACTACAATGAAAATAGAAGTGTTTTTAAGTGTTTAAAAAGTGATAAAACCGGCAATGTAAAAAGAGATTGCCCTTAACTGAAGAAATAAAAGTATGCAACGAATATTGAAACATTTAACAAAAAGAGAAAGCAAGCTTAGAATGTGGCATTAGATGATTCAGACACATCATTAAGTGGAAGTGGGTTGGAAATTAAAAATGCAAACATGTGCTTCATGGCAAATGATGACCAGGTATGGGGTTCTAATGAAGGGATAATAAATGTGATAAATGACATGTATATGAGATATAAATTGCTAAGAAAATGGTACAAGAGTGTTTAGTAGAAGTAGATTGGTACTAATAATGCAGTAAAGAAGGAGAAACGGCTACTAGATAGCAGATATTCAGATGCATGTGATGGAAAAATCCAAAGTTATCGAGTAATATTATTTACAAAGATGGTAGAATTGTGACTATTGGTGTGACGACCTGGAATTTTGGACAATATCAATTTAATAATCTTTATTAATAATTAAATTGAATTGATAATTTTCCTTTATAATTTTAATTTAAATGGGTAATTTAATCTTTTAAAGGCTAATAGATATTTAATCTGGCAATATTGATTTATATCTTTTCTAACAATTTAAAAAATGGGTAATATTTATCTTTCAAAGCTAAAAAAATTATATTCTATTTATAATATATATATTTGGTATATATATATTGTGAATAGGAGGTCTTTTGTTAAATAAAAGATGTATTTTCAAATTGTAATATATATGTATGTATATGTTATAATTTGGAGTTGTTTTGAAATTTAATATAATCTATTGATAATGTATATATGTATATATATACATTGTAATAGGAAGCTTTAGTTTAAATTTAATAAAAGAAATATGTTTTCAAATTATAATATATATGTGTGTGTATATTATGATTTGAAGCTTTGTTTTAAATTCAATATTTTCAAAAGCTAAATAAGGACAATCCTATATTTTCTAAACCAAGTATTTATTTATTAAAAGTATTTTAAGCTTTAGGTTTAAATAACATTTAATAAAAGATTTATTTTGTTTTCTTTTAAAAGGTACTTAGACTAAAATGGTTATATATATAGTATTTAAATATATATATATATATATATATATATATAGTTTTAAATTAAAACCTTCCTTTTAATACCTCTTTAATATAAAGGGTTTGTAAACAAAAATGAATATAAATACAGATTCCATATTACATAAATATAAAATGTAATTACTTTTATAATAAGGTTTTAAACACAATTACGCAAGGATTTTAACACTTGTAAGCTAAATGAATTTGCATGGGCATTTGTCTAAATAAATCAACAAGTGGCATCATTTTTTTTTTAGAATTTAAAGTTTATAAATAAATGTATGTTTAGAGAAAGCCTGTTTTCATTTTTCCTCAGTTCAAATTCTTTCCTTTCTTCTCTTTTCTTAACTAAAAAAACCTGTAAACCAAAATAAACTGAAAAACCAAAAGCAAATGTAGCTGAAACCTTGAATTCAAATCTGCAAACAAATATAGGATCAAGCAACTAAATCAAACAACAAATTTCAACCTACAACTCAACTAAGCAAAAAGAAAAAGGCATGCAAGGATTCCATACTTCAACAGCAAAGCAAAATTCAAAATAAGCAAACAAATTGAAAGCCTGGAGTGCTCTCTGTTCTTCAAGTTCATGTGAGTAAACTCTTTTTAAAAACAGTTTGATCTGGTTTTAACTACCATGCATGTGATGATATTGGCTAGTATTGAAGTTCTTCAGCTTGAATTTATATGAATTGGTGTATATATATGTTGTGTCAGCCTGTCTGTTTATACACATTCAAGCCTGTTCTCTGTTGTTCACTATTTATGTTCTGCTATCAAAAATTCAATATCTACGAATCAAATCCATATTAGCTTTGGATATTTAAATGAAAATTGTGTGTAAATGTATGATGAAGATTATAAAATAGTTTCAGGATTTTTAAATACATCAAATAACGTTTAAAATGAAAATAACAGAGGAATTCATATTTATGATAAAAATCACTCAGCTTAATTTTAGATTTCGATGGCATGATGGTATTTGTAGCAGGAAATCTTGAATTTAGATAGTATAATCACGATTTTTAGTGTAGTATTCTTTGGGATATAGGGAGAAGTGTGATTTCAATATTTTCGTCGATTTGAGGTGATCGGCGGCAAGGATTTCGGCGAGGGTTGGGCAAGTGATGGACGGGGTGTCGATGCACTCGGGAAAAATACTAGAAGTATTTTTCATTGGTCGAGACGAGCTAAATTTGGCGAACTGAGGTTTAACACTCTGGTATTGTAGTCGACGTTTCAGAGGGTTTTGCGGCGATGAGGCATGATCGGAATCGATCACATGGCTTGCTGGAGGAGCTGGAGGTCGAGACGAAGGTGCGGTGTGGATGGCGAGGCTTCTCGAGGTTTGAGGCGTCGGAACGGTGAAGATTAGTGGCCATGGTGGTTTTAGTTTTTGGGTCGAGAGTGCTTTGTTTCGATTCGTATGGATTTTGTTTGATCTGAGTTCTTGTCTGGGTTAGCGTGGTTTGTGTGGTTTGTTGATGGTTGTTGCAATGATCATCGATGATCGGAGTAATGGTGTACGTGCACCGCGTGCACGTTGTACTAGAGACAGTGGAATTTAGGGAAGACGAGTTCGACTCAAGTCGTTCTCGTGTATTTGTGGGGTGTGACTCGGAGAAGGTAGTGTGGATTGCATTCTCGAGTTTGACTCGAGTTTTTAGTGGAATTTACTCGAGTTTGGTCGAGATGAACTTCTGTTTCAAATTTTAAGCTAAATTGTGTAAAAGAAAATTAGTTACAAATTTAAATGCTAGTTCTTTCTAAATAAATGTTAATCGAAATTTTAAGAGTGATAAATTGAATATACTTTTCAAAATTAAAATGTTTAAGATAGTTGATTTTAAAAGCAATTAACTTAATTAATTTTGAATTTTAATTCAAAGGTGTTTAATTTAAAATATTAGATCATGATTAAGAAAATTCAAATGAGTTTGAAATATGAGTGTTTTAATCTAAAGTTATATCCAAAGAAATTATAAAGGAATGTTTTAATTGGTTTTAAATTATATTTAAATGAATAAGTATAAAGGTTATGAAATTAAGTTTTCGAAGCTAAATATTTGTTTAATTTAATTAAACATGTTTGAAAAGAATTTTCAAAGATTTTAATTATATTAAAAAAATAAGGGTTCGAATTGTTTTAAAGTAAAATTATATTTCAAATATATAATTGATTTCTAAATTGGTTTAATGAAGTAAATAATTTGAGTATAATGCGAAGTTTATTCTTAATTAGCTAGATTGAAATTAATTAAAGCTAATTAATTAATAAATTAAATTCAAGGTTAATTACTTAAATGTAATTAAGAATAATTACATATAGAAGCAATTAGTGGATGGTTAATGAATTAATTAAGGGTTAAGTGATTTATTAAATGGATAATTAATTAATGTAATTAATTTTAAATTAATTAATTAGTCTGATTAATTAATGATAATCACTTATTAATTAATTGAGTAATTACCTAGTGAAGTAATTAATGGATAATTACTGAATGTAATTAAGAAAAATATTTACTTATGGAAGTAATTAATGGGAAATTAATTATGGAAGTAATTGAATGGAAGTGATTAAGGGTTAATCACTGGGTGTTTATTAATTAAGGGATTAATTAATATAACTGATTAAAGAGTTAATTAATTAATTAAAGAGTGATTAATTAATTAAAGGATTAAGGTTAATTAATGATGTGATTAATTACTTGCTAAGGTAATTAATTAAGAGAGTAATTAACTAATGAAAGTAATTAGAGGATAATTACATAATGGAAGTGATTAAAGGTTAATTACTTAGTTAATTTGGTTAATTAATTAATGTGATTAATTAATTAATTAATTAATGTGATTAATTTACGCTTAATTACTAAATGTAATTAATTAGAAGTGTGATTAATTAATAAAGTAATTAATTAAGAATTATTAATTAATGTAATTAATTAATAGTTACTTAATGAAGTAATTAAGGATCAATTAATTAGTGTAATTAATCAAAGGATTAATATAATTAATTAAGAAGTTTATTAATTACAAGTTTGTTAATTATCATTTATGATTAATTAAGACTAATTAATAAGGTGGTTAATTAAAGTTTAATTATTTAATTAATTAAAGGGTTAATTAATTAATAAGGATCATTAATTAATGTAATTAATGTAATTAATGTAATTAATCAAGGTTGATTAATGGAAGTAATTAATTAAATTATAATTAATTAATTTTAATTAATTAAGGATTAATTATATTTAATTAATTAATGGAAGTAAATGAAGGATCATTAGTTAATGTAATTAATGATTGTGATTAAAGGTTAATTACTGTATATGGTTAAGGATAATCAATTTGTGTAATTAATTAAGGATAATTACTTAATGTAATTAAAGGATAATTAATCAAGGAAGATTAATTAAGGAAGATCATTAAGAGGTGATTAATTAATTAATTTATAATTAATTAATGAAGCAGGATTAAGGTAATCCAAGTGATTAAAGGTTAATAATTAATTTAATTAAAGGTTAATTAAATAGATTAAGAGTTAATCAAACCTGCTTATGGATGACTGATTGATATTGGATGATTGATATTGAATGATTTGGATATGATATCTCAGATATGTGATATGGCTGCTTTGTGAGATGATTAGTAGATATAAATTATCTATCTGTGATATTGTAAATCATCTATGTGTATATGCTATTCTGAATATAAGTTTAAACCCTTAAATAACTTGGACATTAAAATGGCGTTTTGGATTTCGATGAGACCGGGATCGGGTTTTCATATTTAGATATCCGAAAACAACATTGATCCAAATTAAACGTTAGGCCGTGAATCCAAGTGAAGAGCATAATGAAGACTCGAAGTGTAAGAACTATTCGTCAGTATAACTCGGAGGGTGATTCTAAGATGAGTTTGACGGAGATAGTACTTTTTGGTTCGAGATGGTGATTCAAAGTGCAAGGGCTATATTCATTGAATCTGAGGGTGATTCCAAAATGAGTGCAATGAGATAGTGCCTTCGGTTTCTTTCGAACCTGGAACGAACTTGTATGGATTGAATGCTTTCAGAACATCGCCAGGTGGACGATGAGCATTCTAAGGTAGATGTGATCTATAAAGGTAATCGCAGCCTCAAGCCTCATCAACCGGGAATGGCTAAAACAGGGGAGGTGCAGCAAGGTTAAGTGGGTAGCACCCAAGTAGGACGAGATTTACCCCTGTCTAGAGGTCCCTTTCTATTTCGGCTTAGTGTGTGGTTGGTCACGCTAACCACGATGTGGTCTTGTTCGGGACTGTTCAGTAAGGGATGGTTCCAGCCTTGTGTTGCAGGGGATTTAGGGTGGATCCTCGGTAAGGTGATCTAGGCCCCATACTGTGACGAGCGTGACCCCAGTAGCCCTGCCATTGATGGAAACTCATTCTTCCTACGTGCCCTTACGGTTTTGATTGTACTACCCACTTTTGTGGCTAGTAGCTGGAATTTAATCATGTACCAATTTCAGCTATTTCTTATTTACTTGAAAACCCTAGACACTATTATAATATCACTGGATTTCCTATCAAATGCTTTGGTTCCGTAAGGTAAAAACTTTTCCATGTTTATGTGTGGGAAGTCTTACGTGATACCTTTCTTTTCAAAGGTTTTCAAAGTTAAACAATTTTAAACCGTTTACTCACACCAGACCCATGTCTGACCCAAGTGTTTACTTTCTGTTTTATTAAACTCTTGGGTACTCATATTATGTATGAGAAGTCGAGGGATTCTGGTTAGCTTGACGACTTCTGGAGGAGATTTAGAGCAGGAGGCTTCAGCGTGTAGATGTATAGTGGTTCCGCTGTGTTTGTGTTGTGTCTGTATCTTTGTGATATCTTGAGTTGTATAGTTAGACAGATGTTTATAACTATCTGATATGAAATGTATAAGTTGTGTACTCTGATGTATATGATACTATGTAATATTTTATGTGATATATTATATTTCATTCGTTCCGCTGTGAGAATCTATTATTGTTGAGTTTCTTCTTTCCTATCTTTGTTTCTTCTATCCCTTTCTTTCTTAATTCATGATAAGACTTTCTGGTAGATGGAAGATGGGTCGGCACTAGGTTGAGTGAATACTTAGGCTTTGGAGTGATTTCTATCTTTCTTGAGCGAGCATACTTGTATTTATATATATATATATATATATATACACACACACACCTGATTTGTTGGGTTACCTATTCGAGTTTTCCAACATAAGTTCTAAAGGTTGATGAAGCAGTGGAGTATGTGTAACACGGCTACCACTAATGGAAGAGGTCCATATGTTTGAGGTTGGAAGAGTATCTGTCGAGACTATAGACCCACTACCGTCTCGAGTAAGTTTTGTAGCTTGGAGTAAGGATCTCTCTTATCTCCGAAGTAAATCTTTTTAAAAAGATTTGGAGCCCATCTTTGAAGTGTAGGTTGAGGTGCGCACGGGTGAGCGGATTTTCTAGAGTTTGGATCTGTCGGATGTGCAAAACAGGAGATGGTATCTTGGCAACCGTAGGAAGGAGTTTTTTCTGTTTTGGAATATGAGACTAAGGTCTATAAGTTTCTTCGCTTCAGTATGGTCTCATTTTTACCCCTTAAGGAGAGTGAGATGTTGATGCTTGGTTTGGAGCCCGAGTTTTCTGAGAGGATGTCTGCCCATCTCGAGGAGTCATGTGTGGAGTTAGTTGATGGCTTTTAGGGTCCGAGAAGCCTATTGATTAGAAGTATTTGGTAAGATGTGGTAGCAATACGACTTAGAGGTGTTTTGGGTGCCAACAAGAAGGTCTTCTGGCTTAGCAGTGTCCTAGAGATAGAGTTTTGAAGCAGCAGTGTGGCCCGTTTCTCCGATGGTTTCAGAATCTTTGTGGTTCTTCTATCAGCAGTTCGGGAAGATGGTGAATGCTTTATTGAAGAGTTAACCTTGTTTGGAAAAGCTTAAAGCTATTCTAATTGGTAAAGAGAAAACAATTTCTTTGGAATCCGAACTAGGTAGGATCGCAAAAGTGACTTGGAATTAGTTTGGGAGTTCATCTTGGGTAATCTTTTGTTTGAGATTGAGGCTTCTCATGTGGAAGTCGGAACCATTGAAGTAGTCAGAGATTTTTCTGGATATCATCGAGGAAATCAGAAGATTATCTGCATCAGGAGTTGAGTTCCGTATCGACTTGGTTCCGGAAGCAATACCGGTGGTCAGCCTGGAAGTAGTATGGTCCTTAGAGAAAGAAGAGTTGGTGTAGCAGCTTAGAAATTTTTGGAGTTAGATTGGTCAGATCTAGTTTTCAAGTTTGGATTCTGCTGTAAGGTTGTGTGACCAAGTCAGATGGGTCACTAAGATTTTATGGATCTGATGAACTGTGTTTTCGGGATATATTGGACAAGTTTGTGCTCGTGTTCCTCAACAGCATTCTCATCTACTTTAGAATCAGAGTTGTACAACGGAAGCAAGGTAGCAGCTGTGCGAGGAAGGAAGTAAGTTCACTCTGCTATTGCTCGGGAAGTAGAGCTTGTGTTCTGGATTTTGATGGATCTTTGAAGACCATTTTGTTGAGTAGGACCCAGAGATTGGTTTGTTTTGGTCCAGTTGTTTCTGGAAGCATCAGCATAGATTGAGCTGATCAGAAAGAAGATAGGCAGCCTAGGATCGTCAGAAGGAGTTATGTGGATAAGATGAATAAATCTGGAAATCGAAGTTGGAGACTTCGTTGTTGTTAAGGTTTCTCTGGTTAAGAGAGCGGAAAAATTTGATAAGATTGGAAAGCTAGCTCCGAGGCATTTGGGATTTCTTATCTATGTTCTTGATAGTATAAGTTCTTTTGTCTATAGGATTGAATTTCCAATTTGGATGGCTGGGATTCGTTGTATTTCACGTATCACTGAGGGAGTACGTGTATAATTCATCGCTGGTTGTGGAATTAGCAGTTCAGAAGGTTTGGAAATTGAGCTAGACTTGAGTTTGGTCTGATATTTTGTTCAGATTGATGGATCTAGAGGAGAGGGAGCTCTGGATCATAGTTGTATGGTTAGTTTAGATTCTGTAGAGCGAGTCTCCTAGTGATTTATACTTGGGAAACTCTAGATAGTAGTAGAAAGATTTATCCTGGTCTGTGCCAGTATAGTTAGTTAGGTTTGTTTGTTAGATTGGTTGCTATAGTTGTTAGTAACTGGAAGATAGGTATGCTTTGCTGTTTGAGATTAAAATCTTTGCTGGGTTATTAAATTATCTTTGCTTTTAAATTTCGGGGACGAAATTCCTTTAAGGGGGAGGAATGTGACGACCCGGAATTTTGGGCAATATCAATTTAATAATCTTTATTAATAATTAAATTGAATTGATAATTTTCCTTTATAATTTTAATTTAAATGGGTAATTTAATCTTTTAAAGGCTAATAGATATTTAATCTGGCAATATTGATTTATATCTTTTCTAACAATTTAAAAAATGGGTAAAATTTATCTTTCAAAGCTAATAAAATTATATTTTATTTATAATATATATATTTGGTATATATATTGTGAATAGGAGGTCTTTTGTTAAATAAAAGATGTATTTTCAAATTGTAATATATATGTATGTATATGTTATAATTTGGAGTTGTTTTGAAATTTAATATAATCTATTGATAATGTATATATGTATGTATATACATTGTAATAGGAAGCTTTGGTTTAAATTTAGTAAAAGAAATATGTTTTCAAATTATAATATATATGTATGTATATATTGTGATTTGAAGCTTTGTTTTAAATTCAATATTTTTCAAAAGCTAAATAAGGATAATCCTATATTTTCTAAACCAAATATTTATTTATTAAATGTACTTTTAACTTTAGTTTTAAATAAGATTTAATAAAAGATTTATTTGTTTTCTTTTAAAAGGTACTTAGACTAAAATGGTTAAATAAATATATATATATATATATATATATATATAGTTTTAACTTAAAACCTTCTTTTTAATACCTCTTTAATTTGATGGGTTTGTAAACATAAATGAATATAAATACAGATTCCATATTACATAAATATAAAATATAACTACTTTTATAATAAGGTTTTAAACACAATTATGCAAGGATTTGAACACTTGTAAGCTAAATGAATTTGCATGGGCATTTGTCTAAATAAATCAACAAGTGGCATCATTTTTTTTAGAATTTAAAGTTTATAAATAAATGTATGTTTAGAGAAAGCTTGTTTTCATTTTTCCTCAGTTCAAATTCTTTCCTTTCTTCTCTTTTCTTAACTAAAAAAACCTGTAAACTAAAATAAACTGAAAAACCAAAAGAAAATGAAGCTGAAACCTGGAATTCAAATCTGCAAACACATATAGGATCAAGCAACTAAATCAAACAACAAATTTCGACCTACAACTCAACTAAGCAAAAAGAAAAGGCATGCAAGGATTCCAGACTTCAACAGCAAAGCAAAATTCAAAATAAGCAAACAAATTGAAAGCCTGGAGTGCTCTCTGTTCTTCAAGTTCAAGTGAGTAAACTCTTTTTAAAAACTGTTTGATATGGTTTTAACTACCATGCATATGATGATATTGACTTGTATTGAAGTTCTTCAGCTTGAATTTATATGAATTGGTGTATATATATATATATGTGTTGTGTGTGCCTGTCTGTTTATACACATTCAAGTCTGTTCTCTATTGTTCACTGTGTATGTTCTGCTATAAAAAATTCAATACCTACGAATCAAATCCATTTAGTGTAACGACCTGATATTTTCAACCATTCGAATCCAAACATGCCGGAATTGAATTGTTCAAAATACCAGATTGTAAGTTTATATTTGGCAAAACTCATCATATACAGTAAATAAATATCAGGTCGTTACATTTGGTATCAGAGCTTTGGTAGCTCTAGGCAAAACTTAGCATATAGTGTAAATGTATTTATAGAATCACTTTCATTCGTGCTTGAATCCTTCATCTTTGATTTGAATTTCCTTTGAATTTTTGGAACGTTCCCTCGGTTTCGAAATTCTTTCTTATCCTTCACTATTCATATTCTTCTGAATTCTGGAGCATCCCATAACTCCACGATATGATTTATAAAGGGGTGAAATTTCTTTACAATAAGCATTGATTTACCGAAGATTTCTGTATTCTTGGTTTACGATGCTATCTATCACTTGCTATGCCTAAACTCTATCTCTTGCGATCGAATGTCGATTTGCTTCAGAATTCTACATTGATCTTATTCTTGAAGTCACGGTCGACCCGGTTAAGATTGCCCGCGATTTATATAAACTTATCAATCTTACTATTTTGTTATTTAATCATCTTATCTTTGTTTCAAACCTATTTTCGAATCAAAATTCTCCTTGATTTGATTTCCATCAAATTTGAATCTCTACTCTTATTTTGAAATCCATCCTTGAATCGTCGAGCGAGGGAGTGTATTTGTAATTAATATAAAGATGTTTTATATTGTGTTGTTTGAGTGGTTGATGTTGGTTTGGATTTCTGATCAGTTCGTCTGATCAATGTTATCGATAGGATTTCCAAAACACTTGAAAGAGCAAACTGACACAATATTGTTTTCAAATTTAGTAAATGGAATAAAATTGTTGTATGATTATATTATATACATATCTAAGTAAATTTTCTGACAATTGTTAAATGAATTGGTTAACTAAAGGATGTTATTTAATTTTCATTTATTGTTTTGTAAACCATTGATTTACCAACATATAAATAAATGGAATTATAAAACTTGGTTTATAAATTGATTTGGAAATTAAATGAATGTAAATCAGGAATTTAAGAATTTGATTTCCGGTGATTTCAAACTTCGATTTTAAAGTTTTAAAGCGTATAGTATTTAAAATATTTTCAAGTAGAAACCGTTTCAAAGAATTTTAATTGTTTAAATACGTGCTCTCCTATTTTGTCGCTGGAAAATAATTTTGGTGATGGCGGCCGCATCATTGACATTCATTTTCGAGTTTCGAAGTGCAGAGACTATTCTGTAGCACTGTTACACTTTTGTTTGGAAAAAAATAAATTGATTTTAATTTCTAAAGTATGACTTGATTTATAATATATATATTGGTATCTAATTATGGATTTGATTATATATATATATATATATATATATATATATCTTTAAGTTGTTTGAAGCTAATCGGAAATTAATTCTTAAAATTTTGCTAAAGTAATTTATAAATAAATTTGAGTGGTTTTAATAAGTGAAATATATTTAATATATGTGATAAGATAAATTAGGAGGAGTAATTTAATAATAAGTTGGACTAATGAAGAATTAAATTTGTCGAATAAAATATGATTATAACAAATGACTATTCAAATTTATGATCTTTGAAATTGTTAATTTAAGATAATTGGATAATATACAATATAAAATGTCTTTATAAATAAAATTTGAGTGCTTGTAATAAATGTTATACGCTTAAAGTTTAATTATGAAATAATTAATAGAGATAAATAGAGTAATAAGTTAATAAAATAATAAATGAGATAAATAAAATAAATTCTGCTTTGAGGGAATTACTAAATTGAAATAAAAATCAACTTAATGAAATATCTTGAATTTAAAATCTATTATTGAATATTAATTAATTTAATATTAATTTAAAATTTGAAATATTCAATAATAAATTTTAAAATTCAAATATTAATATTAAATTGAATATTAATATTTGAAATAAAACCACTCAAATATTAAAATTTAATATTAATAATAAATTTTAATAAATTTTAAAATTTAATATTTGAAAATTTATTAAAATTTAATAATAAATTTTAATAAATTAATAATAAATTTTAATAAATTTTAATATATTTTAAAATTTAATATTTTAAATTAAAATTTGAAATTTAATATTTGAAAATTTAAAATCTAAATTTTTTCATTTAAAATCTATTATTGAATATTTGAAGCGTCTAGTTAAACATAGGAACTAGTAAATTTTCATTCGAAAATATGAAAGTTTATTTTCGTGTGTAATTTTATTTCAATTTAGTCGGTTAGGAATTGATGAAAATAAAATGTTTTCGAAACCTAAATATTTTTATATAGAAAAATTCTAAATCATCTTCTGACTGAGTCGCCATTTTTTGTTTTTCCAAATTCGGGCTTCTTTAGCTCCGTCGATCTTATTTTTCTGCGTTTTTGCTGCATTTTCTACTAGTAGAAAATTTGAATTTTTATAATTCAATCGTACCACTGATATCTATATGTCATTTTGATCACTTCGTCGTGTTGATCTCTGTGGTATACTCACTTCTGTGTTTCGGTGTTCGGTTCGCAGCGAAACCACAAAACTGTCCACCGTATCGGTATTCGTTCGAATCTCTTTGTGTTCCATGACCATTTGAATTCTCAAATTCAACGGTCATCCGCTTTTGTTACTATTGATTGCCTTGAATTCATGCGTTTCGCTTTCCTAACGTTAAATTTTTATTTTCCTTTTTAATTTTTTTTGGTACTTCACACTATCTCTGTTTGTTCCATTACTTTTTTTCCCTATCATGTACATTACAGCCTTTCACTTCTCTTCCAATTTCGAAGCCTCCCTTCCCTTATATTCCACCTCAACTCCATTTTCTTCCATTCCCCACTTATGTCGTCCTCTACTCTTTCCAACACCGAACGCACGCAGCTCCGTCCCGCTCTGTCGCAACCACCTTGGCCGAAAGCTGCCCCACAAACAGCCACACAACCCAACCCCGCACCTCCGCTCGCATCTCCACACTCTCCTCCTCTCTCTTCTCTTTTCCATAGCCTCTGCGACCTGTCACCACCAACACCGCACGGCCACCTCCGCCTATCACCCTCCAGCCCGGCAAACCCTCTCCAACATCACCTTCCTCCTTCAGCCGATCCTCTCCAAACACGGTTCCTTCCCTTCGCCCTCTTTGGAACCGCCCACTATCCAAGCTTGGGGCCGAGCTCAACAGCCTCTGTCGTCATATGTAAGGTATATATAAATGTTTATATATATTATTTCCAAAACTAGTATGCATGCATGCCTGTTTTGAGTAGCCGTACATTTCATATATGTGAAGTTTTGAAAAAAAATGTATACATAAAATGTACCGGAGAATTTGTTCAATATAATGATACCCAGCATGTATAAACTTTATATGTTTGTATATAGTAATAATATATTGTGTTAGTTTCTAAGTCACAGCTTTATATACATATATGTGACCGTGTACATCATGTTTTATCTACATTATGATTTTGTAAATATACGTATTTGGACTTGAATTATATGCTTTTGTTTGATGTGTAGAGTAGTGCTGTATTTTGTATAAAGGATTAGTTATATAATATATATATACACACACACATTAGTTATACGTATACAGTTAGAAGTTATAAAAGTTATAAACATTATCTGTTAATATATATAGTGTGAGTTGTCATCTAGTGTGTGTATATGTTATAGTATTCTAGATTTTAAATGAAGTATGGTATGTCGATTTTAAATAATGTACTTAGTCTATTTATATAATAGTATACTAAGGCATACGCCTGTACATTTTATTGTATATATAAAGGGTTTTCGTACGCATATTTATAATATAAGTTGTAAAAGAATATTGGTGCTAATTTTTGATGTTATGTGTATACCATTGTATACGTATAAAAGATTTGAAATAAATGTAATATGTTTTGTTAAGTATACATGTTATGTAATTCTGGTTTATATTTTTATGGCTACGATATTTTAAATATATAACTGTTGGTCGATTTATTTGTGTAAGTGATACGTATACATCTACATAAGTATTTATTTCAAAATAAAGTA
The DNA here is from genome assembly GCA_030765085.1 of Allium cepa. Taxonomy (NCBI): domain Eukaryota; kingdom Viridiplantae; phylum Streptophyta; class Magnoliopsida; order Asparagales; family Amaryllidaceae; genus Allium; species Allium cepa. The sequence goes on from CM060946.1 coordinate 185,681,234, forward strand.
CGTATACATAATTGATTTTAGTACATGTGATGTTAATTTAAAAACAATAATTCTGAAATACATGTATATATAATTTAATATGTGTTTGAAATATGATTGTATCTAAATAGTTATATGTAGTTATGCACACAAGTTATTTATGCCATCTATCCTTATCAATCTGGTTCTGATTCGTTTTTATCGATCTTTATTTAGCATTGTCCGTCGTGCCTGTTTTCTCTGTCGAATCGTGTCCGCCCAGCATTGCTTTGAAATTCGTAGCTCATTGCCTTGTCAAATCTATCTAGCCCCGAAAGGTGAGCAATCACTCATGATTAATGTTCTTTTATTTATTAAATTTGATTTCAGTTGAAACGACAATTAAAATATGCTGTTATTAGTTATTTACACTGTTATATATATGCTATTACCTGTATCAGTTCACCTGTGACATCTGACACCATTATCTCTTATTTATATTGATGATATATGGCTGTTATATTATTATCACATCTGTTATCACTCTGCAAGTTCCCTATTAGTATAGAATTCACTATGGGTTGAAAAGATACATACCCGTACAGACTTTAGAATAGGAGAAAATCGTTATGGGTAGAAATGATAGACCCAAGCTACTTTCATTGACATCGAATTTAGGATTACGGGTTGAAATGATATATATACACACCCGTATATATTTAAATCGCAGATTGAAATGATAAATATCCATATCACTTGACCATAGGGTAGAAAATTATATAAAACACCGTTGGTCTATAAATAAATAATTTGAAATGATTACTATGGTTTGGAAGGAAATATATGGTTTTATATAAATGTATTTTATATAGTTAAATTCTTGGATTTAAGCTATGTGAAATTTGTTTTAGTATAAAATAAGCTTAATAATAAAGTTTGATTTTGTTAAAATATAATATGGTTGATTAAATATTTGCATTATATTTTAATATAGAGTTTATAATGATTTAATAAATTAAGGTTGAGAAGATAGATTTGAAATTGTATTTAATTAAGAAATGTATTAAATTAGAAATCGATTTGAAACTTATGGATCTATATATATATATATATATATATGGAATTATCAATTCTTGTTTTGAAATGTTTGAATATTTAAAGCCTTGAAAATATTGAAATTGAAATGGTTTATTTTATGGTTAAAAATCTGTATTTGAAATCGATATAATATGAAATTTTTTATTGAGAAACTGAAATAAATTAAAATTGATGATTTGAGATTTGATTAAATTTAAATTTTTGAATTTGAATTGATTGGAATCGACTGTGAAATTTTGAGGAAGCTACTTTATTATATAAAGTATTTTTAAAAATTATATTTAATACTATTTATATATGTTACTTTCTTAATTTATTTCATATAAACTATTATAATATAAATTATTTTATATAAACTATTTTAAATTATAAACTATTTTATTATATATACTATTTTTTATATTTAAACAGTTAAGTGAGAAGTGTTATGATTCCAAGCATTATGATTTCTAAATTTTGATTTCCAAAGTATTATGATTTACAAAGTGTTTGATGGAAGAATATTGTTTAAATTTAAGTAAATTATTGAATTTAGTTTTGAAATTATTTAATAATTAAATAAAATTTAATTCTTTAATAAGTGAAATTGAGTTTCTTTAACAATTATGTTTTGAAATTTGTTTAAGTTAATTGAGTAGATAAGTGAAACTGAATTTCTTTAATGAGAAGTAAAATGTAATTGATGGAAATTAATATGAGAATTGTAATTTAAAGAATTTAATTTGACGAATTTAATCTAATTCAATTTATAAGTTTAGAGATAATGTAGGTAAACTTAAGTGATTGATTTAATGAATTGGAAATTCAATTGAAATTATTTTGAAATGATAGATTTACTTAATTTAAACGATTACTGAATGAATCCATTAATGAATTTAAATTGTTTGAATGTTAAATTAACTTAATTTAAATGATTATGGAATGAAACCTATATATGAATTTAAATCAATATTTAATTGTTTTAAATAAAAATTGAAGTTGAATTATAGAGTTTTGAAATGGTAAATTTGGAAGTTTTGAAACGTAAATTATAGAAATTGATATAGAAAGACGAATGAAATGTTGATTTTCAAATTCTAAGTGAGATTGAATTTGATTTGGTTTTTTTGAAATTTATTAAACGACCAATCAGTGTAATAATTACGAAAGTTATTAAAGAAACCGAAATCGATTAGGGACATACTCACTGTCTAAACCGAATACCACTTTAATAACTATACGCGGAGTGTGATCTAGAATGAAGTGGTTGGAATAATGTACGTTGATGATTGAAGAAAGAGAACGATGATGGATGACCTTGACACTTGTGTCAAATTGGAAATGACTAAAACAGGAGCCGTGCAGGGCCAATGAGGTTAGCCACCTCTACGCGAACACACTTCTTTGTATACTACTCATTCCTTGTTTTTTATTGTTGTGCACCCTTGAATCGGGAGTGTTGTCTCGCGGTGTTGCGATCGTTGCGGTGATGCGTTCTCACCAATCCGGATCAGGCAAACGGTAGTTTCACTACCTTGGGTATTGCCTCATGTGCCTTGTCGTACTCGTATCCCTATGCACGACCACTACGATTTATTTTGTGTTATACCTATGGAGTACTCCCTGATATCCCACTAGTTTACGGTGGAGTTTACAGTGCTGTATAGGCTATGACGCTTATATAAAATGTGTTAAGGAGAATAATGGTGACGCCTTAACACTATTTTGATACTTTATATTACTGATAGGATTATCTACTTAGCGTACACTACTACATAGTAGATAGTTTAACGGATCCTTGAGGATGGTTATCCCAACGTCCTTTGAGTTACTTGTATTTCAGTTGTTATTTCACTTGAGTTGGATTTATTGATATAAGAATGTTAATCCTGAGTCGAGTGTTTTGTTTTTTCTTTACGCTTGGGTTAGACTGAGTGGTTCAGCTTTCGTGACTCATCTTTGAAGTTGGAGCTTCGCTTGGAGATCCAGCCATCCATTCAGATTTTAAATATTCAGTTGATTCTAGTGATGAATTCTGATATTGTATTTGACTATTGCATTCGAGACTTCTATTGTATCTTATTTAACTCTGTTATATACATAATAGTTTCATGAACTACTATTCATCTGTTTCCTTTGCATATTGTTATATTACTCTGTGTCTGTGATTCTGTGATATTTATTTACTGTATGTGATGAGTTTTGCCAAATATAAACTTACAATCTGGTATTTTGAACAATTCAATTCCGGCATGTTTGGATACGAATGGTTGAAAATATCAGGTCGTTACAATTAGCCTTGGATATTTAAATGAAAATTGTTTGTAAATGTATGATGAAGATCATAAAATAGTTTCAGGATTTTTAAATACAATAAATAATGTTTAAAATGAAATAACAGAGGAATTCATATTTATGATAAAAATCACTCAACTTAATTTTAGATTTGGATGGCATGATGGTATTTGTAGCAGGAAATCTTGAATTTAGATAGTATAATCACGATTTTTAGTGTAGTATTCTTTGGGATATAGGGAGAAATGTGATCTCGACATTTTCGTCGATTTGAGGTGATCGGCGGCAAGGATTTCGGCGGGGGTTGGGCTAGTGATGGACGGGGTGTCGATGCACTCAGGAAAAATACTGGAAGTATTTTTCATTGGTCGAGGCGAGCTGAATTTGGTGAACTAGGGTTTAACACTCTGGTATTATAGTCGACGTTTCAGAGGGTTTTGCGGCGACGAGGCGTGATCGGAGTCGATCGCATGGCTTGCTGGAGGAGCTAGAGGTCGAGATGAAGGTGCGGTGTGGATGGCGAGGCTTCTCGAGGTCTGAGGCGTCGGAACGGTGAAGATTACTGGCCATAGTGGTTTCAGTTTTTAGGTCGTGAGTGCTTCGTTTCGATTCGTACGGATTTTGTTAGATTTGGGTTCTCATTTGGGTTAGCATGGGTTCGTGTGGTTTGTTGATGGTTGTTGCAACGATCATCAATGATCGGAGTAATGGTGTACGTGAACAGCGTGCACGTTGTTCTAGGGACGATGGAATTTGGGGAAGACGAGTTCGACTCGGGTCGTTCTCGTGTATTTATGGGGTGTGACTCGAAGCAGGTAGTGTGGATAGTATTCTCGAGTTTGGCTCGAGTTTTTAGTGGAATTCACTTGAGTTTGGCCGAGATTAACTTCTGTTTCAAATTTTAAGCTATATTGTGTAAAAGAAAATTAGTTACAAATTTAAAAGCTATTTCTTTCTAAATAAATTTTAATCGAACTTTTAAGAGTGATAAATTGAATATACTTTTCAAATTTAAAATGTTCAAGATAGTTGATTTTAAAGGCAATTAACTTAATTAATTTTGAATTTTAATTCAAAGGTGTTTAATTTAAAATATTAGATCATGATTAAGAAAATTCAAATGAGTTTGAAATATGAATGTTTTAAGTTAAAGTTATATCCAAAGAAATTATAAAGGAATTTAAATTATATTTAAATTAATAAGTTTAAAGGATATGAAATTAATTTTTCAAAGCAAAATATTTGTTTAATTTAGGTAAACATGTTTGAAAAGAATTTTCAAAGATTTTAAGTATATTAAAAAATAAGGGTTTGAATTGCTTTAAAGTAAAATTATATTTCGAATATATAATTAATTTCTAAATTGGTTTAATGAAGTAAATAATTTGAGTATAATGCAAAGTTTATTCTTAATTAGGTAAATTGAATTAATTAAAGCTAATTAAATTAAATTCAAGGTTAATTACTTAAATGTAATTAAGAATAATTACATATGGAAGCAATTAGTGGATGGTTAATGAATTAATTAAGGATTAAGTGATTTATTAGTTGGTTAACGTAATTAATTTTAGATTAATTAATTAGTCTAATTAATTAATGATAATCACTTATTAATTAATTGTGTAATTACTTAATGAAGTAATTAATGGATAATTACTGAATGTAATTAAGAAAAGGAATTACTTATGGAAGTAATTAGTGGGAAATTACTCATGGAAGTAATTGAATGGAAGTGATTAAGGGTTAATCACTGGGTGTTTATTAATTAATGGACTAATTAATGTAATTGATTAAAGAGTTAATTAATTAATTGAAGAGTAATTAGTTAATTAAAGGATTAAGGTTAATTAATGATGTGATTAATTACTTGTTGAGGTAATTAATTAAGAGAGTAATTAACTAATGAAAGTAATTAGAGGATAATTACTTATTGGAAGTGATTAAGAGTTAATTACTTAGTTAATTTAGTTAATTAATTAATGTGATTAATTAATTAATTAATTAACGTGATTAATTTAAGATTAATTACTAAATGTAATTAATTAAAAGTGTGATTAATTAGTAAAGTAATTAATTAAGAATTATTAATTAATGTAATTAATTAATAATTACTTAATGAAGTAATTAAAGATCAATTAATTAGTGTAATTAATCAAAGGATTAATATAATTTATTAAGGAGTTTATTAATTACAAGTTTGTTAATTACTGTTTATGGTTAATTAAGATTAATTAATGAGGTGGTTAATTAAAGTTTAATTATTTAATTAATGAAAGGGTTAATTAATTAATAAGGATAATTAATTAATATAATTAATGAAATTAATCAAGGTTGATTAATGGAAGTAATTAATTAAAGTATAATTAATTAATTGTAATTAATTAAGGATTAATGTAATTAATAATAGTTAACTAATTAATGGAAGTAAATGAAGGATCATTAATTAATGTAATTAATGATAGTAATTAAAGGTTAATTACTGTATATGGTTAAGGATAATTAATTTGTGTAATTAATTAAGGATAATTACTTAATGTAATTAAAGGATAATTAATCAAGGAAGATTAATTAAGGAAGATCATTAAGAGGTGATTAATGAATTAATTTGTAATTAATTAATGAAGTAGGATTAAGGTGATCCAAGTGATTAAAGGTTAATAATTAATTTAATTAAAGGTTAATTAAATTAATTAAGAGTTAATCAAACCTGCTTATGGATGACTGATTGATATTGGATGATTGATATTAAATGATTTGGATATGATATCTCAGATATGTGATATGGCTGCTTTGTGAGATGATCAGTTGATATGAATTATCTATCTGTGATATTGTAAATCATCTATCTGTATATGTTATTCTGAATATAAGTTTAAACCCTCAAATAACTTGGACATTAAAATGGCATTTTGGATTTCGATGAGACCGGGATCGGGTTTCCATATTTGGATATCCGAAAACCACATCGGTCCAAATTAAACGTTAGGTCGTGAATCCAAGTGAAGAGCATAATGAAGACTCGAAGTGTAAGAACTATTCGTCAGTATAACTCTGAGGGTGATTCCGAGATAAGTTTGACGGAGATAGTATTTTCAGGTTCGAGATGGTGACTCAGAGTGCAAGGGCTATGGTGGTTGACTTTGAGGGTGATTCCAAAATGAGTGCAACGAGATAGTGCCTTCGGTTTCGTTCGAAACCGAAATGAACTTGTATGGATTGAATGCTTTCAGAACATCGTTAGGTGGACGATGAGCATTCTAAGGTAGATGTGATCTATAATGGTAATTGCAGCGTCAAGCCTTATCAATCGGGAATGGCTAAAATAGGGGAGGTGCAGCAAGGTTAAGTGGGTAGCACCCAAGTAGGATGAGATTTACCCCTGTCTAGAGGTCCCTTTCTATTTCGACTTAGTGTGTGGTTGGTCGCCTAACCACGGGGAGGTCTTGTTCGGGACTGTCCAGTAAGGGATGGTTCCGGCCTTGTGTTGCAGGGGATTTAGGGTGGATCCTCGGTACGGTGATCTAGGCCCCGTACTGTGACGAGCGGTACCCCGGTACCCCTGCCATTGATGGAAACCCATTCTTCCTACGTGCCTTTACGGTTTTGATTGTATTACCCACTTTCGTGGCTAGTAGCTGGAATTTAATCATGTAACAATTTCAACTATTTCTTATTTACTTGAAAACCCTAGACACTATTATAATATCACTGGATTTCCTATCAAGTGTTTTGGTTAGCATAAGGTAAAAACTCTTCCATGTTTACGTGTGGAAATTCTTACGTGATACCTTTCTTTTCAAAGGTTTTCAAAGTTAAACAATTTTTAACCGTTTACTCACACCAGACCCATGTCTGACCCAAGTGTTTAATTTCTGTTTTATTAAACTCTTGTGTACTCATATTATGCATGAGTAGTCGAGGGATTCAGGTTAGCTTGACGAATTCTGGAGGAGATTTGGAGCAAGAGGCTTTAGCGTGCAGATATATAGTGGTTCCGTTGTATTTGTGTTATGTCTGTATCTTTGTGATATCTTGAGTTTTATAGTCAGAGGGTGTTTATAACTGTCTGATATGAAATATATAAGTTGTCTACTCTGATGTATATGATACTATGTAATATTTTATGTGATATATTATATTTCATTCGTTCCGCTGTGAGAATCTACTAATGTTGAGTTTCTTCTTTCCTGTCTTTTCTTCTTTTATCTCTTTCTTTCTTAATTCATGATACGTCTTTCTGGTAGATGGAAGACGGGTCGTGACAATTGGAGATTCAAAAGGATATATTATTGGCATTTGCACTGTTGGTGTTACACCTATGTTTTTCGAATACTTGTAAGACGAATTGATGCAAGCACAGGACCCAAAAGAACTGATCCTACAATGGAAGTTGGACTATGAAATAGAAGCAAGAGCAAAGTCTAGATAGTACTGCACCAAAGTCTTAAGATAGTGGCAAAATATGAGGACTATGCCTTTCCATTGAGCATAGCTATGGCATTATAACACTTCGTTGGTAACCTGGGAGATCTTCAAAATGTAGGTACTGATATGTAATTCCAACACTTATTTAAATGGATATAATCGTAGCACATCCTTTAAGTGACAACAAGATGTTGGGATGGTGGTGGGTCCCTAAAAGCAATGCTAATGACATATAATTATTGAACAATCCTTAAAACAATTATATGCAATAAGGGTGTGACGCGATCTTAAACTAACATTTAAGTGGAAGGACTACGTTGCATTCTCATATTGACATTGAAGCAATAAGGATTCACCGTTATCCTGATTTGACGTTGAAACGACATAACAACATCACAATTCTAAAGGATGCTACCCACAAATACAAGGACTCAAAGGATGAGGTGGTAGGGTAAAGCTTCTCTGTAACCATAACCTAAGTTAAGTTCCTTAAAGGCAATCCAAGAAACCACGACTTCACTCTCAAGTTTCTTAGACACAATTTAAATACAAAGGAAGTGGCACAATCCTCTATTGATAAGAACAGTTTAGAATATGTCCAGGCAATGTAACCATCTTTCAAAATGGTTGTGCAGTCTTATTTACTGAGCCATATGGCTTAAACTCGATTACTCCTAACACTATGCTTCGTTTTTGTTTTGGATGAACGGTGCCGGATTGGGAGTATCAACGTAGTTTGAATGCTAGGTAATATTATCACCCTACGTAATTATGGAGGCATATTTCTCAATTGCCCATTCACGATAGCGAAGTCCTAGAGTACTTATAATCGTGTAGTTTTTCTAAGATGGGGGTAGTTTTGCGTTACCGTTTCACCTACACATGCGTACACTACACTAGAAAAGCCATTTCGCCATGGCTCTGACCATGGAAAAGTAATTTAGCCACGGCCTGGAGCCGTGGCGAAATGCAGAGTGGCAAAAATTTAGCCATGGCCGAAAGCTGTAGACGAGTACATATTTTCCATGGCTTTGGGCCGTGGTTAAGTTGCGTTCAGCCATGGTTTAGAGCCGTGGCAAATATACGTTTAGCCATGGCTGAAGGCCGTGGCTAATTTTTGTTTAGTCATGGTCCTGAACCGTGGAGATGTATACATTTGCTGATATTCTATATTTTACTATAATTTCAATTAAAATCAAAGTTCCAATGACTAGTTTACCATAAAATAAAAAAATATCAATTTCGATTCCAGGATATATTTCAAAACATCTTAAAACTCTTGATAAAAAATTGAAATATCACTGCAAAATAAAACCAAATTTATATCATGACATATTTTTCAAATATTTTAATCAACAGAAACACTAAGCTACATTTCAAATATTACTACAGTATAACTGTAAATGTATAGGCACATTTACTACCATAATATGTTCCGCAGATTTCACAAACACATTTGTTTAAAGTAGGGTCACAAAAAATGGTGTTTAACTGAAAGATATATTATGATTAAAATAATCCCATCAACTAATCGATTCATATCAAAGTCTAAAAGAAAGCTGCAGCCCAGGGGTTTAGAGATTTTATAATCCTTTATTATGCGAAGTTCATTCACCTGCAAACAAGTAAGACAAAAAATTAGTAAGACAATAATTTTATAAATCTTGATACATAACTGAAATATTGAAATTAGCCCAAGGGTCACGAAAGCGCATCAGAGGTATCAAAGTATTTGACAAAATATATGCATATAAATGGAAAGAATAAAGACTTGCAAATATTTTTTTATATAGATGATATATATTTTTGTATGTTCCAGCACAAATGATTGTTTCAGTCAATAATTCATATCCAGTTCAACTAAAACTAGAATTTGGTTCTGTATTATAAGTTTATGCGGTATATCTTTAACAATCAATTTACCATTTACCTGCAAGTTAGTATCATCAATTTGTGTAGAAAATAACTTCTTTATGATTTGTTCTTACCTGTGCTTGATCTGTAAGCTAAATATGCTAACAGACTTTCGATGTAATAAAAGAAAGCTTGGGACACGGGATTAGCTTATGAAACAATTTCAGCTGAATGTTTAGGCTATTGGATAGAGTATTAAATTCAACTCCCTATAGTATTATTTTTTTCAAAGAAAAAGATTTTTAAATTAAAACAAGGGTATCACATACCAGAGCTCGACTGCTAGGAGGAGGAAAATACACATGATCAAATACTTTCTAGACTGATATCATCAGTTCCAGATGATGTAGTATGCTATTATAACCGTTTAGCGCAAAAATCATCTTTAATGTCTACATAGCTTATGTATTTGGATTTGCATGTTCTCAATTTAACTAGTTCTGAGATCTGCCTACATATAGCTTGTTTTATGTTGATGTCATCCTCTTCGAATGGCACATACATAGATTGTAAATATGCAAGTTAGGAGACATTGCCTTATATCATTGCGAGATTGATGCTATTGAAGCCTATGACTAAAACTCTTTATCGTGTTCTGCTTTTATGCGTACATGATTCTACACCATTACCAAGCTGATAAATGGTTTACACTCTGGTTTTGGACCCTTAACAAGTAGAACATCAGGTCGTGAATGACATTCGACTTTGTTAACGTGGAATATGGGGCATTTTGTATGAAGATCACGAGTATATTGTTGTAACTTTAGCTTGTAATCACATCCACGAAGTTTCGAGTGGTAAAATTTTGGAAACTCCTACTTACTATATTGTAAGTTAGGTTAATGTTTTTGTCTAAAAAACAGATAATTCTTAACTAGATTTTTCTTATTTCTCGTACATTCACTTTATATTTTTATGAGCTACAAAATAAATTTAATTGCATTCTCGTAAATTTGATCTGCATTTTATAGGCTTATGTTACCTTCAATCGACTGGTAATGTATTGAAATTGATTTGCTTTATATTATAATTCACTTAAATTGTATACAAAACTAGTCTGCACCATATTTAGAATCTCATATATGGAACTGTTTCCTTTAGAACTTGTATATTCTTAACATATACACTTGAAACCTTTTTAAGCCCAACTGTTCAAAACTTTTATATTTGAAATTTATCTTTTCCAAACTAATATTTTTTTAGAAATTCATATATATATGCAAATATCCATGAAACTTGTATACACTTTTGTATATATCTGAAGTTAATATATTCAAAACAACACATTTTAAAAAAATATGTATGTAACTCATAATTTTCAACCTTTGCAGGTTTTATATATACTTAATGTAACTGTCCGCAAACCCATTCTCCTTTGAGTCGACAATATTCTTCATCAGTTCAACTTAAATTGGACGAAAATATGAACCATTAGGGAAACACTACAAGGAGAAACAGAATTTCCGACGGTCAGAAACCGTCGGCGGCCGTCGGAAACCGTCGGTCGCCGTCGGAAAAAGCCGTCGGAAAAGACTGCGTCGGGGAGCAGTACTTCCGACGGCTTCCGACGGACGGCGCCGTATATTATTCCGACTAACTTCGACGGTTTCCGACGGATTCCGACGTGCGCCGGAATCCGTCGGAATCCGTCGGAAATACTGAGTTATAGACCGACTCAATGCGTCGGAAGCCGTCGGAAATTTTGACCGATAAGCCGTCGGGGGCCGTCGGTAGCCGTCGGAAATCTGCAATTTTTTTTTAATATTCGCTGCAAACATAGCCTTCCAACCACATTTCTCTTCCAAATACTCTGATATCAATATTTCACAACCCAATATACAATAATCCAATCAAAGATCCAAACCTAAACTACAACATATTTAACAAACGCACAAATAAATAAAAATACAATCAAAATAAGATAAAAAACATGCATATCCATTCCAACATTAACAATAACTGTTCCACCATATTGTTAATACATAAATTTATCAATATTCTCATGCATATGTCCTAATAAAACTAGAAAACCAAGTGTATCATACATAATTATAAAAATCAATAATTACCCGCACCGTCTATCAAATCATTCTACACAAACAAAACATACCTAAACGACGAACAAGCAAGCAATGAGTCAATCTCCTCCAGATCCAGAGCCAACCGAGGAAGGGAAGCGGCCACCAAACTGTTGCATGTACTCTAACAACTGTGCGGTCTGCAAGGCATTTTGGCGGTTCTGCTCCTCCAATTGGGACACTCTAGTCCACAATTCTTCTATACTTGCTAAATCGCTCTGTGGTCTGCTCCGCCGTCTCCTACTATGACTACTGGACTGCAATAATTGAAAAATAAATAAAATCCAAGTTTATTGTTTTGAAAAGGTAAAAATATCATATTTTAAGTATTTTAATAAAAAGTAAATTATTTACTGCTAAATTGCCAAATCCGTATCGTCGATCATGCTCAGCTGGAGTCATAACAGACTCAAAAATAACGTCATCCTCATCGGTCGTCAGCTGTTCTCGACCTGTATCAGCAAGGAGTTTCTGCCGCTGCTCCATAAACATCTTCTGCATTAACAAATTAATAATATCATATCTTATTTCATCATAATTTAACAATTAAAACAATTACTAATAGTGAATAAAATGAAATATGCTTACATGGCTTTTGCTGCATTTATCGTCCTGCCATGTGTACGAAACAGTCCCGTCTGGATTAACATGCTCGACAGCATGCGTACGGGTGAACACGTCCATATAGCTGACAGGACCCTGTGCCTCGGCTTCCTGAATTTGATTGTTACATACAATTATTATACATTTAGAATCATATAGCATAAACTATTTACATTTATTATTCAGTAAATTTACCAACTCCTGCCGATACTGCTGAAACGACTTCGATCCTCCGCGATGAGTGACGGGATTCTTATTTCTATTTGTAGAGTTTCTATCCGACTCTGCCTGTACATTCAAAATTTGATACATTATTTTTCAATCACGTCAAATTAATAATTCAAAAAAAAAAGTAGTATACTTGCCTTCGCCTCGTCCGTCTCCCAGTAGCTCAACCAAGCTTGCCACACGCTCTCTCCCATCCACTTTGGTTTCTTACCAGATTTCTTAATCTCAGATATCGTGTTCTGTAGTTCTTGCACATCTTCCTCATCCAGTATGCTCGTGCCAGCATCATATCGTCTGTCTGGATGTCTATCTCAGCCCGTGTGAAAAAAAGATTACACTTTAAACGATAAACAATAGAAAAACGACAAAAACGAATTAAAAATGGAAAACAGAAAAATTATACATACTAGAACATCCTGCTATATGCACTCTATGATCTGAGGAGGGATGGAATCCCACTTCGGCCAGCACGCACTCATCCTACTGCGATATGCTGCTCTAGAGACGTCCAGCACAACCTTAGAGGGAAGTAGGTCGAACCCCCTGTTTTTAAGTACGATATAGATAAGTACATACGTATATCATAGAAAAAATAAGATGCTGAATAAAATTTAATTCTAATTACCCTTCTGCTCTAGGGACCAAAGATACAACAGCACGCTGTGGCTCTTGCGATGGGCCACTGCCATCGCCTCCTGAAGATCGGGAAGAGCTCCTACCTCTATACGACATACTGATAAACCTGTGACATATACACATCATTATATAAGAGTATAAAAACATGATAATGAAATATATTTCATATGAAAATGACATCAACGGTACAAATTGAGCTTAATTAATGACTGAAATGGAAATAGAAATGGAAGTGTGTTATACCTGATTCATAATACATCAAGAATTCAACATGCAATAGTAAACGGATTTGGTTTCATAGTTACATCAATTTAATAATACATCAAGAATTCAACATGAAAACAATAGTAAAAGGATTTGGTTTCATAGTTACATCAATTTCATAATACAACAAGAATTTAACACGGTTACATCAATTGCAAAAAAACAGATTCAGATTTGTATCAGTCATCATCATCTTCTGATTCAGATTCGATCTCGTTTTCGACGATATTTTCCTCTGCACTGTCAAACACTTCTACCAAAACATTTGATTCATCGATGAATGTAACGACCCAGAATTTTTATTAATTAAAATTTGAATATTTAATTAATTTTAAATATTAATAAGTGAATTTATAAGTCAAATAAATTTTTTATTTGAACTATTGAATTTAATTGGACAATTAAATCGATAATTTAATACGTTAAATTATGGAAATAATTGAAAATAGAGTTAAATATGATTGAAAATGATTTGTAAAATTTTATTTTATCATGTTGGAGTTAGAATGATATTTTAGAACTTTTAAAATCGAATTAAAAGTTAATTTGTGAAAATTGAATATTTTAATATTAAAATCGACTAGTGAAAATAGTCAATTTTTGAACAGTCTCAGAATTGAACGAAACCAGTTCCATTGGATCCGTAATAGTTAGTTATTACCGGATCTCAATTTTCGTGTCAATCGGAGCTATCGTTTGATCGTGGCAGCTCGAAACGCATCGATTTATTTTTAATTTAAATTTGACGAGTTAAAATAGCCATTTTTCAAAAAGTCTCGAATTTCGACGAAACCAGTTTCATCGGATCCGTAATGTGATATTATTGTAAGGTTTCAAATTTCGTGTCAATTGGATTTACGGTTTGTCCGTTACAAATTAAAACGCCTAGAAAATCGCTTAAATCGGTTTAATTCAAATTGAGCGTTTATAGCCATAACTCGCACATACTTCCGAATTAGCTTTCGAAACCTGTTCCATTGTGTCCGGAACGCGGGATAAACCCTAGGAACGTCAGTTTCGGCGCGTAAATCGGAGTTTGTAAAACCCGGATGAATAGTGATAAAAAAATTTCCTATAAACACACCTAAATTCACAAATTTTATAAGAAAATAAACTAAACCCTAAACCTAACTTCATCAGCCGCCACTTGATAATCAATGGCCGAAACAACTCGACCTTCCTCCCTCTTTTTCTTTCAATCCATCAGTAATTAGGCAAAAGTTTCAACTAGGAAAACGAAGAGCATCGAGAGCTCTACAAATCTATACGGAGTAGATGGGTTTTCATGCATCGGGGAGGCAAGGATTTGGTCGCGTGCGTGGGCCGTTCGGCCTTGAATTGCGTGCAGATAGGGGGACCGAGTTTCATACCCCTTGGGCCGAGCATAGAGGGGGTGGAGGCACACATGTTGATGGTTCCTGATCGGGGTAAAGTTCATCGTGGAGGCGGCGTTTGTAAACCCTAGTTCGTGAGCTTTTGGGTTCGGCGTGCGTTCATGTTACTGTGAAGGAACGAAGAGATGAAGGGGGGGGGGGGGTGTGCGCACGGGCCTGATGCCTTCAGATTAGATCCTACGGCTAATATTTGACAGAGGTTATAAATATAAATAAAGTTGTAAATATTATGAATATAAATTTGTGTACAAACTTCATAAATGCATAACTTTTTCATACGAGGTCGAAAAAATGCAAACCCAGTTGCGTTGGAATCGTATGGACGAGCACTACGCGATGGAGTTGGTTTGGAGTCGTTTGGAGTTAGTGAGAATTTCGGGTAAAATTAAACGCGCGTTTAATTTTATTCGAAATAAATCGCTAAAACGGAATTTAAAATCAAGGTGAGAACTTCTCACTCAATCGAATCAGTTTCGATTTTATTTTAAATAGTTAGATTTAAAATATTTGAATGCATGTTTGAATGTTGATTGATATCTATTGATTGTTAAAATAGACATTATACGCCGTTAGTAAGCAGATGTTATTTATTAAAAACATATACCGCGAATATTTCATAAACAGTGAAATTGGTATTATAATTAATAGCAATATATATATATATATTGGCATATGTATATATTGGAGTTATTGATTTCCCGCATTTTTTTGTTTAGCGGATGAGACCCTATTACGCCGTTATTAAGCGGATAATATTTAAAAAGAACATATACCGCGATAATTTCGTACTGGAGCGAAATTGGTATTGTGCTAATGTTTGTGATGCAGGAAAACAGGTTGGAGGGATCCAACTGGATTCCTCAACAGTTTTTATTTGATTTCAGATATTTTGATATTTGATGGATTATCATATCGATATATGATATCGTTGTTGTCGTGATTGACTATTTGGTGTGTAGCATCATTGGACCCAAATTTTGGGATTTTAAAATGATTTTAAAGTGATTTTTGAAAATATACTATATTTTTGGAATAGATTCATTTTAAATAAATAAACGTTATAATTTTTAAAGTTATAAAATTATGGGTTTTGTGAAATACAGTTAAAAGCTGATTTTTGAGAATATGATGCTAATGATTTTATAAAATAGTTTAATCGAGATATTTTAGAATTATTGTGAAAAGTTTAAATATAGGATTTATAAAATTTAATTATTTTATGAATCAAAATGGTGAAATAATAAAGGAGATTAAAGAAGTTTTAAAAGAATAATATAAATTGAATTATATTAAGAGATTTATAAATGGATATTTATAAATTGAAATATGGACATTATAAAACGAGTTTTTATAAGTGTTTGAATGAAGTGAAAATGAATTTCATTAAAGAATGAAATTTATAGAATTATAAACGGTGAAGTTATAAATGAAATTTATAAATAGTAAGAATTATAAATTTGTGAAGTTATTTGAAGAATAGATTTGGTTAAATAAATGAATCTTATAAGTTATAAGATTTATGGTTTGGAAAGTCTTTAGAGGAACGATTTTGTAAAATAATCGTTTTATAAGTATTTAACTTATAATATGAACGTTTAGTTTATAATTGAGTTATAAACTGGAATAGGTTAATAAAAGAATTTAAAAAAAGGAAGTTTTTATAAATAAATAGAAATAGAATTTATAAACGTTGTTTTATAAATTCGCAAATGACTTATTTTGACAAGAAAATTTGTTGAAACCTATAAATGGAGTTATATTCACATTTTTGAATAGTGAATAACACGTTAAAGAAATGTTTTGAATGAGATGTTTAAATTGAATTAAAACGATCTAACGAAGTTTTAAAATGTGTTGAGATTCGAAACCATAGATTTCAACATTTATTGTTGAAATAGACGTTTTCGAGAAATAGAAGGAGATGATGGACTATAACACTGTTGTTATAGTAAATGATTTCCGAAAGGAAATGTTTTGTATAGTATTGGGATTTATATATCTATTTTAATTTCGAATCCCTATACTAGTAATTTTGGGTTGTCGTAACGATGTTTTACGCAACATTCGTTTTGGCCCAAATAAATATGTTTAAGAGAATGATTTCCTTAAAGAATGAAATATATACTTATTTTTGATTTAAGTATATTGAATATTTTCCAAGTGTTGAAAATAAATAAAAGTTGTGAATTACTTATTAAATAAGTATGGAATTGTTTTCCAATATGAAGTGATATTTAGAATTTATCTTTTTGAAGATAAATTGAAATGGATAATTGAAAACGGATATCAATAGATATTGTGAAATATAAATTCACTATTGAATTTATAAAGAATAGGAGAATTTGTTTAAAAGTAAATATTGATTTATTTTTGAAGTGTGAAATTATATATCTTGTAAAGATATTTTTGAAAATAAATAATTTGGAAAATTATTTGGAAACTGGTGATGTGTGCATATCCAGTGATAGTTCAATAACCGACTATCAATATTTCCCTTTGAATGGGTATTTGATGTGATTTGTTTGAATGTGAATGCTACACTTATTTTTGAATAAGCACTCACTATTCGGGTTAACCGGGAAAGGACCATGGGGTCGTATAACCCATTCCGAATATGTGATACGTCGTTGTAAATTGCATTTGAAGATCGGTGTTGAAGACCCGGTATTTGCAAGAGCGATAGGATGACCTGTCGATTTACTCTGCACCGAGTAGCTACGGTATTGAGTTCTCCATATGTGATGGTGAATCCGATCAGGATTGTGAATATCCGGATTGCAAGGACTTCTTTGTAAGTGCCTTCGGTTTTGTTCGAGCCCGGAACAGACTTGTATGGATTGTGTGTCTGACATTACAAGTTGAGATATAAAGCCGATTTCATTCAAATATATTTCTGTTTGGTGGCGAAGAATTAATTCTTTTAGCTTAACACCCTTCTCTGAGACGTACGAGCTCAGAGGTTATATAGTTGAAGTTATCAGCGATATATTCCCAATTTGGTAATGTGACATGCTGAGTGTTGCTGAAATGATCATTGTGTTGATTATTGTGATAGGATCGTTTATTTGATCGTCTATCTTAGTGATCATTGTGTTGATCATTTGTTGACCCAAAGCATGGCTTTTGTATAAAGTATGTTTTTGTGGACGTGACTTCGCCGAAGCTCACACCCCGGAAATGGTCAAAACAGGAAAGATGCAGCAAGGTTATGAGGGGTAGAACCCTTTAGGGTATGTACATTTCCTTCTGGATAGAGGTGGTATCATGGTATGGAGCCCAGATATTTAACCTATGTGGTTACTACGAATTTATTACTTTGTGGTTGTTGGTTTTCGGGATCCCGTGAGAAAGGTCATTTACGATCAGGGAATGGCGTGCTCGTGTCAGTAGTTACCCAGTTAGGGGTAACCCGGCCTTGTGTTGGCAGAGTTCCGGTTTGGTTCTCGGGGATGTCTTTCCAGAGGCATTCTCATGTGGCAATGGGAAGTTCCTTGGCCTGACCATTTGTTGGAAATCCAATTCCCAATATGAAACTTGTACGGTATTAGTTATAGAACCTGCTATTCACTTATGGTGGTCACCACTGTTTGGATGGTAGCTATAGTAGGCATAGTTCGAAATGTCTATGCTGGCTAAGATTTATATTCTACTTTCGAAATGAATTTTTCTCCACACTATGCACTAGTAATAATATCAAATGTTATTTTAAATGCGTATCAAGCATCTTTGACTATCATAAGGAGAAATCTCCTCCGATTCTGCGTTTGCATGTGTGTGTGTGCGGGAGGCCTTATGGTAGTCTCATTTTTAAAAGCATTGCGAATTGATTAAAAATATCTCTCTATTTTGATTTTAAAGTTAAATAAACTGTTTTGAGTTCTCACACCAGTCACATGACTGACTTGGAGTTTATTGTTTTCCTTCCTAAACTCTGGGTGCCCACCAATTTCCACACGGGCAGTCAAGAGTAAGGTTTATCAGGATATTCTGGATATTCTGGAGTTGCTGGAGGCAAGCTGGATGGCATGGCGTATTACTACTATATAGTATTTCTTTTTCCGCTGCACTATTTGTTGTTGTTGTTGTATACTCTGATGATATGATGTAATGAAATGTATGAAATGTAATAACTGATATAGTTCTTTGTTTAAAGATTATTCATTTATTATTATATGTTGTTCCGCTGCGAATTGTGAGATTCTGATGTTGTTCTGTTGTTCTCTGTTCCGTTCTATTCTCCATTTTTCTATATTTTCAAATTTTCTATTCTCTTTTCCTTCTATTTTAAAATGTTCTATCTTCTGTCTTCTTTTCCCTATCTAAATTTTCTATCTTCTTTTCTACTTTTTCTCTTCTTAAAATCTTTTTAAAACCCCTAAGGGTTTGTATTTTCGTTCATCTTGAATTAAACAAAGGAGATTAGTGTCTATTCAAGGAGTACGGATTTACGGGTCTTTACAATGTGGTATCAGAGCTTATGGTTAAGCGACAACCATGGTTCTGTTGGGTATTACTCATTAGAGATGGAGTCAGCAGTACTCTAGAATGAATTTGAGTGTAATAATAGCTATGAGAGCGTATTTGTTAGTGAATATAAAAATTGTTTTATATTGTGTTGACTTATCGGTTGATTGTTTATAGATTCCAGTCGATGTAGTCTAGCTAACTATCGTAGATAGGAGTTTCTAAACTCTTAAACAAGATAAATCGACACAATATTGATTTTTAAATTGGGTAAATGAAATAATTTTACTTGATTGTATTTAATATATAAAGAAATAATTTTTCAGAATTATCAAAGAGTATATAAGTTGATTGTTTGGTTGTTTGAATAATCTAAATAAAGGAATTGTATAAGTGAAAATAATTATGAGAATTGAATTATAATTAATGTGATTTACAATTGTGAAATAAACTTATATATATAAGAAGTAAAACTATATGAATATATATTTATGAATATGAATTGTAAATAAAAATGAATGTGAACTAAAGTTATGTAAATGAAATTCAACTTTTGTAATTGAATTGAATTAATGGATTGAATATTAATCAATTAAATGTGAATTAAATTGATATGGAATAATGAATGTAAGTGAAATTCATTAAAATCTAATGTTATTAGAAAGTTGAATAATTGAATGAAAATCAATTAATTAAACCAATTGAAAGCAAAAGAATTTGGTTGTAATTAATATACATTGATTGTTATATGATTGTTAGTTGATTGTATATAATTCATTAAGTATTAATGAAAGTGAATTAGTGAAATTGAAAGCTAAAGTAAATTGAATTCAAATTAGAAGCAAATAAATTTGAATGGAATTGAATTTGAATTGGAAGTGAACCAACTTGAATATAAATTAGTGAATATAAACTAATTGAAAATGAATGTTAGTAAACCCAATGTGAATAAATCAAATGTGATTAAATTGAAAACCAATTCATTGAATATGAATGAGAATATGAATGAATATATATTGGTTATGAATTTGTTGAATGCTAGTTGGTTGATGGTTGAATATATTGCTTTTCGTACATTTGCTATGTTGGCATATATAATTATTATGTTGCTATATGATGTATATCGATACTATTATCTATATGCATGATTCTCATGTTGTTTGTTGAGTAATTAGTAGGTGCGGATCGCGTTTGCTTCGCATTTGGAGCTCGCTTTTGCGCTATATTAGCCGTATAGGCTCGCTAATAAAATATAAGGTATATATCTCGGATTACATACCGTACTTTTACACTTTTTTCCCTTCGGGATGCCTCATTACTTGATGAGATGTATATTTGTGATATATATACTGTCATTTTTTTTTTCAGATCGAGCCGCGCAAAGGAGACTATGGCGAATTTTTTCGAAAATTTAAGGCGTTAGAAAATTTTTGAGAAAAATTTGGAAATTTTTTGGAAAACTTTAAACTTTGTTTTGAAGTTGAAAGTTAAACAATAGAAAGTTGTTTTTGAAAAGATAACTAAGTATGATTTGAAAACTTAGTAAAGTTATTATAAGAAGTTTAACTATGAATTTTGGGAAAATTAATAGATTCTGTAACTTTTCTTACTTAATAATTTCGAGGACGAAATTCTTTTAAGGGGGGAAGATTGTAACGACCCAGAATTTTTATTAATTAAAATTTAAATATTTAATTAATTTTAAATATTAATAAGTGAATTTATAAGTCAAATAAATTTTTTATTTGAATTATTGAATTTAATTGGACAATTAAATCGATAATTTAATACGTTAAATTATGGAAATAATTGAAAATAGGGTTAAATATGATTGAAAATGATTTGTAAAATTTTATTTTATCATGTTGGAGTTAGAATGATATTTTAGAACTTTTAAAATCGAATTAAAAGTTAATTTGTGAAAATTGAATATTTTAATATTAAAATCGACTAGTGAAAATAGTCAATTTTTGAACTGTCTCAGAATTGAACGAAACCAGTTCCATTGGATCCGTAATAGTTAGTTATTACCGGATTTCAATTTTCGTGTCAATCGGAGCTATCGTTTGATCGTGGCAGCTCGAAACGCATCGATTTATTTTTAATTTAAATTTGACGAGTTAAAATAGCCATTTTTCAAAAAGTCTCGGATTTCGACGAAACCAGTTTCATCGGATCTGTAATGTGATATTATTGTAAGGTTTCAAATTTCGTGTCAATTGGATTTACGGTTTGTCCGTTACAAATTAAAACGCCTAGAAAATCTCTTAAATCGGTTTAATTCAAATTGAGCGTTTATAGCCATAACTCGCACATACTTCCGAATTAGCTTTCGAAACCTGTTCCATTGTGTCTGGAACGCGGGATAAACCCTAGGAACGTCAGTTTCTGCGCGTAAATCGGAGTTTGTAAAACCCGGATGAATAATGATAAAAATTTTCCTATAAATACACCTAAATTCACAAATTTTATAAGAAAATAAACTAAACCCTAAACCTAACTTCATCAGCCGCCTATTGATAATCAATGGCCGAAACAACTCGACCTTCCTCCCTCTTTTTCTTTCAATCCATCAGTAATTAGGCAAAAGTTTCAACTAGGAAAACGAAGAGCATCGAGAGCTCTACAAATCTATACGGAGTAGATGGGTTTTCGTGCATCGGGGAGGCAAGGATTTGGTCGCGTGCGTGGGCCGTTCGGCCTTGAATTGCGTGCAGATAGGGGGACCGAGTTTCATACCCCTTGGGCCGAGCATAGAGGGGGTGGAGGCACACATGTTGATGGTTCCTGATCGGGGTAAAGTTCATCGTGGAGGCGGCGTTTGTAAACCCTAGTTCGTGAGCTTTTGGGTTCGGCGTGCGTTCATGTTACTGTGAAGGAACGAAGAGATGAAGGGGGGGTGTGCGCACGGGCCTGATGCCTTCAGATTAGATCCTACGGCTAATATTTGACAGAGGTTATAAATATAAATAAAGTTGTAAATATTATGAATATAAATTTGTGTACAAACTTCATAAATGCATAACTTTTTCATACGAGGTCGAAAAAATGCAAACCCGGTTGCGTTGGAATCGTATGGAGGAGCACTACGCGATGGAGTTGGTTTGGAGTCGTTTGGAGTTAGTGAGAATTTCGGGTAAAATTAAACGCGCGTTTAATTTTATTCGAAATAAATCGCTAAAACGGAATTTAAAATCAAGGTGAGAACTTCTCACTCAATCGAATCAGTTTCGATTTTATTTTAAATAGTTAGATTTAAAATATTTGAATGCATGTTTGAATGTTGATTGATATCTATTGATTGTTAAAATAGACATTATACGCCGTTAGTAAGCGGATGTTATTTATTAAAAACATATACCGCGAATATTTCATAAACAGTGAAATTGGTATTATAAATAATAGCAATATATATATATATATTGGCATATGTATATATTGGAGTTATTGATTTCCCGCATTTTTTTGTTTAGCGGATGAGACCCTATTACGCCGTTATTAAGCGGATAATATTTAATAAGAACATATACCGCGATAATTTCGTACTGGAGCGAAATTGGTATTGTGCTAATGTTTGTGATGCAGGAAAACAGGTTGGAGGGATTCAACTGGATTCCTCAACAGTTTTTATTTGATTTCAGATATTTTGATATTTGATGGATTATCATATCGATATATGATATCGTTGTTGTCATGATTGACTATTTGGTGTGTAGCATCATTGGACCCAAATTTTGGGATTTTAAAATGATTTTAAAGTGATTTTTGAAAATATACTATAATTTTGGAATAGATTCATTTTAAATAAATAAACGTTATAATTTTTGAAGTTATAAAATTATGGGTTTTGTGAAATACAGTTAAAAGCTGATTTTTGAGAATATGATGCTAATGATTTTATAAAATAGTTTAATCGAGATATTTTAGAATTATTGTGAAAAGTTTAAATATAGGATTTATAAAATTTAATTATTTTATGAATCAAAATGGTGAAATAATAAAGGAGATTAAAGAAGTTTTAAAAGAATAATATAAATTGAATTATATTAAGAGATTTATAAATGGATATTTATAAATTGAAATATGGACATTATAAAACGAGTTTTTATAAGTGTTTGAATGAAGTGAAAATGAATTTCATTAAAGAATGAAATTTATAGAATTATAAACGGTGAAGTTATAAATGAAATTTATAAATAGTAAGAATTATAAATTTGTGAAGTTATTTGAAGAATAGATTTGGTTAAATAAATGAATCTTATAAGTTATAAGATATATGGTTTGGAAAGTCTTTAGAGGAACGATTTTGTAAAATAATCGTTTTATAAGTATTTAACTTATAATATGAACGTTTAGTTTATAATTGAGTTATAAACTGGAATAGGTTAATAAAAGAATTTATAAAAAGGAAGTTTTTATAAATAAATAGAAATAGAATTTATAAACGTTGTTTTATAAATTCGCAAATGACTTATTTTGACAAGAAAATTTGTTGAAACCTATAAATGGAGTTATATTCACATTTTTGAATAGTGAATAACACGTTAAAGAAATGTTTTGAATGAGATGTTTAAATTGAATTAAAACGATCTAACGAAGTTTTAAAATGTGTTGAGATTCGAAACCATAGATTTCAACATTTATTGTTGAAATAGACGTTTTCGAGAAATAGAAGGAGATGATGGACTATAACACTGTTGTTATAGTAAATGATTTCCGAAAGGAAATGTTTTGTATAGTATTGGGATTTATATATCTATTTTAATTTCGAATCCCTATACTAGTAATTTTGGGTTGTCGTAACGATGTTTTACGCAACATTCGTTTTGGCCCAAATAAATATGTTTAAGAGAATGATTTCCTTAAAGAATGAAATATATACTTATTTTTGATTTAAGTATATTGAATATTTTCCAAGTGTTGAAAATAAATAAAAGTTGTGAATTACTTATTAAATAAGTATGGAATTGTTTTCCAATATGAAGTGATATTTAGAATTTATCTTTTTGAAGATAAATTGAAAATGGATAATTGAAAACGGATATCAATAGATATTGTGAAATATAAATTCACTATTGAATTTATAAAGAAAAGGAGAATTTGTTTAAAAGTAAATATTGATTTATTTTTGAAGTGTGAAATTATATATCTTGTAAAGATATTTTGGAAAATAAATAATTTGGAAAATTATTTTGAAACTGGTGATGTGTGCATATCCAGTGATAGTTCAATAACCGACTATCAATATTTCCCTTTGAATGGGTATTTGATGTGATTTGTTTGAATGTGAATGCTACACTTATTTTTGAATAAGCACTCACTATTCGGGTTAACCGGGAAAGGACCATGGGGTCGTATAACCCATTCCGAATATGTGATATGTCGTTGTGAATTGCATTTGAAGATCGGTGTTGAAGACCCGGTATTTGCAAGAGCGATAGGATGACCTGTCGATTTACTCTGCACCGAGTAGCTACGGTATTGAGTTCTCCATATGTGATGGTGAATCCGATCAGGATTGTGAATATCCGGATTGCAAGGACTTCTTTGTAAGTGCCTTCGGTTTTGTTCGAGCCCGGAACAGACTTGTATGGATTGTGTGTCTGACATTACAAGTTGAGATATAAAGCCGATTTCATTCAAATATATTTTTGTTTGGTGGCGAAGAATTTATTCTTTTAGCTTAACACCCTTCTCTGAGACGTACGAGCTCAGAGGTTATATAGTTGAAGTTATCAGCGATATATTCCCAATTTGGTAATGTGACATGCTGAGTGTTGCTGAAATGATCATTGTGTTGATTATTGTGATAGGATCGTTTATTTGATCGTCTATCTTAGTGATCATTGTGTTGATCATTTGTTGACCCAAAGCATGGCTTTTGTATAAAGTATGTTTTTGTGGACGTGACTTCGTCGAACCTCACACCCCGGAAATGGTCAAAACAGGAAAGATGCAGCAAGGTTATGAGGGGTAGCACCCTTTAGGGTATGTACATTTCCTTCTGGATAGAGGTGGTATCATGGTATGGAGCCCAGATATTTAACCTATGTGGTTACTACGAATTTATTACTTTGTGGTTGTTGGTTTTCGGGATTCCGTGAGAAAGGTCATTTACGATCGGGGAATGGCGTGCTCGTGTCAGTAGTTACCCAGTTAGGGGTAACCCGACCTTGTGTTGGCAGAGTTCCGGTTTGGTTCTCGGGGATGTCTTTCCAGAGGCATTCTCATGTGGCAATGGGAAGTTCCTTGGCCTGACCATTTGTTGGAAATCCAATTCCCAATACGAAACTTGTACGGTATTAGTTGTAGAACCTGCTATTCACTTATGGTGGTCACCACTGTTTGGATGGTAGCTATAGTAGGCATAGTTCGAAATGTCTATGCTGGCTAAGATTTATATTCTACTTTCGAAATGAATTTTTCTCCACACTATGCACTAGTAATAATATCAAATGTTATTTTAAATGCGTATCAAGCATCTTTGACTATCATAAGGAGAAATCTCCTCCGATTCTGCGTTTGCATGTGTGTGTGTGCGGGAGGCCTTATGGTAGTCTCATTTTTAAAAGCATTGCGAATTGATTAAAAATATCTCTCTATTTTGATTTTAAAGTTAAATAAACTGTTTTGAGTTCTCACACCAGTCACATGACTGACTTGGAGTTTATTGTTTTCCTTTCTAAACTCTGGGTGCCCACCAATTTCCACACGGGCAGTCAAGAGTAAGGTTTATCAGGATATTCTGGATATTCTGGAGTTGCTGGAGGCAAGCTGGATGGCATGGCGTATTACTACTATATAGTATTTCTTTTCCGCTGCACTTTTTGTTGTTGTTGTTGTATACTCTGATGATATGATGTAATGAAATGTATGAAATGTAATAACTGATATAGTTCTTTGTTTAAAGATTATTCATTTATTATTATATGTTGTTCCGCTGCGAATTGTGAGATTCTGATGTTGTTCTGTTGTTCTCTGTTCCGTTCTATTCTCCATTTTTCTATATTTTCAAATTTTCTATTCTCTTTTCCTTCTATTTTAAAATGTTCTATCTTCTGTCTTCTTTTCCCTATCTAAATTTTCTATCTTCTTTTCTACTTTTTCTCTTCTTAAAATCTTTTTAAAACCCCTAAGGGTTCGTATTTTCGTTCATCTTGAATTAAACAAAGGAGATTAGTGTCTATTCAAGGAGTACGGATTTACGGGTCTTTATAATGAAGGGACCAAAATCTGTATGATCGTCTGTAATTATTGTTTCGTTATTTTGCTCAAGATCTGCCTGATAAGCTTGTTCGTCGGGAATATTCTTCCCATCGAATGTGAATCTGGCCTTTGTTTTAAAAACTGCAGACCAATCTGCTTTATCTCTTTCTAGAGACGGATAAGGAGCGTAATAAACTTGCAATGCTTGTTTGGCTAGTACAAAAGGATCATACTTGTGATAGTGCGATGTATGCTTTATTTCGATATGATTATAATCCTTGTGCACATTAATTCCAGAACCTGGAACATTGTTAAACCAATTGCATCTAAATAGAAACACTTCCTCCGCGGATCGTGAGAAATATGTCAGTTGCAAAATTTGTGTCAGAACGCCATAAAAATCATTTAAATGATTTTCTGGATCGTCACTACCTTTAACAAATACACCAGTATTATTTGTTAATTTTTCTGCACTGTATTCTTTGGTGTTAAATTTATATCCGTTGACGAAATATATTGGATATGTCTTGACCACTCTTTTTGGTCTCATCGCAAGATGTTCCAACCCTTCGTCAAGAACACAATTTCTCGTCTCATAAACGTAATTTGAAAACCAACCGAAAAATTCTTTATTGAGATCTCCGTTCGGATGTTCACGTTCATAAACACTGTTTATATAAACAAATTGTTACATTAGGTTATACACGCGCATGCATATAAGAAAAGAATAAAACACAAATTATTATTTCAGATTACCTAACAAACGGTGCAACCTCGGCACAATTTAGAAGAATATAAGTGTGTGCTACATGAAGATCTCTATCATCTAGCCATATTTCTACACATTTTCCAAAAGGTCGACCATGTTGTCTAAAAATAGATAACATTGCTTGAGTGGACTCTTGTTCGTCGCCTTCGTCATTACGAGGAACACTTTCAAATGAAATATTCACATGGTCACTGACATAGTGAGAGAAAAAGAACGATGCTTCTTCTTCGATGTAAGATTTACATATCGAACTTTCAACCCGTGCTTTTTGCCTCACTTTTTTCTTCAGGTGATTCAAATATCTACGCAACATTAATTTATATTAACTTCATCTTTCAAATGCAATTAAATTACGTTATAACACATATATTACATACCTCTCAAATGGATACATCCATTCGTATTGGACAGGACCTCGAAGTCGTGCTTCAGATGGGAGATGAACAGGTAAATGTTCCATCACATTAAAAAATCCAGGCGGAAATATTTTCTCTAATTTGCAAAGCAATATAGGAATGTCCACTTCAAGTTTACGTAAACGTTGCACTTTTAAAGTAGTCGAACAAAGCTCTTTGTAAAACATACTAAGCTCCGTTATTACTTTCCAAACTGTTAACGGCAGTAGTTCTTTGAACATTATGGGGAATAAATTTTCCATCATTATGTGACAGTCGTGACTTTTCATTCCGCTTAATCTACCATTTTTAAAGTCAACACATCTACGAAGATTTGATGATATCCCATCAGGAAATCTTAACCCTTCCACCCATTTTAACACAGCTTTAATTTGATTATTATCTAATTCGTAACAAGCTTTGGGTTTTTTATTGTCATTTGGTTTCATATGAAGCTCAGGACGTTTGCATAATTCTTCTATATCACGTCTTGATTTCAAATCATCCTTCGTCTTCCCTTTCACATTCAAAATTGTGTTAAAAACATTATCAAATACATTTTTCTCATTGTGCATCACATCTATGTTATGGCGAAGCAGAAGATGTTTCCAATACGGCAACTCCCAAAAAATAGTTTGTTTGCACCAGTTATGAACAACTGATTTTCCTTCAATTTCTATTTGCTCGCCAATTTCATATATCTTTGGATAGTCCTTAACAAGTTCATATATGTCTTCGCTTGACCATATCATCGGTGGTTGTCTGGTTTCTACTCTATTAGCTAAAAAGTTTTTCTTGTCTCCTCTGAAGGGATGATTTACATGGAGAAAATATCGATGACAGTCAAACCATGAAATTTTCTTACCATGAGGTAAAGAAAACGCTCGTGTTTCATCCATGCAATATGGACATGCTAGACGACCGGCAGTACTCCATCCCAAAAGCATTGCATAGGCAGAAAAATCACTTATAGTCTACAACAAAGAAGCAAACATACGAAAAATTTTCTTCTTGGACACATCGTATGTTTCTACTCCTTCGTTCCACAGTATTTTTAACTCTTCAATCAACGGTTGTAAATATACATCGATTCCTTGTGTCGGATCGTCGGGGCCAGGAACGACAATTGTAAGAAACATATATTGCGTTTTCATGCACATCCATGGAGGTAAATTATACGGTGTGACGATAATGGGCCATGATGAATATTTAGAACCAAATTGAGAAAATGGAGAAAAACCGTCCGTACATAATCCTAATCTAACATTTCGACTCTCCGTTGCAAAATTTGGATACGTTTTATCGAAATGCTTCCATGCTTCTCCATCGGCCGGATGTGTCAACATACCCTCTTCCTCTGTTCTCACGCTATGCCATCTCATATTAGACGCAGTTACAGAAGATGCATATAATCTTTGAAGTCTTGGAGTTATGGGTAAGTAGTGCATACGCTTGTACGGAACTTCCTTCCCCTTCTTTTTTCTTGGTTTGTATCTCTCCTGGTTACAAACTTTACAATTTCTAAGGTTTGCGTCTTCTTTCCAAAACAACATGCATCCTTTTAAACATGTATCTATTTTCTAATACGGTAAACCAAAAGCCGACATAAGTTTTTTAACTTCGTAGTGATTTTCACACATTAGATTATCGGACGGCATATGTCTTTTTGCAGCTTGTACAACAGCCGTAAACCCAGCTTCAGTGATGTTGTATTTTGACTTCATCGCAATGTATTCTACGATTACTGACAGCTGAGTGCCACTTTTACAACCATCCCAAATAGGTTTCTTAGCTGCATCTAGTAAATCGAAAAAAAATTTAGCTTCAATATTTGGTTCTTCAACATTTCCATCATCGTCGTCAACTTGAACCATAGGAAACATTGATCGTGCTGCATCTTCGACCATATTCTCTATACGGGTCGTTGAAACTATTTCGTTAACGACACTTTCAGACTCTACAGAAGTATTTGCTACTTCTCCATGCCGATCCCAAACATAATATTCGGGTACGAAACCGTGTTGGCACAAATGAACTTTCACAATATATGGTAACAAATACTTCAAATGTCTACACCTACTACACGGACAACGAATTTCTGGATCGTTTCCGTAATTACTTAAAGCGAATTCAACAAACACGTTTATACCATTATAAAAATCTTCTTTTACTGAGCCCCTAAGTCCTTTTCTTTGGTACATCCATCTCCTCCGATCAACAAAATAATCAATCATTTTTCCTATTTGACAAAATGAGAAGTTCAAAAATTAATATTTATTTTGAAGAATACAAATTCAAAAAAGATTATTTTCATGATCGTATAATATTTTGAATTTAAAGAACAACTTCACAAATTTAAAAATATTTTCAAATAGGGCACATTTCATTTTTTAACGTACGTAACGATTAAAAATATATATAATTTTTTTTTCATTGGTCAGACATCCTACTTCCCATTACAAACACAATAAGCATTTACATTTCGTATATTACTTCGTCTCAAACGATTCAATAAAATTTCGGCAGCATTTCCCTTTTGTTCCCTGCATTGTACACAAATGCGTGTACACAGGAAACAAAAAGAAAAAGTTAGGGCGAAATTTCCGTTTGAGACGAAGTAGTATACAAAATGTAAATTCTTACTGTGTTCATAACTTGTCCAATACAGGGACAAATCCGACAAACATTGTACCAGATGAATATAAATGGTCGTTTTTCGAAAAAAACGACTATTTATACAACGATCATGTACAACACTCGTCAGACTGGGCCAAAAACTCTCTAAGGGACATTTGTCGGTTAACATGCGCGCATTTTACTCAAAAATACAGTTTTACTCACTGTTCACATTTACAAAAATATATATAAATTTAACACAGTTATTCGACGTATTACGCATCAAAAAGGCTGGTTTAACATTTTTGTCTTTTTTTTTAATACACACAATTATAATTTAGAGTAATGCATTTTTTTGTTTCATAAGTAAATACGTGCACAATATAATACTCCTAGTTCATTCAATCATTTTATCGTATGCCAAATAACGTATACAATCGTCGAATCAGGGCATACACAACAATTTACATATACATGAACAACCACAAAGTATACGTATTTTTCACAATTTCACGATAAAAGATGAAATATGTATGCCATGTGATGCTATAAACCATTATTACGCTAATGCAAACAATTGCAATCGCTAATTCGCCCTAATTTATGAATTTATGCAAATCTAAAATTAGGGTAAAAACTGAAATTTTCAGAAAAATAAGAGATTATACCTGAGATTGAGAGCAAGAGGTCTTGAATCAGCAGCGTGGAAGGAGAAAAAATCATGAAATTGGCGAATGGAGGTGGAAAATGTGGATTTGGGGGTTTTTGGTGAGATTGGGGAAAGCTGGAAAATGAGGAAGAAAGGCTCGGCCGGCTGCAGGTATTCGCGAATTTCCGACGGCTTCCGACGGCCGCCGACGGCCCGTCGGAAGCCGTCGGAAATAGACCGTCGGAAGCGTCGCCCCCACCCTTCGCTGTTTCGCTTTTTTCTAGTAGTGAAAAATAGGAAGGAGGTAGTAGAAGAAAATAGAAAATAACATCAGAATCTCACAGTCGCAGCTGAATAATATATAATAGAGAACAACCAATCTTTATACAAAAAGAACAAAAACTATTTTTATACATCACATCATCAGAGTACATACAAACAATAGAAAAATACTGGACAGTTGTAACAACTTGTCCTCACAAAAGTTGACTATACAGCTTACACTGCACAGTGGAATATACATCAAGTACGTGTGATACGTCTCGCCCTCCATCTCGCCTCCTGAGCTCCAAAGCATCATATCCTATATCTATAATACTCGGTCTGACCAGAGCATTATAATAAAATGACACCCGAGTCAGTTTGGAAAACCAGCATGAGAAAGCACACTCAATTGGATTATTAAAGTTTTCAAAATCCTTTGAAATAAAAGGTATCTCGTAAAACCATGCCACAAATAAACATGTCGGGTTTTTATCTTACGATAACCAATTTTTTTTATCAAATTCGTCTGATATTATAATAGTGTCTATAGAAAGTAAAATAGAATCTAGCTGAAATGCTTGCATCTCACTTCCAGCATAGTTGGGCGCAATCAAAACCGTATGGACGCTTATTGGAGATTGGATTTCATACAACGACAAGGCTACCGCGGTATTACCCGTCACAGTACATGGTCTAGATCAGAGTACTGAGGACCACTCGTGATCCCGTGTAATACAAGACCGGTCTACCCCTAACCTGGGTAGATCGAATAAGACCACTCCGCGGTTGGGATCAGTATCCGCCCACTAAGCCGAGATCAAAAAGGGACTCTAGAAAAGGATGACCTTACCCTACTTGGGTGCTACCCAATTAGCCTTGCTGCACCTCCCCTATTTTAGACATTCTCGATTGATGAAGCTTGATGCTATGCGTTAGCTATTTAGAACACATTTCACTTAGAATGCCCATCGTCCTCCTGATGATGGTCTGATAGCATTTGTCCATACAAGTTACCCTGGGTCTGGACAAACAGAATCGCCGTCTTCATCTTTATGGTCTTTATTCGCAAACGTTCAAATCGAATCGAAGTGGTTTTCGGGTAATTAAACCCGATCCCGGTTTCTTCGAAACGATCTGTGCATTGGCCAATATTGATAGTCGGTTATTTAACTATCAAATAACATTCACAAGCCAAATATTTTATTTCCATTGAAAAGCACCAAATCTTATCAAATTTAGTTTTCACACGAATTAAATCGCTTTATCCAAAAATATAATTTTAAAACATTTGAAATAAAACTACTTAAATCACCTAATTCAAAATAACAGTTATGAAATTTTATAATAATTTACTAAGTAAAACTTTAGCCAAAAACTATTTTTAACAATAACACTATTATATAAAGTATAAATATTTAATAATTTTCTTTTAAATCATAATATTAATTTACCCTTTAAAACAATTACTACTATAATTAACTTAAATAAATATTTACTTTAAAAAATTTTGGGAACTAGGGAAACCTGTTCTATCATTACCGACCATCGATTCCTGAACAGTAAACCTAGGGAATAGCCGGAAGGCCCGCCACAACCAACTATTCCAGGCAGACAGACCTTTCGGTTAGCTTGGGGCAGGAGGCGCGAAAATGAACCGGATACCTTCCAAGTGAAAAGTCGTTTCTCCTCCCACACAAGGTGGGACTCGAACCCAAAACCTCCCACTTGGGAGCCGCATCATCCCACCACCGCACCAAGCCCGCGGACAAAAACTTTGGGGCCAAGGAAACTATGTTTGCCCTGGCCTTTGGTTAAGCCGGTTTTATAAGTGGTCGTGCACTATGTCTCATTATTGTGGCCGCTGGGATTCGAACCGGTGCCACTACAACCACATGTAGCAACTCCACTATGTCTTAACCACTGGACCACTAGAACTTGACTACTTTAAAATTTTAAAACAACTAAATAATAACTTTTTTCTAAAACATTTTTTTAAACCACTTCTAAAACTTCCAACTTATACTTAAAAATCTCCTTTGAAATTATACTTGGCTTTTCAGAAAAATACACTTTCCAGTCCAATATATCCCATCTAATCATTTATAAATCCTTCTCGATTTATTTCCAGTTTAATTTACGTCCCAATCCCATAAATTTCTTTTCCATACTTTTAAAAATAAAACCACCTTTTTATTTTTAAACGAATTACCATCTCCTTATAAATTCCCACCGTGAATTTAAAAATCCCAAATATCCACTGATATTTATTTCACCTTATTTATAAACCTAGTTTATAAATCCATAGCATCATTCTCTTTTAAATCGCTATTTCGAAACACTTAATCGATTTTCAATCGATTCTCTTAATTAAATTCCCTTTTAAAATTTATTTCTTGATTTATCCAATCTATTCCAAATCCATTAATTCCAATTTTACTCCTTTATTATGATTTAAAACCTTATTTAAAACTGAAATATCAATTTCATACTCTATTTCAAAATCCTCCTTTTATTCTCCCAACTCGTTGAAATCTTGAATTTCAAAGTAAATCCTTTAATTCTTAGTCAATATCGCTTAATTCTTCAAAGCCCTTTTATTCCCATTTATTCAAAAATCTTTATTTCCTATTCCCCGAAATTTATTTAATAGGTTTTCAAAATCAACTATTTACTTTTCTCAAATCCATCCTTTTTATTTACTCACTTCATTATAATTAGTTACTTAAAAATTCCCTTTTGATTTTCTTCCAAAAATCCAATACTTATATTTTGATATTTTTAAAATGCCAAAATGTTCAGCAAAGCCATAGCATTTAATAACTTCAATTTCAATATAATCTATAACAGATTATCAAATAAATCATATCACGGAATATGAAACAAATTTCAATATTTTTGAGGAATCCAGTTGGATCCCTCCAACCTGTTTCCCTGCATCCACATATGTTTGCACAATATAAAAATACCAATCCCACTTCGATGGGATATCGCGATATAAAAGGTCATCCGCTATTATGCAGGGCGCATAGGGTCTCATCCGCTATATAATGCGGGTATATCAATCACTCCAACATATATATACTACTATATATAATATCACAACCAAACCGATAACACATCATCAATTCAAGAAATCATCCAATAATTTAATTTTAACTAATTAAATTAACTAGTAATCCAATTTGAGTGAGATTAACCCACCTTTGACTTTATTTGCAACCCAATCCAAATCGGCTTGTTTTCTTCACGATTTCAGATCTTGTATAAATATCATATGGTTTATTAATATTTTAATTAATCGAACAATCAATTACCCCTTTAATTAACTTAATAGTTAATTTTGAACTAATATTTATAAGATAAATAATTTCTAGTAACTAAAATAATTTAATAAGTTAATAAAACAAGTTAATCACCAATACACACACACTGAAATTGAAAAATATCCACATATATTTATCTAACAGAGACTATACAATTTCCCTTGTCTGTCTAATATATATATATATATATATATATATATATATTACTAAATTTTATTGGAAAAAATAAAATAAAAGCAAACTGCAAACCTCGCTGAACACTCCTTCCATCGCAGCCACACCCGATCAAACCGGCCTTCACCAAATCGACGCCGAGCCTCCAAGAACGAAGCTGCCGCACCTTACCAAAACCTCGCGATCGCCTACCAACCGCTTCATCCCTCAATGCGCAGCACTCGACCCAAACCCCTACAATAGGACTCGCGCTGAACCCTCGACCTTCGCCTCCTTAACACAGCTCTACCTCGAGCGGCTGTTCAATGCGCTTCCACGCGTTTGTTTCCCAGGTGATACTCTATCGACTCGGCCACGATCAATTTCTTGAATCGAATTATCGCGACCCGATCTTGTATTCCCCTTTCTTTCTTTTTGAATTCAATTTTACTTTTTTCTCTCCAAGCATCAGCTATGGATATTTATTCAAATGGGAAGAAAAGGGATTTGGGGATGGGCTGAAGATTTCTTTGCAAGCAAATGAATTATATTTTTTTTTTCAAATTGTTTATTCCTTCCATTTGAATTGATCTGCTCAGTTTCGTGGACACAAAGGAAAAGAAAGATAAGATCGGTTGTGTTGGAGTAAAGGCTATAGTGATTGAGAGATGAAAACAAAAGGCACTGACGTGAATGGAATTTTTGACCAGTCAACTATACATATATTATTTAAATTTTAAATCATCTCGAATTCGCAACTCAAAATCTCGACCTCCTATCTAGACGTGCCGCTAAGCGTCTATAATGTTATACCCCTATTATGAACGCAATGGAAAAGGTTTCGAGTCCTAAATCGATCGTATGGAGAAAATAGATTTTTGGACCCAGTTATTATATTGAATTTTCGATATAAATTCCAACGCGTTTATCTATCGAACGACAACCCAAACGCTACGAAAATTGAAATCCGATAATAATACAATATTACGGATCCAGTGGAACAGGTTTCATTGAATTCCAAGACTGTGTCCTTGAAGACTATTTTAAATGTCAATTTAAACGATATATTTTTAAAACTGAATGAATCACTTCCAATTTCAAATTTAAAGCTCTTATTATCTTCAGTATTATTAATATAAAATTTTTAAGCCTTTAAATTATTTTTAACAAGCATGAAACTCCAGATTCAATAATTTACCAATTTTCAATTATTAAATTCAATAATTTAATTACCAAGCAAATAGTGATGTTTGAAATTCAAGTTAAAAATTAACTTTTAAATATTTAAAATCAATTAAATATTCTAATTTCAAATATCAAAAATTCCGGGTCGTTACACTTAAAACTTATCCATATATTGTGTAATCTTATATTTAAAAGTTTGAAATATTCGAAGCTTTCAAGCATTCAAAACCTCATGTATACGAAGCTAGCTTTTTTTTGAAATCAGCTGTCAATTTTAAATCAAAACCAAACTTTGAAAATTTCAATATCAAAATTACAAATGATAATATAGGAAATCGATTCCTATACTATCCTAAATTCCCACTGTACTCATTTTCTATTTAACAAAATATCTTACATTATTTTATCTAGATAAACCATTGTATTACAACAAAATCATCTCTACATACTAAAATCATATTTTACAAATTATGACCATTTTCCATAAATTTACACAAATATTCAATCATTTTACGCTAATATCAAGAGGAAAATTAAGCTTATTCACAAAATTTAACACTTCAAAATAATTCTATACTACTTTCTCTTTAAATCATATATTAAAATATATAAGATGATTTGTGTGTGTGTATAATTCTTACTATACTTCATGCATATAATTTTTGTGAATTATTTCAAATAAGGCATCCAACTTATATACATTCATTAATGAATCTATTATATTCCACATTTCAAAATGTATACCTTTATTAATGAAACCCTACTTCTTGGATGAAATGTTGCCTTTATTTGTGAAGCATTGTCGCCTAATATTCCAAAAATGGTTTAAAACTACTTAGAGATAGCATAACATTAAAATTGCCAAAGTATAATACACATACATACCTGCTTATGCATCTATAGATATCTAATATTACTCTTTGGATGACACACATAACCACCAATTCCAACTTCACCAAAGGTCATAGCAAGTTGATGATTTTGTTTGCTTGTTTTCTCTTCTGGTAGCAGTATATTGTCCACAACCAACTTCTCATGTGTTGGAGGTACATGTTTTCCGTGTATAATGCATGCTATCGAATCTCTGCATACAGAGGCTGTTGCAATGATCTCTACTCTAATGTTCATGATTTTACATTTTTGATTGGGCAAACTGGACGAATTTAAGGAATTGGCAAAGTCGTTACTCGACAATCTTCCAACACTTCCCTGAGGTGTACTACTTCCTCCTTCGTTTGAAGCAATGTCTGATATATGATGTTCTTGATCCGCATATCATCTCTTCAATAAGTCCACCAACAACTTCAATGTACCCTCCATATTATCCATCTTAGCTTTTAAATCTTCCGAACCTCCTTGAGCCTTTTTTAGTTGTTTATGCGCAATCTTAAAGGCATTAACTTGGGTCCTTGATATTTTGACTCCAATATTTCAAGCCCGAACTCTTTTGTCCTTGCCAAACACTTGTGATATAATATCTTAATCTAGTGGCAAGTTTTCTTTGTTGCCATTGTTGATTGATTTCTTTACTTTTGCAATTTTATCCTAAATTACGATAGTACTTGAGATGTTATTTGTTACATAAACTTTGTAAAATAGCTGAATCATTATTTGTTTAACTTACCAAGTACACAGAAGTCGAATCTAACATGCTACCATCCTTTTTCGTATGAGTCTTCTCCCATACTCACGACGTGTGATTTCTTTGGTTGGATTTGCACTGACCCGAAACAATAAAGATGATATGTCATTCCAAAACCCATAGTTTCTTAAATAAAGTTATCTCCATAGTTTCTTAAATAAAGTTATCAAAAAAATTACATATTCAATAGAGAGCTATAAAACTAATTAACATCAGAATTTTCGTAAAAAACAACCAAAATTTTCACAGATACATATCCAACAAAACTAAATTTTCACAGTAATTTTGGCACGGATAAAACATCTGAATTTGTGTGTTATTATCTATGTTCGTTGCTTGTTTATCACAAATTGACTATTGAAATTTGTAGAATACCCATTACTAACTGATTGTACATCATCTGAATTTCAGCATATTTATAAAAAGTAAATTCGATTTAAACATTACGATTCTGTCTGGATTTGATTGTTTATTTCAGTTAAGATTTGCTCACTTTTAGATGGCCACAGTAGTAGATTCACGTTATATTATTCTCGAGAATATGGTACTTTAATTGTGTGGGCAGCTTTATGATATATAATACTGTCACAATTCACACCGAATAACATGCTATAAAAGGAATTATCCTATGGATGCCCATTTTGATATTACTGGTGAACTTACAAAAAATGGCCACATTCTCAAACAAAGTCCCAGAATGAGACATTACTTTCCTATTATAACTCGTTATCTGTATACGCAAGTGATGATTTTTTGTTAACTTGCAATTGCAGGGAGGAATTCACATTGTAGGTTTCTGTGCATGCGCAAGAGAAGGAATTTACGAAATGTTTGTGAAAAACAGTGTTCAATAAAATAAAGTGTTGGGTACCTATATATCAGTTTCCTACTAAAATTATATACAATACATTAAGGGAAAAATTAATACTAATATTTAAAAGAAACGTCTGAAGGCACAATTAAAACTTATCGCTAGAAATGTTAAAATAATATTGGCACTGACGGTACATCTGAATTTGTATTTTATTATCCAAGTTCATTGCTTGTCTATAACTAATTGACTGTTGAAATTTGTCGAAGACTTGGTGCTAATTGGTTATATATCTGAATTTCAGCATATCTCAAAAAATAGATCTAGTTTAAATATTTTACCATTTTGTCTATTGGATCCTTCTGGTATCTTACATGCTGCATCAATTTTTTTAGTTAATATGTGCGTACGCATTTATATATGTGCACTAAGTGCACACGTATTATATATATATATATATATATATATATATATATATAGACACACGCACGCGCACGCGCGCGCGTGCGCGCGCGTATGTGTATGTATATTTGTGTGTATTTAATAAAAAAGATGAAACAAACATACCTTTTCATTTTCCACCACAGCGTGATTTGTAGGTCCAATATGATGACCATAGTTGTAAAATGATCTTTTTTTGTCTATATCTCTTCCTTCCCTTGCATCGAGTTTGGCTTCATTTTTCACAAACTCATCCTAATCTTCTTGGGCGATTGTTGGTGGATAGTTTTTCAACCTCTCTTCGTCATTATTGAATTTGTCCTAAAATTTTATCCTCAATTCACTCTTGTGTCTCCTAAATGACTCGGCCATTTTAAAAAAAAACACAAGTCCGTTATATCTGACTCTATCTCGTAAAATGTCTATGAAAATAAGAGTTGTATCAAAAAATACATGAATACTATAGTAACTGCTAGTATTTTTATGTCCAAGCTTTGAGATAACTATGACATGCACTACAAAAGAATTTTGGATTCCCTACGCCAGTTTGGCATAGGCGCGGCGTAGGGAAAAGATATTACCTACGCCATCCCTATGCCAAAGAAGAGGTTGGAAAACAATACGTCGCAAAAAAATCCCTACTCCTTCCCTGCGCCGCATTCCATACGCCTTACCTACGCCTATTTCCATACGCCTTCCCTACGCCTATTTTCATACGCATTCCCTACGCTTATTTCCATACGCATTCCCTACGCGTATTTCCATACGCATTCCCTACGTCTATTTTCCATACGCCTTACCTACGCCTATTTCCATACGCCTTCCCTACGCCTATTTCCATTCGCATTCCCTACGCGTATTTCCATACGCATTCCCTACGTCTATTTTCCATACGCATTCCCTACGCCGCTTTCCATACGCTTTCCCTACGCCGCATTCCATACGCCTTACCTACGCCTATTTCCATACGTATTCCCTACGTCTATTTCCATACGTCTTCCCTACGCTGCATTTCATACGCCTTCCCTACGCCTATTTCCATACGCATTCCTTACGCCTATTTCCATAAGCATTCCCTATGCCTAATTCCCTACGCCATCCCTACGCCTAGCCTTCTTCCTTTTAAAGTGCAGAAATCGAATTTTCCTTACGAGTTGCATACGCCTTCCCTACGCCACCGTACACCAAAATTCAATATGATTCTATTGTATTTATCTTCATCTACCATAAATCATAATAAAACATAATAAACCCAAACATCAGCAACAGAAAGCATTAAATATAATATATAACCACATGCAAAATCGTAACAATATATATCATTACAAAACATTAATGTAGAATGCATATCATTGTCAAATTACCATAAAATTGCTACAAATGTATTTTATAAAATCATGTCCAGCAATAAAATAAAGTTGCTACATAACTCAAACATAGTTGTTTCGTCTAATTCAAACATCATACAATGTACCTTATAAAAATAGAACATCAAACCCACAGTCAAAAGAAGACTAACTCACGAAGTATGTCATATCTCTGATCTTTGCTCCCGCCTCAATTCCCGTATAAACTCTTGCACAGAATTCATCTCTTCCTGCATGAAAGATAAATCCCCTTGTAGTTTGTTAATTGTAACATCCATTTCTTGATTTTTACTTCTTAGCTCTTCTACTTCCTCTACAAGTTTCTTTTTGTCATCTGAAACTCCAAACCTAGCAGTGTATGTATTGTCTCTATATATCTACATATAAATTATTTAATCAAATTAGTACAACGAAAATAAAAAAATCTTACACATGTTCCAGTTGGCACAAACACAGCATAATATTAACACAAAACTGAGCACACATGAATCAAATTGTGTGAGTGATAAAATAAATTTTATACAAATTCAGAATAGCACAGAGGATATAGTAGCTTATATTAACACAAAACTGAGCACACACGAATCAATTATCAATGCATGAAAAACAGAGCCGGGCCTTGTGTATTCGCACATGAAAATCAGTTGTTTGATTTTTGTGTATTCGCATTTAAAAAAAAATTGTGCGTGTGTGTGATTTTTATTTGCATTCTCCTTGTGTGCATATTTTCTGTTCATTTGCATTTTCATTTCTATCATTTTCTAAAAAAACATACACAAGTTTTAAAAAAAAAAGATTTGCCTACATCAGTACATTCTATCCTTCCCTCCATTTGCCATACAACTCTGCCCATTTTCCATTGCCACATACAACACTGCCCATTTGCAAAACGATATACAACACTGCATGTACAACGTAGATACTACCATTTATCACTGCCTCTGTCATTCATAGCTACTACCACCACTCAAAAAAATGCAACATTCACCTCAAACACTCTTCATATTCTACTATTCAATCACTTTCCCCCACATCTTCACAAACTTCTAACCACCAACTAACCCAAACCAGTGCATAACCAAAAAACTGTTGCATTCACTTCCATACTCATCCCTGTCGAACCACCTCTTACTCACATTTCACTCTAGAGCAATCAACCATACTACTGTACAATTCATCACTGCTGATCATCTCCTACACTGCTACATTTGCCTGCATTTCCTCCACGTCAAACCATTTCTGCCACTGACTGCCGCCCACCAGTCACCAACATCACTCAAAAACATACAAATACCATCACTGCATAAAACAGTCGTGCAGCCTCCTTTATACAATCTACATCACCAGTTGCACCATTCAAACATCTCATTCACATCAACCAATATCAGTGCCAAAATACTGTGCCAATCATCACCACAACAGTCTTCCAATAACCCAACCCGCAACTACCATCTTCCTACTGCCGAGACCACCTCCCACCTCTACCAATCGCAGTAGAACCACTGTCAGCCTCCATCTCCAGTGCACACTGCCATCAATACGGCAACTTCGCCTCTGCAAATAGTCATCAACCCGCAATACCACTGCTCCACCATCATATACAACACTACAACTCCACTACCCCTGTTACAATTTCATTCCACCATCTCCTTTAACAAAATTGTCACTGCCCAGAGGAGCACAACCATCATCAGTGTATCACAGACATACAATATCACCTTGCAACTTCTCCACAAAACAGCACTACATATAAGATCATCCCTTGGATGATCTTAAAAAAAGAAATCTAAAACAATGACAACAATAATATATACATTATGTCATGCATGAGACTAAAAAATAATGAATAAAGTATAAGTTATTACATGTTGGTTTGATGCATTGGACTGATAAGCGAATGCATAAGGCAAGTAAGGGGAGTGACTGCATTTTGAAGCGTAGGCGCTTGAGTTCAAATTGTTGTTGTTGCTGATACAAGTGTAGAAGCCGACAACTTGAAAAGACTGGTGCAGTGTGTAAGCCAGTGTAGAGTGATGATATAGGGAGTTGTTGCTGATAAACCATGAAGGCTATAAGAGAAGACCGAGATGCAATGTGAACATGAAGCAATAATGTAACATGAAGGATATGGGATGTGGTGATACTTCAGGTGCAAGGTGCCGAGATTTGAAAAAGGAGATGCAGAATGCAAGATGCTGGTATAGTGCTATTGTTGTTGTTGAAAAGGGATGCAAGATGTGAGATGCGAACTGATCAGGAATTAGCATAGACATGCAATAACATGAAATAGTGATGCAACTAGAGGAATAGGTGCAACATGAAGGCATATGCAACTTGAAAGTGAACAACCTACAACTGTCTATCTTCCAGCAACTATACACTGCTGAACCACTGCCAGTCATCACCTGCCTTCCCCTTCACATTTAACATAATCATCCCCGACCTCCAGCATCTACAACTTCTACATACATCTACAATCTCCAACAACTATACACTGTTGTGCCAACTGTCTGTGCACTGCCTTCACTTCAACCCACATACTGCTTCACTCAAAAAAGCACGCAATCCCTCTTTGCCTCGTCTCCATGACCACAACTACAGTCACATCCTCTGAGAAAACTGCCTCCAAACTGCCAATTTCTACAACTCATGAGCATCAACTGCTCACATTCACTGTATACAACCAGTGTCCACTTCTTACATAAACCCACATCCGAATCAACATCATAATATTCAAATACCTTCATCACATCAACTTCATCCCCTTTGACTATACAACATAACTCCTCCAAAGCCACTGCCCTGACCCGTATTCAACAAATTTTTTCTGAATCAAAAACTGCATTCCCTTTAACTTCATCACTGACATATACTCCTACTGCTGCCATACTACTTCTCTACTCTTCCCAGTCATTGACACATAACCGCACCTCTGTAAGAGCATATATTCCACTTTCTATCACTTCACCAAACACACTACTGTTCAAATATTATCAAGTGCAGTCACTCCCTGCCGTTTCAACTACATT
Source organism: Allium cepa (assembly GCA_030765085.1). Lineage (NCBI taxonomy): Eukaryota > Viridiplantae > Streptophyta > Magnoliopsida > Asparagales > Amaryllidaceae > Allium > Allium cepa. Next base: position 185,724,420 of record CM060946.1, read on the forward strand.
GCAGCAACAAAGAAAAAAAACGGGGGGGCTACTGACCATCATCGAAACCACACAGCATCACCATTAAACTGTCCAACCACCTACAGTTCCTCCTCCACACAAAGCAAACTGCCTGTAGCATTCACCACACAACCATCAAAACCGCTCAACCACTCCTCTGTGCACAATAAAATTCATCACTTTCCTACAGCATATGCCACTGATCCCTATTGCAGCTCAATCACCTCAAACCACTATCAATGCTGCATCCCTACAAAACCACTCACCATAACACACTTCATCACACATACCATAGCAACATCCATCACCACAGAATTAAAACAATTTATACTGTCATTTTCTTAGTTATTATGAGTGTATTTTTGATTGGCATTCAATAGCTACCTATGAACGTATTTCACTATTTCTATTGATGCTACTAAAAGAAAAATTAAAACAAAATTTTAATTAATTAAAACTGTTTTCACACATCAAAGCAGTTTTGGAATATTAGAAATAAACACATCAAAGCAGTTTTGGAAAAGAAATTCAACTTTTGAGTCTTACCCCAGGAATATTGCCAGTACCAGGCCTTCGTGTGCTTCTTGAGGAAGCGAACGTCTCACCTTCTCCAATAAGCTGCATGTAAAGAAGGTTTAGCTCGTCGTGAGAGAGCTCCCTACCCTGACTCTCGGTCATTTGAGCAACTCGTTCATTGTATTTGGCCTGTAATTTACATAAAAAGTTAGGTTAACATAATTAGGAATTTGTAAATTATAATTCAAAACTTTTGTTGATTACATACAACAAACTGTTCCGAGTACTCATCAACCCATCCCCCATCTATAGAACCGTTCGGTTTCTCAACAAAATGTGTTCGAATGTACACCTGCATGTATGTCGGTTTTCGACCTTGTTCTTTCTCCTAAAAAATAAAAATAATTTATCATGTGTTTATTTGGATTGTACACTATTATTAGTTAATAATTTAAACAATTACAATATCGTTCATCCATTGTGCCATTGATTTAGAACCACATCTATGTGGCCTTGGATTGCTATTGCGAGCGATTGAGTTCTTTTGAGAAAGCTCCTTCACATCCTCCCTCTCCCAGTAGGCTAAAAACTGTTGCCATACCTCATCTGTTATACAAGCATTCTTCTTTTTATACCTTTTCATGTCTCCAATAATCCACCTATACTTCAAAGAACACTTTTGATCCCATAATCATTTGACATCAGCAAAAGAAGTGGTGGGATCCCAAGAGTACAATGCCTGCACAAGAATTTGGGAATCGAATAAATAAATTGAAAAACTTAATCATGAATGGACTAAATATTGCAACATCCTGAATTTCAAAATTATTTCACCTTAAACTCTTCAAACCAATGATCCTTAATATTAGAAGGAATCATACTGAAACAAGGCCAAAATGATGTCAAACGGGCCTTAAGCATAGCAGATATAGTACGAGACGTCGAGGCACTATTCGCGAATTCCCAGCTGTTAATGAACAAATTATATTAAAGTCTGTAATGCATTATTTAAATATACAATAATTCGAAAGTTCATAAATTTTACTTACTCGCCATTCTCCCTATAATAGATATACATGGTGCCGACTGAGGAAGTCGAGCCAGTCTGTGACATATGTCCAGATAGCTCAGGGGTGCCTTGATCAAGATCACGTCCATCTGAAGGGGTGGGTTGTTGATCGACAGAGGGTGGTGCTGGTTCGATCAAACCCAAACCACGTCCACTATCACTACGACCACCACTACTACTACGACCTCCACTACTACGACGACCACCACCACGAGAACTCATATCTATTACATGAATACAACATTTGCAACTATATACATAAGATAAGCTAACATTTCAAAATGAAATTTGTGAACTTTATTTAAGACAAGGTTTGAAAACATACATCAAATGACATAGAATGTAAACCAATCGAGAAACTAAAAACAAATGCGAACAATCATAATCAAATATACATGCTACCAATCTTCATTATCATCATCACTCTCAATATGTACACTGTCATCTTCAAGCTCACACTCATCTTCTTCTACTTCAATTTGCTCATCGTCATCTTCATCTACTTCGACCCCATCGTTAACGTCATTAATTAGAGATCTTATGTCTTCTACTTGTTGTACAATCTCCAGCAGTTCATTAGGTTCTGGATCATTTTGATATGCCAAATTGTCGGTTATGACCATGTTTGAGTGAAATGACCATCTCGGTTTTGTTTTAATAACAGCCCACCAATCTGAACGACTGTTGTCGATAGCAGGATAGGGTGTGAAATAAACTTGTGTAGCTTGTGCTGCCAACACAAATGGATCATACCCTAAATATTTTTTTTGTGGTTTACTTCAATAAGAGGGTAATCCTTATGTACCCGTTTTACTCCAATATTCGGCCTACTATCAAACCATCGACATTTGAATAGAAATGTTTTCAACTCCGGCACCACCGAGTAAGTTAACTCGATTATTTCCTCAAGTACACCATAATAATCCTTTATGTCATCATCATTGTTCCCACCTTTGATACAAACTCCGCTATTAACAGTTGTTTTTTTCTTCCCATATTCTTCGGTGTGAAACTTAAATCCATTTATAAACATTATTGGACATATTCTTTAACTATTACACGGACCAAATGCAAGTTTCCTATAACAAATGTCAGTGATGTTCATCGTATCAACCTATAAATTTGAATCAAGTACACAAGTTAATATATAATGAATACCGCAAGGTTAAAATACACGACTTATCATACTTACATATTGTTTAAACCATCCCTCGAATTCCTTACAGAGTTCAACATTGGGATATTCACTTTCGAACTTGCTGTTTAAATCAAATGTACATGTTAATATCTAAGGAGTATTGTGTGTAGCTTGAAAAGATTGACAATAATTTAGTTAATGAATAACCAAATTATTATAATACCTTATAAGATCAGTTAATTCATTGCAATTAAGAAGCACAGTTGCCTTGGCTAGATTATAATCCTTTGTTGTAGCGAAGCCTTTAACATTCTTCCATTTACCAGATGGACGTCCTTGTTTTTTGAATACCGAGAGAACGTTATCGATTGAATCATCCACAATACCATTTTCATTGCGATGACCACGATTGAAATTTAAATTAACGTGATCATCGAAATAATGACTAAAAAATATGGATGCTTCTTCAATAATGTATGCTTGACAAATAGAACCTTCAACACGTGCTTTTTGTTTCACTTTTTTCTTTAGGTGACCCAGATACCTTAATATGAAAATGTGTGAAATTAACTATAACATGTTCTATATTTAAACATTGCGTAAATAAATATAACTATTACATACCTCTCAAAAGGATACATCCATCCATACTGCACTGGTCCCCGTAGTAACGCTTCAGTTGGTAAATGTACTGGTAAATGTTCCATGCAATTAAAAACTCCATGGGGAAATATTTTCTCCAATTTACATAGTAATTTGGGTATATCTCTTTCAAGCTTCTGCAAATGGCTTTTAGATAGAGTTGTCGAACATATCTCTTTAAAGAATAAACTAAGCTCTGTTATAGGCATCCAAACCTTTTGTGGTAAAAGCTCCTTAAATACTATCGGAAATAGAGTCTCTAAAAATACATGGCAATCATGACTCTTCATACCTGACAGTATAAGATCCTTCATATCAACGCATCGTTTCATATTAGAAGTAATTCCATCAGGAAACCTCAAAGAATCGACCCACTCTAGTAATTTTATACAACGAGTCCTATCCAGCTCATAACATGCAAGAACTTTGAAGTTTGGACGAATAGGATTAATCTTAAGCTCTGGACGATTGCAATAGTATTCGATATCTTTTCTTGATCTCAAATCATCTTTGGTTTTTCCTTTCGCATTCATAATTGTATGAAAGAAATTCTCAAATACATTTTTTTCAATATGCATCACATCTAAATTGTGTCGAAGTTTTAGATCTTTCCAATATGGTAATTCCCAAAATATACTCTGTTTGCACCAATTGTGATAATCCCCTTTGCCAGGAATTTTGGGCTCTTTGTTTTTCGTCTCGTGTAATTTTGCATAATCTTTTACAATATCAAATACTTCTTCTCCATTCAAAAATGTTGGTGGTTGCAAATTTATAGTTTTATTTCTTTCAAAGTTTTTCTTATCACGTCTAAACGTGTCATTTGTATGCAAAAATCGACGGTGGCAATCCCACCAACACTGCTTACCACCATGTTTCAGTGTAAATGCTTTTGTTGAATCCATGCACACGGGGCAAGATAATTTACCTCCCGTACTCCAGCCTGAAAGCATCCCGTACGCGGGAAAATCGCTTATCGTCCACAACAAGCAAGCAAATAGTTTGAAATTTTTCTTCTTTGACACGTCGTACGTGTCAATACCCTCTATCCACATTTTCTTCAAGTCCTCGATTAAAGGTTGCAAATAAACATCTATTCCGTTTTTTGGATTTTTGGGTCCAGGAACAATTAGGGTTAAGAACATGTATGGATTTTGCATACACATCCAAGGAGGCAAATTGTAAGGTGTCAAAATAACTGGCCAAGTGGAGTATTTTTTGCCATACTGGCTAAAAGGTTGGAAACCATCAGTGCATAAACCCAGCCTAATATTTCGTGACTCCTTGGCAAAATCAGGATATTTATCATCGAAATGTTTCCATGCTTCTCCATCTGCAGGATGACATAAAACCCCTTCCTCTCGAACTCGTTCACTATGCCATCTCATGTGCTCCGCGGTGGCATAAGACGAATACAATCTCTGCAATCTAGGAATAATCGGAAGATAATGTAAACGAGTAAAAGGCACACCTTTACCGTTACTTTTTTTCTTTCCATATCTTCCTAAGCCACAAAATTTACATTGTGAACGGTCTTTGTCTTCTTTCCAATATAGCATACACCCACTTCGACATGTATCTATCTTTTCATAGGGCAACCCGAATGCGGACACTTGGTTTTTTAATTGATACCAATTTTCAGCCAATCTAGTTTGCAAACCGGATGGAACCACATCTCGAATTAAGCTAAGAACGTCATTCATTAATTTTTGGGTACCGTTATTTGTGGAATTTATAGCAACTAACCAAGCAGTTGCTGCCAACTCTATCATAGGACATCCATCAAAAAGCGGTCTTTTTGGTGCTTCTAACAAGTCAAAAAAAAAATTTAGCTTTTGGATTTGGTTCTTCCTCTACGTCCAATGAATTAGGCAGCATGCTCGAACCAGCGGCATCAATAACCATTTCAGTCATTCTATTTTCTGTACTAGTAGAGTCATCAAAATCAACGTCAATATTTACGTTATCATCCTCAACAACTACCGACATATTAATAACGTTCATCGCATCTTCACCATGATGTATCCACACATAGTAACCGTCCATAAAACCATTTTTAGTCAAATGCCTTTGAACAATTTCATAAGGATGATGTTTTGTGGCTTTGCATTTCTTACAAGGACAACGGATTTCTGTCATGTTTGTCGCATTAGAAGATGCCACTAGCATGAACTCGGTTAAACCTCTTAAAAATTGAAATGGAATTGTTCCTCTATGCCAAACAGTTTTGTACATCCAAGCGCGACGAACTTTGAAACGTTCCATCTTCTACTGCATAATTAAGATATGTTATATTATAAGATGAGTACTTATATTATTACTATATAGAACTATAGTTATTTCATTATTTTAATTACTACCCAATTATTGTATTATTTTATTTAGATATATATAATTTCAAATTCGTATACATATAAATACAATATTAGATGTATGCTAGTTTAACCTAAAAATTCTAATTCTTCTAAATGTTTAAATTCTTACATTTTTGCAAATTAAATATATCTTATCGTAACCCTAATAGAAATCTGTCTATTGTTTATTTAATCGAACTTTCCATTAGAACTGTTTATTTATGGGCTCAGTCAACCTACTTCCCATTACAAACAAAACTTTGTTTTTACATTTCATAAATCATTTCGCCTTAAGTGGTACAACAAAATTTCGGCAGCACTTTCCCTAATTCCCCGTATCATACGCCTATGCGCATACACGGGGAATAAAAAAGAAGCACTCTCGAAATTTTGTCACCACTTGAATTGAAATGATTTATGTAATGTAAAAACTTAGTTTTGTTTGTAACTTGTCCAATACAGGGACAAATTCGACAAATACTGTATTAGATGAATATTAATGTCCGTTTCACAACAAAACGAACATCTATATAACGATCATATACGATACCTGTCAAACAGGGCCAAACATTAATCTATGATGAACAATTTTTTTAATTAACTTCTTTGAATAAAAAGTTAAAATGGTTTAAATTTTAAACAGAATATTCGTTAATAAAACATAAAACATGCTTTATTATTTGGGATCTCTGCTAGTAAAATATTTGGACTTACCTTTGAGCTCGAATTAAATTAATGATATGGACTGCACAAGATTATATGACATAATAAAGAGTAGATTAGAAGGATAGCATAGCAAATTGTTGTCCTTAACATTTAGATTCTAGCTAATGCATATAGTAGCCACTACTATAATTACCTATTGGATACAAACCCACAACATTCTAGCTAAAGCAATTCATAAAATTGAGATAATGTGTGCAAACTTTATTTTAGAAATCTGAAGCAGTAAAAGGGCTACTCAATTTTAGAAAATTAGACAACTCAAAACAAGAAATTCGCATACTTAGCAGTGGAAGTATAAAGAGACTGTAGCAGGACTTCAAATCAGCAGTAGAAAATATCGCGTAGGAGGCAAGGATGAGCCGACGAGGGCTGCGTAGAAGGCAAGGATGAGCCGACGATGGCTGATGGAATAGCCGAGTATGCAGCGATGATTATTTAAAAGGCGTTGATTTTTGAAACCCTAGTTTTTTGGGTTCAAGCGTTACCAACATGGAGATTGCTATTGAGCTGTAGCTTTGAAGTAAAACAGTTTTTCCTGGGGCTGGTGGGCTTTTACAAATATCTCTACGTCCATATTTTGCAAATTTATGTTAACCAAGTTAAAATTTAAACCAAGTATAATCAGTTATCAAAAGGAAAAAAAGACTTTTACAATAATATAGAAAAACAATAACTCATTAAAAAATGTCACATTTCTAACAAAAGCAGATTTTCCGCAAATTTTAATCGGTTTTATTTTTAAATTTAACTGAATTTAAATTTTTTTTATATACTGTAAATTTCTTGCTTGCTTTTCTTGAATCATAATTTTCATATTTCGGACTATTAATTAGGTATTTCAACTTATTAAATTTAATTATTATTCTTTTTTAGTTAATTAAACATCTAAAAGTTAATTATTACATATAATTTTATTTTAGTTTCGAAAGTTAATACTATTTATTGAAAAATTAAATTATATATTTTTATAATACAATTTCAAGTTAAACTACAAAAGTTAATAATTGTCTGGCGTAGGTAAAGCGTAGGGAAATTCCAACCTCTTTCCTCCACAGGCGTAGGGAATGCGTAGGGAGAAAAATAAGGTGTATGGAATGGGTAGGCAATTCCCTACACATTCCCTACGCTATGGTCAATTGTTGGAGAACCTGGTGCGCGTAGGAAATGTGTAGGGAATTCTCTACGCCGTCCCTACCCCTTCCCTATGTTTCCACGTTTTCCCTACGCCGCGCCTACGCGGCGTAGGGATGGCGTAGGGAATTTTGGGTTGGAAAACAGCCCTCTTTTTTGTAGTGATGTGATGCTTGTAACTCATGTAGGCCGGTATGACATTTGCAAAAGCAAGCCCGTTCGACTGACGAAAACAAAAGAAAAACAGCAAGTTTGATTTCCTAAAACAAGTTGACATAATCAATGAGGAAGATGAGTCTGTAACAAAACCTGTTGAATATCTAATTCAAAAGAAACTTGTTGAATATGAATGGTTTCCTAGTAAATATTCAAACTGTTGCAGTTTTTGTCATCCAGAGAAAGTATGTCCTTTTGGAATGTATGGATGTGAACGCAAAAAAAGCCAAGAGAAGGAATGCAGACAAATGGAAGTAGATAAACAAAATCAGCGTAGAAACAAAGCTGTAAAATAAACAACTACTGGCAAAGATACGAAAACAACACAAGCAATGCAACGACAACGGGATTGGATATTTTAACAATATATAAGACAACCTCAAGTTAATATAAAAAATAAAGTAAAAGGGAAGAATTAAAAAAGGTGATGAACAGAAAAACAAGATACATACATAAACCTAATTATCAATTTAATTAATGCAGCAAAATCCTGCTCGCTTAAGCAACAAGAGATGCAATAATACCATACCTTGTTATTGTGTACATAACATAATATAATAACATCCGAAATAGTTGTACCAAACATATAAAAGGACAAAAACCTATTATGAAAATAGTAGCACTTTGCGGAAGCTTTTATCAACGGATCTTTGTCACACAAATCATAAAGAGATAACATGGATTGAAAACAAGACGGAATTGAAAATCAAAACGCAATAACACAAAATATTCCACCCAACCAACCACTTTATTGATTCACCAAAATTTTGTTTACAATTAATAGAACAAAGCTAAAGTAAACAAAATATCATTGAATCAATAACCAAATTGAGAAAGGAAGCAAATATCTATATGGCTAAAATTGTTGGAGAAAAAGAACAAAGATGAAGAAGAGAAAATTAGCAAATAGATTTTCCACCATACTTTTACCCTCTCTTCTAGTTTCTATTTATATAATCAATTACTTAATGCCCAAGGTAGCATTAGATGACAAAAAATAATTTGATTAGCCATTTAGAGAGAGAAATAAACATACTTAAATATGCCTATTAATTAGAGGAAACAAAATATTCTCTTTCTTTCTTTTGCAAATTTATTTCGCCCTATTTGTGATTTTGTATCACCAAAATTTAACACTCCACCTTGATGAAAAATCACATATCTCCAACATATCAAGCATACCATATCTAGATCTATCATGAATCCCCATATCTCAACCATACTAAATTAAAAACCTCAACACCGTCTGCAAGTGATGCATCTCCCACGTGAGATGCATTAAACAAATTCAGTCTCAACAACGTTTGTAATACCACAAAGATCTCCGTCTTGTCTTTGTGGACTTTATAGTTCGACACCCGTCTATCACTCGATCTGAGCTCATTACCTGATCACTATCGATCCCTCAAGCATCATCAACATGAAGACCCATGTCTAAAATATGATCCTCATTGCTAGAATCATAAGCAGTGACCACATTAACCTCTCCACCTTGCTGAGGACTAGGTCCTTCAACCGTAACGTGCTTTCCATTGTCGACTATAGAACCAACCAAGCTATAAAGGTTTCCTTCTTTCAATACTTCTCTCATCCTTACACGACCACCTTTCTTCACTCTCAAAACTCCACCTTGAGTCTCATAAGTGCGACTACGATGATCCAGCTGATCGAGAGAAATAAGATTATGCGAACAAGTGGGTACATGTCTCACTCCAGAGACTTCTCTAACCACACAATCATGCATACGAAATCGGATAGATCTAATACCACAAATAAGAAGCTCTTCTCCATTGACTGTCCTAATCATGCCGACACACTTCTGATAAGAAGAAAAACAATTCACATCTCCACAAATGTGAAAACTGGCTTTCGAATCCATCTTCCAAGGCTTATTTTCACTAAAAAGGACATCACAAGAAGCATCACCATCGATACCTTCAACAAAACATGCATGTGCATCACTACTAGTATCACCATACACAGCCTTTTTCTGATCTCTTTTATAAGCGTAACACTTACTGCGTATGTGACCTTTCTTATTACAATAATGACAAGTGATAATACATTTACCATTAGCGTCATTCTTCTTCCAAATTGTATCTTTCTTAGAGTCCTTGCCATCATAGCCTCACTTGAATTTATTTCATACCCGACCCTTTTCTTCCAAGCTCCTCATTCAAAAGACTGCTTCAAACAATTTCTAGAGAGATAGTTCCATTAGCATTGGAATTACTCGATGAAACAACCAAAGTTTCCCAACTTTTTGAAAGTAAACTCATTAATAAAAGAGCCTGTAACTCATCATCAAAATTGACCTTCATTTTTGCCAATTGATTTATTACACCTTGAAATTCATTCAAATGCTCTACAACAGACTTTTCTTCATCTAATCTCAGTTGTACTAACTTTCGAACTAGAAAAGCCTTACTAGTAGCACTCTTTGACTCATACAAAGATACCAACTTGTCCCACAAAGCCTTCGTGGATTCACAACTAGCCACATGATGGAAAACTGAATCACTACGATACTAGCAAATCAAAGCAATCGCCTACTTAATCATCTTCTTCCATTTTCTCTCATCTACATCAAAGGACTTCTTTCCATCTCCATCAATCGGATCATGAAGATCATTGAGGCGCGGAACATCCTCCATCTTAGGCTTCCAAATACCCTAATTTTTCCCATCCAAGATAGCCATCTTTGAAAACGAAATCACATCCGACATCACTAATTTTTAGAACCAAAATTAGTCTAAGCTTTGCGATGATCTGTGCTCTAATACCAAACTGTTATGAAAATAGTAGCGCTTTGCGGAAGCTTTTATCAACGGATCTTTATCATCCGAATCACAAAGAGATAACTTGGATTGAAAACAAGATGGAATTTAAATTAAAAGCAATAAGACAAGATATTCCACCGAACCACCCACTTTATTGATTCACCAAAATTTTGTTTACAATTAATAGAATAAAGCTAAAGTAAACAAAATACCATTGAATCAATAACCAAATTGAGAAAGGGAGCAAATATCTATATGGCTAAAATTGTTGGAGAAAAAGAACAAAGACGAAGAAGAGAAAATTAGAAAATAGATTTTCCACCACACTTTTACCCACTCTTCATGTCCCTATTTATATAATAAATTACTTAATGTCCAAGTTAGCATTAGATGGCAAAAAATAATTTGATTAGCCAATTAGAGAGATACTCAAATATGCCTATTAATTAGAGGAAAAAAAATCTTCTCTTCTTTCTTTTGCATATTTATTTCCCTCTAATTGTGATTTTGTATCACCAAAATTAAACAAAATCTTGGATAGAAATCAAGTGGGCAAGCCAAGGTGTGTTTTATTGAAATTGTTTTATGCTTAAAAGTCAAATAAAAGCTAATGTGACACAGTGGATTTTGCATTTTCCATGACATATATGTATACATATGTATACATATGTATATAGTAATGTATTACTTTGAAATAATTGTCCAATGAATTCAAAAGGGTAGGTGGATTCATCATCAAAATGAACAAAAACTCATGTGTTGTATCTGAAGCATCCCAAGCTTTAAATTAAGGATTTAAAACTAATTAGCCAGCTAATGTTGATTGGATAAATTCCAAATGCAACCCACTCACCAAAATGTAATATTGCTATGGACATACGCATGTATTATTGTTATCAATGTCTCTTAGTGCACTCTATTCCTCCAAGTTTTTATTTTTGTTTATTCATTATTTATTTATTTTCTTGGATTCATTCTAGTTAGGTTTGTATGCAAAGGACAGAGAAAATTCAATATTTCAAAACTCAATAATTAATGTATCCTCTAAAATAAATTAAAGGGGAAAAAATACATACTGACCGCAAAGGAACAAAGAACATGGGTAGAGCACTACCTTCCAAGTAATTTACATGGATAAATAGGAGGTTATACTTATAGTCATAATACCACAAAATATTGGTAAGCATTTAATTTTGTAATTCATGACAAATCAAGTTCTAACCTACTTGGTTCACATTAGAGAGAGAAAGATTTAAAACGTAGTAAAGCATGGCAAAGAACATGGCATTTATCAAAAACAAAAATGAAGTAATCTAAAATAAATTATATACATGAAAGTAAGTTGGTTTCATCCATACTCAAAAGCGCAAAATAACAAAACGTATATATCATCTTGTTGGGTGCCTTGTTTCATATAACATGGCTTCAGTTTAATCTAACAAAGATTGCATCAACATCAAAAAACACCGATTCATATATTTCATAGTATCATTTGGTTCAAGCCATTAATTCAAAATAAATATTTATAACTACTCTACCAAAAAATAGCTTTTACAAAGGCAAAGTAAAAGTTCGAATAGACCTGTATCAAATCAACGAGAGAAAACCAAAAACATTTTATATATGTTTTACATCAGAGTTTAGCAAAACAATCATCATTATTAGAACACCTTCATGGAACAACAAACAACTACATGGATAAATTCACAACAATAATGTGAAATATTTGAAATGTTACAAGTATAGAATCATGGGGACATAACTAACACAACATTGCAAGAAAACATGCAAATTCATAGCCGCCGCCTACATGTGAATGGAGAAAAGTTCTCAACAGCAAATAAATAGTGCAAGGAAGAAGAGGTGTACTACTTCTTCCATCTAAACTCCTTAATCTCATCCATAACCTTGTAGAAATGCTTGGTATTGGGTAAAAAATAGAAGCTCACGTCGGCTTGCCCTCTATAAATGAAAATCAATTCTTCCATCTAAACTGATTATTTCCTAGCGCTGATTTCTGATTGAAGGATAAACAAAAATCCAAATGAAATGATAAATACTTGAAATTAGCAAAAATAATGTCCATACACAAAAAATATTACAAACGTTGAATACCCATAGTGAAGAAATTCTAAATTTAGTCACACTTGAAATTAAACTCAATTTAACTAAGAAACACATCTTATATTAACATATGCATTTGGTAAGGTCTTCTAATTTTTTTTGTCTTCAAAAGCAGATTGATAGACAGTAGGAAAGTCAATGTCATCCATATTTATAGTCAACCGTTTTAGTGTGTGCAAAACCACAAACCTTCCATTATTTTTTAAATCTTTTGAGTAGAACACTTGACTCGCTTTTGATGCCAGAATAAATGGCTCGTCATTCACTTTTTCTTTCGTCTTTAATTTGTCTAAGTTAATTGTAATCAAATTTTAAATACAATCTATCTTGTAACCATTGACCTTATCTTCGACCTTTACCCAATCACATAAAAATAGTTTGCTTGTAGTCAATGTAATCCAACTCAATTACCTATTGAATAATTCCATAATACATTGTTTTTGCTTCCTTGTAATTTTATCCTTCTCGCTTGCTCTAAATTTTGTAATCGCTCTCATACAAATACCGGTATCTTGTGTTACCATCCATTCTTTGTAAGTTTTCGGGGAAAATGCGAATCCATTCACTTGGTACGTCATATTACTACGCGCCTTAAACTTCGTCCCATTCACCAGTCGCCTAAGAGTTGAATCGGCATCATTGGTCTTCACCAACTAGAAAACATAATAACCAAAAAAGCATGATCGTGACAGTGTATGATCCATTTAAATACACCTGAATACATGAGAAATTGCAATACCTCATCACATAACTAAAGAGTAAAACTTTGACAAGTTTCCATGAAATTAACCCTACTTCGAGATTGAGATGTAGTACTTTTCACATAGTTGTTATACCTCCTGCGATAAACATGTCTCAAAACGTATATATATGAGTTAATTTACAATAATGAGAGTTTGGGATAAACTAGTGAACTTACTTCTCTCATTCATCCAATCCATCGTACTTATTAAAGACCCATCTACGAACCTGTTCAAACTGCACTTGGGTTAACATTATATCTTTACCACTATCTAGAGGCATCTCACCGGCAAACTCATCATCCTCATCTAAAAATGCTTCACGAGTATGTTTATGGATGACATCACCTCCTTTTGGAATATAATACATGCAGTAATAACTAGCTTCTTGTATAATATATCCTTCTGCAATACACCTTCAATATATATTTTGTTGCACACATATCCTTTATATATTTTCATCAACCAATGTAGGCAATAAATTGTAAAACTTCTATTTAAATCGAACGATAATGAATAAAATTGAAATTAGTAATTTACCGTTCAAAAGGATACATCCACCTATATCTAACAAAGCCGCAAATCAATGCTTCATCGGCTAAATGAACCATAAGGTGGATAGTGATATCAAAAAATGCAGGTGGAAAATGTTTTTCAAACACACACATTGCTTCTACCAAACTAGCCTTTTCTTTTAAAAGATGTTCCCTGTTGATCACCTTTGAGCACAAAATTTTAAAGAATAGACTTATAGAGTGTATAGCATTACGCAGATCCTTATGTTGTGAATAAGAATGTTGAAGTAATACTGGAAGTAATTGTTGCATTATGGCATGAGAATCATGCGACTTGATATTTGTTAGTTCAGGAGGATTGGTGTTCACATTGTTGTTGAAGTTAGAAGAGAATCTGCTAGGTACTCTAAGGTTTTTCAAAACGGTGCAAAACCGTATCTTTTCTTCTTTGCTCAAAGTGAAAGTTGCCTCTAGTATAGTTATTTTATTTGTTTCTCGCTCTTCCCTCACCCATATTTTTTGTTTTATACCCATGGTTTTCAAATCCTTGCGTGAATTGATGTCATCTTTTGACTTGTCTTTATGACCCATAATTGTGCTAATGAGATACTCAGTGACATTCTTTTCCGTATGCATAACATCAACATTATGTCGAACCAAATTTGCTTTCCAATATGGCAATCAAAGAGGATAGACGTTCTATGCCATGCAGGAACATTGTTAAGGTCTTCATCATCAGTTTTATTTTTTTTGTCTTTGACCAATTTCTTGTTCGTTTTTACCAACTTTCATCTTGATACTAGCTATCTTTTCTTCAACTTGATAACCATTCAATGGCTATGGAGGACGATGACATTCTTGTTCGTCATTGAAGTTGTCTTTATCCTCTCGAAACTTGTGTTTGGAAAGAAGAAATTTTTGATGTCCCATTTAACACATCTTCTTACTTTTAGAAAGATAATAAGAACAAGTATCTTCCTGACAAACAGGACATGCAAAATAGCGGTGAGTTATGCACCTCAATAAAGACCCAAGCGCAGAATGATCATGAATTGCCCACAACATCCTAGCTCTCATTGTGAACTCAGAATTACTAAATGAGTCAAATGTAATGACTCCTACCCATAACTGCTTTAACCGTCCATCAACGGTTCTAAATAAATATTGGTATCCTTCCCTGGTTGTTTTTGTCCGGAAATCAACAATGTCAACATTGAGAACTCCCTTTTCATACACACGGATGAAGGAAGATTGTATGATACTATAATTACTCGCCAACAACTATAACGATTAGCTAGAGACGCATGTGGATTGAAATCATCCATTGCTATTCCAAGCATCACATTTCATGGTTTAGAAGCAAATGTTTGATCAAAAGAATCTACAACTCGCCATTGAGAAGTGTTATGTGGATGACGCATTACAGTAGAACAAGACTTGGCATGAGCATGCCAAGTCATAGTATCTTTTATCCATGATATGACATATAGTCTCCTCAATCAAAAAAATAAAGAGAAATTTCTCAACGTCTTTTGAGGTACTTTGGTAGCTCTTCTCTCTTCATCGAATGTTGTCTTATATCTTAATTTGTTGCAAAATGCACAAGAAACCCTATTTGCATCATCTTTTTAGTATAAAATGCATCCATTGATGCATGTATCATAAGTTTTGTAATCCATCCCAACTTGTTTGATCATCTTCTTAATGTCGGTGTACTTTGTAGGTAGCGTATTACCTTCAAGGAGTAACTTCTTTATAAATTCGATGAGTGCGGTCGCACCATTGTCGAAAAAGGTATACTGAGTTTTCAAGCAATTCAGCTCCACAATGGCATATAAATTTGTAACAACTCGCATATTTTATGACTATATATTTAAATACTTTATTTAAATATATCATCGATAGTCGGATTAAAGTCCCAAAAGCTACTTTTTGAAAACAATCGAATTAGGACTCGAGACCACTTCCATTAATTCCAAAATGGTATTTGCGACCTTTTTGAGTATAAACATCGATATGTTTGGAGTTGATTAGAATTTTGATATTTTCGTTTGGGGCTTTGGCTTTAGATTTCAGCCCACTAAGAGAACCCAACTCCTCTACAAAATAACTCCCACTCCACTCCTCCTCTCTACATTCATTTTCATTTCCTAACACTCAAGCTAAAAGAAAAAAAGAGGGGAAGAGAAAAGAAATCAAAATTCCTAAGCCCTAGTTTACTAGGAAATTCAAATCCAGTTCTAGAAATCAAAGAGAAGCTTAGATTGAAGATTCTAGAGGTGTTGTTGAGGAGAAATCAATCTTAGCTTGTCTTAGAGCTTCTCATTTCTATATTTGGGTTTAAAGGTCAGTTGTTAAACTCACATCTACGTCTATAACTTTCATTGTTATTAGACATGAATTCCTAACATCAATTCATGTTCATTTGCTTTTCATTTGAATTGATTTGGTGAATTTTTCAAATTTTGGTATTTTGAAGCCAAAATCTTTAAAGATCCTATCTTGGATATTTGGGCATGTTATTTGAGGTGTATCGAAGAACCTATGATGCTGGGTTATCGCTTGGCATAAATCTCTAGGTTTCGTTGCTTGTCTGATCAATCCTGAATCGTTTTGGCCATCACGGCCTAGGTAAATTATTGCCTAGAACGGACAACCAAACGTCTGGAGGTAAGGTCCAGACGTCTAGTTATGCATACCTCCAGACGTCTGGTTATGCATTCTGGAGAAAAAGAATATACGGTAGAAAATAAAAATGGCACAGACTAATTTCAGACGTTTGAATTTATGTATCAGACGCCTGGATGGTCTTAAAATTCTAGATTGCCAAATCAGACGTCTGGGAAGTTTTCTGGAATATTTCCAGAAACCAAATCCATACGTTTGGATTAACCCCCAAACGTCTGGAATTGTTCGATTTTGCCTATTTGCCTATTTTTTGAGTACATTTCCAATGTTTATCGATTTATGTTGATCTGATTAGTTGTTATCACTTTTATCGACTTTTATGACTTCTTTTTTTGGATTTTCGGGAATATCCATTTTGATGGATTTGGTATCGATTTCTTTGCATTTAATTCACGCCTTCGTATGTGAATTTTTGGTGATTGATTGTTTCGACAATCATTTCTATGGTCGGTCACTTTAAAATACAAAAGTTTCTATACTAGTAGTAAATACTCTAACTCTTTCACAAAAACGATTTCAATGTTATTTTTAATACAAAACTCCTTTTTAAAACCGTTTTTCAATATATTATATATACAAACCTTTACCTCATTCGTATGAGAAATCTAATTAAATGACTTAGCAAAATAAATGGCATCAAACGCTTGCTTTTTCTTTGTCGGTTAATTCTTGGACATGTTCGATTGAAATTTTTTGATAATTTTCGAGTGAAAATCTACAATTTGTTCGTAAATATTTAAGTTAAGCCAATGGTTATGGGACATGAAGCTAAAATCATTTATTTACTAGCTTATTGTAATTTACACTTATCGATCAATGATGATCATTTTGTGATTTAGACTAGCGATGTGCGATGTCTCTTTATTTGTGTGGTGGATTAAACCCCGTTTGTCGAGTTTCGGCTCAAAATTGGTAGGGTAGCGACCCATGGTCTTCGGGCCGTTTGTGGAGCCTCATCTCAAAGTTGATGGTTAGCAACCATGGAATAGCATTCCGTTTGTGATGCACGTGTTGGTGAGTTTTCATGCTCCCGTTTGTGATAGGCCTCCCCCTTTGTGATTTCTGGTAATTAATGATTTCTAGAATTTGTGTTTCACCAATTTTTGTGATTTATATTGATAAGTTTTATCAATATTTGTGGTTTGGCGAATATGTTAAAGAATATGACATTCTTTTTTGTGTTTGAGAATATTTGAGATATTGTATGATTTTTGTTGTTATCTAATGTATACTTGTCACAGTATGACATTATTGTTATCATATGTTTTTGTCATATCTCTATCCTATCTCATTTTATATGATATTTATAGCTAGGCACATCCGTTTATTATTTTCTTCTTAAACAATCTCGGGTCAGACCGAGATATAACAGGTGCTTCCACTTGACTTCTTATAGAGGTCCGTCACATGACTTTTGGCTAACTACTTTAGCTTAGCAGTTTTTGTTATTATACGTTCTAGATAGAGACTCCTTGTGTATACATATTCTTTTGTCTAGCACTTGTATCTATTCTTTTGTGATGTAGTGGATCTTATATGATCATTACTTTATTGTACACTTTTATGTGCTGTATTCATATCTGTTCTGCCTTAGTGATATGGATATCTATGACTTATTTTGTGTTATGCTTATTTTATATTTGTTTTCGAAGGCCACATAGCCGTGTAGTAGCTTTGAGTTTGTATTTGATATGTCGGATTTCCTCTTGAAACGAAATGCATGATATACTATCTGACATATCGGTACTCACACAAAGCAATTACACAGATGGTTGCTCCTCAACAGCCTTATTCTTCATGATAGTCGACGGCATTACCCTGTAGTTTCCTTGGCTAGTGTAAGCATAGAGGTGGGGCGTCACAGCTTGGTATCAAAGCCAAAATTCGAACCAATACAGAATATTATAGCATGGATCATAGTCCTAAGTCCCTCTTAGGAAGCGTGCCTTAGGATTTATCCGAGTCTTAGGACCCGCTCTATCCTAATTTCTTGATGCCTTGTTTTATCAATCAAGTTTGTTTGATATTCATTCTAAGAATAACCTTTTTCTCTTCTTTCTTTCTTTCTTAAAAAAGAGAAATGGTTAGATCTGGTCGTACCAGCGCCAGTCAATCCAGTGCTACTCCTCAGGATGGAGCGTTTATGTCTGTCCAACAGCTTTTAGATCTTGTAAAGAATGCTCAAGTTGTCGGACCCATTCCAGAGCCTACTCATCCTAGATCCGGCTTTGCACACTTGTGCAAAGATTATATCGATTTGGTGGAAGGCCATTCAAGGGATCCGAAAGTATTATAGAAATCCAAGCTTGGCTTAGATCATGCAACCGCATCTTTTCTCGCATGAATCTTGTTGATCTTTATCGAGTCCAATTGGCTTCTAACATGCTCCAAGAAAGAGCATTAGATTGGTATGAGTTTTTGATTTGAGAGATTATCAAAGTGGATCTTACTTAGGAGCAATTTCGAGAAAAGTTTGAGTTGAAGTTTGTACTGAAAGCTGAAAAGGTAACTTTAACTCGGCGTTTTATTGGCCTTGTTCAAGGTGAATCTTCTATGATGGATTATGTCGCATCTTTTGAACCTCTCTCTAAATATGGGGTCGAGTATATTAATACCCCATTGAAGAAAAATCAGAGGTTTATTTATAGGTTGAATAAGAACCTCAAAAAGCCATTACTTCTGAAATTAGAGGTTTCTTTTGATCATCTTGTTGATATCGTTCTTCGACTTGAAGAGGCCGATAAAGAAAGTGATGTTGAAGTTGTAGGTGCCAAACAGAACTTCAACAACAACAAGAGGCGACCTATTAAGTTCAACCCTAATCCCAACAAGAAAGGGAGATCGTGTTGCCGGATGCCCTTAGTTATAAACAACAAGCGGTTGTTTCCATGATGATATCCAAATGGAATGATCTTGAAACTTTATCCACTTGTGAGATTCGAGATCGTGAATCCGATTCATGTTCATCTCTTGTTATATGTAGCCTTGAGGCTCATCCTTCTCTTTTATACCACATTCTTGATGCTCAAAAGCATGATCCCGAATTGACTCATCTTTGCCAAAGTTGTAGGGATGGAAGTATTGATGGTTTGAAAGACTTTGAAATCGATGTTCGTGGCGGCATTCGAAAATTTGGTAGACTTATCATGCCAAATATTATTGATCTTTGTAAAGACATTTTAGAAGATTCTCATCGTTCTAAATTTACCATTCATCCTGGTAGTAGTAAAATGTATGCGGATATGAAGCGACTTTATTATTGGGATGGAATGAAACCTGATTTGCTAACTTTATTAAGCGTTGCATGACTAGCCAACTCATCAAAACCATCCATTTTAGATAAGCTTACAAAACCATCCATTTTATTCCCGTTTGGTCTAATCGAACCGTACCTCTTTTGGCCAAACTTTGTGTTGAAGATATTGTTAAATTGCATGGGGTTCCTACTTCTATTGTTAGTGATCGTGATCCATTATTTACTAGTGGATTTAGGAAGAGTCTTCAAAATGCTTTGGGAACGAAGCTCAATTTTAGCACCGCTTATCATCCTCAGTCTGATCGACAAACCGAGTGTGTCAATCAAACTCTTGAAGATCTTCTTCGTGCATGTGTTCTCGATTTTGGTGGAAGCTGGGAATATCATATTTCTCTTATTGAGTTTTCCTATAATAATAGCTTCCAATCTAGTATTTGTATGGCAACTTTCGAGGCACTCTACGGAAGGCCGTGTCGATCTCCTTTTTTGTTGGCTTAAGGTCGGTAAGAAGCCTGCGGAAGCCGCCACATTCGCTTCGGGACTCCGGGGACCCCCCTCCTCCCCCTTCCCCACCCACCTAGGAGGGGCAGTCGATCGTTTTTCCAGTTGGGGCGATCGCGATCCGGAACCGTTCGGGCCTCCGAAATGAGGTTCGATCCCGAATTTCTGCGCAGAAACTGCAGCTGTTCATCGTGCCGGGAAGCCCGCGGAAGCCGCTACATTCGCTTCGGGACTCCGGTTAGCGGTGGCAATTGAAGTGAGTTTGGAGAACAGTTTGGCAGATTATGGTGAGTGATCGGAGTTTTTCTAGCAGAAGTGGAGATGAGGTGTGTAGTAGAGGCAGAAGTAGGTGATGATGATATGTTATTGTGGTTTTATGTTTGCAGTTGTATATGGCAGAGTTGTGCATGTAGTTATGGGTTGTTTATAAAGGAAGGTGGTGACGTTTGTGTTTAGGCAGTGTGTGTTGATAATGATGGAGATTAGTAGTTGGTTGTGAACTGAAGAAGCTAAGGTTGAGGCAGTGTGTTGATTAGAAAGTGGGATGGAGAGGCATTGAAAGTGTCCCTTATTTTTACAAAAAAAAAATTAAGAATCAAAACACCCCTTTAATTATTTATCTACATTTTTGTTTTATTTTTATTTTTTTCAAATTTTTATCCACCGTGCAAAGCAACTTGGCAAAATGATAGATCCCGCTAGAATTCTTACCATACATAATAGAATATGCTCAAAAATTCATAGTAATCAGATTCATGGAATCTTTGATGGTTTCCGTTTAAGATGAAATAGACTCTAGTCAAGGCATCTTTGGAATTTGCGCATAGTTTATTTAGGCATATGTGCAAGATTCATGTGCATTCATGTGCATGTACCTTCTTAGTTTAGAACTTCCAGTTTAGAATTATTATTGCGCCACGATGACTTTGATCATATATGTATATTGGAATATCATCATGCTTTGAATTCTCATTTTTAGCGGCTATTTTAATGTTCTACGTCCTAATCATCTTTCGCTTTCATTATTCTCAACTGCCCACCTCCATTTTACCGGGCAATGGATGCCTTCTTTAGAAGTGATCATAGCCATTTGAATGAGAAACAGCTTGAATAAAAAATATGAGTTTATTTGATTCAGATTATGAATGTGGTTTTCTTTCCAAGGGTTGATTGCCATTCGTTAAATCATAGCAAGTATTCTGAGAACACAGCAATCAGCCCAGACTTTTTGTTTAAATATTTTAAATATTCTATGAAATGGCCATAAACATAAGCTTTGCTCATTTTGAGTCATTGTAAAGTAGCCTATTAGCACAATACAACAAATACTTACAAATATTCTCAAAAATTTATAATAATACAACAAATACTCTACTCAAAAATTAATAATTTAGCACCGGATAATACATTACAAAGTGAAGTCCACACAAAATGCATTATAGAATTAATCCGCTATAATAAAACATCAAAATTTTCACTACATATGTTTTAAGCTGCTGTAGAATAGGAGAACGATGAAATGAATATGAATAATCAATGTTAAATGACTTCTTCTTTTGAACATGCATTGATATATGAACAGGTACTTAACAGGTGATAAATTTACATTGATACTTCCCTATGGTAAAAAAGGTTGGGTTCCTGGATAAGAGCTATGTTTATTTAATAATGAATGCTCTTAGTAATCCAATGTTTTTTTTTGCTTGTGTAGTGTGTCTCTAGCATTTGCATATGGATCGTAGTTGGATGTACAACGTAAAACGTAACGACGAGGAGTTCCTAAACAAAATTGAAGAGTTCATCAATTGTGCACTGAATGATCAATTAAGAAGAGGGGAAGAAACTATTTTTTGTCCTTGTAGACACTGCAAAAATAAGAGGAGACTTTGTAACATAGATCAGATTAGAGATCACATAATCCATTATGGGTTTAAGCAAAATTATACACGGTGGATATGGCATGGTGAAAGTATACTTAGTAGAGCTAGTTCTAATAATCATGAGAATGATGAGAATGACCGGGAAGATAACATGAATAATGACGCGAATGATGAGAATGATTGTGTTCATGAGATGTTTCATGATGTTGAAGAACGTTTGATGGAAGAGCCAAAGTTGTATGAAAGAATATTAATTGATGCCGAGAAGCCTTTGTTTCCTAATTGTGCTAAGTTCACATCATTGTCTGTTATGCTCAAGCTTTTCAATTTAAAAGCAAAGCATGGGTGGAGCGATAAAATTTTTACATCTTTGTTGGAACTTTTGAATAACATGCTTTCGGAAGGTAATGAGCTTCCAACTTCTAACTATGAGGGAAAGAGAATTATGTGCCCAATTGGTATAGGATATAAAAAGATACATGCATGTCCAAATGATTGTATATTATATCAAAATGAATATGAGAACTTGCACGAGTGTCCCAAGTGTGGATTATCCCGTTACAAGTCACGAGGGAACGTTCACAATGACCCAGATAAAAATTGGCCTCCAGCAAAAGTCTTGTGGTATTTGCCAATTATACCAAGGTTTAAACGTTTATTTGCAAATAAAGAAAATGCAAAAAACTTAAAGTGGCATGCAGATGTGAGGAGAAATGATGGATTATCGAGGCATCTAGTTGATTCTCCATAGTGGAGAAACACTGATACAATGTATCCTGATTTTGGTGAAGAAATTAGAAATCTCAGACTTGGTCTTTGCATAGATGGCATAAACCCATTTGGAAACTTAAGTAGTCAACATAGTAATTGGCCTGTTCTTTTGGTGATTTACAATTTTCCACCTCATTGAATATGAAGCGCAAGTATATCATGTTGTCTCTATTAATCTCTAGAGCACGACAACCAAGAAACGACATCGATGTTTACCTAATTCCTCTTATTGATGATCTAAAACTTCTATGGGATAAAGGTGTGCGTGTGTTTGACGCATATAGTCAAAGTAATTTTACATTGCACGCCATGATTTTTTGTACCATAAATGATTTTCCTACGTATGGTAACTTGTCTGGCTATAGTACAAAAGGCGCCAAAGCATGCCCAATTTATCGAGATGATATGGTTGTTGAGCGTTTACATTATTGCAAAAAAAATGTGTATATGCATCATCGTAGATTTCTCCCTCCTAATCATCTTATCGTAAAAAGAAGAAGCCTTTTAATGGGGAGATAGAGAATGGAGTTGCTCACTTTCCATTAACAGGAAATGATGTTTATGAATGGGTCAAGGATATTGAAAATGCATTTGGCAAAGTATTTCCTCTTTTAGAAGGCTCGTGGAAGAAGAAATCTATATTTTGGGAACTTCCGTATTGGAGACATTTACAGGTTAGACATTGTCTAGATGTAATGCATATAGAAAAAAATGTTTACGACAGTATCATTGGGACACTCTTAAATATACCTGGTAAGACAAAAGATGGTGAGAAAGCTAGGCAAGATATGTTGAAAATGGGTATCCGGAAGGAGTTAGCACTGGTGTAGAAAGGTAAATGTACCTATTTTCCCCCTGCATGTTATACATTGTCTGAAAAAGAGAAAACTAGTTTATGTGAGTGTCTACGTGGTATGAAGGTTACAACAGGTTATTCTTCAAACATCAACAGTCGTGTATCAGTGAAGGATTTGAAATTGACCGGTATGAAGTCTCATGATTGCCATGCGTTAATGCAACATTTATTAACTGTTGCAATTAGAGGTATATTGCCTAAACATGTTAGGCATGTTATTACAAAGCTTTTTCTCTTTTTTAATATAATTTGTAGCAAGGTAATTGATCCTGATACGTTGGATGCTCAACAAGCCGATGTTATTGTTACCTTATGCCAATTTGAGATGTAATTTCCACCTTCATCTTTCGATGTTATGTTGCATTTGGTTGTTCAACTTGTAAGAGATATCAAAATTTGTGATCCTGTATTTATGAGATATATGTATCCGTTTGAAATACATATGGGAACTTTAAAAAGAAAAACAAAAAAACAGATATAGACCTGAAGCCAGTATCGAAGAAGCTACTGTAGTTGAGGAGGTTATTGAATTTTTCACTCCATACTTAGCTGGTGTTGAACCTATTGGACTTCGTAAGTCTCGACATGAAGGACGACTTGACGGCCAGGGCATAATTGGATCGAAATTGATTTCAATTGGTGATGAGATGTTTCACAAAGCTCAGCTACTTGTTTTGCAGCACCTTAGTGAGGTACATCCTTACTTGGAGGAGCACATGGCAATTCTAAAATCCCAGAATCCTTCAAAGAACGAAAGGTGGTTGACGAATGAACATAACTGCTCTTTTTTCATATGGTTTAAACATACGGTAATGTCTCAATTGTCTCAATAAATCATGGTATTTCAAATACAATAAAATGGTTAGCATATGGGCCTCGATTTCATGTCAATTCATGGGAAGGATATGATATGAGCGCTTATGTCTTTTATACGAAGCGTGAGGATGAGAAGAGCAAAATGCAAAATAGTGGAGTTAGCATCGTTGCATCTTCAAGAGAATTTGCTGGTACTAAAGATAACAGACTAATAAATGCGATAATGTTATATTATGGGATAATCGAGGATATTTGGGAACTTGAGTATAAAGACTTCACAATCCTGCTATTTTGATATAGATGGGCTGACAATCGTCGTGCTATAAGAGTGGATGAACATGGATTCACATTGGTTGACTTTGGTCAAGTGAGTCATGATAATGATCCACTCATCTTGGCATCTCAAGAAAAACAAGTTTTTTACGTGACTGATCCTGCCGATAATAAGTGGTTTGTTGTTCTTCTCGGAAAAAAATGCATTGTTGGGATTGGTGATATGGTGGATGAAGAAGAGTATAATCAATTTGATGAGAATCCACCTTTCTCCGTCGGCTTAAGTCTACCAGAAGAAGTTGATTTAAATGCAAATTATGCACGTTCTGATCACAATGAGGGGGTTTGGATAGTTGGGTAAATTTTTTTTATGCTCATCATGCTTTAGTTGCTAGTTGAAATCTTTCATTTTCTGTGATACTTCAGTTTTTTTGAGAATAATTACTAATAAGATATTTTACAGGGATACTTGATCGCTGTTTTTGTTGCAGACTTCGGACATTGTATCATTGCTACCTGTCACGTAGAGATTTTTTCTCAATGACTAACTCATACACTGTACTGTAGGGCTTCAAGTACTTATCAATGTTGTACAAAATCGAAATAGGTAAATCATACATTATAAAAATTAAAGTATGATTTAGAGCCTGATGCAACCATATGTATAACAAAACTTATAGCGCTAGTGGGAGTATAAGTAATTTCTTAACTACAGGTACTGCTGTTACTTCACAAATGATTGCTTCTTCTAATTTTTCTTTTTATTAGTAAAATTTTCTATTCATTATTTGTTTTTTCAGTATGTCTATACATGCTGATGTTTGTTTTGTTGTACAAATTCTTTGTACTAACGTTAAGAGTAAGTATGCATTGCATTTATCTTCAGATTAAATGTTTTTTTACCTTTAGTTGAAACCTTGATATTATGAATATCTACAACCAAGCTTGCAGCTAAAGGCTATGGGTACAAATCCCACTACGATCATATATTTATTATACCTAAAATATAATGGTTATGTGCACTTTACTGAAAGCATCGAACATTTCTTGCATTTTCAAGCTAGATAACAAACAATAGGTTCACTCACATCCATATTTGCACTTTGATAATTGACAACTTACTGCTTATGCCAACTACCATTTTATTTACTTTTGTTGGTTTCTGCAATTTACTGATGTGGTGTCAACTTGGTTTATATAATGATAAATGCTAATAATTATGGTACTTAAGCCAAGTAACCCATTTATTTTGTTTGTTAGGGTAAAAAATTCACATGTTGAGCTTAGGTAGAATCCGTACCTTAAGGTAAATCCTACACTGAAATTACTAAGTTACATGGAGTTTCCTAAGGTACTAAACAACAAATTTTTTTAAACTTGATGTTAAGTATTATCTATTGAATTAATCCAATGAAATAAGAAACTAGAGATGAATTTGTATTGCCATGAAATTTTATCATAAAAGCTAACGAAATTTCAGTGCTGTCTTTAGGGGTTTCTACTTGTTGTCTTTGTGAATTTTTAAAACAGTTCGTCCTTGGCTTCTCTTTCGCTATGTTAACTTTCCCCCATTGCTTATTAATAACATAAGCATGCAATACTTGTTGGAACTCTTTGTTGTGAAATTGTAATTGACGATCCAATTTCAGTATGCTTCAAGTTTCAACCATCAATTTCTCTACAATTTACATGTGTTTAAAAAAGTATGACTTTTTCAATCTAGTTGTTGATGAGGTTATAATATGTCAATTGTTACATCCTCAATCTATAACAAAACACGGTCTCTCCAATTTATTATTTAGTTGTACATACTTATTGAGTTTTAATACCGTATGTAAGATTCATATACATAAACAAGATATCAAAATACATTTGTCAAAAGAACTTAATTAATGGCTGTCATAGACTCAAAACAATGAACGGTCATACATAAGTATTATTTACAAAAGAGTTAATGATCATCTCATTTTGATTATATTTAAACTTACTGAATTATAAGAAGTAACATGTAGTACAAGAACAATTTGTTTATTCACAACTTGAGGGTTCAATGAAGAGGAAAACGTCTTTGTATAACATGACAGTATAGTTGTTATAATTTATCTGTATAACATGACAGTAACCTATAAAATACATTTCAATTTTCCATTAAATACTAATATATTTCATAACTTAAGTATATTACCAAAATGTTAAAAGATCAGACAGTATAAAATACATGACATTATATTTCAAAACTTAAGTATAAAATGTTAATATATTTCAAAACTTAAGTATAAATACATGGCAGTATATTTATGAAACTTATTTTATTCTTACTTTGTTAACAATATTTCAAAAGTCTGTTAAAAAACTTGTAATGAACAATATTTTAATTAATATCACCTCAGGTTAAAAAAATCAGTTTTTTTAATTATTGATTCGTTTTCTGAAGAAAAAAATATGATATAACATAAGCTATTAAGCATATGACGATAAATTTTTACTGTCATGAATGCATCTTTACGTTAGTGGGCTATGACAATAAATTTTTAAGCATATGCTTCTCTTATATTTGGTGTAACGTTAGTGGGCTATGAATACTATTGTAAATGCTTAGAACCATTATCCTGTAACATTGTATTGCAGTTTGGATCCCACCAGGAACCATTGCAGAGACATCACCAGGCACAAACAAATGATGATAAAAATAAATACTCACCCATTCTAATCCCACCAAGAACCATTGCAGAGGCATCATCAGGCACAAACAAATGATGATAAAAAGAAATACTCACCCATTCTAATCCCACCAGGAACCATTGCAGAGGCATCACCAGGTACTGTGTTTTTATTAGCTGCAATGTGAACTGCTTCTAGAACCTTCATTCAATGGTATTGTCTTTTCTATTTATTTATGGTCTCCTACAAAATTGTTATAGTTACTCCAGTTATGTTCACCTTTAACCAGAATACTTCTTATTTCCAACTTCCATAATTAAATGGTCATTAAACAATCAACTACAGGAATAATGGAGATAGAAGAATTTGGACAAAATGAATAACATAATCCTTCTACTTCACAGTCGTTGTCTAAGAAGAGGCAAAGAGGCCCAACAACCGAAAAGAAATATAAAACACAAGAACCAAAATTCATTGAGTGGAGTGATAATGGCGAACCCATTGGAAAGTGGGCGAAGTCTTATAAGGCGTATGTGGGCGATAATGATAGATCTTAAATTGATGTCAATATTAAAAATTGGGATGGCATTAGTAAAGGGCTTAATATACTATATGGGAAGATGTTTAGGTATTATAAATTCATTTGTTTACTTATTTGTCTTTGAGACCCAATTGGACATTTGAAGTCTTATAAGGCGTATGTAACTATGATTTTTTTTTTGTCTCAGATCGAGTACCACATTGACGACAACGTGAAAGATAACGTGTTAAAATATGTCTGTGGACGATGGAAAGAATTCAAAACAAAATTGGTTGGTGGTTGGATTACGAAGACAAGAAAACTTCCAGAGGACCATAAAGAGCCGTACGAGCTTTATGATGGAATTACACAAGCACAGTGGGAAACATTCAAGAAGAATTGTGAAACTAAGGAATTTAAGGTATTTTTTTGTTAATTATGTTTCATTTACTAAAACATTTACTAAAACTTCCAGGTTTCAGAATGCCTGCACAAATACAGGCTTTTATTTCATTTGGTAGATAGGAACAATAACCAAGCTTCATGCACAAATACATGCATTATTTTTGACACTTTGGTATACATTAATATTCATTATTTTTTACACCGATTAAGCGAGAAGGGTAGGAAGAGTCAAGCATACAATGAGTATCCTCACTGTTTGGGGCAAGCTGGATATGCAGGGAAGAAAGCTAAATGGATAATCGAAGGTCATAGTTCATCGACTACATTCACTACTACAAAACAGGTCATTTGCATTGGTTGTTTACCCCCCTTTTGCATCAGTTCAACAACCGATGCATATGCAACCGATGCAACATGCTTAACACTTTTGCATCAGTTCTGAAACCGATGCAAAAAGGTCCTTTTTGCATCGGTTGTTACTAATAACTGATGCAAAATATCATGGTTGGTTGCTTGAACACAGCCCCCATGTTGCATCGGTTGTAATGAAAACCGATGCAACAAAGGAACTTGTTGCATCGGTTGTTGTTGAAAACCGATGCAAACTAATCCCTCTATTGCATCGGTTTTTTTATAACAACCGATGCAAACTAATCCCTCAGAAACCATTATTACAGTACTCAAATAGACTATATATATATATATATTATTGTTAATCTTTATATATATATAAAAGAAAAAACATACACAAAAAATAAAAATAAAAAGATTATTTCATTATCATTTACAAATTCTGCTTTGGTTTACAAATTTCATAACAGACATATCTGCTTACTGTTGTACTGCCCTCCCCTTCTCCATTCATCTACAGTACCACAAACTGTTCGTTTGCAACTGTGATGCGCAACTTACATCTCTTCATACAACTTCCACTTACATATCCAACTAACTCTTTTCATACTATACCATACTTCACACATACTTCACCACTTCACAACCTAACTACTTACCAATTACCATCCACTTTCACCATATACCGCATAGCTCATTGCTGCAACCATCTACTGTCATCACCGCACTGCAACCATCTCATCTGCTGCAACACACTGCACTGCCTCGACTCCATCTTAATCCGTTACTAACCACAAACTCAACCCATCGTCCTGTCTGTCACCTCCCTATTCCTCCATGCTCCATACCATATACACTATTCCTCCATGTTCCTCCCCGCTACATATCAAACAACCTTGTTTCATCATTCACAACTTCAAAACCACTGACCACTTCACTCCCTCATTTCTACCACCAAACATCCGTACTGTCAGCCACCACATCGACCACATTCATCTGCATATAACAATGCACATACCCACAACTACATTCACATTGCTTCACAATCAAACTACCATCAATCCACACTTCTTCAACCACAACCTTCTTTCCCACTGTCTTTTCGAAAACTGCCGCAGCAACTCCATATACTCCTCTGCCTGTTGTTACAACACTGACCATCTCCACTTACAACTGACATAACTACTTCTTAACTGCTTACTGTCTAACTGACCAAATTCACATCTCCACTTACAATTGACAACTGACATTTTTGAAGAAGAAAAACAAAGTTATAAACATAATTTTCACTTTACAAAATATCATCAAATTTGAGTTAATATAGCTAAAAATCACAAAATGAGCAGTATAAAAACTTACATAAACGTTAGATTGGTCATTGAACTGAAGAGGGAGAATAACAGAAGCAGTATTAGAAGGCATGACGATAAGTTTGGGAGGAGAAGTGATAAAAGAACACGAAGGTGGAGTTGGGATTCCACTTCCTCCAAACATGACATGGAATTCACTTGATTTTTCAGCAGGAGCCGTAAGGGCTTCATTCGCTATAGTGGTATCAACACTAGTTCCATGATCTATTGTAGAGGTTGATTCCAGTTCAGGCCATAGTATGGTTCCTTGAGGATTGCAATATATTTTAAAGCGACTTCTTTGGTTCATCAGCCCTTTCTTTTTGTTCTTTGCTGCTTCATTGATGTGAGGGCTTATGCTGGTCTTTATGCCATTCATCGTTGGAGTTATTATGGTGGTTTCATTGATATTCATTTCTGGACTGTTAGTTGTTTTCTTCTCTATTTCTTGTTTCAGTGATCTCATTTCTTCCTGCATTATATCATGCATGTAGGGAGATGTAGTTCAACGCGTGAGGACTAAAGACTGTATTTGTGCGCTCTTTGTTATGTACCTTGACTTCTTTTAGAGAAGAAACCAAGCCAGCTATTTCCTCCTCTTGTTTTGAGTTCTTTTTCAGCAGGCTCTCATAATTCTCCTGTAAAATTGTAGGTGTAAATTTTGGATTCATGTTTAAAGAACAAACCTAACCAATCATGAATTTTGAGTGATGCCCAGCTTGAAAAAGATTTGTGCACTTTCACAATAGTATTAAGCATCTATGGACTCGTCATCATCTGTGGAGGCCTTCGTGGTCGCTGGCGTTTTATTCGCAGGAGTTCGGTGAAATCGGTACAATGTCAAACAGATTGTTGACTCATTGACGCCCTCCACTTTTTTTTTCCTTTTTTTTTTCCTGCCTGCCAAATAAGCAATCATCCATTGGCATTACGCAGTAAATACAGGGCAATTTTGGAATGCATCAAGAAAAGGAAAATATTCTCATGCCCTAAGAGCATGGGCTAAACTTGTTAAGTTATCTAAGTTGGCATTTGAATTCCACGTGTTTATTTGTGTTTTCTTTTCCCTCTCTTTTTCATTTCAGCTTCAAAAAATCATTGCTAACCTATACACGGGTTAATAGTACCCTTAATAATAAAATTATGAAGCGAAGTTATATGTATCCCACTACTTGTTCTTTTAGTTTAAAAAATGTACATATGGTGGAGGACAGGTGTCGGGAAAGGACCCCACATGAGACACTCAATAAGACAAATTTACGGTGAGCTTTACGCTACCAGCGTGCCTTGTTTCATGGAAAATGATAATCTATGTAAAGTTGTCTGTAAATTTTACCTGCTTTTTTGTTTTTTCTTTCATCGATTTTTAATATTTTTATGTAAAACGTAAAGCACAAGTACCGAACTGTGGTGACATATATGTATAGATGGAATGTCCATAATTTGTGCTTGGCTTGGCATATATTACATATAATAAATATGAAACCAGATTTTTAAATTTTAAAATTCTGGAGGTAGGCATTAGATGAAACTTATGACAAATATCATATGCATCTCTTTGGGATGTGGATGTATCTGGCGTCTCACGTGACGCAAATGCTCTATCATAACTTTTGTATTCCTCTACGTACATTGCTGGCAAAAATTCGTTTTGTATATATAAGGATAAAAATATACAAAATGCTACCTCTGCTATTTTAAATATTTAAAAAGAAAAAAAAAAGAGGTTCGAAAATTGCAGATAAATTGCTCAGTTTTGAGATGTCAAAGTGGAAGATGCATAACCAGTCTAGTGGGCTTGATCAATGTGAAATAAGAAAACCCCAAAACTCACGGGGAAAGTAAAAGGGAGGCTGTGGAATATTACTGCAACTTGTATAACAAAAACAAAAAAGAAAATCAGTTTATCCAACTCAGAATTATCATGTAGAAGAATTATGAACGATAACCGGAGGTATTTAATTTCTAACTGAAGTACTTAGGAATAGGCTCAACCGAAGTGTAGGGAAAACCTATAGATATACCACCATACAACATGTATTGCTAAAATTATTTGTGTTCAATTGAGAATCTGAGATGATATTGTTATGTTTTACCGGTACGTCAGCACATGGAAGTTTTGTTCACTGATCCTGAAAACTCTACGCTTAATGAAGTACACATTATGATGTGTGCCTGGCGAGACCTATGGATTCCATAACCTTGCCTGTTTACATACCGAAGAACAATCAAACAGAAACAATAATGAATGACTATTAGTGCACTTTCACAATAGTATTAAACATATTTTGTAGTAGTGATTACATAACCTTACCTCAGCAACACTTAGACCACCCCCATATGTTTACTGCCTCTATCCATCTACCACCACCTTACTGCCACCATAAATCGGTCATCATTCCTCCCTTCCTTCCAGTTCACCTACTTCTACCTACTAACCAACCCACTGTCACCATAAACTTCACTGCATTCCTCACTCCCCTACATCACCATACCAAATACACATTTCACACTTCTACTAACTGTCAACACAATCCACCCACATTCCTCCCTACTCCTCCTCCCCTACATCACCATTGTAATTGAAGTCTTCCCACTCCACTGTCTACTTCCTCTTAAAACGTACTTAAGAAGTCTCTTTATTGTATTCAGTCGATCTTGATCGTGGATCATTGTGTTGGTTGATTTGTCTGTTACGTATACTACAGAAGCCATTCTAGAGTCGTGTGTCCATACTTCACAGGTTACTATGTTGCAGTTGAGGTCGGATAGAACTGCAAATATTTCGGAGAGGAGCCCAGGTCTTTCATTTCCGATTAGTTCTATTGAAGTATGATTTGAAGTAGATTGAACTCCTACTGATCTCTTCAGTGATCTGAAGCTGCTGAATGTTCTTGATGATAGTGACTGTAATGTAATTTTCATGTTTAGTAGCATTTTCAAATCATTATTCCCATTCTCTAATGCTGGATTCACATGATTGATCTATATAAAGTATTCGCTTAATGTATAGACAATGATTTTGCCATAACATAGTTCGACATTCATGTTTTAGAAAAATCACTTCTCATCATAAAACCAACAAACAATATGAATTGTGTGCCTTAATACTAAAAGGGTATCATTATATCATTCTCCTGATGCGGAACAATTCTTAATAGCCTCTTTCAATCAGTCTTAAACATTAAATTTAAATTGAATACAAGGTAATGGTAAATAGAAAAAAATTGGACGACTTCGATGGGACATCAAAACTTAGGAACAGACAATCTTGTGCTCTTTAACACAATACTTTTTGTTGCCTAGCAGGTGGTCATGCACAGACCAATTGCTTGAATGGGTGCTTAATTGCAGCTGAATTAACAGTTAAATTAAATGAATACAATTTGCATTTATTTTTGGAAAGGAATTGTAGTCGGGTAAGAAATCGCACAGATTTATTGCAACACCCACATAAATGAAAAAAAATGTACTGACTTTTTCATCTCTTTTTCTTGCAAACAAATATTACATCTTTGCATGCATTCCAATAAGATTTCTAGTTAAGATAAATATGAACTGAACTAAATAACAATGCAATTATCAAGATTTTTACCAGTTGAATTCGTTCAGTCACTTCTTCATCATAAAGCTTATTTCCATTTTGATCCACAACATGAAAAACTACAAACCAAGCACGAAATAAAGTCAGCAAATTAAGTAACTCGCCTCACACACAAATCAGTTAGAAAATAAATGGAACTGAATTACATTACCGTCCATAAACCAGCTACCATCTGAAGAAATATAAGCTCTTTCAATAGTAAGATTCAGATCGGACAAAACTTGCACAACCTCTAGCAAACTTCCATACTTATTAGCACTATCCACCTACATACAAAAACAAAAATGAATAAATTACTAATTAGAAAAAAATTCATGACAGTGCTCAAAATTAATCAGAATCGGTTGACCTTTACTAAAGTAGAATTGCTGCATGTATCATTATCCACAGTAACCCTGTAACCGATAAAACAAAACAAAATCGCTCAAACTTCTCATCAGAATTCAATTTTTATCACATGGTTGAAGATAATAAACGAGGCTAATAAAAACCCAAACTAAGACTTATCAAAATCAAACCTTGGTGGATTCATTTTGACTACGAACTTCTCATACTCGTCGTCGATATCAACCGGAGAGAAGTCACAATTCATCATGGCTGACTATATGAAAAGTAATTAAAAAAATTGAGCGTGCTCCCAAACCCAATTCGAATCGTTTAATGAGAATTTTCAATTGATTTGAATTTCAAACGAGAATTTGCAATTGATTTGGATTTGAGAATTTGGTTTGTCAATTAGAGAGTTGAGAGGTATTTGCGTTGCTGTGTTGATTAAGGGGTTACGGGGGAAGTGTAGGGATAAATGAAAGCCAAGCGGGAAGCGAAAAGTTAAAGGGGAGGGAAAATGAAAGTTGAGTAGCAAACCGATGGAAAATGAATGCAAACTAATGTAGTTGCATCGGTTGAATTTAAAACCGATGCAACTAAAACTATTTGCACGTACCAATTGCATTGGTTGTTGATGACAACTGATGCAAATTTGATTTTTTATTACCTATTGCTTTTCACGTACCAATTGCATCAGTTATTAAGATGGAACTGATGCAAATAGTTCTATTTGCATCAGTTTTACTTAAACTGATGCAAATGAGACGAAGCAATATGCACTTTTTGTACTAGTGATTACCAAGTGGTTCTTTTTTGGATCGAGTATTGATTGGGTTTTGGTAAGATCAAAAAAAGAAGCTAACGGAAATTATGTAATCCCTAATGAGAAAACTAGGATAGTTGCAGATAAAGCGGTATGACTAATTTCGATGCATTTTGTCCCATTTGGTTAATCTCTTACAAAACAAAGCAATAAATTATTGAGAAAACTATTTTTTTTTTGTTGACAAAATGCTTGGACAGAAAAAGCCATCGAAGGAACATGGGTTTCAAATAGACATGATGATGTCTTAAATCGTGCTCTTGAAAAAAAAAGAACATCCAGGTCGAGTTAGAGGAATTGGTGGGACGATCGATATCAAAGATGTATTTGGAAAGGTAGTGAAATATAAAGGTCCAAGTGGTGTAATATCAGCAGATGAACTACATCATATCACCCAGGAAATAAAAACTAAAGTAAGCCAAAGATTCGAGTCTATGGTAGATACGATGGTTGAGCAAAAGACTGCAAACTTTTTCAATAGGATGGGTATGCAAATGCCCAATGATATTGTGGTAAAAAACATACCATCATTTGGTCATCGTAGCAGCTGTCAGTTAGTACAATTGGACAAATTACAAACTACTAGCACAAAACAAGAGGCGGATTCTTATGAAAACTTACAGGTAACTAATTCAAAAGTCTATTTTTGTAAAATTATACGATTCTAAAACGTGTAAGTCAATAATTTTAATGTTGTACTTGTCATTCTAGAGGCCAACTAAATGTCGTTTGGCTGTTAATTTCGTAACAACCGAATAATTTTGAAATTAATTTTAATTGAATTTATTTTACTTTGAAAATGTTTTAGAAATTATTTTACTTAAATTTTTGTTTTAAAATATTTTTAAAGTGAAGTAGGAATTTTTCTAGAGTTAATGGTAATTTTTTTGTAATTTTCATGTCCTGTTTGCCATTTTAAAACAATTTCTTTAGTTCTTTTTCTATTTTTGTCCAATTTAGTTATTTATTTTATTTTCGGAATGATAAATAAATTACTTTATTTCAAAATTTTGCTTTATAATATTTTTAAAATGAAGTGGATAGTTTTCCAAGGCTAGTGATAATTTATTTGTAATTTTTGAACACTGTTTTGGATTTTTAAGCAATTTCTTTTATTCTTTTTCTATTTTCTTTAAATTTTATTATTTATTTTCATATTATTTCACTTTATTTCGGTTTTTAAAAGTATTTGCTGAAATTATTTTGTTTTATTTGTTTTAAAAGAAATGGAAATTTGTAGAGGCAAAGACTCTTCCTTTTCCTAAGACTTTTCATATGCAAGACTTTTCATTTTTCATAACTCTTCATTAATTTTCTTTTAGCCGTGTAAATTTGTTGGTAAGCCATGTATTTCATTTACTTTTCATGCAAAAAAATTCTCATTTCATTCTTCTTCACGGCTAGAGAAAAATATTGGTAATGACATCATCTTTTTTCTTTATTTTCTTCTCATTTTCTAAGCATTTTGCCTTGTTACTCATGTTGTTTGATCAGCCTCTCCTCCATAGCCATGGCCATAACCTCCTACACCTCTTCCCTGCCATCATCACCAGCTACTCCTCTGGTCTTGAACAAGGTCGTGCCCTCCATGATGAACAACTCCTCAAAAATTATGGAAAATGCCTTGAAAACATGCTAGTTTGACCACTTTGGCCTCATCTACTTCAACCACCACCCTAACCACCACCTAGGCCGCCTCCACCACCTGTGACCTGACCACCACACACCCCTCTTTCCACTGTCTAGTCATAGTGCACCCCAGGCCGAGCCCACTCCCCATGGCCGAACCACTTTGATGACCAAAAACTCCACTATATTGCATAACCCCTTCACCTTCTCAAGTATAAACTCCTCCCCATGTTTATGCCTTAAACCCGAGCCATGCTATGTCAATTCCTGAGCCAAAACATGTCCAAATCTGACCATATTCAACCCCTAGGCCGTGCATATCATATGAGAAAGCAAGGCAAAAGATTTGACATTGAAATCTCTTTTCATTTAAAAGTTATTTCATTTCAAAATGGTATTGAATTTTAATTTGTTTTGATTTTTGTTTTGGGTTGTAACACAAGATTTGTAGCTTGGATTTGCTCTCCACTCAAGTCCGTAGTCTTGTCTTTATGCTTTTGATTCCGTTGTATCATTGGTTTTGTTATCTCCAACAGTTAGAGGTGAGTAAATCTCACACGACAATATATACTTATGCACTTGTGAAGCAACAACATTT
Source organism: Allium cepa (assembly GCA_030765085.1). Lineage (NCBI taxonomy): Eukaryota > Viridiplantae > Streptophyta > Magnoliopsida > Asparagales > Amaryllidaceae > Allium > Allium cepa. The sequence continues at coordinate 185,761,679 of CM060946.1, forward strand.
GAATGTGTAGAATTATAAATGATGCTAAAACTGCCTGTGATTATTTATATATGATATTAAACCTGTTATATTACATGTCATATCACATGTTACTATTGTGTAATGTTAAAATGTTCATTTATATCTGTTTATCACACTGCAAGTTCCCTGTTAGATTAGAAATCACTATGGGTTGAAATGATACATACCCGAACGGACTTTAGAATAGGGAAAATCGTTATTCGCTGAAATGATAGGTCTGAATGGTTTTTAATTATTTATTTTGACTTGGGACTGCGGGTTTGGAATGATAGAACCCGGATTTTTATTTGTACAAAGCGGATTGAAATGATATATATCTGTATCACTTGACCTAGGCTAGAAAACTATATACAGGCCCGTGGTTATTTTTATAATTTTTTTGGAATTTTAAGTACTTTTAAAAAGTGTATATATACGAAAATTTGATTTAAATTGGATTTCTAAATATTAAATATAGAAATTTGGAATTTTCTATAAGTTAAAAATGTTGGAAAAAGGAATAGTTACATTGAATTTTGAAATATAAATTAAGTGGAAAATTTGAATTTTGTTAAATAAAAATTTAATTATATAAATAAAAATGGAAATTAAATTTTATTTGAAAAAAAAATGGAGAAAAATTTAAGTATTAAGTTGTTTATTTAAAAATGTGAAGAATTGGAAACTTTTACACTTGAATTTATTACGTAATTTGTTGAAATTGGATTTAATTATAAGAAATTTACTTCATGTACATAATATGTTAAATGATATGTTAATGAACATTTTAAAATGTTAAATTATGATATTGACAATGTTTAAAGGGTTTAAAATGAAGTTTATTAATTGTTGGAAATACACTAAAATCTAGAAATCACTTTTAATAGCATCCAGAAGTGCTATAGTTTCTGGAAATGAACTAAAAGGCTAATAAAAGAGCTATTACAGCATTTCTGAAATGCTGTAGTTGCTGTAGTTGAACTAATAGGCTAAAACTTAAGTCATGTCTATTATAGCATTTTTGTAAATGCTGTATTGGGTTGCTGTCTTTGCTGTTTTGAACCAAAATTTAACTAAAACTGAGTTTTAACAGCAGTTTTTTAAGTGATGTCTTTGCTGAATTAAAATGTTTTCAAGTGTAACATATAACAGCTTTTTCTAAATGCTGCGAAAGGTTGAAATTTTAATAATTATGTGTTTTGACTTAGTAAATGAGCTCAGAATAACTTGGAACTTTGGAAATTGAATACCTTGACTTGAAAGAATCATAACTTCACTTTTAAATGATCTAAATGAATAAATTTCATTGGAAAATGAATCATTTTAAAAAATGATTTGAATTGAAATAAATGAATGTTATCTTTGAACTTTAAAGGGGTATAAAGTTTGATATTTGTATTTGAATTCAAATAATGATTTGAAAAGGAAGTTTTGAAAGGATATGATATTTTGAAATATTGAAATGGTTTGGAAATGATTTAATCTTTATTTGATAAAGATTGGGTTTTGAAATGATATTTTATTTTGAAGTATAAAGTATTTTTTTTTTAAAAGTTGTAACCACGGGTTATAATAACGATTGGTTGGCAAAGAGACCGGGATCGGATATGGATATACTCTCTGTCGATACCGAAAACCACTTTGACAACTGTGTACGCGGTGGAGATTCCAGAATGAAGTAGGATGGTGGCGATATTCTTGTGGTATGTTACGTGGACCCAACTTCCGTGAGTTGGCATAAGGTGGCTAAAATAGGAGCGGACTCGGGCCAAAAGGGGTAGCTCTTCTAGTCGGACGCATTTCTTCGATACCATTCTATTACTTGTGATTGTTTGGTGGCCACCCTCCGATTTGGGAATGTGTTCTGAGGTAGGCGTATGTGGCTACTGCGTTACCACCAGCCCGGGTATCGTAATTGGTATATCTACCCTGGCATTGCCTTGTGTGCCGTGTCACTTACCTTATCGAGCCTTTACTACGAGTTTGGTTTTCTCCTGTAGCCCATGCGTATTTTCTCGTAGTCTCCCAATCAGGAGATATGCAGATACTGGATGGACTACTAGGACTATTACGTGTTAAGGTGGAAAATGTAAAGCCTTAACACTATTTAAAAGTATGTTTACTTTACTGATAGACACTATTTATAATAGCGCAATATTACTATATAGTAAATAGTTTAACGGATCCTTAGAGGATGGGTGGTCCCAAGCATCTTCTAAGTTGCTTGTACCTTTACTACAGTTCACTTGAGTTAGTTTACATTGGATAAGTATGTATGTTCGGACTCGAGTATTTATGTTTTATTTACGCTCGGGCCAGCCTGAGTTATTCACAGATTTGGATTTCCACTCTCTGGAGGTCTGGAATCACTGGAGATTATCAGCTTATCTAGTTATCTTATTTCAGTTCTATTGTTCTATTTCGGTACTGTTGTTTTGTTGTCAGCTTTGTATTAGTGGACTCCTTTGTATTTGGGATTTTATATTGTATCTGTTTTCATACTGATATTATGTATTTGGTTTTGAGACTTTGTGATAGTAGCTTTATGAACTACTATGGTATTTTGTTTTCCGCTGCGAGATATTCTGATGTTCTGTGTCTGTGATTCTATGATTTGATTTTATTTGCTCCAAAAATTTTATTACAATCTGTTATTTTGTACTATTCAAGTCCGGCATGTGTGGATTATTGTCGATTTGAATGGTGGAAAATAACTGGTCGTTACAGTTGGTATCAGAGCTTTGGTTTTAGGCAAACCTTATCCTGCGGAGCAAAAACTCATTAGAGATATGGTAGAAATACCCTAGAATGAGTGAAATCAACTTCAGAATCATATCTTTGTGAGAGAACGTATTTTCAAAGTATAAAATGATTTTTAAATGATTTCAAAAGGATTTTTCAAAGATTATTTTGATATAAAAATTTTCTTGCTTTAAAAGCAAATTTTTCTAAACTTCTTTCCTTTTGTATCTACCTTGTTAGAAATTTCTGTAATTAGGATGTTTATCCAAGTGAATTTATCTTGTCTTGTCTTGTCTTATCCTTATCTTATCTCTACCTTTGTCCCAATATTCATTCTTGAATTTCAGGATGAATCATATAGGCCAGGGTCGTGGTGCAGCCCCAGTTCCAGCCCCAGCTCCTGTCCGTTTCACTGTTCTTTGCAAAGAATTTACTCAGCTTGGAGGAACCAAGTTCGCTGGTTCTGAGTCTATCATTGAGGCACAGCAATGGCTGAGGAGTATCGAGAGGACATTTACTGATCTTGAGATTATTGATGCCCAGAAGCGTCAGTTAGCCGCATGGCAGTTACAGGAGGCTGCACAAGATTGGTGGGAGTCTGTTACGGCTAATACCGTTGAGGCTGATCTTACTTAGGAACAGTTCAGGTATCATCTTTTGTTTCTTTGAATTCTGTTTTTCTATCTTTTTGTGCCTTTTCTAAGCTTATCTATCATTCTTCTCAGGGAGGCTTTCGTCTCTAAGTGGATGCCCAAAGCCGGGAAATCCCAGCTTTATAGGGAGTTTATGGACCTCAAGAAGGGAAGCATGTTTTTTTCAGAGTACGAGGGGAAGTTTAACGAAGTTTCTAAGTTCGGACATGGTCTGATAGACACTCCTCTGAAGAAGAATGAGAAGTTTATTGCTGGTGCTCGTCCCGAGTACTATAGTCGTCTCATTTCTCATGTTCATGTCACTTTTACCCAGCTTATGGATATGGCTCTTCGTTATGAGAACCCTACTTCTAAGGGTCATGTTTCTGTTGGTGCTCCTTCATCTCAGACTTCTTCTGCAAATTATAAGAAGAGAAAGCTCAGTTTTCAGCAGCAGAAGAAGAATTGGCTCAAGAATCCTGGTTTGGGATCTTCATCATCTGCTCCATCTTAGAAGCAGCCAGTTGACCTTTCTTCCATCACCTGCTTCAAGTGTGACCAAAAGGGACACTATGCGAATAGTTGTCCTACTATTGTTGGTACTGCCATTCCTCCCCCTACTCGGCCAGCTAAGCGTGATCTTTGCCACATCTGTCTCCAGCCTGTCAATTTCAGGAAGGATTGCCCTACCCAACAGAAGGGTAAGCCTTCTGGTATATTTGTTGTCACCTCAGCCTCTGCTCCAGCTCCTCCAGCTCCTGTGATGACCAAGGTACTCTCCGGGGTTCTTTTTCTTTATTTCAGCATCCTGTTCGCGTTCTGTTTGATACTGGTGCATCCCACGGTTTTATATCTGTTGATTTGTGTGATAAGTTTGAGCATCTCCTTTCTCCTGAGTATGATTCTGTGCCTTTATGTGTTTCAAATCCAATTTGGTGTCCCGCAAACCTTAATCGGATTTGTAAGCATGTGGAACTTATATATTCTGATCATCGCTTCAGTGGTGATTTTTATGTTTTGGGCTTCGATGCTTTTGATTTGTTGCTTGGAAGTGATTGGCTTGGTAGGCATAATGCTCATATCTCTTGTAATGCTCGTTCTGTTTATCTTAAGGATGATCTGGGCACTTCCTTTGTTATTCACTGCCGCATGCCTCAGGATTTTGCAAGCAGTTTTATTTATTATCTGGATTCTGCTCCTGCTGATCTTTATTCGACCCGTGTGGTCAAATTCTATCCTGATGTTTTTGGTGAAGTCACTGCTTTGCCTCTTAAGCGGGAGATAGATTTCCGCATTGATCTTGTTCTTGGTGCTCGACCTGTTGTTCTTCCTCCTCGAAGAATGGAACCTCGTGAGAAGGTTGAGTTGGGAAAGTAGATTGAGGACTTGTCTTCCAAAGGTCTGATCAGACCTAGCCATTCCGAATGGGGAGCTGCGGTGGTCTTTGTCACTAAGTCAGATGGTTCTCTGAGGATGTGTGTTGATTATAGGGAGCTGAACAAGCTCATTATGAAAAACAGATATCCAATGCCTCGCATCAATGATATGTTTGATCAGCTTTATGGTGCCACTTGTTTCTCTCAGCTTGATCTTGCCACAGGTTTTCACCAGCTCAGATTTGCTGAGGAAAGCATTCCCAAGACAGCTTTCCGGACTGAGAATGGGTTTTATGAATGGTTAGTCATGCCTTTTGGTTTGACTAATGCTCTTGCTTTCTTTGTGGATCTTATGAATCGTGTTTTTCATGCCGTGCTTAATTAATTTGTGCTAGACTTTATTGATGATATCCTTGTCTTCTCTAAGACCAAGGAGGAGCATGAGTCACATTTGAAATATGTTCTTGAGACTCTCAGAAATCATCAGTTGAAGGCTAAATTTTCTAAATGCCATTTCTGGAAGGATGATTTTAAAAGCAATTAACTTTTCAAAATTAAAATGTTTAAGACAGTTGATTTTAAAAGCAATTAACTTAATTAATTTTGAATTTTAATTCAAAGGTGTTTAATTTAAAATATTAGATCATGATTAAGAAAATTCAAATGAGTTTGAAATATGAATGTTTTAATTTAAAGTTATATCCAAATAAATTATAAAGGAATGTTTTAATTGGTTTTAAATTATATTTAAATGAATAAGTATAAAGGTTATGAAATTAAGTTTTCGAAGCTAAATATTTGTTTAATTTAATTAAACATGTTTGAAAAGAATTTTCAAAGATTTTAATTATATTAAAAAATAAGGGTTCGAATTGTTTTAAAGTAAAATTATATTTCAAATATATAATTGATTTCTAAATTGGTTTAATGAAGTAAATAATTTGAGTATAATGCGAAGTTTATTCTTAATTAGCTAGATTGAAATTAATTAAAGCTAATTAATTAATAAATTAAATTCAAGGTTAATTACTTAAATGTAATTAAGAATAATTACATATAGAAGCAATTAGTGGATGGTTAATGAATTAATTAAGGATTAAGTGATTTATTAAATGGATAATTAATTAATGTAATTAATTTTAAATTAATTAATTAGTCTGATTAATTAATGATAATCACTTATTAATTAATTGAGTAATTACCTAGTGAAGTAATTAATGGATAATTACTGAATGTAATTAAGAAAAAGATTTACTTATGGAAGTAATTAGTGGGAAATTAATTATGGAAGTAATTGAATGGAAGTGATTAAGGGTTAATCACTGGGTGTTTATTAATTAAGGGATTAATTAATATAACTGATTAAAGAGTTAATTAATTAATTAAAGAGTGATTAATTAATTAAAGGATTAAGGTTAATTAATGATGTGATTAATTACTTGTTAAGGTAATTAATTAAGAGAGTAATTAACTAATGAAAGTAATTAGAGGATAATTACATAATGGAAGTGATTAAAGGTTAATTACTTAGTTAATTTGGTTAATTAATTAATGTGATTAATTAATTAATTATTTAATGTGATTAATTTACGATTAATTACTAAATGTAATTAATTAGAAGTGTGATTAATTAATAAAGTAATTAATTAAGAATTATTAATTAATGTAATTAATTAATAGTTACTTAATGAAGTAATTAAGGATCAATTAATTAGTGTAATTAATCAAAGGATTAATATAATTAATTAAGAAGTTTATTAATTACAAGTTTGTTAATTATCATTTATGATTAATTAAGACTAATTAATAAGGTGGTTAATTAAAGTTTAATTATTTAATTAATTAAAGGGTTAATTAATTAATAAGGATCATTAATTAATGTAATTAATGTAATTAATCAAGGTTGATTAATGGAAGTAATTAATTAAATTATAATTAATTAATTGTAATTAATTAAGGATTAATTATAGTTAATTAATTAATGGAAGTAAATGAAGGATCATTAGTTAATGTAATTAATGATTGTGATTAAAGGTTAATTACTGTATATGGTTAAGGATAATCAATTTGTGTAATTAATTAAGGATAATTACTTAATGTAATTAAAGGATAATTAATCAAGGAAGATTAATTAAGGAAGATCATTAAGAGGTGATTAATTAATTAATTTATAATTAATTAATGAAGAAGGATTAAGGTAATCCAGGTGATTAAAGGTTAATAATTAATTTAATTAAAGGTTAATTAAATAGATTAAGAGTTAGTCAAACCTGCTTATGGATGATTGATTGATATTGGATGATTGATATTGAATGATTTGGATATGATATCTCAGATATGTGATATGGCTGCTTTGTGAGATGATTAGTAGATATAAATTATCTATCTGTGATATTGTAAATCATCTATGTGTATATGCTATTCTGAATATAAGTTTAAACCCTTAAATAACTTGGACATTAAAATGGCGTTTTGGATTTCGATGAGACCGGGATCGGGTTTTCATATTTGGATATCCGAAAACAACATTGATCCAAATTAAACGTTAGGCCGTGAATCCAAGTGAAGAGCATAATGAAGACTCGAAGTGTAAGAACTATTCGTCAGTATAACTCGGAGGGTGATTCTAAGATGAGTTTAACGGAGATAGTACTTTTTGGTTCGAGATGGTGATTCAAAGTGCAAGGGCTATATTCATTGAATCTGAGGGTGATTCCAAAATGAGTGCAATGAGATAGTGCCTTTGGTTTCTTTCGAACCTGGAACGAACTTGTATGGATTGAATGCTTTCAGAACATCGCCAGGTGGACGATGAGCATTCTAAGGTAGATGTGATCTATAAAGGTAATCGCAGCCTCAAGCCTCATCAACCGGGAATGGCTAAAACAGGGGAGGTGCAGCAAGGTTAAGTGGGTAGCACCCAAGTAGGACGAGATTTACCCCTGTCTAGAGGTCCCTTTCTATTTCGGCTTAGTGTGTGGTTGGTCACGCTAACCACGATGTGGTCTTGTTCGGGACTGTTCAGTAAGGGATGGTTCCAGCCTTGTGTTGCAGGGGATTTAGGGTGGATCCTCGGTAAGGTGATCTAGGCCCCATACTGTGACGAGCGTCACCCCAGTAGCCCTGCCATTGATGGAAACTCATTCTTCCTACGTGCCCTTACGGTTTTGATTGTACTACCCACTTTTGTGGCTAGTAGCTGGAATTTAATCATGTATCAATTTCAGCTATTTCTTATTTACTTGAAAACCCTAGACACTATTATAATATCACTGGATTTCCTATCAAATGCTTTGGTTTCGTAAGGTAAAAACTTTTCCATGTTTATGTGTGGGAAGTCTTACGTGATACCTTTCTTTTCAAAGGTTTTCAAAGTTAAACAATTTTAAACCGTTTACTCACACCAGACCCATGTCTGACCCAAGTGTTTACTTTCTGTTTTATTAAACTCTTGGGTACTCATATTATGTATGAGTAGTCGAGGGATTCTGGTTAGCTTGACGACTTCTGGAGGAGATTTAGAGCAGGAGGCTTCAGCGTGTAGATGTATAGTGGTTCCGCTGTGTTTGTGTTGTGTCTGTATCTTTGTGATATCTTGAGTTGTATAGTTAGACAGATGTTTATAACTATCTGATATGAAATGTATAAGTTGTGTACTCTGATGTATATGATACTATGTAATATTTTATGTGATACATTATATTTCATTCGTTCCGCTGTGAGAATCTATTATTGTTGAGTTTCTTCTTTCCTATCTTTGCTTCTTCTATCCCTTTCTTTCTTAATTCATGATAAGACTTTCTGGTAGATGGAAGATGGGTCGGCACTAGGTTGAGTGAATACTTAGGCTTTGGAGTGATTTCTATCTTTCTTGAGCGAGCGTACTTGTATATATATATATATATATATATATATACCTGATTTGTTGGGTTACCTATTCGAGTTTTCCAACATAAGTTCTAAAGGTTGATGAAGCAGTGGAGTATGTGTAACACGGCTACCACTAATGGAAGAGGTCCATATGTTTGAGGTTGGAAGAGTATCTGTCGAGACTATAGACCCACTACCGTCTCGAGTAAGTTTTGTAGCTTGGAGTAAGGATCTCTCTTATCTCCGAAGTAAATCTTTTTAAAAAGATTTGGAGCCCATCTTTGAAGTGTAGGTTGAGGTGCGCACGGGTGAGCGGATTTTCTAGAGTTTGGATCTGTCGGATGTGCAAAACAGGAGATGTTATCTTGGCAACCGTAGGAAGGAGTTTTGTCTGTTTTGGAATATGAGACTAAGGTCTATAAGTTGCTTCGCTTCAGTATGGTCTCATTTTTACCCCTTAAGGAGAGTGAGATGTTGATGCTTGGTTTGGAGCCCGAGTTTTCTGAGAGGATGTCTGCCCATCTCGAGGAGTCATGTGTGGAATTAGTTGATGGCTTTTAGGGTCCGAGAAGCCTATTGATTAGAAGTATTTGGTTAGATGTGGTAGCAATACGACTTAGAGGTGCTTTGGGTGCCAACAAGAAGGTCTTCTGGCTTAGCAGTGTCCTAGAGATAGAGTTTGGAAGCAGCAGTGTGGCCCGTTTCTCCGATGGTTTCGGAATCTTTGTGGTTCTTCTATCAGCAGTTCGGGAAGATGGTGAATGCTTTCTTGAAGAGTTAACCTTGTTTGGAAAAGCTTAAAGCTATTCTAATTGGTAAAGACAAAACAATTTCTTTGGAATCCGAACTAGGTAGGATCGCAAAAGTGACTTGGAATTAGTTTGGGAGTTCATCTTGGGTAATCTTTTGTTTGAGATTGAGGCTTCTCATGTGGAAGTCGGAACCATTGAAGTAGTCAGAGATTTTTTTGGATATCATCGAGGAAATCAGAAGATTATCTACATCAGGAGTTGAGTTCCGTATCGACTTGGTTCCGGAAGCAATACCGGTGGTTAGCCTGGAAGTAGTATGGTCCTTAGAGAAAGAAGAGTTGGTGTAGCAGCTTAGAAATTTTTGGAGTTAGATTGGTCAGATCTAGTTTTCAAGTTTGGATTCTGCTGTAAGGTTGTGTGACCAAGTCAGATGGGTCACTAAGATTTAATGGATCTGATGAACTGTGTTTTCGGGATATATTGGACAAGTTTGTGCTCGTGTTCCTCAACATCATTCTCATCTACTTTAGAATCAGAGTTGTGCAACGGAAGCAAGGTAGCAGCTGTGCGAGGAAGGAAGTAAGTTCACTCTACTATTGCTCGGGAAGTAGAGCTTGTGTTCTGGATTTTGATGGATCTTTGAAGACCATTTTGTTGAGTAGGATCCAGAGATTGGTTTGTTTTGGTCCAGTTGTTTCTGGAAGCATCAGCATAGGTTGAGCTGATCAGAAAGAAGATAGGCAGCCTAGGATCGTCAGAAGGAGTTATGTGGATAAGATGAATAAATCTGGAAATCGAAGTTGGAGACTTCGTTGTTGTTAAGGTTTCTCTGGTTAAGAGAGCGGAAAAATTTGATAAGATTGGAAAGCTAGCTCCGAGGCATTTGGGATTTCTTATCTATGTTCTTGATAGTATAAGTTCTTTTGTCTATATGGTCACTGACATAGTGAGAGAAAAAGAACGAAGCTTCTTCTTCGATGTAAGATTTACATATCGAACCTTCAACCCGTGCTTTTTGCCTCACTTTTTTCTTCAGGTGATTCAAATATCTACGCAACATTAATTTATATTAACTTCATCTTTCAAATGCAATTAAATTACGTTATAACATATATATTACATACCTCTCAAATGGATACATCCATCCGTATTGGACAGGACCTCGAAGTCGTGCTTCAGATGGGAGATGAACAGGTAAATGTTCCATCACATTAAAAAATCCAGGCGGAAATATTTTCTCTAATTTGCAAAGCAATATAGGAATGTCCACTTCAAGTTTACGTAAACGTTGCACTTTTAAAGTAGTCGAACAAAGCTCTTTGTAAAACATACTAAGCTCCGTTACTACTTTCCAAACTGTTAACGGCAGTAGTTCTTTGAACATTATGGGGAATAAATTTTCCATCATTATGTGACAGTCGTGACTTTTCATTCCACTTAATCTACCATTTTAAAGTCAACACATCTACGAAGATTTGATGATATCCCATCAGGAAATCTTAACCCTTCCACCCATTTTAACACAGCTTTAATTTGATTATTATCTAATTCGTAACAAGCTTTGGGTTTTTTATTGTCATTTGGTTTCATATGAAGCTCAGGACGTTTGCATAATTCTTCTATATCACGTCTTGATTTCAAATCATCCTTCGTCTTCCCTTTCACATTCAAAATTGTGTTAAAAACATTATCAAATACATTTTTCTCATTGTGCATCACTCTATGTTATGGCGAAGCAGAAGATGTTTCCAATACGGCAACTCCCAAAAAATAGTTTGTTTGCACCAGTTATGAAAAACTGATTTTCCTTCAATTTCTATTTGCTCGCCAATTTCATATATCTTTGGATAGTCCTTAACAAGTTCATATATGTCTTCGCTTGACCATATCATCGGTGGTTGTCTGGTTTCTACTCTATTAGCTAAAAAGTTTTTCTTGTCTCCTCTGAAGGGATGATTTACATGGAGAAAATATCGATGACAGTCAAACCATGAAATTTTCTTACCATGAGGTAAAGAAAACGCTCGTGTTTCATCCATGCAATATGGACATGCTAGACGACCGGCAGTACTCCATCCCGAAAGCATTGCATAGGCAGAAAAAACACTTATAGTCTACAACAAAGAAGCAAACATACGAAAAAATTTCTTCTTGGACACATCGTATGTTTCTACTCCTTCGTTCCACAGTACTTTTAACTCTTCAATCAACGGTTGTAAATATACATCGATTCCTTGTGTCGGATCGTCGGGGCCAGGAACGACAATTGTAAGAAACATATATTGCGTTTTCATGCACATCCATGGAGGTAAATTATACGGTGTGACGATAATGGGCCATGATGAATATTTAGAACCAAATTGAGAAAATGGAGAAAAACCGTCCGTACATAATCCTAATCTAACATTTCGACTCTCCGCTGCAAAATTTGGATACGTTTTATCGAAATGCTTCCATGCTTCTCCATCGGCCGGATGTGTCAACGTACCCTCTTCCTCTGTTCTCACGCTATGCCATCTCATATTAGACGCAGTTACAGAAGATGCATATAATCTTTGAAGTTTTGGAGTTATGGGTAAGTAGTGCATACGCTTGTACGGTACTTCCTTCCCCTTCTTTTTTCTTGGTTTGTATCTCTCCTGGTTACAAACTTTACAATTTCTAAGGTTTGCATCTTCTTTCCAAAACAACATGCATCCTTTTAAACATGTATCTATTTTCTGATACGGTAAACCAAAAGCCGACATAAGTTTTTTAACTTCGTAGTGATTTTCACACATTAGATTATCGGACGGCATATGTCTTTTTGCAGCTTGTACAACAGCCGTAAACCCAGCTTCAGTGATGTTGTATTTTGACTTCATCGCAATGTATTCTACGATTACTGACAGCTGAGTGCCGCTTTTACAACCATCCCAAATAGGTTTCTTAGCTGCATCTAGTAAATCGTAAAAAAATTTAGCTTCAATATTTGGTTCTTCAACATTTCCATCATCGTCGTCAACTTGAACCATAGGAAACATTGATCGTGCTGCATCTTCGACCATATTTTCTATACGGGTCGTTGAAACTATTTCGTTAACGACACTTTCAGACTCTACAGAAGTATTTGCTACAACTTCTCCATGCCGATCCCAAACATAATATTCGGGTACGAAACCGTGTTGGCACAAATGAACTTTCACAATATATGGTAACAAATACTTCAAATGTCTACACCTACTACACGGACAACGAATTTCTGGATCGTTTCCGTAATTACTTAAAGCGAATTCAACAAACACGTTTATACCATTATAAAAATCTTCTTTTATTGAGCCCCTAAGTCCTTTTCTTTGGTACATCCATCTCCTCCGATCAACAAAATAATCAATCATTTTTCCTATTTGACAAAATGAGAAGTTCAAAAATTAATATTTATTTTGAAGAATACAAATTCAAAAAAGATTATTATCATGGTCGTATAATATTTTGAATTTAAAGAACAACTTCACAAATTTAAAAATATTTTCAAATAGGGCACATTTCATTTTTTAAAGTACGTAACGATTAAAAATATATATAATTTTTTTTCATTGGTCAGACATCCTACTTCCCATTACAAACACAGTAAGCATTTACATTTCGTATATTACTTCGTCTCAAACGATTCAATAAAATTTCGGCAGCATTTCCCTTTTGTTCCCTGCATTGTACACAAATGCGTGTACGCAGGAAACAAAAAAGAAAAGTTAGGGCGAAATTTTATGAACCGTTTGAGACGAAGTAGTATACAAAATGTAAATTCTTACTGTGTTCATAACTTGTCCAATACAGGGACAAATCCGACAAACATTGTACCAGATGAATATAAATGGTCGTTTTTCGAAAAAAACGACTATTTATACAACGATCATGCACAACACTCGTCAGACTGGGCCAAAAACTCTCTAAGGGACATTTGTCGGTTAACATGCGCGCATTTTACTCAAAAATACAGTTTTACTCACTGTTCACATTTACAAAAATATATATAAATTTAACACAGTTATTCGACGTATTACGCATCAAAAAGGCTGGTTTAACATTTTTGTCTTTTTTTTAATACACACAATTATAATTTAGAGTAATGCATTTTTTTGTTTCATAAGTAAATACGTGCACAATATAATACTCCTAGTTCATTCAATCATTTTATCGTATGCCAAATAACGTATACAATCTTCGAATCAGGGCATACACAACAATTTACATATACATGAACAACCACAAAGTATACGTATTTTTCACAATTTCACGATAAAAGATGAAATATGTATGCCATGTGATGCTATAAACCATTATTACGCTAATGCAAACAATTGCAATCGCTAATTCGCCCTAATTTATCAATTTATGCAAATCTAAAATTAGGGTAAAAACTGAAATTTTCAGAAAAATAAGAGATTATACCTGAGATTGAGAGCAAGAGGTCTTGAATCAGCAGCATGGAAGGAGAAAAAATCATGAAATTGGCGAATGGAGGTGGAAAATGTGGATTTGGGGGTTTTTGGTGAGATTGGGGAAAGCTGGAAAATGAGGAAGAAAGGCTCGGCCGGCTGCAGGTATTCGCGAATTTCCGATGGCTTCCGACGGCCGCCGACGGCCCGTCGGAAGCCGTCGGAAATAGACCGTCGGAAGCCGTCGCCCCCACCCTTCGCTATTTCGCTTTTTTCTAGTAGTGAAAAATAGGAAGGAGGTAGCAGAAGAAAATAGAAAATAACATCAGAATCTCACAGTCGCAGCTGAATAATATATAATAGAGAACAACCAATCTTTATACAAAAAGAACTAAAACTATTTTTATACATCACATCATCAGAGTACATACAAACAATAGAAAAATACTGGACAGTTGTAACAACTTGTCCTCACAAAAGTTGACTATACAGCTTACACTGCACAGTGGAATATACATCAAGTACGTGTGATACGTCTCGCCCTCCATCTCGCCTCCTGAGCTCCAAAGCATCATATCCTATATCTATAATACTCGGTCTGACCAGAGCATTATAATAAAATGACACCCGAGTCAGTTTGGAAAACCAGCATTAGAAAGCACACTCAATTGGATTATTAAAGTTTTCAAAATCCTTTGAAATAAAAGGTATCTCGTAAAACCATGCCACAAATAAACATGCCGGGTTTTTATCTTACGATAACCAATTTTTTTTATCAAATTCGTCTGATATTATAATAGTGTCTATAGAAAGTAAAATAGAATCTAGCTGAAATGCTTGCATCTCACGTTCCAGCATAGTTGGGCGCAATCAAAACCGTATGGACGCTTATTGGAGATTGGATTTCATACAACGACAAGGCTACCACGGTATTACCCGTCACAGTACATGGTCTAGATCAGAGTACTGAGGACCACTCGTGATCCCGTGTAATACAAGACCGGTCTACCCCTAACCTGGGTAGATCGAATAAGACCACTCCGCGGTTGGGATCAGTATCCGCCCACTAAGCCGAGATCAAAAAGGGACTCTAGAAAAGGATGACCTTACCCTACTTGGGTGCTACCCAATTAGCCTTGCTGCACCTCCCCTATTTTAGACATTCTCGATTGATGAAGCTTGATGCTATGCGTTAGCTTTTTAGAACACATTTCACTTAGAATGCCCATCGTCCTCCTGATGATGGTCTGATAGCATTTGTCCATACAAGTTACCCTGGGTCTGGACAAACATAATCGCCGTCTTCATCTTTATGGTCTTTATTCGCAAACGTTCAAATCGAATCGAAGTGGTTTTCGGGTAATTAAACCCGATCCCGGTTTCTTCGAAACGATCTGTGCATTCGCCAATATTGATAGTCGGTTATTTAACTATCAAATAACATTCACAAGCCAAATATTTTATTTCCATTGAAAAGCACCAAATCTTATCAAATTTAGTTTTCACACGAATTAAATCGCTTTATCCAAAAATATAATTTTAAAACATTTGAAATAAAACTACTTAAATCACCTAATTCAAAATAACAGTTATGAAATTCTATAATAATTTACTAAGTAAAACTTTAGCCAAAAACTATTTTTAACAATAACACTATTATATAAAGTATAAATATTTAATAATTTTATTTTAAATCATAATATTAATTTGCCCTTTAAAACAATTACTACTATAATTAACTTAAATAAATATTTACTTTAAAATTTTTTGGGAACTAGGGAAACCTGTTCTATCATTACCGACCATCGATTCCTGAACAGTAAACCTAGGGAATAGCCGGAAGGCCCGCCACAACCAACTATTCCGGGCAGCCAGACCTTTCGGTTAGCTTGGGGCAGGAGGCGCGAAAATGAACCGGATACCTTCCAAGTGAAAAGTCGTTTCTCCTCCCACACAAGGTGGGACTCGAACCCAAAACCTCCCACTTGGGAGCCGCATCATCCCACCACCGCACCAAGCCCGCGGACAAAAACTTTGGGGCCAAGGAAACTATGTTTGCCCTGGCCTTTGGTTAAGCCGGTTTTATAAGTGGCTGTGCACTATGTCTCATTATTGTGGCCGCTGGGATTCGAACCGGTGCCACTACAACCACTTGTAGCAACTCCACTATGTCTTAACCACTGGACCACTAGAACTTGACTACTTTAAAATTTTAAAACAACTAAATAATAACTTTTTTCTAAAACATTTTTTTAAACCACTTCTAAAACTTCCAACTTATACTTAAAAATCTCCTTTGAAATTATACTTGGCTTTTCAGAAAAATACACTTTCCACTCCAATATATCCCATCTAATCATTTATAAATCCTTCTCGATTTATTTCCAGTTTAATTTACGTCCCAATCCCATAAATTTCTTTTCCATACTTTTAAAAATAAAACCACCTTTTTATTTTTAAATGAATTACCATCTCCTTATAAATTCCCACCGTGAATTTAAAAATCCCAAATATCCACTGATATTTATTTCACCTTATTTATAAACCTAGTTTATAAATCCATAGCATCATTCTCTTTTAAATCGCTATTTCAAAACACTTAATCGATTTTCAATCGATTCTCTTAATTAAATTCCCTTTTAAAATTTATTTCTTGATTTATCCAATCTATTCCAAATCCATTAATTCCAATTTTACTCCTTTATTATGATTTAAAACCTTATTTAAAACTGAAATATCAATTTCATACTCTATTTCAAAATCCTCCTTTTATTCTCCCAACTCGTTGAAATCTTGAATTTCAAAATAAATCCTTTAATTCTTAGTCAATATCGCTTAAGTCTTCAAAGCCCTTTTATTCCCATTTATTCAAAAATCTTTATTTCCTATTCCCCGAAATTTATTTAATAGGTTTTCAAAATCAACTATTTACTTTTCTCAAATCCATCCTTTTTATTTACTCACTTCATTATAATTAGTTACTTAAAAATTCCCTTTTGATTTTCTTCCAAAAATCCAATACTTATATTTTGATATTTTTAAAATGCCAAAATGTTCAGCAAAGCCATAGCATTTAATAACTTCAATTTCAATATAATCTATAACAGATTATCAAATAAATCATATCACGGAATATGAAACAAATTTCAATATTTTTGAGGAATCCAGTTGGATCCCTCCAACCTATTTCCCTGCATCCACATATGTTTGCACAATATAAAAATACCAATCCCACTTCGACGTGATATCGCGATATAAAAGGTCATCCGCTATTATGCAGGGCGCATAGGGTCTCATCCGCTATATAATGCGGGTATATCAATCACTCCAACATATATATACTACTATATATAATATCACAACCAAACCGATAACACATCATCAATTCAAGAAATCATCCAATAATTTAATTTTAACTAATTAAATTAACTAGTAATCCAATTTGAGTGAGATTAACCCACCTTTGACTTTATTTGCAACCCAATCCAAATCGGCTTGTTTTCTTCACGATTTCAGATCTTGTATAAATATCATATGGTTTATTAATATTTTAATTAATCGAACAATCAATTACCCCTTTAATTAACTTAATAGTTAATTTTGAACTAATGTTTATAAGATAAATAATTTCTAGTAACTAAAATAATTTAATAAGTTAATAAAACAAGTTAATCACCAATACACACACACTGAAATTGAAAAATATCCACATATATTTATCTAACAGAGACTATACAATTTCCCTTGACTGTCTAATATATATATATATATATATATATATATTACTAAATTTTATTGGAAAAAATAAAATAAAAGCAAACTGCAAACCTCGCTGAACACTCCTTCCATCGCAGCCACACCCGATCAAACCGACCTTCACCAAATCGACGCCGAGCCTCCAAGAACGAAGCTGCCGCACCTTACCAAAACCTCGCGATCGCCTACCAACCGCTTCATCCCTCAATGCGCAGCACTCGACCCAAACCCCTACAATAGGACTCGCGCTGAACCCTCGACCTTCGCCTCCTTAACACGGCTCTACCTCGAGCGGCTGTTCAATGCGCTTCCATGCGTTTGTTTCCCAGGTGATACTCTATCGACTCGGCCACGATCAATTTCTTGAATCGAATTATCGCGACCCGATCTCGTATTCCCCTTTCTTTCTTTTTGAATTCAATTTTACTTTTTTCTCTCCAAGCATCAGTTATGGATATTTATTCAAATGGGAAGAAAAGGGATTTGGGGATGGGCTGAAGATTTCTTTGCAAGCAAATGAATTATATTTTTTTTTTCAAATTGTTTATTCCTTCCATTTGAATTGATCTGCTCAGTTTCGTGGACACAAAGGAAAAGAAAGATAAGATCGGTTGTGTTGGAGTAATGGCTATAGTGATTGAGAGATGAAAGCAAAAGGCACTGACGTGAATGGAATTTTTGACCAGTCAACTATACATATATTATTTAAATTTTAAATCATCTCGAATTCGCAACTCAAAATCTCGACCTCCTATCTAGACGTGCCGCTAGGCGTCTATAATGTTATACCCCTATTATGAACGCAATGGAAAAGGTTTCGAGTCCTAAATCGATCGTATGGAGAAAATAGATTTTTGGACCCAGTTATTATATTGAATTTTCGATATAAATTCCAGCGCGTTTATCTATCGAACGACAACCCAAACGCTACGAAAATTGAAATCCGATAATAATACAATATTACGGATCCAGTGGAACATGTTTCATTGAATTCCAAGACTGTGTCCTTGAAGACTATTTTAAATGTCAATTTAAACGATATATTTTTAAAACTGAATGAATCACTTCCAATTTCAAATTTAAAGCTCTTATTATCTTCAGTATTATTAATATAAAATTTTTAAGCCTTTAAATTATTTTTAACAAGCATGAAACTCCAGATTCAATAATTTACCAATTTTCAATTATTTAATTCAATAATTTAATTACCAAGCAAATAGTGATGTTTGAAATTCAAGTTAAAAATTAACTTTTAAATATTTAAAATCAATTAAATATTCTAATTTCAAATATCAAAAATTCCGGGTCGTTACACTTAAAACTTATCCATATATTGTGTAATCTTATATTTAAAAGTTTGAAATATTCGAAGCTTTCAAGCATTCAAAACCTCATGTATACGAAGCTAGCTTTTTTTTGAAATCAGTTGTCAATTTTAAATCAAAACCAAACTTTGAAAATTTCAATATCAAAATTACAAATGATAATATAGGAAATCGATTCCTATACTATCCTAAATTCCCACTGTACTCATTTTCTATTTAACAAAATATCTTACATTATTTTATCTAGATAAACCATTGTATTACAACAAAATCATCTCTACATACTAAAATCATATTTTACAAATTATGACCATTTTCCATAAATTTACACAAATATTCAATCATTTTACGCTAATATCAAGAGGAAAATTAAGCTTATTCACAAAATTTAACACTTCAAAATAATTCTATACTACTTTCTCTTTAAATCATATATTAAAATATATAAGATGATTTGTGTGTGTGTATAATTCTTACTATACTTCATGCATATAATTTTTGTGAATTATTTCAAATAAGGCATCCAACTTATATACATTCATTAATGAATCTATTATATTCCACATTTCAAAATGTATACCTTTATTAATGAAACCCTACTTCTTGGATGAAATGTTGCCTTTATTTGTGAAGCATTGTCGCCTAATATTCCAAAAATGGTTTAAAACTACTTAGAGATAGCATAACATTAAAATTGCCAAAGTATAATACACATACATACCTGCTTATGCATCTATAGATATCTAATATTACTCTTTGGATGACACACATAACCACCAATTCCAACTTCACCAAAGGTCATAGCAAGTTGATGATTTTGTTTGCTTGTTTTCTCTTCTGGTAGCAGTATATTGTCCACAACCAACTTCTCATGTGTTGGAGGTACATGTTTTCCGTGTATAATGCATGCTGTCGAATCTCTGCATACAGAGGCTGTTGCAATGATCTCTACTCTAATGTTCATGATTTTACATTTTTGATTGGGCAAACTGGACGAATTTAAGGAATTGGCAAAGTCGTTACTCGACAATCTTCCAACACTTCCCTGAGGTGTACTACTTCCTCCTTCGTTTGAAGCAATGTCTGATATATGATGTTCTTGATCCGCATATCATCTCTTCAATAAGTCCACCAACAACTTCAATGTACCCTCCATATTATCCATCTTAGCTTTTAAATCTTCCGAACCTCCTTGAGCCTTTTTTAGTTGTTTATGCGCAATCTTAAAGGCATTAACTTGGGTCCTTGATATTTTGACTCCAATATTTCAAGCCCGAACTCTTTTGTCCTTGCCAAACACTTGTGATATAATATCTTAATCTAGTGGCAAGTTTTCTTTGTTGCCATTGTTGATTGATTTCTTTACTTTTGCAATTTTATCCTAAATTACGATAGTACTTGAGATGTTATTTGTTACATAAACTTTGTAGAATAGCTGAATCATTATTTGTTTAACTTACAAAGTACACAGAAGTCGAATCTAACATGCTACCATCCTTTTTCGTATGAGTCTTCTCCCATACTCACGACGTGTGATTTCTTTGGTTGGATTTGCACTGACCCGAAACAATAAAGATGATATGTCATTCCAAAACCCATAGTTTCTTAAATAAAGTTATCTCCATAGTTTCTTAAATAAAGTTATCAAAAAAATTACATATTCAATAGAGAGCTATAAAACTAATTAACATCAGAATTTTCGTAAAAAACAACCAAAATTTTCACAGATACATATCCAACAAAACTAAATTTTCACAGTAATTTTGGCTCGGATAAAACGTCTGAATTTGTGTGTTATTATCTATGTTCGTTGCTTGTTTATAACAAATTGACTATTGAAATTTGTAGAATACCCATTACTAACTGATTGTACATCATCTGAATTTCAGCATATTTATAAAAAGTAAATTCGATTTAAACATTACGATTCTGTCTGGATTTGATTGTTTATTTCAGTTAAGATTTGCTCACTTTTAGATGACCACAGTAGTAGATTCACGTTATATTATTCTCGAGAATATGGTACTTTAATTGTGTGGGCAGCTTTATGATATATAATACTGTCACAATTCACACCGAATAACATGCTATAAAAGGAATTATCCTATGGATGCCCATTTTGATATTACTGGTGAACTTACAAAAAATGGCCACATTCTCAAACAAAGTCCCAGAATGAGACATTACTTTCCTATTATAACTCGTTATCTGTATACGCAAGTGATGATTTTTTGTTAACTTGCAATTGCAGGGAGGAATTCACATTGTAGGTTTCTGTGCATGCGCAAGAGATGGAATTTACGAAATGTTTGTGAAAAACAGTGTTCAATAAAATAAAGTGTTGGGTACATATATATCAGTTTCCTACTAAAATTATATACAATACATTAAGGGAAAAATTAATACTAATATTTAAAAGAAACGTCTGAAGGCACAATTAAAACTTATCGCTAGAAATGTTAAAATAATATTGGCACTGACGGTACATCTGAATTTGTATTTTATTATCCAAGTTCATTGCTTGTCTATGACTAATTGACTGTTGAAATTTGTCGAAGACTTGGTGCTAATTGGTTATATATCTGAATTTCAGCATATCTCAAAAAATAGATCTAGTTTAAATATTTTACCATTTTGTCTATTGGATCCTTCTGGTATCTTACATGCTGCATTAATTTTTTTAGTTAATATGTGCGTACGCATTTATATATGTGCACTAAGTGCACGCGTATTTTTTTTATATATATATATATATATATATATATATATATATATATATATATATATATATATATATATATAGACAAACACGCGCGTGCGCGCTCGTATGTGTATGTATATTTGTGTGTATTTAATAAAAAAGATGAAACAAACATACCTTTTCATTTTCCACCCCAGCGTGATTTGTAGGTCCAATATGATGACCATAGTTGTAAAATGATCTTTTTTTGTCTATATCTCTTCCTTCCCTTGCATCGAGTTTGGCTTCATTTTTCACAAACTCATTCTAATCTTCTTGGGCGATTGTTGGTGGACAGTTTTTCAACCTTTCTTCGTCATTATTGAATTTGTCCTAAAATTTTATCCTCAATTCACTTTTGTGTCTCCTAAATGACTCGGCCATTTTAAAAAAAACACAAGTCCGTTATATCTGACTCTAGCTCGTAAAATGTCTATGAAAATAAGAGTTGTATCGAAAAATACATGAATACTATAGTAACTGCTAGTATTTTTATGTCCAAGCTTTGAGATAACTATGACATGCACTACAAAAGAATTTTGGATTCCCTACGCCAGTTTGGCGTAGGCGCGGCGTAGGGAAAAGATATTACCTACGCCATCCCTACGCCAAAGAAGAGGTTGGAAAACAATGCGTCGCAAAAAAATCCCTACTCCTTCCCTACGCCGCATTCCATACGCCTTACCTACGCCTATTTCCATACGCCTTCCCTACGCCTATTTTCATACGCATTCCCTACGCTTATTTCCATACGCATTCCCTACGCGTATTTCCATACGCATTCCCTACGTCTATTTTCCATACGCCTTACCTACGCCTTCCCTACGCCTATTTCCATTCGCATTCCCTACGCGTATTTCCATACGCATTCCCTACGTCTATTTTCCATACGCATTCCCTACGCCGCTTTCCATACGCTTTCCCTACGCCGCATTCCATACGCCTTACCTACGCCTATTTCCATACGCATTCCCTACGTCTATTTCCATACGTCTTCCCTACGCTGCATTGCATACGCCTTCCCTACGCCTATTTCCATACGCATTCCTTACGCCTATTTCCATACGCATTCCCTATGCCTAATTCCCTACGCCATCCCTACGCCTAGCCTTCTTCCTTTTAAAGTGCAGAAATCGAATTTTCCTTACGAGTTGCATACGCCTTCCCTACGCCACCGTACACCGAAATTCAATATGATTCTATTGTATTTATCTTCATCTACCACAAATCATAATAAAACATAATAAACCCGAACATCAGCAACAGAAAGCATTAAATATAATATATAACCACATGCAAAATCGTAACAATATATATCATTACAAAACATTAATGTAGAATGCATATCATTGTCAAATTACCATAAAATTGCTACAAATGTATTTTATAAAATCATGTCCAGCAATAAAATAAAGTTGCTACATAACTCAAACATAGTTGTTTCGTCTAATTCAAACATCATACAATGTACCTTATAAAAATAGAACATCAAACCCACAGTCAAAAGAAGACTAACTCACGAAGTATGTCATATCTCTGATCTTTGCTCCCGCCTCAATTCCCGTATAAACTCTTGCACAGAATTCATCTCTTCCTGCATGAAAGATAAATCCCCTTGTAGTTTGTTAATTGTAACATCCATTTCTTGATTTTTACTTCTTAGCTCTTCTACTTCCTCTACAAGTTTCTTTTTGTCATCTGAAACTCCAAACCTAGCAGTGTATGTATTGTCTCTATATATCTACATATAAATTATTTAATCAAATTAGTACAACGAAAATAAAAAAATCTTACACATGTTCCAGTTGGCACAAACACAGCATAATATTAACACAAAACTGAGCACACATGAATCAAATTGTGTGAGTGATAAAATAAATTTTATACAAATTCAGAATAGCACAGAGGATATAGTAGCTTATATTAACACAAAACTGAGCACACACGAATCAATTATCAATGCATGAAAAACAGAGCTGGGCCTTGTGTATTCGCACATGAAAATCAGTTGTTTGATTTTTGTGTGTTCGCATTTAAAAAAAAATTGTGCGTGTGTGTGATTTTTATTTGCATTCTCCTTGTGTGCATATTTTCTGTTCATTTGCATTTTCATTTCTATCATTTTCTAAAAAAACATACACAAGTTTTAAAAAAAAAGATTTGCCTGCATCAGTACATTCTATCCTCCCCTCCATTTGCCATACAACTCTGCCCATTTTCCATTGCCACATACAACACTGCCCATTTGCAAAACGATATACAACACTGCATGTACAACGTAGATACTTCCATATATCACTGCCTCTGTCATTCATAGCTACTACCACCACTCAAAAAACTGCAACATTCACCTCAAACACTCTTCATATTCTACTATTCAATCACTTTCCCCCACATCTTCACAAACTTCTAACCACCAACTAACCCAAACCAGTGCATAACCAAAAAACTGTTGCATTCACTTCCATACTCATCCCTGTCGAACCACCTCTTACTCACATTTCACTCTAGAGCAATCAACCATACTACTGTACAATCCATCACTGCTGATCATCTCCTACACTGCTACATTTGCCTGCATTTCCTCCACGTCAAACCATTTCTGCCACTGACTGCCGCCCACTAGTCACCAACATCACTCAAAAACATACAAATACCATCACTGCATATAACTTACCGCATACAACAGTCGTGCAGCCTCCTTTATACAATCTACATCACCAGTTGCACCATTCAAACATCTCATTCACATCAACCAATATCAGTGCCAAAATACTGTGCCAATCATCACCACAACAGTCTTCCAATAACCCAACCCGCAACTACCATCTTCCTACTGCCGAGACCACCTCCTACCTCTACCAATCGCAGTAGAACCACTGTCAGCCTCCATCTCCAGTGCACACTGCCATCAATACGGCAACTTCGCCTCTGCAAATAGTCATCAACCCGCAATACCACTGCTCCACCATCATATACAACACTACAACTCCACTACCCCTGTTACAATTTCATTCCACCATCTCCTTTAACAAAATTGCCACTGCCCAGAGGAGCACAACCATCATCAGTGTATCACAGACATACAATATCACCTTGCAACTTCTCCACAAAACAGCACTACATATAAGATCATCCCTTGGATGATCTTAAAAAAAGAAATCTAAAACAATGACAACAATAATATATACATTATGTCATGCATGAGACTAAAAAATAATGAATAAAGTATAGGTTATTACATGTTGGTTTGATGCATTGGGCTGATAAGCGAATGCATAAGGCAAGTAAGGGGAGTGACTGCATTTTGAAGCGTAGGCGCTTGAGTTCAAATTGTTGTTGTTGCTGATACAAGTGTAGAAGCTGACAACTTGAAAAGACTGGTGCAGTGTGTAAGCCAGTGTAGAGTGATGATATAGGGAGTTGTTGCTGATAAACCATGAAGGCTATAAGAGAAGACCGAGATGCAATGTGAACATGAAGCAATAATGTAACATGAAGGATATGGGATGTGGTGATACTTCAGGTGCAAGGTGCCGAGATTTGAAAAAGGAGATGCAGAATGCAAGATGCTGGTATAGTGCTATTGTTGTTGTTGAAAAGGGATGCAAGATGTGAGATGCGAACTGATCAGGAATTAGCATAGACATGCAGTAACATGAAATAGTGATGCAACTAGAGGAATAGGTGCAACATGAAGGCATATGCAACTTGAAAGTGAACAACCTACAACTGTCTATCTTCCAGCAACTATACACTGCTGAACCACTACCAGTCATCACCTGCCTTCCCCTTCACATTTAACATAATCATCCCCGACCTCCAGCATCTACAACTTCTACATACATCTACAATCTCCAGCAACTATACACTGTTGTGCCAACTGTCTGTGCACTGCCTTCACTTCAACCCACATACTGCTTCACCCAAAAAAGCACGCAATCCCTCTTTGCCTCATCTCCATGACCACAACTACAGTCACATCCTCTGAGAAAACTGCCTCCAAACTGCCAATTTCTACAACTCATGAGCATCAACTGCTCACATTCACTGTATACAACCAGTGTCCACTTCTTACATAAACCCACATCCGAATCAACATCATAATATTCAAATACCTTCATCACATCAACTTCATCCCCTTTGACTATACAACAGAACTCCTCCAAACCACTGCCCTGACCCGTATTCAACAAATTTTTTCTGAATCAAAAACTGCATTCCCTTTAACTTCATCACTGACATATACTCCTACTGCTGCCATACTACTTCTCTACTCTTCCCAGTCATTGACACATAACTGCACCTCTGTAAGAGCATATATTCCACTTTCTATCACTTCACCAAACACACTACTGTTCAAATATTATCAAGTGCAGTCACTCCCTGCCGTTTCAACTACATTGCAGCAACAAAGAAAAAAAACGCGGGGGGGGGGGGGGGGCTACCGACCATCATCGAAACCACACAGCATCACCATTAAACTGTCCAACCACCTACAGCTCCTCCTCCACACAAAGCAAACTGCCTGTAGCATTCACCACACAACCATCAAAACCGCTCAACCACTCCTCTGTGCACAATAAAATTCATCACTTTCCTACAGCATATGCCACTGATCCCTATTGCAGCTCAATCACCTCAAACCACTATCAATGATGCATCACTACAAAACCACTCACCATAACACACTTCATCACACATACCATAGCAACATCCATCACCACAGAATTAAAACAATTTATACTGTCATTTTCTTAGTTATCATGAGTGTATTTTTGATTGGCATTCAATAGCTACCTATGAACGTATTTCACTATTTCTATTGATGCTACTAAAAAACAAAATTAAAACAAAATTTTAATTAATTAAAACTGTTTTCACACATCAAAGCAGTTTTGGAATATTAGAAATAAACACATCAAAGTAGTTTTGGAAAAGAAATTCAACTTTTGAGTCTTACCCCAGGAATATTGCCAGTACCAGGCCTTCGTGTGCTTCTTGAGGAAGCGAACGTCTCACCTTCTCCAATAAGTTGCATGTAAAGAAGGTTTAGCTCGTCGTGACAGAGCTCCCTACCCTGACTCTCGGTCATTTGAGCAACTCACTCATTGTATTTGGCCTGTAATTTACATAAAAAGTTAGGTTAACATAATTTGGAATTTGTAAATTATAATTCAAAACTTTTGTTGATTACATACAACAAACTGTTCCAAGTACTCATCAACCCATCCCCCATCTATAGAACCGTTCGGTTTCTCAACAAAATGTGTTCGAATGTACACCTGCATGTATGTCGGTTTTCGACCTTGTTCTTTCTCCTAAAAAATAAAAATAATTTATCATGTGTTTATTTGGATTGTACACTATTATTAGTTAATAATTTAAACAATTACCATATCGTTCATCCATTGTGCCATTGATTTAGAACCACATCTATGTGGCCTTGGATTGCTATTGCGAGCGATTGAGTTCTTTTGAGAAAGCTCCTTCACATCCTCCCTCTCCCAGTAGGCTAAAAACTGTTGCCATACCTCATCTGTTATAC
This sequence comes from Allium cepa, assembly GCA_030765085.1. Lineage (NCBI taxonomy): Eukaryota > Viridiplantae > Streptophyta > Magnoliopsida > Asparagales > Amaryllidaceae > Allium > Allium cepa. Next base: position 185,788,838 of record CM060946.1, read on the forward strand.
AAGCATTCTTCTTTTTATACCTTTTCATGTCTCCAATAATCCACCTATACTTCAAAGAACACTTTTGATCCCATAATCGTTTGACATCAGCAAAAGAAGTGGTGGGATCCCAAGAGTACAATGCCTGCACAAGAATTTGGGAATCGAATAAATAAATTGAAAAATTAATCATGAATGGACTAAATATTGCAACATCCTGAATTTCAAAATTATTTCACCTTAAACTCTTCAAAACAATGATCCTTAATATTAGAAGGAATCATACTGAAACAAGGCCAAAATGATGTCAAATGGGCCTTAAGCATAGCAGATATAGTACGAGATGTCGAGGCACTATTCGCGAATTCCCAGCTGTTAATGAACAAATTATATTAAAGTCTGTAATGCATTATTTAAATATACAATAATTCGAAAGTTCATAAATTTTACTTACTCGCCATTCTCCCTATAATAGATATACATGGTGCCGACTGAGGAAGTCGAGCCAGTCTGTGACATATGTCCAGATAGCTCAGGGGTGCCTTGATCAAGATCACGTCCATCTGAAGGGGTGGATTGTTGATCGACAGAGGGTGGTGCTGGTTCGATCAAACCCAAACCACGTCCACTATCACTACGACCACCACTACTACTACGACCTCCACTACTACGACGACCACCACCACGAGAACTCATATCTATTACATGAATACAACATTTGCAACTATATACATAAGATAAGCTAACATTTCAAAATGAAATTTGTGAACTTTATTTAAGACAAGGTTTGAAAACATACATCAAATGACATAGAATGTAAACCAATTGAGAAACTAAAAACAAATGTGAACAATCATAATTAAATATACATGCTACCAATCTTCATTATCATCATCACTCTCAATATGTACACTGTCATCTTCAAGCTCACACTCATCTTCTTCTACTTCAATTTGCTCATCGTCATCTTCATCTACTTCGACCCCATCGTTAACGTCATTAATTAGAGATCTTATGTCTTCTACTTGTTGTACAATCTCCAGCAGTTCATTAGGTTCTGGATCATTTTGATATGCCAAATTGTCGGTTATGACCATGTTTGAGTGAAATGACCATCTCGGTTTTGTTTTAATAACAGCCCACCAATCTGAACGACTGTTGTCGATAGCAGGATAGGGTGTGAAATAAACTTGTGTAGCTTGTGCTGCCAACACAAATGGATCATACCCTAAATATTTTTTTGTGTGGTTTACTTCAATAAGAGGGTAATCCTTATGTACCCGTTTTACTCCAATATTCGGCCTACTATCAAACCATCGACATTTGAATAGAAATGTTTTCAACTCCGGCACCACCGAGTAAGTTAACTCGATTATTTCCTCAAGTACACCATAATAATCCTTTATGTCATCATCATTGTTCCCACCTTTGATACAAACTCCGCTATTAACAGTTGTTTTTTTCTTTCCATATTCTTCGGTGTGAAACTTAAATCCATTTATAAACATTATTGGACATATTCTTTAACTATTACACGGACCAAATGCAAGTTTCCTATAACAAATGTCAGTGATGTTGTTCGTATCAACCTATCAATTTGAATCAAGTACACAAGTTAATATATAATGAATACCGCAAGGTTAAAATACACGACTTATCATACTTACATATTGTTTAAACCATCCCTCGAATTCCTTACAGAGTTCAACATTGGGATATTCACTTTCGAACTTGCTGTTTAAATCAAATGTACATGTTAATATCTAAGGAGTATTGTGTGTAGCTTGAAAAGATTGACAATAATTTAGTTAATGAATAATCAAATTATTATAATACCTTATAAGATCAGTTAATTCATTGTAATTAAGAAGCACAGTTGCCTTGGCTAGATTATAATCCTTTGTTGTAGCGAAGCCTTTAACATTCTTCCATTTACAAGATGGACGTCCTTGTTTTTTGAATACCGAGAGAACGTTATCGATTGAATCATCCACAATACCATTTTCATTGCGATGACCACGATTGAAATTTAAATTAACGTGATCATCGAAATAATGACTAAAAAATATGGATGCTTCTTCAATAATGTATGCTTGACAAATAGAACCTTCAACACGTGCTTTTTGTTTCACTTTTTTCTTTAGGTGACCCAGATACCTTAATATGAAAATGTGTGAAATTAACTATAACATGTTCTATATTTAAACATTGCGTAAATAAATATAACTATTACATACCTCTTAAAAGGATACATCCATCCATACTACACTGGTCCCCGTAGTAACGCTTCAGTTGGTAAATGTACTGGTAAATGTTCCATGCAATTAAAAACTCCATGGGGAAATATTTTCTCCAATTTACATAGTAATTTGGGTATATCTCTTTCAAGCTTCTGCAAATGGCTTTTAGATAGAGTTGTCGAACATATCTCTTTAAAGAATAAACTAAGCTCTGTTATAGGCATCCAAACCTTTTGTGGTAAAAGCTCCTTAAATACTATCGGAAATAGAGTCTCTAAAAATACATGGCAATCATGACTCTTCATACCTGACAGTATAAGATCCTTCATATCAACGCATCGTTTCATATTAGAAGTAATTCCATCAGGAAACCTCAAAGAATCGACCCACTCTAGTAATTTTATACAACGAGTCCTATCCAGCTCATAACATGCAAGAACTTTGAAGTTTGGACGAATAGGATTAATCTTAAGCTCTAGACGATTGCAATAGTATTCGATATCTTTTCTTGATCTCAAATCGTCTTTGGTTTTTCCTTTCGCATTCATAATTGTATGAAAGAAATTCTCAAATACATTTTTTTCAATATGCATCACATCCAAATTGTGTCGAAGTTTTAGATCTTTCCAATATGGTAATTCCCAAAATATACTCTGTTTGCACCAATTGTGATAATCCCCTTTGCCAGGAATTTTGGGCTCTTTGTTTTCCGTCTCGTGTAATTTTGCATAATCTTTTACAATATCAAATACTTCTTCTCCATTCAAAAATGTTGGTGGTTGCAAATTTATAGTTTTATTTCTTTCAAAGTTTTTCTTATCACGTCTAAACGTGTCATTTGTATGCAAAAATCGACGGTGGCAATCCCACCAACACTGCTTACCACCATGTTTCAGTGTAAATGCTTTTGTTGAATCCATGCACACGGGGCAAGATAATTTACCTCCCGTACTCCAGCCTGAAAGCATCCCGTACGCGGGAAAATCGCTTATCGTCCACAACAAGCAAGCAAATAGTTTGAAATTTTTCTTCTTTGACACGTCGTACGTGTCAATACCCTCTATCCACATTTTCTTCAAGTCCTCGATTAAAGGTTGCAAATAAACATCTATTCCGTTTTTTGGATTTTTGGGTCCAGGAACAATTAGGGTTAAGAACATGTATGGATTTTGCATACACATCCAAGGAGGCAAATTGTAAGGTGTCAAAATAACTGGCCAAGTGGAGTATTTTTTGCCATACTGGCTAAAAGGTTGGAAACCATCAGTGCATAAACCCAGCCTAATATTTCGTGACTCCTTGGCAAAATCAGGATATTTATCATCGAAATGTTTCCATGCTTCTCCATCTGCAGGATGACATAAAACCCCTTCCTCTCGAACTCGTTCACTATGCCATCTCATGTGCTCCGCGGTGGCATAAGACGAATACAATCTTTGCAATCTAGGAATAATCGGAAGGTAATGTAAACGAGTAAAAGGCATACCATTACCGTTACTTTTTTTCTTTTCATATCTTCCTAAGCCACAAAATTTACATTATGAACGGTCTTTGTCTTCTTTCCAATATAGCATACACCCACTTCGACATGTATCTATCTTTTCATACGGCAACCCGAATGCGGACACTTGGTTTTTTAATTGATACCAATTTTCAGCCAATCTAGTTTGCAAACCGGATGGAACCACATCTCGAATTAAGCTAAGAACGTCATTCATTAATTTTTGGGTACCGTTATTTGTCGATTTTATAGCAACTAACCAAGCAGTTGCTGCCAACTCTGTCATAGGACATCCATCAAAAAGCGGTCTTTTTGATGCTTCTAACAAGTCAAAAAAAAATTTAGCTTTTGGATTTGGTTCTTCCTCTACGTCCAATGAATTAGGCAGCATGCTCGAACCAGCGGCATCAATAACCATTTCAGTCATTCTATTTTCTGTACTAGTAGAGTCATCAAAATCAACGTCAATGTTTACGTTATCATCCTCAACAACTACCGACATATTAATAACGTTCATCGCATCTTCACCATGATGTATCCACACATAGTAACCGTCCATAAAACCATTTTTAGTCAAATGCCTTTGAACAATTTCATAAGGATGATGTTTTGTGGCTTTGCATTTCTTACAAGGACAACGGATTTCTGTCATGTTTGTCCCATTAGAAGATGCCACTAGCATGAACTCGGTTAAACCTCTTAAAAATTGAAATGGAATTGTTCCTCTATGCCAAACAGTTTTGTACATCCAAGCGCGACGAACTTTGAAACGTTCCATCTTCTACTGCATAATTAAGATATGTTATATTATAAGATGAGTACTTATATTATTACTATATAGAACTATAGTTATTTCATTATTTTAATTACTACCCAATTATTGTATTATTTTATTTAGATAGATATAATTTCAAATTCGTATACATATAAATACAATATTAGATGTATGCTAGTTTAACCAAAAAATTCTAATTCTTCTAAATGTTTAAATTCTTACATTTTTGCAAATTAAATATATCTTATCGTAACCCTAATAGAAATCTGTCTATTGTTTATTTAATCGAACTTTCCATTAGAACTGTTTATTTATGGGCTCAGTCAACCTACTTCCCATTACAAACAAAACTTTGTTTTTACATTTCATAAATCATTTCGCCTTAAGTGGTACAATAAAATTTCGGCAGCACTTCCCCTAATTCCCCGTATCATACGCCTATGCGCATACACGGGGAATAAAAAAGAAGCACTCTCGAAATTTTGTCACCACTTGAATTGAAATGATTTATGTAATGTAAAAACTTAGTTTTGTTTGTAACTTGTCCAATACAGGGACAAATTCGACAAATACTGTATTAGATGAATATTAATGTTCGTTTCACAACAAAACGAACATCTATATAACGATCATATACGATACCTGTCAAACAGGGCCAAACATTAATCTATGATGAACAATTTTTTTAATTAACTTCTTTGAATAAAAAGTTAAAATGGTTTAAATTTTAAACAGAATATTCGTTAATAAAACATAAAACATGCTTTATTATTTGGGATCTCTGCTAGTAAAATATTTGGACTTACCTTTGAGCTCGAATTAAATTAATGATATGGACTGCACAAGATTATATGACATAATAAAGAGTAGATTAGAAGGATAGCATAGCAAATTGTTGTCCTTAACATTTAGATTCTAGCTAATGCATATAGTAGCCACTACTATAATTACCTATTGGATACAAACCCACAACATTCTAGCTAAGGCAATTCATAAAATTGAGATAATGTGTGCAAACTTTATTTTAGAAATCTGAAGCAGTAAAAGGGCTACTCAATTTTAGAAAATTAGACAACTCAAAACAAGAAATTCGTATACTTAGCAGTGGAAGTATAAAGAGACTGTAGCAGGACTTCAAATCAGCAGTAGAAAATATCGCGTAGGAGGCAAGGATGAGCCGACGAGGGCTGCGTAGAAGGCAAGGATGAGCCGACGATGAGCCGACGATGGCTGATGGAATAGCCGAGTATGCAGCGATGATTATTTAAAAGGCGCTGATTTTTGAAACCCTAGTTTTTTGGGTTCAAGCGTTACCAACATGGAGATTGCTATTGAGCTGTAGCTTTGAAGTAAAACAGTTTTTCCTTGGGCTGGTGGGCTTTTACAAATATCTCTACGTCCATATTTTGCAAATTTATGTTAACCAAGTTAAAATTTAAACCAAGTATAATCAGTTATCAAAAGGAAAAAAAGACTTTTACAATAATATAGAAAAACAATAACTCATTAAAAAATGTCACATTTCTAACAAAAGCAGATTTTTCGCAAAGTTTAATCGGTTTTATTTTTAAATTTAACTGAATTTAATTTTTTTTTATATACTGTAAATTTCTTGCTTGCTTTTCTTGAATCATAATTTTCATATTTCGGACTATTAATTTGGTATTTCAACTTATTAAATTTAATTATTATTCTTTTTTAGTTAATTAAACATCTAAAAGTTAATTATTACATATTATTTTATTTTAGTTTCGAAAGTTAATACTATTTATTGAAAAATTAAATTATATATTTTTATAATACAATTTCGAGTTAAACTACAAAAGTTAATAATTGTCTGGCGTAGGTAAAGCGTAGGGAAATTCCAACCTCTTTCCTCCACAGGCGTAGGGAATGCGTAGGGAGAACAATAAGGTGTATGGAATGGGTAGGCAATTCCCTACACATTCCCTACGCTATGGTCAATTGTTGGAGAACCTGGTGCGCGTAGGAAATGTGTAGGGAATTCTCTACGCCGTCCCTACCCCTTCCCTATGTTTCCATGTTTTCCCTACGCCGCGCCTACGCGGCGTAGGGATGGCGTAGGGAATTTTGGGTTGGAAAACAGCCCTCTTTTTTGTAGTGATGTGATGCTTGTAACTCATGTAGGCCGGTATGACATTTGCAAAAGCAAGCCCGTTCGACTGACGAAAACAAAAGAAAAACAGCAAGTTTGATTTCCTAAAACAAGTTGACATAATCAATGAGGAAGATGAGTCTATAACAAAACCTGTTGAATATCTAATTCAAAAGAAACCTGTTGAATATGAATGGTTTCCTAGTAAATATTCAAACTGTTGCAGTTTTTGTCATCCAGAGAAAGTATATCCTTTTGGAAAGTATGGATGTGAACGCAAAAAAAGCCAAGAGAAGGAATGCAAACAAATGGAAGTAGATAAAAAAAATCAGCGTAGAAACAAAGCTGTAAAATAAACAACTACTGGCAAAGATACGAAAACAACACAAGCAATGCAACGACAACGGGATTGGATATTTTAACAATATATAAGACAACCTCAAGTTAATATAAAAAATAAAGTAAAAGGGAAGAATTAAAAAAGGTGATGAACAGAAAAACAAGATACATACATAAACCTAATTATCAATTTAATTAATGCAGCAAAATCATGCTCGCTTAAGCAACAAGAGATGCAATAATACCATACCTTGTTATTGTGTACATAACATAATATAATAACATCCGAAATAGTTGTACCAAACATATAAAAGGACAAAAACCTATTATGAAAATAGTAGCGCTTTGCGGAAGCTTTTGTCAACGGATCTTTGTCACACAAATCATAAAGAGATAACATGGATTGAAAACAAGACGGAATTGAAAATCAAAACGCAATAACACAAAATATTCCACCCAACCAACCACTTTATTGATTCACCAAAATTTTGTTTACAATTAATAGAACAAAGCTAAAGTAAACAAAATATCATTGAATCAATAACCAAATTGAGAAAGGAAGCAAATATCTATATGGCTAAAATTGTTGGAGAAAAAGAACAAAGATGAAGAAGAGAAAATTAGCAAATAGATTTTCCACCATACTTTTACCCTCTCTTCTAGTTTCTATTTATATAATCAATTACTTAATGCCCAAGGTAGCATTAGATGACAAAAAATAATTTGATTAGCCATTTAGAGAGAGAAATAAACATACTTAAATATGTCTATTAATTAGAGGAAACAAAATATTCTCTTTCTTTCTTTTGCAAATTTATTTCGCCCCATTTGTGATTTTGTATCACCAAAATTTAACACTCCACCTTGATGCAAAATCACATATCTCCAACATATCAAGCATACCATATCTAGATCTATCATGAATCCCCATATCTCAACCATACTAAATTACAAACCTCAACACCGTCTGCAAGTGATGCATCTCCCACGTGAGATGCATTAAACAAATTCAGTCTCAACAACGTTTGTAATACCACAAAGATCTCCGTCTTGTCTTTGTGGACTTTATAGTTCGACACCCGTCTATCACTCGATCTGAGCTCATTACCTGATCACTATCGATCCCTCAAGTATCATCAACATGAAGACCCATGTCTAAAATATGATCCTCATTGCTAGAATCATAAGCAGTGACCACATTAACCTCTCCACCTTGCTGAGGACTAGGTCCTTCAACCGTAACGTGCTTTCCATTGTCGACTATAGAACCAACCAAGCTATAAAGGTTTCCTTCTTTCAATACTTCTCTCATCCTTACACGACCACCTTTCTTCACTCTCAAAACTCCACCTTGAGTCTCATAAGTGCGACTACGATGATCCAGCTGATCGAGAGAAATAAGATTATGCGAACAAGTGGGTACATGTCTCACTCCAAAGACTTCTCTAACCACACAATTATGCATACGAAATCGGATAGATCTAATACCACAAATAAGAAGCTCTTCTCCATTGACTGTCCTATCATGCCGACACACTTCTGATAAGAAGAAAAACAATTCACATCTCCACAAATGTGAAAACTGGCTTTCGAATCCATCTTCCAAGGCTTATTTTCACTAAAAAGGACATCACAAGAAGCATCACCATCGATACCTTCAGCAAAACCTGCATGTGCATCACTACTAGTATCACCATACACAGCCTTTTTCTGATCTCTTTTATAAGCGTAACACTTACTGCGTATGTGACCTTTCTTATTACAATAATGACAAGTGATAATACATTTACCATTAGCGTCATTCTTCTTCCAAATTGTATCTTTCTTCGAGTCCTTGCCATCATAGCCTCACTTGAATTTATTTCATACCCGACCCTTTTCTTCTAAGCTCCTCATTCAAAAGACTGCTTCAAACAATTTCTAGAGAGATAGTTCCATTAGCATTGGAATTACTCGATGAAACAACCAAAGTTTCCCAACTTTTTGAAAGCAAACTCATTAATAAAAGAGCCTGTAACTCATCATCAAAATTGACCTTCATTTTTGCCAATTGATTTATTACACCTTGAAATTCATTCAAATGCTCTACAACAGACTTTTCTTCATCTAATCTCAGTTGTACTAACTTTCGAACTAGAAAAGCCTTACTAGTAGCACTCTTTGACTCATACAAAGATACCAACTTGTCCCACAAAGCCTTCGTGGATTCACAACTAGCCACATGATGGAAAACTGAATCACTACGATACTAGCAAATCAAAGCAATCGCCTTCTTAATCATCTTCTTCCATTTTCTCTCATCTACATCAAAGGACTTCTTTCCATCTCCATCAATCGGATCATGAAGATCATTGAGGCGCGGAACATCCTCCATCTTAGGCTTCCAAATACCCTAATTTTTCCCATCCAAGATAGCCATCTTTGAAAACGAAATCATATCCGACATCACTAATTTTTAGAACCAAAATTAGTCTAAGCTTTGCGATGATCTGTGCTCTAATACCAAACTGTTATGAAAATAGTAGCGCTTTGCGGAAGCTTTTATCAACGGATCTTTATCATCCGAATCACAAAGAGATAACTTGGATTGAAAACAAGATGGAATTTAAATTAAAAGCAATAAGACAAGATATTCCACCGAACCACCCACTTTATTGATTCACCAAAATTTTGTTTACAATTAATAGAATAAAGCTAAAGTAAACAAAATACCATTGAATCAATAACCAAATTGAGAAAGGGAGCAAATATCTATATGGCTAAAATTGTTGGAGAAAAAGAACAAAGACGAAGAAGAGAAAATTAGAAAATAGATTTTCCACCACACTTTTACCCACTCTTCATGTCCCTATTTATATAATAAATTACTTAATGTCCAAGTTAGCATTAGATGGCAAAAAATAATTTGATTAGCCAATTAGAGAGATACTCAAATATGCCTATTAATTAGAGGAAAAAAAATCTTCTCTTCTTTCTTTTGCATATTTATTTCCCTCTAATTGTGATTTTGTATCACCAAAATTAAACAAAATCTTGGATAGAAATCAAGTGGGCAAGCCAAGGTGTGTTTTATTGAAATTGTTTTATGCTTAAAAGTCGAATAAAAGCTAATGTGACACAGTGGATTTTGCATTTTCCATGACATATATGTATACATATGTATACATATGTATATAGTAATGTATTACTTTGAAATAATTGTCCAATGAATTCAAAAGGGTAGGTGGATTCATCATCAAAATGGAACAAAAACTCATGTGTTGTATCTGAAGCATCCCAAGCTTTAAATTAAGGATTTAAAACTAATTAGCCAGCTAATGTTGATTGGATAAATTCCAAATGCAACCCACTCACCAAAATGTAATATTGTTATGGACATACGCATGTATTATTGTTATCAATGTCTCTTAGTGCACTCTATTCCTCCAAGTTTTTATTTTTGTTTATTCATTATTTATTTATTTTCTTGGATTCATTCTAGTTAGGTTGGTATGCAAAGGACAGAGAAAATTCAATATTTCAAAACTCAATAATTAGTGTATCCTCTAAAATAAATTAAAGGGGAAAAAATACATACTGACCGCAAAGGAACAAAGAACATGGGTAGAGCACTACCTTCCAAGTAATTTACGTGGATAAATAGGAGGTTATACTTATAGTCATAATACCACAAAATATTGGTAAGCATTTAATTTTTTAATTCATGACAAATCAAGTTCTAACCTACTTGGTACACATTAGAGAGAGAAAGATTTAAAACATAGTAAAGCATGGCAAAGAACATGGCATTTATCAAAAACAAAAATGAAGTAATCTAAAATAAATTATATACATGAAAGTAAGTTGGTTTCATCCATACTCAAAAGCGCAAAATAACAAAACGTATATATCATCTTGTTGGGTGCCTTGTTTCATATAACATGGCTTCAGTTTAATCTAACAAAGATTGCATCAACATCAAAAAACACCGATTCATATATTTCATAGTATCATTTGGTTCAAGCCATTAATTCAAAATAAATATTTATAACTACTCTACCAAAAAATAGCTTTTACAAAGGCAAAGGCAAAATAAAAGTTCGAATAGACCTGTATCAAATCAACGAGAGAAAACCAAAAACATTTTATATATGTTTTACATCAGAGTTTAGAAAAAACAATCATCATTATTAGAACACTTTCATGGAACAACAAACAACTACATGGATAAATTTACAACAATAATGTGAAATATTTGAAATGTTACAAGTATAGAATCATGGGGACATAGCTAACACAACATTGCAAGAAAACATGCAAATTCATAGCCCCCGCCTACATGTGAATGGAGAAAAGTTCTCAACAGCAAATAAATAGTGCAAGGAAGAAGAGGTGTACTACTTCTTCCATCTAAACTCCTTAATCTCATCCATAACCTTGTAGAAATGATTGGTATTGGGTAAAAAATAGAAGCTCACGTTGGCTTGCCCTCTATAAATGAAAATCAATTCTTCCATCTAAACTGATTATTTCCTAGCGCTGATTTCTGATTGAAGGATAAACAAAAATCCAAATGAAATGATAAATACTTGAAATTAGCAAAAATAATGTCCATACACAAAAAATATTACAAACGTTGAATACCCATAGTGAAGAAATTCTAAATTTAGTCACACTTGAAATTAAACTCAATTTAACTAAGAAACACATCTTATATTAACATATGCATTTGGTAAGGTCTTCTAATTTTTTTTTGTCTTCAAAAGCAGATTGATAGACAGTAGGAAAGTCAATGTCATCCATATTTATAGTCAACCGTTTTAGTGTGTGCAAAACCACAAACCTTCCATTATTTTTTAAATCTTTTGAGTAGAACACTTGACTCGCTTTTGATGCCAGAATAAATGGCTCGTCATTCACTTTTTATTTCGTCTTTAATTTGTCTAAGTTAATTGTAATCAAATTTGAAATACAATCTATCTTGTAACCATTGACCTTATCTTCGACCTTTACCCAATCACATAAAAACAGTTTGCTTGTAGTCAATGTAATCCAACTCAATTACCTGTTGAATAATTCCATAATACATTGTTTTTGCTTCCTTGTAATTTTATCCTTCTCGCTTGCTCTAAATTTTGTAATCGCTCTCATACAAATACCGGTATCTTGTGTTACCATCCATTCTTTGTAAGTTTTCGGGGAAAATGCGAATCCATTCACTTGGTACGTCATATAACTACGCGCCTTAAACTTCGTCACATTCACCAGTCGCCTAAGAGTTGAATCAGCATCATTGGTCTTCACCAACTAGAAAACATAATAAGCAAAAAAGCATGATCGTGACAGTGTATGATCCATTTAAATACACCTGAATACATGAGAAATTGCAATACCTCATCACATAACTAAAGAGTAAAACTTTGACAAGTTTCCATGAAATTAACCCTACTTCGAGATTGAGATGTAGTACTTTTCACATAGTTGTTATACCTCCTGCGATAAACATGTTTCAAAACGTATATATATGAGTTAATTTACAATAATGAGAGTTTGGGATAAACTAGTGAACTTACTTCTCTCATTCATCCAATCCATCGTACTTATTAAAGACCCATCTACGAACCTGTTCAAACTGCACTTGGGTTAACGTTATATCTTTACCACTATCTAGAGGCATCTCACCGGCAAACTCATCATCCTCATCTAAAAATGCTTCACGAGTATGTTTATGGATGACATCACCTCCTTTTGGCATATAATACATGCAGTAATAACTAGCTTCTTGTATAATATATCCTTCTGCAATACACCTTCAATATATATTTTGTTGCACACATATCCTTTATATATTTTCATCAACCAATGTAGGCAATAAATTGTAAAACTTCTATTTAAATCGAACGATAATGAATAAAATTGAAATTAGTAATTTACCGTTCAAAAGGATACATCCACCTATATCTAACAAAGCCGCAAATCAATGCTTCATCGGCTAAATGAACCATAAGGTGGATAGTGATATCAAAAAATGCAGGTGGAAAATGTTTTTCAAACACACACATTGCTTCTACCAAACTAGCCTTTTCTTTTAAAAGATGTTCCCTGTTGATCACCTTTGAGCACAAAATTTTAAAGAATAGACTTATAGAGTGTATAGCATTACGCAGATCCTTATGTTGTGAATAAGAATGTTGAAGTAATACTGGAAGTAATTGTTGCATTATGGAATGAGAATCATGCGACTTGATATTTGTTAGTTCAGGAGGATTGGTGTTCACATTGTTGTTGAAGTTAGAAGAGAATCTGCTAGGTACTTTAAGGTTTTTCAAAACGGTGCAAAACCGTATCTTTTCTTCTTTGCTCAAAGTGAAAGTTGCCTCTAGTATAGTTATTTTATTTGTTTCTCGCTCTTCCCTCACCCATATTTTTTGTTTTATACCCATGATTTTCAAATCCTTGCGTGAATTGATGTCATCTTTTGACTTGTCTTTATGACCCATAATTGTGCTAATGAGATACTCAGTGACATTCTTTTCCGTATGCATAACATCAACATTATGTCGAACCAAATTTGCTTTCCAATATGGCAATCAAAGAGGACAGACGTTCTATGCCATGCAGGAACATTGTTAAGGTCTTCATCATCGGTTTTTTTTTTGTCTTTGACCAATTTCTTGTTCGTTTTTACCAACTTTCATCTTGATACTAGCTATCTTTTCTTCAACTTGATAACCATTCAATGGCTATGGAGGACGATGACATTCTTGTTCGTCATTGAAGTTGTCTTTATCCTCTCGAAACTTGTGTTTGGAAAGAAGAAATTTTTGATGTCCCATTTAACACATCTTCTTACTTTTAGAAAGATAATAAGAACAAGTATCTTCCTGACAAACAGGACATGCAAAATAGCGGTGATTTGTGCACCTCAATAAAGACCCAAGCGCAGAATGATCATGAATTGCCCACAACATCCTAGCTCTCATTGTGAACTCAGAATTACTAAATGAGTCAAATGTAATGACTCCTACCCATAACTGCTTTAACCGTCCATCAACGGTTCTAAATAAATATTGGTATCCTTCCCTGGTTGTTTTTGTCCGGAAATCAACAATGTCAACATTGAGAACTCCCTTTTCATACACACGGATGGAGGAAGATTGTATGATACTATAATTACTCGCCAACAACTATAACGATTAGCTAGAGACGCATGTGGATTGAAATCATCCGTTGCTATTCCAAGCATCACATTTCATGGTTTAGAAGCAAATGTTTGATCAAAAGAATCTACAACTCGCCATTGAGAAGTGTTATGTGGATGACGCATTACAGTAGAACAAGACTTGGCATGAGCATGCCAAGTCATAGTATCTTTTATCCATGATATGACATATAGTCTCCTCAATCTAAAAAATAAAGAGAAATTTCTCAACGTCTTTTGAGGTACTTTGGTAGCTCTTCTCTCTTCATCGAATGTTGTCTTATATCTTAGTTTGTTGCAAAATGCACAAGAAACCCTATTTGCATCATCTTTTTAGTATAAAATGCATCCATTGATGCATGTATCATAAGTTTTGTAATCCATCCCAACTTGTTTGATCATCTTCTTAATGTCGGGGTACTTTGTAGGTAGCGTATTACCTTCAAGGAGTAACTTCTTTATAAATTCGATGAGTGCGGTCGCACCATTGTCGAAAAAGGTATATTGAGTTTTCAAGCAATTCAGCTCCACAATGGCATATAAATTTGTAACAACTCGCATATTTTACGACTATATATTTAAATACTTTATTTAAATATATCATCGATAGTCGGATTAAAGTCCCAAAAGCTACTTTTTGCAAACAATCGAATTAGGACTCGAGACCACTTCCATTAATTCCAAAATGGTATTTGCGACCTTTTTGAGTATAAACATCGATATGTTTGGAGTTGATTAGAATTTTGATATTTTCGTTTGGGGCTTTGGCTTTAGATTTCAGCCCACTAAGAGAACCCAACTCCTCTACAAAATAACTCCCACTCCACTCCTCCTCTCTACATTCATTTTCATTTCCTAACACTCAAGCTAAAATAAAAAAAGAGGGGAAGAGAAAAGAAGTCAAAATTCCTAAGCCCTAGTTTACTAGGAAATTCAAATTCCAGTTCTAGAAATCAAAGAGACGCTTAGATTGAAGATTCTAGAGGTGTTGTTGAAGAGAAATCAATCTTAGCTTGTCTTAGAGCTTCTCATTTCTATATTTGGGTTTAAAGGTCAGTTGTTAAACTCACATCTACGTCTATAGCTTTCATTGTTGTTAGACATGAATTCCTAACATCAATTCATGTTCATTTGCTTTTCATTTGAATTGATTTGGTGAATTTTTCAAATTTTGGTATTTTGAAGCCAAAATCTTTAAAGATCCTATCTTGGATATTTGGGCATGTTATTTGAGGTGTATCGAAGAACCTATGATGCTGGGTTATCGCTTGGCATAAATCTCTAGGTTTCGTTGCTTGTCTGATCAATCCCGAATCGTTTTGGCCATCACGGCCTAGGTAAATTATTGCCTAGAATGGACAACCAAACGTCTGGAGGTAAGGTCCAGACGTCTAGTTATGCATACCTCCAGACGTCTGGTTATGCATTCTGGAGAAAAAGAATATACGGTAGAAAATAAAAATGGCACAGACTAATTTCAGACGTTTGAATTTATGTATCAGACGCCTGGATGGTCTTAAAATTCTAGATTGCTAAATCAGACGTCTGGGAAGTTTTCTGGAATATTTCCAGAAACCAAATCCATACGTTTGGATTAACCCCCAAACGTCTGGAATTGTTCGATTTTGCCTATTTGCCTATTTTTTGAGTACATTTCCAATGTTTATCGATTTATGTTGATCTGATTAGTTGTTATCACTTTTATCGACTTTTATGACTTCTTTTCTTGGATTTTCGGGAATATCCATTTTGATGGATTTGGTATCGATTTCTTTGCATTTAATTCACGCCTTCGTATGTGAATTTTTGGTGATTGATTGTTTCGACAATCATTTCTATGGTCGGTCACTTTAAAATACAAAAGTTTCTATACTAGTAGTAAATACTCTAACTCTTTCACAAAAACGATTTCAATGTTATTTTTAATACAAAACTCCTTTTTAAAACCGTTTTTCAATATATTAGTATATACAAACCTTTACCTCATTCGTATGAGAAATCTAATTAAATGACTTAGCAAAATAAATGGCGTGAAACGCTTGCTTTTTCTTTGTCGGTTAATTCTTGGACATGTTCGATTGAAATTTTGTGATAATTTTCGAGTGAAAATCTACAATTTGTTCGTAAATATTTAAGTTAAGCCAATGGTTATGGGACATGAAGCTAAAATCATTTATTTACTAGCTTATTGTAATTTACACTTATCGATCAATGATGATCATTTTGTGATTTAGACTAGCGATGTGCGATGTCTCTTTATTTGTGTGGTGGATTAAACCCCGTTTGCCGAGTTTCGGCTCAAAATTGGTAGGGTAGCGACCCATGGTCTTCGGGCCGTTTGTGGAGCCTCATCTCAAAGTTGATGGTTAGCAACCATGGAATAGCATTCCGTTTGTGATGCACGTGTTGGTGAGTTTTCATGCTCCCGTTTGTGATAGGCCTCCCCCTTTGTGATTTCTGGTAATTAATGATTTCTAGAATTTGTGTTTCACCAATTTTTGTGATTTATATTGATAAGTTTTATCAATATTTGTGGTTTGGCGAATATGTTAAAGAATATGACATTCTTTTTTGTGTTTGAGAATATTTGAGATATTGTATGATTTTTGTTGTTATCTAACGTATACTTGTCACAGTATGACATTATTGTTATCATATGTTTTTGTCATATCTCTATCCTATCTCATTTTATATGATATTTATAGCTAGACACATCCGTTTATTATTTTCTTCTTAAACAATACTCGGGTCAGACCGAGATATGACAGGTGCTTCCACTTGACTTCTTATAGAGGTCCGTCACATGACTTTTGGCTAACTACTTTAGCTTAGCAGTTTTTGTTATTATACGTTCTAGATAGAGACTTCTTGTGTATACATATTCTTTTGTCTAGCGCTTGTATCTATTCTTTTATGATGTAGTGGATCTTATATGACCACTACTTTATTGTACACTTTTATGTGTTGTATTCATATCTGTTCTGCCTTAGTGATATGGATATCTATGACTTATTTGTGTTATGCTTATTTTATATTTGTTTCCGAAGGCCACATAGCCGTGTAGTAGCTTTGAGTTTGTATTTGATATGTCGGATTTCCTCTTGAAACGAAATGCATGATATACTATCTGACATATCGATACTCACACAAAGCAATTACACAGATGGTTGCTCCTCAACAGCCTTATTCTTCATGATAGTCGACGGCATTACCCTGTAGTTTCCTTGGCTAGTGTAAGCATAGAGGTGGGGCGTCACAGCTTGGTATCAAAGCCAAAATTCGAAACAATACAGAATATTATAGCATGGATCATAGTCCTAAGTCCCTCTTAGGAAGCATGCCTTAGGATTTATCCGAGTCTTAGGACCCGCTCTATCCTAATTTCTTGATGCCTTGTTTTATCAATCAAGTTTGTTTGATATTCATTCTAAGAATAACCTTTTTCTCTTCTTTCTTTCTTTCTTAAAAAAGAGAAATGGTTAGATCTGGTCGTACCAACGCCAGTCAATCCAATGCTACTCCTCAGGATGGAGCGTTTATGTCTGTCCAACAGCTTTTAGATCTTGTAAAGAATGCTCAAGTTGTCGGACCCATTCCAGAGCCTACTCATCCTAGATCCGGCTTTGCACACTTGTGCAAAGATTATATCGATTTGGTGAAAGGCCATTCAAGGGATCCGAAAGTATTATAGAAATCCAAGCTTGGCTTAGATCATGCAACCGCATCTTTTCTCGCATGAATCTTGTTGATCTTTATCGAGTCCAATTGGCTTCTAACATGCTCCAAGAAAGAGAATTAGATTGGTATGAGTTTTTGATTTGAGAGATTATCAAAGTGGATCTTACTTAGGAGCAATTTCGAGAAAAGTTTGAGTTGAAGTTTGTACTGAAAGCTGAAAAGGTAAATTTAACTCGGCGTTTTATTGGCCTTGTTCAAGGTGAATCTTCTATGATGGATTATGTCGCATCTTTTGAACCTCTCTCTAAATATGGGGTCGAGTATATTAATACCCCATTGAAGAAAAATCAGAGGTTTATTTATAGGTTGAATAAGAACCTCAAAAAGCCATTACTTCTGAAATTAGAGGTTTCTTTTGATCATCTTGTTGATATCGTTCTTCGACTTGAAGAGGCCGATAAAGAAAGTGATGTTGAAGTTGTAGGTGCCAAATAGAACTTCAACAACAACAAGAGGCGACCTATTAAGTTCAACCCTAATCCCAACAAGAAAGGGAGATCGTGTTGCCGGATGCCCTTAGTTATAAACAACAGGCGGTTGTTTCCATGATGATATCCAAATGGAATGATCTCGAAACTTTATCCACTTGTGAGATTCGAGATCGTGAATCCGATTCATGTTCATCTCTTGTTATATGTAGCCTTGAGGCTCATCCTTCTCTTTTATACCGCATTCTTGATGCTCAAAAGCATGATCTCGAATTGACTCATCTTTGCCAAAGTTGTAGGGATGGAAGTATTGATGGTTTGAAAGACTTTGAAATCGATGCTCGTGGCGGCATTCGAAAATTTGGTAGACTTATCATGCCAAATATTATTGATCTTTGTAAAGACATTTTAGAAGATTCTCATCGTTCTAAATTTACCATTCATCCTGGTAGTAGTAAAATGTATGCGGATATGAAGCGACTTTACTATTGGGATGGAATGAAACCTGATTTGCTAACTTTATTAAGCGTTGCATGACTAGCCAACTCATCAAAACCATCCATTTTAGATAAGCTTACAAAACCATCCATTTTATTCCCGTTTGGTCTAATCGAACCGTACCTCTTTTGGCCAAACTTTGTGTTGAAGATATTGTTAAATTGCATGGGGTTCCTACTTCTATTGTTAGTGATCGTGATCCATTATTTACTAGTGGATTTAGGAAGAGTCTTCAAAATGCTTTGGGAACGAAGCTTAATTTTAGCACCGCTTATCATCCTCAGTCCGATCGACAAACCGAGTGTGTCAATCAAACTCTTGAAGATCTTCTTCGTGCATGTGTTCTTGATTTTGGTGGAAGCTGGGAATATCATATTTCTCTTATTGAGTTTTCCTATAATAATAGCTTCCAATCTAGTATTTGTATAGCAACTTTCGAGGCACTCTACGGAAGGCCGTGCCGATCTCCTTTTTTATTGGCTTAAGGTCGGTAAGAAGCCCGCGGAAGCCGCCACATTCGCTTCGAGACTCCGGTTGGGAGTCCGCGGACCCCCCTCCTCCCCCTTCCCCACCCACCTAGAAGGGGCAGTCGATCGTTTTTCCAGTTGGGGCGATCGCGATCCGGAACCGTTCGGGCCTCCGAAATGAGGTTCGATCCCGAATTTCTGCGCAGAAACTGCAGCTATTCATCGTGCCGGGAAGCCCACGGAAGCCGCTACATTCGCTTCGGGACTCCGGTTAGCGGTGGCAATTGAAGTGAGTTTGGAGAACAGTTTGGCAGATTATGGTGAGTGATCGGAGTTTTTCTAGCAGAAGTGGAGATGAGGTGTGTAGTAGAGGCAGAAGTAGGTGATGATGATATGTTATTGTGGTTTTAGGTTTGCAGTTGTATATGGCAGAGTTGTGCATGTAGTTATGGGTTGTTTATAAAGGAAGGTGGTGACGTTTGTGTTTAGGCAGTGTGTGTTGATAATGATGGAGATTAGTAGTTGGTTGTGAACTGAAGAAGCTAAGGTTGAGGCAGTGTGTTGATTAGAAAGTGGGATGGAGAGGCATTGAAAGTGTCCCTTATTTTTACAAAAAAAAATTAAGAATCAAAACACCCCTTTAATTATTTATCTACATTTTTGTTTTATTTTTATTTTTTTCAAATTTTTTATCCACCGTGCAAAGCAACTTGGCAAAATGATAGATCCCGCTAGAATTCTTACCATACATAATCGAATATGCTCAAAAATTCATAGTAATCAGATTCATGGAATCTTTGATGGTTTCCGTTTAAGATGAAATAGACTCTAGTCAAGGCATCTTTGGAATTTGCGCATAGTTTATTTAGGAATATGTGCAAGATTCATGTGCATTCATGTGCATTTACCTTCTTAGTTTAGAACTTCCAGTTTAGAATTATTATTGCGCCACGATGACTTTGATCATATATGTATATTGGAATATCATCATGCTTTAAATTCTCATTTTTAGCGGCTATTTTAATGTTCTACGTCCTAATCATCTTTCGCTTTCATTATTCTCAACTGCCCACCTCCATTTTACCGGGCAACGGATGCCTTCTTTAGAAGTGATCATAGCCATTTGAATGAGAAACAGCTTGAATAAAAAATATGAGTTTATTTGATTCAGATTATGAATGTGGTTTTCTTTCCAAGGGTTGATTGCCATTCGTTAAATCATAGCAAGTATTCTGAGAACACAGCAATCAGCCCAGACTTTTTGTTTAAATATTTTAAATATTCTATGAAATGGCCATAAACATAAGCTTTGCTCATTTTGAGTCATTGTAAAGTAGCCTATTAGCACAATACAACAAATACTTACAAATATTCTCAAAAATTTATAATAATACAACAAATACTCTACTCAAAAATTAATAATTTAGCACCGGATAATACATTACAAAGTGAAGTCCACACAAAATGCATTATAGAATTAGTCCGCTATAATAAAACATCAAAATTTTCACTACATATGTTTTAAGCTGCTGTAGAATAGGAGAACGATGAAATGAATATGAATAATCAATGTTAAATGACTTCTTCTTTTGAACATGCATTGATATATGAACAGGTACTTAACAGGTGATAAATCATTGATACTTCCCTATGGTAAAAAAGGTTGGGTTCCTGGATAAGAGCTATGTTTATTTAATAATGAATGCTCTTAGTAATCCAATGTTTTTTTTTGCTTGTGTAGTGTCTCTAGCATTTGCCTATGGATCGTAGTTGGATGTACAACGTAAAACGTAACGATGAGGAGTTCCTAAACAAAATTGAAGAGTTCATCAATTGTGCACTGAATGATCAATTAAGAAGAGGGGAAGAAACTATTTTTTGTCCTTGTAGACACTACAAAAATAAGAGGAGACTTTGTAACATAGATCAGATTAGAGATCACATAATCCATTATGGGTTTAAGCAAAATTATACGCGGTGGATATGGCATGGTGAAAGTATACTTAGTAGAGCTAGTTCTAATAATCATGAGAATGATGAGAATGACCGGGAAGATAACATGAATAATGACGCGAATGATGAGAATGATTGTGTTCATGAGATGTTTCGTGATGTTGAAGAGCGTTTGATGGAAGAGCCAAAGTTGTATGAAAGAATATTAATTGATGCCGAGAAGCCTTTGTTTCCTAATTGTGCTAAGTTCACATCATTGTCTGTTATGCTCAAGCTTTTCAATTTAAAAGCAAAGCAGGGTGGAGCGATAAATTTTTTACATCTTTGTTGGAACTTTTGAATAACATGCTTTCAGAAGGTAATGAGCTTCCAACTTCTAACTATGAGGGAAAGAGAATTATGTGCCCAATTGGTATAGGATATAAAAAGATACATGCATGTCCAAATGATTGTATATTATATCAAAATGAATATGAGAACTTGCACGAGTGTCCCAAGTGTGGATTATCCCGTTACAAGTCACAAGGGAACGTTCACAATGACCCAGATAAAAATTGCCTCCAGCAAAAGTCTTGTGGTATTTGCCAATTATACCAGGGTTTAAACGTTTATTTGCAAATAAAGAAAATGCAAAAAACTTAAAGTGGCATGCAGATGTGAGGAGAAATGATGGATTATCGAGGCATCTAGCTGATTCTCCATAGTGGAGAAACACTGATACAATGTATCCTGATTTTGGTGAAGAAATTAGAAATCTCAGACTTGGTCTTTGCATAGATGGCATAAACCCATTTGGAAACTTTAGTAGTCAACATAGTAATTGGCCTGTTCTTTTGGTGATTTACAATCTTCCACCTCATTGAATATGAAGCGCAAGTATATCATGTTGTCTCTATTAATCTCTAGACCACGACAACCAAGAAACGACATCGATGTTTACCTAATTCCTCTTATTGATGATCTAAAACTTCTATGGGATAAAGGTGTGCGTGTGTTTGACGCATATAGTCAAAGTAATTTTACATTGCACGCCATGATTTTTTGTACCATAAATGATTTTCCTACGTATGGTAACTTGTCTGGCTATAGTACAAAAGGTGCCAAAGCATGCCCAATTTATCGAGATGATATGGTTGTTGAGCGTTTACATTATTGCAAAAAAAATGTGTATATGCATCATCGTAGATTTCTCCCTCCTAATCATCTTATCGTAAAAAGAAGAAGCCTTTTAATGGGGAGATAGAGAATGGAGTTGCTCATTTGCCATTAACAGGAAATGATGTTTATGAATGGGTCAAGGATATTGAAAATGCATTTGGCAAAGTATTTCCTCTTTTAGAAGGCTCGTGGAAGAAGAAATCTATATTTTGGGAACTTCCGTATTGGAGACATTTACAGGTTAGACATTGTCTAGATGTAATGCATATAGAAAAAAATGTTTACGACAGTATCATTGGGACACTCTTAAATATACCTGGTAAGACAAAAGATGGTGAGAAAGCTAGGCAAGATATGTTGAAAATGGGTATCCGGAAGGAGTTAGCACTGGTGTAGAAAGGTAAATGTACCTATTTTCCCCGTGCATGTTATACATTGTCCGAAAAAGAGAAAAGTAGTTTATGTGAGTGTCTACGTGGTGTGAAGGTTACAACAGGTTATTCTTCAAACATCAACAGTCGTGTATCAGTGAAGGATTTGAAATTGACCGGTATGAAGTCTCATGATTGCCATGCGTTAATGCAACATTTATTAACTGTTGCAATTAGAGGTATATTGCCTAAACATGTTAGGCATGTTATTACAAAGCTTTGTCTCTTTTTTAATATAATTTGTAGCAAGATAATTGATCCTGATACGTTGGATGCTCAACAAGCCGATGTTATTGTTACCTTATGCCAATTTGAGATGTAATTTCCACCTTCATCTTTCGATGCTATGTTGCATTTGGTTGTTCAACTTGTAAGAGATATCAAAATTTGTGATCCTGTATTTATGAGATATATGTATCCGTTTGAAATACTTATGGGAACTTTAAAAAGAAAAACAAAAAAACAGATATAGACCTGAAGCCAGTATCGAAGAAGCTACTGTAGTTGAGGAGGTTATTGAATTTGTCACTCCATACTTAGCTGGTGTTGAACCTATTGGACTTCGTAAGTCTCGACATGAAGGACGAATTGACGGCCAGGGCATAATTGGATCGAAATTGATTTCAATTGGTGATGAGATGTTTCACAAAGCTCAGCTACTTGTTTTGCAGCACCTTAGTGAGGTACATCCTTACTTGGAGGAGCACATGGCAATTCTAAAATCCCAGAATCCTTCAAAGAACGAAAGGTGGTTGACGAATGAACATAACCGCTCTTTTTTCATATGGTTTAAACATACGGTAATGTCTCAATTGTCTCAATAAATCATGGTATTTCAAATACAATAAAATGGTTAACATATGGGCCTCGATTTCATGTCAATTCATGGGAAGGATATGATATGAGCGCTTATGTCTTTTATACGAAGCGTCAGGATGAGAAGAGCAAAATGCAAAATAGTGGAGTTAGCATCGTTGCATCTTCAAGAGAATTTGCTGGTACTAAAGATAACAGACCAATAAATGCGATAATGTTATATTATGGGATAATCGGGGATATTTGGGAACTTGAGTATAAAGACTTCACAATCCTGCTATTTTGATATAGATGGGCTGACAATCGTCGTGCTATAAGAGTGGATGAACATGGATTCACATTGGTTGACTTTGGTCAAGTGAGTCATGATAATGATCCACTCATCTTGGCATCTCAAGAAAAACAAGTTTTTTACGTGACTAATCCTGCCGATAATAAGTGGTCTGTTGTTCTTCTCGGAAGAAAATGCATTGTTGGGATTGGTGATATGGTGGATGAAGAAGAGTATAATCAATTTGATGAGAATCCACCTTTCTCCGTCGGCTTAAGTCTACCAGAAGAAGTTGATTTAAATGCAAATTATGCACGTTCTGATCACAATGAGGGGGTTTGGATAGTTGGGTAATTTTTTTTTATGCTCATCATGCTTTAGTTGCTAGTTGAAATCTTTCATTTTCTGTGATACTTTTGTTTTTTTGAGAATAATTACTAATAGGATATTTTACAGGGATACTTGATCGCTGTTTTTGTTGCAGACTTCGAACATTGTATCATTGCTACCTGTCACGTAGAGATTTTTTCTCAATGACTAACTCATACACTGTACTGTAGGGCTTCAAGTACTTATCAATGTTGTACAAAATCGAAATAGGTAAATCATACATTATAAAAATTAAAGTATGATTTAGAGCCTGATGCAACCATATGTATAACAAAACTTATAGCGCTAGTGGGAGTATAAGTAATTTCTTAACTACAGGTACTGCTGTTACTTCACAAACGATTGCTTCTTCTAATTTTTCTTTTTATTAGTGAAATTTTCTATTCATTATTTGTTTTTTCAGTATGTCTATACATGCTGATGTTTGTTTTATTGTACAAATTCTTTGTACTAACGTTAAGAGTAAGTATGCATTGCATTTATCTTCAGATTAAATGTTTTTTTACCTTTAGTTGAAACCTTGATATTATGAATATCTACAACCGAGCTTGCAGCTAAAGGCTATGGGTACAAATCCCACTACGATCATATATTTATTATACCTAAAATATAATGGTTATGTGCACTTTACTGAAAGCATCGAACATTTCTTGCATTTTCAAGCTAGATAACAAACAATAGGTTCACTCACATCCATATTTGCACTTTGATAATTGAAAACTTACTGCTTATGCCAACTACCATTTTATTTACTTTTGTTGGTTTCTGCAATTTACTGATGTGGTGTCAACTTGGTTTATATAATGATACATGCTAATAATTATGGTACTTAAGCCAAGTAACCCATTTATTTTGTTTGTTAGGGTAAAAAATTCACATGTTGAGCTTAGGTAGAATCCGTACCTTAAGGTAAATCCTACACTGAAATTACTAAGTTACGTGGAGTTTCCTAAGGTACTAAACAACAAATTTTTTTAAACTTGATGTTAAGTATTATCTATTGAATTAATCCAATGAAGTAAGATACTGGAGATGAATTTGTATTGCCATGA
This sequence comes from Allium cepa, assembly GCA_030765085.1. Taxonomy (NCBI): domain Eukaryota; kingdom Viridiplantae; phylum Streptophyta; class Magnoliopsida; order Asparagales; family Amaryllidaceae; genus Allium; species Allium cepa. The sequence continues at coordinate 185,814,170 of CM060946.1, forward strand.
AATTTTATCATAAAAGCTAACGAAATTTCAGTGCTGTCTTTAGGGGTTTCTACTTGTTGTCTTTGTGAATTTTTAAAACAATTCGTCCTTGGCTTCTCTTTCGCTATGTTAACTTTCCCCCATTGCTTATTAATAACATAAGCATGCAATACTTGTTGGAACTCTTTGTTGTGAAATTGTAATTGACGATCCAATTTCAGTATGCTTCAAATTTCAACCATCAATTTCTCTACAATTTACATGTGTTTAAAAAAGTATGACTTTTTCAATCTAGTTGTTGATGAGGTTATAATATGTCAATTGTTACATCCTCAATCTATAACAAAACACAGTCTCTCCAATTTATTATTTAGTTGTACATACTTATTGAGTTTTAATACCGTATGTAAGATTCATATATATAAACAAGATATCAAAATATATTTGTCAAAAGAACTTAATTAATGGCTGTCATAGACTCAAAACAATGAACGGTCATACATAAGTATTATTTACAAAAGAGTTAATGATCATCTCATTTTGATTATATTTAAACTTACTGAATTATAAGAAGTAACACGTAGTACAAGAACAATTTGTTTATTCACAACTTGAGGGTTCAATGAAGAGGAAAACGTCTTTGTATAACATGACAGTATAGTTGTTATAATTTATCTGTATAACATGACAGTAACCTATAAAATACATTTCAATTTTCCATTAAATACTAATATATTTCATAACTTAAGTATATTACCAAAATGTTAAAAGATCGGACAGTATAAAATACATGACATTATATTTCAAAACTTAAGTATAAAATGTTAATATATTTCAAAACTTAAGTATAAATACATGACAGTATATTTATGAAACTTATTTTATTCTTACTTTGTTAACAATATTTCAAAAGTCTGTTAAAAAACTTGTAATGAACAATATTTTAATTAATATCACCTCAGGTTAAAAAAATCAGTTTTTTTAATTATTGATTCGTTTTCTGAAGAAAAAAATATGATATAACATAAGCTACTAAGCATATGACGATAAATTTTTACTGTCATGAATGCATCTTTACGTTAGTGGGCTATGACAATAAATTTTTAAGCATATGCTTCTCTTATATTTGGTGTAACGTTAGTGGGCTATGAATACTATTGTAAATGCTTAGAACCATTATCCTGTAACATTGTATTGCAGTTTGGATCCCACCAGGAACCATTGCAGAGACATCACCAGGCACAAACAAATGATGATAAAAATAAATACTCACCCATTCTAATCCCACCAAGAACCATTGCAGAGGCATCACCAGGCACAAACAAATGATGATAAAAAGAAATACTCACCCATTCTAATCCCACCAGGAACCATTGCAGAGGCATCACCAGGTACTGTGTTTTTATTAGCTGCAATGTGAACTGCTTCTAGAACCTTCATTCAATGGTATTGTCTTATCTATTTATTTATGGTCTCCTACAAAATTGTTATAGTATCTCCAGTTATGTTCACCTTTAACCAGAATACTTCTTATTTCCAACTTCCATAATTAAATGGTCATTAAACAATCAACTACAGGAATAATGGAGATAGAAGAATTTGGACAAAATGAATAACATAATCCTTCTACTTCACAGTCGTTGTCTAAGAAGAGGCAAAGAGGCCCAATAACCGGAAAGAAATATAAAACACAAGAACCAAAATTCATTGAGTGGAGTGATAATGGCAAACCCATTGGAAAGTGGGCGAAGTCTTATAAGGCGTATGTGGGCGATAATGATAGATCTAAAATTGATGTCAATATTAAAAATTGGGATGGCATTAGTAAAGGGCTTAAGACACTATATGGGAAGATGTTAAGGTATTATAAATTCATTTGTTTACTTATTACTTATTTGTCTTTGAGACCCAATTGGACATTTGAAGTCTTATAAGGCGTATGTAACTATGATTTTTTTTTATCTCAGATCGAGTACCACATTGACGACAACATGAAAGATAACGTGTTAAAATATGTCTGTGGACGATGGAAAGATTTCAAAACAAAATTGGTTCGTGGTTGGATTACGAAGACAAGAAAACTTCCAGAGGACCATAAAGAGCCGTACGAGCTTTATGATGGAATTACACAAGCACAGTGGGAAACATTCAAGAAGAATTGTGAAACTGAGGAATTTAAGGTATTTTTTTGTTAATTATGTTTCATTTACTAAAACATTTACTAAAACTTCCAGGTTTCAGAATGCCTACACAAATACAGGCTTTTATTTCATTTGGTAGATAGGAACAATAACCAAGCTTCATGCACAAATACATGCATTATTTTTGACACTTTAGGTATACATTAATATTCATTATTTTTTACACCGATTAAGCGAGAAGGGTAGGAAGAGTTAAGCATACAATGAGTATCCTCACTATTTGGGGCAAGATGGATATGCAGGGAAGAAAGCTAAATGGATAATCGAAGGTCATAGTTCATCGACTACATTCACTACTACAAAACAGGTCATTTGCATTGGTTGTTTACCCCCCTTTTGCATCAGTTCAACAACCGATGCATATGCAACCGATGCAACATGCTTAACACTTTTGCATCAGTTCTGAAACCGATGCAAAAAGGTCCTTTTTGCATCGGTTGTTACTAATAACTGATGCAAAATATCATGGTTGGTTGCTTGAACACAGCCCCCATGTTGCATCGGTTGTAATGAAAACCGATGCAACAAAGGAACTTGTTGCATCGGTTGTTGTTGAAAACCGATGCAAACTAATCCCTCTATTGCATCGGTTTTTTTATAACAACCGATGCAAACTAATCCCTCAGAAACCATTATTACAGTACTCAAATAGACTATATATATATATATTATTGTTAATCTTTATATATATATAAAAGAAAAAAACATACACAAAAAATAAAAATAAAAAGATTATTTCATTATCATTTACAAATTCTGCTTTGGTTTACAAATTTCACAGCAGACATATCTGCTTACTGTTGTACTGCCCTCCCCTTCTCCATTCATCTACAGTACCACAAACTGTTCTTTTGCAACTGTGATGTGCAACTTACATCTCTGCATACAACTTCCACTTACATATCCAACTAACTCTTTTCATACTATACCATACTTCACACATACTTCACCACTTCACAACCTAACTACTTACCAATTACCATCCACTTTCACCATATACCGCATAGCTCATTGCTGCAACCATCTACTGTCATCACCGCACTACAACCATCTCATCTGCTGCAACACACTGCACTGCCTCGACTCCATCTTCATCCGTTACTAACCACAAACTCAACCCATCGTCCTGTCTGTCACCTCCATATTCCTCCATGCTCCATACCATATACACTATTCCTCCATGTTCCTCCCCGCTACATATCAAACAACCTTGTTTCATCATTCACAACTTCAAAACCACTGACCACTTCACTCCCTCATTTCTACCACCAAACATCCGTACTGTCAGCCACCACATCGACCACATTCATCTGCATATAACAATGCACATACCCACAACTACATTCACATTGCTTCACAATCAAACTACCATCAATCCACACTTCTTCAACCACAACCTTCTTTCCCACTGTCTTTTCGAAAACTGCCGCAGCAACTCCATATACTCCTCTGCCTTTTGTTACAACACTGACCATCTCCACTTACAACTGACATAACTACTTCTTAACTGCTTACTGTCTAACTGACCAAATTCACATCTCCACTTACAATTGACAACTGACATTTTTGAAGAAGAAAAACAAAGTTATAAACATAATTTTCACTTTACAAAATATCATCAAATTTGAGTTAATATAGCTAAAAATCACAAAATGAGCAGTATAAAAACTTACATAAACGTTAGTCTGGTCATTGAACTGAAGAGGGAGAATAACAGAAGCAGTATTAGAAGGCATGACGATAAGTTTGGGAGGAGAAGTGATAAAAGAACACGAAGGTGGAGTTGGGATTCCACTTCCTCCAAACATGACATGGAATTCACTTGATTTTTCAGCAGGAGCCGTAAGGGCTTCATTCGCTGTAGTGGTATCAACACTAGTTCCATGATCTATTGTAGAGGTTGATTCCAGTTCAGGCCATAGTATGGTTCCTTGAGGATTGCAATATATTTTAAAGCCACTTCTTTGGTTCATCGGCCCTTTCTTTTTGTTCTTTGCTGCTTCATTGATGTGAGGGCTTATGCCGGTCTTTATGCCATTCATCGTTAGAGTTATTATGGTGGTTTCATTGATATTCATTTCTGGACTGTTAGTTGTTTTCTTCTCTATTTCTTGTTTCAGTGATCTCATTTCTTCCTGCATTATATCATGCATGTAGGGAGATGTAGTTCAACGCGTGAGGACTAAAGACTGTATTTGTGCGCTCTTTGTTATGTACCTTGACTTCTTTTAGAGAAGAAACCAAGCCAGCTATTTCCTCCTCTTGTTTTGAGTTCTTTTTCAGCAGGCTCTCATATTTCTCCTGTAAAATTGTAGGTGTAAATTTTGGATTCATGTTTAAAGAACAAACCTAACCAATCATGAATTTTGAGTGATGCCCAGCTTGAAAAAGATTTGTGCACTTTCACAATAGTATTAAGCATCTATGGACTCATCATCATCTGTGGAGGCCTTCGTGGTCGCTGGCGTTTTATTCGTAGGAGTTCGGTGAAATTGGTATAATGTCAAACAGATTGTTGACTCATTGACGCCCTCCACTTTTTTTTTCCTTTTTTTTTCCTGCCTGCCAAATAAGCAATCATCCATTGGCATTACGCAGTAAATACAGGGCAATTTTGGAATGCATCAAGAAAAGGAAAATATTCTCATGCCCTAAGAGCATGGGCTAAACTTGTTAAGTTATCTAAGTTGGCATTTGAATTCCACGTGTTTATTTGTGTTTTCTTTTCCCTCTCTTTTTCATTTCAGCTTCAAAAAATCATTGCTGACCTGTACACGGGTTAATAGTACCCTTAATAATAAAATTATGAAGCGAAGTTATATGTATCCCACTACTTGTTCTTTTAGTTTAAAAAATGTACATATGGTGGAGGACAGGTGTCGGGAAAGGATCCTACATGAGACACTCAATAAGACAAATTTACGGTGAGCTTTACGCTACCAGCGTGCCTTGTTTCATGGAAAATGATAATCTATGTAAAGTTGTCTGTAAATTTTACCTGCTTTTTTGTTTTTTCTTTCATCGATTTTTAATATTTTTATGTAAAACATAAAGCACAAGTACCGAACTGTGGTGACATATATGTATAGATGGAATGTCCATAATTTGTGCTTGGCTTGGCATATATTACATATAATAAATATGAAACCAGATTTTTAAATTTTAAAATTCTGGAGGTAGGCATTAGATGAAACTTATGACAAATATCATATACATCTCTTTGGGATGTGGATGTATCTGGCGTCTCACGTGAGGCAAACGCTCTATCATAACTTTTGTATTCCTCTACGTACATTGCTGGCAAAAATGCGTTTTGTATATATAAGGATAAAAATATACAAAATGCTACCTCTGCTATTTTAAATATTTAAAAAGAAAAAAAAAGAGGTTCGAAAATTGCAGATAAATTGTTCAGTTTTGAGATGTCAAAGTGGAAGATGCATAACCAGTCTAGTGGGCTTGATCAATGTGAAATAAGAAAACCCCAAAACTCACGGGGAAAGTAAAAGGGAGGCTGTGGAATATTACTGCAACTTGTATAACAAAAACAAAAAAGAAAATCAGTTTATCCAACTCAGAATTATCATGTAGAAGAATTATGAACGATAACCGGAGGTATTTAATTTCTAACTGAAGTACTTAGGAATAGGCTCAACCGAAGTGTAGGGAAAACCTATAGATATACCACCATACAACATGTATTGCTAAAATTATTTGTGTTCAATTGAGAATCTGAGATGATATTGTTATGTTTTACCGGTACGTCAGCACATGGAAGTTTTGTTCACTGATCCTGAAAACTCTACGCTTAATGAAGTACACATTATGATGTGTGCCTGGCGAGACCTATGGATTCCATAACCTTGCCTGTTTACATACCGAAGAACAATCAAACAGAAACAATAATGAATGACTATTAGTGCACTTTCACAATAGTATTAAACATATTTTGTAGTAGTGATTACATAACCTTACCTCAGCAACACTTAGACCACCCCCATATGTTTACTGCCTCTATCCATCTACCACCACCTTACTGCCACCATAAATCAGTCATCATTCCTCCCTTCCTTCCAGTTCACCTACTTCTACCTACTAACCAACCCACTGTCACCATAAACTTCACTGCATTCCTCACTCCCCTACATCACCATACCAAATACACATTTCACACTTCTACTAACTGTCAACACAATCCACCCACATTCCTCCCTACTCCTCCTCCCCTACATCACCATTGTAATTGAAGTCTTCCCACTCCACTGTCTACTTCCTCTTAAAACGTACTTAAGAAGTCTCTTTATTGTATTCGGTCGATCTTGATCGTGGATCATTGTGTTGGTTGATTTGTCTGTTACGTATACCACAGAAGCCATTCTAGAGTCGTGTGTCCATACTTCACAGGCTACTATGTTGCAGTTGAGGTCGGATAGAATTGAAAATATTTCGGAGAGGAGCCCAGGTCTTTCATTTCCGATTAGTTCTATTGAAGTATGATTTGAAGTAGATTGAACTCCTACTGATCTCTTCAGTGATCTGAAGCTGCTGAATGTTCTTGATGATAGTGACTGTAATGTAATTTTCATGTTTAGTAGCATTTTCAAATCATTATTCCCATTCTCTAATGCTGGATTCACATGATTGATCTATGTAAAGTATTCGCTTAATGTATAGACAATGATTTTGCCATAACATAGTTCGACATTCATGTTTTAGAAAAATCACTTCTCATCATAAAACCAACAAACAATATGAATTGTGTGCCTTAATACTAAAAGGGTATCATTATATCATTCTCCTGATGCGGAACAATTCTTAATAGCCTCTTTCAATCAGTCTTAAACATTAAATTTAAATTGAATACAAGGTAATGGTAAATAGAAAAAAATTGGACGACTTGGATGGGACATCAAAACTTAGGAACAGACAATCATGTGCTCTTTAACACAATACTTTTTGTTGCCTAGCAGGTGGTCATGCACAGACCAATTGCTTGAATGGGTGCTTAATTGCAGCTGAATTAACAGTTAAATTAAATGAATACAATTTGCATTTATTTTTGGAAAGGAATTGTAGTCGGGTAAGAAATCGCACAGATTTATTGCAACACCCACATAAATGAAAAAAAATGTACTGTCTTTTTCATCTCTTTTTCTTGCAAACAACTATTACATCTTTGCATGCATTCCAATAAGATTTCTAGTTAAGATAAATATGAACTGAACTAAATAACAATGCAATTATCAAGATTTTTACCAGTTGAATTCGTTCAGTCACTTCTTCATCATAAAGCTTATTTCCATTTTGATCCACAACATGAAAAACTACAAACCAAGCACGAAATAAAGTCAGCAAATTAAGTAATTCGCCTCACACACAAATCAGTTAGAAAATAAATGGAACTGAATTACATTACCGTCCATAAACCAGCTACCATCTGAAGAAATATAAGCTCTTTCAATAGTAAGATTCAGATCGGACAAAACTTGCACAACCTCTAGCAAACTTCCATACTTATTAGCACTATCCACCTACATACAAAAACAAAAATGAATAAATTACTAATTAGAAAAAAATTCATGACAGTGCTCAAAATTAATCAGAATCGGTTGACCTTTACTAAAGTAGAATTGCTGCATGTATCATTATCCACAGTAACCCTGTAACCGATAAAACAAAACAAAATCGCTCAAACTTCTCATCAGAATTCAATTTTTATCACATGGTCGAAGATAATAAACGAGGCTAATAAAAACCCAAACTAAGACTTATCAAAATCAAACCTTGGTGGATTCATTTTGACTACGAACTTCTCATACTCGTCGTCGATATCAACCGGAGAGAAGTCACAATTCATCATGGCTGACTATATGAAAAGTAATGAAAAAAATTGAGCGTGCTCCCAAACCTAATTCGAATCGTTTAATGAGAATTTTCAATTGATTTGAATTTCAAACGAGAATTTGCAATTGATTTGGATTTGAGAATTTTGTTTGTCAATTAGAGAGTTGAGAGGTATTTGCGTTGCTGTGTTGATTAAGGGGTTACGGGGGAAGTGTAGGGATAAATGAAAGCCAAGCGGGAAGCGAAAAGTTAAAGGGGAGGGAAAATGAAAGTTGAGTAGCAAACCGATGGAAAATGAATGCAAACTAATGTAGTTGCATCGGTTGAATTTAAAACCGATGCAACTAAAACTATTTGCACGTACCAATTGCATTGGTTGTTGATGACAACTGATGCAAATTTGATTTTTTATTACCTATTGCTTTTCACGTACCAATTGCATCAGTTATTAAGATGGAACTGATGCAAATAGTTCTATTTGCATCAGTTTTACTTAAACTGATGCAAATGAAACGAAGCAATATGCACTTTTTGTACTAGTGATTACCAAGTGGTTCTTTTTTGGATCGAAGTATTGATTGGGTTTTGGCAAGATCAAAAAAAGAAGCTAACGGAAATTATGTAATCCCTAATGAGAAAACTAGGATAGTTGCAGATAAAGCGGTATGACTAATTTCGATGCATTTTGTCCCATTTGGTTAATCTCTTACAAAACAAAGCAATAAATTATTGAGAAAACTATTTTTTTTGTTGACAAAATGCTTGGACAGAAAAAGCCATCGAAGGAACATGGGTTTCAAATAGACATGATGATGTCTTAAATCGTGCTCTTGAAAAAAAAGAACATCCAGGTCGAGTTAGAGGAATAGGTGGGACGGTCGATATCAAAGATGTATTTGGAAAGGTAGTGTAATATAAAGGTCCAAGTGGTGTAATATCAGCAGATGAACTACATCGTATCACCCAGGAAATAAAAACTAAAGTAAGCCAAAGATTCGAGTCTATGGTAGATACGATGGTTGAGCAAAAGACTGCAAACTTTTTCAATAGGATGGGTATGCAAATGCCCAATGATATTGTGGTAAAAAACATACCATCATTTGGTCATCGTAGCAGCTGTCAGTTAGTACAATTGGACAAATTACAAACTACTAGCACAAAACAAGAGGCGGATCCTTATGAAAACTTACCGGTAACTAATTCAAAAGTCTATTTTTGTAAAATTATACGATTCTAAAACGTGTAAGTCAATAATTTTAATGTTGTACTTGTCATTCTAGAGGCCAACTAAATGTCGTTTGGCTGTTAATTTCGTAACAACCGAATAATTTTGAAATTAATTTTAATTGAATTTATTTTACTTTGAAAATGTTTTAGAAATTATTTTACTTAAATTTTTGTTTTAAAATATTTTTAAAGTGAAGTAGGAATTTTTCTAGAGTTAATGGTAATTTTTTTGTAATTTTCATGTCCTGTTTGCCATTTTAAAACAATTTCTTTAGTTCTTTTTCTATTTTTGTCCAATTTAGTTATTTATTTTATTTTCGAAATGATAAATAAATTACTTTATTTCAAAATTTTGCTTTATAATATTTTTAAAATGAAGTGGATAGTTTTCCAAGGCTAGTGATAATTTATTTGTAATTTTTGAACATTGTTTTGGATTTTTAAGCAATTTCTTTTATTCTTTTTCTATTTTCTTTAAATTTTATTATTTATTTTCATATTATTTCACTTTATTTCGGTTTTTAAAAGTATTTTCTGAAATTATTTTGTTTTATTTGTTTTAAAAGAAATGGAAATTTGTAGAGGCAAAGACTCTTCCTTTTCCTAAGACTTTTCATATGCAAGACTTTTCATTTTTCATAACTCTTCATTAATTTTATTTTAGCCGTGTAAATTTGTTGGTAAGCCATGTATTTCATTTACTTTTCATGCAAAAAAAATTCTCATTTCATTCTTCTTCACGGCTAGAGAAAAATATTGGTAATGGCGTCATCTTTTTTCTTTATTTTCTTCTCATTTTCTAAGCATTTTGCCTTGTTTTCTCATGTTGTTTGATCGGCCTCTCCTCCATAGCCATGGCCATAACCTCCTACACCTCTTCCCTGCCATCATCACCAGCTACTCCTTTGGTCTTGAACAAGGTCGTGCCCTCCATGACGAACAACTCCTCAAAAACTATGAAAAATGCCTTGAAAACATGCTAGTTTGACCACTTTGGCCTCATCTACTTCAACCACCACCCTAACCACCACCTAGGCCGCCTCCACCACCTGTGACCTGACCACCACACACCCCTCTTACCACTGTCTAGTCATAGTGCACCCCAGGCCGAGCCCACTCCCCATGGCCGAACCACTTTGATGACCAAAAACTCCACTATATTGCATAACCCCTTCACCTTCTCAAGTATAAACTCCTCCCCATGTTTATGCCTTAAACCCGAGCCATGCTATGTCAATTCCCGAGCCAAAACATATCCAAATCTGACCATATTCAACCCCTAGGCCGTGCATATCATATGAGAAAGCAAGGCAAAAGATTTGACATTGAAATCTCTTTTCATTTAAAAGTTATTTCATTTCAAAATGGTATTGAATTTTAATTTGTTTTGATTTTTGTTTTGGGTTGTAACACAAGATTTGTAGCTTGGATTTGCTCTCCACTCAAGTCCGTAGTCTTGTCTTTATGCTTTTGATTCCGTTGTATCATTGGTTTTGTTATCTCCAACAATTAGAGGTGAGTAAATCTCACACGACAATATATACTTATGCACTTGTGAAGCAACAACATTTGAATGTGTAGAATTATAAATGATGCTAAAACTGCCTGTGATTATTTATATATGATATTAAACCTGTTATATTACATGTCATATCACATGTTACTATTGTGTAATGTTAAAATGTTCATTTATATATGTTTATCACACTGCAAGTTCCCTGTTAGATTAGAAATCACTATGGGTTGAAATGATACATACCCGAACGGACTTTAGAATAGGGAAAATCGTTATTCGCTGAAATGATAGGTCTGAATGGTTTTTAATTATTTATTTTGACTTGGGACTGCGGGTTTGGAATGATAGAACCCGGATTTTTATTTGTACACAGCGGATTGAAATGATATATATCTGTATCACTTGACCTAGGCTAGAAAACTATATACAGGCCCGTGGTTATTTTTATAAATTTTTTGGAATTTTAAGTACTTTTAAAAAGTGTATATATACGAAAATTTGATTTAAATTGGATTTCTAAATATTAAATATAGAAATTTGGAATTTTCTATAAGTTAAAAATGTTGGAAAAAGGAATAGTTACATTGAATTTTGAAATATAAATTAAGTGGAAAATTTGAATTTTGTTAAATAAAAATTTAATTATATAAATAAAAATGGAAATTAAATTTTATTTGAAAAAAAAAATGGAGAAAAATTTAAGTATTAAGTTGTTTATTTAAAAATGTGAAGAATTGGAAACTTTTACACTTGAATTTATTACGTAATTTGTTGAAATTGGATTTAATTATAAGAAATTTACTTCATGTACATAATATGTTAAATGATATGTTAATGAACATTTTAAAATGTTAAATTATGATATTGACAATGTTTAAAGGGTTTAAAATGAAGTTTATTAATTGTTGGAAATACACTAAAATCTAGAAACACTTTTAATAGCATCCAGAAGTGCTATAGTTTCTGGAAATGAACTAAAAGGCTAATAAAAGAGCTATTACAGCATTTCTGAAATGCTGTAGTTGCTGTGGTTGAACTAATAGGCTAAAACTTAAGTCATGTCTATTATAGCATTTTTGTAAATGCTGTATTGGGCTGCTGTCTTTGCTGTTTTGAACCAAAATTTAACTAAAACTGAGTTTTAACAGCAGTTTTTTAAGTGATGTCTTTGCTGAATTAAAATGTTTTCAAGTGTAACATATAACAGCTTTTTCTAAATGCTGCGAAAGGTTGAAATTTTAATAATTATGTGTTTTGACTTAGTAAATGAGCTCAGAATAACTTGGAACTTTGGAAATTGAATACCTTGACTTGAAAGAATAATAACTTCACTTTTAAATGATCTAAATGAATAAATTTCATTGGAAAATGAATCATTTTAAAAGATGATTTGAATTGAAATAAATGAATGTTATCTTTGAACTTTAAAGGGGTATTAAGTTTGATATTTGTATTTGAATTCAAATAATGATTTGAAAAGGAAGTTTTGAAAGGATATGATATTTTGAAATATTGAAATGGTTTGGAAATGATTTAATCTTTATTTGATAAAGATTGGGTTTTGAAATGATATTTTATTTTGAAGTATAAAGTATTTTTTTTAAAAAAGTTGTAACCACGGGTTATAATAACGATTGGTTGGCAAAGAGACCGGGATCGGATATGGACATACTCTCTGGCGATACCGAAAACCACTTTGACAACTGTGTACGCGGTGGAGATTCCAGAATGAAGTAGGATGGTGGCGATATTCTTGTGGTATGTTACGTGGACCCAACTTCCGTGAGTTGGCATAAGGTGGCTAAAATAGGAGCGGACTCGGGCCAAAAGGGGTAGCTCTTCTAGTCGGACGCATTTCTTCGATACCATTCTATTACTTGTGATTGTTTGGTGGCCACCCTCCGATTTGGGAATGTGTTCCGAGGTAGGCGTATGTGGCTACTGCGTTACCACCAGCCCGGGTATCGTAATTGGTATATCTACCCTGGCATTGCCTTGTGTGCCGTGTCACCTACCTTATCGAGCCTTTACTACGAGTTTGGTTTTCTCCTGTAGCCCATGCGTATTTTCTCGTAGTCTCCCAATCAGGAGATATGCAGATATTGGATGGACTACTAGGACTATTAAGTGTTAAGTTGGAAAATGTAAAGCCTTAACACTATTTAAAAGTATGTTTACTTTACTGATAGACACTATTTATAATAGCGCAATATTACTATATAGTAAATAGTTTAACGGATCCTTAGAGGATGGGTGGTCCCAAGCATCTTCTAAGTTACTTGTACCTTTACTATAGTTCACTTGAGTTAGTTTACATTGGATAAGTATGTATGTCCGGACTCGAGTATTTATGTTTTATTTACGCTCGGGCCAGCCTGAGTTATTCACAGATTTGGATTTCCACTCTCTGGAGGTCTGGAATCACTGGAGATTATCAGCTTATCTAGTTATCTTATTTCAGTTCTATTGTTCTATTTCGGTACTGTTGTTTTGTTGTCAGCTTTGTATTAGTGGACTCCTTTGTATTTGGGATTTTATATTGTATCTGTTTTCATACTGATATTATGTATTTGGTTTTGAGACTTTGTGATAGTAGCTTTATGACTACTATGGTATTTTGTTTTCCGCTGCGAGATATTCTGATGTTCTGTGTCTGTGATTCTATGATTTGATTTTATTTGCTCCAAAATTTTTATTACAATCTGTTATTTTGTACTATTCAAGTCCGGCATGTGTGGATTATTGTCGATTTGAATGGTGGAAAATAACTGGTCGTTACAGTTGGTATCAAAGCTTTGGTTTTAGGCAAACCTTATCCTGCGGAGCAAAAACTCATTAAAGATAGGGTAGAAATACCCTAGAATGAGTGAAATCAACTTCAGAATCATTTCTTTGTGAGAGAACGTATTTTCAAAGTATAAAATGATTTTTAAATGATTTTCAAAGGATTTTTCAAAGATTATTTTGATATAAAAATTTTCTTGCTTTAAAAGCAAATTTTTCTAAACTTCTTTCCTTTTGTATCTACCTTGTTAGAAATTTCTGTAATTAGGATGTTTATCCAAGTGAATTTATCTTGTCTTGTCTTATCCTTATCTTATCTCTACCTTTGTCCTAATATTCATTCTTGAATTTCAGGATGAATCATATAGGCCAGGGTCGTGGTGCAGCCCCAGTTCCAGCCCCAGCTCCTGTCCGTTTCACTGTTCTTTGCAAAGAATTTACTCAGCTTGGAGGAACCAAGTTCGCTGGTTCGAGTCTATCATTGAGGCACAGCAATGGCTGAGGAGTATTGAGAGGACATTTACTGATCTTGAGATTATTGATGCTCAGAAGCGTCAGTTAGCCGCATGGCAGTTACAGGAGGCTGCACAAGATTGGTGGGAGTCTGTTACGCTAACACCGTTGAGGCTGATCTTACTTAGGAACAGTTCAGGTATCTTCTTTTGTTTCTTTGAATTCTGTTTTTCTATCTTTTTGTGCCTTTTCTAAGCTTATCTATCGTTCTTCTCAGGGAGGCTTTCGTCGCTAAGTGGATGCCCAAAGCCGGGAAATCCCAGCTTTATAGGGAGTTTATGGACCTCAAGAAGGGAAGCATGTTTTTTTCAGAGTACGAGGGGAAGTTTAACGAACTTTCTAAGTTCGGACATGGTCTGATAGACACTCCTCTGAAGAAGAATGAGAAGTTTATCGCTGGTGCTCGTCCCGAGTACTATAGTCGTCTCATTTCTCATGTTCATGTCACTTTTACCCAGCTTATGGATATGGCTCTTCGTTATGAGAACCCTACTTCTAAGGGTCATGTTTCTGTTGGTGCTCCTTCATCTCAGACTTCTTCTGCAAATTATAAGAAGAGAAAGCTCAGTTTTCAGCAGCAGAAGAAGAATTGGCTCAAGAACCCTGGTTTGGGATCTTCATCATCTGCTCCATCTTAGAAGCAGCCAGTTGACCTTTCTTCCATCACCTGCTTCAAGTGTGACCAAAAGGGACACTATGCGAATAGTTGTCCTACTATTGTTGGTACTGCCATTCCTCCCCCTACTCGGCCAGCTAAGCGTGATCTTTGCCACATCTGTCTCCAGCCTGTCAATTTCAGGAAGGATTGCCCTACCCAACAGAAGGGTAAGCCTTCTGGTATATTTGTTGTCACCTCTGCCTCTTCTCCAGCTCCTCCAGCTCCTGTGATGACCAAGGTACTCTCCGGGGTTCTTTTTCTTTATTTCAGCATCCTGTTCGCGTTCTGTTTGATACTGGTGCATCCCACGGTTTTATATCTGTTGATTTGTGTGATAAGTTTGAGCATCTCCTTTCTCCTAAGTATGATTCTGTGCCTTTATGTGTTTCAAATCCAATTGGGTGTCCCGCAAACCTTAATCGGATTTGTAAGCATGTGGAACTTATATATTCTGATCATCGCTTCAGTGGTGATTTTTATGTTTTGGGCTTCGATGCTTTTGATTTGTTGCTTGGAAGTGATTGGCTTGGTAGGCATAATGCTCATATCTCTTGTAATGCTCGTTCTGTTTATCTTAAGGATAATCTGGGCACTTCCTTTGTTATTCACTGCCGCATGCCTCAGGATTTTGCAAGCAGCTTTATTTATTATCTGGATTCTGCTCCTGGTGATCTTTATTCGACCCATGTGGTCAAATTCTATCCTGATGTTTTTGGTGAAGTCACTGCTTTGCCTCTTAAGCGGGAGATAGATTTCCGCATTGATCTTGTCCTTGGTGCTCGACCTGTTGTTCTTCCTCCTCGAAGAATGGAACCTCGTGAGAAGGTTGAGTTGGGAAAGTAGATTGAGGACTTGTCTTCCAAAGGTCTGATCAGACCTAGCCATTCCGAATGGGGAGCTGCGGTGGTCTTTGTCACTAAGTCGGATGGTTCTCTGAGGATGTGTGTTGATTATAGGGAGCTGAACAAGCTCATTATGAAAAACAGATATCCAATGCCTCGCATCAATGATATGTTTGACCAGCTTTATGGTGCCACTTGTTTCTCTCAGCTTGATCTTGCCACAGGTTTTCACCAGCTCAGATTTGCTGAGGAAAGCATTCCCAAGACAGCTTTCCGGACTGAGAATGGGTTTTATGAATGGTTAGTCATGCTTTTTGGTTTGACTAATGCTCTTGCTTTCTTTGTGGATCTTATGAATCGTGTTTTTCATGCTGTGCTTAATTAATTTGTGCTAGACTTTATTGATGATATCCTTGTCTTCTCTAAGACCAAGGAGGAGCATGAGTCACATTTGAAATATGTTCTTGAGACTCTCAGAAATCATCAGTTGAAGGCTAAATTTTCTAAATGCCATTTCTGGAAGGATGATTTTAAAAGCAATTGACTTTTCAAAATTAAAATGTTTAAGATAGTTGATTTTAAAAGCAATTAACTTAATTAATTTTGAATTTTAATTCAAAGGTGTTTAATTTAAAATATTAGATCATGATTAAGAAAATTCAAATGAGTTTGAAATATGAATGTTTTAATTTAAAGTTATATCCAAAGAAATTATAAAGGAATGTTTTAATTGGTTTTAAATTATATTTAAATGAATAAGTATAAAGGTTATGAAATTAAGTTTTCGAAGCTAAATATTTGTTTAATTTAATTAAACATGTTTGAAAAGAATTTTCAAAGATTTTAATTATATTAAAAAATAAGGGTTCGAATTGTTTTAAAGTAAAATTATATTTCAAATATATAATTGATTTCTAAATTGGTTTAATGAAGTAAATAATTTGAGTATAATGCGAAGTTTATTCTTAATTAGCTGGATTGAAATTAATTAAAGCTAATTAATTAATAAATTAAATTCAAGGTTAATTACTTAAATGTAATTAAGAATAATTACATATAGAAGCAATTAGTGGATGGTTAATGAATTAATTAAGGATTAAGTGATTTATTAAATGGATAACTAATTAATGTAATTAATTTTAAATTAATTAATTAGTCTGATTAATTAATGATAATCACTTATTAATTAATTGAGTAATTACCTAGTGAAGTAATTAATGGATAATTACTGAATGTAATTAAGAAAAAGATTTACTTATGGAAGTAATTAGTGGGAAATTAATTATGGAAGTAATTGAATGGAAGTGATTAAGGGTTAATCACTGGGTGTTTATTAATTAAGGGATTAATTAATATAACTGATTAAAGAGTTAATTAATTAATTAAAGAGTGATTAATTAATTAAAGGATTAAGGTTAATTAATGATGTGATTAATTACTTGTTAAGGTAATTAATTAAGAGAGTAATTAACTAATGAAAGTAATTAGAGGATAATTACATAATGGAAGTGATTAAAGGTTAATTACTTAGTTAATTTGGTTAATTAATTAATGTGATTAATTAATTAATTAATTAATGTGATTAATTTACGATTAATTACTAAATGTAATTAATTAGAAGTGTGATTAATTAATAAAGTAATTAATTAAGAATTATTAATTAATGTAATTAATTAATAGTTACTTAATGAAGTAATTAAGGATCAATTAATTAGTGTAATTAATCAAAGGATTAATATAATTAATTAAGAAGTTTATTAATTACAAGTTTGTTAATTATCATTTATGATTAATTAAGATTAATTAATAAGGTGGTTAATTAAAGTTTAATTATTTAATTAATTAAAGGGTTAATTAATTAATAAGGATCATTAATTAATGTAATTAATCAAGGTTGATTAATGGAAGTAATTAATTAAATTATAATTAATTAATTGTAATTAATTAAGGATTAATTATAGTTAATTAATTAATGGAAGTAAACGAAGGATCATTAGTTAATGTAATTAATGATTGTGATTAAAGGTTAATTACTGTATATGGTTAAGGATAATCAATTTGTGTAATTAATTATGGATAATTACTTAATGTAATTAAAGGATAATTAATCAAGGAAGATTAATTAAGGAAGATCATTAAGAGGTGATTAATTAATTAATTTATAATTAATTAATGAAGCAGGATTAAGGTAATCCAAGTGATTAAAGGTTAATAATTAATTTAATTAAAGGTTAATTAAATAGATTAAGAGTTAATCAAACCTGCTTATGGATGATTGATTGATATTGGATGATTGATATTGAATGATTTGGATATGATATCTCAGATATGTGATATGGCTGCTTTGTGAGATGATTAGTAGATATAAATTATCTATCTGTGATATTGTAAATCATCTATGTGTATATGCTATTCTGAATATAAGTTTAAACCCTTAAATAACTTGGACATTAAAATGGTGTTTTGGATTTCGATGAGACCGGGATCGGGTTTTCATATTTGGATATCCGAAAACAACATTGATCCAAATTAAACGTTAGGCCGTGAATCCAAGTGAAGAGCATAATGAAGACTCGAAGTGTAAGAACTATTTGTCAGTATAACTCGGAGGGTGATTCTAAGATGAGTTTGACGGAGATAGTACTTTTTGGTTCGAGATGGTGATTCAAAGTGCAAGGGCTATATTCATTGAATCTGAGGGTGATTCCAAAATGAGTGCAATGAGATAGTGCCTTTGGTTTCTTTCGAACCTGGAACGAACTTGTATGGATTGAATGCTTTCAGAACATCGCCAGGTGGACGATGAGCATTCTAAGGTAGATGTGATCTATAAAGGTAATCGCAGCCTCAAGCCTCATCAACCGGGAATGGCTAAAACATGGGAGGTGCAGCAAGGTTAAGTGGGTAGCACCCAAGTAGGACGATATTTACCCCTGTCTAGAGGTCCCTTTCTATTTCGGCTTAGTGTGTGGTTGGTCACGCTAACCACGATGTGGTCTTGTTCGGGACTATTCAGTAAGGGATGGTTCCAGCCTTGTGTTGCAGGGGATTTAGGGTGGATCCTCGGTAAGGTGATCTAGGCCCCATACTGTGACGAGCGTGACCCCAGTAGCCCTGCCATTGATGGAAACTCATTCTTCCTACGTGCCCTTACGATTTTGATTGTACTACCCACTTTTGTGGCTAGTAGCTGGAATTTAATCATGTATCAATTTCAGCTATTTCTTATTTACTTGAAAACCCTAGACACTATTATAATATCACTGGATTTCCTATCAAATGCTTTGGTTCCATATGGTAAAAACTTTTCCATGTTTATGTGTGGGAAGTCTTACGTGATACCTTTCTTTTCAAAGGTTTTCAAAGTTAAACAATTTTAAACCGTTTACTCACACCAGACCCATGTCTGACCCAAGTGTTTACTTTCTTTTTTATTAAACTCTTGGGTACTCATATTATGTATGAGTAGTCGAGGGATTCTGGTTAGCTTGACGACTTCTGGAGGAGATTTAGAGAAGGAGGCTTCAGCGTGTAGATGTATAGTGGTTCCGCTGTGTTTGTGTGAAAGTGCGGTGTGTATACAATTATATGTGCTAATATAGTATACACGGATCGTGTAATATGGATTACAATACAAATGCGGAAATAGATGATAATAGCATTGTAAATAGAAAAATCACACCAGAGATTTTTATACTGGTTCGGAGCACTGTCCTACGTCCAGTCCCAGATTTCTATCTGGATTTTCACTATTAACTACCTCGCTTCACCCGGAGGAACAGGTTTACAACACCCGAACAACCGAACGGGATTTCACGCCTCTAATATACTGAGGACTTCAACACTTGCCTCTTACAACACAGAGGACTTCAACAAAAGAACAAATACAATTGTTGTTGACAACTTGTGTTCTTGAAAACACGGATTTGTCACTAGCAGTACACCCTTCCTATAATCTTATCCTCAAAGTATGCGATATGATGTTTTGAAAAGATTAAGGAAAGTATATTATTGAATCAAAGGATATGAAATAGTTTCAAAGATTCAATAAATAATTTAGAGCTTTTATAATACAGAATTGAGATCAGAGATTAGATTAAAAGAATATATGAAATCGTTGTTATTTAATCAACGAATTGGATGAGTTTATATAGATAAGAATGGTTGCAACTCTTTGCCATTAAGAGATATGATCTTTGGTGAAAGGTTAAGAGATGCAACCGTTGGAGAAGAGAAGTGTCTTTTGGAAAAATTGTTTTCTGTTCAAAAACGGTCGACGGGTTAAAAAGTGACCAGTAGACAGGAATTTAAAATATATATTCGTTATGTGCATGTGTGCACGTTCATTGTGCATTTTACACAGAAACGGTCGACCGTATGATTATTAACCGGTCGACCGGTTCCTGTTAATTTGCACAATGAATGTGCAATGCTATAAAATGTATATATATTGATTATATTGAGGTGCATGATTATTTGAGGATAGATTTTAACAAGTTTTTAACTATTACAATATCAAATAATCAACCTATAATCTATAGTAACATAACCTTGTTTTGTCGATCGCCTTATTTGTCAGAAATCAAAACTTTCATAAAACTTGTGACTCAACATTCTCCCCCTTTTTGATTGATGACAATATATATCTGCAAAATCTGAATCTCCCCCTGAGTACGTGATCTCTTTCTCTTTGAATTCTTATAAATGTATGTTCCTGCAAGCAATTGTTAGCCCTTTCTCCCCCTTTGTCATCGACAAAAAGGAGTAACAGATACTGGAATATGATATGCATAGAATGAATATGATATGAATAGAAAGATAAATTACTAACACATCAAAAGCATAACAGAGTTTACTACAGAACATAATGTCAATTGAAAATCATAAATAACGACACTATTTAGTACAAGTGTCGATGAATGTTTTTAAAGAGCTAAAACATAATAGAATCTAGGATGAAGCAGATCGTATCTCCTCTTCATCATCATCATCGTCGTCATCATCATCATCTTCTTCTTCCTCATCATTGTGCCCTCTAGATGATTCACCATGTCCATGACCACTCATTCCTGTAGATTCGTCAGATGATGTCCAGGTGAAAACTGGAGCAGCAGGACGTTTTCCTGGGTCTTGTGCTTGAACAGAGGTGGATGTGGAACAAGATATAGCATCCCATAGCATACCAAAGAATGACTTGACCTTATTGAAGCGCTTATCGATTTTTGAGTCCATGCGCTTGAGACGTGATTCAAGCAAAAATTGGTTACGCGCGATTGTTTCAAGTGATTCTTTTGTTGATGACTTTGATTTTAAAAGTTTTACTTCATCGGAACGAGGACGAGATGAAGTTGCTCGTTGTTTCCTTGGTCCTCTTTATTGCCATTCTTCGAAAGGCATAATTTCAAGATAAGGTGGAGGAAGCTTCATTCGCTTGATGGTGATGGAATCAATGCATTTTGGTTTTGAGGTTGCAGAATCAGGAGGATTAACCCCACAAGCTAACAAAAGTCTCATGATATATTCATTGTAAAAGAAATGAGGCCGGGTTGTTTTGATTTCTGACAAATAAGGCGATCGACAAAACAAGGTTATGTTACTATAGATTATAGGTTGATTATTTGATATTGTAATAGTTAAAAACTTGTTAAAATCTATCCTCAAATAATCATGCACCTCAATATAATCAATATATATACATTTTATAGCATTGCACATTCATTGTGCAAATTAACAGGAACCGGTCGACCGGTTAATAATCATACGGTCGACCGTTTCTGTGTAAAATGCACAATGAACGTGCACACATGCACATAACGAATATATATTTTAAATTCCTGTCTACTGGTCACTTTTTAACCTGTCGACCGTTTTTGAACAGAAAACAATTTTTCCAAAAGACACTTCTCTTCTCCAACGGTTGCATCTCTTAATCTTTCACCAAAGATCATATCTCTTAATGGAAAAGAGTTGCAACCATTCTTATCTATATAAACTCATCCAATTCGTTGATTAAATAACAACGATTTCATATATTCTTTTAATCTAATCTCTGATCTCAATTCTGTATTATAAAAGCTCTAAATTATTTATTGAATCTTTGAAACTATTTCATATCCTTTGATTCAATAATATACTTTCCTTAATCTTTTCAAAACATCATATCGCATACTTTGAGGATAAGATTATAGGAAGGGTGTACTGCTAGTGACAAATCCGTGTTTTCAAGAACACAAGTTGTCAACAACAATTGTATTTGTTCTTTTGTTGAAGTCCTCTGTGTTGTAAGAGGCAAGTGTTGAAGTCCTCAGTATATTAGAGGCGTGAAATCCCGTTCGGTTGTTCGGGTGTTGTAAACCTGTTCCTCCGGGTGAAGCGAGGTAGTTAATAGTGAAAATCCAGATAGAAATCTGGGACTGGACGTAGGACAGTGCTCCGAACCAGTATAAAAATCTCTGGTGTGATTTTTCTATTTACAATGCTATTATCATCTATTTCCGCATTTGTATTGTAATCCATATTACACGATCCGTGTATACTATATTAGCACATATAATTGTATACACACCGCACTTTCATTTGGTATCAGAGCACGGTCATCATATAACCGTAACACAGTTATTTGATATATTATAGTAATATGGCAAATAACGTAAGTACTAGCACTCAAAACACCACTTACACGGAGGGTCAATCGACACAAAGACCTCCATTTTTCAATGGTCTTAACTATAGTTATTGGGCAACACGTATGTCATTCTTTATGCAATCAAATAGCTATGATGCTTGGAATGCCACTCAAAGAGAAATAGTGAATCCAACAACTGATTATTCAGAATGGACTGCAGCTGAGAAAACGGCAGCAGCTGTAAATGCAAGAGCAATAAATATGTTGTTCTGTGCATTAGACCAAAATGAATATAACCGTGTTAGTATCTGCACTACTGCATATCAAATTTGACAAACACTAAAAATCACTCATGAAGGTACTAACAAGGTTAAACAAGCCAAAATAGCCATGCTAAAAAGTCAATTTCAAAATTTCAAAATGAAACCAAATGAGACAATCAATGACATGTATTCACGGTTTCAAACTATTCACCATGCACTTATTGGCTTAGGACAAAAGTATTCTGATTTCGATGTTGTTTCAACAGTCCTACATTCTCTGACTAGTGAATGGGAAGGAAAAGTATTAGCAATCGAAGAAGCTAATGATCTTTCCGTCATGAAGCCAGATGAATTGATAGGAAATTTAATGTCCTATGAAGCAAATTTGCAGGCTAGAAAAGAACAGAAAGAAGAAAAGAAAAATGTAGCATTTCATGTTGAGAAAGATAAAAATGAATCAGATTCTGAAGATGAAGATTTGGCATTCATTGCGAAAGGATTCAAAAAATTCCTAAAATATCGAAAAGCCAGTCGTTACAATAAAAGGAAACATGGATCAAACAAACCATCTTCATCTGCTATAGAATGTTTCAATTGCCACAAAAAGGGACACATGCAGAAGGATTGTCCAGAACAAAAGAAGAAGTCAGAAAATGACAAATTCAAATATAAGAAGGACAAATCTAAGAAACGAGCTTTCTCAGTAACATGGGATGATTCAGAGTCATCTTCATCAGAAAGTGAAAGTGATTCAGAGAATGAACAAGCTAATGTTTGTTTTATGGCAACAGAAGATGAGGTACAAATTCTTACATTTGATGAATTACTTGATATTAATGCTGAATTGATAGTCAAATATAAAGACTTAAAACGTCAATTAAAAATAGTCAAAGCAGATTTAAGTAGAGCAGAGTTTGAACGAGATATGTTAAAAGATGAGAAGAAAATATTAGAAGAGGAACTTGAAAATATTCAAGAATCATCATCTAATGTTGACTCTCAAATATCTCTTTTGAGTCAAGAAATAGAAGCTCAAAAAGAGAAAAATAATGCTCTAACTACTAAAAATCATGAGCTTAAAGCAAAAGTCAAGATTCTAGACCTAGAAAAAGCTAGCTTACAAACAAAGTTTGATGACATTACTCAAAATGTTTCTAACTTTAACAAAGGTCGAGAAAATTTGACAAAAATCATTGAAAGTTCACAATCTATTTCAGACAAACAAGGATTGGGATATAACAAAAAAGAAACCAAGAAACATCTTGGAAATAAAAGGAAGAAGAAAGTACAAAAAACTGAAGCTAAGAAAAATCTTAGTTTATTATATTCCAAACCAAAACCAGTTGTGAAATTTCAAAAGAAAAATGTCAAGACTATCAAAATATGGGTTCCTAAAACAAATAACAATTTGATTAGGAACAAATACATTCAGCAATTCATGAATACTGTGCATTTTAATAATAATTATATATATAAAGGGGATACCGGACCCATATGGGTTTGGACTCCTAAGACCTAACTCTTAGGACCCTATAAAAAGTGGGTACCATGGACTTAATTCTATTTTTTGCAGGTCCCACTTAAGAAAAGAGGAAAGTGGATATTGGACAGTGGTTGCTCAAAGCACATGACAGGAGACAAGAGTTTATTAACAAATATTACATATTCAGATGGTGGCTCCGTCACTTTTGGAGACAATTCAAAAGGCTATATCATCGGCAAAGGCGATGTGAGCAATTGCGGTACATCTAACTTACCTCTTATTACTAATGTCATGCTAGTTAGAAATTTGAAACACAATTTGCTAAGTATTAGTCAGTTATGTGACAAGGGTTTTATTATTTCATTTTCAAATAATAAGTGTAGTATTCTAGATAAAGACCATAATTTGGTTTTCGAAGGTTATAGAGACAGAAATATATATATTTTGAATATGAACATTAATCATAATTCAGATATGTGTCTTGTGGCTAATGACAATGATCCATGGCTATGGCACAAACGCTTCTGTCATATAAACTTCAGAACTATTGACAAGCTAGCCAAAAACAATCTAGTTAGAGGACTACCCAAAATGAGTTTTAAAGTTAACAACATTTGTGACGCATGTCAAGTAGGAAAATTGACCAAATCATCTTTTAAATCCAAGAAAGTCATATCAACATTACAACCACTTGAGTTACTACACATGGATTTATTTGGACCTACTAGAGTTCAATCAATAAATCACAATCAATATGTGCTTGTAATTGTTGATGATTTCTCTCGTTATACATGGACAATTTTCTTAAAAAATAAAAGTGACACTTTCGATCATTTCAAATCTTTCGTCAAAAGAATTCAAAAATCAAAAGGGATTAAAGTTAAAAATATAAGAAGTGATCATGGCGGAGAGTTTGAAAATAATGAATTTGAAAAATTTTGTACAAAGAAAGGTATATATCATAATTTTTCGTTTCCCAGAACTCCACAACAGAACGGAGTTGCAGAACGGAAAAACCGAACTTTACAAGAATGTGCAAGAACATTATTGAATGGAACCACCTTACCAAAACATTTTTGGGCAGAAGCTGTGGCAACTGCCTGTTATGTTTTAAATCGTGTATCCATAAGACCTCTTACCAAGAATACTCCTTATGAGTTATTTAACAAAAGAAAGCCTAAAATCTCATACTTCAAAGTTTTTGGATCGAAGTGCTTTATTTTAAATACAAAAGACCAGCTTGGCAAATTTGATCCAAAGGCCGATGAAGGAATATTTGTCGGTTATTCGGAACGAAGTAAGGCCTATCGGATATTTAATAAACGAACCAAAACTATTGAAGAATCACTTCATGTCTCTTTTGATGAAATCTATCAGCACCCTCACACTATATCAGATGATGACGAATCAATAGTCACTGACAATCAAATCATCACAAATATTGATTCTGACTCAGAAATAGTTATTGAGAATAGTCCTCAGATATGTGAGTTACAATCACCACCAAGAATATTAAGAGACCATCCGCCTCAAAATATAATCGGTGAAATAACATCACATGTCAGAACAAGGAGTCAACTCAATCAAATGGGTCATGTCGCTTTTCTCTCAAATATCGAACCTAAGAATCCAAAAGAAGCTGCTACAGATGATTACTGGATCATTGCCATGCAGGAAGAACTAAATCAGTTTGAGCGCAATAACGTTTGGGAACTTGTTCCAAGACCAACTAATCAGTCAGTAATTGGTACTAAATGGGTCTATAAAAATAAGGCTGACGAACAAGGCAATATCACCAAAAATAAAGCAAGATTAGTAGCACAAGGATATAATCAGGAAGAAGGTATCGATTATGAAGAAACTTTTGCACCAGTTGCTCGACTAGAAGCTATTAGAATTCTATTATCTTTTGCTTGTCACCATAATTTCAAACTTTATCAGATGGATGTCAAAAGTGCTTTTCTCAATGGATTTATCAAAGAGAATGTCTATGTCAAACAACCTCCTCTGTTCGTACATGAAAAATATCCTGACCATGTGTTCAAACTTAAGAAAGCTCTGTATGGGTTAAAACAAGCACCTCGTGCTTGGTATGAACGACTACGTAGCTATCTTATTAACTCAGGATTTCAAATAGGCAAAGTCGATCAAACTTTGTTTATTAAACATTCTCGAAAAGATATTCTAGTTATCCAGATATATGTAGACGATATCATCTTTGGTTCAACAAACGATAAACTTTGCAAAGAATTTGCAAATATTATGACCAAAGAATTCGAAATGTCTCATATGGGAGAACTATCTTATTTTCTTGGACTTCAAATAAAGCAACTTTCAAACGGCATTTTTATTAATCAAGAAAAATACTGTGAAAACCTTATCAAACGCTTCGGATTAGAAAATACATCTGGTAAACCAACTCCTATGAGTACAACTACACATCTTGACAAAGATGAAAGTGGTAAGAATGTTGACCATAAATTGTATCGAAGCATGATTGGTTCTCTTCTTTATCTTACAGCTAGTCGTCCAGATATAATAATGAGTGTTTGTTTATGTGCTCGTTTTCAAGCCGATCCAAAGGAATCACATCTACGAGCAGTAAAACGTATAATTCGTTATCTTAATAATACCAAGGATTTCGGTCTTTTTTATCCAAAAGAATGTCCATTTGAATTAGTATCATATAGTGATGCTGATTTCGGTGGCTCACGAACGGATAGAAAAAGTACAAGTGGTACGTGCCATTTTATTGGAAAATCACTTGTCTCTTGGTTCAGTAAGAAACAGAATTGTGTTTCACTATCAACATGTGAAGCTGAATATATATCAGCAGCTCTTGCTTGTACTCAAGTACTATATATGCAACAAACACTTCAAGATTTTGATATTCATTTATCAAATTCTATTATATACTGTGATAACACTAGTGTTATAAATCTCTCTAAAAATCCAGTAAATCACTCCAGAACCAAACACATTGATATCCGTCATCATTTCCTTCGAGATAATATTGACAAAGGAAATATATGTCTTGAATATGTTCATACTGACAATCAATTAGCAGACATTTTTACTAAGCCTCTGCTCGAATCTAATTTTATTAGATTACGAAGAGAGCTTGGTTTAATTTCAAGAAAAAATCTTGACTAAGAAATTTCTAAAAGAACATCTTCTTGTTAGTTATTCTTTAGTTATCCTTTAACTACAACTATTACATAAACTATATTTTTTTACATTAAATATAAGCCACTGCTTTATTTAATGGTTAAATTCACTTTACTTATTTTTTTGTGATCATTCTTTACTTTCTTATCTTATAAATTCAGTTTTAAAAAGAAAGCTATTTTTAGACTTACAAAAAATTTTCTGCTTATATTTTCTTGGTTAAAATTTCTCAGTAACTCACATCCATAGGTTATACATAACAAACTTATATATAAATTTGCAAACATTTTATATTTTGTTCATCCTTTCTTTTTATCAAACCATAATATTCTATACAACGTACACTATGGCTCACATTTGTGACAAATGTGCTCAAGAAACATACATTTCAATTACTAGTTCTGAATCGGAGGAGTTTTATTCTCCTACAACTCCAAAACAAAAATCAAGTTGTCATCATCAATGCTCTTGTATGTCTGATAAAACTCCAAATTCAAAACGAGTGAAGCGGACACTATTCTATTCTCCTCGTACCAAAGCTCAAATCGATGAGATACACCACTACCAGAAACATCAGATAGACCTTCAGAGACAACTCCATTACGGGCAAAGTCAACTTTATCACGAGCAACAACGGACGTCGGCCCGATTGTCTGTTTTAGAAAAGTTGGCAACATTTTTCTGCGGTTCCAACAAACATGACGTGCATGAACCAATGCCGTCTAGGCCATCAACATCCAAAAGTCCTAACTCATGGGATCGGAACTATGAGAAGAATGAAGGAGCTCAGAAACAATGGAGTCCATGGTCGAAACGTATTGAAGGAAACAACGATAATTCTAATGACGAACTTTCTCATTAGACTTATATATATATAGTTTTTATCTTTATCTATCTCTTGTAATGAAGGTTATATTTTGTATTTCGTATAAAA
Organism: Allium cepa; assembly: GCA_030765085.1. Classification (NCBI taxonomy): domain Eukaryota; kingdom Viridiplantae; phylum Streptophyta; class Magnoliopsida; order Asparagales; family Amaryllidaceae; genus Allium; species Allium cepa. Next base: position 185,842,207 of record CM060946.1, read on the forward strand.
TATAAATAATATAGGTTGATATATGATAAAAACTCTAAATATAAACTGAAATATCACAACAGACCACGACCGGTCGACCGCCCCTTTTATAGCCGGTCGACCGTTTGCTCTCTGGTTGAAAACGGTCGACCGGCCAAAAGCATTAGGTCGACCGGTTGTCGTATTTTCAGTTTTTTTATATAACCCTATACGTTACTTTTCCCTCTACCCTCATTCACTCTCTACTCAAACTATTCTCTTACCCCAAATCACAAACCCTAGTTCCCATTCTTCAATTCCCAAATCACAAATCCTCCAACAATGGCTCCTCCTTAAAAGAAATCAAAGAAAGGAGCAACCTCTGAAACTTCATCTCTTACCATCTCCGTCAAAAAATGGCTTCAAACTCCAATTGCTGTAACAAGATGGAATCAAATGACAAATTACAAGTTTCATCCAGGCTCTTTCATCAAATTTGATGATTTCACGGCTTACGGAGTTCGGAGGTTAGCCGATAATGCCAACATTACTCCATTGATAGATTTTTCGGCAAATAGTGTGGAGATAAATCATTTAATGATTAAATTATTTTACGCCAACATGAATCTTGATGAATATCAACCTGATAATCCAAACGGCGTCATCTGGTCTATGGTCTGTGGAAAGCAAATCTTTCTTACTCATGCTAGAATTGCCTCTATACTTGGTATACCAAATCGAGGCGAAGAGTTTTCATCTACCTTCTGCGAAGTTTTCACTCGAAATAGTACCAGTCATCAGTTTATAGAAGACAATAGTGATGGCACTAAGTCTATTGGACTTTGCCCGACAGCCAGGTTACTTCATCTGGTCTTGATGCATTCTCTTTTTCCTAGACTTGGAAATTATGATGCAGTGTACAAAGAAAACTTCAAGGCACTCTATGCTATCTATGGTGAAATCGAAATCAATTGGGTTCACATGCTTTTTGATGAAATTCTGTATTATAAAAGCTCTAAATTATTTATTGAATCTTTGAAACTATTTCATATCCTTTGATTCAATAATATACTTTCCTTAATCTTTTCAAAACATCATATCGCATACTTTGAGGATAAGATTATAGGAAGGGTGTACTGCTAGTGACAAATCCGTGTTTTCAAGAACACAAGTTGTCAACAACAATTGTATTTGTTCTTTTGTTGAAGTCCTCTGTGTTGTAAGAGGCAAGTGTTGAAGTCCTCAGTATATTAGAGGCGTGAAATCCCGTTCGGTTGTTCGGGTGTTGTAAACCTGTTCCTCCGGGTGAAGCGAGGTAGTTAATAGTGAAAATCCAGATAGAAATCTGGGACTGGACGTAGGACAGTGCTCCGAACCAGTATAAAAATCTCTGGTGTGATTTTTCTATTTACAATGCTATTATCATCTATTTCCGCATTTGTATTGTAATCCATATTACACGATCCGTGTATACTATATTAGCACATATAATTGTATACACACCGCACTTTCATTGTGTTGTGTCTGTATCTTTGTGATATCTTGAGTTGTATAGTTAGACAGATGTTTATAACTATCTGATATGAAATGTATAAGTTGTGTACTCTGATGTATATGATACTATGTAATATTTTATGTGATATATTATATTTCATTCGTTCCGCTGTGAGAATCTATTATTGTTGAGTTTCTTCTTTCCTATCTTTGCTTCTTCTATCCCTTTCTTTCTTAATTCGTGATAAGACTTTCTGGTAGATGGAAGATGGGTCGGCACTAGGTTGAGTGAATACTTAGGCTTTGGAGTGATTTCTATCTTTCTTGAGCGAGCGTACTTGCATTTATATATATATATATATATATATATACCTGATTTGTTGGGTTACCTATTCGAGTTTTCCAACATAAGTTCTAAAGGTTGATGAAGCAGTGGAGTATGTGTAACACGGCTACCACTAATGGAAGAGGTCCATATGTTTGAGGTTGGAAGAGTATCTGTCGAGACTATAGACCCACTACCGTCTCGAGTAAGTTTTGTAGCTTGGAGTAAGGATCTCTCTTATCTCCGAAGTAAATCTTTTTAAAAAGATTTGGAGCCCATCTTTGAAGTGTAGGTTGAGGTGCGCACGGGTGAGCGGATTTTCTAGAGTTTGGATCTGTCGGATGTGCAAAATAGGAGATGGTATCTTGGCAACCGTAGGAAGGAGTTTTGTCTGTTTTGGAATATGAGACTAAGGTCTATAAGTTGCTTCGCTTCAGTATGGTCTCATTTTTACCCCTTAAGGAGAGTGAGATGTTGATGCTTGGTTTGGAGCCCGAGTTTTCTGAGAGGATGTCTGCCCATCTCGAGGAGTCATGTGTGGAGTTAGTTGATGGCTTTTAGGGTCCGAGAAGCCTATTGATTAGAAGTATTTGGTTATATGTGGTAGCAATACGACTTAGAGGTGTTTTGGGTGCCAACAAGAAGGTCTTCTGGCTTAGCAGTGTCCTAGAGATAGAGTTTGGAAGCAGCAGTGTGGCCCGTTTCTCTGATGGTTTCGGAATCTTTGTGGTTCTTCTATCAGCAGTTCGGGAAGATGGTGAATGCTTTCTTGAAGAGTTAACCTTGTTTGGAAAAGCTTAAAGCTATTCTAATTGGTAAAGAGAAAACAATTTCTTTGGAATCCGAACTAGGTAGGATCGCAAAAGTGACTTGGAATTAGTTTGGGAGTTCATCTTTGGTAATCTTTTGTTTGAGATTGAGGCTTCTCATGTGGAAGTCGGAACCATTGAAGTAGTCAGAGATTTTTCTGGATATCATCGAGGAAATCAGAAGATTATCTGCATCAGGAGTTGAGTTCCGTATCGACTTGGTTCCGGAAGCAATACCGGTGGTTAGCCTGGAAGTAGCATGGTCCTTAGAGAAAGAAGAGTTGGTGTAGCAGCTTAGAAATTTTTGGAGTTAGATTGGTCAGATCTAGTTTTCAAGTTTGGATTCTGCTGTAAGGTTGTGTGACCAAGTCAGATGGGTCACTAAGATTTTATGGATCTGATGAACTGTGTTTTCGGGATATATTGGACAAGTTTGTGCTCGTGTTCCTCAACAGCATTCTCATCTACTTTAGAATCAGAGTTGTACAACGGAAGCAAGGTAGCAGCTGTGCGAGGAAGGAAGTAAGTTCACTCTGCTATTGCTCGGGAAGTAGAGCTTGTGCTTTGGATTTTGATGGATCTTTGAAGACCATTTTGTTGAGTAGGATCCAGAGATTGGTTTGTTTTGGTCCAGTTGTTTCTGGAAGCATCAGCATAGGTTGAGCTGATCAGAAAGAAGATAGGCAGCCTAGGATCGTCAGAAGGAGTTATGTGGATAAGATGAATAAATTTGGAAATCGAAGTTGGAGACTTCGTTGTTGTTAAGGTTTCTCTGGTTAAGAGAGCGGAAAAATTTGATAAGATTGGAAAGCTAGCTCCGAGGCATTTGGGATTTCTTATCTATGTTCTTGATAGTATAAGTTCTTTTGTCTATAGGATTGAATTACCAATTTGGATGGCTGGGATTCGTTGTATTTCACGTATCACTGAGGGAGTACGTGTATGATTCATCGCTGGTTGTGGAATTAGCAGTTCAGAAGGTTTGGAAATTGAGCTAGACTTGAGTTTGGTCTGATATTTTGTTCAGATTGATGGATCTAGAGGAGAGGGAGCTCTGGATCATAGTTGTATGGTTAGTTTAGATTCTGTAGAGCGAGTCTCCTAGTGATTTATACTTGGGAAACTCTAGATAGTAGTAGAAAGATTTATCCTGGTCTGTGCCAGTATAGTTAGTTAGGTTTGTTTGTTTGATTGGTTGCTATAGTTGTTAGTAACTGGAAGATAGGTATGCTTTGTTGTTTGAGATTAAAATCTTTGCTGGGTTATTAAATTATCTTTGCTTTTAAATTTCGGGGACGAAATTCCTTTAAAGGGGAGGAATGTGACGACCCGGAATTTTGGGCAATATCAATTTAATAATCTTTATTAATAATTAAATTGAATTGATAATTTTCCTTTATAATTTTAATTTAAATGGGTAATTTAATCTTTTAAAGGCTAATAGATATTTAATCTGGCAATATTGATTTATATCTTTTCTAACAATTTAAAAAATGGGTAAAATTTATCTTTCAAAGCTAATAAAATTATATTTTATTTATAATATATATATTTGGTATATATATTGTGAATAGGAGGTCTTTTGTTAAATAAAAGATGTATTTTCAAATTGTAATATATATGTATGTATATGTTATAATTTGGAGTTGTTTTGAAATTTAATATAATCTATTGATAATGTATATGTGTATGTATATACATTGTAATAGGAAGCTTTGGTTTAAATTTAGTAAAAGAAATATGTTTTCAAATTATAATATATATGTATGTATATATTGTGATTTGAATCTTTGTTTTAAATTCAATATTTTTCAAAAGCTAAATAAGGATAATCCTATATTTTCTAAACCAAATATTTATTTATTAAATGTACTTTTAACTTTAGTTTTAAATAAGATTTAATAAAAGATTTATTTGTTTTCTTTTAAAAGGTACTTAGACTAAAATGGTTAAATAAATATATATATATATATATATATATATATATAGTTTTAAATTAAAACCTTCTTTTTAATACCTCTTTAATTTGATGGGTTTGTAAACATAAATGAATATAAATACAGATTCCATATTACATAAATATAAAATATAACTACTTTTCTAATAAGGTTTTAAACACAATTATGCAAGGATTTGAACACTTGTAAGCTAAATGAATTTGCATGGGCATTTGTCTAAATAAATCAAAAAGTGGCATCATTTTTTTTAGAATTTAAAGTTTATAAATAAATGTATGTTTAGAGAAAGCTTGTTTTCATTTTTCCTCGGTTCAAATTCTTTCCTTTCTTCTCTTTTCTTAACTAAAAAACCTGTAAACTAAAATAAACTGAAAAACCAAAAGAAAATGAAGCTGAAACCTGGAATTCAAATCTGCAAGCAAATATAGGATCAAGCAACTAAATCAAACAACAAATTTCGACCTACAACTCAACTAAGCAAAAAGAAAAGGCATGCAAGGATTCCAGACTTCAATAGCAAAGCAAAATTCAAAATAAGAAAACAAATTGAAAGCCTGGAGTGCTCTCTGTTCTTCAAGTTCAAGTGAGTAAACTCTTTTTAAAAACTGTTTGATATGGTTTTAACTACCATGCATATGATGATATTGACTTGTATTGAAGTTCTTCAGCTTGAATTTATATGAATTGGTATATATATATATATATATATATATATATATGTGTGTGTGTGTGTGTGTTGTGTGTGCCTGTCTATTTATACACATTCAAGTCTGTTCTCTGTTGTTCACTGTGTATGTTCTGCTATCAAAAATTCAATACCTACGAATCAAATCCATTTAGTGTAACGACCTGATATTTTCAACCATTCGAATCCAAACATGCCGGAATTGAATTGTTCAAAATACCAGATTGTAAGTTTATATTTGGCAAAACTCATCATATACAGTAAATAAATATCAGGTCGTTACATTTGGTATCAGAGCTTTGGTAGCTCTAGGCAAAACTTAGCATATAGTGTAAATGTATTTATAGAATCACTTTCATTCGTGCTTGAATCCTTCATCTTTGATTTGAATTTCCTTTGAATTTTTGGAACGTTCCCTCGGTTTCGAAATTCTTTCTTATCCTTCACTATTTGTATTCTTCTGAATTCTGGAGCATCCCATAACTCCACGATATGATTTATAAAGGGGTGAAATTTCTTTACAATAAGCATTGATTTACCAAAGATTTCTGTATTCTTGGTTTACGATGCTATCTATCACTTGCTATGCCTAAACTCTATCTCTTACGATCGAGCGTCGATTTGCTTCAGAATTCTACATTGATCTTATTCTTGAAGTCACGGTCGACCCGGTTAAGGTTGCCCGCGATTTATATAAACTTATCAATCTTCCTATTTTGTTATTTAATCATCTTATCTTTGTTTCAAACCTATTTTCGAATCAAAATTCTCCTTGATTTGATTTCCGTCAAATTTGAATCTCTACTCTTATTTTGAAATCCATCCTTGAATCGTCGAGCGAGGGAGTGTATTTGTAATTAATATAAAGATGTTTTATATTGTGTTGTTTGAGTGGTTGATGTCGGTTTGGATTTCTGATCAGTTCGTCTGATCAATGTTATCGATAGGATTTCCAAAACACTTGAAAGAGCAAACTGACACAATATTGTTTTCAAATTTAGTAAATGGAATAAAATTTCTGTATGATTATATTATATACATATCTAAGTAAATTTTCTGACAATTGTTAAATGAATTGGTTAACTAAAGGATGTTATTTAATTTTCATTTATTGTTTTGTAAATCATTGATTTACCAACATATAAATAAATGGAATTATAAAACTTGGTTTATAAATTGATTTGGAAATTAAATGAATGTAAATCAGGAATTTAAGAATTTAATTTCCGGTGATTTCAAACTTTGATTTTAAAGTTTTAAAGCGTATAGTATTTAAAATATTTTCAAGTAGAAACCGTTTCAAAGAATTTTAATTGTTTAAATAAGTGCTCTCCTATTTTGTCGTTGGAAAATAATTTTGGTGATGGCGGCCGCATCATTGACATTCATTTTCGAGTTTCGAAGTGGAGAGACTATTCTATAGCACTGTTACACTTTTGTTTGGAAAAAAATAAATTGATTTTAATTTCTAAAGTATGACTTGATTTATAATATATATATTGGTATCTAATTATGGATTTGATTATATATATATATATATATATATATATATATATATATCTTTTAGTTGTTTGAAGCTAATCGGAAATTAATTCTTAAAATTTTGCTAAAGTAATTTATAAATAAATTTGAGTAGTTTTAATAAGTGAAATATATTTAATATATGTGATAAGATAAATTAGGAGGAGTAATTTAATAATAAGTTGGACTAATGAAGAATTAAATTTGTCGAATAAAATATGATTATAACAAATGACTATTCAAATTTATGATCTTTGAAATTGTTAATTTAAGATAATTGGATAATATAAAATATAAAATGTCTTTATAAATAAAATTTGAGTGCTTGTAATAAATGTTATACGCTTAAAGTTTAATTATAAAATAATTAATAGAGATAAATAGAGTAATAAGTTAATAAAATAATAAATGAGATAAATAAAATAAATTCTGCTTTGAGGGAATTACTAAATTGAAATAAAAATCAACTTAATGAAATATCTTGAATTTAAAATCTATTATTGAATATTAATTAATTTAATATTAATTTAAAATTTGAGATATTCAATAATTAATTTTAAAATTCAAATATTAATATTAAATTGAATATTAATATTTGAAATAAAACCACTCAAATATTAAAATTTAATATTAATAATAAATTTTAATAAATTTTAAAATTTAATATTTGAAAATTTATTAAAATTTAATAATAAATTTTAATAAATTAATAATAAATTTTAATAAATTTTAAATTTTAATATTTTAAATTAAAATTTGAAATTTAATATTTGAAAATTTAAAATCTAAATTTTTTCATTTAAAATCTATTATTGAATATTTGAAATGCGTCTAGTTAAACATAGCAACTGGTAAATTTTCATTCGAAAATATGAAAGTTTATTTTCGTGTGTAATTTTATTTCAATTTAGTCGGTTAGGAATTGATGAAAATAAAATGTTTTCGAAACCTAAATATTTTTATATAGAAAAATTCTAAATCATCTTCTGACTGAGTCGCCATTTTTTGTTTTTCCAAATTCGGGCTTCTTTAGCTCCGTCGATCTTATTTTTCTGCGTTTTTGCTGCATTTTCTACTAGTAGAAAATTTGAATTTTTATAATTCAATCGTACCACTGATATCTATATGTCGTTTTGATCACTTCGTCGTGTTGATCTCTGTGGTATACTCACTTCTATGTTTCGATGTTCGGTTCGCAGCGAAACCACAAAACTGTCCACCGTATCGGTATTCGTTCGAATCTCTTTGTGTTCCATGACCATTTGAATTCTCAAATTCAACGGTCATCCGCTTTTGTTATTATTGATTGCCTTGAATTCATGCATTTCGCTTTCCTAACGTTAAATTTTTATTTTCCTTTTTAATTTTTTTTGGTACTTCACACTATCTCTGTTTGTTCCATTACTTTTTTTCCCTATCATGTACATTACAGCCTTTCACTTCTCTTCCAATTTCGAAGCCTCCCTTCCCTTATATTCCACCTCAACTCCATTTTCTTCCATTCCCCACTTATGTCGTCCTCTACTCTTTCCAACACCGAACGCACGCAGCTCCGTCCCGCTCTGTCGCAACCACCTTGGCCGAAAGCTGCCCCACAAACAGCCACACAACCCAACCCCGCACCTCCGCCCGCATCTCCACACTCTCCTCCTCTCTCTTCTCTTTTCCATAGCCTCTGCGACCTGTCACCACCAACACCGCACGGCCACCTCCGCCTATCACCCTCCAGCCCGGCAAACCCTCTCCAACATCACCTTCCTCCTTCAGCCGATCCCCTCCAAACACGGTTCCTTCCCTTCGCCCTCTTTGGAACCGCCCACTATCCAAGCTTGGGGCCGAGCTCAAAAGCCTCTGTCATCATATGTAAGGTATATATAAATGTTTATATATATTATTTCCAAAACTAGTACGCATGCATGCCTGTTTTGAGTAGCCGTACATTTCATATATGTGAAGTTTTGAAAAAAAATGTATACATAAAATGTACCGGAGAATTTGTTCAATATAATGATACCCAGCATGTATAAACTTTATATGTTTGTATATAGTAATAATATATTGTGTTAGTTTCTAAGTCACAGCTTTATATACATATATGTGACCGTGTACATCATGTTTTATCTACATTATGATTTTGTAAATATACGTATTTGGACTTGAATTATATGCTTTTGTTTGATGTGTAGAGTAGTGTTGTATTTTGTATAAAGGATTAGTTATATAATATATATACACACACACACATTAGTTATACGTATACAGTTAGAAGTTATAAAAGTTATAAACATTATCTGTTAATATATATAGTGTGAGTTGTCATCTAGTGTGTGTATATGTTATAGTATTCTAGATTTTAAATGAAGTATGGTATGTCGATTTTAAATAATGTACTTAGTCTATTTATATAATAGTATACTAAGGCATACGCCTGTACATTTTATTGTATATATAAAGGGTTTTCGTACGCATATTTATAATATAAGTTGTAAAAGAATATTGGTGCAAATTTTTGATGTTATGTGTATACCATTGTATACGTATAAAAGATTTGAAATAAATGTAATATGTTTTGTTAAGTATACATGTTATGTAATTCTGGTTTATATTTTTATGGCTACGATATTTTAAATATATAACTGTTGGTCGATTTATTTGTGTAAGTGATACGTATACATCTACATAAGTATTTATTTCAAAATAAAGTACGTATACATAATTGATTTTAGTACATGTGATGTTAATTTAAAAACAATAATTCTGAAATACATGTATATATAATTTAATATGTGTTTGAAATATGATTTTATCTAAATAGTTATATGTAGTTATGCACACAAGTTATTTATACCATCTATCCTTATCAATCTGGTTCTGATTCGTTTTTATCGATCTTTATTTAGCATTGTCTGTCGTGCCTGTTTTCTCTGTCGAATCGTGTCCACCCAGCATTGCTTTGAAATTCGTAGCTCATTGCCTTGTCAAATCTATCTAGCCCCGAAAGGTGAGCAATCACTCATGATTAATGTTCTTTTATTTATTAAATTTGATTTCAGTTGAAACGACAATTAAAATATGTTGTTATTAGTTATTTACACTATTATATATATTCTATTACCTGTATCAGTTCACCTGTGACATCTGACACCATTATCTCTTATTTATATTGATGATATATGGCTGTTATATTATTATCACATCTGTTATCACTCTGCAAGTTCCCTATTAGTATAGAATTCACTATGGGTTGAAAAGATACATACCCGTACAGACTTTAGAATAGGAGAAAATCGTTATGGGTAGAAATGATAGACCCAAGCTATTTTCATTGACATTGAATTTAGGATTACGGGTTGAAATGATATATATACACACCCGTATATATTTAAATCGCGGATTGAAATGATAAATATCCATATCACTTGACCATAGGGTAGAAAATTATATAAAACACTGTTGGTCTATAAATAAATAATTTGAAATGATTACTATGGTTTGGAAGGAAATATATGGTTTTATATAAATGTATTTTATATAGTTAAATTCTTGGATTTAAGCTATGTGAAATTTGTTTTAGTATAAAATAAGCTTAATAATAAAGTTTGATTTTGTTAAAATATAATATGGTTGATTAAATATTTGCATTATATTTTAATATAGAGTTTATAATGATTTAATAAATTAAGGTTGAGAAGATAGATTTGAAATTGTATTTAATTAAGAAATGTATTTAATTAGAAATCGATTTGAAACTTATGGATATATATATATATATGGAATTATCAATTCTTGTTTTGAAATGTTTGAATATTTAAAGCCTTGAAAATATTGAAATTGAAATGGTTTATTTTATGGTTAAAAATCTGTATTTGAAATCGATATAATATGAAATGTTTTATTGAGAAACTGAAATAAATTAAAATTGATGATTTGAGATTTGATTAAATTTAAATTTTTGAATTTGAATTGATTGGAATCGACTGTGAAATTTTCAGGAAGCTACTTTATTATATAAAGTGTTTTTAAAAATTATATTTAATACTATTTATATATGTTACTTTATAAATTTATTTTATATAAACTATTATAATATAAATTATTTTATATAAACTATTTTAAATTATAAACTATTTTATTATATATACTATTTTTTATATTTAAACAGTTAAGTGAGAAGTGTTATGATTCCAAGCATTATGATTTCTAAATTTTGATTTCCAAAGTATTATGATTTACAAAGTGTTTGATGGAAGAATATTGTTTAAATTTAAGTAAATTATTGAATTTAGTTTTGAAATTATTTAATAATTAAATAAAATTTAATTCTTTAATAAGTGAAATTGAGTTTCTTTAACAATTAAGTTTTGAAATTTGTTTAAGTTAATTGAGTAGATAAGTGAAACTGAATTTCTTTAATGAGAAGTAAAATGTAATTGATGGAAATTAATATGAGCATTGTAATTTAAAGAATTTAATTTGACGAATTTAATCTAATTCAATTTATAAGTTTGGAGATAATGTAGGTAAACTTAAGTGATTGATTTAATGAATTGGAAATTCAATTGAAATTATTTTGAAATGATAGATTTACTTAATTTAAACGATTACTGAATGAATCCATTAATGAATTTAAATTGTTTGAATGTTAAATTAACTTAATTTAAATGATTATGGAATGAAACCTATATATGAATTTAAATCAATATTTAATTGTTTTAAATAAAAATTGAAGTTGAATTATAGAGTTTTGAAATGGTAAATTTGGAAGTTTTGAAACGTAAATTATAGAAATTGATATAGAAAGACGAATGAAATGTTGATTTTCAAATTCTAAGTGAGATTGAATTTGATTTGTTTTTTTTTGAAATTTATTAAATGACCAATCGGTGTAATAATTACGAAAGTTATTAAAGAAACCGAAATCGATTAGGGACATACTCACTGTCTAAACCGAATACCACTTTAATAACTATACGCGGAGTGTAATCCAGAATGAAGTGGTTGGAATAATGTACGTTGATGATTGAAGAAAGAGAACGATGATGGATGACCTTGACACTTGTGTCAAATTGGAAATGACTAAAACAGGAGCCGTGCAGGGCCAATGAGGTTAGCCACCTCTAAGCGAACACACTTCTTTGTATACTACTCATTCCTTGTTTTTGATTGTTGTGCACCCTTGAATCGGGAGTGTTGTCTCGCGGTGTTGCGATCGTTGCGGTGATGCGTTCTCACCAGTCCGGATCAGGCAAACGGTAGTTTCACTACCTTGGGTATTGCCTCATGTGCCTTGTCGTACTCGTATCCCTATGCACGACCACTACGGTGGAGTTTACAGTGCTGTATAGGCTATGACGCTTATATAAAATGTGTTAAGGAGAATAATGGTGACGCCTTAACACTATTTTGATACTTTATATTACTGATAGGATTATCTACTTAGCGTACACTACTACATAGTAGATAGTTTAACGGATCCTTGAGGATGGTTATCCCAACGTCCTTTGAGTTACTTGTATTTCAGTTGTTATTTTACTTGAGTTGGATTTATTGATATAAGAATGTTAATCCTGAGTCGAGTGTTTTGTTTTTTCTTTACGCTTGGGTTAGACTGAGTGGTTCAGCTTTCGTGACTCATCTTTGAAGTTGGAGCTTCGCTTGGAGATCCAGCCATCCATTCAGATTTTAAATATTCGGTTGATTCTAGTGATGAATTCTGATATTGTATTTGACTATTGCATTCGAGACTTCTATTGTATCTTATTTAACTCTGTTATATATATAATAGTTTCATGAACTACTATTCATCTGTTTCCGTTGCATATTGTTATATTACTCTGTGTCTGTGATTCTGTGATATTTATTTACTGTATGTGATGAGTTTTGCCAAATATAAACTTACAATCTGGTATTTTGAACAATTCAATTCCGGCATGTTTGGATACGAATGGTTGAAAATATCAGGTCGTTACAATTAGCCTTGGATATTTAAATGAAAATTGTTTGTAAATGTATGATGAAGATCATAAAATAGTTTCAGGATTTTTAAATACAATAAATAATGTTTAAAATGAAAATAACAGAGGAATTCATATTTATGATAAAAATCACTCAACTTAATTTTAGATTTGGATGGCATGATGGTATTTGTAGCAGGAAATCTTGAATTTAGATAGTATAATCACGATTTTTAGTGTAGTATTCTTTGGGATATAGGGAGAAATGTGATCTCGACATTTTCGTCGATTTGAGGTGATCGGCGGCAAGGATTTCGGCGGGGGTTGGGCTAGTGATGGACGGGGTGTCGATGCACTCAGGAAAAATACTGGAAGTATTTTTCATTGGTCGAGGCGAGCTGAATTTGGTGAACTAGGGTTTGACACTCTGGTATTATAGTCGACGTTTCAGAGGGTTTTGCGGCGACGAGGCGTGATCGGAGTCGATCGCATGGCTTGCTGGAGGAGCTAGAGGTCGAGATGAAGGTGCGGTGTGGATGGCGAGGCTTCTCGAGGTCTGAGGCGTCGGAACGGTGAAGATTACTGGCCATAGTGGTTTCAGTTTTTAGGTCGTGAGTGCTTCGTTTCGATTCGTATGGATTTTGTTAGATTTGGGTTCTTATTTGGGTTAGCATGGGTTCGTGTGGTTTGTTGATGGTTGTTGCAACGATCATCAATGATCGGAGTAATGGTGTACGTGAACAGCGTGCACGTTGTTCTAGGGACGATGGAATTTGGGGAAGACGAGTTCGACTCGGGTCGTTCTCGTGTATTTATGGGGTGTGACTCGAAGCAGGTAGTGTGGATAGTATTCTCGAGTTTGGCTCGAGTTTTTAGTGGAATTCACTTGAGTTTGGCCGAGATTAACTTCTGTTTCAAATTTTAAGCTATATTGTGTAAAAGAAAATTAGTTACAAATTTGAAAGCTATTTCTTTCTAAATAAATTTTAATCGAACTTTTAAGAGTGATAAATTGAATATACTTTTCAAATTTAAAATGTTCAAGATAGTTGATTTTAAAGGCAGTTAACTTAATTAATTTTGAATTTTAATTCAAAGGTGTTTAATTTAAAATATTAGACCATGATTAAGAAAATTCAAATGAGTTTGAAATATGAATGTTTTAAGTTAAAGTTATATCCAAAGAAATTATAAAGGAATTTAAATTATATTTAAATTAATAAGTTTAAAGGATATGAAATTAAGTTTTCAAAGCTAAATATTTGTTTAATTTAGGTAAACATGTTTGAAAAGAATTTTCAAAGATTTTAAGTATATTAAAAAATAAGGGTTTGAATTGTTTTAAAGTAAAATTATATTTCGAATATATAATTAATTTCTAAATTGGTTTAATGAAGTAAATAATTTGAGTATAATGCAAAGTTTATTCTTAATTAGGTAAATTGAATTAATTAAAGCTAATTAAATTAAATTCAAGGTTAATTACTTAAATGTAATTAAGAATAATTACATATGGAAGCAATTAGTGGATGGTTAATAAATTAATTAAGGATTAAGTGATTTATTAATTGGTTAACGTAATTAATTTTAGATTAATTAATTAGTCTAATTAATTAATGATAATCACTTATTAATTAATTGTGTAATTACTTAGTGAAGTAATTAATGGATAATTACTGAATGTAATTAAGAAAAGGAATTACTTATGGAAGTAATTAGTGGGAAATTACTTATGGAAGTAATTGAATGGAAGTGATTAAGGGTTAATCACTGGGTGTTTATTAATTAATGGACTAATTAATGTAATTGATTAAAGAGTTAATTAATTAATTAAAGAGTAATTAGTTAATTAAAGGATTAAGGTTAATTAATGATGTGATTAATTACTTGTTGAGGTAATTAATTAAGAGAGTAATTAACTAATGAAAGTAATTAGAGGATAATTACTTATTGGAAGTGATTAAGAGTTAATTACTTAGTTAATTTAGTTAATTAATTAATGTGATTAATTAATTAATTAATTAACGTGATTAATTTAAGATTAATTACTAAATGTAATTAATTAAAAGTGTGATTAATTAGTAAAGTAATTAATTAAGAATTATTAATGAATGTAATTAATTAATAATTACTTAATGAAGTAATTAAAGATCAATTAATTAGTGTAATTAATCAAAGGATTAATATAATTTATTAAGGAGTTTATTAATTACAAGTTTGTTAATTACTGTTTATGGTTAATTAAGATTAATTAATGAGGTGGTTAATTAAAGTTTAATTATTTAATTAATTAAAGGGTTAATTAATTAATAAGGATAATTAATTAATATAATTAATGAAATTAATCAAGGTTGATTAATGGAAGTAATTAATTAAAGTATAATTAATTAATTGTAATTAATTAAGGATTAATGTAATTAATAATAGTTAACTAATTAATGGAAGTAAATGAAGGATCATTAATTGATGTAATTAATGATAGTAATTAAAGGTTAATTACTGTATATGGTTAAGGATAATTAATTTGTGTAATTAATTAAGGATAATTACTTAATGTAATTAAAGGATAATTAATCAAGGAAGATTAATTAAGGAAGATCATTAAGAGGTGATTAATGAATTAATTTGTAATTAATTAATGAAGTAGGATTAAGGTGATCCAAGTGATTAAAGGTTAATAATTAATTTAATTAAAGGTTAATTAAATTAATTAAGAGTTAATCGAACCTGCTTATGGATGACTGATTGATATTGGATGATTGATATTAAATGATTTGGATATGATATCTCAGATATGTGATATGGCTGCTTTGTGAGATGATCAGTTGATATGAATTATCTATCTGTGATATTGTAAATCATCTATCTGTATATGTTATTCTGAATATAAGTTTAAACCCTCAAATAACTTGGACATTAAAATGGCATTTTGGATTTCGATGAGACCGGGATCGGGTTTCCATATTTGGATATCCGAAAACCACATCGGTCCAAATTAAACGTTAGGTCGTGAATCCAAGTGAAGAGCATAATGAAGACTCGAAGTGTAAGAACTATTCGTCAGTATAACTCTGAGGGTGATTCCGAGATAAGTTTGACGGAGATAGTATTTTCAGGTTCGAGATGGTGACTCAGAGTGCAAGGGCTATGGTCGTTGACTCTGAGGGTGATTCCAAAATGAGTGCAACGAGATAGTGCCTTCGGTTTCGTTCGAAACCGAAATGAACTTGTATGGATTGAATGCTTTCAGAACATCGTTAGGTGGACGATGAGCATTCTAAGGTAGATGTGATCTATAATGGTAATTGCAGCCTCAAGCCTTATCAATCAGGAATGGCTAAAATAGGGGAGGTGCAGCAAGGTTAAGTGGGTAGCACCCAAGTAGGATGAGATTTACCCCTGTCTAGAGGTCCCTTTCTATTTCGACTTAGTGTGTGGTTGGTCGCCTAACCACGGGGAGGTCTTGTTTGGGACTGTCCAGTAAGGGATGGTTCCGGCCTTGTGTTGCAGGGGATTTAGGGTGGATCCTCGGTACGGTGATCTAGGCCCCGTACTGTGACGAGCGGTACCACGGTACCCCCGCCATTGATGGAAACCCATTCTTCCTACGTGCCTTTACGGTTTTGATTGTATTACCCACTTTCGTGGCTAGTAGCTGGAATTTAATCATGTAACAATTTCAACTATTTCTTATTTACTTGAAAACCCTAGACACTATTATAATATCACTGGATTTCCTATCAAGTGTTTTGGTTAGCATAAGGTAAAAACTCTTCCATGTTTACGTGTGGAAAGTCTTACGTGATACCTTTCGTTTCAAAGGTTTTCAAAGTTAAACAATTTTTAACCGTTTACTCACACCAGACCCATGTCTGACCCAAGTGTTTAATTTCTGTTTTATTAAACTCTTAGGTACTCATATTATGTATGAGTAGTCGAGGGATTCAGGTTAGCTTGACGAATTCTGGAGTAGATTTGGAGCAAGAGGCTTTAGCGTGCAGATATATAGTGGTTCCGTTGTGTTTGTGTTATGTCTGTATCTTTGTGATATCTTGAGTTTTATAGTCAGAGGGTGTTTATAACTGTCTGATATGAAATATATAAGTTCTCTACTCTGATGTATATGATACTATGTAATATTTTATGTGATATATTATATTTCATTCGTTCCGCTGTGAGAATCTACTAATGTTGAGTTTCTTCTTTCCTGTCTTTTCTTCTTTTATCTCTTTCTTTCTTAATTCATGATACGTCTTTCTGGTAGATGGAAGACGGATCGTGACAATTGGAGATTCAAAAGGATATATTATTGGCATTTGCACTGTTGGTGTTACACCTATGTTTTTCAAATACTTGTAAGACGAATTGATGCAAGCACAGGACCCAAAAGAACTGATCCTACAATGGAAGTTGGACTATGAAATAGAAGCAAGAGCAAAGTCTAGATAGTACTGCACCAAAGTCTTAAGATAGTGGCAAAATATGAGGACTATGCCTTTCCATTGAGCATAGCTATGGCATTATAACACTTCGTTGGTAACCTGGGAGATCTTCAAAATGTAGGTACTGATATGTAATTCCAACACTTATTTAAATGGATATAATCGTAGCACATCCTTTAAGTGACAACAAGATGTTGGGATGGTGGTGGGTCCCTAAAAGCAATGCTAATGACATATAATTATTGAACAATCCTTAAAACAATTATATGCAAAAAGGGTGTGACGCGATCTTAAACTAACATTTAAGTGGAAGGACTACGTTGCATTCTCATATTGACATTGAAGCAATAAGGATTCACCGTTATCCTGATTTGACGTTGAAATGACAAAACAGCATCACAATTCTAAAGGATGCTACCCACAAATACAAGGACTCAAAGGATGAGGTGGTAGGGTAAAGCTTCTCTGTAACCATAACCTAAGTTAAGTTCCTTAAAGGCAATCCAAGAAACCACTACTTCACTCTCAAGTTTCTTAGACACAATTTAAATACAAAGGAAGTGGCACAATCCTCTATTGATAAGAACAGTTTAGAATATGTCCAGGCAATGTAACCATCTTTCAAAATGGTTGTACAGTCTTATTTACTGAGCCATATGGCTTAAACTCGATTACTCCTAACACTATGCTTCGTTTTTGTTTTGGATGAACGGTGCCGGATTGGGAGTATCAACGTAGTTTGAATGCTAGGTAATATTATCACCCTACGTAATTATGGAGGCATATTTCTCAATTGCCCATTCACGATAGCGAAGTCCTAGAGTACTTATAATCGTGTAGTTTTTCTAAGATGGGGGTAGTTTTGCGTTGCCGTTTCACCTACACATGCGTACACTACACTAGAAAAGCCATTTCGCCATGGCTCTGACCATGGAAAAGTAATTTAGCCACGGCCTGGAGCCGTGGCGAAATGCGGAGTGGCAAAAATTTAGCCATGGCCGAAAGCTGTAGATGTGTACATATTTTCAATGGCTTTGGGCCGTGGCTAAGTTGCGTTCAGCCATGGTTTAGAGCCGTGGCAAATATACGTTTAGCCATGGCTGAAGGCCGTGGCTAATTTTTGTTTAGTCATGGTCCTGAACCGTGGAGATGTATACATATGCTGATATTCTATATTTTACTATAATTTCAATTAAAATCAAATTCCAATGACTAGTTTACCATAAAATAAAAAAATATCAATTTCGATTCCAGGATATATTTCAAAACATCTTAAAACTCTTGATAAAAAATTGAAATATCACTGCAAAATAAAACCAAATTTATATCATGACATATTTTTCAAATATTTTAATCAACAGAAACACTAAGCTACATTTCAAATATTACTACAGTATAACTGTAAATGTATAGGCACATTTACTACCATAATATGTTCCGCAGATTTCACAAACACATTTGTTTAAAGTAGGGTCACAAAAAATGGTGTTTAACTGAAAGATATATTATGATTAAAATAATCCCATCAACTAATCGATTCATATCAAAGTCTAAAAGAAAGCTGCAGCCCAGGGGTTTAGAGATTTTATAATCCTTTATTATGCGAAGTTCGTTCACCTGCAAACAAGTAAGACAAAAAATTAGTAAGACAATAATTTTATAAATCTTGATACATAACTGAAATATTGAAATTAGCCCAAGGGTCACGAAAGCGCATCAGAGGTATCAAAGTATTTGACAAAATATATGCATATAAATGGAAAGAATAAAGACTGCAAATATTTTTTTATATAGATGATATATATCTTTGTATGTTCCAGCACAAATGATTGTTTCAGTCAATAATTCATATCCAGTTCAACTAAAACTAGAATTTGGTTCTGTATTATAAGTTTATGCGGTATATCTTTAACAATCAATTTACCATTTACCTGCAAGTTAGTATCATCAATTTGTGTAGAAAATAACTTCTTTATGGTTTGTTCTTACCTGTGCTTGATCTGTAAGCTAAATATGCTAACAGACTTTCGATGTAATAAAAGAAAGCTTGGGACACGGGATTAGCTTATGAAACAATTTCAGCTGAATGTTTAGGCTATTGGATAGAGTATTAAATTC
Organism: Allium cepa; assembly: GCA_030765085.1. Classification (NCBI taxonomy): domain Eukaryota; kingdom Viridiplantae; phylum Streptophyta; class Magnoliopsida; order Asparagales; family Amaryllidaceae; genus Allium; species Allium cepa. The sequence goes on from CM060946.1 coordinate 185,861,471, forward strand.
AACTCCCTATAGTATTATTTTTTTCAAAGAAAAAGATTTTTAAATTAAAACAAGGGTATCACATACCAGAGCTCGACTGCTAGGAGGAGGAAAATACACATGATCAAATACTTTCTAGACTAATATCATCAGTTCCAGATGATGTAGTATGCTATTATAACCGTTTAGCGCAAAAATCATCTTTAATGTCTACATAGCTTATGTATTTGGATTTGCATGTTCTCAATTTAACTAGTTCTGAGATCTGCCTACATATAGCTTGTTTTATGTTGATGTCATCCTCTTCGAATGGCACATACATAGATTGTAAATATGCAAGTTAGGAGACATTGCCTTATATCATTGCGAGATTGATGCTATTGAAGCCTATGACTAAAACTCTCTATCGTGTTCTGCTTTTATGCGTACATGATTCTACACCATTGCCAAGCTGATAAACGGTTTACACTCTGGTTTTGGACCCTTAACAAGTAGAACATCAGGTCGTGAATGACATTCGACTTTGTTAACGTGGAATATGGGGCATTTTGTATGAAGATCACGAGTATATTGTTGTAACTTTAGCTTGTAATCACATCCACGAAGTTTCGAGTGGTAAAATTTTGGAAACTCCTACTTACTATATTGTAAGTTAGGTTAATGTTTTTGTCTAAAAAACAGATAATTCCTAACTAGATTTTTCTTATTTCTCGTACATTCACTTTATATTTTTATGAGCTACAAAATAAATTTAATTGCATTCTCGTAAATTTGATCTGCATTTTATAGGCTTATGTTACCTTCAATCGACTGGTAATGTATTGAAATTGATTTGTTTTATATTATAATTCACTTAAATTGTATACAAAACTAGTCTGCACCATATTTAGAATCTCATATATGGAACTGTTTCCTTTAGAACTTGTATATTCTTAACATATACACTTGAAACCTTATTAAGCCCAACTGTTTAAAACTTTTATATTTGAAATTTATCTTTTCCAAACTAATATTTTTTTAGAAATTCATATATATATGCAAATATCCATGAAACTTGTATACACTTTTGTATATATCTGAAGTTAATATATTCAAAACAACGCATTTTAAAAAAATATGTATGTAACTGATAATTTTCAACCTTTGCAGGTTTATATATATACTTAATGTAATTGTCCGCAAACCCATTCTCCTTTGAGTCGAAAATATTCTTCATCAGTTCAACTCAAATTGGACGGAAATATGAACCATTAGGGAAACACTACAAGGAGAAACAAAATTTCCGACGGTCAGAAACCGTCGGCGGCCGTCGGAAACCGTCGGTCGCCGTCGGAAAAAGCCGTCGGAAAAGACTGCGTCGGGGAGCAGTACTTCCGACGGCTTCCGACGGACGGCGCCGTATATTATTCCGACTAACTTCGACGGAATCCGTCGGAAATACTGAGTTATAGACCGACTCAATGCGTCGGAAGCCGTCGGAAATTTTGACCGATAAGCCGTCGGGGGCCGTCGGTAGCCGTCGGAAATCTGCAATTTTTTTTTTTAATATTCGCTGCAAACATAGCCTTTCAACCACATTTCTCTTCCAAATACTCTGATATCAATATTTCACAACCCAATATACAATAATCCAATCAAAGATCCAAACCTAAACTACAACATATTTAACAAACGCACAAATAAATAAAAATACAATCAAAATAAGATAAAAAACATGCATATCCATTCCAACATTAACAATAACTGTTCCACCATATTGTTAATACATAAATTTATCAATATTCTCATGCATATGTCCTAATAAAACTAGAAAACCAAGTGTATCATACATAATTATAAAAATCAATAATTACCCGCACCGTCTATCAAATCATTCTACACAAACAAAACATACCTGAATGACGAACAAGCAAGCAATGAGTCAATCTCCTCCAGATCCAGAGCCAACCGAGGAAGGGAAGCGGCCACCAAACTGTTGCATGTACTCTAACAACTGTGCAGTCTGCAAGGCATTTTGGCGGTTCTGCTCCTCCGATTGGGACACTCTAGTCCACAATTCTTCTATACTTGCTAAATCGCTCTGTGGTCTGCTCCGCCGTCCCCTACTATGACTACTGGACTGTAATAATTGAAAAATAAATAAAATCCAAGTTTATTGTTTTGAAAAGGTAAAAATATCATATTTTAAGTATTTTAATAAAAAGTAAATTATTTACTGCTAAATTGCCAAATCCGTATCGTCGATCATGCTCAGCTGGAGTCATAACAGACTCAAAAATAACGTCATCCTCATCGGTCGTCAGCTGTTCTCGACCTGTATCAGCAAGGAGTTTCTGCCGCTGCTCCATAAACATCTTCTGCATTAACAAATTAATAATATCATATCTTATTTCATCATAATTTAACAATTAAAACAATTACTAATAGTGAATAAAATGAAATATGCTTACATGGCTTTTGCTGCATTTATCGTCCTGCCATGTGTACGAAACAGTCCCGTCTGGATTAACATGCTCGACAGCATGCGTACGGGTGAACACGTCCATATAGCTGACAGGACCCTGTGCCTCGGCTTCCTGAATTTGATTGTTACATACAATTATTATACATTTAGAATCATATAGCATAAACTATTTACATTTATTATTCAGTAAATTTACCAACTCCTGCCGATACTGCTGAAACGACTTCGATTCTCCGCGATGAGTGACGGGATTCTTATTTCTATTTGCAGAGTTTTTATCCGACTCTGCCTGTACATTCAAAATTTGATACATTATTTTTCAATCACGTCAAATTAATAATTCAAAAAAAAAAGTAGTATACTTGCCTTCGCCTCGTCCGTCTCCTAGTAGCTCAACCAAGCTTGCCACACGCTCTCTCCCATCCACTTTGGTTTCTTACCAGATTTCTTAATCTCAGATATCGTGTTCTGTAGTTCTTGCGCATCTTCCTCATCCAGTATGCTCGTGCCAGCATCATATCGTCTGTCTGGATTGAAAAAAAGATTACACTTTAAACGATAAACAATAGAAAAACGACAAAAACGAATTAAAAATGGAAAACAGAAAAATTATACATACTAGAACATCCTGCTATATGCACTCTATGATCTGAGGAGGGATGGAATCCCACTTCGGCCCGCACGCACTCATCCTACTGCGATATGCTGCTCTAGAGACGTCCAGCACAACCTTAGAGGGAAGTAGGTCGAACCCCCTGTTTTTAAGTACGATATAGAGAAGTGCATACGTATATCGTAGAAAAAATAAGATGCTGAATAAAATTTAATTCTAATTACCCTTCTGCTCTAGGGACCAAAGATACAACAGCACGCTGTGGCTCTTGCGATGGGCCACTGCCATCGCCTCCTGAAGATCGGGAAGAGCTCCTACCTCTATACGACATACTGATAAACCTGTGACATATACACATCATTATATAAGAGTATAAAAACATGATAATGAAATATATTTCATATGAAAATGACATCAACGGTACAAATTGAGCTTAATTAAAGACTGAAATGGAAATAGAAATGGAAGTGTGTTATACCTGATTCATAATACATCAAGAATTCAACATGCAATAGTAAACGGATTTGGTTTCATAGTTACATCAATTTAATAATACATCAAGAATTCAACATGAAAACAATAGTAAAAGAATTTGGTTTCATAGTTACATCAATTTCATAATACAACAAGAATTTAACACGGTTACATCAATTGCAAAAAAACAAATTCAGATTTGTATCAGTCATCATCGTCTTCTGATTCAGATTCGATCTCGTTTTCGACGATATTTTCCTCTGCACTGTCAAACGCTTCTACCAAAACATTTGATTCATCGATGAAGGGACCAAAATCTGTATGATCGTCTGTAATTATTGTTTCGTTATTTTGCTAGATCTGCCTGATAAGCTTGTTCGTCGGGAATATTCTTCCCATCGAATGTGAATATGGCCTTTGTTTTAAAAACTGCAGACCAATCTGCTTTATCTCTTTTTAGAGACGGATAAGGAGCGTAATAAACTTGCAATGCTTGTTTGGCTAGTACAAAAGCATCATACTTGTGATAGTGCAATGTATGCTTTATTTCGATAAGATTATAATCCTTGTGCACATTAATTCCAGAACCTGGAACATTGTTAAACCAATTGCATCTAAATAGAAACACCTCCTCCGCGGGTCGTGAGAAATATGTCAGTTGCAAAATTTGTGTCAGAACGCCATAAAAATCATTTAAATGATTTTCTGGATCGTCACTACCTTTAACAAATACACCAGTATTATTTGTTAATTTTTCTGCACCGTATTCTTTGGTGTTAAATTTATATCCGTTGACGAAATATATTGGATATGTCTTGACCACTCTTTTTGGTCTCATCGCAAGATGTTCCAACCCTTCGTCAAGAACACAATTTCTCGTCTCATAAACGTAATTTGAAAACCAACCGAAAAATTCTTTATTGAGATCTCCGTTCGGATGTTCACGTTCATAAACACTGTTTATATAAACAAATTGTTACATTGGGTTATACACGCGCATGCATATAAGAAAAGAATAAAACAGTGCATCAAAGATGCAGTCATCGATTCTCCCGATAGACCACAATTAACGCGAGCAAACATATTAATGACGAGGAACGCATCAAATTATTATTTCAGATTACCTAACAAACGGTGCAACCTCGGCACAATATAGAAGAATATAAGTGTGTGCTACATGAAGATCTCTATCATCTAGCCATATTTCTACATATTTTCCAAAAGGTCGACCATGTTGTCTAAAAATAGATAACATTGCTTGAGTGGACTCTGTTCGTCGCCTTCGTCATTACGAGGAACACTTTCAAATGAAATATTCACATGGTCACTGACATAGTGAGAGAAAAAGAACGAAGCTTCTTCTTCGATGTAAGATTTACATATCGAACCTTCAACCCGTGCTTTTTGCCTCACTTTTTTCTTCAGGTGATTCAAATATCTACGCAACATTAATTTATATTAACTTCATCTTTCAAATGCAATTAAATTACGTTATAACATATATATTACATACCTCTCAAATGGATACATCCATCCGTATTGGACAGGACCTCGAAGTCGTGCTTCAGATGGGAGATGAACAGGTAAATGTTCCATCACATTAAAAAATCCAGGCGGAAATATTTTCTCTAATTTGCAAAGCAATATAGGAATGTCCACTTCAAGTTTACGTAAACGTTGCACTTTTAAAGTAGTCGAACAAAGCTCTTTGTAAAACATACTAAGCTCCGTTACTACTTTCCAAACTGTTAACGGCAGTAGTTCTTTGAACATTATGGGGAATAAATTTTCCATCATTATGTGACAGTCGTGACTTTTCATTCCGCTTAATCTACCATTTTTAAAGTCAACACATCTACGAAGATTTGATGATATCCCATCAGGAAATCTTAACCCTTCCACCCATTTTAACACAGCTTTAATTTGATTATTATCTAATTCGTAACAAGCTTTGGGTTTTTTATTGTCATTTGGTTTCATATGAAGCTCAGGACGTTTGCATAATTCTTCTATATCACGTCTTGATTTCAAATCATCCTTCGTCTTCCCTTTCACATTCAAAATTGTGTTGAAAACATTATCAAATACATTTTTCTCATTGTGCATCACATCTATGTTATGGCGAAGCAGAAGATGTTTCCAATACGGCAACTCCCAAAAAATAGTTTGTTTGCACACGTTATGAACAACAGATTTTCCTTCAATTTCTATTTGCTCGCCAATTTCATATATCTTTGGATAGTCCTTAACAAGTTCATATATGTCTTCGCTTGACCATATCATCGGTGGTTGTCTGGTTTCTACTCTATTAGCTAAAAAGTTTTTCTTGTCTCCTCTGAAGGGATGATTTACATGGAGAAAATATCGATGACAGTCAAACCATGAAATTTTCTTACCATGAGGTAAAGAAAACGCTCGTGTTTCATCCATGCAATATGGACATGCTAGACGACCGGCAGTACTCCATCCCGAAAGCATTGCATAGGCAGAAAAAACACTTATAGTCTACAACAAAGAAGCAAACATACGAAAAATTTTCTTCTTGGACACATCGTATGTTTCTACTCCTTCGTTCCACAGTATTTTTAACTCTTCAATCAACGGTTGTAAATATACATCGATTCCTTGTGTCGGATCGTCGGGGCCAGGAACGACAATTGTAAGAAACATATATTGCGTTTTCATGCACATCCATGGAGGTAAATTATACGGTGTGACGATAATGGGCCATGATGAATATTTAGAACCAAATTGAGAAAATGGAGAAAAACCGTCCGTACATAATCCTAATCTAACATTTCGACTCTCCGCTGCAAAATTTGGATACGTTTTATCGAAATGCTTCCATGCTTCTCCATCGGCCGGATGTGTCAACGTACCCTCTTCCTCTGTTCTCACGCTATGCCATCTCATATTAGACGCAGTTAGAGAAGATGCATATAATCTTTGAAGTCTTGGAGTTATGGGTAAGTAGTGCATACGCTTGTACGAAACTTCCTTCCCCTTCTTTTTTCTTGGTTTGTATCTCTCCTGGTTACAAACTTTACAATTTCTAAGGTTTGCGTCTTCTTTCCAAAACAACATGCATCCTTTTAAACATGTATCTATTTTCTGATACGGTAAACCAAAAGCCGACATAAGTTTTTTAACTTCGTAGTGATTTTCACACATTAGATTATCGGACGGCATATGTCTTTTTGCAGCTTGTACAACAGCCGTAAACCCAGCTTCAGTGATGTTGTATTTTGACTTCATCGCAATGTATTCTACGATTACTGACAGCTGAGTGCTGCTTTTACAACCATCCCAAATAGGTTTCTTAGCTGCATCTAGTAAATCGTAAAAAATTTTAGCTTCAATATTTGGTTCTTCAATATTTGGTTCTTCAACATTTCCATCATCGTCGTCAACTTGAACCATAGGAAACATTGATCGTGCTGCATCTTCGACCATATTTTCTATACGGGTCGTTGAAACTATTTCGTTGACGACACTTTCAGACTCTACAGAAGTATTTGCTACAACTTCTCCATGCCGATCCCAAACATAATATTCGGGTACGAAACCGTGTTGGCACAGATGAACTTTCACAATATATGGTAACAAATACTTCAAATGTCTACACCTACTACACGGACAACGAATTTATGGATCGTTTTCGTAATTACTTAAAGCGAATTCAACAAACACGTTTACACCATTATAAAAATCTTCTTTTATTGAGCCCCTAAGTCCTTTTCTTTGGTACATCCATCTCCTCCGATCAACAAAATAATCAATCATTTTTCCTATTTGACAAAATGAGAAGTTCAAAAATTAATATTTATTTTGAAGAATACAAATTCAAAAAAGATTATTTTCATGGTCGTATAATATTTTGAATTTAAAGAACAACTTCACAAATTTAAAAATATTTTCAAATAGGGCACATTTCATTTTTTAACGTACGTAACGATTAAAAATATATATAATTTTTTTTTCATTGGTCAGACATCCTACTTCCCATTACAAACACAGTAAGCATTTACATTTCGTATATTACTTCGTCTCAAACGATTCAATAAAATTTCGGCAGCATTTCCCTTTTGTTCCCTGCATTGTACACAAATGCGTGTACGCAGGAAACAAAAAAGAAAAGTTAGGGCGAAATTTTATGAACCGTTTGAGGCGAAGTAGTATACAAAATGTAAATTCTTACTGTGTTCATAACTTGTCCAATACAGGGACAAATCCGACAAACATTGTACTAGATGAATATAAATGGTCGTTTTTCGAAAAAAACGACTATTTATACAACGATCATGTACAACACTCGTCAGACTGGGCCAAAAACTCTCTAAGGGACATTTGTCGGTTAACATGCGCGCATTTTACTCAAAAATACAGTTTTACTCACTGTTCACATTTACAAAAATATATATAAATTTAACACAGTTATTCGACGTATTACGCATCAAAAAGGCTGGTTTAACATTTTTGTCTTTTTTCTAATACACACAATTATAATTTAGAGTAATGCATTTTTTTGTTTCATAAGTAAATACGTGCACAATATAATACTCCTAGTTCATTCAATCATTTTATCATATGCCAAATAACGTATACAATCGTCGAATCAGGGCAAACACAATAATTTACATATACATGAACAACCACAAAGTATACGTATTTTTCACAATTTCACGATAAAAGATGAAATATGTATGCCATGTGATGCTATAAACCATTATTACGCTAATGCAAACAATTGCAATCGCTAATTCGCCCTAATTTATCAATTTATGCAAATCTAAAATTAGGGTAAAAACTGAAATTTTCAGAAAAATAAGAGATTATACCTGAGATTGAGAGCAAGAGGTCTTGAATCAGCAGCGTGGAAGGAGAAAAAATCATGAAATTGGCGAATGGAGGTGGAAAATGTGGATTTGGGGGTTTTTGGTGAGATTAGGGAAAGCTGGAAAATGAGGAAGAAAGGCTCGGCCGGCTGCAGGTATTCGCGAATTTCCGACGGCGGCCGACGGCCCGTCGGAAGCCGTCGAAAATAGACCGTCGGAAGCCGTCGCCCCCACCCTTCGCTATTTCGCTTTTTTCTAGTAGTGAAAAATAGGAAGGAGGTAGCAGAAGAAAATAGAAAATAACATCAGAATCTCACAGTCGCAGCTTAATAATATATAATAGAGAACAACCAATCTTTATACAAAAAGAACTAAAACTATTTTTATACATCACATCATCAGAGTACATACAAACAATAGAAAAATACTGGACAGTTGTAACAACTTGTCCTCACAAAAGTTGACTATACAGCTTACACTGCACAGTGGAATATACATCAAGTACGTGTGATACGTCTCGCCCTCCATCTCGCCTCTTGAGCTCCAAAGCATCATATCCTATATCTATAATACTCGGTCTGACCAGAGCATTATAATAAAATGACACCCGAGTCAGTTTGAAAAACCAGCATGAGAAAGCACACTCAATTGGATTATTAAAGTTTTCAAAATCCTTTGAAATAAAAGGTATCTCGTAAAACCATGCCACAAATAAACATGCCGGGTTTTTATCTTACGATAACCAATTTTTTTTATCAAATTCGTCTGATATTATAATAGTGTCTATAGAAAGTAAAATAGAATCTAGCTGAAATGCTTGCATCTCACGTTCCAGCATAGTTGGGCGCAATCAAAACCGTATGGACGCTTATTGGAGATTGGATTTCATACAACGACAAGGCTACCGCGGTATTACCCGTCACAGTACATGGTCTAGATCAGAGTACTGAGGACCACTCGTGATCCCGTGTAATACAAGACCGGTCTACCCCTAACCTGGGTAGATCGAATAAGACCACTCCGCGGTTGGGATCAGTATCCGCCCACTAAGCCGAGATCAAAAAGGGACTCTAGAAAAGAATGACCTTACCCTACTTGGGTGCTACCCAATTAGCCTTGCTGCACCTCCCCTATTTTAGACATTCTCGATTGATGAAGCTTGATGCTATGCGTTAGCTTTTTAGAACACATTTCACTTAGAATGCCCATCATCCTCCTGATGATGGTCTGATAGCATTTGTCCATACAAGTTACCCTGGGTCTGGACAAACAGAATCGCCGTCTTCATCTTTATGGTCTTTATTCGCAAACGTTCAAATCGAATCGAAGTGGTTTTCGGGTAATTAAACCCGATCCCGGTTTCTTCGAAACGATCTGTGCATTGGCCAATATTGATAGTCGGTTATTTAACTATCAAATAACATTCACAAGCCAAATATTTTATTTCCATTGAAAAGCACCAAATCTTATCAAATTTAGTTTTCACGTGAATTAAATCGCTTTATCCAAAAATATAATTTTAAAACATTTGAAATAAAACTACTTAAATCACCTAATTCAAAATAACAGTTATGAAATTCTATAATAATTTACTAAGTAAAACTTTAGCCAAAAACTATTTTTAACAATAACACTATTATATAAAGTATAAATATTTAATAATTTTCTTTTAAATCATAATATTAATTTACCCTTTAAAACAATTACTACTATAATTAACTTAAATAAATATTTACTTTAAAAAATTTTGGGAACTAGGGAAACCGGTTCTATCATTACCGACCATCGATTCCTGAATAGTAAACCTAGGGAATAGCCGGAAGGCCCGCCACAACCAACTATTCCGGGCAGCCAGACCTTTCGGTTAGCTTGGGGCAGGAGGCGCGAAAATGAACCGGATACCTTCCAAGTGAAAAGTCGTTTCTCCTCCCACACAAGGTGGGACTCGAACCCAAAACCTCCCACTTGGGAGCCGCATCATCCCACCACCGCACCAAGCCCGCGGACAAAAACTTTGGGGCCAAGGAAACTATATTTGCCCTGGCCTTTGGTTAAGCCGGTTTTATAAGTGGCCGTGCACTATGTCTCATTATTGTGGCCGCTGGGATTCGAACCGGTGCCACTACAACCACATGTAGCAACTCCACTATGTCTTAACCACTGGACCACTAGAACTTGACTACTTTAAAATTTTAAAACAACTAAATAATAACTTTTTTCTAAAACATTTTTTTAAACCACTTCTAAAACTTCCAACTTATACTTAAAAATCTCCTTTGAAATTATACTTGGCTTTTCAGAAAAATACACTTTCCACTCCAATATATCCCATCTAATCATTTATAAATCCTTCTCGATTTATTTCCAGTTTAATTTACGTCCCAATCCCATAAATTTCTTTTCCATACTTTTAAAAATAAAACCACCTTTTTATTTTTAAACGAATTACCATCTCCTTATAAATTCCCACCGTGAATTTAAAAATCCCAAATATCCACTGATATTTATTTCACCTTATTTATAAACCTAGTTTATAAATCCATAGCATCATTCTCTTTTAAATCGCTATTTCGAAACACTTAATCGATTTTCAATCGATTCTCTTAATTAAATTCCCTTTTAAAATTTATTTCTTGATTTATCCAATCTATTCCAAATCCATTAATTCCAATTTTACTCCTTTATTATGATTTAAAACCTTATTTAAAACTGAAATATCAATTTCATACTCTATTTCAAAATCCTCCTTTTATTCTCCCAACTCGTTGAAATCTTGAATTTCAAAATAAATCCTTTAATTCTTAGTCAATATCGCTTAAGTCTTCAAAGCCCTTTTATTCCCATTTATTCAAAAATCTTTATTTCCTATTCCCCGAAATTTATTTAATAGGTTTTCAAAATCAACTATTTACTTTTCTCAAATCCATCCTTTTTATTTACTCACTTCATTATAATTAGTTACTTAAAAATTCCCTTTTGATTTTCTTCCAAAAATCCAATACTTATATTTTGATATTTTTAAAATGCCAAAATGTTCAGCAAAGCCATAGCATGTAATAACTTCAATTTCAATATAATCTATAACAGATTATCAAATAAATCATATCACGGAATATGAAACAAATTTCAATATTTTTGAGGAATCCAGTTGGATCCCTCTAACCTGTTTCCCTGCATCCACATATGTTTGCACAATATAAAAACACCAATCCCACTTCGACGGGATATCACGATATAAAAGGTCATCCGCTATTATGCAGGGCGCATAGGGTCTCATCCGCTATATAATGCGGGTATGTCAATCACTCCAACATATATATACTACTATATATAATATCACAACCAAACCGATAACACATCATCAATTCAAGAAATCATCCAATAATTTAATTTTAACTAATTAAATTAACTAGTAATCCAATTTGAGTGAGATTAACCCACCTTTGACTTTATTTGCAACCCAATCCAAATCGGCTAGTTTTCTTCACGATTTCAGATCTTGTATAAATATCATATGGTTTATTAATATTTTAATTAATCGAACAATCAATTACCCCTTTAATTAACTTAATAGTTAATTTTGAACTAATGTTTATAAGATAAATAATTTCTAGTAACTAAAATAATTTAATAAGTTAATAAAACAAGTTAATCACCAATACACACACACTGAAATTGAAAAATATCCACATATATTTATCTAACAGAGACTATACAATTTCCCTTGTCTGTCTAATATATATATATATATATATTACTAAATTTTATTGGAAAAAATAAAATAAAAGCAAGCTGCAAACCTCGCTGAACACTCCTTCCATCGCAGCCACACCCGATCAAACCGGCCTTCACCAAATCGACGCCGAGCCTCCAAGAACGAAGCTGCCGCACCTTACCAAAACCTCGCGATCGCCTACCAACCGCTTCATCCCTCAATGCACAGCACTCGACCCAAACCCCTACAATAGGACTCGCGCTGAACCCTCGACCTTCGCCTCCTTAACACAGCTCTACCTCGAGCGGCTGTTCAATGCGCTTCCACGCGTTTGTTTCCCAGGTGATACTCTATCGACTCGGCCACGATCAATTTCTTGAATCGAATTATCACGACCCGATCTCGTATTCCCCTTTCTTTCTTTTTGAATTCAATTTTACCTTTTTCTCTCCAAGCATCAGTTATGGATATTTATTCAAATGGGAAGAAAAGGGATTTGGGGATGGGCTGAAGATTTCTTTGCAAGCAAATGAATTATTTTTTTTTTTCAAATTGTTTATTCCTTCCATTTGAATTGATCTGCTCAGTTTCGTGGACACAAAGGAAAAGAAAGATAAGATCGGTTGTGTTGGAGTAAAGGCTATAGTGATTGAGAGATGAAAGCAAAAGGCACTGACGTGAATGGAATTTTTGACCAGTCAACTATACATATATTATTTAAATTTTAAATCATCTCGAATTCGCAACTCAAAATCTCGACCTCCTATATAGACGTGCCGCTAGGCGTCTATAATGTTATACCCCTATTATGAACGCAATGGAAAAGGTTTCGAGTCCTAAATCGATCGTATGGAGAAAATAGATTTTTGGACCCATTTATTATATTGAATTTTCGATATAAATTCCAGCGCGTTTATCTATCGAACGACAACCCAAACACTACGAAAATTGAAATCCGATAATAATACAATATTACGGATCCAGTGGAACCGTTTCATTGAATTCCAAGACTGTGTCCTTGAAGACTATTTTAAATGTCAATTTAAACGATATATTTTTAAAACTGAATGAATCACTTCCAATTTCAAATTTAAAGCTCTTATTATCTTCAGTATTATTAATATAAAAATTTTAAGCCTTTAAATTATTTTTAACAAGCATGAAACTCCAGATTCAATAATTTACCAATTTTCAATTATTAAATTCAATAATTTAATTACCAAGCAAATAGTGATGTTTGAAATTCAAGTTAAAAATTAACTTTTAAATATTTAAAATCAATTAAATATTCTAATTTCAAATATCAAAAATTCCGGGTCGTTACACTTAAAACTTATCCATATATTGTGTAATCTTATATTTAAAAGTTTGAAATATTCGAAGCTTTCAAGCATTCAAAACCTCATGTATACAAAGCTAGCTTTTTTTTGAAATCAGTTGTCAATTTTAAATCAAAACCAAACTTTGAAAATTTCAATATCAAAATTACAAATGATAATATAGGAAATCGATTCCTATACTATCCTAAATTCCCACTGTACTCATTTTCTATTTAACAAAATATCTTACATTATTTTATCTAGATAAACCATTGTATTACAACAAAATCATCTCTACATACTAAAATCATATTTTACAAATTATGACCATTTTCCATAAATTTACACAAATATTCAATCATTTTACGCTAATATCAAGAGGAAAATTAAGCTTATTCACAAAATTTAACACTTCAAAATAATTCTATACTATTTTCTCTTTAAATCATATATTAAAATATATAAGATGATTTGTGTGTGTGTATAATTCTTACTATACTTCATGCATATAATTTTTGTGAATTATTTCAAATAAGGCATCCAACTTATATACATTCATTAATGAATCTATTATATTCCACATTTCAAAATGTATACCTTTATTAATGAAACCCTACTTCTTGGATGAAATGTTGCCTTTATTTGTGAAGCATTGTCGCCTAATATTCCAAAAATGGTTTAAAACTACTTAGAGATAGCATAACATTAAAATTGCCAAAGTATAATACACATACATACCTGCTTATGCATCTATAGATATCTAATATTACTCTTTGGATGACACACATAACCACCAATTCCAACTTCACCAAAGGTCATAGCAAGTTGATGATTTTGTTTGCTTGTTTTCTCTTCTGGTAGCAGTATATTGTCCACAACCAACTTCTCATGTGTTGGAGGTACATGTTTTCCGTGTATAATGCATGCTGTCGAATCTCTGCATACAGAGGCTGTTGCAATGATCTCTACTCTAATGTTCATGATTTTACATTTTTGATTGGGCAAACTGGACGAATTTAAGGAATTGGCAAAGTCGTTACTCGACAATCTTCCAACACTTCCCTGAGGTGTACTACTTCCTCCTTCGTTTGAAGCAATGTCTGATATATGATGTTCTTGATCCGCATATCATCTCTTCAATAAGTCTACCAACAACTTCAATGTACCCTCCATATTATCCATCTTAGCTTTTAAATCTTCCGAACCTCCTTGAGCCTTTTTTAGTTGTTTATGCGCAATCTTAAAGGCATTAACTTGGGTCCTTGATATTTTGACTCCAATATTTCAAGCCCGAACTCTTTTGTCCTTGCCAAACACTTGTGATATAATATCTTAATCTAGTGGCAAGTTTTCTTTGTTGCCATTGTTGATTGATTTCTTTACTTTTGCAATTTTATCCTAAATTACGATAGTACTTGAGATGTTATTTGTTACATAAGCTTTGTAGAATAGCTGAACCATTATTTGTTTAACTTACAAAGTACACAGAAGTCGAATCTAACATGCTACCATCCTTTTTTGTATGAGTCTTCTCCCATACTCAGGACGTGTGATTTCTTTGGTTGGATTTGCACTGACATGAAACAATAAAGATGATATGTCATTCCAAAACCCATAGTTTCTTAAATAAAGTTATCTCCATAGTTTCTTAAATAAAGTTATCAAAAAAATTACATATTCAATAGAGAGCTATAAAACTAATTAACATCAGAATTTTCGTAAAAAACAACCAAAATTTTCACAGATACATATCCAACAAAACTAAATTTTCACAGTAATTTTGGCACGGATAAAGCGTCTGAATTTGTGTGTTATTATCTATGTTCGTTGCTTGTTTATAACAAATTGACTATTGAAATTTGTAGAATACCCATTACTAACTGATTGTACATCATCTGAATTTCAGCATATTTATAAAAAGTAAATTCGATTTAAACATTACGATTCTGCCTGGATTTGATTGTTTACTTCAGTTAAGATTTGCTCACTTTTAGATGGCCACAGTAGTAGATTCACGTTATATTATTCTCGAGAATATGGTACTTTAATTGTGTGGGCAGCTTTATGATATATAATACTGTCACAATTCACACCGAATAACATGCTATAAAAGGAATTATCCTATGGATGCCCATTTTGATATTACTGGTGAACTTACAAAAAATGGCCACATTCTCAAGCAAAGTCCCAGAATGAGACATTACTTTCCTATTATAACTCGTTATCTGTATACGCAAGTGATGATTTTTTGTTAACATGTAATTGCAGGGAGGAATTCACATTGTAGGTTTCTGTGCATGCGCAAGAGATGGAATTTACGAAATGTTTGTGAAAAACAGTGTTCAATAAAATAAAGTGTTGGGTACATATATATCAGTTTCCTACTAAAATTATATACAATACATTAAGGGAAAAATTAATACTAATATTTAAAAGAAACGTCTGAAGGCACAATTAAAACTTATCGCTAGAAATGTTAAAATAATATTGGCACTGACGGTACATCTGAATTTGTATTTTATTATCCAAGTTCATTGCTTGTCTATGACTAATTGACTGTTGAAATTTGTCGAAGACTTGGTGCTAATTGGTTATATATCTGAATTTCAGCATATCTCAAAAAATAGATCTAGTTTAAATATTTTACCATTTTGTCTATTGGATCCTTCTGGTATCTTACATGCTGCATCAATTTTTTTAGTTAATATGTGCGTACGCATTTATATATGTGCACTAAGTGCACGCGTATTTTATATATATATATATATATATATACACACACATACACGCGCGCGCGCGTATGTGTATGTATATTTGTGTGAATTTAATAAAAAAGATGAAACAAACATACCTTTTCATTTTCCACCACAGCGCGATTTGTAGGTCCAATATGATGACCATAGTTGTAAAATGATCTTTTTTTGTCTATATCTCTTCCTTCCCTTGCATCGAGTTTGGCTTCATTTTTCACAAACTCATTCTAATCTTCTTGGGCGATTGTTGGTGGACAGTTTTTCAACCTCTCTTCGTCATTATTGAATTTGTCCTAAAATTTTATCCTCAATTCACTCTTGTGTCTCCTAAATGACTCGGCCATTTTAAAAAAAAAACACAAGTCCGTTATATCTGACTCTAGCTCGTAAAATGTCTATGAAAATAAGAGTTGTATCGAAAAATACATGAATACTATAGTAACTGCTAGTATTTTTATGTCCAAGCTTTGAGATAACTATGACATGCACTACAAAAGAATTTTGGATTCCCTACGCCAGTTTGGCGTAGGCGCGGCGTAGGGAAAAGATATTACCTACGCCATCCCTACGCCAAAGAAGAGGTTGGAAAACAATGCGTCGCAAAAAAATCCCTACTCCTTCCCTACGCCGCATTCCATACGCCTATTTCCATACGCCTTCCCTACGCCTATTTTCATACGCATTCCCTACACTTATTTCCATACGCATTCCCTACGCGTATTTCCATACGCATTCCCTACGTCTATTTTCCATACGCCTTACCTACGCCTATTTCCATACGCCTTCCCTACGCCTATTTCCATTCGCATTCCCTGCGCGTATTTCCATACGCATTCCCTACGTCTATTTTCCATACGCATTCCCTACTCCGCTTTCCATACGCTTTCCCTACGCCACATTCCATACGCCTTACCTACGCCTATTTCCATACGCATTCCCTACGCCTATTTCCATACGTCTTCCCTACGCTGCATTTCATACGCCTTCCCTACGCCTATTTCCATACGCATTCCTTACGCCTATTTCCATACGCATTCCCTATGCCTAATTCCCTACGCCATCCCTACGCCTAGCCTTCTTCCTTTTAAAGTGCAGAAATCGAATTTTCCTTACGAGTTGCATACGCCTTCCCTACGCCACCGTACACCAAAATTCAATATGATTCTATTGTATTTATCTTCATCTACCATAAATCATAATAAAACATAATAAACTCGAACATCAACAACAGAAAGCATTAAATATAATATATAACCACATGCAAAATCGTAACAATATATATCATTACAAAACATTAATGTAGAATGCATATCATTGTCAAATTACCATAAAATTGCTACAAATGTATTTTATAAAATCATGTCCAGCAATAAAATAAAGTTGCTACATAACTCAAACATAGTTGTTTCGTCTAATTCAAACATCATACAATGTACCTTATAAAAATAGAACATCAAACCCACAGTCAAAAGAAGACTAACTCACGAAGTATGTCATATCTCTGATCTTTGCTCCTGCCTCAATTCCCGTATAAACTCTTGCACAGAATTCATCTCTTCCTGCATGAAAGATAAATCCCCTTGTAGTTTGTTAATTGTAACATCCATTTCTTGATTTTTACTTCTTAGCTCTTCTACTTCCTCTACAAGTTTCTTTTTGTCATCTGAAACTCCAAACCTAGCAGTGTATGTTTGTCTCTATATATCTACATATAAATTATTTAATCAAATTAGTACAACGAAAATAAAAAAATCTTACACATGTTCCAGTTGGCACAAACACAGCATAATATTAACACAAAACTGAGCACACATGAATCAAATTGTGTGAGTGATAGAATAAATTTTATACAAATTCAGAATAGCACAGAGGATATAGTAGCTTATATTAACACAAAACTGAGCACACACGAATCAATTATCAATGCATGAAAAACAGAGCTGGGCCTTGTGTATTCGCACATGAAAATCAGTTGTTTGATTTTTGTGTATTCGCATTTAAAAAAAATTGTGCGTGTATGTGATTTTTATTTGCATTCTCCTTGTGTGCATATTTTCTGTTCATTTGCATTTTCATTTCTATCATTTTCTAAAAAAACATACACAAATTTTAAAAAAAAAGATTTGCCTGCATCAGTACATTCTATCCTCACCTCCATTTGCCATACAACTCTGCCCATTTTCCATTGCCACATACAATACTGCCCATTTGCAAAACGATATACAACACTGCATGTACAACGTAGATACTTCCATATATCACTGCCTCTGTCATTCATAGCTACTACCACCACTCAAAAAACTGCAACATTCACCTCAAACACTCTTCATATTCTACTATTCAATCACTTTCCCCCACATCTTCACAAACTTCTAACCACCAACTAACCCAAACCAGTGCATAATCAAAAAAATGTTGCATTCACTTCCATACTCATCCCTGTCGAACCACCTCTTACTCACATTTCACTCTAGAGAAATCAACCATTCTACTGTACAATTCATCACTGCTGATCATCTCCTACACTGCTACATTTGCCTGCATTTCCTCCACGTCAAACCATTTCTGCCACTGACTGCCGCCCACCAGTCACCAACATCACTCAAAAACATACAAATACCATCACTGCATACAACAGTCGTGCAGCCTCCTTTATACAATCTACATCACCAGTTGCACCATTCAAACATCTCATTCACATCAACCAATATCAGTGCCAAAATACTGTGCCAATCATCACCACAACAGTCTTCCAATAACCCAACCCGCAACTACCATCTTCCTACTGCCGAGACCACCTCCCACCTCTACCAATCGCAGTAGAACCACTGTTAGCCTCCATCTCCAGTGCACACTGCCATCAATACGGCAACTTCGCCTCTGCAAATAGTCATCAACCCGCAATACCACTGCTCCACCATCATATACAACACTACAACTCCACTACCCCTGTTACAATTTCATTCCACCATCTCCTTTAACAAAATTGTCACTGCCCAGAGGAGCACAACCATCATCAGTGTATCACAGACATACAATATCACCTTGCAACTTCTCCACAAAACAGCACTACATATAAGATCATCCCTTGGATGATCTTAAAAAAAGAAATCTAAAACAATGACAACAATAATATATACATTATGTCATGCATGAGACTAAAAAGTAATGAATAAAGTATAGGTTATTACATGTTGGTTTGATGCATTGGGCTGATAAGCGAATGCATAAGGCAAGTAAGGGGAGTGACTGCATTTTGAAGCGTATGCGCTTGAGTTCAAATTGTTGTTGTTGCTGATACAAGTGTAGAAGCTGACAACTTGAAAAGACTGGTGCAGTGTGTAAGCCAGTGTAGAGTGATGATATAGGGAGTTGTTGCTGATAAACCATGAAGGCTATAAGAGAAGACCGAGATGCAATGTGAACATGAAGCAATAATGTAACATGAAGGATATGGGATGTGGTGATACTTCAGGTGCAAGGTGCCGAGATTTGAAAAAGGAGATGCAGAATGCAAGATGCTGGTATAGTGCTATTGTTGTTGTTGAAAAGGGATGCAAGATGTGAGATGCGAACTGATCAGGAATTAGCATAGACATGCAATAACATGAAATAGTGATGCAACTAGAGGAATAGGTGCAACATGAAGGCATATGCAACTTGAAAGTGAACAACCTACAACTGTCTATCTTCCAGCAACTATACACTGCTGAACCACTGCCAGTCATCACCTGCCTTCCCCTTCACATTTAACATAATCATCCCCGACCTCCAGCATCTACAACTTCTACATACATCTACAATCTCCAGCAACTATACACTGTTGTGCCAACTGTCTGTGCACTGCCTTCACTTCAACCCACATACTGCTTCACCCAAAAAAGCACGCAATCCCTCTTTTCCTCGTCTCCATGACCACAACTACAGTCACATCCTCTGAGAAACAGCCTCCAAACTGCCAATTTCTACAACTCATGAGCATCAACTGCTCACATTCACTGTATACAACCAGTGTCCACTTCTTACATAAACCCACATCCGAATCAACATCATAATATTCAAATACCTTCATCACATCAACTTCATCCCCTTTGACTATACAACAGAACTCCTCCAAAGCCACTGCCCTGACCCGTATTCAACAAATTTTTTCTGAATCAAAAACTGCATTCCCTTTAACTTCATCACTGACATATACTCCTACTGCTGCCATACTACTTCTCTACTCTTCCCAGTCATTGACACATAACCGCACCTCTGTAAGAGCATATATTCCACTTTCTATCACTTCACCAAACACACTACTGTTCAAATATTATCAAGTGCAGTCACTCCCTGCCGTTTCAACTACAATGCAGCAACAAAGAAAAAAAACGGGGGGGCTACTGACCATCATCGAAACCACACAGCATCACCATTAAACTGTCCAACCACCTACAGCTCCTCCTCCACACAAAGCAAACTGCCTGTAGCATTCACCACACAACCATCAAAACCGCTCAACCACTCCTCTGTGCACAATAAAATTCATCACTTTCCTACAGCATATGCCACTGATCCCTATTGCAGCTCAATCACCTCAAACCACTATCAATGCTGCATCCCTACAAAACCACTCACCATAACACACTTTATCACACATACCATAGCAACATCCATCACCACAGAATTAAAACAATTTATACTGTCATTTTCTTAGTTATTATGAGTGTATTTTTGATTAGCATTCAATAGCTACCTATGAACGTATTTCACAATTTCTATTGATGCTACTAAAATACAAAATTAAAACAAAATTTTAATTAATTAAAACTGTTTTCACACATCAAAGCAGTTTTGGAATATTAGAAATAAACACATCAAAGCAGTTTTGGAAAAGAAATTCAACTTTTGAGTCTTACCCCAGGAATATTGCCAGTACCAGGCCTTCGTGTGCTTCTTGAGGAAGCGAACGTCTCACCTTCTCCAATAAGCTGCATGTAAAGAAGGTTTAGCTCGTCGTGAGAGAGCTCCCTACCCTGACTCTCGGTCATTTGAGCAACTCGTTCATTGTATTTGGCCTGTAATTTACATAAAAAGTTAGGTTAACATAATTAGGAATTTGTAAATTATAATTCAAAACTTTTGTTGATTACATACAACAAACTGTTCTGAGTACTCATCAACCCATCCCCCATCTATAGAACCGTTCGGTTTCTCAACAAAATGTGTTCGAATGTACACCTGCATGTATGTCGGTTTTCGACCTTGTTCTTTCTCCTAAAAAATAAAAATAATTTATCATGTGTTTATTTGGATTGTACACTATTATTAGTTAATAATTTAAACAATTACCATATCGTTCATCCATTGTGCCATTGATTTAGAACCACATCTATGTGGCCTTGGATTGCTATTGCGAGCGATTGAGTTCTTTTGAGAAAGCTCCTTCACATCCTCCCTCTCCCAGTAGGCTAAAAACTGTTGCCATACCTCATCTGTTATACAAGCATTCTTCTTTTTATACCTTTTCATGTCTCCAATAATCCACCTATACTTCAAAGAACACTTTTGATCCCATAATCGTTTGACATCAGCAAAAGAAGTGGTGGGATCCCAAGAGTACAATGCCTGCACAAGAATTTGGGAATCGAATAAATAAATTGAAAAACTTAATCATGAATGGACTAAATATTGCAACATCCTGAATTTCAAAATTATTTCACCTTAAACTCTTCAAACCAATGATCCTTAATATTAGAAGGAATCATACTGAAACAAGGCCAAAATGATGTCAAACGGGCCTTAAGCATAGCAGATATAGTACGAGACGTCGAGGCACTATTCGCGAATTCCCAGCTGTTAATGAACAAATTATATTAAAGTCTGTAATGCATTATTTAAATATACAATAATTCGAAAGTTCATAAATTTTACTTACTCGCCATTCTCCCTATAATAGATATACATGGTGCCGACTGAGGAAGTCGAGCCAGTCTGTGACATATGTCCAGATAGCTCAGGGGTGCCTTGATCAAGATCACGTCCATCTGAAGGGGTGGGTTGTTGATCGACAGAGGGTGGTGCTGGTTCGATCAAACCCAAACCACGTCCACTATCACTACGACCACCACTACTACTACGACCTCCACTACTACGACGACCACCACCACGAGAACTCATATCTATTACATGAATACAACATTTGCAACTATATACATAAGATAAGCTAACATTTCAAAATGAAATTTGTGAACTTTATTTAAGACAAGGTTTGAAAAAATACATCAAATGACATAGAATGTAAACCAATCGAGAAACTAAAAACAAATGCGAACAATCATAATTAAATATACATGCTACCAATCTTCATTATCATCATCACTCTCAATATGTACACTGTCATCTTCAAGCTCACACTCATCTTCTTCTACTTCAATTTGCTCATCGTCATCTTCATCTACTTCGACCCCATCGTTAACGTCATTAATTAGAGATCTTATGTCTTCTACTTGTTGTACAATCTCCAGCAGTTCATTAGGTTCTGGATCATTTTGATATGCCAAATTGTCGGTTATGACCATGTTTGAGTGAAATGACCATCTCGATTTTGTTTTAATAACAGCCCACCAATCTGAACGACTGTTGTCGATAGCAGGATAGGGTGTGAAATAAACTTGTGTAGCTTGTGCTGCCAACACAAATGGATCATACCCTAAATATTTTTTTTTGTGGTTTACTTCAATAAGAGGGTAATCCTTATGTACCCGTTTTACTCCAATATTCGGCCTACTATCAAACCATCGAAATTTGAATAGAAATGTTTTCAACTCCGGCACCACCGAGTAAGTTAACTCGATTATTTCCTCAAGTACACCATAATAATCCTTTATGTCATCATCATTGTTCCCACCTTTGATACAAACTCCGCTATTAACAATTGTTTTTTTCTTTCCATATTCTTCGGTGTGAAACTTAAATCCATTTATAAACATTATTGGACATATTCTTTAACTATTACACGGACCAAATGCAAGTTTCCTATAACAAATGTCAGTGATGTTGTTCGTATCAACCTATCAATTTGAATCAAGTACACAAGTTAATATATAATGAATACCGCAAGGTTAAAATACACGACTTATCATACTTACATATTGTTTAAACCATCCCTCGAATTCCTTACAGAGTTCAACATTGGGATATTCACTTTCGAACTTGCTGTTTAAATCAAATGTACATGTTAATATCTAAGGAGTATTGTGTGTAGCTTGAAAAGATTGACAATAATTTAGTTAATGAATAATCAAATTATTATAATACCTTATAAGATCAGTTAATTCATTGCAATTAAGAAGCACAGTTGCCTTGGCTAGATTATAATCCTTTGTTGTAGCGAATCCTTTAACATTCTTCCATTTACCAGATGGACGTCCTTGTTTTTTGAATACCGAGAGAACGTTATCAATTGAATCATCCACAATACCATTTTCATTGCGATGACCACGATTGAAATTTAAATTAACGTGATCATCGAAATAATGACTAAAAAATATGGATGCTTCTTCAATAATGTATGCTTGACAAATAGAACCTTCAACACATGCTTTTTGTTTCCCTTTTTTCTTTAGGTGACCCAGATACCTTAATATGAAAATGTGTGAAATTAACTATAACATGTTCTATATTTAAACATTGCGTAAATAAATATAACTATTACATACCTCTCAAAAGGATACATCCATCCATACTGCACTGGTCCCCGTAGTAACGCTTCAGTTGGTAAATGTACTGGTAAATGTTCCATGCAATTAAAAACTCCATGGGGAAATATTTTCTCCAATTTACATAGTAATTTGGGTATATCTCTTTCAAGCTTCTGCAAATGGCTTTTAGATAGAGTTGTCGAACATATCTCTTTAAAGAATAAACTAAGCTCTGTTATAGGCATCCAAACCTTTTATGGTAAAAGCTCCTTAAATACTATCGGAAATAGAGTCTCTAAAAATACATGGCAATCATGACTCTTCATACCTGACAGTATAAGATCCTTCATATCAACGCATCGTTTCATATTAGAAGTAATTCCATCAGGAAACCTCAAAGAATCGACCCACTCTAGTAATTTTATACAACGAGTCCTATCTAGCTCATAACATGCAAGAACTTTGAAGTTTGGACGAATAGGATTAATCTTAAGCTCTGGACGATTGCAATAGTATTCGATATCTTTTCTTGATCTCAAATCATCTTTGGTTTTTCCTTTCGCATTCATAATTGTATGAAAGAAATTCTCAAATACATTTTTTTCAATATGCATCACATCCAAATTGTGTCGAAGTTTTAGATCTTTCCAATATGGTAATTCCCAAAATATACTCTGTTTGCACCAATTGTGATAATCCCCTTTGCCAGGAATTTTGGGCTCTTTGTTTTCCGTCTCGTGTAATTTTGCATAATCTTTTACAATATCAAATACTTCTTCTCCATTCAAAAATGTTGGTAGTTGCAAATTTATAGTTTTATTTCTTTCAAAGTTTTTCTTATCACGTCTAAACGTGTCATTTGTATGCAAAAATCGACGGTGGCAATCCCACCAACACTGCTTACCACCATGTTTCAGTGTAAATGCTTTTGTTGAATCCATGCACACGGGGCAAGATAATTTACCTCCCGTACTCCAGTTTGAAAGCATCCCGTACGCGGGAAAATCGCTTATCGTCCACAACAAGCAAGCAAATAGTTTGAAATTTTTCTTCTTTGACACGTCGTACGTGTCAATACCCTCTATCCACATTTTCTTCAAGTCCTCGATTAAAGGTTGCAAATAAACATCTATTCCGTTTTTTGGATTTTTGGGTCCAGGAACAATTAGGGTTAAGAACATGTATGGATTTTGCATACACATCCAAGGAGGCAAATTGTAAGGTGTCAAAATAACTGGCCAAGTGGAGTATTTTTTGCCATACTGGCTAAAAGGTTGGAAACCATCAGTGCATAAACCCAGCCTAATATTTCGTGACTCCTTGGCAAAATCAGGATATTTATCATCGAAATGTTTCCATGCTTCTCCATCTGCAGGATGACATAAAACCCCTTCCTCTCGAACTCGTTCACTATGCCATCTCATGTGCTCCGCGGTGGCATAAGACGAATACAATCTTTGCAATCTAGGAATAATCGGAAGATAATGTAAACGAGTAAAAGGCACACCTTTACCGTTACTTTTTTTCTTTTCATATCTTCCTAAGCCACAAAATTTACATTGTGAATGGTCTTTGTCTTCTTTCCAATATAGCATACACCCACTTCGACATGTATCTATCTTTTCATACGGCAACCCGAATGCGGACACTTGGTTTTTTAATTGATACCAATTTTCAGCCAATCTAGTTTGCAAACCGGATGGAACCACATCTCGAATTAAGCTAAGAACGTCATTCATTAATTTTTGGGTACCGTTATTTGTGGATTTTATAGCAACTAACCAAGCAGTTGCTGCCAACTCTGTCATAGGACATCCATCAAAAAGCGGTCTTTTTGATGCTTCTAACAAGTCAAAAAAAAAATTAGCTTTTGGATTTGGTTCTTCCTCTACGTCCAATGAATTAGGCAGCATGCTCGAACCAGCGGCATCAATAACCATTTCAGTCATTCTATTTTCTGTACTAGTAGAGTCATCAAAATCAACGTCAATGTTTACGTTATCATCCTCAACAACTACCGACATATTAATAACGTTCATCGCATCTTCACCATGATGTATCCACACATAGTAACCGTCCATAAAACCATTTTTAGTCAAATGCCTTTGAACAATTTCATAAGGATGATGTTTTGTGGCTTTGCATTTCTTACAAGGACAACGGATTTCTGTCATGTTTGTCCCATTAGAAGATGCCACTAGCATGAACTCGGTTAAACCTCTTAAAAATTGAAATGGAATTGTTCCTCTATGCCAAACAGTTTTGTACATCCAAGCGCGACGAACTTTCAAACGTTCCATCTTCTACTGCATAATTAAGATATGTTATATTATAAGATGAGTACTTATATTATTACTATATAGAACTATAGTTATTTCATTATTTTAATTACTACCCAATTATTGTATTATTTTATTTAGATAGATATAATTTCAAATTCGTATACATATAAATACAATATTAGATGTATGCTAGTTTAACCTAAAAATTCTAATTCTTCTAAATGTTTAAATTCTTACATTTTTGCAAATTAAATATATCTTATCGTAACCCTAATAGAAATCTGTCTATTGTTTATTTAATCGAACTTTCCATTAGAACTGTTTATTTATGGGCTCAGTCAACCTACTTCCCATTACAAACAAAACTTTGTTTTTACATTTCATAAATCATTTCTCCTTAAGTGGTACAACAAAATTTCGGCAGCACTTCCCCTAATTCCCCGTATCATACGCCTATGCGCATACACGGGGAATAAAAAAGAAGCACTCTCGAAATTTTGTCACCACTTGAATTGAAATGATTTATGTAATGTAAAAACTTAGTTTTGTTTGTAACTTGTCCAATACAGGGACAAATTCGACAAATACTGTATTAGATGAATATTAATGTCCGTTTCACAACAAAACGAACATCTATATAACGATCATATACGATACCTGTCAAACAGGGCCAAACATTAATCTATGATGAACAATTTTTTTAATTAACTTCTTTGAATAAAAAGTTAAAATGGTTTAAATTTTAAACAGAATATTCGTTAATAAAACATAAAACATGCTTTATTATTTGGGATCTCTGCTAGTAAAATATTTGGACTTACCTTTGAGCTCGAATTAAATTAATGATATGGACTGCACAAGATTATATGACATAATAAAGAGTAGATTAGAAGGATAGCATAGCAAATTGTTGTCCTTAACATTTAGATTCTAGCTAATGCATATAGTAGCCACTACTATAATTACCTATTGGATACAAACCCACAACATTCTAGCTAAAGCAATTCATAAAATTGAGATAATGTGTGCAAACTTTATTTTAGAAATCTGAAGCAGTAAAAGGGCTACTCAATTTTAGAAAATTAGACAACTCAAAACAAGAAATTCGCATACTTAGCAGTGGAAGTATAAAGAGACTGTAGCAGGACTTCAAATCAGCAGTAGAAAATATCGCGTAGGAGGCAAGGATGAGCCGACGAGGGCTGCGTAGAAGGCAAGGATGAGCCGACGATGAGCCGACGATGGCTGATGGAATAGCCGAGTATGCAGCGATGATTATTTAAAAGGCGTTGATTTTTGAAACCCTAGTTTTTTGGGTTCAAGCGTTACCAACATGGAGATTGCTATTGAGCTGTAGCTTTGAAGTAAAACAGTTTTTCCTTGGGCTGGTGGGCTTTTACAAATATCTCTACGTCCATATTTTGCAAATTTATGTTAACCAAGTTAAAATTTAAACCAAGTATAATCAGTTATCAAAAGGAAAAAAAGACTTTTACAATAATATAGAAAAACAATAACTCATTAAAAAATGTCACATTTCTAACAAAAGCAGATTTTCCGCAAAGTTTAATCGGTTTTATTTTTAAATTTAACTGAATTTAAATTTTTTTTATATACTGTAAATTTCTTGCTTGCTTTTCTTGAATCATAATTTTCATATTTCGGACTATTAATTTGGTATTTCAACTTATTAAATTTAATTATTATTCTTTTTTAGTTAATTAAACATCTAAAAGTTAATTATTACATATAATTTTATTTTAGTTTCGAAAGTTAATACTATTTATTGAAAAATTAAATTATATATTTTTATAATACAATTTCAAGTTAAACTACAAAAGTTAATAATTGTCTGGCGTAGGTAAAGCGTAGGAAAATTCCAACCTCTTTCCTCCACAGGCGTAGGGAATGCGTAGGGAGAACAATAAGGTGTATGGAATGGGTAGGCAATTCCCTACACATTCCCTACGCTATGGTCAATTGTTGGAGAACCTGGTGCGCGTAGGAAATGTGTAGGGAATTCTCTACGTCGTCCCTACCCCTTCCCTATGTTTCCACGTTTTCCCTACGCCGCGCCTACGCGGCGTAGGGATGGCGTAGGGAATTTTGGGTTGGAAAACAGCCCTCTTTTTTGTAGTTATGTGATGCTTGTAACTCATGTAGGCTGGTATGACATTTGCAAAAACAAGCCCGTTCGACTGACGAAAACAAAAGAAAAACAGCAAGTTTGATTTCCTAAAACAAGTTGACATAATCAATGAGGAAGATGAGTCTGTAACAAAACCTGTTGAATATCTAATTCAAAAGAAATCTATTGAATATGAATGGTTTCCTAGTAAATATTCAAACTGTTGCAGTTTTTGTCATCCAGAGAAAGTATGTCCTTTTGGAAAGTATGGATGTGAAACGCAAAAAAAGCCAAGAGAAGGAATGCAGACAAATGGAAGTAGATAAACAAAATCAGCGTAGAAACAAAGCTGTAAAATAAACAACTACTGGCAAAGATACGAAAACAACACAAGCAATGCAACGACAACGGGATTGGATATTTTAACAATATATAAGACAACCTCAAGTTAATATAAAAAATAAAGTAAAAGGGAAGAATTAAAAAAGGTGATGAACAGAAAAACAAGATACATACATAAACCTAATTATCAATTTAATTAATGCAGCAAAATCCTGCTCGCTTAAGCAACAAGAGATGCAATAATACCATACCTTGTTATTGTGTACATAATATAATAACATCCGAAATAGTTGTACCAAACATATAAAAGGACAAAAACCTATTATGAAAATAGTAGCGCTTTGCGGAAGCTTTTATCAATGGATCTTTGTCACACAAATCATAAAGAGATAACATGGATTGAAAACAAGACGGAATTGAAAATCAAAACGCAATAACACAAAATATTCCACCCAACCAACCACTTTATTGATTCACCAAAATTTTGTTTACAATTAATAGAACAAAGCTAAAGTAAACAAAATATCATTGAATCAATAACCAAATTGAGAAAGGAAGCAAATATCTATATGGCTAAAATTGTTGGAGAAAAAGAACAAAGATGAAGAAGAGAAAATTAGCAAATAGATTTTCCACCATACTTTTACCCTCTCTTCTAGTTTCTATTTATATAATCAATTACTTAATGCCCAAGGTAGCATTAGATGACAAAAAATAATTTGATTAGCCATTTAGAGAGAGAAATAAACATACTTAAATATGCATATTAATTAGAGGAAACAAAATATTCTCTTTCTTTCTTTTGCAAATTTATTTCGCCCTATTTGTGATTTTGTATCACCAAAATTTAACACTCCACCTTGATGCAAAATCACATATCTCCAACATATCAAGCATGCCATATCTAGATCTATCATGAATCCCCATATCTCAACCATACTAAATTACAAACCTCAACACCGTCTGCAAGTGATGCATCTCCCACGTGAGATGCATTAAACAAATTCAGTCTCAACAACGTTTGTAATACCACAAAGATCTCCGTCTTGTCTTTGTGGACTTTATAGTTCGACACCCGTCTATCACTCGATCTGAGCTCATTACCTGATCACTATCGATCCCTCAAGCATCATCAACATGAAGACCCATGTCTAAAATATGATCCTCATTGCTAGAATCATAAGCAGTGACCACATTAACCTCTCCACCTTGCTGAGGACTAGGTCCTTCAACCGTAACGTGCTTTCCATTGTCGACTATAGAACCAACCAAGCTATAAAGGTTTCCTTCTTTCAATACTTCTCTCATCCTTACACGACCACCTTTCTTCACTCTCAAAACTCCACCTTGAGTCTCATAAGTGCGACTACGATGATCCAGCTGATCGAGAGAAATAAGATTATGCGAACAAGTGGGTACATGTCTCACTCCAGAGACTTCTCTAACCACACAATCATGCATACGAAATCGGATAGATCTAATACCACAAATAAGAAGCTCTTCTCCATTGACTGTCCTAATCATGCCGACACACTTCTGATAAGAAGAAAAACAATTCACATCTCCACAAATGTGAAAACTGGCTTTCGAATCCATCTTCCAAGGCTTATTTTCACTAAAAAGGACATCACAAGAAGCATCACCATCGATACCTTCAGCAAAACATGCATGTGCATCACTACTAGTATCACCATACACAGCCTTTTTCTGATCTCTTTTATAAGCGTAACACTTACTGCGTATGTGACCTTTCTTATTACAATAATAACAAGTGATAATACATTTACCATTAGCGTCATTCTTCTTCCAAATTGTATCTTTCTTAGATTCCTTGCCATCATAGCCTCACTTGAATTTATTTCATACCCGACCCTTTTCTTCTAAGCTCCTCATTCAAAAGACTGCTTCAAACAATTTCTAGAGAGATAGTTCCATTAGCATTGGAATTACTCGATGAAACAACCAAAGTTTCCCAACTTTTTGAAAGCAAACTCATTAATAAAAGAGCCTGTAACTCATCATCAAAATTGACCTTCATTTTTGCCAATTGATTTATTACACCTTGAAATTCATTCAAATGCTCTACAACAGACTTTTCTTCATCTAATCTCAGTTGTACTAACTTTCGAACTAGAAAAGCCTTACTAGTAGCACTCTTTGACTCATACAAAGATACCAACTTGTCCCACAAAGCCTTCGTGGATTCACAACTAGCCACATGATGGAAAACTGAATCACTACGATACTAGCAAATCAAAGCAATCGCCTTCTTAATCATCTTCTTCCATTTTCTCTCATCTACATCAAAGGACTTCTTTCCATCTCCATCAATCGGATCATGAAGATCATTGAGGCGCGGAACATCCTCCATCTTAGGCTTCCAAATACCCTAATTTTTCCCATCCAAGATAGCCATCTTTGAAAACGAAATCACATCCGACATCACTAATTTTTAGAACCAAAATTAGTCTAAGCTTTGCGATGATCTGTGCTCTAATACCAAACTGTTATGAAAATAGTAGCGCTTTGCGGAAGCTTTTATCAACGGATCTTTATCATCCGAATCACAAAGAGATAACTTGGATTGAAAACAAGATGGAATTTAAATTAAAAGCAATAAGACAAGATATTCCACCGAACCACCCACTTTATTGATTCACCAAAATTTTGTTTACAATTAATAGAATAAAGCTAAAGTAAACAAAATACCATTGAATCAATAACCAAATTGAGAAAGGGAGCAAATATCTATATGGCTAAAATTGTTGGAGAAAAAGAACAAAGACGAAGAAGAGAAAATTAGAAAATAAATTTTCCACCACACTTTTACCCACTCTTCATGTCCCTATTTATATAATAAATTACTTAATGTCCAAGTTAGCATTAGATGGCAAAAAATAATTTGATTAGCCAATTAGAGAGATACTCAAATATGCCTATTAATTAGAGGAAAAAAAATCTTCTCTTCTTTCTTTTGCATATTTATTTCCCTCTAATTGTGATTTTGTATCACCAAAATTAAACAAAATCTTGGATAGAAATCAAGTGGGCAAGCCAAGGTGTGTTTTATTGAAATTGTTTTATGCTTAAAAGTCAAATAAAAGCTAATGTGACACAGTGGATTTTGCATTTTCCATGACATATATGTATACATATGTATACATATGTATATAGTA
Source organism: Allium cepa (assembly GCA_030765085.1). Taxonomy (NCBI): domain Eukaryota; kingdom Viridiplantae; phylum Streptophyta; class Magnoliopsida; order Asparagales; family Amaryllidaceae; genus Allium; species Allium cepa. The sequence goes on from CM060946.1 coordinate 185,893,236, forward strand.
ATGTATTACTTTGAAATAATTGTCCAATGAATTCAAAAGGGTAGGTGGATTCATCATCAAAATGGAACAAAAACTCATGTGTTGTATCTGAAGCATCCCAAGCTTTAAATTAAGGATTTAAAACTAATTAGCCAGCTGATGTTGATTGGATAAATTCCAAATGCAACCCACTCACCAAAATGTAATATTGCTATGGACATACGCATGTATTATTGTTATCAATGTCTCTTAGTGCACTCTATTCCTCCAAGTTTTTATTTTTGTTTATTCATTATTTATTTATTTTCTTGGATTCATTCTAGTTAGGTTTGTATGCAAAGGACAGAGAAAATTCAATATTTCAAAACTCAATAATTAATGTATCCTCTAAAATAAATTAAAGGGGAAAAAATACATACTGACCGCAAAGGAACAAAGAACATGGGTAGAGCACTACCTTCCAAGTAATTTACATGGATAAATAGGAGGTTATACTTATAGTCATAATACCACAAAATATTGGTAAGCATTTAATTTTGTAATTCATGACAAATCAAGTTCTAACCTACTTGGTTCACATTAGAGAGAGAAAGATTTAAAACGTAGTAAAGCATGGCAAAGAACATGGCATTTATCAAAAACAAAAATGAAGTAATCTAAAATAAATTATATACATGAAAGTAAGTTGGTTTCATCCATACTCAAAAGCGCAAAATAATAAAACGTATATATCATCTTGTTGGGTGCCTTGTTTCATATAACATTGCTTCAGTTTAATCTAACAAAGATTGCATCAACATCAAAAAACACCGATTCATATATTTCATAGTATCATTTGGTTCAAGCCATTAATTCAAAATAAATATTTATAACTACTCTACCAAAAAATAGCTTTTACAAAGGCAAAGTAAAAATTCGAATAGACCTGTATCAAATCAACGAGAGAAAACCAAAAACATTTTATATATGTTTTACATCAGAGTTTAGCAAAACAATCATCATTATTAGAACACCTTCATGGAACAACAAACAACTACATGGATAAATTCACAACAATAATGTGAAATATTTGAAATGTTACAAGTATAGAATCATGGGGACATAACTAACACAACATTGCAAGAAAACATGCAAATTCATAGCCGCCGCCTACATGTGAATGGAGAAAAGTTCTCAACAGCAAATAAATAGTGCAAGGAAGAAGAGGTGTACTACTTCTTCCATCTAAACTCCTTAATCTCATCCATAACCTTGTAGAAATGCTTGGTATTGGGTAAAAAATAGAAGCTCACGTTGGCTTGCCCTCTATAAATGAAAATCAATTCTTCCATCTAAACTGATTATTTCCTAGCGCTGATTTCTGATTGAAGGATAAACAAAAATCCAAATGAAATGATAAATACTTGAAATTAGCAAAAATAATGTCCATACACAAAAAATATTACAAACGTTGAATACCCAGAGTGAAGAAATTCTAAATTTAGTCACACTTGAAATTAAACTCAATTTAACTAAGAAACACATCTTATATTAACATATGCATTTGGTAAGGTCTTCTAATTTTTTTTTGTCTTCAAAAGCAGATTGATAGACGGTAGGAAAGTCAATGTCATCCATATTTATAGTCAACCGTTTTAGTGTGTGCAAAACCACAAACCTTCCATTATTTTTTAAATCTTTTGGGTACAACACTTGACTCGCTTTTGATGCCAGAATAAATGGCTCGTCATTCACTTTTTCTTTCGTCTTTAATTTGTCTAAGTTAATTGTAATCAAATTTGAAATACAATCTATCTTGTAACCATTGACCTTATCTTCGACCTTTACCCAATCACATAAAAACAGTTTGCTTGTAGTCAATGTAATCCAACTCAATTACCTGTTGAATAATTCCATAGTACATTGTTTTTGCTTCCTTGTAATTTTATCCTTCTCGCTTGCTCTAAATTTTGTAATCGCTCTCATACAAATACCGGTATCTTGTGTTACCATCCATTCTTTGTAAGTTTTCGGGGAAAATGCGAATCCATTCACTTGGTACGTCATATTACTACGCGCCTTAAACTTCGTCCCATTCACCAGTCGCCTAAGAGTTGAATCGGCATCATTGGTCTTCACCAACTAGAAAACATAATAAGCAAAAAAGCATGATCGTGACAGTGTATGATCCATTTAAATACACCTGAATACATGAGAAATTGCAATACCTCATCACATAACTAAAGAGTAAAACTTTGACAAGTTTCCATGAAATTAACCCTACTTCGAGATTGAGATGTAGTACTTTTCACATAGTTGTTATACCTCCTGCGATAAACATGTCTCAAAACGTATATATATGAGTTAATTTACAATAATGAGAGTTTGGGATAAACTAGTGAACTTACTTCTCTCATTCATCCAATCCATCGTACTTATTAAAGACCCATCTACGAACCTGTTCAAACTGCACTTGGGTTAACGTTATATCTTTCCCACTATCTAGAGGCATCTCACCGGCAAACTCATCATCCTCATCTAAAAATGCTTCACGAGTATGTTTATGGATGACATCACCTCCTTTTGGAATATAATACATGCAGTAATAACTAGCTTCTTGTATAATATATCCTTCTGCAATACACCTTCAATATATATTTTGTTGCACACATATCCTTTATATATTTTCATCAACCAATGTAGGCAATAAATTGTAAAACTTCTATTTAAATCGAACGATAATGAATAAAATTGAAATTAGTAATTTACCGTTCAAAAGGATACATCCACCTATATCTAACAAAGCCGCAAATCAATGCTTCATCGGCTAAATGAACCATAAGGTGGATAGTGATATCAAAAAATGCAGGTGGAAAATGTTTTTCAAACACACACATTGCTTCTACCAAACTAGCCTTTTCTTTTAAAAGATGTTCCCTGTTGATCACCTTTGAGCACAAAATTTTAAAGAATAGACTTATAGAGTGTATAGCATTACGCAGATCCTTATGTTGTGAATAAGAATGTTGAAGTAATACTGGAAGTAATTGTTGCATTATGGCATGAGAATCATGCGGCTTTATATTTGTTAGTTCAGGAGGATTGGTGTTCACATTGTTGTTGAAGTTAGAAGAGAATCTGCTAGGTACTTTAAGGTTTTTCAAAACGGTGCAAAACCGTATCTTTTCTTCTTTGCTCAAAGTGAAAGTTGCCTCTAGTATAGTTATTTTATTTGTTTCTCGCTCTTCCCTCACCCATATTTTTTGTTTTATACCCATGGTTTTCAAATCCTTGCGTGAATTGATGTCATCTTTTGACTTGTCTTTATGACCCATAATTGTGCTAATGAGATACTCAGTGACATTCTTTTCCGTATGCATAACATCAACATTATGTCGAACTAAATTTGCTTTCCAATATGGCAATCAAAGAGGACAGACGTTCTATGCCATGCAGGAACATTGTTAAGGTCTTCATCATCAGTTTTATTTTATTTTTGTCTTTGACCAATTTCTTGTTCGTTTTTACCAACTTTCATCTTGATACTAGCTATCTTTTCTTCAACTTGATAACCATTCAATGGCTATGGAGGACGATGACATTCTTGTTCGTCATTGAAGTTGTCTTTATCCTCTCGAAACTTGTGTTTGGAAAGAAGAAATTTTTGATGTCCCATTTAACACATCTTCTTACTTTTAGAAAGATAATAAGAACAAGTATCTTCCTGACAAACAGGACATGCAAAATAGCGGTGAGTTGTGCACCTCAATAAAGACCCAAGCGCAGAATGATCATGAATTGCCCACAACATCCTAGCTCTCATTGTGAACTCAGAATTACTAAATGAGTCAAATGTAATGACTCCTACCCATAACTGCTTTAACCGTCCATCAACGGTTCTAAATAAATATTGGTATCCTTCCCTGGTTGTTTTTGTCCGGAAATCAACAATGTCAACATTGAGAACTCCCTTTTCATACACACGGATGAAGGAAGATTGTATGATACTATAATTACTCGCCAACAACTATAACGATTAGCTAGAGACGCATGTGGATTGAAATCATCCATTGCTATTCCAAGCATCACATTTCATGGTTTAGAAGCAAATGTTTGATCAAAAGAATCTACAACTCGCCATTGAGAAGTGTTATGTGGATGACGCATTACAGTAGAACAAGACTTGGCATGAGCATGCCAAGTCATAGTATCTTTTATCCATGATATGACATATAGTCTCCTCAATCAAAAAAATAAAGAGAAATTTCTCAACGTCTTTTGAGGTACTTTGGTAGCTCTTCTCTCTTCATCGAATGTTGTCTTATATCTTAATTTTTTGCAAAATGCACAAGAAACCCTATTTGCATCATCTTTTTAGTATAAAATGCATCCATTGATGCATGTATCATAAGTTTTGTAATCCATCCCAACTTGTTTGATCATCTTCTTAATGTCGGTGTACTTTGTAGGTAGCGTATTACCTTCAAGGAGTAACTTCTTTATAAATTCGATGAGTGCGGTCGCACCATTGTCGAAAAAGGTATACTGAGTTTTCAAGCAATTCAGCTCCACAATGGCATATAAATTTGTAACAACTCGCATATTTTATGACTATATATTTAAATACTTTATTTAAATATATCATCGATAGTCGGATTAAAGTCCCAAAAGCTACTTTTTGCAAACAATCGAATTAGGACTCGAGACCACTTCCATTAATTCCAAAATGGTATTTGCGACCCTTTTGAGTATAAACATCGATATGTTTGGAGTTGATTAGAATTTTGATATTTTCGTTTGGGGCTTTGGCTTTAGATTTCAGCCCACTAAGAGAACCCAACTCCTCTACAAAATAACTCCCACTCCACTCCTCCTCTCTACATTCATTTTCATTTCCTAACACTCAAGCTAAAAGAAAAAAAGAGGGGAAGAGAAAAGAAATCAAAATTCCTAAGCCCTAGTTTACTAGGAAATTCAAATTCCAGTTCTAGAAATCAAAGAGAAGCTTAGATTGAAGATTCTAGAGGTGTTGTTGAGGAGAAATCAATCTTAGCTTGTCTTAGAGCTTCTCATTTCTATATTTGGGTTTAAAGGTCAGTTGTTAAACTCACATCTACGTCTATAGCTTTCATTGTTGTTAGACATGAATTCCTAACATCAATTCATGTTCATTTGCTTTTCATTTGAATTGATTTGGTGAATTTTTCAAATTTTGGTATTTTGAAGCCAAAATCTTTAAAGATCCTATCTTGGATATTTGGGCATGTTATTTGAGGTGTATCGAAGAACCTATGATGCTGGGTTATCGCTTGGCATAAATCTCTAGGTTTCGTTGCTTGTCTGATCAATCCTGAATCGTTTTGGCCATCACGGCCTAGGTAAATTATTGCCTAGAACGGACAACCAAACGTCTGGAGGTAAGGTCCAGACGTCTAGTTATGCATACCTCCAGACGTCTGGTTATGCATTCTGGAGAAAAAGAATATACGGTAGAAAATAAAAATGGCACAGACTAATTTCAGACGTTTGAATTTATGTATCAGACGCCTGGATGGTCTTAAAATTCTAGATTGCCAAATCAGACGTCTGGGAAGTTTTCTGGAATATTTCCAGAAACCAAATCCATACGTTTGGATTAACCCCCAAACGTCTGGAATTGTTCGATTTTGCCTATTTGCCTATTTTTTGAGTACATTTCCAATGTTTATCGATTTATGTTGATCTGATTAGTTGTTATCACTTTTATCGACTTTTATGACTTCTTTTTTTGGATTTTCGGGAATATCCATTTTGATGGATTTGGTATCGATTTCTTTGCATTTAATTCACGCCTTCGTATGTGAATTTTTGGTGATTGATTGTTTCGACAATCATTTCTATGGTCGGTCACTTTAAAATACAAAAGTTTCTATACTAGTAGTAAATACTCTAACTCTTTCACAAAAACGATTTCAATGTTATTTTTAATACAAAACTCCTTTTTAAAACCGTTTTTCAATATATTATATATACAAACCTTTACCTCATTCGTATGAGAAATCTAATTAAATGACTTAGCAAAATAAATGGCGTCAAACGCTTGCTTTTTCTTTGTCGGTTAATTCTTGGACATGTTCGATTGAAATTTTGTGATAATTTTCGAGTGAAAATCTACAATTTGTTCGTAAATATTTAAGTTAAGCCAATGGTTATGGGACATGAAGCTAAAATCATTTATTTACTAGCTTATTGTAATTTACACTTATCGATCAATGATGATCATTTTGTGATTTAGACTAGCGATGTGCGATGTCTCTTTATTTGTGTGGTGGATTAAACCCCGTTTGTCGAGTTTCGGCTCAAAATTGGTAGGGTAGCGACCCATGGTCTTCGGGCCGTTTGTGGAGCCTCATCTCAAAGTTGATGGTTAGCAACCATGGAATAGCATTCCGTTTGTGATGCACGTGTTGGTGAGTTTTCATGCTCCCGTTTGTGATAGGCCTCCCCCTTTGTGATTTCTGGTAATTAATGATTTCTAGAATTTGTGTTTCACCAATTTTTGTGATTTATATTGATAAGTTTTATCAATATTTGTGGTTTGGCGAATATGTTAAAGAATATGACACTCTTTTTTGTATTTGAGAATATTTGAGATATTGTATGATTTTTGTTGTTATCTAATGTATACTTGTCACAGTATGACATTATTGTTATCATATGTTTTTGTCATATCTCTATCCTATCTCATTTTATATGATATTTATAGCTAGGCACATCCGTTTATTATTTTCTTCTTAAACAATCTCGGGTCAGACCGAGATATTACTGGTGCTTCCACTTGACTTCTTATAGAGGTCCGTCACATGACTTTTGGCTAACTACTTTAGCTTAGCAGTTTTTGTTATTATACGTTCTAGATAGAGACTCCTTGTGTATACATATTCTTTTGTCTAGCACTTGTATCTATTCTTTTGTGATGTAGTGGATCTTATATGACCATTACTTTATTGTACACTTTTATGTGTTGTATTCATATCTGTTCTGCCTTCTTGATATGGATATCTATGACTTATTTTGTGTTATGCTTATTTTATATTTGTTTCCGAAGGCCACATAGCCGTGTAGTAGCTTTGAGTTTGTATTTGATATGTCGGATTTCCTCTTGAAACGAAATGCATGATATACTATCTGACATATCGGTACTCACACAAAGCAATTACACAGATGGTTGCTCCTCAACAGCCTTATTCTTCATGATAGTCGACGGCATTACCCTGTAGTTTCCTTGGCTAGTGTAAGCATAGAGGTGGGGCGTCACAGCTTGGTATCAAAGCCAAAATTCGAACCAATACAGAATATTATAGCATGGATCATAGTCCTAAGTCCCTCTTAGGAAGCGTGCCTTAGGATTTATCCGAGTCTTAGGACCCGCTCTATCCTAATTTCTTGATGCCTTGTTTTATCAATCAAGTTTGTTTGATATTCATTCTAAGAATAACCCTTTTCTCTTCTTTCTTTCTTTCTTAAAAAAGAGAAATGGTTAGATCTGGTCGTACCAGCGCCAGTCAATCCAGTGCTACTCCTCAGGATGGAGCGTTTATGTCTGTCCAACAGCTTTTAGATCTTGTAAAGAATGCTCAAGTTGTCGGACCCATTCCAGAGCCTACTCATCCTAGATCCGGCTTTGCACACTTGTGCAAAGATTATATCGATTTGGTGGAAGGCCATTCAAGGGATCCGAAAGTATTATAGAAATCCAAGCTTGGCTTAGATCATGCAACCGCATCTTTTCTCGCATGAATCTTGTTGATCTTTATCGAGTCCAATTGGCTTCTAACATGCTCCAAGAAAGAGCATTAGATTGGTATGAGTTTTTGATTTGAGAGATTATCAAAGTGGATCTTACTTAGGAGCAATTTCGAGAAAAGTTTGAGTTGAAGTTTGTACTGAAAGCTGAAAAGGTAACTTTAACTCGGCGTTTTATTGGCCTTGTTCAAGGTGAATCTTCTATGATGGATTATGTCGCATCTTTTGAACCTCTCTCTAAATATGGGGTCGAGTATATTAATACCCCATTGAAGAAAAATCAGAGGTTTATTTATAGGTTGAATAAGAACCTCAAAAAGCCATTACTTCTAAAATTAGAGGTTTCTTTTGATCATCTTGTTGATATCGTTCTTCGACTTGAAGAGGCCGATAAAGAAAGTGATGTTGAAGTTGTAGGTGCCAAACAGAACTTCAACAACAACAAGAGGCAACCTATTAAGTTCAACCCTAATCCCAACAAGAAAGGGAGATCGTGTTGCCGGATGCCCTTAGTTATAAACAACAAGCGGTTGTTTCCATGATGATATCCAAATGGAATGATCTTGAAACTTTATCCACTTGTGAGATTCGAGATCGTGAATCCGATTCATGTTCATCTCTTGTTATATGTAGCCTTGAGGCTCATCCTTCTCTTTTATACCACATTCTTGATGCTCAAAAGCATGATCCCGAATTGACTCATCTTTGCCAAAGTTGTAGGGATGGAAGTATTGATGGTTTGAAAGACTTTGAAATCGATGCTCGTGGCGGCATTCGAAAATTTGGTAGACTTATCATGCCAAATATTATTGATCTTTGTAAAGACATTTTAGAAGATTCTCATCGTTCTAAATTTACCATTCATCCTGGTAGTAGTAAAATGTATGCGGATATGAAGCGACTTTATTATTGGGATGGAATGAAACCTGATTTGCTAACTTTATTAAGCGTTGCATGACTAGCCAACTCATCAAAACCATCCATTTTAGATAAGCTTACAAAACCATCCATTTTATTCCCGTTTGGTCTAATCGAACCGTACCTCTTTTGGCCAAACTTTGTGTTGAAGATATTGTTAAATTGCATGGGGTTCCTACTTCTATTGTTAGTGATCGTGATCCATTATTTACTAGTGGATTTAGGAAGAGTCTTCAAAATGCTTTGGGAACGAAGCTTAATTTTAGCACCGCTTATCATCCTCAGTCCGATCGACAAACCGAGTGTGTCAATCAAACTCTTGAAGATCTTCTTCGTGCATGTGTTCTCGATTTTGGTGGAAGCTGGGAATATCATATTTCTCTTATTGAGTTTTCCTATAATAATAGCTTCCAATCTAGTATTTGTATGGCAACTTTCGAGGCACTCTACGGAAGGCCGTGTCGATCTCCTTTTTTGTTGGCTTAAGGTCGGTAAGAAGCCTGCGGAAGCCGCCACATTCGCTTCGGGACTCCGGGGACGCCCCTCCTCCCCCTTCCCCACCCACCTAGGAGGGGCAGTCGATCGTTTTTCCAGTTGGGACGATCGCGATCCGGAACCGTTCGAGCCTCCGAAATGAGGTTCGATCCCGAATTTCTACGCAGAAACTGCAGCTATTCATCGTGCCGGGAAGCCCGCGGAAGCCGCTACATTCGCTTCGGGACTCCGGTTAGCGGTGGCAATTGAAGTGAGTTTGGAGAACAGTTTGGCAGATTATGGTGAGTGATCGGAGTTTTTCTAGCAGAAGTGGAGATGAGGTGTGTAGTAGAGGCAGAAGTAGTTGATGATGATATGTTATTGTGGTTTTATGTTTGCAGTTGTATATGGCAGAGTTGTGCATGTAGTTATGGGTTGTTTATAAAGGAAGGTGGTGACGTTTGTGTTTAGGCAGTGTGTGTTGATAATGATGGAGATTAGTAGTTGGTTGTGAACTGAAGAAGCTAAGGTTGAGGCAGTGTGTTGATTAGAAAGTGGGATGGAGAGGCATTGATAGTGTCCCTTATTTTTACAAAAAAAAATTAAGAATCAAAACACCCCTTTAATTATTTATCTACATTTTTGTTTTATTTTTATTTTTTTCAAATTTTTATCCACCGTGCAAAGCAACTTGGCAAAATGATAGATCCCGCTAGAATTCTTACCATACATAATAGAATATGCTCAAAAATTCATAGTAATCAGATTCATGGAATCTTTGATGGTTTCCGTTTAAGATGAAATAGACTCTAGTCAAGGCATCTTTGGAATTTGCGCATAGTTTATTTAGGCATATGTGCAAGATTCATGTGCATTCATGTGCATGTACCTTCTTAGTTTAGAACTTCCAGTTTAGAATTATTATTGCGCCACGATGACTTTGATCATATATGTATATTGGAATATCATCATGCTTTGAATTCTCATTTTTAGCGGCTATTTTAATGTTCTACGTCCTAATCATCTTTCGCTTTCATTATTCTCAACTGCCCACCTCCATTTTACCGGGCAATGGATGCCTTCTTTAGAAGTGATCATAGCCATTTGAATGAGAAACAGCTTGAATAAAAAATATGAGTTTATTTGATTCAGATTATGAATGTGGTTTTCTTTCCAAGGGTTGATTGCCATTCGTTAAATCATAGCAAGTATTCTGAGAACACAGCAATCAGCCCAGACTTTTTGTTTAAATATTTTAAATATTCTATGAAATGGCCATAAACATAAGCTTTGCTCATTTTGAGTCATTGTAAAGTAGCCTATTAGCACAATACAACAAATACTTACAAATATTCTCAAAAATTTATAATAATACAACAAATACTCTACTCAAAAATTAATATTTTAGCACCGGATAATACATTACAAAGTGAAGTCCACACAAAATGCATTATAGAATTAATCCGCTATAATAAAACATCAAAATTTTCACTACATATGTTTTAAGCTGCTGTAGAATAGGAGAACGATGAAATGAATATGAATAATCAATGTTAAATGACTTCTTCTTTTGAACATGCATTGATATATGAACAGGTACTTAACAGGTGATAAATTTACATTGATACTTCCCTATGGTAAAAAAGGTTGGGTTCCTGGATAAGAGCTATGTTTATTTAATAATGAATGCTCTTAGTAATCCAATGTTTTTTTTCGCTTGTGTAGTGTGTCTCTAGCATTTGCATATGGATCGTAGTTGGATGTACAACGTAAAACGTAACGACGAGGAGTTCCTAAACAAAATTGAAGAGTTCATCAATTGTGCACTGAATGATCAATTAAGAAGAGGGGAAGAAACTATTTTTTGTCCATGTAGACACTGCAAAAATAAGAGGAGACTTTGTAACATAGATCAGATTAGAGATCACATAATCCATTATGGGTTTAAGCAAAATTATACGCGGTGGATATGGCATGGTGAAAGTATACTTAGTAGAGCTAGTTCTAATAATCATGAGAATGATGAGAATGACCGGGAAGATAACATGAATAATGACGCGAATGATGAGAATGATTGTGTTCATGAGATGTTTCATGATGTTGAAGAACGTTTGATGGAAGAGCCAAAGTTGTATGAAAGAATATTAATTGATGCCGAGAAGCCTTTGTTTCCTAATTGTGCTAAGTTCACATCATTGTCTGTTATGCTCAAGCTTTTCAATTTAAAAGCAAAGCATGGGTGGAGCGATAAAATTTTTACATCTTTGTTGGAACTTTTGAATAACATGCTTTCGGAAGGTAATGAGCTTCCAACTTCTAACTATGAGGGAAAGAGAATTATGTGCCCAATTGGTATAGGATATAAAAAGATACATGCATGTCCAAATGATTGTATATTATATCAAAATGAATATGAGAACTTGCACGAGTGTCCCAAGTGTGGATTATCCCGTTACAAGTCACGAGGGAACGTTCACAATGACCCAGATAAAAATTGGCCTCCAGCAAAAGTCTTGTGGTATTTGCCAATTATACCAAGGTTTAAACGTTTATTTGCAAATAAAGAAAATGCAAAAAACTTAAAGTGGCATGCAGATGTGAGGAGAAATGATGGATTATCGAGGCATCTAGTTGATTCTCCATAGTGGAGAAACACTGATACAATGTATCCTGATTTTGGTGAAGAAATTAGAAATCTCAGACTTGGTCTTTGCATAAATGGCATAAACCCATTTGGAAACTTAAGTAGTCAACATAGTAATTGGCCTGTTCTTTTGGTGATTTACAATCTTCCACCTCATTGAATATGAAGCGCAAGTATATCATGTTGTCTCTATTAATCTCTAGACCACGACAACCAAGAAACGACATCGATGTTTACCTAATTCCTCTTATTGATGATCTAAAACTTCTATGGGATAAAGGTGTGCGTGTGTTTGACGCATATAGTCAAAGTAATTTTACATTGCACGCCATGATTTTTTGTACCATAAATGATTTTCCTACGTATGGTAACTTGTCTGGCTATAGTACAAAAGGCGCCAAAGCATGCCCAATTTATCGAGATGATATGGTTGTTGAGCGTTTACATTATTGCAAAAAAAATGTGTATATGCATCATCGTAGATTTCTCCCTCCTAATCATCTTATCGTAAAAAGAAGAAGCCTTTTAATGGGGAGATAGAGAATGGAGTTGCTCACTTTCCATTAACAGGAAATGATGTTTATGAATGGGTCAAGGATATTGAAAATGCATTTGGCAAAGTATTTCCTCTTTTAGAAGGCTCGTGGAAGAAGAAATCTATATTTTGGGAACTTCCGTATTGGAGACATTTACAGGTTAGACATTGTCTAGATGTAATGCATATAGAAAAAAATGTTTACGACAGTATCATTGGGACACTCTTAAATATACCTGGTAAGACAAAAGATGGTGAGAAAGCTAGGCAAGATATGTTGAAAATGGGTATCCGGAAGGAGTTAGCACTGGTGTAGAAAGGTAAATGTACCTATTTTCCCCCTGCATGTTATACATTGTCCGAAAAAGAGAAAACTAGTTTATGTGAGTGTCTACGTGGTGTGAAGGTTACAACAGGTTATTCTTCAAACATCAACAGTCGTGTATCAGTGAAGGATTTGAAATTGACCGGTATGAAGTCTCATGATTGCCATGCGTTAATGCAACATTTATTAACTGTTGCAATTAGAGGTATATTGCCTAAACATGTTAGGCATGTTATTACAAAGCTTTTTCTCCTTTTTAATATAATTTGTAGCAAGGTAATTGATCCTGATACGTTGGATGCTCAACAAGCCGATGTTATTGTTACCTTATGCCAATTTGAGATGTAATTTCCACCTTCATCTTTCGATGTTATGTTGCATTTGGTTGTTCAACTTGTAAGAGATATCAAAATTTGTGATCCTGTATTTATGAGATATATGTATCCGTTTGAAATACATATGGAAACTTTAAAAAGAAAAACAAAAAAACAGATATAGACCTGAAGCCAGTATCGAAGAAGCTACTGTAGTTGAGGAGGTTATTGAATTTGTCACTCCATACTTAGCTGGTGTTGAACCTATTGGACTTCGTAAGTCTCGACATGAAGAACGACTTGACGGCCAGGGCATAATTGGATCGAAATTGATTTCAATTGGTGATGAGATGTTTCACAAAGCTCAGCTACTTGTTTTGCAGCACCTTATTGAGGTACATCCTTACTTGGAGGAGCACATGGCAATTCTAAAATCCCAGAATCCTTCAAAGAACGAAAGGTGGTTGACGAATGAACATAACTGCTCTTTTTTCATATGGTTTAAACATACGGTAATGTCTCAATTGTCTCAATAAATCATGGTATTTCAAATACAATAAAATGGTTAGCATATGGGCCTCGATTTCATGTCAATTCATGGGAAGGATATGATATGAGCGCTTATGTCTTTTATACGAAGCGTCAGGATGAGAAGAGCAAAATGCAAAATAGTGGAGTTAGCATCGTTGCATCTTCAAGAGAATTTGCTGGTACTAAAGATAACAGACCAATAAATGCGATAATGTTATATTATGGGATAATCGAGGATATTTGGGAACTTGAGTATAAAGACTTCACAATCCTGCTATTTTGATATAGATGGGCTGACAATCGTCGTGCTATAAGAGTGGATGAACATGGATTCACATTGGTTGACTTTGGTCAAGTGAGTCATGATAATGATCCACTCATCTTGGCATCTCAAGAAAAACAAGTTTTTTACGTGACTGATCCTGCCGATAATAAGTGGTCTGTTGTTCTTCTCGGAAAAAAATGCATTGTTGGGATTGGTGATATGGTGGATGAAGAAGAGTATAATCAATTTGATGAGAATCCACCTTTCTCCGTCGGCTTAAGTCTACCAGAAGAAGTTGATTTAAATGCAAATTATGCACGTTCTGATCACAATGAGGGGGTTTGGATAGTTGGGTAAATTTTTTTTATGCTCATCATGCTTTAGTTGCTAGTTGAAATCTTTCATTTTCTGTGATACTTTAGTTTTTTTGAGAATAATTACTAATAAGATATTTTACAGGGATACTTGATCGCTGTTTTTGTTGCAGACTTCGGACATTGTATCATTGCTACCTGTCACGTAGAGATTTTTTCTCAATGACTAACTCATACACTGTACTGTAGGGCTTCAAGTACTTATCAATGTTGTACAAAATCGAAACAGGTAAATCATACATTATAAAAATTAAAGTATGATTTAGAGCCTGATGCAACCATATGTATAACAAAACTTATAGCGCTAGTGGGAGTATAAGTAATTTCTTAACTACAGGTACTGCTGTTACTTCACAAACGATTGCTTCTTCTAATTTTTCTTTTTATTAGTAAAATTTTCTATTCATTATTTGTTTTTTCAGTATGTCTATACATGCTGATGTTTGTTTTATTGTACAAATTCTTTGTACTAACGTTAAGAGTAAGTATGCATTGCATTTATCTTCAGATTAAATGTTTTTTTACCTTTAGTTGAAACCTTGATATTATGAATATCTACAACCGAGCTTGCAGCTAAAGGCTATGGGTACAAATCCCACTACGATCATATATTTATTATACCTAAAATATAATGGTTATGTGCACTTTACTGAAAGCATCGAACATTTCTTGCATTTTCAAGCTAGATAACAAACAATAGGTTCACTCACATCCATATTTGCACTTTGATAATTGACAACTTACTGCTTATGCCAACTACCATTTTATTTACTTTTGTTGGTTTCTGCAATTTACTGATGTGGTGTCAACTTGGTTTATATAATGATAAATGCTAATAATTATGGTACTTAAGCCAAGTAACCCATTTATTTTGTTTGTTAGGGTAAAAAATTCACATGTTGAGCTTAGGTAGAATCCGTACCTTAAGGTAAATCCTACACTGAAATTACTAAGTTACGTGGAGTTTCCTAAGGTACTAAACAACAAATTTTTTTAAACTTGATGTTAAGTATTATCTATTGAATTAATCCAATGAAATAAGAAACTAGAGATGAATTTGTATTGCCATGAAATTTTATCATAAAAGCTAACGAAATTTCAGTGCTGTCTTTAGGGGTTTCTACTTGTTGTCTTTGTGAATTTTTAAAACAGTTCGTCCTTGGCTTCTCTTTCGCTATGTTAACTTTCCCCCATTGCTTATTAATAACATAAGCATGCAATACTTGTTGGAACTCTTTGTTGTGAAATTGTAATTGACGATCCAATTTCAGTATGCTTCAAGTTTCAACCATCAATTTCTCTACAATTTACATGTGTTTAAAAAAGTATGACTTTTTCAATCTAGTTGTTGATGAGGTTATAATATGTCAATTGTTACATCCTCAATCTATAACAAAACACGGTCTCTCCAATTTATTATTTAGTTGTACATACTTATTGAGTTTTAATACCGTATGTAAGATTCATATACATAAACAAGATATCAAAATACATTTGTCAAAAGAACTTAATTAATGGCTGTCATAGACTCAAAACAATGAACGGTCATACATAAGTATTATTTACAAAAGAGTTAATGATCATCTCATTTTGATTATATTTAAACTTACTGAATTATAAGAAGTAACATGTAGTACAAGAACAATTTGTTTATTCACAACTTGAGGGTTCAATGAAGAGGAAAACGTCTTTGTATAACATGACAGTATAGTTGTTATAATTTATCTGTATAACATGACAGTAACCTATAAAATACATTTCAATTTTCCATTAAATACTAATATATTTCATAACTTAAGTATATTACCAAAATGTTAAAAGATCAGACAGTATAAAATACATGACATTATATTTCAAAACTTAAGTATAAAATGTTAATATATTTCAAAACTTAAGTATAAATACATGACAGTATATTTATGAAACTTATTTTATTCTTACTTTGTTAACAATATTTCAAAAGTCTGTTAAAAAACTTGTAATGAACAATATTTTAATTAATATCACCTCAGGTTAAAAAAATCAGTTTTTTTAATTATTGATTCGTTTTCTGAAGAAAAAAATATGATATAACATAAGCTATTAAGCATATGACGATAAATTTTTACTGTCATGAATGCATCTTTACGTTAGTGGGCTATGACAATAAATTTTTAAGCATATGCTTCTCTTATATTTGGTGTAACGTTAGTGGGCTATGAATACTATTGTAAATGCTTAGAACCATTATCCTGTAACATTGTATTGCAGTTTGGATCCCACCAGGAACCATTGCAGAGACATCACCAGGCACAAACAAATGATGATAAAAATAAATACTCACCCATTCTAATCCCACCAAGAACCATTGCAGAGGCATCACCAGGCACAAACAAATGATGATAAAAAGAAATACTCACCCATTCTAATCCCACCAGGAACCATTGCAGAGGCATCACCAGGTACTGTGTTTTTATTAGCTGCAATGTGAACTGCTTCTAGAACCTTCATTCAATGGTATTGTCTTTTCTATTTATTTATGGTCTCCTACAAAATTGTTATAGTTACTCCAGTTATGTTCACCTTTAACCAGAATACTTCTTATTTCCAACTTCCATAATTAAATGGTCATTAAACAATCAACTACAGGAATAATGGAGATAGAAGAATTTGGACAAAATGAATAACATAATCCTTCTACTTCACAGTCGTTGTCTAAGAAGAGGCAAAGAGGCCCAACAACCGAAAAGAAATATAAAACACAAGAACCAAAATTCATTGAGTGGAGTGATAATGGCGAACCCATTGGAAAGTGGGCGAAGTCTTATAAGGCGTATGTGGGCGATAATGATAGATCTTAAATTGATGTCAATATTAAAAATTGGGATGGCATTAGTAAAGGGCTTAAGATACTATATGGGAAGATGTTAAGGTATTATAAATTCATTTGTTTACTTATTACTTATTTGTCTTTGAGACCCAATTGGACATTTGAAGTCTTATAAGGCGTATGTAACTATGATTTTTTTTTTGTCTCAGATCGAGTACCACATTGACGACAACGTGAAAGATAACGTGTTAAAATATGTCTGTGGACGATGGAAAGAATTCAAAACAAAATTGGTTGGTGGTTGGATTACGAAGACAAGAAAACTTCCAGAGGACCATAAAGAGCCGTACGAGCTTTATGATGGAATTACACAAGCACAGTGGGAAACATTCAAGAAGAATTGTGAAACTAAGGAATTTAAGGTATTTTTTTGTTAATTATGTTTCATTTACTAAAACATTTACTAAAACTTCCAGGTTTCAGAATGCCTGCACAAATACAGGCTTTTATTTCATTTGGTAGATAGGAACAATAACCAAGCTTCATGCACAAATACATGCATTATTTTTGACACTTTGGTATACATTAATATTCATTATTTTTTACACCGATTAAGCGAGAAGGGTAGGAAGAGTCAAGCATACAATGAGTATCCTCACTATTTGGGGCAAGCTGGATATGCAGGGAAGAAAGCTAAATGGATAATCGAAGGTCATAGTTCATCGACTACATTCACTACTACAAAATAGGTCATTTGCATTGGTTGTTTACCCCCCTTTTGCATCAGTTCAACAACCGATGCATATGCAACCGATGCAACATGCTTAACACTTTTGCATCAGTTCTGAAACCGATGCAAAAAGGTCCTTTTTGCATCGGTTGTTACTAATAACTGATGCAAAATATCATGGTTGGTTGCTTGAACACAGCCCCCATGTTGCATTGGTTGTAATGAAAACCGATGCAACAAAGGAACTTGTTGCATCGGTTGTTGTTGAAAACCGATGCAAACTAATCCCTCTATTGCATCGGTTTTTTTATAACAACCGATGCAAACTAATCCCTCAGAAACCATTATTACAGTACTCAAATAGACTATATATATATATATTATTGTTAATCTTTATATATATATAAAATAAAAAAACATACACAAAAAATAAAAATAAAAAGATTATTTCATTATCATTTACAAATTCTGCTTTGGTTTACAAATTTCACAACAGACATATCTGCTTACTGTTGTACTGCCCTCCCCTTCTCCATTCATCTACAGTACCACAAACTGTTCGTTTGCAACTGTGATGCGCAACTTACATCTCTTCATACAACTTCCACTTACATATCCAACTAACTCTTTTCATACTATACCATACTTCACACATACTTCACCACTTCACAACCTAACTACTTACCAATTACCATCCACTTTCACCATATACCGCATAGCTCATTGCTGCAACCATCTACTGTCATCACCGCACTGCAACCATCTCATCTGCTGCAACACACTGCACTGCCTCGACTCCATCTTAATCCGTTACTAACCACAAACTCAACCCATCGTCCTGTCTGTCACCTCCCTATTCCTCCATGCTCCATACCATATACACTATTCCTCCATGTTCCTCCCCGCTACATATCAAACAACCTTGTTTCATCATTCACAACTTCAAAACCACTGACCACTTCACTCCCTCATTTCTACCACCAAACATCCGTACTGTCAGCCACCACATCGACCACATTCATCTGCATATAACAATGCACATACCCACAACTACATTCACATTGCTTCACAATCAAACTACCATCAATCCACACTTCTTCAACCACAACCTTCTTTCCCACTGTCTTTTCGAAAACTGCCGCAGCAACTCCATATACTCCTCTGCCTGTTGTTACAACACTGACCATCTCCACTTACAACTGACATAACTACTTCTTAACTGCTTACTGTCTAACTGACCAAATTCACATCTCCACTTACAATTGACAACTGACATTTTTGAAGAAGAAAAACAAAGTTATAAACATAATTTTCACTTTACAAAATATCATCAAATTTGAGTTAATATAGCTAAAAATCACAAAATGAGCAGTATAAAAACTTACATAAACGTTAGATTGGTCATTGAACTGAAGAGGGAGAATAACAGAAGCAGTATTAGAAGGCATGACGATAAGTTTGGGAGGAGAAGTGATAAAAGAACACGAAGGTGGAGTTGGAATTCCACTTCCTCCAAACATGACATGGAATTCACTTGATTTTTCAGCAGGAGCCGTAAGGGCTTCATTCGCTATAGTGGTATCAACACTAGTTCCATGATCTATTGTAGAGGTTGATTCCAGTTCAGGCCATAGTATGGTTCCTTGAGGATTGCAATATATTTTAAAGCCACTTCTTTGGTTCATCAGCCCTTTCTTTTTGTTCTTTGCTGCTTCATTGATGTGAGGGCTTATGCTGGTCTTTATGCCATTCATCGTTGGAGTTATTATGGTGGTTTCATTGATATTCATTTCTGGACTGTTAGTTGTTTTCTTCTCTATTTCTTGTTTCAGTGATCTCATTTCTTCCTGCATTATATCATGCATGTAGGGAGATGTAGTTCAACGCGTGAGGACTAAAGACTGTATTTGTGCGCTCTTTGTTATGTACCTTGACTTCTTTTAGAGAAGAAACCAAGCCAGCTATTTCCTCCTCTTGTTTTGAGTTCTTTTTCAGCAGGCTCTCATAATTCTCCTGTAAAATTGTAGGTGTAAATTTTGGATTCATGTTTAAAGAACAAACCTAACCAATCATGAATTTTGAGTGATGCCCAGCTTGAAAAAGATTTGTGCACTTTCACAATAGTATTAAGCATCTATGGACTCATCATCATCTGTGGAGGCCTTCGTGGTCGCTGGCGTTTTATTCGCAGGAGTTCGGTGAAATCGGTACAATGTCAAACAGATTGTTGACTCATTGACGCCCTCCACTTTTTTTTCCTTTTTTTTTTCCTGCCTGCCAAATAAGCAATCATCCATTGGCATTACGCAGTAAATACAGGGCAATTTTGGAATGCATCAAGAAAAGGAAAATATTCTCATGCCCTAAGAGCATGGGCTAAACTTGTTAAGTTATCTAAGTTGGCATTTGAATTCCACGTGTTTATTTGTGTTTTCTTTTCCCTCTCTTTTTCATTTCAGCTTCAAAAAATCATTGCTAACCTGTACACGGGTTAATAGTACCCTTAATAATAAAATTATGAAGCGAAGTTATATGTATCCCACTACTTGTTCTTTTAGTTTAAAAAATGTACATATGGTGGAGGACAGGTGTCGGGAAAGGACCCCACATGAGACACTCAATAAGACAAATTTACGGTGAGCTTTACGCTACCAGCGTGCCTTGTTTCATGGAAAATGATAATCTATGTAAAGTTGTCTGTAAATTTTACCTGCTTTTTTGTTTTTTCTTTCATCGATTTTTAATATTTTTATGTAAAACGTAAAGCACAAGTACCGAACTGTGGTGACATATATGTATAGATGGAATGTCCATAATTTGTGCTTGGCTTGGCATATATTACATATAATAAATATGAAACCAGATTTTTAAATTTTAAAATTCTGGAGGTAGGCATTAGATGAAACTTATGACAAATATCATATACATCTCTTTGGGATGTGGATGTATCTGGCGTCTCACGTGACGCAAATGCTCTATCATAACTTTTGTATTCCTCTACGTACATTGCTGGCAAAAATGCGTTTTGTATATATAAGGATAAAAATATACAAAATGCTACCTCTGCTATTTTAAATATTTAAAAAGAAAAAAAAAAGAGGTTCGAAAATTGCAGATAAATTGCTCAGTTTTGAGATGTCAAAGTGGAAGATGCATAACCAGTCTAGTGGGCTTGATCAATGTGAAATAAGAAAACCCCAAAACTCACGGGGAAAGTAAAAGGGAGGCTGTGGAATATTACTGCAACTTGTATAACAAAAACAAAAAAGAAAATCAGTTTATCCAACTCAGAATTATCATGTAGAAGAATTATGAACGATAACCGGAGGTATTTAATTTCTAACTGAAGTACTTAGGAATAGGCTCAACCGAAGTGTAGGGAAAACCTATAGATATACCACCATACAACATGTATTGCTAAAATTATTTGTGTTCAATTGAGAATCTGAGATGATATTGTTATGTTTTACCGGTGCGTCAGCACATGGAAGTTTTGTTCACTGATCCTGAAAACTCTACGCTTAATGAAGTACACATACCGAAGAACAATCAAACAGAAACAATAATGAATGACTATTAGTGCACTTTCACAATAGTATTAAACATATTTTGTAGTAGTGATTACATAACCTTACCTCAGCAACACTTAGACCACCCCCATATGTTTACTGCCTCTATCCATCTACCACCACCTTATTGCCACCATAAATCGGTCATCATTCCTCCCTTCCTTCCAGTTCACCTACTTCTAGCTACTAACCAACCCACTGTCACCATAAACTTCACTGCATTCCTCACTCCCCTACATCACCATACCAAATACACATTTCACACTTCTACTAACTGTCAACACAATCCACCCACACTCCTCCCTACTCCTCCTCCCCTACATCACCATTGTAATTGAAGTCTTCCCACTCCACTGTCTACTTCCTCTTAAAACGTACTTAAGAAGTCTCTTTATTGTATTCAGTCGATCTTGATCGTGGATCATTGTGTTGGTTGATTTGTCTGTTACGTATACTACAGAAGCCATTCTAGAGTCGTGTGTCCATACTTCACAGGCTACTATGTTGCAGTTGAGGTCGGATAGAACTGCAAATATTTCGGAGAGGAGCCCAGGTCTTTCATTTCCGATTAGTTCTATTGAAGTATGATTTGAAGTAGATTGAACTCCTACTGATCTCTTCAGTGATCTGAAGCTGCTGAATGTTCTTGATGATAGTGACTGTAATGTAATTTTCATGTTTAGTAGCATTTTCAAATCATTATTCCCATTCTCTAATGCTGGATTCACATGATTGATCTATATAAAGTATTCGCTTAATGTATAGACAATGATTTTGCCATAACATAGTTCGACATTCATGTTTTAGAAAAATCACTTCTCATCATAAAACCAACAAACAATATGAATTGTGTGCCTTAATACTAAAAGGGTATCATTATATCATTCTCCTGATGCGGAACAATTCTTAATAGCCTCTTTCAATCAGTCTTAAACATTAAATTTAAATTGAATACAAGGTAATGGTAAATAGAAAAAAATTGGACGACTTGGATGGGACATCAAAACTTAGGAACAGACAATCTTGTGCTCTTTAACACAATACTTTTTGTTGCCTAGCAGGTGGTCATGCACAGACCAATTGCTTGACTGGGTGCTTAATTGCAGCTGAATTAACAGTTAAATTAAATGAATACAATTTGCATTTATTTTTGGAAAGGAATTGTAGTCGGGTAAGAAATCGCACAGATTTATTGCAACACCCACATAAATGAAAAAAAATGTACTGTCCTTTTCATCTCTTTTTCTTGCAAACAACTATTACATCTTTGCATGCATTCCAATAAGATTTCTAGTTAAGATAAATATGAACTGAACTAAATAACAATGCAATTATCAAGATTTTTACCAGTTGAATTCGTTCAGTCACTTCTTCATCATAAAGCTTATTTCCATTTTGATCCACAACATGAAAAACTACAAACCAAGCACGAAATAAAGTCAGCAAATTAAGTAATTCGCCTCACACACAAATCAGTTAGAAAATAAATGGAACTGAATTACATTACCGTCCATAAACCAGCTACCATCTGAAGAAATATAAGCTCTTTCAATAGTAAGATTCAGGTCGGACAAAACTTGCACAACCTCTAGCAAACTTCCATACTTATTAGCACTATTCACCTACATACAAAAACAAAAATGAATAAATTACTAATTAGAAAAAAATTCATGACAGTGCTCAAAATTAATCAGAATCGGTTGACCTTTACTAAAGTAGAATTGCTGCATGTATCATTATCCACAGTAACCCTGTAACCGATAAAACAAAACAAAATCGCTCAAACTTCTCATCAGAATTCAATTTTTATCACATGGTTGAAGATAATAAACGAGGCTAATAAAAACCCAAACTAAGACTTATCAAAATCAAACCTTGGTGGATTCATTTTGACTACGAACTTCTCATACTCGTCGTCGATATCAACCGGAGAGAAGTCACAATTCATCATGGCTGACTATATGAAAAGTAATGAAAAAAATTGAGCGTGCTCCCAAACCCAATTCGAATCGTTTAATGAGAATTTTCAATTGATTTGAATTTCAAACGAGAATTTGCAATTGATTTGGATTTGAGAATTTTGTTTGTCAATTAGAGAGTTGAGAGGTATTTGCGTTGCTGTGTTGATTAAGGGGTTACGTGGGAAGTGTAGGGATAAATGAAAGCCAAGCGGGAAGCGAAAAGTTAAAGGAGAGGGAAAATGAAAGTTGAGTAGCACACCGATGGAAAATGAATGCAAACTAATGTAGTTGCATCGGTTGAATTTAAAACCGATGCAACTAAAACTATTTGCACGTACCAATTGCATTGGTTGTTGATGACACCTGATGCAAATTTGATTTTTTATTACCTATTGCTTTTCACGTACCAATTGCATCAGTTATTAAGATGGAACTGATGCAAATAGTTCTATTTGCATCAGTTTTACTTAAACTGATGCAAATGAGACGAAGCAATATGCACTTTTTGTACTAGTGATTACCAAGTGGTTCTTTTTTTGATCGAAGTATTGATTGGGTTTTGGCAAGATCAAAAAAAAAAGCTAACGGAAATTATGTAATCCCTAATGAGAAAACTAGGATAGTTGCAGATAAAGCGGTATGACTAATTTCGATGCATTTTGTCCCATTTGGTTAATCTCTTACAAAACAAAGCAATAAATTATTAAGAAAACTATTTTTTTTGTTGACAAAATGCTTGGACAGAAAAAGCCATCGAAGGAACATGGGTTTCAAATAGACATGATGATGTCTTAAATCGTGTTCTTGAAAAAAAAAAAAACATCCAGGTCGAGTTAGAGGAATTGGTGGGACGGTCGATATCAAAGATGTATTTGGAAAGGTAGTGAAATATAAAGATCCAAGTGGTGTAATATCAGCAGATGAACTACATCGTATCACCCAGGAAATAAAAAATAAAGTAAGCCAAAGATTCGAGTCTATGGTAGATACGATGGTTGAGCAAAAGACTGCAAACTTTTTCAATAGGATGGGTATGCAAATGCCCAATGATATTGTGGTAAAAAACATACCATCATTTGGTCATCGTAGCAGCTGTCAGTTAGTACAATTGGACAAATTACAAACTACCAGCACAAAACAAGAGGCGGATCCTTATGAAAACTTACAGGTAACTAATTCAAAAGTCTATTTTTGTAAAATTATACGATTCTAAAACGTGTAAGTCAATAATTTTAATGTTGTACTTGTCATTCTAGAGGCCAACTAAATGTCGTTTGGCTGTTAATTTCGTAACAACCGAATAATTTTGAAATTAATTTTAATTGAATTTATTTTACTTTGAAAATGTTTTAGAAATTATTTTACTTAAATTTTTGTTTTAAAATATTTTTAAAGTGAAGTAGGAATTTTTCTAGAGTTAATGGTAATTTTTTTGTAATTTTCATGTCCTGTTTGCCATTTTAAAATAATTTCTTTAGTTCTTTTTCTATTTTTGTCCAATTTAGTTATTTATTTTATTTTCGAAATGATAAATAAATTACTTTATTTCAAAATTTTGCTTTATAATATTTTTAAAATGAAGTGGATAGTTTTCCAAGGCTAGTGATAATTTATTTGTAATTTTTGAACACTGTTTTGGATTTTTAAGCAATTTCTTTTATTCTTTTTCTATTTTCTTTAAATTTTATTATTTATTTTCATATTATTTCACTTTATTTCGGTTTTTAAAAGTATTTGCTGAAATTATTTTGTTTTATTTGTTTTAAAAGAAATGGAAATTTGTAGAGGCAAAGACTCTTCCTTTTCCTAAGACTTTTCATATGCAAGACTTTTCATTTTTCATAACTCTTCATTAATTTTCTTTTAGCCGTGTAAATTTGTTGGTAAGCCATGTATTTCATTTACTTTTCATGCAAAAAAATTATCATTTCATTCTTCTTCACGGCTAGAGAAAAATATTGGTAATGGCATCATCTTTTTTCTTTATTTTCTTCTCATTTTCTAAGCATTTTGCCTTGTTTTCTCATGTTGTTTGATCGGCCTCTCCTCCATAGCCATGGCCATAACCTCCTACACCTCTTCCCTGCCATCATCACCAGCTACTCCTCTGGTCTTGAACAAGGCCGTGCCCTCCATGATGAACAACTCCTCAAAAACTATGAAAAATGCCTTGAAAACATGCTAGTTTGACCACTTTGGCCTCATCTACTTCAACCACCACCCTAACCACCACCTAGGCCGCCTCCACCACCTGTGACCTGACCACCACACACCCCTCTTGCCACTGTCTAGTCATAGTGCACCCCAGGCCGAGCCCACTCCCCATGGCCGAACCACTTTGATGACCAAAAACTCCACTATATTGCATAACCCCTTCACCTTCTCAAGTATAAACTCCTCCCCATGTTTATGCCTTAAACCCGAGCCATGATATGTCAATTCCCGAGCCAAAACATGTCCAAATCTGACCATATTGAACCCCTAGGCCGTGCATATCATATGAGAAAGCAAGGCAAAAGATTTGACATTGAAATCTCTTTTCATTTAAAAGTTATTTCATTTCAAAATGGTATTGAATTTTAATTTGTTTTGATTTTTGTTTTGGGTTGTAACACAAGATTTGTAGCTTGGATTTGCTCTCCACTCAAGTCCGTAGTCTTGTCTTTATGCTTTTGATTCCGTTGTATCATTGGTTTTGTTATCTCCAACAATTAGAGGTGAGTAAATCTCACACGACAATATATACTTATGCACTTGTGAAGCAACAACATTTGAATGTGTAGAATTATAAATGATGCTAAAACTGCCTGTGATTATTTATATATGATATTAAACCTGTTATATTACATGTCATATCACATGTTACTATTGTGTAATGTTAAAATGTTCATTTATATCTGTTTATCACACTGCAAGTTCCCTGTTAGATTAGAAATCACTACGGGTTGAAATGATACATAACCGAACGGACTTTAGAATAGGGAAAATCGTTATTCGCTGAAATGATAGGTCTGAATGGTTTTTAATTAATTATTTTGACTTGGGACTGCGGGTTTGGAATGATAGAACCCGGATTTTTATTTGTACACAGTGGATTGAAATGATATATATCTGTATCACTTGACCTAGGCTAGAAAACTATATACAGGCCCGTGGTTATTTTTATAAATTTTTTGGAATTTTAAGTACTTTTAAAAAGTGTATATATACGAAAATTTGATTTAAATTGGATTTCTAAATATTAAATATAGAAATTTGGAATTTTCTATAAGTTAAAAATGTTGGAAAAAGGAATAGTTACATTGAATTTTGAAATATAAATTAAGTGGAAAATTTGAATTTTATTAAATAAAAATTTAATTATATAAATAAAAATGGAAATTAAATTTTATTTGAAAAAAAAAATGGAGAAAAATTTAAGTATTAAGTTGTTTATTTAAAAATGTGAAGAATTGGAAACTTTTACACTTGAATTTATTACGTAATTTGTTGAAATTGGATTTAATTATAAGAAATTTACTTCATGTACATAATATGTTAAATGATATGTTAATGAACATTTTAAAATGTTAAATTATGATATTGACAATGTTTAAAGGGTTTTAAATGAAGTTTATTAATTGTTGGAAATACACTAAAATCTAGAAATCACTTTTAATAGCATCCAGAAGTGCTATAGTTTCTGGAAATGAACTAAAAGGCTAATAAAAGAGCTATTACAGCATTTCTGAAATGCTGTAGTTGCTGTAGTTGAACTAATAGGCTAAAACTTAAGTCATGTCTATTATAGCATTTTTGTAAATGTTGTATTGGGCTGCTGTCTTTGCTGTTTTCAACCAAAATTTAACTAAAACTGAGTTTTAACAGCAGTTTTTTAAGTGATGTCTTTGCTGAATTAAAATGTTTTCAAGTGTAACATATAACAGCTTTTTCTAAATGCTGCGAAAGGTTGAAATTTTAATAATTATGTGTTTTGACTTAGTAAATGAGCTCAGAATAACTTGGAACTTTGGAAATTGAATACCTTGACTTGAAAGAATAATAAATTCACTTTTAAATGATCTAAATGAATAAATTTCATTGGAAAATGAATCATTTTAAAAGATGATTTGAATTGAAATAAATGAATGTTATCTTTGAACTTTAAAGGGGTGTTAAGTTTGATATTTGTATTTGAATTCAAATAATGATTTGAAAAGGAAGTTTTGAAAGGATATGATATTTTGAAATATTGAAATGGTTTGGAAATGATTTAATCATTATTTGATAAAGATTGGGTTTTGAAATGATATTTTATTTTGAAGTATAAAGTATTTTTTTTTAAAAGTTGTAACCACGGGTTATAATAACGATTGGTTGGCAAAGAGACCGGGATCGGATATGGACATACTCTCTGTCGATACCGAAAACCACTTTGACAACTGTGTACGCGGTGGAGATTCCAGAATGAAGTAGGATGGTGGCGATATTCTTGTGGTATGTTACGTGGACCCAACTTCCGTGAGTTGGCATAAGGTGGCTAAAATAGGAGCGGACTCGGGCCAAAAGGGGTAGCTCTTCTAGTCGGACGCATTTCTTCGATACCATTCTATTACTTGTGATTGTTTGGTGGCCACCCTCCGATTTGGGAATGTGTTCCGAGGTAGGCGTATGTGGCTACTGCGTTACCACCAGCCCGGGTATCGTAATTGGTATATCCACCCTGGCATTGCCTTGTGTGCCGTGTCACCTATCTTATCGAGCCTTTACTACGAGTTTGGTTTTCTCCTGTAGCCCATGCGTATTTTCTCGTAGTCTCCCAATCAGGAGATATGCAGATATTGGATGGACTACTAGGACTATTACGTGTTAAGGTGGAAAATGTAAAGCCTTAACACTATTTAAAAGTATGTTTACTTTACTGATAGACACTATTTATAATAGCGCAATAATACTATATAGTAAATAGTTTAACGGATCCTTAGAGGATGGGTGGTCCCAAGCATCTTCTAAGTTACTTGTACCTTTACTACAGTTCACTTGAGTTAGTTTACATTGGATAAGTATGTATGTCCGGACTCGAGTATTTATGTTTTATTTACGCTTGGGCCAGCCTGAGTTATTCACAGATTTGGATTTCCACTCTCTGGAGGTCTGGAATCACTGGAGATTATCAGCTTATCTAGTTATCTTATTTCAGTTCTATTGTTCTATTTCGGTACTGTTGTTTTGTTGTCAGCTTTGTTTTAGTGGACTCCTTTATATTTGGGATTTTATATTGTATCTGTTTTCATACTGATATTATGTATTTGGTTTTGAGACTTTGTGATAGTAGCTTTATGAACTACTATGGTATTTTGTTTTCCGCTGCGAGATATTCTGATGTTCTGTGTCTGTGATTCTATGATTTGATTTTATTTGCTCCAAAAATTTTATTACAATCTGTTATTTTGTACTATTCAAGTCCGGCATGTGTGGATTATTGTCGATTTGAATGGTGGAAAATAACTGGTCGTTACAGTTGGTATCGGAGCTTTGGTTTTAGGCAAACCTTATCCTGCGGAGCAAAAACTCATTGGAGATAGGGTAGAAATACCCTAGAATGAGTGAAATCAACTTCAGAATCATTTCTTTGTGAGAGAATGTATTTTCAAAGTATAAAATGATTTTTAAATGATTTTCAAAGGATTTTTCAAAGATTATTTTGATATAAAAATTTTCTTGCTTTAAAAGCAAATTTTTCTAAACTTCTTTCCTTTTGTATCTACCTTGTTAGAAATTTCTGTAATTAGGATGTTTATCCAAGTGAATTTATCTTGTCTTGTCTTGCCTTATCCTTATCTTATCTCTACCTTTGTCCTAATATTCATTCTTGAATTTCAGGATGAATCATATAGGCCAGGGTCGTGGTGCAGCCCCAGTTCCAGCCCCAGCTCCTGTCCGTTTCACTGTTCTTTGCAAAGAATTTACTCAGCTTGGAGGAACCAAGTTCGCTGATTCTGAGTCTATCATTGAGGCACAGCAATGGCTGAGGAGTATCGAGAGGACATTTACTGATCTTGAGATTATTGATGCCCAGAAGCGTCAGTTAGCCGCATGGCAGTTACAGGAGGCTGCACAAGATTGGTGGGAGTCTGTTACGGCTAACACCGTTGAGGCTGATCTTACTTAGGAACAGTTTAGGTATCTTCTTTTGTTTCTTTGAATTCTGTTTTTCTATCTTTTTGTGCCTTTTCTAAGCTTATCTATCATTCTTCTCAGGGAGGCTTTCGTCGCTAAGTGGATGCCCAAAGCCGGGAAATCCCAGCTTTATAGGGAGTTTATGGACCTCAAGAAGGGAAGCATGTTTTTTTCAGAGTACGAGGGGAAGTTTAACGAACTTTCTAAGTTCGGACATGGTCTGATAGACACTCCTCTGAAGAAGAATGAGAAGTTTATTGCTGGTGCTCGTCCCGAGTACTATAGTCGTCTCATTTCTCATGTTCATGTCACTTTTACCCAGCTTATGGATATAGCTCTTCGTTATGAGAACCCTACTTCTAAGGGTCATGTTTCTGTTGGTGCTCCTTCATCTCAGACTTCTTCTGCAAATTATAAGAAGAGAAAGCTCAGTTTTCAGCAGCAGAAGAAGAATTGGCTCAAGAATCCTGGTTTGGGATCTTCATCATCTGCTCCATCTTAGAAGCAGCCAGTTGACCTTTCTTCCATCACCTGCTTCAAGTGTGACCAAAAGGGACACTATGCGAATAGTTGTCCTACTATTGTTGGTACTGCCATTCCTCCCCCTACTCGGCCAGCTAAGCGTGATCTTTGCCACATCTGTCTCCAGCCTGTCAATTTCAGGAAGGATTGCCCTACCCAACAGAAGGGTAAGCCTTCTGGTATATTTGTTGTCACCTCTGCCTCTTCTCCAGCTCCTCCAGCTCCTGTGATGACCAAGGTACTCTCCGGGGTTCTTTTTCTTTATTTCAGCATCCTGTTCACGTTCTGTTTGATACTGGTGCATCCCACGGTTTTATATCTGTTGATTTGTGTGATAAGTTTGAGCATCTCCTTTCTCCTGAGTATGATTCTGTGCCTTTATGTGTTTCAAATCCAATTGGGTGTCCCGCAAACCTTAATCGGATTTGTAAGCATGTGGAACTTATATATTCTGATCATCGCTTCAGTGGTGATTTTTATGTTTTGGGCTTCGATGCTTTTGATTTGTTGCTTGGAAGTGATTGGCTTGGTAGGCATATGCTCATATCTCTTGTAATGCTCGTTCTGTTTATCTTAAGGATGATCTGGGCACTTCCTTTGTTATTCACTGCCGCATGCCTCAGGATTTTGCAAGCAGTTTTATTTATTATCTGGATTCTGCTCCTGGTGATCTTTATTCGACCCGTGTGGTCAAATTCTATCCTGATGTTTTTGGTGAAGTCACTGCTTTGCCTCTTAAGCGGGAGATAGATTTCCGCATTGATCTTGTTCTTGGTGCTCGACCTGTTGTTCTTCCTCCTCGAAGAATGGAACCTCGTGAGAAGGTTGAGTTGGGAAAGTAGATTGAGGACTTGTCTTCCAAAGGTCTGATCAGACCTAGCCATTCCGAATGGGGAGCTGCGGTGGTCTTTGTCACTAAGTCGGATGGTTCTCTGAGGATGTGTGTTGATTATAGGGAGCTGAACAAGCTCATTATGAAAAACAGATATCCAATGCCTCGCATCAATGATATGTTTGATCAGCTTTATGGTGCCACTTGTTTCTCTCAGCTTGATCTTGCCACAGGTTTTCACCAGCTCAGATTTGCTGAGGAAAGCATTCCCAAGACAGCTTTCCGGACTGAGAATGGGTTTTATGAATGGTTAGTCATGCCTTTTGGTTTGACTAATGCTCTTGCTTTCTTTGTGGATCTTATGAATCGTGTTTTTCATGCTGTGCTTAATTAATTTGTGCTAGACTTTATTGATGATATCCTTGTCTTCTCTAAGACCAAGGAGGAGCATGAGTCACATTTGAAATATGTTCTTGAGACTCTCAGAAATCATCAGTTGAAGGCTAAATTTTCTAAATGCCATTTCTGGAAGGATGATTTTAAAAGCAATTAACTTTTCAAAATTAAAATGTTTAAGATAGTTGATTTTAAAAGCAATTAACTTAATTAATTTTGAATTTTAATTCAAAGGTGTTTAATTTAAAATATTAGATCATGATTAAGAAAATTCAAATGAGTTTGAAATATGAATGTTTTAATTTAAAGTTATATCCAAAGAAATTATAAAGGAATGTTTTAATTGGTTTTAAATTATATTTAAATGAATAAGTATAAAGGTTATGAAATTAAGTTTTCGAAGCTAAATATTTGTTTAATTTAATTAAACATGTTTGAAAAGAATTTTCAAAGATTTTAATTATATTAAAAAATAAGGGTTCGAATTGTTTTAAAGTAAAATTATATTTCAAATATATAATTGATTTCTAAATTGGTTTAATGAAGTAAATAATTTGAGTATAATGCGAAGTTTATTCTTAATTAGCTAGATTGAAATTAATTAAAGCTAATTAATTAATAAATTAAATTCAAGGTTAATTACTTAAATGTAACTAAGAATAATTACATATAGAAGCAATTAGTGGATGGTTAATGAATTAATTAAGGATTAAGTGATTTATTAAATGGATAATTAATTAATGTAATTAATTTTAAATTAATTAATTAGTCTGATTAATTAATGATAATCACTTATTAATTAATTGAGTAATTACCTAGTGAAGTAATTAATGGATAATTACTGAATGTAATTAAGAAAAATATTTACTTATGGAAGTAATTAGTGGGAAATTAATTATGGAAGTAATTGAATGGAAGTGATTAAGGGTTAATCACTGGGTGTTTATTAATTAAGGGATTAATTAATATAACTGATTAAAGAGTTAATTAATTAATTAAAGAGTGATTAATTAATTAAAGGATTAAGGTTAATTAATGATGTGATTAATTACTTGTTAAGGTAATTAATTAAGAGAGTAGTTAACTAATGAAAGTAATTAGAGGATAATTACATAATGGAAGTGATTAAAGGTTAATTACTTAGTTAATTTGGTTAATTAATTAATGTGATTAATTAATTAATTAATTAATGTGATTAATTTACGATTAATTACTAAATGTAATTAATTAGAAGTGTGATTAATTAATAAAGTAACTAATTAAGAATTATTAATTAATGTAATTAATTAATAGTTACTTAATGAAGTAATTAAGGATCAATTAATTAGTGTAATTAATCAAAGGATTAATATAATTAATTAAGAAGTTTATTAATTACAAGTTTGTTAATTATCATTTATGATTAATTAAGACTAATTAATAAGGTGGTTAATTAAAGTTTAATTATTTAATTAATTAAAGGGTTAATTAATTAATAAGGATCATTAATTAATGTAATTAATGTAATTAATCAAGGTTGATTAATGGAAGTAATTAATTAAATTATAATTAATTAATTGTAATTAATTAAGGATTAATTATAGTTAATTAATTAATGGAAGTAAATGAAGGATCATTAGTTAATGTAATTAATGATTGTGATTAAAGGTTAATTACTGTATATGGTTAAGGATAATCAATTTGTGTAATTAGTTAAGGATAATTACTTAATGTAATTAAAGGATAATTAATCAAGGAAGATTAATTAAGGAAGATCATTAAGAGGTGATTAATTAATTAATTTATAATTAATTAATGAAGCAGGATTAAGGTAATCCAAGTGATTAAAGGTTAATAATTAATTTAATTAAAGGTTAATTAAATAGATTAAGAGTTAATCAAACCTGCTTATGGATGATTGATTGATATTGGATGATTGATATTGAATGATTTGGATATGATATCTCAGATATGTGATATGGCTGCTTTGTGAGATGATTAGTAGATATAAATTATCTATCTGTGATATTGTAAATCATCTATGTGTATATGCTATTCTGAATATAAGTTTAAACCCTTAAATAACTTGGACATTAAAATGGCGTTTTGGATTTCGATGAGACCGGGATCGGGTTTTCATATTTGGATATCCGAAAACAACATTGATCCAAATTAAACGTTAGGCCGTGAATCCAAGTGAAGAGCATAATGAAGACTCGAAGTGTAAGAACTATTCGTCAGTATAACTCGGAGGGTGATTCTAAGATGAGTTTGACGGAGATAGTACTTTTTGGTTCGAGATGGTGATTCAAAGTGCAAGGGCTATATTCATTGAATCTGAGGGTGATTCCAAAATGAGTGCAATGAGATAGTGCCTTCGGTTTCTTTCGAACCTGGAACGAACTTGTATGGATTGAATGCTTTCAGAACATCGCCAGGTGGACGATGAGCATTCTAAGGTAGATGTGATCTATAAAGGTAATCGCAGCCTCAAGCCTCATCAACCGGGAATGGCTAAAACAGGGGAGGTGCAGCAAGGTTAAGTGGGTAGCACCCAAGTAGGACGAGATTTACCCCTGTCTAAAGGTCCCTTTCTATTTCGGCTTAGTGTGTGGTTGGTCACGCTAACCACGATGTGGTCTTGTTCGGGACTGTTCAGTAAGGGATGGTTCCAGCCTTGTGTTGCAGGGGATTTAGGGTGGATCCTCGGTAAGGTGATCTAGGCCCCATACTGTGACGAGCGTGACCCCAGTAGCCCTGCCATTGATGGAAACTCATTCTTCCTACGTGCCCTTACGGTTTTGATTGTACTACCCACTTTTGTGGCTAGTAGCTGGAATTTAATCATGTATCAATTTCAGCTATTTCTTATTTACTTGAAAACCCTAGACACTATTATAATATCACTGGATTTCCTATCAAATGCTTTGGTTCCGTAAGGTAAAAACTTTTCCATGTTTATGTGTGGGAAGTCTTACGTGATACCTTTCTTTTCAAAGGTTTTCAAAGTTAAACAATTTTAAACCGTTTACTCACACCAGACCCATGTCTGACCCAAGTGTTTACTTTCTGTTTTATTAAACTCTTGGGTACTCATATTATGTATGAGTAGTCGAGGGATTCTGGTTAGCTTGACGACTTCTGGAGGAGATTTAGAGCAGGAGGCTTCAGCGTGTAGATGTATAGTGGTTCCGCTGTGTTTGTGTTGTGTCTGTATCTTTGTGATATCTTGAGTTGTATAGTTAGACAGATGTTTATAACTATCTGATATGAAATGTATAAGTTGTGTACTCTGATGTATATGATACTATGTAATATTTTATGTGATATGTTATATTTCATTCGTTCCGCTGTGAGAATCTATTATTGTTGAGTTTCTTCTTTCCTATCTTTGCTTCTTCTATCCCTTTCTTTCTTAATTCATGATAAGACTTTCTGGTAGATGGAAGATGGGTCGGCACTAGGTTGAGTGAATACTTAGGCTTTGGAGTGATTTCTATCTTTCTTGAGCGAGCATACTTGTATTTATATATATATATATATATATATATATATATATACCTGATTTGTTGGGTTACCTATTCGAGTTTTCCAACATAAGTTCTAAAGGTTGATGAAGCAGTGGAGTATGTGTAACACGGCTACCACTAATGGAAGAGGTCCATATGTTTGAGGTTGGAAGAGTATCTGTCGAGACTATAGACCCGCTACCGTCTCGAGTAAGTTTTGTAGCTTGGAGTAAGGATCTCTCTTATCTCCGAAGTAAATCTTTTTAAAAAGATTTGGAGCCCATCTTTGAAGTATAGGTTGAGGTGCGCACGGGTGAGCGGATTTTCTAGAGTTTGGATCTGTCGGATGTGCAAAACAGGAGATGGTATCTTGGCAACCGTAGGAAGGAGTTTTTTCTGTTTTGGAATATGAGACTAAGGTCTATAAGTTGCTTCGCTTCAGTATGGTCTCATTTTTACCCCTTAAGGAGAGTGAGATGTTGATGCTTGGTTTCTGAGATGTTGATGTTTTGGTTTCTGAGAGGATGTCTGCCCATCTCGAGGAGTCATGTGTGGAGTTAGTTGATGGCTTTTAGGGTCCGAGAAGCCTATTGATTAGAAGTATTTGGTAAGATGTGGTAGCAATACGACTTAGAGGTGTTTTGGGTGCCAACAAGAAGGTCTTCTGGCTTAGCAGTGTCCTAGAGATAGAGTTTGGAAGCAGCAGTGTGGCCCGTTTCTCCGATGGTTTCGGAATCTTTGTGGTTCTTCTATCAGCAGTTCGGAAAGATGGTGAATGCTTTCTTGAAGAGTTAACCTTGTTTGGAAAAGCTTAAAGCTATTCTAATTGGTAAAGAGAAAACAATTTCTTTGGAATCCGAACTAGGTAGGATCGCAAAAGTGACTTGGAATTAGTTTGGGAGTTCATCTTGGGTAATCTATTGTTTGAGATTGAGGCTTCTCATGTGGAAGTCGGAACCATTGAAGTAGTCAGAGATTTTTCTGGATATCATCGAGGAAATCAGAAGATTATCTGCATCAGGAGTTGAGTTCCGTATCGACTTGGTTCCGGAAGCAATACCGGTGGTTAGCCTGGAAGTAGTATGGTCCTTAGAGAAAGAAGAGTTGGTGTAGCAGCTTAGAAATTTTTGGAGTTAGATTGGTCAGATCTAGTTTTCAAGTTTGGATTCTGCTGTAAGGTTGTGTGACCAAGTCAGATGGGTCACTAAGATTTTATGGATCTGATGAACTGTGTTTTCGGGATATATTGGACAAGTTTGTGCTCGTGTTCCTCAACAGCATTCTCATCTACTTTAGAATCAGAGTTGTACAACGGAAGCAAGGTAGCAGCTGTGCGAGGAAGGAAGTAAGTTCACTCTGCTATTGCTCGGGAAGTAGAGCTTGTGTTCTGGATTTTGATGGATCTTTGAAGACCATTTTGTTGAGTAGGATCCAGAGATTGGTTTGTTTTAGTCCAGTTGTTTCTGGAAGCATCAGCATAGGTTGAGCTGATCAGAAAGAAGATAGGCAGCCTAGGATCGTCAGAAGGAGTTATGTGGATAAGATGAATAAATCTGGAAATCGAAGTTGGAGACTTCGTTGTTGTTAAGGTTTCTCTGGTTAAGAGAGCGGAAAAATTTGATAAGATTGGAAAGTTAGCTCCGAGGCATTTGGGATTTCTTATCTATGTTCTTGATAGTATAAGTTCTTTTGTCTATAGGATTGAATTTCCAATTTGGATGGCTGGGATTCGTTGTATTTCACGTATCACTGAGGGAGTACGTGTATGATTCATCGCTGGTTGTGGAATTAGCAGTTCAGAAGGTTTGGAAATTGAGCTAGACTTGAGTTTGGTCTGATATTTTGTTCAGATTGATGGATCCAGAGGAGAGGGAGCTCTGGATCATAGTTGTATGGTTAGTTTAGATTCTGTAGAGCGAGTCTCCTAGTGATTTATACTTGGGAAACTCTAGATAGTAGTAGAAAGATTTATCCTGGTCTGTGCCAGTATAGTTAGTTAGGTTTGTTTGTTAGATTGGTTGCTATAGTTGTTAGTAACTGGAAGATAGGTATGCTTTGCTGTTTGAGATTAAAATCTTTGCTGGGTTATTAAATTATCTTTGCTTTTAAATTTCGGGGACGAAATTCCTTTAAGGGGGAGGAATGTGACGACCCGGAATTTTGGGCAATATCAATTTAATAATCTTTATTAATAATTAAATTGAATTGATAATTTTCCTTTATAATTTTAATTTAAATGGGTAATTTAATCTTTTAAAGGCTAATAGATATTTAATCTGGCAATATTGATTTATATCTTTTCTAACAATTTAAAAAATGGGTAAAATTTATCTTTCAAAGCTAATAAAATTATATTTTATTTATAATATATATATTTGGTATATATATTGTGAATAGGAGGTCTTTTGTTAAATAAAAGATGTATTTTCAAATTGTAATATATATGTATGTATATGTTATAATTTGGATTTGTTTTGAAATTTAATATAATCTATTGATAATGTATATGTGTATGTATATATATTGTAATAGGAAGCTTTGGTTTAAATTTAGTAAAAGAAATATGTTTTCAAATTATAATATATATGTATGTATATATTGTGATTTGAAGCTTTGTTTTAAATTCAATATTTTTCAAAAGCTAAATAAGGATAATCCTATATTTTCTAAACCAAATATTTATTTATTAAATGTACTTTTAACTTTAGTTTTAAATAAGATTTAATAAAAGATTTATTTGTTTTCTTTTAAAAGGTACTTAGACTAAAATGGTTAAATAAATATATATATATATATATATATATATAGTTTTAAATTAAAACCTTCTTTTTAATACCTCTTTAATTTGATGGGTTTGTAAACATAAATGAATATAAATACAGATTCCATATTACATAAATATAAAATATAACTACTTTTATAATAAGGTTTTAAACACAATTATGCAAGGATTTGAACACTTGTAAGCTAAATGAATTTGCATGGGCATTTGTCTAAATAAATCAACAAGTGGCATCATTTTTTTTAGAATTTAAAGTTTATAAATAAATGTATGTTTAGAGAAAGCTTGTTTTCATTTTTCCTCAGTTCAAATTCTTTCCTTTCTTCTCTTTTCTTAACTAAAAAAACCTGTAAACTAAAATAAACTGAAAAACCAAAAGAAAATGAAGCTGAAACCTGGAATTCAAATCTGCAAACAAATATAGGATCAAGCAACTAAATCAAACAACAAATTTCGACCTACAACTCAACTAAGCAAAAAGAAAAGGCATGCAAGGATTCCAGACTTCAACAGCAAAGCAAAATTCAAAATAAGCAAACAAATTGAAAGCCTGGAGTGCTCTCTGTTCTTCAAGTTCAAGTGAGTAAACTCTTTTTAAAAACTGTTTGATATGGTTTTAACTACCATGCATATGATGATATTGACTTGTATTGAAGTTCTTCAGCTTGAATTTATATGAATTGGTATATATATATATATGTGTGTGTGTGTGTGTGTGTGTGTGTGTGTGTGTTTTGTGTGCCTGTCTGTTTATACACATTCAAGTCTGTTCTCTGTTGTTCACTGTGTATGTTCTGCTATCAAAAATTCAATACCTACGAATCAAATCAATTTAGTGTAACGACCTGATATTTTCAACCATTCGAATCAAAACATGCCGGAATTGAATTGTTCAAAATACCAGATTGTAAGTTTATATTTGGCAAAACTCATCATATACAGTAAATAAATATCAGGTCGTTACATTTGGTATCAGAGCTTTGGTAGCTCTAGGAAAAACTTAGCATATAGTGTAAATGTATTTATAGAATCACTTTCATTCATGCTTGAATCCTTCATCTTTGATTTGAATTTCCTTTGAATTTTTGAAACGTTCCCTCGGTTTCGAAATTCTTTCTTATCCTTCACTATTCGTATTCTTCTGAATTCTGGAGCATCCCATAACTCCACGATATGATTTATAAAGGGGTGAAATTTCTTTACAATAAGCATTGATTTACCGAAGATTTCTGTATTCTTGGTTTACGATGCTATCTATCACTTGCTATGCCTAAACTCTATCTCTTTCGATCGAATGTCGATTTGCTTCAGAATTCTACATTGATCTTATTCTTGAAGTCACGGTCGACCCGGTTAAGGTTGCCCGCGATTTATATAAACTTATCAATCTTCCTATTTTGTTATTTAATCATCTTATCTTTGTTTCAAACCTATTTTCGAATCAAAATTCTCCTTGATTTGATTTCCATCAAATTTGAATCTCTACTCTTATTTTGAAATCCATCCTTGAATCGTCGAGCGAGGGAGTGTATTTGTAATTAATATAAAGATGTTTTATATTGTGTTGTTTGAGTGGTTGATGTTGGTTTGGATTTCTGATCAGTTCGTCTGATCAATGTTATCGATAGGATTTCCAAAACACTTGAAAGAGCAAACTGACACAATATTGTTTTCAAATTTAGTAAATGGAATAAAATTTTTGTATGATTATATTATATACATATCTAAGTAAATTTTCTGACAATTGTTAAATGAATTGGTTAACTAAAGGATGTTATTTAATTTTCATTTATTGTTTTGTAAACCATTGATTTACCAACATATAAATAAATGGAATTATAAAACTTGGTTTATAAATTGATTTGGAAATTAAATGAATGTAAATCAGGAATTTAAGAATTTGATTTCC
This sequence comes from Allium cepa, assembly GCA_030765085.1. Lineage (NCBI taxonomy): Eukaryota > Viridiplantae > Streptophyta > Magnoliopsida > Asparagales > Amaryllidaceae > Allium > Allium cepa. The sequence continues at coordinate 185,932,516 of CM060946.1, forward strand.
GGTGATTTCAAACTTTGATTTTAAAGTTTTAAAGCGTATAGTATTTAAAATATTTTCAAGTAGAAACCGTTTCAAAGAATTTTAATTGTTTAAATAAGTGCTCTCCTATTTTGTCGCTGGAAAATAATTTTGGTGATGGCGGCCGCATCATTGACATTCATTTTCGAGTTTCGAAGTGGAGAGACTATTCTATAGCACTGTTACACTTTTGTTTGGAAAAAAATAAATTGATTTTAATTTCTAAAGTATGACTTGATTTATAATATATATATTGGTATCTAATTATGGATTTGATTATATATATATACATATATATATATATATATATCTTTAAGTTGTTTGAAGCTAATCGGAAATTAATTCTTAAAATTTTGCTAAAGTAATTTATAAATAAATTTGAGTGGTTTTAATAAGTGAAATATATTTAATATATGTGATAAGATAAATTAGGAGGAGTAATTTAATAATAAGTTGGGCTAATGAAGAATTAAATTTGTCGAATAAAATATGATTATAACAAATGACTATTCTAATTTATGATCTTTGAAATTGTTAATTTAAGATAATTGGATAATATACAATATAAAATGTCTTTATAAATAAAATTTGAGTGCTTGTAATAAATGTTATACGCTTAAAGTTTAATTATAAAATAATTAATAGAGATAAATAGAGTAATAAGTTAATAAAATAATAAATGAGATAAATAAAATAAATTCTGCTTTGAGGGAATTACTAAATTGAAATAAAAATCAACTTAATGAAATATCTTGAATTTAAAATCTATTATTGAATATTAATTAATTTAATATTAATTTAAAATTTGAAATATTCAATAATAAATTTTAAAATTCAAATATTAATATTAAATTGAATATTAATATTTGAAATAAAACCACTCAAATATCAAAATTTAATATTAATAATAAATTTTAAAATTTAATATTTGAAAATTTATTAAAATTTAATAATAAATTTTAATAAATTAATAATAAATTTTAATAAATTTTAAAATTTAATATTTTAAATTAAAATTTGAAATTTAATATTTGAAAATTTAAAATCTAAATTTTTTCATTTAAAATCTATTATTGAATATTTGAAATGCGTCTAGTTAAACATAGCAACTGGTAAATTTTCATTCGAAAATATGAAAGTTTATTTTTGTGTGTAATTTTATTTCAATTTAGTCGGTTAGGAATTGATGAAAATAAAATGTTTTCGAAACCTAAATATTTTTATATAGAAAAATTCTAAATCATCTTCTGACTGAGTCGCCATTTTTTGTTTTTCCAAATTCGGGCTTCTTTAGCTCCGTCGATCTTATTTTTCTGCGTTTTTGCTGCATTTTCTACTAGTAGAAAATTTGAATTTTTATAATTCAATCGTACCACTGATATCTATATGTCGTTTTGATCACTTCGTCGTGTTGATCTCTGTGGTATACTCACTTCTGTGTTTCGGTGTTCGGTTCGCAGCGAAACCACAAAACTGTCCACCGTATCGGTATTCGTTCGAATCTCTTTGTGTTCCATGACCATTTGAATTCTCAAATTCAACGGTCATCCGCTTTTGTTATTATTGATTGCCTTGAATTCATGCGTTTCGCTTTCCTAACGTTAAATTTTTATTTTCCCTTTTAATTTTTTTTGGTACTTCACACTATCTCTGTTTGTTCCAATACTTTTTTTCCCTATCATGTACATTACAGCCTTTCACTTCTCTTCCAATTTCGAAGCCTCCCTTCCCTTATATTCCACCTCAACTCCATTTTCTTCCATTCCCCACTTATGTCGTCCTCTACTCTTTCCAACACCGAACGCACGCAGCTCCGTCCCGCTCTGTCGCAACCACCTTGGCCGAAAGCTTCCCCACAAACAGCCACACAACCCAACCCCGCACCTCCGCCCGCATCTCCACACTCTCCTCCTCTCTCTTCTCTTTTCCATAGCCTCTGCGACCTGTCACCACCAACACCGCACGGCCACCTCCGCCTATCACCCTCCAGCCCGGCAAACCCTCTCCAACATCACCTTCCTCCTTCAGCCGATCCCCTCCAAACACGGTTCCTTCCCTTCGCCCTCTTTGGAACCGCCCACTATCCAAGCTTGGGGCCGAGCTCAACAGCCTCTGTCGTCATATGTAAGGTATATATAAATGTTTTTATATATTATTTCCAAAACTAGTATGCATGCATGCCTGTTTTGAGTAGCCGTACATTTCATATATGTGAAGTTTTGAGAAAAAATGTATACATAAAATGTACCGGAGAATTTGTTCAATATAATGATACCCAGCATGTATAAACTTTATATGTTTGTATATAGTAATAATATATTGTGTTAGTTTCTAAGTCACAGCTTTATATACATATATGTGACCGTGTACATCATGTTTTATCTACATTATGATTTTGTAAATATACGTATTTGGACTTGAATTATATGCTTTTGTTTGATGTGTAGAGTAGTGCTGTATTTTGTATAAAGGATTAGTTATATAATATATATACACACACACACATTAGTTATACGTATACAGTTAGAAGTTATAAAAGTTATAAACATTATCTGTTAATATATATAGTGTGAGTTGTCATCTAGTGTGTGTATATGTTATAGTATTCTAAATTTTAAATGAAGTGTGGTATGTCGATTTTAAATAATGTACTTAGTCTATTTATATAATAGTATACTAAGGCATACGCCTGTACATTTTATTGTATATATAAAGGGTTTTCGTACGCATATTTATAATATAAGTTGTAAAAGAATATTGGTGCTAATTTTTGATGTTATGTGTATACCATTGTATACGTATAAAAGATTTGAAATAAATGTAATATGTTTTGTTAAGTATACATGTTATGTAATTCTGGTTTATATTTTTATGGCTACGATATTTTAAATATATAACTGTTGGTCGATTTATTTGTGTAAGTGATACGTATACATCTACATAAGTATTTATTTCAAAATAAAGTACGTATACATAATTGATTTTAGTACATGTGATGTTAATTTAAAAACAATAATTCTGAAATACATGTATATATAATTTAATATGTGTTTGAAATATGATTTTATCTAAATAGTTATATGTAGTTATGCACACAAGTTATTTATACCATCTATCCTTATCAATCTGGTTCTGATTCGTTTTTATCGATCTTTATTTAGCATTGTCCGTCGTGCCTGTTTTCTCTGTCGAATCGTGTCCGCCCAGCATTGCTTTGAAATTCGTAGTTCATTGCCTTGTCAAATCTATCTAGCCCCGAAAGGTGAGCAATCACTCATGATTAATGTTCTTTTATTTATTAAATTTGATTTCAGTTGAAACGACAATTAAAATATGCTGTTATTAGTTATTTACACTGTTATATATATGCTATTACCTGTATCAGTTCACCTGTGACATCTGACACCATTATCTCTTATTTATATTGATGATATATGGCTGTTATATTATTATCACATCTGTTATCACTCTGCAAGTTCCCTATTAGTATAGAATTCACTATGGGTTGAAAAGATACATACCCGTACAGACTTTAGAACAGGAGAAAATCGTTATGGGTAGAAATGATAGACCCAAGCTATTTTCATTGACATCGAATTTAGGATTACGGGTTGAAATGATATATATACACACCCGTATATATTTAAATCGCGGATTGAAATGATAAATATCCATATCACTTGACCATAGGGTAGAAAATTATATAAAACACCGTTGGTCTATAAATAAATAATTTGAAATGATTACTATGGTTTGGAAGGAAATATATGGTTTTATATAAATGTATTTTATATAGTTAAATTCTTGGATTTAAGCTATGTGAAATTTGTTTTAGTATAAAATAAGCTTAATAATAAAGTTTGATTTTGTTAAAATATAATATGGTTGATTAATATTTGCATTATATTTTAATATAGAGTTTATAATGATTTAATAAATTAAGGTTGAGAAGATAGATTTGAAATTGTATTTAATTAAGAAATGTATTTAATTAGAAATCGATTTGAAACTTATGGATATATATATATATATATATATGGAATTATCAATTCTTGTTTTGAAATGTTTGAATATTTAAAGCCTTGAAAATATTGAAATTGAAATGGTTTATTTTATGGTTAAAAATCTGTATTTGAAATCGATATAATATGAAATGTTTTATTGAGAAACTGAAATAAATTAAAATTGATGATTTGAGATTCGATTAAATTTAAATTTTTGAATTTGAATTGATCGGAATCGACTGTGAAATTTTGAGGAAGCTACTTTATTATATAAAGTATTTTTAAAAATTATATTTAATACTATTTATATATGTTACTTTATAAATTTATTTTATATAAACTATTATAATATAAATTATTTTATATAAACTATTTTAAATTATAAACTATTTTATTATATATACTATTTTTTATATTTAAACAGTTAAGTGAGAAGTGTTATGATTCCAAGCATTATGATTTCTAAATTTTGATTTCCAAAGTATTATGATTTACAAAGTGTTTGATGGAAGAATATTGTTTAAATTTAAGTAAATTATTGAATTTAGTTTTGAAATTATTTAATAATTAAATAAAATTTAATTCTTTAATAAGTGAAATTGAGTTTCTTTAACAATTAAGTTTTGAAATTTGTTTAAGTTAATTGAGTAGATAAGTGAAACTGAATTTCTTTAATGAGAAGTAAAATGTAATTGATGGAAATTAATATGAGAATTGTAATTTAAAGAATTTAATTTGACGAATTTAATCTAATTCAATTTATACTTTGGAGATAATGTAGGTATAAATTCAATTGAAATTATTTTGAAATGATAGATTTACTTAATTTAAACGATTACTGAATGAATCCATTAATGAATTTAAATTGTTTGAATGTTAACTTAACTTAATTTAAATGATTATGGAATGAAACCTATATATGAATTTAAATCAATATTTAATTGTTTTAAATAAAAATTGAAGTTGAATTATAGAGTTTTGAAATGGTAAATTTGGAAGTTTTGAAACGTAAATTATAGAAATTGATATAGAAAGACGAATGAAATGTTGATTTTCAAATTCTAAGTGAGATTGAATTTGATTTGTTTTTTTTTTGAAATTTATTAAACAACCAATCGGTGTAATAATTACGAAAGTTATTAAAGAAACCGAAATCGATTAGGGACATACTCACTGTCTAAACCGAATACCACTTTAATAACTATACGCGGAGTGTGATCCAGAATGAAGTGGTTGGAATAATGTACGTTGATGATTGAAGAAAGAGAACGATGATGGATGACCTTGACACTTGTGTCAAATTGGAAATGACTAAAACAGGAGCCGTGCAGGGCTAATGAGGTTAGCCACCTCTAAGCGAACACACTTCTTTGTATACTACTCATTCCTTGTTTTTGATTGTTGTGCACCCTTGAATCGGGAGTGTTGTCTCGCGGTGTTGCGATCGTTGTGGTGATGCGTTCTCACCAGTCCGGATCAGGCAAACGGTAGTTTCACTACCTTGGGTATTGCCTCATGTGCCTTGTCGTACTCGTATCCCTATGCACGACCACTACGATTTATTTTGTGTTATACCTATGGAGTACTCCCTGATATCCCACTAGTTTACGGTGGAGTTTACAGTGCTGTATAGGCTATGACGCTTATATAAAATGTGTTAAGGAGAATAATGGTGACGCCTTAACACTATTTTGATACTTTATATTACTGATAGGATTATCTACTTAGCGTACACTACTACATAGTAGATAGTTTAACGGATCCTTGAGGATGGTTATCCCAACGTCCTTTGAGTTACTTGTATTTCAGTTGTTATTCACTTGAGTTGGATTTATTGATATAAGAATGTTAATCCTGAGTCGAGTGTTTTGTTTTTCTTTACGCTTGGGTTAGACTGAGTGGTTCAGCTTTCGTGACTCATCTTTGAAGTTGGAGCTTCGCTTGGAGATCCAGCCATCCATTCAGATTTTAAATATTCAGTTGATTCTAGTGATGAATTCTGATATTGTATTTGACTATTGCATTCGAGACTTCTATTGTATCTTATTTAACTCTGTTATATATATAATAGTTTCATGAACTACTATTCATCTGTTTCCGTTGCATATTGTTATATTACTCTGTGTCTGTGATTCTGTGATATTTATTTACTGTATGTGATGAGTTTTGCCAAATATAAACTTACAATCTGGTATTTTGAACAATTCAATTCTGGCATGTTTGGATACGAATGGCTGAAAATATCAGGTCGTTACAATTAGCCTTGGATATTTAAATGAAAATTGTTTGTAAATGTATGATGAAGATCATAAAATAGTTTCAGGATTTTTAAATACAATAAATAATGTTTAAAATGAAAATAACAGAGGAATTCATATTTATGATAAAAATCACTCAACTTAATTTTAGATTTGGATGGCATGATGGTATTTGTAGCAGGAAATCTTGAATTTAGATAGTATAATCACGATTTTTAGTGTAGTATTCTTTGGGATATAGGGAGAAATGTGATCTCGACATTTTCGTCGATTTGAGGTGATCGGCGGCAAGGATTTCGGCGGGGGTTGGGCTAGTGATGGACGGGGTGTCGATGCACTCAGGAAAAATACTGGAAGTATGTTTCATTGGTCGAGGCGAGCTGAATTTGGTGAACTAGGGTTTAACACTCTGGTATTATAGTCGACGTTTCAGAGGGTTTTGCGGCGACGAGGCATGATCGGAGTCGATCGCATGGCTTGCTAGAGGAGCTAGAGGTCGAGATGAAGGTGTGGTGTGGATAGCGAGGCTTCTCGAGGTCTGAGGCGTCGGAACGGTGAAGATTACTGGCCATAGTGGTTTCAGTTTGAGGTCGTGAGTGCTTCGTTTCGATTCATATGGATTTTGTTAGATTTGGGTTCTCATTTGGGTTAGCATGGGTTCGTGTGGTTTGTTGATGGTTGTTGCAACGATCATCAATGATCGGAGTAATGGTGTACGTGAACAGCGTGCACGTTGTTCTAGGGACGATGGAATTTGGGGAAGACGAGTTCGACTCGGGTCGTTCTTGTGTATTTATGGGGTGTGACTCGAAGCAGGTAGTGTGGATAGTATTCTCGAGTTTGGCTCGAGTTTTTAGTGGAATTCACTTGAGTTTGGCCGAGATTAACTTCTGTTTCAAATTTTAAGCTATATTGTGTAAAAGAAAATTAGTTACAAATTTAAAAGCTATTTCTTTCTAAATAAATTTTAATCGAACTTTTAAGAGTGATAAATTGAATATACTTTTCAAATTTAAAATGTTCAAGATAGTTGATTTTAAAGGCAATTAACTTAATTAATTTTGAATTTTAATTCAAAGGTGTTTAATTAAAATATTAGATCATGATTAAGAAAATTCAAATGAGTTTGAAATATGAATGTTTAAAGTTAAAGTTATATCCAAAGAAATTATAAAGGAATTTAAATTATATTTAAATTAATAAGTTTAAAGGATATGAAATTAAGTTTTCAAAGCTAAATATTTGTTTAATTTAGGTAAACATGTTTGAAAAGAATTTTCAAAGATTTTAAGTATATTAAAAAATAAGGGTTTGAATTGTTTTAAAGTAAAATTATATTTCGAATATATAATTAATTTCTAAATTGGTTTAATGAAGTAAATAATTTGAGTATAATGCAAAGTTTATTCTTAATTAGGTAAATTGAATTAATTAAAGCTAATTAAATTAAATTCAAGGTTAATTACTTAAATGTAATTAAGAATAATTACATATGGAAGCAATTAGTGGATGGTTAATGAATTAATTAAGGATTAAGTGATTTATTAATTGGTTAACGTAATTAATTTTAGATTAATTAATTAGTCTAATTAATTAATTATAATCACTTATTAATTAATTGTGTAATTACTTAGTGAAGTAATTAATGGATAATTACTGAATGTAATTAAGAAAAGGAATTACTTATGGAAGTAATTAGTGGGAAATTACTTATGGAAGTAATTGAATGGAAGTGATTAAGGGTTAATCACTGGGTGTTTATTAATTAATGGACTAATTAATGTAATTGATTAAAGAGTTAATTAATTAATTGAAGAGTAATTAGTTAATTAAAGGATTAAGGTTAATTAATGATGTGATTAATTACTTGTTGAGGTAATTAATTAAGAGAGTAATTAACTAATGAAAATAATTAGTGGATAATTACTTATTGGAAGTGATTAAGAGTTAATTACTTAGTTAATTTAGTTAATTAATTAATGTGATTAATTAATTAATTAATTAACGTGATTAATTTAAGATTAATTACTAAATGTAATTAATTAAAAGTGTGATTAATTAGTAAAGTAATTAATTAAGAATTATTAATTAATGTAATTAATTAATAATTACTTAATGAAGTAATTAAAGATCAATTAATTAGTGTAATTAATCAAAGGATTAATATAATTTATTAAGGAGTTTATTAATTACAAGTTTGTTAATTACTGTTTATGGTTAATTAAGATTAATTAATGAGGTGGTTAATTAAAGTTTAATTATTTAATTAATTAAAGGGTTAATTAATTAATAAGGATAATTAATTAATATAATTAATGAAATTAATCAAGGTTGATTAATGGAAGTAATTAATTAAAGTATAATTAATTAATTGTAATTAATTAAGGATTAATGTAATTAATAATAGTTAACTAATTAATGGAAGTAAATGAAGGATCATTAATTAATGTAATTAATGATAGTAATTAAAGGTTAACTACTGTATATGGTTAAGGATAATTAATTTATGTAATTAATTAAGGATAATTACTTAATGTAATTAAAGGATAATTAATCAAGGAAGATTAATTAAGGAAGATCATTAAGAGGTGATTAATGAATTAATTTGTAATTAATTAATGAAGTAGGATTAAGATGATCCAAGTGATTAAAGGTTAATAATTAATTTAATTAGAGGTTAATTAAATTAATTAAGAGTTAATCAAACCTGCTTATGGATGACTGATTGATATTGGATGATTGATATTGGATGATTGATATTAAATGATTTGGATATGATATCTCAGATATGTGATATGGCTGCTTTGTGAGATGATCAGTTGATATGAATTATCTATCTGTGATATTGTAAATCATCTATCTGTATATGTTATTCTGAATATAAGTTTAAACCCTCAAATAACTTGGACATTAAAATGGCATTTTGGATTTCGATGAGACCGGGATCGGGTTTCCATATTTGGATATCCGAAAACCACATCGGTCCAAATTAAACGTTAGGTCGTGAATCCAAGTGAAGAGCATAATGAAGACTCGAAGTGTAAGAACTATTCGTCAGTATAACTCTGAGGGTGATTCCGAGATAAGTTTGACGGAGATAGTATTTTCAGGTTCGAGATGGTGACTCAGAGTGCAAGGGCTATGGTCGTTGACTCTGAGGGTGATTCCAAAATGAGTGCAACGAGATAGTGCCTTCGGTTTCGTTCGAAACCGAAATGAACTTGTATGGATTGAATGCTTTCAGAACATCGTTAGGTGGACGATGAGCATTCTAAGGTAGATGTGATCTATAATGGTAATTGCAGCCTCAAGCCTTATCAATCAGGAATGGCTAAAATAGGGGAGGTGCAGCAAGGTTAAGTGGGTAGCACCCAAGTAGGATGAGATTTACCCCTGTCTAGAGGTCCCTTTCTATTTCGACTTAGTGTGTGGTTGGTCGCCTAACCACGGGGAGGTCTTGTTCGGGACTGTCCAGTAAGGGATGGTTCCGGCCTTGTGTTGCAGGGGATTTAGGGTGGATCCTCGGTACGGTGATCTAGGCCCCGTACTGTGACGAGCGGTACCCCGGTACCCCTGCCATTGATGGAAACCCATTCTTCCTACGTGCCTTTACGATTTTGATTGTATTAGCCACTTTCGTGGCTAGTAGCTGGAATTTAATCATGTAACAATTTTAACTATTTCTTATTTACTTGAAAACCCTAGACACTATTATAATATCACTGGATTTCCTATCAAGTGTTTTGGTTAGCATAAGGTAAAAACTCTTCCATGTTTACGTGTGGAAAGTCTTACGTGATACCTTTCTTTTCAAAGGTTTTCAAAGTTAAACAATTTTTAACCGTTTACTCACACCAGACCCATGTCTGACCCAAGTGTTTAATTTCTGTTTTATTAAACTCTTGGGTACTCATATTATGTATGAGTAGTCGAGGGATTCAGGTTAGCTTGACGAATTCTGGAGGAGATTTGGAGCAAGAGGCTTTAGCGTGCAGATATATAGTGGTTCCATTGTGTTTGTGTTATGTTTATATCTTTGTGATATCTTGAGTTTTATAGTCAGAGGGTGTTTATAACTGTCTGATATGAAATATATAAGTTGTCTACTCTGATGTATATGATACTATGTAATATTTTATGTGATATATTATATTTCATTCGTTCCGCTGTGAGAATCTACTAATGTTGAGTTTCTTCTTTCCTGTCTTTTCTTCTTTTATCTCTTTCTTTCTTAATTCATGATACGTCTTTCTGGTAGATGGAAGACGGGTCGTGACAATTGGAGATTCAAAAGGATATATTATTGGCATTTGCACTGTTGGTGTTACACCTATGTTTTTCAAATACTTGTAAGACGAATTGATGCAAGCACAGGACCCAAAAGAACTGATCCTACAATGGAAGTTGGACTATGAAATAGAAGCAAGAGCAAAGTCTAGATAGTACTGCACCAAAGTCTTAAGATAGTGGCAAAATATGAGGACTATGCCTTTCCATTGAGCATAGCTATGGCATTATAACACTTCGTTGGTAACTTAGGAGATCTTCAAAATGTAGGTACTGATATGTAATTCCAACACTTATTTAAATGATATAATCGTAGCACATCCTTTAAGTGACAACAAGATGTTGGGATGGTGGTGGATCCCTAAAAGCAATGCTAATGACATATAATTATTGAACAATCCTTAAAACAATTATATGCAATAAGGGTGTGACGCGATCTTAAACTAACATTTAAGTGGAAGGACTACGTTGCATTCTCATATTGACATTGAAGCAATAAGGATTCACCGTTATCCTGATTTGACGTTGAAACGACATAACAACATCACAATTCTAAAGGATGCTACCCACAAATACAAGGACTCAAAGGATGAGGTGGTAGGGTAAAGCTTCTCTGTAACCATAACCTAAGTTAAGTTCCTTAAAGGCAATCCAAGAAACCACGACTTCACTCTCAAGTTTCTTAGACACAATTTAAATACAAAGGAAGTGGCACAATCCTCTATTGATAAGAACAGTTTAGAATATGTCCAGACAATGTAACCATCTTTCAAAATGATTGTGCAGTCTTATTTACTGAGCCATATGGCTTAAACTCGATTACTCCTAACACTATGCTTCGTTTTTGTTTTGGATGAACGGTGCCGGATTGGGAGTATCAACGTAGTTTGAATGCTAGGTAATATTATCACCCTACGTAATTATGGAGGCATATTTCTCAATTGCCCATTCACGATAGCGAAGTCCTAGAGTACTTATAATCGTGTAGTTTTTCTAAGATGGGGGTAGTTTTGCGTTGCCGTTTCACCTACACATGCGTACACTACACTAGAAAAGCCATTTCGCCATGGCTCTGACCATGGAAAAGTAATTTAGCCACGGCCTGGAGCCGTGGCGAAATGCGGAGTGGCAAAAATTTAGCCATGGCTGAAAGCTGTAGATGTGTACATATTTTCCATGGCTTTGGGCCGTGGCTAAGTTGCGTTCAGCCATGGTTTAGAGCCGTGGCAAATATACGTTTAGCCATGGCTGAAGGTCGTGGCTAATTTTTGTTTAGTCATGGTCCTGAACCGTGGAGATGTATACATATGCTGATATTCTATATTTTACTATAATTTCAATTAAAATCAAAGTTCCAATGACTAGTTTACCATAAAATAAAAAAATATCAATTTCGATTCCAGGATATATTTCAAAACATCTTAAAACTCTTGATAAAAAATTGAAATATCACTGCAAAATAAAACCAAATTTATATCATGACATATTTTTCAAATATTTTAATCAACAGAAACACTAAGCTACATTTCAAATATTACTACAGTATAACTGTAAATGTATAGGCACATTTACTACCATAATATGTTCCGCAGATTTCACAAACACATTTGTTTAAAGTAGGGTCACAAAAAATGGTGTTTAACTGAAAGATATATTATGATTAAAATAATCCCATCAAACCGGCCTTCACCAAATCGACGTCGAGCCTCCAAGAACGAAGCTGCCGCACCTTACCAAAACCTCGCGATCGCCTACCAACCGCTTCATCCCTCAATGCGCAGCACTCGACCCAAACCCCTACAATAGGACTCGCACTGAACCCTCGACCTTCGCCTCCTTAACACAGCTCTACCTCGAGCGGCTGTTCAATGCGCTTCCACGCGTTTGTTTCCCAGGTGATACTCTATCGACTCGGCCACGATCAATTTCTTGAATCGAATTATCGCGACCCGATCTCGTATTCCCCTTTCTTTCTTTTTGAATTCAATTTTACTTTTTTCTCTCCAAGCATCAGTTATGGATATTTATTCAAATGGGAAGAAAAGGGATTTGGGGATGGGCTGAAGATTTCTTTGCAAGCAAATGAATTATATTTTTTTTTTCAAATTGTTTATTCCTTCCATTTGAATTGATCTGCTCAGTTTCGTGGACACAAAGGAAAAGAAAGATAAGATCGGTTGTGTTGGAGTAAAGGCTATAGTGATTGAGAGATGAAAGCAAAAGGCACTGACGTGAATGGAATTTTTGACCAGTCAACTATACATATATTATTTAAATTTTAAATCATCTCGAATTCGCAACTCAAAATCTCGACCTTCTATCTAGACGTGCCGCTAGGCGTCTATAATGTTATACCCCTATTATGAACGCAATGGAAAAGGTTTCGAGTCCTAAATCGATCGTATGGAGAAAATAGATTTTTGGACCCAGTTATTATATTAAATTTTCGATATAAATTCCAGCGCGTTTATCTATCGAACGACAACCCAAACGCTACGAAAATTGAAATCCGATAATAATACAATATTACGGATCCAGTGGAACATGTTTCATTGAATTCCAAGACTGTGTCCTTGAAGACTATTTTAAATGTCAATTTAAACGATATATTTTTAAAACTGAATGAATCACTTCCAATTTCAAATTTAAAGCTCTTATTATCTTCAGTATTATTAATATAAAATTTTTAAGCCTTTAAATTATTTTTAACAAGCATGAAACTCCAGATTCAATAATTTACCAATTTTCAATTATTAAATTCAATAATTTAATTACCAAGCAAATAGTGATGTTTGAAATTCAAGTTAAAAATTAACCTTTAAATATTTAAAATCAATTAAATATTCTAATATCAAAAATTCCGGGTCGTTACACTTAAAACTTATCCATATATTGTGTAATCTTATATTTAAAAGTTTGAAATATTCGAAGCTTTCAAGCATTCAAAATCTCATGTATACGAAGCTAGCTTTTTTTTGAAATCAGTTGTCAATTTTAAATCAAAACCAAACTTTGAAAATTTCAATATCAAAATTACAAATGATAATATAGGAAATCGATTCCTATACTATCCTAAATTCCCACTGTACTCATTTTCTATTTAACAAAATATCTTACATTATTTTATCTAGATAAACCATTGTATTACAACAAAATCATCTCTACATACTAAAATCATATTTTACAAATTATGACCATTTTCCATAAATTTACACAAATATTCAATCATTTACGCTAATATCAAGAGGAAAATTAAGCTTATTCACAAAATTTAACACTTCAAAATAATTCTATACTACTTTCTCTTTAAATCATATATTAAAATATATAAGATGATTTGTGTGTGTGTATAATTCTTACTATACTCCATGCATATAATTTTTGTGAATTATTTCAAATAAGGCATCCAACTTATATACATTCATTAATGAATCTATTATATTCCACATTTCAAAATGTATACCTTTATTAATGAAACCCTAATTCTTGGATGAAATGTTGCCTTTATTTGTGAAGCATTGTCGCCTAATATTCCAAAAATGGTTTAAAACTACTTAGAGATAGCATAACATTAAAATTGCCAAAGTATAATACACATACATACCTGCTTATGCATCTATAGATATCTAATATTACTCTTTGGATGACACACATAACCACCAATTCCAACTTCACCAAAGGTCATAGCAAGTTGATGATTTTGTTTGCTTGTTTTCTCTTCTGGTAGCAGTATATTGTCCACAACCAACTTCTCATGTGTTGGAGGTACATGTTTTCCGTGTATAATGCATACTGTCGAATCTCTGCATACAGAGGCTGTTGCAATGATCTCTACTCTAATGTTCATGATTTTACATTTTTGATTGGGCAAACTGGACGAATTTAAGGAATTGGCAAAGTCGTTACTCGACAATCTTCCAACACTTCCCTGAGGTGTACTACTTCCTCCTTCGTTTGAAGCAATGTCTGATATATGATGTTCTTGATCCGCATATCATCTCTTCAATAAGTCCACCAACAACTTCAATGTACCCTCCATATTATCCATCTTAGCTTTTAAATCTTCCGAACCTCCTTGAGCCTTTTTTAGTTGTTTATGCGCAATCTTAAAGGCATTAACTTGGGTCCTTGATATTTTGACTCCAATATTTCAAGCCCGAACTCTTTTGTCCTTGCCAAACACTTGTGATATAATATCTTAATCTAGTGGCAAGTTTTCTTTGTTGCCATTGTTGATTGATTTCTTTACTTTTGCAATTTTATCCTAAATTACGATAGTACTTGAGATGTTATTTGTTACATAAACTTTGTAGAATAGCTGAATCATTATTTGTTTAACTTACAAAGTACACAGAAGTCGAATCTAACAAGCTACCATCCTTTTTCGTATGAGTCTTCTCCCATACTCACGACGTGTGATTTCTTTGGTTGGATTTGCACTGACCCGAAACAATAAAGATGATATGTCATTCCAAAACCCATAGTTTCTTAAATAAAGTTATCTCCATAGTTTCTTAAATAAAGTTATCAAAAAAATTACATATTCAATAGAGAGCTATAAAACTAATTAACATCAGAATTTTCGTAAAAAACAACCAAAATTTTCACAGATACATATCCAACAAAACTAAATTTTCACAGTAATTTTGGCACGGATAAAACGTCTGAATTTGTGTGTTATTATCTATGTTCGTTGCTTGTTTATAACAAATTGACTATTGAAATTTGTAGAATACCCATTACTAACTGATTGTACATCATCTGAATTTCAGCATATTTATAAAAAGTAAATTCGATTTAAACATTACGATTCTGTCTAGATTTGATTGTTTATTTCAGTTAAGATTTGCCCACTTTTAGATGGCCACAGTAGTAGATTCACGTTATATTATTCTCGAGAATATGGTACTTTAATTGTGTGGGCAGCTTTATGATATATAATACTGTCACAATTCACACCGAATAACATGCTATAAAAGGAATTATCCTATGGATGCCCATTTTGATATTACTGGTGAACTTACAAAAAATGGCCACATTCTCAAACAAAGTCCCAGAATGAGACATTACTTTCCTATTATAACTCGTTATCTGTATACGCAAGTGATGATTTTTTGTTAACTTGCAATTGCAGGGAGGAATTCACATTGTAGGTTTCTGTGCATGCGCAAGAGAAGGAATTTACGAAATGTTTGTGAAAAACAGTGTTCAATAAAATAAAGTGTTGGGTACATATATATCAGTTTCCTACTAAAATTATATACAATACATTAAGGGAAAAATTAATACTAATATTTAAAAGAAACGTCTGAAGGCACAATTAAAACTTATCGCTAGAAATGTTAAAATAATATTGGCACTGACGGTACATCTGAATTTGTATTTTATTATCCAAGTTCATTGCTTGTCTATGACTAATTGACTGTTGAAATTTGTCGAAGACTTGGTGCTAATTGGTTATATATCTGAATTTCAGCATATCTCAAAAAATAGATCTAGTTTAAATATTTTACCATTTTGTCTATTGGATCCTTCTGGTATCTTACATGCTGCATCAATTTTTTTAGTTAATATGTGCGTACGCATTTATATATGTGCACTAAGTGCACGCGTATTATATATATATATATATATATATATATATATATATATATATATATATATATATATATATAGACACACATACACACGCGCGCGCGCGCATGCGCGCGCATATGTGTATGTATATTTGTGTGTATTTAATAAAAAAGATGGAACAAACATACCTTTTCATTTTCCACCACAGCGCGATTTGTAGGTCCAATATGATGACCATAGTTGTAAAATGATCTTTTTTTGTCTATATCTCTTCCTTCCCTTGCATCGAGTTTGGCTTCATTTTTCACAAACTCATTCTAATCTTCTTGGGCGATTGTTGGTGGACAGTTTTTCAACCTCTCTTCGTCATTATTGAATTTGTCCTAAAATTTTATCCTCAATTCACTCTTGTGTCTCCTAAATGACTCGGCCATTTTAAAAAAAAAACACAAGTCCGTTATATCTGACTCTAGCTCGTAAAATGTCAATGAAAATAAGAGTTGTATCGAAAAATACATGAATACTATAGTAACTGCTAGTATTTTTATGTCCAAGCTTTGAGATAACTATGACATGCACTACAAAAGAATTTTGGATTCCCTACGCCAGTTTGGCGTAGGCGCGGCGTAGGGAAAAGATATTACCTACGCCATCCCTACGCCAAAGAAGAGGTTGGAAAACAATGTGTCGCAAAAAAATCCCTACTCCTTCCCTACGCCGCATTCCATACGCCTTACCTAGGCCTATTTCCATACGCCTTCCCTACGCCTATTTTCATACGCATTCCCTACGCTTATTTCCATACGCATTCCCTACGCGTATTTCCATACGCATTCCCTACGTCTATTTTCCATACGCCTTACCTACGCCTATTTCCATACGCCTTCCCTACGCCTATTTCCATTCGCATTCCCTACGCGTATTTCCATACGCATTCCCTACGTCTATTTTCCATACGCATTCCCTACGCCGCTTTCCATACGCTTTCCCTACGCCGCATTCCATACGCCTTACCTACGCCTATTTCCATACGCATTCCCTACGCCTATTTCCATACGTCTTCCCTACGCTGCATTTCATACGCCTTCCCTACGCCTATTTCCATACGCATTCCTTACGCCTATTTCCATACGCATTCCCTATGCCTAATTCCCTACGCCATCCCTACGCCTAGCCTTCTTCCTTTTAAAGTGCATAAATCGAATTTTCCTTACGAGTTGCATACGCCTTCCCTACGCCACCGTACACCAAAATTCAATATGATTCTATTGTATTTATCTTCATCTACCATAAATCATAATAAAACATAATAAACCCGAACATCAGCAACAGAAAGCATTAAATATAATATATAACCACATGCAAAAACGTAACAATATATATCATTACAAAACATTAATGTAGAATGCATATCATTGTCAAATTACCATAAAATTGCTACAAATGTATTTTATAAAATCATGTCCAGCAATAAAATAAAGTTGCTACATAACTCAAACATAGTTGTTTCGTCTAATTCAAACATCATACAATGTACCTTATAAAAATAGAACATCAAACCCACAGTCAAAAGAAGACTAACTCACGAAGTATGTCATATCTCTGATCTTTGCTCCCGCCTCAATTCCCGTATAAACTCTTGCACAGAATTCATCTCTTCCTGCATGAAAGATAAATCCCCTTGTAGTTTGTTAATTGTAACATCCATTTCTTGATTTTTTACTTCTTAGCTCTTCTACTTCCTCTACAAGTTTCTTTTTGTCATCTGAAACTCCAAACCTAGCAGTGTATGTATTGTCTCTATATATCTACATATAAATTATTTAATCAAATTAGTACAACGAAAATAAAAAAATCTTACACATGTTCCAGTTGGCACAAACACAGCATAATATTAACACAAAACTGAGCACACATGAATCAAATTGTGTGAGTGATAAAATAAATTTTATACAAATTCAGAATAGCACAGAGGATATAGTAGCTTATATTAACACAAAACTGAGCACACACGAATCACTTATCAATGCATGAAAAACAGAGCTGGGCCTTGTGTATTCACACATGAAAATCTGTTGTTTGATTTTTGTGTCTTCGCATTTAAAAAAAAATTGTGCGTGTGTGTGATTTTTATTTGCATTCTCCTTGTGTGCATATTTTCTGTTCATTTGCATTTTCATTTCTATCATTTTCTAAAAAAACATACACAAGTTTTAAAAAAAAGATTTGCCTGCATCAGTACATTCTATCCTCCCCTCCATTTGCCATACAACTCTGCCCATTTTCCATTATACAACACTGCCCATTTGCAAAACGATATACAACACTGCATGTACAACGTAGATACTTCCATATATCACTGCCTCTGTCATTCATAGCTACTACCACCACTCAAAAAACTGCAACATTCACCTCAAACACTCTTCATATTCTACTATTCAATCACTTTCCCCCACATCTTCACAAACTTCTAACCACCAACTAACCCAAACCAGTGCATAACCAAAAAACTGTTGCATTCACTTCCATACTCATCCCTGTCGAACCACCTCTTACTCACATTTCACTCTAGAGCAATCAACCATACTACTGTACAATTCATCACTGCTGATCATCTCCTACACTGCTACATTTGCCTGCATTTCCTCCACGTCAAACCATTTCTGCCACTGACTGCCGCCCACCAGTCACCAACATCACTCAAAAACATACAAATACCATCACTGCATATAACTTACTGCATACAACAGTCGTGCAGCCTCCTTTATACAATCTACATCACCAGTTGCACCATTCAAACATCTCATTCACATCAACCAATATCAGTGCCAAAATACTGTGCCAATCATCACCACAACAGTCTTCCAATAACCCAACCCGCAACTACCATCTTCCTACTGCCGAGACCACCTCCCACCTCTACCAATCGCAGTAGAACCACTGTCAGCCTCCATCTCCAGTGCACACTGCCATCAATACAGCAACTTCGCCTCTGCAAATAGTCATCAACCCGCAATACCACTGCTCCACCATCATATGCAACACTACAACTCCACTACCCCTGTTACAATTTCATTCCACCATCTCCTTTAACAAAATTGTCACTGCCCAGAGGAGCACAACCATCATCAGTGTATCACAGACATACAATATCACCTTGCAACTTCTCCACAAAACAGCACTACATATAAGATCATCCCTTGGATGATCTTAAAAAAAGAAATCTAAAACAATGACAACAATAATATATACATTATGTCATGCATGAGACTAAAAAATAATGAATAAAGTATAGGTTATTACATGTTGGTTTGATGCATTGGGCTGATAAGCGAATGCATAAGGCAAGTAAGGGGAGTGACTGCATTTTGAAGCGTAGGCGCTTGAGTTCAAATTGTTGTTGTTGCTGATACAAGTGTAGAAGCTGACAACTTGAAAAGACTGGTGCAGTGTGTAAGCCAGTGTAGAGTGATGATATAGGGAGTTGTTGCTGATAAACCATGAAGGCTATAAGAGAAGACCGAGATGCAATGTGAACATGAAGCAATAATGTAACATGAAGGATATGGGATGTGGTGATACTTCAGGTGCAAGGTGCCGAGATTTGAAAAAGGAGATGCAGAATGCAAGATGCTGGTATAGTGCTATTGTTGTTGTTGAAAAGGGATGCAAGATGTGAGATGCGAACTGATCAGGAATTAGCATAGACATGCAATAACATGAAATAGTGATGCAACTAGAGGAATAGGTGCAACATGAAGGCATATGCAACTTGAAAGTGAACAACCTACAACTGTCTATCTTCCAGCAACTATACACTGCTGAACCACTGCCAGTCATCACCTGCCTTCCCCTTCACATTTAACATAATCATCCCCGACCTCCAGCATCTACAACTTCTACATACATCTACAATCTCCAGCAACTATACACTGTTGTGCCAACTGTCTGTGCACTGCCTTCACTTCAACCCACATACTGCTTCACCCAAAAAAGCACGCAATCCCTCTTTGCCTCGTCTCCATGACCACAACTACAGTCACATCCTCTGAGAAAACAGCCTCCAAACTGCCAATTTCTACAACTCATGAGCATCAACTGCTCACATTCACTGTATACAACCAGTGTCCACTTCTTACATAAACCCACATCCGAATCAACATCATAATATTCAAATACCTTCATCACATCAACTTCATCCCCTTTGACTATACAACAGAACTCCTCCAAAGCCACTGCCCTGACCCGTATTCAACAAATTTTTTCTGAATCAAAAACTGCATTCCCTTTAACTTCATCACTGACATATACTCCTACTGCTGCCATACTACTTCTCTACTCTTCCCAGTCATTGACACATAACCGCACCTCTGTAAGAGCATATATTCCACTTTCTATCACTTCACCAAACACACTACTGTTCAAATATTATCAAGTGCAGTCACTCCCTGCCGTTTCAAACTACATTGCAGCAACAAAGAAAAAAAACGGGGGGGCTACTGACCATCATCGAAACCACACAGCATCACCATTAAACTGTCCAACCACCTACAGCTCCTCCTCCACACAAAGCAAACTGCCTGTAGCATTCACCACACAACCATCAAAACCGCTCAACCACTCCTCTGTGCACAATAAAATTCATCACTTTCCTACAGCATATGCCACTGATCCCTATTGCAGCTCAATCCCTCAAACCACTATCAATGCTGCATCCCTACAAAACCATTCACCATAACACACTTCATCACACATACCATAGCAACATCCATCACCACAGAATTAAAACAATTTATACTGTCATTTTCTTAGTTATTATGAGTGTATTTTTGATTGGCATTCAATAGCTACCTATGAACGTATTTCACTATTTCTATTGATGCTACTAAAAAACAAAATTAAAACAAAATTTTAATTAATTAAAACTGTTTTCACACATCAAAGCAGTTTTGGAATATTAGAAATAAACACATCAAAGCAGTTTTGGAAAAGAAATTCAACTTTTGAGTCTTACCCCAGGAATATTGCCAGTACCAGGCCTTCGTGTGCTTCTTGAGGAAGCAAACGTCTCACCTTCTCCAATAAGCTGCATGTAAAGAAGGTTTAGCTCGTCGTGAGAGAGCTCCCTACCCTGACTCTCGGTCATTTGAGCAACTCGCTCATTGTATTTGGCCTGTAATTTACATAAAAAGTTAGGTTAACATAATTAGGAATTTGTAAATTATAATTCAAAACTTTTGTTGATTACATACAACAAACTGTTCTGAGTACTCTTCAACCCATCCCCCATCTATAGAACCGTTCGGTTTCTCAACAAAATGTGTTCGAATGTACACCTGCATGTATGTCGGTTTTCGACCTTGTTCTTTCTCCTAAAAAATAAAAATAATTTATCATGTGTTTATTTGGATTGTACACTATTATTAGTTAATAATTTAAACAATTACCATATCGTTCATCCATTGTGCCATTGATTTAGAACCACATCTATGTGGCCTTGGATTGCTATTGCGAGCGATTGAGTTCTTTTGAGAAAGCTCCTTCACATCCTCCCTCTCCCAGTAGGCTAAAAACTGTTGCCATACCTCATCTGTTATACAAGCATTCTTCTTTTTATACCTTTTCATGTCTCCAATAATCCACCTATACTTCAAAGAACACTTTTGATCCCATAATCGTTTGACATCAGCAAAAGAAGTAGTGGGATCCCAAGAGTACAATGCCTGCACAAGAATTTGGGAATCGAATAAATAAATTGAAAAACTTAATCATGAATGGACTAAATATTGCAACATCCTGAATTTCAAAATTATTTCACCTTAAACTCTTCAAACCAATGATCCTTAATATTAGAAGGAATCATATTGAAAGGAGGCCAAAATGATGTCAAACGGGCCTTAAGCATAGCAGATATAGTACGAGACGTCGAGGCACTATTCGCGAATTCCCAGCTGTTAATGAACAAATTATATTAAAGTCTGTAATGCATTATTTAAATATACAATAATTCAAAAGTTCATAAATTTTACTTACTCGCCATTCTCCCTATAATAGATATACATGGTGCCGACTGAGGAAGTCGAGCCAGTCTGTGACATATGTCCAGATAGCTCAGGGGTGCCTTGATCAAGATCACGTCCATCTGAAGGGGTGGGTTGTTGATCGACAGAGGGTGGTGCTGGTTCGATCAAACCCAAACCACGTCCACTATCACTACGATCACCACTACTACTACGACCTCCACTACTACGACGACCACCACCACGAGAACTCATATCTATTACATGAATACAACATTTGCAACTATATACATAAGATAAGCTAACATTTCAAAATGAAATTTGTGAACTTTATTTAAAACAAGGTTTGAAAACATACATCAAATGACATAGAATGTAAACCAATCGAGAAACTAAAAACAAATGCGAACAATCATAATTAAATATACATGCTACCAATCTTCATTATCATCATCACTCTCAATATGTACACTGTCATCTTCAAGCTCACACTCATCTTCTTCTACTTCAATTTGCTCATCGTCATCTTCATCTACTTCGACCCCATCGTTAACGTCATTAATTAGAGATCTTATGTCTTCTACTTGTTGTACAATCTCCAGCAGTTCATTAGGTTCTGGATCATTTTGATATGCCAAATTGTCGGTTATGACCATGTTTGAGTGAAATGACCATCTCGGTTTTGTTTTAATAACAACCCACCAATCTGAACGACTGTTGTCGATAGCAGGATAGGGTGTGAAATAAACTTGTGTAGCTTGTGCTGCCAACACAAATGGATCATACCCTAAATATTTTTTTTTGTGGTTTACTTCAATAAGAGGGTAATCCTTATGTACCCGTTTTACTCCAATATTCGGCCTACTATCAAACCATCGACATTTGAATAGAAATGTTTTCAACTCCGGCACCACCGAGTAAGTTAACTCGATTATTTCCTCAAGTACACCATAATAATCCTTTATGTCATCATCATTGTTCCCACCTTTGATACAAACTCCGCTATTAACAGTTGTTTTTTTTTTCCATATTCTTCGGTGTGAAACTTAAATCCATTTATAAACATTATTGGACATATTCTTTAACTATTACACGGACCAAATGCAAGTTTCCTATAACAAATGTCAGTGATGTTGTTCGTATCAACCTATCAATTTGAATCAAGTACACAAGTTAATATATAATGAATACCGCAAGGTTAAAATACACGACTTATCATACTTACATATTGTTTAAACCATCCCTCGAATTCCTTACAGAGTTCAACATTGGGATATTCACTTTCGAACTTGCTGTTTAAATCAAATGTACATGTTAATATCTAAGGAGTATTGTGTGTAGCTTGAAAAGATTGACAATAATTTAGTTAATGAATAATCAAATTATTATAATACCTTATAAGATCAGTTAATTCATTGCAATTAAGAAGCACAGTTGCCTTGGCTAGATTATAATCCTTTGTTGTAGCGAAGCCTTTAACATTCTTCCATTTACCAGATGGACGTCCTTGTTTTTTGAATACCGAGAGAACGTTATCGATTGAATCATCCACAATACCATTTTCATTGCGATGACCACGATTGAAATTTAAATTAACGTGATCATCGAAATAATGACTAAAAAATATGGATGCTTCTTCAATAATGTATGCTTGACAAATAGAACCTTCAACACGTGCTTTTTGTTTCACTTTTTTCTTTAGGTGACCCAGATACCTTAATATGAAAATGTGTGAAATTAACTATAACATGTTCTATATTTAAACATTGCGTAAATAAATATAACTATTACATACCTCTCAAAAGGATACATCCATCCATACTGCACTGGTCCCCGTAGTAACGCTTCAGTTGGTAAATGTACTGGTAAATGTTCCATGCAATTAAAAACTCCATGGGGAAATATTTTCTCCAATTTACATAGTAATTTGGGTATATCTCTTTCAAGCTTCTGCAAATGGCTTTTAGATAGAGTTGTCGAACATATCTCTTTAAAGAATAAACTAAGCTCTGTTATAGGCATCCAAACCTTTTGTGGTAAAAGCTCCTTAAATACTATCGGAAATAGAGTCTCTAAAAATACATGGCAATCATGACTCTTCATACCTGACAGTATAAGATCCTTCATATCAACGCATCGTTTCATATTAGAAGTAATTCCATCAGGAAACCTCAAAGAATCGACCCACTCTAGTAATTTTATACAACGAGTCCTATCCAGCTCATAACATGCAAGAACTTTGGACGAATAGGATTAATCTTAAGCTCTGGACGATTGCAATAGTATTCGATATCTTTTCTTGATCTCAAATCATCTTTGGTTTTTCCTTTCGCATTCATAATTGTATGAAAGAAATTCTCAAATACATTTTTTTAATATGCATCACATCCAAATTGTGTCGAAGTTTTAGATCTTTCCAATATGGTAATTCCCAAAATATACTCTGTTTGCACCAATTGTGATAATCCCCTTTGCCAGGAATTTTGGGCTCTTTGTTTTCCGTCTCGTGTAATTTTGCATAATCTTTTACAATATCAAATACTTCTTCTCCATTCAAAAATGTTGGTGGTTGCAAATTTATAGTTTTATTTCTTTCAAAGTTTTTCTTATCACGTCTAAACGTGTCATTTGTATGCAAAAATCGACGGTGGCAATCCCACCAACACTGCTTACCACCATGTTTCAGTGTAAATGCTTTTGTTGAATCCATGCACACGGGGCAAGATAATTTACCTCCCGTACTCCAGCCTGAAAGCATCCCGTACGCGGGAAAATCGCTTATCGTCCACAACAAGCAAGCAAATAGTTTGAAATTTTTCTTCTTTGACACGTCGTACGTGTCAATACCCTCTATCCACATTTTCTTCAAGTCCTCGATTAAAGGTTGCAAATAAACATCTATTCCGTTTTTTGGATTTGTGGGTCCAGGAACAATTAGGGTTAAGAACATGTATGGATTTTGCATACACATCCAAGGAGGCAAATTGTAAGGTGTCAAAATAACTGGCCAAGTGGAGTATTTTTTGCCATACTGGCTAAAAGGTTGGAAACCATCAGTGCATAAACCCAGCCTAATATTTCGTGACTCCTTGGCAAAATCAGGATATTTATCATCGAAATGTTTCCATGCTTCTCCATCTGCAGGATGACATAAAACCCCTTCCTCTCGAACTCGTTCACTATGCCATCTCATGTGCTCCGCGGTGGCATAAGACGAATACAATCTTTGCAATCTAGGAATAATCGGAAGATAATGTAAACGAGTAAAAGGCACACCTTTACTGTTACTTTTTTTCTTTTCATATCTTCCTAAGCCACAAAATTTACATTGTGAACGGTCTTTGTCTTCTTTCCAATATAGCATACACCCACTTCGACATGTATCTGTCTTTTCATACGGCAACCCGAATGCGGACACTTGGTTTTTTAATTGATACCAATTTTCAGCCAATCTAGTTTGCAAACCGGATGGAACCACATCTCGAATTAAGCTAAGAACGTCATTCATTAATTTTTGGGTACCGTTATTTGTGGATTTTATAGCAACTAACCAAGCAGTTGCTGCCAACTCTGTCATAGGACATCCATCAAAAAGCGGTCTTTTTGATGCTTCTAACAAGTCAAAAAAAAATTTAGCTTTTGGATTTGGTTCTTCCTCTACGTCCAATGAATTAGGCAGCATGCTCGAACCAGCGGCATCAATAACCGTTTCAGTCATTCTATTTTCTGTACTAGTAGAGTCATCAAAATCAACGTCAATATTTACGTTATCATCCTCAACAACTACCGACATATTAATAACGTTCATCGCATCTTCACCATGATGTATCCACACATAGTAACCGTCCATAAAACCATTTTTAGTCAAATGCCTTTGAACAATTTCATAAGGATGATGTTTTGTGGCTTTGCATTTCTTACAAGGACAACGGATTTCTGTCATGTTTGTCCCATTAGAAGATGCCACTAGCATGAACTCGGTTAAACCTCTTAAAAATTGAAATGGAATTGTTCCTCTATGCCAAACAGTTTTGTACATCCAAGCGCGACGAACTTTCAAACGTTCCATCTTCTACTGCATAATTAAGATATGTTATATTATAAGATGAGTACTTATATTATTACTATATAGAACTATAGTTATTTCATTATTTTAATTACTACCCAATTATTGTATAATTTCAAATTCGTATACATATAAATACAATATTAGATGTATGCTAGTTTAACCTAAAAATTCTAATTCTTCTAAATGTTTAAATTCTTACATTTTTGCAAATTAAATATATCTTATCGTAACCCTAATAGAAATCTGTCTATTGTTTATTTAATCGAACTTTCCATTAGAACTGTTTATTTATGGGCTCAGTCAACCTACTTCCCATTACAAACAAAACTTTGTTTTTACATTTCATAAATCATTTCGCCTTAAGTGGTACAACAAAATTTCGGCAGCACTTACCCTAATTCCCCGTATCATACGCCTATGCGCATACACGGGGAATAAAAAAGAAGCACTCTCGAAATTTTGTCACCACTTGAATTGAAATGATTTATGTAATGTAAAAACTTAGTTTTGTTTGTAACTTGTCCAATACAGGGACAAATTCGACAAATACTGTATTAGATGAATATTAATGTCCGTTTCACAACAAAACGAACATCTATATAACGATCATATACGATACCTGTCAAACAGGGCCAAACATTAATCTATGATGAACAATTTTTTTAATTAACTTCTTTGAATAAAAAGTTAAAATGGTTTAAATTTTAAACAGAATATTCGTTAATAAAACATAAAACATGCTTTATTATTTGGGATCTCTGCTAGTAAAATATTTGGACTTACCTTTGAGCTCGAATTAAATTAATGATATGGACTGCACAAGATTATATGACATAATAAAGAGTAGATTAGAAGGATAGCATAGCAAATTGTTGTCCTTAACATTTAGATTCTAGCTAATGCATATAGTAGCCACTACTATAATTACCTATTGGATACAAACCCACAACATTCTAGCTAAAGCAATTCATAAAATTGAGATAATGTGTGCAAACTTTATTTTAGAAATCTGAAGCAGTAAAAGGGCTACTCAATTTTAGAAAATTAGACAACTCAAAACAAGAAATTCGCATACTTAGCAGTGGAAGTATAAAGAGACTGTAGCAGGACTTCAAATCAGCAGTAGAAAATATCGCGTAGGAGGCAAGGATGAGCCGACGAGGGCTGCGTAGAAGGCAAGGATGAGCCGACGATGAGCCGGCGATGGCTGATGGAATAGCCGAGTATGCAGCGATGATTATTTAAAAGGCGTTGATTTTTGAAACCCTAGTTTTTTGGGTTCAAGCGTTACCAACATGGAGATTGCTATTAAGCTGTAGCTTTGAAGTAAAACAGTTTTTCCTTGGGCTGGTGGGCTTTTACAAATATCTCTACGTCCATATTTTGCAAATTTATGTTAACCAAGTTAAAATTTAAACCAAGTATAATCAGTTATCAAAAGGAAAAAAAGACTTTTACAATAATATAGAAAAACAATAACTCATTAAAAAATGTCACATTTCTAACAAAAGCAGATTTTCCGCAAAGTTTAATCGGTTTTATTTTTAAATTTAACTGAATTTAATTTTTTTTATATACTGTAAATTTCTTGCTTGCTTTTCTTGAATCATAATTTTCATATTTCGGACTATTAATTAGGTATTTCAACTTATTAAATTTAATTATTCTTCTTTTTTAGTTAATTAAACATCTAAAAGTTAATTATTACATATAATTTTATTTTAGTTTCGAAAGTTAATACTATTTATTGAAAAATTAAATTATATATTTTTATAATACAATTTCAAGTTAAACTACAAAAGTTAATAATTGTCTGGCGTAGGTAAAGCGTAGGGAAATTCCAACCTCTTTCCTCCACAGGCGTAGGGAATGCGTAGGGAGAACAATAAGGTGTATGGAATGGGTAGGCAATTCCCTACACATTCCCTACGCTATGGTCAATTGTTGGAGAACCTGGTGCGCGTAGGAAATGTGTAGGGAATTCTCTACGCCGTCCCTACCCCTTCCCTATGTTTCCACGTTTTCCCTACGCCGTGCCTACGCCGCGTAGGGATGGCGTAGGGAATTTTGGGTTGGAAAACAGCCCTCTTTTTTGTAGTGATGTGATGCTTGTAACTCATGTAGGCCGGTATGACATTTGCAAAAGCAAGCCCGTTCGACTGACGAAAACAAAAGAAAAACAACAAGTTTGATTTCCTAAAACAAGTTGACATAATCAATGAGGAAGATGAGTCTGTAACAAAACCTGTTGAATATCTAATTCAAAAGAAACCTGTTGAATATGAATGGTTTCCTAGTAAATATTCAAACTGTTGCAGTTTTTGTCATCCAGAGAAAGTATGTCCTTTTGGAAAGTATGGATTTGAACGCAAAAAAAGCCAAGAGAAGGAATGCAGACAAATGGAAGTAGATAAACAAAATCAGCGTAGAAACAAAGCTGTAAAATAAACAACTACTGGCAAAGATACGAAAACAACACAAGCAATGCAACGACAACGGGATTGGATATTTTAACAATATATAAGACAACCTCAAGTTAATATAAAAAATAAAGTAAAAGGGAAGAATTAAAAAAGGTGATGAACAGAAAAACAAGATACATACATAAACCTAATTATCAATTTAATTAATGCAGCAAAATCCTGCTCGCTTAAGCAACAAGAGATGCAATAATACCATACCTTGTTATTGTGTACATAACATAATATAATAACATCCGAAATAGTTGTACCAAACATATAAAAGGACAAAAACCTATTATGAAAATAGTAGCGCTTTGCGGAAGCTTTTATCAACGGATCTTTGTCACACAAATCATAAAGAGATAACATGGATTGAAAACAAGACGGAATTGAAAATCAAAATGCAATAACACAAATATTCCACCCAACCAACCACTTTATTGATTCACCAAAATTTTGTTTACAATTATTAGAACAAAGCTAAAGTAAACAAAATATCATTGAATCAATAACCAAATTGAGAAAGGAAGCAAATATCTATATGGCTAAAATTGTTGGAGAAAAAGAACAAAGATGAAGAAGAGAAAATTAGCAAATAGATTTTCCACCATACTTTTACCCTCTCTTCTAGTTTCTATTTATATAATCAATTACTTAATGCCCAAGGTAGCATTAGATGACAAAAAATAATTTGATTAGCCATTTAGAGAGAGAAATAAACATACTTAAATATGCCTATTAATTAGAGAAAACAAAATATTATCTTTCTTTCTTTTGCAAATTTATTTCGCCCTATTTGTGATTTTGTATCACCAAAATTTAACACTCCACCTTGATGCAAAATCACATATCTCCAACATATCAAGCATGCCATATCTAGATCTATCATGAATCCCCATATCTCAACCATACTAAATTACAAACCTCAACACCGTCTGCAAGTGATGCATCTCCCACGTGAGATGCATTAAACAAATTCAGTCTCAACAACGTTTTTAATACCACCAAGATCTCCGTCTTGTCTTTGTGGACTTTATAGTTCGACACCCATCTATCACTCGATCTGAGCTCATTACCTGATCACTATCGATCCCTCAAGCATCATCAACATGAAGACCCATGTCTAAAATATGATCCTCATTGCTAGAATCATAAGCAGTGACCACATTAACCTCTCCACCTTGCTGAGGACTAGGTCCTTCAACCGTAACGTGCTTTCCATTGTCGACTATAGAACCAACCAAGCTATAAAGGTTTCCTTCTTTCAATACTTCTCTCATCCTTACACGACCACCTTTCTTCACTCTCAAAACTCCACCTTGAGTCTCATAAGTGCGACTACGATGATCCAGCTGATCGAGAGAAATAAGATTATGCGAACAAGTGGGTACATGTCTCACTCCAGAGACTTCTCTAACCACACAATCATGCATACGAAATCGGATAGATCTAATACCACAAATAAGAAGCTCTTCTCCATTGACTGTCCTAATCATGCCGACACACTTCTGATAAGAAGAAAAACAATTCACATCTCCACAAATGTGAAAACTGGCTTTCGAATCCATCTTCCAAGGCTTATTTTCACTAAAAAGGACATCACAAGAAGCATCACCATCGATACCTTCAGCAAAACCTGCATGTGCATCACTACTAGTATCACCATACACAGCCTTTTTCTGATCTCTTTTATAAGCGTAACACTTACTGCGTATGTGACCTTTCTTATTACAATAATGACAAGTGATAATACATTTACCATTAGCGTCATTCTTCTTCTAAATTGTATCTTTCTTCGAGTCCTTGCCATCATAGCCTCACTTGAATTTATTTCATACCCGACCCTTTTCTTCTAAGCTCCTCATTCAAAAGACTGCTTCAAACAATTTCTAGAGAGATAGTTCCATTAGCATTGGAATTACTCGATGAAACAACCAAAGTTTCCCAACTTTTTGAAAGCAAACTCATTAATAAAAGAGCCTGTAACTCATCATCAAAATTGACCTTCATTTTTGCCAATTGATTTATTACACCTTGAAATTCATTCAAATGCTCTACAACAGACTTTTCTTCATCTAATCTCAGTTGTACTAACTTTCGAACTAGAAAAGCCTTACTAGTAGCACTCTTTGACTCATACAAAGATACCAACTTGTCCCACAAAGCCTTCGTGGATTCACAACTAGCCACATGATGGAAAACTGAATCACTACGATACTAGCAAATCAAAGCAATCGCCTTCTTAATCATCTTCTTCCATTTTCTCTCATCTACATCAAAGGACTTCTTTCCATCTCCATCAATCGGATCATGAAGATCATTGAGGCGCGGAACATCCTCCATCTTAGGCTTCCAAATACCCTAATTTTTCCCATCCAAGATAGCCATCTTTGAAAACGAAATCACATCCGACATCACTAATTTTTAGAACCAAAATTAGTCTAAGCTTTGCGATGATCTGTGCTCTAATACCAAACTGTTATGAAAATAGTAGCGCTTTGCGGAAGCTTTTATCAACGGATCTTTATCATCCGAATCACAAAGAGATAACTTGGATTGAAAACAAGATGGAATTTAAATTAAAAGCAATAAGACAAGATATTCCACTGAACCACCCACTTTATTGATTCACCGAAATTTTGTTTACAATTAATAGAATAAAGCTAAAGTAAACAAAATACCATTGAATCAATAACCAAATTGAGAAAGGGAGCAAATATCTATATGGCTAAAATTGTTGGAGAAAAAGAACAAAGACGAAGAAGAGAAAATTAGAAAATAAATTTTCCACCACACTTTTACCCACTCTTCATGTCCCTATTTATATAATAAATTACTTAATGTCCAAGTTAGCATTAGATGGCAAAAAATAATTTGATTAGCCAATTAGAGAGAAAAATAAACATACTCAAATATGCCTATTAATTAGAGGAAAAAAAATCTTCTCTTCTTTCTTTTGCATATTTATTTCCCTCTAATTGTGATTTTGTATCACCAAAATTAAACAAAATCTTGGATAGAAATCAAGTGGGCAAGCCAAGGTGTGTTTTATTGAAATTGTTTTATGCTTAAAAGTCGAATAAAAGCTAATGTGACACAGTCGATTTTGCATTTTCCATGACATATATGTATACATATGTATACATATGTATATAGTAATGTATTACTTTGAAATAATTGTCCAATGAATTCAAAAGGGTAGGTGGATTCATCATCAAAATGGAACAAAAACTCATGTGTTGTATCTGAAGCATCCCAAGCTTTAAATTAAGGATTTAAAACTAATTAGCCAGCTAATGTTGATTGGATAAATTCCAAATGCAACCCACTCACCAAAATGTAATATTGCTATGGACATACGCATGTATTATTGTTATCAATGTCTCTTAGTGCACTCTATTCCTCCAAGTTTTTATTTTTGTATATTCATTATTTATTTATTTTCTTGGATTCATTCTACTTAGGTTGGTATGCAAAGGACAGAGAAAATTCAATATTTCAAAACTCAATAATTAATGTATCCTCTAAAATAAATTAAAGGGGAAAAAATACATACTGACCGCAAAGGAACAAAGAACATGGGTAGAGCACTACCTTCCAAGTAATTTACGTGGATAAATAGGAGGTTATACTTATAGTCATAATACCACAAAATATTGGTAAGCATTTAATTTTGTAATTCATGACAAATCAAGTTCTAACCTACTTGGTTCACATTAGAGAGGGAAAGATTTAAAACATAGTAAAGCATGGCAAAGAACATGGCATTTATCAAAAACAAAAATGAAGTAATCTAAAATAAATTATATACATGAAAGTAAGTTGGTTTCATCCATACTCAAAAGCGCAAAATAACAAAACGTATATATCATCTTGTTGGGTGCCTTGTTTCATATAACATGGCTTCAGTTTAATCTAACAAAGATTGCATCAACATCAAAAAACACCGATTCATATATTTCATAGTATCATTTGGTTCAAGCCATTAATTCAAAATAAATATTTATAACTACTCTACCAAAAAATAGCTTTTACAAAGGCAAAGTAAAAGTTCGAATAGACCTGTATCAAATCAACGAGAGAAAACCAAAAACATTTTATATATGTTTTACATCAGAGTTTAGCAAAACAATCATCATTATTAGAACATCTTCATGGAACAACAAACAACTACATGGATAAATTCACAACAATAATGTGAAATATTTGAAATGTTACAAGTATAGAATCATGGGGACATAACTAACACAACATTGCAAGAAAACATGCAAATTCATAGCCGCCGCCTACATGTGAATGGAGAAAAGTTCTCAACAGCAAATAAATAGTGCAAGGAAGAAGAGGTGTACTACTTCTTCCATCTAAACTCCTTAATCTCATCCATAACCTTGTAGAAATGCTTGGTATTGGGTAAAAAATAGAAGCTCACGTTGGCTTGCCCTCTATAAATGAAAATCAATTCTTCCATCTAAACTGATTATTTCCTAGCGCTGATTTCTGATTGAAGGATAAACAAAAATCCAAATGAAATGATAAATACTTGAAATTAGCAAAAATAATGTCCATACACAAAAAATATTACAAACGTTGAATACCCATAGTGAAGAAATTCTAAATTTAGTCACACTTGAAATTAAACTCAATTTAACTAAGAAACACATCTTATATTAACATATGCATTTGGTAAGGTCTTCTAATTTTTTTTGTCTTCAAAAGCAGATTGATAGACAGTAGGAAAGTCAATGTCATCCATATTTATAGTCAACCGTTTTAGTGTGTGCAAAACCACAAACCTTCCATTATTTTTTAAATCTTTTGAGTAGAACACTTGACTCACTTTTGATGCCAGAATAAATGGTCGTCATTCACTTTTTCTTTCGTCTTTAGTTTATCTAAGTTAATTGTAATCAAATTTGAAATACAATCTATCTTGTAACCATTGACCTTATCTTCGACCTTTACCCAATCACATAAAAACAGTTTGCTTGTAGTCAATGTAATCCAACTCAATTACCTGTTGAATAATTCCATAATACATTGTTTTTGCTTCCTTGTAATTTTATCCTTCTCGCTTGCTCTAAATTTTGTAATCGCTCTCATACAAATACCGGTATCTTGTGTTACCATCCATTCTTTGTAAGTTTTCGGGGAAAATGCGAATCCATTCACTTGGTACGTCATATAACTACGCGCCTTAAACTTCGTCCCATTCACCAGTCGCCTAAGAGTTGAATCAGCATCATTGGTCTTCACCAACTAGAAAACATAATAAGCAAAAAAGCATGATCGTGACAGTGTATGATCCATTTTAATACACCTGAATACATGAGAAATTGCAATACCTCATCACATAACTAAAGAGTAAAACTTTGACAAGTTTCCATGAAATTAACCCTACTTCGAGATTGAGATGTAGTACTTTTCACATAGTTGTTATACCTCCTGCGATAAACATGTTTCAAAACGTATATATATATGAGTTAATTTACAATAATGAGAGTTTGGGATAAACTAGTGAACTTACTTCTCTCATTCATCCAATCCATCGTACTTATTAAAGACCCATCTACGAACCTGTTCAAACTGCACTTGGGTTAACGTTGTATCTTTACCACTATCTAGAGGCATCTCACCGGCAAACTCATCATCCTCATCTAAAAATGCTTCACGAGTATGTTTATGGATGACATCACCTCCTTTTGGAATATAATACATGCAGTAATAACTAGCTTCTTGTATAATATATCCTTCTGCAATACACCTTCAATATATATTTTGTTGCACACATATCCTTTATATATTTTCATCAACCAATGTAGGCAATAAATAGTAAAACTTCTATTTAAATCGAACGATAATGAATAAAATTGAAATTAGTAATTTACCGTTCAAAAGGATACATCCACCTATATCTAACAAAGCCGCAAATCAATGCTTCATCGGCTAAATGAACCATAAGGTGGATAGTCATATCAAAAAATGCAGGTGGAAAATGTTTTTCAAACACACACATTGCTTCTACCAAACTAGCCTTTTCTTTTAAAAGATGTTCCCTGTTGATCACCTTTGAGCACAAAATTTTAAAGAATAGACTTATAGAGTGTATAGCATTACGCAGATCCTTATGTTGCGAATAAGAATGTTGAAGTAATACTGGAAGTAATTGTTGCATTATGGCATGAGAATCATGCGGCTTGATATTTGTTAGTTCAGGAGGATTGGTGTTCACATTGTTGTTGAAGTTAGAAGAGAATCTGCTAGGTACTTTAAGGTTTTTCAAAACGGTGCAAAACCGTATCTTTTCTTCTTTGCTCAAAGTGAAAGTTGCCTCTAGTATAGTTATTTTATTTGTTTCTCGCTCTTCCCTCACCCATATTTTTTGTTTTATACCCATGGTTTTCAAATCCTTGCGTGAATTGATGTCATCTTTTGACTTGTCTTTATGACCCATAATTGTGCTAATGAGATACTCAGTGACATTCTTTTCCGTATGCATAACATCAACATTATGTCGAACCAAATTTGCTTTCCAATATGGCAATCAAAGAGGACAGACGTTCTATGCCATGCAGGAACATTGTTAAGGTCTTCATCATCAGTTTTTTTTTTTGTCTTTGACCAATTTCTTGTTCGTTTTTACCAACTTTCATCTTGATACTAGCTATCTTTTCTTCAACTTCATAACCATTCAATGGCTATGGAGGACGATGACATTCTTGTTCATCATTGAAGTTGTCTTTATCCTCTCGAAACTTGTGTTTGGAAAGAAGAAATTTTTGATGTCCCATTTAACACATCTTCTTACTTTTAGAAAGATAATAAGAACAAGTATCTTCCTGACAAACAGGACATGCAAAATAGCGGTGAGTTGTGCACCTCAATAAAGACCCAAGCGTAGAATGATCATGAATTGCCCACAACATCCTAGCTCTCATTGTGAACTCAGAATTACTAAATGAGTCAAATGTAATGACTCCTACCCATAACTGCTTTAACCGTCCATCAACGGTTCTAAATAAATATTGGTATCCTTCCCTGGTTGTTTTTGTCCGGAAATCAACAATGTCAACATTGAGAACTCCCTTTTCATACACACGGATGAAGGAAGATTGTATGATACTATAATTACTCGCCAACAACTATAACGATTAGCTAGAGACGCATGTGGATTGAAATCATCCGTTGCTTTTCCAAGCATCACATTTCATGGTTTAGAAGCAAATTTTTGATCAAAAGAATCTACAACTCGCCATTGAGAAGTGTTATGTGGATGACACATTACAGTAGAACAAGACTTGGCATGAGCATGCCAAGTCATAGTATCTTTTATCCATGATATGACATATAGTCTCCTCAATCTAAAAAATAAAGAGAAATTTCTCAACGTCTTTTGAGGTACTTTGGTAGCTCTTCTCTCTTCATCGAATGTTGTCTTATATCTTAATTTGTTGCAAAATGCACAAGAAACCCTATTTGCATCATCTTTTTAGTATAAAATGCATCCATTGATGCATGTATCATAAGTTTTGTAATCCATCCCAACTTGTTTGATCATCTTCTTAATGTCGGGGTACTTTGTAGGTAGCGTATTACCTTCAAGGAGTAACTTCTTTATAAATTCGATGAGTGCGGTCGCACCATTGTCGAAAAAGGTATACTGAGTTTTCAAGCAATTCAGCTCCACAATGGCATATAAATTTGTAACAACTCGCATATTTTACGACTATATATTTAAATACTTTATTTAAATATATCATCGATAGTCGGATTAAAGTCCCAAAAGCTACTTTTTGCAAACAATCGAATTAGGACTCGAGACCACTTCCATTAATTCCAAAATGGTATTTGCGACCTTTTTGAGTATAAACATCGATATGTTTGGAGTTGATTAGAATTTTGATATTTTCGTTTGGGGCTTTGGCTTTAGATTTCAGCCCACTAAGAGAACCCAACTGCTCTACAAAATAACTCCCACTCCACTCCTCCTCTCTACATTCATTTTCATTTCCTAACACTCAAGCTAAAAGAAAAAAAGAGGGGAAGAGAAAAGAAATCAAAATTCCTAAGCCCTAGTTTACTAGGAAATTCAAATTCCAGTTCTAGAAATCAAAGAGAAGCTTAGATTGAAGATTCTAGAGGTGTTGTTGAAGAGAAATCAATCTTAGCTTGTCTTAGAGCTTCTCATTTCTATATTTGGGTTTAAAGGTCAGTTGTTAAACTCACATCTACGTCTATAGCTTTCATTGTTGTTAGACATGAATTCCTAACATCAATTCATATTCATTTGCTTTTCATTTGAATTGATTTGGTGAATTTTTCAAATTTTGGTATTTTGAAGCCAAAATCTTTAAAGATCCTATCTTGGATATTTGGGCATGTTATTTGAGGTGTATCGAAGAACCTATGATGCTGGGTTATCGCTTGGCATAAATCTCTAGGTTTCGTTGCTTGTTTGATCAATCCCGAATCGTTTTGGCCATCACGGCCTAGGTAAATTATTGCCTAGAACGGACAACCAAACGTCTGGAGGTAAGGTCCAGACGTCTAGTTATGCATACCTCCAGACGTCTGGTTATGCATTCTGGAGAAAAAGAATATACGGTAGAAAATAAAAATGGCACAGACTAATTTCAGACGTTTGAATTTATGTATCAGACGCCTGGATGGTCTTAAAATTCTAGATTGCCAAATCAGACGTCTGGGAAGTTTTCTGGAATATTTCCAGAAACCAAATCCATACGTTTGGATTAACCCCCAAACATCTGGAATTGTTCGATTTTGCCTATTTGCCTATTTTTTGAGTACATTTCCAATGTTTATCGATTTATGTTGATCTGATTAGTTGTTATCACTTTTATCGACTTTTATGACTTCTTTTTTTGGATTTTCGGGAATATCCATTTTGATGGATTTGGTATCGATTTCTTTGCATTTAATTCACGCCTTCGTATGTGAATTTTTGGTGATTGATTGTTTCGACAATCATTTCTATGGTCGGTCACTTTAAAATACAAAAGTTTCTATACTAGTAGTAAATACTCTAACTCTTTCACAAAAACGATTTCAATGTTATTTTTAATACAAAACTCCTTTTTAAAACCGTTTTTCAATATATTAGTATATACAAACCTTTACCTCATTCGTATGAGAAATCTACTTAAATGACTTAGCAAAATAAATGGCGTGAAACGCTTGCTTTTTCTTTGTCGGTTAATTCTTGGACATGTTCGATTGAAATTTTGTGATAATTTTCGAGTGAAAATCTACAATTTGTTCGTAAATATTTAAGTTAAGCCAATGGTTATGGGACATGAAGCTAAAATCATTTATTTACTAGCTTATTGTAATTTACACTTATCGATCAATGATGATCATTTTGTGATTTAGACTAGCGATGTGCGATGTCTCTTTATTTGTGTGGTGGATTAAACCCCGTTTGTCGAGTTTCGGCTCAAAATTGGTAGGGTAGCGACCCATGGTCTTCGGGCCGTTTGTGGAGCCTCATCTCAAAGTTGATGGTTAGCAACCATGGAATAGCATTCCGTTTGTGATGCACGTGTTGGTGAGTTTTCATGCTCCCGTTTGTGATATGCCTCCCCCTTTGTGATTTCTGGTAATTAATGATTTCTAGAATTTGTGTTTCACCAATTTTTGTGATTTATATTGATAAGTTTTATCAATATTTGTGGTTTGGCGAATATGTTAAAGAATATGACATTCTTTTTTGTGTTTGAGAATATTTGAGATATTGTATGATTTTTGTTGTTATCTAACGTATACTTGTCACAGTATGACATTATTGTTATCATATGTTTTTGTCATATCTCTATCCTATCTCATTTTATATGATATTTATAGCTAGACACATCCGTTTATTATTTTCTTCTTAAACAATCTCGGGTCAGACCGAGATATTACAGGTGCTTCCACTTGACTTCTTATAGAGGTCCGTCACATGACTTTTGGCTAACTACTTTAGCTTAGCAGTTTTTGTTATTATACGTTCTAGATAGAGACTCCTTGTGTATACATATTCTTTTGTCTAGCACTTGTATCTATTCTTTTGTGATGTAGTGGATCTTATATGACCACTACTTTATTGTACACTTTTATGTGTTGTATTCATATCTGTTCTGCCTTAGTGATATGGATATCTATGACTTATTTTGTGTTATGCTTATTTTATATTTGTTTCCGAAGGCCACATAGCCGTGTAGTAGCTTTGAGTTTGTATTTGATATGTCGGATTTCCTCTTGAAACGAAATGCATGATATACTATCTGACATATCGGTACTCACACAAAGCAATTACACAGATGGTTGCTCCTCAACAGCCTTATTCTTCATGATAGTCGACGGCATTACCCTGTAGTTTCCTTGGCTAGTGTAAGCATAGAGGTGGGGCGTCACAGCTTGGTATCAAAGCCAAAATTCGAAACAATACAGAATATTATAGCATGGATCATAGTCCTAAGTCCCTCTTAGGAAGCGTGCCTTAGGATTTATCCGAGTCTTAGGACCCGCTCTATCCTAATTTCTTGATGCCTTGTTTTATCAATCAAGTTTGTTTGATATTCATTCTAAGAATAACCTTTTTCTCTTCTTTCTTTCTTTCTTAAAAAAGAGAAATGGTTAGATCTGGTCGTACCAGCGCAAGTCAATCCAGTGCTACTCCTCAGGATGGAGCGTTTATGTCTGTCCAACAGCTTTTAGATCTTGTAAAGAATGCTCAAGTTGTCGGACCCATTCCAGAGCCTACTCATCCTAGATCCGGCTTTGCACACTTATGCAAAGATTATATCGATTTGGTGGAAGGCCATTCAAGGGATCCGAAAGTATTATAGAAATCCAAGCTTGGCTTAGATCATGCAACCGCATCTTTTCTCGCATGAATCTTGTTGATCTTTATCGAGTCCAATTGGCTTCTAACATGCTCCAAGAAAGAGCATTAGATTGGTATGAGTTTTTGATTTGAGAGATTATCAAAGTGGATCTTACTTAGGAGCAATTTCGAGAAAAGTTTGAGTTGAAGTTTGTACTGAAAGCTGAAAAGGTAACTTTAACTCGGCGTTTTATTGGCCTTGTTCAAGGTGAATCTTCTATGATGGATTATGTCGCATCTTTTGAACCTCTCTCTAAATATGGGGTCGAGTATATTAATACCCCATTGAAGAAAAATCAGAGGTTTATTTATAGGTTGAATAAGAACCTCAAAAGGCCATTACTTCTGAAATTAGAGGTTTCTTTTGATCATCTTGTTGATATCGTTCTTCGACTTGAAGAGGCCGATAAAGAAAGTGATGTTGAAGTTGTAGGTGCCAAACAGAACTTCAACAACAACAAGAGGCGACCTATTAAGTTCAACCCTAATCCCAACAAGAAAGGGAGATCGTGTTGCCGGATGCCCTTAGTTATAAACAACAAGCGGTTGTTTCCATGATGATATCCAAATGGAATGATCTCGAAACTTTATCCACTTGTGAGATTCGAGATCGTGAATCCGATTCATGTTCATCTCTTGTTATATGTAGCCTTGAGGCTCATCCTTCTCTTTTATACCGCATTCTTGATGCTCAAAAGCATGATCCCGAATTGACTCATCTTTGCCAAAGTTGTAGGGATGGAAGTATTGATGGTTTGAAAGACTTTGAAATCGATGCTCGTGGCGGCATTCGAAAATTTGGTAGACTTATCATGCCAAATATTATTGGTCTTTGTAAAGACATTTTAGAAGATTCTCATCGTTCTAAATTTACCATTCATCCTGGTAGTAGTAAAATGTATGCGGATATGAAGCGACTTTATTATTGGGATGGAATGAAACCTAATTTGCTAACTTTATTAAGCGTTGCATGACTAGCCAACTCATCAAAACCATCCATTTTAGATAAGCTTACAAAACCATCCATTTTATTCCCGTTTGGTCTAATCGAACCGTACCTCTTTTGGCCAAACTTTGTGTTGAAGATATTGTTAAATTGCATGGGGTTCCTACTTCTATTGTTAGTGATCGTGATCCATTATTTACTAGTGGATTTAGGAAGAGTCTTCAAAATGCTTTGGGAACGAAGCTTAATTTTAGCACCGCTTATCATCCTCAGTCCGATCGACAAACCGAGTGTGTCAATCAAACTCTTGAAGATCTTCTTCGTGCATGTGTTCTTGATTTTGGTGGAAGCTGGGAATATCATATTTCTCTTATTGAGTTTTCCTATAATAATAGCTTCCAATCTAGTATTTGTATGGCAACTTTCGAGGCACTCTACGGAAGGCCGTGCCGATCTCCTTTTTTGTTGGCTTAAGGTCGGTAAGAAGCCCGCGGAAGCCGCAACATTCGCTTCGGGACTCCGGTTGGGAGTCCGCGGACCCCCCTCCTCCCCCTTCCCCACCCACCTAGGAGGGGCAGTCGATCGTTTTTCTAGTTGGGGCGATCGCGATCCGGAACCGTTCGGGCCTCCGAAATGAGGTTCGATCCCGAATTTCTGCGCAGAAACTGCAGCTATTCATCGTGCCGGGAAGCCCGCGGAAGCCGCTACATTCGCTTCGGGACTCCGGTTAGCGGTGGCAATTGAAGTGAGTTTGGAGAACAGTTTGGCAGATTATGGTGAGTGATCGGAGTTTTTCTAGCAGAAGTGGAGATGAGGTGTGTAGTAGAGGCAGAAGTAGGTGATGATGATATGTTATTGTGGTTTTATGTTTGCAGTTGTATATGGCAGAGTTGTGCATGTAGTTATGGGTTGTTTATAAAGGAAGGTGGTGACGTTTGTGTTTAGGCAGTGTGTGTTGATAATGATGGAGATTAGTAGTTGGTTGTGAACTGAAGAAGCTAAGGTTGAGGCAGTGTGTTGATTAGAAAGTGGGATGGAGAGGCATTGAAAGTGTCCCTTATTTTTACAAAAAAAAATTAAGAATCAAAACACCCCTTTAATTATTTATCTACATTTTTGTTTTATTTTTATTTTTTTCAAATTTTTTATCCACCGTGCAAAGCAACTTGGCAAAATGATAGATCCCGCTAGAATTCTTACCATACATAATAGAATATGCTCAAAAATTCATAGTAATCAGATTCATGGAATCTTTGATGGTTTCCGTTTAAGATGAAATAGACTCTAGTCAAGGCATCTTTGGAATTTGCGCATAGTTTATTTAGGCATATGTGCAAGATTCATGTGCATTCATGTGCATGTACCTTCTTAGTTTAGAACTTCCAGTTTAGAATTATTATTGCGCCACGATGACTTTGATCATATATGTATATTGGAATATCATCATGCTTTGAATTCTCATTTTTAGCGGCTATTTTAATGTTCTACGTCCTAATCATCTTTCGCTTTCATTATTCTCAACTGCCCACCTCCATTTTACCGGGCAATGGATGCCTTCTTTAGAAGTGATCATAGCCATTTGAATGAGAAACAGCTTGAATAAAAAATATGAGTTTATTTGATTCAGATTATGAATGTGGTTTTCTTTCCAAGGGTTGATTGCCATTCGTTAAATCATAGCAAGTATTCTGAGAACACAGCAATCAGCCCAGACTTTTTGTTTAAATATTTTAAATATTCTATGAAATGGCCATAAACATAAGCTTTGCTCATTTTGAGTCATTGTAAAGTAGCCTATTAGCACAATACAACAAATACTTACAAATATTCTCAAAAATTTATAATAATACAACAAATACTCTACTCAAAAATTAATAATTTATTACCGGATAATACATTACAAAGTGAAGTCCACACAAAATGCATTATAGAATTAATCCGCTATAATAAAACATCAAAATTTTCACTACATATGTTTTAAGCTGCTGTAGAATAGGAGAACGATGAAATGAATATGAATAATCAATGTTAAATGACTTCTTCTTTTGAACATGCATTGATATACGAACAGGTACTTAACAGGTGATAAATTTACATTGATACTTCCCTACGGTAAAAAAGGTTGGGTTCCTGGATAAGAGCTATGTTTATTTAATAATGAATGCTCTTAGTAATCCAATGATTTTTTTTTGCTTGTGTAGTGTGTCTCTAGCATTTGCATATGGATCGTAGTTGGATGTACAACGTAAAATGTAACGATGAGGAGTTCCTAAACAAAATTGAAGAGTTCATCAATTGTGCACTGAATGATCAATTAAGAAGAGGGGAAGAAACTATTTTTTGTCCTTGTAGACACTGCAAAAATAAGAGGAGACTTTGTAACATAGATCAGATTAGAGATCACATAATCCATTATGGGTTTAAGCAAAATTATACGCGGTGGATATGGCATGGTGAAAGTATACTTAGTAGAGCTAGTTCTAATAATCATGAGAATGATGAGAATGACCGGGAAGATAACATGAATAATGACGCGAATGATGAGAATGATTGTGTTCATGAGATGTTTCGTGATGTTGAAGAACGTTTGATGGAAGAGCCAAAGTTGTATGAAAGAATATTAATTGATGCCGAGAAGCCTTTGTTTCCTAATTGTGCTAAGTTCACATCATTGTCTGTTATGCTCAAGCTTTTCAATTTAAAAGCAAAGCATGGGTGGAGCGATAAAATTTTTACATCTTTGTTGGAACTTTTGAATAACATGCTTTCGGAAGGTAATGAGCTTCCAACTTCTAACTATGAGGGAAAGAGAATTATGTGCCCAATTGGTATAGGATATAAAAAGATACATGCATGTCCAAATGATTGTATATTATATCAAAATGAATATGAGAACTTGCACGAGTGTCCCAAGTGTGGATTATCCCGTTACAAGTCACGAGGGAACGTTCACAATGACCCAGATAAAAATTGGCCTCCAGCAAAAGTCTTGTGGTATTTGCCAATTATACCAAGGTTTAAACGTTTATTTGCAAATAAAGAAAATGCAAAAAACTTAAAGTGGCATGCAGATGTGAGGAGAAATGATGGATTATCGAGGCATCTAGCTGATTCTCCATAGTGGAGAAACACTGATACAATGTATCCTGATTTTGGTGAAGAAATTAGAAATCTCAGACTTGGTCTTTGCATAGATGGCATAAACCCATTTGGAAACTTTAGTAGTCAACATAGTACTTGGCCTGTTCTTTTGGTGATTTACAATCTTCCACCTCATTGAATATGAAGCGCAAGTATATCATGTTGTCTCTATTAATCTCTAGACCACGACAACCAAGAAACGACATCGATGTTTACCTAATTCCTCTTATTGATGATCTAAAACTTCTATGGGATAAAGGTGTGCGTGTGTTTGACGCATATAGTCAAAGTAATTTTACATTGCACGCCATGATTTTTTGTACCACAAATGATTTTCCTACGTATGGTAACTTGTCTGGCTATAGTATAAAAGGTGCCAAAGCATGCCCAATTTATCGAGATGATATGGTTGTTGAGCGTTTACATTATTGCAAAAAAAATGTGTATATGCATCATCGTAGATTTCTCCCTCCTAATCATCTTATCGTAAAAAGAAGAAGCCTTTTAATGGGGAGATAGAGAATGGAGTTGCTCATTTGCCATTAACAGGAAATGATGTTTATGAATGGGTCAAGGATATTGAAAATGCATTTGGCAAAGTATTTCCTTTTTTAGAAGGCTCGTGGAAGAAGAAATCTATATTTTGGGAACTTCCATATTGGAGACATTTACAGGTTAGACATTGTCTAGATGTAATGCATATAGAAAAAAATGTTTGCGACAGTATCATTGGGACACTCTTAAATATACCTGGTAAGCCAAAAGATGGTGAGAAAGCTAGGCAAGATATGTTGAAAATGGGTATCTGGAAGGAGTTAGCACTGGTGTAGAAAGGTAAATGTACCTATTTTCCCCCTGCATGTTATACATTGTCCGAAAAAGAGAAAACTAGTTTATGTGAGTGTCTACGTGGTGTGAAGGTTACAACAGGTTATTCTTCAAACATCAACAGTCGTGTATCAGTGAAGGATTTGAAATTGACCGGTATGAAGTCTCATGATTGCCATGCGTTAATGCAACATTTATTAACCGTTGCAATTAGAGGTATATTGCCTAAACATGTTAGGCATGTTATTACAAAGCTTTGTCTCTTTTTTAATATAATTTGTAGCAAGGTAATTGATCCTGATACGTTGGATGCTCAACAAGCCGATGTTATTGTTACCTTATGCCAATTTGAGATGTAATTTCCACCTTCATCTTTCGATGTTATGTTGC
This sequence comes from Allium cepa, assembly GCA_030765085.1. Taxonomy (NCBI): domain Eukaryota; kingdom Viridiplantae; phylum Streptophyta; class Magnoliopsida; order Asparagales; family Amaryllidaceae; genus Allium; species Allium cepa. The sequence continues at coordinate 185,977,398 of CM060946.1, forward strand.
ATTTGGTTGTTCAACTTGTAAGAGATATCAAAATTTGTGATCCTGTATTTATGAGATATATGTATCCGTTTGCAATACATATGGGAACTTTAAAAAGAAAAACAAAAAAACAGATATAGACCTGAAGCCAGTATCGAAGAAGCTACTGTAGTTGAGGAGGTTATTGAATTTGTCACTCCATACTTAGCTGGTGTTGAACCTATTAGACTTCGTAAGTCTCGACATGAAGGACGACTTGACGGCCAGGGCATAATTGGATCGAAATTGATTTCAATTGGTGATGAGATGTTCACAAAGCTCAGCTACTTGTTTTGCAGCACCTTAGTGAGGTACATCCTTACTTGGAGGAGCACATGGCAATTCTAAAATCCCAGAATCCTTCAAAGAACGAAAGGTGGTTGACGAATGAACATAACTGCTCTTTTTTCATATGGTTTAAACATACGGTAATGTCTCAATTGTCTCAATAAATCATGGTATTTCAAATACAATAAAATGGTTAGCATATAGGCCTCGATTTCATGTCAATTCATGGGAAGGATATGATATGAGCGCTTATTTCTTTTATACGAAGCGTCAGGATGAGAAGAGAAAAATGCAAAATAGTGGAGTTAGCATCGTTGCATCTTCAAGAGAATTTGCTGGTACTAAAGATAACAGACCAATAAATGCGATAATGTTATATTATGGGATAATCGAGGATATTTGGGAACTTGAGTATAAAGACTTCACAATCCTGCTATTTTGATATAGATGGGCTGACAATCGTCGTGCTATAAGAGTGGATGAACATGGATTCACATTGGTTGACTTTGGTCAAGTGAGTCATGATAATGATCCACTCATCTTGGCATCTCAAGAAAAACAAGTTTTTTACGTGACTGATCCTGCCGATAATAAGTGGTCTGTTGTTCTTCTCGGAAAAAAATGCATTGTTGGGATTGGTGATATGGTGGATGAAGAAGAGTATAATCAATTTGATGAGAATCCACCTTTCTTTGTCGGCTTAAGTCTACCAGAAGAAGTTGATTTAAATGCAAATTATGCACGTTCTGATCACAATGAGGGGGTTTGGATAGTTGGGTAAATTTTTTTTATGCTCATCATGCTTTAGTTGCTAGTTGAAATCTTTCATTTTCTGTGATACTTTAGTTTTTTTGAGAATAATTACTAATAAGATATTTTACAGGGATACTTGATCGCTGTTTTTGTTGCAGACTTCGGACATTGTATCATTGCTACCTGTCACGTAGAGATTTTTTCTCAATGACTAACTCATACACTGTACTGTAGGGCTTCAAGTACTTATCAATGTTGTACAAAATCGAAACAGGTAAATCATACATTATAAAAATTAAAGTATGATTTAGAGCCTGATGCAACCATATGTATAACAAAACTTATAGCGCTAGTGGGAGTATAAGTAATTTCTTAACTACAGGTACTGCTGTTACTTCACAAACGATTGCTTCTTCTAATTTTTCTTTTTATTAATGAAATTTTCTATTCATTATTTGTTTTTTCAGTATGTCTATACATGCTGATGTTTGTTTTATTGTACAAATTCTTTGTACTAACGTTAAGAGTAAGTATGCATTGCATTTATCTTCAGATTAAATGTTTTTTTTACCTTTAGTTGAAACCTTGATATTATGAATATCTACAACCGAGCTTGCAGCTAAAGGCTATGGGTACAAATCCCACTACGATCATATATTTATTATACCTAAAATATAATGGTTATGTGCACTTTACTGAAAGCATCGAACATTTCTTGCATTTTCAAGCTAGATAACAAACAATAGGTTCACTCACATCCATATTTGCACTTTGATAATTGACAACTTACTGCTTATGCCAACTACCATTTTATTTACTTTTGTTGGTTTCTGCAATTTACTGATGTGGTGTCAACTTGGTTTATATAATGATAAATGCTAATAATTATGGTACTTAAGCCAAGTAACCCATTTATTTTGTTTGTTAGGGTAAAAAATTCACATGTTGAGCTTAGGTAGAATCCGTACCTTAAGGTAAATCCTACACTGAAATTACTAAGTTACGTAGAGTTTCCTAAGGTACTAAACAACAAATTTTTTTAAACTTGATGTTAAGTATTATCTATTGAATTAATCCAATGAAGTAAGAAACTGGAGATGAATTTGTATTGCCATGAAATTTTATCATAAAAGCTAACGAAATTTCAGTGCTGTCTTTAGGGGTTTCTACTTGTTGTCTTTGTGAATTTTTAAAACAGTTCGTCCTTGGCTTCTCTTTCGCTATGTTAACTTTCCCCCATTGCTTATTAATAACATAAGCATGCAATACTTGTTGGAACTCTTTGTTGTGAAATTGTAATTGACGATCCAATTTCAGTATGCTTCAAGTTTCAACCATCAATTTCTCTACAATTTACATGTGTTTAAAAAAGTATGACTTTTTCAATCTAGTTGTTGATGAGGTTATAATATGTCAATTGTTACATCCTCAATCTATAACAAAACACAGTCTCTCCAATTTATTATTTAGTTGTACATACTTATTGAGTTTTAATACCGTATGTAAGATTCATATATATAAACAAGATATCAAAATACATTTGTCAAAAGAACTTAATTAATGGCTGTCATAGACTCAAAACAATGAACGGTCATACATAAGTATTATTTACAAAAGAGTTAATGATCATCTCATTTTGATTATATTTAAACTTACTGAATTATAAGAAGTAACATGTAGTACAAGAACAATTTGTTTATTCACAACTTGAGGGTTCAATGAAGAGGAAAACGTCTTTGTATAACATGACAGTATAGTTGTTATAATTTATCTGTATAACATGACAGTAACCTATAAAATACATTTCAATTTTCCATTAAATACTAATATATTTCATAACTTAAGTATATTACCAAAATGTTAAAAGATCAGACAATATAAAATACATGACATTATATTTCAAAACTTAAGTATAAAATGTTAATATATTTCAAAACTTAAGTATAAATACATGACAGTATATTTATGAAACTTATTTTATTCTTACTTTGTTAACAATATTTCAAAAGTCTGTTAAAAAACTTGTAACGAACAATATTTTAATTAATATCACCTCAGGTTAAAAAAATCAGTTTTTTTAATTATTGATTTGTTTTCTGAAGAAAAAAATATGATATAACATAAGCTATTAAGCATATGACGATAAATTTTTACTGTCATGAATGCATCTTTACGTTAGTGGGCTATGACAATAAATTTTTAAGCATATGCTTCTCTTATATTTGGTGTAACGTTAGTGGGCTATGAATACTATTGTAAATGCTTAGAACCATTATCCTGTAACATTGTATTGCAGTTTGGATCCCACCAGGAACCATTGCAGAGACATCACCAGGCACAAACAAATGATGATAAAAATAAATACTCACCCATTCTAATCCCACCAAGAACCATTGCAGAGGCATCACCAGGCACAAACAAATGATGATAAAAAGAAAAACTCACCCATTCTAATCCCACCAGGAACCATTGCAGAGGCATCACCAGGTACTGTGTTTTTATTAGCTGCAATGTGAACTGCTTCTAGAACCTTCATTCAATGGTATTGTCTTTTCTATTTATTTATGGTCTCCTACAAAATTGTTATAGTATCTCCAGTTATGTTCACCTTTAACCAGAATACTTCTTATTTCCAACTTCCATAATTAAATGGTCATTAAACAATCAACTACAGGAATAATGAAGATAGAAGAATTTGGACAAAATGAATAACATAATCCTTCTACTTCATAGTCGTTGTCTAAGAAGAGGCAAAGAGGCCCAACAACTGGAAAGAAATATAAAACACAAGAACCAAAATTCATTGAGTGGAGTGATAATGGCAAACCCATTGGAAAGTGGGCGAAGTCTTATAAGGCGTATGTGGGCGATAATGATAGATCTAAAATTGATGTCAATATTAAAAATTGGGATGGCATTAGTAAAGGGCTTAAGATACTATATGGGAAGATGTTAAGGTATTATAAATTCATTTGTTTACTTATTACTTATTTGTCTTTGAGACCCAATTGGACATTTGAAGTCTTATAAGGCGTATGTAACTATGATTTTTTTTTATCTCAGATCGAGTACCACATTGACGACAACATGAAAGATAACGTGTTAAAATATGTCTGTGGACGATGGAAAGATTTCAAAACAAAATTGGTTGGTGGTTGGATTACGAAGACAAGAAAACTTCCAGAGGACCATAAAGAGCCGTACGAGCTTTATGATGGAATTACACAAGCACAGTGGGAAACATTCAAGAAGAATTGTGAAACTGAGGAATTTAAGGTATTTTTTTGTTAATTATGTTTCATTTACTAAAACATTTACTAAAACTTCCAGGTTTCAGAATGCCTGCACAAATACAGGCTTTTATTTCATTTGGTAGATAGGAACAATAACCAAGCTTCATGCACAAATACATGCATTATTTTTGACACTTTAGGTATACATTAATATTCATTATTTTTTACACTGATTAAGCGAGAAGGGTAGGAAGAGTCAAGCATACAATGAGTATCCTCACTATTTGGGGCAAGCTAGATATGCAGGGAAGAAAGCTAAATGGATAATCGAAGGTCATAGTTCATCGACTACATTCATTACTACGAAACAGGTCATTTGCATTGGTTGTTTACCCCCCTTTTGCATCAGTTCAACAACCGATGCATATGCAACCGATGCAACATGCTTAACACTTTTGCATCAGTTCTGAAACCGATGCAAAAGGTCCTTTTTGCATCGGTTGTTACTAATAACTGATGCAAAATATCATGGTTGGTTGCTTGAACACAGCCCCCATGTTGCATCGGTTGTAATGAAAACCGATGCAACAAAGGAACTTGTTGCATCGGTTGTTGTTGAAAACCGATGCAAACTAATCCCTCTATTGCATCGGTTTTTTATAACAACCGATGCAAACTAATCTCTCGGAAACCATTATTACAGTACTCAAATAGACTATATATATATATATTATTGTTAATCTTTATATATATATAAAAGAAAAAAACATACACAAAAAATAAAAATAAAAAGATTATTTCATTATCATTTACAAATTCTGCTTTGGTTTACAAATTTCACAACAGACATATCTGCTTACTGTTGTACTGCCCTCCCTTCTCCATTCATCTACAGTACCACAAACTGTTCGTTTGCAACTATGATGTGCAACTTACATCTCTGCATACAACTTCCACTTACATATCCAACTAACTCTTTTCATACTATACCATACTTCACACATACTTCACCACTTCACAACCTAACTACTTACCAATTACCATCCGCTTTCACCATATACCGCATAGCTCATTGCTGCAACCATCTACTGTCATCACCGCACTGCAACCATCTCATCTGCTGCAACACACTACACTGCCTCGACTCCATCTTCATCTGTTACTAACCACAAACTCAACCCATCGTCCTGTCTGTCACCTCCCTATTCCTCCATGCTCCATACCATATACACTATTCCTCCATGTTCCTCCCCGCTACATATCAAACAACCTTGTTTCATCATTCACAACTTCAAAACCACTGACCACTTCACTCCCTCATTTCTACCACCAAACATCCGTACTGTCAGCTACCACATCGACCACATTCATCTGCATATAACAATGCACATACCCACAACTACATTCACATTGCTTCACAATCAAACTACCATCAATCCACACTTCTTCAACCACAACCTTCTTTCCCACTGTCTTTTCGAAAACTGCCGCAGCAACTCCATATACTCCTCTGCCTGTTGTTCCAACACTGACCATCTCCACTTACAACTGACATAACTACTTCTTAACTGCTTACTGTCTAACTGACCAAATTCACATCTCCACTTACAATTGACAACTGACATTTTTGAAGAAGAAAAACAAAGTTATAAACATAATTTTCACTTTACAAAATATCATCAAATTTGAGTTAATATAGCTAAAAATCACAAAATGAGCAGTATAAAAACTTACATAAACGTTAGACTGGTCATTGAACTGAAGAGGGAGAATAACAGAAGCAGTATTAGAAGGCATGACGATAAGTTTGGGAGGAGAAGTGATAAAAGAACAAGGTGGAGTTGGGATTCCACTTCCTCCAAACATGACATGGAATTCACTTGATTTTTCAGCAGGAGCCGTAAGGGCTTCATTCGCTGTAGTGGTATCAACACTAGTTCCATGATCTATTGTAGAGGTTGATTCCAGTTCAGGCCATAGTATGGTTCCTTGAGGATTGCAATATATTTTAAAGCCACTTCTTTGGTTCATCAGCCCTTTCTTTTTGTTCTTTGCTGCTTCATTGATGTGAGGGCTTATGCTGGTCTTTATGCCATTCATCGTTGGAGTTATTATGGTGGTTTCATTGATATTCATTTCTGGACTGTTAGTTGTTTTCTTCTCTATTTCTTGTTTCAGTGATCTCATTTCTTCCTGCATTATATCATGCATGTAGGGAGATGTAGTTCAACGCGTGAGGACTAAAGACTGTATTTATGCGCTCTTTGTTATGTACCTTGACTTCTTTTAGAGAAGAAACCAAGCCAGCTATTTCCTCCTCTTGTTTTGAGTTCTTTTTCAGCAGGCTCTCATAATTCTCCTGTAAAATTGTAGGTGTAAATTTTGGATTCATGTTTAAAGAACAAACCTAACCAATCATGAATTTTGAGTGATGCCCAGCTTGAAAAAGATTTGTGCACTTTCACAATAGTATTAAGCATCTATGGACTCATCATCATCTGTGGAGGCCTTCGTGGTCGCTGGCGTTTTATTCGCAGGAGTTCGGTGAAATCGCTACAATGTCAAACAGATTGTTACCTCATTGACGCCCTCCACTTTTTTTTCCTTTTTTTTCCTGCCTGCCAAATAAGCAATCATCCATTGGCATTACGCAGTAAATACAGGGCAATTTCGGAATGCATCAAGAAAAGGAAAATATTCTCATGCCCTAAGAGCATGGGCTAAACTTGTTAAGTTATCTAAGTTGGCATTTGAATTCCATGTGTTTATTTGTTTTTTCTTTTCCCTCTCTTTTTCATTTCAGCTTCAAAAAATCATTGCTAACCTATACACAGGTTAATAGTACCCTTAATAATAAAATTATGAAGCGAAGTTATATGTATCCCACTACTTGTTCTTTTAGTTTAAAAAATGTACATATGGTGGAGGACAGGTGTCGGGAAAGGATCCTACATGAGACACTCAATAAGACAAATTTACGGTGAGCTTTACGCTACCAGGGTGCCTTGTTTCATGGAAAATGATAATCTATGTAAAGTTGTCTGTAAATTTTACCTGCTTTTTTGTTTTTTCTTTCATCGATTTTTAATATTTTTATGTAAAACGTAAAGCACAAGTACCGAACTGTGGTGACATATATGTATAGATGGAATTTCCATAATTTGTGCTTGGCTTGGCATATATTACATATAATAAATATGAAACCAGATTTTTAAATTTTAAAATTCTGGAGGTAGGCATTAGATGAAACTTATGACAAATATCATATACATCTCTTTGGGATGTGGATGTATCTGGCGTCTCACGTGAGGCAAACGCTCTATCATAACTTTTGTATTCCTCTACGTACATTGCTGGCAAAAATGCGTTTTGTATATATAAGGACAAAAATATACAAAATGCTACCTCTGCTATTTTAAATATTTAAAAAGAAAAAAAAAGAGGTTCGAAAATTGCAGATAAATTGTTCAGTTTTGAGATGTCAAAGTGGAAGATGCATAACCAGTCTAGTGGGCTTGATCAATGTGAAATAAGAAAACCCCAAAACTCACGGGGAAAGTAAAAGGGAGGCTGTGGAATATTACTGCAACTTGTATAACAAAAACAAAATAGAAAATCAGTTTATCCAACTCAGAATTATCATGTAGAAGAATTATGAACGATAACCGGAGGTATTTAATTTCTAACTGAAGTACTTAGGAATAGGCTCAACCGAAGTGTAGGGAAAACCTATAGATATACCACCATACAACATGTATTGCTAAAATTATCCGTGTTCAATTGAGAATCTGAGATGATATTGTTATGTTTTACCGGTACGTCAGCACATGGAAGTTTTGTTCACTGATCCTGAAAACTCTACGCTTAATGAAGTACACATTATGATGTGTGCCTGGCGAGACCTATGGATTCCATAACCTTGCCTGTTTACATACCGAAGAACAATCAAACAGAAACAATAATGAATGACTATTAGTGCACTTTCACAATAGTATTAAACATATTTTGTAGTAGTGATTACATAACCTTACCTCAGCAACACTTAGACCACCCCCATATGTTTACTGCCTCTATCCATCTACCACCACCTTACTGCCACCATAAATCAGTCATCATTCCTCCCTTCCTTCCAGTTCACCTACTTCTACCTACTAACCAACCCACTGTCACCATAAACTTCACTGCATTCCTCACTCCCCTACATCACCATACCAAATACACATTTCACACTTCTACTAACTGTCAACACAATCCACCCACATTCCTCCCTACTCCTCCTCCCCTACATCACCATTGTAATTGAAGTCTTCCCACTCCACTGTCTACTTCCTCTTAAAACGTACTTAAGAAGTCTCTTTATTGTATTCGGTCGATCTTGATCATGGATCATTGTGTTGGTTGATTTGTCTGTTACGTATACTACAGAAGCCATTCTAGAGTCGTGTGTCCATACTTCACAGGCTACTATGTTGCAGTTGAGGTCGGATAGAACTGCAAATATTTCGGAGAGGAGCCCAGGTCTTTCATTTCCGATTAGTTCTATTGAAGTATGATTTGAAGTAGATTGAACTCCTACTGATCTCTTCAGTGATCTGAAGCTGCTGAATGTTCTTGATGATAGTGACTGTAATGTAATTTTCATGTTTAGTAGCATTTTCAAATCATTATTCCCATTCTCTAATGCTGGATTCACATGATTGATCTATATAAAGTATTCGCTTAATGTATAGACAATGATTTTTCCATAACATAGTTCGACATTCATGTTTTAGAAAAATCACTTCTCATCATAAAACCAACAAACAATATGAATTGTGTGCCTTAATACTAAAAGGGTATCATTATATCATTCTCCTGATGCGGAACAATTCTTAATAGCCTCTTTCAATCAGTCTTAAACATTAAATTTAAATTGAATACAAGGTAATGGTAAATAGAAAAAAATTGGACGACTTGGATGGGACATCAAAACTTAGGAACAGACAATCTTGTGCTCTTTAACACAATACTTTTTGTTGCCTAGCAGGTGGTCATGCACAGACCAATTGCTTGAATGGGTGCTTAATTGCAGCTGAATTAACAGTTAAATTAAATGAATACAATTTGCATTTATTTTTGGAAAGGAATTGTAGTCGGGTAAGAAATCGCACAGATTTATTGCAACACCCACATAAATGAAAAAAAATGTACTGTCTTTTTCATCTCTTTTTCATGCAAACAACTATTACATCTTTGCATGCATTCCAATAAGATTTCTAGTTAAGATAAATATGAACTAAACTAAATAACAATGCAATTATCAAGATTTTTACCAGTTGAATTCGTTCAGTCACTTCTTCATCATAAAGCTTATTTCCATTTTGATCCACAACATGAAAAACTACAAACCAAGCACGAAATAAAGTCAGCAAATTAAGTAATTCGCCTCACACACAAATCAGTTAGAAAATAAATGGAACTGAATTACATTACCGTCCATAAACCAGCTACCATCTGAAGAAATATAAGCTCTTTCAATAGTAAGATTCAGATCGGACAAAACTTGCACAACCTCTAGCAAACTTCCATACTTATTAGCACTATCCACCTACATACAAAAACAAAAATGAATAAATTACTAATTAGAAAAAAATTCATGACAGTGCTCAAAATTAATCAGAATCGGTTGACCTTTACTAAAGTAGAATTGCTGCATGTATCATTATCCACAGTAACCCTGTAACCGATAAAACAAAACAAAATCGCTCAAACTTCTCATCAGAATTCAATTTTTATCACATGGTTGAAGATAATAAACGAGGCTAATAAAAACCCAAACTAAGACTTATCAAAATCAAACCTTGGTGGATTCATTTTGACTACGAACTTCTCATACTCGTCGTCGATATCAACCGGAGAGAAGTCACAATTCATCATGGCTGACTATATGAAAAGTAATGAAAAAAATTAAGCGTGCTCCCAAACCCAATTTGAATTTCAAACGAGAATTTTCAATTGATTTGAATTTCAAACGAGAATTTGCAATTGATTTGGATTTGAGAATTTTGTTTGTCAATTAGAGAGTTGAGAGGTATTTGTGTTGCTGTGTTGATTAAGGGGTTACGGGGGAAGTGTAGGTATAAATGAAAGCCAAGCGGGAAGCGAAAAGTTAAAGGGGAGGGAAAATGAAAGTTGAGTAGCAAACCGATGGAAAATGAATGCAAACTAATGTAGTTGCATCGGTTGAATTTAAAACCGATGCAACTAACACTATTTGCACGTACCAATTGCATTGGTTGTTGATGACAACTGATGCAAATTTGATTTTTTATTACCTATTGCTTTTCACGTACCAATTGCATCAGTTATTAAGATGGAACTGATGCAAATAGTTCTATTTGCATCAGTTTTACTTAAACTGATGCAAATGAGACGAAGCAATATGCACTTTTTGTACTAGTGATTACCAAGTGGTTCTTTTTTGGATCGAAGTATTGATTGGGTTTTGGCAAGATCAAAAAAAGAAGCTAACGGAAATTATGTAATCCCTAATGAGAAAACTAGGATAGTTGCAGATAAAGCGGTATGACTAATTTCGATGCATTTTGTCTCATTTGGTTAATCTCTTACAAAACAAAGCAATAAATTATTGAGAAAACTATTTTTTTTGTTGTTGACAAAATGCTTGGACAGAAAAAGCCATCGAAGGAACATGGGTTTCAAATAGACATGATGATGTCTTAAATCGTGCTCTTGAAAAAAAAAGAACATCCAGGTCGAGTTAGAGGAATTGGTGGGACGGTCGATATCAAAGATGTATTTGGAAAGGTAGTGAAATATAAAGGTCCAAGTGGTGTAATATCAGCAGATGAACTACATCGTATCACCCAGGAAATAAAAACTAAAGTAAGCCAAAGATTCGAGTCTATGGTAGATACGATGGTTGAGCAAAAGACTGCAAACTTTTTCAATAGGATGGGTATGCAAATGCCCAATGATATCGTGGTAAAAAACATACCATCATTTGGTCATCGTAGCAGCTGTCAGTTAGTACAATTGGACAAATTACAAACTACCAGCACAAAACAAGAGGCGGATCCTTATGAAAACTTACAGGTAACTAATTCAAAAGTCTATTTTTGTAAAATTATACGATTCTAAAACGTGTAAGTCAATAATTTTAATGTTGTACTTGTCATTCTAGAGGCCAACTAAATGTCGTTTGGCTGTTAATTTCGTAACAACCGAATAATTTTGAAATTAATTTTAATTGAATTTATTTTACTTTGAAAATGTTTTAGAAATTATTTTACTTAAATTTTTGTTTTAAAATATTTTTAAAGTGAAGTAGGAATTTTTCTAGAGTTAATGGTAATTTTTTTGTAATTTTCATGTCCTGTTTGCCATTTTAAAACAATTTCTTTAGTTCTTTTTCTATTTTTGTCCAATTTAGTTATTTATTTTATTTTCAAAATGATAAATAAATTACTTTATTTCAAAATTTTTCTTTATAATATTTTTAAAATGAAGTGGATAGTTTTCCAAGGCTAGTGATAATTTATTTGTAATTTTTGAACACTGTTTTGGATTTTTAAGCAATTTCTTTTATTCTTTTTCTATTTTCTTTAAATTTTATTATTTATTTTCATATTATTTCACTTTATTTCGGTTTTTAAAAGTATTTTCTGAAATTATTTTGTTTTATTTGTTTTAAAAGAAATGGAAATTTGTAGAGGCAAAGACTCTTCCTTTTCCTAAGACTTTTCATATGCAAGACTTTTCATTTTTCATAACTCTTCATTAATTTTCTTTTAGCCGTGTAAATTTGTTGGTAAGCCATGTATTTCATTTACTTTTCATGCAAAAAAATTCTCATTTCATTCTTCTTCACGGCTAGAGAAAAATATTGGTAATGGCATCATCTTTTTTCTTTATTTTCTTCTCATTTTCTAAGCATTTTGCCTTGTTTTCTCATGTTGTTTGATCGGCCTCTCCTCCATAGCCATGTCCATAACCTCCTACACCTCTTCCCTGCCATCATCACCAGCTACTCCTCTGGTCTTGAACAAGGTCGTGCCCTCCATGATGAACAACTCCTCAAAAACTATGAAAAATGCCTTGAAAACATGCTAGTTTGACCACTTTGGCCTCATCTACTTCAACCACCACCCTAACCACCACCTAGGTCGCCTCCACCACCTGTGACCTGACCACCACACACCCCTCTTGCCACTGTCTAGTCATAGTGCACCCCAGGCCGAGCCCACTCCCCATGGCCGAACCACTTTGATGACCAAAAACTCCACTATATTGCATAACCCCTTCACCTTCTCAAGTATAAACTCCTCCCCATGTTTATGCCTTAAACCCGAGCCATGCTATGTCAATTCCCGAGCCAAAACATGTCCAAATCTGACCATATTCAACCCCTAGGCCGTGCATATCATATGAGAAAGCAAGGCAAAAGATTTGACATTGAAATCTCTTTTCATTTAAAAGTTATTTCATTTCAAAATAGTATTGAATTTTAATTTGTTTTGATTTTTGTTTTGGGTTGTAACACAAGATTTGTAGCTTGGATTTGCTCTCCACTCAAGTCCGTAGTCTTGTCTTTATGCTTTTGATTCCGTTGTATCATTGGTTTTGTTATCTCCAACAATTAGAGGTGAGTAAATCTCACACGACAATATATACTTATGCACTTGTGAAGCAACAACATTTGAATGTGTAGAATTATAAATGATGCTAAAACTGCCTGTGATTATTTATATATGATATTAAACCTGTTATATTACATGTCATATCACATGTTACTATTGTGTAATGTTAAAATGTTCATTTATATCTGTTTATCACACTGCAAGTTCCCTGTTAGATTAGAAATCACTATGGGTTGAAATGATACATACCCGAACGGACTTTAGAATAGGGAAAATCGTTATTCGCTGAAATGATAGGTCTGAATGGTTTTTAATTATTTATTTTGACTTGGGACTGCGGGTTTGGAATGATAGAACCCGGATTTTTATTTGTACACAGCGGATTGAAATGATATATATCTGTATCACTTGACCTAGGCTAGAAAACTATATACAGGCCCGTGGTTATTTTTATAAATTTTTTGGAATTTTAAGTACTTTTAAAAAGTGTATATATACGAAAATTTGATTTAAATTGGATTTCTAAATATTAAATATAGAAATTTGGAATTTTCTATAAGTTAAAAATGTTGGAAAAAGGAATAGTTACATTGAATTTTGAAATATAAATTAAGTGGAAAATTTGAATTTTGTTAAATAAAAATTTAATTATATAAATAAAAATGGAAATTAAATTTTATTTGAAAAAAAAATGGAGAAAAATTTAAGTATTAAGTTGTTTATTTAAAAATGTGAAGAATTGGAAACTTTTACACTTGAATTTATTACGTAATTTGTTGAAATTGGATTTAATTATAAGAAATTTACTTCATGTACATAATATGTTAAATGATATGTTAATGAACATTTTAAAATGTTAAATTATGATATTGACAATGTTTAAAGGGTTTAAAATGAAGTTTATTAATTGTTGGAAATACACTAAAATCTAGAAATCACTTTTAATAGCATTCAGAAGTGCTATAGTTTCTGGAAATGAACTAAAAGGCTAATAAAAGAGCTATTACAGCATTTCTGAAATGCTGTAGTTGCTGTAGTTGAACTAATAGGCTAAAACTTAAGTCATGTCTATTATAGCATTTTTGTAAATGCTGTATTGGGCTGCTGTCTTTGCTGTTTTGAACCAAAATTTAACTAAAACTGAGTTTTAACAACAGTTTTTTAAGTGATGTCTTTGCTGAATTAAAATGTTTTCAAGTGTAACATATAACAGCTTTTTCTAAATGCTGCGAAAGGTTGAAATTTTAATAATTATGTGTTTTGACTTAGTAAATGAGCTCAGAATAACTTGGAACTTTGGAAATTGAATACCTTGACTTGAAAGAATAATAACTTCACTTTTAAATGATCTAAATGAATAAATTTCATTGGAAAATGAATCATTTTAAAAGATGATTTGAATTGAAATAAATGAATGTTATCTTTGAACTTTAAAGGGGTATTAAGTTTGATATTTGTATTTGAATTCAAATAATGATTTGAAAAGGAAGTTTTGAAAGGATATGATATTTTGAAATATTGAAATGGTTTGGAAATGATTTAATCTTTATTTGATAAAGATTGGGTTTTGAAATGATATTTTATTTTGAAGTATAAAGTATTTTTTTTTAAAAAAGTTGTAACCACGGGTTATAATAACGATTGGTTGGCAAAGAGACCGGGATCGGATATGGACATACTCTCTGTCGATACCGAAAACCACTTTGACAACTGTGTACGCGGTGGAGATTCCAGAATGAAGTAGGATGGTGGCGATATTCTTGTGGTATGTTACATGGACCCAACTTCCGTGAGTTGGCATAAGGTGGCTAAAATAGGAGTGGACTCGGGCCAAAAGGGGTAGCTCTTCTAGTCGGACGCATTTCTTCGATACCATTCTATTACTTGCGATTGTTTGGTGGCCACCCTCAGATTTGGGAATGTGTTCCGAGGTAGGCGTATGTGGCTACTGCGTTACCACCAGCCCGGGTATCGTAATTGGTATATCTACCCTGGCATTGCCTTGTGTGCCGTGTCACCTACCGTATCGAGCCTTTACTACGAGTTTGGTTTTCTCCTGTAGCCCATGCGTATTTTCTCGTAGTCTCCCAATCAAGAGATATGCAGATATTGGATGGACTACTAGGACTATTACGTGTTAAGGTGGAAAATGTAAAGCCTTAACTATTTAAAAGTATGTTTACTTTACTGATAGACACTATTTATAATAGCGCAATATTACTATATAGTAAATAGTTTAACGGATCCTTAGAGGATGGGTGGTCCCAAGCATCTTCTAAGTTACTTGTACCTTTACTACAGTTCACTTGAGTTAGTTTACATTGGATAAGTATGTATGTCCGGACTCGAGTATTTATGTTTTATTTACGCTCGGGCCAGCCTGAGTTATTCACAGATTTGGATTTCCACTCTCTGGAGGTCTGGAATCACTGGAGATTATCAGCTTATCTAGTTATCTTATTTCAGTTCTATTGTTCTATTTCGGTACTGTTGTTTTGTTGTCAGCTTTGTATTAGTGGACTCCTTTGTATTTGGGATTTTATATTGTATCTGTTTTCATACTGATATTATGTATTTGGTTTTGAGACTTTGTGATAGTAGCTTTATGAACTACTATGGTATTTTGTTTTCCGCTGCGAGATATTCTGATGTTCTGTGTCTGTGATTCTATGATTTGATTTTATTTGCTCCAAAAAATTTATTACAATCTGTTATTTTGTACTATTCAAGTCCGGCATGTGTGGATTATTGTCGATTTGAATGGTGGAAAATAACTGGTCGTTACAGTTGGTATCGGAGCTTTGGTTTTAGGCAAACCTTATCCTGCGGAGCAAAAACTCATTAGAGATAGGGTAGAAATACCCTAGAATGAGTGAAATCAACTTCAGAATCATTTCTTTGTGAGAGAACGTATTTTCAAAGTATAAAATGATTTTTAAATGATTTTCAAAGGATTTTTCAAAGATTATTTTGATATAAAAATTTTCTTGCTTTAAAAGCAAATTTTTCTAAACTTCTTTCCTTTTGTATCTACCTTGTTAGAAATTTCTGTAATTAGGATGTTTATCCAAGTGAATTTATCTTGTCTTGTCTTGTCTTATCCTTATCTTATCTCTACCTTCGTCCTAATATTCATTCTTGAATTTCAGGATGAATCATATAGGCCAGGGTCGTGGTGCAGCCCCAGTTCCATCCCCAGCTCCTGTCCGTTTCACTGTTCTTTGCAAAGAATTTACTCAGCTTGGAGGAACCAAGTTCGCTGGTTCGAGTCTATCATTGAGGCACAGCAATGGCTGAGGAGTATCGAGAGGACATTTACTGATCTTGAGATTATTGATGCCCATAAGCGTCAGTTAGCCGCATGGCAGTTACAGGAGGCTGCACAAGATTGGTGGGAGTCTGTTACGGCTAACACCGTTGAGGCTGATCTTACTTAGGAACAGTTCAGGTATCTTCTTTTGTTTCTTTGAATTCTGTTTTTCTATCTTTTTGTGCCTTTTCTAAGCTTATCTATCATTCTTCTCAGGGAGGCTTTCGTCGCTAAGTGGATGCCCAAAGCCGGGAAATCCCAGCTTTATAGGGAGTTTATGGACCTCAAGAAGGGAAGCATGTTTTTTTCAGAGTACGAGGGGAAGTTTAACGAACTTTCTAAGTTCGGACATGGTCTGATAGACACTCCTCTGAAGAAGAATGAGAAGTTTATTGCTGGTGCTCGTCCCGAGTACTATAGTCGTCTCATTTCTCATGTTCATGTCACTTTTACCCAGCTTATGGATATGGCTCTTCGTTATGAGAACCCTACTTCTAAGGGTCATGTTTCTGTTGGTGCTCCTTCATCTCAGACTTCTTCTGCAAATTATAAGAAGAGAAAGCTCAGTTTTCAGCAGCAGAAGAAGAATTGGCTCAAGAATCCTGGTTTGGGATCTTCATCATCTGCTCCATCTTAGAAGCAGCCAGTTGACCTTTCTTCCATCACCTGCTTCAAGTGTGACCAAAAGGGACACTATGCGAATAGTTGTCCTACTATTGTTGGTACTGCCATTCCTCCCCCTACTCGGCCAGCTAAGCGTGATCTTTGCCACATCTGTCTCCAGCCTGTCAATTTCAGGAAGGATTGCCCTACCCAACAGAAGGGTAAGCCTTCTGGTATATTTGTTGTCACCTCTGCCTCTTCTCCAGCTCCTCCAGCTCCTGTGATGACCAAGGTACTCTCCGGGGTTCTTTTTCTTTATTTCAGCATCCTGTTCGCATTCTGTTTGATACTGGTGCATCCCACGGTTTTATATCTGTTGATTTGTGTGATAAGTTTGAGCATCTCCTTTCTCCTGAGTATGATTCTGTGCCTTTATGTGTTTCAAATCCAATTGGGTGTCCCGCAAACCTTAATCGGATTTGTAAGCATGTGGAACTTATATATTCTGATCATCGCTTCAGTGGTGATTTTTATGTTTTGGGCTTCGATGCTTTTGATTCGTTGCTTGGAAGTGATTGGCTTGGTAGGCATAATGCTCATATCTCTTGTAATGCTCGTTCTGTTTATCTTAAGGATGATCTGGGCACTTCCTTTGTTATTCACTGCCGCATGCCTCAGGATTTTGCAAGCAGTTTTATTTATTATCTGGATTCTGCTCCTGGTGATCTTTATTCGACCCGTGTGGTCAAATTCTATCCTGATGTTTTTGGTGAAGTCACTGCTTTGCCTCTTAAGCGGGAGATAGATTTCCGCATTGATCTTGTTCTTGGTGCTCGACCTGTTGTTCTTCCTCCTCGAAGAATGGAACCTCGTGAGAAGGTTGAGTTGGGAAAGTAGATTGAGGACTTGTCTTCCAAAGGTCTGATCAGACCTAGCCATTCCGAATGGGGAGTTGCGGTGGTCTTTGTCACTAAGTCGGATGGTTCTCTGAGGATGTGTGTTGATTATAGGGAGCTGAACAAGCTCATTATGAAAAACAGATATCCAATGCCTCGCATCAATGATATGTTTGATCAGCTTTATGGTGCCACTTGTTTCTCTCAGCTTGATCTTGCCACAGGTTTTCACCAGCTCAGATTTGCTGAGGAAAGCATTCCCAAGACAGCTTTCCGGACTGAGAATGGGTTTTATGAATGGTTAGTCATGCCTTTTGGTTTGACTAATGCTCTTGCTTTCTTTGTGGATCTTATGAATCGTGTTTTTCATGCTGTGCTTAATTAATTTGTGCTAGACTTTATTGATGATATCCTTGTCTTCTCTAAGACCAAGGAGGAGCATGAGTCACATTTGAAATATGTTCTTGAGACTCTCAGAAATCATCAGTTGAAGGCTAAATTTTCTAAATGCCATTTCTGGAAGGATGAAGTCTGATTCCTCGGGCATATTGTTTTTGGTAATGGAGTTTCTGTTGATCCAGTCAAGATCGCTGCGATCAATGTAAATCTTTCCTTATTTCTCTTTTCCTTATCATTTAATTATTCTATCTCTTCTGTGGTTCTTATTTTCCCTATTTCTGTTACAGGATTGGGAAACTCCTAAGACTCCTTCTGAGATTCGTAGTTTTCTGGGCCTTGCCGGTTACTATCAAAGATTCATCGAGAATTTTGCTCGGATTGCTGCACCTCTCACTGCTTTGACTCGTAAGAATGTTAAGTTTATTTGGGATGAGAAGTGTAAAGCTGCATTCAACAAGTTGAAGAGAAAGCTAACTTCTGCACCAGTTCTTATCGTTCCGAACGGAAGTGAGGGATTGACGGTATATACCGATGCTTGTCATGAGGGAATGGGTGCCGTTCTCATGCAGGATGGTAGGGTCATTGCTTATGCCAGCCGTCATTTGAAAACCCATGAAGCTAATTATGCTACCCATGATTTAGAGTTGCTTGCTGTTGTCTTTGTTTTAAAGCTTTGGAGGCATCATCTGCTAGGAACCAAGTTTGAGCTTTTCACCTATCATCAGTCTATGAAATATATCTTCTCCCAGAAAGATTTGAACCAGAGGCAAGTTCATTTTGGCTTGAGTTTATGGATTCTTACGACCTCGATATTAGCTATACTCCCGATAAAGCTAATGTTGTGGCCGATGCTCTGAGTCGGAAGAAGGTTTTGTTGTGTCAGATGGTTATTTCTTATTCTCCTCTTTTGGAGTGCATCATAGCTAAGCAAGATGAGGATAGGATTCTTAGGCTTATTAAGGAGAATTTTTGGAGCAGAGTTGGTGAAAGTGGTAGTTGTAGTAGTGGAGCTCAGATCGATGATAGAGGGATTCTGAGGATTAATGGCAGGATTTGTGTCCCGAATGTTGATGGATTGAGACAGGAATTGCTTCAGGAGAATCATCGATCCAGGCTTTCTATTCATCCTGGTGTGTCTAAGATGTATCAGAATATGAAGAGGCTTTATTGGTGGAGAGGGATGAAGCGGGATGTCTCTATCTTTGTTAGCCGTTGTGCAACTTGACAACAGGTCAAGGCCGATCATCAGAAGACCCCTGGTTTGTTGCAGCCTCTTGACATTCCCCACTGGAAGTGGGAACAGGTTTCCATGGATTTCATTGATGGATTGCCGAGGTCTAGGAAAGGCAATGAGAGTATCTGGGTTATTGTGGATAGGCTGACCAAATCTGCTCATTTCATCTGGTCAAGTCTACCCGTTCTGCTTCTAGCTTGTCTGAGATCTACATGAGGGAGATTGTTCATCTCCATGGTGTTCCTCTCAGTATTGTTTATGATCGTGATCCAATCTTTACCAGCCAGTTCTGGAAAGCTTTTCAGGAATCTTTGGGTACTCATCTGAATCTGAGCACTGCTAAACATCCGCAGACCGACGGTCAAACGAAAAGAGTGAATCAGATACTCGAAGATCTTCTTCGTGCTTGTGTGCTTGATTATGGTGGATCTTGGGAAGATCATCTTCATCTTGTTGAGTTCACCTACAATAATAGTTATCAGGTATAATCTTATCTTCTGTTTTAAGCTTATCTTAATCTTTTATCTATCTCCTTCTATCTTTGAATTCAGGCTAGTATCAAGACGTCTCCATTTGCTGCTCTATATGGACGACCATATCGATCCCCGTCTTGCTGGATTGAATCTGGTAATCATATGATTCTTGGTCATGATATGATTTTGGAAGCTTCGGAGAGAGTTGAGGAGATTAAGAGAAGGCTGAGGGTTGCTCAGGATAGGCAGAAGAAGTATGCTGATAGGCCAAGGCGGAAGCTTGAGTTTGTTGTTGGTGATCTGGTTTTCCTCAAGGTCTCTCCCTTAAGGAATGTTCTTCACTTTGGTCGTAGAGGGAAGCTTTCTTCTAGATTCATTGGCCATTTCCGCATTGTGGAAAGAGTTGGTTCCTTGGCTTATCGTCTGGAGTTACCCGAGAAGCTTTCTGGAGTGCATGACATATTCCACGTCTCACATCTTCGCTGGTATCTCCATGACCCATCTTTGTTTTTTCAGCCTTCTTCTCTTGACAGCTTGGATATTAAGCCTAATCTGACTGTCGAGAGGAAGCCACTTCGTATTATCGACAGAGGTACGAAGCATCTGAGGAAGAAATCAGTTAGTCTGGTCAAAGTACAGTGGAGTACTGATGATCGTGATTGTACTAGGAAGACGGAGGAGTGCATTCGTGCATCGAATCCGGAATTGTTAATTTCATGTATTACTTTGTTTTTCTATCATGTTTTCCTTATTTCCTTGTTTCCGTTCTTCTCGAGGACGAAAAGGTTCGAGTAGGGGAGAGTGTAACAACCCAATAATTTTGAAATTAATTTTAATTGAACTTATTTAACTTTGAAAATGTTTTAGAAATTATTTTACTTAAATTTTTGTTTTAAAATATTTTTAAAGTGAAGTAGGAATTTTTCTGCAGTTAATGGTAATTTTTTTGCAATTTTCATGTCATGTTTGCCATTTTTAAACAATTTCTTTAGTTCTTTTTCTATTTTTCTCCAATTTAATTATTTATCTTATTTTAGGAATGATAAATAAAATATTTTATTTCAAAATGTTTCTTTATAATATTTTTAAAATGAAGTGGATATTTTCCAAGGCTAGTGATAATTTATTTATAATTTTTGAACACGGTTTTGGATTTTTAAGCAATTTCTTTTATTCTTTTTCTATTTTCTTTAAATTTTATTATTTATTTTCATATTATTTCACTTTTCTTTGGTATTTAAAAGTATTTGCTGAAATTATTTTGTTTTATTTGTTTTAAAAGAAATGGAATTTGAAGAGGCAAAGACTCTTCCTTTTCCTAAGACTTTTCATTTTTCATAACTCTTCATTAATTTCTTTTAGCCGTGTAAATTTTTTCGTAAGCCGTGCATTTCATTAAATTTTCACGCAAAAAATTTCTTATTTCATTCTTCTTCACGGCTAGAGAAAAATATTGGTAATGGCATCATCTTTTTTCTTTATTTTCTTCTCATTTTCTAAGCATTTTGCCTTGTTTTCTCATGTTGTTTGATCGGCCACTACTCCATAGCCACGGCCAACATCTTCTACACCTCTTCCCTGCCATCATCACTAGCTACCCCTCTGGTGTTGACCAAGGCTGGGCCCTCCATGATGAACAACTCCTCAAAAACTATGAAAA
This sequence comes from Allium cepa, assembly GCA_030765085.1. NCBI lineage: Eukaryota > Viridiplantae > Streptophyta > Magnoliopsida > Asparagales > Amaryllidaceae > Allium > Allium cepa. The sequence goes on from CM060946.1 coordinate 185,998,904, forward strand.
ATGCCTTGAAAACATGCAAGTTTGACACTTTGGCCTCATCTACTTCAGCCACCACCCTAACCACCACCTAGGCCGCCTCCACCACCTCTAACCTGACCACCACACACCCCTCTAGCCGTTGTCCAGTCATGGTGCATCCCAGGCCGAGCCCACACCCCATGGCCGAACCACTTTGATGACCAAAAACTCCACTATATTGCATAACCCCTTCACTTTCTCATGTATAAACTCCTCCCCATATTTATGCCTTAAACCCGAGCCATGCTATGTCAATACCCAAGCCAAAACATGTCCAAATCTGACCATATGCAACCCTTAGGCTGTGCATAGCATATGAGAAAGCAAGGCAAAAGATTTGACATTCAAATCTCTTTTCATTTAAAAGTTATTTCATTTCAAAATGGTATTGAATTTTAATTTGTTTTGATTTTTGTTTTGGGTTATAACACAAGATTGGTAGCTTGGATTTGCTCTCCACTCAAGTCCGTAGTCTTATCTTTGTGCTTTCAATTCCGTTGTGTCATTGGTTTTGTTATCTCCAGCATTTAGAGATGAGTAAATCTCACACGACAATATATACTTATGCAATTATCAAGCAACAACATTTGAATGTGTAGAATTATAAATGATGCTATAACTACCTATGATTATTTATATATGATATTTAACTTGTTAAATTACATTTTATATCACATGTTACCGTTGTACAATGTTAAACTATTCATTTATATATGTTTATCACACTGCAAGTTCCCTGTTAGATTAGAAATCACTATGGGTCGAAATGATACATACCTGAACGGACTTTAGAATAGGGAAAAATCGTTATGGGCTAAAATGATATGCCTGAACGGTTTTTAATTATTAATTTTGACTTGGGACCGTGGGTTTGAAATGATAGAACCTGGATTTTTATTTGTAAACTGCGGATTGAAATGATATATATCTGTATTACTTGACCTAGGCTAGAAAACTATATACAGGCCCGTGGTTATTCTTATAAATTTTTTTGGAATTTTAAGTAATTTTAAAAAGTGTATATATATGAAAATTTGATTTAAATTTGGTTTCTAAATATTAAATATAGAAATTTGGAATTTTCTATAAGTTAAAAATGTTGGAAAAAGGAATAGTTACATTGAATTTTGAAATATAACTTAAGTGGAAAATTTGAATTTTGTTAAATAAAAATTTAGTTATAGAAATAAAAATGGAAATTAAATTTTATTTGAAAAAAATGGTGAAAAATTTAAGTGTTAAGTTGTTTATTTAAAACTGTGAAGAATTAGAAACTTTTACACTTGAATTTATTAAGTAATTTGTTGAAATTGGACTTAATTATAAGAAATTTACTTTATAAAAATAATATGTTAAATGATATGTTAATGAACATTGTAAAAGGTTAAATTATGACTTTGACAATGTTTAAAGGGTTTTAAATGAAGTTTATTAATTGCTGGAAATACACTAAAATCTGGAGATCACTTTTAATATCATTCAGAAGTTTATAGTTTCTAGAAATGAACTAAAAGGCTAATAAAAGGGCTATTACAGCATTTCTGAAATGCTGTAGTTGTTGTAGTTGAACTAATAAGCTAAAACCTTACTCAGGTCTATTATAGCATTTCTGTAAATGCTGTAGTGAGCTACTGTCTTTGCTGTTTTGAACCAAAATTTGTCTAAAACTGAGCTTTAACAGCAATTTTTTAAGTGTTGTCTTTGCTGAATTAAAATGTTTTCAAGTGTAACATATAACAGCTTTTCTAAATGCTGCGAAGGACTGAAATTTTAATAATTATGGGTTTTCACTTAGTAAATGACTTAGAATGACTTGAAACTTTGGAAATTGAATACTTGACTTGAAAGAATAATAACTTCACTTTTAAATGATTTAAATGAATAAATTTAATTGGAAAATGAATCATTTTAAAAGATGATTTAAATTGAAATAAATGAATGTTATCTTTGAACTTTAAAGGGGTATTAAGTTTGATATTTGTATTTGGATCCAAATAATGATTTGAAAAGGAAGTTTTGAAAGGATATGATATTTTGAAATATTGAAATGGTTTGGAAATGATTTAATCTTTATTTGATAAAGATTGGGTTTTGAAATGATATTTTATTTTGAAGTATGAAGTATTTTTTTTTTTTTAAAGCTATAACCACGGGTTATAATAACGATTGGTTGGCAAAGAGACCGAGATCGGATATGGACATACTCTCTGTCGATACCGAAAACCACTTTGACAACTGTGTACGCGGTGAAGATTGCAGAATAAAGTAGGATGGTGGCGACGTTCTTATGGTATGTTACGTGGACCCAACTCTCGTGAGTTGGCATAAGGTGGCTAAAACAGGAGCGGTCTCCGGCCAAAAGGGGTAGCTCCTCTGGTCGGACGCATTTCTTCGATACCATTCTATTACTTGTGATTGTTTGGTAGCAACCCTCCGATTTAGGAATGTGTTCCGAGGTGGGCGTATGTGGCTGCTGCGTTACCACCATCTCGGGTATCATAATTGGTTTATCTACCCTGGCATTGCCTTGTGTGCCTTGTCACCTACCTTATCGAGCCTTTACTACGAGTTTGGTTTTCTCCCATAGCCCATGCATATCTTCTCGTAGTCTCCCGACAGAAGATATGCAGATATTGGATGGACTACTGGGACTATTACGTGTTAAGGTGGGAAATGTAAAGTCTTAACGCTATTTAAAAATATGTTTACTTTACTAATAAACACTATTTATAATAGCGCAATATTACTATATAGTAAATAGTTTAACGGATCCTTAGAGAATGGACGGTCCCAAGCATCTTCTAAGTTACTTGTACCTTTACTACAGTTCAGTTGAGTTGGTTTACATTGGATAAGTATGTATGTCCTGACTCGAGTGTTTGTGTTTTATTTACGCTCGGGTCAGTCTGAGTTATTCACAGATTTGGATTTCCACTTTCTGGAGGTCTGGAATCACTGGAGATTATCTGTAACGACCCAGCAAATTCGATGATTAAAATGAGTTAAATGAATAAGATTTTAGTTAAATTTAGAAGGAAAAAAAAATCTTATAATTTATATTGGAACGAATGTTAGAAATTAGATGTAGCAAATGAAAACAAAATTAACAATTTAAAAATTATATTACAATTAATTGGAAATAATGTAAATTGAATAGAAACATAAGTTTATTTATAGGGCTGTAATTAATGAATAAAAAGTTTGAAACCAAGTAAATAAATTTATGGAGAACATTTAATAGGAATTAATGTATATATTAGGCAATTGACAATTTATGGTTTTGTTAAGATTGCAAAGTTATAATTGAGTGTAAATAGGAATATTTGGTAATTAATTAAAATAAGAAAAATGTAAATGTTATAACTTGGTTACAAAAAAAATTATATACAAAAGTGGATGTAAATATGAATTAATTAATGTGCGCATTAATTTATAATGGGATAAAACGTAAATTAATGTAAAGGATGATGCAGCTTGATAAGCATTCATAATGTTTATGTTGTTGATAAACGTCACTTTAATGATTTAATATAAAATAATGGAAGTGTGAATGGAAATTAATAGAAACGTAAACTTATTTTAAGGTAGTAATTGGATGTAGATTTACGGAATGGAGTTATTGCAAATCAACGAAATTAATGAAGACGTTTACGTAGCTACACATTGAATATATGAAAACAAAATGCAAGCATTGGATTAAATTAAGGAAATTAAATATTAATAAATGGTCATTTAATAAAACCAATGATCTGGAAGTAATTACAATAAGTTGTTCGAAATACGTATAAACTTTGATTTGGAAATCAATTGGATTAAAAATAAAATTTGGTATTACATTGATGAGTTTAGATGTTATTTTATTTTGTAAAGTAATAAATGGTGTAATTAAGGAATGAAATCAAGATAAAAAAAATTATTGAAATTTTAATTACAAACAATGGGTGAAATAATAGGATGGATGGGAATTGTTTGTGGAGAATAACCAAACAAGTATTATAAAGAGTACATTGGTGATAAACGGTTATTTCGAATAAAGGTAATAAATATTACTTTAATGGATATAAATGTAGTAACGGATAGAGTGAATGAAATTAGCATTATGAAAATAAATGTTAACCTTGTTTGTAAGCAATAAAAGCCTATTAATGTGACTGAAGGTTAACGGTAAGACTATTGTATGTTACCTATGTATGTAGCTTGTAAACTTAAAACTTTGAAATTTGTTACCGTAATTATAATTTAATATTACGTTAATTTTAATTAAGGTAGTATTTGTAAGAAATGGTAAGGTTATTCATATTGGACAATTTGTGAGTTATAAGGATCGGGAATAAAAATTTATTTATATAAGTGAAATGGAAAATTCAATAATTGGATTTAATGGCAATTACATGAAATTGGAATAGTTAAATAAATACGTTATTTGAAATAAAGATAATATGAGAAATTTATGTAATAGTCATGAATCCAATATTTAATCCATTTATTTGACAGGAATGAATGGAATAATAATTTATTTATTCAACTAAATGAAATTTTTGGGATTTTATTTTATATTTTGTGAATTTAATGAAATTGATTATTAAAAGTGAGGTTAACGTTGGAATTGATGAATTAATCAACTCTAATTTGACATTTAAATTTATTTAAATCAGTGTAAATGATTTGGAAAATTTAAAATGATAAGAATTGTCAATTATCGAATTGAAATTGAAATTTTGATTAGATTGACTAATTTTTATTTATTTAATTAATTAATATAATATAGCCATTTTGGCCACTGACTCGGATTTAGACGAAACAAGTTTCATTTAATCCGTATCGGTGAATTATTGTAGGATTTCAAGTTTCGTAGCGATCGGACTTGTCGTTTGATCGTACGGACACAAAACGCCTTGAAATAAATGAAATTGAAATCAATTGAAATCAATTTGGAAAATATTGTTTTTAGTATAACTTCTTCATACGATGGAATTTGGACTTGAAACCTTTTCCATTGTGTTTAAAATATTTTAAAACATCTATTTTGATATATGGGATGACCCATTTTCGTTTCGAAAACAAAACGAACTTTCTAGGGCATGATTGTCATTTCAAACATATTCGACTTTAACAGTAACCTACGAAAATGATAGAATTGAATCTCGAAACCAGTTCCATTATGTTCAAAAGGCCTTTTTACATTAGCAACGCCAGGCGGCACGCTTCGTTTGGAGTTCGGGCTGTTTTGGACCTCACGCTATAAATAGGCACACAAAATGATAAAATAATATTATATTATTAAGAAACCCTAGCCGCCACTTGTTCATCATTTTAATGGTCGAAAGCTCTCCATCTTCTCGCCTCGATTTCTTCCAATCCGTGCAACGAAATCGAGAACTCCCAAAAGCAAAGTTGCAGAGCTCGACGAGCTCTACATATCCAACAGTCGATTCATGCTATAACATCATGGATTCGCCGAAATCTGGCTATGAAGGTCGCACGTATATTCGCGATTTTCGAGCAAACGACGTGGATTTGGGCAGCAAAGCTTGGGGCGGTGGTGGCTCTCGAGTAGGCGCGCGTGATGGCTACTGCAGATCGACGTCCGATTGTGCTTCACGGGAGCGCACGTGTCAGCAGATTTATGGAGATGGGTTACATGAGTGCATTTGTGAAAGAAGATGATGCGCATGATCCTAGCTGCTTGATGACGTGGCTCAAATGTTAGGTTTGTTTTTTTTACTTTATTCTAATTTTGATTTCAATTCGTTCAAATAATCATAACTTTCTCATACGACCTCAAATTTACGTGCGGTTTCTTGCGTTAGGATCGTATTTAAATTCCGGAGATTTTAACGCTAGTTTGGATAGATTCTGAGGCTGTTGAATTTTTGGGTTTAAATTGGATTTTAATTCAATTTAAATTCAAAAGATGAGTGTTATAACCCACTCACAACTTCTAAAATTTCTTATGTTTGTTAAATTGAGTTATGATATGAGTAGAAATTTAATATGACTGTTTGGCATAATTTTATCATCATTCCAGTTAAATTTAATTTATTTAATTAAATTGTTAATTAATTAAATTGTTAATTAATTAAATTGTTATTTAATTTATTTTTGCATATAAATTGCCAGTTAATGCCTGTTGTTTATTACCTGTTATATATTGACGTATTGTTTGAATTAGATGATGATTGTGATAAATGGATGTATGATTTTATGATGGATGAATGAATGTTTATTTATATCATCATAAACTGCAAGTTGTTATGCATTTTATTGCATTCGGGATTGCGGTTTGAAATGATATATAACCGTAAAATTTTATTGTTAAATTACGGATTGAAATGATAAATATCTGTATCACTTAACCATAGGATAGAAAATTATGTACAGGCACCGCGATCTATGTATATAAAAATAATTCGAAAATGATTTCTATGGTTTTGGAAAGGAATATACGGTTTAATAAATATTAAAATTTTGGTGTTATATAAATATTATTTTATATATGTATAGTTAAATTTTTGGATTTAAGCTATGTATAAAATTGTTTAATAAAAATGAGTTTAATAATGGAGTTTAATTGTTTTATATTATGTGGTTAAATACCTACTTAAGATATTGTATATACAGAGTTTTAGATGACTTAAATGAAATTTAAGTTGGAAGATAAATATAATATTTGCTTAAATTGAATTATTTAAGAGTTGTACCTCAATACAATTTGATTCAAAATTTTAAATAAAAATGGAGATTTTAAAGGGTATGATTCTTATAACTTGATTTGGTTTAAGTGATTTAAATGAATATAAAGTTGAGATAAATGAATATATCAGGTTAAATATATTGAAGTATATCCAGTTGTTTGAACTTAAAAGCTTTACTTAAGTTATATTGGGTTTATTTAATAAGCATTTCAAATCTAAATAATAGAAATTGAATTGATATATATGGGATTATCAAAGAATTAGTTTTAAAGTGGTGGAATATTTAAAGCTTTGAAATATATGGAATTTTGAAATGGTTTATTTGAAGTTTGCAAATAGGAATTTGGAATTTATTGGTGAAATTAAAGAAGCTATTTTACTATATAAAGTAATTTAACATTTAAACCATTTAAGCATTTAAAGTTATGTTTCAAAGCTATAGGTTTCAAGGAATATAGAGTTGAAGTGCTATGATTTTTGGAAAAAGGATATATTTTGAAATTAAAATGATATCATATTGATTTGGGTTTTAAAACGAAAATGATATCGTATTTATATGGTTTTGAAATGGATACTATATTCTAGTTTTGAAGTACAAATTATTTTGAAATGACCGCGGTGTTATAATAACTTTTGGTTGTTAAAGAGACCGGGATCGGAAGTTGTCATACTCACTGCCAACTCTGAAAACCACTTTAACAACCATGTACACGGTGGAGATTCCAGAATGAAGTAGGATGGTGGCGGCGTATCCTTTGAGGTAAATACGTGGACCCGACTCCCGTGAGTTGGCATAAGGTGGCTAAAACAGGAGCGATTCTCGGGCCAATGAGGTCATTCCTCTGATCGGACGCACTCCTTCGATATTATACTCTGACATTTGGATTTGATTCGGTGGCCACTTTTGATTTTTGATTTTTAGGGTGTTGTTCGAGGTGGGCGGTAGTAGCTGCTACGCGTTACCACCAGCCCGGATGCGTAATTGGTATATCTACCCTGGCATTGCCTAGTTGTGTCATGTCACCTACCCTATCGCGCTTTGTATGAGTTTCTATTTGTGTCGTACCTATGGAGTATCTTCTGGTAGCCTCCCGATCAGGAGGTATTACGGTACTGTATAGACTATTGGCATTATTACGTGTTAAAGTGGAAAATGTAAAGCCTTAACGCTATTTAAAAGTAAGTTTATTTTACTAATAGACCCTATTATAATAGCGAAATATTACTACATAGTAAATAGTTTAACGGATCCTTAGGAGATGTGAATCCCGAGCATCTCTTAAGTTACTGCACCCACATTAGACATTGGATAGGAGATGTCAAACCCAGTAAACATCTCCGATGCCGTTACACTCATATTTATTTCAGTTAATTTAACTTACATAAGATCTTTTAGTTCTGACTCGAGTGTTTTGTCTTTTCAATTCGCTCGGGTCAGTTCGAACATTTCAGGAATTGAAGACTTTATTTCTAGAGGACGAAGACGAAGATTTTACTACTATTATTATTATATATCATATTGTTCCACTCCATTCATACTGTTCCGCTGCATTGTTATTGGTATGTGTAACTCTGATATATTTTGTATGAGTATAATCGAATATTTTGTAAAACAGCTTTATAAACTGTATATTTGATTATTATGCTTTATCGTTCCGCTGCAAGATTCTATTTTGTTCTTTTTCTTTCTCTGTTTTTCTTATTTACCCCATAACAATCCGCCCTTCCGTATGGTTGAATCGGCATGTCTGTCGACTAAAGCGTGCGAAAAGGCTGGATGTTATATCTAGTATCAGAGCTTTGGTTTAGCGATAAACCTTAGCTTTGTGGGGTCTGACTCTTTATTTGTAGTGTAGTAATACCCTATGATGAGTCATTGAGCGTATATATGAGAGAGCGTATTTGTTGGTGCTATAAAAAGGTTTTAATATTGTGTTAATCTGTTCCGTTTGTATTTATAAATTCTGGTTAACGCATGGGACGCTATTACTCAATAGGGATTTCTAAACACTTAATAGGACAGACCGACACAATATTTGTTTTTAATATAGGGGAATGAAATAATTTTGCCTATTATATTTTCTATATATATATATATATAAAATAAATTTTTTTATAAATGATATATATAAATATATATTTGGTTGCATTATATTGGTTGTTAGGTAATGAAATTTATAAATAATAGTTGAAATAGGATTGAAAATGAAATAAATGAAAATTGAAAAGTTAGAACTTAAGTTTCAGGGTTTTGAAACTTTCTTTTGAATGATTTTGGAATATAATAATAATATTATTAGAAGTATTTTCCAATATAGATATTTCAATATAATTTGAAAGAATTATTTTAAAGAAATTTGGAAGGAATAAATTTTGTACTCCCCTCTCTGTCGCTAGAAATTAATTTCGGTGATGAGTGCACGCATCATCGACATTCATTTTCGAGTTTCGAAGTGGGAAGGCCACTGTAGTAGTTTTGCTACTAATTTATTTTGATAAACAAATATAAATTTTAAATTGTTTTAAATATAATTGGATATATAAATTGCAAGCATATGTTTATCTGTTATTTTAAAATGATTTTGAATAAAAACCCGGTATTTATATCTTAAGTTTCCAATTAATTAATAGTTTTAGTTAGTGTAGTGAAATGAAATGTAACTAATAATTGGAACCTTTAATTAAAATAAGAGATAAATGCTAAGTTATAAATAAAATTTAAAGAAAGTTGAAATTTGTAACTTATAAAACAAAGATGTAATTATTGGACATTAAATTAAATTAAAAGATGAGGTAAACTTGTATAATTTTCATTTGCATTTTTTTAACATATATATATAACTTACCAAAAGATGTAAAAAGTTGAAGTGTTAAGAAGAAAATATAATGGAAGTTGTACAAGTAGACTTTTGAATGAAAAGTGTTCAATGTTTTTCTTTAATAAATAAGAATTTGATGTTAAAATGGTTATAAACTTAAGTTATAATTGAAATGTACTATAATAAAATATGGTAGGAAGTAAGTAAGAAATTAGAAACTTAAACAAATGAATATAAATGCTAAGCCTTTGAATAGAACATGAATTCCATTAATAAATGAAAGGAGGTTAGAAAGTAATGGAAAAAAAATAAAAAATAAAAAAATAAAATGAAGGTGAGTATTAATTGAATAAAAGGAAATCCAACCATAAATGTATGAAAAGGAATGATTAAGAATGAATTTAATGTATTTTCTGAATTGGTTGGTTGCTGTTTTGGTTTATGGTTGTTTGGGCAGGGATACTTTAAATTTATTTGGAAGTACGAATAATCTATTTAGCTTCATCTAAGACTGTTGAGTAAATGGTGCACTAAGTAGTTATTTTCCATTCCGTGCAATTTAAAGTTTGAACCCGAACAACTATTTGTTTTGTCTTGCTTGGATGGTTGATTTGTTTTTGATGTGTATGATGTTTGTTGCAATTGACTGTTGTTGTATTGATTGTTTGCTTGTGGCTGAAACAACCTTAAATATTTCATTTTATATAATTGTTAACCTTTTTGGATTATATAAGTGAAATATAGATTATGGAAGCAATTGCTACTGCTTTTGGTTTCATAATTAAGCGTTAATTGCCGACAAATAGGTACATTTTCGAATACGGTTTTATAGCGCAATTATATTGTTCCCGTATTGGGATACATATTATTTTGGTAAATATATGTTGTATATTGTTATATTTGATATTATATTTTCTTCCGAGCCTCCCCGTACAAAGGAGACTCTGCCGAAATTTTACGTAAATTTTGGACTTAGAAAATATTTTGAAAATGTTTTCCAAACTTTATTAATTTAAGTATAAAAGATCTATTGGTTATAAATTGGTATATTTTATTTAAATTAATTAATTTTGAAAATGTATTTGTCTATGAATTAAATATTTTAAATAAGATATATTGATTTCTTAATTCTTCTTTTCCCTTCTTTTTCCTTTTCGGGGACGAAAACTTTTGAGTGGGGGAGAGTGTAACGACCCGGCAAATTCGATGATTAAAATGAGTTAAATTAATAAGATTTTAGTTAAATTTAGAAGGAAATAAAAAATCTTATAATTTATACTGGAACGAATGTTAGAAATTAGATGTAGCAAATGAAAATAAAATTAACAATTTAAAATTTATATTGCAATTAATTGGAATAATGTAAATTGAATAGAAACGTAAGTTTATTTATAGGGCGGTAATTGATGAATAAAAAGTTTGAAACCAAGTAAATAAATTTATGGAGAACATTTAATAGTAATTAATGTATATATTAGGCAATTGACAATTTATGGTTTTGTTAAGATTGCAAAGTTATAATTGAGTGTAAATAGGAATATTTGGTAATTAATTAAAATAAGAAAAATGTAAATGTTATAACTTGGTTAAAAAAAAATGTATATACGAAAGTGGATGTAAATACGAATTAATTAATGTGTGCATTAATTTATAATGGGATAAAACGTAAATTAATGTAATAAGGATGATACAGGTTGATAAGTATTCATAATGTTTGTGTTGTTGATAAACGTTACTTTAATGATTTTAATATAAAATAACGGAAGTGTGAATGGAAATCAATAGAAACGTAAACTTATTTTAAGGTAGTAATTGGATGTAGATTTATGGAATGGAGTTAATGCAAATCAATGAAATTAATGAAGACGTTTATGTAGCTACACAATGAATATATGAAAACAAAATGTAAGCATTGGATTAAATTAAGGAAATTAAATATTAATAAATTGTCATTTAATAAAACCAATGCTCTGGAAGTAATTATGATAAGTTGTTTGAAATACGTATAAACTTTGATTTGGAAATCAATTGGATTAAAAATAAAATTTGGTATTACATTGATGAGTTTAAATGTTATTTTATTTTGTAATGTAATAAATGGTGTAATAAAGGAATGAAATCAAGATAAAAAAATTTATTGAGATTTTAATTATAAATAATGGGTGAAATAATAGGATGGATGGGAATTGTTTGTGGAGATAACCATACAAGTATTATAAAGAGTATATTGGTGATAAACGGTTATTTCGAATAAAGGTAATTAAATATTACTTTAATGGATATAAATGTAGTAACGGATAGAGTGAATGAATTAGCATTATGAAAATAAATGTTAATCTTGTTTGTAAGCAATAAAAGCCTATTAATGTGACTGAAGGTTAACGGTAAGACTATTGTATGTTACCTATGTATGTAGCTTGTAAACTTAAAACTTTGAAATTTGTTACCGTAATTATAATTTAATATTACATTAATGTTAATTAAGGTAACATTTGTAAGAAATGGTAAGGTTATTCATATTGGACAATCTGTGAGTTATAAGGATCGGGAATAAAAATTTATTTATATAAGTGAAATGGAAAATTCAATAATTGGATTTAATGGCAATTACATGAAATTGGAATAGTTAAATAATACGTTATTTGAAATAAAGATAATATGAGAAATTTGTGTAATAGTTTTGAATCCAATATTTAATCCATCTATTTGACAGGAATGAATGGAATAATAATTAATTTATTTAACTAAATGGAATTTTAGGGATTTTATTTTATGTTTTGTGAATTTAATGAAATTAATTATTAAAAGTGAGGTTAAAGTTGGAATTGATGAATTAATCAACTCTAATTTGACATTTAAATTTATTTAAATCAGTGTAAATGATTTGGAAAATTTAAAATGATAAGAATTGTCAATTATCGAATTGAAATTGAAAATTTGATTAAATTGACTAATTTTTTTATTTATTTAATTAATATAATAATAGCATTTTGTCCACTAACTCAGACTTTGATGAAACAAGTTTCTTCGAATCCGTATCGGTGAATTATTGTAGGATTTCAAGTTTCGTAGCGATCGGACTTGTCGTTTGATCGTACGGACTCGAAACGCCTCGAAATAAATAAAATTGAAATCAATTGAAATCAATTTGAAAAATATTTTTTTTAGCATAACTTCTTCATACGATGGAATTTTGACTTGAAACCTTTTCCATTGTATTTAAAATATTTTAAAACATCTATATTGATATATGGGATGACCCGTTTTCGTTTCGGAAACAAAACGGGCTTTCTACGGCATTATTGTCATTTCAAACCTATTTGACTTTAACAGTAACCTATGAAAATGATAGAATTGAATCTCGAAACCAGTTCCATTGTGTTCAAAAGGCCTTTTTACATTTGGAACGCCAGGCGGCACGCTTCGTTTGGAGTTCGGGCTGTTTTGGACCTCATGCTATAAATAGGTAGGCAAAACGATAAAATAATATTATATTATTAAGAAACCCTAACCGCCACTTGTTCATCCTTTTAATGGCCGAAATCTCTCTGTCTCTTCGCCTCGGTTTCTTCCAACCCGTGCAACGAAATCGAGAACTCCCAAAAGCAAGGTTGTAGAGCTCGATGAGCTCTACATATCCAACGGTCGATTCGTGCTATAACATCAAGGATTCGCCAAAATCAAGCTTTGAAGGTCGCGCGTATATTTGCGTTTTTCGAGAAAACAACGTGGATTTGGGCAGCAAAGCTTGGGGCGGTGGTGGCTCTGGAAGAAGATGATGCGCGTGATCATGGCTGCTTGACGGGAGCGTGCGTGTTAGCAGATTTGTGGAGAAGGTTTATGTGAGTGCGTTTGTGGAAGAAGATGATGCGCGTGATCCTGGCTGCTTGATGACGTGGCTCAAATGTTAGGTTTGTTTTTTTTTACTTTATTCTAATTTTGATTTCAATTCGTTCAAGTAATCATAACTTTCTCATACGACCTCGAACTTACGCGCGGTTTCTTGCGTTAGGATCATATTTAAATTCCGTAGATTTTGACGCTGGTATGGACAGATTCTAAGGCTGTTGAATTTTTGGGTTTAAATTGGATTTGAATTCAATTTAAATTCAAAAGGTGAGTGTTTTAACCCACTCACAACTTCTAAAATTTCTTTTGTTTGTTAAATTGAGTTATGATATGAATAGAAATTTATTATGACTGTTTAGCATAATTTTATCATCATTCCAGTTAAATTTAATTTATTTAATTAAATTGTTATTTAATTTATTTAATTAAATTGTTATTTAATTTATTTTTGCATATAAACTGCTAGTTAATGCCTGTTATTTATTACCTATTATATATTGATGTATCGTTTGAATTGGACGATGATTGTCATAAATGGATGTTTATTTATATCATCATAAACTGCAAGTTGTTATGCATTTTATTGCATTCAGGATTGCGGTTTGAAATGATATATGACCGTAAAATTTTATTGTTAAATTACGGATTGAAATGATAAATATCTGTATCACTTGACCATAGAATAGAAAATTATATACAGGCACCGCGGTCTATGTACATAAAAATAATTCGAAAATGATTTTTATTGTTTTGGAAAGGAATATACGGTTTAATAAATATTAAAATTTTGGTGTTATATAAATATTATTTTATATATATAGTTAAATTTTTGGATTTAAGCTATGTATAAAATTGTTTAATAAAAATGAGTTTAATAATGGAGTTTAATTGTTTTATATTATGTGGTTAAGTACCTACTTAAGATATTGTATATACAGAGTTTTAGATGACTTAAATGAAATTTAAGTTTGAAGATAAATATAATATTTGCTTAAATTGAATTATTTAAGAGTTGTACTTGAATAAAATTTGATTTGAAAATTTAAATAAAAATGGAGATTTTAAAGGGTATGATTCTTATAACTTGATTTGGTTTAAGTGATTTAAATGAATATAAAGTTGAGACAAATGAATACATCAAGTTAAATATATTGAAGTATATCCAGTTGTTTGAAGTTAAAAGTTTTACTTAAGTTATATTGGGTTTATTTAGTAAGCATTTCAAATCTAAATAATAGCAGTTGAATTGATATATATGGGATTATCAAAGAATTAGTTTTGAAGTGGTGGAATATTTAAAGCTTTGAAATATATGGAAATTTGAAATGGTTTATTTGAAGGTTTCAAATCGGAATTTGGAATTTATTTGTGAAATTAAAGAAGCTATTTTACTATATAAAGTAATTTAACATTTAAACCATTTAAGCTTAAAGTTATGTTTCAAAGCTATGGGTTTCAAGGAATATAGAGTTGAAGTGCTATGATTTTTTAAAAAAGAATATATTTTGAAATTAAAATGATATTATATTGATTTGGGTTTTAAAACGAAAATGATATCATATTTATATGGTTTTGAAATGGATACTATATTCTAGTTTTGAAGTATAAATTATTTTGAAATGACCGCGGTGTTATAATAACGTGTGGTTGCTAAAGAGACCGGGATCGAAAGTTGTCATATTCTATGCCAACTCCGAAAACCACTTTAACAACCGTGTACGCGGTGGAGATTACAGAATGAAGTAGGATGGCGGCGGCGTTTCCTTTGAGGTAAATACGTGGACCCGACTCCCGTGAGTTGGCATAAGGTGGCTAAAACGTGAGCGATTCTCGGGCTAATGAGGTCATTTCTTTGATCGAACGCACTCCTTCGATATTATACTCTGACATTTGGATTTGATTCGGTGGCCACTTTTGATTTTTGATTTTGGGTGTGTTGTTCGAGGTGGGTGGTAGTAGCTGCTACGTGTTACCACCAGCTCGGATGCGTAATTGGTATATCTACCCTGGCATTGCCTAGTTGTGTCGTGTCACCTACCATATCGCGGCTTGTTCGAGTTTCTATTTGTGTCGTACCTATGGAGTATCCTCTGATAGCCTCCCGATCAGGAGGTATTACGGTACTGTATAGACTATTGGCATTATTACGTGTTAAGGTGGAAAATATAAAGCCTTAATGCTATTTAAAAGTAAGTTTATTTTAGTAATAGACACTATTATAATAGCGAAATATTACTACATAGTAAATAGTTTAACAGATCCTTAGGAGATGTGAATCCCGAGCATCTCTTAAGTTACTGCACTCACATCAGACACTGGATGGGAGATGTCAAACCCCGTAAACATCTTTGACGCCGTTACACTCATATTTATTTCAGTTAATTTAACTTACATAAGATCTTTTAGTTCTGATTCGAGTGTTTTGTCTTTTCAATTCGGTTGGTTCAGTCCGAGCATTTCAGGAATCGAAGACTTTATTTCTGGAGGACGAAGACAAAGATTTCATTGTTATTATTATTATGTATCATATTGTTCTACTACATTCATACTGTTTCGCTGCATTGTTATTGGTATGTGTAACTCTGATATATGTTGTATAAGTATAATCGAATATTTTGTAAAATAGCTTTATAAACTGTATATTTGATTATTATATTTTATCGTTCCGCTGCAAGATTCTATTTTGTTCTTTTTCTTTCTCTGTTTTTCTTATTTACCCCATAACAATCCGCCCTTCCGTATGGTTGAATCGGCATGTGTGTCGATTAAAGCGTGCGAAAAGGCTGGATGTTACATTATCAACTTATCTAGTTACCTTATTTCAGTTCTATTGTTCTATTTTTGTACTGTTGTTCTATTGTCAGCTTTGTATTAGTGGACTTCTTTGTATTTGGGATTTATGTTGTATCTGTTTTCAGACTATTATTATGTATTTGGTTTTGAGACTTTGTGATAGTAGCTTCATGAACTACTATAGTATTTTGTTTTCCGCTGTGAGATATTCTGATGTTCTGTGTTAGTGATTCTGTGATTTGATTTTATCTGGTCCAAAAATTTTATTACAATCTATTATTTTGTACTATTCAAGTCTGGCATGTGTAGATTATTGTCGATTTGAATGGTGGAAAATAACTGGTCGTTACAAATTTGGACTCCAAAATTGTCGTAGTGGGTCACTGCATGGTGCATCCTGCTTCTAGGCCTGGAGATCAATGCCGTAATCAACAAATCTTGGCCAATCATGTAAAGGTTTGAACTGACGCAATAGAGCCTATTCATGTTGGAACCCCTCTCCTGGTTCCAAGTTACTATCACATCACGATAGAAGAAGCACTTGGTAGTTTTGTACAATGGCCTAAAAATCTCGTGCTTTTAGGCGATGATGATAAGGTAAAGAAAACACTTTTTGTATTTTTTTTAGCTTTGCTTGAATAAAATATGCAGACTCCATGCTGCTTATGAATTTTTTGTGTGCAAGCTACACATATTAGGAGCAAAGACAAAGTGGAAGAGTGTGTTGCTATGGACATGAATAATAACAAAAAGATGACAAATGAGCCTGCAAAGCGTAGGACGATCGTGGGTGAAGAGATCATCAATACTTTAACGAATGAGTGCAAATATTTCCATAACTTGATAGTTCAAGTGCCATCCCATGATAATAATTTCATCAATGCAATTCATGTGAACAAGGATTTATTTACATACAATGAGGACTTTGAAATCCATATCACTATAGATAAAATTATCCAATTCCTTAGTATGAGATGGTTGAATGGAGAATGGTTGCAAATTTGCATCATGTGAGTATTATATATATATATATATATGATGAATATTTCTATCTGTGTACAAATATAGCTACTATGTGAAATATTTAGGTTACATTTACAACAAATAGCTTATAAATTCATTGTTTATGTTCTATTTTATATTATGTATTATATATGAAATGGTAGAATAACAATATTTGTATGTTGTACTTATTTTTAGGTGGTTAAATCATATGTGCAATGACCTCGGAGTGGAGACCATTGGGTTTATGTGTCCATATAAGTTGTCTCAAGTGCGGAAATATCCAAACGTGACAAATATATATTTAGAACACATAGCGTGCATCACAATCGAAGAGCTTACTCTCAGCCCCACACTACGAAGGGTATGAGCAATAAACTTTTAGAAACTAGTTTACAAATCTAATGTTGATATTAACTTCATATATATCTTATAATGTAGGAAACATTGTCTACTGATTGTTTTTCGTATAGAAAAGAATGAGGTTTATGTTTTGGATCCCCAAGTCGAACGCAGATCTAAACTGGAAATTAGACCACAAGTGAATATGTACGTTTTATTTATTTGCCTTCTGATATCTTTTTTGCATGATGCAAGTGAATATGTAAGTTGTATTTAAATTTTTATTTTCTATGTAGGGCCTTTAAAACTTATAGGGCATATGGTGGCAAATCTCGAGGAACTTACTTGAAATGGAAGACTGTTAAGGTGATTTATTTTGTACAAAATAAAAATAAACTTTTATGTTGGATATAAATTCAACTTAACCTAACTATTAAATTATTGTGTAATATTATTGTTGTGTCCTCAACAATCTAGAACGACGGATTGTGTATATTATGCAATGATGTATATGTATGATATAGTAAAAAATCCACGATCAATGCACCGAAATACTTGAGGTACCACTTTAATTTTTTTCCTTCATAATTTTTGTTAAGTAGTTATTCGATTAATGTTTCGAAACAATCTTGTAATTGCAGTACTTTGTACAAGATGGTTCTTATAGCCAACAAGAGATAGATGAGGTTCGTGATAATTTAGCTAGTTACATCATGCATAACTGGATGTTGTCTTCTTATATGCTACTATACAGTGAGTTTATTCTTGTCTCTTTCATACTTTCAGCATTACATGATTTAAATTGACCATGTTTATATGATTGTTTGCACCTGAAAAACATCACAATGTTTTTGCTCCCGTATGCTTAAGTTGTGTGGCCGGCTATGACTTTGATCATATTGTAAATACTTCTAATACTTAGAGGTTCTTGAACCTGTGTTATAACATGTTACATACATGTTATAATGCAGATTCATTTACATTGTGGAATTGGTGTCAGACCAGGCATTGGTGATATGTCGAGCGTCTGGTTGAATATGATAAATAATTTTGGAAGCGTTCTCGTCTCTATGTAATCGATTATAACTGTAATTGTGAGTAAGAAGCGGAGAGTTTCAAAATATATCTAAGATAAATTACAAGGCAAATCTTTTAGAAAGAACGAAGAATATATAAAGAGTATAAACCTCTCCTTAGAAGTCGACCCAATCTATAAATTTCAATAAGGGGGATTTATTTTTATAAGAAAATTGGAAGCGAAGTAATAATTGTAATATTTGGGGCATTTTTTATTTTATGGAAAATAATTCTTTAAGAAGAGAAATTATGGGATAAAATAAATTTATGTTGTGAAATTATAAAATCCAACTTAGGAAAAATCCTTGAATTTAATCATTTCCTCACACCTAGAATTAAATTAAGTAAAATCTTAAAATGTCATAGATGTCCTTGAATTTGTAAAAGGTTCGTAAAAGATGTTTTCAATAGGACTTATTAAAAATGTGAGTAGTTATACTTCTTGGAAAGTACAAATTTTAGAGGAATTATTACTAGAGAAAAGATATGACCAATAGAATATTTTAAGTTAAGGAATACTGAAAATGTAATCTTGAAGAAGTGATTGATATGGTGATGTTTGACAATGGTTGTTTTGTCTTGGTTGTTGGAGGTGAACAGTGGCAGTATTGAATTGAATGGACAGTTGAGTTGCCAACAGTGTTGTGGTGAGTTCGTACAGAGAGTAGCTATATGGTTTGCAGCAATGTTTGTGACAGTGCAATGCAATGGTAGAGTAGGTGTGGGAGGGTTGACAGTAGGCAGCGGTAAAGGAGATGATTAGGTAGAATTGTTTAGAGGAGCAGTAATTATGGATGAAGTTATATGACAGCAGTGTTGAGTGGATGTATGTGCAGATCCCTGTAGATGTATGTTTTAGTATGGGCTTGTGGCACTGTCAGGAGAAAACTAATGTTGTAAAAACTGATTTTGATTTGTAAAGTAAAAAAGGGATAAACATCATGTTTTCATTAATTAAAAATTAGTAAAAACAACTCAAATCTAGTAGTAATTGAAGATTTTATCAAATGGAAACATGAATCATTTGCAAAGTCAAATCATTTTCATATTATTTTGAGTCCAATAAACTATGGTTCAACTTGATTAAAAAACCGTTGCTCACCTAGTAAAAATAAATGATCCAAACAAACATGTAACGACTTATAAAGCATAAACTGGATTCACGAAAAATAAAGGCAAGAAGATTATAAACATGCATCATAATTGCTCAATTTTGTCATCGTTCTTCAAACTCATATGACGCTGAATCCAAAACTTACTTTTGTCATTTGGTAGCAAAATATTCTTTGGTCAATTGCAAACTCAACGATTTTTTTAATGTTTCTTTTGTTTGTTTTGTTTCTTCTATAATTGATTCTTAGGATTAAATTTGTTTATGTACTCCTAAACTGACCCGATTGTGCTATAATACCATATATGTTAAATTAATAAATTGGGTTCTTTAATTCTTCAAGGCTTTATGTTTATTCAACTATTGTTTTCAGTAAAAAATTATGTTGTAAAAGTTTGTTGATTGTTTTATTTGTTATTTTAAGTACTCAATAAGTGTCGATAAGTATCCATGTGCCTCTTACACACTCGAGCACTGTTACTGCAAAGACATCATGGACATGCAAAGAATACGTTAACTTGTGACCTTACTCATTTTCTTTGGGTAAACCACACTAGGAACTTAGGATTTTAATAAGCACTAGTGTCAGCTTAATGTAGATTTTAACTTGTGAGCATCGTGCTGGACATATATTCTCACTAACCGAGTTAATTCTCACTGGAAAGAAGCATTTAACTAGTTTAGTTTTAGCTTTTAGTTTTTAGGTTTTTTTTAAAAGACTGCAATCTGGAGAAGAAGACCAAGTTTTCAGCAGTTTGAATAGAAAATGACGAAAAACTATCATTTATGCATAATTTAATAGCCAGGGGATATCTCTGCAAAAACTAGTTTCTTATTCCTCTCTCTTTTACTTTTGAAAAACAATAATAGAGCATCAACAGGTTTATAACTAAAGATATCGAGTTTATGCAAAAAAATATCGGTCGGTCCTGGAAATTCAGAATTATTGTACCACTAACATGACATAAGGTAACGATCTATTTCAATGTTTAAGGGACAAAATTACGATGATCCACACAACCTATACTATTATTTCAAAAGATCCAGGTTAAATTTTGTACTCTGTTTGTAAACTATCACTAAAGACAATAAGCTTTCTTATATATAAAAAATTCATTTGGGATCAGAAATATAAATTTAGTTTCTTATACGAAAACTCATTTTTAAATATTCTTTCAAAATCATATACAACTCTATCAATTATATATCCAAACACTTCACTCATAACATCAAGCAAGCACCATCATATCCAATTAAAATTCATTTTAACACAACACAATCATGTAAAAACATTCACATCATGCGTGTAAATATTATTTTATTTTATTTTTGAAAGAACAGATAACTTAAAAATTTTAATGTATATAATTACATAAATATTCCTGATGAGCATTCACAACTCGCACCTGTGATATGAAACAAATGAATGAAACAATATAAGTTTCGCTCCTCTAAGGTCAAAATATAATTTTAAGTCTTTATTTTCTAATCTAAGATCTGATACAACACCGTGACTTCCCAGCTTCAGTGACCGAATGACCAAATTATTACATGTATACGTCAGTATAAGAATTTTTTTACATACGAGAGTTTTTACAACGGTTTTGTGTATCTCTATGCTCGGTAAAAAAACACATATTATTACATGTATGTATGCTGTCGGGTGTGGCTATGTTATAAATATGTGTATATATGTGTATGATGTAGAGGTAAAATTGTTTGAAACTGACAGTATTTTAGGAAGACAACCTGCATGAAACAAATCTCTCTAACCTTTATTATACACAAACATACGCATATTGTTTATTTTTCCACCACCTACTTTCATCCAAAAATTTTAAGCTGTGTATTGGTTATTTCTCTATATTAGTTCGATATAAATTTCTACGCTTGGTTGCCATAGGTTGTAGTTCATTCCATGTGATCTGCAAATATGACAGTATGTTAAATTTTAACTATAATTTGCAACTTTTCAACCCCCGGCTGATCATTATCTTAAATCAGTGAAGTAAAAACTGACAATGTTGATTTAATATTACTTCCAGTTGAAGTATAAAGTTTACATAAAGATTGTATCTTTATTCAGATTTCAATTTTCCCCTTTTTACTATAAATTTAGTCAATTCATAATTGCAAGGCCCGTCCAATGCGAAGATTGAATAATGAATTAATTTTCAAATTATATCAACCAATGCACAAAAATTGACGCGTAAGACCTATTATGCTTAGCAATAATTTAGCATCATGCAAGGGCAGAAGTTAGTCAAACAAAACACTTGCCTTGCTTCTTCTATTCAACAGAATTTTATTTTGACACGCAGGTAGTGCATGACTAATTCACATGTTTATTTCTTGTTTTCCCAGGTTCAAGTTGACATTGCAAAAAAAGAAATGCGGCATATGGTTTTAGGCTGAAGCCTAAAAATTTGGGTTTTCAAGATTCCATGAAGTTTTTAAGGTTTTTACTATACTATTTCTTAATGGTTGTACTAATTAAATATCTGAATTAAGACAATACCACTTAATGATTGTACTAAAGATCTTAATTATGCTGCAAAAATGAATGTATAAATCATTATTTTGTATAGATTATTAACATTTTAATTGATATATGTTTATTTTGGTATTATGTTATTCAGTTTGTATTTGCCATCAAATTTAATTTTGAATGATTGTAATATTGCATGCAATAATTGTTTGTTATAATCAATAATATATATATATATATATATATATATATTGTCTATTTGAGTACTGTAATAATGGTTTCTGAGAATGATTTTTTTGCATCAGGTATAAATAGCTGATGCAATAGAGGGATTAGTTTGCACCGGTTGTTATAAAAAACCGATGCAATAGAGGGATTAGTTTGCATCGGTTTCCAACAACAATCTATGCAACAAGTTCCTTTGTTGCATCGGTTTTCATTACAACCGATGCAACATTAGGGATGTGTCCAAGCAACCAACCGTATTTCGCATCAGTTGTCAGTAACAACCGATGCAAAAAGGACCGTTTTGCATCGGTTTTAGAACTGATGCAAAACTGTTAAGCCTATTGCGTCGATTGCATGTGCATCGGATGTTGAACTGATGCAAAAGGGGGTAAACAACCGCTGCAAATGGCCTGTTTTGTAATAGTGCACCTCGATATGTTGGTCCATTTCCCATCACCGAACGTATTGGTTTCGTGGCGTATCGCCTTTTATCACCGGCTCAGTTTTCTGCTATTCACGACGTATTCCACATCTCTCAATACGAAAATGCCTTAGGGATTTCGATTTTATTCTTGAGCCCGATGTTATTGAAGAAAATCAAGTTTCACCAAATTTGACTTATGAGCAACATCCTATTCGTATCATTGCTACAGAGGTTAAACGCCTTCGAAATAAACATGTTCCTCTTGTGAAAGTTCAATGGTCCTCAAATCCTAAGGATTGCTCTTGAGAATCCAGAGAATTCATCGAGCGAACACATCCGGACCGACTCTCTTGTGCTCTTAAGGTGAATTTCTTACTTCAAAATTTTCTTTGTGTGATATGATTTTATGGTTGTTACTCTTTGCTTCCTTCTTAAGTAATGCGAGGACGCAATTTCTTTAAGGAAGGGAGTCTGTATTAACCCGCATATTTTACGATTGCATATTTAAATATTTTTTAAATATAGCATTGATAGTCGAATTAAAGTTTGAAATGCTACTTTTTGCAAACAATCGAATTAGGACTCGCGACTACTTCCATTGAATCCAAAATGGCATTTGTGACCTTTTTGAGTATATACATCGATATGTTTGGAGTTGATTAGAATTTTGATATTTTCGTTTGAGGCTTTGTGTTTAGGTTTCAGCCCACTAAGAGAACCCAACTCCTCTACATAATAACTTCCACACCACTCCTCCTCTCTTCATTCATTTTCATTTCCTAACACTCAAGCTAAAAGAAAAAATGGGGGAGGAGAAAAGAAATCAAAATTCCTAAGCTCTAGTTTACTAGGAAATTCAAATTCAAGTTATAGAAATCAAAGAGAAGCTTAGATTGAAGATTCTAGAGATGTTGTTGAAGAGAAATCAATCTTAGTTGTTTTAGAGCTTCTCGTTTCTATATTTGGGTTTAAAGGTCAGTTTTTGAACTCATATCTACGTATATAGCTTTCATTGTTGTTAGGTATGAATTCCTAACATCTATTCATGTTCATTTGCTTTTGATTTGAATTGATTTGGTGAATTTTCCAAATTTTGGTGTTTCGAAGCCAAAATCTTTAAAGATCCTATCTTGGATATTTGGACATGTTATTTGAGGTGTATCGAAGAGCCTATAAGGCTGGGTTGTCGCTTGGCATAAATCTCTAGTCTTCGTTGCTCGTCCGATCAATCCCGAATCGTTTTGGCCATCATGGCATAGGTAAATTGTTGCCTAGAACGGGCAACCAGACGTCTGGAGGTAAGGTCCAGACGTCTGGAGGTAAGGATACAGTGGCTCTTTTGCACTGTTAAAAAGTGATTTGTACATCTTAATTAGATTGGCCTACCAATCGACATCAACCGTAGATGACTCCCTAATATTATTGGGCAACGGAATTGTAGTTTGAAAATGATGAAATCTATCAACATCATTGACTAGATCTTCCATCCTAGGATGTTTGGACTCATTGGTGCTTACGGCTTGACTATCAAATTGTTTTTTGCTCTACCACCAACTCTTCCCCATGAAAATGTTAAACAATAAATGATTGGACAATTCCCCATCTAAGAAGATGATGATAATGAATTTCATCTAATTTAATTTTCATTTTCATATTTTTGCATTGTGTGCAAGGTAGATTTCCTTATTACCACCATTTTGTACAACAAATTCAATAAACTTCCACACTCCTTCCATATATCATGCAGTTCTTTAATCGAATTCTTTCATCCGCTGTTTGTCTATGCTAGAAGACATACCACCTGTTATATCATATATGATATATCGTCAGTTATTTCTCTAACACCTGTATGAAAACGCATGTTACATTTAGGATATTACAAAACCATATTTAAACATTAATCATGCATAATTCATTTACATGAGAATTATTCAGTTCTTTTCCCAAGCAAAATTTACTATAATGTAAAGCTTAGAATAAAATATTATGTACGTGTTGTTACTAGATAGGTTCTTTCCATAGACCATGTATGTTAATTAAGTAGTAATTTCCATAAAATATTGGGTCGAAAAAAAGAGCTTAATTGAATAAAACAGTTACGGACCATATTATTGTCTTAAATGTATTAAAAAGGTTACCTTTTGAATCTAACCATTGTGGCATATTATTGTCTTAAAGAGATATGCTAGGGAAATGTTTGCATTAAATGGAATTAATTAGTTTCTTTCCTCGACCGTTGTAAATTGTGCAATTTTTTACAAATACAGGGAAGTCACGTGCTACTATTTCAAAGAGCTGGCATTAAATGTAATAACTAATTAGTTTTCACATCTGTTTATAGTTTGTATAATTTTATTTTTTGTTTATATGACTTAGGTGTGAAAGGTTAGGTGGAAGCTCTGAAAGAAAAAGATTTGAGCTGAAACTTAATAAGGGAAAAGGAAAATGGTATACGACATATTCTCTTTTATATATAATAGAATAGGTTTGAGCTCACTATAGATTTCTACCAATTCCAACATGAATACATACACATGTACGAGTGTGTGTGTCTGTCTGTGTGTTTGTGTGTATGTATATATGTATATGTATGTGTGTAGAGAGAGAAATATATACATACGTGTGTCGTCTTGACTAACGAATTAAATAATGAGCGTCTTCAATATGTATAACTTAGAAAACTGTCTATTTAATCTTGATATTAACTTAGTTGATGTTTAGCCAATAAAAAATAAATTATTTGAACCTTTTAAGTAAAGTTATTTTGCAGCTCAAATAGGCCTGAAAAGCATAATTTTTACATGGTGGTACAGTCCTAAATTACTATCAGCAAAAACCAAAATCAGGAAAATATATATGTATTTACTTATTGTAATTTTCATTTCATTTTTAATTCGAAATCGATGATACAATGAATGTAAGTTGATAAATATGGGACTGATTTTAAGTGATGCCTCTAGTCTAGCAAAAAAGTGGGCAACGCTGACACTCAGGCAGAAGGGTTTAGTGAAGGAAAAAACAAATGGTGTTGATGTGAAAGACCATGGAGAGATTAACCTTTAAAGGAATTATTCATTCATCCAGCAAGGGGCTACAATATCTAGAATTATTAAAACACACATATATAATGTCGTTTGTGATGTTTTACATGAGAATTATTCAATTCTTTCCCCAAGCTAAAATTAAAAAGAAAAATAAAAGTTCTATGAATTGTCTTTGATTTTTATTTATTACACTTCATATATAATGTCATCTGTAATGTTTTACATTAGAATTTGTTTCTATAATCGATTTGTGATTAAATAAAGAATGGATACTCCATTTATAATGAGAATTTTCAGCAGAACCGACAAGTGCCGGACGAATTTCGGAGGTAATGATTACTTCATTTCTTAACCTGATTTTTTTTGTTGGTTGGACAGTAGGCCTGTCAAATGGGTTGGGTTGGGTCAAAATAGGTTGGGCCATTTATGACCCATTCTCTTTTACCCATTTATGACCCAACCCATTTATGACCCAACACACTTAATAAGCGGGTTACCCATTTAACCCATTTAAAGATTTAAATTTAGTTTGACTAATAAAAAACAAATAAATATAAAATAATTCTAATTCCAAGTTTTATGTTTTGAGATCCGACAAAAATTTAAAATTTTAATTCTAATTTGCATCAAAATTCAAATATGGGGATGGGGTAGCTTATTATTTTCTAAGTACAACCGTCGGTCTCCTTGGAGAACTACAGTGTGCGTTCACACGATAAAGTGACCGAGTGTTCCATACTGTCCGTAATTTAGGTGGTAGTTAATCGGTCGAAATCCCGCCTGATTCTGAGTTAGAACGAAGGAGTTATTGCAGTCTGAACAAAAAAATAGTGGCTTTTGCACTAGGCAGAGTTCAATATGCAGATGTGGCAGCATGTTATTTTCTAAGTACAACTGTCAGTCTCGTTGGAGAAGTACAGTGTACGTTCACACGATGAAGTATCCGAGTGTTCCATACTGTCCGTAATTTAGGTGGGAGTTGATCGGTCGAAGTCTCGCCTGATTCCGAGTTAGAACGAAGGAGTTATTGCAGTCTAAACAAAATAATAGCGGCTTCTACACTAGGCGGAGTTCAATATGCAGGTGTGGTAGCCTGTTATTTTCTAAGTACAACTGTCAGTCCCCTAGGAGAACTACAGTGTGCGTTCACATGATCAAGTATCCGAGTGTTACATACTGTCCGTAATTTAGGTGGGAGTCGATCGGTTGAAGTATCATCTGATTTCGAGTTAGAACGAAGGAGTTATTGCAGTCCGAACAAAAAAAATAGCGGCTTCTGCACTAGGCGGAGTTCAAATATAGGGATGTAGTAGCCTGTTATTTTCTAAGTACAACTGTCAGTCTCCTTGGAGAACTACAGTGCGTGTTCACACGATGAAGTATCCGAGTGTTCCATACTGTCCGTAATTTAAGTTGGAGTTGATCGGTCGAAGTCTCGTTTGATTCAAAGTTAGAACGAAGAAGTTATTGCAGTCTGAACGAAAAAAATAGCGGCTTCTGCACTAGGTGGATTCAAATATGAGGATGTGGTAGCCTGTTATTTTCTAAGTACAACTGTCAATCTTCATGAAAAATTATAATGTATGTTCAAAATTCTTATTTTTTAAATTTATATTTAAATTTAATATTTTTAATAAATGGGTAAATGGGTTAACCCATTTACAACCCTTTTAAAAATGGGTCAACCCAACTCATAACCCATTTTATGATATTCATAAATGGGTTGACCCAACCCATTTATAAGTACGGTAAATGGGTTGGGTTAAATTTTGACAGGTCTAGACAGTCTCTTGATGAATGCAAAGGCATCCCTTATGTCCAAAGCGCTTTTTCTTATGTCAGGAGTACATTGGTTGAACTATTATGAACGTCCAAGAATGAGGGTAAATATATTAATGCTTAATCTGAGAATGATACTGTAAACTGCCTAAATATTTTATAACGATCTCATTCTTTGTATATGTGATTCATAACATAGATTCAGCATCCGCATAATTTTGTATCATTTCAAATAAGGTTAAGGAATGGTTGCATCTCAATCCTAGTACATCTCTATTCATCTTGATTTCAACTACGCAGTGTATTGTGTCTTTTTTTCATCCCTATATATTATTTAAATCGAAATATATAGTTGAAATGAAAAATAGAGATGTACCAAAAATTAAAGTATATTCCATCGTTTTTCCTTCAAATAATATAACACAAAATACAGATGCCATAACTCAGGAGTGTCCTCCAATTTCATCAAGAATTTTTACTTAATGTTATTTTTTTACACCAAATATAGAATATCATATAGTTCTGCAACTATAATACGTGTACTACTAATATACAACCACAGGTCCAATTTATCTCAAATCTCAACGGATACCTACGTAGGATCCACCATCGACAAGGTAAAACAAAAGAGTCAAAATTAAACTGCAGCAAGAAATAAACCTGAAGTAAATAGCTTTTATAGTGCTTTTGAGGCATTATAGAGACTGAAATTTTGCATCACTCAATACGACGGGATTCAAACGCATGGTGATCAATGTAAATATTAATTTTCTAATATGATTATAACAATTGAATTCAATTATAATGCTTGCACTATTGAGCCGTCTCAAGTTTTAACAATTTTTCTAAATGTACAGTTAACCATCATCTAAATCTTTTCTAATTGCTCTTCTAACCATTATCTAATTGTGATAATTTATCGTTGTTGAGCAATATGCCTTCAAAGTAATCTGATGTTACTTCATCACTTTGTTTAAAAAAAATATTTTGACGGTTCCACTGATCCTAATTAATGGTTACTTCCACTGTAAATATATGATTTGATCCAAATAACAAGTTGATGATAGTCTCATCTCTATATTGGTCATGTTTGTATGATCCAATGTATTCGAAGGATAGCCTCACTGAATACCATTGTAAATCATAAAATTAAATATTTATACTAATAAGTCTAGTAAATGACCAGAGGTCAAAACTTGGTAAAACAATAAATACCAGCATATCAGTAAAAAGCTGACAAGTTTATGGGTGTGCTCCTAGCTATAAAGTCATCTATTTCGGCATTTGATATGTCAGGTTTGTTCCTATACAAGCATTATTGATTTCTTCTATCAAGCCATGGATAAATAAGACCGTCGCACATATCCTTTATTTGTGTACAAATAAAAATAACTTGAACAGAAGTTACACCCATTAACTTGCTGTTACTAATATTTCACCTTAATATATCATCAAAAAAATAACCAACCCAGTACAACCTTTAGTGAAACGACATAAACAACCACAACCCATATGTTTCTTTTTTAAGCTATGCACCTGGAGTTAGTTCAATAACAATCCAAGACTACTACCAAAGCATTCATTTTGTTATATTACAGTGGACTGAAAACTAAAAATAAATAACAGATTAACTAAGCAACGTTAAGGGCCATATGATGGGTAAAAATTAATGGGGAACTGATTTGTGGAATTAATGATTGTTTTGCAGAATTAATGGAGATGAAATACAATAACATAAAACAAAAGATAAACTTAATAACCAAAAACATGAGAAGAGCCGTGTAACGACCCGTCTTTTTACGGATCGAAAGATCGTAAAACTGTCGACATTAAGTCGTTGATGTTGTTAAGTCGTTTAGAGTATGAGTCGACCAAAGTTTAAGTCGTGTTAAGTTATCTCGTGTGGTGCTTAGGTCGTATGAGAGTTAGGTTGAGTGGAGCGACCTATAGAAGTAGCGACTTATAGGAGTTATCGGTTTAAGGATGGTTGCCGAGTTAAGGGGTTAACGACTTAAGGATTTGGACGACTTAAGGGATTGACCGACTTAGTGGAGCTAACGACTTAGGAGTTAGCGAGTTATTGGGTTGGACCGACCTATAGTATTTGACCGACCTAAGAAGATGACCGACCTAAGAAGGTTAACAACTTAAGGAATGGAGCGGCTTAAGGGTTAACGACCTAAGGGAACCAACGACTTAAGGTAGGTAGTGACTTAAGGGGGGGTAACGACCTAGTGGCTATACCATGTTATAGTTAGGCCGTGTGCTTAGTTAGGTCGTGACCGACCTATGTTAAGTCGTGTGGGTACTAAGTCGTTAGGTTGTATGGTTGTCTCTTGTGTTAGGTCGTAGGTTTTTGATGAGTCGTCTCCTGAGTTAATTGTTGAGTCGTTAGGTCGGCAAGGGTGTTAGGTCGGCAGGGTTAGGTCGTGTGCATGCTATGATTGTTGAGTCGTTCAAACGACTTAAGACTTAGGAAGGAACGCGCGCATATGTTAAGTCGTGCATAGGCTTGGGTCGTTGAGTCGTAGGTTATGGGCTGTTAAGTCGTGGACGACTTATGGGGATGATGAGTCGTGACCGACTTAAAGGGGTACGAGTTAAGGAATCAGCCTATAAATAGAAGGGTTTGCATCACTTTTTGGCACCGGATTTTGAAGCGACGAAATGCTGCCATTTTGAGAGCTCGACTTCAACACTTCTTCACTTCTTTTCTCCACTTTAATCTAGTGATTCCTTCCATCTAAATTGAAGATCAAATCGGAGATCCAAGAGCCAAAGTTGAAGATCTTCATCCATCGAAGAGAGATTTCTTCATTTGAAGCGGAGCTTTGGAGGATCAAGCTTGATTCTTTGCTGTCCAGATCCGGAGTTGGTTGTTTTAGAGGTGTTTAGGTGATTCGGTGAGTGGTGGTTATCTCTCACACGGACCCAAAGGAGTATATTGGATCGGTGGTTTGTTTATGTGTTAAAGAGAGTGATTTCGTGCATTTTTCTCAAGTCTGCATGTAGATCTAATGTTCATGATGATTTGACATCTATTTTACTACATGTTCACTTATTCAATTTCATTCATCAAGTTGTAGAGATATTGTTCATAGTTCATGCTTGTTAGAATGCATGTTAGATTTGGACTCTTTATTTACGAAATTGCCATTATTGTTGTAATTGTTTATTTAGATCTTGTTTGAATGATTGATTACTTGGATTAATGTTTGATTTGATTGATTAGTTGATTGATAACTTGATTTGGACAAGTTGGTCGAAGATGATTCAAAAGCTAAGTGGAAAGGCTCTTGAATAAGAAAAGCTGCTTGTGGCATATGAAGCGGATGTTGAAGCTCATATGGATAGATTTGATGATGATGTTGAGATGGGACTTTTCCATGATGCGATGAGGCAAACCATGATGTGAGAAGGGACTTTTCTATGATGCGATGAAGCAAAGCATGATGTGAGAAAGTCTTGGTTTAATCCATACGGGATCATCCCAAGCATGTTGATAACTCGGTGATGTGGTCCGGGTTTGTGGATAATGGTTAGCTTGAGAGGCACTCGAGCTAGTATGGGAATAGTCGTCGTGGAGGATGACTAGAAGGCTGAGATTTCATCGTTGTTGAAGGTTCTAGCATGCTCAAAGCAAGAGTACGTTGGGACGGGTCACGATGACGTTCCAAGCACGGGTCACGATGACGTGCTAGTACTCTGGGCAGATGCGATAGTCCTAGGCACGGGTCACAACGACGTGCGGAGCTATGTCTAGAACCGGGGTTACCATTAGCCCTTGGCAGGCGGTCATTCAACTAACGGGGAAATCAAGGCAATGATAACAGTGATAGCCGGAGTCATGGATGTTTGGATGTTTGGTTGTATCGTCGCTTGGGTCAAGAGCGATGTTTTCAGGGTGCTTATCTGATCTTGGTTTAGGCCTTGGGGGTTTGTACTTGGAAAACGCCGACCTTGACTCGAGAGATAATTACTTTGCTTTGAATGTCTGAATTGCTATGTTTGCTTCTGTTTAGTGTGTCTGGGGGCTATCACTGTAGAAAGAGGTGGAGTGGGATGGTTGGGTTCCTATTCCTTTTACCCTTTATGCCCTTTTGGTATGTTTGATAGTTGATTTACTGCTCACTAAGACTTTTGTCTGACTCAAGGTTTTATGTTTAACTCTTATTACCTTGGGTTGTTCATCCATGTTGGGATGGGCAGACTAGGTAGCAGGTGACAGGTGCTGTTCATAGTGGCCAACGCTGTTGATGACGAAGACGAGCTGGAGACTTTTGCATATTGTTTTCTTACTATATGTACTGGGTGTTCCGCTGTTTGTATATCCTCTGAGTGATATGTAGTGAGGCTTGATGTATTGACTTTGCTAATTGTTGTATCAAACTATTAGAGTTTATATGATGAGATTCTGTTATATGGAGCTTCACTATGTATATTTTCTATTGTATTTTGTCCATGCGCTGTGAGTAATACGATAGAGTTTCTGTTTTATCTTACCCTGACTATCGTTCATGGCTTCCTGGCACACCTTTCAGCGCACCATTTCCCTGTTTCAGTGCGGGAGTCATGGGCGGTCGTCACATTTGGTATCAAAGCTTTGGTTAATCGATTTTAGCCAACGCTCGCTGACGTAACTACGTATGAGAGACGTAATTGTATTTTGATGGATGATTACTATATATAATATAGTAGTTTAGAAGGATTTGAACTCCTTATGCAGTTGTTTCTCAAGGTGTCCTAAGTCATTCCTTTTTGTAGATATTAAGGATGAGTCGAAGAGTGAGACCAACTGCTAGGGAAGGCCGTGCTGATGGAGCTGTTGATTATGCTCCGATGTTTGAGGCCATGATGACTTCGATCATGAGAAGGATACCAGCCTCGGGGTCATCAGTAGATGTTGGAGTTCAAGTTCAAGCTCCAAGACCAGTAGATTTTGCTAAGCTGTGCAAGGACTATACTGCTCTTGGAGGAAAGGTTTTCTTGGAAACAGAATCAACCATAGAAGTCCAGAGATGGATAGATGCTTGTAGAAGGATCTTTGGTGATTTGGGAATTGAGGATGCAACTAAGAGGAAGCTTGCATCAAGACAGCTTCAGGGAAGGTCTTCTGATTGGTGGAACTCTATCATCATTGATACTCCAGAGGAAGAGATCACTTGGGAGCAATTCCAAAATAGATTTGAAGCTAAGTTCATTTCTACAGCTCAGAAGTCTGTTTTGTTTAAGAAGTTTGTGGAGCTCAAGCATGGTGGAAGACCAGTTCTTGAGTATATTTCTGAATTTGAAGCTTTGTCCAAGTATGCCAGATCGTATCTTGAATCCTCTTATCAGAAGAATGAGAAGTTTGTGACAGGTTTGGACACTTATCTTGGGAGACAGTTGGTGGATCATTTGGACGATCCATTTGAGAAGCTTGTGGAGAAAGCTCTCAGGCATGAGAATCTGTTTCCTAAGGAAGGATCTGTTGTTGCTGTGACTAAGGAGCAAAGTGGAAACAAGAAGAGAAAGCAGCAGCAGCAACAGAAGGGTAAGGATGGCCAGAAGAAGACGAAGGGCGAAGTAATCTGCTACAATTGTCGGCAGAAGGGTCATCTCTCTAGGGATTGCAAGAATCCGAAGGTGCCGGTGAAGTGCCACAACTGTGACAAGCTGGGGCATATTATGAGGAATTGTCCGGAACCGAGGAAGGATAAGCAGATCGTGCAAGCTTATGCTTTGGGGGCTGTGCCATCGTCTTTGAAAGCTTCTACTGCTGAAGAGAAAGGAAAGAGTGTGGTAGTTCAAGGTATTCTTTCCATTTGTGGTGTTCCAGTTAGGGTGTTGTTTGATACTGGAGCGTCGCATTCCTTTGTTTGTAATGAGTTGGTAGACCGGTTGGGTTTGGAACCGGATATTGTTGATAGACCTTTGGTTGTGACTAATCCAGTTGGGGGTTCGTCTTGTTTGTGTATGGTATGCCGTGGTCTAGTTGTATCGAGTCATGATTGCTCTTTTGTTTGTGATTGTTTTGTTCTGAACTTTGCGGGGTTCGGAATTATTTTGGGTATGGACTGGCTTAGGAAGTATGCGGCAAGGATTGATTGTGAGAGGCTGGAGGTGACAGTCGAGAATGTGGAGAGGCGAAAGGTTGTGATACGATGTAAGCATGAGGAAGGCGTCTTCATGAGCTTCATGTATTTGCTGGTTGTTCCACGGAATGGACTGTCATCGGTGCCTATTGTGAATGGATTTGAGGATGTCTTTGACGAGGTCAAAGGGTTACTGCCGCATAGGGAGATCGAGTTTCGTATCGATCTAGTTGAGGGAGCCAGACCTGTTGTGATGCCTCTTAGGCGAATGGCGCCTAGGGAGCAGCAAGAGTTGAAGGTGCAAGTTGATGACCTTTTACGGAAAGGATTCATTCGGCGTAGCGTGTCCGAATGGGGTGCACCAGTTGTGTTCGCAACCAAAGCGGATGGATCGTTGAGGTTGTGTGTGGATTATCGTGAGCTGAATAAAGTGACTAGGAAGAACAAGTATCCATTGCCGAGAATAGATGACTTGTTTGATCAGCTTCACGAAGCTAAGGTGTTTTCTCAGATGGATTTGGCAACGGGATTTCACCAGTTGAGAGTAGCAAAGTATAGTGTTCCGAAGACTGCTTTTAGGACACCATCCGGTTATTATGAGTGGCTGGTAATGCCGTTTGGATTGACCAATGCACCAGCATATTTTGTGGATCTTATGAATAGAGTGTTCAGAGATCAGTTGGACAAGTTTGTACTTGTGTTCGTGGATGATATCTTGGTCTATTCCAGAACTGAAGAAGAGCACAAGACACACTTGAGGATTGTTTTGGAAATTTTGCGAAAACATCAGCTGAGGGCTAAGTTTTCGAAGTGTCACTTCTGGAAGAGTGAAGTGAGGTTCTTAGGCCATGTTATCTCTGGAAATGGAATAGCGGTTGATCCCGCCAAGGTGGTAGCGATCCAGGATTGGGCTAGACCTAAGAATGCATCTGATGTGAGAAGTTTTCTTGGATTAGCAGGATATTATCGTCGGTTTATCAAAGACTTTTCCAAGATAGCTGCGCCATTAACAGGATTGACGAAAAAGAACCAAGTGTTCAGATGGGATGCTAAATGTGAGCAAGCTTTCGGAATCCTGAAAGAGCGACTGACAAGTGCTCCTGTTTTGACCATTCCAAGTGGAAATGATGAGATGGTGGTTTACACCGATGCATGTGGCGCTGGACTTGGAGCAGTGCTGATGCAGAAGGATAAGGTTGTTGCGTATGCAAGTCGACAACTTAAGCCGCATGAAAGGAATTATCCGACTCATGATTTGGAGTTGGCGGCGATTGTTTTTGCTTTGAAGACGTGGAGACACTATCTATTGGGAGTTCGATTCGAGTTGTTTACGGATCATAAGTCGTTGAAGTATCTTTTCTCCCAAAAGGATTTGAATCTTCGGCAGCAACGATGGCTAGAGTTTTTAGCATCATATGATTTTGGTATAGCCTATACTCCGGGAAAAGGTAACGCAGTGGCTGATGCGTTAAGTCGAAGACATGCAGGATTGGGAGTCATGTTTTCAGAATGGAAGAGTCTCGAGTATTTGGCTGGATTTGACTTCAGGCCCAGATGTGAATTGGAACCTGAGATGTTGGCAAACTTATCAATAAGACCTACTCTTGTGGAAAGAATTGGCGAGAGCCAAAAGCGAGACGATAAGCTTGTCAAGATTATCCGCGATTTGGAATCTGGATTTAACCCAAAAAAGGATAAAGGATTCGAAGTCGATCGAGAGGGTTGGCTTCGGAAGCAAGGACGACTAGTTGTTCCTGATATAGATGGATTGAGAGATGAAGTTCTGAGGGAAAGTCATCACTCGAAGTTGACAATTCATCCAGGTGGAAATAAGATGTATCGGGATATGAAGAGAACCTACTACTGGGAAGGTATGAAGAAGGATGTTGGAAATTTTATTTCCAAATGTATGAACTGCCAGTTGGTAAAAGCCGAGCAGAAGAAGCCCAGTGGATTGCTTCAGCCATTAGAGGTTCCTACATGGAAGTGGGAGCAGATATCGATGGATTTTATCGATGGTCTACCTAGAACCAGGGCAGGAAATGAAGGGATTTGGGTCATTGTAGATCGTTTGACTAAAAGTGCAAGATTCATTCCTGTTCGATCAACTAGGACTGCATCGAAGTTGGCTGAGCTTTATGTTAAGTGGATAGTTCGATTCCATGGTATTCCGAAGAGTATAGTGAGCGATTGAGATCCATTGTTCACTAGTGGATTTTGGAAGAGCTTCCAGGAAGTTTTGGGAACCAAGTTGTGTTTGAGTACAGCTTATCACCCTCAAACAGATGGTCAGACCGAGAGAGTCAACCGAGTTTTGGAAGATCTCCTCAGAGCATGTGTTTTGGACTTCGGAGGATCATGGGAAGATTATCTTCATTTGGTGGAATTTTCATATAATAACAATTACCAGTCAAGTATTGATATGGCACCGTATGAAGCATTTTATGGAAGACCATGTAACTCTCCGGCATGTTGGTTGGAAACTGGAGAAAAGTTGATACTTGGGCTAGAAATGATTCGACAGACTACGGATTGTATAGAGATCATTCGGCGATGAATGAAGGCAGCCCAAGATCGTCAGAAAAGTTATGCCGATAAGCGTCGTAAGGATTTGGAATTCGACATAGGTGATATGGTTTTTGTGAAGATTTCTCCACTGAAAAATGTTATTCGATTCGAGAAGAAAGGGAAATTGACTCCGAGATTTGTTGGACCATTCCCGATCATCGAGCGAATTGGAAAGCTCGCATATAAATTGGAGTTACCAGAAAAGATGGCGGGTGTGCACAATGTTTTTCATGTATCTTATCTACGAAAGTATGTGCACGACTCGAATACGGTGGTTTCTACTGATAGCTGCTAAGATTTAGAAGTTGATCCAGTTGTTAGAAGGCCTCGTAAGCCACTTCGTGTTGTAGGAACTGACACGAAACAGCTTAGGAGGAAGGTAGTTAAGTTGCTCAAGGTACAATGGAGTGACGATGTTAATGACTGTACATGGGAGGAGGAAGAGAGGATGAAGGCAGCTCATCCTGAACTCTTCGAGGTATGGCCCTAAGGTGTCGTGACATCTCATGAATTTGTAACTTATTCTAGTCTTAGA
The DNA here is from genome assembly GCA_030765085.1 of Allium cepa. Lineage (NCBI taxonomy): Eukaryota > Viridiplantae > Streptophyta > Magnoliopsida > Asparagales > Amaryllidaceae > Allium > Allium cepa. The sequence continues at coordinate 186,035,750 of CM060946.1, forward strand.
ATTCTGCATGCTAGGTTAGTAATTGGATGCATGGTTTGTTGATTGCTATGGATGGTAGGCATGCAGAATAGTTTTGATTGTTCTTGTATGTTTGGAATTTCGGGGGCGAAATTCCTAAGGGGGAGAGAATGTAACGGCCCGTATTTTTACGGATCTAAAGATCGTAAAACTGTCAACATTAAGTCGTTGATGTTGTTAAGTCGTTTAGAGTATGAGTCGACCAAAGTTTAAGTCGTGTTAAGTTATCTCGTGTGGTGCTTAGGTCGTATGAGAGTTAGGTTGAGTGGAGCGACCTATAGAAGTAGCGACTTATAGGAGTTATCGGTTTAAGGATGGTTGCCGAGTTAAGGGGTTAACGACTTAAGGATTTGGACGACTTAAGGGATTGACCGACTTAGTGGAGCTAACGACTTAGGAGTTAGCGAGTTATTGGGTTGGACCGACCTATAGTATTTGACCGACCTAAGAAGATGACCGACCTAAGAAGGTTAACAACTTAAGGAATGGAGCAGCTTAAGGGTTAACGACCTAAGGGAACCAACGACTTAAGGTAGGTAGCGACTTAAGGGGGGGGGGGGGGGGGTAACGACCTAGTGGCTATACCGTGTTATAGTTAGGCCGTGTGCTTAGTTAGGTCGTGAACGACCTATGTTAAGTCGTGTGGGTACTAAGTCGTTAGGTTGTATGGTTGTCTCTTGTGTTAGGTCGTAGGTTTTTGATGAGTCGTCTCCTGAGTTAATTGTTGAGTCGTTAGGTCGGCAAGGGTGTTAGGTCGGCAGGCTTAGGTCGTGTGCATGCTATGATTGTTGAGTCGTTCAAACGACTTAAGGCTTAGGAAGGAATGCACGCATATGTTAAGTCGCGCATAGGCTTGGGTCGTTGAGTCGTAGGTTGTGGGCTGTTAAGTCGTGGAAGACTTATGGGGATGATGAGTCGTGACCGACTTAAAGGGGTACGAGTTAAGGAATCAGCCTATAAATAGAAGGGTTTGCATCACTTTTTGGCACCGGATTTTGAAGCGACGAAATGCTGCCATTTTGAGAGCTCGACTTCAACACTTCTTCACTTCTTTTCTCCACTTTAATCTAGTGATTCCTTCCATCTAAATTGAAGATCAAATCGGAGATGCAAGAGCCAAAGTTGAAGATTTTCATCCATCGAAGAGAGATTTCTTCATTTGAAGCGGAGCTTTGGAGGATCAATCTTGATTCTTTGCTGTCCAGATCTGGAGTTGGTTGTTTTTGAGGTGTTTAGGTGATTCGGTGAGTGGTGGTTATCTCTCACACGGACCCATGATTTCGTGCATTTTTCTCAAGTCTGCATGTAGATCTAATGTTCATGATGATTTGACATCTATTTTACTACATGTTCACTTATGCAAGTTCATTCATCAAGTTGTAGAGATATTGTTCATAATTCATGCTTGTTAGAATGCATGTTAGATTTGGACTCTTTATTTACGAAATTGTCATTATTGTTGTAATTGTTTATTTAGATCTTGTTTGAATGATTGATTACTTGGATTAATGTTTGATTTGATGGATTAGTTGATTGATAACTTGATTTGGACAAGTTGGTCGAAGATGATTCAAAAGCTAAGTGGAAAGGCTCTTGAATAAGGAAAGCTGCTTGTGGCATATGAAGCGGATGTTGAAGCTCATATTGATAGATTTGATGATGATGTTGAGATGGGACTTTGCCATGATGCGATGAGGCAAACCATGAGACGGGACTTTGCTATGATGTGATGAAGCAAAGCATGATGTGAGAAAGCCTTGGTTTAATCCAGACGGGATCATCCCAAGCATGTTGATAACTCGGTGACGGGATCATCCCAAGCATGTTGATAACTCGGTGATGTGGTCCGGGTTTGTGGATAATGGTTAGCTTAAGAGGTGCTCGAGCTAGTATGGGAATAGTCGTCGAGGAGGATGACTAGAAGGCTGAGATTTCATCGTTGTTGAAGGTTCTAGCATGCTCAAAGCAAGAGTACGTTGGGACGGGTCACGATGACGTTCCAAGCACGGGTCACGATGACGTGCTAGTACTCTGGGCAGATGCGATAGTCCTAGGCACGGGTCACGACGACATGCGGAGCTATGTCTAGAACCGGGGTTACCATTAGCCCTTGGCAGGCGGTCATTCAACTAACGGGGAAATCAAGGCAATGATAACAGTGATAGCCAAAGTCATGGATGTTTGGATGTTTGGTTGTATCGTCGCTTGGGTCAAGAGCGATGTTTTCAGGGTGCTTATCTGATCTTGGTTTAGGCCTTGGGGGTTTGTACTTGGAAAACGCCGACCTTGACTCGAGTGATAATTACTTTGCTTTGAATGTCTGAATTGCTATGTTTGCTTCTGTTTAGTGTGTCTGGGGGCTATCACTGTAGAAAGAGGTGGAGTGGGATGGTTGGGTTCCTATTCCTTTTACCCTTTATGCTCTTTTGGTATGTTTGATAGTTGATTTACTGCTCACTAAGACTTTTGTCTGACTCAAGGTTTTATGTTTAACTCTTATTACCTTGGGCTGTTCATCCATGTTGGGATGGGCAGACTAGGTAGCAGGTGACAGGTGCTGTTCATAGTGGCCAACGTTGTTGATGACGAAGACGAGCTGGAGGCTTTTGCATATTGTTTTCTTACTATATGTACTGGGTGTTCTGCTGTTAGTATATCCTCTGAGTGATATGCAGTGAGGCTTGATGTATTGACTTTGCTGATTGTTGTATCAAACTATTAGAGTTTATATGATGAGATTCTGTTATATGGAGCTTCACTATGTATATTTTCTATTGTATTTTGTCCATGCGCTGTGAGTAATACGATAGATTTTCTGTTTTATCTTACCCTGACTATCGTCCATGGCTGCCTGGCACACCTTTCAGCGCACCATTTCCCTGTTTTAGTGCGCGAGTCATGGGCGGTCGTCACAAGCCGATACCTATTACTTAGATCCTGGGAAGGGCAACACGATTTTTGAGTTGCAAATATCAACAAATCAACTTCCAATGCCGAGCAAGAAAGGAAGTCGGCTTTGAACTTGGGCATGGGTGAAGGAGAGAAGGACGAGGGCGTATTCGCGTATTTTCTTAGAAATCGTCAAAGAGAGGGACAAATTAATTAGGGCACGGTTGGTTGAAAAAAAGTAGGAAGAGAGAGGCGTACATTCATTTATTTTATTTTAGGAACACCTAACGTATTCTATGGAATGGGTGTATTATGGTATACAGCTGGGCGACAAAAAATAAGGCCAGTATGGAATGGCCTTAAGCCTTAGTGAAATTGCAACGGCCTTAGGCTGTTGCAATACGTCTTACAACGACTCTAAACACTTGCAAAATTGCAATGGCTTAAGGCCGTTGCGAATGTTCCGCATTGAGGTGTTGTGAAATGACTGTTTTGGTGCAATGGCGTGCAACTCATCAGCTTGTTGCTTTATGAAATCATCATGCCATGGTCTATTCGAAACTGGATTTTCTTAAAAGAAGTTTAAAATCTTATGGTTTTCTACCAATACTAATGGGAAAAATAGTTCTGTAACTTGCAGAGGAAATTGACGTTTGAATGACTTTTATAGACCTGTATATCTTGGTTCACTTTTTTCGGATCTTGATAATAGAGATATTTGTCGAACTTAAAAAAAATGGAAACAAATAATTCATAACAAAATAACATGATTCGATGCACATTTTAATTCCTTCAATTGCCATTAATATATAGGATAAAAAAATTCACAACCAAGAAATTCATCTGCCTATAAAGAGCTCATTTAGAAATCCATAGCTAACGATTAAGGTTCATCCTAACTATACATAATTAGTGAATAGGCACATCTTAAAAATTATGTAATTATATGTTATCAGTAAAGGATGGTAGTTCTACGAACTTCTTGACGTAGTTTAAATAACCATTGTGTGGTATAACCGACCAATGGTCTTTGAAGTATTATATAACATATAATACAGATACAGTCACCTTTTCCCCATCTTTTGACATAATGCTTTGTGCTGGATGAAAAAAAACCCTAAAACATAGTATTTCCATTAGTTCCAGGTATTCCCCCACTTGTATAAGCGTATTCCCCCACTTGTATAAGCTTCCTTTTTTAGTACATAAAGTTTATATAATCTCTTTCCTTTTGCACCGTTACATTAGTTAAAAATAATAGTAGTTAAAAGTGTACAAATCCTAAATGTATAGCTAATTTATTTAATTGATCAAACCAAAGTAGGTAAAGTTAATTAGTGTATATTTTGGCTTTTGCTAAGGATCCATTTATGTTTGTGGAAAGAAACACATCAATCTTTGTAACTAGCTAGAAAAATAATTTAAATAAACTGCAAACAATTAGATAAATTTTAGTAAGATTTATAATATATAACAGGTAACTGAGAAGGAGCTCACTTAAATTTTGCATGATATTCCACAATTTGTGATGGCGTATTCCATTTCTAAAAAAGGACCATACACATTAAACATACAAAAATAGGACCAGAGATATATATGACATTACATGAACATGTGGATAACATAAAGCATTATATAAAAAACATCATAAATTCTACCGACTTTAAATATCATTAGAACATTTTTTTTCCTAACATCAGCTTATATGTAATAACCATTTGAACATGATACTTGATAATACAGTATTAGTAGTCCAAAAATGGAAATTGCAAACAAATGTTTAGATGCCTATAATTATATTTTTGCTACTCTCTAGCATTAAAATTATCCTAGAGTATTTAAAACCCTATTTTCTGTACATAGTTATATATTGGATTAAATATTTAAGTATAATCCTTTGAAACTTAATACGACAAGATTTATATTTAATGTTAGTGGCTATTAGGGCTGTTATGGTGAAGGTAAATTTACCATAACATTAGTAGTCAATCAGTTATTATTTTTGAATGAAATGATATACCAGTTTAATTGGTATGGTGATGGTAAATTAACCATTTCTACGGTAAATCATCAGTAATATTTTTTTCAAAACCAACTGCAACGATAAATTTACAAGTCAATTTATAACACATAGATATCCATACATATGCTTTATTATAGGCATTTAGAACCAGTCAAACAATTAAATTTAGTTCAAATAATGCTAACTGCACTACTTTTATTTCTTTTTGATGTTTTTATTAAGTAACACTAAAAATTGTATAATAAAGCATCAATATAGTCAAAACATTTCAAGTTACTAACTTTTTTACAAAAATGGTAATTTACCACTACCATTGTAACGGTTATGTATTTATTTGTATACCAGTCTTCGATATACCATTAAACCGGTAATGGTAATGGTAAACATTTTTAGCTTACCAGTAAAAACGGTACGGTAATGGTATTTGTAAAATGGTAATGGTAGCCATTACCGTAGCAACCTTAGTGGTTATGGAAGACTGCCAATCATTTCTTTTATGACTTGTATGTTCTTGAAAAATATTGAAAACTAGAAATATGGACATGAATAAATGGAATCTTTATTCTAGTAAAGTTATCTTTTTTGTTATCTAATTGAAAGTAGATCCGCCTTAGATAGGTAAATAAAACATAATCAACCCCTATCAAATTTAAATCACCTTAAAATTGGATAGAAAAATCGAAAGCTAAATCAACGATATACTATGTGATAAAAATTTATACCTAAAAAACCAATTACAAGGAAGAAGATAACAACGAATTTGTTACTTGTAATATTCTTTATTAGCACAAATATTGCTCACTTTACATATACATGCGACATGAAGAGCGTATGTAGTTCATGGTTGCATATAGAATGAAGACTATATGCATTACCAATTTAAACACATTCTATGTGATAGAGTATTTACAAAAAACAATAATAGGCAAAGAATGCATGACCAAAAATATGAAGATTAGTTTTAAATTTGGTAAGTGAGTGAAATAAGTCCAAATTCCAACTAATTTTGTGTATAACAAATTAATTCCAACATGGTCACTTATTAATTGACCAACATAGTAGTTAAAAGTGTACAAATCCTAAATATATAGCTAATTTATTTAAATTACCAAACTAAAGTAGGTAAAGTTAATTAGTGTATATTTTGGCTTTTGCTGAAGGATGCGCATATGTTTGCAGAAATAAACACATCAATTTTGTAGTTTAGTTAGGGAAATAATTTAAATAAACAACGAATAATTAGGAAAATTATAGTAAGATTTATAATATATAACGGGTAACCGAGAAGGAGATCATCTAAATTTAGCATGAGATATTCCATAATTTATGATGGCATATTCCATTCCTAAAAATGGACCGTACACGTAAACTATAAAAATGGGATCAGAAATATATATGACATTACATGAACATGTGGATAACATAAAACATTATATAATAAACTCCATAAATCCCAACTTAGCTTAAATATCATTAGAATGTTCTTCTCTAACATCAGCTTATATGTAATAACCATTTAGACATGATACTTGATAAGTATAATACTAGTAATCCATAAATGGCATGATAATTGCCAACAAATGTTTATATGCCTATAATTATATTTTTGCTACTCTCTAGTGCTAAAATTATCCAACAATATTTAAAGCCCTATTTGGTATACATAGTTATATTTTGGTTTACATGTTTAAGTATAATCCTTTAAAACTTAAATGGCTAGATTTAATTTATTGCTAGTGATTATGGTAGACTGCCAATCAACAGGTAAAAAATAATATTTTTCTTTTATGACTTGCATGTTCTTGCAAAAAATATTGAAAACTGAAAATATGAAAATGAATAAATGGAATCTTTGTTCCAATGAAGTTATCTTTTTTCTTATCTAATCAAAATTAGATATACCCAACGTAGGTACTCCTATCAAAATTAAATTGGATTAAAAAATTGAAAGCTAAATCAATGATATACTATATAATACGTAAAAGACAATCCAATTGGGAGGAAGAAAATAAACAACGAATTTGATACTCGTAATATTCTTTATTTGCATAAATATTGATTTCCTCAAGTTACATTAGGACGATTGGATGTAAAATCCAAAATCCACTTTTCTCCTTGTAAATTTTCAAACTAATATCGTTTTTCAATGACATCTGAAAGACTTTTTTGGATAATCAAACAGAAAACTTCTACTTATACCCCTATCGTAATTTCACTATATATAATAAAGCTAAACATTTTTATATCAAACATGCTGGTTTAGTAAACTAAACATGCATGTAGCTTATAGAAAATAAAAAATGAGCAGACTATTCAATCGAATTTAACAATAATGTTTGAGGGAAATTGTGTAGTATAAGATTGGATTACTATATAAAATCCATCAATGTTTCAAAAAGAAATGTCCAATAGCAAAATTGCATATATTGTATCGAATCAGAATAGCTATATCAAACTAAAATTTCCAGCTATAATAATTAAGACCTTGATGTAAAAGAAAGTGAAATAAAAAAACAAATAGTGCATATCAAATGATATGAGAAAATTTTCGAACTATTAAATGTAGTCATCCAAAGATGACACAAATTTATACATGTTGAATTGGTACCTACAATGTGAAATGAAGAAGAAATTTCTTAGTTTCTCATTCAATCTTTGAACATGATTATGTACTGCAGAAAATGAAGTTTTTAGCTTTTAGGGGAATTTTCGAAGAGGGAAATATCATTAGAATGTCCTTCCCTAACATCAGCTTATATATAATAACCATATGAACATGATACTTGATAAAAGTAGTATTATTAATACATAAATGGCATGGAAATTGTAAACAAATGTTTATATGCCCATAATTATATTTTTTTACTCTTTAGTGCTAAAATAATCCTAGAATATTAAAAACCCTATTTGGTATACATAGTTATATATTAGATTACATATTTATGTATAATCCTTTGAAACTTAATACGGCAAAATTTATATTTAATGCCAGTGATTACGTTAAATCGCCAATCAATAGATAAAACTTTTTTTTTCTTTTATTACTTGCATGTTCTTGCGAAAAAAATTGAAAACTGAAAATTTGAATATGAACAAATGGAATCTTTATTTCAATAAAGTTATCTGGTTTGTTGTCTAATCGAAAGTAAATCTGCCCAATGTAGGTAAATAAAATACAATCAACTCCTATCAAAATTAAATCACCCTAAAATTGGATTCAAAAATTGAAAGCTATATCAATGATATGCTACATAATAAAAATTTATGCCTAAAAGACAACCCAACTAGGAGAAAGAAATTAAACAACAAATTGTTACTTGTAATATTCTTTATTTGCGCAAATATTGATTTCCTCAAGTTACTTTGGGACGGTTGGACATAAAATCCAAAATACACCTTTCTCCTTGTAAATTTTCAAACCAATATCGTTTTACAATGGCATCTGAAAGACCTTTCTGAATAATTGAATAGAAAAATCTACTTATACCCCTATCCTCCTTTCACTATACATAATAAAGCTAAACTTTTTGTATCAAACATGCTGGTTTAGTAAACTAAACTTGTATGTAACTCATAAAAAATAAGAAATGAGTGGATTATTCAATCGACTTTAATATTAACGCCTAAGGGAAACTGTGTTAGTATAACAGTGGATTACTATATAAAATCCATCAATATTTCATAAGAAATGTCAAACAGCGAAATTGCATATATTGTATCGAACCAGAATAGCTATACCATACCAAAATTTCTAACTATAGTAATTAAAATCTTAGTGCAAAAGAGAGTGAAATAAAAAAACAAACAGTAAATATCAAATGATATGAGAAAATTTTCAAACTCTAAATATAGTCATAGAAAGGTGACACAAACATAAACAGGTAGAATTATTACCTACAATGTGATCATTCAATATTTGAACATGAATGGTATTTTGCAGAAATAGGGTTTTTAGCTTTTAGGGGAACTTTCGAAAAGCAAAGTATTTGAATAGGTAAAAAAACTGCGGAATAGAAACATAAAGTAATGAAAAATATTGACTACGAACGTAAAAGAGACAGAGAAGTAAATTCTGGCAAAGTAGATTTTAAAGAGAGGAGATATTTGAATCTGAAACAGAGAAGAAGTGGGATTCTTCATCGGTTAATGCTTTAAAGCAAATGATCCAACACAATGTTTTTCAAACTATGAGTATAAGATCTGCTAATCTCAAATTCTCGATATCCATAACACCACGTTGGACCTCTTTCTTGGGAACTGTAACCATCAAAACTACATTCTTTAACTCTGCCTTCACCTTATCCTTCAAACACCTAGACCTCCACCTTGACTCCTTCCCTGATCTTCTTCTTCTTCTTTCTCCACTTTGTGCTCTCCTTTTATCACCAATACATCGCATTCTACTCACACTTTGACCTCCTCCTTTATCATCTTCATCACCGGTATTTCCATCATCACTGCATATTTTCATCCATCTCTTGTTTGATGGTTAAACTATTTTGTGTCAAGCAGCCAAAAAGAATAATGTACCCGAACACATTTGAGACTTAATCATTAGAAAATTTCTTACAACGTATCTCTAGAAGTTGAATTGACATAACGGATTACCTTTTCCATTCATTTCCGATGAAGACTGTTTCCAATATTGACCCAACATCTAATATTAGAACCACAAAATATTGATGCTCTAACTGATGTATAAATTCTAAGGGCATGTTTGGTTTCTTTTTGAGTTTTCTGTTTTGTATTTTCAACATACACTACAAAATACAAGAAAACGTGGAAAAAAATTTACAATTCTTAGCCATTGCGACGATGGAGGAGAAATGGAGGAGATGAATTATTTTTCTTTCTTTTGTTATATCCCACAACATGAAAAATCAAATAAACTTGTTTTCTATTTTTTATGTTAGTTTCATTTTTCAAAATTGTGTGTTTTCTAACAATACATAAGAAATGCGCATTTTTGTTTAGACGAACACACAAAACTAAAAATAGCAAACCAAACGGGGCCTAATATTTCCATCATATTTCAAGATTTTGAACATACTAAAAGGGGAAATGTCGAGAGAGGAGCGGCACGGTCTAGAAAGTTCCATGGCTTTGTTTCTATTCTCGTTATTCTGCGTCTATACTTTGAGTGAGGAATCGCTACTGTGATCCGATGTTGCTATGGCCTGGATTTGACCGCTTGGGATTCTTTCGGCATGGAAGGAGAGTAAGAACTGATTTTTTATTTTTGAAATTCCATTTCAGGAGAAAGGACGAGCATAGTGGTCTTGACGCAATGATTAAGTTGAGTGCTTAAGTATGCGAATAAAGTTGATTGCTCTGCTTGTTTATTCCAACTGTATTTAAATTTAGAGTGAGGAGACGAATTTTACTGGATAAAATTGAAAGTTTGGAAGGAAAAAAATTGGAGAAAGTCCAGCCCACTGTATAACATAATAGGTTAATAGAACATTTAAAATTATTTTACTATGAAACGGGAAATCCCAGCCCACTTCAAATTCTAAATTCCAGTCCAGTTATGTAAATGTGAATAGGGCAACATATCTTGAGATTGCTATGATTAGTTAACAACGGAAAAAACATGAGTTTTGTTTCTCTCTAAAAGAATGAAGCCAACGTTCATTTGGAAAGAATTAAGAACACTAGCACTACGATACCAGTGAAAATCGATTTTATTATCCATAACTTTAGTTAGAATGGTATAGAAAATAAATAAATTTAGTCTTTAAATTTGTAACAATCAGGCCATTGATTGTCATATTTAAGAAGAAGCAAGACTGCTGCCTATGCCCAGAAAATGAAAAAAACACCATCTCCAGCCATGTTCATCAGAGGCAGCCATGGGAACATTGGAGTTGGTGGCTGGAGATAGCAGGAAGGCGTCAGGTGCTGAAGTACTTGAAGTGATGGTCTGAGGAGGAAGCTACAAGGATGTGTTAGTTGTGCATGTTGTGCACATGCCAACTGATACAGGCATTATTTGGGCCTGTTTACTGTTGTATTTGGGTTGAGAGTCTTTGTATTTGATGTTGAGTTTGTATACTTACTACGTGGTTAAATCAGAATGGGCTGAGTCAAGTTAATTAGGAGTGGGCTAAGTCAAGTTAATGAGTGCATTAAGTTGTATATAAATGCATGTACAAGCACTGTAATCGGTGTTGAGAAATCTGAAGCAAATACATTCTTTTCAGTTTCATTTCTATTTGTAAGGAGTTTCTTTCTTCTTCCTAGATCATAGCAAGTAGGTAATTCTTTTAGTAAGATATTAGTTTTTAGTTCAGTTTATATCTGTGCTTTAGATTAGCTTTACAATTCTTGTTCTGCTGCCTTTCTGCATTTATCATTTCCAGTTCTTCTTGCTTCTTTGTTTTCCATTATCAGTTCTAATTTATACATTTGTTTCCTTTTGTAATTGTTGTTGTTTCATTCCAGTAGCTATAATATTTTGGTTCTTTTAAATCTTGCAATTAGATCTCGTTCTTATAGCTTGTAAAATTCCATTTCATGTTATTACAAATCTGCACATATATAGTATCAGTTCTTGTATCTAGGTATCATTTGCTCTATTAATTTCCAGTTTTTGTTGCCTTTGGCATATAAATTTTCCATTTTTGTTCAACTCTTGTTATTTCCTGTGCTTCTTGTTAATTCATTCTACTACAATTCATAATTGCCATCACTTGTTCTTCTATGCAATTTGTATTTGTTCTTGTTCATGCAAATTAAAGTGTCATAGCAATATCAATTCCTTTACTCGGATCCCCATTTTCTTGCTTCATGTCATCTATCTGCATTTCTTGTTTCAATTTTTGATATCTGCACATACAAAACTACCACATATTCATAATTCTTCACCATTATATCACCATACATCCTCCTGCACATCCACCTTCCACCATAAAAAAATATTTAGTTGCACCACGGGCTTACATATTGGTATCAGAACAACTGACTGGGGCAATCTCTGACAGTCAGTCAGATCCTAACTTCGCCAGCACATAGTCCCAAATTTTCCCTCCGAAAACATGGTCTAGCATGGACAGGGCAAGGAGAAATCAAGAACCACCCCCTTCATCCTCTTCCACAACCACCTATGCACTATCAAGATCCTCATCTTTCAAACCCATACATTACTATTCATATGCCAGCATTCCCTCAACCACCACCCCATCAACCAGTTCAGTAACCCTTGCAACAAATCATTAAGAACCCCTTCTTCTCAGTAATTCAAGAAACCATTTCCAAAACCCAAGAACTACTGCTAACAATACCCTTAACATCCTTCAAACCTAAGATTTTGAATCACCATCATGGCTAATATTTGAATTGGAGCATTCAATCAAGATTCTAGAATCAACGGAGTTAAGCACCATAACGATGTTCATCGAATCTATCAACAAAAATATTGGTGATACTATCACTTCACTTGTAGCTATAATATTCGGTTCTTTTAAATCTTGCAATTAGATCTCGTTCTCGTAGCTTGTAAAATTCCATTTCCTGTTATTACAAATCTGCACATATTTAGTATCAGTTCTTGTATCTAGGTATCATTTGCTATATTAATTTCCATTTTTTATTGCCTTTGTCATTTAAATTTTCCATTTTTTGTTGAATTCTTGTTATTTCCTGTGCTTCTTGTTAATTCATTCTACTACAATTCATAATTGCCATCACTTGTTCTTCTATGCAACTTGCATCTGTTCTTGTCCATGCAAATTAAAGTGTCGTAGCAATATCAATTCCTTTGCTCAGATCCTCACTTCCATCCAACTTCTCCATTTTCTTGCTTCATTTCATCTATCTGCATTTCTTGTTTCAAATTTTGATATCTGCTCATACAAAACCGCCACATATTCATCATTCTTCACCATTATATCACCATACAACCTCCTGCACATCCACCTTCCACCATGAAATAATATTCATTCCAACCACCACCTTACATATTGGTATCAGAGTCACAGACTCGGGCAATCTCTAACAACCAGTCAGGTCCTAATTTCGCCGGCACATATTCCCAAAATTTCCCTCCAAATCAAGGTCTAGCATGAACATGGCAAGGAGAAATCAAGAACCAGCCCCTTCATCCTCTTCCACAACCACATATGCACTTTCAAGATCCTCATCTTCCAAACCCATACACTACCCTTCATATGCCAGCATTCCCTCAACCAGCACCCCATCGACCAGTTCTAGTAACCCTTGCTCCAAATCATCAAGAACCTCTTCTTCCCAATAATTCTTGAAACCATTTCTGAAGCCCAAGAACTGCTGCTAACAATAACGTTAACATCCTTCATACCCAAGATTTTGAATCACCATCATGGCTAATATTTAAATTGGAGCATTCAATCAAGATTCTAGAATTAATGGAGTTCAGCACCATAATGATGTTCATCGAATTTATCAACAAAAATATTGGTGATACTATCACTTCGCTTCAAAGCAGCCTATTAGCAACATCTCCTTCAAAGATTGAGAAAAAATATATCAAGGGGATTCCTTATAGAATTTGGAATATTTGCATCGAATTGACAAATGAATATCCAAAAGGTTGTGATTTATATCTCAACGAATTTGGGCTCTTCGCTATGATCTTAGATCAACTATTAAAGAATTCATATATTGCTGATTTTTTTTAGTAATTTTGCACTGAAGGTTGCTACTTATGGTATTAATGTAGTATTAGTTTCATTTCATCTATCTGCATTTCTTGTTTCAATTTTTGATATCTGCTCATACAAAACTGCCACATATTCATCATTCTTCACCATTATATCACTATACATCCTCCTGCACATCCACCTTCCACTATGAAAAAATATTCAGTTGTGAAATATTAAATATATTTCTAAAATTAAATACGAAATTGTTGGATCGTAGAAGGCTCTCTTACTATTGTATGAAACTAAATTAACAGAAGCAAAGTTATAAAGCAGTATAAAAACTAAGGTTAAAAAAATAAATAATTAAAAAATCAAGAGCTCTTATATAATTTTCTAAGCAACAAATAAAATTTATAAAAACATATTTTTTGCTTAGACTAATTTGTCTTTGAAAATAATGAATACTTGATATGCTTTCTGAACTTCAATCGTATTTGTTCACTCTCTTTAAAAATTGGAATAGCTAATTAGTTGGTAATAAGAAGGGAAATAAGATCTATGAAATCTAATGAGGTGGAGCAATACTAGTTTATTAATTAGTAAAACACGATGTTAATGAAACAGCTGTAGTTAAAAATGGGAATTTAAAAAACATACAATCATCCAAATATTTGAATAAAAATTGTAATCGGAAAAATAAAAGAAATAAAATCAAATAAATGTCTCTTTATATCTAATTTTATGTCACCGGAATGATATTCGAGTTTGTAAAACCCCATTTTCTAATATAATAATGTAGATACACATGCACGTATTAGATAATGAATAAAACGAAAAGTATTTATGATATCACTACTAAAACAACAGTCATTTCCGGTGGCAGAGAGTCGCCAGCGTCCATCGCTAGCCGTTGGAAAAGCCATCGCTATGGCGTACACGCTTTCCTTCGGTTGGCGATGGTATCAATGATTATTTGGCGACGGTATCGGTGGTTATTTGGCGACGGCTACTCATGGCACTTTCCGATGGTTTTGTAATGCTCCTTAGTGTCCATGTGCATATATGTAATTGTCGAAAGCTGTTTGAAATTGATGACCAAAATGTCATCGGTAGCCGTCGGAAAACTGGGCATTTTTTGTTTTGTTCCTACAGCTATTCGATTCATGTACTATACATACATATCAAAACTCAATTTCACATATATCCAATATCCAAACTCAACCAACACATAATCAACTTATATCCAACTCATTCCCCACCAATTCAATATTTAAAACAAAAAACAAACAATACAGTACATAATCAACATTCAACATCCAATATATACAATCAACATCCGACATGTCAAAACAAACCAACATATCATCCAACATAGCATCAGAATGTATCAACCATACCCAAATACACCAATTTCAAAATGTCCAAACATAAACGTAAAATAACATACCCATCAAGACACATCGTCAGCTCCGGAACCACCCAACAAAGAAAATAACCCATGCTGCTACACCTCAGCCAAGTGCTGGTTCAACTGCGCCATCTCCGCAGCATGATGGTGGTCTTTCTCCTGTAGCTCCGCAATCATAGCTCTAAGCTCCGTGATCTCTTCTTTGTCTTGAGCTTTTTGATATGTTTTTTGCGAGGACCTAACCTGCAGGTAATCAAGAGATATGTCAAAAAATCAAAAATGTATTTTACTGGCTAGTGTAAATTAAGAAGGAACAAATAAGTAAAGCATAATCATTTGTTAAAACAGTAATGATATTTTTTTTTCTAGTTTAAACTTATAAGTTAGTTAATTTTTAGAAATTACCGCTTGACTCCCAAAGCCATAAGGTCTATTTTGCGATGTAGGTTCCATGATGGACTCAAAAATCGTGTCCTCCTCATCAGTAGTCAATGAATCCCATCTCGATCCCTCCAACATCTGTGCTCGTGCTTCTGCAAATTTTTCCTACAATGGAAAATAAAATACAATTGAAATTCATACAACACTATTTAATTACTCTTTAAAACTAACTAATTATATTAATCAATAATGTCTTTTAATTTAAAATATGCTTACACATGATTCACTTGCTTTATCGTCACTCCATGTGTACGATATTGTGCCATCTTTGTTTGTTTGCTTGGTGGCATGAGTATGAACAAATACGTCCATATAGGAGATGGGACCGCCACACTCTCTTTCCTGAAACAATTAGTACATATTACTGTTATTTATACAAAATTAAATAAGTTAATAACTGCTTGTAATTACAATTAATAAATTTATCAGATCCTTATGATGTTGTTGGAATGATTTGGAGCCACCGCGATGTATAACTAGGTTCTTGTTCCTATTTACGGAGTTTCTCATTGACTCCGCCTGCAAATTTAAATTAAACATTATATACTTCAGCTTTAAATTATGTATTATATACGGGAATAAATTAAAATGATATATGATAAACTTACCTTGAATTCATCACTTTCCACCAAGCAAGCCAAGCATCTCACACGCTAGCGCCCATCCAATCAAGCTTCTTTCCCAATTTTCTTATGCCAGACATTATGTCCCGGTAATTCTTAGACATCTTGGAAGTCCAATGGTGCTGGCAAAGGTCAAGGTCTCCTTCTTGAAAGTCTACCGCCTCTTGTAAGTTGAAATAATATAGGTTATACATTTATACTTAGTCAGCAAATTGTAACGTGGTAATATATAATGATATATAAATTTACACTTACAAGGAAGTCCTATTAGATACTCGCCCTGACGGGGGCTGGGATCTTACCCCACTTAGGCCAACAATTGGTCATCCTGCTTATATATGCCTATTTGGAAATACTAACAACAATATGTGACGGCTCTAGCTCGAATCCTCTGTGTTAAATACGATACAGACTTTAATAAATAATGACAAATATATCATATAGAAAAAATTTATAACGTTGAAGTAAATTTAATACTTACGACCCATCCACTTTTGGTTGTAGCTTTACTATGGTAAGTGGTCGTTGCTCTGATGGGCCGCTGCCATCACCTCCCACATCCCTTCCAATCTGAGTAGAAGAGGTGGAACCTGAATGGGAAGAACCGCAACATCGTAAAAAAGACATAATACCTGTCATAGATATATAATTTTATCATGGAAGAATACACTATTTAATTATGAGAAAACATATCATTTTTTATAATAAAATATGTAACATCAATAATCACATGAATTGCCTTCTATCAAAATGTACATCATCGTTATCTGATTCAGATTCGGTCTCGTACTCTATATTGTTTTACTCTGTAGTCTCAAATGCTTCTACTAATACATTTGATTAATCGTCTAGAGGTCCAAAATCGATTTGGTCGCGGTTATTATTATTTCACTATTTTCCTCGATATATGCTGATGAGTTTGTTCGTCTGGCGTATTCTTTCCATCAAACGTAAATCTTGCCTTCGTTTTAAAACCGGCAACCAATCTGCTTTTTATTTTTAGAGATCGATAAGGAGCGTAATAAATTTGCCGGGCTTGTTTGGTTAGTATAAAAGAATCGTACTTATGATAACGCGATGTGTGCTCTATTTCAATAAGATTATATTTGGGTGCACGGTAATTTCATAACTTGGAATATTGTTGAACCAGTTGCATATAAACGGAAATATATCCTCCACAGGTCTTGTGAAATATGTTAATTGCAAAACCTGGCTTAACACGCCATAAAAATCATTTATATGGTCATTTGGATCATCACTACCTTTGACAAATACACCGGTATTGTTAGTTAATTTTTCAGCACCATATTCTTTAGTGTTGAATTTATATTCATTGACGAAGAATATTGGATATGTCTTGACTTTTCTTTTTGGTCTCATTGCAAGATGTTTCAATCCTTCATCGACCACACAATTTCTCGGATCAAAAACGTAGTTTGAAAACCATTTAGCGAATTCTTTATTGATATTGTCGCTTGGATGTTGTGATTCATAAACAATGCAGATATAGATAATATATTGCATTATAATAAATGTACACACGTATTATTAAAAACAATATCCAGACTTATAATTAAATAATACTTAACGAATGGTGTAACTTCAACATAATTAAGAAGAATATATGTGTGTGCTACATGGTATTCTCTATCGTCTAGCCATACTTCACACATTATCCAACAGATCGGCCATGTTGTCTAAAAATAGATAACATTACTTGAGAAGATTCTTGTTCAATGCCTTCATCATTACGCGTAGCACTTTCAGATTATAAGTTCACATGGCTATTGAAATAATGAGAGAAAAAGAATGAAGCTTCTTATTCGATATATGGTTTGCAAATCGAACCTTCAACTCGTGCTTTTTGTCTAACTTTTTTCTTTAGATGATTTAAGTACCTACTAAAAATTATTTCAAATTAAATTTTCCTTATATATGTAATTAAACTAATATTTAACATATCCAATATAAATAATACCTCTCCAATGGATACATCCATCTATATTGCACAGGACCTCAAAGATGTGCTTCAAATGGAAGATGAACAAGTAAATGCTCTATTACATTATAGAAATCTAAAGGAAATATTTTCTCCAGTTTGTAGACCAATTTAGAAATTTCTTCCTCAAGTTTATGTAGACGATTAACTTTTAACATACTCAAACAAAGCTCCTTATATAACAAACTAAGTTCCGTTATAACCGTCCAAACTTTTACGGGCAATAGTTCTTTGAAACCGACCGGTAACAAGTTTTCCATCATTATGTGACAATCATGGCTTTTCATCCCACTCAGTTTACCATTCTTATAGTCGACACATCTACGAAGATTTGAAAAAATCCCATCAGGAAATCTTAATTCTTCCATCAATTTTAACAGAACTTTAACTTGGTTACTGTCTAGCTAATAGCATGCTTTGGCTTTTTTAGTATCATTTGGCTTGATATGAAGCTCGGGACGATTACATACTGTTTGGATGTCACGTCTTGATTTCAAATCATCCTTAGCCTTCCCCTTAACATTCAAAACTGAACTAAAAACATTATCAAACACGTTTTTCTCGTTGTGCATCACGTCAATATTATGACAAACTAGGAGATTTTTTCAATAAGGCAATTCTCAAAATATACTTTGTTTGCACCAATTATGAACCGTCGATTTACCTTGAATTTTAATTTGCTCTCCGGTTTCATGTACCTTTGGATAATTCTTTACAAGTTCATATATATCTTCGTTTGATCAAATCATTGATGATCGTGAATTCTCTTGTCTATTAAGCTGTAAAAGTTTTTTTATCTTTTCTAAAAGGATGATTAATATGAAGAAAACACCGATGACAATCAAACCATGATATTTTCTTCCCATGCGTTAAAAAAAATGACTGTGTTTCTTCCATGCAATAAGGACAAGCTAGACGATTGGTCGTACTCCAACCAGAAAGTATTACATACGCAGAAAAATTGCTAATAGTCAATAATAAAGAAACGAACATACATAATTATTTTTTTAAATTTCGTATGTTTCAACTCCTTCATACCATAGTGTTTTCAACTCTTCAATCAACGGTTGTAAATAAACATCGATTCTTTGTGTCGGATCATCAAGGCCAGGGACGATAATAGTGAGAAACATATATGGTGTTTTCACACATCCACGATGGTAAATTGTAAGGTGTAACTATTATAAGCCAAGATGAATATTTAGAACCAAATTGAGAGAATGGTGAAATTTCATCCGTACATAAACCAAGTCTAACCTTACGGCTCTCCGTTGCAAAAGCATGATATGTCTTATCAAAATGCTTCCATGCTTCTCCATCAGGTGGGTGTGTTAATGTACATTCTTCATTTGTTCTCAGACTGTGCCATCTCATATGATGCGCAATTACAAAGGATGCGTATAACCGTTGAAGCCTAGGAGTTATAGATAAGTAATGCATATGTTTGTATGGGACTTTTTGTCCCTTCTTTTTCTTGGTTAGTTTTTTCCTCGTTGCATATTCTACAATTCCTCAGACTGATGTAACGATCCGTAAATTTTTAATAATTTTATTTGTTTTATTAATATATTTAATTGAAATTTTGTGAAATTTTTAAACAATAAAAGTTTGAAATATAAATTTGATATTTGGAATGCGTCTAGTTAAACATAGCAACTGGTAAATTTTCGTCCGAAAATATGAAGTTTATTTTCGTGCGTAAATTTATTTCAATTTAATCAGTTAAAAATCGATGAAAATAAAATGTTTTCGAAACCTAAATAATTTTACGTAGAAGAATTCTAAATCATCTTCTGAGCAAGACGTCATTTTTCGTTTTTCCAAATTCGGATTTCTTTAGCTCCGTCGATCTTATTTTTCTGCATTTTGTTGCATTTTCAGCTAGTAGAAAATTCGAATTTTATAATTCAATCAAATTACTGATATCTGTATACCGTTTTGATCGTCTCGTCGTACTGATTTCCATGGTATATTCACTTCTGTGTTCAGGTCCAGTACGTGGCAATGTCTGTGTAGCGTTTCCGTATCGGTTCGATTTTTGAAACTTTTAATGTTCCTTGCCTTTCAATTATTATACGTGGGTAAGCACTTACTATTAATATTTTGAGGATCCAACTTTAGACCTTCCCAAAGCTTTTATACTTTGTTTTCCCAATACCCATAAATTCTGATTCGTGATTTTTCACTTTTCCAATAGCCTTTCATTTTAGTCTAACACCTCCATTTCAGAAAATATTTTATACACGTTGTGTACTCATTTAGTTTCAACGGTTCATTTCCTTTTTCTTTTAGTCTGATCCATTCTCTTCTTATTTGCTTTAACCCACTGTCATTGCCTTTTCATCCATCAACCCTTCCGCATCCTCATCACTCCCACAACCATGGCCAGAGCGACGTCAGGCAACCCAGCAATCTCCCTCCCCTTTAACTTCGTAGACCAAAGCCTGTGCTTATCCAACATCGGCCACGATCCTCAGCCGATATATCTCCACCATGTTGCTGAGCTCGGAGATCTCAACAGTACCTTCACCACTTGCCGCCTGTCTTTGTCTCGAGCACAACCACTTCACCACCGAAGCCATCTACTCCACACGCTAGCCGCTTCATCTCCCTCACCGATCTCCTCCTTCTCCCACGTCAGCAGCCCCTCACCCATTGCCCAGCCGAACCCCCAACTCGTCGCTTGCCTCTCCTTTCCGCTTCCTCCAGCCAGCAACTAGGACGCAAATCTTTTGTAAGCTGCGTGTTTATTTATTTGTTTGATCATTTTTCCATCTTCTTTTATCATATCAGCTTACTTCTGACTCTAAATTTTATACGTATATTATATATAGTTAGTTGTTTCCATCTTCTTTTATCATATCAGCTTACTTCTGACTCTAAATTTTATACGTATATTATATATAGTTAGTTATAGGCATATATGTGTGTGTTGAAAGTATAGTTTTAATATGCTTAGAAGTGTTATTTTTTAATAAACATAAAGTTATATATATTTACAGTTTTCAATTTTGTCTGAAGCCTGCATGTATTTTAAAGTATAAGTAAGATTGCTCTGTTCTTGTTTGCATTGTTGAACGAAAGCTTATATAATCGTGTGTTTAAAAGTGTATATATATACACACTATGATCTAGTTTCAGTAAAACATATATATAGCTTCTGTTTTATATAAGTTGTTTTATGTTGTTTATATATATAAGCTATATTTTATATTATAAGTGCTGTGTATATACTGTATATATATAAAAAAGGTTATATAAGGTTATATTGAAGATATATTAGTAAATTTATACACTACTAGAAAAACAGTAAATTCCAACGCCCCTGTTCCAACGGCCGCCAACGGCATTTCCAACGGCTTTCAACGGCTCGTTAATTTTTTACGTAGCCGTCTTAAACCGTTAGAAACCATTGGAAAATAGCCGTTTGCGGCCGTTGGAAAATTTCCTGCATATTTCCAGAGACCGACCTTCAGCTCATTATTCATCTTCTCAACCGAAAATTACCCCCAAATCCACAATTTCATCATCTCCAATCTTCATTTGCCGGCCCAAACACCATCCCAACAACCCCCGACGCTATCTAGAAGCTACTCCGACACATCTCCACCGTTCTAGCTCTCCAAATCAGTAATTTTCCTAAAGCTAATATTTAAGTTTTTTTTTGATTTAGGGTTTAATTTGAATGTTGATTGATTCCTACTTGTTAGTGTATGCATATTACATTATATTATCCTCTAATTGCAACCATTATAACATAATGAACAAGTTATTATAATTGATTGAAAATTTTGTAATTTAAGATATTGCATTAGTTTATGTTATTTGGTTAGTATATTAAACGTATGTGTGTGATAGAGTTTATTGCATTTGGAAGCCGTTAAAACGGATGTTTCATATGTGCGAATACGAGCTTTGTATTTGTGTGAACACGCGAATTAATTTAGTTTATAAATGAATTTTGTGTACAAATTTAGCGTATAAAATGAATTTAGTACTTATGTAATAAAACGGTAAAATATAAACCAATATTAATTAAACGAATTATATATTCGAATTTAATATAAACAAATATTTAAATCCTTAGATATTATTCGGCCCCGTCTGACAAGTGTTGTATATGATCGTTTTAGGGATATTCGTTTTTTCCACAAAACGGACAACTCTATTCATCTGATACATCATTTGTCGGATTTGTCTCAGTATTGGACAAGTTACAAACACTATAAAGTAATTATATTCCGTCAATCATATCACTTTAAACGGTTCACAAAATTTCGACGGCATTTCCTTTACGTTCCTTGTGTACACGCATTTGTGTACGATACAAGGAACACGGGGGAAATGCTGCCGAAATTTTGTGAATCGTTTAAAATGATATGATTTACGGAATATAATTACTATTGTGTTTGTAATGGGAAGTAGGATGACCGACCATCATAGAAAGACACATAAGTGGCAATGAAACAATAGTTGCTTATTTAAAATTTTCAGTTTGTGAAATAAGCAGTTTGCGGCCGTTGGAAAATTTCATGCAAAATTTAAAATGAATGATTTATAACATTTTTACTCTATCATAGGTTTTCTAGTAGGGAAACATGGTCAATTACTTTAATGATCGGAGCTGGATATATCAAAGAAGGGAAACTAGTGGCGCAATAAGCGAACATTTTCTAAAAGGGGTACAAGTGTTCATCGAATTTGCTATAAGTAATATTGCAAACGATGAAGAAATTCATTGTCCGTGTAGTAGATGCAAATTGTTGAACTATTTAGAACCGAATATGGCTAAGATTCATTTGCGCCAATTCGGTTTCGTACCCAATTATTTGCTGTGGGATCGTCATGGAGAAATTGTAACCCCTAATAATCAAGAACAGTCGGTGGAGGTCATCAGCGAAGAAGGTAGTACGAATCTCATAGAACATATGGTCGAAGATGCAGCACGATCAATGTTCCCTACCGCAGTAATTGATAACGACGATGTTAACGTCGAAGAGGAACCAAATGTTAGAGCGAAAAAAATATATGATTTATTGGATCATGCTAAAAAACCCCTTTGGAATGGATGTTTAAGCGGCTCTCAATTATCGGTAACTGCAGAATACATTGCAATGAAATCAAAATACAACCTTACAGAAGCTGGATTTACGGCTGTTGTGCAAGCTGCTAAACGTCATATGCCATCCGATAATTTAATGTGCGAAAATTATTATGAAGTGAAATAACTTATGTCATCTTTCGGTTTGCCATATCAAAAAATAGATACATGTCTAAAGGGTTGCATGTTGTATTGGAAAGAAGACATCAATCTTAGAAATTGTAAAATATGTAATCAGGAAAGATACAAATCTAGGAAAAAGAAGGGAAAAGAAGTTCCGTACAAGCGTATGCATTATTTGCCCCTCACCCCTAGACTTCAACGATTATATGCATCATCTGTGACAGCGCATCTATGAGATGGCACAGTGTGAGAACACCTCAAGAAGGTACGTTGACACATCCAGCCGATGGAGAAGCATGGAAACATTTTGACAAGAAATATCCCGATTTCGCAGCGGAGAGCCGAAATGTTAGACTAGGTTTATGTACAGACGGCTTCTCACCGTTTTCTCAGTTTGGTTCTAAATATTCATCTTGGCCTATAATAATCACACCTTACAATCTACCTCCGTGGATGTGTATGAAAACTCCATATATGTCTCTCACGATTGTCGTCCCCGGTCCTGATGATCCGACACAGGGCATTGATGTTTACTTACAACCGTTAATCGAAGAGTTGAAAATATTATGGTATGAAGGAGTTGAAACATACGACATATCAAAAAAGAAAAAATTTCGGATGTTCGCTTCTTTGTTATGGACTATTAGCGATTTTCCTGCATATGCAATGCTTTCGGGTTGGAGTACGGCCGGTCGTTTTGCTTGTCCTTATTGCATGGAAGAAACACGAGCATTTTCTTTGCCAAATGGAAAGAAAATTTCATGGTTTGATTGTCATCGATGTTTTCTTCATATTAATCACCCTTTTAGAAGAGACAAAAAAAACTTCATAGCTAATAGACATGAGACTTTACGACCACCAACGGTTTGGTCAAGCGAGGATATATATGAACTTGTAAAAGATTATCCAAAGATACACGAGACCGGACAACAAGAAGAAATTCAAGGTAAATCGACGTTTCATAATTGGTGCAAACAAAGTATATTCTGGGAATTGCCTTATTGGAAAAATCTATTAATCCGTCATAACATTGACGTGATGCATAACGAAAAAAACGTATTTGATAATGTGTTTTATACAGTTTTGAATGTGAAGGGCAAGACTAAGGACGATTTGAAATCTAGACGTGATATAGAGCAAATATGCAATCGTCCTGAGCTTCATATGACTCCCGACAATAAAAAACCCAAAGCATGCTATGAACTAGACAGCAACCAAGTTAAAGTACTGTTACAATGGGTGGAAGGATTACGATTTCCCGATGGAATTTCCTCTAATCTTCGTAGATGTGTCGACTATAAAAATGGAAGACTGAGTGGAATGAAAAGCCATGATTGTCATGTAATGATGGAAAATTTGTTACCCATCGCTTTCAAAGAATTGTTACCGGTAAAAGTTTGGACGGTAATAACAGAACTTAGTTTATTTTACAAGGAGCTTTGTTCAACTACGTTAAAAGTTGACCGTCTACTTAAACTTGAAGAAGAAATTCCTATACTGCTCTGCAAACTGGAGAAAATATTTCCTCCAGCTTTCTTTAATGTAATGGAGCATTTACCTGTTCATCTTCCATATGAAGCACGTCTTCGAGGTCCTGTGCAATATGGATGGATGTATCCATTCGAAAGGTATGTTACTATATTGAGTATGTAAATGTTGATTTAAGTATAAATATAGTAGTTAATACTTAACCCAAATATTTTTTATTAGGTACTTAAATCATTTGAAGAAAAAAGTGAGACAAAAAGCTCGAGTTGAAGGTTCTATTTGCAAATCATATATCGAAGAAGAAGCTTCTTTCTTTTTCTCTCATTATTTTAAAGACCATGTGGACTTATCATTTGTAAGTGTTCCGCGTAATGACAATCAGGCCGTTGAACAAGCTTCTTCTTCTGAATCAGTATTATCTATTTTTAAACAATATGGCCGACATGCTGGCAAAAGTGAGGAAGTATGGCTAGATGATAAAGAATACCATGTAGCACACACATATATTCTTCTTAATTGTCCTGAAGTTGCACCATTTGTTAGGTAATTAGCACATTTCAAGTTTTGTTAAATTTAATACTACGCGTGTGAATAAATAATAATGTAATATATCATGTTTGTGTTTGCAGTATTTATGAATCACAAAATCCAGGTGGCGATTTAAGCAAAGATTTCAGTACTTGGTTTTCGAAATACGTTTCTGATCCCACAAATAATGTGCTCGATAAAGGACTGAAACATTTGGCGTTTGGACCGAAAAGAAAAGTTAATACGTATCCAATATATTTTGTTAATGGATATAAATTCAACACCAAAGAATACGGTGCTGAAAAATTAACAAACAATACTGGTGTATTTGTTAAAGGCAGTGATGACCCTAATAATCATATAAATGATTTTTATGGCGTGTTAACTCAGATATTGCAATTGACATATTTTACAAGACCCGTGGAGGATGTTTATTTGTTTAGATGCAACTGGTTCAGCAACGTTCCAGGTTATGGTATTAACGTTCATCCAAAATATAATCTTATAGAAATTAAACATACCTCGCGTTATCAAAAGTACGACCCATTTATACTAGCCAAACAAGCCCTACAAGCTTATTATGCCCCTTATCCATCTCTAAAAAGGGATAAAGCATATTGGTCTGCGGTTTTTAAAACCAAAGCAAGATTTACGTTTGATGGACAAAATATTCCAAACGAACAAGCCTATCAAGCAGATCTGGAGGAAAATGCTGAAATAGCAATTACAGAGGATCAAACAGATTTTGGACCTTTAAATGATGAGACAAATGTATTAGTCGAAGCATTTGAGAGTGTAGAGGATAACGACATAGAGCACGAAACCGAGTCTGAATCAGAAAACGATGAGGACGACTGAGTAATATCCGGTAATTTTTAAAAGTATTCACATTACATTGATCTCTGATTAATAATGCATTTATCTAATTTATACAATTTTAATGACAATAAGTGTATACTCACACACTCAACACGTACACAACATGACACATTTGTAGCATATTGTATTACATTTTTTAATGGTTCATCATATCATGATTATTATAATGTGTATATGTATGTATATATGGCAGGAATATATATTATGTCCGGTTCCGGTTCTGGTTCTGGGTCTCGGCGACGTGGCTCTTCACGTCATATTGGAGAGAGTAGTGGTGAGCCACCAGCTCGGCCACTTGTTTACTTACAGCCTAAGGCTGATGAGACGTAAGTATCATAATTAGCGAGCATAGCATTTTAATTTTTTAATTGTACATGATATATCTACAATTGTCTAAAGTTCAATTTTATATTTAACGCAGTGGATTTGAGTTGGAGCCATCCAAAGTGGTTCTGAGCATTTCGAAGCAGGCATACATGGCTAGGATGACCGATGGCTGGCCCAAGTGGGGCAAGATCCCCGACGACGTGAGAGAGACGATTTGGCAAGATTTTCTGGTAAGTTTATACCGCTTTACAAGATGATTAATTAAATACAAATAAATAATTAGTAATATTTTCTCATTGTACAGGGCGCCGTAGATTTGCAAAAGCCTGACGTCAATTTAGTTCAGCGACACTGGAACTCCAGGATCGCGAAGAACTATAGAGAGACTATGTCGGAGATTAAAAAAGTAGGAAAGAAGCCCAAGTGGATGAGCGCGACTGTATGGGAGAAATGGGTTGATTGGTGGAACTCTGAGGAGTTCAAGGTAAATCTACAATAAATCTCAGCATTTTTTTACCGTTTAATAAATAATTAATCATTGTAAATTTGCAGGAGGAGTCAGCTAGGAACTCGGCAAACAGGAGCAGGAATCCTGTATCACACCGTGGAGGCTCAAAATCTTTCTAGCATCACCGCGAAGATTTGGTAAATTTATCTATTATCACATTTGTATATTGATCAGTTCAGTAAATGTACAGTTAAATTATCCAAATTATCAATTGCAGGAACGAGCTCGTGGAGGCTCTGTTGGCTTAGTGGACGTGTTTGCTCACACCCACGCGTCTAGGCAAGTAGATGAGGCTGGCAATATCATATATCAGTGGGGTGAGAAAGATAGGGCGACCGAGGCATATGTATGCATTGTTTAATTTTTAATGCTTACACCGATAAGTTTATTAATTTCTAGCTACGCAAAATAATTACATGCTACTATTTTTCAACTGAAATTATTTTTTTTCATTATAGTCGAGGTTGCAGGAGGCACAGGCTTATGCGCTTGAGCAGTCTGGTCGTGATGCGCTGACACAGGAGGAGCAGGATAACATTTTTACCGCTGTTATGGATCCGGCGCAACGGAGTAGAGGTTTTGGCTTCGGAAACCTAACGGTAATTAATCCTTTTACATATGTACAAAAAATCAGCGTTTAGATATATAATGTTATAATATTGTATATGCTGAGACAACCCTTTTGCTATTAATTTTATTTGCAGGCTCGACAGGCTCGACAAGCTCAAAAAGACCGAGACAAAGAAGAAATTAAGGAGCTTAGAGCTATGGTTGAGCAGCTACGGGAGGAGAATCGTCTACGAGCCATCCAGGTGGAGCAGTTGGATCAAAAGCTTGCGCAGTATTTGCAGAATCATGATACCCTTCCTTCGTCGTCTGGTGCTTCTGGAGGCGACGAGGATCCTTGAGGAGGTATGTTTTTGAGTATTTGTGTTTGAACAATGTATATATTGACTTGGAGATGTTTTGATGTTGATGGTGATGTTGTATATATTGGTACGGAGTGGGCGAGAAGTATTTTGATGGTATGATCATGGTTTAGTGACATTTGTTGATGGTATGTACGTTGATGGTATATTTTGTGATGTTTGATCGGTTTGGTTTGTTTATATTGGTGTTTTATTGATTTATGTGCGTTGTTTTTATTGATATTGATATATATATATGTGGAATTGATTGGAAATGGAATGGAAATTGAATGGATTGGAAATGGTGTGGTGGAAGGTAAATGGGCTTGCTGTTGTACAGCAAAATAAACCCAGTATTTCCAACGGCTTCCAATGGCGTATTGGCCATTTTATTGTAACGGTTTCTAACGATTTCCAACGGCTATAAGCCGTTAGCGGCCGTTGGAAACGCCGTTGGAAATGGTCCGTTGTTTCCGTTGGAAAGCGTTGGAAGTCATGGGATATATTTCAACGGCTATTCCAACGGCTTCCAATGGCCGCCAACGGCTAAAAGCCGTTGGAATAGCCGTATTATCTTGTAGTGATACATACGTTTTGTCTCGGCTTATATACATTTAAGTTTAAATTTGTACTGATATATATTATAAAGTGTATTTGTTAAAATGTTTTTGCTGTCTTATGTTCTCGGTTCATTTAATATATTTGTTATTTATTTGACCCGTTAGACTACATTAGCTATATACTGAGTTTTGAGTTCATTTACATATTATAGCAGCACGTTATGTATACATATATATATTTCTTTAATATATCCCGTATGTGCATTTTTAAATGAAATAGTGTTTATATTATATTATTTATAAAGGAATATAGGTGAAATTTTAAAATATATAAAGTTGTTTAAAAGTGTATTATATGTATTGGAATAAGGCGAAGTTGTATGATTTTAAAATTTAATATATATTGTAACTTTACAGCTTACTTATCTAAGCTTATTTATGAATTAAATATTGATTTTGAAAATTTATAGTATTATAGTGTTTTTGTCTAAAATTAAAATATTGAAATAATAGTAGTAACGTAGATATTTCAGGTTATATCAAAACTAATTCGTTTTGTTCATTGATTCTCTTATCAGCTTTGTCCGTCAAATTTGTTCCAATCTTGTTTTGCTTTGGAATTCGTACCTGGATTCGTAACGCATCTCATTCTCGTCCATCTCTAACCTCGAAAGGTGAGCAATCACTCACGATTAATATTCTTTTATTTATTAAATTTGATTTCAATTGAAATGACAATTGAAATATGCTGCTGTTGGTTATTTGCATTGTTATAAATGTTATTACCTGTATCAGTTCACCTGTGACACCTAACACCATTATCTGTTATTTATACGATGATAATCCAGTTTGGTTGATAAATGATTGATTGTTTGATGTTGATATTGGACGTTAAAATGTTGATGTATGAAGTGATAAATAATTTATAATTGGAATTGACGTAGGAGTTAACAATTTGAAATTGATATATGCGTTGAATTTGATTAATTTAATTTGTATAATATGACCCCCTTTAAATGTTAAATAAATTGACACGTAGAAATAGTGTTAATTACACTTTGAACCATTTAAATGTATGTTGTATAAATTGATGTAGTATAAATTGAATAATAAATGACAAGTGAAGAACCGTATAAATATTAGTGTAATAATCTTTAATCTACATGAAATGATAGTGTAGATTCTAGACACAATTGTACTAATTTGCATAAACAACAAATGTAAATTAATACGATTATTTCAGGATTATTTAAATTAATTATTGGATTGTTATTAATTGTTGCTATTGCTTGTTTATTTACTTTGACACCATCCCAGTTATCACACTGCAAGTTTCCTTTTCTATGCTTTGATTTTTCAATTGGAATGGAATCGGATTGAAATGATAAATACCCAAATAAACTTTGACTTGGGATAGAGAATTAAATAAAACCCGATTGGTCAACGATTTGATTTAAAAATAAAATAAAGATTTTATTTGAATAAATAATAAGGTTTTGAAATGAGTTGGAATTTGAATTTTTATGACCGGAAATGTTAATATTTAATAATCCGAACAAAATATTAACAAAGTAATCGATGAAAAAACGTTGTTTGATTGAAGAAATGATTGAACTAAGTTTTGAAACTATTAAGTTTTGAAATTATTTAATTAAGTTTTGAAATTATTTAATAATTAAATAAAATTGAATTATCTGAGAATTAAATAAAAATTTGAATTCTTTGATAAGAGAATTCGAACTTTTGAATAAGTGAATTTGAACTTCGTTAATAAATGAAATTGGGTTTCTTTATTTATTAAGTTTTGGAAAATTATTCAAGTAAGTTAATAAGTGAAATTGAACTTCTTGAATATGTGAAATTTAGTTTCTTTATTAATCGAGTTATGAAATTTATAACTAAGTAAATAAATAAGTGAAATTGATTTCTTAACAATAAATAAAAATGTGATTTATTGAAATTAATGTAAGACTTGTAATTTTAATGAATCTAATTTAATTAAATTTGAAAGTTTTGATATAATGGATTTGTACTTAAGCAATTGATTTAATGAATTGGAAATTTAATAGAAGTCGTTTTGAATGATAAATTAACTTAACGAATATTGAATGAAATCCATAAATGAATTTAAAATTTGATTTGAACGTTAAATTGAATTTATTTAAATAATTATGGGATGAAATGTATATACGAACTTGGATCAATATTTGAATTTTTTAAATAAAAATTGAAATTGAATATAAGATTTTGAAATGGTATTTGGAAGTTATGAAACGAAAAATTTTGGAAATTGTTTTGGAAAGACAAATGAAATGTTGATTTACGAATTCAAATTGAAATTGAATTTGATTTGGTTTTGAAACTTATTAAACGACCAATCGGCAAAATAATTTCGAAGGTTATTAAAGAGACCGGAATCGGTTATGGACATGCTCACTGTTTAAACCGAAAACCACTTTAATAACTATACGCGGAGTGTGATGCAGAATGAAGTGGTTGGAATGACGTACGTGATGACTGAAGAAAGATAACGATAATGGATAGCCTTGACACTTGTGTCAAATTGGAAATGACTAAAACAGGAGCCGCACCGAGCCAAATGGCGTTAGCCACCTCGAGCGAACACACTTCTTTGTAAACTACTCCTTACTTGTTATTGATTGGTGCACCTTCGGAATTTTGGGAGTGTTGTTTCGCGGTGTTGCGATCATTGCGGCGATGCGTTCTCACCAGTCCGGATCAGGTAAACGGTAGTTTCACTACCTTGAATATTGCCTTATATGCCTTGTCATACTTGTATCCCTATATACACGACCACCACGAATTTGTTTTGTGTCATACCTATAGAGTACTCCCTGATATCCCACTAGTTTACGGTGGAGTTTACAGTGCTGTATAGTCTATGACACTTATATAAAATGTGTTAAGGGGGGTAATGGTAACGCCTTAACACTATTTTGATATTTTATATTAGTGATGGCATTATCTATTTAGCGTACATTACTACATAGTAGATAGTTTAACAGATCCTTAGAGGATGGTTATTCCAACATCCTTTGAGTTAC
This sequence comes from Allium cepa, assembly GCA_030765085.1. Lineage (NCBI taxonomy): Eukaryota > Viridiplantae > Streptophyta > Magnoliopsida > Asparagales > Amaryllidaceae > Allium > Allium cepa. Next base: position 186,067,259 of record CM060946.1, read on the forward strand.
TTGTATTTCATTTGTTATTTCACTTGAGTTGGATTTATTGATATAAGAATGTTAATCCTGACTCGGGTGTGTGTGATTTTCTTTACGCTCGGCTCAGACTGAGTGTACCAGTATTCAAGACTCACCTTTGGAGTTGGAGCTTCGCTTGGGAGATCCAGCTATCTATCCAACTTTCAGATATTCAGTTGATCCTAGAGATGTATTATGTTGTCGTATTTGACTATTGTATTCGAGACTTCTATTGCTTATTTAACTCTGTTATATATATAGTAGCTTTATGAACTACTATCATTGCTTCTGCTACATATTATTACTGTGTCTGTGATTCTGTGATTATTTATTTATCGTATATCTCAGTTTTTCCAAATTTAAATTAACAATTCAGTATTTTGAATTATTCAAGTCCGACATGTGCGGATGCGAATAGTCCAAAAGAGCGGGTCGTTACAACTGATGTCTTCTTTCCAAAACAGCATGAAACCATTTAAACATGTATCTATTTTTTGATTCGGCAAACCAAAAAAACATAAGTTTTTTCACTTCATAATGATGTTCGCATATCAAATTATCGAGTGGCATATGCCATTTTGCAACTTGTACAACAGCTGTAAATCCAGCTTCGGTAAAGCTGTATTTTGATTTTAGCGTAATGTATTTTGTAGTTACTGATAATTGGATACCGCTTATGCAGCCATCCTAAAGAGGTTTTTAGCAGCATCCAATAAATCATACATATTTTTTGCTCCAATATTTGGTTCTTTTTCGACATTAACATCGCCATCATTAACTTCAAAATTAGGGAACATCGATCATGTCACAACTTCAACTATTTCTTCTATGAGATTCATCTAACAATTTCATTACCCACCTCCTCCTCTGCATGTATAGGATTAGATGTTACATGTTCTCCATGATGATTCCACACAAGATAATTCGACATGATACCGTAGTGGCATAAATAACCATATCCGATATCAAATGCTTCAACAATTTACACATACTACATGGACAACGAATTTCTCTGTCGTTTCCATTATTACTTAAAGCGAATTCAATAAATACGTTCACACCATTATAAAAATATTCCCTTATTGAGCCTCTCATTACCTTCGAGGATGATACATCCAGGTCCGATCAACAAAATAATCAACCATTTTTCCTATTTAAAAAAAATATGATAGAGATTAAAAAAAGTATTAATCATTTTATGGATTGACATTTAATTTTTCAAACTCATTTATTAATCAATATTCATTTATGCATTTTAGGGACTAACGCAAATTATGAATAGAATATCAAATTTTTAGTTTTGTTTTCTACTTTGATGGCCGGTTATCCTACTTTCCATTACAAACACAGTAACATTTATATTTTGTAAATCATTTCATTTTAAATGATTCAACAAAATTTCGTCACCACTTCTCCTTTGTTTCTTAAATCGTACACAAATGCACGTACACAGGGAACAAAAAGAAAGTGTTTTCAAAATTTTGAAAACCATTTAAAATGAAATGATTTACAAAATGTAACTACTTTATTGTATTTGTAACTTGTCCAAATAGGGACAAATTCAACAAATATTATATCAAATGAATATAGATGTCCGATCTATGACAAAAACGAATATCCATATAACGATCATATATAATACTTGCCAAATGGGGCCAAAAACACTCTAAGAGATATTAATTATATACATAACATATATTAGTATATATAATTCATTTATACATTGTAATGTTTTCTAATTATATAATATATATTTTTCCATTTTTTATAAAATCTTATATGTTTTCAATTATAACAAATTATGGATATAATATTATATTTCAGAAAAATAAACTTCATTGTACACTCATTTACTTATTAATTTTATCGGATTCGACATCCAAGTAAACTAGATTTGTTATATAAACTATCAACCAATAATTAATCTTCAATAGTAATATTTGAATTGACATTGACATTTTAGCACAGTAATTAACACTAAATCGTATCGCTAATTCAACACATAAACTAATTAACCTATGTTTAGCCATAATTAATTATCGGATATACACACTTATAACCCAAATTAGCATATACAATCAATCATCATACAATTGCAAACACTCAAAAGGACAGTATGATCAAATATGACTAAAAATTAACACTAATTTAACATATTAGGGTAAACTGGAGTTAGAAAAAATACTTCTTTTCACTAAAATTAAAGTGCTAGAAGCTGAAGAGGAGAAGTTGGAGATGTTTCCGGTGGTGGTGGGGTAGTGGCGGCCGGAGGTGGGCGAATTTAGGGGAAAAGGGAGGGTTTGGAGGAAGAGATTTGGGGGAAGGAAGATAATGAAAATTGCTCTCGGGCGACTTAGGTAATTCACGACATGTGTCGGTTTGCGATGGCCGCCGACGGCAAGCTTTCGACGGTTTGCAACAACAAAAGTTTGGTTACTACGGAATTGCCATGGCTAAACCAAGCCGTCGGAAATTGTCATCGGCGATCGTCGCCACCATCCGTCGTGATAAATAGTAATTATAGTAGTGGATGTAATAATGTGAAAGAAATTAAAATAAAAGGTTTTTATGTAACTTTGATTATGATTAAGTTTTTTACCATCCGTCGCGATTAAGTGTTTTACCAACATTAATATATCTTTTTTGTTATTTTAAAATCCAGTCAACTTATGTTATATGACAGGAAGAAATGTTTTATTAGTTATTTGGTTACAATCAGAAAAATTGACAGAGGAAGACAACAAATAACTTCTCCAAGATATAAGTTTGTAGTGATCCCGTCAGGAGCAAAACAATAAATTTTACAATTAAATATATTTTAACAGATGATTTGAATTTTTTGAAATAAAGTTATTAATTTTTGAAGAGTTGTGTGGAATTATGAAAAGATAATAATTTTAAAATTAGTAGAATGATTTATGCTGAAATAAAAGAAAAATATTTTATAAATATGGTTAAAATAGTGTTTTGGAATTTATTTGAAGTAAAAATTGTGTAAAGTACAATTTTTTTTGACGGAAGAGTGATCCTCAAAGGGGATAGCACTCATGAATTTTATTAAATATTAACCAAAACCATACACATGTTTAATTAACATATATAATTATAAGATCATCAATTAGATGATCAAAAGAAGTGTAGAGTATAAACAAGAAATAATGTATATAAGGGTAGTTGTGGACTAGATTTACTAATAATAATGTTATGCCTAGTTATGAGCTTTTGTGTATTGAGAAGCCAAACAATCTGAAATGCAAAGACCTGGATGAGGTGCGTGGCCCTGAAATGGGATGGTGCAAATGTGAGAGATATAGCTACTACGGGCTGAATTGATCGGGAAGACCCGAATGAGGTACCTCTGAATGAAGGCAGACGCAGAATGAAGGCAAAGCAAGATGGCTGAGTGTCACAACATGGGCTTTGAAGCTAGACTGTAGACTGAGAGTGGAATGAAGTAATGAGGGCTGAAGGTGGACATAAAGTCTACTGCAAAGCGGTGATGTTGCACGGGCTATGCTGAACATAATTAATGACGCAGCGTAGGAAGCGAATTCGATGATGTAAATCGAATCCGTCCAGGATCTCACACGATTAGCGGAAATAATCGGTGAATCGATGATAAATCGATGGATTTAAGAATACCCAAATGCCCAAATCCGTTGATCACGAAGATACCGGATTCTAGCAATCTTCGACACGTTGATCGCGCACGATACCGTGAAAGAAGATCTACAATTCTTCGAACGTTGATCAAGCGCACTTGATTCCGTGAATTGGCTTCAACAATCGTTGATTCGAGCGCACTCGAATGCCGAAGGTGGAGATAGGAGTTAACGCTCAACTACCAATTTCAATGGAGGCACAAAGCACAAACCAAATTTTTATTCAAAATTCAACCTTTTTTACAATGACACAACACGCCTATTTATAGGCTTACATACATCACAACACACACGGTTTCACCGACCTAACTCAGGTACTTGCGACCTACGACTTAACAAAGGTCGTTAACGACCTAACATTTCGGCGACTTATCAAGTACAACACACGAGCTATACAACATAAAGCAAATACAACACTTCATGCGACATAAGAACGCAATACAATACAGCGACTTAACGAAATAAGAAACAACGACACAATTACGACACAATATTTACAAATGACACACGACTTAACAAGGCCAGGCAGCGACCTAAGAAACTGAGCGACTTAAGCTTCTTCAGCGGCATAACAAACTCGTTCACGACTTAAGAATTCTGGAGCTCGCGACTTAAGAATTGGCAGCGACTTAACTTCGTTCGCGACCTAAGAATTTGCTCCGCTCACGATTTAAAAGGAGCACGGCAACGACCTAGAGAGGAGCGGCATAGTGGAGCATCGAAGGTCGTTCGCGACTTTATGGGGAAGCGACGAAGTCGGTCGCGACCTAGGATAGGTCGTTCACGACCTAAAGAGGAGCGATCGCGACTCAAGGCGGAGCGACGACTTTGATTTGAGGTATGCGCTTCATTTGAGGTATGCGCTTCATCATCCTCCCCTTTTTGGAAGGAATTCGTTCTCGAATTCACTCTCTCGTCATCTTCGACAAGTTCCTCCCCATAATACGGAATTAAGTGTTTGACATTGAAAATATCAGAAGTATGAACCTCTTCCGGCAATCTTAACCGATACGCATTATCATTGATCTTCTTTATGATTTCTAAAGGACCAATCTTTCTAGCAGCTAGTTTGTTGTAAGTACCAACAGGAAATCGATCCTTGGTCAATACTGCATATACAAAATCTCCTTCTTTGAAGACAACATGTCGTTGTTTAATATCCGCGGATTGCTTATATTTCTCATTCGATGCAAGTAATTGTTCATGAATAGTTCTATGACACTCTTACAACTTGTTAACAAAATCACAAGCTCGCTTCACAACTCCTTTCTGAATTGGCACTGTAGTCAAATCCAATGGACCCTTTGGGATTGCTGAATAAACAACTTGAAACGGACTAAAATCCGTACTTCGATTAACAGCATGATTATGTGCAAATTCCGCTTGACATAATTTCATATCCCAGCTTTTCAAATTATCTTTCATAAGACATCTCAGCAAGTTTCCCAATGATCTATTCACTACCTCTGTTTGACCATATGTTTGTGGATGATAGGCGCTACTAAAATTCAGCTTCGTTCCCACCATCTTCCACAAACTCAGCCAAAAATGACTCAAAAATTTGGTATCCCTGTCTGAAACTATAGATTCTGGTAAACCATGCAAGCGATAGATCTCTCTAAAGAACAACTGTGCCACATGGACCCCATTTGTCGTTTTTTTCAAGCAACAAAATGTACCATCTTCGAGAAACGGTCCACCACAACATATATAGAGTCATTTTCCCGTTGAGTCCTCGGCAAGGCCAACATGAAATCCATACTTACGTCTACCCACGGTTTTGTAGGAATAGGTAAAGGCATATACAATCCCGCATTTGTAGTTGTCCCTTTCGAAACTTGACAAACATGACATCTACGCACAAACTTTTCAACTTCCCGCCTCATCGAGGGCCAACAGTAAGACTGAGAAATCAACTGCAATGTGCGATCCCGTTCAACATGTCCTTCTTCATGCATCTCTTTTACAATTTTCATTCTCAAGGTGCAATCTGGTACGCATAATCGATTCCCTTTGAAAATAAATCCATCTACCAACACAAACTCATCAGTACTCTCATCCTTGACTTTCTCAACTATCTTCGCAAAGTAAGGATCTCCTTCAAACAACTCTGGCAATAGTTCAAATCCTGTCACTTCAACTTTCATCGTTGTCAACAAATGATTCCTCTTGCTCAAAGCATCAGCTACACGATTCGTCACCCCTGATTTGTGCTTGACAACAAAAGTAAACTGCTGTAGATACGTGACCCATGAAGCATGCCTAGTTGAAATTTTGTCCTGCCCTTGCAAATACTTCAAAGCTTCATGATCCGTATAAAGAACAAACTCCTTCTGAAACAAATAATGTCTCCAGTGTTTCACAGCTTGAACAATCGCGTAAAAAACTCCACATCATAAGTGTTATATCTCAATTTGGCTCCTGACAACTTCTCACTGAAATAAGCAACTGGTCTTCCATTCTGACTCAATACTCCACCAATCCCGACCTTCGAAGCATCAGTGTGTAACTCGAATAATATCTGAAAATCCGGCAGTACCAGAATGGGTGCTGTTTTCAAAAGTGTCTTGATCTTCTCAAAAGCTAACTCCGCTTCCTCTATCCACACGAACTTCTTTCCTTTCATGCAATCGGTTACAGGTGCCATCACACTGCTTAAGTGTGGAATGAATCTTCGATAAAAAGATACCAACCCATGAAAACTCCTTACTTCAATAATTGTCTTGGGTTGTGGCCAACTCATGACAGCTTTCACTTTGCTTTCATCCACTTGAATACCTTCCTTCGACAGAACATATCCCAGAAACAAAACACTGTGCGTCATGAACACGCACTTCTTCGTTGCTGCATAGAATTGCTCCTGTCGTAGAATCAACAGCACTTCTCGCAAATGCTGGATATGCTCTTCCATACTCCCACTATATATCAAAATATCGTCAAAATAAACTACTACGAACTTACCAATAAATGGTCTGAAAATCTGGTTCATCACTCTCATAAAAGTACTAGGAGCATTTGATAAGCCAAATGGCATAACCAGCCATTCGTATAAACCTTCCCTTGTTTTAAAAGCAGTCTTCCACTCATCACCCGGTCTAATACGAATCTGAAGGTATCCACTCTTCAAGTCAATCTTTAAGAATACAACAGCTCCACTCAACTGATCAATCAAATCGTCGAACCTCGGCATAGGAAACCTGTATCTCATAGTGATCTTGTTTAAAGCCCGACTGTCCGTACACATCCGCCAAGTCCCATCCTTCTTCGATACCGATAAGGCTGGCACTGCACAAGGACTCAAGCTCTCCTGAACACGCCCTTGTTCTAACAACTCCTCCACCTGCCTTCTCAGTTCCTCATGCTCCTTAGGACTCACCCTGTAGTGTGATCGATGCGGCAATACGGCTCCTGGAACAAGATCTATTTGATGTTGTATGTCCTGCAATGGTGGTAACTCCTTTGGTATCTCTTCTGGAAATACATCTTCAAACTCTTCCAACACCGGCTTTACTTCTTCAGGAATTTCAACGGATTCAGTAGCTTCATGTCCAATCAACAAGAACACCTCTGGACTCTCCTATACTTCTACAACAAACTCCTTCAAAGTCAACAAAGTCTTCAGTTCCTCAATCTCTTCTGACTTGCTCTCTCCTTGTTGTCTCTTCTTCGGAACTAAAATGATCTTAACACCTTCAAACATAAAGCTGTTGCTATTGGTTCGACCATCATGCTGCACTGCTCGGTCATACTGCCATGGTCTTCCCAAAAGTAAGTGACAAACATCCATCTCAACAACATCACACCAGATCTCGTCTTTAAACTTCTTCCCAATAGAAAATGGAACATGAACTCGCCTGTTCACCTTCACCTCTCCTCCTTTCCTTGACCACGCTAATTTGTAAGGATTTGGATGCTTCTCCGCCTTCAACTTCAACTTTCTCACAGCTTCGGTAGAAATGATATTGTCACAATTTCCCGCGTCAATCACAAATTTACACACCTTCCCCAGTATAGTGCACGTCGATTGAAAGATATAACTCCTCAACCAACTAGCCTCTTCTTCCTGTTTCGGTGTCAAACATGATCTCCTCACCATTAGATTACATCCTTCATCTCCTGATGTGATATCCTGTTCATCCTCTTCAACTGGACTAAAATGACCTTCATCAACGCCCTCATCTTCAATCTCAGCAATCATTGTCCGCTTCTTCGGCTTTAGACAATCATTGCTCTTGTGGCCAAACTCTTGACAATTAAAGCATTTGATACTACTATTGACCTTTGCCTTTGCAACCTCATTCACAACTGGTTTACTGACAGCCTTGGAAATGTTAGCATTGCTACTAGCTCCCTTCACTTGATTGTTGGAATTTGTAAACACACCACCTCCTCGTCTTCCCTGCTTCTCCCAAGCCAACGCTTTCTGGTGCGCTTCAGCCACAGATCTAGGGTCAAACATACTTACCATGTCCTGGATCAGGATCCTCAACCCCCCAACAAATCTAGCGGCAACTGTTCTTCCGTCTCCATGATGTCATTTTGAGCAATCAGTTGATAAAACTCATCAGCATAATCATTAACAGTCTTTGTCCCCTGGCTCAGATTATGCAAACGTTGGTACATTAGAGATTGATAATTGTAAGGTAAGAAAGTAGCTTTTATTAACTTCTTCATCTTCTCCCATGAAACAATCTTTGACTTCCTCATTCTCTCTCATGTAAGTTTAGTCTACTGCCACCACGCCATAGTTCTCCCTCTCAATCTCGTAGCAACCAACTTAATTCTGCGATTCTCGGGAACTTCTTTGAAGTCAAAAATTTCCTCAACATTTGAAACCCAATCCAAAAATTCCTCCGCAACCATACTACCCTTGAATTCCGAAAGCTCCATTTTCATTTCCGATTCCCATCTACGGTCATCTTCATATTCTCTAGCTCGACTCCACACTTGACCTCGTTCTCGGTAATGAACACTTCCTCTATCACCATCAAACTCCTCATCAAAATCTGACGCATATCGTTGTCGATCATGACCACCAATATCTCTACCGCCACCATTTCTTCGATCTACATTCCTCTGATCACGATAATCCACATCTCTCTGATTTCGTTCATCAACATTCCTTTCACGAGCGTCAACATCCCTACGATCATGATCTCTTCTTCTCTCCCGATCCGACTGTGGTGAAACTCTGTTTCCCGCATGACTCGATTTAGGTGAAACCCTTCTTCTACTTTGATTCATTTCAAGCATCATTCTCTCTAATCGACCAATCCCTTCATTCAACTTCTCATTGAAACTCTCGTTGATTCGTTGCTCCATTTCATCGGCCTCTTCTCTTCCATACAAAGCATTAATATTGCGATGACGTTGAGCTTGTCTCGGTGGCATGATTGAACTTCAAACAAATTCGAAAAATTCAAACACTTTCCGAACTTTGACCCAAAATGATATGGATCGAAACTCCCAACTTGTTGCAACTTCACGATGAACACTAAATTTCTCAACAATTGCAAATCCGATCTCCAATTGATGCAAACTCCTTGCAATCTAGTTCTGATACCAAACTGACGCAACGTAGGAAGCGAATTCGATGATGTAAATCGAACCCGTTCAGGATCTCACACAATTAGCGGAAATAATCGGTGAATTGATGATAAATCGATGGATTTAAGAATACCCAAATGCCCAAATCCGTTGATCACGAAGATACCGGATTCTAGCAATTTTCGACACGTTGATCGCGCACGATACCGTGAAAGAAGATCTACAATTCTTCGAACGTTGATCAAGCGCACTTGATTCCGTGAATTGACTTCAACAATCGTTGATTCTAGCGCACTCGAAAGCCGAAGGTGGAGATAGGAGTTAACGCTCAACTACCAATTTCAATGGAGGCACAAAACACAAACCAAATTTTTATTCAAAATTCAACCTTTTTTACAATGACACAACACGTCTATTTATAGGCTTACATACATCACAACACACACGGTTTCACCGACCTAACTCAGGTACTTGCGACCTACGACTTAACAAAGGTCGTTAACGACCTAACACTTCAGCGACTTATCAAGTACAACACACGAGCTATACAACATAAAGCAAATACAATACTTCACGCGACATAAGAACGCAATACAATACAGCGACTTAACGACATAAGAAACAACGATACAATATTTACAAACGACACACGACTTAACAAGGCCAGGCAGCGACCTAAGAAACTGAGCGACTTAAGCTTCTTCAGCGGCGCATAGCAAACTCATTTGCGACTTAAGAATTCTGGAGCCCGCGACTTAAGAATTGGCAGCGACTTAACTTCGTTCGCGACCTAAGGATTTGCTCCGCTCGCGATTTAAAAGGAGCACGGCAACGACCTAGAGAGGAGCGGCATAGTGGAGCATCGAAGGTCGTTCGCGACTTTATGGGGAAGCGACGAAGTCGGTCGCGACCTAGGATAGGTCGTTCACGACCTAAAGAGGAGCGATCGCGACTCAAGGTGGAGCGGCGACTTTGGCGACTTTGATTTGAGGTATGCGCTTCATTTGAGGTATGCGCTTCATCAATTAATCCCAAGGAGTGTGCTCTGTTGTTGCTGCCAGGACTGCATTCGATGACAATATGAGGCAGATTATTGCCATAACATGGAATGTGCACTGGCATGATGAGTTGAAGCAAACTTAGGAAAATAAGCTTGATTCAATCATACAACAAACCAAATTTTCATATTACAGTCAAATCAATGAGCACTAGTCCTCTTTCCAGCCGCCATCTACTCTTTTGTTTTTCTCCATCCTAGCTTCTTTTTTTTCCCTTTTTCTTTCATTGTTATTCTCTTCCTTAACTCTAGCTTTCTTCATTGTTGTTTACTTGCCTCAACACCACACATGTACTCCGCCTCTTCGTTTAGCCTCTCACTCCTGTCAAACTTCCAGATCCGGCATCGCAAGTCTATCCTCTCCCTTAACTTCACAGATATTCTGAAATCTTTGATGAGTGTTGGACTTCACTTCTAAAGTAACGAATCGTACTTCATCGCCTTTCCTGTACGTTTCTATATCTGCCTCTTATATTCAAGAAAAAAAAAATTCCAGAAGTTGCGTTTGGCTTTAGTTTGGGCAAAGCTGCCATTCATTTTCCTGCTATCTTGGTGCTAGGTTGCTTATCTTTCTTGCAATGCCAATTTCTCACCTTAACATGTGGAAACCTTGACGACTGCCCTGCAATGGGGATTTGGCATTTGTTGATGGTTGCCGTGCAAGGCGTCCTGGTAAGTTGATGCTTGTCATTCCCTTTGACGCTGTTACGAATTTGGCTTTTAGAATGGTAATTTTTGCAAGTTAGGTAGTTGTGTGCATTGTATATTTCATGTGAGCTTGTGCATTATCTGATCCGAGTGCCTTGCTTCCAGCTTTTTGTCGCTGACTTTGGCCATTGATTTTGTAATGGTAATTTTGATGGTCGCTTTTGCTATGGTGGCTTGTGCCCTTTTAAGACATGCAGCAGCTTTGACGTGGGATCTCTTCTCATTCAAGTTTTCATTGGAAATTTGGTTTCAGGTTGAAATTGTTTTCGTTTGGAGATATGGGGTTAATGCTCGTGATTGTCATAGCGGTTGTTTCATAGATCATTCCGTCTAACTGTGTAAGTTTAGTTGTAAAGTTGTCAAATAATAAGCAATTTGATAGTGCTTGCGTTAGTGATTGCTAAAACTATCCAGCTTATACTTGTATGAACTCCACAAACTCCACATGGTACTTGTATAGTGTTCTTGAATCTTGACTGCTTGTGCAGCTTAGCTTTGAATGTCTGCACCATGTGTGGTGGTTAAGTTAGCTGTTTTCAAAAGCTACCGAGGACTTTCTCCCTTCACCTTAAATAAGCTTGTATTAGTAATACTAGACTTGTCTAATATCATTTTCGAAAGTTGAATATTCGCGGTTACATACGAATATCAGATAATTATCATATCTACGAAAGGTTATAAATCAAAAAACAAAAAAAGAAATTTTTTGTTTAACATAATTATTTTTAATTCCATTGATTGTAAAAATATACAAAATCAATAAATATGATAATAATAAATAGTTTTAAGTAGTTAATATGCATTAAATGCATATAATATGAACTACTAACTTAATAAAATAACAAAGGCATATTTTCCATTATATTGAAATAAATACACATAAAATAAATATTTTCCGTTTTCGTGAAATATGCATAAACTTCTTATCATAAAACAATCAATTCATATTTTAAGTAGTTAATCTGCAAGTTTCTCCACATATGTATACTACCAATGCAAATTTGATATGCTGTCATTTTTAAATGTTATCCATTTATAAATAAACATTTTTTTGCTACGTTTCACTTACCGTTTTACACCGGTAGATGTAAAACTCTAACCACGAGTTTAAAATTTCACATGTTCACTTATTTATCTGCTCTAGTAAGATCGTGAAATAATTATTTTAGTTGACATGAGTGTCAAATTTAATGTCAAGAATTAAAGGTTTGAGTAGTGAGAATGTTTAATCGTTTCGGTTCTGACATATTGGATGTATGTAGCAAGGTTCAAAATTCTGTTTTCTGTTTCCATTCTGGTCAATGGTAATTTTAAAATTCCCGGTTCCGTTCCGGACATTCCGAAAATTCCGCTTTAATTTCGGTTTTCTAATTCCGATACTTTTTTTGCTTTAATTTGCTATATACGCTAATAAATATACAATATTCTCATAAATTTATAATATATTTTTTACATTACATATAAAATACACGCTTTAATTAAAAATCCAGTGTGTAGGATTCTGTATTGTTCATTTGAGATTTTAAAGCTTGGATCAATTTTGAAATTTTTTAAATTTTTTATTATTATTCGATGTTAATTAACAAAAGTATAACCACTTTTTTATGAAACTATATGATTTTTTCTCCATTTATTTGTCCCGATTAATTTTTTTCCTTTTTTTAATTAATATATTTTTTTTATATTTTTTTAATTTTTTTTAAAAAAATTTCAGTATTTGAAAAGCAAATCCGAAATTTTGACCGAAACCAGAATTTTGACCGGATTCCGTTCCGGTTATGAACGGAACCGGAACGGAATCACCGGAATAACCGGAATTCCGTCGGAATTTTGAACCATGGTATGTAGTAACGTTCATGCTTAGCTACAATTGGCTTCCAAAACACCAATATATCCTTCAACAAATTCATATTATGGCAAATACTCTGAATATGTCAAATTTCCAGCAATCTTCAAAATTGATAGATTATTTCCATACAGTGAACGGTGCAAAAAATGTAGGCAAGTTGTATCTATTGTATAACTTTCTCAGATAATGATTGTCTTTGATCCTTCTTCCTAAGAGCATCTCCATCGTAGGTATATTACATGTAACATGTAACATGAAGCATTCCATAAAAGCAAGCACCCAACAAAGCACATTAATTACACATTATATTACGTGTAGTGTTCCTTCCAGGGGTCAATTCATGATTTTGAAGTGGCCTCAGACATTTATTTAATTGACTTCAAGTTCAGAGGCCTATTAAACAGGCGTTCAACTTCAACCGTCTATTAAATAAACGTCTGATAATGAGCGCCTATTAAATAGATGTTCAGTGCATAACGGCTATTTAGGCCACAACGGCTACAATAACGGTTGTATTACCCACATTTCCATAAATAACCCATTTTCAGCCTATGAAAATTCACTAAGTTCTTCAATATTTCCTTTCCTGAACCACATTAATCTTATATCAAATTCGATCTCTATAATGGCTCACGATTTGGAGAGCTCTCACATCCTTCTCAAAATTTCATTTTCAAAGACGATAATGAACAACACACTACTCCTCCGAGCTAGCATTCATTCAACCAATGATGAAGTGGTGAAGACTACAACTTGTGCAACATTTAGTGTCATTATACCAAAGATTAGATCCGAGTGATGATCAAAGTGGCAATAACTTTTGAAAGAAAGTAATGGATACCTTCAACACAATTACTCAGACAATATATGTTCATTGTCGGCGATTTAAGGTTGATTCTGGAAAATCGATTGACAAACTCAATTTTATGAACCGTAGATTTATAAAAGAAAGCGACCCAAAAGAATGGGAGGCGAAGATCAATTGTTAGGTTTTTTAAATTCTCTTTTGTTCATTATTGTATAATCTCATTTATTTATTTCTTTTGTTATTACAAAAGAAAAAAGAATAAGGAGTTTTTAAGTTTTAAAAGGTGATAGAAAATGTTAGATGATACATTACATAAGCACAAACAAACTATTAACTACATCGAATAAAAGATGATGTAAGTCGGTTTTTAAGCGGTACAATCTCATTCCTTATGTTTAAGGCTAACTGTTTAGCTCTTTGTGGGAGCAGCAAGCCAAGCCAATAACGGACCCCGCAACGACTTTCAGGACATTTAAAATGACGATGTCCGATATTTGTATCAGTTGTGTCACAATGTCAATATGAGCCTCAAGGTCACAGTTACAGAAAAATAGATTGAGTTTCATCTCATCGATAAGAGTTAACTCTCCCTCTTGAACCATCACAAAACTCGCTTGATTTTGTAGTAAAGCTAATTTCTTTTGCGATTTCATTATGTCGTAATTGCATGTTAAGATAGATGGTCATCGATCCACTCGTGAAATCCACATTCGTTGAATCGATACATTATATAGCGATGTCCAACATCAAGATCGTATTTTACGACAGCCAATGGGGGTTCATACGTATAGACACTGCATATTATTGGCGAGTCCTCAGTTATAACCCCTTTCTTGTTGTTGCCAACGTGTTATCTCTTCCCTTGTTGATCGTTGCAGATAAGAGGTTGCACAAACATTCGTTGACATTGTATGATAAATGGAATTAGTTTTTCCTTATATAAACTTGATAAGTGATTTTAAAATGAATAAAAATATCGGTTTTATTTAGGCCTATAAATGGCCGGATACAGATTCAGATGGTGCCATATCCATATCTGTATTCGAAATCATTTTCGGATATCGAATATCGGATATCCGCATCCGTGGATGCGGATGTATATCAGATATTTTTCTACCAGTTCACAACCAATAAATTAAAACAAATAAATACAAAATTTTAATTTATTATAAATTCATTTTATTACGAAAAATATAAAAAATAAATACGTTAAGAAAAATAATTTTAAGCAATTTTTTTTTTATTTTTCTATACATTTCAATTTATTTTACCAGATAAAATAGTAAAAAAATCATTTTATCTGCTAAAATATACAAAATAATAACTATAATCTTGATAAAAACTGAACGGATAATTATTGGATATGGATGTGACCATATCTGCATTCATATCCATTTTAGGATATAGGATAATTTTCCATATTTTGGATCTGGATATAGACAGATTTTGGTTTTTTGGTACTCATTGACAGTCCTAGTTTTATTCATAGGGTTTTGAAAGCAAGAACAACGATCGTATAAAAAAGCAATGTTATGTATCAAAATAAACAGCGACCATATAATTAATTCCACTGTACATTGTGCCAACAGGCAACAGCCACTACTAGATGTGAAAGAAATAGAGGCATATGCATTGGCAACTACTAGCACAAATAGGGGTGGATTACTATGTTAAACTGCCCCTAAAGGTAGGAGAGGCAGTTTAAGAATTGCCCCAAAAAATGGGGTCCTTAATAATCATTAGAGGCAAATTGTTACTTTATATATGCCCTTAATAGTGATGCTGCCACCTATGCATGCACACATAATAAAAGCATTTGTTAACGCCCTTAATAATTGGAATACAATAGGGGCCAATGCATTTAACACTTTTACTCAATTCAAAATAATATTTAACATACATTCACAGACATATATAAACGCCTCTATTGGCCAAAAACAGCTGTAAAGTTATATTGATAATATACAAACAGGTACTGATTTCCTAAACCGGAAAAGCAACAGCCAAATAATAATGGAGAAGACATTATGATAAATTGTCAGAATGATTTCAAAGATCTTTCACGCACAACACAGCTGTATCAGCTTTCTGCCCAGAAAGATACTTCTCTGTAATTCCATGCATACATCGTAACGGATCAATTTTGAACCCCCAATCAACCAATGCATAGAAATCTTCCTGAAAAAATCACAAGCAAAATAGATTATAATTGCATAAAAACAAAAATATCATACAATATAACACTAGAGGATTATTTTGCACAACACAAAACAAGACATTATGAAAACAGAGCTTTAGTCTTTGCTTCAGTAAGCCTCTATAGTCATTTCTATTCATTATATTGCACAAAAATATAGTGAGAATTACACACACAGGTAGAATAAGTTATTATTAACAAGAATTATTTAGATATCCTAAATCAACAGATTAAAGTTAAAGTGTGATAAATTATGAAACCGAGCCTCAAAAATTACAATGATGGATTACTAAATTTGGAACCTGAACATCTAAAAGTCATGGCACACATAGTTTTAAACTAATAGAATATAAGTGCAAATGCCTCTATTTCTCAGTTGAGTTCTGCCTTTCGAATATCTTGTTTCCTCTTTTTCTACAAGCATGTGTCCCTGCATTTTCAGTTAAACAACAATATAAATAAACGTTAATATGATGCACAGTATATAGAAGCTGATCAAATATATTCAATATTAGTAGAAAACTAGAAAATTTATTCATATCTTGTCAGTATTAAAAACATTATTAATCATTAAATACGATGCTTTATATACAGGGAATGATAGACCTAATGGTGGAGTCTGCATCGACATTGATGGAACATTGGATAAAATCAAGAATGGTAAAGGAAGTGCAAACATAAGGATTGATGAAGATTTGCAAAAATATTTGGCTGATGTGATATCAAAAGCTTTTATTAGGAGCAGCTACTCTAAAGGATATAAATATCTACAAAGCTCAGAACTTTGAAAAGAGCTTTTTCCTGACCAAATTTTGTCAAAACAAATATTTTGGAATAAACCTTATATTCACGTTGATATAGTTTTTGTAAGCCTTCTTGTTAAATAATGGGGATTATGAATCTATGTACATTAGCAATATAAATTTTTTACTTAACCAGGGATAAAACATCTAAACAGTATATATGAACAAAATTAATTTATTTAATCTAAGAACATATTTAAAATGTGTACAAAGCATCTTAGTTAAATTTGCCCCCTAAGCATCTTCATTGAATGTCAAAGTGCAAGGGTAACCATTAATGATGCTCTAAAACTGAGCATCATATATTAGTTGAAACAGACACGCATAAACAGGCCAATATGATTACTAGTAATGATGCTCTAAACTGAGCATCAACACAAACTGAGCATCATCTTTCAAATATCCTTCTAAAACTACGCTTGGTGGATATCTCAATAATGATGCTCCAAATGTTAGAGCAATCAGCAGCCATTCTTGCAAGAAAAAATAAAATAGAATATTCTAGAGCTATTCTTGCAAGTGTCATTAATTTTTAATATGTTGGATATATTTTTGTTTGGACTACTGGAATAGATTAGCACCCAAGCTTTTTGAGGGTCTCACTGGAACTTGGATAATAAAGCATTCTGAGATATGATGGGTTTTCAAGTAAAATCAATTTTATGATTGTTATGCTTGTTATGCTTGTTATACAAAATAATCTTTTGTTTCTCGTATTATAATTGTCAATTCTATGTCAACAGATTTTTAAGTATATTTGGATGTGAGATGAAGTTCTATATATGCAATAAGCTACCTTGAACAATCAAATTGATATTTCCTATTAACTAATCATGAGTTAATAAGTTAGACCTCAGGCCTTGTTGACACTTTGGGAGACTTAAGGAATTGGTTTGATTGTGTTTTTCAATTTCCTGCTGGCCCATAATATAGTTTGCACACTTGGTAAATAATACATAAGCATGTTAGTTTATGCTTCAAGTTTATGGAAGTTTATGCACTAAGTTGGAATAAAATCATATATATATAATGTGGCTGCAATTAAGGTTTAAAAATTTAGTTTCAGTACTGATTTTGGGGCTCCAACTTTGATAGGTAAAGTTGAACTATTTTTAAATCCTTGCATTTTGTATCAAAATATAAATGCAAAAGCAACACTTTTGTCCAATTTTCAGTAGCCAACTTTAAAATTTTGTACAAAATTTAGTTTTAACTACGTATTTTGCAAACATTTTTCTTTTACATTCCTTTTGTAGTCTTAATAAATTCAGCTTATTTTATATATATATAAATTTGGGCATTATCCTTCCCGACCAATCTACATTTTATATATTTTAGTAATTGTTATTTAATATATTATGAAATATTCACAAAATACTTGCATTCATGGTTTACATCAAAATCGATCATAGTGATATTACAAAACAACAAGGAAATTATCTATGATTTTTTATGAAGTTTGTTTTATGTTATGATGTTTCTAATTTTTATATATAGAGATGGAAATGTCCATTCATAATTATACCCTAAAGGTGTAATTATTATAATGTTTATAGTCGGAATATTTTTTTAAAAAGGTAGAATAATATCATGCAATGGTTAAAAAAGGTAGAATAATATCATGCAATCAGACTATCAACTCATTGTTACCTTTTGCTTAAGATAATTTTAAAACTCCATTACTATGTATTTTCTGGCTAAATTATAATTGAAGTTACATAATACATCTGTGACACTAATAAGCATGTAAAGTCAAAGTTCTAAAATTATTAAACCTTCAATAGCGATATTTATTAATTTATCCACACAGACAGGAAAACAAAGAACTAATGAGCCTATAAAGCCAAAGTTCTAAAAATTATTGAGCCTTCAATAGCAATATTTATTAATTTAGGAAGAATTAATGAGTCTATAAAGTTAAAGTTTTAAAATTATTAAACCTTTAGTAGCAATATTAATTCATTTATGTAAGTGCGGTGTGTATACAATTATATGTGCTAATATAGTATACACGGATCGTGTAATATGGATTACAATACAAATGCGGAAATAGATGATAATAGCATTGTAAATAGAAAAATCACACCAGAGATTTTTATACTGGTTCGGAGCACTGTCCTACGTCCAGTCCCAGACTTCTATCTGGATTTTCACTATTAACTACCTCGCTTCACCCGGAGGAACAGGTTTACAACACCCGAACAACCGAACGGGATTTCACGCCTCTAATACACTGAGGACTTCAACACTTGCCTCTTACAACACAGAGGACTTCAACAAAAGAACAAATACAATTGTTGTTGACAACTTGTGTTCTTGAAAACACGGATTTGTCACTAGCAGTACACCCTTCCTATAATCTTATCCTCAAAGTATGCGATATGATGTTTTGAAAAGATTAAGGAAAGTATATTATTGAATCAAAGGATATGAAATAGTTTCAAAGATTCAATAAATAATTTAGAGCTTTTATAATACAGAATTGAGATCAGAGATTAGATTAAAAGAATATATGAAATCGTTGTTTTTTAATCAACGAATTGGATGAGTTTATATAGATAAGAATGGTTGCAACTCTTTGCCATTAAGAGATATGATCTTTGGTGAAAGGTTAAGAGATGCAACCGTTGGAGAAGAGAAGTGTCTTTTGGAAAAATTGTTTTCTGTTCAAAAACGGTCGACAGGTTAAAAAGTGACCAGTAGACAGGAATTTAAAATATATATACGTTATGTGCATGTGTGCACGTTCATTGTGCATTTTACACAGAAACGGTCGACCGTATGATTATTAACCGGTCGACCGGTTCCTGTTAATTTGCACAATGAATGTGCAATGCTATAAAATGTATATATATCGATTATATTGAGGTGCATGATTATTTGAGGATAGATTTTAACAAGTTTTTAACTATTACAATATCAAATAATCAACCTATAATCTATAGTAACATAACCTTGTTTTGTCGATCGCCTTATTTGTCAGAAATCAAAACTTTCATAAAACTCGTGACTCAACATTCTCCCCCTTTTTGATTGATGAGAATATATATCTGCAAAATCTGAATCTCCCCCTGAGTACGTGATCTCTTTCTCTTTGAATTCTTATAAATGTATGTTCCTGCAAGCAATTGTTAGCCCTTTCTCCCCCTTTGTCATCGACAAAAAGGAGTAACAGATACTAGAATATGATATGCATAGAATGAATATGATATGAATAGAAAGATAAATTACTAACACATCAAAAGCATAACAGAGTTTACTACAGAACATAATGTCAATTGAAAATCATAAATAACGACACTATTTAGTACAAGTGTCGATGAATGTTTTTAAAGAGCTAAAACATAATAGAATCTAGGATGAAGCAGATCGTATCTCCTCTTCATCATCATCATCGTCATCATCATCATCATCTTCTTCTTCCTCATCATTGTGCCCTCTAGATGATTCACCATGTCCATGACCACTCATTCCTGTAGATTCGTCAGATGATGTCCAGGTGAAAACTGGAGCAGCAGGACGTTTTCCTGGGTCTTGTGCTTGAACAGAGGTGGATGTGGAACAAGATATAGCATCCCATAGCATACCAAAGAATGACTTGACCTTATTGAAGCGCTTATCGATTTTTGAGTCCATGCGCTTGAGACGTGATTCAAGCAAAAATTGGTTACGCGCGATTGTTTCAAGTGATTCTTTTGTTGATGACTTTGATTTTAAAAGTTTTACTTCATCGGAACGAGGACGAGATGAAGTTGCTCGTTGTTTCCTTGGTCCTCTTTGTTGCCATTCTTCGAAAGGCATAATTTCAAGATAAGGTGGAGGAAGCTTCATTCGCTTGATGGTGATGGAATCAATGCATTTTGGTTTTGAGGTTGCAGAATCAGGAGGATTGACCCCACAAGCTAACAAAAGTCTCATGATATATTCATTGTAAAAGAAATGAGGCCGGGTTGAGTTATTTACCTTGAGAATTTCATCAAAAAGCATGTGAACCCAATTGATTTCGATTTCACCATAGATAGCATAGAGTGCCTTGAAGTTTTCTTTGTACACTGCATCATAATTTCCAAGTCTAGGAAAAAGAGAATGCATCAAGACCCGATGAAGTAACCTGGCTGTCGGGCGAAGTCCAATAGACTTAGTGCCATCGCTATTGTCTTCTATAAACTGATGACTGGTACTATTTCGAGTGAAAACTTCGCAGAAGGTAGATGAAAACTCTTCGCCTCGATTTGGTATACCAAGTATAGAGGCAATTCTAGCATGAGTAAGAAAAATTTGCTTTCCACAGACCATAGACCAGATGACGCCGTTTGGATTATCAGGTTGATATTCATCAAGATTCATGTTGGCGTAAAATAATTTAATCATTAAATGATTTATCTCCACACTATTTGCCGAAAAATCTATCAATGGAGTAATGTTGGCATTATCGGCTAACCTCCGAACTCCGTAAGCCGTGAAATCATCAAATTTGATGAAAGAGCCTGGATGAAACTTGTAATTTGTCATTTGATTCCATCTTGTTACAGCAATTGGAGTTTGAAGCCATTTTTTGACGGAGATGGAAAGAGATGAAGTTTCAGAGGTTGCTCCTTTCTTTGATTTCTTTTGAGGAGGAGCCATTGTTGGAGGATTTGTGATTTGGGAATTGAAGAATGGGAACTAGGGTTTGTGATTTGGGGTAAGAGAATAGTTTGAGTAGAGAGTGAATGAGGGTAGAGGGAAAAGTAACGTATAGGGTTATATAAAAAAACTGAAAATACGACAACCGGTCGACCTAATGTTTTTGGCCGGTCGACCGTTTTCAACCAGAGAGCAAACGGTCGACCGGCTATAAAAGGGGCGGTCGACCGGTCGTGGTCTGTTGTGATATTTCAGTTTATATTTAGAGTTTTTATCATATATCAACCTATATTATTTATATTTTATATGAAATACAAAATATAACCTTCATTACACAAGAGATAGATAAAGATAAAAACTATATATATATAAGTCTAATGAGAAAGTTCGTCATTAGAATTATCGTTGTTTCCTTCAATACGTTTCGACCATGGACTCCATTGTTTCTGAGCTCCTTCATTCTTCTCATAGTTCCGATCCCATGAGTTAGGACTTTTGGATGTTGATGGCCTAGACGGCATTGGTTCATGCACGTCATGTTTGTTGGAACCGCAGAAAAATGTTTCCAACTTTTCTAAAATAGACAATCGGGCCGACGTCCGTTGTTGCTCGTGATAAAGTTGACTTTGCCCGTAATGGAGTTGTCTCTGAAGGTCTATCTGATGTTTCTGGTAGTGGTGTATCTCATCGATTTGAGCTTTTGTACGAGGAGAATAGAATAGTGTCCGCTTCACTCGTTTTGAATTTGGAGTTTTATCAGACATACAAGAGCATTGATGATGACAACTTGATTTTTGTTTTGGAGTTGTAGGAGAATAAAACTCCTCCGATTCAGAACTCGTAATTGAAATGTATGTTTCTTGAGCACATTTGTCACAAATGTGAGCCATAGTGTACGTTGTATAGAATATTATGGTTTGATAAAAAGAAAGGATGAACAAAATATAAAATGTTTGCAAATTTATATATAAGTTTGTTATGTATAACCTATGGATGTGAGTTACTGAGAAATTTTAACCAAGAAAATATAAGCAGAAATTTTTTTTGTAAGTCTAAAAATAGCTTTCTTTTTAAAACTGAATTTATAAGATAAGAAAGTAAAGAATGATCACAAAAAAATAAGTAAAGTGAATTTAACCATTAAATAAAGCAGTGGCTTATATTTAATGTAAAAAAATATAGTTTATGTAATAGTTGTAGTTAAAGGATAACTAAAGAGAATAACTAAAGAATAACTAACAAGAAGATGTTCTTTTAGAAATTTCTTAGTCAAGATTTTTTCTTGAAATTAAACCAAGCTCTCTTCGTAATCTAATAAAATTAGATTCGAGCAGAGGCTTAGTAAAAATGTCTGCTAATTGATTGTCAGTATGAACATATTCAAGACATATATTTCCTTTGTCAATATTATCTCGAAGGAAATGATGACGGATATCAATGTGTTTGGTTCTGGAGTGATTTACTGGATTTTTAGAGAGATTTATAGCACTAGTGTTATCACAGTATATAATAGAATTTGATAAATGAATATCAAAATCTTGAAGTGTTTGTTGCATATATAGTACTTGAGTACAAGCAAGAGCTGCTGATATATATTCAGCTTCACATGTTGATAGTGAAACACAATTCTGTTTCTTACTGAACCAAGAGACAAGTGATTTTCCAATAAAATGGCACGTACCACTTGTACTTTTTCTATCCGTTCGTGAGCCACCGAAATCAGCATCACTATATGATACTAATTCAAATGGACATTCTTTTGGATAAAAAAGACCGAAATCCTTGGTATTATTAAGATAACGAATTATACGTTTTACTGCTCGTAGATGTGATTCCTTTGGATCGGCTTGAAAACGAGCACATAAACAAACACTCATTATTATATCTGGACGACTAGCTGTAAGATAAAGAAGAGAACCAATCATGCTTCGATACAATTTCTGGTCAACATTCTTTCCACTTTCATCTTTGTCAAGATGTGTAGTTGTACTCATAGGAGTTGGTTTACCAGATGTATTTTCTAATCCGAAGCGTTTGATAAGGTTTTCACAGTATTTTTCTTGATTAATAAAAATGCCGTTTGAAAGTTGCTTTATTTGAAGTCCAAGAAAATAAGATAGTTCTCCCATATGAGACATTTCGAATTCTTTGGTCATAATATTTGCAAATTCTTTGCAAAGTTTATCGTT
The DNA here is from genome assembly GCA_030765085.1 of Allium cepa. Lineage (NCBI taxonomy): Eukaryota > Viridiplantae > Streptophyta > Magnoliopsida > Asparagales > Amaryllidaceae > Allium > Allium cepa. The sequence continues at coordinate 186,090,714 of CM060946.1, forward strand.
TGTTGAACCAAAGATGATATCGTCTACATATATCTGGATAACTAGAATATCTTTTCGAGAATGTTTAATAAACAAAGTTTGATCGACTTTGCCTATTTGAAATCCTGAGTTAATAAGATAGCTACGTAGTCGTTCATACCAAGCACGAGGTGCTTGTTTTAACCCATACAGAGCTTTCTTAAGTTTGAACACATGGTCAGGATATTTTTCATGTACGAACAGAGGAGGTTGTTCGACATAGACATTCTCTTTGATAAATCCATTGAGAAAAGCACTTTTGACATCCATCTGATAAAGTTTGAAATTATGGTGACAAGCAAAAGATAATAGAATTCTAATAGCTTCTAGTCGAGCAACTGGTGCAAAAGTTTCTTCATAATCGATACCTTCTTCCTGATTATATCCTTGTGCTACTAATCTTGCTTTATTTTTGGTGATATTGCCTTGTTCGTCAGCCTTATTTTTATAGACCCATTTAGTACCAATTACTGACTGATTAGTTGGTCTTGGAACAAGTTCCCAAACGTTATTGCGCTCAAACTGATTTAGTTCTTCCTGCATGGCAATGATCCAGTAATCATCTGTAGCAGCTTCTTTTGGATTCTTAGGTTCGATATTTGAGAGAAAAGCGACATGACCCATTTGATTGAGTTGACTCCTTGTTCTGACATGTGATGTTATTTCACCGATTATATTTTGAGGCGGATGGTCTCTTAATATTCTTGGTGGTGATTGTAACTCACATATTTGAGGACTATTCTCAATAACTATTTCTGAGTCAGAATCAATATTTGTGATGATTTGATTGTCAGTGACTATTGATTCGTCATCATCTGATATAGTGTGAGGGTGCTGATAGATTTCATCAAAAGAGACATGAAGTGATTCTTCAATAGTTTTGGTTCGTTTATTAAATATCCGATAGGCCTTACTTCGTTCCGAATAACCGACAAATATTCCTTCATCGGCCTTTGGATCAAATTTGCCAAGCTGGTCTTTTGTATTTAAAATAAAGCACTTCGATCCAAAAACTTTGAAGTATGAGATTTTAGGCTTTCTTTTGTTAAATAACTCATAAGGAGTATTCTTGGTAAGAGGTCTTATGGATACACGATTTAAAACATAACAGGCAGTTGCCACAGCTTCTGCCCAAAAATGTTTTGGTAAGGTGGTTCCATTCAATAATGTTCTTGCACATTCTTGTAAAGTTCGGTTTTTCCGTTCTACAACTCCGTTCTGTTGTGGAGTTCTGGGAAACGAAAAATTATGATATATACCTTTCTTTGTACAAAATTGTTCAAATTCATTATTTTCAAACTCTCCGCCATGATCACTTCTTATATTTTTAACTTTAATCCCTTTTGATTTTTGAATTCTTTTGACGAAAGATTTGAAATGATCGAAAGTGTCATTTTTATTTTTTAAGAAAATTGTCCATGTATAACGAGAGAAATCATCAACAATTACAAGCACATATTGATTGTGATTTATTGATTGAACTCTAGTAGGTCCAAATAAATCCATGTGTAGTAACTCAAGTGGTTGTAATGTTGATATGACTTTCTTGGATTTAAAAGATGATTTGGTCAATTTTCCTACTTGACATGCGTCACAAATGTTGTCAACTTTAAAACTCATTTTGGGTAGTCCTCTAACTAGATTGTTTTTGGCTAGCTTGTCAATAGTTCTGAAGTTTATATGACAGAAGCGTTTGTGCCATAGCCATGGATCATTGTCATTAGCCACAAGACACATATCTGAATTATGATTAATGTTCATATTCAAAATATATATATTTCTGTCTCTATAACCTTCGAAAACCAAATTATGGTCTTTATCTAGAATACTGCACTTATTATTTGAAAATGAAATAATAAAACCCTTGTCACATAACTGACTAATACTTAGCAAATTGTGTTTCAAATTTCTAACTAGCATGACATTAGTAATAAGAGGTAAGTTAGATGTACCGCAATTGCTCACATCGCCTTTGCCGAGATATAGCCTTTTGAATTGTCTCCAAAAGTGACGGAGCCACCATCTGAATATGTAATATTTGTTAATAAACTCTTGTCTCCTGTCATGTGCTTTGAGCAACCACTGTCCAATATCCACTTTCCTCTTTTCTTAAGTGGGACCTGCAAAAAATAGAATTAAGTCCATGGTACCCACTTTTTATAGGGTCCTAAGAGTTAGGTCTTAGGAGTCCAAACCCATATGGGTCCGGTATCCCCTTTATATATATAATTATTATTAAAATGCACAGTATTCATGAATTGCTGAATGTATTTGTTCCTAATCAAATTGTTATTTGTTTTAGGAACCCATATTTTGATAGTCTTGACATTTTTCTTTTGAAATTTCACAACTGGTTTTGGTTTGGAATATAATAAACTAAGATTTTTCTTAGCTTCAGTTTTTTGTACTTTCTTCTTCCTTTTATTTCCAAGATGTTTCTTGGTTTCTTGTTTGTTATATCCCAATCCTTGTTTGTCTGAAATAGATTGTGAACCTTCAATGATTTTTGTCAAATTTTCTCGACCTTTGTTAAAGTTAGAAACATTTTGAGTAATGTCATCAAACTTTGTTTGTAAGCTAGCTTTTTCTAGGTCTAGAATTTTGACTTTTGCTTTAAGCTCATGATTTTCAGTAGTTAGAGCATTATTTTTCTCTTTTTGAGCTTCTATTTCTTGACTCAAAAGAGATATTTGAGAGTCAACATTAGATGATGATTCTTGAATATTTTCAAGTTCCTCTTCTAATATTTTCTTCTCATCTTTTAACATATCTCGTTCAAACTCTGCTCTACTTAAATCTGCTTTGACTATTTTTAATTGACGTTTTAAGTCTTTATATTTGACTATCAATTCAGCATTAATATCAAGTAATTCATCAAATGTAGGAATTTGTACCTCATCTTCTGTTGCCATAAAACAAACATTAGCTTGTTCATTCTCTGAATCACTTTCACTTTCTGATGAAGATGACTCTGAATCATCCCATGTTACTGAGAAAGCTCGTTTCTTAGATTTGTCCTTCTTATATTTGAATTTGTCATTTTCTGACTTCTTCTTTTGTTCTGGACAATCCTTCTGCATGTGTCCCTTTTTGTGGCAATTGAAACATTCTATAGCAGATGAAGATGGTTTGTTTGATCCATGTTTCCTTTTATTGTAACGACTGGCTTTTCGATATTTTAGGAATTTTTTGAATCCTTTCGCAATGAATGCCAAATCTTCATCTTCAGAATCTGATTCATTTTCATCTTTCTCAACATGAAATGCTACATTTTTCTTTTCTTCTTTCTGTTCTTTTCTAGCCTGCAAATTTGCTTCATAGGACATTAAATTTCCTATCAATTCATCTGGCTTCATGACGGAAAGGTCATTAGCTTCTTCGATTGCTAATACTTTTCCTTCCCATTCACTAGTCAGAGAATGTAGGATTGTTGAAACAACATCGAAATCAGAATACTTTTGTCCTAAGCCAATAAGTGCATGGTGAATAGTTTGAAACCGTGAATACATGTCATTGATTGTCTCATTTGGTTTCATTTTGAAATTTTGAAATTGACTTTTTAGCATGGCTATTTTGGTTTGTTTAACCTTGTTAGTACCTTCATGAGTGATTTTTAGTGTTTGCCAAATTTGATATGCAGTAGTGCATATACTAACACGGTTATATTCATTTTGGTCTAATGCACAGAACAACATATTTATTGCTCTTGCATTTACGGCTGCTGCCGTTTTCTCAGCTGTAGTCCATTCTGAATAATCAGTTGTTGGATTCACTATTTCTCTTTGAGTGGCATTCCAAGCATCATAGCTATTTGATTGCATAAAGAATGACATACGTGTTGCCCAATAACTATAGTTAAGACCATTGAAAAATGGAGGTCTTTGTGTCGATTGACCCTCCGTGTAAGTGGTGTTTTGAGTGCTAGTACTTACGTTATTTGCCATATTACTATAATATATCAAATAACTGTGTTACGGTTATATGATGACCGTGCTCTGATACCAAATGTAAGTGCGGTGTGTATACAATTATATGTGCTAATATAGTATACACGGATCGTGTAATATGGATTACAATACAAATGCGGAAATAGATGATAATAGCATTGTAAATAGAAAAATCACACCAGAGATTTTTATACTGGTTCGGAGCACTGTCCTACGTCCAGTCCCAGACTTCTATCTGGATTTTCACTATTAACTACCTCGCTTCACCCGGAGGAACAGGTTTACAACACCCGAACAACCGAACGGGATTTCACGCCTCTAATACACTGAGGACTTCAACACTTGCCTCTTACAACACAGAGGACTTCAACAAAAGAACAAATACAATTGTTGTTGACAACTTGTGTTCTTGAAAACACGGATTTGTCACTAGCAGTACACCCTTCCTATAATCTTATCCTCAAAGTATGCGATATGATGTTTTGAAAAGATTAAGGAAAGTATATTATTGAATCAAAGGATATGAAATAGTTTCAAAGATTCAATAAATAATTTAGAGCTTTTATAATACAGAATTGAGATCAGAGATTAGATTAAAAGAATATATGAAATCGTTGTTTTTTAATCAACGAATTGGATGAGTTTATATAGATAAGAATGGTTGCAACTCTTTGCCATTAAGAGATATGATCTTTGGTGAAAGGTTAAGAGATGCAACCGTTGGAGAAGAGAAGTGTCTTTTGGAAAAATTGTTTTCTGTTCAAAAACGGTCGACAGGTTAAAAAGTGACCAGTAGACAGGAATTTAAAATATATATACGTTATGTGCATGTGTGCACGTTCATTGTGCATTTTACACAGAAACGGTCGACCGTATGATTATTAACCGGTCGACCGGTTCCTGTTAATTTGCACAATGAATGTGAAATGCTATAAAATGTATATATATCGATTATATTGAGGTGCATGATTATTTGAGGATAGATTTTAACAAGTTTTTAACTATTACAATATCAAATAATCAACCTATAATCTATAGTAACATAACCTTGTTTTGTCGATCGCCTTATTTGTCAGAAATCAAAACTTTCATAAAACTTGTGACTCAACAATTTACACATATATACAGGAAAACAAAGAAATATTCCTATAAGACGCAAAAGAGAGGTATGGCGATTAAACAAAGAAATCCGCGGTCCTAAAATTAGTCAAGGATAGCGATATTTCTACCCTGCGAATGTATTTACTCAATGGTTTATTCTCTTACTTGAATATTTCAAATGTAAAATTTTATATTCCATTTCTCTGAGGTACAATTTGGTTCTGGTTTTATTATTTCCATCCATTTAATAGGTATAATTTATTTATGCTAAATGTATGTCATCACAACATTATATAAAGTTTGGATGATACATGATGTATAATTGTTTAAAAACATGATAAAGCTTATTTCCATTAACTTGAATCACTTGATAGTCATCTTAAAAATAATGAATTTTTGCTCAGCAAATGGAAAAATTGGACTTATATTAATACTTTGAAATAAAAACAAGGAATAATGCATACCTCCTCTCATCACTTTGATTATTCCTCGGCTGCATAACATGTTGTGTAAAATCAATTCCATTGAGCGTTGATGTAACTTCCCTGCTTTGATTATTTCTTTGAGGCGCATTTTGTTGCGTAAAATCAATTCCATTGACCATTGACGTGAACTCACCGCTTTGATTATTTCTTAGAGGCACAGCTTGTTGTGTAATATCAACACCATTGAGCATTGATGTAAACTCTCCAAGCGGATATGACATTTGTGGGTAGAAAGGAGGATGGTATACTTGAGGACAATAAAACTGGCCAGATGATGATGAAAACTGATACGGTCCTAGCTGTGGGTGTGACATACAATGTTGGGAAGTTGGATGCTGTTGGAGGAGTGGTTGATGTTGGATGGTAGATATTTGATCAGTGTTTGGTGGATGTTGAGTGGGAGATTGTTGTGCTTGATGCTCTAAAGATGAACGATGTTGAGACGATGTTGGTTGTGAAATTAAATTGGATGACGATGACTGTCGTTGTGAAGATAAAATCATAACTCTTAACTCTTCTATCTCCTTACTTTTCTTTTCACACATGGCTTGTAGATTTAAACATTTAGACTCCAAAGACGCATAGTCTCTTCCTTTGCGTCATTTACGAATTGATGATACGGGTTGAGTCTGCTGTACCCAAGGCACCATGCTTGGTGTCACAAGGTCGCCATAACAACGAACTCTATTATGATTCTCATACCCCAGCATTGCTACATATGCTTGCAGCCTCAACTCAGGTGTCTCCTCACCATGGGTTGCTACTAGTTGGGTTAATTCACGTGATATTTTAGTCTGCAATTTTTTTTTTCAAGTGAACATCATTTAGTGTAAAATACAATAAATTAAGTTTGAAATATTCAGTGTTAACCAAGTATCAAACATTATGTGTTATGATAACAAAATTCAAATATTAGTCTTTAAAATCAATTTCCAACAATAAAGATGTATAATCAATAGGTTGCATACAAAACATCTGAATTTACCAAATATTTGGCAAGTGAAACCATTGTTAAGCATATAGAGTTTTGTGCTTATTTATTTTACTTCAGCACATGTATAATGCTATCCTATATTGCATTAATTGAAAATTAATCCAAATATCATTCAATACAACAAACATTCAGAAAGTCAAACAATATATAATACAATGTAAGTTTTAATCGTATATTTCACTTGTATACGAATATCATTAAGTATTAAGAATTTTTTAATCTTATGTTTGAAGTATAAAATAAATTTTATGTCAATATCATTTAGTAAAATTAAGCTTTATGTATAACTTTTATATGAGTATCATTCACTATATAGTAAGTTTCATTAGAAAGTAAGTTCCAAAACATTAAATTAAATAATATAAAGTAAGTTTCAAACTTTTTATACGACCATCATTATGTTTAACTTTTATACACATATATTTAAAGACTGTACAATGTTAGTTCCAGAAGAAAAAAAGTTACCGCCGCTTGCTCTGATGCAATATCCACCCAACTTCTATGTTTGTCCTTTCTTCTATGAAGCAACTCGTATGCTTCAATAGGATCGGCTTCGTGACCGTACTTTTCCTTCTGTTATAACAAAAAAAAACAATATCCAAATTGAGTATGTTGATCCAACACAGAACACAAACTACATAAGAATAACTTTGAGCATTTACGGTTAAGAAAATAAATAAAGATGTACTAGCAGAATTTTTGAAACCAATAATTGAGGATAAGCTGACTGGACTTAATATAACTTGAATGAAAAGGCACAAGATTCCATTGTGCATGAACTGACATGCATATGGATACCATCGTATGGAAGCATAAGATAATAGGAGAACTGACGATAGGCAAACATATTGTTTCACTATCAATTAGAATTTCATTTCCTTTTAAATAATGCAAGTTATAACCATATATACATGCTTTTGGTGAAATCAGGCAATCAATTATTTTAAACTTATTTGAGTATAATGTAGCAATTTTCACTCTTCGGGTATTAAATGGTCAAGTTTCCTATTTGCATGCTAATTGAACTATAGAAGATATCAGTTCATGTAGTTTAAGTACAACTTTTGTTCATATATTCTAATTGTTAAGAACACCTAAGTCATAGATTTGCACTGATCATATAATATTGTATACTTTCAAAGAATTTGACAGGTATATGATATCTTATAATATGCTAAAATTTCCTTGAGATTTACCAAGTATGTAGTACCCACTCATCCAATTCTAAGTATTATAAACATTCATCATTGCATCTTACTATGTGCATCAGTGGGTATCTTCTTGCTAATATTGGAGTTATTTGCGCAATAAGAACCATGCAATTTGTATGACCATATTAACAGTATGAAGTATATGAAAGTTAGTTATTATAGTTAAATAAGGAAAGAAATACATGAAATAATTAATCCTAGTAGAGAAAGCAACAACAATTTGGTGAATTATAATCAAAATTAGATTTAATCGGTTTGACTAATACTCAAGATGAAGTATGACAAAGTGCACACTTTTTTTTTTGGCAAGGCCGACGGGGTTGGATGGTCCCCGACCATTTTATTGCAGCACCAGAAAGAATACAACACAGACAACAATGAGCAAGCTCAGAGAATACAAAGTAAACAAAGCGCTACAAAGAACTGGAAGCTAAAAGGAAAAAAAAAAGGAAAGAAACATAAACAACAAAAGGCTATCTTAAGTAGAAAGATAATGCATGGGTCAGTGGGGAAAGAAAGCAAGCACAAAGTTTACTAGTACACATACAGCAGCCAAAGCGAAAACATGGCATCAGATAAGCACTGTTCTTATGCCAAGCACACTTGCTCCTATTCCACTTATGCTTTTCTTTGTTCTTCATCAAATACTCAGTAACAACACAAATATTGTACCTGGTTCTGTTATCTCCCCTAACCAGCTCATCAGATGCTTCAACAAGGTTATAAAGAATTAAGATCCTACCATGTGACGCTTCATCCAGGTTGTGTATAACGTTCCAATCAGGTTTGTTGAAGTTAGCTTCGTTGAATGTTAAACAACGGTTTAGCATATACTCCAGCATGGCAACAATAGATAACTTATGAGTGCCAAAAAGCGTTTTACTTTGGTCAAGTTTGGTGACGTAATTGCCCCCTTGTATGTTCCATGCTCCTAGATAAGTTATCATTGGTGAGCACGTGTTTTAATCAATTCTATTTTCATTCTCCTCGTCACAGCTTGCGAAGAGGATAAATAGTTAGGTATTTCAATAGATAGCGGAGTATCAACTCTGCCGGTATTACCCTCTGTAGATGATGGTGTAGTCAGTTCGGAGGGAAGCTCAGGAGAGGTGGTAGGAGAGGTAAGGGGAGACAATGGAGGGGGTTTTTTGTAGGCAGAGGGAGGTTTAATGTTGGAGTAGATAAATGAAGGAGCTGGAACATGAACACTAGCAATATCGGTTTGGTGACTTTGCTGAGTTGTGCATTTAACTTCACGCATGCATGTTTCGTCATTAGAGTTTGGAGTCTTGCTGAAGGAAGAAAACTTTTTTCTACACTTTTTACTCTTCTTTTCACTTGATTTTAGTCCTTCATGACTCGTACCTTCATTGCTTAACCTGACTTCCATTTTTCCAGAAACAGTAGTAAAATCATTCTGCATATTATCTATTATATCTCTCGACTGTGTGATACGATCAGTTTTATCTTGCTTGGTATAAATGCTGTTACTCACCATTTGGTTTACTTGTTCTGTAGAGCCAATATTATTCATTCCTTTGGTATTTTCATTAACTGCTCCGCTTACTCCACTTTTTTCAACCACTGTCATACTTTCATTATCTCTAGTACCTATATTATCATCAACATCCAGACAGTTGAGAATATCGAATTTATTGGAAATCAATAGACTATCAACTAAATCAGCTTCTACACTATATACTTCTTTCAGATTGCTTGGTGCCTCAATAGTTTTATTAATTATTCCTGGAATATTGACAGGCTCAACTTCTCCCCTTTCCTCATTACCCAGTTCATCAGACTCAACACTGAATTTCTCAATCTCTTTACCCTTTCGCTCTTTCTCCCTAGCATTCACACTTGCATGAATATCTATGTTAACTTTTTCAGGAACTATTTCATCACTCCCCTCTTCTGTTTGTTCCCCATTCTCTTTTGTTACTTCTTTAACTATTTTCTTTCTTATAATACGTTGCCATGTTCTACCGGTTTGCTTTTTGATTGGTCTAATATTTTTATGTGCTTGAACCTTCTCAGTGTTTTCCTTCTTGCTTGCCTCTCTATCTGCTTTACTATTTCCTTTATCACACATTGTGTTACTGCTATCATTATTATCACAATCAACAGTTTTGTGTCCAAACCTGTTGCACATTACACATACATCTGGCCTCCATAAGTACTCTACATAGATTTTCTGCTGACCTCCCTCTACTAGTTTAACCAAGAAGTCATCAGCTAGTTCTTTTTCGGGCCTTATTTCAATTAAGCATTTCGCAAAGCTCAACCTGTCTTGCTTTTCAGTCATCTCATCCATGCATAACAGTTTACCCAAGTGACTACAAAGCCAGTTTATTCCTAGAGGGGACCAAGCAAATATGGGAAGGTTGTACAGTTTCACCCATACTGGGACAGTGGTGACTGAACCAGTAACGTTACTCACATTTGCATCATATGGTTTAATTATGAAAATTTTATTATTCATGACAATAGGGTCACTCTGCAATATTGTTATTCTATCTTCACTACAAGAGAACTTGAATAAGAAGATAGTACCATCCGATTTAACTGAAACAGCACCTTTTAGTTTCCAAATGAACTTCAACTTCTGTACAACAGCCGTGTACGACAGAGGCTTATCCAGGAAGAAGCCAACTATTGTATCATTCCAGACAGCAGCACCAGCCTCAATAACTTCAGCAGGCGGCACTAAAGCATCATCTTCGTACACTGGTGTCAGATCAACAGGTATATACTTGCCTGCGTTCCTCGGCTTGCGTTTAAACAAAGAAGTCCATATTCGCTCACACGAACCATCAGGGAGGGTGTTAGCGGATAAAGTAGGGTGTTTTGGGTTTGTTGATAGCAGAGGTAGTGGGTCAGGAGGAAGAGGGTCAGGTAGTGAATTGGTTTGGATGGTTGGAGGTGGTGGAGGAGAGAAGCGGACAGGAATGACTTTGAGGGGAGAGGGGACAGTGATGGATACAGAAGGAACTGACAAGATGGGAGGAGGGGGCGAAGGATCTGAAGAAAGAACGGCGTTGACTTCGGAGGGAAGGAGGTGTACGGCTGAGTTGATAGGTAAGGTTGGAATAGTTGAATTGATGGGGGGATAAAGGAAGGCGATAACAGGAGCGGACATTGTTTTTTAATAGTCGAGTAAATTAAATACTTAAACCTTAAATGCACTTGCTTTGTTTATAGTAAAATTGCACATAGGCTGTAAGCCTTAATCACGTGCAAACAGGATTCTCATATAGTTTTTCTCATGCCCTGTGAATTATCATACATGTGCAACATTGTTGTTTTATTTAATGATATTTTATTCACTATGTTCCCACAGAATGCTACATTCAACCTATTAGCTCATCTTGTCAAGCATGCTTGATTTGCAGGCAAATAAAAATCCAAAATATATGTGCAAATGACATTAAAATTAAACTTCATTTCATTCTTGCTGATGTATATTAATTCATTGGAAAACCAATAATACATATAATTTAAGGTAGAAATGATTAAAAGTATAAAGTAAAAAATTTCATGATATTGATTTACACTCAGAAAACCAAAACAAGAAGAAAATTACACTTTTCTTAAAGCTATTTTTTTATTGTAAACTTAAACATATTGGCAACAAAGTAGACAAGTAACAAAACAAACTGCTAAACTATCTTTACTCAAAATTTGAAATGCTCGGCATCAATAATCAAGTTTCAAATGACTAAAGAATCAATAACTCTTCCGAAAATGAATAAATGGACCATAAGATAAGAATGAAGAATGGAATAGATATATGCCAGTATGAATAGTTAAGCATACGTAATTTGCTGCTAAGCAGTCACTTAATAGTTAAAAACTAAAACCCACAAATAACTAATTCCATGTGCCAGTTAGTTGTATAACCACTATGAATCAGGGGTTAAACTATAGGTTAAACAACATTTTTGATCGAGAAAGCTGTTTAGAATTCACAATTAGTAGCAATGAGTTACTCTATTAACAAATGAACAGTCTAAAAGCAATAAATAATATTTTAAGAGCAAGTGAACTCGTGCATAAAATAAAACTATAAGTACTTACAAAATTAGCAAGGTGCCTTACAAAGCTCATTGATCCACCCGTGTGACTCGTCTTTAGCTTCTTGCGATTTGCAATGTTTCTTTCAACTTTAATCTATCATTAGTTAAACATTTCAATTTTGTTTGATAAAGTAAACAAGACATAGAAAAAACAACATAGAAAATTAAAAAGAAAGAATAGGAAACATAAGAAGACTTACTTTATTTTTAGGGTCATTGTCCCAATAATTGACCATTTTTCTCCATTGTTCACTATCCACACGATCATCTCCACACACAAAACGTGATGGTGATCCCACATGTGGAGTGTAATATTTTTTTTTAAATCGGCTCTATTATTCCTAATCCTTTTGGATAGTCTTTTTAGCAACGTATATCGAATCGCAGGGATATGGGGAATATCTTCAGCACGCCAATCAATGGTATCCTTGAGATGGAGAAAGAATGGGTTAAATGGGGGTATTTAGGATAACAAAACAGTTTTGCTAGTTATACTCCATGATCAAAAAACACTGCAACATAGAAATGGAAACTAGTTGTAGCAAAAATTGTAGAAGGATTGGAGCATCAAATTATTGTTGTCTTCTACTAGTTGTACCTTTAGCTATAATTGGATTGTAAAGGTAGTTTTGTGCTATTTAATGATATTCAGATAGTTTGAAGACAATGTGCTTCACTTGAATTATCATATTTTCCATGACTTGCATTTTCATTGTGTTTGTTCTACTCATCCATGGCATGTTTTCTATATATATCAAAGAAGAAGCTTCTATTATATATCTTCTTGTTCAATAGATATATTATTCAATAAGTCATTTATTTGACATTAAGATCTTGACCAAAACAATGGATATATGTATATAGGGAGGGAGGGAGAGAAAGAAAGAGAGAGATTGTTGAATATTATCTAGACATTACTGGAAACACTATGAAGCATTTTGGATTTTCGTAAAGGGCAACATTTGAGGTAGATGAACTTGGGACACAATCAAATCTTAGAATGAAAAATGTCAATTTGAAGCAACAAAAACTTACTTCACTTAAATCAGTGTTGCCTAAGACACTTGATAATAAAACTATTGCAGCGAATTAGTTTTTGGGTTTGAAAGCAGCAGGACAGTAAATTTCTTAAAATATCAGTGCTACAAAGAAAGAGAACAAGCAGCTCTGCCAAAGGTGAAATCTCTATCTAAACCAAAAATAAAACAAGGCTCGTGAATTTCTGATTAGTAGCCATTCTGATTATGATTTATGTAATTAATTTTTTTTTAGGTGCATGAAACATATGTATCTGCCTCTTTATATAGAAACTGAGCCCTACGGCCACATCATGTGATGTCCAAATTGCCTATTAAAATAATTAATGCATAAGACTCGGAAAAGATAATAATTTAAGATAATCCATTAAGGAGGAATATATATAAATGTAGAATATTTGTAAATATTCAGATAAATGAACATATTCAAGAACACACGGTAAAAGCATCGCCTTGTTTGTTGTTGCCACTTGCCATTCAATTTGGTTAAAATAATACGCATCTTGATTTAATGTACTTACAATAAATGAAGAGTTGTCAACCAATGATGACAAACACCCTCAATTAAATGGCTAACTTGAATTAACAATTTTTATACCTTGGTTAATAGCTTAGTATGCATTGCAAGAAAATGAGATTACAAGAATTTATGAATATGACAACAGGCATGCAAGAAAGTTGAATTCATTAGGCCACTTCAAGTTTTTCTCCTTTACTTTATAATATTTCAGAAGTCGATTCCAACCATGCTTATCTAATTAGTTCATATAGTGGCAACCATTATTCAATTCTAGATTTCAGACAGTCCTAATTGTGAAATGGTCTTAATAACACATATCAAGGATTTTTGTAGCTTACATCTATCTTACCATGGAATACTTACAGCTATCTAACAAACGTCATCCCATAATAGTACAATGTAATTTTTACTTAACAATATTAATTTTTACAGCCATTGACCATTATCCAAATATTTCCTAGTTTGCATTTAGTGCAAATATTCAATATAGTTTATTGGCACATTATTTAACCAATCATGATCAGTAATCTTCAACGAAATGGATAGACCCATATGTATTTAGTGATATACTAGTTAGATATATTACTAGACTAGCCTGCATTTATAGTGCTGTGCTATGTGCCCTGGGGTAGCAAAAGTGAATATATATATATATATATATATAAGCATTCAATATTGATCACTATCAAATTATTTGCAAGACTTAAGACTATGCAAGTGACATGTATGTGTGATGAACTTTTACCGAGGAAACATATTATCAAACATAAGAACTAAAAAATAAAACAGTAGTTTCTTCCCAAGCCAAGGTTAACATTATATTCTAATATATATTTTAATTCTAATATATATATTTTAGTTTAAAATTTTTGCCATACCGATATGATTTTCCAAATTTTCTCCATTTCTGGTTCATCGTGTGATCGCCAGTCCGTAGCCGATAAAGGAAGAAGATGGTAATTTCTTGCCAAGCTACCTAGGTACCTTGATAACTTAGCATCCTTTGGAACAATGCATAACCCATCTTTAGTGAACTCTATGGTCTCTTTGCCTGACTTACCCCATTTGGGTTTGTCAAAGCCACGTCCATTTCTTCTTAGCGATCCTGAAACTAGAAATATGTTCACTGAATGTTATTGATTTTCTTACACATTGAAAAATTGAAAAAGGTTATCATTCATTTTAACAAAAATTAGATACCTCTCCTTAACAATAATCTAGAAAGATGATTAAATTTAGCTTAATTATAACAAAGTTTTGACTGCCTTCCATTTTATGTTCTGAATCATGCGTATAAATTTACATGATGTATTTATGTTTGTATGATCATAATTTTGACCAATACCACATTTGTGTTTTGCAATTATTTGTGGGGAGGTAATTAGCATTTTATTACTGTACAGTCAGACCAATATATTTATTCAAAAGAAAACACATTGCTATTGTAATATAAATAAATGAGAGCATTCAAGAACAATATTGAAAGCTAACTGGATGTAATCAGTATGCTATTCAGTTTTCCTAGCATGAATTTAAAACAAGAACAACCCAATGGGTTTATATAATTACTAGCTTAAACTTAATATAATAGCTCATGAAGCATTTACCATTATTTTCAGAGTCATCATTGTTCAACAAGTCATTATCTGAATGATTCTCATTGTTGGGATCTAATTCTCCAGAGCTACACATCTAAAACAATTTAACAGAAAACACTCATCCTGTCGATCAATTCAAAATGCAATGATCGATCATATGCTTCAAATAATGGATATCACTCAATCAAAAATCAAGCTATGTTCAAGTTTTAAACACAACTAAACTAAATTTAAACAAGTGTAAACTAAGTTTAAAAAGTGACTATGAACTAAGTTCCAAGCATTTTATGAAAGCTAAGATTCAATCTGTCAATGTAAATTAAGTTTTAAACAAGTATCATTCAACGTAAATTAAACAGTATACGTTTATATTTAAACATGCCTAAGTAAAAGTGACACTTCAAAATATGTTCACTGAATGTTATTGATTTTCTTACACTAAATATTGAACATTATAATTCTTCAAAATCTAAATTGGTATATGACAGGTAAAATATAGGGAACTCAACTACCTCATGTAGATTACTACACCACAAATGACTATGGAAAATGTACAAATGAAAAGGGGCAGTCACATTTAATTTAAGTTTACTCCAGTGAAGAAGAAAATAAAATTTATCATAATTTAACATAAAACTCTAGACAATATAACATAACATAAAAAAGAACTATGGAAATTTAACAACATAACATAAAAAAGAACTATGGAAATTTAACAACATAACATAAAAAGAACTATGGAAATTTAACATAAGTTTACTTAGAATTCTAGCACTAAATTTCATCACCACTATCAGTGTCATCATCATCTTCATTAAGGTCATCCTCTTCAGGTATGGTATCACCTACTTCATGCAATGATAAAATTTTGTTAACATATATACCATGAACGTCGGTCCTTATCTGTAGTTCTTGATTGTCTAAATTAGGATCATCCAGGTTAGGTGTTGTATAGTAATCATCGATGTCGAGTCCATCACTGTCATCCATTACATCGTAAAAATCTCTTGGCTTTGTTTTAACCACAACACTCCAATCCGACTCTTTTGGATCAGCAACATAAAAAGCTTGAATTGCTTGTGAAGCCAATATAAATTTATCATTATTTTGTGCCAGTCGGTTGAAATTCACTAGACTGAAACCATATTGATCATTTTTCTTTCCAGAATTGTTCACCCAATCACACTCAAACAAAACTACTTTACAAGCTTGATCATCACTTTCCCCTGGAAATCTATAATCAAGCTCATAAATATTCCTTAAAGCACCATAGTAGTCGACATTACCTGTAATAGGATTACAGTCTCTCGCACTTGAATAACTTGATGTTTCAGCATTCACAAAGACACCACAATTTTGATTTTTGTATCTTTCATCAACCAATTTAGTTCTAAACCTATACCCATTGATAACATATTTTTTATACTGCTTCACAATCCTACTTGGACCGTTTGCTAATCGAATTAAATCTTCAGATATTGATAAGTCACCAGCATCACGAAGTTTATTTACCTATCAAAATATAATAAAAATGTATTATCTTATTTTACACGAAACTAAAAAAGAATAAATGACATGATTGCATTTTAATAGTCTAGCATGTGCAAAAATGATACATACATGAATCCTAAACCAAGTAGGAAATTCTTTGTTTCTCAAACCCTCTACTTCTCGAATTGTTTTTCGTCCATGAATTTTTCGTAGCTCTCCCAATCTTTTACTATCATAAAACAAGTTAAATTATTTAATAAAATATAATTCAATTCATAAATTAATTCATATGGTTATAAAGTATTTTAATATTTAAAGAATATCTTACTCTAAATAAGGTGCAACTTCACTGCAGTTGAATAAAACACAAGAGTGACATTGTTCCCAATTTTTTTCTTCTAAATCAATCTCTGTACATTTACCCAAATGATGACCGGAGCTTGCGAATATTGATAAGCCCCCGACAACATCACGAGGTAAAGAAGTATCGGCATTGCGACCACGTCGATTATATCGGTTCTCAACACCTGCTAAATACATTGAACAAAACGATACACATTCTTCTGCAAGGTATCCTACCGCAATACATCCTTCTGGATAACTCTTGTTTCGAACATATCTTTTTAATGTTTGCAAATACCTATAAACAAAAATAACTATAAAAATATATACTTAAATAATAAATGCTTAATTTAAAGTCAATAATGTAAAAATATGGTTCGCCTTTCAATTGGATACATCCAACGATATTGAACTGGTCCTGCAATTGCTGCTTCATTGGCTAGATGGATGATTAAGTGGACGGATATGGTAAAGAATGAAGGTGGAAACATTTTCTCCATCACACATAAGGTTAATACAATCCTATATTTCAATTTCTCAAGAGATGCAATATGTTGCTTTTTACTACATAATTGTCGAAAAATTGAACATAGTTCAAGCAATACAAGTGTGATAGGTTTAGGCAAAACTTGACGAATTGCAAGAGGAAGTAAATGTTGCATAATTACATGGTGATCATGGCTTTTTAAACCACGTATCCTTTTTTCTTTTACGTCTACACATCGAGCAGTATTAGTTGAATATCTATCGGGAACACGTACATTTGAAAATACTTTACAGGACAACATTTTTTCTTCATTGGTCATGGAGAAAATTGAAGGTGGCATATATGTCCGATTTCCCTCACGAATAGGTTGAAGTGCTTTTCTTATTCTCAAACATTCAAGATCGGCTCGAGCTTCAAGTCCATCTTTTCCTTTTTCTGAAGTGCCAAGTAATGTTCCCAAAATATTTTCACTAACATTTTTTTCAAGATGCATCACATCAATGTTGTGACGTAATAAAAGATGTTGCCAATATGGTAAAGTAAAAATATGCTTTTCTTTTTCCATGGTCCTGTAACTTTAGGTTCTCTAATGACATTTGAATTCTTACGCTTTCTTTGTCCAATATTAGGTTCAACTGTTGGCAATTTACCAAATGTGAATCTTAAATTTGATAGTTGTCTTAAACACTCCAATCCGGTCAATGGTTTAGGTGGAAGATCATTCTCATGCTTTCCATTGAATGAGTCAGCATCATATCGAAACCTATGTTTAATAGGTAAGAACCTACGACTGCCCAAAAAACCTTGTTTCCTACTATTAGGTAAGCGTGTTGAATATGTTTGATGATTGCAATGTGGACATGCAAGCTTTCCTGATGTACTCCATCCCGATAAGTTTGCATATGCAGGTAAGTCATTTATAGTCCACAGAACAGCTGCCCTCATATTGAATGTTTGATTAGTGAAAACATCATAAGTATTAACACCAACTTCCCACAACTCTTTTAACTCCTCAACTAATGGTTGCAAATACACATCAATATCTTTTCCAGGCTCGTGGGGTCCTGGAATTAACAAAGACATAAACAGAAAAGGTTGCTTCATGCACATCCATGGAGGGAGATTATAAACAGCAAATATAACTGGCCAAGTACTATGTTTACGGTCCATATTTGAAAAGGGGTTGAATCCATCACTTGCGATGCCCAAACGCACATTGCGATTTTCCATTGCAAAATCAGGGTATGTAAAATCTAGGTGTTTCCAAGCTTGCGAATCAGCTGGATGCCTCATAATTCCATCATTGGAACATGTTGAATGCCATATCATATGTTCTGCAGTATATTTTGACATATATAACCTCTTCAATCGAGGAACTAGAGGAAAATAACGAAGTACCTTAGCTGAAACTTTCTTACTACCATCATCATCAAGTTCATTAACTTTGTATCTTGAAGTACCACAACGGGAGCATGTAGCCAAGTGCGAAGTATGTTTCCAAAATAGCATGCAATCATTCGGACAAGCGTCTATTTTTTCATATGTGAGACTCAAATCGTCAATAACTTTTTTAGCTTGAGCGGCTGACTTTGGTAGACAGTTATCTTCTGGCAACATATCTTTAAATGCTTCCAAAAACATAGAAAAAGTTGCATTACTCACTTTTCCTAAACACTTTATATGGTATAACTTCACAATTGCGTCCAATTTCTTATACTTACTACCATGATATAATTCTTTATTAGCATCATCTAACAATTTGTAAAATCGTTTCACTTCAGGAGTTTGACCTTCAAAAATAGGAGGTTGGCTTGATGAACCAACACTATGTCCCGTCAAGGGTTGCACAAATGTTTCATTGAGAAAATCAAGCATTTCACCACAATCTTCATTACTATTGATATTAGTTTCCATATTATCCGTATGAATAGTAGAAGGCCCCATTTCATTATGTTGATCGACATAAATTTCACCATGATGTGTCCAACGAGCTGTCCGATATAAGGGATCCATTCCATGCCAAAGAAGATGACCGCCAACGGTAATTCTATCGTTAAAATAACGGTTGCAACATTTCTTACAAGGACATATTATTTTATCTTCTCTTACAGATTTTGCAAAAGCATCATTCAAAAATAACTCCAATTTATGTCTATATTCATCCGAACTACGATCCAAGTCTACCCAACTTTTATCCATAGCTCTAGCTACTGCCTATATAATAAACCAAACAAATGCATTGTTAGTTAGTCGGTAAGATATTATCTTAATTTAGCTAATTTAGCGGAAGACAATTGTAAGATATTGCTTAAGCCAATTCATTCACTAACATAATTTGTCGTTACTTTAAAGATAAACGCTAGTATTAGAAACTAAATTCGAGATTGAAGCCTTATTTTTTTTGCTTATTTCTCACTTATAGTGAATAACCAAATACCAATATATTTCAGGTTGACTACTTAGTTTTTGCATATATAAGTGCAAAACACTTCTAGCGAAAACAACACCCTTTAATCATGCAAATAGATCCAAATTTTTTCTATGATTCCATGATGTTGAATATATATTCATTCTTTATATGTTTAATTTGTATTTAGTTGCACCTACATTTAATTGTTGTTGAATGCAAGACTTACAGACAGACATACTATGATTTGGAATGTTAGATTATACACATGCATTTATAATATTTTTCACTAATGTTCCAAAACCAATAACCAGTAACTGAGTTTACTAGCTTTTATTTCTCCAATGTGGTGAAACGTTTTAGTGTTGTTTATTAGATGCATATATTTGCATTTGATAATATCTGATGGCAAAATATTTAATCACTTATAAAAGCTAAGGCCTAGTTTCAAGTCTTTTTTTGAACAATGTATATTTCTTTGAAATATACATTGTTCAAAAAACCGACGTTGATTACGTTAGTGTTTTGTGCATTTTGGCACTACAAGTTTGTATTTTTGGAACTTAGTATTTTATGGCAGAGCATTTAATCATCTATTCAATACGCAGACTCATATTGCTTCAAATGAAGGCATAACTCTCCTCCTTTGTACTCAATTTTATCTTCAACTACAAAGTTCACATTCAAAAATTCATATTACTATTATACAACTATTTAATTTCATCTTCACGTCTAACCTTCTTCTATTTTTAATGGTTCAATTAAATCAATGGAAGTGGATGTCAATATTTCTATTCTGTTTTATTTTTGTCTTGGTTTACTTTTTTGGGCAAATGAGGTGCTTGAGTAAGTGGGGTTGCAATTAGTTCTGATGTTTACATTTCTATAGTAAACTAATACCGTTGCAACATATCAAATGTTCGATGAAGACCAAGCAATAACTATATATATATATATATATATTTATCATATATATATATATTTATCATATATATATATCAAAAATATTTTGTTATAATCCAGGCTCCTTTTCACCTTTATTACTTTCATCATACAATTCAACTAAACTTCTATATTATCTTCAAATCAGCATAATAGAAGTTCAGTCAGGAAGAAAGAATAATTGATGACCATAAAATTCATTTATTCTCATCTGAAAATATTCAAAGTAATATTATAATTTTAATCTTGTTTATTTCAGATAAAGGATGGTTTTGAAAAGCATTTGGTCAAACACTAGCAATGCAAAGCATTTTAGCAAATCGCAAGTTGATAAAAAAATCGACAATTAGAATGCTTACTTTCATTAACATAATTATTATACAAAAGACCAGTGACCATTATTGTAAACATCGTGCATTCTTAGTTTTTCTAGGAACCAAAATATACCTATATTATGCAAAATTCATCCATCAATCAAAATGTGTTGTCTTCGATTTGGGATTTGATTTGAATTAAATGACCGTATAGCAACATGTTTTCAAAACTACAAGTATTTGATCTAAAACATTAGCTAAACCATCGTTTATGAAATATTTGACTAAAATTATTTGCACTATTTAGGCATGTGCTGAACTTAACATAGCCCGGATATGGCAGTTTCTAAATCTAGATTATTGGATTTTTGACAAAATTTTAGTCGAATATTTACTCAAATGATGATAAGCTGACTGGGTTCAAAAATTCAGTTTGTGAGAGTGTTAGAAGTAAAACCTGGACATGACCTATGCAATGTCATTAGCAGAAACTAAGTAGTTATTACAATTTTGTAAAGATTTACCAACTTACAATGATGTCCGTATTGCTGTAATTTTCATTCTCTACATTTACAATGTGTAGTATATTTAACATAATATGTTATAATAACTATTTTTTTACATTTACATTAATTTTTCGTATATTTATATGGGTATGTCTATGATAGTGTTGTCACGGATTATCAAATGAATACTAACGACAACACAACTATTTTTGTGTGTTTGACGAAAGAGCCAATAGTCATGCTCAAATGGTTCCCCTCAACCTTGCATGACCTGCTCTTTATGAAGTTTATTTATAAAATAGTGCACATTTTCCCCAAAGTAACAAACATACCACACCTCCATGCATATCGAGCTTTCCCACTTCATCTTATTACGATCATAAATTTGATAAACTACTTTTTAAAACAAATCGAGTACAACAATTGCAGCAATGAGTATATAGTATAGTATAGAACCAATTACCACCATTCACTGTTTTTATTGAATCAAAAATTCATGAACTTTTCATGGTTGATAATGCCCGTTTCTTTAATTTTTCGACTAAAAATCACATTAGCAATGTAGAGTATCATAAACTAAACAAACAAAACTTCGCATTCGTGCCATCGGCACGGGCTTCATACTAGTACTTTCAAATACAATAAAACTATACAAGCATGAAATCATTACAAGTTGATTTATAAAACTAAACTCGTGTTTGTTGAGTTAATGCGTACTTTACAAAACTAAGTTTGCGTTAATGAATGATATTTTATCTATTTGTGCGGTGCAGATTGTGCAGTGCAGATTAGTTCAAGTAGCATTGGCTAATCACTTTAATCTATTATTCATCAAACATGAGCAGAGCCTTCGAAGACACGATATGACATGGATAGTTAAATGATTTTGTGGGTTTCATGACATGACACTTCTTTCTCATCTTATCTATAAGATACTCGATTTCAATATTTGAGTTTAATGCATTGTGTGCACTAATTAGTTTATTCTGTTTTCAATAATAAGATATTAAAATAATACTAATATAGACCGTTTGTTTGTTTGTATGGCATCCTTCTTAATTAAATAGTAGAGATTGCCAATTTTATTTGCTAAATCATCGAGTAATAACTATTACTAATATAATAGATATTGTCAAAAAATTCCACTCTAATTAATTATCAAATGTCACACATGAGTGACAATTATCCACAACACAATAGGTAACAAAAACACAATTATTTAACATGGTTAGCTAAAAACCTATCAACATCCATGAACCAAGCAACCTATTGCATTACTTCACTACAAAATTTCATGTTAAATTACTGTGGTTATTACTGCTAACAAAATCATAATATAATTAGCGTTTAGGCATACAGCTCATAAGCATAGACTGGAATCCAATTACAAGCATAAAAGAAACTCCAGACAACGGCAGAAGTAACATTAACCATGGAAGAAGAAACAGATATGTTTTTCTATAAGAAATGGAATCATATTGTTCAACCTTGAAATATTAGTTTTAAATCAATTCCAATGAAAAATAATGTAACTAAAAGATTGGAAAAATATATCCTAACTACTGAACCATGAAATTTAAAACTCAATTCATTATCATTTATCAATACCGATGATCAAGGATTGCATTCAATATAATAGAATCAGAATTTTCTTATTATCAACTACTAACTTGTAATTAGGGCTTCTAATGAACACGGTAAATGATATTCATTCCAAATGAGATGAAAAGCATACCTTAATTGATCGGAGATTTGCAGAGTCAATTAGCTGGAACCTTGATACGCTGCGCAATTCAATTGACGCGATAATTAGAAACAATCTTGATTTGTAGATTAAATTAGGAAACCGATCTTTGATATGCTGTGGCAGGAAATCAACATACCTCAATTGATCGGAGATTTGCAGAGTCGATTAGCTGGAACCTTGATACGCTGCGGAATTCAACTGACGCGATAATTAGAAGGAATCTTGATTTGTAGATTAAATTAGGAGATCGTTGATATGCTGTGGCAGGAAATCTTGATTTGTAGATTAAATTAGGAGAACGATCTTTGAAGTGTTGTGGCAGGAATCTTAAGTTGCAGATTGAATCGAAGATTTAACCTTGAGGAGTAAGCACGTTTCTTTCTGCCCTAATAGATAGAGATTTGGGGACGATGTATTTCTGCCTCTTATAATTTATGGGGGCTGTTTTATCCGTGAATATAATAACTGATACAGGCAAATATCATTTTTGCCCCTAATATGCTTTGAGGCTAACTTTGTTTTGCCTCTAATTTATTTGGAGGCTGTTTTATTTGTGCATACAAATATTTGTAGAGGCAAATATGATTTCTCCCCCTAATAAGTTATCATTAAGGACAAATAATTTTATTGCCCCTATTCCAGTGCCTCAAATACCTCATAATTTGGTAGTGAGCTGACCATATAATAAAATCAACAACGATAGTATAAACAATATCTCCTTACATCGTACCAGCAGCTGACCATAATATAGAATCAACAATAGTCATAGAAACATTGTCAATCATGCTTACAATTGACAATATAATAGAATTAACAACGGTCATATAAACAATACCACTCTTCATCATGTCAGTAATGACAATATAATAAAATAAATAACATAACAAATGCTCATATAATAGAATCAACCAGAATACAATAATATAGTGCGAATACAACAAGATCCCAACGATGTACATGTCTCTACAGGATCAGATAAATGTAACACTCGTCCCAAGTGTACCGCACCGTCGTCGTCATAATCATCAAAGTTATCATTATCATCCTTCACATCATTAAATGACTAGGACCACCATCACCAACCTGACTTTGGCCAGTTGAGCATGTAGATCATCAATCCATGCTTACATAAGCTAATCCTACTGACTAAGCATTTGAGTATAATCGAGGGTCATATGCCGAAGAGTGACAATATATCATCTATGCTCATCCAACATACGTGTGCACTGTAATTACAAGTAATATATTAGCATACGCTTATTTAACTAATACTCAATGAATTGCTAATTTATTTAATTACCTCAAAAGACGGGTATACTCTAACTGTAGGGATACTAGAAATATCTTGATTTGAAGGATAAACTATCAGTTGCTCGATAAGAGTAACACTATGTTGTATGCTTTGAAATAGGCATTTAGACCAAAATCCATGGGCTGCGGTGAGTATGGTTATGGCGTAGGATCAAAAGAAAATGAAGGCGTCCGAACTCTACCAGATGCTAGTATTGACCTACATGATCGGAGTTCACTCCTTGAGAGTAATCAAATAACAAATAGCATCATAGAGCAACTCTGGCTTAATAGACGTTGAAATCACCATCGGTTAAGAAGAACATCAAAATGTCTACCAATTCAGCCTGTCGTTGGCCTAATATATACTGCAGTCCAATAACTCGATGTCTCTTGGATATGTCATCGTATGATAGTGGATCTACATGAATACATGACTCACCAGCAGTCTGAAATCAGTATCTCTCTCCCAAATACCAAATAGAAAGAAAGACCGATGTATGTAAAACAATCATCAGTCTACAAGCATGATATGCAATAGTAAGAGGATGACCATCAAACATCTGGTTGTCTGTGTCAGGACGATCCAATATCCAACCTATCATGTCCATAGAATATTATCCCTACATCTCAAATCAATATGGGATCAGGCCTCCGTCAAATCGTGCCTAGCACCATAAGCACATGAAAAACAAACTATAGATGCTCTTATCATCTCATGCATGGAAAATATGTATCTACCGCTTGGCTAGCTGTCATAACAATATGAGAATGCATGTTTTTCGTGTACTCATAGTAATAGCATGACAAAATATACTAAAAGTCGAACGTCTGCCTCACCTCCCCTAGAACGTAAGACTCAAGTGAGTGTACAAATATTCAAGTATAAATGTCCCTTAGTTTGTAGTATGGAGCCGATCTAGATCGGCTACCGCTGTAAGATACATTAATCTAATGGTCCACTTTTGGTTTGAAAAGAATGTCAAACCAAGTAAATATAGAACAAACGCTCTAAAGACGGCGTCACTCATAGCATCAGTGTCCATTTGCGCTATAATGTACTCTTGTAAGTATGTCAATAGACAACACACGAAGAAACATGATCATCCTCAAAATGAGATAGATATAACATGACCACCACCCTTCAACTGTGGTGAATATAAGTGAACGATCAACTCACCGGGGATGTAGAAACTATACGAAAAAAGCAAAAGGATTAGCCTGTAGTCTATCTATTAGAGCTTGAGGGAGTGTATCGTTATAGTGTAATATACACTTGAATCAATTGCCCCGACAACTGATATACTGGATTTATAAAAGAAATAGATCATGATTTATATACGATTAATATAACATCGACTAATACGCTGGTTATATACCGAGTCTGTATAATAAACAAAAGTTTACGATTAATATACGATTAACGTAACATCGACTAATATACCAGGTATATACCGGGCTTTTATAATAAACAACTGTTCACGATTTATATATGATTAAGATAACATTTATGTACTAACCATTATTATATATATATATATATATATATCTCGACTATATTCAAAGTTATCCATAAGCGATGCGTGTATCCCTTCGGTAACTCGTGCAGGATCCGTAAATCGTCGTCTTGGGGCTCGGGGCGATGTGAAGCAGAGCGACTTGCTCCTTGTACATCTTACGAATTCTAATGATGCGCGCCTGCATTTCAATGTTTTCTTGGAATAAAATTGAAAATTAAAAGAAGTTATGAGCGAAATGGACTAGACACGTGTTTTATCAACATCTAACATCAGCCGTATATTTAATATGCATTTAATGCTTGAGCACTTATTAAATAAGTGCCTGTCATCATATGCTTATTTAATTGAAGCCTAACTGTTAGCCATCCAATATTGAATGTTCACTCACTACTAGAACAATAGTAAATGGCGACGGAGGCTTCCAACGGCTGTTTCCGACGGCTAGCGACGGCCGACGATCTCCGTGGCTTTTTCGTAAATAAAATATAATAGCCATCGCAAGCCGTTGCAAACCGAAGCAAAGTAGCCGTCGACAGTCGTCGCTAGCCGTCGAAAATTATCGTGTGTACAGACGGCTGGCCAAGAGCTGCTTCATTATTCCAATCTTCCCCAATTAATCAAAAACCCTACCTCCACCACCTCCTCCCAGTCTTCAACCAGCCGCTGCGCCTCCCCGAGCATCTCCAACTTCATCATGATCCACTCTCGACAAGTCTAGGCCCGTCATCAATCTCCAATTAGGTTTTATTCATAGATGCTAATTAATTTTGATTTATTAAATTAGGGTTAATTTGTTGCTATAGTTGTATAATACCCCATTGATTGTTTGGTATACCCTATTGAATGCTAATTAGGTTGTTATTATAATTGTTTATCATTGAAATGTTGGGAGAGAAAATATGTTTAGTGTATATGTGCGTTAATTGGTGTATATGCGTTAATTAATTAGAGTATATGTGCGTTAATTGGTGTATGTGTGTTAATTGGTGCATACGCGCATTAGGGCTACTTTGGATTAATTAGAGTGGATGCTCAGAATTTGGTGTATTCGTTTTCAAGATGATGAAAACGACGATTTAGTATATGCATTTCTTAGAATGTAAATAAATTATTGTAAAAATTGTTGTATAATACGCTTTACTTTTTGTAAATCGCTTAGAGGGTTTTGGGCCCCATTTGACAAATATTGTATATGATCGTTGTATGGATATTCGTTTTTATCACAGAACGAACATTTATATTCATCCGATACAATATTTATTGGATTTGTTCTTATATTGAATAAGTTACAAACACAATAAAGTAATTATGTTGTGCAAATCATTTCATTTCAAACAGTTAACAAAATTTCGATAACGCTTTTTTTGTTCTCTTTGTACATGTATATGTGTACGGTACATGGAACAAAGAGGAAATGCTGCCAAAATTTTGTTGAATCGTTTAAAATGAAATGATTTGCAAAATATAATTACTACTATGTTTGTAATGGGAAGTAGGATGACCAACCATTAAAGTGTAAAACAATAACCTGAAAATTGTAGATTATGTTCATATAATAATTTGTGTAAATCAGTTTGAAAATAAAATTAAATAGAATAATATTATATATTTGCGAAAATTTAAATGTATGATTTAATTGAAAAATAAAATGTCAATACATAAATGATTAATGCGTTTTTATGTTTTAAAGTAGGAAAAATGGTCAATTATTTTATCGATTGGAGCTGGATGTACCAACAAATAAGAGAAATTGAAGGCTCAACAAGTGAACATTTTAAAAGGGTGTACACGTCTTTATTGAATTCACTTTAAGTAATAATAGGAATGACAAAGAAATTCGTTGTCCATGTAGTAGGTGCAAATTATTGAAACATTTGATATCGGATATGGAAATAGTTCATGTGCGCCGATACGGTTTCGTGTAGAATTATTTGGTGTGGGATCGTCATGGAGAACTTGTAGCACCTAATTCCGTACATACGGAGGAGGATGTGGATAATGAAATTGTTCCGACGAATCTCATAGAAGATATGGTTGAAGATACAACACGTTCAATGTTCCATACTGTTGAAGTTGATGGTAACGACGTTAATGTCGAAGAAGAACAAAGTATTGGAGCAAATTTTTTTTATGATTTATTGAAGCTACTAAAAAACCTTTTGGTTTGGTTGTACAAGCGGTACTCAACTATCAGTAACTGTAAAATACATTACGATAAAATCAAAATGCAACTTCTCAGAAGCCAGGTTTACAGCTATAGCACAAGCTGCAAAATGGCATATGCCACCCGATAATTTAATGTGCGAAAATCATTATGAATTGAAAAAGCTTATGTCTGCTTTTGGTTTGTCGTATCAAAAAATAGATACATGTTTAAATGATTGCATGTTGTTTTGAAAAAAAGACATCAATCTTAGGAATTGTAAAATATATAATCAGGAAAGATACAAATTAAGAAAAGAGAAGGAAATGAAGTTCTATACAAGCGTATGCATTACTTACCCATTATTTCTAGGCTTCAAAGGTTATATGCATCTTCTGTAACCGCGCATCATATGAGATGGTATTATATGATAGCACAGAAAGAAGGTACGTTACACACCCAGCTGATGGAGAAGCATGGAAGCATTTTGATAAGACATACCCCACTTTCACAACGGAGAGCCGTAATGTTAGACTTGGTTTATGTAAGGATGGATTTTCACCGTTCTTTCAATTTGGTTCAAAATATTCATCTTGGCCTATAATCGTTACACCTTAAAATTTAGCTCCGTGGATGTGTATAAAAACTTTGTATATGTTTCTTACTATTATCATTTCTGGCCCCGATGGTCCAACACAAGGAATCGATGTATGTTTACAACCATTGATTGAAGAGTTGAAAACACTATGGTACGAAGGTGTTGAAAAATACGACCTTTCAAATGAAAATAATTTTCGTACGTTCGCTTCTCTACTATGGATTATAAGCGATTTTCCTACATACGTAATGCTTGCGGGTTGGAGTATGGCTGATCATCTAGCTTGCCCTTATTGCATGGAAGAAACACGAGCATTTTCTTTACCGCATGGGAAGAAAATTTCATGGTTTGACTATCATCGGTGTTTTCTCCATATTAATCATCCTTTTAGAAAAGATAAAAAACTTTACAAGTAATAGAGTTGAGACCTTACGACCACCAATGATTTGATCAAGCGAAGATATTTATGACCTTGCAAAGGATTATTCAAAGATCCATGAAACTGGCAAACAAATTGAAATTCAAGGTAAATTGACGATTCATAATTGGTGCAGACAAAGTATATTTTGAGAGTTGCCTTATTGGAAAAATCTGCTAACTCATCATAATATCGACATGATGCACAATGAGAGAAACGTGTTCGACGATGTATTTAACACAGTTTCGAATGTTAAAGGAAAGACTAAAGACGATTTGAAATCAAGACGTGACATAAAAACAATATGGAATTGTCCTTAGCTTCATATGAAGCCAAATGACACAAAAAAACTCAAAGCATGCTACGAGCTAGATAGTAACCAAGTGAAAGTACTATTAAAGTGGGTGGAAGGATTAAGATTTCCTGATAGGATTTCCTCCAATCTTCGTAGATGTGTCGACTATAAGAATGGTAAATTGAGTAGGATGAAAAGTCATGATTGCCATGTAATGATGGAACATTTGTTACCCGTCGCTTTCAAAGAACCGTTGCCACAAAAGTTTGGACGGTTGTAACAGAACTTAGTTTATTTTATAAGGAGCTTTTTTCAACTACACTAAAAGTTAATCGTCTACGTAAACTAGAGGAATAAATACCTATACTGCTCTGCAAACTGGAGAAAATATTTTCTTCTGGTTTCTTTAACGTAATGGAGCATTTACTTATTCATCTTCCGTTTGAAGCACGTCTTTGAAGTCCTATGCAATATGGATGGATGTATCCATTTGAAAAGTATTTATATTGAGTATGTTAAATTTTAGTTTAACCACATGTAATAAAATTTAATTATAATTATTCTTAACATGTACTTAAATCGTTTAAAGAAAAAGTGGGACAGAAAACACGAGTTGAAGGTCTGGTATGCAAATCATATATCGAAGAAGAAGCTTCGTTCTTTCTCTTTCATTATTTCGGTGACCATGTGAACTTATTGTCTGAAAGTGCTATGTGAAATAATGAGGGCATTGAACAAGATTATTCTGAATCAGCGATATCTATTTATAGACAGCAGGGATGCCCTGTTGGAAAATGTGTGAAAGTATGTTTAGACGATAGAGATTAACATGTAACCCACACATATGTTCTTCTTAACTGTGTAGAAGTTGCGCCATTTGTTAGGTATTAATGAATAACACATCTAAAATTATTTACTTGAATAATACATGCGTTTATTAATTATAATGCATATATTATTTATATATGCAGTATTTACGAATCACGGTATCCAAGTAGGGATATTCGCAATAATTTTACTACTTGGTTTTCGAACCACGTATATGATCCGGTAAATTGTGTGGTCGACGAAGAGTTGAAACATCTTGTGATGGAACCAAAAAGAAAAGCCAAGACGTATCCAATATTCTTTGTCAATGGATACAAATTCAACACCAAAGAATATGGGGCTGAAAAATTAACTAACAATGCCGGTGTATATGTTAAAGGTACGTAGTGATGATCCAAATGATCACATAAATGATTTTTATGGCATGTTAACTAAGGTTTTGCAATTAACATATTTCACAAGACCTGCGGAAGAAGTTTATTTCTTTAGATGCAACTGGTTCAGTAATTTTTCAGGTTTTGGAATCAATGTACACCAAAAATATAATATTATCGAAATAAAGTATACATCATGCTATCATCAGTACGATCCGTTTATACTAGCAAAACAGGCCCTACAAGTTTCTTTTTCTCCTTATCCATCTATAAAAAGAGGTAAAGCAGATTGGTCGGCGGTTTTTACGACGAAGACAAGATTTAAGTTTGATGGAAAGAATACTCTAGACGAACAAGCGTACCAAGCGGATGTATTAGTAGAAGCATTTGAGACCATAGAGGAGAACAATATAGAGTACGAGTACGAGTCCGAGTCTGAATTAAAATGATGATGAATGATTTAATAGTATACACGTTGAAAAAAGGTAATTTATGAGAGTATTAATGTTACACTTTTTTATGTGTTATATGCGATTATTGATGTTAAATCTTAATACGTTTACTCATAATTGATTAATATGTTCTGTCATAGTAAAATAGTATGTATATGACAGGTATTACAGATGTCCTTCTTTAGGCGGCGGAGTTCTTCGCAGTCTGGTTCCCCCTCTTCGTCTAAGAGAGGGACCGGTCGCAGTGGAGGTGATGGCAGCGGCCCTTTGCAGGAGGCGCCACGTACGGTAGTTAGATTGCTACCGAAAGCTGATGGCTCGTAAGCATTAAATTTAATTCAGCATTGTAAATATTTTGTATGATATATTAGTCATGATTCGTCTATATCATATTTAATGCAGGGTTTTGAGCTTGAGCCTTCAAACATTGTTTTCAGCAAATCGAAGCAGGCATATATGAGCCGTATGACTGCATGCTGACCGAAATGGAGCAGGATCCCAGACCATGTACGGGAGTGCATCTGGCAGAACTTCCTGGTAAGTGCAAAATTATATATCATTATATATAACCACTTTACAATTTGCTGACTAAGTATAAATGTATAGCTTATATTTTCTCAACATATATATAGGGGCGGTAGACTTACAAGAGGAGGACATGTCTCTTTGTCAGCGCCATTGGAATTTTAAAGTGACAAAGAATTATAGGGATACGATGTATACTATAAGAAAAAGTGGAAAGAAGCCAAGCTGGACAGGTGCCAACGTCTGAGATACTTGGGTCGCATGGTGGGGTAGCGACGAATTCAGGGTAAGTCTATTAGATATCACCTTAATTTATTTAGTACAGAATACATAATTTATATCTGTAAAATATAATCTTAATTTTTAATTTGCAGACGGAGTCGGACAGGATCTCTATGAACAGACAGAAAAATCCAGTCACACAGCATGATGGCTCGAAATCATTCCAACATCATCGCGAGAACCTGGTAAATTGATTAATTGCAAATACGAACGGTTATTACATTTTTAATATAAATTTATGTGAATAAAAATAATATACATCAATCATTGCAGGAAAGAGCGCGTGTGAGTCCCGTTTCGTATATGGATGTGTTTTAGCATACCCACGCCGGCAGACAGACAGACGACGAGGGATCGATGTCGTATGCCTGACATGAGGATGATAAAGTATACGTCGCACATGTAAGTATATTTTAAGTTATAAGTTATTAATAATGATCATTTTAAATAATTAATTATAAAATATTATAATAATGTGATGTAATATTTATTGTATTTAATTTTGCATTGCAGAAAAACTTTATGCAAGCACGTGCGCATATATTCGAGCATTCGGGACATAGCAGTTGACCACTGATGAGGAAGACACGATCTTCGACTCTGTTATGGACCCGACATAGAAAAATATGCGCTACGGCTACGACAATAAATCGGTAATTTATAAAAAATAACTAAGTTGTAAAAAAAATTAATTTATTTAAAAATTACGTAATAACTTAAACATATTTCGACTTGTTTTGTAGGCTCGGGCATCACAAGGGGCTTGCCAAGGGGTTCAGGACACCGTGGAGATTAATGAGCTTCGATAGCAGATTGCACAGCTGCAGAAGCAGGACCGTCTCCGAGCAGCACAATGGAGCAATTGAATTAGCATGGCCGAGTACATGGAGCGTCATGGAGCATTTCCTTCGTTTATTGGTTCCGTAGCCGATGATGAGTCATGAGGTACAATTTATAGTTTTTTTGAAACACACACACACACATTGAGTGATGGTGAGAGGTTGATTTCTGGACATGTGGTGTTTGACATTGATTTATACGGTTGATTTATGGAGCTTGATGTTGAATGTATATATTGTACATTGATGTTGGATGTAAATATTGCATTCGAATGGGTGACACTGATGATGGAAGGTTTGTTTTGTATTGATCGAATATGTTTGCGTTTGATATGATGATGTTTGAGTTTTATATTATATTGATTTCAGCTTATATATCCGATTTATATATTGATTTGATGAGTTATATGACATATTGTTATGGAAGTGATGCTCGGCTGTAAGGGAAAAAAATGTACCTAAATTTTCAACGACTTCTGACGGCTTCCGACAGCTTACGTGTCAAAATTTTGATGAATAACGAGACTATTTGTACAAGACGTTCGATGGCTAGCGACGGCGTGCGACAGTTTATTGAGAAATTTCCACGTCACGTGGTCGGAAAAGCCGTCGCTGTTACTTCGTCGAAGCGGTCGAAAATATACGAAATCGTGGTTTGTATTTCGATGGCATTTTCGACGGCTTGCGACGACCGCCGACGGCCGCGAGCCGTTGGAAATCCCTGTTTTCTTGTAGTGATTAAATATACACCTTTTATGTTGGGCTCTCATCTATCTTGATACAGGGCTGAACACTTAGTCCAGACCTGAATTGATTGGTGATGTTCTAAGGACACTAGCCCATGATGTTATATTACACATCTTTCAGTAAAAAGACTTCTATTGTTTGATTTTTCTCTGGTGGTCTCGTGAGGATGGTGGTACGTTTTGCTCATAATTTGTAGGCTAGTGCTTTTGACCCTGGCAGCTCGAGCTAAAAATGTTTCTGTGTTTTTCGGTGTGATGTTGGAGTTTATACGTGCCTCTGCTAGCTGCGTGAAGTTTGCTACTTAAAACTATTTATTGCATTTAATGTGGAAGCAACTTGTTTATAGTATGGTTCAAAATTCCGACGGAATTTCGGTGATTCCGTTCCGGTTCCGTTCATAATCGAAACGGAATCCGGTCAAAATTCCGGTTTCGGTCAAAATTCCGGATTTGCTTTTCAAATATTGAAATTTTTTTATAAAAAATAAAAAAATATATAACAAATATACATGAATTTAAAAAAACGAAAAAAATTAACCGGGATAATAAATAAATGGAGAAAAAATCATATAGTTTCATTAAAAAAGTTGTTATACTTTTGTTAATTAACATCGAATCATAATAAATGTTAAAAAAAATTTCAAAATTGATTTAAGTTTTAAAATCTCAAATGAACAATACAGAATCATAAATACTAATTTTTAATTAAAACGTGTATTTTATATGTAATGTAAAAAATGTATTATAAATTTATGAGAATATTGGATGTTTGTTAACGTATATAGCAAATTAAAGCAAAAAAAGTATTCGAATTAGAAAACCAAAATTAAAGCGGAATTTTCGGAATGTCCGGAACGAAACCAAAAATTTTAAAATTACCATTAACCGAAATGGAAACAGAAAACAGAATTTTGAACCATGGTTCATAGTAGTTTCATAAACAATTAGATTTCCATTAAATTAAAATGCAATGATAGAACACTTTACACTGAACGTAAAACGTTTTAAGGTAACTTGCACGGTTACACCACAGCCGTGTTTCCATCAGCGCAATATATATTATTCAAACTGAAAAAACTCAATCAACATAAAACATAACAAAATATATTGAATGTCGATACCCTTAACATTACGTTCACCCTCCTCCTTGAGAACTGTAACCAGTAGAACTCCATTCTTTAACTCGGACGTCCCCTTATCCTTCACACAGTTGTCAGGCAACGTCTACCTGATACTATAGTTTCTGGAACTCCTTGTTCTCCATCGTGAGTCGTTCCCTTCTTTCTCCGATCTGTGCTTTAATTTTTATCACCCACAAATCATCTTCCATGGTCATTTTGACCTCCACCTTCGACAGTCCAGGCATGTCAAACCACTTTTTTACTTCTTTATCATCTTCCATCATGTCCCATGGAGCCTTGATTTCGATATGGGTTGCACGGGTCGTTGAATCCGGAAATGTCAATGCATCTTCGAACATGCGGTCCATTGCGTCTGACGTTGCTTCATTGCTCTCATTGGCAACATTGGGATTATCAGCCCTGCATTTTCATTACCAGTAAATTCCATCATCACTATGTAATTTCATTAATCTGTTGTTTAAAGTTCACATTTTCCAGGTTTCAAACACAAAAAAGACTAATGTAACCTGACAATATATTCATCATGATGCATCATACGTTAATGACAAACATACTTGTGAATAGTGTGATACATCATGATATTAGTATGATTAGTTAACAATACAAAAACATGAGTTGTTTCCACTTAACATCCATTTGTAAAGAATGAAAACACACGGACATAATATTAGTTTAACTCAAAGGTTTTTCTAAACGTAATATGTTTTTTCTTACTTAGAGAATGAATGGTACAGGAAACAAATATATTCAAAATTTGAATTTAATTAACCAAGATTTATTAAATAAAAATTTAAAACATGGGAATAAAATTTATAAAACAACATAGGAAATAGATCTAGGCCAGAAAATTTAAAACTAGACATATCATTCATTTTAATTTCAAAATCTACTCCTCCAAAAATGTGTGACATGTATGGCCTGGTATGTAAGTTGTATACATATCAACTGATATATGAACATAATAAAGTTGTGCACTTGTCTTCTATGCTGCTATTATCATCTTCTTCTTATCGCAAGTGGTATTAGAGCCTCAAACCGATTCTGTCCAAATCAAGCAAAATTCCGATCAGGATGATCATGCTTTGACTATTCATGACACTCTTAGCAAGCTAGAAACTCCAAGCAAGAATTACTAAATTCACAATTAGCTTCCCAAATCACTACTAATGGCACTCGATGCAGCAATCAAATGAGGAAATTCAGATTTTATTGCAACTTATTTTTCAAGAATTGGAAGATCTTTAAAAACAATTAATCATCAAAAATTGCTAATGATGTTACTTCAAATCCAAATCAACAAATTCCTCCTTGTTCAATTAATTCTTTTGCAAGTATTTTAGGATCGGCTTCAAATAATAGTATTGGATCTATAACTCAAAATTTTGATACTAATTTACTTAAGAATCATAATTCCCAAGAATCATAATTCCCATTCATCATTACGTGTTTCATCTTCATTTCTGCATCACAAGTCTATGAAGCTCGAATTTCCTGTCTGTGGTGGATCTAATGATTTTTTGTCTTGGATTAAACAAACAGAATTAATATTAAGCTATTATCATAAACCTGCTAGTGAGAAGGTGCAGAATTTTTCATTTCATTTTTGAAATGAAGCATTACAATGATTTCATTGGCTTTCTATTAATGTTGATAACTATTATGATTGGGAGGTCTTTAATGTTGAGATCTTTACCAGATTTAGCATTACTAATTTTCAGAGACCATTTGAAGATTTATCAACAATCAAACAATTGGTTCATTAAGAGAATACTTGAGTAAATTTGAACAAATTTTCAATCTATTAGACAAATTACCATCTAAATATATTTTAGACAGATTTGTGGGAGGTTTGAAGGATGAAATTAAGTATGAACAATTATCCGCTCAACCAAAATTTTAAGAGATGCTATCTGCCTTAGCAAAAAATTAGTGAAGAAAAGCTTAATGTGTTGAAAAAACCAATGAAGCAACCATACCAATTTCCTTCCGAATTCCATTCCCATCAACTGTAGACTTCATCAACTCCTTAGCCAAATCAAACCACATTTAATTATGTGTCAGATTCTAATTCCAAAAATACAACCTCTCTGCAACCAAAGAAACTGACCTCAATTGAAATCATGAGAAAGAGAAGTCAAGAATTATGTTATACATAGAATGAAATATGGCACCCTCGTCGTAAGTGTTAAAATAAGCATTATTTTTTCAAGAAGGGATACTACAAGATGAGCATTCAGTTCTGATAGAAAATGAATGTATGGGTAATGACAGTAGCCTGCAAGTAGAGCCTCCAATTGAAGATAATAGACCTTCTGTTTCTCTGGCAATGTGTGGTGTAGCTGCAAATAACACAATTAGACTTCAAGGAAGCATTAATGGTTAAGTCATTAATATACTCACTAATTCAGGTTCTATGCATAATTTTATTAATAGCGAGTTAGCAAAGAATCTGATGTTACACATTGATCATACTAAATCATTTGAAGTTTATACTGCTAGTTGTGACAGATCATTAGGAAATGGCATGTGTGCTGATGTTGAAATTAAATGTCAAGGAAAATTAATTCAAGCAGATTTACTTCTTCTCCCTTTAGGGGCTATCAAGTAGTTTTGGAAGTTCAATGGATGTAAGAACTTGATGATATTACTTCCAATTTTAAGAAACTTCAAGTTAAATTTTTTTCTACAAGGCCATAGAGTAGTTTGGCAAGAGAACCGGTCTAGGGAAACTCAAAAAAATTTTGCTCATACTATTAGCAAAGATATGAATAACCAAAACATGTGTTTCATGATTCAAATGACAAAGTCCACTTCTACAACCTCAACCATAAAACTCCTCCACAAAAATTCCACTTCCACTCAACTCTCAATTCCACCTACTTGCAATTGATCTTCAACGATTTCCCTATTGTATTTTCACTACTTTAGATATGAATAGCCAAAACATGTGTTTCGTGATTCAAATGACAAAGTCCACTTCTACAACCTCACCCATAAAACTCCTCCAAAAAAATTCCACTTCCACTCAACTCTCAATTCCACATGGCTTGCAATTGATCTTCAATGATTTCCCTATTGTATTTTCACTACTTTCCTCATTACCTCCATCAAGACAGTGTGATCATAAGATTCCCTTAATACAAACGCAAAACCTATTTGTCTTAGACCATATAGAAATTCTTTTCATTTAAAAGTAAAATTGAGAAGATGATTCAAGATATGTTACAAACTGGAGTAACTAGACCAAGCTTCAGTTCATATGCTGCCCCAGTAGTGATGGTAAAAAAATCCGATGGTTCATGGAGGATGTGCATTGACTAAAAGGAACTTAACAGGACAACGGTCAAGGATAAATTCCCTATACCGCTGATTGATGAGCTACTAGATGAATTTGTTCGTTCAAAATTCTTCTCCAAACTTGATCTCAAGTCTGGCCACCGTCAAATCAGAATGCATAAGGAAGACATTCACAAAGCAGTTTTTAGAACCCATGAGGGCAATTATTTAATTTGTGGCGATGCCATTTGGTCTTGCAAATGCACCATCAACATTTCAAGCCCTGATGAATTCTATTTTCAGGCCTATCTCGGGAATTTCTTATTTGTCTTTTTTGATGATATATTGGTTTATAGTAAGACTTGGCATGATCACTTACTTCATAGTTTACTTACATTGCAGATCTTAAAGGACAATAAGCCGGTTGTTAAACTTTCAAAATGTCAATTTTGCAAAATTGAAGTAGCATATTTGGGACATGTGGTGTCTTAGGAAGGAATTATCTCAGGAAGGAATTGCACAGGATTCTGATAAGACTGCCAGTTTAGTCTTGGTTAATTCCCAGAAGTTTAAAAGCATTAAGGGGTTTTTTAGGTCAGTTAGGCTACTATAGAAGGTTTGCCAAAAATTATCGGTTGATTGCTAAAACCATGAAGCAATCTATTGAAAAAGAATTCATTTACATAGGATGAAGAAGCTCAAACAGTATTTAATACCTTAGAACAATGCTTAATTTCTCCACCCATACTTGCTATGCCTGATTTTTCTCAAGACTTTATGGTGGAATGTAATGCATCTGGTATAGGAATTGGAGATGTACTTCTGCAACATTCCAAACCAATTGCGTATATCAATCAGGCATTAAAAGGAAAAAGTACCTTTTTGTCAACATATGAGAAGAATTTATTAGCTCTTATGTTAGCAATAAAGAATTGGTCACAATACCTTTTTGAAGAAAATTTATCATAAAGACTGATCATAAAAGCGTCATATATCTCTTGGAACAAAAACTTTATTCTAGAATTCAAAGTAAATGGTTTGTTAAGTTACATAGGTTTGATTATACCATAGAGTACAAAGCCGGCAGGGAGAATGTAGTTGCTAACTGTTTATCTAGAAGAAAGGAAGACAATATATTACGAATTGGAACTCTAAATCCATCTACATTACAACTATAGGCAATTTCTATGATGCAATGTGATTGGTTATTGGAAGTGAAAAATAAAATTTCCTCAGATCCTTAGTTTTGGACCTACACAAAAAGTTACAGAGTGGTAAATTGGATGCAAAAATGTTTAAACAGGTTGGTGGATTATTTTTCATACGGGGAAAATTACCATTAGTCCGGAAGATGATAAAGTGAAAGAACTTCAATTACATGAATATCATTCTACTACTTTGGCCGGTCATTCTGGGATAGAGAGAACTTTAAAGAAGCCGAAGCATGTTTTTTTGGGCCAGGGCAAAACATGATGTGTAGCAATTTCTTAAATCTTGTGATATATGTCAGAGAAACAAGTTAGAAAATGTTCGATATCCAGGCCTAGTGTAGCTATTACCAACTACAGAAAGAGTTTGGGAAGATATCAGCATGGATTTATAATTGGATTGCCTAAATGCAATATATTTACAATCATAGCTGTGGTAGCTATTAGATTAACCAAATATGCACTTTTTTTCCATTTCTCACTATTACATTACACTGCACAGCAAGTAGCAAAAGTATTTCTAAATGGGGTTTATAAGCTACATGGGCTACCAAAATCAATTGTAACTATAATGAAAATTCAGAGTTTTGGATCGTGGAACTAGAATACCCAATAATCTAGTCCGTGGACAATCTCAACAGTTCTAACCAATAAAGAGAATAAAAAGAAAAATCAAAGAGTGCAATTATAGGCAAAAGATGGAAAGCAAAGAACACACCGATTTAACGAGGTTCAGCTATGTCTACATCCTTGGACCCAATTACTTTTATTATTTCTTTACTTCAAGAGGTAGTACAATATGCGAAGATTATGAATCACTCAATAAATTTCACTCATCCTAAAATAGATACAGAAATAGGGACCTTATGAAAGATATTTGGTGGAGAACTCTCTTGTTGTGATGACATGGAATGTCAAGACCCGATTCTTCGACTCCCGAATATCGACATCAATACGTCCACTGTATCGAATGCCGATCAGTTGGATGCCGGAAAACCGAACCATAAGGGTTTAATAAAGAAGAAGTAGAAGAAGAGAGAAAAAGAAAGAAAATAGAACGGGACAAAAAACAACAGAACAATATCAGAATCTCACAATCGCAGCAGAACAACATATAATAGATAAATGAATATTCATAAATCAAAAGAACTGTATATTTTATACATTACATCACATTACATTCATTATCAGAGTGTATAACAACAAATAACAATAAAAAGCGGAAAGGAAATACTATATACTAGTAATACGTCATGCCATCCAACTTGCCTCCAGCAACTCCTGAATTCCAGAATATCCTGATAAACCTTTACTCTTGACCGCCCGTGTGGAAATTGGTGGGCACCCAGAGTTTAGGAAGGAAAACAATAAACTCCGAGTCAGTCATGTGACTGGTGTGAGAACTAAAAACAGTTTATCTTTTAAAACAGTCAACAAAAGATTTTTTTTAAAATCAATTCGCAATGCTTTTTAAAATGAGACTACCATAAAGCCTCTCGCACACACACACAATGCAAACGCAGAATCGGAGGAGATTTCTCCTTATGATAGTCAAAGATGCTTGATACGCATTTAAAAAGAACATTTGATATTATTACTAGTGCATAGTGTAGGAAAAATTTATTTCGAAAATAAAGATATAAATCTTAGCCAACATAGACATTTCGAACTATGCCTACTATAGCTACCATCTAAACAGTGGTGACCACCATAAGTAAATGGCAGGTTCTACAACTAAAACCGTACATGGTTTCGTATTGGGAATTGGATTTCCAACAAATGGTCAGGCCAAGGAACTTCCCATTGCCACATGAGAACGCCTCTGGAAGGACGTCCCCGAAAATCTAACCGGATCTCTGCCAATACAAGGTCGGGTTACCCCTAACTGGGTAACTACTGACACGAGTATGCCATCTCCCGGTCGTAACCAACCTTTATCCGGGGCCCCAACAACAAATCACAAAGTAATATATATATATATATATATATATATATATATCTGCGATATCAACATAAGTTAAGTATCTGGGCTCCATACCATGATACCACTTCTATCCAGAAGGAAATGCACATACCCTAAGGGGTGCTACCCCCAATAACCTTGCCGCATCTTTCCTGTTTCGACCATTTCGGGGTGTGAGGTCCAACGAAGTCTCGTCCACAAGGCCACGCTTTGGTACAAAACCATGCTTTGGGTCAACAAATGATCAAAGTAATGATCACAAAGATAAATGATCAAACAAATGATCATATCACAAATGATCAAACAATGATCATTTCACAGTAACACTTAGCATGTCACATTACCAAATTGGGAATATATCGCTGATAACCATCAACTACATAACCTCTGAGCTCGTACGTCTCAGAGAAGGGTGTTAAGCTAAGAGAATAAATTCTCCGCCACCAACGGAAATATATTTGAAAGAAATCAGCTCTATATCTCAAATTGTAATGTCAGACATAACAATCCATACAAGTCTGTTCTTGGTTCGAACAGAACCGAAGGCACTTACAAAGAAGTCCTTGCAATCCGGATAATCTCTAATCACGTCCGGATTTCCCATCACATATGGAGATCTCTATACCGGGGATCAGCCAGTGCAGAGACAATCGACAAGAAACCCTTTCGTTTTCGAAAATATCCTGTCTTCAACACCGGTCATCAATGCTATCTATTACGACGTATCACATATTCGGAATGGGTTATACGACCCCAAAGTCATTTCCCGGTTAACCCGAATAGTGAGCGCTTATTTAAATAAAATAAGTGTGGCATTCAAATTCAAGCAAATCACAACAAATACCCATTCAAAGGTAAATATTGATAGTCGGTTATTGAACTATCAATGGATATGCACAACATCACCAGATTCTAAATAATTTTTCAAATTATTTATTTTCCAAAAAATATCTTTACAAGATATATATTTTCAATACTTCAAAAATAAATCAATATTTATTTTTCAAACAAATTCCCCCTTTTCATTTATAAATTCCATAGTGAATTTACATTCCAAAATATTTATGAATATCCGATTTCCATTCGATTTCTAATATTCATTTTCAATTTATCTTCAAAAAGATAAATTCAAAATATTCACTTAATATTGGAAAAAAAATTCCATACTTATTTATTTATAAGTAATTCACAAGTCTTTTTATTTTCTACACTTGAAAAATATTCAATATACTCTATTCGAAATTAAGTATATATTTCATTCTTTAAGGAAATCATTCTCTTAAACATATTTATTTGGGCCAAAACGAATGTTGCGTAAAACATCGTTACGACAACCCAAAATCACTAGTATAGGGATTCGAAATTAAAATAGATA
The DNA here is from genome assembly GCA_030765085.1 of Allium cepa. Taxonomy (NCBI): domain Eukaryota; kingdom Viridiplantae; phylum Streptophyta; class Magnoliopsida; order Asparagales; family Amaryllidaceae; genus Allium; species Allium cepa. The sequence goes on from CM060946.1 coordinate 186,133,211, forward strand.
TATAAATTCCAATACTATACAAAACATTTCCTTTCGGAATCATTTACTATAACAACAGTGTTATAGTCTACCATTTCCTTCTATTTCTCGAAAACGTCTATTTCAACAATGAATGTTGAAATCTATGGTTTCGATAGTTAATACATTTTAAAACATCTTTAGATCATTTTAATTCTATTTAAAACATCACATCCAAAACATTTTCTTTAATATATTATTCACTATTCAAAAACGTGAATATACTTGTTAACCAATTTCATCATTTCTATACATTTTGTTTTAAAGGATTATTCACTGTCTAAAACGTGAATATAACTCCATTAACAAATTACAACAATTTACTTATCAAAATAAGTCGTTGAGGATTTATAAAACAATGTTTATAAATTCCATTTCTATTTATTTTATAACACTTCCTCTTATAAATTTCCTTTATTAACCTATTCGATTTATAATTCAATTATATACCGAAAGTCCATATTATAAGTTAAATGCTTATAATTTATTTATTTACAAAATTGTTCTTTTAACTTCCCAAATTATAAATCTTATAGCTTATAAGATTCATTTATTTACCCAAAATCTATTCTTTTAAATAACTTTACAAATTTTATAAACCTACTGTTTATAAAATTCCATTTATAACTTCACCGTTATAATTCTATAGATTTCATTCATTTATGAAATTCATTCACAATTCATTCTAACACTTATAAAAGCTCGTTTTACAATTCCAATATTTTTAATTTATAAATATAAATTTATAAATCTTTTATATGGATCAATTTATATTATTCTTTTAAAACGTCTTTAAACTCCTTTATAATTTCATCATTCTCTTAGATTTACAAAATAATCAAATTTCATAAATCCTATATTTAAACATTTTATAATAAATTCAGAAATCCCAATTTTAACTATTTTATAAAATCATTAATCCCATATTTTCAAAAATCAACTTTTAACTGTATTTCTCAAAAATCATAATTTTTATACATTAAAATTATAACGTTTATTTATTTAAGATGAATCAATTCCAAAAATATTTTATAAACGTATACTTTTAAAAATCACTTTAGGAATCCCTTAAAAATCAAAACCGTTGTTTTTAAACTTCAAAAATAGATCCGATGATGCAACACATCAAATAGTCAATCACGACTTTCAAACATCATATATCGATATGATAAACAATCAAATATCACAATATATGTAAATAAATAAATACGGTTGAGGAATCCAGTTGGATCCCTCCAACCTGTTTCCCTGCATCCACAGACATTAGCACAATACCAATCCCGCTTCAAGACGGAATATCGCGGTATATGGGATTTATAAAATATTATCCGCTTAATAGTCGGTGCAATAGGGTCTCATCCGCTATACAATGCGGGAAATCAATCAACTGCAATATATACATATGCCAATATATATATATATATTGCTATATACTAATATAATACCAATTCCACTTCAAGGTGGAATATCGCGGTTTATGTGTGTAATAAATAACATCCGCTTACTAACGGCGTATAATGTCTATTTCAATCCAATATATATATATATATATATATATATATATATATATATATATATATATATAACAATCATCATACAAGCATTCAATCAACACAACTAAACAATTTTAAATTTAACTATTTAAAATTGAAATAAAACCTTTTTTGAGTGAGAAGTTCTCACCTTTGCTTTTTATTTTGCGATCCATTTCCATCTTGACTCGATTTTCTTGATTTATAGACCTTGTATAAATATTGTAAAATTCATTAATATTCGAACAGATCGAATAATAAATTTTCATTTGATAATTTTTGATTCATCGGTGATTTCATTTTAATAGTTAAATTAACTGATAGTTTTATTTAAACCAATATTCTCCTTTAATAAATTTATCTAACTAATGATTAAATTCCTCCTTTTTTAATAAATTTGATTAACTAAAAATTAAATAAGTTAATTTAAACCAAACTAATAAATTTCAAAAATTGTTTTCAAACACCAATAAATTTTAAAATTAAGTAAATCAAAATATGTATTTATTTTCCATTCTCAACTGCTTAAAAAAAAATCTACATAGGTTTTAAAACTAAATCTTTACATAAATTCTTATATTCAAATCTTATATATATATATATATATTTCTCAGGTTTAAATTAAATTAAAGTTAACTTAAAATTTAAAAACTGTTTTAAAACTTTACTGTGACCTATAAATTTTCCCTAACACACACACACACACACACACACATATATAAATAAAAAAATTCTTCCATCTCGGATTTTTTTAAACGTACAGAAAAGAAAAAAAGAAGAAGAAATAAACTCATACCAACTACCGATCGCCATCACCCTATCCACTGCCCTAGCCGCCTCCATCATCTCGCACGCGCGCCCTGCCTTGTCGTCGCGGCCACCTACGCTGCAGCGCCATCATCGACATCGCCATCATACTCGGCATCGACCACCGCTTCGCCCATCATTATGAACCCAGCCCCACTGAATCGCGACCATTCCCACAATCGCGATCAACTCCGATGCCATATAGTTGACGCCACGACCTCGACATTTCAATGTTTCAAAATCCAGTATTAAACCCTAAATGGTTTTCGTCCCAAACATTCTTGCATTGAAAAAAATATTTAGCATTTTTCCTGAAATCATCGATCAACAAACTATCTCCAAACAAAAATTCAACATCTAAGATTTGCTAAATTTCCAGAAATTGATTAAAAAGCACATTTGGTTCAATTTGGAACTACACGCTGCACACTCAACTAAAAATCCTCATATTTGTTTTAAAAATCTTATTTTTGAGTGTAGATTCCAATTATATACTTGAATCAATATTTTATGACATTTGAATTTTCCAGAATTTCAAACTTTACTGTTGAATTTTGATTTCCAGAGACATATTTGTATTATTTTGTCTTGAATAAATCTCCAGACTAAATTTTGTAGTTAAACAAACAATTTTCATTTGATTCTTGAGTTTAAACAGAGAGTGAATAAAAAGATTTTTAATTTTCTTTTGCAAAACAAAAAATACTGGAAGCTAAATACAGAGAGTACTCTGTCAATTCACCTGCATTACATATCATACATTCATATGTACTAAATAGAATTGGATTTATATTTGCACATTTCATACTTACTTAAGATGAATTTAAGAGTGAGGTTACTCACCTTCCAAATCATGTTGACTCCAGGAGTTTACAAGTTGAAGTTTGGGTTATCAGAAGCTTTACTTTTGATCTGAATTTTGATCTGCTACTTGATATAATTGAGTTGAAACTGAAGCCTAGTTGTTGATGTTTGTTTTGCTTTTAAACTGAGTTGAAACAAGATGAAGTCTTTTGAAAATCTGGGAAGCTACTGCTAACTTTGATCTGGTTTGTTTTGTTTTAGATTGAAGTTTGTTTGTTTACAAAGTGATACTATCTCGGTTTTTTTCTTTTTTTTCTTTTCTCAGATCAAATGGTCGAAATGGAGAGGAGATATGTATATATATAAAAAAAACATGCAAGCTTGTATATCTTTACTGGTACAAGGTGATGTTTGTTTTATAATGCTAGGCATGGCTGTAGTGATGTTGTACTGATATGTTATTGTGCTTTATTGTTTTAGTTATGTTTTGGTTGTACTTATTTATGCATATGTATATTTTAATTTGTTTGTTCACACTTTATCTTTGACAAAGCTTCTTTGTGGTGGCTGCAGATCTCATATTTTGGTGGCTGATGATGCTTTCATTAAATGCATGACCTTTGTTCCCATGCTTGCCTTACTTCAGTACTTGTTGCTGTGTTATTTTCCAGGAGATTGATATATTTTATTTTCCTTTTTTTTTGCATACTAAAACTTTAATATTTGTTTGTATTTACTTTGTTTTGTTTATGTTTATATGTAATGTATTTCTTACTTAAATATTTATCTTTAACTTACATACTTATCTTAGTTATACAAAAGATATTTATATTTTTACTTTGTTTTATTCATTTTATTTTATTTTTTTCCATGTTGCTTTTTTACTTGTGTTAATGTTCATACTTATGTTAATACTTATTATTATTTTCAAACCATTTGTAACAATTTCTATTTATTTTAAAAACCATTTATTTAAGATTTTATCTCAAATCCAATATATACATATATATTCATATATATACAAATTTCCAAATTCATATGACTTAATATATTTTCTATTTGAATCGGGGAAACTCGCTGCCATTTATAATCAATTTTACAAATTTTAAATTCAAAAATTCATTTAAATTATCAATTTAAATTCATAAAAATCCGGGGTCGTTACATGGAATTTTAAGCAATATCAATTTAATAATCTGAATTAAAAATTAAATTGGTTTGATAATTTTGTTAATAAGATTAGAATTAATTTAATAATCCAATTAAAATAAATATTTAGTTGATAAATTTTATCTTTTAAAATCTAATAATTTTTTTATATTTATAATGTATACATGATATGTATTAATTGTAAATAGATAAACCTTGTTTTAAATTTAATAAATAAATAAATCTTGCTTTCTAAATATAAATATTTATGGTAAAATTGGGAATTATGATTTTATTTAAAGTTAAACTTTTAAAAAGGTTATTTAATAAATAAAATATGGTTTTAAATTGATAAGATAAAAAATTAATTTGTTTAAATTGATTTATTTGATATTGAGTTTTTAAAAGTATATAATAAATAACTAAATAATTTTAAATACATAGGGTAAATATTGAAATGGTTTAAAATATGTTTTAACTCAAGTTTAAATTTAAATAAGATTAACAATAAGGTTTATTTGGATATAGTTGGATAAAATAAATAATTTACTAATAAAAAAACAATTTCTTTTATAAATTATTTATAGTTATCAAATTTTGTTATTTTCAAAATATAATAATACATTGTTTTTAACAAATAGATTTTTAATAAAAATAATTGTTTTTCAAAATTTAATTGTGTTCTTATATATGTATATATATATAACTTGATTTGGATTTGAATTCAAAGCTTTGAAATTTAAAGTATAAATATTTTTAATTTGTTTTGATTTTAAAATATTTGCATAAACTTTATTTTATAAATAAAATTGGATTTATTCATCTCAAAATTATCTACATATAAATAAGTACCTAATAACTAATTAATTAAAGAAAAATTTACTTTTATCTTATATTAATCTATTAACTAAATAACTAAATAACTAATTAACATTTAATAATAACTAATTAAATTTAAGGACAAGTGTAATCTTCTTAGGCTTTATAATAACATATGTTAGATTATAAAGTAAGGTTTATGACAAATGTTAGAACTAAAGACAAGTGTCAAGATTGAATTTAGGTTTTTTTCTTTTGTTTTTATTTTCAAATAATTTCAGCTTATATAAAGTCTTCTTTCCCTCATTTTTCTTTTCTTCTTTTAAAATCTAAAGACAAACAAATCTGGAAAAAAAAAATAAACACTTCCCTTGAAAAAAAAATCTGAAATCATCTTCAAATCCTCAGTTTAAAAATGCAATTCATTTTCCGATAATTTACTTCAAGTTGAAAACCTGCATTTTCAAAACCTGTCACCATATTAAAATTCTGAAGCCTGCATCATTTCAATCTGGAGTTTTTCTGCATGCAAGTGTATGGTTAATCAGGGAGCAAATGCAAACATGATTTAAAGTTTACAAAACTAAAGAAGCAAGCAACTCAATTTTCATTAAGCAATTCAAGTTTGAAGCAAAGAAAATTCCCAGTTTTAAAAGTACAAGGTCTTTTTCAAAATCATTGCCCTGTCCATCAAGTTTCAAGTGAGTAACATCACTATTTCTAAAAGATTAAGCTTATGAATAAGGTTGCATGTTAACTCTCTGTGATAAAAATGTATTGTATGTATATATGAATGAAATCTGCTGTGAATATAATGGATGTATGGTATGCTTGTGTTTTCCAGAGCACTCTATGTTTTATAGTTTATAAGTTCCAGTTTTGATTTAAATTCAAAATCTTTAGATTGTGCCTCTGTTTAAACTTTAGATTTAAATCAAACTTGTTTGTTTAATCATAAACTTTAGTTTAGAATTTTAGTTAAGTTAAAATAACCTGTATTATCTCTGGAAACCAAATTTACTGATCAAGTTTTAAAATAAGTGAAAATCTAAATATCAAAATTTATTGTTTCAGGGTTAGGATCTGAAACAACATTTAAAAACATGATTTTTAGAATAAAAATTAGGATTTTTAGTTAAAGGGTTAGAGAGCAGTTCTAGGTTAAACAGAAAAGGGAAATTTGGTGATTTCTGATGATCTATCGATTTTGGGTTATCGAGTTTCTTCCAGTGGGTAGAGGAGAGATCGGTGATGCTTGGAAAAATAAGTGATGGCGATGCAAATCACCATGGAAGCAATGGTGATGGTTTCTTACCTGTAGCCCTAGTTTTTGAAGGATTTAGTAAATTGATCGACTCGGCCTAAATGTTTGATCGAGTGTCATTTGCTTTTGGGTGATGGTTGCTGAAGCGTAGGCGAGGTTGTTGCCGGTGGTGGAAGCTTTCTGGTGGACGGAGGGCCGTGGTTTTGGCGATGACAGGTTTTGAAGGGGGATGGTCTTTCTAGTTCCAGGTTTTAGATTTGAACTCGAATTCGAATTCGAGTTGTAGGTGAGTGATGTGATGATCGAAACGGAATGGGAGGTTGGTCGCCGATGTGTGGAAGCCACCGGAGGTGGCTGGAGTTGGCCGGAGGCACGGTGCACGTGCACCGTGCACTTTTGGGTTTCTGATGAACACTGGGTTGATGCAGTGTTGATTTACTCGAGTTTTTACTCGTGATTTTGGAAAGTTGCTCGAAGATTTTGGTTGGAGGTCTCGATGCAGTTTTGCTCTGGCTCGGGGTAAAGTATGGTAACAGGTTTGGGACAGAAACCTGTTACTCTGTTTAAATTTTAAAATAAAATTCAAAACCTGAATTTAAATGAAGTGAATTTTTAAATGAGATTTAAATTTAGTTTTGCAATCTGAATTTGAGTTTAAATCTAAGTTTAAAAATAGATTCAAGTTGAATTTGAATGTAGTTTGGGAAAAATGAGTTTTTAAATTCAAATTGACCTAATAATATTAAAGTGTTTAAGAAGTTTGAAGTGTAATTAAAGAATTTGAATTTGAATGTAGTTTTGAAATGTAAAAGAGGATTTAAACAGAGTTAAATCAGAATTTTTAAATTTGAATTCAAATTTGATTTGAATCTTAAGTTTTGGAAATAAAGTTTATAAATTAATATTGTAGATATGTTTAAAAGTTAAAATATACTTTAAATGATTAGGGATTAAAAAGGGAATTTAGTTTTAAAATCTTTAAATTTCTTTTATATAAGTATTCTCAAATATGTGAATTTCAAAGTTTTAATTTGGTTAAAGATAAATTGGTTTTCATTTTAAAGTTTGAATTTAAAATGAAAATTGAAATTGAAATAAATATTTTCAAATGTATTTATGAGTGATAATTTAGCCATAGATAAAAGAAAGGTTTTATCTTAAAATAAATTTAGAATTTATTGATTAATAATTTCATTTAATTATTAAGGTAATTAAATGAATAATTTATTTAATAAATTAATGGAATAGATAATTAACTAAGGTAATTAAGGATTTTAAATTATCAATTTAAAGTTTAAGTTAATTAATTAATTAAGGATAATTAACCCATAATTAAGAATCATTACTTAGATTTAATTAATGATTAGTAACTAATTAATCAAGTAATTATGAATTAATTAAGTTAGAGTTAACACTTAATTAACTAAATAATTAAAGGTTAATTAATTGGATATTAAAGATCTATTAATTTGAAATTAATATTGATTAATGAAGGTTAATTACTTAAGAGAAGTAATTAAAGTATGGTTAATGGTTAATGATGGTCGTAACTTAAGATTATTTAACAATTAATTAATGTGACTAATTTTAAATAATTAATTAGATTAATTAATTTAATGATAATCAATTGTGAAAATTATTTAAGTTAATTACTTAATAAAAGTAATTAAGAAATTAATTACTTAATGTAATTAATGGAGTTTATTGTGATTAATTAATGTAGTTTAATTAATTTTAATCACTTGTTGGTTTGATAACAATTACTCAATGTAATTAATGGAATGTAATTACTCAGTAAAGTAATTAAAGATAATTACTCGATGTAATTAGTGGATAATGATGGAATTGTGAAAGTAATTTGGATTAAATTACTTTGTATAATTAATCAAGGGATTAATTAAAGAAATTAATTAAGGATTAATTAATTTGATAAGTAATTAAGGATAGTTAATTACTGAATGTAATTAATCAAAGATGATTAATAATTATAGTTTAATAGAGATTAATCACTGAAAGTAATTAATTTAAATAAGTAATTATTAAATAAGGATCATTAATTAGTATAATTAATGATGTAATTAAGATTGATTAATTAAGATTAATTAATCAATAATAAGTGATCAAGTGTAATTAATTATGGTTTAATGTAATTAATTATAGTTAATTAATTAATGAAGTAATTAAAGGTTAATTACTGTATTTGGTTTAGAGTAATTAATTTTGTGAAATTAATTAAAGTATAATTAATCAGGGGTGATTAATTAAGTTGATTAACTAGAGGATAATTAATTAATTTGTAATTAATTATTGAATATGTAAGAAATATTTATATTGAGGTAAGTAATTAATTTAATTCACTTTAAATTAATTAGAGATGATGTAATTAATTTAATTCATTTTAAATTAATTATAGATGGTGTGATTATAGATTATTGCTTATGAATGAATGATATTGGTTGCCTTGAATGGTTTGAAATCTCAACTATGAGATTAGTAATGTTGTGTGATATGGATGCATTGGTTGCATTATGATATGGATTATCTTTAATAATGATAATATGGATTATCTATTGTGATGATAATGTTGATCATCTATTGTGATATGTGAATTATCTATCTGTGTGTATATAGATAATGCAATTGAATTGTTTTAAACTCTAAAACAATTTGGACCTAAAAGACACGCTTTGGATTTCGATGAGACCGGGATTGGTTTTCATATTTGGATATCCGAAAACGACATCGATCCTAATTAAAGATAGGTCGTGAATCTTATGTGAAGAGTGAAGACTCGAGGTGTAAGGACAATTCGTCAGTACAACTCTAAGGGTGATTCCGAGATGAGTTTGACGGAGATAGTACTTTCAAATTCGAGATAAAGATTCAGAGTGCAAGGGTTATTGTCATTAACTCTGAGGGTGATTCCAAAATGAGTGTAACGAGATAATGCCTTCGGTTTCGTTCGAACCCAGACTGAACTTGAATGGATTGAATGCTTTTAGAACATCGTCAGGTGGACGATGAGCATTCTAAGTGATGTGTCCTATAAAGGTAATCGTAGCCTCAAGCCTCATCAATCGGGAATGGCTAAAACAAGGGAGGTGCGGCAAGGCTAAGTGGGCCATGCCCAAGTAGGATGAGATTTTTCCCTCTCTGGAGGTCCCTTTTTATTTCGGCTTTGTGGGCAGTTGGAATCGCACGCCAACTGCGGGGTTGTCTTGTTCGGGACTGTCCAATAAGGGATGGTTCCGGCCTTGTGTTGCAGGGAATTGGGAGTGATCCTCGGTACAGTGATCTAGGCCACGTACTGTGACGGACGGTACCCCGGTACCCCTGCCATTGTATGGAATCTAAAATCCAATAAGTGCCAACGGTTTTGATTGTATTACCCACTTTTGTGGCTAGTAGCTGGAATTTAATAAATGTAACAATTTTGGCTATTTCTTATTTACTTGAAAACCCTAGACCTATTATAATATCACTGGATTTCCTATCAAATGTTTTGGTTAGCGTAAGGTAAAAACTTTTCCATGTTTATGTGTGGGAAGTCTTACGTGATACCTTTCTTTTCAAAAGGTTTTTAAAATTAAGCAACTTTAACCTGTTACTCACACCAGACCCATGTCTGACCCGGAGTTTATCTTCTATTTTTTTAAACTCTTGGGTGCTCAAATTTTTACGAGTAGCCAAGGGATTCAGGTTAGCTTTGACGATTATTGGAGGAGCAATGGAGCAGGAGGCTTCTGCGTTGTAGATATATAGATTCCGTTGTGTGTTCTCTGGGTTGTGTTTGTATTAAGTTGTCTAGTATGTGTTGTATTATCTGTGTACTCTGATAGTTGTTGTATACTATGTAATATTTTATGTTATTAATATAATTTATTCGTTCCGCTGTTTAGATTCTGATGTGTTGTTTTCTTCTTTCTTCTCTTTCTTTCTCTTTTCTATCCCTTTCTTTCTTATTAATGATGCGTCATTCTGTGGAGATGAATGACGGATCGTTACACTTGTCATCTTGTGCTGAAAAGATAAACAAATGTCTATATATATATATATATATATATATATATATATATATCTGTGTGTGTGTGCGCGCGCGAGGATAAAGACTGCCTTGGACATAAGGATGAAATCTTTTCGGATTTACTTAATTTAATTTCAATACAAATTTAGCATATTGGTATTTGTTTCCATATATATCATTATTTGATTTATTCCTCAAATCAATTAATATATCTACTAATATTAATTGATTACCTTTCCTATTTGTTTTCCATATTTGATTGATTGTGGGAATCAATTAAAATATCTTTTCCCTTTTAATATCTAGAATAGATTTAAATCATCCAAATTTAACACTCCACCTCAATTTAAATATACCTATCAATCAACAAAACTGATTGTTGGGTCAGTGCCCCATGACATTAGGTAGCTCGTGCCACACTAATCAAGTTTGAGCAATGCTCAAACTTGTCCTTTGGAACCAACTTTATTAACATATCAACTGGATTTTCCTTCGTGTGTACCATTGACAACTTTATCTTATTTCTCTCTTCTTCAAGCATAAGGAAGAAACTTCTAACATCAGTGTGCTTTGTTCATGAGTTGTAGATTTGATTCTCAATAAGATAAATGATGCTCTGGCAATCTGAAAACAACTGCATCGTCTTCTGCATCATTGATAAATCCTCCAAAAGCTTCAACAAATATCAATCATTCCTTGGTCGCTTCTACAATAGAAATAAGCTTTGCCTTTGTAGTTCATAAAGCTATAAAGGATCGTAGCTTGGATCTTTAAGAAATTGGGCTTACGCCAAGTGTAAAAACAAAGACCGAATAAATTTCCTACCATATCTATCCCCAACATAATCGGAATCACAATAACTCCTAAGGGTTATATCGCTACCTCCAAACAACAAGCCAACATCATAAGTGCCTCTCAAATATCATAGAATCCACTTTACTGCTTGCGAATGAGTTTTATTTGGGTTAGACATGTATCTGCTAACAATACCAAGTGCATGAACTAAATCAGGCCTTATGCATATAGCATACATAAGGCTTCCAACATCACTAGAGTAAGGAATATTTTCCATATCCATTTTGTCTTCATCCGATGTGGGACATAAATACATGGAAGTTGAAATTGAGAGCCTAATGAAGTAGCCACCGGTTTAGCTTTCTCCACACTAAATTGTGATAGGACTTTCTCCACGTACTGAGTTCGAGTGAGCCTCAAAACTCTTTCTTTCTACCCTTTTGAATCTCCATCCCCAAAACCCACTGTGCCTTTCCTAAATGTTTCATGTCAAACTCCTTGCCAAGCTCCGTCTTCAACTCTGAAATTTTAGTCATGCTCTTAGAAGCTATCAACATATCATCAACATAAAACAACAAATAGATGATATCTTCATTACACTTCTTCAAATAGACACATTGGTCCTTAAAGCTTCTAGAATAACCATGTTAGATCATAAACTTATCAAATTTTTTATACCACTATTTATGAGACTGTTTTAAACCATAATGAAATTTGTTAAGCTTACAAACATGATTGGACCTGTTATTGTTAATGAACCCCTCTAGACGCTGTAGGTAAATGTCCTCCTCAAAGTCACCATGTAAGAATCTTATCTTGACATCCAATTGTTCCAACTCCATCTCAAAGTGGGCAACCAATTCCAAAAAATGCGAATGGAAGTGAGTTTGACGAATAGATAAAAACTATCATGGAAACATAATTCTTTGCCACTAATCTTGCCTTCTTCCTCAAGTCACTATTGTCGCTGTCTTTCACCTTATAGATCCACTTACAACGATTTCACCCTTGTTGGAAGGAAGTGGCACTAAATCCTAAGGGTGACTTTTATGCAAAAGCTCAATTTCCTCTTCCATAGCTACTAGCCAACTAGAACTATCAACTGAACTAATATCATCTCTATAGTATCTAGCTCATCATGAACTATGCTTAATGCATAAACTACCATGTCATCAAATTCAATGTCTACAATGCTCAATCCACGAAATAATTAAGCGATACAGGTCTTTTCCTCTCTCTGATTGGTTGAGTTCGAATTTGAGCTCCACCTTGAGATTGAACCTTTGTCCTCTCCTCATCAACCACGATGTCATCTGAAATACCATTTTTATTCGTATGGAAGTCTGATGATCTACTTTATGTTTGGTGCTCTAAATTTGTCCTCTCAACATCATCATTAACTAAAGAAGAAGGCTTCACTTTCAACATAGCCTTTTCATCAAATGTAGCATGCCTGCTAGTAACAATCTTCTGGGTAGTAGGACATCACAACCTATAACGTTGAACTCATCTTCTATACCAAGAAAAGTACACTTCTGTGATCTTGGATCCAACTTCTCTTTACTCTCATGCACATAAGTTGGAAAACAAAACACTATGAGAAAGGAATATGAAACAGGCTCCCCTTTCCATACTTATTTAAGAATCTTCATTTCTATGGCGGCGAAGGTGTATAGTTGATAAGGAAAACCGCTGTAGATAATGCTTTTGTCCAAAATCTCTTCCTTAATCCAGTAGTCAAACGTAAGCAACGGGTTCTTTCTAAACATGTCTAATTCATCTGCTCTACAACCCTATTTGATTGAGAATCCCCTAGTGTGGTGTACTGTCTTTTGATTCCCTCGGACTCACAAAATTTGATGAATTTTTAAAAAGTGAATTTACCATCATTATCTGAACGAAGAACCTTCACTTTCTTTCTAGATTGATTCTCAATAAGAGATTTCCAACTATAAAGCTTATCAAAAGTTTTGTCCTTTGACTTCATAAAGTAAATTCATACCTTTCTAGAAAAATCTTCAACATATGAAACAAAATACCTGGCCCTTCAAAAGGTAGGCATGGTGCAGGGCTGCAAATATCAGTGCGAACATACTCCAAAATATCTTTAGACTTATGCTCTACAACGTCGAAAGAAACCTTCGTCTGCTTTCCAAGTATGCATCCCTCATAAAAGCCAAGTTTTGACTAATGAATATTGCCACTCAAACCTTGCTTTCGCAATACTTTAAAACTATGTTCTCCAATGTGTCCCATACGAAAATGCCATGATTTGGTAGAATTGGAATCAACAGTATCAATAACTGAAGAAGACTCTGCAACAATAGTGGTACCCTTCAGCAAATATTGATTTTTAGCTTTTACCCCTGTCATTACTATCAATGAGCCATTTGTAATTTTCAATGAATACTTTTCTATTGCACACTTTAAGCCAAGGTTACACAATACTCCTATGGAGATTAATCTACGCCTCAAATCAGGCACATGCCTGACATCGCACAAGTACGAACAACACCATCAAACATCCCGGCCTTTATAGTTCCAATATAAATCATGCGAGTAGCATTATTTCCTATGAGAATCTCACCTCCATCAAACTGACAATAAGTGATAAAAGAGCGTCTATCAGGTGTCATATTATAGGATGCTCCAAATTCAATAATTCAAATAGTACTCTTCATAGAAAAGGCAGAAGCTGTAAAAATGTCAGGATCGCTCTCTAAATCCGATGTCACCACTGCAGAAGCTAAAGCCTTTTGGGTAACGATTTTGTTTTTATTCTTCAAGTTAGGGAAACATGTAATATAGTGTCCAAGCATTCTACAATAATGACAAACTGACTTCGGAGCTCCCCTTGACTGAGATCTTGACTTGCCCGATCTCCACCATATTTGGGTCTACTGTCACTTCTTCCCATTTGCACAATATGGCCTTCAGAATCATTTTTCATGCTCATGTTTGCTAGCTTTCCCCTCAACATCTCATTATGAAAAAATTTTGTTCACACCCTCCAAGAAAATAGAAGAGCATCCATAGATCATAGTGTTAAAAAAATTATACTGTTATCCCACTTTTTGGTCAAAGGTGGAATATCAATAAATTGGCAAAGAAGAATGGATATCAGGATTGGAAACAAGGCTGTGATCGATGTCGTTAAAATTTGGCCGAGCTCCGATCGGTACGGAATCGATTAGGGATGATATTCAGAGCTAGGAAAGGCAACGTTTCAAATTTTAGGTCAATTGGAGTTCGTATATGTAACGACCCAGAATTTCTGTCATTTGAAATTCGTATATTTAATTGATTTTAAATATGCACAAGTAAATTTATAAGCTAAATAGATTTTTATTTCAAATATTAGGATTCAATTGGATAATTAAATTGTTAATTTAATATTTGAAATTGTGAAAATAATTGATATTTGAATTTAATGTGAATAAGAATTTTTTATAAGGTTGAATTAAATTTTATTTGAATTAGAATGATGTTAGAGAACTTTTAAAATCGAATTAAAAGTTAATTTGTAAAAAATTGAATATTTTAATATTTAATTGACGAGTAAAAATAGCCATTTTTCAGAAAGTCTCGGATTTCAATGAAACTAGTTTCATCAGATCTGTAATGTTAAATTATTGTAAGATTTCAAATTTCGTGTCAATCGGATTTACGGTTTGTCCGGGGCAAGCTAAAACGCGTAGAAATCGGTTTAAGTGAAATTTTAAATTTAAAATAGTCAATTCGAAAACTTATCTTTCAAATACGATCAAATTGGCTCTCGATATATATTCCATTGCATTCGGAATAGGGGTAAAACATTATAAACACCAGGCGGCATGCTTCGTTTTGAGTTCGGGAAAAAAATCGGATGAATAATGCGCGTAAATTTTCTATAAAAGGCCAAAACTATATTCATTTTTCACAAAACCCTAGCTAGTTAGGGCTAGCCTCCACCAACTATTTAATGGCTAGGAATGGCTTATATTTCTCCTCGTTTTTCTTTAATTCTATTAAACGATTCGAAAAGTAATCAACTACAGAGTTGTGGATCATCGCGAGATCTTTGAAACCAACGGTCAAGATCGAAAAATATGCTACAGATCGTTGGCAAATCGCGTGCAAAGGCACATCGTTCATGCTCGATTTTCATGGCTTAGGGGCAGCTGAGTTCAACTAGATTCAGGCCGTGGTTTGCATACATGTACGCGGAGGCAGGGGAGTTTTCTGATCGTCGTCAGGTTGCTTGTAGGGTTCGCGTTAATTCAAGAGAAGTGGCGGCTTGTGGGTTCGTTTTTTTCCTGGAATCGTGAATGATGGAGAAGAAAACATGGGTGGCCGAGATTTCATCAAGCTAGATCGAGCGGCAGAGAGGATGTAGGGTTTTAAAAATATAAAAGTTGTAAATTTATATATATTTAATTATAAACTTTAAAACGTGATAACCTTTTGATACGAGGTCGAAAATTGACGAAACCAATTGCGTTGGAACCGTATTGACGAAAACTACGCGATGGAGCTGGTTTAGAGCTGACTAGTGCTAGTGTGGACTTTGAGTAAAATTAAACGGTCATTTAATTTTATTCAGAATAAAACGCTGAAACCGCTATTGGAAGCAATGTGAGTACAACTCACTCTTTCTGACTCACTAATATTTTTATATAAGTGAGAAATAATTTATTATATGATGATTGATGATTTTTTGGATGATATATGATATATTGATTGGTATTTGGATATATATATATATACCTGCCCAGTGGAGCAGATGACCCTATACGTTCCCGTGTAGGAGCGGATGACCCTTTGTACGCGCGTCTGCCTTGAAGCGGACATTGTACACATATTCTAATATGTATGTTTGTTACAGATGACAGGTTGGAGGGATTCAACTGGATTCCTCACCGGTATTGATTTATTTACAGATATTTGTGATATATTCTGTTATCATAATGATATATGATGTTTTGGATGTCGTGATTGATGTATTTGGTGTTGTTGCATCATTAGGCCTATATTTTGGAATTTAAAAATATTAAAGTGATGATTTCCAAATTTAAAAGAATTTTAAAGTAATTTTGAAAATAAATGTTTTATTGAATTTTGAATTGTTAAAGAATTGATTTATTATAAATAAATAAATGTTATAATTTTTATCTTATAAAAATTATGATGTTTTGGGAAATATAATTAAAGTGTGATTTTTGAAAATATGAAGTTAACTGTTTTGTGAAATAGTATAAATGAAGACTTTTGAATTTATTATAAACGGTTTATAAATAAGATATATAAAATTGAATTTTTATAAATCAGAATAATTTAATTATAAAGGAGTTTTTATAATTGTTAAAATGAGGTTATAAATGTATTGTATAAGTAAAAATGATTTATAACTAAAGCAGTTATAAAAAGAATAATTTTGGAAATAAATAGTTTATAAGTAATTAACTTATAAATTTGGATTTTGGCATGTAATTGAAATATATATTGAATTGGTTAATAAAGGAGATTTATAAATTGAAGTTTCTATAAAATATATATGAAATTTATAAACATTGTTTATAAACAAGAAATCAATTGTATTGAATAAGTTAAATATAGAAGTTTATTGAAGGAACTATACTTACGATTTTGGACAGTGGGTAATCCTTTGATTTAAATGTGTAATTGTATTGGATTTGGTAAATGATTTGTATTCACGATTTTGGATAGTGAATAATATTTTAAAATTAAATAAATGTTTTGGGCAGTAATCCTTTAAATGGAATTAAAATGTTTTGAAGATGTTTTAAAATGTATTAAGGATCGAAACCATAGATTTCAACATTTATTGTTGAAATAGACGTTTTCGAGAAGTAAGGAAATGATGGACTATAACACTGTTGTTATAGTAAATGATTTTCAAAAGGAAATATTTTGTATAGTATTAGGATTTATATATCAATCTTATTTCCGAATCCTATACTAGTGATTTTGGGTTGTCGTAACGATGTTTTACGCAACATTCATTTCGACCCAAATAAATGTGTTTAAGAGAATGTTTTCCTTAAAGATTAAATATATACTTAATCCTGATTTAAGTATATGTAATATTTTCTAAGTGTTGAAAATAAATAGAATTGTGAATTACTTATTTTTAAATAAGTAAATGGAAATATTTTCCAATATAGAAAATTGAAATGGTTTTGAAGATATATCTTTTTAAAGATAATTTGAAGTGAATATTTGACAAGTAATTTAATTAATAAAAGATTAATTAAAAGGGCCTAGCGACCGTTATAGTCCTAAATATTTGTTTGTTTGCCTTGAAAGTTAAATAACCGACTATCAAATTGGCCGAAATTTTAGTTCCTCGACTTGATGTGGGAACTATTTAGTCGTACGCTTAGTACGTAGCCTTCTGTGTAGGCTTGATTATCATTTGTGTTGAGGATGTTGATTCGTATAGTGCGGAGTATTACTCCAACTCTCAAGCTTCCTTCTTGGCCCAAAGGATAGCAAGTTGAAAGTTGGAAACATGATAAGTCTATGAGACTTAGTTGTTGTGTGAGGTTGAGAAACGCTTTTGCATTGTTGGTGCGAAGCGACCGGGATCACATTTATCTGAAAACCACTTCGGACCAACGTATATGCGACGATTGTGCAGGTTGCTTGTGATGATATTGATGTTCCGGATTTTCATAGTGGGGGACTGCTTGTTGATCGTTTGGGGTTAAAATCCCAATATACATCAAGTAGCAGTGGTCTCTTCATTATGAAATATCCAATGCGAGGACTATTCGCTACTAATCCTAGGGATTTGCCGATAGGATATGGTAGGAAAGTACCTTCGGTTTGTCCTGTTCCTGGACAACTTGTATGGATGTTTGTCTGACATTGCATTTCTATAGATTACGTACGTTGGTTTCAAACGTACATCAGTGGTGGCGGAGAAGGCAACTTCTCTGCTTAACACCCTCCTTGAGACGTATGAGCTTAAGGGTTGTATTTTTGTGAAAGACAATTAGTAGTCAACGGAAATGGCCATGTGGCATTCAAAGTGATGTGATATGATATTGTGAAAGGTAATCGTTACCTCTAGCCTCATCAATCGAAAATGACCAAAACAGGGTTAAATGCAGCAAGGCTAAGTGGGTTGCTCCCAAGTAGGATATGATCATCCTGTTCTAGATATATCTTTGCACGCTATGACATTGTGTATCTGATTATTGTGGTTTGTATGCTAGAGGGCCCTCGGTAAAGGTCGGTAACGATCGGAGGATGACATATTCGGTATCATCTAGTTATAGAGGTGGGCCGGTCTTGTGCTGGTAGAGAAACTTTGTGATGGTTTCTCGGTACATTCTTCTAGAGATGTACTGCTGGAAGGTAGTCCCTTCATCTGGTCATTTGTATGGAATCCAAACTCCACTACGTACCTGCCATTTTGATTGTATTACCCAATTGGGATATATGCTGGAATTTAATCAATGTAACAATTTCGGCTATGATTAATATTATTTGTATATAGTAGACACTACTATAATATAAGAGGATTTGATATGATATGTTTTATTTATCGTAAGGTAAAAACATGTCCGTGTTTATGTGTGGACTTGTCTTACGAGATACTTTTGCTTTGATAAAGGAAAAGTTTGGTAATTTAATATATTCAGTTGAGTGTGTTTCTCACGCTGGTTTAGCAGACTAATCCGGGCGTTCTTCCCTTTCAATGCTCGGGTCAGACCGAGTATATCTACAGGTTATGCTTTGGTGCTTTTGAAGCTTCAGCATGAGAGCTGAAGATCTTCATTTTCGTACATCCGTATTTGCTTGATTATCCGTTGTGCTTTGTTTGTTGTTTTATATTATTAGCAATTGTGAGGACAGGTTATTATAACTGTTCAGGCTGATAACTATTAATTGATTGTTGAACTCTGATTGATGTATGTATATATACAGTTTCTGTTTTGTAAAGATCATTGATACGATATTATATGTTTTCCACTGCGATGTGAGATTCTGTATTGTTCTATTTGGTTCTATCTTCTCCTTTTCTTCTCTTCTCTTCTTCTCTCTTTTTTTATTTCTCTTGACTTTCTGTCAGTCGGTGCTTTTTGGATCGTACATGTGTGGATTATTGTCGATACAGAGGGTACGAATTTGTAGGATGTCCACGTGGTATCAGAGCGTAGATTTTGTATATTCCTAAGCTTTGATGTGTACTCAGTATAAATAGGGACAGTAACACCCTAGATTAAGTTTGAGCGTATTATATATATGAGCGCGTATTTGTTAGTGAATATAAAATGTTTTATATTATGTTTACTTATCCGTTGAGCTGTTTGTGAATTCTGGTCGGTATGTGGGACGCCATGTTATCGATAGGGATTTCCAAACACTTAAACGAGGCAAGTCGACATAGTATTATTTTAAATTGGGTAAATGAAATAATTTTACCTCGTTTATATTTTAAATATAAAGGAAATAGTTTTTTAGAATTATTAAAGTGTATATAAATTGAATTGTTTCTTTGTTTGAAAATGTAAATATATATAAGTTAATAAAAGTTGTTTGAATAATCTAAATGAAAGCAACAATTGTAAAAGAATAAATTATATAAGCAAATGAATTATAAATATGGATCTATAATTAATATGATTTACAATTTTGAAATAATCTTATATTTATAAGAATTAGAACTATATGAATATATTTATAAATATGAGTTATAAATGAAAATGAATTTAAGCTATGAATTTGAGAATTTTGAATCCGTTGATTTTGAAAGCTGTTTTTCAAAGTTAAAGAAGTTATATTGTTACGAATCTAAATAAGATAAATAAATTTGAAATGATCTTATATAAGCAAAGTAAAAATAGTGAAATTATACAAGAAAAGATTTATAAATGTGATTTATAAATAAAAGGATTTTTAAAAGAATATAAAGCACTGAATTCACTACTGTTGTTGGGAAATAATAAGGGTGATGACTGCAGCATCATCAGTATCGTTTTCGAGTTTCTATGTGATGGATTTGCTACCAATAATAAATTGAAATTGAAATTGAAGTTTTGTTTTGATAAACAAATTTGATTTAAAATCCAAGTTAAAATTGATGAATATAAGTAAAATGAGTTTGGACTTATAATATGAAATAAAAATGTAACTTGGTTAAGTTAAATAAATTTGAGTTAGCATAATCAAATATTTGTTTTGAAATTTAACTAAAGGGAAGTTAAATAAATTGAACTATATTAGATAAGTTATTGAAATGAAATTAAAATTAAGTGGTAAATGATTATAATATGAATTTGGAAGTTTAAATAAACCTAGGTTGTAAAGTGATTGTATAATCATGAATTGAAATTATAAAATGGGTTTTGTGAATGGAAGTAAACTTAGGTAAATGTTTATGAAAGTTGAATAAATAAGTTGTATAACTTATGAAGTGAGAAAATGTAAGTAAAACAAAATTTGAATTTGAATGGTGATATGATTTTGACTTAAGTTAAATAAAATGACTTTAGAGACGAAATGAAATATAACTTAAGCAATTTTGAATCAAGTTGATTTTGGTATGGAAGTAAATTAATAAAGTGAATTAAATGAATATGAACTTGAGTTATATAAAGAAATTCAACTCTAATTGTAGAATGAATCAGCAATAGAAATGTTGTTGTTAAGAATTTGATTAAAACTTAAGTTAAGAAGTTGTTAATTGAATAATTGAATGAAAGTGAATTGAATGTTAAACCAATTTGAAATTAAATGTGTTAAACCAAATTGAATGTAAACGAAGTAAAGTGAATTAATTTGGTTATGTTGGTTTTACATTGGTTGTTAGATGAATGTTAACTGATTGTATAGAAATTCATATGGAATTGAATTAATAAAATTGAAAGCTAAATAATTGAATTCAAATGGGAAGTTAAGTGAATTTAAATAGAATTGATTTGATTAATTTGGAAGTGAACCAACTTGAGTGTAAATTAGTGCATGTAAACTAATTGAATATGAATGAATGAATGTTAGTAAAGTCTAATGTTAATGAATCAAATGCGATTAAATTGAAAACCAATTCAATGAATATTAATGAGAAATGAAAGTGTATTGATTTGGTTATGAATGTTAGTGGGATGATAGTTGGTTGATGGTTGAATTTGTTGTTTTCGATTGCATTTGCTATATTGGCATATATGGTTGTTGGTATATGTTGTATATTGATATTACTTTCCATATATATGTTTCTCATTTGTTTGTTGAGTGTGTAATAGGTGCGGATTGCGCTTGCTTCGTATTTGGAGCTCGCTTTCGCGCTATATTAGCCGTATATGCTTGCTAATAATATATAAGGTACATATCTCGGATTACGTATCGTACTTTTACACTTTTTTCCCTTCGAGATGCCTCATCCTCGAAGATGAGATGTATATTTTGATATATATATTGTTATTTTTTTCGGATCGAACCGCGCAAAGGAGGCTATGGCGAATTTTTTGGAAACTCTAAGGCGCTAGTAAAATTTTGAGAAATTGGAAAATTTAATTTTGATAACTAAAGTTTTTGTTTTTGGAGTTAAAAGTTAAATGATATTTGTTGGTTTTGAAAAGATAAATAGTTATGGATTTGAAAACATAATAAAGTTTTACAAGAAGTTTAACTATTGGATTTTGGAAAAGTTGAACATTTAAATGATTTTGGTAAATCTAATTTAAACAAATTGTTTTTGAAAAGTTAATGGATTTTGTGACTTTTTCTTACTTGGTAATTTCGAGGACGAAATTCTTTTAAGTATGGGAGAATGTAACGACCCAAAATTTCTGTCATTTGAAATTCGTACATTTAATTGATTTTAAATATGCACAAGTAAATTTATAAGCTGAATAGATTTTTATTTCGAATATCAGGATTCAATTGGATAATTAAATTGTTAATTTAATATTTGAAATTGTGAAAATAATTGATATTTGAATTTAATGTAAATAAAAATGTTTTATAAAGTTGAATTAAATTTTATTTGAATTAGAATGATGTTAGAGAACATTTAAAATCGAATTAAAAGTTAATTTGTAAAAAAAATGAATATTTTAATATTTAATTGACGAGTAAAAATTGCCATTTTTCAAACAGTCTCAGATTTCGACGAAACCAGTTTCATCTAATCCGTAATGTTAAATTATTATAAGATTTCAAATTTCGTGTCAATCAGATTTACGGTTTGTCCGGGGCAAGCTAAAACACGTAGAAACCGGTTTAAGTGAAATTTTAAATTTAAAATAATCGATTTGAAAACCTATCTTTCAAATACGATCGAATTGGCTCCCGATATATATTCCATTGCGTTCGGAATAGGGGTAAAACATTGTAAACGTCAGGCGGCACGATTCGTTTCGAGTTCGGGAAAAAAATCGGATGAATAGTGCGCGTAAATTTTCTATAAAAGGCCAAAACTATATTCATTTTTCACAAAACCCTAGCTAGTTAGGGCTAGCTGCCACCAACTCATCAATAGCCGGAAATGGCTTATCTTTCTCCTCGTTTTTCTTCAAATCTATTAAACAATAAGAAAACTTTTCAACTACAAAGTTGTAGATCATCGCGAGATCTTTGAAACCAACGGTCAAGATTGAAAAATATGCTACGGATCGTTGGCAAATCGCGTGCAAAGGCACACCGTTCGTGCTCGATTTTCATGGCTTAGGGGCAGCCAAGTTCAACTAGATTCAGGCCGTGGTTAGGATACGTGTACGCGGAGGCAGGGGAGTTTTCTGATCGTCGTCAGATGGCTCGTAGGGTTCGCGTTAATTCGAGAGAAGTGGCGGCTTGTAGGTTCCTTTTTTTTCTGGATCCGTGAATGATGGAGAAGAAAACACGGGTGGCCGAGATTTCATCAAGCTAGATCGAGCGGCAGAGAGGATGTAGGGTTTTAAAAATATAAAAGTTGTAAATTTATATATATTTAATTGTATAAACTTTAAAACGTGATAACCTTTTGATACGAGGTCGAAAATTGACGAAACCAATTGCGTTGGAACCGTATTGACGAACACTATGTGATGGAGCTAGTTTGGAGCTGATTGGAGCTAGTGTGCATTTTGGATAAAATTAAACGGTCATTTAATTTTTCTTACTTGGTAATTTCGGGTACGAAATTCTTTTAAGTAGGGGAGAATGTAACGACCCAGAATTTCTGTCATTTGAAATTCATATATTTAATTGATTTTAAATATGCACAATTAAATTTATAAGCTGAATAGATTTTTATTTTGAATGTCAGGATTCAATTGAATAATTAAATTGTTAATTTAATATTTGAAATTGTGAAAATAATTGATATTTTAATTTAATGTGAATAAAAATATTTTATAAAGTTGAATTAAATTTTATTTGAATTAGAATGATGTTAGAGAACTTTTAAAATCGAATTAAAAGTTAATTTGTAAAAAATTGAATACTTTAATATTTAATTGACGAGAAAAAATAGCCATTTTTCAAACAGTCTTGGACTTCGACGAAACCAGTTTCTCGGATCCGTAATATTAAATTATTGTAATATTTCAAATTTCGTGTAAATCGGATTCACGGTTTGTCCGGGGCAAGCTAAAACGCGTAGAAATTGGTTTAAGTGAAATTTTAAATTTTAAATAGTCGATTCGAAAACCTAACTTTCAAATACGATCGAATTGGCTCCCGATATATATTCTATTGCGTTCGGAATGGGGGTAAAACATTATAAATGCCAGGCGGCATGCTTCGTTTCGAGTTCGGGAAAAAAATCGGATGAATAGTGCACGTAAATTTTCTATAAAAGGCCAAACTATATTCATTTTTCACAAAAACCTAGCTAGTTAGGGCTAGACTCCACCAACTCTTCAATGGCCAGGAATGGCTTATCTTACTCCTCGTTTTTCTTCAAATCTATTAAACGATTCGAAAAGTTATCAACTACAGAGTTGTAGATCATCGCAAGATCTTTGAAACCAACGGTCAAGATAGAAAAATATGCTACGGATCGTTGGCAAATCGTGTGCAAAGGCACACCGTTCGTGCTCGATTTTCATGGCTTAGGGGCAGCCGATTTCAACTAGATTCAGGCCGTGGTTAGCATTCGTGTACGCGGAGGCAGGGGAGTTTTCTGATCGTCGTCAGGTTGCTCGTAGGGTTCGCATTAATTCAAGAGAAGTGGCGGCTTGTGGGTTCGTTTTTTTCTTGGAACCGTGAATGATGGAGAAGAAAACACGGGTGGCTGAGATTTCATCAAGCTAGATCGAGCGGCAGAGAGGATGTAGGGTTTTAAAAATTTAAAAGTTGTAAATTTATATATGTTTAATTGTATAAACTTTAAAACGTGATAACTTTTTGATACGAGGTCGAAAATTGATGAAACCAATTGCGTTGGAACTGTATTGATGAACACTACGCGATGGAGCTGGTTTGCAGTTGATTGGAGCTAGTGTAGATTTTGGGTAAAATTAAACGATCATTTCATTTTATTCGGAATAGAAAGCTGAAACCGCTATTGGAAGCAATGTGAGTACAACTCACTCTTCTGACTCACTAATATTTTTATATAAGCAAGAAATAATTTATTATATGATGATTGATGATTGTTTGGATGATATATGATATATTGATTGGTATTTGGATATATATACCTGCGTAGTAGAGCAGATGACCCTATACGTTCCCGTGTATGAGCGGATGACCCTTTGTATGCGCGTCTGCCTTGAAGCGGACATTGTATACATATTCTAATATGTATATTTGTTACAGATGACAGGTTGGAGGGATCCAACTGGATTCCCCACCAGTATTGATTTATTTACAAATATTTGTGATAGATTCTGTTATCATAATGATATATGATGTTTTGGATGCCGTGATTGATGTATTTGGTGCTATTGCATCATTGGGCCTATATTTTGGAATTCAAAAATATTAAAGTGATGATTTTCAAAGTTAAAAGAATGTTAATGTAATTTTGAAAATAAATGCTTTATTGAATTTTGAATTGTTAAAGAATTGATTTATTTTAAATAAATGAATATCATAATTTTTATGTTATAAAAATTATGATGTTTTGGGAAATATAATTGAAGTGTGATTTTTGAAAATATGAAGTAAACTGTTTTGTGAAATAGTATAAATGAAGATTTTTGAATTTATTATAAACGGTTTATAAGTAAGATTTATATAATTGAATTTTTATAAATCAAAATAACTGAATTATAAAGGAATTTTTATAATTGTTAAAATTAGGTAATAATGGATTGTATAAGTAAAAATGATTTATAGATTTATAATTAAAGCAGTTATAAAAAGAATGATTTTGGAAATAAATAGTTTATAAGTAATTAACATATAAATTTGGATTTTGGCATGTAATTGAAATATATATTGAATTGGTTAATAAAGGAGATTTAAAAATTGAAGTTTTTATAGAATATATATGGAATTTATAAACATTGTTTATAATTATGAAATCGATTGAATTGGATAAATTAAATATAGAAGTTTATTGAAGGAAATATACTCACGATTTTGGACAGTGGGTAATCCTTTAATTTAAATCTGTAATATTATTGAATTTGGTAAATGATTTATATTCACGATTTTGGACAGTGAATAATATTTTAAAATTAAATAAATGTTTTGGGCAGTAATCCTTTAAATGGATTTAAAATGTTTTGAAGATGTTTTAAAATGTATTAAGGATCGAAACCATAGATTTCAACATTTATTGTTGAAATAGACGTTTTCGAGAAGTAAGGAAATGATGGACTATAACACTGTTGTTATAGTAAATGGTTTTCGAAAGGAAATATTTTGTATAGTATTGGAATTTATATATCTATCTCATTTCCGAATCCCTATACTAGTGATTTTGGGTTATCGTAACGATGTTTTATGCAACATTTGTTTTGACCCAAATAAATGTGTTTAAGAGAATGTTTTCCTTAAAGATTAAATATATACTTAATCCTGATTTAAGTATATGTAATATTTTCTAAGTGTTGAAAATAAATAGAATTGTGAATTACTTATTTTTAAATAAGTAAATGGAAATGTTTTCCAATATAGAAAATTGAAATGGTTTTGAAGATATATCTCTTTAAAGATAATTTGAAGTGAATATTTGGCAAGTAATTTAATTAATAAAAGATTAATTAAAAGGGCCTAGTGATTGTTATAGTGCTAAATATTTGTTTGTTTGCCTTGATAGTTAAATAACCGACTATCAAATTGGCCAAAATTTTAGTTCCTCGACTTGATGTGGGAACTATTTAGTCGTATACTTAGTACGTAGCCTTCTGTGTAGGCTTGATTATCATTTGTGTTGAGGATGTTGATTCGTATAGTGCGGAGTATTACTCTAATATATCGAGCTTCCTTCTTGGCCCGAAGGATAGCAAGTTGAAAGTTGGAAACGTGATAAGTCTATGAGGCTTTGTTGCTGTGTGAGGTTGAGAAACGCTTTTGCGTTGTTGGTGCGAAGAGACCGGGATCAGATTTATCTGAAAACCACTTCGGACCAACGTATATGCGATGATTGTGCAGGTTGCTTATGATGATATTGATGTTCCGGATTTTCGTAGTGGGGGACCGCTTGTTGATCATTTGGGGTTAAAATTCTAATATACATCCAGTAGTAGTGGTCACTTCATTATGAAATATCCAATGCGAGGACTATTCGCTACTAATCCTAGGGATTTTCCGACAGGATGTGGTAGGAAAGTACCTTCAGTTTGTCCTGTTCCCGGACAACTTGTAAGGATTTTTGTCTGACATTGCATTTCTATAGATTACGTACATTGGTTTTTACAAACGTACATCAGTGGTGGCGGAGAAGGCAACTTCTAGCTTAACACCCTCCTTGAGACGTATGAGCTTAAGGGTTGTATTTTTGTGAAAGACAATTAGTAGTCAACGGAAATGGAAGTGTGGCTTTCAAAGTGACGTGATATGTGATTGTGAAAGGTAATCGTTACCTCTAGCCTCATCAACCGAAAATGATCAAAACAGGGTTAGATGCAGCAAGGCTAAGTGGGTCGCTCCCAAGTAGGATAAGATCATCCTCTTCTAGATATATCTTTGCACGCTATGACATCGTGTATCTGATTATTGTGGTTTGTATGCTAGAGGGCCCTCGGTAAAGGTCGGTAACGATCGAAGGATGACATATTCGGTACCATCTAGTTATAGAGGTGGGCCGGTCTTGTGTTGGTAGAAAAACTTTGTGATGGTTTCTCGGTACATTCTTCTAGAGATGTACTGCCGGAAGGTAGTCCCTTCACCTTGTCATTTGTATGGAAATCCAAACTCCACTACGTACCTTCCATTTTGATTGCATTACCCAATTAGGCTATATGCTGGAATATAATCAATGTAACAATTCCGGCTATGGTTAATATTATTTATATATAGTAGACACTACTATATTATTTGAGTGTGTTTCTCACGCTGGTTTAACAGACTGATCCGGACGTTCTTCCCTTTCAATGCTCGAGTCAGACCGAGTATATCTACAGGTTATGCTTTGGTGCTTTTGGAGCTTCAGCAGGAGAGCTAGAGATCTTTATTTTCATACATCCATATTTGCTTGATTATCTGCTGTGCTTTTTGTTCTTTGTTTTATATTATCAGCAATTGTGAGGGCAGGTTATTATAACTGTTCAGGCTGTTAACTATTGATTGATTGTTGAACTCTGATTTATGTATGTATATATACAGTTTCTGTTTTGTAAAGATCATTGATATGATATTATATGTTTTCCGCTGCGATGTGAGATTCTGCATTGTTCTGTTTGGTTCTATCTTCTCTTTTTCTTCTCTTCTCTTCTTCTTTTTTTCTTTCTCTTGACTTTCCTTAGTCGGTGCTTTTGGGATCGTACATGTGTGGATTATTGTCGATTCAGAGAGTACGGATTTGCGGGACGTCACAACATGATAGAGATATGATCGATACAAGTTGGAAAACATACGTTGTTCGTATCCATCAGAGAGCCGCCATCGAGTTCGAATCCATCAAGAACAAGCAGCTTCGAATCGATCGTCTTCGAATCGATCGTCTTCGAATCGATCAGGTTCGAATCGATCCGTGGTCATGCTATTCGTTTCCATTGAGTTCTTATCATTCCAGAGAAATCTTGTTCGCATTCCATATGTTCGAATCCATATCAACGCATCGGTATTATTCGCATCCCTCTGAGAACTACACAAGTCGTATCGATCCCCAGGCGAACCACTAGTTTGTATCGATCGGTGTCGATAGTCGATCGATGCGAACAGAACCATGATCGATTGATATGAACGGAACCCTATGAACGAACGATGCAAATGGCGCCTTGTTTTTGGTGCGAACTATCGACGCGAATAAGATGAATTAACCGATACGAATACTTCAATCTCGGGTACGAACAAGGTGTGAATGCGACTCGATCAACTTGCCACAAAAATTGGATCGATCCAGGAAACTTGCACCACGTCATCATATGCGCATATGCTCGAGATCGATTTGAAGGAAGCGATACGAAAGATGGATTCGAACGCGACCATACTCATGAAAACGCAATTTTGGATCGATCATATCTCACAATCCACAAGTCCAAATGCTGCGAAATTTTCATAGGAGCTTACGTACAAGCTAAAGAATGTTCCTGCCAAGTTTCAACTCGATTGGACCATTTCTTGATCGATATGAAGTTGGTTCGTATCAATCGCTAATCGAGTCGAAACTTGCCAAGATCGACCGTGTGGGCCCACTCATGTGCCAGAAGGAGTCTTTAGAAGTTTGAGCGAGATATTAGCCTCCTAGCCTATAAATAGGGCCCCAGAGCCTATAGGAAAGGGATCTTTTTGCTATTCAACGTCCAGACTCTGCCGGATTCAACTTTGCACTTCATCATTGCTGTTGTACTCGAGTTTCTTCATTGTAATCGCTGTAATCAATTGTAACCAGCAAGGATAATCGATAAAAGATAAATCTTTGAAGTGGACGTAGGCCGGAGATAGCCGAACCACTATAAATCTTGTGCTTCTGTCTGTTTCTTCCTGTTTAAAGTTTATTATTCTCTACTTTTTATCCTCTACATTACTTAGAACTGAGATTTGTGCTTGAATATTACTGATTTTCATTCATACATTGGTGCTTTCACGATATTTGGGATATGTGATCATTTTTGGCGCAAACACTTTGGTGCTTTCACTAGGAAGGAACTAGCACCCACTATACTAGATTCAGAATTCCGATTTGAAGGCTTGAAGGAATTAGATTTGAAAGGCAACGACTCGACAAACAAGTAGAAGACAAAGAGCCGAGAGAAGCCAACAAGGAGGAAGTCAAGAGGCATCCTCTGGGGCTGGAGAAGGGTAAGCTTCGATCTACATCACCAGGGATGAGATGGAGGCTATGGCAGATTCATTACATGAAAGATTGTTGAAGAGTCAACGGGATATGATGTAGAATTTCTTCGAATAGATAAGAGCAGCAAGTGTGCAGAACCTTGGAAAGACTACAGCGGCTACGAATGCAGAACAAGGAGCTAGGATTACAGAAACCAACGGAGGTCAGACTCAAGGTCAGAATGCAGAACCAGAAGGCAATCAACAAGGACTTAGAGGCAGACCCTCGGGATCTGACACTGGAAGACCTATGGATGGAGCTCAGCAGGCTAGAGCCAACACTAACGCTAATGAGCCACATGAAGAGTACGTACCAGAATTTCCTAGGGGACATGGGGGTAACCCTTGACGGACGACGTTGGATTGGCCAAGATAATCAGGCGAACTATGCACGGAGATTTAACAAATAGAGATCTGGAAGGAGTGAACAGAAGCCTGTTTACTCATGAAATCAGGTTAGCTCGGAATCCACCAGAGTTTAAGCTATCTAACGTGGAGGTATACAATGGCAAGGATGATCCAACAGATCACTTGATGCGATACACAGACACATGGAAGTGCTGGGGGCATTGGATGAAGTTATGGCCCGATGTTTCACTTTACACTTGAAGGATATAGCTGCGATGTGGTTCAGGCAGCTCGAAGAAGGATCTGTTAGGACGTGGACGGAGTTGGTGGACAGGTTTTTTAGGCAATTTCGGGTTC
Organism: Allium cepa; assembly: GCA_030765085.1. Taxonomy (NCBI): domain Eukaryota; kingdom Viridiplantae; phylum Streptophyta; class Magnoliopsida; order Asparagales; family Amaryllidaceae; genus Allium; species Allium cepa. The sequence goes on from CM060946.1 coordinate 186,163,506, forward strand.
ATATCAAGAGGCTGAAGAACGTGATGATGCTAACGTCAATAAAGCAAAGGACGGATGAATCTCTTAGAGCTTTCTTAACTCGGTTCATTGCGGTGGTTGCTTCGGTAGATCGGTCGGATCCGTCGATGGTTTTGATGGCAGCAGTATCGGGAGTCAGAGAGGATTCAGATTTCAAAGTATCTCTAATACTGGACCTGCCACTGGATCTCAGAGAATTCTTTCACAAAGCTGAGAGATTCCTTCGACAATAAGATGCATGTGCAGACTTGAAGTTAAGTGAGGTGAATGCGGCTGAGGATGGAGGATCATCCGTCAGAAGCTCGGATAAAGATAAAGGAAAGAGGAAGCTTGATGATGATTCAGAAAAAGTTAGGAAGCGGTGGAAAGAGCCAAATTTCTCCACCTGCACAGGATTGAACGAGACGATGGAACATATATTTATGGAGACCCGGAACCGCCTTCCCTATCGAAGGCCAGCTAGGAGAGAACCCTCTGAACGTGAAAGGGCATCAGGAAGGCACTGTCTATTCCATGATTTGGACGGACATGATACCAACAGCTGCAGACATCTAAAGGATATAATGGATGAACATATAAGGAATGGACAGTTACAACAATATGTCGAGGCTCTGAATGCAGCTGTGGAGCAGGAGCAACCACCGCCTACTTCGAACAACGATGGTGTGAGGCCCAGGAATGATTGTCGATTGGTTATCAATTGACTGGGATTATATGAAATAAGTAGCAAGCTACTGGCAAATGGCAAAGTCATTTACTCATGTACGGGGACAGAGATAGCCCCTAGACATGCTTTGGATGATGATAAACCGCGATGCTATGGTTTGTGATATCTGTCTTTTGTTTTGATTGGACACTCGTTCTCCTGGTTTGGTTTTGGAGTTTGGTTTGAACTCCTGGTTTTGTTTGCTTTCTGGCTTGGATTTTCGTTTGGATGATTGTTTTCTATTTTGGATGATGATTCGAATTTCTGATTTTCTGATTTTTTATTGAATTTTGATTGGATTTTTGTCTGGTTTTTGGTAAATGGTCATCAGGTATGGATTATATCTGGTAAGGGGTAAGTTTCTTCGTCCGCATGTGGCGAATTGGCTTATTCAAGTCGTCGAGTATGGACTATGCTCGACAAGGGTCCGGAGCGACCATGATTCGGCCTAGGACTTAGGCCATGTATTATCGGTTATTATTTCAGGTCGTCGGGTATGGACTATGCTTGAAAAGGGTCCGGAGAGACCAGGATTCGGCCTAGGACTTAGGCCCTACGTTATTGGCTACTATTTCAGGTCGTCGAGTATGGACTATGCTCGACAAAGGTCCGGAGTGATCAGGATTCAACTTAGGACTTAAGCCATGGCATTACTCAACGTCCAGGGACACTGGACCATGGTCGTCAGGTGTGGATTGCACTTGGCAAGAACCCGGAGAGCTTAATTCAATGTCCAGGGACGCTGGACCACGTTCGTCAAGTGTGGATTGTGCTTGGCATGATCCCGGAGAGGTTACGGATTTGGATATCGGCCCGGAGAGGTCCTGGATTCGGTTATTGGTTATTGGATAAGGAAGGATTAGAACTCAGTTGTCGAGTTCAAATGTATAAGGGATTGACTAAAGGCTTTGATTATTGGATTTGAAATCAGATATCGACTCAAAGCAGTCGAGAATGATGCACTTGGATGATGTGGCTGTGGACTTCGGATATCAGATTCAGAACTATTCAAAACACACCTTCTTATTGCAAGTCATGTTTTGGGGGGCAAATTTTATCCCACCTTTTGGTCAAAGCTGGAATATCAACAAATTGGCAAGGAAGAATGGATATCAGGATTGGAAATAAGGCTACGATCGATGTCGTTAAAATTTAGCCGAGCTCCGATCGGTACGGAATTGATTGGGGATGATGATCAGAGCTAGAAAAGGCTAGGTTTCAGATTTTCGGTCAATCGGAGTTCGTATAATAGAGATATGATCGATACAAGTTGGAAAAGATACGCTGCTCGTATCCATCAGAGAGCCGCCATCGAGTTCGAATCCATCAAGAACAAGCAACTTTGAATCGATCAGGTTCAAATCGATCCATGGTCATGCTATTCGTTTCCATTGAGTTCGTGTCGTTCCAGAGAAATCTTGTTCGCACTCCATATGTTTGAATCCCTGTCAATGCATCGGTATTATTCGCATCCCTCTGAGAACTACACAGTTCGTATCGATCCCCAGGCGAACCACTAGTTCGTATCGATCGGTGTCGGTAGTCGATCGATGCGAACAGAACCACTATCGATCGATACGAACAAAACCCTATGAATGAACGATGCGAATGGCACCTTGCTGTTGGTGCGAACTATCGACGCGAAAAGGATGAATTAACCGATACGAATACTTCAATCTCGGGTACAAACAAGGTACGAATGCGACTCGATCAACTAGCCACAAAATTGGATCGATCCAGGAAGCTCACGCCACGTCATCCTATGCGCACGTGCTCGCGATCGATTCGAAGGAAGCGATACGAAAGATGGATTCGAACGCGACCACACTCAAGAAAACAAAATCTTGGATCGATTATATCTCATAATCCACAAGTCCAAATGCTGCGATATTTTCACAGGAGCTTATGTACAAGCTAAAAAATGTTCCTGCCAAGTTTCAGCTCGATTGGACCATTTCTTGATCGATACGAAGTTGGTTCGTATCGATCATGGATCGAGTCGAAACTTGCCGGGATAGATCGCGTGGGCCCACTCACGTGCTAGAAGGAGTCTCTCGAAGTTTGAGCAAGATATCAGCCTTCTACGCCTATAAATAGGGCCCCAGAGCCTACAGAAAAGGGATCTTTTTGCTATTCAATGTCCAGACTCTGCCGGATTCAACTTTGCACTTCATCATTGCTATTGTACTCGATTTTCTTCATTGTAATCGCTGTAATCAATTGTAACCAGCAAGGATAATCAATAAAAGATAAATCTTTGAAGTGGACGTAGGCCGGAGATAGCCGAACCACTATAAATCCTGTGCTTCTGTCTGTTTCTTCCTGTTTAAAGTTTATTATTCTGTAATTTTTATCCTCTACATTACTTAGAACTGAGATTTGTGCTTGAATATTGCTGATTTTCATTCATACATTGGTGCTTTCACGATATTTGGGATCTGTGACCATTTTTGGCGCAAACACTTTGGTGCTTTCACTGGAAAGAAACTAGCACCCGCTATACCAGATTCGGAATTCAGATTTGAAGGCTTGAAGGAATCAGATTTGAAAGGCAATGACTCGACAAACAAGTAGAAGACAAAGAGCCGAGAGAAGCCAACAAGGAGGAAGTCAAGAGGCATCCTCTGGGGCTGGAGAAGGGCAAGCTTCGATCTACATCACCAGGGATGAGATGGAGGCTATGGCAGATTCATTACATGAAAGATTGTTGAAGAGTCAACGGGATATGATGCAGAACTGAGATTACTTAGAACTGAGATTTGTGCTTGAATATTGCTGATTTTCATTCATACATTGGTGCTTTCACGATATTTGGGGTTTGTGACCATTTTTGGCGCAAAACATATACTCCTAGGCAAAGAACATAAAAAATGAAAGCTAGCTCTTCATCTTCAGTTTTTACTTCAGCCGCTCGAAGATTCATAACAAGTGTGTTTAGGACATCCACATGAGTTAATACATCGGGTCTAAGATTCACCTTGAATGAGTAAAGTTGTTGTTGTAGGATGATGAGGTTAGTGAGAGACTTGTTGTAGAATTTTTTTTAAAGAGCATCCCATAATTCCTTAGCAATTGTTACATGAGAAAACTCTTTAAGTACTTCATCAGAGAGACTAAGCTGGATGGTAGTAAGAGCATCCTCTTCCAATTCTTCAATCTCTTCAGGCGTTAATTTCTTCACTTTCTATAGATCTAAAACAACCCTAAAATTCATACCTTTCTTCAACACCACTTCTATCTTCATCTTTTATGTGCCAAAATCTCCCTTTCCATCAAATCTAGCAACCACATAATTTGTAGAGCATCTATTAGTGCTATTCTTTTGTAGAATTAGACAGCTGAAATAATTTTTAAACAGGCTAACAAGCTCTGATACCAAATTCTGGTGAAAAATCACAGTTTTGGATAGCAGAAGAAGAACACCTAATATTATAGTCTATGGACAATCTTAGCAAATCCAATCCAACAAAGAAAATAAAACGAAAAACAAAAGAGCGGAAATTATAGATAAAAGATGGAAAGAAAAGAACACACTGATATAACGAGGTTAGGCTATTCCTACATTATCAGATCCAACAACCTTTATTATTTTTTCACTTCAAGGAGGAGTAGAATATGAAAAGAGTATGAATCACTCAATAAATTTCACATATACTAAAATAGACATAGAAAGAGGGATCTAATTGAAGATGTTTGGTGAAGAATTCTCTTGTCGTCTACTGTTGAAAAGATGAACAAATGTCTTCATATATATATATGTGTGTGTGTGTGTGTGTATGCGATGATGAAAACTGCCTTGGAATTAAGGACGAAATATTTCATGATTTACTTGATTTGAGTTCAACACAAATTTAGCATATTGGTATTTGTTTTCACGTATATCCTTATTTGATTGATTCCTCAAATCAATTTATATATCTTTTGATTATCTTTCCTATTTATTTCCCATATTTGATTGATTGCGGGAATCAATTAATATCTTATTCCTTTTAATATTTGAAATAGATTTGAATCGTCCAAATTTAACATTAAGTGATAGAGATTCAATTTTCACTAGCATTTTTTGGATTAAACTATTCAAACTTCAAGGTTGTACCCTATACATGAGTTCATCCTACCATCCCTAATCAGATGGCAAAACAAAAATCACTAACAAGGCATTAGAGTGCTATTTGAGATGTTTTTCTAACCATAAACCTCAAGAATGGTTCAAATAGTTAATTCTTGTTGAATTTTGGTATAACACGACATGGAAACTGCCTATTCAAACAACACCATATAAAGCACTCTATGTAAGTACATCTGCTACTTTACTATTTTATGTGCCTAAGTCGGCTAAATCTCAGGCTATGGAAGAGGACCTTTGTGCAAAGGACAGTGCATTACAATTAATTAAGGATAATATTGCCAAGGCTAAAGAAAGGATGATTAGAAATACCAATGCTCATAGAACCGAAAGAGAATTTGAAATTGGACATTGGGTTTTTGTTAGATTACAACCATATAGATAATTAACTACTAGCAGTTAAAAGGATACAAAGTTATCACCAAAATCCTATGGTCCCTATGAAATTCATAAAATTACCTTAGTGGCAAACTGAATTTACCTCCTATAGCTACAATATATCCAAATTTTCATGTTTCTCAACTCAAGAAAAAAGTGGGAACAAATGTCATTATTCAAAAAGATTTACCCTTTGTGAAGATGGAAATAATAGTTTAACCTAAAGTAATTTTGGCTAGGAGACCTGCTCGAACTGCTCATGGCACTATAATAGAAGTATTAGTGAAGTGGAAACAGCAGCTAGATGAAGAAGCCATTTAGGAAGATTATTGGAAGCCTGTAGCTCGTTTTCCTACCTTTAACCTTGAGACTAAGTCAAATATTAAAGAGAGGGGCAATTGTGACATGCCGGACCATCAGAACTAAAAGAGACGACCACCATTACTGATCAAGATACCCATTTGAAGAAATAGTTAGTATGATTTGTGTATGTTAATCATTCTGTCGAACAAGTTATGTCTGTGGTTTGTAAGTGGGCCGGGTGTGATTGTCTTGCCTATTATGTGAGTTGTATATATATCAACTGATACCGTGATATACGAGCATAATAATGTTTTGCACTTGCCTTCTCTGCTCAAATTTCTTCTCTGATGCTATAATCTTCTTTGTCTTGTCTTTCCTCGACTCGATTCTCCTCAATTTCTATTCAACTATGGCTAAGATAAAGTAAATTGACAATCTCTTGCCACAAAATGGTTTATTCATATCTTCTAAATCAATGACACATTCATGATTCTATTTTAACATCCAAAATGGTTTCTACATAGCATCTAAAATTTCCATTCTACTAAAAAATTATGGTTATTGTTATGTCCAAAAATTTCTTCACACTAATTAGTAAATGCATTTCTTAATTCATTTTGATCTTTTATTTGTACATTGTTAATTAAAATTGAATTTATAGTATTACTATGGATTTTTCCATTAGCATTAGTTATGGATTATTTAGTATATTTATTATGTTTATCCATCCACTTTATTAGGATCTTTATTTGCAGATACGTTTTAGTTCCTAGATTTTATAAAAAATATTGCGGAAGATTTCATGGTTTATTATTACCTTTGTGTTTGTATTTTCCATAATTAGAATATTTTACTATTGTGTAACTACGTGGTTCTAACAAAATGTGGTCTTTAATGGTTATTTGTTTCCTTTAATGGTTATTTTTTCTTTTTCTCCCCTATCCTATCTATTTATTTGCTCTTATTATTAATTTTTATGTGGTATTAATACAGTTTTTCGATCCTGCTAAAAAGATTTGATTTATTAAAGCATGTTTGATCCAGTGATTTGTTCTATTCAATATATGATATGATATGGTAAAAACCTGAAATCACCATTATCTTTTCTCCACAAACAATTTTATTTGAATCCCATCATATGACGTAATCTAATAAAATGTAGCATGTTTGAATCCCATCACATCCCTAATCACTATAACATCATCTTCTAAAAACCACCCACTCGAACCTGCAAGATAACCCATACAAACAAGACCAACCAAAATCCTTAAGCAAATCACAACCCCAACCCAACCCCAAAAGCAAACCTACCGTCGCCTAACATCTATATCATCTTTGCCATTGTGATTTTCAACGTCTATAGCCAATGGCGAGCTTTTAGTAGCAAAGTACCATGACTCATAAGGAGCTACTATTAGTTATCAACGTTTGAGAAGAGTTCTACTTCCATGCTGATGCGTGAGAGAGACTATGATGCGTGAGTGATGATTGATGCTAGCATAGTATTTTTGGTAATACATATAATGCCTTCTGCTTGAATATGGATCTAAAGTAAGAAAATTAATGCTTACATTGCAGAGTACCTAGACAAACGAGATTAGGATATTTCTCATATTTCATGAATTTTTATTTTAAAATTTTCTTTCACGAAGAGGTGATATTGCATGTCTAGATGGTAATGATTTTTGAGATGTTTTCAACATATATGATTTCTGTACATCCTACATTTCTATGATATCCAGGTTACACTAACAATTATTTTCATCGTTCGTCCTTATATAGGTTTTTCCTGCCGAAAGATCATACAACGATTAATACCTTTAAGATTTTTGTTGCACGTTCAACATCAGCCATTTGATGTACTGATTGTTAATGTTGTAATGTGCTAGAAGAAGGTGAAGAAGAAGAAATTTCTTCATTATTCTCATACTTTATAATTGTATTTCCAGAAGCTATAAAATATTATATTGGAAAATTATATCTTAGGTTTTACTGACCTTACGAATGCTTTTATTTCATTATAAATTTCAAATGTCCTATATCATTTGAACTGTTTTTCCAATTCCAACTCAGTATTGTCTAACGAATATTCGACAAATCTTAGTTGAACTGTTTTCCCCATTCCAACTTAGTATGGTCTAACGAAAATCTTGCGCAAGAATATCATTTTTGAAATTATCTGCTTCATTTTGTTGCCAGAAAAAAGTTCTGCTTCTTTTACATCGAGTGCTTTAGAACATGATGTAGAAGAATATTCACAGGGTTTGGTGAGGAATTCTAGGGTCACCTATATTTTTTGTTTTTTTTTAGCACAAACCGTTTTAATGCCTAGAAATATTTTTTCTAACTCGATAAGATCATAATTTGTACCTCAAAAATCTACAGATTGAAATGTTTTATAACAACCAATAAATTATTTGTTCAATTCTAGAGCATTTTCTTTCGTCCATATTGTACTAATCTTTTATCACTATAGTGGCATATAGTTTACGTACTCTACAGAAAGCAATATATTTTCTTTGTTTATTGGAACTAATTTTTCCTTTTGGGTAAATTGAAACACTCTGACCTATTAGGTTGGTGTTTATTGGGTTGTTGCGCTCGAGCTTCAGTAGCCTGTTGGGCTTTCTTAAGATCTCGAGCCTTTCTAACTTTATTTTAAAGTGGGAGAAAATGAAGAAGGCTCTGTATAGACATGCTTAGTTTTGTTTGGAAAAGTTACCTTATTGAAAATCTTTTTGACTTTTTTCTTCTTCTAAAATTTCCCTAAATCTTTTGATATCTTCTTCATCTGGTGGGAAGATCAGTAGCATAATTAGTGTAACCTGGAATGCACATAACATCATAATATATATTTCTAAATACAGTGTTAAATAAATTTGTCCAAGATTTTCTTCTGAAAAAAAGTTTAGTTTTCCTTTTCAAATTTGCATGTTTGTTATCATTCTCGATTAAAAACAACAAATATATTCACTGTCTTTTGATTGCTAATTTGATAGCAAGTAATTCTTTGTCATAAGTAGCATATTTAATCTATGTTTTGTCAAGCTTTCTAAATGCATAAGTTATTCTCTCCTTTTGTTTTGCAATAATACTCCTTTTCAAAAATTGATAGAAGCGTCACTTTGTAGTGTAACTAATTAATTTTCAAGAGGAAAATAAAGAATTTTTGAAATTTTACAAGACATTTTATCTTCTTTATTTTCCTTTTCTTTATCTTGTAACGGAATCTGAAGTTTATCCATATTCCATCTTCTTGGTTGTTTGACATTAAGTTGTTTATATTTGGCTCATTCCTCATTAAGCATTTTTTGTATATTTTTAACTTTGGAAGATTCTTTAAGTTCTACCATAATTTGCTATAATTTTTCTTCCATAATTCAAATAATCCTAAAAAAACCTTGAAGTTCTTCCAATGTATCGAAATTATTAGGAATTTCCATGACTTTAGTGTAAACGCGTTGTTGTAATTCTATACGCACATTCTTAATGTATTTCCCAAGAAAATCAATTTCTATTTAAACCGATCATTCTCTTAGGGCTCGGGATTATAACACTTTTAGTAATATTTGTACTATAGTTAATAGATGTTGTAATACCCCGTATTTTAATAATCAATAATATTAGATTTTTATCGATAATTTAAATATTGAAGGAGCAAAATGATCATATTTTCAACTTTGGAATTTGATGATGGGACTCGCATCATTAGGACTGGTACGTTTTTCTAATTTGCACCATATGTTTATTTATTATATTTTGTGCCCATACGAAGGAGATACGAATGAAATAAGTTTTAGGTTTTTAATGGGTTTTGGCAGGATTTGAATATTTGAATTTATTAGCCTAATGATTCCCCTTGATATAAAAGGATCTACGTATAGTTCTTCTCACTTCATCTTTGCCAATCTAAGACCCATGCAAGAACTGAATTATATAACTACTAAATATGTTCGTACCCGATCACTTAATTGTTTATTTCCTCAGGATTTTTTCTTGTCTTCTATGAGTTTTAAACCCTAAAGCAATATAAAAATATGGATATTTGATCTATATTTGAGAACATACAAAAGTTTATATAGTGAACGGTTGCGTTCATGTTATACGAAATCTCAATGAAAAAGTTTTACTCGATGAATATATTTCACACAAAATAAGTAAGCAAATCAGAGTGCAAGATCACATGTTCAATACAATTTAATACAACGCGGATTTTTTGTGTGTTAAAAGCATGGTTTTAAATCTCTGGTTTCTCGCCTAGGATCCCCCTCGATATCTCTTTCTCACGATAAGACAGTTTTCCCCTTTTGAGGATTGACCAGCTGGTGGATTCAACCATGGGACATAAATTACTATTTTTTATGGATGTGTACCGGGGATATAATCAAATCCCGATGCATATTCCCATTTAGGAGCACACCAGTTTCATTACTGATGTTGGATTGTACTGCTATGTAGCAATGATGTTTGGATTAAAGAATGCGGGAATGACTTATAAACGCTTAGTCAATGGGATATTTAAATATCGGATTGGAAAAACGATGGAAGTGTATGTGGACGATAGGGTAGATATAGGATGAATATCCTAAGAGTCTTGTATGTATGACAAAAAGGAAAAGGTATCATATCCGAGCCTCGTATCCCAATTCCAGTCAACATATAGAAATCGACGGGGTTAATACCGAGCTCAAAATCTAAAAAATGAAAAGTTTGTATGGTAGGCCACCATCTCTCAACTGTGGTGGATATGAATGAAAGATCAAATCATCGAGGATGTCGAATCTGTAGGCAAAAGGCAAAAGGCAAAAGGACTAGCCTACAACCTATCTATTAGACTTGAGGAAGTATATCGTAGTAGCGTACTATACACTTGAATCAACTGCCCCGACAACTGACATACTGGATTTATAAAAGAAACAGTTTATGATATATGTATGATTAATATAATATTGAAAATATGCTGAGTATATATTGAGTCTATATGATAAACAACAGTTCACGATTAATAGACGATCAACCTAACATCGACTAATTTACTGGGTATATATTAGGCTTATGTAATAAACAAACAACCATTCATGATTTAAATATGATTTATGTAACATTGATGCACTAACCGTTATTTTATGTATATAATTATATCTCAACTATACCCAGACTTGACAATATGCAATTTGTGTATCCCTTCGGTAGCTTGTGTAAGATCTGTAAGTCTTAAACCGTCGTCTTAGGCCTAGGGGCAATGTGAATTTTAATGACGCATGGGGCTAGGGGCTAATTGCTCCTTTGACTGTATTCGTGTGTTATGCCTTGTAATTTTAATGGCATGAGGCTGCATTTCAATGGTTTTTTGAATAAAAATTAATATCAAAAGAGGAAGTTATGAGCAAAATGTACCGGACGAGTGTTTTATCGACGTCCAGCATTGGCCGTTTATTTAATATGCGTTTAATGATTAAGAACTTATTAAATAACCATCTAACAATCAGATGCTTATTTAATAAACGTTTGACTGTTAGGCGTTCAACATTTAACATCTATTAAATAGACGTCTTTCTATTAGGATTCCATCTTAATACAGGACTGAATACTCGTCAGTCCAGCCCTGAGTTGTTCTAAGGACATTGACTCATGATGTTATGTTACACAACTTTCAATAAACAAAGACTTCTTCTGTTTGAAATAGCAACTTAAAAAATATTCTATACCATAAATTTCTCATCGTTTCTTTTTCAATTTAAATTTTATATAATGTGTCAAATGCATCCAGGTTTGAGTTGTTCTTGCGCAAGGCTTCGATCCTGGTATATTCTATGTTGGGTTGCTGGTGATTTCTGGTGGTCATTTTTCCCTGGTGGTCTCCTGAGGATGGTGGTGCATTTTGCTTATAATTTGTAGGTTGGTGCTTTTGATCTTAGCATCACGAGCTCAAAATGTTTGTCGTATTTTTCGGTGTAATGTTGAGGTTTATATGTGTCTCTACTAGCTGCATGAAGTGTGCTTCTTAAAACTATTACTGCATTTAACGTGGAACCAACGTGTTCATAGTAGTTTCATAAATAATTAGATTTCCATTAAATTAAAATACAATGATAGTACATTTTACATTGAACGTAAAATGCACTATTTACCGAATGTCAGATACTTAACATTGCGTTCAACCTCCTTCTTGGGAACTGTAACCAGCAAAAATCCGTTTTTTAACTCGGCCTTCACCTTATCCTTCTCATAGTTGTCAGGCAACACTGACCTCATACAATAGTTACTGGAACTCCTTGATCTCCACTATGAGTCGTTCCTTTCTTCTTTCTCTAGTCTGTTCTTTCCTTTTATCATCAACAAATCACCTTCCATGGATACTTTGACCTCATCCTTCGATAGTCCAGGAATGTCAAACCACTTTTTCATTTCTTTATCATCTTCCATCATGTCCTATGGAGCCTTGATTTCAATACGGGTTACACGGGTTGTTGAACCCGGAAAGTTAATGCATCTTCGACAATGAGGTCCATTGTGTATGTCATTACTTCATTGTTCTCATTAGATACATTGGGTTTATCAGCCCTGCATTTTGCATTTTCATTACCAGTAAATTCCATCGTCACTACGTAATTTCATTCATCTGCTGTTTAAAATTCACATTTTCAAAGTTTCACGCACAAAAAAGACTAATGTAACCTAACAATATATTCATCATGATACATCATACGTTAATGACAAACATACTTGTGAATAGTGTGATACATGATTGGTTAATAATACAAAAACATGAGTTGTTTCCACTTAACATCCATTTGTAAACGATGGAAAAAATATGGTCATAATATCAGTCTAACTCAAAGGCTTTTCTAAATGTAAAATGATTTTTCGTACTTAGAAAATGAACGGTATAGGAAATAAATATATTTAGAATTTTAATTTAATTAACCAGTATTTATTAAATCAAATTTTAAAACATGGCAATAGAAGTTATAAAACAACTAGGAAATAGATGCTGGAAGATTTATAATTAGACATGTCATTCATTTTAATTTAAAAATCTCCTCCTCCAAGAATGTGTGACAGCCAGAGCATCAGAACCAATAGAGGAAACCACCATTTGTCGATCATGCTACCTGTTTGAAAAAATAGTTAGTGTGGTGTGCATGTGTTAGTCATTATGTCAAACATGTTATGTGTGTGAGCTTGTAAGTGGAATGGGTGTGATTGTATGGCTTGGTGCCTGAGTTGTATATGTATCAACTAATACACTGATATGCGAACATAATCAAGTTGTACACTTATCTTCTCCGCTGCTATCATCTTCTTCTTCTTGTCTTTCCTCAACTCGATTATTCTCAATTTCTATTCAACTATGCCTAAATAAAGAGAACTGACAATCTCTTGTCAAAAGTGGTATCAGAGCCTCAAATCGATCCTGTCCAAATCAAGCATAATTCCGATGAGGCTAATCATGCTTTGAATGTTCATTACACACATAGCAAGCTAAAAGCTCAATTACAGAAGAAAGAATTATTAAATTTACAATTTGCTTCCCAAATCACTACCAATAGCACTCAGATCCAAAAATCAAATGAGGAAATTCAGAGTTCATTGCAACTTATTTTCAAGAATTGAAAGATTTGAAAAACAATCAACCATAAAAAATTGCTAATGGTTCCTTCAAATCTAGATCAACAAATTCCTCCTCGTCCAATTAATTCTGCTCCTTGTATTTTAGGATCGGCTTATAATAACAGAATTGGATCTATACCTCAGAACTTTGATACTGATTTATGTAAGAATCATAATTTTCATTCATCATTACGTACTTCATCATCATTTCTGCATCACAAGTCTATGAAGCTTGAATTTCCTGTCTGTGATGGATCTAATGACGTTTCGGCTTAGATTAAACAAACTGAATTAATATTCATCAATTATCATATACCTGATAGTGAGAAGGTGCAAATTTGTGTTGAATATGCGAGTATATGATTTTTGTTTGATGATAATAAACATATATATATATTCATGTAAATGTATTTTTTAATGTAATATTTTATTTTCAGAGATTAAATAAATGTTTGTTGAATAAAATAAATAACACAGAATTTAAATTCAAACAGATATTTTATTCAAATAAATATTTATTACAATTTTGAATAGTAAAAATTTGATCTCTCACTATAGATATACAATTTGCAATTACAATACATTTCAATTTACAAATGTCCTCACTATATATCGCTCATTCACTCGTATTTATCTTCAACTCCATTCTAGATTGAATCCAACATCTGAGCAATTTGCAAAAATATACGTTGACGTGGTAAAATTGAAAAAGAAATATTTTTGCAGTATAAAATAAAAAGTAATTTTGAAAATATTATTTGCCTCAATTATTTGGGTTGTTGTCATCATTTAAATTTGAATTCATCAAACACGAATAACTTGCGACATGCACAGTGTATCACTGTACATGCCATAAGGCCATGCACACCAATATACACTTGATAAATCTACAGCGACAGGTGAGCACAAGGTCAAACCCAAATAAAAAGCCGGGTTCAACTCAAGTCACGACACGAGCATAAGGTCAAACCTGAGCTACTAGCTGGATTCAGCACAGGTGCAACTCCAAAAATCAAGATGTAGGTCAAATGAAAACAGAAGTTGACAATGCACACAAATGCACATACCAGAACTGGCAGCAAACAAGAATCAAGCTATCAGTGGAGTTGAAACAATGTCAACATGCAATATCGACCAGTCTAGATACAGAGCAGCCGGTGATCAAATGAAGACTGGATTGCAACGACCACAACATAATTACACGTGAACCAAAAGACTCAAAAAGGAATGCAATGACACTGCAGCTATGGGTCGAATTAAAAGCAACAACTCAGTCAAGCTCCACACAAAGGCACAGACCAAACTTTGAGATATAACTATAGATTCAAATGAAAATAGTGTAACACACTCGTATACATTTATATGAACCAGTAAGCTACATGATGACTGACCGCATATCAAGCAACATGAATGCAAAAGTCAACATGTCAGAGCAACTCACCACAATGCACCACTGTGACTTCAACATCAAATCAAGACAGAGTGAAATGCAGACACAAAAATATACGAATTCAAACAAAGTCAAGTTAAATGCCGAAGTCATGGAACTGCAGCCAACACACATATATATACACAGTGCAAACTCAAGAATGAATGAAACTGCAATGTAGCTTAAAATGAAAAAAATGTCACCAGTGCAACAAGATAATAGTGACACGATCAAAGCATCCAGTACACATGACTCAAGACTGTAATACCAACACAGTGCACATATAGCAGTGAAGTACACAAGCTAATCCGCAACAACGAAGACTAATATCACATTCGAACAAAGCTCAATAGTCAAATTCACGTGTAGCTGTAAGGAATCAATCCATATGACCAAAGTTCTAGGTAGTCAAACAAGTTCATATTTTTACAATTTCAAAGTGGTCAAAAGTCATATAACAAGTTCAATCTAGCAGTGACAGTGCCAAAGACGCACAGGTTAAAATCAAAACCGTGAAGAAGCAGTGGGTCAAAAATCCAAGCGGTAATTGATTAAAGCAGCAACAAATTCAACCAAGTCAAGGCGATCGATCAAGCAGGAATTTTCAATCATGCCGAAGTCAACAAGCACAAAGAAATAAATCATCGTCGCAGCAAAGTCAGAGCCGTGGAAATCAAGGAATCGGAAAATTCACAAAACCGTGATGACCAAGGAAAAAATATACGGTTTCGAAACCTATATAAACCATAATATCATAGGCGCAATAATTCATTCGAGTTCGAGCTAAACAGAGAAGAATAAATTATAAAACTCGAATCAAAGTCGAGTGCTCATAAATCAAAAAGGAACAAACGTACCAATTCTTTCAACAATCAAACTCGACTATTTGGAAGCTATCGTAAACCAAGAAGAAGCCGTGAATCAAGGAACCAATCGAAGAAAGAAATCAAAGCATCAGCTATAAATTTAATCGGCAACTTCAGGTTACCCAGAAGCCCTAATCACTCAGAGAGGAACGAACGAGCATAAAGGAAGCGGCCATATTTTTTCACAGCAATAGAGATAACTGGCCGAAGAAATATAAAAGGGAATAAAAGAAAGGGAATTCTTTTTATTGGGTCGGCTTTAAAATTGTCACTTTGAGCTTTTAATTTAAACTAATGTTTCTAGTTTTGTTTTTTTTTTAAATTTGTATTTTCTCTTTTGAACGATTGTAATTTCTAGTCGTGTGACTAAGGGACGAGCTACGGTGGTGTAGTTCGAGAATTCGTAACTCAGGGGCTGAGTTGTGATAGGGTTTAGAGCGTAGAGTTAAGGCTAGTCGATAGCGGGTGTCGCGAGTTTATGTGTGTAAGCGTCTGACTACTTAATTTCTAGTAGAAACCTTAGGGGCAACACGTAGGCAGGGTTTTGCCAAAGCTGGGTAAATTTTGAGTTGTTCTATTTCTGCTTTTATTATTCTGCCATTATCTGTGCTGCCATAATTCTGATAAATCTGTGCCTAAAATATTTTATAAACTTTCGCATTATATTTTTATAATGAATAGTATCATCCTATTCACCCCCCCCCTCTAGGGTGAAATTGATCCTACAAGTGGTATCAGAGCTAGGAACAAAAGCCATTTTTGCTTTAAAAAATTTGATTTTTCAAAAACCAATTTTTGTTTTAAAAATTTGAATTTTTAAAATGGCTTCTTTTAATACTTCTTTTACTGAGGGTCAGTCTATAGTTAGACCACCAATGTTTAATGGTGAATATGCTTACTGGAAAAATAGAATGAAAATCTTTCTAAAAACCATTGATGCTTGGAATATAATTGAGACAGGTTATCGAGCACCCACTATAGTTGTAAATAATCAAGAAATTGAAAAACTATTTGATCAATGGACAGATATAGAAAATAAGTTACAGAATGCTAATGCTAAAGCTATGAATTCTATTATTTGTTCATTGGATCGTATTGAATTTAATCGTGTCTCACATTGTCTAACTGCGCAAGAAATGTGGTACACACTAGAAGTGACTCACGAAGGAACATCTCAAGTCAAGAAATCTCGCTTTGCCATGCTGAATAGCGAATACGAGAATTTTACAATGGCCAAGGAAGAAAATGTCAAAGAAATGTACAGAAGGTTTTCCAACATCGTATACAAATCAAAAGCTCTTGCAAAATCATACACGGAATTAGAAATAGTCCGAAAAATCCTCAGAGTACTTCCACGAAGTTTTGAAGCAAAAGTGACCGCCATTCAAGAATCGAAAGATTTGAAACAAATCAAAGTTGAAGAACTCATCAGAAATCTCACCACTTATGAGCTAGAAATGAAATTCAAGGAAGAGCGTGAAGGAGGAGATACTCAAAGAAATCAATGGCTCTCAAAGGAACAACTAAAAGTGATGATGATGACGATGATGATGGAGCAACAGAGATGGCACTGTTAATGAAGAGATTAAAAAAGTGGAACCGCAAATACGGAAATCCAGCTCTAGAAAAAAAATTAAAAAGCAGAATAATCAATGTTCTAGATAACCCAGAAGAGCAAGAAATCATTTGTCACACGTGCAACAAACCTGGTCACATCAAGCCTAATTATCCTCAAAATCGACTCGATAATGGAAAGAAACCGAAAAGGAGAAGTTTTGTAGCTACTTGGGATGAAACCTATGAAGCTGATAAAAGCACTGGCAGTGAGAGTGAAAGAGCAAATCTGTGTCTTCGAGGTGATACAACTGACAGTGATGATGATGATCCAAGCGAGGTATCAAAACTTTCTCATTCGGAATTACTTATATATTTTAATGAGGTAAATGGGTGTTTTGAACGACTTAAGGAAAAATACACTAAAATTGAATCACAAAGAGATACTTTGAGAGATTTAAATAAACAGCTTGATAAATTGGTTAAAAACTATCAAAGTAGGAGTCCTAATGTAATATGTGTCCATCACTTGAAGAAGAATTTAAAAAAAATCAGAAATTAAAATTAAATCGCTTGAAAATGAAATTCTAATTTTGAAAGAGAGTGGAAATACTAGGAGAGAAAATTCTATTAAAAAGTGCACACAATCATTAAACGAAAAGGAATCTCTCAAAACACAAGTCCAAAAATTGTCCACAACTTTAGGAAACTTTTCCAAAAGTGAAAGATCACTAAATATGCTAATAGAAAAACAAACTGTTAAAATTGATAGACAAGGACTTGGATATAATCAAACTGAATTTGTTAGAAGCGAATTTAATCAAGTCAAATTCCACTGCACAATTTGTGAAAAATTTGGACACAATCACAATATTTGTTCGTATAGACCCAAACAAGTGAAAATCATTCCAATTTGGGTTCCAAAAGGCACAAATATAAAATCTCTCAAAATTAAAGAAACTTGGGTGCCAAAAGGAACATATATAAATAGTTTTGGGTCTCCATAAAATTATTTTTCAAAATCTGTTGCCACTAACAACTATGGACCTACAAAAACAAATAGGTCACAAAAATCTTTTATCGTGTAGGTGTGGTGGCAGGCTAAGGAACATCAACCTTGTTACTTGGATTCTGGCTGTTTGAGGAACACAACGGGCGACAAATCACAGTTCCTTAGCCTAGTATGAAGGTGGTAGAATCATAATGGGAAACACCAAAAAATTATCGTAAAAGTAAAACAGGTAATGGTATATTTATTTTGAACGATATATTAAATGTGATAATCTGCACCGTAATCTGAATTAAATTAGCCGGTAATGTGATAATGAAATGAATGTTGATAATGATTCTGGCTTTTTAAATTTGTTGGCCAATTATATTCTTATGCCAAGGAAACTATAAAAAAAATTCTAGAGTCCTTAAACTACTTCATATAGATTAGTTTGGATTAATGATAGTGTTTTATTAGTTGATGATAATACATTTGGTTATTTTATGGATGACTTTATATTCACGGTTTTCGTTTATTGGCACAGCTTCAATTAAAATTGAAAAGAATTTAATTTAAAAAGGTCTTCAAGAATTTGTTGCAACATCTCGGTCTGGTTTATAGAGTCCAACTAATGATAATCTCGAGTGAAAGAAAAATTCAGATGCAGATTACACTGGTAATCTAGTTGATAGAAAATTACTTGTGAAACATGATTTATGTTAAGACATTTCAGTAGCTGCATCGTTTTTCAAAGAAAATATCTGCATATTTTTCATTTCAAATATTTTCAAATATCAAAATTTTTCTTATAAAACCCCTTCTAGAAAATCATTTTTTGACCTTGTTTCAGATTGGTCACTTTTAGAAAATTTGATAATTATTTTTGAATTTGAGCTTAAATGATTACATTAACTAATCTGACTCCCTATTGATTATCGAAACGATAAATAGTGATTGAAAAAGTGATGAGTGTTGATATTGATCATATATTATAACTCGAGATGGTATAATTAATAAATGTCTTCAGAAATTTAAACAAGACTTATAAACACTTTTTGTTGGTAAAAATTCAATGCCCATCTCTAGTTCTATCATATTTCTATCGACCATCACTCATTAAAATCCAATATAGTATGTCAATATGTGGTATTTTAAATGAAAAATTATGCGCTTTCATTTTATTATATTTTTAACAATAAAAACATTCAAAGTATTCACTCTCATTTAAAAGTCCTCACGGTTGTGCATGAGTGAATTACTTGGATTTTTGATTATGTGCTTCCATGCTCATTTAAAAGTCCTCACAGTTATGCATGTATGGAAGGCATATCAAAAATGATTGATTAAATAGACAAGTTGATTCTAATCCCATTTAAAAGTCCTCACAGTTATGCGTGGTAAGAAGATACTTGAATTCATTTTTTAATAAAAATTTGGAATACTACTAGTCTCATTTAAAAGTCCTAACGGTTATGCATGGTCAGTAGATATTCTAATTCCTAATATAAATATACCACAAATATACACAACTATATGGTTTATATGATGACATTATCCCTATCATTCTAAAGTGGAATATGCACCAAACAAGCATTTATGATTTTTGTTTGATTTTTTATTGAAATTTAATATTTATACTCGATTGGGAATTAATGTTGTACTAATGTCTATCACTTTATCTCTATTTTTCTAACACTATTACTCTTTTGCTGATAACAAAAGGGGAGAGAAAAATTTAAGATTTTGACAAATAAAGTTCAGATATTTTCTATTTGCATCTAGGCTCATTTGCATATTTTATTTACATGCATATATGAAGAGGGAGCTTTGTGTAGAGAGGGAGCATTTAAATAGGGGAGCAAATATAGTCTATCAATGATCAAATACATTTAATATATTCAAAATCTTAAATATATGTTTGTTATCATCAAAAGGGGGAGATTGTTGAATATGCGAGTATATGATTTTTGTTTGATGATAATAAACATATATATATTCATTTAAATGTATTTGTTAATGTACTATTTTATTTTCATAGATTAAATAAATGTTTGCTGAATAAAATAAATAACACAGAATTTAAATTCATACAGATATTTTATTCATATAAATATTTATTACAATTTGAATAGTACAAATTTGAGCTCTAACTATAGATATACAATTTGCAATTACAATACATTTCAATTTACAAACTTCCTAACTACATATCGCTCATTCACTCGTATTTATCTTCAACTCCATTCTAGATTGAATCCAGCATCTGAGCAATTTGCAAAAATATACATTGACGCGGTAAAATTGAAAAGGAAATATTTTTGCAGTATAAAATAAAAAGTGATTTTGAAAATATTATTTGCGTCAGTTATTTGGGTTGTTCGTCATCATTTAAATTTGAATTCATCAAACACGAACAACTTGCGACATGCACAATGTATCACTGTACATGCCACAAGGCCATGCATACCAATATACACTTGATAAATCTACAAGAACAGGTGAGCACAAGGTCAAACCCAAATAAAAAGCCGGGTTCAACTCAAGTCACGACACGAGCACAAGGTCAAACCCGAACTACTAGCTGGTCAAACCCGAGCTACTAGCTGGATTCAACATAGGTGCAATTCCAAAAATCAAGATGAAGGTCAAGTGAAAACAACAGTTGAGAATGCACACAAATGCACATAAAGGGTACTGTTAATAATCCTGTTGGCACTGAAACCATTAAAAGAACACCCAATAATTTATTGGGTACTGTGAAGAGTATTTGAAATATAGGAAAAAAGTACCATTCAGCCAATAATTCCAAAGGAGTTGCAAATGGATCTGCCGGTTCACCAATCATTGATGGTTCTAGGACTGCTAAGCTGACAAGCAATCTACTTATAGTAAATCAACAAGGTAGATGATCAACACGAGGCATAACTAATGGTAGAAATCAAAAGAGTGAAAGATGGACATTGGCGTTTCATAAACCTCTATGTATTATAAATGGATGGGGGTATAGTAGCAGAAAAGAGGGGGTTTTTAGACATTATTGCTTTTAAAACACTAAATCAAAATCGTATTCTCTGCCTTTTTTCATTTGTACTTAGAATAAATAAACAAGATAAAGACGCTTTTTCATGGACGTTGGATTCATTAGCATCAAACCATGTAAATTCTCCATATTACTTATTATTTTAGTACTTTATTTCACTATTTCCATCTTGAATGTTTAAATCAGGATGTATTGTTCTAACTAATTGAAAGATATTTTTCATAAGATTTCGAATAATTCTCCTCATAATTATGTAAGCATCACAGCGACATAATTACCGCCTTTTATGGCAATTTTAATATTACTTAACCTTGATGATTCCTAATCATAAAAGCATTTAGCATTGTGGTTACTTCAATAAAAATACCTGGGTGTTTTTTAGATGAAAAATCTCACTAATATTTTTGGCGCTAGAAGAACGACCCAAACATCCCTCTCTAGCAAAATTTACTCACATTTCCTTTAGATACCACTTTAACACCATGAATCCCACCAATTCCAACACTCCTCCTTACCGAGAACAACATCTTTTGACCTCCAAACAGACAACTCCTCGCCTCTGTGACCTAAATCGAGGCAGTTCTTCTATGGACCCCACCTCAGATCCTGTCTTAGATATTGTTCAAGCTTTTACAAACCAACTAAACTAACATATGGATGGACTAGAGAGATATATGGCCCAATATCATGCCTTAAAACAAATCTCCTACCAAGCTTCCGCAGCTCACCACAATCTTTCACCGACTACACCGACCATGCAATGTGTGAGTGAAAATGACAATCTCAGAAATGAAAATGGTGATGATGGTCTAAAGAAAACTAGTACCAAGCTCAAAGGCATAATTCAAATCAACTCGTAGATCAAATCAAAGCCTGCAGACATCAACCCATTACTACTGAAAAAGTAAGCATGCTACACCCAGTGATGATGATGTTGCTTTACTCTATAGACATGGTTCATCCTAAATAGATCCCAAGGAGGATAAGATCTATCAACTGAAACCTAATTTAGAGCGGCCGGTGAGACTTTGCGGATAAAATAACATAGACAAACTAAGGGAAGAGACTCTTACCCGTTTAGCAAAACTATCATAGAGATAGACTTCCCTGTTAAATTCAAATCCCCATCAACAAATAAATTCGATGGGATCACTAACCCAGATGATCATTTTGCACTTTTGAGTATCACGTGGCATTCTAAATGTAGGGAGCATGGCCAGGTGCAAGCTCTTCCCATTATATCTGGCTTGGGAAGCTTCTAGATAGTTTAGGAGGTATGGACCAAGGGAGATTCATTCTTGGCCATGGCTATCGGTAGATTTCTTATAAAAGTTCAACTCTAGAAAGAGGCTTTTTCGAATGTGATTAACATGTCCAACGTGAAGCAGGGCGAGAATGAAAGCTTATGAAACTTTATAAAATGCTTCAAATTCGAAGCTCTTCGATTGGAATGACTTGTGAGGAAGCACTACTGATAGTAGCCCATGCAGGGATTAGAAGGAACACCACTATATGGGATAAGAACAGTAGGAAGCTATACCATGGCATGAAAACTTTCTATGAAAGGACAAGTGGCTACATCAAAATGGAAGAAGCCGTGGCCATAGAATTGCCTTTATGTGAGAAAACTTCCACTCCCTACAATGAAATAAAAAAGGGAGCAAAAGAATACCATCCACCCACAAAGCGGCAGAGAGAATTTAACTTCGCAGCAAACTCCCCTCACCCAAACACCTAGACTGTTATACGAGTAACCAAGACTTAACTGGCCTACAACCTCTCAAACAAAGGAAAGAAGCCAGAGTAGAACAAGGGGAGCATATTATTGATTCCATAGAGCCGTCGTCCATCATATTAATAACTGCAGACATTTGAGTAATGAAACCGAGAGACTAATTCAAAAGGGATGCTTAGGCAGCAATTAGAAAGAAAACAATGTGGATTGGGAATCTATCTAGATCCGGATGAGGGACTATTAGGAAAATCCTCCAATATCTTAGCCTCAATTGACAAAGGGCCTCAGTTCACTGGAAAAGGCAAAAAAGCACAGGAGTGATATGTACAAGAAGCTAAAGTAGAGTTAAGAACCGTATTCTATGTAACGAAAAAGAATGTTTAGGACATAGTCTTTACTGCCGTTAATGTCATCTTCAAATTTTCATTTTAATGATGAAACTTCCAGCGAAAATTCCAAAGCCAAGCCTCAAACCAATTTACGGCTTCAATAAAACTACGACTGTTCCTATCGAGTCAGCACGTCTTTTCATCACCTTCGAGACTGCTCCTCTTCACAAATCGTTCTATGCAAGCTTCCTGATGATTGATCAACTATCTCCATAAAATGCATTCTTGGGAAGGCCTGAACTAATTGACAAAGGGTGGTAATTTCTCAAATGGACTTGCTTATGAAATTCCACCTCCTGTTGGAGTAGGATCAACTAGGGGGAACAATTATTATCTAGAGAATTGTACAATGAAAACCTTCGTTCTAGTAATAAAATTGCCCAAAACTGTTCCGTTGTCACATCTAATAACTATGATAATGATGATGAAAGAGAAAACGTGCCAATTCTAAGAACTATAATGGTACTAAGTACCAAGGCTGATGCTGAAATTGGTCATTCTATGATTATAACATCGGTAAGGGAAAAAAGAGGGAGTATATGCATATGATCGACGCCGATGAATATAACTCAATTTATGGATAGTATTTTTCCAAAGAAGCTCAATGAATGGCTTTCTCCATTACATCCCAACCAAAAAGGGAAGAAAGTGAAATAAATCTAAGATTAGGAGAGAGAAGTAGGGAATTAAAGCTGTTGGATAACCTTGAGGATATATATATATATATATATATATACATATATATATATAGATCTAGAAGATCCTTCAAAGGTTCTAAAAATAAAAACCTCAGTGAAGAAACCAAAACAGAGTTAACAGACTTCATCAAAAGTTCAACGGATATTTTTTCTTGGGTGCACACGGATATGATAGGAATAAACCCAACCATCATCTGTTATGCACTCAACATCGATCTCGTTGCTCATCTAGTCAGGCAGAAGCATAGAACCTTAGATCAGAAAAGATATAATGCTCTTTATGAATAAGGTAAGAAGCTAAAGGCAAAGGGGTTCATCAGGGAAGTGAATTACCCATAATAGATTACCAATGTTGTCCTTTTAAAGAAGTCTAATTGGAAATAGAGAACTTGCGTAGACTACACCAATCTTAACAAGGCCTGCCAAATAGATACCTTCCCTTTACCTAGGATTGATCGGTTATTGAATGCAACTAGCAGTCATAAACTGCTCACGTCCATCGACCTATATTCTCAAGTTACAACTAGATAGCTATGTTTGAACTAGATGAGCATACCAGATTTGTGGTAGAAAAGGGCTTATATTGCTACAAAGTTATGCCATTCAGACCCAGAAGCTAGAGAACCTATCAACGATTAGTAAACATAATGTTCTTAGATCAAATCTGTAAGAATGTTGAAGTATATGTAGATGGCAATGCTCACCAAGTCAAAAGCAACGCCAAGGCATGTGCATGATTTGGAGGATACCTTTGTAGTCCTAAGACAATATAACATGAAGTTGTATCCCTTGTAGTGTAGTTTTGCCATTCAATAGGGAAAGTTCTGAGGTACAAGTAGATGCCTGCGGTATTGAAGCAAACCCAGAGTAGATTGATGCCATAAGGAAGATGGAAATTTCAAAAAAATTGAAGGATATCATGAACCTAAATGGTAAAGTGGCTTTTCTAAGCTGGCTCATTTCTAAAGCAACCAATAAATGTATACCTTTTTTATAAAGTTATAAAGGAGTGGAATTTTGAATGGACCGAGGAGTGCAAAATCGTGCTTCGAATTTTGAAAGACCATCTGATCAGCACTCTTATCTTATCAAAACCAATGATAAGTGAGATCTTATATGTGTATTTAGATGTAACTGATAAAGCTGTTTGTGCTACAATGGTTCGAGAAGATAAAGGGACCCATAGACCCACCGACTTCACAAGCAAGTGCATGTCCGGGGCAGAGCTCAACTACCTAGTCATCGGAAAGCTAGCCTACAACTAGATTCTCGGAGAAAAGAAACTAGGGCCCTACTTTCAAGCATATCCGATCAAAGTCCTCACAAATAAACCGATGAAGCAAATACCATAAAAGCCAGACGTCGAGGCGTTTTCTAAAATGGGCAATTAAACTTAGTTGATATCTCTATTGCCCATGGAAAGAAATCAAAGGACAAGCGCTAGTAGATTTTATTATGGAATGCATGCTACCTACTGAGATAAAATCTGAGAAAGATATTCCCATTCCATAGTTTTGGTAGTTATTCATGGAAAGGGCATTAAATGAATAAAAGCAAGGATCGGATATGTACTCATCACTCCATATGCGCAGAAGCTATATGGGGCAGTGTAGCTTGGATTCAAAGCTACCGCTAATGCGACTGAATATGTGTCTCTCTTCGCGGGCTTAAGGACGGCTCAGATAATGAAAGTAACCCATGTTAAAATTCATAGTGATTCCAAATTAGTCATAAATCAACTGTAGAGGAATTACCAAACAAAAGAGCCAACTTTAGCTTAATATGTAGAATTGTCGAAAAGATTGCTAGAGCAGTTTGATCAATTTGATATAGAGCAAATTCCACGTGAGAGAAATTCCTTTATGGACTCATTAGCTAAACTTGCTAGTAGTAATGTAGCATAGATAATAAACGCTATCCTAATAGGGCATTAAGCTAAACTAAGCATCACCGAGTCTAACCAAATATTGGTCCGAGCTAGAGCATAGTGAGATATGGTCGGAGAAACACAGAATTAGGAAACAGTAGAAAAAAGAAACTAGTCACAATTGTGAATATCCCTCAAATGATAGAGGAACACTCATGGATGACCCCTATTAGGGCTGTCAATTTCCTACACGACCCGAAACCCGCATGGAAATTAGCAGGTTAACCTGACCCGTTTAAGTTGGCGGGTCATTTTTAGGTCAACCCGAATTTGACCCTTTTATAAACGGGTGGGTTTCGGGTTGACCCGCTAACCCAAAATTGACCCGTTAACAACCCGTTTATAATTATACAGGTTATATGGGTTGACCCGACCCGTTTACGACCTGTTCCAACCCGTTTACGACCCGTTCCGACCCATTTACGACCCAATTATACCTTATACGGGTTGACCCAACCCGTTTACGACCCGTTTACACCTTATACGGGTTGACCCGACCCATTTACGGCCCGACCCAACCCGCCCGTTTATAATCGGGTTACA
Source organism: Allium cepa (assembly GCA_030765085.1). Classification (NCBI taxonomy): domain Eukaryota; kingdom Viridiplantae; phylum Streptophyta; class Magnoliopsida; order Asparagales; family Amaryllidaceae; genus Allium; species Allium cepa. The sequence goes on from CM060946.1 coordinate 186,189,823, forward strand.
CGGGTCGGGTCGAGTCAACCCGTTTATAAACGAGTCGGGTTCGGGTTGAGTTTTATGACCCGTTTAATAAACGGGTTGACCCGACCCATTTAAAATCAACCCGAACCCGACCCAAACCCGACCCGACCCGACCCATTGATAGCCCTAACCCCTATTAATCTTGATAAATGGATTCCTGCTTCCAAACAAGAATAAAGTCCATAAAATAAGATATCAGGCTCTGTATTTCTCCTTCTTTGATGGCAGATTATACAAGAGAAGTACTATACCCCGCATCTTACATGCATTTCAAAATGAAAAGGAATACGAGTCTTCGGCGAAGTACATGAAAGGTAATGCGAAGACCACTCTAAATGAGCCAAGTTAGTAAAGAAGGTGCTAAAACATGGTTACTACAATCCCACCGCACTTCAATATGCACATGAATATGTGAGAAAATGTGATAGATTTCCAAGGTTTTCCATTATCCAAAGACTACATTCCCATGAGCACATCCATTGGCCTGCCCATGATCATTCAATATATGGGCATAGATTTGATAGGACCACTGCCTATGTCAAAAGTAGGGGCAAAGTACGCCATGGTGGCAATAGATTACTTCATCAAGTGGGTGAAAAAAGAACCATTAGCTATAATCACCATAAAAGAAGATAGCCACTTTTTTCGTGAGGAGCATAATTAATAGGCTTGGCATCCCTATAAAATAATTTTTGATAATGGAACCTAATTTGTAAGTAAGGAGTTTATGGAGCTTGGTGAATGGAATGGAATAATAAAAAGTTTCTCCTTTATTGCACACCCACAAACAAATGGGAAAGTCAAAGCAGCATACAAAACTATCAAGGAGTTGTCTAAGAAAAAACCGAAAAAGGCTAAAGGAAAATGTTCTGGGGAGTTATCTTAGTCTATAAGCTTGTAGAACCTCATCGGGATCTCTAATGGCCACACACCTTTCTCTTTAACCTATAGCTATGAAGCGATGCTTTTGGATGAAATAAAGGTTTCATCATACAGAAGAATGTCGTATGTGGCAAAAAAACAAGGAGTTAAAAGAAGCTACTCCAGATCTTACTTAAGAGAGAAGAGATGATGTGGTAGTTCGATCAATTGTACATCGACAAAGGATAGGAAAGAGTTAAATTCTAGGCTTAAGGAAAGAAGCTTCTACAAAGGAGACCCAGTACTGTGAAGAGTAGTGGAACACTAATGACCCAACGGACGGAGCCTAGGGCCCAAATTAGGAAGGTCCAATAACAGTAGCATAAGTTTTAGCTGATGGGGGTTACCAAAATTCATAATCTGATGGAAATCTAGTTTCAAGACCTTGGAATTTTCAACATCTCAGGCTTTATTTTGAGTAAGCAATATTATTTGTGTAGAAAAATAATAAACACTATAATTATTATGAAAGGTAATAATACAATGAACTAGACGTAGGGATCTTAGACAGCCCGAACCAGTATAAATTTCTTCTTGTGTTATTTTCACAAACGTAGCTAACAACATAAGGTTGTAACTTAAACAACTCGGCTTTTCAGCCAAATAATTATAGTGCACATGAGGATATTAGCTGGCCTGAACTAGTACAAAAAACCATATGCATAAATTAGAAAGGGTTGTAAATACACAACTTGACTGCATAGAAAAAAACAACTGTCCTAAATAGTGAGGCAGACCATGCCAAGCATGCGAACAAAAATAGGTGCAAAGCTAGAAACCAGGAAATTCTAGACGAACAAAATTAAAGGAAAGTGCAAACAAGCTATGTGTTTATACTCATTTACAAGAGAATTCAATTTACACAGTATACATATAGATATTTGCACAACCAAATGGAATGTTTTTCTACAACATAGACTTACAAAAGTGTTCTAAACTATAAAGTCCCAAAATAATGCGACGATTATAAAGTATCACGTCTACGGCATGCTAGCCAAAGGTCGGCCCATTCTGTTATGAAAAGTCGTCATAGAGTCGTAGTTAGCACCTGTCCATGGGTCCGTCGAATCCTCTACAGTCATTGAAATCCTTTCATATTATAGAAAAACTCAAATCAAGCGTAAGGTAAAAATAATTAAACACATATATAGCTCATTGCAAAGAAATCTGCCCCATCATACATCAGACCTTTTCCTTTCTAAACTTATCTTCGAGATCAGCAACTCGACCCAACCCCGGCACATTAATGGGTGATGATATGACGCTGGAAGCGGCCTATGCTTCTTGTAGTTGATCTTCGAGTTCGTAAATCATAAGTACAACAATCGACCTCATCTGTTCTAAAATCCGTATTAATTTAGCTGTAACGTCCCATATCTTGAAGCCATGAGCTAAGCACTATAGATGCTACAGTCATCTATAATATTAACTTCCAGTGATAGAATACGGTAATGCTAATGGTATCCATAATATCAAAAGCACATGAATATGAAACAAAATCGTAGATTCAAAAAACATCTTTAGTGATTACATTGCAAAATCATGTTACATATTCCAATAAACAATCCTAAACGATTCCCAAGTTTTGATCAAATATAAATATTACAAATTACGCCAAGAGCGATGTAACATCCCGGAATTTTTAACAATATCAATTTAATAATCTGTATTAAAACTAAATTGATATTGATATTTTTGTTAATAATAATTCAAATAGATTTAATAATTTTCTTCAATAAATATTTAATTGGTTATTTTATCTCTTAAAAATAATAAATAGATTAGCTTTTTTTTAAATTTAATAAATAAACATATTTTCTAAATCTAATATTTTAGTAATTTGAAAAATTAGTTTTTATCTAGTATTAGCTTTTCATAGTTATTAAATAAATAATCTTGGTTTAAATTTAATAAATGAATCATGATTTAAAATTCTAATATATACATTAATAATTTGGAAATTTTGATTTAATTTAATATTAAGTTTTCAAAGCTATTTAATAAATAAGTATATGATTTTTTAAATTGTTAAGTCAAATGTTTAAATGTTTAAAATAATTTTGGCTTGATTTTTAAATTTAAAATGAATTAACAAAAAGGTTTATAGCTTAATAAAATAAGTAATTTATTTGATAAAGAAATAATTTCTTTTACAATTATTTTAACTTAATAATGAGTCATTTCTAAAAACTAATATCAATAGTGTATTGTCTTTACAAATAGATTTGAATAAAAATAGCAATTGTTATTTAAAATTTAATTTGTATTCGTAACTTGATTTTTAAATGTTAGATTTTGAATTCGATTTGAATTTAAAATCCAAATATAGATTTTTAATTGTTTTAATTTTTATATACATAAGCTTTATTTATAAACATAGTTGTTTTTATTTCTTTTATAAATTTATATACATATTAAATACCAATTAACAAATTAATTTGGCTTAATACATATATTAACATGTAAATTAATATACAAATTACTTTTAATGGGATTAGTGTTGATTTCCTAAGCAACATATAACAAATGTTATAAGATAAAACATTTCACTTGACAAATGTTGAAAAATTGTACAAGTGGCCTCTTTTAAAATCAAATTTTATTTTATTTAATAAAATCTAAAAATACATCTATATAAACGTTCATTTTCACTCTTGTTTCCTTTCTCATTTTTTTCTAATCAAAGAAAATTTCAACTTGTTTTTTTTTTCACAAATCTGTAGACAAATCCAAATTCAACTCCTCATTTTCTAAAATCAGTAATCACCTTCAAAAAAGAAAATCTGCATTTCCTTAGATCTGGAAATCGTGTTCAATACAAAATCAAAACCCCTCATTATCAAAAAAAATCTACATCATTTTTATTTTCAATCTGGGAAAAATAAATTGAATTCTGCATGCAACTGCATTTCTTCCTTTGGAAATAAAACCTGCATTTTATTTCAACCTGAAGTCAACATGATCAAAGCCTGCATGCCACCTGAAAGCAAAAGGTAACTTAAGTTTTAATGTATCAAAGACTGCCTTCAAAAACCAGAAGCAAGAACATTAGTCTTCAACAAATTCAAAAGCAACTGCAGTTTTAAAGTTCTAAAGCAAATTCAAAAAGCCTTTCAATCAAAGGCTCCGCTTCTTTTAAAATTGTGTGTAACCCTTTAAAAATTTAAAATCTAAACTTTGGTTGCATGATTTTACGTTGAGATGAATAACCATTGCATGTTATTATAAGTAAATATCTGATGCAAGTATTATATGTGTGCATGCTGTTTTTTTTTATTTGCCTGTTCTGTTTGATTTTCCAGACACAAAACTTCATTAAAATACTTATCATTTAATTAAGTCTCTGATAGAATTAAATTTATAAAATGAAGTTGTTGATTATCTTAAGTCAATATTTAAAATTTTAAGTAAGTTAAAATATTAGTTTGTTGTCTCTGGAAACATAAGGAATATCAGTGCGTGTTGATTTTTACTAAAATCCAAACTTGTTAAATTTGTAATTCAGTATCATAAATCAAAAGTATTAACTAAAGCTTGATTTTTAAATCAAGAATTAGGATTTTTAAGGATAAGTTGAAGGTGCAGTTGGATATTGAACTGGAATGGGATTTTAAGCATTTTCTGGTGATCTATGATTAGTGATGTCTCGGGGTTCTTCTGGGTGATGGAGGAGGGTTAGGAGAAGCTAGGAAAAATCATGGATGGTGATGGATATCGTTGTGGAAGGTGTAGATTTGCAAATTCTTTTTAAACCCTAGTATTAAAAGGGTTTGAAGAGTCGATCATTTCGGGATGTAGGGTTGATCGAGTGTTATGATGTTTTGGGAATTGGTAGTTGGTGCGTGGTTGAAGTTGAGGCCGAAGGGGTGACCCTCAGGTGGTCGGATCGGTGAGAGTTTGTCGTTGACAGGTTTAAAGGGAAACCTATTTTTTCTGTTTCCAGGTTTGAATCAGTGCTCGATTTTGGTTTCAAGAATGATTGTTCGATCTGATGATCGCATTTGGGTGTTGGAGTGTTTCTGGATGTAGGACGATCATCTCTGATGATCAGAGGTGGATGGGGGCGAGGTGCATATGCACGGTGAAGATATTGCACTAATGATATTTGGGTAAGTTTGGTAACAGGGGAAGATAGGCAGTAGACTCGAAGTAATAGGGTAATTGACTCGGGGAGTTGGGTTGAAAACTCGAAGTAAAATTGTGGTGTTTCGAGTGTTTCTGTTTTACAGGTTTTGATAAAACCTGTAGTTTCTGTTTTTAATTTTTTTTAAAAAATCTAAAGCTTTTAAATGTAAGAAAGGTTTTAAACCTAGTTTTAAATTTCAAGTTTAAATTTTAGAATCCAAATTTAAATCTAAAATCTCAGTTTTAAATAAAAAAAAATGTAATAAAGTTTAAAACTGGAATTATTAACTACTTTAAATAGTAAGTAGATTGAATGTTTTAAAACTGAAATTTTTAAAAATATGAGCAAGTTTAAAATGAGGTTAAAATCTGGGAATTTAAATATGAATTTCAGTTTTTGAAATTTAAAGAAGATTTAAATTTGAAAGATTTAAACTAAATGTAAATTGAAATTATTGAAATTTTGAAATGACTTTAGTTTCAAAATTCTTATGAATTTCATTTCTAAGACAAACACTTGTTTGTCTTGAAATTTTAAAAAGTTTTAAATTGTTTAAACTTTGATTAAGTTTAAATTATATTCATTTTAAATCATGTATTTGAAATAAAATTTAAAAGTAAGTTCAAAAGTACTTTGTTTCAAATAAATTTGTTTTTAAACATAATTAAGAAATGTTTTAACTTAAAATTAAGTTAAGATTTAATGTTTTGAAATTAATTTAATTAATGGAGTAATTAAGGAATAACTAGTTAATTTATTTAATTAATTGATCAGGGTTTAATAAATATTGATTAAGGGTTAATCAATTTGAAATTAAAGATTATTAATTAGATTATTAACTAATGACTAAAGATTATTAATTAAGTAATTTAGTTTTAATCAAGGTTAATTTATTTAAATAATTAGGGATTAATTAAGTAAAAGTTAACACTTAATTAATTAAATAATTAGACTTTAATTATTGGGTAACTAAAGATGATTTAATTTGTGATTAATCTAAGTTAATTACTTAATGGAATAATTAGAGAATGGTTAATGAAGGTCATTAACCAGGATTATTTAATAATTAATTAGTGTGGTTAATTTTAATAATTAACTAGATTAATTAATTTAATAATAATCATTTGTGAATGGTTTAAGTGTAATTACTTAACGAAGTAATTAAGAAATTAATTACTTAAGGTAATTAATTAAGTTAAATGTGATTGTTTAATTTAATCTATTAAGTTTAATTAATTTTAGACACTTGATGTTTTAAAGATAATTACTTAATGTAATTAATGGATTGGAAATTACTTAGTGAAGTAATTAATTGGTAATTACAGAATGAAATTAATGGAAGATGTTTTGATAATGTAAGTAATTTGGATTAAATTACTTAGTAATTAATTAAGGGATTAATTAAGAAATTTATTAAGGAATAATTAATTTGTTTTAATGAAGTAATTAAGTGAGTTAATTACTGAATATGGTTAACCAGAAGGGATTAATAATTATGGATTAATTACTTAAGGTAATTAATTTAGAAGGATAATTTATTAAATATAATTAAGGATCATTAATTAATATAATTAATGATGTAATTAAAGTTGATTAATTAAGATCAATTAATCAATGAGAAGTGATTAAAGGTAATTAATTAATGCAATTAATTAAGGATTAAGGAAATTAATTACAGTTAATTAATTAATTGAAGTAATTAAAGGTTAATTACTGTTTTTGGTTGAGGATAATTAATTTGTGAAATTAATTAAGGATAATTACATGAATGTAATTAAGGATAATTAATCAAGGGTGATTAATTAAGGTGATTAATTTGAATGATTAATTAATTGATTTGTAATCAATTAAATAGTTAAGTAAGCAAGATTTATATTGATGAAGTAATTAATTTAATTTAAATTAACTAAAGATGAAGTAATTAATTTAATTCACTTTAAATTAATTAGAGATGGAGATAGTTAATTTAATTCATTTTAAATTAATTATATTGTGATTAAGTAAATTATTGCTTATGTTTGAATGGGTGATATTGATTGCCTTGAATGGTTATGATCTCAGAAATGAGATAAGTAATGTTGTGTGGTATGAATGCTTTGGTTGCATTGTGATATGGATTATCTATTGTGATGATGATATGAATTACCTATTTTGATGATAATATGGATCATCTGTTTATTATGATAATGTTGATTATAAATTGTGATTTGTGAGTTATCTATCTGTGTGTATATAGATAATTGAATTGTTTTAAACTTTAAAACAACTTAGACCTAAAAGATGGCGTTTTGGATTTCGATGAGACCGGGATCGGGTTTCCATATTTGGATATCCGAAAACCACATCGATCCAAATTAACGATAGGTCGTGAATCTCAAGTGAAGATGAAGATTCAGAGTGCAAGGGTTATTGTCGTTAACTTTGAGGGTGATTCCAAAATGAGTGTAACGAGATAATGCCTTCGGTTTCGTTCGAACCCGGAACGAGCTTGTATGGATTGAATGCTTTCAGAACATCGTCAGGTGGACGATGAGCATTCTAAGTGATGTGTTCACTAAAGGTAATCGTAGCCTCAAGCCTCATGAACTGGGAATGGCTAAACAGGGGAGGTGCAGCAAGGTTAAGTGGGTCATGCCCAAGTAGGACGAGATTTTCCCCATCTAGAGGTCTCTTTTTATTCGGCTGTGTGGGTGGTTGCTAGCTACAACCGCGGGGTTGTCTTGTTCGAAACTATTCATTAAGGAATGGTTCCGGCCTTGTGTTATAGGGGATTGGGAGTGATCCTCGGTACGGTGCTCTAGTCCACGTACTGTGACGGACGGTACCCCGGTAGCCCTGCCATTGTATGGAATCTAAAATCTAATAAGTGTCGTACGTATTAATTTTGAACGTGAGATTAAGCATTCCAGCTATTTCTGTATTTTACTTGAAAACCCTAGACACTATTATAATATCACTAGATTTCCTATCAAATGTTTTGGTTAGCGTAAGGTAAAAACTTTTCCATGTTTATGTGCGGGAAGTCTTACGTGATACCTTTCTTTTCAAAAGGTTTTTAAAAGTTAAGCAACCTTAACCTGTTACTCACACCAGACCCATGTCTGACCCAGAGTTTATCTTCTGTTTTCTTAAACTCTTGGGTACTCAAATTTTTACGAGTAGCCAAGGGATTCAGGTTAGCTTTGACAAATTGTGGAGGAGCAATGGAGCAGGAGGCTTCTGCGTGTAGATATATAGTTTTCCGCCGTGTTGATTTCTCTGATTAGTTTCTTGTATTGTATTGAGTTGTATAACTAGATAGGTGTTTATAACTGTCTAGTATGTGATGTATATCTGTGTAACTCTGATAATGGTTGTAAACTATGTAATATTTATGTTATTAATATAATTTATTCGTTCCGCTGTTTAGATTCTGATGTTGCTTCTTCTTTCTCTTCTTTTTTTTCTCTTTTCTATCCCTTTCTTTCTTCAAGATGATACGATTTTCTGTGGTGAGAAAGTCGGGTCGTTTCACTTGGTATCAGAACACTAGGTTGAGTGAATACCTAGGCTCTATAGTGGTGTCTTTCTTGAGAGAGCGTATTTGTAATTTTAAATATATATATATATATATATATATATATCTACCTATCTGTTGGGTTACCTGTTCGGATTTTCCAATATAAGTTATAAAGGTAGATGGGGTAGTGGTGTGTGTAACACGACTACCAATGGTTGGAGTTTGAATGTTTGAGGTTGGAAGTGTATTTGTCGAGACTGTAAACCTAATACCGTCTCGAGTAAGTTTTGGAGTGATGAAGGATTTCATCGATCTCTGAAGGAAACCTGTTAAGTTCGGAGTCTATTTTTGAAGTTGGATGAGTAGAGTTTGGATCTGTTAGCTAGGCAGAAGCGAGTGATGGTATTTTGATACCTCGGGAAGTAGTAGCTGCGTGACGAGATGTAATGACTATGGCTGTTTCTGGAGAAATTTTCTTCGGACAAGTTTAAGGAAGTGAGTTTGTTTCGATGTTGTGGTTGTGTTCAGCTGGTGTTCCTATTTGATTTGAAGTCCGAGTTTCTCGAAGAGCTTTGAATTAAGAGATCTTTGGCATCTGTGTCAGCAGTGCAGCTCGGAGTGTTCTGTGTTGGCAGGGAGTCTTCTGGCTTAGCAGTTTCTGAAGTAGAGTTCAGAAGCAGCAGAGTGGACCCGTTTCTTCAATGGATAGACTGGATAAGTGTAAGCTGTTCTATTTGGTAAAGGGAGAACATTTTTCTTTGTATTTGGTTTGGGCTGATCGCAAAAGTGACTTGCAATTTTTGAGTGTACTCTTGGGTTATCAAAACTATTCCGGATGTCTTCAAGGAAGTCAGAGGTTTGTCCGCATCTGGAGATTGAGTTCCCTTATCGACTGGGATTCCAAGAATGCCACCGGTGGTTCAGCTTAGTAGAAGGATGGTTCCTAGAGTTTGAGTTGGTGTGGCAGCTCAGGTTTTAGTGGAGTTTCTGAGTTTTCTTATGGATCTGATGAACCATATTTCTGGGATGTGTTGTCCAGTTTGTGCTTGTGTTCTTCTTCAGCATTTTCTTCTACTTCGTATCAGAGTTGTGTAGCGGAAGCAGTTGGAAGTGCATCGGCTTTTCTTTTCCGGATAGGGGAAGTTGTTGTCTTCTGATGTTTGAGGAGTAGGTTTGTGTTTCTTGATTCTGGTTGATCTTGAGGAGATCATTTTGTTGAGTTGATTGGTTTTGTTTGTTTCTAAAGGCATCAGCGAAGGTTGAGCTGATCAGGAAGGTTGTAGGCAGCCCAGGATCGTCCGAAGATTTTTGAGGATAAGAGACGGAGGATTTTGGATTTCGAAGTCGGAGATTTAATTTTGGATAAGTTTTCTCCGATCAAAAAGGAGCTATAAGATTTGGTAAGGCTGGGAAGCTGGCTCTGAAGTGTTTTGGATCTTTTCTATGATCTCGTGAGAATAAGGGATTGATCTACAGGATTGAATTGCCAGTTTGGATAACTGGGATTCGATGAGTTTCACGTTTCTCTGAGGGAGTACGTGTTTTATCTATCTCTGGTTTTGGAACCAGCAGTTTCGGAGTTTTGGTTGTTGAGTCAGACTCGTCTGTAGTCTGATATCTTGTTTAGTGTTATAGTTATAGTTGAATAGGAGATTTTGTAAAGCGAGTGTCCCGGTATATATATATATTCTTAAGGAAACTCGAGAAAATTCTATCCAGAATTTTGCCTGGATAATTAGATTTGTTTGATTGGTTGAATTGGTTGCTATGGTTGTTAGCATATGTTTGATGTATGCTTGTGTTTTAAAATTTAAAATCTTTAATGAGATTATTAAATTACCTTTGTTTTAAATTTCAGGGACGAAATTCTTTTAAGAGGGGAGGATTGTAACATCCTGGAATTTTTAGCAATATCAATTTAATAATCTGTATTAAAATTAAATTGATATTAATATTTTTGTTAATAATAATTCAAATAGATTTAATAATTTTCTTCAATAAATATTTAATTGGTTATTTTATCTCTTAAAAATAATAAATAGATTAGCTTTGTTTTAAATTTAATAAATAAAACATATTTTCTAATTCTAATATTTTAGTAATTTGGAAAATTAGTTTTTATTTAATATTAGCTTTTCAAAGTTATTAAATAAATAATCTTGGTTTAAATTTAATAAATGAATCATGATTTAACATTCTAATATATACATTAATAATTTGGAAATTTTGATTTAATTTAATATTAAGTTTTCAAAGCTATTTAATAAATAAGTATATGATTTTTTAAATTGTTAAGTCACATGTTTAAAATAATTTTGGCTTGAGTTTTAAATTTAAAATGAATTAACAAAAAGGTTTATAGCTTAATAAAATAAGTAATTTATTTGATAAAGAAATAATTTCTTTAATAATTATTTTAACTTAATAATGAGTCATTTCTAAAAATAATATCAACAATGTATTGTCTTTACAAATAGATTTTGAATAAAAAGAGCAATTGTTATTTCAAATTTAATTTTTATTCATAACTTGATTTTTAAATATTAGATTTTGAATTTGAGTTGAATTTAAAATCCAAAGTATAGATTTTTAATTATTTTAATTTTTATATACATAAGCTTTATTTATAAACATAGTTTGTTTTTATTTCTTTTATAAATTTATATACATATTAAATACCAATTAACAAATTAATTTGGATTAATACATATATTAACATGTAAATTAATATACAAATTACTTTTAAAGGGACAATTGTTGATTTCCTAAGCAACATATAACAAATGTTATAAGATAAAACATTTCACTTGACAAATGTTGAAAAATTGTACAAGTGGCCTCTTTTAAAACCAATTTTTCTTTTATTTAATAAAATCTGAAAATACATCTATATAAACAAGCATTTTCACTCTTGTTTCCTTTCTTATTTTGTTCCAATCAAAGAAAATTTCAACTTGTTTTTTTTCACAAATTTGTAAACAAATCCAAATTCAACTCCTCATTTTCTAAAGTCAGTAATCACCTTCAAAAAGAAAATCTGCATTTCCTTAGATCTGGAAATCATGTTCAATACAAAATCAAAACCCCTCATTATCAAAAAAAATCTGCATCATTTTTATTTTCAATCTGGAAAAAAAATGAATTTTGCATGCAACTGCATTTCTTCCTCTGGAATCAAACCTGCATTTTATTTCAACCTGAAGTCAACAAGATCAAAGCCTGCATGCCACCTAAAAGTAAAAAGTAACTTAAGTTTTAATGTATCAAAGACTGCCTTCAAAAACCAGAAGCAAGAACATTAGTCTTCAACAAATTCAAAAGCAACTGCAGTTTTAAAGTTCTAAAGCAAATTCAAAAAGCCTTTCAATCAGAGGCTTTGCTTCTTTTAAAATTGTGAGTAAACCTTTAAAATTTTAAAATCTAAATTTTGGTTGCATGATTTTACGTTAAGGTGAATAAGCATTGCATGTTATTATAAGTAAATATCTGATGTAAGTATTATATGTGTGCATGCTGTTTTTTTTATTTTCCTGTTCTGTTTGATTTTCCAGACACAAAACTTCATTAAAATACTTATCATTTAATTAAGTCTCTGACAGAATGAAATTTATAAAATGAAGTTGTTGATTATCTTAAGTCAATATTTAAAATTTTAAGTAAGTTAAAATATTAGTTTGTTGTCTCTGGAAACATAAGGAATATCAGTGCATGTTGATTTTTACTAAAATCCAAACATGTTAAATTTGTAATTCAGTATCATAAATCAAAAGTATTAACTAAAGCTTGATTTTTAAATCAAGAATTAGGATTTTTAAGGATAAGTTGAAGGTGCAGTTGGATATTGAACTGGAATGGGATTTTAAGCATTTTCTGGTGATCTATGATTAGTGATGTCTCGGGGTTCTTCTGGGTGATGGAGGAGGGTTAGGAGAAGCTAGGAAAAATCATGGATGGTGATGGATATCGTTGTGGAAGGTGTAGATTTGCAAATTCTTTTTAAACCCTAGTATTAAAAGGGTTTGAAGAGTCGATCATTTCGGGATGTAGGGTTGATCGAGTGTTATGATGTTTTGGGAATTGGTAGTTGGTGCGTGGTTGAAGTTGAGGCCGAAGGGGTGACCCTCAGGTGGTCGGATCGGTGAGAGTTTGTCGTTGACAGGTTTAAAGGGAAACCTATTTTTTCTGTTTCCAGGTTTGAATCAGTGCTCGATTTTGGTTTCAAGAATGATTGTTCGATCTGATGATCACATTTGGGTGCTGGAGTGTTTCTGGATGTAGGACGATCATCTCTGATGATCAGAGGTGGATGGGGGCGAGGTGCATATGCACGGTGAAGATATTGCACTAATGATATTTGGGTAAGTTTGGTAACAGGGGAAGATAGGCAGTAGACTCGAAGTAATAGGGTAATTGACTCGGGGAGTTGGGTTGAAAACTCGAAGTAAAATTGTGGTGTTTCGAGTGTTTCTGTTTTACAGGTTTTGATAAAACCTGTAGTTTCTGTTTTTAATTTTTTTTAAAAAATCTAAAGCTTTTAAATGTAAGAAAGGTTTTAAACCTAGTTTTAAATTTCAAGTTTAAATTTTAGAATCCAAATTTAAATCTAAAATCTCAGTTTTAAATAAAAAAAAATGTAATAAAGTTTAAAACTGGAATTATTAACTACTTTAAATAGTAAGTAGATTGAATGTTTTAAAACTGAAATTTTTAAAAATATGAGCAATTTTAAAATGAGGTTAAAATCTGGGAATTTAAATATGAATTTCAGTTTTTGAAATTTAAAGAAGATTTAAATTTGAAAGATTTAAACTAAATGTAAATTGAAATTATTGAAATTTTGAAATGACTTTAGTTTCAAAATTCTTATGAATTTCATTTCTAAGACAAACACTTGTTTGTCTTGAAATTTTAAAAAGTTTTAAATTGTTTAAACTTTGATTAAGTTTAAATTGTATTCATTTTAAATCACGTATTTGAAATGAAATTTAAAAGTAAGTTCAAAAGTACTTTGTTTCAAATAAATTTGTGTTTAAACTTAATTAAGAAATGTTTTAACTTAAAATTAAGTTAAGATTTAATGTTTTGAAATTAATTTAATTAATGAAGTAATTAAGGAATAACTAGTTAATTTATTTAATTAATTGATCAGGGTTTAATAAATATTTATTAAGGGTTAATCAATTTGAAATTAAAGATTATTAATTAGATTATTAACTAATGATTAAATATTATTAATTAAGTAATTTAGTTTTAATCAAGGTTAATTTATTTAAATAATTAGGGAGTAATTAAGTAACAGTTAACACTTAATTAATTAAATAATTAGACTTTATTTAGTGGGTAACTAAAGATGATTTAATTTGTGATTAATCTAAGTTAATTACTTAATGGAATAATTAGAGAATGGTTAATGAAGGTCATTAACCAGGATTATTTAATAATTAATTAGTGTGGTTAATTTTAATAATTAATTAGATTAATTAATTTAATAATATTCATTTGTGAATGGTTTAAGTGTAATTACTTAATGAAGTAATTAAGAAATTAATTACTTAAGGTAATTAATTAAATTAAATGTGATTTTTTAATTAAATTAATTAAGTTTAATTAATTTTAAACACTTGATGTTTTAAAGAAAATTACTTAATGTAATTAATGGATTGGAAATTACTTAGTGAAGTAATTAATTGGTAATTACAGAATGAAATTAATGGAAGATGTTTTGATAATGTAAGTAATTTGGATTAAATTACTTAGTAATTAATCAAGGGATTAATTAAGAAATTTATTAAGGAATAATTAATTTGTTTTAATGAAGTAATTAAGTGAGTTAATTACTGAATATGGTTAATCAAAAGGGATTAATAATTATGGGTTAATTACTTAAGGTAATTAATTTAGGAGGATAATTTATTAAATATAATTAAGGATCATTAATTAATATAATTAATGATGTAATTAAAGTTGATTAATTAAGATTAATTAACCAATGATAAGTGATTAAAGGTAATTAATTAATGTAATTAATTAAGGATTGAGGAAATTAATCATAGTTAATTAATTAATTGAAGTAATTAAAGGTTAATTACTGTTTTTGGTTGAGGATAATTAATTTATGAAATTAATTAAGGATAATTACATGAATGTAATTAAGGATAATTAATCAAGGGAGATTAATTAAGGTGATTAATTTGAATGATTAATTAATTGATTTGTAATAAAATAAATGGTTAAGTAAGCAAGATTTATATTGATGAAGTAACTAATTTAATTTAAATTAATTAAATATGAAGTAATTAATTTAATTCACTTTAAATTAATTAGAGATGGAGATAGTTAATTTAATTCATTTTTACTTAATTATATTATGATTAAGTAAATCATTGCTTATGTTTGAATGGGTGATATTGATTGCCTTGAATGGTTATGATCTCAGAAATGAGATAAGTAATGTTGTGTGGTATGAATGCTTTGGTTGCATTGTGATATGGATTATCTATTGTGATGATGATATGAATTACCTATTTGACGATAACATGGATCATCTATTTATTATGATAATGTTGAATATAAATTGTGATTTGTGAGTTATCTATCTGTGTGTATACAAATAATTGAATTGTTTTAAACTTTAAAACAACTTGGACCTAAAAGACGGCGTTTTGGATTTCGATGAGACCGGGATCGGGTTTCCATATTTGGATATCCGAAAACCACATCGATCCAAATTAACAATAGGTCGTGAATCTTAAGTGAAGATGAAGATTCAGAGTGCAAGGTTATTGTCGTTAACTCTGAGGGTGATTCCAAATCGAGTGTAACGAGATAATGCCTTCGGTTTCGTTCGAACCCGAAATGAACTTGTATGGATTGAATGCTTTCAGAACATCATCAGGTGGACGATGAGCATTCTAAGTGATGTGTTCACTAAAGATAATCGTAGCCTCAAGCCTCATCAACCGGGAATGGCTATAACATGGGAGGTGCAGCAAGGTTAAGTGGGTCATGCCCAAGTAGGACGAGATTTTCCCCTGTCTAGAGGTCCCTTTTTATTCGGCTGTGTGGGCGGTTGCTAGCTACAACCGCGGGGCTGTCTTGTTCGGAACTATTCAGTAAGGAATGGTTCCGGCCTTGTGTTGTAGGGGATTGGTAGTGATCCTCGATACGGTGATCTAGGCCACGTACTGTGACGGGCGGTACCCCGATAGCCCTGCCAATGTATGGAATCCAAAATCCAATAAGTGTCGTACGTATTAATTGTGCCCAACTATGTTGGAACGTGAGATGTTAGCATTCCAACTATTTCTGTATTTTACTTGAAAACCCTAGACACTATTATAATATCACCGGATTTCTTATCAAATGTTTTGGTTAGCGTAAGGTAAAAACTTTTCCATGTTTATGTGCGGAAAGTCTTACGTGATAACTTTCTTTTCAAAAGGTTTTTGAAAGTTAAGCAACCTTAACCTGTTACTCACACCAGACCCATGTCTGACCCGGAGTTTATCTTCTGTTTTCATAAACTCTTGGGTATTCAAATTTTTACGAGTAGCCAAGGGATTCAGATTAGCTTTGACGAATTGTGGAGGAGCAATGGAGCA
Organism: Allium cepa; assembly: GCA_030765085.1. Classification (NCBI taxonomy): domain Eukaryota; kingdom Viridiplantae; phylum Streptophyta; class Magnoliopsida; order Asparagales; family Amaryllidaceae; genus Allium; species Allium cepa. The sequence goes on from CM060946.1 coordinate 186,205,988, forward strand.
GGAGGCTTCTGCGTGTAGATATATAGTTTTCCGCTGTGTTGATTTCTATGAGTAGTTTCTTGTATTGTATTGAGTTGTATAACTAGACAGGTGTTTATAACTGTCTAGTATGTGATGAATATCTGTGTAACACTAATAATGGTTGAAAACTATGTGATATTTATGTTATTAATATAATTTATTCGTTCCATTGTTTAGATTCTGATGTTGTTTCTTCTTTATCTTCTTTCTTTTCTCTTTTCTATCCCTTTCTTTCTTCAAGATGATACGATTTTCTGTGGTGAGAAAGTCGGGTCGTTTCAAGCGTCATATGAAGATGCCCCTTGGATGATCAGAGTACTCAAAAGACATATTATTTCTTAATACATCACAGTGGAAATAAAAATAACAACTCCTAAATAGCTAACTTTGCCTCCTACACACCTTCAAAAGCATTATTCGTCCACTCACTAATCCTGTAAAAACCTTAACCCTTAATTTACTCAAATTAATTCTGAGTACCCGAGAGTTTAAGGGAAAAACAAAAAATTTGAGTCAGACATAAAGCCCGGTGTGAATAATACAATTGCATCTCAGTTTACTGATACTAAGTGAGACTAAGCCGCTTAGCGGAACGGGTTTCCCCTCACTAAAACATATCTTTTTACAAATCAGAATCCTGCAATCAAACTGATTAAAATAATAATAGCAATACCATATATGCTCATAAATCATTTACCAATGGACTATCTATCCAAACAATAAAGTTTTGTTTGGCTAATTATTAATCATTGGATGACTCAGGCCTACCAGACAAAATAAATTATCTAACATCTATTAGACACACTTCTAGACGGTCTGTCCTTAACTTACTTCTCCCCGGGTTACCTGATCCTAATGGTTTTTCGAGCCCACCAATAACCTATCCTCATTTTTTGTGTATTCCTTTCGGTGTGTTACATCATTTAAGTCTTCCCTGTGACTAAGCCCTGCACACTAGAATTTTGGACTAAATTAGTTAGGGGGAATAGCTAATGTATAGGGCGCGACCCTATACCAGTCCCATTTGGTGTTCGAATATCTAAGTCATTTACTTAGGGTTAACCATCCTTTAAATTTTCCTTGAAAACATTTCTTTCAAACTGATTTAATCTTTAAATCATACTTAAATAAGGAAAACATACTTTTGCTTTACTAAAATCTCTTTGCCATGATACATACTTTACATAAAACATTGCTAATGAAAACCTCCGAATCCCTTATTTAAAAGCTTTAAACAATCTCTTTCCAAACTATTGAAAGTACCCCTTTTGAAGCAAGTTAACTACTTAGCCCTGAAATACTAGGCTGAAGGGCTAAACATACCTTTCGAAACCTTTAAAAATTGACCTTTCGAAATCATTGAAAGTGTCCTTTGGAAAGAATTATAAAACCTTAGACGTCCTCCTTTAAAAAACTTCAAATTTACCCTTCTAAAACAATAGAATCCTTTTATTCGAACACTAAAGCTAAACCTTTCGAAAACATTGGGAATCCACCCCTTCGAAACCTTCATTAGACACCTTTCGAAAGCATTAAAGTCCTTTACTTAAAACAAACCTTTCGAAAGCATTGGGTTCAGGTAAAAGTTTATGGAACATAGTTTCGGAACCATTTAAAATCATTCCTTTCAAAACCTTTTGGTTCAACTTTCAAAATAACAAAGGGTCTTAAAAGAACTGGGACGAAAGAATCTCTTTCGAAAGCATTATTCCTAAATAAAAGAATTGGATGGTTTCGAAACCAACCCATTCAAAAGTATGGAGAGGCAGCTTCGCAATTTATATTAAAAGAACCCTTTTAAAGGCATTGCTTCAAAAGGTTAAATGCAACAACATGGGTTTCGACCCCTTCAAAAGCTTTATTTAAAACAAAAGGCGGCAACCACTTTCGAAAGCCCTTTTTCTAAAACATTTGACCAAGTCGAAAGCTAGTTCTTTCGAAAGCATTTGTTACCAAAATAGTTCTAAGTTTACAAAAGCTAATTCAACCCCTTCGAAAGCCTGTTTCGACTCCATACCTTTTGCCTAACTCCAATCCACTACGTACCAAAATTGATACCATATTTATTGGTTTTGACTTAGTTGGAAGTTGGTAGTATGGGGCAGGTGGCTACTATAAATGGCGAAGCAGTAAACCTTATAAAATAGATTTTTAACTTTTTAAAGAAATTTCTTTCCAACTAACTTACCTTGTTTGTCAACATATAATTGGTTGCCAATTTGCAAAATCTTTTCTAAAAGTGCTACTGAATTTTCAGAATTTAACAAATTAAAACATTTACAAATAGCCCTTTTTTATAAATATATAAAACATTTAAGTCGCATACCTTAAATAATTTTATATCTTTAGTAAAATACTTAGGAAATTCTTAAAAAATTCCAATAAATCATTGTTAATATGTTTTCAAAAATATTTATATTTCTGACCCAAAGCTAACATATATAGCCGAAAATAATTTAAACTTAATTTTAACCATTTTATTTACTATAAAATTTATAATAAATCCACATCAATTCATAAAATTATGAACTTAAAACTCTTCTCTAAAATAATATTTCTGGCCTTACATAAAAAACGCAAGGCATTTAGATGTCAATTGATAGGTTTTTCAAAAAAAATCTTATCATATATCTATATGAAGCAACATAAGTCATTAACAAGCATATATATCCATTTAACAATCAAACATGGTATAGTACTTTGCAAAATTTATTTAGATCTGATCTAGAAACTGAAAACAATAAATGGAAGATGTAATCTATTATTCACCGTAGCTCGTTGTTAAGGAGTTTGAGATTTGCTCTTAAGTTGATTTGACTAAGATTACTTCTTTTGATTCTTGCTTGTCTTTCCCTTTTCTTCTTCTAATAGTGGCCAGCCAAGCTTAAGTTTTAATTTTGTTTGTGGACATGGAAAATAAAAGTGGCATAAGAGTTTAGGGTATAAGAATATAACCTATTCCTATTTTTTTCCTTATCTTATTACCCTTGTCTATTTCATTTTATTTCCCTTTAGTTCATTAGTTAATTAAGCACGGCTACCCTCTAATTATACAGATCTCAATCCATCAACCATTTACATTATTTCATTTAATTTATCTAATCAAATGTCCTAAATAATGTTAGTCAAAATTTGGGTTGTTACAGGCTCCCCTCCTTAAAGAATTTTGTCCCCAAAATTACGATAAGTTACTCATCAAAATCAATCATAAAGGTAAAATATACCATGAAGTCGGGATAAGTATCTCGGATCCCATCAGTTTCCCAAGTACACTCTCTCTTATCTTCGCTCCACTAGACTTTGACTAATCTGACTTTCTTGTTCCTTAGTCTTGTAACGATCCCGATTTTGAGTCAAATTTAATTTGATAATTAATATAAAATTTTGGATTAAATTGTGAATTGATTTGAATTTTTCAAATTTAATAAGAAATGTGCTTGTTTGTTTAGATAAATAGATTGTGATTTAAATTTTGAATTTGAAAGCTCTATAATTTAAAGATTAATAAAAATTTGTTTTGAAAAGTAAATACTTATAAAATTAGTTGGATTTAAGAGTTATATTTTAAGAAAACAATGGTTAATTGTGTATAATTTGAATATAAATCATTTTCTTTAAAAGTTAGATCAATATAAATAATATTATATGTATGAATACAAATGTAAAGTAAGTATAAATAAAAGCTTTAACATACATGTATATATATCTTTTGAAATAAAAATGGTTTGTCTATATATATAAGGATATTTTAACTTAAGTTTAAAATTTTAAATAAGTTTGATAAAAAGGATTAAAACCCTTTTCTTTTATACTTGAATAAATAAAGTTTGTATATAAATATATATATGTATATATGTATACACATTTGTAAACATAATACTTAAGTTAATAAAACATATATTTACATATGTATCTTTTGAAATTAATAAAGAATATATATATATATAAATTAAAAATGTATACATGTATAAAACAAAAATATGATTCACAAATTATTAAATGAAAAGGATTAAAATATAAGCTATATGTACAGGTAAATTGAAAATATGATATAAAAATTATATCAATTATATATTTAAACATTTAACACTATGCATATTACAAGTGTAAGGTAAGTAACATAAGATTAAACAAGTGTACCTATTTTAATGTGTAAAGTTAACAAGTGTCATGTTTTAAAATTTCTTTTCATTTTGAGTTTAATAAATGAATAAAAACAAGGCTAAGTATATATCACTATCTCCTTCCTTTTCATTTTTCTTTGGTATAATTCAAAACCAAAACCAGTAAATGAAATTCAAAACAAATCCTCATCGATTTTCAAATCTGAAAACAAAGCCTCAAACTAGAAAAATAAAACTAAACCAGAAAATCAAATCTGAAAGCAAACAAGTTCAGATTTAATCAAATTTGAAAGCAATTCAAAATCAAACAAATAATTTTCAAAACCAGAGAAGGATCAAAGCACTAAAATCTGAAACATTCCAAAATAAAGTGGCAAGATCAACTTAGTAATTCAAAGATCAAGTTCAAAACCAAACTGAAACTTGGAAACTAAAGCCTGTGAAGAATTGTGACGACCCGCCCCTCTACTACTAGAAAGACGTTTCATCATTAAGAAAAGAAAGGGATGAGAAAATAGAAAAGATAGAGAAGAAAGAACAACAACATCAGAATCTCACAGCGGAACGGAACAAAATATAATATATCACATAAATAATACATAGTTTGTACATATATCAGAGTTATACAATATCAATACATATGACAATCATACATACATCACATACTAGACAGTTATAAACACCTGTCTAGTTAATACAACTCAATACAATACGACTCAAACAATATGACTCAGAGATACCCACACAGCGGAACTATATATATATCTACAACGCTGAAGCCTCCTGCTCCATTGCTCCTCCAGAATTCGTCAAAGCTAACCTGAATCCCTTGACTACCCGTAAAAATTTGGGTACCCGAGAGTTTATGAAAAACAAAAATAAACTCCGGGTCAGACATGGGTCTGGTATGAGTAAACGGGTTAAAGTTGTTTAACTTTGAAAAACATTTGAAAATAAAGGTATCACGTAAGACTCCCCACAAATAAATACGGGTAAGTTTTTACCTTACGCTAACCAAAACATTTCATAGGAAATCCAATGATATTATAATAGTGTCTAGGGTTTTCAAGTAAAATACAGAAATAGCTGAAATGCTTACATCTCACATTTCAACATAGTTGGGCACAATCAAATCGTACGGCGCTTATTGGAAATTGGATTCCATACAATGGCAGGGCTACCGGGGTACCGCCCGTCACAGTACGGGGCCTAGATCACCGTACCGAGGATTACTCCCTTCATCCCCTGCAACACAAGGCCGGAACCATTCCTTACTGAATAGTCCCGAACAAGATAAACCCCGCGGTTCTAGCTAGCAAACCGCCCACACAGCCGAAATAAAAAGGGACATCTAGACAGGGGTAATATCTTGTCCTGCTTGGGCATGACCCACCTAACATTGCTGCATCTCCCCTGTTTTAGCCATTCCCGGTTGATGAGGCTTGAGGCTGCGATTACCTTTAAAGAACATATCACTTAGAATGCTCATCGTCCGCCTGACGATGTGCTGAAAGCATTCAATCCATACAAGTTCGTCCCGGGTTCGAACGAAACCGAAGGCATTATCTCGTCACACTCATTTTGGAATCACCCTCAGAGTCAACGACGATAACCCTTGCATTATGAAATCACCATCTCGATCTTCACTTCAGAATTCACGACCTAACGTTTAAATTGGATCGATGTGGTTTTCGGAGAATCAAATTTGATTCTTCCGATCCCGGTCTCATCGAATTCAACCGCCATTTTAAGGGCCAAGTTGTCTATTTAACTTAACAGTATAAGTTTAACAATTAAATTCATATAATAATTAAATACAGATAGATAACATCAGATAAATCATATAGCAATTTAACACAGGTAAATAACATCGGATAAATCATATAGCAATTTAATGCAAATAAATCATACACAATCATCACAGATATATCCAGAATATCACAGAACACCACAGGATATAAACACATATCAGAGGCAGTCAATATAATCATCGATTCAAATCAACAAGTTTGATTTGTTAAAAACTTAATTGCATGCTTAAGAATGAATTTCATTTTTATTCTTTGCTTAATCAATTACTAATAAATTAACTTACTTTAATTTCTTAATTACTTATTAATCATTCGCTTAATTAATTTATTATTAATCAATAATCTTAATTATTGATGTATAAAACTCAATTACGCAATTAATTATTATTAATTGCTTAATTAATCATTAATTATCAATTAACTTAATCCATTTAATCATTAATTATTAATTAACTTAATCGTCCAATCATTAATTATTTAATTAGTTTGTTAACTACGATTTGTTAATTAATCAACTGCGAATGATTAATTAAATTCTTAATTGCACATGAGATTACACAAGATTATTAAAATCTTTAATTATAAATTTGATTATACTTTGAACTACCTATTCAATAACCATTTTAAAATTAATTACATACATAATTAACTTTGATTTTAAACCAATTACCCATCTTGGTTACAGTAAAACTTTAAAGTTCATCTTGATTCAAAAACAATTTGTCAATCATTATAACTTTAAATGATACTTAACTTATAAACCTTAAACTTAGTATTAAAGTTAACAAATTCCAGGGATTAGAAACCCGAAGCAAATCCCGTGCATTACTCTGGTCGAACACAAGAACTTCTTGAATTTTCTCGCGTCCAAACTCCTGTGCTTCTTCTCCCTCTATTCTTCTTCCTGTCTCCCCTATTTTTTTATGCTTTAGTTTTAAACTGTAGTGACCTAATATAACACACGCGCACCTCACCTTCGACCCAGAACAAACCCGAAGTCAACAACGTGACCAACTCGAGTTACACTCGAGTCGACCACGTCCAGCATTTTTCCCCACCACCGTGCACGTGCACGGCGGTGCACCACCGCGCCACCACCACGCGATATCACCATCAAGTCACAAAACAACCCATCACGCGAATTCACCACCCAGTTCAACTCAAATCACACGAAATCAAAATATTACAGTTTTTAGGAAAACTCTGCAAACAAGACCCTCGGCAAATTTCGCTCTCGATCTTCGAACCCGCCACCGGAGTTGCCGCCGCTTCGCCCACACGACTACAACACACAAAAACATCAACCCATCAAATCTCGTGCAGCTCGGTCTCGAATTGATGGCGAACTCGATGATTAACAGAGAAGAAATAAATACCCAGTAAAAAACCCTAATAGGGTCTCGTGTTCCAAATACAATCAATAGAAAAATAAATTTTCATTTTTCCTGAGATTATAGATGTATAAACTTGCATCAATCCAAGTTTCACTATTTTTAGTTGGATTGATTGTTTGAAAATGAAATAAATGTAAACTTAATTCAATTGCAAACTGTGCTTGGAAAATGAAGCTAAAAATCTTCGTTTTAGTTTTGAAAATCATGAATCCCAGTATGGATTCAATCTATGTCCTTGAATTAATATTTTAGAACAACTTATTTTTTTATCAAATTCTTGTCTAATGCTCTGTACATTGTTATAGTGCTTATATTTTCCTTAAAATTTTATCAGCCTCTAAATTTATGTTATAACATATTGTTTCAATTGAATACCTACAGATTTCCAACGTTTAATGAGGTTAATTTGAGATTTACTCAAAAATATGCAAACCTGAACAATAACAGAAGTCACAGAGTAGATGGAATTATGACCAAGCATACACAATGTCATATGATGATTAAATCATGAACTGTTTATGAATGGAACTTAAAGCTTTAACTAATCTTGTTTACCCACCTGAAAGATTCTTATAAACAGAGAATACCTACAGTTCTATTTAAACTCAAAGCTTAGAAATAAATTAAGTAAAAATGTCCTGAGTTTGATCAAAATGTGAGGCCTGTACTAAGTTCTAAATCACAGAGCCATTCAAACATATGCAACTGAAATATAACCAAACAGTTTATAAAAGAGGATTGAACCGTTTCACTGACTTTAAAACTCTCAAAAATTAAGTTTACTCACCTAAAATATTTGAACAGAAGATGTTGAAGAAAACACTTGCAGGTGAAGCTTTCCTGAAACCTTCTTCCTTGTTTCTTTTCTCTGTTTCCCCTTTTTTATTTGTTTTTCAGTTCTTCTTTAAGTTTTGTTTAATGTTTATAAATGAACTAGAAGTGTATAAGTAGATATATAGATTGAGGCTACTGAGTAATAGGTTGTAACTGGACAGTTCATATTTGTTTGTCATTCTCTCTTGTAATTGGTTAAGAAAAATACACTGCAGTGAGGAGATCTCGGCTATATGTACTTGATTAAACAAGAAGTTGTGCTAATCTTTAATGCATGTGTTCATATTTTCTTACATCTAATTAATGCTTTGATTCCTCATATGTTTGCATAATTATTTACATGTTCATACTGTACAAGTGTACAGCTTGCAGGAACATGTTGGCTTATGAATGAAGCTTTAATTATGAAGATATTTGTTTTGTCATTATATTACATGTTTTTATTAACTTCATGTTTGAACTATAATACACATATTTGCTCACATATATATTTGTCTTATTATTATTTTATTTTATATAATTTTTTCCAGTTTGACTTTAGTCTCACATGAAGATACTTGTATACATTTGTTTATATCCTTATTCTATTTTATACAGAAGGCTGAGATGGAAGCAATTATATGTTATGTCTGTTCAGCTAGCAATATTTAATTATGTGCAATATATATGATTTGCTTATTTATACTTGTCTTTGTATTTATTTATAGTTATCTTTGTATTTTAGCTATAGATAATAAATTTATATCCATGAGTTTACTCATTTATTTATATTTATTTATTTTTTCTTTTGAATTACATAAATATTGATATTTTGTATATTTATACTTTATATCTTATATTTTCTATTTTGACCATTAATATTTGAATTAGAGTCATAAGTTATATTTACATCTATTCTCATTTTTATGATCCATTCGTATTTATTTAAATCATATACATAAATTTGACTCATAATTTACCTTTATATGTTGTATTGCTTGAATTAGATTTTAAATTTCCAACATTATCAAGCATAGATATTTATTTAACAAATGTTAACAATGTATAGCATTTTAATTTAATTATATGAGTTAAATTGTATTAATAATATTGTTTAGAAACTTATTTCAGAATTTCAAACATTATTATCTATATATGTATTATTTTATACTAAATATAAATAAAGTAAAGTATTTTAAGTAATTATATAAGATAGAATTTTATTGTGAATATTATTGAAATACTTATTTCAATTTCAAATCAATCCCCTTCTTTAAAAAAAAAAATACAGTTTATATAAATAGATGGCAATATTTTCAAATCATATTCATTTAAATATGAACAAATTCACATTTTATTTAATTAGATTAAACATTTATTAACATAACCGGGGCCAAAATCCAGGGTCGTTACATTCCTCCCCCCTTAAAAGAATTTCGTCCCCGAAATTAAAACAAAGATAATTTAAAAGCTGTTATACCAATCATTCAAATATTAACAAACAACCAAACAGACTGTTCTAACAAACAACACTAATCATCTGAACGCAAATCCGGATAAGCTTCCCTAAAATTATCGAGAGTTGACTCTCGATGATCAACAATCCGATCTGAATTCTTGACCATAGATAAATTTGTTTCAACTTATAAATTCCTGAATTACTAGTTTAACAACTAATGAGGAATCATGAACATATTTCCTTAGATGGGATATACGGAATACACAATAAATTCCACATATCCACTCTGGTAATTCAATTCTGAAAACTTACAGTATTAACTCTTTCCCAATTTTCTTGACTTGTTTACAGAATTTCAATATCTATTAAATCAAGCCCGTACAATGTACATATATCATTCGTACGCAATATCAAATCTGATCGCTCGCTCGATCACACAATTTCTCTTCCGAACTAGTATCGTCCACCCGACTTTCTAGTACGGACTCAGAACTGGTTTTCTTGATCAGAAACTGTCATTCTCCTTGCATAATCACAACTATGATAGAGAATTTCCAGAATTAATCAAAAATCCAAATCCATGGTTCGTCGTCGAAAATCGAGTGAAAAATCCCAACTCGGATCGATTTAACTATCTCAAAATTCTGTGCTCGTATCTGGATCAAATTGTTATGCGAATAAAATAATATACGTTCATCTTACGTATTTATATCCATTGATTATCAACTATATCAATTTTCTTTTATTCACATTATTTTGATTCTATCCACTTGGAATAAGTTTCTCAATATCAATTTACTTAAGAATTCCACTACTCATTTCTTTAAGTTCAACATAAACATTATATATACTCTTATATTACTACTCTACCACTATAGCCTTTATATCTTCATATTTTCAATTTGAATTTCTAATCCCATGTGAATCCAAATCTTCTTCAACTCTGAATATTTAATTTTATTGACTAACTTTCATTTATAACTGATTTCTAACATTATTTTAAATTCATTTCATTCTCTAATTTATTTTTCAATTTCCAATTTGAAAATCTTTTTTTTTTTTTTTATAGTTTCCAAATTCTGAAAAGTTTTGACAGAGTCTCTATTTGTTAAGCATTACATATTTCCAAAAGCACATATGTAAGGGTTTCAACACTTATTACAAGTATTTCCAACCCATTTTTAAATCATTCCTTTTAGTTAAAGTGATTTACACTTACTTGCTTAGACATATAATCCATTTGAACAAAACAAACTCATATTCAAAATCATCTTACTCTGCTTCTAACAATTAATAAAATTTATCTAATTCTCATTTACTTCAAATAACCCATTTCCATATGCAATTCAACAATATTATTGTGAATAGATAATTACTTATGCTTTATAATCAATTTTAAATTGATTCCAATTCAATTTACACTTGATTCCATCCCAATTAAATTATTCAAAATACTTTCATTGCATTTTCTTTTATTTCAACAGGTTTGATTCCAAACCATTTTATTAAACTTGACAACCAATATTTTAAACAACCATCTCACAATTTACTTAGGTCATTTATTTCCTTCAAACTGTTCCACCTAACAACTTAAGTTTATTCTATTTCTCCAATTTCCATTCAAATCTTTGATTTGATTTTCCTTTAAATCAAATCTCAATTATTTACTAATTAGTTAAATTTTTTTTTATCCATCCTTAACTCTTAATTTATATTAACAACTCATTATTACATTTATTTATAAAAGGTCATTCAGTTTATTCTTGAATTAGATTTGTTTATAACTTATTCCAATTCTAATTTAATCCAATTCAGTACTTACTTTAGTTCACAATTTACTTATTTACATAAGAATTTTATTTCATTCAATATTATTTATAACTCGACTGAATTCATTCAAACTCAGTTTTATTTTAACTCAACTTCAGTTATATTTTAGGTACTTACCATTCTTTAAATTTATTTCTTAATATATGAGCTCAAAACTCATTTGTTTACTTTAAAGTTAATATTACTTATTTGGGTCATTTCACCTTATAACCAAATTAGATTATATATATAGCACTTACTGTCTTAAGGTATAAATTTCCACCTCACAATTACAATCATTTTACCTTCAAACTTTATAGCCAATTAAGTTCATTTTGAACTTCAATTCCATTTAACTTATCTCAGGTCAACCCCAATATGTTTTCTTATTTTCATTTACTTATAAACTTTAACTCCTGGATTGAAATTCCCAATTTCATCTTATTAATATTAACTTTACTTTCTAAGTTCCATAATTGATTCATTCAAACCTTTCACATTATTTAGAATTCAATTGCCCGGTTTCTATTTCCAAAACTATTTGAGATGATAATTACACATACCCACTTGGTATATCAAATCAAGTTTTCAAACACCTTTTTCACCAAAACAAATTTTCTCTTTTTGAAAATTTATTAAACAACTTGCATGCCCCACGACCCCAAACAATATCATAACCAACAATATTTTCCAAAACAAGATTCCATTATTTCCTTCAAATCTTTGGAAAAAACATTTCAAACATTCCCAAGATTTTAAATTTCCAAATCCTTTGTTTAAATTCATTTAAACACTTTCAAATTTCCGGGACTTAGATTCTTATTTAATCTAATTTTAGTTATATTCCTTGTTGTTTAAAATCATTCTTAAATAATTTTATTTGGTTATAAACCACTCACATTCAAATTTTATTTGATTGTACTATTAACAATCAAACATCCAAGTATATATAGTTATTTCAGAAAAATACTTCTTTTATATCAAAATATAACTTTTGGGTAAAATTATTTCGTTTACCCTACTTTAAAAATCAATATTGTGTCGAATTGCTCTATTCAAGTGTTTAGAAACCCCTTCGATACAGTTTTCGAGGCTGTGCCGACGAAGGTTCATATACCACTCAATAAATCAATCAACGCAATATAAAACAACTTTATATTCACTAACAAATACGCGCTCATATCTATTAATACACTCAAACTCATTTTAGAGTTCTACTGACTCTATTTTATGAGTAATTACTACCAGAGCCAAGGTTATCACCAACCTACGCTCTGATACCAACTGTGACGACCCGCCCCTCTACTACTAGAAAGACGTTTCATCATTAAGAAAAGAAAGGGATGAGAAAATAGAAAAGATAGAGAAGAAAGAACAACAACATCAGAATCTCACAGCGGAACGGAACAAAATATAATATATCACATAAATAATACATAGTTTGTACATATATCAGAGTTATACAATATCAATACATATGACAATCATACATACATCACATACTAGACAGTTATAAACACCTGTCTAGTTAATACAACTCAATACAATACGACTCAAACAATATGACTCAGAGATACCCACACAGCGGAACTATATATATCTACAACGCTGAAGCCTCCTGCTCCATTGCTCCTCCAGAATTCGTCAAAGCTAACCTGAATCCCTTGACTACCCGTAAAAATTTGGGTACCCGAGAGTTTATGAAAAACAAAAATAAACTCCGGGTCAGACATGGGTCTGGTATGAGTAAACGGGTTAAAGTTGTTTAACTTTGAAAAACATTTGAAAATAAAGGTATCACGTAAGACTCCCCACAAATAAATACGGGTAAGTTTTTACCTTACGCTAACCAAAACATTTCATAGGAAATCCAATGATATTATAATAGTGTCTAGGGTTTTCAAGTAAAATACAGAAATAGCTGAAATGCTTACATCTCACATTTCAACATAGTTGGGCACAATCAAATCGTACGGCGCTTATTGGAAATTGGATTCCATACAATGGCAGGGCTACCGGGGTACCGCCCGTCACAGTACGGGGCCTAGATCACCGTACCGAGGATTACTCCCTTCATCCCCTGCAACACAAGGCCGGAACCATTCCTTACTGAATAGTCCCGAACAAGATAAACCCCGCGGTTCTAGCTAGCAAACCGCCCACACAGCCGAAATAAAAAGGGACATCTAGACAGGGGTAATATCTTGTCCTGCTTGGGCATGACCCACCTAACATTGCTGCATCTCCCCTGTTTTAGCCATTCCCGGTTGATGAGGCTTGAGGCTGCGATTACCTTTAAAGAACATATCACTTAGAATGCTCATCGTCCGCCTGACGATGTGCTGAAAGCATTCAATCCATACAAGTTCGTCCCGGGTTCGAACGAAACCGAAGGCATTATCTCGTCACACTCATTTTGGAATCACCCTCAGAGTCAACGACGATAACCCTTGCATTATGAAATCACCATCTCGATCTTCACTTCAGAATTCACGACCTAACGTTTAAATTGGATCGATGTGGTTTTCGGAGAATCAAATTTGATTCTTCCGATCCCGGTCTCATCGAATTCAACCGCCATTTTAAGGGCCAAGTTGTCTATTTAACTTAACAGTATAAGTTTAACAATTAAATTCATATAATAATTAAATACAGATAGATAACATCAGATAAATCATATAGCAATTTAACACAGGTAAATAACATCGGATAAATCATATAGCAATTTAATGCAAATAAATCATACACAATCATCACAGATATATCCAGAATATCACAGAACACCACAGGATATAAACACATATCAGAGGCAGTCAATATAATCATCGATTCAAATCAACAAGTTTGATTTGTTAAAAACTTAATTGCATGCTTAAGAATGAATTTCATTTTTATTCTTTGCTTAATCAATTACTAATAAATTAACTTACTTTAATTTCTTAATTACTTATTAATCATTCGCTTAATTAATTTATTATTAATCAATAATCTTAATTATTGATGTATAAAACTCAATTACGCAATTAATTATTATTAATTGCTTAATTAATCATTAATTATCAATTAACTTAATCCATTTAATCATTAATTATTAATTAACTTAATCGTCCAATCATTAATTATTTAATTAGTTTGTTAACTACGATTTGTTAATTAATCAACTGCGAATGATTAATTAAATTCTTAATTGCACATGAGATTACACAAGATTATTAAAATCTTTAATTATAAATTTGATTATACTTTGAACTACCTATTCAATAACCATTTTAAAATTAATTACATACATAATTAACTTTGATTTTAAACCAATTACCCATCTTGGTTACAGTAAAACTTTAAAGTTCATCTTGATTCAAAAACAATTTGTCAATCATTATAACTTTAAATGATACTTAACTTATAAACCTTAAACTTAGTATTAAAGTTAACAAATTCCAGGGATTAGAAACCCGAAGCAAATCCCGTGCATTACTCTGGTCGAACACAAGAACTTCTTGAATTTTCTCGCGTCCAAACTCCTGTGCTTCTTCTCCCTCTATTCTTCTTCCTGTCTCCCCTATTTTTTTATGCTTTAGTTTTAAACTGTAGTGACCTAATATAACACACGCGCACCTCACCTTCGACCCAGAACAAACCCGAAGTCAACAACGTGACCAACTCGAGTTACACTCGAGTCGACCACGTCCAGCATTTTTCCCCACCACCGTGCACGTGCACGGCGGTGCACCACCGCGCCACCACCACGCGATATCACCATCAAGTCACAAAACAACCCATCACGCGAATTCACCACCCAGTTCAACTCAAATCACACGAAATCAAAATATTACAGTTTTTAGGAAAACTCTGCAAACAAGACCCTCGGCAAATTTCGCTCTCGATCTTCGAACCCGCCACCGGAGTTGCCGCCGCTTCGCCCACACGACTACAACACACAAAAACATCAACCCATCAAATCTCGTGCAGCTCGGTCTCGAATTGATGGCGAACTCGATGATTAACAGAGAAGAAATAAATACCCAGTAAAAAACCCTAATAGGGTCTCGTGTTCCAAATACAATCAATAGAAAAATAAATTTTCATTTTTCCTGAGATTATAGATGTATAAACTTGCATCAATCCAAGTTTCACTATTTTTAGTTGGATTGATTGTTTGAAAATGGAATAAATGTAAACTTAATTCAATTGCAAACTGTGCTTGGAAAATGAAGCTAAAAATCTTCGTTTTAGTTTTGAAAATCATGAATCCCAGTATGGATTCAATCTATGTCCTTGAATTAATATTTTAGAACAACTTATTTTTTTATCAAATTCTTGTCTAATGCTCTGTACATTGTTATAGTGCTTATATTTTCCTTAAAATTTTATCAGCCTCTAAATTTATGTTATAACATATTGTTTCAATTGAATACCTACAGATTTCCAACGTTTAATGAGGTTAATTTGAGATTTACTCAAAAATATGCAAACCTGAACAATAACAGAAGTCACAGAGTAGATGGAATTATGACCAAGCATACACAATGTCATATGATGATTAAATCATGAACTGTTTATGAATGGAACTTAAAGCTTTAACTAATCTTGTTTACCCACCTGAAAGATTCTTATAAACAGAGAATACCTACAGTTCTATTTAAACTCAAAGCTTAGAAATAAATTAAGTAAAAATGTCCTGAGTTTGATCAAAATGTGAGGCCTGTACTAAGTTCTAAATCACAGAGCCATTCAAACATATGCAACTGAAATATAACCAAACAGTTTATAAAAGAGGATTGAACCTTTTCACCGACTTTAAAACTCTCAAAAATTAAGTTTACTCACCTAAAATATTTGAACAGAAGATGTTGAAGAAAACACTTGCAGGTGAAGCTTTCCTGAAACCTTCTTCCTTGTTTCTTTTCTCTGTTTCCCCTTTTTTATTTGTTTTTCAGTTCTTCTTTAAGTTTTGTTTAATGTTTATAAATGAACTGGAAGTGTATAAGTAGATATATAGATTGAGGCTACTGAGTAATAGGTTGTAACTGGACAGTTCATATTTGTTTGTCATTCTCTCTTGTAATTGGTTAAGAAAAATACACTGCAGTGAGGAGATCTCGGCTATATGTACTTGATTAAACAAGAAGTTGTGCTAATCTTTAATGCATGTGTTCATATTTTCTTACATCTAATTAATGCTTTGATTCCTCATATGTTTGCATAATTATTTACATGTTCATACTGTACAAGTGTACAGCTTGCAGGAACATGTTGGCTTATGAATGAAGCTTTAATTATGAAGATATTTGTTTTGTCATTATATTACATGTTTTTATTAACTTCATGTTTGAACTATAATACACATATTTGCTCACATATATATTTGTCTTATTATTATTTTATTTTATATAATTTTTTCCACTTTGACTTTAGTCTCACATGAAGATACTTGTATACATTTGTTTATATCCTTATTCTATTTTATACAGAAGGCTGAGATGGAAGCAATTATATGTTATGTCTGTTCAGCTAGCAATATTTAATTATGTGCAATATATATGATTTGCTTATTTATACTTGTCTTTGTATTTATTTATAGTTATCTTTGTATTTTAGCTATAGATAATAAATTTATATCCATGAGTTTACTCATTTATTTATATTTATTTATTTTTTCTTTTGAATTACATAAATATTGATATTTTGTATATTTATACTTTATATCTTATATTTTCTATTTTGACCATTAATATTTGAATTAGAGTCATAAGTTATATTTACATCTATTCTCATTTTTATGATCCATTCGTATTTATTTAAATCATATACATAAATTTGACTCATAATTTACCTTTATATGTTGTATTGCTTGAATTAGATTTTAAATTTCCAACATTATCAAGCATAGATATTTATTTAACAAATGTTAACAATGTATAGCATTTTAATTTAATTATATGAGTTAAATTGTATTAATAATATTGTTTAGAAACTTATTTCAGAATTTCAAACATTATTATCTATATATGTATTATTTTATACTAAATATAAATAAAGTAAAGTATTTTAAGTAATTATATAAGATAGAATTTTATTGTGAATATTATTGAAATACTTATTTCAATTTCAAATCAATCCCCTTCTTTAAAAAAAAAATACAGTTTATATAAATAGATGGCAATATTTTCAAATCATATTCATTTAAATATGAACAAATTCACATTTTATTTAATTAGATTAAACATTTATTAACATAACCGGGGCCAAAATCCAGGGTCGTTACATTCCTCCCCCCTTAAAAGAATTTCGTCCCCGAAATTAAAACAAAGATAATTTAAAAGCTGTTATACCAATCATTCAAATATTAACAAACAACCAAACAGACTGTTCTAACAAACAACACTAATCATCTGAACGCAAATCCGGATAAGCTTCCCTAAAATTATCGAGAGTTGACTCTCGATGATCAACAATCCGATCTGAATTCTTGACCATAGATAAATTTGTTTCAACTTATAAATTCCTGAATTACTAGTTTAACAACTAATGAGGAATCATGAACATATTTCCTTAGATGGGATATACGGAATACACAATAAATTCCACATATCCACTCTGGTAATTCAATTCTGAAAACTTACAGTATTAACTCTTTCCCAATTTTCTTGACTTGTTTACAGAATTTCAATATCTATTAAATCAAGCCCGTACGATGTACATATATCATTCGTACGCAATATCAAATCTGATCGCTCGCTCGATCACACAATTTCTCTTCCGAACTAGTATCGTCCACCCGACTTTCTAGTACGGACTCAGAACTGGTTTTCTTGATCAGAAACTGTCATTCTCCTTGCATAATCACAACTATGATAGAGAATTTCCAGAATTAATCAAAAATCCAAATCCATGGTTCGTCGTCGAAAATCGAGTGAAAAATCCCAACTCGGATCGATTTAACTATCTCAAAATTCTGTGCTCGTATCTGGATCAAATTGTTATGCGAATAAAATAATATACGTTCATCTTACGTATTTATATCCATTGATTATCAACTATATCAATTTTCTTTTATTCACATTATTTTGATTCTATCCACTTGGAATAAGTTTCTCAATATCAATTTACTTAAGAATTCCACTACTCATTTCTTTAAGTTCAACATAAACATTATATATACTCTTATATTACTACTCTACCACTATAGCCTTTATATCTTCATATTTTCAATTTGAATTTCTAATCCCATGTGAATCCAAATCTTCTTCAACTCTGAATATTTAATTTTATTGACTAACTTTCATTTATAACTGATTTCTAACATTATTTTAAATTCATTTCATTCTCTAATTTATTTTTCAATTTCCAATTTGAAAATCTTTTTTTTTTTTTTATAGTTTCCAAATTCTGAAAAGTTTTGACAGAGTCTCTATTTGTTAAGCATTACATATTTCCAAAAGCACATATGTAAGGGTTTCAACACTTATTACAAGTATTTCCAACCCATTTTTAAATCATTCCTTTTAGTTAAAGTGATTTACACTTACTTGCTTAGACATATAATCCATTTGAACAAAACAAACTCATATTCAAAATCATCTTACTCTGCTTCTAACAATTAATAAAATTTATCTAATTCTCATTTACTTCAAATAACCCATTTCCATATGCAATTCAACAATATTATTGTGAATAGATAATTACTTATGCTTTATAATCAATTTTAAATTGATTCCAATTCAATTTACACTTGATTCCATCCCAATTAAATTATTCAAAATACTTTCATTGCATTTTCTTTTATTTCAACAGGTTTGATTCCAAACCATTTTATTAAACTTGACAACCAATATTTTAAACAACCATCTCACAATTTACTTAGGTCATTTATTTCCTTCAAACTGTTCCACCTAACAACTTAAGTTTATTCTATTTCTCCAATTTCCATTCAAATCTTTGATTTGATTTTCCTTTAAATCAAATCTCAATTATTTACTAATTAGTTAATTTTTTTTTTTATCCATCCTTAACTCTTAATTTATATTAACAACTCATTATTACATTTATTTATAAAAGGTCATTCAGTTTATTCTTGAATTAGATTTGTTTATAACTTATTCCAATTCTAATTTAATCCAATTCAGTACTTACTTTAGTTCACAATTTACTTATTTACATAAGAATTTTATTTCATTCAATATTATTTATAACTCGACTGAATTCATTCAAACTCAGTTTTATTTTAACTCAACTTCAGTTATATTTTAGGTACTTACCATTCTTTAAATTTATTTCTTAATATATGAGCTCAAAACTCATTTGTTTACTTTAAAGTTAATATTACTTATTTGGGTCATTTCACCTTATAACCAAATTAGATTATATATATAGCACTTACTGTCTTAAGGTATAAATTTCCACCTCACAATTACAATCATTTTACCTTCAAACTTTATAGCCAATTAAGTTCATTTTGAACTTCAATTCCATTTAACTTATCTCAGGTCAACCCCAATATGTTTTCTTATTTTCATTTACTTATAAACTTTAACTCCTGGATTGAAATTCCCAATTTCATCTTATTAATAGTAACTTTACTTTCTAAGTTCCATAATTGATTCATTCAAACCTTTCACATTATTTAGAATTCAATTGCCCGGTTTCTATTTCCAAAACTATTTGAGATGATAATTACACATACCCACTTGGTATATCAAATCAAGTTTTCAAACACCTTTTTCACCAAAACAAATTTTCTCTTTTTGAAAATTTATTAAACAACTTGCATGCCCCACGACCCCAAACAATATCATAACCAACAATATTTTCCAAAACAAGATTCCATTATTTCCTTCAAATCTTTGGAAAAAACATTTCAAACATTCCCAAGATTTTAAATTTCCAAATCCTTTGTTTAAATTCATTTAAACACTTTCAAATTTCCGGGACTTAGATTCTTATTTAATCTAATTTTAGTTATATTCCTTGTTGTTTAAAATCATTCTTAAATAATTTTATTTGGTTATAAACCACTCACATTCAAATTTTATTTGATTGTACTATTAACAATCAAACATCCAAGTATATATAGTTATTTCAGAAAAATACTTCTTTTATATCAAAATATAACTTTTGGGTAAAATTATTTCGTTTACCCTACTTTAAAAATCAATATTGTGTCGAATTGCTCTATTCAAGTGTTTAGAAACCCCTTCGATACAGTTTTCGAGGCTGTGCCGACGAAGGTTCATATACCACTCAATAAATCAATCAACGCAATATAAAACAACTTTATATTCACTAACAAATACGCGCTCATATCTATTAATACACTCAAACTCATTTTAGAGTTCTACTGACTCTATTTTATGAGTAATTACTACCAGAGCCAAGGTTATCACCAACCTACGCTCTGATACCAACTGTGACGACCCGCCCCTCTACTACTAGAAAGACGTTTCATCATCAAGAAAAGAAAGGGATGAGAAAATAGAAAAGATAGAGAAGAAAGAACAACAACATCAGAATCTCACAGCGGAATGGAACAAAATATAATATATCACATAAATAATACATAGTTTGTACATATATCAGAGTTATACAATATCAATACATATGACAATCATACATACATCACATACTAGACAGTTATAAACACCTGTCTAGTTAATACAACTCAATACAATACGACTCAAACAATATGACTCAGAGATACCCACACAGCGGAACTATATATATATCTACAACGCTGAAGCCTCCTGCTCCATTGCTCCTCCAGAATTCGTCAAAGCTAACCTGAATCCCTTGACTACCCGTAAAAATTTGGGTACCCGAGAGTTTATGAAAAACAAAAATAAACTCCGGGTCAGACATGGGTCTGGTATGAGTAAACGGGTTAAAGTTGTTTAACTTTGAAAAACATTTGAAAATAAAGGTATCACGTAAGACTCCCCACAAATAAATACGGGTAAGTTTTTACCTTACGCTAACCAAAACATTT
Organism: Allium cepa; assembly: GCA_030765085.1. Classification (NCBI taxonomy): domain Eukaryota; kingdom Viridiplantae; phylum Streptophyta; class Magnoliopsida; order Asparagales; family Amaryllidaceae; genus Allium; species Allium cepa. Next base: position 186,227,401 of record CM060946.1, read on the forward strand.
CATAGGAAATCCAATGATATTATAATAGTGTCTAGGGTTTTCAAGTAAAATACAGAAATAGCTGAAATGCTTACATCTCACATTTCAACATAGTTGGGCACAATCAAATCGTACGGCGCTTATTGGAAATTGGATTCCATACAATGGCAGGGCTACCGGGGTACCGCCCGTCACAGTACGGGGCCTAGATCACCGTACCGAGGATTACTCCCTTCATCCCCTGCAACACAAGGCCGGAACCATTCCTTACTGAATAGTCCCGAACAAGATAAACCCCGCGGTTCTAGCTAGCAAACCGCCCACACAGCCGAAATAAAAAGGGACATCTAGACAGGGGTAATATCTTGTCCTGCTTGGGCATGACCCACCTAACCTTGCTGCATCTCCCCTGTTTTAGCCATTCCCGGTTGATGAGGCTTGAGGCTGCGATTACCTTTAAAGAACATATCACTTAGAATGCTCATCGTCCGCCTGACGATGTGCTGAAAGCATTCAATCCATACAAGTTCGTCCCGGGTTCGAACGAAACCGAAGGCATTATCTCGTCACACTCATTTTGGAATCACCCTCAGAGTCAACGACGATAACCCTTGCATTATTAAATCACCATCTCGATCTTCACTTCAGAATTCACGACCTAACGTTTAAATTGGATCGATGTGGTTTTCGGAGAATCAAATTTGATTCTTCCGATCCCGGTCTCATCGAATTCAACCGCCATTTTAAGGGCCAAGTTGTCTATTTAACTTAACAGTATAAGTTTAACAATTAAATTCATATAATAATTAAATACAGATAGATAACATCAGATAAATCATATAGCAATTTAACACAGGTAAATAACATCGGATAAATCATATAGCAATTTAATGCAAATAAATCATACACAATCATCACAGATATATCCAGAATATCACAGAACACCACAGGATATAAACACATATCAGAGGCAGTCAATATAATCATCGATTCAAATCAACAAGTTTGATTTGTTAAAAACTTAATTGCATGCTTAAGAATGAATTTCATTTTTATTCTTTGCTTAATCAATTACTAATAAATTAACTTACTTTAATTTCTTAATTACTTATTAATCATTCGCTTAATTAATTTATTATTAATCAATAATCTTAATTATTGATGTATAAAACTCAATTACGCAATTAATTATTATTAATTGCTTAATTAATCATTAATTATCAATTAACTTAATCCATTTAATCATTAATTATTAATTAACTTAATCGTCCAATCATTAATTATTTAATTAGTTTGTTAACTACGATTTGTTAATTAATCAACTGCGAATGATTAATTAAATTCTTAATTGCACATGAGATTACACAAGATTATTAAAATCTTTAATTATAAATTTGATTATACTTTGAACTACCTATTCAATAACCATTTTAAAATTAATTACATACATAATTAACTTTGATTTTAAACCAATTACCCATCTTGGTTACAGTAAAACTTTAAAGTTCATCTTGATTCAAAAACAATTTGTCAATCATTATAACTTTAAATGATACTTAACTTATAAACCTTAAACTTAGTATTAAAGTTAACAAATTCCAGGGATTAGAAACCCGAAGCAAATCCCGTGCATTACTCTGGTCGAACACAAGAACTTCTTGAATTTTCTCGCGTCCAAACTCCTGTGCTTCTTCTCCCTCTATTCTTCTTCCTGTCTCCCCTATTTTTTTATGCTTTAGTTTTAAACTGTAGTGACCTAATATAACACACGCGCACCTCACCTTCGACCCAGAACAAACCCGAAGTCAACAACGTGACCAACTCGAGTTACACTCGAGTCGACCACGTCCAGCATTTTTCCCCACCACCGTGCACGTGCACGGCGGTGCACCACCGCGCCACCACCACGCGATATCACCATCAAGTCACAAAACAACCCATCACGCGAATTCACCACCCAGTTCAACTCAAATCACACGAAATCAAAATATTACAGTTTTTAGGAAAACTCTGCAAACAAGACCCTCGGCAAATTTCGCTCTCGATCTTCGAACCCGCCACCGGAGTTGCCGCCGCTTCGCCCACACGACTACAACACACAAAAACATCAACCCATCAAATCTCGTGCAGCTCGGTCTCGAATTGATGGCGAACTCGATGATTAACAGAGAAGAAATAAATACCCAGTAAAAAACCCTAATAGGGTCTCGTGTTCCAAATACAATCAATAGAAAAATAAATTTTCATTTTTCCTGAGATTATAGATGTATAAACTTGCATCAATCCAAGTTTCACTATTTTTAATTGGATTGATTGTTTGAAAATGGAATAAATGTAAACTTAATTCAATTGCAAACTGTGCTTGGAAAATGAAGCTAAAAATCTTCGTTTTAGTTTTGAAAATCATGAATCCCAGTATGGATTCAATCTATGTCCTTGAATTAATATTTTAGAACAACTTATTTTTTTATCAAATTCTTGTCTAATGCTCTGTACATTGTTATAGTGCTTATATTTTCCTTAAAATTTTATCAGCCTCTAAATTTATGTTATAACATATTGTTTCAATTGAATACCTACAGATTTCCAACGTTTAATGAGGTTAATTTGAGATTTACTCAAAAATATGCAAACCTGAACAATAACAGAAGTCACAGAGTAGATGGAATTATGACCAAGCATACACAATGTCATATGATGATTAAATCATGAACTGTTTATGAATGGAACTTAAAGCTTTAACTAATCTTGTTTACCCACCTGAAAGATTCTTATAAACAGAGAATACCTACAGTTCTATTTAAACTCAAAGCTTAGAAATAAATTAAGTAAAAATGTCCTGAGTTTGATCAAAATGTGAGGCCTGTACTAAGTTCTAAATCACAGAGCCATTCAAACATATGCAACTGAAATATAACCAAACAGTTTATAAAAGAGGATTGAACCGTTTCACTGACTTTAAAACTCTCAAAAATTAAGTTTACTCACCTAAAATATTTGAACAGAAGATGTTGAAGAAAACACTTGCAGGTGAAGCTTTCCTGAAACCTTCTTCCTTGTTTCTTTTCTCTGTTTCCCCTTTTTTATTTGTTTTTCAGTTCTTCTTTAAGTTTTGTTTAATGTTTATAAATGAACTGGAAGTGTATAAGTAGATATATAGATTGAGGCTACTGAGTAATAGGTTGTAACTGGACAGTTCATATTTGTTTGTCATTCTCTCTTGTAATTGGTTAAGAAAAATACACTGCAGTGAGGAGATCTCGGCTATATGTACTTGATTAAACAAGAAGTTGTGCTAATCTTTAATGCATGTGTTCATATTTTCTTACATCTAATTAATGCTTTGATTCCTCATATGTTTGCATAATTATTTACATGTTCATACTGTACAAGTGTACAGCTTGCAGGAACATGTTGGCTTATGAATGAAGCTTTAATTATGAAGATATTTGTTTTGTCATTATATTACATGTTTTTATTAACTTCATGTTTGAACTATAATACACATATTTGCTCACATATATATTTGTCTTATTATTATTTTATTTTATATAATTTTTTCCAGTTTGACTTTAGTCTCACATGAAGATACTTGTATACATTTGTTTATATCCTTATTCTATTTTATACAGAAGGCTGAGATGGAAGCAATTATATGTTATGTCTGTTCAGCTAGCAATATTTAATTATGTGCAATATATATGATTTGCTTATTTATACTTGTCTTTGTATTTATTTATAGTTATCTTTGTATTTTAGCTATAGATAATAAATTTATATCCATGAGTTTACTCATTTATTTATATTTATTTATTTTTTTCTTTCGAATTACATAAATATTGATATTTTGTATATTTATACTTTATATCTTATATTTTCTATTTTGACCATTAATATTTGAATTAGAGTCATAAGTTATATTTACATCTATTCTCATTTTTATGATCCATTCGTATTTATTTAAATCATATACATAAATTTGACTCATAATTTACCTTTATATGTTGTATTGCTTGAATTAGATTTTAAATTTCCAACATTATCAAGCATAGATATTTATTTAACAAATGTTAACAATGTATAGCATTTTAATTTAATTATATGAGTTAAATTGTATTAATAATATTGTTTAGAAACTTATTTCAGAATTTCAAACATTATTATCTATATATGTATTATTTTATACTAAATATAAATAAAGTAAAGTATTTTAAGTAATTATATAAGATAGAATTTTATTGTGAATATTATTGAAATACTTATTTCAATTTCAAATCAATCCCCTTCTTTAAAAAAAAATACAGTTTATATAAATAGATGGCAATATTTTCAAATCATATTCATTTAAATATGAACAAATTCACATTTTATTTAATTAGATTAAACATTTATTAACATAACCGGGGCCAAAATCCAGGGTCGTTACAAGAATAATGCAAGATCATCTCAGTTTTATCAAATCTCAGTTCAACTAAAATAGCAAGCTAAAGATCAAACAACAGAACAAAGTTTCAAATTCAAAGTCCATTTCCAGATTTCAGGCTAAAACATTGTTCTCTGTTCTTCCCAAATCCAGGGGAGCAAATTTTCAACCCTCAATATATTTATATGTTGTTGCTTGATTTTGTATGCCTATGATGATGATGGCTTGAAAATGTTTGTATGAATATCTGCATGTATAAATATACGTGAAGACTTAGATGTGCATGTCTGTGTAATGTGTGTATCTCTGTTTTCTTAGTTACAGAGTTTGAAAATAAACCAAAATTCAATATCACTTTATCTATTCACTAATAGGCCTTAATTTTCGAACATATTATGTTTTTTTAAACATAGATTAAGGTTTAAAATTATATTTAAGTAAATTAAAATTTTAAGTTTCTGGAAACCAAGAAGAATAGTGGAAAACTTAAGATATGTTAAAATTCAAACATCTAAATTCTTTGATTTTCTTATATAACCTGAGTCACCATCTGAAATCATGATTTTTAAAAGAGAAATCACATTTTTTAGATTTGTATTGAGTGAGCATTTCGGGTTTGATCAAAAAGTAGTTTTGGGCTTTTTTTGGTGATGGATGAACTTGGGGTGGTCGAGGTTTTGACTGGAGGTGGAGGAGAGTTTTGTGGTCTAGGAAAAAATGTCAGGTGATTTTCTTAGCCACCGTGGTGGAGACAGTGGGCAGAAATAGGGTTTAAACCCAATTTTTTGTCGATGTCGGAAATATGAGTGCTGCAGTGTCGTCGGTGCATTGAGTTGGACCAGACCGGGTGGAAACGAGACGTGGGTGAGCGACGAGGCTATGGTCTGAGTTTCAGACCTTCTGGTGATCGGTGGTGGCTACACGAGGAAAAATTAGGTCGATAGGTTGGGTTCCAGGAAGAATCGATTAGCTCGATTTCGATTTTCAGATGAAATCGTTGAACTGGGTGATTGTTTGGGTGAAATAACCATCAGAGACTTGAGTGTAGTCATGGCGTCGATTGGAGATGATCGGAACAGTGGTGTAGGTGCACAGCATATCACTGGTACCAGCTTGGGTGAAGCTCGAGGAAGAAGGAAGGAGCTCGAAGTCATGCTCGCGTAATTGCGGTAATGGCTCGAAGGAATCTGGGTTGATATGTATATTAGTAATAGTTTTAAAAAAATTAAAAATAAAATCAAGTTTTAAAATGGAAAGTGGGAGACTCGAAGGGTTGCTCGAGGATTTTGAAAAATAGCTCGGGTAAAGACCCAAAGTGGTCTCGGGATTGGGTTGAAAGCAGTTTTAATATTTTTATAAAAATAAAATAAGTTTTCAAATTTTAAATTTAATCAATTTTTAAATGTTTTCCTAATTAATAATAAATGTGTTACACTAGTTATGGAATTAGTTAAAATTTTAAAAGAATTATTTCAAATTAATTAAGTTTTAAAGTGTTTTATTATATATATAACCTTTATTTTAAAATTGTTTTAGGTAAAATTTAATATTTGGATTGAATATGCAATTGAGGGAATGAAATGCTTTAAATTATCAATTAACTTAAATGACTTAAATTAATTCATTTGTTAATGGTGGTTTATTACCAAGGTTTATTAAATAAAGGTTTTAATGATTATTAAATAATAAAAGATAATTAATTGATAATTTATTAGTTAATAAAAGTAATTTAGAAGGAAAATTACCCAATATAATTAAAAAGAATAAATATTTAATTACTTAAAGATTTATTAATGTGATTAATTAAAGGAAAACTAATCGAGGTGATTAATTTATTTATGTGATTTATTAAAGATTAATTAAGATAATTAATTTAAAGATAATTACTTAACTAAAAGTAATTAATTAATGGTTAAAGTTGATTAAGTGATTAGGGATAATCCCTTATTGTAATTAATAAAAGGTAATTAATTAATGTGATAAATTAATTAAGGTAATTAATTTGAGGGCAATTAATTAAAGGTTAATTAATTAATGAAATTGATTAGGGATAATCACATATTGTAGTTAATTAAGAGTAATTAATTAAATGGTAACTAGTTAAGGATTAATTAATTAATGTAATTAATTAATTAAAGGATGATTAAATAATTAATGTTAATTATTTAATGATTAAAGGTTAATTTATTTATTATTAAACGTTAATTTATAAATGATTAAAGGGTAATCTATCTATCTATTACTTATAAAGGAAAGCAGAAACCAGGGAAGTCATTTGCCGCCACGTGTCCTTCTTGGTTGACTCCTTGTCGTTCTCAACTTCTGTTTGTAAACTGCTCTTCTCCTCATCACGTGCCCTCTCCACGTCTACTTCGCTTTTCCTTCCATCGAAGTTCCAAACCTTTTCCTCCGCTTTCACCCTCCTCCCTCCTCAACCACACCATCTCTCTTCTCGTTTCCCATCCGTAAATCTTCCCGTTACCCCGCTCTTCCCTCTGCCCGTTTACCCGCTCCTTTTTGCAACAGCCCACCGTTGGTTCACCTAATCTTTACCCCTTGCTCCTCACCTCCCTTCTTCCCCGCTCAAACATTGTGATTTCTGGTGGCGATGTCGATAGTGTTTACTGTCGCCCGCATAGATTTGGTCAACCGCTAAGATTCATTACAATTGCAAGATTGATTTATGTCCAAGATTGATTTTCGCAATTCTTTCTATAGCCCTAACTACGTACAAGGTATGTTTACTCTGATTTCACAATAAATTGTTGATTTTTATGCATGACAGAGAGGACGTTTAATTTTCGACTACGTATTCCAAACTCAACTAACAATTTGTGTTAGTTTCGTTTGAATCTTTTGGTTTTAGGGACTTAATGTGTCAAATTTATTGTTTGTACCAAAAAAATATATTTCTTCCAAATTATTAAGTTGTACTTTAGTTTACGTTGATAGCGTCAGATTAGAGACTGAAAACAGTAGACTTATTTCTTTTTTTATTTCCCATTTTTATGAAAGTATGCCAATTGTGTAATATTTTGTGGATTGTGTTTCCAAATATCTGTCATGCCAGTTTGATTACAGCGCCAATGAAAGCCGTCTTTTCCACAGTTTAAGATATGAATAAGTGAGAATGTGCTAAATTTATGTATTTTATTCTTGAATGATAAAAGTTAGTTTGACAATTAACTTATGGGATTAAAGTTGTAATACGATACCGTCGTAAATGAGTTTACGTACATGCAGTGAAACTAACATCTCTCCTAATTATTAGTGGCCTATTACATGTTTTGATTTAATTGGTTTATGCCGGTTTATTTTCGTTGTTAACCCTGTTTGACCTCGGCTTTTTCTGCCTTATGTATGTTAAACAATCCATTTATTTTTTACACATCGTACTTTATGCGTACAAATCCCTACCTGCTTTTTTTAAAAATTAGCCGATTTTCCCTCAACTCTCCTTTGTTCCACTTAATACTGACAGTGGTATAACATTGACTGTGCATACTGTTATAAAATGGATATTATGAAATAGTTGTTAACATATTTCTACATACTGGTTATTAATATTTTGGATTGCCTTAGACAGTTTGTGGATATAATGGTTGGTGTTCCATAATTTACTGCATTATCTGTTTAAACTTAAGTACATATTAGTGGAGATTTAGTTTAATCTTTTAGTCTGTTCTTAGTAACAGTATCACTCAAGCTGGAGTTCAAATTAAAGACTTGATTGCTGCTTATTCAACTTGCACTTTTAGCGCTTACTCCATTTACCCGTTGTATTGCAGAACCAACACTTGAAATTGCAGTAACTTTGTATTGCTATAGTAGTGAAATAATAATTAAATTTCAGTTTACGAAGTAGAATATTTTGCGTATAGTAATAAAATAACATTTAAATTTTAGCATATGAAGCAAAACATATTTCAACAATACAGAAGTTTACTGTGTATCTTTGCCGATGACTTTGATTTGTCATCCAATTAAGTTTGTTTAACAGAATTTTGATGTTAATTAATATGCACGTTAATTAATTCAAACTGTGCATTTGTTTACGCAGATTGTTGTATTGATGGAGTGTACTCAATCAGTTGGATTTCTGTAATTTTGCAAGAAGTTATTCAACCAGTTGCTCAGCATTTTAACAGAAAATCCTGCAGGGTTTTCCATCACAACAGCCTTGGTAAGTGAACAATTGATTCTGTTCTTATGCATATTGATTGTTGGGTTGTTAAGCAAATATTGTGAACTAAAGTTTTCTTTATGTTTTAATGATTGGTCTCATTCCAGTTTAATTCCTAATCACATAGAAACCATATGCTTTTCATACTTTAAGATATGCATAGTGGAGTTTGAAGAAATTTATTTATTTAGGAAGAAGACAAAATGCATGTCAAACTTTACTTATGGGGATGAAACTTGAAAGTCGTATTGTAGAAATTTGATGAATTTTTTTTTGTATAAGTCAATTTATATTATATCATATCAAGTGAGGAACAATTGCATGTAAATTTTTTTAGGTCATAATATTATGATGTACATTCAGAAATTATGAATTTCCTTTTTCTCAAAAATCAACAGCGCATTGTTCCACTATTCAGTGGATACTAATAGATAAATATACCTCATCTTGCAAATGTAACTTTTGTACTGTATATTTTTAGACTTATGATTTCAATCATTGCAATATTATTTGTGTTTCTGCACTTTTATTATACTCCTTTATTCTTGCAAGTTATCAGTTGGTTAAAACTACTATTTTGAACTATGATATGTTTGTCACCATCTTGTTTCGTGTTGAAGACCTTTTGATTTGTGGTACGACAATGTCATCCTCACGTCTACTATTAGTATTTTCCATATTAGTTTGATTTAGTTTTAATGTAAGTTTTATTTTAGCTGTTAAACATGTTTGACATCTCCTTTTTATGTCATATTTATGATAACCAGGCAAATTCCTTTTTTCATGGATTGGTTTCGATGTACGAATCATTTCATATTATTTATTAAATATTTCGTTATGTCCCCTGTTTTCTTATTTTCTATTTATGCAAAGTGGTATCACGGGGACAGTCCAAATTCTGAGTAAATGGGTATTATGAAATTGTTATTAAAACAAATTTATGTACTGTACCGCCAATTATTTAATTCATCCACCATACCCAAATATAAGATATAACTAAGAAATAAACGGCTAAAGTGGGAATAATGTAACCTGGCACTGTTTCACATTTATGCTGAAATGAATTTTTGTTATGTGCTATTCCTTAGCAATAGAGAACGAAAATTTATTGAAATAAAGAAAGTCTACTACTTTTACAGAGGCAAAAGAGGTCAGCACTTTGACGGAGGCAAAAGACTTCTCAATTCACAATGGAAAATATCATCTTCTCCTTTTCAAGGTAGCGAATTTATCGATTTTTTCCTCTCTTTGTTTGATTTACTTATTTCTTATGAATTCAGGACTACGTTACTATTGATTTGCAAATAAACTGCTTTGACTTAGAGTGGATCATCTATTCATATTATTACCTAATAGTTGTTGGGTTTGATTAAATTGAGATTTTGGAGAAAGAATGATGGTGCTATTTGTTATTAATCTGTATTATTAACATTATAGAATGATGCATATTTTTCCTGCAGTTTCAGTTGTGATTATTCGGTCATGATTGATTCTTAAGAGGTCGATGATTAAATGCATCTCAATTCTTCAAATGCAACTAACTGTGAATTTTTTTAGTAAAATCCATGTATTTCCTGTTTAATTTCATATTAGGAGAAGGAATTGTTTGAATTGGATTATTCTTTGTTGTCCAAATTATGAGATTTCGTTTTATTTGTATTACTGTTCAAATTATTATGCTCAAGTTCTCATCGTTTTCATATATAGTTTCAATATATCTTTTTATAAGACGGCACTAATACGGTAATACATTTTCATTTTAATGGTTTACTGTTTCATCGAGTTTAACTCATGAGTTTTTTTCCAGAAAAGCTTATTTGTTTAAGCGGTCTTGCTATTGCGTACTGTTATTAATGCGCTATTTGAAATATATGCATACAGAAACGTCCTTCAGTTACTTTAATGTTCTGCCTGTTCAATCATGACACAAAATGCGCTAATAAATGTTCATAATACCTTTTGTATCGAAAATATAATATTACGATGCAAAGAGTTATGGAAAACATATTTAACAAATAAAAATCTACATGGAAGACTATCAGTTTTATGTGCTAATATGTAGGAAATAGCTGAAAACCCTTATTCAACTTTCATGATAATGTTTAAAAATATAAGATTATTTTATTTCTTTTTATTTTTTTTAAATTTATTTATCAGCGTTAGGGATGGAATACTAACATGGTTCCTAGCTTATAAATAAAGATATGAAATTCTCAATCATTCGTTTGGAATACAAATGAATATAATAGGTTATATAAATAAAGCGTCCAAACTTTTCTACAACTAAAGATAAAGACATGGAGAAAAGGCTACATAGTATGCAGCTTATTTACCAAATAAACTTTATGCATGTATTTTTTTTAATCGACTTTGTGCAAGCCTACTTCATTAGTGTTACATGGCTTCTTTCTGATGTAGTTAGCCATGTTATTTCTTTCCCTCGACTTATATCCGTTCAATTGACGAATCATTTGAAAACTATATTACTGAAAAGTCTCTCCATCACTTAGTGTTTGCATGATTTCATTGATGATAATCAATACCAATAACTTGCCTTTTTTGGATCATTATGGCATTAATATTGAAAAATGTAGCATCAAAGTTGAATATGGTTATGATATTGTTAATCCAATTTTTGGTAAAACAACAATTTATCAGTGTGTTTATACTTGCCTTAAAAATTCGTGCTTAATTATATTTGTTGTTAGATGTTTTAGATAAGAATTATATTCAAAAATTTGTAGTCTACCAATCTGAATGAAGTGCAAAAGAAATGAAATTCATTGACAACAAATTTACTGTTATAGTGTATCATTCACGTTCGCGACAGTAGGGATTCATACTGACACAATTTGGCTGTGTTTCACAATCCAAGTTTCCCACTCCTTTATAAAATCCAAAATATCATGCATACAATAATGCTACATAGTTTCGTGGATATTTAGGTGAATTAATTTATCCCATTCATTGTGACAAGATTTAAAGATGCCATGCAGTCTCAAAATTTTGGGCCTAATCTACAATATTGATGGCCTATCCACAAGACTGGTAGGGTTTAATCATCACATCAAAATTTTAGCATCACCATGCCACCTAATTTTTTGTGTTTACGCATTCAAACACTTTGGCGTGTGGGACACCTTTATCAAGCATAACATACCTTTGAATATGCACATTGTTTTTGGAGTATTTGAATATCTTGCAGCATAAATACTAATGTATTTACTCTTAAGTTAACAATATGAACATCAGTGGTACTCATAACCCACTTTTTTTTTATGCAAGCCAAAGTTTGAAACTCAAATATTTATTTTAGAAATTCTATTTGTGAAGGGGGCAGCTTCCATGATCCCATATTTGTTTTTAGAGGCATGAGAACTTATGGATGGCCAACTAGTTCCTCCTTAATTTTGGTCACTCGGTAAGTTTTTATCCTTTTTTCTTTCTTTTTTTTGAAGTAGCATAATTCAAATTATTTTTAAAACTCAAATAGTCGATGAATATTAAACATCCAATCAATACTGAATACTAGCAAATTTATTGTTCTTTATTAAAACATTAGTCAATGATTTATTCCAATAACTCTCAATCTTAGAATAAACAACTTAAAAAGCCGAGGAACCTTCTCCTAAATGTAAATAAATGTGACAGAATCTCCTTTTATTGGATGCCCATCGTTCACAATGCAATTGGTGTCATCTATTTGTTTAAGGAAAGCAAGACGTGTACTAGAGCCTGTAGATACAGTTCTAGCAAAACATATAATTGATTTTTTAGCATTTGTAAAAAGGTTGTACAGATAACAGATTTTTAAATCATGATTGCTGCTTCGGCAAGACATCTACTACAGTAGATAGGCACGGTTCAAGCAAAACATATAATAGTTTTTTTTTGCATTAGTACATAAGTTCTACAAGTAATATATTTCTTATTGTTTTAGCATTGTCAGAGTCTTCTAATGCTCGATTTACATCTATGTCCCTTAGCCACTCAACCACATTTCTGAAGGAAGCTCGATATGCTCTGTTGGTTGTGGAAAATCATTTTGAGAGCGCTCATGCTCACCCTGTACCTGCAATTGATTAATTGTTGCATGATGCTCATAATATCCAAGGCAGCCCCGTATATTATTGCTAGCGCTGCGCAAGCTCATAATTCTGAAGCTTTACAGAAGCTTACCCAATACTGTCTTCATGCCAACCTAATGCAAATGTGGATAATTTTGTAATTCCAGAACCTCTATAGGTAAATGATATACTTTTTTAATATTGTTTTAAAAAGTCATTCTTAATAACCAAGTTATGATGCATGAGACATAGCTTAAGCCGTTTGTTCTATCATTGCCATAACTAATCTATAGTTTTGAATGTACATGGTTAGCGTTCAAACAGTCTTGAGATGGATGATGCCTATAGTCACACATCATCATTCACTTTACTGAATTTCTTCATATTTTATTAATGGTGATACACGTTATGTACCTGTTACTTTTGAATCAAATACATATACTCCAAGCAATACATAATTCAGTAAGTACATGCAAATCTACTTTAATGTATTTACTATCATATGAAGTATCAGTAAAAGTTGTGAACTGAATGAAATCCATTTTCACATGCATAATGTTTCAATAAAATGTTTTTTAAATTGGGAAGGGCATTTCGATATTTTTGTGTGGCATGCTATACCATAGTTTGTAGCAACTGGTAAGTACCCTACCTAATCAATTGATTTATTTTCCTCTATTTTTAACACAAATACGTTGCAACTATAGTTTTGTTCTGCAGAATAATTTACACCATGTACTGACCAGTTTGTGGAAATCAAAATGAAAATTAGCTTCTAAAATTGATATAATCGTAGACTTACAAATTCTTAGTGAATCCACACGATCTGTGTATTTCTGGAGTCTTAAGTACTGCAATGTTTATTTTAAATTTAGATTCAAAATTCACTGACTTATTGTATCAATGCTAAGGTTATTTTTGACATTTTAGAAAAGCTTAACCAAGCTAAAGTATTTTCATTATATAGTTGAATAATATTTTGGTACATTACATGCTTAAGGCCAATTTATATTTAACGCATATGTGTACATATACATATAAATAAAAAACACACATATGTATGTAAGCATGCATGCATATGTATATATACACGTGTATATGTATAAAGATACTTAAAGTTAAAATGTTTAGTACTTTATGAATAATTCATGTCAAATGCTCATTTATTTGAGTGTCTAGCTGTAGTCCTTCAAGCATCAATATTAATACTTTGTTGTGATTTTAACAAACATTATTCTCTATAGCCTATACTACATAAAAATTTAAAGATGTTCGAAGATAGATTCACACTTACTCCTAAAATAGTCAGATAGTTTTCCAATAATATATGTTTTTGATTATTGGATTTGCTAATAGCTTTAGATTCAGTATGCATAACTAATTCATGGCCAATAAGTCAGCATTAAATGGTGGGTTCATTGGGTATAAAGCTCATGTTTGATTGTATGGTCACTAACAACGCCCTTTCTAGCATAGTTTGATATATAGCTGTATAATTTTGTTATTGGCAGATGGGCCTTTTTAAGGATATATATATACAAAGTCAAATCGAGAAGATATTGGAGGTAGCTTCAAGATTGTGTGTTGAAAGGAATTTGTGCATGAAGGGTGATGTAGCTGTAGCTCTGCATAGGATAGAAATTATGGACCAGCGCGTAAAGAGGCTAATCTAAAACTAGGGCAGATATCAAATAGGCACGGGATGTCGATGAGAAAGCAATAATCTCTAACAGGTACGGTTGCTACATCCTCGACCAGTAGAATCTCTAATTTTTCATACTTTGCAATAGTTTTCCCTTCCATTTATCTAATTTTTAAAAATGGATAATGCATAACTGTTTGTATGTTCTGAAGTTAATGAACAAAATCAGATCTTTGTATAGATTTACTTGAAAAATATTGATAAATCCACTACTATAATCTCTGTTATGTTTTTGTAATTTTTAGATGCCTCTAATAATAGAAAAAATTAACGTTCTTTGAAATATTCTTACATCCTAATTAATATGGTTATATTACTTCGTTGAAAGTGTTTAATATATTTTAGTTCATCGACAGTCTTCAACTAAAGTAATTGAATACAAGAAAATGTAAATGGGAGATATTTTAATATTATGTAAGCTGAGTTATTTCAATCGTAAGATAAAACTGAAAACAAAATTGCCTTAGGATACAAGATAATGTAAATGGGAAGGGCATTTCGATATTTTTGTGTGGCATGTTATACCATAGTTTGTAGCAACTGGTAAGTACCCTGCCTAATCAGTTGATTTATTTTCCTCTATTTTTAACACAAATACGTTGCAATTATAATTTTGTTCTGCACAATATTTTACACCATGAACTGACCAGTTTGTGGAAATCAAAATGAAAATTAGCTTCTAAAATTGATATAATCGTAGACTTACAAATTCTTAGTGAATCCACACGATCTGTGTATTTCTAGAGTCTTAAGTACTGCAATGTTTATTTTAAATTTAGATTCAAAATTCACTGACTTATTGTATGAATTGTGAAAATTGAATTTGCACTACACGTGTTTACATATTCCTATCTCTCATACACATAACTATTAGTTAATTTCCTTCCCTGAGGTTGTATTTTGCTATATATTTGTGTTACCATGTAGGAACCTATAAACCTTTCAAGTTTTAAACTGTAGTGCACAAAATTAAGTTAGGTTGCTAAATTTTTCATCTTTTTATGACCAGCAGCAATATCATAAGGTTCTTCCTTATTATGGATAATGAATATGCTTTAATTCATCAGATTGAATGCCCATACGAATGTGATATTTTATTTTTTTATGAATTATGTTTAAAATGGAATGTTTTTAATATGGGAGTACAAATTTCAAATATCCAAAAAGTATTGCAATTTTTTTAAAAAAAAATTCATGGTTGAACTTCTTACATATAATTTTATGTTTCGTCTTCTTAGATTTCTTCTTAACTCATAGGGATGTGATAAATGATGGGTTATTTAAAATGGAACACTCTTCTGCTTTCTATTCATACAGAAGAGAAATGTTATATGTGCTTAGATTGATGTGCTTTACTTTTACTCTTATTGCTAACTATTTATCATTATCATTGGACATTTCAACCAGTTTTAAGAA
This sequence comes from Allium cepa, assembly GCA_030765085.1. Taxonomy (NCBI): domain Eukaryota; kingdom Viridiplantae; phylum Streptophyta; class Magnoliopsida; order Asparagales; family Amaryllidaceae; genus Allium; species Allium cepa. Next base: position 186,243,171 of record CM060946.1, read on the forward strand.
TTAACTAACACCTACTTTTATAATATGATAAACCCATCACCAAAATATGCATGGAGATAATTTTTTTACCTTACTTAAAACTTAACTGTGATTTATATGTTGTAATTTTACATGTTATGAATTCAATCTTGGGTGGAAAACAAATGAATATTGTATAGAAAAGGAAAATGTTAAGTAAATAAATCTAAGTTAAATACACACACAGATTAAATTTTAATGAATAATCAATGCTAAGGTTATTTTGACATATTAGAAAAGCTTAACCAAGCTAAAGTATTTTCATTATATAGTTGAATAATATTTTGGTACATTGCATGCTTAAGGCCAATTTATATTTTAACGCATGTGTGTACATATACATATAAATAAATAAAAACACATATGTATGTAAGCATGCATGCATATGTATATATACACATGCATATGTATAAATATACTTAAAGTTAAAATGTTTAGTACTTTATGAATAATTCATGTCAAATACTCATTTATTTGAGTGTCTAGCTGTAGTCCTTCAAGCATCAATATTAATACTTTGTTGCAATTTTAACAAACATTATTCTCTATAGCCTATACTACATAAAAATTTAAAGATTTTCAAATATAGATTCACACTTACTCCTAAAATAGTCAGATAGTTTCTTTAGCTTTTCCTTTCTTCCCTTTTTCTTCCCTAGGTCGTCGCCATTTATGAGCTTTAGGGATTTTTTAGAGTAAAAAAATGGAATAAATGAAAATGAAGTTAAAGAAAGTATACTACTTAATTAAGAAAAAAATAAAGCATATTGAATCATGCATAAAAATTGGCTTGCGAGGACTATACTTATCATTAAATAATCTTTTTTTTTATGAAGGAGTGGTCCTCATATAAGGGGAGCACTCATATTTTGTTAAACAAAAATAAAATCCGTACAAAGTTTTGTCCGTAATTAGCTACTACAAATATTCAGGACCATCACTTTGACGATAAACGAAATGAGAGAGGTAAAAGTGAACAAATCAAAATGTTTACAATTAATTGTATTGACAAAAGCAACTGCATGATGACATAGTTTATGTGTATTAACAGGAATAAGAGGACTGTCGTGCGATCATGGGCTGAGGCGATGGGAGAATCTTAAGAGCCACTGATGCTGCATGGTAGTAGATGAGTAGTTACAGATGCATCGAGAGTGGAGATGCCAAGGTGCTGTAGGCAGTAAATGAGAAGTTGGATGGTTATAAGTAAACAAAACAAAATTGTTGCTACCAAGGTGCTGCAGTTAGAGTGAATTGTGATGTAACAACAAGAGCATGAATTATGGTGCCAAGGTGTTGCTGTTATTGAGAATGACTGCCTAGGTGCTGCTGTTAGCTTCAGATCAATACCACAAAAGCACTTAGGTGAGCATTCTGGGGAATGCAAGGGACTGAAACAAGGTTGAAAGACTGGCATGAATGTGCTATAAGATGTTGAATGACTGGCCATGCGGACAGAAGGGAGAATATGATGCACTTTTACTGCTGCTGCAAGGCTGTTGCATGAATGTCCTGAAAGGGGTTAACTGATGGGCTGAAGTGAGTATTCAATGATGCTGCCAGATGCTGGGCAGTTCAATCTGGAGGTGCAAGTTAATGCTGCAAGATGGAGGAAGATCGGTTTGTGATATTAGGAACACTAACATGCCTGCTTTAATAGCTTGTGATATTTGAAGTTCTGGTTTGCCTGCATTAAAATAAATTTTTGTATATGAAAACATAAACTCAATTTATTCTTTTTGAGGTTGATCACACACCCATATGGCTGAAAATAAAATCTCAGTAGTGCAAGTATATGAAAATTCTGGTACTCTGTTTCTGACGTTTGTTTGTCAGATCTATTTTATTTAATTAGTATTTATGTTTTTTATACATTAGTATAGCCATGTTATGCTTTTAACTAATGTCCTGATGCAGATTTATTAATTCTTTATATATCCGTTGATAACTACTAATAAGTTTGCTTAGATGGAAAGATTGAACAACCCGGCTATTTCATAAAGCATATTGTAAACCCATATTTTGCAGCCATCTTATTATACTTTTTAGATCATTTATTATGTATTTTTTAATTAACTAACTGAATGTAAATTAAAAATGGAACGTTCAAACCTCTACCCATCTTAGCACAACTCTCTTACAAGAAATGTTCATGTAACAATCTAGAAGTACAAAAGTGGTACTCCATACACATACAATCAAAGAGATAAAAAATTACAATCAACGATTATACAACATCATATAATATGCATCACACATTTGAAGACCTTAGCTACACAGTTGTAACTTGATTGGATACCACGGTCCTTTTCAGTTCACTAATAGGTATTGTGTTTCATATGCGTTGCACTAACTACTTTTTTATTTTTCTTTCCTAATTTTCATTTGTACTATAACACGAATACAATGTTTTTTGCTCAATATTCTAATTACAAAAATAACTTCTAAAACGCATTATCTCCCAATGATATTAATTCATAAATAATAATTGAATTTACCATAATAGTTCCCTGATACAAGATACTCTTACTTTTTATGGTTTAACAAATAGTTAAAGTAAATTTTCATGTACTTTCTTATCAATGTATTACAAGTATTACTACATAGAAGAAAAACTGTACTAGCACGCAACATATGGAACATATCTTAATAGTCAATAAGACCTAAGGAATAAAAAAGTTATGCACATGAGTATAAGTGAAAGACCGTTATCTAAAAAGTTAAAAAGTTCTTTAAAAAAGAAAAAACTTAGTGGCATAAAGGAAACAGTACATATATTACAATGATTCATGGTCTTGCATCAGTAATCATGCATTCCCATTTTGTTTGTTCCAATAACATTGTCCGCAACATATTTTATATACAATAAAAATTTGTATTGTACAACATTATAAAGCGTAATAAACAATAGTTAATCTTAAAGTATTTAATCGTTATAACGCTATTTTATTTCTTTTAATTACATTACAAAGGATTGTATGACCCTGTTGGTTCTTATCTATTTTGTAAATTATCAAGTTGAAAATGCTTTATCTCAAAAAAGCAACATTGAGATTTATAAACAATGTGAATCTGTGCATATAGTTGTTTCTTTACATGCAAACAGATAAACATATAAACTTTTATGCCATTACAAAAATCAACTAAGCCTCACCCTCTACACTAACCACCAGTGAATTATAGTGAAAAAAAAGGTAAACATGAGAAAGAAAGAATGTCAAACTTTGACTATACCATTGTCATTGAAAAGTCCATACCTTTTAACTCGACAACTGCCCGTGTGCGTAGCACGGGCCACGCACTAGTTAATTAAATGATTTGTAATTAACTAATGATTAATTAATCAGGATTAGTAACTTATTCATAAGCAATTAATCTGATTTAATTTAATCAGATGACTAATGGATCTTACTTATGGACGTTTGGATTATATGGAAAGCCTTGAATTGTTTGATATCCCTGATGTATGATGCTTTGTGATATGAATTATTTGAGCTGTGATGAATGTAATTTATTTATCTACAATGAATTTATATTATATATCTGTAACTCTATGAATGAAAGATAAGCGTTATAGGATCATATCTCTTATCGGTATTGTTGTGCTTGAATATGTAATGATTGATGATGTTGCACTATTGTGTAAAACCGCTGGACTCCACCACACACACAAATATGGATTTCATGGGAAAATCAGTTAAGTCGCGGATATTTTGAATTTAAATATTATTTTGTTTAAAAGTGGATTTTGAATCCAAATGGTGGAGGTAATATTGAATTGAACTTGAAAGATTTTGGAAAGGAAGTTTGAAATTGAAACTTAGTTTGAATATACTATATCTTATTAAAGTTTTGAAATTATTTGAAACTTATGGTTTGAAAGGGTTATATAAATTATATATATAGATTCAAAACTAATTCAAAATAATTGTTTTGGAGATTGAATTTAATTCAATTTAGAACTTGCCGATGACACGGCAGTTCGTTGATTTTCTGGTTTATATCTTTAAAAGGCTATAACTTGTGTATATTTGATTAGATTTTTCTGAAACGAAAAGCACTTGTTTTTAAATGATAATAGCTTTCAAATAAAGGAAGGATTTTTGGTTTTTGTTGAAAGGGTTTCAAAATTTGAAATGGAATTGTTTTGAAAGCTATAAATGAATCTTTGTTAAAAGATTGGTAAACTTTGTTTTCAAATTTAAAAGGATCTTAAATGTGTCTCTTTTGTATAAAAGATTTGAAATGGAAATAGTTTTGAAAACTATGATTGAATCTTTGTGAAAGATTGGTGAACCCTGGTTTTAAATTAAGGTGGATTTTAAAGGTTGAATTTTTGTTTTAAAAGATTAAAAGTGGAAATTTGTGTGTGAACCATTCAAAAGAAAGGTTTTGGGCTTTAAGTTGTGACTTAACTAAAATCCCACTATATCTATATGGTTTTAAAAATATGCGCCTATTATTCGGTTTAGCCGAGGGAGGACTTTATGTCATAAAACCCATTCTGAATAATGATACGACGAATTGGATAGCATTTGAAGACCGGTGGTGAAGACCAGGTATTTTCGAAAGCGAAAGGATTACGTGTCGAATGTCTCTGCACCAAATGACCACGGTATAGAAATTTGATCACCCTTTGTGATGGGGAGTCCACACATGATTAGAGATTATCCAGATTGCAAGGGTTTCTTTTGAAGTGCCTTCGGTTCTGTTCGAACCCGAAATAGACTTGTATGGATGTATGTCCAAAGTTACACTTTGAGATATAAAAGCTGGTTTCTATCAAACACATTTATGTTTGGTGGCGAAGAATTTATTCTCTTAGCTTAACACCTTTCTCTGAGACGTACGAACTCAGAGGTTATTTAGTTGATGGTTACTAGTGATACATTCCCAATTTGGTAATGTGGCATACGAAGTGCTGCTGATCATTTGTTGATCGAAGTATGGCTTTTGTGAAAAGCGTAGCTTTGTGGACGTAACCTCGTCGGACCCCACAACCCGAAAATGGTCGAAACAGGAAAGATGCAGCAAGGTTATTAAGGATCACGCCCTTAGGGTATGTCCATTTCCTTCTAGGAAAAAGGTGGTATCATGGTATGGAGCCCAGATATTTAACCTATGTGGTTGCTGCAAATTTATTGCTTTGTGGTTGTTGGTGTTGAGGATCCTCGGATAAAGGTTGGTAACGACCGAGGATGACATACTTGTAGGTGTTGCCTAGTTACAGAGGTAACCCGGCCTTGTGTTGGAAGAGATTCGGTTAGGTTCTCGGGGCTCCCTCCAGAGGCGTACCCATGTGGCCCAGGAAGTTCCTTAGCCTGACCATTTTTGGAAATCCAATCACCAATACGCGCCTTGTACAGTTTTAGTTGTAGAGCCTGCCATTTAACATGGTGGCTATATTAGGCATACTATAATGGTACGTATGCTGGCTAAGATTAATATTATACTTGCAAATGTTTTCTGCATTATGCACTAATAATAATATCAAATAGTTTTCGCGTATCAAGCATGTTTGACTATCATAAGGAGAAATCTCCTCCAATTGTGCACTTGCATTGTGTGTGTGCGGGGAGGCCTTATGGTAGTTTCATTTTCCTAAAAGCATAGCGAATTTCTTTTAATTTATTCTTGTTTGTTCTATCCAAGATAAAACTGTTTTTGTTTGCTCACACCAGTCCCATAACTGACCTAGAGTTTATTGTTCACTTTCTAAACTCTGGGTGCCCACAATTTTCCAGCATAGAGTCAGATTTTCAAATAGTCAGCTAGTTGATATAGAGTCGATAGCTTTCAGCCTTTGGATTTTGGTAATCGCATTCTGGACCAAATTTGCTTAGTTCAACTTGATGGTGGTTTGAACTTATGGTTTGAAGATCTTTGGACCAATGGTGTCGCAGTATCGGATTTTTTCTTTCCTTCTCTCTTAAAGATTTGCATTGAAGATGTTATCTCTTCTGCTGTTGTTATTATCTTTCCACTGTTATATCTTGTCTCTGATGTATATTGATATCATTTGTATTAGTGTGCTATATCCAATATTGTTGTGTATCAATGATATTATTCGTTTCACTTCCGCTGTGTTGTTGTACTTAATGTGTTATAAGCTCCAGCGAACCAGATTCGACGTTTGAATCCGCGGCATTCAAATACGGTGATGTATTTGGATGTCGATTTTCGAAGGTCGGTCAGGGTCGTTTCATTTGGTATCAAAGCTGAAGGTTGAGTAAGAAATTTGGCTCTGGAGTATAACATATTAGGTAACACATTAGAGATAGGGTTACAAATACCCTAGAATGAGTATATCCCTAAGATATCCGTCTATATGCCTTAGTAAATTCTCTAACTATTCACTGATAGTAAGTATGAGTGCAAGAAGTGGACGAGATAGGGGACATGGGAATACCACTATAAATGGTCAACACCTGCAACAACGGAAACAAATTTATCTAACAATCTCTTTTGTTCATCATCCAATATCAAATTATTTGATTGCTTCATGGCAGCTACAAGAAAAAGCTTCGGTGTGGTGATAGCCTTGCGAATCGTGTAGATAAGTTCCTATTTCGTATTCTCTTCATCAGTTTTCTATCATCTTTTCGTTTTAACTTTAATGAATTTGAAAGATTGTTTGGAATAAATTGACTAACAAAATATAAAACTCGATTGTATCCATATATCTGTCTATTCTTTTGGGTCCCGACACATTCTACGAATGGTTAGTTAGCCATTCGAACTAACCAATCCCTTACATATTTCGTAGATCAGATGACCCGAGTATCTTGTGAGATATGGAATGAGTTTATTCTCATATTTATTGTTGATGTTATGATATGGTAAGCCAAATGCAGAATAAATATTCAGTTTGATCTGATAAATCAACTCTTTATCTCAAATGTGTTCACCTGTTCTTTATTGTCTCCCTGTTTAGCAAATTTCAAGGACGAAATTTTCTTACGAGGGGAATCTGTAATGATCGCGATTTTGAGTCAAATTTAATTTGATAATTAATATAAAATTTCGGATTAAATTGTGAATTAATTTGAATTTTTCAAATTTAATAAGAAATGTGTTTGTTTGTTTATATAAATAGATTGTGATTTAAATTTTGAATTTGAAAACTCTATAATTTAAAGATTAATAAAAATTTGTTTTGAAAAGTAAATATTTTATAAAATTAATTGGATTTAAGAGTATTATTTTAAGAAACCAATGATTATTTTTGTATAATTTGATTTTAAATCATTTTCTTTAATAGCTATATCAATATAAATAATATTATATGTATGAATACAAATGTAAAGTAAGTATAAATAAAAGCTTTAACATACATGTATATATATCTTTTGAAATAAAAATGGTTTGTGTGTGTGTATATATATATATATATATATTAGGATATTTTAACTTAAGTTTAAAATTTTAAATAAGTTTGACAAAGAGGCTTAAAACCCTTTTCTTTTATACTTGAATAAATAAAGTTTGTATATAAATATAAATATATATATATAGACACACACATTTGTAAACATAATACTTAAGTTAATAAAACATATATATACATATGTATCTTTTGAAATTAATAAAGCATATATGTATATATAAATTAAAAATGTATACATGTATAAAACAAAAATATGATTCACAAATTATAAAATGAAAAGGATTAAAACAAAAGATATATATAAAGGTAAATTGAAAATATGATATAAAAATTATATCAATTATATATTTAAACATTTAATAATATGCATGTTACAAGTGTAGGGTAAGTAACATTAGATTAAACAAGTGTATCTATTTTAATATGTGAAGTTAATAAGTGTCATGTTTTAAAATTTCCTTTCATTTTGAGTTTAATAAATGAAATAAAAACAAGCCTAAGTATCTATCACTATCTCCTTCCTTTTCATTTTTCTTTGATATAATTCAAAACCAAAACCAGTAAATGAAATTCAAAACAAATCCTCACCAATTTTCAAATCTGAAAACAAAGCCTCAAACCAGAAAAGTAAAACTAAACCAGAAAATCAAATCTGAAAGCAAACAAGTTCAGATTTAATCAAACCTGAAAGTAATTCAAAATCAAACAAATAGTCTTTAAAAATAGAGAAAGATCAAAGCATTAAAATCTGAAACATTTCAAAACAAAGTGGCAAGATCAACATAGTAATTCAAAGATCAAGTCCAAAACCAAACTAAAACCTGGAAACTAAAGCCTGTGAAGAATAATGCAAGATCATCTCTGTTTTATAAAATCTCAGTTCAACTAAAATAGCAAGCTAAAGACCAAACAACAGATCAAATTTTCAAATTCAAAGTCCATTTCTAGATTTTAGGCTCAAAAATTATTCTCTGTTCTTCCCAAATCCAGGTGAACAAATTTTCAACCCTCCATATATTTATATGTTGTTGCTTGATTTTGTATGCCTGTAATGATGATGATGATGACTTGAAAAATGTTTGTATGAATATATACATGTATATATATACATGAAGATTTAGATGTGCATGTCTGTGTACTGTGTGTATCTCTGTTTTCTTGGTTACAGAGTTTGAAAATAAAACAAAATTCAATATCTCTTTATCTATTCACTGATAGGCCTTAGTTTTCAAACATATTATGTTTGTTTAAACATAGATTAAGGTTTAAAAATATATTTAAGTAAATTAAAATTGTAATTTTTTGGAAACCAAGAAGAACAGTAGAAAACTTAAGATATGTCAAAATTCAAACATCTAAATTCTTTGATTTTCTTATATAACCTGAATCATCATCTAAAATCATGATTTTCAAAAGAGAAACCACAATTTTTAGATTTGCATTGAGTGAGCATTTCGGGTTTGATTGGAAAGTAAGTTTTGGACTTTTTGTGGTGATGGATGAACTCGGGGTGGTCGGGGTTTTGACTGGAGGTGGATGAGAGTTTTGTGGTCCAAGAAAAAATGTCAGTTGATTTTCTTAGCCACCGTGGCAGTGACGGTGGGTAGAAATAGGGTTTAAACCCAATTTTTTGTCGATGTCGGAAATGTGTGTGCTGCAGTGTCGTCGGTGCATCAATTTGGACCAGATCGGGTGGAATCGAAATGTGGGTGAGCGACGAGGCTATATTCTGAGTTTCAGACCTTCTGGTGATCGGTGGTGGCTACACGAGGCAGAATTAGGTCGATAGGTTGGTTCCAGGAAGAATCGATTAGCTCGATTTCGATTTTCAGATGAAATCATCGAACTGGGTGATTGTTTGGGGTGAAATGATCATTAGAGACTTGAGGGTGGTCGCGGCGTTGATTGGAGGTGATCGGAACAGTGATGTAGGTGCACAGCGTATCATCAGTATCAGTTTGGGTGAAGCTCGAGGAAGAAGGGAGGAGCTCGATGTCATGTCGAGTAATTACGGTAATGGCTCGAAGGAATCTGGGTTGATATGTATATTGGTGACGGTTTTAAAAAATTTAAAAATAAAATCAAGTTTTAAAATGAAAAGTAGGAGAATCAAAGGGTTGCTCGGGGATTTTGAAAACTAGCACGGGTGAAGACCCGAAGTGATCTCGGGTTTGGGTTGAAAGTAGTTTTAATTTTTGTTTAAAATAAAGTAAGTTTTCAAATTTTAAATTTAATCAAGTTTTAAACATTTTCCCGACTAATAATAAATGTGTTACACTAGTTTTGGAATTAGTTAAATTTTAAAAGAATTAATTCAAACTAATTAAGTTTTAAAGTGTTTTATTATATATATATAACCTTTATTTTAAAGTTGTTTTAGGTAAAATTTAATATTTGGATTGAATATGTAATTGAGGAAATGAAATGCTTTAAATTATCAATTAACTTAAATGACTTAAGTTAATTCATTTGTTAATGGTGGTTTATTACCAAGGTTTATTAAATAAAGGTTTTAATGATAACTAAATAATAAAAGATAATTAATGGATAATTTATTAGTTAATAAAAGTAATTTAGAAGGATAATTACCTAATGTAATTAAAAAGATTAAATATTTAATTACTTAAAGATTTATTAATGTGATTAATTAAAGGAAAATTAATCAAGGTGATTAATTTATTTATGAGATTTACTAAAGATTAATTAAGGTAATTAATTTAAAGATAATTACTTAATTAAAAGTAATTAATTAATGGTCGAAGTTGATTAAGTGATTAGGGATAATCACTTATTGTAATTAATTAAAGGTAATTAATTAATCTGATAAATTAATTAAGGTAATTATTTTGAGGACAATTAATTGAAGGTTAATTAATTAATGAAGTTGATTAGGGATAATCACTTATTATAATTAATTAAGAGTAATTAATTAAATGGTAATTAATTAAGGATTAATTAATTAATATAATTAATTAAAGGATAATTAAATAATTAAAGGTTAATTATTTAATGATTAAAGGTTAATTAATTTATTATTAAAGGTTAATTTATAAATGATTAAAGGGTAATTAATTAAAGGATTTGTAATTAATTAATGATTAATTAACCAGGATTAGTAATTTATTCATAAGCAATTAATCTGATTTAATTTAATCAGATTACTAATGGAACTTACTTATGGATGTTTGGATTGTATGGAATGCCTTGAATTGTTTGATATCCCTGATGTGTGATGCTTTGTGATATGAATTATTTGCGCTGTGATGAATGTAATTTATTTATCTGCAATGAATTTATATTATATATTTGTAACTCTACGAATAAAAGATAAGCGTTATAGGATCATACCGCTTATCGGTATTGCTGTACTTGAATTTGTAATGATTGATGATGTTGCACTAGTGTGTAAAACCCCTAGACTACACCACACACACAAATATGGATTTCATGGGAAAATAGGTTAAGTCACAAATATTTTGAATTTAAATATTATTTTGTTTAAAAGTGGGTTTTGAATCCAAATGGTGGAGGTGAAATTGAATTGAACTTGAAAGATTTTGGAAAGGAAGTTTGAAATTGAAACTTATTTTGATATGTTATATCTTGTTAAAAATTTGAAATTCTTTGAAACTTATGGTTTGAAAGGGTTATATACGTTATATATATAGATTCAAAACTATTTTAAAATAATTGTTTTGGAGATTGAATTTAATTCAATTTACAACTTGCCGATGACACGGCAGTTCGTTGGTTTTCTGGTTTATATCTTTAAAAGGCTATAACTTGTGTATATTTGATCAGATTTTTCTGAAACGAAAAGCATTTGTTTTTAAATGATAATAGCTTTCAAATAAAGAAAGCATTTCCAGTTTTTGTTGAAAGGGTTTCAAAATTTGAAATGGAATTGTTTTGAAAGCTATAAATGAATCTTTGTTAAAAGAATGGTCAACTTTATTTTCAGATTTAAGAGGATCTTAAAGGTGTCTCTTTTGTATAAAAGATTTGAAATGGAAATAGTTTTGAAAACTATGAATGAATCTTTGTGAAAGATTGGTGAACCCTGGTTTTAAATTAAGGTGGATTTTAAAGGGTGAATTTTTGTTTTAAAAGATTAAAAGTGGAAATTTGTGTGTAAACCATTCAAAAGAAAGGTTTTGGGCTTTAAGTTGTGACTTAGCTAAGAACCCACTATATCCATATGGTTTTAAAAATATGTACTCATTATTCGGTTTAGCTGGGGGAGGACTTTGTGTCATAAAACTCATTTCTGAATAATGATACGATGAATTGGATAGCATTTGAAGACCAGTGGTGAAGACCGGGTATTTTCGAAAGCGAAAGGATTACCTGTCGAATGTCTCTGCATCGAATGGCCTCGGTATAGAGATTTGGTCACCCTTTGTGATGGGGAGTCCGGACGTGATTAGAGATTATCCGGATTGCAAGGGGTTCTTTTGAAGTGCCTTCGGTTCTGTTCGAACCCGGAATAGACTTGTATGGATGTATGTCTGACATTACACTTTGAGATGTAAAGCTGGTTTCTATCAAATACATTTCTATTTGGTGGGGGAGAATTTATTCTCTTAACTTAACACCCTTCTCTGAGACGTACGAGCTTAGAGGTTATGTAGTTGATGGTTACTAGTAATACATTCCCAATTTGGTAATGTGGCATACAAAGTGCTGTTGATCATTTGTTGATCGAAGCAAGGCTTTTGTGAAAAGCGTAGCTTTGTGGACGTGAACTTGTCGGACCTCACAACCCGGAAATGGTCGAAACAGGAAAGATACAGTAAGGTTATTAAGGGTCGCGCCCTTAGGGTATGTCCATTTCCTTCTGGAAAAAGGTGGTATCATGGTATGGAGCCCAGATATTTAACTTATGTGGTTGCTGCAAATTTATAACATTGTGGTTATTGATGTCGAGGATCCTTGGATAAAGGTCGGTAACGACCGGAGATGGCATACTAGTTACAGAGGTAACCTAGCCTCGTGCTGGCAAAGATCCGGTTAGTGTTCTCGAGGTGTCCCTCCAAAGGCGTACCCATGTGGCCAAGGAAGTTCCATAGCCTGACCATTGTTGGAAATCCAATCACCAATATGCGTCTTGTATGGTTTTAGTTGTAGAACCTTCCATTTAACACAGTAGCTATAGTAGGCATACTATAATGGTACGTATGCTGGCTAAGATTAATATTATACTTGCAAATGTTTTCTATACTATGCACTAATAATAATATCAAATGGTTTTCGTGTATCAAGCATGTTTGACTATCATAAGGAGAAATCTCCTCCAATTGTGCGCTTACATTGTGTGTGTGCGGGGAAGCCTTATGGTAATTTCATTTTCCAAAAAGCATAGCGAATTTCTATTAATTTCTTTTTGTTTGTTTTTGTTTGCTCACGCCAGTCTCATGATTGACCTGGAGTTTATTGTTCCTTTTCTAAACTCCGGGTGCCCACAATTTTCCACATGGGAAGCGTAGAGTCAGATTTTCAGATAGTCAGCTAGTAGATATAGAGTCGATAGCTTTCAACCTTTGGATTTTGGCTATTGCATTCCAGACCGAATTTGCTTAGTTCAACTTGATGGTGGTTCGAGCTTATGGTTTGAAGATCTTTGGAGCAATGGTGTCGCAGTATTGGATTCTTTTTTTCCTTCTCTCTTGAAGATTTGCATTGAAGATGTTATGTCTTCTGTTGTTGTTGTTATTTTTCCGTTGTTGTATCTTGTCTCTGATGTATATTGATATCATTCATATCAGTGTGTTGTATCAAATATTGTTGTGTATCAATGATATTATTCATTTCTCTTCCGTTGTGTTGTTGTACTTAATGTGTTATAAGCTCCGGCAAACCAGATTCGACGTTTGAATCTACGACATTCGAATACGGGTGATGTATTTGGATGTCGATTTTCGAAGGTCGAGTCAGGGTCGCTTCAAGTCTCTTCTCATCTCTTGCGACTATACGAACTAGTTTTCAAACTATAGTCAAATCGGTTCCAATTCTGAGTTGTCTGGCATAGTCGATGCTATAATAGTCTCTGGATCTCGAATACACTTTCTTAGATGAGAAATAGGAAAAAAATTATGGACTCCTGCCAAACTACTCGGTAACTCCGCTCTATATGCGAGTTTCTCAATCGTTTCCACAATAGGAAATGATCCAATGAATTTCGTCGCCAGTTTTCTAGATTTTCCAAATCGAATTACACCTTTCATCAGTGATACCTTGTTTAACGATGATTTTTCTATGAGCTAGAAAATCACCGAATTTTTTTAAATAAAGATAACCGCTAGTGCATGGCGTACAATGTTAGTATGTGGCAAGTACAGGTTGATCCGCATACAATTGTTTAGATTTTAAAATTTCTGTTTAGTCAAATTAAACTAGGATTTGAAAGTGTTGTTAAGCTAAAAATGAAAATGTAAATAAACTAACAAAGGACGATGCATAAAAGTATGAGAGTAGAAGGCAATTTAGAGGCAACGTCCTTCTCAAGATCACATAAATTAACATGTATGAAATTATGATCTCTCTTTTGGTCATTAGTGAATTAAGTTGATTTGTTTGTCATAAGTATGAAATATTTGTGCTATTAATTAGCCTAATATAAACCATCAAGCTATAACATACCCACTAAACCACTTTTTAACTCTCATTAAAATGACAATGAACTTGAAAATAAAATATATTCTAAGCATGATCTATTAACTATTGATTAGAAATATAGACATCAAATTTTGATTTTAAAATCACTTCATTACCATAATCATATGTAGATGAAGAGGTAATTTGTATTTGTGTTTGTTTAAGCTTAGCCTATTTGGTGTCAACAACATAGACTATCAAATTCAAAGCTGAAACAACAAAATTTAACTCATTCAAACATTTCCATTAAACACAAAAGGAAATAAAAAATTATCAAAATGTTGAATTTACATGATTAAGAGAGTTTTATTACTCCTAAATTGAAGGGGTTTGGCCACTCATATTTGTTTCCATTAGCATTAGCATGAAATAAAAACAAGAAGAAAATGCAAGCTAATTAAAATGAAACAAAAACTAATCTACTTGCATAAATAAAAAGATCTACACTACTAGCATGAAAGGAAATAAATAAGAAAAGAGCATGTATTAAATTGCATAAAAAGAAATTACATTAAAAATGGCTTGGAAATTACATTAAAAATGGCTAAGAAGCCATGAAATAGGAAAGATAGCTTTTTTTTATTTTTGAGCCAAAAAATAAACTAACTAAAGAGGAGGATAAAGAGGCTCAAAGGATACTAAGAGCTTAATTACATGAACATATATGGTATTTATATATGTTTAGAAACCATGATCATGTTTTTGGAAACCACCCAAACTACCCTCTTAGAAAGTGTGGCCACCAAGTTATCATTAGCATGAGATAATCCTCTATTTAAATGTGCATGAAACTTTAAGCTTCATTAGCATGTGCGTTAGCTCCTAATAGATGATCATGGTAAGTGGGTATGTGCGGTCCTCCATGTTGCATGGTTTGAATTATTTCCATCTTCATTCTTTCGTTTTCTCTTGGGCATGCATATTTTCCATGAAGCCTCTTCCAAAATTCACTAAAATTCCAAGAAAACAACATTAAAATGTCGAAGTAAATTTTCTTAGATTAATATATGTACAAAAACGACCATTTTGCCTTTATACGAAGATAAATAAATGATGATTTGAAAATAATTGAAATATTGATTTGAAATACCACATATGCTCATTTATTTAATTAAATTACATTAAATACGAAAGTAAAAAATATGCGCATTTATGTGCACATCAAATACCCCCACACTTATCTTCTTATTCATCCTCAAATAAACTAAAACTAAGATAAATCTGTTCTCGTAGGGAGCATGATTACATTGAGCCTATGCAATAAGCCGTTAAACCTCTAGGTGTCCCTAGTAGGACGAATGTTGTCTCGTCAGGATTTTCAGCGAATACTACCTACAAAATCGAAATGCAAATTGAAAAATTCCTAAATTTAAGATTTATTTTCAAAGAGATGGATGCATGTTTCTGAAAATATTTACAAATGAAGAATTTACTTTTAATATGACACAAATAAGTTAAATATTGGTTTTGGCCATCATCATGAAATTTTAGTCTTTTTACTTGTCAAAACTTCCAACAAAAATTAAGTTATCATAACAAATAGACTCTAATTTGACTAATTATTTCAGTTGATGACATAGTGCAACTATGAAATAGATCCTTAGTTGATTATCAAAGTTTTTCAAAGTGGTATTTTTATTTTTGAATAACAAGTCAAATCAAATAAGTAAAAATAGTGCTTGAATTTCAATTACTTACTCTCTCTTATTTGAAAATTATATTGATATTAACAATATTTACATATGCCTAACTCAAAAAACCGAGGTCAAATACGTTACCCATGCACTGCCTTTCGTGCTTACGTGAGGGGAATACAAAGGGTGGCGAGTGAACACACAAGTGTGTACAGCTATCGACTGTAGGGATTATTAAAAAGAATTTTTATATGCATACACCCAACTTGGACCGAGGCCAAATATATTGATCGCGCACTGCCTTTCGGGCTTACATGGGAATGATATAGAGCATTTGAGTGTACACACTTGCGTGTGAACACATGACTCTAGGTGTTAGTAAAATATATACATATATACAAATATTATTTTTGATTGTTTGTTTTTTTATGAAGAGCGAGTTTTGCAAAGTCATCATAGCACCATTCAACTTAGAAGATAAAAATACTATATCCTTTATTTTAAATCCACCACTTTTTAAACAAAGATTTTTAATTAGAATATACTTCATAATTATCACCCATGAATCTTCCTATATACTAGTTAAACCATTGTTACTTGTAATCAAATTTTATTTTTATTTTTGTTGAGACAAATAAATTTTCGAAAATTTCAATTTAATAACCAAGATCATATATTTATCCTATAATGTTTTTTTAAAGTAAATCAATATGCTAATTTTTTTTTAGTTTTTTAGTTTTTTAGTTTTTTGAGTTTTGGAGGGAAAATGTAAAAAATAAACCATGAAAAAAATAAGAATAAAAAATGAAGATAAGACTCCGCGCACACTTGATTTTGACTATGTCCCACAGTCAACCCAAGTGAAAGAAGAAAAATAAAATAAAAATAAAATTATGACCTATATTTACATAAAAATGAAAGGATTATTATTTACAAGACAACAGAAAATATATTATCAAGAAGGAAATGAAACGTTCTTCCAAAGACCAATTCATTTGTCTCGTCAAATACAAGAGACATTGGTTTAGCTCAGAAAATAAAACCATATTCAAAGTTGAATGTTGATTTAGAAAAACGAATGTCGTTTTATTAAAAATCGAGCAATTTTTTTTATTTTCGACGATTTTTAGGGTAGATAAAACAATTATTTGAAATTCAAGTTTATTTTCACCAAATTGAAATTCAAACTGGTCATTGAAAACTTCTTCAGAATTACTGATTTCAAAATCAAAATGCCGATTTAACTCTTCCCCTTCAGAATCCAACAACTCGTCTTTAAAAAGTCTAAAGAATTTATGTTCACAAAATTCGTCTTCCTTTGTTGAGTTATTCACATTTCATTGCATGCATCATGTTCGAAATCCAAAGTTGTTGTATTTAAATTTTGGAGATCGGAAAAAGGAAGGTAGAATTTTAAATTTAGTTCCACATTCTCAAAAGAATTGAAATCCAACTTAATAGCCATATTTTCAACAACTTCATTAAGATTTTCGTTTTCGATTTCAAGTTGTTACTTGAAAATCGTC
Organism: Allium cepa; assembly: GCA_030765085.1. NCBI lineage: Eukaryota > Viridiplantae > Streptophyta > Magnoliopsida > Asparagales > Amaryllidaceae > Allium > Allium cepa. The sequence continues at coordinate 186,260,390 of CM060946.1, forward strand.
AATTTTGGTAAAAGTTGGATTATCACTTGACTCATCACATACTGGGATTTGATTTTGTTTCTCACATTGTTTCATATATGTTTCACAAAACAAATCGGTGTGATCTTTGTAAATTTCATTCAATTGATCAACAAAATCCAATTATACTTATTAACTTGAGAATTTTCGATTTGAACTTGTTGAGAAATAAAATTGTCAATCGCATCGTAGTCGAGATTATTCTTGTTGCCAAAATCATTTAAAAAGTTGATTCCATTTTCATTTTGACTTTGAAACTCATTTTGAAGTTCGAAATTGAATTGGCATGGGTTATACTCGTAATCATTTGAATTTTGAAGTGAATTCAAATTTTGATTATTTTGAAATTCTTGATTTGAGTTGTTGCACAAATCAATTATCTTGATTTTATTGTGTAGAGAGTTTAAGTAAAGAAGAATTCATTTCAATACTATTTTCAAGATTTGAGGGTTGGTCATCGTTTTGAAAATTTTATGGTTCAAAATTCAAATTGTTTGTTTAATAGTTGTCGTTAAAATATCCATACGGGTTTGATGTGAAACTAGATAGATTATGTTGATTTTCACAACTATTGTAAAATTCTTGTGAATAGAGAAATTCAGACATTTTCAAGAATTTATTTTTTAAAGGAAAAGGAAAAAATATTTACCAAAGGGAACTCGTTTAAAAATGGAAATTTAATTTTTGTTTTGTTTTTTTTTTCCAAATTATTTTTCCTAAAAGAATCGAACTTAATTTTTTTTATTTATTTTGGTTTTGATGGAAAAATTTCAAAAGAAAGGATTTAAAAACTAGTTTAAGGAATATTTACAATTTTTTTAGTTTTGAATTTTGAATATTTTTTCTTCAAATATGCATAACTAACGCAACTAAATGAATGCAAATTACTTACTTACAAATTTCTTATCTTAATAGATCCTAACCCAAATTTGTATAATTGCACTTTGTCTTAATTCAACAAAATAGTTCTCAGTCAAGTAACAGACAAGATCTATCGATGCACCACGAATCACTGTAGCAATGCAGCGGAAGGTTTAAGTATTTTCAGAGAAACAATCAGTATAGTATTTACGAGTCACTATAATACTTAAACTAATTATTTCTCTGTCGTGCGTAGGCACTAAGAAATTAAACTGTCAAAAGAAGATAACTTGTCAATATATAATTAAGCCCTAGGTGAGTTCGTAATACCCTTAAGATGTTTAATCGTTTTTATTAGCAAATTCTAAGATGAAATGCAAAACTGAAGTTAAATGTGAATTAACAATGCAACTACGAACGAAATTTGTTTTTGTTTTTTTTGTTTTTGAATTTTTTTTTTAAAATGCAAGCAACTAACAATGCAAGTGAAATAAAACTAGTGATGAAAGCACAATACCGGAGGGTGCAGAATTATTAGCAACTTTTTTAGCGGCGATTTTTTTCAAAGCAAGCAAGCAAAGCAAAGTGATTATTTTCGGCAAGCGGTTCTTGATTTAATTCTGCTTTAGCAACCAGAAAAGGAGTGAACCAATATATATACAAAAAAAATTTATCTTTTAAAACAAATTAAAACAAACCAACTTAAAACAAAACAAAACAAATTTTAATTTTTTTTAAAGGATAAGACAAGACAAAACTAAAAACAAATTAAACAAAATAAATTAAGCAAACTTTTTTTAATAAGGGTGGACTAAAAACAAATTAAACAAAACAATCTAAAACAAAACAAAAGAATTTAAAAAAAAAACCACTCAGGCCCATACCCACAAATCTTATAACCCGACCCAACTAAATTCTTATACTAAACAACTAAAAGAAATCAACAAAATCAATTTTTCGACCACTCACATATTCATGATTCATGATTTCTTAAACTAGTTTCCCGAAATAAAAATTGAAATCAAAAACAGATTGCGGTGATTTGGGCGATTCTGTTAAAGGCGATTGTGGGGCGAGGTTTTCGATTTCGGTGAGGTGTTCGATTTCGGCAAGGTGTTCGATTTTGTTAGGAGTGTTGCGGTGGTCGAGAATCTGGATTGAAGGCGATGGGGTTGATGAGGTAGTGCGATTGAGATGGTCGCGAGTTGAGGAGTTTGGGATGCTTTGCATTTTCATGGATTTGCTATGATGATGGAGTGATTCGAAGGCGGTGGCAGGTCGCGATTTGGGGTGCGGTTTCTGCTGAAGTGGGTTGCTATTGGTTAGTGGAAGTCGCGATGTTGGAAGTCGCGAGCAGTGAGGGGAAGTATAACTACAGTGGCTCGGGTGAGAGGTAGAGAATGACAGTGGAGTTCGATTAGGTTGAGGTCTTGGTTATGGCAGCAGTTCGTAATGGGTGGTGAAATGTTGAAGTAAGCAATGGGAACAGTAAGTGACAGCTGGAAAATGGTTGTAGTCAGTTGAATGGTAGATATGTATGAGGAGGTGGTAGTTTTCTTCTTGTTGTTGTGTGTGTTTTGTGGGCTGATGATTGGTAGGGGCAGTTTGATACTAGATGTGTTTGAAATATGCAGTGAAGTTTGATATGTGAGCAAGTGGTTTATAAAGTTGGTTAGAGGTGGATGGTTTGGAAGTACCGAAGTAGTAACAACAGCAAGGGGGGTTGTGCAGTTTGGCAAGGATGCACAGAAGTATGGGTGTGTAATTTGGCAAGGAGGAAGTGTGTGCAGATATGTGTCAGTTTGAGGATGCAAGGGAGATGTGTAATACACAGTTTTGTAATGGCCAGCAGTGATCAGAGCAGTTGATATGGTGGTTGTGCATATGATGTTGGAGTTTGGCAATGGGAAGTGTTATGTGGAGAAGTACATTAGTGGCATGGTGATGGATGTATGTGGCTGTGGTTGTTAGTGCACACTGAAATGTTGAAATGTAAGTTTTGATGTAAGTGAATGGAAGAGCAGTTGTACACAGTTGTAAGAGTGGCAGTATGGGAGTGATTGAATGCAGGTATGTCGATGGTGGGCAGGCGTTGTATTATGGTATGAGGTTGCTGCAGGGGAGCTGATGTTGATCAAGGGTTTATAGAGGTATGAGAAGGGACAGAAATGGAATGTTGATGCAGTGAATGGTTATTGTTATGGTTGATGTTATGGTGGTTTGTTAAAGTTTGATAATGGAGAGTAGGGGATGACAGAGGCTTGAGGAAATGTCGGCAATGGATGAAATTAAGCAGAGGAGGGGAACTTGTTATGTTTACTGATTGTTGATGGCAAATGTTGCTGGTGGCACAGTGTACAGAGATGGGTCAAGGAGCAGTTGTGAAGTGTTTTGTATGGTGAATGATATGGTGAACGCGGGTGTTAGTGGCAGCAGTTTGAATGGTGGAGAGGTGGGTGGTGACTGGTATGGAATTGAAATGGTTGTTTTGATGAGGTTTGTGTGAAGGGTAGCAGCAGTTGATTTTTGTATATGACTGGCTGGTTTGGTGAGATGATGTGAAGATATGTATGGACAGGTTTGTATGTGGGTAGGCAGTAATTGCAGGTGGTGGAAGTATGATGGCAGACGGTATATGATCGAAGGTAGCAGGTTGGAGCAAGATGGTGATGTGTTTGGGGGAGCACTGGTATGTATGTAGCTGCTTAGTTTATATGCGTGGCATATGAAGTATGGCCGCAGTTGTAGGTGGTTATGGGGAAATGTAGAGGTTCTAGTAGTGCAGTGATGATATGCAGGCAATTAAGGGGAAGTAAAAGGCTGATGAGGTGGTTTGGCTAGAAGGTAGTGACAGCGCAAGTTGTATGTGAGATGGAAGTGCGCTGGTTATGGACAGTGTTGAGTTTTATGGGATGCAGCAGTAGTGTTGTGTTGAGACAGTGGGAAGAGATGAGTTGTATGTTGTAATAGTGTGAATACGTGGTTAGTTGAGTGGTGGAGGGTGGTTCAGAAGTAATGGAGTTGTATGGGTAGGTCTTGGAGTATGGTTGATATGAAGTAATGTGGTTGAAATGATGGTAGAAGGAGATGAAGTCGCAGAGAGATGATCAGCAGTCTGAAGAGCAAGAAAGCGTGAGATGATGTTGTATAAAGAGCAGCAGTTTTGTTTGATGAATGGTTGTGGGTAGTGTAACAGTATGGTGAACTGTAATGTATTTGGTATAACTGCATTTTGGAGTGTGATATCAGAGGGAAGGGGTTGATGCACAGTTTTTTTGCACTGGATGAGTTGTTGAACTGTGTTGTATAACAATTTTGTAAGTGGATGAAGTGCAAGCAGTTGTTATGATTTGTTGCAGATGCGTGGAGATGTTGAAGGGGTTTGTGAAGAGGGTTGCTGGTGAATATTTGATGAAAGAGGGGGCAGGGACAGGGGTGTGGTGGTTCTGGTGCACTATTGTATATGACAGCAAGGTGGTTGAAGTAGTTTTGTAAGTGGGCAATGTAAATAATGAAAGGCGATTGAATTAAAGGCAATTGTAAATGAAATGTAACGTGTAAACTTGTAAAAAAAGATGAAATGCAAATTGAAAAGGAAGTAAAATATTTTATTTTTTTGAAATTGTGTATGATTTTTTAAAAAGTATGAAAATGCAAACAAAAAAAAGAAACTAGAACAACAAGCACACAAATAAAATGCCACAAAAATCACAAACAAACACACACAAAAATTGTTTTTTTTTTTTTTTAAATGCAATACACACACAAAATGAAACACATAAAAATCAAACAAAAATAATTCGAAAAATAGAAATTAAAATCAAAACTACTTCCCCTGCAAAGGCCCTAAAAGCTTGTTTAATGACAGTATTTCTATGATCTAGGAAATCGCCGGTTATTTTTAAATAAAAATAACCGCAAGCGCATGGTGTACAATGTTAGTACGTGGCGAGTACGGGTTGATCCATAGGGAATTATTTAGATTTTAAAATTTCTATTCAATCTCCAACTGAGAACACTAAGTCTTGCGTCTTCTATCAGCATAGCTCTTCTACCTAGAATGAGCTTCCTTCATTCTAGCTCGAATGAACACAATCTTTTCTGCAGCTTCTCTAACCAAATCCGGACCAAGGACCGACCTATCCCCGGTCTCTAACGAACAATGGGAGATTTTCATAGCCTTCCATACAAAGCTTCAAACGGTGTCGTCCCTATACTAGCCTGTAACTATTGTTATACGAAAACTCGATTAAGTGTAAATGGTCTTTCCATGATCCTCCAAAATCTAGCACACAAGCTCGTAACAAATCTTCTAAGACTCTGTTAACTCATTCCATTTGTCTATCTGTCTGTGAGTGGTAAGCGTACTCATCTTGAGCTTGGTACCCAAAGTCTCATGTAGACTCTTCCAGAACTCGCTAGTGAATAAGGAATCTCTATCACTTAATATACAACTAGGAATTTCATGCAATCTAATTATATTCTTCATAAACAACTTAGCTAAAACAGGCGTTGTCCTGGTTTTCTTTACTGGAATGAAATGGAAACTCTTGGTCAACCTGTCCACTATGACCCATATGCTTTCATTTCTTCTATTTGACCTTGGCACCCCGTCTATAAAATCCCTTGAGATCGAATCCCGCTTCCATAATGAAAAATATAAAGGTTGAAGCAATCCTCCTGGTTTTTTATGTTCGGCTTTTACCTGTTGGCAATTCAAACACTCCTTCACCATAAGCCTACATCTCTCTTCATACCTTCCCAGAAGAAACTCTTTTTCATATCCTGATACATCTTAGTTCCTCTCAGATGAATAGTGAACTTCAATCGATGACATTCTTCAAGAACTTCCTTCCTAAGGTTTCCTACATTCGGAACACATGGTCTTCCTCTCTTTCTTAGCCATCCATTCTGGTCAAGACTGAAATCCTTCAAGTCATCACTCTCTATTCCATTCCTTAATTTCATGATCCATTTAAACTAATAATGGATCCTCCTTCTGCTTAGAAGCAATCTTTTCGATCATCACTGGTCAAACTTCTAAACATGACAACATATCAGTTTCTTTACTGGATCTAGCTTCAGATCTCCACTGCATCCTGCATGTAGTCAATGCTTCTAAATCTATCCACTCAGCTATCATTGCCAATATTGCATTCTGATGTATTCTGCCAAGTGCATCCGCAACCTTCTTGCCTTTTCCTGGTGTGTACTTAATACCAAAGTCATAAGCGGTTAAAAACTCTAACCACCTCTACTGTCTCATATTCAGCTTCTTTTGAGGGAATAAATACCTCAACAACTTATGACCCGTACATAGCTCAAATCTCTCTCCCAAAAGGTAATGTCTCCACACCTTCAGCACAAAAATTACTACAGCTAATTCCAAATAATGAATTGGATATCTAACCTCATACGGTCTAAGCTGTCGGGAATCATAGGTATTCACTTTACCACTTTGCATTAACACAACTCCTAATCCTGTTACAGATGCATCCGTATACACTACCAAATCCTAATTCCCTTATGGAATAACTAACACTTGTGCATTAGTCAATAAGTGCTTCAATCTCTGGAATATCTCCTCACACTTATCAGTCCAAAAGAATTACACACCTTTCTATGTTAGCATGGTCATCAATGCCGCTACCTACACAAATTCGTCAATGAATCTTCGATAATACCTAGCTAATCCAAGAAAACTCTTTATCTCAGTCACTGTCTCGGGTCACTTCCATTCATTTACCGCCTTATCTTAGTCGGATCTACGGATAACCCTTTCTCTGAGACTACATGAGAAACTTCACTTCCTTCTTCTAGAAATGACACTTCGAATATTTCGCTTTATGTTTGATGCTACCTCAATATCTCAAGCACCACTCTAAGATGATCTTCATGCTTCCTTTCACTTTTACAGTATATCAAAATATCATCTATGAATATCAATACGAACCTATCCAAGTGCTCTCGGAAAAATCAATACATCGAATCTACAAAGAATGCTGGCGCATTTGTTAGTCCAATGGCATTACTAACCATTCGTATGATCCTTATCTTATTCTAAATGCCATCAAAGGAAAATTATCCTCGACCACTCTAAGCTGATGGAACCCTGTTGCTAAATCCAACTGGGAAAACATTTTGGCTCCACTCAACTGGTTGAACAAATCGTCAATTCTTGGTAACAAATATCGATTTTTTATCGTCTTTTCATTTAACTTACGATAATCGATACACAACCTTAACGATCTGTCTGGTTGCTTAGCAGATACTACAACATCTCCCCAAGGTAAATTGCTTGGTCTGATAAAATTCTTGTCTTCCAAATCCACCAACAACACTTTTAGCTCCCTCATCTTGGTAGGTGTCATTCTGCTCGATGATCTACTCACCCGTTCTGCTCCTGGTACTAAATCTATTCGAAACTCAATGACTCATTTCGGTGGCAACCCTACTGCGAGTTCAAAGACATTTGCGATTTCTCAAATAATGAAAACTTGATTTAACTCATCTTCTATATGTACAACACCCAACAAAGCATTAACCTCAAAATTAGTTTTTTCTACGATGTATACAATCTGATCGCTATAGTCAAGGTGTCTAAGAGATATTTTTCTATCATGGAAAAATATCCGAGCATCGTCTTTACTTAACCAATCCATACCAAAATAATTCTGAACCCTACGAAATCAGACACATGCAAACTGCAAAAAAATGTATGACCTAACAATTCAAACTCTAACTGGTCACACTTTGTCCCAAGTGTCACATACCCTCATACTAGATTTACAACCCTTAAAGAAGTAACTAGGTATGAAGGTTCTACGTTAAGCTTATCTACCAAACAATGAGATATAAAAGAATGTGATGCACCATAGAATACTAACTGATCCACTGTGAATCAGAAACGTAGCTTCTAATACATCTTTACCTTTCTCCTCTGTTGTTGGTCTCGAGGTAGCTGATTCCGATGCAACCATCTTTCTTTTTCCATCATTGGCTTGCTCCTTGCATTGGTTCTTATAGTACCCAATCTGATCATAGTTAAAACATCTCACTCCTATCTTCTCAGTAGCTTTCTTTCCATTGCCTCTCTGGTATACATGATCATATTGTCCTTTCTTATCACACTTATAACAGACAACTTCTACCTTCCCTTTCTTAGCATCTCCACTCTTTTGAGTTCTAATCTTGTGGAAAAACTTTCTATTTTGGTTCTTCCCTTCTTGAGCTTCCTTCGTCTTGTTTCCTTTAAGAAAAGCAAGCATCTCTTCCTACCTCAAAGCTATCTCAACAACAACGTCGCATGGATGCGATAATGTGGCATTAGCAAGCTTAGGCTTCAACTTGCGAATGAACTTCTCATTCCTTTTAGTGACAATATCTACAGTAGCGTATCTGTATCTTGCTAGCTCCTCAAATCTGGTTGTAGCTGTCATATCTCCTTGCTCCAATTCAGCAAGTTTCCTGAGTAGAGTAGACTTAGCAATCTCCGACATAAATACTTCTTCAAACCTCCAAACTCAGCCCAAGTCATAGTCTCCATATTAACTCCAACAATAACACTGTTCCACTAATACAATGTTATCCCTTGTAGCTATCTAGAAGCGAGTCTTCTTTTCTGCTGATCATTGAGCCCAAATTAGGAAAAATCCTCTCGCAATGAAGTAACCAGTTCTCCACTTCAGTTGCGTCCTCAGTACCTATAAACGACTTTCTTCCCAACCTTGCGTAATCTCTACTCAATGCAACATAGTTATTAACCACTGGAGCTTTTTGATTTCCCCTTTCAGCATTTCCTTTAGCTAACCCCGTAGCAACTCCTACTTGCATCATGTTTACGAAGAATTGATACATTGCTCCCATATCGACTTGCGAGACTCCAGCACGGACATTAGCAGCTTGTGCCTAACCTTGATTCCTTCTTGTATTTGGTCTAGCATTCCCCTTTCTTATGGTGCTTCCCCCACCAATGTTAGCTCTTCCACTTCTAGCATCCATATCTTACATCAGTAATATATGCATTCGAGTCTTTGTAAGGTACATAAGAATAGTCTAATAGAGACAGGAGAATAGAAGTAAAGCGTATACTTATATATAGCAATTACAAGTATGTTACTATAGTGTTATCTCAACCCCAAACGTTCCTCTAATTCCTTAGGACTATGTTTTCTAAATCATTTCAAATTTGAAATTTCTTTTATGTTTTCATAAACCTATGCTCTGATACCAAGTTGTAACATCCCCTATCTTGAGGCCTAAAGCTAAGTGCTAAAAATGCCACAGTCATCGATAGTATTAACTTCCGGTTACAAAATACAGTAGTGTTAATGGTATCCGTACTATCAAAAGCACATGAATATAAAAAAAATCGTAGATTCCAAATACTAATTACATTGAAAAATTATCTTTCATATTCCATTACACAATTCCAAATGATTCCTAGTTTTGATCAAATATAATTATTATAAATTACACCAAGACTGACATACGAAGATGCCCCCTGGATGATCAAGGTACTCAAAAGACATATCGGTCTTAATACATCACAACGAGAATAAAATAACAATACCTAAATAGCTAACTTTACCACCTACACGCCTTTAGAAGCTTTATTTGTAACGACCCGCCTTTTTGGACAGTTTAAACCGACGATCAAATACACATGTCGATTCCAAACCATTCAAAAGGGCAGATGGTTATTGGGGTAAATAAGAAAAGAAGAGAAAAGAGAAATAAAAGGAAGGAAACAACACAAATCTTGCAGCGGAACGATAAAATATAATAATCAAATAAACAGTTCATGAAGCTGTTTACTATACTTTGATCATTATTTATACAACATTTATCAGAGTTATACATATACAACAGAACAAATAAAATAATGCAGCAGATAGCATGATGCACAAATAATAATAGTAACAGAGTACCAAATCTTCGTCTTCGTCCTCCAGAATAGATCTTCAAAAATCTGAAAACTCAGGACTGAACCGAGCGTAATGAAAAGACAAAACACTCGATTCAGGACTAAATATCCTTATGAAAGTTAAATCAATCGTAAATAAACATGAGTGTAACGGCGTCAGAGATGTTTACGGGGTTTGACATCTCATATCCAGTGTCAATGTGCGTGCAATAACTTAAGAGATGTTACGGGATTTTCCATCTCTTAAGGATCCGTTAAACTATCTACTATGTAGTACAATACGCTAAGTAGATAATGCCTATCAGTAATATAAAGTATCAAAATAGCGTTAAGGCGTTACCATAATCCCCCTTGACACATTTTTATAATGCCATAGTCTATACAGCACCGTAAGCCCCACCGTAAACTGGTGGTTATCAGAGGGTACCCCATAGGTATAACACAAAACAAAACGTAGTGGTCGCGAATAGGATAATCAGTATGATAAGGTACATGAGGCGATACCAACTAGGATACTAGTAGTTGCGTGATCCGGACTGATGTTGAGCATAGCCAGCAGCTACCCCAACACCGCGAAACAACACTCCCACATCAAGGGGTGCACCCAAATCGCATCACAAATGTAATAGATATGGTATCGAAGAAGTGTGTCCGCTAGAGATGGCGAACCTCAATGGCCAGGCGCGGCTCCTGTTTTAGTCATGTCAGGGGTCATCCAATATCGTTCTCTTTCTTCAGTCAACGCGTTCACCAAACCATCCACTTCATTCTGGATCAACACTCCGCGTATACAAGTTATTAAAGTGGTTTTCGGTATCGACAGAGAGTATGTCCATATCCGATCCCGGTCTCTTTAATAACTACGTATTATTACACCGTTGGCTCTTTTACATTTCAAATCGATTCATAATTGATATCAAAATATCATATTCGCTTCAAAATCAAATCCATTCCAAATATCCTCATAGCCATTCAAAATATAAGGTTCCTTTTCAAAAATCATTTCTCGCCTCAATATCTCATTTCGATTTCAAGATCATTTCGGATTTCAATTTAGGTTGCAACTTCATTTAACCCAATTCGTATTTAAATTCAAGATTTAAACATAACATTTCACCTTATTAACCAGCTTGGAATTCTAGAAAATATTTTTAAGTAGTTTAAAAATAGTTTAAATAATTAACGTAGTTAAAAATACTTAAAATCTTTAAAAGGATTTCAAATAGATAAATTAGTTTAAAATAATTTAAATTGGGTTAAGTAGATTAAAATAGTTTAAGTATTCAAAAGTGGTTTATATAACTGAGTAATTTGGAAAACAAAATAAAACAGCTTCAAAACCAAACCATTTCAATTATAACTTTCCTAATTCAAATCAATTTCAATTTCCATTCTACCGATTCAATTTCGATTTCAATTCAAATCAATGTCAACTTTGACTTCAAATTAATTCAATTTTACATTCACCTTCAATTTATTCAATTTCAATTTATATCGATTTTTAGCTTGATTTTTCAAAATATCAATTTTAATACTTAACAAAATTTTCCTTCAATATTCAAATTTAAATCCCAATTACAAATATGATTCAATTTCAAGCTCAGTTTCTAAATATCATTTTATATCGCTTTTACTTAGTAATATCAAAGCTCTAATTAAGGTTAAATCTTTAAACAAATCAATTTTCGAAATTCAATCATATCCCGATTTTAAATTCCAAAGTCTCCACTTAAATTATTTAACAATTTCTTTTAACCAAAATTTATTTCAACATTCCAAACTCAATTTTTCGATAAATTTGATTTCTATAAATTGATTTCTATTTTTAATCTTTAAATCAAAACATTTAAATAAATTTCAAATCGATGATTTTAAAAACTATTAATTTAGCCAATTCGGTGTCCGTATATAATTTTCTATCCTATGGCCAAGTAATTATTTATTTCAATTAAATGTCAGGGATGAATATATATCACTTAAATCTATCATAGTGTCATATGTATGCATAACAGGTTATATATAAGCAAATAAACATCCAAACATTTAAATATCAACCAATAGCATCCATCGAAATAAATCATCCAACAGACAATACAATTCATGGCAATTTCATAGTTATCAATGTCAGGTAATTTAATCGCAATTCAATTTTAATTTCAATTTAACTGTCAATTTAATTTTCAACGATTAATTCGAATGACAATCTATATGACAATTAATTTTTATCAAACAACGACAAATAAAATTCATATCACTTTATAATATTAAATTTAACTAGCATAAAGATATTCAGTACGTTGTGAGCGTTATAAAACACTCACCTTGATTTTTACGATTTTAAATCAAATCGAACGACGTTCGATTTAATCCAAAATTTTCTCTAGCTCCAAACGATTCCAATCCAGTTGCATTACGTAGTGCTCGACAAAACGATTGCAACGCAATTCGTTTCGTGCAATTCCGACCTCGTATGACAAAGTTATGATAGTTTAAAGTTTATTCGAATTATAATATAATAAATTTACAATTTATAAATTTCATCTCTAACCCAACCATATTTGGACCGTTCGTTTCCCCAGGGCAAATCATGGCCGTGACCCCTATCTTCCTCTTTCTCCAGTTTCTTACGCGCAAACAAACCTAAGCCTCCCCTATATTGCTCGAATTATACTCCTCCTATATCGAGCTATAAGACGATCAGCCAGCGCCATATCGAAGGCCTCGCCGTCGTGCACCACCGCGCCCAGCCACGTGGCACTCGGCCCCACCTTTTTGCACGAGAAACGTGTGAAATTGATGGAAAACGCTGGCCCGTAGCACCACGATTGTTACACTGTTTCAAATCTCGACCGTTGGATCTCGAGATCTCGGAGTGCTCTACAATTCGTTAGTTGAAAGTTTCGCGAATCGTTGCGTGGATTCGAAGAAATTGAGGAAGGAAGGAGATTGATTTTCGGCCATTGCTTTCGTATATGGCGGCTGGCTTTAGAAAACCCTAGGTTTGGTTTATTTTGGAAAAAAGAAAATAATGAAGTGCCTTTTATAGAAAAACGACGAACACTATTCATCCCGAGTTTTCCGAACTTCGATTTATGCGCGGTGACCGGCGTTTCTAGGGTTTATCCCACGTTCCGGACACAATGGAACAGGTTTCAGAAGCTAATTCGATCATCTGTGCGAGTTACGGAAATAAACGATCGATTTTAAATTAAATCGGTTAACTAAATTTCTAGGCGTTTTGGCTTGCCCCGGACAAACGGTAAATCCGATTGACACGAAATTTGAAATCTTACAATAATATCACATTACGGATCCGATGAAACTGGTTTCGTCGAAATCCGAGACTGTTTGAAAAATGGCTATTTTAACACGTCAATTAAATATTAAAATATTCAATTTTCACAAATTTACTTTTAATTCGATTTTAAAAGTTCTACAACCTCATTCTAACTTTAATATGATAAAATAAAATTTTACAAATCATTTTTTTAATCATATTAAACCCGTTATTCAATTATCCAATAAATTCCAATTTTAAAATCTTATTAACTCTATTATAATCCCGATATAACTTACATTCACTTTGGAAACCAATTTTTGAATCATATTAAATCAAATTTCAATTATTCACTCTATTTTCATATATTAAATTTCAATACCAAATTAATCATATCAAATTCGGAATTTAATTATTCAAACATTTGTAATATTAAATTTAAACAAATTTGATTATTCTTAAATCACTATCCTTTGAAATATTCAAAACGAACTTATAAAATTTAACAAATTAAAATTATAGAACAACAATTTCCATTATATGGTTATCCAATTCCCATTATTAAATTATTCAATAAATTCCAAATATTAATTATAAACAATTTCGCTTATCCAATAATTCATTATCTTTTGAAATATTGGAATTAAACTTATAAAATTCAACTTTTAAACCAATTCACAATTTAGAACACTACTTTCATTTTACAGTTATTCAATTATTCAATAAGTTTTAAATATTTAATTTAAACAATTTAATTGTTCAATATTTGACGGATTTCAATATTGGACTTTTAAATAAAAATTTCATTATCAGTCGATTTATTATATTACATCAAATGAATTCCACATTATCATTTAACTACAGTTAGAGATAATGCAGTCAACTAATATAGGAACTTTCATTTCAATTGCAATTGGTTCACAACTTCAATTCGACTAACTAAATGAATAGGTAACTTAAATAATTATCACCGTTAACTTTTAATTACTTATAAGTTTATTATTTACAAACAAGTGTCACAATTACCTATACAATACAAATTCACTCCATTACCGTTGACTTCATATTATTTCAATTGATTTGGGATTTCATTCAATTCATAAATAATTAACTTAGATAAAATTTGTTGTATTTCATTCTAGTTATTACTATCGTACATAAATTACAAATTTTTTTCTAACACTAAAACACGAAATCTTATTAAATTAGCTATTTTAATTATCAAAAATTTACGGGTCGTTACACTCTCCCCCACTCAAAACTTTTCGTCCCCGAAAAGGAAAAAGAAGGGAAAAGGAACTAAATTTAGAATTCAACATTTGATATATTTTATTCAAAGTTACCAACTTATAAAACCATGAAGTTCCATTTATAAAGTCATAACTACGCTTCCACTAAGTTACTCCGAGTGGCTTTCCAACTTTAAAAGTTAGTTATCAAAACAAGTTATAAAAAAAAATTTAAAACTTGAAATATTTTCTAACACCCGGATTTACGGAAAATTTCGGCAGAGTCTCCTTTGCGCGGCTCGATCCGAAAAAGAAATGACAGTATATATATAAAAAATATATATCTCATCAAGTGATGAGGCATCCCGATGGAAAAAAAGTGTAAAAGTACGGTATGTAATCCGAGATATGTACCTTATATATTATTAGCGAGCATATATGGCTAATATAGCGCGAAAGCGAGTTCCAAATGCGAAGCAAGCGCAATCCGCACCTACTAAACACTCAACAAACCATGAGAAACATGCATATATGAAAATTATATCAATATACATCATATAGCAACATAACAACTACATATGCCAACATAGCAAATGCAACAAAAGCAACAAATGCAACCATCAATCAACTATCATCCAACAAATCCATAACCAATCAATATAAATTCACTTCTCATTAATATTTATTCACTTGGTTTTCAATTTTAATCACAGTTGACTCATTAATGTTGGATTTTACTAACATTCATTCTCAATTCAATTAGTTAACATTCACTAATTTATATTTACATTAGTTCACTTCCAATTTGAATCAAATTAAATTCTTTTAAATTCATTTAACTTCTAATTTGATTTCAATGATTTATAACTTTCAATTTCGTTAACACTTAATGAATTATATACAATCAGCTAACAATCATATAACAACCAAATCATACCCAACATAGCCAAATTATTAATTTTTCATTCAATTTGGTTTATCTCTTATATATATATATATATATATATATCCTGTTATATAATTTTAAATGAATCATTTTAGATTTGGCATCATAAATTTCCAATATTAACTTTAATTAAGCCCGTAAGCCGTACATATATCATCCGTGAGTAATATCAATCTAATCGCTTATTCGATCATACAATTTCACTTCCAAACTAGTATCGTTCACCCGACTCTCTAGTGCGGACTCAGATTTGGTTCCTTGATTGGAAACTATTACTCTCCTTGCATAGCCATATACTATGATAGAGAATTCCAGAATCGAATTAAAAATCCATATCTAGGGTTCGCCGTCGAAAATCGAGTGAAAAATCCTAACTTGGATCGATATAAATCATCTCGAAATTTTGTGCTCGAATTTGGATCAAATCGTTATGCGAATAAAATAATATATGTACAATCTCACGTATTACCTTCCAATGGATTTCTATCCAATTTATCTATACTAAATTATTTTATTGACTTCAATTTTTTTCACTTAATTACTCACAATCCATTATTCAGTTAGTATATTCATTCTTTACATAGCATATTCTTTAACATTATCTTTTCTCAAACATCATATCAAAGAATTTTCTTACTCCAGTTCATTTTAAACATTCTGTATAATTTAATTAAATTCAAATTCAATTTTCCAATTGATTCTTAGCTATACCAAATTCTTTTGTTTACATTTACTTCAATTTCATATTCAGTTAATACCTAATTTATTTGCAGAACATTTTATTAATCATCACTTTAATTTATAGCCATTCCATAAAAGTCTAACTTCTTATATGTGACTTTTCTTAGTTTATAGTTATCTCAAAAGTTACAAATTCAATATTATTTTTTTCTATGCAATTTATATTTATTTCTATAACCAATTTACAAAGATATAATACGATTCATTTATCTTCTTTCTTAAGTTCACTCACTTGTTCCATTTATCCATTCATCATTTCATGCTATATTTAAGTATATATAAAAAAATTCACAACCAAATTTTCCATTTGTATACATTTAGTTCCCTTTGAGTTTTCCTTACTTGTATATTTCAATTACTTTCAGGTTCTGTTTATCTATACAATATCTCATTACATATCCAGACATCATTTTAACTTTTAACATTTGGCAAGTCTTGTTATATGTTATCAGAGTGTAGTTTTGGTATTATACAAATTTATAGAATTTCATTTTACTTAATTAGAATGTTCACACATTTAATTTGTTTAAATCCTCTTTACCTTTCAACTTTAAAGTTTTTCCAAACAAAAGCTTAGATATCTTAATCCTATTATTGTATAAATTCTGGTTATTCACATTCCATTCAAATAATTTGAAAATTATTAATTAACAGAACTTAGAAATTTAAATGCCCGGTTCTTTTCAAATCGTTTGAAATAAACATATACATTTATGTCTTTTTTTATATATAACAAATCATACCTTTAGAGTTTAAACCAAAACCCATATACCCAAAATAATTTCGAAGAAAAGCAAAGCTTTTTAGAAGTCTCCCCCACTTTGAGACCCGAAAATGAACGTCGATGATGCTGCTTAGTCATCACCGAAATTATTTTCCAGCGACAGAAGAGAGGAGTACTGAATTCATTCCTTCTTAAAATCCTTTCAAAATATTTCTCATAAATATTTTCCAACTAATATTACAATATATTTTCTTCAAAGCTTTGAAAACCATTTTTCAAAATCTCCAGGTCTTAAATTCAATATTTTCCAATTTATATCATTTTAATTCATAAGTCACCTTTATAAAATATTCTTATAGGAAATTTTTTATTAAAACAATCCACAAGTGTTTTATCATTGTTCAATTTGTAGGTCACCTTATTTATTAAATTACTATATCCAATCAATGATAATAACCAATATTTTCATTCCTAACAACCAGGTAAGCTAGATAAGTCACAATAATTTCTGAAAATTTTCTTTATATTCAAAATATAATTAGAGCAAAATTATTTCATTTGCCCAATTTCAAAACAATACTATGTCGAATTGTTCTGTTTAAGTGTTTGGAGATCCCTATCAATGACGTTAATTACTCGTATTGACCAGAATCCATAAGCCACTCAACAAATCAACCGACACAATATAAAACATTTTATATCACTAAAAAATACGCTCTCTCATATATATACACTCAGTGACTCATCATAGGGTATTACTATCCTATTTATAAAGAGTCAGACCCCACAAAGCTAAGGTTATCGCTAAACCAAAGCTCTGATACCAACTGTAACGACCCACCTTTTTGGACAGTTTAAACCGACGATCAAATACACATGTCGATTCCAAACCATTCAAAAGGGCTGATGGTTATTGGGGTAAATAAGAAAAGAAGAGGAAAGAGAAATAAAAGGAAGGAAACAACACAGAATCTTGCAGCGGAACGATAAAATATAATAATCAAATAAACAGTTCATGAAGCTGTTTACTATACTTTGATCATTATTTATACAACATTTATCAGAGTTATACATATACAACAGAACAAATAAAATAATGCAGCAGATAGCATGATGCACAGATAATAATAGTAATAGAGTACCAAATCTTCGTCTTCGTCCTCCAGAATAGATCTTCAAAAATCTGAAAACTCGGGACTGGCCCGAGCGTAATGAAAAGACAAAACACTCGAGTCAGGACTAAAATATCCTTATGAAAGTTAAATCAATCATAAATAAATATGAGTGTAACGGCGTCAGAGATGTTTACGGGGTTTGACATCTCATATCCAGTGTTAACGTGCGTGCAATAACTTAAGAGATGTTACGGGATTTTCAACCTCTTAAGGATCCGTTAAACTATCTACTATGTAGTACAATACGCTAAGTAGATAATGCCTATCAGTAATATAAAGTATCAAAATAGCGTTAAGGCGTTACCATAATCCCCCTAAACACATTTTTATAATGCCATAGTCTATACAGCACCATAAGCCCCACCGTAAACTGGTGGTTATCAGAGGGTACCCCATAGGTATAACACAAAACAAAATGTAGTGGTCGCGAATAGGATAATCAGTATGACAAGGTACATGAGGCGATACCAACTAGGATACTAGTAGTTGCATGATCCAGACTGATGTTGAGCATAGCCAGCAGCTACCCCAACACCGCGAAACAACACTCCCAAATCAAGGGGTGCACCCAAATCGCATCACAAATGTAATAGATATGGTATCGAAGAAGTGTGTCCGCTAGAGATGGCGAACCTTGATGGCGCAGCTTCTGTTTTAGTCATGTTAGGGTTCATCCAATATTGTTCTCTTTCTTCAGTCAACGCGTTCACCAAACCATCCACTTCATTCTGGATCAACACTCCGCGTATACAAGTTATTAAAGCGGTTTTCGATATCGACAGAGAGTATGTCCATATCCGATCCCGGTACCTTTTATAACTACGTATTATTACACCGTTGGCTCTTTTACATTTCAAATCGATTCATAATTGATATCAAAATATCATATTCGCTTCAAAATCAAATCCATTCCAAATATCCTCATAGCCATTCAAAATATAAGGTTCCTTTTCAAAAATCATTTCTCGCCTCAATATCTCATTTCAATTTCAAGATCATTTCGGATTTCAATTCATTGCAACTTCATTTAACCCAATTCGTATTTAAATTCAAGATTTAAACATAACATTTCACCTTATTAACCAGCTTGGAATTCTAGAAAATATTTTTAAGTAGTTTAAATAATTAACGTAGTTAAAAATACTTAAAATCTTTAAATGGATTTCAAATAGATAAATTAGTTTAAAATAATTTAAATTGGGTTAAGTAGATTAAAAATAGATTAAAATAGTTTAAGTATTCAAAAGTGGTTTATATAACTGAGTAATTTGGAAAACAAAATAAAACAGCTTCAAAACCAAACCATTTCAATTATAACTTCCCTAATTCAAATCAATTTCAATTTCCATTCTATCGATTCAATTTCGATTTCAATTCAAATCAATGTCAACTTTGACTTCAAATTAATTCAATTTTACATTCACCTTCAATTTATTCAATTTCAATTTATTCAATTTCAATTTATATCGATTTTTAGCTTGATTTTTCAAAATATCAATTTTAACACTTAACAAAATTTTCCTTCAATATTCAAATTTAAATCTCAATTACAAATATGATTCAATTTCAAGCTCAATTTCAAAATATCATTTTATATCGCTTTTACTTAGTAATATTCAAAGCTCGAATTAAGGTTAAATCTTTAAACAAATCAATTTTCGAAATTCAATCATATCCCGATTTTATATTCCAAAGTCTCCACTTAAATTATTTAACAAATTCTTTTAACCAAAATTTATTTCAACATTCCAAACTCAATTTTTCGATAAATTTGATTTCTATAAATCGATTTCTATTTTTAACCTTTAAATCAAAACATTTAAATAAATTTCAAATCGACGATTTTAAAAACTATTAATTTAGCCAATTCGATGTCCGTATATAATTTTCTATCCTATGGCCAAGTAATTATTTATTTCAATTAAATGTCAGTGATGAATATATATCACTTAAATCTATCATAGTGTCATATGTATGCATAACAGGTTAAGCAAATAAACATCCAAACATTTAAATATCAACCAATAGCATCCATCGAAATAAATCATCCAATAGACAATACAATTCATGGCAATTTCATAGTTATCAATGTTTGGTAATTTAATCGCAATTCAATTTTAATTTCAATTTAACTGTCAATTTAATTTTCAACTATTAATTCGAATGACAATCTATATGACAATTAATTTTTATCAAACAACGACAAATAAAATTCATATCACTTCATAATATTAAATTTAACTAGCATAAAGATATTCAGTACATTGTGAGCGTTCTAAAACACTCACCTCGATTTTTACGATTTTAAATCAAATCGAACGACGTTCGATTTAATCCAAAATTTTCTATAGCTCCAAACAATTCCAATCTAGTTGCATTGCGTGGTGCTCGACAAAACGATTGCAACGCAACTCGTTTCGTGCAATTCCGACCTCGTATGACAAAGTTATGATAGTTTAAAGTTTATTCGATTTATAATATAATAAATTTACAATTTATAAATTTCATTTCTAACCCAACCATATCTGGACCGTTCGTTTCCCCAGGGAAAATCATGGCCGTGACCCCTATCTTCCTCTTTCTCCAGTTTCTTACGCGCAAACAAACCCAAGCCGCCCTTATATTTCTCGAATTATACTCCTTCTATATCGAGCTATAAGACGATCAGCGAGCGCCATATCGAAGGCCTCGCGGCCGTTCACCACCGCGCCCAGCCACATGGCACTCGTCCCCACCTTTTTGCACGAGAAACGTGTGAAACCGATGGTGAACGCAGGCCCGTAGCGCTACGATTGTTACACCGTTTCAAATCTCGACCGTTGGATCTCGAGATCTCGGAGTGCTCTACAATTCGTTAGTTGAAAGTTTCGCGAATCGTTGCGTGGATTCGAAGAAATTAAGGGAGGAAGGAGATTGATTTTCGGCCATTGCTTTCGTATATGGCGGCTGGCTTTAGAAAACCCTAGGTTTAGTTTATTTTGGAAAAAAGAAAATAATGAAGTGCCATTTATAGAAAAACGACGAACACTATTCATCCCGGGTTTTCCGAACTTCGATTTACGCGCGGTGACCGGCGTTTCTAGGGTTTATCCCGCGTTCCAGACACAATGGAACATGTTTCGAAAACTAATCCGATCATCTGTGCGAGTTACGGAAATAAACGATCGATTTTAAATTAAATCGGGTAACTAAATTTCTAGACGTTTTGGCTTGCCCCGGACAAACGGTAAATCCGATTGACACGAAATTTGAAATCTTACAATAATATCACATTACGGATCCGATGAAACTGGTTTCGTCGAAATCCGAGGCTGTTTGAAAAATGGCTATTTTAACTCGTCAATTAAATATTAAAATATTCAATTTTCACAAATTTACTTTTAATTCAATTTTAAAAGTTCTACAACCTCATTCTAACTTTAATATAATAAAATAAAGTTTTACAAATCATTTTTTTAATCATATTAAACTCGTTATTCAATTATCCAATAAATTCCAATTTTAAAATCTTATTAACTCTATTATAATCCCGATATAACTTACATTCACTTTGGAAACCAATTTTTGAATCATATTAAATCAAATTTCAATTATTCACTCTATTTTCATATATTAAATTTCAATATCAAATTAATCATATCAAATTCGGAATTTAATTATTCAAACATTTGTAATATTAAATTTAAACAAATTTGATTATTCTTAAATCACTATCCTTTGAAATATTCAAAACGAACTTATAAAATTTAACAAATTCAAATTATAGAACAACCATTTCCATTATACGGTTATCCAATTCCCATTATTAAATTATTCAATAAATTCCAAATATTAAATATAAACAATTTCGCTTATCCAATAATTCATTATCTTTTGAAATATTGGAATTGAACTTATAAGATTCAACTTTTAAACCAATTCACAATTTAGAACACTATTTTCATTTTACAGTTATTCAATTATTCAATAAGTTTTAAATATTTAATTTAAACAATTTAATTGTTCAATATTTGACGGATTTCAATATTGGATTTTTAAATAAAAATTTCATTATCATTCGATTTATTATATTACATCAAATGAATTCCACATTATCATTTAACTACAGTTAGAGATAATGCACTCAACTAATATAGGAACTTTCATTTCAATTGCAATTGGTTCACAACTTCAATTCGACTAACTAAATGAATAGGTAACTTAAATAATTATCACCGTTAACTTTTAATTACTTATAAGTTTATTATTTACAAACGAGTGTCACAATTACCTTTACAATACAAATTCACTCCATTACCGTTGACTTAATATTATTTCAATTGATTTGGGATTTCATTCAATTCATAAATAATTAACTTAGATAAAATTTGTTGCATTTCATTCTAGTTATTACTATCATACATAAATTACAATTTTTTTTCTAACACTAAAACACGAAATCTTATTAAATTAGCTATTTTAATTATCGAAAATTTACGGGTCGTTACATTATTTGTCCATCTACTAAACCTGTAAAACCTTAACCCTTAATCTACTCAAATTAATTTTGAGCACCTGAGAGTTTAAGAGGAAAAATATAAACTTCAAATCAGACATAAAACTTGGTGTGAATAATACAGTTACATCTCGGTTTACTGATATTAACCGAGACCAGGCCGCTTAGTGGAACGGATATCCCCTCACTGATATCCCATTAAAACATATCTTTTTGCAAATCATAATCCTGCAATCAAACCGAGTAAAATAATAATAGAATATCATATAAGCTCATAAATCATGTAACAAATGGACTACTTATCCGAACAATTTAGTTTTTTTTGGCTAACTATTAACCATTGGCTGAATCGGGCCTACCAGAAAAATAAATAATCTAACATCTATTAGACACACTTCTGGACAGTTTTTCTTTAACTTACTTCTTCTAGGGTCATTTAGTCCTAATGGTGATCACCAATAACGTATCCTCCTTCTTTGTATATTCCTTTCGGTGTTTAACATCACTTAAGTCTAACCTGTGACTAAGCCCTACACATTGGAATTTTGGACTAAATTAGCTAGGGGTTATAACTAATGTATATGACGCAACCCTATCCTGGTCCCATATGGTATTCAAATATCAGAGTCATTTTCTTAGGGTTAACTACCCTTCAAATTTTCCTTGAAAACATTTCTTTCAAACTGATTTAACTCTTTAAATCATACTTAAACAAGGAAAATATACTTTTTCTTTACTCAAATTTCTTTCCCATGATATATGCTTTATACAAAACATTGTTAATGAAAACATTCGAAACCCTTATTTAAAAGCTTTAAACAATCTCTTTCGAAACCATTGAAAGTCCACCTTTCGAAACAAGTTAACCTCTTAATCTTGAAACATTAGGTTGAAGGGCCAAAGCCTGCATTTCGAAACCTTTGAAAGTTAACCTTTCAAAATCAGTGAAAGTGTCCTTTTAAAAGCTTTATAAAACCTTAGATATCCTCTTTTAAACCACTTCAAATTTGCTCTTCGAAAACATTGGAAACCTTCCATTCAAACACTAAAAGTAAACCTTTCGACAACATTAGAGAGTCGCCCCTTTAAAACCTTCATTAGATACCTTTCAAAAGCTATAAAGTCCTTTACTCAATGTAAAACTTTCGAAAGCATTGAGTTTAGTGGAACATAGTTTCGAAACCATTTAAAATCATTCCTTTCGAAACCTTTAGGTTTAACTTTCAAAATATAAAAGGATCTTAAAGAACTGGGACGAAAGCATCTCTTTCGAAAGCATTATTTCTAAATAAATGAAGTGGATGGTTTCAAAACCAACCCCTTCGAAAGCATAGAGAAGCAGCTTCACAGCGGCAGTAGGGGGTTCGACCCCTTCGAAACTTTATTGAAAACAAAGTGCGGTAACCTCTTTCGAAAGCCTTTTTTCTAAAAAAAATTGATCAAGTCAAAAGCTAATTCCTTCGAAAGCTTCATTTGTAACAAAAATAGTTCTAAATTTACCAAAGTTACTTCAACCCATTCGAAAGCCTATTTCGACTCCATACCTTTTTCCTAACTCCAATCCACTACGTATCAAAGCTGATACCATGTGTATTGGTTTCGACTTAGCTGGAAGCGGCAGTATAGGGTCGAAAGGTGGCTACTATAAGTGGCGAAGTAGTAAACCTTATAAAACATATTTTTAACTTTTTAAAGCAATTTCTTTCCAACTAACTTGCCTTATCTGTCAATATATAATTAGTTGCCAATACTTTTACAAAATCTTTTCTGAATGCGCTTCCAAATTTTAAAATTTAACAAATAAAATCATTTACAAATATCCACTTCTCCTTTTATAAACATATAAAACATTTAAGTCTCATACCTTAAATAATTCTATATCTTCGGTAAAATACTTAGAAAAATTCTCCAAAAATTCCCATAAATCACTTTAATATGTTTTCTAATATATTTAAATTTTTGACCCAAAGCTAACATATAATAGCCGAAAATAATTGAAACCAAGTTTAACCAATTTCTTTACTAGAATTTTTTTAATAAATCCACATTAATTCAGAAAATATGAAACTTGAAACCCATCTCTATATAATATTTCTGACCTTATATAAAAATTCAAGGCATTTAGATGTCATTTGATAGGTTTTTCAAAACAAATCTTATCAGAAATCTATATGAAGCGACATAAATCATCAACATGTATACATATCCATTTAACTATCAAACATGGCATGATAATTTGCAAAGCTTATTTGGATCTAATCTAAAACCCGAAAATAATAAATGAGAGATGTAATCTATTATTCACCTTAGCTCGTTGCTAAGATGTTTGAGATTTTCTCTTAAGTTCATTTGATTAATCTTCCTTCTTTTGATTCTTGCTTATCTTCCCTTTATCTTTTTCTAATAGTGGCCAGCCAAGCTTAAGTTTTAATTTTGTTTGTGAACGTGGAAAATGAAAGTGATATGAGAGTTTAGGGTACAAAAATATAACATATTGCTATTTTTTCCTTATCTTACTACCTTATCTATTTCATTTTATTTCCCTTTAGTTCATTAGTTAATTTAGCATGGCTACCCTATAGTTATATAAATCTCAATTCCTTAACCATCTACATTGTTTCGTATAATTTATCTAATTAAATGTCCTAAACAACATTAGTCAAAATTTGATTTGTTATATTAGCCTTTGTATTTTTTGTGTCCCTAGAAAAACCACCAAAATATTTGAGATCATCCTCTTTCCACCCCTTCCTTTGTGTGCGAGGGAGCACTTTCGACCACTACTGCTCTAACTGCCGCTTGTAGTAGTCCTTCAATTCTTTAAATTTACTTTAGTAATTTAGTTCTAGTTTCCTCTTCCACTCATCTGCCAACACGACATCCATGCTTGCAAGATGAGCAAGAGCCACACCCGTACTATGCCCCTTAACCACCTCTCCTTCTTTGGCATCCTCCTTCTCTTCAACCTTTAAGAAGCCCGAAGAGACCAACTTACAATGGTTTTACTCAGCGCATTGATCTCCTCTTCATAAACAACCCCACATAGTGCTTCACTCTCCTTTAGCGTTTGTTGTAGTTCAGCCACCATTGAGTTTTCCCTATTAAGATCAGTGTGTAGCCTTAGGTTATATTTGTGTTGGCATACGTGTGCATTCTTAGCTTTTTGAAAATCAAAACAAGCGTTCTTCATATCTCTTTCAGGTCTTTCATTAGTAAATGTTAGTCGAAAGTTCTCTTCTTCTAAGATAGCAGCATGAGTGGTGTGGCAACCTCAAATTCAGGTGCGCTTAAGTCATTCAAGCCATCGATTATAGGAACTAGAGGTGCGTTGAATTCAGACAATATGTTAGCCTCATAAGGATTCTCATGAAAAGTAAGGAAATAAACTAGTTGATAATCATTAGAAATAATTTTATGGAATTCAAATTACACAAAGTAAAATTTGAAAAGATGTATTGTACAAGACGAACTTTATGCGAAGAGTACAATAGGTTTGCAAAATATATAATACATTTGGTTCACTCCTTATCTATATTCCTAGGCCTAACCCTAAACCATTCCAAATAAAGGTTGTCAAGGGGATAGAACTACTCTTTAGGATGCAGCACCAATGGCGTTGTACAAAAACAATAAGTACCCCCTTTTCTTTAACTACTTGATCAATTTAGGAAAATAACCCTTGGGTTTCATCCTTAAGTTGCATAAACACCTCAACTATCTCTTTCTCTCACCAGTAGATTACCATCGCACCAAGACAATCTATAGTTTGAGTTTGAATATTCTTCATGCTATCCTTTAGTAGTTTGGTAAAAATTACTTCCTTAGAAGACTATAAAGAACAAAGGAATGAAAATAACATGATCACACATAATGCGGTAACAAGGCAGTAGGACAATTAAAGAAATTGATCCTAACAAAATTAAGAAACAAATTCATTTCGTTACATTCGGAATGGTTCAAAAAACAAAAGAAATAGTAAAATTATAATAAAAGATCAAGTAATTACATGGCCTTGGGAAGTAGTGGTGACCTTGGCTTCCTTAAACTATGCTTTTCGTCATCATGATGTAGGAGGTGTCTTAGGAGGTAGAAGGGGAAGGATTATCCATGGCCATCTCCATAGCCCACTCAGCCCTGCAATAAATAAGGGCATATTCGATTCTTTTGCAAAGTCCCGCAAGAAGCCGGGGTCAACCTCAACATTGTATCACCCAAGCTTCGAAATTTTTTTAGCACTTAATCGTGGTGTACATCTTGAAAAACTCCTGGTAAGTTATCCGTTCGAGCCTGTCCTTAGACTCCTCCAGCTCCTTCCACTTCTCCTCCAATGCTTTATCTTTCCCTTTTAACTACTGACCCTTCAACTTCAAGCCCTTATCCATTGCCTTCATCGCTCCCTCTGCCATTTCTACCTTCTCTTGATGAACCCTAAGCTCTTCATCTAATATATTCTTCTCAAAGGCTTCCATAGCAAGGCCCACCTCAAGCCAAACTATCAAAGCAGCAGATGAGACCTAATCATCCACAGCCATCATATGAGCCTCGAATGCTAAAGCCCTATCCATTGTAAAGCAAACATATAGAATTTGCAAAATAGACCATTATTAAGAAAAGAAAAGGAAGGAAGGCACTTACATAGACCCAAAGTACTTTCAAGCTCAGTAGCAAGCTTTAGGAAGGAGAGTGCTGGAAATGAAAGTGCAACGGGATAAGATTGTGAGGCATAGGTGATATGGAATAAACTGTTCAAACCAATATGCCCTACCTTTTAAGTAAGCACCCTCGGGAAAGGGGAAGAAGTGAATGCATGGGTATCGAAAGGACTGGAGACGTGAGATGGGAAATACTTTTAAGGAATGAGAAGGAGGAGTTGGCATATGAGATTTGACAGACCTCTCAATAAACCTCATACGCCACCTCCTCCTCCTCTTGCTTCCTTTGAAGTACTTCCCATCCCACCTCTCTTATTATTTTGATACCCAAGTATTAGCTACTTGCCGTTACCTAAGTGTATTATCATCGATCTTACTAAAAGGGTAGAGAATATTGCTTTGGATAGTTTATCCCACATCTCCTTTGCCTCCATAATTTTATCCCATCGCCTCTCCACTTCCTGTACTCTCCTTCCCTGAGCTTGCTACCGAGCTTGAAAGGACTTATGCCTATATAAGTGCCTTCTTTTCTTTCCTTACATAATGATAGTTTGTTTTGCAAATTCTGATCTTGTTTATGTTTTGTTTAAAATAGATGGGGCTTTGGCATCCGAGGCTCAAGAGAGTGGATGAACATGTCTCATCTACTACTTGGATAGTTAAGCTTGAGGTGGACCTCACTGTGGCAGCCTTTGAGAAAACTAGATTAGACGAGAGATTACAGCTCATTTAGAGAAAGCATGAATAGCAGAGGGAGCGGTGAAGACGACAGTGGTGACCTTAATGTTGGAGGGTCGGGACATGGAATCGTCAAGAAATGTATCAAAAAGACCACCGACCATTTTACCTGCGTAAAAAGTAGGTAGATTCATCCGCAACCGAGGAGAATTTGAAGATAGAGCGAGAAATTATGGCTAGTACATAAAAAATTGCACATGCATAATAATAACTCGATAAAATATGACTTTGTTTGCCTCTCGTCTTTACCCAAACCCATGGCGTCCTTCCTACAAAATATGGATAACTTAATGGCCTAAATGGAAAAGAGAGGATGATTTTGGTTGGAAAGAAGAAGGAAAGTTATCTACATTTGAAATGAAAAATAATGATCATTCCATTTTTGGTCTTTCAAGGAATAGACTGAGAGCCGACTTCTTTGCCCAAGCATAATAAAACCCAAAATAACCCAAAAAATGACTTTTTGAATATTGAACAGTTAGTGAAGTTCTACGTGGGAAGGAAGAATGGACTTATCCGCATGAAGAATTAAAATGGCGATAAAAATGGAATAAGAAATGGAAGCAAGTTGAATGGGGGAAATACCAATAGCAGATGGCTATTCATAAAGAGTTAGATTGGGAGGAAGATAAATCTTGCATCGAATATGCTCGAAAATAGTAGAAATAAATTCATTTGGGGCATATACATACGTTCATGAGATTTAAAGTACCCTACCTATGTAACTATCGAAACCAAAATGGTATAAAATACCATTTATTTCCCCTAATTCAATTATTCAAGATGATAAGGAAAATGGAGAAGGGGCCCCTTCGATAGAAGCATATTTCATAGTGAAAAAATTGGAGTGGTCACCGACTACCACTAAGATACAGATGAAGAAACAAAAAAATGAATACCCTTTCTTTTGTTCGAAAGAGAAATCATTTATTGAAAAAAATGAGAATGTAACTAAGGAGTTCGAGAGCATATAAAGAAATAAAGAAGAAAGAGAAGAAATATACTGACCACAGTTTGAATCTTAGCCATGAAATTTATGAAAAAAACTATGCTGTATGATCGTATAATATGGAATAGTGGAATGGTCTAGGTAGATAGCAATAAGCAGTGAGTAAAGTAGACACCAAGACTTCATACTGGTTCGGACTTTTGTGCTACGTCCAGTCCCTAAGCTTCTCTTAGGAATTCAACTAACCAACAACCCTCACTTAACCCGGAGGAATAGGTTTACAACTTATCCGAACAACCGAACGGGATTTCTTGCATCAACTACTGAAGAGGACTTCAACTAGATACAAAGAGTATTTCTGACTTGTTGTATTCTTGATAACACTAATGAGTCTAACTGAGTACATTTTTTCTATAATCTTATCCTCAAGAATATGAAATGTGTTTATGAAGATTTAAGAAATATAAGCTATGAATCAAAAGAGTATTTAAGATAAATCAAAGATTCAAGCAATTGAAGTGGTTTGTGATTGCTTTTGAAAACTTAAGAAATCTGAAAATATGATCAAGATAATAGAGAAATTAAGGCAATTAGAATCGATGATTTGCAAATGATAGAATCATGTATTTATAAGTGTAGAAGAGGTGTATCTATTTGCAAAAGATTCAGGCAAGAGATGCATCCATTACCATTGGAGAATGGTTGCAACTCTTAGGAAGAAGAAGGTGTCTTTTCATAAAAAAATCGCAGGTTTGAATTCAATCGACTATATAGGCAATTTCAGTCGACTGAAACTGTGTGCATATTGTAATTCTGTAACAGGTTCATTCGACGGAAATTTTCTGTTCAGTCGACTGAACTGGTAGTTTATGCACAGTGAACATTTAACTAAAATATTAAGTTATGAAATGTGTTCTTGTGTTTGTGCAAGCTTCTTAAGGATAGATTTTAACAATAAAACTTAAGACTAAGACCTATATATAAAAAAATACTTATGATATCCTTGGTCTTCATAGTCCTTCCTTTAGTTTTGCACACATCTCTTCCTTTTTGTTGAAGCACATTGTCATTGATCAAAATATAGCGTATCAACATTCTCCCGCTTTTTGATTGATGACAATACCTATTATCTTCCCCTCCCTGAATATATGCACTATCTTTCCGTAGTTGCACACATCTCCTTTGCCAATGATGAAAACTTTTGAGTTATCTCCGAAGGTAACAGAGCCACCATCAAAGTATGAAATATTTGTAAGAATTTCTTTGTCTCCGGTCATGTGTTTTGAGCAACCACTATCCAAAATCCATTTTCTGTTCTTGAGTGGTATCTACAAAAAATATTAATAAATATATTGGTACCCATATTTTAATGGGGTCCTAAGAGTTAGATCTTAGGAAACCAAGCCCAAGTAGGTTTAATATCCCTTTTATAAAGATAATTACTATTTTTGTAAACTGTTTCTATAACGGAATTTATGTATTTGTTCCGAATCAAATTCTTGTTTGTTTTCGGAACCCATATTTTGATTTCCTTTTTTTTAATGTGTCTTGGTATGCTATTTTTCAACACTATACTATGTTTTGAATTATTTTCCTTTTTAAAATTAGCATTTTTCTTTGGAAGAATTTTTGATTCCTTTTTAAAACCTAATCCATTTTTATTTGAAGAGGGTTGAAAATTTTCGAGAATTTTAGATAAATTTTCTCTTTCTTTATTGAAATTAGAAACATTTTTAGTAATGTTATCTAATTTAATTTGAAGACTAGTATTGTCTAATTCAACTTGTTTTATTTTATTCTTTAAATTGTGATTTTCAGAAATAATTTCATCATTCTTTGCCTTTTGAGTTTCAATTTCTTGGCTCAAAAGTAAAAGTTGGCTATCTAAGTTTGAGTGATATTCTTGAACTCTTTCAAGTTCTTCTTCCAATATTTTTTTCTCGTCTTTTAACATATCTTTTTCAAATTCAGCTTTGTTCTGATTTTCACGTGTCTCTTTAGGTTTCTTTTTCAAAAATTTCATAGTATTTAAAAATTCAGTGTTTACTTCTATTAAATCATCATAGGATAAATCACCAACCTTAGATTCTTGAGCCATGAAGCATACATTTGCTTGTTCATTGTCGCTATCACTATCAGTTTCGGATGAAGATGAATCTGAATCGTCCCATGTGACAGAAAAGGCCTTCTTTTTAAATTTGTCTTTCTTATTCTTGTTGTTGAAGTTTTTCTGATTCTCCTTCTTTTGTGCTGGACAATCCTTGTGCATGTGTCCTTTCTTGCGACAATTGAAGCATTCTATATTTGAGGATGAAGGTTTGTTCAAGAAATTCTTTTTGAAACAGTTTTTATTTCCTTTTCTATATTTTAAGAATTTTTTGAAATTTTTGGGAATAAATGCTAGATCCTCATCTTCAGACTTCGATTCTTCCTTTTCTGCGTGAAAAGCCACATTTTTTCTTTCCTGTGCTTGATCTTTCTTAGCTTGCATGTTAACTTCATAAGACATAAGGTTTCCAATTAATTCTTCTGGTTTCATTATAGATAGATCGTTTGCTTCCTCGTTTGCTAAGACTTTTCTCTCCCATTCACCGATGAGTGAATTTAGGACCTTAGATATAAAATCCGTATACTTTTCTCCTAATCCTATTAAAGCATGATGAATGTCTTGAAATCTCAAGTACATGCCATTAATGGATTCATTCTGTCGCATTCTAAAGTTTTGAAACTGGTTCTTTAGCATGGAATCTTGTTTGTTTGACCTTGTTTGTGCCTTTATGTATGGTTCTAAGTGTATCCCATATCTGATGTGCAGTAGTACAAATGCTAACACGATTGAACTCATTTCTATCCAAAGCGTAAAATAGCATATTCGTTGCTTTGGCATTTGCACTAGCTTCATTCTTCTGAGTTTGTGTCCATGTAGGGTAATCAGTTGTGGGTACAATGAACTCTGCTAAAGTTGCATTCCAGGCTTCAAAGCTTGTTTCTTGCATATAAATCCTCATCCTTGTAGCCCAATAATTATAGTTTAGTCCATTGAAAAGAGGGTATTTGGGTAGATTTTCCTTCTACAAATGTAGAGCTATAGGCAGTTGTTGTGCTTGTGTTATTTTTCATATTATCAATATGTCAAATGACGGTGTTATGGTTATAGGACAAACTGGCTCTGATACCAATTGAAAAAAACTATGCGGTAGGATCGTATAATATGGAATAGTGGAATTGTCTAGGTAGATAACAATAAGCAGTAAGTAAAGTAGACACCAAGACTTTATACTGGTTCGGACCTATTGTCCTACGTCCAGTCCCTAAGCTCCTCTTAGAAATTCAACTAACCAACAACCCTCACTTAACCCGGAGGAATAGGTTTACAACTTACCCGAACAACCGAACGGGATTTCTTGCCTCAACTACTGAAGAGGACTTCAACTAGATACAAAGAGTATTTCTGACTTGTTGTGTTCTTGATAACACTAATGAGTATAACTGAGTACAATTTTCCTATAATCTTATCCTCAAGAATATGAATGTGTTTATGAAGATTTAGGAAATATAAATTGCTATGAATCAAAAGAGTATTTAAGATAAATCAAAGATTCAAGCGATTGAAGTGGTTTGTGATTGCTTTTGAAAACTTAAGAAATCTGAAAATATGATCAAAATAATAGAGAAATTAAGGCAATTAGAATTGATGATTTGCAAATGATAAAATCATGTATTTATAAGTGTAGAAGAGGTGTATCTATTTGCAAAAGATTCAGGCAAGAGATGCATCCATTGCCATTGGAGAAAGGTTGCAACTCTTTGGAAGAAGAAAGTGTCTTTTCATAAAAAATTCGCAGGTTCGAATTCAGTCGACTGAACAGGAAATTTCAGTCGACTGAAACTGTGTGCATGTTGTAATTCTGTAACAGGTTCAGTCGACTGAAATTTTTGGTTCAGTCGACTGAACTGGTTGTTTATGCACAGTGAACATTTAACTAAAATATTAAGTTATGAAATGTGTTCTTGTGTTTGTGCAAGCTTCTTGAGGATAGATTTTTACAATAAAACTTAAGACTAAGACCTATATAAAAAAATACTTATGATATCCTTGGTCTTTATAGTCCTTCCTTTAGTTTTGCACACATCTCTTTCTTTTTGTTGAAGCACATTGTCATTGATCAAAATATAGCGTATCAACAATTTAAATGTTGAAAGAACCCCAAAATGTTGATTGATTAATGATAAGGGAGACTAACTCAAGAACCCATACGTAATTTCTTAGGAAGTAAAAAGACTAAAGAAACAGCTTTTTCAAAGTATTGGCCAATAGAAAATTGACGTGCAGTCGAAAAACAGATGTAAAATGGTGATAAAGAATTTTCTAATCTAGAAAAGAAGAGAAAGGAAAGCAAGAAGGGATGGGTTATAAGAAAATGTAGAAGCAAAGATAAATCCGCACCAATTCTTAATCCGTGCAAACTTAGAGGGCAAGTGTTACACCCATATTATCTAAATACTTATAATGGCATAAGAATAGGACCAAAAAGAAATGCTCCCATAATGGAAGTTAGACTATGAAAAAGAAGCAAGAGCAAAATCTAGATAGTACTATGCCAAGTCTTGGCAAAGCATGAGGACTTCACCTTTCCATTGAGCATTGCTTTGGCACTATAACACTCCATTGGTAACCTGAGATAGCTTCAAAGTGTAGGGATTGCTTTACAATCCTAACACTTACTTTAATGGATAGAACTGCAGCACGACCTTTAAGTAACAGTAAGATGTAGAGATTATACTGCAACCCTAAAAACAATGCTAATGACATAGAACTGTGGCACAATCCTTAAGGCAGTTATATGCAATAAAGGTGCACCATAATCTTACACTAACATTTAAGTGATAGGATTGCACCGCAAGCTTATATTGACATTGAAGCAATAAAGATGCATTGTCAAAATAATTTGACATTAAAATGATATAACAGTGTCGCAATGCTAAAGGATACAACCCACAAATATAGTGACTCGATGGATGAGGCAATAGGGCAAATCTACTTCGCAACTACAAGCTAATTACGTTTCTAAAAGGCAAGCTAAGAAGTCATGACTTCACTCATAAATTCCTCAGACATAACTTAAAAACAAAGGTAGTGGCACAGTCCTCCATTGATAATAATAGTTTAGAATCAGTCTTGGCAATATGACCATCCTTTAAAATGGTAGTGCAATCTTATTTAGTGAGCCAAATGGCCTAACCTAGAGTGCTCCAACACTATGCTTCATTGTTATTTTGGATGGAATAGTGGAATATGACATGGGGAGTGCTGACGTAGTTTGGATACTGTGTAATATTGTCACCCTGCATAAATATGAAGGCCCAATGACCCATTCACGATTATGAAGTCCTAGAGTACTTATGACAGTACCGTTTTTCTAAGATGAGGGTAGTTTCTCATTACGGTTTCACCTACACATGTGTGCAACTTATTAGCTTGTTTCTTTATGAAATTATTAGGTGATGGTCTATTCAAAATTGGGTTTTCCTGCTTCAATTTCAATCTTCCCGCCCAAGTTTAAATCTCATCAAATCAAATCAAGGTTTTCCATCGAAGGCCATATTAGCAATCCGTTTATAGTAAATCAGCAAGGCAAGATGATCGATACATCTCATAATCTAAAGGAAAAAATAAAAGGAGTGCAAGATGGACGTTGGCGATCCGTGTGAATCACCATGTAGTATAAATGATGGGGAACTGTAATAAAAAAGAGAGGGCTTTTTAGAATTTGCTCTTTTTAGAACACTAAAATCAAAATTGTACTCTCCGCCATTTTTCATTTGTAATGAGAATAGAAAAAGAAGATAAGGACACTTTCTTACGACGTAGGATTCATTAACATCCGAATCATGTATACTCTCTTTGCTATTTATTGCTTTCAATACTTTATTTTACCTTTTCTGCCCTGAATGTTTAAATTAGGATGTATTGTTCTAATGAATTGGACAGAGACTTTTCATAATATTTTGAATATTTCTCCTCGTAATTTTGTAAGCATTACAACAACTTATTTACCCCCTTTAAAGCAATTTTAATATCACTTAATCTTACCGATTTGTAATCATGAAAGCATTCAGCATCATGGTTATTTCAATAAGAATACTTGGGTTCTTTTGAGATGAAAAATCTCATTAACGGTCGGTAACTCTAGAGATCGTCTAATGCGTTTCATTCATGTAAACTGATTTTGATTCCCAAACTACCTATTAATTATACATAATCATATAAAAATATATAGATAAAATCTTTGCATACTGTCTAGCCTTGCTTAAACAATGTATTTATATCTATTTTTGTTAATGACAAAGGGGGAGTACATGTATGAATATACCAGGCAAAATTAAAGGGGAGTGCATAAAGGTATGGGGAGTCAAATATACAAATATTATATTTTATCTCCTAAAATTTTATACGATAGTCATCATCCAAAGTGGGAGATTATTAGAACCACACGTATTTATTTTGATGAAAACAACCACACAAATATTTTTCTGCTAATATTTTTCCAAGTAGTGTACTTTTTTAGACAGGTTACGGAGGCATTATACAGAGATAAACAAGAACTCAGTAGAAGCAAATACACACACACACACACACACACACACACACATACATATAAAGATTAATCAAAGAAAATGTAAGAGTGAAATAGACTTAAGACGGGTTGTACATAAGTTTTTCAACAATAAAGATAATTGAAGAATTTAGCGAGTCAGATTGAGTTTTAGAATTTTGTTAAAGGCCCCATAGCAAATATCCTTGGAATTCTTCTATCATTTAACTTAATTTTTACTCCTAAAATCTTTATATAAGCATACAATTTGAGTTATATAAAATGGAAGTCGGTATTTGGATTTCTAAATAAAAATACCAAGATTAATTGATACGTCGTTTGTTCTCTCACATATATATCATTGCACTAAATATTTTGACATAGTCAACCATATTTCGACATGCTAGCCGTTGGATAGATTTTTAAATTTAAGCGAATGGATGCTTCTCTTCATCCTTTTGCCAAAAGTTATGTCTCTTCATCCTCTATATAGAGGCTTTGGAAAATGAATTTATGTATAAAGTTCTCTCATTTTCTCTTAGTCATTCATTCCACTACTTTGTGAGAAAGTGTCCACTAAATATTATTTTGCTCTATTCATAAAGCCACACTCTTTCGTCCTAATTCTTGAAGTATTTGCAAGCTACAATATTAGAGAGTTTGTACTTGAATTCTTAATCATTCTCCCTTCGATCTCCTCCTTTTCCTAAAAGATTACAAATTAATATATTTATTAGTGGTTTGTAAGATCATTGTACTAAATTTGTAAGAACATATGTTGAAGATACAACTAATTACCACATTCTTCGACTGATTGTAAAGGGAAAGGTGTTCTTGCCACCAATGGGAAGTCAAGAAGAAAGATGTACCTTGCCATCCTAGAAAAGTCAGGACAGTAGAGCTGTACTTGCCACCCAACGAAAGCAAGTTAGTATAGTGGAAATTCTATATCGGGAGTAAATGACTGGATGTAGGATTGAGAATTTGAACCGGTATAAAAATTACTTATGTCGTTTACTTTATATTTACTCTATGGTTATTTGATTGTTTTGTGATTTTATTATTGATCTAAGTAGACAAAGATTCACTAATTGAAAAATTGACATACACTTTCACCCCTAGTGTTTTAATAGCCTTAAGATCTATTCCGCACACGTATGTTAGGGTAGCCCTAACAGCAAGTTAAGCATTTAAAGAAAGATTTATTTAAATTTTATATCCTTGGTTTTTTTTGTTTATAATATAATATATATGTTTGCACCAAAAGTTTGACAAACACCTAATCATACTATAAGTAGAGATTAACGAAGAAATAAATGGAAAACGAGGTAAATAACATAAGAAAATTTACAGTGGTTTGGCAAATACTCTAGCCTTCCACTTAAACTTCGTTAATGATTTATGAGATTCATTACAGCTATGATTTCACAACCCGGTTGCTTACAACTTAGTCAAGGATCCAATAGAGTGTCGGGTTGAAATCCTTAAACTCATAAAGTAAAGAAGGAGATTCCATTTTTGTGCCCTTCTCCTCCTATTTATAAATGAAAATCATAAAATCTGGCTCCAATATTTTATACCTATATTCTCCATGTCCAGCAGAAGCCTTCAACGAAAGATCGTGGCCAAATCGGTACTTGGGTTTTCAACTCAACACTGAGTTAAGCTTTATTTGTAATGATCTGCCTTTTCAACCCCTAATGTTGACACTAATACATCTTATGTATTATTGTGTTGTGCATCCAACTGTCGGAAAGACGGATTGTCAAGGTAGAACAAGAAAAAAGAAAACAGAATAAGAAATATGAGAGTATAATATCAGAATCGTATAGTAGAAAGATAACATATAATATCAAAAGACAGTACAAACTGTCACTCTAAGATACATAGCATTTCAGAGTTACAATTCAAAACACTATCATTAGCCTGAACAGTTATAACAACTTATCCTCACAAATGCTAATAAGTACAATATGGTAATGCTGTGGAAATAAGAACTCTACAGTAAGTGAAACGTCTACCTCCTCTCCTCGAGCTTCAATGAACATCAACTAAAACCTTCCTTTTCTAGACTACTCAAAAGAGCATCCATGGAAATAGAGGAAATATAAGACCATGAGTCAGACATATGTATGATATGATAAACTCAAGACATATATAACTAGCATTAAACGGTACTGTTGAGACCGCATTATCCCCTTAAAAGAACCATCATCTAATAAGTACATAAGGCGATATAGTGGACAATGTTTAGGGTATAGAATATAAATTAGAAAATAGATATAACGCTTATATTAATCACATCACCACAATATTGAGGGTACAATCAAAATCGCTAAGGTATGTTCGTATGTGGATTTTCCATTAGTGACGTCCCCAAAACAACAGAGGCCAGCCTCTTGATAAAGGTCAGAAATTATCTTCCGAGCATTATATATCTATAGATAAAATATACCGTTAAGGTAAACAAAGCTAGTCCATGTCTAAAAGTTAATATCAAATATATTCAGCTCCCGCATGCAACATCCATAAGCATACTCTAGATATAGAGTTTATATACCCTAAGGTTTAGCTAAAGCTCGATGGCTCCGTGCATACTCTTTTTCTATCATTTCCGATGCTGAGGTCACATTTGACATCTCTCACACGAGTCTTTATCACTCAAACAGAACATAGATCTTTATAAGGATCCCTCTATCTCGTACAGTCGATAGATCTCTACAAGGATCCTAGCATAAGTTGTCCGAGCAGCAAAGGCTAACCTATCATTTAGACTTAACCTTAGGATAGATAGTTCAACTTTATTGCATACCACTTCCATAACATAGACCCTATATATCAGTTTTGAAGTAGTTTTCGACAAGTAAAACAATTATCAATCTCGGTCTCTTCAAAACCAAATCAATGAATTTCCAATTAACTCAATTCCCTCTTTTTAAGAAGTAAACGAACAATGTATAAAAGGAATCCTCTCTAAGAGATCTCTTATCTATAAGTTCTCAAAGCTAGAGATGATTCATACCAATGTTCCTCCTTGAGGGTTCTTAAAGAATATGAAACCTTGAAGCTTTTAGATACTTCCCAATTTAATTTTGTCAAGTTTGATAGTCGATTAGTGTACTATATAGTTAAAAATAACGTTTACATATGGAAACCAAGTCTTGTATACTTATCACATATTTGAACTTTTCAACTCACACTGTCCCTCGGTCAAGAGTGAAGCCAGGTAAGTTAGAGCACTGGTTACATCAAAGTCATGCCTAGACATTTCATTCTTAACTCTCACATATAGAAAAATCTATTTCATTGGCTTTTAGTGCTAATACATGACTAAATACTTTCCATAAACGAGTAAACACACAAAGCGTGATCAAGTCACGCAAGCACGATTAAATCACATAAGCGACTTCTAATCCCTTTTTAATTAATTAATTAATTAATCTTTTATCAATCAAAACTTCCTTTATTAGTAAAAACTTCATTTATCTACTAAAATTCTGTTTATCAATTTCTACTATTCATTTGTACTCCTTCAATACTTTAAAAAATATTGTATACTTATATCGAAGTGGTATAAGTATATTCACAGATCATTAACATGATTTCTTACTGTGAACCTTTACTTTTTTCTATCTTTTTCAAAAAGATTTCATACTTATTATTACTTATGAAATATCCATTTAAATAGTCTAATTACATCTACAAATCTATTCAAAAGGTTTAAGACAAATGTTACTTAAACACTATCACTACATACCCAAGACCATTTCACTTATGCTTATCTTTATAACATTCCTTTTAAAGATTTATTTACATGTATACGTATAATCAAAAAGGGATAATGAAAAATGTTATTAACGCATTGTCACAAAAAACCAAAACCACTTTATACTTGTCATCATCTTTAAAAGCATTCTTTTAAAGATCTTAGTATGTCTGTATTTATTAAACAAGATAATATACTTGTTGATAAATTTGCAAACCATTTGTTATAACCTCGTTGTTATAATCCAAAACTATCACTTATCCTTTTACAAAGTACATAATTTACTTTTTTCAAACTTATATAGAAATAGTTTAAAAATATTTATAAATAGGTTTCAAATATCTATGTTAAATATTGTTAATTAGTTTATAATTTGATAAAATTAAATAAAAAGCATGTTTTATATTATAAAACCCCTTTACTTTGAAAATTCATAAATAATTATTAAAAATATATTTAGACTTCAAACCAACTTTAAAATACTTCAAACATGTTAGAAAACATCCTAAAAAAGATTAAGATAATGCACCAATTTTAAATATCATTTTTAGACATTTTAAGCCTCAAGCAATTTAATGCATCATTTATAAATTTGTTAAAGTCTTTGTTAAAGAACAACATAGAAATGTATGATCTTTGTAACCAGTTTTAAAATCTTACAAAATGATTTAAGACTTGAAATTTTTAGCAAAAATACTATTCTTAGGGTACTTAGAAACCATGAAACGAGCGCCTAAGAATATATTCTAGTTTATTTACAAAAATTCCCAGAACCAAGCTATTTACTAGAGTATTTGTATAGCGACCTTTTAATCCAAACTTTGACCACTTTGTTTGACCGATTACAAAATGTTCAAACTCAAATTCTTCTCCAATAATAAGTACAGTTATATTCATATTAAAAATGCAAAGAAGCCCCTAGGATATCTTTCAAAGTTGAGTTCAAAAATCGTCGAACATAAGGCATTTTCGAAGCGCATCCATAGTGACCTTTTCACCTCTAATTTTCACAACTTTGCTTCATAATTTCTAGGGCTTTCCAAACCAATTCTTTACAGCCCTACGCACAAAATATTTTTAGAGAAAACCAAATCAAATTATCCTCAGTTAAATTCATAAATCTTCCATTTACACAAGTTAAAGTTATGTGATATCAAAGTGCACTTATAGCAACTATCACTTAAAATACTTTCAAACTTACTTTAATTCAATACACAATCCAAAAAACCATTTAAACATCAAGTCAAGGCCAAGCCATATGTTATAGAAGGTAATAGGAGTGATGTTATACAATAATTAGTTGTCATTTTCTTTCAAAAGCAAGATGGTCCAATGTTTATAACTTTAATTAGTTAGTCCCACTCTAACTTTACATTTGCGCACACATATACACACAAAATATATACATACAAGATAGTGAGATAACTCATCCAAATCTAAGCCTACAATAAGATCAAACATTTGATGACAGTTTGGTGGAGTTTGGAGATGATTTGAGTTAATTGGAGAAATATTAGCGAAGAGTAAAGTGGACTAATACTAATCCACTTCCGGCATTTTGATTCTTTTTATATTTTTCAAGGTAAAGAATATAATGAGTGAATACATAAGCTTTAGAACCCACTTTACACGACCAAGACCCTCCTTCATGTGTCTTTCTTGCTTTTTTACTTTACATGTTTACATCTCTTACTTTACACTTAAGACTTTCCTTAAATGCTCATTTTCCAAAATATCTTCCCATGACATTACCCATGATATCATCGTATTTTATTTTCCACAAATGTATTTTTATTTCATGTTGGTGATCTCCTAAGTTTTCAATATATGTAAAAAAATTGAACAATTTCTATCAAGCAAAAAGCTGTATGTTGATAAAATGATTTTCGATCATATTATCGATTTTTCTCCAAATTATATATGTTTGTAAACATTTTTCTAAAACAATTTAACCATCATTAGTTATGATTTAAAAAGGAGTTATGAAGATTATCAAATCGTTTTCATCACATTTAGTCTAAGACTCAAATATTTAAATAATTTAGATAATTGAACATGAAGTGTCAGAAATTTTAGGTCGATGCATTACAATTCGGTATCGATTTGTGATTCTTCTTGACTTAGTACCTTTTTCTTTACCTTGACTATGACTTCTTGAAGGAGGGAAGCCGACTCAGCACTCTTGACTCAGTGCCAAGTTGAGGGGTTCAATATGGTATGACTTGACACTTGTACTTATGTTTTTCAACTTTGCTCTTCACCACCTGATTCATTTGGAGAATGGCTAACTA
Source organism: Allium cepa (assembly GCA_030765085.1). Classification (NCBI taxonomy): domain Eukaryota; kingdom Viridiplantae; phylum Streptophyta; class Magnoliopsida; order Asparagales; family Amaryllidaceae; genus Allium; species Allium cepa. Next base: position 186,301,774 of record CM060946.1, read on the forward strand.
TCTTCAATTGGAAAGCAATGTTCTTCAACAATTCTTTGGACTTCACTTGGATTTTGGTTCCCAGATATGGAACTCTAGAATTTTGGTTTATTTTATGATCATTCAATGGTTATAAACCCATCCAGGATGGCTTGGTTCAAAAGTAGGATAACACTTGCCCCTTGTGTTAACAAGGAATGATTTGGATCGAAATAAGCAATCGACTTTAAACTTTGATCTGAATAAATATTATCATCCTCTAAACTATTGTCACAAAGTAGTGCATCTTCTCTTGATCATCTTATCGCATTGAATATTTAAGATTCATATCCTTTAGATGATACAAAAGTTGAAGCATGTTTTTGGGATCATTATTTGTATTCTGGAAATATTTGAAGTTCTTTATTTTGACTTCCATTCTAATAACGATCATATCGAATGTGCTTTTTCATTTAATGAATTTTTCCATCACTACTTTAAATCAGACAATTCACTCCGATTCCCCTACAAAGAGAAACTTTATGTCACTTTCGATGATGATTACATCATCATAAATCCTACGATAATGAGTGAAATCTGACACACTGTTCCATGGTGCAATGGTGCTTATTTTCCAGCATGAGTGAGCTATTTAGGAAGAGTGCTCGCATTCATCATGCACTAGATATAGGATGCACAATGCATAGATTAAACTGAACGTTGTAACCCCAGTCATTGTATAAGATTTGATTGATTAACACACATTGACACTCGTTGGGTCTTATATATCGGTTACATAGGGTTTTATTTTAGCACGAAGATTAAAGTTAAAATCTACCTGAACTTGCTCATATATGAAGTTTTCGATAGAATTAGGTCGTAGACGCTTTCGTGTATCTTTGGCATTGGTGTTGGTCAGTTTACATAAAAGTTTGTTCACCCAGTAAAAACTTAGCCTCTACTTTGACATCTTCAACACTGTCTACTTCATCATCTCTTTACCTTAATCACTTGTCTCTGATAAGGCATTCTCTACCGTGGTTCCTTTTGTGATGGCAGATGAAGCTTTTTGCAGGGTTACCCATGATATTAACCTGATAGGTGCTATAATTCTAGATAATATCCTAGATTCTCCTGCATTTAAGTTAGATAAAGTAGACATCAAAAGAATTTTTGAGAGGCATGGTATTCCTTTCGAAGACATTGTAGTTCCAAAGCCCTTTTGCTGGACCCCTAATCCCCCCAAGGGCCACACTACTTACAATCGGTATATGTGATTTTTTGGTTGTGTCCCTCCTTTTAACCATTTTATCCGACTCATTCTTTAGTTTATGAAGCTTCCTCTTGTCTAGTTTCATCTAAATAGCTATGCCTCGTTAAACATCATGTACATGGTCTGTCTTTGTCATTATGGTTGGATGCCTACATTGGAGGAGATTCGCTATCTATACGGATTCAAAAGGCAGAAGGAAAGTTCTTCTCTCACTTATTTGGAACCGTCTATGGGTCGTTGTGTCATCACCAATCTTTGGAACAAACTCGGATATTTCAAGGATGAGTACTTCTTTGTACGCTTCCCATTTGGCTTTTCCCAAAGATAGTTGTACAAAAGTAAATTCTACTATCATGCTTCATTTTGATGGAGTTAACCCATTTGAATTGTTAAATACTTTATTTCATAATGTTACATATATCCCAAGGAGGCCTAATATTGCAACTATGGCACTTATTCTCTAGGATTTGCAAGTTATTCCTGTTGAAGAGTGAGAAATGAGGTTTCTTCTGACTGATGAAATGATGCGGCACTTTCTTCTTTTGGATAATAATCGTAGCCTTGGCTTCGTACCTAATCTTCGCGGAGGTTCCTAGCCTCCTCACTAGGTTAAGGATGAGTCTCAAGTTAAAGAGAACCAAGGAATCCCTCCTATTTAAGATCCTCTAACTAACCTTTAACATCCCCTATCTTGAGGCCCAAAGCTAAGTGTTGCAGATGCTATAGTCATCTATAGTATTAACTTCGGGTGCAAAAGTACGGTAATGCTAATGGTATCCATAATATCAGAAGCACACGAATATGAAACAAAATCATGGATTTCAAAAACAACATTTCTGATTACATTTCATCAAAATAAGTTGCATATCCAATTACATAATCCCAACCGTTTCCTAAGTTCAGATCAAATATATTTGTTACATAAATACGCTAAGAGTGACATATGAAGATGCCCCCTTAGTTGACCAGAGTAATAAATAGTCATAACATACGTAATACAATATAGTGGAATAAAAATAAAATAAAAAACTCCTAACAAGCTAATATTAGCCTCCTACTCTTCTCTGAAAGCTTTATTCATTCACTTACTAATACTTGTAAATCCTCAACCCATGGCCTACTCGAATCAATTTTGAGCACCCGAGAGTTTATGGGGAAAAACATAAATTTCAAGTTAGATATAATGCCTGGTGCGAATAATACTATACATCTTAGATATCTGATATTAAGTGAGACCATGTCGCTTAGCGGAATGGGTTTCCCCTCACTAATATCCTTTTAAAAACATATCTTTTGCAAACCTTAATCATGCAATCAAAACTGGTCAATAAAGCAATAACACATAAGCATACAAATTGGGTAATCAATGGACTATTTGTCCAAAAACTATAGTTTTGTTTGGCTAACTACTAACCTTTGGCTGACTCGGGCCTACCAGAAAAAATAAAAAAATAATCTAACTTCTATTAGATGCTCTTCTTCTGAAGGTCTATGCCTAATTTATTTCTTCCAGGGTCAAATGATCCTAGTGATTTGCAGGCTCACCAATAACCTATCTCTTCTTTTCATATTTCTTCCTGTCTGTAACATCATTTTAGTCTTATCCGTGACAAAGCCTTACACACTGGTATTTTGGACTTATATTAGCTAGGGGCTACTAGCTAAAGTATAGGGCACGACCTCATACCAGTCCCATTCGATATTCTAATATCTGAGTCATTTTACTTAGGGCCATCTACCCTTAAAATTTTCCTTAAAAACGTTTTCTCTCAAATTAATTTAGCCCTTTAAATCATTCTATTGTGAGGAAAATATATTATGTGCTTTACCCAAACTACCTTGCTATGTTATATATACTTTACACAAAACATGCTGATAAAAAAATTCGAAACCTTCGAGAGTGCCCCCTTCGAAACAAGTAAACTACTTAACTTTTAACCTTAGGCCGAAAGGCCAAAACATACCTTTCGAATCCATTTACATTACCATTCGCAAACATTGAAATCATCTCTTTCAAAAGCTTTATAAAACCATAGACATCTCCTTTTCAAAACACTTTATACTTGGAAACCTTCCATGTAAAACCTTTTGAGAACATTGGGGAACCACACCTTTGAAACCTTTATCTTATATCCTTTGAAAGCACTAAGTCCTTGGTACAAAATCAAACCTTTCGAAAGCATTTGGGTTCAATAAAAACATGTGGAACAACCTTTCGAAACCATTTAAAATCATTCCTTTCGAAACCTTTGGGTTTAACCTTCAATTGAATAAAGGATCGTAAAATAACTAATTCGAAAGCACTCTTTTGAAAGCAATTCCTTAAGTAAAGAAGTGGATGGTGTCGTATCCAACCCCTTTGAAAGCATTGGAGAAGCGGCTTAGATTTTAAAACAAAATATCCCTTTCGAAAGCATTGCTTCGAAAGGTAGTAAGCAGTAGCAAGTGATTTCGACCCTTTCGAAAGCATCTTTATAAAACAAAAGGTGCGACCTCTTTTGAAAGCATTCATTAAAACCATTTGACCAAGTCGAAAGCTATCCAAGTCGAAAGCATTCTTTTCGAAAGCAAAGTGGGCGCATTTCCTTTTGAATGTAAAATAAGGTTTCGACCCCTTCGAAACCCCTTGCTTCGATCCCATACCATTCGCCTATGTCCAATCCACTACGTACTAAAGTTTTTGATACCATGTGTATTGGTTTCGACTGAGATGAAGATGGAAGTACCTAGCCAAAAGTTAGGTGCCGAAAGTGGCGAAACAACAAAAGAAGGTAAAATTGAATTTTATCTTTAAAAAGTAATACTTTTTCAACTAACCCGCCTTGTTTGTCAACATATGATTTATTGCTAGTTTCTTTTCTAAAATCTTTACTAAAAGTACTGCCGAATTTTTTGAGATAAACAATTTATTTTTTTTTGCAAAATTCCCCTTCTCCTTTTATAAATATATAAAACATTTAAGTCACATACCTTAAATAATTTTATATACTTATTAAAACACTTAGGAAAAATCTATAAAATTCCTATAAATCATTTCTAATATGTTTTCTAACTATATTAGTTTCTGACCCAAAACATATATACACACATACAACTATATATATATATATGTTAGTCTAACTAATTTTAAACCCAAATAACCATTTTCTTTACTAGAAAATTAATAATAAATACACATAAATTCAGAAAATTATGAAATTTGAAACTCATCTCCAAAATATTATTTTTGACCTTATCTCAAATTTGCAAGGCATTTTGATGTCATTTAATAGGGTTTTCACATTAAAACTTATCATAAATCCATATGAAATAACATAAATCATCGACAAGCATATATATTCATTTTTAAAAATCAAAACATGGCAAAAAACTTGCAAAATAGTTCGTATTTAAATCTAAAACCGGTTGTAGTCTATTATTCACCTTAGCTTTGTGATTGATGATTTGAGATTTAAGAATAGATTTTACTAAACTTCCTCTTGATCTTTAGCTTTTCTTCTTTTAGCTTTGTCTAATATAGGTCGGCCTCTAGTATTTGATTTTTGTTTTAAACGTATAAAATGAATGTGCACAAGGGGTTAGGGGATAAGTTTATGTCTTATTCCTAATTTTCCCCATATCTATTTCATTTTAGTTCATTTGTTAACAAGGTACGGCTACCCCTATCAACACAAATATCAATCCTCTATTTATTACATTATTTTATTTTGTTTAACTAATTAAATGTTCAAAATAATGTTACTCAACATTTGGGTCGTTACAGACTCTCCTCCTTAAAGAATTTCATCCTTAAAATGATGATAAGGTACACAACAAATTAATCATAAAGGAAAAACGTATCATCAAACAAATCAGGATAAATGTCTCTAATCCTTCTCTCAGTTTCCCACGTGCAACCTTTCTCATCGTCGCTCACTGGACTTTAACTATTCTGGCTGTATGTTTGTAGCCCTTTCTCATCTCTCATGACTGTATGAACTCCTTTCTAACTATAGTTAAGTTCGGTACTACTACTAAGTCATCTAACACAATCGGTGCTATAGTAGTGTTCGAGTCTCTAATACACTTCCTTAGACGAAAAACATAAAAATCATCGTGAACTCCAGCCAAACTATTTGTTAACTTTACTTTATATGTGATTTTTCCGATCCTCTCTACAATAGGAAATGGTCCAACAAATCTCGGTGCTAATTTCCCTGATTTTCCAAATCGAATCACACCTTTAATCAGTGATATCTTGACGAAATCATGGTCTCCAATCGAGAACTCTAAGTCTTTTTGTTTTCTGCCTGCATAACTCTTCTGCCTAGACTGAGATTCCTTCATCCTGGCTTGAATCAACTCAATCTTCTCTATAGCTTCTCTAAACAATTCGGACAAAGAACCAATCTATCCCCGGTCTCTAACCAACAAACAGGAGGTTTTCATGGCTTTCCATACGAAGCTTCAAATGGTGTCATCCCTGTACTAGCTTGATAACTATTGTTATATAAAAACTCGACTAAGTGCAGGTGGTCTTCCCATGATCTCCCAAAATCTAACACATAAGCTCGTAACAAATCTTCTAAGAATTTGTTAACTCTTTCTGTTTCCCCATCTATCTGTGGATGGAAAGCGACACTCATCTTGAGCTTGGTTCCTAAAATCTCATGTAGACTCTTCTACAACTCACTGGTGGTAAGGAATCTCTATCACTTACTATACTACTAGGAATCCTATGTAGTCTAACTACATTTTTTATAAATAACTTATCCAAAACAGATGTCATCCTTATTGACTTAACTAGAATGGAAGGGGCACTCTTGGTTAGCCTGTCCACTATGACCCATATACTTTCATTTCCTCTATTAAATCTTGGAAATCCGTCTATAAAATCCATAGAGATAGCATCTCATTTCTATACTGGAATATTTACAGGCTGAAGTAACCCACTTTGTTTCTGATGTTTGGCTTTTACCTGTTGATATTTTTGACACTACTTCCATAAGCCTACATCCCTCTTCATACCTTCCCAGAAGAAACTTCTCTTCATGTCCTGATACATCTTGGTTCCTCCCCGATGAATAGTGAACTTTGAACGATGACATTCTTTTAGAACTTCCCTCCTAATGCTTCCTACATTTGGAACACATAACCTTTCTTTCTTCCTCAACCACCCATATGATCAACACTAAAATTCTTCAAGTCATCGCTTTCAGTTCCGTCCCTTAACTTTCTGATCAGTTCAACTAATAATGGGTCCTCATTCTATTTAGAAGCAATCTTTTTTATCATCATCGGTCGAACTTCTAAACATGATAACACAACGGTTTCTTTACTAGACCCAGCTTCAGATCCCATTGTATTGTACATGTCATTAATGCTTTCAAATCTTTCCACTCAGTTATCATTACCAACATTGCATTCTGATGTTTTCTGCTAAGTGCATTTGCCACCTTCTTGCCTTTCGCTTGTGTGTACTAAATTCCCAAGTCGTAAGCAGCAATGAACTCTAACCACCTTTTTTGTTGTCTTGTATTCAGCTCCTTTTGAGAGAATAAATACTTCAACGACTTATTATCCGTATACAGCTCAAACCTTTCCGCCAAAAGATAATGTCTCCGCACCTTCAATGCAAAAAACATTGCAGCTAAACCTAAATCATGTGTTGGATATCTAACCTCATGCGATCAATGTTGTCCAGAAGCATATGCAATCACTTTACCTCTTTGCATTAACACATCTCCTAACCTAGTTCCACGCGCATCCGTATACACTACCAAATCCTAATTCCCCTCCGGAATAACTAACATAGGTGCATAGGTCAATGAGTGTTTCAATCTATGAAATGCTTCCTCACACTTATCGGTTCAAACAAACTTCACATCCTTTCACGTTATCTTGGTCATCGGTGCTGTTATCTGTGAAAAATTCTTTATGAACCTCCATTAATATCCAGCCAATCCAAAAACTTCTTTATCTCAGTCACTATCTCATGTCTCTTCCAGTTATTCACTACTTCGATCATAGTTGGATCTATAGACAACCCTATCTCTGAGACTACATGATCAAGAAACTTCATTTTCTTCTTCCAGAAATGACACTTTGAAAATTTTGCTTTTAGCTCATGCTTCCTCAGCATCTCAAGCACCAATCTAAGATGCACCTCATGCTCCCATTCATCCTTAGAGTATATCAAAATATCATCTATGAATACCAACATGAACCTATCCAAGTGCCCTCGGAAGACCCGGTTCATTAGATATATAAAGAATGCTGGCGCATTAGTTAGTCCGAATAGCATTACTAACCATTTGTGCATCCATATCTGGTCCTAAACGTCGTCAACGGAATACTATCCTCTGCTACTCAAAGCTGATGGAATCCTGTCGCTAAATCCAATTGGGAAAATATCATGGCTCCACTCAACTGATCGAACAAATCATAAATTGTAGGTAACAGATATCGATTCTTTACCGTCTTCCCATTCAACTTACGATAATTGGTACATAACCTTAACAATCCATCCAGCTTTTAACCAAGAACTATGGCTGCTACTTTATGCGAACTGCTTGGAATGATAAAATTCTTACCTTCCAAATCCACCAACTGAACCTTTAACTCCCTCAACTCGGCAGGTATCATCCTGCTTGGCGGTCTACTCACCGGTTTTGCTCCTGGCACCGAATCTATCTGAAACTCAATATCTTGTTTTAGCGGAAATCCTACCATGGGTTCAAAGACATCCGCAAATTTTATAACCACGAAAACATGATTCATCTCGTCTTCTAACTCCACAGCACCCAACGAAGCATTCACCTCACCACTAGGGTTTTCTATGGAATATATAACGGGGCATTTCACTAGAAGGACAAACTTTGCAGTCTAATTTGTTTCTAGGACACACATTCACAGAAATTAATTTCAAGGCCAAAGTAAGCAGAATAATTACTTTTAAGGACAAAGTCAGCAGTCTAATTACTTTCAAGGAGATAATTTCATAGGTTTTTAGGACTTAAAAACTAATTATTTTGCATTTTGTCCTTAAAAGTAATTATTTCAGTTGTGTGTCCTAGAAACTAATTACACTTACTAAAGAGGCCCTTGCGGCTAATTTCCACATATATAATCTGATCGCTAGAGTCAGGGTGTCAAAGTGATATTTTCTTATCATGGAAAAATATCATAGTATCGTATTTACTTAACCAGTCCATACCCAAAATAATTTCGAACCCTACGAAATTAAACACATGCAAACTGCAGATAAAGGTATGACCAAACAAATCAAACTCTGGGTGGTCACATCTCATCCTAAGAGTCGAATAACCTCCTATCTTATTTGCAACCCTTAAGGATGTAACTAGGTATGAGAGTTCTAAGTTAAGCTCTTCTACCAAACAACGGGATATGAAAAAATGCAATGCATCAATGTCAAACAGAACACTAATTGATATCATGAATCATAAGCATACCTCCCAAGATAGCTTTTCCTTTGTCCTTTGTTGTTGGCCTCGAGGTAGCTGGCTCCAATGCAAATGTTTTGATCCTCCCTTCCTTAGCTGGCTCTTTGCATTAGTTCTTGTAATGTCCAATTTGATCGTAGTTGAAGCATCTGATGTTCTTCTTCCCAATCACTTTCTTCCCATCTCATGAGCGACCTTCATTTGCAAAATGTCGTTTCTTGTCACATTTATAATAGACAACCTCCGACTTTTCTTTCTTTGCGGCTCCACCCTTCTAAGCCCATTTCTGTGGAAAAACTTACTCTTTCTAGCCATGCCCCACTTGGACTTCCTTCGCCTTATATCTCTCTAGAAAAGAAAGCATCTCTTTGTTCCTCAAAGCCATTTCAACAACACCACAAGGATCCCAAATATAAGGTAATGTGGCCTTTTCCAGTTCAGACTTCAACCCCCTAATGAATTTCTCGTTCCTCTTAATTACAATATCCATAATAGCTTAACCATATCTAGCTAACTCCTCAAACCTTATCACATATTCCAACATAATCATATACCCTTATTCAACTCAGCAAACTTTCTGAGCGGAGTGGACTTCCCAATCTCAGACATAAACCACTCCTCAAACCTTCTATTGAACTCAACCCATGTCATTGTCTCCCCATTAACTCCAATCATCACTGTTCCACCAATACAACGCTGGTCCTTGTAACTGCCTAGAAGCAACCCTTCTTTTCTTCTCATCATTGAGGTCCAAATCAGCGAATATCCTTTCACAATGAAACAACCAGTTGTCTTCCCTAATTACATCTTCAATTTCAATAAATGGATTTCCTTCCAGCCTAGCATAGTCTCTACTCAAAATAGCATAGTTGTTGACTACTAGAGCTTCCTAATTCCTACTCCAGTAGCAACAACCGCTTTCATGTTGTTGACAAAGAACTGATACATTGCTCCTATGTCAACTTGCAGGACTCCAGCACCAACATTTCCAGCTTGTGCCTAACCTTGGTTCATTCTCGTATTTGGTCTGGCATTTCCATTTGTTGTGGTGCTTCCCTCAAGGTTAACTCATCCACTTCTAGCTTCCATATGTGCATTCAAGTCTCATAAGGTATAGAAGAATAACCTAAGAGAGATAGGCGAATAGAGATATAGCGTATAAAAATACAAGTACGTTACTATAGCGCTATCCCAAACCCCGATCTTATCTCTAATTCTTTAGGACTATGCTTTCAAAAATCATTGTAGTTTAAAGTTTTTCATAAGCCTATGCTCTGATACCAAGTTGTAATATCCTCTATCCTGAGGCCCAAAGCTAAGCGCTATAGATGTTGCAGTCATCTATAGTATAAACTTCCGACAAAAAAACACGTTGGTACGGCCGAGATGTGCAGGAATTGACTGAAGATCAAGGATCGCTCATCCCGAATGTCAAGTAAGCATGGGTTTACTATGGATGTCGATGAATTTTGTCCGAGTCTAGATCGAGCTACAATTAACACAACATGACGAGTGAAGCAATAAAAGTAAGCATTCCAAATTTCAAGTTAGATCGAGTTCGTATGCTCATGATATGATCGATACAAGTCAAAGAAATAACCTAGTTTGCATCCATCGTTTCGTATCGGTTAGGCCGTCTCCATTGAATCGTATCCGTCAGGGGAATACGCTATGTTCATACCGATCTATTGGACTCCATCATCAATCAACTCTATTTCATATCAATCGAGCAACCAGAAGAACTATTTTGCCGTATCAATCTGTCTCGAATCCATTGACTACACATAATTTCGAATCGATCAGCAACAAGTGAATCCACTTCGCATCGATCCAAGTCCACATGTTTCGTATCCGTCCTTTTCGTACCACTTCGCGTCGGCCATCCTATCTCTGATTCATATTGATCAAACAGAGTCTACTTCGTATCTATCGGCAAGTAGCATGGGAGTCTACTTCGCATCATTCAATCTTAGACTCACTTCGTATCGATCGATCTCCGATCGATACGAAATGCACACCTCCTACCGATGCGAAGTAGAGTCGAACACAACCGATATGAACAGAGCGAAACCAATCGATATAAACAAAGCATAACGATCGATATGAACTGAGGAACTTTCATCGATACGAACTATTATCCTTCATCGATGCGAACAAGGCAGCATCATCGATACGACCTAGGAGAAAATATAGGGATGACTCGGTCGATACCGTGCCAAGAGCGGATCAGTCCAAAAATCACACGCTGCATCATATTCTGAGCACGTGCCCAATACCAATTCGAAGTAATCGATTCGAAGGCATCGATTCGAACAGAGTAGCCTACATGAAACCCAATCTTGCATCGATCATAACTCGCAATCTACAAGTCCAAATGCTATGAAATTTTTACAGAACTTATGTATGACATCAGGAAGGTTTGTGCCAAGTTTCGACTCGATTGGGTCAAATCTTGATCGATACGAAATTCGTTCATATCGATCGTGGATTGAGCTAAAACTTCATGGGTTCGATCGCGTGGGCCTATCCACGTGCCAGAAGAAGTCTCCTGAGATCTGAGCGAGATATCAGCCTCCTACGCCTATAAATAGAGCCCTAGGGCCTACAGAAGAGGGATCTTTTGGCTTTTTGACGTCCAAACTCTACCGAATCCAACTTTGCACTCCATAGCTGCTGTTGTACTCGAATTTTAGAGCTATAATCTGCTGTAATCCATTGAAATCAGTTGTAATTAGCTAGTGAATATCAATAAAGTCATCAAACTTCGTTGTGGACGTAGGCAATAAGCCGAACCACTCTAAATTGCTGTGTTTCTTCATGTTTTCATACCTGTTTTTGAAGTGTTTGTTAGATAATCCTCATTTTACATTTCTATTCTACGTTTTTATCTCTTCAAATATTTCCGAAGAGTGTTGTGCCCAATTTTGGTACTTTGGTGCTTTCATTGAGAGAACATAGTTTTTCTCCTAATTGTTAGATCTACTATCGATACCGGATTACACAAATCCAAGAAGAAGATCCAGATCTCATGTTAAAAATCCTTCCAACCTATTTAGATTTGCATCGGATCTAGGAAAGGACTTTAGTATCTACAATGGTTAGCATATGGACCGCCTTTATCGCTGCAGAGCAAGAAGGACGGGATAGACAGAATCTCACACAATTGCCTCCATCCAACCAGAATGCTACTGGACCTTCAGATCTATCAGGCCCGGTTACCAGACAAGAGTTTCAGATGCTCCTTTAAGAGTTGACCTAGAGTCGGCAACAACTGACTGAATAGCTGCTGCCAAGGCAGAGTTGACTAACAAGCTAAATTGCCAAAGGCATAAGAGATCCATGAAGGATCACGCCTCTTACTTATTCACCGAGATTTTAGCCTTGTCCGACTACCATCACAGATCTACATGTCCCCAGCAAGATTGGAGTTACGCACAAGCCAACGGACATCATCCTACTATGACTATTGGACAATTAAGGGTTGGCTCATTGACCAGCTTCTAGACTGGGCCATCCTCCCAGGGAGGAACTATTCCTCACTACACCACATACAACCGTGCTACCACCGCTGCTGTTGAACCGGGGATGATGCCCAGAATCGGCCAGATCTGAACCATCATCAACGTGGACGTACTCCGAGCCATACGTCCCTGAAGACTTGGAACCAAGGAAGCGAGACATGGAACGTCGACCACGTCTAGTCCAGCCTCGCATTGTGGAACCCGACCACACCTTGGCTCAACGTGCACAGAATGTCCAGATGCTGGATATTCCAACTATGATTTGTCAGATGATCCGTGAGAGTCAGGGTCTTACTAATGACGACTGGGGAATCTCCCGAAGTCATACCCCTTTCACATGTGAAATACTCTATGCTAGACACCCTCGGCGATTCAGAATGCTGGCTCTACCAGTTTATGAAGTAAGTTTTGATCTGAATCATCATATCCTGAAATATGAATGGCTGAAGAATGCCGCGAGAGCTAGTGAAATGCCGTAGTTTTCCTATTTCTTTGGGGGGGCATAGCCACCATATGGTTCACTCGTTTGCCTCCTTGATATATTTCCTGCTTTGGCCAACTAGCAACCAAGTTTGTTGAGCAGTTTCGAATGCATGTTGCAAGGCCAAAGGACGTTAACACTCTATCTAGTGTCACTCAAGCTCCTGGAGAGACTCAGATGCTATTTAGAGAGGTTTCATGCCATGTGTTCAGAGATAAGCAATCCTAATTACAACTCTATCTTGATGGCATTGACTAAGGGGATTGACCCTGATTTCGAATTCGGAAATTGGTTGGCTGGGAATCCTCCCGCATCATTGGACCGTTTCTACTCCAAGGCGGCCCAATTCTTGAGACGGGAGGACGCGAAACAGTCTAGGAAACAGGGTGATGCGGGGCCCAGTATGGAAGGGATCCAAAGAAATGTTATGGTTAAGCAGTCCGGGAAGAGCTTCGAAAAATTTCTGTTAAATATCCAGAATAAACAAACTCAACAGAAGGACGGTGGGAATCAGAGTAGAAAACGAGATCAAAACCGAGGTCCGTGATGTAGAGCTCTAATGTTTGATAATTACACTCCACTGAATACGTCGCTAGAGAATGTATATCTACAAACCTACAATACTATGGAGTACAAGAAGCCTGTTCCGAAGCCATCATCGGAGACGTAGATCGAAACAGGGAAATTTTGTAGGTTTCATGAGAGTTATGGCCATAATACAAATGAGTGTCATCATTTGCAAGATCTCATCGAGAAGTTAATTAGAGAACGGAAGTTGGATCAGTTTGTGCGGGCGCCGCAATCAGGAGGTGCGGGCCTATAAACAAAATCGTGCACCAAACCAGGAAAGAGAGGAGGAACCCGCTCGTATCGGAGGGAGGTTGGCGATAAATATAATAACTAGTGATCCTCATCTAGCAGACCGAAGCTGGAGGGAAATATAGTCATATGCCAGCTCTATCAGACTGCGGACTTCGAGTGTTGCAGTAGTTGTGATGATGGGGATCCGGCCAAATAACAGAAGATGACAACATATGACATCGTGTTCCGAAACAAAGAAGCTGATAAGGTCGATGCCCCACTATCGATCCACTTGTCATATCTGCTCAAGTAGGTCCTGCTTGGATGAGGAGGATCTTGGTTGGCAGTGGAAGCTCTATGAATATTTTGTTTAAACGAGCTTATTATCTGATGAAGATGGAAGCCAAAGATTTGAAACCATGCCAGTCTCGAATCCACGGCTTCAATGGGAGTGCTACTACACCCACTGAAGTGGTGGAACTACCAGTGGAGTTGGAAGTTGGAGAATGCCGGAGAGTCCGGATATTGCAGTTTGTTATGTTGGACATAGACTCTCTTATAATGCTTTCTTGGGTCGACCGGCCCTTGCTGAATTTAAGGCAGCCTTTGCCCCATGGTGCTTGACTCTTAAGTTCCCCACCGATCATGGGGTTGGAGTCGTTCAAGGAGCTCAGGCTGCTGGACGAGCTTGTTATGTTGCTAAGCTGCACGGGGCACAGGGAAAGGAGAAAGGGAAGGGCTTAGAGGAATCTCTCTGCGTACATTTTGCTGATAATTGACAATTGGTGCATGGGCCCAGGCCTAGGCACCCCAACCAATTCCAGAGGGATTTTGAGCCAAGAGACACTGGAAGTAAAGATGAATCTAAAGACAGTTAAGCTTCCCCGGCCGAACTGACAATTGATGTCCCCATCGACGATGATGACGATTCAAAGATGGTAAAGATCAGATCTCAATTAAGCCAACGGACGCAACAGGAATTGGTGGAATTTCCTCGGACGAATCTCGACGTATTCGCTTGGACGCATTCTGACATGTATGGGATCTCGCAGGATACCACGAGCCACATCCTAAATATTAACCCACGGTGTATCCCGGTCAAGCAGAAAAGGTGTGGTATGGATCCAGAGAGATCTGCCACCCTTAAAGAAGAGGTCAATAAGATGAAATTGAATGGGTTTATTCGAGATGCCTTATACCCGAAGTGGGTATCCAATCCTGTACTTGTCCGAAAGCCGAATGGAAAATGGAGGATGTGTGTTGATTATTCTGACTTGAACAAAGCTTGCCCGAAAGACATTTTTCCACCTCCTAATTGACCAGCTCGTAGATTCAATGGCTGGGCATGAGTTATTATCCTTTATGGATTCTTATTCAGGTTACAACCAGATACCCATGCACTTATCCGACCAAGAACATATAAGCTTCGTGACCGATCTAGGACTCTACTGCTACAAAATCATGCCCTTCGGACTCAAGAACACCGAGGCAACATACCAATGACTGGTCAATCAAATGCTTTCCAACCAGATCGGAAAGACCATGGAAGTATGTGTGGACGACATGTTGGTGAAGTCGCGACTCTCCATTGATCATGTATGAGACTTGGAATCAATGTTTAACATCCTTCAAAAATATATGATGAAGCTCAATCCACTAAAATGTCATTTTAGAGTCGCATCTAGAAAATTCCTTGGGTTCATCGTCAACGCTCGAGGAATCGAAGCAAATCCTTAAAAGATCGGGGCAATCAGAAATCTTGAAACTTCGAGAACCATAAAGCAAGTCTAGAGTCTCAACGGGAAGGTAGCAGCATTGAGCAGGTTTATTTCAAAATCCACCAACAAGTGCATTTCCTTCTTCGATCTGATTCGAAAAGGGAGATGAAACTTTGAGTGGACCATGGAGTGTGAAGGCACATTCCGAGCACTAATTCAACATTTCATCACACCACCAGTTTTGTTAAAGCTCATCAACCACGAGCAATTATACCTTTACCTGGTGGTATCAAAAAACACAATCAGTGCTGCCTTATTTCGAGAAGAAGACCGAGTGCAGAAACCGGTCTACTACGCTAGGAAACGGTTAACCGAAGCTGAGAGAAATTATCCGAAGCTATAGGAATTGGCTCATTGTCTCGTTATTGCCTCGAGGAAGCTCCGCCATATTTCTAAGCTCATCTTATCACTGTTTACATCGATCAGCCATTACGACAGGTCCTTACATGGCCTAGGACGTTTGGTAGGTTACTCAAGTGGAACATTGAACTGAGCCGGTTTGATATCACTTACAGTCCGAGGCGAGCTATTCAAGGACAAGTCCTAGCGGATTTCATAGCTGAATTCACCGTCCTAAAGAACATGCCCGAAACCAGTGAATCTCCCGAATATATTTGGAAGCTGCATACTGATGGTGCATTAAATGATCGGTGCTCGGGTGCTAGAGTAGTACTTGAAACCACCGAAGGCCAATCCATATGCTATGCCCTTAAATTTGATTTTCATGCAACCACTAATGAAGCTGAATATGAAGCCTTGCTTGCTGGATGGAAACTCGCTCGCGATTTGAGAATTATTGCTATGGAAATTTATTGTGATTCAAAATTAGTCGTATGAGCCAATGATCGAATACAGCTGCTTATCTAACTTGAGTCCAAGAAATACTTGATCAGTTTG
The DNA here is from genome assembly GCA_030765085.1 of Allium cepa. Lineage (NCBI taxonomy): Eukaryota > Viridiplantae > Streptophyta > Magnoliopsida > Asparagales > Amaryllidaceae > Allium > Allium cepa. Next base: position 186,317,925 of record CM060946.1, read on the forward strand.
ATTATTATGCCATCTTCTACATACCTCGTGAGCACAACCAAAAGGCTGATTCATTGGCAAAGTTAGCAAGTACGGGCGAAGCACCGCAAATGGAACTCGTTCCTGTGGAGACATTATCTTCTCCAAGCATTGATCAGATGGAGATAGACTTTGTATTTGAAATCACTCCCACTACGGAGTCGTGCATGACTCCCTACCGAAATTACATCGAGCATGGAACGCTGCCTGAGCGTAGGAGTGAGAAGAGACAGATTCTTCGGAAAGCTTCATGGTTCACCAATCAAAATGGATTCATGTATAGAAGAAGATATTTTATTCCTCTCCTCCGATGTATCGCACACGATGAAATTAGACGAGTGTTACATGATGTACATTAAGGAGAATGTGGCTATCACACCAAGGGACAAGCTCTCGCTAAGAAAGTACTCCAATACGGGTATTATTGGCCAACTGTAAATTGTGATGTAGCAGATTACGCCAGGAAGTGTGATACATGCCAAAAGCATGCCCGGATCCCTAGAGTCCCACCTACTGAGATAACCCAAATGGTCAGTCTATGGCCATTTGCAGTATGGGGTATCGATATCATTAGCTCTCTACCTCTGGCTAAAGGTGGTGCGAAGTACGCCATCTTCGAAGTTGATTACTTTACCAAGTGAGACGAAGCTGAACCTCTTCCTACAATCACGACGAAGAAGGTGATCAACTTTGTGGTTCACAACATTATCTGCCGATTTCGTCTCCCGCATACCATCATCACCGATAACGGAACCCAATTTGATAGCGTTGAATTCAGGGATTTCTGCCAGCAATTCCACATCCATAAGAAATTCTCTCTGTTGCAAACCCTCAAGCGAATGGCCAGGTTGAAGTTATTAATAAGGTTATCAAGTCTATTCTAAAGAAGCGATTGGAAAAGGTCAAGGCAAGTGGGTTGATGAACTTCCTATGGCTTTATAGGCTTACCGAACAACCCACAAGTCCGCGACCGGACACACTCCATTTTCTCTATCCTATATCTAAGAACCCATTATTCCATTCGAGATGGACATACATTCTCATCGTGTGACTTACTATGATCTAAAGACAAATGCTATATTGCTTGCTGAATCGTTAGATTTATTAGATGAGAAGCGCGAAGAGGTTGATTTGAGTGCGGTCGCGTACTGAAGTCGAGTCGGCCGATTATACAATGCCAAGGTCCGACCACGAACCTTTGAACTCAACGATCTTGTCCTCAAGAGAATTTATCCAATCCCTTCACACATGAAACCAACTTGGAAAGGACCGTATGTGATTGCACGAAAACTCAGAGATGGCACATTTAAGTTATCGACCGCTGACGGTCTGACTTTGCCGAGAGCCTGGAACAGCGAGAGTCTCTGTGCTACTACACATGACAGGCTTTATTTATTTTAATCAATTTTTAATTTGCAATTTGTTTCTGCATTTTAAAATTTGAATTTGTAACAAGGCAACTGACTTTGTCGTATTTTCTCATTTCAGCAATAAAATGCCATCTCTTCGATCCAGATCTTTGATTTATTGAATGTAACATACAACCATCACGACACATGAAGAGCTAAGTTCCATCATACGGTGGAATTTATTCAAATAAGTAGTTACTATGATACAACCGGCCACTCGCTAAGTGAAACTCAAGCTCAGAGGCAAGTTACTGCACTAAAGTAAAAAAGGATTGATACATGACAATCCTTTAACTAACTCCAAATTCCAGAGTGCGAGTTGGAGTATAAACTTATAAATATGGTTTCGAAGAGTGTGGACCCATCCACCTAACGACTTCGACCATATCCTACCCAAATTCGATGGGGAGGGACCCGTCCATCTAACGACCTCACTTGTTAATTCTGGGTGAATGTGAACCGACCATTCAAGATCTCGATAAATCCATTGTTCTCGGAGTGCGAATGAAATCATAAAAAACCTAAACAGATGTGACTGACCATCTATCTACCAACTTCGAATTCCCAGAATGCGAGTTGGAGTATAAACATCAACTCCAAGTTCCCAGAGTGCCAGTTGGAGTATAAACACTAAATCCAAGTTCTCAGAGTGCAAACTGGGGTACAAACGTCGATTATCTTCGGATTCCCAGAGTGCGAACTAGATTATCGATCGCAGATAACTATGAGTCCCCAGAGTGTGGTCGGGATATGAACATAACTCGAATGCGAATGACCACTCATAAATAACTTAAGTCCCCAAAGTGCAGACACATATTTAAAAACTTAAGCAGGCGTGATCGACCGTCGTAGTTAAAACATAAATCCCCGAAGAGCGGATGTGATCATTATTAAGTGAGTGAGTGTGAATGGACCACTCAACTCTCACCTTTGTTGGCATCGATTTAACAATGTTAAGCTCGAAGTAATGAAGGCGAAATGCGATTGCTAGCCGATCTTTGCAACTCATCCCCAGAACTGGGGGAATAGCTTAAGTGTTAACCATTGACCGAAGCAGTGCAACGTCAAAGTTCAACTTAATCCCCGATTATGACTTATGTCTGTGATTTTTGGACTTGGCAAATAAAAACAAACTCGACTCAAAGGTCGGAACTCTGCAGGTGCACTAGACTGAAACTCAAACATTGGAACACTTAAGCATAAAAGACAATAATAGAGTTGAAGCCAAAAAAGAGTTTCATTTCAACTATCTATGAAAAATTTTATAGATATGTTTTTTCGTAAATTCCTACTAGTAGGGGCCGAACCCGCTTCTATATACGGCCTATGAAAGAAAAACGAAAATAGATTCTTATCTATCCACTAAAAAATGCACCAAAGAGGACTATTTACTCTTTCTTCTTCCTCGGCTTCTTCTTCGTCGTGGACCTGCTAATGATTTTCCGCTTTGAGCTCTTGCCTATTGGGGGACGGTCTCCAGGTGGGAGCATGATCCCAACGTCTTTCTTCAAACTCGAGTGTACGGGAATACTTTCTACAGGTGGAGTCAGAGGAGTCGGGCCTACTACAGGGGGTAGAATGGGCGCACTGGTGTCTAAAATCGTACCTCCAAGCGATATCATTCTCAGCGGGGCCAAGCCAGGTGCCGCCATTCCGCCTCCAGAACTACCACCACGAGTCGCTGCCTCCATTTCAGCGTTGATTTGGGCCAATATTTCTTCTTCTGGAATCGATTGAGCCTCGCTGGGGGTGGCGGTAGTCTATAATGAAGAGCCAGAAGCAGGAGTGAGTTCACTAATAATAAATGGTAGGTCCGCAAAGGGGTCACTGTGGCGACCGAGGAGTTCATTCATCATCTACTCGTCGAATGAAAGTGCACCCCCTGCATTCCATCGACCGGCGCAGTCATTGTTGTGGTAGTCGCTTCGGTAATAATGGCCTCCTGCGTTTGATGTGATTCTTGGGTTGCAGGAGGCGCTATCAGTGTAACTCCAGTCACTGGACAAAAAAGAAGAGAGATTGTTAGTAAACGCTTCGAAATAAGCTCCTTATTTCGAACGCACATGAGATATGTTCAGAGTACCTTCCTCGGTTTGGCTTATGGATGATTGAGCGTTTTCGGAGGTGTGCTCTTTAATAGAGGATAGCTGCAGCTGTTCCAGATTATAAGCAGCGATAGACTGGGGCTTAACCGCTGGTGTGGGTTCAGATTGAGGTTGAGTAGTAATCTCAAGGCTCGTAGTGTGATGCTCGACACCTGAGCCTTCCCCAATCTCTAGTTGTTGGTTGTTGAGCTTCTCCTTTTCATGAGAGATCATTGACTCGTGGAGAATCTTTCTTTCAACTTCCATCACCATACGATTCTCGAAATCAAACTCATCGAATGATTCATCCAGATGCACTGCCTTCTCCTCCTCGACCAACTGGCTCCAGGCGTTATAGAGATGCGTCGAATAATTTTCGAGCCAGGCCAAATTTCTATGTTTCAGCACGTTAGCGCTATGGTGTCGAGAAGATCTTCTATATCAGCCTCCAGCCTAGATTCCTCCATCCGAACCTTCTCCTCAACCTCAGCCTCCACCGCGTGGACTTTCTCCACATCCGCATCCCGCTCACCTTGAAGCACCACGGCTTGATCACACGCCTCCTGTGTTGCGGTATTGGCGTCGTCCCTCTCTTTAATGATTTTAGAAAGTTTGGACTTAAGCTCGTTAAGCTCTTTGAGGGCCGCATCCCGCTGGGCAGTAGTGGTGGTGTTCTTAAGATCCTTTTCCTCCACAAGGGCATAGTGTCATTGCCTCATCCTCTCCATGGCCGAGTTGGCCTCGTCGGTCTTTTTAAGGGCTTTCATTTTTGATTTTCGAGAGGACTCAGCTTCAGTATTAAGCATCTGGATAATACGGTCCTTCTGAGCAAACTCATTCGCTAACCCCTCAATGACAGCTGCCCGCTCAAAAGGCACCTTCGATGCTTTTTTCGCGGTCTTTCCCACTCCTTGTATTGAGTGTAAATGTCATGAATGTAATCATGCATCGTGTTCTCAGCCTCTGCTGGAATTCTCTTCAAGTGCGGGGGGAAAATATAACCATCAAAGTAGATATCTGGAAAATCTTTCTTCAGTTAGGCGATTTTAATCGCTCCTTCCCCCGTAGGCTCGGTAGGGACCTGCTCTGTAATTATCAAAGCCATTTCTTCAGTTCTGTAGTGGTGAGATTCAGGCCTAGAGACTTGAGAAGACGATTTCTGATGGGGAGGCTCTACTACTTGTTTTCCATAGTTTGAGAGGTGTGTAGAGATTCTAGGAGGTGGAGAACGAGATCGGGATCGGTGTCTATACTCCCTATCTCTGTCATGTCGCTCCTGACTATAGTACACTCCATAGTCCTTATCCGCCTCTCTCCTGCGCGACTCATAATGTATGGAAGATCGACGAGCTTTTCGAAGACTCCCTAACATCGAGCCTCGGGCGGACATCGTATTTGCAAAGTAAAAGAAGAAAGGAGTTAATAATCTTCCAAAGTAAGCAACTTATGGTCGGGAATTGTGTAGTGCCGTGAAGTGTATATGTATGTGCAACCCCCTGACCAATGGGAATTGTCGGCCATGCTTGTGGGCAGAGCTTTGCTTAAATCTAATGCATACTGAAGCTTATCTAACCCGCTTCATCCTGGAGTGACACATAATTTAGGATTAGGATATTGGCGAGCCCTTCGAAGAGGTATTCCACTTGTGAAAGAGGAGCCTCAGAAATTTTAGTCCTAGGAATAGGCAAAGACACAACCATAGATTTCCGTCTCCCAAATTTAAAGCATTTGAAAGCAGCTACCTTGCCTTTTCTCTTTCCTTCGGAACCTCGAAATGCATCAGACGGCCCAACCACAAGTTTATCATCGGTGGGCGTTCTTTCTGGATCGACCTCTTCGGTTATGACAACTCCAGGCATCTTACACTTAGCTCATTTCTTTAAGATAGCCCTTAGCGTTCTCTTGAACCTTATACTTTGGCTACGCTTAATCAATCCAACGATTCTAGAATTTCTATCTGTCAGAACCGAGTCAATGTCCCTCTCTTCACTCGAACTTCTTTAAGAACTCGAACTATGTCTTTGAAATACGCACCTTCGGGCCATGGAATTACAGCTGTAAAGGAAAATGAGATAGAAGTTTGGCGTCAGTCATGATTATTTTATTAGCTACTTGAGAAAACTACGGTACTTACGTCTAAATAACTATCGATTGGAAAATCCTGGGAAACATCAAACATAAAACCATTCCGTTTTGAAGTAACTTAACCTGGTCCAAGAGCCCATTACTACTTGACAATTTCTAACCGCTTCCAGGAAAGTAATAGAAGAGCTATCTCCCTGGCTCTTAATGTTGAATAAATATCTAATATCGATCGGTGTCGGGGGTCGAAAAAGATGCTCCATAAATACGATGAATAAGTTATTCAGCAGAGCATATACGGACTGGGGTGTAATTGAGATGGAGCTATTCCCAGAAAATATAACACTTTCCTAATGCACTGGTTGAATGGGGGAAGTGTTCCAGCTGCGCACGCATGACGATTGGATGTGGTAAACCTTTCCGGTGGATAGTGCGGTCTACCAGTCGGTCTCGATAATAGCACATCCTCTAGAGACAGGTCGTGCCTTAAACATATTCATCCTAACATGTCTTTAAAAACATTGGACGGTACAGAATCTGGCAGATTGCCAATAAACGAGGTGCCAGGTAGGTCATCCGAAGCTAGATCTATGACTTCGGTTGCGATGACCGGTATATCGATTATTGGAGGGAGTGAACTCTGAACTTCCGGCTGCTGTAAGCTTGAAGGTTCCATAACTAGCTAACTTACAAGAAATGATCATTAGACGATAATAAACCCGTGCATCCCCTAATGTGAATTGTGTGGATGTGTTATGCAATGCAGTGCTACAGATAACTTGAGAAATTTAATAGAGTATGAAAAGACATGTAACGACAAGACCTTAAAATTCAACCAAAGTGACCGTCATGTTGACCGTCATAGCCGTGCCATCCATATTTTAGAGATCGATTCAAGTTAAAGTTCTTTAAAATTTTGTTAAGCTATAGTTCCATCGATAAGCTTCGATAGGCAGTCAGATACGCAGTGAAATAATCTAGTCCAGTTTTGTAGGGCAAAAGCTCGTCGGAGTAAAATATTCGAATGTTTAGGAATTTCGTATCCATCAAAGTTTGGACTTGGAACTATAGCCACCAGGAGTATAGTTCGTATCGGTCATGGGAGTACAGTTTGTATCGATCAAAATAGCATAGCTCGTATCGGTCATGGTATGCAACATTGTATCGATCACTGGAAGAGTGTTTCGCATCCATTCAACGTTCCTACTTCGCATCTGTCGAAGTCGACATTTTCGTATCAATCTCTGGGCCCAAAGTCATGCCTTGATCGCTTTGGATCGATACGAATATCGATTGTCCAAATACCGATACAAATGTCCACTTTCCATCGATACAAAAGAGTTCGATCAATCGGTACAAAGTTGCACTACATTTGGATCGATACAGACTCGTACTTTATCCATCTTCGAAACGAAAGCTCCCAAACTTCTTATTCTCCAAACAACCTGAGCGTGATTATTTTTTCCTCCTTCCTCGACCTTACTTCAACCATCTCCGGCTACCTTTTCACCAGATTTGGCCGTGAACATGAATGGGATGGCGTTAAGCTTAAGTCTTGTCGATTTCAGTAAGAGATTGTTAGTTATTTACCTAATTAAGGCAGCTAATCTGAAGAATTAGGGAATCGAGTGACTTAGGATTGAAGATAGTTTTCGTTTCTTCTTGGCCATGCGATCGATGCGAAAGGCTTGAAGCAAGTGAGCAAGTAAGGAAAAAAATGCTAAGCCCAGAAAATATTTATATGGACCTAAGGAAAGGAGAGCAACGATTCGTCTACCAGTCATTACGACCGATTCCAACCGATTTCGCCCCTGCATCGATACGAATTGGCTATTCATATCCAACGGATCGAGCTTCATCGATACGAGATGTGCAACGAAGAATTTTCTAGGACATTGGATTCCATCGGTACAAGACGCTTGTTCATGTCCACTGTGTTCGACTCTACTCAAGACGCGTCGATACGAGCTACACTATTCGAATCCATCAGCATGCAACCCACAAAGGCTCTTACCCATCGATACGAATAGAACTTAAAGAACAGTTGCTCTATTCGCATCATTCTTAAGTTCATCGATATGTGTCCATCAGTGCAAATAACATCGATCCAGGAGAGGATCGATATGAAGGGACATTCAAAAAAAATGTTAAACATTGTTACAACTCGAATTTCACATCGGTTCAGGAGAGGATCGATACGGAATTCGATGCGAAAAATCTGACAACGAATTGTAAACGTGCGAATGTTAACTTGAGTTAGGTTAACATATGTGCATATATGTCAAACTGAATTTCAATTTTCAATTTTTAAGATTCACAGGTTGAATTCTCACCGATGAACAATTACAACTACAAATGGCTAATCACTATCATGCGGAAATCAGTTACAACAGTACGGGGTGCAATAGTTGGCAATCGGCAGCTCATATTACTGAAAAATCAGTCAGGAATTACAAAATTCAATGAAAAGACGATAATCATTCAGCAAGTTGGATAGATCTATTCAGGATGAAGATTGCATTTTTCAAAGCATGTCATGTTCACACAAGATGTACTTTGGAAAGAAAATGTTATCCCGCCTTTTGGCAAGGCCGAGATGTCCACGAATTGACAAAAGATCAAGGATCGCTCATCCCGAATGTCGAGTAAGCACAGGTTTACTATGGATGTCGATGAGTTTTGTCTGAGTCTGGATCGAGCTACAATTGATATGACATGACGAGCGAAGCCATAAAAGTCAGCGTTCCAAATTTCAAGTCAGTCCAAGTTCATATGCTCATGATATGATCGATACAAGTCAAAGAAATCACCCTGTTTGCATCCATCGTTTCGTATCGGTTAGGCCATCTCCATCGATTCCTATCCATCAGGGGAATACTCTATGATCGTACCAATCTATTCGAATCCATCATCAATCAACTCTATTTCGTATCCATCGAGCAACCAGAAGAACTATTTTGTCGTATCGATCTGTTTCGGATCCATCGACTACACATAGTTTCTTTCGAATCAATCAGCAACAAGTGAATTCACTTTGCAACGATCCAAGTCCACCTGTTTCGTATCCATCCTTTTCGTACCACTTCACGCCGGTCATCCTATCTCCGATTCGTATCGATCAAACAAGGGCTACTTCATACCCATCGACAAGTAGCATAGGAGTCTACTTCGCATCATTTAATCTTAGATTCACTTCGTATCGATCGATCTTCGATCGATACGAAATACACACCTCCTACCGATGCGAAGTAGAATCGAACACAATCGATACGAACAGAGCAAAACCAATCGATATGAACAAAGCATAACGATCGATGCATACTAAGGAAATTTCATCGACACGAACTGCGCATCCTTCATCGATGTGAACATGGCAGCATTATCTATATGATCCAGGGGAAAATATTTGGAAATCTCGGTCGACTCGGCGCAAGAGCGGATCGATTCAAAAATCACACGCCATGTCATCTTCTAAGCATTTCCCAATATTGATTCAAAGTAATCGATTCGAAGGCATCGATTCGAACAGAGCAGCCAACATGAAATCCAATCTTGCATCGATCATAACTCGCAATCCACAAGTTTAAATGCTATGAAATTTTCACAGAAGCTTATGTATGACCCAAGGAAAGTTCATGCCAAGTTTCGATTCGATTGGGTCAAATCTTGATCGATAAGAAATTCGTTCGTATCGATCATGGATCGAGCCGAAACTTCATGGGATCGATCGTGTAGGACCACCCACATGCAAAAAGAAGTCTCCCAAGATCTGAGCAAGATATCAGCCTCCTACGCCTATAAATAGAGCCCTAAGGCATATAGAAGAGGGATTTTTTTTGGCTTTTTGACGTCCAGACTCTGTCGAATCCAACTTTGCACTCCATAGCTGCTGTTGTACTCGAATTTCAGAACTATAATCCGCTGTAATCCATTGAAATCAGTTGTAATCAGTAAGTGAATATCACTAAAGTCATCAAACTTCATAGTGAATGTAGGCAATGCGCCGAACCACCCTAAATTGTTGTGTTTCTGCGTGTTTTCATATCTGTTTTTGAAGTATTTGTTAGATAATCCTCATTTTACATTTCTGTTCTTCATTTTTATCTCTTCAAATACTTCCGAAGAGTGTTGTGTCCAATTTTGGTACAAACAATGGTAATGCTAATGGTATCCATAATATAGAAGCACAGAATATGAAACAAAATCACAGATTTTAAAAACAACATTTCTGATTACATTTCACCAAATCATGTTTCATATCCAATTTCATAATCCCAATCGTTTCCCAAGTTCAGATCGAATATAATTAATACATAAATACACTAAGAGCGACATATGAAGATGCCCCTTTATTTGACCAAAGTGCTAAATTGTCATAACAAACTTAATACAAAACAGTGGAATAAAAACAAAATAAAAATACTCTTAACACAGTAAACATTAGCCACCTGCTCATCTCTGAAAGCTTTATTCGTTCTCCTACTAAATCCTGCAAATCCTCTACCTTCATTCCACTCAAATCAATTTTGAGCACCTGAGAGTTCAAGGGGAAAAATAAATTTCGAGTCAGACATAAATTCTGGTGTGAATAATACTATACATCTTGGATATCCAATATTAAGTGAGACCACGCCACTTAGCGGAACGGGTTTTCCCTCACTGATATCCTTTTAATAACATATCTTTTGCAAATCTTAATCCTATAACCAAAACTGGTTAAAAGAATAAAGCAGTATCATGTAAGCATACAAATCAGGCAATCAGTGGACTATCTATTCGAACACGGTAGTTTTGTTTGGCTAACTACTAACCTTTGGCTGACGCGGGCCGACCAGACAAAATAAACAAATGATATTACTTCTATTAGAAAATCTTCTTCTGGAGGTCTGTCCCTAACGTATTTCTCCCAAGGTCGCAAGCTCACCAATAACCTATCTCTTCTTTGTATATTTCTTTCTATGGGTAACATTATTTTAGTCTTACTTATGACAAAGCCCTACACACTGGAATTTGGACTTATATTACCTAGGGCTACTAGCTAAAGTATAAGAGGCGACCCAACACCAGTCCCATCTGTTATTCTAATATCCGAGTCATTTTACTTAGGGTCATCTAGCCAAAAATTTTTTCTTGAAAACAGTTTCTCTCAAATTGATTTAACCTTTAAATCATACTTATACAGGGAAAATATATTCTATGCTTTACTCAAATTACCTTGCCATGTTTTATATACTTTATACAAAACATGTTGATGAAAACATTCAAAACCTATGAAAGTACCCCTTTCGGAACAAATAAATTACATAACTTATAACCATAGGCCGAAAGGCCAAAACCTACTTTTCGAATCCACTTACATTACCTTTCGAAAATATTGAAATCATATCTTTCAAAAGCTTTATAAAACCATAGACATCCCCTTTTCAAAACACTCTAAACACTGCCTTTTGTAAACATTGGAAACCTTCTATGTAAAACCTTTTGAAGACATTGGGGAACCACCCCTTTGAAACCTTTATCTTATACCCTTCGAAAGCACTATGTCCTTTACACAAAATTAAACCTTTCGAAAGCATTTGGGAATAAGTAAAACATGTGGAACAACCTTTCGAAACCATTTAAAATCATCCCATTCGAAACCTTTAGGTTTAACTTTCAATAAAACCAAGTGTCTTAAGACAACTAAGTTGAAAGCAATTTGCTAAGTAAAGAAGTGGATGGTGTTGAAACCAACCCCTTTGAAAGTAGTGGATAAGCGGTTTTGATTCTAAAAAAACCTTTTTGAAAGCATTGCTTCGAAAGGTAGTAAGAGGCAGTAAGGGATATCGACCCCTTCGAAAGCTTCTTTATAAAACATAAGGCGCAACATATTTTGAAAGCATCATTTAAAACCATTTGGCCAAGTCGCAAGCTATCTAAGTCGAAAGGATTTTTTCCGAAAGCAAAGTAGGTGCATTTCCTCTTAAAAGCAAAATAAGGCTTCGACCCTTCGGTACCCCTTGTATCGACTCAATACCTTTCACCAATGTCCAATCCATTTTGTACCAAAGTTTTGATACGATGTGTATTGGCTATGATTGAAATGGAGGTGGAAGTACCCAGTCGAAAGCTAGATGCCAAAAGTGGCGAAATAGCAAAAGAAGGTAAAATTTAATTTTATCTTTAAAAAAGTAATTCTTTTTCTACTCACCTGCCTTGTTTGTTGACATAGGATTGGTTGCTTATTTCTTTTCTAAAATCTTTTCTAAAAGTACTACCGAATTTTCAGAGATAAACAATTTAAGTAATTTATAAAATGCCCCTTCTCCTTTTATAAACATATAAACATTTAAGTCTCATACCTTAATTTAAGTAATTTATAAAAATCTATAAAAGTTACCATAAATCATTTTTAATATATTTTCTAACATATATTAGTTTCTTACCCAAAACCTGTATATATTAGTCGTAATTAATTTTAAACCCAATTAACCATTTTCTTCACTAAAAGACCTTATCTCAAAACCGTAAGGCATTTGGATGCCATTTAATAGGGTTTTCACATTGAAGCTTATCATAAAATCCATATGAAATATCATAAATCATCAACAAGAATATATATTCATTTTTAACAATCAAAACATGACAAAAAACATGCAAAATAGTTCGGATTTCAATCTGAAACCAAAATAGAAAAAACATGAGATGTAGTTATCATTCACCTTAGCTTTGTGATTAAGGAGTTGAGATTTGAGAATGGATTTGATTAATCTTCCTCTTGATCTTTAGTTTTTCTTATTCTAGATTTTTCTAATGGTGGTCGGCCTCTAGTATTTGAATTTTATGTTAAACGTATAACATGACTATGCAGGAGGTTGAGGGTATAAGGTTATGTCTTATTCTTTCTTCGCCCCTTATCTATTTCATTTTAGTTCAATTGTTAACAAGGCACGACCATCCTATTAACATAAATCTCAATCCCCAGCTCATTCCATTATTTTATTTAATTATAACTAATTAAATGTACTAAATAATGTTACTAAAAATTAGGGTCGTTACATAACCATGAAGAGAATGTGGAGGATGATGGTGATGGCAACATCGTAGAAGAAGGGGATGATAATGACAGTGATCATGATGATGATAACATGAGGACATGGGCGATGGTGAGGATTCGAACCTCGATCATGAATCCACTTGAGAGATGGGTGGCAACAGTCAAGTTCCTCTTACTCTTAATCATCGAATATAAAGATCATTTCACCCCATCTAGTTCCACGACCACATCATGCTTCATTCAAGGAGGAAATAACGGCTCCTCTAATAAGTGACATATATGGCTCACCAGGGAGCATAGCTAGTAAAATCCCTTTTTATGGTCTTGATAGTATTAGTCTTAGGGATATAGGTTCTCCAATCATTATGACTGCAAATGCACCTTTGATCACTGTAGGTGTAACGATCTAGAATTTGGTCATTTGTCTTTGAAATATTTAATTGATTTAAATATTAAAATATTGGCTTAACAAGCTTAATAACTCAATAATCAGAATATAGTGATTGCATTGAAGTTAATAATTGTAATTCAATTATAATGCTTATTTAAAACATTTGAATTGGTGAATTTAGATTTGAATAGCATTTCAAATAATTGATTTCTAAATTGAATATATATTTAACAGATTAAATAGCTTCGGTCAACTTTTTTGGATAAAGTAATGTTATCCCGCCTTTTGGCAAGGCCACGATATCAAGGAATTGACTAAAAACCAAGGATCGCTCATCTCGAATGTCGAGTATGCATAAGTTTTCTATGGATGTCACTAAAATTTTCAAATGTCTGGATCAGGCTACAATTGACAACACATGACAAGCAAAGCTATGAAATCCATCATTCCAGTTTTCAAGTCAATCGGAGTCCGTATGCTCAAGATATGATCGATACGAGTCAAGAAGGCAAACTGTTCGAATCGGTCAAGACGCACCACTTTGCATCCATCGCTACAACAACTTCGAATCCATAAGGGAAGTGCGCCATTTTGTATACATCGACTGAAGAGTCTTGTTCGAATCTATCAAGAGCATGCGACATCATATCGGTCAAAGGAACTACATTCTTCGTATCCATCCACTTAACAGCCTTGTTCACATCGATCAAGTTCCAGCAGTTCGCATCCATCGGATGATCCTCACATCATATCCATCAAATGACCATCATCCTACATTCCTGAGTAGGCATTGTACTTCGTATCCATTGTCCGTAACATCCGTGTCCATTTCGTATCGATTAAGTTTTGCACTCATTTCGTATCGATCGGTCACGGATCGAAACGAAACCAACACTGCTCGATACGAAGTGGTACGCAAAAAGTCGATGCAAAGTAAGGTACATTCAGCCGAAACGAATAATGTAATATCATGGATACGAACTAGGCTGTAATGCATCGAGTCGAACTAGGTCACACACTCGACACGAACAACATGGTCATGATCGATACGACCAAAGCGAAAACCTTGGAACGAATCAGTCAACTCGGCGTAAACAGTGGATCGATCCGAAGAATGGGCGCCACGTTGACTTGCTAACACGTGCGTGGACCGACTCGAATAGAGCGATACGAAGGCATCAATTCGAACAGAGCAGCCTAAAGAAAACGCAATCTTGCATTGATCATAACTCGCAATCCACATGTCCAAATGCTATGAAATTTTTACAGGAGCTTGCGTACAACCTAAAGAATGTTCCTGCCAAATATTGACTTGATTGGATCAATTATTGATCGATACAAAATTCGTTCGTATCGATCACGGATCAAGTCGAAATCGCTTGGGATAGATCAGGTGGGCCCACCCATGTGCCGGAAGAAGTCTCCTAAGTTTTGAGCGAGATATTAGCCTTCTACGCCTATAAATAGAGCCCCAGGGCCTACAAAAGAGGGATCTTTGGCTGATTGACGTCAAGACTCTACCGAAGCAACTTTTGTGCTCCATAGCTGCTATTGTACTCGAATTTCAACACTATAATCTGCTATTATATGCTGTAATCAGTTGTAACTAGCAACTGAATATCAATAAAGTCATCAAACTTCATAGTGGACGTAGGATATACACCGAACCAATCTAAATTGCCGTGTTTCTGCGCATTTTCATATTTGTTTTTGAAGTGTTTGTTAGATAATCCTCATTTTACATTTCTATTCTTCATTTTTATCTCTTCAAATACTTCCGTAGAGTGCTGTACCCATTTTGGTACAAATACTTTGGTGCTTTCATAAAGAAAACGTGTTTTTTTCCTGCTCCTTAGACCTACTGTCTATACCGGATTGCACAAATCCAAAAAGAAGATCCAATATCAAGTTCAGAATCCTTCCAACATATTCAGATTTGCATAAAATCTAGGATTCATTATCTACTATGATTAGCATAAGGACCGCCTCCACAGCTACAGATCAGAAGGACAGTATAGACAGAATCTCGCACAATTGCCTCCATCCAGCCAGAATGCTGCTGGACCTTCAGATCTATCAAGCCGGTTACCAGACAAGAATTTCAAATGCTGCTCCAAGAGTTAACCCAGAGTCGGCAACAAATGACTGAACAGCTACGTGCCAACGTAGAGTTGACCAGCCAGCTAAACCGCCAAAGGTGTAGGAGATCTAAGAGGGATCATGCCTCTTACTCATCCATCGAGAGTTCAGCCTCATCTGACTGCCATCACAGATCTACACGCCCACGACTGGATGTAAGCTACACCAAAGCCACCAGACATCAAACTACTCTGAACATTGGACAACTGAGAGTTGGCCCGTCGACCAGCTACCAGACTGGACCCTCCTTCTGGGGAGGTACTATTCCTCACAACACCACAGACAACCGCGCTACCACCGCCGCTATTGAACCAGGGGCTGATGCCCGGAATCAGCCAGATCTGAACCATCGTCGACATGGACGTACTCCCGAGCCATACATCCCTGAAGACTTGGAACCAAGGAGGCGAGACATAGAGTGTCGACAACGTCGGGTCCGGCCTCGCATTGTGGAATCCGACCACGCCTTGGCTCAGCGTGCATAGAATGTCCAAATGCCGGATATACCAACTATCAGATGATCCGTAAGAGTCAGGGTCTTACTAATGACGATTGGGAATCTCCCGGAGTCATACCCCTTTTACAGATGAAATACTCTATGCCGAACCCCTCAGCGATTTAGAGTGCCGGCTCTACCAGTCTATGAAGGAAGTTCTGATCCAAACCAGCATATTCTGAAGTACGAGTGGCCGATGAAGGCTACGAGAGATGACGATGATGCAGTTAAATGCCGTATTTTTCCCATTTCTTTGAGGGCATTGCTACTATGTGGTTCACGCCATTGCCACCTAGATCCATTTCTTGCTTCGACCAATTGGCCAGTAAGTTTGTAGAATAATTCCATATGCATGTTGCAAGGCCTAAAGATGTTAATACTCTGTCCAGTGTCACTCAAGCTCCCGGAGAAACACTTAGACGTACTTGGAGAGATTTCATGCTGCATGTGCAGAAATAAGCAATCCCAATGACAACTCTATTCTGATGGCATTAACTAAGGGGATTGATCCGGATTCCGAGTTCGAAAATTGGTTGGCCGGAAAGCCACCTGCGTTATTGGACCGTTTTTATTCCAAGGTAGCCCAGTTCTTAATAAGGAAGCATGAGAAACAGTCTAGGAAGTAGGATGATGCAGGGCCGAGTACAGAGGGAATTCAAAGCAATGTTGGAGTTAAACAGTCCGGGGAGAGCTCTGTAAATGTTCAGTTAATATCCAAAATAAACAAACACAGCAGAAGGACGATGGGAATCAAAGTAGAATGTGAGACCAAAACCGTAGTCCGCGACATAGAGCTCCAATGTTTGATAATTACACTCCACCGAATACATCGCTAAAGAATGTATATCTACAGACCTGCAATACTATGCAGTACAAGAAGCCTAATCCGAAGCCATCATCGGAGAGACAAATCCAAACAGGGAAATTTTGTAGGTTTCATGAGAGTTATGGCCACAATACAAATGAGTGTCACCATTTACAAGATCTCATTGAAAGCTAATACGTGAATAGAAGTTGGATCAGTTTGTGCGGCGCCGCAATAAGGAGGTGCGGGCCCATCAACTCAGAATCGTGCACCGAACCAAGAAGGACAGGAGGAACCCACTCGTACCGGCGGCAGGCTGGTGATAAATATAATAAGTGGTGGTCCTCATCCAGCAGACCGAACCTGGAGGGAAATGGAGTCGTATGTCAGCTCTATCAGGCATGCAGATTTTGAGTGTTGTAGTAGTTGTGATGATGAGGCTCTGGCCAAGAAATAGATGACGATGATCGATGACATCGTATTCCGAAACAAAGACGCTGATAAGGTCGAAGCCCGCACTATCAGTCCGCTTTCATATCTTCTCAGGTAGGTCCTGTTGGATGAAGAGGATCTTGGTTGACAGTGGAAGCTCTGTGAATATTTTGTTTAAACGAGCATATGATTTGATGAAGATGGAAGCCAAAGACTAAAACCTTGCTAGTCTCGAATCCAAGGCTTCAGTGGGAGTGCTACTGTACCCATTGGAGTGGTGGAACTACCAGTGGAGTTGGGAGTTGGAGAACGTCGGATAGTCCGATACTATAGTTTGTTGTTTTAGATATAGACTCCCCTTACAATGCTTTCTTGGGCTGAGCGGCCCTTGCTAAATTCAAGGCAGCCATTACCCCATGGTGCTTGACTCTAAAATTCCCCATCGATCGTGGGGTTGGAGTCGTTCAAGGAGATCAGGCTGCTGGACGAGTCTGTTATGTTGCTGAGCTGCGCGGAGCGCAGTGAAAGGAGAAAGGGAAGGGCGTAAAGGAATCTCTCTGCTTCTGTTTTGCTAATAATTGACAATTGGTGCCTGAGCCCAGGCACGAGCACCCCAACCAATTCATGAGGGATCTTGACCCGAGAGACACTGAAAGTAAAGATGATACTAAAGACAGTCAAGCCTCCTCGGTAGAACTGACAATCGATGTCCCGATCGCCGATGATGACGATTCTAAGATGATAAAGATTGGATCTCAGTTAAGCCAACAGATGCAGTAGGAATTAGTTGAATTTCTCAAGGAAAATCTCGACGTATTTGCCTGGATGCATTCTGACATGTGTGGGATCTTGCCAGACATCACAAGCCACACCCTGAATATTGACCCACAGTGTATCCCGGTTAAGCAGAAAAGGCGCGGTATGGATCCAGAGAGATCTGCCACGCTTAAAGAAGAGGTCGATAAGTTGAAATAGAATGGGTTTATCCGGGATGCTTTATACCCGGAGTGAGTATCCAATCTCGTACTTGTCCAAAAGCCAAATGGGAAATGGAGGACGTGTGTTGATTACTCAAATTTGAACAAAGCTTGCCCGAAAAACAGTTTTCCACTTCTCCGAATTGATCAGCTCGTAGATTCAATGGCTGGGCACGAGTTATTATCTTTTATGGATGCTTATTCCGGTTACAACCAGATACCCATGCACTTACCCGACCAAGAGCAAACCAACTTTATGACCGATCTGGGACTCTACTGCTATAAAGTCATGCCTTTCGGACTCAAGAACGCCGGGGCGACATACCAATGACTAGTCAATCGAATGTTTGCCCGCCAAATTGGAAAGGCCATGGAAGTATATGTGGAAGGCATGCTGGTGAAGTCACGGTTCTCCACTGATAAACTTAGAATCAATTTTCAACATCCTTCGAGAATACAGGATGAAGCTCAATCCACTAAAATGTCACTTTGGAGTCGCATCCGGAAAATTCCTTGGGTTCATCGTCAACTCTCGAGGAATTGAAGAAAACCCCAAAAAGATATGGGCATTCAGAAATCTTGAAACTCCAAGAAGCATAAAGCAAGTCCGGAGCCTTAACGGAAAGGTGGAGGCATTGAGTAGGTTCATTTCGAAGTCCACCGATAAATGCATTCCCTTCTTCGATCTGATCCGAAAAGGCAGACGAAACTTTGAATGGACCATAGATTGTGAAGGCACATTTCGAGCACTGATTCAACATCTCTCCACACCGTTGATTTTGTGAAAGCTCATCGACCATGAGCAATTATACCTTTACCTGGTGGTATCAGAAAACGCAATCAGTGCTGCCTTAGTTCGAGAGGAGGACCGAGTGTGGAAACCAGTCTACTATGTTAGTAAACGGTTAACCGAAGCTGAGAGAAATTATCCAAAGCTAGAGAAATTGGCTTATTGTCTCGTTATTGCCTCAAGGAAGCTCCTTCCATATTTCCAAGCCCATCCTATCACTGTTTACACTGATCAGCCATTACAACATGTCCTTATGCAGCCTGAGACGTCTGGTAGGTTACTCAAGTGGAACATTGAATTGAGCCAGTTTGATTTCACTTACACTTTGAGGCGATCTATTTAAGGACAAGTACTAGCGGATTTCATAGCTGAATTTACCATCCCAACGGACTTGCCCGAGACCAGTGAATCTCCCGAATATATCTGGAAGCTGCATACCGATGGTGCATCGAATAACCAGTGCTTGGGTGCTGGAATAGTACACGAAACTCTCGAAGGTCGGTCCATATGTTATGCTCACTACAAGAAAGTTATTTTTGATAACGCCAATTGATAATGCTTTATTCCATAGTGTTATTGTTTATGTTCATTTTTTATTCAAAGTAGGGAATTAACATGTAACGCTTTCAGAAAACCAGACCCTTCAGTTATTTTGATGGCCGCCAATTCTTTCAATTATTTCCCTTTTTTCGTTCCCTTCCTTCCTTTCTCCATCTCTCTCTCTCAAACTAGAAGAAGCTATTCTCTCTACCTTACAATCCCTAAATCACTCATTTGTAAATCCTTATTATCAGATCTAGTTCAAAGAGGAGCGTGGAGCACCTGGATCGATCGATTAAACAAATTGGAAAGCTAAGGGCGTACGAGAGCAGTACATACAAAATTCATAAAGCGAGGACATAGGTGAGTGTACATAAGCGAAGCGTGGAGGATTTTCTTCTAACAAAGGGACAAATAAGTAACATAAACATAGTTTTCAATCTGAATCGAAAATGATAGATGAATCCATTCAATTTGTTGCTCAAGCTTTCCTTGTCGTTTTGATCCCAGCAAGCCTTATGATGATTTGCGATATTGTTTAGAAGGGGTATCGCTCTGAAGGCTCTTTTTCTTCCATTACTTTTTCTTTTTCCAATTACTTTTGTGAAGGAAAAGTTTTGGCTTGTAGTTTGCATCGGTTTGGAGTTATCTCCATACATTCTAAGGTTTATTTTGTGTGTTTGACCCTGTGAGTTATTCTCTCTTCTATGCAAGGCATGCATCTATTTCAACAGGGTGCTTGGATTGCTTTTATTCTTTAACTTTTTATTGAGAGGATGCAGTTAAGTGTACAAGAAAAACCAAATTTCTGGTATATTTCATGAATTTACCCCGTTTTCAGTACTTTCCCACTGAAATTAGAATAACTTTGTGAAAACTGATTTGCCTTAGCAAATCCTTACCAAATAGTAACTCAAGTAGTAGACCTGGTAAGTAATTGCCTCTGGTTCATTCTATTTTTGTAGTTTACACATTATGTTAGCTCTAGTATGCAATAAAATGCTTTTCTTATCCCATTATGTTAGCTATAGCTTATAGGATGTTGTGAAATGCTTTTCTACTCCCTATTTATTGTTTAAGCATTCTAAAGTCGGTTGAACCGCGCTTTTATTTTTATAATTTTTTTTAAATCTTTTGATTACTGTACATGCTAAAAGTATAATATTTTCGTTAATTTCTCAAGCTATTGGCAAATAATATACTAATTTCATTGATTCAGGTAGCACAGCGAATAATTATGCGCAATGTATTGCCTTATGTTTGTTTGACAATGAAGGTCCTCAAAAATGAATCGAAATCACTATATGTATACTTGGGTTTGTTAGCCACTACGCTTGCTTATTTATTTCATTTCTAGGTTGCACAGATAACCTTTTGATTGATGTAACAAATTCAGTTTCAAGCTTAGCTGGATTTGTTGACAATCATACCTGAGCAAAACGTGGATCAGGTTTGGCAATTATGTCTATTGTGGTGTCATAAACATACATGTGTATATGATGATATGTCGTTTAGTGTTTTTTTGGATGAAAGCTTTATTTTCTATTTCATTAATAGGATTTGCGATTGAACTCCATGTTGCAGTTATAGTCTGAATGGATGAATTCAAGACTGCAAACAGAGTTAAGGCCAGTTCAATCCGACTTTATCCTTCTAGATTGATTTCAATTTGTAATTACGTCTATTGATTAGTAAATGGTTGCATCTTTAATTAATAAGGTAAAAACTTTGAAGTATTAATCATGCTCTTCTACTCTTCCAGTGTATCACTCGTACTTATATGGTAAAATTGACGTTTTATATGGAATCACTATGTTATTCCTAATATATTTTTTCAAGATATAAGTGTTTCTGCAAATTCACAACAATTATTTTATGTGGGCAATAAAACTTGCTGCTTGCTTTTTACAATTTATGTTAATGATGAACTGTGAGTATTGTGCATATAGCATGTTTAATTAAAATTATCTAACTAGAACTGTAGCCCGTCTTATCCTATTCAAAACCATTTACAAACTACCTTGATTGCTTGAACTATCATACTTACTTCCTGTAAATTTTTACATAGCCAACTGCCATTGTCGACTAATGTTCAAATCAAAATGTTATCATGAAAATTGTTTTAGAATTTACGAAATTTATGATAGTTCTAAAATTTGTTGAAAGCTAGAGTTGAGCTTCTACGAAAAGTATTTACCTTTTCAGTTACAATGGCATTGGTGCATGCAGGATGAAATAATTTAAGTATCAAAACTAGTTCGTTAAATTGAAATTAGATCATCGGTGCATGCAGGATCAAACCCAAATCAACATATGGCAGGTGGGAGATGTGCTTGCTATTTCTCGCGTATTCTGTGATAAATTCTTGAAGCAATATGTTGTTGTTGAGCCCGAAAGTAAGGTAATTTCATCATCGTGTTATATTCTAGTTGTGCACATTTTTACAATCGAAGTGCATATACCGCTTATTACCGATTAATTTCTGTGAGTTATACTGATTGTTGTAAATCCATTTCAAAGATTACCTCATCTCGATGATCCTCATTTGACGGAAAATACAACGGGGCAACATTTGGTGAATGTATTCCACATTCTTTTGCGGATGTTGGTGTGACCCGTAGGTACTCTTTAATTTGATTCCGCAAATTGCAATTCCAAAGTGTAGAAATATGTATTGGTAAAACTTCCTTTTATTATTATAGAATGACGAGAAATGAGGGTGTAAGCCAATCTATTTTAGTAAGTGGAGAAAGTGGTGCGGGTAAAATAGAATGCACCAAGATGCTTATGCGTTATCTGCCTATATTGGAGGAACAATAGTTGTTGAAGGTCGCACTGTTGAGCAAAAAGTCCTGGATGTAAACTAGTGTACTAATATCCTTTTTGGTATAATAACCGTACTGTATTGATTAGTAAGCATATCATAATTTTTTTATTAAAATCTTTTCCAGCCCAACCCTTTTCTTGAAGCATTTGGAAATGCAAGACGGTCAGAAACAATAACTCAAGGTAAGCGGTATAACATTATTTCAAATTAATTTTCAACAAGTAATGTCATCGGGAAAGTTATAAAAACCATGTTGAAAGTGATGTAGGCATCTTAAAGAAATTAAGAATGGTTACGTAATCTAACTAACTTAACTTCACATGTCGAATAATTGATTCTCCATTTAATATATTTGCTTCCAAAATCTTATGGTAATATGCATTAAAGATAATATACCATAAATATTGATCCAAAACTAATTGCAAATACTGCAGATGGATTGATTTTTGAGGTTGTAGATATTGATTGCTTCATCTAATTTAATAAATTATCATTGCTTGGATCTCGAACTATTTGATCATATGACAAGTTATTCACATTCTTAAGATGCCTGAATGTCTGCTTGAACTTTGGAATTGATTTATGCTGTTGTTTGAGTGATTTCTTGGCTTCCTATATTTTCTAAAGAATAATGAATTAAGGGTCTGCCAAAATAATTATTACTCCATGCTCTCTCAACTATACCTTTGTAGCCTGTCACATAAACCCATGCATTATTAAATCTAAAATGTAATTTTTTTTGGTATTATGTAATATGAAATAAATGGAAGACAATGGGAGCATGACCACTTAATGAATGGTTATAGAAGTTAATGTGAATCGAAGGAAAAATAGACAGAGCTGCATTGTTCCAGAACAATCCGTCTATCTTGATGTGAATAGCATAATCTTGACCACCTCTCCATGTATGAAAATTTCCTGTAAAATTTGGCTCATAAAGATTAGCATAATTGACACATTCCATAAACTTCAAATCATCAGTAGAAGATATTAAACCATCATTATTCTCTATTAATTGTAAAGAGTGACATTGAAATCTTCAACAATCACCCATATCAGTGATATTAGAGAACATTGGGTTTTAATATATTCCCATTGTTGTTTTATTCTCTCAGCTGAATATATTGGGCATAGACAATAATATTTTACATATCGGTGACATACAACTACTATGTTGCATATAACAGGTGATATATTGGTCTGCTATATGCACTTTTGAAATATGCCATATATTTGGATCCCAAAGAATTAAAATTCTTCCTTTGCGATGCACATCATTATCATGAATAAAAAACCAGTCTGGACTTATTCCTTTTGACAATTTTTGGATTTTCTTGATTGAATGACTATTGTGCAAATTGCCTAAAAATGAAAATTGATGGGACCTGAGCATTTGAACTATTTGGTTTTATATTTGAACAGGATGAATTTAGCTGATCGGAAATGATACAGATATCAGACTCGACAAGCATGGAGTTTGGACATGAAGCTAAAAATTCAAATTGGGTAGCATTATTCTATTTCATCAATGGAATCAGTCTTCAGTTCTGCATCATTTAAAGAAAATTGCCCATTTATTTGATTGTGTCTGAGATTCACTATTTGTGTATTCATTCATGACTTACCTTTGAGAACTATTGATTTTAATATAGTAAATGAGGTATTGTTATTTTTTTTACTTTCTACTATTATGAGCTGCCTAGCATAATCAATTACTACTATTAAAATGAATTTGTTTAAGGAAGCTGTTACTCTCCTTGTTTGTTAGGTAATTATTTATCTTATTTGCAGGTGTGTGAAAGAAGAAGATACTAAAGTTGTGATCTTCATTTTAATGCAAACAATCAAATATGTACTTGTTTTTTTGTTAAATTATGCTACTATATTTTAGGGTGTGCTTAAAATATTTGCTATTACGTTTTGATGCGTATGAATATTTTATAGCGGGAAAATGGTGTTACAAAGATTTCCAATTCCGTTGAGATTTAGCTGTACTATAGCGGCTACAATGAGCTATTGAATAAATATTTTAAAGCGGCAAAATGGTGTTATAAAGATTTCCAGTTCCGTTGAGATTTAGTTGTATTATAGCGGCTATAATGAGCTATTGAATTAACGTACCATAGCGGCAAATTTGCGTTATAAAACTAAGCTCAACCATAGCGGCATTTTTTGTGTTATAAATATTCAACAGTTTTTTATAACATGTCGATATACAGCGCTTATCAAACTGCTATGGTTGTGATTTACAGCGGCTATATGCCGCTATAAAAGACACTTTTTGTTGTAGTGGCTTTGAAGTTTGATTTTCATGCGGCCAATAATGGGGCTGAACATGAAGCCTTGCTTGCTGGATTGAAACTCGTCCGAGATTTGAGAATTATTATCGTGGAAATTTATCATGATTCACAGTCATTCGTATGCCAAGTTCAGGGTGAATATCAGGCCAAAGATCGAAGACTGGCTGCTTATCTAGCACGAGTCCAGGAAATACTTGATCAGTTTAGTTATTATGTCATCTTCTACATACCCCATGACCATAATCAAAAGGCTAATTCATTGGTAAAGTTAGCAAGTACGGGAGAAGCACAACAAATGGGGCATGTTCCTGTGGACATGTTATCTTCCCCAAGCATTGATCAGATGGAGACAGACTTTGTATTTGAAATCACTCCCGGTAAGGAGTTGTGGATGACTCCATACCGAAATTACATTGAGCATGGAACGCTACCTGAGCGCAGGAGTGATAAGAAATAGATTCTTCGAAAAGCTTCGTGGTTCACCATTCAGAATGGAGTCATGTATAGAGGAGGATATTAAGTTCCTCTCCTCCGATGTATAGCCCACGATGAAATTAATCGAGTGTTACACTATGTACACGAAGGAGAATGTGGCGGTCACACCGGGGTGCAAGATCTCGCTAAGAAAGTACTCGAATACAGATATTATTGGCCAACTGTAAACTATGATGCGCAGACTATGACAGGAAGTGTGATAGATGCCAAAAGCATGCTCGAATTCCTAGAGCTCTACCTACTGAGATAACCAAAATGGTCAGTCCATAGCCGTTTGTAGTATGGGGCATTGATATTATTGGCTCTCTACCTCTGGCCAAAGGTGGTGCGAAGTACGCCATCGTTCCAGTTGATTACTTTACCAAGTGGGCCGAAGCTGAACCTCTCCCTACAATCACGACAAAGAAAGTGATCAACTTTTTCGTTCACAACATTATCTGTCGATTTGGTCTCCCGCATACCATCATCACTGATAGCGT
The DNA here is from genome assembly GCA_030765085.1 of Allium cepa. NCBI lineage: Eukaryota > Viridiplantae > Streptophyta > Magnoliopsida > Asparagales > Amaryllidaceae > Allium > Allium cepa. The sequence goes on from CM060946.1 coordinate 186,343,225, forward strand.
AACCCAATTCGACAGCGTTGAATTCAGGTATTTCTGCCAGCGATTCCACATCCATAAGAAATTCTCTGCAGTTGCACACCCTCAAGATAATGACGAGGTTGAAGCTATTAATAAGGTTATCAAGTCTATTCTAAAGAAGCAACTGAAAAAGGACAGGGGCAAGTGGGTTGATGAACTTCCTATGGCTTTATGGGCTTACCGGACAACCCACGAGTCCGTGACCGGACACACTCCATTTTCCTTATCTTATGGTTCCGAAGTCGTTATTCCAGTCGAGATGGAAGTACCTTCTCATCATGTGACTTATGATTCGAAGACAAATATCATATTATTTGCTGAATCCCTGGATTTATTGGATGAGAAGCGCGAAGAGGCTGATTTGAGGGCAGCTGCATATCAAAGTCGAGTCGCACGATTGTACAAGCTAAGGTCTGACCCCGAACCTTTGAACTTGGCGATCTCGTCCTCAAAATAATCTATCCGGTTCCTTCGCACATGAAACCCACTTGGGAAGGACCGTATGTGATCGAACAAAAATTTGGAGATGACACTTTAAGTTATCAACCGTTGATGGTCTTACTTTGCCGAGAGCCTGGAACAGTGAGTTTTTGTCACTACTGCACATGACAAGCTTTATCTATTTCAGTCTATTTTCCATTTGGAATTTGATTCTGCATTTTGATATTTGAATTTATAATAAGGCAACTGACTTTGCCACATTTTCTCATTTCAGCAATAAAATGCCATCTCTTTGAGCCAGAGCTGTGATTTATTGAATGTGACATACAACCATCACGACGCACGAAGAGCTAAGTTCCATCATAAAATGGAATTTATTCAAATAGGGAGTGACTGTGATACGACCGGCCACTCACTAAGTGAAACCGAGCTCGGGGGCAAGTCACTACACTAAAGCCAAAAAAGGATTGATACACGATAATCCTTTAACTAACTCCAAACTCTCAGAGTGTGAGTTGGAATATAAACTCATAAAAACGGTTCCGAAGAGGGTGGACCCATCCACCTAACGACTTCGACCGTATCCTAACCAAGTTTGAGGAGGATGGATCCGTCCATCTAACGACCTCACTTGTTAACCTGGGGTGGATGTGAATCGACCATCCATGATCCCGATAAATCCATCGTTCTCAGAGTGTGAATGAAATCCAAAAGGCCTAAACAGATGTGATTAACCATCTGTCGGCCGTCTTCGAATTCCCGGAGTGTGAATTGGAGTATAAATGTCGACTCTAAGTTCCCAGGGTGCAAACTGGAGTATAAACATCAGCTCTGAATTCCCAGAGTGCGAGTCGGAGCATAAACATCAACTCCAAATTCCCAGAGCACGAGTCGGAGTATAAACAACCAAATCCAAGTTCCCAGAGTGTGAGTTGGAGTACAAACATCGATTATCTTCGGATTCCCAGTGTGCGAGCCAGATTATTGATTGCAAATAACTCCGAGTCCCCAGAGTGTGGTCAAAGTATAAACATAACTCAAGTGCGAGTGACCACTCATAAACAGCTTAAGTCCCCAAAGTGCGGACACGCACTCAAAAACTTAAATAGGCGTGATTGACAGCCGAAGTTCAAATACAAATCCCCGAAGAGCAGACGTGATCATTATTAAGTGAGCAAGTGTGATTCGACCACTCAACTCTCACTTATTTTAGCATCTATTCGACGATGTTAAGCTCGAAAAAATGAGGGTGAAATATAATTGTTGGCTAATCTTTACAACTCATCCCCGAAACTGAGGGCAAGGCTAAAGTGTCAACCATCGATTGAAGCAATGCAATATCAAAGTTCAACATAATCCCCGGTGGCGACTCGTGTTTTTGATTTTCGGACTTGGCAGATAAAAACAAACTCGACTCAAAGGTCGAAACTACACAAATACACTGGACTGAAATTCAAACACTGGAACACTTAAGCATAAAAGACCGTAGTAGAGTAAAAGCCAAAAACAAAATTTCATTTTAACCAACTGTGAAATAAGTTCATGTACAAGTTTTTCCAAAATTACTACTTGCAGGGGCCGAACTCGCATTTATACACGGCCTATGAAAGGAAAGCAAAACAAATTTTATCTACCAAAAAATGTACCGAAAAGGCCTATCTACTCCTTTTTTATTTTTCGGCTTCCTCTTTAGCATGGAGCCACCGGAGGCGCCCGTAATTTTTCTCTTTGAGCCTTGAGTTTTCGACGGCCGATCTCCAAGTGGACGCATGATTTCAACATCTTCCTCCAAACTCGAGTGTACGGGGATGCTTCCAGAAGGTGGAGTTGGAGGAAATGGATCGGCTATAGGAGGTGGAATAGACATGCCGGTGTCAGTAACTATGTCGCCGGGCGGTATCATTTTGAATGGAGCCGGACCAAGCGAAGACATTCCACCTCCAGAACTGCCACCACGATTCGCTGCCTCTATTTCAGTATTGATTTCGACCAATATTTCTTCTTCACAAATCAATTTAGCCTCGTTGGGGGCATTAGTGGTCGGAACTGAAGGGCCAGTAGCAGGTGCGAGTCCACATATGACGAACGGTAGGTCCGCAAAGGGGTCACTATGGTGACTGAGAAGTTCATCCATCATCTGCTCGTCAAAAGAAAGTTGTTGAATATGCGCTTATATGATTTTTGTTTGATGATAATAAACATATATACATTCGTTTAAATGTATTTGTTAATATACTATTTTATTTTCACAGATTAAATAAATATTTACTGAATAAAATAAATAACACAGAATTTGAATTCAAACGAATATTTTATTCAAACAAATATTTATTACAACTTTGAATAGTACAATTTCAAGCTCTCACTATAACTATACAACTTTGATTACAATAACATCACATTTCATATTTACAGTCCACCTCACTACATATCACTCACACTCGTATTTATCTTCAACTTCCTTCCAGTTTGAATCCAGCATCGGAGCAATCTGCAAAAATATAAACTAACATAGTAAAATTGAAAAAGAAATATTTTTGCAATTCAAAAATAAAAGATAATTTTTGAAAATATGATTTGCTTCAGTTATTTGGGTTGTTCGTTATAATTTAAATTTGAATTCATCATACACGAACAACTTGTGACATACACAGTGTATTACTGTATATGCCACAAGGTCGTGCACGCCGATATATACACTTGATTGATTTACAGGGACAAGTGAGCACAGGTCAAACCCAAATGAAAAACCGGGTTCAACTCACGTGCAATAACATTGAAAATCACGACATGAGCACAAGGTCAAATCCGAGTTTTAAAACTGGATTCAACACAAGGCAACATGACATGAATGCAACAAAGACCAACAGCAAAATGGACTGCAACAATCATGTATGCAGGGCAGGTCACAAGTCCAACACAGTTACAACAATGCATGAAGAACCAGAAGTCAACGCCGAGAAACAATGAGTACAACTACTGAAACTCAAGAACATACACAAGTGCAGACCAAATGCACATGTCAACAGGAAAATACATCACGAAAGACCACCAACTACAGGGATGAATACAATGTCGAAGCACAGTGCACAAGAAAACCAGTTCAACGAGTATGCACAGCAATGCAAGAACAAGCCAGCAGTTACATAAAAAATTCAGCAATCCAAATAACACAGTGTCAACAACCAAGTAAGTGCAATGGACAGTTCAAGTCAGAGACAACATCAGTATGAAAATGAAGACTCCGGCAAATGTCCAGTCCAGCAACATGAACACGCAGAGAAATGCACAAAAGCTACAATGGATGATCAAACTCAATGGACCAGACTACAAGCACGACAAACATGAACACATTATCCACAGCAAACAACATGGTGCAGCAACCTAAATATACAGTGAAGCAGTGCAAACTCAACAAAACCATGTGCAACTGTAAAACCAAAGTTTCAAGCATAAAAAATGCTCAATGCAAACTACAATGTCATCGCAAACAAGTGATGACACAAGCACTTACACAAGATTGCCACCAACATAGCAGCAAGCACATGAATGCACATAGCAAGCTACATGAAGACAGAGCTCAAGACTACAACTCAAAGCTCAACGCAGACTGCATAATGAACCAACTACAAAATTCGAAGCATAGTGATCCAAACAACAACAAAGTCGATGCAAACATACATGAACAGGCAGTACACAGTGAAACAGGGTGACTCAAGCAAAAATGCAGATCAAACAACAAATGCCACTGTGATTTCGACAAACCACTAAAAGTATCAATAACTGAGCCGATAAATCAAAATATATAACCAAGTCAAAGCCGGTGGTCATCACAAAATCCAATTCGAAGTCAACCAAAGAAAACCACGAAATTAATCAACACCGTAATGTACATTGACCAAGTTAAAGTCGTGACCATCAAGTTATGATAACATACGCTTTTTTGAACAAGTCAGAAAACATCCCAAGCATCCAAGCATAATCGAACGGGCGAAGACAAATTCAAATCAACATATACGAACGCAAAAAGTAGGAAATCAAATCCTATAAAAACCCTAATCATCATCGGCAATTATTCCATCGAGTTCAAGCAAGCCAAATCCAAAAAAGAAAAAAGCATAAAATTACATACCGAAGAAAGGGACGAACTCGATCAATTCGAAGCAATCGTAGTGCGCAAAGGAAATCAGCAATTGACAGAAGAATGCCAAGTCGATAATTCCATCACAGTCGCAAGCTTCGAATTTCAAAAACCCTAAATTGGATCGAAGGGACGAAGCCCTAATTTAGCTTCAAAGAAAAAAAGGGAACGGCCACCATCTCAAAATTAACGAACGAAGAAAATAAAAGGAACAGAGAATAAAAGAGAACGGACAAAATTGAAGGGGGTCGGCCTTTATATTAAAGGGCTTTTAATTTTATATTAGGGTTTTTGTTTTTATTTTTTAAATTGTTGTTTAAACCTTTTTTTTTAACTTTAAACCGTTGTATTTTTCTAGTCGTGTGACTAGGGGACAAGCTACGTGGCGTAGCTTGAGAATTCGCAACTCGGTGGTTGAGTTGTGGCAAGGTTTTGAGCGTAGAGTTAGATTAGTAAATAGCGGGTATAGCAATTTTACGTGTGTAAGCGAGGGACTATCTAATTTCTAGTAGAAACCTTGGGGGCAGCACGTAGGCAGGGTTTTGCCGAAGCTGGGTAAATTCTGTGTTGTTCTGTTTTTTCTGTTATTTATATTCTGCGATATCTTTGCTGCTATTCTGTGATCTGAATTGAATATTTTATAAGCTTCCGCGATTAATTTTTATAATTAACACTATCACCCTATTCACCCCCCCTCTAGGGTGAAATCGATCCTACAAGTGGTATCAGAGCAAGGTCTAGAAGTCAACATTTGTTTTAAAAATTCGATTTTTTTTTGAAAAAAATCAGTTTTTGTTTTAAAAATTTGAATTTTTAAAATGGCTTCTTTTAATAATGCTTTTGCAGAGGGTCAGTTGATAGTTAGACCACCAGTGTTCAATGGTGAATATACTTTTCGGAAAAATAGGATGAAATTTTTTCTGAAACCATTGACGCTTGGGATATTGTTGAGACATGTTACAGAACTCCAACTATAACTGTAGATAATCTGAAAATAGAGAAACCAAAGGAACAATGGACAGAACTAGAAAATAAGTTACAAAATACTAATGCCAAAGCTATGAATTCTATTATCTGTTCATTAGATCAATTTGAATTTAATCGTGTCTCACATTGTCTAACTCCGCAGGAAATATGGCACATACTCGAAGTGACTCACGAAGGAACATCTCAAGTCAAAGAATCTCGCCTTGCAATGCTAAGCAGCGAATACGAGAACTTCAAAATGGAGAAGGAAGAAAATGTCAAAAAGATGTACGGACGACTTTCCAATATCGTATACAAATCAAAAGCTCTTGGAAAATCATACACAGAGTTGGAGATAGTCCGAAAAATCCTTAGAGTCCTTCCACGAAAATTTGAAGCAAAAGTGACTGCCATTCAAGAATTAAAAGATTTGAAACAAATGAAAGTCGAAGAACTCATCGGAAATCTCACCACTTATGAGCTAGAAATGAATTTCAAGGAAGAGCGTGAAGGAGGAGATACTCGAAAGAAATCAATAGCGCTCAAAGGAACAACCGAAAGTGATGATGATAACGATGATGATGATGATGGAGCAGCAGAGTTGGCGCTACTAATAAAGAAATTCAAAAGGTGGAATCGCAAATACGGAAATCCAGCTCGAAATCATGAATTGAAAAGCAGAATAGGCAAAGCACTTGACTACTCAGAAGAACAGGAGATCATCTGTCATAAGTGCAACCAACCCGGACACATCAGGCTCAATTGTCCTCGAAATCGACGCAACTTTGAAAAGAAACAGAAAAAGAAAAGTTTTGCAGCCACGTGGAATACAAGTGATGAAGATAATCAAAGTTCTAACAGTGAGAGTGAGAAAGCAGATATGTGCCTTCAAGAGAATATAACTGATAGCGACGATGACGAGCCAAGCGAGGTATCAAAACTCACTCACTCTGAATTACTTATTTATTTCCATGACATAAATGGCTGTTATGAACGACTTAGGGAAAAATATGCTAAACTTGAATCTCAAAAGGATACTTTGATAGAATGCAATGAACAATTTGATCAATTAGTTAAGAACTATCAACGTAGGATCCCTAAGTGTGATAAGTGTCCAACATTCGAAGAAGAAATTAAAAAATCGAAAATCAATATAAAATCACTTGAAAATGAAATTCTGATTTTAAAAGAGAATGAAAATACTAGGAGAGAGAATTCTATTAAAAAGTGCACACAGTTGTTAAACGAAAATGAATCTCTCAAATCACAAGTCCAACAACTGTCTACTACTTTAGATAAATTTTCCAAAAGTGAAAAATCGTTGAATATGCTACTAGGAAAGCAAACTGTTAGTACGGTTAGATAAGGACTTGGATATAATAAATTGAAAATTGTTGAAAGCAATATTAGTCAAGCTAAATCCATGTGCACAATTTGTAGAAAATATGGACACAATCACAATAATTGTTGGTATAGACCCAAACATGTGAAAACTATACCGATTTGGGTTCCAAAAGGCACAAATATAAAATCTCTCAAGGTTAAACAAATTTGGATGCCGAAGGGAACAATTATAAATAGTTTTGGGTCTTCACAAAATTATTTTTATTCTGCCACTAACAACCATGGACCTATAAAAACAAATAGGTCACATAAATCTTTTCCCGTGTAGGTGTGGTGGCAGGCTAAGAAACAACAATAGTGTTCTCTGGATTTTTGGCTGTTCCAGAAACACAACGGACGACAAAGCAAAGTTCCTTAGCCTAGTATAAAGGTGACAGAATCACAACGGACAACAACGAAAAATATCGTAAAGGTAAAACAGGTAATGGTATGTTTTAAACGATATATTAAATGTGATAATCTGCACCATATTCTGAATAAAAATCAGCCAATATTGAGATGATGAAAAGATGGTGATTTTGACTTTGACTTATTCAACATAGTTGGCCAAGTATATTCTTATGCCAAAAACACTATAATAATCTTTAGATTCTTTGAATTACTTCATATATATCAGTTTGGATTAAAAATAGTGTTTTGTTGGATAATACAATTGGTTATAATACGGCTGACTCTATATTCACGGTTTTCTGATTATTTACGCGGCTTCAATTCAATTTCAAAAGAATGTCATTTAAATTGTTGTTAAAATTGAGTTTGAAATTTTTGGTGCACACTTCATGTTTTGGTCTATAAAATTCAATTGATGATAATTTTGAGTAAAAGAGAAATTCAGATGCAGATTACACTGGTAATCTAGTTGATAGAAAAATTACTAGTGAAACGTGATTTTTGTTGAGACATTTAGTAACTGCATCATTTTTCAAAGAAAATATCTGCATATTCTTCATTTTAAATAATTTTCAAATAGCAGAAAATTTTCTTTTAAAACCCCCTGGAGAAAATCATTTTTGACCATAGTTTCAGATTAGTCATTTTAAAAAAATTAATTTCATAACTATTTTTGAATTTGATTTTAAATGACTATTTTGACTAATCTGACTCCCTAATGTTTATCGAAAAGAAAAATAGTGATTGAAAAAGTGATGAGTGTTAATATTGATCAAATATTATGACTCGAGACGGTATAATTAATAAGTTTCTTTAGAAATTTAAACAAGAGTTATAAAACTGCTTGTTGGTAAAAATTCCATGACCATCTCTATATCTATCGTATTTCTAACGACCATCACTCATCGAAATTCTATATAGTTTGTCGATATGTGGTACTTTAAACAGGAATCGTTCGTTTTTCATTTTTCACATTTTTTTGAGAAAAAAAAGGGGTAATAATAATAATAATAAATACCAAAGTATTCACTCTCATTTAAAAGTCCTCACGGTTATGCATGGGTGAATTACTTGGAATTTGTTATGTTCTTCCATGCTCATTTAAAAGTCCTCACGGTTATGCATGTGTGGAACGCATATCAAAAGTCGATTTTTTTTAAAATAAACAAGTTGATTCTAATCCCATTTAAAAGTCCTCACGGTTATGCGTGGTTAGAAGATACTTGAATTCAATTTTTTTTAAAATAAAATTGGAATACTACTAATCTCATTTAAAAGTCCTCACGGTTATGCATGGTTAGTAGATATTCAAATTCCTGATATAAATATGCCACAAATAGACACAACTGTATGGTGTTATATGATGACATCATTCCATCATTCTAAAAGTGGAATATACGCATAACAAAATATTTATGATTTTTGTTTGATTTTTTATTGAAATTTAATATTTATATTCAATTGAGTTTTAATGTTGGATTAATATCGATCACTTTATCTCTATTTTCTCTAACACTATTATTCTTTTGCTGATAACAAAAGGGGGAGAAAAAAGTTAAGATTTTGTCAAATAAAATCAAGCAAAGGTCAAATAATTTTCTATTTGCATCGAGACTCATTTGCATATTTTTATTTGTGTGCATATATGCAGGGGGAGCTTTGTGTAGAGAGGAAGCATTTAAATAGGGGGAGCAATTAGGATATATCAATGATCAAATACATTTAACATATTCAAAATCTTAAATATATGTTTGTTATCATCAAAAGGGGGAGATTGTTGAATATGCGCTTATATGATTTTTGTTTGATGATAATAAACATATATACATTCGTTTAAATGTATTTGTTAATATACTATTTTATTTTCACAGATTAAATAAATATTTACTGAATAAAATAAATAACACGGAATTTGAATTCAAACGAATATTTTATTCAAACAAATATTTATTACAACTTTGAATAGTACAATTTCAAGCTCTCACTATAACTATACAACTTTGATTACAATAACATCACATTTCATATTTACAGTCCACCTCACTACATATCACTCACACTCGTATTTATCTTCAACTTCCTTCCAGTTTGAATCCAGCATCTGAGCAATCTGCAAAAATATAAACTAACGCAGTAAAATTGAAAAAGAAATATTTTTGCAATTCAAAAATAAAAGATAATTTTTGAAAATATGATTTGCCTCAGTTATTTGGGTTGTTCGTCATAATTTAAATTTGAATTCATCATACACGAACAACTTGTGACATACACAGTGTATTACTGTATATGCCACAAGGTCGTGCACGCCGATATATACACTTGATTGATTTACAGGGACAGGTGAGCACAGGTCAAACCCAAATGAAAAACCGGGTCCAACTCACGTGCAATAACATTGAAAATCACGACACGAGCACAAGGTCAAATCCGAGTTTTAAAACTGGATTCAACACAAGGCAACATGACATGAATGCAATGAAGACCAACAGCAAAATGGACTGCAACAATCATGTATGCAGGGCAGGTCACAAGTCCAACACAGTTACAACAATGCATGAAGAACCAGAAGTCAACGCCGAGAAACAATGAGTACAACTACTGAAACTCAAGAACATACACAAGTGCAGACCAAATGCACATGTCAACAGGAAAATACATCACGAAAGACCACCAACTACAGGGATGAATATAATGTCGAAGCACAGTGCACAAGAAAACCAGTTCAACGAGTATGCACAGCAATGCAAGAACAAGCCAGCAGTTACATAAAAAATTCAGCAATCCAAATAACACAGTGTCAACAACCAAGTAAGTGCATGGACAGTTCAAGTCAGAGACAACATCAGTATGAAAATGAAGACTCCGGCAAATGTCCAGTCCAGCAACATGAACACACAGAGAAATGCACAAAAGCTACAATGGATGATCAAACTCAATGGACCAGACTACAAGCACGACAAACATGAACACATTATCTACAGCAAACAACATGGTGCAGCAACCTAAATATACAGTGAAGCAGTGCAAACTCAACAAAACCATGTGCAACTGTAAAACCAAAGTTTCAAGCATACAAAATGCTCAATGCAAACTACAATGTCACCGCAAACAAGTGATGACACAAGCACTTACACAAGATTGCCACCAACATAGCAGCAAGCACATGAATGCACATAGCAAGCTACATGAAGACAGAGCTCAAGACTACAACTCAAAGTTCAATGCAGACTGCATAATGAACCAACTACAAAATTCGAAGCATAATGATCCAAACAACAACAAAGTCGATGCAAACATACATGAACAGGCAGTACACGGTGAAACAGGGTGACTCAGGCAAAAATACAGATCAGACAACAAATGCCACTGTGATTTCGACAAACCACTAAAAGTATCAATAACTGAGCCGATAAATCAAAATATATAACCAAGTCCAAGCCGGTGGTCATCACAAAATCCAAGTCGAAGTCAACCAGAGAAAACCACGAAATTAATCAACACCGTAATGTACATTGACCAAGTTAAAGCCATGACCATCAAGTTATGATAATATACGCTTTTTTGAACAAGTCAGAAAACATCCCAAGCATCCAAGCATAATCGAACGGGCGAAGACAAATTCAAATCAACATATACGAACGCAAAAATAGGAAATCAAATCCTATAAAAACCCTAATCATCATCGGCAATTATTCCATCGAGTTCAAGCAAGCCAAATCCTGAAAAGCAAAAAGCATAAAATTACATACCGAAGCAAGGGACGAACTCGATCAATTCGAAGCAGTCGTAGTGCGCAAAGGAAACCAGCAATTGACAAAAGAATGCCGAGTCGATAATTCCATCACAGTCGCAAGCTTCGAATTTCAAAAACCCTAAATTGGATCGAAAGGGACGAAGCCCTAATTTAGCTTCAAAGAAAAAAAAGGGAATGTCGCCATCTCAAAATTAACGAACGAAGAAAATAAAAGGAACAGAGAATAAAAGAAACGGACAAAATAGAAGGGGGTCGGCCTTTATATTAAAGGGCTTTTAATTTTATATTAGGGTTTTTGTTTTTATTTTCTAAATTGTTGTTTAAACCTTTTTTTTAACTTTAAACCATTGTATTTTTCTAGTCATGTGACTAGGGGACAAGCTACGTGGCGTAGCTTGAGAATTCGCAACTCGGTGGTTGAGTTGTGGCAAGGTTTTGAGCGTAGAGTTAGATTAGTCAATAGCGGGTATAACGAGTTTACGTGTGTAAGCGAGGGACTATCTAATTTCTAGTAGAAACCTTGGGGGCAGCACGTAGGCAGGGTTTTGCCGAAGCTGGGTAAATTCTGTGTTGTTTTTTTTTCTGTTATTTATATTCTACGATATCTGTGCTGCTATTCTGTGATCTGAATTGAATATTTTATAAGCTTCCGCGATTAATTTTTATAATTAACACTATCACCCTATTCACCCCCCTCTAGGGTGAAATCGATCCTACAAAAGTGTTCCCCGGTGTGTCCCATCAATCGGTGCAGTCGTCGTTGTGGTAATCGCCTCAGTAACGATGGCCTCCTACGTTTGATGCGATTCTTGGGTTGCAGAAGGCGATATTAGTGTAACTCCTATCTCTGGATATAGAAAGTTAAAAATTGTTAGTAAGCGCTTCAAATCAAGCCTTTTACTTTGGACACGTATGAATAATGCTTAGAGTACCTTCCTCCGTTAGGCTGGCGGATGCCTGAGCGGCTTCAGAAGTATGCTCTTTAGTAGGAGATTGCTGTGGCTGTTTCGGATCATAAGCAGGACAGACTGGGGTTCAACCGCTAGTGCAGGTTCAGGTTGAGATGGAGCAGGAATCTCAAGACTTGTAGCGTGATGCTCAACACCTGAGCCTTCCCCAATCCCCAAGTGTTGAGTGCCAAGCTTCTCCCTTTCATGAGAAATCATTGATCCGTGGAGAATCTTCCTTTCCTCTTCAGTCAGCACGCAATTCTCCAGCTCGAACTCATCGAATGATTCACCTAGATGTACCGCGTTCTCCTCCTCGACCAATCAGCCCCAGACGCTATAAAGATGTGTCGAATAGTTTTCGAGCCAGGCCAAATTTTTATGTTTCAACACGTTAGCGTTGTAGGTGATGAGAAGATCTTCTATATCAGCCTCCAACCTGGACTCCGCCATCCGAACCTTCTCCTCAACCTCAGACTCCACAACGCGGACTTTCTCCACTGCCGCATCCTGTTCAGCTCGGAGCGCTATGGCCTGCTCACATGACTCCTGAGCAATGTTGGTCGCATCATCCCTATCCTTGGAAATTTCAGAGAATTTGGCCTTAACCTCATTGAGTTCTTTGAGGGCCGCATCCCGTTCGGCAGTAACGGTGGTGTTCTGATGGCCTATCCCTTCCACCAAGGCATGATTTGCCTGCCTCATCCTCTCTATGGCCGAATTAGCCTCCATCTCTGACTTTCGTGAGGATTCGGTTTTAGTATTAAGCAACTGAATGACGCGATCTTTCTGGGCGAGCTCGGTCTCTAACTTTTCAATGGTGGTCGCACGCTCAAAGGCCAGTTTCGATGCTTTCTTTGTAGCTTTTCCCTATTCCTTGTATTGAGTGTAAATGTCATGGATGTAATCGTGCATCGTGTTCTCAGATTCCGCTGGAATTATCTTTAAGTGCAAAGGAAAAATATAACCATCGAAGTAGATATATAGGAAATCCTTCTTCAATTGGGTGTCACTCCTTTACCTATAGGCTCGGTAGGGACCTGCTCTGCAATTATGGGAGCCATTGTTTCAGTCCTATGATGGTGTGATTCAGGCCTAGGTACTTGAGAAGATGATTTCTAGCGGGGAGGATCTACCACATATTTTCCATAGTTTGAGGGGTATGTAGGGATTCTAGGAGGTGGAGGACGAGATCGTGATCTATGTCTTTACTCCCTATCTCTATCGTCTCGCTCCTGAATAGAGTATCCACGATCATAGTCCCTATCTGTCTTTCTCCTACGCGACTCATAATATGTGGAAGATCGACAAGCTTTTTCGGAGACTCCCTAACATTGAGCCTCGACTGGACATTATATTTGTGAAGTAAAAGAAGAACAGAGTTAATAATCTTCTAAAGTAAAAAACTTATGGTCGGGAATTGTGTAGTGTCATGAAGTGTATATGTATGTGTACCCCCCGACCAACTGGAAATATCGGCCATTCTTGTGGGCAGAGATTCGCTTAAATCTAATGCACACTGAAGCTCATCCAACCCGATGTCATCTTAGAGTGACACATAATCTGAAATTAGGATATCGGCAAGCCCTTCGAAGAGGTTTTCCATCTGCGAAGGAGGAGCCTCTGAAAATTTAATCCCAGGGATAGGCAAAGACACGAACACAGATTTCTGTCTCCCAGATTTAAAGCGTTTGAAAGCAGCTGCCTTGCCTTTTCTCTTTCCTTTGGAATCCTGAAAGGCATCAGAAGGCCCAGCCACAAGTTCATCATTGGTGGGCGTTCTTTCCGGATAAACCTCCACGGTTATAACATCTTCAGGCGTCTTACGCTTAGCGTGTTTCTTCGAGACATCCCTTAGCATTCCCTCAAGCCTTATACTTTGGGTAAGCTCAATCAATCCAATGATTCTCAAGTTATATCTGTCAGAACCGAGTCAACGTCCCTCTATTCACTTGGAACTTCTTGAAGAACCAAAACTATCTCTTTGAAATACTCACCTTCGGGTCGTGGAATTACAGCTATAAAAATAAAAGAGACATAAGTATTGGTGTCAGCTATGATTATCTTGTTAACTACTTAAGAAGATTGCTGCACTTACGTCTGAATAGTCATCGGCTGGCAAACCCCGGGGACAGTGGACATAAAACCATTCCGTTTTGAAATAACTCAACCTAGTCCAAGCCCCCATTACTACTTGAAAATTTCTGACCGCTTCTAGGAACGTATAAGAAGGGCTATCACCCCGACTGTTGATATTGAATTGGTATCTAATCTCGATCGGGGTCGGTGGTCAGAAGAGATGCTCCATAAATACGATGAATAAGCTATTCAACAAAGCATATCCATTGGGGTGTAGTTGAGATGGAGCAATTCCAAGGAAAGATAACACTTCCTTGATGTATTGGTTAAAGGGAGGAAGTGTTCCTGCTACACATGCATGGCGACTGAAAGCAGTAAATCCCTCCGAAGGATAATGCGCTCTGTCGTTTGGTCCCAACAATAGCACATCGTCTAGTGACAGGCCGTGCCTTAAGCATATTCATCCCAACATGTCTTCAGAAACATTGGACGGTACAGAGTCTGATGGGTTACCAATAAACATGGCACCAAGTAGCTCATCCGGGGCTAGATCTATGACTTCGGCCGCGATGGCCGGTAACTTGATTGTTGGGAAAATTAAACTCTGAACTTCCTGCTGTTGTGAGCTTGAAGGTTCCATAACTAACTACCTTATGAGAAATTATCATTAGATGATAATAAGCCTGTGCATCCCCCAGTGTCAAGTGTGTGAATGTGTAGTGTAGTGCTACAAATTACTTGACAAATTCTATAATGTTTAAGAAAATATTAAAACGACGAGACTATGAAATTAAGCTGGAATGACCGTCATCACTGACCATCACAACCGTGTCATCCAAATTTAAGAGATCAATCCAAGTTACAGTTTGTTAAGATTTCATTGAGTTACAGATCCATCGACGAGCCTCGAAGGGAAGTCAAATATGCAGCGAAACGATCCAAGTCCGATTATGCAAGGCTGAAGCTCATCGAAGTTAAATGTATAGATCTGCACGAAGTTCGTGTTCATTAAGGGCGATGTTCGAATCGATCAGTTCAAAGGCCTCAATCCAATATCAGTCAAAGATTTCAATTTCATATCAATATGTTGTGCATTTACTTTGAATCGATCAAAAATATAAGCATCGATCATTGCTCGGCCGCTCCGTATCGATCAGGATGTATGATGTTTCATACCGGTCGAAAACGATGATGTTTGCATCGATCACTTACCTTGAATTTTATAATGATCGTCGCGGCTTCAATCTCGAATCAATTGAAATCTAACAACTTTGTATCGATTGGATCATGACAACTTCGCATCGATCGGGTTACGGTAACAGTTCATACCCGTCACAATTATACTTCAAATTCCATGTCGATTCGAAGTGATGAAAACAATATCAAAGGATCAACAATCGATGCGAAGTCATAAAAGGAGGATTGATATGAAGCTCCCGGTTGAGGTTCGATACAATATCCAGTTTTTCTAACCCTCCATCGATACGAAATCCAAGCCGAACAATTCCTTTGTCTCTTTCCTCGTTCCTTCTTCCCTAAATGGCCATACCTCCATTTCGTTCCTCCCTTGGCCTTGCTTTGAGCCAATTCTAACCTCAACATCGCCAAAAATTGGCCCTGTATGTGAATGAATTAGCTGTTGAATCCAAATCTCGTCGCTCTTAGTGCGAGTTTACCATTTAGTTACCTGATTTCAACGGTTAGTTCGAGAGATTAATGAGCTATTCGATTTGGAGATGGATTCTTTATCAATACGAAGGAACAAAGAAATAAGAGAAAGTGAGAAATTTGACTAAGTGCAGAACTATTTATACAGGAGAAGAAACCAAAGAAAAGAAACGATCGCCTCCTAGTTGCCCCGACCGGTAGACATGGGTTTTTCCCAAATCGATGCGAATAAGCTATTCGTATCCATAGATTCGACTTTTATCAATACGAAATTTGCAACGAAGGTTTTTCTAAGACACTAGACTCAATCGATATGAAACTCTTGTTCGAATCCATTATTTTCGACTCCTTAAGGTGCATCGATACAAAATGCTCTGTTCGTATCCATCAACACTCAACCCATAATGGCACATATTCATCGGTATGAATTGGCTGTTCGCATCCATCATCAGCCATCAATACGAACAATATATGAAGAACCAACCACTCTTTTCATATTCTCCACAAGTTCATCGATACGAAATTGTGACCTAATGCCCACTGCAGTGGAGTCCATCGAAACTCGTATCTGTAGATGCAAACATTTATTTCGTATCCATCGTTGTGAATCACATCGATGCGAAAACTGTCTTTCGACCTTTTACATCGATCTAGAAGAGGATCGATACGAAGGGACATTCCAAAGCAACTGTCAAACGTTGTTATAACTCGAATTTTGCATCGGTTCAGGAGAGGATCGATATGTAATTCGATGCAAGAAAATTGCAACGACTTCTAAACGTGTGATAGTTAGCAAGAGTCAGGTAAACATATATGCATGTATGTCAAACTAATTTTCAATTTTCAATTTTCTAAATTCATAGGTCAAATCTCTACCTGATGACGAGTTCTAAAACAAACAATTAACCGCTATCATACAGCAATCGATTACAATGGAACACAGTACAACATTTGGTGGTTAACGGTTCATATTACAATAGTCAAGGGTTACGACTCCTAACGAGAAAACGATAACTATTTAACAAGTCAGATGGGACTATTTAGAATGAAGATTGTAGCTTTTCAAAGCACGTCATGTTTTCACAAGACGTACTTTGGGGGGCAAATGTTATCCCGCCTTTTGGAAAGGCTGCGGTATCAACGATCGCTCATCCCGAATGTCGAGCATGCACAAGTTTGCTATGGATGTCGATAAATTTTGTCAAATATACGGATCAGGCTATAATTAGCAACACATGAAAAACAAAGCTATGAAAGCCAAGTCAATCGAAGTCCATATGCTCAAGATATGATCGATACGAGTCAAGAAGGCAAACTGTTCAAATCGGTCAGGACGCACCACTTCGTATCCATCACTACAACAACTTTGTATCCATCTGGGAAGCACGTCATTTCTTATCTATCGGCTAAAGAGTCTTGTTCGAATCCATCAGGAGCACACGACATCGTGTTGGTCAAGGGAACTGCATTCTTCGTATCCATTCACTTAAAAGCCTTGTTCGCATCGATCAAGTTCCAGCAGTTTGCATCCGTCGAATGGTCCACACATCGTATCCACCAAATAACCATCATCCTACATCCCTGAGTAGGCATCGTACTTCGTATCCATTATCCATAACATCCATGCCCATTTCGTATCGATTAAGTTTTGCACTCATTTTGTATAGATCGGCCATAGATCGATACGAAACCAACACTCGTTCTCGATACGAAGTGGCACATAAAAATTCAACGCAAAGTAAGGTACATTCGACCGATACGAACAACGTAATATCATCAATACGAAATAGGCTGCAATGCATCGAGTCGAACTAGATCACACACTCGATACGAACAGCACGGTCATGATTGATACGACTAAAGCAAAAACCTTGGAATGAATCGGTCAACCCGACGTAAATAGTGGATCGATCCGAAGCATGGGTGCCGCGTGAACTTGCTAACACGTGCTGGATCGACTCAAATAGAGCGATACGAAGGCATCGATTCGAACAGAGCAGCGTAAATAAAACACAATCTTACATCGATCATAACTCGCAATCCACAAGTCCAAATGTTATGAAATTTTCATAGAAGCTTCCGTACTACCTAAAGAATGTTCCTGCCAAATTTTGACTCGATTGTCTCAATTATTGATAGATACAAAATTTGTTCATATCGGTCACGGATCGAGTCGAAATCGCCTAAGGTCGATTGCATGGGCCCACCCATATGCCAGAAGAAGTCTCCCGAGATCTGAGCTAGATGTCATCCTTCTATGCCCATAAAAGAGCCCTAGGGCCTATGGAAGAGGGATCTTTGGTTGATTGACATCAAGACTCCGAAAAAACTTTTGTACTTTACATCATGCTGTTGTACTCAAATTTCAACACTATAATCCATGTATTCCGTAGTAATCAGTTGTAACCAGCAAGTTAATATCAATAAAGTCATCAAACTTCATAGTGGACGTAGGCAATACGCCGAACTACTCTAAATTGCTGTGTTACCGCACGTTTTCATATCTATTTTTGAAGTGTTTGTTAGATAATCTCCTTTTACATTTCTACTCTTCATTTTTATCTCTTCAAAATATTTTCGAAGAGTGTTGTGCCTATTTTTGGTACAAATAAGTAACGATAACGATGAATTCAATTATAAAATCCAATTGCAGTAATCAACAGTTCAAACAATTGATAAGGAATGAATTTTTTTTCGAATCGATTTTAGTTGGCGTATTTTTAATCTAATTTATTTGAATTTCCTATAATTTTTTGCCTGGAAATTGTTGAAGCAAAATTTAACTTTTTATCATCAAATAGCAGCATTTTATGATTTTAGAAAACTCAATAACCGATGTATATTATTACTGTTTTGGGATCGCCTCATTGTTCTAAGCTCAACCATATTTTTATTTTTGTCGGTCTGAGATCGGTACACGAACGGAAAGCGATGGGATGAGATAACAAAAATTGAAAATAATATATAACTTTAACCAACATTTTGTATCCTTAGTCACGTTTTATCCCCATTTTGTACCATCGCAGTAGCTATTTTGCTCCTATGTTCCCTGTGTTTATCTAATAAAAGGAAGAAATCATTCTTCATATGAAATATCTCAAAGCAAGAAAATAACCCTCATTCAAAAAATCGAAATGCATAATCAATTTAAAATAAAAATCAAGGAATAAATAGACGGGATCTTTGAACTTTAAGAGTATGAATCTCTTGTCGGAGGTAGGAATTAGAGGTGTGGTGTGGCTTCACGTTCGACAGTCTTTGGAAGTGGAAGTTTTGAGCTAGGGTAGGACATTGGGGGAGTTGGAGGTAATTTTGGGGATCGAATAGTGTGGCATGGACTTCGTAACATCGAAGAGCACGATGGCCGTGAATTTGAGGTGGTATGGTTATCATTGGAGAGCCATAAGGGGAGTTAGTCACGATTTAAAGAGAGGGTGTGGGCTTATATGGTGGTGGCAGCGAGGTGGATAATTCAAAGAGAGAGTCGACAGTGGTGTCAGTTAGTGGAAGAGAGGACCGGAGAGATAGAGGAGGAGGAAGTAGCGACTATGGGGAAGAAGCATTTGTAGAGAGGAGTGGGAATATGATTTTGGGAAAAGGAGAAAATAGCGGGATCATATTTTCTTGGTTAGGTTCACGCATGATAGGGGGTTCTCGCTTTTTGTTTGGAGGCAAGCAAGAAACTCTTACCCCCACACAACCCTGAGATGTAGTATAAGGCCCTAATGGGTTGGCTGCGGATGTTGCGAGGCTAGCCATAAAAGCGAATTCGAGGCACTAATGTAGGACACGACGGATTTTGGCCGCTGGTGGGATGGTTGAGATGCCTACCGGTCGCTATATTTGGTATAAAAGTTAAAGGTTAAGCGAGAACCTTGGCTTTGGTGGGGTTAACTCATTAGAGATAGGGTTAGTAATACCCTAGAATGAGTTTGAGTGTATATAGATATATGAGCGTGTATTTGTTAGTGATATAAAATGTTTTATTATGATGATTAATTTGTTGGGTGGCTTATGAATTTTGGTTGGCACAGTCTGAACAATTTTATCAACAAGGGTTTGTTGACACTTGAATAGAGCAATTTGACACAATATTATTTTGAAATGAGGTAAATGAAATAATTTTACCTCATTTTTTTTATATATAAAAGAATAATTTTCAGAAATTATTATAGTTATATAGTGCGTTTGGTTGTTCGAAAATTATAATATTCGACTATTATCATTTTTTGATTGTGTATATGCCTTAATAAAGATTATTTGACTTAAGAATGATAAAAAAATGTGAAATGAATTATACAAATGAATTTATAAATGTGAAAAATAGATTTAAACAAGGAATTTTAGAATCTAAATCTTGGAGATTTTCAAATGTTTTTCAAAGTGTTTTGAAAAATAATAATGTTATTATCTGGAAGTATTTTTGGATGGAAATGATTTCAAATGATTTTGAAAGAAATGAAATCATTGAATTCACTTCATTCGCTGGAAAATAATTCCGATGATGACTGCGCAACATCATCGGTGTTCATTTTTTGAGTTTTTAAGTGACAGATTGCTACCATGGTGATTTTCTATTAGAGTCTTGTTTGATAAGACAAGTTTTGATTTTAAGAATTCAAAATTTTGATTTAATATACAAATATGATTTCAAATTGACTTGAACAAAACTAGGTGTTTGAATTCTGAGATTTGCTATCTAAGTGTTCGGGAAATATGATAAATAAGTTTTTGAACTTAAAATTTGAGAAAAAGGTATGTACATGTATATATAAGAAAAGAAAATCTAAAATTTGAGATATGAAATTGAATTTAACTTAAGAAAAAATAAATAAAATTGAAATGGTGTTGGAATGAATCGAAGGTGTGAATCAATTAATGAAGTTTAACTGAATGAAGCTTAAGTGAATGAATTTTAATTGGATATCAATAAATTGGATAGAAATAATGAATGTGAACTAATGAATGTAAATCTAATGAGTTGAATGGAATGAATGTGGAAGTGAATGTAAATGAATATGAATGTGAATTAATTGAATGAAATTTAATTTGGAATAAATGAATTGGGTATGTATAAATGAATGGGACTAATGATATGAATTGAAAGCTAAAGTTAATAAATTGAAGGTGATAATTGAGAATTTCAAAATTTGACATGGTTATGGATTATTGGATGGGGCCTTGTTGCATTTGCATATTGTGGTTATATTGTCCTATATTGTATAGCGATATTACTTTCCATGCAAGTTCTCATTCATTATTGAGAGTTTAGTAGGTGCGGATGGCGTTTTATTAGCATTTGGAACTTGCTTTTGCGCTATATTGATTGCATTTGCTTGCTAATAAAAACAAAAGGTACACATCTCGGATTACATATCGTATTTTTAAACTTTTCCCTGTGGAATGCCTTATCATTGATGAGATGTATATTATATATGTTTTGTTAATTTTTCCGATCGAGCCGCGCAAAGGAGACGCTGGCGAAATTTTCCATAAATTAAGGCATTAGAAATTTTTTGAGAATTTTGAAAAGCTAGATAACTAAAATTTGATTTGGAGTGATATTTCGGAATGAATGAATGAGTATTATAGGGTATAATATCATTTTTCTTACCTTAGTAATTTCGAGGAGGAAATTCTTTTTGAAGTAAGGAATACTGATATTTGTGTTGAAGTTAATAATTGTAATTCAGTTATAATGCTTATTTAAAACATTTGAATTGGTGAACTTATATTTGAATAGCATTTCAAATAATTGAATTCTAAATTGAATATCTATTTAATAGATTAAATTGCTTTGGTTAACTATTTTTGGATAAATAAATAATAACAATGAATTCAATTATAAAATCCGATTGCAATAATCAATGGTTCAAACAATTGATTGGGAATGAATTTTTTTGACTTAATTTCAATTGGCCTATTTTTAATTTAATTTATTTGATTTTCCTATAATTTTTAATTTTGAAAATATTTAAGCTAAATTTAACGTTTTATCATCAAATAGCAGCATTTTGTGATTTTACAGTAATCAATAAACAGTGTATATAATTATTGTTTTGGGATCACCTTGTTGTTCTGAGCTCAACCGTATTTTATTTTGTCGGTTCGAGATACGTACACAAATGGAAAGCGCTGTGATGAGATAACGGAAATTGAAAATAATATATAACTTAAACCAACATTTTGTACCCTTAGTCACGTTTGTCCTAATTTCGTACCATCATAGCCTCTATTTTGCTCTTATGTCCCTTGTAGTTATCTGATAAAAGGAAGAAATCATTCTTCTTTTGAAATATCTCAAAGCAAGAAAACAATCCTCATTCAAAAAAATCAAAATGCATAATCAATTTAAAATAAAAATCAAGGAATTAAAAGACAGGATCTTTGAACTTTAGGTGTATGAATCTCTGGTCGGAGGCATGAATGTGAGGTGTGGTGCAGCTTCGCTTTCGACGGTCTTTGGCAGTGGAAGTTTTGAGCTAGGGTTGGACACTAGGGGAGTTGGAGGCGATTTCGGGATTGGAAAGTGTGGCATGGAGTTCGTAGCATCAAAGAGCATCTTGGCCGTGAATTTGGGGTGGTTCGGTTGTCATCGAAGGGCAATGAGGGGGAGGCAATCGCGATTTAAAGGGAGAGTCTAGGCTTTATGTGGTGGTGGCAGCGAGGTAGAGAATTCGAGATAGATTCGACGGTGGTGTCGATTAGTGGAATAGAAGACCAGAGAGAGAGGAGGAGGAGGAGGAGGAGGAAGCAGCGACCATGGGAAGAAGCATTCCTGGAGAGGAGCGGGAATATGATTTTTGGAAGAATAGAAAATAGCGGGCCGGGTTTTGCTTTGTGGGCTGGGTTTGAGTTATATGGGTATTGAAATAAAAATGCAATTAAGTGAATATAAATTGTTTTAATAAATTTGAAAGCTTATAAAATTCATAATTCACTTGTTTTAGGTCCAAATCCAAAGCAATCAGTCGTGTTAGACTAGTGTCAACATAAGGTTCGTTATGAAATTGATTGTAGCAAATTAGAGCATCCATAACTTTTAGCTAAGTTCGAAAGTTGTTTGAATTTAGTCGGAACCAGAACATGAAAGCGAAAAAAAATCAAAATGACTTAAACTGACCTCTCTGGCCACTTATATTTTGATATAAGAGGAAAATTTTATTTATGTTGTTCATTGCCTATGATTGCTTGTTTGCTATATTATTAGTAGTTGGATATATATTCCTACCTATTGGAGCGGATTAGACCCTATACGTTTTCGTGTATAAGCGGATGACCCTTTGTATACGATCTCGTCCAGAAGTGGTTGATTCTATTTTATGGTTATATACTACATATGATTTTTGATGCAGGTGGTTAGGTTGGAGGGATCCAACTGAATTCCTTAAAATGTTGATTATTTTTCATATATAATGATATATGATGTGTTAGATGCCATACATGATGACATGAATATAATTTTCCCTAATTAGTGCTATGGTAGCACTGTGCCTCTTTTTAGTGTTTTTGAAATGCTATTGAGAGAAAATTTTGACTTTTAAATGATTTTCGAAATTAAATATGTTTTATAAATTATTTTGAATTATTTAAAGAAGTGGTTTACTGTACATAAAATAATATGATTTTGGATATTAAAATTAATAGTTTTATGAAAAACTTTAAATAGAGATTTTTCTAAACTATATTATGTAAATTTTAAAATATTAAATATTAGGTCAATTTTATAGTAAAGGAATATGGTTTAAAAAGAAGGTAGAATAATTTTTGTATAAATATCATTAACTATTTATTTTTATGTGATATAATTTAAGGTACTAGGAATAAAATTGTAATGTAATATTTTATAAAAAAGTAAAAGATTGGAAAATGAAACGATGAATTTATAAATGATGTTTTATAAATTAAGGAAATGTTATCTTTGGGGAAATTGAAGGGATAAACCACATCATTGGATTTATAAAAATATGGGGAATGGTTATTTAAAAAAATAGTTGAATTCTGTTTTGGAGAGAATAGGAAGTGGAATAAACTGGAAAACGTTGAACGGTATTTTATAAAATAGAAATGGGAATTTTAAACATTGTTTAAATATGAATTGGATTTGCAATTGATATTCATAAATGGATTTGAAATTAGGGGGATTTATAAAGAAATAGGTTTATAAATGGAATTTTATAACTAAAGAGATTTTATAAAAAGGAAGTTATGAAATAGAAAGAGATCTATAAATTTAGTTTATAAATTGAAAATGGTTTAGTTTTGAGAAATAGAAAACAGATTTTTATAAAGTATGTGTATTCACGTTTTAAAAGTGAATAAATCTTGAAAGAAATGGTTTTGAAAGTGATACTTTTAAATGGAGTTTGAATGACTTTAAAAGCGATTTTAAAATGTGTTAAATGACAAAAATATAGATTTCAACATTTATTGTTGTAATAGACGTTTTCGTGAAAGTGAGGAAGAGATGAATTATGACATAATTGTTATAGCAAATGATTTCGAAAGGAAATGTTTTATATAGTATACGAGAATTATAGATATATTCTATATTTTAATGTTATTATTCGAGATGGGTAACTTCTATCTATTTTGAAGTTAAGAACGTTGTTTAGTTAAAGGTTTAAGAGGCGATGACACCTCAACTTGATTGGCTTCATTGTTAACTAATGAACAGTTGAAGTTCGATATCGAAGATTGATATCCAATATAGTTAGTTGAATCCTGGTACTATTGTTTTGGGTTGTCATAACGATATTTTACGCAACATTCATTTTGACCCAATAAAGTGTGTTTTAGGAGATAAAGAGTTTTCCCCAAAAGAGGATTGCAAATATACTTATTTTGATTTCAGTATACTGAGATAATTTCTCAGTGTAGAAAATGAAATGTTTCTTGAATATACTTATACAGTTGAGATAAGTATCTGGAAATGTTTTCCAAATATCATAAGTGATAAACTGATTAGAGAATATATCTTAGTAAAGATATTTTATGATACATATTGGGAAAATGATTTAATTAATATAACATTAATTGAAGAGGCTCAGCGGTTCTTGGTGCCTGAAAAGTAGAATTTCCAGTTGGAAATAAGTCTTTAGAGGAATGTTTGTTCCTTTGATATTTAAATAACCGACTATCAAAGTATTAGCCAATTTTAAACTATCGTTGTTAGTTCGTAGAGATCGAGATCGGGTTTATTATCCAAAACCACTTCAAATTGACATAAGCGTTGCGAATTGGAATATGTTGAAGATAGCCAAAGACGGAGTTAAAGTGCAAGGGCTATTTCTATTTTCCTAGGGAGGGATTCCCTGTAATGGATGAAATAGAAAGTAGTGCCTTCGATTTCATTTAGTCTCGCAATGAACATGTATGGATGAATGCTAGCGTTGCATTGATTCCTGGAGGGTTGTGTTAGCATTCCAAGTTGGTTTGCTATATATAAGGTAAAATCTAGCCTTAAGCCTCATCAATCGGGAAATGACTAAAGTAGGGCATGCTACAAAGCTAAGTGGGTCGCTTCCATTAGGGTATGTCATCATCTTTCTAGATTACCCTATTTTTATGGGTTTGGTTGTGCATAGGAGATCTCGATTAAGGTTGGAAGACGTGGATGATGACATATTCGGTACTACTAGTCAAGTGGTAGGCCGGTTCTATGTGGCAGGGTACAAGATGTTGTTATCAGACCCGGGTGCATTGATCTAGAGATATACCCATCGGAGGTAGTTCCTTATCTGGTCAAAGTGTGGAATCCATTCTCTAGTACGCACCTTTACGCTTTTAGTCGTACACTTATTATGCTGGAATTTAATTAATGTAACAATTTCGGCTAACATTAATAAGTATTTGTATCTAGACACTATTATAATATCAGAGGATTTCGTATAAAATGTTTTGGTTATCTTAAGGTAAAAACCTTTTTTTTTATGTGCGGTGTGGTCTTACGAGATACCTTTTAATTTCAAAGATTATTATATAGAACTTTAAAATCCAGTTGCATGTGTTTTCTCACGTTGTTTTCCAGACTGACTCGGGTGTTATTCTATTATAATGCTCGGGTCAGACGGAACATATTACAGATTAGTTTGGATGCTTGGAGCTTCAGGAGATGAGCTAGAGAATTTCAGGCGTATTACACGTATTTTATTATTTCTGCTGTGTGTGTAAAACTGTATATTCCATACTTGTGAGAACAAGTCATTATAACTATCTCGATTGCTATATTGACTATTTTACTTTTATGATTGTATGTATATCAACAGTTACAGTTTCTTTTGGTATACAGATCTATATTTGTCTATTATATATAATTTCACTGCGATTTGTGTGATTATAAGTGTCATTTATGTTTCTTCTATCTCTTCTTCTTCTTCACCTCTAGCAATCAGTATTTCTAGCTTTCGAATATTTGGCATGCTTTACAATAAACGTATTGATGTCGATTTCACGGGTCGAAAATTCTGGTTCACTATAGTAGGAGGGATAACCCCATTAGTATACTTCATGAGCATGGTCTGTGGAGGGTACTAGCATACATTAACACTACCCGACACGTAAATTCATCTCATATTTACACTACGTGTGTTGTCCCTGAATATTTCAGTCTTAACTCGGATGTGTTTTATTTTCAGGTTTAGTGGGATGCCAAGACATTTTCGATGAGCTCTAAGATTACTCTATTGATTACAGTAGGCATAATTCCTCATGCCGGCACTATGAGTTGTCATATGAATCTTACTCAAAAAGGAATCGTAGAAGAGTATAGGAAAAGGGAGAAGAAGAATACAAATGTCATGATGATTTTGAAAGAGGGTCGGAAAGAACATCTCCTATTCAACATAGGAACCGCCCTCTATTTCCCATAAGTATGGGCCAATACTCGTAAAAAACCGATCTTGTTCCTTCGTCCAAAACTACAACCACGCGACTACAGCACCAAACGCCGTGCAACCAATAACATCTATTCAAAAATCCAAACAACCTACTCAACCATCTAGGTCTGCAACTTCTGATCCTTTCAAACAAAGACCATGAAAAGATCAAATTATCGAAACTATTTCTTTGACAATAACAGAATCTGCTTCTGATCGACAACTTGCCACACTACAAAGAGTCCTCCCTAATTATGTCTTCGATGGAGTAAATTTTCTTATCACTTGAAACATATTCCTCATGTTGTAGCTATAAATGTCACGGCTTGTGTGATGTGTATGATCACTACAGCACATGGAGGAGACTCATGGTGGCGCTTTCTGAAGTTAAGAGGGAAAAGACAGTGACTGTCCAAAGGAAGGAGCTATTAGAGCAACATAACAACCGTATGATTACTAATCTAAATAAAGAAGAAGATGAGCTTAGGAAATCTCATATGGCCATGGAGGATAAATTAGAAGAAAAGGAAAATATTTCATAGAGAATTCCCAACTGCAAGATTGAGGCATCACATCATAGAAGTCATTATATTTCTTAAAAACTGAGACTTTTTGAAAAACTATCGATGAGCGGTTTTGAAGATTTAGAGATTCAAGGCCATATTGAAGGGGAAAAAGAAGGAAAACAATGACGCTTTCGTTTAAGCCTAGGAATACAAAGAGCAACATCTTGATGCTCGGTCATTATAAAAGGATGTAGAAATTCATGCGGGAACTGCAAAGGATGGAATCAAGTCTCAAATACAGCCTACTCTAGTTTTCTTCTATGCAAACATTGTTAAGTTTGGAAATTTAAGGTGGCTTGATAAGGGACATCCCAGCATGCCAGCCATGGCCTAGAAAGAGATATATAAGCAAGAGAGTGTTGGATATGCAAGTATATGATTTTTATTTGATGATAATAAACACACACACACACACACATATATATATATATATATGTGTATATATATATATATTTAATGTATTTTTACTGTACTATTTTATTTTTCACATAATTAAATAAATTTTTGCTGCATAAAATAAATAACATAGAATTTAAATTCAAATGGATATTTTATTCAAACAAATATTTTATTCAAACAAATATTTTATTACCCTTTCAAATGGTACAAATTTGACCACTCACTATATATAACACATTTTTCAATTACAACATAATTTTTCACTATAAAATTGTTACATACATTTGCACCTCACTACATATCACTCATTCACTCGTATTTATCTTAAACTCTATTTCAAATTGAATCCAGCATCTAAGCGATCTCTAAATAAACACCGATGTAGTAAAATTGAAAAAGAAATACTTTTGCAGTGCAAACTAAAATGAGTATTTTGAAAAGGTTATTTTCCATTGTTATTTGGGTTGTTCATCATTTTGAATTCATCTTACACGAAAAGGTTGTGACATGCACAGTGTATCGTTGTACATGCCATAAGGTCGTGCACACCGATATACACTTGAGAAAACTGCATCGATAGGTGAGCACAAGGTCAAACCCAACCAAAAGCCAGGTTTAACTCAAGTGCAATAAAAATAAAGTCAAGACATGAACACAAGGTGAAACCCGAGCTTTAAGCTGGATTCAACTCAAGTACAACACAAAACCATGGTTCAAGATACATAAAACAAGCCTCGGCCAAAAATTCAACTCGTCAAAGAAACCACAATGCAACATGAAAACCAAACTTATATGCATGCATACAACTCAACAGTTCAGGTTCAACTCAGCATTCACCAGACCGGCAATTGCCCAGGATCAAAGACATAAACACAACAAGATCTGCCTCAAAGCAATAAAAGTTACAATATGAACTCAACCATGATGAACTCAACAAGACAGTCAAGTTCAAATGCAAACTGGCTCAAGGCTACAACCTTGTACATATGCATACAAACTCAAGGTACACATATATGGTGGACAACACACAATACAACTAAATGCAAGACAAATTCCAAAATCACTTGAACCTGAGCACTTGAAGTTCAGTGGCAAACAAACATGGATGAAGCAAACATGTAAGACAGTGGAGTCATGAAGCAACAAACCCAGAATAGAAAGCACTTTGAGTTCATATGCAAAAACAGTTCACCAGACTTAAAAATGGATAGACAAAGCTAAACCAGATAAGTGAAAAAAAGGACTTAGTAAATCAGAGAATACATATGATAACTAACACTTGAAGCAAATGGCAGTGCACATACCAAAATTGGAAACAAGTCAATGCAAACACACATGTACACATATATAGGCAATGCACATGTAACAAGAACCAAGGCAGATGAACCAATGTGTACTACAACATTTCTGACCAAATAACAACATGTTTCAAATACACCGAATTGTCCGGATTAAATACATATGGACATGTACTTAATGCAACCTAGACTCAAATATCAGCGGACAGAGCACTGTAGATCAACCAAACAGTCCAGGGCAGTACAGTTTCAAATACAGCAGACCATGCATGAACATGTACATAAGTGTGTCAACACCAACTAGACCAGAACATGCACAAGATTAAAAACTATAGTCCAACTCGAAGAACAACTCGAGCTAGTCCATATACATAAAGACTGCACATATACAAGTCTAGCCACAACAATCAACATATATACATATGTAGTGAAATATGGGATACAACGGAAACTTAAGTGAATATGTAGCAGAGATATGTGCATACACATTGTAACTAGACTCGAACAAATATACAACATCTCTACTAAGTGCAGGACCAGCGAACAAAGAAGCAAAATCAAAATAGCAGCAGGTTTTACAAAAATCAGGGTATATTCATGCAAAACCAAGTGCAAGCTCAACAAATACAAGTGCAAAAATAAAATTCACAAGTAATTGTGATCAATCTTAAATACCAGAGAATCAAAGCCAGATGATAACACATATGAACGAGTCCAGATAATATCGCAAGTGAAATAAACAAGTCAAGATAAATCAACATCGTCGAGTCAGAAACAAAAGCCGTGTTTCAAACAAAGTCAATGATCATGCCAAAAGTCAAAGCCGTGATGACCTAGAAAAAATTAAACAAGCCAAAATTGAAGCCGTGGTAATCAAGCAAAGAATTATTTGAAATAGAATCAGTCAAGAACAATCACAAACATTCAAGTAAAATCGAACGGCCAAGCATATTAATTGACAAATTCAAATAAATATATTCAAACAATAATTTAGGGTTTTCAAACCTATAAAACCCAATCATCATTGGCATTTTCCAATAGATCGAGTTCAAGCAAACTAACTAGAAAAGCAAATAGCAAATTACATACCAATTCATATCGAACTCGACAAATTGAAGCAGCTGTGTGCGAATCAAAGAAATGATCGATTGACGAAGCAATCAACACTAAACATTCATTCAATTGATCAACTAGTATCAGAAACTTCGATTTCCCACGAAACCCTAACTTTTCAAAACAAAAGAGAGCGAAGAGGCAGCCATGAAAATACATCAGATAGTATAAAAGAAAAAAGGGGGATAATTTCTTATTACTTAACTTATTGGGCCGACATTTTTATTCTCTATTTGGGCTTAGTATATCATAGGGTTTTGTGTTTTAAAATTGTTTTTTAATTTGTAATTTTTCTTTTAATCGTTTGTACTTTTCTAGTTGTGTGACTAGGGGACGAACTACGGTGGTGTAGTTCTAGAATTTGCAACTCAGTGGCTGAGTTGTGGCAGGGTTTTGAGCGTAGAGTTAGGTTAGTCAATAGCGGGTGTCGTGAGTTTACGTGAATAAGCGTCTGTCTGCTTAATTTCTAGTAGAAACCTTGGGGGCAGACATAGGTAGGGTTTTGCCGAAGCTGGGTAAATCTGTGTTGTTCTAAATCTGTTTTTATTATTCTACTATTGGTGCTGCTATTATCCTGCTATATCTGTGTTGCAATTATTTTATATATTTTCGAATTAAATTTTTATAATTGTTAGTATTACCCTATTCACCCCCTTCTAGGGTGAAATCGATCCAACAAGTGGTATTAGAGCTAGGAATAAAAGCCAATTTCTATTTTAAAATTTGATTTTTCAAACCAATTTTTTTTTTAAAATTTGATTTTTGTAAATGACTTCTTTTAATAATGCTTTTGCTGAGGATCATTCCATAGTTAGACCACCAATGTTCAATGGTGGATATACTTATTGGAAAAATAAAACGAAATTTTTCTAAAAACCAATTGATGCTTGGAATATAGTTAAGACAGGATATAGGACACCAACTATAGTTGTAGATAATCAAGAAATAGATAAACTAACGGATCAATGGACAAATCTTAAAAATAGACTATAGAATGCTAATGCTAAAGCTATGAATTCTATTATTTGTTCACTGGATCAAATTGAATCAAATCGTATCTCACATTGTCTAACAATGCAGGAAATATGACATACACTTGAAATGACTCACAAAGGAATGACTCAAGTCAAAGAATCTCGCCTTGCCATGCTTAATAGCGAATACGAGTACTTCACAATGGCCAAGGATGAAAATGTCAAAGAGATGTGTGGACGACTTTCCAATCTTGTATACAAATCAAAAGCCCTCGAAAAATCATAAAAAAAATTGGAAATAGCCCGAAAAATCCTTAGAGTCCTTCCACGAAAGTTACAGCCATTCAAGAATCAAAAGATTTGAAACAAATCAAAGTTAAAGAACCCATCGAAAATCTCACCACTTATAAGCTAGAAATGAAATTCAAGGAAGAATGAGAAGGAGGTGATACTCGAAAGAAATAAATAGCTCTTAAAGGAACAATGGAAAGTGATGATGATGAGGATGGAGCAGTTGAATTGACACTGATAATAAAGAAATTCAAAAGGTGGAATCACAGATACGGAAATCCAGCTCTAAATCAACAATTGAAAAGCAGAATAATTAAAGTTCTAGACAACGGAGAAGTGCGAGAGATCATCTGTCACAAGTGCAATAAACCTGGTCACATCAAGCCTAATTGTCCTCAGAATTGATTCAGCCAAGGAAAGAAACAGAAAAGGGGAAGTTTAGCAGCCACTTGGAATGAAACAGATGAAGATAATAAAAGCACTAGTAGTGAGAGTGAAGAGGCAGATTTGTGTCTTCAAGGTGATATAACTGATAGTGATGATGACGAGCCAAGCGAGGTATCAAAACTTACTCATTTAGAATTACTTATATATTTTCACGAAGTAAATGGCCGTTTCGAAAGACTGAGGGAGAAATACAATAAAATTGAATCACAAAGTGATATTTGATAGATTTAAATAAACGGCTTGATCAATTGGTTAAAAACTATAAAACCAAAAGCCTTAAGTGTGACAAGTGTCCATCATTTGAAGTAGAGATTAAAAAATCAGAAATTAAAATAAAATCACTTAAAATGAAATTCTGACTTTGAAAGAGAGTGAAAATATTAGGAGAGAAACTTATATTAAAAAGTGCACATAATTATTAAATAAAAATGAATCTCTCAAAACACAAGTCCAAGAAATGTCTACAACTTTAGGAAAATTTTCGAAAGATGAAAGACCGTTAAATATGCTATTAGGGAAACAAACTGTTAATACTGTTAGATAAGGACTTGGTTATAATCAATCTAAACGTGTTAGAAATGAAATTAATCAAGTCAATTCAAAGTGCACGATATATGGAAAAACTGGACACAATCACAATATCTGTTGGTATAGACCCAAACACGTGAAAAGAATACTAATTTGTGTTCCAAAAGGCGTGAATATAAAATCCCTTAAAGTTAAACAAATCAGGGTGCCAAAAGGAACAAAAATAAATAGTATTGGCTCTACTCAAACATATTTTTCTAAATCTTTTGCCACTAACAACCATGGACCTTTAGAAAAAATAGGTCACAAAAATCATTTCTCGTGTAAGTATGGTGGCAGGCTACGGAACAACAACAGTGTTACCTGGATTCTGGCTGTTCCAAGCACACAACGGGCGACAAATCAAAGTTCCTTAGCCTAGTACAAAGGTGGCAAAATCACAACGGGCAACAACGAAAAATTATTATAAAGGTAAAATAGGTAACGGTATATTATTTTGAACGATTTATTGAATGTGAAAATCTGCACCATAATCTGAGATTAAATCATCCAGTTATGTGATAATGAAATGAATGCTGATTATGATTCTGGCTTATGCAAATTGTTGACCAAATCATCTTTGAACTAGTTCATATAGATTTTTTCTTGGACTAATAATGGTGTTTTATTGATGATTACTCAAGATACACGTGGATATATTTGTTTCTGGATCTGACACTATGTTCACTGTTTATTTATTTGCACGGTTTTAATTCAAATTCAAAAGAGTTTCGTTTAAAAGCTGTAAAAAGGATTTTAAAGAGTTTGTTGCAACTTCATGATCTAGTCTATAACATCCAACTAATGATAATCTTGATTCAAGGGAAATTCTGATGTAGAGAACACTGGTAATCTAGTTGATAGAAAAATTACTGGTGGAACGTGATTTATATTGAGACATTCATTAGCTGCATCACATTTTCAAAAAAAAAAGATCTACGTATTTTTCATTCCAATTGATTCTAAATTAGCAGAAAATTTTCTTATAAAACCCCTTCAAGAAAATCGCTTTTGTTGACCTTGTTTCAGATTTGTTATTTTAGAAAATTTGATTTTATAATTGTTTTTGGATTTGAACTTAAATGACTACATTAACTAATCTGACTCCCTACTGATTATCGGAAAGATAAATAGTGATTGAAAAAGTGACGAGTGTTGATATTAATCATATATTATAACTTGAGAAAGTATATTTAGTAAATTTCCTTAAAAATTTAAACAAGATTTATAATAACTCTTGTTTGGTA
This sequence comes from Allium cepa, assembly GCA_030765085.1. NCBI lineage: Eukaryota > Viridiplantae > Streptophyta > Magnoliopsida > Asparagales > Amaryllidaceae > Allium > Allium cepa. The sequence goes on from CM060946.1 coordinate 186,376,812, forward strand.
AAAACTGCATGACCATCTCTATTTCTATCATATTCTAACGACCATAACTCATCAAAATCCAATATAGTATGTCAATATGTAGTATTTTAAATGGGAAATCATTTGTTTTTTCAATTTATTATATTTTTAGCAGTAAAAACATCCAAAGTATCTACTCTCATTTAAAAGTCCTCACGATTATGCATAGCTGAATTACTTGGAATTTTTGAATATGTGCTTTTACGCTCATCTAAAAGTCCTCACGGTTATGCATGTATGGAACACATAATAAAATTGATTATTAAATAGACAAGTTGATTCTAATCCCATTTAAAAGTCCTCACGGCTATACTTGGTTAGATGATGTTTTGAATTCATTTTTTATTTTTATTTTTAAAAAAAAATTGGGAATACTACTAATCTCATTTAAAAGTCCTAACGGTTATGCGGGGTTAGCAGATATTCAATTTCCTGATATAAACATACCATAAATAGGAAAAGCTATATGGTTACATCATCCCTATCATCCTAAAGTGAAATATGCGCCTAGTAGAGTATTTCTGATTTTTGTTTGATTTTTTATTGAAATTTAATATTTATACTCGATTGGGTATTAATGTTGAATTAATGTCTATCACTTTCTCTCTATTTTTTCTAACACCATTACTCTTTTGCCGATAGCTAAAGAGGAAGAGAAAAGTTAAGATTTTGGTAAACAAAGGTCAAATATTTTATTTTCTATTTTCTATTTGCATCTAGGTTAATTTGCATATTTTTATTTATTTACATGCATATAAGAAGGGTGAGCTTTGTTGTAGAGAGGGAGCATTCAAATAGGGGGAGCAAATTGAATGATCAAATACATTTAACAAATTCAAAATCTTAAACATATGTTTGTTATCATCAAAAGGGAAGGTTTTTGAATATGCAAGTATATGATTTTTGTTTGATGATAATAAACACATATATGTATTCATTTAAATGTATTGGTTATTGTACTATTTTTTTTACATAATTAAATAAACATTTTCTAAATAAAATACATAACACAGAATTTAAATTCAAACAATTATTTTATTCAAACAAGTATTTTATTACACTTTCGAACGGTACAAATTTGAGCTCTCACTATATATATACACAATTTTCAATTGCAATACAATTTTTCATCATAAAATTGTTGCATACATTTTATCTCACAACATATCACTTATTCACTCATATTTATCTCAACTCCATTCCAAATTGAATCCAACATCTGAGCGATCTGTAAAATAAACATTTACGTGTAAAATTGAAAAAGAAATATTTTTGCAGTGTAAAATAAAATGTGTATTTTGAAAATGTTATTTTCCTCAGTTATTTGGGTTGATCGTCATCATATTTATATTGAATTCATCTTACAGGAAAACCTTTGACATGCACGGTGTATCACTGTACATGCCACAAGGCTATGCACACTGATATACACTTGACAAAACTGCAGGGATAGTTGAGCACATGGCCAAACCCAACCAAAAGCCAGTTCAACTAAAGTGTAATAAAAATAAAGTCACGACATGACACAAGGTCATACCCGGGCTTTAAGATGGATTCAACTCAGGTGCAATACAAAAATATGGGTCAAGACACATAAAACAAGCCTCGACCGAAAATTCAACTGGTCAAAGAAACCACAGTGCACATGAAAACCAAACTTATATACATACATACACTCAACAGTTCAGTTTCAACTCAACATTCACCAAACCAGCACTTGCCTAGGGTCAAAGACACAAACACAACAAGATCTGCCTCAAAGCAATAACAGTTACAATACAAGATAGTCAAGTTCAAATGCAAACTGGCTCGAGGCTACAACCTTGTACATATGCATACAAACTCAAGTATACACATACATGGTGGACAACACACAATACAACAATGTAAGACAAATTCCAAAATCACTTGAACCAGACCACCTGAAGTTCAGTGGAAACCAAACAAGATGAAGCAAACATGTAGGACAGTGGAGTCATGAAGCAACAAACCCAGAATAGAAAGCACTTTGAGTCATATGCAAAAACAGTCCACCAGACTTCAAAATGGATAAACAGAGCTAAATCAGTTAGGTGAAACAAAGGACTCAGCAAATCATAGAATACATATGACAATTAGCACTTGAAGCAAATGGTAGTGCACATACCAGAACTGGAAACAAGTCAATGCAAACACACATGTACACATATATAGGCAGTGCACATGTAACCAAAACCAAGGCAGACGAACCAATGTGTACTACAACATTTCTGACCAAATAACAACATATTTCAAATACAAAGAATTGTTTAGATTAAATAGATATGGACATGTACTAATGCAATCCATACTCACATATCGGTGGACTGAGCATTGCAGATCAACCAAACTATCCAGGGCAGTATACTCTCAAATACAGCAGACCATGCATGAACATGTACATAAGTGTGTCAACATCAACTAGACCAGAACATGCACAAGAGTAAAAACTATAGTGTAACTCGAAGACGAACTCGAGCTAGTCCATACACATAAAGACTGCATATAAACAAGTCTAGCCACAACAAACAACATGTATACATATGCAGTGAAATATGGAATACAATGGAAACTTAAGTGAATATGCAGCAGGGATGTGTGCATGCACATTGAAACTAGACTCGAACAACCTTACAACATCTCCACTAAATGCAGGACCTGTGAACAATGAAGCAAAATCAAAACAGCAGTAGGTTTTAAAAAAAATCAGGGTAGATTCATACAAAACCAAGTGCAAGCTCAACAAATACAAGTGCAAAAATCAAATGCACAAGTAACCATGATCAATCTTAAATACCAGGGAATCAAAGCCAGATGATAACATGTATGAACGAGTCCAGATCATATCGCCGGTGAAATAAACAAGTCAAGATATATCAACATTGTCAAATCAGAAATGAAAGCCGTGTTTCAAACAAAGTCAATGATCATGCCAAAAATCAAACCCGTTATGACCAAGAAACCAAACAGTCAAAAATTGAAGCCGTGATAATCAAGCAAAGAATTATTTGAAATAGAACCGGTTAGGAACAATCACAAATATTCAAGTAAAATCGAAGGGTCAAGCAAATTAATTGATGAATTCAAATAAATATATTCGAATGATAATTTAGGGTTTTCAACCCTATAAAACCTAATCATCATCGAAATTTCCCAAAAGATCAAGTTCAAGGAAATTACCCAAAAAATCAAAAAGGAAATTACGTACCAATTCATATTGAACTCAATGAATTGAAGCAGCCGTGTGCGAATCGAAGAAATGATCGATTGACGAAGCAGTCAACACTAAACATTCATTCAATTGACCGGCAAGTATCGACGACTTCAATTTCTAACAAAACCCAAACTTTTCAGAACAAAAAGGAACAAAGAGGAACGAAGAGGCAGGCATGAAAATGCGGCCAATAGTTAAAATAAAAAATGGGGATAATTTGTTATCACTTAACTTATTAGGGCGACATTTATTTTCTCTATTTGGGCTTAGTAAATTATAACGTTTCGTGTTTTAAAATTGTTTTTTTAATTTGTAATTTTTCTTTTAATCGTTTGTAATTTTCTAGTCGTGTGACTAGGGGACGAACTACGGTGGTGCAGTTCGAGAATTCACAACTTAGTGGTTGAATTGGGGCAGGGTTTTGAGCGTAAAGTTAGGTTGATCGATAGCGTGTGTCATGATTTTATGTCTGTAAGCATCCGACTGCTTACTTTCTAGTAGAAATCTTAGGGGCAGCACGTAGGCAGGGTTTTGCCGAAGCTGGGTAAATCTGTGTTGTTCTATTTCTGTTTTTATTATTATGCTATCTATGCTGCTATTATCCTGCTATATCTGTGTTGCAATTATTTTATATGTTTATGAATTAAATTTTTGTACTTATTAGTATCACCCTATTCACCCCCTCCCCAATCATCAAGGGTGAAATCTATCCTACAGAGAGAACTCAAATGGTGTTGACCAATGAAAATAAGTTGAAATATGGCCTCTTGGGCGATAAGGATTTGGATGCACTTACCATAGGAAATTTTTGTTGTTGGAAGCCAACGCTATAGCTTCTACCGATGTGCCTATTAGGATCCTTCCTAAATCTAGCGCTAAAGATTTGGGAAAAAGTCAACTCCTGCTTCTAACAGATTCCTAGTAGAGACTCACATTGTAACAACGGAGACTTCTACAGCTGTCCCTTCTTCCACATCAGGGCCTCTTACTTGTAAAAACCCATACCTTATTAAGCCCGAATTTTGAAAAATCTAATCTAAGTCCAGTTAGGTATAGATTTTCGATCTTGGTCACTGTTATAAACATAAGTATATCGATGATTAACCAGCCTAAACTCATATGGAATAGAAAATATAATAGGATATAAATACTGATTGAGAGTACTACCTCAGAATCAATGATATTCCTTGGTAATCCAATCGCCTTACCAGTACCGAGCATGAATAAAAAGACTTCTCCATCAACCATTCCATCTTTCCCCAGTGACATGTTTCTCTAAATCTATCGTATGGGCTGCAATGAGGAAGGGGGTTAGAAAAACATTCCGGTGATTGGAAAATTTCATACTTTAAACTTATATCGATTGATTTTCAGTTAAATGTTATGTCTTATTATTTTCGACTAATCTATGTAATTACATATGGGCATACGATATATTTCCCTAACCTTCTCCAAGGTATATAATACTATTATATTCCTATTATGAATATGCTACCCAAAACCCGACCACTTAACACTTCTTAAATAGGAAGGTGGCAAACCCAACAGCCATTTAATACCTTAATCCCTTAAGCAAGCCCCTTGCATCATCACCTTTAGTCTATCGGTCCTTGCTATAGAGACCGATGACTACTATACACGACTTTATAATATATAATTGATACATCTATCATTAGTAATTTTCTAGCCACATGAGAGATAGTATCAAAGTCATTTAATGCCTTCTTATAGGGAGCTAGGCAGACTTTGACCATTTAATATCTTATTTAAGGCAGGTCCCAATCATTTAATACCAAATCTGAAGGCGGATTTCTCATCGGTACTTATCTAGCTGACATTGCATGGAAATCTCTTTAGCCACATAATACTTCCTATTGAAATGGACTTTTTGAGATATCGTTTATCATGCCTAACAGCCAACCCTGACCATTTAAGAGTTCATAAATAAGGAGGAGGTAGGACATTAATCAACCACTTAATACCTCCGACCCAAAAGCAAGTCCAAAATCCTTCACATATCCCTTTTTCCATGGATCCTATGGTTGGAGATATCTTACATCAGTAGTAAGTGTATACAACTACAGGCAGCCTCTGAGTAAAGGGAAGACTTCTATTGTGTAACTTTATTGACCTTGCATCCCAATCCACTAAGCCAATTAATTACTCCAAGCTTTATTATTAAAGAAAGCCCGTTAATACTTATTTGCATATTTAAGGCTATATAATTTACTCTAATGAAATTATCCTACTTATGATACTGAATTACCACTTAGCATATTTTGTTGATTGTCTCTATAAATTTCCTTTTTGTCCGTGATAAATGATTATTATCTCAACGGACGTTTCTTAAAGACATTTATTTGCTTGTTCAAATCTTACCATTATTTCTTCCTTATTCTTTCCATAATTATCCGACCAATAATTAATTACTCTAATTTCCTCCATTTAAAACCTATTTAATTTCTTGAAAGTCCCAATTTATTTCACATTTATTGCCTATTAATTTTTGAAGTTACAATCCTTTCATTTTCACTTCCTAATCTTACCACTTGTTACACAATCTATTCTAACGTTCAATTTACATCTAATGCAAATATAATGTATATTATGCTATATTAATTATGTTTTTATTCTAAATATTTTAGTGTTGTTAAACGTGTTATTAAATTATTTCTAGTCATAAATCCTTAAATAGGATATTTTATTCTGCATTTTAATCTTTTAGAATTATCCTTCCAAAAAAGTTTTCCATCATAACCTTCCGTTAAATTAACTTAAAATAGGAGACTTGCTTAGTTTGGAATTACAAGGAATTGTTTATTTCTCCTTTACAGAAATAGACAGTATAAACTATGAAAAGTAAATCCATACTTTACACATCCCTTTCTTCTTTTGATGTATATTCCATGTCAAATGAAACATTGCACTTTTTCTACGAAATTAAGACATCAGACAAATTCACGTAGGTTAAATGGATAGTACTTCCAACAAATTAAAATACAAAAATCACGTTCTAATAGGATTAGAATAAATCTAAATTATACTAATATTTCTACAAACCAATTGTAGATCTGGAACAAGTTCTCCATTTTATCCTTATTCATCTTTTGATAAGTTAGTGATTGATTTCAAAATCTAGGTGTAAACAACATTCCTTTTCAATTGTAGAATATGTAGGTAGGGTTTTATGAGCTTAGTTTAAGCCTACAACTCTTTAGATCTTTATTTAGGCATAAACATTAAATAATATTCCAATGAAAAAACTTCCAATGTCATAAATAAATCACATAATTTCCCACTCACCTTTGAAAGCTTTTCAAATCCCCCGATCTAAATCTGATTCCTTGAAACAACTCCATGTCCTTTTAAATCCCAGGAAATACGTATAAAAGTGTACATACACATACCACTAAAATTACCGATCTAAGAAGAGATTTGGAAAAGGAGGAATATAGATTTACAAAATTGAAATTTATCTTTTTATTACACAACACGGATTCACTCCTTCTCTTTTTCTATCTATTTAATGCTCTTCTCTAATTTGTACAAATACAAATTATTTTAAGGTCAAGAGGAATAGTGAAGATGAGGAAATGGAAGAGCTTCGCTATCCTTAATTAAAAAATATAAGAAGAGAAGGAAGGGGATGTGCCTTAATTTATAGGCTCTCGAATCAGTTGCACCCGTCATATTAAATTTATTAAATCTGGGTTGCTAGCCGAGGTTCAAACTAAAGCCAAAACGCATCAGTCGGTCAACCGCACCACTATAAGTTGTTAACCACTAGCAGTCGACTGACCTATAGTAGGGATCGACCAGTGGATCCTGGCTTAACTATATATATTGATTACCATAATTTGTTATTTAATTATTTTTGTTCCACTTTCTTTAAACATTTATAACTTCTTCATTTAAACTCCGGTTGTGAAATTCCAAATATGAATTTACTTAAAAAATCACCAGAATGCAATGCTTTAAGTCTCATAGCCAAATTCCACTGTTTTCTCAAATTATATTTTTGGAGCCTAATTAATTATTAAATTGTTAACGTGATTTTACGGTGTGTTACATTCTTCTTCCTTTTAAAGAATTTGGTCCCGGAAATTACTCCAATGATCAAATCATAGAGTAATGTAGTAACTATCCTAAGCTACCTAAAAAAATTGCGTACATATAATTTTGCAGCCAAATGTGCACAAGTACATAGTGTATCATTACATAGCAAACATGTATGAAGAATGATTCTAAACCGGGTCCTCTTATATAAATGTATTCTTTAAACAACAGTTTTGAAAATATGATGCAACAATCTATATATACTGGAAGTTCTATATGTGTGTAGGTTTTGAAAGGTCCTTTTCACACAAAAAATTCCATACTCCTAAGAATCAAAGCACGGCTCAACTGATTCTCGTACGTCATTGACAAGGCATGAAAATCGAAAATCCAAGGCTAAAACAACTTTTCCCTTATTCTCGTGCTCGTTTATCCTAGCGTCAACCTTAATGCATAGCTAAATTCATATTTATTAACCCATTTATCTTTTCTACACGTAGTATGTGGCATTAGGAAACCAAAATTTTTCCACAAAAATCTTTTCCACTTTGCAGTCAAATTTGCACACGATTTGAAAAGTAAAACTTCCAAAATAGTTAAGCACCACTTTCTTTTAAAACATTTGGACAAATATGTCCAGAAATAATTTTGTTAACATCAAAAATGGGCATCAATACCCGTAGAATTTCATAGATACTAGAAAATTAACAGAATCTAAAGAACAAAATATAAAAGTAAATAGACACGAAGATTTTATACTGGTTTGGCAACCTTGGCCTACATCAACTTCAAATTTTACTAAGCTTTCACTTGATTATAATTACATGAGCTATTGGATTAGCGAGAATCCATTAATACAAGTGTATAAGAAGAAATAGCCATGGTAGAGCTTCCAGAGTAGCCAGAACGAGAAGATGAAGAAGCCCCTTTTCTGCAGCTATGACTGCTGTATTTATAGTAGGAGATGCGCATGGATCAGGCTAAAACATTTCAAGAAGCTTCCCCAAATCCATTAGAGCCCACCATATCGATCGGCCCCATAACTCATTGATCAAGAATGATTGGCGTAGGCAAGGCCGATCCATTTTCCTAACTCCAGTCACTATGTGATCCATTTTAGAGGGTCTTATGTGCTTCCTGATGTTGCTCCCAAAATATAAAATCATTCTGAGTTTTAAATTGTAAAATATAGATCAATCTTGGTCGAAGCTAGAATGTACACTGAGTTTCACCGATTGATACCTCTAACCATCTCGTAACAATCAGTTGATATCGATTGGTATTCTTTCCATTATCACTTTAGGAGGTGCAATAGTTATGGTATGCTTCCTTTTCCATATTGTCGATGCCCTAAAAGTTCCACATGGATTGGATTCATGGATCTCTAGATACTGAATGCCCTCCGATAATTTGAACTATCTCCTTGATCATTCCCTTGTTAACTCTAACAAATCATTATTTCCTCCGTAGATAGCATATATGAACTTCAACTAATTCCAAGCTGGGGATATGATTTCACGGGCTCGGGTTGGTGACTTCATGTCTGCCATACTCTGACTTGGTTTTGATTCGAATCTCTTCGACTATCATCTCTAGGATTATATACAACCGCCTCTTCAGGTTATCGACTATTTTCCTATGGTCGAATCGATGATATCACGCCTTCGCCAAAAGGAAGGATAACATTTGCCATCCAAAGTACATCTTGTGACTAATATGACGTTCTTTCAATCTGAAAAGGCCAGAACTGCTGTAAAGAAATCCATTCAGCTTCCTGATCAATTACTATTCCTTTACCGTCTGTCGATAGTAAAATTCAGAGTTGTATTCCATCTATACATACAAATTTAGTTTTGAGGAATCTACAGGTCTTCATTCACCTGATCTTGCCTCAAACTCGATAGCCACAGGTTTGTTTGTAATCCTTTACTGATTACAAAAAACTAGACTTTTAAATCCATTTTCATGCACTCCCATACACGTGTTCATATTGTTAGCTCCAGGTTGTACCCATCTCTATAGGTCATTGCCAAGTTTTACGATATTTTAACTATTCCGTTTGTAATCAAATTTCTACGAACATTTGCTATTTTTCTCATCCACAACAGTTTCCACATCCTTTATCACCTTCCCCTTTACCACCACATTTATTATATTATTCTACTTTTTTAAAAATACCTTCGATTATGGAGCCAAGTGTTGTACATTAGGAAATTAAACGACCATTCATAGGCTTAAATAAAAAGGGAGACAAGAATGATCGACATACAGATGGTTCGGCGTGCTTGGCAAATTAGACATGGAATGGATCGATAGGCATATTATCTAGGGATAGATCATAGTACCTCTATGGTGCTAGATTTTCGGCCCCAAGCTTCGAAGCAGAAATGATCGGTCTACCCCATCCCTATATAAAGCTCGACACTTAGCCATCTCACTCACTATTCACTTTCACCTTCAAGTTCTGAAACAAGAAAAATATTCCTCGCCTTTCCACTACCGACCCTCACAAGATCATCCATCTTCTCCATATCCTAACTTTAAATCGATCCTAAATTCTGCATTCTTTGGATCTCGAGCATAGGTAAATCTCCACTTGAATCCGTTGCATAACTCTCAAATCAATCTTGAATTTTAGGATAATTGGCATGGTTTGATTCCTTCTTTTTCCTCTTTGAACTTGTAATCACTTTTAATAGAGGAGAGGTGACTCGCATGAAGGAAATTACAATCCACTACTATCAGGCCGGTCAACTCTGGAGGAAGATGATGATGAGGAGATGAAGAGTTTGGATCTATAGGTATGAACAATTCTCATGATCGTTCCTAGACGATCGGTAAGGTTTCGATTCAAAGATAAGGGAATTCAAGAAAGGATTAGGAACGATCGGTAGGTAGGACCGTTGTTAGAAAATCGATGGATAATACCTCAAGGGACGATCGACAGAGTTGAAACGTTTGGCCTTTTCTAATATACTTTAAACGATTGAACTATACAATGTGACTGCGACTCCTTTACGTTTGGACATAACATTTTAACCTATGCATAGGAACATGACCTATAGCTTGAGAATAAGATTGAAACAAACAACTAAATGTGGTTCCTTGTAGACATTTGAACATGAACATATCCATATATTTTGCATGGCCTCGATGACCAATGACATGCTACCTTGTAATAAGTGCCATAAATGAAGAAATCCAATTACTATTCTTAAACTTGCATGTAGCTCAGCCAAAAGTTTTATTTCCATTAGCTAATAACTGTCTTTTAAACGATTTTCTATGCCTTGTTTTTTTCTTTTCCTCATTTAATCCGTTATTACTTCAACTAGCACTTTATCATACTACACTTAAACTGCATTGGGGGTACGAGTCATTTTTTCTCTAACTATGAATTTTACTAAGCTTGCTAGCAAGGAAAAATAGGTTCTCCAGAAATTCTGAAATCATACTAGCCGGATCTTCCTCTCATAGAACTAACTCGGACGTAGAATCCAGTTCTACAACCGAATCTGACAGTCTGCCACTTAGTCATAGTCCAGGGCAGCCCGAAGGATCGGGCTCTTAGCTTGATATTTCCAAGATTGTTCCTATCTTTCTGCCAGAAGTTATCGAGCCGGCACCCGACACTTTAGAAGATGCCATCATCGTTGAAAATCCTTCTTATTCAGTAGCTTCAAAGATCAATGAAGAGGCTCTCAAGAGGATTTGCGCAAGGCACGGGATCCATTTTGACGTATTAGTGTCATCACAAGGTGATAGGGTCCATCGACCTCCCAAAAGGTACACAGTCTGCAATAAATGCATGTGCTGGGCGGGATGTATCTCGTCGTTTAATTCATATATCTAGGAGATTCTACATTATCTACGGATGGCACAGCTCCACCCAAATGACTATGCACTTCTCAACTGTACATACATGGTATTCATGGAGTTTCTGCACCGTCCGCCTACTGTCGGAGACATCCGTTTTCTTTTCACTTTTAAAAGACGAATGGGTAGTCTATCATTCACTTTTATTAAATCGGCAAAGAAATGCCAAATTCTGACCAGTACTTGAAACAAATTAAGTGCCTTTAAAAGCGAGTGGTTCTTTATTCGTTATCCTCCCGACTTTGCTCGATTATGGTTAGAGAGATGTAACTCTTCCTTACCAATTTCATAAATATATAAGGACACATAAACAGGATGCATTCTAACGATGTCATTTATTTTCTGGTGTTGTTACACGACCCACTGGCGGCATTTATGAAGAAGCAGTCTTTATTCTGAAGAATGCCCTAGCCGAAGATAGAAATATTAAACTTTTGCTTAATGATGAACGCCTGATCACTTTCGGCTTGATGGAAGAGGGCTTCAATGTAGGGCTAGCCAAAACTGTCCTAACAGCTAAGACCAGAATGCAAATCGTATCCATCCAAGGAGGTGTCCAATCCGGCCCTATGGTGCCTCCAGCCACAAGCACTCACGAGTCTATTGAAATTAATGCCTGAGGGCATAATAAGGATGTACCTGGTCACCATGATGATAAGCCTGATCCAAAAGTTGGCGTTGGACCTTCAAAAGTTCCTCAACCTTCGATCATGACTAATAGAAAGGGGAAAACGACCGTGCACAAGCCTTCAATAAGTCATCATTTTGATCCAATTGAATGTCGATGAGCCTACCACTAGATCCTTCACTCGATCTACCGATTCCTTCTGATATTGACGCTTATCAACTCACTGTTTTAAGCATTGGAGGACTAGACTCTCCCTTCAGAACTAGCTCAAAGCTCCCCACTTCCAGAGGGAAGGCTATGCCGATGAACAAGACTCCTGCACCTGGTCTGTTGGGGGGATGCACTAGGACACACACACACACATGTGTCTAACACTGCATTGTGCTTATTTTGCACTTCCTAATACTCAAAATTGATTGCTATCTATTTCTCCCCGTAGGAACGATGGTGAGGAAAAGGGGTATGTTTGATTCTTTACGGGACATACAACATCAATCTTATGGGTCACGATCTAGCTCTTACCATGTTAGTCGTGACTATTATGACATTGGCCATCGCCTCGGCTATGGTCACGATTATCGAGAAAGGAAGGTCAGAGAAGGACTTTCTCAAGACATTTGCAAATCGAGGTCGAGACCTCCTCCTCGAAAAGATTCTGAAAGATCAGATGAGCGTAGGGACTTGCCTACCGATCCTCCCGATGGCCCTCTGATGGTTCCCATGCCTCTAAAGTCCTTGGTCTCCTCAAAGTCTCAGTGATTGATCGATCACCACTGTCATGGCAAACATGTTGCAGTGCACAGGCCAGGTAAGGAAGGTGCAAGGGTTGAAATAATTTCTGAGGATCCCCTAGTTGAAATGTATGCATGGAGCTTCAGAAGGAATTTCCAAACTTATGCTTCGATGGGTTCTATTTTCCTCCCAATCAGAAGAAGATTCCGGATGATGTTCAAAGAATGACTGTCAACTGCATCACTGATATCCATATGCTACATCGAGTATGAATAAGAGCCGTGGAAGAGATACCAAATATTTCCTTTGAAAGCGCGGCAGAAATAGAAAAACTAAAGCGACAGGAGGCCAAGATAAAAGAATCATTGAAGCTCTGATAAACGGAGGCCTCTAGAACTGCCTTAGCCACTGCTAGAGAGAAGGCCGATGCCACTATAAAATTATGGGGGAGATTCAAGGTAGCCATCTCGATATGGTCCAAGTATTGCACCATCGGAACCAAGAGATAACACTTGAGCAAGACACGGCTCAAAATAAAGAATCTGCAGCCTTGATGCATGTGGCCGAACTCAAGGCCAATCTCCAGGATGTGATGAAAGATAAGGATGAAGCGCAAAGGATTGCTCAAGAGTCTTGTGAAGAGTTGGTCCGCACCAGGCTTGAGTGAAACGAGGCCGTTGAGAAGGCTAAGAATGTTGATACCCTCGTTTAATGTGAGACAGATGCGGTCATGAATAGGTAAGAGAGGATGTGATGAATGAGCTCGACCCACTTCTCATCCTTTATGATGCCAATGTACTCAAAAATAGGAATTTAACATGGCTTGGCGAAGACTATCCCTACCTGCTTCATCGTGCCTGAGAATTACTGGTGTCGGAGGAGAAAAGACTCCATCACACTGAGAATGTTGATGTAACCAAACTCGAGAGTGAAATATTAATGGGCGATGAACCCAAAATACTACACGACGTTCAGTCTTCTCTCCAAAAATAGTTCATGATAGCCCCTTCACATGAAATAGGAAAAGGATCTGGGTCGGCATATTCTGATATTGCAACTGAGCTGCCCCTAGTGTCTCACAACACGACCGGACCTGTGTCTATCCCCTCGACCGTCCTCTGATACAATCTGGATAAACCATGGCTATCTTCGGTCCTTGAGCGCGATTCTAAGGATGCTTCGGTCCAGCCTGAGTTCCAAACTACAAAAGGTATCCTGTCGATTTTACCTTTACCTTGCAAAGTTGTGGTGTTAACAGCCAATCTTTCTAATCGATTCGCCTTTCTCTAGTTTAGTCTTAGACTCGTCGAATATCGCCCCTCTCCCTCCTAGAGGACCTCAACTGGAGTTTCAAACAACTGCAACTGAATCTGTTACAGTTAAACTTTGGCCGTCTCTCAAAGTGTTCATGAAGAGGCTTTATTTTTCGACGATCAACTAATGGAGGCATTACTCAAGGAGGGAGGAGACTCTCGTCATGAAATCCAATTTAATGTAGACATGTTAATAACAGGCTCTTTTGATCCCGTTGTTGGGCTTAATATGAAGGAAAGAATTGAGCAAGAGGAGCTTGAGAAGAGGAAGATGAAGGGAGAGCCAGTTGAAAAGGTTTCAAAAGAGCCAATGCCTTCCCCTCTTCAGACGATTCCTCAATGTGCGACTCCTTTGGAAGCTTTTTTCACAATTTTGGTGCCGAAGATTCCCCTATCCCTCCAACTTCTAGAGACGACACCGCCTCGATCAACGAAATTGACGAAACTCCTTCCAAGAAAGGTCAAGGTGGCAAGGAATTGAAAAGAGTGGCTAGTAGTAGTTCGGAGAGTACTGCTCCGAAGAAGCAAAGAAAGTACAAGAAATCTAAAGAATGATCTTTGGACATGCAACTAATTCTAGTAGCTGCTACTTTCTTAGCTGTTGGGATATGTTTGGGCATGGTCTTTTAATTTTGTCTTGTATTCTGTACAACTAGATTTTATTTGAATAAAAATTCATGTGCTTGTGTATGATCTTAGCATTTTATCGTTTAAATGTCCGAACGGTAGCATTTCTTATTTCATGTACTTGCAACTTGTTGGTTGACAAGTTGAACACAAATTTAATTAATACATCTCAGGGCCTTTCTATGGTCATGGCCTTCAGGCATTGGGATCGAGGCTATCATAGTCATTCCTTGGGTATTCGTATTTCTAGCCCTGGTATTCAAGTCGTCTAAAGAACCGTGGAGATGGCCGAGTCTAGTCCCAGTGGTGTTAATATTCTAGCATAACCCCCAAAAAACTTTAAGTCAATCGATGAATAGTCAATTCACATGCATCATGTTTTCCCCATGCCCCCATGTCCGAGGCTCACTTTAGTAAGTAAGAGAATATGTCATATTAACTTTAGCTTTTACACTTTGTCCGGTCGTGCCGTAGGATCGAGTTAATGGATATTAAACTAGGTCGTGTATACTTTAACCTTCAACGGTTTACATTTTCTACCATCGATTCTAGACGGAAATTACCGGAATAGGGAATGGTTGAGACCATCTCAACATTTTAGGAATCCTCACTCCAGTCTGAATTCCAGGAACTTAGAGTCGTTCTGTGGATGGTCAACTCACACTCAAGTTGTGTTCATATTTCAGTCCACACTCCGAGGACTTCGAGTGTTTAGTCGGACCATTTACACTCTATCCTACAGTCAGGGATTCAGAGATTTCTATTGAGTTGTTTCTATTCTAGTCCACGCTTTGGGGACTTAGAAATTTTTGTGAATCTTTTATACTCTAGTCCACGCTTTAGGGACTTAGTAGTCTAAACTGCACTTGGGGAATTTAAAGATTTTGGTGAATTGTTTACACTCTAGTCCGCACTTCCAGGACTTAGAGTACTCTAACCCACAGTTTGGAAATTTAAAGATTTTTGAGAATTATTTATACTCTAGTCCATGCTATGGGGACTCAGAGTACTCTAACCTGCATTCTAGGGAATTAGAGATTTTTGTGATTAGTTTGTACTCTAGTCCACGCTCTTGGGACTCAGAGTAATCTAATCCGCACTATAGGGATTTAGAGATTGTTGAGAATTGTTTATATTCTAGTCCACTCTCTAGGGACTCAGAGTACTCTGATCCGCAATCTAGGGAATTGCAAATTTTTGAGAATTATTTATACTCTAGTCTATGCTTTGGGAAATCGAAGTACTCTAATCTGCAATCTGGGGATTTATAGATTTCTGGGAATCATTTATACTATAGTCCGTGCTCTAGGCACTTAGAGTACTCTAATCTGCAATCTCCGGATTTAGAGATTTTTTGAATCGTTTATACTCTAGTCCGTGCTCTAGGGACTTAGTATACTCTAATCTATGCTCTAGGGTTTTAGAGCTTTTTACGAGTGCAACCGTATTTTGGCCTTTTGATTTGCACTTCGTTCATCGTGCCGAGGTAGGAATTGTGCAATGAGCGGTCGAACCACGTTCATTCATGAAACGGGATTCTACCCCCAGCCTTCGGTACGAAACTGGGTAATCAAATGGTCGATTCATGCCCTTTGGACAGTTGTCGCTTTTCCATTGAATCGAGGAAAAAGGCAGGTGATGAACGGCTGGGCCGCACCCATACCACGGTCAGATCATCGAGTCTTGCTTTATTTGCTTCATATCTCTTTCTAGCAAATGAGGATAGTGAATTATTGAGGAGACAAATCAAGTCGCATCCATTTCGAGCTGCAGTCATGACCATTCGTTGAAATTTATGGCTAACAATTAGGCGGTAAACATCAGTCACTTCAAGCTTAATATAAAGTTTGTCAAATGAATATTTAGTAGCATCCACATTCTGTGGGATTGTGACCTTGTCAAGCCTTTTCAAAATATGTGCTTCGATGCCTCAAATCAGGGGTACATGGTAACTGATGGACGGTCGAATCATACTCATTAACATAAAAGCATCCATGGATTTCATCATGATCTGCAAAGATTGGTTGGCGCTTAGCCTAGGCATTCAGATACGTGCATCATAAGTGTGTTGATTAATTCAAGTTGATCATAGTTTATGCTATAAGTGTAATGGAAATTATAGTAAATTCATCAGAAAAGAGATTAGAATAGGTCTTATTGACAAGCGAGGCATCATTGCATGCTTGTTGTTCCACTTTGCCTATGGCTGCTTTTAGCGGGCCAGCAACTGTTATTCGTCTAGTTCATAATCACGGTTTTTCATTAATAGGGGTATGATGTTTCTGCCATCATCGAGCCGATATGTTTCTCGGATATGGCTACTCGTTTCGCTTGCCAATAACATCCTCATGCCTAGGACGTGCATAAGGCCAAGTGATCCGGGATTGATGACTAGCACCCCATCCTTGGGGTCAGACCTGGGAAAACATGATGGCTGCTTTTGGTTTCCCTTTGGGTCACTTAGGGTCGTTGATTGAATTACTTAGGTTCAGGAAACTAGAAGGCTTGGTGATAAGTACTAGGGGTTTGCTTCGGGTCTTTCTTTGGGAAAAATACCATCCTACCCGAGCCCTGCTTCTGGTCACAGCAATATGTCATAAAACCCTCTTTGTACTTTTCAAAATGCAGATGCCACTTCTTCATGCATGCCTTCCACCAACATTGAACATATCATCTTTAGCATTTAATAGCTTGAAGCGACTTGTCTAGAAAGGTGTGAAACCAACGGACTTGAAGAGGTGGAGGAGTTCCCAATATTGCTGGATCGGCCATCATGAACAAAGCCATAGATGAAAACTTCGTAGAGAGGCATGAAGATAAGAATGATCAGCTAGACCTTGTGACTCCGAAACGATCATACTAGAAGCGATCATTTAGGAGCATACAAAGTTCCATTACAGGTTGGAAGGGAGGCTGATAGGAAACGTTTGGTCACCAAGTCGATAGTGGGATGATTGTTTTTAAAACATTCATATCAAAGCCTTCTCACTTAACCAGTTTTTATGGTTGGAACGATCGTATAAAGAAAATGGTTTGTCTTCAGTAATCTCTAACATCAACACGGTACGATCGGTAGTAGGCAGATCATGAACGTTCGGTCCCAAGGAAGGAGTGAAATGATCGAGTGATGGGTAACCTAGGGGAACGATCAGAGGTTAATGTTGGTGTAGGAAGTAGCTCCTTTCCATAGCGGTGGAATAATCAGTGCCGACCTTTGAAAAAAACGACCGGACAAGAGAATGTAAAATCTTTCATGAAACACACAGTGACTTATTTCTAATTTCCTCTCTTCTTGTTTTTGGCCAAGGTAAGGGGCATGATTTCACGGCTTTGCATGGCAACTTCCCTCTAGACTTTTTTCCAAATCTGAATAAAGTATAAAGCGTACCAATCAAATGCTGGATCCATTTTGCGAACATAGGAATTCAATAGAGAATGAGATCTATCTGCTGAGGAATCATTTCTCAATGGAAGCACCAAAATGTTAACACCAAAAATGGGTGTCAACAACCCAGAATTTCATAGATATCAGAAAATTAATGGAATTTAAAGAAAAAAGCATAAAAGTAAATAGACACAAAAATTTTATAGTGGTTCGGCAATCTTGGCCTAGGTCCACTTCAAATTTTTTATGTTTTCACTTGATTATAATTACTTGCGCTGTTGGATTAGCTAGAATCCATTGATACAAGTGTATAAGAAGAAATAGCCAATGCAAAGCTTCTGGAGTAGCTAGAAGGAGAAGATGAAGAAGCCCCTTTTCTACAGCTATGACTGCTGTATTTATAAAAGGATACGCGCACGGATCAGACTGAAACTTTGCATGAAGGTTCCTAAGGTCCAGTAGAGCCCACCATATTGTCCACATAACTCGTTGATCATGAACGATCGGCCTAGGCAAGGCCAATCCATTTTCCTAACTCCTATAACTATATGATCCATTTTGAAGGGTCTTATGTGCTTCTTGATGTTGCTTCCAAAATATACGGTCATTCTGAGTTGTAGATTGTGAAATATGGATCAATCTTGGTCGAAGCTAGAATGTACACCGAGTTTCACTGACCATTACCTCTAAACATCTAATAACGATCGGTATTCTTTCCCCTATCACTTTTGTGATGACCTAGAATTTCAGGCAATATCAATTTAATAATCTGTATTAAAAATTAAATTGATTTGATAATTATCTTTTACAATTATAATTTAAATTGGAAAATTTATTCTTTTATAAGCAAATAAATATTTAAATTGTTGAATTTTATCTTTTAAAAGTTAATAAATTGTTTTCTATTTATAATGTATATATTTGTATATATTATAAATAGAAGAACTTTGGTTTGAAATTTAATAAGTAAAATCTTGTTTTCAAAATTCTAAAATATATTTGGCAATTTGTAAATTCTGATTAATTTAATATAAAACTTTTCAAAGCTATTTAAATAAATAATTATATAGTTTTAAAACACCTAAGGTCAATATTAATTATTTAAAATATATTTTGACCTTAAAGTTTAAAATGTAATTTACATATGATATATTTATTCATTTAGTAATAAAAGTAATTTATAATCTCTTTTAAAATTGACCAATTTGTTACTTTTAAACAATAATAAAAATATATTATATATATATGTATATAAATATAAAAAGATTTCATAAGAAAATGGGATTGTTATTTCAAATTGGATATGAAGACTTTAATTTCGATTTTTAAAATTTAATTTGAATTTGGATTTAAAATTGAAATTCAAAAGACGAATATTTAAAATGTTTTGGATTTTAAAATT
This sequence comes from Allium cepa, assembly GCA_030765085.1. Taxonomy (NCBI): domain Eukaryota; kingdom Viridiplantae; phylum Streptophyta; class Magnoliopsida; order Asparagales; family Amaryllidaceae; genus Allium; species Allium cepa. Next base: position 186,396,081 of record CM060946.1, read on the forward strand.
ATTTGTATAAGCTTTTATTTATGAATATAATTGGTTTTATTTTCTTTAAAGTTATATATATATATAAGTATTTGTAAATTTATAAATTATGTAAAAAGCTTTTCTTAACATTTGAAAATAAATAAAGATTACTTAATTACAAGTGTAATTATACTAACGCTTCATTATACAAGTGTTAAATGATAAGTATATACTAATGATAAGTGTCACATTTAATTTAATTTTACTTTTGTTTTTTTATATAAAAAATCAATTCAGCCTATATATAAAACATTTCTTCTTCTCTTCTATTTTCTTTTCTATCTTCATTCTAAAATCTAGAAAACTCCAAGATTTCTCAAAGTAAAACCAGAAATCAAAAATCTGAGAAACATCTTCCTCAAACATGTAATCCACTATCAAAATCAAAAGCATGCAAATCATTTTCATTTTCAAATCCTGTAATTTCATTTTCAAACAACTCAAAAGCCTGTGCATTTTCTTCAAAACTAAGATCTGTTCCAAGGTAAACCTAAGATGAACAAATGCTTGCATCTTTTCTAAACTAAAGCAAGTCCAAAGCAAGCATGTAGTTTTAAATCAAAGAAAACACTTTTCCAACAACTCTAGTTCAAAAGTTTTTTCAAAAGATTGGTTCAGAAGCTCTATTCTTCATTTTCAAACGATGAGTAACATTTTTTTTTAAATTACTTAAGTATCAATATGGTTGAATGTTGATACCTGTAGTAATTATGATTTGTGTGAATATAGATGAGTAAGTTTTTGTGTATATATATGAATGTATGATGTGTGCATGTCTGCTAATGTCTGTAACGTCTCTGTTTCCCAGTTTAAGCTCAATTTTGATTTAAATCCTCTATCTCTTGATCTAGTCATTGTTATGATTTAAGTTACAAACAAAACTTGTTGTTTGATCATAGAGTAGGTTTTAAAATTTTTTGCAAGTTAAAATAAATTTAAAATTTTCTCCGGAAAACCATAAGAACAGTAAAGCTTGAGTTAAGTGAATATTTAAATATCCCGATTCTCAGATTTACGAATATAAATCGAATACTTAAACTTGATTTTTGAAAGTGAAATCATGATTTTTAGTTATGGGATATGGGTGAAGTTCTGGTTTGATCAGAATTGGTATTTTTGGTGGGTTCTGGCGATCTCAGTGATCTGGAAGGTTGTAATTTTCACTGATGGTAGTGGGATGATCGGGGAGTAAAGGAAAAATATCAGGAAGGCGATCAAGGGATGGTGACGATGGTGGTTGATCTTATAAGTCTGTAACCCTAGTTTGGATAGATTGGACATTTTTGATTGGGGTGACGTCTCTGGTGGACCGACTGCCACCATATTTTGGAAATTGGAAGATTGGGTGTTGGCGAAGGTGTTGCTGGAATTTCAGATGCTCCGGTGGTCGGAGACTCGAGTACGAGATGATTCCAGGTTTCAATTTTGTTTCAAGTTTTGGGCTTTAAGACTCGATTTTGATTTCGAGTTGTTCTTTGAGTTTTGATGATCGAGGTCGTAAGGTTGGATGAACGTCGACTTGAGGAAGTCGTCGAAGATGATCGGAGGAAGCTGGTTGGTCCGTGCATGTGCATGGTGTTCTTCTGTTCAGGGTGAAGTTTTGGTTGTAGTAGAGAGAAAGTGTACTCGAGTTTTCTCGGGTCATATGCGTGAGTTGCTCGAAGTTTTGAGTGTTTTGACTCGAAGCTTTTGAAGGGTGGGCTCGGGTAAATGGATAATTACACATTTTTAAACCTGTCAGTGATTCAAATTTTAAAATGAATTTAAAAAAATGTAAAGCAAGTTTTAAATGTAGTTTTGAAGAAAATTTTAAAGTATGAATTCAAACTGAATTTGTAACCTAGTTTTAAAATAAATAAAGTTTAAGAAAATTCAAATGTTTCAACAACTTTAAATGTTAAAGTATAATTTAAATGATTTGAATTTAAAATGAATTTGTTTCAAACTCTTTTAAATTTCTTTATAAGATAAGTATTTCTTTAACATGTGTTTTAACAATTTTTTGTTTTTAAACTTTGTTAAAGATAAATTTGTATTCATTTTAAATCTTAAATTTGGAATGAAATTTAAAAGCAAATTTGGAAAAATGTTTTGAAATGCTTTTGTTAATGAAAATTTAGTCATTAATAAGAAAAATGTTTTATCTTAAAGTTAATTAAGATATAATGATTGGAAAGTAATTAAAGTAGTAAAATAATTTAAGAGTAATTTATTAGTTTGATTAATCTATGGTTATAATTAGTTAATTAAAGTTTGTTAGTTAATTAATTAGGGTTAATTAATTTGAAATAAAGATCATTAATTAGATAAGTTAAGATTTTAAATTAGTGACTAGAAATTAATTAATCAAGTAATTAAAGATTAATAGGTTATAGATAAGCAACTAATTAATTAAATAATTAGAGATTAATTAATTGGTTATTAAAGTTTAATTAATTTGTAATTAATAATGATTAATCTAAGTATAATTACCTAAGAGAAGTAATTAAAGAATTGTTAATAGTTAATGAAGATCATTAACTTGAAATTATTAAATAATTAATTAATATGATTAATTTGAATAATTAATTATATTAATTAATTAAGGATAATCATTTATGGAATTGTTTAAGTATAATTACTTAATGAAAGTAATTAAAGAATTAATTACTCAATGTAATTAATTAAAGTAATATGATTAGTTTAAGTTAATTAATTTAAGATAATCACTAGATTATTTGTTATGTATAATTACTTAATGTAATTAAAGAAGAATAATTACTTAGTGAAGTAATTAAGATGGGTAACTACTGGATGTAATTAACTGAAGTATGGAAGTAATTTTGGTTAATTATTTTGTGTAATTAATTGAAGTATAATTAATCAATGGAAGAGATTTGGGATTAATTACCTTCTGTAATTAATATGAAGGATAATTACTAAATTAAAGTAATTAATAATTAATTACTTAGTATAATTAATTTAAGAACCGATTAATAAAGTTAATTGAAGATAGTTAAGTGATGTAATTAATCAAGGGTAATTAATTACTGGATGAGATTAATTAAGGGTGATTAATAAATATAATTAATTAAAGATTAATTATTAAATGTAATTAATTAAGGAGTAATTTATTTATTTAATGAAGTAATTAAGGATAATTAATTACTGATTATGATTAATCAAGGTTGATTAATGAATAAAGATTAATTAAAGATTAATAATTAAATATGATTAACAATTAATTAGAGAAGTAATTAAGGGATCATTAATTAATATAATTAATGATGTAATTAAGGGTTGATTAATTAAGGAATAATTAATCAATGAAGTAATTAATTTATGTAATTAATCAAGGATTAATGTAATTAATTATAGTTACTTAATTAATAAAGTAATTAAAGGTTAATTACTGTAAATGGTTAAGGATGATTAATTTGTGAAATTCATTAAAGCCTAATTACTTAAAGTAAGTAGAGAATGATTAATCAAGGGTGACTAATTAAGATGAATACTTAGAGAATGATTAATTAATTGGATTGTAATTAATTAATGGTTATGTAAGCAAGATTTATATGATGAAAGTAATTCATTTATTTAATTACAGATAGAAGTAATTAATCTAATTCATTTTAAATTAATTCGAGAAAGTGTGATTAATTAATCATTGCTTATGTATGTATGGATGATATTGATTGCCTTGAATGGTTTGAGATCTTTGATATGGAATATGTGATGTTGTGTGATATAGATGTTTTGGTTGAATTGTGATTATAATGTGGATTATCTATTTGTGATGATAATGTGGATTATCTATTGAGATATTGTGAATTATCTATCTATGTGAATATAGGTAATAGAATCGAATTGTTTTAACTTTAAAACAACTTGGACAAAAAGATGGCGTTTTGGATTTCGATGAGAAACGGGATCGGGTTTCCAGATTTGGATATCCGAAAACCACATCGATCCAAATTAATGATAGGTCGTGAATCTCAAGCGAAGATGAAGATTCAGAGTGCAAGGGTTATCATCGTTAACTCTGAGGGTGATTGCAACATAAGTGTAATGAGATAATGCCTTCGGTTTCGTTCGAACCTGGAAAGAACTTGTATGGATCGAATGCTTTCAGCACATCGTCAGGTGGACGATGAGCATTCTAAGATAGATGTGTTCTATAATTGTAATCGTAGCCTCAAGCCTCATCAACCGGGAATGGCTAAAACAGGGGAGGTGCAGCAAGGCTAAGTGGATAGTACCCAAGTAGGACGAGATTTACCCATGTCTAGAAATCCCTTTATATTCGGCTGTGTGGGGCATTTGATTGTAAAAACTGCCGAGGTTGTCTTGTTCGGGACTATCCAGTAAGGGATGGTTCCGGCCTTGTGTTGTAAGATATTTAGGGTGAAACGACCCAACTTCCAAACTCCAGGAAGTCGCATCGCTAATAAGAAAGAAAGGGATAGAGAATAGAAAGAAAGAGAAGAAGAAGAAGAAAACAACACATCAGAATCTAAACAGCGGAATGAATAAATTATATTAATAACATGAAATATTTACATAGTTTACAACCACTATCAGAGTGCACAGGTAATACAACACATACTAGATAGTTATAAACACATGTCTAGTTATACAACTCAATACAACATCACACATAACTCAGAGATACCAGACACAGCGGACTACTATATAACTACAACGCAGAAGCCTCCTGCTCCAATTGCTCCTCCACAATTCGTCAAAGCTAACCTGAATCCCTTGGCTACTCGTAAAAATTTTAGTACCCAAGAGTTTATGAAAAACAAAAATAAACTCCGGGTCAGACATGGGTCTGATGTGAGTAACAGGTTAAAGTTGCTTAACTTTTGAAAAAAACTTTGGAAAGAAAGGTTTCACGTAAGACTTTCCACACATAAACATGGAAAAGTTTTTACCTTACGCTAACCAAAACATTTGATAGGAAATCCGATGATATTATAATAGTGTCTAGGGTTTTCAAATAAATATGAAATAGCCGAAATTGTTACATCTATTAAATTCCAGCTACTAGCCACAAAAGTGGGTAATACAATCAAAACCGTTGGCACTTATTGGATTTTAGATTCCATACAATGGCAGGGCTACTAGGGTACCGCCCGTCACAGTACGTGGCCTAGATCACCGTAACGAGGAGTACGTCCGCTCCCTTGCAACACAAGGTCGGAACCATCCCTTACTCGACAGTTCCGAACAAGAGAACCCCGCAGTTGGCTGCGACCCAACTGCCCACACAGCCGAATAAAAAGGGACTTCTAGACAGGGGTAAATCTCGCTCTCAAGTGGGGGCTACCCACGAAGCCTTGCTGCACCTCCCCTGTTTTAGCCATTCCCGGTTGATGAGGCTTGAGGTTACGATTACCTTTATAGAACACATCTATTTTAGAATGCTCATCGTCCACCTGACGATGTTCTGAAAGCATTCAATCCATACAAGTTCGTTCCAGGTTCGAACGAAACCGAAGGCATTATCTCGTTACACTCATTATGGAATCACCCTCAGAGTTAACGACGATAACCCTTGCACTCTAAATCACCATCTCGAACCTATAAGTACTATTCCGCCAAACTCATTACGGAATCACCCACAGAGTTATACTGACGAATAGCCCTTACACCTCGAGTCTTCACTTGCTCAACTTAGATTCACGACCTAACGTTAATTGGAATCGATGTGGTTTTCGGATATCCAAATATGGAAACCCGATCCCGGTCTCATCGAAATCCAAAGCGTGTCTTTTAGGTCCAAGTTGTTTTAAGTTGAAAACAATTCAATCTAATTATCCATATACACACAGATAAATAATATCATCACCACAGATAATCCATATTATCATTATCAGAAGATAGTCCAATTCATCAACACAATGCAACCAATGCATCCATACCCCATATCATTACTAATCTCATATCTGAGATTCAAACCATTCAAGGAAATATATCATCCCTATATATAAACAAGGATTAATAATCACACCATCTATATAATTAATTTAAAATGAATTAAATTAATTACATTATCTCTAATTAATTTAAAGTAAATCAAATTAATTACCTCAATCTATAATCCTGCTTACAACCATTGATTATAAATAATTAACTAATTAATAAACCACTAATTAATTCTCTTGATTAATCACCCATGATTAATCATCTTTTAATTACATTCAAGTAATTAATTTCATAAATTAATTTTCCTTAATCAAATATTGTAATTAACCTCTAGTTACTTTTATTAATTAATTAATAACATTAATCCTTAATTAATTACATTAATTAATTTCTCTAATCACTTATCATTAATTAATTAATCTTAATTAATTAATCCTTAATTACATCATTAATTATATTAATTAATGATTCCTAATTACATTTAAATTAAGTAATTAACCCTAAATTATTAATCACCTTTGATTAATTAACTTCCCTAAGTAATTATCCCTCATTAATCACTTACTAACCCATCAATGATTATTATAAATTAATTAAACATAATAACTTAATTTAAACTAATCAAATAAATCAATTAATTATATTGAGTAATTAATAACTTTAATTACTTCACCAAATACCATAATGATTATTTGAATTTAATTAATCTAATTTATTATCAAAATTAATTAATAAATAATCTCAAGTTAATGATCTTCATTAACTTATCATTAATTTCTTTAATTACCTTACTCAAGTAATTAAATTAAATTAATCATTATTAATTCACAAATTTATTAATCTTTAATAATTATTTAATTAATCACTAATTATTAAATTTATTAAGTTTTTCACTTAATTAATTCTAACCTCTTGATTTATTTCTCATCATTAATTAAAATCATAACTAAATTAATTAATGATCTTATTTTCAAGTTAATTAATCTTAAAAAAATTAACTCAACCTTAATTAATTAATTCAAAATACTTATTTAATTGATTAAATAAATTAATTAATTATCCCTCTAATTACCTTATTATTTTAATAAACTAAATCATCTAAATCTTTGTTTTATTATAAATAAACATTTCTTATTAATACTTACATGATCATTAACTAAGAAATATTCAAACAACTTACTTTAAATTTGTTTCAAATTCTATTTTTTTTTAAAATTTAAATTTAAAAAAAATGAAAACACATTTAACCTTTAACAAAGTTTTTAAAACATTTTAAAACTCTTTTTTTTTAAACTTATGCAAAAGAATTTCTTATTTTATAAAGAAGTTCAAAGGAATTTAAACCCATATTAAATTATAAGATTCAAATCATATTTAAATATGTTTCCAAGTTGTTTAAAACATTTAAAGCTTCCTTTATTTTCAAACATGAATCAAATTTAATTCTTTTGATTTTCAGATTTAAACTTATGCTTAAATCTTCTACTTTAAATTTAAAGCCTTAACTTTAAATTCAATTATTTAAATCCTTTAAAGGTTGTTTAAACATTACAAGATTTAAAAACTTCTTTTCTTTTCAAAACCTCATTCAAATCTGAATCTTGTTTCCAGATTTAAACTTATATTTAAGTCTTCTATTTTAAATTTAAAACTTTAACTCTAAATTTAATTATATAAACCCTTTAAAGGTTATTTAAACATTTTAATTTAAATAGTTTAAATTAAATTTAAAACTTGAATTTAAATCAAATTTTTAAATTCATACTTTGAATTTTAAGTTTAAATTCCTGTTTTAAAATCCCTGCTCCTGATTTTTTTTTTTTTTTTAAAACTTAATTTTCTGAAAATGTGCAGGTTTTCCCTGAAACCTGTAAACAATTTTATTTGAATAAGTTTGAATTAAATTTAAAAATTAGGATTAAACTTGGATTGAAAACCATACTTTTAAATTTAGTTTTTTTAAAGTCTTGTTAAAAATCTGCATTCAGTCTTTTTTTTTAAACAATTCTATGCATTGAAAATACAGGTTTCAAAACCTGCAAACTCAGAAAATATAACCCAGTGTTTTTCCCCTGTTTTACTTCGAGTAAAACTTGATTGAACTTCGAGTAAAAACTCGATTTACTCGGGTTATGACTCGAGTCAAAATATACTACATACCCCAAAACTTCCCTGTCACCATCTTCTTCACCGTGCACATGCACGGTGGTCTTGACCACCTCCGGCCATCACTCAGATAACAAGCAGGTTGATGCTTGCTCAAAGATCATCAATGATCATCCAAAACTCCACAAACATCAATAAATCAAATTTTAGTTCAAAACCTGAACATACAGGAACACTATCCCCATCAAATTTGCAAATCTGTAAAACCTACATCCTCTCTCCTCCAGCCATCGGAGGGTCTAGTACTCCGGCCATCTCCTCTTCATTACCCCAGCATCCATCTTTCCAAAACTTGTTGCACCCGATCCACTACAACACCCTGCTGATCAAATCACTTCCTACCCCCAAAACTAGGTTTACAAATACTACGGTCCCAAATCCAAACTAAACACTATGATTTTAATTTTAAAAATCATTTTTTTTAGTTTATAATACTAAAATTTCTAATTATCATGTTTGATATTTTACCTATATTTAACATACCCTGATGTTTCAAATCTTACAGAGTCAATCACCAATTTAATTTTTACATAATAAGTTTTAAACTAAAACTAAAGTATAATTAATAAGTGGGTTTCAGGACTTAAAGCCTTAACAAGAATATTGAACAAAAGAAAGAGGATTTCTTTTTACAAGAAACTGAACCTGGTACTAAAATCAGAGGAAGTACAAATTTATGAATGAGCAGGCAAAGCTCACTGATGAATTCATTTATAACATACCAATTTTATACATGAACAGGCAACATAAGTATTTATTTAAATCTAAATACTGTAATTGTTACTTACAGACATACCTATTTCAGTCATAAATCATGCAACAAATTTATTTTTAAGTAAACAGAAGTTGCTCACAAAACACACCATTCAATCATGCTATCAAGTATATAAACACAAGGCATACTCATTTCAATCATAAAACAAGCAATATATTATACTTAGGTTTAAATTTAAAGAAAAAGAAGTTACTCACCTGTCATTTAAAAGATAGGGCACAAATTTGAGTTGCTGAAATTTGCTTTAACGTGCATGTTTGCTGTTGTCTTGCACTTAGATTTGCATGCAGACTATACTTTGATTTTTCTCAAACTTGCATTGCAGACTTGATTCCATATGTATTTAAATCTTTAATTTGAAAAACTTGAAAATGCAGGCTTTGATGGTTTAAGGCTTGATTTCCAGATCTTAAAAGAATGCAGAGGCTTTACATTTGATTCTCAGATTCAAGGAAAAGGAATTTCAGGTTGCAGAATGATTTTCAAGTTGATGAATATGAAGAGGACTTTAGATTTTTGGTTTTAAAAACAATTTCCAGATTTTGATTTTGAGAAAGGGTTGCATTGCATTTGAAAAACCAGATTTTGAACATGATTTAAATTTTGTTTTTGAGAGTTTGAAAACAAATTTGTTTTCAGCTGAGATTTATCTTTGGAAAATGAAGATTAGAAAAAAAATGGGAATGAAGGAAATATGCTGTTATAAGATAAAAATGATTTATTTATAAATTAAAAGAAAAACAAAAGTGAAAAGGACACTTGTCTTTTGCAAGAGTTCATTTACTAACACATGTATTTAAAAGGTTAGAATCTTAACACTTGTCATTATACATCTTAATATAATAACATGTGTTTTATAAATGAATTTTATTTGTTTTTATTTTATTTTAAAAGTAAATAAAACTCTTTCTTTATTTATTAATACTTATGTATATAAATCATTTTCATATATAAATGTTTATGCGTTTCTTTTTAAAGAAAATGAAATGAAACAAATTATAAAAATATGAAAGCTTACCTATAAAATTTAAATATGTTTATTCATTTGAATTCAAAATAAATTCAAAATCAAATTCTATTTATACATTTTAAAAATCCAATTTAAACTAGTTTATATTAACATATTTTTAATTTTTTAAATAATAATATTGCCTTATGAAAATCTATCTATATTTATACATTTATCATTATTATTTGAAAATAACATATTTATCGATTTAAATCATTTATAAAAGAAATTATAAATTTCTTATCTTATTTATCTTAATTATATACATTAATGTTTAATGTTTAAATGGTATTTTAAATTTTAAATAATTCCAAATTATAATTATTAAGCTATATTTAGAACAAATAAAATAAACTTTTATTTATCTTATTAAAATTTAAACTATGTTTAAAATGCAATTACACAATTTAAAACAATTTCTTTAAGTATTTTAAACCAAATAGTTATTTATTAAATAAAATAAAAATCTTCAAATTATCAAAATGAATATTAAGATTTAAAAACAAGATTTTATTTGTTCATTAACCTAAAATCAAAACTTATCTATCCACAATATACATATACATATATATTATAAATAGGAAAATATTTTATTAGTTTTTAAAAGATAAAATTCACCAATTAAACATTTATTTAATTGGATTATTAAATCAAGTTAAATTTTATTAACAAAATTTTATCAAATAAATTTAATTTTAAATATAGATTATTAAATTGATATTGCTAAAATTTCCGGGATATCACATAGGGTGGATCCTCGGTACGGTGATCTAGGCCACGTACTGTGACGGGCGGTACCCCAGTAGCCCTACCATTGATGGAAACCCATTCTTCCTACGTGCCCTTTACGGTTTTGATTGTATTACCCATTTTGTGGCTAGTATGATGGAATTTAATGAATGTAATAATTTCGGCTATTTCTTATTTACTTGAAAGCTCTAGACCATATTATAATATCACTTGATTTCCTATCAAATGGTTTGGTTAGCGTAAGGTAAAAAATTACCCATGTTTATGCATGGGGAGTTTTACGTGATACCTTTTCTTTTCAAAGTTAAGCAACCTTAACCTGTTACTCATACTAGACCCATGTCTGACCCGGAGTTTGTCTTTTGTGTTCTTAAACTTTTGGATACTCAAATTTTTACGAGTAGCCAAGGGATTCAGGCTAGCTTTAATGAATTCTGAAAGAGCAATGGAGCAGGAGGCTTCAACATTTGTTGATATATATATAGTGTTCCGCTATGTGTTCTTTGAGTCGTTTGTTTGAGTTGTATCTTATGTTGTAATAACTAGACAGGTGTTTATAACTGTCTAGTATGTGATGTATAATCCGTGTAACTCTGATAGATGTTGTATACTATGTACTATTTTATGTCATTAATATAATTTATTCGTTCCGCTGTTGAGATTCTGATGTTGTTTCTTTTCTTTCTTCTCTGTCTTTCTCTTTTCTATCCCTTTCATTCTTAAAGATGACCGTGGAGAGAAAGACGGGTCATCTCAGTTGGTATCAGAGTGCTAGGTTGAGTGAATACCTAGGCTTTGGAGTGATTTCTTTCTTAAGAGAGCATACTTGTATTTATATATATATACTTATTGTTGGGTTACCTGTACGGTTTTCCAGTATAAGTTCTAGAGGTAGGAAGGGTAGTGGTGTGTGTAGCACGACTACTAATGGTAGGAGTCTGAATGTTGGGGTTGGAAGTGTACCTGTCGAGACTGTAGACCCAATCCCGTCTCATGTGCGCTTTTCTATGGTGAAGGATTTCATCGATCTCTGAAGGAAACCTTTTAAAGGTTCGGAGTCCATTTTTGAATTTGGATGAGTAGAGTTTGGATCTGTTAGTTAGGCAGAAGTGAGTAATGGTATTTTGGTAACTGAGGAAGTAGTAGCTGTGTGATGAGATGCGGTGAATATGGATTTTTCCGAAGATGTTCTTTTAGAGCAAGTTTAAGGAACTGTGTCTGCATCAGTGTTGAGGCTGGGTTCAGCTGGGTGTTTGTGTTTGGCTTTGAGGCCCGAGTTTCTCAAGGAGCTTCTGGATAAGAAAGTCTTTGGCATCTGTGGCAGCATTGCAGCTCGAAGTGTTCTGTGTGCCGGCGAGTAGGTCATCTGTCAGCAGTTTTCTAGTGATGGAATTTGATAGCAGCAGAGTGGATCCATTTCTTCGATGAATTGGCTTGATAAGCATAAGCTATTCTGATTGGTAAAAAGTGAACAGTTTCTTTGGAAATTAGGCTGGGTTGATCGCAAAAGTGACTTGCGATAGTTGAGTGTTCCCTCTGTTTGTCAGGGATTTTTTTCGGATGACTTCGTAGATATCGAGGTTTGCCTTAGCATCTGGAGATTGAGTTTCTTATCGACTAGGATTCCAAAAGTGGTACCGGTGGTTCAGCTTAGTTGAAAGATGGTTTCTCGAGAAAAGGTTTGGTGAAGCATCTCAGGTTTTGGTGGAATCTCTGAGTTTTCTTTATGTATCTGATGAACCGTGTCTTCTAGGAAGTGTTGGACAAGTTTGTGCTCGTGTTCATCATCAGCATTCTCTTCTACTCCAGATCAGAGTTGTGCTGCGAAAGCGAGGTAGCAGCTGTTCTAGAGTGGAAGTTTTCAGGATCTGAGGCAAGTTTGGCAAGTGCTCCTGTTTGTCATTTTCGGATAGGAGAAGTTAGTTTTCTACTAATGGTTCTGATAGGAGAGTTGGTGTTCTTGATCTTGGTTGACCGTGAGAGGATCATTTTGTTGGGATGTTTGGTCCTGTCTATTTCTAGAGTCATCGGTGAAGGTTGAGCTGATCAGGAAGGATGAATGCAGCCCAGGATTGTTAGAAGAGTTTTATGGATAGGAGACTGAGGAATTTGGATTTCAAAATCGGAGATTTTATTTTGGATAAGTTTTCTACGATCTAACGAGCTATAAGATTTGGTAAGACTGGGAAGCTAGCTCCGAAGTATTGGATCTCTTCTGTGTTCTGTTTAGGATAAGTGTTTAGGTCTTCAGGATTGAATCGCCTGTTTGGAAGACTGGAATTCAATGTGATTCTCGTATCTATGAGGGAGTACATGTATGGTCCATCTCTGGTTGTGGAACCAACAATTCTAGAGGATTTTGTAGTTGAGTCAGACTTGTCTGTAGTCTGATATCCTGTTCAGTTTTGTTGATCTAGATGGGTAAGGGCTCTGTAGCTTAGTAGTGTAGACTATTTGGACTCTGTAGAGCGAGTATTCTGGTATTTATACCTGGGAAACTCTAGGAAGTTCTATCCCGAATTTTGTCAGGATAGTTAGATTTGTTAATTGAATAAATTGGTTGCTGTGGTTGTCAACATATAACTGATAATATATACTTGTGGTTTAAATTAAAATTATTGTTGGGTTATTAAATTACCATTGCTTTTAAATTTCGGGGACGAAATTCTTTTAAGGGGGAGGAATGTGATGACCCGAAATTTTGGGCAATATCAATTTGATAATCTGTATTAAAAATTAAATTGATTTGATAATTATCTTTTACAATTGTAATTTAAATTGGAAAATTTATTCTTTTATAAGCAAATAAATATCTAAATTGGTGAAATTTATCTTTTAAAAGCTAATAAAATGTTTTCAGTTTATAATGTACATATTTGTATATATTTAAATAGAAGAATTTTGGTTTGAAATTTAATAAGTAAAATCATGTTTTCAAAATTCTAAAATATATTTGGCAATTTGTAAATTCTGATTAATTTAATATAAAACTTTTCAAAGCTATTTAAGTAAATAATTATATACTTTTTAAACACTTAAGGTAAATATTAATTATTTAAAATATATTTTTAGCTTAAAGTTTAAAATGTAATTTACATATGATATATTTATTCATTTAGTAACAAAACTAATTTATAATCTCTTTTATAAATTATTTAAAATTGACCTATTCGTTGCTTTTAAACAATAATAAAAATGTATTTTTTTTTATATATATAAATATAAAAAGATTTCAATAAGAAAATGGGATTGTTATTTCAAATTGAATATGCTGACTTTAATTTGGATTTTCAAAATTTAATTTGAATTTGGATTTAAAATTGAAATTCAAAAGAAGGATATTTAAAATGTTTTGGATTTTCAAAATATTTGTATAAGCTTTTATTTATGAATATAATTGGTTTTATTTTCATTAAAGTTATATATATATAAGTATTTGTAAATTTATAAATTATGCAAAAAGCTTTTCTTAACATTTAAAAATAAATAAAGATTACTTAATTACAAGTGTAATTATACTAAGGCTTCATTATACAAGTGCTAAATGACAATTATATACTAATGATAAGTGTCACATTTAATTTAATTTTTGTTTAATTTTTCAAAAAAATCAATTCAGCCTATATATAAAACATCTCTTCTTCTCTTCTATTTTCTTTTCTATCTTCATTCTAAAATCAAGAAAACTCAAAGATTTCTCAGAGTAAAACAAGAAATAAAAAATCTGAGAAACATCTTCCTCAAACCTGTAATCCACTATCAAAATCAAAAGCATGCAAACCATTTTCATTTTCAAATGCTGTAATTTCATTTTCAAACAACTCAAAAGCCTACGCATTTTCTTCAAAACTAAGATCTGTTCCAAGGCAAACCTGAGATGAACAAATGCCTGCATCTATCAAAAACTAAAGCAAGTCCAAAGCAAGCACGCAGTTTCAATCAAAGAAAACACTTTTCCAGCAACTCAAGTTCAAAAGTTTTTTCAAAGTATTGATTCAGAAGCTGTATTCTTCATTTTCAAACGGTGGGTAATATTTTTTTTAAAATCACTTAAATATCAATATGGTTGCATGTTGATCCCCGTAACATTATGATTTGTGTGAATATAGACGAGTAAGTTCATATATATACATAAATACATACATATATATATATATATATATATATATATATATATATGAATGTATGATGTGTGCATGTCTGCTAATGTTTGTAACATCTCTGTTTCCTAGTTTAAGCTCAGTTTTAATTTAAATCCTCTATCTCTTGATCTAGTCATTGTTATGACTTAAGTTATAAACAAAACTTGTTTGTTTGATCATAGAGTAGGTTTTAAAATTTTGTGCAAGTTAAAATAAGTTTAAAATTTACTGTGGAAAACCATAAGAACAGTAAAGCTTGAGTTAAGTGAAAATTTAAATATCCTCATTCTCCGATTCAGGAATATAAATCGAATACTTAAACTTAAACTTGATTTTTGAAAGTGAAATCATGATTTTTAGTTATACGAATGGGTGCGGTTCTGGTTTGATCAGAATTGGAATTTTTGGTGGGTTTTGGCAATCTCAGTGATCTAGAAAGTTGTAATTTTCAGTGGTGGTAGTGGGATGATCGGGGAGTAAAGGAAAAATATCAGGAAGGCGATCAAGGGACGGCGGCGATGGTGGTTGATCTTTGAAGTCTGTAACCCTAGTTTGGATAGGTTGGATATTTTTGATTAGGGTGACGTCTCTGGTGGACCGAGTGCCACCATATTTTGGAAATTGGAAGATTGGGTGTTGGCGAAGGTGTTGTTTAAATTTCAAATGCTCTGATGGTCGGAGACTCGAGTACGAGATGATTCTAGGTTTCAATGGTTGCTCTAGTTTTGGGCTTTAAGACTCGATTTTGATTTCGAGTTGTTCTTTGATTTCTGATGATCGAGGTTGTAAGGTTGGATGAACGTCGACTTGAGGAAGTCGTCGTAGATGATCGGAGGAGGATGGTTGGTCCGTACATGTGCACGGTGCACTTCTATTTAGGATGAAGTTTTGGTTATAGTAAAGAGAAAGTGTACTCGAGTTTTCTCGGGTCATACGCATGAGTTGCTTGAAGTTTTGAGTGTTTTGACTCGAAGCTTTTGAAATGTGGCTCGGGTAAATGGATAGCTACAGGTTTTTAAACCCGTCGGCGATTTAAATTTTAAAATGAATTTAAAAAAAATGTAAAGCAAGTTTTAAACAAATCTTTGAAGCAAATTTTAAAGTATGGATTCAAATTAAATTTGTATCCTAGTTTTGAAATAAATAAAGTTTAAAAAAAATTAAATGTTTTAAAAAATTTAAATGTTAAAGTATAATTTAAATGATTTTAATTTAAAATGAATTTGTTTTAAACTCTTTTACATTTCTTTATAAGATATGTATTTATTTAACATATGATTTAAAAGTTTTTTTAAATTGTTTTTAAACTTTGTTAAAGTTAAATTTGTATTCATTTTAAATCTTAAATTTGGAATGAAATTTAAAAGCAAATTTGAACTTAAAATGTTTTCGAATGCTTTTGTTGATGACAATTTAGTCATAAATAAGAAAAATGTTTTATCTTAAAGTTAATTAAGATATAATGATTGGAAATTAATTAAATTAGTAAGATAATTTAAGAGTAATTAATTAATTTTATTAATCCTTGGTTAGAATTAGTTAATTTGTTAGTTAATTAATTAAGTTTCCCATTATAACCTTCCACAAATTAACCTAAAATAAGAGATTTACTTAGTTTGGAATTACAGGGAATTATTTATTTCCCCTTTATTGAAATAGACGGTATAAACTACGAAAAGGAAATCCATACTTTACACATCTCTTTCTTCTTTAATGTATATTCCATGTCAAATCAAAATTGCACTTTTTCTATGAAATCAAGATATTAGACAAATTCATGGAGGTTAAATGATATTATTTCCAACAAATTAAAATACAAAAATCACATTCTCGTAGAGTCAGAATAAATCTAAATTATATTAACATTTGTACAATCAATTGTAGGCCTAGAACAATTTCTTTGTTTTATCCATATTCAAATTTTAATAAGTTGGGGAGTGATTTCAAAATCTTGGTGTAAACAACATTTCTATCCAATTTTAGAATATGTAAGCAGGATTTATGCGCTTATAAGCCTACAATTCTTTAGATCTTTATTTAGGCATAAACATCAAATAAAATTCTAATGAAATAAATCCCAATGTTATAAGTTAATCGCATAATTTTCCACTCACCTTTAATAACTTCCCAAATCACCAGATCTGAATCTGATTCCTTGAATCAACTCTATTTTCTTTTTAATCCCAAGAATTATGTATGGTAGTGTACACACATACCATTAAAATTATAGATCTAATAAGAAAATTATGAAAAAGGGAATGTAGATTTATATATTGAAATTTACCTTTTTATTTAGCAAAGCTGATTCGCTCCTTCTCTTCTTCTATTTATTTTCTACTCAAATTTGTATAAATATATTATTTTAAAGTTAAGAGGAATAGAGGAGAAAGGGAAATGGTAGAGCTCTGTTGCCCTTGATCAGAAAAAATAAGAAGAGAAGGGAGGGGTTAGGCCTGAATTTATAGGATCTCTAATCAATCATATCTGTTAGATTAAAATTATTAAATCTAGGCCATTGATCGAGTACAAACCATAGACGAAATGCGTCAACTGGTCGACCGCACCCCTATGAGCGATCGACTGCTGGAAGTCGACCGGCCCATAGCAGGGGTCGCTTGGTGAGTGTTAGAACCCCCAACTTATGTTTTAATGATAACGAATATACAATCATATACATAGAGAGACTTTATCAAAATTGTATGTATATACTACTTGTCGACACCGTGATCGAAGATATTATCGAAGACTCAAAAAGAGACGAAGATTCATTGACCATACTAAGGTTATTCTATTATAAAAGAGTCCTAAATACAATATTTTTAAATTCTCCTTAAGTATATGTGCATACCCAATTTTATATACATCAAAACAAATAGAAAACTGCATTTTCACCTCACTGAGGTATACTCACAGACGTCTTTAACATGTTTCAGGTTAAAAAATAAAATAGCCACCGACGTTTGTCATTATACCACATGCATCAGTCAAGGCTAAAACTGTCATATTTGAAAAGCCATTTCTTTTTTATTTCAAAGGATACCATCTTCCACAAAGAGTTGAAACCATTAAAAATGAAGGGTTTTCTTCAGAGAGCAATAACTCTTCATTGCACCTCTCTAACTCTATAATAAGCATCTTGATTGAGAAGTAAACTAACTAACTTAACTTGATTCTATACATTCTATGTTCTCTTGAGTTCTAAAGCTTTCTCTTGCATATACGCTGTTTACAAAGTATCAATCTATTATAACTTTTTGGTTAAATCTCTTCCTACAACTCAAAGTAATCATATTCATATACTCAAAGGAGACCACAGTAAGATTTGTACTATAATTCAAAAACTATGTCATTGGAACGCAAGATTGTCGAAAGCACTTTTGTATTAATGCATATTCCTTCGGGCGAAGTGAGGGTAGTTTGTTTAAAGGAAATACCCAAGGGGAGCTTCGAAAATTGAAGTAAGACGGGAGGTCTAAACTAGTATAAAAATTCTGGTTTGTATGCTTTTTATATTTTACTGTTTATTATTATCCATTGCATTGATTTATAAACTTGCATATTATACACAAATTAGATAGTATATGATCTAGAAGACTTTCAATTGTTATCACGGTACGGTTATTTCAAGTTAATGTAACGTGTAATTGAAGCATATTTAATATGGAAAGTACATACAAGAAGGACAATCCACTTCACGTCCTTCATTATTCACTGGATCTAATTATGCTTACTAGTCTACACATATGCGTATTTTATGGAAGCTAGTAGTCTATAAATTTGGTTAGCAACTCAAAATAAATATGAAGCACTTAACACTAACATAGGCACATGGGCTAATACACAAAAAGCAGAGGCATTTAACAACGCCAAAGCTACGAATATTTTCTTTTGTTCGCTCGATAAAAATGAATTCTCACGAGTCATGTTATGCACTACTACTTACGATATATGGCGTACATAACAAACTACCTATTATCCCGCTTTTTGGCAAAGCCATAATACCAAAAGATCGATCGGAAACCAAAGACAATTCGTCTCAAAGATTGGTCACACATTGTTCGCTATGGATATCGATGAATTTTGACCGAGCCTGGATCTGGCTACAATAATAGGACATGACAAGCAAAGCCACGAAAGCCAGCGTTCCAAATTTCACGTTAATCGGAGTTCAGATGTACGAGATATGATCGATGCAAGTTAGCTAAAATACGCTTTTTGTATCCATCAAATTGTTGAGGAGATGCCTATTTCGAATCCATCGGGTTCGAATACATCAATATTTGTTTTGTTCGAATCCATCAGGTTCCACATACTTCGAATCGATCAGTAACACGATATTGGTCAGTTCGAATCGATCGGTTTCGAATCGATCAAATAGGCATCGCCTCAGCATGTTCGTGTCCATTGAGTTTAGAGCGGTTCGAATCCATCGTTCGCATCCATCAGGAAATCATGCATTGGTCTATTCGAATCCATCAGGTTCGTATCCATCGGGTTTGAATCGATGACGTTCGCATCGATCAATCCACACCACTTCGTATCCATCGGTGTACCCTACTTCGAGTTGGTCGGTCTCGTATCCACCCCCAAGCACTGCTTCGTATCGATCGCCCTCGCATCCATCAATAGTGACAAGTAACTATTTCGTATCCATGAAATCTGCCCTGTTCGTATCCACTCGATTCGTCTCAATCCAGTTCGTATCGATCATTTATTCATGTCTATCTGATGCAAACTGGGTCATGGCACTTGATACGAACGAGGCGAAGTTCATGGATGCGAAGCGGTCAAATCGTAGAAAAAATAGGATCGATGCGAGGAGTGCGCGCCACGTCACTACAGTACCACATGCTCCATCGAGTCAAACGGGATGGATACAATGGTATGGATTCGAAGTCGGCAGGAAACGAAAATCACCATCTTGCATCGATCATATCTCACGATCCACTGGTCCAAATGTAACGAAATTTTCACAGCAACTTCCATACAAGGTAAAGATTGTTCTTGCTAAGTTTCAGCTCGATTGGATCAATTTTTGATGGATACGAAATCATTTCGTATCGATCGCAGATCGAGTCGAAACTTGGTGAGGTCGGTCGCGTGGGCCATTCACGTGCCAGAAAAAGTCTTCCGAAGTTTGAGCGAGATCTGAGCCTCCTACGCCTATAAATAGCACCCTGAAGCCTACAAAAAGGCGGTCTTTTGGCCATTCGACGTCCAGACTCAACCGGACTCAATTCTACATCACTTTATCACTATTGTAATCAAGCATCAGAGCTATTATCAACTGTAATCCACTGTAATCGATTGAAATCGTCAAGTGACTCAATAAAGTCACAAGCTTCAGAGTGGACGTAGGCAAGATAGCCGAACCACTATAAATCCTGTGTTTTTGATTGTTTTTTCTGAATTGTTGTGCTTGATATTGCTTAGATATGAGATTTGTGTTGAATATTGTTGATTTGTGTTCATATACGGGTTCTTTCACGATATTGGGGTTTGTGACCAATTTTGGTGCAAACACTTTGGTGCTTTCACTGAGAAAGATAATTCAGGAGAAGTTGAATTTGAAGATCTAAGAATTCAGATCTAAGAGCTATGACAAGATAAACAAGTAGAAGACATAGGCCAAAGAGAAGTGAACATGAAGGAAGTCAAGAGGCTTCTTCAGGAGCGAATCATGCATCGATCTTCATTACCAGGGATGAGATGGAGACGATGATGAAGAGGCAAGAAGAGTTGATCCAGAGTTTATTTCAACATATTAGGCAACTTGGAGCGTAGAACCGAGGAACTGATGGAGTTCAGAATAAAGCAGGACTATCCAGTGTAGCTCCTAGATTAGGGGGCACACACTTGGAGCATGTAGATCCAATCCCAGAGAGAGAGAGAGAGGAGTATCTACGCAACCTAGAGGTAGCAGAGGAATGAACGCTCAGTCAAGGGGGCAGATTCCAGAATTCCCTCGTGAACTCGGGGGGCAGGTCGAAAGTGATGAACGAGGATTGCATCTCGGAGACAATGATAGATTGGTGCAAATGGTCAGGCGAACCATGAGAGGCGGATTAATAAACAGAGATCTAGAAGATGTGAACAGGAGTCCCTTTGCTCCTGCAATCAGGATGGCTAGGAACCCGCCAGAGTTCAAGTTACCATCAGTGGAAATGTACGACGGGAGAACGGACCCCGTGGTCCATCTGACAAGGTATATGAGACACATGGAAGTGCTGGGGGCATCACCGGAAGTTATGGCCCGATGCTTTCCATTATATCTAACGGAAATCGTAGCATTATGGTTTAGGCAACTTGAAAGCGGCTCCATAGGAACATGGGAAGATTTAGCTGAGAGATTCATAAGGCAATTTAGGGTTCACATTGCAAGACCCAAGAATGTGATGAGTTTGGTAATTTTGAAGCAGAAAGCTGGGGAGACTTTGAGAAGTTTCCTGACGCGATTCAATGTGGCAGCAACATCGGTGGAACGGCCCCATCCATGGTTATGATGGCAGTTGTGTCCGAAATAGCTGATGGCATGGATTTCAAAAATTCATTGACCAAAGATCCACCTATGGATCTAGGAGAATTCTATCACGAAGAAGAGAAGTTCTTGCGATTGGAAGATGCGAGTGCAGAAAGAGAAGAAAATGATGAACTCATTGTTTATACGGTCAAAGATGGTAATCCCCCTGAGAAACATACAGAAACTAGCACGGGGAAACAAAAGGATGAGAGTAGCTGTAACAGATCAATGCGACCACGAAAGGAACCAAGGTTCACCACATACTCAGAGCTGAATGATAGTTTGGAACGAATCTATCAAGATACCAGAGAGCA
The DNA here is from genome assembly GCA_030765085.1 of Allium cepa. Lineage (NCBI taxonomy): Eukaryota > Viridiplantae > Streptophyta > Magnoliopsida > Asparagales > Amaryllidaceae > Allium > Allium cepa. The sequence continues at coordinate 186,417,688 of CM060946.1, forward strand.
GGTTCCGTATCGTAGACCAATGCGAAGGGATCCAACTTCTGACGAGAGGAAATCAGATAAGTATTGCATATTCCAAGAACTGAACTGTCATAACACTAATGATTGTAGACATTTGAAGGATGAAGTGGAAGGGCATATCAGGAACGGTATGCTACTTCAGTATGTGAGGAAGCGAACTCCAACGGTGGAGCCAGAGCTACCACCGTCTACATCAGCTAGAGGTGACCCTGAACCGGGAAAACGTTTGATTATCAATTGATTGATTGATTGAAATAATGATGAACAAGTCGTAAACCTCTTACTAGCACGGTTAAATCGTTTACACATGTAAGCGATCGCGCACGATCCATAGGCATGCTCTGAATGACTACTGACCGCACCATAGTGAGAATTTACACTTTGACATCCTTTCTCTGTTTTGGCTTCGTTTTGATTTGGACATTTAGACTCTGATTGTTTGGACATTTTTGCTGTGGGGTTCGTATGATCATTGCTTTGATATTTGCAATTCTGTGAAAGAATTTACTTGTATGCCCATTGGATCGTGAACGGTCCACGAGCACCTCTTGTATGGCGATGAACCGCCAAAGTCTTTGATTCTGGAACTCCACCGAACTTGGAATCTGACATCGATAATGTTAAGTCCCCCTCGGGCACACTAGTTCGCCTTGAACGGCACCTGACCTCGAACGGTCACAATTTGCCTCGAGCGGCATCCGACCTCGAACGGTCATAATTCGCCTCGAACGGCACACGATCGCGAACGATAACAATTTGCCTCGAACGACACCCGACCGCAAACGGTCACGATTCGCTTAGTATGATATTCGATCGCGAACGATCGCATTTTGCCTCGTGCGGTAATCAATCGCAATCGATCAAATTCTGCCTCGAACGGCACCCGACCTCTAACGGTCACAATTCGCCTTGAACGGTACCCGATCGCGAACGATCACCATTTGCCGCGAATGGCATCCGACCACGAACGGTCCCGTTTCACCATTTTCCACGAACGGCATCCGACCACGAACGGTCCCATCTCATCATTTACCACGAACGGCATCGTCCACGAACGGTCCCATCTCATCATTTACCGCGAATGGTCCCATCTCATCATTTGTCGGGAACGGCATCGACCGCGAATGGTCCCGATTCACCTCAAGTGGCACACGATCCCGAACGATCGTCATTCTAGGTCATATGGAACTATCGAGTTTTTTACAGGTTGTTGACAGGATATGAACATCCGACTTATGACATTACAAAATACACCTTCCTATCGCAAGGCATATTTTGGGGGGCAAATGTTATCCCGCTTTTTGGCAAAGGCGTGATACCAAAAGATCGATCGGAAACCAAAGACAAATCATCTCAAAGATTGGTTACACATTGCTTCGCTATGGGAATCGATGAATTTTGACCGAGCCCGGATCAGGCTACACTTGATAGGACATGACAAGCAAAGCCATGAAAGCCAGCATTCCAAATTTCAGGTTAATCGGAGTTCGTATGAACGAGATATGATCGATGCAAGTTAGCTAAAATACGTTGTTCATATCCATCAAGTTGTTGAGGAGATGCATATTTCGAATCCATCGGATTCGAATCCATTAATATTTGTTTTGTTTGAATCCATCAGGTTCCACATACTTCGAATCGATCGAGTTCGAATCGATCAGTAACATGATATAGGTAAGTTCGAATCGATCGATTTCGAATCGATCAAATAGGCATCGCCTCAGCGTGTTCGTATCCATTGAGTTTAGAGCAGTTCGAATCCATCGTTCGCATCCATCAGCAAATCATGCATTGGTCTATTCGAATCCATCAGGTTCGTATCCATCGGGTTCGAATCGATGACGTTCGCATCGATCAATCCACACCGCTTCGTATCCATCGGTGTGCCCTACTTCAAGTTGGCCGGTCTCGTATCCACCCCCAAGCACTGCTTCATATCGATCGACCTCGCATCCATCGACAGTGACAAGTAACAATTTCGTATCATAAAATCTGCCCTGTTTGTATCCACTCGGTTCGTCTCGATCCATTTTGTATCAATCGTTGATTCGTGTCCATCGACGCAACTTGTTCATGGCACTTGGTACGAACGAGGCGAAGTTCATGGATGCGAAGCGGTCAACTCGGAGAAAAAATAGTATTGATGCGAGGAGTGCGCGCCACGTCACTATAGTACAATGTGCTCCATCGAGTCGAACGGGATGGATACGATGGTATGAATTCGAAGTCAGCAGGAAACGAAATTCACCATCTTGCATCGATCATATCTCACGATCCACTAGTCCAAATGCAACGAAATTTTCACAGCAACTTCCACACAAGGTAAAGATTGTTCTTGCCAAATTTCAGCTCGATTGGATCGATTTTTGATGGATATGAAATCATTTTGTATCGATCGCAAATCGAGTCGAAACTTTGTGGGGTCAGTCGCGTGGGCCCACTCACATGCCAGAAAAAGTCTCCCGAAGTTTGAGCGAGATCTGAGCCTCCTACGCCTATAAATAGCACTCTGAAGCCCACAGAAAGGGGATCTTTTGGCCATCCGACGTCCAGACTCTATCGGATTCAATTCTACATCACTTTATCACTATTGTAATCAAGCATCAGAGCTATTATCAACTGTAATCCGCTGTAATCGATTGAAATCGTCAAGTGAATCAATAAAGTCATAAGCTTCAGAGTGGATGTTGGCAAGATCGCCGAACCACTATAAATCCTGTGTTTTTGATTGTTTTTTCTGAATTGTTGTGCTTGATATTGCTTAGGTTTGAGATTTGTGTTGAATATTGTTGATTTGTGTTCATATACGGGTGCTTTCACGATATTGGGGTTTGTGACCAATTTTGGTGCAAACACTTTGGTGCTTTCACTGGGAAAGCTGATTCAGGAGAAGTTGAATTTGAAGATCTAAGAAGTCAGATCTAAGGGCTATGACAAGACAAACAAGTAGAAGACAGAGGCCATAGAGAAGTGAACATGAAGGAAGTCAAGAGGCTTCTTCAGGAGCGAATCAAGCATCGACCTTCATTACCAAGGATGAGATGGAGACGATGATGAAGAGGCAAGAAGAGTTGATCGAAAGTTTATTTCCACAGATTGGGCGACTTGGAGCGCAGAACCGAGGAACTGATGTAGTTCGGAATGAAGCAGGACCATCCAGCGTATCATCTGGATTAGGGGGCACATACTTGGAGCATGTAGATCCAATCCCGGAGAGAGAGAGAGGAGTATCTGCGCAACCTGGAGGTAGCAGAGGAATGAACGCTCAGTCAAGGGGGAAGATTCCAAAATTCCCTCGTGAACTCGGGGGGCAGGTCGAAAGTGATGAACGAGGATAACATCTCGGAGACAATGATAGATTGGCGCAAATGGTCAGGCGATCCATGAGAGGCGGATTAATAAACAGAGATCTGGAAGGAGTGAACATGAGTCCCTTTTCTCTTGCAATCAGGATGGCTAGGACCTGCCAGAGTTCAAGTTACCATCAGTGGAGATGTACGATGGGCGAACGGACCCCGCGGTCCATCTGACAAGGTATATGAGACATATGGAAGTGCTGGGGGCATCACAGGAAGTTATGGCCCGGTGCTTTCCATTATATCTGACGAAAATCGCAGCATTATGGTTTAGGCAACTTGAAAGCGGCTCCATAGGAACATGGGCAGATTTAGCTGAGAGATTCATGAGGCAATTTAGGGTTCACATTGCAAGACCCAAGAATGTGATGAGTTTGGTAATTTTGAAGCAGAAAGCTGGGGAGACTTTGAGGAGTTTCCTGACGTGATTTAATGCGGCAGCAGCATCGGTGGATCAGCCAGATCTATCAATGGTTATGATGGCAGTTGTGTCCGGAATAGCTGATGGCACGGATTTCAAAAATTCATTGGCCAAAGATCCACCTATGGATCTAGGAGAATACTATCACGAAACAGAGAAGTTCTTGCGATTGGAAGATGTGAGTGCAAAAAGAGAAGAAAATGATGAACTCAATGTCTATACGGTCAAAGATGGAAATACCCCTGAGAAAGGTACAGAAACTAGCAAGGGGAAACAAAAGGCTGAGAGTAGCTGTAACAGATCAATGTGACCACGAAAGGAACCAAGGTTCACCACATACTCAGAGCTGAATGATAGTTTGGAACGAATCTATCAAGATACCAGAGAGTAGGTTCCGTATCGTAGACCAATGCGAAGGGATCCAACTTCTGACGAGAGGAAATCAGTTAAGTATTGCATATTCCATGAACTGAAATGTCATAAAATTAATGATTCTAGACATTTGAAGGATGACGTGGAAGGGCATATCAGGAACGGTATACTACTTCAGTATGTGAGGAGGCGAACTCCAGCGGTGGAGCCAGAGCGACCACCGTCTACATCAGCTAGAGGTGAACCTGAATCGGGACAACGTTTGACTATCAATTAATTGATTGATTGAAATAATGATGAGCAAGTCGTAAACCTCTCACTAGCACGGTTAAATCATTTACACATGTGCGATCACGCATGATCCATAGGCATGCTCTGAATGACTACTAGCCGCACCATAGTGAGAATTTACACTTTAACATCCTTGCTTTTTTTGCTTCGTTTTGATTTTGACATTTAGACTCTGACTGTTTGGACATTTTTGTTGTGGGATTCGTATGATCATTGCTTTGATATTTGCAATTCTGTGAAAGAATTTACCTGTATGCCCATTGGATCGTGAACGGTCCACGAGCACCTCCTGTATGGCGATGAACCGCCAAAGTCTTTGATTCTGGAACTCCCCCGAACTTGAAATCTGACATCGAAATACTAAGCCCCCCTCGGGCACAGTAGTTCGCCTCGAACGGCACCCGACCTCGAACGGTCACAATTTGCCTCGAACGGCATCCGACCTCAAACGGTCATAATTCGCCTCGAATGGCACACGATCGCGAACGATAGCAATTTGCCTCGAACGCCACCCGACCGTGAACGGTCACGATTCGCTTAGTATGATATTCGATCGCGAACGATCGCATTTCGCCTCTTGCGGCAATTAATCGCAATCGATCACATTCTGCCTCGAACGGCACCCGACCTCTAACGGTCACTATTCGCCATGAATGGTACCCGATCGTGAACGATCACCATTTGCCGCGAAGGGCATCCAACCGCGAACGGTCCCGTTTCACCATTTGCCACGAACAACATCTGACCACGAACGGTCCCATCTCATCATTTACCGCGAACGGCATCGTCCACGAACGGTCCCATCTCATCATTTACCGCGAACGGTCACATCTCATCATTTGTCGTGAACGGCATCGACAGCGAACGGTCCCGATTCACCTTAAGTGGCACACGATCCCGAACAATCATCATTCTAGGTCATATGGAACTATCTAGTTTTTTACAGGTTGTTGACAGGATATGAACATCCAACTTGTGGCATTACAAAATACACCTTCCTATCGCAAGGCATGTTTTGAGGGGAAAATTTTATCTCGCTTTTTGGCAAAGCCGAGATACCAAAAGATCGATCGGAAACCAAAGACAGTTCGTCTCAAAGATTGGTTACACATTGCTTCGCTATGGGTATCGATGAATTTTGACTGAGCCCGGATCAGGCTACAATTGATAGTATATGACAAGCAAAGCCATGAAAGCCAGTGTTCCAAATTTCAGGTTAATCGGAGTTCGTATGAACGAGATATGGTCGATGCAAGTTAGCTAAAATACGCTGTTCGTATCCATCAAATTGTTGAGGAGATGCCTATTTCGAATCCATCGGATTCGAATCCATCAATATTTGTTTTGTTCGAATCCATTAGGTTCCACATACTTCGAATCGATCGAGTTCGAATCGAACAGTAACATGATATCGGTCAGTTCGAATCGATCGGTCTTGAATCGATCAAATAGGCATCGCCTCAGCATGTTCGTATCCATTGAGTTTAGAGCAGTTCGAATCCATCGTTCGCATCCATCAGGAAATCATGCATTGGTCTATTCGAATCCATCAGATTCGTATCCATTGGGTTCGAATCGATGACGTTCGCATCGATCAATCCACACCGCTTCGTACCCATCGGTGTACCCTACTTCGAGTCGGCCGGTCTCGTATCCACCCCCAAGCACTGCTTCGTATCGATCGCCCTCGCATCCATCAATAGTGACAAGTAACTATTTCGTATCCATGAAATCTGCCCTTTTTGTATCCACTCGATTCGTCATGATCCAGTTCATATCGATCATTGATTCGTGTCCATCGACGCAAACTGGGTCATGGCACTTGATACGAACGAGGCGAAGTTCATGGATGCGAAGCTGTCAACTCGGAGAAAAAATAGGATCAATGCTAGGAGTGTGTGCCACGTCACTACAGTACCACGTGCTCCATCGAGTCGAACGGGATGGATACGATGGTATGGATTCGAAGTCGGTAGGAAATGAAAATACCATCTTGCATCGATCATATCTCATGTTCCACTGGTCCAAATGCAATGAAATTTTCACAGCAACTTCCATACAAGGTAAAGATTGTTATTGCCAAGTTTCAGCTCGATTGGATCAATTTTTGATGGATACAAAATCATTTCGTATCGATCGCAGATCGACGAAACTTGGTGGGGTCGGTCGCGTAGGCCCACTCACATGCCAGAAAAAGTCTCCCGAAGTTTGAGCGAGATCTGAGCCTCATACGCCTATAAATAGCACCCTGAAGCGTACAAAAAGGGGATCTTTTGGACATTCGACGTCCAGACTCTGCCGGATTCAATTCTACATCACTTTATCACTATTGTAATCAAGCATCAGAGTTATTATCAACTGTAATCCGCTATAATCGATTGAAATTGTCAAGTGAATCAGTAAAGTCATAAGCTTCAGAGTGGACATTGGCAAGATCGCCGAACCACTATAAATCCTGTGTTTTTGATTGCTTTTTCTGAATTGGTGTGCTTGATATTGCTTAGATCTGATATTTGTGTTGAATATTGTTGATTTGTGTTCATATACGGGTGCTTTCACGATATTGGGGTTTGTGACCAATTTTGGTGCAAACACTTAGGTGCTTTAACTGAGAAAGCTGATTCAGGAGAAGTTGAATTTGAAGATCTAAGAACTCAGATCTAAGAGTTATGACAAGACAAACAAGTAGAAGACAGAGGCCAGAGAGAAGTGAACATGAAGGAAGTCAAGAGGCTTCTTCAGGAGCGAATCAAGCATCGATCTTCATTATCAGGGATGAGATGGAGACAATGATAAAGAGGCAAGAAGAGTTGATCCAGAGTTTATTTCAACAGATTGGGCGACTTGCAGCGCAGAACCGAGGAACTGATGCAGTTCGGAATGAAGCGGGACCATCCGGCTTATCACTTGGATTAGGGGGCACACACTTGGAGCATGTAGATCTAATCCTGGAGAGAGAGAGAGAGAGGAGTATCTGCATAACCTGGAGGTAGCAGAGGAATGAACGCTTCGTCAAGGGGGCAGATTCCAGAATTCCCTCGTGAACTTGGAGGGCAGGTCGAAAGTGATGAACGAGGATTGCATCTCGGGGATATGATAGATTGGCGTAAATGGTCAGGCGATCCATGAGAGGCGGATTAATAAACAGCGATCTATAAGATGTGAACAGGAGTCTCTTTTCTCCTGCAATCAGGATGGCTAGGAACCCACCAGAGTTCGAGTTACCATCAGTGGAGATGTACGATGGGAGAACGGACCCCGTGGTCCATCTGAAAAGGTATATGCGACACATGGAAGTGCTGTGTCTGGAATAGCTGATGGCACAGATTTCAAAAATTCATTGCTAAAGATCCACCTATGGATCTAGGAGAATTCTATCACGAAGCAGAGAAGTTATTGCGATTAGAAGATGCGAGTGCAGAAAGAAAAGAAAATGATGAACTCAATGTTTATACGGTTAAAGATGGAAATCCCCCTGAGAAAGGTACAGAAACTAGCAAGGGGAAACGAAAGGCTGAGAGTAGCCATAACAGATCAATGCGACCACGAAAGGAACCAAGGTTCACCACATACTCAGAGCTGAATGATAGTTTCGAACGAATCTATCAAGATACCAGAGAGCAGGTTCCGTATCGTAGACCAATGCGAAGGGTTCCAACTTCTGATGAGAGGAAATCAGATAAGTATTGCATATTCCATGAACTGAAGGGTCATAGCACTAATGATTGTAGACATCAGAAGGATGAAGTGGAAGGGCATAGCATGAACGGTATGCTACTTCAGTATGTGAGGAGGCGAACTCCAGCGGTGGAGCCAGAGCGACCACCGTCTACATCAGCTAGAGGTGACCCTTAACCGGGACAACGTTTGATTATCAATTGATTGGTTGACTGAAATAATGATGAACAAGTCATAAACCTCTCACTAGCACGGTTAAATCATTTACACATGTAAGCGATCGCGCTCGATCCATAGGCATGCTCTGAATGACTACTGACCGCACCATAGTGAGAATTTACACTTTGACATCCTTGCTTTGTTTTTGCTTCGTTTTGATTTGGACATTTAGACTCTGATTGTTTGGGCATTTCTGTTGTGGGATTTGTATGATCATTGCTTTGATATTTGCAATTCTGTGAAAGAATTTACTTGTATGCCCGTTGGGTCGTGAACGGTCCACGAGCACCTGCTGTATGGCGATGAACCGCCAAAGTCTTTGATTCTGAAACTCCCCCGAACGTGAAATTTGACATCGATAATATTATGTCCCCCCCCCCCCCGGGGGCACACCAGTTTGCCTCGAACGGCACTCGACCTTGAACGGTCACAATTTGCCTCGAACGGCATCCGACCTCGAACGGTCACAATTCGCCTCGAACGGCACACGATCGCGAACGATAAAAATTTGCCTCAAACGGCACCCGACCGCGAACGGTCACGATTCGCTTAGTATGGTATTCGATAGCGAACGATCGCATTTTGCCTCGTGCGGCAATCAATCGCAATCGATCACATTCTGCCTCGAACGGCACCTGACCTCAAACGGTCATAATTCGCCTTGAACGGCACCCAATCGCGAACGATCACCATTTGTCGCGAACGGCATCCGACCGCGAACGGTCCCGTTTAACCATTTCCCATGAACGGCATCCGACCACGAACGGTACCATCTCATTATTTACCGAGAACGGTTCTTTCTCATCATTTGCCGCGAACGGCATCGACCACGAATGGTCCCGATTCACCTCAAGTGGCACCCCGAACGATTGTCATTCGAGGTCATATGGAACTATTGAGTTTTTTACAGGTTGTTGACAGGATATGAACATCCAACTTATGACATTACAAAAACACACCTTCCTATCGCAAGGCATGTTTTGGGGGGCAAATGTTATACCGCTTTCTGGCAAAGCTGTGATACCAAAAGATCGATCGGAAACCAAAGACAGTTCGTCTCAAGATTGGTTACACATTGCATCGCTACGGATATCGATGAATTTTGACCGATCCCGGATCAACCTTCAATTGATAGGACATGACAAGCAAAGCCATGAAAGCCAGCGTTCCATATTTCAGGTTAATTGGAGTTCGTTTGAACGAGATATGATCGATGCAAGTTAGCTAAAATACGTTGTTTGTATCCATCAAATTGTTGAGGAGATGCCTATTTCGAATCCATCGGATTGGAATCCATCAATATTTGTTTTGTTCGAGTCCATCAGGTTCCACATACTTCGAATCGATCGAGTTCGAATCGATCAGTAACATGATATCGGTCGGTTCGAATCGATCGGTTTCGAATCGATCAAATAGGCATTGCCTTAGCATGTTCGTATCAATTGAGTTTAGAGCAGTTCGAATCCATCGTTCACATCCACCAGGAAATCATGCATTGGTCTATTCGAATCCATCAGGTTCGTATCCATCGGGTTCGAATCCATGATGTTCGCATCGATCAATCCACACCGCTTCGTATCCATCGGTGTACCCTACTTCGAGTCGGTCGGTCTCGTATCCACCCCAAGCACTGCTTCGTATCGATTGCCCTCGCATCCATCAACAGTGACAAGTAACTATTTCGTATCCATGAAATCTGCCTTGTTCACTCGATTCGTCTCGATCCAGTTCGTATCGATCATTGAATCGTGTCTATCGATGCAAACTGGGTCATGGCACTTGATACGAACGAGGCGAAGTTCATGGATGCGTAGCGGTCAACTCGGCGAAAAAATAGGATCAATGCGAGGAGTGTGCGCCATGTCACTACAGTACCACGTGCTCCATCGAGTCGAACGGGATGGATACGATGGTATGGATTCGAAGTCGGTAGGAAATGAAAATCAACATCTCGCATCGATCATATCTCATGATCCACTGGTCCAAATGCAACGAAATTTTCACAGCAGCTTCCGTACAAGGTGAAGATTGTTCTTCCCAAGTTTCAGCTCGATTGGATCAATTTTTGATGGATACGAAATCATTTCGTATCGATCGCAAATCGAGTCGAAACTTGGTGGATCGGTCGCGTGGGCCCACTCACGTGCCAGAAAGAGTCTCTTGAAGTTTGAGCGAGATCTGAGTCTCCTACGCCTATAAATAGCATCATGAAGCCTATAGAAAGGGGATCTTTTGGCCATTCGACGTCCAGACTCTGCCGGATTCAATTCTACATCGCTTTATCACTATTGTAATCAAGCATCAGAGCTATTATCAACTGTAATCCGCTGTAATCGATTGAAATCGTCAAGTGAATCAATAAAGTCATAAGCTTCAGAGTGAACGTAGGCAAGATCGCCGAACCACTATAAATCCTGTGTTTTTGATTGTTTTTTCTGAATTGCTATGCTTGATATTGCTTAGATCTGATATTTGTGTTGAATATTGTTGATTTGTGTTCATATACGGGTGCTTTCACGATATTGGGGTTTGTGACCATTTTTGGTGCAAACACTACCCATAAAGGCACGAATAAAGTAGAGCAAAAAAAATTCTATCCTGCAAAATCAATTTTCATCTTTTAAAATGAAATCAAATGAATCTATTACTGAAATGCATGCTATATTTCGGACTATACAACACAATCTAATGGCACCGGGAGTTAAATTTACTGATTTCAATCTAGTCACATGAATTTTAAACTCTCTGACAAATGGATGAGAAAGAAAAGTCTTGGCCATCGAAGAAGCTAACGATCTTTTCCAACTCAAAGTCGAAAAGTTAATAGGAAATCTGATATCATATGAAGAAAATTTACAGGCAAGAAAAGAACAAAATCAAGAATGAAAAAACATAGCATTTCGGGCAAACAATGACAACTCCAACTTGGAAGAACATGATATTTTTTCCATCACCAGATTTTACAAAAAATTTAAGAAGTTCAATAAGATGACGAAATTGAAAATTTCAAGGTAAAGAGAAGAGCATTTCAAGTAACTTGGGATGACTCTGACTCTTCCTTTTCATCTAATAGTGACAGTGACTAAGAATAAGCATATGTTTGCTTTATGGCTAACACAAATGTGGTACGTTCTAAATTAACGTATGAAGAACTTCTTGAAATTAGTAAGGAATTAGATGAAAAATATAGAGATTAAAGAAATTAAATAAAGAAAATATAGGAAATTAAACAGAGCTGAATTAGAAATTGGAATGTTAAAAGATGAGAAAAGTATTTTAGAAGCAGAATTAGAATTAGCACAAAAAAATGATGAGAATTATCATCTCATAGTGCTACTCTAAAACATAATTATAGAATAACAAAATAGAGAATTATAAACTTGAAAAGGAAAAATATGGATTGAAACAAAATTTAGAAATAGGTAATACAGAAATTTCTAATCTCACAAACAAATTCGATAAAATTACTAACAATGTTTCAAAATTAAATAATGGAAAGCAAAATCTAGATAATTTGATAAAGATTTCAAAACCATTAGGAAATAGGAATGGTTTAGGATTTAACAAAAATATCATAAATATTCTAGAAATAATGAATCTCTAAACAAAGTTTAAGGAAGTGTAGTACATATATAAAAATTTAAGAAAAACAATACCTAAATATGAGAATAAGGAATCAAAAATGATTAAGATATGGATTCTCAAAACAAATAACAAATTCATGAGACAAAAGCACACACACACACACACATATATATAAAAGAAATAGTTCGTAATGAAAATTATATTTCTAAAGGTTCCAAACCCATATGGGTATGGCTACCTTCTCTTAACCCATAAGAACCAAAAAAAAAGGTATGGGTTCCATTAGTTTTTTATTTATTTTGTAAGTACCCAAAAACTATTAATGAACAAACTTTTATTAAGTTAAGATGGGATCTAGGAATTTGTTCATACACTGATTTGATTCACTAATGTAATAGTTCACTTAAATCTGTGATAGCTTATATGAAATTTCAAACTAAAAAATCAATTTCATAACTCTAATTAATTACTACCACATAAATTGTTTTTAAAAATAACCATTTAAAAAATAAGCAATTAAACATAACCATTTAAATCCTATGGTTTAAATTAACTATCTCAACTGCTTTTCTAAATATAACTATATTTTGTATTATAAATTTAGTTATGTATTACTTAGAAATAAATAAACACAGATAAATTTTATAAAAGCAAATAAAAACGATGTCTTCCGATCATGACTCCACCTACTCAGCTATTGACTGCAAATCTCCATCTTTCAGTGGCACTTACGTATCTCCAACAAAAACCACCCTATTTCATCTCCTTTTCTGGACATCATCGCTTCACCGACATACCATATTGGCTTCTCTCAAAAATGAAAGAAAGCTAAACAGTCAATCGATCTGAAATCATCATCTCTTTCTGACAAAGTCGATGAGATTCATCACCATCAACAAGAGATTATTTGCATTCAACGAGAAATGTATTACGAGCAACGCCCTCAAGGATCCCATTTAAACTTTCTCAAAAAATGTATTCACGCAATTGTGGTCATTCACCAACAAAAGACTGCACATATAAAAAATCTCCATGATTATGAGAAACTTCGACAACAGCACACTATATTACTCCGAGAAAAGTATGCAAACTTGGACCTTCAAACCAACCTTGGATTGACTCCCCATCTCGTCCATGTTGGCCTCCGCTCAAGCCGTTACTTGATGATACGGAAGTCGAACCAAATTCGTGGGAAAATCAACAAAACAACAATTCTGATTCTGTGACAAGCAATAAGATTTTCTATCACATATTCATTTATTAATAGTTGAAATGTATTCTTTTTAATGTAAATGGTATATTTTAATAAATTTTATTCATTCTTGAAAATTTTCCCACACATAGCAAATATACATGTCATAGAAGTCTACGACTAGACCACAGATGTCTGTCAACACTTTTGGAAAAAAAATTCCCTATAGTCACAGACGTTTGTGGGAACATGATAGATGTCTATGAGAACTCTCTGGTTAGAAATATTTCAACAACAAATGTATGTCTATCCAACATAGACGTTCATCAATTGTTTCGGCCTAAAAACTACTGAAGCCACAGACGTATGTACCCTATTGGCAAGCGTCTGTCGCACTTTAGAAAATAGCCTTATATAAAGATTTTTATCCCTCTTTCATCATTATCTTCATTTCAACTTCCAAATTATAAAACCTTAAATTTTAAAACTCTATTTTTTCAAATCTATGGCTCCCAAAAAGGTTTTCGTCTCTAAAAAACAAAAACAAAGCTAATCATCTTCTTCCACTCAATCTCGAGTTACCAAAACTCATATTAATCAATGGCTTCGAAATAATCCAAATGCAATTAGACGGTTTGAGTCTCTTAACAAAAAGAAGATTCACTCTGACCTTTTTACCATCTTGAAAATGTTATGGAGTATAAAATTCTTGCTATTATTATGGCTATCAGTTGCTGCAATTTAATTAGCTACCATTCCAATAATGTAACCATTGACCCTCCTTACAATTTATCTCTTCTACTTCAATTTATGTAGATTAGAGATTTAGAATCCTAAGAACGATGAGGGTTGGTTATGGTCTAGTGTATATGGAAAAATAGTAAAAATAGATGTATACACTCTTCGTCAAATTTTGGGTTGTTGCGGTGAAGAGATTGATTTGACCGACATATCGGATCATAGTCTATTACCTAAGGATTAAATTACACATCAAATATGTATGGATAATATGCTACAATGGAAATCTATCTATCTTTGACCTCGTGCAAGACATTTAAATGGTACGATAATTAATACGATTATTCCTTGCTTAGGTAGCGTTGAAATTTTTTATCCCAATGCTCATAGAGTTTTGCATGCCATATATTCTCAACAACGGGTAAATTAAGCAAAATTTATTTATGACCAAATTAAAGGATTTTGGTCGTAGCATCGTCGTTCCATTATTTATGCTTCATGCGCATCCTATAAGATCTTAACGTACCTTCGTATGTATCGCAATACCAAGAAATTCAAACCAAAGATAGTGGTTCGAGATATTTGTCGCTAATGCATCTTCCAAAAATTCCTCCTCGTATTATCCATTTTAGTCAATGGACTCAATGGCATCAACAAGAAGAAGAACACCATGAGGCTCGTCCACCTAGTGCTCCTCGACAAAGCTACTCCCATACTTCCCGATAACCACCTTCATACAGTCATCATGCCGAATACTTTTCAAATCTGAGTTACAAGAAGCTCATCTTGAACCAATGCCGAAGGAATCTCTTTCTGATTTTGCCATCAAAAATCAAAGAATAATCACGATGAATCACGGATCATTAAATAGGAAGATGGCAGGATCAGAGCACTCTTTCTCCAATTGAATAACAAAGATGGAGAAGACATTAGACAAAGTGGTCTCCAATTTAGGGGAAGTAATGCGCAGGTCCGTGGCCACTCTTCCTCACGATCACCATCCTCACCTTTCTCAACACCTCCATCTCGGGAACAAACACCAGTTTGCCGTGTACAACCCACTCCAGTAAGCACATCACATGACCGAAGTGCTCGTAGGAAGACACCAATACAATCTGAAGAAGAGGAAGAAAACAATGATGAGATGTATGTGTCCCACACTCTATATTTTCAACAACCATACATGGCATTTCAATGTCTTCCTATTCAAGTGAATGAGGAGTATAACAATCAGACACAGTGGTCGGGTTCGTATGAGCAGGATCCGTCTTCCTACTGGGGATATTGTGAAAATTACGGTGGATTATCCTACTCGCACATTAAAAATAATTAGATTTTATGTTTTATTATTTTATACGTACTATGCTTATTTGGTTTTACAGCTTCTGTCTTTTATTCTTTGTACGTTGAATGTTGCTATTTGATGATTACATGGTTTGATTATTTAATATTTGATGGTAACATTATATAACATAATTTGTTCCCCTCCATTTTGATAATGACAAAAGGGGAGAAGACTATGCATATACATATGGGGAGTTAAAAGATAGATAAACACAATGATACTTCTATTGTTGATATCTGATTATATGAATGAATAGTTGATTTATGGTTGTAAATTTGTCATCGTCAAAAAAGGGGAGGTGTTAGAACCTCCAACTTATATTTCAATGATAACAACTATACAATCATATACATAGATAGACTGTATCAAAATTGCATGTATATACTACAAGCAGACACCATGATCGAAGATATTATCGAAGACTCAAAGAGAGAGAAAAAGATTCATTGACCATACTAAGGTCATTCTATTGTAAAAGAATCCTAGATGCAATATTGTTACGATCTCCTTGAGTATATATGCGTACACAATTTTATATACATCAAAAACAAATAGAAAACTGCATTTTCACCACACAGATGTCTGAGGTATACTCATATATGATCGTGATAGGTTTCGGGTTAAAAAATAAAATAGTCATAGACGTTTGTCATTATACCACAGGCGTCTGTCAAGGCTAAAACTGTCATATTTGAAAAGCCACTTGTTTTTTATTTCCAAGGATACCATCTTCCACGAAGAGTTGCATCCATTAAAAATGAAGGATTTTCTTCAGAGAGCAACAACTCTTCATCTAAACCTCTCTAACTCTATAAATAGCATCTTGGTTGAGAAGTAAACTAACTAACTTAACTTGATTTTATCTATTCTATGTTCTCTTGAGCTCAAGCAATCATATTCATATACTCAATGGAGATCCTATGAAGATTTGTACTATAAGTAAAAAAAATGCGTTATTGGAACACAAGATTGTCAAAAACACTTTTGTATTAAAGCCTACTCCTCTAGGCGAAGTGAGGATAGTTTGTTTAAAGGAAATACGTAAGGGAAGCTTTGGGACTGGACATAGGACGGGAGGTCCGAACCAGTATAGAAATTCTGGTTTGCATGCTTTTATATTTTACTATTTATTAGCTACCATTGCATTGATTTATAAACTTGCATATTATACAAAAGTTAGATAGTATACGATCCACTAGACTTTTAGTGAGGTCTCGGTTTAATTATATATTTATTACTATAATTTTTTATTTAATTATTTCTATTTCGGTTTCTTTAAATGCCCGTAACTTCTTCGTTTGAAATCCAATCGCGAAACTTCAAATATGAAAGCTGCTCAGAAAATCACCGTGAATGCAATGGTGTAAGTTTCATGGCCAAATTCCACTATTTTCTCAAAATCCATTTTTGGAGCCTAATTAATTATTAAATTATTAACTTAAATTTATGGGGTGTTACATTATTTTGATTCTACTATTCCTTTTCTAGTACTTCCATGGCTCTAGGTACCACAGTGATTTTAGGAGCAATAACCGTTTCAACATTTTTTATTGATGTCTTGTACAATCCTAAGGAGCCCGATTATATACAGTCAAAATTCATTTCGAAACTTCCTGTTCTATCCCCAATCATCGAGGGGAGTTACATGGGGACTCTATCCCAAAAGTTCTATGCTTCTCCTAGAGGTATATCACCAACTCCTCATGTGTTCAAGAAGGCTCGGAGGACACCTGTTGAAGTTTCCTAATCTCTATTTTTCACTTTCTCAAGTTTTAGGTTCGCTTGCCTTCATCCCTTACCAATAGAAAATTTGGCTTCTGGCACTTAAGCTTTAGTGACTGATTTTACTATTATGTCTGCCCCAATTCAAATCCCGACTTCTTCAACCGATCTAATTTCTATTCCTGATGCAAAAAGAATCATGCATATGGCTCATAGGGGCGGTAGCTGCGGTTATGCATTACCACCGGTCCGGAAGTGTAATTGGTATTTCTACCCTAGCATTGCCTAGTTGTGTCGTGTCACCTAACCCAGCGTGTTTTACTACGAGTTTGATTTGTGTCGTACCTATGGAGTATCCTCTGGTGGCTTCTCGATCAGGAGGGATTATGATACCGTATAGGCGATTGGCACTATAAAATGTGTTAAGTTGGAAAATGTAAAGCCTTAACGCTATTTTAAAAAATATATTATACTTTACTTTAGACATTATTATAATAGCATATATCACTACATAGTAGATAGTTTAACGGATCCTTAATGGATGGGCTGTCCCAAGCATACTTTAAGTTACTTGTGCATTTCTATTACAGTTCACTTGAGTTGGCTTACATTGTATAAGTATGTATGTCCTGACTCGAGCGTTTTGTGTCTTGCTTTACACTCGGGTCAGCCTGAGTATCAGCTTTGGACTTCATCTTCTAGAGCTAGAGGATTTGCTAGAGATTATCTATCTATCTAGTTATCATCTATTTCTATTCATTTATTTCTATTCGGCTTATGTATCTATGGATATACGTATTGGGATTTCTATTGTATTTACTTTCAGATTCTGATTTTTTGTACATGTTTTGAAACTATGTTTGTAGTAGCTTCATGAACTACTATGGTTATTTTTATTTCCGTTGCGAGTTATTCTGATATTTCTTTGTCTGTGATTCTGTGATTGGTTTTATTTTCTCCAATTTATATTACAATCTACTGTTTTGAATTATTCAAGTCCAACATGTGTGGTTTATTGTTGATTTGAGTGGTCCAAAATAGTGGGTCATTACAGTTCGTAATAAGGGTAATTAGCGAGAGATGCCAGTGAGCACGCCTCGATTGGATTTCATTAATTCTCAAACATGAGTAGTACTAGTTAGAGAATATTATATAAGGACCCATAACCCTCAATTTATTTCGCTAACCCTAAAACTAAACTCTCATCGCCATTATATGTTCCCTCATCTAACAGCCTTCGATCATTGAAGCCTCCAGAGGCTGTTTCAAGGGGAGGTGCCAATTTTCATATAGGGTTGAGGTGAAGGCGATGGAAAGTTGGATGGGTGAGACGAGCATCATGGTGGCCTGAATCCCGAGCTGAACGCGATAGTTTGATTCTGCGTTTTAGGGGATGGTCGTTCAAGGTAGAGGAAGTGATATGGGGGTGGTACTCTCGAAGAAAGGTAGAGGACAACGAGGGCTTCCTTTGGTTGAAATTCGACGGCGGTTGGTGACCTGTCACCGAGGCTAGGTAGTTCAATGGAGCAGTTTTTAGAGTTCGATTGCCACCTAATGGCATCGAGGTGGCTTGTGATTAGTGGAGTTGGTCTCGGCTGAGGTGGGGCTACTACCTGGTGGTGAGTGGTGATGGCTAGGGATTGACTGAGGTGATAGATAATGGATGATCGGCATTGTCGAAGCCGGGAATTTAGCGGCCAGGGTTCGACGTTAACGGGATTAGGATTTGGTTAATCCTGGATTAGAGATAAAATTGTATTTAACATTTTATTATTAATTAATTCAATTGATTAATTGTTGAATGTTCTTTGATATGTAACTATTTCATAGGAGGTTCAAATCAAATGTGGTCAGTTGCTTTAGAGTCGTATCGACAATGTCGTCATCTTGGAATTAGATTGGTTGAGACTTTTGCTTGTGGAATTTCAAGCTAAAATCGATGGAATCATAAAGCGAAAGCGATAAATGTAATTTCAGTTAGTTAAACTCACATTTTTGGTTAATTGGTATATTATATAATAGATAAAAATTATTTATTACCTGCATGCACGTTAGTTTATATTGTTGTTTGATTCATTATTTGGATTGGATTCCCATTCAGGAAATTCATAAAGCTATATATACACATATTGCTACTTGTTCCCGCATAGTATCAGATGGCATAAAAAAACATTTTGTTGTAGGGGACAAAAGGAAGAAGTTGAAATGTTATCATAGTAAATAGGTTTCTATGGAATACTTCGAAATATATGCATATATATATATATATATATATATATATATATATATGTATGTATGTATGATTTACATGGGGCATTTGTAGAGAGACCAATAGGGCTTCTCGCCATTATTTATTAACTATTATTCATATCTCATTTGTATTATTTTATTTCTTACATAGATATTTAGCTAAAATAATTTTTGACCTTTATTTGAATAGTTCAGGTGTCATTATAGCAATTTTTCGCTATATCATCACTTATTCAATATAGTCTCCCTAAATCTTTGTGTGTTGAACTTGAGCTTGTATTTTCATAAAATAGATATTTAAAATTCATTAATCAATTTGATTAAAGATATTTGAATTTAATCAGTCATTTTAATTTATAATGTTTGAATTTAGTAAATCCTTTTAACCAATGATATTTAAAATTTATCAATCAATTTAATTAAAAAGATGTGAAATTAATTAATAATGTTATAAAATTAGTTAATCATTATCACTAATGATGATCGAATCTAATTAACCATTTTTACTAAAGATATTTGGATTTAATTACTAATTTTAATTAATAATGTTTGAATGTAGTTAATCTATTTAGTTAATGATATTTGGATTTAACCTAATGATTTTAGTTAATGTTATTTTTAAAAGTTAATCAACTAATTTCATAAAAGAGTTTAAAGTCAATCAACTGATTTAATAAAGGTGTTTTAAAGTTAATTAACCTATTTAATAAAGATTTTTAAAGTTAATTAATTTAATAAAGGTAATGAATTAGTTTGTTAAAAGAAGATTATAATTTTATAAATTATCCTTCAGGATGGATCAATATTGTTTTTAATTTTATAAAGGTATTTGAATTGATTTATCAAATGATAATTTATAAAAGAGAAAATCTTTAAAATGGAATTATTTAATAATATAGCTAACTGTAAAAAAATTTAGGTTTAGAGTAAACTATGTTTTGATGACATTTCTTTTTGACCCTTGTTTTAGTACACCTAGAATTATAATTTTCCCTTTTAAAATAACATTTAAAGAGTAATTCTTAAAAAAATTAACGATGTTGTTAATTTGATAGTCAAGCCCAAGTATGGATCAAATGTTTAGAAGTTTGATTCATTTATTAGTGATAAGTGTATGCGATTTAATTCCCATACACAAACCACTTTTTTATTCTCAATAGTTAATTTATCAACTCACGATTTTGATTCTATTATCTTCTTTGTATTCCATCACTCTAAGATTATGTGTTTCTCTTTTTGAGTTTTGATATTCTTTGGAGAAGACGACTAAAACCAAATCATGTATAAAGTAGGGTACACTTTCTATTCATTGTTGTAGTTCGTCATTCTAAGATGATTTATTGCTCATTTGAGCATTGGTATCCAATATCAAAAAAATTAAAACCAAAGCGCGAGTGGAGCCAAGCCATCTCGGTCACACCCAATAGGATATATTCACATTCATCTAGAGAAATCGATAACATGCATGGATTGATTTGAGTATATTTGGATGCCCGTGGATTTAACAGGATCAAGCTCAGAAGTTTTCGAGAGTGTTGCGTATCTGGGATAGGCTCTAAAGTGTATTTTATCTAGTGATATAATTTCATTGTAGGGGAGCACCCTCCTGGTTATGCTAGATAAATTCATTTTCTTTGATTCTATCTCGAATCTTGGAATTGATCTATTCATCTTCTGTGTTTTGTCAATTTGAGATGATTTGTTTCTCAACTGAATGCTACTATCTGTTGTAGGAAATGACTAAAACCAAAGCGCGAGTGCAAGCCAAGCTAAGTGTGATTTTTATATTAGGTATCTTCATATCTACTCTTGGTTGGATTTAGTAGTGTTATGCATTCAAAGATGTGAAATTCTCAGATTCTTGGTAACCATTGGCAAAGTCCGGTTTGGTATTGTTTGAGAGCCATCGTTGCTCTCAAGTATATTTGTAGAGTTATACTTTTTGTAAGGGAGCGCATCCTCCTACTAGTTTGTTGAAAATTTCTCTTTCCTTATTTTTAATTCAAATCTTTGAATGTGTTTCGTAATTCTCAACGAGAAGTGTCTGAAGCTCTTCTCAATGTCTAATTATATTTTGCCATTCTATAAGTTTGGATTTTGTTGTTATCTATGTACATGTTTTCTTGTTTAGATTGTTATTCTTATTGTTTATCATTTCTTAATTATTGATGTTGAGGTTAAAAATCATTCCGCCTTTAACGGCATGGTCATTAAATGTTACCTTATAACTTGAGTTTTCTCACATTAGTTTTTAGACTAATCCGAGTGTTATTTTATTATAATGCTATGATTAGATCAAGTAATTTTCTAGGTAGTGTTGGTGGGACATGGAGCTTATAAAGTAGAGATAAATGTTCACCTGTCGTAGAATTTTACTTTTGGTTGTGTTATAAATACTTATTAGCAAATTGTGAGGTCATAAATTTATAATTGACCAGCTATCGGAATATGTTTTTACCTCTGATGTATCCTGTATATTGGAGTGGCAGTTTATACTTGTATATTGTCGATTCCACTGTGAGATTATTTTTCCCCCTATTCTTTCTATGTTGTTCTTATATTTACTATAACAGTCTGCTTTTCTGACAATTGGATTTTCGACATCTAAATACCATGTATGTATTCGGTGTTGATTTTCGATGGCCAAATGGTAGGCCTTTACAGTTCCCATACCAAAGCATTAGCTTTAATTGTTATTCTTTCGAATTCCAACTATAGAGAGCTTTCTCTAAATTTATTCCATTCTCCTATTCCTTTATCTTTTGCATCTCGGCAATAAAATATTCCATACGTATGCTCCGACCTCCTTTAACCGATCTAACACCATTCTTTGTGGGGGAACTTCATCATTAAACACCACGGAGTCGATGTTATCCTTAAATCAACTAAGGCCAATCAGAACAAAACGACGTACACAGAATGTTCTTCCACTATAACAAAATTTTGAATTCGCACCACCTTACGGTCTCCATCACCTAACTCCATGGATAATCGATTACTCCAACTGGTTGTTTCGCCTCACTTGTAAATCCTTCAAATTTGGATTTACAAGGCTTAACATCATTCATACTGATCTTCATTTGATTAATCGTCCTTTTGAATTAAAAATTCAAAGAACTTACCTACCCACCAAAACCCAATGTACTATAGTCGAGCCAATAAAAGTCGTAATCACCATAGAGTCAAAGGTTAGTGTTTTGACTCTATTAAAATCCCTATTCCTGAACACAGAATATCATTTATTACCATCCGTTGCTGCTTAGCCAGATCTCCGACCACTATGGAAAAGTAACTATATTCCGGTACATGCTTCAATGACCTTGCGTACCACTCCATTTCCTTCTCGCTTTTCTCTGCTAGATGAGGGTCTCCTCTAATGGTATTTTTTACTATTCTCCATCAGTACGCCTAGGCTCCTCTCCACTGGGTCTAGTTGATTTCCTTAGGTATTCAACTCTTGGGATCTTGCATTTTATCCGCCTACCACCAGGAGCCCAACTATGAGCCTTATATTCCGCGGGAGCTTCTTGGCTTCATTTCGCCTACGGCCAGAGCACCAATTTCTCTTTTTTATTATTGGAATTACCAATATTTACTATCATGTTACTAAAGCATTCTTTGGTTTTCTTAATCCTTAATTACTTTGTATTACCTCCTTTGACTATCCACCATCAATCCTTCCAGCAGTCTAAATCGCTTATTCCAAACATAAGAATTGATTCGCTTTTTGGTGGAATTCCTCCAAGTTGCTGGCTGTTTGATCTTCATCAATTTCCAAAGTCTAGATCTAGATGAATACCCCAGACCAATGCCAAAAAAGCCAAAATTTTCTTTGAGTTATCAACCTCTATAAATAAATGTTAAAACTATTTATAAACCCTTTCAATGACTCCGTAGGTCCTTGTGAAAGGCTCGATAAGGGCATCACATCCTTAGGCCAGGTAATATGGAGCTTGGACTGCTCCATCAATTTCTTAGAAAACTCATAAAAATTGGATTTAAATATCGTCACGAGATGAGTAAACCACATTCATGCAACACCTTCTAGGAAAATAGGAAAACACCTACATTGAACCGCGTTCGTCGCTATGGCACCATCCAATATGATATTTATATTTAAACAAATCCTACTTAGGATCGATAGTCTCGTTATACGATGGCACTATTGGCATCATAAATCTTCTAGGATATTCCTCACTTAGAATATTCTCTATGAATGGAGTTCTGCTTACTACAGAACCCAATTCTCATTCTTGCTCCATTTATTTTTTTCCACAACCGCTTAA
Organism: Allium cepa; assembly: GCA_030765085.1. Lineage (NCBI taxonomy): Eukaryota > Viridiplantae > Streptophyta > Magnoliopsida > Asparagales > Amaryllidaceae > Allium > Allium cepa. The sequence continues at coordinate 186,441,161 of CM060946.1, forward strand.
CGATATCCACAATATGTACTCTTCACTAGCTTAGAACCTTGAAGGTTGAGTTTCAAGAATTGTGTCGAGTGTTTGACTCTGCAAACATTCTCGGCTTGCTTGTTGATGTTTAGTTTCTCATGTCTTTAATAGAACCACTCCTTTAGCCTTTTTCTTACTCCTGATTGGCTCCATAGAGGTTCTCTTCTCTAGCATCCCAAGCTTTAACACCCTGGATTCCAACATCAAACTCATAATCATTACATCATGGTGCTACTCATCTTCCAAATCAAATAAGTCAATAACATCTGCTCCTCGCCCCTCTAAGGATCCAAAAAATTTCTCAGTACTGACTTGATTGCGGTTAGTATCAAGTTGAACCCTCTTAGGGGAGCCTTCTTACTTCCTCCAGCAACTCCCTTTGCTAACTCAGTAGCTTTTTCGTTCCACTTTTTTTCTCCATCTCATCTATTTTGACTAGAAAGAAATGAGTTTTCCTCTTCAAGTCCTATAGGTGAAGTTTCCCTCCTACACTTCCAGGTTCTCTAAGATTGCTGGACCAACAAAGTTATGCTAGCATCTACCTTTTCTACTAGAGCCATCTGACTATCACCCATCTTCTAATTCAGCTCTTGCATCACCTTATCAAACTCCACTTGGTAACCATCACCTAAGGAGCAGATGATCCTATAAACGCTGTTGTCGGTCGGTTAAACACCTCATCATGGTAAGGTGTTCCTTCATTTGCATTAGTTACTGCTCTAGCTAATCTTCTGCATCTCCTAGATTTCATTTGATTTCTGTACACAAAATCTTTGAATCGTTGATGAAAATCTATCGCACCCAAAAATAGAATGCTAGATCCACCCTTGAGAATCGCCTGATTTTAATTCTCAATGAAAGCACAAATTGTTAAGCCAAAAAATGACATGACACCCAAAAAACAAATAAAGGTATAGAGATATAGCAAGCAAAGTGAATAAAACAAAGAGAATACCAAATTTTTGTAGTGGTTCAACAAATCTATGGCATATGTCCACTGTATTGTTATTGATTATATTTATCAGCCACTAGTACAAGGGTGTGACAAGTTCTAACAAGGCTAAAGTGGCTTTCTTAGTGATCATGGTTATGGAGAGATAGAAGATGAAGAAAGCAAAGTGTCAAATGTCCTTTTCCAATTGTCGTAGGTGTTTTATTTATAGAAATCATCCTACCAGGGTATTAGTGTACAAAGCCTAACTTTAGATTTAAGAATGCAGAAGGGGAAGACGGAGTCCATAGAGCCATAAAAACAGCTCGGTGTCAACCAGAAGTGGTTGGTACTGACCTGATTTTTAGAGGGGAAGTCTATCCTTCTTTCCTTCTTTTGTTTTCTATCTCCGATTCATTGCGCTTCGAGTGCTTTCCCTTAGAAGTTGTGTTGTTTCCTAGAGGTTCTGATATCACTTGTACTTATATGCTTTTCTTTATAAAATCCTCGAAGTTCTTACCAATTCCTTTGGAAATGGGCCCTAAGATGATCACTTAGCCCCACTATCTACAGATCATAGCTGCGAAGATCCACGAGGGTAGAAAAAGAGATCAGTACGATGTCAGTATCGAGCTCTTTCGTAGTTGTAACTTTGCTCCAAATTCTTATGTCAATTTCTATTATCGTTCCAAGCGTGTTCCTAAGTCCATGTATTGGTTTATCTTCGCTTTAACATCTAGATTCATTTGAGAGCTGTTTGATTAAAAAACTGGATAACAATAAGCATCAGGATAGAGTAAATATTTCAAAAGAGAAATTCGATAGTTTAATTATCAGCCTAAATGAAGAGGAAGCTTGTGTCTACAAGAAAGATGTTAAGAGGTACTAAAATATTGCTAAAACTATAAGTAAGGGTGTTAGGATTGTCTCAAATGATATACATAAACAGCATATTAAAAAAATTATTATAGAGCATATAAGATGGATTCCTTATGCATTGGTAATAGGAATTATCATATATGCTATGCTAAATGCTTATGTAATTGATGCATTGAGCGAATATCAAATTCGAAATAAGATCACTAAATGGTAGTCATAATTGTTTTCAAGTAATTATAAAATTATAGAAGATGATTTCTAGAGACGCCATTCTCCTTATAAAGGAGTATTTGGACCCAAACTACAGAATATGGTATGTCAATATTAGATTCATACTCAATCTAAGTTAAGGAGCTTCAAGCCGAAAATGTTCCAAATAAGAGTTGCTAACCGATTTAACCAAAAGCCAAGTTTATTGTCTTGAATAACACCACAACAAAATAGTATATATAATTGCACAAGTTATAATTGAGCTAAGGGTGATTCCAAATAAAAATCCCATGATAATGTTATATGGAGACAATTGTCATGATTTTGATCGCAAATGAACCTCAGCCTTGATGATTAGTTTAACTAGGCCCTATATATGATTCATGATGGGACATTTGATCTTGAACAACTCATGAAGTTAAATGATAGCTTGAAGTGGATTTTTTTTATGGAAGAGGAGTTAAAATAGTTGAAGAAGAATAAGATTTGGGATTTGTATCACCTCCTCACGGAAGCCAAGCCATAGGTTGTAAGTGGGTATTTAAGGTAAAGGGTAATGGAAGATACAAGGTTGGACTTATTACAAAGGGATTTTCGTAGAGAAAGGAGCAAGAGTATGTAGAGGTGTTTCCACACACACACACCTCCATTTGGATTTTGTTTTCCATAGTTTCTACTCATGAACTAGAGTTGGAGTAGTTTGATGTTAGAACTGCTTTCTTGCATGTAGACTTAAAGGCCACCATATATGTGAAACATCTAAATGGATTTGTAGAGGATGGGAAGAAGGAATGGGTTTTCAAGCTGAGGAAGATACTATATGGTTTGAAGCAGTTGTTTAGGTAATGGTACAATAGGTTCGACTTTTTTATGTTTACTCTTTTTGATGGAAGTATTAAAGATGCTAGCATTTATTTTAAGAACATGGATGATGGTAAATTGACATATTTTCCTTTGTATGCGGATAAAACTTTAATTGCTTCTAAGAACAAAGTTGAAATTGACAGGTTAAAACTGCAGTTAAAAGTAGAATTTGAGATGAAAGACCTTAGTGAAATGAAGAAGAATTTCGAGATGGAAATCCAAAAGGAGAAAGAGTGAGGTGTTGACATCGACATAGAAAGAATATATTCAGAAAATTCTTGCTCGGTTCAGCATGGAGAAGGAAAATTAGTACTTACATGCCGTTGCACATTGATCTTTCAGAGAAGGGCTCTCCGAACTCAAATGAAGACAACTTCGCGATAGTTGAACCACTATAAATCATTTATGATTTTCTTTCCCCTTTTATGCATTTGTGATTGCTTATTTTAGGTACTAGTTTTCTGTTTGTTCTATTTCATATTACAAGAAACTTTAGCATTTCTAATGGATCAAACCTGTCGACGTCCGCCGAAAGCCGTTTGCGGTCGTTGGAAATAACTGTCAGCAACAAGGCCATCGAAGGATTGTCTTTCTGATGGTTCCATCGATTTGTTTTCTATGGCTAACGATGACATTTTAGAAGGCTTCAGACTGCCTGTCGTGTATATATGGTAGGTTATTGGTTGCCAAAGTGTTGACAGTAGCCATCGAAAATCATCGAAATATGTGGAAGATAAGCGGTCGGAAAGTTTTGACCAACAACCATTGGCAGTAGTCGAAAAGATGGATCTTTTTTCTATGCCAGCAGCCTTTCGCACCCACCCATCACATACATATCAATATATACCAATATCTCAACTTCACATATACAACTATATATTAAAGCCAAAATCACATATATAACATCGACAATAGCAAAACATCAATTTTTACAACAAATCAAACTCAAAAAACCCATAGCATACTCAAACATCCAACAACATCTCAAAATACATACTAAAGTGTATCAAAAAAAAAATCTAACATCATCTCAAAACAACTTAAATTAACCTCACACACACCCAACATCTCTAAATGTATCAAACAACTCAAATCAACCTCAACCATCTCAAACATATCAAACAAATCAAACTCTCAAACACAAATCAAACTCTCAAATACCATACCAAAAAATCCCACTCTCAAACATCCAAGCATATATGTAGAATGTTCCAACACTAATAGGAAAAATTATACAATTAATCTTGATCATCACCTTCTGATCCATGTGATAAAGGAAATGTGTCATGCTCCTACACATATGCTGCAAGGCGCTCGTCTAACTTGGGCCAGCTCCACAACCCAATGCATATCTCTCTCCTCCAACTCTATAATCTTAGCTCTCAACTCTTGAATCTTCGCAGTGTCTTTGGCTTTTTTGTAGGCGCTTTGCATGCGTCTATCCTGTAACATTATTTAACAAAGTGTATAAGTTTTACATATTATGATTAATAAAATCAGTTTGTTATACTTTATTCATAGATATAATAATCATGAACATTACCTCTTGATTTTCGTAACCATTTTATGGCTATTCTGTAATACCGGCTATATGACTGCATCAAAGATTGCATCCTCCTCATCAAAAGTCGGCTCAACCCGTCCCGATTCCTCAAGTAGTTTCTCACATTCTCACATGAGTTTTTCATGTGATTACAAATAAAATTCATATTTCAAATTATTTGTAACTTATTATTTAAAATAATTATTAACAACTTATAATTTAAAATATGCTCACCATGGCTTGTTGTAATCTAGAGTTGTGCCATGTGTACGTTATGGTGCTATCATCATTTTCATACTCGATGGCATAAGTACAAGCAAAGACATCCATGTACGAAATGCGCCCCCCCCCCCCCCCCCACGCTCTCTTTCTTGAAATAATTATTATATAAATACAAGTATATAATGTAATAACTATTTATAATCGTAATTAAAAAATTTACCAATTCTTGATCGTAACATTGGTGTGATTTTGAACCCCCTTGGTGTATGGTTGGATTTTTATTTCTATTAACAAAGTTCCTCTACGACTCTGCCTTTAAATTCTAAATTAACATTATATTTGAAATTTATGAATTGATGTATTTGTTATACTAATTCTAATAAATTTTAATAAATATACGAGACTGCTGAACTAACCTTTGCTTCATCATTACCCAGACCAATTCCATAGAGATTTTGTCCTGAGAGATAATGAAAGTGAAGACGAAAGTAAAGACTGTCAAGCTTCTCCGGCCGAACTGACGATTGATGTCCTGATCGATGATAGCAACGATTCTAAAATGATAAAGATTGGATCTCAGTTAAGCCAACAAATGCAAGAGGAATTTGTTGAATTTATCTGAGCAAACCTCGATGTGTTTGCCTGGACATATTCTGATATGTGTGGAATCTCCCTGGACATTGCAAGCCACACATTGAACATTGACCCATGGCATGTCCCGATCGAACAAAAAAGACGTGTTATGGATCCAGAGTGATCTTCCACCCTTAAATAAGAGGTAGATAAGCTTAAATCGAATGGATTTATTCGAGATGCATTATACCCGAAATGGGTATCCAACCATATACTTGTCTAAAAGCCAAATGTGAAATGAACAACGTGTGTCGACTGCTCCGTCTTTAATAAAGCTTTCCCCAAAGACAGTTTTCCACTTCCTCAAATCGATCAGCTCGTAGATTCAACGGCTGGACTTGAACTCCTATCCTTCATGGATGCGTACTCAGGCTATAACCAAATACCCATGCACGCCCAACTAGGAACATGCCAGCTTCATGATCGATCTGGGACAGGTTATGCCTTTCGGACTCAAGAACTCCAAGGCAACTTATCAACGGTAAGTTAACCGAATGTTCGCTAACCATATCGAAAAAACCATAGAATTGTATGTAGACGGTATGTTGATAAAGTCATCACTCTCCACCGATCATATTAGAGACCTGGAATTAATGTTTAATATCCTCCAAGAATATAGAATGAAGCTCAACCCACTAAAATGCCACTTTGGGGTCGCATCCGGAAAATTCCTTAGGTTTATTGTCAACGCTCGAGGAATCGAAGCCAATCTTGAAAAGATCTGGGCGATTAGAAATCTTAAGACTCCAAGAACTATAAAGCAAGTCCAGAGCATTAATGGGAAAGTAGAAGCACTGAGCAGGTTCATTTCAAAATCCATTGACAAATGCATTCCCTTCTTCGATCTGATCTGAAAAGAGAAACGAAACTTTGAGTGCACTACGGAATGTGAGGGAGCATTTCAAGCGCTAATTCAACACCTCTCCACACCGCCTATTTTATCTAAGCCTACTGATCACGAGAAATTGTACATTTACTTGGCGGTATCAAAAAACGCAACTAGCGCGGCCCTAATTCGGAAGAAAGACCGAATACGAAAACCGGTCTACTATATTAGCAAACGACTAACAAGAACTGAAAGAATCAAGCTAGAGAAGTTGGCTTATTGTCTTGTTATTGCTTCGAGGAAGCTCCGTCCATATTTCCAGGCTCATCCTATCACCATTTACACCGACTAGCCATTGCGACAGGTCCTTACGCACCTTAAGGCGTCTGGTAGGTAACTCAGTGGAATATCGAGCTAAGGCAGTTTGATATTACTTACACTCCAAGGCGAGCCATTCAAAGACAAGTCCTAGCATATTTCATAGATGAATTTACCATCCTAAAGGACCTGCCCGAAACTAGTGAATCTCCCATGTATATCTGGAAGCTGCATGCTGATGGGGCATCAAATGACCGTTGCTCAGATGCTGGGGTTGTACTTGAAACTCCTGAAGGTCGATCTGTATGTTATGCTTTGAAGTTTGATTTTTATGCGACCAACAATAAAGCTTAGTATGAAGCCCTACTTGTCGGATTGAGACTTCCCAGAGATTTGAGAATCATTGCTGTGGAGATTTATTAGTGGAGTACTAGGCCAAGGACCGAAGACTGGCTGCTTACCTTGCTTAGGTTTAAGAAATATTAAATCAGTTCGATTATTATGTCGTCTACTACATAACCCGAGAGCATAATCAAAAAGCCGATTCATTAGCAAAGTTAGCTAGCATAGATGAAGCACAACAAATGGGACTTGTTCCTTTGGAAACATTGTCTTCCCCAAGCATCGATCAAATGGAGACAGATTGGGTATTTGAGGTCATCCTCGATAAAGAGTCATGGATGACTCCGTTTGGAAATTGTCTTGAGCACGGAACCCTGCTAGAGCGTAGGAGTGAAAAGAGACAGATTCTTTAAAAAGCTTCGCGGTTCACTATTCAAAACAGAGTCATGTATAGAAGAGGATAGTTTGTTCCTCTACTCCGATGTATCGCTCGCAATGAAATCAAACAAGTAATGCATGGTGTGCACGAAGCAGAATGTGGCGATCACACCGAGGGGCAAGCTCTTGCCAAGAAAGTGCTCCAATACGGATACTATTGGCCGACAGTAAATCGCGATGCATCGGATTACGCCAGAAAATGTGACAGGTGTTAAAAGCATGCTCAGATTCCAAGGGCCCCACCTATCGAGATAACATAGATGGTCAGTCCATGGTCGTTCGCGGTATGGGGCATCGACATCATTAGCTCTATACCTCTAGCCAAAGGTGGTGCGAAGTACGCCATCGTCACAATTGATTACTTTACTAAATAGGTGGAAGCTGATCCACTTGCTACAATCACGACGAAAAGGTAATAAACTTTGTAGTCTATAACATTATCTACCGATTTGGTCTCCCACACACCATCATCACTGATAACGAAACCCAAGTCGACAGTTTTGAATTTAGGAATTTCTGTCAACGATGCCACATTCGAAAGAAATTCTCCGCGGTCGTACAACCTCAAGCGAATGGACAGGTTAGAGCTGAGAATAAAGTTATGAAGTCTATTATAAAGAAACGACTGGAAAAGGCCGGTGGCAAGCAGGTCGATGAACTTCCTATGGCTCTATGGGCTTACCGAACAACCTACAGGTCCGCAACCGGCCACACTCTGTTGTCTGTTTCTTACGATTCAGAAGTCGTTATTCCAGTGGATATGGGAGTACCTTCTCATCGTGCGACTTACAATGATCCAAAGACAAATGCTATATTACTTGCCGAATCCCTGGATTTATTGAACGAGAAGCGAGAAGAGGCTGACTTGAGGGCAGCCGCATACCGAAGTCGAATCGTCTGATTGTACAATGCCAAGGTCCGACCATGAACCTTCGAACTCGATTACCTCATCCTCAAAAGAATCTACCCGGTCCCTTCACATATGAAACCAAGATGAGAAGGATCGTATGTAATTGAACAAGTGCTCGGAGATGGCGCATTTAAATTATCGACCATTAATGGTCTTATTATGCCAAGAGCCTGGAACAGCGAGAGTCTCTATCGCTACTACACATGACAGGCTTTATTTATTTAGTCTACTTTTCATTTGAAATTTGTTTCTGCATTTCGAAATTCGAATTTGTAATAAGGAAACTGACTATTTCCATATTTTCTTATTTCAGCACAAAAATATCATCTCTTCGAGCCAGAGCTGTGATTTTTTGAAATGCATCATACAACTATCATTGTGCATGGAGAGCTAAATTCCACCCGACTGTGAGGTTTAATCAAATAGAGAGTAACTGTGATACGACGGGTTACTTGCTAAGTGAAACCCGAGCTCGGGGGCAAGTCATCACACTGAAATCAAAAAAGTATTGATACACGACAATCCTATAACTAACTCCAGATTCCCGGAGTGCGAGCTAGAGTGTAAACTTATAAATACGGTCTCGAAGAGGGTGAATCCGTCCACCTAACAACTTTGCCCGTATCTTGACCAAATTGGGGGAGGATGGATCTGTCCATCTAACAACCTCACTTTTAATTCAAGGTGGATGCGACCATCCATGATCCCGATAGGTTCTAAAGCCTGAACAGATGTGGCTGACCATCTGTCGGCCAACCCCAAGTTCCCAGAGTGTGAATTAGAGTATAAACATCAACTCCATTTTCCTAGAGTGCGAAGTGGAGTATAGACGTCAAGCCCAAATTCCCAGAGTGAGAAATGGAGTATAAACATCAACTCTAGATTCCCGGAGTGTGAACTGGAGTGCAAACATCAACTAACTTTGGATTCTCGAAGTGCAAACTAGAGGATCGACAACAATTGACTCTAAGTCCTCAGAGCGTGGGTTGGAGTATAAACACCGACAAACTCTAACATTCCCATAGTGTGGGTTGGAGTTTAAGCATAAATATCATTAACATAACATTGAGTCCCCAGAGTGCGATTAGAGTATAAACTTAAGTAGGCATAATCAACCGCCGATATACAAATGCAAATCCCCGGAGTGCCGATGCAATTGTCGACAGATGAGCGAGTGTCTTTCGACCACTCAAATTTTCCATGTTTCAACATCAATTCAATGACCTTAAGCTCGATGTGTTGAAGGAAAAATACAATTGCTAACTGATCTTTACAATTTGTCCCTGAAACTGGAGGAAAAACTTAAGTGCCAATCATTGACTGAGATAGTGCAGCATCGGAATCCAGCTTAATGTTCGGTCATAACCCATAACCATGATTTCAGGACTTAAAAAATAAACTCGGATCCAATCTGAGGGTTGAAACATTACAAGCGTATTGAACTGGAAATCAAATGCTGAAACACTTATCAGATAAACAAAATTTGAGTTGAAGACAAAATGGAATTTTATTTCAACTATTTGTGGAATAAAATTAAGTACAAGTTTATCCCAAAAATCCTACTAGCATAGGCCGAACCCGCATCTATACACGGCCTACAAAACTAAAAAAATTCCTATCTACTAAAAAATGAGCCGAGGATACATGTCTACTCTTTTTTCTTTTTCAGTTTCCCCTTCGGTGTGGAACCGTTGGAGCTACCACTTGGTTTTCTCTTTGAGCACTCGCCGTGCGCCGATCTTCGGTCGGGGCATTATATCAACTTCCTCCTCCAAACTCACGTGTATAGCAATATTTTCTGAAGGCGGAGTCGGAGAGACCGGATCAACTTGGGAGGCGGGATAGGCATGCTCGCGTCAAAAACCGTACCACTAGGGGTATCATTCTTAATGGAGCTGGGTCGGGTCCCGCCATCCCATCTCCAAAACTACTAGCTCAAGCGGTTGCTTCCATTTCTGCGTTAATTTCGGCTATTATCTCTTCTTCGTGAGTTGTTTGAGCCTCGTCGGGAACATTAGTGGTTGGGACTGAAGAGTTGGTCATTGGCGCTACTCCACCCTTAATAAATGGTAAATCAACAAAGGTGTCACTGCGATGATAGAGGAGTTCCTCCATCATCCGTTCATCAAAAGTCAGCGTTCTCCCCTGTACCCCATCTGTAGGTGCGGTAGCCGTCATCATGGTTGCTTCGGTTATGATTGCCTCCTGCTCTTGGTGTTGATCTTGAGTTACAGGAGGCACGATAGATGTAGCATTAATCACTAGATAGAAGCGAAGGAAAAACTGTTAGTATTAATTCAAATAAAGCTCTCAATTTCTCACAAATACGAGCAATGTTCGGAGTACCTTCCTTGGTTTGACTCGTTGGCGTATTAGTTTCAAAGACTTGTTCGCAAGCCGAAGATATCTATGGTTAAACAGGGTTATAAGCAGGAACGGATTGAGGATTAACCGCAGATATAGATTCTGGCTGGGTTGGCGTAGGAATTTCAGGACTTGTATCATGGTGCTCAACACCTGAACCCTCTCCAATCTTCATGTTCTAGGTAACAAGTTTCTCCTTTTCATATGAAATCATTGTGTCGTGGAGAATTTTTCGTTCGTCTTCATTCAACACTTGGTTCTCAAGCTCGAACTCATCAACTGATTCGCCCTGATGCATAGCCTTTTCATCTTCAACTAATCAGCCACAGGTATTGTACAGATGTGTCGAATAATTATCAATCCAGGCTAGGTTTCTATGCTTCAAAACGTTAGCATTGTAAGTAATGAGGATATCTTCAATATCAGTCCCTTGCCTGGACTACGCCATTTTTACTTCCTCCTTAACTTTGGCCTCCACCTCCTGAACTTTAAGCACTGCTGAATCCCGTTCACTACGAAGCATAACCGCCTGTTCACACGCCTCCTGGGCTTCTTTATTTGCATCATCCTTCTCTTTGATGATTTCGGAAAATTTGGCCTTAAGCTCATTAAGTTCTTTCAGAGGAGCTTCCCTTTTGGCTATAATGGTGGTGATTCGGTGACCCATCCCCACCACCAAAGCAAAATGTGTTTGTTGCATCCTATCTATAGCCAGGTTTGCCTCACCAACTTTTTGGGTGGCCTATATTTCAGATTTCCAAGAGGATTAGATTTCATCATTAAGCACTTGAATAATACGGTCTTTCTGAGCAAGATCGGTTTCTAACTTCTCATTCGTCTTCACTCGTTCGAAAGCCACCGCATAGAATTTATCAACATTCTTCACCCGTTCCCTATATTGGTTATATACATCGTGAATGTACTCGTGCATGGTTTATTCAGCCACAAAGGGAATTTTCTTCAAATATGGGGGAAAAACAAAACCGTCGAAGCAAATATTGGGAAAGTCTTTCTTCAGCTGGGTGATTTTGATTGCCCCTTCCCCCGTGGGATCGGTAACAGCCTGCTCAGTAACAGTGGGAGCTATCGGTCCTGCGATGTTGAGACTCAGACCTCGGAGCGTGAGAAGATGGTTTTTGGCGTGGAGGCTCCAGGGGATGTGTGCTGTGAGTTGAAGGTTGTGTTGGGACTCGAGGAGGTAGAGAACGCGATCAGGATCGATATCTATATTCTCTGTCTCTATCTCTATCTCTCTCATAACGCTCTTGGCTGGAATAACCGCGATCACAGTTTCTATCATCCTCGATCCGTCGGGACTCATAATATGAAATCGATGACTGGCACGCTGAATGGAGACTTCCAAGCATAGAATCTCGCCAGGTCATTGAATCTGAAAAGTAAAAGAAAAACAGAGTTAGTAACCACCCGAAGCAGACAACTTAAGATTGGAAATCGTGAAGTGCCGTGAAGCGTAGATGTATGTGAAATCCCTCGACCAACTGGTAATGTCGGCCACGCTTGTGGGAAGAGACTCGCTTAAGTTTAGAGCACTTTGAAGCACCTCCAATCCGGCGTCGTGTTGAAGTGACACATAGTTCGAAATCGGAATATCAGCAAGTCCTTCGAAAGGATCCTCTACTTACAAGGGAAGAGCCTCTGAAATTCTAATACTGGAGATAGGTAGAGAGACAATTACAGATTTCCATCTCAAGGACTTATGATGCTTATGCGCTACTGCCTTGCCTTACCTCCTTCCCTCAAGATCTTGGAAGCTATCAGAAGGCCCAGCAATAGGATCATCGTCAGTAGGCGTATTTTCTTCATTTCCTCCTCGGCTACTACAACCCCTGTCGGTTTATGCTTCACCCGCTTCGTCGAAGTTGCCCAAAGCGTCCATGTAGTCTAATACTTTAGTGTCGTTCGATTATCCCAACAGTTCTCAAGTTTCTATCTGTAAGCACCGACTCAATTACCCTCATTTCACTTGGCACTTCTTGAAGGACCTATAGTATTTCTTTAAAGTGTGTGCCTTCAGGTCATGGAATTGCGACTGTAAAGGAAAGAAGATATTAGTTTCAGTGTCAGTTACGGCTAATCTGTCGATTACTGAAAAAATTGTAGCACTTACGTCTAACTAGCTCGACTAGTAAACCCTAGAGGGCATCGAACATAGAACCACTCAGTGTTGAAGTAGCTTAATCTGGCACAGGTACCAATCACAACTTGGCAGTTCCCGACAGCCACCGAAAACATGAAAGAAGGGGGGCTATCTCCCTGACTCTTAACATTAAACAGGTATCTGATTTCGATCGGTGTAGGGGGTCGAAAAAGATGCTCCATGAATACAATGAACAAACTATTTAGCAGTGCATATCTGTTGGGACTTAGAGGATCGATCTAAGTTAAAGTTCATCATATTGGTTGAGTTACAGTTCCATCGACAAGCTTCGATTGGCAGTCAAATATGCAGTGAATGGTAAAATCCAATTATACAAGATTGAAGCACGTCAAAGTCAGTTGTTAGATTGTGCAAGGTTTCGTATCCATCATAGTGTGTACTCGAATCAATCACTAGGGATGAGTTCATATCGATTATGGCAGGCAGCAGTTCATATCGATCCTTGAGCATCGTTTCATATTGGTCACCCAAATTCAGTTTGTATCGATCGGAGTCCTCTGATTCGCATCGTTCGCTAGGTCCACCATTCATATCGATCACTACGAATCGATACAGATAGCCATTGTTAATTGATCGACATGAATGCTCACCATCTATCGATATGAAGTGATTCACTCATTCGGTACGAAATATTGTCGCATCCGGATCGATACGAACCACCCACCATCCATCAGCGGTACAGATCTCTTCTTCATATCCATCCATACTTCATCTTCTCCAATCAACGGGAATGCCACTGCGACCTTCCTCAACCAAGCGCCGGCCTAATTCCATTCTTGGCATCATCGGAATCGGCCAAGAACATGGATGGATTAGTAATTGAACTCGAAACTCATCATTTTTAATGTGAATTCATTGACCTATTACCTAGACTGTTAGCACCAAAATTGGTCACTAACACCCTTGAGTAGAGTTATGTAGAGAGATTAATGAAGAGAGTAAATTAGGACTGAAAAATAGTGTAATTCAATGAAAAAGAATAACAAAAACGAGAACACCAGATTTATAGTGGTTCGGCGTAATTGCCTACATCCACTTTGAGTTTGATCTTTATTGCTTTCTCAATTACTTGAATACAGATACAATCCGTAAATCAATCACTTGAATACGAGTTTGAAATAAAAAGTGGAGAGTATAAAAAATGGCAGAGTCTCCCCAGTGTTCCTGGAAAAAGGTCCATTTTCAGTGTGCCCTTGCCCTTCTATTTATAGACGAAGATGGGTTGGACTTCCTTGGTGGGCCTGGTGGCTGAATATCTCGGTCCAAATGGAATAAGCCCTGTGTGCTGACCCAAACATGTCGAACAGCCAAATGTCGAACCTCCATCTTTATGCCGAATGAAGTGAGGCCGGACGCTCTGCGTGCCGAACGAAGTGAGGCCGGACGCTCTGCATGCCGAACGAAGTAAGGTCGGATGCTCTGCATGCCATACGAGATTTGTGCGGAACGGTGCAAGGTGTTGAGTGAGGGGTGTAGGCCGAACGAGGATGGTAATGCCGTACAGTCCAGGAATGTCGAGTGAAGCATGAATGTCGAGCGCTCTAGAAGTCAAACGCTCTTAAATACCATTTGACCCATACGTGCCGAACGTACGTTGTATGCCGAACGTTCATGGATGCCGAACGTTCCTTGTATGCCGAACGTTCATGGATGCCGAACATTCTTTAGGTACCGTTCGATATTCAATACCGAACGTCCCTTTATGCCAAACGTGCCTTGTACGTCGAACGTTCTTGGTGCCGAGTACTCCTATATGCCGAGCATTCCATAATTGCCGAACGATATACAATATCGAACGATTCCCAATGCCGAGCGTCCTTCTAACGTCGAACGCTCTTGATTGCCAAAACATGTCGACTGCATCAAACCCATATATCCTCAGGCCCTTCTTGGTCAGAATCTTGTCTAATGCTAATGATAATTTCTTCAACTTTCATCTTGCAACCGGACCAAGGTGTCGGTTAACACTTGCCCCCCAAAGTGTGTCGTGTGAAGCAACGCGACATGCTTTGAATCAGCGAGTATTCCTTGTCTCTAGAAAGAAATCCATCGTGTTCCTTGAACAATCATTATCCTTTAATTTTATCCTCCCAAGGTGTCGTATCCTTCTTTGGTCATCATGATGCTTGGTCGATTCCCAGTGTTATGAATCCAAGGTTGTAGTTCATCAGTGGCCATCCGTGTCTGATTCTACAGAGCTAGTAAGCTTCGGCTATCTGATACGGTCTTTTCTCAATAACCCTTAGTGATAATTCAATTTCTGTTGATTTCAAGAAGTCGAACTTTTTCGGATGTACACATGCACGTTCGGGTACATGTTCTTTCCATTGGCTCTCGAATGCGTTTTATATGCTCATAAGTCGTCGCCAACTAAGTCCAGTTCAATTGCAATTCAATCGCGATTCCTTGTTTGTATTTTTTGGGAAATAAGGGTTGCAATCAGCCACTTGAGGAGTTTTCCAAACCCCTCTTCAGTACAGACTCTATGATTTTGTTCAAAGCTTCAACGTGAAGTCGATTAGTGGCTCTTGGGCTTGGCCGAGATAAGGAGCAAGACAATGCCCCCTAGGAAGATCAACTTCCTTAAATTTGTGTACTACCAATCAAGAATCACAAAAGATATGTAAAATTTTCACTTCAAATCCTCTAGCAAGTTTGAGGCTAGCGGTCAAGGCTTCATACTAAGCATCGTTGCTTGTTATAGGTAAATCGAGTTTCAGGACGTAGCAGATTGATCGTTCCTCAGGAGTCATTATCATGACTCCTATGCCGTAACACTGATCATTGGATGCTCCATCCGCGTACATTTTCCATCTCATGGTTGGTTCTCTGCTACTCTTCGAGTAGTCTTCTGTGGTAGTGAATTTGGGTGTGAGGTCTGCTGATTTCCGTCCTTAGATAGCCCTTCGAGGGAAATAAGTGATATCGAATTAGCTTAGTTTCATATTTTATTTAAGTAGTCTTTCAGACGTCTCAGGTCATTGTATGCCCTGTCGCAACGGCTGGTAGGCATAGACGTTGATGGATTGAGCCTAAAAGTAAGAGTGGAGCTTTCATGGTGAAATCAATAGATATTATGCTAGCTTTTGTAGCTTCGGGTTGATATCCAATGCATGGCTCGCGATAGTTAATGAAATCACATATGCTTGTCAGAATGGGTCCAAGGGAACATATCATCATTTATTCAGAAAATCCAACTAATTCTTTTATCATCATTACACTGAGTTGTGATCCGATATTTAGCACCCGGGAAGGGGTCGCCATGGCTGGCTGTAATGTCGACCATCAGCTTAGCCGGTGCCATCCCAGATTCTTTGAGTACAGATGAAACTATTTTGCATAACATTCAATGTGAAATATGGTTCGGACGACCAATAATGATGGTTGCTCTAGTCGAACCCTAGAGTCTTGTCATGAGTTTTTAAGTCTAATAGCGAAGGACTCTGAATGCTCTAATAGATTATCAACAAACGGCCAAAGATCAGGCTTAAAAGCGCATTGAAGGAAATGTCGAGTGGGGGTCAGCCTCGAGTGGCGTGCAACTGTATAGCTGGATCTTGCTATGAGTTTGAATTTGCTCGTGTATTCGAGTAACGCACTTTCTATTCAATGCATTCATGATCCTTTACCCGTCCTTCGGCTTGGAGTGAAAGTCAATCGCCCATGAGCTTAGGTATCGATTTAATGATTCTATCTCTAGGCATCTTTTCGGTCGTTGCCTTGAGTAGCTGTAAGCACTATATATTAGTTTTAATACTGAGCTATCGTAGCCGGTCTTTGGATGACCATGCGCCTTCTCCCAGTCTCGGGTTGATAAATGTACTGCATGGAGAATTTTTGACCAAGTATTCGCGGTTTACCCTCCTTTCCACACTCTGGAGGTCATAGTTTTTCAAGAATCATCCGAGTCACATTCGTATGTGCTTGGTACGGATCGGTATTGGCCCTCGATCTGAGGTATGATATAGTCGGTTTCTCGTAGCTTCGGATGCCGTTTCGATTGGTTCTGTATTGAGTCCTCCCTGTAGTCGTTACCTTAAGTTGTAAAGGATGCTAAGCTAGCGATGTAGCGAGTCTCATTTCTCTTCTTTCAATGACTTGTTCTTCTGCCCCCGGTCTTGGATTAGCAGAGTTAGTTTGTGGATGGTCTAATTGCATCTGTAGCGAGTTTATACTCCTCCCGTCGACTTTAGGTCGGAGTTGGTGAATGAATGGTCGAATCGCATTCTTCATTTGTCTATGGTCGCAGTCGCACTCTAGGGACTAGAGGCAGTTGAAGAGCCATTAGTCACACCTATTTGATGTTTACACCCTGTCCACACTCTGGGGACTGAATTTTAGCAGAAAATGGTAGAACCACATTTTGTTCGATTAATTCCTCTGGCACTAGTCAATGGCGAAAGTCGAAGTGTAGTCGGTCACATTGTGACAACTTTAGTTTGATGTTTCTCCTACTGAATTGCAGGAAGGAGTTGATTGGCGGATGGTTATGTCACATCCGTCTATGTTGCATGCACAACCCGCCAGATCATTGGTTAGAGTTAGCAGATGTACGGTTGTGTCATGTTCATTTGCCGTAGGATGGGTAATCACATCCATTTAGAATAAGACGTTCAGCTGGGTTTGCTTTGCGAATCTACATCTCATTGTCGAATCAAGGAAGAAATTTTGGCTTGTTGGGTTGGAGTGCATCCCTATAAGATTATGCTATAGGTCCCGTGCTGGGAATAAGAGTTGATGCATGAATGGACATGTCGTGCCCGCTTAGTGCTAGATGGTCAGATCGCATCCGATTTTTTATGACAAGTGTGCCCCCATGTCCGGGAAAGAGTTGGAAAGCAGATAGTCAAACCACATCCCCTTTTTGTACTACAGAACTTGCTGAGGAACCAGAGTTGATAGAAGGGGAGTCCAATTGCATCCCTCCTGGTATTTACATTCCAGACCATGCTTTAAGGACTGGAGTTGGTTGATGTGTGATCTGTCACACCCACTTGGCATTTGCGCTCTAGTCCACATTCTCAGGACTACAGTGAGTTGGTGTTTTACATTCCAATTCGTGCTCTGGGAGTCTGGAGTTTGTGGATGGGTGGTCGGTCACACCCATTTGGTATTTTAGGATTATATCTGCCCTCCGGGGACTTAAATTGTTTTACGGGTGGTCAGTCACGCCCATTCTGGTGTTTATACTCCAGTTCGCGCTTTGGAGACTTAGAGTTATTTGCAATCGATGATCTGATTCACACTCTGGGAACCTAGAGTTGAGGTTTATACTCTAATTCGCAATTTGGGAATTTGGAGTTAGATGACAGATGGTCAGTCACATCTATTTAGGCTTTTTAGGAGTTCGTTCGCATTCTGGGAATGATGGATCAATCGGGATCGTGGATGGTCAGATCACATCCACCACGAGTCAACAAGTGAGGTTGTTAGATGGACGGATCCATCCTCTTCGAAACTACATTTATAAGTTTGTACTCCAGCTCGCACTCTGGGAGACCAGAGTCAGTTGAAGGATTGTCGTGTATCAATCCTTTTTTGGCTTTAGTGTGGTGACTTGTCCTCATGCTCAGGATTTAATTTGGCGAGTGATTGGTGGGATCTCGATTATTTTCCACTTATCTACCATCAATAAAGGACGAGATTTAGTTTATGGACGGTTGAATCACATCAGTGTTCATTTGGATCCCACTTCTGCCAAGCCTGAGGAGTAAGATTAATGTTCTGTCAAGCTTTGAGCTCCAGCAGAGGATGGGATGGTCGAACTCTATTCTTAGCAGGTTAATAATCCTACGGACGATTCCATGCCGAAGTTTGTGGAATAGAGAATGGTCGGAATCCACTCGTCTATTTATCGATATTTATACACCACTCTGCATTCTGGTGACCTAGTGTTATTCTCCCCCCGGTCGGCTCGCGCCCAATTTGTGTTCATGCTTCGGTCCACGCTCCGGGGACTTAGAGATTTGTCAAACTGTTTATGCTTTAGTCCACAGTTCGAGACACAGAGATTTTCGTCAATTCATTTATACTCTAGTCCGCATTCTGGGATTTTAGAGTAATCTAGTCCGCTTCTGGGATTTGGAGATTCTTCTCAAGTCTTCTATAATCTAGTTCGTGCTCTGGGGACTTAGCGTACTACAGTCCGCACTCTGGGGACTTGGAGGTTTAAGTCGTTTATACTCTAGTCCGCACTCTGGGGACTTAGAGTACTCCCGTCCGTGCTCCGGGGATGTAGAGGTTCTTAGGTCGTTTATACTCTAGTCCGCACTCAGGGGACTTAGAGTATTCCCGTCCGCGCTCAGGTGATTGGAGCGCTTGATGAAGACAAGTCCGGAACCTCCTCCTATACTGACGGGGGTTATGAAGTAGAAATTACAGGCGCCTATAATCACACATCCGAATTGAGCATGAAGGAGCGGCTCAAGAAAGAGAAGGTCAGGGTCAAGGTCGAGCCCCGAGTTGTGGACTTGGACGATCCTTTGAACAAGCCGTTGAAGGTCATCCTTCCTGGCGGGTCCAAGCCTATGGAAGTTCTCCGTACTTCTTCAGTTGCTACCCCTCTACCAAAGAAGAGTACCAAGGGTAAATGCTATGGAGAGGAGCCGTCCGGAAAGGAGTTGAAGAAGTACAACAAGTGATTATTATCCTCGTTCAACGAGAGTTAGTTTAAGTCATGTAATTATTTTCATCTATTTCCTTAGTCCTTGTAAATAGAATGTCGACTCCGAACTTTGGAGTGGTTGTAATAGGAACTCATTTCTCATTAAAGTTTAGTTCCTTTTTCCGTCTTACAAAAGACTCTTATTGTCCAGTTTTCTTTATGATTGTGATGTTGATCCAAGCAGTTGTGAGTAACATAGACTTCTCGGTCCATCTTCATATAACTTGGAAACACTTCGGGAGTTGTTGAACTTCCATTCTGTGCTTCGAGCACTTAGAATACATTCTAACCCGCATGTCAGGGATTTGACAAATTCAAGTCATCTGTGTCATAGTTCATATTCAGGGAACTAGGAGATCCGAATTGCTTATATTCGAGTCCGCACTCTGGGGACTTAGAGTACTCCAGTCCGCACTCTAGGGACTTTGGAAGTTCAAGTCATTCATACTCTAGTCCGCGCTCTGGGGACTTAGAGTACTCCAGTCCGCGCTCTGGGGACTTGGAGGTTTAAGTCATTTATACTCTAGTCACCGCTCTGGGGACTTAGAGTACTCCAGTCCGCGCTCTGGGGAGTTAGAGGTTTAAGTCATTTATACTCTAGTCTGCGCTCTGGGGACTTAGAGTACTCCAGTCCGCGCTCTGGGGAGTTGGAGGTTTAAGTCATTTATACTCCAGTCCGCGCTCTGGGGACTTAGAGTACTCCAGTCCGCACTCTGGGAACTTGGAGGTTTAAGTCATTTATACTCTAGTCCGCGCTCTGGGGACTTAGAGTACTCCAGTCCGCACTCTGGGGACTTGGAGGTTTAAGTCATTTATACTCCAGTCCGCGCTCTGGGGACTTAGAGTACTCCAGTCCGCACTCTGTGGACTTGGAGGTTTAAGTCATTTACACTCTAGTCCGCGCTCTGGGGACTTAGAGTACTCCAGTCCGCGCTCTGGGGACTTGGAGGTTTAAGTCGTTTATACTCTAGTCCGCGCTCTGGGGACTTAGAGTACTCCAGTCCACGCTCTGGGGACTTGGAGGTTTAAGTCGTTTATACTCTAGTCCGCGCTCTAGGGACTTAGAGTACTCCAGTCCTCACTCTGGGGACTTGGAGGTTTAAGTCATGTATACTCTTGTCCGCGCTCTGGGGACTTAGAGTACTCCAGTCCGCGCTCTAGGGACTTGGAGGTTTAAGTTGATAGTAGTCGTATTTCCACTCTTTAATTTGTATTCATCTACCGTATCGAGGCTAATGTTGTCGAATGAACAGTCGAACCACGTTTGCTCATGGAATGGGGTCTTGCCCCCAGCTCAAGGGACGAAATTTGAAAAATGGACGATCGATTCTCGTCCGCTTGGTAATTATAGCTCTTCCAATCGAGTCAAGGAAGGAGGTATATGACAGATGGTTGAATCACATCCGTGTTGGGTTAGATCGCAAAATCTCTTACAATTTTCTCTGTATCTCCTTCTTTTGTGTTGAAGGTAGGATTTTGTGTGTAGATGATCAAATCACGTCCACTCTAGACAGATCTTGGCGTCACTGAGCTTCAGAAGAGGCCTCTGTATTTTGTCAAACTTCGTTCTATGACTTGATTTGAGTGGGAGATCAGGCCATACTAATTCCAAGCCTTGTTCAGGTCTCCGAGTCAAACGTGGAGGTCAATGAATAGATGGTCAGTCATGTCGACTTTATATTTAGGCTCTAATCGTAATGAGCTTTTCAATCTCTAGTTCTTGGCCCTAAATTAAAGGCACATGATTGATGATGAGCGATTGAATTATTCTCATCTAGATGTACTCCACACGTCCGATCATGGTCTGCGTGGATTGGTTGGTGACCAAATCTGAGTATCCAATCTCCTGCATCGTTTTGAAAGTAGTTTAGTTAAAGTTAGTCGTAGTTCATAGAACAATTGAAATAGAAATGGAAATGATTCAAAGAAGATTATGATAAATCTCATTGATAGATGAAGTAGCATCGTATGCTTGCTATTCGACTTTTGCCATTGGCTCCTTTCAAAGGGATATCGGCCATCAGCAGTCCAATTGATAATCATAGCCCTTTATTAATAGGCATCGGATATTCGCTGCCCGCCATTCTGCAGGACATGTACATACTATTGAAGCTTTACTTTCTAGATTAGCTTTTTGATCACACCTTGGAGGTGTTTGTAATCGCCCGTGTTGGGATCAGTGAGCATTTGGGAATATACAACATTCCCCTGATTTTCTTTAGACTTTGGTGTACTCTCTCGAGGTTGGTTTCCAATATCACTCCGAGTCGTGAGTCTTCAAGTAGAGGTTGTCAATTGAATCTTTCAAAGAGCATATGAGCCAAATTTTGAGGTCTTGTTTCGGCTACTAGGATCTACATCCTTAGTCAACGGGCCTTCATTGTTATTTTCCTTAGTCTGTTCTGCTCCTCCACACTTTGATTTAGATTCATTATTGTCATAGAGACGATCCATGGTCGTTGGAGGCTCTCCAGCTAACTGGCTGCTAAAATATATATGGAGGTCGATTATCCTCAAGTGATCAATATAATATCCCTTTGAGAGTATCGTTCGAGTAGCAGTTGTTTGTCCGCTCCCTTGTTGTCGTTTAGAAGCTGTCGCTAGATCCTCTATGCCCCGGTCGATCAGGCGATGTAAGGGAAGTAGATAGAATGTTCCTTTATTAAGTTGAGTTTTGAATTCACTATAGGGGTCATATAAGAGACCGGTGTAACTTAAGTTTGGAACGGTCTGGATGCCGCTCGGCATATACAATACCGTTCGGCATTATAGAGGTGGTCGGCATAGAGGTATGTTCGGCCTGGAAGAGCGTTCAGCCTAGAGGTATGCTAGGCCTGGAGGAGCTTTCGGCCTAGAGGATCGGCCAGGAGTGTTCGACCAAGATGGATCGGCCAGGAGTGTTCGATCAAGATGGATCGGCCACGAGTGTTCGGCCAAGATGGATCGGCCAGGAGTGTTCGGCCAAGTGTAACTCAGCATACACCTTTTCTGCAACGATCGGCATAGACTTTTTCTGGGGCGATCGGTTGAATTGCCTTTAGAGGAGGGTCGGCCTTCATTCAACTTGAGTGCAAACTTTAACATCCAATCGCCAAATCTTGCGTACATCAGTGAATCCAATCTACGACTATCAGCTTCCTTTAGATTTCTTTCAAATCTGAGTAGAATAGGAAGTTTTCTATTAGACAACTGGATCTATCTCGCGAATATGGAATTCCAATAGTAGATGACGAGATCCAATCAAGCTGAGAATTCAATTCTCAGTGAAAGCACCAAAATGTTAGCACCAAAATTGGTCACTAACACCCTTGAGTAGAGTTATGTAGAGAGATTAATGAAGAGAGTAAATTAGGACTGAAAAATAGTGTAATTCAATGAAAAAGAATAACAAAAACGAGAACACCAGATTTATAGTGGTTCAGCGTAATTGCCTACATCCACTTTGAGTTTGATCTTTATTGCTTTCTCAATTACTTGAATACAGATACAATCCGTAAATCAATCACTTGAATACGAGTTTGAAATAAAAAGTGGAGAGTATAAAAAATGGCAGAGTCTCCCCAGTGTTCCTGGAAAAAGGTCCATTTTCAGTGTGCCTTGCCCTTCTATTTATAAAAGAAGATGGGTTGGACTTCCTTGGTGGGCCTGGTGGCTGAATATCTCGGTCCAAATGGAATAAGCCCTGTGTGCTGACCCAAACATGTCGAACAGCCAAATGCCGAACCTCCATCTTTATGCCGAATGAAGTGAGGCCGGACGCTCTGCGTGCCTAACGAAGTGAGGCCGGACGCTCCGCATGCCGAACGAAGTAAGGTCGGATGCTCTACATGCCATACGAGATTTGTGCGGAACGGTGCAAGGTGTTGAGTGAGGGGTGTAGGCCGAACGAGGATGGTAATGCCGTACAGTCCAGGAATGCCGAGTGAAGCATGAATGCAGAGCGCTCTAGAAGTCAAACGCTCTTAAATACCATTTGACCCATACGTGCCGAACGTACGTTGTATGCCGAACGTTCATGGATGCCGAACGTTCCTTGTATGCCGAACGTTCATGGATGCCGAACATTCATTAGGTGCCGTTCGATATTCAATACCGAACGTCCCTTTATGCCGAACGTGCCTTGTACGCCGAACGTTCTTGGTGCCGAGTGCTCCTATATGCCGAGCATTCCATAATTGTCGAACGATATACAATATCGAACGATTCCCAATGCCGAGCGTCCTTCTAACGTCGAACGCTCTTGATTGCCAAAACATGTCGACTGCATCAAACCCATATATCCTCAGGCCCTTCTTGGTCAGAATCTTGTCTAATGCTAATGATAATTTCTTCAACTGTCGTCTTGTAACCGGACCAAGGTGTCGGTTAACATAGACTAAAACATAGATTCGAGGAATTAAGGAGGTGTATTAGTTTGGACGAAGACGATTTCATTTTCTCGGTTTCCCAATCAATACGAAGCAAGGCAGAAGAAATGAAAAGGAAACGAAAATTTTATAAATCCTAACGGTGCTTATATGGACACGAGATAAAGGTGAGAAATGATTCGTCTCTGAGTTAAAATGACCAGTTAGAATGGTCATAAATGTCATCGATACGAGAGCTCTGTACGTATCCACCCACTTCAGTCTCGAGTATAAATGCATGTATCTATTTGCAATCGATCTAGAATGTTGCACATCAGTAACCTATCGATACGAATGAGACAACATATTTGGACCATTCTAACCCATCAGCACTCCATCGATATGAAGTGCCAGTTTCTTATCTGTAACGGCCCAAAATTTTCCGACCCTGATAATCGACACTAATACAGTCATTGTATAGAGTGCGGAGCAATCGAGTGCTGGAAATTCCATACTTTTAGGGTTAAGCAGAATAAGAGGTAGAAGAAGAAACAGAAATCAATAGCACAGAATCTCATAAACACAGCGGAACAAAACATAATATCAAATAACAGCATTTACACAAAGAAAGCTGTAAATGTCAATATACCTACAATATCAGACTATAACAAATCTGGACAGTTATAATACCCTATCCTCAACTACTGAATAAAAAGGTTCTAATACACATTGGAATAATCAATACGTCTCTGCCATCAAGCTCGATTCCTGAGCTCTAGTCATCCTAGCCTGAAAATCTTTAATACTCAGTTTTGACCCGCGTATTACAATAAGTAACACCCGATTCAGGCTGGAAACCAGCATCAGTAAAGCCATCTAATATAAAATAATTAGGTTATAAACGTCTTTGAAAAGCCACGGTAATTCGAACATTACTACGAGTTCTTATCTTATTTTAGCCAACCACTTATTACACATAACCATTGGTATTTAAAAATAATATCTAGGTACCGTTACTTAATTTAAATGGTCAAGTTTACTTAATTTATTCCATTCTAGCCTATTTGATTATAAAACCAAATCCATAAAGAATTATAGTGCTTATTTAACCAAAGTGGTTTCGGATAACGCTGATATTTGTTCCCGGTTCCTTCGAATCCAAATGCCATCTTTTAAGCCAAATCAATTCTATTTCAAAATGTCAATATTCACAAAAAAAATTCTATCACAATATATGTTCAAATAAGTGTCTCACATTTTATCAATAATTCAATTCAGGTCATTTCGTATCACAGAATATCAAAAATTAACATACTAGAGATACTAAACAATCCAAAGCATTCAATCTAATTTAATCTTCATAGGCTAGATTAACTAGTCACGCAATCATCAAATTAATTTAAAAATAAATCACTTATAATCTAGCTTAATTGACATTAATTAGTTACAAGCCATTTGTTTATTTCTTAAGTAAACATTTGGAATTAGATAATTATTAACATATAAAATCACTTAAGACTTTTGAATAATTATAAGTTAAAAAAACAATTTCCTTAACCATCTACTTAATTACATTATTAAATTTAATTTAAATAAACGTAGGAATTAATTAAATAATGGACACGTAACTTAATTATTTTAAGCTTAATTAATTCTAGCTAAAAATAATTTATTGATATTCCCTAAAACAAAATAACAGTTAAGTAAAACAAGGTTTTAAATTCCTTTATCTAAACTAGGGAGCTTAAGTAAAACATTTAACTTTAAAAAGAATGGGTTAGAGAATTTATTTTTGGAAAGCTTGTTTGTTTTTATGATTATGCTTTTACTTTATACTTATGCTTTTATTCTTATCATATTCCTTTTATTTTATTATATTTTTTAGAAAAACTGACCCAAGCCCACAACCCGATCTTCCCCCTACCTTATTTTCTCTCTTCTAATCTATTCTACTGTAGAACAAAGGCTGACACACTGATATGCGTGCATGTGCACGCCGCGAAGACGCTGCTCTGACTATCACCGACGACGCCGCCTAGTCACTCTCATCCCTCTCCATCACTTCAACCACCCCAAACCACTCATGACCTCGCAGAGTCGAAGCCGAATGTTTCGAACACCATCAGGAAAATACCCGATCGCCAAAATCGACCTCGCGCCGCCACCTCCCACCACCAAAGACCATGGCTCCATGACCAGACCTTCGCCACTTGACTATCTCCCTATTTCCCCTACTTCGTCCCAGCTCGATGTTGCCATGCCGACGTATTCGCCATGACAACATCGTCGACCAAACTGATGCCACAAACCCCACTTCGCCATCGTTACACCACTATGCCGATTAGAAAAACCTCCGACCATTTTTCCTCTGATCCCTGACCCACCAGCTTCTTCCAGCTAAGCGATCGTTGGCAATCACCCAACGACCAAAAACCAATCAACTCCTAATTCCTCACAAATTACTAACTTAAAAATCATGAAATTACTACCAAAAATCCTAACTTTCAAAAATGAATCAGATTATATATGTGTAATAGGAAATTATGTTGGCCAATTTCTGAGATGTTTTTATTTCTTACTGTAAATTCTTGTTTTCCAGATAATTACTTAATAACTTCTCTTGAAACCATTTTTAAAAATAGTATTTCACCATTACAAACAAGTTTCCTTTAGATATCATAACCAGAAATGATTGTGTGAAGAGAAATTAAATTTTAAATGATATTTGCGTTTGTTAAAAACAAACAAAGATTAGAACTATTTTATGCATACATGCATATATATACACAGTAATTCAAACTTATATACCAGGCAAAAACACATTTTTCCGACCATGCAGGACATTTTCCATTCACTACTATCATTAATCATCACATGCATAAGTTAATAAAGAGGATTTGGTTTTAAAAAGTAAAGTTTATGCACCTTAAACTTGAACAGAGAAACCAGATATTTATTTTTTAAAAACTGCAACTGATCTTGATCTACTTTGAGTTGAACTTCAAATTCGAATTGCTACTTTGATTTGCTTCAGTTGTAAGCTTGAAATTGATTTAGTTTTCTCTTTTATTTTTTAGGATTTTGGTTTGTTTTTAAAGAAAATGAAAGAAGAAGAAGAAGTTGAGATGTATGTAAACTATTGCCTGTATACAGCCCTTAATTCTCTCTTAAATCATTTCTCTTCTTTTTTTTCTTCTTTGATATTTATGAAGAAATCCATTTAACAACAATTTTGACACTTGTATGCCTAGGTCTCCTTTCTAGCTTACAAATGTCTATATACAAATATTTTGTATTTCCTATGTTTTATATTTTTATATTTATCATATATAGCTCAAAAGATTTAATATCATAAAACCTTTTTATTTATTCTTATTTTAATTTTAAACCAAGGTTATTAATATTTTAATTAATAACCACACAAATATATATAGTGTTTAAAATGTAGAGTTTAAATTTAATAAATTTTGAGAAATCTACATTGAATTCAAATCATAGTTTTGATTTACAATTTATATATGAACAATTGTAATTAGAAAGCATATTTTTTTTGTTTTAAAAGATAAGTTTGCCAATTATATTAGAAGATCGCTAAATTAAATTTTGCCAAAAATCCCGGGTTGTCACAATTTTACTTATGTGTATTTTTGATTTTGATATTATATGTTTCCACATTTTTACAAAATTTCCTACATTTTTGTAATGACCCGTAAACTTCGACAATTAAATATGTTAATTAAATAGGATTTTGTAATTAAATTTTGTAGAAATAATAAAGGTGATAAATTAGTATTGGAATGAACGCTAAATTAAAATATAGCAAGGGTGCTTAAACTTATTTACTAGTAATTTGAATAAAATTCTAATGAATAAAATAGTGAAAAGATTATACCTGTGTGTAAATTGAATATAAATAAAGGAAAGGATTAAATTGATTAATGCAATAACTATTGTAACGGTATTTGATCGTGAATTTAGGTAATTAGGTAGTACGTTATTTGAAAATAAATTTAAAGGTAGAATAGCGACTATTATAAATTACCTAATTAATTGGTCAATGAATTTATTGGAAATAAAGTTCATTTAAATGTTAAGTAGTTATAATGTTGTTATCGATAATAAGCGGTACTAGTTATTAATATAGTAACGGAAGTGTAAATGAAATGCAACCGTAGAAATTTAAGCTAAGTATTAACAATTGAAATGAAATATCGATTAAAGGGAGTACTATAAATTGTCATACTAAGCTAAGAGTTGAATATAAGGAAACAAAGGCAAATAGTAAATCAATCAATGAATTTATATAGATTGTAAAGTTATAATAATAAATAGTAATTAGATGTCTTGTATGAAGTTATAATATAGTGTGAATTATTAATAAAGAATAAGTAGAATGGGATTCAAATTTGTATAATAATGGAAAGTGTTAATTGTTGCTCTTGAGCATAAAAATATAAAATAAGTAATTTAAAGCAAACATTTAATTTACCAATGCAATAAGATTTTCTAATAGTAACTGTGTAAATTAAGGTAGTAGTGTAAATGGTAGTTGATGGATAACCAAATTCAATACAATCCAATTGATTGAAACGATTGTTAGGTTATAATTGAATTTAAATTAAAATAGAAATGTAAACTTAATACAAGATAGTAATTTGGGAAATAAAAAATATGAGACCAAGAAATAGTTACTGAGAATATTTAATTGAAATTAATGTATCAATTTGGCAAAAATATAATAAGGGTAGTACAATCCAAATTTATGTAAGCAAATTGCAAAGTTCTAATTTATTGGAATTGGTAGAATTGGGAATGGATTAAAGGTTATATAAATTGATGTAATAATACGTAACGAATTATAGATGACAGGTACATGAAAGGAATTTAATTTAAATGTTACAAAGTGGATTTATTTGGGAAATATTAAATGTGCCTAGATATAGACTTTGCTAATTAAAGTCGATAATTTATAAATTGAATGAAAGGCCAATTTATGATTTATAGAATTTGAATTTTTAAATAGTAAGTTAATTTATTTAATTTATAATAATTGGATTTATTGCAAATGATTGAAATCAAATATTTAACTATTATGTTAATTTAAAAATTAAGTTAAAATTGGGAAATATTTATGTAATAATTTTAAATCCAATGGTAAACCCTTCTATTTGAAATTATAAATGGAATAAATATGGGTTAATTCAATTTAATGGAAATTTTGGAAATTTATCTATAATTTTAAATTTTATGAAATTGAAGATTTATATTGATTTATCTTTAATAAATTGACATTTAAAAATTGTTAAATCATTGTAAGTGTTTGGGAAATATAAAGGTAATAAAATTGGTCAATTTTAGAGTTGAAATTAAGAATAGGATTTTTTATTTAATTATTTAATTAATATGAAAATAGCCATTTTGACCACTGACTCGGATTTCGACGAAACTAGTTTCATCGGATCCGTAACGGTAAACTATAATAGTGTTTCAAGTTTCGTAGCGATTGGACTTGTCGTTTGATCATACGGACTCGAAATGCCTTGAAATTTATGCAATTGAAATCAATTTGGAAAATTTGAATTTAGCATAACTCCTTCATACGATGCAATTTGAACCTGAAACTTTTTCCATTGCATTTAAAATATTTTAGAACACCTATTTTGATATATGGATTGACCCAATTTCGTTTCGGGGTCAGAACGGGCTTTTTGGGCCGCGTTAGCGTTAGTGCATATATCTATCAACCCGATCCATCTATTTTATTTCAGTTTGCCTATAAATATCCATGCTAAACCCTAGCCTTCGCCTATTCTCATTTATCTGCGCATAAAATTTCATCAACTCTTCCTCTTCCATAATGGATGCAAACCCTGTATCCAATTACAATTCAAAATTAAAGTCAAAAATTCAAAGTCCTCGGGAAAATTTGAAAAAATTATATGTTGAAGCCCTCGACTAGAATAATTCACTAGTGGTGTTCGTTTTTGGATTCAGTTTGTCGTTTGAACGGTAAAAATCAGAGAAGTGTCGGTCGTTCATCATCGACAAAATCAATGTCGTCGGATCGGCGAACCCTTTCTGGGTTTTGAAGAGGAAGCCGGGGGGATCTCATCTATATGATTTTTGTATCGATTCAACGGTTAGATCGTCGTAAAATTTTAATTAGGGTTTCGAAGTTTAGGGTTTTGGTGGCGGCTGGAGGAGTTGATAGGCGACGGGGGTGGGATGGTTAGGTGCGGCTAGGCTTTTGGAACGCGATGGTGGTAGTGGCGTGAACTATGGCGGCCGATGGAAGTGGTGGAGTTCGGTCAAAGGACGGTCAAAGGGGGAGTGCATGGGTTCATTGCATGCGTTTTTGGTTGTTGGGTTGTTGATACAGTTCAGGTCAGAGAAGGGATAAGTCGTACATGACTTAAGGAAGAGTTAAGTCGTCCACGACTTAAAATGGAAGCTATAGGTCGTCCACGACCTAAGGAGTCATGTGAGGGGGAGCTGCGAGTTAATGAAGCGGTCTTAAGTCGTCTGCGACTTAACAGAGCTCGGGGGACAGAGCTACGACTTAAGAAGAATGATGAAAAGGAGTTACGACTTAACAGGAGCTTAAGTCGTTCGGGTTTGACGAGTCGCACACGATCCAACGAAACAGCTATAAGTCGTCCACGACTTATCAAGAAGCAGAGAGAAGTTCCAGTAGTTGAAGGCCTTAAGTCGGTAACGGGTTACGACTTAACTAATCACGACCTAAAGCATCAGGACGCTATGAAGATGAAGCGCATGAAGGCCTTAAGTCTTTGAAGGTTAAGCCGCTGCCGGGTTATCTTCAGTAGGTCGTTCACGACCCATGTTGAGTAACGTGTTGCTTATGCCAATAGGTCGTAGGTCGGCAAGTAATTAGGTCGGCCGCGTATATATGTTGGTTGTACTTCAGGTCGTACCTAGGTAGGTCGGCCGTGTATTTTAAGTCGTAAGTTGTGTACAAATGGTTGTAATTGAGTCGTATGTGGTACATAAGTGCGGGTATGTAGTGTTATGTGGGTTTGTTAGGTCGGCAACGACTTAAGAAGTGTTAGGTCGGCAACGACTTAAGGGTCAGGTGTCAAAATGCTATAAATAGGGAGTGTGTTGTAACTTTTTGGCACTTGATTTTCGAATAAAATTCTTGTTTGATTGCTGTGTGCTTTCATTTAAATTGGTAGTTGATTGTGATCTCCTATCTCCACTTTCGGTTAATCGAGTGCGCTCGATTCAACGATTGTTGAAGCCAATTCACGGTATCAAGTGCGCTTAATCAACGTTTGAAGAATTGTAGATCTTCTTTCACGGTATCGTGCGCGATCAACGTGTCGAAGATAGCTAGAATTCGGTATCTTTGTGATCAACGAATTTGGGCATTTCAGTATCTTCAATCCACCGTTTGCTACTTTCATCGAACTATAACGTTTTGTTAATTATCCACTGCGTCAGTTTTGGTATCAGAGCTAGACTTAGCCAATCATAGCTAAGCCGAGTCTTGGAGCCAAGGAGTTTGAAGTTTGGTGTTCATCGTGTTCATCTCGAAGTTGCAACAAGTTAGAAGCTTTCGATCCATTTCATTTTGGATCAAAGTGTGGAAGTTGTTTGAATTTGATTTGTGTTGAAGTGATTGAGGCCGAGCCAAGTTGAGTTGGGGCCGTGTTTGTTTGACTTGTGTTAAAGATTTTTGAAGTATTTTGTTGACGTGTTGTGAAGTTCAATCATGCCACCAAGGAGAGCTAATCGCCATCAAAATGTAGAAGCGTTGTATAGAAGAGAAGAAGCCGAGAAAATGGAACAACGTATTAATGAGAAATTTGATGAAGGCATCGGAAAGTTAGAGAAGTTGATGAATGATTTGAATCAAAATCAAAGGAGGAGATCACCAATCTCGAACCATGGAGGAAATAGAGTTTCGTCATCGGTTACGGAAGCGAGGAGGGTATCACCGCAATCTTTTAGAGAGAGAAGAGAAACATCAATTTCATCAAGGAGAGATCACCATGACTATGGACATGAAGAGAGGAGAACTCCACGAGAGTTTGAAAATGAGCCATATAGAGATAAAGAGAGACATAGTAGAAGAGAGATGCATGATCAAAGGGATGTTGATGGTCGAGATCGATATAGACGTACATGTGATTTTGATGAAGAGGGTGATAGAGCTAGCATTCATTATCGAGATCGAGACCAAATTCGAAATTCATATCGAGATGTAGATGATGATCGTCGATGGGAATCGAGTATGAAGATGGAAATTCCAGAATTCAAGGGTGGAATGGTAGCTGAAGAATTTCTTGATTGGTTGTCTAATGTTGAAGAGATCTTTGATTTCAAGGAGGTTCCTGAGCATAGAAGAGTGAAGTTGGTTGCTACTAGGTTGAGGGGGAGAGCTTTGGCATGGTGGCAGCAAACTAAACTTACACGGGAGAGAATGGGAAAGTCGAAGATTGAATCATGGGAGAAGATGAAGAAGTTGATGAAGGCTACCTTCTTGCCTTACAATTATCAATCACTTATGTATCAGAGGTTGCAGAATCTGAGGCAAGGGACAAAGACTGTTAATGATTATGCTGACGAATTCTATCAACTGATTGCTCGAAATGACATCATGGAGACAGAAGAACAGTTGACTGCTAGATTTGTTGGAGGATTACGAATGCAGATCCAGGATATGGTTAATATGTTTGATCCAAGATCTGTGGCGGAAGCACATCAGAAAGCGTTGGCTTGGGAGAAGCAGGGAAGACGTAGAGGTGGTGTATTTACTAATTCCAACAATCAAGTGAAGGGTGTTAGTGGAAGCTCTAATGTTCCTAAATCTATCAGTAAACCAGTTGTGAATGAAGTTGCGAAGACGAAGGTCAACAACAGTTTCAAGTGCTACAATTGTCAGGAAGTGGGTCACAAGAGTAATGAATGTCCGAAGCCGAAGAAACGAACTATGATTGTTGAAGTTGAAGGTGAGGATGTTGATGAGGGTTATCCTAGTCCAGCTGAGGTGGATGAACAGGAGATTGCGTCAGGAGATGAAGGATGTAATCTAATGATGAGGAGGTCTTGTTTAATACCGAAGCAAGAAGAAGAAGCTAGTTGGTTGAGGAGTAACATCTTTCAGTCAACATGCACTATTCTGGGAAAGGTTTGTAAATTTGTGATTGACGCTGGAAGTTGTGACAATATTATTTCTACAGAAGCTGTGAGAAAGTTGAAGTTGAAAACAGAGAAACATCCTAATCCTTACAAGTTAGCGTGGTTGAGAAAAGAAGGAGAGGTGAAGGTGGACAAGAGAGTTCGAGTTCCATTTTCTATTGGGAAGAAATATAAAGACGAGATTTGGTGTGATGTTATGGAAATGGATGTTTGTCATTTACTTTTGGGAAGGCCATGGCAGTATGATCGAGCAGTGCAGCATGACGGTCGGACCAATAGCTACAGTTTTATGTTTGAAGGCGTTAAGATTATTTTAGTTCCAAAGAAGAGACAACAAGAAGAAAGCAAGTCAGAAGAGATTGAGGAGCTGAAAACTTTATTGACTTTGAAGGAATTTATTGAAGAAGTAGAGGAGAGTCCAGAGGTGTTTTTGTTAATTGAACATGAAACTACTAAATCCGTTGAAGTTCCAGAGGAAGTAAAACCGATATTGGAGGAATTCAAAGATGTGTTTCCTGAAGAGTTGCCAACGGAGTTACCACCGTTGAGGGATATTCAACATCAGATTGATCTTGTACCAGGGGCAGTATTACCACACAAGCCACATTACCGAATGAGCCCAAAGGAACATGAGGAGTTGCGAAGGCAAGTGGAAGAGTTGTTAGAACAAGGGCGTGTTCAGGAGAGCTTGAGTCCTTGTGCAGTGCCAGCTTTATTGGTGCCCAAGAAGGATGGAACGTGGAGGATGTGTACGGACAGTCGGGATCTGAATAAGATAACTGTGAGATACAGGTTTCCTATGCCGAGGTTTGATGATTTGATTGATCAGCTAAGTGGGGCAGTTGTGTTTTCGAAGATTGACTTGAAGAGTGGATACCATCAGATTCGTATTAAACCGGGTGATGAATGGAAGACTGCTTTCAAAACCAGGGAAGGTTTATACGAATGGTTGGTTATGCCGTTTGGTTTATCGAATGCACCGTGTACTTTTATGAGAGTGATGAACCAGATTTTCCGACCATACATTGGGAAATTTGTGATAGTTTACTTTGATGATATTTTAATCTACAGTGGGAGTATGGAAAAGCATGTCTAGCATTTGCGTGAAGTACTGTTGATTCTACGACAGGAGAAATTTTATGCTACAGCAAAGAAGTGTGTGTTCATGACGGACAGTGTTTTATTTCTGGGATATGTTCTATCGAAGGAAGGAATTCAAGCGGATGAAAGTAAAGTAGAAGGTGTCAGGAGTTGGCCACAACCCAAGACGATTACTGAAGTGAGAAGTTTTCATGGGTTTGTATCTTTCTATCGAAGGTTCATTCCACATTTTAGTAGTGTAATGGCACCAGTAACCGATTGCATGAATGGAAAGAAGTTTGAGTGGTCAGAGGAAGCAGGGGTTGCTTTTGAGAGGATCAAGACACTATTGACGACAGCACTAATTCTAGTTTTACCGGATTTTCAGTTGTTGTTTGAATTACATACTGATGCATCGAAGGTTGGGGTTGGTGGAGTTTTGAGTCAGAAAGGAAGACCAGTTGCTTATTTCAGTGAAAAGTTATCTGGAGCTAAGTTGAGATATAGCACTTATGATGTTGAGTTTTACGCAATTGTTCAAGCAGTGAAGCACTGGAGACATTATCTGTTTCAGAAGGAGTTTGTTCTCTATACGGATCATGAAGCATTTGCAAGGGCAGGATAAAATTTCAGCTAGGCACGCTTCATGGGTCGCGTATTTACAACAGTTTACTTTTGTTGTGAAACACAAATCGGAGGTAACAAACCATGTAGCTGATGCTTTGAGTAGGAGGAGTCATTTATTGACGACAATGAAAGTTGAAGTGACAGGTTTTGAATTATTGCCAGAACTGATGAAAGAAGATCCTTACTTTATGAAATTTGTTGAGAAAGTCAAGGATCGGAGTACTGATGAATTTGTATTGGTAGATGGATTCTTATTCAAAGGAAATCAATTATGTGTAGCAAATTGCAGCTTGAGAATGAAAATTGTGAAAGAGTTGCACGAAGAAGGACATGTGGGTAGAGATCGAACATTGCAGTTGATTTCTCAGTCTTATTATTGGTCGTCAATGAGAAGGGAAGTTGAAAGGTATGTGCATAGATGTCATGTTTGTCAGGTTTCGAAAGGGACAGCTACAAATGCGGGATTGTATATACCATTACATGTTCCTACAAAACCATGGGTAGACATTAGCATGGATTTCGTGTTGGGATTGCCGAGAACTCAAAGGGGCAATGACTCTATATATGTTGTGGTGGATCGTTTCTCGAAGATGGTACATTTTATTGCTTGTAAGAAGACGGCGGATGCTGTTCATGTCGCTCAGTTATTTTTCAAGGAGATCTATCGACTTCATGGATTGCCCAAGTCTATTGTGTCGGATAGAGATACTCGCTTTTTGAGTCACTTTGGGTTAAGTTTGTGGAAGATGGTGGGAACAAAGTTGAAGTTCAGTAGTGCGTATCATCCACAAACAGATGGACAGACAGAAGTTGTCAACAGATCATTGGGAAATTTGTTGCAATGTCTTGTGAAGGACAATCTGAAGAGTTGGGACATGAATCGTAGTACAGGATTCAGTCCATTTCAGATTGTATATTCAAATTTACCAAGGGGACCGTTGGACTTAACGGTAGTACCACAACCGAAGGGGACGGTTAAACGAGCTGTAGATTTTGTTGATGGATTGACTGAGTGTCATAAAATCGTTCAGGAGCGATTGGAGAAGTCGAATGAGAAATATAAGAGATTTGTAGACTTGAAACGAAGAAATGTTGAGTTTAATGAAGGAGACTTAGTGTACGTTGTGTTAACAAAAGATCGTTTTCTAATAGGCGCTTATAACAAGTTGAAAGCCAGAAAAATTGGTCCTGTAGAAGTTGTGAAACGAATTAATGAAAATGCTTATAAGTTGAAGCTGCCGGAGGATGTGTACACTTCTGACGTGTTCAATGTTAAGCATTTTTTACCATATTATGGGAATAAACAATCCGATGTGGAAGAATTAACAAATTCGAGGACGAATTTTTCTCAACCTGGGGAGGATGATGCAGTTCAGGTCAGAGAAGGGATAAGTCGTACACGACTTAAGGAAGAGTTAAGTCGTCCACGACTTAAAATGGAAGCTATAGGTCGTCCACGACCTAAGGTGTCATGTGAGGGGGAGCTGCGAGTTAATGAAGCGGTCTTAAGTCGTCTGCGACTTAACAGAGCTCGGGGGACAGAGCTACGACTTAACAAGAATGATGAAAAGGAGTTACGACTTAACAGGAGCTTAAGTCGTTCGGGTTTGACGAGTCACACACGATCCAACGACACAGCTATAAGTCGTCCACGACTTATCAAGAAGCAGAGAGAAGTTCCAGTAGTTGAAGGCCTTAAGTCGGTAACGGGTTACGACTTAACAAATCGCGACCTAAAGCATCAGGACGCTATGAAGATGAAGCGCATGAAGGCCTTAAGTCTTTGAAGGTTAAGCCGCTGCCGGGTTATCTTCAGTAGGTCGTTCACGACCCATGTTGAGTAACGTGTTGCTTATGCCAATAGGTCGTAGGTCGGCAAGTAATTAGGTCGGACGCGTATATATGTTGGTTGTACTTTAGGTCGTACCTAGGTAGGTCGGCCGTGTATTGTAAGTCGTAAGTTGTGTACAAATGGTTGTAATTGAGTCGTATGTGGTACATAAGTGCGGGTATGTAGTGTTATGTGGGTTTGTTAGGTCGGCAACGACTTGAGAAGTGTTAGGTCGGCAACGACTTAAGGGTCAGGTGTCAAAATGCTATAAATAGGGAGTGTGTTGTAACTTTTTGGCGGTTGATTTCGAATAAAATTCTTGTTTGATTGTTGTGTGCTTTCATTTAAATTGGTAGTTGAGTGTGATCTCCTATCTCCACTTTCGGTTAATCGAGTGCGCTCGATTCAACGATTGTTGAAGCCAATTCACGGTATCAAGTGCGCTTGATCAATGTTTGAAGAATTGTAGATCTTCTTTCACGGTATCGTGCGCGATCAACGTGTCGAAGATAGCTAGAATTCGGTATCTTTATGATCAACGAATTTGGGCATTTCAGTATCTTCAATCCACCGTTTGCTACTTTCATCGAACTATAACGTTTTGTTAATTATCCGCTGCGTCAGTTGTTGCGTGAGGAGAGATGGCATGAGTGACGTGGCAAAAAAAAAGGTTAATTGTGTTTCATCTTCTTTTTTTTATGATTTCAATCGCATTTATCGTCATAACTCTTGCATACGATATCCGTTTTACGCGCGGTTTCTTTTGCTAGGATCGTATTGAAATTTCGGACTTGATAATGCTGGTTTGGACGAATTCTGAGACGGTCAAACTTTTGGGTTTAAATTGAATTTAAATTCAATTTAAATTCAAAAGGTGAGTGTTTTAACCCACTCACAACTTCTAAGATTTCTTATGTTTGTTAAATTGATTTATGATGTGTTTAGAAATTTATTTATAGTTGTTTGGCATATATTTCATCATTATCTCAGTTAATTTGCATTCATATAATTTACTTGTTATTTAATTCATTTTTGCATATAAACTACCAGTTAAATTTTAGTTAAATTTATTATTGCCTATAAACTGGTAGTTGAATTTATTTATTAGCATATAAACTACAGTTAAACAGTTATTAAATTCATTATTGGAAAATTAACTGTCAGTAATTAATTATTATTTATTGATGTGATTGTTTGAATTGGATGACAAATTGATAAATGTTTGATGATTGATATGATGGATGAATGGATGTTGTATTTATATTGTATAAACTGCAGGTTATTATGCATTTTCATTTCATTCGGGATTGCGGTTTGAAATTATATACAACCACATTTTTTATTTTTAAATTGTGGATTGAAATGATAAATATCTGTATCACTTGACCATAGGATAGAAAATTATATACACGCACCGCGGTATATATATGAAATTATTTTTGAAATGATTTTTCTATGGTTTTGGAAAGAATATGGTTTATTAAATTGTGATGTATATATATAGTAAAAATTCTTGAATTTAGCTATGTATAAATTTGCTTCGAATTTTAAAATAAGCTAAATAATGAAGTTGATTTCGTTTATATAATATGGTTAAGAATATATTTGAAACCCTATTGTATATAGAATTTACAATAACTCAAATAAAAGTAAAGTTGAAGATAGATGTGAATACGATTTGAATTGAAGTATTTAAGAATTTTCCTCGAAAAAATTTGTTTTGAAATGTAAATAAATTAAGATATAAAGGATATGATCTTATAACTTGATTTTTGATTAGAGGATTTAAGCGAACATCAAATTTATTTAAAGAATATTATGAAGTTAATTTAACTAAAAGAATATCCTGTTATTGAAGTTTAAGGCTTTTACCTGAATAATATTTGTTTAGTAAGTAGATATTTCAAATTTAAATAATAGGAATTTGATTTGATATATATTAAATTATCAAAAAATCCATTTTTGAAATAGTGGAATATTTAAAGATTGAAATATATTAACTATAAAGTTTTGAAATATAGAATATTTAAGCTTTGAAATATATGGGAATTAAATGGTTTATTGGAGGTTCAAATTGATATTGGGAATTTATTGTGAAATTTAAAGAAGCCGTTTATTTTATAAATTAATATAGTATTTGAACCATTAAGTACTAAAAGTTATGTTTCAAATCTATGGTTTCAAGGTATATAGTTTTGAAAAGGCTATGATTTTTGGAAAAGATATATTTGAAATAAGAGTGATATCATATTGATTTGGGTCTTTAAAATATAAATGATATCGTATTTATATAGTTTTGAAATAAATATTTTATTCTGGTTTTTAAAGGTATAAATTATTTTGAAATAACCGCGGTGTTATAATAACGATTGGTTGTTGAAGAGACCGGGATCGGGAGTTGTCATACTCTCTGCCAACCCGAAAACCACTTTAACAACCGTGTACGCGATGGAGATTCCAGAATGAAGTAGGATGGAGGCGGCGTTTCCTTTGAGGTAAATACGTGGACCCAACTCCCGTGAGTTGACATAAGGTGGCTAAAATAGGAGCGATTGACGGGCCAAGAGGGTTAGCGCCCTTTATCGGATACTCTTCTTCGATACTATACTCTGACTTTGGATTGATTCGGTGGCCATTTTTGATTTTTGACTTTAGGGGGAAGTTTGTCCGAGGTGGCGATAGCTGCGGCTACGCGTTACCATCAGCCCGGAAGCGTAATTGGTATATCACACTGGCATTTCTTAGTTGTGCCGTGTCACCTACACTATCGTGCCTTGTACGAGTTTGGTTTTCTCCCGTAGCCCGTGGAATATTTAGGGTAGTCTCCCGATCTGGAGATGCGCTGATATTAGATGGACCACTGGGACTATTACGTGTTAAGGGCTATATGGGTAACCCCTTAATGGAAAGTAAAAAGTAAGTTTATTTTACAATTAGACACTATTATAATAGCGAATATACAACATAGTAAATAGATTAACGGATCCTTAGGAGATGTAAATCCCGAGCATCTCTTGAGTTACTGCATTCATATTTATTCTGTTGATTTAATTTACATAAGATAATTTTGTTCTGACTCGAGTGTTTTGTCTTTTCAATTCGCTCGGGTCAGTCCGAGCGTTCCAGGATTTCGAAGACTTTAGCTCTGAAGGACGAAGACGAAGATTTATATTATTATTATTATTAGTCCACCATACTCATACTATTCCGCTGCATTGTTTGGTATGTATAACTCTGATAGATGTTGTAAGTATAATCGAATATTTTGTGCAACAGCTTTATAAACTATATATTTGATTATTATATTTTATCCTTCCACTGTGAGATTTTGTTTTGTTGTTTTTTTCTCCTCTGTTTTTCTTATTTACCACATAACAATCCGCCCTTCCGTATGGTTTGAATTGGCACGTGTGTCAATTTAAAGCATGTGAAAAGGCGGATGTTACAATTTTATTCCATAGGGCATATATATACATGAATATACATTTATATGCTCATATATACTATAAAGCTTGTATATATCTATTTATATATTTATGGATATTTTATCTTGAATTTAAAAGGTGAAATTTATTATTTATTAATTTACTATAAGATTTATCATTTCCAGAGATTTATAATTCAACATTTGTTATGTTTTTCAAATCAATTTATATTTGTTCAAATATTTCCATTATCAAAAATTTATTTGTCTGACTAATAAATTCAACGTTCCTTGATTTAAACCAATTAATTGCCCAATTAACATATGTTTAAAAAACCGGGTCGTCGCATTCCTCCTCCCTTTAAATATTTTCGTCCTCGAAAAGAAACAAAGCAAGAATTTTAATTTAATGCGTATTTTAATTAAATTATCCTTCAAACATCCTAAATTCCTTACTCCTTTACTTTAAATTATAAAACACTTTTAAAACAACATAATATTACCAAAATAGCTTTTATATAAATATACTTTTTATAACTCGATGTCTCAACAAGTCCATCGTTATTCTCACAGAAATTTAATCATACGTTGATCACGCGCAGGACTGAAAATCTATAAGTACTTAGTAGACCTGTTTTCAACACCTAGTGAAAAATACTTAGAAAACATTTTTTTGAGAATGCTCTAGAAATCATCACCCCCTCCATGGTCGCAGTTAGCCCGATGATTACGTCGCCATCTCGGCGAAACCA
This sequence comes from Allium cepa, assembly GCA_030765085.1. Taxonomy (NCBI): domain Eukaryota; kingdom Viridiplantae; phylum Streptophyta; class Magnoliopsida; order Asparagales; family Amaryllidaceae; genus Allium; species Allium cepa. The sequence continues at coordinate 186,481,730 of CM060946.1, forward strand.
TAGAAAACTGTAGGCGTCTGCACCCCTCAATTACACCATGGAACCGCTACAGATCGCAGCTATACCCAGGGTTACGTTGCCATTACAGAAAAAACCATGTAACTGTAGGTATCAGTGCCCTCGAATTTCGCTGCCAAATGAAACTTCACCACATAGATCACATACTACATCTATCGAGTCCCAATGTAGCCTATAGGCACTCACTGCCACACGACTTCTGTTATTTCCTCATAGATCACAATTTACCGATGTTACATCGCTCTCCCAATGAAATCAAGCGTAGATTTTAGGCAATCGTTGCCCCTCGACGTATGCTATGGAACGTAGTAGATCGCAGTTACACCAGAGTTACACTACCATCACAGCATAACCCCAATGTCTTTGTAGGAATCAACGCCCTCGACTTTCGCTACCCCAATCACAATCCACACGAATAACAGATTAGTCCGGACATCCTCTAGGATCAAAATTTCGAACCCCCTGGCTCAAGCCAGAATCACCTCGTGGATCTCCTACTGCAAGTTTCAACTCTAAATGGGAGCTCATTTTTCCCCATAGCGTTCTCAAAACATTTTGTGCTATACACAAATAGTATCTTCCAAATCATACTCATTATATGTATCACATATAAATCCCATTTCACAAAATTGATATCTCAAAATCCATACTTCCCAAACTTGGCTTTCCAAATTTCCAAAATTTGAATTTTCCCAAAATCAAAAGCCTTCCGAAATCAGTGGGTTTCAAAAACTTTTCACAGCTCCATCCTTATAAAATTTTATATTATATATACATATATATATATATATATATAAGTTTATTCCTTTTTAATACTTCACATACTTCATTTATGCCAAATCAAATATTCAAGTTTGATTTCCTTTACAAAGTTATTAGCCACCTACTTTCAGTTATAGTGATATTCAACTTCCACTCTTATTCATCATAAATTTTTCAAAATATACTTTTCCGTTTCAAAATCATTTTTACTTCAATGTATGGTTTCGCCTTTACTTCACAATTGCTTCAATTTCCATTTGGGTTATCACTTTAATTCTTATCTCAATTGGTGCTTAATTCCAAATATTTTCTACTCTAACCAGTTTGAATTTAGAAAATAGCTTGAAAAGTTTAAAATAGTTAAAAAGTAGTAAAATAGTAATTAGTTGTAAAATATTTAAATAGTTAATAGTTATAAAATAGTTATTAGTTGTAAAATAGTTGTAGGACAGTTAGGTAGTTACAAAATAGTTGTAAAATGGTTGAATAGTAAGTATAAGATAGTTTGAATTTTAAAAAGAATGTTTTGTATAGTACATAACTTGGAAGTGATTAAATTAATTTGAATATTTTAGGAAACAGATTTTAGGCAGTTTATATTAAAATAGTTTATTGAAAATAGTTCAGCGCCAAACTGTTCAATCTCCCATTCCAATCAATTTTAAATTTCCGCTTCCATTTAAATTGATTCAATTCCAGTTCAATTTGAATTAACTTCAATTCTTTTCGCAAATTCAAGTCAATTCCTATTTGAATTTAAACTTATTCAACTTCGATTATAATTCCAATTAATTCAAATCTAAATTCAATTTGAACTAATTTCATTTCCAATCTCAACTTTAAACCATCTCGAATTATAAAAATTCGAGTTAAATTTCTAAATGTTGATTTAGTCCCTTAAATCAAATTAACCCTAACCTTTTATTCACAACCCAAGTCTTTAAACAATTTAATTCTGAGTCCAAATTTCAAAATTTCATTTTAAATTACCTTTACTTCTACATAAACTTATTTCTAGGTTCAAGTGAGAGTTAAATCTTTTTGAATAGAGTAATTTTCCAAATTCAATTGATTACCCAATTATTGTTCAAATTTTTTAACCTAATCCCTTAAACAATTCTGGTTGATAAATCTATTTTTAACATCTAAATCTTAAGTTCAAAGTGATTCCATTTTCATATGTTCAATCTTTTTCTCTTAAAATCAAAATCATTTAAATAATTTCAAATTAAAGTTTTATTTTCATTTAATTTCAGCAATGGATGTATATCATTTCAACCCACTTCTTAATTTATTTAAAATAATTCAATTCACGGTTCTAAAAATTATTAATAACAACAGGATGATAGCAGGATATGTCCAAGCAAATAAACCTTTAATTATCTAAAACACCAATCAATAGCACCCAACACACATTTCTAAAATTTGAAATCCGTCTAAGACCATACATACCTCCCTGAGTTAAATCTTCAAATTTCACCTAGAAATTTCTAATTCAGGTTGTTCGTTCTAAACTTATTTAACTCCCCTAAGTTAAATCTCAATTTTATCTTGAAATCTCCCATTTCAGATTATAAGTCCACAACTTATTTAACTTTTCCAGAGTTAAATTCCAATTCATTAATCCATTTAGACTTATCAACTTAAATTTTCATTTTAAATTTAAAGTTTCCTATTAATATCCCTTCCACTTATGAGTTCAAAACTTATTTTACTTTGGGTATAATTCTCATTATAGGGAATTTAGAATTCAACACTTAGTATTTATTTCAAATCAACTATGATATTATGCATATCCCACATATATCTACATATTTATTTTATTTTCTTACCAAGTCGTACTTTCAATTTCAAACCATTCTTGGTTTATAATTCAAAACAAATGCCTTTAAAAAATTTAAAACAACTCTTGTTTTAAAATAAGATACCTACATTCAAAAATATTCTGAATAATATATTTATTATATCTTTAACACTTTGAAACAATTTCAAATTTTCTGGACTTATATTTTAAAACTTCATAATTTAAATCCTTTTCAATATATAAGTCATACTTATCTAAATTGTTACTTCCTTCGAACATTTCACTCTTGTTTCATTATTGTTTATTCTGTAATAACCATCCTTTGTAAAGATACGCAACTAATTTACGATAATTATCATATCTAGAAATCATACACTCTATATATCCCATTATAATTTACTGACAAAAATATAATCAGGTTAATTTATTTCAAACACTTAGAAAATTCCTTTGAATTTTCCCAAGATTTAATTTTAGGGTTTGAATCCATTTTTACTTAGCTTATTTGCAAGGTTAATCTTTACCCAAATTTCTATTTGATTAAATATATTACTGCTAAATTCTTATAGTCTTATTTAATTTTAATAACAACAACCAATTACATTAATATGATATTAGAAAAGCCACTTCTTTATATATCAAAATTTAAGCTTATATAAAAATAATTTTTAGAACTGTTTTAAAATCTTTATATAAGAAATAACAAGTACGCCCACATATATAATACACACAACTCATTCTAAGGTACTACTGACCCTATCTCTAATGGGTAACCCCCTAGAGCCAAGGTTCCCGCTTAACCTTCAGCCCTGATACCAAATGTAATGGACCGAAATTTTCCGACCCCGATAATCGACACTAATATGGTCACTGTATAGAGTGCCGAGCAATCGAGTGCCAGAAATTTCAGACTGTTAGGGTTAAGAAGAAAAGGAGGTAGAAGAAGAAAACGAAATAAATAGCACAGAATCTCACAATCGCAGCAGAACAAAATATAATATCAAATAATAGCATTTACACAAAGAAAGTTGTAACTGTCGATATACATACAATATCATAGTACAACAAATCTGGATAGTTATAATATCATGTCCTCAACTACTGACTAAATAGGTTCTAACATGCAGCGGAATAATCAATACGTCCCTGCCATCCAGCTTGCTTCTTGAGCTCCAGTCATCCCAACCTGAAAATCTGTAATATTCGGTCTGACCCGAGCATTACAATAAAGTAACACCCAAGTGAGGCTGGAAACCAGCATGAATAAACCCATCTAATATGAAATACTAAGGTTATAAACTTCTTCAAACGCCAGGGTAACTCTAACATTACTTACTACGAGTTCTTATCTTATTTTGGCCAACCACTTATTACACATATCCATTGGTATTTAAAAATAATATCTAGGCACTGTACTTAATTTAAATGGCCAAGATTACTTAATTTATTCCAACCCTGCCTATTTGATTTTAAAATCAAATCTATAAAGAATTATAGCACTTATTAAACCGAAGTGGTTTCGGATATCGCTAATATCTGATCCCAGCTCCTTCGAATCCAAATGCCATCTTTTAAGCCAAAACAATTCAATTTCAAAATGTTGATATTCACCAAAAAAATTCTATCACAATATCTGTTCAATAAGTGTCTCACATTTTATCAATAGTTCAATTCAGGCCATTTCATATCACAAAATATCACAAATTAACGTACTAGAGATACTAAACAATCCAAAGCATTCAATCCAATTTAATCTTCATAGGCAAGACTAACTTGTCACACAATCATCAAATTAACTTAAAAATAAATCACTTATCATCATGCTTAATTGACATTAATTAATTACAAGCCACTTTTTTATTTCTTAATTAAACATTTGGAATTAGATAATTATTAACATATAAAATCACTTAAGACCTTTAAATAATTATAAGTTAAAAAAACAACTTCCTTAACCGTCTACTTAATTACATTACTAAATTAAATTTAAATAAACTTCGAAATTAATTAAATAATGGTCGCATAACTTAATTATTCTAAGCTTAATTAATTTCGGTTAAAAGTAATTTATTGATATTCCCTTAAACCAAATAACATTTGAGTAAAACAAGGTTTTAAATTCCTTTATCTAAACTACGGAGCTTGACTAAAACATTTGACTTTAAAAAGAATGGGTTAGAGATTTTATTTTTGGAAAGCTTGTTTGTTTTTATGCTTATGTTTTTACTTTATACTTATCTTTTATTCTTATCATATTCCTTTTATTTTTATTTTTGAAAACCCAGCCCAAGCCCACAACCTGATCTTCCCCCTACCTTCTCTTCTCTCTTCTAATCTATTCTACAGCAGAACAAAGGTCGACACACTGATACACGTGCACGTGTACGCCGCGACGACGTTGCTCCGACCATCACCGACGACACCACCTAGTCACTCTCGTCCCTCTCCATCACTTCAACCACCCCGAACCAATCACGATCCCGCAGAACCAAAGCCGAATGTTTTGAACACTATCAGGAAAACACCCAATCGCAAAAATCGACCTCGTGCCTCCACCTCTGACCACCAGAAACCACGGCTCCACGACCAGACCTTCGCCACTCGACTATCTTCCAATTTACTTATCTCTGGCCCAACTCGATGCCGTCACGCCGCGGTATTCGCCATGATAACATCGTCAACCAAACCGACACCCTAAACCTTACTTCGCCGTCGCTACGCTGATTAGATAAACCTCCGACCATTTTTTCTATGATCCCTGACCCACCAACTTCCTCCAACTACAATCCAATGCCAAAACCACCACGCGATCGTCGGTAATCACCCAATGACAGAAAACAAATCAACTCTTGATTCCTCACAAATTACTAACTTAAAAATCATGATATTACTACCAAAAATCCTAATTTTCAAAAATGAATCAGATTATATATGTGTAACAGGAAATTATGTTGGTCGATTTCTGAGATGTTTTTATTTCTTACTGTAAATTCTTATTTTCCAGATAATTATTTAATAACTTCTCTAGAAACCATTTTTAAAAATAGTATTTCATCATTAAAAACAAGTTTCCTTTAGATATCATAACCAAGATGTGATTGTCTGAAAAGAAATTGAATTTTGAATGATATATGGGTCTGTTAAAAACAAACAGAGACCATAATTATTTTACACGGACATGCATATATGTACACAGTAATTCAAACTTATATACCAGGAAAAAACACATTTTTCCATCCATGTAAGACATGTTCCATTTGCTACTACCATTATCATCACATGCATAAGTCAACAAAGAGGATTTGGTTTTAAAAGTAAAGTTTACTCACCTTAAACTTGAACAGAGAAACCAGATATTTGTTTTTGAAAAACTGCAACTGAACTTGATCTACTGTGAGTTAACTTGAATTCGAATTGCTACTTTGATTTGCTTCAGTTGAAAGCTTGAAATTGATTTAGTTTTCTCTTTTATTTTTTAGGTTTTTGGTCTGTTTTTAAAGAAAATGAAAGAAGAAGAAGAAGAAGAAGAAGTTGAGACGTATGTAAACCACTGCCTTTATACACCCCTTAATTCTCTCTTAAATCATTTCTCTTCCTTTTTTTATTTTTTTATTTATGAAGAAATCCATTTAAAAAAAATTTCCACTTGTATACCTAGGTCTCCTTTCTAGCTTACAAATGTCTATATACATAAATTTTATATTTCCTATGTTTTATATATTTATATTTACAATACATAGCTCAAAAGATTTAATATCGTAAAACCTTTTTATTTACTCTTATTTTAATTTTAGACTTAAGTTATTAATATTTTAATTAATAACCACACAAATATATATAGTGTTTAAAATGAAGAGTTTAAATTTAATTAATTTTGAGAAAATTACATTGAATTCAAATCATAGTTTCTATTTACAATTTATATATGAACAATAGTAATTAGAAAGCATATTTTTATTTGTTTGAAAAGATAAGTTTGCCAATTATATTAGAAGATCATTTAATTAAATTTTGCCAGAAATTCCAGGTTGTCACTATTTTACTTATGTGTATTTTTGATTTTGATATTATATATATCCACATTTTTACAAACTTTCCTACATTTTATTCCATAGGGAATATATATACATGAATATACATTTATATACTCATATATACTATAAAGCTTGTATATATCTATTTATATATTTATGGATATTTTATCTTGAATTTAAATGGTGAAATTTATTATTTATTAATTTACTATAAGATTTATCATTTTCAGAGATTTATAATTCAACATTTGTTATGTTTTTCAAATCAATTGAATTTGTTCAGATATTTCCATTATCAAAAATTTATTTGTCCGACTAATAAATTCAACGTTCCTTGATTTAAACCAATTAATTACCCAATTATCAGACGTATAAAAATCCAGGTCATCACAGTATCCCTCTAGTCAAAGACTTATAGATCGTATCCATCGATACGAACTGCAATAAGACTCTAACCAAATTCAAGTTGATCACCATCGATACAAAGAAAAAATTTCAGCTTCACAAAGTCGATCTAGGAGAGGATCGATAGGAGGGGGTACTCTTAAAATGACCATCAAGCATCATTACACTTTGAATTTCACATCACTCCAGGATAGGATCGATATGAGATTCGATACAAAAAAACCTGAACTAACAACGACTCGTGGACGTACGAACGTTAACGGGAGTCAGGTTAGCATAGGTGCATGTATGTTGGACTAACATCCTATTTTAAAAACTCAAAAGGAATCGAATTATCACTTGATGACAATTACAACAACAAAAGATAGTTTGCTATAGTTCGATACTCGATTACAACAGTACACAATACATACAATTGGCAGTCAACAGCTCATATTACTGAAGATCGGCCAAAGGTTGTATCTTTCGATGAAAAGATAACAACTACTCAGCAAATCGGATAAAACTTTTTTAGAATGGAAGGTGTAGCTTTTCAAAGCACGTTATTCTCACACAAGACGTACTTTGGGGGGCAAATGATATCCTGCCTTTGAGGAAGGACGTGACACTAAGAACTTGACTAGAAACTGAGGATAGTTTGTCCTGGAGATAGTTAATACACAGATCTATTATGGATATGGGTAAATTTTGTCTAAGTTTGGATCAAGTTATAATTAATACGACAATACCAGCAATGCTATGAAAGCCAACGTTTCATAGTTCAAGTCAATCGGAGGGCGTATGCTCAAGATATGATCAATGCAAACCAAGGAAATCAACTCACTCACATCCATCATTTCGCATCGATCGGATCACATCCATCATCTCACATCGATCTGTTTCGCATCCATCAAACATCCATCGATTCCTATCCATCGTGTACACTCTATTTCTATCCAATTGTCCTGGTTCTACTTTGTATCCATCAAATTTGCTCGACTTCGTTTCCATCAAATGGAGTCAATTCGTATCGATTCCAATTGCATAGTTCGTATCGATCGTTCGACGATCGATACGAACGATGCATTGAACGAATGATATGAAATGACCTCTAGCTATCAATATGAAATAACCTCCAGCTATTGATACGAAATGGCCCCAGCGATCGTTATGAAGTAACCTATGAGCACTGATATGAACAGAGCCTCAAGTAATCGATACGAAGAGAACGAGTAATAATGGTTGACTCGGTCACTCGGCATAAAAAGTGGATTTATCCAAGAAATTAGTACCACGTCAACTTGCAGGCATGTGCTCAAATCGATACGAACAGATCGATACAAACAGATCGATGCGAATAGGAGCGATGCGAATTCAGCAGCCTTCAATAAATCCATACTTGCATCGATCATAACTTATAATCTACAAGTCTAAATACCACCAAATTTTCTCAGGAACTTACGTGCATCCTCAAGAATGTTCGTGATCGATCTCGGCTCGTTTGGATGATATATTGATTGATATGTAGTTCGTTCGTATCGATCACGGACCGAATGCATATGTTATGGGATCGATCGTGTGGGCCCAACCACGTGAGAGAAGAGGTCTTTCGAGATCTGAGCGAGATATTTGCAGCCTGCACCTGTAAATAGCATCCCAGAACCTACAGAAAGGGGACTTTTTTGTCTCTCCTACATCCGGACTCTGCTAGAACCATTATTGTGCTAGAGAATCACTGTTGTACTCGAAATTCACTGTTGTAATTCATTGTAACCAGCAAGCAAAAGTTAATAAAGATTAACCATTTCATATTGGACCTAGGAAACACGTCAAACCACTCTAAACCTTTGTGTTTCTCTATTATTTTTCTAATTATAATTTGGAGTGTTTGTTAGATAATCCTCTTTTACATTTATTTTCTTCATCCTTATTTCTTCAAACACTTTCAAAGAGTGTTGTGCCCAATTTTGGTGCAAACAATTTGAATGCTTTTGAAGGAGGCTATCCAATGGTTTTGAAAGTAAAGGTTTAAGGTTTCGAAAGCCTTAGTTTTTAAAACAAAGAACCCAATCTAATTTTTAAAGAAAAACCATGGCATACAAAAGGAGTTATGAAATGATTTTAAGTATGAAGTTTTACTCTCCTTTATAAAATAATAGGTTAATAGGATTAACTGTATCTCATACGAAAATGATTACGGGGATATTAAAGCAACTAATATTGGTATTATTATGTTATTATGTTTGCTTCTTCTAATATATATATATATATATATATATATATATATATTGAAAATAGGTAATTAGATTACTAATCAGGCTTTGCGGCCCATAGCAAAACACAGCATATAAAGATAATAAAAAAATAGGCCGACAAACAACACAGTCAAACTATCTTCTTCTACTCCCTTTCCATAATAGGTTATAACTATGGCGGCTGCCAATTCCTTGGTTGAATTTGTCCGCTCAGTTCCATCTTCCTCAACTTCGCCAGTAATAATTCTTCTTGTGCCGATGCAGTGGTGAGTATTTTCTTAGGGATTCTTTCGATAATAATAGCAATTTCTCTGTTAATTCGATTTGTGAGAGCTAACGTGTCTAACTTTTTATCTTCAAAAGTCCTACAGTTCTGTTCCTTCCAGATGAACCACAAGCAGGTTGTGAGGCCAATTTTTTCGAGCTCCTTCATCAGCTTAGAGAAGTTAATCCCATCGTGCAGGTAATCCAGCTCCTCTTTTAGGTTAATAGCACATTTGCTGAGCTAAAGTCTGTTCTTTTGGTTGTTCCAGATTCTTTTCGGGTATTCACAGTCAAAAAATAAGTGGTCATGAGTTTCTTCTTCCCTGCAGCAAAAGAGACATGTTGTGTCTTCCAAAATTTTCCATTTTTTTAGTCTGTCTTTTGTGGGTAATTTACCTAGAATCGCCTTGTAGAGTGTGTGCGCCATCTTTGGGGGATTAGATTTGCTCCATACTATATCAGACCATTTAACCTCAGTGCTTTTCTTTCTTGATTCTTCCCAAATGTCTTTGAATTTGAAATGGTCATTTGCACTCACCTTCCATATCCATTTATCTTCATTTTCTTCTCTGTAGATATATTTCTTTCGAATTTCTTCCTGGTAATTGAGAGTTAGTAAGTTATTGTTACATTGCCATTCTCCATTTTCAACAATATCTGCTACTTTCCATTTTGGTGTTCCATATGCTGAGAATGCATCCCAACCAAGCCTGTCTATCAGACTTTTAGAGTTAATCCATGGATCTCTCCAGATGTCAGTTTTCCTTCCATTGGCAATCTTTCTATCTAAATACTTTTGAAAATCCTCTCTGGTCTTAAGAATGTTTTTCCAAGTAACTGAAGCATTATTATATATTCTAATAGTCCAGAAGTTATCTTTCAGATATCTAGATCTCATCCAGGAAGCCCATAGTTTGTTTGAAGTTAATACATTCCAGGCTAATTTGAAGCAGTACACTTTTTTAAGTTCATAAAGATTTTTCAATCCAACTCCACCCTCTTTCTTTTTCCTACATAAGTCTGAGTATTTCACCTTGTGCATCTCTCCCCTCCAAATAAAATCAGCACATACTGAGTTGATTTTTGTAATAGAACAATCGGTAATTTGAAAAGACTGGAGCCAGATTCTAACTTTGGAAGTTATGACTGTGTGTACTAGCTCCACTCTTCCAGCAAAAGATAAGAGTTTTGATCTCTAGCCTTGTAATTTGTCCCTGATTTCGTTAATAAGCTTACCACATTCTGCATCTGTAATATTGTTGTTTGACAGAGGTACCCCCAAGTACTTGATTGGGAGATGTCCTTCGGTGAAGCCAAGTTTGTCAAGCATGGACTGTTTGTTAAGACAGTATTTGCTGAAGTAGCATTTGGTTTTCGTTTCATTCAATTTGAGGCCTGCATACCTTTCCAGTTCTCCAAAGATTGCTTTAATCTTATCAGTTGGTTTTAAATTTCCTTTAATCACCACTAGGAGGTCATCTGCATATAGTAAATGAGTAACACATGGAAGGTTATTATATATTGGTTGAATAAATCCCTGATTATATGCCAGCTCCATTTGTAATGTAAACCATTCCATTGCTACTGCAAAAAGGTAGGGGGATAGAGGGTCACCCTGCCTTATTCCTCGATTACTTTGAATATATCCTATAGGGCTACCATTGATCGGTATGGAGAAAGTTGGAGTGTCTAGGCAGAATCTTTTTAGTTTTATTAGCTTCATTGGGACCCCCATTGATTCTAGCATATGAGTAATGAAATTTCTATTGACTTTATCATAAGCCTTTTGCAAATCCACTTTTATGCATAATTTTTCTGCTCCCTTTTTATTGAAGTTCCTTATCAATTCATGAGCCATTAGAGAATTTTCAGAGATGAGCCTACCTTTGATGAATGCACTTTGACATTGTGATATTAAGTCTGGTAAGACTTTGTTCAACCTTTTGCAAATAATTTTACTAAGGATTTTGTATGTGACATTGCAACAAGCTATCGGCCTATATTCTTCAATTCTCTCTGGTTTTTGGACTTTAGGAATGAGGGATATAAATGTATGGTTGATTTCTTGAATGAACTCCGTTGAATTTAAGGCTTCATTATATGCTTTTAACATAATATCTTTCAGGTTTATCCAGTACATTTTGAAGAAGGCTGCCCCCATTCCATCAGGTCCACGGGAGGACTCACTATAGATGAAGGTGACAGCATCCCTCAATTCTCCCTCCATAATAGGAGCTGTCAACATATTGCTTCCTTCAGCAGAGATTCTCCTTCCGCAAATAACCTGAGGTAATTGATCATCATTATCCCCATTACATAAATTTGTAAAATAGGTAATAGCCTGTTCCTCTATGTTATTTATAAGTCTTGATGTATCTCCTTGTTCATCTATGCAGTTCAGCAGGTTGTTATGGTGTTGTCGTATGGACATTTTAGCGTAGAAGAATTTGTTACATTCATCACCCTGTTTCAACCACCTTTCTTTTGCTTTTTGTTTCAACTCAACAGCTTTCTTGTGAATTTCTTCTTTGAGACTCCTTTGTAACTTATAAAATTCTTCATTCAAGCCTTCATTTAGAGGGTCTTCATCAAGTTTAAGTTGAGTTTCTTCTAAATAATGTTGGATATCAGTGATTTTATCAGTGTTCTTGGGTCTGCACTTATTCTAGTCTTTAAGTCTGTTTTTCATAATTTTAATGAGCATTACAAAATGATACATGTGGTTACCTGGAGGAATCTTAACTGTGTTGAAATTCACAACTTCATAAAATCCATCTAACAGAGGCCAGTGATTAGCATATCGGAATGGTTTTCCCTTTTGCATAGTGTCGTCATCATTAAATTGTAACAAAAGGGGACAGTGGTCACTTGTCGAACAAGGTAGAACTGTTACTTTTAGTTTTGGAATTTTTTTAAACAGCTCTGAGTTTCCAAGAACTCTATCTAATCTTAATGTTATTTTCTTGGACTTACCACTTCTCCACGTATATTTCAGGCCTGAATGGAATGCTTCAGCAAGACCAGCAGATAATACACAGTTATTAAATTCAGCCACTTGTGCAACACGCAATGTAAGACCACCTTTCTTTTCATCAGTTTTAAGAACCGCATTAAAATTCCCAGTTACTATCCAAGGAGTATTAATGTTTTTGGAGAATCAGTAATTTGTTTCCATAAGATCAACTTTTTCGAAGCTAAGTTCTTAGCATATACAAAAGTGGTTGTTATTTCTAATCCCCCTTTATTATGAAAGGTAATGGTTAATTGCTGATCACTGTTATCAATGATATGACCAGACCAGTAGTTACTTTCCCATCCTACTGTAATTCTACCATTAGTTTGAGATAGAATGAATTGCCACTGATTTCCAAACTGAGTTTTCATCATCTCCAAATTGTTGTTATTTAATTTATTCTCCAAAAGGGCTAAAATAGTATGTCTATGTTTAGCCATTAACATGTGGAGGTCTAACATACGTATGTCATTGTTAAGACCTCTCACATTCCAACAAATGATGGACATATTATTTTTTGGTAGATTTACTTCGAGTAACCGGAGCAGTACATACCGAGACAGAACGTCTACCTTTATCATTCTTTATGAATTGATTATCATAATCAATATTACACTCAGTGAACTTACTTGTATCTTCTGACAACACTTCTTTCTCTTTATCTTAAGTTGAATCCAGTTCAATGTCCATCTTGTGGATGTCTGATAGAGAATTTGGATGTTCCTCCTCCCCCCTTTCCTGCTCAACAGTTGGTGGATCCTCTGCCTGGTCCAGCTCTGGATGATCGTGAAGTGGGTCCTGGGGTTCAGAACTGTTCAGATGATCCTTTATATAAGGTGTCTTCACTGTCTGAGCAGGAGATAGAAGAGATGCTTGCAACGATACACAGTCCGACACCATAGGATCCTTCTGATGATCTTTAGGCTGGTCATCTCTGTCAGGGGAGACATTTTGTATATTTTTTGTAGTCTCCTCCTTGTTTTTGGGGTTGCTTGAATCAGGTAGATCGGTTATGTTTTTTGGTTTTTCTACCCAAATCTTCTGTCTTTCTGTTACTTTATTTTGGCACTGATGATTAGTGTGACCAAAACATAGACACTCACCACACTTTGGTGGAACGAATTCATATTCCACCTCCTGTTTATATATGTATCCCTGCTTGTCAATCGCTTTTATTGTTTTTGGCAACACTGTGAAATCTCAATAAGTACCCTAGCAAATTTTATTTTTTTTAGTTTTCTTGTGTTTTCATCAATGTCAATTAGCCTTCCTACAATACTTGCTAGTTTACTTATACATCTCATGTTCCACAGAGCAAGATCCATATTATTGAATTTAATCCAAATAGGATATGTTGTTAACGTAGCATGTTCAAAGTTGAAATCAGCATCCCATTTCCTCATCAAAATAAGCTTGCTATCCATAAACAAAGGACCGCCGTTGGTAATACGCTGAAAATCCTCTTCCAATTCAAATTTTATCAAGTAAAACCCATTGTCGCGAGGAAAAACATCCCATGATCCTTTTGGTTTCCATGTTTTCTTAATATATGCATTAAAGTGAACAAAATAAGGTCTTTTCCCTGCCATATAAGCATAGATCGAGTGTTGACATAATATTTTTGATTCGGCATAATCTTCCTCATCTATCAATTGATATACCTCTTCTCCATTTGACTGTGGTGCGTAATAGTTTGAATTTCCTTTAAGCTCGATTTTAGATCCGACTGCCTCAATCCATGATCTAGCCTTGACCACCTCCTTGTTTGATTTGAGAGCTTCGGCAAACGATAGCTTTGTCTTTCTCCTACTTTTGACCTCCTTCCAACCACCGCCGTCATCTTCATCATCCGCGCCTAGGGTTTCGGGAATACAAGATCCAGCCGCCATTATTTTGGTTTAGTTTATTTCTAATATATATATATATATATATAATTATATTATAATGGACCCATAATTGTATTTTGGGGATAAAGGGTAGAATAACAAGTTAGGTTGATCCAATAGTTAATATAAATTGAGTTAACTCCTAAATGGGTAGAAGTACATCCAGGAGGAAAAATAAACAAGAATATAGGATGCTTAAATATTGATTAAAGAAGTTGTCAAATAGACAGGTTCATAGTAAACCCATGAAAACTATGTTCTAAGAAAAGTTATTGGCAGAAGCAACTAGGTTCATAGTAAACCCATGAAAAATATGATTAGAAAGAGTGATTGTCCGAGGCCAATTGGATTGTAGTGATCCCATGAAAACTATATCTGAATTAAGTTATTGTCAGATGTCACTAGGTTCCTAATCAACCTATAGAAACTAGGATAAGAGGAAAGTTATTGGAGTTACCGATAGGGTTAGGGAGATCCCTTGTAACAATGAAGTTATTGGCAGAGAGGGGCAGGTTCTCAGTGATCCCATAAAAACTATGAAACTAGATAGGGTGTCCATAAGTTTTAAACAGGCTGTTAGTTATCTCATGAAAACTAATAGGTTAATAGTGACCTTAGAAACTATAACTGAGATATATAGTAAAAATGAATCCATAATCCAAATCCTAAATTAATTTACTTGTTTGCATATCAGCATAATATTTTAAACTGCTATATTTTAACCACTGTGGATGCAGCAACATGGTATATGGTTTTTATAAGGTTTTGGATAAGGATCTAGTAAGGGAAAAACCCGCACTGCTCATCCGCATAGTCTCACTAGATATCTAAATGGTTTGAGATGGTAGATTATAATTCATAGGCTTATGTCTAACTCGAAGTTTATGTTTTCCCCTTAAACTCTTGGATGCCCAATTGATTTTGAGTAGTTTGATAGTTGAGGTTTTCAGGTATCTCTTTAGACGAATAAGCTTTTGAAGACGTGTAGGAGGCAAGCTAGATAATAAGAGTTCTTTTTATTTTGATTCCGTTATGTTTTGATTGTAAAGGCAAAACTTTTTTACTGCCTATATATACTCTGATCATCCAAGGGGGCATCTTCATATGTTGCTCTTGGCGTATGCTGTAATAATTATATTTTCTCTGAATATGGTTAGCGATTGTGGGATTATGTAATGAGCTTGAAATGGAATGAGAAAGTTGTTTGTTGATTTTAAAATTTTTCCATATCCATGTATTTCTGTTATATCAATGTATTTAACATTACCGTATTGAGCGTTAAAATTAATAACTATAGATGACTGCAGGATCCGTAGCCATTAGTTTTGGGCCTCCAAGTGAGGGATGTTATAAGAAGGTCTAGTTTCTATAGCTCTATCTCCCTCTGCACATTGAAAATAAATAAATTATACATTTATTCTTAGTCAACAAATTGTAAAGTGGTATATATAAAATGACATATAGATTTGCACTTACAATTAAACTCCTCTAAATGCACCCTAATATGTGAGATGGAATCTGGTCCCACTTAGGCCAGCTACCAGTCATTCTATTCTTATAAGAAGCTTTAGAAATATCCAAAGCAACTTCGGATAGCTCTAGCTCAAATCCCCTATATTAAATATGATATAGACCATTAATAAATCATAAATAATATATCACACGCAAAATATTTATGATGCTGTAATAAATTTGATACTTACCCACTCGCATTAACTACCAGTGTCACTATGGAATGCTCCACCTACTGTGATGGGCCACCCCCATCGTCGTCGATCCCTCTTTGACTAGAAGAGGGAGAACCTAATGGCTGTAAAGATCTACGATGGTGCCGCATAATATCTATCATAGACATTTCATTTTACTAAGCCGTAACATATCATTTAATTACGGGAAAACATATTAATGTTTCGACAAAAAAGTAATGTTAGTAATCATATAAATTACCTTCTATCAAAATGTATATTAATAATCAATCTTCGTTGCGTTCTGATTTAGACTTGATCTCGCACTATGTATCGTTTTCCTCCGTAGTCTCAAATGCTTCTACTATAACATTTGATTCATTGTTCAAAAGCTCAAAAACAGAATGATTATCGGCTATTATTATTTCAAGATTTTCTTGATAAGCTTTTTCATCTAATATATTTTTCCCATCAAATGTAAATCTTGCCTTTATTTTAAAAATTATTGACCAACCTGCCTGATCCTTTTTTAGGATGGACATGGAGCGTAATAAACTTTTAGTGCTTGTTTCGTTAGTGCAAATGGATCATACTTATGGTAATGCGCAGTATGTGTTATTTCAATAAGATTATGGTCTTTGTGCATGTTAATTCCAAAACGTGAAACATTGCTAACCCAATTGCATCTAAATAAAAAAAACTTTCTTGACTGGTCGTGTAAAATATTTTAATTCCAACACCACCATTTAAAACTTTGTAGAAATCATTTATATGATTATTTGAATCATCACTGCCTTTAACAAATATGCCGGTATTGTTAGTTAATTTTTAAGCACCATATTCATTGAATCTATTGATGGAAAATATTGGATATGTCTTGACATTTCTTTTTGGTCATTACGCAAGATGTTTTAATCCTTCATTGACCATATAATTTCATGGATCATAAACGTACTTTGTAAACCAATTAGCGAACTGTTTACTAAGATTGCCGCATGAATGTTGTGATTCATAAATACTGCAGATATATATATATATAATTTATTGCATTATAATCTACAAGTATAATTGAAACAAATATGAATTTAGAGATGGATATATCCAAAATTATTATTTACTATTACCTGAGAAATGGCGCAACTTCAACACAATTAAGAATAATATATGTGCACACTTCCAGGTAATCTCAATCGTCTAACCATAGTTCCACACATTTTCAATAGGTCGGCCATGTTGTCTAAAGTAGATAACATTCCTCCAAAAGAATCTTGTTTAAAACCTTCATCGTTATATAAAATAATTTTAAATGATAAGTTCATTTGGTCATTGAAATAATGAGAGAAGAAGGATGAAGTTTCTTCTTCGATATATGATTTGCAAATCGAACCTTTAACTCATGCTTTTTATCTAACTTTTTTCTTCAGATGATTTAAGTAACTGTTAAGAAATTGTCTCAAATTAAATTTAACTTATTTAATTAAATTATTAATTAATATACTTAATATTATTACCTTTTAAATGGATATATTCATCCATACTGTACAGGACCTTGAAGACGTGCTTCGAATTAAAATGAACATGTAAATGCTCCATTACATTAAAGAAAGCCGAAGGAAATAGTTTCTCCACTTTGTAGAGCAGTATGGAGATTTATAGTTTAATTTTACGTAGACGTTTAGCTTTTAATGTAGTCGAACAAAGCCCTTTATAAAACTTCGATTTACTTGGAATTTCATTTTTACTCCAGTTTCGAGTATCTTTAGATATTCCTTTATAAGTTCATATATTTTTCACTTGGCCAAGTCATTGGTGGTTGCATAGTCTTTACTCTGTTAGTTGAAAAGTATTTTCTATCTCTTTTAAAAGGATGATTAATATGGAAAAAACACTGATAACAAATAAATCATGGAATTTTCTTCCCAAGCGGTAACGAAAATGCTCGTGTTTCTTCCACGCAATAAGGATAAGATAGAGGATTAGTCATACTCTAACCAAAAAGCATTGCATATGTAGAAAAATCACTAATGGTCCATAATAAAGAAGAAAACATGTGAAAATTATTTTTTTCAAAAAGTCGTATGTTTCAACTCCATTATGCCACATTGTTTTCAACTTTTCAAGCAATGGTTGCAAATAAATATCTATTCCTTACGCCTGATCGTCAGAGCTAGAGATGACCAAAGTGAGAAACATTTATGGAGTTTTCATAAATATCCGTAAAGGTAAACTGTAAGTTGTAATGATAATAGGCTAAGATAAATGCATAGAATCAAGTTGAGAAAATGATGGAAATCCATCCATACATAAACCAAGTTTAACATCACGACTCTCTGCTGCAAAAACGAGATAAGTCCTATCAAATTGTTTCCATGCTTCTCCATCAGCTAGGCACGTTAGGTATCTTTTTTATGTGTTCTCACACTATGTTGTGTCATATGAGATGCGATTGCAGAAGATGCATATAATCTTTGAAGTCTAGGAGTGTTGTATAAGTAATGCATTCTCTTATGGAACTTACTTTATCTTCTTTTTTCTTGGTTTGTACCTTTCCTCATAACCTATTCTACACTTTCTAAGATTATTGTCCTCTTTCCAAAACAATATGCAACCATTTAAACATATCTATCATGTGGTATGGCAAACTAAAAACAAACATAAGTTTTTCCACTTAATAAAGATTTTCGCACATTAAATTATCAGATGGAATATGTCGCTTTGCAGCTTGTGCAACAAATGTAAATCCAACTTCTATAAAGTTAAATTTAGTGTTAACCCAAAAAATGGATCAACACCCTGGATTGAGTGTGAAAGCACCAACCCTGTTTATCGAGCAAATAAAATAGAAAAGGCAATTATAGATTACAGAAAAAGTGAAGAAACAAGAAGATATTTATAGTAGTTTGGCTGTTAATGAAACCTACATCCACTTTAGAACTTTCTATAAACTGACTGTTGTTATAAGAAGAATCAGATTATAACATGATTGAATCTCCTAAGTTATATCAAGTTGCATTTGCAGGAGTTTACTGGAGAATCATAGTAACCCTAAGATAACTACTATGTGGGAGAAGAGGAGTAAAGAATAATTTCTGTAGAATTCCAATAGCCAGTCCAGATGATCCTTTTTATGTTGTAGATAGTTGAGTATTTACATGTATTGGAGAGCTATTAGGTCATGCCTCTTTGTTGGAAGCCTATACTTGATGATACGAAGACGTTGCAAAAAATTTATAATGAACCGGTTT
The DNA here is from genome assembly GCA_030765085.1 of Allium cepa. NCBI lineage: Eukaryota > Viridiplantae > Streptophyta > Magnoliopsida > Asparagales > Amaryllidaceae > Allium > Allium cepa. The sequence continues at coordinate 186,501,080 of CM060946.1, forward strand.
AATCTGATGGATCACTAGCGATCCATGGGGCATGGATCACTAGCTATCCATGTAGTTAGAGTATTTTTGGATCATTTCACTTGGATTGCACTCCTTTTCTTATGTAGATGCTCTCCATATAATTCCATGACGAGTTGCCTTGTTTTGATGGTGATTTATGTATAAATTGCACTGAAATATGACTGGAATCAGATGAATGTTCACTTCTTGAACTAGTTTGCTTGGAATATCATGAAACTTGGCAGATATCTTTAGAAAAGATACAAGAGATAAGATACAAGTTCATGATGCAAGAAGTTTGGAGGGTCCATGAGCAATCTCTACGTAACGCTAGCGCTCCATATGTGATGGATCGTTAATGATCCATCCACTTAGCCTATTTTTGCATCTTTCCTCTTGTATCTCTCTTAGCTTCTTCTTATGGTCATTTTGGTTGATTCTTGAGTTGTTTTGACTTGATGTGGATGTTCTATCTCCCATTGAATTCTACTGGGTTAAAAACCTGTTAACATTTATCCCCCAGAATATGCTATCGTTGGAAACAAGGTGTATTCTGGAAGTAACTGCTTTTGAGTTCCCATTTTGTGAAGTTTAATTAGTCATATTGAGGCTACCATGAGAATTTCGTTTTTTCCATTCAACTGTCTATGGAGTTTTCAATGCGAATCGTCATTGCTTGTAACAATAAATCAATTTCAATCCCATAACTTTCCAGATGCTTGCAAACAACACTTAGATCATGCTTGGCGAGCTTGAAGAAAATTAAATGCAACTTAATGCATCGCTAGCCATCCACAGTACATGGATCACTAGCGATCCAAAGACTTAGCAAATTCTTTCCATTAAATATTCTATTTAACTTTGTTTGGGTTGATCCTTCATCATTTCACAATTTCCTGGCGAACCGAATCAATCCTTTAGCTACCCGAGCTAAATGCGACTAAACCCTAAGTTTTCTCATGCCACTGCCATTGTCTGTCTTTATCACAGAAGCTCTCTGCCTTCGGCCCCACCTAACCTCACTGCCACTATGAGCCAATCTCTAGCACCTAAAACATTGCCTACCTGAATCGTGACCATTCTTGGCAAACGAATTGAAATTGATCGCATTTTCCTTCTGATTTGAGGTTGGTGATGTGGATTTTGGCATAGTATTAGCGATTGGTGATGAGTATGTTTTGGTGATGGATGCAATAAAAAATTTGAGCTGATTGTGACTTTATGGAAGAAGATAGTAAATCAGGACTTGAATTCTTAACGGAACGAAGCCAGAGCTTTGCACCAATGCATGACATGTTTTGCAATCTTCGTCCATAGAGCCAGAATTAACTTGCACTGAGTTACACCAATGTTCCTGGCATGGTGTCTTGCGGTTTGATTTTGATTTTTCTTGGAGGTGATAATAGCTTAGGATAGCATCTCGTATGTAGATCATGTAGTTATAAGTTTCTAAATGACTGAAATCCACTTATGTTGAGAATTCTCTACACATTTCGGACCTATCAATCCATAATTTCTCACTTTGGATTTGTCCTATCATTGCACAAAGTCACCTAGAATAGGAAGAGCTTTCAATGTCTCTTTGGATCTCGTATCCATTTTCGATCATTGATTGGTAACGGTTAAATTTAGGAGGAATAACTTTAATGAATGATACGAAAAGTTTTTTTCCTTTCTTTACTGTAAGTGAACTATCTACATAGGATAGAGCGAACGTAGTGTTTAGGACACTAAGCCCATCCCAAATATATAACACATTACAGTTGCCCCAGTCAATGCTTGAAATTTGATGAGTCGACATAAATCGATATTTTTCGAAATTCGAGTGCTAAGCATAGGGGTACTTCTAGTTATATGTAGAATTACTTGATCACGTTAGATATAAGGTTTTTATATAGAATGAAGCACCTGTCATCTAGTCATAAATCCAGTGGAGGAAGTCTGGCATTCTTGGAGGTTGAATTGACATCAACTATGCCTTCACAAAAACGATTCCAACAGCACCTACTTCTTTGGCACCGCCATTTGAATATGGTCAATTGGATCAGTTGTCCCGGTTGTAGATCAAACTTCTCTAAAATTTTAGGGTTTTACTCAACCCTATGGAGAGATCCTCCATCCGTAATTTCTGCTAAAGTTCTGCACAACATTTATTTACAGCCACTGCAACAAAAAGTGTCTTTTATAGAGGCATATAGCCGCTATTAACCACAACCATAGCGGTTTGATAAGCATTGTATGTCGACATGTTATAAAAAACTGTTGAATGCAGCTATGGTTGAGCTTAGTTTTATAACGCAAATTCGCCGCTATGGTACGTTAATTCAATAGCTCATTTTAGCCGCTATAGTATCTCATATATGCCGCTATAAAAATCGTAGATACACTTTTCAAGAGCTATGCCTATATATTACATTTTAATAATAGCAATCAAACTAAATCATAGTAAACAATATACTCTTTTTCAACTAAATCAAACAAAAATGAAAATATTTTATTCCCCTTTTCAACTTGCATTTCATTTTTCTTACAAGTTTATAACCTACACTGCATTTACATTTACAATAAAAAAAACAATACATTGTTGCATTACTACTTCTCTGCCATATTCTCCTCTGTCAATACATTTGCATGACTCCCCTCACCTACAGTCATCTACCACTATCATACTGCCTTCATCTGCATCTACTTCCATTTCAATTCACATCTGTCTGTTGCCGTGCAAACTGTCAACACATCTACCATCACCTAACTTCATTGCACAGTGATATTACCACCTCAATACCATCCTCTTCATCAAACTGTCAAGGCATCTTCTTTCTGCAATTTTCCACTGCCTCTTCATCTCCAATCTGCACCAACAAAAATTTATTCTCCATCTGCTAACATTCCTCTACTTCCTTCTACCCGATTGTCGCCCTCCTTTTCACTGCATCCATCAACTAATGAGCCACTTTTCCTCTGCTAACAAGTACTTCTCAAACTTCCTCCAACTTTCACTGCATTCGTCAACCCCCTGCTGCCTCTATTCTCTGCACCATTTCACTTGCATATCACCATACATACTACCATACAATTCCACTTCCTCCTTTACAGTGCACGCCCCCAATACTCCATCCTATGAAAACTTCTTCACCACTACTCCAAACCACTTCAACAGTGCCCAGTGCGTTTCTTTATTCACTGTTGCCACTGGCCATATATTTTAGTTAAAATAAAATGCATCATACTTTCATACTTTGATGTATGTGCCATAAGTGAAGAGTTAATCTATGATGACAAACAACCTCAAATAAATAGCTAACTTAAAATTTACAATTTTGATATCTGTTCTAATTACTACAGAAAGCTGGAAATAAATCATAAAGTTATAGTGTGTGAGTTTTCCTCAAAGTGAGGTTATCAGAATTTATGAATGAATGTATTGATATATTTCCTCAAAGGGAATCAGGGATAGTCCAATGTTTGGTCTCATATTACACCCCTACTTCTCAAATACTTGAAAACATTTGCAGTACTAGGCTATGTGCTCTGGAGAGGCACAAGTGAATATATAGGCATATTTGTGTCACTATTGTTAAGACTCAAATTAGTTGCTAGATTTAGGACCATGCTACTGAAAAATAAATAAAATACTGTACTTAAATCCTCTGGGACAGCCAAAAATATATCTAAAACAGGACTGATTCTACTTGTTTACCCCTTCCTCCGAAAGTAACTAGCACTAAACATAAATGTACAAATTAAGTACACTTGTTATACTTACATTATTATTCGTCATGACAATTTGCATTGACAATCACTCAGGCATGACATTATGTGCAGATTTTGTATGTTGTGTGCACCACTTCAATGCAATGTAAAGTCACTACATGCTAACAGATTAAATTAGTACGTAAGCGAGTAATACAAGTAATGATATTATACATAGATAATACTAGAACTGTAAAATATGAGACTTACAGTTAATAATATTATTAGTTACCTTTGCGTGATGAGAATTTAGGTTACCTTTGCGCCATCACAGCATGAGCCAGAGTCCCACACGTAGGGTGAAGCAACACATCCAGCCTAGTAAAGGCGCTTAACCAAAGTCCACAATCTTCAGATTACCTATGACATTGATAAGGCAAGAGCTAAATAGCATAAAATTTAGGAATCTTCCCAATTTTTATGCTATTCAACTATGCCTCATCAATATCATTTAGACCTTATACCATAGTGACAACATCTATGATTGATGTAAACGCACCTATGTTAAAACTTATAATTCAGATTTTACCAAATTGAGATTATTTGTTGTAAACGCACCTGTGTTAATATCTATATTCATTCACAAAACATATCATAGGTTCAGTCTCCACAGTCTGTGACATGCGAATCCCAATTTCTATGCCAGAGTCATTACACCAACCAAATTCGATCACATGCGAATATTTTCACAATGCATGTTTCGGTTTGGAATTATATAGTTTACCAAATTCTCTTCTTTTTTTGTCTAATCGTTTTTAGGCAATCTAAAAGATAGCTGCCCACTACAGAGAAGACAAAATCATCATATAAATAATCAAGGCTGCTACGTGCTTGGTATTATACAATCTATATGTTCAAAGATGTCGCTGGAGCCGAAGTTTTACATATCTTCTAGGTCTTTTACTTTTAAACTTACCAACGAATAAATATGCCAGTTGACTGTACATAAAGCATAGAAATTTCAAGGTAATATTAAATATCAATATCTAGAACTTGATGTTATTTTACACAATTGTAGTTTAGCAGGAATGATTTTATGTATTTTTAAAAAAAAATGTTTTCTAAGCATGTCTTGAAAATACTCATATGCCAAAATATTGAATGTGTACATTATGAATATAAGTAGAATCTTGATGGTCAAAGTACACTTTTCATTATACTAAAATTATAGAACTGCTGATAACCAGTCATAGAAGCATGATTAGATGCTAATGTCTAAGTTTGATACGTTTGACAGCTTGATTATTAGCTTTTGGGTAGTAAGGTCCCTATTAATAGTGGTTGAATATATCACTAAATAAAATTATGCCAAAATTGAGTAGGTTTGGCTGATTAAACAATGTGCAGTTTGATATCGACATCAGTTGGTAAAACACTAACTATATAAAGTGAGGTTCAATTAAATTGAAATTATTTGTTGTTTATGTGGAGGTTGTGATATTTATATCAGTTATTTTGAATGCACGCTAAAAAATGCTTATCTTTTCACCTTTTTTTTTCCTTCCATTATAATGTTAGTGCATAAAAAACAAAAATTGGTGCACATTTAACAATCTTCTTACGCTTTAAGATGAAACTGAAAAGACTACCCAACTTTTATAATTTCGGTATACCTTTAAGATGAAATACACTAAAACAGCAGAAGAAAAATCTATGGATGTAAAGAAATTTATCTATTTGTGGGTATTAACCCAGTGTTGTTTAGCATTGGACCACGATTAATATTTCAACTGAGTGAAATCCAAATCAGAATCCCCTGTTTGTTTTATGACAAATTTGAACTTACCTAGAAATAAAACAGTTCCTAACGAATTTGAACGCAAATATAATCATAACCAAATGATAAAGTCGAATTAAAATAGTTAATAAACATAACCTAGAAATCCAAGCAGATAATTTAGGGGTTCTGGACACTTAGACTTGGGAACAGCTGAAGAGCGATGAGCGGAGATAGGAGGTGGCGATGGCGAGCGATGAGCGATGAGCTATGAGTGAAGATCGGAACAGCTTAAGAGCGATGGCGAGCGATGAAGAGGAAGACGGAAATTTAGGGTTTTGGGAGCAAGACGAGAACGATTAAGTGCTTTGAGTGGGAAATGAAAATTTTGGGAGGGGTAATTTTGTTTTGGGGCGTTACGTAAACTGAGTATGTGTTAACCTAGTAAGGAAAATAAATAATTAAATGTAATCAATAACGCTTTTGAATAAGGCGCTATTGAATGGCGTTATTAATAACATGTTTTGTTATAGTGAGCATGGCATTCTGAATGATGACGTATGCCTTTCATTGAAAAATGAGTTTGCACGCATACCACCTTCGAGATACATCGCCTGTCATCGGTGTGTATGCTTGAATGGACTAGTGCCCCCTTTAATCATTTCATGAGAGAGGCACTTTTGAATTTGAGAACTGCTCCATTTCAGATTCACCCCAACGGATACATGATTTTGACTTGTCTTCACGTTTTGTTTATGTAGACATTCAATCATGCCCCACGATTTAATGACCTAAGATATTTCCTCTCATTCAAGAAGTGGGAAGAATTTCTGTCTCTTGTGATCATCAAGGCTCAAGGAAATATCAAAATGGTGCTACAGATTCAAAGTAATTTGTCCCAATTCAAGATCCAATATTTTTTCCTTAGGTGTCCTGAAGGATTTAATCGCCTTTGGACGACATGGGATATGTCTTCTCTTTTACTCTTTGTGATTTAATACTATGTTGCAGGATTTTTAATAGACTGAATATTCCTTTCAGTTATTTGGAGGCCAAACAATAATCCTTCACTTGATCGCATCTTCCATACTGTGAAAGCCACAGATGTTAGAGAGTAATAGGTCAGATCTTTACAAATGGATGAGAAGTTGCATCGGTATGGGTTGCTGCATCCCAAGGGTCCATCGTTGTCACTGAAGTCCTATCTCTTACCCGCTCCACGATGAAAACATGCTCCACTTCTTCATCACATAATTCTAAAGAGTGCGGCCTACCAGGAGGAGAGGGTTCGTCCAGTGGATCAGCTGATGAAACTCATGAAGGAAAAGGCGTTATGACCGGACTAGTAGCCCAGTAAGGATGCCATCTGTCCCAGCGAAGTGGGAAGAGGAGTTCAAATAGCGAGAAGGTAAGGCCGTGGTGTTCACAGAAAATGAGAAAGGTGAAATTGAGAGCTGAGTAACTATTAGTGCTCCTCTAATGATAAGGAATTTGATGCAAGTTCCAATGATGGAAAAATCATGTGACAAAACTTTGGTCCATTCCCTCGGAATTGCCTCCTTAAAAGGTCACTGCTAAAAGTTGCTTCTCCAGTGGTCGAACGACCTCATGATCCTTCGCCTAAGGAAAATGATGTTAACACTAGGGACTTGAGAAATATTTACATGGACATTGGTGAACTCATGGAAGATGATTTTTAGTTTAATGGATAGTCTTCTACCTTCATACATGCTACGTCTAGAGCTAGCCTAACTACCACTGTAGTCGCTTCCTGGTCTAGTTTGTGAAGTCCTTTTAGGCCGCCTATGACACATTACATGCTTCTCTAAGATCACATACACTTACTCTGCATTATTTATGTTCATTTTCTGTCGCTAAATTCTTCATTTTTTTATACTAGGTATTATGGGAGGTCATGGATATGAGGACCTTGAAAATTTTACAGATGCATAACGCGTTTCAAGATAGACTTCAAGCGAGCATCAGCCCAAAGAAACTGAGGAAGAATGGAGAAGGAGGAAAGATTGGAAAGATGAAGTTCGTCGTTGGGATGATAATGCATAAGGCAGAATTTATAGGAGAGGTTATGAGAGTGGAATAGTCCCTATGATCAGGAAGGGCCATCCAATAAATAAAAGGTAGATTGTGGTTCTCATCCCTCCGAGCACCAAGCATTCGCCCCGACTCTAGTCTCTATTGGAATTGAAGTTTTGACTTCTACTTTTCAAGTTACTCCATCAACCCAGGTTCCGTTAACTCATGTAGTGCCTGCTTTTTGTTCTTCACGACCCCGTAGAAGGCTAGCTTATATTCTCCAGTCTAGTCCCTCTTAGCTTAAAGCCACGCTCTCCGGATGGTTACTCAAGGGAGTTAAATTCGATCATGACCTGTGTCTGATTCATAAGGATTCTTATATGCCCTATCTCCCGGCGATTCTGAGCGATTTGGATCAAGCTAATTGGTGGGAGAAATTATGTATGCAACTGGCTTACGCAAACCATATAAACTACCAAGGGATGATTTCCTTCGAGTCAGAAAAGGATGACTATGAGAGGATGTTAACAAGATGTGATGCCAAAATTGAGCAATTGACAAAGGAGAGGGATGTTGCCATTCGAGAGAGTAAGAGCAACGCTAGTTTGTCGAAGGAATTGAAAGAGGCCCACACAAAAACTGAAATCATATTTGGAGATATAATCAAGAAGGCCCTTGCTGATGAGGTTAAGCTAAAAATAGAGCTTGAAATTCAAGATAAGATCATCAAAACTCAAAATAGAATTATTGTTGGCCTTGACAAAGTCGTTAAAGCTCATAAAAAGACAATTGCTGATTATGCAGGAATGGTGGAATCCCATGACAAGACCATTTCTGTCTAGGTTTAAATGATTGCTTCGCTTCAGGAAAGAGTTGCGTAGCTTAATGTTGAAAAGACTAAAGTTGAATTTGAGAAGGCCGCCATGATGGCGGTCTACTTGGAGCTGCAGGATATCTTCGAAAGGAAGATGGAGAGGATGGATGATACCATATTGAATTTCTTGTCAACTCCCTACTGCATCAAATCAGCCTTAGCTATTTTGGCCCTAAATTCCCGCGTACTCTTACTATGGCTTAGGAAGAAGTTATGGACTGTTTTGGAGAATATGGGGATGTATACACCAAGCAAGAATTGGAGGACGCCTATCTCAACAAAGAGTCGAAGAGGGCTTTGGTAGAGGGTCGAGAGATTATTAGTATTGAGAGGGAGCGAGAGGATATGATGCTACTGCAACTACAACTACTAAAGCACCATCAGAGCCTGGGCCTGGCGAATCATCAAAGCATTCTTGTGATCAGTCGGGAATTATTTCGGGTTAAGCCGCTACTGCTTTTTTGTCAGCCTTTTCAGCAGTTGTCTTCAAAGCCATGGGTTGTCTTGGAACTTCACCAAAGATCGTGCAGCCATCCAAAGAAGGAGGTGATGAGGAGTATGAGGTTGAAATTCTTGGTCACACTTCTTATGTAGGTAACCTTCTTGTCTCCCCCGAGTTTGAGAATTTTCAGCTCACCCTACAAGAACAAGACAAAGTGAATGCTTTCATCTTTGATCTTATAGAACGTCCTCTTTGCCTATCGAACTACCAATTTCTATAGTCCTGGGGCCTGATGCTATTTCGACTGGTTCAGTACTTGTTTCTATAGCTGCTTTGATCATGACATCCATGTCTAGCTCACAACCAGGGTCAAAATCCAAGAAGATTGCTGCATTGCAGTTTACTATTGTCAAAAAATATCCATATCAGAGCAATTTCTTTGCAAGAGTTTACCCCCTAGTGTGATCTCCGCATTCGCCTTGATGAACTTCCCTGAGGATTCTTCTGACTTTATCATCGGTCATACACCTGAGCAAGAGGGTAGACAATCCACATCGGTAGAGCATCCCATCCTGCACTATAAATCATGGTGCCTTTCGAAAGAGCTTTAGTCATTGATTTTTATCTACGGAAAGTGTTCCTCTGAGCAAGAAGTCCTTGATCAACGTCACCCACATTTCTAGTACTTTGGTTATTTTGAAAAATCCAGTCGATATCCATCTTGCTTATGCTTGGTGTGGTCCGAATTTCAACCAGGACTAGCCCCAATGATTGAGCTTCTTCAGAACTGGCCAGTTTGGCTAGATAATTCATTATGGTTTGTTCCCTTGGGTTATGAGTTAAGGTGAAATGATTGATGTCATTCATTAGTTCCTTCACTTTAAATAGATACAGAGCGAGGTTCTCTTCCCGAGCATGGTATCGCCTTTCACCTAGTAGACGACTAGCTAAGACTTGTTGTAGATGTGTACTGATTTTATCCCGGGTTCCTTCACAACATTTAGCTGGGCTATCAATGCTTCATATTTCACATCGTTATTTCTTGTAGGTAATTCCAAGCATAACGCATAACAAACAGATCATCCTTCAGAAGTTTTGAGCACTACTCTTACCCTCAAGCAAAAGTTGTTAGATGCACCATCGATGAACAACTTCCAATGTTCCTCTACTTCTGGAGTAATTTCTTCTTTGTTATCTCATATCATAAACTCGGTAATGTAGTCTGCCAGCACCTACTCTTTGATCTCCCTTCAAGGATGGTTAGTAATTTCATATTGAATTAATTTAATGTTCCATTTGATAAGCCGTTCAGAAGTCTTGGGCGGTACAACACTTGCTTCAAGGCTTGATATGTTAATACTTTGATAGGGCGTGCTTGGAAGTATGTTGTAACTTTCTGGATGCGATCACAATGCAATATACTAGTTTTTCTAATTTCGTATATTTCATCTCGGCACCAGTAATCTTTTTACTAATTTGATATACGAGTCGTTGGACCTTAGCTTCTTCTCATATGAGCGCAACACTTAATGCATAGAGTGAGGCAAAGTAGATGTACAAATCCTCTTCATCTACTGGCTTAGATGGGATTGGTGGTGTTTCCATATGTCACATCAACTCTTTAAACGTAGTTTGACAAGCCTGATTCCATTCGAAGTTCTTCTTTCCCTTCTTTAGCGCATCAAAGAATGGTTGGAATTTGTTGATTGCTTTTGAGATGAACCAGCTTAGTGCTGCAACTTTTCCATTCAAGCTTTATAACTCCTTGTTCCTTTGAGACCTCAACTTCCTATAAAGCAGTAGTTTGTTTAGGATTTACTTTGATGCCTCTGATGCATATAGTGAATCGTAAGAACTTTCTAGAAGCTGCCTCGAAGTTACATTTAAATGGATTAAGTTTCATTCCATATTTTCAGAGTATTTTAAACATTTCGGTGTGGTTATCCAAGTGATTTGTGTCTATACATGATTTAATCAACATATCGTCTACATACAATTTCCGTACTTTTCCCAATCTGATGCTTGAACATGGTGTTCACTAGTCGTTGGTAGGTATCCCCGGCATTCTTTAGACCGAATGGCATCACTTTGTAGCAGTATAATCCCAGATCAGTGATGAAACTGGTGTATTCCTAGTCAGGTTCGTGCATAATGATCTGGTTGTATCTCGAGTAAGCATCCCTAAATGATATCAATTCTTGTCCAGCTGTCCTGTCCACAAGCTGATCGATTCTAGGCAGAGGAAAGTTGTCTTTCTGGTATGCTTTATTTAGGTTCAAGTAGCCAATAAGAGTTTGTCATTTTCCATTGGACTTCTTAACCAAGACCGAGTCAGATACCCATTTAGGGTAGGTTGCATCGTGGATAAAACCATTCGTCATCAGCTTATACACTTCTTCTCTTAGCGCTTTGGACCGTTCGAGTCCCAGGCTATCGCTCTTCTACTTCACTGGTGCATACTTGGAATTAATATTAAGTTCATGACATGCCATTTTCGGCAATACCCAACATATATCGGAATGTGTCCAAGAAAATATGTCCAGGTTGGCGTGAAGAAACTTGATGAGTTCCAGTAGCACCTTGTTTCTAGGACGTGATCCAATTTTCAGGATCCATGTTGGGTCATCTATATCGATTGGGATAGGCACCATAAATTCTATCGACGCTGACCATTCCTTCCCTGAACTCTTCTTTCTAGGTTCCAAAGCCTTGTTGAACCAGCTATGGTCCCTAAGCAAGGAAGGGCTCTGTAGTTGCTATTCGATTGGTTCATGAAGAGTTCTCCCCATATTCTTCCCCTTTTCTCTTCTTTTAGACTCGCGTAATTCAGTGACATAGCATTCTCTAGAAGCACATTAGTCTTATTTAATCACCCCAACTCCATTCTCTTTTGGAAATGTCATGGTTAGACGCTATTGAGCTAAGACAATCCTGAAATCTGCCAAAGCGAGTCGTCCCAAAAAAGCATTGTAGGTGGATTTTCATCTACAATCATAAAGGTCTGCATAAGAATGACTCTTCGATCACCTTCAACAAGTTCTATGGGTAAAAAAATGGTTACAGCAGGTTGCCCTAGTTCGTCGATGAATCCTTAGATCTTTGTTAGGAAAGCGGATACGTCTTTCATATTGATCTTCATCCGATCAAATGTGTGTTTAAAGAGGATTTTCATCGAGATTCCACTATCCACCAATACTCATCGGTCTATGGCTAGTCTAAAGCTTACTGTCATGACCATGGGGTCGAGGGTCGGAGCTTATACTCCTTCAGTGTCTTGATTTTGGAATATTACGTCATCGTTTATGATTCTTTGCTGCTTGGCAGGATTTTCGTCTTTGATCGTAGAGCAAGAATCTTTTAGCGCATGTCTTAGTGAGCTTAATATCGCTTCATTTCTCAAAACCTCTTCTATATGGGATGAGGTCCTTTAGATATTATTTCGATGATGAGTCTTTGATCGATCCACCAGGATCCCTCTTTGCAGGTTTCAACTTGGTTTCCTCTGTCTCTAGGAGACAGGGGTGCTATAGGATGGTTAGGATTCTGTGGTTTCCTCGCATATTACTGGAGTTTTTTTCACAAATCAGCTCTTCAATCATGTTCTTCAAATGACGACATTCATTCATGTTGTGACCATGTGTTTGATGGAAGCAGTAGTATTTTCGAAAATGCTTTTTCTGTTTAATTGCTTCCTTTTTAGGCAACTTCTTGTGCTCTTCCATCCCTTGTGTTGCAAGGTAGATATTTTCCGGAGTATCATTAAGCAGGGTGCAGCCTTTGAGCCTTAGGCCTATAAGGTAGATATTCCCCTCATTTCCTGTTGTGGTCCCGGAGGTATTTGCATGTTTCTTAGCTACTATACCAACTTTAATTTGGTTGTAGATTAACAGGTTTTCCTACCCGCTCCTCTTCCCATCTCAAGTGTTGGCTTTCCTTTTGGTTAAAGTCCTTCCTAGTGGTAGTTATTTCATTTTGATCCATTTTTTGAATTCAGAGTCGAAATGATAGCACGGACAAGGTCCATGAAGATCATATCTTCATTTGGATTACTTACTTTAGTCACCACGATGGTGGAAAGATTCACGAAGGATTTCAAAGATTTATTTTATCCCTGGAATAGGTCAGATGAGAACATCCTATCTTTTGGTTGTGCTGTGTCAAGACTAACCTGATCAAGGAATTTTGTTGTTAATTATTGAAAGTGGAGATGGATCATGATGGAAGCCTGGTAAATCACATGGAAGCGATTCCCTCTAGGAAGATTGGAAAACATCTACATCAAACAACATTTGAAGCATTTGCTCCATCCATGTAACAAATGTACCTTTGGAAGTGAGGTTTCGGGTCTTTAGTTCCATCATAAGATGGAATAGTCGGTATAGTGAACTTTTTAGGGTACCATTCATTCACAATGTCATCAGTGAAGGGAGTCAGACTTGGAGAAGATAACCATTCATCGTCTCTTGTATCCTTACGTTCTTCCATTGGGCGTCTGATCATGTCGGCGGTATATGCCTCGGATGTCTGATAGTCCGTGGGTTGGTTGTTGGTGACTATACTAAATGTTAGATTTTGCAAACGATCTTGGTAAGCAGGCTGAAGCCTAAGCTCTCCTGTCTTTGGGAGAGCCGCTCCCTTGGTCCATTGGCTTATGGTTGGTGGGATAGGGGTAGTTTGGATCTCCCTGCCACTATTGAGTGCATCAATGTTTCCTTCCCACCTGTCGTCGTCAAGTTGCTCACTGTCTTTTGAGTTGAAGAAATCCACTACTATATCTTCACAAGTGGTTTTCGCCCCTAAATTCAAGTTCGTAGCAGGTTGCTTTGCAGTTAGTGGAGTGCTTACTTCTTCTTTACAGTGATTCTTGTAGCTTCACCTACTACTCCTTCTTGTTGATGCTTGTCGTTTCTCCTGTTTAGTGTACAACCCAATATTTTTATACAACATTATTTAGAATATTTAATTAGCTAAAATTAAATAGAATAATGCATAGATTAATAGGTTGATAATTCATTAGCTGAGGGTAGTTATGCCATGTTAGTGTACAAACTAAAATGAAATAACCTAAGTTAATGTGTTGGGGTATGAGAAGGGCAATATGAGAAATAGACGGAGCTTATACCCTAAAACCTTAGGAAATAGAGCTCATGTTTATCAAACAAATAAAAAAATACTAAGGTCAGCCACCGTTTTCATTCTCAAGAGGAAGACTAAAGCTAGGATCCAAGACAAGGAAGATAATTAACTAAATCAACATCAAATCTCATATCTATAATCTCAAAGCTAAGGTGAAAAATCACTGCATCCCTTTTTTTAAGATTTCGGTTTTAACATTAGATCTGAAATGTTTTTGCGAGTATTTGACATGTTTTGATGATAAAAGTCATATATATGTTTGTTGATGAATTATATATGTTCATGTTAGTTTTTATGATATGTTTGACATGAAAACCCTATTAGATGACATCCAAAGGCCTTGAATATTTAAATGTAGGTTAGAAATGATATTTTAGAGATGGATTTCAATTTTCACAACTTTCTAAATTAACGTGGATTTTATATAAATTTTCTAGTGATGAAAATGATTTATTTAGTTATAGATTATTACGGCTCAAATAATAAATGTTTGGGTTTGAAATTTATATATGTTGAAAAACATACTAAAATAAATTTTTGGTATTTTTTCAGATTTTTCCTAAGTGTTTTGACGAATATATAAAATTATTTAAGGTATAGGTCCTAATGTTTTATATATTTAAATAAGGGAAGGGGCATCTTATAAAATAAAATTATTATTTATTTCTGAAATTAGTGGTGGCACTTTTTTGAAAACCATTTGTTAACTTATAAGATTTTGACAAACAAAGGCAGGTTAGTGGAAAAGTTATCCTTTTTAAGATAAAAAAAAAGAAATCATACTTTTAGCATGTTTTAGCCAATTATGGCCTTAAACTTTCTGACCCAGACCTCTCAACAAGGTCGAGTTTCAAAGCTTTCGATAAGGTCAAACCAATGCGTATGGTATTAAGTTACTTGGTATGTAATGAACTGGACAAAGTCGAAGGATTCTTAGTCGAAAGGTTGGTTGTTGAAGAAGTTGAAGTATGTTTGTTTTACAAGCCAAAGAATCGCCTGCTTTGCTTTTGAATAAGAGCTTTCGACTTCGCTACTTTCGACTAGGTTAAATGTTTAAAATAAAGGTTTTAAACATTCCAACACAGTCGAAAGGTTGCTGCTGCTTTATCACTACTTTGTTTTGAAACCTTCCGACACGGTCGAAGGGTTACTACCACCTTGTTTTGCTTTGAACCTTTTGACAAAGAAGAAAGGTTCACTAATTTTTAGACCAAATACTTCTTCCAATGCTTTCAAAAGGAAGTTTTTGACTTAGGTGATTTACCCTTGTTTTCCAAGTGAAGAATAAATAAGCTTTCGAAGTAGAGCTTTCGAGAGAGTCGAAGCTTCCAATGTATTTAAATGGTTTCAAAAGAACGTTTTCCACTTGTTTGAATTGAAACAAGTAAGTCTTTGAAAGATTTTAGTTGAATGATTTCAAAAGGTTTGATTACTAATTTAGAAAGGTTTAATTCAATGGTTTCGAAGGGTTTAGTTTGATGGATTTGAAAGGTTTGAGTTCAATGATTTTGAATGGTTTATTTTGAATGGATTCGAAAGGTTTGAGATGGAAGGCCTTCCAAGGTTTTTCTAAGGCAATGTTTTAAAGTGGTTTTTAAAGGAGGATGTCCAAAGTTTTATTGCTTTCGAAGGGTTTGAGATTTAATTTTGAAAGATTTTTTACTTGGCTTTGGAAAGAGGTACTTTCGTATGTTTAAATGTTTTTACCAACTAAGATTTGGGTAAAGAATATATATGACATGGTGATATGATTTGAGTAAAGCATAAAGATTATATATTTTTCCTTGTTTAAGTTTTATTTAATGGTTTTAATTCAGTTGAAAAATGTTTTCAAGGAAAATTATAGGAGGGGATCCTTAAGTAAAAAGATGACTCGGATATTAAAATACCAAATGCAACTAGTATGGGGCCGCGCCCTATACATTACCTAATAGCCCCAGTTAATTGTTATCCAAAATTCCAGTGTGTAGCGCTTTGTCACAGGTAGACTAAAATTATGGTTACACACCGAAAGGAATATATGTTTGCATACAGATTGGTTATTAGTGATCCAAAAAAACCACTAGAATCAGGAAGACCTAGAAGATGATTAAGTAGGGACAGACTGTCCAAAAGTGAAGTATTTAACAGATAGTTAAGGATAGACCGTCTAGAAGTGAAATGTTTAAAAAAAGTTAAGGATGGATAATCCAGAAGAAGAATATCTAACGGGTATTAGGTTAATTTTGATTATATTTTTTGGTAGGTTTGAGTCATCCAAAGGTTAAAAGTTATCCAAACAAAACTTGTGTGGTTGAACAGATAGTTCATTATTACCTGATATTTATGTAATGATTGCTTTACAGTATTTAACAATTGTGGATGCAGGAGCACAATATATGGTTTTATGAAAGGTTTTACAAAGATATGTTTTAAAAGGATGTTAGTGAGGAAAACCTCATTTCGGTAAGCAGTGTAGTCTCACTTAACATATTAAACCGGGATGTATAATATTATTCACACTAGGCTTTATGTTTGACTCAAAGTTTATGTTTTTGAATCAAAATCTTGGGTTCTCAAAATTAATTTGAGTGGGCTGAGGGGTTAAGGTCCTTTACAGGTTTAGTAGGATGACAATAAGGCTACCGAAGGCATGCAGGAGGCAAACAGATAGCTATTTAGGAGTTGCAGTTCTTGTTTTATGTTTTAATGTATTTCAGCTGTGTTTTATATTAAGTCTATTATGGCTCTATGACTTTGATCATCCAATGGGGTATCTTAGTAAACTGCTCTTAGCGTTTTTGTAATAAGTATGTTTTTTCTATGCCTGGGAACGAATTTGGGGTTAGGTGTTGGGAATGTGAAACATTTGATTTTGAAATGTAATGAAGTAAAATTTGTTTTGAAATCCGTGTTTTGTTTCATATTCAAGTACTTTCAATATTATAGATACCATTAACATAGCTGTATTTAGTCGCCGAAAGATACTATAGACGACTGCAATATTTGTAGCGCTTTGTTTTCGGCCTCTAGATAGGGGATGTTGCAGCTTGGTATCGGAGCATGGTTGATGAAATACTTTAACTAAAAATGGTTTTGAAAATATTATCCTTAGTAATTAGAGTTAAGATCGGGGTATGGGATAACTCTACAGTAATGCACTTGTATTTGTTATATATAAGTATACGCTATATCTCTAGACTCCTAACTTAGTTAGGTTATTCATCAATATTTCACAGGATATAAATACAGATATGGAAGGAAGAAGCGGCAAAGTTAATCTCGAAGGAGATAGCACCACCATTAATGGAAATTCCAGACTAAATGCTAGAAAAGGACTAGGTCAGGCTTAAGCTAAAACTGTTGGTGTCGGGATTCCCCAATTGGACATAGGTGTCATGTATCAGTTTTTTGTAAATATAATGCAAGCTGGAATAGCAGTTGGAGTTGTCAAAGGAAATGCTGCTAGAGATGGAGTTCAGAAAGCTTCGATGGTCAACCAGTATGCTAACTTGAGCTGAGACTATACCAAGCTTGGAGGAAAGCCATTCATTAGAACTGAAGATGTGATTGGGGTTAAAAATTGGCTACTGCACTGTGAGATAATTTTTGCTTACTTGGGATTGAATGATAAGCAAAAGAGGAGACTAGCTTCAAGACATCTTCAAGGAGCTGCTCTATTTTAGTGGAATACTATTGTAGCTGGTGTTGATGAGGAAGCCATGACTTGGGCAGACTTTGGGAGAAGGTTTCAAGAAAGGTTTATGTCAGTGATGGCATGGTCCGCATTGGTTAGGAAATTTGCTGAGCTGGAGCAATGTGTGATGTCCGTTCTGGAATATGCAAGAAAATTTGAAGAGTTGGCCTAGTACAGGTATGTTTTGGTTAATATGGTGATCGGGAGGAATGAGAAGTTTATAAGAGGCTTGAGGCTAGAGTTGATATGTGTTACCTTGCCACACTTAACGGATTCAATTGATGTAGTGGTAGAAATGGCGCTGAGGTAGATAGAGGCGTTAGCTTGTTTGAGGGAGAAAATGAAGGAGACCCAAGTTGGACAGGGCCTGAAAAGGAATTTTTTCCAGAAGAAGAATGCTCAGAAGGGAGGAGCCTAAAAGAAGGGAAAAGCTGAGGTGTTTTGTTATAAATGTGATAAGAAGGGACATTATGCTAATGAGTGTCGAACCGGAAAGCGAAATGAGAAAGAAAAGGAGGCGAGTGGAAAGAAGAACATCTGATGCTTTAATTGTGATCAGATCGGCCATTATAAGAACCAATGCAAGGAGCCTGCTAAAGAAGGTAGGGGCAAGTTTATGTATTGGAGCCTGCAACTTTAAGGCTAGTTGTGCAAGAAAAAGGGAAGGCTATTCTGGGAGGCTCGCTATAGATTCATGATATGTCTGTTAGCGTTCTATTTGATACTAGTACATCACATTATTTTATTTCTCAATGTTTGATAGATAAACTTAACCTAGAACCCTCATATTTAGTTACTTCCTTAAGAGTTGCAAATCCAATAGGAGGGTATACAACACTTGGGATGAGGTGTGAACATTTAGAATTTGATTTACTTGGTCATAAATTTGATTATTGTTTGCATGTGTTTGACTGTGTGGGATTTGGGATTATCCTTGGGATGTATTGGTTAAGTTAATATGATGCTAGGATATTTTTCCATGACAGAAAGATATCACTTAGTCGCCCTAGTTGTAGTGATTGGATAGTTTATACTATAGAGAACCCTAGTTGCGAAGTAAATGTTTTATTGAGTATCATGGAATTGAAGGATGAGCTGCATCGAGTCTTTGTTGTTAGAGAATTTTCTGATGTGTTTGAGGCAGTGTTTGGATTGCTATCGAAACGAGCCATAAAGTTTCGGATTGATTTGGTATCTAGAGTAGAGCCGGTGAATAGGCTGCCAAGTAGGATGACACCTACTGAGATGAGAGAGTTAAAAGTGCAATTGTTAGATTTGGAAGGCAAGAGTTTTATTCGACCGAGTAGTTTGCCTTGAGGAGTTGCTTCAGTGTTTGTTAAGAAGCCGGACGGATCATTAAAGTTGTGTATAGATTATCGTAGAATGAGAAGACGATAAAAACTAATATCCACTGCCGGAGATTGATGATTTGATCGATTCGTTAAGTAGTCAAGGTATTCTCAAGGCTGGATTTGGTCATAGGATTTCATCAGCTTAGAGTAGCAGAGGATAGTATTCCTTTTGTGGCATTTAGGACAAGATATGGATCCTACGAGTGGTTAGTTATGTCGTTCGGACTAACTAATGCGCCGACATTCTTTATGGATCTGATGAATCGAATTTTTTGAGAACACTTGGACAGATTTGTGTTAGTCTTCATAGATGACATTTTGATATACTCTAAAGATGAGAAGGAGCATGAAGTTCATCGTAGATGGTGCTTGAGACATGGCGGGACCATCAATTGAAGGCTAAGTTTTCGAAGTATCATTTTTGGAAGAAAGAAGTGAAGTTCCTTGGTTATGCCATCTCAGAAAAAGGGTTGTCTGTAGATCCAA
Organism: Allium cepa; assembly: GCA_030765085.1. Classification (NCBI taxonomy): domain Eukaryota; kingdom Viridiplantae; phylum Streptophyta; class Magnoliopsida; order Asparagales; family Amaryllidaceae; genus Allium; species Allium cepa. The sequence goes on from CM060946.1 coordinate 186,520,550, forward strand.
CTAAGATTAATGTGATGAATAATTGGAAGAGACCAGAGGCGCTGACCAAGATTAAGAGCTTTCTTGGATTGGCAGGATATTAACGAATGTTTATAAAGGATTTTTCAAGGATAGCTGCACTGATGACTAAGCTTACACGAAAAGGTGTGAAGCTTGTATGGACTGATAAGTGTGAGGAGGCATTCCAGAGCTTGTAACACTTATTGACCCATGCACTGGTGTTAGTGGTTCCGGAGGGGAATCGAGATTTAGTTGTTTATACTTATGTGTGTGGAACTAGATTGCGAGCTATCTTGATGCAAAGAGGTAAGATGATTTCTTATGCTTCTAGACATCTTAGACCACATGAAGTTAAGTATCAAATGCATGACTTAGAGTTAGCTGCCGTTAAATTTGCTTTGAAGGTGTGGAGGCATTATCTTTTGGGAGACGATTTGATCTTTATATTGATTGTAAGTCGTTAAATACGTGTTCTCTTAGAAGGAACTGAACATGAGAAAGCATAGGTGGTTGAAGTTTATTGCGGCTTATGATTTTGGAATTGAGTACACACTCGGAAAGGGAAATAATATAGCGGATGCACGTAGCAGGAAATATCAGAATGCAGGATTGGCTATGATCACTGGGTGGAAAGATTCAAAAGCATTGTCAGCTTGTAGTGTACAGTTTATATCCAAGGTAGGTTCTCGTACAGGGAGTGTTGTATTGTCTTGTTTAGAAGTTAGACCGGTAATGATTGAGAATAAAGCTTCTAAGTAGAAGAAGGATCCAATTTTGGCTGAATGGATCAGAAGGCTAAGGAAAGGAACGGAGAGCGATGTAAAGGATTTTAGTCTTGACCAGAAAGGGTGCTTGAGAAAGAAAGGAAGGTTATGTGTTCCGAATGCAGGAGACATGAGGGAAGAAGTTTTGGATGTGTGTCATTGTTCGAAGTTCACTATCTATCCAGGAGGAACGAAGATGTATCGAGATATGAAGAGGAGTTTCTTCTGGGAAGGTATGAACTGGGACATTGGTGTATGCGTTAAGCAATGCTTGAGTTGCAAAAAAGCAAAGGCTAAACACCAGAAGCCTAGTGGATTGCTTCAACCGTTAGAAGTTCCATTGTGGAAATGGGATTCTATCTCTGTGGATTTTATTGATGGGTTGCCAAGATCTAGTAGAGGAAATGAAAGCATATGGGTCATAGTAAATAGACTAAAGGTTCACATTTCATTCCGGTAAAGTCAACTAGGACGGCACCTATTTTGGCGAAGTTAATTATGAAGAATGTAGTTATACTGAACGAGATTCCTAGTAGTATTGTTAGCGATAGAGTTTCTTTATTTACTAGTGAGTTTTGGAAGAGTCTATAGGAAGCATTAGGAACCAAGCTCAACATGAGTACTACTTACCATCCCATACTGATGGGAGAATGAAAAGAGTTAACAAAATCCTGGAGGATTTTATAAGAGCTTAATTATTGGATTTCATGGGATTCTGGGAGGACCATCTTCATTTAGTCGAGTTCTCGTATAATAATGGTTATCAAATGAATATTGGGATGGCACCATTTGAAACTTTGTATGGAAGGCCATGCAAATCTGCCGCATGTTGGTTAGAGATAGGGGATAGGTTAGTTCTTGGTTCAAAATTAGTGAAGGAAGCTGCAGTGCGGAGAAGATTAAGTTGATCCGAATTAGGATAAAGGAAGCTCGGTCTAGGAAGAAAAGTTATGTTGATAGAAGAAGGAAGAACTTGGAATATTTTGTTTGGGACTACGTGTTCATTAAGGTTTCATGGATGAAGGGTGTGATTAGATTTGGAAAATCAGGAAAGTTAGCACCTAGATTTGTTGGAACTTTCCGTATTATTGAGAGGATCGGGAAACTCGCTTATAGAGTAGGGTTACCGGGTAGTTTGACTGTAATCCATGATATTTTCCATGTTTCTCATCTTAGGAAATGTGTTAGAGACCCAGAGACTACTTAGCACCTACATTGTTAGAAGATTTAGTAGTAGAGCCGGATTTGACTATAGTTAGAAAGCCGTTTCAGTTGTGGCTAGAGATGAGAAGAAGTTGAGGAACAAGACAGTCAAGTTAGTAAAGGTTCAGTGGAGTGATGATGCTAAAGACTATACCTGGGAGATAGAGAGCAGGATTAGAGACTCTTACCCTGAGTTGTTTGATGGTATGTTCTACCTTTAATTGTTTTTTTGTGTACCTTATTGTAATTTCTAGGATGAAATTCTTCAAGGTAGGGAGTCTGTAACGTCCCATATTTTTATATAACATTATTTATAATATTTAATTAGATAACATTAAATAAAATAATATGAAGATTAATAAGTTGATAATTGATTAGCTAAGGGTAGCCGTGCCATGTTAGTGTATAAATTATAATGAAATAACCTAAGTTAATGTGTTAGGATATGAGAAGGAAAATATGGAAAATAAGTGGAGCTTATACCCTTAACCCTTGGGAAATAGAACTCACGTTCATTCTCATTTTTATCAACCTAAAAAAATACTAAGGTCGACCACCATTTTCATTCTTAAGAGGAAGATTAAAGCTAGGATCCAAGAAAAGGAAGATAATCAATTAAATTAAAATCAAGTCTTATATCTATAATATCAAAGCTAAGGTAAATAATTACTACATCCTTTTTTCTAAGATTTTGGTTTTAAGAATTAGATATGAAATGTTTCTGCAAGTGTATGCCATGTTTTGATGATAAAAATTATGTATACACTTGTTGATGAATTATTTATGTTCATGTTGGTTTTTAAGATATGTTTGACATGAAAACCCTATTAGATGACATATAAATGCCTTAAAAAATTTAATATATGTCCAAAATGATATTTTAGATATGGATTTGAGTTTTTCAAATTTTATGAATTAATGTGGATTTTATATAAATTTTCTAGTGAGGAAAATGATTTATTTAGTTATAAATTATTTACGAATAAAAAAATAATTATTTGGGTTTGAAATTTTTATGTGTTGGAAAACATATTAAAATAGATTTTTTGGGATTTTTTTCAAATTTTCCTAAGTGTTTTGATGAATATATAAAATTATTTAAGGTATGTGACTAATTAAGGAGAAGGGGCATCTTATAAAATAAAATTATTATTTATTTTTGAAATTAGTGGCAGCAATTTTTTGAAAATCATTCGTTAACCAATAAGATTTTGACAAACAAAGGCGGGTTAGAAAGTTATCATTTTTAAGTTAAAAACAAAGGAATCATATTTTTAGCCTGTTTCAGCCAATTCTGGCATTAAAGCTTCCGATCCAGACCTTTCGACAAGACCGAGAGGTTCAAAGCTTTCAACAAGGTCAAACCAATGTGTTGGTCCTTGAGATGATGGTTTTGACGACAACAACCTTAGAATAAGATTATAAAATATAAATAGTACACTATAGTTTAGATATATATGTATATGCAGGATTTAACTATGCGGGTACCAAGAATGAAGACTGTACAGTATAGAGATTCAAGATATCAAGATTGAAGACTCATGAGTATCAAGAATATCAAGAGTTCAAGATTTCAAAAATAAGTAACTTAATTAGGAATTTTGTTAAAACTCCTAGAAAAGCACAAGCATCTTAAAATCCAATTTATTCATGAAATGGAATCCACTTCGAGCCTGTTAAAGGGATGGAACCCTAAGTAGGATGGAACGTACGAAAAATCTAGTAGAACATTGTTTTGTATCCGCTAACCTTTTATTCAAATGGTTTTACAAAATTACATCTTGTTTTCAAAATGATTTCAAAATCTTCCTTTTAAAAGAATCAAAAACATCTATCCTGGTTTTAAATACTTTTAGCCTCAAAATAATCTTTATTTTTCAAAATCAAATTATCCTCAGTTTTAAACTATCTTTTAATTATAATATATTTATTTAACTTTTATTATTTATACTTAGATTTAAATATAAAATTATAGCAAAATTTTATATATATACCAAAATATTATTCTCTATATTTACTTATGTATTTTAACTATGATTAAGTACGTTTATAAAGTTTAAAATAGTTTTAATATAAGATAGAAGTTATTTTCAAAGAAAAACAAATAACCAAAATTTCCTTTGGCATGTCGACATCCTCAAGTACCCCATGTTGACATGGCAGCAGTTTATTTCAAAATTTTGAATTTCAAAGGAAGTGTTTACTTGTCATATCCTTTCACGAATGGACATGGTTGTTGTTCTACTATAAATAGGGGTGGTTTTGAACGAATTAATAATAATATTTTTCTGGTTTTCACTCCTCTTCTTCTTCCACATTTCTTTATACACATTCTTACCATTACTCTGCCGAAATCAACATTGGATCTAACTAGATCATTTCTGGTTTGGTTCTCTATCACTATCTCAACAAGATCTCAGTGCTATTCAGAGTTATAGGCTTCTTTGTAATAAATTTTGTGAGAAAAGGTGTGATTGTAGCCTTGACAATCAATCAAGCAAGAAAAGGTGTGATTGTAGCCTTGGAAATCAATCAAGCGAGAAAAGGTGTGATTGTAGCCTTGGAAATCATTTGGGTGAACTTGTTGCCCGTGAAATCAAGTATCTCTACCCAGAGGATTGTGAATCTGGAGAGGTGTACCTCGTGGCCTTGAAATCGGGGGTGTAATTGCACAATTGCTCTTCAAAGGAAATCCGTACTTGTATGCGGGACTGGATGTAGGATAACTCCGAACCAGTATAAAATCCGGTATGTTCTTTCCTTTATTGCTTTTACTTTATTTCTGCATCTGTGTTTGATTCTGTGATCATATCTGTATCTGAATATTGCATGTATTTGTGTTCAATTAACAAAAACTCAAAAAGATTTAGTAATTCCTTAAAACACTTGTAACGACCCGTAAATTTTTAATAATTGAATTTGATTTAATTATTTAATTAATTGAATTTGTGTGAAATTTAAACAATAAAATTTTGAAATAAAAATTTAATATTTGAAATACGTCTGTTTTAACATAGCAACTGGTAAATTTTTATTTGATAATATGGAAGTTTATTTTATTGCGTAATTCTATTTCAATCTATATCAGTTAATATTTGATGATAACAAATGTTTTTCAAACTTGAATATTTTTCTATAGAAAAATTGTAAATCATCTTCTAAGCAAGACGTCATATTTCGTTTCTCCAAATTTTGATTGCTATTGCTCTGTCGATCTTATTTTCGGCGTCGTACCAATATCGATTTTTGATCGGATAATCGTACCACTAATATCTGTATACCATTTTGATCGTCTCGTCATGCTAATCTCTGCGGTATATTTTATTCTGTGGTTTAAAGTTTGGTACACAGCGGAATCCGATAACGGTAACTGTATTATACCGGTTTTATAAATATCTTGGGTTTGAATTCGATTTCGGAAGCATATTATTTATTTTAAGTGGGAAGTCAAATAGACGGGATCTAGGAGTCTCACAAATTTGACGTTTGGAAATGACAAGCCATCTTTACTTGAGAGGCACGTTTATTTTATGACCGTTCTTTTGTGTGATGTCCATATTTTATGTTTTCATTCTTTTAGTTTGCTTGACCTCACCCATGTGCAAGTGCCTCTTTTTCCCATCTCCCTGCTCCACGCGTGCCGCTCCTCCACCTGACTTTCTCGAGCTCATGTGAAGCTCGCAACCCCTCAGGCACTCTACCAATCACCATCGGTGGCCCACGAATCCACCTTCACGACAACAACTCCATCCCCCTCCCTTCACATAGCATGCTCGTTTCCTCTTCCATTGCCAACTCACCCACCCAAGCAAACTCTCGGCCTACCCATGCAAGCTTCCTCCCGCTGCTCGCCACCACCTTATCACCACCACTAGCAGCGATCCACCAACCCACGCACAACCAGACACAGCAACCTACCTTGCTCGCCTCTCACTCCTCCTCCGCCTTGAATTCCTCCATCCCAGCCGTGTCCGTGATCGTATGCCGATACCCTCCCTTCAAAGCACCACACCTCACCTTTTCCTTTCCCCTACCTCTTCACTAAAGGCACGTGGCCTTCCACCTCTTGGCCCTCTAAGTGGGCAACACGTTTTGTATTATTGCTTACTGTTTAACCAGGTAATATAATTATTGTACGTATATATCTATATTTTTCTTATAAATCTGTTATGTTTTGTGTATATATAGAAAGTAATATAAGTGTTATTTGTATTATATATATATGTCTGTTTGAATGGCTTGCAACTTTCTTTGATTTGGAATTATATATATATATATATATATATATATATATATCAGTGTTGATTTTAAGTATAAATATATATGTTTCTTTATTAGTTTATAATATGTATAGTTAGTATGACAGCTTTATACGTTAAAGAATGTTCACATATAAGTTATATATATATTATTAATATATAGTGTAAGCTTTCATACATTCACATGTGCATATGTGTTGAATGTGTATATATACTAATTTAGGCATACTATTTGGGTTATATTTGCTAGCATAATCTGTAAAGTATAAGTTTTGTTTATATATATATATAATCATTTATTACTTATATATGACAAACTATGAGTTATGTGATATTGAATTTTAGTACCGTGGATTTTAATTTTAAAAGTAATATATATTACATTATTTATGACCTGTTTGTGTATATTATAATATTAGCATTCATATTTATTCTTATAACAAATAATGGTTTTAAATACAATATGTATATATGTATATTTGGGTTAGGTCGCAAACACATAAAGAGATTTTATTTATATGTATTTAAATTTAATATAGATTTGAAAATAATTATATATATGTATATTATTTCTACTATATATTTAAATTGATTTTAGAAATTGATGCATGTATGCAATATATCTGGTTCTCATCGATTCCTATTTATCAGCTCTATCCGTCGAATTAGTGTCAATCTAGCTTTGCTTTGGAAGTCGTGCTTGCATTTCATAGCTCAAATTTCTCGTTCATATCTAACCTCGAAAGGTGAGCAATCGCTCACAATTTACATTCTTATATATATATTAAATTTGATTTCAATTGAAACGACAATTGAAATATGCTGCTGTTAGTTATTTATATTGTTATATATATGCTATCTGTTCACCTGTGACATCTGACACCATCATTTGTTATTTGTATTGATGATATATGCTTGTTATACTATTATCATATCTGTTATCACTCTGCAAGTTCCCTGTTAGTATAGAATTCACTATGGGTTGAAATGATACATACCCGAACGGACTTTAGAATAGGAGAAAATGGCTATGGGTTGAAATGATAAACACAAGCGATTTTCATTTGAATTGAATTTGGGATTGTGGTTGAAATGATATATACCTGTATATAGTTTAAATTGCGGATTGAAATGATAAATATCTGTATCACTTGACCATTGGATAGAAAATTATATACAGACACCGTTGGTCTATATATAAATATTTTGGAAATGATTTCTATGTTTTTGGGGAGATATATATAGTTTTATTTGATATTGAAATTATTTATAAATAAGTTTTAAATTAAAGTGGATTTAAAATTTATTTGTAATTGTATTTAGTTGAGAATTATCTTTAATAAAATCGATTTGAAATGGGTATAATTGGAGATTTAAAGGTATGACTCTATAATTTGGTTTTGGTTTAAGATTCAAAAATATTTCAAGGTTAGATTAATTGAATAAGATATTTAGTGATTTAAAATTTGGTGTTTACTTAAATGATATCGTATTTTATTTCAAAACAAAATTTAGATTAAAGTGGATTTGATATATATATATATATATGAGGTTTTTGAAATTGTTTTGAAATGTTGAACATTTAAAGCTTTGAAATATATGAAAATTAAAATGGTTTATTTGAGGCTCAAGTTTGTGCTTGAAATCTATATAAATTGAAATGGTTTATTGAGAAACTGATTTGAATTGAATTGAGGAATTGAGATTGGACCTAATGTGAATTTCGAATTTGAGTGATTTGGAATCGGTTTATGAAATTTTGAATGGAATTTTGAAGTGTGATTTGGAATGTTATTTAAAATAATAAATGATGATATATATGAATTTTTAAAAAGGTATTTAAATTTGGATATTTGAATTTGAATTCAAATAATGAATTGATAATGAGGTACTGAAAGGATATGATATTTTTTATATAAAAAAATGGTTTGGAAATGATTTGATCTTTATTTTGATAAAGAACGTGAATTTAGAATGATAATTGATTTTTGATCTATTTGACAAATGAATTTTTGAAGTTTATATTAGTATGAAAGATATTTAGTTTACTTGTAAATTGGATTTATTTAAACGACATTGAGTTTATTAAGTAAATATTTCAAGCTAAATATTTGTAAATTGAATTAAAAGATATATGGCATTACAAAAAAAATTAGTTTTGAAATGTGGGATATTAAAGCTTTGAAATATACCAAAGTTTGAATAGCTTATTTTTGTTAATCAAATCTGTATTTGAAATTTATAAGATTTGAAATGGTTTTGAAATGAAAATGACAAATTTAATTGAATTAGATTGGAAATTTGAAAATTTGGGTTGATTGGAAATTTTGTAAAATATAAAGAATTTAAGGAAGTACCATGATTTCAAATGTATGATTTCGAAAATATTATGATTTCGAAGTGTAATGATTTCAAGTATTTTGGTTTCGAAAGAGTTATAACTTTGCAAGTATTATGATTTTTTGAAAGGGGAATATATGTTTGAAATGGAAATGATATCATATTGATTTGACTATGGCTTTGATATAAAAATGGTTTTGGTTTCGAAGTATAAACTATTTTGGAAGGAATATAGTTTTGAATGAAATGATTTGATTTTTGAAATATAAACTATTTTGAAATGACCACGGCGTTATAATAACGATTGGTTGGTAAAGAGACAGGGATCGGATATGGGTATACTCTTTGTCGATATCGAAAACCATTTTGACAACCGTGTATGCGGTGGAGATTCCAGAATGTAGTAGGATGGTGGTGACGTCCTTGTGGCATATTACGTGGACCCGACTCCCGTGAGTTGGCATAAGGTGGCTAAAACAGGAGCAATCTCGGGCCAAAAGGGGTAGCTCCTCTGGTCGGACACATTCCTTTAATACTATACTCTTACTTGTGGTTTATTAGATGGCCATCCTCCGATTTTGATTGGGAGTGTGTTCCGAGGTGGGTGTAGTGGCTGCTACGTTACCACCAGCCCATGTGCGTAATTGGTATATCTACCCTGGCATTGCCTTGTGTGTCGTGTCACCTACCATACCGAGCCTTTACTACGAGTTTGTTTTTCTCCCGTAGCCCATGGAGTATTTAGGGTAGTCTCCCGATCTGGAGATCCGCTGATACTGGATGGACTACTGGGACTATTATTTGTGAAGGGTGATATGGGTAGCCCGGAACGCTATTTTAAAGTAAGTTTATTTTAGTGTAGGGATTATTATAACAGCGCAATATTACTACATAGTAAATAGTTTAACGAATCCTTAGAGGATGGTTATCCCAAACATCCTTTGAGTTACTTATATTTCAGTTGTTATTTCACTTGAGTTAGATTTATTGATATAAGAATGTTAATCCTGACTTGAGTGTTTTGTGTTTTGCTTTATGCTCGGGTCAGACTGAATGATTCAGCATTCAAGTCTCACCTTCGGAGTTGGAGCTTTGCTTGAAGATCCAGCCATCTGTTTTGCTTTCAGTATTCGATGATTCCAGTGATGTATTCTGATTTGTACCTGATGTATCGTGTTACTCTTCTGTTGTATCTGGTTTAACTCTGATGTATCTTATATATTTATATAGTAGCTTCATGAACTACTATCTCTTTTACTTCTGCTGCATTATTATTTACTCTGTGTCTGTGATCTATGATTTTTTATTTAATGTATATTCTGAGATTTGCCAAATTTTGTTTAGAATGTGGTATTTCGAGCAATTCAAGTCCGACATGTGCGGATGCGAATGGTTGGAAATATCGGGTTGTTGCATTTGGTATCAGAGCTTTGGTAGCTCTAGGAAAAAACTCAACATGTATGGTAAATGTATTTACAGAATCACGTTCATTCGAGTTTGAATCTCCTCCTTTTTAACTCGATTCCTCTGAACTTTGGAACGTTCCCTGCGGTTCCATAATTCATTCTTGTCCCTCACTATTCGTCTTCATTTGATTCTTGAGTATCTCATAACTGCACTTCGAATGATCCTGATAATGAGTAGGCAGTCTTGCCAATCTCAAATTGATTTTTAAAGGGGGTGACACTCCTTTACAATAGCATCGATTCACCGAAATTTTATATCCCCAGTTTAGATACTAGTATCTCTTATAATTCCAAACTCTAACTCTTGGGATCAAATGTTGATTTACCCCAGAAAAATCCACATCGATCTTATTCTTTAAGTCACGGTTGATTCTGTTGAGGTTGTCCACGATTTATATTGGCTTATCCATTTCCCTTATTCTGTTATTTAATCATCTTATCTTTTGTTTCGAATTATCTTTGAATCGGAATTTTCTATGATTTGGGTCCATCAAATTTGAATCTCTATCCTTACTTTGAAATCCATTCTTGTATCATCAAGCGATGAAGTGTATTTGTAAAGTAATATTTAAAATGTTTTATATATTGTGTTGTTTGAGTTGTTGATGATGATTTGGGTTTCCGATCATTTGTCCGATCAACGTTATCGATAGGATTTCCAAAACACTTGAACAAAGCAAACCGACACAATATAGTTTTCAAATTTAGTAAAGGAAATAAATTTTTTGTATAATTATATTGCATATGTATATAAGGATAATTTTCTAAATTTTGATAGCAAATTGAATTGGTTATTAGGAAATAATATTTGATTTTATATATAACTTGTAAACCATTGTCTTTTGTCTCATATATAAATAATTAAATTATTAAACATGATTATAAATTAATTTGGAAATTTAAATAAATTAAAATCAAGAATCTGTTAATTTAATTTTCGATGATTTCAAGCTTTGGTTTTAAAGATTTAAAAGGGATATTATTTTAAGTATTTTCGAATAGAGATTGTTTCAAAGAAATTTTAAAGGTTAAAATTAGTTCTCTCCTATTTTGTCGCTGGAAAATAATTTCGGTGATGGCGGCCGCATCATCGACATTTATTTTCGGGTTTCGAAACGGAGAGACCATTCTGTAGCTCTGCTACAGCTTTTCTTTGAAAAGTAAACCGATTTGGATTTCTAAAGTATGACTTAATTTATAAAATATTTTGATATATGATTTTAAATTGATTTGATATCTACAGTATATATATATATATATATCTAATGGTTTGAAATTAATTGGAAATTTAATTTGTAAATTTATGGTAAAAGGTGATTCTAATTATAAAATAAAGCCAATTTTTGAATAAATATTTAAACTTGAATAATGAAATTTAAAAAAAAAATACTTGTATAATACTCAATTACATTCCAATATAACTTACCTAAATTATTCAGAAGTTGAATATGTAATTGAATAATATACAATATAAAAGAATTTTATAAGTGAAATTTGAGTGGTTATAATAAATGTTATACACTTAAATTTTAGTAATAAAAATATTAATAGAGGCATATGGAATAAAAAGTTAATTGAATAATTCACAATATAAAATTTTGTTAAAAGAAAAACTAAATAAATTTAAGTAGTTATAATAAGTGTAAAAATATACATAATATATGTAATAAGATGTATTAAGTGGAATAAATTTAATAATAATTTGAAAAAAAAGGGATTAAATTGGTTGAATAAAATATGATTATAATAAACGACTATTTAAATTTTGATTTTAGAAATTGTTGACTAGGAATAACTGTGTAATAAGATAATCAATTTAGAAATAGTTAAGATTGATTTAACTTTAGTGAAATCAAATAAGATAAGTAAATTTATATATAAATAAATATTGTTTTGGAAGGAACCTTTTATATCAAATATTAATGAGTTTAAATTAAATCAACTGAAGTGAGATACTTTGAATTTAAAATAAATGACTGAATATTAATTGATTTAAACTGAAATTTATATGGTTTAATCAATTGTTTAATTCTGTATTCCAAATCTATTTTTCTTTCTGGTTGTTGTATTCTCCTACCTCGTTACTTTTCGGGGACGAAAAGTTTTGAGTGGGGGAGAGTGTAATGACCTATAAATTTTTAATATTTTTATTTGTTTTAGTTATTTAATTAATTGAATTTGTGTGAAATTTAAACAATAAAATTTTGAAATAAAAATTTAATATTTGAAATACGTCTGTTTTAACATAGCAACTGGTAAATTTTTATCTGATAATATGAAAGTTTATTTTATTGTGTAATTCTATTTCAATCTATATTAGTTAATATTTGATGATAACAAATGTTTTCCAAACCTTAAAATTTTCTATACAAAAATTGTAAATCATCTTCTGAGCAAGACGTCATATTTCGTTTCTCTAAATTTTGACTGTTATTGCTCCGTCAATCTTATTTTCGATGAAATAGCAGCATTTTTGTACCGATATCGATTTTTGATCGGATAATCTTACCACTAATATATGTATACCATTTTGATCGTCTCATCATGCTGATCTCTGCGATATATTTTATTCTTTGGTTTAAAGTATGGTTCACAGCGGAATCCGATAATGATAACTGTATTGTACCAGTTTTATAAATATCTTGGGTTTGAATTTGATTTCGGAAGCAGATTATTTATTTTAAGTGGGAAGTCAAATAGACTAGGCATACTAAGAGTCTCAAAATTTTGACGTTGGGAAATGACAAGCCATCTTTACTTGAGAGGCACGTTTATTTTATGACCGTTCTTTTGTGTGATGTCCATATTTTATGTTTTCATTCTTTTAGTTTGCTTGACCTCACCCATGTGCAAGTGCCTCTTTTTCCCATCTCCCTGCTCCACGCGTGCCGCTCCTCCACCTGACTTGCTCCAGCTCATGTGAAGCTCGCAACCCCTCAGCCACTCTGCCAATCACCATCAGTGGCCCACGAATCCACCTTCACGACAGCAACTCCATCCCCCTCCCTTCACATAGCCTGCTCGTTTCCTCTTCCATTGCCAACTCACCCACCCAAGCAAACTCTCGGCCTACCCATGCAAGCTTCCTCCCGCTGCTCGCCACCATCTTATCACCCCCACTAGCAGCGATCCACCAACCCACGCACAACCAGACACAGCAACCTACCTTGCTCGCCTCTCACTCCTCCTCCGCCTTGAATTCCTCCATCCCAGCCGTGTTGTCGTGATCGTATGCCGATACCCTCCCTTCAAAGCACCACACCTCACCTTTTCCTTTCCCTTATCTCTTCGTTGCAGGCATGTGGCCTTCCACCTCTCGGCCCTCTAAGCGGGCAACACGTTTTATATTATTGCTTACTGTTTAATCAGGTAATATAATTTCTCTACATATATTCTATATTTTTCTTATAAATCTGTTATGTTTTGTGTGTACATAGAAAGTAATATAAGTGTTATTTATATTATATATGTATATATATATATATATATATCTGTTTGAATGGCTTGCAACTTTCTTTGATTTGGAATTCTATATATATGTGTGTGTGTGTGTGTGTGTGTGTGTGTGTGTGTGTGTGTGTGTGTGTGTTGATTTTAAGTATAAATATATATTTTGCTTTATTAGTTTATAATATGTATAGTTAGTATGACAGCTTTATATGTTAAAGAATGTTCACATATAAGTTATATATATTATTAATATTGAGTATAAGCTTTCGTACATTCGCGTGTGCATATGTGTTGAATGTGTATATATACTAATTTAGGCATACTGTTTGGGTTATATTTGCTAGTATAATCTGTCAAGTATAAGTTTTGTTTATATATATATATATATATATATATATATATATATATCATTTATTACTTATGTATGCAAAACTATGAGTTATGTGATATTGAATTTTAGTACCGTGGATTTTATTCTTAAAAGTAACATATATTACATAATTTATGACCTGTTTGTGTATATTATAATATTAGCATTCATATTTATTTTTATAATAAATAATGGTTTTAAATACAATATGTATATATGTATATTTGGGTTAGGTCACAAACACATATAGAGATTTTATTTATATGTATTTATATTTAATATAGATTTGAAAATAATTATATATATGTATATTATTTCAACTATAGATTTAAATTGATTTTAGAAATTGATGCATATATGTAATATATCTGGTTCTCATCGATTCCTATTTATCAGCTCTATCCATCGAATTAGTGCCAATCAAGCTTTGCTTTGGAAGTCGTGCTTGCATTTCATAGCTCAAATTTCTCGTTCATCTCTAACCTCGAAAGGTGAGCAATCGCTCACGATTTACGTTTTTATATATATGAAATTTGATTTCAATTGAAATGATAATTGAAATATGCTGCCGTTAGTTATTTATATTACTATATATATGCTATCTGTTCACATATGACATCTGACACCATTATTTGTTATTTATATTGTTGATATATGCATTTATACTATTATCATATCTGTTATCACTCTGCAAGTTCCCTGTTAGTATAGAATTCACTATGGGTTGAAATGATACATACCCGAACGGACTTTAGAATAGAAGAAAATCGCTATGGGTTGAAATGATAAACCCAAGCGATTTTCATTTGAAATGAATTTGGGATTGCGGGTTGAAATGACATATATTTGTATATAGTTTAAATTGTGGATTGAAATGATAAATATCTGTATCACTTGACCATAGGATAGAAAATTATATACAGACATCGTTGTTCTATATATAAATATTTTGGAAATGATTTCTATGTTTTTGGGGAGATATATATATAGTTTTATTTGATATGAAATTATTTATAAATAAGTTTTAAATTAAAGTGGATTTAAAATTTATTTGGAATTGTATTTAGTAGAGAATTATCTTCAATTAAATCGATTTGAAATGGATTTAATTGGAGATTCAAAGGTATGACTCTATAATTTGGTTTTGGTTTAAGATGATTCAAAAATATTTCAAGGTTAGATAAATTGAATAAGATAGTTAGTGATTTAAAATTTAGGGTTTATTTAAATGATATCGTATTTTATTTCAAAACAAAATTTATATTAAAGTGGATTTGATATATATATATATATATATATATGAGGTTTTTGAAATTGTTTTGAAACGATGAACATTTAAAGCTTTGAAATATATGGAAATTGAAATGTTTATTTGAGGCTCAAGTCTGTGTTTGAAATCTATATAAATTGAAATGGTTTATTGAAAAACTGATTTGAATTGAATTGAGGAATTAAGATTGGACTAAATGTGACTTGGAATTCGAGTGATTTCGAATCGATTTATGAAATTTTGAATGGAATTTTGAAATGTGATTTGGAATGGTATTTAAAATAATAAATGAATGATATATATGAATTTTTAAAAAGGTATTTAAATTTGAATATTTGAATTTGAATTCAAACAATGAATTGATAATGAGGTACAGAAAGGATATGATATTTTTTATATAAAAAAATGGTTTGGAAATGATTTGATCTTTATTTTGATAAAGAACATGAATTTAGAATGATAATTGATTTTTGATCTATTTGATAAATGAATTTTTGAAGTTTATATTAGTATGAAAGATATTTAGTTTACTTGTAAATTGGATTTATTTAAATGATATTGAGTTTATTAAGTAAATATTTCAAGCTAAATATTTGTAAATTGAATTAAAAGATATATGGAATTACAAAAAAAATTAGTTTTGAAATGTGGGATATTAAAGCTTTTAAATATACTAAAGATTGAATAGCTTATTTTTGTGAATCAAATCTGTATATGAAATTTATAAGATTTGAAATGGTTTTGAATTGAAACTGACAGATTTAATTGAATTAGATTGGAAATTTGAAAATTTGGGTTGATTGGAAATTTTGTAAAATATAAAGAATTTAAGGAAGTGCCATGATTTCAAATGTATGATTTCGAAATGTTATGATTTCAAAGTGTAATGATTTCAAGTATTTGGTTTCGAAAGAGTTATAACTTCGCAAGTATTATGATTTTTTGAAAGGTGAACATATGTTTGAAATGGAAATGATATCATATTGATTTGACTATGGCTTTGATATAAAAATGGTTTTGGTTTCGAAGTATAAACTATTTTGGAAGGAATATAGTTTTGAATGAAATGATTTGATTTTTGAAATATAAACTATTTTGAAATGACCACAGCGTTATAATAACGATTGGTTGGCAAAGAGACCGGGATCGGATAGGGCATACTCTCTGTTGATACCGAAAATCACTTTGACAACCGTGTACGCGGTGGAGATTCTAGAATAAAGTAGGATGATGGCGACGTCCTTGTGGTACATTACGTGGACCCGACTCCCGTGAGTTGGCATAAGGTGGCTAAAACAGGAGCGATCTCGGGCCAAAAGGGGTAGCTCCTCTGGTCGGACACATTCCTTCGATACTATACTCTTACTTATGGTTGATTAGAAGGCCATCGTCCGATTTTGATTGAGAGTGTGTTCCGAGGTGGGCTAGTGGCTGCTATGTTACCACCAGCCTGTGTGCGTAATTGGTATATCTACCATGGCATTGCCTTGTGTGTCGTGTCACCTACCATACCTAGCCTTTACTACGAGTTCGTTTTTCTCCCATAGCCCATGGAGTATTTAGGGTAGTCTCCCGATCTGGAGATACGCTGATACTGGATAGACTCCTGTGACTATTATGTGTGAAGGGTGATATGGGTTGCCCGTAACGCTATTTTAAAGTAAGTTTATTTTACTGTAGACATTATTATAATAGCGCAATACTACTACATAGTAAATAGTTTAACGGATCCTTAGAGGATGGTTATCCCAAACATCCTTTGAGTTACTTATATTTCAGTTGTTATTTCACTTGAGTTAGATTTATTGATATAAGAATGTTAATCCTGACTTGAGTGTTTTGTGTTTTGCTTTATGCTCGGGTCAGACTGAGTGATTCAGCATTCAAGTCTCACCTTCGGAGTTGGAGCTTTGTTTGAAGATCCAGCCATCCATTCTACTTTCAATATTCGATGATTCCAGTGATGTATTCTGATCTATACTTGATGTATCGTGTTACTCTTCTGTTGTATCTGGTTTAACTCTGATGTATCTTATATATTTATATAGTAGCTTCATGAACTACTATCTCTTTTACTTCCACTGCATTATTATTTACTCTGTGTCTATGATCCGTGATTTTTTATTTACTGTATATTCTGGGATTTGCCAAATTTTATTTACAACGCGGTATTTTAAGCAATTCAAGTCCAACATATACGGATGCGAATGGTTGGAAATATCGGGTTGTTACAACACTATTCACCCCCTCCCTCTAGTGTTAATTCCAGCCTTAAGATCCGTATTCCGCATTTCTCACACAATGTATATGGTATCAAGTTACTTAGTACGTAACGAATTGGAAAAAGTCGAAGGGTTCTTAGTCGAAAAGTTGGTTGCCAAAGAGGTTGAAGTATGTTTGTTTTATGAGCCAAAGAATCACTTGCTTTGCTTTCGAATAAGAGCTTTCAACTTGGCTACTTTCAACTAGGTCAAATGTTTAAAAAAAGGTTTTAAACCTTCCGACACAGTCAAAAGGTTACTACCGCTTCATCACTATTTTGTTTTGCAACCTTTCGAAACAGTCGAATGGTTACTGCCGCTTTGTTTTGTTTTAAACTTTTTGACAAAGACTAAAGGTTTACTTGCTTTAAAACCAGCCGCTTCTCCTAATGCTTTCGAAAGGAAGCTTTCGACTTGGCTAATTTACCCTTGTTTTCTAAGTGAAGAATAACCAAGCTTTGGAAGCAGAGCTTTGGACAAAGTTGAAAGGTTGCTTCCAATGTATTCGAACGGTTTTAAAAGAAGGTTTTCCGCTTGTTTAAATTAAAACTAGTAAGTCTTTGAAAGGATTTAGTTGAATGATTTCGAAAGGTTAAAGGATTGATTTCAAAATTTTAATTCAATGGTTTTGAAAGGTTTAGTTTAACGGATTCGAAAGGTTTGAGTTCAATAATTTCGAAAGGTTTAGTTTGAATGGATTCGAAAGGTTTAAGATGGAAGGCTTTCCAACATCTTTCTATGGCAATGTTATAAAGTGGTTTTTAAAAGAGGATGTCTAAAGTTTTATTGCTTTCGAAAGGTTTGAGATTTGATTTCGAAAGGTTTTTACTTGGTTTTGGAAAGAGGTACTTTCATATGTTTAAATGTTTTAATCAACTAAGATTTGAGTAAAGAATATATATGATACGGTGATATGATTTAAGTAAAGTATTAAGATTATATACTTTTCCTTGTTTAAGTTTGATTTAATGGTTTCAAATCAGTTTAAAATGTTTTCAAGGAAAATTATGGGAGGGAATCCTTAAGTAAAAAAATGACTTAGATATTAAAATACTAGATAGAACTAGTATGGGGTCGCGCCCTATACATTAGCTAATAGCCCTAGCTAATTGTTGTCCAGAATTCTAGTGTTTAGGGCTTTGTCACAGGAAGACTAAAATTATGATTACACACCGAAAGGAATATACGTTTGTATACAGACACATTGTTGGTGAGGTCGAATAACCATTAGGGTTAGGAAGACCTGGAAGATGATTAAGTAGGGATAAATTGTCCAAAAGTGAAGTATTTAACAGATAGTTAAGAGCATACTGTCCAAAAGTGAAATGTTTAACAGATAGTTAAGGATAGATAATGCAAAAAAAGAATATCTTACATGTGTTAGGTTAATTTTGACTATATTGTCCAGTAGGCCTGGGTCAACCAAAGCTTAAAAGTTATCCAAACAAAACTTGTGTGGTTGAACAGATAGTACCTTATACTTATGTATGTTTACATAATGATTGTTTTACAGTATTTCACCATTGTGGATGCAGGAGCACATATATAGTTTTATGAAAGGTTTTGCAAAGATATGATTTAAAAGGATGTTAGTGAGAGGAAACCCGTTTTGCTAAATGGTGTGGTCTTACTTAACATATTAAATCGAAATGTATAATATTATTCGCACCAGGCTTTATGTCTGACTCGAAGTTTATGTTTTCCCTTGAATTCTCGTGTGCTCAAAACTAATTTGAGTTGGCTAAGGGGTTAAGGTCCTTTTCAAGTTTAGTAGGATGATGAATAAGGCTGCCGAAGGCATGCAGGAGGCAAACAGATAGCTATTTAGGAGTTGCAGTTCTTGTTTTATGTTTTGACGTATTTGCGCTGTGTTTTGTATTAAGTCTATTATGATTCTATGACTCCGATCATCCAAGAGGGTATCATCATATACCTCTCTTGGTGTTTTTGTAATAAGTATATTATATCTATGCTTGGGAATGAATTTGGGATTATGTGTTGGGAATGTGAAACGTTTGGTTTTGAAATGTAATGAAGTAAAATTTGTTTTAAAATCTATGTTTTGTTTCATATTCAAGTACTTCTGATATTATAGATACCATTAACATAGCTGTATTTAGTCGCCGGAAGCTAATACTATAGATGACCGCGACATCTGTAGCACTTAGTTTTTGGCCTCTAGATAGAGCATTTTACATTTAGGCCATAAATGGAAGAGTTTTACTGCTCCGTTACAGCTGCAGGCTCTGCAATAATTCTTGCAGCAGCAAATGATTGCAAGGTCGGGAGGCCATTTAATTTTTCCATAAGAGCCTTTTGGTAATTCTCTATCTTTTGATAAATTTCATCGACCATCTTATTTACTTCATCTCTAGTGATAACTTCATGATGGATAGAAGATCCCGACACCTAATCTCCTGTGTTGGTAGCAGAGGTTTCTCTAGTTAATGGATCATTGACGTCGTTGACTTTAAATTGTTGAGGGTTGGTTTCTTCTCTAGCTATTATAGCTCATATGGATCTTTCGAAAACAGTTCTCTTTCTTCTCGGTATCATTGACTCTCAAGTCTCAATGGGAAATCTTCTAAGCAAAAATTACAGATCTAACTTTTGGACATGTCTGATCCAAAGTAGATTGCTAGATCTAAGACAAAGTTGGACTCTCAATGAAAGTATCAAAATGTTAACCCAAAAAATGGATCGATATCTTGGATTGAGTGTGAAAGCACCCACCCTATTTATCAAGGCAAATAAAATAGAAGAAGCAACTGTAGATCCATAAAAAGTAAAGAAACAAGAAGGTTTCTATAGTGATTCGGCTGTTAATGAAGCCTACATCCACTTTATAACTTTCTATTAACTGACTGTTGTTACAAGTGAAATCAAATTACAATATGGTTGAATCTCCTAAGTTAGATCAAGTCACAAGTGTAAGAGATCATAGGAGAGTCACAGTGAATCCTTAGATGACTATTATATGAGGAGGGAGAGTGAAGAATAATTTCTGCAGCATTCCGGTAGCCAGTATAGAAGATCTCCTTTATGTTGCAGATAGGCGAATATTTATAGGGATTGGAGAGCTATTGGGTCTGGCCTCTTTGCCAAAAGCCAATACTTGATGAAATAAAGACGTTCCAAAATTTTCACAATGAACCGATTTATCCTGATGGATCATTAGCGATTCATAGGGCATGGATCGCTAATGATCCATTTTGTTAAGTATTTTTAGATCATTTCACTTGGATTGCGCTCCTTGCCTTATGTAGATATATCTCCATGTAATATCATAACTAGTACCTTGTTTTGATGGTGATTCATGTACAGTTGCATTGAACTATGACTGGAATCAGATGAATGCTTACTTTTCGAACTAGTTTTCTAGGAATATCATGAAACTTGATTGATGTCCTTAGAAAAGATATTGGTTCATGATGCAAGAAGTTTCGAGGACCCATGAGAAATCCTTATGGATTTCTACCATCCATAGTTAATGGATCGCTAAAGATCCATCCCCTTAGCCTATTTTTGCATCTTTCCTCTTGGGTCTCTCTTATCTTCTTTTTCTGGTCCTTTTAATTAACTCTTAGGTTATTTCGATTTAACGTGGATGTTCTAGCTCCAGTTGAGTGTTAGGTTAAAAACACGGTTAACATTTGGACTTCATAGTAATGTTTTCTGTAGTTACTGATAATTGAGTGCCACTTTTACAACCATCCCAAAGAGGTTTCTCGGCTGCATCAAATAAGACATATTTTCTTTGCTCCAATATTTGATTCTTCTTCGATACTTACATCGTTGTCGTCAACTTCAGTCGTAGGAAACATTGATCATGATGCATTTTCAACCATATCTTTTACGGGATTAGCTGTAACGTTGTCATTACTCACCTCCTGCTGTGACACTATAGAGTAGGTGCAACGAAACGAATTTCTACGTTGTTTTAAATCATTACCTAAAGTGAATTCAATAAATGCTTGTACACGGTTACAAAAATGTTCCCTTATTGAACCTCTCATTACCTTTCGTTGATACAACAAGCTCCTCCGATCAAAAAATAATTGACCATTTTATCTTATTTCAAAAAATATGATAGAAATTCAAAAAATTATTGATCATTTTATAGACTGACGTTTAATTTTTCAATTAATTTATACATTTAATGTTTTATTAATTATATAATATGTTTTGGTTATACACTAATTTGTTTATATTTTAATGTTTTATTGAATATATATTATTTGATTCTTTTAACATTTTTATAAGATCCTATATATTTTTAATTTTTACAAATTATGAATATAATACTATGTTTTCGCTTTATTATTTTCTAATGTGATGATCGATCATCTTACTACCCATTACAAACACAAAAAATAATTACATTTCGTAAATCATTTCATTTCAAATGATTCAACAAAATTTCGACGGCACTTCCCTTTGTTCCTCGTATCATACACAACTGCATGTACACAAGAAACAAAAAGGAAGTGCTATCGAAATTTTGTGAACCGTGTAAGAGGAAACGATTCACAAAATATAATTATTTTATTGTGTTGTAACTTGTCCAGCGTAGGGACAAATCTGATAAATATGATACAAATGAATATTGATATCCGTTTTGTAATGAAAATGAATATCTATATAACTATCATATACAATACTTGCCAGATCAAGCCAAAAATGCTCTAAAGGATCTAAAAAAATGAGGACATAATGTAATAATTTGTTTATATTAGTATTAACACTAATTCATTATTTAATTTTTATAACAATTAAAAACAAATAAAAATTTCTTTTTTTAACTATGTTTTAGCCGACATTAATTTCAATTTATTACACGGTGATGAAAAATTAAATTTATACGTTAATTTGTTTATATATATGTCCACATACATGTAAACTAAGTTTATATATAATTAAGGATATATATAAACTAATAAAGTGATTATGTAAATAAATTGTTTTTCGACATTTTAAATAACACATTCACTCATTAATATTAAATTATGTTACACTAATACAAACGTACACTAGTCAATCAAATTGACCCTAATTATACATTGATTAACAGATTTAAACACTAATAACCCCAATTAACATTTTTCAATTAAATAATATACATGATTATAACCAATCAATGGGCTATCATCAACAAATATACGCGCAAATTAACACTAATTTTATCATAATTCAGATCAATTAGTACAGCGGAAGAATATACCTGATTTTTTATGAATTAAAGGCGTAGGCGGTTGGAGATTGCAAATTGACAAAGAAATTGATGGATTGCGACGGTTCACAATGGATAGAGATGAACTTGAAGGGATTTGGGATTTAGATTTGGTTAACGAAGGCTTGTGAAGAGGAATAAATTTAATTTGACATAAAAAAATTTAAAAATTTACAATATTGCTCTTTTGTTTCTAATTATTAAAAATGTTGTTTTTATTGTTATAAAATAATCTTTTAATGATTTGATAACTAATTATGAATTTTACATGTATTTAATATAATAAACTCATATGAAATAAAGTATTTAGTAAAAAAAAAATTTGTTGAATCTTACGTCCATCCAAGGTATTTTGGACATACGGTCGAAATATGAAAGGAAAATAAACAGGTTTAAGGTATTAAACTTGATTTTTTTTTAAATTTATAGTCGTTCGTCAACAATCAGACTTACACATTTGTTCGAAGATCAAGTGATCTTCAAATTGGTCGAAATACAAACCATGTATACTATATTATGTATTCATCCAATCCGTATGGTTGGATATAAAAAGACATACATAAAAAAAATTGGATTTTAAACAAGTCATTTTCATAGAATTTGTCATAATAACACATATCAATTATTATACAACTCATTGAAAAATGACATATCTCGAGTCTAATTTTTTTTCCTTTCATTTTTTCTCGATTCTGGCCATATGAATTGGATGAATACATTATAAAATATATGTGATCCGAATTTTATCTCGTTTGAAGATCGTTTGGCCTTCGAACAAAAGGGTTTTAGTCTAAATATAGATGAAGGGCTATAAATTTGAGAATCAAGGTCGATGCCCTAAATTTATTTATTTTTTATCATACATTAAAAGTATGTCCAAAATACTTTTGGACCGATACAAGATTCCAAAAAAAAAAAAAATCGTCGAAAATTTTCTTTTATTTGAATTTATAATGTTAAATGCATTAAAATTCATAACTACTTATACGATGGTTAAAAAATATGTTTAAATTCATAAAACAGTTATGCATCATAAATTTCATCGAAATTATATAATTGACGAACTGAAAGCTGTATAGATTGATCGTTTGAGTTTGATTTTCAATAAAATTAAATATCAAATTGCACAATAAAAGATTATCAAAAACACTAATTTAGTTAACCACAAACTGTCACAAAATTGTAGAATTGAATAAAAGCATCTTCACTAATTTTTGGAATTAAATTGGTGTTTGTAAACATATTTCAAACTTCTATAAATAATAAGTTAAAACAATATGATAAATTAAATTAATTAAGATAGGTATTCATCGGAAGCCGCCAAAACCTATATGACGGGGACGTCAGCGTCGTCAAAAGCTTCCATTGGAATTCCTATTGTTCTTTGTAGTGTCATTATCAATACAATCCTATTATTTCTGTTGCTTTTGTGCTGTCAATTCAAATTTTCTCTAACACTCCCTTGTATTAAAACTTAATACCGAAGAAATCCTTCTAAAAAACAAGTTATATGAAACACCCTTGTCAATATTTTCAAAGAAAATGTGAAGCGTAGATGGCAAATATTTGTAACTCTAACTGTACGTTTTTATAAAATAAAATTTTGCAGTGTAAATTGTATATATTTGAAGTGTAGAATGTAAATATTTAAAATGTAAATTTTTATTTTATAAAAAAATGCGGTTGGAACTGCAGATTTTACAATGTAAAATTGTAGCTACTTGCACTGTAGATCGTAAATGTATCGGGGTAGAAAGCACGTTTTCATTGAAAATAATGACTACATGTTTTGTTGTTGACAAGAAGCGGAGGTAAGTTTTAAAACTACGAAGGATGATTGAAAAACGTCCATAGATATTATCATATACTTTTGATCGTTAGAATAATATAAAACTTCTAGAAGGAAGAGTATACAACAAGCTATTGTGGTTGTGTCATAAGAAGGTAGGTTTCCAAAGTTAGTGATGCACTTTGCCCATCTTCTCCATTATGTTTGTTTATTTTTATAACCTTAATTAAAATCTTAAAATGGATGACGTCCTATGGATACATGATCTGTATACGATATAAAACTATTAAAGCTTGAACAAAAGTAATAAATTGGTAGATAAATGTTTATTCTCTTGTATCTTTGTCTGTCAAATGTATCTCAAAAGTCAATTGTTTTGTACAGCACATTGAGAAATATTCTTTACGAATTAGATATAAAGTCTTTTCTGGTCAAAAGAAATTTGATCTGGGTTGAAAAAACTAGCAAAAGTGAGTCATGATGATATATGTTGAAGTTATTCTAGTTGTACCTTTACCTTTGTTAAAGACTTGGCAATTTACTTTATGCCGTGCTAGCGTATGATATCCATGATGTGTGCTCTCATTTACTTGACATGGAGGTGTGGTATAACATGAACAGTTAAAAGGATATCCACCACTGAAACGGAGACACAACTAGAAACATTGAAATAGCGGCCTACAGCGCCAACGGAAAAAATTAAGAACAGATCCATATTTTATACCTTCCTGTCATATACATACGTACGTACGTACGTGTGTGTGTGTGTGTATATATATGACCCAGCAGAGTATTGCGTACAATTATGAGTTATGTATATATACCCATTTTAAACTTTGTAAAATTGCTCAAATACCTAGTTAAATTTCATTTGTTTTTTGAAAATATGAACGTATTTTATACAAGAAGATTGGAAGGGATTTGAAATTTATTTTTTACAATTACAAGAATGTATATCAAAATTTTCTTTAACATAAAGTATAAACTGCTTTCACCATAGTGAGAATCTTTTGCCATCGGAATAACCATTGTCACACCGAAGTATATGCTTAGGAATTTTGAAAGGTGTTTAAGAAATTTCAAATGACATAAATATTTAATGAATTCTGATGGATTTTTGATGGAATTGCATTAAATAATTGTGGAAATAACTTTTTAATCAATTTCTTCATAATGGTAGATATAACTTTTTGCAAATCATAAACAGCACATAATATTCAGTATTGTAACTCCTTTCATTTTTATGTTGAAGTTTAAATGATTGTTTGAGATCGAGAATCATTCTTTTCATGGTCTCGAGAGAAGCTTTGGTTCAGATGTTTCGAGCTAAAGATAGATAGTTATGTTATTTGATATAAATATGCAAGCACATGAGCGTATTATTAGCAACAATATTTGCAAAACTTTTCCGCATTTTTATATGAAAAGAGCAACTAGGAAAGTTACATGTAATATTTTTTTTAGTGATTTACTATGTACTAGTACACTGGTGCATAACTGCATATTATATATGCAGTAATGATACCGTGCAAACTCTTTCAATGTGAAAGTTAATTATATGTTTTTATTTTTGAATTTATTTATTTTTAATGATTTACTGGAAGTTCATCTTTAGTACTCGTGGTTAGTAATCTAACATATAACTAGTACAACCGCATAACATTGGAAAACTGACCATTCAACTACGTAATTTTACAATAAAAATATTTAGTTTAATTTTTCATTAATTTTAGTGAAGCACTACGTGATAATAAGTCTAAAATTTTTAAAGTTTGACAGATTTAAGGAGGCATTCATACATCTTTGGAAAGACTAAGTCATGTTAAAAACATTATTTTTTTGCACAGTTTGGTTTTGCAAGTCTAGTACAGAATACTAGTATAACCGTGGGTAATTGCCTGTTCGATTATATAATTTTGAAAGAAATTAATTTTTGGTAAGCATCAAACGATGAATGAAAGTACGCTGGAAAAGAAAAAATTTAAAGTTGAAACGATTTAAGGAGACATATGTGAAAAACAAATTAAATAATAATGAAGAGATTTAAGAAGAAATGCTAAAAACATGTTTCTTGATTTTTTTTAAGCTTCACACAATTTGATTTTTCAAACCCACAGTATAGAAATATTTATAATGGTCCGTTTGATCAGATATTTATCAATATGCTCCCGATTCTACCATCAATTACTGGAATTTGTAATCCTCCTTTAAGAAACTTTTTTATTTGTATTTTTCAAAAAAGAATGGCTAGC
The DNA here is from genome assembly GCA_030765085.1 of Allium cepa. Classification (NCBI taxonomy): domain Eukaryota; kingdom Viridiplantae; phylum Streptophyta; class Magnoliopsida; order Asparagales; family Amaryllidaceae; genus Allium; species Allium cepa. The sequence continues at coordinate 186,547,204 of CM060946.1, forward strand.
TGCAGCATTTAATATAAATTCTTCAAATTTGTCAAATTTGATAATTACCTGCGTCTTATCTTATATAATATTAATACAATCATATAGATGACATATACATGATAGAAAAAATCTATCGGAAATTAAAGAGGAAAATACCATTATAACACAAAAAGTAGACACGACACGATAGATCTTCATCAATAGATTGTCCTGATTTCCGGCTAGAGTATAAATACAAAACAATCTAACGGCCCCAATCAAAAACTAATAAATGGTTGAATCATATGTCAAAAAAACTAGAAAACCCCACATCTGAGTTATAGTTTTTAGTTGCAACCAAAAATCCAAAACTATGGACCAGTGTCTGTATTTACTACTTTCATTACTCATATTTTCAACTACCACAATACTGTTGGGATTTGAAAAGTTTGTAGTTGTCAACCTCACCTAATTTGTCATCGTTTTACTAAAACTGCATTGTAGTCAGTCTATTCACTTTGAAGGGAAATCAAACTTAAATGTGATAGACACTATACAATTAAAAAAAAAGGCCTAGTTGCATCTTTATGTGCTTTTGGACACAAGGTTGCCTTCCGTTAATTTGAATTCCTTTACTTGAGGGGTTTTACCATGATTTCTATTGTTGCAGACTACTTTGGATTGGAATAGTAAACATAAACCTTCAATGATGGCCAAGTAATTAAAGTGTAGTGTACTATAACCACATGTGAGGGAAAGATGCAAAGAAGTTGCATATATTTCGTTGCCAGTCAAAATCTGAAGCAGGGAAAAGAAAGAAATAAAGAAACTCCCAAGATATTGCTGTATATCTCATTCACTCACATAGATGCACAAGATGCAACAGATTTATACAACGCACAAGAACCAATCCAATGCATGTGGAAATTGCATGTGATGATCAGCAAGTGCATATATGCTCATAATGCAAACAACAAAAGTGTCCCAATGTATAGGGTAACTAAAACAGGTTGATTACAAGAAAGAGAAAGGTTCCATGCATTGAAGTAACTGGTATTATTATCTCATATTGTGATTACTCAACTACTTTTTCCAACATGGCCTCTGTTTCTCGATGTGATTCAACCACTATTCATTTCTGGCATGCATAATTGTTCAGGTCCTTTCATTTATTTCTTTGGTTAGAAATTATAGAGTGTTGTATAATGTGTAGTTCAGCATATTTCAGACTATACAATTATAGATCAGGGGGTCCCTTATTCAACATCAAAGGACAAATTGTTTGGTAATATTTTGCACAAGACTACTAAATAGTGAACCGAAGTCACTAAATGATCCTCTTTTGTTACCCAAGACACTAGCTGGAAGAAAAGATGGGTTTATTATGGATATACGGATTTAATGCCCTCTCCATTAGCTCACACCATGTATGTCCTTTTTTGAGGCCCATTTTGTAGGTGAGTTGTCCATAATAACTTATTGTTGTTAGGAGAACATATAACATATACTGGAGATATCCACACTGACTAAACATGGGAACTGCTCTTGATAATTTACTTAAAATGATCTGACTTTGAAAATGGTGTTAGCCACGGAACTCCCAAAGCTCATACCAAGTCATGTGTCATGCTGAATATAAAAGACAATACACAGTAGAATAAGCGATGCTTATGGATTGATCCAAAATTAGATAGCACTTATGATATATTGGAATAATTTCATGTCCTTTATGTAAAATAATTGGTTAAACATAAATACAAAGAGATTACCATTCATATAATCAATTTATTTTGTGATAACAAATGGGTTTCTATTATAATATGTTATTTATTTTCTCAGTTGATCGTTTTAAAATAAAAAAAAATTGTGCAGCCGTACTATTTAGTATGACATAAGGCAGTGCTAAATTTCTAAATTTCAAAAGTAGTCGTAGAGTAACCATTTTAATTAAAGAAAATACATATTTTAACTTTGAATAGTGATGTGAGTTGCTATTGGAACAAGGTTGATGAAATAACAACTTTATTAGTTTAGTGCCTTGAACATAACACCCAACTACTTTACATATAGCAATTATTAAAATAATTATATGACTTATGGTTGAAGAGGTATCAAGTAGACAATAAATAAGTCAAAATGATTATGGTTTTTGGTTCTTGTGGAGTTGGTCTTTGTGTGGGACCTTTGTTTGTTCTTTAAGTCTTATTAGGATGGATGCTTTCACTCTTCATCTACTTTTTTATTCTCTATATTGTCTTAATTCAAATCCTAAACTTATTTATAATAATATTTTTGTCTTGATTGTGCCACAACTTAGTTTATTGCAGTTTAATTCAGTTTTCTTTTCTTTTTTTAATATGAGCTAGTTAAGCTGTTTGGAATGGCTATATGCTAATCCAAGGCAAAAAAAACAGCTTAGGCCTAGATGCTTTAAAGTTAACATGAGTATTTGAACTGCATAGAACAGGCTTAATGGGTCACTAAACCTTAAGGGACGCACAGTATGCAAATCGTGAATCTAGCATACAATGGATTGATTTTTGAGGAACTAAAAACTCAAATAACTACAGTCACAATCCTATGAAAAAAATGTTGAAAATTACCTCAACTAGTAAAAATAATAACAACCAGATTGATATGGGAAAAGGAAAAAAAAATCTATATTTTCATATGAAAATAAATCAACATTACCACACAGGATCATTCATGTTATAACATATTTCTAAAGTTTTACAGTCATGCTGCTTTATAATTTTGATAATTTCCTATATAAGTTGTATTAATAATGATTGTGAGTAAGAAATATTTGCACCTTGGCCCCGTTCTGCTCAAAAAATGCGATTCGTTGGAATTTGTTAATAGCTACAGTTTACGACGTAGAGTGCAGTACAGGTTAAAGAATCTACTATTTGTACTGTGAAATAGAGTCAGTGTTTTGTACACTACTACCTTCTGGCTGCTTCCATGAAATAAGTGAGAATCTTCGCTCTTCCACAGAGATGAAATAATTAATGTATTAATATGGCTTTGTATGAGTTTCATTTATGTAAAAAAATTCCAACAAATGACAGAAAACGATTAGGAAATTTGTCGTATGTATATGTAATGCTGCATGAAACTTGAGTAATCTGATGAGAAAATAAATAGACTATACAGTATTGTTGGTTTGGGAGGCACTCGATTTCATGACTAGCAACCTTTATTAACAAATCTTGCAGCTTTGCCCATGCTTCTTTTGACTGTTTTTTTTCAAAACTATTTGTTTTGGTACTTCAAATATCATGAGCAAATTAATTTTATGCATAAGCTCAATTATATTAGTATTGTATACTTATCACATTGATACTCAAAATTAATCAATGGTGCATGGATCTAGAGAAGATATAAAATTGAGCGTTTTATCAGTTTTGTGCTTTGGTAGAATCACTTTCCACTTAATTAATTGGCAGCGGTTGCACTACCCAAATAAGTTAGTAATACATTGTTAGAGATAGGCCCCTAAGTATTAGAAGGAAGTTTGTTAGAACAAAAATTTACGTCGACTAAATACGAGTTACTGGATTTGTATAAAGATGAGTTCGAATACGTATAACATTGAAGAACTTTCTGTTCTTACAGTTTTCAATTATCTACTCTACCGTAAAAGCGGACCTCACAGGGGTTTATGAAAATGTTAAATTTTTTGTGTTCCTACTACAGGAATTTGTTGGACAAAGAACGACCGATAATGAGTGAAGTTGAGATAACTTATTTAGGATATGTATTTAAGAGTAGGTGCATAAGTTAGAATTATTTTCTTCCACAGCACAGTTTAGGAGATTATAAAAGACAAAAGTTTATAAGAAAGCCTTACATATCTTAGATCAAGGAGTTGACAACATGTGTAAATCGAGAGGCTGCATTTAATATTTATTCGTAAGGGACCTTATGTGGATAACCCCAAAGCAGTTTGGGGAATGTCAATATTGATTGATCTAATTTTATTATGAACATTACCTTGCCAACTAAAAATTAAAATCAAATTTATGCACGTATATAAAGGCAATTCACAAAATATTTTTGAATGTATATTCATTTATACTTAGAAGCAACTATTATTTCAAGAATCGCTAACTTCATGACGAAAGAATATTTTTAAGAAATTAGCGATAGTAAAATGGATTTGGATACGATCCAAAGATGAAACTGATTATGTAAGATGAAATGAAATTAACAAACAAAAAATAGACATGGCACATTTGAATGTCTAATAAGAATTATCACACATCAAAGAGAAACTATGAGTTTCTTATCGATGTCAAGAAAAAAATTTCCTCGACTGTCTCTAAGCCATGAAGAGTATTGACTTCAGCATGTCGCACGATGTGCAAATCCGGAAAGGATTCGAAGTACATTATCAATATATGAGTTCGATAGTTATACCTGAAAGGATATGATCCATCGATTGCGTAAGTGTCTTTGCGAAGAGGACCAATTCATTTGGAATATAATAAGCTACGTTAATAGAATAACATTATAAATTTCAATTGCTAAAATTAACGTAACAAATTCATCATTCAATGTGCTTAAATTAGTTCGGATTTTGTGACATCCCGGAATTTTGACCTTATTATTATAATAAGTTTTTGATCAAATTTAAAATAAATACGAGATTTTCATTTATAAAATATAAGATGTTGGACATTTTTAGTTGTATATGTGTTATAAAGGAACTTATACTTTCAAAATATAAAATAAACTCTTTTAACAATATTTAAAATTAAATCTATGTTATTCTATTAAATTAAAAATTATATATTAATGACATTTAATATCTTAAGTATCAAAGTAGTTAATAATAATAAGTACAATAATGCAATTTTATTCATGTGAAATAAAAATATAAAATACATTAATGCAAATACGTTACAAACTAAATATTGGAAAATTTAACTTTGAATAAAAATAAGATCAAGTAGTGTTTTTAAACAACAATTTTCATAATTAAAATAAAATAAGCTTATAAATATTTAATATAAGTATAACATAAAAATATGGATATTAACAAGATCGAAATAGAAGTGTTAACTAAGTAAAGTTTTGTACTTAAGAATACATGACATATAGGGGTTATTCATGCAATAAAGACAATATAAAAATCTGCAAGCAAACATATATAATTAGTCAAAAACTAGTGTATAAAACTTTGTGTTTAAGTTAAAGGATGATAAAGTTTAAAAGTAAACAAACATAGAAACATAACATGAAAAAAAAAACAAGTATAAATCATAATTATAAATATAAGTATAAACCATAATTAAAGAATATAAAATAAATTAAGATTATAAATATACGAATAAAATTTACATATGAAATATTATGAATCAAATGCTTGGAAATCTAAAGTGCAAATAAATTACAACCAATGAAGTCAAAACAATAACCTGTAAATTTCATTTGTACAACATAGGACTTTTAAATATTATGTGAACTTGTTCAATGCATAAGTAAAAAGGGAATAACTTGTAACATATTCTGTACTAAACATATATGCAGCTGTAAAGATTTTTATAGGCATAAGAAAACAAAAGTTTTCACTTCAATATAAATAAAACAGCTCTTTGTCTTGTATTAAAATAAACAAAATCTGAAACATTTATTACTTGTTAGCATAAGCATTAATTAGATGTAAGCAAATATGAACACATGCATTAAAGATTAGCACAATTTCTTGTTTAACAAGTACAGGCAGCCGAAATCTCTTATCACTTCATTCTGCAGCATATTCTACTTGACCAATTAAAAAAAAAAGTGACAAACAAATAAGACTGTCTACGTACAACCTGTATTCAGTGGCTTCAATTTATATATCTATATCCACTATATACTATGTTCGTGTATAAACTTAACTGGACAAAACCAAGTGCAAAAACCTGAGATTAGAGAAGGAAGTAAATAGCTTTATCTGGTAGATTAAAATTTATTCAAATTCAGGACAGTGAAGTTTTCAAGGAATCAAACCTGTAGCCTTTCTTCATCAAATTGTTTCTTGTGAGTAAACATACTTTCTTAAATTTTAAATATGATAATTAGCTTCTGATATTTGTGATTGCTATATATGTATATATATTGAATATAAATGAACCTGTATTTATCTTATACACCGGAAGCTTCTGTGGCTGTTCTGTTTCTAGCTTCTGAACTTCTGAGTAGAAGAAGTAAAAGATATTAATACTCTTCCATTTGAATTAATTTTAAACCTAAAAGATGTAAGTAATTCAAATTGTTTAACATAAAACAAAGCCTGAGAATATGTTTGTAGTATATTAGTAAGATGTAAACACTGTTTTTTTATGACATGTAAAAGAAATCAAGGGCAAAATTTGAATATTTAAATTTGAAAATTCAATAACATATTTAGATTTCATATACATAATCATGATTTTTAACATAAAAGTCTTGATTTTTAAACAAGGGTATAAAGAGCAGTTTTTAAAGGAAGTTTTAATTGATTTTTGTCAATCCTGGATGATTGGGTTAATTTCAGATGCTGTAAATTGGTATGAATTAATTTCAGAAAAATGTCAGAATATTTTTCGAATGCAAGGATTTTGGGCTTGAATCAAATATAGGGTTTAGTTTGCGTTCGTGGTTATGCTCTTTAAACTAGTGTTTTTGCAGCCATGGAGAGATCGAGTGGATCGTGATTCTTGGAGGGGATAGGGGAGGTTATGGACGAGGTACGAACGGAGTTTCATCACCTCAGGTGGTCGACGTTAGTGGGTTGATGCGTTTTAGTTAGTGTGATCGTTTGCAGCGGGTTCGAACGCCAGTGTGTTTTCCGATCCCATGATTTTCGCGATGACCTGGAGTGGAATTTCGAGTACGAGGGTTCTACGTGACTTGTTGGAAGAGGCTCGAGTCACCGGAGGAGTGGCGAGCCACCGTGCACGTGCACGGTGGCATGAGCGTGTCAGTGAGGGCGTAGGTAGTAGTAGAAGGGAGTTGCTTCGGGAGTTCCTAGGTTTGACGCGAGGGAAGACTCGGGAATGGAAGCCTTGGTCTCGAGTTATGGCACAGGCATCTCGTGTTTATGGCTGTTAAATTTAACAGTTTATAACTTAAACAAATTTTAAAAAAAAAAAAGAGAAGACGATGGGTTTCAAGGAAGTGCTCGGGTGAATTGGTTGAGAACTCGAGGCAATTCGCAAGTTTCCCAGGGTAGTGCGCAAGGTTTGGTAACTGCAGTTTCCTTTTCTTTAAGTAAGCTAAGTAAACAGTTTTAACAAACTGTAAAACACTGTTTTTTTTTAAAAAAAAATGTTTAACAGGTTCAAGGTCTCAAAACTTATATGCAAGCTAATTATTTTGGCCCATACTTTAAAGGTGTAAGCTCTTAAGTATTAATGTAATTCAGTGATCAATTTAATTGAGCATAAAGTTAATTAATGTCTGAGTTATAGTAAGTAATATAATGGAACTTCAAACTTAAAGAGATCGTTAAAATGTTAATTAAATTAAATAATCAACATCTTAATCACTTTTAAATTATAATTAATGGTAGATTTTAAGTAATTATAAGATTATAATTACTGCTCAAGTTAATAGTTGGTTAATCAAATAAACTAGATGTGAATTAATAATTAATTAAGTAATTTACTTAAGAATTAAGGATAATTAAAGGGTTAGTTAAGTAAATTGAAGTTAAATAAGTATTCAAGTTATTAAATAACCATTAAGGTAGTAATTAATGATTAAAGAATAGTAATTAAAGTTAAATAGTTTAATTAAGAATTGATTAATTAAGTAGTGTAAAATAAAATAAGTTAATTAATAATTAAGATTAAAAATTAATTATGAATGATCTATTTGATTCAAACAGTTTGAAAGGAAATAAGTAATAAACTGTTAATCAATAAAACAGGGTTAAGCGATTAACTCTGATATACTTAATTTACATTGAATTTCAGATGACTGCTTATGGATTGTGTGTTGAATATCTGATTGTGATATTTATGTGATGATATTCTGTAATGCTCTCTGATATGTTGAGATATATATATGATGACTGTATAAGTTTACCTGTGATAAATGTTGTTTGAATTATAACTTGAATTAAACTGTTAAGTTAAATAGACAACTTGGCCCTTAAAATGGCGTTTGGATTCGATGAGACCGGGATCGGAAGAATCAATTTTGATTCTCCGAAAACCACATCGATCCAATTTAAACGTTAGGTCGTGAATTCTGAAATGAAGATCGAGATGGTGTTTTCAGATTGCAAGGGTTATCGTTGTTGACTCTGAGGGTGATTCCAAAATGAGTGTGACGAGATAATGCCTTCGGTTTCGTTCGAACCCGGAACGAACTTATATGGATTGAATTCTTTCAGCACATCGTCAGGCAGACGATGAGCATTCTAAGTGATATGTTCTATAAAGGTAATCGCAGACCCAAGCCTCATCAACCGGGAATGGCTAAAACAGGGGAGATGCAGCAAGGTTAGGTGGGTCATGCCCAAGCAGGACAAGATATTTCCCCTGTCTAGATGTCCCTTTTATATTTCGGCTGTGTGGGCGGTTGCTAGCTACAACCGCGGGGTTTATCTTGTTCGGGACTGTTCAGTAAGGAATGGTTCCGGCCTTGTGTAGCAGGGGGTCGGGAGTGATCCTCGGTACGGTGATCTAGGCCCCGTACTGTGACGGGCGGTACCTCAGTAGCCCTGCCATTGTTGGAAATCCATTTTCCCTACGAGACCCTACAATTTTGATTTGTATTAACCACTTTTGTGGCTAGTAGCTGGAATTTAATCATGTAACAATTTCGGCTATTTTCTATTTACTTGAAAACCCTAGACACTATTATAATATCACTGGATTTCCTATGAAATGTTTTGGTCAGCGTAAGGTAAAAACTTACCCGTATTTATTTGTGGGGAGTCTTACGTGATACCTTTATTTTCAAATGTTTTCAAAGTTAAACAACTTTAAACCGTTTACTCATACCAGACCCATGTCTGACCCGGAGTTTATATTTTGTTTTTCATAAACTCTTGGGTACTCAAATTTTTATGAGTAGCCAAGTGATAGGTTTTGGACCTTGGTTTCTGGAGGAGCTTGGAGCAGGAGATTCCAGACGTATATAGCTATCTATGTAGTTCCGCGGTGTTAGTTGATGTGTGCTATACCTCTGATGTATATAGTGATAGATGTATGTATGGTTGTCATGTGTATTGATATTGTATAACTTTGATATATGTAAAACTATGTAATATTTATGTGATATATTATATTTGGTTCCGTTCCGCTGTGAGATTCTGATGTAGTTGTTATTTCTTTCTCTTTCTTTCCTATTTTCTATCCCTTTCTTTCTTAATGATGATACATCTTTCTGGTAGTGAAGGGCGGGTCGTCTCAGTTGGTATCACAGCATAGGTTGGTGATAACCTTGGCTCTGGTAGTGATTACTCATAAAATAGAGTTTGTAGAACTCTAAAATGAGTTTGAGAGTATTAATAGATATGAGCGCGTATTTGTTAGTGAATATAAAGTTGTTTTATATTGCGTTGATTGATTTATTGAGTGGTATATGAACCATCGTCGGCACAGCCTCGAAAACTGTGTCGAAGGGGTTTCTAAACACTTAAATAGAGCAATTCGACACAGTATTGTTTTTAAAAGTAGGGTAAATGAAATAATTTTACCCAAAATTATATTTTGATATAAAAGAAATATTTTTCTGAAATAACTATATATACTTGGATGTTTGAATGTTAATAGTACAATCAAATAAAAATTTAAATGTGAGTGGTTTATAACCAAATAAAATTATTTAAGAATGATTTTAAATAAAAAGGAATATAACTGAAATCTGATTAAACTAGAATTTAAGTCCCGGAAATTTGGAAGATGTTTAAATAAATTTAAACAAAGGAATTTGGGAATTTAAAATCTTGGGAATGTTTGAAATGTTTATCCAAGGATATGAAGGCAATATTGGAATATTGTTTTGGAAAATATTATTGAATGGAAATTATTTTGGGAAAATTTATGAAAGTAAGGAAGCACTGAACTCACTTCAGTCGCTAGAAAATAATCCTGATGATGATGGCCACATCATCAGTATTCATTTTCGAGTTTCTAAAGTGATGGATTGCTACCAGGATAGTTGGTCATGATATTGTTGGGCTCGTTGGGTATACAAGTTGTTTTAAAAATTTCAAGGGAAAATTTGTTTTGGTGAAAATAAGTATTTGAAACTTGGAAATTTGATTTGATATACCAAGTGGGTAAGTGTAGTTATCCTTTCAAAATGATTTTGGAAATGAAAACCGGGCATTTGTATTCTAAGAGTTCTAATTGATAATGTGAAGTTTAAATGAATCAACTATGGGACTTGGAAAGTAAAGTTGATATTAATAAGAAGAAATCGGGAATTGTAATCCCGGAATTAAAATTTAACTTAAGTAGATGAAAATAAGAAATATATTTGAGTTTAACCTGAGATAAGTTGAATGGAATTGAAGTTCAAAATGAACTTAATTGGATATAAAATTTGAAGGAAAAATGATTGTGATTGTAAGGTGAAAATTTATACCTTAAGATAGTAAGTGTTATATATATGTGTAATCTGAAATTGTTGTTATAAGATAAAATGACCCAAATGAGCAATATAAGCTTTTAAGTAAACAAATAAGTTTTGAGCTCATATATTGAGAAATAAAATTTAAAGATTGGTAAGTAGCTAAATTTAGCTGAAGTTGAGTTGAAATAAGATTGTATTTAGGTGAATTCAATCGAGTCATAAATAATATTGAATGAAATAAAATTCTTATGTAAATAAGTAAATGTAAACCAAAGTAAGTATTGAATTGGATTTAAATAGAAATGTTGTGAGTTGTAAACAAATCTAATTCAAGTATAAATCGAATAACCTTATTATAAATAAATTCAATAATGAATTGTTAATGTAATTAAAAATTTAAGGATGGAAAAAAAATAAACTAATCAAATAAATCAGTAAATAATTGGGATTTGATTAAGGGAAAATCAAATCAAAGATTTGAATGGAAAATGGTGAAATAGAATAAACCTAAGTTGTTAGGTGGAACAGTTTGAAGAAAATAAATGACTTAAGTAAAATTGTGAAATGATTATTTAAATATTGGTTGTCAAGTTTAATAAATGGTTTGGAATCAAACCTGATTGAAATGGAAGAAAATGCAATGTAAGGGTTGTGAATGATTTAATTGGGATGGAATCAAGTGTAAATTGAATTGGAATCAATTTAAAATTTGTTATAAAGCTTAAGTGATTATCTATTCACAATAATATTGTTGAATTGCATATGGAAATGGGATGTTTGAAGTAAATGAGAATTAGATAAATTCTATGAATTATTGGAAGCAAGATAGGAGGATTTTGAATATGAGTTTGTTTTGCTCAAATGGATTATATGTCTAAGCAAGTAAGTGTAAATCACTTTAACTAAAAGGAATGATTTGAAAATTGATTGGAAATAATTGTAATAAGTGTTGGAAACCTTACATATGTGCTTATGAAAATATATAATGCTAGACAAATGGAGACTCTGTCAAACTTTTCAGAATTTGGAAACTATAAAAAAATGAATGACCAACAAAACAATTTAAAATTGGAAATTGAAAATAAATTAGTAGATAAAATTAATTGAAAATAATGATAGAAATTGGTTATGAATGAAAGATAGTCAATAAAATTTAATATTCAGAGTTGAAGAAAATTTGAATTCACATGGAATTAAAAATTCAAATTGAAAATAAGTGAAAAGAGGATATAAAGGCTATAGTGATAGAGTAATAATAATAAAAAAAAATATGATGCTTATAATAAACTTAAGACATGAGTGGTGAAATTCTTAAGTAAAGATTGATATTGAGAAACTTATTCCAAGTGGATAGAAATCAGAATAATGTGAATAAAAGAAAATTGATATAGTTGATAACCAATGGATATAAATACGTAGGATGTATGTATATTATTTTATTTGCATAACAATTTGATCCAGATTCGAGCACACAATTTCGAGATAGTTATATATCGATCCGAGTAAGAATTTTTCGCTCGATTTTCGACGACGAACCATGGATGTGGATTTTGATTGATTCTGGAAATTCTCTATCATAGTTGTGACTATGCAAGGAGAATAACAGTTTCTGATCAAGAAACGAGTTCTGTGTCCGTACTAGGAAGTCGGGTGGACGATACTAGTTCGGAAGTGAAATTTTATGATCGAGCGAGCGATCGAATTTGATATTGCGTACGAAAGATATATGTACATCGTACGAGCTTGATTAAATAGATATTGAAATTCTGTAGAGAACAAATAAATTGGGGAAGAATTAATACTGTAGATTTCAGAATTGAATTGCCAGAGTAGATATCTGGGATTTATTGTGTATTCTGTATATCCCATCTTGGAAATTGTTCATGATTCATCATGAGTGGTTAAACTAGTAATTCAGGAATTTGGAAGTTAAATCAAATTTAACTGTGGTCGGGAATCCAGTTTGGATTGTTGATCAGCGAGAGACAAACTTTCGATAATTTTAGGGAAGCTTATCCGGATTCGTGTTCAGAAAACTAGTGATGTTTGTTAGGATTGACTGTTTGGGTATTTGCTAATGTATGAATGATATCTATGTTGAATGGTTGGTATAACAGCTTTTCAATTATCTTCGTTTTAAATTTCGGGGACGAAATTCTTTTAAAGGGGAAGGAATGTGACATCCCGGAATTTTGACCCTATTATTATAATAAGCTTTTGATCAAATTTAAAATAAATACGAGATTTTCATTTATAAAATATAAGATGTCGGACATTTTTAGTTATATATGTGTTATAAAGGAATTTATAATTTCAAAATATAAAATAAACTCTTTTAACAATATTTAAAATTAAATCTGTGTTATTCTGTTAAATTAAAAATTATATATTAATGACATTTAATATCTTAAGTATCAAAGTAGATAATAATAATAAGTACAGTAATGCAATTTTATTCATATGAAATATAAATATAAAATACATTAATGCAAATACGTTACAAATTAAATATTGGAAAATTTAACTTTGAATAAAAATAAGATCAAGTAGTGTTTTTAAACAACAATTTTCATAATTAAAATAAAATAAGCTTATAAATATTTAATATAAGTATAACATAAAAATATGGATATTAATAAGATCTAAATAGAAGTGTTAACTATGTAAAGTTTTGTACTTAAGAATACATGACATATAGGGGTTATTCATGCAATAAAGACAATATAAAAATCTACAAGCAAACATATATAATTAGTCGAAAACCAGTGTATAAAACTTTGTGTTTAAGTTAAAGGATGATAAAGTTTAAAAGTAAACAAACATAGAATATTAAACATAACATGAAAAAAAAACAAGTATAAATCATAATTATAAACATAAGTATAAACCATAATTAAAGAATATAAAATATAACTAAGATTATAAATATACGAATAAAATTTACATATGAAATATTATGAATCAAATGCTTAGAAATCTAAAGTGCAAATAAATTACAACCAATGAAGTCAAAACAATAACCTGTAAATTTCATTTGTACAACATAGGACTTTTAAATATTATGTGAACTTGTTCAATGCATAAGTAAAAAGGGAATAACTTGTAACATATTCTGTACTAAACATATATGCAGCTGTAAAGATTTTTATAGGCATAAGAAAACAAAAGTTTTCACTTCAATATAAATAAAACATCTCTTTGTCTTGCATTAAAATAAACAAAATCTGAAACATTTATTACTTGTTAGCATAAGCATTAATTAGATGTAAGCAAATATGAACACATGCATTAAAGATTAGCACAACTTCTTGTTTAACAAGTACAGGCAGCCGAAATCTCTTATCACTTCAGTCTGCAGCATATTTTACTTGACCAATTAAAAAAAAATGTCAAACAAATAAGACTGTCTAGGTACAACCTGTATTCAGTGGCATCAATTATATATCTATATCCACCTATATACTATGTTCGTGTATAAACTTAACTGGAAAAAACCAAGTGCAAAAACCTGAGATTAGAGAAGGAAGTAAATAGCTTTATCTGGTAGATTAAAATTTATTCAAATTCAGGACAATGAAGTTTTCAAGGAATCAAACCTGTAGCCTTTCTTCATCAAATTGTTTCTTGTGAGTAAACATACTTTCTTAAATTTTAAATATGATAATTAGCTTCTGATATTTGTGATTGCTATATATATATATATTGAATATAAATGAACCTGTATTTATCTTATACACTGGAAGCTTCTGTGGCTGTTCTGTTTCTAGCTTCTGAACTTCTGAGTAGAAGAAGTAAAAGATATTAATACTCTTCCATTTGAATTAATTTTAAACCTAAAATATGTAAGTAATTCAAATTGTTTAACATAAAACAAAGCCCGAGAATATGTTTGTAGTATATTAGTAAGATGTAAACACTATTTTTTTATGACAGGTAAAAGAAATCAAAGGCCAAAATTTGAATATTTAAATTTGTAAATTCAATAACATATTTAGATTTCATATACATAATCATGATTTTTAACATAAAAGTCTTGATTTTTAAACAAGGGTATAAAGAGCAGTTTTTAAAGGAAGCTTTAATGGATTTTTGTCAATCCTGGATGATTGGGTTAATTTCAGATGTTGTAAACTGGTATGAAGCAAGTTTGTAACCCATTTAATTTCAGAAAAATGTCAGAATAATTTTCGAATGCAAGGATTTTGGGCTCGAATCAAATATAGGGTTTAGTTTGCGTTCGTGGTTATGCTCTGTAAACTAGTGTTTTTGCAGCCATGGAGAGATCGTGTGGATCGTGATTCTTGGAGGGGATAGGGGAGGTTATGGATGAGGTACGAACGGAGTTTCATCACCTCAGATGGTCGACGTTAGTGGGTTGATGCGTTTTACTCAATGTGATCGTTTGCAGCGGGTTCGAGCGCCAGTGTGTTTTCCGATCCCATGATTTTCGCGATGACCTGGAGTGGAATTTCGAGTGCGAGGGTTCTACGTGACTTGTTGGAAGAGGCTCGAGTCACCGGAGGAGTGGCGAGCCACCGTGCACGTGCACGGTGGCATGAGCGTGTCAGTGAGGGCGTAGGTAGTAGTAGAAGGGAGTTGCTTCGGGGGTTCCTAGGTTTGACGCGAGGGAAGACTCGGGAATGGAAGCCTTGGTCTCGAGTTATGGCACAGGCATCTCGTGTTTATGGCTGTTAAATTTAACAGCTTATAACTTAAACAAATTTAAAAAAAAGAAAGAGAAGACGATGGGTTTCAGGGAAGTGCTCGGGTGAATTGGTTGAGAACTCGAGGCAATTCGCAAGTTTCCCAGGGTAGTGCGCAAGGTTTGGTAACTGCAGTTTCCTTTTCTTTAAGTAAGCTAAGTAAACAGTTTTAACAAACTGTAAAACACTGTTTTTTTTTTAAAAAAAAATGTTTAACAGGTTCAAGGTCTCAAAACTTATATGCAAGCTAATTATTTTGGCCCATACTTTAAAGGTGTAAGCTCTTAAGTATTAATGTAATTCAGTGATCAATTTAATTGAGCATAAAGTTAATTAATGTCTGAGTTATAGTAAGTAATATAATGGAACTTCAAACTTAAAGAGAACGTTAAAATGTTAATTAAATTAAATAATCAACATCTTAATCACTTTTAAATTATAATTAATGGTAGATTTTAAGTAATTATAAGATTATAATTACTGCTCAAGTTAATAGTTGGTTAATCAAATAAACTAGATGTGAATTAATAATTAATTAAGTAATTTACTTAAGAATTAAGGATAATTAAAGGGTTAGTTAAGTAAATTGAAGTTAAATAAGTATTCAAGTTATTAAATAACCATTAAGGTAGTAATTAATGATTAAAGAATAGTAATTAAAGTTAAATAGTTCAATTAAGAATTGATTAATTAAGTAGTGTAAAATAAAATAAGTTAATTAATAATTAAGATTAAAAATTAATTATGAATGATCTATTTGATTCAAACAGTTTGAAAGGAAATAAGTAATAAACTGTTAATCAATAAAACAGGGTTAAGCGATTAACTCTGACATGCTCAATTTACATTGAATTTCAGATGACTGCTTATGGATTGTGTGTTGAATATCTGATTGTGATATTTATGTGATGATATTCTGTAATGCTCTCTGATATGTTGAGATATATATATGATGACTGTATAAGTTTACCTGTGATAAATGTTGTTTGAATTATAACTTGAATTAAACTGTTAAGTTAAATAGACAACTTGGCCCTTAAAATGGCGTTTGGATTCGATGAGATCGGGATCAGAAGAATCAATTTTGATTCTCCGAAAACCACATCGATCCAATTTATACGTTAGGTCGTGAATTCTGAAATGAAGATCGAGATGGTGTTTTCAGATTGCAAGGGTTATCGTTGTTGACTCTGAGGGTGATTCCAAAATGAGTGTGACGAGATAATGCCTTCGGTTTCGTTCGAACCCGGAACGAACTTGTATGGATTGAATGCTTTCAGCACATCGTCAGGCGGACGATGAGCATTCTAAGTGATATGTTCTATAAAGGTAATCGCAGCCTCAAGCCTCATCAACCAGGAATGGCTAAAACAGGGGAGATGCAGCAAGGTTAGGTGGGTCATGCCCAAGCAGGACAAGATATTTCCCCTGTCTAGATGTCCCTTTTATATTTCGGCTGTGTGGGCGGTTGCTAGCTACAACCGCGGGGTTTATCTTGTTCGGTACTGTTCAGTAAGGAATGGTTCCGGCCTTGTGTAGCAGAGGGTCGGGAGTGATCCTCGGTACGGTGATCTAGGCCCCGTACTGTAACGGGTGGTACCCAAGTAGTCCTGCCATTGTTGGAAATCCATTTTCCCTACGAGACCCTACGGTTTTGATTTGTATTACCCACTTTTGTGGCTAGTAGCTGGAATTTAATCATGTAACAATTTCAGCTATTTTCTATTTACTTGAAAACCCTAGACACTATTATAATATCACTGGATTTCCTATGAAATGTTTTTGTTAGCGTAAGGTAAAAACTTACCCGTATTTATTTATAGGGAGTCTTACGTGATACCTTTATTTTCAAATGTTTTCAAAGTTAAACAACTTTAAACCGTTTACTCATACCAGACCCATGTCTGACCCGGAGTTTATATTTTGTTTTTCATAAACTCTTGGGTACTCAAATTTTTATGAGTAGCCAAGTGATAGGTTTTGGACCTTGATTTCTGGAGGAGCTTGGAGCAGGAGATTCCAGACGTATATAGCTATCTATGTAATTCCGCGGTGTTAGTTGATGTGTGCTATACCTCTGATGTATATAGTGATAGATGTATGTATGGTTGTCATGTGTATTGATATTGTATAACTTTGATATATGTAAAACTATGTAATATTTATGTGATATATTATATTTGGTTCCGTTCCGCTGTGAGATTCTGATGTAGTTGTTCTTTCTTTCTCTTTCTTTCCTATTTTATATCCCTTTCTTTCTTAATGATGATACGTCTTTCTGGTAGTAGAAGGGCGGGTCGTCTCAGATTTTACTTCTAAATTATCGATCGATGTGATTTTGATTTTTGGTACATATATGCTGAAACAAAAATTCTAAATAATGATTTAGAATATGTTGTTTGCACAAAACAACCAAAGTGTCGTAAAGTCATTGGGAGTGATACTGAATTTATAGGTTTTGGATAGGACCCAAGAAATAATACGAAAGTATCGTTCAACAAGCATTCGAGTTAAGAAAATATTTTGATTGAAAAATCAAATAATTTGAATTTTAGTCAAAATGCCAAGGATGCATGTATCTGTAAGAAAGAATTATAAATGTACTAGAATATTTCTCATACTATAAATAAACAACAAACTTATTAGCGTCAAAATTGGTAACCAACACTCAAACGCCGTTGAAAGCACCAATTCCTAGTCAAGATAACAAGTAGAGTGTATGTAGAAAGTATCAATATGAAAAACAATCAAAATTAAAAAGAAAGCAGTACATACAGAGGATTGTAGTTGTTCGGCTGACTCTGACCTACGTCCATTCCAGAAATTTTCTTTTTATTGATGTTAGAATTAATTACAGTTATAATTCGGAGTTTTTAAAATAATAATGGTAGAGCAGCCTTAGTGAAAAAGATGAAGGAAAACAGAATCAGAATCCCTTTTCTGAAGCCCTGCCTGCTATATTTATAGGTAAAATCCGAGTTACTGGGCTTTTTGAGTGGTTCGGGCCCCTTAAGACCATAGCCAATCCCAAATCCATCAATATGACCGACGTCGAGTTCAGAATATGCCGACCTGATGTTCCCTAGGGATGACTCGAAGTAAGTGCTCACATGACCTGAAGCATGCCTGCATATGACACGAGTAAGTTGTGTTATGACTTCGGGCAAAACGCTGCCGAACTCATGCCGTCTCCAACATGCCGATCCCCATTTCCCATAGCCGACCCAGAGAAACTCACACCATGACCCGAAGTAGCCGACCTCTCTAAATATGCCGATCCTATTGTGTTGCCGAACCAATCTCTTATGCCGACCTGAGGAGGTGTTGCAGCCGACCCGAAGCAGGAGCTAAGGCCGACTTGAGTCCTCCTTCATGTCGATCCCTTAGCTCACCGACCCCATTCAATATACCGATCCTCTAACATGTCAATCCATTTCCAAGCTACTGACCCAAAGTAGAAGGGATACCGACCCGGAGTAAGCCAAGACATGTTGATCCCTTAATTCCTGTTGATCCCTCGGAAACCCAAAGCAAAACCTTGTTAAACTCGAAGTAGTGATTTAACCGATCCCTTCGAAATATACACCGACCTCGAGTGACTCGGAGCAGGGATCTGCCTGACCCGAAGTAACCAACTTGAAAATCTGAAGTTGACCCACCAGCTACTCGGAGCAAACTCCAAGCAATCTGAAACAGCTCGACTTTTTTCGAAACTCATATTTCAAGTATCCCATGGCTGTTGTCGACCAACTGTGTCGAATTCCGGCTTCATAATCATGTTTATCGTCCATGATTGATCGTCTATCCATCAAGTCGACTCAAACCTATCATATTTCAGCCTTGATAACCGAGCAATCGATTTAGTTAAATCCGCATGTATACATCCTTACCAAAAGACGGGTTAACGTTTGCCCCCCCCCCCTCCAAAACATGCCTTGCGTTAGGAAGACTTGTTTTGAATAGCTTTTAGTCCATCATCCAAAGTCCATATGTTATTCATAGCTATACCATCAGGTCCATAACGTAATCCATTTTATCCAAGTGCCATTGCCGTATCCTTACCCAAATCCACGGCTGCTTCGAGTCGATATCCAATCCTTATCCAGCAACCAAATTCTTATCTAATTCCACATCCATCCAAATCCGATAACCAAGTTATAATCCATCCATATCCAATAACCAAATCCATTACCTCTCCTACTTGATATCCAAATCCAGGATCACTCCAAACCATAGCCAATCCTTAGCCATTCAAAGCTAAAATCTGAATTTGTAACCTCTTTGGGTTCTTGCCAAGTGCAACCCGCACTCGGCCACCTGTGTCAAGCAACACTTTGGCGTACCTCACTCAGTGTCCCTAAATGCTGAGTAAAGCCGTGGCTTAAGTCCTAAGCCAAACTCTGGTCACTCTGGACCCTTGTCGACCATAGTCCATGCTCGATGACCTGAAATAATAAATGATAGATAATATGAGGCCTAAATCCTAGGCCGAATCCCGATCTCTCCAAACCCTTACCGGGTATAGTCCACACTCGATGACCTGAATAAGCCGACTTGCCAAGTTCGGGCGAAGCGACATACCCTTTGACGGGCATAATCCATACCCAACGACCTTTTAGTCAAAAACCAGATAATCAAAATCCAACCTGAAATCCAGATCAAACCAAAAAACCTGAAAATCCATATCAAAAATCCAAACCAAAAGGCAAACGTCTGAATCAGAATCCAAATCAGAAGACAAAAAAAACCATATGCCCAAACCAAACTCCAAAACCAACCAGAAAAAGAAAGTGCCCAAGACAAAAAGAAAAAAAAGATTTCACAAACGAAAGCGTAACAGTTTATCATCATCTTAGAGCATGCCTAGGAGTTATCTCCGTCCCCGTACATGAGTAAGCGACTTAGTCATTAGCCAAAGTTTATTACTTATTCCAAACCATCACGATTAGTTGATGACCAACCAACCACCATTCCCGAGCCTCGCGCCATCGCCATTGAAGTTAGGCGGTGGCTGCTCCTGTTCCACCGTCGCATTCCGAGTTCCGACATATTGCCGCAACTGGCCATTTCTTATATGCTCCTTGATTATTTCCTTTAAGTGCCTACAACTATTGGTATCATGTCCGTCCAAGTCATGAAAGAGACGGCGCCTTTCAGATGCCCTCTCACGTTCTGAGGGTTCCCTCCTTGCCGGCCTTCGATAAGGAAGGAGATCCCAAATTTCCATGAATATTCGCTCCAATGTTTCATTTAATCTTGTATAACTGGATAATTTTGGTTCTACCCAGCACTTCCTTGCCCTTCTTGAATCGTCGTCCGACTTCCTCTTCCATTTATCCTTATCTTTGCCCAAGTTTTCACTGGATGGTTCCCCATCCTTAACCATGTTTACTTCCTTTGACCTCATATCCAAACATGCATCCTCTTGTCAAAGAAATCTCTCAGCGTTGTGAAAGAATTCCCCAAGAACCATTGTTGGGTCCTATATCAATGATACATTAAAATTCGAATTATCTCTGACTCCTAACACCGCGGCCATTAGAACCATTGATGGATCCGGCCGATACACCGAAGCAACTGCCACATTAAACCGAGTTAAAAAAGTCCTGAGCGATTCTTTCATCTTCTGCTTCACCGATATCAATGTCATCACATTCTTCGACCTTTTGACGTGAACTCGAAACTGTTTCAAAAACATTTCTACCAATTCTGTTCATGCTCCAACATATCCATCTTCTAGCTGTCTGAACCATATAACAGCTATATCGGTCAAGTATAGAGGGAAACACCGAGCTATAATCTCCTCTGATGCCCCCAGCACATCCATATGTCTTGTGTACCTCATCAAGTAGTCGGTGGGATCCCTCTTACCATTATATATTTCCAAAGTGGGCAGCTTGAAATTGGGTGGATTCCTAGCCATCATGATGTTACGAGTAAACGGACTTTTGTTTACTCCCTCCAAATCCCTGTTTGTCAGGCCTCCACGAATAGTTCGCCTGATAATGTCAGCTAATCCGGTGTTACCTACCAAAGGTTGCCCCCATCTACATTTCCTAATTTCCCTCCAAGTCCTCGAGGGAATTCTAGTACATACTCCTCATCATGCACTCATGTATTCCTGTTGGCGCCGGGCTGCGCATCATCATTTGGTAACTCTTATGGATTGGACCAACATTACCTGGTGGTGTGCCCCCAAGTCTAGGTCCATCCATATTGATAGTCGTTTGTTGATTGGGGGCTGCCCCTGCTGAACCACTCCATTTGCTTGCCTGTTGAGTCCTTCTGATCCGACTCCATGGATCTAAGCTCCTGTAGCTCCTGCTGTTCCTGACTGTCCAAATTGTCTAAGAAGAGTTTCATCATTTCCTCTTGTCTTTTCATCAACTGCTCCTACATATAATCCATTATAATCTGCATCTCATCCCTAGTGATGTAGATGGATGCCTGATCTGAACCAGCTCTTGAAGAGGCCTCTTGACTTCCCTCTCGATTGCTCCTTTCTATCACTTGTCTCCTTTTCGATGGCCTAACCATTGTTCCTCCCAGTATCCGAGTTCCTAATCTTTCAAAATCAAAATTTTCGATCTGGAATGTCTGATTGCTAGCTTTCTCAGTGAAAGCACCAAAATGTTAGAACCAAAATTTTTCACTAATACATAAACCCCATTGAAAGCACCAATTCACAGTTACAGATAACAGATAGAGTGTATGTAGAGAGTATGTATACAAAGAACAATCAAAATTAAAAAGAAAACAGTAATAACAGGGATTTATAGTGCTTCGGTTGACTCTGGCTTATGTCCACTCCGAAATTTTTAAAACAATAATGGCAGAGTAGCCTTAGTGAAGAAGATAAAGGGAAACAGAATCAGTATCCCTTTTTTGAAGCCCCGCTTGATGTATTTACAGGTAAAATCCGAGTTACTAGGCTTCCTGAGTCGTCCGGGCCCATCAAGACCATAGCCGATCCTAAATCCATCAATACGACTGACCCCGAGTTCAAAATATGCCAGCCTGATGTTCCCCAAGGATGACTCAAAGTAAGTGCTCACACGACCCAAAGCATGCCAGCATATGACCCAAAGTAGGTTGTGTCATGACTCGGGCCAAAACGCCGTCGACCCCATGCCATCTCCTACATGCCGATCCCTATTTTCCATAACTGACTCGGAGAAACTCACACCATGATCTGAAGTAGCCGACCTCTCCAAATATGTCGACTCCAATGTGTTATCGGATCAATCCCTTATGCTGACCCAAGGAGGTGCTGTAGCCAACCCAAAGCAGGAGTGAAGCCCGACCCAAGTCCTCATTCTGATGCCGATCCCTTAGCAAACTGTCCCCATTTAATATGTCGATCCTCTAGCAAGCCGACCCTTTCCAACCTACCGACCCAAAGTAAAGGGGATACCGACGCGGAGTAAACCAAGGCATGCCGATCCCTTAATTCCTGTCGATCCCTTGGAAACCCGAAGTAAAACCTTGTTTGACTGAAGCAGTGATTTAATCGATCCTTCTGAAATATACACCGACCCCGTATGATTTGAAGCAGGGCTTTCCCTTACCCAAAGTAACCTACTTGAAAATCCAAAGCTGACCCACAAGCAACTTGGAGCAAATCCAAGCAAACTGAAATGACTCGACTTTTGTCAAAACTCATATTTCAAATATCCCACATCTTCTGTCCATAGACTATGCCAAATCGCGGCTACATAATCTTGTTTATCGTACGTGATTAATCCTCTATCCATCCAGTCGACTCTAACCTATTATATTCCAGCCTCGATAACCTAGCAATTGATTTAGTTAAATTCGCCTTTTGCCAAAAGGTGGGTTAACAAAACTAATGATTATTAATGATGTACCTATGTTATAATCATTTTTAGTATGGTTGTTTAATACTCAACATTGGATTTGATAATGGCATCTTTATAAACAGTATAAAAGGATGTTGGGATTCTCCTTTACAATATGCATAGATGACATATTAAAACATTTAATATGGATCATATGAGATGGATTCCTTATGTAGTAGAAATAAAATTATCGTATATGCCATTATGTCTGCTATATTGCTAATCGCTTATGTAATTAGTACATTCAGCTAGTATCAAATTCGAATTAAGCGTCGATAAGTAGGGTATTTTCGACTATTTACAAAATAAGAAAAAAAATTATAGAAAAAATGTACTCCTTAATGAAAGAATATTCAGATTGAAACTTCATAAGCAATAAGAGCGTGCTATGTAAATTCAAAATTCATATTCACCCAAGAAGGTCCAAGCTGGAAATGTTCCAAATATGTGCTGTGGCTAAATCAACCAATAGGCTATGCACATTTCACTGAATAGCGCTACAACACAAGCAGTGTATGCATATAAATGCATAAATTTGTAACAGATCTAAGAATGATTCCAAATATTGAGATTCCAGTGATATTGTTATACGATAATAACGTCGTGATATAGAACATGAAAGAAGCTATAGCTCACTAGAAGTCAAGAAACATACTCTAAAAAATGCCAAATGATAAAGGCAATTTATTAGTGTCTAAGAGGGATAAATGACGAAGTATTTATTAAAGACAAAATAACGTATTTATTCACCAAGGGACTAGCTTGATCTTTTTGATAAAACTAATTGGAGGATTCGAAATAGATTCTATAATTGATCGCACGTGCAAGTAGGAGATTGATAGAGCAAGGGGTATGCTCTAAGGAAAATTATGTAATTTGTTACATACATTTAACTCTACGGAGGTACTTGATTTCTATTATATACTGTTACCCCACCTTTTGGTCAAAGTCGGGATACCAATAAATTGGCTGAAAAGGATGGATTTTCAGGATCAGAGATCGATTAGAAACAAGGCTATGATCGATACCATCAAAACTAGATCGAGCTCCAATCAAGGTGGGATCGATGGGCAAAGATTAACAAGGCTAGGAGAGGCTAAGTTTCAAATTTTAGGTCAATCGGAATTAGCATGCTTAAGTTATGGGTGGATCAATATTCATAAAAATCAATTTGTATCGATATGGTTCGTTATGGGCTCGGCTATCTACTTTGGATCGATGCTTTTGTATCGATCAACATGGATATGGATTGTTATCGGGATGGATATGGGTTTGGACTAATGCGTGCACTTGGCATTTGGTTTGGATCGGTTAGTCTTCATCTTGATGTATTTCGTATCGATCGAAGCACGGGATCGATACAAAGAACATGGAATTGGATCATACGAAGGCCGCGGTGCTAGATGGGTACAAAGAACTAGAAACTGGATCGATACAAAAGAAGCAAGATTTGGATGGATGCAGGCTTGATTGATATGGGTTCGTACCTATACTTACATATTGATCGATGAATGCGGCAGAGCTTGTTGGCACATTTCATATCGATTAGGGATGGATCGATACGAAGGAAGGGGAAACCGATGGATATGAGAGCATACATTTCTAGAGCGCTTGGATTGATATAAGAGGATGGGCACGAGGCAATAGAATGTGATGGATATGAAGCATGATGGATACGAAGGCTCTGTACTTCATATCGATGGATATCTAGGAAGCGGTCGAGATGGAGTAAAGGATATGGATCAGAGCGCGTGAAGTTCGAATCGATGCGAAGGCTACGGCTATGGATATGGGACCGATGGATACTTGGAGGGCGGATATGAAATATGATGGATACGAAGGTGATCGAGACGATCGATACGAAGAGGATACGTAAACTTCGGCCACTTGTAAAACTAAACTTGGATCGATCATTACTTTCATTCTACAATTCCAAATGCTATGAAATTTTCAAAGAAGTTTCCTTCTGCACTCAATAATGTTCGTAATCAATCTCAGCTTGATTGGACCATTTCGGGATCAATACGAATTGCACTTGGATCGATCACAAATCACACTAGATCGATCATGTGGGCCCACCTATGCAAAAGAAGAGGTACTCCAGGTTTTGGGGAGGATATTTTCGAATCTACACCTATGAATAGCTGCTAAATGGCAACTAGACAGGGATCTTCTTCTTCTTGGCCTGTCATTCTGTTCATTGATTTCAAAGGCTTGTAACTGTAATCTCAATTCAAAAGGAAAAAAAAGGATCAATTCAAAGTGGATGTAGGCCAGAGATAGTCAAACCACTATAAACCTTGTGTCTTCTCTTACTTTCTTTCATTTTAATTTTGCTATTTCTTCATTTTTATTCTCTGCCTTGTTTGGATCTGAGATCTGTGCTTGGACATTGTGGATTTGTGTGTAAACACTGGTGCTTTCACAACTTCTGGGTTTTGTGGCCAATTTTAGCACAAACACTTTGGTGCCTTCACTAAAAACGACTAATGCCCGCTACATCAGATTTCTAATTTAGATTTGGAAAGCTAAAGGATCAAATCTAAAAGGTACCATGATTAGGAAGTCAGCTAGAAAGATATTACCAGAAAGGAGCATCAAGAGGGGAGTCAATAAGCTACCTCAGAAGCGAATTAGGCCTCAGTTTTCATCATTAGAGATGAGATGGAGAAGGTGATGGGAGTACGTAGGAAGAATTGCTAAAAAGGTAGTAGGACATGATGCAGAACCTTCTCAAATAGTTTGGACAAGCAGGAACAGTTGGAGCTTCAGGAGTTCAGATCCACGGAGCTGGATTAGAACGACCGAATAGGAAATCGGATGGAGCAACTCAACAGGGAACATTTCCTAATCAGCACATAGTTACCAATTTGGATGGTTCCAGACTTGGGTGCACACCACCATGCAATGATAGACCAATTAACGGAGGGATTCTAGGTGACCCCACACCGCAGGATGCCGGCAGGGGCACAAGAGTACGTGATGAAGAGTATGTACCAGAATTCCCTCGGGGACTCGGTAGGCAACGCTTTGTGGACAACATTGGATTATATGAGATTATCATGCGAACTATGCATAGAGATTTAGAAAACAGAGATCTAGAAGGAGTAAACAAGAGTCCGTTTACCCGTGACATCAGTATGGCTAGGAATCCACCAAAGTTCAAGCTACCTACTTTGGAGGTGTACAACGGTAGGGTTGATTCTACCAATCATTTAATGAGGTACACGAGACACATGGAAATGCTGGAGGCATCGAGGAAATTATGGCTCGGTGTTTCCCTCTGTACCTAACGGACATAGCTGCTATATGGTTCTGGCGGTTGGAAGATGGATCTATCAGGACATGGACGGAATTGGTGGACAGGTTTTTGAAGCAGTTTCGGGTTCATATCAAAAGGCCAAAGAATGTGATGACACTAACGTCGGTGAAGCAAAGAATAGGAGAATCGCTCAAGGCTTTCTTAACTAGGTTCAATGCAGCAGTTGCTTCAGTGAATTGGCTGGATCCATCGATGGTTTTGATGGCAGTAGTGCCAGGAGTCAAGGATAACTCGAATTTCAAGATACCATTGATACGAGGTCCACCAATGGATCTCAGGGAGTTTTTCACGAGGCCGAAAGATTTCTTCGACAGGAAGATGCATGTTCAAATATATAGTTAAAGGAAGTAAATGCGGTTGAGGGTGGGGAACCATTCGGTGAAAGCTCGGGTAAGGATAAGGATAAAGGAAAGAGGAAGTTGGATGATAACTCCGGTAGGGCAAGGAAACGCTAGTGAGAGCCAAAATTCTCCACTTACATAGGATTGAATGAAACATTAGAGCGAATATTCATGGAGACTCGGGATCGCCTTCCTTACAGAAGGTCGGTAAGGAGGGAACCCTCAGAACTTGAGAGGGTATTTGGAAGGCAATGTCTCTTTCATGTTCTGAATGGGCATGATACCAATAGCTGCAGGCATCTAAACGATATAATCGAGGAGCATGTAAGGAGTGGTTAGTTGCGACAATATGTCAAAACTAAAAATACGACATGGAATAGGAGTAGCCACCATCTACCTCAAACGACGATGGCACGGGGCCCAAGAATGATGGTCAATTGGTTATCGACTGATAGGGATGATATGGAATAAGTAGTAAACTCTGGGAAAATGGCCAAGTCACTTACTCATGTACGGGGATAGAGATAGCCCCTAGGAATGCTCTGAGATGATGATAAACCACGATGCTCTAGTTTGTGAAATCTGCTTTTCTTTTTTGGTTTGGACATTTTCTTTTCTCTGGTTTAGCTTGAACTCCTGGTTTTGTTTTCTTTCTGGTTTGGACTTTTGTTTGGATGCTTGTTTTATGGTTTGGATATTGGTTTAGATTTTTGGTGTGGATTTTTGGTTTTCTAGTTTAATCTGGATTTCGGATTGGAATTTGATTAAATTTTTATCTGGTTTTTGGTAAATGGTCGTCGAGTATGGATTATGCCTGGCAAGGGGTAAGTCGCTTCTTCCGAACGAGGCGAATCGGCTTATTTAGATCGTTGAGTATGGACTATGCTCGACAAGGGTCCGAAGGGACCAGGATTTGGCCTAGGACTTAGGCCTCATATTATCTATCAGTTACGATTTCAAGTCGTCGGGTATGGACTATACTCGGCAAGGATCCGTAGCGACAGGGATTCGGCTTAGGATTTAAGCATGGTATTACACAACGTTCAAGGACAATGAACCAAGAACACCAAGGCGTTGCTCAATACAGGTCATCGAGTGTGGATTGCGCGTAGAAAATACCCAGAGTGGTTGTGGATTCAGATATTGGCTATGAACAGCCAAGTATTCAGCTAACGACCCGGAGTGGTCCCGGATTCGGATATTGACTCGGAGAGGTCCTGGATTTGACTATTGGTTATTGGATATGGATGAATTAGAACTCGGTTTTCAGGCTAAGATGGATATGAAATTGGCTAAGGATTTGGTTATTGGATTAAGGATTTGATATCGACTTGGAGATGTCATGGATTTGGATGAGGATATGGCTATGATACTTAGATAGGATGGCTTGGAAATATATCGGATTATAGATCAGATGGAATGGCTATGGATGGAAAGTGGAATTTGGATGTCGGATTTAAAGCCATTCAAAGCACGCCTTCCTACTGTAAGACATGTTTTGGGGAGAAAATGTTACCTCGCC
Source organism: Allium cepa (assembly GCA_030765085.1). Taxonomy (NCBI): domain Eukaryota; kingdom Viridiplantae; phylum Streptophyta; class Magnoliopsida; order Asparagales; family Amaryllidaceae; genus Allium; species Allium cepa. Next base: position 186,575,475 of record CM060946.1, read on the forward strand.
TTTTGGTCAAGGCCGGGATGCCAACAAATTGACTGGAAAGGATGGATATCAGGATTGGAGATCGATTGGAAATAAGGCTATAATCGATACTGTCAAAATTGGACCAAGCTCCAATAAAGGTGGGATCGACTGGCAATGATGAGAAAGGCTAGGAGAGGCTACATTTTGAATTTTAGGCCAATCGGAGTTATTATGCTCAAGTTATGGATGGATCAATATTCATAGAAATCAATTCGTATCGATGTGGTTCGTATCGATACGGTTCGTGCCGATCACTATGGGGTCGGCTATCTACTTCGGATCGATGTTTTTGTATCGATCAACATGGATATAGATTATTACCGGGATGGATATGGGTTTGGACTGACGCGTGCACTTGGCATTTGGTTTGGATCGATCAGTCTTCATCTCGATGCATTTCATATCGATCGAAGCATGGGATCGATACAAAGAACATGGTATTGGATCGATACGAAGGCCGTGGTGCTAGATGGGTACGAAGAAGATGAAACTGAATCGATACGAAAGAAGTGAGACTTTGATGGATGTAGGCTTGATGAATATGGGTTCGTACCTATACTTACGTATTGATCGATGATGCAGAAGAGTTTGTTGGCACATTTCATATCGATCAGGGCTGGATTGATACGAAGGAAGGGGCAACCGATGGATATGAAAGCGTATGTTTCCATAGCGCTTGGATCGATATGGGATAATGGAGACAGGGCAATGGAATGTGATGGATACGAAGCATTGATGGATATGAAAGTTCTGTACTTTGTATCGATGGATACTAAGGAAGTAGTCGAGAGGGAGTAAAGGACATGGATCAAAGCACGTGAAGTTCGGATCAATGCAAAGGCTACGACTATGGATATGAGACCGATGGATACTTGGATGGCAGGTACGAAATATGATAGATATGAAGATGATCGAGACGATCGATATGAGGAGGTATTGATATTAACTAGTATCGATACGTACACTTTAGCCACTTGCAAAAATAAACTTGGATCGATTATAATTCTAATTCTACAAGTCCAAAAACTACTAAATTTTCATAGGAACTTCCTTATGCAGTCAAGAATGTTCGTGATCAATCTCATCTTGATTGGACCATTTTGGAATTGATACAAATTACACTTGGATCGATCCCAAATCACATTGGATCGATCACATCGGCCCACCTGCATACGAGAAAAGGTATTCTAGGTTTTGGGGAGGATGTTTTTGGATCTACACTTATAAATAGCTGCTAAATGGAAACTAAAGAGGGATCTTCTTCTTCTTGGCTAGGCGAAACTTTATCATTTTGTTATTGATTTCAAAGGCTTGTAACTGTAATCTCAATTCAAAAGGAAATAAAAAGGATCAATTCAAAGTGGACATAGACCGAAGATAGCTGAACCACTATAAACATTGTGTCTTCTCTTGCTTTCTTTCATCTTAATTTTGTTATTTCTTCATTTTTATTCTCTATCTTATCTGGATCTGAGATCTGTGCTTGGACATTGCGGATCTATGTGTAAACGCTGGTGCTTTCAGTATTTCTGGGGTTTATGGCCAATTTTAGCGCAAACACATACTTCGTATATTGGGATATAACTAATTAAGTGATTAATTTAAAGTATATAAATTAGGATATCCATAAATGATATGTTATGTGATTGTAGTTGCAAATAGTTGAGTAATTAATCACACTATAAAACAACATTCTATTTCAAATATTCTTGGTCAAGATGTTTCGAGAAAGGATATCGATACACCCATTAAGACCATAGTACAAAACTATCTCCAAAAGTTGGATAGTGTATTACTCGTTATTGTTGGGGGACCAAGAGGTTACATACTAATAATTATTGGATATATATGGAATGGCTCATCCAAAAGTTTTCGGTTGGTTAATAACAACTAGGTCAAACGAGAAATCTTTAAGTATACATGGTTTTTTTGACTTGAGAATACTATCGAACTTCGATGTGAAAACTCCACTTTGATTATAGTTAAATGGTGATATGGCATCCATTGAGCGACATAGTTGGGTCTGAGCTAAGCAATGAAAGCGAAACACTATTTAATAGAGAGTTCATCTCCTCAGTTGTATGAGGTTGGCACCACGATTAGTCGTAGTCAACTCAAAGTCAAAATCTCTTGCCAGAGCTGTATGGTTAATAATAAATGTTATTATTAAACTAAGGATTTTGTTTATAGATTAACCAAGTTTAATGTGGATGATACTGAAAGTTGAAGCAAAACAAAATTTCATAAGTCTTAATGTGATGTAGTGTTGACGAAGATAATTAATCTAAATAATCGTTGTAAAATGATATCGCTTAAGAAATTATTAAATACGATTTTATAAAAAAGTTTAGTAAGCAATGAGTTCAGCCAAACAATCCTAACACTAGCTTAGGTAAGGTGCATGTTAACATTTAAATTGTTTGATATTAATTGGTGATTGAATAACACCTCTGAGTCACATGACCATATTCGTGAATTCTCCAGAAAACCACATGATTTAATTAATTTACAAAATATTGTAATTAATTAGTATTTAGAAATATTAATTATCATTTAATTCATTTGGTAGTTGAGAGTTGTTTATAATTATTTGGATGCATATAAAAAAGTTATATTTGCGAGCATTGGTGTACAATATCGATATAACTTTAAATGAGTTTAACAAAAGATAATTTCATTAGAGATTTGTGGAAATTCCACTAACTCATTTCCTGTATTCTTTTCTTCATTCACTTTTGTTATCTTCTCCTTCCTCGCCATGGCTGAAATCTCATTGCTCCATTCCAAAAAAAACTCCAACTCCAAATCAAATGAAAAACATCAAAAAAATTACAAGTGATTCATCCTTCTTTTGCAAAGAGGGCAGTGGATCTGCTTAGAGATCTAAGGAGAAATCTCAAATCAAGGTGTCATAAAGGGCGGGATCTACAAGATAAAATTATATTTGACTTACATACATAAACATGTTTACCCTTGATCCAAATTTATGCATATGATATATATTTAAATTTCCATTGCGTTTTAATTGAATTTTGATTTAGTAAATGTGCTATTTATAAGTTACTCAAATAAATGAACACAACCATGGGATTTTATCTTTGCATTACGAATTTATGTATCTGTGCATCATCTCTTTTAAATTGTATTTGGTTCAGCATTGAATGATACACACACATACAATGATCAATTATTTTTGATATAATTAAACACATGTACATACACAAACAAATATATGTGAATTTAAAATGTGTTTTGAATCATGACAATTTGTTGTACATTTAGTTAAGGAATAATTTTTTGATATATTTTATAGATTATTTTGACTATTATATATACATAAATTATAACTATGGAAATTTATTTATATTACATAGATACACACACACGAAAATGTCTTATTAAATATGAATATGTGAAAGAGGAAATTCAGAGTTCCACTTTAATGGCTGTATGGAAGGAACATTTTTTTTCAAATTTGGTTTCCCATGTTCAAAAGAAAGAAAACAGGTCTTCAACTCTACTACAACCGTATAATTGAAGGTGGTTGCTTAGGTCGGGGAGATAACGCTTCTTATTTTTTGAGCCAAATAAGTTTGCATGGACCGTATTCAAATCATCTAGCTTTTAAACAATGTATCAACACAACAAAAGATTCTCTGAATAAAAGGATTGTACATATTGCAAAAGGTACACAAATTATTTCATCATGTGTTTTCATTGGATGGGTTCTTCATTGCAAGATTAGTGCTTCTGTTTTTCGATAAATCCCAATTCACAAGGACCTAGAAAATTAGGGATAATTCAATTCAAATTTTAAAGTGCAAATGGTTGCATACGGAGTTGACAAAACTATGGGCACCTTGCAAATTTTGGAAACTTGTAGTACATCATATGCGAACGACTTGAGAAGAAAAGGGAATCATGTGATTCGGTTGCCACATCCAGCACAAGTTTCAATTACGATAATATCCCCCATTCTGTAATGTGGAAGAAGGCATTTTTGTTTTCTATGGGCTAATTAGGCCTTATAATACAACACTTTCATGTTTAGGAAGACAATAAAGGCTTTACGCAATCGAGGGATAGACTTGCTTACAATGCTTATTGAATATATGTACCTACTTCTGTTAGGATAGATATTGTCATATGTATAACTAGGTGAAATACCCCAACAAAGGTTGAGTAATATATGGTGTTTTGGTTTGTATTGTAATATATTTTTGAAAAAATAATAAAGGAACCCATTTTCAAAAAAAACTACAAATGTAGTTTCTATGAAAAAATTAAAATTAGACAAATATGTGTGTCATGGTATGTTTATTTATTTATCTTATACAAGTATTGGTTGATCCCTTTATGCAAGTTGTAATTATGTAAGTTCATATACACTACCTATATTTTGGCCATGAATAAATTATGGAATTAACAAATTGCTAAAATTAAATTGGATCTAACTTAATTAGAATTTTACATGAGAAGGTGAAAAACTTTCCTAAATTCTATATGTTAATTAGACCTTTTATTAATCAAACCTTTTAGGTTTGGAATATATTATATTAATTGCTCTTGAGTCATTATTTTTATAAACATATTTAATTGGAAATTTACATACATACCCCCCCCCACACACATATATATATATATATGTATGTATGTATATATATGTATATAAACTGATACATACATTCATATGTCATGTTGTTATCATATCATACATTCACTCTTTACACCATATATGTTCATGTGACCTTTCTCCCATCCAAAAGTAACAATGATGAACACAAACACCCAACCAAATTACACTTACTTCAAATCTTATATAATTGTCACACAATTGGAAATATGAACATATTTGATATGTTCTTAAATTTTCAAATTTCAGACCTAATAAACATTAAATTAATTAATACGATTATTTAATTAAAATAAATATAATATTATCGTTACACCTGTTCTTACCACAAGTCAGAACCAAGAAGAAACATATGACACTTCCTAATGGCAACAGAGCTTAACAGAGAGTCAGTTGAGGGTTAAGCATTTAACCAGACCCAAGCCTTCTCCATCAGAATGAAGGCCACACGAAACAGATGTGGTATGTAGAAAGACAAAGCAGCATTGGCATCTCCGAAAAAGGAGGCCAAACTAGAATACAAAACCAAGGTATAAAAGGCATGCATGCTACTTTTCGATTTAACTGTAGTCACATTTTTTTAAAACACCTACTTGAATGGCTATGTATAAGCATATATAGAGGGCAACCGAGATAGCACCATATAGATTCGAAACCACTCTATAGGGGCTATATACAGGATCATCCAAACTATGCTTCAATACGAACTCGGCCTTACAAGAAAATAAAAAATGAGAATGCTATAAAAGAGGAAGAATGGGAAGAGTTCCCCCATTCTAACCGGACACGATGATAAACTAAGGAAAGAAAGTAATAGCAGCCATAGGGCAGTGAGATATGAACGCCAGACGACCTTCACTACCGCACCTGTTCTTATGCGTTAACATCATAGTAAGGCCCCTGGAAGGCCTCTTATCATTCCTCTTAGAGCAGCTTACTATTTCAACAGAGAGAAGGCCAACCTATGTTGACCTAAGCTTCTTTCCCACTATTTTAGGCATCCCACTTCAAAATTCCAATTTTCATCAAGTATTAGGGTTTCTCGCCTAAAACGCGTCATCAACCTAGGTACAAAGTACGAGCACGGCGGATAAATGACACATAGCAAAATCCAAGGGCAGAGATTGAAGGAAAATGGAAAAGACGACAACCACCATCAATAATGCACTTTTCAAGCTATAAAAGGAAAGACATAAGGCCAAAGAAAAGGGTCATCTTTTTTAACTTCTTCTTCCTGAATAGGAATAAGCAAAATATTGTATGCCTAAGGACCATTAAAATATCTTGTACAAAAATAGTCAAATATAGTGGATTACCCTGTGGATGTAGGACTAACAATAATCCGAGCCACGTGAAAAATTCTATGTCTTTTCATATTTTTGTTATTTATTTTCAGTCGCATCTTAGTTCATCAATCCATGTCGACATGTAAATCCCTAATTCAAAGAAACATCATTACGATATTTAATTAGTTAAATTAAATAAGAATAATGTGATTTGATGAGAAGAATGAGAATTTATTAGTTAAGTAATCCATGCCTTAGTTAGTAAACCAATTAGAAAAATAAAAGGTTAGGATAAGTAGGAGGAAACGATAAGGGAAAAATAGGAATAGCCTTCATTCCTACCCCTTAAATCCTTCTATCTTCATTTCCTTCATTCATTTACTCACATATAAACTAAACATAGAGTTAGACCGGCTATAGCTAAGGAGAAACAAGAAGTAAATAAAAAGGTTAAGAAATCAAACCTAAAAGAAATCCAGTCCACACCAAATCTCATCTTTCTCATCCAAATCAAGGTGAATAATGAATATACATCTCACTTCTTTGATTTGTTTCGGTTTTAAGTGTACATGCCATGTTTTTATAGTTTATGATTACATGCTTGTTGATGATTATCTAGAATTTAAATATGAAATTTAGTGATATGTTTGAGTTGGAAAATCTATCATATCATACTCACATGACTTGAGATTTTGATATGATGTTAGAAATATTATTTTAGATGTGGGTTTTTAGTTTCAAAATTTTCCAAGTAAGTATGGATTTTATATGATTTTTCTAAGTGAAGAAATTGGTGAAATTTAGGCGTAATTATTAAAAAATTATTAAAATAAGCTTTCGGCCATGAAATTTTCATATGTCAAAGAGTAAATTGATTTGATTTACGTTGATTTTTGCAGATTTTTCCTACGTATTTGAATACGGTGAATAAAATAAGCTTGAAGGGCTTAATTGATTTATTGAGATATTGAGATGTAGGGTTAAAGTGTAAAATATTGTAATATTTCAAATTATTAAGTGTGGTAGATTTTCAATGAAGAAATTTGATTAAGTTTTTCTAACAAACAAGATTTTTACAAATTATAGAGGTTTTGTGAAAAGCAACATCTTTTTATAGTAATCTATCATTTTTAAGTTAATTCCAACTCTACCATGTCGACATTGTCATGTTGAGCCACATCTAGAGTCATCAATGCAGAATAAACCAGTACATATGATGTCAACGAGCATGGTATGAAATGGATTAGGTTGGACCTCATCGAGGCTGTAGCAATAAAGGTTAAGTGATGGTCCTTGACGTGAAAATGTTGTTGTTTAAGCATGCCGAGATTTAAAAGAGGCATATAGCCGCTTATGTTTTATAGAGTCGTCGACCCTTGTAACCTTAATGCCGCATAGTTGTGTAAATTGATACCGAGTTTTTATCTCGCCGACCAAGATGGACATCGAGCCTACTCATTGTCGTATTTAACTTGTTGTCGAGCCTAACCATTGCCACTTTTAACTTGTCATCGTGCCTTACCCATGCTTTTTTTATAATCATCGAGCTTAGCCCATGATCAAAATTTTATACCCTTGATGAGGCCTTGGGGCCATTGTTTTTATGTGTCGCCAAAGTTTATTTTTGCAGTTTTACACTATGACTTATGAAGTTATGACTTCGTCATCATCCCCATGTATTTTTCAAGTTAAAAAATGATATGATTTTGAGTAGGCAAAGATCTTTAATGGCGATGATGTCACCAATTTTAATAATTTTAAAAGTTTTGACATATTTTTGGCCTTGTAACCTAAGTTTTGAGAGGGTCGAAGACCCTAATGATACCGAGTTTCATCAATAATGTTTTGTAAAGCATATATATATATATATATATATCATGGCATAAGTATTTTGAGTAAAGTAAAGAGCCCATGTTTTCCTTGTTTTAAGTATGATTTCAAAGGTTAAATCATTTACAAAGATCTTGTTTTCAGAGAAATATGGATAGGGCAGTTAGCACAAAATTTTATTACAAGAATGGCTCAGAGATTAGAAAACCAAATGGGACAGGTGTAGGGTCGCATCCTATACTTTAGCTAGTAGCCCCTAGCTAATATAAGTCCAAAATTCTAGTGTGTATGGCATTGCCATGGGTAAGACTAAAAGAAGGTTACACATAGAAATGAATACACAGAGTAGAGATAAGTTATTGATGAGCCCGTAAAACCATTGGGATCACTTGACTTAGAAGTAGTAAGTTAAGGACAGACTGTCGAGTTTTTCTCTAACAGCCTGTTAAAACATTTATTATGTTTGGTAAGCCTAAGTCAGCCATAGATTTATAGTCAGCCTGATAAAACTATGATGTTGGGACAGATAATCCACTACTTATCTATTTTGTATGCATACATGTTATTGTATATTGTTTATTATAACCAGTTTGGTTGTAGGATTTTGATAGCAAAAAATAAGCTTTTAAAGGATATTAGTGAGGGGAAACCCATTTCACTAGGCGGCGTGGTCTCAATAAATATCATTAAATCGAGATATCATACTACTATTCATACTAGGCTTTATGTCGGACTCGAAGTTTATATTTTCTCCTTAAAATCTTGGGTGCTCAAAATTTAATTTGAGTAAGTTAAGAGTTAAGGTTTTTAGGTTTAGTAGGTTTCGACGAATAAAGCATTCGAAGACGTGCAAGTGGCAGATCTAGCTATGTAGGAGATTATCTATTTATCTATCTTTTTGTGATTAAATGTTGTATGTAATGGCAGATGTTATAACTGTCTATTTAGTAACTCTGATCATTCAAGGGGGCATTTTCATATGTCGCTCTTGGCGTATTTTGTAATAATTATGTTTATCTAAACCTGGGAAATGTTATGAGATTATGCACAGAATATGGATTGCTGATTTGAAATGTAATGAGAAAAGTTATTCTGAAATTATGTTTGAAATATTTCATATTATTGTGCTTTAAATATTATGGATATCATTAACATTATTGCATTTTCTCACCCGAAATTGATACTATAGATGGTTGCAGCATCTATAGTGGTTAGTTTCGGGCCTCAAAATAGGGGGTTATTACAACTTGGTATTAGAGTGTAGGTTTGTGTAAAATTTAAAATAAATTTTAACTTGATAAGAGATTTTTAAAACATGGCCCAAATGAATCAGAGAATAAGATTAGGGTATGGGATAATGCTATAGTAATGTACTTCTATTTGTATATATGAATATACGCTTTAGCTTTATTCTACCATCTCTCTTAGACCGTTATTTTGCGTCTTACTAAGATTCGAATGCAGATTTAAAAGAATAGTAACATATGAAGGCAGGAAATGGAAGAGTGAATCAAAGTGGAGGAAGCATCACAACAAATTGAAATGCCATACCCAATACTAAAAGAAATCAGGGTCAGGCACAAGCTGCTAACGTAGGTGCTGGAACACCATAGGCTGATATGGGAGTCACATATCAGTTCTTCATCAACATGATGCAAGCGCGGCTGTGGGACTTGTAGGTGAAAATATTGGAGGAGTGAATTAGGAAGCTCCGGGTGTCCACAACTATGCTGTAACAATCCTGTATTTTGTATTTTTTTAATTTTATATTTTAATCATTTTTATTAAAATTCCTGATTTAAAAGAATTTATTTTATTTATTAAAATGAATAAATTTTGTTATTTTAAATACATATTTCGAATTGTATGTGAATTATAAATTCAAACATGAATAAATTGAATATTTCCCAAAAATGTGAATTTTGGTCAATTTGGTCAAACTTTGACTTTTATATTTAAATTTTAAATATTTAATTTTTAAATTTTATCTTTTATTATGGAAATAAATAAAATTTCAAGAATACTGCTTTTTGTTTCGTTGAAATCCGATTTATATTGTGAAGGTTATGCTTTTTACAATATTGTATGTAAATTTATTTATTTAATAAAATTATTGGTTTTAATTTATATAAATAATATTTTTATTTGTCATATCATGTTCTAATACATGATATATTGCATGTTAGTTATATATTTTTATTTTTAAAATATTTTTAAAGTATAGTTATAAATTTTAAACGTTTATTGTATATTCTTTTTAATTTTTAAACTCTAGTTTCAATTTAAGCTATTTTCATTATTTATTTTCTATTTTCCCTTAAAATAATTATTTATTTTCTTTTTCAATTTATTTTGTTTTCAGATTTTTATTTTATTTACTGAAATTTTTATTAGTTTATTTGAATAAAAGAAAATAGAAATTTCAAGGGTCAAAGACCTTTCATTTTCTGGTAACTCTTCACTTGTCTTTTCAAATTGCTTTTGCCTTTTCAGTTTCTTCTTTTAGCCGTTCATTCTTATGCTTTTGTCGTGTATCTCTTTTACATTTCACGTGAGAAAATTTACTTCTCACATCTGAAAACTCACGGCCAAAATTTGTAATGGCTTCTCCTTTATCTCATCTTTCCTTCTCTTCTTTACATGATTTTTACCTTTGCTCTTCTTCTACTTGTTCGGCCACAACCCCTTCACCACCTTCACCGACCACCACATCACTTCCTCCTCATCAACATCCATGGCCTGACCTTCCCCTCCTTTGACAATAGATAGTCGTGACCTTCCCATGGTGCAAAACACCACAACTTTGCAAAACTCTCCAAACATTCCTAGTCGAGCCTAGTTTTTCACCATCACCTTCATATTTAAGCCACGGCCACACCCCTACCACCACCACCGCCAAGTATTTAACCTCTAAACATCACCATCTGCTCTGAACTGACCTGTACTTGCCTCTTGCCGAGCCCAAATATGCCATGGGCCGAGCCTATGATTGAACCAAACCTCCTTTTAGCCTTGCCTTTTGACCTTCTTCCCATTGTAACTCCAAACTACTTCCTATTTCTTTGTAGCCGTTCCCTTATGGTCCAAATTAGATCCTTTACAACCTGAGAACATGTGTGGTCGAGTCTAAACCATATTGTGGTCGAGCATATGTGAGTTATGGTCAGGAAAAATTGATGGAAAAGCTTGGTGATGTCTTGTGTAAATTCTATTTTTATTTTCGTTCTAATAAATTTAGTAGTGTATTTATTTTTATATCTTGTTTTGTTTTGTTGTCAAATACAAGATTATCACTTGGCTCTCTACTCCACTCAAGTCAAAGTCGTGCTATCGTGCTTTCTGGATTTTGTTTGTATGCTTTGTTTTGCTTTCTCCAGCTTGAGACAAGTGAGTAATTCGCACTCGACATTCAAACTTATATAATTGTGAATTGATCGCAAGTAAATGTGTAGAAATATTATATCATGTTATACCAACCTGTGATACGAATCATATGATGTTAACCCTGTTTGTAAATCTGTCATATCATCTGATCCTGCCATATGTTGCTATACTGTTTATTTATATCTGTTTCGCACACTGCAAGTTCCATGTAGAACAGAATCACTATGGGTTGAAATGATACATACCCGAACAGACTTTAGAATAAGGAAAAATCATTATGGGCTGAAATTATAGGCCTGAGCGATTTTTTTTTTTTTTTTTTAACTTGGGATTGTGGGTTTGAAATGATAAAACCCGGATTTTTCTTTGTAAATTACGGATTGAAATGATATATTATCCGTATCACTTGACCTAGGTTAGAAAATATTATGCAGACCCGTGGTTTTTTTATATATTTTTCCAGAAATTTTTAGAGTATTTTAAAAATGTAAATTTATGATATTTTAATTTAAATTGAATTAAAAATGATTTTTATAAAGTATTAACGATTTTTCTTCAAGTTAAAATGTGAAATAAATGAATGGTTAAGTGGAAATTTGAAATATAACTAAATTTTGAAATTTGTAATTTTATTTAAAATAGAGTTTAAGTTAATTGATAAAATATCATAATTTGATTTAAATTTGAATTTAAAATGACTTAATGAAGTGTTATTGATATTTCTATGAATTAAAATGGTTAAATAAATGAATACTTAAAAATGAAATTTGAAATATAACTTGACTTGGATATGCGAATGTAGTTTAAAATAAAAGTTAAGTTAAGAAAATAAAATGGAAATTAAATTTATATTTTGAAATGGTAGTTAAAACTTAATTATTAAGTTAATTTTTAAAATGCAAAGAATGGATAATTTATATGCTTGAATTAAATAAGTGAATTATTTAAAATTTGATTTTATGTATAAATTTTACTTTATAAAAATCATAAATTAAAGGGTATTTTAAATGATCACTTTAAAGTGGGAAAATATGAAATTTTTATAAGTTAAAAATGGTTTTAATTGGAATTTTATTATTGTTTCTGAAATTGTTTTGAAAATCTGGAATTTAATTAACAGCATTTCAGAAATGCCATCATTTCTGGAGATAACTTGAATTCATAAGTAAAGGTATTTCAACATTTTAAATTGATTTAGTTGATACAAATGAATTATAACTAAAATTTAACTAAGTGATATTACAGCACTTTGTAAGTGCTGTAGTTGTAGAAACTAATACTTGAACCTGAACTATTAAAGTAGTTTTAAATGATGTCTTTGCTTAATTGAATTGTTTTTCAAATGTAACTTACCGTAGCATTTTCTAAATACTGTGAAAGTTGAAATTTAACCGTTAAGTGAATAAATGATTCTGAAAAGACTAAATTTTTAGGAATTGAATATTTGATTTTTTTAAAGTATAATTACTTCATTTTAATTGGTCTAAATGGAGTATTTTGATTTGAAATATAAATCATTTTGAAATGTGATTTGGAATAATGTTTAAATTAAATAAAAATGAATGAGGTTTTGGAAGGGTGTGATATTTTTATATTTTAAAATAGATTTGAAATGATATTGAATTTTGAAATGATATTTGATTTTCGAAGTATAAAATACCATTTTGAACTTTTAACCATGGGTACACTTCTCTGTATGCCTTTTGATTTTTGGATGTACACCTTCAATTTGAGAGTGTGACTAGAGGTGAGTGATTGCTGTAGCTCTGCGCTACCCTGGCCATATTAGCACTGTTATTTTCATAGCTTACTTTAATATAGGCATTTCTATAATAGCGTCTATTACTGTTTAATTGATGGTTTAAAGGATACTTAGAGGATGGACGATCTCAAGTATCCTTTAAGTTTTTGTGCATCACTACTACAGTTTACTTGAGTTGGTTTACATTGCATAAGTATTTGTGTCCTGACTCGAGTGTTTTGTGTTTTACTTTACGCTCGGGTCAACATGAGTATTCACAGCTTTGGATTTCTCTTTTTGGAGCTAGGAATCGTTGGAGATTCTGCTTATTTAGTTCTCTACCCATTTCTGTTTCAGTTCATCTATTTCGGCTATTGTATTAGTGAACATATATGTATTTGGGATTTCTATTGTGTTTGTTTTCAGACTGATATTATGTATTTTGTTTTGAGACTTTGTCATAGTAGCTTTATGAACTACTATGGTATTTTTATTTCCGCTGCGAGTTATTCTGAGATTTCTGTATCTATGATTCTGTAAATGATTTTATTTGCTCCAAATTTTATTACAATGTGTTATTTTGAGCAATTCAAGTCCGACGTGTGTGGATGCGAATGGCTAAAAATATCAGGTTGTTACTGTTGGTATCAAAGCATTGGTTTTAGGCAAACCATAGCATGCGGAGCAAAAATTCATTACAGATAGGGTAGAAATACCCTAGAATGAGTGAAATCAATCTCAGAATCATTTCCTTGTGAGAGAACGTATTTTCAAAGTATAAAATGATTTCAAATAATTTTGAAGGATTTTCAAAGATTATATTGGTATAAATTTTTCTTATTTTTGAAATCAAGATTTTCTAAACTTCATCTCTCCTGTATCCACCTTATTAGTAATCTCTTGGTTTGGATTCTTATCGATTAGGATTCCTTGAACTTTGGAACGCTCCCACTTGTTCTAAAATCCAGTCTTGTCTTCCCTATTTTTATCCTTTTGATTTTGGGACATTCCATAACTCCACTTTGGAATGACCTCGATAAAGATCGGTGATTCCGCAAATCTTTGAATGATTTGTAAAGGGATGAAACTCCTTTACAATTGGCATATATTCACTGGAGATTTCTGTATCCTCAGTTTACGATGCTATCTACCTTTTTCTATACCTGGATTCTATATCTGGCGTTCGAATGTCGATTTTCCTTAGATTTCCAAATTGATTATATTCCTGAAGTCACGGTTGACCGGTTAAGGTCACCCGCAATTTATAAAGGCTTATCCATTTTCTATTTGGTAATTAAATTATCTCATCTTAGTTCGAGCTTATCTTCGAACCAGAATTCTATTTGATTAGAGTTCCTTTAAATTTGAATCTCTGTTTGTTTAAAATCCATCCTTAAATCTTCCCTTGGAAATTTGTGTGTGGTTGTATTTTGAAATTGTGCATACATCGAAATTATTATTTTGATAAGGATGACCACATTTTATATATAAGAGTGAAATGTTTTCAGTAAGGATTATATACCTTTTAAAAACAAGAATTCGAAGCTTCGAAAGGATTTGAAATTTTGAAAAATTTATAAGAAATTGATTTATATAAAATGATTCATAACTGAAGGGTTTTGAATTTGAATTTCGAGGAATCGAACTCCAGTGTCTTGAAATCGGTTTTAAGATTTTGGAAATTATATAATAATAATATGATTTAAAGATGTTTTCTGAATAAGAAATGTTTCAAATGTATTCTAATGAATTCCAATGATTTCAAAGAGATTTCAAAGAAGTTTCAAGAAAATAGAAGTCCATAACTCACTTATGTCGTTGGAAAATAATTTCGGTGATGAGTGCATGCATCATCACATTGATTTTCGAGTTTCAGAGTGGGGGAGAGTCCACTCTAGTAGCTTTGCTATGCGAATGATTTTGTGAAGCAAATTTTGATTTCAGATTTCGAACTATGGTTTGACATTGGAAAGATAGATGTATGTATATTTGAAATAATTTAAAGTAAGCCGGTGTTCAGTCCTCGAGTTTCAGATTTTTTTGGTATAACCTTATCTGTTGGAATTGATTTACTGATTTGTTGGTGATTTCGAACTTTAGGACTTTAAATATGAATTCTTCGACTATTTTTAAAGTTCGAGCACTTCCAAGTCAAGGTTTAATTTTTTTAAAGCTAAGTAATTTCCAAAGGGTAAATTTGATTTTCCATATATGGAAATAAATAGTTTAAAGGTGTTAAAGGAATAGTTATGAACTTGAAATCATTTTGGGTATAATTGATTTTTAGAAAAATATTTGGTTTTGAAAATAGATTGGATAGTAAGACCCAATATTTATATGATAGTTTGGAAATGAATTTGTTTGACCTAAATCTTGTCGATTTGGAAACTAGGATTATTTTCTAACTTATTATTTGTGAAGCCTTGAAACTGAATATATGTAATTTGGAAGAAATGATTTGGCGAAATCATATATGATTTTGAAACTGAAACGTTATTGAAAGGAATTGAAATCGAGAACCTTGTTTATTAAATACTTGATTTGGGAGTTACCAAACTTATATAAAATTGACTTGTATAAGTATGAAGTTGATTTCAAACTATCATTTTGGAAAGGTACCCAATTTGGAAATAGAAATCTTATGTAATCGAAGTCTATATAGGTGTATTGTTTTTGGGAAGTATTCGATTTGAAAATAAAATCTTATATATGATGGACTTTATATAAGTATGACATCTGAAAGTGATTTGAAAGGTACTATATGATACATATTTTCGAAGTAAAGATATGAAAAGTGCCTTCTACTTGATATCCTCTTTGTGGCCACATTGTGGATTCATTCTATCGATATTATTCCCTCGGATCTGGGTTTTCCGGATATGATACTTGAGTGTCCATCGAATTCCATGGCCATCTCCATGGTCTTATGAGCGCGACTACATAGCGTGGTTCGCCTGGCCGAGATGGCTTGAAGGTACGGATGTTTCTTGGGAGATCCTGGTATAACCATTGTGTAACTGTGGTCTACTAGTCATCATGGCATAATTCGCAGGCTGAGATAGCTTGCAGGTACAGATGTTTCCTAGGGGATCCAGGCATAACCATTGTGTATCTGCGATCCATGGTTAGACAAATGTTTTGGTTTGGTTGATTTGTTTGGATTATACTTTCCATATCTGTATTTAAAAGTTTTTTAGTTTTTTCACTGGATGTTGAAACAAGTCTACTAAGTACCTGGAGAATTCTAGCTTTGCGCCTGATCAACGCATGGCTAGAGTCTGTAGGAATGAGAGTAAACTTGTTAAGACATCGAGTTATAAAAGTATTTTGATAAAGTATTATATATAGGGTATTTTAATCATTTATTTTACCTTCCTAAATAATTTAAAATGTTTTAAATATTATTTACTTCGAACTAACAAATTTGAATCAAATGACTATTCATCATATTATAAAATGTTTAAAATGTTACTAAAAAAAAAAATTTAAATTGAAATTTTTATGGTTTTAAAATAATAATTCATCGTTGTCTTTCAACCTACTTTTCCTTCTAACTGTTCCTACATTCTTCCTCTTCAAGGGTCTTTTCCGCATTGTGGAAAGAGTTGGTTCTTTGGCCTATCGTTTGAATTTGCCCGAGTAGCTTTCTGGAGTGCATGATGTATTCCACGTCTCACATCTTCGCTGGTATATTCATGACCCATATCTTTTTGTTTAGCCTTTTGCTCTTGATAGTTGGACATTGAGCTTAATCTGACTGTCGAGAGGAAGCCACTTCGTATTGTCGATAGAGGTACAAAGCAACTAAGAAGGAAATCTGTTAGTTTGGTCAAAGTACAGTGAAGTACTAATGATCGAGATTGTACCTGGGAGACGGAGGAGAGCATTCATGCTTCGAATCCGGAATTTTTTTCAGGTACTATTTGCTTTTTCTATCTTACTTTTCCGTATTTTTCTTGCTCATTCCTTTTCAGGACGAAAAGTTTTGAGTGGGGGAGAGTGTAACAACCCTGTAATTTGTGATTTTTTAATTTTATATTTTAATCATTTTTATTGAAATTCCTGATTTAAAAGACTTTATTTTATTTATTAAAATGCATAAATTTTGTTGTTTTAAATATATATTTTGAATCGTATGTGAATTATAATTTCAAACATGAATAAATTGAATATTTTCCAAAAATATGAATTTTGGTCAATTTGGTCAAACTTTGACTTTTAAATTTAAATACTTGAATTTTTTAATTTTAACTTTAATGATGAAAATAAATAAAATTTCAAGAATACTGCTTTTTGTTTCGTTGAAATCTGATATACATTGTGAAAGTTATGATTTTTACAATATTGTATGTAAATTGATTTATTTAATAAAATTATTGGTTTTAATTTATATAAATAATATTTTTATTTGTCATATCATGTTCTAATATTTGTTATATGACATGTTAGGTATATATTTTTATTTTTAAAACATTTTTAAAGTATAATTATAAATTTTAAATGTTTATTGTATATTGTTTTCAAATTTTAAATTCTAGTTTTAATTTAAGCTATTTTCTTTATTTATTTTCTATTTTCCCTTAAAATAATCATTTATTTTCTTTATCACTTTATTTTGTTTTCAAATTATTATTTTATTTACAGAAATTTTTATTAGTTATTTGAATAAAAAAAATAGAAATTTCAAGAGTCAAAGACCTTTCATTTTCTGGTGACTCTTCACTTGTCTTTTCAAATTGCTTTTGCCTTTTCACTTTCTTCTTTTGGCCATTCATTCTTATGCTTTTGCCATGTATCTCTTTTACATTTCACGTGAGAAACATTTACATCTCACATCTGAAAACTCACGGCCAAAATTTGTAATGGCTTCTCCTTTATCTCATTTTTCCTTCACTTCTTTACATGATTTTTTTTGGCAAAGCCAGCCGGTTTTTACAGTGGACCGTCCACTTTTATTATAGCAAATAATAAAACAATACAAAGCAGGTGGTAAGAAGAATGCCTATCAACAATACAAGGTTTTTAAAGTGGACCCACCACTATATCTAAACTAGATTAGAGCATAGGAGTCAGACAACACACCCGAACTACAAATACAAGCTGCACATGGCAGTCACAATCACCACGCAGGGTGAAAATTGAACAAACAAGCACAAAGAACAATAACAAGTATCAAAGATACCGAACATTGCAAAAATCCAATGATAACCAACATCAACAGACGGGCCAAAATTGGCAAATTAAAACATTAACATGAGAATCATTTCCAACAGTGAAATTCGGCCATAAGGTTGAAGGGCACAACGACAACTGAACCAAACAATCGAACCCCAAAATTGCATAACAGAGATAGCAAATACATCCAAATGCAAAATAGTCTTTCCCACCTCTAGCAATAGATAAACAGAGATTGCGCCACAACCATGACTACCAGATTCCCAAGGAAAACAACCAAGAATGACACCAACACCCACGCATCAACACAAGACGAAACATACATACACTTCGCAAAACAGAAAAGCAAAAGCAACGAGACAACAGCAAACAAACACCAAATAAACAAACCCCTGACCACAAACAATTTGAAATACAAGCATGGCCAGCACGTCATCGAAACGATGCACAGCCTTACTCCAGCACGCGAGAGAAGAAAGGCCTTGTGACGCCCCACCTCTATACCCACGCTAGCCAAGAACATTACTGTGAATGCTGTCAACTAGCACGGAGAATAAGGCTGTTGAGGAGCGACCATCTATATAATTGCTTTGTGCGAGTACCGATATACCAGATAAAAATATAACTTTTCATCTCAAGAGGAAATCCGACATACCGACACAAACTCAAAACTACTACACAGTGGCTATAATATCTTCGGAAACAAATATAGAAATAAACATAACATAAATCAGTCACAGACAATTCATATCACAAAGGCGGAAATAGATATGAATATTACACATAAAAGTGTATATCAGAGCAGTGGTCAAAAGATCCACGATAATACAAAAGAATAGCAACACGTGCTATACAAAGGAATACAACTATGAGTCTATGTCTCAAGTGTATACAACAAAATAAACTACTAATCTAAGTAGTTTGCCAAAAGTCAGAGTAATGATCCAGGATGAGAAGTCAAGCAGAAGCACCTGTAACATCTCGGTCTGACCCGAGTATTATTTAAGAAGAAAATAATAAACGGATCAGTCTAGCTATAAATATCAGAAGAAATGATATAGAATAGGAGATATGACATAAACATATAATAATCACAATGCCAAGCTGTGATAAATAAGTAATTGAAAATCAACAAGAGATTAATCAATATCACAATAATCTACTCAAGATAAAAAGGAATGTCAGACTCCTGATTTCATTCACCAAGCCACAATAAATGACATATATATATATATATATATATATATCGTAAAAGTTGGTGAAACACAAATTCCAGAAATCAACACACGAAATCCAGAAATCACAATAAAAAGGATGGCCAATCCCACAAATTGGACACCGACACACCTAAAAAGGCATGCCCCATGAACAGTCGAACATCGACGCACCTAGAAAGATACGCCCCATGCTCTGGCATCGACGCACCTAGAAAGATACGCCCCATGCACAAATAAACATCGATGCACCTAGAAAGATACAACCCATGCACAAATAAACATCGATGCACCTAGAAAGATACACCCCATGCTCTAGCATCGACGCACCTAGAAAGATACGCCCCATGCACAAATAAACATCGATGCACCTTGAAAGATACACCCCATGCTCTAGCGTCGACGCACCTAGAAAGATACGCCCCATGCATAAATAAACATCGATGCACCTAGAAAGATACACCCCATGCTCTAGCATCGACGCACCTAAAAAGATACGCCCCATGCACAAATAAACATCGATGCACCTAGAAAATACACCCCATGCTCTAGCATCGACGCACCTAGAAAGATACGCCCCATGCACAAATAAACATCGATGCACCTAGAAAGATACACCCCATGCTCTAGCATCGACGCACCTAGAAAGATACTCCCCATGCACAAATAAACATCGATGCACCTAGAAAGATACACCCCATGCTCTAGCATCGACGCACCTAGAAAGATACGCCCCATGCACAAATAAACATCGATGCACCTAGAAAGATACCCCTCATGCATAATAAAACGTTGACGCACCTAGAAAGGTACGACCCACGTGTAAAATGAGACGAAGCTCAATAAAATGAGGAACAGTCCTCCACATAAACAAAGAGACATCGCACATTGCTAGTCTAAACCACAAAGGTGATCGTCATGATCTACGAGAAGTGTCAATTACAATAAGCTAGTAAATATAAAAGTTTAGCTTCATGTCCCATAACCACTTACTTAACTTAAACATTTACGAACAAACTGTAAATCTCCACTAGAAAATTGTCACAAGAGATTCAATCGAACAAGTCCAAGAATTAACCGACGAAGTAAACGCAAGCGTTTCATACCACTTGTTTTACTAAGCCGTTAAATTAGATTTCTCATATGAGTGAGGTAAAGGTTTGTATATACTAATAGATAGGAAAACGGTTTTAAGAAACGAGCTTTGTAATAAAATATTGTTAAAATCATTTGAAGAAAGAGTTTTGATATTTACTACTAGTATAGAAAACCTTTATATTTTAAAGTGACAAATCACTAAAAATGATTGTAGAAACAATCGATCATCAAAATTCACATTTGAAGACGTGAATCAAATTCAAAGAAATCGATACCAAATCCATAGAAATGGATATTTCCAAAAATCCATAAAAAGAAGTCATCATAGTCGATAATAAGTGATAACGATTAATAGGATCGCTAAAATCGATAAACAATGGAAATTCACACAAAACAGCCTGAATAGGCAAAAATAAACATCTCCAGACGTCTGATTTGGAATCCAGACGTCTGGATCTGTTCTCTGGAAATAACCCAGAGAACACTCAGACGTTTGAAACCTCAAGTCAGACGTCTGAGACCTATCCAGACGTCTGGTACGTCTGAAAATACTCTCTGGCTTTTTTTTCATAATATGCGTGCATACATATTTACTTTCCAGGTCCAAACCAGACGTATGGACTTGGTCACCTGGTCTAGGCAACAATTTGCCTAGGCCAAAGTGGCCAAAACGTATCAGGAGCGATCGGACGAGCAACGACGACTAAGGATTTATGCCTAGCGACAACCCGGTCTTATAGGCTCTCCGAAACACCTCTTAAAGCATGATCAAACATCAAAGTTATGATTCTTAAAGATTTGGCTTCAAACACCAAAAATGGAAATATTCACAAAACCAATCTAAATCAAAAGCAATTGCACATGAATAAATGTTAGGGATTCATACCTAACAACAAAGATAGATATAGACATAGATATGAGATTAAAAATCTCACCTTTGAACTAAATTTATGAAGATGAAGCTTGAAAGCAAAGGGGAATCAACCACTCTTCAAATCCAACTCTAGAAGCTTGAATCTAAGCTTAAAAGAGAAATATTTCCCAAATTAGGTTTAGAAATTTTCTGAAATTCAAAGAGAGAATGAGTTGGAGAAGAAGAAGAGAGAACTTACCAATGGGTTCTCTTGAACTTTGGAGCAAGAACATGGATTTGCAAAGAAAGCTAGGGCTTGGAGTTTTAATTTCCTCTTCCACCCTCCATTAACATAAAAGCTTGAGTATAAGGAAAATAGAAGAGAAGTGAATGAAGAGGAGAGGGTTGGAACTGAGTTAAGTGGGGTTAATGGGCTCAGCCCAAACCAAATCCATAAGTAAAAAGCGGCAAAAATCAACTTTCTCCAAACATATCGAAGCTTATACTCAAAAAGGTCGCAAACGTCATTTTGAACTCGATGGAAGTAGTCTCAAGTCCCAATTCGACAGTTTGCAAAAAGTAGGTTTTCGGACCAAAATCCGATGAACGGTGAAATATTTAAATAAAATATTTAAATATATAATCGATAAATATGCGGGTTGTTACAGGCCTTCCATTCAAAGGTGCAAAAGGATTCCAAATCATAATGAAAGTAAAGCGACTGACAGAGTTGGAGAAGTCGCAAAGCAGTGACAAGTCGCCTCGCTGAACTGAGGTAGAAGGAGCGGTGTAGGAACTCAGCGAGTATCATAGCAAGGCATTGCATCGATAACTTAGGAAGAAACCAGCGGAGAAAGGACGCTAGAGCCGCAGCAGATCGTAGGTTGAAAGCAACCAAGGGAAAACACGAAGAGCATCAAAACCATAGCAGGAAAAGCTAGGGAAGTAGGGAAGTGAAGAAAATGGAGGAATTGGGAAATGGAATGAAGCAGATATGAGAGCGAGGGATTAGAAAAGAAGAAAAAGGTGGCGGCGCGAAGGAACCCTAGTCCCCATTGAGATTAGAAAGCTCTTCAATTTTCTTTACAAGATTTTTGCCTTTGCTCTTCTTCTAGTTGTTCGGCCACAACCCCTTCACCACCTTTACCGACCACCACATCACATCCTCCTCATCACCATCCATCGCCTGACCTTCCCCTCCTCTGACATAGATAGCCATGACCTTCCTATTGTGCAAAACACCACAACTTTGCAACACTCTCCAAATATGCCTAGCCGAGCCTAGTTTTTCACCATCACCTTCATATTTAAGCCACAGCTACACCCCTAGCAACCACCACTACCAAGTATTTCACCTCTGAACATCACCATCTCCTCTGACCTGACCTGAACTTGCCTCTGGCCGAGCCTAAATGTGCCATAGGCCGAGCCTATGATTGAACTAAACCTCCTTTTAGCCCTGCCTTTTGACCTTCTTCCCATTGTAACTCCAAACCACTTCCTATTCCTTTATAGCCATGCTCTTATGGTCCAAACCAGATCCTTTACAATTTGAGAACATGCAAATTGAGCCTAAACCATGTTTGGCCGAGCATATGTGAGTTTTGGTCAAGCAAAATTGATGGAAAAGCTTGGTGATGTCTTGTGTAAATTCTATTTCTGTTTTTGTTCTAATAAATTTAGTAGTGTATTTATATTTATATCTTGTTTTATTTTGTTGCCAAATACAAGATTATCACTTCGCTCTCCACTCAAGTCAAAGTTGTGCTATCGTGCTTTTTGGATTTTGTTTGTGTGCTTTGTTTTGCTATCTCCAGCTTGAAACAAGTAAGTAATTCACATTTGACATTCATACTTATATAATTGTGAATTGATCGCAAGTGAATGTGTAGAAATATTATATCATGTTATACCTGCCTATGATATGGATCATATGATGTTAACCCTGTTTATAAACCTGTCATATCATCTAATACTGCAATATATCGCTATACTATTTATTTATATCTGTTTCTCACACTGTAAGTTCCCTGTAGAATAGAATCATTATGGGTTGAACTGATACATACCTGAACGGACTTTAGAATATGAAAAATCGTTATGGGCTGAAATGATAGGCCTGAGCGATTTTTATTTATTTTGTTTTTAACTTGGAATTGCGGGTTTGAAATGATAGAACCCGGATTTTTCTTTGTAAATTACGGATTGAAATGATATATTATCCGTATCACTTGACCTAGGTTAGAAAATATTATGCGGACCCGTGGTTATTTTATATATTTTTTTGGAAAATTTTAAAGTATTTTAAATATGTAAATTTATGATATTTTAATTTAAATTGAATTAAAAATGATTTTTATAAAGTATTAATGATTTTTCTTCAAGTTAAAATGTGAAATAAATGAATGGTTAAGTGGAAATTTGAAATATGACTAAATTTTGAAATTTGTAATTTTGTTTAAAATGGAGTTTAAGTTAAGTGAACAAAATATGATAATTTAATTTAAATTTAAATTTAAAATGACTTAATAAAGTATTATTGATTTTTCTATGAATGAAAATGGTTAAATAAATGAATACTTAGAAATGAAATTTGAAATATAACTTGACTTGGAAATGTGAATTTAGTTTAAAATAAAAGTTAAGTTAAGAAAATAAAATGGAAATTAAGTTTATATTTTAAAATGGTAATTAAAACTTAATTATTAAGTTAATTTTTAAAATGCAAAGAATGGAAATTTTGTATGCTTGAATTTAATAAGTAAATTATTTAAAATTTGATTTTATGTATAAATTTTACTTTATAAAAATCATAAATTAAAGGATATTTTAAATTACCACTTTAAAGTGGGAAAATATGAAATTTTATAAGTTAAGAATGGTTTTAATTGGAATTTTATTATTGTTTCTGAAATTGTATTGAAAACCTGAAATTTAATTAACATCATTTCAGAAGTGCTATCATTTCTGAAGTTAACTTGAATTCATAAGTAAAGGATATTACAACATTTTAAAGTGTTATAGTTGATACAAATGAACTATAACTAAAATTCAACTAAGTGATATTACAGCACTTTGTAAGTGTTGTAGTTGTAGAAACTAAAACTTGAACCTAAATTATTACAGCAGTTTTAAATGTTGTCTTTGCTTAATTGAATTGTTTTTCAAATGTAACTTACCGTAGCATTTTCTAAATGCTACGAAAGCAGAAATTTCACCGCTAAGTGAATAAATGAATTCTGAAAAGACTAAATTTTTGGAAATTGAATATTTTATTTTTTAAAGTATAATAACTTCATTTTAATTGGTTTAAATGGAGCATTTTGATTTGAAATATAAACCATTTTGAAAAGTGATTTGGAATGGTATTTCAATTAAATTAAATTGAATGAGGTTTTGGAAGGATACGATATTTCGATATTTTAAAATGGATTTGAAATGGTATTGAATTTTGAGATGATATTTGATTTTCGAAGTATAAAGTACCATTTTGAACTTTTAACCACGGGTACACTTCTCTGTATGCCTTGTGATTTTTGGATGTACACCTTTAATTTGAGAGTGTGACTAGCAGTGAGCGATTGTTGTAGCTCTACGCTACCCTAGCCACATTAACACTGTTATTTGCATACCCTTCTTTAATATAGGCATTTCTATGATAGCGCCTATTACTATTTAATTGTTGGTTTAAAGGATCCTTAGAGGATGGGCGATCCCAAGCATCCTTTAAATTTTTATGCATTACTACTACAGTTCACTTGAGTTGGTTTACATTGTATAAGTATGTGTGTCCCGACTCGGGTGTTTTGTGTTTTACTTTACGCTAGTGTCAGCCTGAGTATTCATGGCTTTAGATTTCTCTTTCTAGAGCTAGGAACCATTGGAAGATTCTGCTTATCTAGTTATCTCCATTTCTGTTTCAGTTCGTCTATTTTAGCTTTTGTATTAGTGAACTTATATGTATTTGGGATTTCTATTGAGTTTGTTTTCAGACTGATATTATGTATTTTGTTGTGGGACTTTGTTATAGTAGCTTCATGAACTACTAAGGTATTTTTATTTTCGCTGCGAGTTATTCTAAGATTTCTGTATCAGTGATTCTGTGAATGATTTTATTTGCTCCAAATTTTATTACAATGCGGTATTTTGAGAAATTCAAGTCCGACATGTGTGGATGCAAATGGCTGAAAATATCAGGTTGTTACATATGCTATGCTGAGTAGAGACTATGCAAGACTGGGGGTAACCTGTTTATTGGAACAGAATATGCTATCGAAGTGGAGAACCGGTTGCTTCATTGTGAGAGGATTTTCGCTGATCATGGACCACATGATGATCGAAAGAGGAGGTTAGCATCTAGGCAACTACAGGGGGCTACGTTGTATTGGTGGAATAGTGTTACTATTGGAGTAGCAGAGAAAATCCTGAATTGGAAGAAATTTAGGAGAAGGTTTATGTCGAAAATTGCCAAGTCTACCCTATTGAGAAAGTTTGTGGAATTGGTACAGAGTGTTATGATTGTGTTAGAGTATGCTATGAGATTCGAGGAGTTATCGAGGTATAGTTATGTTATGGTTGATATAGTAATTAAGAGGAATGGAAGTTTATTCGGGGACTAAGACCGGAGCTTGCTAGGACAACTTTTCCACATCCCAAGTATCCATGTGATGTAGCGGTACAGATAGCTTTAAGGACTGAAGAAATGCTTTCTTTCTTTAGTAGTAACAAAGAAGTGGAGACTCAAGTTGGGCAGATTCAGAAGAGGAAATTTTTCCACAAGAAGGGAGCTCGGAAGAGTGGAGCTGCCAAGAAAGTAAATATGTGATTATATGCTTTAAGTGTGATAAGAAAGGGTATTTCGCAAACCAGTGTCTCTCCGGAGATGGAAAGATGATGATTTGAAAGAAGAACATTAAGTGCTTCGATTGTGATTAAATAAGTCATTATAAGAACCAATTCAAGGAACCGGCTAAAGCTGAGAAGGGAAAGGTATTTGCATTTCAACCGGCTACCGTGAGACCATCCACTGAGGAGAAGAGAAATGCTGTAATAGGAGGTACGCTTTTGATTCATGGTATACTTATTAGAGTTCTAGTTGATACTGGTACATCATGTTCTTTCGCACCTCATTGTTTGGTAGATAAGCTTAACCTAGAGCCCTCAAACCTGGTTACTTTAGGGTTGCAAATCGGATAGGAGGGTAGAAACTCTTGGGATGAGATTTGATCAGTTAGTGTTTGAATTGTTAGGCCATATATTTTCTTATGGTTTTCATGTGTCTAATTTCGTAGGCTTCGGAATTATTTTAGGTATGGATTGGTTAAATAAGTACGATACTATGATATTTCGCCATGATAGGAAAATATAATTAAGATACCTAGTAGTAGTGACCGAATCATATACTCTGTAGAAAACCCGAGTTTTGATATTTTTGCTTTGTTGGGTGTAATGGAGGAGGAAGACAGGTTGAACTATGTTTTTTTCGTGAGAGAATTTATAGAAATTTTTGACCCCGTAACAGGACTATGCCAAAACGAGCTATTGTATTTCGGACAGATGTTGTACCAAGAGCTGAACCTGTTAGTAGACCGTCAAGTAGGGTGACAAGTACAGAGATGAAGGATTTAAAGGTGCAACTGGTGGATTTAGAAGGAATTTTTTTATTAGACCAAGCAGTTCACCAAGAGGAGTAGCCGAAATGTTGTTAAGAAACCAGATGGATTGTTAAGGTCGTGTATTGAATATCATAAATTAAATAAGAAGACAATAAAAAGTCGATAACCACTACTGAGGATTGATAATTTTTCTGATCAATTGAGTGGAGCTAAAGTGTTTTCTCAGCTGGATTTGATGATAGGATTCCATCAACTAAGAGTGGCAGAGGATAGTTGTTTGTACCAAAATTGGGACAACACTCTTCGGAAGATTTTGAAGAGATAATAAATGAAGAATGTAAATTGAAAATGAGGGTTATCTAACAAAAACTCCAAATAACAGTAATGTAAATGCAAAGACAAGCGATTTATAGTGGTTTGGCGTGTTGCCTACGTCCACTATGAAGTTTTTTGCTATTTTATTGATTCTCTTTCAACGTTTACAAGTGATTACAGTGAGCAACAGCAAGTTACAACTGGAAATTCGAATTCAACAGTAGTATAATGATGTAGGATGATGGAGATCTCAATCCGGCAGAGTCTGGGCGCTTGAGAGTCAAAAGATCCCTTTTCTATTGGCTCTGGGGCTCTATTTATAGGCGTAGGAGGTTGAGATCGCGCTCAAATCTCGAGAGACTTTTTCTGGCACGCGAGTGGGCCCACGCGACCAACCTCAGAAAGTTTCAAGTCGATCTGTGATCGATACGAAGTCATTTCGTATCGATCAAGATGATGTCCAATTGAGCTGAAATTTGGTGGGGACGTTCCTCAGCATGTGTGCAATCTCCAGTGAAAATTTCATGGCATTTGGATTAGTATATTGAGAGATATCGTCGATACGAAGTGATGTTCTTTGCTAGGCTGTTTGGTTCGAATCCATCTCTTCAAACCGATGGTTTCGAATCGATGTGGCACGCGTCTTTGTGATGACGTGGAGCGCAAACTTCGCCTCGATCCGGTCTTCACTCCGAGTTGACCGCATCGAGTCCACATATTTCGGCTTGTTCGCATTGATGGATGACACGTCACCTAGGCTTGCTGGCTTGATGGATTCTAATGAAGCTTCACTGATGGGTTCGAACAAGGCTTCACTGATGGAGCCGAACAACCGATGGTCGATGGATACGAACAAGCCTTTCTCTGATGGATACGAGCCTTGTAGCTTCTCCATGGATACGAAATCAATTGATGCGAACTTGAACCCTTCGATGGATACGAAGGATGATGATCTGATGGATGCGAAGCAGATAGTGGTTGATGGATACGAAGCACTTCATCTGTTGATGGGTACGAAGTCCATCGATACGAACTCGATGGACTCGAACACGGCCACTCCTGATCGATACGAACTCATGGGAGTTGACCGATACGAAGTAGATGATCTGCCGATGGATTCAAATGAGACTGAGTCAAACCGAGGTACTTCGAAGGATTCGAATGAGACCGAGTCGAACCGAGGTACTTCGATGGATTCGAAGTTGATCGATACGATAGTGATCGATTCGAACCAGAGTTCGGTGATGGATACGGAATCTGGGTTTTTCCCTTCAAATTAAATCGATCATAACTTGAGCGTATGAACTCGTATTGACTTGAAATTTGAGATGCTGACTCCTATGATCTTTCTGGTCATGTCCTATCAATTGTAGCTCAATCTGGACTCGGACAAAATTCAGCGTTATCCATAGTGAAGCAAAGTATGACCAATCTCTAAGACGAACTGTCCTTTGTTTTCGATCGATCTTTTGGTATCATGGCTTTGCCAAAAAGCGGGATAACATTTTCCCCCCAAAGTATGTCTTGTGGAAACATGACGTGCTTTGAAAAGCTGCAATTTCTCTTTGAACAATCATTGCTCTTTTGTCGAAGGTTGTAACCTTGTGTTGATACGATTGATTGCTGTATAATAGTGCTTAGTTGTTGGTTGTTGTTATCATAACAAGATGAGTATTCGATTCCTGTGAATGTTTAAAATCGAATATTAGTCCGACATATATGCACATATGTTAATTTGACTCTCGTTAACGTTGTGTGTTCACAAGTCGTTGTCAGTTTTGTTTGTTATCGAACTTCGTATCGATTCTCTCCTGAACCGATTTGAAATTCGAGTTGAAACAACGCTTGATGGTTGTTTTTGACTATCCTCTTGTATCGATCCTCTCCTGAATCGATGTAAAAGGTTGAAAAGTAGTTTTTCATATCGATGCGAGTCGAAATGATGGATACTAAATGATAGTTCGTATCGATGAGCTTGGATGGATACGAAACATCCATTCGTATCGATGAGTTTGGATGGATACGAAATATCTATTCGTATCGATAGGCTTTGATGGATACGAAATTTTTGTTCGTATCGATATGTAGTGGATGGAGTTGAGAACTTGTTGATGTGAACGAGGGCGTTGAGCCGATGGAGTTCACAATCTTCAGCTGTCCTTGCTGCTTGCTTCGTATCGATGAATCCGTCGTCTATTTCGAATCGATAGAAATTTTCGGTGATGGATACGAAACTACCGTTCGACCCGAACGCAAGGGTGACCAGTGGTGACTGGTCACATGGACCGGGAGGCGAATCGACCTGGTTCTTCTATGGCTTCATATAAATACTTCGCACTTGGCCATTTTTTCACTTTTTACTTTTACTGTTGCCTTTTGCTTTCGTGTCGATAGAGAGTCCAAGAGAAAGAACTGTCTAGCCTTATCGATTCAGTCCTTCATCCTT
Source organism: Allium cepa (assembly GCA_030765085.1). Taxonomy (NCBI): domain Eukaryota; kingdom Viridiplantae; phylum Streptophyta; class Magnoliopsida; order Asparagales; family Amaryllidaceae; genus Allium; species Allium cepa. The sequence goes on from CM060946.1 coordinate 186,605,086, forward strand.
CAAAATTAAACATTAAAATCAGGTAATTAATGGATAGAATCATGTTTAGAACGATGAAACTTGAAATCTCAATCCATCCTTCTTGCTTTTACGACCGGTTTAATCTAGACGAGTGAGAGCAAGATTGGGGATGAAGCGCGGCCATGGAGTTGAGGCCTTTTTGGAGAAGAAGGAGTTGTGGAGGAACGATTCTGCCTTCGTTTCGTGTTGATCTGTAATAGGAATTTTCGAATCGAAGGAGAGTATGCGATTTCGTATCAATACGAATGCGAGAGTGGCGATCGATGCGAAGCCGATGTTCTCAGATCGATGCGAAATGGTGTGCCCTTGATCGATATGAAACGCATCGTTTCGAACTGGATCGATACGAAACGTATCGAGTCGAACCTGATCGATACGAAACGTATCGAGTCGAACCTGATCGATATGAAACGTATCGATTCGAACATGGTCGATGATATATCTCTGACTCGATACGAATTTGGACCGCGGCAACCGATTCCAAGTTGAAACTAAATGAATTTAGAGAACTATTGTGCGTTAAAATACTTGACTCTGACGAGCTTCTGCCTTGCATGATTGGACTTGACCGTAGAACAGCATATTGGACTACCTTTCGAAGCTCGCCGATGGAACCTTAACTTAACAAAAATATTATGAACTTTAACTTGGATCGACCGCTTGCATCTGAATAGCACGGTTGTGACGGTCAGCGATGATGGTCATTTTCGGTTTGATTTTCAGAGTTTTGTCGTTAATATATTTCAGTTTATTCTCAAGTAATGCACAGCACTGCACGACACATTCACGCACTTTACACCGGGGAATGCACGGGCTTTTTAGCATCTAATGATGATATCTCGTGAGTTAGCTGGTTATGGAAACTTCAAGTTCGCAGCCGTAAGAAACCCAGAGTTCAGTCCTTTCCGTGCTTGAAGTACCGGAGATTGAGATTGAAGTTATCAGTCCAGCTCCGGACGAGTTACCTGACGCATCCTTCATTAGTGACCCATCAGACTCTGTTCCATCCAACATTTCGGAAGACATGCTAGGAAGAATATGTTTAAGGCAAGGTTTGTCGATGGATGATGTGTTACTGCCGGGTCCAAATGATAGACCGCACAGTCCACCGGAGGGATATACCGCATTCAATCGCCACTCATGCGCAGCTGGGACACTCCCTCCGTTTAACCAGTATATAAGAGAAGTATTGTCGTTTTCGAGGATCGCCCCATCTTAGCTGCATCCGACGGATATGCGTCACTTAATAGCTTGTTCATTGCATTTATGGAATGTCTCTATCGACCGCCACTGAGACGACCCGACTTTCTACCACCAGAAAATCGCATCATCTTTAAGAAAGAAAGGGATAGAAAAGAGAAAAGATAGAGAAGAAGAAAGAAACAACATCAGAATCTACACAGCGGAACGAATAAATTATATTAATAACATAAATATTACATAGTTTACAACCAATATCAGAGATACACAGCATAATCAACTCATACTAGACAGTTATAAAACACCTGTCTAGTTATACAACTCCATACAACTCAAAAACAACAACTCAGAGAACACACAGCGAAATACTCTATAACTATACGCAGAAGCCTCCTGCTCCATTGCTCCTCCAGAATTCATCAAGCCAATCTAAAATCCTAACCTGAATCTCTTGGCTACTCGTAAAAATTTGAGTACCCAAGAGTTTAAGAAAAACAGAATAAACTCCGGGTCAGACATGGGTCTGGTGTGAGTAAACAGTTAAAGTTGCTTAACTTTAAAAACCTTTTTAAAGAAAAGGTATCACGTAAGACTTCCCACACATAAACATGGAAAAGTTTTCACCTTACGCTAACCAAAACATTTGATAGGAACTCCGATGATATTATAATAGTGTCTAGGGTTTTCAAATAAAATATAGAAATAGCTAGAATGCATACGTTTCACGTTCCAACATAGTTGGGAACAACTAATACGTACGGCAATCATTGGATTTTGGATTCCATACAATGGCAGGGCTACTGGGGTACCGCTCGTCACAGTACGTGACCTAGATCACCGTACCGAGGAGCCACCCTAACTCCCCTGCAACACAAAGCCGGACCCGTTCCTTACTGAACAGTTCCGAATAAGATAACCCCGACGGTTATAGCTATTCAACCGTCCACACAGCCGAAATAAAAGGGACCTCTAGACAGGGGTAAATCTTACTCTCCAGTGGGTGCGACCCACGAAGCTTTGCTGCACCTCCCCTGTTTTAGCCATTCCCGGTTGATGAGGCTTGAGGCTACGATTACCTTTATAGGACATATCATCTTAGAATGCTCATCGTCCACCTGACGATGTTCTTAAAGCATTCAATCCATACAAGTTCGTTCCGGGTTCGAACGAAACCGAAGGCATTATCTCGTTACATTCATTTTGGAATCACCCACAGAGTTAACGACAATAACCCTTGCACTCTAAATCACCATCTCGAATCTATAAGAACTAATTCCGTCAAACTCATTACGGAATCACCCACAGAGTTATACTGACGTATAGCCCTTACACCTCGAGTCTTCACAAAGCTCCACTTTGACTCACGTCCTAACGTTATTTGGAATCGATGTGGTTTTCGGATATCCAATTATGGAAACCCGGTCTCATCGAAATCCAAAGCGTGTCTTTTAAGTCCAAGTTGTTTTTAAAGGTTTTAAACAACTCAATACAGTATCTATATACACACAGATAGATAACTCACAGAACAATAATTGATAATCAGCATTATCAAATAACAGATACCTACATTATCAATATCAAAATAGGTAGTCCCTATATCACCATCCCAATTTATAAGCTGTGAAATCATCACAATGCAACCAAGCATTCCTATCATACAACCATACTTATCTCATTACTGAGATCACAAAGCATTCAAGACAATCAATGTCATCCATTCATACACAAGCAATGATTCACTCATACCACAATATAATTAATTTAAACTGAAGTAAATTAACTATCTCTAATTAATTTAAAGTGAATTAAATTAATTACTTCTTAATTAATTTAAAATTAATTAAATTAATTACCTTCATCAAAATAAATCTTGCTTAAATAACCATTAGTTAAACCAATTACTAAATCACCATCCTAAATAATCAACCTTGATTAATTAACTCTTAATCAAGTAATTAATCCTTAATTATTTTCATTAATCATATCAATTAATGAACCTTAATTAATTAATCATGCTTAGATTAATTGCTTTTAATTAATCAACTTAAATATAGTAATTAATTATTCTTAATTACTTCTTAATTGCTTTATAAATCCTTTGATTTATTACACCAAGTAATAAATCTTTAATTACTTTAACAAGTAATTATCCATTTAAAATTACTTTCCAATCAGTAATTTACCTAATTCAATTACCTCTGTAATTTATCGATTACTTATCTTAAGTAATTAATCTTATCAAAAACTTTATTAAGTAATCATACTTATCCATTTATCAAGTGACCATATTAATTATTTCACAAATTAATTAATTACTTAATTTCAATCATCTCATAAAACAAAATTGAGTAATTCATCCCTAATTACTCATTAACCCAAATTAATCTTCAATTATCAGATTAATTATCTCCAACTATTAACTAATAATCCTTAATTATTAATCAATCCTTTAACACAAAGTAATTAACCACTAATTACTTTTATAATTAATTAATTAAACTTAATTAACTAATTAATCAACCCTTAATCATTAATTAATAAACTTAATTATTAATTAATAAATCTTAATTACAAATTAATTAATCCATAAATATAATTAATTAATCCTTAATTAAAATTAATTAACCTTAAATAAAAATAGTTAATTAATTCTTAGTTAACTTTCATTATAAATAAATAATCCTTTTAATTATAAATTAAGTAAACCCATTTATTACTTAATAAAACCTTTATTAAGTATTAATTAATTATTAGTTAAATTAACCCTTAATTACTTAGTTAATTAAGTAATTACAATTTAACTAATCATTAGTCATTAATTACATTATCAACTTAATTATTAGTTAATTAAATAAATAATTATACTTAATTAATTACTTAATTAACCCCCTTTAAAATAATAATTAAATTAATTAATTAGCTTAAAATTCCTTAATTAACTAACTAATTACAAATTATTAATACTTAATTATTATTTAAGATAAAGCATTTCTTAAATAAATCTTGAAATCTTTACTTAACTTAATTCATTAATTAAATTAAGCTATAAAATAATCAATAATTACCTTCCCTCAATTATTAATTAACAAATGCTAATTTCATATAAATTACTAAAACTTCAATTGTTAATTAATAAATCATTTATAAATTTCCTATTTTATATTTCCAAAGTAAATTAAAAATTTAAAACATTCATACAAATTCTTTTATAAAAAAACAAATAAATTTAAAGGATGAATTTTTAATTTAACTTAAACAATTTAAGGTTTAAACTACTTATTTTAAATTTCAAATCTTGTTAAGTATTTCTATTTTGATTCAACTTATATACATGAATCTAAGGAAACAAGCACATCTTTTCTTCGTCTATTTTTTTTAAACAAATTTATTTTAAAATTTTGAAAACTGTTAAGTTTTAAAACTAAAACTGTTAAAAACAAAATAGTTTACACTGCATACCCGAAGACCCCAGAACCCCCGTGTTCTTTCCTAATCTACCTCCCCTACTACCCGAGATCTGCTTCGAGTAGACAAAGCAACCCAACAAAGATAAACTGCAGATACCACCAAGTCGTCGTGCAACCTGCACCGTTGCCGGAACTTTTTCGACCAACGTCGAACTCACCGCCACATCACCCTACCACTCTACAAGCTTCCATGACCAACAAATCATCATCTCCTACCTAGATTCAAAATCGAGTACCCACTGTCGATCAGAACCCCAAACACCCTTATCAGTAAACCCCAAAATCATCACCACCGATCATCATTAGGCACAACATCTCCGGCCATAGATCACTGACCCACCATGCATTCTCCTCCCTAAAAATCATACCACTCAATGCAAATTTAGGGTTGCAGTAATCAATTTACAAACAGCCTCTAAAACTAGGTTAAAAATTAAATCTCAGGCAAAAACAAACTCCACACTGATTTAAAAATTCTTCTACTATTTTTGCTATACTCTCTGATGCATCACCTAACTTTATGAAGAATCTCAAGTATTCCAGATGCAAGGATCATCAGTTAAAGATCAAAACTCAGTTGGCAGTAAAAACCCAAATTCATACACAATATAGGTTTAAAAATTTTGAATTTCTTTTCAAAATTCATAACTTCCAATGTCACTCCAGATTATAAAGTTATTTCATCAAATTTTATCATTTGATTTCATATATTTGTAATAAATTGTTACTGCATTGTTTAATTTCCAGGTAAATAAAAAAACAGAGACTTTGTTCTATTTTTAGTTGTTAGTTTATGCTTAAACTACTATTTTGTTTTGAATCAATGTTCTAATAGTTGATTAAACAAAATAGCTTGAAGTTTTGATGTTAACTTAATTCTGCAGTAAGTATAACAGAGAAGATAAATGTTATCATGCACAGTTAAAAAAAACAGAACAAACATATTGCATATCTATATCTACACAGAGGCAACATATATACATAAAAAATAAACCCCATCACAAACTCACATGCAACAGATAATTAACTACTTAGTTTAGTAAAAATGTTTACTCACCTCATTTAAAAGATGACAGTGCAGAATTTTGAAGGTGACTGGAAATTTGCAAAACATTTTGAACTTGAAGCAGAAGCCTCTAAACTGAATTTGTTTTCAACAGAAAAGCTTCATGTTGCTTTGACCCGGATAATTCACTTGCATGCAATGGAAATTGATGTAGACATTGAAATATGAAAAACTGGGTTGATAGCTTTGCAAAAATACTTGAAACATGATGCAGATATGGATTGATATTTGAAGAGTGTTTCAGGTTTAATGACTTGATCATTTGCTTTGAATTGAAGAGCAAATGCAGGCGTGGGAAATTTCAGGTCTGGATTTGATCTATATCCTATTACAGGTTTGCTTTGAAGGTTTGTTGACAGTCTTTGATATAGAAGTTATTTTGGTATGAGAATATTGGAAACAGCCCTTTTTTTCTTCTTCTTAATTTTGAAGATGTATGCAGGGTATAAATTTGAACTGAGAAATGGTTTAGGCTTGAGAAGGTTTTTAGATTATGAACTGAGATTAGAAAAAGAAAAGTGAAGAGGAAGAAAGTGGTTCATATAAGTAAATTTTAGATTTTAAAAATTAAAAAGAAAATATAAAAAGAATGGGCACTTGTCTTTTAATTACACAAAATTTGTAACACTTGTTAACATGGTGTCTTAAAACAAAACATTTGTCAAATTGAGTTTATTTTTAATTCTAAAGAAATTTAAAAGCTTTTAAAATTATTTTCCTAATTACTAATGTGTTTTCTAAATTTTTAAAAATGCTTTTCTAACTAAATTTCTAATTTAACAAATACATTTTCATTTGCACAAGTTTGCTAATTTATATAAAATACAATCTTTAAAAAGAAATGAAACCAAATATGATTTTAAATAAAATTATAAACAAATTGCAAACTCATATTAAAGATGCTATTTCAAAAACTTGCATTCATTTTTATTAAGTAAATACAAATCAGATTTGTCTAGATAAACTTCTATAAAAGAAAAATAAAACAAAAATCTTATTCTAATTAAAATATTATCTATATATTTTAAAACCAAATTATATATATTTTAATATGTATGTATATTCTTGAATTCAAATTTATATTCATTTCAAAGTCAAATTTAAAAATCAAATCTAAAATAAATTTAAATAAATATAAACATCTATTTTAAAATAAGCTCATAATTATTTACAAATAATATATCCTATTTTAAAATCAATTTAAAATACACAGATTTAAATATACAGATATAAATGCATTTTAAACACACTTATAAATTTTGAAAACAATATGCCAATTTTGAATTTATTTGCACAAATAAAATAATTAATCTTAATATAAAACCAATTTATAACCAAAATTAAAACATTACTTGGTTAATTATTTTTGAAAATAACAGTTTTATCAATTTCAAATAATTAAATTAAGCAATTATCAGCATTTTAAACTCTTGGAAATTCCGGGATATTACAATCCTCCTCCCTTAACAGAATTTCGTCCTCGAAATTTAAAACAAAGATAATCCAAAGTTTTATTCTATTTTAGCCAATTCAAACATTCATAACAGCCATACACTATCAATCAACAAACAATTTCATCCAAACAACCAATTCAAATAAATAACACCAGCTATCCGGACACAGATCTGGATAAACTTCCTAAAATTATCTCGAGTTTCCCTAGTACAGACACAGGGATACTCGCCCTACTAAATCCAAACTAGCTATACTGCTAAGCTACTGAGTTCCCACTCAGCTAGATCTATAATCTACCCAAGAGACCAGACTAAGACAAGTCTGATCAACAACTAAAACCTTACAGAACTACTGGTCTCAAAACCAGTGATGACCAAACACATACTCCCTCAGAGATACGTGAAATAATTTGAATTCTAGTATTCCAAACTGGCAATTCAACTCTTCAATCCAAAACACTGATCCTACAAAAACTCAGAAGAATCCAATATACTTTGGAGATCACCTCAAAATCTCACCAAATCTTATTGCTCCCATTACCAGAGAAAACCTTAACAACATTGAAGTCTCCAACTTCGAACTCCAAATTCTTCCGTCACTTAACCTCAAAACTTTACCCGATGATCCGGGCTGCCAACAGATCCTTCCCGATCAGCTCAACCTTCACCAATGCTTCTACAAACAAACTGGATCAACTCACAAACTGATCCTCACAAAATCAATCCAAAAATCAAAACCAAACTCTACTATCAACAGAAGAAAACAACTTCTCCTATCCGAAAAAGACAGAACAGAATCACTCGCCATCTTGCCTCAGATTCTGAAAAATAAATTCAGTAGAAACTCTCTAACCCAAAATACTGAAATTCCCAGTTGCTTCTACTCAAGAACAATAGCCACCTTGCTTCCGCTGCACAACTTTGATCAAGAGCAGATGAAAATGTCGTTGAATGAACACAGGCACAGACCAAACATCACATCTTGGAAATAAGGATCAATAGAAATTCCAAAAGATACAGAGCTGCTGCACCAAACAATCATCCTAGGAAACAACCTTCTACCCAGCTGAATCACCATTATCACTCCTGGCATCTAGTCGATTCAGAACTCAATCTCCAATGCGGGAAATTTCTAACTTTCCTGAAGATATATCCAGAAAAATCTTCAGCAATCCCACAACTTCTACATCCTCTAGAGATGCCACAAATCCAGGCAAGGACTATCTAAGATAATCATCCAACTATCGTAAGTCACTTTTGCGATCAACCAATCCAAATCCAAGTAAAACTGTTCTCTCTTTACCAAACAGAACAGCTTAAACTTAATTAGCCAACCCATCGAAAAATCAAGTTCACTTATCTGCTTTTGAGCTCCATTCCAGAAAAACTGCTAAGCCAAAAAAATCTTCCTGCTAAAAAACACAGAACACACCCGAGCTGCACTGCTAACACAGATGCCAAAGACTTCATATCCAAAGTTCTTTGAGAAACTCGGGCCTCCAACCAAACACATACATCCTACAGAACTCAGCTACAATTCCGAAACAAACACACTTCCTTAAACTTGCTCCGAAAGAAAACAACTTCGGCAACATCCATAGTCACTGCATCTCATCACGCAGCTACTACTTCCTGAGGTATCAAAATACCATCACTTACTTCTGCCCAACCGACAGATCCAAATTCTCAAAATCCTCTCACACGAACGCAATCAAACTTACACTTCAAAGATGAACTCCGAACCTTAACAGGTTTCCTTCAGAGATCAAATGAAATCTTATACCAAACCACAAAGATTACTCGAGACGGTATTAGGTCTACAGTCTCGACAGATACACTTCCAACCTCAAACATTCAAACTCCAACCAATGGTAGCCGTGTTACACACACTACTACCCCATCTACCTTTATAACTTATATCGAAAAATTCGAACAGGTAATCCAACAGATAGGCAGAAATATATATATATAGTAATATATAATAAAAATTAAAAGTACGCTCTCTCAAGAAAGACACCACTACAGAGCCTAGGTATTCACTCAACCTAACGCTCTGATACCAAGTGAGACGACCCGACTTTCTACCACTAGAAAATCGCATCATCTTTAAGAAAGAAAGGGATAGAAAAGAGAAAAGATAGAGAAGAAGAAAGAAACAACATCAGAATCTACACAGCGGAACGAGTAAATTATATTAATAACATAAATATTACATAGTTTACAACCAACATCAGAGATACATAGCATAATCAACTCATACTAGACAGTTATAAAACACCTGTCTAGTTATACAACCCATACAACTCAAAAACAACAACTCAGAGAACACACAACGGAATACTCTATAACTATACGCAGAAGCCTCCTGCTCCATTGCTCCTCCAGAATTCGTCAAGCCAATCTAAAATCCTAACCTGAATCTCTTGGCAACTCGTAAAAATTTGAGTACCCAAGAGTTTAAGAAAAACAAAATAAACTCCGGGTCAGACATGGGTCCAGTGTGAGTAAATGGTTAAAGTTGCTTAACTTTAAAAACCTTTTGAAAGAAAAGGTATCACGTAAGACTTCCCACACATAAACATGGAAAAGTTTTCACCTTACGCTAACCAAAACATTTGATAGGAAATCCGATGATATTATAATAGTGTCTAGGGTTTTTAAATAAAATACAGAAATAGCTGGAATGCTTACATCTCACGCTCCAACATAGTTGGGCACAACTAATACGTACGGCACTTATTGGATTTTGGATTCCATACAATGGCAGGGCTACTGGGGTACCGCCCATCACGGTACGTGGCCAAGATCACCGTACCGAGGAGCCACCCTTACTCCCCTACAACACAAAGTCGGACCCGTTCCTTACTGAACAGTTTTGAATAAGACAACCCCGACGATTGTAGCTATTCAACCGTCCACACAGTCGAAATAAAAGGGACCTCTAGACAGGGGTAAATCTTACTCTCCAGTGGGTGCGACCCACGAAGCTTTGCTGCACCTCCCCTGTTTTAGCCACTCCCGGTTGATGAGGCTTGAGGCTACGATTACCTTTATAGGACATATCATCTTAGAATGCTCATCGTCCACCTGACGATGTTCTGAAAGCATTCAATCCATACAAGTTCGTTCCGGGTTCGAATGAAACCGAAGGCATTATCTCGTTACATTCATTTTGGAATCACCCACAGAGTTAACGACAATAACCCTTGCACTCTAAATCACCATCTCGAATCTATAAGAACTAATTCCGTCAAACTCATTACGAAATCACCCACAGAGTTATACTGACGTATAGCCCTTACACCTCGAGTCTTCACAAAGCTCCACTTTGACTCACGTCCTAACGTTATTTGGAATCGGTGTGGTTTTCGGATATCCAATTATGGAAACCCGATCCCGGTCTCATCGAAATCCAAAGCGTGTCTTTTAAGTCCAAGTTTTTTTTAAAGGTTTTAAACAACTCAATACAGTATCTATATACACACAGATAGATAACTCACAGAACAATAATTGATAATCAGCATTATCAAATAACAGATACCTACATTATCAATATCAAAATAGGTAGTCCCTATTCACCATCCCAATTTATAAGCTGTGAAATCATCACAATGCAACCAAGCATTCCTATCATACAACCATACTTATCTCATTACTGAGATCACAAAGCATTCAAGACAATCAATGTCATCCATTCATACACAAACAATGATTCACTCATACCACAATATAATTAATTTAAACTGAATTAAATTAACTATCTCTAATTAATTTAAAGTGAATTAAATTAATTACTTCTTAATTAATTTAAAATTAATTAAATTAATTACCTTCATCAAAATAAATCTTGCTTAAATAACCATTAGTTAAACCAATTACTAAATCACCATCCTAAATAATCAACCATGATTAATTAACTCTTAATCAAGTAATTAATCCTTAATTATTTTCATGAATCATATCAATTAATGAACCTTAATTAATTAATCATGCTTAGATTAATTGCTTTTAATTAATCAACTTAAATATAGTAATTAATTATTCTTAATTACTTCTTAATTGCTTTATAAATCCTTTGATTTATTACACCAAGTAATAAATCTTTAATTACTTTAACAAGTAATTATCCATTTAAAATTACTTTCCAATCAGTAATTTACCTAATTCAATTACCTCTGTAATTTATCGATTACTTATCTTAAGTAATTAACCTTATCAAAAACTTTATTAAGTAATCATACTTATCCATTTATCAAGTGACCATATTAATTATTTCACAAATTAATTAATTACTTAATTTCAATCATCTCATAAAACAAAATTGAGTAATTCATCCCTAATTACTCATTAACCCAAATTAATCTTCAATTATCAGATTAATTATCTCCAACTATTAATTAATAATCCTTAATTATTAATCAATCCTTTAACACAAAGTAATTAATCACTAATTACTTTTATAATTAATTAATTAAACTTAATTAACTAATTAATCAACTCTTAATCATTAATTAATAAACTTAATTATTAATTAATAAATCTTAATTACAAATTAATTAATCCATAAATATAATTAGTTAATCCTTAATTAAAATTAATTAACCTTAAATAAAAATAGTTAATTAATTCTTCGTTAACTTTCATTATAAATTAATAATCCTTTTAATTATAAATTAAGTAAACCCATTTATTACTTAATAAAACCTTTATTAAGTATTAATTAATTATTAGTTAAATTAACCCTTAATTACTTAGTTAATTAAGTAATTACAATTTAACTAATCATTAGTCATTAATTACATTATCAACTTAATTATTAGCTAATTAAATAAATAATTATACTTAATTAATTACTTAATTAACACCCTTTAAAATAATAATTAAATTAATTAATTAACTTAAAATTCCTTAATTAACTAACTAATTACAAATTATTAATAATTAATTATTATTTAAGATAAAGCATTTCTTAAATAAATCTTGAAATCTTTACTTAACTTAATTCATTAATTAAATTAAGCTATAAAATAATCATTAATTACCTTCCCTCAATTATTAATTAACAAATGCTAATTTCAAATAAATTTCTAAAACTTCAATTGTTAATTAATAAAACATTTATAAATTTCCTATTTTTTATTTCTAAAGTAAATTAAAAATTTAAAACATTCATACAAATTCTTTTATAAAAATAAAAAAAAATTAAAGGATGAATTTTTAATTTAACTTAAACAATTTAAGGTTTAAACTACTTATTTTAAATTTCAAATCTTGTTAAGTATTTCTATTTTGATTCAACTTATATACATGAATCTAAGGAAACAAGCACATCTTTTCTTCTTCTATTTTTTTTAAACAAATTTATTTTAAAATTTAAAAACTGTTAAGTTTTAAAACTAAAACTGTTAAAAACAAAACAGTTTACACTACATATCCAAAGACCCTAAAACCCCCGAGTTCTTTCCCGAGCTACCTCCCCTACTACTCGAGATCTGCTTCGAGTAGACAAAGCAACCCAAAAAAGATAAACTGCAGATACCACCAAGTCGCCGTGCAACCTGCACCGTTGCCGGAACTTTTTCGACCAACGTCGAACTCACCGCCACATCACCCTACCACTCTACAAGCTTCCATGACCAACAAATCATCATCTCCCACCTCGATTCAAAATCGAGTACCCACTGTCGATCAGAACCCCAAACACCCTTATCAGTAAACCCCAAAATTATCACCTCCGATCATCATTAGGCACAACATCACCGGCCATAGATCACTGACCCACCATGCATTCTCCTCCCCAAAAATCATACCACTCGATGCAAATTTAGGGTTGCAGTAATCAATTACAGACAGCCTCTAAAACTAGGTTAAAAATTAAATCTCAGGCAAAAACAAACTCCATACTGATTTAAAAATTATTCTACTACTTTTGCTATACTCTCTGATGCATCACCTAACTCTATGAAGAATCTCAAGTATTCCGGATGCAAGGATCATCAGTTAAAGATCAAAACTCAGTTGGCAGTAAAAACCCAAATTCATACACAATACAGGTTTAAAAATTTTGAATTTCTTTTCAAAATTCATAACTTCCAATGTCACTCCAGATTATAAAGTTATTTCATCAAATTTTATCATTTGATTTCATATATTTGTAATAAATTGTTACTGCATTGTTTAATTTCCAGGTAAATAAAAAAACAGAGACTTTGTTCTATTTTTAGTTGTTAGTTTATGCTTAAACTACTATTTTGTTTTGAATCAATGTTCTAATAGTTGATTAAACAAAATAGCTTGAAGTTTTGATGTTAACTTAATTCTGCAGTAAGTATAACAGAGAAGATAAATTTTATCATGCACAGTTAAAAAAACAGAACAAACATATTGCATATCTATATCTACACAGAGGCAACATATATACATACAAAATAAACCCCATCACAAACTCACATGCAACAGATAATTAACTACTTAGTTTAGTAAAAATGTTTACTCACCTCATTTAAAAGATGACAGTGCAGAATTTTGAAGGTGGCTGGAAATTTGCAAAACATTTTGAACTTGAAGCAGAAGCCTCTCAACTGAATTTGTTTTCAACAGAAAAGCTTCATGTTGCTTTGACCCAGATAATTCACTTGCATGCAATGGAAATTGATGCAGACATTGAAATATGAAAACCTGGGTTGATAGCTTTGCAAAAATACTTGAAACATGATGCAGATATGGATTGATATTTGAAGAGTGTTTCAGGTTAATGACTTGAGCATTTGCTTTGAATTGAAGAGCAAATGCAGGCATGGGAAATTTCAGGTCTGGATTTGATCTATATCCTGTTACAGGTTTGCTTTGAAGGTTTGTTGACAGTCTTTGATATAGAAGTTATTTTGGTTTGAGAATATTGGAAACAGCCCTTTTTTTTCTTCTTCTTAATTTTGAAGATGTATGCAGGGTATAAATTTGAACTGAGAAATGCTTTAGGCTTGAGAAGGTTTTTAGATTATGAACTGAGATTAGAAAAAGAAAAGTGAAGAGGAAGAAAGTGGTTTATATAAGTAAATTTCAGATTTTAAAAATTAAAAAGAAAATATAAAAAGAATGGACACTTGTCTTTTAATTACACAAAGTTTGTAACACTTGTTAACATGGTGTCTTAAAACAAAACATTTGTCAAATTGAGTTTATTTTTAATTCTAGAGAAATTTAAAAGCTTTTAAAATTATTTTCCTAATTACTAATGTGTTTTCTAAATTTTTAAAAATGCTTTTCTAACTAAATTTCTAATTTAAGAAATACATTTTCATTTACACAAGTTTGATAATTTATATAAAATACAATCTTTAAAAAGAAATGAAACCAAAAATGATTTTAAATGAAATTATAAACAAATTGCAAACTCATATTAAAGATGCTATTTCAAAAACTTGCATTCATTTTTATTAAATAAATACAAATCAAATTTGTTTAGATAAACTTCTATAAAAGAAAAATAAAACAAAATCTTATTTCTAATTAAAATATTATCTATGTATTTTAAAACCAAATTACATATATTTTAATATGTATGTATATTCATGAATTCAAATTTATATTCATTTCAAAGTCAAATTTAAAAATCAAATCTAAAATAAATTTAAATAAATATAAACATCTATTTTAAAATAAGCTCATAATTATTTACAAATAATATATCCTATTTTAAAATCAATTTAAAATACACAGATTTAAATATACAGATATAAATGCATTTTAAACACACTTATAAATTTTGAAAACAATACGCCAATTTAGAATTTATTTGCACAAATAAAATAATTAATCTTAATATAAAACCAATTTATAACCAAAATTAAAACATTACATGGTTAATTATTTTTGAAAATAACAGTTTTATCGATTTCAAATAATTAAATTAAGCGATTATCAACATTTTCAACTCCTGGAAATTCCGGGATATTACAACCACTCCCGATTGAGATCAGATACTTGCTTAACTTCAAGAGTCGGGCCGATAGTCCATCTTTCACATTTCTGAAGGTGGTAAGAAATTGCCAAGTGATTACAGAGGCTTGGACTAGATTGAGCTACTTTAGGACGGAGTGGTTTTATGTCAGATGCCCCCCAGGGTTTGCTCGGCGATGGCTATTCAAATGTGAGTATTGCTATTTTTGCAGGTAGTTGATAAAATTGATGTGTTCGAAGTCGAAATCACATCTCTTTTCCTTTTCAGCCGTAATTCAGCGACCCGTAGGTGAACGTTTCAAAGAGATAGTTCGGGTTTTTCAAGAAATCCCAAGTGAAGAGAGGAATATCGAGCTGCTATTGACAGATAGGAATCTTAGGATTCTTGGGCTGATTGAACGAAGACAAAGCATAATGCTTGACGGTGTCTTAAAAACTGCCTCGAAAGAACGAGTTAAACGAAGAAAGCCTAAAGTTGTCATAATTGAGGAGGCTGACTCCGAAAAAACTCATACCGATGAAGAACCGTTGGGCGAATCTGCAGATGTAGCACCAGATATCGAAGAGCAAAGAAAAGGCAAGGTAGCCGTTGTTGAGTCACCTAAGAAGGGAAGATGGAAATCGGTTGTCACGGTCCGACCCACCTCCGGAATTAGAATTTCGAAGATGTCCCCCCTTAAGAACTGAGAATCTTTATGAAGGGCTCGCCGATCTTCCAATCCCGTATGATGTGTCCTTGCAGCATGATGCCGGACTGGACGAACTTTCAGAAGCCTTAGTTTTAAGCGAGTCTCTGCCCACTAGTGCGGTTAACACATCTGGTTGGTCGGGGGGTTGCACCTACATTCACACTTCACGGCACTACATGATTTCTAAGTGTAATACGTTCACTGTGAGAGATTACTAATTTCATTTTATGTTTTTGCTTCGCAGATACCATGTCTGGTAGAGGTTTGATGCTTGGCAGTCTCCGTAAGAAACGCAAGTCTTCTTCATATTATGAACCATATAGGAGGGAAGGAGATAGAGACTGTGACTATGGGCGCTCGGGTCATGAGCGCTCTGACAAAGACAAAGATTATAGCCGTCGGTCTCGATCTCGCACGCCACCTCCTAAAGCTCCTGCACCGCCTCCGGTTCATGTTTCGAGACCTTCGGAAACTTCACGGCCCAATCTGTCTTCCCAACCATCGAGGTCTGATACTCATCACAGAACGGAGATCGCGGTCTCCCCGTCAACAGAGCAGACATTGACGGAGCCTTCAGGAGAGGGAGCAGTTAGGCTTGCTCAGCTGAGGTAAGAATTTCCTAAAATTTGCTTTGACGGGTCCGTCTTTCCCCCGCATCTAAAAAGGATACCGTCGACAGTTGCACCTATGATGCATGACTATCTCTCAGACGTATTCTTCCAGTATCAAGAATGGTCAAAAACCGCAAAGAAAGTGTCAAAGGTGGCCTTTGATCGAGTGGCTACGATTGAGATGTTGGAGAAAGAACTTGGTCAAAAGGACCGCATTATTCAGGCGCTCGGCAGTGAGGCCGAGTCCTCTCGAAAGTCAGAGATTGAAGCTCTTAGAAAGGCTGATGAAGCTCAGGCAGCAATGGATAGGATGAAGCGTCAGCACTACGCTACGGTGGAGGACATGGGCCATCGAAACAACCATCGTAACTGCCGAGCGGGATGCGGCCTTGAAAGAGCTAAACGAGCTCAAGGCCAAAGTTCCAGAGATTATGAAAGAGAGGGACACCGTTAACGTTTCCGCACAGGAAGCGTGTGATCAGGCGGTGGAATTTCGAAGGGAAAGAGATGCGGCCTTGGAAAAGGTCCACGAGACGGAAGCCGAAGTTGATGAGAAAGTTTGTTAAGCAGAGATTAAACTAGAGACAGAGATAGAAGAACTTCTCATTACATATAATGCTAATGGCTGAGGCACAGAAATTGGACATGGCTTGACGATTATCCGACACATTTGTTCAACGCCTGGAATTTATTGGTCAAAGAAGAGAAAGCATCACAGCCAAGCGAAGTCTTTGATGAGTTCGATTTGGAGAACCGTATATTGACTGATGAAGAGAAGAAGGTTCTCCACAATTTCATGATCTCTCATGCTAGAGAGAGGCTGGGTACCCAACACTTGGAAGTTGGTGAGGGGTCTGGCGTTGCGCATCCATCTACAAGTTCAAAGATGACTACTTCATCTGGATCAGAGCCGACACCAGCGACTGAGCCACAATTGGTCCTAGGCTATGACCCTGAGCAGCCACGCTTATCTCCCATAAGGGAGAATTCTACTGAAGCTGTTCAGTCAGCCACGATTCAAGTTGAGGAAGGTACTCTGCACAAATCTACTGTGTGTCTGAATTGAAGTGTTTATATTGAAGCGTGTCCTGACAACTTCTTTTCTTTCTTGTCCAGTGAGAAAAGTTACACTGACAGCGCCTCCTACAGTCCAAGAGCCACATAAGGAACAGGAGGCCATTATTACTGAAGCGATCGCCATGACGACAGCCGCGCCGACCGAGGTGACACAGGGGGGTTCAATCACTTTCGACGAACATATGATGAATGAACTCTTGTGCCAACGCAGTGACCCCTTTGTTGACATGCCATTTGTTCTTAGTGCCTTCCCACCTGTTTCTATTGTATCGTCATAGTCCACCGCTACCTATCGTGAATCTCGTGCTGCTCGTGAGGCTGAGATACTTGCTCAAATCGATGTAGAGATGGAAGCGGCAACACACGGTGGTAATTCTGAAAGTGTTATGACGGCGGTTGGGCCCACTCCTCTTGCGGTGATATCTTCTGGGGACACGCTTGTCGGAACCAGCGCGCCCATTCCTCCCCCGATGGTAGACCTGACTCCTCCAGAAGAGAATATTCCTTTAAGTTCGAGTTCGAAGGAATATATCGATATCATGCCTTCGTCAGAGGAAGATCCGCCAAAAGGTACGGGGTCAAAGCGAAAGACTTTTGGTGGTTCCAGTTGTTCCGCGTTGAAGAGAAAACCGAAGAAGAAAAAGTAAACGATCCCCTCTGGTGCATTTTTGGCAGTTAGGAAGGCACTTTTATGTTTCTTTCGTAGGCTGTGTATAGATGCAGGCTTGTCCCCCTGCTAGTAGGAATTCTTTGGAATAACTTGTACATGAATCTTCACATACAGTTAGTTGAAATAAAGTTTAGTTTCTTTGTTACAATTCTCATTTCTTTTGTGCTTAAGCATTTGTAGTATTTTGGCTTTTAGTCCGGTGTACTTGTGGTGTTTTTATCGTTAAGTAGAGTTTGTTTTATTTGCCAAGTCTGAAAATCTTGATCACATGTCATGATTGATGAATGAGTTGAAATTCGGACATTGTTTCACTTCGGTTAATGATTAACACTTAATCTTTTTGCCACCAATTTCGGGGAACGGCATTTGTATTTCGGTGGCCGATTGCACCGATTACAAATCTTGAGCACTTTTCCACACTCCGGGGACTTTGGATAATTTGTGATCGATAATATGGTTCGCGCTCTGGGAATTTGAGAGTTATCGATGTTTGTAATACAGTTCGCACTTCCAGGAACTTTGACTTGGTATTTGCGCTCCAATTCACACTCTGAGAATTTGGAGATAGAATGTATATTTGGGTTCGCACTCCGGGAACCTGGAATTTTATACTCCAATTCACGCTCCGGGAACTTGGAGTTAGTATTGATTATTAGGTTTGCACTCGGGGAACCTGGAGTTGATGTTCGCACTCCAATTCACGCTCCGGGAACTTGGAGTCAGCGCGGATGTTTCGGTTCGCGCTCCGGGAACCTGGAATTGATGTTTTTTACTCCAATTCACGCTTTGAGAAGTTGGATTTGGCGTTGATGTCCTAGTTCGCACTCCGAGAACCTGGAATAGATGTTTATACTCCAATTCATACTCTGGGAAGTTGGAGTTGGCATTAATGTGTCGGTTCGCACTCCGGGAACCTGGAATAGATGTTTATACTCCAATTCACACTCTGGGAAGTTGGAGTCAGCCGATAGATGGTCAGTCACACCTATTTGGGCTTTTTAGGAATTCGTTCACATTCTGGGAACGATGGATTTATATTACGGTTCACACTCTGGGAACCTAGAGTCTGTTCACACTTTGGGAACGATGGATTTGATGTTTATACTCCAATTCACACTCTGGGAATTTGGAGTCCGTTCACACTCTGAAGCGATCGCCATGACGACAGCCGCGCCGACCGAGGTGACACAGGGGGGTTCAATCACTTTCGACGAACAGATGATGAATGAACTCTTGTGCCAACACAGTGACCCCTTTGTTGACATGTCATTTGTTCTTGGTGCCTTCCCACCTATTTCTATTGTATCGTCATAGTCAACCGCTACCTATCGTGAATCTCGTACTGCTCGTGAGGCTGAGATACTTGCTGAACTCGATGTAGAGATGGAAGCGGCAGCACACGATGGTAATTCTAAAAGTGTTACGACGGCGGTCGGGCCCACTCCTCTTGCGGTGATATCTTCTGGGGACACGCTTGTCGGAACCAGCGCGCCCATTCCTCCCCCGATGGTAGACCTGACTCCTCCAGAAGAGAATATTCCTTTAAGTTCGAGTTCGAAGGAATATATCGATATCATGCCTTCGTCAGAGGAAGATCCGCCAAAAGGTACGGGGTCAAAGCGGAAGACTGTTGGTGGTTCCAGTTGTTCCGCGTTGAAGAGAAAACCGAAGAAGAAAAAGTAGACGATCCCCTCTGGTGCATTTTTGGCAGTTAGGAAGGCACTTTTATGTTTCTTTCGTAGGCTGTGTATAGATGCAGGCTTGGCCCCCTGCTAGTAGGAATTCTTTGGAATAACTTGTACATGAATCTTCACATACAGTTAGTTGAAATAAAGTTTAGTTTCTTTGTTACAATTCTCATTTCTTTTGCGCTTAAGCATTTGCAGTATTTTGGCTTTTAGTCCGGTGTACTTGTGGTGTTTTTATCGTTAAGTAGAGTTTGTTTTATTTGCCAAGTCTGAAAATCTTGATCACATGTCGTGATTGATGAATGAGTTGAAATTCGGACATTGTTTCACTTCGGTTAATGATTAACACTTAAGCTTTTTGCCACCAATTTCGGGGAACGACATTTGTATTTCGGTGGTCGATCGCACCGATTACAAATCTTGAGCACATGTCCACACTCCGGGGACTTTGGATAATTTGTGATCGATAATCTGGTTCGCGCTCTGGGAATTTGAGAGTTATCGATGTTTGTAATATAGTTCGCACTTCCAGGAACTTTGACTTGGTATTTGTGCTCCAATTCACACTCTGAGAATTTGGAGATAGAATGTATGTTTGGGTTCGCACTCCAGGAACCTGGAATTTTATACTCCAATTCACGCTCTGGGAACTTGGAGTTAGTATTGATTTTTTGGTTCGCACTCGGGGAACCTGGAGTTGATGTTCGCACTCCAATTCAACGCTTCGGGAACTTGGAGTCAGCGCGGATGTTTCGGTTCGCGCTCCGGGAACCTGGAATTGATGTTTTTTACTCCAATTCACACTCTGAGAAGTTGGATTTGGCATTGATGTCCTAGTTCGCACTACGAGAACCTGGAATAGATGTTTATACTCCAATTCATACTCTGGGAAGTTGGAGTTGGCATTGATGGGTCGGTTCGCACTCCGGGAACCTGGAATAGATGTTTATACTCCAATTCACACTCTGGGAAGTTGGAGTCAGCCGATAGATGGTCAGTCACACCTATTTGGGCTTTTTAGGAATTCGTTCACACTCTGGGAACGATGGATTTATATTCCGGTTCACACTCTGGGAACGTAGAGTCTGTTCACACTCTGGGAACGATGGATTTGATGTTTATACTCCAATTCACACTCTGGGAATTTGGAGTCCGTTCACACTCTGAAGCGATCGCCATGACGACAGCCGCGCCGACCGAGGTGACACAGGGGGGTTCAATCACTTTCGACGAACAGATGATGAATGAACTCTTGTGCCAACACAGTGACCCCTTTGTTGACATGCCATTTGTTCTTGGTGCCTTCCCACCTATTTCTATTGTATCATCATAGTACACCGCTACCAATCGTGAATCTCATACTGCTCGTGAGGCTGAGATACTTGCTCAAATCGATGTAGAGATGGAAGCGGCAGCACACGATGGTAATTCTGAAAGTGTTACGACGGCGGTCGGGCCCACTCCTCTTGCGGTGATATCTTCTGGGGACACGCTTGTCGGAACCAGCGCGCCCATTCCTCCCCCGATGGTAGACCTGACTCCTCCAGAAGAGAATATTCCTTTAAGTTCGAGTTCGAAGGAATATATCGATATCGTGCTTTCGTCAGAGGAAGATCCGCCAAAAAGTACGGGGTCAAAGCGGAAGACTGTTGGTGGTTCCAGTTGTTCCGCGTTGAAGAGAAAACCGAAGAAGAAAAAGTAGACGATCCCCTCTGGTGCATTTTTGGCAGTTAGGAAGGCACTTTTATGTTGCTTTCGTAGGCTGTGTATAGATGCAGACTTGGCCCCCTGCTAGTAGGAATTCTTTGGAATAACATGTACATGAATCTGCACATATAGTTAGTTGAAATAAAGTTCAGTTTCTTTGTTACAATTCTCATTTCTTTTGCGCTTAAGCATTTGCAGTATTTTGGCTTTTAGTTGGGTGTACTTGTGGTGTTTTTATCGTTAAGTAGAGTTTGTTTTATTTGCCAAGTCTGAAAATCTTGATCACATGTCGTGATTGATGAATGAGTTGAAATTCGGACATTGTTTCACTTCGGTTAATGATTAACACTTAAGCTTTTTGCCACCAATTTCGGGGAACGGCATTTGTATTTCGGTGGTCGATCGCATCGATTACAAATCTTGAGCACATGTCCACACTCCGGGGACTTTGGATAATTTATGATCGATAATCTGGTTCGCGCTCTGGGAATTTGAGAGTTATCGATGTTTGTAATACAGTTCGCACTTCCAGGAACTTTGACTTGGTATTTGCGCTCCAATTCACACTCTGAGAATTTGGAGATAGAATGTATGTTTGGGTTCGCACTACGGGAACCTGGAATTTTATACTCCAATTCACGCTCTGGGAATTGGAGTTAGTATTGATTTTTCGGTTCGCACTCCGGGAGCCTGGAGTTGATGTTCGCACTCCAATTCACGCTCTGGGAACTTGGAGTCAGCGCGGATGTTTCGGTTAGCGCTCCGGGAACCTGGAATTGACGTTTTATACTCCAATTCACGCTCTGAGAAGTTGGATTTGGCATTGATGTGCTAGTTCGCACTCCGAGAACCTGGAATAGATGTTTATACTCCAATTCATACTCTGGGAAGTTGGAGTTGGCATTGATGTGTCGGTTCGCACTCCGGGAACCTGGAATAGATGTTTATACTCCAATTCACACTCTGGGAAGTTGGAGTCAGCCGATAGATGGTCAGTCACACCTATTTGGGCTTTTTAGGAATTCGTTCACACTCTGGGAACGATGGATTTATATTCTGGTTCACACTCTGGGAACCTAGAGTCTGTTCACACTCTGGGAACGATGAATTTGATGTTTATACTCCAATTCGCACTCTGGGAATTTGGAGTCCGTTCACACTCTGGGAACGATTTATTTGATGTTTATACTCCAATTCGCACTCTGGGAATTTGGAGTCCGTTGGCACTCTGGGAATGATTTATTTGATGTTTATACTCCAATTCGCACTCTGGGAATTTGGAGTCCGTTCGCACTCTGGGAACGATTTATTTGATGTTTATACTCTAATTTTCATTCTAGGAATTTGGAGTCCGTTCACACTCTAGGAACGATTTATTTGATGTTTATACTCCAATTCGCACTCTGGGAATTTGGAGTCTGTTCGCACTCTGGGAACGATTTATTTGATGTTTATACTCCAATTTGCACTCTGGAATTTGGAGTCCGTTCACACTCCGAGAACGATATGTTTGATGTTTATACTCCAATTCGCACTCTGGGAATTTGGAGTCAGTTGTTGGACCGTCGTGTGTCGCTCCAATTCATCCTTTGATGTGGTGGCTTTCCCCCCGAGCTGAGGTTTCACTTAGGATGTGGCCAGTCATATCACAGTCACTCGCTATTTGAATAAATTCCATTGTTCGACGGAACTTAGCTCTTCGTGTGTCGTGATTGTTGAATGTTGCATTCGGTGAATCACAGCTCTAGCTTGAAGAGATAGTAATTTATTGCTGGAACGGAAAAACATGGCAAGTCAGTGCCTTATTACAAATTCAAACTTCAGAATGTAAAGGAAATTGCAAAGTATTCATAGATTGAATAGAGCCTGTCATGTGTAACAGTGACGAAGATCCTCGTCGTTATAGGCTCCTGACAAAGCGGGTCCGCCACTGATGGCGTTTATCACCAATCTCTCATCGGGACGGGTAGAGTCCTCATGTCTCGGTCGATTGGGTTCATTATTTTGATTTGATGGGCCCGCTTCTCCAGGCTGCGGTGCCGCACAAACTGTTCCATCTTCCTTTCTCTAATCAATTTTTCAACGAGATCTTGTAAGTGACGACACTCGTTCGTATTGTGCCCGTAGCTTTCATGGAACCTGTAAAATTTTCCCGTCTGGATTTGCCTTTCTGAGGACGGTTTTGGCGCAGGTTTTTGGTACTGAATTGTATTACAGGTTTGTAAATACAAGTTCTCCAGTGATGTATTCAAAGGAGTATAACTGTCAAATGTAGGATTCTTGCGCTGTGGGCCACGATTTTGATCTCATTTTCTAGTTTGATTCACGCTCTCTCTCCGCCGAGCTTGTTTGTTTTTAACGTTCAACTGAACTTTTCCGGAGCTCTCACCGGTTGTTTGATTGCGACATTGTTTTGGACTCCTTCCGTGCTTGGCCCTGCATCAGTTTGCTTCCTAGACTGGTCGCATCTTCTCTTCTCAGAAATTGAGCCGCCTTGGTGTCGAAACGGTCTAATGATGCAGGTGGTTTTCCAACCAACCAGTTGCCAAACTCAGAATCGGGGTCAATCCCCTTAGTCAACGCCATAAGGATGGAGTTATCGTTTGGATTGCTGATCTCTGCACATGCAGTATGAAATCTCTCTAAGTAGTGTCTGAGCGTCTCTCCAGGAGCTTGGGTGACGCTAGACAGATTGTTGACGTCTTTCGGTCTGGCGATGTGCATGCGGAATTGCTCAACAAATTTTGTGGCCAACTAGTCAAAGGAGGAAATGGATCGAGGTGGCAGTCTAGTGAACCACATGGTAGCGATGCCCCCCAAGGATATGGAGAAACTACGACACTTCACTACATCGTCAGCTCTGGCAGCGGTCATCGACCACTCATATTTCAGAATATGTTGGTTGGGGTCGGAATTTCCCTCGTACATGGGTAGAGTTGGCATCCTGAATCGCCGCGGTGGTTCAGCATTAAGAATATCGTCCGTTAAACGAGTGTGACTTCGAAAAATTCCCTAATCTTCATTTGTGAGACCTTGGCTTTCACGGATCATCTAACGTATCATGGTCGGAAGATCCGGCATTTGTATGTTTTGTGTGGCTTACGCCGGAGTGTGATTGAATCCCACATCCTGGAGTTGGACCGAATGCTGTTGACGGTCCAAATCTTGCCTTCTTGGTTCGTAGTCCTCTAAGACGTACAGTTCAGGGGTACGTCCATGATGATGACTGTCCGGGTTTGACTGACTTGGGGCATCGACCCTTGGTTCATTCGCGACATTCATGGCACGGTATCCCATGGTGTAGTGAGGAATGGAATCTCCTCGGGAGGAGGGCCTGGTTTGGAATCTGGCTGATGGACCAACTCTTAGTTGTCCAACAGTCATTGCCGGTTGATTTCCAGCAGTTTGTATGTGACTCCCATCTAGCCGGGGTCGTGGAGATTGATTATGATAATCAGAAGAGGAGGAACTTTCGCTAGAGGAACGAGAAGCATAATCTCTCTTGGATCTCTTTCGCTTCTGGCGATCCAGCTGGTTGATCAGCTCGGCGTTAGCATGTAGCTGTTCCGTTAGTTGTTGCTGACTCTGGGTCAGCTCTTGGAGTAGCAAGTGGAACTCTTGCCTAGTAACCGGACCTGATGGTTCTGAGTGTCTAGTGGCGTCTTGGTTAGAGGGAGGTAATGGCACAGGATTCTGCCTATCCTGTTCCTCTTGATTGATAACGTTAGAGGTGGTCCTTGTGCTAACCATCTTGAAAGTTGAATTCCTTTCCTAGACTTTATGCAAATTTGAATAGATGGGAAGGAACTTGGAGTTGTGATCTGGATCTCTCTCTTAGATTTATTCAATCCGGTATCGATGACAGATCCAAAGAGCAGGAGAAAACCTGGGTTTTCTCAGTGAAAGCACCAAAGTGCTTGTACCAAAATTGGGCACAACACTCTTCGAAAGTTTTTGAAGAGATAATAAATGAAGAATGTAAATTGAAAATGAGAATTATAAAACAAAAACTCCAAATAACGGTAATGTAAATGCAATGGCAGGCGATTTATAGTGGTTCGGCGTGTTGCCTACGTCCACTGTGAAGTTTTTTGCTATTTTATTGATTCTCTTTCAACGTTTACAAGTGATTACAGCAAGAAACAACAAGTTACAACTGAAAATTCATATTCAACAGTAGTATAATGATGTAGGATGATGGAGATCTCAATCCGGCAGAGTCTGGGCGCTTGAGAGTCAAAAGATCCCTTTTTTGTTGGCTCTGGGGCTCTATTTATAGGCATAGGAGGCTGGGATCGTGCACAAATCTTGGGAGACTTTTTCTGGCACGTGAGTGGGCCCACGCGACCAACCTCGGAAAGTTTCAAGTCGATCTGTGATCGATACGAAGTCATTTTGTATCGATCAAGATGATGTCCAATTGAGCTGAAATTTGATGGAGACGTTCCTCGGCATGTGTGCAATCTCCAGTGAAAATTTCGTGGCATTTGGATCAGTATAT
The DNA here is from genome assembly GCA_030765085.1 of Allium cepa. Lineage (NCBI taxonomy): Eukaryota > Viridiplantae > Streptophyta > Magnoliopsida > Asparagales > Amaryllidaceae > Allium > Allium cepa. Next base: position 186,631,196 of record CM060946.1, read on the forward strand.
TGAGAGATATCGTCGATATGAAGTGATGTTCTTTGCTAGGCTATTTGGTTCGAATCCATCTCTTTGAACCGATGGTTTCGAATCGATGGTGGCACGCGTCTTTGTGATGACGTGGAGCGCAAACTTCACCTCGATCCGGTCTTCACTCCGAGTTGACCGCATCGAGTCCACATATTTCAGCTTGGACGCATCGATGGATGACACGTCACCTAGGCTTGCTGGCTTGATGGATTCGAATGAAGCTTCACTAGTGGGTTCGAACAAGGCTTCACTGATAGAGTCGAACAACCAACGGTCGATGGATACGAACAAGCCTTTCTCTGATGGATACGAGCCTTGTAGCTTCTCCATGGATACGAAATCAATTGATGTGAACTTGAACCCTTCGATGGATACGAAGGACGATGATCTGATGGATGCAAAGCAGATACTGGCTGATGGATACGAAGCGCTTCATCTGCTGATGGGTATGAAGTTCATCGATACGAACTCGATGGATTCGAACACGGCCGCTCCTGATCGATACGAACTCATAGGAGTTGACCGATACAAAGTAGATGATATGCCGATGGATTCGAATGAGACCGAGTCGAACCGAAGTACTTCGATGGATTCGAATGAGACCGAGTCGAACCGAGGTACTTCGATGGATTCGAAGTTGATCGATACGAAAGTGATCGATTCGAACCAGAGTTCGGTGATGGATACGAAATCTGGGCTTTTCCCTTCAAATTGAATCGATCATAACTTGAGCGTATGAAATCAGATTGACTTGAAATTTAAGATGCCGACTCTTATGATCTTTCTTATCATATTCTATCAATTGTAGCTCAATCTGGACTCGGACAAAATTCAGCGATATCCATAGTGAAGCAAAGTATGACGAATCTCTAAGACGAACTTTCCTTTGTTTTTGATCGATCTTTTGGTATCACGGCTTTGCCAAAAAGCGGGATAACAATAGTATTTCTTTGATGGCATTTAGAACCAAGTATGGATCGTATGAGTGGTTGGTAATGCCATTTGGATTAACAATATGTAGGCCTTCTTCGTACAATTAATGAATCAGATCTTTCGAAAGTAGTTGGATAGATTCATGTTGGTGTATATAGATCACATCTTGATATATTTCAGGGATGAAAGAGATCATGAAGTTCATCTTTGGATAGTGCTTGTGGCATTGAGACAGGATCAGTTAAAAGCAAAGTTTGCAAAGTATAATTTTTGGAAGAAGGAGGTGAAGTTTTTTGGTCATGTTGTCTCAAAAAAAGGATTGTCGGTAGATCCAGCTAAGATGGAAGTAGTTAATAACTGGAAGAGACCCAAGACAATGACCGAGATAAATATTTTTCTTGGACAAGCTGGCTATTACTGGAGATTTGTTAAGGATTTCTCGCAGATAGCAGAACCGATGACTAAGCTAACAACGAAATAAGTAGAGTATGTTTGGACCGATAAATATGAGGAGGCATTCCAAAAGCTAAAATATGTATTGACCAATGCGCCTTGTTAGTTGTTGCAGCTGGGAATCAAGATTTAGTATCGTATACATATGCATGTGGAGCTAGATTAGGAGCTGTGTTAATGCAGAGGGGTAAAGTAATTATCTATGCTTCTCGACAGTTCAGGCCGCTTGAGGTTAGATATCCGATGCTTGACATAAAGTTAGCTGTAGTAATTTTTACGTTGAAAGTGTTGAGACATTACATTTTGGGAGAAAGATTCGAGTTATTCATGGATCACAATTCACTAAGGTACTTATTCTCTCAGAAGGAGTTGAATATGAGATAGCAAAGGGAGTAAGAGTTTATAGCTGCCTATGAATTTGGAATTGAGTAAGCACCGAGTAAAGAAAATGAAGTTGTAGATGCACGTAGAAAAATATATCAGAATGCGGTATTGGCAATCGCTGAGTGAAAAGATTTAGAAGCATTGACTACATGCGGAGCACTGTTAAGATCTATAATTAGTTCTAGTCAAGAAACAACTATGTTGTCATGTTTGAGAGTTCAACTGGTAATGATCGAAAGGATTGCCTCTAAGCAAGGAGATGATCCATTAATAGCTAAACGGATCAGAAAGTTAAAGAGTAGAGCTGAGATTGATGATCTAAAAGACTACAGTCTTGACCAAAAGGGGTGGTTGATGAATAAAGAAAGGTTATGTGTTCCAAATGTTGGAGATACAAGGAAGGAACTTCTTAAAGAGTGTCATCGATCAATGTTTACTATTCATCTAAGAGGAACTAAGATGTATCAAGACTGAAAAGGAGTTTCTTCTAGAAAGGTATGAAGAAGGATGTATGCTGATGGATGAAACAGTGTTTGAACTGTCAGCAAGTGAAAGCCGAACATCAAAAATTGAGTGGGTTACTTCAGCCTTTAGATATTCTAGTTTGGAACTGGGATTCTATATTTATGGATTTCATAGACGGGTTGCCAAGGTCGAATACAGGAAATGGAAGTATTAGGGATGTAGTGGACAGATTGACTAAGAGTGCACACTTTATACCCGTTAAGTCGACTAGAACAGCACCAGTCTTAGCTAAGTTGTTTATGAATAATATAGTTAGACCTCATGGGATTCATAGTAGTATAGTAAGTGACAGAGATTCCTTGTTCACTAATGAGTTTTGGAAGAGTCTACAGGAAGTGGTACCAAGCTTACGATGAGTACCGCTTACTATCTACAGACCGATGGGCAAATAGAAATAGTTAACAAAGACTTAAAAGATTTGTTAACAGCTTATATCCTAGATTATGGAGGATCATGGGAAGACCATCTAAACTTAGTTAAGTTTTCATATAACAACAGCTATCAGACTAGTATAATAATGTCACTGTTTGAAGCTTTGTATGGTAGGCCATGTAAATCTTCCATGTGTTGGCTAGAGACAAAAGACAGATTAGTTATTGGTCCAGATTTAGTAAGAGAAGTCACAGAAAAGATTGAGTTAATTCAGGTTAGAATGAAGGAGGCTTGGTCAAGGCAGAAAAGTTATGCATATAAGAGACGAAAAGCCGTAGAGTTCTCAGTCGGAGATCATTTTTTCGTCAAGGTATCACCGATGAAGGGTGTAATAAGATTTGGGAAGTCATGGAAATTGGCATCAAGGTTTATTGGACCACTTCCTATTATAGAAAGGATCGGGAAAATCGCTTATAGAATAGAACTATCAAATAGTTTGGTAGGAGTCCACAACGTTTTCCAAATTTCTCATCCAAAGAGATGTGTTTGGGATCTAGAGACTGTTATTACTTCGAGTGCGTAAGATGACTTAGTAGTGGTCCCAGACATGACCATAGTTAGACAGCCGGTTCGTAAGGTGGATAAGGATGAGAAGTAGCTAAAGAACAAGACAGCCAGATTAGTAAAGGTCTGGTGGAGTGATGACGAGAGAGACTGTAACGAGCCGATATTTTCAACCATTCGCATCCAAACATGCCAGAATTAAATTGCTCAAAATATCAATTTGTTAATTTATATTTAGCAAAACTCATCATATATAATAAATAAATAAATCACATAATCACAGACGTAGAGTAATATAACAATAACGCAGCGGAAACAAGAGAATAGTAGTTCATGAAGCTACTATATATATATATATATAACAGAGTTAAATAAGATATAACAGAAGTCTCGAGTATAATATTCAAATACAAGATGAAAATACATCACTAGTATCAACTAAATATTTGAAAGCTGGATAGATAGCTGGATCTCCAAGTGAAGCTCCAACTCCAAAGGTGAGTCTCAAAAGCTGAACCACTCAGTCTGACCCGAGCGTAAAGCAAAACACAAAACACTCGAGTTAGGATTAACATTCTTATATCAATAAATCCAACTTAAGTGAAATAACAACTGAAATACTAGTAACTCAAAGGATGGTTGGGATAACCATCCTCAAAGAATACGTTAAACTGTCTACGATGTAGTAATATACGCTATTATAATAATGTCTAAATTAAAGTATAATATATTTGAAAATAGCATTACGGCTTTACATTTTCCACCTTAACACATTTTATATATTCTCATAGTCTATACAGTACCGCAATCTCCTCTGTACTGGGCGTTGTCAGAGAGCACTCATAGGTATGGTACAAAACAAAATCGTATAAGGCGCGCTAGGGTAGGTGACACGGCACAACGAGGCAATGCCAGGGTAGATATGCCAATTACGCTTCCGGACCGTTTGTAACGCGTAGCAGCCACTACTTCCCACCTCGAGCCACACTCCTAAAAATCAAAGGTGCACCCAATCAATCACAAAGTAATAGAATGGTATCGAAGAAGTGTGTTTGATGAGAGGAGCTACCTCATTTGCCCTTCAATCGCTCATGTTTTAGCCACCTTATGCCAACTAACGGGAGTCGAGTCCACGTACATACCTCAATAGAACGTCGTCACTATCCTACTTCATTCTGGAACCTCCACCACGTACACAATTGTTAAAGTGGTTTTCAGAGTTGGCAGAGAGTATGGCAACTTTCAATCCCGGCCACTTTAACAACCAAACGTTATTATTACACCGTGGTCATTTCAAAACAGTTTATACTTCAAAACTAAAATATCATTTCCATTTCAAAACCATACCAATACGATATCATTTCCATTTCAAAACCAAATACGTTATCATTTCATTATCAGATATATCCTTTTCCAAAATCATAGCACTTTCAAAGTTATACCACTTTCGAAACCAAACATTTGAAATTATAACACTTTCAAAACATAATACTTTGAATTTCATAACTTTGAAACATAACCTCCACCACTTAAACAGTTTAGATATTAAAATACTTTATATAATTAAATAACCTCTTCAATTTTACAGATCAATTCCAAAACAATTCGAGTTCCAAAATTCAAATTAAATCAAATCTCAAATCATCTATTTCAATTCAATTCGGTTTCTAAATAAACTATTTCAAACTATATCGATTTCAAAACAGATTTGAACCTCTAATAAACCCTTTTAATATCAATATATTTCAAATCTTTGTAATTTCAAAACTAAATTTGATAACTTCATATATATATATATATATATATATATATATATATCAAATCCAATTTACTATTATTTAATCTTGAAATATTTACTTAATAAATCCAATATCCTTTAAATAAAACTTTTAAACATCAAATAACTGAATATTCCTTCAATTTATTTAAACTTGATATATTCATTTAAATCACCTTAAACCAAGATCAAGTTATAAAAATCATATCCTTTAAAATATCAAATTTAATAAATTTCAAATCAAACTTGTTTGAGTTTAATTCTTAAATAAATTCAATTTCAAATTTATCTTCTAACCTTAATTTATTTAAATCATTATAACCTTTATATTAAAATATAATTTAAATACTTAATCACATTATCTTTAATAAAATCAAAATTTATTATTAAACTTGTTCTATATAAAACCAAATTTATACATATCTTAAAATCAAGAATTTAACTATATATAAAATAACATTTATATAATATCAAAATCAATATTTTATAAAACCATATATTTCTTCCAAAACCATAGAAATCATTTTTTTCAAAAATATATATGTATAGACCAACGGTGTCTGTATATAATTTTCCATCCTTTGGTCAAGTGATACGGATATTTATCATTTCAGTCCGCAATTTGATTGTATACGGGTATGTATCATTTCAACCCGCAATTTCAAATTCAATTCAATCAAAAATAGCTTGGGTTTATCATTTTAATCCATAATAATTTTCTTCTATTCTAAAGTTCATTCGGTTATGTATCATTTCAACCCATAGTGAATTCTATACTAACAGGAAACTTGTAGAGTGGTAACAGATATGATAATAATATAACAAGCATATATAAACAATATAAATAATAGTTAATGGTGTCAGATGTCACAAGTGAGTAGATATAGATAACATCATATACATAACAATGTAAATAACTAACAACAGAATATTTCAATTGTCGTTTCAATTGAAATCAAATTTAATAAATATAAGAACATTAATCATGAGTGACTGCTCATCTTTTGAGGCTAGAGATTTGACACTGAAATTGAGTTACAAAATGCAAGCACGACTACCAAAATAGGCTAGATTGGCAGAATTTGATGGATAAAGCCGATAGAGGAATCAATCAGAACAAAATCCATCGTTTGATAGAAATAGAAAATATATATTATTATATTATAATTTTTTTCTCGCAATCATAATTTAATTTAAATCATAAATAAATAAAAGAACTAATTTATATATACAGTACTACTTCTAAAAATATTGTATTCTATAAAATTTGTAAACCAGCAAAAGGATATATATATATATATAACATTAATGTGAATTATTAGACCATATATATATCTTGCGCATGATATGTAACAAAATATAAAACATAAACATCATATATACTAATACAGATATAACTACACATGGCCGTATATATATATAAACAAATAGAACTAGTATATAAACTGGCATATAGAACTAAAATATAACTTTAGTCAGAACGTGTAACATGTATAAACGTATAAACAACCTACATAAAACAACATATACGTTTTAAATCAAAACAAGTATATATATTACACGAAAAAAATATGAGAACACCAAAGAATCAATATATATATGTGTGTGTGTGTGTGTGTACGTATGTATGTATGTATTATAACCGTTTAACCAGTTTCACAGATGTTAAAAATCATATTGCAAAATATTATAATATATATTAGTGTGTGAGGTTGGTGTGTAGTTTGGAAATTGACTTGAAGAACCAGACTTTTGATTAGAAGTTTTATCGAGTTACAAAGTTTATTATTACTATAGTTAGCGGCTTGGGTATTTTTTTTTAAAAAACGAGCAAAGATGATAGCCATTGTTTGCCAGATTGGACTTGACTGCCGTTGTTTTACAATAATAAAGCATATATAGTTGATTAGTACCAATATTTTTGTTTCAAACTGTAACGACATGCAAAGAAACTGGGCCACAAAAATGAGTATGCAACAAGAATAACGGAATATGTTTATGAACAAAATATAATTTTTCTTTAAAATTTATATTCAGTATAAATTAATATAAATTTACCTTATCATAATATTTGTAAACCAAATCTACATACACAAGTAGAACTCACATGTTATAATGTAATATCCTATAAACCGATATACTCCTTCTTATATAAGTACTGTAAGCAAAATTTATACAGTATATATATTATATAACTAATAGTAGACAACTCGATAACTATAAGTAAAATTTTGTAAATATACAAATCATATAAACATTCAAATTCATGTACAAACCTTATGAACTTAGATATATATATATATATATATATATATATATATAATTTTGTTCATAAGCTGACATATATATACATTCGGCATATCCACCACCGCTAAAATTGAACACTGAAACCAAAAAATCTATACTTATAAAACTTATAGAATGGCAGATAGATTTGCATATATATATATATATATATATATATAAACTTAGATATATCTATACTTAAAACTTCTTAACATTGGTTTTAAATAAACACATTATTTATAGCAAAATAAGAGAAAGTAATATGTATAACAGAACTACGAATATAGCATGTAAACTCGTGTATATATATACACAGAATTCAAAGTTATAAGGACACATAAATGACATATATATTAACAAATTAAAATTGTTGTCCCATACATCTACCTATATACAGACGAAATAGAGCTTATATCTATAAAACAATATGAAAAATAACAAGGATATGTACAAACCGAAAAATAGAGGGAAGAGATAAGAGATCGGGAAGAATGGAGCTTGCGTTAGTGTGCTTTGGGCTGATGATGGTGGCTCGGTGAAGTGATAAGGAATAGCTTGTAGAAGTAGCAGAGGAGCTCGGTTTTGGAAAGAAGATATAGGGAAGGCCGAGAGAAGGAACGCAACAGGCAAGATGGAGAGAAAAATATACTTGGATTTTTTTTTCTAAGTGAACAAAAAAAATGAGAACAGAAGAGATATCAAATGAATGGAAAGGCACTACAGATAAAAATAAAAAGTCAAGGAAATATGAGAAGTCAATCGTTTGGTTTCAAAATTATTAAAGCAATAAATGATGAGTTTATACGGTTGGAACTTCGGAAAGGCAAAGGAAAAGAAAGAGGCACAAATACGGTACTGGTACGGTTCGATGTTTTACAGATTCCACCGCATACCGGACTTCAAAACACAGAATTGAATGTACCACGGAGATCAGTACGACGAGACGTTCAAAACGGTATACAGATATCAGTGGTACAATCACCCGATCAAAAATTGATATCAGAACGAAAATGCTGCTGTTTCGTCGAAAATAAGATCGATGGAGCAATAACAGTCAAAATTTGGAGAAACGAAATATGACGTCTCACTCAGAAGATGATTTTCAAATTTTCCATACAAAATTGTTCAGTTTTGGAAAATGTTTCATTATCATCAAATATTAACTGATTTAAATTGAAATAGATTTACACAATAAAATAAGTTTCCATATTTTCAGATGAAAATTTACCGGTTGTTATGTTTAAGAAGACGTATTCCAAATATCAAATTTTTATTTCAAAATTTTATTATTTAAAATTTCACAAAATTTCAGTTAATTGAATTAGTAAAACCATCAAAATTTACGGGTCGTTACGGAGACTGTACTTGAGAAACAAGAAGCAGGATTACAGACACTATCCTAACTTGTTTGGCGGTATGTTTTACCTTTATGTTTAATTGATTTGTGTACCTTATCGTAATATCAAGGATAAAATTCTTTAAGGAGGGAAGTTTATAACACCCCTAATTTACAAAAAATTATTGGGATATTTAATTAGTTAAATTAAATAAGAATAATGTGATTTGATGAGAAGAATGAGAATCTAGTAGTTAAGTAGGCCATGCCTTAGTTAGTAAACCAATTAGAGAAATAAAATTAGGATAAGAAGAAGGAATATGATAAGGGAAAAATGGGAATAGCCTTCATTCCTACTACTTAAACCTTCTATTTCATTTCCTTCATTCATTTACACATATTCAAACTAAACATAGAGTGAGGCCAGTCATAGCTGACGAGAAACAAGAAGGAAATTAAGAGGTTAAGGAATCAAATCTAAAAGAAATCAAGTCTACACCAAATCTCATCTTTCTCATCCAAATCAAGATGAATAATGAATATACATCTCACTTTTTGTTTTGTTTTGATTTTAAGTGTAATGCATTTCTTTTGCAAGTGTCATGCCATGTTTTAGTAGTATGAGTGATTATATGCTTGTTGGTGATTTTCTAGAATTTAAATATGTAATTTAGTGATATGTTTGAGTTGGAAAATATAAAATCATATAAAATCCATACTTGCTTGAAAATATGATTTTATATGATTTTTCTAAGTGAAAACATTGGAGATTTTTCCTAACTATTTACATATTGTGAATAAATTATTTAAGCTAGAGGAGCTTAATTGTTTTATTGAGATATTAAGATGTTGGGTTAAAGTGTAAAATATTTTAATATTTCAAATTATTAAGTGCAGTAGATTTTCAGTGAAGAAGTTTGATTGAGTTTTGCTAGCCAATAAAATTTTAACAAATTATAGAGGTTTGGTGAAAATAAACATCTTTTTAAAGTAATCTAGCAGATTTTAAGTTATTTACAACTCTTCCATATCGACATTCTCCACGTCGAGCCACATCTAACTGCATCTTAGAGTCGTCAACATGGAACAAACTAATACAAACCATGTCAACGAGCTTGAAATGAAATAGATTAAGAGATGGACCTCGACATGACCACATCGATGTTCAGGCATGTTGTGTTTTAAAAGAGGCATATAGTCATCAACCCTTATAACCTCGACACTGGACCACTGTGTTAATGGACACTGAGTTTTTGTCTTCCCTGCCTAGATGGTCATCGAGCCTACTCTATGCTGCATTTAACTTTTCATCGACCTAACCCTTGCTGCTTTTGACTTATTATCGAACCTAACACATACTTTTTTATAGTCGTCGAGTTTAACCCGTAATTTAAATTTTATACCCTTGATAAGGCTTCGGGGCCAATGTTTTTATGTGTCACCGAAGTTTATTTTATAGTTTACACTATGATTTTTGTAGTTAAGACTTCGAAATCATCCCTATGAATTTTTCAAATAAAAGACTTGACATGCTTTTGAGTGGGAAAAGACTTTAATGGCAATGACGTCGTCGAGTTTTATGGTTGTAAAAGATTTTACAAAATTTTGGCCTTTAGCCTAGTTTTTGAGAGGGTCGAAGATCCTAAGATTTCGAATTTCATCAACAATATTCTGTAAAGCATATATCATGACGTAAGTATATTGAGAAAAGTAATGCACGAATGTTTTCCTTGTTTTATGTATGATTTCAAGTGTTAAATCATTTACAAAGATTTTGTTTTCAAGGAAATATGGATAGGGTGGTTAACCCAGAATTTTACTAAAAGAATGGCTCGGAGATTTGAAAACCAGATGGGACTGGTATAGGGTCGTGCCCTATACTTTAACTAATAGGCCTTAGCTAACATAAGTCCAAAATTCCAGTATGTAAGGCTTCTCATGGGTAAGACTAAAAGAAGGTCACATACAGAAAGGATTACATATAGTAGAGATAAATTATTAGTAAGCCCGCAAAATCATTAGGATCGATAGACCCTTAGAAGCAGTAAGTTAAGGACAAACCGTGTAACGACCAGAATTTCAGTCATTTGAAATTCGTATATTTAATTGATTTTAAATATTCAAAAACTAATTTTATAAGATGAATAACTTATATTTTGAATATCATGATTTAGTTAGATAATTATATTGTTAATTTAATATTTGAAATTGTGGAAATAATGGGAATTTAAATTTAATGTGAATAAAAATGAATTATAAAGCTGAATTGAATTCTATTTGAATTAGATTAGTGATAGTAAACTTTTAAAATTGAATTAAAAGTTAATTTCCAAAATTGAATATTTTGATATTTAATTAACGTGTAAAAATAGCTATTTTGATATTTCGACGGAACCAGTTTCATTGGATCTGTAATCTTATATTATTGTAAGATTTCAAATTTCGTATCAATCAGATTTACGGTTTGTCCGGGGCAAGCTAAACGCTTAGAAACTCGTTTAAGTGAACTTTAAATTTAAATAATTGATTCGAAAATCTTTCAAATACAATCGAATTGGCTCCCAATATATATTCCATTGCATTCAGAAAAGGGGTAAAACATTATAAACGCCAGGCGACACACTTTGTTTCGAGTTCGAAAAATTTCCGGGTGAATAGTGTCGTGAAATTTTCTATAAAAGGAGCTAACTTTTTCTAAATTGCCAAAAACCCGACTCAAGTTAGGCTAGCCATCGGTTTTGATTTAATGGCCGAAATTTTTTATCCTTTCTCCTACAACCTCTCTTAATCCATATGCTTTAGTGAAAAACTTTCAACCACAAAGATGTGAGTCTCAAGGAGTACTTTTAATCCATACGGTGATGTTAGAGTTTAGAGCTATGGATCGTCAGGAAGTTGACGTCGAATGTCCAACTTTCGAGGGTAAATCTTGAGATTGTGGGGAGGCTGAGTGCCACATTGTTCACGGGGTAGGTGCATCTCGACAAGGGCAACAACAAGGTGGCCATCGATCATCTTCGAATGCATGATAGAGGTCGCGGCAATCAGGTTTTAGGTGGCAGCATGGGTTCATGCTCACGAATTTGAAAGGGGGGAGAAGAAGAGGAACACAAGGTCACGATCTGGGTTTGGAAACCGAATGGCCAAGATCTTTTTGAGGTTAAAAATATAAAATAGAAATTGAAAATTATATTATTTAAAATCATATAAACTTTGAAACATAATATCTTTGTCATACGAGGTCCACTTTTGACGAAACGAGTTACGTTGGGTCCGTATTAACGAGCATTACATTTTAGAGCTGGTTTGAAGTTGATTAGAGCTAGTGTAAATTTTGGGTAAAATTAAATGGCTGTTTAATTTTATTCGAAATTAAACACTACAACTATTATTGGAAGCAATGTGAGTACAACTCACTCTTTCTGACTCCCTGATATTTTTTTAAAGTCGGGATAAATATTATTTATGATGATTGATGACTGTTTGGATGATATATGATATATTGTATATATTGATTGGTATTTGGATATATTCCTGCCAATTAGAGCAGATGAGACCTTATATGTTTTCGCGTATGAGTAGATGACCCTTTGTATGTGCGTCTGCCTTGAAGCGGATATTGTACGCATATTCTAATATGTATATTTGTTGCAGGTGACAAGTTGGAGGGATCCAACTGGATTCCTCACCGCTATTGATTTATATGCAGATATTGTGCATTATTCTATTATCATATGATATATGATGTTTTGAATGCCGTGATTGATGTGTTTAGTGCTATTGCAGCATTGGGCCTATTTTGGGTAATTTAAAAATGTTGAAGTGATGATTTTCAAATTAAGAAGATTTTCAAGTGATTTTGGAAATATATGTTTTATTGATTTTTGACGTTAAAGGAAATGAATTTATTTTAAATAAATAAATGTTATAATTTTTATGTTATAAAAATTATGATTTTTTTGAAATAGAACCAGAATATGATTTTTGAAATATGAAGTTGGAACTGATTAATTCGTAAAATGAGTTAACTGAGATTGTTGAATTATTATAGAAGATTTATATGTATAGATTTATAAAATTGATATTTTATAAACAAAAATAACGGAATTACAAAGGAGTTTTGTATGTGTTAAAATGGAGTTATAAGTAAGTTTTATAAGTGGATAAGGTTTATAATTTGGGAAGCTATAAATGAATAAATTTTGTAAATAAGAGAATTATAAATAATTAACTTATAATTTGGATTTTGGCATGTAAATGAAATATATATAGAACTGGTAAATAAAGGGATTTTATAAGTTGAAGTTTTTATAAAATATAAATGTGATTGGTTTTATAAATTCGAAATCAACTAAATTTGATAAGTTAAATATAGAAGTCTATTAAAGGTATTTCATCCACGATTTTGGACACTGGATAATCCTTTAATTTAATGTGCAATAGTAATGAATTTGGTAAAATGAATTTCATTCACGATTTTGGACAGTGAATTATCCTTTAATAAAATGTGTAGAAATATTGATTTGGTAAACAATTATATTCACGATTTTGGACAATGAATAATATATTTAATAAACGGATATTTTCGGAAAGTGATATTTTAAATGAAGTTAAATGGTTTAAAGATGTTTTAAAATGGGTTAAGTATCGAATACATAGATTTCAACATTCATTGTTGAAATAGACGTTTTCGAGAAGTAAGAAATGATGGACTATAACACTGTTGTTATAGTAAATGATTTTTGAAAGGAAATGTTTTGTATAGTAGACGAGATTTATATATTTATCTTATTTTCAAATCCCTATACTAGTGATTTTTGGTTGTCGTATCGATGTTTTACGCAACATTCGTTTTGACCCAAATAAAAGTGTTTTAAGAGGATGTTTTCCTTAAAGAATAAAATATATACTTAATCGTGATTTAAGTATATGTAATGTTTTCTAAGTGTTGAAAATAAATTAATTTGTGAATTACTTATTATTAAATAAGTATATGGAAATGTTTTCCAATATTGAAATGGTTTCGAGAATATAACTTTTTAAAGATAATATGAAGCGGATATTTGGCAAGTGATTTAATTAATATATGATTAATTATAGTGATTGTTTATGGTGCTAAATATTTGTTAGTTTGCTTTGATAGTTAAATAACCGACTATCAGATTTGGCCATTTTAGTTCCTCGACTTGATGTGAGAGCTATTTAGTCATGCGCCTAGTACATAGCCTTCTGTATAGGCTTGATTATCCCTTGTGTTGAGGATGTTGATTCCTGTAGTGTGGAGTATTACTTCAATCTATTGAGCTTCCTTCTTGGCCCGAAGGATAGCAAGTTGAAAGTTGGAGATGTGATAAATCTACGGGACTTAGTTTCTGTGTGAGGTTGAGAAATGCTTTTGCGTTGTTGGTGCGAAGAAACCGGGATCGATTTATCCAAAAACCACTACGGACCAACGTAAATGCGAAGATTGTGCAGGTTGCTTAGTGATGATGTTGATATTCCAAATTTTCATAATGGGGGACTGCTTGTTGATAATTTGGGGTTAAAATCCCAATATACACATAGTAGCAGTGGTCTCTTCATTATGAAATACCCAATGCAAGGACTATTCTCTACTAATCCTAGGGATTTTCAGACAGGATATGGTAGAAAAATACCTTCGGTTTGTCCTGTTCCTGGACAGCTTATATGGATGTTTGTCTGACATTACATTTGAAAAGATTGCGTACATTGGTTTACAAATGTACATCAGTGGTGGCGGAAAAGGAAACTTCTCTTAGCTTAACACCCTCCTTGAGACGTATGAGCTTAAGGGTTGTATTTTTGTGGAAGGCAATTAGTAGTCAAACGGAAACGGCCATATGGCATTCAAAATGATGTTATTTGTGATTGTGGAAGGTAATCGTTACCTTGGGCCTCATCAACCAAAAATGACCAAAACAGGATAAGATGCGGCAAGGCATGGGTCGCTCCCAAATAGGGTATGATCATCCTCTTTAAGATATACTTTTACATGCTATGACGTTGTAACATCCTGCGATTTTGAACCACATGTCGGACTTGAATAATTCAAAACAATAGATTGTTAATAAAAATTGAGGCAAATAAATCAAATACAGACACAAAATATCAGAATAAATTTGCAGCGAAATAAAAAAAACGTAGAAGTTCATAAAGTTCGTAGATAGAAAGTCTCAAACTAATACATAATACCAAGTCTGAAAACAAATACATGTGGAATTTGTAGGTACATAAGTCCTCAACTACAAAAGAAAAAGCTGAGTGGCAATAATTGAAATGAAAATATTAAGTAGACTGTTAACCTCCGTCAGATCTCTAGTTCCAAAAGAGGATGAAACCAAAGCTATGAAACTCAGGCTGACCCGAGCTCAAAGCAAAACACAAAACACTTGAGTCAGGACATACATACTTATATAACGTAAATCAACATAAGTGAACTGCAAAAGAAATGCATCAATAACTTAAATGATGCTTGAGATTGCCCATCCTATAAGGATCCGTTAAACTATCTACTATGTAGTAATATACACTAATAATGTCTAAAGTAAACTGTACTATTTAAAAATTGCGTTAAGGCTTTAAATTTGCCACCTTAACACATTTTTATATTCTCATAGTCTATACAGTACCATAATCCTGCCAGTACTAGATGTCATCAGAGGGCACTCCATAGGTAGGGTACAAAACAAACTGGTGGAAGGCATGCTAAGGAAGATGATACGATATATTTAAGCAATGCCAGGGTAGATACACCAATTACTCATCCGGACTATTGGTAACGCATAGCCGCAACTACCGCCCAACTCGATCCACACTTCTGAATCAAAGGTGCGCACAAAATCAATCACAAAGTAATAGAATGGCTAACTATGAAGTGCGTCTGATCGGAGGTGCTACCTCACTTGTCCCGAGAATCACTCCTGTTTTAGCCACCTTATGCCAACTCCCAGGAGTCGGGTCCACGTAAATATACCTTTAGGATTGTCGCCATCGTCCTACTTCATTCTGGAATCTCCACTATGTACACCGTTGTTAAAGTGTTTTTCGGTACCGACAGAAAGTATACCCATATCCGATCCCGGTCTCTTTAACAACCAATCATTGTTATAACCCATGGTTATATAAGTTTCAAATGGTTTATATTTCAAATCAACCATATTCCTTTCAAAACCATATAAATTCCATATCATTATTCTTTAAAACAATATTCATTTTCAAAAGTCGAAACACTTCCGATTTCATTTAGTTATTACCCCTTGAAACATTAAAGTTTAGGTATCATAGCACTTTAAAATATAACCCTTAGAACCATAACATATAATCCTTTAGAAAATTTTAGCATTCTGAAAATGTCACTTTAAGGAAACGCAGCAGAATTACGGTAGGAATTCGCAGCAGTGCAGAAGTGCTACTGTAAGAATTCGCAGCAGTGCAGAACTATTACTGTAAGAATCCACAGCAGCGCAGAATTGTTACATAAGGAAATCGCAGTAGTGTAGAATTGCTACAGTAGGCAATCGTAGCAGTTTTGAATTGTTACCGTAAGAAATCGTAGCAGTTCTAAATCGTTACTGTAGTAATTCCTATAACCATAGTTTATGCAATTCAATAGTATATATTTACAATTTATCATAGCCGTTCTATCATTTCTATTATATTACTCAAATTTTAGCTATCTGTACATTAACTTTCCCTTTTTTTTCTTTTCGGTAAGTATCGTTTATCATTTTTATTAACCAAATCATACCGTTTACATTAGTTGTAACTTACATGTTCAAACATACGTTTTTAACATATTTTTTCTTTCAAATAATCATTTATCATTTTAATCACTATTATAATAATAAAACTGACAATTTATAGGTTAGGATAAAATACCATTATTAAGCCAAATCAGATTGTTAAATTTCAATTAACCTTCATACTTTAAATTATATTCCAAAATTTACATTTCCAACTATTTATTTCTTATATATAAAAAAATATCTTAACCCAGATAAACAAATTTACAGAAATCATTACAATTTTTGTTGAGTTTCATATATAAAAGTCTAAAATACTTAATAATTTTTAGAAAAATCATTTTAAATCAACCATGGAGTCTGTATAAATTTTCTACCCTAGGGTCAAGTAAATACGAACATTTATCATTTTAATCCGCAATTTATAAATCTTCCGGGCTTTATATTATTTCAAATCCGCAATCCAAAGTCCAATAAAATTGTTTAGGCCTATCATTTAAGCCCATAACAATCTTCCTTAATCTAAAGATCGTTCCGGTATGTATCATTTCAACCCATAGTGAAGGAACTTGCAGTGTGAGAACAGAATAATAAATAACATAATAATATTCAACATATCATGCCATATGATCAAAACAGGTATAATATGATATGAAATAACATAATAGAATCATATGATTGACATAATATAAACATATGAAATAACATGATATAAACACATGAAATAACATGAAATAAACATATGAAATAACATGATATAAACATAGGTGAAATGTCGAACTTGCATATACATATCCTCATAGTTCAATTGTCATCAAATAACAAAAATTATAAGTATGTTGTCAAGTGTGATTACTAGCCTTTCTTTGGTTAGAAAAGTGACTCAAAGTGCAACACAACAACGGCAAATTTACGGCCAAGCTTGAGTGAGAGGAGAATCCAAATCCGTCGCTTTAAAAATAAAATAAATTCCATGCGTAAACAAATAATCCACATAAAAAAATAAAAATGGAAAAATATTTTTGCAAAATACAATAGAAGAGGCTTGCCTAAGGGTGCATAGGCTTGGTCTAGAGGTGGTTTTGGGTTCAGTTAGGCTCAGCCTAGGGCTTTTGGACTTCGTTTTGCGGTGCATTGGCTAGGGTTTTTGGTGGAGAAACCTCGGGTTTGGGTAGGTTCGGTTAGGCTAGGCCTTTGGAGATGTGGAGGTTCGGTTTGGGTAGGGTTTGTGGTATGGTGGATTCGGCTTTGGAAGGGTTTGTGAGAGGGTGATGGCCAAAAATAGAAGAGGGAGATGAAAGCCGAAACTGGTGAAGAGAGGAGAGGGAAGGGAAGGAGGAGAAAATCTGTCAACCTAGTCAACAGATGGCTTCTTATCTACTATAAGGGTTCTTAACCCATTAGTACAAGCCCGAATCAAAATATAAGTAAGATAGAGGTTAAGAGAAAATAACTACGCGTAATACGCTGAAAACAACAAAATTGGAGAAGTAAAATTCAGAATTTTATGGAACGAAAAGCAGAGAAAAAATAGAATTAATTCCAGCTTCATAAAAAAGGAATAAAATTTCCAATTTCCAATTTAAAATTTTCAACAGGAAGTCAAACTTGACCAAAGTTGACCAAAATCTAAATTGTTAGAAAAATCTTTATTTTGTTAAATTTGAAAAAACATTTTTCATCAAATCCAAAAAATATCTATTAAAATTCCAAATTTATCAATTTTAAAATAATTAAATTCAAAGTTTCAATTAAAACTCCATTTAAAATAATTACAAAAATTACGGGTTGTCACAAACGTCGTGTATCTGATTATTGTGGTTTGTATGCTTTGAGGGCCCTCGTTAAAGGTCGGTAACGACCGAAGGATGATATATTTGGTATCATCTAATTATAGAGGTGGGCTGGTCTTGTATTGGTAGAGGATCCTTTATAACGGTCCTCGGTACATTCTTCTAGAGATGTACTGCCGGAAGGTAGTCCCTTCACGGGGTCATTTGTATGGAAATCCAAACTCCACTATGTACCTGCCATTTTGATTGTATTACCCATTTTGGGCTATATGCTTGAATTTAATCAATGTAACAATTTCGTCTATGATTAATATTATTTGTATACTAGACAGTAGTATAATATTAGATGGTTTTATATGAATTTTTTTAGTTATCGTAAGGTAAAAACAAGTCCGTGTTTATATGTGGACTTGTCTTACGAGATACTTTCGTTTTGATAAAGAAAAAGTTTGGTAATTTAATAAATTTAGTTGAGTGTGTTTCTCATGCCGGTTTACCAGACTGATCCGAACATTCTTCCCTTTCAATGCTCGGGTCAGACCGAGTATATTTACAGGTTTAGATTTGGTGCTATTGGAGCTTCAGCAGGAGAGCTGGAGATCTTCATTTTCGTATACACGTATCAGTTTTGATTATTGATTAACCGTTATTCTTGGTTGTTGTATATTATCAGCAATTGTGAGGACTGGTTATTATAACTGTTCGGGTCGATAATTATTGTTTGATTGTTGTACTCTGATTGTTGTATGTATATACAGTTTCTGTTTTGTAAAGATCATTGATATGATATTATATGTTTTTTGCTGCAATGTGAGATTCTGTATTATTATGTTTAGTTCTATCTTCTCCCTTTCTTCTCTTCTCTTCATCTCTCTTCTTTTCTTTTCTTGACTTTCCGTCAGTCTGTGCTTTTTGGGTCAGACATGTGTGGTTTATTGTCTACTCGAAGGGTACAGATTTACGGGTTGTCGCGAACCGTTTTGTTTTTCTCTAACAACAAGTTAGAATATTTATTATGTCTGGTAGGCCCGAGTTAGCCATAGGTTTATAGTCAGCAGATAAACTATGATGTTAGGACAGATAGTCCACTAATTACCTATTTTGCCACATACATGTTATTGTATATTTTTTATTATAAGCTATTTGGTTGTAGGATTTTGATTGCAAAAGATATGCTTTTAAAGGATATCAGTGAGGAAAAACCCATTCTGCTGGGCAGCATGGCATCACTTAATATCGACAAATCTAGATGTCATACTATTATTTACACCAGGCTTTATGTATGACTTAAAGTTTATGTTTTCCACTTAAACTCGGGTGCTCGAAATTTAATTTGAGTAGGTTGAGAGTTAAGGTTTTTAGGTTTAGTAGGTTTTGGCAAATAATGATTACGAAGATGTGCAGGAGGCAGATCTGGCAATGTAGGAGATTATCTATTTATCCATTCTATTGTGATTGAATGTTGTATGTAATAACAGATGTTATACCTATCAATTTATTAATTCTGATCATCGAATGGGGCATCTTCATATGTTTCTCTTCGCGCATTTTCAATAATTACATTTACCTGAACTTGGGCAATGATATGGGATTATTTACTGAATATGAAATGCTGATTTGATATGTAATGAGAAAAGTTGTTTTAAAATTGTGTTTGAAATATTTCATATTCTTATGCTTTCAATATAATGGATACTATTAACAGTACCGCAATTTGTCATTGGAAATTAATACTATAGATGACAACAACATCTGTAACGGTTACTTTCGGGCCTCCAAATAAGGGATGCTACCCGACATTTCAACAAATAGTTGAAGTGTGACTACTCGGCTGTGTAAGCATTTAGCAACACAGTTACTTCCATCCGATCTTGAATTCGTTGATTCCAAATCGTAAGGATGATAAATCGCAAGATTTTCTCACTATCCAGTCGAATTGTGATGAAGAAAATTTCACCAACATTTTTAGCACTAGAAGGATGGTCGAACCTTCGTCCCTCTGTCCCTCTGTCCTCCAACCAGAGCAGATAGCTCTGTAAAAAAGTGTGCATATGAATGTAATAAACTGGATGTAGGTATATCAGACATCCCAAACCAGTGTAAAATTTTTGTATTATTTCGCCATAAGAAAATAAGTACATTTATTTATTTGCACCTTCATAATTCACCGCTAGTAGTCACTAACTCAGCAAAATGCTAGATTAGTTGGCAAAAATGGCACTCTTAATACGGAGAATGGTTATACAGACCCTGCACACTTAGATCTGCATCACCGTAGGTCCGTTTCTTCTGCCAAAATATTTTGCTGGACAGGATGACAAATTTCCTTATACTGATACGAACTCTTTTATGATGAAAAATCATAAAGACTGGTCGTAGGGATATTAGACTGCCTGAAGCGATATAAGAAACACTTATGTAAGTTACTTTAACATACCGCATTAGACATATAGATTTTAGACTACCTGAACTACTTCAAAAATACCATGCGCATGCAGCCGTAAGGTTGTATCACAGCCTGAATTGTCAATAAAATCTACTCCTGCAATGGGAATGACCATGCCAAAAGCATGATGTTTCACTCTTCCTAGCCCACTTCCATTGTTCTAAAGGTATGCTTTAACCTAAGAACAATAATGGCAATCTCTGCAGTGAGAACAGTGATGTTGGAGAAGAATTTGGCTCAACATGCATATGACATTTCACCCAAGGATGAGGGGTAGGTTGTACTAAGCTCGCAACTAAGGATATTTTCGCCCTATAAAATAGGGAGGGTCAAAATAGACGTTTCATCCCAGGACAGAGGTAGGTCTGATATTCGACCATGCACGTGGCTAAGGACATTTTTGCCCCCAGAATATGGGTAGGTCAAATACACAACCTAGAGCGGGGGCAGGTCAAGAATAAGGGGTGGATCATCCTTTCATCCAGCTATAGACACTTTGTTCCTAGAACAAGAAGCAGGTCTTGATTCATGCATCATTAGAACTGGGATTTGCTCGTATCCAACCTATAGATGACTTAGCAAAGGATCAAATCGCATCTTCAAATACCGAAAAGTCATGATCTATTAAGTCATGATCAAGGAAAAATACACTACTCCCTAAAACATATCATAGGCGAATGCAAACGAGTACACCATAGGGAACATACCGTCAATCGGGTATAAGCCCGAACACTACTCAAATCTCGCCAGGTATACATCAGAAAACTAAGCTGTCAATACTTAGCTATTGATTTTAATATAATATCACTTATTTTACACTTATGCATGATTTACAAAAAATTACCACTTAAATCATACTACAAAGAAAATGCTACTTTTACAAAAGTTAAATTACAAATTTAACCGAAGTGTGACCATATCACATCATTCCAGTCTGTGAAAATACTTCATGGTGAGCTGAGACAAAAATTAGTCCTCCAGCTCTACAATCACCACTGATGATCAAGAATGAGAGACCCAACCACGAACCGATCTGTGATATGCCACAAACAAATCATAATTGGCACTAGTTCAAGCATTTCTGTAATCTATAGATCTGAATTCATAGTCAGCCAGATTGGGCATAAAGGACAATTCAAGTCTAGGCCAGAGACGTTTAAAAACATCAATCACACATTGTCGACCAATTTCTACTATTCTGGTATTTACCTTTACTTTATGAAGTTCATCCAAAAGTAATACCCTATCTATCCCACCTTGAGAAACCGCAGTGGAGTCAATCGGGCCTCACACTCCAAACTATGTATCTTGTTTTCTAAGGAATTTATTTGCCACATAGCCATTTTTCAAATTCTATCAATTTAATGCAAGAGTTGTGCCTTTGAATTTTCAGTATACCTGTAGAGGGGCCAAAGAATTCATTGTCATTGAACAAGATTGATGAAACTCGGGTATCTGGTGTCCCTAGCTCCGCCATTTAGTGGTTCTCTATCTCTTTAATCTTCGCCTCAGAATAAGCCTGACCAACCCTCGAATCTCGAAAATAACATTTCATCTCTACTTGAAATCTCTACACAAGAAAATCAAATGATAAATGATTTGTGTAATTCATATTTGTGTAATAACTCGAGTCAAGGATTTCAAATTTTAATTCAATTCAAACGATTTCGATTATAACCCATGCCAATTCAATTTTGAACGCCTAAATGAATTTAAACTCAAAATGAAAATAGAAACAACTTTTCAAATGAATTTAGCAATGGAAATAATCTTGATTATGATGCGATTGATAATTTTTGTTCTCAACAAATCCAAAGCGAAAATTCTCAAGTTAATAATTATAAATTAGATTTTATTGAACAAATAAATGAAATTTATGATGATCACATGGATTCGTTGTTTGAAACATATATGAAACAACGTGAAAATCAAAATCAAAGTCCAACGTGTGACGAGTCAAGTGATAATCCACCTTTTACCCAAATTGATGATTTTCAAGTAACAACTTTTGAAATTGAAAATAACAATTTTAATGAAGTTGTTAGAAACACGGTAATTGAGTTAGATTTCAATTCTTTTGAAGATGTGGGACCAAATTCAAAATTCGATCTTCCTTTTCTCGATTTTGAAAGTTTGAATACAACAACTTTGGATTTTGAACTTGAGACATGTAATAAAGTTGTTGATAATCCAATAAAAGAAGACGAGTTTAATGAACATGAATTTTTTGGGCTTTTGGATGTTGAGTCGTTAAATTTTGATGGGGAAGACTACAATCGCCATTTTGACTTTAAAATCGATAATTTAAAGAAGTTTTCAATGACAAACTTGAATTTCAATTTGGTGAAAATAATTTCAATCAATTGTTTTATCAACCCCAAAAATCATTGAAAAAAACAGCTCGTTCAATTTTTAAAAAAATCAAAATTCATTTTTCCAAATCGACAATCAACTTTAAAACCTTTAACGATTTGGTTTTTCGTGCTTAAGTTGTGTCTCGCACATTTGACGAGACAAATGAATCGGTCTTTAGAAGACCGTTTCATTTGCTTTTCGACTGTATACTTTCTCATCTCTTGTAAATAATAATCTTTCATGTAAATATAGGATTTTTATTTTATTTTTTCTCTTTCCACTTGGCTTGACTGTGGGGACACAGTCAAAATCAAGTGTGGAGGGAGACTCGTCTTCTTTTGATTTTTCATGATTAATTTTTCATTTTTTTCTTCCAAAAAAATATAAATATCAAAATGTTAAAATACAAAAAAAATATTTAAGCACTTTGATTTATTTTTAAAGAAACAATATAAGATAAATATATGGTTTTGGCTTATTAAATTGAAATTTTTGAAAGTTTATTTGTCTTAAATAAATTTGATTACAAATAACAATGGTATAACTAGTATATAGGAAGATTAATACGTGTTAATTATGAAATACATCCTAATTGAAAATCTTTTTTAAAAAAGTGGTTGAATTAAAGTAAAGGATATTACATTTTTTTTCTTCTAAGTTAGGTGGTGCTAAGTTGATTTTGCAAAACTCTCTCTTTCCAAAAAAAATAAAAAATAAAAAAATTTGAAAAAAAAACTAAGCATTTGCATATATGTAAATATTTTATATTAAATCCTACGGTAGACAGGTGTTCACACTTGTTTGTTCACTCGCCGTGCTCTGTACCTTTCTCGCGTAAGCCCGAAAGGCTGTACACGATCAGTATATCTGGCCTCAGTTTATCTAAGCTCGGTGTATATATAAAAATTCTTTTTTATGACGCCTACAGTCAATAAGTGTTCACACTTATTTTTTCAAAAACTTGTTAATCGTATATGTCTATTGTTATTCCAAGACTTATTAATCGTCTAATTTTCTATCGGTTTAGAAAATAGTCAAAAAATTTCGAAATAAATTTTATACTACAAGCCCATGGTGTACTATCGTAGTACATGGCGAATACGGGTCGATCCGCAGGGAATTGATGATTTTAAAAATTCTATTCAATCAAGTTATACCAAGTCTAGTGAAAGTTAAACTAGAGAATTAGAAAATTAGCTAACTATCTAAAAGAAAAGAGACGCAAACATAAGAGTTAAATGAAAATTTAGAGAGTAAATCCACTCTCTAGATCATGTAGTTCAACGCATATGAAATCATGATCTCTCTTTTATGGTCATCGGTGCTTTAATTGATGTGCTTATCAAAAGTATGACATATTTGTGCTATTGATTAGCCAACATAAGCCATCAAACTATAACATATCCCTTAAAGCACTTACTAACTTTCATGAAACTTGACAAAGAAAATGAAAACGAAATCTATTTTAAGTATGGACTATTAACTATTGATTAGAGATATAGACCATCAAATTTTAATTTCAAATCACTTTCTTATACCGTAATCATATTTTGAAGAAGAGGCATTTGTGTTAGTGATTGTTTAAGCATAGCCTATCTGGCGTCAACAATATAGGCTATCAAATTCAAAACAAGAACAACAAATAAAAAACTTCATTGATCATCATTAAGCATAAAAAGAGAGCATGAATTAGCAAATAGTTGAAGCTACATAATTAGAGAGCTTCATTACCCCTAAATTAAAGGGGTTTAGCCTCTCATATTTGACATTTCATTAACAAATGTAGCTTGCAACATGAAAGAAAAAAGAAAAGGAAAAGAGAGCAAAATTAAATGAAAAACTATTCTACTTGCATAAAATAAAAGAGATCTGCACTAGAACATGAAAGAAAACAAAAAAGAAAAGGAAAAGAACATGCATTAGATTGCATTAAAAAATTACATGAAAAAAAATGGCTAAGTAGCCATGAAAAGAAGAGGAGAGCTTTGATTTATTTACTAAGCTAAAAACTAAGTAAGAGAGACTAAGTAAGAAGAGGTTACATGAAACATAAGTGGTTATTTATACAAGCGTAAAACCCTAATCCATAATTTGAGGAATTCCCAAACTACCCTTGAGAAAGTGTGGAGGCCAAGTAATCATTAGCTTCTATTAATCATCATTTAAGTATACATGAAACCATTAAATCTATAAGCATGTGCATTAGCCTCTAATTTGTATATTATGGTGGTGGGTAGGTGGTGTCTTCCATGTTCTTCACTTTGAATTATTTCCATCTTCATTCCTTTGTATTCATTTTGTGCATGCATGTGCCTTCATGAAACCATTCCTATTTGAGATCAAATTCCTACATAAATATATATAAATTTCCAATTAATTTATCTCAAAGAAATATATGCACACAAATAGTTATTCTGCCCCTATATGAAGATGAATATGTGGCAATTTGAAAATAATTTGAATTTTGTTTAAACCAATTAAAATACCCAATATGATCATTTATTCAATTTAAATAGATTAAATATGGTGGTAAAAATATGCATATTTACGTGCACATCAAAGCCTTCAGATCATTCTTTCACTTAAGGATCTTAGTTGGGTCGGCCTTCCACATCATTCTTCCTCTACATTCATATGCAACACCAATTCTCTATCCATTTCTACAATTGTTTTCTTTAATTTGATAATTTCATCTCTTTATATAGCTCTATAAATACTCTCTGCATTCTTCAATAAATCCTCCAACTCTAATATTTTGAGCTAAGTAGAGTCTGATTTCTTTTGCGGAGCATCTACCTCTGAATCCCAAATAAATAGATAAACCAAAGAAAATTTGAACAAGACTACAATCAATCAACAATATAAATAGACAATGTTGAGTTACTAAAAGACTCATATGCTTATGTATGTAAATATTAACTAACATCTCAAAATGAAACAGTATTAGATTACAAAAAAAGTTTCCTCCCCGCTTTAAGTCAAATTTAATGTTACAAGGATAATTTCCTTATGCCAACGTCAAGATAATAAATAGTAGGTTTGAGTGACAGACTGTATGGGGTCATAACGCGCTCCTGCCTAGGGGTCCTCATCCAAGCCAGATGTCATTTTCAATCCTCCTTATTACTTTGAAAACATTGATCCAGCAAAGGATGGAAAAATTCCAAAACGTCATAGGATCATTGCAAAATTGCTTCAACCTTCTTACTTATAGCCTTCTCTTGCATAAGCTTATTTAAGTAGGAAGTGACCCTATCTACAAAGGACGGAGGTGCACACTCAAGTTTGTGCACTTCAAATGCTATACTTATTTTAGTATCATTTAAGATCTTTACTAATTGAGCACTCGTCTTCTTACTCTCACTTGGAAATCACTAAACAATCTCCTAGCAATAACCTTCCAACCATCACCACAAAGAAAAGAGTACCCAAAACTCATCAAGGGAATAGAGGCGATATCTAATTGAGACACCTCAATCAACCTCCTATATTTTCGGGAGTCCCCAACTCGCATAGTAGTTTGGCATTCTCGACAAACATATCCTCCACTTGCTTCTTATATTCCGCACTTTCTTCCTTATAAACTATACAATAAAGTTCTTCGCCTACTTGTATGGTCTGTTTTATTTCTGCTAGTTTATATTTAGTGTCTCTAGACCACAATCGCAATTTCTAATTGCAGTCATACTAGCGCTCGAGTGCACTTTGGGCCTTCGTGAGTTCTTCGCGGTTGAACTTTAACTCTGTCTCAAGCCTCCCAACACCATATCAAAGTTGAGAAACGTCATCTTCAGGAGCATCATCCGCCAAAATCACATCATAACCCTTCCAAGTTGAAACAATAGTGGAGGCAGTGGCATCCTAATGACAAATACAATTAGTGTAGAACAGAGTTCGAGGAAACCAATTCAGACCATTACCGAAATAATATGTAATCACTCAATGGTAGACAAGCCTTAAAATAACAATATTTGTTAAATTATGCCTACATAACCACCTTACATAAATTCATAAAGACATCAGAAGACTGGTCATCGATCAAAGTTCTAAACTTAAGCATAAACCACTCTAGATTTAGCCTATCGGGTGGAAAAGAACCGCTCTCTAATGCATGACGCCATCAGAACAAAAAAATTTACTAATGATCTCCCTCTCTCGAACCACTTGATCAATTCAGGCAAATAACTCCGTGATCTCATTCTTAAGATTTGCGTGAGTCTGGTCTAATTCCTTTTCACGTTTAGCCAAGGTTGTTGAACTTAACCCAAGACGATCTATTGTGTTTTTCTTAAGTCTAGCCTCAGTCTCCCTTAACAATTTTGCAAATACATTCTCCTCGGAATACTAAAAAATAATAAAGGGAAACACAATCATTTAAAACATAATAAATATCATGTCATATTACAAACCATCAAAGTGAACTTCATAATTTCAAATACAAAAACACAAAAGGATATCTTTGATTACTTATTTAAATCTGTTAAGGAAGTGGAGTTAACCATTTTGACATGTTGGTCTTTCTCTTCAGGCTGTAGATTTCCTTAACCCACCACTGTTGCTTCCATTTCTCCCTGAGAATTGTGCTCAAATTGAACAAGATCAACATTCTCTTCCTCATCCTCCTCCGCCCTCTACTTATTCTGGCAGAATACAAGAATTGGAGTCTACTACAGATTCATCATCCATAAAGTCAGGTGTAACCTCCACCCTATATTTACGTTTGGCCGCAGCATAAAAACCATAGGTAACTTTCGAAGTGATAGTGTCATGATCCTCCTCATATTTCCCCAGCTCCTTTTTAACTCTGCAAGATTTTTATCCCTTTCCTCCAATTCACGCTCCTTTGCAGCTCAAGCTTCTTTGGCAACCATAGCCTCCCTCTCCGCCTTCTCAACCTGCTCTCGAAGAATTCTGGCTTCCTCCTTTACCTTAACCTTAGCATTAGCCAGTGCACCATTGGCCGAAGCAAGAGCAGCATCAAGCTTGGTAACATTACTCAAAATTATGGCTTGCACATTCCTTAAATTGCATATCTTAATCATCAAGGCTACAGACGACAATAATGAAAAACATAAGTAACATGCCAATGCAGAGTGAAAATGAAAAGATGGAGAGAACATGATCGGTCACATAAGACCAATGCTTCTTGAATTTTAAAAAATAGCAACGGTGGGGATCTTATAAGATAAAGAAGGAAGAATGAGAGGACCTTGTATAGATCTCCCAACCTTCTCCATCAAAATAGAGTTGAGAAATTTAGATGCAGCAAAACCACTGGCATCAAGAACAGATTCTCCCTGTGAAGAAGAACCAATCAATCCTGAAGATGTGAGAACCTTAGTAGTATGGACATCCTTATCATTTAAAGATGGGGTGCTTTCTAAAGTGTTAGATTTCTTGAAAGGAATATAAGGATCATCAGACCCTTCAAACGACCTCTTTAAAATAGCTTTCTTCTTCTACTTGCTTCTAGAGACTTGCGAAGTTTAGCAACAACATTTTTATCCATGTTACCTATAAAAGAAAGATAGAAAAAAATTAAAACCATAGGTATGGAAATTCTCAATATTAATCACCAACTGCTTATACCCCCAATTGCAGGTATAGAAGGAACGAGCATAAATCTGCTTCTAGAAAATGTGTGATTTGGATGTAGAAAACCATAATCTCTCAGCTTCGACTCAACAAGCAAATTTTCTTTTCATGACACCCACTGGCAAACCCTTAATCTGACACCTATAGGACTCGTGCAACAATTCATTCACCGTTAAAGAGATAGTATGAACAGAATAATCTTGGGAAAAGGAGAGGAATCTATTCTAATTTAGAATAAAGAAATATAATGTGAGCCATGGTTCAGTCCCGCTAGAGGCTCCCTCAAAAACGAATTTTTAGCCTGAATATAGAAGAGGCCCTTATTCTACTTCCAGGACTTCTTTTAACCTCAAAAATGAAATAGAGTTCCTTGCTAGTCAAGTTAATAACATCGTCTGCATAAAGGATAAATGTTGCCAAAGCGAAGGTATAAGAATTGGGGCCAAGTTGAACAAGAGCAATACCTAAAGTGGCAAGCCATTCATGGATTACTTGATGCATAGGAAGAAACAACCCGCATCTAATATGCTCACGATAATGGAGATGTAACCCTCCGGCAGAGTTTCCATCCACTCATGAGATTCTGAAACCCTAGGTACATAACCAATAAATCCTAATTGCTTAAGGATCGTAGTGGCATCCTTCAGACGAGTGATTTCAGAAGGAGGAAACAATGAAGAAGTAGAGGGATCCATGCTAAAAACCTAAGATAACATTTCAAAGAAAGATCGAGTGAGAGTTAGTGCAGCTTTTCCTATTCTTAACCTACGAAATCACACCTAAATTTGAAAACTAATGCAACCCTTCGCAAGTGAGAATGGAAGAAAAATTTGGGGAAGATGAAGAAAAAAGAATACGTACCTAAGTTTGAATTGCATCCACACGATTGAAATGGTCAAATATTAGGCAAAACATGGATTTGCTGTAGAAACTAATGAGGATAAATAACTGTTGAAAATCTGCATAGAAAATAAAAAGGCAAATTGAACAACTGTTCGAAGTTGGTCCAACAAGACACTAACACGCGTACCAGAGCATTAAATGCACTTGCAGCTGGAAAGTCTTATTCCTAGCACCGAAAAGATAGATTAGACAAGAATGAGTGTAGACACAGACTGGGTGCATAAGCAACAAGTCTTCCCCAACCTACGGTCGCCGCAGACTTAGAGGCAAAGTGCTATACCCGTTCATGCAACAAGTTAGAATAAAAAAGAAACATATGATACTTCCTAACGACGACAAAGCTTAGCAAGGAGCAGGTTGAAGGTTAATCATTTAACCAAACCTAAGCCTTCTCTATCAGAATCAAGGCTACACAAAACAGATGGGGTATGTAGAAATACAGAGCAGGATGGGCATCTCTGGAAATAGAGGCCAAACCAAAATACAAAACCAAAGCATAAGAGGCTAGCACGCGACGTTCCAAGTTAACTATATTCACATTTTGTCAAACATCTACGACAATGGGTCTGTATAAGCATATATAGAGGGGAACCTAGATAGCGCTACACAGAGCTGAAAGCATTCTACTGGGGCTATATATAGGATCACCCAAACTATTCTTCAACATAGACTCAGCCTTACAGGCTAATGACAAATACGAAGCTTACCTTCTCTCAATCTCTCATCGGCAACAGCCAAGGAAACAATTCAAACAGCATGAAATTCTCTCAAACTTGTCTAACTAACATTCAACACAGAATGGAAAGAGTTCCCCAATTCTAACATGACACGGTGATAAATTAAGAAAAGAAAATAAGAGCAACCATGGGGCAGTGAGTTTTGAACACCAAACGACCTTAACTACTACACCCGTTATTTTCTATCAACAACACAATAAGGCCCCAGGAAGGTCCCTTATCATTCCTCTAAGAGCAGCTTGTTATTTCGAGAGAGATGAGGCTAACCTATGTAGAACTGGGCTTCCCACCCATTTTTTTCAGGCATCCCACTTCAAAACTCCACTCTCCCACCAGTATTAGGGTTTCTCGCTAAAATACATCATCAATCCAGGGGCAAAGTACGAGTGCCACAGATAAATGACACATGGAAAAAT
Organism: Allium cepa; assembly: GCA_030765085.1. NCBI lineage: Eukaryota > Viridiplantae > Streptophyta > Magnoliopsida > Asparagales > Amaryllidaceae > Allium > Allium cepa. The sequence goes on from CM060946.1 coordinate 186,661,855, forward strand.
CCAAGGGTAGAGATTGAAGGAAAATGCAGATGATCACCACCATCAATAATGCACTTTTCATGCTGTGATGTCTTGAAATTTCATGAATTTAAAATGTGATAATCTCCTTTATAAATTATTTATATAAAAGGGATTTTAAATAGAATTATTATTGACAAATTGAATTTGTGTTAGTTTAAATAGATTGGATTTAAAAGCAATATATATAAGATTTTATTTAGTATATAATTAGTTTTATATTAGCTTCTTTAAAAGATTTTGTAAATATAAATTAAGAAAATTTATTAACTAAATAGAAGATAAATATAAAGATTTATAAAAAAACATTTAATGCATGCATATTTACAAGTGTAGATTAAAGAAAAATATAGATGTACAAGTTTAAGATTAATATACATGCGGCAAGATGATTTCATTTAATAAAATTTAAAAAAAATAGGTTGCTCACTTTTCTCTTCATACTTCTATTCAAAAGAAAAAAAAATATTTATATGTAATTTTGGAAAACCAGATCAAAGTAAAAATCATCTCAACATCAAAACAAATTCAACCTTCAACCTGGGAACAAATAAAAATCAAATCAGGGTAACAACTTGAGTTCAAACCTAGAAATCAAAGAAATAAAAGCAAGCAATTCTAGATTTTCAAATAACAAGCAGATCGAAGCAACTCAGTTCAACTAGGTAAGTAGATTAAGGCTTCAAGAAAATTCAAGTGAGCAAGATTCCAGATAAAATACAAAGATCGGATCATAAAATCAAATTAGGCAGGCTCCTTTGTTTCAAATCTTACAGGTGAGTATAACTCTTTAAACTGAAATTGCATGAATGGCATACGGTGAATCCATGAAATAGGTTACGAATTATGTGTGCATGATGATAAAGAAATGATTTTATGTAGATATGTGTGTGTTAGAATCAGTGTGCAAGTCTGGAATAGGCAAGCAAGCCTCCGTTTTAAACATTTTTGGTTTGAAACCTGATTCAATAATTCAAATCTTCCTCTCAAATGATTTTTAAGCCTCGATTCCTGAACAAAGTGTGTTTACTTTAACATAAGCAAAATATTAAAAATACATTTATGTGTAATAAGTTTGAATATATTTGGAAAACAAAAGGGGGCGGTGGAAACTTAAAATGGGTTAAAAATAAATCTCAATGATTTATTAATTCATGCATATAACCTGAATTCCCTTTGTAAATTAGGATTTTTGGAATCAAGATCTTTAATTTTAGTTAAGTATTTCTGGAGCAGTTTGAAGATGAACATAAATTAGTTTTTAAGCTATTTCTAGCGATTGTCAAACTTGTGGGTTGGTCGGGATTTCGTTGAAGCTTGCTTGGCGATCGGGAAGGCCAGGGAAAATGCTGGAAGTGATGTTTGTTCAGCGTGGCGTTGGCAATGGATCGAAGTAAGGTTTAAACCCTCATTCTGGTTGAGGTTAGGTTTTGGGACACTATGACGTCTCTGGATGATCAGGAATCATGGGACCAAGGGGAAGGGCTACAGGAAGGGCCTACGAGTGAGTGGCCGGGGTTTCGTGACCTCCGATGGTCAGCAACGTCGTGTCGAGGCAGTATTTTTGGTGATGGCTGCTGAGTCTTTTTGATCGAGGTAACTCGATTTCGATCTTGAGTATGTTTAGGGGATTTAGTCATTGAGATAGGAAGAGGAGGCGACCGATGACTTGTTGGTGGATGTCGCGAGTGTCCGAGCTTCGCCAGCGATTGATGCACGTGCACCAGATATTTCCATGCACCCGAATTTGTGTTTTGGGGATGATGGTTTATCTTGAGTTTTGACTCGAAGTAGGGTAGGGTATTGCTCGGGAATGCTTCGTGTTGTTTTGCGTGGGTGTTTAAGTACAACAGTTTTTTTGAAATTTAAACTAAGTTTTAAATAAAAAGAGGATGGCTCGGGAAAAAGTTAAGATAACCCAGCTTTTTTAAGAGAATACATGGTTGTTCTTGGGTTATAAATTTAATGTTAAAAAATTCTTTTAATTTTTAACAAAGCCAAAATAAATTATTGTCTTAAACTATTTTAAGTAATAAATTGATTTTTATTATTTTTTGATAATTTAAGTTGAGAAAAATGATGTAAGATATGAATCAAGTTAATCCTAAGTTGTTTTAAAGCTTAATTAATCAGATAATTAGTAATTTAAATTAACAGATTTAGTGTTTTAAATTTTAATTTAAATGTAAAGCTTGTGAGTTATTTAGTTCCAAGGTTATTAGGAAAGAATTTGGAAATAATTAAGAAGATTAATTAAGATAAATGATTATCATTGAAATTTGCTAATTTGTTAATAATTAAGGATTAATTATTGATTTATAATTAGTAATTAAAGAGAAATTAATTATTAGCATAATAATTAGGGATTAATTACTGATTTATAATTAGTAATTAAAGAGAAATTAATGGTTAGCAAAATAATAATTAATAGTTGTGATTAATTATTGATTTAGGTTAATTAATCAGTTAAAGTTAATTAATTAAGGGTAGTTAATTAGGATAAGTTAATCAATATAATTAACCAGTGTAATCACTCAACCAATGAGATAATTACTTGATTGAAGCAAGTAAAGGTTAATTACTTGAGGGAAACAATTAATGATTAATTACTTAGTGTAATTAATTAAAGGATTGATTAATTAAGGGAATTGATTTAGGGTTAATTGATTAATGACTATGATTAATTAAATGACAATTAATTCAAGATTAGTGATTATGAAATAATTAACTTGAGTAGTTAATTAAGGATCAATGTAATTAATATAAAGGGTAAAGGTTATCAATTGTAAAATTTATTAAGAATTAATTACTTAATGTAATTAACTAGTGGACAATTAATCAAGGGTGATTAATTGAGATGGATTAATTAAAGGTGATTAATTAGTTAGATTGAAATTAAGTAATGTTAAGTAAAGGTATTTTAAGTGATTAAAATTAGTAATTAATTTAATTAGAGATTAATTAAATTAATTAGGAAATGATCAATATTGTATAAAAATGATTGAATGATAATGAATACCTTTAATTGGTTGATATTTCTGATATGAAATGCTTTGAGATAGGATATGATTTGATTAAACAGCGATATTGTGGTTATCAATCGATGATGAATTGCTGTGTAACAGTGACATGCTGTATTTAAAGTTGAATTGTATTTAAATTGAATAACTTGAGTTAAGATGACATGAGGTTCGAAGAGACCGGGATCGGAGATCAGTAAATACCCGAACCCACTTCGATTTATAATCCCAAATAAATCTATATAGATTTGATATGTGAAATCAATAAGCTGGAATGGAATAATATGGACCCTTGAAGCTAAGTATGGGTACTTAGAGATTGATTTGTGAAATAAGTGTTGAGCATAACAAGTAGTAACTCGTAGTGAAGTACGAGTTACCCCGGTTTTTTCTTTTTGGTTTGAACTTTTATATGAATTTACTCACGCTGGTTTCCAGCCTGACCCGGGTGTTACTTTGATGTAATTCTTGGGTCATACCGAGTATTACAGATTTTCAGGTGAGGACGTTCTGGAGCTCAAGAGGCGAGCTGGATGGCAGGAACGTATGGAGAATATTCCGCTGTAATATATTTTTATTTATCTGGGACATGTTATTTTTAACTATCCAGTGATTGTGAAAGGTTGTAACTTTGATGTATTAAAAGGTAATTGCATGATACAGCTTTCTTTGTGTAAAGAATATTATTTGATATTATATTTTAACCGCTGTGAATGCGAGATTCTGAGTTTGGTTTTCTGTTTCTTCTTCTATCTCTTTTCTTCTAACTATCTGGAATTTTCGAGATAGAAATTTCCGGGTCGTTATATTTTGGTATCAGAGCAAAGTTTAAGCGAGACCTTGGCTCTAGTAGGTTTACTCATCAAGTATAGGATCAGTGTTACCCTAGGATGAGTTGAGTGTGTGTGTGTGAGAGAGAGCGTACAAGTTATTTTCTTATAAAAAGGGTTTTAAAATGGTTTCAAAAGTAAATGATTTTTTATATAAGTTTATCTTTTGATATATATAGAAATAGTTTTTCCAATATATGAAGGAATTTGTTGTTGGATATTGGAATTAAATAAATGAACTATACAGATAAGATGGATTAAAATTTGTTTCAAACCAGAATATGGAAAGGATATTGTGTTTAATAATGGGATGATTGTTTTCCAATAAACAATAAAATGTTTTAAGGAAGTGACCATTAGATGAGAATAACTTGTAAATTAGAAAGGATGTAAATTGAGAAGTTTTGAATTCTAAGTCTAAAAACATTTGAAGTTGTTTTCAAAATGTTAAGAGAAATAATAAATAGTATTATTCAGAATATTTTGAATGTGATTAAAATACGAAGTTGTATGTAAACTTTAAAGGAATTTGGTTTGAATTAAAAACCAAAAGTGGTTTAAAATTTAAAGTATGGCTTAGTGGGCTAAGAAATAAAATATGTGTATATGGGTGGATATACATAGTATCAAAAAAGGATTTGAAATAAACTCAGAAGTATTGAGTTTGATTTTCCCTGAAATGTGACGTAAAACCCAAAAGTGATATAAGTATTTGAACTTATAAGTAAGAAAGAATGTTGATAGAAATTTGAAATTGAGATTTAACTTAGGGAAGTTAAATGGTTTGATCTGAGTGGGAGTTATGAGTGATCTCAAAATGGGTTTGAGATTTGGAAATTGAAAATGGATGCTGTTATTTGGTGTTTGGATAAATTTGGATGTTTATTTATCCTGATATCATTCTATTGTTATAAATAATTTATGAAACCGTGAATTGAAATATTTGAAATTAATTAAGAAATGGATTGGAATAATATATATATATATATATCCATTGTAGAGATAAATGGAAAATGAAATCATTTTGAATTTAAGATTTAAATGTTCAAAGGGAACTCGCAAATTTAAAATTAGAATTAGTGAAATGGAATCATTTTGGACTTAAGATTTGGATGTTTAAGATAGAATTTAAAGGTTTGGTTTCAAAATAGAAATTTGGTGATAAATTGAAGTTCAAAGATTGATTTGTTTTAAAAAGAATTTGAATTATTTGAACTTTGAAATAGGTCAATTAAGGATAATTTAAAAATGGAATTTGTATTCAAAGTTAAGTGGTTTAAAGATATAAGTTGATTTGATTTAAAGGATTAAATCAACATTTAAAAAATTTAACTTGAATTTATATAATTCAGGATGGATTAAAATTGAAATTTGAATTAAATTAGTTCAAATTGAATTTGATTTAAATTAATTGGAATTGTGATTGAAGATATATAAGTTTACAAATGGAGAATTTAATTTGATTGATTTGAAATGAAATTGAAGTTGAATGAGATCAATTTCAAATGGGAATTGGGATTAATTCAAACTGGAATTGAAATTGGTTCAAATTGAAATTTATTTGTATTAATTGAAATTGTGATTAAAGTTAAAGAAGTAAATTCAAATGGAATTTTAATTGAGGATAATTCAACTTGAATTGAGATTTGATCAATTTAATGGGAAATTGATTGGAAATGGAAATTGGGAGGATGAACAGTTTGACTCTGGACTATTTTCAAATAAATTGTTTTAAATCTACTTTTCCAAACTATTTACTATACAATCTTTCTTTCTAAAGCCAAACTATCTTATGCTTATTTTGCAATTATTTTTGGAATTACTTAACTATTTTACAATTGTTTTATTAATTAATTACTAACTTTCAACTACTTTATAACTAATTTCTATTTTACAACTATTTTGCAATTATTTAAAATTTCTACAACTATTTAACTATTTTCCAACTATTTCACAATTACTTAACTATTTTACAACCATTTTACAAACTAATAATTATTTTTCGACTACTTATCTGTTCTAAAATTTTCAATCTATTTTCTAAATTTAAGCTACATAAAGTTCAAACTGTTTATGATTAAATATCCATTGAAATAAAAATTGAGGTGATAATCCAAATGAGGATTTAAGCAATTGTGAGTAAGTGGATAGAAACTAAAGTGAATGTGAACAGAAAGGAGAATTGATTTAGCTTATAATCAATGGATATAAATACGTAGGAACATATATTATTCTATTCGCATAGTGATTTGAACTAGATTCGAGCACAGAATTTCGAGATAGTTATATCGATCCGAGTTAGGATTTTCCACTTGATTTTCGACGGCGAACCTGGATATGGATTGTTGATTGATTCTGGATATTCTCTATCATAGTTAGTCTATGCAAGGAGAATGATGGTTTCTGATCAAGAAACTAGATCTGAGTCTGCACTATGAAGTTGGAGGGACAATACAAGTTCTGAAGTGAAATTGTGTGATTGAGTGAGCGATCAGATTGATATAGCGTACGGAGGATATGTGTACATTGTACGGATTTGAATGAAATTGATATTAGGGAATTTATGAATAAGAATTGTAAAATGGTTTTTGAAATGGAAAGTATATTTTGTGATATATATTATGAAATAAAGTGGAAATTGGATATTTCTATGGTAGAAAGGAAATATGGTTAATAACTTTATAAAAGAGTAATCAAATTTGAATATTTGATTTGTTTCATAGTAAAGTTATATATATATGTATGTATGTATGTATGTATGTATGTATGTATCTGTTATATAAGATAAATCTCCCCTTGTTGAATCTATAGCCAGAAGAAAGGGTTATTGAAAATATTTGAATTATAAAAAGGAAATTTATACAAGTATGAAGTGATCCAAAGATTTTTTAAGTTATATATATATATATATATATATATAAATATATGTGTGTGTGTAAAGGATCTTATGAGAATGATTTTGAGAAAAGGTTTTTGGAACCTTTAATTTGAAAGGGCTTTTGATTTTTGGAAAAAATCAATATTGGAATTTGGAAAGCCTAGTTTGAAAATTATCGATTTTGAGAAAGGAAATTTATTTGAGATTCATACTAGGTGTATTATTTGGAAAATACTATATGTGTATAGTATAAAGTGTTTTGAAAATGGCTCTGGAGAAAAAGGCGCTCCCTTGAAATGAACTTCTCAGGAGTGCCACTGGGTGATACTGCCTTGAACCCTAAGGGGGGTTCTAAAGTTGATCCTGTGAGAAGTCCGAACAAACTAGTTCGTGGAGAGTATGTGTAGTGTGTAGCGAAAGTCAAGGACGCTGACGCCTACAGAGGCATTTGGGTTATGCTGTGAGCATAGTTTAACGCGCTGTCACTGCGATCTACTACAGACCATAGCAAAAGTCGTGTGTGCCGTTGAGGGCTAACAGTCTATGTTTGATTTTACATCGGTAGACTACGACCAATGGTAACAGAGCGAAAGTCGAGAGGCCGTGAGAGCCTAAGGCTATATTGGGACTTGACTGATGTAGTCTACGACCTATGTGGGAGTGGAGAAGTTTCATTCTTGTGGCAGCGAAATTCGAGGGTGTTGATGCCTACAGTTACGTTGACTTTTGCTGTGATGACAACGTTACCCAGGATGTAACTGCGATCTGTAGCGGGTTCCATGGTGTAATCGATGGGCGCGGAGTGCCTATAGTTATCTATGGATTTAGCCAGGAAAGCAATGTAACCACCGTGTTAACTACGACCGTGGATGGAGGTGATGATTTCCAGAGCATTATCACCAAAGATATTTCCTCTATTTTCAAAAATGTTTTCGATGTTCATAATAAAATTATTTTCCAAGTATTTTCACTGGGTGTTGAAAACGGATTTATCAAGTACATATAGATTTTCAGTCCTACACCTGATCAGTATGCGACCGAATTTCTGTGAGAACGAGGATGGACTTGTTGGGACATGGAGTTATAAAAGTATTTTTATAAAACCATTTTAGTAATACTATATAGATTTATAGAAGTGTTTTAAAAATGAGCAAAGAATAATTTATCTGATATAAGTATTTTAATAAATTCTGGCTCATTCCTTTTTGAGGACGAAAAGATTCTAAGGGGGAGGAATGTGATATCCCGGAATTTCATGCAATTTAAAATGTGATAATCTCCTTTATAAATTATTTAAAATTGGTAAAATTGTTGTTTCCAAACAATAATAATAATGTGTTGTTTTTATATATAAAAGGGATTTTAAATAGAATTATCATTTACAAATTGAATTTGTGTTAGTTTAAACAGATTGGATTTAAAAATAATATATATAAGATTTTATTTAGTATATAATTAGTTTTATATTAGTTTCTTTAAAAGATTTTGTAAATATAAATTAAGAAAACGTATTAACTAAATAGAAGACAAATATAAAGATTTATAAAAAACATTTAATGCATGCATATTTACAAGTGTAGATTAAAGAAAAATATAGATGTACAAGTGTAAGATTAATATACATGTGGCAAGGTGATTTCATTTAAGAAAATTAAGAAAAATAGGCTGCTCACTTTTCTCTTCATAGTTCATACTTCTATTCAAAAGAAAAAAAATTCTTCATCTGCAACTCTGTAAAACCAGATCAAAGAAAAAATCATCTCAACGTCAAAACAAATTCAACCTTCAACTTGGGAACAAATAAAAGTCAAATCAGGGTAATAACTTGAGTTCAAACCTGGATATCAAAGAAATAGAAGCAATCAATTCTAGATTTTCAAATAACAAGCAGATCGAAGCAACTCAGTTCAACTAAATAACCATATTAAGGATTCAAGAAAATTCAAGTGAGCAAGATTCCAGATAAAATACAAAGATCAGATCATAAAATCAAATTAGGCAGGCTCCTCTGTTTCAAATCTTACAGGTGAGTAAAACTCTTCAAACTGAAACTGCATGAATTGGCATATGGTGAATCCTTGAAATTTGTTATGAATCATGTATGCATGATGATAAAGAAATGATTTTATGTAGATATATGTGTGTTAAAATCAATGTTCAAGCCTGGAACAGGCTGGCAAGCCTTTGTTTTAAACATTTCAGGTTTGAAACCTGATTCAACAATTCAAATCTTCCTCTCAAATGATTTTTAAGCCTTGATTCCTAAACAAAGTGTGTTCGTTTTAACATAAGAAAAATTTTAAAAATACATTTATATGAAATAAGTTTGAATATATTTTGGAAAACAAAAGGGGACAGTGGGAACTTAAAATGGGTTAAAAATAAATCTCAATGATTTATTAATTCATGCATATAACCTGAATTCCCTTTGAAAACTAGGATTTTTGGAATCAAAATCTTGATTTTTAGTTGAGTATTTTTGGAACAGTTCGAAGATGAACAGAAATTAATTTTTAAGCTATTTCTGGCGATTGTCAAACTTTTGGGTTGGTCGACTTTTTGTTGAAGCTTGCTTAGCAATCGGGAAGGCCAGGAAAAATGGTGGAAGTGATGTTTGTTCGGCTGGCGTTGGCAGTGGATCGAAGTAGGGTTTAAACCCTCATTCTGGTCGAGGTTAGGTTTTGAATCACTACGGCGTCTCTGGATGAACGGGAATCATGGGACCAAGGGGAAGGGCTGCGGGAAGGGCCTACTAGTGAGTGGTCGGGGTTTTGTGACCTCTAATGGTCAGCAATGTCGTGTCGAGGCAGTATTTTTGGTGATAGCTGCTGAGTCTTTTTGATCGAGATTACTCGATTTCGATCTCGAGTATGTTTAGGGGATTTAGTCATTGAGATCGGTAGAGGAGAAGACCGATAACTTGTTAGTGGATGTCGCGAGTGCCGGAGCTTTGCCAGTGATTGGTGCACGTGCACCAGAAATTTCTATGCACTGGAGTTTGTGTTTTGGGGATGATGGTTTATCTCGAGTTTTGACTCGAAATAGGGTAGGCTATTGCTCGGGTATGCTTCGTGTTGTTTTGCGTGGGTGTTTAAGTATAACAGTTTTTTTGAAATTTAAACTAAGTTTTAAATAAAAAGAGGGTTGCTCGGTAAAAAGTTAAGATAACCCAGCTTTTTTTAGAGAATACCCGGTTGTTCTCGGGTTATAAATTTAATGTTAAAAATTTCTTTTAATTTTTAACAAAGCCAAAATAAATAAATTATCTTAAACTATTTTAAGTGATAAATTGATTTTTGATGTGTTTTGATAATTTAAATTGAGAAAAATGATGTAAGATATGAATCAAGTTAATCCTAAGTTGGTTTTAAGCTTAATTAATCAGATAATTTAATAGTTTAAATTAAGAGATTTAGTGTTTTAAATTTTAATTTAAACATAAAGCTTGTAAGTTATTTGGTTCCAAGTTTATTAGGAAAGAATCTGGAAATAATTAAGAAGATTAATTAAGATAAATGATTATCATTTAAACTTGCTAATTTATTAATAATTAAAGATTAATTATTGATTTACGATTAGTAATTAAAGAGAAATTAATTGTTAGCAAAATAATAATTAATAGTTGTGATTAATTATTGATTTAGGTTAATTAATTAGTTGATGTTAATTAATTAAGGGTAGTTAATTAGGATAAGTTAATCAATATAATTAACCAGTGTAATCAACCAACCAATGAGATAATTACTTGATTGAAGCAAGTAAAGGTTAATTACTTGAGGGAAACAATTAATGATTAATTACTTAGTGTAATTAATTAAAGGATTGATTAATTAAGGGAATTGATTTAGGGTTTACCGATTAATGAGTATGATTAATTACAGGACAATTAATTCAAGATTAGTGATTATCAAATAATTAATTTGAGTAGTTAATTAAGGATCAATGTAATTAATATAAAGGGTAAAGGTTAATTCAATTATAAAATTTATTAAGAATTAATTACTTAATGTAATTAATTAATGAACAATTAATCAAGGGTGATTAATTGAGATGGATTAATTAAAGGTGATTAATTAATTAGCTTGAAATTAAGTAATGTTAAGTAAAGGTAATTTAAGTGATTAAAATTAGTAATTAATTTAATTAGAGATTAATTAAATTAATTAGGAAATGATCAATATTGTATATAAATGATTGAATGATAATGAATACCTTTAATTGGTTGATATTTCTGATATGAAATGCTTTGAGATAGGATATGCTTTGATTAAACAGTGATATTGTGGTTATCAATCGATGATGAATCGCTGTGTAACAGTGACATGCTGTATTTAAAGTTGAATTGTATTTAAATTGAATAACTTGAGTTAAGATGACATGAGGTTTGAAGAGACGAGGATCGGAAATCAGTAAATTCCGAACCCACTTCGATTTATAATCCCAAATAAATCTATATAGATTTTTCTTTATGGTATGAACTTAGCATTTCAAATTATACGAATTTACTTGCGCTGGTTTCCAGCCTGACCCGGGTGTTACTTTGATGTAATGCTCGGGTCAGACCGAGTATTACAGATTCTCAAGTAAGGACGTTCTGGAGTTCAGGAGGCGAGCTGGATGGTAGGAACGTATGGAGAATATTTCGCTATGATATATAGTTATTTATCCGGGAAATGTTGTTTTCAATTGTCCAGTGATTGTGAAAGGTTGTAACTCTGATGTATTAAAATGTAGTTGACTGATACAGCTTTCTTTGTGTAAAGAATATTATTTGATATTGTATTTTAACCGCTGCGAATGTGAGATTCTGAGTTTGGTTTTCAGTTTCTTCTTCTATCTCTTTTCTTGTAACTATCTAGAATTTTCGAGATCGAAATTTTCGGTTAGTTACACATGCTATAAAAGAAAAGACATAAGGCCAAGGAAGAGGATCTACTTTTTAAACTTCTTCTTCCTGAATAGAAACAAGTAATATATTGTACGCCTTAGGGCCAATAAAATCTCTTGCGAAAAATAGTCAAATATAGTGGATTACCTCATTGGCGTAGCATTAACAACAATCCGTACCACATAAAAAATCTCCATGTCTTATTATATTTCTTCTATTTATTTTTAGTTGCATCTTAGTTTATTAATTCATCTCAACATTTCAACAAACAGTTGAAGTGCGACTACTCGGTTGTACAAGCATTCAGCAACAATCGCTTCCTAAAGGTGAATTTAACTAAGCTTAAATTTGTTGATTCCTAATCGTGAGGACGACAAATCGCAAGATTGTCTCACGATCTAGTCGAGCGTGGTAAAGACAAAAAATTTCACTAAGAACTACGAAATATAATTTTATTAAAATCAACTAGATTGGATCTAATGAAACTCATTAGGCTTCATGTGCCCACTACTGTCCAAATAGTTAATTTTTTGAAGTTCACTCGATTTACCAACTGTAGACCGGCCCGGTTCCTTCAACAATAACATTTATTATCAATTAATATGCCCTAGCCTTAAGAATTTTGACTTCGAGTGAACCACAATTGACCGTTATACTAATATCTCACAAAAGAGGAGATGAGCTCGCTAATCAATAGTGTTTCACTTTGTATGCTTTAACTCACACCCAACTATATTTTTTGGCGGTCGTCGTGCCATGTTTATCTATAATCAAAATGAAGTGTTAATGTCAAAGTTTTAAGGTATTCTCAAGTAGAAAGAACTGTGTAACATCATCACACTGAGATTTCCTATTAGATCTTAATTATTATCAACAAATAGGAAAATCTTAGTCAAATAATTATGTAGTCATACAATAACTACAAGTACCACTTGATGCTCCCAATAGCTATAAGTAATACAATGCATGACATTTGTAAAGCATAACATGCATTGGCCTTAATGGACGTATCGATATCCTTTTCTTAAAAAATTCTTAACTCCGAATATTTTAATCAAATTATTTTTGACTTACGATTCAATGCTCATGGCTACTAGATTTGTAACTGCAATTCTATAATACTGTATTTAAGGATTTCATATGTATATATTAAGTGATTATTTAATCATTTATTTATACTATAATATAACATTATATAATAGAAAACAAACACCAAAAACATATTTTATTTTGAATGAGACTGGTTTCAAAGTTAGGATATGTAACAAACTACTTAGTTACCCTTAGGTATGCCCCTTAACCTTCGATCTCCCACTTGCATCTCGGAAATTTTTGGATTTGTAGTCCGATACCTTTTCGATTGATATCCTTGATCAGACCGATTGACGGGTCCTAGTGAGTAGATATGTATTACTACACTATATCTACTATATCAGTTTCTCTTTATTCATCCATTTGGTAAACTAATTATCTTATGGTAGTCACTGACAATGCATCCCACCTTTTCACGAGTTCTTGATTCCTTTTGCAATCCATGTTGCATCATTGATGTCATAATATGTCATCAATCGTGGAAACCATATTTATCTCATCTATAAGTTTGCATATACATATTTTACTGTGGCACTATTCTAGATGATGCACTACCCCTAATAAAATATTCTAGCTACTTTTTTTGGTTTGGAACACTTTCCATCATATGACCTTAGTTATGGTTGAACCTTCTATAATTTTAAGATTGTTTTACCAAAGTAAATTTTTTATAATGAAGTTTTCAGATGTGAATCCTTGTAAGATTTCATTATTTCATAAACAATTCTCGGTATTTCATAAATATCTAAGAACACCTCACTTGGTAAATTTTAAGATTTGATTTAATTTTCCAATTGTATCAGATGCATAAATTCAATATAGAACACATGCGATGAAACTTATTCCAATGCATACGATATCTCATATGCCTCATTCTACGAGAACATTTCTTGTTTGCAATTCGCGTTAAACAATATTGATATTAGTATTACGTACTAAGTTTTGGATAATCCTAGTATCCCAATATATCATATATAAAGGACATTAGTGGCAAGTCTTTTATCATCAAAAGCCACGCTTTCTATTTATAGTCTTACAACTGATTTAATACCTTTTTCGATCATTCTTTATTATAGGGCCACGCTTCATCTGCATTTTGACTTTGATCAAACATTTATTATTTTTGTCCAGTCAATATACGTGTTTCATTTTTTATATGTTTGGTATGAGATTATAATTAAATCTTAAATTTATAAAATCTTCGTCGTTCCTGTTAATCTTGAGAGATCTAATGTTCGCCTTAATAAAGTTCAAGAACTTGTGGGTAAATTCCTAATCGAATTAAGCAAGGTGATCCGCAGAATCGATATTAAGTTCAACATATGAACCAGTCAAATTATATACCAACTGCCTTTGTCTAATAAATGCATAACCTTCCAAAACAACTATCTGCATCTGATGGATCATCTCATTGTATATGTCTTAAAAATCATATTTTGTTGGCATAATTGGATTCCGTTCCAAACCTTATCCACATCTTGCCAAATTAGAAAGCCTATACTTTCACAACCCATGGGCAACTGAGGAGATTGAAATTCAACTTGTTTTGTCATATTAAAAAATTTCACATTTTCTATGTTCTGATTTGGCAATATTAATTTTTTATTATATACTTATTTTCATTTCATTGCCCTAGAACTTATCTAGGGAAACCACATTGCCACTAATTTACTTTGTTAGTCGATCCCAAATTCCTTTGGGATAGTCCATAGATATCCTTCATGAGTGAATCTTACGTGCAACCTCTCGACTCACACAACTTTTTATTACTTGAAACAAAGTTTTATTTCTCAATGGATTGAATAAGCTTCAAAAAAGTTTGTATAATTTTCATGATCATAAACCTAACTTTGAGTTTACGCGATTTACGTTCTAAACATTTTTCCAATAATTTATATGTTAACTTTTTAAGATATAACCCTTACTACATCATATCATATATGAATCATAAAAATGGCTCTAAATAACACCAAATTAAATATGTCCTGCTAATAGATACATATCCTTTAAGAAAGATTTAATTCAACTTTACTCATGTGAATCAAATCACGATTTAATTACTCCTTATACATCATAATATAATAAAGGAGGTGTAACATTTAAGAGAAAATCATTTTTTATTTTAGGTCTTTATTGGAACTCCATATCCAATATACTCTTATTCGAACATATCGAATTTTTTTTTTTACCCTTTTACACATTTTCAATTTTACTACCATTTCCATGGAAATTTGACTCGATGTATCAACATACATAAGTCTATATCTTATACATTTCAATAGTAAAATGAAGTAGGTTGGTTTAAATTTGGTATTTTAGACTATTACATCTTTGTTGGTGTATCCCAAACTCCTTCAGGTGACACAGCAAGATCCCTCATGATTTCAACAAGCCATATCGTGCTCCCATTAAATATGAGTATCACTATATATCATCGGAGAAATATTTCACAAGTATAACATGATTCATAATCATGTAAAAGGAAGACATCTTCAACTTATATATCAATGATTCATAGCACGGTCTAAAGTTCCAAAATTGATTATACTTAATATTCATACACTTGTACTGTATTTTGAGCCAATACAGCACTTAGTCAAGAATACGAATATTATCGTGCCATGTTTTCATAAGTTAAATATATATCATATACAAATAACTCTATTTAATTTTGGTCAAATTGAAAATAGTTTCATTTCACAAAATAATATCTTTATTCTTAAAAATATTTATTCTAAATTAGATGTGTCCATTAGAAAAACTCATGTGATGAGCTTCCACTGTTTCTGCCATGACTATTGCCACCTCAACGACACAAAATTCTATCACTTTTCCCATAGGATTTATATTTCAATTATTATAACAAATTTACAAGCAAGATTTCGAATTCAATATCCAAAAACTCTTTGACACAAAATTTACACAAGACAATCTTTTACAGGAACTTGAAATCGTATTTCATGTTCTTTTCAAGCACCATCTAATATTGGTATAATTCCAATTATAATGTCTCTTCATGAATCTAAGGCCACTTTCACCATCTATTTATCCCAACCGTACCAACGTTATTATTATCATCTTAAATTTATGTTTCATTCCTTAAAGGTCATATGTTTAGGAGAAAACCAAACTATGAGATTATAGACTAATTCCAAAGCTTAAGTACTATTATTAAACAATATCAAATTTAGGATATCGATAGTGTAATTAATTAATTAGACCAAACTAACATTTCAGTTATCAAATCTCTCTTTATTTCTTGGGCTAGAGTTATTTCAAGAAAATAAAATATACTTAATCATATCAAGTATACGATCCTATTCCAAGTAGAAATTACTCAAAATCCTTATAGTTTGAAATATACTATCTACCATACAACCATTGTATCTAATCAAAAGTGGACCAAATACCTATACTCTCATATTATCTTTAAAGTCCAAACTTGTATGAATAATAAACAATATTAGCAAAACTTAAATGGACCAAGATTTAGAAAATTTTAAACGATTGTACCCTTATCTTGTTATTGTGGCTTTAAAATAACTATATGCCAAAAAAATTAATTTTAGGTGAATACACGTGACTTTTACAATCTACAATTGTCGTTCACTATATATACCATAATCAATCATCATTTTATGCAAACCTATACTAAAATATATTATAATATCATATGCGTTCTTATATTTATTAGATTGGTTAAATGTGATTCATTTCACTTATCTAGCATAGTCCGGTTAGGTTGTAATGACCTGATACTTCGAATCATTCGCATCCGCACATGTCGGACTTGAATTGCTCAAAACAACATATTGTTAATTTTATATTTGGCAAAACTCAGCATATACGGTAAATAAATAAATCATAGAATCATAGACACAGAGTAATATAACAATAATAAGCAGCGGAATAGGTAAATAGTAGTTCATGAATCTACTATATAAACAGAGTTTGAAATAAAATACAATAGAATATCTCAAATATAATGTAGTTTCGGATACAACGGATGACAAGTTTGAACAAAACCACCGGATAACTAAAAGCTGAACAGATATAGATGGATCTTCAAGTAAAGCTCCACAGGTGAGTCTCAAATGCTGTGGCACTCAATCTGGCCCGAGCATAAAACAAAACACAAAACACTCGAGTCAAGATTAACATTCTTATATCAATAAATCCAACTCAAGTGAAATATCAACTGAAACACAAGTAACTTAAAGGGTGTTTGGGATAACCATCCTCTAAGGATCCGTGGAACTATCTACTATGCAGTACTATACGTTATTATAATGTTTGTAGTAAAGTAAAAGTATTAAAATAGCGTTAAGGCGTTACCCATATCCCCTTGAACACATTTTATATATTCCCGTAGGGTATACAATGACGTACGCTCCTCCGTAAACTGGTGGTTTACCCAGAGGACACCATATAGGTATGGTACAAAAAAAACTTATAGAACGCGCGATAGGGCATGCGATAAGGCACTCAAGGCAATGCCAGGGTAGATATACCATTTACACTCTCGGGCTGGTGGTAACGCATAGCAGCTACTACCGTCTACCTCGTGACACACTCCCAAATCAAAGGTGCACCCAATCAAATCACAAAAGCAATAGAATGGTATCGATGAAATGTGTCCGATAGGGAGAATGACCTCACTTGGCGTAGTATAGCTCTTGTTTTAGCCACATCAAGCTGACTCATGGGAGTCAGGGCTACGTAAATACATATAGAACCGTCACCCAACCATCCTACTTCATTTTAGAATCTCCACCACGTAAATAGTTGTTAAAGTGGTTTTCGGTATTGGTAGAGAGTATAACAGTATCTGATCCCAGTCTCCTTAACAACCAAACATTATTATAACACCGTGGTCATTTTATTTCAAACAGTTCTTATTTCAAAACCAAAATATCATATCTATTTCAAAACTATATCAATACGATATCATTATTGACTTAAAATAATATTCATTTCCAAAAGCATAACACTTTCCAAAATTATAAAACTTTTCAAAATTATAACATTTCTGAAATTATAACACTTTGGAAATCATAACACTTTGAAATCATAATACTTTGAAATCATAATACTTTGAAGTCATAATACTTTGAAATCATAATACTTCCCACTCAAACAGTTTAGATATAGAAAATAGTATATATAATAAAATAGTTTATAAAATAAAATAGTTTATATAATAAAGTAGTTTATATAATAATATAGTTTATATAATAAAATTATTGTATATTAAAATGGTTATAAATTAAAAATAGTTTTATATTAAAAATAATTTGTAAAGTAAAATACTTTTATATATTAAAATACTTTATATAATAAAAAATAGTTTCCTCATATTTCACAAATCGATTCAGATCAACTCGAATTCCAAAAAATTAATTAAATTCAATCTCAATTCACCTATTTCAATTCAGCTCAAAACCATTTAAGATTTATATCGATTCCAAATATAGATATAAACTATAAATTAAACCATTTCAATTTCAATATATTTCAAAGCTTAAATACTCAAACACTTACAAAACTAAATTTGATAAATCATTTACTCTTCTAATTAACCTTCATTATTATTTAGTTTTGAAACATTCCCTTAATCAAACCAAAGATCATTAAAATAGTATCTCAGATTACAAATTTAAATAAAAGTAAATATTTCCTTCAGTTTATTTAAACTTGAAATGTTTATTTAATCACCTTAATAAAATCAAGTTATAGAATCACATCTTTTAAACTGCCAAATTAAATAAGTTTCAAATCGGTTAAATCTTAAAAGGATATGATTTCAAATTAACCTAAATTTATCTTCCCAGCCTTAATTTATTAAAATTATTATAAAAATATATATTTTTTAAATAAAATTAAATAATACTTAAACATATATACATATATAAATATAAATTAAATCAAACTATATTAAATTAAAACTTATTATTAAACTTATTTTATATTAAATCTTAATTTATATATTTTTAAAATAGTAAAAATTATAAATAAAGTCTTAAAATTAATAATTTCAAAACTAACTTATAATTTTAGAATTTCCAAAACATATCATTTTAAAAATCTAAAATTTAAACCTTTATAAAATAACATTTATAAATAATATCTTAAAATCAATATGAAATCAAACCATATATTTCATTTCAAAACCTTGGAAATAATTTTCAAAATACATATATATAGACCGACGGTGCCTGTACATAATTTTTTATCCTATGTGTAACAACCCAGGATTTCGCAATTATTTAATTGTCGTCAATTGACGATTAATATTGTTGCTAATTGCTAATTGAAGTTTTTAAATTGAGTCGAAATTCTTTTAAAAATTGTTAAAAGGATTTGTGGGCTTTGAAAATTGAATTGTGGCCCATGTTTCATTTTGAGGCCGTGAAAATTTGCAAGGCTAATATCCGTTCCCCCTTTTTACCCTTTTCATTCGGAAACCCTAAGCAATAAACGAGGAATGAAAAATGGCGGCTCTGTTCTTTCTTTGTTCGATCTAAATTGGGGTTTCGATTCCGATATTCGTTCGTCTTTGCTTACCGATCGATGGATCTGCGCGCGTCAAAAGAAAAGGTGAGTGATTTATTTCGCTCACATCTAATTCAAAGTAATGATTTCGTGACTTTTCTCGGCTTTGAATTCTTTGATATTTTGTTGAATTCATCAGTTGATTTTGCTGTGGCAGTTGATATTCGTTTAAATGTTGAGATTAATCTCTGACTTTATCAAATCGTATAATTATTGCTTTGAATATTTTGTTGGCTTCGGCCTTGCTTTCTCTGATGAACTGCGAGTGTGTTGGTTTGTAGTCACCCCGGCTTGCTTCGCATTTGACTTTGGTCTTGATTTGAATGGCTTCGGCTTTGATTTTGAACTGCATATTATTTGTGACTTTGGCTTCGTTCGAACTTGAGACATTTCAATGCTTGGCCATTTTGGGATTTTTGATACTCTGGACTTCACTCACTTGCTCGCGGCTTCGATTTGAACTCTGATACTTGATTCAATTGTTTGTGCTTGTGGACTTTGGCTGGTGATAATGTTTGACTTGGTTCGAACTTTTTGCCACCTCTCTTGAACTTGTTTCACTGATGCATTATGTTGTACCTATTTTTGTATATGACAAAAAAACATATTATATGCCATGCTTCCATGTTGTACCTTCTATGTATGCATTTATTGCTGGTTTCATTTGCATGTTGCTTGAAGGCTTGGAGTCTTTGTATACATTTGCGCATTGGCCACTGTCGCTGTTTCGAGCTCTTATACATGTATGTGCATATATGTATATATGTTGTTTGAAGTGGTAGCCTTTTTGGTTGTGTTCTTCTTGAGTGATTCCAGTCTGGTTTGCAATTTTGTATTCCAGTGTGCTTCAATATGTAGCTTGGTTCTTTGACTTGTTTCATACGGTAGTTGCTCCATTTCATTTTCACTTGTATCAGTTTTTGTATGAGCTTGAGTCTGGCTCCATTCTGATTCATGTATGGTTTGGTTTCATTGTCTTGACTTCATTGGTATTGGGTCACTTTGACCTGATCTGTAGCATGAGCTACTAGCTTGCGTTGACATTGGTCATTGATTTGTGAAATGCTTTGTCGAATTCATTTGCATTATGTTGTTTGGTCTGGCCATTCTTTGTTTCAGATCTATGCATATCTTCTGGTATGCTTGGAGTCTCTGTTTGACCATATTGATAGTATTTGGTTTGGACATTGTTGTATTGTGGCTTGTACATTGATTTGTACATTGAGTTGAATCCAGCTTAACGCTCGGGTTTGACCTTGTGCTCGTGTTGTGAACTTCCATTGAGTTTTTGGGTGCATCATCACTGTAGTGGAAAGACAGTGCACGCAAGCGTGTACTGCAGCCACACGGTATTGCTTTTATTGATATTCTATTTTTTTATTTATTGATCCTTTGCGTATTCCATATGCTGTAGTGGCGAGGCAGTGCACGCGTGTGTGTACTGCAACCCTACCTGAAATGACGTTTTAATTGATATTTTAATTATTTGAATTATTTCGTGTGTCCAATTCAATATTTTGAATTGCATTTTGATTTGGTTTAGTTTGATTATTTTGTTGATATCTAATTATCTTTTTGATAATTAGATTATGAGTTTCTAAGTATTTATTTAATAATTAGAATTTGTTGATAATTGCCATTTAGGCAATTCTGTTATTTTCTAAATTATCTTCACTAATAACCCTTTTATTTATCTTCGTTGATAAAATTAAATTTATTATTTGTTGTTCGACACTGCTACATGTTATATTTACCGTTATCTGATTTCCTTGATTAAGAATCGGATGGGTGAATTATTTTGACTGTCGTCTAATTGTTATTTAATTATTATTGCTTCTGTGCATTAATAACTGAGTTTGAATTAGACTGACCCGTGTATTATCTTCTTTTGAATTTAATACTCGGGTCAGACCGAGTTGTTACAGGTTGTAGATATCTTGCTTTGGGTTGCTTCTTGAGCTATGAAGTCTTTTCATATCTTTTGGAGTAGTCGTCGTCATTGTATAATAGTCAGTGTAGTTGTATTGGAAGATATGTATTCATGTATATTATATACATTAATGTACTTGTATATGTAACTTCTAGAGTCGCCAGTTGTAGTTGTATCATATGTACTGTATCGCATGTATTATAACTGACATCATTTATATATATATATATATATATATATATATATATGAGACTTTTATTATCTGCGTTCCGCATTTAGCTGATCTGTGTTATTATTATATATATTGTCCTAAACTATTATGAACCATCATAGTTCGTTTTATATTGGAATTGGATACGTCGATGGGAGTAGATAAATAAGAGATGAAAAATAAAAATATATACCACTCCTATCGAGGTAACTAATACTAGTGTAAGGCCTAACTACGGATGGCCGCTCCTATCCAGCCTTATTCTTCGTAATAACAGACAGTATTTCTTTTAATACTCTTTGTTATTGTGAGCATAGAGGTGGGGCGCCACACTATGGTCAAGTAATATAGATATTTATCATTTCAATCCGCAATTTAAATATCTATGGGTATATATCTTTTCAACCCGCAATCCCGAATTCAATTAAATTGAAAATCCTTTGGGTTTATCATTTTAACCCATAACGATTTTCTCTTATTCTACAAGATCGTTCGGGTATGTATCGTTTCAATCCATAGGGAATTCTATACTAATAGAGAACTTGCAAAGTGAGAACTTATATGAATAATAATATAACACATTGTTAACAGGCATATATCATCAGTGATAAAATAAACAACAGATCATGGTGTCAGATGTTACAAGTGAACAGTTTCAGATACTGGCATATATATAGCAGTTAAATAACTAGCAACAACATATTTCATTGTCTTTTCAAATGAAATCAAATGTACTAAATATAAGAATGTTAACCATGAGTGATTGCTGCACCTTTCGAGGCTAGAGCGATGAACGAGAATGAGATGAGTTATGAATCCAAGCATGAATTCCAAAGCAAAGCAAGATTGGCATGAATTTGATGGATAAAGTTGAAAAATAAGAATCGATGGAAAAGAATAAAATTTAGCTTAACATAAACTGGGGCAAAATAAATATTATGTTCATATATATATTCTCTAATAATTAATATAAGATGTTAAACTCTTATTTAAAATAGTGTGTGTGTATATATATCTAAAGATAAGATCCAAATATCAATATTTAATATAAAATCAATATGAACAATTTAATTTAATATATATAACTTATATAAATAAGTAAACAAATGTTTATATCCATATCCAATCAAAACTTACGATATAAACTTTTTATATAAACCACTTATAATGAAATTTTATATATATAACTTTGGAAATCAATATGTATTCATGCAGATTGCCAACAAACATACTTTATATGATAATATGAAATCTGAACTATGTGTAATATACTCACTATCAACTATATATAATTTTGTATGATGTAATATATATATATATATATATATATATATGTATATACACTGACGTGGACCATATATATCTATAACTAATGTATATATATAGTCAATTTAAGTATGCTTATCCAACTGGAAGTATGTATATAAAAACAAAACATAACATAGTTTGCAAATATAATATAGCCTAAATATAAACCTCATCCGTAACTAACATGCGCATATATATAGATATATCAGTATAAATATGCAGCTAACATATGTATACAAAACAAACATCAAACTAGATATAAATTACATATATAAACTATTGTACTATAACTATATACATCGTTCATGTATGATCGGCCGATTATTTAAATGTATGTCCACTATGTAATATATAAAGTTATATTTATGCGGCTTAATAGCTTCAATATATATAAACTCAATACGTAAATATCTATACGTATTATAGATAGTATATTCAAAATTTAAAATCAATGCTTAATAAAAAAAAATACATTACCTATCAAAACACCTTATATACACAACATGTATGCCATGTATACGTTGAAAGCTTACTTCATGGACAAGAGACTTGTGCCATGCTGGCTTTGAGAGAGAGAGAGGAGAATCATGGTGGCTGGCGGCGGGAAGGAATGGTGGCTTCAGTGGTGAGGGAGGTCTAGGTGGCACGGCTTCTACACTGTGTTGATGGTGATGAACTTTGGGTCGTAGGTTGGAGGCTAGGGGTCAGCTGGTGGAAGGTAGCCGAGTGGAAGGTGGAAGGGTCGGCAAGAAAGGGTCGAGGACGGTGGTTGTGGAAGTGGCACCGCCATTCGAATGATAGGGGGAACGGAGATGGTGTGAGGCTATAGCGTGATAGGTGGGCACGTGCTTGGATTCGATGGTGGAAAATAGTGGTGTGGTGCAATGCTCAAAGGAGAGAGAGAGCGAGAGGGTCGAGAGTGGCCATGTGAAACAAGCGATTTCATAAAGGAATAAAGAACGAGCAGATCAACGAATATATAAGTTTTTATATTATTATTTTTCAGAATTGCAAAGCAACGAACTAGGGAAGAAATGAGTGGAGGAAGGCAATTGAACAGTGAAGTAAAGTAGATATTTTGAACCGGTGGAATAATAAAAGTTAGCAAATAAATATAGCAATATAAAAAGGCTAGTTGCTATTTGATTATACGGTGGAATAGTGAAAGCCAAAATGTTGAATTTAAGAAATATTATTTGCTAGTGGCTACTGGGTAATAGACGGTGGGATAAGAAAGGTTAGGAAACCAAAAGACTCGGTTGTAGAACTGATATACTAGACGTTTCACAGATTGAATCGCACATCGAATTCCGAGATTGACAATTGAATATACCATAGAGATCAGCACAATGAGACGATCAAAACATTATACAGATATCAGCGATATGACCATCCTATCAAAAGTCAACATGGGTACCGAAAATGCTGCTAAAACGCCGAGATTAAGATAAACGGAGCAATAGCTGTCCAATTTGATGAAACGAGTTATGGCATCTCACTCAAAAGTGGATTTACAAATTTATTATATAAAAATATTCAGGTTTGAAAAGCATTTTACCATCATCAATTTTTTACGGATTTAAATTTAAATAAAATTACACAAGAAAATAAACTTGCATATTATCAGATGAAAATTTACCATTTGCTATATTTAAGTAGACGTATTTCAAATATCAAATTTTCACTTCCAAATTTAATTATTTTAAATTTCACAAAATTTCAGTTAATTACATTATGAAAACCGTTAAAATTTACGAGTCGTTACACTCTCCTCCACTCAAAACTTTTCGTCCACGAAAAGGAAGGAGGTAGGAGAATAGAACAACCAAAAGAAAAAATAGATTTGAAATACAAAATAAAACAATTAATTTAAAACCATATAAATTTCACTTAAATAAATTAATATTCAATAATTTGGTTTAATCCATTTGATTTCACATAAGTTAAATTTCACTTATAATTAAATCTTAATTATTCCTAAATTCATATTTATCTATTCATTATTTTATTATTCAATTTATCTCAATTAACATTTTCTATAATCATAAATTAAGTGTATAAACATTTATTAAGATCATATTTATTCTAATCAAATTAATTCTCTTTTTCCCAAATTAATGGTTCAATTTATCCACTTAATATATCTTATCACATAAATTAAGTAGATTGACACTTATGATAACCACTCAACCTTTATTTATAAAATTATTTTATATTGTATATTATTCAATTACATATCCAACTTCAGAAAAATTTAGGTAAGTTATGTATGTTGGAATGAAATTGAGTATTATACAGATAGAATTTTCCAGTTCAATTATTTAAGTTTTAATATCTATTCAAAATTTAAGAGTTAAACTTTTCGATTCTCTTCAAATTGTTTGAAGATATATATATATATATATATATTCAAATAAAATCTATAATTATATACTTAAATATATTATCCATCAAGTCATACTTAAGAAATTCAAATCAAATCTATTTCCAAAATAAAAATGTAGCAAACCGACTAAGTGGTCTCTCCACTCTGAAACTCGAAAATGAATGTCGATGATGTTGCATTCATCACCGAAATTGTTTTCCAGTGACAAAAGAGGAGAGTACAGATTTAAAACTTTTAAAATTCTTTGGAAATAATTTTTATTCGAAAATACTTTAAATAATATACATTCTAAAATTTTAAAACCAAAATTTGGAATCGTCGAAAATTAAATTCTCATATTCTAAATTTAAATTCAATTAAATTCCCAAAACAATTTCTAGACCATATTTTATAATTCCATATGGTCAATGGTTCACAAAATCATAAATGAAAATCAAATATTATCATTTTCAATAACCAATTCATTTAACTACTAAATTTCAAAAAATCTATACTTATATACCTAATATAATCAAACAAAATTATTTAATTTTGAAAATAATATTGTCTCACTTTGCTTTGTTCTAGTCTTTTGAAATTCTTTTCGATAGCGTTGATTAGACGAATCGATCGAAAACCCAAATCAACCTTAACAACTCAAACAACACACTATGAGACATTTTATGTTAATTATAAGTACACTCCCTCACTCGGTGATTCCAGAATGGATTCTAAAACAAGGATAGAGATTCAAGTTTAGAGGAACCCTAATCAAAGAGAATTCTAACTAAAAGATAAGCTCGAATGGGAGATAAGATAATTAAATAACAGAAGAGAAAAGATGGATAGACTTATATAAATCGCGGGTGTCCTTAACCGGGTCAACCGAGATTCCAAGAGTAAGGTTGATATGGAAATTCAATTTCCCGCTTGAAGGGAAGAAAAGTGACTTCACCCAATATCAACATAATCTCTGATTATTGGGGTGGATTCAAAATTACAAGTGAATTACCCCGAATTCCTACCAAAGACGGTTCTGGATTTGCAAGAGATAACAGCATCAAAACCAAGGATGTAGAAATCTCCAGTGGATCGACGCTTGTTGTAAAGGAGTTTCACTACTTTAACAAGTCATTCTAAAATTGGCGGAATCACCGACTTATTATAGATATCAACCAAAGTGGAGTTATGGGATACTCCAGAATCAAGAAGAATACGAATAAGGAGAGACAAGAATGGATTTCAGAATGAATGGGAAAGTTCCAAAATTCAAAGGAAACCCAAGTCACAAAGGAAGAGATTTAAGCTCGAACGAAGGTGATTACATAATTAAATTTACCCTATATGCTAAGTTTTTCCTAAAACCAAAGCTCTGGTACCAGCTGTAATGACCTGATATTTCGAACCATTCGCATCCACACATGTCGGACATGAATTGCTCAAAAAACCAGATTTTTAATTTTATATTTGGCAAAACTCAGCATATACAGTAAAAAAATAAATCATAGATTCACAGATACAGAGTAATATAACAATAATAAATAGTGGAATAGGTAAATAATAGTTCATGAAGCTATTATATAAACAAAAGAGTTTGAAATAAAATACAACAGAATATCTCAAATACAATGTATACTCAGATATAACAGATGACAAGTCTGAAGAAAAAAACAGATGGATAGCTGAAAGCTGAACAGACATAGATGGATCTTCAAGCAAAGCTCCAAAGGTGAGTCTCAATTACTGTGACAAATAGTCTGACTCGAGCATAAAGCAAAACACAAAACAATTGAGTCAGGATTAACATTCTTATATCAATAAATCTAACTCAAGTGTAATATCAACTGAAACACAAGTAACTCAAAGGATGTTTGGGATAACCATCCTCTAAGGATCCATGGAACTATCTACTATGTTGTAAAATATGCTATTGTAATATGTCTACAGTAAAGTAAAAGTATTAAAATAGCGTTAAGGCGTTACCCATATCCCCCTTAACACATTTTATATATTCACGTAGTCTATACAATGCCATACGCTCCTCCATAAACTGGAGTTTTACCCAGAGGTCACCATATAGGTACGGTACAAAACAAACTCGTAGAAGGTGCGATAGGGCTTGCGACAAGGCACTCGAGGCATTGCTAGGGTAGATATACCATTTGCACTTCCGGAGTGGTGGTAACGCATAGCAGCTACTACCGCCCACCTCGTGACACACTCCCAAATCAAAGATGCACCCAATCAAATCACAAAATCAATAGAATGGTATCGATGAAATGTGTCCAATAGGGGGAATGACCCCACTTGGCTCGGTATAGCTCATGTTTTAGCCACATCAAGCTGACTCATGGGAGTCAGGGCTACGTAAATACCATATAGAATCGTCACCAAACCATCATACTTCATTATGGAATCTCCACCACATACACAGTTCTTATAGTTGTTTTCGGTATTGGAAGAGAGTGTGATAATATCTGATCTCGGTCTCTTTAACAACCAAACGTTATTATAACACCATGGTCATTTTATTTCAAACATTTCATATTTCAAAACCAAAATATCATATCTATTTAAAAACCATATTAATACGATATCATTATTCACTTAAAATTATATTCATTTCCAAAAGCATAACACTTTCCAAAATTATAACACTTCTGAAATTATAACACTTTGGAAACCATAACAGTTTGGAAATCATAACACTTTGAAATCATAATACTTTGAAATCATAATACTTTGAAGTCATAATACTTTTAAATCATAATGCCACCCACTCAAACAGTTTAGATATAGAAAATAGTATATATAATAAAATATTTTATAAAATAAAATATTTTATATAATAAAATAGTATATATAATAAAATAGTTTATAAAATAAAATATTTCATATAATAAAATAGTTTACATAATAATATAGTTTATATAATAAAATAGTTGTATATTAAAATAGATATAAATTAAAAATAGTTGATATTAAAATAATTAGTATATTAAAATAGTTTTATATTTAAAGTAATTCATAAAGTAAAATATTTTTGGATATTAAAATACTTTATATAATAAAAATAGTTTCCTCAAAATTCACAAATCGATTCAGATCAACTTAGATTCCAAAAAATTAATTTAGTTCAATCTCAATTCACTAATTTCGATTCAGCTCAAAACCATTTAAGATTTATATCGATTCCAAATACAAATATAAACTACAGTTTAAACCATTTCAATTTCAATAGATTACAAAGCTTAAATATTCAAACATTTACAATACTAAATTTGATAATTCTTTTATACTTCAAATTCAACTTCATTATTATTTAGTTTTGAAACATTCCCTTAATCAAACCAAAAAACATTAAAATAATATCTTAAATTACAAATTTAAATAAAAATAAATATTTCCTTCAATTTATTTAAACTTGAAACATTCATTTAATCACCTTAATCAAAATCAAGTTATAAAATCATATCTTTTAAAATCCTAAATTTAATAAGTTTTAAATTGGTTCTAAGTATAGTTCTTAAAAGAATACGATTTCAAATCAACTTAAATTTATCTGCCCAACCTTAATTTATCAAAAATATTATAAAAATATTTTTTTTTCAAAAATAAAATTTTAAGTAAATGCTTAAACACAGATATATTAATTAAATCACACTATATTAAATTAAATCTTATTATATTAAAAATTAATTTATATATTTTTAAAATAGTAAAAATTATAAATAAACTCTTAAAATTTATAATTTCAAAACTAACTTATAACTTTAGAATTTCCAAAACATATAATTTTAAAACTCTACAATTTAAACCCTTATAAATAACATTTATATATAATATCTTAAAATCAATATTAAATCAAACCATATATTTTCTTTCAAAACCTTGAAAATCATTTTGGAAATACATATACATATACTAACGGTGTCTATATATAATTTTCTATCCTATGGTCAAGTGATACAGACTTCAGTCTGCAATGTAAATATCTACGGGTATATATCTTTTCAACCCGCAATCCCAAATTCAATTAAATTGAAAATCGCTTGGGTTTATCATTGAAACCCATAACAATTTTCTCATATTCTACAAGACCGTTCAGGTATGTATCATTTCAACCCATAGGGAATTCAGAACTAACAGGGAACTTGCAGAGCGAGAACATATATGAATAATAATATAACATATTGATAATAGGCATATATCATCAGTGATAAAATAAATAACAGATCATGGGGTCAGATGTCACTGGTGAACAACTACAGATATTGTCATATATATAGCAGCTAAATAACTAACAACGAAATATTTCAATTCTCGTTTCAAATGAAATCAGATCTAATAAATATAAGAACGTTAATCGTGAGTGACTGCTCACCTTTCGAGGCTAGAGAGATGAACGAGAATGAGATGAGTTACAAATCCAAGCATGAATCCCAACGCAAAGCAAGATTGGCACGATTTTTATGGATAGTGCTGATAAATAGGAATCGATGGAAACAAATCAAAATTAGCTTTACATAAACTGGAGCAAAATAAATAATGTATCATATATATATATATATATATATATATATATATATTCTAATAATTAACATACTTATATTTAAAATAATATATATATATATATATATATATATATCTAAAGAGAAGATCCAAATATCAATATTTAATATAAGATAATTATAAACAATTTAATTTAATATATGTATAACTTATACAAATATGTAAACAAATGTTTATATCCATATTCAAACAAAACATACTATATAAACTTTTTATATAAAACCACTTACATCGAAACTTTATATATATGCAATTTTGGAAATCAATATGTATTCATGCAGGCTACCAACAAACATACTTTATATGATAATATGAAATCTGAACTATGCGTAATATACTTACTATCATACTATATATAATTTTATATAACCTAACATATATAACCTTGACGTAGACCATATATATCTATAACTAATATATATATATCTATATATATATATATATATATATATATATATATATTGCCAATTTAAATTTGCTTATCCAACTGGAAATATGTATATAGAAACAAACATAACTTAGTTTACAAACATAATATTGCCTAAATATAAACCTCATCTGTAATTAACAAGCGCATATATATATATATATATGTATATATATATATCTGTGTGTGTGTGTGTGTGTATTGGTATAAATATGCAGGCTAACATATGTATACAAAACAAACATCAAACTAGATATAAATTACATATATCAACTATCATGCTATAACTATATATATATATATAACTATATATATCTTTCATATATGATCAGCGGATTATATAAATGTATATCCACTATGTAATATAAAGCTATATATATCCGGCTTAACAGCTTAAATATATATAAACTCAATATGTAAATATATATACGTTTCATAAACAGTATATTCAAAATTTAAAATCAATACTTAATAAAACAAATGCATTACCTATCAAAACACCATATATACACAACACATATGCCACATATAAGTTGAAAGCTTGCTTCATGGACAAGATACGTGCGCCATGATGGCTCTAAGAGAGAAAGAGAGGAGAATCACGACGCCTGACGGTGGGAAGGAAGGGTGGCTTCGGTAGTAAGGAAGGTCTAGGTGGCATAGCAGCTAGACTGTGTTGATGGTGATGAACTTTGGGTCCCAGGTTGGAGGCTAGGGGTTAGGTACTAGAAGGCAGCCGAGGGGAAGGTGGCGGGGTCGGCAAGAAAGGGTCGAGACGGTGGTTGTGGGAGTGGCAACGCCATTCGAAAGAGGGGGGACAGAGGGGGTGTGAGGCTACAGCGTGATAGGTGGGCACATGCTTGGATTCGACGGTGGAAAATAGTGGTGTGGTGCGATGCTCAAAGTGGAGAAAGGGTCCAGATCGGCCATGTGAAACAAGCGGTTTCAAAAAGGAATAAGGACGAGCAGATCAATAAATATAAAAAATTTATATTTTATTTTTTTAGAATAGCACAGCAATGAACCAGGGAAGAAATGAGTGGAGGAAGGCAATTGAATAGTGTAGGAAATTAAATATATTTTGAAACGGTGGAATAATAAAAGTTAGAGAATAAATATAGGAATATAAAATGGCTAGTTGTTATTTGATTATACGGTAGAATAGTGAAAGCCAAAATGTTGAATTCAAGAAATATTATTTGCTAGTGGCTATCGGGTAATAGATGGTGGGATAAGAAAGGGTACGAAACCAAAAGACTCAGTTGAGAACCGATATGCTAGGCATTTCATAGATTGCACATCACACCGGATTCCGAAATTGACAATTGGATATACCGCAGAGATCAGCATGACGAGATGATCAAAACAGTATACATATATCAACGACACGACCATCCTATCAAAAGTCGACATCGGTACCGAATATGCTGCTAAAACGCCGGGATTAAGATAAACAAAGCAATAGCAGTCCAATTTGACAAAACGAATTATGATGTCTCACTCAAAAGATGATTTACAAATTTATTATATAAAAATATTCAGGTTTGGAAAACATTTTACCATTATCAACTATTATCGTATTTAAATTTAAATAAAATTACACAAGAAAATAAACTTGCATATTATCAGATGAAAATTTACCATTTGCTATATTTAAGTAGACGTATTTCATATATCAAATTTTTAATTCAAATTTAATTACTTAAAATCTCACAAAAATTCAGTTAATTATGTTATGAAAACCGTTAAAATTTACGGGTCGGTACACAAATTTTATATCTCATAAACCCTAAGAGAAAAATAGATGCCTTTCAATTTCTTTAATGTGTTAGGACACATTTATCTTGGGGATTCGACCTTGAGATTTCTCAACCAGCCATAGCCTCACAAGTGGTGGATGGCAACACTATACTAGTTATATCTTATATAACACCCAACTATGATCTTTACCCTTGTCTCAACCTTGACCTTGGGTTTGCTCAATAAGCCAAAAATGATTAGTCACTCTGACATATTATTTCACAATGGCCTAAGTATGAATATTCATACATTGAGTTGCTGAATAAATACAAGAATTCATCTTACCCATCCAGAGATGTACTAAATAGTACTACACATAACAGTCCTAGCAGGAGCTTGCTTAACAACAAGCATATAAGAAAGTAATCTATCTAATATATAAATGAAAAGGGGAACATTATTAACATTCATAATACTTAATAATAATAGTGCCATTAATATAAGGAATAACGTAGTTTGTAAAATACCCACGCGATACAAGTGTCTAACACATATGATATTATGGTATATGGATCATACATATGTACTAATCCAGAAATCTAGAATGGGTTTATTTCAGCCAATATACTATATAAATATTAGGCTCGGTCCTTAAAATCAAATTTAATAAACGAAAACTCCTCCCCAGAAAAAGATTATAAATTAGGTCCCTAGAATTAAGTTACTAAATAATTGCAGGCATTTATGTAATTATATCCAAAAATTACATAAATGTCTGTAATTATTCAATGAATAATTGGGGAAATTTCCGCAATTCTTTTGCTGAATAATTACAGAAATTTTCGCAAATTATTAGTGAATAATTGCAGAAATGTCTGCAATTTTTGGATATAAATGCATAAGTGTCTGCAATTATTCACCAAATAACTGCATAAATGTATGCAATTATTCAGTAACTTAATTGTAGAGACCTAATTTACATATTTTTTTGCCACGGATGTTCGGTGTATTTTGAAACTTAATAGGGGCTTTAGCCAAACGGTCCATAATGCTATTACTTACATGAACACATATAATATTAATTTACTTATAAATTTTATAATTTCAATTAATACTTATAATATACATAAGTTTATATGTATATTAATCACTTAATTAAACAATTTAACTAATCAATTAGTTTGTGATTTCACAAAATTTAAATGTTATTTCAAAGCAATTTTGAACTAACACATTCAATTATAACATTTATAATTATTTATATACATACATACACACACACACACACATATATATATATTATAAAATTTGTAATCTGTATGTATGTTAAACCATAACACTTATGATTTTATTATACATATATTCATATAAGTCCAATTTATTTATAACCATTTATAATGTAATTAACGTAGATAATATATATATATATATATAATTAAGACAATTTATGTTCATTTTCATTACTATTTTAATTAATTGATAAATAAATTTGTACATTTTAAATTATTTCTTAAACACCTTTAAGAAATAGCATACAAGTATATCATTCATAGTTATATATATATACACACACACGTATATATCTCTTAATTTATTAAAAATTTAACTAACTAGTTATTTTAATTAACCAATTTAATTAAGGGGCATTCCACTGGAAGGACAAACTTTGCAGTCCAATTAGTTTCTAGGACACACGTCTACAGAAACTAATTTCAAGGCCAAAGTCAACATAATATTTACTTTTAAAGACAAAGTTAGCAGTTCAACTACTTTCAAGGACATAATTTCATAGGTTTTTAGGCCTTAGAAACTAATTATTTTGCATTTTGTCCTTAAAAGTAATTATTTCAGTTGTGTGTCCTAGAAATTAATTGCACTTGCTAAAGAGGCCATTGTGGCTAATTTCCACATTAGTTACACTTTATTTCAAATTTAAAAATGTTAAATTTAAATTCAATAAATTCAAATTTTTGAAATTTTGAATTTTTTGGAAATTTCTATGTTGTAATAATTACAACACACATTCAAAATTTGAATAATTTAAAAATATTATATATACATATATTGTACATGTATATTGTAACTTTTACACCATGAATGTTAAAATTTAATTTAAAATTGTTTTATATTTGGGAAGTTCATATTTTAAACTCAAATAATATTCAAATATGATTATTTGATTTATCCCAGGACCTAAAAACAATTTAACGCATTACACTTAAGCCAACTTTGAAAACTTTGACTATCCATTAGGCTGGGTTTGAAGCCAGAGATGGGAGGCACTGATAGCTCCAACCTAAGCCTTAGACTCTCCATTCTAGATACTTGTTAAACATTAAAGCCTAGTAGTCAGTCCAAATGCTGACTAATTTATTCATATAAACCAATTGGGCTTTGACAGTAATGTTGGTTCAGGTCTGTTTGTTAACGGATGAATTAGGGTGAACTTCAATTTTTTTTTCAAAGTGGATCTTGATGGGGCTACATGAATAACTAGCTGCATCTAGATCTAGTCTACTTTTTAATATATCTTTCATACTAACTTTAAATGTGCTTACATTATTATATATATATATAGTGTATATTATACATAAGACATATGTGTAACATGATGATAAAACATAAAACTAGTCTAACATGTGTACAATACACACACATGTAAGTATGTGTGTGTATTGGGATTTGTATCTATTACACACACACACATACACTCACCCACACATTTTACCGCCCCATATAAAATAAGTTACTATATTTGTGTGTGTATATATATATATTGCATAACCTCAAATATGTATTGTATGTATGTCAATCCGCCTTTTTGGGAAGGCCGTGGATAGGCGGATTTAACTAAATTGAATGATTGGCTATTAAGGATGGAATATTACAGGTTTGAGTGACTGGACAGATAGATGATGTATCACACTTGGAAGATGGATAATGGATTAAACGGAGTGGGTCGACATAGGCTAGTAGCTTAGTGTAATAGTATGGGTTGGACGAGAAGTGGGGAAGATGCATGGTTCGGTCAAGATGGGGCCATTCGATTTGGAAGTTGTGGGTCGTTCGGCATGGGTGTCTCGGTCTAGAAGTCGTGGGCCGTTCGGCATGGGCGGATTTCGTCTGGAAGTTGTGGATCGTTCGGCATAGGCGACCCATCTGGAAGTTGTGGGTCGTTCGGCATGCGTGGCTCGGCATTGATGGTTCGGCATTATGGTTTGGTCAGGATCGCTCGATAATGAGGTTCGTAATTGTGGTTTGGCATCGGAGGTGGCTCGGTATGGTTTGGGTTGGCAAGATGATGTGGGTCGGTTTCGATCTAGACTTCGTGGTTCGGTCGGCATATGTGGCTCGGTGTGGTTTGGGTCGGTAAGATGATGTGGGTGTGAGCTCGGCCAAGGTCTTCGTGGGCCTAGATTACTCAGGAGGCCCAACTACCTGGATGCCTATAATATAGCATGTGGGTCTCCAGATGGAGGATCTTCTTCTGTTTGCTCTTTAACTTTCTATTTTCTAAGGCTAAGACAACTCTGCCATTTTGTAACTGTGATTGATTATTATAGCAATAAAAAACAAACTTCTGGAGTGGACGCAGGCCGAAGTCAGCCGAACCACTATAAAAACTGTTGTTCATTACTGCTTCCTTCTTAAAATTTTACCGTTCTTCATATTTATACTCTCTACATACATTCTGTCTGTGTGCTGTGACTGGAATTTGGCGCATTCATCTGGATTTTGGTTGTTAGTGTTTGGCCCTAACAATGTATATATAATGTATACTTTGATTCAAATTTATTGTAGCTAGATAAAGTAAGAGAATATTTTATATTTAAAATCAAATTTTCAAATTCAAAATGACATTTGAATTTGAAATTCAAAATCTTAAATATATGCATTAAATGTTTTGACTAAGTCGAATGAATTAAGTTTACAAAACATAATTACTTAACCCTTTTCAAAGTATTTTATGAATAGTTTGCATAATGTTAATTTATTATAAGCTAAAACTTTATTTTAAATCTATTAATTTATACATAATTCATCTCTATTATTTATCAATATATAGTTAGCAATTAAATCATATTGTGGCAACAACATTATATATAATGGTCAAGGCATAACATATATAGATCTATAAAGATAGCGTCATAACATTCGAATGATTTGAGTATAGCATAATTATATCATGAAAAATATAATAATACCTCTAATGATCTTCATTACACGTCGATCTATGCTTGTCTGTTAGGATCCTAAATCCACTTACTAGATCCTGCAAAGATCGAAGAACTATCACCATTGAAGAGAGAGGCTTTTAGTTTTTTGGAATTTAGGGGGTGGGTTTGAAGTGAGAAGGGAGAAAAACCTCCTTTTCAATTTGTTTCATTAAGAAAGAATGAAGGATCTTTAGATGGTTTTTATGCAAGAGTCACTAAGAGAGGTAACTCTCAAGAGATATATCGATGTCCTTTTTCGAAACCTCTTGACCCGTAATATTTGAAATAGAGTGCTTTTAACTTATGATTCGATAGTCATGATTACAACATTTGAAAACGTAATCATCTAATACTTTACTTAATAATTTTCTATATATATATATATTAAATAATTATTTAATCATTTATTTATATCATAATACAAAATTATAATAAAAGAAAACAAACACCAAAAGCATACTTTATTTTGAACGTGATTGGATTCAAAGTTAAGATATATAACAAATTACATATTTTCCCCATAGCATAACCTTTAAATTTTAGTATTATTTCTGAATAGAATAATAACATAATTGTTTTTATAAAGCATAAGGAGAAATATTTTATTATTGTTGTTGTTTGAGTAATAAAAATAATAGATATTTTAAGGATAATTATAACAACAACAATAATAATAATAATGTGTATTTAAAAGTATTTTGGATTAAGCTTACTATTTGGAAATAAATAGCAATAAAAGGAGTTTGGGATTTAAAGTGGAATATTATTATTTTAGGGTTAAATAGTTTGTGAAAAATAATAAAGAGGTTTGAGTACATATATTAATATTTCAATGTAAACTAATAATATTATTGGTTTTTTGGAGTAATTTGATGTAAATTACTATTTTTGATTGTGATGCTTTGCGATATTTGAAATAATAAATGTATAGCAAAGGATTTTTAAAGTGTTTTATCATTTTGAGAAATCATTATTGTTTTGAAATAATATAAACTAATGTGTTATTATAATAAACAACAATAAGTTCATTTTATATTTAAAAGAAATAATATGTGTGAATACATTATTTTAGATTGCTGTAACATATAAGATTAATTGTTGTTTCAATAATCATGTATGCTTGTTGTATGGAGATGGAATTGTTATAGGATGAGTTTTGCAATGTTTTACCATTATTACTACGCCAACATTGTATAGTTAGTTATGGTTTTATTATGTTGACGACACTGATGTTTCTATTACTAATATATAGTAATTAATATAATTTGATGCGATTGATGTTATGTTACTATTGTGGAGTGGTTAGTACACATTTGATGGATATATACTTGCACTTGTGATATTGATATTCTATTACAGCAATGGGTGACTAGTACTAATTTGAACACGTTGATGTTGATGGTTTACTTGATGTTTAGGGTTGACACTGAGTATTGTCAAATTTATGTGATGTTTGATGGCTATGTGTCTCAATTATAATTGTTATCCAACATTTATGATGATTGGTTGTGATGGCATGGTAGAATACGATGTTTTTTTGCTTTTGCTTGACGCTTGGTTATAATTCATGTGCAATGTTATGTGCTAATAGGTATTTGATGCAGGAGAAGAGTAGGAAACAGAACTACATAAGCTTGATCGTGAAAGGATATATAAGCAGTCTTTCCCTATGCAATAGCCCATTGTTCTCTTAAGGTCGGGCTATAAAAAATTATAAGTTAAAGAAAAGGAGAGGAAAAGAGCTTTGGATGTAGAAAATACTATATTTTTTACTTTGTACACTTTCCATGTGTTATAATAGTGTTATTAATGCAATAATTGATGTATATGAAGATGTGGCTGTTAATTTGCTAGATTGGATCTTGTAATTATTAGTTTGTTTAAATAGTATATGTATATTATTGCTTAATTCCACTATGAGGTTTTTTCCTTTTTTATTCGTATTTTTAGTTTTTAAATTTATATAATCGACGACCCAATGTTTGTAATAATTGGGATTAGTGCACAAACGTATTTTGGTAACATTTTCACTAATATTAGACGTTGGGAATAATAAGGCATTACAGAGTTGGAGATTGTAGTAAGTGACATGGTGTTTGTGGAAGTATAGCAACCAAAGCATGCTATGATCCTTGGTAGTTCGGGAAAGCTGGTACCTCACTTTGTAGGGTATTATCCAATACTAGAGAGAGCAGGGAAGTTAGCTTGTAGAGTGGAACTTCTTGAAAAATTGGAAGACGTTCACTATGTCTTTCATGGGTCACATCTATGAAAGTATGTTCATGATTCAGTCGTTATAGTCGAGCAAGTTTAGCTAGAGATTATGGAAATAGACTTGAAGTCTATTGCGCTCCATAGACCTATTCAAATAGTAGATCATCAGTGAAAGGACTTTGAAATAAAGAAGTGAAGTTAGTTCGAGTACATAGGGTAATGACCAATCATGGAGAACTTGAGAAATATAAGAGAAGGTTCGTTCTTCCATCCTGAATACTTCACTAGTAGATTTTTCCATTTTATTATTTAGGTTTCTTAAGTTAGTAGATTTCCTTGTATGATTATCTTGGATTGTTTGGATTAATTGCTTGATTGTATGTACATGGTTGCTAGGACTATGTGATGTTAGAAACTAGGAATAATGACTTGCAAAAAAAATTATGTTACACTAGTTATGCTATGTTAATACTTTTATATGACATGGTGGATGTTGTACTGTATTGTATGTTGCATTCATGTAGAATTATCTGCTTATCATTAGGATGCTTTATATGCTTGCCTACATGTCATACTTTTTGTAAACATGTATGAGGCTAGTAGTTTCATTTTTGAATATTGATTCATAGCAAATGTGTCATTCATATTTATTCCTATCGGTTGATTCCACATTTGTATACTTTGTCATGTCCTTGATAAATTGTACTAGTATATATGGATATATGGATGAGTGTCAGGTATAGACCTATGTATGTGTATTTACTATACTAGGAAGTGAGTTGCATTTTTTCATCCTGTGGAAATTCGGTGACAAAATTCTTTTTAAAGAAAGAGGATAAAACACCCTGGAAATAATAATGATAAAGTGAATAATAAATAAAGGGTACGATGTTAATTGTTAATAAAAAGGACCAACATGAATTTTGTAAATGAATGAATAAGGCAATGGAACTTGCACCGTTGCATACAGCATGATTTTCTATCAAGATTCATTATAAAAACAATAAAAATAGATGCATGAGTATAACTTATGAACAAAAGAATAAACTAAATTGGAATGGGCTGGTTAGGTTTACACCCATTAGGAAAATTAACGTATTTATAACCCTTCCCAGCCCAGAAGAGAGGCACGTTCATTTCATTTCTTCATCTCCTTTCCATTCCTTAAAAGAAATCCTAGATCTGAAATCATAGATTTAAATTTAAAACATCAATTCTCCACCAAATTAAACAAAATAAAATTCTAAAGGGATTAGGAAGAAAATAAAAATTCATATATACCAAGATCTCAACAACTTATGGAGTTTGAAAGATAGGGCTAATCTAGATAGAAAAAAATAAAGAGGAATTAGAGCCAAACTTGATTAATCGATGAGTGGGATTTTCCTCTTTACTACAAGGTCGTAATCATGTTTTTAATTCATTATTAATTATGTATGTTAGATAAATGGTCCAAATTGATATGAATAGCTTATGGATATATATTGAATTGAAATATGGATAATAGGGTATAGAGATCGAAATTGGCCATTGGAGATGAATAAATCCATAAACCATGAAGCTGGGAAGAAGATGATTAGGAAGACTTAGTCTATATAATATATATGTGAACTATGGGTTAGTTGACATTGTAAGTTGCAAAATTGGGGAAATATGGTTAATTTAAGTATATGAGTATGAGAATTAGTACAATGAAACCATAGTTACATGTAGGTAAAAGATATAACAATGATATTAAATAATAGAAGAAAAGGTTCCATATGAATATTATAAAATTATTATAAAAATGGTTAAAATCGTAATAAATAAGAAAAAGTAAATGTAAGAATGATTAAGATGTTAAGATAACCTGTAGTAAGTGTTATCTAAATTTTTAGTGAGGTTTGATTGTAAAATAACTGAAAGTAAGACAAAATAACAAGAATCCGCTAACAACAAGCAATTATTCGACTGGTCAAACCCAATCGGTCGATTGAATTCCTACAGTTCGACAGCCAAGAAGAAATAATGGAAAAGAGGGCTTAAATAATTAAGTAAACTCGAAAAATCAATCGACCAAACAGAAGAATAGTTGAGTGAACCCTAGAGTTAGTGAATGGATTTACTAAAGCGATTAAAATTTTCTTCATGTGAACAATTGACTGATTAACCATGGTAAGTCAACTGAAGACTTATAGCAGGCATGACTTAAATCTGGACCCATTAGGGGAGATACAAAATGTTAATATTATATCATTATTGTTAGTTAAAAATGTTAGGACATTGGATGATGTCTATTGTTGATAAATGGGAAATGATGTTATGAGTAATGAATATGAACACTTACATTGATATATCTATGGCTAACAATGAATGATCGGTCAATGGTACGGTTTATATGGCATATTTTCATTGCCTCTTTTTCATAGATTGTGTGTGAATATGGGGTATGGTTGCTTCCATAATGGTACATTGTATGGTGTGGATGACATACGGTCATTGCCTCTTTAACAGATTGTGAAGTATATACAACACATAATTGTTGCCAAATCAATAGATTTGATGGTGCATATGGCATACGATCATTGCCTTATTGAGAGATCGGGAGGTGTATACGACATATGATTGTCGCCTTAATGATCTAACTCGGGACGTATATAACATATAGTTGTTGCCTAAAAGATATTATATTTTCTAACTCGCCAGGCATATATCTAGCCGCTCTATGTTTCCATTTTTCCTATGTATGACAAGTTGAAAAGGGATAGGAAATACTGGACGTGAGATGAAGCCAATAGTGAATGTTGGAGCTATATATTTATTTACTTGTTTGCTATCTGTTATTCAGTATTTTGTGTTACATGAACCACACATTCTAGGATATCGTTTGAATCAGTGCAATGAAAAGTATGGTTTTTTTAGTTTACTTCAGATATTTATGCTATGTATTCTATTATATTTTATTTTTTCCATTGTGAGATTAGAAAGTAGAGATAAGTAGATAACTTTATGTACTTCTTATATCATATTTACTTGGACCTACTTAAAGAAAAGCGGGATAAAGTTGCCTTAAAGGCCGCAATAAACATAGGCAAGGCAGTACAATTCAAAAGGTGAAAACTCACCCCTTAAAGAAGGATACTTAGTCATGAAGTAGACTATCCTTCGATTGGAACCACTAGAATAATTTAGGAAGGATCATATGTCATCAATAAGGAATTAAGGAACAAAGCTTATACCCCTAACATAGTGGTCGGTGCATTCCCATTAAAATGGTTAAGTCTGACCCGTACCTGTTACAGTTCCTAATAATTATGGACTGTACGGACATGTCAACTACAAAACTTGAAGGCAATAGACTTTGATATACCCCAATAGACTTGGACCAAATTCGATTGGCGATAGTGAACCAATTAACATGCAACTAAGATATGATCATCAAAATCGGTAGTTCGCTGTCGGTGGCTGGCCCATAAGCATGCTTTATTTACGTGTAAGAAGGGTTCCCACTTTGATAATGTGCACGAACTTACCCGAACCAAAGACAAGGAACAAATTACAATCTACATATATCTAACCTCTAATCCTAACATAAGCATTCCTCATTATATGTGGTGGT
Organism: Allium cepa; assembly: GCA_030765085.1. Classification (NCBI taxonomy): domain Eukaryota; kingdom Viridiplantae; phylum Streptophyta; class Magnoliopsida; order Asparagales; family Amaryllidaceae; genus Allium; species Allium cepa. The sequence goes on from CM060946.1 coordinate 186,703,715, forward strand.
TGAAAGAGTTAGAGGTATTCTCTAGGGGAAATTATGTAATTTGTCACATATATCTAGCTCTATAATCTTGTTCATAATAGAAGTGTATGTTTTTCTTTATATATATTGCTATATTGTGATATAAATAGTTAAATACTTGAATTAAGAATATAATTAGAAAATCCTTAAATAAAATGCTATATGATTGTAGTTTCATATAGTTGCAATCGCGAGTAATTAATCATAAAATAAAATGACATTTTGTTTTAAATATTCCCGGTCAAGATGTTTCTTGAAAAGGATATTGATTCATCCAATAAGACCAGAGTGTGTAACGGTATATAAATATTGGGCAGCGTATTACTCGTGGTTATTAGTGTTTTCAAGGGGTTACATACTTATAGTTATTGGATAACTGAGGAATGATTAATCTAAGAGTTTCATGTTGGTTAAGAACTAGGTCGAACAAGAAATGTCGATGTGATGATTTTATAGTTCATTCGATTTGAGAATACTATGGAACTTTAATGTAAATACTCTATTTTGATTACAGTCAAACCAAGAAATGACGATTCATCAAGCTACTAAGTTGGGTCTGAGTTTCATCACTAGAAGCGAAGCGCTATTCAATAAAGAATTCATCTTCTCAGTTATCTGAGGTTAGAACTATTAGTAATAAATCAAAATCAAAATCTCTCACTAGAGTAGAACTATTAGTAATAAATTTTTATTATTAAACCAAGGTCCTGATTTATGGACTAATCGAGTTGAACGTGGGTAATATTGGAGTTCTAACCAATATCAAATTACATGCATCCTAACGTGATATAGTTGTGATGAAGAGAACGTGTATGAATTATTTTCACTATTGGAACTGCTTGAGATGATCTAATACATCTTACTAAAAAGGTCTATAAGAGATAATAATCTATCACACCACTAGCTAAGATAATGTCTGAACATTTATATCTGAATTATTTAATATTACCCGCTTGTTGAATTCACACTATTGAGCCACGTAGCTGCATTTGTGATTTCTCTGAAAAACCATGTGATTTAACTAGTTTATAAAGTGCTATAAATCAGTTAATATTTAAGATATATTGAGTATTAATCTATTAATGTTTTGGGTGTTGTAAGTACGTATTCGGATGTATATCAAAAAATTACATGTGCATGTATCGATATACGATAACGGTATGTATTCAAACAAGGCTTTAAATACAATTAATTACCTAAGAAGCTTTTTGGAAAATTAATCCATGCAAGGAAAATGCATGGCTAAGCACACATAGGAGAAAAGAGGGATTGAAATATTGAAAACTGATTGCAAATTAAATGAGGAGTCTTTAAGAAAGAATAAAAACTTAAAACTTTATTCTCTCATTCATTTTCATTTTAAATTTTATTTTCTCCTTATTCCCTCATCCTTGCCTTTCTCCTTCTCATTCATGGTTGAAACTTCATCTGAATGACATCAAACTAGATTAAAGTGGTTTATTGGATTCTAGCAATATCGGATAGTAATTCAAGCAATCTAAAACACAATTAGCAAATCAAGGTGTTAAAAAAGGGTAGGATCTATTTCGATTTCATTCTATTTCATATCATTCATTCACAATGTTTACCTTGACCCAAATATATATATATACACATACATGTATGTATGTTTGTATGTATGTATGTATGTATGTATGTATGTCTATGTATATGTATGTATGCATGCATGTATGTGTGTGTGTATGTATGTATGTAAATACTTTATTTCCACTTATTATATTTAAGTTAAAATTGTTTTTAGTTGTCATTTATAACATATGAAATCAGTTTCATGCACATACTTGATCAAAATTGATTGTTAATGTATATTTGATGTTGTTTGAAGTGAAACTATACATGTATATATATGTATGTGTGTGTGTGTATTTCCTAAATTAGATAAAATGATGAATATGATGTTTAAGTATTAGAAATTTTATAAATATCTTTATGTTATTTGAAATACTGAAACACATAAATTGAAATGTTTGGTTAAGTCAATCCTGATTTCAAACTAAAATGTACTCTAATGTGTAGATATTCAACCAAATATGTTTGAAGCTTGAATTTATTAATTGATTTCAAATTATGTATATACTTAGGCATTTATATTCCTGATATGCATATGAATTATGTTATGTATATGTTAGTATAATATATATCTATATAAAATATATATAAATCCTAATATCTATATGTATATATAATTATACACATGTTCTTTTTATTCCTATATTGTCGTGTCATATATATGTTCCATTATGGAACATACACTCCTACCACATTTATGATCTATTATTTCACAAGCCTGACTGTTTGCACGGTCATAGACACCTAATAGAGTTCTAGTAGAGATTAAATAGAGAATAAAATTAAAATAGATTAGAAAAAGTAATCAAACACAAATTTTTATAGTGGTTTGGAAATTTAGGCCTACATCCATTTTATATTTTTATTGATCTTGCACTTGATTATGATTACAAGAACGTTTGGATCAGTTGGGATTTCGTATTACAAAATAAAGCATGTAATGGTAGAGCCTCGGGAGCAAAAAGAATGACCCCTCTTATGGATAATGATCGCTATATTTATAAGGGAAGAGGATTAAATATCTTCTTGAAATTTCATCAACAAAATCTCAAGATGTGGACGAAGTCACCCAAAAAAAATTATGGCCCAACTCCCAATATTGAGTGATTGGGGCCGATTGGTTTAGATGACCACTAAGGGTTATGCAATCCTTCATGTAGGTCCGTCTTAATGTTGGCTTCATGTGTCTAAAGTTTGATTGCATAGTCGCCTATATGATTTTTTGGAGATATCGATCGATTCCCATTGAATGGAACTTCTAGGTAGGTACTATATGATTCCCTTCCTAGGAAAGTAATATGATCTGGTCCCCTACCTAAGGAAGTAATATGATCAAATCTGTGTAGTTAATGCCCCGTTATTACCCTGCTATAACCCCGCAATATCTCATAGCGGATTTCTGCCGCTATGATTTTTCCATATAGCCCCAAAATATAGCCTGTCTGCTTTAACCCCCGCTATTTCCGCTATATCCCGTTATTCCCGCTATATTTTGCTATTTCCGCTATATCTTCTTTAATAAAATGAATTAAAAAATTGCATTTATACATTATAAAAATTATGAAACTAATTTATTTTATTTAATTTTTCATATATTTTCAGAAATGAAAATACTTTAATATTCTACTAAATTCAATTATGTTATATAACAGTTTTATGTTTATTTAAAGTATATTCGCACATGCTTTTTGCTTAAAATCATTTATGTACTAATTATAATTCAACTGAATGTTAATTTTTCATTTAATTACCATTTATATATTTGTAAAATATTAAGTACGAGTTTTATATGTTATTTTAGAGTTATCCGCTATATCCCGTTGTATCCTCGCTGTATCCCCGCTATGACTTTTTGCTCCTCCACCGCTTTAAATCTGCCAAGCGTTTTAACTTCACAGGATCCAATCCCTTACCTAGGGAAGTGATACAATCTGATCCTCTGCTAAGAGAAGCAAAAACGATCTGATCCACTAGGGGAAGTGACAGGTACGGATCCCCTGCCTAGGGGAGGTACAAATCCATACTTAGAATATTCTGTAGAGTCTATCTCTTGGTCACGCTTGATCGTTACTTTATACCCTTGGTTGTGCCTGATCTCTGGACTACATGCTCATCTCTCTAGGCTACTTGCCTTGTCTATCATCGAGTCTAACTTGTCTAATTAGTTTGGATATAGCTAGGTCAAAAGGTCGGATAACATTTTCCCTCCAAAGTACGTCTTGTTTTAAACGTGACATGCTTTGAATTGAAGCAAGTTAAACTTGTCGGAAATGGCCCCATTCAATTTTCTAAACAATTATTATCCTTCCATTGAATTATCTTTCTGAAGATCTGTACCTCTCTCTTTTTGTTGTAACACTTGGTCGATATCTGTCAGTATATAACCAGAATGCTATCCTCGGTCTTTGTCTATGCTCGGTTCCATTGAACTTATCGATCAAGTTAGTATGCCTCGATTATCTGAAAATATTTCTATTCTAAAAAATCCAGGTAGAAATTTATTTTTCATCGATTCGAAAAATTAAATATCGAGTACGCACATGTGCTAGTTCAAGTGTTCACTGTTGTCATTAGCTCACAAGTACGTTCACGTGCCTATAGGTCATTGCCAAGTTCCATCAAATTGCGTTTGCAATTTTCAAAAAAATTTCGTAAAATAATGACTAAGAACCGATCCCGTATAGTATACCTAACATATGCTTATCATTTTATATCAGAAAATACATAGGCTTTGTATGGGTACATAAACCACAAATTATGATCCGATACCTGCTTTTACGCTCGTTCACCGATCTGATCCCCTATCTGCTTTCTTTTATTCCCTTGCTCACTCATTCATTACCAATCCCCCTATTTTTTTTCAAACCAAAATGTATTGGACCGATCATCACACTTCAGTTCCTTCTCTCATCTTCTCATTTACACTTTTTTCTTCGCTCATCCCTTCCTTCTTTCACATTTTTTCTTGTAACCTATCCCTCCACTTCAAATTACTCCATCCAAGCAGCGATTATTGATTCCAACTACTTGAGAAATCGCTCAATCTCCTCAAATCCATCGCTGATTCAAGTGGATGCAGAGTACTTAAATCAACGAGATAGTGGAGGAGAAGTAGGCGTTGGGATCGGCCACTCACTGACATAGAGGTGAAGCAAAGCGATGAGAAGCAATCATAGTGGATTTACAGGGATCAGTGTGAAGACATTATGGAGTGATCAGTTATGTTAGCGGATCGGAGATGATGATGATGGAGTTGTAGATGGACATGGGATCGATTGTAGACATAAAAAAGGTGAGTGTAGAGATCAGTCATGATGTTAGTTTTGGAGAGGACATGAAGTGATGAAGAGGAGGGATTGGTTCGAGGGATCAGTCATTGGTTGGTTGAGTGGAAAATGATGTTGGTCACGAAGTTTGCTTTTTGAATAAATTGATATGGCGGTGGTATGTGATATACACACTTGATTTACTGAGGTTTAGTGTATCACTCGATCTAGCCATCTAATTCAATGATTGTAATCTATATATGAATTGAAAAAATTTCTGGTGTGAAAGAAGAACAAGTAAGGGGATTATGCGATCGGTTGTTAATAGCAGGTGTAGGGATTGATTGTTGAATTGAATATAGCCTTTTTGTTTTGGGGACAGCAGGCTTTCAATCCCTTCCTTTTTTTACGAATTTGTATATGGATTTGGCCATTTATTCAGCCTATGTGAATGTTCGAAAAGCATATGAACTTGAATGCTCGACTTTGCATGCATATATGAATGGCCGCATGAGACTGTGGACTTGGACTTGAACTTAAATTCGTGCACACACTTGTTTGTTTGAATGTGAATTTAGATGTACACGTATGCCTTGAATGTTGATGACATACTCCTATGTGAAGATAGCCAATCCTTGAATTTTGAACGCAACTCTTACGCATAACCATCATCGTGAAATCCGGTTGGGACGGTCAGCGACGACGGTCACTCCAGTCGAACTCCAAAGTTACGCCATATATGTTATGTAATATTGAACTATATAATACTGCATAACACAATGTCGCACTAGATTATACTTTGCATGGGGGAATAGGTTAATCCATCTAACAATGACTATCCATTGAATTTGATAGTTATGGGTTCCAGACGCTTTGACTGATTATCTACAATGGTTGAAGATCAGGCTTATAGGCATGTTGATTCAAACGTCGAGTACAGTTCAGCCTTATATTGCGTGCAGCCGCATTGCTAGCTTTTGCTTTAAATTTGAATCAGCTTTTGTATTTGAGTAACGTGCTTTCCATTCAATGTACTCGCGGTTTTTTGCTCGTCATTCGGGTTGGAATAATAATCAGTCTCCCATGAGCCTTAGCGTTGATCCGATGATTCTATCTCGAGACATCCTTCCAATCGTAGCCTCAAGTCATTGTAAACACTAGACATGAGTCACGGTATTGAGTTGTCGCAGTTAGCTTTTGGCTGATCACACATCTGCCCCCAGTCTCAGGTGGATAACCATACTGCATGGATGGTCAAATCTCATCCTAGTTCTGTTTATACTCCCATCTAAGCTCCAAATACTTAAAATTGATTGATGAAATATTGAGTCACATCCATCTTGATTCCTACTCATGCATCCCAATTTAAGGGCGAATGTCGATAAGTGGACAGGCAAGTGACTACCGCTTTAGTTTTATACTTTTTATGTCGAATCTGAGGTGATGAAAAGACGAGTCATGCTTATTTTGGATTGTATCATGGTTTCTCCTTCTTGGGGGAAGACTTTGATGCTCTGTCAGATTTCGGGCATGAGCTGAGTACCGAATGGTTAATCACGTCCACTTTTGGTACAGATGTCGCCATACTTTAGTTAGGAACTGAAGAATGGTTAGTTAAGTCACATTATTCCATGACTAATGCTTCCTTGTTGAATCAAGGACAAAACCGAAGCGATGAATGGTCTTATCACATCTATTTGTGGTGGGTGAGGATCGATATTAAACATCAATCCAATTGTACGATGTAGTCGATCACTCATAATTTTGGACATCGTTCCAATTAGTCTTGTATTAAGACGTCCTTGAAGTCATTTCCTTAAGTCATAAATAACACCAAGCCAGAGCTATAGTAAGCTATCATATTCGTCTTTGTGTAGTTTTTACTCCTACCCCAAGTCTTGGGTTAGCGGTGTTAGTTCGTGGATGGTATAGTCACGTCCTTTTGAGTTTATATTCCTCTTGTCAGTTTTAGGTCGGAGTTGATGAATGAAAGATCGAGTCACATCCATTCGTTTTTTATACTCCTATCCATGCTCTAGGATCAACTAGTGTTTGTCGATGGGTGGTCAGTCACACCCATTTGGTGTTTATATCCTGATCCACACTGAAAGGCCAGAGTTAATCGGTGGATAGTCGAACCGCGTCCATGTTTTGCTATTTATATTCCACGCTGGGGAGAATAGTTTTTTGATGGATGGTCGAACTGCATTTATATTTTTGTGTTTGCACTCCATTCCATGCTGGGGGACTAGAGTGAGCTATGGGACAATCAAACCATATCCATTTTTTTATATAGGCTCCCTTTATCGAACCCATAGCAAGAGTCAGTGAGTGAATGGTCGATCCGCATCCAACTCTATCTATCAAGGCAAATATTGGAGTTAGCGAATGAATGGTCGAGTCACATTCATTTGAGGTTGGATAGGCAGTCATATCCATTCAAAATCAGACGGTCAGTCGCGTCCATTTTGTACCGGATGGTCGAGTCGCATCTGGTTTTGTTCTTTATACGTTGGTCCATACTTGGGGAATAGAGTTGTCGAGGGCAGCCAGAGTTGGTGTCGAATGGTCGAACTGCGTCCTATTTTTGGTTTGGATTTTGGGCTTGCTGATGTCCGGGCAAGGCTCAAATATTTTGTTGTCCTGCTGGTGCGAGCAAAGTCATGGATGGATGGATCACATCCTCCTCGGATTGGACGGTTGAACCACATCCAATTTAAGCATGGGATCTCAAACTGCCCTTTGCATTTGGGGCAGGAGTCGATGCATGGACGGTCATACTGCGTCCACTTCCATTTAGGTCTTGTTTCTGCCGAGCCTTGGGAGTAATGATGAGTATTTTGGTGAACTTCAAGCTTGAGCAGGGGAGCGGATGGTCGGACTGCATCCACTTTGAGTCATGTCTTTGGCCCTAAATCAGGGGTAAGAGTTAGAGACTGAATAATCAAGTCACATCTATTTTGAATTGCTCTTCTAAGTGGATCATGGTTAGAGTTAGCAAATGAACGGTTGTGTCATATTCATTTGGAGTTGGATGGTCAGTCATGTCCATTTTGGTTTATATTCTTCTATCATATCAAGGGACAGAGTTAGCTCAGGAGGGGTTAGGTCATGCTTATCTAGTTTCATACTTCTCCTGATGGATCAAAGGAGGGTGCAAGAGAATATCCACGCTCTGGGGACCAGAGTTATTCGATGGATGGCCAGGTCATATCCATCTCTGTTTTATCCTCTTATATATGCACTGGGGACCAGATTCATTTGACGAGTGTTCATTCACACCCTCTTTAGTTCATACTCCTATCCATTCTCTGTGGACTAGAGATGGTCGATGGACGCTCGGACTGCGTCCATCTTTTTGTGTTTATACTCCATCCCGCACTCTGGGAACTAGGGTTATACAATGGGTGGTCAGCCATACCCATTTTTTGAGTTTACACTCCACCTATCAAACTAAGGTAGGATTTGTTGAATGAACAATCGAATCATGTCACTCATGGAATGGAATTCTGCTCTTCAACACCAAGGACATAAGTTGGCAAGTGGACGGTCGATTCACTTCCACTTGTGATTGTAGCTCCTCCTATCAAGACAAGGAAGGAAGTAAGCAAGGTATGGTTGGATCGTGTCCCTGTTTGGGGTAGATGGTCGGGGCACATTCAATTTGCTTCGTACTCCTCTCGGCAAGTCGAAGGAGATGGTAGTTGGGTGGACATTCAAGTCATGCCCACCTCAAGCTGCCTATGTCGAGGGGAATGGTTGATGAGTAAATGGTCTGTCATGCTTACTTTAGATCGAGCTCCCAAACTGCCCATGTGTCTAAGGAAGGAGTTAATTTGTGGATGGCCAAGTCACGTCTACTTCTAGTTGAATCCCAGTCTTGTTGAGCTTCGAGAAAGGCATAAGTATCTTGGCGAACTTCGAGTATGAGTTGGGGAGTGGATGGTCAAGTCACATCCACTCCAAGTCTTTTTTGGTCTCCAAGTCAAGTGCGGAGGTTGATGAGCGAATGGTCAGTCGCATCCATTTTGTATTGGAGTTTGACCTGTCAGGTTCTAAGCAAGGCATATATGTTCTGTTCAGAATTGAAGCACAAAACAGAAGACGGATGGTCGAGTCACACCCACTTTCCATTTTGAGTTATTAACCCCAAGTTAGGGGAATATGGTAGCTAATGAGCAGTCGACTCTCGCTCATCTTAATGAAACTCCCAATGTCTGATCATGATCCATGGAGGTGTTTGGCGCCTAACTCTGGGTACTTGGTCACCTGCATCGTTCACATGTATTTTAATTCAAGTTAGTCATAGTTCACAACATAATTATATAAAGATATAAGTACATGATTGAAGGACCATTTTACTCGAAAATAGAAATAACAAATTCTATTTAATGAAGTAGTTTAATGCAAATTGAAATAAATGTTATTGATAAGTGAAGCAGCGTAATGTGCTCACTATTCCACTTTACTTCAGCACTTCTCAGTTGGAAGTCGACCATCGGCGGTCCATTTGATAACCAAAGGTCTTTATTGGTTAGGGTCGGATTTTCCCTGCTCTCTATCCTACGGGGGTTGCATATACTGTTGAGGGTTTTCTTTTTGGATCATCTCTCTGACCACATCTCGAAGGTGTCTGCAATAGTCAGTGTTATGGCTGTATGTCTCATGAAATATGCAATATTTCCCTAATTTCTTCTGGATTACGGTGGACTCTAATGGGGTTGGCTTCCTGTATTGCTCCAAGTTGCAAGTCTCCATCCTCTTCTTTATTAGCCAAACACTCCCCCTCCCTCTCCTAAATATTCGACCAATCTAAATGTAATTCAAATCAGATAATCGTCAATGGAAAGGAAAATTAGGAGTTAGCAACTTCCGGATTGGAGCTGTAGGATCGATTTCTCCCTAAAGGAAGGGTGAATAGGGTGATATTGATAATTATAAAAATTATTGCGGAAGATTATAAAATTATTTCAACACAGATAAATCAAAATTATAGCAGCATAGATAATAGCAGAATAATAAATGCATAAATAGAACGACACAGAATTTACCCAGCTTCGGCAAAACCCTGCCTACGTGCTGCCTCCAAGGTTTCTACTAGAAATTAAGTAGTCACATGCTTACACATGTAAACTCACGACACCCGCCACTGACTAACCTAAATCTACGCTCAAAACCCTGCCCACAACTCAGCCACTGAGTTGCGAATTCTCAAACTACGCCATGTAGTTTGTCCCCTAGTCACACGACTAGTAATTGCACGATTTTCAAAAGAAAATATAATTTAAAAACAATTTGACTAAAACAAAAAACCCAAAAAAAACCCTAATTAAATCTCAATTAAAAACAAGGCTAGCCCAGTTTAATTTATCACCAAAAAGAACGCGGCCTCCTTTATTTCTTTTATCAATGTTGGTCGTTCCTTTTTCCTTAAAAAAATGGTGCTCGTTCCTCTTTCCTTTGCTTGCAAATTAGGGCTTTGTCTAAAATTGAAGAAGCTGACATTAGTTAGTTCGATCAGGTGGGTGTTCTCATGATTGCTTGACAATCGATTGTATTTTTCACTTTGCACACGACTACTCCTTCTCGATCAAGTTCGGTGATTTGGTATGTGATTTATTCCTTTTGCTTTACTGTTATGCTTGCTTGAACTCGATTGCCTTTGTAGCCAATGATGATTGGTTTTTATATAGGGTTCGAACCCCTTAATTTTCGTTCATATATATTTGTTTGAATTTGTCTTCGGCCATTTGATTATTCTTAAATGATGGTGATTTATCTGACTTCTTCAATTCATATAATTTCATTGCTTGATACACACTGTGTTGATTCGTGACTTGGTCAATTTACTTGGCCACCACGGTTTCGAATTTGAACTGTTCGATTCCATTCTTTTTTACTTCGGCTTGTGATATTGTTTATGTGATGATTTCTGACCTTCGTGGTTGAACTCATTCTTTTTGCTCGACTTTGGCCATTGAATTATTTTTCTCTGCATCTTATCAGGTTCATTTTGTATTTGCATGCTTCGGTTGTAACTGCAGCCATATGTATGATGTATATTTACTCTTTATAGTTGTAGTCTTGAGTTCTGGACTTGTAGTGGTCTGCAGCTCGAGTTGCATTCATTAGTCTTTGCATTTGTTTTCATTTACTTCGAGACAGTTTCAGTTGCAAGTGCATTTAGTTGTTTTCATGTGTGACTTGAACTTGGTTTGGATTCACTGTTGCATTCCTGTATATGCACTCGAGTCTGATACTTTTCGAGGCTTGTTCTGTCCATATTCATTTGAACTTAGTTGTAGCCTTTGTGCATTGTTCATGTCATTAACTTGTACTGTCGGTTGAGTTCGAGTTGCTTCAATGTGATGTTTACACTGCTGCATATCACTGCTTTTCCTGTTTTACTTTGTTATCGAGTTGCACTACTTGCATATCCACATAAACTTATTGTATCACCATTTCATGTTTACTTGAGGCTTGCACTTGAATGTCAGTTATATCAGTCATTGTTGTATCTTTGGTGCTTGGTTTTGTGATATGATTTGGTTTGTGTTTGATATGCTGGTGCATATGCTTGCTTATTTCTTGCCAGAACATTCATATACATGTTGAGTCTTGTTCTTTGTACTTCTGTGTAGACTGTTTGCTGGTGCATACATTTTATTTGGTGCCAGACCTGTAGCATGCATGTTGTCATTCCTTTGGTGCAATTTCATGTATTTTGTTCTGTCCACTGGTTCATTAGTTTGCTTTGAGTTGTTGTGCACTTTGATTTTGGTCGAGGCTTGTTAACATTACTGGTGCACTGCCTTGACCTGTTGCAGTGTTCATGTATGGTTGTTTATAGCCATTTCATCGTCGAGGCTGCATATATGTATGAGCCGGTACATGTTTATATACTTTGACTGGCTTGCTCCTAACCATTTTATTAAACTTGTATATTCGAACTACACCTGCGTTGAATCCAGCTTTAAAGCTCGGGTTTGACCTTGTACTGATATTGTGACATTATTTTTATTGCACTTGAGTTGAACCCGACGTTTTGGATTTGACCTGTTCTCACTTGTCCCTGTAATTTTATCAAGTGTATATATCGGTGTGCACGGCATTGTGGCATATACAGTGATACATTGTGTATGTCACAAGTTGTTCGTGAATGATGAATTCAAAATTAAATGATGGCGAATAACCCAAATAACCGAGGCAAATATTATTTTCAAAACCCCATTTTATTTTATACTGCAAAAATATTTTATTTTCAATTTTACTACGTCAATGTATATTTTTGCAGATTACTCAGATGCCGGATTCACATTGGAATGAAGTTGAAGATCAGTACGAGTTGAGTGAATGAGTGATATGTGGCGAGGTGCAATGTAAATGTGAATTGTAATTTAATCAAATTTGTATTGTAATTGAAATTGTATACAGTGAGAGTTTGAAATTTGTACTATTCAAAAATTGTAATAAATATTTGTTTGAATAAAATTTCTACTTGAATTCAAATTCTGTGTTATTTATTTTATTCAGCAAATATTTATTTAATCTATGTAAAATAAAATAGTACATTAACAAATACATTTAAATGAATATATATATATATATGTTTATTGTCATTAAACAAAAATCATAGCAATCGCATATTCAACAATCTCCCCCTTTTGATGATAACAAACATATATTTAAGATTGTGAAGATGTTAAATGTATTTGATCATTGATATACTCTAGTTGCTCCCCTTATTTAAATGTTTCCTCTCTACACAAAGCTCCCCCTTCATATATGCATACAATTAAAAATATGCAAATGAGCCTAGATGCAAATAGAAAATAGTTGACCTTTGCTTGATTTTATTTGACAAAATATTAACTTTTCTGTCCCTATTTTGTTGTCAGCAAAAGAGTAACAGTGTTAGAAAAATGGAGATAAAGTGATAGATATTAATCCAACATTTAAACTCAATTGAATATAAATATTAGATTTCAATAAAAAATCAAACAAAAATCATAAATACTTTGTTAGGCGCATATTCCACTTTTAGAATGATGGGAATGATGTCATCATATAAAACCATACAGTTGTGTCTATTTGTGGTATATTTATATCAGGAATTTGAATAACTACCAACCACGCATAACCGTTAGGACTTTTGAATGAGATTAGTAGTATTCCAATTTTATTTTAAAAAAATGAATTCAAGTATCTTCTAACCACGCATAACCGTGAGGACTTTTAAATGGGATTAGAATCAACTTCTTTATTTAAAAATCAATTTTGATATGTGTTCCATACATGCATAACCGTGAGGACTTTTAAATGAGCATGAAAGCACATAACAAATTCTAAGTAATTCACCCATGCATAACCGTGAGGACTTTTAAATGAGAGTGAATACTTTGGATTTTTTATTATTATTATTATTATTATTATTATTATTATTATTATTTATTTTTATTTTATTTTATTAAAAAAATGTAAAATGAAAAATGAATGATTCCTATTTAAAGTACCACATATTGACAAACTATATAGAATTTTGATGAGTGATGGTCGTTAGAAATATGATAGAAATAGATATGGTCATGGAATTTTTTACCAATAAAAAGTTTTATAACTCTTGTTTAAATTTCTAAAGAAATTTACTAGTTATACCGTCTCGAGTCATAATATATGATAAATATCAACACTCATCACTTTCTCAATCACTATTTATCTTTTCGACAATTATTAGGGAGTCAGATTAGTCAAAATAGTTATTTAAAATCAAATTCAAAAATAATTATAAAATCAATTTTTCAAAATGACTGGTCTGAAAACATGGTCAAAAATGATTTTCTAGAAGGAGTTCTATGAGAAAAATTTCTGCTATTTGACAATTATTTGAAATGAAAAATATGCAGATATTTTCTTTAAAAAATGATGCAGTTACTAAATGTCTCAACAAAAATTGCGTTCAATTAGTAATTTTTCTATCAACTAGATTAGCAGTGTAATCTGCATCTGAATTTCCCTTTCACTCCAAATTATCATTAATTGAATTTGACAGACCAGACCATGAAGTGTGTAACAAAATAACTCAAAATCAATTTTAACAGCCTTTTAAATGACATTCTCTTGAATTTGAATTGAAACCGTGTAAATAATCAAAAACCATGAATATAGAGTTAGCCGTAAAATAACCAAATGTAGTATCATCCAGTAAAACACTGTTATTAATCCAAACTAATATATATGAAGTAATTCAAAGGCTCTACAGATTTTTATAGTGTTCTTGGCATTAGATTATAATCGGCCAACAATTTTGAATAAGTCAGAATCAAAATCATCATTATTTCATCATCACATTATTGGCTGATTTAGCTCAGATTACGACGAAGATTATCACATTTAATATATCGTTCAAATAAATATACCATTACCTATTTTACCTTTACGATATTTTTCGTTGTTGTCCATTGTGATTCTGTCACCTTTATACTAGGCTAAGAAACTTTTCTTTGTCACCCATTGTGTTTCTGGAACAGCCCAGATAACACTGTTGTTGTTCCTTAGCCTAACATCACTCCTACACGATAAAAGATTTTTGTGACCTATTTGTTTTTATAGGTCCATGATTGTTAGTGGCAGAATATTTTGAAAAATAATTTTATGGAGACCCAAAACTATTTATATATGTTCCTTTCGGCACCCAGATTTGTTTAACTTTGAGAGATATTATATTTGTGGCTTTTGGAACCCAAATTGGTATAGTTTTCACATGTTTGGGTCTATACCAACAATTATTGTGATTGTATCCATATTTTCTACAAATTGTGCACATAGAATTGACTTGATTAATTTTGTTTTTAACATTTTCAGATTGATTATATCCAAGTCCTTGTCTAACTGTATTAACATTTTGCTTTCCTAATAGCATATTCAACGATTTTTCATTTGTTGAAAATTTATCTAAAGTCGTTGACAGTTGTTGGACTTGTGTTTTGAGAGATTCATTTTCTTTCAATAATTGTGTGCACTTTTTAATAGAGTTCTCTCTCCTAGTATTTTCACTCTCTTTCAAAATCAGAATTTCATTTTCAAGTGATTTTATATTAATTTTTTATTTTTTAATTTTTTCTTCAAACAATGGATACTTGTCACACTTAGGGCACTTATTTTGATAGTTTTTAACTAATTGTTCAAGCTGTTCATTTAGTTCAATCAAACTATCTCTTTGTGATTCAATTTTAGCATATTTCTCCCTATGTCGTTCAAAACATCCATTTACTTCGTGGAAATATATAAGTAGTTGTGAGTGAGTGGGTTTTGATACCTCGCTTAGCTCATCATCGTCGCTATCAGTTATATTACCTTAAAGGCACATATCTACTTTCTTACTCTCACTGCTAGTACTTTGATTATCTTCATCACTTGTGTTCCACGTGGCTGCAAAACTTCTTCTTTTTGATTTCTTTTCAAAGTCATGTCGGTTTTGAGAACAATTGGGCTTAATGTGTCTGGGTTTGTTGCACTTGTGACAAATGATCTCCCGTTCTTCTGGATTGTCTAGTATTTTGTTTATTCTGCTTTTCAATTTCTGATTTAGAGCTTGATTTCTATATTTGTGGTTCCATCTTTTGGATTTCTTCATTATTAACGCCAGCTTAGCTGCTCCATCATCATCGTCGCCATCATCACTTTCAGTTGTTCCTTTGAGAGCTATTGATTTCTTTCGAGTATCTCCTCCTTCACGCTCTTCCTTGAATTTCATTTCTAGCTCATAAGTGGTAAGTTTTCCAATGAGTTCTTCGACTTTCATTTGTTTCAAATCTTTTGGTTCTTGAATGGCAGTCACTTTTGCTTCAAATCTTCGTGGAAGGACTCTGAGGATTTTTCGAACTATCTCCAACTCTGTGTATGAATTTCCGAGAGCTTTTGATTTGTATACGATATTGGAAAGTCGTCCATACATCTCTTTGACATTTTCTTCCTTCACCATTGTGAAGTTCTCGTATTCGCTGCTTAGCATGGCAAGGCGAGATTCTTTGACTTGAGATGTTCCTTCGTGAGTCACTTCTAGTGTGTGTCATATTTCCTACGCAGTTAGACAATGTGAGACACGATTAAATTCAAATTGATCCAATGAACAGATAATAGAGTCAATAGCTTTAGCACTAGCATTTTGTAATTTATTTTCTAATTATGTCCATTGATCCTTTGGTATATATATTTCCTGATTATCTACAATTATAGGTGGTGCTCTATAACCTGTCTCAACAATATTCCAAGCGTCAATGGTTTTCAAAAAAAATTCATTCTATTTTTCCAGTAGGCGTATTCACCATTGAACATTGGTGTCTAACTATGGATTGACCCTCAGAAAAAGCAGTATTAAAAAAAGCCATTTTAAAAATTCAAATTTTTAAAACAAAAATTGGTTTTTGAAAAATGAATTTTTTAAAAACAAAAGTTGACTTCTATTCCTAGCTTTGATACCACTTGTAGGATTGATTTCACCCTAGAAGGGGGTGAATAAGGTGATACTGATAATTATAAAAATTATTGCGGAAGCTTATAAAATTATTTCAACACAGTAAATCAAAATTATAGCAGCACAGATAATAGAAGAATAATAAATGCAGAAACAGAACGACACAGAATTTACCCAGCTTCGGCAAAACCCTGCCTACGACTACCCCCAAGGTTTTTACTTGAAATTAAGTTATCACACGCTTACACACGTAAACTCGCGACACCTGCTACTGACTAACCTAAATCTATGCTCAAAACCCTGCCACAACTCAGCCATTGAGTTGCGAATTCTCAAACTACGCCACGTAGTTTGTCCCCTAGTCACACGACTAGTAATTACACAATTTTCAAAATAAAATACAATTTAAAAACAATTTAAATAAAACAAAAACCACAACAAAACCTTAATTAAATCCCAATTAAAAACAAGGCCGTCCCAATTTAATTTATCACCAAAAAAACGCGGCCTCCCTTATTTCTTTTATCAATGTTGGTTGTTCCTTTTTCCTTCAAAAAATGGTGCTTGTTCCTTTTTCCTTTGCTTGCAAATTAGCGCTTTGTATAAAATCGAAGAAGCCGACTTTAATTAGTTCGATCAGGTGGGTTGTTCTCGTGATTGCTTGACGATCGATTGTATTTTTCACTTTACACACGGCTGCTCCTTCTCGATCGAGTTCGGTGATTTGGTATGTGATTTATTCCTTTTGCTTTACTGTTATGCTTGCTTGAATTCGATTGCCTTTGTAGCCGACGATGATTGGGTTTTTATATAGGGTTCGAACCCTTTGATTTTTGTTCGTATATATTTGTTTGAATTTGTCTTCGGCCATTTGATTATTCTTGAACGATGGTGATTTATCAGACTTATTCAATTCATACAATTTTGTTACTTGATACTCACGGTGTTGATTCGTGACTTGGTCAATTTACTTGGCCACCACGTTTTCGAATTTGAACTTCTCGATTCCGTTCTTTTTGACTTTATTTGATGATTTTTGACCTTCGTGGTTGAGCTCATTCTTTGTGCTCGATTTTGGCCATTGAATTTTTTTTCTCTGCAGCTTGTCAGGTTCATTTTGTATTTGCATGCTTCAGTTGTAACTACAGCCATATGTGTGACGACCCGGAATTTTTAAGCAATTGAAATCAGGATATTTAATTGATTTTAAATATTTAATAAAAGAAATTTTAACTTAAATTACGAATATCACAATTTATTGATGATTAAATTATTAAATTAAATAATCTGAAGCTGAGTAAAATGTTGGATCGGGAATTTTAAGCTTGTTAAAAATGATTTGAAGACTTGTAATATTTATATTCATAATACTGAAGAGAACAGAAGTGATGAAATCAAATTTAAAAATGGTTTGTTAAGTTTTGAAATTTAATTGTTTAAATTGAATTTAAAAAGAGCCTTCCGAGGCACGGTCTCGGAACTCGATGAAACCAGTTCCATTGAGTCCGTAATATTGAATTATTATCGGATTTCAATTTTCGTAGCTATTGGAGTTGTTGTGTGAGCATAAGATATATAAACACGCTGAAAATTTAATTGGTAATAATTTGATGAAATTTAATTTAGTTAATCAAGCTTCTGGTATACGCCATCTTCCTGTCATTTAATCACATACTTTTCCAATTCTAAGCCGTTCAATCAACAATCAAAATGCTTGAAAATAATAATAAAAATAATAATAATAATGATAAGAATAATAAAGAAATAAAAGGAGAAGCTTCAAGGGGAAGCTTTAAGTCACGTTAAAAAAAAAGAGGGCAACTCAATAGGGCCGAACCCCCTTTTCTTCTTTCCACACCGAAACCTCAGTGATAAAAAAAAATTTCCGAAGCCTTAATTCCTCCAAATCAAACCAACAGCTAAAAGAAGGAGGGGATCGAGCTTTAAAATCTACTCGAGATTCGATTTCGCAAATGGAAATTAAGGTTTGGGCGTCGCGTTTTGGGATTCGAGGGTCGTGACGTCGCATAGGGTTCTCGCGACTCGTTTGGGCGAAGAATTCGAGCTCGGCTGGAGCGTGGTGAAGCAGTGGTAACGGTGGTGACGGCGAGGGGTACTAGGTGAGGAGTTGGCGATTTAGGAAGGCGAGTATTTCGCGATCTGGGTGAACAGGGGACGCGACCAATCGAAGTAGCTCGAACTCGAGCCTGGAGGGTCGGGAGCCATCGAAGTAGGATCTGAGTTGGTTGTAGTCGTCGTCTCTGATGATGTTGTGTTGCCAGGAAGCATCTCGGCTAGGGTTTGGATAACTAGGTAAATAAATTTGCAATTTATTTATCTACTTTAGTTTGATAGTGTACATATTTATAAATATGATCATATGCAGAGAAAAAAAAAGGGGAAAATAATTTTAGATTTGTATATGTATGAATTAGATAGCTATTTTTAAATTTAGGAATAAATAGATAAACATATGTGTATATGAGATTTTGGGAAAAACATTATAGGAATTTTAAAATATTGTTTAGGGTAATTAATGTATTTAATAAACTTATTTAATTTATCCTAATTACTGGAAATAATTTATTTAGGAATTAGTTTAAGTACAGATTATAAAATTGAATTAAATTTTATAAAGGAAAATTAGTTTAAATTTTACTACTTCGGTTAAATTAAATTTAAGGTTAGAATTTAAACATTTGTAAACAAAATAAATAAACGGTGAATAATTGTTTGATTGGTTCAAATAATAATAAACTGTGAATTGTTATTCAAGGTCTAAAATAGAGAAACAAGCTGGATTGAAAATGGATTGGGATGGTCTGCAAATTTTAAGTCAAAGGTGAGTTAATCTCACTCGGTTAATTTAAATTTAAATTTAAATGATTAAATTTAAATAATTGTTTGAAATGGTTGAATATGATTTATGTGTTGTAGTGTGGTATATGTTGGGAATTGACATATTATGTAATGCTAACGGCTGTGGATGCAGGGAAAACAGGTTGGAGGGATCCAACTGGATCCCTCAACATTTATTTAAATTATTGAAATTACCCTGTTACGATGATTGATATTTTATGATGAATTATGTTGAAATATTGGATGCAATGGTTGGTTTGGATAATTGGGTACAATGAATTTCCAGGAAAATATATAACTTGGATGTTGAAAGAAAAGAAAGGAAGTGAATTTGTAAGTAAAATAATTATGGAAATTTGAATAAATTTAAGAATGAGATAAAAATAAAATAAAGTGACATAAGAATTCTAATTTATAAATCTTAATATAGAAAGGAGATTTTTGAATTAATAGAAAGTTAATGAATTGTAAACTCCAATGCTTATATCTAAAAGAACAGAACATTTATTTTAAATTTAAGATTTTAAATTTTGGAAGGAACAAAGAAGAAATCGGAAAAGCCTGAAATTTGTATATTTCAGTTAAAAGATTTAAAATCAAACAGCAAATAATAATAAATAAATAAAAATAAAATAAAGTCCATAATTAATTTTGAAATGAACCGAGCAAGTAACGAAATTTATTTCAAATAGAATGAATTGGAAATCAATTCGGGAAATTGATTTAAGTGCTTGAAGTTGGAATTCTCTCTGGATGGCCAAGTACACGTTTTTAAAAGTAAATTTGTAAATATAAATTAAATGCTTTAAAGTTGTTTTTAAAGAAAGCAAGTTTTGTAAAATTTATTATTTCTAATATTTAATTTCTAAAGCAAGTATTTCCTTTTCATATGTTATAGCATTAATTATTTAAAAGTGATTTAGTATTTGTTTTAAAGGTGAAACCTGGTTTTATATTTTATAAAGAAACCTTAGTTTCTCAAATTCATATAGTATGTATTTTTAACAACTTATTTAAGTAGTTTTATCCTAAGTGTTTTAAAGTATATATTTTCAAAGTAAAGTGTTTTAAATTATTTTAGAAATCTAGTTTTGTGTTTGGTGATTTCAGAGGAGATAGAAATATTTGGGAAAGTTTATTCTGAAAAGAAAGAAGGTTTTGAAACTATTTTCAAAGGGTTGAAAATAGAAATATACCTTGTGAGGATATTTTGAGGTAATTAAATATTTTGGAAAATTATTTATTTGTTGGATGGATGTTTGTGAATATAAATTGATAGTTAAATAACCGACTATCAATATTAGACAAATGCGTTGATCGTTTCGAAGAGACCGGGATCGAGATTAATTTCTCGAAAACCACTTCGATCTGGTTTGTACGTTTCGTGTAAACGATTTTGGATTCGAAGATGGAACAGTGAAGTGCAAGGGCTAGTCGCTACTAATCCTGAGGATATTTCCAAAATGGATGTAGTAGGAATAGTGCCTTCGGTTCCATTCGAACCCGGGACGGACTTGTATGGATGAATGCTTGCGAAACATCGTCAGGTGGACGATGGACATTCTAAGGGATATATTCTAAAAAGGTAATGTTTAACCTCAAGCTTCATCAACCGGGAATGGCTAAAACAGGGGAGGTGCAGCAAGGTTAGGTGGGTCATGCCCAAGCAGGACAAGATTTTCCCCTGTCTAGATGTCCCTTTATATTCGGCTTAGTGGGTGGTTGGTCGCGCCAACCACGGGGTTATCTTATTCGGGACTATTCAGTAAGGAATGGTTCCGGCCTTGTGTTGCAGGGGAGCGGGCGTACTCCTCGGTACTCTGATCTAGGCCAGGTACTGTGACGGGCGGTACCCCAGTAGCCCAGCCATTGATGGAAATCCATTCTCCCTACGAGCCTTGTACGAGTTTTGTTTGTATTACCCACTTTTGTGGCTAGTAGCTGGAATTTAATAGATGTAACAATTTCGGCTATTTTATAAGTATTTGTATATAGACCCTATTATAATATCAGAGGATTTCTATAAAAATTGTTTTAGCTATCGTAAGATAAAAACCCGACATGTTTATTTGTGGCATGGTCTTATGAGATGCTTTTGTTTTCAAAGGATTTTTGAAACTTTAATAATCAATTGGGTGTGATTTTCTCACGCTGGTAATCCAGAATGACTCAGGTGTTATATAACTGTAATGCTCGGGTCAGACCGAGTATTATAGGATACAGGATATGATGCTGTAGGGCTCAGGAGACGAGCTGGATGACGAGACGTACTTTCGTACTTGTTTTATGTATATATATATTCCGCTGTGTTGAGTTGTTGTGTATCCATTTGTATGACATTGATGTTGAGCTGTGACTGATGTACTCTGATGATGTAATGTATGTAAACAGATATATTTGATTTTGAGTAAAAATTATTTACTATCTATTATATTTTATTTCGCTGCGATGGTTAGATTCTGATGTTGATTTTGTTTTCTCTTCTTCTACCTCTTCTTCTTAAACTCAAATGGTTCGTTTTTCTGTGCAACTTGAGTTGGTTGTTGTAGAATAGTGTTGACTCAAGGGGTTTGGTTTTGCGGTCCGTTACACTTGGTATCAGAGCGAGGTTGGTGATAACCTTGGCTCTGGTGGGAATTACTTATTTAAAATAGAGTCCGTAGTACTCTATAATGAGTTTGAGCGTATAAATAAATATGAGCGCGTATTTGTTAGCGAATATAAATTGTTTTAATATCGTGTTGATCAGTTTATTGAGTGGCATATGAACCTTCGTCGGCACAGTCTGGACAACTGTATCAAAGGGGTTTCTAAACACTTGAAGAGAGCAATCGACACGGTATTGTTTTAAATGTGGGTAAATGAAATAATTTTACCCAAATTATATTTTGATATAAAGAAAAGTTTTTGTAAACTATTTAGCTAATATATGGTTGCTTGGATGTTAGGAAATGATAATATTAAGGTATAATCATTGTTAAGTGAAAATTTAACTAGAAATTGTAAATATAACCCAAGTTTAAGGGAATAAATTCCTTATAAAATGAAAT
This sequence comes from Allium cepa, assembly GCA_030765085.1. Taxonomy (NCBI): domain Eukaryota; kingdom Viridiplantae; phylum Streptophyta; class Magnoliopsida; order Asparagales; family Amaryllidaceae; genus Allium; species Allium cepa. Next base: position 186,725,971 of record CM060946.1, read on the forward strand.
TTATAAATATGAAGTATAAATGTATGAGCATAAGCTGTGCAAATGAATTATAGAAAAAATTTATTCAACCTGGAGATTTTGGAAGTGTTTTGAAGATAAATGATAGCATTATTGTTTTGGAGATATTTCTGAAAGGAAATGGTTATAAATGGATTTTGAAAGTAATATAGCATTGAAATCACTTGGATTATTGGAAAATAATTCTGATGATGACGGCCGCATCATCAGTATTCGTTTTCGAATTTCTAAGTGAAGAATTGCTACCAAATTGATTTGTTTAGAAAAGCAAGTTGTTTTTGAAAATTTCAAAGGAAATTTGTTGGAAATAAAAGCCAGGATTGGTTTAAATTTTTTGAGAATGGTGATTTGAGATGTTTAAGATTTCAAAATAAATTTGAAACCAAAGCCGGGTGTTTAAAAATCCTGATAAGATGGGTTGTAAGCTTATACATTAAGATGGTTTTCTAAATCAGGAATGGAATATAAGCTTTGAGGGTTGAAATTTAAATTTAAAGAGAAAATTTGAAAATGGAATTAACTTGGATTTGGAAATAAAAATTTGACTGGATTGAAATTAATTTAAATAGGCTGGAATAATATCCAGTTGTATTCGAATCAAGTTGAAATTGAATTGAGTTAAATAAATTTGAGTTAAAGTGAAATTGAATTGGGATGAGAATTCAATTGAATTAATGAATGGAAACAAATTCTTACCTGAATAAATAGAAGTAAGTTGGATAAGAAATAGGTTGGATAAGAATTGGATTGGAATAAATAAATTAGGATACCTTGTAAAAGAATTTAAAATCCATATACTTGGGATATAAATGAGCATAAGGCTTGAGTTAAATAAAAGGATAATATATTCAAGCCTATAATGGATGGAATTGTGTAAATAATAAGTTGTGGCGTATAAAATCAAATAGTGAGATATAAAATCCCAAAATAAATATAGTTTGATGTATTAGAAAATAAAATGAAAATCCAAACTTGAATTATAAACTAAATTTGAACCTAAGGAAAATTAAATGAAGAGATTTTGGGGTTAAAATCAAGTTCTGGATTATAAGTTGGGGAAAAACTATTTAGATAATAAATTAGATAATGAAATATATAATGAAAACCCAGTGCAGTTAAATAAAAGCTGAACTGTGAGATAATAATGAAGATTGGAAATAAAACTCAAGCTATAAAATTTAATTCGATTCAAATTGTTGATGAAGTAAATGAGATTGAATTGTGAGTTCATAAAAGTGAATGGTAATTTGAAATGGCTAGTGGATTCAGAACTTGAGTTATACATTAAAATTTGACTTGGAGTGTTAACAGATTATATATAATTGGAAATGTGTCAAATAAAGGAAAATGAAATCGGATTAAAATAGTGATGGTTTGAATTGCAAATAAAATCCAAATATGTGGAAATAAATTGGATATGGCCTTGTAATCAATTGAGTTAAGCTGAGTATAAAAGAGAAAATTTACTTGTAAAATGAAATGAGCTTAAGCATAAATTTGAATAAATTGAAATAAATTGACTTAAGCTGAATAAATCGAAGAGAGTTGAATTTAATTCAACTTAAACCAAGTTTAATGATATTGGGTTAAATTTGAATCAAGTAAGAATAAATATGGATTGAAATAAAACTTGGTGGGTTGTAATAATATTTAAGAAAATGGAAAATTCGAAATGGATTGAGTGGATAAACTAATTATGTTGAATAAATAAATGGATAGAATAAATAAGAATCAAAATGAAGCATGGTTTAAATAAGTTGGAAAATGGTTATGGAATGCAATAGCTTGGACTGTTTTCGAGCTAAATAAAATAGTTTGGAATAAACAAATATGGAATGAAATGTAAATAAATGGATTGTAAATGAAATTTAAATGGAGTGTGTCGAGCTAAATAAATGGTTGTGAATGGATTAAAATAAAAGGAAAATTTAATTGGCAATTAAGACGAACCTAGGTTGTAAATGGTTTGAATGAACTAGTTTGGTTAATAAAATGAAATGCAAGTGAATGTATTCAAATTTGATATGCAATGAAATGAGAATATATAGATTGTAAATAAATTTCAAAATGAAATAGAATTAAGTATAAATCGAGTTGAAATCCATTTAAATTGGTTATAAAACATAAATATTTGTTTGTTCGCATAGATCTTGTCAAATTTGCATAGAATAAATATCATTGGATGTAAATGGAGGTAATTAAAATTCTATGAATTAATAGGAGTGAAATAAATTGATTTTGAAAGTAATTGAATTAAATATGAGTTCAGTTTGCTTAAGAATAAGTTTAATGTAAGCGATTGAGTTTCAAACCATTCAAATTGATGAAGTGGTATACGAATGAATTGAAAACCATTCAAATCAAATGAAAATGGTTATAAATTAATTGGAACAGTTGAATTAGCATGGAAACTATATAAATTGTTTACGGAAAAATGTTTGGAATGAGTTTCTTTTAGGATTCATATGTTTTAACTATTGCAACTAAGTGTAATATTGTTAAACTGCATATATTTGGCACTTACATGTTTAAATTGAGTAAGTACAGGTACCTGGAAGCCGTGTGGCTGGATTTGGTTGTGCTATTTGCTAAAAATAATTAGCCGCTTGCTTAAAATGCTAAATAAGGTATGCCTACGCAATAAAAATAGGAAATATGAACTGTTTTTGGTTTTTCCGACCGTGTGGGTCGATGTATATATATTTATATCTTTTGTCAAATTGCAAAAGCTCCTCCGTACAAAGGGGACTCTGCCAAAAATTTTCAAAAATTTTGGGAGTTAGAAAGTTTTTGAAAATTTTGGAAAATTTTGTTAACGACAAAACGATTTCAAATTTAAAATTTAAAATAAGTTAGTAAATGAAACTAATTAAAGTAATGACACGAGTTAGTAATAAATGACAAATAAAATGTATATATGCAGAGTTAAAGATAAATTGAATTCATATGAAAATGAAGGAATTAATTGTGAATAGAAATAGATATAAACTAAAGTGGAAAATGAAAATAAATATAAGAAAGATATATAATGTTTACACTAAACTTAAGAAAGGTATGGTGAGTTCTTAATTGGAAATTGAATATTGCAAATATATTCTAAGTTGATATTTGGATAAATATTGACATTGTAAGGAAGTCGATAAAATGTTTTTGGGATACTGTGATTGGATATTAGTTCTAAGCAGGATATGCAGGTATTATATAAAAGGAAAAGAGAGTTGGTTTTGATTTCAAAGATAAATTTGAATTGCCCGACAAAAAGGTATGTGTTTAAAATTGATATGAAATTTGATTGGGATTTGGATTTGGATGGAGCCACTTGGATTTTTGTTTTCTTTTTGGATATGGAAGGCCGTAGAGCCATTTTGTAGTAGTACCGAGCTAGTCGCGCAAAGGAGACGCTGGCGAAATTTTTCGGAAATTTAGGGAGTTAGAAAAATTTTGAGAAAATTTTGAGAATTCAAAATTTGGTTTTAAATTGAAACTTGAATGGTTAAACAAATGGTATGGTTTGGAACTAGGGACAGGTTTTTAAGCTAATAAGAATGATAACGGGTCTTTTATAAAAAGATAGTTAGTAAGGTATTGAATTGTTTGGTTTTAGAGGTAAGTAAACGGGTAATGGACCATTCTTCCTAACTAGTAATTTCGGGGACGAAATTCTTTTAAGGGGGGAGGAATGTGACGACCCGGAATTTTTAAGCAATTGAAATCAGGATATTTAATTGATTTTAAATATTCAATAAAAGAAATTTTAACTTAAATTACGAATATCACAATTTATTGATGATTAAATTATTAAATTATTAAATTAAATAATCTGAAGCTGAGTATAATGTTGAATCGGGAATTTTAAGCCTGTTAAAAATGATTTGAAGACTTGTAATATTTATATTCATAATACTGAAGAGAACAGAAGTGATGAAATCAAATTTAAAAATGGTTTGTTAAGTTTTGAAATTTAATTGTTTAAATTGAATTTAAAAAGAGCCTTCCGAGGCACGGTCTCGGAACTTGATGAAACCAGTTCCATTGAGTCCGTAATATTGAATTATTATCGGATTTCAATTTTCGTAGCTTTTGGAGTTGTTGTGTGAGCGTAAGATATATAAACACGCTGAAAATTTAATTGGTAATAATTTGATGAAATTTAATTTAGTTAATCAAGCTTCTGGTATACGCCATCTTCCAGTCATTTAATCACATACTTTTCCAATTCTAAGCCGTTCAATCAACAATCAAAATGCTCGAAAAATAATAATAAAAATAATAATAATGATAAGAATAATAAAGAAATAAAAGGAGAAGCTTCAAAGGGAAGCTTTAAGTCACGTTAAAAAAAAGGGGGGGCAACTCAATAGGGCTGAACCCCCTTTTCTTCTTTCCACACCGAAACCTCAGTGATAAAAAAATAATTGCCGAAGCCTTAATTCCTCCAAATCAAACCAACAGCTAAAAGAAGGAGGGGATCGAGCTTTAAAATCTACTCGCGATTCGATTTCGCAAATGGAAATTAGGGTTTGGGCGTCGCGTTTTGGGATTCGAGGGTCGTGACGTCGCATAGGGTTCTCGCGACTCGTTTGGGCGAAGAATTCGAGCTCGGCTGGAGCATGGTGAAGAAGTGGTAACGGCGGCGACGACGAGGGGTACTAGGTGAGGAGTTGGCAATTTAGGAAGGCGAGTATTTCGCGATCTTGGTGAACAGGGGACGCGACCAATCGAAGTAGCTCGAACTCGAGCCTGGAGGGTCGGGAGCCATCGAAGTAGGATCTGAGTTGGTTGTAGTCGTCGTCTCTGATGATGTTGTGTTGCCAAGAAGCATCTCGGCTAGGGTTTGGATAACTAAGTAAATAAATTTCCAATTTATTTATCTACTTTAGTTTGATAGTGTACATATTTATAAATATGATCATATGCAGAGAAAAAAAAGGGGAAAATAATTTTAGATTTGTATATGTATGAAATTGATAGCTATTTTTAAATTTAGGAATAAATAGATAAACATAAATATGTGTATATGAGATTTTGGGAAAAACATTATAGGAATTTTAAAATATTGTTTAGGGTAATTAATGTATTTAATAAACTTATTTAATTTATCCTAATTACTGGAAATAATTTATTTAGGAATTAGTTTAAGTACAGATTATAAAATTGAATTAAATTTTATAAAGGAAAATTAGTTTAAATTTTACTACTTCGGTTAAATTAAATTTAAGGTTAAAATTTAATCATGTGTAAACAAAATAAATAAACGGTGAATAATTGTTTGATTGGTTCAAATAATAATAAACCGTGAATTGTTATTCAAGGTCTAAAATAGAGAAACAAGCTGGATTGAAAATGGATTGGGATGGTCTGCAAATTTTAAGTAAAAGGTGAGTTAATCTCACTCGGTTAATTTAAATTTAAATTTAAATGATTAAATTTAAATAATTGTTTGAAATGGTTGAATTTGATTTATGTGCTGTAGTGTGGTATATGTTGGGAATTGGCATATTATGTAATGCTAACGGCTGTGGATGCAGGGAAAACAGGTTAGAGGGATCCAACTGGATCCCTCAACATTTATTTAAATTATTGAAATTACCCTGTTACGATGATTGATATTTTATGATGAATTATGTTGAAATATTGAATGCAATGGTTGGTTTGGATAATTGGGTATAATGAATTTCCAGGAAAATATATAACTTGGATGTTGAAAGAAAAGAAAGGAAGTGAATTTGTAAGTAAAATAATTATGGAAATTTGAATAAATTTAAGAATGAGATAAAAATAAAATAAAGTGACAATAGAATTTTAATTTATAAATCTTGAATATAGAAAGGAGATTTTTGAATTAATAGAAAGTTAATGAATTGTAAACTCCAATGCTTATATCTAAAAGAACAGAACATTTATTTTAAATTTAAGATTTTAAATTTTGGAAGGAACAAAGAAGAAATCGAAAAAGCCTGAAATTTGTATATTTCAGTTAAAAGATTTAAAATCAAACAGCAAATAATAATAAATAAATAAAAATAAAATAAAGTCCATAATTAATTTTGAAATGAACCGAGCAAGTAACGAAATTTATTTCAAATAGAATGAATTGGAAATCAATTCGGGAAATTGATTTAAGTGCTTGAAGTTGGAATTCTCTCTGGATGGCCAAGTACACGTTTTTAAAAGTAAATTTGTAAATATAAATTAAATGCTTTAAAGTTGTTTTTAAAGAAAGCAAGTTTTGTAAAATTTATTATTTCTAATATTTAATTTCTAAAGCAAGTATTTCCTTTTCATATGTTATAGCATTAATTATTTAAAAGTGATTTAGTATTTGTTTTAAAGGTGAAACTTGGTTTTATATTTTATAAAGAAACCTTAGTTTCTCAAATTCATATAGTATGTATTTTTAACAACTTATTTAAGTAGTTTTATCCTAAGTGTTTTAAAGTATATATTTTCAAAGTAAAGTTTTTTAAATTATTTTAGAAATCTAGTTTTGTGCTTGGTGATTTCAGAGGAGATAGAAATATTTGGGAAAGTTTATTCAGAAAAGAAAGAAGGTTTTGAAACTGTTTTCAAAGGGTTGAAAACAGAAATATACCTTGTGAGGATATTTTGAGGTAATTAAATAATTTGGAAAATTATTTATTTGTTGGATGGATGTTTGTGAATATAAATTGATAGTTAAATAACCGACTATCAATATTGGACAAATGCGTTGATCGTTTCGAAGAGACCGGGATCGAGATTAATTTCTCGAAAACCACTTCGATCCGGTTTGTACGTTTCGTGTAAACGATTTTAGACTCGAAGATGGAACAGTGAAGTGCAAGGGCTAGTCGCTACTAATCCTGAGGATATTTCCAAAATGGATGTAGTAGGAATAGTGCCTTCGGTTCCGTTCGAACCCGGGACGGACTTGTATGGATGAATGCTTGCGAAACATCGTCAGGTGGACGATGGACATTCTAAGGGATATATTCTAAAAAGGTAACATTTAACCTCAAGCCTCATCAACCGGGAATGGCTAAAACAGGGGGAGGTGCAGCAAGGTTAGGTGGGTCATGCCCAAGCAGGACAAGATTTTCCACTGTCTAGATGTCCCTTTATATTCGGCTTAGTGGGTGGTTGGTCGCGCCAACCACGGGGTTATCTTGTTCGGGACTATTCAGTAAGGAATGGTTCCGGCCTAGGGGAGCGGGCGTACTCCTCGGTACTCTGATCTAGGCCAGGTACTGTGACGGGCGGTACCCCAGTAGCCCAGCCATTGATGGAAATCCATTCTCCCTACGAGCCTTGTACGAGTTTTGTTTGTATTACCCACTTTTGTGGCTAGTAGCTGGAATTTAATAGATGTAACAATTTCGGCTGTTTTATAAGTATTTGTATATAGACCCTATTATAATATCAGAGGATTTCTATAAAAATTGTTTTAGCTATCGTAAGATAAAAACCCGACATGTTTATTTGTGGCGTGGTCTTAAGAGATGCTTTTGTTTTCAAAGGATTTTTGAAACTTTAATAATCAATTGGGTGTGATTTTCTCACGCTGGTAATCCAGACTAACTCGGGTGTTATATAACTGTAATGCTCGGGTCAGACCGAGTATTATAGGATACAGGATATGATGCTGTGGGGCTCAGGAGACGAGCTGGATGACGAGACGTACTTTCGTACTTGTTTTATATATATATATTCCGCTGTGTTGAGTTGTTGTGTATCCATTTGTATGACATTGATGTTGAGTTGTGACTGATGTACTCTGATGATGTAATGTATGTGAACAGATATATTTGATTTTGAGTAAAAATTATTTACTATCTATTATATTTTATTTCGCTGCGATGTTTAGATTCTAATGTTGATTTTGTTTTCTCTTCTTCTACCTCTTCTTCTTAAACTCAAATGGTTCGTTTTTCTGTGCAACTTGAGTTGGTTGTTGTAGAATAGTGCTGACTCAAGGGGTACGGATTTGCGGTCCGTTACAATATGTATGCTGTATATTTACTCTTTGTAGTTATATTCTTGAGTTCTAGACTTGTAGTGGTCTGGAACTCGAGTTGCATTCATTAGTCTTTGCATTTGTTTTCATTTACTTCGAGACGGTTTCAGTTGCAAGTGCATTTAGTTGTTTTCATGTGTGACTTGAACTTGGTTTGGATTCACTGTTGCATTCCTGTATATGCACTCGAGTCTGATACTTTTCGAGGCTTGTTCTGTCCAGATTCATTTGAACTTAGTTGTAGCCTTTGTGCATTGTTCATGTCATTAACTTGTACTATCGATTGAGTTCGAGTTGCTTCAATGTGATGTTTACACTGCTGCATATCACTGCTTTTGCTGTTTTACTTTGTTATCGAGTTGCACTACTTACATATCCTGTATCACCATTTCATGTTTACTAGAGGCTTGCACTTGAATGTCAGTTGTACCAGTCATTGTTGTATCTTTGGCGCTTGGTTTTGTGATATGATTTGGTTTGTGTTTGAAATGTTGGTGCATATGCTTGCTTATTTCTTGCTAGTACATTCATATACATATTGAGTCTTGTTTCTTTGTACTTCTATGTAGATTGTTTGCTGGTGCATACATTTTATTTGGTGCCAGACCCGTAGCATGCATGTTGCCATTCCTTTGGTGCAATTTCATGTATTTTGTTTATAGCCATTTCATTGTTGCTGTGTTGCCATATTAATCCCTCTGGTCATTTGTGTTCATTCCTGATAGCACTTGTTCTGTCCACTGGTTCATTATAGTTTGATTTGAGTTGTTGTGCACTTTGATTTTGGTCGAGGCTTGTTAACATTACTGGTGCACTGCCTTGACCTATTGCAGTGTTCATATATGATAGTTTATAGCCATTTCATTATCGAGGCTGCATATATGTATGAGCTGGTACATGTTTGTATACTTTGACTGGCTTACTCCTGACCATTTTATTAAACTTGTATATTCGAACTACACCTGTGTTGAATCCAGCTTTAAAACTCGGGTTTGACCTTGTGTTGATATTGTGACATTATTTTTATTGCACTTGAGTTGAACTCGGCGTTTTGGGTTTGACCTGTGCTCACATGTCCCTGTAATTTTATCAAGTGTATATAGGTGTGCACGGCCTTGTGGCATATACAGTGATACACTGTGTATGTCACAAGCTGTTCATGAATGATGAATTCAAAATTAAATGATGACGAACAACCCAAATAACTGAGGCAAATATTATTTTCAAAATCCACATTTTATTTTATACTGCAAAAATATTTTATTTTCAATTTTACGGCATCAATGTATATTTTTGCAGATTACTCAGATGCTGGATTCACAGTGGAATGAAGTTGAAGATCAGTACAAGTTGAGTGAATGAGTGATATGTAGTGAGGTGCAATGCAATGTGAATTTTATTTTAATCAAATTTGTATTGTAATTGAAATTGTATATAGTGAGAGTTTGAAATTTGTACTATTCAAAAATTATAATAAATATTTGTTTGAATAAAATTTCTGTTTGAATTCAAATTCTGTGTTATTTATTTTATTCAACAAATATTTATCTAATCTATGAAAAATAAAATAGTACATTAACAAATACATTTAAATGAATATATATATATATATATGTTTATTATCATCAAACAAAAATCATAGCAATCGCATATTCAACAGGAACTCGATTCAAGAAGTTCATTTCCTCATTTCAACGTGCAAGCTTTAGACTTTAGTGAAATGTATTTTTATAGTTTACTATTATATAATAATTTTTATATGATTATTAATCTATATATTATTTTGTTAAAAACATCACGAATCAATATATCGATGGATTGTCACATGCTGATGGTTGTATATATATATGAGTGTGTATACATTAAGAAATAATCTTTTATGCATAGTTGTTTGGATATGCTCTCCGCCTAAAATAATTTTTTATTTATTTATGAAATTTTAAATAATAATATATTATACATATTTAAATATCAAATCTAATTTTAAAAGTTTAACGCAATATAACATATTTGTTTTAAAACTTAATAAAATATAATATTGTTAGTATGTTTTCGACAATAACTAAATATACATATAATTTTTTCCTTATATTTAATATATATATATATATACACTATTATTTAATTCAAAATTGATTATATAAATAAAATGTGTGTGTATATATAATATGAAATTCTAAAAGAATCATATAATATAAAATATACATTTTGGTTTCGAAAATGATTTTTAAATATATTTTATTATATTTGTACGGTTTATTAATTATATAATTATAACTAGTTATATGTTTATATGTAATATGTATTTAATTTAATTTAATATATATGTATATATAATTATAACTAATTATATGTTTTATGTAATATGTATCTAATTTAATTTAAAATAAATAAACAAACAAATAAATATATATACATTTCAGTTTGAATTTTATATTATAACTATTATAAATAATATTATAAATTAATATTTAAAATAATCTTATAATTTTTTTTCATATATTCGTATATGTGTGTGTGTGTGTGTTCTCATTAATGTTTTATGTAATAATCTACTACTAATATTTTATAATAATTAAATAATCATATTTCTTCTCACACACAGATACATACATACATACATACATACATATATATAATTTATGCACATACATACATACATTTAGATAGTCCATTTGTATACATGAGGGACTAATATGTCCGTTGGGTGTAAACCTCAACATCTACATACAGACATGTCAAACTATATGACATTATCCTGTTGCATGTGTGTGCACACACATATGTGTATGTGATATACATATATTTAATATAATACAAATTATATATAAGAAAACTTTATTTATAAATTTAAATAAAATATTGATTTTATTTAACATAAAATTTAGAAAAGTTATAAATGAATTAGGCAACATAGGCCCATTAAAGATCCAAGAACGGATTTTTTTTTGAAATTTACTCATTTACCTTGCTACATGTTGGCCCAGTTCCAATAATAACGTCAATGGGAACAATAATCGAATTTATAGGTGTTGAATAAGATCTAAGAATCGATACAATAATATCGTTTAACAAAAATCATAATTGAGCAAATTCTTTGATATAGAAATCAAATAATCGGTCAAAATGCAAAGAAGCACGCGTCTGTAGAAATAATATTAAAAGGTGCTAAATATTTCTAAAATTATAAGAAAGGATGTTGAGATTGTCTCAAACAATATATAAGCACCATATTAAAATGTTTAATGTGAAGCATATGAGATGAGTTCCTTATGCACCGACAATAGGGATAATCCTATATGTTATGTTATCTACTATATCACTATTCACTTATGTAACCAATGCATTGAGAAAGTATTAGATCCAAATTATCAGTCAAAAAATCATAAAACCATGATGAGCCAAGTACAGGTAACCAATCACAACAATCCAACGTCCACGATTCATCCACACAGGCAGACTGAACTACGGCAACCGCTAGAACTGAAAAAATGAACAAAATCTGAGTCTAGCACACACACATGTACGTATTTGTGCGTGTGTAATTCAAATATTAAATACTTGTATATGTAAGAAAAGCAAAATGAGAATGCATAGTAAAACTGAATTAGTTATCAATTAAGAACAAAAAGTTCGAAGTGTTATCTTCACTAAAAGTATTTACTAGATCTTTGCTTAAGGCTATATTATGTCTCTCACTGTTGTAAACAATTCTTACCTTCAATGTATCAATGCAAAATTTTACCTTTTTATAAAATTCCTTGAAGAAAACACTTTTATCTAATTTATAGCTAGGATTTGCAATCTAATTATGGATAAACGGTGCAATCGCATAACCCAGGTTTTCGGAAGGATTGTTAATATTATTAAATATTATTTGGTTCATTTAAAATCATATATACCAACAGGTTATAGTGATGATAATATCATGTTAAATTATACAACCTTTAGCAATTGGAATCTAAGATTATTACAGTAGCCGCCGTTAATGTTGCTTATGCTAAAGTCAAAATGTTAAGAGTGTTTACAAAAATATAATTAGTTTATGGACAGTTGTAATAAAGGTGTGTCACGTTTTCTAAGTCTAAATTGCACAAACCACCATTTTTTTATCTATAATATTCTTTTTCTCCAAGAATTCGTTTCTATTTAATTTCTTATGTAACATTACACACATGTGTGACTTTGATTTGGGAGGAGCATTTACTTTTCAAATATATTTGGTTTGGCCCACAAGAGTTTAAAAACTTCTACATCAATTTTGAGGAGTATATTTTAACTTTATTCTAACATCAAGTTTTAATATCGCTCTCATTATCTAAGTTATAATATTCTCTGTATAATATCCATTAGGTATTTTAAAAGGTTGATGACCGGGAAGGAAGGGGACCACTTTATCTTTGTATTATTGCATCCATTTATCTTTGTATAAATACATAAACTTATTATTGTATGTTTATAAAAAACTTTATGTGCATTTATAAAAAAAGCCGTGGAAAAATACAATTCATGTTAAAACTAAAATGAAACATATCATAAAGCATTACATTTCTCGAAACGGTAAATAACATAAAACATCACATAAAACATTACATTACGGGATAAAATTACAAACCTGTAACGAAAAGATAATAAATTAATTATTGCTTTTACGTCTTCGTTTAATTCTTTCAGAACACTGAACCTCTCGCTGAATTTATTTCGAGCGCTCAACAACACAACATATGTTTAACCTTATTCCAATAGTGATCATATTTCAAACTTCGATGTGACTATTTTGATTTTGAAAACGCTTTTGGTTTCGAACTTGATCTGGGTTATTGAATTTAAGTTTAGAACGAGATTATTTTGTTTTGAATTTGTTCCATTTTGAAGGGAAGTGAAAGTTAAAAAGGGAATTGTGATTGAAAGATAAAAGCAAAAATGTATAGATAGAGAATAAGCTCGAATAAGTATGTGGATTTACCTAAGATGCTAGAACTTGTGTAAATCCCTGTCTAAATATCCATTGGCGGCAAGCATCAATGCGGTCTTATCGTCAAGTTTAAAACCTGCTGCATGAACCATTAGACGTTTCTATTACCCTTATAAACATCTAAAAACTACGTGTTTGGTGAATAAATGTCTATTTAAGTTTATATTATTGCTTTGTAATCATTGCATAACGGGGTGTAATACTAAGAACTATATAATATTAGCTCTTCTAGTAGATTAATGATACCTAAGGGCATCTCAAGTGGTTATGGGTTGAATATTCAGGACACTGAATATTCAGCTCTTAACTGGGTTGGAAATTCCAGTAGTTTGACACCCATTAAATGGGCGTCTAAACATCAGACGTCCATTAAATGGATGTCAACCCCTCGAAGCCCGAACGTTCATTTATTGGGCGCCCTCAATAAATGAGAGTACAAATCTAATTCAGTTTTGTAAGCCTTAACATTCAAGGTTGAACTGATGACTAGGTGAGCATATCGTAATATTCAAGGCTAAATTAGAACCCTGGAGATGCTTTAAGGATTCGACTCATTCGAGTTTATCGCATTTCCGTTCTCTCAAATAATTTTCATTGTGAAGGATACGGAGGCATTGAAAATGAAGAATAAAAACAAACGAAGTCCACCCACTAAATCCACCCTTCATCTAATATACATTGATGACAATGACTATCATGATGTGATCATGGCAGCAGTTTTGGAATTTTATCAATTTGACTCCACAGTATACCACCACCAAACCCAATCATTCAAATTTATATGAACCCAAATTTATTTTTCAAAACACAATAAAATGCTCCGTGTTTTATCATTTTCAACTATTTTCTTGCATTCTTTTTACCTCCCAAACAATTTGAAAACCCCAAGAAAGAGACCCTTTTTCTCTCTTTCTCTCTTTCCCTCAATTGTATTATAGTCTCTTCCTATGATGGAGATGATGAAGTGAACTATCTTTCTCTTTATCTTTGTACTTATTAATTTCACATAAAAACAAAAATACCCATTTCATTATCCTCACTTCCCCACTTCTAAATTCTCTATCTTCTTATATCTTCTTCACTCGAGCCTCTATTATAGTTCCTTCTTAAAAATTTACATTTGTTGATTTGGGTGTGTAGATCTATTGCTTCTCCTGCTTGATCCGAGGTAAAAAAGCGTTCTTTTTTTATGTTTACTTTGTAAAAAATAAGTGCTTATGATGCAAAGTTGTGTTAAGAGGAATTTTTCAGTTGAGATTTCGTTTGGGTTCATTTTGTACCTTGGTGTGGTGCTACTGCATGCTTGTAAAGAACCCCCATTCATCAAAATTGAATCTTGGATTATGCAGTTTTGAGTATTTTCTCAAGCTATGGGGAATAGCACTTCTAGAGTTGTTGGTTGTTTTGCTTTGAATGGGAAAGAAAATGTCAATCTCGATTTTTTAGAACCTTTAGATGAAGGATTAGGCCATTCATTTTGCTATGTTAGACCAGTGATTGTAGATTCTCCTGCTATAACCCCTTCTATTTCTGAAAGATATACCATAGATTCTAGCACAATTGATTCTGAAACGCACAGCGGGTCTTTTAGGCATGAATTAGTAGTAGAAGGGATGAACAAAAATTTTCAGGAGACAACTTTTAAATCAATATCAGGTGCTTCAGTTAGTGCAAATGCATCCACTGCAAGAACACCTACTGTTTTCTTAACTGGGGATGTTCAAGAACCTGCTGCTTCCTTTGAGAGCACAGCTTCTTTTGCTGCCATTCCTCTTCAGCCTGTACCCCGTGGGTCTGGGCCTTTGAATGGGTTCAAGTCGGGCCCGTTGGAGAGAGGATTTGCATCCGGCCCTTTAGAGAGAGGTGGTTCTGGCTTGATGTCAGGGCCATTAGATAAAAACAGTTTCATGTCTGGCCCTCTGGATTGTAGCGACAGAAGTAATTTTTCAGCTCCTTTGCATTATAATCGAAAAAGTGGGTTTGGGAAGCTAATGAGAAGTGTGAGCAAGCCTATGAAAAGTGCATTTTCTCGAACTTTCATGAGGAAAGCACAATTTTCGAAAGAGGCAAAGTTTCAAAGTGAGAGGAATTGGGATGAAGTCGGGCCTTCCGAGCCTGAATATAGCAATAGTAGAAACTTGCAGTGGGCTCATGGAAAGGCAGGAGAAGATAGAGTTCATGTAGTTTTATCTGAAGAGCAAGGTTGGTTATTTGTTGGTATTTATGATGGATTTAGTGGACCTGATGCACCCGATTTTCTTATGAGCAATCTGTATAAAGCTATAGATAAAGAGATGGAAGGATTATTGTGGGATTATGAAGACAAATCTCACTACTCTCCTTCTACATCCAGTCGTGTTGTAACTGAAAATTTGGAGGCTCATGCTACTACTAATATTGATGACAAACTGAAAGTTGCTGATGATACCATCGAGGAGAAGATCAAACTTCCTTCAAAAAGTAAGCGTCTCTTTGAACTGCTTCAAATGGAATTATTAGAAGATAAACAAGCAAATATGCGTGCTGAAAGCGTTAAACGAGAAAGCTCAACTCACAGGGAAGGGGATGAATGTGTGAGTGGAAGCGAGGGTATATCTGAAGAAGGCTTTAAGAATTCAAGACAGAAATACATCGTTTCATTTTCTTCATCTAAAAGATTACTGATAGGATCGAGGTTGAGAAAGATGTACAGGAAGCAAAAAACATTGCGGAGAAAGCTATTTCCCTGGAATTACGATTGGCATAGAGAAGGACAGCAGCAGCAGCAGCAACAACAACAACTGGATGAGAGTATGGTTAACTCGTCAATAGTCATTAGGAGATGTAGGTCTGGGCCTGTAGATCACAATGCTGTGTTACAAGCCATGACACAAGCGCTAGCAAGCACAGAAGAAGCTTACATAGAAATGGTGGAGAAATCGCTAGATAGAAATCCAGAGCTTGCACTTATGGGATCATGTGTTCTTGTGATGTTGATGAAGGATCAAGATGTTTACGTAATGAATTTAGGTGATAGTCGTGTTTTGTTGGCACAAGATAGGTGTAGTGATGCTAAAGATGATGTGAAAAATAGGAATAAGTTGAGAGAATCGCTAGCTCGGGTAGAATTGGACAGGATATCTGAAGAGTCTCCAATACATAATTTGAACAATCAAGTTTGTAATGTGAATAAAAGTAGAGAAATCTCTATTTGTGGCATAAAGCTTAGAGCTGTGCAACTTTCTACCGATCATAGTACTAGTATTGAGCAGGTAATGATTTTTTTCCCCCTCTCTCTTTTCCAACATCAGTTTTTTTAAGTATATGATCATGTGCTAGATGAGTGGATAAGTTCTCTTATCAAACATGCATTTTTTTAATAATTTGTATCCGAGCATTTCTATTTCTTTCAACAAACTTAATAAAAGAATGCGGTTTGATGGTATCTTGGCTTGGTCTTTTCACAAACTAGAAGGAAAAAACAGTATTTTCAAATAGAACGGTGTTGTACCACCTAATTGTATCATTGATATAAGTTAAAATTCAGGACTATTTGTGTCTGTGGTCTAATTACTTACAATTTATGGATCCGTTACCTATGTTAAATAGGTTTCATCTGAACGTATTCAAGTTGAAATTTGTTTTATTTTTTTCCTGGAGAACAATGTCACCAGTTAGTTTAAAATTTCAGTCAGTTATTATTCACCAACTATGCTACAATTTCTGACCATGGGAAAATACTTCTGTACATTTTCAGAGTAGTACTTATAAGTCTGATTAAGCTGTTTAAAATTTCCCACTTTTAATAGAAGAAAATTTTATTACACAAGTCATAAGATTGATTCGTGTACAACCTTTTTTTTGCTATTGCTATGATTTAACGTAGTAAATCCATCTGCTGTGCCACATTAACACCTATTTGTTATGTTTAGTTGCCTAATTGCCCCCTTATCTTTTAAAATATTAGAGATGTTCCCAAATACATGATATATAGAGTTTTAAATTTGTTAGATATGTTTAAATAACCAGGTTTAATTTACTTTTTCAATTATACTTTCACTAACAAATCTCTCAATTTTCCTAGGAAGTTGCAAGGATAAAAGCAGAACACCCTGATGATGGTCAAGCTATTATGAATGATAGAGTAAAAGGCCAGTTGAAAGTCACACGAGCATTTGGTGCTGGTTTTCTCAAAAAGGTCGAATACCAAGTTCAAACATTTATGTTCATTAAATGATTCAATATTTCATTCCTTTAGCCATAAGAGAGGTATCATCAAAATAAGTTTAGAATAACTGTTTTTACAAGTACATGTACATCTTTCCTTTTTTTCTTTTTTCTTTTTTGGCTTATCATATGAGATTGTCACATGGACAGATTTGTTATTATCTAATGTTTCCTCTTTGAATCATTCCTTTCATGTGCTAAAACTAAAATAAGCTATGTTTTTGAAACATGGCACAGCCACACTTCAATGAAGCTTTGCTTGAGATATTTCAAGTTGACTACATAGGAAGCTCTCCATATTTGAGTTGCATTCCTTCAATTCTTCATCAGCGTTTGTGTCCAAGTGATAGATTCTTAGTATTATCCTCAGACGGGCTATATCAATATTTCAGCAATGAAGAAGTTGTGTCCCATGTTGCATGGTTCATTGAGAATGTTCCAGAAGGAGACCCTGCTCAATATCTCATTTCTGAACTCTTGTTCCGTGCAGCCAAGAAAAATGGTTAGTAATTGCACTCTCATTCATTCATACTATCTTCCCAGCATTAAGATATAGGGGTAGTGTGCACTGAGTATCAAGTAATGGGCAGGAATGCCAGTGTTATAAAATTGCTTAATTTGATACATGTCTTGGTAAGTAAATAATCAGTTCAGTATCTTAAAAGGTTTTAAATCTTGGATCCTGGTCCCATTTCGTCGTAGGATTTCCACTCATGATCTCTCGTGTAAATCGAGTGTGTATATAGTGTAAATTTCGTTACTAGATCTTGGATCATAAAGTATATCTATTTCGAAGTAACATAGAAGTGTTGAACCAATATCTATAAAGATTTGTTTTTTAATATCTGGAAAAATTATAAACGAATCTGTAACATATTTGATTTGCATCGAAATATAGTTCTGCAGTAGAAGGAGAATATTAAAATTTCAATTTGAAGATGAGCAGTAGGTTGATTAACTTTGGTTACAAATGAAGAATATATTCTTGAACATTGTTAAATGAAAAAAAAAAGTTAATAATTATCGAATCGTATAAAAGTAAGATTAGATGAATGATTAAATAATAATTGATAGGATAATTTTGTTGTCGATTTCAATTAATTGACAATTCTCTTCACATGCTAATTCACTTAATACAATGCCTAAATGGATAAATTTGACATTCCTGTTTGCTTCTCAAAATATAAATCATGGTTAAAGCTGTATATATTTGTTTCTTCTTGCTCATTTTTGAAAAATATGCAATTGTTCGTAAATTGTTCGTCTTTTATTTGTCTCTACATTCAACTAGGATTCTAATATTTTTTTCATGGTAATTGGGAATGCAGTCATATTGTAGTAATGGATGCCATTTTTGTCATGTTACATATTTTTTAGCTTTTGATGACATCAAAGCATCACTGCCTAAATCCAGAACATATGTAAATTTGACAGAGAAAATAACCATGAATTTATGTGCAGGTATGGACTTCCATGAATTGCTAGATATTCCTCACGGCGATCGGAGAAAGTACCATGATGATGTATCAGTGATGGTGATTTCTCTTGAAGGAAGGATTTGGAGATCATCAGGCTGATTCATTTTTGTCCATCTGCTCTTCTGTTTTTTTTCCCTTTTCTTTTCGTTTTTTTTTTGTTCCGGCTCTTCACTCTGAGCTTTCTTTCTTCTGCTGTAGTTATTCATGTTTTGTAAAACAGTCGTAGGGATAATATGTCCTTTGTATTTTCATTTTATTTGGTTAATTGGTTGAAGGTAGAAATAGAAAAGAAATATCAATTGGTTGGGAAGTTTGTATCCTGTTTCTTTTAAACTTGTTTGTAGAGCTTATCGTACCTTTTTGTACATCGTTTTGCTTATGTTTTCTTAACTTGACGATTGGCATACTATAACATAAAGAAATGCGCAGAACCCATTGCCTCTTGTTGCATAGATATTTAGTTGCGTGTGCTTTAAAGTTATAAATAAAATCTTCAACTGATTCAGTAATGCTACGTCATTTTGTTTAGCTGAGAATCAATTGGGCAGTGACATGACAAAGACAATATAGATGTACCATAAATTTTCTTAACAACCTAAAACGTAAACCTGTGAAACGAAAACCAATAAAGTGTAGAAGAGAGCTCAAATTTTTACGAGCATTAACAACCCAAGAAAAGAATTCCACGTTCTTCAAACTAGTCATGTATACACGTAACCAATCATTGTCTGCAAATACCCATGATGCAATTTTGAATCTTTAATTGTCATCCCCGTCTAAATCAACTGAAAAGTACCAATACAACAATTTGGAGTTTGTAATTTTCTTCCAATTGATGTAATTGTGCTAGTGTTACGAGAACCGATTTTCAAGTCAGAAAATACCTTGTCAACTATAATAAACATTTGCTAAAAGAAAAAAGTATAAGTATTTAACAAAGAAAATTAGTTTGAAGTAAAAACATTAAAATAAATTTTATTTTGAAGGACGTTAATCTTAAAATTTTAATATAAGGACGAATATTTTTTTGGACCCACTAAGTAAACCGTTTCGTTTCTCCCTCTCTAGCATTCCATTAACTAGGGCTCGTTTAATAAAATAATAATAATAAATCAATGGAAACTCGATCGAAGTCGATAGCTTCACCAATGACGGAATCCAATCCTAGTTTAGAAGATCAATCACCGTCGACATGGATTATAAAGCCAACATCGTCGCAATTGCCGAAGTCGAAAAAGCATAAGTCGATGATTTAATACAAAGCAACGTTACAAATATCTCGACAAGTGAAGTCAAGGGCTTCGAAGTCAAGAGCTACAGGATGAATGGAAAAGCAGAAGCTAGAGGAAGAGGGAGAAAAATGTCGACAAACAACCGGCGAAAACATTGCTTTAAGGTATTATTTACCGTACAATTAATTTTAAACTATTAAATGTAAAAATGACACTAGAATTATAGATCCAGAAAAAACATGCATACATTTCTGTGAAACGATATATAGATTTATCATTTTTATTTTTGAAACATAATAAAATGTAGACTATTAAAAGTCCGGTAGCATGTTTATGATATCTGAAATGATAGTATGATGTGACATTTTAGCTATGATATATACAATAACATGTTTAAAATATGCAAAGTGATAGTTTAATGCAACATTTTCGTTACAAAGTCTAGTAGCAAATTTATGATACATGAAATGATTACTTATTATGGCATTTTAGCTATGATGTACACTAGCGCATTGAAAATATGCAAATTGATAGTTTAATGTATCTAGTTAAAAAATCTAGTAGCATGAATATGATATCTGAAATGATAGCTTAATGCAACATTTTAGTTATGAAATTTACTAGCATGTTTAATATATGCAAAGTGATATTTTAATGTTGCATTTTACTTACAAAGTCCAGTAGCATGTTCATGATATCTAAAATGACAGTTTAATGTGACATTTTAGCTATGAAATACACTAGCATGTTAAAATATGTAAAGCGATAGTTTAATGTAGTATTGTAGTTGCATAGTTAGTGGCATGTTTATGATATCTAAAATGATAGTTTAATATGATATTTTAGCTATGAAATACACTATCATGTATAAAACATGCAAAGTGATAGTTTAATGCAGCATTATAGTTACAAAGTCCAGTAGCATGTTTAAAATATCTGGAATGATAGTTTGATGTGAGGTTTTAACAATGAAGTGCCCAAACATGTTTAAAGTATACAAAATGATATGTAACGCATCATTTTAGTAACAAAGTCCAGTAGCATGTTTATGATATCTGAATTGATAGTTTGTCGTGGCATTTTAGCTGCGAAATACACTAACATGTTTGAAATATATAAAGTGATAGTTTAATGTAGCATTTTCGTTATAAAATCTAGTGGCAAATTTAATATATCTAAGTTCATAATTTGATGTGGCATTTTGGCTATGAAGTACACTAGCATATTTAAAAATGCAAAACGATATTTTTAATGTAGTATTTTAGTTACAAAGTCAAATAACATGTTTATGGTATCTGAAACTACGGTTTTATGTGACATTTTAGCTATAAAATACACTTACGTATTTAAAATATGCAAAGTGGTAGTTTAATGCAGCATTTTCATTACAAAATCTAGTCGCCAATTTATAATATCTGAAATGTAGTGTGATGTGACATTTTTTAGCTATGAAATCCACTAACATGTTTAAAATATGCAAAGTGATAGTTTAATATAACGTTTTAGTTACAAAGTCCAATAGCATGTTTATGATATCTGAAATGATAGTTTAACGTGAAATTTTAGCTATGGAATACACTAAAATATTTACAATATGCAAAATGATATTTTAATATGATATTTTAGTTACAGAATTCAGTAGCATGTTGATGATATCTAAAATGATAGTTTAATATGACAATTTTAGCTATGAAATTCACTAGAATGTTCAAAATATGTAAAATGACATTTCAACGTAGCATTTTAGTTACAAAATTTAGCAGCATGTTCACGATATTTGAAATGATATAATATGGAAATTTCACTATGAAGTATACTAGCATCTTTAAAGTATGCAAAATGATAGTTTAATGTAGTATTTTAATCTTAAAGTCCAGTGGAATATTGTGCATATGCAAAATGATAGTTAAGCATTTCATCGAATCACTATACCTCCATATCACCATTAAACATTTTTTTGTATAGAAATAAAAAAACTACAGCAAGAAAGAAGCGAAAGAGAACAAATCAAGAAAAGGAACTTGGCATAAATCAAAATCAATGCAGTCTAATGGCCATGATAAAAATACTTCAAAAATTAAAAAAGGGAAATGTTTACTAAAGCTCACAAACTCTTTTTGAAATACACACACATCTTAAGGATTATTAACTACAAAAGAATGTAAAAAAGCATCTACTACTCTAAACGATATCATTGATACATTTAGTGTTGAAGATGAAACTTTCAAAATTGGTAACAAAAGTTTAAGAATTTCAACATAAGACATTTCTTTTTTTTTTCATAAAAAACCTAAATTTCGTAGGCCAAGGAAGTAAGAAGGTCCACCACCGACCTACCATTTTTTAACTTAGGCTCTCATAGAGGCACTTTTCGATCTTGATATTTTAACTTATTTAAGGGATTATTACATGCCTCCGCAAATACCAGGCTGTTGAAGTGCAGCTGCCAAGGTTCGAATCTTCTCCTTTGACCGAAGAGCTAGGAACTCTTTCCAATCGCTTGGGGATCTAATTTACATTTCTCTTGTTTTTGATTTACCTTTAGTTGAGAAAACAATTTTCCATTACCAAAATTTCTTTTCAAGTATACCTGATAACTGTAAATATTTCGCATCAGGAAACTTTGGAAAAGTAGAACATGTAACAAAAGAAGTTATTGCAAGAATAAATTATCAATTTGGAAGTCAGGAAAATCAAAACGAAATAAATTTATCAAAGTTAGTTATAATTCTTGCAATGATAACATTTTTTTTCCTAGACAAACATAGGTATTTACCTTAGGGTTATGTTCAACATATAATAGATGAACAAAAATTAATTGAAGTATCATGACCATTATCATTTCAATGTTCTCTGCTGTGATCATTGAAAGTGTTCAAGACAAAGCCAAGACATATATATAAATGTTCAATGTTTCCACTGATAAAAACAAAATAACTTAACGGCTCTTTCACGTCAATGATATTTCAATTTTGTAAATAATAGTTGGTGTTATCCCGCCTTTTGGCAAGGCCGTGACACCAAAAAATTAATAGGAAACCAAAGACAGTTCTCCTCGATTGCCAGTTATACGCGGGCTCACAATGGATATCGATGGATTTTTTTCCAAGTCCGGATCAAGCTACAATTGACAAGACATGACAAGCAAAGTCGTAAAAGTCAACGTTTCAAATTTCAAGTCAATCCGAGTCTATATGCTCAAGATATGATCGATGCAAAATCGAACATTGTTCTTGTTCGTATCCATCATGTTTAGTGCACTTTGTATCCATCGATTTGCAAGGCTTTGTTCGTATCCACAAAAAATACAATGTTCATATCCATCTAGAAGGACCTTGTTCGTATCCATCAAGCGTCGACCGTTCGTATCGATCGGTCAATGCGCTTCACTTCGTATCCATCATGAAGCCGATGTTCGTATCCATTATGAAGCCGATGTTCGTATCCATCATGGAGCCACTATTCGTATCCATCAAGGCCAAGCAAAGCCTCTACTTTGTATCGATCGATACAAACAGAAAAATTACGATACGAACAGAGCAGAGTGATCGATACGAATAGAGCGAGTACTGATCGATACGAGCAACATACCACTGATCGATTCGAACAAGGCACGTGCATAGGAGAGACTCGGTAGATTCGGCATGAAGTTCAGATCGATCCTAAAATTAAGTGCCATGTCAACTCACAGACACGTCCCCTGATCGATACGAACAAGAGCGACGCGAAGGGGATCGATACGAATTGCACAGCCTACCGAAATCACTAAATTGCATCGATCATATCTCACAGTCCACAGGTCCAAATGCTACGAAATTTTTAGAGGAGCTTATGCACAACCTAAAGAATGTCCATGATCGATCTCGACTCGATTGAGCAAGATCTGTATCGATATGAAATTTGATCGTATCGATCACGGATCGAGTCGGAATCACTTGGGATCAAATGCGTGGGCCCACTCACATGCCAAAAGAGGTCTCCTAAGATCTGAGCGGGATATTTGTATCCTACGTCTATAAATAGCTTCCCAAAGCCTACAGAAAAAAGGGACTTTTGATTCTTTTACGTCTAGACTCTATCGAATTCGTTTTTTCACTTCAAGGCTACTGTTGTACTCGAAATTCGTCACTATAATCCACTGTAATCAATTGTAATCAGCAAGTAAACATCAATAAAGTGATCAACTTCATAGTGGACGTAGGCCGAATTGCCGAACCACTATAAACTATGTGTTCTTTACTGCTTTTTTTTTTCTTTCTGAGTGTTCTTCATTTTTAATTCTCTGCATACTTGTTATACGTGATCTGTGATTCTGAACTCGTGCTTTCATCAACAATTAGGTGTTTGTGACCAATTTTGGCTCAAACAGTTGGACATATCATTTTTTCTCTTATGTTAATTTTTTACGTTGTAGTTTTTTATTCAAGTCAATGATATGAAAATTAGCAAATGAATGTTGCATAGAGCATTATTTTTCTTATGTTAAGTTTTACATTACAATGTTTTTTAATCATTTCAGCGGTACTTAAATTTGCAAATGATAGTTGCATATATCATTATTTTTCTTATGTTAATTTTTTACATCACGATTTTTTTTCACGTCAATAGTATTTAAATTAGCAAATGATAGCTGCATATAGCATTTTTTATGTCATTTTTTATATTACAATGTTTTTTTCATGTCAATGGTATTTAAATTTGCAAATGATGGTTGCTTATAACATTTTATCCACTTATATTAATTTTTTAAATTACGTTTTTTTTCATGTCAATGGTAGTTAAATTCGGAAATGATACTTGCACATAGCATTTTTCATGTGCTAATTTTTTACTCTAAATTTTTTTCATGCTAATAGTATTTAAATTTCAAAATGATAGTTGCATATATTTCTTCATATGTCGGTTTTTTATTTTACAGTATTTTCTTTATGAGCACGTGGATTTAATCAAGCCAGCAGTTAATTACAACAAAGGTTTACCACAAACTGGAAAATGAAACATAAGTAGTCTAAATAATGTTGTAGCAAAACACTCGTTGAAATATATAGATAGTGAAAAGGTTATTTATTTATTTTGTGTTTTGTAATGTAAATTCGTTATATTAGAATTATCATTCATTCTGTAGTTTTAAAATCAAATTTTGATATTAAATAGGTTTTTGAAAAATCAAAAATATTAATAAGAGTGAGAAAGCTCTGTTTGAACAAACAAGAATCAAAATCTCAAAATCGGAACAAAAAAAAGAGGCAGATGAAAATCAAAGGCAATCTAGGATAAGAAAATCAATTACAGTCTCTCCAACAGTATATTAAAGACTTGAAACAAAAGCCTTTAAGCACGCGGAACTGGACCAGCCCGCAGCGGAAGTTATGGGTGAATTTCAACAAATTACCCTATTAGATCTTTTATTGGACCTATGAAGTCTAACTGAATTAGAACATTTCTAAATTTCATATAAATAAAATCATTTATTTTATTTAAATTAAAATATAATAAGATATGAAAATAATTTTATTTGATTTAGTTTATATATTAATGTATCATATACATATATATATATATATCTGTGTGTGTGTGTATGAGAGTGCAAGTGTAACATAATAATCCATGAAAGGTATAATATGCCCATACATAGATGTCGGGTTATACATCGCAACAGATATATTAGCTCATTTTGTATGTCATATATGTTGTCCAAATATGTGCATGTATATGTATTACAAAATACGCATACATATATATGTATAAATATATTATGAATAATATATGAACATAAAACATTTATATATAGATAAATATATATATATAGAAAGAGAGAGAACAATTATTAAAAATTATTTCTACTTCAAATTTAAATCAGTTTTGCAAACATAATAATTTTAGTATTTTAATTTGTATATATTATGAATAAAATAATGTTTTCATAAATAAATATTAACTTAAAATAATATATTGACGAAAATTCGAATTTTACATTTCTAAAAAATCTAGGATCATAAAATAGAGCTTAGGAAAAATCTAAAGATTTTTCAAAGTTGAAATATTAATTTTAAAAACAAATACATTGATTTCAACAAAATATTTAATGTAAAATAATATATTATTAAAAATTCAAAATTCAAAATTTTTTAAATTCTAGAATTATGAATGAAAGGTTATAAAAAAAATTGTAGAATTTTTCAATTAAATTATTATTTTAATAAATCATAAACATTTTTTCCAAAATAATATTAATTATTAAAAATAATAACTTTATTGAAAATTCCTAAAAAAATTCTATATGTTTCTAAAATGATATAATATTTTTTTTAAATATAAAATTGAATTTTTAATGTAATAATTATTTTATATATAATAAACAATTCAAAAATTCAATAAATGTTAATTTAAAAATATGAATATATGTATGATGTAACATCCCGCCTTTTGTACGTTTAAGCAGTCACACGTGCCGACTTAAACCATACAGAAGGGCAGATTGTTATTGGGGTAAATAACAAAAAGCATAGAAAAAAAAAACAAAATAGAATCTTGCAGCGGAATGACAAAATATAAAAATCAAATAACAGTTCATGAAGCTGTTTAACAAAAACCTTTTATTATACTTGTACAACACATATCGGAGTTACACATACCAGAGAATAATAAATAACAATGCAACAGAACAATGTGATGCAGTGGAATATAACAAATAATAGTAATACAATTTTCGTCTTCGTCCTCCAGAAATAGTCTTCGAATCCTGAAATGCTCAGACTGACCCGAGCGAATTGAAAAGACAAAACACTTGAGTCAGAACTAAAAGTTCTTATGTAAGTTAAATCAATGGTAAAAATATGAGTGGAACGGCATCAGAGATGTTTATGAGATTTGACATCTCCTATCCAGTGAACGTGAGCGCAGTAACTTAAGAGCTGTTCGGGATTCTCATCTCATAAGGATCCGTTAAACTATTTAATATGTAGTAATACTTCGCTATTATAATAATGTCTAATAGTAAAGTAAACTTACTTTTAAATAGCTTTAAGCTTTACATTTTCCACCTTAACACGTAATAGTGCCAATAGTCTATACAGCATTGTAATACCTCCTGATCGGGAGGCTACCAGAGGATACTCCATTGGTACAACACAAATCAAACTCATACAAGGCTCGCTAGGGTAGGTGACATGGCACAACAAGGCAATGCCAGGGTAGATATACCAATTATGCATCCAGGCTGGTGGTAACACGTAGCAGCTACTACCCCCGCCTCGAGCCACACCCCCCAAATCAAAAATCAAAAGTGTCCACCGAATCAATCCAAAATTCAGAGTATAATATCGAAGGAGTGTGTCCGATAAGAAGGGCTACCTCCTTGGCCCGAGAATCGCTCCTGTTTTAGCCACCTTATGCCAACTCACAGGAGTCGGGTCCACGTATATACCAAATAAAAAATCAAAAGTGTCCACCATGTACACGGTTGTTAAAGTGGTTTTCGGTAGCGACAGAGAGTATGCCCATATCCGATCCCGATCTCTTCAACAACCAATCGTTATTATAACACTGCAGTCATTTTCAAAATAGTTTATACTTTAAAACCAAAAAATCATTGCCCATTCAAAACCAAATCAATACGATATCAATTTCACTTCAAATATATCCTTTTCCAAAATCATAGCACATTCAAAGTTATAACATTTCGAAATCACAAACACTTGAAATATAACACTTTCAAACCATAATACTTTGAAACTCATAACTTTGAAACATAACTTCCACCACTTAAACGGTTTAAATATTAAAATACGTTATATAATAACTAGCTTCTTCAATTTCACAAATCAATTCCAAAACAACTCGAATTTATAAATTTTAAATCTAACCAAATACCAAATCATAATTTCAATACGATTCAGTTGCCAAATAAACTATTCCTATTTATATCGATTTCAAATCATATTTGATCCACGGAATAAACCATTTCAAATTCAATATATTTCAAACTTTAAGTATTCAACAATTTCAAAACTAAGTTTGATAATTTCATATATATATATCAAGTTTAATTTCCTATTATTTAGTTTTGAAATATTTACTTAATAAATCCATTGTCATTTAAATAAACTCAAATTAGAAATAACTGAATATTTCCTTCAATTTATTTATACTTGAAATATTCATTTAATTCACCTTAAACACAAATCAAGTTATAAAAATCATACCTTCCAAAATTTCAAATTTTATAAATTTTCGCGTCAACTTATTTGAGTTTAATTCTTAAATAAATTCCATTTCAAATAAATCTCAAATTTATCTTCCAACCTTAATTTATTCAAACCATTATAACTCTGTGTTAAAATAAAATTTAAATACTTAACCATATCATCATCATTAATATCAAACTTATTATTAAGCTTATTCTATATTAAAACAAATTTATACATAGCTTAAAAAATCAAGAATAAAATGACATTATATAATATCAGAAATGAATATTATATAAAACCATATATTTCTTTACAAAGCCATAGAAATTAGTTCAAAAATATTTTATATATATAGGCCACGGTGTCTGTATATAATTTTCTATCCTATGGTCAAGTGATACGGATATTTATCATTTCAATCCATAATTTAAAATATAAATACGGTTATATATCATTTCAAACCGTAATCCCGAATGAAATAAAAATCCATAACTACTTGCAGTTTATAACAATATAAAACAAAACATCCATTCATCCAATATCAATCATCATTTATCTCAATCATCATCCAATTCAATCAATAACATCAATGTAGAACAGATAATAAATAACAGGTATTTACTGGCAGTTTATATTCAATAGTAAATTAAATAACTATTTTATCCAAATAAATTCAAATAAACCGAGACGATGATTCAACATATGCCAAACAGTCATAAATAAATTTCTAATCATATCATAAATTAATTTAACAAACATAATAAATTTTAGAAGTTGTGAGTGGATTAAAACACTCACCTTTTGAATTTAAATTGAATTTAAATCCAATTTAAACCCAAAATTTGAATAGTCTTAGAATTCGTCAAATGAGTGTCAAATTGTCCGAATTTACAATACGAACCTAGCGGAGAAAACGGCGCATGAAACGGACCTCATGTGTAAAAGTTACATGCGTTAGAACATTAAACGATTTTAATTATAAAATAAATTCAAAACAAAAAAGACTCACGTTACCCAATGCCACATCACCAGAGGCAAGCGCAGTTGCACAAAACCCTAACTGCTTCGTTTCTAGCCGTCGTCCACACGCCCAAAACGCTGACGCCATGCTATCTTCGGCCATGATTAGAGAACGTCACCGCATTGGCCTCGCCGAGGCGCCCCTCCCCTGCCCACATGGCCTATCGTGGCTCACCAGAGGCCGTTCGTCACCGTAGATGATCCAAGGCGAGGTCTAGCGATCCCCTCAACTTACAGCATGAACAAACACTAGATCTAGGGCCTGCTTGACCCTCTCGGCATCGTGGTGCTCCCCGATCGTCCAATAGCTGAAGATCCGTCGTTGGATCGAGATTGTGGCCTTTGAACGGTCGAGGTTCATCTTGAATTTCTGGTTAGACGATGGTTCAAATTCGAAAACGAATTACATATCTGAGTTACGCTCTTCGAGAGTTTCGAATCCATATAAAATTTGATGTATTTGAGGAGTTTGAAATTTTGGCTTTGAATTTGATTTAAAATTGCAATTGGAAAATTTTATTTTATCTGCCATTGGAAATGAAGAGGAGCAATTGGAATTGTACATATAGAAATGAGGAATAGAAAGGCTGCTAGGGTTTATAAAGAGGTATATATAGGTAGGGCTGAGAAATAGAAGAATAGATACGATTGGTTTGGACCGTTGAACGATAAATGGCTCAAAAGCCCTCGACTCCGGAACGAAAATAGGTCAACCCATATATCAAAATAGATGTTTTGAATATTTTAAACACGATGAATATGTTTCATGTCCAAATTCCATCGTATGAAGAAGTTATGCTAAAATCAAGTTATTTCAAATTGATTTCAATTGATTTCAATTAAATCGATTTCTAGGCGTTTTGGGTCCGTACGATCAAACGACAAGCCCAATCGCTATGAAACTTGAAATCCTACAATCATTCACCGTTACGGATCCGATGAAACTAGTTTCATTGAAATTCGAGTCAGTGGTCAAAATGGCTATTTTTACATTAATTAATTAAATAAATTAATAATTAATTAATAAAATCACTTTTTCTATTTCAATTCCATAATTAACAAATCTTATCATTTTTGATTTCTTCAACAATTGCAATACTTTAAACAATTTAGACATCAATTCAAAGTTAATTAATTTACCAATTTCCGTATTAAATTTCAATTTTAATAAATTCATTAATCATCGATTGAAATTCGAAATAAATCCATTTATTTGATTCTAATTCTTATTATTCAATCCATTATCATCAAATAGATAAAATTAACATTGGTTCATGCTTTATTACATAAATATCTTCAAATTTCATCTAAATAATATTTACGTAATATTTAAATATTTAATTCCATTTAGTTGCAATTTATCCAATTATAAAGTTTTAAATTCCAATAAATTAATAAATCTTGACTTCCATTCTTTTTATCCAGTCAATTGTCTTATTATGAATAAAATTAACATTATTTCCGATTATTACTATAATTTACATTAACGAAACATTAAATTTAGATTTATTGCAATTGATTACCAAAGTTTATTTAACACAATAAATAAATAAACAACCTATACTAATTGTCACATATTTACTTTTAATTGCATTTATAAGTTTGTTACTTACCAACATAGGTTATAATTCCATATATAACACTAATTTCATTCCATTACTATTTATGATACCTTTGCATTACCTACCAATATTTTCATTTGCTTATCTTATATTGAATTCATAACCAAGTTGTAACACTTATTTTTCCAATTAACATGGAAGTCCATTCAGTCTGTTGCTAATTCATTACATTAAAACTATTACACCTTATTTTAGTTATTATTTCATACATAATCACAAGTTTTTCATTTCTTTCAATATCAATTTACTAAAGTCTCATTTTATTAACAAAATTATTCATCAAAATTTTACGGGTCGTTACACTCCCTCACACTCAAAACTTTTCGTCCTCGAAAAGGAAAAAGAAGGGAGAAGAAAGAATTGAGTAAACTGTAACGACCCGTAAATTTCGACAATTAAAGTTGTTAATTAAATAGGATTTTTGTAATTAATTTTTAGTAGAAATATAATTGTTATAACTGGTAACGAAGTAAATGTTGATAATTAACCAATGAAATATTACATTGGTTGTAATAGACTTAATTATAAAAAATTGAATTTAATAAACCCTATTCATTTGGAACCTTGTTTATTGATATGCAAAAGTATAATAAATGAGTTATTACAAGAGATTGAAATTTAAGTAGAATTCTAATGAATGAATAGTGGAAAGGATTATACAGGTGTATAATTTAATACGAGCAAGGAAAGTATTTAATTGATTATGTAATAAAAACTTTGTAACGGTAATTGGAATAAATTAAGAAATATGTTAGTATAAGTTAATTATTAATGACTTGAAAGGAAATCCAACCAATTCAAGTTAAAAGTTACACTTGGTTATAAACATAATATAAGAGAATAATAAATTTTGGAACAGTTTGTAATAAATGTTAATTGAGTAAAACCAGTGTCATGTAAGTAATTACAATATTGGGGTGTAATTAATGAACCTCTAAAAGTGTAATTAAGAGTAAATGACAATATCTATTGTACGTTACTTATTTGGTTAGGGTGTTAAGTTAATTTGTAATCAATTTCAATTAATTCACTAATTTGTCGTTATTGATTATGAGCGTTACTTTAATGATTTGGATTAATTGAGAAATTAATGCGAAAAGTATGTAGAGTAATAACTAAAAAGGTAATACGTTCTAAATTGATTTTAACCTAAACTAAGTGTAAGGTAAAGGTTGAAACTGAATCCAATCCGTTAAATTGGAAGCTTATTAAAATAAAATGGGATTCAATTTATAATAAAGAGGTTATTTTAAGAAATTGAAATAAATTCCATAATGGATGAATTAAGTTACTTTAATTTGAGATGGGAATTGATTTAAAGAATTATAAATAAATAAGTAAATCAAGATGATGAAGTTTATGAATTATAGAATTTGAATTTTAATAGTGAGTTAATTTATTTAATTTATAATAGTTGGATTTATTGCCAATAAATGAAATCAAATATTTAATTATTACGTTAAATTAAAATTAAGTTGAAATATGGAAATATTTATGTAATAATTTTAAAATCCAATGGTAAACCCTTCCATTTGAAATTATGAATGGAATAATTAAGGGTAAATTCAATTTAAAGGAAATTTTGGAAATTTCTATAATGTTAAATTTTATGAAATTAAAGATTTATATTTATTAATCTTTAAATAAATTGACTTTTAAAGTTGTTAAATCATTGTAAATGTTTGAAAATTATAAAGGGGTAAAGATTGCAAAGTTCATAAATTTTAACGCGAAATTTGATTTAATTAATTTATTTTAAATTTATTTAATTAATATAAAAATAGCCATTTTGGTCACGGACTCGGATTTCGACGAAACCGGTTTCATCGGATCCGTAACAGTGAATTATCATAGGGTTTCAAGTTTCGCAGCGATCAGACTTGTCATTTGATCGTACGAACGCGAAACGCCTTGAAATCGATTTAATTGAAATCAATGTGAAAATATTGTTTTCAGCATAACTTCTTCATACGATGCAATTTGGGCGTGAAACTTCTTCCATCACGTTCGGAATATGTTAAAACACCTATTTGGATATATGGGTTTACCCAATTTCGTTCCGGGGTCAGAACGGGCTTTTTAGGCCACGTTAGCGATAGCACGTATATCCAACCCGATCCATCTATTCAAATTCTAACCTACCTATATAAACCCAGTTATAAACCCTAGCCTCCGTCTATTCTCATTTGTTTGTGCGTTCATTTCCTCAGCTCCTCCTCTTCCCAATGGCTGCAAAACCTAGATCTAAATTCAAATTTCAAAAAATCAAATCCAAAACCAAAAATTCAGAGTGTTCAGAAAAATTTGAAAAAATTTATATGTTATAGATTTCATCAATACAAATCTGCGTCTGTTGTTCGTTTTCAAGACAGTGACCGGATTTGACCAGAAATCGAGGTCAACCCTTGGAAATTCGAAACCCTATGCGTGAGTTGGGGCTTTTCGATTTAGGATTCAATCGGGGAAATTGAAAGATGGGTATTGAAGCACTCATCGAGAGGAGTCGATAGGTAGTAGTCTCGTGGCCTAGCTCGACCGGAGGCGTTGGGAAATTGGCAATTAGGGTTTCGAAACCCTAAATTTGAGGCGGCGGCCGATGGGGACCGAGTTGGCATGGGGACGTGCGGCCGGAGTAAGGGAAATCGATAGTGGTGGTCGGCGTGGCGATGACGGCCGGAGGTGGCGTAGAAATATAATTGTGACAATTAAAGTTGTTAATTAAATAGGATTTTTGTAATTAATTTTTAGTAGAAATATAATTGTTATAAGTGGTAACGAAGTAAATGTTAATAATTAACCTATGAAATATTACATTGGTAGTAATAGACTTAATTAGAAAAAATTAATTTAATAAACCCTATTCATTTGGAACCTTGTTTATTGATATGCAAAAGTATAATAAATGAGTTATTATAAGAGATTGAAATTTAAGTAGAATTCTAATGAATGAATAGTGGAAAGGATTATACAGGTGTATAATTTAATACGAGAAAGGAAAGTATTTAATTGATTATGTAATAAAAACTTTGTAACGGTAATTGGAATAAATTAAGGAATATGTTAGTATAAGTTAATTATTAATGACTTGAAAGGAAATCCAACCAATTCAAGTAAAAAGTTACACTTGGTTATAAACATAATATAAGAGAATAATAAATTTTGGAACAGTTTGTAATAAATGTTAATTGAGTAAAACCAGTGTCATGTAAGTAATTACAATATTGGGGTGTAATTAATGAACCTCTAAAAGTGTAATTAAGAGTAAATGACAATATCTATTGTACGTAACTTATTTGGTTAGGGTGTTAAGTTAATTTGTAATCAATTTCAATTAATTCACTAATTTGTCGTTATTGATTATGAGCGTTACTATAATGATTTGGATTAATTGAGAAATTAACACGAGAAGTATGTAGAGTAATAACTAAAAAGGTAATACGTTATAAATTGATTTTAACCTAAACTTAAGTGTAAGTTAAAGGTTGAAACTGAATCCAATCCGTTAAATTGGAAACTTATTAAAATAAAATGGGATTCAATTTATAATAAAGAGTTATTTTAAGAAATTGAAATAAATTCCATAATGGATGAATTAAGTTACTTTAATTTGAGATAGGAATTGATTTAAAGAATTATAAATAAATAAGTAAATCAAGATGATGAAGTTTATGAATTATAGAATTTGAATTTTAATAGTGAGTTAATTTATTTAATTTATATTAGTTGGATTTATTGCCAATAAATGAAATCAAATATTTAATTATTATGTTAAATTAAAATTAAGTTGAAATTTGGAAATATTTATGTAATAATTTTAAAATCCAATGGTAAACCCTTCCATTTGAATTATGAATGGAATAATTACGGGTAAATTCAATTTAAAGGAAATTTTGGAAATTTATCTATAATGTTAAATTTTATGAAATTTAAGATTTATATTGATTAATCTTTAAATAAATTGACTTTTAAAGTTGTTAAATCATTGTAAATGTTTGAAAATTATAAAGGGGTAAAGATTGCAAAGTTCAGAATTTTTAACGCGAAATTTGATTTAATTAATTTATTTAATTAATATAAAAATAGCCATTTTGGTCACGGACTCGGATTTCGAAGAAACTAGTTTCATCGGATCCGTTACAGTGAATTATCGTAGATTTTCAAATTTCGTAGCGATCAGACTTGTCGTTTGATCGTACGAACGCGAAACGCCTTGAAATCGATTTAATTGCAATCAATTCGAAATCAATTTGAAAATATTGTTTTCAGCATAACTTCTTCATACGATGGAATTTGGACGTGAAATATTTTCCATCGCGTTCAGAATATTTTAAAACACCTATTTGGAAATATGAGTTTACCCAATTTCGTTCCGGGGTCAGAACGGGCTTTTTAGGCCACGTTAGCGATATCACGTATATCCAACCCAATCCATCTATTCAAATTCTAACCTACCTATATAAACCCAGTTATAAACCCTAGCCTCCACCTATTCTCATTTGTTTGTGCGTTCATTTCCTCAGCTTCTCCTCTTCCCAATGGCTGCAAACCCAAGATCTAAATTCAAATTTCAAAAAATCAAATCCAAAGCCAAAAATTCAAAGTGTTCAAAAAAATTTGAAAAAAATTATATGTTATAGATTTCATCAATACGAATCTGCAATGCTGTTCGTTTTCAAGACAGTGACCGGATTTGACCAAAAATCGAGGTCAAACCTTTGAAATTCGAAACCCTATGCGTGATTTGGGGATTTTCGATTTAGGATTCAATCGGGGAAATTGGAAGATGGGTATTGAAGCACTCATCGAGAGGAGTCGATAGGTAGTAGTCTCGTGGCCTAGCTCGACCGGAGGTGTTGGGAAATTGGCTATTAGGTTTTCGAAATCCTAAATTTGAGGAGGCGGCGGCGGCGGAAGCCGATGGGGACCGAGTTGGCATGAGGACGTGCGGCTAGAGCAAGGGAAATCGATGGTGGTGGTCGACGTGGCGTTGGCGGCCGGAGGTGGCGCAGAAGCTTGGTCAAACGGTGGGTCAAAAAGCGTATAATGGTTCGAACGCGTGAATCATCCTGTAGCGCATGAATAGGGAAGGAGATGACGTGTATTAGGGTGGTATGTTTGTTTATTTTATTTTAATTTAAATTTCAGTAGTTTCAAACGATTTTAACTTTCACATATGATATTCGTTTCACGTGAGATTTTTTTTGTTAGGATCATATTTAAATTCCAGAAGTTTTGACGCTGGTTTGAACGAATTCTGAGACCGTCTAATTTTTGGATTTAAATCGGGTTTAAATCCGATTTAAATCCCAAAAGTGAGTGTTTTAACCCACTCACAACTTCTAAAATTTCTTATGTTTGTTAAAATGATTTATGATATGAGTAGAAATTTATTTATGACTGCTTGGCATGTTTTTATTCATCATCTTAGTTAAATCACATTTATTTAATTTAACTGTTAATTAATTTTATTATTGCATATAAATTGATGGTTAAAATTTATTTATTTGCATATAAAATGCTAGTTAAACAGTTATTAAATTTATTATTGAATATAAACTGTTAGTTAATACCTGTTATTTATTCCTGTTATATTTTATATGTTATATATTGATGTTTGCTTAAATTGATGATGATTGAAATAAATTGGTTGATGAATGATACTGGGTGAATGGATGATGTGTTCTATCTTATATAAACTGCAAGTTATTATGCATTTTCATTTCATTCGGGATTGCAGTTTGAAATGATATACAACCGCATTGTTATTTTTAAATTGCGGATTGAAATGATAAATATCTGTATCACTTGACCATAGGATAGAAAATTATATACAGGCACCGCAGTATATATATATATATAATTATTTTTGAAATGACTTTTATGGTTTGGATATGATACGGTTTAATAAATATTAAATTTGGATATGATATAATATATTATATATATATATACATATATAGTTAAATTGTTGAATTTTAGTCATGCATAAATATGTTAAATAAAAATGAATAAGTTGAAAAATGGAATTTGATAATTTATATTTTATGATTAAGTACAGGTTTAAGATCTTATATATATATATATATAGTTTTAAATGATTCGAATCAATTAAGATTGAAAGATAAATTAGAAATTTAATTGGAATTGAGCTTATTTAAAAATTTAACTCCACAAGTTGATGTTAACTTATTAAAATTGGAAATTTTAAAGGTATGATATTTATAACTGGATTTAATGAATAATTCTACTATAAATAAATGGAAGGAAATATTTAGCGTTAATAAATTTAGTTTTATTTTAAATGGTTATGGATTTATCATGTAAACCTTTCAAACTAAAAATAGGAAAATGAATTGTTGATTTGAAATTCCCAACCTTAGTTTTGAAATTCATTAAATACTCAAAGTTTGAAAATATTGAAATCGAAGTGTTTTATTCAAATTGAAAGTGAATCTAAAAGTTATGGGTTTAGACTGAATTTAAAGTGAATAAAAATTGTGAAGGTGTGGAAATTATTTACTTTTAAAGAAATTTTAAATTCAACTGTTTTATTCTATATACTGTTGAATATCCAAACCATTCAAGCTTCAGAAGTTAAGGTTTTAAAGCTATGAATTTCGCAGCATTATGTTTTGAAAGCTATAATTCAAATGTTTGGTTTCCAGATATTAAATTTTTTAAAGCTGTATGATTTTGGAAGAGAAATATATTTGAAATAAATGATATTATTGATTTGGGTATTATAAGAATAATATCAAAATGAGTTTGTTTTGGAAATGGAAATGATATCGTATTTATGGGTTTGAAATGGTAAATTATATTCTGGTTTTTAAAATACAAACTATTTTTAAAGACCGCGGTGTTATAATAACGTTTGGTTGTTGAAGATACCGGGATCGAAAGTTGTCATACTCTCTGCCAACTCCGAAAACCACTTTAACAACCGTGTACGCGGTGGAGATTCCAGAATGAAGTAGGATGGTGGCGGTGTTTCCTTTGAGGTAAATACGTGGACCCGACTCCCATGAGTTGGCATAAGGTGGATAAAACAGAAGCGATTCTCGGGCCAATGAGGTCATTCCTCTGATCGGACACTCCTCTTCGATACTATACTTTGACTTTGGATTGATTCGGTGGCCTCTTTTGATTTCTTTGATTTTGGGTGAGTTTGTTCGAGGTGGGCGGTAGCTGCGCGCTGCGCGTTTCCACCAGCCCGGATGCATAATTGGTATATCTACCTTGGCATTGCCTAGTTGTGCTGTGTCACCTACCATACCGAGCCTTTACTACGAGGTTCTATTTGTGTCGTACCTATGGAGTATCCTCTGTTAGCCTCCCGATAAGGAGGTATTACGGTACTGTATAGACTATTGGCATTATTTGTGTTAAGGGCTATATGGGTAACCCCTTAACGCTGTTAAAAAGTAAGTTTATTTTACAATTAGACACTATTATAATAGCGAAATATACTACATAGTAAATAGTTTAACGGATCCTTAAGAGATGTGAATCCCGAGCATCTTTTAAGCTACTGCACTCATGTTTATTTCTGTTGATTTAACTTACATAAGATCTTTTAGTTCTGACTCGAGTGTTTTGTCTTTTCAATTCGCTCGGTTCAGTCCGAGCGTTTCAGGATCGAAGACTTTAGCTCTGGAGGTCGAAGACGGAGATTTCTATTATTATTATTTATTATATACTATATGGTTCCCCTACACACTGTATTCCGCTGCATTAATATTTATTGTTTTGTGAGCTCTGATATTTATTGTATAAAGAAGAATCAAATATTTTGTAAACAGTTTTATGAACTGTATATTGATTATTATATTTTATCCTTCCGCTGTGAGATTCTGTTTTGTTTTGTTTTTCTTGTTTTTCTTGTTTTTCCCATAACAATCCGCCCTTCCGTATG